>OZ020509.1:118986948-124624570 GCA_963971375.1 Platycheirus rosarum | reverse complement strand
CTCTTCAGTAAGGTTTGCCATTTCATGATGGAAAGATATACGAGCCAACAACGAGTCGAAAATATTAAAATTTACTCCCGAAATTCGGAGTCAGTGGCCTCAACGTTAAGAGCGCTACGTCCAATTTATGGTCGTCATAATCGTCTTAGCAGATCAACAATTGACCGTCTAGTGGAAAAATTTGAATCCACAGGCACAGTACAAAAGTTCCCGTGCCAGTGAGACAAAGAATTGCCCGTAGTGTCGAGAATATTGCTTCCGCTGAGGCTTCAATTGCAGAAAGCTTAAACGTGTCTCTCACACGTCATTCTCAAGCGTTGGACATCTCTGTGACGTCGTTGTGGCGAGTTTTATGAAAAGATCTTGGCCTACATCCTTACAAGATTAAATTGACGCAAGAACTGAAGCCGCTTGACCACCAACAAGCCAGCGACGATTGATGAACTTCTTACGAATATCGGACGTGAAATTGCAGCAATATCGGCCGATGTATGCTTGAAAACCGTCGAAAATTGGGTTCAGCGTCTGGACTTCTGCAAGCGTGCCCGTGGTGGCCATGCAAAAGAAATCGAGCTCCATACATAATCGAACGTACTTTCACAGGAATAAAGAATTTCATTGATATCCAAAACCGTTTTTGTTTTATTTAAAAAAAACTTTTGTAGCGCTCTTATTGAAAATTAGAAAGAGAAGAAATTATACGCTTTCTTTGTCGACTTCCGTGCTCGTTCAACATTTTTTTTTTTTTTTTTTTTTTTTTTTTTTTTTATTGAGGCATTTATAAATCAATACAATTTTTTTTTTCTTCAAAACTAGATTTAACATTTTGGTCGACTTAAAGATATGTCTGACTTAATCAACTATATTTAAGTAAATGTTTTCAACATTTCAATCATTAAGTTCATTATGAAATTAATTAAATTAATATTTAAGTGTACACTTGCTCCCGGCGTACGATCTCAACTTTGCCTTTAGAGCTTTTAAACTTATGACTAGAACTTAAAACTAAAAACTTAAAACTTAATTAAAACTAGGAAGGATAACCTTATCTATTTACAAAGCATGAATTAATTATCTAAACCATACATACACAGGAAGCACAAGCTTTAGATACTCTTAAAGAAAGTATAAATTTGTATATTATCTAAAGAATACCCAAAACTGGTGCGTTGTAAACAAAGGTTTATGTGAGTATATATATATTTTAATCAATATCATCCCCTAAAATTTAGTGACGATGCATTTTCATAAAACGGTACGGAGAGGGTTCTACTTGTACCTGGTCTCAATAGAGGTATAGATTGTTCATTCAGCAGGTTGAATGGTGATAAATAATAGTTATCATTTAAACTCAGATTTGTATGAGAATCAGGTAAAGATCTAACTAGTGGATTGGGATGTAAGCTGATTCGTTCCATTTTTATTAAAAGTAGTTCGATTTGATAGACCATCAGGGGTGTTATGTTTGTTGTTTCATATAGGATTTTATTAGAGTAGTATTTTTTGTCAGGTTTTCTAAATTTTCCACAACAAAATCTCAAGATTTTTCTTTCGAAAGTTTCCATTTCCTTGGCGACAGAAGGTGAAATTGAAAACCAAATAGGGAAACCATAGGAAAGTATTGGTCTTATTAAGGTTTTATACATAAGAGTTTTTGTTTTACTCGACACTTGCTTTGAGTTTAGTAATGGCCTCAACATCACTGAGACCATTTTGGCTTTATTTAAAACTTTTAAAACTATTCTTGCGTGTTTGTTAAATAAAAATCTATTGTGAAAGTTTAAACCTAAGTACTTTGTTTCATCTCGTAATGTTATTGGCTTTTCATTTATTTTCAAAGAAAGTGCTTTACTTTCTTTGACCGCTAGGTAATGTCCTTTACCACTGGAGTTTCTAAAGCATGTTAGTCCGCATTTATCGGTGTTTATTTTTAGTCTCCATTTTTTAAAATAACTTTCAACATGTGGGAGGGTTCGTTTTATTTTTTCTAATGCAAAACTTGGCCGTAGATCGCTAGCTAATATAGTGGTATCATCGGCATAGTGAATTGATCCTGGTTCTTCTGTTATAGGATCTGAAAGAGGGAAGTCCTGGAGGTAAATATTAAATAAGGAAGGTCCAAGGATTGATCCCTGCGGGACACCCGAGAGTATAGAAAAAGGTTCCGATTTTTCAGATTTTATTGATATTGATGTAGTACGACTTGTGAGAAAACTATATATCATTTTTATAAGCCAGACAGGGTATCTTAACTTTATAAGCTTAAATATTAGTCCATCGTGCCATATCGAATCGAAAGCTTTTTTGAGGTCTATATCCAAGCTCACTGTGCAGTTCTTATTCCTTAAATTTTTCATTACCTTATTTTGAATAACGAGTAATGCATGTTGAGTTGAGCATCCTTTTTTGAAACCAAATTGGTTGTTTGGAACAAGATTAGCTTCTTCAGTGAAGCTATTCAAATGATCTGAAAGGACTTTTTTAAAAAGCTTTCCAATATTAGAAAGTAATGAGATTGGCCGAAATTTTGAGATATCTCTTGCAGCTTTGGTTTTTGCTATAGGTATGATAATTGCTTCCTTCCAAGCACGAGGAAAGTAACCGTTGTTAATACAATGGTTAAATATCAAAGCCAAAACCATATCCAAGGAGGAAGGACATTTTCTCAAAATAAAATTAGATATCTGATCATTACCAGCTGATTTTTTGTTGTTCAAAGCAACTCTGAATGCTCTTACTTTTTCGGGTGTTGTAAATATAGATAAACTCAAGTCCTAGTTGCTTCATTCGAAAGAGAAAAATTTGTTAAATTTTGACCGAGCTGAACTGATTTGAATTCATTTATGACTACTGAATTTTCATTTTCAAAATTTCGATTTGGGGGGTTCTCAAGGCTCGTTCAACATTGCAAACGGTGGAACTTGGTAGTGAACCTAGAAAAATCTGAAATGATTGTTCTTAGAAGCGAGGTGTTAGACATGCGCAGAACGAAAAGTGGACTTACAACGACCATGAATATACATCTAGAGTGTAAATTAGCTGATGCAAAACGGGCAATCTCTTCGATATGGGAGCGGTGTATTAAAAGCAAATATAACCAGCAAAAGATATTTCGCTCTACAGAAGTATCATTTATTCTTTACGGAGCTCAAGTCCGGGGATATTCTTCTTTCGAAGGAGTAGAAAAATGTCTTCGATATTTCATTGAAAGAATTTTTAGATTGCCAAGAAACTCCACAAACTATATGCTCTATCTGGAAACAGGCACCTCTGGTAATGGATACTCTTCAGATGCATTTTAACTACCTTGTCAAAGTTATGAATATGACGAACAGAAGGATTCCTAAATTTTTTTTAAATACGGTAATCCAGGCGAAAGGATCTATGTTAGAAGAGTGAAAGAGCCTTGCTTCAATATGGAGTATTGATCTTGAAATACCACCAAATGAACAACCTACCCTGCTACATTTAAAATTGAACATGATCTTAGAAAAATTTGGAAAAGTATTGTATTGAAGATAGGAATCTGAAGCTAGGTCATCAGTGTTTAGGAGCAATTTGAATTTCAGTCTGCAGAGTAGACCGTATCTGCTGAATAGCAATCCCGTGGATAAAATAAGCATTTTTTTTTTAAAGCAAGAGGAGATTTGCTCAACCTTAATTATATGCCACATCAACCCAAACTGCCTTTATCGTGCAGTCTCTGTAATATGAAAGCTCGTGAGGATACCTTTCACTTCTTTGCTGTATGTCCAGATTTGAAAGAATTCCATTTGCTTCAATAAACGCAGCCTCGATGAAATTGAATTCCTCAGTTTACTAAATGGAGGAGATGATTGGGATTCACTCCGTCTGGTAGACTGCCATAAGTCATACCTATACGACTTGTGAACTCTAATATTTTATGTTTTTATATATAAAAGGAGTCAATAAAACTAACAACAACAAAGAATGTACACATGCAGGAACGTATTTCTTCACAATGTTCTTCTTTAACCGACGATTGTTATGATCTGGACTCTTCCACTTCTCTGTTTCATCCTATAAGGCTCCACCTGTGTGGTTCGCCAATTTTGGATTTTTGTATGTTTAAGGCCACCTAAATGCAGGTTGTTTTGTTCGATTCAAGAATTTTGAAACCCTTAATATGTCAGAGTGTTAGAGACAATGTGCGAGCATTGACGGAAGGTATTCTGAAAGAAGTGTCGGTAAACATTGCTCTTGATTTTTTGAATATCACAATTAGTGGGTAGAGCATTCCACATTCGTTGGGTACGGATATTAAATAATCTCTGAGCTTGTGCATTTTTATCTACGTCCAGAATGTGAACGTTCCATAAGAGATGGTTTGCGTTATGCACATATCGAGAAACTGTCTAAATTAGGGTTGGGAATAATAATGGAGAGACTTTTGAAAAATAGTACCTATGGTGTTGGCGTATAAAAGTTTTGCACTACGCTTTCAAGAAGTCGCATTACAGCGTGTAGTTTTACTTCGTCTGCCTGACAGCGGAATTCATTTCGTCATCGCCATTATACAGTCTGCAGAATTATTTTTTCATATAAAGAATGACTGAATGAAGCAAACTTATACCTCATTGCACATAAAAGGGTTAACTTAATTAAAACCACAACTTTTCCTACATTCATTTAAAAAAAGGATTCCAAAAGAACCACCCCTTACTCCTAAATTTCCATTTAAACAACTACAATGTTGAATATTTATAGTAAGCCTCAGTCAAAAAACATATATATTCGTTTTTTTTTCTTTTTAGAATGTTTGTATCTATAAGATAGATAATGTAATGATATGAATAAAATAGCATCTCTAAAAGCCATGAGAGAAGATGGAAAGCAGAATTCCAACATTTCGTTTTACAACAATAATCCCCAAACTAAACGCACTCACTGGCTGGCCTGGCTTTGCTGATATTTCGCCTTTTAAGCATCAACAAACGAACGCCAAGCTACAGGCTATAGGATGACTACAACTTATAGTGGCATGAAATAACAGATGCTAGGGTAAAGGTGGTGGCGCGGCGTTGTGGAAAGGACGGCACGGACGGCGGCAGCACTGGTGGCGGCAAGAAGATCGCCGTCAGTATGGTGTAGCAGGCGTTTATGTATCTCAAGTCAAAATGCCAATCAAATCAACTGACAGCTGGAGCGAAGTGCTTCGATGATGCCCCAGTGTTTGGGATAAATTCATTCTGAGCACAACAACAGAAATTAGACGAATCAAAAAAAAAAAAATACCAAAAAAAAATCCAAAACCCAAATGAAATTCAACAGAAAGTTATTTCTTTTTATGAAATTGTTTTTAGAAGCTCAAAATAATTCAACTGATGGATGAACGATACCCGGCGCGTGAGTCTTGAGGGTATAGGGGGAGCTATATGAAAAGATATGAATATCACTTGCTAGCGTTTTAAATACTCAAAAATGTTGTTTTTGGCTTATTTTTCTTTTGTTTAGCTGGATTTACAATTCAATGGAATTGTGTGCATTTGAACGAAGGAAATGGAAACAAATTTGAAATGGTCTTTCCGTTGTATATAGGCAGTTAGGCTGCCTGGCAGTGGCCTAAATGATGGAAAAACGCCTTCGAGTGGTTTATTTTTGGCTTTGTGCATTTATTTAACTTTTGCTTTGTATAATCAATGTGCGTAGGGAGCAATATGATTAGATTTATATATACATATATATGATTTTAATTTGCGAATTCATTTATGGGCATGCAATAAGTTAGGTTTAATGTCTTCAATTTAGAATTAGAGCTCATTTGTATCTAATAGATTTTCGTTATATAAATTTAACCCAAAGTTCATAAATTACTTACGAATTTATGCAAAGAAACGGTGCAGCAAAATAACACTATGTAAAATATATGTATACAATTTTTCAAGATCATAAGAATTATGTTTTAACATTCTAAGATTTGATTGCCCCACGAATCTAAAAAAATTGATGTTTTTCGAAGATTTAAAAGTAAATGTAGGATTTGAAAATTTAATTTAATTTTAATTAAAATATAAGAATTAAAATTAAAATTAATTATTTAATTTAAAGAATGATTTCGAAAACTTGTTAATATAACAGTAAAATTGCAATTGTAAATGACTAAAATTGTTTTGAATTTTAAAAAGTGGTTTGCTAGGAACCTACTTGGATTGGAGTATTTTCTAATAAGCCCAGTTTAATCTCAATTTTAGCTGGTTTAATACAGACAAAAAAATTAGTTTTTTTACATTGTGTTAATAACAAAAAACAGATTGAATCAGAACGGAAATATAAAATTTTTATTTTGATGTGTTCCTTTCGAAATACAGAATATGTCATCCAAGTATCTGCCCCAGAAAAATATATTCTGCAAAATTGGGTTTTTGGAGGTAAATAATCGTTTTTTCGAGATCATGTATGATCTTTGCAGTACCTCCATCAGAAACATATTTTTTTTAATTTGGTTCGTCAAAGATATGCACCTTCTTTATGAACAGAATTGTTTCCTAATGATCTCTCCTATTTAATATTTTTGTATTTTTCGTTTTTTAATCAACCGTTTTTTTTTTTAATTTGTTCAACTAATTTTTAAATTTTCTTTATCAAAAAATATCTCATTTGAAATGCATTTTTTAGATTTGAAATCAGCTGTCAACAAGTTTTCATTCTATCTGGCGCCAATTTTTCTAACACTTCAACCAAAAAACATCCAAGTCTCGCACATTGGAAATTCCTTTTTGATTTTTGTTGAACACAACGTAAATATTTATAAATATTTCTGAAAAAACTTGATTATTTTTTTAAGAAAACAACTGAAGAAATCGAATGCGTTTAGTCAATTTTCTATTTAAAGAGATACAATGTATAAGATTTTTGGGCGCCACTTTGTTTAAGCGTTAGTGAGAACGAGTCATTTCTATCTTCGATTAAGTTTTTTGAAAAATGTTTTTCTGTTGGAATTGATATTTTAAACGGTTTTCATTTTTATTTAGAAACAAACCAAGTCAACAAAACAATAAGAAATGTTTGATTCAAAATAGCTTATTACGGCCTTTAAGCATAGGCGCCCACAGGGTAGGGCAAGGGTTCACGGATGGACCATGAATAACCATAACTTTCCGAAATGCATTTGCTATTTTTGACTTGAAATATAGGTTTTTTAAGGCAGGTTTAGGATTCACGAATATAAAAAATTGACATCATCGTTAATTACAAAAAATTTCTCTCCGTCTATCTGCAGCCTAAACGGCTAAATTGATTACATTTGAATTTGGTTTGTGAGGTTCTATTAGCATTCCTCAGAGGTGTTTTTGAAATTGCATATTTAGCCCTAAATTAAAAAAAGTATTTTTGTTGGTATTGGCTTCCATTTTATCAAAAACAATTTTACCGAAAAAGTCTATTAACGATACCTTTCATATTGCAATTTTTTACTTTTCGGCTTCCGGTAACGGCTTATTGAATTTATATCCAATTTTATATTTGAAACGAAATAGGTAGCCTAATCGATTCTAAAAACTAAATATTTGAATATTTTGTTTCTATTTATAATTCATGATTTAATTTTTGTTCAAAATACTAAAAATAAAAAAACTGCAGAATGTTTTTTTTCATAAATTCATTATTATTTGAAACTTGTGCGGCGTAGGTACTCCATTTTTACTAAAAACCGTTAAGTGTTGTAGTTTTGACACTTTATTAGTTCAGTGAGTTCTATTTTTCTACGTAACTGTTACTTATTTCTCTCAAACATCTTGCCTTCTAATGTGATTATACACATAAGAGCAAGTACGTGCGACCCAGCCGTGTCTATTTTTGTTCATAGTTTGATTTCGTGTGCAATAATTGCTAAAACCAAAAACAAAACAAGGCTAAGCAATCAGATAGGGTAAGAGGATACTAGTGTCTTTTATGCACATTTTTGCACCTATTCTCAATTTTAGGTTGTGGCAAAAGTTTAATTTAAAAAAATCTGACCCTAGGAAATTTCCTGCGGGCGCCAATGCCTTTAAGTCAATCAAAAAATTGGTGTTTCGTCCCGGTAACTTATTTGGGCTCTTCAGTTGACAGTGAGTACCTTGTCAAGACGCAACTTTTGATTTATTGATTATTCAGATTAACTTACATGAAGTTTTTGACAAAACCCTAATGTGAACTATATCCAACAAGATTAAATTTCTAATCATTAAGTTGGAAAAAAATGTTTAGTTCGTTGCCAGACTTGATTAAATAAATTGATATATCGGTATTATGTACGTTGTTAAAAAAAATTAAAAATAGAAACTTAATCACCGTAAAAAGTTATTTTGAATCAATAAGTCCAAGATAAGTGCTAAGTCTTCACTTAGTTGTTTCTAAATTTAATTTTTTTTTACAAAACAAACCTTAAATTCAATAAGAAATGTTGATACTTTTTGTATGCTTAACTAAGGAATGCAAAGTTAATTTGTAATGGCTTATTCTGTTACAGACGTTTGAGTAATTTAAATTTAAGTAAGTATTGAAATTTTGATATGGTTGAACATACTTACTTACTTAGGTGGCGCTACAGTTCGGGACGAACCTGGGCCTCAACCAACATGCCTCTCCAGCCAACTCGGTCTTTGGCTAGCTGCCTCCAGTTTTGCACTCCAAGTTGGTTGAGGTCGTCCTCCACTTGAGCGCGCCACCTAAGGCGAGGTCTTCCTTGACTGCGTCTACCCTCTGGGATGGAATCGAAGATCCTGCGAGCCGGAGCATTGTTGTCCATTCGCTCTACATGACCTAGCCACCTTAAACGTGATATGCGTATTTTTTTGACCAGGTCAATGTCGCTGTACAGCTCGTATAGTTCTTGGTTGAACCTTCTCCTCCAAAGCCCGTTAACGCAGATAGGGCCAAAAATCTTCCGAAGAATCTTACGCTCGAAACGACTAAGGATATCTTCATCCGCTTTAGATAGAGTCCATGCCTCGGCGCCATAGAGCAGGACTGGGATGATTAGGGTCTTATAAAGAGTCTCCTTTGTCTTTCGAGAGAGGGCTTTGCTACTCAATTGCCTTCCTAGCCCATAGAAACAGCGATTGGCAAGAGTAATTCTTCGCTTTATTTCTGACGAGATGTTGTTGTCAGATGTTATAGCGGATCCGAGGTACACAAAGTCCCTAACTACCTCAAAGTTGTACCTGTCTATTGTGATGTTTTGTCCAATCCGCCGGTGTTGTGTGTACCTTTTTGTGGACAGCAGGTACTTCGTTTTGGCCTCATTGACTGCTAGTCCCATCTTAGCCGCTTCAGCTTCAATGCTAGCAAACGTTCCAGTGACAGCTCGCCGAGTTCTGCCAATGATGTCTATGTCGTCAGCGTATGCTAGCAATTGCACAGACTTGAAAAAAATTGTCCCACTACAATTGACTTGCGAGTTTCTTATAATTTGTTCAAGTATTAAGTTGAAGAAATCGCACGATAGCGCATCACCTTGTCGGAATCCTTTTTTAACGTCAAAAGCTTCTGTGAGGTCGGAACCAACCTTGACGGAGCAGCGAGAGTTCTCCATCGTCATCCTGCACAGTCGGACGAGTTTTGTGGGAATGCCAAAACCTGACATGGCTCTGTATAGCTCGTCTCTATAAATGCTATCGTACGCGGCCTTAAAATCGATAAAGAGGTGGTGGGTATCGATTTGGAATTCTTGGGTGTTTTCCAGGATCTGCCGTAGCGTGAACATTTGATCGATTGTGGACTTTCCTGGTCTGAAACCACACTGATAGGGGCCAATCAGGTTGCTGACGAAAGGTTTCAGGCGTTCACATAGTACGGCAGAGAGGATCTTGTAGGCGATATTCAGGAGACTTATTCCTCTATAGTTGGCGCAGTTTAGAGGGTCTCCTTTCTTGTGAATCGGGCAAACGATGCTGAGGTTCCATTCATCAGGCATACTTTCTTCTGACCAAACTTTAGAGATGAGTTGGTGTATGCACTCCACCAGGTCATCTCCGGCCGCTTTAAAAAGTTCGGCGGGTAATCCGTCGGGTCCAGCAGCTTTGTTGTTTTTTAGTTTAGATATTGCTATCCTTACTTCATTTTGGTCAGGTGGACGGAAGTTTTGTCTGTCATCATCCATGTTGAATGGTTCATTCTGCCTGACAGCGGGATTTTGGCCTTCATCGCCGTTTAACAGTCTGCAGAAATGGTCCTTCCATGTACTCAGCACCGACTGTGACTCTACTACGAGGTTTCCATTCCTATCTCTACAGGCTTCTGTGCGGGATTTTTTTCCTTGGCATGTTCTTTTTACCTGTTGGTAAAACTTCCGCACGTTGTTCCTGGAGTAGCATCTCTCAATATCTTCGATCGCGCGCTTCTCATGCTCTCTTTTTTTCTTTTGGAGAAGCCGGTGTTCTTCCCGTCTTTTCTGCTCGTAAAGCTCGCGAGCAGCTCTCGTCTTTCTTTGCAGCGTCGCTTTATATGCCTCTTGTTTGGCTGCATGGGCCTGCCTGCATTCGTCATCAAACCAGAGGTTTCGTGGTGGTGGTCTGGTGAAACCTAGCACATCAGTTGCGGCATCTCTGATGGCTTGTTGGCAGTTTTGCCACTGATCTTCGGCACTTGATGCTGGCGGTACTGGATTTCTTGAGAGGTTACGGGATATTCGATCGGCATAGGTTCTGGCGGTTTCTTGCGATTGCAGCTTTCCGACGTCATACTTCCTCACAGTATTACTCCGTTGTTGTGGAGTTCGGGTTATTCGCATTCTTACCTTTGCTGCAACAAGGTAGTGATCCGAGTCGATGTTAGCTGCTCGGAAGGTGCGAACATCCAAGATACTGGAGGCGTGTCTTGCATCGATCGCAACGTGATCAATCTGATTGACGGTTCTTTGATCTGGGTGTCGCCAAGTCCCTTTGTGTATATCGAGATGAGGAAACCGTGTGCTTGCAATGGTGACGTTATGTGCCGCTGCGAAGTCAATTAGCCTAAGTCCGTTTTCAGACGTTGTGTCGTGTAGGCTATGTTTTCCGACAGTCCTACCAAAGATTTCCTCTTTACCTATTTTGGCATTAAAATCGCCTAGTACGATCTTAACGTCGTATTTAGGGCATTGCTCATAGGTTTTTTCGAGGAGCTCATAGAAGTCATCCTTGGTGGCGTCATCTTTGTCCTCTGTGGGGGCATGAGCGCATATTAGGTTGAACATATACTGCTTAAACATTTAAAATCGGTATATAACTTAGGTTCCAGAATATTGAATTCCAACTTTGTTGGTAGGAGGTATACAAAATAAACATAATTACGAAGTGTTAAAAATAAATAGAAGTACTTAAATACATATTTGATGAAGCTTTTTAAAATCTAAAATTTCATTCCTTAGTTAAATATAAATGTTTTAGATAATGATTTTTGAGAAACAAAATAAATAAAAAAACTCAATATTTAAGAAAAAAATTGATTTATTCTTTGTTTACTTAAAAATTAATTTTTAACAAAATTTTAAATTATTAATTGCAAAACTTAAAACTTAAAACTAGTTAGGTAAAGATTGTTATTTTGAATAACAAGCCATTATGAATTTTTTTTTTAAGATTGTAAATTTAAAATTAGCGGGTTTCCTTCATTTTTCTTATAAACCATTATCTTATTAGCAAATCATTTATAATAAACTTTATCTAACCCTTTCTTGGGACCATTTTTATAATAAAAAAGTTGGTTGTCTGTAAAGTCGGCTTACGGACGATAATTGTGCGTGATAACGTCAAAAGAAAGCATTGGTGACACCAACACCAACACACAGCCCGTTAACTCACACCATATATAATTCCACTTATCAAGTAAAAAAAATTAGTATTAAATCCTCTACTAAGTACTAAATCTGGTAGCAATTCTAATGCCAAAAACATACCAGTACTAAATTCTAGTACCAAGTACTAAAAATCTAAAAAATACTAAAAAAAAATGTACCAACGACCTAGTACCAATCGGCATCAGTTTTATGTTTAACTAGATGTACCCGGCGCGCGTTTCTACGCCTTAGAAAAAATGGGCACGACTGGGTCGCACGTACTTGCTCTTATGTGCCTAATTACATTGGAAAGCAAGATCTTTGACAGAAACAATTAACCATGATACACAGAAATACAAGGTATGCTCACTTTGGCTGATTTTACGTCTGACGTCACATTCTTCTGATTTTTGTTCTTAGAGAGTGTAAATAAATGTGTTAATTTGCCGATTTTGTTATTGTTTTTGTATGTTTATTGTTCTTATAATCATAAAAAAATCGTTTAAACCTTCAGTTTTAAAAAAATAATCTTCATTTAATAAATAATATAATAATAAAAGAAGAATGTGACGTCATAAAATATCAAGATGGCGATTTGATGCCTTTACGAGCATACCTTGTATATCTGTGTATTATGCAATTAACATTAACGTTGAAAATAACACAGTTTGAACTTATAAAAAGTATCAAAACCATAATACATAACGGTTTTTAATTAACAAAGAATTGAAGAAAAAAGTTTTTCAAAAATTATAGGACCGGTTTTGATAAAATCCTGTTTTTTTTTTTAGTTTAAAAATTTTTTTTTTTTAATTTTGGTATGCAGTTTTTTAGAATTTATTAATTTACATCTGATTTTAAAATTTGAAATATTTTTTTTGATAAGTTTTAAAAATATTGAATTTAAAAAAAAAATTCAAAAAATATGTAGGATTAATTTGAAATATATATATATTTATTTCAAATATAAAACTTTATTAAAATCCATAGAGCGGTTACCGAGAAAGTCGAAATTTAAAAAAACCGTTATATGAAAGGAACCGTTAATAGACTTTTCCGGTAAATTTGGTTCTAATTAGCTAATGGCTACTACCAACAAAAAAAATCTCAAAAAATTTCATAAAAAATCGTTGGAGCCGTTTTCGAGAAAAATAAACTTTTCCTTAATCGTTAGCCATAAAAATAAAACTAAAATTTCCCCCCTGAGGAATGCCAAGAGATACACAGAATACCAAATTTGAACGCAATCGCTTAACCCGTTTAGGCTGCAGATCGATATACACCCGGACAGAGAGACAGACAGACAACAGACAGACAGACAGACGGACATTTTTTGTCAATGACTTTTTAGGCTTCTCTATGATCGTATTGTCATGTTTGATTGTTATCTCAATTTTTTTTTATATTCACAAATCCTAAACTTGCCTTTATTGTCCCTATAATCGCAATTAAAAACTTGTTTTAATGTGTAATGCGAAAATAATACTAGCGGGACCAAACATTCACAGGAACGATTTACCCTGTAAATTTCATAACAAATCCGTTTTGCGGTTTTTGAGTACGTACTCCACATACATACACACATACATACATCCATTTTTATTTAATATGGTGTTAAGTTACATTACGTTAGTAAAGCAATAAGCCGTTCCGCGGTAACGCAAAAAGTAACTAAAACGTTACACGTAACGTTGTATATCTTGTCAGCATGAATCGGAACGGTCACATGGGTCATGTTATTTCGTGTAGCGTGTCATCGATTTTTAAGACCTTATCGCGTTAAAAATATTGATCTGCTCAACTGTTGCAGACAATAAAGGAATCAAAATAAGTATAAACAAAAAACTACGAACTTGAAAAACTTAAATGATTTACATTTAATCCGACATTGTCTTGGAAACTTATTTTAATTTAGCTTGTCAAACCATCAATACAAGTTACTTTCAGGAAGAATTCAAAGATATCCCTGCTGCATAGTTCTGAAAGCCAGGATTTTAACGCACTAGCAGCTAGTACTAACGGGTGATTTTTTAAGAGCTTGAGAACTTTTTTTTTAAAAAAAAACGCATAAAATTTGCAAAATCTCATCGGTTCTTTATTTGAAACGTTAGATTGGTCCATGACTTTTTGAAGATAATTTCATTTAAATGTTGAGCGCGGCTGCGTCTTAGGTGATCCATTCTGAAAGTCCAATTTTGGGCAACTTTTTCGAGCACTTCGGCCGGAATAGCCCGAATTTCTTCGGAAATGTTGTCTTCCAAAGCTGGAATAGTTGCTGGCTTATTTCTGTAGACTTTAGACTTGACGTAGCCCCACAAAAAATAATCTAAAGGCGTCAAATCGCATGATCTTGGTGGCCAACTTACCGGTCCATTTCTTGAGATGAATTGTTCTCCGAAGTTTTCCCTCAAAATGGCCATAGAATCGCGAGCTGTGTGGCATGTAGCGCCATCTTGTTGAAACCACATGTCAACCAAGTTCAGTTCTTCCATTTTTGGCAACAAAAAGTTTGTTAGCATCGAACGATAGCGATCGCCATTCACCGTAACGTTGCGTCCAACAGCATCTTTGAAAAAATACGGTCCAATGATTCCACCAACGTACAAACCACGCCAAACAGTGCATTTTTCGGGATGCATGGGCAGTTCTTGAACGGCTTCTGGTTGCTCTTCACTCCAAATGCGGCAATTATGCTTATTTACGTAGCCATTCAACCAGAAATGAGCCTCATCGCTGAACAAAATTTGTCATTTTCGTCAATTTGTCACATTTCGAACCGAACACTGATTTTGGTAATAAAATTCAATGATTTGCAAGCGTTGTTCGTTAGTAAGTCTATTCATGATGAAATGTCAGAGCATATTGAGCATCTTTCTCTTTGACACCATTACTGAAATCCCGCGTGATCTCTCAAATACTAATGCATGAAAATCCTAACCTCAAAAAAATCACCCGTTAGATGTCTTACTTCACTCACTTTTTGTAAGACTTCGCAATCGTGTTCAGGAGTTCCGGTTCTCTTCAGGCATTAGTCCAGTGATTAATTGGTAGTCTGACTGTCTGACTCAGGCAGTTGTATGCCGCCAAAATGGTTGAAGTGCCAATTGAGTCATCGTTGGTCCGTTTGTTTTGATAAGCAAGATGCAGGAGTGTATATAGGTCAGGGAAATTGTCTGGTTGGCATATGATTAACTCATATACTCGGTTATAATTCTTAATCCAGTTACACTACTTTGCAGAAAATTCAGGTGTGTCGAAATAGTAGTCACTAAAGGATTCGGAGAAGGTGCGAGGTTTTTTGTGTGTAAAGTTCGGATCTGCACCTTTTTTCACAATTCGTCTTTTTCTTTTAAATAGCTGAGTGCAATGATGTGTGCAAATTACTTTGTAGACCTTATTTCATGGCACCAGCTTGACATCAGAGTGGGACAATTCGCTACATGGCCCTGACACGTACGATGTTTGTGTAATGTTGCAATGTGTGGTTGCATCGATCCTCCCTATGCCAAGCGGAGTATCGAAAAGAATTAGGATTCGAAGTACTGGTGTTTTCGGCGATTCCTTCGACCAATATTTTACGGCATTCCTCAGACTTGATATGCGGACTTGTTCAGGATAGTTTGGCAGCTTCCCTTGTTATTACTTCAATCGGAAAAAGGCGGCCCGCCGGCTGCTTTATGGTCAAGACATCCTCGCATGGTATTGACAACAAACACATCGAACATAGCTCAAAGAATAAAATTTTTCACGCGACTGCAGGCTCTATAATGCTTTATGGGCACAAGTTTGGGGATTTTGCAAATACGATGAGGTAGAAAGGTTCCTCCGATATTTTTTAAAACGCATTTTTCGGCTGCCACTCTGCACGCCAAACTATATGTTGCATTTGGAGACAACTGAGCCTCCATTATTTTTTAGGAGCCTAAAGCTGCATTTTGATTACATTATGAAGGTGATGGAAATGGATGCAGTAAGACTTCCAAAGCAAGTTCTTAAGAAAATGTTGTCAACAAGGAGTAACTTAGTCGAGAGGTGGGAGGAGCTAGCTCTGGGTTTAGGTGAAAGTGTACAGTTTCCACCTGACATAAGCATTTCAGACCTGAGAGGGAAATTCAATTCAATTTTAGAAAAATTAAGCCGCTTCGAGTTTGCAAATTTTAAACATGAAGCACAATCTTCTCAACATAGAATGATATACAGTCAACTTAATTTGGATCTTCGAGAACAAACATACTTGCTCAACCGCTGCCCCATAAGTATGATAAATTTAATATTTAAAGTTAGAGGCGAATTATTAAATTTAAACTACATTCCACATCGACCCGATCTGCCGATCCTATGTTACCTATGCAATCTCAAGGAAAGGGAGGATTTATATCACTTTATTGCCATATGTCCAATTTTGAGAGAGTTTTGTGTGAGGTACTTTGGACTTACTTCGATGGTATGGGACGAAACCTTGGAAGTCCCGAATGGAAAATTTGGCTGGGAAATATTATATAAATAAACTTCAACCGCACTTTTATATAGACAACGTATTCGCGAAGGAGACTTTTGAATTAACAATTAAGTTCATTTTATAATTTAGTTTAAGCAAATTGTCAATCTGGTAGACGGCCATTGGCCAAACCATATTAAACTTAAGAATAACAAATTACTGTTAAAAATTAAAAATTATCTTCAAATAAAGTTTCTCTAACTAACTAACTAACTAACTAACATCCTCGCATGGAACAGAGCGCTTTAGAATAGTTTGGAAAAATAGATTGGACAGATAAAGAACAGTTTACTAAATGTTGATCTCCCAATTTCAACAATGTTCATAACTGGAATCACAGCGATGCAGCGAATGAATCTCAACATCGATTAAGCTGTATTGTTTGTCTTATAATTTTTTGAAGAACATAAACTGGGCCACGTGTTTTGACGTTTTAAATGCAGTTTGTCAGGATCCTTTTTTTATAGATTTGGATTTTAATAATTCGTCAAATTTTCTAGTTTGACAATAAGAAACTGACTGGAAAATTATTACAACCACCGGTGGATCGTAAGGTAATATCACAATGAACATAGACAAAGATAACCATTAAACTCCTTTGGATTATTATACTTGCGGCCTAATGAAGATCTATGTTTATAAATTATTCTATTTTGTAGATATTTTTGAAAATATATTACAGAACAATTCAATTTCCTTGGAAAATGATTTTCTTTTTAATATTGTTCAAAAACTAAAAAAGTTCTATGAATATCATTCGTGTACAAAAGCAAATAAGGAACACTTTACTTTACCTAATATATATTTTTAGAATCCTTTAAGTCATAAACTTATATCGTTTGTGACACAAAGATGATAACGAGAAACTTTCGTCCGTAATGCATATAATACAATCCTCACATGTCTTACAAAAAACACCAATCTCCTCCTGTCATTCAGAATGTACCTGTCAAAATAGAATCAAAGTTATTGCAACATTCATTTTATCCCGACATCTTGGTTTCCGTCGGTTTATTTCCGTCCCCAAGACAAATGAAATTGATTCCAGCACACCAACCGAGATGCAAATTATATCCAGCACTTCAATTCATTTACATTTCCATCTTTGAAACAGAATTTGCATTTTACATTTAAACAGGCAATCGATAAAATTACAAAATGATGTCCTTTAGACTGCTTATACCTTAAAACACACTCCCTAACT
Organism: Platycheirus rosarum; assembly: GCA_963971375.1. Lineage (NCBI taxonomy): Eukaryota > Metazoa > Arthropoda > Insecta > Diptera > Syrphidae > Platycheirus > Platycheirus rosarum. The sequence continues at coordinate 124,607,110 of OZ020509.1, read as the reverse complement.
CCATTCGAGATAATAACCAATCCCTTGATCCAAGCATAAAGGGATTGAATCAGAGAAAACACGCTCCACACATCACTGTATATGCGCCCTCAAATGAAATCCACCAAATTATTGGCACATTGCAAGTTTATCTTTTGTGTCCCAAATTAGAAATGTTGTTTCTCCGAGATGCGATGGTGTCCCGCAATCAGTTCGCCTTCGATGTGTAGCTCATAACTTAGCATTTTGAATGAGGTCGAGCCTGGATCCAGGCGCGTACAGACTCTTAGTTAAGCCAAATCAATGTTAAATCCCGCAATGTGATTCCAATTCGATTCGAAATCGAAACGAGTATAGACTGTCGACAAGATGAGAAGACGATGACGAAGACTGTATGTACGAAGCCGGACGCTCAACGACCAAACTCACAGCGTCCAGCAACCGTTGAAGAAGATCAACTTTGGCTCACATATACACATATACCTACTCCTGAGGGCGAAAATTGCAAATTTCTGCCCGCCAGACACTTATGCCCCATAAATTTGATATTTTATTGAGCCCCCGGTTGAAGTTTATCACTTGGGCGCATATGGGCGCACAAAAGCTGGCATTGGCGCGCGCGCCACCAAACAGACAGACCAAACAGATAAACGAGCATAAATATCTCGTGCACGATTGCCGCCCTACCATCCGACCGTCCGATCGCTTCTTGGCCGCCAATCACGCTCACTGCCATCGCACTGCGCCCGCTCTGGGTTGAAATGTAATATGCGTCCAGACCTACAACACAGATTCGCGGATACAGGATATTGGAATGATGAATTCCTGCTGGTTTGGTCGAGTGCGGCGGAGGCAATTATGATAAATGAAGAGACCTAGCAGGGCCACATGGACACGACATGATTTCTGGGAGGATTTAACTCTCTCGTCCCAATATCGAGGTTCCAATCTAAGGTGCGATAATGGGATTGTTTTTTTGGCGTTGTTGTCTGGGGTGTCTGTTTTTTGGTCGTCTCACCTTACTTTTTTGCGTGCGCTTGCAGTTTTGTTGAAATTTATGCGAACAAAGATTCATAAGTCCGCCGTGCGCTGGGGAACATGAGGTCATGTCATGTCCCCTCTTGGCTTCTCTCACATCAGATGGATTGAAGAACATCAAAGATGGTTTTCACACCACGCCGGCTGGCGCGTACAGCATGGCATGGCTAGCCATTCGATCTCTCATCAAATTTCGGCGGACATGCAACATCCGAAAAAATGTTCCTCAGCGAGAATTTATGAACTGGCTGTGATGTTGGACCATATAGGCTTTTAGGAGCATCCTTCCTGATGGCCATGATTGTTGTTAATTTCTTGTTCAAGTGATAAAGGTTTCTGCTTGGATTCTGTCTTTCAAAATAAAAGCAAAATAAGGAAGATCGCGAAGGCGGGGAGGTTAAAGTGGGTCTGGTTCTACATACTTTATAGCTTAGTGCGGCTAGCTTGTGATGATAAAGTTATCAGGTAAATTAAAAAAAAGAACATTTTGCACTTCAAAAGACTTAAGAATTGTGGAGAAAGAAGTATTTTAAAAGTCACAATGAAATGAAACTTTTTAAGATATGTTTACGAATGTGTAAGTGTGTGTGAATGTACAAAATAAAAGACAAGACGTGCATAGCTAAAAAGGGAATTAATTTGTCCTCCGTTACAGGCCAAAAAGATCGAATTGAATTGAAAAAAAACTGTTTGCCTAAGGTTAGTTTAGTTTTAAGGTTTTTCCTTACCGGTTTTAAGATTTCATGAACAAAATATTTAAAACTGATCGAAAGGAACATTTTTTTTATTAATTTTATTAATTATTTATTATTTCGATCGAACAGAGAAAAATTATTTTCTTTACTGCTGACGTCATACGCATATTGTATTTGGACATACACATATACTTACTTCGTTTCTTAAACACCTATAAGTTGGACATCAATCATTGGAAACCTTGTTTCTTACCCCAAATAAACAAAAAACAATATAATTTACAAATGTATTCTAGCTCCCAGCTAGGCTGATGAGAATATTTTGTCATTTCTGTATATTTGTTGTTCAACCAATATCCACTTAAAGAAACTCAGAGCCGTTTGGCAGCCATAATTAGAAAAGGTCTTTTGCAACTTTTTACTTAATATTTTTAGGGAGTTAGAAAACTTAAAAAACACTCATAGTTTCGGTTGAGATGGGAAGAAGCAGACGGCAGCGGTGCAGGATTTTGCTTTCTAACGTAGACAATGTGAGTTCAATCCTAGCTTTGGGTTAAAGCTTACCGGGTTGAAGTATGTTAGGAAGATTTTGATTTTGATCGATCGGATATGAGTCCGAGTGGATGAAAAACAGCGGTTATGCAGGTAGATGCGGCCTTGGGGGATATGTCCCTTGAAGTCACCTAGAGTGCTGGAACCTTAGTGGACAACAAGTTCTTGTGTGGCACTTCGGCTAGTTTATCAATTAGCTTAAAATAAGAGACACGACCACAATCTAATTGTCTGTAAGAGATATAATTGCTGTAAGAAACAGTTAAAAGAAAGGTTTCCTATGAACAAATGAACTGAAAGTTAAATTAAATAAATACATTTATTGGCACGACAGCTCCTTAAGAAGCCCCTTGTCTAGTGACTTATACTCTCAACCCTTCCTGTGTATGTGTGTTGTGAATCTGCAAGAATGGAAGGGACCTACAATTTACCGCCGAGTTCAAACGGCTACATGAGATGCACTTTTTCGAGACAAATTTTACTCTTGGAGGTTTTGCCAGTTCCTCGCAAAAGGCAGTACCACAGAAAAAAGGTGGCTCTGATGAGGAGTCGAACCCCGACTCTTCGCTTAGCAGTCTGACACACTAACCATTAATCCGAGGTTAAATTAGTTAACAATTTAATATTGCATTTGGAGATTTTGCCGAAACAAAGATTTTACAAGTAATCTCTCGATTTTATCAGTATACCTATACCTATACCTTACCTATATCTAATATAGTTGCTTACTTGTATTATGGGTAGGTACTATAGGGCACGTCCTGCTTTCGTAAAGAATAAAATCAAACTTCACATTGTTATGACAGAGAAGTCTTAAAAAATTAATGACAAAAATGTCAAGGAGCTTAGGAGATTTCTCGGTCTGTATCTACGAATGTTTAGAAAACCTTTTTTTAATAAACGTCTCTAAAAATTTAGAGGTGGAGAACTTTAATTTAAAATTAAATACAGAAAAATGTTTAAATATCCAAACATTTGACTTTGATTTGAAAGATCATTTTTTGTTATCCGTTCACCGATGACTGTAAAGTTCTGACAATCATGATTTGTAAAGAAATGAGGAAAGCCAGCCCATTAAGCGCACCAAACTTTGACTTTTCTGGATGTAATGCCGTGTTACGACAGCGTCTCGCACGGTCCATTTTTGTTTATGATGTCTGATCGTTTTTTGACGTCATCGGGTAAGGTATCTCCCGTCGTGGGTTACGTGTCACTACGTTCACCTTGATATTTTTAGCCTAAATATGATTTTTCCCTTAGTCGCCTTTTACGACAAGCGCGGGAGGCGCTGCAGGAATATTCTGCACCGGCTCTGTACTTTTTTTTTATAACACGCGCACAGGGGATTTATGTTTCCCTTATAATGTTATACACTGCGCGAGTATAGGAAGGTTACTGAATGAAGGACATGTGTCGATTAACATTGGTAATGGCAAAGAAAAACCTCACCGGGTAAACCATTCCAAATTCGTGTTGTTCGGCTAAAAAAAAGAATACCTATATATCACGGTACGCCCGAAATTGGGCTCAAGGGTGAAGTGATAAGCATTCCTTGTGAGACGGGTATTGCGGGAGAAACTTTTAGGGGAGGAATGCAACTGGACCAATTATTTCCGAAACATGGACGCAATTCTGCTTGTTTGACGTAGCCATTTAACCAAAAGTGTGCTTCATCACTGCCAATAGCATTAGTTTCTATAAGGAAATGATTTCTAGTGGCTCTTTTCCAATTAAATAAAATACTGCCTTAAAGCTTTTGTCAAAAGGCTTACACATTTCCACAAACTGCATAGATGTGGTACTACTTCATATTTTTATAAAAATATCAACGGCTGAAGTGTTGAGGTTTAATTTCCTGTGAAATTAAATGCTTGATCCCAGATTTAAAATTGTAGTCTTATTTGAGTTTAAAAGAAAAGAGAAATTCAACCAAAAGATGGGTCGGAAGTTAAGAGTGTTCCGAACTGAAATCGAAAATCCGAAATGCTCGAAGCGGGAAAAAGGAAGGAGTCATGTTGGCTAATTTGACATATCAAAGAATTTAACATCCAACAAAACATCTGTTAACTTGATTTTTTTTTTCAATACAGTGGCAGTGTTTTGAAATACGTTACAGATTAATTTTTTGCTCCAATTCGACTTTAACTTAAATATACTAAGGTAGGTATAAAAAATGTTAAAATTTTGTACGGAACAATGAAAATTACAACTTGACCTTATCGAGACTAAATTGTAATATGAATAATTCTGGACTTCTTACAGTTAGCAGTTAAAAGCGACAAACCTTTTAAATGATCCATTGTTATTTAAATTTTGATAAAACTTATTGTGAAACAGCTATAATAAATTTCAATGAGTCAATAAATTCATTTATGTTAATATAACAAAAAAAAAAAAAACTGATCATAATTCGCTCTCAAAGAGCTCTACTAATACTTCAAAGCTTTTGACGAACACGCTCGTTGGCTTTGAAGTTAATAAGGACAAAACAAACTATTGGTAGCAGTAGCAGTATTTTTCGACAGTCATAAGGAGTTAACTTACTTTGGAACAAACATCAATTTCACGAACCCGAAAAAACGTCGAATTTAGAAGATAATATTGAGCGTGACAAAAACGCTCTAGCCCAGGTTCCAGGAGACTAGGAAGGCCGAACTCCTGCTACAGGTACCAAGCGGTTACCGAAGCAAGAGCGCTTGGTCTCGACAATTTTAACTGTAAGGTTCTTGCGAGACACGTTGTATCAGTTTCAGTATCTCACGTTGAAGCTTGCTAAGTAAGTAAAGTAACCAATAATAAACCAAAGATATAGTTTATTTAATTATATTTATCAGCAGAAAGTTCTTCGGTTGTATTTCGATGAAAGTTAAATACCTACCTAAACATATTTCCAAAATGATTTTATAAAATTTTAAAAGGAGCAAATAGTCACCATTAACAGTATTAATACATTTTTTTAACTAAGTATATCATTAAAATTCGTCCAGTCATTTCTTTCATAAAACATATAAATAAAAATAATTTACTGTTTAAAATCATTTAAAAAAATCTGTTAAATGCAAAACATTTATTTTTTCTACGAATAAGGTCGTTAAAATCTATTTGGTAAAATGAGATTATATTCAAGTATCAAAAAGCAAACTTATAAGTGCAATCGCTTTCTAATAACTCTTTGTAAATTGATAAAGATATTTAGTGAGTGTTAATATAGCATATCAATCAATAAATAAACAATCTTTATCTTACATAAAGCTATTAAGCAAAAATTGTTGTATTTTAATTGTATCTTATTTTTGATAGAACATTAAAAGTTTCTGAAGAGACCGACGGCAAATTTTCAATCGATTGAAGTCCATATCCAAGCAAAATATTTGTAAATATGCCTTATTGAAACGCAGAGTTCAATAAATTTTGAAGAAATAAGAGTTTTTCTATTTTTTGGCATTAATATCTAAGTGGTATTACATACTCCTATTATTCTTTTCTATTCTAGTTTAAAAAACAGTCAAATCGTATTTACATATAAATAAAGTAATTGACTTTTCATATTTGTATCTAGGTACGCCATTTAAGACTTGTCCTTCAATGCAAAATTTGCAGGAAATAGATACATAATAGTCATCCCCATTAACATTTTCTTAATTTTTTTTCAGTTGTCAAGTTATGGACCACCATACTATTAAGACCCAGCATCCATCAAACAGTCAAATAATTCTTATAGCTCCTTACATAACTTCCACAAAGAATGTCCCAAAACAATTTATTGACAAGCCATTGTTAAGCTCTAACTCTTTCAGCCCTATCCCAACAAAACAATTCAAACTGTCCACAGCAGTCCATGAAACTACAATAAGACATCTCATCACCTCAGCACAAAAATGTGTTATTTCTAACAGCAAACCCATCTAAAAAGCATCAAATTTATCACCATGATACAGTTGTCACTTCGACAGCAACATAATTCTAAGTGTCATCTGGATTCACATTCTAGTCACATTGTTGCTACGATTCCCCCTTTGTTTTTTGTCATAAATTAGTGGCCGCTTAGAAAGCACTAACAAAGCAACATCACCGATTTTCTCCAAATCGATAACAGCGCGTACAACGGCAACTAGATGAACTGGTAGACTGGCAAAATTTGCATTTCCATCAACACGCACAACGCATGCTTTCTCTCTCATCGACCAGTGACTGACAACAAACGCTCTACATATTGACCGAACAATCATCACAGCAGAACATGTGAGCGCGCATATCCATCCCGTTCCCATGGCATCATTTTCTTTGTCGTCACTGTCGCTGTCTCACATGGCTTTCAGTGAATTGAAAACGGTTTGTGCGTCGACGTGTGCGCTTGGATAGTAGTGCCGTGTACTCATCTGTGGAGCTGCCCAGTTTTCAATATGGCCTGATATATGATTGGCTGCCAGACAATGACAGGAGGCGGTGCTAGATTGTTATTAATTTTGTTTTGCTTACCCGCCATCAAAGCAATAATGGTATTCAATTTGATAATCCAATGGGGAGTGCCAGAAAGATGTAAGAAGGTTTTCTCCACCATTTCTGTTCAAGAGAGTTTTGAATTCGATTGTTACACTTGTTTTGTTGACAAGGTTACAATGATTACAAATTACATAGTTGATCAATTAGTTACCTTGGAACTTCTTCATGTTAAAAAAATTAATTATTTAGAGGGGTACCTTTTATTTTCGAAAAAGATGTTATTATAATATAATGTAAGGTAAACAGAAATGTTCTCAGGACGATTGAGAAGCAAACTTAGTTGAGTAGGTAAAATTAAGAAATTAGGTATTATTTTCAGAAATTAATTTTACATGGAAGCAGATACATAAGTTTATGAAAATCAATTAAAAATAAAGGTTTATTGTATATTGTATAGCAAAGTTCCCAGTTAACCATCATATTCATTATAGCACATAGGTACAAGAGTTAGGTTATATCAGAGCTCAGAGCTACCCCTGAATTCCATTAGGTATAGGTTTAGATAGCTCGTTTATCTACCGCTCTTATTTCTTTGAAAATTATATCAAATTACGTAGGTAAGTAGAAAGTAGGTACCTATTTACTTTGAAGTGAGTCTTATTATCAGGCTATGAAAAATTTGCAGGAATATACAGGGATTGTTTTGATCTCGAAAAAGACCAAAACACCCAAATTAACTGTTTCAAATGAAAGTTCCACTTATGGGGTTCGTCATTTTACTTAAATAATTTTCGAAACCTTTATCGGTGATCTCCCAGTCCTGAACCTACAACCTACGTCCCAATTGTATGCAATATTGGGAGAATTTTATAAGTGTTAAAGTGTCGCTGGGCTCACCTTCGTTGCCTATAGGTGTGATTTCTTGTTTAGTCGCCTCTTATGACAAGCAGGAAGGACCTGCAGGGATATTTAACTTAATCCCTGAACAGGACAACTAAAGGCCTCTCATTAAACGCTTTTTATTTTTATATTTAAATAAAACAAAGTGAATGTGAGATATCCTCGACATTTTTAATTCCTTTGATAGATAGATAGATAGATATATTTATTGTGTCCATTTAAATTTTACATATTTTACAAATTGATAATGTCATTGCACAGTACAGAGATATGATATTTTATTTTGTATCTTACAACTGAGAAATAATGTTTGATTTTAAATTGCTTTACTGGGTTTTAACATCAAAATTGGAAGGAAAAATTTGGAAAGAAAAAACCTTCATATAAATGTTTATATTTTATGTTTTATCACAATTTTTTAAATTTCATATTACTTGTTATAACATATTACAAAATAAATAAATTAATATATAAATGTATGAATTAATAAATAAGTATAACAAATTATATCACATCAGGGTTTGTTTAATAATAATAATAATAATAATAATAATAATAATAATAATAATAATAAATATAAAAGTACAAAATAAATATAAAAACAAAAAAATAAATAAATAAATAAATAGATGAAAAATTTATAAATAAATAAATGTACTAAAAAAATGTTTTATATAAATAAATAAATAAATAAATTATGTAATTAATACACAAAATCACAAATAAATAAATAAATAAATATTACAGAAGAAAAAAAATAAAAGACTAAATAAATTAATAAGTATATAAATAAATTAACAATGAGTTTTCTTAAAGATACCACAAATACAAATATTTCCAAATAAATAAATTAATATACAAATCTACATAGATTTAAAAGGATACAAGAAAATTGTAATAAATTGTGTTATAGCACGAGGTTTTGTATTAATACATTTTCGTTGTGTTGGCATCGTCTAATGAACTTTTCATTGAGGTTTTCAATTTTATTTCTAATGGTAATTACCCGAGCTTGTTCGTGTAATATTGATGTTGAATAAAACCAAGGAACGCGAAGGATCATTTTGAGGACTTTGTTTTGGAATATTTGAAGTTTTTTAATATGCATTTGAGCGCAGTTTCCCCAAACGGGAGATCCATATAAAGTTATAGCTTGAAAAACGACTTTGTAGATAGAAAGTTTATTTTGGTCGCTTAGTAATGATTTTCGATTTATTAAAGGGTATAATAATCTGATTGCTATATTAAATTTATTTAATGTGTTTTTAGTATGATCCTTGAAAGTCAATTTCTTGTCTAAGTTAATGCCTAAATACTTAACAGAATCGACCTAAGGAATATCACAGTTATTTATTTTAAAATTTGAGCCGGGTAAGAAACAGTCCTTCCTTTTTCTTGTGAAAAAGATAGCCTGACATTTCCCAGCCTTTATTTTAATTTTCCAGTGCTTATAATATTCGAAGATAACATTAAGCGCAGTTTGAATATTGAGGATAACTGAGGAACCATATTCGTCAGAAGAATATATAGCAATATCATCTGCATACATTCCATATTCGCAGTTTGGTAATCTGGTAAAATCGGAAGTAAAAATATTGAAGAGTGTTGGGGACAGTACAGAACCTTGTGGGACGCCTGAAGGTATAGCTTTACATGAAGAACATATTCCATTTAGCATAACGAGAAACTTTCTATCGGTCAAAAAACTTTTAACTATATTGATTAAATAACCGGGAAAATCATAATTTATTAATTTGTGAATGAGCCCATTGTGCCATACAGTGTCAAACGCTTTTTCAACAAGAAGAACAAGGCCAGTAGATTTATTATTTTTAAAGCTATTTTTTACATGATTGCATAATCTTAATACCTGGTGGCACGTATTATGGTTTTTACGAAAACCAAACTGTTGTGGCGGAATGATAAATTTATCATTAAGAAAAAGTAATAATTTTTGGAGAATAATTTTCTCTAATATTTTACCTACGTTGCTTAGCAGACTAATAGGTCTGTAACTGTTGGCGTCATAATTCCTTTAAAAATGCTATTGATCCCATTATTTATGAAATATTACATCGTTCAAATATTCTAACCGTAATTTCGTTGGCCAGTTCACATCACCTTCACGTGATATGACCATGCTCTTGAATCGCTCGTGCAGAAATTCCAATGGGGCGTGTGCTGTGTGGCACGTAGTGCCGTCGTGTTAAAAACACATGGCGTTGGTGTCCTTATCATCTAAATCAGGCCAAACAATTTTGGTAATCATCGACCAACGTTCAACGTTGTTCTCAAATAAATTTGGACGATTGACGCCGCAATTCCAAAATCCACACCAAACAGTGACTTTTTTTCGTAATACATTGGAAACTCTTGAATCTCAGGTGGAGTAGTATCGTCCCATCGCTGAAGATGATTTTTTAATGAAAATTAGGGTCAGTTTTTAAACTGCTCCAGAGCCCATTCAGCAAACCCACGTCGATTTCTATGGTTGTTTACCTTCAGCAGTTCTCAGTTAAATTTTGTACAGGTGCAGGCCCCATAACGAAAAATTCGCCAAGTTTTGGTCTGCGAAATGTCGAGTTCTTGTGAGCGACGTGAAATCGACTGCCTCGGATTCTCCTAAACACCCTCAAGGAGAGCGGCGATGTTTTCGGCAGATCTTGCATACGGGGGTTTAGTTGGTCGTTTACTGAAGCAGTAGACTCAAATTTATCCACCACGCGTCGAATAGTTATATTGGTAGGACGATAATGGCGATGGCGACCTTAAATAGAACACCCATTTTGATAAAAGAATTTAATCGTCTGCACGTGTTGTTAAACGTTATATCCACTCCAAATGATTTGTTTAATCAGACAGAATAAATGACGTATTTGACAGATGTAGCTTTCACAATATGGCCTTGATAGTGGCCATAGCGTCAAAGTTCAGAAGTCTTCATTGGAAGAGCATTTAGTTGTTAAGTCATGCTTATCGAAACGAGATGTTGAAACAGGGCTAGAAAAAGCGTTTCTCGGCAGTAAGTAAGTAAGTAAATAGAGTAGCAGTATTGAAAAAATACATAAATAGTAGGTACCCAACTTTAACGCTAACGCTCTCCATTAAAAATGCAATTAACTTTTACGTCGCAGTTATTAATCTAGAAAGAGGCTAAGGATTTTATCGTTAGCAAAACAATTTTATGAAGAAAATCGGACTCAATGTTGAAACCTTGGACATCGAAGCTTTTATGTTGTTAAATTCATACTTATAAACCGCCCAAAACAACCTGGTACTGATCAGTTCAAAAGGGATGTAAGATGCTATGAAAAATGGGTTCATCGATCAGAACAAAACTCTATCAAACCTTTTTGAAAGAATTAAAAAAAACTATAATTTGCTATAGGGTAGGAGAGATGTCATTTTCATGCACTTCTTTACTTCAGATTCAGATATTTATGACCACGAGTTGTAAAAAAAAATTGATACGACGAATTCTAGCTACTAAAGGGATTTCAATTTTTATCCGCTGATAAATTTACTAGATAATTAGGGCTGACCATATCTCCAATTGCGTCATATCCCTCGACTTTACCCCATATAGTCTCAATTATTCAATATAACACTAACACGTCTGAATAATTATCTTCCTATTTAGTTTTCAAGTGTTTTATTGCAAGGCAAAATAGTGGATATGGCCCAACCATACATTGGAAGAATTTTGCTGCTTCCCATGGCTTCATATAATATCTGAAGACCCTTTTTCTATCAACATCATTTTGAATAGGTAAAAAATAACAATAAAGTTCAAAGGCCTTAATAAGCCTAGAACTCACAAGTTGTCTCTTTTCTGAAACTCAATTCTGAGTGATCGGCTATAAATAAGACTTATGCTTACGTCAAAACCAGGCCCAAGTTATTGGCAACCACAAAAAAAAACTTCCTTTGGACCCTGGCCAGTGGAATATTATTATTAAAGTTGTATTATTCCTAACCCCCTTGGTTATGGCCATAATAAGAAAAGATTTGCACGGTGCACATATACGAGTATATGTATGTAGCATGCGGACACAGCCCTTTGATTGGATCTTTCCGCCTTGACTTCTACCATTTGGTCCAGACACAAGGGGCAAACAAAGACGACGACAAATTTATTTCGAATTCGCAATTAAATTCGCTGCAGGCGATTTTTATGTAATTTTTATGGATTGACTTTAGATCCTGGACCAGGGCATCAATGTGCCTTTGCGTTTGCAATGATGCGCACAGCACTCCTCCCAATCGGAACCCATAGGACAACAACAAAGAGAAGAAGGCACAGTCCGATTTGGAATGATGATTAATGCAGCAGAAATTGGTCGCGCGAGCATATCTCATTATAATGTGATCATGTCTGCTCCTGAGGTCGATTCGATTGGTTCGTTTGCTGCAGTTCCATCAGTGAAGTCAGATCTTTTGCAGGAAAATAAAAAAACGCATTCCAAATTTGAATTGGATTTTCTTAATGCCCTAAGTTGCTATATATGCCGCATGCCACACTCATAATACCGAGCAACCAGATGCTATCATGACTTGAGAATTTTGCGATCAGCATCTTTGCGATGCTATGTGCTGGCATGAAGAATGTTGGCCATTTGGGTGGAATGGGAGCAGTATGATTTGTAAGGCTCCATCTGAGTCAAGGAGATGACCACTTAAGCTCAATAACAACGAATAAAAATTCAATTGCAATCGTTGCACGGCAGATTGTCATGGGGAAGTGAATGGGAATTTAATCATAATTGTTCTTCTTTGTTTTCTTTTTTAAATGCCCTTTCATATTGATTGCCTTTAAATTGTATTTTCAAGCCTTGAGCTACTTAAGAAATAAATCTAATTCACTATTATATGGCTTTTAAGGAATAAGTATTGGCAGATACTGAAAAATGTTAAGCAGCATTTTAGAAGAAAATTAAATTGATTGGATCTATTGCATCTTGTTTTTTTAGAGGCAATGGATTTTTATTTAAATGTCTTGTTTGTCCAGCAAAGACACTTTAACAGTGCTCGATTCCTTGAACAAAATGTTTATGACTCGACACACATTTTTACGGAAATGGCTACAAACTCTCGTTCATTGTTGGCTCTAAACTTCTATTATGACATCCAAACTATTTTAACATTTTTCCGCGTCATTAACTATTTCTGATTGCAATTTTTTTACCTACCCCAAGCGTGGTTCCTGGTGAACTTTGTTGTAATTTTATTTTATATTTAAAATGAGGTTGAAAGATAACGGGTTGGTTATAGATATGGAGAACAATTTTTCCTACATACAGTTGGAACATATCGGCTACTTTTTCTTGTTATAAAAATTGAAATACATATTACGGTCATTTTCATCAAGTAAAAAATTGGCTCAATGAATGAATTGGCTGACATGATGATAAGGGCTTTCAACAGAGCAGTAACACGCATGTTTTGTTAGTCGACTAAGGGCAGTTTTGTTCAGTCAAAGTTGAACATAACTTGAGGATTTTTATTTTCAACATTTCAACTTGTGAATTTGCTTTTTTTTTACTCACTCAAAGTTGACAGTTTCAACTTTCGATTGTCAACTCGAGAGTTAATAATCTTTTGAATTTCTAAATTTCCCAAAATAGTAGAAGTTAAGGAGGAAACTTTGAGATTTATTTTATTTTTTCTTAGACGATGATTACATAGTTCCTATTTTCAATTCTTTTTTAATTATTTTTTTAACAAAATTGGTAAGGAGTGTAAAAAAGTAGGAGGAATGAAGTTACGAATGGAGTATAATATAATGGAGAATAATGAGTTTTGGCGTTTCTTGTTTGAAAAAGAAAAGGCTATTCCGGGACTAAAGATAAAAACTTTGAAAATTGAAAACAATTCCCAATCATGTTTCTTAGTGGTTAGGGGAGTTTACATGGATCAACTTGTTCATCAACATTGCTAATGTTTCACCATGTAGACGCAAGAAAAACCGCAATCCAACCATGTTGGTTGGTTTTCAAAAGTTTTTAAAAACATGGGGGTTGTGTCGAACGACCGAAGATGTCTGATTTTATTTTTTTTTTTTTTTTATATATAATTTACACGCGCGAAAGGGGTTTGTGTGTACCCTTAAAATGTTTAAACACCGCACGAGCATTAGGGAAATGAGGAGGGATAAACGAGGAGATACCGATGCACATTAGTTTTAAGGTTCTGCATATCAAAATGGGAGGGAAAAACAGAGCCTGGCAAAGCATACCACATACGTGTGGTACGACTAAAGAAAGAATCTCTATACTTAACAGTACGTCCGAAGTTAGGCTCAAGGGTAAACTGATGGGCATTCCTAGCAGTTCGAGTATTACGGTTAAATCGTTTCAGGGGAGGAATGCAGCTGGCTATTTCGCTAGAGCATTGTTTGGAAAAATAACGATAAAATAACGAAAGGCACGAAACATTTCGGCGGTGCTCAAGAGATGTAAACGTTTCTGTTATTGTTCGGTCGCCTATCATTTTCAAAGCTCTTTTTTGAATTCTATCTAGAAAACTCAAGTGGGTTATAGGAGCACCTGCCCAAATATAGGAATTATACTCGAGTTTCGGTCGAATATATGCTTTATATACTGTAGCCAGATCAGACGGGGTAAAGAACTTCTTGCATCTTCGAAGGAAACCTAAACACCTCGCAGCATTCTTTGCGATGTCAAATAAGTGGTCATTCCACAGAAGGTGGTCTGTAATGCACATACCGAGAACTGAGAGGTGTTCTGTTTCTTCAATGCAAGTGCCGCTCATGGATAGTGGCATTGGAGGTATGTTTTGCTTTAACGACAAAGGACAACATTGAGTTTTAGAAGCATTAAATTCTACGCGATTTCTTATTCCCCATTGTACAATGATGTCAAGATCAGAATTTAATGAACTTATCATACGCTGCCGTTGCAGTTCAACATCCGAAGAACATGGATGTGAATCTGGAAACGAATATGAAAAGCTGAGAGTACTGTCGTCCGCAAAACAATTGATTGGATTAGTTGTTTCAGATAATAAGTCATTGATAAATATAAGGAAAAGAGTCGGAGACAAAACAGAGCCCTGGGGTACACCAGCATTTATTTTTTGAATATCAGATTTGAAACCGTCCAATACAACTTGAATTGAGCGGTTCGAAAGTTAATTACTAATCCAACGAAGAAGAGATTCATCGAGTCCAAATGCACGCATTTTCGATTAAAGGGCTTGGTGCCAAACTCTATCAAATGCCTTAGAAATATCAAGTGCAATAATTTTGCTTTCACCAAAACGCTGGAGAGATTGGTTCCACTTTTCGGTGAGATATACCATCAAATCACCAGTGGACCTGTTGCTACGAAAGCCGTACTGCCGGTCATTAAGAAGCTTTCGTTCTTCGAGATATTTCTTAAGCTGAAAATTAATCAGCGTTTCCATGACCTTAGAAAGAAGGGACGTTAGTGCAATTGGTCGGTAGTTTGAGGGTGCAGAAGATTCGCCTTTTTTGGGGATAGGCTGGGCAAATGCTGTTTTCCATGCACTCGGAAAGAGTCCAGAGGAATAGGACCGATGGAAAAGCTTACGCAAAGGTTTTGCCAGCGTTGAAGAAAACCTCTTCAGAACAATAGCGGGGATACAATCCGGGCCAGCGGATTTATTTATGTTGAGATCTTTCAATACTCTTGCGACTGAACGAGTGCGAAAGAAGATTGGACCCATAACATCATTTACGCTCTCGAGTACAGGAGGAGTTCTGACACCTGCGGCCAGTGTTGAGTTTGACGCGAATTGGGCAGCAAGCAGATCTGCTGTTCATTAAAATTCATATCTGTCTTGTTAGTATTTCGCCTATCACCCATTTTTAATCATAGATTGATTACTGTGCAGCTACAACGGTGGTGGATTATCATTTTAAGGGTTGAAAAGTGAAGGAATTTTTTGGCCTCCTCCCGCTTTGAGTATTTCAATCGAACTGATGTAAATTTTTATGCGAACAAACAGCCTGATCTACATATGTTTAACAACATTTACCTTTGTTTTTTCGTGTAGACGCAGTGGTTCATTTATAGGTATGAGTTGCAAGAAACCATATATTTATGAACAAGGTGGTCAATGTAAACCCCCTGTTGGTGGTGGTTTGTTGGAACGAGGACTTAGACTAGAAATTTGACTTATCGCTCTTAAAGTTTTAAGTGTTCGTTCATGGTTAAAAATCAACAGCTTATAGCCGTGTTTTTTTTTTTTTGGAAAGCTATCGGCAGCTATTGTGTCTATTGTGAATGAAATCTTGTTGTGTCGAAATTGCAATCCGCAGCCAAATTCAACATCTACTTTTTTCGGCAGCTGTTTGTTGTATTTGTAGTGTGTTTAAAATCTTGCTTCGCTACGGATAGGTTTCCCAATAAAACACGGCTAGTCATAATAAACAAACCTTAGATCAAACATTTCTGAAGATCAGCTGAAAAGATTAACTTGTTAGCTTTATATAAAATATGTGAGGCTAACCCCATCAGCCGATCTTCAGAAATTGTCAACATGAGGTAGGTACGTTTTTAGATGACGTTGGAAGGAACGTTCGTTCGTCGACAGATTAGAATGAATTTTGAAGTCCTATTCGGCAATGCGGTAACCTACACCAAATTTGAACTTCGTTTAACATCCATTTTCTAAAAGAAAAAACACCTTCTTGGCATTTAAAAACAAAAGTTATACTTTTTTCTCTGAAAAATAAGTACCAACGATTACCATCCTAATTATGTTATAAATGTGATTGTTCGTGTGTTTGGATGTTTGGGTGTTTGGATGTTTGCGTGTTTGGATGTTTGGATGTTTGGATCTTTGGATGTTTGTTCCCTAATCACGCTTCAACGGCTTAACGGATTTAGATCAAATTTGGTATGTAGATAGATAATGTACTGGATTGAGACACAGGCTACTTTTTATCTAGAAAATAACATTACATTACATTTGTAATTGAAATAGAGCACTGGCAACTGAGGCCATCAGCTCTTACCTCTTACAACACAAGACGATAAGACAGGGAGACAAATAAAACGAAGAAAGAAAGAACAGTAAGCACACGTCAACAGCATGCTGTTATGTTTTTCGGACGGTCCCAATCCGGCAACGATGCTTGATTTCGCTGATCTATTGGAAAGCGATCCATTTTTTATCAAAACTAAGACCGTTGACCGCAAAACAGAAATTTAAAAATGAAAAATGCATTATTATTAATATTATAAGAAATATTTTCGCTTCTTTTTCACGGTATTTTTGGAAGAGCTTCATTTGTTTTTTTTTTGTTTGTACTTATTTTTTTGTTTTCGTTACGGTTTTTTCTCCATTGTAACGGAGTTTTTTTGTTTTTTTAGTCGCAGATTATTACAATTCGGAATCATTGTTCTACTAAAGTTTTATTTTTTTTTATTATATTATAAATGTGGATGTTTGTATGTTTGGGTGTTTGTTCCCCAATCACACTCAATGCTTCAACGGATTTGGATGAAATTTTGTAGATTGATGGGTAATGTGCTGGGCATAGGCTACCTTTTTATCCAGAAAAAATACACGGTTCCTATGGGAGAGGCTTAAATGTGAAACACTGCATTTCTGGAGATTAAGAGACATCTGATCTGGCTTCAATCTATAAAGCGTTTATACACCCTAAACTCGAGTATAACTCCTACCTCTGGGCAGGTCTTCGCAAACATTGCTACACCTGCTTGATGGAATACAAAATCGAGCGTTAAGATTGATAGGAAATAGAACTGCCGCTGAAACAATTGCCCCTCTCGAACACCGACGCAATGTTTCATGTCTTTCCTTATTTTATCGTTTCTTTTACAAAAAAATGTTCACTCGAAGTAGCCAGTTGCATTCCTCCCCTTAAAAGTTTCTCCCGTAATACTCGTCTCGCAAGGAATGCTCATCAGTTCACCCTTGAGCCCAATTTCGGACGTACTGTGAAATATAGGGATTCTTTTTTTAACCGAACGACACGAATTTGGAATAGTTTACCCGGCGAGATTTTCCTTTGTTATTTTGATCTGCAAACATTCAAAACCAATGTTATTCGACACCTCCTATCTCTCCCCTCCCTATCTAATGCCCACGCAGTGTGTTACATTAAAAGGGAAACAAGTAGTCTCTTGTGCACGCGTTAATTATAAAAAAGAAAAAAAAAATAGAGATAAAGAGATATAGAGATATGGAGATATAGAATATAGAGAAACAGAAATATAGAGACAGAAATATAGAGATATAAAGATATAGAGATATATAGATATATATAGAGACGTGGAGATATAGAGATATAGATATACTGAGATATAGAGATACAGAGATATAGATATACTGAGATATAGAGATATAGAGGCATAGAGAAATAGAAATATAGAAATATACAGAAGCTTTGGTCAGTACTTGCATAGGTATAGGAAATATAAATTATAAAGAAGAAAGAATAATAAACAACTTTATTTACGAATTCACTATCTATAAAAAATGATACTACGATTTGCTTTAATATTTTGTAATGTTAATTATACATAATTTTAAGTTAGATAAAGGAAATAAACTAAGTTGGCCATATTGTTCTGTTTATCGAAGGAACACATTCTTTTTCTGCCTACTGAAAATAATGTTGGTAAAGTTTTCTTTCTTTTTTAATTAAATAAATGTTCTTAATTTGTGTGCTATGTATACCGGTTGTTTTACTATCATCCCGAATTCGAAGTTATTGTGAACAAATACGCCTAAATTAAATAATACAATTCTAAAGTTTTTTTAAACGGGCGAGTAAGAACAGTAGTTCAGCTCCAAGCCAAGAGGATTCACACAAATCGTCTGATGAAAGTCCACCTTGAAAAAAATGTAAATTAATAAACTCTAAAAACTGCATACTAAAATCTGGAAAAAAATTAAAAAAAAAAAAACAAAAATATAAAACAGGATTTTATAAAAATCAGTTCTACAATTTTTTTGAAAGTTACTGTTATAGTTGTGTGTCGTTCACGTACATGGGTTAGTAGGGTACTAGTTAAGTGTTGCTGTCTTTTAATTTCGTTTCGTATGGGCACAATTTACAAATTACATCTAAATTGTTGCAATTTAACGTTGTATCAAGCAATAATACGCTTTGTGCAGATCGGCGCAACACACTTCCCATATCTTTTGTATCAAGTGTCTTCGCAGATTGAAAACTTATCTGCGTAATAATACTGGTAAGGAACGGTTAAATGACTTGATGTTTTTTAACATTAACATAGATAATATAAAGAAATATTGAGGAATAAGAGGTTAAATATGTTTTAAAACTCCCTGCTCATCTCGAAGGTCGAACTACAAATGATCTTCGCATCATTAAAGAAAAAGAAGTCAGCAGGAGTCGATGGTATACCCAATGTTGTACTACGACATCTCCCTGAGGATGCAATTAACATATACACAACACTGTTCAACAACGCGCTGAATAATGCATATTATCCAGTGAGTTGGAAGACAGCTGTAGTACATCCTCTCCCCAAAAAGGGAAAGGACAATTCCAATCCGGCAAATCTCCGGTCGATAAGTCTTCTTCCGAGTATCAGCAAGGTATTCGAAAAAGTTATCAATAGAGCTCTCTCCAAGTGGGCCGAGGACAAAAGTATAATTCCAGACACCCAGTTCGGCTTTAAGGCGGGACATGACACAATTCATGCCGCGTCAAAGCTAGTACCTGCTGTCCAATGGAACAATGCTAAGAATCAATGCACGGGTGCCTGTCTGGTTGATTTGGAGAAGGCTTTCGACACCGTATGGTTAGAGGGTCTGTATCTGAAGCTAACCAGATGGGACATAAGTAAACCACTGCTATATTTGCTTTATGACATGCTTAATGGTAGAAAGTTTGTTGTCAAGAGTGGCAATGTAACATCTACCACAACGTTTGATATTAAAAACGGTCTGCAACAGGGAGCGTTGAACTCGCCGATTCTCTTTAGTATTTACACCAGCGATCTCATTGGGAGTCTACCTCATGCAATTGCGTACAGAACAGGTCCAAAAGTTGAAGTCATCAGAATTCTCTTGAAACGTGATTTCGATAAAATTCAACAATATTGTAATGATTGGAAGCTCAAAATCAACTTCCAGAAATGTGAAACTATCCTGTTTAGAACCCCTTTGTCTGGGGCCTCTAGGGATACGAGAAAGAACTGGCGCAAGCTAGTGATCGCTGGGCCACATGGACATCCACTGGCGAGTAAAAGTGTTGTAAAGTACCTTGGCATCTGGTTGGATCAGTATCTATATTTCAATCGACATGTAGAGGCTGCTCTGACCAGGGCTAGGGGAGCTTTTGCCCTGACAAGACGGTTGTTTTATAGCAGCCGCCTTGATAGCAGGGTGAAAGTGATTTGCTACATGGCCCTAATCAGGCCGATGATTGCCTATGGATGCCCTGTGTGGTTCAACGTTGCACCATCTCTAATGGAAAAGATTCGGGTGTTCGAGAGACAGTGCCTTCGCACTTGTCTCGGTCTTTATAGAACACCAGAGTCGGAGTACAAACATTATTATTCCAACGAGGTTCTATACAACGGGGCCAATACAAACAGGATAGATAACTTTTTAATTAAGCTCATTCGCGGACACATTGCAAGGGCGATGACCTCAACTAATGGACAAATCTTCGGGGCTTACTACCCCCAAGATGAATATTTTGAAAGCACACGTTCGAGTGGTTTTATCCCGCCCGAGGCTTTCCTATACCTTGATAGTCGAGGGCTGATTCAGGATAGATCGGCGATTCCGTTGATCTACCACGTCGGCCGCAGAACAGTCGATAGGCGTCTCCTCTACGACCGAGACATAGTCGCTGGGAGCGAAGCAGAGCGCGTCCGTTTCAGTAGGGCCGTGCCCGACCGGGATCGGAAGGAAGCAGTAGATCAGGTCCACCAATTTTGGTGGCTTAACTAAATAATAGTTTTCAGTCGGCAAAGACGAAATATCGCCTATGGCCGACTACATATATCTATTGTAGCTTTAAGTTAGGTAGGGCAGTTGCGGCGACACCAAAAAAAAAAAAATATATATATATATATATATAAAAACACAAAAATCAAAAAAGCTTGCTGTGGCTGTTCCAGATTTAAGTATTTTAGGTGTATTTTAAGTTATTTTGAGTTTATTTTTAGTTTATTTTTAGTTTAGTTTTAAGTTAGTTCTTAAGTGGTTTAAGACAGATTAATAAACTGATAAGATACCCAGTTTTTTTTTCATTTTCTGGGTGCAAAATAAAAACTCTTTATATATAAGATAAACTTAAGCTATTTTTAGGCCGAAAGGCAATTAAAATTAAGTTAGAATATAATTTAGAGCGCCCGCATAGGGCCAGTAAGTTAATTAAGATGATAGTTTTAGCTAGTTTTAAGATTTTTGTCTAGCATTTAAGTAGATATAAGTAAAAGTAAAATAAAAATCATTTAAAAGTAAAAAAAAAAAAAAGTGTTTTAAAACTTAAGGATATAATTTTTAAAAATATTGGAACTAAATTATCATGTATTTTATATAACAATAAAATTTTATTAAGAAATTAATATTTTTTGAACCCCCCCCCCCCCTCTCACTTCCGCCATTCAATGTCGTGTTTTTCGAGGCTTTCGCGCATGATTTTGCATTTTTCTGAGCCCCTCTTCGAAGCTTTCTCTTCTTTAATTTAAAATTGACAACGAATTATGAAATCATATAATAAAGTCAGTTTATCTATTTTATTTGAGGACTATATTTTTTAGAAAAAATGTATGTGTTGGAAGATGCTACAGATCAGTTGCTCCAAAGGTGAAATTTCCAATTCGTATACAAAGTTCTCGGACATCATCGAAATATTTCTAATTCCTCTTTATTCTACCTATATTGCATTTTTTTAAAATCCATGGCATTGCTAAGATTACCCATCAATTTAACCTCGAGTTTGATTTCGGACATAACGTCAAGTAAAGAGACTAATTCTTTAACCGCACTAAATGAATATGAAACGCTGTACCCAGCTCAATTGGCAGGTGTTATTTCCGCAATGGTGTTGTTATCGCAAGTAATATTCAAGGATCAGAGAGTTCTTTATAACCTCAAGCTGTTGATTGCGAATTTCTCTCTAATTCCTCGATGCTCTACTCTGAAAAGATTATATGCTTCCCTCAATTATTTATGACTTACATAATTTCAACCGTTTGCGTTTTAATACTTGCGAACGAAAAGAAACAGCTCGCTAAGTTCGTTCTTGATTAAGGTTATGTGGCTGGTGTTAGCTTCGCAGTTGGCACATTCTTATATTATAATGAATTCCAAGGTGATATTAGGGGAATCATATCTAAATCTGACATAAAGGCTAAGAGTTTGTTACTGACTTTCATGGAGAAAGAAGCCTTTTTCACTCATCTAATACAGAAGGAAGCGTTGGTTGGGATGCAAAAACTAGACATTTGCCCGTACAGCTGTTCTCAATTAATTGTTGATTAGCCAAAATCTGCTGAGATTCCATGCCTGACATAGGCATTCAGTCTTAGGCCAAATTGTTGAAAAGAGTTGATGTTTCATCTGCCATGTAAACAGTTATAGCCATTTTTATAAGGAGTTAGTTTAATACATAATACCCTTACCTAACTTCTTACTTAGTTATAAAGGGTGTTTTTTAGAGGTATAGAACTTTAAGTTGCCAACACTATTTTAACTGGCGGCCATTTTGTCAGCTGTTAATGGATTTCTTTTTAGTTTATTAATTAACTATTGAACGTTTTCGCACCACGTTTAGAGTAAAAATGATAATACGCAGAGACATCGTACAGTGCGTACAGAAGAAGTCATTGCTGCTGTAGAGCGAAGCGTAGAGGAAGACCCAATCAATCTATCCTCCTTCGTGCACAGAAATTGGTTATGTATCCATCCACTTTATGGAAGATTTTGCGGAAGAATCTTGGATCGCGTGCTTACAATATCCAACTCGTGCAAGAATTGAAGCCACAGGATCACCTACCAAAGCATAGATTCGGTGAATGGGCCCAAAACAAGATTGCCGTTGATACCAATTTTCATAAGCGAATTTTATTTACCGATGAAGCTCACATTTGGTTGCATGGATACATCAGTAAACAAAAATGCCGTATTTGGAGTGATGATAATCGTCAAGTGTATGTTGAGACACCGTTACAACCACAAAAACTCACTGTTTGCTGTGCTTTATGGGTTTGTGGAATAATTGGTCCGTAAATAAATAAATAAATAAATTTATTGGCGCGACAGCTCCTTACGGAGCCAAGGCCTAGTGACTTATACTCTCAACCATTCCTGTGTGTGTGTTGTTACTCTGCAAGAATGGAAGGGACCTACAGTTTACCGCCGAGTCCGAACGGCTACATGAGATGCACTTTTTCGAGACAAATTTTACTCTTGGAGGTTTTGTCAGTTCCTCGCAAGAGGCAGTACCCCAGAAAAAAAGGTGGCTATGAGCTGGATTTGAACCCAGGTTCTTTCGCTTAGCAGTCCGACACACTAACCACTAAGCCACGGGGCACTACTTCTTTAAAAACTATGCTGGCCAGAACGTTACAGTCAATGGTAACCGCTATAGAGCCATGATTACTGACTTTTTCGTTCATTAATTGAACAACAAGGATGTGCAGGAGCTGTGATTTCAACAAAACGGTGCAGCGCAACATGTCACACATCTCGTGTTTTGGTTTGTTGAAGGAAACGTTTGGTAAGTTTCACGTTACGGACCCGTGAATTGCGATTTAACGCCGCTTGACTATTTTCTGTGGGGATATGTGAAGTTGCTAGTCTACTCCGATAGGCCCGAAACGAGTGACCTATTGGAGGACAACATTCGCCGCCTTATTGCCGATATACGGCCACAAATGTTGGAAAAAGTTATCGAAAATTGGACCTCCAGATTAGATTACGTCCGAGCCAGCCAGAAGATTATCTTTCTTATGAATTAAATTTCATGTCAATTTAAAAAAAAAATCACCTCTGTTTTATTCCATTTCAAAGTTTTACACATCTAAAAAATCACCCTTTACAAGTTTAGTATGCTTTCTCTATACTTTTGCGTTTGAAGGAAATATAGCTTAACTTAATTTATTTATTATCAACCTTCATCCGATAACTAGTTGATTGTTTCAAAATCCAATCTCTGAATCTTCCTTGGTTTCTTGAACTCTTAATTCCTGCAAATAATCAATTTGATGGCGATAGAAACATCACTACAGTCATTGTCCTCTATCAGGTCGAAATTTGCATTGATTTCTCAGGAGTCAGAACTCCCATGTCAATGTCTACTTTTCTTTCTTATACATCTTCCATACGGACGTTAATCGTCGTCTCCATTATTGTAAATAACTTTTCTAGATTTGGCAGTTCTCTTTTCGGATTTATTTATGGTCCAAAATACTCCTGCCATTCCCACAATTAGTCCCCGAAAAAAGATTTGCGATTAAATCTTTTCGCTTATAGGTAGGTATGTGTCCAAAAAACCCTTTATTCTCCCGCGCAATCCCATTAAAGATACCTACGATTCCAAAAACAGTCCTCGAAGATGCTACCAAACATTGATTTATGTCTTGTTCCATATTTCCAGTCTAATTACTGCCGATGAAAAATAATTTAAGAACAATGCCTTTTAGCCGCATCATGATCGCCTCGAAACGATAACGTCTCCTTTCTTTCCCTTATGGCCAATCCCACAGAACAGAGTTGTTATCTGCGATGACGTTGTTGTCCATGTCGTTGTTTGCATGTTTTTCACCAACAACCAGGCAGGATGCTATGCATCAAGGGGTCGCCGGAATTCCAGCAACCAACAGACAACGCTTGTCAATTTTGACATTTTTACTTTTTTGTTTTAGTTTTTTGTTTGGTATGTGGTTTGTTTGTTTGGCTTGGTTGATGTCAGAATAATCGGCGAAAAAAAAATTTAACGATGGCTTCCATCAGTGGAACCACATCAATGACACTCTCTATGTTTTTTCCAATTGTTCCACCACATCGACATCAGCTTCGGGGAGGTGGATCCGGCCATGTTACAAATATGGAGGCTACTGTGTGCATAAAAATCACCGGCACAACATCAAAGTGCAAGCCAAAAACATGTAACGAGCTATAAAACATCAAACCATATAATACCTCGGAAAGGATTTCACAAGATGCACCGCGCGCTTTTAGGCGGTGCAGTAGCCCTTATTCGGATCACAGAGCGCGCGCTTGATCCGATCGCTAGCTACCGACATCCCATCATGACACAGAAGCAAAGTTTAAACCATGGAATTCATACGGACCAAGGAGTCTGATGGCCAACCAACCCAATCGACCGACCGGCATACCGACCAACCAGTCGACCATTGCTCAGACTATTTAAACAGGGTCGCAGTTGGTCACATAACATAGGCGCTTATAAATGTGCGTAAAATATCTTGTGATTTATAATATAAAATATGAAATCAGTAAGCTGATTCATGTTGAATGATTTGAATGTTTAAAAATTTAATTTTTAAATTTTGAGGTTATATGTTCAGCCTGGTGCTCATAAGTTGGCAGGCATTTAAGGTTGTCTGATGGGTTCATTCGAGCTAAAGGGAAAAATGCTAAGAAGGATGCAAAGAAAATGAAAGAAGAATTGACAAATTCGGTTTTGATATCGGTAAGCTTTTCTTTCACTATTTTTCGATCTTTTGCTACTCTTGTCGAAGACGACGAATATATCGAGCAATCTGCGAATAGACGTTTCTACATCCCAGAAAATCAAAAAAGTTTTTGAACCGATAGGTTGAAAGAACTTTTAACAATGAAACTTTCTGTGTTATTAGATGGATGTAAGTTATCTGAAAGAAATGCTTATCCAATCCAAATGACTTCGTAGTTTTAAATCAACCTTATATATTCAAGAAGAGGAAAACTAAGAGAAAAATACACAGGCACGTCGACGACTTTCGAAAACAAATACAAACATCTGAAAATGAAGCAGTGACCAGTGATACTTCAGGTGCAGGGACATAACGCCCAGGGTCATAACGCCCAACTTATGGCACCTTCTCCAAATCCTGTAGTGAGCCTAAGCGGGGGGGTTGCAGGGGGGCAGCATGCCCCCCCATACCTACCACATACTGAAAATGAAAAAAAAAATTCAATTTAGACATTAGGTCCATGTCCGTGAACGTTATATCATCCCGGGGTGACTGTTTGTATCTTTAATACTTTTGTAGGGCGCATTGCACTTTCAAAAATGTTTAGTGAGACATAAGTCCCACACATTTTTCGGTGGGTCTTATGTCCCATTTGGGTGGGTCATAACGACCAAAATTAAATTAATTTGGGTCTTATGGCCCACTTGAGTGGGTCATAATGCCCAAAAAAAAAGTTGGGCGTTATGACCCTGGGCGTTATGTCCCTGCACCGATACTTCATTGGGTTGGAAACCATTGTCAGGTGTTCCAAATAGAGAGCAGAATAACCGAATTGTTATATCCATATCTACAACTACTATGAGTTAAAAAGCATGTGTAAGAAATTCTGGATTAATGTAGAGTTTCACAGGCTGTAAAAGCTTCGTGTCTTAAAATCACCAACATTTCGAATACTAAAGGGTTGAGAAAAGCTTGCAAAATTTTACATCGAAAGTTGGATAAGGAGTTATTTTACCTTGCCTGCCGTAGTACCGTTACCATATACCACATACATGAAGTTTTGTTAAGACATGATTTTGGCTGTAAGCAAGCACTTTAACTTAATCAAATATTTTTGGAATGACCGAAAATAGATCTTAAAACATAAAACGCAGGTATCAGTAAAATTACATTTAACTTTTGATGCTATTAGCCACCAATTAGAGGTGATTAAAGGCAAAACTTTTGGAATTTTAGTCTAGAGATGACTTTAATGTTTTCTATCAAATGAAAATGGTTCTAGGGTTTCTGTTTGTTTTTTTGTCTGTCTGTCTGTTCGCACATCTACAGCCTAAACAGATGGGCGATGGGCTGATTTGCTTCAAACTTGGTATTTAGTATTTATTTGGTAGGATCTCGAACATGTGTTTTTTCTTTAACAAAAAGTTTGATTTTCTCGAAAACGGCTCTAAAGATTTTGATAAGACTTTCAGGGTGTTATTTTTTTACAAGAATACATTTTCAGTTAGAATACATTTTTCGAAATTTGTTCTATAACGGTACCTCTCAAATGCGGTTTTATCGTAAACCATTCTTCGATTTCAATAAAATTTTGCACACATGAAGTCATTTATAAATCAAATAATATTGCATTTTAAATTGAAATTGGTTTTCGAAATATTTTTAAAACGAGTTGATTGAATTTTTTTTAAATAAGTTTCCCAGATATAAACTACAAATTTCCTTATAATGACATACTAGAAAAAAATTTAAATATTTTTTCGAAAAGTTTTTAAAAAGAAACGACTTTAAAAAAAACTGGTCGAACGATTTTCAATAGTTTTTTTCCTGGATAGACACTTAGTTTTCAAATTTCATTGCATACTTAGTTTTTTCCGAGAAAACTCTTAAACTAATTAAAAAAAAAGAATATTCGAAAAAAATTTTTTTTTATTTTAATTTATACATACGTATACATAAGAACAAGTACGTGCGATCCAGTCGTGCAATTTATTTGTTTAAAGCCTCAATGGCGAGCTGAACTGGCACCACAATTTCCAATTTGTCCCTCTACAACGCTCTACTGGTGAAGTGCTCATTAAGCTCTAAAGGGTCCGCCAAATAACTTCTTTTTTTTTAAAATGCTTCATCAACATCGAGTGTAGATTCGGCTGTGTGGCACGTAGCGCCGTCCTGTTGAAACCAAATGTTGCCAATATCCTCCTCTTCAATTTTTGTGAACAAAAATTCGTTCAACATGGCCCGATAACGACCGCCATTGAATGTAACGGGCACTCCTTGCTCATTTTCGAAAAATGGCCCAATTATGCCTCTGGACCAAAATCCGCACCAAACAGTGACTCGTTTTGGGTCTATCGGCTTTTCAATGTATGCGTGCGGGTTTTCTGTGCCCAAATGCGACAATTTTGCCTGTTTACATACCCGCCAAGATCAAAATGAGCTTCATCTGAAAAGATAATTTTTTTGGCAAAATAATCAGAAGCGTTTCAAAAACGACCCAATATTAAAATTTCACCTCTTTTGAAAAATATTCAGTTATAAACCATAAACTTCAAGCTGTTTAAAAAACATCTTGACCTTTTTGAATGTTTTTATGATGTTTTTACTAGAACACCTCTCGTGATGTCATCCTGACAAACGGAATTCGTTTCTCCCTCTCAATGCTCGAAGTTCGGATTTGGAAGGCCAACGTTTTGGAACCAATCCTGGCAGCCCCAGAATTTTTTTGCAATTAGGAAAGGATGCAATAATAAGTGCAGAAAGGTGGGTTTGCTATGTTTGTTACTTTGCGGCAATTTTATAGATCAGTCTTGCTCCAACACAGAAAATCCAAATTACGATGACCCTGACGAGGATAACTTTTAATTTTCTACTTTAGATAAAGCTCCTGAGAAATATGAGGAAGAAAACGGAGTAGAAAGCGAAGACAACTTAATCGTTGAATACGCGACTGTTCAGATGAAGAGCCCTAGCTCGGAATGTGGAGCTGTGGACTATAGATACATTTAGTACATTTAAAAATCTTGCCTGAATCACTTTAGTTGCAAGGAAAACATTTTTTCGGACATTTTGACAATTCTTAAAAGCGAGTTTTCCTTATAAGGGCTTGCATATAGATAATACATTTTAACAGCTTTTATACAGGAAATCGTTAGATCTAAAACATAGACTTCTTTTCGATAATTTTTAGATTTTAAGAATTATAAGAAAAAACTAACATTTTCGACATCGACATTTCACACTTTTCTCTCCTCGGAAAGGCTTTTAAATTTTATAATACCTGTGTTCTATCTTCATCCATTGGGTCTGATGAAGTATTCTCAGAGTTCTAGAAAAAGCAGGGAAATATCGGGTCTAGCTCACAATTTTCATCTCCAAATGTATTAACTGTATGATCAAGTCACCTTCCTCAAATCTATAAGGTTATTCATTAAGTGCGGGTAGAATTTGAGATTGTTAATCGCGTGTATCCGCTGTAGGCGCAAGTAGCGCCGTCCGTCTGAAATCACATGTTGTCTAGATCCATGTGGTTAGGGGATAAGAAATCGGTTATCATCGTTCTTTAGCGTTCGCCATTGACGGTGACCGCCTCATCAACGTCGTTTTCGACGTACTGATGTAAACTTTCACAGACCGAAACGACCCGATCTTGCGTTCCTTGGACGTACTGGCCACCAAACGTTGAAAAGTCACCACAGGCCATCAAAATCTGCCGGCACATGTTGCACAACCCTAATACAAGGGAAAAGCTGATACTCTTAATTGCGATAGCCACCGCTTATAGTCAAATAAGAAGAGCGCCTTGAAGCCTGTTCTCCTTATTATACAAATTGTGTTAGTGGATCAAACAAATGCAACGATACTGACAATCAAATTTGGCAAATGTGGTAAATAAGGGTCTAACATGTACAACATCCTAATCTCGGATCAGCTTCAACGCAGCAATGAAGAATATTCTTTGTGTGAATGATTCCTTAAATTATGATGCCAGCATTTATAGCGGCCAGAAAAATAAAGATGAAGATCCTGTGGAAATAATGTCAAAAATGGGGCATCGAACTGAATGCAGCCAAATCTGACTTAGCCAGCTTCAAAAGACCTAAAGACTTCTACGGCATTAGAATACGTCCTTAGCCGTATTCCGCCAAACCATCGCCGTAGACTTGCCTGATGAATCAGGGCTTAGAAACAAACAAAAATGTGAAAAATTGTTACGCTTCAATCCACACGCGACTGCTGCATTCTCCGAAAAACGCCAACAGTTTTATACGAGTAATGTTGTCTTTTTGGCGATTAATCCAAACAACCAGCTACCATCTCCCAAAAGAGACATTCTGTCCTTGATGTAAAAACCAAAAATATTTATAAAATATAAATTTATAACAAAAACTAGAAACATGTACAAATCCGGCCGCTGGTTCCTATAGGTTCTTATAGGATAGATGCAGCACAATTGAATTTTATCAACAATCAACAAATTTTCATACAATTAAGCGCAGTGGTGGCCCACGTACAGGTTCGCGAAGCTACAGACACAGGTCCTGGTTGGTCTGGTTGGCTAGTCGTTGGGGTTGTTTTCTCCGCGTTCGTGGTTAGATTGACTGACAAAGCTGCTGCTGCAGGGAGTATGCCTCAGAAAAACCCTCCATATGCAGATATGTGGTCATTCAGTTGTTGCATTGCAACGAGGCAGCGATGCGGTGGGCTGTTTTTTTTTAGTTTTTTTTTTTTTTCGGCGATCCATGAGAATGAAACAATGGCCGTGTTTTTTACATATATACTCGTACAGCACACAGAGATGCGATGATGGCGGTTCTTTGGTGAAATTGATGGATAATAAGTTTACAAACATTGCGGCGCTGCTACCGCGTTTTTCCTCTTTGAGTTGCAGAGCGTTGTAGAGCGCGCATAAATTATGCATCTTCCTCCATTGATCGGTGTGCGGTGCCTTGCCTTGCTGGCAATTTTCTTTCCTGGGCGGAGTCTTATCCAGATCTCTCTGTGTTTTTAGCTCCATCTCTTCGTATTTTGTAATAAAAATCGTTTAGCATCAATCAAAAGATGGACCAGCATCCAGCCCAACTGAAAATCTAAGAGATACACCGCTCCTCGTCGACAGTGTTTGATTGTGGATCTTTGGGTTTTACTGCACTGTATAAACTGCTGTAGTATGGGGCGCTGCACTGGTGAATTCCGAAAATCGTTGATGAAGATTTATGGCCACTCCATTGTGGATCACACAATGAACCATTTATCCCTGTATCGATCGGTATATAGCTACAAATAGAAGCCGCCACTCCACTATACTGCTGGCGTTGTTGTCGTCGTTGTCTTCGTCGTCAACGCTGGCTGCTCTGATGCACATGATTCCGACGAATCACAGAACGTCTTCGGCTGGATCAGAGATCCAGATTCAAAGAAAATGGCTGCTACTGCCAGGGATTATTTTTTGCACTTTGAATGTAGGCTTTGATTTCTCTTCTTTGGTGTATAATAAACAATTCCCAGAGTTGGAATAAATTATTTTCCATCTGCACATAGAAATGAGTTTTCTTGTATTTTTTTTTCTTTTTTTCAATTTTCAGTTTATGGATGCTTGAACTTTGACTAAGGCCAAGTAGGTTGGGTATTTTGTTTTTTTAATTTCAATTGAACGGTTGATTAAATTTTAATGTAGATTGCAATTTGTACTTTTGCATTTTTTGCCTTGTCGATTCCGAATTCAATTTCATGCATCATGAGATTTTCGTTTAGTGGATTTTGAAATTGCTTAGATTTTTTTGAAGCAGTAAAGGTGTGGGTTTTTTGTATTTATAACGATGATAAGCTTACATGTGAGCATTGAGAGATGGTAAAGGCAATATAATTCACCAAATTCTTTCGAAATACATTTCTTGTTTCTTATTTCCTGTTTTTCAAATACTGTCAACAAATTTGAAGAATTAATTTTTATAAACTACAAGCGGTACCCGTTGCACGTTGTTGTGAAATGTGAAACTATATTTCTTTATTTTATCTTAATACTATAGCTGCCCCAAGCCTTTATTAGGAACTATCCCTGGGCAAACATTTATTTATCCTGAGAATTTCATAAAAATCCGTTCGGCGGCTTAGGAGTCCATACCGGACATACCTACATACGTCTATTTGTATAGGTATCTGGTTTTTGTTTAAAGTTGGAACTAACTCGGGTATGTTATACCCGAGCAACACCGGGAGCCAACATTTCACAGGAACCATCCCTGCAGGACTAAACTATATTTACCATGAAAATTTCATAAGAATCTATTGGGCGGTGTTGGAGTCCCTACCGGACATACATACACACATACATCCATTTTTATATAGAGATTAGTACCATTTAAAATCAGCATCCTATTTTTGACGGAACAATTTTTAAAAACCAAACTGTCAATTACCATAAATTCTCTGTTTTGGTTATAGCATTCAAGCTTAAATTTTAATATTACTTAAACGCTCACTGATGTAAATCAAGGTACTACAATGTATTGCTGGCCTTGCAACGTTTCGAATATTACTTTTCTTAGGTAATGTAAAAAATAACGGTAAGCGTTAAGGAAAAAATAATTTTTGTCCGTTAAAACGGTTTTAATGAACATGTTTGAGTCTATTTTGTTAGGTATTGGCAATTATTTTCTCAAAAACAAAGTTAACGGAAAATTCCATAAATAGTATCTTTCATCACATAACTATTCTTACTTGCGATTATAGGGATAAAACATAAAAAAAAAATCTAACAAATAAATCTTGTCTGTCTGTATGTGTTATGAGCTGTGATTCTTTTCCCATTCCTCATATGGGAAATTGAAATTTTATTTTTAGGGCTTAAAATGAGGGTACCTGCCATATAACCCTTAAGGAAAAACTTATTTTTTCTCGCTTAAACGATTTTTATGAAATTTTTGAGAATTTTTTTTTGTTTATAGTTTACTAGCTATCATTTGATAAGAACTACATTTAAATTAACGGTACCTACCTATCATATAAAGTTTTTTTTTTAAATTTTGGGCTTTCTCGGTAACGCCTCTTTGGATTACTGTCAAATTTTATATTTATTTATTTTATTTATTTATTTATTTATGTTTATGGAATGCTTATATAGAGTAAAACAAATTGTCTTATAATTTAGATATAAGCTAAAGTTAATGACAATAATTCAAAATAATAAAAAAGCTAGAATATAAAATGTTCTTAAGAGTTAATAACATGAAAATGTATGTTCATTTGTATTATACTAATAAGCACAGTACCAATATATAGAGAGAGGAGAAATAAAATAAAAAAGGAAAAAGGAAAGAGGAAGAGAGTGAGGTATAAAAAAAGAAAAAAAGAAAACTATTGTAATTGAGAAAAATGATTATTTATTGTGTCCTTTAGTCTCGCAGCATAATCTATTTCTCTTAAATAACGAGGTAGAGAGTTCCACAAGCGAGTTGAATTGACAAATAATTGACGTTCGGATGTAAGAAAAGCATAGCGCGGATGAGGGAGCATTCTCAATCTCTGGGAAGATGTCACAGTTATCATATCCCTGAGATAATGTGGTTCATTTGTCAAGGGAGCATAGAAAGGGAACGATATTTAAGAAAGTTTTCGAAAGACATATTGAGAACACATTAAGAGAAAGTTGAGATGCGGTCGTATCTGCGTAAGCCGAACATGTAACGTATGTGGTTATTGAAAGCAACATTTAGCTTTCTTTTGCTGACGGAGTAACAGTGTGAAAAGATTTCACAACCATACGTTAAAGTTTGTACAATCAGTGTTCTGGCCAGTAAAATATTTGAGAAGATCAATTGAGTATCCAAATTAATTCTGCATATCAACATTTTGAGTAAGTTACTTTTTTTCTAATAAAAATTAATTTTTGAATTTTTTTTTTTTGAAAAATTAATATTTTTAAAACTAATCAAAGAAAACTATTTTAAATTTTATAATTATATGTATATCCATAAACTTTAACAACTACATACCAAAACTAAAAAAAAAAAAAATTAAAAAAAACTAAAAATAAAAAAACAGTATTTTTCATAATTTCGTTATTATACGAGACGTGTGATGGCACTAAGAACATTTAAGCTTTGTGGTTTTGACACTATTATAAGTTCCCACCTTTTATTTTTCTAAGAAAATGTTATTTTTTTCTGTTGAAGATCTTGCCTTCCAATAGGAGCAGATGCGACAAAGTTTGTCATTTTGAATTGAATGAAAATTAATTGTCTATAATTTTACAGGGTTGAAAACAATTCTACTTTTTCTGCACCAAACACTAAAGAGAATAGAGCTATTTATATCTGCTGCAGAACAATGCGGTCATATAAATACAGTTTATCGCCTTAAGAATCTTCATGTCATCAGCTAATATGAGATGTCGTTTCGATATTGTATACGAAGGACGTACAATCATATAAAGCTAAAATGGATAGTTAAGGGCAAATATGGTTTTCTTGGAGTACACCAGAGTGAGCCACGAAAGACTTTAAAAGACAGTTTCTAAATTCTACCCTGTAGGATTTATTCTCAAGATATTATTTGATCTAAGTTTAAAAAAGGGAGGAAATGAAAAACCTTTTAACTTCAACAAAATGTATGTATGGCCTAATTGATCTTATATTAGGAAGCGCTTAATAAAAGACCCATTGCATTCAAATCAATTCTAATGCTGTTGAACATTTTTTTGGAGGTAGGTAGTACTTTAGAGCTAATATTATATTGGATAAAAGGTGTAACTGCCGACGGCTAAGTCTCCTAAATCTTTCACTATATTTTTACTTGCGATTATAGGTACTATAATGCAAGTTATGTATTCGTGCAGATTAAACATTTTGGGATAACAATCAAATATGACATTACGATGATAGAGAAACATATTTGAGTTACTTGCAAAATTCTGTCCGTCTGTCTGTCTGTCTGCACGGATTTATTTTTGCCTGTAGCCTAAACGGTTGGGTCAATTTAAAACTTAAAGTTATTTTGACATTCTACAGAGGATTTTTTTTTTTTTTTAGCTGAAAAATTACGGTGCCTGTCATATAACCGTTATGGAAAAGCCTATTTTTCTCGAAAACGGCTCCAAGAATTTTTATGAAAAAAATCAGTATACTACTATATGGTGGGCTTAAAACGGTACCTCCCATAGGAACTGTTTTTTTCTTCAACTTTCTCGAAAACTGGAGATACGATTATTACCAAAATTAATATTTAAGAAGATTTAAACCGTTTTATTTAAAAAACCGTTGTTGCGATTTCGAAAAAAAAAATTCACACTTCTTAACATTTCTTAAAGAAATAAAATGACGTTTAAATTATTTCACTCAATACAATTTAACGTACCTACTTTATTCGAAAAATATCAAAAGTCACGTTAACTTTAATTTTCTTAAATTTTATTTTACAATATAACGCGCATATGAGCAAGTACGTGCGATCCAGCCGTGCAATTTATTTTGATAAACATTTATAATACAAGCCGAAAAGTAAATAATAAATAAATGTTCCAAAAACATTTTGATTATTTGTAAGAAATATGAGAAATTCCTCCTCGCTTTTGATTACAACGCTTGTCCTCAATGACACACCATTTTGTAGTTCTCTAGAGAAAGCTACTATATCGGAGAGTATCAACACCCAGCTCGTACTTGAGACCCTAAATGACTCTACAGGAGCAATCTTTCTTCACAAACTACCGAACACTTGCAACTGTCTCTTCTTTACAAGGTCATGTAAACAACAATTCATTGTCAGCTCAAGAAATATGTTGAAGAACGAAAGCTTCTTATTGAACGACTGTGCAGCTTTCGGAGCAATAGAACTACTATTGGTCTGAAGGTTTTACAAACCGAATAGTAGAACAAATCTTTGTAAAGAGTTAAATTTTAAAGCATTTGTTCTGAACTATTTCGTGGAACAGGTATTGTTGTCGTCTGTCACTAAAGCAAAACTTACCCTCCCGCCCCCTCTTGCTTCAATCCCTGAATGGAACTTCCATCATGGAACCCGACCACCCACGAAATTCTCGTTATGTGCATGCCAAACGACCTCCGTTAGAACTGTCACACATACGATGTCCCTAAAAAAGATGCTTTCTCCAAAAATGTAATAAATTCTTATCCCCTTCTGATCTGGCTACTATCTACAAAGAGTATAAAGCGTGCTCTTTCAACTCGCTTGGTCTTTTGAACGGTATTCAAACGAGAGCAATTCAAAGTGATTTGAAATGACCATTAGTAGGTACATTCACGTCATGTCTCTCTCTATTCTACCGCCATTTCTACGGTCAATGTCTTACAGAAATAGCAAGTTGAATTCTTTCCCATAAAAAAATTCACCGTAATACAACCGTTTCCATGAATGTCCAACAATTTACCTTTGAGCCCAATTTTGGTCATACGGTTAAGTACAGAGAATCGGTCTAGAGCCGAACAACCCGAATGTGAAATGTTTTTCTTAACCTTATGATGTTCAGATCAGAAGTTTAAAACCAATGTGCATCAGCATCTCTTTCTAAGCCCTATCCTTTTTTCCTAAGCTCGCACTTTGCTTACCAACATTAAAAGCATTAAAAAAATTCCTTAAGCGTGTGTTGATCATAAAAAAAAATCTTTAAATTGCGCAAAAAGGACCCCGGGGAGTGCATTGTCTCAAGGTCCCAAGATGGTTAATTCGACCCTGAATACACCCCCAAAAAAAATTGTCATAAGCAACTTACAAAAAGAAGTGGAATCCCACTAAAACATGTAAAATGTTGCCAAGACGGGACCATATGACTCGCACTGTTATCAAAAAACAGTGTTATACATTCGTGTGGTGCTTCTAAAGAAAGAGTCCATGTATTTAACTATAAGTCCAAAGATGGAATCAAGGATATCTAACTTATTAATATTTTTAGCAGATGCTAATATTGCTGTGGAAAAGGGAAAGTTGTCTTTTATAATCAATTATCGGTTCCAATTTTTTCTAGATATGACCATATTTTCTTAATCTTTGGTTTTTAAGTACATATTTACACTAATAATTTTGAATACAGAGATTTTAAGGACATCGACACTACGTCATCACTCTGTGATCAAGTAGAATTTTTTAAAAGCACGCCAGGAAACGGGTCACAAAAAAAAATCAAATCAATAATTCAAGAGCGCGCATTGGCATATAAGCGTAGAAAAGGATTTCGAATCGATTTTTTTATCCAAAATTTGTATCTATTGAAATAAAACAGTTTTAGGCATACGTAATGCAAAAGTGGTTTTAACTTTATAGCAACTGGAAACGGTAAGTCTCCATAAAATCTGAAGAGATAGACATAAGTTACTTGAACAAAAAAATTGTTTCTAACTCTTCCCACCAACCATAAATTCGCGTTCTCTACAGTTTTTTACAATATCACAATCACACCAACAAACAATCTGGGTTACGTAAGAAAAAGTAGTTCTATTACGAAATTGATGAGTGTAGCAGAAAATATTCGAAATGCTATTGACATTGAAAATAAAAAATTAAAATTGAAAAAATAGAAAAAATAACGTTTTTTAACACTTCTGGACACTTCAAAGACCTTCGACATGGTTTCTAAGCAATTGAAATATTCCGTACTTTGAGAAGAACTTTAACAGTTGTACTACTTTTTTACTAAGTGAAGTCCATCTGAATCGTTCTTATCTCACCGATAGGTTGTAAGCAGTTGAATTTAATAAATTTCATTCCAATTCCTAATTTAACGTTATAGATAATGGAGTCCCTCACATATCTATTCTTGGTCCCTTGCTTTTGAAACCGAGATTTAAAGCGTTAATTCCCATATTTCGACTATTTCTGATTTCTATTTCAAACCAAGTTTCAAGGTATGTTGAGGAAAGGAGCAAGAAGTCATCGAAGTTCTAAAATTTCCTTAAACCAAAATTTAAAGAATAGTATAAGGACTTGTTTGAAATGGGTCAAAAAGTCAAAAAACCAGCTGAACTTTAACTTATATGTAATAAGTCACAAGTCTCTTGATCGCAGCCTGTCCTCGAATCTATGAACCTTGCCACAAAGCTTGTTTGATTAAAAAAATTATTGAAAGATGTTATATTCTTATGTTTATAAAGTGTGCCTTTGCTTAGTGCTTATATGCCTTCTAATATCTGAACAGATTGTCCAACAATGTCTACACGCAAGTATTCATGTCATGACAAAATCGACAACATCCTTATTGCAGAATGTGGTCCTCCTAAAGGTACCCTTATACGGCATCTCGTGTGGCGTGATTACATTTTCTATCCATAAGTACAACCTCCAAGTGGTACAACTATCCCATACAGTGAGAGTCCTGTTAATTAGTTCTGCTAGGTGGAATTAATTTATGACAGTTCAACACATGCTAAAACGCATGTTGTGCCATTTTGCTGCAAGCAAGCAACAACGCAAAATAAATTCCAATTGCAACAAGTTTCTGAATCCAAGCGACAGCCGCACAACATTACCCCCAAGAGTCCATAAGAGATAGTGTGCAATGAATTTTGAATCTATGAAATCGCCGGACTCACGATAGACATCGGGGGAGGTATTTGGAAGCGGCTGGAGCTGAGCTGATGCAATCAAAATGATTTCGTGTGGATTTGCTTGGATTTTGTTGCGACGATAACTTTGTCCATAAATGCACAAACATAAATTTCCAGTTGTGGCGGCCGTGGCGGTTGCAACAGAAGGATGGACGCCCTCTAGCGTCTGCTTCAGCTTGGGTTATTTACGATCGAGCGTTGTCATAATTGCAGTCGGGTTAAGCATTAATTGGATGTTAATATTTAATTTGGTTATGTGTCTTAGTTAGAGGGTTTTGGTTGAGAGAACTTGCCGCCACTGTCGCTTTGGGAATGTCAATTGATTTGTCATTCTTTTTTGATTGAATATAAGTTCTAGGAGTAAGGGGTTGAATGGCAAATGTGCTAGTTGTTGGATAAGTTTGGGAAAGCCAAGGAATTAATAGCTTAGTTGGTTGAACAGCATGGGTAATAGAGTTTTTAGAATAACAAAGTAAAATGGTTTAAGAGCAAGGAACTTCTTTTAGTAAATGGACCTGGATATAGGGGTCTGCCATAAAGTATGCCGTCATAACAGGGTGTCTAATTCTTCGAAGGCTAGATTCCTAGTCGTAGATATTGTGCAGTTGGAAAAAAAGGGCGTTTTCGGTGGTAGTTCCCCATCGGATACAAACTGGATAAGATCAAATACATTTTCTTACGCGTGATCTAACAGCATCGATCCAGTGTCTTCTTTTATCAGGCTCTCCATCAAGGAACTCTATGATCCTGATCGTGGTTACTCATGCGCGAACAATTAAGTCAGTTAAATGATATTTTGTTAATATTATTGGAAGAAGTTGGTTCTCTGGGATATTGGCAATGGAAATCCTCTAACTGTCGCGAAGAACTCCGTCAGAATTAATAAATGGCGTACAGCTTGCATTCCATCTGTGCTTTGAAAAATATTTGTCTTGCTTGTTAAGTTTTCGAGATTTCGGTTTCGAAAACTATTTAATCGGAAATTTTCTGCTTAAATTTTATCCTTCAGCGGTGAAAGAGCCAGTTGGACGTATTTTCTTTTCAATCTTACAATTCCAGCCAGGACAGAAGGCGATGTCTTGAAACACCGTTTGAAACAATGGAATCTTTAATTGTGCATTCCATCTCCTTCAACTGGAGACTTGTCGTTTATTAAGACGATAAAGACAAGCAATCGAAGAGAATCTTCTAGAACAATCAAATGGTAGAATCTGAGTTAAGGCAAAGGCGATGCATTTATATATAATATGAAGAATTTTCTGTGTCACAACATTCACAGATATGAAAATGAGGAGTACAGAAAACAAAATATGTGGGACTTTCTGCAATGAACTTGCCTACAGAAATCGAAATCACTGCTAGGAACCAAATGATACTATCAACGCCACAAAGAAACATGGTTTTGGAATGATTCTTCCAGACAAAGAAATTTACAGAAAGAAAGTGCTCAGAAGATGCCTTCACCGATATTCATTTATAATTCTCAAGGCCAACTTTATGTGGATGATTGCAAAATATTTCACAATGACGACAGTATTGTGAAGGACTTTTGAATGAATAGTTTCCTGGGCTATACATTCCAATAGCTGTACCTAACAACGAATAAGTTCCCGACATTATAGTAGAAGGAGTAAATGCTACAATGAATACCTCAAAAAAGAAAAGCAATTGGGTCAGACGAGGTACCCTCAGAGTTCCGAAAAAGATGACAGACATTGAGTCCAGATCTACAACGTCTAAATGTGTAACCACATGTAACCTTTATCAACAAGTAGAAGGGTGATAAACGATATTGCCATAGCAACCGTTCAAATGCATGAGATCTAGCTAAAAAAGCTAAGAAATACCTAAAGGCTTATTAATTTAGGAAGATTGGGAGGGGAGGGAGGGGAGAGATAGGATAAATAGGAAGTGTCGATTAAATGCATCTTATTCTGTGTTGTAAGTGGTTCCCTATAAAAATACTTCACATTAGTTGTGGAATACCACCAAGGCAGCCATCTAGGCTCTTTTCTTATTAATGTTTCACTATCATCTATCTTACTGTCTCATGTAACTGACGTAACTATTATTCTCTTACTATCTATAAATGTTATTTTATGAGCTTTACAAAAAAAACTTTCAGTCACTTCTTTTAATTATGTTTTATTTGATATTTGGCTGCATTGTAAGCCGATCTGTTATTCAAATTAATCATTCGTTATAATTTCGCTTTGCCAACTTCATCAGAGAAAGTAAAAAGATCATCCGAACAGTTTCAATGGTATACATAAACTGACTTTATTTCTCTTTCTCTCTTTCTTCTTTCTCACTTGTACAATGGGCATTTGCGAAAAATAATATGACGTTCTGATGATCAGTGTGGGTTTTCAATCCGGAGTATAAGAATTAGAATGGAAAAATATAGGAATTCCTCAAGAGATTTGCACATCGTGTTGTTTAAATTTGAAAAATCATTCGAAAGACAGTCACGAGACCTTATATGGTTGCCCTTACGCAACGCAGAGTTCTGAAAATCTACATGCAAATGATCAAGGATAATGTACGAGAAAGTCAAAACAATGGTTAGATCCCAGCGTTACCAGATTTAGTAGTAGGATTTGAAAATGTTGTTATATCCAACGTTGCATAAACTCCAAATCCAATAGTGAACGCAAGCAGAGGGGTTCCACAGGAGCAGCATGCCCCCATTAAACACATTCAACTTTTAATGGAATTTACTCATGGTTTCATAAAAGATTGCCAAACAATTCGTAAATTATATGATGGTAATACAAATTTAAAAGCCCAAAGTGACATAGTGCCAAATTGGCTGTATAACGCCTTACCAAAGCGGCTAAGGACAAATTTGTCCATTTGGCATAATTTCGTTCGGAAAAAGTCACGGCATCTATACAAGAAATATGAGTTCAAATTGACTGAAATAAAGATGCCTCACATAAAGAATACCATCGTAGAAGAAAACAGCTTGCCACATTCCAAGACTATCGTGCGGGAAAGGCAGGCGCAAACTCCGGGACCAGAAAAATGAAATAACATCTGCATTTTGCTAGCCTCAGTCATTAAACATTCAAAACTGAGAGGTCTGCCTATATGTTTTCTGAGGAAAACCTGGTGAACCCCATAAGTGGAGCCTCTGGGCGAAGCAGATCAGCGATAGAGTTGTGTCATTGTTGCGTCAGTTAAAGAAGAAGTAGAAAAAAATGTTTTCAGACAAGACATCAATAGTAAACGTAAGAAAAAGAGTAGACGACAAAGGGGAGCCCTGTGGACCATATGCATTTATTTTATAAATATCAGACTTGTATTGAAGACTTTAAAGGGTAGTTACTATTTAAACGAAGAAAATTTCATCGGGTCCAAATGCACGAATTTTTGATAAAAGGGCCAAAATCTATCAAGTGGAACAATATTACTAATACCAAACCGATGGAGAGATTGGTTGTTCCAATTTTTGATGAGATATAAACCTTCATATCAGTAGTGGTCGTATTTCTGCGAAAGTCATTTTGCTAGTCATGAAGAAGCTTCCGATATTCGATTATTTCTGAAGCTGAAAAATAATAATTATCGTTTCCAGCGCCAACGTAAAAATAAGAACTATTGGTCGTTGTTTTCGGGACAGCCTCGAAAAAAGCTCCATCGATCACAGCGTTGAAGAACACCTTTCGAAAACAATAGCGGAAATACTATCCGAGGCAGCAGATTTATAGGTACTGCACAAGTACTTCAAAGTTGAAAACTATATTTAAAGTATTGTTTTTTAAATATTTAATTTATTTTCTTAAAACTAAATCACATAACCTTGGAAAAAACCAGTTGTAACACCACATTGTTGTTTCTGATTTCTAATACCAGCCTGAAGACTTCTC
The DNA here is from genome assembly GCA_963971375.1 of Platycheirus rosarum. NCBI lineage: Eukaryota > Metazoa > Arthropoda > Insecta > Diptera > Syrphidae > Platycheirus > Platycheirus rosarum. The sequence continues at coordinate 124,565,432 of OZ020509.1, read as the reverse complement.
ATGTTGCAGAATGTGTTTGTAGATCGTCACCGGTACAGCGTAAGGTTTTGGAATTGGAATCTCAATCCTCTTTATAACCTCAACTGGATAAGGCTTCTCCACTTCCACGGGATAGGGTTTCTCCACTGGATAGGGAATTCGGCGTTCGGTGATTTCCGGAACAACCTTATAAACCGGAACTTCAACTTCTTGATGGACTGGAACATGAACAGCATATGGCTCTGGAATTTGAATTCGTATATAGTGCGGAACTTGGACTGGAACTGGATGGGGAATTGCTACTGGAACTTTCTCAATAACAGGTACTGGTACAGGTTTCGATACTTCAGAATGTGTCGTTTGGATGTTCGAAGTGTCTATCTGATCTTGATGATCATAGTAGTGTCCAGCTGCAGCATATTTTAGAGTCAGTGTGAAGGTTATTAGAAGGGTATTCTATATAAAACGATTTTTTTAAAGAACTTCTTTCATAAGTGTTAAAAAAATATACTCACCATTTTAATCATTTTAAGGGTCGTGTTTTTCTTTTCAACTAACTGCTAATCCAATAATGTTGACAGTGCTCGTAAAACTGATGCCAAATTCGTCTTTCCGTTCGGTATTTATATTGGAGCACAGCGCCATAGATCCGCTGCAGCTGTGGAAAGGTATTTCCTCATTTCCCATTTCCGAAGTTCCTCTTTCACCATGATCATCGCTGCTCTGGCTGAAAGAAAGATGAAAGTAATTGTTGCAAATTAATAAAATCTTGCATTTGTCCGGACAAGACGTTTAAAGTATCGGTAGCACCTAAAAGATTGTCTTACCAACTGTGCGAATGCAAGTTAAAATCAAATTGAGTGCAACTGAATCACCCTACATTGCAGATCGTAATCGGATACCTTTAACAACTAACTGTCTGCTTCCTAAGGATCGCTTACCGTTCAATAGTCTAGCCCTGACATTTAGGCAAAAGTCTTTTTGCTGCAGCTCTAGAGTCACAATAAAATTGTTCATATTGTTCCGAAGTATGTGCATTCGAACAAGACTATATTACTCTCCAAGCCTTATAGTCTGCTGAGGAATCATGCTGTGATTCTGATACTGTTATTGAAGCTGGCTGTGCTGCTGCACCGCCACCGCCACCGCAATCCGGATGTGGTAGAAACCATTTGGGTCTACGGTCTTTGCGATTTCAGTTAACAACATAATAATTGCATGGTTGCGAGGTGAATGCAACAATCAGGGGCTATACATTTTATTTTGTGCAAGTTGATGGCGAGAGATACTCGAGTGAGTAGGCCTTTTCCACCTGCGCCAGTGATTATGTAACACGCGAACGATGCTCCAGATATTATGTGAACATAAAGCTACGAACACAAAAGACTGAGACTTCAGTCGAGATCGCGCACCTTTGGCCACTTGAGGCTGGGCAATTGCTTGACTGCGTTTAAAAGGGAAATGAACACAATTTGACTTTGCGGTTATTTTGTAATTGCCTTGTGGTTGCAAAGGATTGGAGATACTTAAATTAAGTGTTCTAAGCACCGTTGTGGACTAAAAATAAAAGAGCTGTAAATTAACTTGAAGCTATATATTGGATGTGGAACCATTCCGTAAGAAAGCTTTTCAACATAAATATTCTTGGCAATTTTTGAGGTTCTACTGGCACAGAAAAGAATTATATCTCTTAGACAAACGCTTAAATCCGAATCGAAGAAGGTGAGGTTTAATATTCTGTAGCAGATACTCGACATATTTTATTTTATTTTTTTAACTATTTTTCAAATAAGTGAATCACAGGCTTATGGAAACAGGTAAAATACTCTTTATATAAAGAGAAGAACGGCCGATTTCTTCACTGTAACGCTAGGACTGGTCCTAGTCCTAAAATTACTACTCAAATCGATACCAATTCACTTCTTTACAAAAGTAATAAGCCCTGCCAATTCGCTACCTAGTATTAGGAAGAACTCACTTCTAACTAGCTTATGTCCTGCCAAATCGACAGTTTATCAGCATTAATACACAAATCAAAGCAAATTTCTTTAGTTTTCCTACTAATTTTGCACGTTTTTTAAAAATATTTATTTACAGCATTTTTAAGGAAAATTTTGTCTGTTGTTCATTTTTGTTGTTTCAATTTTGCTGGATTTGGTTTTCAATGGGTACAATTTGTTTCGAGATATCTTTAATGTTAACAGCGACGAAGAAGAGCAGCAACTGTGTCGACATGCCGAATTTACCATTTTACGATTTTAATTTCTTTCTTCTCATATATTTACTTTCACTTATTTTATTTCTAAAAAAAAAAAATATTACTTTTGAAAATATTCACACAATATTCGTCACAATAACCCTTCATTGTCTTCGATTAACCAAAATATATAAATAAATAAATTCAAAATAATTAATTTGAAAAGTAAAATCAGAGTAAACGTTGAAATTAGATCAGTTTTAGACATATTAATTCTTAGCACTGCTTTGTAAACTTAAGAAATGTACCAGTAATGCCCAGGTTCAAAATTTTTCTTAGGACTTAGTACCAGGGCTAGGACCAGGTCGAGCTAGTATGTGAAGAAATTGGGGGTAAATGTATCTAATTTGGAAATACTTCTTGGACCAATCTATCAACCCTCGAATGTAACGCGCGCACAAGGAACTGTTTATTTGTTTCCCTTTTAATGTATGTAAGTACACTGCGCGGCCAAAGGTGTCGATTAACATTGGTTTTGAATGGTTGCAAGTCAAAATAGCAAGGCAAAATATCACCGGGTAAACTATTCCAAATTCGTGCTGTTCGGCTAAAAAAAGAATCCCTATATTTCACGACACGTCCGAAATTGGGCTCAAGGGTGAATTGATGAGCATTCCTTGCGGGACGAGTATTACGGGCGAAAATTTTGAGGGGAGGAACGCAACTGGCTGCTTCGAGTGAACATTTTTAATAAAAGAACCGATAAAATAAGGAAAGACATGAAACATTGCGTCGATATTTTTCGGTTTTTTCGACGCAAGTGCCATTCATGGACAATGGCATTGGGGGAATGTTTGGCTTTAGCGATAGAATACAGCATTGAGTTTTCGAAGCATTAAGCTCCGCACGATTCCTATTTACCCCATTTGACAATGCTGTATAAATCGGAGTTTAATGAGTTACCTAAGTGGATTAGAAAGTAACAGACAGAAGATCATTTATAAATATGAGGAAAAGAGTTGAAGACAGAACGGAGCTCTGGGGCACACCAGCATTTATTTTGTGGGAATCAGACTTGAATCCGTCCAATACAACTTGTATTGAACGGTCCAGAAGATAGCTTCTAATCCAACGAACAAGAGTATGATCGATCCCAAAAGCACGCATTTTCGATAAGAGAGCTTCATGCCAAACTCTATTTTTTTTTTTTTTTTTTTTTTTTATAATTAACGCGCGCACAAGGGATTATGTGTTTCCCTTTTAATGTAGAACACACTGCGCGGGCATTACGAAGATAGGGAGGGGAGAGATAGGAGGTGCCGATTAACATTGGTTTTGAATGTTTGCAGATCAAAATGGCAAGGGAAAATCCCGCCGGGTAAACTATTCCAGATTCGTGTCGTTCGGCTAAAAAAAGAATCCCTATATTTCACGGTACGTCCGAAATTAGGCTCAAGGGTGAACTGATGAGCATTCCTTGCGAGACGAGTATTACGGGAGAAACTTTTAAGGGGAGGAATGCAACTGGCTACTTCGAGTGAACATTTTTTGTAAAAGAAACGATAAAATAAGGAAAGACATGAAACATTGCGTCGGTGTTCGAGTGGGGCAATTGTTTCAGCATCAGTTCTATTACCTATCAATCTTAACGCTCGATTTTGTATTCTATCAAGCAGGTGAAGCGATGTTTGCGAAGCACCTGCCCAGAGGTGGGAGTTATACTCGAGTTTAGGGCGTATAAACGCTTTATAAATTGTAGCCAGATCAGATGGGGAAAAGTACTTCTTACACCGATACAGAAAACCTAAGCACTTTGCAGCATTCTTAGCGATCTCAAATATATGGTCGTTCCAACGGAGGTCGTCGTTGACACACATACCGAGTACTGAGAGCTTTTCGGTTTCTTCGATGTAAGTGCCATTCATGGACAATGGCATTGGGGGAATGTTTAGCTTTAACGACAGAAGACAGCATTGAGTTTTCGAAGCATTAAACTCCACACGATTTCTATTACCCCATTTGACAATGCTGTATAAATCGGAGTTTAATGAGCTTGACATACGGCACCGTTGCAATTGTACGTCCGAAGGCGAAGGACGTGAATTATCGAACGAATATGAAAAGCTGAGGGTAGAGTCGTCAGCAAAACAGTTAAGTGGATTAGAAGTAACAGACAGAAGATCATTTATAAAAATGAGGAAAAGAGTCGGAGACAGAACAGAGCCCTGGGGCACACCAGCATTTATTTTATGGGAATCAGACTTGAATCCGTCCAATACAACTTGTATTGAACGGTCCAGAAGATAGCTTCTAATCCAACGAACAAGAGTATTATCGATCCCAAAAGCACGCATTTTCGATAAGAGAGCTTCATGCCAAACTCTATCAAATGCCTTGGAGATATCAAGAGCAATAATCTTACTTTCTCCACTGTTCGGTGAGATATGCCATCAGATCACCAGTGGAACGGTTGCTGCGGAAGCCGTACTGACGGTCATGGAGAAGCTTTCGATCTTCGAGATATTCCTTAAGCTGACGGTTAATCAGTGTTTCCATGACCTTAGAAAGAAGGGATGTCAGTGCTTTGGGTCGGTAGGAGGAGGGGGAGGATGGGTCACCTTTCTTAGGGACAGGCTGGACAAATGCTGTTTTCCATCTTCTAGGAAAGATTCCAGAAGAGTAGGAGCGATGGAAAAGCTTACGCAGTGGCTTTGCCAGTGTGGAAGAACACCTCTTCAGAAGAATCGGGGGTATACCATCCGGGCCAGCGGATTTGTGTATATCGAGATCTTTGAGAACTCTTGCTACTGTACGAGTGCGGAAAAAAATGTGTCCCATGGAAAAATTTACATTCTCAAGTACAGGAGGGGCAACGTTGCTTTGAGGCAGCGTGGAGCTGGCAGCGAAATGGGCGGCGAGCAAGTTTGCCTTCTCTGAAGAGTAAACAATTGGTTTGTTATTGTCGATGAGCGTTGGAACCGAAGATGTCGAGGAGTTTTTTATATTTTTTACAAATGACCAAAAATTTTTACTGCCTTTGGGACACTGCAGAATTTGTTGCCGTAATTTTTGGTCATGCAAAAATTTGGTTCTTTCTATAACGGAGTTGCATGAGTTCCTTGCTTGTTTGTGCTTTTTCCGATTTTCCTCTGTAGGGTTGGCTTTGTAAGATCGGAAACTTACTTCTTTGAGCCTGATAGCTTCTTTACACTCAGAATTAAACCAAGACTTTTCTTTAGGTTTGATGTTTTTTACTCTGTTAGGAATAAAAACACGCATCCCAAGAAGAATCACATTTTTGATCATTTCAGCACTGGCATCAATGTCACAATCGAGGAAGCATAGTGACCGGTTAAAGTTTCAGGAAAAACATATTCAGTTGGCTTTCTGGTATTGTCAAACGGTCTTGGTGGGAAGTTTTTCTTTAACTGGATGGGTGGAGGAACGAGTAATTAGCTGAAATGACACAAAGGTCCGACAAATGGATAAGTTACACCTATGGTATATTTATCAGGGTGAGAAGTAAGAAACAAGTCAAGAGTGTGGGCGGCTTGCCTAGCAACATCTGATATACGCGTTGGCACATCGATCAGTTGGGTAAGGTGATGTAACCCGGCAAAGAGCTCGACATACTTTCCTTTGGGTGTTGTCTGACCAAAATAGGGGAGCCAATTGGAATTGTGTACATTTTTTGTTTGTCTGTCTGTCTGTCTATCTGTCTGTCTATCTGTCTGTTTGTTCCGGGTAATCGCGGTAATGGTTGCACCGATTTTGACGGGACTTTCACTGGCAGGTAGATGATATCTTAAGGAGTAACTTATAAACAAATAAATTTATTGGCGCGACAGCTCCTTAAGGAGCCAAGGTCTAGTGACTTATAATCTCAACCATTCATTCGTGGCTTAGTGGTTAGTGTGTCGGACTGCTAAGCGAATGATCGTGGGTTCGAATCCAGCCAATAGCCACCTTTTTTCCGGGGTACTGTCTCTTGCGAGGAACTGAAAAAACCTCCAAGAGAAAAATGTGTCTCGAAAAAGTGCATCTCATGTAGCCGTTCGGACTCGGCGGTAAACGTAGGTCCCTTCCATTCTTGCAGATTAACAACACACACACAGGAATGGTTGAGAGTATAAGTCACTAGGCCTTGGCTCCTTAAGGAGCTGTCGCGCCAGTAAATTTAATTATTTAAATAAAGCTATTTGAATTTCCCGTAGGTGGCGCTGGGTTTGCTTATTTTTCGAAAACTATTATTTTAGAACGGAGAATTGTACACCAAACATTGCATGTAAAGACATTTTCCAATGAAATACAAAACAAATTAAAAAAATACAAACAAATACAAAAAAAATATTAAACTAAAATACAATAAAAAAATTGCGTTTTTTCGAAAAACAGAAGAATAAAATTAAACTAACATGGGTTCCTAACATAAACGACGAGACCATGATGGGGAAAAAGAAGTGGCACCAAGCTATACCCATTTAGAGCAAATTCTGATAAATCAGTATTTACTCCAACCTGAGTCTCACTTAGTGCCAAAATAGCTGCCTGTACCAAGCCAAGCCACATATAAGGTGTAGAGTTTGTGAAGTTAGGCCGTGTAGAGTAAGGGCGTGTAAGGTTAGAAGCTTGACTTTACATAAGATCTGATAACTTTTTCACAGTGTGAGTTTATGGTCTCGTCTTGATAACATTTTACATTAAAATGTTTTTGGTGGTGAAAGAAAAAACATTGTTAACTTGTTAACTCAAACTCTGCATTGAAATTTCGCAGTATGTTTTGTTTTGCATTTTCCTTCGCAGAGTAGACATTTTTTTCACTTCAACCAAAACAATCGTTGTGTAAGATAGTATAAAGCTTTCCTATTAGTTTTGAGAGTGATCTTGTTGGCTCTAATTTAGGAGATTTTCATTTTTTTATTTTTGGTATAAAATGTCGCACATCGAATTAAACCTTTACAGGGACTTTAAATTCATATAGAAAATATATAAGTACGAACTTTTAAGAGAATTGGAATAGTGAAGCATAATAAAAAGCGATGTCTGCATGAACCAAAAATCCTCTTATAAGTACTGAGTTATTTACAAATGAACAAGTCATTCATCGGTAACAATTCGGAATTCACTGATAACAATGGAGTTATTATTTTGTGCTTGTCAAAGCATACCACTCAAGTCTTTTTTTTTTATAATAATATAAATAATTTAATATAAAGATCACTGAAAATCGGGCAGATCATTTAAATAGAAATGCAGCTCTTGTTGGTAATGGGGCATCTTGCATTTAAGATCATTTGTTAGCAATCTCAGATCGCGCTGTTCCAATAACTCAACTCAAAACTTTACGTATGGATGCTGATGCAGTTTTCAAATCCTGAAAGAAATTCGTCTCTAGCCAGATCAATCAGCATTGAAAGATTGCGTGACTACAACAACGCTGAAAATGAGACGTATTTCTCACATTTCATACATTTTTTCCAAAACCAACACCAACTAAGCTTCTTCTTCCTCTCATACAACTGCGTGTATATAATATTCCGCAGATTGTATACACCGATTTTTGGTATTAGCTTTGTTACTAGATGGCGCTGCAGCATAACATATATCATATATTGCGGACATTTCTTGCGCTACAACGTTTCTACGTTAGAGACGCTGTTCGAAATTTTATTAATCTGGAAATGTGTTAAAAAGCTTTAATCATAGATGCAAGCGTAACTGATTTGTACTTGTACAATTGGTCACTTGATAACCTAAACCCAATTCCTTCTGTCCGGCAAATTGAATTTGTTTGTTACCATTTTGGAAAAAAACTTGCGTGAGAAACACAACAGAGCCAATTTGTATCTTGAACTATTAATGCTTTCCAAGGGTTTCAAGTTTCATATATGAATTCACATAAGTGGACGTCATCGTCAGCTTATGACAAATGTTAATCCACGAAATTTTGAGGTCAATCTCGAGATATTGCGCTCGCTTTTGATGTAGAAAAATTGACGTTCACCAAACCGAAGATATATATGGCAATGTTAATAGCCCGCGACAGATACCAAGTGCCATTAAACAGTAGCTTTGCGAGGCACCATTCAATGGCAGCATTTGTTGTAAGCAAAGTCGCAACTAGACGACTATAGGCATTGGTATACTATAAGCTGAAGCTGGTTGCATATAAGTAGACATAGAAGCACCATCTTGGCGAATCCATTCAATTTCAGTTGACTAAGCATAAGCACACTCGGTTGGCGGCTGCTGCTGCTGGCTACCGGTGTTTTGTTCAGTACACTAGACTCAATCATGACATGGCAGGACTCTATTGTATGTCAAGCTGTGCATAAACGGGACGTTAAAGCGAGCCGCATCGTGGATTTGCATAGACCCGTCAGTCATTTTGGTGAACATGGCTCGGGTTTTAACTTGAACAGTTTCTAGTTCTCACAGAAGTAGTAGATTTTGAATAATATTGACAGTGGGCCATGCATCTTTGGAGATCAGTGAACACAAAGGACTTTGTGGAGTATAAGCGTTGGTTTGTTTGTGTGTTTCAATAGGTTTTTTTTTTAATGTGTGGCATCGGCAAGCTAAATTGGAGTTTTTTTGAAAGTAAAGTCAATATGCAAATCGAAAAGGAGCTATACTCTGCTCTCTGTTTTTTTGTCTATGAATGTATGTGGAAGGAAACATAAGTCTGGGATCATGGTTTTAGGTTGTAAATTTTAAAGGTATAATGACATTTTTTTGAGAAAAAGAAGACGGTAGACTGATAGAATTATTAACTTTTATTTAAAAACATGCTTAAATAGGTACGTTGAAAATTCAAATAGAGTCATAACTAGAGAAGAGAGTTAGTATGAGGATAAACACAACCTACCTATAGCTTATTAAGAGTTCTATTTTGATTGAAGAAAAACTATGTTCTTCCTTCACTGATCTCAAAATGGCGTTCGATATTAAATATTTACAGAAATGCACTTTTCTTCAGATTTTACAATAGAGAAAGTTCTTAAAAAGCTGAATGAACAATTTTCCCTAGCCGCTTGGACTGGAACCAGTGGTGGATTAGCATAAGGGGCTGGTGGGGCTGCAGCCCCTAATGGCAAATTTTGAGGGGCGGGAAAATCTGGCCTGAACTATGCATTTATACATACAAAGTTACATACAAAAAGTGAGGGTAAATGAGTCAAAATAAAAATCTATTTTAGGTAAGTATTCATAATTTGTATCTATATTTTGATTAATGACCCTAAATCACAACATGTACTACGTATAATTTGCCAACACAATAAATTATTATAAAATAACTTTGTAATGTGAAGAAATGTACATTTGTACTTTCGTTTAAAGTCTATCAATAACTTGATGAGCAGCAACGGCTGATGCTTACAAGATCTTGCGAAAAAAAATATTGCAAGCATTACAGAAGCTGAAGGCATTCGAAAAGGAAGGATTCGAAAATGCGTTCTTAAAAGTTTTGTGGTTGACATTATGTTGAATGAATTTTTGGAACCTCACCTCATATGTTTGAGTTTTACGTAGAAGAATGAAGAAGCCTCCAAAATATCTCCTGTTTCAAAAAGCGAAAAAGTACCAGAAAGTTGCCAGCGGACGAGTCAAGAGACGGCGATGTTGAGCTCAGGGGACAACAACAATTCAAAATATTAACATTCAACGTCATCCTTGAACAAACCAATACAGAAATTACCGAATGAGGTTTTGTGTATAAAAACATATCCATCAAGTTTAAAGTCTTAGAGAATTAACCTAACTTGGAGGCTGCGTTTTTATCAGGATGCATATACATTCTCATGATATGATTAAAGACAAATTGCATTCGTTTCAAAAAAAATAATAATTTTTTTTAATATACCGCGTGGTTTTGGAATAAAGGAAGATGGAATTTTATTTCGAAACCCCGTTGTTTATTTTAAAAAAAAGTAATAACTAAAAAGGTCTGTAATTATTTTGTAAATTTAAAAATTTTAATTAAAAACAGCATAATAATAATTTAAGTTTAAAATGTTTTGTATTTGTTTTGTAATTAAAAATTTATTTTGGTTAACAATTAATTAAACAACAAGCTGATTGAGACCTATTCACTATTCATCGAAACATTAAAACTTTACTTAACCAACATTTAAGAACACAAATCCTTCGATGAGGAAAGATTAACGAAGCATTTATTGATTTCAACTCATTCAGTTGCAAAAGTGTTTAAATATCTGAATTAATGCAACTCCGCTGGCCCGGATAGTATCCGTGCTATAGTCCTTTGAAGAGGTGTTGTTTGGCTGGTATTACATTTACCTAAGCTTTTCCATTTGTCCAATATCCAGGATTCCTTTACTCGACAAAGGACAAAACTTAAGGTATCGAAGATTTTGACATCAAGCCCTTTTAATGGAAATGCATGCATTTTGATTGTTTGAAACTCTTCTTCATTGGATTAGTATTTTAGTTCACTTTAGAAACAGTGTTAAACTGATTCAAATTAATATTAATATTAATATTCAGCAAAATAAAATGCTGGTGTGCTTCAGGGCTCCGTTGTTTCGTCGACACTATTTCTAACATTTATCGATGAAGCTCATTTTGATCTTGGCGGGTATGTAAACAAGCAAAATTGTCGCATTTGGGGCACAGAAAACCCGCACGCAAAACGAGTCACTGTTTGGTGCGGATTTTGGTCCAGAGGCATAATTGAACCATTTTTCGAAAATGAGCAAGGAGTGGCCGTTACAGTCAATGGCGACCATTATCGGGCCATGTTGAACGAATTTTTGTTCACAAAAATTGAAGAGGAGGATATTGGCAACATTTAGTTTCAACAGGACGGCGCTACGTGCCACACAGCGGAAGCTACACTCGATGTCGATGAAGCATTTTCAAAAAAAAAGAAAGTAATTTGGCGGACCCGTTATATTCCTTGTCCCAATATCCATATGTGGTTCTAGAGCGCGGTTAAACGGGCCAACTCGAAGTTTTCGGTATGTGGATCACATCAGACTACCTTCTTTGGAATGACCACAAATTCGATGTTATAAAAAATTCATGAATTTTTGTTGCCACATTTTATTTGTCAAATATACACAAAGCGAATATATATTTGACTTAAGCTTAAGTATAATTGAATATTTAGGCAGGTGTAACTTGAGTTATTTTTTAAGTTTTTTTTTTAATTTTTTTCTTAAGACCATCCATTGCTTGTTAGAATCCATTTGCTTGTTAGAAATTGAATATGATATCAATTCTTATTTTAGGTATTGTTATTTCTACAGGTACTTGGTCCAGAGGTAAGGGTAACTGTTCAAGTACGTGTACAGTTCATCATCTACAATTTTTGTAAAATCAATAGAAAAAATAATTAATATACTGCCTCTACCATTATTGTCTTGAGTTTAAGGATAGATATTCTTCAAAAATATTACGGCCGACAGCTGGACTATATCCAATAATTCTTTTAACCTAAAATTTTCCAAGCATTTCCTCACCATAAACAAAAGATTGTTCAACTAGAAATTAAAATATAGCGTGTGTGGTAAAACAACATCATAACACATCACCATAATGGCTTTTTTTACAAACCTGATTCAATTTGAAATTATTAAAAGACTCCATTTTAATACCTTCGCATGTCATTACAACACTTTTTATCTGCCAACGCACTGCCATGCCGACACAACAAAAACTCCTGGCGTTAAATATTTGAAATATCTTTTAATTATCACTACAAACTCAATGAAAAAATTAAAAGCATTTCCCTGGCCTTCATGTTAAATATTAAATCATTACCAACCATTTATACCACTTAAGGCACAAGTAACCAAAACCATTGCCTGCCCCATTCCAAGCATGTATCACATGACACCAGTGACACTCATTATCCCAAAACAAACCCCTTTTTACATTGGCCAAAAGGCAGTAATTAAAACCTCCAACAATCTATCTATTTCCTTCCCACTAGGACATGGCTATAAATCTTCCGATCGAGCCTTTAAAGCCAAGTTAATCGCATCATTTGCGGGCTTTGTCCTCACACAAACACACACACCAACACACGTATCCTCGATGGTGGAACGCGTTTTCATGTAGAATTTGCGCAACGTTTAATAAACAAGATCTCATGTCGATTGGCTCAAATTAGCCAAATAAATTATAAAAATTCCACACAGATCCTCAAATCGAACGAATTTACGCAAAGGAGAAGGCCGGATAGTTGGAATCTGAGTTGAGACTGCAACTACGACTCGAGAATTGCCCCGCGCTCGAGGCCATTCTGATTAATTTATTACATTGCGTTAATTGCCTGCAATGTTTCTTTCATGTTGCCAATGCCAGTTAAAGCGAAAGGAGACTCTTGTAGCCTGCCTCCTTATTGCCAGAGCCTCATCACCATCACCGCCATTCCCATCATCATCATCAGCGACCGCGTCATCATCGGTCGTCATTTTAGGATATAGAGGATGAGGCCGATTCGACGACGCGACGACGAGAACCTTGGCAATTGGATTTCCATTTGGCCAAGACAACAACAAGCCCGCTCGTCGGTAGTTCAAATCGATTCGATCCGCTTCTAGGATTTGCACTTTTACCGGGCGATGTTAAACGTGTCCTATGCGCGCCTCGCTCGTCTGCATGAGCTCCGCTGTATCGCTGATCCGCTGGACTAAGATTAATATCCGAGTGTCAAATGAGTCTAGTTGCGCACGATGCCTAAAGTGGTCCCTGGCAATTATACGCATTCAATCCGCATTTAGATACACGACATAATATCGAATATTTATGCGCCGTGTTAAAAGGAATGCACGCCGCCGCTCCTGATTACTGCAGTTCTTCGTCTTGACGGTCTGCGTACCTACATAGGAACGATGGCAAGTTGCTGGTTTTGCGTAGCCTATGTAGCACTCGAGCCTTTGTTGTTAGCTGTTTTGGTGGAGCACTTTGGTTAGGACTTCTTGTGGTTTGGGTTTCCAGTATTTAAGCCACTTTTTTTTTAATTTAAGTCCAAGAATAATTTTTCAGATATAGGTGCTTAGTCGAGTTGAGAATGTAGATATAGCAAACCATTAAATGTGTCCTTTCAGGTAATGCCATTAGGGGAATCGACCGATTAGTTTGAAATCATTAGCAACCAAGTGACCATTTGTTTAGCAATTTAATTGGAAAGACTTTGTAGTTCTGTGTAATCTTTAAATGGACAAGTGTTCATTGTGGATTCCTTGGACAGGTATGGAGCACGAATGACTTCTTGAAATCTAAGACTTAGTTGACTTAAGATCAAACGGAATTTTAAATATTTACAAACTATTTAATACAAACTTATCTAGATGGCGGTGTACAATGCCTTCAAGTGACATTCGTTGCGTATGTTAGGAAGAAGCCACTGTTAAGCGTTGAAGTCTAGTAGATTCTTCTTATAAAATATTTTGGAAGATCTTCAGTTCTTTGGATAGCCCATTTCAAAACATAGGTAACTGAGGGAAGGAAGCCTCTGCACAGCAGTAATTTGCCCAGCTTTGACATCATCATCATCGGCGCAACAACCGGGTTCCGGTCCAGGCCTTGTCAACAAGTTCTTCCATAGGTACAACCCGATTGCTGGCCGATGTCATCCAGTTGCTTACCCCAAGACATCAGGAGTCCCGCCATCCTTCCAACGCAAACAAAGTCTGCCACGTTCTACCATAAAAAGAACTGCAAAAGACTGCGAGCCGGTTTGTCTTCGCTCATGCCAGTCTACCGAGCTTTATTTTTTCCCCATCTGGTTCGAGGTAAATTTCATACAATTGATGATTGTGTCTTCTCCGCAATCGTGACCCCTCGCACACGGGGCCAACAATTCTCCGTAACGCCAGGTTGAAGGGGATGCAAGCCAGACCATCTCCTTGTCTGAGTCCATTAAAGTTGTTGATTGGTCTGGACAGCAAACCGGTTACTTTTACATGGCTTGTAATATTGGTCATGGTCAGCCTTTATAGTCGTGTCAATTTATTTGGGATGCCGAATTCACCTATGGCCTTATAAAGAGCTACCCTGGCTATCCTATCGTAGGGGGCTTTAACTTTGAAAAATTAAATTCCAGACCTTTTTCCATCACCTGGCCTAATTCACGTGATCAAATGTTGATTTGCCTGGTATGAAACCACACTGATAGATGCCAATTATGGTTTTAACGTATTGAGCTATCCGTTCTTTTGGACAGAGGAGAATATCTTATAGGATGTACTCAACAATGTTATACCCGTATAATTGCTGCACTTTGTGATAACTCCCTTCTTATGTTAAGGACATAGGAGATAGGATGCCTTTTCGCCAGTCTATGATTTCATGAATTTCTTGATGTAGTGTTGTACCCTCATCAAGTTCGAATAGTGGCGACGATCTTCCAACAGGTAGTCCCTTTGGTTACGAGTGACCCATCAGGTGATACCCAGGTGGCTTTGTAGATATCTTTAGGCGGGAGACTGGTACTCGCAACGACCAATTTTTTCCATTAACTTTATAGTGTTCTCATGCAAACTATGGGATCCTTAGTACCTTCGTAGTTGAAATCACCAAGTATGGTTTTAACATCATACATTAGAGAGACATTGAGGCTTATCTCTACAAGCTCGTATAGTAGGAATTTTGTTGGTCTTCTTCGGACTCATCAGTAGGTGCGTTAGCGTTTATGAGGCTGATGTTATTAAATTTGGCTCCACGCGAAGGGTGCATAGTCTTTCGTTTATTGCATTAAAGCCGGTGGAAGCCTACCCCGAGCACAAGGTGTTTTGGGTGACCGCTTTGATATATGTCATACTAGCTTCTACCCGCGACTTCATCTGCGTGGACTTCAGATTAAATTATTTATATTATGCAAATCAAAACTCGCCAAAGAAAAGTACTCAGAATTCTTCCGAAGAAACGGTAAATTTGTTTCACAAATTCCTGCAGTCGTTTAGGCAACGAAGATTTTCCTATTTAAAACTCTCTCATAAAAACCCTGCTTTTAACGGGCATAACATTTTACATATCTCAATATTTCTATATCTCTGCATCTCAATATCTCTTTATATCTTTATCTTTATATCTCTTAATATATATCTTAATCTCTATATCTTTATCTCTATATCTCTATATATCTCTATATCTCTTTATCTCTATTTCTCTATATCTCTATATATATATCTCTATCTCTATATATCTCTACATCTATATATATTATATATCTATATCTCTATATCTCTATATCTCTATATCTCTATATCTCTATAATTCTGTATGGTATAGTAAATAATGTAACTCTTCCATCAACTAAACTTCACAAAGGCGTGCAGTCGTAAAAGCATGGAAGCATATCAAACAAACCAAGCAATCCGTTAGGCCGTTGAGACGTGATTGGGAAACAAACATCCAAACACAAACATTCACTTGTTTGGGACATATTTCCTTGTAATTCTTCACATGTGTCGGTGATAAAGGACAAGTGTAGATCAGAACGGGACGGATCAGCTGTTTATAGAAGAGGAGCTTAGTATTTGTGCTTAGTCCGTTTCTTCTCCTATTAAGCGGGTGGACCAGATGTAGGGAGAAAATAGCTCTCTTAAACCTAAATAAAGCGTGCTTGTTAAATTTGAAGCGGTTAGTGAAATTCACTCCAAGGTATTTAACTGTTGCTGTTATTGTTAGCTTGAAACTGATATTATCACAGCGTGATGCAAAACCTCTTCGACCTCTTGTTGCTGTTCTTGGGGTTCGGAGCTCGCTCTTATAGCTATATATCTTTGGTCCCCATTTAAAGTAGTAATCCCAAAAGTTTCTTATGTGATCTTCAACTCTCTTGGCTGTGATTTCCGGTGAAAGTGATGTTGCATATGTTAAGGAGTCAGCGGCATAAGGCTGTATAAATGTTGAAAAGGATGGGGCCCAACTTGGAACCTTGTGGAACTCCAGGACTGCACGATTTACAAACGTTGTTCAAGAGTTATTCTATTCATTATGAAATGGCAAATCAAACTGAGCATAAATCAAGTGACAGCTGTCAAAAAGACCAATTCCGAAAAAAGTATTGCCAGATTGAAAACCACATCTAAAGAAAACCTTGGCGTTTAGAAGCTTTTAAGGTAGTCTCTAGAACGTGATCATTTCAACGAAGGTCGTAATTGGCACAATTATCGAGAACTGATCTTTTCGGCCTCGTTGACTGACGCAAGTGCTATTCATAGAAAAAAGCGTTGTAGGTATATTTTGCTGGAACGACAAAGGACAACATTCAGTTTTTGAAACAATAAACTCTGAACGAGCTTACTCTGTTTAAAAATACCTAAAAGATATGATCTACCTAGTGAATTATGGTTCATATGGTTCCGTTATAATTCTTTATCCGAAAGGAGATAGACGTATGTAAAATAGACCAATATGAAAAGCTAAGGGAAAATTCATTAGAAGTTTCAAATAAGACATCATATATCAAAATGAAGAAAAGTGCCGAAGACAAAACGGAGCCCTGGGGTACACCATCAGATATCATTGATATAAGACATAAAACCGTCTAAAACTAATTATATTGAACGCTTCAGAACGTAATTTCTATCCAAATTCATGCATTGTCTATAAAGGAGCTCAATGTTCGGCAAAGAAAAAGAAAGAAATTGTGAAATAAATTCGCTATATATTTGTTGAGTATGCAAGGTCTTCTAAAAACTTTATATTTACAAAACAATAGCACTCCTTTAAAAATAATATATCATGTGACCAAAACCAGGAACGAACACTGAAATGCCGGATGCACTGTACCCATCTCGGTATCAGTCAATTATGAAATAATATTATGAAGTTTGAGCTTTTGATAAAAATAACAATATCAAAAGATTGGGTCTTCCTCTTCGTATATAGAAAATCGATTAAGCTCCTAAAAATGCCACCAAACATAAACTATGACCGAAAATCCCAAAAATTGTTTATTTATTCTGCATGCAGCAAACAAAGTTCTTATTTTAAGTGGTGGCGCCAAATTTCAAAATGCTTTATGCGCCCTCAAGCTAAACTTCAACCCGGCCGACCTCATATTCCAGCCCCAAAAAAACAAGAAACCGATTGAAACAAACCGAAAGCATAAATTTTTCATTTTTTACCTCTAATTAAAGTTTCCTCTTGCATTAGTACACCAAAACGTTGGAGACGCAACCACCAACCACAACCGCGCTGCGTCGGCCACCACCTCAATAGCCCTCAAAATATCTAAACAAAGTTCCAATCCTCTCAACGATGATAATAATTTATCGAATCGTAAATAAAACTCATCGATGAGGTGCAGAAGGAGGACGCGACTCCGGTCTTGGTCTACCACCTCCGCTCGTCTGCGGGTCAGGCTAATACAGCTTCGCATGGATTGTTTTGAATGTTTAGAATAAATTCCGAACACGATCGAGGAATTAATTATTTTTTGACCGCAGGCAATTAGTGCGATGTGGCGGGGAATCATTAGACAGGTGTTTACTTGTCCCGCTTTTGGCTTGGATCTTTAGATCCTATGCTATGCCTATGGGGTAGGACACATGAGAAGACGCGTCATTACGGCGCGTCGTCGTAGTCGTTTTCCAGCACAATGCGTGCATTATGTTTCGTTTCAAACCAAATCCGTATACGTTCCACTTCTTCGGGATGATTTTTTGAAGACAGGAATAAATAAAACACCCACTCCCATTGAAGATCTTTCGCCTGTGGGATTTATTCACTCTCAATATGAATGATCAAAGCGGTTTCGCTGTATTTTCGGAACTGCCTTTCCGCGGCGATGAGATCTTAATAGGCAACATGTTAAAGATTGAGGAAGGCTTCGGGATATTGATTGTTGTCCGGTGGTGGTGATGATGCCACACCACGCAGATTAAGCCAGATGATCAACATCATCATTTTAGTTCACGAAATGATGTAAGTGCGTTAAACGGTTTGGGAATTTATTATTTATTTCGCAATCGAAATGCGATGCAAATTTTCAATCAACGGTGTTTAGAAAAAAGTTGAAAGTAGCCTGCCGCCAGAATAATGTTTATCAGCGTTCCTTTACGGTTGGCGGTATTTCTAGTCCTAGTTGGTATGATGTTAAGCAAATAGCTCAGCATTAAGTGATTGTTGTCGGAGCTCGTCATTAGCGGCACGCTGCGGAAGACTTATTGGGCTTTGAGTAAACGAGCCGCTAAAGAGCTAAAGGGGTTGTGGAATATATCAATTTTGCTGACAGCCTTGAGTGGGACGTGCGGAATATGAAACTCATCATGGAAAGATGATCGGAGCATTTTGTTTTTAAACGGTCACCTAAGTGTTCCGTGTACTGGTGCCCTTTTATAAATTAGTTTTTTCACTGATGAATTTGTCTAAAAACGAAACGAAGAAGCTTTGGAATCTATAAAAGATTGTTGAAATACTTGCTAACTGAATCGTATAGTTATCCCTACGGCAACACCTACTACATTACTAGTCTGTCAAGGCTCTTGAAGTCCAGAAAAATTTCTAGAACAAATAAACAACTAAAATTCATACATACCCAATTTTTTGACAAACAGACAAAACCTTACATTTACCATATAATACGGTCTTGAAAAGTATTAATTTAAAAACACTAAATGTATTCGTTTAAACCCAAATAAAAAAAACAAAGAACAAAAATAAACCCTTCTATGTCAAAGTTCATTAGGAAAAAAAAATTATTTAAAAAATGTCGGTTTGCTTACATCATCGTTTGCAAGAAACTTGTCGCAAACTATCCCCATAAAAAAAAAGAAAAAACTTAAAATGTATCCATAGATCACAATGAAAACATCCCATCCAGGATATCCTTTGAAAACTAAGCAAACACAGCATGTTGACATAGACATGTGCGGAAAGGACCAAACGAAAACTTCATCGCACAGGAATTCAAATTCTGTCACTCATCGTGCATAAATCCAGGACATTCAAATGGTCCATCCCTTTTTGGCGTTATGCCATCATCAGATTACCCCATTCAATCTCGCATTGGATTCAAATCTCTCATACTTTTGCATATATCCTGCAAGATTTGAATCTTGTCGACACAAATGAATTGTAAAATGACTCGGGATTTGCATTTCTACCATGCCACACGGTTGACTGGCGATTTGATGGCTAAAAAGAGGACCGCCAGTGTCAGAATATGAGGAGTCATGACGGTTTGTATGTATGAGTTTATGTGTGGCTTTTCCTTTCTATCTTTTAATGCAGATATCCAGGCGGAAGTGTCCGCCCTCAAAACCGGAGATATATTTTTAATTTCCGTTCTTTAGGTGTCATATACGAGGCAGTTGGCTTTTGTTAACTTTGAATTGATCAATCAGTAAATTGAAATAATGTGAATTGTGTTTTTTAAGTGTATTCTTGAATTAGAAATTAAGAAACATGAACGTTGTACTACATTTTTATAATAGTGATGCAATCTTCAACAGATATTTGCCTCTGCATTTTAAGCGCGAATATACACTTTTTGTTTCCAGTGTAAGTTAGCTGGTGAAGTGAGCTGGTGAATCTTTGAATAATCATTGATCCTTAATTTTATATCTACGGTCCAGACCTAAATAAACATTTCAGAAATATTTAAAAAACATTTCAGAAAAAAAAACATTTCTGAAATGTTTTTTAAATGTTTCTGAAATATTTAAATAAAATGTTTCTTTGGTGTGGACACACCTTAAGAGACTTTTTGAAACAATTTAGGAGGGTAAGAGTTCTTCATGGAGCATTTTAAAGAAAGAATCATCACTGAACTTGCAACTCTTAATTCAGGTCTCCGGAAGCTCAATACACATTTGTAGTGTTAAACACTCAACTGGGGCATACAACAAAGTGACATTAATTTAAGTTCTAATAACATCCATGAGTGTCACACTTACATGGAAAAAACCGATCACCTCTCAGTTCTCGGTATTTGCATTACAGACCAGAGACCACCTTCTTTGGATGACCACATATTATTCAACATTGAAAAGAATGCTGCAAGGTCCTATTACGCACTTGAATTTTTACTTGCAATTTATAGGGACTATAAGGCAAGTTATGCATTCGTAAAGAAAAAAAAATTCTGGTAATCAGACATGACATTACGATGATAGGGAAACATATTTTTGAGTTACTGGCAAAATTCTGTCTGTCTGTCTGTCTGTTAAGTTGTATATTGAACTACAGCCTAAACGGTTTGGCCAATCGTCTTCAAATTTGGAACAAAACTTTATTTTGACATTATACAGAGGACTTTTTTAATTTTTTTTTAGCTCAAATATTAACGGTACCTATATAACCTTTAAGTAAAAGCTTTTTTTCTCTAAAACGGCTTCAAGAATTTTTATGAACAAAATCAGTATACTATTGTAGTAGGTGAAGGTTATGTTTTGTTGATAAAAAAAATTCAGATGGTGGGCTAAAAACGGTACCTTTCATAGAACTGTGTTTTTTTCTTCGACTTTTTCGAAAACTGGTCATCCAATTTTAATCAAGATTGATATTCAGGAAGACTCTTAAATAATTATATTTTAAAATATTTTCGAAAACTTTTTTTTTTGTTTTAAATAATTTTCTTAATTTTTTTTTCAAAAATCAATATTTTGAAAACGGGTAGATGGATTTTTTTTTATTTTGTTTTTAAATGTAAGTAATTTTTTGTGTTTAAGTCTTGAATAATTTTTATTTAATTTTTTCAAAAAAAGTTACCAAATAACAACCGTTTTATTTAAAAACCGTTCCTACGATATAAAGAAAAATGCAAAATGCATACATTTTTAAATTTTCTAAGGAAATAAAATGGTGTTTAAATTTTTCCTCTGAACACTATTTTACGTACTTTTTTTCAAAACAATCAAAAGTCAGAAAAATCGAATAAAAACTTTTAAGTTCCTTTAATATTTTTCAAATTTTATTTGAAGCTGTGACCGCACATAAGAGCAAATACGTTCGATCCAGTCGTGCAATTTATCTGTGTTGTATCCAAAAAAAAATCTTTAAAGTTAGTAGGTGATAGAAAAATTACGGATTCAATTACAACAATTGAGCATCGCCGTATTCTAACGTGTCGTTTCACTATTTGATCGCTATTTTTACAAACAGTGCTCCAGTGAAATAGCCAGCTGCATTCCTCCCTGAAACCGTAATAATCGCAATGCTAGGAATGCCCATAAGTTTACACTTGAGCCCAACTTCTTTCCTTAGTCGCACCACACGAATGTGGACGGTTTTACCTGGCTCACTTTTTCACTCACATTTTCATATGCCAAATTTCAAAACTAATGTTCATCGACATCTTCCTTACATCCTTCCCAATTTCACTAAGGTAGAAAAATAACCCCTTTGGCGTTTGCTTATTATTATTATTATCTCCATCACAATACAACACGCTGGCGTAGGAAGAAATAATTGGCAGAATCTAATCTTCACACTTTAGGACACACTTTTGAATATTCCCCAAACATCAAAACACGAGTCTTACCATACATTTATGTTAAACACAAGTTTTGGTAAACGACTCATTTTATATAAAACCAACTGGAAATGTTATATACAACCAAGAGGTACAGTAGACTTCCAAAAAAGATGTTGGGCACCGTCAGTGGACTGACATAGGTCATCGCTAGCTACAGTGACTATCTACGAATGACCCAAGTCTGTCATTGTTGTCCCAAAATACGATAGCATGCAAAACAATGACGATGACATGACTTGACTATTTCCAAACAGTTCATCATTGACGGTGAACTGAAATCAGTTTTTTTATATATTATGTTTTGGCTATCAATTTTCATCGCTTTATATTCTTAGGTTCGGGGTTGCAGACCTTTCTGCTTAAATATCTGAAAGTGGTATTGGATAGATATTTTTTTTTGATTCTGTGCATATGAAAGGAATGGAAATATTATATAAACAATGACCATTCAACACAATTTGTTGGCAATCAATAATAAATAATAAAATGATATATCAATAATAATAAAAACACGTCAAGTTTTATAAACAATTTTGATAGAAAGCATTATTCAAAAAATTGGTTGCCTGTAAAGTCGGTTCACGAACGACAATTTTACGTGATAACGTCATAAGAAAACATTGTGCTTAGGCCGATCGTGCCTCATCTATAATGCTTGTTGCGCGCTCTCGCTTGCACCCTCGGCTAAGGTTGAAAGTGACAATGAGTCATGCTTTTTCGTGCGTGCAGCCGGCTTTCATCGATTTATAAGACGTTATCATATAACCAAGGAAAAAATTTAAACGCCATTTTATTTATTTTAAAAATGTGAAAAAGTGTGAATTTTTTTCAAAATCGTAAGAGCGGTTTTTAAATAAAACGATTTTATTTTAATAACTTTTTTTCAAAAATTAAAAAAAAAAATAATTTAAGAATGCAAACTTAAGCAAAAAAAAATAATCTACATTTAAAAACAAAATTAAAAAAAAAATTATCTACCCATTTTCAAAATATTGATTTTTGAAAAAAAAAATAAGAAAATTATTAAAAATACAAAAAAAAGTTTTCAAAAATATTTTAAAATAAAATATCTGAGGCGTCCTACATCTTCCTGAATATCAATTTTAATTGAAATCGGATGACCGGTTTTCGAGTGATTCGAAGAAAAAAAACGGGAGGTACCGCTTTGCCCACCATCTTGAATTTTTTTTTTCACCAAAACATAACCTACATCTACAATAGAACACTGATTTTTGTTCATTAAAATTCTTGGAGCCGTTTCCCAGAAAAATAAGCTTTTACTTAACGGTTAGGTAACGGACAGGTACCGTTAATATTTGAGCTAAAAAAAATTTAAAAAAGTCCTCTGTGGAATGTCAAAATAACCTTATGTTCCAAATTTGAAGACGATTGGCCAAACCGTTTAGGCTGTAGTTCAATATACAACCGTACAGATGGACAGACAGACAGACAGACAGACAGACAGAATTTGGTCAATAACTCAAATATGTTTCTCTATCATCGTAATGTCATGTCTGATTGTTAGAATTTTTTTTTTTACGAATGCATAACTTGCCTTATAGTCCTCAAAAAAGAGAAAAGAAAAACGTCAAACAGATTCTTCGAACGTGCTACCCGTGCTACACAGGACAGCTTTTTCCTGTCTCATCTTTTCGAATTTTTTCTCTCTATTGCACCTGCTATGTTCGAAGAATTCGAACAAGGTGCATGCATCCAGTTTCATCGTTTAATAGCAGACTTAGAAAACGATATATGTATATAAACGGCTCAGGTGGAACGTGACAATGAGTCATACTTTTTCGTGCGTGCAGCCGGCGTTCATCGATTTATAAGACGTTATGACGTCAAAAACTTGCATAATTTTTGGATACATATAAGACTTTGAAGTAATATAGGTAGATAAGTTCTAAACCGTAAATGATATGTGAAAACTATTTTCAGCAATTTTATGTAAAATAAACTCAACTATAAGTTTGTAGGAGATTTTATTTGTCTAAAGCCTACTCTTTTTGAAATAAAAGCAAAAAACCCATTCGTTTGACGACTTTTGGACCCCCATAACAGACCCAGCGTACATTGAAAAGTTGGGGACTTTGCCCAGATTGTAAATTACATTAAACCTGGTATACCAAAAATCAGCGTATAACAAATTTTTCCCTTTCTTTATCAATTTGTCATTTATTTTTACTGGGTTGTTAATAAATTTTCGAATTGTATGACATAAGTGACTGTTTATAAGGCTTAGTACGTGCGATTGTGATGCGGTCTTGCAATTAATTTATTACTAGCTTACCCACCCAGCGATGCGTGGGGCCACCTAGTAATCAAAATAGCCTTAGTTACTTCATTTACGCACCAAGAGGTGATTAAGATATCCTGAGTTATTCCTTACAACATCAGCTATCTGACTGTGAGTGAAGTCCCGTCGAAATATAGGGGCATAAATAAGAATTTTCGAAAAAAAAAACGACTCTAGCGCCACCTAGTACATATTTTAAGAAGCTGTTGTTTTAATATTAAAAACACACACTTAATTTTTATTTTATGTGTACAGATTAACTTTAATCTGTTTATTTCTAAAATGTAATTTTCTTGAGTTGACGTGGATAAGCAAACCAGCAGTTTAGTGATTCAGCCCAACCCAATCCACGTTAGCAAATCAGGGGCAAGAGTTGTTTTTGTTGCTCCACAAAAAAATAAAAGAACGCAACATGATGAAAGCACAAATTATCAGAAATGTCGTTGCCTACCTTGCAACTTTTTCAAGTAATGTAATATACTAAACAATCTGCGACATATATGGCGCTCGTCAAGCTAATTAAGAAGGACTTGGCCACTAATTATTTTGAACCGAGAGAGAAGAGATGGACAAATCGAAATTTTTCATCTGCAGGTGCGGCTAGTGTTGTTCGGCGACAGGCTGCTTCTATTCCTTCCTCTAAATGAAATCCAGATATGTGGCTGTGTTGTGCCACGCTGCCTCACTTTTGGCCTTCGCAGTTCCTCCGATGGCTGTAGCATGAATTTAAATGTGCCCATCGTTACTGTAGGCAGTATCGGTAGCTTTTGGATCACCAAAAAGAACACATATTCTCGTATATGGTCGACAGTATATCGCGCGCCAGTTGCAATCTCGATTGTCAAGATTAAAAGCAAAGCCTGGGAGGAGTGGGCTGTGCCGCACCGCGAAATCGAACAACATGATGGGACGAACGACGACGACAATCGCGTTACTATCGGTAATTAGCAATTGATTGATAATTAACAAGAGTCAATTTTGTTCGCAGGTCTTCTGGAGTTGGTTTGTTCTTTTAAGGTTTTCTTCTTCTCTGACGTTGCTTTACCTGTATATAGATTTTGCGGTTCTTATTTTAATTACCAAGAAATCTTTACTTGACAGATTCACCGGAAAAGGTGAGTTGATAGGAAATCATTTTGGAATAAAAGGAGAAGCCAGGAAATCCTTGGTTTATAATGGAATAAAATTGATCAATTTTTTTACGTTTTCAAAATCGATTTAAGGACGGAACTTTATTGAAGGATAAGTCTTTTCTTCTGGGTATGGTTCGAGTATTGAACTCTTGGAACCAATATCTGCATTGATAAAAATAAATTAATTTGCTGGACCTTCAGGTGGGATATGTTTTGAAGAAAACAATAAATAAAAATGGTGTTACTTATGTTGGGCATTTTAGGTAACTGAACTGGTCATCTGGTCAACCGATTTCATTTGAAATTGATATCAAACAGATGCAGTAGCTCGAGAAATTTTGCATTTAAATATTTTCGATGTGAAGCTGATATATTTGCAACATTTGTTGCTGCTAATTCAACGCTACCACAGAGCTTTATGGCTCCACCTGAATTTGAGAACATAAATGGGACATCACTCCAGTTGCAGGAATCCGATTTAGAAATACAGTGCTGAACAATCGAAAAGCCTCACTTATTATTTTTTTTAAACTAACTGTTTTGAGAGCTCTTTGATGGAAATATGCATTGGGTGACAAGGTAAGAGCGACAGTAGCTGAGATTAAGAGAGCTTTTAATATTTTTTGCGTCAACGGGAATTTTTGAGTTGGATTTGTATGCGATCATTGAAATTGCATTATGCATTATTTTTTGTTTAGCAGCGCGATCATCGGAGAGTACAATCGGTTTATTTCTTATGTTTAATAGTTTAAATAGAAGAAAAAAATCTTTAAATGCAACGGAAATTGCTAAAACAATTTTTTTCTAATCGCGCTAAATCTAAAAAAAAACTTGAATGAAGTCCAAAAAATAGTTAGACAATAGTTATCTAAGAAAACCATTATTTTACGGAAAAAAATAAGTTTCAAGCCGAGAAAAACTAAAAATTATAAGGTTATAGCTTCCAATTCAATTCATTATATAATTTAGATTTGACACGAAGCAGGGCTAGAAGTGAGCCGAATGACCATAAGTAGAGTAATTAAGAGTGGAAAAAGGTACCACTTTAAAAAAAACGCGAAAACAACGGCGGCGCAGGCATGCCGTTGTCAAATTAATCGGAGTGTTTCACTTCGTTTTTATGTCTACACTTCGATCACTTCCTCTTTTGTTTAAACGCTTCACTTTTTGTTATACAATTTTCCAAAAATAGGGACATAAGACAACACTGTCAAGAATTTTACAATATCCTGCGTAAGAAAATTCTTAAAAGAAATAATTTTGAAGATACCGTCGATCGATGTTCAGATTTTAAACCCTCCTTCTTTGAGGTATTTCCTTCTTAAACTAATCCGACTTTTCCCGAATGTATAGTAAAAGATGAGGAATGTAGAAAAACTAGAAGCCAAATGGAGATTTATAATTTTTGACAAATTTCTACCCATAGGAGATAGTCTCGAAGTCTTTTCGAATTCCTTCTTTTGCCAAAAAAATGCTTTGGAAGAAACAATGTACCCTCATTTAAAAGACTTTATAGGAGCTTTGTTATCCTTTCCCACATAGTAGTACCACAGCTGAAGAAGTCTTTACTCAAACTAAATTGATTAATAGTGCATGTCGAAACAAATTAAAACTGTCGAAACAAATAGGACTGTTAATTCACTGATGCTTGTAAAAGAAACTGTTCCCCCAGATGGTTTTAGGAACTGGGCACCACAAAAAAATGTATTATTGAAATACAAAAAAAAGCTTAGATTTAAAGTAATTAGTCATTTTTTGCTTGCGATTATAGGGACTATAAGGCAAAAGTTTAGGATTCGTGAATATAAAATAAAATTGAGATACTAATCAAACATGACATTACGATTATAGAGGAACTTATACAAAAGTTATTGAGAAAAAAAAATTGTCGGTCTGTCTGTTTGCCTGTCTGTCTGGACGTATAACTTGCTGCAGTCTAAACGGCTTGAGCTATTACCGTCAAGTTTAGTATGGGTTGGGGTCAAAATTCTTTTAACGAAATTCTGCTTACAAAATTCTGCTTTTGAAATTCTGCTTGTCAAAATTCTGCAAATAATATAGAAAACAAAGTAACAAACAAAAACGCTTTTTTAACATTTTTCAAACCTTTTGTTTTCCTTATTATTTGCAGTGTTTATAATCAAAACATACTCTTACTTTCTTAAGAATTTACTCAATAGAAAAATAAGTTTTTTGTTTCCTATGGTAGGTTCTGTTATTTTTAGCTCAGAATATAAAATTTTCAATTTCCCCTCTGGGGATTGCCAAAAGATTCACACATACCATACAGCTGGTCAAAATTCTCGCTTTACAATACTGCTTTTCAAAATTCTGCTTTTAAAAAATTCGGTTTTTCCAAACTCTGCTTTTTTCAATTTTTTCTGCTTTTCAAAATTCTGCCTGTTAAAAATGAAAAAAAAATCTGCTTATTTAAAAAAAAAATTGATATACCTGATATACATATCTATCAACACTAACTGAATAATAAATAATTGTGTTAAAAAGTAGCGCGAATTATATGTATAATAATTAAGGAAAAGCTTGTTTTTCTCGAAAACGGCTCCAACGATTTTGATGAAAAATGTTGAGAGTACTTTTATAGGTATTGGCTATTATTTGGTTTAAACCGAATTTACCGAATACCTAATAACGGTACCTATTATATAACGGTTTTTTTATCTTCGACTCTCTCGATAACGGCTCATTAGATCTCTGCCAAATTTTACACTTGAAAAGATCTAGGTAGCCAAATTAATTTTACATACTAACGTTTTCAATAATTTTTTTTTTAAAGCTTAATATTTTTAAAACTAATCAAAAAATATTTTGAATTTTATAATCAGCTCTAAATTAATAAACTCTAAAAATCTGTTTACCAAAATCATTGATCCTTTATCAACATCTGTCCTAGAATTTTCGAAATATTT
The DNA here is from genome assembly GCA_963971375.1 of Platycheirus rosarum. Lineage (NCBI taxonomy): Eukaryota > Metazoa > Arthropoda > Insecta > Diptera > Syrphidae > Platycheirus > Platycheirus rosarum. The sequence continues at coordinate 124,537,438 of OZ020509.1, read as the reverse complement.
TGTCCATTAAATTCATTATTATTTAAGACGTGTGGTGGTATACTTCGTTTTTACTAAAAACCGTTAAGTCTTGAAGTTGAAACACACCTATCTCTGTTTATTTAATATATCATAGGTACATCATTTATAATTTTTTTTTTTACTGCTTTCTTATAAATAGATTAAGTCTTATGGTTGTAATAAGACTGACTCAAAATAATTTAGTTTTTCTCATAAAAGCTAACACTACACTTTAGGGCAAAAACTACCATTTTTATCTGCAAACACTTCACTTGAAAAAACGGCGGCTTAGTTTTGCAAAATCGATTATGGCTTCGAACACTGATGGCAACAGTAACTCAAAAGATTAGCGGAATTTTATATTTTGTGATGAAAGAAATTTTAACCTCGATGGGGCTGACGGAAACAACAATTACCTACTTCAAAGATTTAAAAAAATAGAAATCAATTTTGGACCGTCACATTACCTATACTATGGAACAATTGATTTGGTTTTTCTGAAGTGTAGAATTACAGCACCGTATTACAAAACTGTACTGAAAATGGCTCTAGCTGGGTTGAAGGATATTTTTGGACCGGTACCGGTTATTTCCCAGCAGGACAATGCACCCATTCACACAGCTGGAACAGTTTGATTACAAGATTAAACTATAGAACAACTTTCCTGGCCACCCTACTCCCCAGATTCAAACGTCGTCGAAAATGAATGGGGTTGGCTGGACACGTAAGATTTTTGGAGCTGGAAAGCAGTACGCCATTTTATTTGTTAATGTTAAAATGTGTGAATTTTTTTCAAAGTCGTAGGAACGGTTCTAAAATAAAACAGTTTGTATTTAACAGCTTTTTTTAAAAATAAAAAAAAATAATTCAAGAATGCAATCAAAAACACAAAAATTATTTACATTTAAAAACAAATTTAAGAAAAATTCGAATTTCGATTTTTCAAAAAAAAATTAATTATAAAAAATACAAAAAAAAATGTATTCCAAAATATTTTTATGACAAATTGCTTTGGCTATCTACATCTTCCTAAGTATCACATTTGATTGTAATCGGTTAAGCAATTCTCGAGAAAGTCGAAGAAAAAAAACGGTTCTATGTGATGTACAGTTTTTAGCCCACCATCTTGATTTTTTCTTTTTAACCAACAGCTACACCTACAATAGTACACTGATTTTTTTCATAAGAATTCTTGGAGCCGTTTCCCAGAAAAATAAGCTTTTCCTTAACGGTTATATGACAGGTACCGTTAATATTTGAGGTATTTTTTTTTTTTAATTTCTCTGTAGAATGTCAAAATAACCTTATGTTCCAAATTTGAAGACGATTGGCCAAACCATTTAGGCTGTAGTTAAATATACATCCCTACAGATGGACAGACAGACAGACAGAATATTGCCAATAACTCAAATATCACCGTATTTTTTTACGAATGCATAACTTGCCTTATAGTCCCTATAAATCGCAAATAAAAATCATTTTAGTGAATCCAAACGAAACGGTTTCAGGAAATTCCGTTAGCTTTTCGAAACTATTTAAAGTTTTTCAAAGAATGAAGGAACTCAACTCAACCCATTATATATATAATTCCATATGTAGGTACAGATCGAAAAGGTGCACAAAACAGTTAATTTAAACATAAATTATGTGTGAGGTTATTCAACTGACGTATGATAAGAAACGTGAACTTGGTTTTTATTTTTGCACTTAATATTTTAAAAGCATTTGATGGAGTTAAGATCTTTTATCAAAAATGCATGCATTTGGTTTGGATGGTTCCCAGTCTGATAGGCACAAAATAAATCCTGGTGTCCGGCATGGCCATAGAGTAAATATATTATAGTATAGTTACTCTATGGGCATGGCTCCGTTCCATCTCTGACACTCTTCTCTTATTAAGGATCTCTTTTCTCTTTAGACTATTCTACCTAAAATGTTTTCCTGACGAAGGTATGCTCAACTTCTCATATTTGTTTCCAGATTCACAACTCTGTCGGGGGACTGCAACGACAGCGTATGATGAGCTCCTTAATTTCCGATCTTGCAAGCATTGTCCAATGGGAATTAATTATACGCTTGGAATTTAATCCCCCGTTTAATCTGTCGTTAAAACGTAAATTACTCGCCTGTATTTTTAGCAGTTAGAGCTGGAATAGGACCACTTCTAATGCCAACTAAATCCAAATAAAGGAAAATCATATGCTGTATGCAAACAAAGCAGCTGAGTCCTCAATATAAAGAAACCTGAACCTCATGACCGGAATCTGTTAATAAGAATATTTATAAATACGAAAGATGTATGGATTCCTTAAAACAATGAATCCTTGTGTATTTCGAAAAAAACACATGTCTTGAAGAAGCCTTAACAAAAACATAAATACTGCTCCCAACTATTACCAACGATTTATGCATTTCGCTCCAGAATAAACAATGCAATTAATATTCCGCCTGTATAAACATCTTTGCGATACTTTCACTACCAAGCGTCAAGTGGCAACAGGAGCTGTTTCCCCAGACCGCACAGAGTGCCTAAAACAGTATTCTTCAAGTGGTGCGCGTCAGTGTCACTCGCGGTCATAACATCCGCATTATTAAGGATAATTCATACTTCAGATGAATGAACTGAAAATGTTTTTTTTTTCCCTTAAAAACAAAAAATAATAACATCCTGGTGACTTGAGAGTTGGCGGCTTTTGTTTTGATGCTTCCGCCATTCACTTTAGTTTTCAATTGAATCAGGTACCTCTACACCCGAAACGGACACTGATTCATTGTTGGTTGTAGAATTAACCTAAATGCATGCGGATTTGCATATGGCCACTGCAGCCTAGCAGCTAGTCGTCAGGAGGACAAAAGACTTTTTTTTCTTTCAAAGGTCATTTCGTCCAAACAAGATATAAGAACAAACAACCATTTTGTGATTCTGGATGGGGTACGCCAAGAAAACTTATTCAAGGAGCATAGCCGGTGTCGTTTGTGTCGCTGTGCGACCATTGTATGGTGGTGATCTGCATGTCGCAAATCTCACAAAAGTGAAGCAACCTCGCGGGCGGACGTGGTACTCAGGACTTCGCATTTAGATTGTCGTTTTGTTCAATAAATAAGAAGTTCAGCGATATAAATCATTTGGACACGCTTGTCTTGTGTTCGACTTTGCCGTCAATTTGGGTTCGATTCTTGTTTTCTGAATGGAAATTTCGAAAGGAAAATGAGGTGAGTTTCTTTTTATTGGATTTTTTTTTAAATATGTTTTCATCGAACTGAATTCAAAAAGAGGATTTCATGGGTCGGTCGCATGAAATTGTCCTTGTAAGTGCGATGTAAAGTATTGCAACGTCAAACCAACGGCCGTACCGATTGGAGGTGTGCATTGAGCTAACGTCCCTAAGCATCTTCTAAAAATTCTATTGTTACGAGGTGGAAGCCTCGGATGAAAACTCCACAAAAAAACCCAAAGGCATGGACAATTTAAAACCCTGGGGATGTTACCCAAAAGTCCTCACGTGGTTTTAAGCCAGACATACGCAATCCAGGGGAATAAGGAAGACATCAGGTAATAATGAAGAAAAGAAAAGTGCTACATTTTATCACAGCTGCCATCATGTTATTTTTTAGAAGCTAATGATTTCATGTAGGAGGATATTTTCGAACTGCTGGACGAGGCTTTCAGAGTCTTTCCGAAGTATGATGTAAAAGTCGTGATGGAAGACTTCAATGCTTAGATCGTAAGGAAAGCCATACTGTGGAAGTTAAATTTGAAATCACAGCTTCCACAAAAAGAAAACAGATAACGTCCCTCGAATAATTAACTTTGTAGCCGTAATACGTAATACCATCATAAGAATAAGAAGCACTAGGTCTCCTAGACCAGCGTTTCCCATTTTTTTTTATAATTAACGCGCGCACAAGGGACTATTTGTTTCCCTTTTAATGTAAAGCACACTGCATTGGCATTAGGAAGATAGGGAGGGGAAAGATAGGAGGTGTCGATTAACATTAGTTTAGAATGCTTGCAGAACAAAATAGCAAAGGAAAATCCCGCCGGGTAAACTATTCCAAATTCGTGTTGTTCGGCTAAAAAAAGAATCCCTATATTTCACGGAATGTCCGAAATTGGGCTCAAGGGTGAACTTTTAAGGGGAGGAATGCAGCTGGCTACTTCGAGTGAACATTGTTTTATAAAAGAAAAGATAAAATAAGGAAAGACATGAAACATTGCGTCGGTGTTCGAGAGGGGCAATTGTTTCAGCAGCAGTTCTACTTCCTATCAGTCTTAATGCTCGATTTTGTATTCTATCAAGCAGGTGAAGCGATGTTTACGAAGCACCTGCCTAGAGGTGGGAGTTATACTCGAGTTTAGGGCGTTTAAACGCTTTATAAATTGTAGCCAGATCAGATGGGGAAATATACTTGCTTCTACATTGAGTTTTCGATGCATTAAACTCCACACGATTCCTATTACCCCATTTGACAATTTTTTTTTTTTTTTTTTTTATAATTAACGCGCGCACAAGGGACTATTTGTTTCCCTTTTAATGTAACACACTGCGCGGGCATTAGGAAGATAGGGAGGGGAGAGATAGGAGGTGTCGATTAACATTGGTTTTGAATGTTTGCAAGTTGAAATGGCAAGGGAAAATCTCGCCGGGTAAACCATTCCAAAGTCTTGTTGTACGGCTAAAAAAAGAATCTCTATATTTCACGGTACGTCCGAAATTGGGCTCAAGGGTGAACTGATGGGCATTCCTAGCAAGACGAGTATTACGGGCGAAACTTTTAAGGGGAGGAATGCAGCTGGCTACCTCGAGTGAACATTTTTTATAAAAGAACCGATAAAATAAGGAAAGACATGAAACATTGCGTCGGTGTTCGAGAGGGGCAATTGTTTCAGCGGCAGTTCTATTTCCTATCAATCTTAACGCTCTATTTTGTATTCTATCAAGCAAGTGAAGCGATGTTTGTGAAGCACCTGCCCAGAGGTAGGAGTTATACTCGAGTTTAGGGCGTATAAACGCTTTATAAATTGTAGCCAGATCAGATGGGGAAAAATACTTCTTACACCGATACAGAAAACCTAAACACTTAGCAGCATTTTTAGCGATTTCAAATATATGGTCGTTCCAACGGAGGTCATCGTTGACACACATACCGAGTACTGAGAGCTTTTCGGTTTTTTCGATGTAAGTGCCATTCATGGACAATGGCATTGGGGGTATGTTTAGCTTTAACGACAGAAGACAGCATTGAGTTTTCGAAGCATTAAACTCCACACGATTCCTATTACCCCATTTAACAATGCTGTATAAATCGGAGTTTAATGAGCTTGACATACGGCACCGTTGCAATTGTACGTCCGAAGGCGAAGGACGTGAATTATCGAACGAATATGAAAAGCTGAGGGTAGAGTCGTCAGCAAAACAGTTAAGTGGATTAGAAGTAACAGACAGAAGATCATTTATAAAAATGAGGAAAAGAGTCGGAGACAGAACAGAGCCCTGGGGCACACCAGCATTTATTTTATGGGAATCAGACTTGAATCCGTCCAATACAACTTGTATTGAACGGTCCAGAAGATAGCTTCTAATCCAACGAACAAGAGTATTATCGATCCCAAAAGCACGCATTTTCGATAAGAGAGCTTCATGCCAAACTCTATCAAATGCCTTGGAGATATCAAGAGCAATAATCTTACTTTCACCAAAGCGATGTAAAGATTTGTTCCACTGTTCGGTGAGATATGCCATCAGATCACCAGTGGAACGGTTGCTGCGGAAGCCATACTGACGGTCATGGAGAAGCTTACGATCTTCGAGATATTCCTTAAGCTGACGGTTAATCAGTGTTTCCATGACCTTAGAAAGAAGGGATGTCAGTGCTATGGGTCGGTAGGAGGAGGGGGAGGATGGGTCACCTTTCTTAGGGACAGGCTGGACAAATGCTGTTTTCCATCTTCTAGGAAAGATTCCAGAAGAGTAGGAGCGATGGAAAATCTTACGCAGTGGCTTTGCCAGTGTGTAAGCAGCATTTGACAATGCTGTATAAATCGGAGTTTAATGAGCTTGACATACGGTACCGTTGCAATTGTACGTCCGAAGGTGAAGGACGTGAATTTTCGAACGAATATGAAAAGCTGAGGGTAGAGTCGTCAGCAAAACAATTAAGTGGATGAGAAGTAACAGACAGAAGATCATTGATAAAAATGAGGAAAAGAGTCGGAGACAGAACAGAGCCCTGGGGCACACTACCATTTATTTTGTGGGAATCAGACTTGAATCCGTCAAATACAACTTGTATTTAACGGTCCAGAAAATAGCTTCTAATCCAACGAACAGGAGTATCATCAATCCCAAAAGCACGGATTTTCGATAAGAGAGCTTCATGCCAAACTCTATCAAATGCCTTGGAGATATCAAGAGCAATAATCTTACTTTCACCAAAGCGATGTAAGGATTTGTTCCATTGTTCGGTGAGATATGTCATCAGATCACCAGTGGAACGGTTGCTGTGGAAGCCATACTAACGGTCATGGAGAAGCTTTCGATCTTCGAGATATTCCTTAAGCTGATGGCTAATCAGCGTTTCCATGACCTTAGAAAGAAGGGATGTTAGTGCTATGCGTCGGTAGGAGGAGGGGGAGGATGGGTCACCTTTCTTAGGAACAGGCTGGACAAATGCTGTTTTCCATCTTCTAGGAAAGATTCCAGAAGAGTAGGAGCGATGGAAAAGCTTACGCAGTGGCTTTGCCAGTGTGGAAGAACACCTTTTCAGATGAATCGGGGGTATACCATCCGGGTTAGCGGATTTGTGTATATCGAGATCTTTAAGAACTCTTGCTACTGTACGAGTGCGGAAAAAAATCTGTCCCATGGAAAAATTTGCATTCTCGAGTACAGGAGGGGCAACGTTGCTGTAAGGCAGCGAAATGAGCTGCAAGTAAGTTTGCCTTCTCTGAAGAGTAGCCAATATGTTTGTCATTAGCGATGAGCGTTGGAACCGAAGTTGAGGAGTTTTTAATATTTTTTACAAATGACCAAAAAAATTTACTGCCTTTGGGACACTGCAGAATTTTTTGCCGTAATATTTGGTCATGCAGAAACTTGGTTCGTTCAATGACGGAGTTGCAGGAGTTCCTTGCTTTTTTGTGCTTTTTCCGATTTTCCACTGTAGGGTTGGCTTTGTAAGATCGGAAACTTACTTCTTTGAGCCTGATAGCTTCTTTACATTCAGAATTAAACCAGGACTTTTCTTTAGGCTTGATGCTTTTTACTCTGTTAGGAATAAAAGCAGGAATTCCTAGAAGAATCACATTTGTGATCATTTCGGCATTGGCATCAGTAACCAGTTAAAGCTTAGAAAAAAAATATTCAGGCCGTCCCAGTTGGCTTTCTCTCTTGTAAACGGTCCTGGTGGGAAGTTTTTTTTTACTGGATGGGCGGAGGATGAGAACTTAGCTGAAATTACACAATGGTCCGACAAATGGAGAAGTTACACTAATGGTATATTGATCAGAAGTATGGGCGGCCTGCCCAGCAACATTCGGTATACGCGTTGGCACATCGAACAGTTGGGTAAGGTGATGTAACCCGGCAAAGAGCTTGACAAACCTTCCTTCGGGTGTTGTCTGACCAGAATAGCAGAGCCAATTAGAATTGTGTACATTGAAATCGCTCGCAATAATGACTTCAGTGCGAGGATAAAGAGATGGAATCAGACAGCGCATTAAACTCGTTACAAGTCGAATAATTGTCGAGATTTGGACTCCTGTAAATAAAACAATAATGAATGACATGCTTGCGGAGAGTGAATTTGAGCCACAAGAAGTTAAAGTCCGTGTTACAACATTGCCCATATTGGGGAAGGCTCTGGCAAGCAATATCATTTCTAACATAAACGACGAGACCATGATGGGAAAAAAGAAGTGGGACCAAGCTATACCCATTTAGAGCAAATTCTGATAAATCAGTATTTACTCCAACCTGAGTCTCACTTAGTGCCAAAATAGCTGGCCTGTACTGTACAGCTTAGACGTACACGCGGAAGAATTACTTTTTCAAACCGTTGCTACTTACAGGTTTGGTCAAATCGGTTCAAAGCTCCTTACTCTAAAAACAAAGTGCAACTTTGCTATACATAAGGCTGATAAAATCAGTCTTACTCTATGGTGCCGAGTGCTGGAAGAATTGATACTGCGGCAAATTCAAAAGAAAAGTTCTTCGACGGATATTCGGTCCTCTATGTCGTAAGTGTATAGCGCGAATGGAGGGGAAAATTCAATCGTTAATTATACGAGGCGTACCAAGATGTGCATGTAGTCCAAAAAGCCAAAACACGTCGACTATATGGGTCTCAGCCACCACGTGAAATTCGAGGATGCTGCTTTAATCGAATCGAGTTTTCAATGAATTCCTTTTATTGACGAAATTAATAAGCCAAACATATTATTTATCAGTAAATATGAAAATGTTCATCGATTTTAGAGCTGCCCACGATTATGTAAACAGGGATGAACTGAACAATATCGTCCTTCGTACCATTTTGGCGTTGGAAATACTTAAACGTCTTTTTAGGAACACGTTGGGAAGTTCTCCCTGTTCCGTCAAAATTGATAGGTATTTTACCGAGATCTTCGGCCCAACCAGCTGGTTCAGACAAGAGAATTATCATTGTTGCTAATTCTAAAAGTACCACCTACGCTTGAACACAATTTGTATGACAGCGTTGCGTATAGGTTCATTTTAATTCCTTAAATTTTTGTCTTTAAAATGGTCGCCACAAAACTGATCCAATCTACAAAAAACTAAAAATCAAACTCCGAGGGCACACAAAAAATTACAACTGAAAAAAGTCTAAAGGTGACCAACAACAACGATATAGTGGCAACATAACAGTGACAAGCAAAAACTAAACCCTCACTTCACTAAGTTCACCTTCTATTCCTATCACTATGTGCCACAATAATTCCCACAAAAATAAACTATCTAGGAATGCATATTCTGCCATTGAGTTTGAAAGCTATTTGCAAGGCAAAACTCTGTTTTTGCTTCCTATTCCTAGCCGATAGAGGTCTATCTTTTCACTTCCATTGCACTCTTTAGATGGACTGCAAATAAATCCAAATCCAAGCCTCAAGACTCAAACAGAAGAAAATTTATTTGCATATCAACTTTTTGCCGTCAAAGACCTTCTCCATATACACTGCACTCCTTGCGTTCCAAAGTAATTTCATTTTGGAATTTGCATACAATAGTCCTTGTGGCCCATGAAAAGTGCTTCCACATTTTGTTTATCTCATCCTTCTGGCCAACCACTGAAACCATTCGGGATCAAGGAACCCACTTTTATGATTGAATTTCTTCGGCAAAGCGAATTACAACTCTGTTTGACCCAAGACGAGAACCGTCCATCGTCGTCGTCGTCCCAATCGGTGACTATTTTCTGTTGAAATATTTAAATGATGCAGAAAATTGGATACCTCAACATTTTTATATCCTTGTGGCAGACATTTTTTTTGGGGAACAAACCAAAAACACTATTTTTCCCAAACACTGCGTCATTATTAAAAACCAATGGCTAAATTTTCGTGGAATCAAAAGCGGCAGCATTTCAATGCGTTTAATGGAAGAATAAAAAAAAAATCCACCATTTCTTGAACATCGGTTGTGGCATGCAAATTAGGTCTACCGATTCGCGGACTTAGACGGACAGACATACGGACAGATCGATCTCTATAGCAGGCATAGTGGAAGACCAAAATGCGCAGGAGCAGCCGACAGAACTAAATACATAAATTCACTCGATGGTCGGTGTTTGTTGCAACAACATTCATATCGTACGACGATCGATTTTAAGGATGTTCAGCTTCTGCGCATAGAAAACGAGAGGCGCTTCCTTTCAAGTCGGGAGATCTGATCATAGTATCCCATCGAACGTGGAACAGAACACTCAGAACCATTGGGATGTGGTTCTCGTAAAGCACCATACACCAGTGCAGAATTCACAGAATTTAATCTTCCAATCCGTCCCTTGTGACCCGCATAGATTCATATACAGGATCCACAGAAAAAGACCTGAGTCTGGACAAAAAAAAAGGAGTGTGCTGGAGAAGCGCAGACCCCATGGATGGAATTGGAGATGCAGATAGAGAATGGCTAAATAAATTTATTACATGATTCGGAGGTTTTCATAAATTTTCATCTGTGAATCGTGTGCGCACTTTGCATGTGATTGAAATGTGACTTTAATATTGTTATTGCAGCGATAAATTGTGCAAATGTGACTGTTTTGGGAAGGATTTAATGAGGATTTACGGGCGGTCTGGCAGGACTTACACACGGACAATCGTATTGCAAATATGATGAGCACAGGTGGCTAGTGGATTCTAAATACCGGCTTATTGCAATTTTTCTGAAGAAAAACTTATTGTGCGGACTATCAAGTGATCAAGGATTCCTTCTGTATTTCCTAGGTTAGAGTAGCACTTATGGTTTTCGAGATTAAAAATGTGCTTCACTGTCTATTTTGGGAAAAGTTGATGAAGATGTCTGGTTTCGAAGTAAAAGAAGGAATATTTAGAATATCTTCAAATTATTTCTTAGATATGATTCTATGTTCCATGTCTTGAGGATGAGCCCTCTTGTTATAATTTCAATAAAAATTAAAACAAAAACAGCGATTTGGGGTCCTGCTCTGCTGCTAAAGGTTGTTAGCCAGTAAGCTTAAAGCAGTTGACCTTAGGGGGTAAAGCAAATCGAATGAACAGTTTTTAAGACATTGGCTTTATGGAACCAAGGGTTTTGTGGAAAGTGAATCTACGAAGATTGTTTTGCAAAATAATATATTCGTATGGAGTTTGGAAAAGATTAGAATTCTTTAAGAAAATAATATTACCAAAGAAAACAAAGAGCAACGGTCCAAGATGACTTCTTTGAGGAACACCTGCTGAGGGGTGGAGCAAGCGGAGATGAGTATGGGTTTCGATTGGAAATAAATGGACTTCTAGGCTAATTTGTCAAAAAGTTTTGAGATGCATGAAAGTTAAACGATGGACTTGAGGCTCATGATTTCAGTTTTGTTTGTTTGTATAAATAGGGAAACACACCTTGAGGTAGTGATAACCCAAAGAAAGCATGCATACAGTTTTACATGTAAAACTGACTGCAGACCAAAAACAACCGCGCCAAGGCTAGTGTTCTTTGTGCTTTTCAATGTTATCACTATTCACATATAACTAATAATAATCGTTCCGTATAAGATTGGATTTTGGTTGTAAAGTTACCAAAAATATATATTTTGTGCCATCATCGCCAGCATAGAATCTATAAATGATGCTACTAGGCTCAGAAAAGTCGTGTTCAAAGTTCACACTGCACTGAAAGCTGGCAAGCTCACTCACACTGAAACAACAAATTTGAGGCCAATAAGACTATACTCTCTCGCAGGCTGAACGTGATTACATGAAAGGCAAATCTGTTGAAACAGACAGCTCTCAGTATTATTGGAAAATCAATCCAATTCAAAGAATTTACTTTAGATGCACTTCTTGGCATTGAAGAAGCCTTTAATAACGTTGAATACAGTGCGTTTCGGCAAGCCCTTGACTCTGTAAACATCAATCTACTACTATCTGACTGGATAGACTGTATGCTCCAAACAAGAATTGTAAATTCATAATTAAATGGTAAGAAACTTACGGTCAGAACTTTTAAAGGAACACCACAAGCAGGGGTTCTATCTCCACTGCTTTGGTCACTGGTCGTCAACGGGATTTTAGTAAAACTACGTCTTGCCGTCTTCGTCTAAGTAGTGGCCTACGTGAACGACCTTTTCTTAATGTCACCAGGTAAATTTGTTCCCACCTATGCGAACTTCTGTAAGCCTTGATAAACTCAATAATTGGGCCAATAGCTGCTGACCGTGGCTTAGTGGTTAATGTATCGGACTGCTAAGGGAAGAGCCTGGGTTCGAGTCCCGCTCATAGCCACCTTCTTTTCCGGGGTTCTGTCTCTTGCTAGGAACTGACAAAATCTCCAAGAGTACTAATTTGTCTCGAAAAAGTGCATCTCATGTAGCCGTTCGGACTCTGCGGTAATTTGTAAGTCCCTTCCATTTTTGCAGACTAACAACACACACACAGGAATGGTTGTGAGTGTAAGTCACTAGACCCTGTTTCCTTAAGAAGCTGTCGCGCCAATAAATGTATTTTTATTTATTAACTTTGGACTTAATGTAATTCCGCTTAAGACCGAACTAGTTCTGTTTATAAGGAAGCGAAACGTCCCAAATATAACTGTTCCCACATTAAAAAGGATACCACTCCTTATATTTTGGTACAGCCAAGTATCTTGGGATAGTAATAGATCGTAAGCTAGATTGAAAAGAAAATATCAAAGAAAGAGAAAGGAAAGCCTCAAAAGTAAAAGATGGGGTCCTAACCCAAAATCCATTCATTGGATGTACACCGCCATCCACAGGCCAATATCCTGACATACGTATGTTTCATGGCTTGTCCTTGACAAGGCAATCAATCTCAAATCCATGACAAAAATTCAAAAACCAGCGTTATTTGGTACGACAAGTGACTTAAGGACTTCTCCAACCGCATCCCTAGAAACATTCCTTTAACTAGCCCCAATAGACCTTTTACAAAGTAGCTGGCGGTTAAAAGTGCCCTCAGATTAAGGATACCAAAAACTGTAATAAAGGCCATTATGGTCATAAAATAATAGAAAATTACATAGACATGGAAACCCAAACCGACTATATTGTACTACAATTAGATTTGAACAAGTTGGCACTAAAAGACTTTCCAATTAGAGAATGCTGAAAGGAAATATCATCAATCGTCTTCAATTCCAAGCTAATTGACCGCTGTCGTTTTTTCTACTCTAACTTTATAAATTTAACAATTGCTGCATATACGAAAGGGTGACATCCAAAACATAAAGATTTTAGGAGCATCTCAAAGCAGGGCCGAACTTAGAGGGCCAGGGCTACCTGGAAATTAGGGCCCCTTCCCCATATCATAATCATTTGATTTTAATTTATCAAATTAAAGGCACTAATACAAAACAAACAATTTTCAATCGACTATAATTACTTTAAAAAACATCAGAATTAGGCAGTCGATGTTTCTATAGTTACGTTACTAATAAATTTTTTCTTTCTTTTCGAAAGTTTTTTATATTTCTCTGCGATTGGCACGGTTTTTTGTAGTAGCCTACTCCACGTTATTTTATCTTCTCATGAAAGCATTATGGCTGATTTTTAAGTGTGGTGCCCAACGAATGTGCCTATTTATAATAAAGTTATACATATGTATGTCCTGGGGGTCGATTCCCGACTTGTGAAACTGTGAAATAATTAAAATGTTATCATTTCAGTTTTCCCAGAGACTTTTCATTTCATCATTTCATTATCTCGCTTAATGAGATTCTCAAACTCATTATGATAAATTCCTGTAACAATGTGTACTAGAAAGTATTTACTAAATAATAAATGCTGCAGATTTTTTAAGATTAATTTATTGTTAATTGTTGAATTGAACTCCCGGATCCGGTATCCGAAACGAACAAATTGCCAAATCATTTTTAATTCTAGAGTTTGTGTTTCATTGTATTTTTAAAACATCAAATGCGATTCATATAAATGTGTTTTGAATTTCATTTATTTGTAAACATGGCGAATACAAATTTCATATTCATATTTGCAATGAAAAAGGATAAATTATAATATATTTCTATTACAGCCCTATTAATAAACACAAAATAGAGGCGAAACAACACTAACACGTTGTTTAACCCATAATTGTTAATAATAAACGTGTGTTAACGTTAGATGACGTTTGACAATGAACGGATAACTTATCTCGCAGATTTTGGTGTTTAACGAGCGGAAAACTTTAGCTGCAAAATAAAGAAGAAACTTTTTGCTTACAAAAAAATGTTTTCTCTTTTTTTTCTTTTGAAGATTAAAAGTTCTAATTTTTATTCCGCGTCTAGCAAAAATATCAAAGGAGACTTGTCGGCCTTTAAAAATTAAAAAAGTAACAGAATATTTAGTACTTTTTATTCGTTGAATAAGTAAAATGTAGATAAAACAAGTTTATTAATTTTTTGATTTAACAAACGGATAAGTCGAGTGGATGTGTTTTTTATTGATAGGGCTGTTAGAATTTGTTTTTTTTTTATATTATATACCATACATTTTCGAAAAAACGAACCCGGCGCCGGAGTGGCACCACCTAGTAGTTAAAATAGCCTTAGTTACTTGTTACAATATAAGCTATCTGCTTCTGAAACGACCCCAGCAGCGGCAACGGGTGATTTAAATAGCCTTAATTACAACCTACAACATCATCTATGTGCTTTCACAGTCCCGTCAAAATCGGGGCATAAATAAAAAAAAATAAAAAAAAGTCCTCCTGCGCAACCTAGGATTAATTAAAATAGCCTTTAATCCTTACAATATCAGCTTTCTGCCTGTGGAAATTCCATCAAAATCGGTCCATAAAAAAGAATTTCCCAAAAAAAATATTGTATTATTAATTTAAATTGCCTAAGTTACTCCCTAGAACATCGGCAATCCAGCCAGTGAAAGTCCCGTCAACAGCCGATCCCGAGATTACCCGGAACAAGACGACGGAAGACAGACAGACAGAAAAAAATTTTACTTTCATATACGTAAAAAGCTGTTATTTTGATATTAAGAAACAGACACTTCATTTTTATTAAGGTATGTATGTATAGATTACCTAACTCAAATCACAATTTCGTACATTTAATAAAAAAATGTTCATTTCATAGGCGCCCGCAGTTAATATAAAGGTACCTACTGCTGCCATATAACCGTTAAGTAAGAACTTCTCGACCAAGCGGCAATGTATTTGATAAAAATTTAAGAGTATTTTGGTAGCTAATTGCTATTATTTTTATCAAAAACAATTTTAACATAAAAGTCTATTAACCTTTCATAAAGCTTTTTTTTAATTTCGGCCTTCGGAAACGGCTCATTGGATTTATATCCAATTTTATGTTTGAAATGAAATAGGTAGCCTAATTAATTCTGCATACCAGCATTTTGAATAATTTTTTTAATTTATAATAATTCATGATTTTGTTGTTTTAAATTTTCAATATTTTTTTAAATTAAAAGGAAAAAAAAATTCAAAAAACTAAAAATAAAAAAACAGGATTTTATCCAAATCGGTCCTATTTGAAACGTGTGATGTGTGATGGCTTACTCCATATTTACTAAAAACCCTATTCTCAATATTGAATTCCCCAGGAATGCTCCTGCGGGAGCGTATGATCGAATGCTTACGGACTGTTCTGCACGACCAAAAAAATGATATAAGTTTGCCATTATACCATTTTTTAATCAAAAAATTTGTTATTGTTTTAAATCATCAATTATTGATTAGAAAAAATTGGGATAAGAAATGAAATGGAAACGAATGCGCGGTTTTCACAAATCCTTTTTTTTTACTTCTTGACCTTTCTTGCTGCAGGTCACAGTTGTTCAGATTGGGGACCCTGAAAGGCTCTAGCCTTGTTAGCCTAGGCGGAAAAACCGCCTTATCTCAAGGGTATATTCTTAGTCCAATTTAGTTTTGTATTCTTTCTACGGCTAGTAGTAGTAGTTAAAGTGCTTTTAGAAACAGATGGTGTGGTATTTTTTTCGAATAAGAATAGCTTACCGATTTTCTCTGCAATCAAATCAATGGACTTCGAGAGTATTGCGAAACGGCTGGAATGTATACCAGTATATTTTCTAATCCTAACTAGAAAAAAAATGCTAAAGAAAAATGTATCCACACCAAGCTTAATATAAGCTGGATTTCGCCAAATTTTGTTAATTAATCATTTCATTGACCTATGATCAAACTACTAAGCCTTTAATTCTGCAGAATAATATTTGGCCTATTTTTGGAAAAAAAACTTATTGCAAAACTTTCGGAATAGTTTTTTGGAGCTAAAATTAAAATTCTTAACCTCAACTTCGTTTCTCCTCTTAAAGAAGAGATTTTAATTTTAAATTAGCCAAAGAAATACGCGGTGTTTACATATTGGAGTAGGTTTTTTGTGAACTGATGACCTTTCCTATAGCGATAGCTAGACGAGGTGAATTCTTAAAGGGGAGGAATGCAACTGACTTTAAGTAGTTAGCTTTTGAAAAACCTAAAACATAACACATTTCATCTGTCTGTCTGTACCTAAAGATAGTCCCAAAACCCTTCAGACTTAAAGTTTTAAGGAACTGCTAAAACCGCTTATTGAATTGGTTCGCTGAGATGACAATAAGGCTAAAATTATTCATTATATGAACGAATAACGTTCTTACATTGGAGTCTCGAAGTACTGGTATAAGATGATCCCAAAATTATCTTCACAGGCGAACATTTGAATATGCAAAGTTGAGCAGCAGTTTAGAGCATTGAAAAGCAAAATCCTGCTCCTGCCAAGAATAATATCAAATAGCGTAGCTTTTCTCGTCATCAAACCAACAACTGTCAACTTACCACTTTGCTTTATCCAATTTATATTGAAGCACATCAATATCCTACCGAAAATCAAATCAAATAACTTGAGCATAAAATTTGACTTGGTAATTGCGGTATTCGGACTTGTCAATCTCGTCGGAGGGCAAAAGTCCTCATCAGCATCACGTGAATAGAGTGAGTGGCACGCGTTTTTAAACTACCGAATTCATTGGTCCCCAGCGATAAATTGCCATCTTAAACTCCATCAAATTGTCCTTCGTCCGTATCTTTGGCTGGCATTTTCGGCAAAAATGGTCCATGACAGGGAAATTTGTTAAATCGATTAGACAGGTGGATGTGTGTGTAGTCTGATGCTGCTGCTCCACCATAGGTTAGAGACGAATGTCTTTATAAAGGTGATGGATTGATGGCTGCGGTTAAGACAGGCTATATAGAAACATCAGAAGACAATTTCTCATTCCAAATCCATCACCCTCATCGCACAAAATATTGAAAAATAACAATTTTGTGTTGTCACCTTAAGGCAGGATTGGCAAAATCACTTAGTTAGCCTGGAATTGATAAGGATGTCCGTCGGTCGGATCGGTGGTGGGTTGCACGCCATCGTTAAAACAACAGGATACATCGAAGCCCAAGTTGGAATTTGGAAAGTTCCTTGGGTAGTTTCCAATTATATTATCGAATGTCCCTAATCCCTATGCCCTATCATTTGAGTGTGCTTTTACTGGTAAGTGTGCTGCGTGGTTTGCGGCGACCTCCATGGAGTCACATTTACATTTGTCAGCTCACTCGCATGATAGCTTAAGTGATTTTTTGATTGACTCACGTCATTTTGCCTTATTTGTCAGGCGGATGTGTTGCTCGGTGTAAGGACGATCGACTGGAGAATGATTGCGCAACGGAATAATGGAATGACATGGAACGCAACGAAAAAGAAGGGCATGTGCGGTTTGTGGATGAGGATGGATGTGACGATGATGAGGTTAGGTACAAGATGTCATGTCTGTTTTCGTCTTGTTCAATGTCGCTACGATCTGCTGTCATTTCTCATTTGGAAATGATTTAATTACTCAGGAGCGTTTGTTTAAGGGAAGTGTGCGCGCAAATAATCGAGAAGGTTGTTGTGAAATTTTATTTGACATTGACAGGATATCCGGTAATTGGCATTTGTATTGCTTGAATGAGGTCAAGGTGGGTAATAAACACAAAGTACTTGTTCCTTGGGTAATCTTCTATGATATTTTCATTTTATAAAATAAGATTCAAGGTGAGGAGGTTAGGGGACCTGCGGCTTGCTTTACCTCCACGTAGTGGTCCCCGGGCAATGATTTGTGTATATTTTGTTGCTTTAACGCAATAAATGAAAGGCTATGCACCCACATCAGCCTCATAAACGTTCACGCACCTACTGAGGAGTCCGAAGAAGAAGAAAAAGATTCCTACTACGAACTTGTAGAGAGGACCCTCAATGCCTGCCCAAGGTATAACGTTAAAATCATCCTTGGTGACTTTAACGCAAAATTAGGTAGGGAGCCAGTATTCAGGCAGTACATAGGATCCCATAGTTTGCATGAGAACACTAATGACAACGGACTACGAGTCATAGAAATGGCAGCATCAACAAAATTGGTCGTTGCGAGTACCAGCCTCCCGCGTAAGGATATCCACAAAGTCACTTGGGTATCGGCTGATGGAGTCACTCGTAACCAAATTGACCACGTGTTGATAGATCGCCGCCACTACTCGAGCCTGAGGACGATACGAACGTATCGAGGTGAACATTGTTGAGTACATCCTATAAGATATTCTCCTTAATCCTGCAAGAACGGATAGCCCCATACGCTAATACCATAATCGGCAAATATCAATGTGGTTTTATAACAGGCAAATCAACAATTGATCAGATCTTTACCCTTAGGCAGGTGATGGAAAAAAGTCTGGAATTTAATATCCCAACATACCATCTTTTTATAGACTTTAAAGCCGCCTAAGAGCATAGCCAGGGTAGAACTTAATATAGGGCATGAGAGAATTCGGCATCCCAAATAAATTGACACGACTATGTAGGCTGACCATGACCAACATCACAAGCCAAGTAAAAGTAGCCGGTTTGCTATCCAGACCAATCAACATCTTTAATGGACTCCGACAAGGGGATGGTCTGGCTTGCATCCTCTTCAACCTGTGGTTGGAGAAAGCAATCCGTGACTCTGGCACGTCAACAAGAGGCACTATCGTCACTAAGTCCAGCCAGATACTAGCTTACGCAGACGACATCGACATCATCGGCAGAAGCCAACAAGCTGTACAAGACTCCTTTACCCAGGTCGAGCAAGCGGCAAAATACTTGGGGCTGCACATAAATGAAGGGAAGACTAAGTACATGACGGCAACTTGAAGTAGTGCAGTCCTTTAACTATCTTGGGTCAAAAGTAGCAGCCGATAACAATATGGAGAAAGAAATACGCGGGCGGCTGCCGAAATCCAACAAAACCTACTATAGTCTGTCAAGGCTCTTTAAATCCAGAAACCTTACCATAAAAACCAAACTGCTGCTGTACAAGACTATGGTCTTACCAGTACTCACATACGGATCCGAGACTTGGGTGCTTACAAAAAGGCACTCCGATCTCTTATCCGCGTTCGAGAGAAAAGTCTTACGGAGAATTGTTGGCCCCGTGTGTGAGGAAGGACGATTCCGGAGAAGATACAATCATGAATTGTATAAAATCTATCTCGAAGCAGATGTTGTTGAAAAAATAAAGCTCGGTAGACTCCGGTGGGCTGGACACCTAGCTCGCATGAGCGAAGAGGAACCAACTCGGAAAGTCTTTTGCGGTACATTTTATGGCAGAAGACAACGTGGCAGACCTTGCTTACGTTGGAAGGATGGCGTAGACCAGGACGCCCGAAGCCTTGGGGTGCGCAATTGGATGGCGTCGGATGGATGTATGGAAGAATTTGTTGAAGGAGGCCCGGACCGGATCACGGTTGTTGCGCCGATGATGATGATGATAAGGAGGTGAGTGAGTGTACATTTTTGCGGAAATTGGTTTACAGCTAATTCCAAAAACAACTTGCAGTATATATACAAAAGAAATTGTTTTGTGCAAGTCTTAGAAGATGATGTGATGAGAGATAATAAGTGAAATAGTTTCTTCGGCAATTCTGTATATCGAAGAAAGATGTAATTAAGTAAGTTCTTTTCCAGAAACAAATTTTGAGAAATCTGTGAATTGAAAAAATTGTTGACAACCGAAAAAGAAAATTTGTATACTGAGGAAGGAAGAAGCTTGAAAAAAGAAGAAATATGGTTTTTGGACTATTTGCACTTCTAGAAAGCCCTGGGGGCAATCGACTGAGGTGATTATGATAAGTGATTGTCACAATCAAAAAATTCAGTCTCCGTTGGGCGATGCCAGAATTTGTAACTTTCGTGGTAATCAATTTACGCAGACTGAACATTTAATCAGAAATGTGACTTCCACATATCACCTTAGCCGATTCCACCCCTGATATATGTTCTCTGCTGCATTACATTGATTACAATTACTGTTCAACTAATAATTTTGTCTGGTTCAAAACTTTACACCAAGGCCAAGCCTAATTTTGTTATGGTATAAGAACTTGTCCAAATTAATACCCAAATACTTCACAACGGCCTTTAACTCGATGTGAATATCGGAATTGGTTATTCTAAAGTTTTTTTTTCAAATATAGTCTCAAATCTGAGTTATCACATCTTGTGAAGATGCAACACACTATGATCTCACGTTTTCCTTGGTTTAAGCTTTTATTTGGAGCAAACAAAAATTTAGTTTCTCTTAAACTAAGATATTTGGTGACCTGCAATTAAAAAAATCCTCTTCATCTTAAATTCCTATATGCTCATCTTTAATGATAATTATATAACAAGCTCGTCAAAAAAGCCTAGTAAATTTGCAGCTCAATTCGGTGTTATATTTCAACGTTGCCAACAGTTTTTCCAATACCGGATTAACCATTAGGCAGAGTAGGCAACTTCCTATGGGAACCGCATCGGCTAGGAGCCCCGCGCATTTAAGAAATTTAAAATGTTTCATATTATGTAGTTTATATCTTCAATGACAATAAGTATTATTGCTTTTTTCGAAGCAGCTGTCAGTTGATGAATTATTTCATACCTACACAGAACAGAACCATCAAGAACTAAAATGAAACGTAAGCGAACTATAGCCGGTAGTTGCGGCTACCCCGAGGTGGCGTTGGAGGCGTTTTTTTTTTGTAATTTTAGTATGTTTGCCTAGATTTTGACTAGACTCACAGGCAGATAGCTGATGTGCTAAGGTGTAACTAAGGCTATTTTAATCACCCATTCGTGCCGCTGGGATCGTTTCACAAGCAGATATCTTACTTTGTAAGAAGTAACTAAAGGCTATTATGATTACTGGGTGGTTCGTTTTTTTGAAGATGTATGGTATAACCGAGCAACGCCGGGTGGGTAAGCTAGTTAATATTAAAATTCACAACATTTTTGAAATCATGTTAAAATTTCATGATCTCTTTGGAATTTGCATTTGTGACATCTACCGTAGTACCTATAGTTAAACAGTGACTTAAAAAAATAGCTCAACCGATAGCTGATGTACCACAAGTTTCCTTACGCAATCACCTAATCTCAAAGCCCAGAACCATCAATTTTCTGTGTTCCTCTTCGAAAGAAACAACAAATTCTTTCTTTATACAATACTAAACGTCTTCAAATACTTAACTTACACAGAAGGATAACAAGAACACCAACAACAACAAAACAACTTCAAACCAAGATGAATCGCTAGATGAAGGATAATGATATAATTAATGCTGTTTCTGTGATGTTACCATTGCTCCTGTTCTTGTATCACAGTCAGAGTGTCTTGTATATATTCTCAGGCAACCGGCTCACTCCCAGTAACCGCATCCTCGCGATCAGTTCCAGTTGCAGTTGCGCACATTTCCAATGTCTTCAATGTTTAATCATTTTCCCTTTTTTCGTGCGGAACTTTGAGTTTAGGATCAAAATGCCGCCAAATAAAGGAGCAACGGGTGGACTAAAAATTATCTGATTATAAAACGGTTTGTTACTGTTTTGCCATAGGATTTGCCTTTAACTTCCACAGAGGCTGGAGCATGGATCCACCATTGTGCCCCTTTTGAAACATATCGATGCCATTGATGATGCACTGGGCTTCTTCCATTGCGCGCGATGTTGTTATTGCAGTGCCGCATGCCGCCGCGCTGCCATCCGCTGTAGACTTAAATCCAAGAACTTCCCACTGGGCTATGGACAATCGCGGTGGCAGGCAGGTCTGTCTTCATATAGGCTTGGAGCTTGGATTGCGAGCTCTTCCCCACTATGTTTAGGGTTCCGGGCAGTCGGTCGTCGCTGGTTCGCCATTTTTTATTTGTTCCCAGAGATTTACACAATTATGTACAGTCCATTGCCGAAAAGGATTTGTCCCCAAAGAAGAGTAGGTAGGTGTATAGGATGGGAAAAACAGTAGGAATCAGGATTGGTGTTTCTTTTCTTCTTTTTCTTAATGACTCCCGGCCAAGAAGAAGGATTTAATCAGGCGGTCTTCGCCTCCTAATTTGTTGTTCATCCAATTTGGTTGTTTGGCCCTTTTGTGTGCCATCTTCTCCATTTGTACAAAGTTGGGTTGTCCTGCTCTGGGAGCTGCGGTAGCTGCCATTGCCTGTCACTGCTGCGTATGGAATTCCAACTCCGCGGCAGAGATTTTCCACATTCGTGTTAGGTATCTTGTCCTCTTGGCCTCACAGTATGTAAACATGGAAGCAAATTTTAACTGGGGTGTGTGTTTCTTAATACGTTGGCCCTTATAGTATATGGATATGGCCCACAGTTTGTGCGCCTTCGGAGTAACGCACGTACTTCCGAGCAACCACTAATGTTGCACATCAAACTGACTGCTGACTGGAGACTGGACCAAGGTAGAAGGTTGGCACCTTGTACAACAACTGGCAGCAGCAGCGGCAATGACCCTGATGGAGGATCAACAAAGCAGAGGCACAAACTGAAAATGTTTTCTGTCCCAAATAACAAGATGATGGTGTAAACTGAGATTCTTCTGTGGCGAATCTGTTTTCGAGATGCTTTTTCAGGTGCCTTTTTGTCCTTGTTGCAGCGCGATAAGATGATATTTTTTTGGCAATGGATCATGCATCATGTATCTGTTATCTTGTGGGTAGATCTCTTCAAATTCGGATAATAATTTGTTTGAAAAATGAACGGAGATGTTTTCGGAAGGATAAAGTTTTATTAATTAGTCAAAGTGTCTTTCGGATGTGTCCTGGTGAGTTGATGGTGCGAGGTGTCGTTTCACCTTATCGACGAGATGTGGGATTTTCTGTTGAACTCCTTCGATATATGGTCATTAGGACACCGAGACTCCAGAGAAGCTGTATATATGATGTTGATGATGTCTGCGTATTGGGACAGGTAAGCTGTCAACTTGGAGTAATTGGATAGTGATCAGGGAAATAATAAAAATGTCTGTTGAGATTTTGGCCGATGTTCCCGGGAATAGTTGGGGATTTTCTCACGAGTTGAATAAGATATCAGAAGACTGTGTGTAAAAAAATATCTTTAAGAGTATAAAGGCCATCAAAATAAAGGATTGAATGACCCAAAAAAACTAAAAGGATATTTTAATTGGCTCAGTCCTTTTTGTTTGGGAGGAATAAATATTATAAGAGCTTCAAATTTGGTCATGTTGTATTTTGTCAAAGATGGTGGCAGCTTCCATGGATTTGTTTGCTTCTTGGTCAAGCTTTAGTACTCCTTCTGTGATTCGCTATTGATCATAGATTAAAGGTATTTAAACTTTTCGTACTTGGGAAGAACTTTTCCAATCGAACAAATTCCCAGAATAGGCCTGTATGGATCAGAATATGGGCAGCTAATGCAGTATCTTTTTGCAGAAAATCTACTCAAACATCAAGTGCCTGCTGCAAGGATGAAGGATCTTCTCTTTTGGTGGGTCCATCGTCAGCTTTTAAGAGTAATGGATTTACTTTTGGGTTCATCAACTTCAGATCAGATTCATGGTTTTCATGAAGATCACATTAGATCTCATTGTTTTTTTTAATCAAGCAATACAATGTGAAAATCTCTTTTCAAGAATCACGATATTTCCCATTCTGATGTCGATTTCTATAGCCTAAAGTTTCTAATTTCGAACTCCAAGCAGTTGGAGATCTCCGTTGGTTGCTCTATCTACCTTGGCTTTTGACTCCCTCCGCTATAGAGAAGGCTTTGCGCGCTGGAGCATCAATGGAAACGGATTTCGTCGGCTAGGCTTATGTATGGCTGTGTATAGCACGTATGTATAAAAACTCATTGTTGTATAGGTTGAATCAATTCACTTGACCATTCTACTGCACAGCTTTTTTCAAATTTCTCTCCTCATGTCATTAATTTTGAAAGATACACACAACCACGTTCCAACCAAGGTCTTTGTTGACGTAAGGGATGATCGTGGCTTTTTGTGCAGTTTTCAAAAAAGTATTTCATCTCTGGCAATGTACTCATTAAATCTCTTGCTCAACATTTGTGATCTTTGAATTCTCTCTCTGCGGTTGGTTGGTTCAAGCTATATCTCCTTCGCATTTCATTATTTCTTGGGTCACAAAAAGGGCCATAAATTGCACGCAGTCATCTTCTCTCGAATACACCAAAGGAGCTTTCATCCGACCGGGAAAGGGTCCATGCTTCTGGACCAAATAGCAGTACCGGGATGATGATTGTTTTGTACAGCGTCTCCTTGGTCCTTCTCGATAATCGATAGTGCCTTACTCCATAATTGCTTACTATCGACTTAGCCCAGAGAAACAGCGAATAGCAAGAGTGATCCTACGTTTGTTTTCTGCGCTGAAGTAAATAGTTTCTTCTATGTCTATCAATTGTCAATTTCTGACCAAATCAATCGTGGAATTGAACTTTTGTTGATGAGAGCATATACTTCGTCTTGTCCTTGTTTTTATAATTAGTCGCAACCTTGCTGGCTGCTAATTCCATGGAAGTGAAAGCACCGGTTAATACTCGGTTAGTTCTTCCTACCACATCAATGTCGTCAGCAAACCCAAGAATTTGTGTTGATTTATTTATGTTTTATTTATTTTTATGTTGATATTGCCTGTTGTACCTGCCTGGGTGCTCCGCACTACCTTATCAAACACAATCTTGAAACAGCTGTATAACTAAACATCACCTTGTCGCAAACCTCTGTAGTGTCGAAGAGCAGTGAGCATTGTCCAACGTTATCCTGACAAGACGTATCAGTTTAGTAGGAAATCCAAAGCTAGACATGGCCTGATACAGTTTTTCCCTGGTAACACTACCGTTGCCTTAAAATCGATGAACAGGTGGTGGGTCTCGATGTTAAATTCTTTACTTTTCTCAATCCAGGATCTATATGCGATGTTTTAAAGGCTAATTCCTTAAGAGTTGGTGCAGAGTAGTCGATCTACTTTTTCTGTGGATCAGGGAGATGGTACTGAAATTCCAATCATCGGGCATACATTCATCATCATCATCATCATCATCGGCGCAACAACCGGGATCCGGTCCGGGCCTCGTTCAACAAGTTCTTCCATGCATCCCGATTGCTGGCCAACGCTATCCAGTTGCGCACCCCATAGCTTCTAGCGTCCTGATGATCTACGGCATCCTTCCACGTAAACAAGGTCTGCCACGTTGTCTTTTATAACATAAATAGAACTGCAAAAGACTTTTCGAGCTGGTTCCTTTTCGCTCATGCTCAGACCAACTGAGTTTTATGAGCTCTATTTTGTCCATATCACCTGCTTTGATGTAGATTTCATACAATTAATGATTGTGTTTTCTCCGGAATCGTCCTTTCCCGCACACGGGGCGACTTTCCTCTTGAACTATGTTAAGAGGTCATAGTGCCCAAGTCTCGGATCCGTATGTGAGTAGTGGTAAGACCATAATCTTGTACTAGAACAGTTTAGTTTTTTGGAAAGGTTTCTGGACTTAAAAAGCCTCTGGATTGAAAAACCTCGAAAGTAGGTTTGCTTTTAGCAGCCGCGCGCTTTTTTCTTCCGCCATATTATTACTGGCTGCTGTTTTTGACGCAAATTCATAAAAGAATACTACTTCAAATTCATGCGTTCAACTAGCTGATAGTTGATCCAACAATTCTCACAGACGTAGCCACCTATGTGCTTGGCTTACCCTTCATTAATATGCAGCCCCAGGTTTTGTGCACCCAGCTTGATCTGGGTAAAGGAATCTTGTATAGATTGTGGACTTCTGGCCAATATCTGGCTGGACATGATGACGATGGTCCCTCATGAGGAAGTGCTAGAGTCACTGATTGTCCTCTTCAACACCAGGTGGAAGAAAATGCAAGCCAGACCATCCCCTTGTTATTTGGGCTGGACAGCAAACCGGCTACTTTTACTTGGCTTGTAATGTTGATCATAGTCAGCCTACATCGTCATGTCAATTTATTTGGGATGCCAAATTCTCTCATGGCCTTATAAAGTTCTACCCTGACTATGCTATCGTAAGCGGCTTTAAAGTAAGCTGCTTTCGTTTTTGGAAATGGCTCCCTTGATCTCATTTTGGTCGGGCGGATATACATAACTCTTGATTGTCATCTAGATTGACTACTTCACGTCGATCATTGGTAGGATATTGGCCGTCATTGCCATTCAACAACTGGTTGAAGTAGTCTTTTCAGATGGTTAACATTGACTACGTCTACTACAGTCTTTCCAACCCTATCTTCGCAGGTCCAACTATGGCTTGTGAAACGTTATGTTGACTGCTTCACTCTTCTGTAGCAGTTTTGCACCACTTTCACCACTTCTGCAGCTCCTTAGTCATTATCATGGTTTGTGGAATCAACTTGATTGAACGGTAGTTTTCGCGATTTCCTGCATCAACCTTTTCCTTGTAGATTGGGAGAATGTAACTTTCCGTCCTCTGATTAGGCATTTGATCACCGCTGATAAGTTTGTAAATGAGGAGTCATCTAGACCCGATGTCTCCCACCTTTTCCCAGAAATATGTGAGGGTAAATCATCTGGCCAAATCGATTTTCTTATTTTAGAGTTTTGTTAACCGCAGGACTATCTTCTTCGACAGTGATGCGTGAGACTTCTTTCGATAGCTACGGTGCAGCTATTAGAAAATAAAGCCTATGAATCTGATCATTTTAAAGTCCTATACAATCATGTCGCCATCTGTGCAGGATTTTGTCATCATCCATAAGAAGTTTGTCTTGAGCATTGAAATGAATTATGCTGAACGACTCTCCTGAACACTTTTCTTTCTTTGAACCAACTATTTTAAAAATAGTTCCACCCTTGTTCATGTTGGCATGTCACACTGCCTGAATAGCCTGGTTTAAATCAGCAGGCATTTCTTCCAGCTCCCGATACATGCTTGAAGTTGGGTTCACTTCTTCTTTGCTTCTATTATGCAACGTCTATAGACCACTCCAAAGGGGATGGCATAACCGTGACAAGTTCTCAAGCATTCTACCTTTCGTTAACATATTTGAAGCAGTTTATGAGTTAATTATGTTGAAATAAGAGATAACAAGGCACATAAAACTATGAATTCCATTCCAATAAAGAATAACCTCCTTCTAGTTCTAGTTTGTCCACCTTTTGGAGAAACCTATATATTTTTTAACTCTATTAAGATGTCCCGCTGTTAAATCAATTCTTCTTCTCACATCAAAATTAAACACAAAAAGGTGTCTCCACGACTAAATACCCTGAACACGGCTAGCTATCTACAAAATCAAACAAAAACAAATGTATAAATTCACGAAAAAAATAAAAACACATTTTGCGCACGTTCCGTCACTTCTAAGACATTCTAAGCTGCAGATACTATTTCAGGAGTCAAAAGGGTCATTTAATAAATTCCCTGTCCGAGCTTCGTGGGAATTGATTCCTCCACTTTTGTCCAAGTCTATTTCAAAGTCAAACAACCTTCGTGGCAGGATGATTGATAACGTGTATTCTAGGACACTCATTCAATCCACACGATCATCAAAAGGATCGGCGAAAACACTAAGACGAGGGTCATTTAATATGTGTCTGGAAGCCCTTTGAGCATCTAACACAAGGGCAGGTGAATTTTTGTTTTATCTTCTACCAGCACCTGATGTTGCCCCTGATGGCCAAGGAGTAATGCCGATTGCATTAAGAAGAGGAGCTCGGAGCTCGCCAGTGCGCACAGCACATGCTCAAAACGCATGTTGCCAATGCACATTTGTTTCGATTACGATAAAAGGATCGGTAGTTGGGAATCGGGATCGGGATGTTTGTTTGTTTGTTTTGTTGGTGCTTGGGTAGAATAGCGAAGAATAATTGTGTCAACAGAAGAAATATTGCGATGCGAAAGTATTTTGACGTGGAATGCTTTAAAAGTAAAAAATGTTTTGTTGAGGAGGGCAGGCATGACTGGAAATATATAAGTAAATGTAAGGGATGTGCTCATAGGTACCAAGGATATGAACAGGACAATTGTAGGATTTGTGGTGCTGCACTCAAGCAGATAAACACATGTTTCTGTTCGGATGGTGATAGGTCACTTATAGGTCAGAGTCCTTTATTTTTGAAGAGATCCAAACTTACTTATCTGATCAATGAGGATACGCATCGAAGTGGCAAAACCTAAATTTATATTTATTTTTATTAATTTTTTTTAACGCCTTATCAGGTTAACGATTTCAACTCAGTCCACAGGTTTTTATACAGTTTCTCCACTTGAAAGTGGAACCAAATCTTTACATCATTTTAGGAAAAGCTATATCTTTTCAAAAGCGTTTGGTTTTGGTTCTTTGGCTCTTCAAGCAAGGTGGTTTTGTCTTTGGTACAGTTTCTGGTTGGAGAGCACAAGAAATTCACTTTCAAACTCTAGATTGTGGGATGGATGTATGGATTCCTCTAACCACTTAAAGCCATTAGATATAAATTCACTCAAAGTCACTGCATGTGGTTTTATGCTTCAGAACAAAAGCAAATTTTATCAAAACAGTTTAATTTGTAAGTTTTTATTTTAAAATAAATAAAAAATGTTAAGAAATATCCAACGAATATTCGAAGAAAAATAAACGCAAATGTGACACCTTGTAGTATGCTATAAAAAAACCAATTTCTGTGTCTATTCATTGGCATTATATGCTTTGCATATTTTTAGGAGTTCAGGAAAATGGTTTGTGGAACAATTAATAGGGTAACAGTACAATGTTTTTCTGTGACAAATAATAATTTCAAGTATCCGAGTACCTAAATATATGGAGGGTGTAAAATAAGAGTTTAAGTCTGATTATGGAATGGAAAATTTGCGAATCGTTCTGAATTGGAAATTTTCTTTCTAAATCCATTTGAATTGTCTTATTATGAAATTCGAAGCAATTTGTATCGATATTGCAGTCATTTGAATGCTGTTCTGCGTTTCGTAGTTATTATATTTTCATGTGGTATATTAATTAAATAAACCAAAATAATTTTGGCTTACATATGTAGCCTATTGGACTATAGCTAACCCAACAGGAAACGTTGGATTGGCCTTATAAAAGAGTGACAAGCTGCAGGGGTTTCCGGCTTATAGTTCGGGTTTCAAGCAACAGAACAAGCCTGGAAAATAGCATCGTTGCTGAAATAGGGCTACATTAATATCGGCTGATGATTTGACGTCAGTCCAAAGGAATAAGAAACAGGTTAATCCAAGTGTGATTAAAAGTCCAACGAGGGTGGAAGGTGAATCCAACTAAGCTTCCACACGGAGAAAAAAGTTGCATCACCCACCCAAACAATAACAGCAGGAGACAAAAACGCAAGCACCTATAAGTGGAAGGTGTTACGGTGGACATACGGTTGTGGTATGTGTCTGACTAGAGAGAGGAGTGGTACACCACCCATGAAGACACACAAGTCGGTGACATCGACTTCAAACCCATTCTCATTGGAGTCAAACAAATTTATGCGGTGGAAACCCAGATATTTGCCATAAAGGCGAAGCAAGAACAGAGAAGAAATAAGGAGAGGCTCGCGAAAGAGCAAAAGGAGGCAACCATATTATGGGAGCTGCAGATCTGACACGTAGCCACATCATCAAGCACACCGACAACAACCACCACTTACTCTGCAGCAATAACCGCAGTAGCCACGAAACGTACGGACTTCCAGAATGCTAGAGTAATCTTCTGTCAATCACGATGATCGATTTGATTGCACTTGTGGGTGTCAAGACGAGGGATTTGCGTGCTGCTTAACAGAATGTTTTTTCCCGGTGCAAAATGGATAAACCTGAGCCCGTTTCAAAGATGGTTTCGTGTAGGCTATGCATTCCGATTGTATTAACAAAGATGGTCTCCCACCAATTTTTTGCGTTCAAATCCGCCAATAAGATTTTAATAGTTGTGTTTTCCTGTGTGTAGAATTTGTTTGCATTTACTGATTCCTCTTGATTGTTAACTGGAAGATAACAAATTTTGGTGAATGGTCTCTTCAGCTCTCCTTGTCGATTCTTCTTCTCTTGCCCAGGATAGTCGACCCAAATTTCATTTTGACTGAGAAAGACGTTCATCTTTGATTAAGACCAAATCTCCGATTTTTAGATCTGGTTCTGGAACCGTGTACATTTCTGATCCAATCAAGAAATTGGCCTGTAGTAAGCCCTTAGAAATCATCGGGATTCTCTGTTAAAGGACAAAGAGGCCTCGAATTTAAACACACTTCGATTTGGGTCAGAACTCAGAAGCCTGGAGAGTTCCTCGAAAATGAGTGTCCCATTTCTGACGATTTTCTTCTTGAAGTGGTGTTTGACACTCTTTACTCCGGCTTCCCACAATACTCCGAAGTGGGGGAAGTTGAATGCTAATATTTCCGCAATCTCTTTCCAATCACGATACAATTCTGCTTCGACTCCTTTGAAATTGGTACCGCAATCGCTGTAGATTTGATTACAAACTCCTCGACGCGTCAAAAAAATATTCTTGATTTTGTCACACACAAGGCCCACGTTCACACACTTTTCAATCTTTGAAAATTTCGACAATCCTCTGGTATTTGTCACTGCCTCTTATTTTTCCTCGAAGGACCAATTTTTGAGCGTTTGCTACTTAATAAATGAAATATCAATCTACTAACTTGTAAAATTTAAATGCAATAAATAGCAGAACAAAATCGCGACTTCACTGTTGTATAAATGTATTCTTCATGTATTTTTTGACAGTAGGCCGTATGACAATTATGACATCTTGGAAGACATTTTGTTTCGCCAAGGTTGGCGTTCAGCTGTCAAGTGTAAGACTGACTATACATATCAGTCGCTGTCGTAAGAAAAAGACTTTTGGATTTCAGGATGTAACAACCCCTTTATTGGCAGCGCTATAAACCTGCAAAGAAATGCATGTATAGATGCATTTCTGTTGTTGACACCTCCGGGAAACGGGAGTATCGCTTTTTCAAAAAGACCTTTGATGATAACCTACTCCCTAAAAAAAAATATCTATCTATCTATACGACAACGGTTTGACTTGTAGTTTTTTTATTAAGGTAATTTGTCTCTTATTGCTTTGTATCTTTATCTTATCATTTATAAATGATTGGACTAAGATAGTATTTTAAATCAAAAACAAATGAATGTTTGCGTGACTATTATCATCAACAAAATATTTACTGCCGATGCCGGTGTAATCTACTAAACATATATTAAAGACCCCATCGTAGTTGCACACGGCCTCAACGTCATCCTTACCATGAATCATATCTTAAATGAAAGCTATAAACCAAAACAAGCATAAAGAGGTTTAGCCATCGTTAGGTTGATGGTGGAAGCTATATGGCCACAAGTGTATCTAGCAAATGATGGAATTGCACACCGCACGAAATATTGTTTCGTATAAAACCTGACGCCCGCTTAATTGTGACACCATTCGAACAAATTGCAATCGTGGTTCGTGGATTGATCAAGAGTTTCTAAAGCTCTAAATTAAATTATAAAAATTAAAAATAATAACAATCGAATTAAAATGCCTTGTGGAAATTGTAAAACAGGTAAGTGAAGTGATCGCGAGAAACACTTTTGTGGAATTTATTGAAACCAGTGAAAATATGTTGTTGCTTCTGATTTGAAAATGAATTTAATTTTGTTCCATGAATTTCAGATTGCAAATGTGGAACTCAAGAGACATGTTGTAAGGGTCTAAATTGCAAGTGCAATAAGAGATCAGAAACTGGTGTTAAAGGAAGCTGTTGTAAAGGACAGGGAAAATCTTTAATTAAGTGAACTCCATGGTGGTGATGGAAATGGAAAGCCTTTATCATAGACTTATAGAATAGAATGTACATAAATAGTTTGTAGTGGTTTTTAAGATAAAATTATTATATAAATCATGTAAAAGTTGTGTATATCCAATTTATTTCTTTTTTGAAACTTACCTTACCTTAGGTGATGCTTGTACAACCCAGCAGCTTCTCCAGTCAGCTCGGTTCCTTGGCTAGCTGCCTATGGTTTTGGACATGAAGTCTTTTTCCTTTCACGTGCACTACCTAAGTCCCTGCCTTCCTCCATCCACCAATGTGCCGTCGCTTAGGTGAAGATTCGAAGACTTTCCAGGCCTGAGTATTGTTGTCCGTCCGTATATGACCCAGTCCTCTGATATCCTATTGTCTAAATTTGTGTCGTTGTTCAACAATTATGTTTCTTCATTTTATATTTATGACATTCTCTAACGGACCTTTTGAAAGGTTACTTTGGTTGTCCGAGAAAAGGCTTTCCTATACTGAATTCCCTCCTCAAATTGAAGAAACAGCGATTGGCAAAAGAATTAATCTTCGTTTGATGTCAAGATGTCAATATGGTCGGGGTTTGTGATTAATTAGACGCTTTGGTATGCTTATGAGAGAGCTCTTCACAAGAATTATGTTGAAGAAGTCGCATGACAGCGCATTTCCTTGTTTAATTCCTTTTTTGACATCAAAAGTGTTGGTAAGATTTTTACCGACCTTCACGAAACAGCGAGTGGTTTCCATCGCTATACTGCACAGATCGACGAGTTTAGCAAGGGACGATGAAACTGGAGCTTGCCCTATATACATAATATAGTTCCTCTGTTGATGGGTATCGATTTGAAGTTCTTGAGGTTTTTCCAAGATCTATTGAAATGTAAATATTTGGTTGATGGTGGACTTTCCTTGCATAAGGCCGCACTTGTATGAACCTTGTTGCTGACGTATGACTTTAGGCGCTCACAGACTACAGCAGAAAAATTCTTGTAGGCGATGATGAGAAGATTGATCCCTCTGTATTGGACCCAGTCTATAGGGTCTCCTTTCTCGAGACAAATATCTTTCGTCTGTTTATTCTTCTGGGGAGCACGCCCCTATGAGGCTCATGTTGACGAATTTATCTTTGATGCGGAAATTCGTCAAGCGCACGTTCACACAGTTGAAACTGAAGACTTCTGCTTCAAGCAATGAATCATCATCCAAATAAGTGCTGTTTTTTTGTCTGTAGCAGTAAGAGCCACCGTTTTTTCTGGGGTACTGCCTTTTGCGAGGAACCGAAAAAACCTCCATGAGTAAAATTTGTCTCGAAAATGTGCATCTTATATAGCCGTTCGGAATCGGCGGTAAATTGTAGGTCCCTTCCATTGCCTAGTAGAAATCGCAGTTTTTTATCTTCTTTTGGATGGCTCATTGCACCGCATTTCTTGGAGAACGGTTAGGTCTGCCTTATAGTCTGGAGGTCTAGAGCCTCTGCTAATTGTTTGTCTGCATGTTTAGTAATCCAACATTCTATGAATAGATCTGAAGTACGTTGTCCTTATTTGTTTGCAGCTTTTATGGTCAATGAATCTGTCCGTACACGAAGCTTTCCATCAAATGGTCCGCAAGTTACCTCGACGGCACGAACCCAAATGCAACTGAATGGTGCACGACGAAGAGTTAGAAAGATTTAATTTGGCGCAAACAACCGTCTTGTCAGAACAAAAGCTTAGAACAAACCATAGTATCGGCGTATCAGAAAAGAGTTTAGAAGTTGTATAAATGGTATCACGACCAGGTTGAAAACCGAACTATTTGTTAGTTATACAGTTTTGCCTCTTGCCCACTTGGACAGGTGTTTATATTGAGAACATTTTCGAATACCCTACTGGAACTCGGAAGAAGACTTATAGACCCAAGATTCACCGGATTGGAATTTATCTTTGAATGTAGAACAGCTGTCTTCCACACTTTACCTTAGGTGGCGCTGCAGATCAGGATTTATGGGTACCTGGCCCTCAACCAACAAACTTCTCCAGCCAGCTAGGTTAATAGATAATTGCCACCAATTTTCCACGTGAAGTCGGCGTGCGCCACCTGTGCCTCGGTCTTCCTCTACTGCGCCATTACGTCATGCTATTTCGAGGGCATACATATGTAAATTTGTAATTTGTTCTAACGCACTCAAACTTTTAAAACACTTGTTGAAAAGCAACTACCGTCTCCGCCTTCTCCAAAGGATCTTTAATCACAAAGAAGTCGTTTTCCAAGAAGGCATTTGCCAGATTTATTAGTGCAATTGATAGTGTGTTTTAATTTTTCTGAAGCTTAAGATAAGGAAGATCGTTTTGATTGTTCTTCTTTATGATTTTATTTATCTTAGAAAACATACTCGGATCACTTGAATTAACGCCTCGAATTCTTTTATCTTAGTATTAGTTAATAGACAATCTATAATTTTTTTTTATTAGCCGGTTAACATTTATAATCTATGACTTCGGTATCCTAAGTCTCCGGATAGTTTATGTTTCTAAGACGCAAGAACTTCAATCTAGTCAACACTACAAGCTCTTAAGGAATCTGTATAACTATATGCTGGCAGCCCACAATGGTTACTGCCATACTATGTAGACCTTCTAGCGGGGCTTTTCAAGTTTTATTTTTGCGGCTTGAAATACAGACATGCATAATTTTATATTCAAACATTTCATTAAAACAAAATGTTAAGTAAAATTATGAACCACTTATTTTTTTTCTTTGCTCCGGTTTTAACAAGATTGCATCACTTAAAAACTTCCTAAACAAATTATAGAAGCTGAGAAATGCATAAAACATTAACTAAGTTGCGCCTCGACTTTACTCACAGGCCAAATAAAAATCCATATCTAGATTTTGGCCATAACACTAAATTTTACATATCAATCTAATATCCTCGCTCTTTAAGATTTTCATTACATAATTGCAACCTAGCTGCATGGTCAACCACAGATATCCAAGCCAAACTCTGCACGTACCTTCATAACATAACAGCCTCTCTGATGTATTGCTACTGCATCCAAGCAGTTTAGTCTTTTTATAAGGAAGGAGTGCTATTTTTGTAACAAAATTATTCTTGCCACAGCATGAGATAAAATTACTCCATTGATCATGCACCATGCCAGAGAGTAAGCCGCAAAGCTTCAAGAGTGCATCCAACGAAAAGCTCAAAAATATACTTTCATATCAAAGTACATTGGGCTAAGCCACAGCGATTCAGCTGGTGCTAGCGGCAAGTTATGCCCAGCTCATGAAATCTTGCCACAGTCTCAGGTGAAACAACTGCAAAGTACACCTCACACAACACCATAACACCATTATACTTGCAAATAACACTCTTGTTTATAGCCAGATCAGTTGGCCAACTTTGGCATCAACTTCAATAGACATAAACAGTTCAATGAGTGTTGTATTGTATACCAGAGCTCTGCGCTAGTCTCGGTCGTTAAGTTTACCCAAAAGTCTGCCAATAGCCAAATCATTGACTCATATCAATTTTTACCAAAATCAAACCAGTCGACACTGATCAAGTCTCTTCTCTGTCTTTTCCGCGTTCGTTATAACCAAAGGTCAATGAAATCTCGATCTTGCCAGAGAAAATGAAAGTGAATAGTGTGCTATGGCTGTATGCATTGAGTGTAGTATTTTTGTGTGTTTTTAAATTCGGAAGCTTAGCAACGACATCTGTTGGACGCCCAACTACGTCATCGACAACCCCCGCCAATTCAAGAAATAGCCGAACATCATCAATTACCCCCGTCAGTAGCAGCAACAGTAACAGCACAACCGAAGGCAAAGTGAGAAGAAACATCATCGGTTCAAGTAGAACTGGTGTCAGTAGGCCAACAGCAACATCGTTGGAGGCTAAAAGTGGTAAGTTCAGTCTAGCTTAAAGACGAAATCTTATGTATTTTAAGAACTTATTTAGGCTTTCGAGGCCAAAACTGCTCTAAAGTTTAGATGGAAACTTGTTCCAATGAAAGAATATGGACAACTTCGGAGCAGATAAGTTCAAGACTCGTCCGTGACCCAGATTGACAGATTAGACTCGCAGTTCCACCTCCTAGGAGATTCTGTTCTTTCTTATTTAATTAAAAAGCCTTGTGTTACTTAACATATGCAACACAAAAAAAAAATTGCATTCTAACTGAACTATGATGGGAAACTTGAAACCATTGTTGGCAACCCGGTTCAATTGGTTAATGCGAATAATTGTTAATGGTCTGGTCTATAGAGTGTTATGTAAAAGTTAGTGAATGTTGTTTTAATGCTGCGTGAATGATTGTGCTTTAGTTTATGCCTTGAACTTTACTCCGAATTGGTTTATTTGAGGCCGAAGAAGATAAATTTGTTGCTTATTTTTTTAGTGGATAACTTTGTGAGTTGATTTATATTTATCTGTTAATCTTTTTGTCGTCTTATTTGAAATGCTTGTAAATTCAGACTCAGCTTAACAAAAGCAATTTTGGCATTTATTTTAAAATTGTGCATGAATATCGGAAAGTCTTGAACGTGATTAATGGTTCGAAATTAACTAACAATATTGCGGCCAAGGTGTACAATTCAGGGTTGGGAATAAAGGTTCAAAGAGAGTCATACTTCCATATATGTATGTACTTGTTAAAGTCCTTTATACAATCTAGTTATGTCATGATAGAGCTTTATTAGCCATATTAGTAAAGATTCATTATTCTTTATAATTATTTAACCGAGATTATATTAGTTGTTCAATTTGCTCTCAATGCCTCAAGTTTTATTGGTTAAAACCCTTCGAGTTGATGATCTTCCAAAAAAAAATATTATATTAGTTATAAAAAGTCTTCTAATATGGACTTCCGAACCTAGATAGCGTTCATATTGTTGAGGCTACATCTGTCAAACTGTCAAAAAACTGCATAGCAACGGCCATTGACATAGACAACGGTGACGTGTGTTCGAGGAATATTCTTTGTAGCAGTTTAAAACAAAATTGCCGAATTTGGGAAGATACCAATCCAAATAAGATCCAAAAACGTCGAAAATGCAGACACTGTTTTAGTATGGATTTTGCCTGATTTAAATATGATTTCTGGCATATGACCGCCAAGGCTAGCTCGGACGTACACTAATCTGTAGGTTGAATTTTCGATGACTTTTTCCAACATTTGTGGCCGTATATCGAATATCGGCAATAACGCAGCGTATCGCATATCGGCAATAACGCGGCGAATGTTGTCCTCTAAGTGGTCAATCGTTTCGGGCTTATCGGGATAGACCAGCGACTTCACATATCCCCACAGAAAATAGTCAAGCGGCGTTAAATCACACGATCTTGGAGCCCAATTCAAGGGTACGTAATGAAACTATGCGATTACCAAACGTTTCCTTCTATAAATCAATTGCGGCACAACTGTGTGACATTTTGCGCTATCTTGTTGAAACCACAGCTCCTGCACATCAGGGTTATTCAATTGATGAACAAAAATGTCAGTAATCATGGCTCTATATTGACTGTAACGTTGTTTTAAAGAAGTACGGACCAAGACCAATTATTCCACAAACCCATAAAACACACTACACAATCAGTTTTTGTGGATGTAACGGTGTCTCAACATACACTTGAAGATTATCATAACTCCAAATACGGAAGTTTTGTTTATTGACGTATCCATTCAACCAAAAGTGAGCTTCATCGCTAAACAAAATTCGCTTATGAAAATTGGGATGAACGGCAATCTTGCTTTGGGATTGGGATTGAATAATAAAAAAAAACAATTTTGGATTAGGCCTAGATTGGACGCACCACACAAAAAGATAAGATAAGATAAATAAATTGCACGACTGGATCGCATGTCGAATAAAATTTAAAAAATAAGTAACATTAACGTAGAAATATAACACTTTCTGAACTTAAAAAAAGTGTCAAAACCACAACACTTAACAGTCTTGTATAATAACGAACTTATGAAAAAAGTATTTTCAAAATTGAAGGACGGGTTTTGATAAAATCCTGTTTTTTATTTTTAGTTTTTTGAAATTTTGGTATGCAGTTTTTTAGAGCTTATTAATTAATATACATGTGATTATAAAATTTAAAATAATTTTTTTGATTAGTTTTAAAAATATTGATTTTTCAAAAAAAAATCAAAAATTAATTTTAATTAGAAAAAATAGGCACAACTGGGTCGCACGTACTTGCTCTTATGTGCCAAATTACATATTTGGCAGAAACAACTAACATTTTTGTTGAAAATAACACAGTTTGAACTTATAAAAAGTATCAAAACCACAATACTTAATGGTTGTTAATAAGAATGAAGTATGCCATTACACGTCCTAAATAACAAAAAATTTAAGAAAAAAGTATTTCGAAAATTGTAA
Organism: Platycheirus rosarum; assembly: GCA_963971375.1. Classification (NCBI taxonomy): domain Eukaryota; kingdom Metazoa; phylum Arthropoda; class Insecta; order Diptera; family Syrphidae; genus Platycheirus; species Platycheirus rosarum. Next base: position 124,499,244 of record OZ020509.1, on the reverse strand, counting down.
GACCGTTTTTGATAAAATATCCTGTTTTCTATTTTTAGTGTTTTGAAAAAAATTTGTGTTTGTAATTTTGTCATGCAGTTTTTTTAGAATTTATTAATATACAAAATATATTTTTTTGTGATAAGCTTTAAAAATATTGAATTTTCAAAAAAAAAACTTAAAAAATTAATTAAAAATAGAAAAAAATTATTATTCAAAATTTTGGATACTTAGATCTTTTCAAATATAAAATTTTATTAAAATCCATTGAGCCATTACCGAGAAAATTAAAAAAAACGTAAAATTAAAAAAAAACGTTAGTAGACTTTTACGGTAAATTTGGTGGTAATTAGCTAATAGCTACTACCAACAAAAAAATCTCAAAAAGTTTCATCACAATCGTTGGAGCCGTTTTCGAGAAAAATAAGCTTTTGCTTAATCGCTATATGGCAGGTACCGTTATTTTTAGGCCTAAAAATAAAATTTCACTTCTGAGGAATACCAAAAGAATCACACACACCAAATTTGAAGATAATCGCTTAAGCTTAAGCCGACAGCAGACAGACAGACATTTTTTGTCGATAACTATTTTAGACTTCTTTATGATTGTAATGTCATGTTTGATTGTTATCTCGATATTTTTATATTCACGAATACTAAACTTGCCTTATAGTATCTATAATCACAAGTAAAAATAAGAGGAATAGGTTTACCTTCCCATAAGATATAAGGATGCATGGACCTTTGGAAACACATAGCTTTCGAACGGTATACATCGTACAATAAAAATGTTTGGATATATTTTATTCTTTGGTTTTGAATTCTTTTTTATATTGAAAACGGTTACGGAGTTATTTGTTAAAAACAAAAACATAAAACTTATTTAGTACTTTTACCACTAAAGTATAAGTCCTACAAGATATTGTTGAAGCTATGCGACCACTCGTTCTCGAAATATTGACTAAAAGGCGTTTTTCAAAATGGCGACTATAGGACACCATTTTTGAATCCCACCATTTTGTTCATATACTCAGAAACGCAGTTCGGGACGAACCTGGGCCTTTGTAGCTTTTCTGACAGTTATTTCGAAATGTTTGTTTCGAAAGGGATTGCTTTTGCTATCTAGTGTGATACCTAACCTTCCTCTGGATTGTCAATTTCATCGCCAGGCCTAATGGATGCGTGGTAGAAGCCTTTTCTTATAGTAAACATGGAATACTATTGTTGTCTTTGTGGGGTTTGTTATATTTGGAGCTTCCTTTTAAGCTAAGAAAATGTTTTCTATCACAGAAGATGGGAGTTTTCCTAGATGTTTCAATATTGATTAATATTAAATATATTTAAATTGTTCGTACTTGGAAAGAACTCTTCCATTCAAATATGTACATATGTCCGGAGTAGGCCAATGTGGATCAGAGAATGGCCACCATTGGAATTCATTCTCAGGACCAATGACCTTGTTACAAAAATGAAGGATCTTCAGTTGTGAAGACTTCAGCATAGCATAAATTGATTCACAAGTTTCTTATGAAAGTTTAGGTACACTGTTTTTGGGTAGCTTGAGGCTTCTTAAAAAGGAACGAACCTTCACCTAAATGCAGGTTAAAAGCTACTATTTCCCAGTTTTTACTTTATTCCGCATTGTTAATTTGTTAACAAAGCTACTGTTTTAATTGGAACAAACCTATTTTTAGTCTACTAAGTCCACTTTTTATTCTTTCAGGGTCAAAGACCAAAGCTGTTCGACAGTTGGATATTCCTGCCAGTCGAAAAAAGAGTACAACTCCGAAAAAATTCATCCCAGAAGATAAATTTCCTCGAATTGAGAATACCAGTAGCGGGCCGACAAAAGTTGATTTTCCTAACCTATCAATTGCTTCAAATCAGAAGCGTTCATCGAAAAATCCAAGGAAACAATTCATATGCCCACGAGAAAATGAAGTAAAATTCGATTTGTTTCCCCGAAAATGTGAAAGAAATAAAGATTGCAACCCAAGGACTTCCAATGAAATATGTTGCAGCATTTTCGGGGCTAAGAGCTGCGTTGCTGGCTTGCCAAAGCCTTTAGAGGAATCCACACATAGTCGTAAGGTTGGAACACAATTTTGACTTCAATTTTTAAAGGATTTTCGTTACAGCAATTTTCGGAATAATTCCCCGACAATGTCCACAACGACCACTAGCTGAACTTTGGTGGGAAGTTAAAACATGCAAAACAGATATGGACTGCTGGCCACGAGTGTGTTGTCCCGATGGCCAGATGAGATATTGCAGATCTTCTAAACCTGAACTGGATATCGTACCAGTTCCAGTCAAAAGATCTATAAATTATTGTTAGTTATATTTGATAATTAAAAAAAACAAAAAAAAATATTCTAAAATTATTTATTTTCAGTATCCGAATATTTAGAATGCACACCTGCACCACCGCCTATTTTTGATCTTCACCCGAAGCCATGCAACTCAACTTTTGATTGCTTTCCTAACGTTTGTTGTCAAGAAGCTGGCAAAAAGCATTGCCGTCCACCAAAGAAATCTGTGCTAACTTTCATGGCAAACTTTTTGAATCTTGGCCTAGTGAAGAGGTTAACAAAGAATCTAGTTATTAAATGAGGTTTTCCAATCAAACTCCGGAAAGAAGGTTTCAAATGTGATAAAAGTTTGTTTTGTGTATATAAATATATTATTATTTTTTATAAACGAAATTAAGTGTAAAAAAATACATAATTAAGAATTTGAAGTTTATTTTTATTTTAAATTTAAGAAAATGAGTTTTCTAAATTCCGTTTCTAGTTCTTAGCATAGTTTGAGAGGTATTGTATTTTTTTACATAAACTCACCGCTGGATGGCGCTGGTATTTTGTTTTGGAAGCTTTGGTTCAGTAACGTTTTATTGTTGCCGTTACACGGTGTCTAAAAGTTCTGTATTTTATATGCAGAAATGTAGTAGAGAAAAACGTATTGTTGTGTTCTTGCTCTAATAGCATAAAAGAAAAGAGAACGCTCTACAATTTGTTTTTAAATAGAATACTTCCATAGAAAGCTATGAGCTGAGCCATGGACGTATTATATATGGACTGCGAGTCTAATGTCAACTTCATACAACAATTGTCAAAAAAATGTCGCCAAAATTGAGAATGCGATGCTAGCTCTCCTGAACCCACTTCAGGAAAAAAATGACTACTTAAAATGTTGACATAGAAGCTCGCGACATCTGTTTTTAAAAATTCAAAAAGTCGCATTTACCGGTAAAACATAACTGACACTTTTGAATTCCATCTATAGAAGTGTGCGACATCTTTGGTATTTTGCCTCTTGTGTTTTTATATCTTGGACAACTTCCTTTTTTTATTGGTTGGTGCCTAAGACAAGCTAAAAGTACTATAAGGAAAAAAGGGATTTTTTATTAATTAATTGTGTGATATTCTAAATAACACGGGGAGAAAAAAGGTAATTTTAACAAGCCAACGTGGGAAAACCTGCTGCCAAAGTCTGGGATTACTGGATGAAATGTCAAAATTGAGGTTTAATTTTTTTTCCCGCTAGTGTACTCAGGAGGGCTAGTGTCGCCCAAAATAACTGAAACTAAAATGGAACCAACTTGAGGTAGGCAACTAGCAGTCCATATATAATAAGTCCATGAGCTGAGCAATGTCTAGCATGAATTTTTTTATAGAATGCTATTAGCGGTCTCCACGAGCAATATTCATCTTGTCATGCATCAATCTTGCTCGTGGAGACCCCATGTTAGAAATTAATAAAATGTGAAAAAAATATCTGACATAATCAAGTGAGCTCTTTCCTAGACATAGTACACTAAATTTCCAAGAGATGGCGCACATGTAGTTCTTGTTGTTGAAAGAAAATTGAAGAAGTGAAGCATTTGAATGCGATAGAAACAATAAAGCGTCTATTAATGCATTGGGTACTACCAATATTATATAAATAGCACAGTAAACATAACTAAGGTAATATATTGCGCAGGTTGTCAAAATCTGATCTGTCACTTTGTATTAAAAATGGTGGTTGTTAGAGCGCTACATCAAAAAATGTATGAACAAAACTACACACCTCACGTTTGTTTTATATTTTTCTTATTTTTTTGTTCATTAAAAAGCATTTTTATAAATTAATTACCACAAATACTTTAAAATATAGCCACGAAATCTATTTTTCAGAAGAAATAAACAAGCTAATGGTCTCTGGCGGCCGCCATTTTACTTTGATTTTGACAGATGCGCAGAAGATTGCAAAAATAAAACCTCTAATGATATTACCTTAGATATGTGTACTGTGTATAAATAGTGCAATGATATGGCTAATATTTGTAGATATATAAAACTAGCTAACCCAGGCTGGCGCTACCTCAAAATCGCCATTTCCTCCGTTCGCTTAAATCAGTTAATAATTTAAATAAAGGAGTTTGTGTTAAACTTCTGCTACCTTTTGTTTTTTGCTAGAGAAATATTTAATATTCATTTATAACAAATTGAGGAGTTTCCAATGTTTTGTGAGTCTTATCTTTAATATTATAGTAGTTTTTTTAATACAAAGGAAGAAAAAAAATTAAGTTATGGATTCGTGCAAAAAAAATTTAACAATCCAACATGACATTAAGATGATAGAGAAGTCGAAAAAAGTGGGTCCGGATATTCCGTCCGTCTGTCTGACTTTTCGCACCTCTACATCCTAAAAGGATTGGCCGATTTGCTTCAAACTTGGTATTTAGTATTTATTTGGTAGTATCTCGAGGCGTGTTTTTCATTTTTCTTCTACGTCGAAAAATAACGGTACCTGACACACAATCTGTAACAAAATAGTTTGATTTCTCGTAAACATCTCTAACGATTTTGATAAAACTTTCAGGGTGCTATTTTTTACAATAATACATTTTTCAGTTAGAATGAATTTTTCGAAATTTGTTCTAACGGGTGATTTTTTTGAGGTTAGGATTTTCATGCATTAGTATTTGACAGATCACGCGGGATTTCAGACATGGTGTCAAAAAGAAAGATGCTCAGTATGCTTTGACATTTTATCATGAATAGACTTACTAACGAGCAACGCTTGCAAATCATTGAATTTTATTACCAAAATCAGTGTCCGGTTCAAAATGTGACAAATTGACGAAAATGACAAATTTTGTTCAGCGATGAGGCTCATTTCTGGTTGAATGGTTACGTAAATAAGCAAAATTGCCGCATTTGGAGTAAATAGCAACCAGAAGCCGTTCAAGAACTGCCCATGCATCCCGAAAAATGCACTGTTTGGTGTGGTTTGTACGCTGGTGGAATCATTGGACCGTATTTTTTCAAAGATGCTGTTGGACGCAACGTTACGGTGAATGGCGATCGCTATCGTTCGATGCTAACAAACTTTTTGTTGCCAAAAATGGAAGAACTGAACTTGGTTGACATGTGGTTTCAACAAGATGGCGCTACTTCGGAGAACAATTCATCTCAAGAAATGGACCGGTAAGTTGGCCACCAAGATCATGAGATTTGACGCCTTTAGATTATTTTTTGTGGGGCTACGTCAAGTCTAAAGTCTACAGAAATAAGCCAGCAACTATTCCAGCTTTGGAAGACAACATTTCCGAAGAAATTCGGGCTATTCCGGCCGAAATGCTCGAAAAAGTTGCCCCCAAAATTGGACTTTCCGAATGGACCACCTAAGACGCAGCCCTCGGTTATTATTTAAATGAAATTATCTTCAAAAAGTAAATGTCATGGACCAATCTAACGTTTCAAATAAAGAACCGATGAGATTTTGCAAATTTTATGCGTTTTTTTTTTTAAAAAAAGTTCTCAAGCTCTTAAAATATCACCCGTTATAACGGCACCTCTCATAGAACCGGTTTTTTAAATGCGGTTTTATCGTTTACCATTATCCCGATTTTAACAAAATTTTAATTCAATCAATATTGCATTTCAAATTTTCAGACTTTTTTTTGATTTTTTTTAAATTTTCTAAAAAAGTTGGTTTTCGAAATATTTTGAAACGGGTTGATTGAATTTGTTTTAAATAATTTTCCCCGATGAAAACCATAGAAAAAAGTATAATCTTTTAATTGAAATTCTTAATTATAATTTACTGTCTTTGGTTTTAAAAAAAAATGGGGTTACGATGCGGTGTTGCTTATCCTCTGTTGTGTCCGCTGCTGGTTCTCTCGTAGAACGGGGCTCCGTCATTGTTCATTATATCCTCGAATCGATCGTCTGTGATGGCTCGAATGTTGAGGTAGCGATGGCTGGGCTCTAGTTGTTGCTGGAGTAGTTGCTGGATTTCCAAGTTGGGGTGGTCCTCCAAGCTGTGTCATGAAATGATTTATTGGGATCAGTTTGGTGTCTTCATATAGCTTCTTGTTTGGCACATATTTCTTTGTAATGGGGTAGACCTGTATAGCTACGAAGTATCTTCCTTATAAAAACTTCGATCTTCTTCATATATGTTGGTGATATGGTGAACCAAATAGGGCAAGCGTACATCAGAACTGGACGGATCAGCTGTTTATAGATGAGGAGCTTAATATTGGTGCTTAGTCCGTTTCTTCTCTTAAGAAGTAGGAAGAAGTTGGCTCTCTTAAGCATAAATGAAGCGTGCTTGATGAATTTGAAGCGGTTAGTGAAATTCACTCCAAGGTATTTTGCTGTTGTCTTTGTCCTTATCACTGTGTTGTCTGGTAGCTTGATACAGATATTATCACAGCGTGATGTGAAACCTCTTCGACCTCGATGAGCGATTTTGCTGAGCGATGGGGCGACGTCGATTTACGAACATAAGGAAGTCTCAACAAGTTAGTGACAAAAAATGTGTGTTTGTATGTATAACGATCTGCAGATTACCTTCAAAGTTGGTATTTGTAGTTCTTTTGTTCTTTTATTATTCCTCAGAGGTTTAAAAATTTATTTTAAGGCTAAAAATAATGGTACCTGCCATGCTTTCATATAACGGTAAAGGAAAATCTTATTTTTCCCGAAAACGGCTCCATCATTTTGATAAATTTTTTATAGAGTATTTTTCATTTCATTTTATCAAGAACAAATTTACCTGAAACGTCTATTAACGGTACGCCTCACATAGGACGGGTTTTCTTACTTTCTCGAGAACTAATTAACGGATTTTATTCAAAACGTATTTTGAGGAAGATGTAGATAGCCAAAGTACATAATTGCACATTGAAATATTTTCGATTAACGTTTTTTTGTATTTTTAATCAACATTTTTATTTCTTTTTACTTGCGATTATAGGGACTATAAGGCAAGTTATGCATTCGTAAAAAAAAAAAAAAAATTCTAACAATCAAACATGATATTACGATGATAGAGAAGTCAAAAAAAGTGGGTCCGGAAATTCCGTCCGTCTGTCTGTCTGTCTGTCTGTCTGTCTGTCTGTCTGTCGTCTGTCTGTCTGTCCGTATCGATATCTACAGCCTAAACTGTTGGGCCGATTTGATTCAAACTTGGTATATAGTATTTTTAGAGTCCTCTACCCGACAGTTTTTGGAATTGGCATTCTAGCTCCAAAATTAACGGTACCTGCCATATAACTTTTATTAAAAAACTTATTTTTCTCGAAAACGGCTCCTACGATTTTGATTACACTTTCAGAATGATGTTTTCTGTGCAAAATCTATCTTTTAATTTTAATGGATTTTTCAGAAAAAGTTTTATAACGGTACCTCCCATATGACCGGTTTTTTAAAATCAGACTTTCTCGTTAACTAATTGACGGATTTTGATGAAATTTTCAAAATATGTAGTGTTTTATGATTTAAATAATATTGCTTATCAAAATTTTCAAAAACATTTTTTTTTAAATTTTAATAATTTTTTTAAAAAAATATTTTGTTTTTTGAATATTTTGAAAACGGATCTATAGATTTTTTTTTTTATTTTTCTCCTAGTATAAACTATAGATTTCTTAAAATTGACATACTAAAAAAAATTTTAAAATATGTTTTCGAAAAGTTTTTCAAAAAAAACATTTTTTTGAAAAAACTGGTCGAACGATTTTGAAATGAAAAATTCATAAAATAGAAAACAGCAAAAGAAATAAGATGGCTTACAACATTTTTTCCAAAAAACGTTATGAGTAGTGTTTTTTTGAATTCATAAATTTTTTTCCCCAACATTTTATTTCATATTGCTCGGCTAAGCCCTAGCCAAGCCATTAGTCAAATAAAAGAAAGTGACAACCTACATTACATACATACTTACGTATTTTAAAGTATTTTTCATCATCATAAAAGCACAGAATAAATAAGGAAGCCTTTGATAAACACACAAAAACAACTAACAAATAAAAAAAACTATTCGATTACTACTGAATGCAAACATTTCAATCGAGAAAACAAAAGTTTATACCTACTGGCCTAACAGTAGTTGGAACACGTATCTTAATTTTAGTACCTACCTTCCTTCCAACCTTATTATAGGTATCTAAATCCTTTATAAATTCCATTGGTCCCATATTGGGACGTATAAAGGTCCCTTTACCTAGCATTATTGCCATACTGCTGATTCCGACGAATCTTTATGCCAGTTGTTCAAATTTTTCCATACCAAAATGAAAATTTAACTGAAAAAAGTCCTTTGTATCTTTCTATTAGCAAATTATATTATAAACAGTAAGCAGCAAGTGGAAAGATAATACTACACTAAAAAACTGCAAAAGCTAACAATCCTATATATTTATGTGTTTATCCCTTTGTCGTGACGCATGTTCGTTCGAGCTTCACCCCAAAACGATTCTAAGGAAGTTGTACGTCATACAAATAATATTAAAATAAAATCTTTGTCAAAAAGACGCCTGCACTTAAAAAGGATTAGCACATAAGAGCAAGTACGTGCGACCCAGTCGTGCCTTTTATTTATTTTGTTTTTTAACTGTAAGTCGTTTACTGGCTGAACACAGTGGTACAGCTGAAGCTGAAGTATGAGGCGATGTCAAAGTTAAATAAACGCAAACTCTATAAGGCGAACACAATAAGAAGCTGAAGCTGAAATTTTAAATTTAGCTGAAGCACAAGTTCACTCAACTTCAACTTGCGCCTTACGCTTCAACTTCACCTTTGACATTTCACAGAAACAAAATAGACTAGTTTAATGTTTCTGAACTATCCGAGATCTCTTTTTTCTCAGATCCATTGAATACGACTGAAAAAATTCCTTGATCACTCCTAAATCTCAAGAAACTTGCGGAGTAATATTTCGATAGCATTTAAGATACATATAACTGTATACATATATGTTTTATAATCTTCGCAGCAAAATTGACATTCCGTACTTCACCATTGTGTTCGAGTCAGCTTCATCACTTAGCTTCAATTTTGACGTGCTTCATTTTTGGGCTTCATACTTCAGCTTAAGCTTCACCATTGTGTTCAGCCAGTAAATTTGCATTCTTGAATTATTTTTGTTTAATTTTCAAAACCGTTATAAATCTTATTACTTTGAAATACCATCATTATATTTCAAACTTTTTTCGACGAGCTACGACAAACCGTATTTGAAAATGACATTTTCAAAATTGAATTAAATTATCTTTCAAGTGACGTCGCATCGCTCAGTAAATATCCACCTGTCGCTCCTCATACTCGTCGTTTGATCGCTCAGTTGCTCGACGCTCGATCGCTGTCTTTCGTTGCTAATTGCGTGGCTGCAGCCTTATTCTATTTTCACACCAATTGGTGATTTCAGCGCCACTCTTGCGGGCCGTGCAGCTATTGAAAAATGCTGCTTCATGAGAATACTATATATGTATAAATGCTGCTCCCCTGCAAAACCCCCTGCTTGGGCTCACTATAGGATTTGGAGAAGGTGCAAGGTTTTGATTTAAAGAACCTTTGTATAAACCCAATCTCACACCTACTCCACCCAAGCAGGGAGGTTGCAGGGGGACAGAATGCCCCCCATATCTACCTCATACTGATTGGGAGATAAAATCTCAAGAAATTTCTTTGCACACTAATTCGGTAATAACGCCGAAATTCTGATCGATATTAGGTTTAGGTATTACCATTTTTGTTGAGAATAGAGTCGACTTGAAATAAAACCGAAGTTCGCCTTTATTTCGCTTTTTTTAGGGAAATAAGATTGAATCGACCTTATTACCATTTATCTAGTTTTGCATAGGCGTTTAGTTTACTTTAGCCTAAGTGTGTTAGGTTGAACTTATTGTGCCTAGGCAGAACTAGTTGAACTAGTTTTGCCTACGCAGAACTAGTTCAACCGAACGCCCATAGGCAGAACTAGTTTTGCCGGTAGCATTATACATACATATGCAGCCACTAAGGAATTATCTTGCATAAGAACAAGTTCATGCGACCCATTCCTGCATTCTTTTTTAATTTTATTTGACGATGACATATACATATATACGTGCGATCCAGTCGTGCAATTTATTTTTTATGAATTTGGGATTTTTGTTTCATATTTCCGTGGACATTATGTATATTTCAAAATTACTAATTAGACATCATGTCCAAATTTTTGATTTTTTTGAAAATTTTGATTCCCAATTAGTCATAATGTCCAGGGACATTAGACCAATCGAAAAGATCTCAGTACTCGGTATGTGTGTCAACGACGACCTTCGTTGGAACGACCATATATTTGAAATCGCTAAGAATGCTGCTAAGTGCTTAGGTTTTCTGTATCGGTGTAAGAAGTATTTTTCTCCATCTGATCTAGCTACAATTTATAAGGCGTTTATACGCCCAAAACTCGAGTATAACTCCCCCCTCTGGGCTGGTGCTTCGCAAACATCGCTTCACCTGCTTAATAGAATACAAAATCGAGCGTTAAGATTGATAGGAAATAGAACTGCCGCTGAAACAATTGCCCCTCTCAAACATCGACGCAATGTTTCATGTCTTTCCTTATTTTATCGGTTCTTTTACAAAAAATGTTCACTCGAAGTAGCCAGTTGCATTCCTCCCCTTAAAAGTTTCTCCCGTAACACTCGTCTCGCAAGGAATGCTCATCAGTTCACCCTTGAACCCTATTTCTGACGTACCGTGAAATATAGGCATTCTTTTTTAGCCGAACAACACGAATTTGGAACAGTTTACCCGGCGAGATTTTCCCTTGCCATTTTGATCTGCTAACATTAAAAACCAATGTTAATCGACTCCTCCTATCTCTCCCCTCCCTATCTCCCGAATGCCTGCGCAGTGTGCTCTACATTAAAAGGGAAACAAATAGTCCCTTGTGCGCGCGTTAATTATAGGTTTGTTCGATGTTCCCCGCCCCAGTGCACACTGGGGAATGTCAGTGCATCAAGTCAAACTGCCAAAAAACTGCACAGCTGCTCCGGTGTTGATTTAACATCGAACACCTCAGTGCAACATCTCTATTTTTGGACATTTCTTTCATTTAAATTTGTTTTCTTTAAACGGTGGCAAATAAATAGAAGTTGATAAAATGACCCACGAACGCAATATTTTGTCTATACACACATTAATAACTTTAAACCTACAAAATAATCTACGAAATATTTCATATCATAAAATAGCACAACAAATTTGCAAATAAATTCCTCCATTCTCTTGAAAACGAACTTCTGCCAACAGCTGGTTTGAATTTAAATTTTGAATTTTGACAGCTCCGATATCTTACACCAAGAAAATACCTGGGGCGCATGAGGGTGCACTCAGTGCGTGCCCAGTGTTCACATCGAACACAGTGCAAAAACACTGGGGCGAAAAAAGTGTCACATAAAACACTTCAGTGCGATTTCAGGGTACACCAGTGCGCCCCAGTGCTGACATCGAACAAAGCTCATATTATAAAATAAAAAAGCATTTTCCTTCCTCTTTAACCTATGATTGTTAGATTTCAGCTGAGGATACGAATTTCACACTTAACCCAATGTCCCAACCCAACCAGTGGGGTTCGCCAGAACGCATTCAGTAAACATGAACGGCCTCCCCTTTTGAATTGTCCTCGTTTAAGCCAAACCAAGTCTATGTGCCTACTTCTTTGACCCAAGTTTTTGCGCCTTAATTTTTTTGCGATACGTGGCACACCTATCTACCGCGTTTTAGCTGTCTCCATGAACCTTCTATTTCCTTAAATATAAGACTAATTATGGAAGCAAACATGAAAATACAAACTAAAGGAATAACCAATTGAAATTGACTTCCTACTTTCAAAAGAAAAATGGGTACATAATTATGCATTATGCACCTAACTCTAACCAATTTTATATTGAATATCAGTGATTTGGTCTCACTATGCCCATACGCCAAGCGAATTCATACGTGCACGAACAAAGTTCTCTTATAAGCTTGCCCCGTTTCAAGCTGCCTCAAATATCCTATATAGAATAATGCTAACCTAACCATAGCTAATCCAAGTAATTAACACAGATGTTTAAGATCTTGTTTTGTTTTTTTTATTCGCCTGAGAGCTTAAATAAGATTTTAGATGCATTTCAACAGTGAAAAATAGTCTCAAAATAGCTTTACAAAACTAAAGTACACTAAACTGTTCTTATTTAATCTGTCAGATGAGAGATGCTTGGATGGTGAGCCCCTTCTTCCAAGAGAATGACTAATCGAGCTGAAAACAAATTAAATAAATTCGAGTCTATAAACCAGATATCTTTATCATTCCTTACCTTCTTGAAGCCAATGTCGTTGGCGTACTCCCTGAAGCACTGACGGCAGATATTCAGACCGTATTTGCGGATAAGACCATGTCGGTTAGAGCATGACCGGCTGCAAGAAAAAGAAAAATGAATGAATACAATATTTGTAAGCAATTCAGTAAACCCCCTAATGGCGGTAATGCAGTTGTAGCTCCCACTTCCGGATGGAATTTTGGGGAAGCAAAATTACATTCATAGAATGGAAATGGAAGCAATTTTTGTGGCCACCCTTAATTAAGGAGAAGTAAAAAGAATAATGATTATTATCCGTACTCAACCGGGGGCTGTTTCTAAATTCATACACGTATATATGTAAAAATACCACAGAAGCACCATGCAGTTCGCCATACTCAATGATGACACATCGAGCCAGAGACCGCGTGTTGCTTCATTTATATGAACTTTCAGAAGAAAATAATACAAAATTTTAAACGATTTTTACATTGAAAGATTTGTGATTAAATTTGGAAGAATATTTACCAGCAACGGGAACCTTGTCCGTATTTTCGGGGATGGGAATACCAGAGATTTGCAAAACCCATGTTGGCTGCTTTACTTCAGAAAATCAAAAGAGAGCAAAAATGGCCGACCGTCTTTGAAGTGGTGAAAAAATTGTTTAGAATTTCTTTCGGGTGTTCAGTTCAGTGGCTATGTGGTGAAAAAAGTATTTGTGGTCGACAAGGCCACCGCTACACTTGCATTTATATTGTTTCTTTTAAAGAAATTCACAAAATATAATAAAAATTGGAAATTGGGATTTTTTGTGTCTGGACTTATAAAATGCGAAATGAGGTATGCATGAATGCATTGTGAACGAGTAGAATAATCGAACGAAAAAACATGGAAGAAGATTCTCCCGATGAGTCCTGTGCCGAATTTGAATTCCTTTTTTGACTTTTTTATTCTCTTTTTTGTCATTTTACAAATTTCTTTTATTTGTTTGTGTTGTTTATAGAATCTCATGAAAATCTGTTATTCTAAGGAAAGAAAACAAAACTATAGCAGGAAAATATAAAACTTTTGTGTTTGAATCATGAGATATAATGTGTAGTCTTACTCGTATCAAGAAATGAAAATACAATAAGAATTTAAAAAAAGAAACGTCTCAAGAAATACAGGACAAACAAATTGCTAAAATCAAGATGAACATGTTCGTCTTCACCATAATCTTGATTATGATTTCTCCTACGTCCTATGATTTTGATTTAAGAAGATGCTCTACATTTATATCTTCCCTCCTTATCCAACGGGTAGGGTTTTTATATAATATATCCACTTTCTTTGCAGAAATTGAGATGCGGAAACATGTAAAGCGGCAAATACATGATCCAATCGTCGCATTCAACACCAATTCTGTCAAACAGTTGGTCCAATCGTTGTATCGTGTATTCACCGCTCAAGATTTCAACCAAGATTTTTATTTTCATTTTCATATTTTAATTTTTGTTAGATATCCCGATTGGAATCCCGACTCGGAAAACAATTAGCTTGTTTGAGTTTTGAGATCACCATGAACTCAGTTTCCTCAAAAACTTGAACACAAGTTTCTCAGTTTTGTTGTTAAAAAAATAATCTTATTTGATGAAACAGTTTGAACCAGCAACAGCAGCCACCAATGTTTTAGAACCAACGTATTTCAATTGCTCAAGCTAGAAAAGATCAGCATCAGAAACGTCAACACCATCGCTAGAACATAATTTGCAATTTGCTATTGCTGTACCATTGCTAACAACTTCACCCAAGTGATATTAAGGGGTAGAGAAAATGATATCGGCCAATGGGCGCCGTCACAATTGATTGCCATACGGGCTCGTTTTATTGCATTTTGCATCACTTCAGCGAGAACTTCGGGCGACAGATTCTCGCACTCGTGTCGAATGTTGTCATTGGCGGCTTCTAGAGTCTCGGGCTTGTTCACGTAAACACGGGACTTCAAGTAACCCCACATGCATATTAATCTAATTAAAGTAAATTAAGTTTGTATCCTTTGTTAATAAAAAATATATAATGTTAAATAAAGAAATTTGCGAGTTTTGTCGACGAACAAAGAATAATGTTCTACAACATTCTTATCTTTTATATTTCAATTGACGATTCGTTTCATTTTTCTCTTTGTACCCTTTTTATAACCTATGAAATTATCAAAAAACTTTCTGATGCTCACTATAACAGCCCCCTAAGATTCAAATATATTCTCAGTTCCTGAACACAGTTTAATGGCAATTGACGTTTCATGGCTGCATTCAGCACTGAATGTATTGAAGTATTTGAATTCTTGAGAAGATCCGTTTGAAGTACAATTTACAAAACAAAGTACGAATTTTAATAGTTTTTGCTAGTTTTTTTTAATAAAATTATTCAATTTAAACAGAAAGGTCGAGAATGTTAGTTAGTTTTTGAGTTGTTCCTTTAAAACTATCAGTTTCTGCATTCCACCTTTTTAATTACATTTTTATCTGTCCTACAAAAGTGCATTATTCGAAAAAAATGGAAGCAATACTAAAAGAATCCTTAACATTTCTTGAGAGAATAAATATCATAGAATCCTACGTATCATTACACCTTCGCCGGGATAAAATCGAACCTGAAATCCAAGAATTGGTAACCAAAACCGAAGAAGTGAAGTCGCTCATACAACGATGCAATGAGGTTATGAAAATCGAATATATTACTGCAATGAGTGAACACAAATTCCTTATGCGAAAAATGCAAGAACAACAACTGCAAGTCTTGAAAATTCTTACAGAAAGAAGCCAGACTGTAAAAGAAGATGTACGTCGAAGAAAACAATATCTGGATGTTGTTCCTACCGGTTGTAGAACTCCAAGTAGTATTCTTAAACCACAATCCATTCAAAAGCCAATCACAGGAGATGTGAGATTAGATTTTGTATACCTAACTAGCTTTGAACTAAATAAATCATAATTTTGGTAGATGTATCTAGGAGAATATATGCAATCGCCATTTGTTAGGAAAACTAAAGCAACGCTTGTGCCCTTTCAATTTCTAGACTTCAAAGTCGATATCACCAAACAAACGTTCGAAGGCATTCCAACGTAAGTTTCCTTATATTTCACAACAGAATACTGTAAGTTCACATTTTTCAGGTATATGCGAGGTCGTGATACTCTAGAGGAACTCGTGAACTTCCTGGATACTGTCGTAGTCCACTGCTTCAATGAAAAGTACCAACTACTTCATCGCCACAAAGACTGCATCCGCAAGCCCAACGACTTGGACATGTGGAAGGTGTACAAAAATCAAGTTTCCTATTTTCCTGGTAAGAAAATTCACTTTCAATTAAACGAACCATTTATTAATCACAAAAACAAAAAAATAGGACAAAATTTCATAACTCAAGGTGATATATCACGGAAAATTGGAAAAATGCTGGACAAGAAATCACAAAATAGAATTATAATGCTCCGGCATTTGGGTATATTACAGGAGCAACGTAAGGAACAAACAGTTTGTTACATATGGACGGCAAATAATGTTTAAATAGATTAAAGCTAAAGTAAATTAATTATAAGGCAATATTGTAAATAAAATTAATAAAAATCTTGAATAATTTATAAAGAAAAAAAAAACAGAAACAAATCACTTCATTGCTGGCCTATGCATCAATATCATTCAACATTGGCTGAAAGAAACTCCTTGGGAAGGCAAGATTTCCCAAGAGAAGAACTTCCTCGGCTGGTGTTGTTGAATTGGGATCAGCTTTGGCAGCTGCTTCAAGCTGCATCTTGCGCATTTGCATCATTAGACGGGCATTAGCATCTAGACTTGAGTGTCTGGCTCTTATGTGCTTATCTCGATCGCCTCTTTGACGGAAATTCTTTGTACAGAACAAACATCCGTATGGCTTCTCTCCAGTGTGAATGCGAAGGTGGTTTTTCAATGCATCTGCACGGTAAAAGCGCTTTCCACATTCGTCGCATCCATAGCGACGTTCACCTCGATGGATAAGACGGTGTTGATAGAATACTGATCCTGTTAGGAATCGCCTGCCGCAAATAAGGCAATGGTAGGGACGCTCGCCGGTGTGACACTTTCGGATGTGGTCGTTTAAATCTGGGCGTATTGTGAACTTACGCGAACAACCTGGTTCCTTGCAAGCGAACGGCTTAACTCCTGTAAGACAATTTTTTTTATTATTTTTGTTTGCATTTAATTTTGATTACCTTAAATTGTAAGATAGAATTGTCTTTTTATATAAAAATTAATCGTGGATTGTTCGGATGCTTAAAAGTTGAAAACTTTCAAAATTCAAAAAGTAACAAACCACTTTTTAAACGTCAAAGTCATATGATTAAAGCTCTCCCAGACGGGCAAAAAAACGCAGGAACACTTACGCTTGTGATTTTTTTCGTGAAAAAGTCGTAGTTGCGGAAAACTAGCTTCTATTCAAACTTCGAAGCAAAATCGAAGTTGATAAATTTTATTTCTAATAGAAAAAAGTTATAAACTTCTATTTACTTTTCTTATTTGTAGTTGGAGTGCGGCCAGTAAGCTTCTTTTGCAAAACACACAAGTGCGTGCATTAGGCGGTAAATAGCGCGCGGGCAAAGACGCCACACATACTTCGTCATAACCAAATGTGGAATTCTATAATAGCGAGTTTCATTCAAGAAAAGATTTGCTCTTTCTGCCAAAAGATTTGATCTTTTTGAATTTTGAGTTTCATTGCAAGAAAAAGAGCAAATCTAAATCAAATCTCAACACGAAAGATTTGATCTCTGATGGATTGGAAGATTTGATCTGAATACACAGATAAATAAATAAATAAAATAAATTTATTGGCGCGACAGCTCCTTAAGGAGCCAAGGCCTAGTGACTTATACTCTCAACCATTCCTGTGTGTGTGTTGTTAATCTTCAAGAATGGAAGGGACCTACAGTTTACCGCCGAGTCCGAACGGCTAGATGAGATGCACTTTTTCGAGACAAATTTTACTCTTGGAGGTTTTGTCAGTTCCTCGCAAGAGGCAGTACCCCAGAAAAAAGGTGGCTATGAGCTGGATTTGAACCCAGGCTCATTCGCTTAGCAGTCCGACATACTAACCACTAAGTCACGGGGCACTACATGAAAATAATCTTTTCTGTCAATTTCAATAGGGATGCAACATGCAAGCGATACAATTTGTTTTAAAAAATCGATGTATCATTCATAAACATCGATGAAACCCACTTAAACATCGTTCTTGGTGAACGATAATAGTGCCGTGTGTTGAAACTCGAAAGGTCCGATCTCTAAATAGTAAAACGTAGTGATCTCAAATGAGTTATCAAGTAAAAGTTCTGCCTCTGATAGTTCCAGTTCAAGGTAAAGGTTTTTTTTTTATAATTAACGCGCACACAAGGGACTATTTGTTTCCCTTTTCATGTAGAGCACACTGCGCGGGCATTTAGAAGATAGGGAGGGGAAAGATAGGATGCGTCGATTAACATTGGTTTTGAATGCTTGTAGATCAAAATGGCAAGGGAAAATCTCGCGGGGTAAACTATTCCAAATTCGTGTTGTTCGGCAATAAAAAGAATCCCTATATTTCACGGTACGTCCGAAATTGGGCTCAAAGGTAAACTGATGAGCATTCCTTGCGAGACGAGTATTACGGGAGAAACTTTTAAGGGAAAGAATTGGTTATGGGTATCGGTAAATAGCTGGGTATTGTATTTGTATGTGTTATTTTGTGGATATTTCCTGTGTAGGTTTTTACTTTGTTGCTTATATCATTTTTATTTGGTTGTCCAGAACAGTCAAGAACTATTTTAAATGCTTCTGAAAGTGTTCGTTCAGCAATTAATGACAATTTTTGTTCTGAATCGATTCTGTTCTCGTAGTTAGAATCAAAACCATAAATAAGCGCTCGTGGACGCGGTTTAAAATTCAAAATCATGAAAAGTGATTTCTTTATTAAATTTATGAAATTGTGATTGTTCATTTGAAAGAGATGATAACAAAATAAACACAAATTCTAAGAAAGAAAGGAAATAAATTGAAAGAAAATATTGGATTAGAATTTACTTAAGCTATTATAATTATTTATAATTTTACTATCGGTGCAAATTCTTTTTCGCCTTTTTATTGCAAATAGGATTCTTTCGTGCAAATTTGTATTCGTCATTTTTAAAAATAAATGAAATTCAAAAAAAAAATTAATAAATGAAATGTATTCTTTTTCTTATACTTTTTTTTCTTAAATAAATCCATTATGAACATTAAAACAATAACAACTATTGCTAGTTGTTTGTTGTTATTTTTAGTGGAGTTTATTGAATTAACACCGTTCAGGTTTAGGTGCATAACTTTAAACAAAGTTCCCTAAACATATAATTCACACCATTGCTTTATGTAATGGATTTTATAAAGTAGTCGGTAAACATTGATATATTGTGCGTCTTATAGCGAGTTTCATTGAAGAAAAGATTTGCTCTTTCTATCAAAAGATTTGATCTTTTTCAGTTTTGAGAGTTTCATTGCAAGAAAAAGAGCAAATCTAGATCAAATCTCAACACAAAAGATTTGATCTCTGATGGGGTGGCAGATTTGATCTGAATGCACATATACATGTAAATAGTCTTTCTTCGGTCAAACGTCAAATGGAAAATGTTTTGTTATTTGTTGTTTGTTGTAAACTTTTGCCAGCCTATATTTAGCAATAAAATTAACAAATATTCGTAAAAGAAACAAAACAGTAATAAAAAATGTTTGTGAATTCAGAAAATACCAACATGGGATTTTGAGTGAATCAACAACTGTGCATAGACATTCTTGCGTTCCGTCAAAATACTGTGTGTGCTCGTCAGATAATCACCAATACTACGATTAAATAGTGAAACAAGTTTCATTGAAAAGACCAAATCTGAATTTTGAGATCAAATCTTTAAAATTTGAATGAAACTCGCTATTAGAAAAGCTGAACGGTCTAACTGATGAGCCCACCGTTCATGCTTGGGCAAAACGCATATCTTGGAGTTAAGGGCCCTTCAAATCCATTATGTATCTAAAAATCATTTCACAAACATTTTTCTTAAACATCGCGAAAACATCGATTTCAACATTATAATATCGATGTTTTTATGAATCATGTTTACTTCCCTAAATGCAAGTGACGGAGAAGTGTGTCAACCATTCACCAATACTTTAAATCATGAAATAAGTTTCATTGAAAAGATTGAAATTTAAATGAAACTCGCTATAAGTAACTTCAAGTAAACTCTCAAATTTCGAGGAGTGGGGATGAATTCTCTCACAAACAAATACTATGAAAAAGTAAAAGAACGCTTTTGGTAGCCCAACTTCATGTGACAGAAACGTCAAATGAATAACCAACATAAATCTAGATCGAGATTTATTAAAATGATTGTAAATGGTCATTTTAAATGCATATTTATTGTTTACATTGTTGGATAATGTTTGAAGAACATTCATTGCTTAATGTACTGCCTTTGAGTTGGTCCATTTGCCTAAATGAAATTCACATACACAAAATAAAATTTCAGAGTTTGCAGGACATGGTAGGTAAGACTCGCAGTCTTGTTCTTTTTTCTATGATTGAGGGGAAGTATTTTACTATCTCATCGTCTCTCTTTTTTACGAAATTTGTGTGTTAGGGAACAAGATTAAGCAGTTTTTAGTAACTTTCGGCAGCTTGAGGTTACTTGAAAAAGTAAAGGACACACATGGTGATTTCGAAGATAAATCGATACTTTACTATTCGTTATACTTCGAGTGCGGATGTTCGGTGAACACCGGGCACGCGCATGCGCCCCAGGTATTTTCTTATAGCGAGTTTCATTCAAGAAAAGATTTGCCCTTTCTGTCAAAAGATTTGATCTTTTTCAATTTCGAGAGTTTCATTGCAAGAAAAAGAGCAAATCTAAATCAAATCTCAACACGAAAGATTTGATCTCTGATGGGTTGGCAGATTTGATCTGAATGCACACATGCATGTAAATATTCTTTCGATCAAACGTCAAATGGAAAATATTTTGTTATTTTTATTGTTTGTTGTGAACTTTTGCTAGCCCGTGCTTAGTCAAAAAATTAACAAATATCCATTAAATATACAAAACAACAAATAAAGGTGTTTTTGAAGTAAGAAAATACAAATATGGCATTTTAAATATATATACTGTACATGCCTGGTATTTTTGTGTGTGATATCAAATACTGTGTATGCTCGTCAGTGAATGACCAATACTATGATTAAATGATGAAACAAGTTTCATTAAAAAGAGCAAATCCTAATTTTCAGATCAAATCTTTGAAATTTGAATGAAACTCGCTATTAGTGTTAGATATCGGAGCTGTCAAAATTCAAAATTTAAATTCAAATCAGCTGTTGGCAGAAGTTCGTTTTCAGAGAATGGAGGAATTATTTGAAAATTGTGTGCGCTATTTTATGATATGAAATATTTCGTAGATTATTTTGTAGGTTTTAAGTTATTAATGTGTGTATAGACAAAATATTGCTTTCGTGGGTAATTTTAATAATTTCTATTTATTTGTCACCGTTTAAAGAAAACAAATTTAAATGAAAGAAATGTCAAAAAATAGAGATGTTGCACTGAGCTGTTCGATGTTAAATCAACACCGGAGCAGCTATGCAGTTTTTTGGCAGTTTGACTTGATGCACTGACATTCCCCAGTGCGCACTGGGGCGGGGAACATCGAACAAACCTAAATGATACACCGAAAATAAGTTTCTAGCCAGTCAGCGCTTGAGTACACCTTAGGCCTGAAATTGACATACTTCTTTGTTATAAGGTTTATAACTTCTCCCTTAATAAATTTAAAGCACGAATCGTGTTATATAAACAAATATTGAAAAAATATATCGATTTTTCGATATATCGATCAATTTCTGTTCTGTGTTCATCTTCGAATTTAAATTACTTTGTTCTGAAAACAGACACCACGAATCTAATTTGAGTCTCCGATTGCGGAGAATTTTCCATTCCGAGGTATCCACCTCGATAGGGTCGATTACAACCAATTGCTCCATTTCAAATTCAAATTTGAAAAGTAGAGGCAACACCAGAATTTTTACAAGCAAAAGCGTTCCGCATCCGCATGATTTAAAAAAAGATTTTACAAAATAGTGCAGCTTTAAAAGCAACCCACCTATTACAATTTAATACTAATTCAATTTGCGTCACTTACCCTTGTGAAATCTTAAGTGTTGCCACAGATGACTTGATTGTGTATAGGTTTTTCCACAAATATCACACAGATACTGTCGGTACTTCGTAGTTGTATCACGTTTACTCCTCTTATAGTGTTTTTCTTCATAATGCTCAACAATCTCGCTGGCAGATTCGAAAACTCTACTACAATATTCGCAAGGCAATAACAGCAAATGTCCACTTCTATCTATTCTAGGAAAGAAGTGATAAGCCGAGTATCTGAAACACAACACCATAATAATAAAATCCAATGATAATCTATGATACAAAATATCAAACCTGTGTTCATGCAAACTCTCCAACGATCCAAACTTGTTTTCACATACATTGCATACGTAGTACCTTTGTGATGTAAAGCCACACTTAAGGTTTTCTCTCGAGAAAACACACTCAGTCTGCCAATGCATGAAAATCTCCTTTGAAGTACAAACTTGAATCTCACACGAAGAACACTCAAAAGGTCTGTCCAATCGATGACTTGCCGAGTGTTCAAACAAGTAATAAACGTCAGAAAAGAGTAAATCACAAAACTCACATTGTAGAACACAACTAAGGATGACCATCTTGAGATACACCGCGGGCTTGTTGTCCGCTTTGGACGACTAAGAAAAGTATTGTTTTATAAGATGTTTTAAAAGCCTTTCGTAATTTATAACTTCTTTCTTTAGGAATTCAATAGCATCATCCAGATAGTTTTCATATGGAAAATCTGCAGTCTCAACGAATTCTTCTTCTGAGTTGCCAGTGAAGTGCATGCAAAAATGTTTGTAGGCGGTTTCTGGTTGGAAAAACACGCGCCCACAGAGAGTGCATTTGATAACTACTTTTAGAACATTCATTGGGGAATATCCGGTATTAGATGTAACGGTTGTAGAAGACGGAATTAGATCAAGCGCATGTTTTTCCATGTGACGCGAAAGGCCCGAAGCATGGACGAACTTTCTTTCACACAAGGTACATTCATGTGGGCCCCCTTGTTTCTTGGAGGCCGAGTTGCCAGCTGCTGATGTGGCATTTAGGTCGTACTTCAATTCGTCTTTAAGAAACCGACGGATACGTATTTGGTTTTCTCTTAACAAACGCAAGCACGGCGGATCAACTTGCTCTGCTTGAAAAGGCGCCAAAGATAGCTCCGGCGGCTCTGGAACAATTAACTTGTTATCTTCATCATAATCACAGATGTGCTGGTGGAAGGAATTAGCATCGAAAATGCAATTGCAATTGGCGCATTCGACAATTTGTGGATTGAAACAAAGTGGTTCTAAGGGTCAAGGCTTTAAATAAAATCTGGTTGAGAACATTTTTATTACTCACCAAAATATGGACACAAGTTTTGGTTTTGTTTAGGGCTTGTAAGAACGGGATCATGCTTCTGGGAGTTCTCTGGCTGGGAATAAGCAAGTTGCTCTTGATCTACGGCTCTAAAATTTTGTTCTGGCTGTCTTTGTAGACCCAGGTCAAGAACATCTGTACTGATTGTTGTGGGTGGTTCAATTTCGTTGGGTTGTTCATAATCTTGTTTCACTTCCTCATTATTTTTTAATGGTTCTGTATTGAAATCTTTTAGCTGGGAAAATATTTGCTCAGCTAACCATGCTTCTGAGTTTTGTAATTCTTCATCAGCTAAATTGCTAAAGTTCATGCTTTGTGTATATTTAAGAAAAAGTAAATTGAGATTGGAGAACCACGCGTTTTGCTTGCAAGATTACAAATGATTTTTTTTCATTTTAATTTCCGGATAAAACCGTAAAGTTGTATGGATTAGATATGTCAAATGTAGAAAAATTCCTTATGGCTAAAACACAATCACGCTTGACTGGCTGAACACAATGGTGAAGCTGAAGCTGAAGTGCAAAAATGAAGCAGGTCAAAATTGAAGCTAAGCGATGAAGCTGGCTCGAACACAATTTTGAAGTACGGAATGTCAATTTTGCTGCGAAGACTATAATACATACATATATGCATCTTAAATGCTATCGAAATATTACTCCGGAAGGTTTTTGAGATTTAGGAGTGATCAAGGAATTTGTTCAGTCATATTCAATGGATCTGAGAAAAAAGAGATCTCGGGTAGTCCAGAAACATTAAACTAGCCTATTTTGTTTCTGTGAAATGTCAAAGATGAAACTGAAGCGTAAAGCGCAAGTTAAAGTTAAGTAAACTTGCGATTCAGCTAAATTTCAAACTTCAGCTTCAGCTTCTCATTGTGTTCCCCTTATAGAGTTCGCGTATATTTAACTTTGACAGCGCTTCATACTTCAGCTTCAGCTTCACCATTGTGTTCAGCGAGTTAGCTTCGGTTTCGCCCGACGTTTACAAGTTCAACTATAGGAAATTAATACATCTTATCAAAATGTCGCTTTGACTTTGACGTTACGTTTGGTTCGTGTACAAGACAAGGTAACGTGACTTAAATGCAAAACTAAGGTAGAAACTGGTTGAACTATTGCTCGCTTTGACAGAAAAAAGCAAAAACAAAAACCGAAATTTGGAAAATTTCACTTATAGCCAACACAAAGCGTGTGAAATGTAACGTGACGAAGCCAAAGCTGAAGCGTGATTGTGTTTTAGCCATTAAGTTCCCACATTACGTTACGTTATCCCTTCAGAAGAAAAAAAGAAGCAGAGACATGATATACACAGAAATGTAAAGTATACTGACTGCGTTTGACGTCACTATTATCTGTTTTTGTGAAAATATTTTTATTGATTTTCTATATTTATAGTTCCTATAGTCTAGAAGGCGGCCGTAAGGAAACCGTAAGAGTAAATGGAAAATTTAGCCTTTAAGTAATGGCAAAATACATAAAATGTATAAAAACCGCTGGTCTGACAGATTTTTTCTTGTCTGTTTGGCGGTAAAATGGCCATTTCCGATTTGGTGTTAGCCTACCTTAGCGGGTCAACCAACAAATGGGGTACCAAATGAAAGCTCCGACCGTCTACATAATAGAAAAAAAGAAACAAGAACGACAAGAGGATAATTCTCTCTTCGTCTACACACTGAAAAATGCCCCGTCAGCGACATATGTATACCGGTGCCTGTACATTTCTTATGGGACTAATACGTTTGCATTTTTGGGGGCACGAAACGTATGGCTGAATGGCTGCTTCTCAAATGAATCTACACGTATTCACATACTCAAACTAAATTTCATGGTTTGCAGGGCATGGTCGGTACAGGTCGAAGTTCATTTTTTCTTTTTTCTATGGTCTACATCATTGTATATAATTGCTAGCACGTTGTTCCGTCAAGGTCGGTAAGTCCCTGCTGCCGCGTGACTAATAGCGAGTTTCATTCAAATTTCAAAGATTTGATCTGAAAATCAAGATTTGCTCTTTTCAATGAAACTTGTTTCATCATTTAATCCTAGTATTGGTCATTCACTGACGAAAGACTATTTACATGTATGTGTGCATTCATATCAAATCTGCCACCCCATCAGAGATCAAATCTTTCGTGTTGAGATTTGATCTAGATTTGCTCTTTTTCTTGCAATGAAACTCTCGAAATTGAAAAAGATCAAATCTTTTGACAAAAAGAGCAAATCTTTTCTTGAATGAAACTCGCTATAAGTATTTAGGCGAAGGAGTTTGAGAAGTGTAGTGAGGAACACAATCACGCAGGGATCAAAAATTTCTTGTGATTCTCTTATTCTCGTTTGTTATTTTCATTGCTTGCTTTATTAATAGCTTCGTCAGTTTGTTGTCAAATGTATGTTTTGCTATAACTAAGAGCGAGAGCGTTGAAATGAACAAACGTAAAGTCATAGACCTTGTTTACATGATTCGTTTTTTCGGTTGTTTCTTCATTTTTTCTTTTTGACAATTGGGTAAGGGGTGTAGAAAAGTAGGGAGAATAAAGTAACGAATGGAAGAATGAACATTTTAAGATTTTTTGTGGTTGAGCTTTGACGTTTCTCGTTTGATAAAGAAAATGCTATGCACGGACTAAAAATAAGAACTTTTAAAATTAAATACAATTCCCAATCATGTTTTTCAGTGGTAATGGATGGATGGATGGTAATGTATTGAATATATTCGGGGTAA
The DNA here is from genome assembly GCA_963971375.1 of Platycheirus rosarum. Classification (NCBI taxonomy): domain Eukaryota; kingdom Metazoa; phylum Arthropoda; class Insecta; order Diptera; family Syrphidae; genus Platycheirus; species Platycheirus rosarum. Next base: position 124,473,369 of record OZ020509.1, on the reverse strand, counting down.
TCCAAATCAGTGTACACACCAACGTACGTGCCTGTCCAAATTAGAAGAATGAAGAAACGACCGAAAAATGGAATCATGTACATAAGGTCATAGTAACTTTTTGCAACACTGCCACATGACGCTGATTCAACGTGTGAAAGCTATAGGCGTGCCCAAATTGTCATTTATGGAGAATCGGCATCATATGACGATGTGAATAGAAGGGGACTTAGCAGAACTATTTTAAGGTAAAATTGTTTGGTTAATTAAATTTTCCAAATTCCTGTTTTTGTTTTTTCTGTCAAAGCGAGCAAACTAGTTTCTAATTTTAGCTTTGAGTTTGAATCACATTTCTATATCTTGTACATGAAGCCAAAGGGAAGTTGTGCAACACAAGCGACATAAGATGTATTGATTTCCTATGGTTGAAGTTGTAAACGTCAGGCGAAACTTTCAAAATTTGTACGGAAAATCTCTTACAACAAATGGTATACTTTACCACATGAATTTTTTGTTCTAAAATTATTCGAAAACGTTGTTAAAGTCGAAAACTTTTTGCAACAACAAAATATTATTGTTTCGAAACCGAATAATAGAAAAATCGATCAGTTCAGTATATCGAGAACCTTTAGCTACTGTCATCATTCTATGATCTCATTCATTAGGTTAGGAATTTGAACTGACAAATGTACAAATTATCTTTTGTTCCTAATAATTCCAGCATAAAAAAATTATTTCAAACAATTTTCACATACAATCCCACAAAATTGTTTTATTACTTACATACATGTTTTAGACATTGACGTTTTGCAAACAGCTGTTTGAGTTAAAACAAAGCTTACAACATTTGCAAAAAGGGGTGTTCATGAAACGAGAGTAATATAATCGTAAAGTTTACGACGTTGCATGAATATCCTTATTATAACAGCAACATTTTACAACTTTCTGAATATCTAAATACAAAGTACTATTCAAGACTAAACAAAAATCCCACCCATTTTTATTGCCAATACATTATGACTTAACATTTAAACAAACATACCAAAAAGGTCAGATATCAAAAACATTTAACAAAAAAGAAAATTGACAAAACTTGTTACTCATTTCAGAATATTTACTTTATTTACAGTTAATTCAAAATCAAAGAAATAATAACCAACAGCATTATAAAATATCGGCTCCCTTATTTACTTGTTATCCTTGAGATTAAACCATTGTATCTCTTAAAATGCCAATTATTTCAATACAGCAAGAGAAAATAAATTGAAATTCGAAAGCTTTATAGATAAGAAAATATCTTATCATCCCAAATAGAATGATAAGAAAATTCATTCGCAAAAATCGCCAGTTATTAATGTTATTCTCCTAGCCAATGAATCAGTCGATTTGGGCTTTTTCTTGTGACAGTTCAACAAGATTTTAATGTTTTCTTGTAGTTCGTACCTTAAAACTGATAAAAACAATACTTATTAGAGAAATACTTACATATGTATCTGACTATTGAATTCGATAAATCGCATTGATCGATCGGGAAGAGGTTATTGAATTGGTGATGAGGTAAGTGCGATGAATTTCAAATGGCAATCTAAGTAATTTTTACTTAGATGGATCAAAACAAAAATTTGTTTCATTTAGAATAACTTCAAAGGAAAACTTTATTAAACGATTAGCAAGATATTACCAAGTTTGTTAAGAAAGAGCCGATGTTTAGCTCTTTGAAAGGAAAAGGCATTTAGAGACCTAGAAATACCACAAAACGTAATGATTCATACATATACTCAACTACACTCTTATTTTTTTTTGTATAATTCACAAATAATATTGAAAACCTTCAATAGATTAATTTGATATGTACTTTTGTATGCACAAAAACATTTTTTTTTTATTTACTTTTATTTTATTTAAAATTAAAATAATGAAATATAAAATATACTCTTCTTGAATGTATTGTCCTCGAATACCTTTTAAATAATTTTGAGAATGAATTTGTTTTCCAAAGTCTCGTTTTTTTTAATTGATCTTTAAGAATCAGTTTTTATTTAAATTTACAAGAACAAAATACATCAGCAGTTTCCGATAAATTTTCTCTTGAAGGATGTTGATGACATTGGCATAGTTTTGTATATTTATTGATATTTGATTTGATTTTTAAAGAGTTAAGCTTTACTTTAAGATTGACGTTTTGTTTCTACAGGATCTATTAAAACAAATATCGCAAAAATATGGCAAGAATTATAAAAAAAATACATATTTAAATAAACAAGATTTAAAATAGTGTCAGGAAAACTAAAAAAAACGTCGGCAATTTATCACAAAGAAAATTTAAATTTTTACAACCCAATACTTTGGGGAAAGTCAAACAACTATAGTTATCTCAGGCTACCTAACCTTAATCATACAAAAACTTTTGTAAGCACACGACAACGCAATCCCTTAGGTAGGTAATTAATTTTCAACAGATTCGCTAACAAAAATGTTAGTATAATGCAAAATGCAATTTTAATTAACTCTTTAAAGCTATGCCATTTAAATCTGCAGACACTTTTATAAATATAAACTTTATTTATTTATTTTTTTACCGAAGGAAATCTTTAAAAGACATTTTGTAATAATCGGTACAACTACCACAATAAAACCAGCGGTAAATCATCAATCAATCGCCATCTATGAAAGATCTACAAATATTTTTTCTTTCTGAATTTGAAAAATCACTATGCGGTAGCTTACAGTTTTAATTCTTTTCCATATAGCCTGCTTTATGCCATCATCTTATGAGGCTTTGGTTCTTCTTAGACTCCGAACATTGTCCCGTATATTTCATAAATATCCAAACGACTTTCAGGATGTTTTTTGTATAACACATTTATTTGTCCTGGATACTAGTACTCCTCGTAAGCATTTGGCAGTATTGGCGTAAGTTACTGCTTTACTGGGTACAAAAAATGGAACATGCATTGCTAAGCTATTTGTTTGTAAAGTTTATATGCGTCGATTATGTTTCGTTTAATTGGATACGCCATCGGCAAAAAGTGGCAATAAAAGCGTTGTTGTCCACTGGAATATCCTTTTTGTATAAGTTACTTACAAAACTGCTTTTGGGGCTAGGGCTAGTTTCTCCTCCTAGGCAAAACTAGTTTAGCCTATGGGCGTTCGGATAAACTAGTTTTTCCTAGGCCAAACTAGTTAGATTAAAATATTTTCACCGGATTGGATACTTCAATATTTCTAGTAAATCGAACATTTCTGTTGCAAAAAAATCCAAACTATATGAAATTCAAAATATACATATTCTCTCTCGATAACGAGAGAAATTCTACAAAAGTTTTTTTTGATTGGGGTCACTATAGGATTTTAAGTAGGTGCGAATATTGCAAAACCAGCTTATCCGACTAGTTTATCCGACCTCCCATAAACCAAACTAGTTTTGCCTTGGATAAACTAGTTTGGCCTAAAAAATAGTTTTGCTGGTAACATATATAACAGATCTTTCTTGTGATAAACAAGCTTTGATTTTATTTTATTCCGAGTAAGTACGAGCTTTAGGGAAATAAGGAAGAATGAATGAGGACAGGAGATACGGGTGCACATTAGTTTTGACGGTCTGCATATCAAATGGGAGGGAAAAACAGAGCCTGACAAAGCGTTATATATTTGTGTGGTGCGACTGAAAAATGTCATGAAAAAAGAATACATTTTAATATTCAAACATACTGCAACTTATAGACTTTAAAGCCGAACTTTCTAAAGGCTTTACAGTATTCGGTATCCCGAATAAATTAAAAACGTGGGCACCTGCTAAAATCCAACAGTACCTACTACAGTCTATCAAGGCTCTTAAAATACAAAAACCTTACCATGAAAGCCAAGCTGCTGCTTTGACTATGGTATACTCAAATACGTATTCGAGACCTCGGTGCTTACTATTAAAGGCACTCTGATTTCTTAATCACGTTTGAAGAAAAAGTTATTGGCCCCGAGTGTGAGTCACTTTTTTTGTCCTTGATATGTCAGTGAAGTCTTTGATTATCTCATTTTTTATAAGATTTCAAGCTTTTGCCTGCGATTTCGTCTGCGTGGACTTAAGATTTAATGAGTTTTTATAATTCAAATCAAAACTCGTTAAAAAAATTATTCAGAACGCTTTCACGGGGACCGTATTTTTCGGGATAAAAGTAGCCTAAGTAGTCAGCTGCTCCTGACTACAGCTCTTTAAGGAGCCAAGTCGTAGTGATTTATAATCTCAACCGTTCCTGAGTGTGTGTTGTTAATCTGCAAGAATGGAAGGGACTTACAATTTACGGCCGAGTCCGAACGGTTATATGAGATGCACTTTTACTAGATAAATTTTTACTCTTGAAAATTTTGTCAGTTCCTCGCACGAGGCAGTACCCCGGAAAAGAAGGTGGCTATGAGGGGGACTCGAACCCAGGTTCTTCGCTTAGCAGTCCGACACACTAAACTAAGCCACGGGGTAATACAAAAAAGTAGACGTACAAAAAACTTTCCTATCTTTTTAATTCTTCTAACTATTGTCGTGCAACGTCATGTTGCATTCTAAAAAGGCAATGTGCCTTACAGAATATTAGTAAAAAATATTATTATTATTATTATCTAGGTACAATGGATCCTATAACTCATACATCTACCAAACTTCATAAATTTGTGCAGTCGTAGAGCATAACAAACAAACATCCACTCATACGTCATTTCACATTTATACTTCTCCTAACGAACCGTACACTTTTTTCTGAATGAAAAATTAGCCTATTTAATTTAATCAAAATCCGTTAAACCGTTGTTACATGATTGCGGAACAAACAACTAAACACACAAACACTCACATTTATAATATTAGTAGGATAGGCATCGAAAGCTGTAGCCTTGCTGTGGTCTTCTACAGTATTAAATAAATAAACTCTATCAATTTTCTTAATCTTGAACATTTCATTACAGCAAGTGCTATGGACAAACAGTTTGTTAGTGAACCAATGGATTTTAACTACAAGGAAGGAAATGCAGCAGTAGATTTCACCAAAACCTTTGACCTCACTGGCAATGACAATGATCAGATGCTAAAGTTTTATTTAAGAAAGGCAGGGCTTTCAGATAATATTGAATACTTGACTTCAGAACAGAGAAGAGCTTTCATATATGATATTGTAAAAAGCAATAAAAATCCAGGATATTGGAAGGTTCTCCACAATATCAACAAAACAAGAATGCATAATAATGTTTTTTTTTTATTTTTATTTCCTTCAAGCCAAGTGTGTTACCACAAACATCAACAGCTCGTAGAGATGTTTTTCAAAAGTCACCAATAGAACGAGAGTCATCGATTTCTCTGGAATCCATTGCTGATATTCCTCCTGCATCAATGTCATTTGACTTTGCAAACTATACAAAAGCTAGAAGTCTCAACACTGATCTTAATGCAGCTCAACCAAACTTCCCAGTTGAACAGAATGAAAATGTTAAAAGCACACTTTACGAGAGACAGTTTAGTCAACCAAGGTCTGTTTCAAGCAAGCCAAACAAAACTGCTCAAACTCCTGTTGCAACTTCCACTTTGGTAACAAGAAAAGGACGAAAGGTAGATGTAAGTGGCCCAATGAATTTCCAGCATATTTCTGGAGACATGACAAGAGATATGACTAAAAATGCATTTGACCTTTCTGGAAAGTTCAATAATAATTCATTGAAGAAGTATATGATTGAGCGTGGCATCACCGAAGAAGATGTAAGTGGTATGGATAGCAAAGATTTAATTAAGAAAATTGTACAGTCTGGTTATACTTGGATGGTATAAAATGAATGCTATAGTTTTATTTAAATATTGAAATGATTTATATTTTAGCCAATTCGAACGCAACACATAGGGAATGTTATACCACCACCACCTTCTGAAACATGCATGGCTGCTGCATCTTCTCCGCCTCCCTCTCCGCGAAATATAAGCCATTCAAGAGGTGGTGCTATTATAGTGAGTCCACCAGTTTTGCCCGCAGATGCTGGGAGTTCTCAAGAAAATATATATGAGGAGATTGTGCCAATAAAACGCAATACAACATCGATTAGGAGGCATCGAAAAAAACCAATTGTACCACCACCACCACCACCTGCTGACGTTGCTGCTAAAAAAGCTTCTCCTCTGGAGCAATTAATACAACCACAGCCCTTACTAAATCAAACTAATTCACCTCCGAAATTTCAACTAAATGCATCGATACCACCTCCTCCTCCACCTCCACCACCACCACCTACGATAATTGGAAAAACAACAATTCAACCTAATCAAGTTCCTTCTTCTAAGTCAGCCAAAATGATAGGAACTCCAATATCTTCCCAATCTTCAACATCAACATTAGCTTCAGGACATGTTTCTTCTCCCCCTCCACCACCTGTTCCTCCTACACCAATACCGCCACCGCCACCGCAAGTTACATCTTCGGTGAAAGGTTCTGAATCAACACAAATACCAAAACCAACCGCTACTGATAGCAGGGATGCTTTTCTAGAAAGTATACGCACCGGAGTAACTTTAAAGGTATAGAATGTTATGAAACAGAATTCACTGAATTATAAATTAAATATTTTAGAAAGTCAATCCGGACAAACAGTTGCAAAAAGATAAAGGCATTAACGCTGAAAGTGCACCGATACAGTCCCACCAACAGAAAACTCCTCCGGTTTCAAGGCGCGAAGTCACGCTTGCCCAACCTGAAAAACTCGACTTTATGTCAGAACTTCGCAATGCAACTTTAAAAAGAATCAAAAAGCTGGAAAATAATCCATTTGCTTCTGAATCCGAATGTTAGGCGATTCCAAAAATATTATAACATATTGGTCAAATCAGCAAGTAATTAAAAAAACACGCACATACCGTTAATTCCAATACTTGTGTTTTTTTGCCTCTTATTAACAAACTATTTTAAAAATAAAAACGTTACCATATTATAATTCATGAACCTATTAAGAATGAATTGCTAGGTGGCAGCTACACATTCCGATCAAGAATTTAAATATGAAAACCATAGATATATATATTAAAACAAAATGATGTTGACAAATGAAAATAGTTGATTTCAATTGCCCATGAGCATATTATTTAATCATTAAAAAAATACTTACCTTTGAAAAAAAAAATGGTGGCGTATGAGTAACTTCTTTTTTAATATATAAAGTATTTGACGTAAGCCAAATTTAAACAACACAAAAGTTTGACATTTAGTCAGTTTCTCACAGCTGTTGTTTAAGTGTTTTTAAGCACGAAACTCTTAAAAATAAGATTTCATTTTATTGAAAGAAACTAAATTGCAGTTAATTAAAAGGTTATAATCACAATTTGAGAACCAATTATAAGAGGTTTTTCAAATATCAATTATTTAAAAAATAAATTGCATGACTGGATAGCACGTACTTTCTCTCATGTGATAACATCGCCGAATAACATTTTAAAAATATTCATTTTTTTCATACGATTTTTGTTAGTTTTGATTGTTTTTTTCAAAAAAGATCGTAAGATAGTTTTCAGCGAAAAAACAAATATGAACGATATTTTATTTCTTAAAAAAAAAACTTTGAAAAAATAGTACACGTTTTAGAAAAAAAAAGTGTTTTTTTTAAACCACCCTTTTAAAGAATTAAGCACATAAGTAACATACATTTAAAAACAGAATTTAATAAAATGGACCTACCGCAATATTTTTTTGGAAAAAAATCGGGTTGTGGTCGAAATTCTTTTTACAAAATACTGTATTTCAAAATTCTGGTTACACAGTAATTGCAACAAATTCTTCCTGTATTCTCACGAGCAATATAATTATTGTAATAAATCTGTTGTGTTTTTTATTAATATTAATTAGTATTAATTCAACATGAACATTCATTCAATACTCAGTTGCCATGTCGAAGAAAGGAAAAGAAACATTAATTGTCGACGGTTATTCATTTTGTTTGGGGAGAGCGGACATAAGCAGAATTAAAAAAAAATGTGCCATTGGAAAGCAAGATCTTTGACAGTTTGAACTTATAAAAAATATACTTAACGGTTTTTAGTAAAAATGAGGTACGCCATCACACGTCTTAAATAACAAAGAATTTATGATAAATGTATTTCGAAAATTGTAGGACCGGTTTTGATAAAATCCTGTTTTTTTAGTTTTTTGATTTTTTTTTTTTTGAAATTTTGGTATGCAGTTTTTTAGAGCTTATAGTATACATGTGATTATAAAATTTTAAACAGAATTTCGAAAAACAGAATTATGAAATACAGGATTTTGTACGTATAAAAAAACTGAATTCTGATCGTATAGAATTTTGACAACCGAAATCATGACCCGCTCCCGAAAAAAATCAATATTCTAAAAAATAGTTAAAAATACAAAAAACCGTTATTCGAATATATAAACTTTGACAGTTGACAGCGGCCATTTTGTTGAATTGAATTTTGTCACTACTCTCATATGTTTTTCCACCATCGTAATGTCGTGTTTTTGAACTACAACCGCTTTAAATGACTTTTCTCTTTGTTGTCATTTTTAAATCCTTAACTTGAAACTGAAACTTAAATTGCGGACGCATTCAGAAATTGTTATTTTTTTAATTAGAAATAAATATGGAAAACATTTTATAAATTTTATATGATAATGCATTTCTTAGATTTAAAGATTTGTTCCCTCCATTTAAGCTATTAAACACAAGAAATAAACCGATTATTAATCCCGATAGCTTTCCGATGATCGCGCTGCTAAACTTTCACTTGCAATGAGCAAGAAAGCTAGTTGTGGCTATTCCAATCGCAGCGTTCGGACTTTACTGCGAGAGTTGATCTACTGCGTTTTTTTACTTAATTTTTAAATCTATTGCGCCGATTTGCTTTTCATTGAATTTACGAAATTTGTTGATTCAGTTTGCAACGAGGCACTGGTTCTATAACCAATGTATAACAAAAAATCTTTTTCTTTCATTGAAGTAATGTCCAAAGTTTGGACTTATGGTATGTACTTCGCTTTTCATATACATTCAAATCTACTCCACCACTGCAACTGCTGGGCTTTGCTCATAACCTATTTCGTATTTTAAATTTTGATTGAATAGCATGGCTTTATCAAATGAAAGATACTGTACTGGTGCGTTGCTTTTGCATATTTATTTTTTAATTTAATGTGTCAAGTGTCAATTCCAATTGTACTCCAAGTGTTTGCTAAACATATTTAGATAAGAAGTATAGCGGTCCATTGCTTATAACGTAAAATAAATTTTGCATCTGTTTACTTCACATGTGTCATAACAGAATTGACAACTGCCGACATTAATTTGCAAAAATTAAAGCCTTATATAGCATCATTTTTCAATAAAAATATTGCAAAATATATGTACTGATAAAGTTTTAGTTTTACTCCGATTTTTTTATCCGATCTACTGCAAAACGCGATTTCTCAAGTCCAAACCCTATTCAATGTTACAAAAAATAATGCATAATTCAATGAACACTTACAAAACAAGCTCAAAAAGTCCCGTTGGCACAAAAAGTGTTAACAGTTCTCTTAATCTCCTTGGGTACACTTCAAAGAGCTCTCAAAACAGTTCAAAAAATAATAATAAATGTATATTTTCATATCAACAATATAAAATTTTGTGTATGTATTAACATGATTACGTTGGTGGTTTTTATAGTATGTTAATGTTCAGCTTGTAGCACTTTAATGAAATAAAAAAGCTAAAATTGGTACCTCTCATGGAACCGTTTTCATTTTTTCGACTTTCTCGAGAACTGGTTAACAGATTACAATCAACATTCATATTCAGAATGATGATAGGTAAGTGGGTAATTTCACATTGAATTATTTTCGATTTTTTTTTTTATTTTTAATATTTTTTTTTTGGAAATCAATATTTAAATAAATTAAACGAGAGCGTATTGCCCTTTAAGCCATTCCCACCATCAATACAAATTCTATTTCCGACATTTTGCTTTCATAAATAATTTCCTGTAAATGGAACCAGAGCTTTCCACGGCAAACAAATAAAAAAACAAAGAACTGACAACCACTGGCAGTCGACCAGTCAGTTCTGCAGTGTAGATAGCAAAACTGCTCACTGACACGATTTTTCATAAATTTCACTGACGCCATTGTCGTGTTTCAATGAACCTTTACTCAGTGTAGTGTGATAGCCAGTTTTTATAAGGTTTATAAGGTTTTTGAGGGTTTTATGGGTTTGCATGAATACCCCTAATATTCTGTTATGATTGCTCTAAATTTTGAAATTTATCTAAGCCGGTAAAAAGAGCTGAAATATAAAAAATAAAAAATGCAACATTCCAGTTTGTTGGTAGCTACCAACCTTCTTATTTGTTCTTAATACTTAAATAAAGTTCCTTCCTATTATTTGCATTAACTTTTTTCAGTTATCTTCACCGCTTTAAAAATTAAAACGACAAAAAAACGCTCCTTCTTTTGTACATACACAAAACATGTGAAGATATGCTCGTAGAACCTTATTAAATCAGATATGAACGTGGGAAAAGTTGTCTAGAAAATGTTCTTATAGAAATTGGGCAATCTGGCATCACTGTTAAATTCTAAGCTGTCAAAATTGTAGAAAAAAAAACAAACGACGATTTTTTGCATTTTTTTGTTGCTTATTTGCTCCTCTTGACACCGTATAAGATAATTATTTAATTAATTTTTTCCAATTCCAGTGACTAGGTGCAATTTAGATTTAACACATTTAAGTTACGTCTTGCCTTCAACAGGTTGAATACAGAAACGATGGGAAAAATTGCTATTATCGGAGGCACCGGCATGACCGGCAAATGTGTGGTAGAACATGCGTTACAGAAAGGTGATTTGGATTAAAATAATTTGTTCTATTCTGGCAAAACTGCTATTTAATTAAAAAAAAAACTGTTTATACAATACAGGTTTGAATGTGCGTTTACTATACCGCACTTCAGCAACAATTCCTGAAAATATTAAAGATAAAGTCGAGTTAGTCCAGGGAGATGCTACTAAATTGGAAGATGTAAAAAATGTCCTCCAAGGTGTTGACGCAGTTTGCGTAACACTTGGAACTCGAAATAAGCTAGAAGCAACTACCGAAATGTCAAGAGGATTACAAAATGTCATTGATGCTATGAAAGAGCTGAACATTCGACGGTTCTCAGTAATAATGTCATCATTTCTCTACATGAATCCAGAACAAGTTCCAAAAATGTTCCATGAAATCAATGAAGACCATCGCAGAATGTTGGATATAACAAAAAATTCAGGACTAGACTACATTGCAATCTTACCGCCCCACATTGCCGATGAACCTAGCACAGAATTTACTGTTCTTCATGATGCTTCTCCCGGTCGAGCGGTGTCCAAATACGATTTGGCCAAGTTCATTGTAGATTCACTAGATCAACCAGAACATTATGGAAAAGTTTGTGGTATCGCAAAAAAAATGCCGGCACAATAACTAGAAGTTGATTATTAAAACAAAAATATCTAATCTTTGTTATTATTTCAATAAATTTATGGAAACGGATGTTTTTGTTCATTTCATTTATAGCTTAAGATCTACAGGAATAAGAGGTAGATTGTATGCATTTTAAAAGTGCATAGTCACCACGAAGTGACAAGGTAAACGAGATAGAACCCTTAGTGATAAGAGGCTTGGAAATGCTTTTAATGAGTACATGACACTTTAATAAAGCTTTCCTATCACTAGAAAATGTGGTATGATTTGTAATAAATAGCTTTTAAAAGCTAGAAGACTAAGCGATTATTTTATATCACTGGTAATTACATACATTTCATTTGTGAATATAGTACACAAATTCTGCACAAATCTATACACAAATGCGATTTTATGCAATTAATATTTGTGGTTCAGATTATTTGTGTATTTTGAAATAATAAAACAAATTTCTGGTTTGAAAATACTGGTTAACTTCAAGTTAAGAAGGAAGAAACAGCTTTTAAAAAAAAGTCACTGTGGCGTATGCGTAACATTCAAGATCAACATGGGATAGATGACTTTTGATTGTTGACAGTCAAAATCAAGAAATTCGGTCTGTTTAAGATGACAGTCAGATTTGACTATCACATTTTTGTGACTTTTTTTGTTGACACCTATTTTGGTGTCATTTTGATTGAAATTGACGTTTGTTTTCTAGTATTTTGAAGATTTCTAGAAAAATTGTTTTTATGGTCATAAAATGCAGAAAATAAAAAAAAACTGAAATAGAAGGGTAAGACTCCTAAATATGGATATACCTACATATAGGTATTCATTATATATGTACTGTTTGTGTTATAATTTTTATCATTCGTTTTAACAGAAATTTTTTAACCAATATTGGTGTTACAAGGGATACTTTTTTTTCATTCGTTCAACTTATATTCCTCCTGTGATGCAGTTAGCAGAAACATTAAATTTTCTTGGGGAGTGTGGCTGCCAACGACAAGTTGGTGGTGCGGACTGGTCAAGCCTAATGATGGGTCGAAGTACCGACCTTAAACAAATGGGGAGATAAAAAAGTGAAATTTGTTAAATCGGTATGGTTTTCTATGAAATGAGCCATGATTTTCTTTTGGTTTATAATCGCATGAGCTTAATTGATTAAAATGATTGCATTAATTATCTTTTAAAGTCTTAATTAGTGTTTACTTTCATTTTTATTATGAGTTTTTGTTTACAAAAATAGCATAACGAAACTTTGCAGGTTAATTTAAAATCAAAAGATATTTGACACTGAAGCCGTGATGGCAAAACGGAGAAAACAAAATTTGATCCTTAATTGATCACTTTACACAGACGGAAATGTGTACAGGATCAAATTTGATAGTATTTAAATAAATTGCCGACTGGATCGCACGTACTTGTTCATATGTGCGGTCACATCGTTCGATAAAATTAAAAAAAAATAAGTAACATTAACGTAAAAAAATAACACTATCTGAACTTAAGAAAGTGTCAAATATAACATTTGACAGAAATCCATAGAGCCGTTACCAAGAAAGCCAACAATTAAAAAAACCGTTATATGAAGGGTCCCGTTAAGACTTTTATGTGGTTCTGATCAAATGATAGCCAACACAACCTAAAAAAATCTCAAAAAAATTCATCAAAATCGTTGGAGCCGTTTTGGAGAAAATAAGCTTTTCCTAAAAGGTCATATGGCAGGTACCGTTATTTTTAGGCCTAAAAATAAAATTTCAATTTCCTACTGGGAATGTCAAAAGTATCACACACACCAAACTTGAACTTATTATTGTCTTAAAAATCTTAATGTGAGTATAATGTAAAGAATGACAACGCTTTTGAGAAGTCAGTCCGGTAGAAAAAATGTTTTCAGTTTATCCCGAATCTTTCAGGGAACGTTTCCAATTTTCATTAAAAAATAGCCAAATGGTGCCTTGAAATTTGGGTATGCATTAATTTTGAGAGCACGCAAATGATGTGACATACACAAACTTTCATAAATTAATTTGTGTACCCTATCAGACGATTTGTGTATACACGCAAATTCGATTCCACAAATCGTGATTGTGATTGAGACTGTTTGTGTATCTTTATGACAGGAATACACAATTTTTTGTGTATACAGAAATCGTCTGATCTAAGCTTCACAATGGCATATCTTTATTTCCAAATTCGTTTTTTCTCACACGCTGTTTCTAGTAATGAAGGTAAATGGTGGATATAGTGTCAAAGTGCTATGTCCAAAGATCCGGGTTCGATTCACTTTACATGTTTAATTTTTTGGAGGAAGTGACAAATGCTCTAGGAGTAAAGATATTCTCGGAAAAGCGCATCTTAAGCAACACATTTTTTAAGATTATGTATCTCAAAATTCAAATTAAAAATCAGAGTCCTGCAAGGCATCCCACATTCACGTGGTACGGTTAAAGAAAGAATCCCTTTTATTGACTGTACTGTACTGCGTTCGAAGTTGGGTTCAGGGGTAATGTGATGTGCATTTCTAGCAGTGTAATATATTACGGCATACGGTAAAGGCATGAACCCGGCTATTTCGCTAGAGCATTGTTTATAGAAATAGACTGTATAGACAGTAGCCAGATCAAATGGGGTAAAAATGTGTTGCATTTTCGAACATTTTTTCCAACGTCGAATATATGGTCATTTCTCAAAAAAGGTAATCTTTAATGCACATTCTGAGAACTGAGAGGATTTCTGAATCTTCGATGCAAGTGTCACTAATGGAAAGTGGCATGGGAGATACTTTTTCGCTTTAACAACAAAACACAACATTGATTTTTTGAAGCATATAAAACGACCCATAGTACGAGTAAACTTGGTGCGCGTATCATGTTTGAGTTGATTTTCAGTGTGCGAACAGCCAAAAATGTTGGTATCACCAAACTTCAAACGTGTTTGATATTTAATGGAGTTGGTCCTCATACCAAGCACAAGTACGAGTGTCTGCAGAATGGTTTACTCCTACATTTCTTCGTTCATTTCATTTTTAGAATTAATTAGAATAAGAAATTTGTATTCATCTAAAGACGAACTCTGTACTTATTTTAATAATTGGGTATGAGTAAAGGTTTCCCTTTTCGTCGGCCAGTTCTTTATCGAAGTTCTTTTTCTTTTACATTTTGTTCCTCATTATCCTCTAACAACTCACTCAAAATAAAACATTAAATACACTTGTTTGCTTTACACGTAAATTCGATACGATTTTTTGTATTCCCTATTGCTGTCGAGATCAGAATTCAATGAACTTATCAATGCTGAGAGCGCTTCCATCAGCAAAACAATTTATTGGATTAGTTGTTTCAAATAATAAGTCATTTATAAATATAAAGAAAAGAGATCGAGAAAAAACAATTCCCTGTGGCGCTCCAGCATTTATTTTGTTTGTATGTGACTTGAATCCACCCAACACAACTTGTTTTGATCGGTTCGAAAGGAAATTAATTTTCTAACGAAGGGCTATCAACTGCCTGAATGAATAGCTGAAATATTAAAATATTCTTAAGGGCTAACTATAATGGTCGGAAACAAGCGGAAGCTAGTGTCAAAACCGACCGAGACATTCTAATCGTTTGTCAAATGTGTGAGCACGTCTACCCATAATGGACGGAATGCCGCGAAAGTATATGACTGGCCCGTCCCCGCTATGCCAACCATTCTAGTTCAGCCTTTACTTTCGCAGAAATCAGATCACCAGTTTTCGCTGCGAAAGCCGTATTGTCCGAAATTAACAAGCTTTTAATCTTCGAGATATTTCCTAAACTAAACATTAATCACCATTCCCATTACCATGCAGAGAAGGGACGTAAGTACAATAGGGAAATAGTTTGATTGATACTTTTGGGGACAGACTGGACAATTGTTGTTAACCATCCACTCGGAAAGAGATCAGAAGAATAGAACAAATAGAAATATTTACGCAGTGGTTTTCGCAGTGTTGAAGAACAACTCTTCAGGTAAAGAGAAGAAACAAAAACAGTTTCGAAGTTCATGCGAAATTAATGCGGAGAACCGTGTGTAAGGGACTTTTCAAAGTACAAATTTTCACGCAAACATCAGGTTTTCAGTCTTTTTCTAATTAATTTTTTTATAATATATGTATGGTATGTACATGTACATACATATGATAGTAAAACATACATATCTATCAACTATGCTCATGAAGGAATTGTGTATCCCTTCAAAGTACAAAGAGGTATTTAGCAGTTTATGCAAAAAAGCAAACAACAATTTAATGATTTACTAGTTGTTTCCTGACATTTCCCACCTCAATCTACCGAATCTTCCAAATCCTTTGATTCATTCTAATTTTGTGACAAACTTTCCTTTTAATTAATACAAAAAAAAAACTTTCAAAGAACAAGCATTTCAAAACTTTTTTGTTTTCATTTATCCTAACCATTCAAAATCTCTACAAATCACATTTAATAATCTTTTATTTCGATTTAAAAAAGAAGGAATTCACGGATGTAAAAGTGCTTGCCAACAATTTCTGCACTTGACACGAGGCGTTTCAGCAACCAAACAAAAAAATATTTTTTTTTCTTCGCAATGGCCAAACGAAAATCTAAAAATACCGTGACAAATTGTTCACATGAATTTTAAAACCTAAGACAAGCCATTAAATAGTTTACGTGTAAGCGTTTAAAAGAAATTTTTAATAATGAAAAATCGTTTTGTTTAGATTCGAGACCAGACCATCAGACAGCATAGAGCATTATTCGCAGTGGAGCGTTTTATTATCTTAATATAAATCCCACATAGAGTGCATCGCGCCTGGTGTACGATGATCTGATGCCTCGAACTTGAACTTGGCAAGTGCATTTCTTTAAAAATGCATATAGTATACACTTCAAGCTGCAGCTGAAGGCAGAGAAGAACACAAAAAAACCAAAAAGATTATAAATATTTGAAGAACTGCGCTGTGTGCCTTGTTCGGTTTCTTCTTCCTCTAAAGAATTTGTTTCAAAATAAATCACTGACAGGACAATATAAATTAAAGACCACACGAGTTGACAGGTATTTTAAACTATTCTCTAGGATTTGTTTTATTTTTATTTCTAATATTTCAATAAATATTAATGTATAATAATTCGTTTATCATTTTTTTCTTGTATAATACTATTTTAGTAATAATTTATTTGCCTAGGGAATCACAAACATGTTTTCTACATCGTTTTCTTTAATATGTATTAAATTGAGCTTCTACAAAAGCTTGATATTTGTAGGTGTCGTCATAGAGCTACTAAAACTAAGTTCTGCGTTTTTGAAGTCTTTTATAATCATAATCAATTTACTAATTTGTTATTATTGTGGTTAAATGTAACTTGATTGGTGGCAAAATTTCTAATTTTTTTCTTTTTTAATGTTTGTTTTTGACGTAATTATGTTAAATTTATTATATAAATCATGAAAAATGCTTCAGGAGAAGTAACATAATGAAAAAAAAACTACTAAATAAAAACTTCCTTCGTTTAGGAAGCAAAAATGTCTTATATAACTATTCCTGTTTAATTTTCTTTTTTTAATATTAAAATAAGACTGAAAAAATGACATTTTTTATGGACATCGTACTTGTATTAGCAATAAAATCATATTGAGTTTTTTTTACAAAATTAGAATTTACTTACTTCTGAAATAGAAGTAAAGTACACAATTACTTTGTTACAAATGTCTCAGATACAAACCAGCAATATTGACACAAAAATATTTCCATCAATTACAACTTCAAAACTTTAAATACATTTCAAAGTTTTTTTAATTTACTAATTCTAGGAAGACTTGGTGAGTAAAAACAAAACTCTTAAATTAAGAAAAGAAAAAAAAAACAAAAAATCATTTTTGAACATATTTTTTTATGTAAAATAAAATATAAAAAAAATATAATAATTACATAAAAACAATAGAAAAAAAAGAAATAACCTATTTCAACATAATATGTATATATTACTGTGGAGGTTTGTTTTCTTTTGTTTATCTGTTTTGTCAGCATAGGAACCACTCATGGAAAGTGCTTTATTTTTTCTATTCTTCTCGATTAACACCAGCAACAGCAATTACGTGCAAAAAATCAACACACTAAAGTGATCCATTCTCCATATTCTAAATTTCAACTTAACATCATCATAATGGAATAGCATAAGTTTCTTTTTTTCGCCTATTTAACCAAACGTTGCTTTTACAAAATCTTTTTCATGTACTTTTTCTTTGCATTTTCCAAGCTAGGTAGCTCACAATGTCGCGGACCGTACATTGAGACGGGTGCACAAAACTCATAGCCAATTCTTTCGTAAAAACCTTCTTGATCAATTGTCGACAGGTAAATAGCTTTCAATTCTAAAACGCTTCGGCAGTAATCTTCGGCGCATTTCATAATTAGTTTTCCAAGACCTCTGCCTCGGTACATTTTGTCAACCACAACTGATTCTACAAAGCAGGCCAATTTCTTGCTTGGAATTGGACTCAATTTACAATGAGCAATTACACGGCATAGATTATCAGTTGTTAGAACTAAGCTAACTGGCAATGCATCGCAGGATGCCTCGAGTGAACGCATGCGAGCCACATCACTACGAGGCCATTCCGAGTTTATGAGGTTGCAGCATTCTTGCATGAGCTCTGGATACCTGTGAATTGGGACGACGTTGAAGGGACTGCCAGAGACATTGAACGGTGGAAGACCCTGTAAAAATGTAAATTTTATTGAAACAATTGTTCATGTAGATTGAAGTTCGATAATAAATGTGCCGTTAATTATATAAAATATAATAAAAAAAATACTATGTTAAAAATAAACTCACAATTTATACCTCATAGTATGGCTCCGGTTTTCTGTATCTCATATCAGGTAATCTTTATTGTTTAAGAATTCGTATTTATTTGTTCTGTATTTTATGTTTTGCTTATTTTTTTAACATAATCTGCAGAGATTCAAATAGAAAAGGAATTTTGGTGTTACTTTCATTGTTTTAAAAAAATACAGAGAACACATATTACACTGATACGGTTTTCGGATGGAACGAATCGTGACTAGGTCTGATATTTATGCCTGACAACATATAGTAATGATGTTACATTCAACAACAAACATTTTTTTTATTATTACGTTGAAGTATTTAAAACTAATGAGTCTCTTTTTAAATTATGTTTTTTTTTTAAATAACAGTTATAACTTTCGATATAAAGTTAGTGGTCCGAAGATCTAAGAACTTGTGGCGCCTAAAGGAAGTATCTTAAATATATATATCCATTTGAAGTTTTATATAAAGTTTAGGATTCTTACAATAGAGTTAGTAGGAAAAAGAGGTTTTTGAAATGTTGGCATTGAAAACAACGGTATCTGCCATAAAACCGCTATCAAAAAGATATTTTGGTTGATATGGTGTATCATTTAACCAAACGTAATTTTACTAGACTTTTTGGTGACGGTTTTTTCAATTTCTACTGCCGTGTAGAGCCTTCCGTTCAGGATCATTCTTGATCGTGTTTTTCCGCCACATCATCAACCTTATAATTACGCGATGCTTAATCACAAGCCCTTCGCTATTGATCATATATCCTTCTTCTTCTCTTCTTCTTTCCTTTTTGTTCTCGACGACTCTCTGATCTCGACTTGGATCACTATTCTCCCACTTTACTGCTTCACACTACTCTTCCACCTGTGGGATTCGACGGTTTAACCTCCTCAGAAAACGTCGGCAAGCCTCGCGGTTTTGAATTGTTTCATGCCTGAGGCCAATCAAATGCTGGTGTTTTTGCATTTTTTTGTACTAGGATCCAGGAGTGCTTAGGGCTGCCTCTCCTCTTTCGCGATTGTGTTGGAATGTTGTATGATATAGCCTTTTTGATGTGGTTTTCAGAATCTCTTCTTAAACATGAGAATACCAACTGAGCCGGTCGAGCACTGTTTTTTTCTAAGATGGCATTTTTGACGTGAAGGCTTCCTCGAATTTTCGTGCTATTGATCATAGATCCAACATATTTAAACTGTTCGCACTTGGGAAGAACTGTTTAATTCAAATAAATGTCCAGAATTTGAATCTGAAAATAGGAAGTATACGCTAATGCGGTATCTTTCCCCTACCAGAACATCTACTTTAGTGCTTCCTTGCAAGGATTTTTCATTGGTTTTCAATTGAAATGGCTTTCCAACTAAAATGGCAGGGAAAATGGCACCGGGTAAACTATTCCAAATTCGTGTTGTTCGGCTAAGAAAACAATCTCCATATATAACGGTAAATTGAGCTCAGGCATGAAGTAATGAGCATTTCGAGCGAGACGAATAATACGCGTTCTTCTATTCTCCCTATTTTGCATTATATCGAGCAGATGTAGCGATGCTTAGAAAGTAATCTGCCCAGAGGTGGCATATGGAAGGGGAAAAAACTTCTTGCATTGATTTGATATACAGATATAGAAAACCGAAATTAATAAATAAATTTATTGGTGCGACATCTCCTTAAGGAGCCACAGCCTAGTGACTTATACTCTCAACCATTCCTGTGTGTGTGTGTTGTTAATCTGCAAGAATGGAAGGGACCTACAATTTACTGACGAGTCCGAACGGCTAACATGAGATGCACTTTTTCGAGACAAATTTTACTATTGGGGGTTTTGTCAGTTCCTCGCAAGAGTCAGTACCCCGGAAAAAAAGATGGCTATGAGCTGGATTCGAGCCCAGGCTCATTCGCTTAGCAGTCCGACACACTAACCACTAAGTCACAAGGCACTACAGAAAACCGAAATACTTAGCAGAATTTATGGCGATCTCAAGTATTAGAATCGCCAAAACGAATATGTAAAGCTGAAAGTAAGGTCATCAGCAAAACAGTTTTGTGGATAAGAAGTAACAAGCATAAGATCGTTTATAAAAATGAAGAAGTGAGTCGGAGACAGAATGCAACCCTGGGGCACACCAGCATTTACTTGGTTATCAAAATTGAAACCGGTTTAATACAACTTATATTGAACGGTTCCGACTATAGCTTCTAATACAAAGAACAAGAGTATTATCGATCCCAAAAACACGCATTTTCGATAAGAGAGCGTAATGCCAAAGTCCATTAAATGCATTAGAATATCAGCTGACCTTAGAAAAAAAAGGGACGTAAGTGCTATGGGTCGGAAGAAGGAGGGAGGAGGGGTCACCTTTATTAAGGACAGGCTGAACAAATGCTGTTTTCTATCTTCTAGGAATTATTTTTAAAGAGGAGGAGCAATCTGGCTTTGCCAGTGTGGAAGAAGAGGAAGAACACCTCTTCGCAAACTACTTTACAAGTGCGGAAAAAAATCTGTCTCATTGAAAATATCTGAAGTACAGGAGGTGCAACGTTGCTAACCCTCCAAAGATCTCGACATACATTCCTTCTGATGTTGTCTGGCCAGAATATCGGAGCCAAGTGGAATTGTATACATTAAAAATCATCCGCAATAACGATTTCAGTGCAATGACATTGGGAAACAATTTTCGAGATGGAATCAAACAACGCATCAAACTCTAATTACTGACAAGATTTGGGCTCCTGTTAATAAAACGATATTGAATGATGTACTTGCGAACAGGAAGTTTGAGCCACAAGAAGTCCATATTTGAACATTGCCCGTATTGGGAAAGGCTCTGTCAGGCAATAGCATCCCCATTATATCATTTGCCTGAATTATCCCTTCGGTCCGAGAATGGATCAGAGGTTTAGAGCTTTAGTTTAAATACGGATTTACTTTTTTCCTCGTTTACTCGTATAGCTTTAAATTTTTTGGCAAACATGTGCCTCAACGAACAAGCTGCGTGGCCAAACCTTGTCTTTTTGCTTGAACGGGTTTGTTAACATCAACATTTCCTGTCAGTTCAAAACTAGCTTTTTTACTTAACTTTGCCACGTATCGTCCCAGGTTTTGCATGTCTTCCTTTTTTTATTTTCCATACTTTCGTTTCTGATTTAAATAAATTAATATCTTCTTTTGTTTAATGGCTCATAAAATAACTTAAAATTATCTGGAGCTCAAATGAAGTAATGTTTAACTTCGTACCTCAAAAACCTAGATCTACTTCAGGGCGTGCTGAGAACGTCACATAGGCACAAAAACGCATTTTTTTGTCAAGGCAGGTTGAGATTTGGAAAAACGTTTGGGCAGACAAATCTAATTTAAAATGTTGGTTTAAAAAGTAATGACCAATTTGATTTTTTGAATTTGATGCCTAACTAGGTACTAAAATACATACCTAAAACCCTGATATTTCCACCAGATGTTTTTTTACATATATGTACATCATACTTATCAACAAAATATATTCTCACGGCAGATGATAACAACTGCTTATTTTTGAACACACATATTTTGATCTGTATGAAGTTAAAACTGTGCACAGCTTTTGCTACCAATTAATTTCTACAATTTTAAATATAGAACTAGGAGTAGGAGGTGATCACTTAATCTATGAGACGTGCCAATAGATATAAAAAAAATTAAACGCCATGGAAAAATCCGGACAAATTAAACGAACCACAATTTTTTTTAAAGAAAAATAACATTTTGTCACAAAAAAAATATAACAATGACCATGATGATTCCAACTGAGGCCAAATGAGTTGCATAACAACAGCAGGACTTTAGAGAGTTTGGGAAATAACAACAAAAGTATGTATATAAAATGCTTGTTCAACATTAAAGTCAGTCGAAACATAAAATAAACAAAACAAAAATTGTATTTACCATAATTTTTGTACGCTCGTCTTTAGGTACGCCACGATGGAATGAAAATACTGAACTGAAACCTCCAATTTTCGTTTGAAAGTTCTCTCGCAATGAAAATCTCGCGACACCGACAATAAACAAGAAATTATGTGATGTTCGTTTCGATTTGCTTTAGTTTTGTTATTAATAATTCGAATATTTTCGTGTTGCAAAACAAAAATACTGGCAGTATGATTTCTATATTTAGAAAATATTATAAAAATCAAAAGATTTTAAACAAATTACACGGTGCAAAGGAACGAACAACGAAAAGTCGAAACTATTTTATAGAGGAAGCTAAAGTAAACGCGAATAAGTATAAAAAACTGCAATGCATGAGAACTGTCAAAGATTTTTAGCATTTAGTTTGCTTTGGAGATAGTTTCGTAAATAGAATATGGGTGACACAGAGAAATTAGTATAAATTGGTAGGAGGCAACATGGAATTTCATTCATAAATGTGTATATAATTTTGTTATTCCTTTTTTACAAAAGAGGAAACGATAGAGCTTGAAAAAGATAAAGGTGTAGACAAAGTGACAAGTTCATAAACATAGAAAATTAATAGGACTTTCAATTGGAAAAAAAAAATCAATTTATTTTCCATCTAGATCATAGAAAAAAGAAGCAAGAACTAGAAACAACATCTAGATCTGTCAAAACACAGATTTCCCCAGACATTGCGTTCCATTGGGGAAAAAAATTGATTTTATTTTTATCTGAAATCAAATTGTCAGATTTGAATTTTTCGGTAGATTTACCCCTCCTTTCACTAATACCAGTAAAATTTTAAGATCTCAGTTTGACAAGTGTGTTTTTGTTCTGTAATTCATTTCGATTGTGAATAAAATTCTTAATGTTTAAATAAATAATAAATATATATAAGCCTGTTTTAAGTGAATTAATATAATGATCCAGCTCATCTTCCTCTTCGGAATCAACAATGAAGTGATAAAGAATACTATGAGTTTGTGCAATTTACTAGCAGCGTTGCCGAAGTGGCACAATCGTGCTGTTTTGAAAAGTTGTTACTCGTGCACAGTAGCACGAAAAGAAATATATATGCCAATAATTTTATAATTATTATATTTTTTAGTATTCTCATCAGACACGAAATCTACGTCGTCGTCGTCTTCCGATGGTGATATTTTGTGAATTTCTCAAGGAAATTGGTCGATGTAAAGGAACTTTATGAATTATTTCAAAGAGTTCTTGTCTTTTTGACGTTATAACGTCTTATAAATTGATGACACGCTACACATGCAAAATAACATGACTCATGTTACCGTTCCGATTCATGCTCACGTTACCAACGTAACGCGGAACGGCCTAAACCAAGTGTGTATTGTGTTTGTGTATTGAATATTTTTATAACAAATGAAAGAGTATTTGATAAATGTACACCAGACTTTGTACGTATTCCGATGGCATTTTATTTTGTTTTTATTGTATTTAATGCAACACCGATTTTTTGAAAAAAATATTATATATTTTTTGCTGAAATTAAATATAAAACTGGTGCCAATTGGTAATAGGTTGTTGGTCAAATAGTATTTTTGGTACTAGATCTGAGTACTTAGTACTATAATTTAGTACTATTGTATTTGCTTGGTACTGGATTTAGAACTTGGTAGCAGATTTAGTACTATTTTGTTTTCTCTTATTTCCATGATATTACAAAACGTATAATGACGTGTATATGGGTGGAGTAAGTGGAATTTTATATGGTGTGAGTTAACGGTCTGTATGTTGGTGTTGGTGTCATCAATATTTTCTTATGACGTTATCACGTCCGTTCTTACAGACAACCAATTTTTTTTTCAAAACTGCTCATCCGTTTTAATAATCATAATTCTCATTGTCAATATACAGTATTCGTTAAACAATTTGCTTCAATGTTCATATTGATATATATTAGTAAAATTTTCTTTCGAAACCAATTTTTGTGTACCTATTACTTGTTTTTTGTTTGTTTAAAGTTCTGTTTAGAGTGACACAAGCCATGACAACAAGTTATCAATCACGGATTTCAGATAAAAATTACCGAATTTTCTTTCGCCCGAAATTTAGTACCTGAA
Organism: Platycheirus rosarum; assembly: GCA_963971375.1. Taxonomy (NCBI): domain Eukaryota; kingdom Metazoa; phylum Arthropoda; class Insecta; order Diptera; family Syrphidae; genus Platycheirus; species Platycheirus rosarum. The sequence goes on along the minus strand of OZ020509.1, from coordinate 124,449,091 downwards.
CATTTTTAAAATCACTGGTACCTGTCATAAGCTCACAAAGCAGTTCTAGGAACTAATATGTCTAAGACCGGTCTAATTTCATTTACTGATTTGACATTTAAAAAATTGTGTTGAATTTAGTTTACTACAAGAAGCGAGTTTTCAGTAGAGGGCTACCATGATAAATATTGTGTGAAAAATGTCTTAAATATAAAAAGTGTTGTCTTGCATCATTAAATAACTACTAAATAAAAAAGAAATCAAAATCTTCCAACGTAATAACTGGTACTACGTTGTCTATTTTGGTAAATTCGACGATATCGAAACCTCGAAACAAATGTTCTCTATTGAAAACTATTTCCATTCACATAAAATGCGATCGCACAAAATTAACATCAAAATTAAACAAACACATCGTGCTGATCAAGGCGTTGCAGAAACATGTTAATCAACCATGAGAGGCTTTAGCGGGACAGTTTTAACTGTCATTCACATTAATATTTTTTTCGTAGTGGTTTTTGTAATTTTATTTTATAATCCTTAAACAGGCGTGAACGAAATTTCTTCTGAAAATAACAAAGATTATATTAATCCGTAAAAATTGCGAATACGTATCATCTAATTGAACATAATTTTATCAAATTACCTCAATTGACCGACGCCGAACTGGAAAGCACGGAACAGATTGAACCAGCAACAGCACCAGCACCGTCAACAGCAAACAGCACGCTGACCAGCAACAGAAATTGAAACACGTTGCTACCAGCACCAGCATCGTCTTCTTACTTCTGTTTGACATTTTGTGTCATAAAAAAGTATACGAAGTTTTCTTTTGCCCATGAATTTCACTTGTTCAAAGTTGGTAGCAATGGAACAGCAACAGCAAATTTAGGACTTTGGTCTAACGACGCTGGTGACGTTGCTGGTGCTGGTCTAATCTAATTTGAGCCATTGAAATACATTGGTTCTAAATTAATGGCGGCCGCTGTTGCTGGTGCTTTTGCTGTTGCTGGTTCAATCTGTTTCACGCATAATGGCGGCCGCTGTTGCTGGTGCTGTTGCTGGTTCAATCTGTTTCACGCAGAAACTTTGTATATACACTGCATATAGTACTATCATGGAGCATCATTTTTTAGTTCTGAATCAAGTCGCAATAAGGCGTGCTGAAATTGCCAATTGGTGTGAATATAGAATAAGTACAGACAACAAAAGTTTATTAAATACTGGTAAAATATCGGTAAAGGTTCTCGTATCCACTATTTAGAGTTAGTTCTGAATCAACCAGGAAGATGGCCAGACTAAAAATGACCACCATGAGAGTACTATAGAAAATGTATATACAATGGCAGAAAACATAAAAAATATCAACTCTTCTTGTATTTCTCAGTTGTTATTCTGAGTTATCTTTTTTATGTATATCGGCGTCTTTTTCTTATACTAAAAACCTGAACGCAAGTCAACATGAGATTGACGTTTTTTGTAGAAGAAAAACGAATAAAAACCTTCCCATTACGGACAGCCAAACATTTTTTCTCAAATAAAAATAAAAATATCTGTCCTGATTCATAAAACAAATGTTTAGATAGATTTTAACATAAATAGGTAAGTTATATTACGTCCGACAGATAAATTACTTCAATATTTACCTTACGTTTAGCACAACAAAATTATAAAAACTAAACCACTTCACTGCAAAAACAAAGCTTGCACAACAAATTTATTATAAAACTATTAAAAACAAAATCATTATTTTTACAAATACAAAAACAAAACATTGACCCCAAAACAGTTTAAAAAAAAGTGCAGTCGCATAATTTAAATTTAGATTCACGGGCAAGACAACGACGCGACGTTTAAAAAGTGAGATTTTATCAACCCAATTCTTATTTTTAAATTGTCTTCCTGTTTACTTAAGCATTTAGTTGCGATCTCAAACAAAACATAAAGAAAAATGCTGCAGAACAGGTTGGGTGTTCCGTTTCCTCAAGAGAATCCGTTGTGGCTATCTTGGCACGATTCGCATTTGATACCGTCATTAAATCCTTCCAACGTTATGGATTACTTTTCTCGGAAATCGAATCCTTTTTACGATCGGGTTTGTAATAATGAGACTGTTCGAATGCAACACATGAGCTTGGATCAGTTAAAGTATAAAAAGAATTTTACGTCGGACTTCACATTTTATTTGAACGTTTTAATTTTAGTAATATGATTGGAGTTGAATATATTCTATTGCATGTAGCAGAACCCATTTTATATGTGATACGGAAGCAACATCGTCATAGTCCGACGGAGGCAACCCCATTAGCGGACTATTATATCATTGCTGGAATGATTTATAAAGCTCCAGATTTGGCTAACGTCATTAACTCACGAATTGTAAGTAAAATGTTTAATGAAACTCGACTTTATTTTGTTGTATCTCATTTTAATGTACTTGACTTATGATACATACATACGTATTACCACATCATTGTTTATATTGATAGAACTTGAAAGCGCAAATGTAATAGACTGACCAATTGTCGACTTATGATCTAATACAACTAACTTGAATAGGGGCACGCTGGAGTCTATTGGATTCGGATTGATTCGTATGATAGTACTGGTAAGACCTTTGTCTTGTACAGCAGCAGCTTGGATTTTATGGTAGTTTCTGGATTTAAAGAGCCTTTACAGACTATAGTAGGTTCTGTTGGATTTTAGCATTACTACTTCAAATTCTTGCTGCACTACCCAGGTAGTTTAAGCAACACTTCTCATAGCCACAATGTAGTTAGTCTTCCCTTCATTAATGTACAGCCCCATGTTTTGTTCCGCCTGCTCGATCTGGGTAAAGAGTCTTGTACAGATTTTTGGCTTCTGCCGATTATGTCGATGTCGTCTGCGTAAGCAAATATCTGGCTGGATATGATGAGGATAATCCCTCTTGTTGACGTGCCATAGTCACGGATTGCTTTCTCCAACGCCAGGTTGAAGAGAATGCAAACCAGACCATCGAAGTCCATTAAAGATGTTGATTGGTCTGGCCAACAAACCAGCTACTTTTACTGGGCTTGTAATGTTGGTGATGGTCAGCCTACATATGGTCGTGTCAATTTATTTGGGATGCCGAATTCTCTCATGGCCTTATAAAGTTCTACCCTGGCTATGCTATCGTAGGCGGCTTTAAAGTCAATAAAAATGGCGGCTTTAAAGTCAATAAAAATGGACTTCGCAGATATGCCATCGGCTCCGGAGGCCTTGTTATTTCTGAGCCGATTAATCGCTTGGTGGCAGCAGCATGAAGTCTTCCTCTTGAAATGTTGGAGTCTTTATTTATTCCGTGAGCTGTCCGTTCAACAATTCATTAAAGTACACTAGCCATCGCTCCAGAATGCCTTCAGGATCGATAATCAGATTTCCTTCCCCTTCCATACAGTATGTGCAGCGTGATGTATATTGCGACATGTTTCTGACGGATTGGTGGAAGGCTTCTGGGACTGGTGCGCACCTCGCCCTTTATTTCTTTCCATTTCACAGAAAATATTTTTTTCCTAAGCTGCCTTTTTGTCTCTGAATATACAACTTGGAATGCTCACGTTCTCTAATACTGTTGGATTGCTCGCTATGCAGCATTCTTACCCTCAGACTTTAGTTTGTATTCATCATCAAATCTGTCGTTCCGATTACTAATGACTTTGTTCTTGAGGCGTAACAATTGTTCATCTCGGCACCTTGTCCCCAGAGATGAGAGCTTCCTACATAATTGTGCGTTGAAAGCGCCAAAGATGATTTTAACGTCATACCTTGGGCAGACATTGAGGGTCCCCTCTACAAGTTCGTAGAAAGTATAAAGTTTCGTTTTAGCGTCCCTAAGTTATACAAGCGTAATATACTGTTTGAAAGCACAATTCTCTAGTAAGCCAAAGGCAAGATGGCAAAAGTGCCGCTATTAATGATTCCAAAATGAAGTTGATTTTCAGAATGGAATTTGTTTACAAAGTATTTATACTACTTAAAATTATTTTGGGCTACCCACACTTAACACACTTAAAATTATTCATACATTAGAATTGTATTACATATTTCGAATGAGCACAAACCTATGATTCAATCACAATTGGATGGTTGTAGTAGTGAAACATAATACAAATTGTGCCACACCCATAGCACTAGCATCTCTTCTTTCTAATGGAAACGCTGATTAACCGTCAGCTTAAGGAATATCTCGAAGATCGAAAGCTTCTCCATGACCGTAAGTATGGCTTCCGCAGCTACCGTTCCACTGGTGATCTGACCGAACAGTGCAACAAATCTTTACATCGCTTTGGTGAAAGTAAGATTATTGCTCTTGATATCTTCAAGGCATTTGATAAAGTTTGGCATGAAGCTCTCTTATCAAAAATGCTTGCTTTTGGGATCAATAATACTCTTGTTTGTTAGATTAGAAGCTATCTTCCGGATTCCCACAAAATAAATGCTGGTATGCCCCAGGGCTCTGTTCTGTCTCCGACTCTTTTCCTCATTTTTATAAATGATCTTCTGTCTTTTACTTCTAATCCACATAACTGTTTTGCTGACGACTCTACCCTCAGCTTTTCGTATTTGTTTGATAATTCACGTCCTTCTCCTTCAGACGTACAATTGCAACGGCACCGTATGTCAAGCTCATTAAACTCCGATTTATACAGCATTGTCAAATGGGGTAATAGGAATCGTGTGGAGTTTAATGCTGTCTTCTGTCGTTAAAGCTAAATATACCCCCAATGCCATTTTCCATGAATGCTCTCAGTACTCGGTATGTGTGTCAACGACGACCTCCGTTGGAACGACCATATAATTGAGATCGCTAAGAATAAGAATGCTGCTAAGTGCTTAGGTTTTCTGTATCGGTGTAAGAAGTATTTTTCCCCATCTGATCTGGCTACAATTTATAAAGAGTTTATACACTCTAAACTCGAGTATAACCTTTATAAAAAAATGTTCACTCGAAGTAGCCAGCTGCATTCCTCCCCTTAAAAGTTTCTCCCGTAATACTCGTCTCGCTAGGAATGCCCATCAGTTCACCCTTGAGCCCAATTTCGGACGTACCGTGAAATATAGGGATTCTTTTTTTAGCCGAACAATACGAATTTGGAATAGTTTACCCGGCGGGATTTTCCCTTGCCATTTTGATCTGCAAACATTCAAAACCAATGTTAATCGACACCTCCTATTTTTCCCCTCCCTATCTTCCTAATGCCCGCGCAGTGTGTTACATTAAAAGGGAAACAAATAGTCCCTTGTGCACGCGTTAATTATAAAAAAAAAATATATATACAATATCAATATGCATCGACAGCAAGTGTCAATGATCTAACTTTATGTTTAAAGAAAATCAATAACAAAGCAGAGCAATGTTTGCTATTGGTTTTTCTATGGTGTCATGTATCAATGAAGTGCTTCGGACTACTCATATCACTTCTTGTAGTGATGGATGTTATGTCAATTTTTTTTATGACATCATCAAGCTGATGCGCATCTCTTGTTCCATGAGAAAATTCATAAATCATTTAGACGTTGGTGTTGCTTATTTCGTCATGTGTAATCTGGTTATTTCCGCAGCTTTTTGTCGGGGTCTGAGTTTTTTGCAACATGTTAATTCTCCTATCCTTGCTTCTTCAATAGAGAATAATAAGAACATTGAATTGTTTTGTTTTATTATTTTTTAAACTATATCTAGAAAATTTTTTAGTTTCTTAATAAACAAAGATCTATATTACTATTAGCTTTCAACAGTGACTAATTTGCAATCTGCATTTGAAGAAGCCAGCAGCTATTCCCGGTATCATCCAAACAAAGGCTATACATGGGACTTCTCATCAAATAAAGTTTGTAAGATGAATTTTCTTATTTATAGTTAAAAATAACTCTAAATAATATATTTTGTTTAGTGTCTGATAAATCCAAAGCAGCTACAAAGAAAGATGCATCACAAACAAAAGACGAAAGTGGAACTGTTTTTCAAATGCAGCGCGTTGATATGCTTTTGATGGAGCTCCTACGCAAATTTCCCCCACCAATTCCGCCGCAAATCCATCAACAACAACAGCAGCAACAACAAAACTTGAATATGCGCGCTGATGGACAAGATGGTTTACAGGTCATCAAACAAGAGCCCAATACAAACAATTCCAACGTGTCTGAGGCAAGCCCTGTTGCTGCTTCAGGAGCTATGGATATAAAAGTGGAAAATGCCGATATGAAACCACCACCAGAGAAAAAAATTAAATTACAATAAAAATAGTGAGAATAATATATATATATATTTTTTTTTTGTAAAATCAAACAAAATGCTAAAAATCATTTACAATACCTCACAACTTTGGTCAAAATGTCATAGACCAACTTCCGAAACGATAACATCGTTTTTCCAGTTATTGTGTGTTTAGCTTTCGCCCTAGCGCGTAAACCGGTTTCTTCCTTTGAACCGTGCTCTATTCTTCTTTTTTTTTTCTTAATTTTCCCTCAGTGTGCATCTCGTGTGTATCCATTAAAGCTTACATAAATACAAAATTAGAATGGCCGTAAGGCCACAAAATCCAGGTGGTCGCTACGGGATTCTCGATCCCGACCCCGACCCTGACCTTCAACCAAGAAAAAAACCCAAAAAAAACTCTATTCCCCTCACTATGTTCCCAGATCTCCCATCATTTTCCGGCTCGAAGAATCCCCGATTCCTAATTATGTCTCCATCAGCTAAAGAAAAACCCATTACAGCTATAAGCCCGTTTGTGCTCAAAAAATCCATTGATGCTATAAGCAAAGAATACGAAAGTATTAATCAACTTCGCGACGGTAGTTTGTTGATATTTGTTAAATCACAAAAAATTGCAGATTCTTTCCTTAAAGTGAAAAGTCTAGCTGGTGTACCAGTAGCAGTGAATCTTCATGATCGTCTCAACCAAACGAAAGGTTTATGTTACGCCCCGTGTCTCATAGACGTATCAGAAGCGGAGATACTTAGTGAAATGAAATCTCAGGGTGTCATCGAAATTTTCAAATTTGTTAAAAAATCTGAAAATAATATATCTAAACCCTCAGGCTTAATTCTCTTCACATTCGATCTCTACCAAATTCCTAAATCAGTCGACATTGGATTTTACACAGCCAAAATAACCGAATATATTCCCAATCCAATGAGATGCAGAAATTGCCAGTTACTCGGACACACACTTAAGCGCTGCAACGGCAGCACAAGATGCGATTCCTGTAACCTCCCCCCCCATAATCCAGAACCATGCACTCGTACTATGTGCGCAAACTGTTCCCTTCCCCACCCTTCATCATCCAAAATATGCCCGTCTTATAAGCAAGCCAAAGAAATTCTTACAATAAAAACGCTAAAAAAATGTACAATGTCTGAGGCCAAGCAAATCTATAAGCAACAAAATATTACCCAATTACTACCTCAAACAGAAACATACGCCGATACAACCAAACAAACAACCAACACACAGAATAGAACATTCGATCCCCAATCGATCTCTGAACAAAGTTCCTCCACCGTTCCCCCGCCAAACTCCAACAATACTTTAACAACAACCAAAAAACCCGTACTACCAACTATTAACGATGAAAATACTAATACACCAACAAACTCCGCTCTATCGATCACAGCCGCACCCACACCTCAACCACATCAACAATCCACTCAATCCCTCTCTAACTCAACCCAACTTCTTTCAGCTACAAACACAAATAATCACTCTCCTCTTAACAAAACAACTAAAACTAACACAACCGCACTTACCTCCAACTCAAACTCTTCAACTCCAACAAAATCATCCTCTCATCTTTCCAAAACTACTCAATCTCTCAGAAAAAACAATAATTACACCAATACTGCTAACCAATCTGCTATCGGAACACAACACACAAACTTAATACCCCCTTCATCTTCTCCACACCAAACTCATTCCAACGCCTTAGCCAAAACAATCAACAATTATACTTCTACCACACCAACTACCTTCAATACTTCATGTACCCCTCCCCCCATATCATCACCTATCTCAACTGTCACCCAAACACTTTTAGATAAAAAAAATTACTACATTGAACCTACTGAACCAGATGATGTCACAATGGATTAATACTAATTTCAACCCTAACTATGACTCTGCGCCACGAAGATTGAATCATTCGGGTTCCTTAGGGAGCCCGGATGCTTCAGTGTCCGAGACGCAGAGTCAATGTCCTGAACAACTTAGTATCGCCAACCGAAATAACTCACATCACAATACAAACAACACACCAATCACGCACAACCACACTTCTCTTACCACAGGTAAAAAAAGTTCGTGGACCCCACGAGATACCAAGGTAGCTCTCAACATTCTGCAATGGAATATGAATGGGTTTACAAATAACCTTGATGAGCTTAACCTTATAATTAAAAAACATAACCCTTCAATAGTCGCCATACAAGAAACTCATTGCCCCTTCGATAAGACCCTCATCTTTCCTAAAGCCTTTGAAGGTTATATATACAACTCTCCAATTAATGACACTGGCAAACAAGGTATAGCGCTTTTCGTTAAAAAAAATACTTCTCACAAAATTATACCCATAAATACAAACCTTCAAGTCCTTGCGGTTGAGATACAGCATAAAATAAAATTTACATACATTAACGTATATCTGCCCCCTAAACAACCAGTCAGTAAACACGACTTAGACAACATTACTAATCAAATCAATCACCCAATTATATTCGGAGGAGATATAAATGCCTGGAACACCCTTTGGGGCTCTCCTAACAACAACAAAAAGGGCGAATTACTAGAAAATTTCTTCCTAGATACAAATCTAGCTATTTTAAACGACGGATCCCCTACTCATCTGTCAACACACAATACTCTTACGCATGTCGATGTATCTTGCTGTTCCCCTGAGTTACTCCCTAAAATAGCCTGGAAAAGATTAGATGACCTACACAATAGCGACCACTTCCCCCTAATTGTGACATTAAACATTGATCGCATCACAACTTCAAAAAAATTCGACCCTAAATTCAAAACTGACCTAGCTAATTGGACGCGATTTAAACAAAAATCTGTAGAGTTTTTATCTAACAAAACTCAATCCGCAAACAATAACAAAGAAGCTGCCGTTTTACAGAAAGCACTGAGAACCGCAGCAAATTTTTCTATACCACAATCTACTCCAATAAAACATAAACAGTCTCTTCCCTGGTGGAACCCGGATCTTTCCCTACTACGAAAAACGAAAATGACCGCGCTTAAAACCTTTCAAAACAATCCTACAACACAAAATCTAATAGCTTACAAAAAATCTAACGCCAAATTTAGACTGTTACTCAGAGACAGCAAAGCAAAATGCTTCTCTGATTTCACCTCCAATTTAAACCCCAACTCCCCTCCTTCGAAAATATGGCAAAATATCCGTCGACTAACCGGTGACTCTACCCCTCTAGTTATAACGAGCATCAAATCAATTAACGAAACCTTAATTGATCCACAAAAAATATCTAACTTCATTGCACATACCTGGTCAAAAGCCTCAGAAAATTCCAACTTCTCAAATAGTTTCAATGAAGAAAAAGTAGACACTCTTTACTGTCCTCTACCGCTACATCCAACCAACGCGACTGCACGGCGCATAGAACAACCTATAACTGGCATTGAGTTTGAAACCTCCCTTAACAAGGTCACAGGCAAAACTCCAAGCAGAGATAGAATATCTTATCCTATGATAAAACACCTTCCCGACCAAATCAAGCAGAGATTAGTTGCTCTATATAACAACATTTTTAATAACTCGGTAATTCCTCATAGCTGGAAAACAGCCTCAACAATACCCATTCCAAAGCTAAAAAAAGACAAAAATACAGTGGAGGGATATCGCCCAATCTCTCTTATCCCATGTTTATCCAAAATAATGGAAAAGATAATTGCAAAACGGTTACTATGGTTTGCCGAAACAAACAAGCTTATAAGTCCTAACCAAGTAGCTTTCAAATCAAACAGGGGTTGCGTTGATGCTCTTCTTCATATCGACAATTTTGTCTCAAAAGCGCTGTCAGCCAAAAATCATGTCTCCATCCTATCCCTAGATTTTGAAAAGGCTTTTGACAAAATTGGTCTACACATCGTTTTGAAAAATTTAATAAAATGGGGTGTTGGAAGAAAAATATATGGATATGTGAAAGCTTTTTTAACTAACAGATTTTTCTGGACTAAATCTAATAATGTTTACTCTTCAAAATTCCCACTGCACAACGGTATTCCCCAGGGATCACCCCTTTCCGTAGTATTGTTTCTAATCGCGTTTAATGATATAAATACAATCTTGGTAAAACATACATTTTTAGATCACTGCATTTACGCAGATGATATATATATCTTATGTAAGATTAATGATATTGACAGAAGTAAATTAATATTCCAACTAGCATTAAAAGACATTTTAGATTGGTCGATAACATCAGGTGCCAAGCTTTCAATTCATAAATGTAAATTGCTTCATATTTGCCGAAAACAAAAATGTCCAAAACCTAATATCAATGTAAACAATGTAAATATTGAAAATGTTAGTAATTTAAGTATTTTAGGACTAGTATTTAGTAAAACATACTCTTGGAAATCACACTGTTTAGAACTTAAGAAGTCCCTAGCTGCTAGAAATAATATTATAAGATATCTAGCTTCAAAAAAGAGCAATATGCACATTAACACCTTATTAAACACTACAAGAATGTTAATTTTAAGCAAAATTGACTATGGGTTGTACATATACGGGCACTGTCCTAAATCAACTCTTAAAATAATAAAGCCCGTCTACCACGAAGCAGTTAGGAGAAGTATTAACGCTTTCCCGACTACTCCCATAAAAAATTTATTAGCGGAAGCTGGTCTACCTAGCATCGAGGAACGAAGAGACACAATCACCACCAAACTGCTTGCGAAACTAGTTTTTACCAGAAATTCGGTCATCGTTAACGACGTAAAAAATGCTATGAGCCGCAAAGTGACCAAAAAGACTCCTTCCGCCATAGCCAAGATTATAGCCAAAGCAGCCGAATTGGAACTTCCAACTAAACGAGAACACACTGTCACGCCCCGTCATCCTCCATGGTTCATCTGTTCGGATTCTGTGTTACTGTCTCTAGCTAACTACAAAAAACCAATCACCAGCAATAATATATACCGTCAACTCTTCACAGCCGTTTCACTCGATTTAAAATCGGCTGGATGGAAATTCATTTTCACTGATGGCTCTAAAACAATAGACAACACATCATTTGCAGTTACTCTTGAAAATGGAACTATTGCCTGCATTGGTAATTTGCCTGAGTTTTCATCAGTATTCACAGCAGAAGCATTCGCGCTTCTTCAAGCCACTAAGTTCGTTATGGGCCACAGAGGAAAACATATCATATGCTCAGACAGCATATCTGTACTCAACGCCATAAATAACCCAGATAACAACACTGAACTCATATCCGAAATTAGATACCAACTCACCAAATCCCAAAGCAACATTAAGCTAATGTGGACTCCCGGACATGTTGGGATCCAGGGAAACGAATATGCTGACACCGCTGCCAACTCGGCCAAGAATTCGCCTGTTTATCTCTTCAATGTTTTCACCAAACCAGACCTACTTAAACACATACAAAACAAATTAAAAGCAAATATAATTCACGACTGGAGCCTTTACCACCACCACTACAAGAAAATCAACCCCAAAAAACTTATCCCCGTATACCCAACAAACGTACACAAAAGCAAAATATCTAATTTTGTACGTCTACGTCTTGGACATACTGCAACTTCCCACCAGCACCTTCTCAACAAAAATACTGCACCACTTTGTTCAACCTGTAACACTAGATGGGATCTACCTCACATATTAGAACATTGCCCTATAACACAACCCATAATCAAAAATATATTCAATAACAAATCAATTTACGAAATTCTCCAAAATCCTAGTTCTACAAACATTGAAAACGTATCTGATTTTATATCCAAAACCAGCATTTTTATATAATTTCCTTTCTTTACATAGAGCCAATAGTCTCAGCAGCTAGGCTCGTTAATCTTAATTACCATGTAATTTTAATTGCGTGTCAATAAATAATAATAATAATAATGTATTTGAATAATTTGTCCAGTTATAAATTTTCTTGTCTATCCTGTGGCATTATGGTGAAGAAAATTTCTTTTTAATTGCAAATAGGATAAGGATACTGTCCTGCAAATTTGTATCCGCAATGTTGTACACATAAAATTAAAAACAAATTTATTTCAAATCTGCATTTGATTTAAATATCTTAAAGAATTTTTTTGTCTCTTCCACAAAATCTCAACAGTTATTTGCTGTTCCTCCAAAGCGCAACTTTTTTGTTCCATCGCTTCTAATCTGGCCATCAGTTGTTCGAATCGCTCATCTACACTATTTTTTCTTTCGGAATGTCTCTTCCTTTTATTTGCAGCTTTTGAACATGAAATACATTGACTCTAATTGGACGAGGAGTCAATTTCCTGGTATAAGGTCGAGAAGAATTTGGATTCATCTATTTGGTTGACTGACGAGGAAGAAGCTGGCGTTGGCGGTTAGTACTCTCATGGTGGTCATTTTTCGTCTGGCCATCTTCCTGGTTGATTCAGAACTAACTCTAAATAGTGGAGACGAGAACCTTTACCGATATTTTACCAGTATTTAATAAACTTTTGTTGTATGTACTTATTCTATATTCACACCAATTGGCAATTTCAGCACGCCTCATTGCGACTTGATTCAGAACTAAAAAATGATGCTCCATGATAGTACTATATGCAGTGTATATACAAAGACTGCAGATAAAAGTTTTTTTTTTTTTTTTGAAAACAGCTTTTAGGCGGTTTGATTTTATTTTGCTAATAAATGCCTGCAGGACAACATCGACATCATCCAACCCCGTTCAAGAAGCTCGGACAAAACAATTGAGTATATTCCCATTGTCTTGTCTACGGGTGAACGCTGCTTATTTTCTTGTTTATTAAAAAGCTCTTTTATAAATTAATTACCACAAATACTTTAAAATATAGCCACTAAATCTATTTTTCAGAACAAATAAACAAACTAATGGTCTCTGGCTGCCGCCATTTTACTTTGATTTTGACAGATGATGCGCAGAAGATTGCAAAAATAAAACCTCTAATGATATTACCTTAGATATGTGTACTGTGTGGCTGATTGGCTGCTTATCACACGAATCTCGTGCGTATTCATACACAAAATAAAATTTCAGGGTTTGCAGGGCATGGTCGGTACGAGTCGCAGGTCTTTTTTCGTTTTTCTATGATGTAACCAACATTTCTCGTGGAGGCCCCTTATTTGTGGATTTTCACTATTCTGCAACTTGACTTCTGCAAAAACGTAGGATATAACATAATAAAAATCATACTCGTTCGATAGAGAGGGAAGATAAAAATCAAGGACATCTTGATAAATCAAGATTATAGGAAATAGAAGAGATCAAGATTATGGTGAAGATGAACATGTTCATCTTGATTATAGCAGGTTCTTCTGCATTTGGTGGTCCCTATAATTTCTATAGTTCAGGTGAGAAGTTTTTCTCGTTTTTACAACAATTTTCAAATTTTAATGTTCAACATTAAAATTTTTGCCTTTGAATGCTATTAACCTGAACGCAACAAAGCCAACAACTGTCTTTTTTTTAAAATTAAGTAATAATAAATTATTTTTATTACCTATTATTCATATTTTGTTTTAATTCATAAGATAAACGTCCCTGCGAGGTCGAAGAATCCCTAGTGGATGGTTTCATTTTGACTTCTGTCAACGAGCTATAAAAAATTATAGCAAGGAAATACGAATACGTATAATGTGTATTCCTTCACTCTTTTGTAAAATGACGTATATCTTCCCCGTTCCAATTTTCTTGATTTTGCAGAACAATAAAAATCCACCATATGTCTGGATTTCTCTTATTTTCAGACATAAATTTCTCAATTTATTTCCTGACACAGCAGAAGAAATAATTGAAAAAAATATTTGACATTTCATGAATGACGCCCATTTTCTGTCATTTTTTAACTATACAATTTGTGTGTAAACGAATAGGCTTTGGAATTATTGAAATTCGTAGTTTTGGGAAGTAAACGAACAAGGCTATTGGATCACTCTCGCTGTATCATCTCTGTTCAAAACTACAAATTGTTATCCTTATTTTTGACTTTTGCATATCTAGCCTATTCGGTCTGCATTTTATCTGTCATTTCATTTCAATTCAAAAAATTAAATTCGCTCAGCATTCAACAGTCGCAACTCGCAAGTTAAAACTTCGTATATAAAAAAAGAATTTCAGTACATAATTAAATAGAGTAGAAGCTTTAAAACTCCAGGAAAACATTTTGTAAGTTTCTGCAATCACTTTTTTATTGATATAAATAAGTTATTTATTATATATTTAACAAGAATCAACATATCCTTTTCTGTAAAAATATTTTTGGCGCATTTTTATTAAACAAGGAATACTTTTTTGATTTAAAGCTAGGCAAATGCTTCTGCTTCATTATATCCTGTATAACTTGTACCCGCATAAATTAACTATATATTTCTTAACTGTAAATTGTCTCGAGATAAAAAAGGAGAATTTCAAGAGTTCCATTTGTATTCCCTATATTAAATCTTATAAAAGGGAGATCCACCGTCCTAGATTTTAGTAAAGTAAAGTAGTTTGGAAACAGTTAAATATGGTACCTTCAAGTCGTAGCTTCGCCCGTGAAAAAGATAAATATAAATAACACTTTCAACTACTGTTAACCTGCCTACCTACCTTAGGTGGCTACAGTCTGGGGTAACCTGCGCCTCAACCAACATGCTTTTACAGCCAACTCGGTCCCTAGCTAGTTGCTTCCAATTTTGCACGTGAAGTCGGCCGAGGTCCACTTGCGTGCCCCACATGATGCTTAAATTTTTCTACTGCGCTGTCTTTCCTGGTTAGAAGCTATATTCGCTCTATATGTCCCAGCCATCTGAGATTTTGGACTTCACTCCTTAGTCAAGGTCTGTGTCCATGGAGTTCCTTTTTGCATCTCCACTCATAATACATACGGGGCCAAAAGTCACACACAAAAAATAATGGATACACATACTTCCATTCTTCAAATTTAATAGCGAGTTTCATTCAAATTTCAAAGATTTGATCTGAAAATCAAGATTTGCTCTTTTCAATGAAACTTGTTTCATCATTTAATCCTAGTATTTGTCATTAACTGACGAGCATACACAGTATTTGATATCACAAACAAAAATACCAGGCATGTACACTGTACAGTTGATATATTCAAAATGCCATATTTGATTTTTTGTCACTTCAAAAATACCTTTATTTGTAATTTTGTATATATTTTGGATATTTGTTAATTTTTCGGCTAAGAACAAGCTGGCACAAGTTCACAATAAACAACAAATAACAAAATATTTTCCATTTGACGTTTGACCCAAAGACTATTTACATGTATATGTGTATTCAGATCAAATCTGCCAACCCATCAGAGATCAAATCTTTCATGTTGAGATTTGATCTAGATTTGCTCTTTTTCTTGCAATGAAACTCTCGAAATTGAAAAAGATCAAATCTTTTGACAGAAAGAGCAAATCTTTTCTTGAATGAAACTCGCTAAAAGTTAATCTAACCAGTTACCTATGCCATTTCATCTGTTCACACAAAAGACCATTCACACAATCACACGAGAAACTAGTTTGTATAAAGTGAAAATAAAAAAATCAAGAATACGTCGGTGCAGCCGTGTAAGGTAAATTCTTGCACAAAAACCCAACAGAAATCCATAGGAAATCAGCTATGTACCTATTCATTTACACAAGAAAAAAGTTCATATGATCAAAAAAAAAAAATCCCACCCACGCTGTGCAAGATAATTTCTTGCACAAACACTCAACAATATTAATAGGATAAAATCTCAAAATAATAAACTCAATCTACAATTCCATTTTAATACTGCACGTAGGAGATATTCGACTCAGAGTCAGAACCCAACCCAAACCCAACAAAAATCCATAAGAAATCCTATGTCCTATCCATATCCATTTACACAAGAAAAATATTTCACGAGCCAAAACAAATAATCGCACCAAGACGAAGATTTAAAAAAACTGTTTTATAGGAGGTTCCGTTTTTAGCCCATTATCTTAACTTTTTTTTAATAAAACATAATCCACACCTACAATTAATAGTACCTACCTAATAGCACACTGATTTTTTCTTGCAAATTCTTGGGGCCTTTTTCGATATAAATAATCTTTTACTTAACAGTTTTATGGCAGCCACCCTTAATATTTGAGCTAAAAAAATTGTGAAAATCCTCTGTAGAATGTTAAAATTACCTTATGTTCGACAGACAGACAGAATGTTGTCATTAACTTAAATAAGTTTTTCTGTGATCTTAATGTCATGTTTGTTTGTTAACTCATTTCTTATACTCTTCTTGCACTTGTTATTTTGTATTTAGTTCAAGCCTAGAAGATCTTCTTCCACATTTTAAACTCAAAAACCAGTAACAATAGCTTCAGGAGAACGTAGTTTTTCTAAGCTCAAAAATAATAAAAAAATGAGCACGACTGGGTCACACGTATTTGCTCTTATGTGCCTAATTACATTAGAAAGCAAGATCTTTGACAGAAACAAGTAATATTTACATTGAAAATAACACAGTTTGAACTGTGCCTATGTGCCTAATTACATTGGAAAGCAAGATCTTTGACAAAAACAAGTAAGATTTACGTTGAAAATAACACAGTTTGAACTGTGTTTTGTTTTCTACAAAATTCAATACACAAAACTACTAATATATGTAAGTATAATGTTAACTATAAAAAAAAAAAAGCAAGCACAAATCCTTCAAAATTAAACAAAAACTCGATTTACTCGCGCGAACAAAATAGAAATAAAATCATGGGAAACTTGATTCGCTCAGGTTGCTTAGTTCGCGCCAGTAAATTTTAGGCACCGAAAAAACTTTGCGAGTTGGCGCTAGTGAAATTCGCTTACATTACCGGAACCGCAACCTTACGCGCGGCAAACCGACGAACATTGTGACGCGTAGCAGCCGCGCAAAATGAATATCACGGCAGCTCGAACATTTGCTCACTCGAACATGCCGCGCAACGAACCATTTCCGATGGATTTTTATTGCGCGGCAAGTGTCGAAAGCCCGTTTTGTTAGTGTAGTGTAGTAGTTTAGATTGATTGCCGGGCTATTAAATATTTCTTTAAAAACGTTACACGTATGAAATGTCACATTTGCCGCGGATGACGATGCTGCGCATTGTGAATACGAAGCTTTAGGCGGTAGATAGCGCGTGGCCACAAACGCGACACATACTTAGTCATATGGCCGATGCGGCGCAATCAATTTGTGTGGAATTATATAAGTATTCGCTCATTATGTCATTGCGGCTATATTTGTATCAGAAAAACGGTGTCTTTTATAATTTTTATTGCTCATATCATAAAGAAATGGGCTATTATTGCAACCATTTGTTATTATGTTTGTCCATTTTGGACATAAAATTATTCAAATATTTGACAAAGATTTTGCGGTTTTTAAATGCAGTTAAAACGCGCTCAGCTTAAAAGGACCTTAATATTGTTTGTATTGTTTCCTTCGCCACCTTTGCGTTAATTTGATATAGGAAGTCTATATATACATATGCATACCGAGTTTATTTATAAAAAGAAAGCAACTTTTCTGCGAATGATAATCATATACCGCCTGTTGATTGCCGCGAAAAAAAATAGTCCATTAATCGCTTCCGTTTGCGGGAGCCAATATCCCAGCTGATCTTTTTTAAATTTCAAACTGACGTAAAACTGAAACTAATTTGTCTGTCTAAAGAATTTTCTTGGGTTGAAATTGTCAGAAGAGAGAAATATTTTACTCGCTCGTGAGTACTCTCTTTTGTCAAAAACTACGAATTTTGTGTCTTGTGGAACAGTATTTCCTAAAAATTGGCTAAAATTCGTAGTTTTGGTGAGCAGCTAACAACTGAAAGAGGATTTGATAAATGTATAAGAGACTGTACGTATTCCAAAAGATGGCATTTTATTTTCTATTTATTGTATTTAATGCAACACTGATTTTTTGGAATTATATATTATTACATATATTTTTGCTGAAATTAAATTTAAAACTGGTGCCGATTGGTACTAGGTTGTTGGTTCAATAGTATCTTTGGTACTAGATTTTTAATACTTAGTACTAGAATCTAGTACTATTATATTTGTTTGCATTTATACTATAACTTGTTTTCTGTTTGCTTACAATTCTGTTTAGACTGTCAAAAGTCACCACAGCAAGTTGTCAAAAGGCGCGCACACAACTACAACAAAAAATCAATCTCGTTTCATGTTCGTTTTTACAAGAAAAATCTGAAATTTGAGATCAAATCTGAAAATTAAAAACGAATTCGACATTAATTAAATCGGAGAGCTCTGTTCATACTCAGAGCGTACTCAACTTGCTCAGGCTCTAATGCGTGCTCTGTCCAGAGCTAAATAAATTGCACGACTGGATCGCAAATACTTGCTCATATTTGCGGTCACATTATGGTATAAAATTTAAGAAAATTAAAAATTTGTGACTTTTTATTGTTCGAATAGAGTACGTTAAATTGTATTGAGTGAAATAATTTAAACGCCATTTTATTCCTTTAAGAAATGTAAAAAAGTGTGATTTTTTTCAAAATCGTAGGAGCGGTTTTTAAATGAAACGGTTTTTTCTTAACAACTTTTTTTCAAAAAATTTAAAAAAAAATAATTTAAAAATACAAACTTAAGCACAAAAATAACAAATATTTAACTACAAAACTAAAAAAAATCGCCTACCCGTTTTCAAAATATTGATTTTTCAAAAGAAAAAAAATTTTAAAAAAATAATAAAAATACAAAAAAAGTTTTTGAAAAAAAAAATAATGCGAAATTACTTGGGCTACCTACATCTTCTGGAATATCAATTTTGATAGTAATCGGATCACCAGTTTTCGAGAAAGTCGAAAAAACGGTTCTATGGGAGGTACCGTTTTTAGCCCACCGTATTAATTTTTTTTCCACCAAAATATAATGCTTCAGTAGTACACTAGTTTTTTTCATAAAAATTCTTGGAGCTGTTTTCGAGAAAAATAAACGGTTATATGACAGGTATTTTTGAGCTTAAAAAAAATTGAAAAAACTCCTCCGTAGAATGTCAAAATAACCTTAAGTTCTAAATTTGAAGACGATTGGCCGTTTAGGATACAGTCCAAAATACATCCGTACAGACAGACAGACGGAAAGAATTTTGCCAGTAACTTAAAAATGTTTCTCTATTATGTTAATGTCATGTTTGATTGTTATCTCAAAATTTTTCATCTGCACGAATGCATAACTTGCATTTTAGTACCTATAATCGCAAGTAAAAAGAAAAACAACATATGGACCGATTTAGTATTGATTGTTGTTATAGATATTAACTAGACATTCTCATCTCTATTTGATCTGTTCATTTAATTTTTTTTTTGATAGCTTCCTTAGAATTGAAGACGAAACGAACTGATTGTTCAATGAGTTTGCCCTAGCTGCTCTAAATGTTAAAAGTTGTGATTCTAAAAATTAAATTGGAAAAATGCATCGTATTGAACATAGTAAAAAGAAACAAGAACGACAACTGAGAGGATAATTCTTTCTACTCCTACAAATTGAAAAAATGCCCCGTTGAACGACATATATGTACCGGTCCCTGTATATTTCTTATGTGGCTACTAATACTTCTGCACTTTTGGGAAGTAGGAAACGTGTGGCTGAATGGTTGCTTCTCACACGTATTCAAATACCCAAAATACAATTTCAGGGTTTGAAGGGCATGGTCGGTACGGTTCGCAGTTCTTTTTTCTTTTTACTTGTGATTATAGGGACTATAAGGCGAGTTTAGGATTCGTGAATATTAAACAAATTGAGATAACAATCAAACATGACATTACGATCATAGAGAAGCCTACAAAAAGTGATCGAGAAAAAATGTCTGTCTGTCTGTCTGTCAGTATGTATAACGAGCTGCAGCCTAAACGGCTTAAGCGATTATCTACAAACTTAGTGTGTGTGATAATTTTGGCATTCCCCAGGGGCCAGGGGGGAAATTGAAATTTTATTTTTATCTTAATCTTATTTTTCTCAAAAACGGCTCCAACGATTTTAATTAAATTTTTTTGAATTTTTTTTTGTTGGTATTGGCTATCATATGATTAGAACCACATACACGGGAAAAGTCTATTAATGGGGCCTTTCATATAAGAAGATCTAGGTAGCCAAATTAATTCTGCATATCAAATTTTTGAATAACTTTTTTTTCTAATTAAAATTAATTTTTGAATTTTTTTTTTGAAAAATCAATATTTTGAAAACTAATCAAAAAAATTATTTTAAATTTTATAATCACATGTATTTTAATAAATTCTAAAAAACTGCATACCAAAATTTAAAAAATATTTTTTTTTTAAACTAAAAATAAAAAAACAGGAATTTATCAAAACCGGTTCTACAATTTTCGAAATACATTTTTCATAAATTCCTTGTTTTTTAAGACGTGTGATGGCATACTTCATTTTTACTAAAAACATTTAAGTATTCTGGTTTTTAATACTTTTTATAAGTTCAAACTGTGTTATTTTCAACGCAAATGTTTTTTGTTTCTGCCAAAGACCTCCTTGCTTTCCAATGTAATTAGGCACACAAGAGCAAGTACGTGCGACCCAGTCGTGCCCATTTTTTCTATGGTATTGAACATAGGTGTAATGAGTGCTTATAAGTAGGTCCGTTCGTTTACTCCCTAACACAGAGAATTTTGAACAATTTGAACCCAAATGTTGTTCGTTTACACAAATGTTTTAGAATTCGTGAGAAGAGAGAGATTGTGAAAGAGCAAAATATTATCCCTAACTCCCTATTTTAAACCAACAAAATTCTTTGGGGAGAAGTGTGAGTTCTGTCAAACTCAAAAGTATTAGAGTTCGAATTTGAATGTGAGTTCCTTCCATCAACACAAAACCTATAAATAGAAATATTGAGGAATGAACTAACATTTAAAGTATTTTATTATTTATTTCATTTAAAACTTACCAAAAGCCTTTGAAAATCCTGCTTTGCATTTAAAAAACTCGCTAGTTTTTATTTTTTCCGCTTCATTTGGCCAAGTAATTGTGGTTGGACTTAAGACCACTTATGAACATCGTGAAACGATATGTGAGATACTGAATATTATGGAAACATTAAAACGATCAGTTAAATCTCGGAATGCGCAGGCTTCGTGTCCTGCACACTTTCATCTTCATCTGAATCTTCCAGAAGGTGGTATAAATTGTTATTTTCTATATTATAAGTTAAGGTTTCCATCACACTTTTTATTTCATCTGCACTTAATTAATCCATTTCGTTTACTTAATTTTTTATTTTTTTAGTCACTTGTGAATTTCAAATTTAATGACGTGAATGTTTTTGACGTTCGAAAAGTTTTCTTATAGCGAGTTTTATTCAAAGATTTGATCTGAAAATCAAGATTTGCTGTTTTCAATGAAACTTGTTTCATCATTTAATCCTAGTATTGGTCATTCACTGACGAGCATACACAGTATTTGATATCGCACACAAAAATACCAGGCATGTACAGTTCATATATTCATAACGCCATATTTGTATTTTCTCACTTCAAAAACACCTTTATTTGTTATTTTGTATATTTAATGGATATTTGTTAATTTGTTGGCTAAGCACGGGCTGGCACAAGTTCACAACAAACAACAAAAATAACAAAATATTTTTCATTTGACGTTTGACCGAGACTATTTACATGTATGTGTGCATTCAGATCAAATATGCCAACCCATCAGAGATCAAATCTTTCATGTTGAGATTTGATCTAGATTTGCTCTTTCTCTTGCAATGAAACTCTCGAAATTGAAAAAGATCAAATCTTTTGACAGAAAGAGCAAATCTTTTCTTGAATGAAACTCGCTATTATTTTGATGCACAACGCGTTCTTTTACTAAGCGAATTTATTATTCTCTGAGAGTTTTCATTCCCACTCTTCAAAATTTGACAGCTTTCTTAAAACGACCCAAAAAGTAGACGAACGGACCTAGTAGTAGTGAGTGGGGACGTTCGGTGTCTCATAGCTTTGCTGTGCAATGCGATCGTTGTTGTTTTAATACGTGTTAAATAACAGCTGATTAACAGCTGACGACCATAACGAACAAAACATATGATTTCCAAATCGAAACCAAGCTAGCGCAAAATTTCTGATATACTTTGGTATCGTGTAGAACAGTCGACCACGAAATCAGCTAGTTATGCAAATGTAGTAGGATTTGACATACATAAATTGATGTTTTCCGCCCCAGTGCGCACTGACAAAAAATTGCATAGCTCCTCCGGTGTTGTATTACCATCGAAAAGCTCAGTGCAACATCTCTATTTTTTGACATTTTTTTCATTTAAATTTGTTTTCAAATAATAAAAGAAGTTAATAAAATGACCCACGAAAGCAATATTTTGCCTATAAACACATTAATAACTTTAAACCTACAAAATAATCTACGAAATATTTGATATTATAAAATAGCACACCAAATTTGCTAATAAATTCCTCCCTTCTCTGAAAACGAACTGATTTAAATTTAAATTTTGAATTTCGACAATTTCTTACACCAAGAAAATACCTAGGCGTATGAGGGTGCACTCAGTGCGTGCTCGGTGTTCAAATCGAACACAGTGCAAATACACTGAGCGAAAAAAGTGTCACAAAAAAGACTTCAGTGCAATTTCAAGGTACACCAGTGCGCCAAAGTGCCGACATCGAACAAAGCTAATGACTTCTGTGCTCTACTTGCTCTGACATTTAACAGCTGTTTTGCACTACTATACGCTGCCTTACGATACTCTATTCTACTCAAGTCTTCATTGAACAACTGGAAGAAAGTCTTCTTTTCAAAGAATATATATAATTATAATTATTCATCAAAATATTTCAACAAAATTTTAATCTGCTGTAAGTTTCGCTTCTTTTTTTTTGAAAATGTATCTACTTTAAGAGTATTGTATCAGTTCCTTATTTGTTTTTAATCCAATTGATGATTTAAGTAAACAACTTTTATCTAGACAAATAAATCTTTACCGGCCAAGACTTTTGCTTATCCCGACAAATACATTTGGGGAACAAAGAATTATTAATAACGTCGGCTTTTCGTTAGTTCGCCGCAAAAGAGAATGGGAGAGGAGTGTTACCACTAAAGTACTTCTCTCTGCATCCAGTTTTATACTCGTATGGGTGGTTTTTGCAGCTCCTGGTTCTTGGAGTTATATTCAGAACATTGTCCTCCAGATTGTGGGTCGTTCCATCTGGGTAACTTTACCCTGTTAAGAACAGTTAGTTGCAAAGCCACCTCAGGGCTCAGATAAGTACGGATTCATTAATGACGAACCCTCTAAACGAAATAAGGACAACGAACTTAAGATCTGTACGTGGAATGTTTGTTCCATTAACAGAGAACGTGCAGCCGAACAACTGCGGAGGTCATGGACTGCTTTAAGGCAGAGAGAACTGCCATCCAAGAAATGCGATAGGACTGGGAGGACAAAAAAACAGAAAAACTGCGATTTTTAGTATAGGGCAACTGCTACAGAAAAAAAAACGCTTATTTGGCAGATTCAGGAAAGAGTCCTTGAGTTTCAAATGTGTGAACGAGCGTCCCATTGCAGTCCATCATCAACATATGCCCTATATGTGCGCATGAAGAGGAAGAAGATGAACACATGATGAGCAGAGCCCTAGCTACGATATTAAATTGCCAAAGCAGACTTAACGCCATGCTTGGGAGAGATGGTATCTTTGGTTGTACAGTTTGAAAACAGAATGGAGAATGGAGATTTGGTCAATTACCTGTAAACCAGATTGACCAAATTGCGATCCAGCATCATGGATAGGATGTCCCAACTTTCCGAGGAGGAGGAGTAAACACAAATTCGCTCCTCTACGTCTTTGTAACCAAAGTACGGACGAGGAATTCCGCTGTCAGGTAGAATGAATAATTTTATCTGGGCGAAGTAGAACAGCAAGTCCGTCCACCTAATCTGGATGAGCAGACCAATAAAGCCGCCGGCCGGCATCTTATTCTTCAAAGCCTCAGGCGATGACTGGTAAGTGGTACAAACTAACTCATAAGCAATATATACGATTAGAAGAAAACATCCCCCATGATTGGAATCTCAGCTTTATTTGCCCGATCCTTAAGATCGGGACAAGTTATTTAGAGCTAGAGCAATGTTCAGTTTTATACAAAGCGATGCACTGTCATGCGACATCTTCAACATCACACTTGAAAGAATAAAACAAAACTCTCATGCCAACCCTGGAGGTACTATCTTTTAAAAGTCCATCCATTTATTCGCATACGCCGACAAAATTGACATAATCACACAGTTGTAGCGCTTTTGTGAGTTTTGGGACGGAAGCAGCGAAGATGGTTTTTAGCAGTCAACTCGGACAATATCCAAGTATTATGCTGACATTAAGAAAAGACATTCAACACCGGCTTCCTGGACCAAAGATCATGATAGACAGATAACTTTGAGGTAGTTAGGGACTTTACCTACCTATTTACTCAGATTACAATACCAGCGCTAAGATCAAACTAAAAATAAATTGCCAATCGCTGCTTTTTTGGGCTAGGGAAGCAATTTAGAAGAAATACTCTCATTCGGACAACTAAAGTGTCCCGTTTTAAGACTTTCATCATTTGTGTCCAGTCAAAAGTGGATGAGGTCGCTTAAGGTTGCTCTATGGTTGCTATATGGCGACCCAGATCTAACAAAAAGAGTAAAGATCCAAAGTGTCAGACCTAAGCTTAGGGTGCGCGTGCAAGTGGAAGATGATATGGACCAACTTCACGTGCAAAACTGGAGCAGTTAGCTAAGGACCGAGATGGCTGGAAAAATTTGTTGGTTGAGACCTGGGCCCAATTCATTGACCAACAATTTACACCTGAATCCGGAACTGCTATATGAGATCCAGTACTCCAAAGAAAAACATGCTTGACTCCGTATTAAGTACAATCATCCTAAGTAAATGTGCATGGTTTAAAATAAAAAAAAAAAATGTCACTGATATTATAATTAAGATTTGTAAAACCCAGGTAGAAGTAGATTTCCATCGACTTGGTTAAGGAAATTAGCGACCTCGCTCTGGAGGTATTGAACTGCATCTTTAGAATAAAGCCACATTTTTTTAATCTCACTGATTTTGTTACGACGCCAGTTCATACATCATCTCGTGCTAAAAATTAAAACTAATTTTTGAGATTTTAAATATGTATGGATCAAGGCAGGATCCGAAATTGATATTCAGACTGTTTTCATTCATCTATCTACATGATGATTATTTGTTAGGAGTGTATACAAACATAACAATTATTATTATTTTTTTTAGACTTAGTATCATTATTTGTTTGTATATTTATATTAAAACCTTTTGGCTCAATTCTTTATCATTTCAGTTAAGCATCAGAGAAAGCTAATGAAGCCTCCATACACATTTTCCTTCTGTTTTTAAAAGTTTACCTTAAAATATTAGAAATGGATGTAAATAATGGTATATACAATGCCGTTCGGGAGGGAAAACTTGATGTACTAAAAGAAATAATAAAAACCTGCGGCATTTCATTTTCCAAAGCACACGCTCTAGGACATTCTCTACTTCGCACTTCCACCAAAAATAAGCACACAGCCATAACAAAATTTCTCCTTGAAAATGGTGCTAGAACTAACAACAGAAATAGAAGAAAAAACTCAAACGATTCACCTCTGCATTATGCTGCGATTAATGGTGACATTGAAATTGTTAACTTGCTTCTGGACCATGGCGCCAACATTAATGCAAAAAACGAATACGGGGCAACAGCTCTTCAAAATGCTGTCTACAGAAAAGAACTAAAATCAATTGAGATTCTGCTTAGTCGTGGAGCTTCGGTAAATGACAAAAAAAATGACGGAACAACCCCTCTTCACACAGCCGTCGAAGGAGACTCCTTGCAAGTTATCGAAATACTCTTGAAGTACGGAGCAGATGTTAATATCGTTTGTAATTTACCTCGGTTAAATTTTCAGACACCATTTCAATTGGCCACTGAAAAAGGAAAAAGCGAAATTGTTGAATTATTTCTCAATCACAACGCAATTGTTGATAATCCTACCAAAAATAATCTCACACCTGTATATTTAGCAGCTCTACATGGACATGAAAATGTAGTTAAACAACTTTTAGACCATGGGGCCAAAGTTGATGTGCAGGATGTTTATGGTCAAACATTATTGTATATTGCCGTTCAACAAGGATCTCTTTCAATGGTAGAGCAAATACTAAAAAAAGGCCCTGATCTGAAAAACCAAATGAACATAAAAGCACTGAATTTAGCCGTTTTCGGTGACAAGGAAACATATATAGCGATTTTGGACAAACTTCAACAATATGGGTTCACCAATGTTTCTGATAAACGCTTATTGCAAGTAGCTGTCGAAAAGGGATATATAAATTATGTTGAAGCAACACTTAAAGATATTACAAATGTTAAACACTTTTTAAATAAACTACCAAAACAAAGTTCTTCATTACTACATACCGCAGCTAAAAGTGGTCAATATAAAGTCGCGGAAATGTTAATAAAATATGGAGCTAATGTAAATCTCATGGATATAAGTAAGAAAACACCAATTTTTTATGCCACCAGCCAAGCAGATTTGAAAACTGTAAAGCTTTTGCTTGCCAATAAAGCATCTGTTAAAAAGTGTTCCGGAAATTTGATAAACGCTGTCAGGAAGGATAGCAAGGAACTCGTCGAATTGCTTTTGCAGCTTAATGTTAATATCAAAGAAATAGATGATTTTGGGAGGTCAGCATTGCATTATACTGTTCTAAGCCGAACAGAGGAATGTAGGAATATTGTTTTTGGTCTTGTAGATGACGACACCACTGCCAAAGCCGAAATTGCCAAAATACTTCTTGCCAAAGGCGCCGATGTTAATGCTCGAGCCAAAGATGGTATGACCACTCTTCATTGTGCCTGTCTTAAAGGGTACAAGAATATGGTGGAACTCCTTTTTGAATATAATGCAAAAATGTCTGCTGATGAAACAGGTGCAATGCCAATACATCTTTCTGCTTACAACGGCAATATTGATATTCTTAAAATGCTTAACAACAAAGGAGCCAATATAAATGCAAAAACTAAAGATGAAATGACGCCTATTCATTTTGCAGTTAATAATTCAGTTCAAGATGCATTTATGGAATATCTGATTAAATGCGGCGCCGATATCGACTCAAAAGATCATAGAGGATCAACACCGCTTCATATAGCGGCTAGAAATGATAATGTTCATTTCATTGAGCTTATCTTAAAGTACGGTGCTGACATTAATTCCACTGACAACCATGGCAGGACAGCGTTTAGCATAGCAACTAAGGAAGGCAACCACAGAAGTGTTACAACTCTGCTTGAATACGGTTGTGATGTAAGCATTCAAGGCAAAAATTCTTTAACCCTATTCGAACATATTATGATGATGGACGAAGATTTGTTTGATGCTTTTGCTTCCGATAACGACGACGATGACGATGATGACGACGATGACGACGAAGACGATTATTTCTGTGGTAATGATGACTTGGATTATGATAGCGATTACTACCCTGGCTATTTTGGATCTGATATGGATTATAATGACTCCGAAGAAGAGGATTACTTTGATCACGAACTTAACTTATTCTCAGGCGATCAAATAAGTGAAATAGTTCAACATCATCTTGTAATGATGAAGACTGCGAATTTGGATGTAAATAAGAAAAAAGAAATATCTTCTAATTCTGTTTGCAGTCCCCAATGTGAATTTAAAACAAAATGTCAAAAAGAATTCGAAATATTAAAACGGGAGAAAATTTCTACCAACACAAACGCTACATTTTACGATATTCTATCGAAGAATATCGATCAGGTTTCTATTTATGCAAGAAATCCAAATATTGTTGAAGCTTTAAAATCAAATGAATATAAAAAAAAATTTCCAATTTATTCTGGCATGATTTGTCGGAATTTCGAACGAGCATTGAACAGAAAAGAACTACTTGATCAGGGAACAATATTTTTCAGTTTGTTATCGGATGTACTTTCGATAAGTCTACCAATTGATTGCGTAGAAACCATATGCAAATACCTCACTGATAAAGATTTGAGAATTTTGATTGATGCTATGAAAGCTGAAAAATAACCACAATTGTTGGAAAACCTTTGTTTTGTTAATCGTTCGTTATTAAGCTTATTGGAAAAAAAACGGTTAATTTTTTTCACAGAACTAATATGTTACAATATTAAGAAAAGATAGTCATGCTTTTCTTTAATTTATACGTTGTTATTTGTTCAGTTTTGTTGTTTACCTTAAATGTATTATGAAATACTTACGACAGTTCAGGTTTATTGAGATCTCGGAGATGCCAAAGGGCTATATAATTTTTCCGGACATAATTCCTCGGTCAAAGCCAAAAAAGTTTCTTTCTCTTTTTTTTTCTAAAAAAGAGTCCATGAGACAAAATTGAGCAAACAAATAAAAAAAATATTAGTATCCGTAAAATTGAGATTTTCTTTTATTCAACTTTCTGAGAAAACGGACATTTTGGAGATCTCAGAAACCTGATTTGGCTAAATTATATTTTTTTTTTACAAATTAAAACAATAGCTTTTATATGGAATAAATATATTTTAAAGATAATTTGCGTTTAGAAATTAAAAAAAATAAAACTAACAAACATCCGATACTCAAAGAAAAATAGAAGTAAAAAAATATAAACTTGGACAAAACCTCAATGTAAACACCTACATACACTCCGCTTCAACAGAATAAGCACACATATTTTATAAGGTACGTTTTCAATTCTTACCAAGCATTGGTCGTTATTATATTATTTGATGATGCTGTTAGTGGTGTTATTTTTGTTTACTCTGGCTCCCTTGCAAAGCGTTCTAAATAAAAATTTGCTGACTTTTTGCGTCAACAAAGCCTTCTGAGGAGATTGGAATAATAAATAAGAGAAATTTAGTCATTAAAGTGAAATAAAAAAAAATGGGTAGATCTAAATCACTAAATACCGTTGAAAAAGATAAAATCGATGTTTTAAGCGAACAAGGCGCCCAATAGCCAATAAAATTGGACGAAGTTTTAGTGCTATTTGTTCTTAGTTAAGAAATAAAAATTATACGGAAAAACATGAAAGGTGGAAAAAACGGCCGGATCGAAGAGCTATTTTAAGATGTGCTTCCAATTTATATGACTGCGGCAAAAATAAAACAAAGCCGGTGTTATTGCGAGCGTTTCAACTGTCAATAAAGTAATAATGAAATGAGACGATAGAAGCTTTAAAAAAATGGGCATGACTGGCTCGGTCGTACTTGCTTTTATGTGTCTAATTACATTACATTACAAAAAACATTCAACCTATAAAAACTATCAAAACCACAATACTTAACGGTTTTTAGTAAAAATGAAGTACGCCATCACGTCTTAAATAGCAAAGAATTTATAAAAAAAAGTATTTTGAAAATTGTAGGATGGTTTTTTTTTTTTAATTTGTTCGAGATTTTGGTATGCTGTTTTTTAGAGTTTATTAATATACACCTAATTTTGAAATTTTAAATATTTTTTTTGACAAGTTTGAAAAATGTTGAATTTCAAAAAAAAAGCAAAACATTAATTATAAATAGAAAAAAATTCTTTTTCAAAATCTTGGCATGCAGAATTTATTTGGCTATCTAGGTCTTTTGAAATATTAAATTTGATTGAAATTCATTGAGCCGTTACCGAGAAAGTCAAACATTAAAAAACCGTTATATGCTTTCACCGTTCTACCGTTAATAGTCTTTTCCGTTAAATTTGTTTACCATAAGATGGTAGTTAATGTTTTCAAAAAATTCTCAAAATTTTGTAACAAAATCGTTGGAGCCGTTTTCGGGAAAAATAAGCTTTTCCTTAACGGTCATATGTCAGGTACCGTTATTATAAGCTCTAAAAATAAAATTTCAATTTCTTTTCTGAGGAATGCCAAAAGAATCACACACATCAAATTTGGAGATAATCGCTTGCCGTTTAGGGTTACATACTGACAGACAGCCAGACGAGACATTTTTTGCCACTAACTTTTTAAGACTTCTCTATGATCGTTATGCCATGTTTGATTGTTATCTCAATTTTTTTTTATATTCACGAATCCTAAACTTTCATTATAGTCCCCATAATCGCAAGTGAAAACACCACTAAACGAACAACGCACAGTTATGCGCTTAGTTTTATCTAGGGTCCATATGAGTTGGACAACTGAATGGCGTCGCTATGACAAAAAATTACATTCCGAAAATAGCGGTACTTTTTTTTTTAAATAATTCTAAATAACACCAAATTTAACTAATTCCACTTATTCACAATTCAAATTCGTTTTTAATTCAACACTTTATTTAATCTCAATTCAATCACTTTACTAACGCTTGCAGTTGTTAAAAATTCCACTTTCGAAAATAAACTTTTCTCTCAATGCCATCTACTCTTGTATTTATACAAATTTACAAGCTTCTGGAAGCTTCCGTCTGGTTCTGCCACATTTCGATTTAGTACTCAGTCAAAACATATTGCAAATATGTAGCATACTTTTAGGGCATATTTGTTGTACCTAATAAAGGTTGGTAGTTATACACAATGAATCACAGATTTCGTTAATTTACAAACAAAATGTATCCTCCGAATATCTAATCATTTTGTTGCCACATCACATTGTCCCCCTTTGACCGTGGAACCACAAGCTGCATCTTAAAGGATCCTCCATTCGGCATTTCCCATTTTCTCGACAAAATACCATCTTTTACATGAAGAGAGTCCCACTGCGCGCAGTCGGAGATGTCTCTTGCGTTTGGCTTCTCCATAGATTCCTTCCAAACAAGAATCGGCTCAATGTCAGGATCTTCCTTTTGTGCATTACGAAGTTCTTGCGCAGTCCAACCCTTTACAGGGTCGGCCCTTAGTCTCTGAACAGAAATACTTTCGTCCTTCTTAGCGTTCAAACACCTAGGGTGCGCTGTTTCTGAAGATGGGCGTGGGATTTCATCACTGCTTATAGTCGTTCGAAGATTTACAGCATTCTCGTTTTCCTGCACCATTGGAATCTCGACGGTTGAATACCTTAACACCTGCATTCGAAAGTGTAGGACTACCTCATGTGCCTTCAAAAATCCACACCTAGGATGCAGTCGTCGCTTATGTCAGCTACCAAGAATGAATGCGACAAGGTCAACCCTGCCAGTTGTATCTTTAGAAATACCTCCCCGTATACTTTTGCTGCTCCTCCGGTAGCTGTTTTCAGATTGTAGCAGCTGGTATTATGTAGCCAGGACGTCTGAACAAGATCTCTTCTGATTATGACGGCTGTGACACCCGTGTCGATAGTGGCCACACATTTTCGGTTTCTGATGACTGTCTCCACAGTCAAGCTCTTGCTGCAGCGTGTAGTTTACGAAACTTGGATGATGGTCCTGGGGGTGTCGATTCCATCAACCAACTTCAGCCCCGCGAAGTTGGTTCTCAGGCGTTTCCCGCCTGCTGTTGATCAGAAGCTTGTCCAGCAGTGTGAGTGTTATTCCTGCCAGATGCTTCGTCATTTTGCCTCCTCCTTGCGCAATGTGGGCAGCTTACCTGTCTAGGTGGAGATCTGCATTGTCGCTGTAGGTGTCCTAGCTTGTTGCAATTCCAGCATCAATGTCGACGCGGTGACATGAGCACTCTAGCGTAGCAATTTCCCTGACGCGATGGCTAGCTTGCGAAGCTTGGTCTGCTGCTTCCATTGTCAGGGCAAATGTTAAAGCCTCAGCGAGCGCTTTCTTACCTGCCATTCTTACAACCATTTGTAGTTTTCCATCTGCAATGGCATTAGAGAACGCATCGGTTGCCAGTTCGTTTATGATTTCCCAGCTGGTATTGGGATAAGACAAATTCGCTAAGCGCTCGATGTCAGCTTATAATTTTTGTAGTGTTTCACCTCTTGTCTGGACCCTTCGGCGCAACTGCACTCGGTAAACTTGCTGCATGTGGTCGTCACCAAACCTCATCTCGATTGCTTGACCATGGCATCATAATCATGATGTTTGTCTTCAGGAATGGTCTGCAGCAATTTGGCAGCTGTTCCTCTGAGCGCAAGCGTAAGAGCAATTGACTTGTCTTCGTTGTCCCAGTTGTTCGTCAATGCGGCAGTTTCGAACTGCATCTTATAAATTGGCCATGATGTTTGACCATCGAAGAAGGGGGCTGCATTTCCTTCAAATATTCCCGAAACTTCTGCTTCTTCAAAAAATCAAATTCCTTAGCAAGATGTTGTTCGTACTGTAGCTCTACACTTTCTACTTGCTTTACGAACTTTTCTTCCAAGTTTTCTATTTTGTTTCAAATTTCTCATCTATTGTTTGAAGTCTTTTGTCGAGCAGAACGTTCTGTGTATTGATTTTATCACTTAGTTGCTGCTGGAGAATTTCCAACGAATTATTCTTCTCATTCTTCGAGAACGTTCTTTTGTTCTTCGAATTTCGACAGAAGCAACTTCATGAAAGCAGGCATTTCATCGGCTGTACTTACTGTGCTTTCTCTCCCTTGTTCTTCAACATCGAACAACATGGTATCGGGGTCTCCACCATCCTAAGTAATAGCATTCTGAAGTTGGAGCAATAGTTTCTTTTTCAGCGCCGAAGTCTGAAGATTTCTTTTTCCTAATTCTTCTTTCTCAGCTGTTGTCAATTGTTCTAATTTGCGACCCATTTTATATAACCAAAACACAATTTTCGCCACACTGTCAGTTTTATTTTAATATCTCTTCTAGAATAATCTTTTTTCAAACACTATTTTTAACAAAAATATTCGCTATTCTCAGTTTTATAGCACATTCAGTTCAATAGTTTCTGGAAAATTCCACTTTCACAATTTACCGACACTGTTTAAGAAAATAGCTTTGTTCGATGTCTGCCCTGGGGCGCACTGGTGTACACTGGATTCGCACTGAGGTGTTTTATGTGACACTTTTTTCGCCCCAGTGTTTTTGCACTGTGTTCGATGTCAACCCCGAACACGCACTGAGTGCACACTCACGCCCCAGGTTTTTGGTCGGTGTAAGAAATCAGTGCTGTCAAAATTCAAATCAGCTGTTGGTGCTTGGTGGTAGAAGTTTAAAACAAATTTTATTTTACAAATTTGGAGTGCAATATCTGATAAACATAAGATATTTTGTAGGTTATTTTGTGATTTTAGATAAAATGCCGAGATAATACTCTATCTGATGGAAATGGAAAAACTGTAGACTTTGTAAAGAAAATTAATACATAAATGAAATGTCAAAAAACTAAAACTGTTGCACTGAGCTGTTCGATGTTAAATCAAACCCCGAGCAGAAACACAGTTTTTTGACAGCTAAACGAAATGCACTGACATTCCCCAGTGCGCACTCGGGCGATGAACATCGAACAAACCTAATGTCACTATGGAATTTTCTAGCACTTTACTGAGTTTTATCCCCAATTTCTGACACCAATGTGATATTTTGGCCTGGGGTTCGACAAATTAAACTCAATCAAAATTCCAAAATAATACAATAAATCCCTTTATTTAATGAAACACAACGTCTTTCAATTTAAATAACACCAAATTTAACTTATTCCACTTATTCACAATTCAAATTCGTTTTTATAATTCAACACTTTTTATTTAATCTCAATTTCAATTCAATCACTTTTTACTAACGCTTGCAGTTGTTAACAATTCCACTTTCGAAAATAAACTTTTCTCTCAATGCCATCTACTCTTGTATTTACAAGCTTCTGGAAACTTCCGCCTGGTTCTGGCACATTCGAAGCTTCAAGTTCGATTTAGTACTCAGTCAAAACATATTGCAAATATGTAGCATACTTTTAGGGGCATGGTAGTTGTACACAATGAATCTCACAGATGTTAATTTACAAACAAAATGTATCCTCCGTATATCTAGTCATTTTGTTGCCACATCACAATAGTTTAGTCGACAGGTAGTTTCAGATGGTAAAGGTCGAAAATTAATTAAAGTTTAAGATTTTATTTAAGCATGGTTAATTAACAATTTCTCAAGTTTTAAAAATCGAAGACCTGTACAAAAAAAAGAAGGAGGAAAAACTGTAAAGCTAATTTTGTTCTCTGATGGAATGCAATCATATGTAAATCATGTCGGTATATTATTAGTTACTTTTCAGATCGAGATACTACATCCCCCACCCTTTCCACCTATTCAGTTTTCTCTGAAGGAACCGTGCATTGTTTTGGAGTAAGCTTAAATCCTGTAACTCATCCATCTACCAAACTTGAAAAAAATTCGTGCAGTCGTTCGACACTGAAGCAACACA
This sequence comes from Platycheirus rosarum, assembly GCA_963971375.1. NCBI lineage: Eukaryota > Metazoa > Arthropoda > Insecta > Diptera > Syrphidae > Platycheirus > Platycheirus rosarum. The sequence continues at coordinate 124,414,567 of OZ020509.1, read as the reverse complement.
GTGGGATAGTGCCTGATGTACTTGTCTTTGGGTTACTTTTCCAGCACGAGTTTGGAAGAGCTGCATGACAGTGCGTCACCTTGTCTTAGTCCTCTGCTAGTGTCGAATGTCTCGACGCACAGCTAAGTGCGAGCTTATTATAAAAAATAAAATAATATGTGTGGTCACAGCTTCGAATAAAATTTGAAAAATATTAAAGGAACTTTAGTTTTTATTAGGTTTTTTTGATTTGATTGTTTAAAAAAAGTACGTAAAATAGTTTTCAGCAGAAAAATTTAAACGCCATTTTATTTGTTTAGAAAATGTGAAAGTGTGATTTTTTTTTTAATCGTAGGAACGGTTTTTATTTAACAACTTTTTTGTTAATTAAAAAATATATAAATCCGAAAACAGAACTAAGAAAATGTCGAATTGCTTTGGCTATTTACATCTTCCTGGATATCAAATTTGATTGTAATCGGTTAAGCAGTTCTCGAGAAAGTCGAAGAAAACAAAACGGTACTATGGGATGTACTATTTTTAGCCCACTAACTTTATTTTTTTTTTCACCAGTACATATACCACACCTACCGTAGCGATTTTTTTTCATAAAAATTCTTGGAGCCCTTTTCGAGAAAAATAAGCTCTTTTTTAACGGTTATATGACAGGTTAATATTTGAGCTAAAAAAAAATTAAAAAAATCTCTGTAGAATGTTAAAATAACCTTAACTTATAAATTTGAAGACGATTGGCTCAAACGTTTAGCCTGTAATTCAATAGACATCCGTACAGACACAGACAGAATTTTGCCAGTAATTCAAATATGTTTTTCTATCATCGTAATGTCATGTTTAATTGTTATCTCAAACATGAGTTATCTGCACGAATGCATAACTTGCATTATAGTACCTATAATAATCGCAAGTAAAAAACAATTGAAACATAATCTTGAGAAAAGTTAAGCAATCAAAACTGTAGTAATCAAATTCGCCTTAATCTCTACAAGGAGATTATTGGCGCTGGCTTTCACTATAAGAAAAAGTTATATACATATATGAAAGCTTTTTGTGTGAATATGAAAATATAGTTTATTTATCAATATTAAAGCCAAAAACCGTTTCACAAATCAATAATATTATTTAAATCAGCATCACTTAAATAACAAAGTATTTCATCAGCACATTGAAATGGCAATTCAAAATAACATCTAAAAATTTCATGAGCATGATCGAGCAATTGCCTTCTTTGGATTCCTTTTTGAATATTTCGTTCTATTATGTTAGCATATATTGGAAAGTTAAGTTTATACGCATTTAGCGTTAAGATTCGTATAATCTCTTCATTTTTCGTTAATTTTGATAACGAGTTAATATTTTTCGTAAGAATATCATAAAAATTAAATTTTGTTTTGCCAATTTTCTCACTTTTCATTTTTGTTATTTCTTCTTTACAATTTTGTTCGTATGATTTCATTAAATCATCAGCTTCCTTTAAAAATACAGCATTTCTTTCATTGATATAAAGATTTGCAGCTTTTAATTTGAATAAATGCCGATTTAGCATTTTTATTACTCTCTGACTCAAATTGTAACCATCATCATAATCTACATAATCGTCGAAATTTTCGTCATCTGAATGGAAAAAGTCTTCTCTAGCGGTGCTAGAATAACGTGAATAATACGCCAACTCTATGGACGTAAAATTTGTGTTTGTAACAATATTTATGTCCGATCCATGTGTTAGTAGTAATTTGATAATTTCAACATTTCCCTTTGTAATTGCAATATGAAGAGCTGTTTTACCTTCGGCATTTCCAGCATCAATTGAAGCTCCTTGCTGCATTAGATAAAGTACTATTGCAGAAATTTCTTGTTCTGCAGCGACATGAAGTGGGGTAGCACCTTTGTTGTCTTTAATGTCAACCACGGCGCAATTTTTCAGTAATGCTTTCAAGGCCAACAAATGACCATTTTTTGCGGCAATATGAAGAGCCGTTTCACCATTTTCTCGCTTAGAATTACAGTTCGCTCCACTCATAATTAGCTTTTCAATAATACATTCAAAGCCATTTCGAGCAGCAATATGCAATGGTGTACAATCGTCAGCAAGGCAGTTTACATCAGCTTTATATTCTAAAAGAACTTCAACAATATTTATATAACCTTTCTTACATGCGATATGCAGCGCAGTTATACCGCTTTTATAAGTTTTCGCATTAACGTTTGCACCCCTGCTAAGAAGTAATCTAGCTATTTCTTCCTTCATCTGGATATTGGGTTCTTCGTCAAATAGCGATCCAAGGTATGACTCATATTCATTTAAAACACTCAGGTGTAATGCTGTCCTCCCAAATTTATCGGATGCTTCAATATCAGCTTGGTTATTGAGCAGAAGCTCAACAATTTCTTTACAGACTTTGTTAGTAGCAATTCTAATAAGTTCGGGGCTTTTTTTGATATTGGCTCCATTAAATATCAAGAGTTCAGTCGTAATTAAATCGGAGTTTTGCGTTGAATAATAAATAGGAGGCTTGCCATCTTTTCCAGATTCATTAACATCAGCTCCATGGGCAAGCAAAAGTTTGACCATCTCTGTTTGCTTGCTTTCTACAGCAATTTGTAAGAATGTACCTTTATCATCACAATGAAATTTCAGTCCGTATTGAAACAAATCTTCTATAACTTTTGTATATCCCATGGCGATAGAATTTCGCACTAATTTGGAATCATGTTGATCATCAGGTTCAACAGAAAAGCCGTATTTTAGAAGACATTCAACAATCGGTATATATATTTTACCAGGAATCTTTGTAGCAATTTTAAGTGATTTTTTATTGCTTGCATTGTTTATATTTGGTAAATGTTGTAAAATGTCTTCAACTATCATCGAAAATCCGTTCTCAACTGAAAAATTAAGTATTGTTTTTCCATCTTTGTCTTCTGCATCAATATAAGCTCCGTGGTCCATCAAACATTTAGCAGCCTCTCTGTGATTTTTTATTACAGAAATATAAAGAGGTGCCAAATTATTCCTCGCATTAGCATCTATATCTGCATTGCTCTTTAAAAGTAACTCGATTAATTCAACACTGCCAATTTCAGAAGCAATAAACAGCGGAGTTTCCATATTTTCGGTTTTAGCATTGGCATTGGCTCCATAATTTAAGAGCAATTCAGTTAATTCTTTATTGTTACTTTCAACAGCACAGTGGAGAGGGGTATATCCTTTCAAATAAAAAGGACTATTTATACAACTGCCAAGTTTTATGAGTTTTTCAGACATTTTCAAAAAACCTCTTCGTATTGCCAAATGAAGAGCAGTGCCCTGTCTTGTGGCACAAGAAGTACTTGCACCTTTTTTTATTAGTAGGTCAGCTATTTTTTCGTTCTCGTTATTTATTGCTAAGAGAAGAGGTGTAAAACCTTGCGTGTTCTGTTGGTTGATGTTAGCACCTTTGTTTAAGAATATTTCTATAATATCTTCATCAGCATTTTGGACAGCAAAGTGAAGTGGTGACATCAAACGTATTCTCTTGCTTGTATTGCTGTTTACCTTGGCACCTCTATCCAAAAGTAATTTAGCTATTTGGGTTTGATTATGTTCAATAGCCGAACGGAGGAGAATATATCCGTTTGCACATTGACTTAAATAAGAAAGTCCATATTGATTTATTAATTCTTTTACAAGTTCATATTTCCCATAGCGAACTGCATCTTTAAGCTCCAAGCGAATATTCATCATAAAAACGTTTCTTGTCTTAAAAATCTGGCAATCTTATGGTCTTACAATTAAATTAGTTTTGGAATAGGAATGGTTGTCTGAAAAGAAAGAAAATGTTTTTTTATTATTCTGCCAAATATCTAGTAACAATGCATCGTTGTTTTAAAATATTATTACAAAAAATTGGTCCCAACTGCGTCGAACGTAATTTCTCGTATGGACCTAATTACATTGGGATTTTTGCAAAAAGAATTAACATGGAAGATTTTGTTAAGAAGATTCTTTTAGCCAAGTGATGAACCGGCACTTTCACTATTAGCCGCATTCGATGACTTGGTGGCAGCAAAGGTAGAAATAGAAAAGAACATACCTCCTGGCTGTGATGGCAATGCTCATCACTTTCAATGGGGTAGCATTATAAGGATTACGATTTTGATAGTCAACAGAGGTAATGAACCAACCTTCATTACCTGACTTAATTTTTTATAATTGATAATTTTTTTCCAGTTACAGGGAAAGTTTCAAATTAATGTAACATTATTAGATCATAGAAATGATAACATTCCAAATTTAGTACGAAACTGTTAATCCAACGCTCTATAGAAACCCCAGGAAAACCAACTGGGTAGCCTTTAATAGTAAACTGGCCTCACGCCTAATCTCTGGGCCATTATGATAATCAATTCTGTTAACTGTTACTGATTCCGTATTACCAAAAAACACTATTACTGTTATTATTTTATTTTATCGTTTCTTTTATAAAAAAATGTTCACTCGAAGTAGCCAGCTGCGTTCCTCCCCTAAAAGTTTCTCCCGTAATACTCGTCTCGCAAGGAATGCTCATTAGTTCAGAATTTGGAATAGTTTACCCGGCGAGATTTTCCCTTGCCATTTTGTTCTGCAAACATTCAAAACCAATGTTAATTGACACCTCCTATCTTTCCCCTCCCTATCTTCCTAATGCCCGCGCAGTGTGTTCTACATTAAAAGGGAAACAAATAGTCCCTTGTGCCTGCGTTAATTACAAGAAAAAAAATTTTGAAACGCTGGTCTAGGAGACCTAGTGCTTCTTATTCACTATCATTGACTGACCTTAAATCGACGCATTAAACGCCATTAAATGCCCAAGAAAGTTCTTGCCCAAATAACACACCCGTGTGGGGTTGAAGAAAAAATCAAGGAGGATTTTCAACAGAGCCAAGTACAGTAATCAGCCTTTCTTCTGGGATCTCTTAAAAATTAAAAATTAAAACCAAAGGACATATCAAAGAGGGCTGACGGAAAAAAGTTGAACTAACATAAAGTCTACAATTGTCGCTGCTTGGCTCGTATACTGCACATTCCAACAACCGAATGCTGGCAGGAAAAACGGATAATAAATGAGAATCATTCCTCGATCTATACAGATTCTAAGACAGAAGCAGGGTTGGGTTTTGGTATCTTTTCAGTAAACCTTCTAAGAAGTAAATCAATAAAACTTTCAAATTTCAGTAGTGTTTTCCAGGCAGAAGAGCATGTAGTTAGCAAAACTGCAAAGCAATTTCTCTATTGTAATCTGGCAGCTAAAAATAAGAATATTGATATTTTCATTGACAGACTGGCGGCAATCAAGAACCCTAATAATCCTTCGATGGGTCCTAAGCCATACATATACGAATGAAAAAAACAAATAAACTGGCCAAAACGGTTCATGCCTGGAACGTGGGTACTTCACTTGTGCCACTGGAAAAAGAGAAGAATAGAATTCACCAACAATTTCTAAAAGTCGCAAGATGATAAATGGTCAACAATTGACAATAGGCAGTTTTTCGAGAAGTCTGGCGGAATATCTCAAATAAAAAAACACATAAATTATTAAGCTAAGCAGACCTTAACTGTCGCTATTGGTATCCTTACAGGACTCACCTCAATGGGAAAACGCATAAACAGATAGCGCATTAGCCTCATCGTACTTATACAGAGGGTGTCAGGACGTTGATGCGGAAGATTGCTCGTATTACTTCCTCTGTGAATGCCTCAGACGAAATGGGCGATGTTTCAAAAAGAAAGACTTTAATTCAAAAGAACTTAATATGAAAGGTGAAAATCTCGTGTCAGTGTTTGTGGTCGCACTCCTCCGAAACGGCTTAACCGATTTTTTATGATATTTTGTGTGTATATTTGTTAGGTTTAAAAATAATTCGTAATGTATATTTCATCGTGATTACGGTGTCATTTGCAGAATTTCTTTTCTATTTTTTCGACGAAATTTTTGTTTTGTGTATTACTTTAAAAATTTGGCACACAAAAATATCTATGTACATATGTATATTCGTTTTTTTATGTGGGAATACACACTCATTTCTTAAATGATATTTGAAAACGGTCATTTCTGAACGTTTCGAGAAAACTTTGGCGGAATATCTCGAAATATGCACGAACCTTAAATTGGCCCATGAGTACCCATAGCCATGGACATATTATATATACATACATTATATATGCGTCATACAAAATGATTCTTAAGATACGTTTGCAATGTTCAAGGGGAACCTTAGCAGTAAACTCAATCAGAGCTGCTTGAAGGACTTCATCTGTAAAAGGACATAGTTTTTTTAATTAAACCATCGCAACAGCCCTCAGATGGAACACAAATAATTGCACCTTTTTGTTTACTTGTCAAAAAAAAAACACATACAACCAGCTATTTGTTTGAAGAATTCGAGGGATAAAGCACTGCTAGCTCAGCAAAGCGGGTACCTTAGGTTGGAATGTTCTGCTAGCCATAGAAAAGCATTTCGCACGCCTAGTTTCGTGGAATAGAAACTGTACTCTACATTAATCACCTCGCCACGTTCAGCCAATACAGATTAAATAAAGATATATCAACTTTAATATGCGCATTATATTTATATCCGACAGTGACGGCAAAGAAGCAACTTAACATCTGAGCTCTAAAAAATCCGGAGGATGCCAAGCACCACCATTGGCAAGCATTACATTTTGAATAATAAATAAAAATGACAATACTCTTCACTATCAACGAAATAAACAATTTACTTTTATTGCAACATTTTCTTAGAAAGTGAGAATCTTATTTTGTAGGTGCAGAATCTTTTAAATATTGTAAGAACTCTGATGAAAGGACTTGGCTGCATTGTTTAGCAGATAGACCAGTTGCTGTTGAAAAGTATATGCGCTTATATTTAGAATGATACATATTGTTTAAAAGCCTTTTTAATGCATCAGGCTGCTTATTCATATTTCCATCAGAAGGAGTTGTGGTAATAGTTTGATGAAGAATGGGTAACTGTGCTCGCAAGTGTTCCCCTATGTCTCTACCGAGTTTAGATTTATCAAGAGGCCATTTTTCCACAATTTTTAAATACTGCTGATAGCGAAAACACATGTTTCTCAAAAAAAGAAAAGTTATGCAGGTAGAATATATTTATTTTGCTGCGTTTAATTGTTGATTGAAATGTAAAAATAATAAAATTTTATATATATCATACCTTGTTCATTTGTCACTGGCAACTGTCATTTTTGAATATTGGTAGCGTTCAAAGCTCCTAAAAAGGTGGCGCTCGAATTTGAATCCCTTTTTGATACAATGGGTGCATTTTTATTTTTATCGAGTTTGCCATTTTTTGTCGAATTCGTTTTTAATTTTCAAATTTGATTTTTCTTTTTTGATTTTTCTTGTAAAAACGAACATGAAACCAGATTGATTTTTTTGTAGTTGTGTGAGAAAACAAGTTATAAGCTTTGTTCGATGAGCCCTGAAGTCACCCTGTGGTCGCCACAACTCGTTTTTTGAAATACCTCAACTCGCCCTCAAGAGAAAATTCTCTGTTTTTTTAAACCTGGGGTCGCCATGAAGTCGATCTTGGAATTTTGCTAGGGCGAGTTGAGGTAACGATCAGCTGTTGTTTACTGAGCTGTCAATTTGTGATTTGTGTTGATTCGCTGCAGGTAAGTTGTTAATTCGTATTTGCAAATACAAAATTATAGCAAATGTGAATTTATTCATTGTTTTACATTTAATTTACTAAAAAATGAATTATTATAGTTAAAAAGTGACAAAAATGGAGTCTTTTGAAGTTGTGGATTGTGCGACAAGAGAGTCAGTGCTTCTTGTGGTATGTCAGTAACTTGATTGACAGCCCTTTTGTGTTTTTTGAGATTCAAAAAACCCAGGTTTTTTTGACAACACTTGGAGTTGTCAAGAAAACCTGGGGCGACCCTGGGTAAAGTTCAACGAACAAAGCTATAGGTACAAACATTGTTTTCAATAGAAAATTTAATTAAATATTACAATATGATGAAGCAAACTGTTTAATGAATATTGTGTAGTGGAAATGAGAATGGTGTGATCTTCATCATTAATAAAACGGATGAGCAGTTTAATTTTGAAAAAAAGACACGACATCCTCAATGAAATAATTTACGGAGTTCCTTTGCTTCCACCAATTTGCTTGAAAAACAAACAAAATATCACAATTGGGAGACGACGACGACGTGCCTGATGACAATACTACAAAATTATTCAATATTTTGTTAATTCTTGATCCTTTTATCACTTTTATCAAAACAAAACTTTTAAATCTAACAAAATCCAAATTAAATGCAAACTTCAGTGAAATTTGCGAATTGTATTATAAAGTAGTGTGTGTGTAAATCGGTGTAAATCTCGATAAAAATCCAGATTTCCAAAAAGTGATCTAGATCAAAAGAAAAAGATTGATCTTTTTTTTTTAAACGAACATGACATTTGATCTGAGATAAAAAAAAAATGATTTCAGATCAAAAAAAAGATTGATCTTTTTAAAAACGAATTCGACATTAGATACCATGATCTGAATTTTTGTAAACAAAAAAACGCTACTAGAAATGTTAACTGCCAAAATTGGATACAAAAAAGGATGACAGTCAGCCGCTCTTCACATGTCCACCGATTGAAAAGTACCCAATACAGACCAACCTACTAAGTATGGACTGCTAGTTTGTTTTCATTTCCATACAATATCTTATAACGAGTTTCATTTAAATTTTAAGGATTATAGAAATATTTTATTAACACCGCACTTGAAAAACAAAGGAGGCCCTGCTGGTAACGATGTGTTAAATCTTTCGCAAATAGTCGGATGCGTAATTGTCTTCAAAAGAAATAACCATTTCAAATGAATTCATCGAATCTGTATATAATGAGACCGACGGCTTACAAAAATAAACTGCCAGCAAACCACATTTTGGTATGAGGAAGACGTTTGAAAATGTAACTGATCTTTATTTTAATTACATCTTCTGGAGCTGATAGGAACCCTATAGTAAACTTAAGCCATACACCCTCTCCTTGAATGATGAACAGCTGGAAACAGTCTAGGGTAGATCCTTTAAGACCGTTCTTAATGAGCAGTGGGAGCAAATGAATCACTTAACTTAAGTCATACACCCTCTTTGAATGATGAACAGCAGCAAGTAGTGTTATACTACGTTTTCATTACAGTCAAAATTACCTCATTTGGAAATTTAAATTTGCTTATTTCGTTTGACACTTTCTTACTTTTCGATTATAGATATCTTTAAGGCAAGTTTAGGATTCATGAATATAAAAAAATGAGACAAAAGTCTAACATGAAATAACAATCACAAAGTAGCCTAAGAAAGTTGGTGAAAAGAAATGTATGTCTGCCAGTCTATTATTTCTACTTTATCGAAAATGCGTGCTTTTGGGATCGATGATACACTTGTTCGTTGGATTAGAAGCTATCTTCTGGACCGTTCAATACAAGTTGTATTGGACGGATTCAAGTCTGATTCGCACAAAATAAATGCTGGTGTGCCCCAGGGCTCTGTTCTGTCTCCGACTCTTTTCTTGATTTTTATAAACGATCTTCTGTCTGTTACTTCTAATCCACTTAACTGTTTCGCTGACGACTCTACCCTCAGCTTTTCATATTCGTTCGATAATTCACGTCCTTCGCCTTCGGACGTACAATTGCAACGGTGCCGTATGTCAAGCTCATTAAACTCCGATTTATACAGCATTGTCAAATGGGGTAATAGAAATCGTGTGGAGTTTAATGCTTCGAAAACTCAATGCTGTCTTCTGTCGTTAAAGCTAAACATTCCCCCAATGCCATTGTCCATGAATGGCACTTACATCGAAGAAACCGAAAAGCTCTCAGTACTCGGTATGTGTGTCAACGACGACCTCCGTTGGAACGACCATATATTTGAGATCGCTAAGAATGCTGCAAAGTGCTTAGGTTTTCTGTATCGGTGTAAGAAGTATTTTTCCCCATCTGATTTGGCTACAATTTATAAAGCGTTTATACGCCCTAAACTCGAGTATAACTCCCACCTCTGGGCAGGTGCTTCGCAAACATCGCTTCACCTGCTTGATAGAATACAAAATCGAGCGTTAAGATTGATAGGTAATAGAACTGCCGCTGAAACAATTGCCCCACTCGAACACCGACGCAATGTTTCATGTCTTTCCTTATTTTATCGTTTCTTTTACAAAAAATGTTCACTCGAAGTAGCCAGTTGCATTCCTCCCCTTAAAAGTTTCTCCCGTAATACTCGTCTCGCAAGGAATGCTCATCAGTTCACCATTGAGCCTAATTTCGGACGTACCGTGAAATATAGGGATTCTTTTTTTAGCCGAACGACACGAATTTGGAATAGTTTACCCGGCGGGATTTTCCCTTGCCATTTTGATCTGCAAACATTCAAAACCAATGTTAATCGGCACCTCCTATCGCTCTCCTCCCTATCTTCGTAATGCCCGCGCAGTGTGTTCTACATTAAAAGGGAAACACATAATCCCTTGTGCGCGCGTTAATTATAAAAAAAAAAAAAAACACCCATCGACCCAACCGCCATATAGTTAGCAGCGCAAAATCACGGATTTCGATTTTTTTTGGTTCTACAATTAGGGAATAATTAGGGGAAATTAAGGAAACGGGTTTCAGAATTTAGGTAATAGTATTTAATTAGTTATTAACAATTTAAGTTTCGCGTATAGTTAGCAGCGCGTTGTCACAAAAATGGCTTTTTTTGGTGTGAATCGATCAGGTACCCTCCTCTCAAATTAAGGAAATCGTTTTCGCAATTTAGGTAATCGTCGTTTAGTCAATAATTAACAAAATGTTAATAAATTGACAGCTTTATAAACAATTAAAATGTAACGTAACGTTCTCCAAATCTCTCCGAAAAGCACACAAAACTAGCCCATATACACAAAAATTATGTCCTAATTTATTTGAAGGATGACTCTTTGCCGTCTGTGATTTTATTAAGGCACAAGTTATAGCAATCCTTTAGGCGCCTGTTATAGTGATCAAGAAAACCCATCAGGAAAATTTGAAACAAATAGAAAAATGATTTTTTTGTATCGAGTCTTTATAGCATTCAGTAAGATTTCGTTAGTTGACTTTCCAAAAAAAAAACAAACCAACCAGCAACATTTTTCTTTCCGGTTGCAAAGTTTATCCGATTTTTTTAGTATTGGTGCGCAAATTTTTTAAACAATTTGTTCCACTTTGTATGAGATGATAATTGGCTTGTCAAAAAATGAAATTCCATCAGGAAAATAAATAAATAGATACCTACATACTTAACATACTTAACAAAAAAATATGTTTTTTAGCGAAATTCAATCTATCTGTATGAATGTATTTTAGCCTACAACCAAAACGGCTGAACCAATCCTTTTCAAATTTAGTGCGTAAGGTTTTTTTGAAATTCTACAAAGTTCTTTTTTCATTTTTTTAGATCAAATACACATGTTACATAACAAATGGGTCCAAGACTCTTAATGAAAAAAATGTGTGTAATTTTGTAGGTGGACTATGTTTTGTTGAAAAAATAGTAATATGATGAGCTAAGACGATACCTCCCATTTTTTCCTGAGCCTCTAAAGAAATGATTAACTGATTTCAATCAAAACTGATATGCATGAAGATGTAGGTAGCCAAAGTAATTTGGCATTGTATTATTTTTTATTCGAAAAAAACTTTTTTTTTGAAAAATCTATATTTTGACAATGGTTTAATATTTTTTTTTAAATTAAGATCACCACGATGTTCTTGAAAAAAATAGTTTAAAAAACAAACTTTGGCTACGATTTTGAAAAAAATACATCGTAACCGTTCATATTTTTATGCTGAAAACTATTTTACTTACTTTTTCCAAACAACCAAAATTATTTTAACAAACAAAACATTGCTTTGTTATAAGTCAAACACCAGAAATTTATCTTATTTATAGTACACTAGCTGACCAAATCAGCGTTGCTCGGACATAAAATACATTTTCTGGATCTCGCCAACACTGCCACATGTCGAGTCCAATAGCAACTAAACACCATTAAATTAATCGTGGTAATTAATTGCCGAAGCTGCTCTAATATTTTCATTTTATATTAATAGATATGGTGTGATTCTAAGTCGAATTGATCCATTAGAATTAAAATAAATTGCACGACTGCATCGTATGTACTTGCTCATATGTGTGGTCACATCGTCGAATACAATTAAAAAAATGCACGACTGGGTCGCATGAAGTTGTTCTTATGCTAGATAATTGCTTAGTGGCTGTATATGTACGTACATATCGTTCTTTTATTTTTTTAATTAGTTTAAGAGTTTTTTTTCGGAAAAACTAAGTATGCAATACAGTTTGAAAACTAAATGTCTATCGAGGAAAAAAAATATTGAAAATCGTTCAACCAGTTTTTTTAAAAAGTGTTTTTTTAACTTTTCGAAAAAATATTTAATTTTTTTTTTTAGTATGTCATTATAAGAAAATCTGTAGTTCTCATCTGGGAAAATTATTTAACAAAATTCACTAAACCCGTTTTCAAAATATTTCGAAAACCAATTTTTTTTTAGAAAATTTCGAAAAATCGAAAAGTTTTTGAAAATTTTGAAATGCAATGTTAATTGAATTATAAATGACTTCATGTATGCAAGATTTTATTGAAATCGTTTACGATAAAACTGAATTTGAACAACAAAATTCGAAAAATTCATTCTAACCGAAAGATGTATTGTTGTGAAAAATTAGCACCCTGAAAGTCTTATCAAAATCGTTAGAGCCGTTTTCGAGAAAATCTAACTTTTTGTTAAAAATTGTATGGCAGGTACCGTTATTTTTCGACCTAGAGCAAAATGAAAAACACACCCCAAAATGCTACTAAATACCAAGTTTGAAACAAATCCGCCCATCCGTTTAGGCAGTAGAGCTGCGAACGGGCAAACGGACGCACTTCTCTCGACTTCTCTTTCATCGTAATGTCATGTTTGATTGTTAAATTTTTTTTTGCACGAATCCATAACTTTCCTTATAGTACCTATAATCGCAAGTAAAAATGCGGCCCAGCGCCTCCTACATGTAATAAAAATGACCTTAGTTACTCCTTTAAATATCATAGTTATATCCCTTTAAAGTCCCATCAAAATTGGTCAATAAATACGAATTTTCAAAAAAAACTATAAGAGTGCACCTATTCAAACTTTAAAGTATCACCCGCGGAGCTAGCATTAAGATTGCCTAAAAATTACTGCGGTTTTTTTTTCAGATGAGTTACCAGCGATTTGCTGCCTGCTTTTCAGCTGGCTGGACAAAGCTCTCCGTTTTCGTCGTTGAATGAGGCTGCACCAGATAAAGGGTCTCATCAACACTGCGGCCAACTTGTAGGTCGTTTTGTCGTCGATGATGAATAATGCATGAAAGTCAATGGTCCAAAACATCGTAACTACGCGACACCTTCATTGATTTTGCCGCAAGCAATGCAATGCATGTTTTCCTGTTCTTAATTTATAGATATCAACCTTGAATTTTCAAGAAAGTAGTTTAAAAAAAACATCTTTTTCGTTATCAATAGATGAGAAAATTTTGAAGAAAAAATATTCTCCAAATGAATATTTAATTAAATACAGATTTTGTCATCTAAAATAGTTCTATTTGCATTATCGTTGCATAAATTCATATTCAAATAGTTACGAATCGTAACTATTTGGCATTTTGGGACGACAAATAGTTAACAATACTTACCGATAGTTAATAAAAGTACGCCCCACTACCCTATGTGTGGAGCCTGTAGTTCTTATGGTTATACCTACTGTTTTATAATTTCGAAAAAGGATAGCACTCTCATATCACATTTCGCTATAAAAAAAAAAAAAACAAAACAAAAAACAATTATAAAAACACAATTTAAACTAAACACCATTCAATATTCATTTACAAGTCGTTTTTATTCTTTTTTAAAACTAACCATCTCGTCGCCCTACTTGTGTGAAGCAATCCAGTTGTGCAAACAAAATCTATACTCGCATCGTTGTATATAAACTGCAAACTGCACATGTAGCCGTTAATTTGAAGACGATTGGCCCAACCGTTTAGGCTACAGTCCAAATCCAAAATACATCCGTACAGACAGACAGACAGACGGACAGAATTTTGCCAGTAACTCAAATATGTTTCTCTATCATCGTAATGTCATGTTTGATTGTTATCTCAAAATTTTTAATCTGCATAACTTGTATAATAGTACCTTTAATCGCAAGTAAAAAACAAACAAACAATACAAAACATCAATTTCGACCGAAATAGTTTTCTTTTTATTTTAATATGCTTTTATATACAAATAATTGAATGTCGTTCTTTTACTGACGCACAAACTTTCATAACAATCTTTATTCTCATTGCAAAGAATTATTGTCGTTGCCTAACAATTTGAACAAAATCACTATGTAAGTAAAACTAATCCTTCCAAATGCATTTATAACGTCTATACTACCGGTAAAACAAAATCCTGAGTTAGAAGATATAACATGCACAAGATGTTTTTTCCTAGTAATTACTCCTTCGAAAGGAATGATGATCGTGGTCTTGCGAATGACAATCTTCGTCTAAGACCTGAAATTCAAAACAAATTATGAAATTTAACATTCCTTACCACGAATAGTGAAATAACTTTGCGAAAGTTGAATTCCAAAAATTAGGGAGGTGTCCAACGTTTATTCGGGTCATGTTGGTGTGTCATTTCTATAAAATCGTGTCCCTCCTGTGACAAAATGACGGGAGGCTTCAGGCGCTTCCACATGAAAGTGGGCATGGCGAACATTATTCGAAAGTTTGAATCATATTGCGACCAGGGATGCTGGAAATTACAGCAATTTTATTTTCCCGCGATCACTTATAACACTCACAACTGACTGACCAAATATTTGCCACTTGACCATCGCTATTTGATTTTGTAAACACTTCTGGTGCCATATATGCGATAAACAAAACAACAAAGTTTGAACCTTCAGCAATTTTGGTCTTGTATATTTGGTTTTGTATATTTACCTTGTTTTCCAACATATCCTAGTAATTCGCGGGAAACAGTTGTGTAAACTTGTATTTTTACCGCAGAACAAAAATCACCTAATTTCAGGCTGTTGCTTCCATCAACTAGGAATATATTTGTAGTCTTTATGTCTCTGTGAACTATGCCGTGCTTTTGCAATTTTTTAACACTTGAATTGAAAGCTTGAAACTGTTGAAACTTCTAATCGACCACACGACCACACGACCACGCTGCATTATATACTTCAGTGACATTTGCGAAAATTTAGGCAAATTCGGACAAACAAATTTACATGTACGCTCTGCGCAAGGTAAATGTAAGCTCTATGTAAGGTACACAGAGTCTTGCATGTGATATTTTTCTAGCGAATTGAAATAACGTAACGTAATATGGTAATTTACTGCGTTTTATAGTTAGTAAATTGTTTATTCTGATATAAATTCATACAAATTAACAAACTATACTTCACCAAATTGTTCCTTTATTTCTTTATATCATTTTCAAATTAAGGAAACAAGTTTCGCCATTTAGGTAATTGTAGAAAAAAAGTTATAAACAATTTAATTCATCTTAAATGTTAAATAACTCATTTTCATTTTAAAAATTGTTATTATCTTTTTTCTACCATTACCTAAATTGTGAAACCTGTTTCCTTAATTCCTTTATGTCATTTTCAAATTAAGGAAACAAGTTTCGCCATTTAGGTAATTGTAGAAAAAAAGTTATAAACAATTTAATTCATGTTAAATGTTAAATAACTCATTTTCATTTTAAAAATTGCTAATATCTTTTTTTCTACCATTACCTAAATTGTGAAACCTGTTTCCTTAATTCCTTTATGTCATTTTCAAATTAAGGAAACAAGTTTCGCTATTTAGGTAATTGTAGAAAAAAAGTTATAAACAATTTAATTCATGTTAAATGTTAAATAACTCATTTTCATTTTAAAAATTGCTAATATCTTTTTTTCTACCATTACCTTAATTGTGAAACCTGTTTCCTTAATTCCTTTATGTCATTTTCAAATTAAGGAAACAAGTTTCGCTATTTAGGTAATCTTAGAAAAAAAGTTATAAACAATTTAATTCATCTTAAATGTTAAATAACTCATTTTCATTTTAAAAATTGCTAATATCTTTTTTTCTACCATTACCTAAATTGTGAAACCTGTTTCCTTAATTCCTTTATGTCATTTTCAAATTGAGGATATAAGTTTCGCCATTTAGGTAATTGTAGAAAAAAAGTTATAAACAATTTAATTCATCTTAAATGTTAAATAACTCATTTTCATTTAAAAAATTGCTAATATCTTTTTTTCTACTATTACCTAAATTGTGAAACCTGTTTCCTTAATTCCTTTATGTCATTTTCAAATTAAGGAAACAAGTTTCGCCATTTAGGTAATTGTAGAAAAAAAGTTATAAACAATTTAATTCATCTTAAATGTTAAATAACTCATTTTCATTTTAAAAATTGCTAATATCTTTTTTTCTACCATTACCTAAATTGTGAAACCTGTTTCCTTAATTCCTTTATGTCATTTTCAAATTAAGGAAACAAGTTTCGCCATTTAGGTAATTGTAGAAAAAAAGTTATAAACAATTTAATTCATCTTAAATGTTAAATAACTCATTTTCATTTTAAAAATTGTTATTATCTTTTTTCTACCATTACCTAAATTGTGAAACCTGTTTCCTTAATTCCTTTATGTCATTTTCAAATTAAGGAAACAAGTTTCGCCATTTAGGTAATTGTAGAAAAAAAGTTATAAACAATTTAATTCATCTTAAATGTTAAATAACTCATTTTCATTTTAAAAATTGTTATTATCTTTTTTTCTACCATTACCTAAATTGTCAAACCTGTTTCCTTAATTCCTTTATGCCATTTTCAAATTGAGGATATAAGTTTCGCCATTTAGGTAATTGTAGAAAAAAAGTTATAAACAATTTAATTCATCTTAAATGTTAAATAACTCATTTTCATTTAAAAAATTGCTAATATCTTTTTTTCTACTATTACCTAAATTGTGAAACCTGTTTCCTTAATTCCTTTATGTCATTTTCAAATTAAGGAAACAAGTTTCGCCATTTAGGTAATTGTAGAAAAAAAGTTATAAACAATTTAATTCATCTTAAATGTTAAATAACTCATTTTCATTTTAAAAATTGCTAATATCTTTTTTTCTACCATTACCTAAATTGTGAAACCTGTTTCCTTAATTCCTTTATGTCATTTTCAAATTAAGGAAACAAGTTTCGCTATTTAGGTAATTGTAGAAAAAAAGTTATAAACAATTTAATTCATCTTAAATGTTAAATAACTCATTTTCATTTTAAAAATTGTTATTATCTTTTTTTCTACCATTACCTAAATTGTCAAACCTGTTTCCTTAATTCCTTTATGCCATTTTCAAATTAAGGAAACAAGTTTCGCCATTTAGGTAATTGTAGAAAAAAAGTTATAAACAATTTAATTCATCTTAAATGTTAAATAACTCATTTTCATTTTAAAAATTGCTAATATCTTTTTTTCTACCATTACCTAAATTTTGAAACCTGTTTCCTTAATTCCTTTATGTCATTTTCAAATTAAGGAAATAAGTTTCGCTATTTAGGTAATTGTAGAAAAAAAGTTATAAACAATTTAATTCATCTTAAATGTTAAATAACTCATTTTCATTTTAAAAATTGTTATTATCTTTTTTTCTACCATTACCTAAATTGTCAAACCTGTTTCCTTAATTCCTTTATGTCATTTTCAAATTAAGGAAACAAGTTTCGCCATTTAGGTAATTGTAGAAAAAAAGTTATAAACAATTTAATTCATCTTAAATGTTAAATAACTCATTTTCATTTTAAAAATTGCTAATATCTTTTTTTCTACCATTACCTAAATTGTGAAACCTGTTTCCTTAATTCCTTTATGTCATTTTCAAATTAAGGAAATAAGTTTCGCTATTTAGGTAATTGTAGAAAAAAAGTTATAAACAATTTAATTCATCTTAAATGTTAAATAACTCATTTTCATTTTAAAAATTGTTATTATCTTTTTTTTCTACAATTACCTAAATGGCGAAACTTATTTCCTCAATTTGAAAATGACATAAAGGAATTAAGGAAACAGGTTTCACAATTTAGGTAATAGTAGAAAAAAAGATATTAGCAATTTTTAAAATGAAAATGAGTTATTTAACATTTAAGATGAATTAAATTGTTTATAACTTTTTTTCTACAATTACCTAAATAGCGAAACTTATTTCCTTAATTTGAAAATGACATAAAGGAATTAAGGAAACAGGTTTCACAATTTAGGTAATGGTAGAAAAAAAGATATTAGCAATTTTTAAAATGAAAATGAGTTATTTAACATTTAAGATGAATTAAATTGTTTATAACTTTTTTTCTACAATTACCTAAATGGCGAAACTTGTTTCCTTAATTTGAAAATGACATAAAGGAATTAAGGAAACAGGTTTGACAATTTAGGTAATGGTAGAAAAAAAGATAATAACAATTTTTAAAATGAAAATGAGTTATTTAACATTTAAGATGAATTAAATTGTTTATAACTTTTTTTCTACAATTACCTAAATAGCGAAACTTATTTCCTTAATTTGAAAATGACATAAAGGAATTAAGGAAACAGGTTTCACAATTTAGGTAATGGTAGAAAAAAAGATATTAGCAATTTTTAAAATGAAAATGAGTTATTTAACATTTAAGATGAATTAAATTGTTTATAACTTTTTTTCTACAATTACCTAAATGGCGAAACTTGTTTCCTTAATTTGAAAATGGCATAAAGGAATTAAGGAAACAGGTTTCACAATTTAGGTAATGGTAGAAAAAAAGATATTAGCAATTTTTAAAATGAAAATGAGTTATTTAACATTTAAGATGAATTAAATTGTTTATAACTTTTTTTCTAAGATTACCTAAATAGCGAAACTTGTTTCCTTAATTTGAAAATGACATAAAGGAATTAAGGAAACAGGTTTCACAATTAAGGTAATGGTAGAAAAAAAGATATTAGCAATTTTTAAAATGAAAATGAGTTATTTAACATTTAACATGAATTAAATTGTTTATAACTTTTTTTCTACAATTACCTAAATAGCGAAACTTGTTTCCTTAATTTGAAAATGACATAAAGGAATTAAGGAAACAGGTTTCACAATTTAGGTAATGGTAGAAAAAAAGATATTAGCAATTTTTAAAATGAAAATGAGTTATTTAACATTTAACATGAATTAAATTGTTTATAACTTTTTTTCTACAATTACCTAAATGGCGAAACTTGTTTCCTTAATTTGAAAATGACATAAAGGAATTAAGGAAACAGGTTTCACAATTTAGGTAATGGTAGAAAAAAGATAATAACAATTTTTAAAATGAAAATGAGTTATTTAACATTTAAGATGAATTAAATTGTTTATAACTTTTTTTCTACAATTACCTAAATGGCGAAACTTGTTTCCTTAATTTGAAAATGACATAAAGGAATTAAGGAAACAGGTTTCACAATTTAGGTAATGGTAGAAAAAAAGATATTAGCAATTTTTAAAATGAAAATGAGTTATTTAACATTTAAGATGAATTAAATTGTTTATAACTTTTTTTCTACAATTACCTAAATGGCGAAACTTGTTTCCTTAATTTGAAAATGACATAAAGGAATTAAGGAAACAGGTTTCACAATTTAGGTAATAGTAGAAAAAAAGATATTAGCAATTTTTTAAATGAAAATGAGTTATTTAACATTTAAGATGAATTAAATTGTTTATAACTTTTTTTCTACAATTACCTAAATGGCGAAACTTATATCCTCAATTTGAAAATGACATAAAGGAATTAAGGAAACAGGTTTCACAATTTAGGTAATGGTAGAAAAAAAGATATTAGCAATTTTTAAAATGAAAATGAGTTATTTAACATTTAAGATGAATTAAATTGTTTATAACTTTTTTTCTAAGATTACCTAAATAGCGAAACTTGTTTCCTTAATTTGAAAATGACATAAAGGAATTAAGGAAACAGGTTTCACAATTAAGGTAATGGTAGAAAAAAAGATATTAGCAATTTTTAAAATGAAAATGAGTTATTTAACATTTAACATGAATTAAATTGTTTATAACTTTTTTTCTACAATTACCTAAATAGCGAAACTTGTTTCCTTAATTTGAAAATGACATAAAGGAATTAAGGAAACAGGTTTCACAATTTAGGTAATGGTAGAAAAAAAGATATTAGCAATTTTTAAAATGAAAATGAGTTATTTAACATTTAACATGAATTAAATTGTTTATAACTTTTTTTCTACAATTACCTAAATGGCGAAACTTGTTTCCTTAATTTGAAAATGACATAAAGGAATTAAGGAAACAGGTTTCACAATTTAGGTAATGGTAGAAAAAAGATAATAACAATTTTTAAAATGAAAATGAGTTATTTAACATTTAAGATGAATTAAATTGTTTATAACTTTTTTTCTACAATTACCTAAATGGCGAAACTTGTTTCCTTAATTTGAAAATGATATAAAGAAATAAAGGAACAATTTGGTGAAGTATAGTTTGTTAATTTGTATGAATTTATATCAGAATAAACAATTTACTAACTATAAAACGCAGTAAATTACCATATTACGTTACGTTATTTCAATTCGCTAGAAAAATATCACATGCAAGACTCTGTGTACCTTACATAGAGCTTACATTTACCTTGCGCAGAGCGTACATGTAAATTTGTTTGTCCGAATTTGCCTAAATTTTCGCAAATGTCACTGAAGTATATAATGCAGCGTGGTCGTGTGGTCGTGTGGTCGATTAGAAGTTTCAACAGTTTCAAGCTTTCAATTCAAGTGTTAAAAAATTGCAAAAGCACGGCATAGTTCACAGAGACATAAAGACTACAAATATATTCCTAGTTGATGGAAGCAACAGCCTGAAATTAGGTGATTTTTGTTCTGCGGTAAAAATACAAGTTTACACAACTGTTTCCCGCGAATTACTAGGATATGTTGGAAAACAAGGTAAATATACAAAACCAAATATACAAGACCAAAATTGCTGAAGGTTCAAACTTTGTTGTTTTGTTTATCGCATATATGGCACCAGAAGTGTTTACAAAATCAAATAGCGATGGTCAAGTGGCAAATATTTGGTCAGTCAGTTGTGAGTGTTATAAGTGATCGCGGGAAAATAAAATTGCTGTAATTTCCAGCATCCCTGGTCGCAATATGATTCAAACTTTCGAATAATGTTCGCCATGCCCACTTTCATGTGGAAGCGCCTGAAGCCTCCCGTCATTTTGTCACAGGAGGGACACGATTTTATAGAAATGACACACCAACATGACCCGAATAAACGTTGGACACCTCCCTAATTTTTGGAATTCAACTTTCGCAAAGTTATTTCACTATTCGTGGTAAGGAATGTTAAATTTCATAATTTGTTTTGAATTTCAGGTCTTAGACGAAGATTGTCATTCGCAAGACCACGATCATCATTCCTTTCGAAGGAGTAATTACTAGGAAAAAACATCTTGTGCATGTTATATCTTCTAACTCAGGATTTTGTTTTACCGGTAGTATAGACGTTATAAATGCATTTGGAAGGATTAGTTTTACTTACATAGTGATTTTGTTCAAATTGTTAGGCAACGACAATAATTCTTTGCAATGAGAATAAAGATTGTTATGAAAGTTTGTGCGTCAGTAAAAGAACGACATTCAATTATTTGTATATAAAAGCATATTAAAATAAAAAGAAAACTATTTCGGTCGAAATTGATGTTTTGTATTGTTTGTTTGTTTTTTACTTGCGATTAAAGGTACTATTATACAAGTTATGCAGATTAAAAATTTTGAGATAACAATCAAACATGACATTACGATGATAGAGAAACATATTTGAGTTACTGGCAAAATTCTGTCCGTCTGTCTGTCTGTCTGTACGGATGTATTTTGGATTTGGACTGTAGCCTAAACGGTTGGGCCAATCGTCTTCAAATTAACGGCTACATGTGCAGTTTGCAGTTTATATACAACGATGCGAGTATAGATTTTGTTTGCACAACTGGATTGCTTCACACAAGTAGGGCGACGAGATGGTTAGTTTTAAAAAAGAATAAAAACGACTTGTAAATGAATATTGAATGGTGTTTAGTTTAAATTGTGTTTTTATAATTGTTTTTTGTTTTGTTTTTTTTTTTTTTATAGCGAAATGTGATATGAGAGTGCTATCCTTTTTCGAAATTATAAAACAGTAGGTATAACCATAAGAACTACAGGCTCCACACATAGGGTAGTGGGGCGTACTTTTATTAACTATCGGTAAGTATTGTTAACTATTTGTCGTCCCAAAATGCCAAATAGTTACGATTCGTAACTATTTGAATATGAATTTATGCAACGATAATGCAAATAGAACTATTTTAGATGACAAAATCTGTATTTAATTAAATATTCATTTGGAGAATATTTTTTCTTCAAAATTTTCTCATCTATTGATAACGAAAAAGATGTTTTTTTTAAACTACTTTCTTGAAAATTCAAGGTTGATATCTATAAATTAAGAACAGGAAAACATGCATTGCATTGCTTGCGGCAAAATCAATGAAGGTGTCGCGTAGTTACGATGTTTTGGACCATTGACTTTCATGCATTATTCATCATCGACGACAAAACGACCTACAAGTTGGCCGCAGTGTTGATGAGACCCTTTATCTGGTGCAGCCTCATTCAACGACGAAAACGGAGAGCTTTGTCCAGCCAGCTGAAAAGCAGGCAGCAAATCGCTGGTAACTCATCTGAAAAAAAAACCGCAGTAATTTTTAGGCAATCTTAATGCTAGCTCCGCGGGTGATACTTTAAAGTTTGAATAGGTGCACTCTTATAGTTTTTTTTGAAAATTCGTATTTATTGACCAATTTTGATGGGACTTTAAAGGGATATAACTATGATATTTAAAGGAGTAACTAAGGTCATTTTTATTACATGTAGGAGGCGCTGGGCCGCATTTTTACTTGCGATTATAGGTACTATAAGGAAAGTTATGGATTCGTGCAAAAAAAAATTTAACAATCAAACATGACATTACGATGAAAGAGAAGTCGAGAGAAGTGCGTCCGTTTGCCCGTTCGCAGCTCTACTGCCTAAACGGATGGGCGGATTTGTTTCAAACTTGGTATTTAGTAGCATTTTGGGGTGTGTTTTTCATTTTGCTCTAGGTCGAAAAATAACGGTACCTGCCATACAATTTTTAACAAAAAGTTAGATTTTCTCGAAAACGGCTCTAACGATTTTGATAAGACTTTCAGGGTGCTAATTTTTCACAACAATACATCTTTCGGTTAGAATGAATTTTTCGAATTTTGTTGTTCAAATTCAGTTTTATCGTAAACGATTTCAATAAAATCTTGCATACATGAAGTCATTTATAATTCAATTAACATTGCATTTCAAAATTTTCAAAAACTTTTCGATTTTTCGAAATTTTCTAAAAAAAAATTGGTTTTCGAAATATTTTGAAAACGGGTTTAGTGAATTTTGTTAAATAATTTTCCCAGATGAGAACTACAGATTTTCTTATAATGACATACTAAAAAAAAAAATTAAATATTTTTTCGAAAAGTTAAAAAAACACTTTTTAAAAAAACTGGTTGAACGATTTTCAATATTTTTTTTCCTCGATAGACATTTAGTTTTCAAACTGTATTGCATACTTAGTTTTTCCGAAAAAAAACTCTTAAACTAATTAAAAAAATAAAAGAACGATATGTACGTACATATACAGCCACTAAGCAATTATCTAGCATAAGAACAACTTCATGCGACCCAGTCGTGCATTTTTTTAATTGTATTCGACGATGTGACCACACATATGAGCAAGTACATACGATGCAGTCGTGCAATTTATTTTAATTCTAATGGATCAATTCGACTTAGAATCACACCATATCTATTAATATAAAATGAAAATATTAGAGCAGCTTCGGCAATTAATTACCACGATTAATTTAATGGTGTTTAGTTGCTATTGGACTCGACATGTGGCAGTGTTGGCGAGATCCAGAAAATGTATTTTATGTCCGAGCAACGCTGATTTGGTCAGCTAGTGTACTATAAATAAGATAAATTTCTGGTGTTTGACTTATAACAAAGCAATGTTTTGTTTGTTAAAATAATTTTGGTTGTTTGGAAAAAGTAAGTAAAATAGTTTTCAGCATAAAAATATGAACGGTTACGATGTATTTTTTTCAAAATCGTAGCCAAAGTTTGTTTTTTAAACTATTTTTTTCAAGAACATCGTGGTGATCTTAATTTAAAAAAAAATATTAAACCATTGTCAAAATATAGATTTTTCAAAAAAAAAGTTTTTTTCGAATAAAAAATAATACAATGCCAAATTACTTTGGCTACCTACATCTTCATGCATATCAGTTTTGATTGAAATCAGTTAATCATTTCTTTAGAGGCTCAGGAAAAAATGGGAGGTATCGTCTTAGCTCATCATATTACTATTTTTTCAACAAAACATAGTCCACCTACAAAATTACACACATTTTTTTCATTAAGAGTCTTGGACCCATTTGTTATGTAACATGTGTATTTGATCTAAAAAAATGAAAAAAGAACTTTGTAGAATTTCAAAAAAACCTTACGCACTAAATTTGAAAAGGATTGGTTCAGCCGTTTTGGTTGTAGGCTAAAATACATTCATACAGATAGATTGAATTTCGCTAAAAAACATATTTTTTTGTTAAGTATGTTAAGTATGTAGGTATCTATTTATTTATTTTCCTGATGGAATTTCATTTTTTGACAAGCCAATTATCATCTCATACAAAGTGGAACAAATTGTTTAAAAAATTTGCGCACCAATACTAAAAAAATCGGATAAACTTTGCAACCGGAAAGAAAAATGTTGCTGGTTGGTTTGTTTTTTTTTTGGAAAGTCAACTAACGAAATCTTACTGAATGCTATAAAGACTCGATACAAAAAAATCATTTTTCTATTTGTTTCAAATTTTCCTGATGGGTTTTCTTGATCACTATAACAGGCGCCTAAAGGATTGCTATAACTTGTGCCTTAATAAAATCACAGACGGCAAAGAGTCATCCTTCAAATAAATTAGGACATAATTTTTGTGTATATGGGCTAGTTTTGTGTGCTTTTCGGAGAGATTTGGAGAACGTTACGTTACATTTTAATTGTTTATAAAGCTGTCAATTTATTAACATTTTGTTAATTATTGACTAAACGACGATTACCTAAATTGCGAAAACGATTTCCTTAATTTGAGGGGAGGGTACCTGATCGATTCACACCAAAAAAAGCCATTTTTGTGACAACGTGCTGCTAACTATACGCGAAACTTAAATTGTTAATAACTAATTAAATACTATTACCTAAATTCTGAAACCCGTTTCCTTAATTTCCCCTAATTATTCCCTAATTGTAGAACCAAAAAAAATCGAAATCCGTGATTTTGCGCTGCTAACTATATGGCGGTATCGACCCATCGCTAGTTCGTTTTACATTTTGTGTCAAAAAAACGCAACGGATTCATTTGCGGCAATGTCACCGGATTCGTTGCAGCAACAGACGCAACGGATTCTATGGGTCGGGAACTTCAGAGATAGCTCGGAGAACAATATAATGACAATTGTCTTGTCCTGGAAACATTTGTTCACATGGAACAACGATTGTCTTGTCCCATTGTCTTGGCCTCTGCATTGTCCCATGTGAACCCCGCTTTATTCCTAAGCATTGGCTGAGTTCACAGTTTCACTTGATTTGCATTTCGGATACCAAGAATCTATTTTTTTGTGTGCAAACAAACCTAACCAAATAAATTACCTTAAATTCGAAGCAAAAGCCAAACATAGTTAGCTGTTTATCCCTTAAAAGAGAACATTAGATTTTAAAATACTTTTGGATTTTCTTTCTGTTTCCATTTGTTCTTCAATCAGCTGTTTATTAGCTGTTTTTAATCATGTTTATTACAACAACAATACAAAGGACAAAAAATACAAACGCAGCCATTGTCTTAAGGTCAAAAAGAGAACTGTCTAAAACACGATGCAAAAATGAGAAAAACATTTAAGTGTAATACCGCGCGATGGAAGGGACAATGGAAAATAAACGAAACAAACGGACTACAGAACGTCTAAGTGTAATACCGCAATAACTATCGGCACGAGAGACAAAAAAAATTAAATGAAACGTCATCGGCACAAAAAAAGGAAACAAAAACACACGTCAAATTGATATCTTGACATCGATGTCAAAACAGAATTGAGGAGAGAGATCGCTTACATCCCAACAGGTAATTGCTGACTGGTGATAATTTTAAGGGGAGCAATGCAAGTTTGCACCTGAAAAAATTTTGCTAATCAACTTTGATGGAGTAATAAATTCCCCAATTTTACGTCTGACATTTCAGTGATTGGTGAAAGCGTGTTCCTCTCTACTTCTTTCTTATTGCGTACGTTTACGAACGTAATTTTCGGATAGGTTACCTTGCTTTTGTTGTAATAAGCATGGTTAAAAACAGCTCTTTTCTAGCCGATTGAAGAAGAACATATGGAAACCTACGGAAACAGAGAGAAAATCCAAAGGTATCCTAAAATTTGCTGGATGCTTTTCTCAACACGTGAACAGCTGATTAACAGCTGACTATAGGTTTGTTCGATGTTCCCCGCCCCAGTGCGCACTGGGGAATGTCAGTGCATTTCGTTTAGCTGTCAAAAAACTGTGTTTCTGCTCGGGGTTTGATTTAACATCGAACAGCTCAGTGCAACAGTTTTAATTTTTTGACATTTCATGTATGTATTAATTTTCTTTACAAAGTCTACAGGTTTTCCATTTCCATCAGATAGAGTATATCTCGGCATTTTATCTAAAATCACAAAAATAACTTAATAATTGCAATATAACCTACAAAATATCTTATATTTACCAGATATTGCACTCCAAATTTGTAAAATAAAATTTCTTTTAAACTTCTACCACCAAGCACCAACAGCTGATTTGAATTTTGACAGCACTGATTTCTTACACCGACCAAAAACCTGGGGCGTGAGAGTATGCACTCAGTGCGTGCTCGGGGTTGACATCGAACACAGTGCAAAAACACTGGGGCGAAAAAAGTGTCACATAAAACACCTCAGTGCGAATCCAGTGTACACCAGTGCGCCCTAGGGCAGACATCGAACAAAGCTTATGTTTCTCTTTTGCTTCAAATTTGTTCGTTCACAAAAAAAAACCCAAACTCAAGCAAGATAACCTACCCAAAAGTTACGATCGTGAACGTACGCATTTCGGTAGCTGTCAAATATTTTATTCACCAAACCGGCCATAGAGTAACTATACATTTATAACATTGCATTTAATGATGCTTTATAAATATGATGTTTGTTTTGTAGGTCGCTCCATGCTATCCTGATGTTTGCATCCAATTTCCACAGCATTTAGTCGATTTGCTGAAAAATCATGCCACAACTCTGGATCCTACTAGGCGCAACTGTTTTGTTAAGGCACTGATTCTGCTTCGAAATAAGAATCTTATTCCTGCATTGGACTTGTTGCAGCTGTTTTTTTAATTGCTCCGTTGTCCGGACAAGAATTTGAGGACTTTTTTTCAGAATAATAAGTTTGGCTACAAAGACGGCAGGAAGAATGAAAACTGTTCAACGACAAATAGAGAGAAACGCAAGGGCAAGAACTTTATTATGATGAGGCACAAGGCACGTGGCAAGGTCAAGAAGAGTTTTAAGGACAAACAGAAGGCTCTAAGGAATCATCTACTCAAACAGAAGAAAATGAAGTACGATAGTATGATTTTTTTTAGATAGTCTAGGGTTTGTAAGTTTTTGAAAAATAAAAAAATATTTCTTAATACCGTTTGTGAAGAATTTGTTTTTATAAGAATTTGTTTGGGGGAAACAAGCTTGATCCTGAAGAGTCCGGTGAAGTTGTATAAGTTCAATATAAATGTTTATTAAAAAAATAAGCCACAGCTTTACAAGGAGATTATTAATTCTATTGATACATGAAGTCTTCTTCTGCGACATTTTTCTGGAACAAGTTTATTCAGAAGGATAGGTATTAGCTTTGGTTCCCATTCATTTATTTAGTACGGCGCCGTTAGAACTTTTTCTAGCGGATACATCTGAAAAGATTAAAATGAAAAAGAACGATAGTGGTGTCTGGGTATAACTGCAAACCTGCATAGAAGCAACCACACTGGTCACCAAGTTCTCTGGCAAATCCTTGTCCTTGAATCTAAAGTGAATTTGATTGATGTCACAACATTCGTCAAAAATCCATTTTTGAGGACCTTCTTCCCTCAGCGTCAGCATTCGAAAATACTAATAATAAATTTTATTTAAAAAAAATGTTTGCAATAATTTTTGTCAACAATTCACTGACAGTTGTTGTCAACAAGAACAAAATGAAATGTCAAAATTAACAAAACTCACCACATCGTTTTTTCTTTGTTTTTTAACGCCGACAATGAATGATATACAAAAGAGAACACGAAACACAATGAATGATATACCAAAGCAACAACGAAAATTGAGGGTTTTGAGGCGTGGAACGTACGAAAGTTTTTCCTCTATATAATATATTTACTCTATGAAACCGGCCTTTAAATTGCCAACTGCACCAAAGAAGAGTCACAATTTCCAGTTTTTATTTTATTAAAAAAATTGTTGAAGAACTTCTGTTAGAAATTATTGTTATTTTGTTTGTGCAAGGTAAAATACCCAAAAACACTCTTTAAACAATTATTACCTTTCGATTGGATATCATAAACGTATTTTTCATTTAAAACTAAAAAGCGTGTCTACTAATTTAATGCATTACGGGAATTAAAACATCAACTATTTAGACAATCAATGCTTATAACAACATTCTTATTTCTTAGATATTAGGTTAAGCATTTTATTAAAATGATTTATAGATTTCTAAAACTATTTACATTCCTCCACTTTTCTACAATTAAGACAAGAGTTTCCCTTCGATCTAATCTACTTTCAGATCACTACTGAGATATCTAGATTTACTTGATCACAATTAACAATATCTAAAATGAAGCTACTATGCTTGTTTGCAGTGGGCGCTGTCGAAAACAACGACTTGCAGCTTGGGAGTCACTCCACATGGCTCAAATATCTGGGGCCCTATTCCTGAATGCGAGTCGAGTAAGTTTTCATGTGAGATCGACAAATTGGTATTCTCGAACACGACTCACTAATCAAGTCAACATTTATTTAGAAGTTTAGAAGTTAGCTACTATTCAAAGGTTGTGTTCAACATTTTCGGAGTCATGTCAAGTTTTTGGCTCTCACTAGAGTTGTGGAATACCGATTCTTACTCGACTCTACTGTGAACTCTCGAGTGACATCTCACTCGACTCGTATTCAGGAATAGGCCCCCTGTTTCTGTAAATGTACTTAACATTTTAGCAAGAATTCCTAAGATTGACTCACCTGAGTAGTTAGTTTTTAGGATATTGCCATTTTTCAGAATCTTAAAACCGTGAATCTGAGCCTGCGCTTATGATCATCATCATCATCATCATCGGCGCAATAACTGGTAATGCGGTCCGGGCCTCGAGAGATCAGAGTGCCTGGTATGAAACCACATTAATTGTTGCCGTTTATGGTTTTCGTGTTTGGAGCTATTTGTTCTTTAAGTATAGAGGAGAATATCTTATAGGATGTACTCAACAACTCCTTTCTTATGTATGGGACATAGGATGCCTTTTGGCCGGTCTTGTAGCATTTCTTCGTGTTCCCAAACGTGTTTTATGATTTTATGGATTGCTTTATGTAGTGTTTGACCTCTATGTTTGATCAGCCGGCACTCCAAAATGGCTTCAGAATCGGTGATCAGATTTCACTCTCCGTTCTTACAGTATGTGCATCTTGATGTATATTGCGACATGTATCTGACCGATTGGTAGAACTTCCATGAGATCCATATGAGATCGCTGCATGCTCGGTATGCAGCATTCTTACGTTCAGATTCAGACGCTAGTTTGCATTCATTATCAAACCGGTCTGTTTTTAAGGCGTGACCTTTTTTTCATCTACGCCCGGTCTGTCACCAAAACTCACTCTTTACTCATCTAGCTCTCCGAGGGCGAATCCTATCGCGTGAATATAGTATTGCCATACTAACCAGATAGTGATCCGAGTCAATGTTGGCAACTGTTAGAAGCTAATTTGGCGTTGAAATCGCCAAGGATGCATTTAAAGTTATACCTTGGGCAGGCATTGAGGGTCCTCGACAAGTTCGTAGTAGAAATGTTTTTCGTTTTCTGCAGACTCCTTAGTAGGTGCGTGAACTACCCTACCCGATCACGTGGTGTTTTGGGTGACCACTGGTCATCATATTCTTTTCTTTGCAAAACTCCATTTAGTGGCCATCTAATTTCTTGTAGTGATGTTATGTGAGCATTATATGTGGCCAGGACATCGGCTAGGTGATGTGCAGCTCGAGCTCTGTGGAGCGATCTCACGTTCATGAGAGTATTTATAAATCACCGTTGTGGTTGCATGGTTTCGACGTCGTGTAATCAGATAATTTCCGAGGTTTGTCGGGTTCTGAGTGTGTTCTTATCTTATCTTATCGTCAACCCTGAGGGTTTAGCCTTCATAATTAGCCAAACTTTTATTAAGAGTAATACAAGTTTGTTACCAGTGACCGCCACGAGGAGGCTATGGAGGGACTTCTGCCAGACGAAATAGTTACGGCACGTTCATACTCTCGTATTCTTACATGTTGATTCCCCGGTCCCGCAGCCGAATGACCGACTAATCTTACGGTGCTTAATATATAAATAAATAAAAATAAGATACCAGTACACCACATCTTTATCGTGAAGTTTTACCGTTACCATACATTCATACATACCTGCATTTTATTATAGAACTATCGTTTCAGAGAGAAGACAAAATATGATTATTGTTCGACTTCTTGAAAGGCAAGTTCGTTCTTTTCCTCGGATTAATTCAAAAAGACAGTTTATCAACACATACTCAACACAAAATATTGGAAGCATTTCAATTTCATCCAAATATTCAATCAAAAAATCTCTCCAAACATCAATCGCCCAACTTAACATCGAAAGGAGGTATTAAGGATTTCAGATAGACTTAGTTTGATTTTTAATTCCAATTGCATATGTTTTTCACGTGCTTTTAACAAAGTTTTGTTTGTATTTGCAATGTTATTTTATTTAATAATACTACAAAATACATTAACAAATAAACATGTCTTCTAGTTGCTAGTAATTCCTATAACTCTACTTTTTCATTTCAGAAGCATGTCATCTAGCAATGTGTCACACTTCGTGTTGCCTAACACACAGCCAATCGCTGATCTGGAATGCAAAAATGCTTTTGTTAATTTGACCGAAACAGAGAAGCTGTATGCGCATTACTTTAGTAAAGCATCTTGGAATGGTGGTCTTATTTCACTGGTGCAGTCAAGTCCAGAAGGCCCATTGATCTTTAGCCTTCTGCATCGCATCTTCCTTGCGGAATCATTGGATGAGCTGAAAGTCAAAGTTTTGGAAGCTGGTGTCTCTCAAGATGAATTTACTGTAAGTTTTTTTTTTCTATAAAATAGAATTCCTTACGAACTTACATGTCTTCTTTCAAGGCTTTTCTGGTGTATGCTTGTGGAGTATTTGCAAATGCTGGAAACTACAAAGGCATGGGTGATAGCAAAATCATTCCAAATCTCAAACAGTCACAATTCGAAAAAATTGTTACACTTTCAAGTGCCTACAAAGCTAACAAGAAATTGTCGGAAATATTGAAACAAATTTCAAGTCTAATCTACGAACTCACGCCCCGCAATGAAGTTTTAGGTCTTGCTCCGAGTGGAATCACTACTTATTGGTCTGACAATTGTACCAAACGGGACGCTGATATCGTATCCGATTGGTTAACGAAAAAACGCATTGAACCCTATATGTGTCGAACGTTTAAAGTTGTTGAAAATGATCAAACAATTTACGATATTAAATTAGCCTCTGTTGCAAAGGGGGATAAAGAAAGTATTACACTGCCAGTGGAAACTTACAAGGGCAATCATTTTCGTGTTACTCGTGGTGATTACTCAAAACTATTGGCACTTGTCAATTTCAATCTGAAAAATGCAATCAAACACGCTGCAAATGAAAATGAAGTGAAAATGATTCAGCATTATATAACAAGCTTCCAAGAGGGCAGTTTACCTGAACATAAAAACGGATCGAGATGGTGGATTAAAGATAAGGGGCCAGTTATTGAAACATATATTGGTTTCATTGAAACTTATAGAGATCCAGCAGGTTCGCGGGCGGAATTTGAAGGATTCGTTGCTATGGTAAACAAAGAGAGTTCGGCGAAATTTGCTCAATTAGTTGCGCGAGCAGAAAAGCTATTGGAATATCTGCCGTGGTCGGTGGAGTACGAGAAGGATACTTATTTGAAACCAGATTTTACTTCATTGGATGTTTTAACTTTTGCCGGAAGTGGGGTGCCAGCTGGAATCAATATTCCAAATTGTATGTATTTTTAAGTTTTGTTTTTATTGTATCTTGAAACATCAGTAAGCATTAGTTAATCATTACTTTCTTTAGATTGGTGTAGGGTTAGCGTTTAATAACTGCATATTTCTACCGCAATTTTGTGAAATTTTGATACATAAGTTTAATATAATTTGTTCTCTATGTGGCCCGTTTTATATTGTGAATATGAAAGCATTTCGCTCGCCAGCCTTAGGTTAGGTTTGGTTATAGGGGCTGTCAGGAAACGACTGACGCTCTTAGGCCTCCTTAGGCTCATTGTGGTTCTATTTAATATTGTCATAACTGATATCACTAATTAAACCATTTGGATCTTTAAATAGAGCGTAAAGGTTGATAATATGTAGTTTTAGTGTAAGTGTAGCTTATGCCTTGGGAGAAAGGAGAGTATGAACCTAAGCAACTTCTGCAGAAATCATTGGAGATGTCATCGAGTCTCGTGCCATGTCTACCTATAAGGCAGTTTCCAGTAATGGCACCTATCAGGGAGCTCATATGTAATCTGCTTCTAGCTACCCCATACATTAGGAGTATCGGTCGGATGGTGTGAAGATAGACCCCATTTCTTCCTACTGTTTTTTTTACAAGAGAAAAGTGGCTTTCTTGGACCTTGTGGTGTACCTCTACTAACAGATCTTCTGGTAGAAAAGACTCCTAAAGATTAGTTAATTCTTCTACTTTTTTTTAATAATAGATTTAACTACTCTCCCAGTGAGCTTTCAACATTCAAGTACTAGGGCCTCGGTGATTGCGTTATTAGTGACGTTTCGAAATCACCGTCGATATTAAGGAATGGGACCAAAAAGTACTCTTTGTGATGTAAGGGGTATTCGATAGTTCTTACCATGATATGAAAGGCAGTTTTTTTTTTTATAAATCCTCTGGAATCCCAGTCTAGACTTTCCTTGGAGTATTTAGCATGGTTAAAACATTTCCTACAGTTTTTTATGGCCGGTTCCAGCCATGAGTTCCAGCAAAATGCGGGTTTTGTTTTCCTCTTATTTTGTTAAGAGGACAGGAAATAGATTTGTTTAGGGGTGAAGTTAAATCTTTGACTTTGTTGGGGGGTTCGTTTCTGCTTGAAGGGATATTTTATTTAGCTGTTCAGCTATAATCAAACTTTTTAATGATAATCATACATATACATAAGTAGCCCGATATGCATTCTTATATTGTTGTAACGATTTGATCGCTGTAATTAGGGAATAAACATACATTAATGCTACTTCTTACTAATACATATACAAGATCTGGGTCACGTTTATCAGATGCATACAGCAAGCAGTGTCCAGGAGTTCTGACTCTTTGAAATATGGATTTAACTATCTAGATTTTCTAAATCAGAATCCCCCTTTTGAACCCAGTTTGTAAAGAAGGGAAGCCGAAACTTATTTGGAGTGCTGGTGGTTTATCTGTAGTAATTGCACGATTTGCACCATCTTGGCAGCAATAAGACAGAACAGCCTCCACCACTGTTTGCTATAGGTCTTTATAAGATTCTCATCCGGAAGTAGATCGTTGAAGATCAGACGCGCTGGGATAATCTCCGTCTTCAGTGTCCATGTAGGAAAGACTGCTGACGTTTGGAGCCTCCGTTTCGGATGGCATTCTTGTTTCTTTGGGATGCACTGGATTGGCAGAAGTGCATCTACTTCCATTGCTGCAGGGTCGATACTAATAGTAGGTTCTTCCACCTCACAGGGGTGGATTGACGATTTTCGCAGTTTTCTCATCTTTTTTATATATTTTAAGAGGTGTGGAGATTCATCCAAACCTTATCAAAAGTTTGTTCGCAGCTAGTAGACATCGAATCCTTGTTTTTTTTTTATTTTTATTTATTGTTGATCACTATTACAGCAAAACAATAAGGGCCACCTGGGTTATCCAGCTTTCCAGTCTTGAGTTGGGAAGGATGAATTGCCAAACCTTATAATCTTAAGTGCCGTATCTCTACACGGATTTCTGATGCGAGCCCCAGGTCTGCAGGGGCTATCTTCCCTTGCCACAACCTCCAGCTTAGTACTAGACCATAACCTCTCTATATTGTTTACAGCCAGCTTATATAGATCACACCATCTCTGGTCATCAAAGGCTTGCCAATCGGGTTTAATTATATTGCAGGCTTATTAAAATCGCCTGAGGATGTAAGGGTCTATGTGCAATAAACTTTTATTTGGATTGACTCTTAGATTATTGTTCCGAAACTGAAATACCGGGCCTTAGTAGGAAACCGGGACTTTTTCCATTACTGATAAATATGAGACTTGAAACAATTATAAAACATTTTAAGATGAAACCCAGAGCATTATCGTAACGACACCTTTTCATCGGGTTCTATGGAATCAATTAAATTCATAAAACCCTTTTTAAAGCTTATTCATCTTCTTTTATAATCAATAAAACAATTTGCAATTGTTCTTTTAAGATGATGAAATTCGCCAGGACGAAGGTTTCAAAAATGTTTCCCTTGGAAACGTTCTGGCCAATATCAATCGCAAAGAACCTATACCATTCCTATCAGAAGAAGATCAAGAACTTTTTAAAGAGTACAAAGTGAAATCATTCGAGGTAAGTTCATAAGTTTTTGCATGATTTTTAATTGTAAATACCATAAACAATGTAAATTGATAGGTTCAAGTAGGTCTGCATGAACTATTAGGTCATGGCAGTGGCAAATTATTCCGCATTGACGAAAATGGAAAATTCAATTTTGATCCGGAAACAACGAGAAATCCCCTAACAGGTGAACCCATTACAACTTGGTATAAACCTGGTGAAACATACGATTCAAAATTCGGAGCATTGGGTTCATCTTACGAAGAATGTCGGGCCGAAGCTGTTGGTCTTTATTTGTCTTTGCAAAGAGATATTCTTGATATATTTGGCTACAAAGATCCAAAAGAACAAGAAACTATCATCTATATCAATTGGCTTAGTCTTATTTGGAATGGAATGGGTGTTGCCCTGGAAATGTTTAATCCACAAACAAAAACATGGATGCAGGCGCACAGTCATGCTCGTTTTGTAATTATGCGTGTTCTCCTAGAAGCCGGTGAAGGTCTGGTTACCGTCGAAGAAACGGAAAATGGCAAGAATTTACGTTTGACTGTTGATCGGACAAAAATTGAAACTGTTGGTAAGAAGGCCATCAAAGAGTTCCTTATGAAACTTCAAGTGTACAAATCAGAAGCGGACATTACCGCTGCCAAAAAAATGTACAATCACTATTCTGAAGTATGTGTAGAAGGATCTCATCCGTGGGCTAGATGGCGTGATATTGTGTTGTTGCATAAGAAACCTCGTATTATTTTGGTGCAAGCCAATACCGAAATCAAAGATGACAAAGTGAATTTGGTCACCTATGATGCCTCCCATGAGGGATACATCAAATCTTGGATAGATCGCTTTCCAAGCACCGATGTTGATGATATTCTTGAAGAGATTAGCCAAAGTGATCGCAAATACTTCCCATTGGTCTTTTCTCATGCATAAAAATATTATTTCGAGTAATCTGGTGCATTTTGTATCTATGTGATTAAGTGAGAACATATAATATATACAAAAAAAAAAAAAACAGTTTGTTGACCATTCACTTTCAGAGTCTGGACTGAAGGGTCCACGTAGAACTTTAATTATTAATATAATATATAGAATTTGTTGTATTATAATCTTTAGTTCTCCTCTAATGTTCTAGAATTTACTAAGTAATCGACCTAAACTCAACTTTTTTATTGCCGGTAATCATTTTTTTAATAATTTTAAAATTTAAGTTTGATTGTTTTTTTGGGAAATACATAATTTGTACGCAAATTTTTTTAAATAAAAGAAAAAAAATATTTTTCAAACTTGATATACAATTTTTTTTATCTAATCCCAATCACCATATGAGATGTTTTTTCACCATAAATATTCAATAGCAAATACAAATTCTCAAGACGAGCACTGAACCTTTATATTAGAAAGTTCAGACGAAGTAGTACCCGATCTTCCGTTGGATTTTACATCCAACGCTTCTTAGCTGATGCGAAGCAAGTTATTGGATGTCTATGACAACTGCAGAGCAGCTTCTTTATATGCCCGGAAAATCTTCGAATCCATCCCAGAGGGACGGCGCAGTAGAGGAAGACCGAGACTCAGGTGGCGCACACAAGTGGAAGAGGACCTCAACCTACTCCACGTGCGAAACTGGCGGCAGCTAGCCTCTCTCTTTTTGGTTGAGACCCAGGTCAACCTCGGACTGTAGCGCCATCTAAGGTAAGGTAAGATAAAAGATAGTAAATTGTACGAAAAATTGTTTTCATCAAGAATTTTAAAAGAGCTTAGTATACACAAATCTGCTGACCTGGGCGGTATATCCGCTATTGTTTTGAAGTGATGTTTGTTCAACCACTGCATTTTTCGAGCCTATTCCCAAAAGCGCATCTTTCTCACCCTCAAACTATCGACCAATTGCACTCCAACGTTTTCCCGGAAGTACAATTATTGCACTTAGTGTTTCTTAGGCATTTCATAGAGATAAGTAACGAGCCTCGATAATACGTGTATTTGGATTCGATGAAACTCTTCTTTGCTGGAATAATAATAATAACCTTTCGAACCACTCAATCAACTTGTGCTGGACGGATTCAAGTCTGATATTTGAAAAAAACAAATACTGGTGTGCTCCGTTTTGCCTGGGACTTTTCTTTCTTACATTTATCAATGACCTCAAGTCTAACAACTCATTCTTAGGTGTCAGTTATAGCTATCATTGAAACCCTATAACCCAAAAACTCAAATCAGTGATTATGTTGCTGCAAAAGCAAAGCTTATGACTTAAATCAAAGAAAATATTCGTTTCAGCCCAATGGGATACATAAAATGACTTAAATATTTCAATGAGAATGTAGTTCACCAAGTGATAGTTCAATGATCATTGAAATTTATTTAAATTTATTGGCGCGACAGCTCCTTAAGGAGCCAATGCTTAGTGACTTATACTCTCAACCATTCCTGTGTGTGTATTGTTAATCTGCAAGAATGGAAGGGATCTCCAGTTTACCGCCGAGTCCGAACGGCTACATGAGATGCACTTTTTCGAGACAAACTTTACTCTTGGAGGTTTTGTCAGTTCCTCGCAAGTAACAGTACCCCGGAAAGAAGGTGGCTATGAGCTGGATTCGAACCCAGGCTCATTCGCTTATCGCTTAGCAGTCCGACACACTAACCACTAAGCGACGGGGCACATTGAAATATTAAGTCATTTTATGTATCCCATTGGCCTGGAACGAATATTTTCTTTGGCTTAAATAATAATCTAAGTCAAGGCCCTTATTATGAGTAGCAAAACTAACTTTCGCTTTTGAAGTCATAGCTGCAAATATAAATAAATTGCACGATTGGATCGCACTTACTTGCTCATATGTGTGGTCACATTGTAGAATAAAATTAAAGGAAATTAAAGTGAACATCAAAGCATTTATTCGATTTTTGAGACTTTTGATTGTTTGAATAAAGTACGTTAAATTGTATTGGGTGAAATAATTTAAACCGTTATTTCTGAATTTGGATTCGCATTCTTTAACAATTTTAACAATAACAGTTGAATGTTTATGGGTTTACAGGAACAAAATTGAAGAAGTTAGAAACCTTAATTGACTTATTTATATCTTAAACAATTTAATCGCGCATTCAAAAATCAGAAATTATCGTCTAGTCAAGTAAAAGGTCCTAAAAGTGGGTCAGCCATGCAAAAAAAATGGACACGACTGGGTCGCACGTACTTGCTCTTATGTGCCTAATTACATTGGAAAGCAATATCTTTGACAGAAACAAGTAACAATTTCGTTGAAAATAACACAGTTTGA
Organism: Platycheirus rosarum; assembly: GCA_963971375.1. NCBI lineage: Eukaryota > Metazoa > Arthropoda > Insecta > Diptera > Syrphidae > Platycheirus > Platycheirus rosarum. The sequence continues at coordinate 124,376,083 of OZ020509.1, read as the reverse complement.
ACTTATAAAAAGTATCAAAACCATAATACCTTACAGTTTTTAATCATAGTTGCCACTCGACTGGAAAGACAGGGAACACAAATTTGGTCAGGGAAAGTCAGGGAATTTCAAAAGCGGTCAGGAAAAATATTTTCAAAACTTATCTTTTTCATATTAAAATAACTCCTTTCTGGTGTATTTTAACGCAAAATGACTTAATATGCCAACTTCTAGCAAATAAAATTTCCTATAATTTTGGTCTGTAAAGCTTTTGTGTACTTTTTTTAAGTTTTTAGTCTTTTACTTTTATAGCGATAATGTCGTAACCGAAGAATTAGGCGCAAAAATTTGATATATTCCAAAAATTTTGGAAGTTTCATAACTCAACGCGAAGCTCTAAGCTATTTTTTTATGGAAACTTTGCCTTAAGTACCTCAATTTCATGTGATTTATTTTAAGCATACAAAAATTAAATGCAGTTTTTTCATTTGGTCAGGGAAAATTCGAAAATTGGTCAGGGAAAGTCAGAAAAAAGTAAGGGAATTTTATTTTGAAAAATAGTGGAAACTATGTAAGTAAAAATGAAGTAAGTATGAAGAATATATGAAAAATGTATTTCGAAAATTCAAGCACCGATTTTCATAAAATCCTATTTTTGATTTTAGTTTTTTGATTTTTGAAATTTTGGTATACAGTATCAAATTACAACTGAAAACTACCTACGCCTTAAAAAAAAGAAATCATTTTATTGTGATGACAACACTATGACAAAAATTAATATTTATTTATTTTGCTGTAATTTTTCATCAAAGAAGTCTTTGTTTATCAAACTTTCAAATAAATTCAAAATTCAAAGAAAAAATTAAACTTAAGATGACAAGCCGTAAGCCAACGGCAATGTTACGCATTCAACAAGACTATTTACATTTGAAAAAAGATCCAGTACCTTATATCATAGCTGAACCATCGCCATCGAATTTTCTCAAATGGCATTATGTTGTCGAAGGTCCCGATGATTCACCCTACCAAGGAGGCTATTACCATGGAATTCTTCTTTTTCCACAAGAATTTCCCTTTAAACCACCATCTATATATATGCTAACACCAAATGGTCGTTTCAAAACAAATACGCCTCTTTGTTTGAGTATATCAGATTTCCATCCGGATACTTGGAATCCATCTTGGTCGGTGGGAACAATATTAACTGGATTTCTAAGTTTTATGTTGGAAAGCACTCCTACTTTGGGTTCAATTGGAAGTTCGATTTATGAAAAGAAACAATATGCCAAGAAATCTCTGGCATTTAATTGATGCCATTGATGGTGTTGATTTCAACGAAAATTCCAAAAAAGAAAATACAATCCCTCCCTCCAACTTCGATAATCTTTTCTATTGCCATTCTATTTACCTCAATATAACGGTAACCTTAGGTTTTATAATTTTCACTTTAGTTGTAAATTATATAATAAATAATTTAAATTAGTTCCCAGTAACTTACTTACTTTTGCTGGCGCTACATAGCGCGGTGCTCCTGAGTCTGATTCAATATGACCCCCCAGCTGACTCAATCTCTGCTTCTACCTGGTCGCTCCATCGGAGATGAGGTCTGCCTTGGATTCTGACGCTGGAGCGTCGATGTCCATCCGCTATACATGGCCAAGCTATCATAGCCGGATTTTTTTGGCTGGACCAAATGTCGCTGTAAACCACGTACAGTACAACTCGTTGTATCTTCTTCGCCACTCGTTTGTAACCGGATCATAAACAGGACCATAATGCGCGTAGTACTTTTCTTTCGAATACCCAAAGGGAGCTTTCGAATGGGAAATAGTTTATGGTTCTGCAACATATAGCAGGACCGGGATGATGAGTGTTTTATATAGCGTCTCCTTGGTTCTTCTCGATAGGGCTTAGTTCCTCAATTACTAACTGCGATTAGCAATAGTAATTCCACGCTGAATTTCTGCGCTGATGTTGTTGTCCGTGATCAGAGCAGAGCCCACGTGGACAAATTCACTGACTACATCGAAGTTCATCATCACGTTATGACCAAGTCAGTGGTGGGATTGGACTTTTGTTGGTGAAATCATATGCTTCGTTTGTCCTCGTTTATAACCAGTCCCATTCTGCTTGCTACAGACTCCATGAGAGTTGAAGCACCGGGTACGGGCCAGCAAACCCAAGTAGCTGTTAATATTTTTACTTGCGATTATAGGTACTATAATGCAAGTTATGCATTCGTGCAGATTAAAAATTTTGAGATAACAATCAAACATGGCATTACAATGATAGAGAAACATATTTGAGTTACTGGCAAAATTCTGTCAGTCTGTCTGTATGGATGTATTTTGGACTGCAGCCTAAACGGTTTGGCCAATCGTCTTCAAATTTTGAACTTAAGGTTATTTTGACATTCTTCAGAGGAGTTTTTTGAATTTTGTTTAGCTCCAAAATTAACGGTAACTGTCATATAACCGTTATGTAAAAACCTTATTTTTCTCGAAAACGGCTCCAAGAAATTTTATTAAAAAAAAATCAGCGTACTATTGTAGGTAAGCGTTATATTTTGGTGAAAAAAGAATTTAATATGATGGGCAACGGTATCTCCCATAGGACCGTTTTTTTTTCTTCGACTTTCTCGAAAACTGGTGATCCGATTACAATCAAAATTGATATGCAAGAAGATGTAGGTTGCCTAAGTAATTTTGCATTAATTTTTTTTCTAAAACTTTTTTTTTGTATTTTTTATATTTTTTTTTAGAAAAATCAACATTTTGAAAACGGCTCAGTGATTTTTTTTTTAATTTTGTTTTTAAATGTACGTTATTTTTGTGCTTAAGTTTGTATGCTTGTATGTTTTAATTAAAAACGGCTCCTACAATTTTGAAAAAAAAATCACACTTTTTTACATTTCCTAAAGAAATAAAATGGCGTTTAAATTATCTCACCCTATATAATTTAACGGACTTTATTCGCACAATCAAATCACAAAAATCGAATAAATGCTTTGATGTTCATTTTAATTTTCTTTAATTTTATTCTACAATGTGACCGCACCTATGAGCAAGTACGTGCGATCCAGTCGTGCAATTTATTAGAGATAGTGCCTGATGTGCTGGCTAGGGTTTTGTGTACTATTTTTCAATCATGACGGTGCGTGACCTCTGCTGGTGGTGTCGAAGGTCTCAGCGAGCATTGTCCATCGTCATCCTGATAAGACGTATCAATTTACAATTATTATTACAATACAGTTCGTCTTTGTTTACACTGTCAGGTTGCTTAAAATCGATGACCAGATGGTGGGTCTCGATGTTAAATTCGTGGGTTTTCTCTAGTAGCCCATCGGCGACAGCTGCTTTGTTCTTTTAGCCTAGCAATGGTTACTTTGATCAAATTTTGATCGGCGGGATATTGGCCTTCATCGCCATTCGACAACAGTGTCTGCAATATTCTAAAAAAAAAAAATGTATGGTACATGAGTTTGGCTCCCCTCCGAGCTGCCACTCGTGGCATGGCTTCTTAAAAACACCAATTCTTCTCTTTGTTCTTGTTTTATTTTTAACTTGTATGTACAAACTATTGCTTTTCGCTTGAATTCAAATTCATTTTCGAAACGGAAAAGCACTTGACAATAAATTAACAATTAACCATATAATACCTTAAACTTAAAACAGCCCTTTTAAGGTCCAGCCAATTTGATCATTCAAGCGTAAAGGACGCTAGGAGTGCATTTTTTGAGTCTGCTTGCAAAACAAACTTGAAAAGCACTACATCAAGCAGGTTTTCAATGTTGATGGAAAGGTACATAATTGAATTTAAACTTAAATAATTTGACTATGAGGTAAAATCAATGAATGGCGCCTCCACTAGGCTGACCAGAGGGTTGCGCTCAAATCACGTGCTATCATTAAAAAGTTCACTTTCAATGTAATTCAATGCACCAAAGACAAAACCATATGAGGGGTTGTAATTACCAAGAAATACTTGTGAATTATTTGACACCTGGTTAAGTGGCAAAGCTTCGATCTCTTTTTTATGATCTTTCATTCCAAACTTGAAAATTGAACGTGAATCTAAATCGGCTAGTATTCTGGTCATTTCTCTAATTTGTGCATCTTGTTTTTCAACTCGAAAACCAAGTTCTGAAATGGTTAATGCTAATTCTAGTTGTTCTTGCTTGGCAGCTGCTTCTTTCTTTGCCTCTTTGTTTGCTGATCTGTAAAATGAATCATGTATGATATTGTTATGATAAACGTTCTTTAAGGACTCTACCTTACGTATTCGACAATCAGTAAGCCAGCACCAATTGTAAAAATAATAAATTCACCTAATAGATTGGCACCTAATTCGATTGCCATTGGTTCGGTTAGTTGAGGTATATTGGCGGGTTTTCCTAGATTCATTACCCACATCTTGTACTTGACTTCCATCCAATTGTACACTGGAAATTTGAATAATTGCTTTTAGGGGACTGTATACTTAAAAAGGCTTTATTAGAATTGTGACAATGAAAAATACATAAACATGATTCATTATGACTTAACATTTCCTTTTTTTTTCTTTTAGTGAGTAATTAATTTGTCAATAATTGTTCTACAATAATGTACAACAAATTATGCAATTTGCAAAAAAAAAAGTATGTGTCGATCAGCTGGTAAGGTTAACCCTAGGCAGTTTATTTTATGCTTACTTTGAGCCGGTGGCATGCAGACATATTTCCGAAAAAATGGACTATTCTTTGCGCTGTTCTTAATAACATTTGCAATTGGTTTGCTGATTTGTTTAATGGCAAGGACACCTAACTTTGCTGCTGGAAATGCTCCCACTACCATGGTATTTGGGGTAAAGCTTCAGCTTTAGGAAATCGTGTATTCAGTTTAAAATTGTACTTTTTTTATATTTCTATGCTAAACTTTTGAAGAACGAGACGAAATGACAGCTGACAGTTTGTAAATTAGGAATGGTGAATTGGTGAGGTGAATATCAAAAATAGATATGGGTTTACACAAAAGAAATATGGAAAGAAGTAACAAGGAGCAATGAATACAACATTGAAAAGAAGATAAAAGGAATTTATTAACTGTCACAATTATTAACTTCGAATTGCGTTTATCTATAGGGCATTCGAGGTCACATACCTTTCTAGTGCAATACTCTCCTTGTTGTTGTTATACGCGTTGAATAACAGTTGAATAAATGCTGACGACCATTCGACATACATATGATTTCCAAATTGAAACCAAGCTGGCGGTAAATTTCTGGTATACTTTGGTATCGTAGGAAATAAATGATCACGAAATCAGCTGGTTAGGCAAATGTAGTACGCTTTTACAGAAATTGTTACCAATTGGGTTTTATGGCTAAAAAACAATGATGCTTTAGTTAAAATCTTATCACAATGTAGCTTTCGCTTTGACGTTACGCTTGGTTCGTGTACAAGATAAGGTAACGTGACTCAAACGCAAAGCTGAAGTAGAAACTGGTTGAACTTTTGCTCGCTTTGGCAGAAAAAAGCAAAAACAACAACCGAAATTTTGAAAATGTCACATAAAGCGAACTCAAAGCGTGTGAAATCCAAATCGCAATCTAAAAGCATCCTAAAATTCTCTGGATATTTTTCTCTCTGAAGGAAAATGTGATGACGGTTGAAAAGCTGACTGTTATTCTCTTTTGCTTCGGATTTTGAGAATTAACCCACAGAAAAAAAACGACAACTGGGAGGATAATTCTCTCTTCGCCTACGGCCACTCAGTTGTCGTTCGTTCTTGTTTCTTTTTTCTATTATCGAATTTGTTTTTAAAAAAAGATCAATCTTTTTTTTTGATCTAGATCACTTTTTAGAAATCTGGATTTTTATCGATATTTACACCGATTTGTACACACACTGCTTTATATGACAATTCGCAAATGTCAATGAAGAATAAATTTCATTTAGATTTTGTTCATGATTTGAAAGTTTTGTGTAAATTAAAGTGAAAAAAGCAAAATATTGAATAATTTTGTAGTATTCTCACCAGGCAGGATATTTGCGTTGTCGTCTTCCAATGGTGATATTTCATAAGTTTCTCAAGCAAATTGATCGAAGTGAAGGAACTCCGTGAATTATTGTGTCGTTTTTACAAAATTAAACTGCTCATTCACTCATGATAATAAGCACATAGTTTTCATTTTCGCAACACAATTTTTTTCTACCTTATAACTGGTTTTCTGTTTGTTTGCAATTCCGTTTAGATTTTCAAATATCACTAAAGGAAGTTGTCAAAAAGCACTCACGCAACTATAAAAAAAAATCAATCTCGTTTCATGTTCGTTTTTACAAGACAAATCTGAAATCTGAGATCAAATCTGGAAATTAAAAACGAATTCGACATATATGAATCGGCAATACGAATAGCTTTTGAAAAGGATGGACTTCCGAACGTAAGCGGATTCTTTCTACATGCCCTTATGAGGTCCGCTTCTTTTTCACCACACTCATATATAGCTGTTTCTTTCATTAATTTTTCGCGCCTATTTTGCAAAAACGTTCGAAATATTTTGTAAACTGTCTGGCTGCCTGCCGTTCGGCTGTGTTTACTCCGTGAAATTGAAAAAAAGCAAACTTGAGTTTAATTTCAAGTCAATAAGAATAAATAAAATAAACTTGAATTTCATTTAAAATATACAGTTAATAAAAAATGCACAAAGAAATAGCTGAACAATTTGATGAACTTGGATGCACACCATCTGAAGATGTTTTGGACAAATGTAAATACATAAATGTGTAAATTCTTTTTATGATTCATTTATAAAATACTTGTTTGTGTTTACAACAGGCGTCGAACTTTGTTACACCTATAACATAACAGATGCAATGGAATTTGTTGCCCAATGGATGGCTTATAGTGTTTCCAATTTGGATGGAGCAGATCCAACGATTCCACTGTTGCTTGAAATGGAACGAAAAGAGTTTACACTAAAGCGCGAGAAGGAACTTATTGCTGCCCAAACAAAAAAGAAGAAAAACCATTTGAGCGACTTAGGTGCATATGCTTCTCCATCACGAAATGTATCCAACGCTGTCGATGATGATGATCACATCATGGATTCATACGGTTGCATGACTCCTAAGGTAAGATATAGATGCTTATTGTGTACTATGTTGGATTGAAGTTGGAACTACTAAAGGATGGATAGTCTAAAAACCTCTGTTTCGAGTCAACACTAATGTCTAGATGATGAGGGTATGATAAAGGGAAAATTTAGTTGCCCGAGAGAGGGCTTTGCTACTCAATTACCTTATTGGCAAGTTATTCTCTGTTTGATGTCAGCGCTGGTGTTGTTCTCTGAGTTGATAACGGAGCCCAAAATCAGTAACTACCTTAACATTATAGCTGTATATCGTGATCTTTTGTTCAAGACCTCGATCTCTGTTGTCTCTTCTTGACGTAAGCATTAATTGGTTTTGGCCTTATTGACTGATAATCCCATCCTCGCTGCTTCCGCCTCAAAACCCACAAAAATGTCGGCGTATGTGATTAATTGGAAGGACTTTTGAGAGATTGCGATTGGCCTTGACGGAACGGCCTGCAATTTCCATTGTCATTTTAAATGGGCGACGAGATTGGCAGGGATGTCAGAACTCCACATTGCTCTATATAAGTCGTCTCTATATATGCCGTCGTAAACGGTTTTGAAATCGAGAAAAAGGTGATGAGTATCGATTTGAAGTTCTTGTGATTTTTCAAAATCTGCCGTAATGTTAATATTTGGTCGATGGTGGACTTTCCTGGCCTAAGACTGCACTGATATGAACCTATCACCTGAATCTTTGAAGAGTTCGGCAGCTAGACCATTGTCTGCAGAAATATTTTTTCCATATTCTAATACTATGATCGTCCTTGCAAGCTTTAGTTGAGCTCTGTAACTTTAAATGTTTATTTTTTTCGACCTGCATTCCTTCAGTAATAGTTCTCAATCAAGCGCTTCTCATAATTTCTCTTCATTCTGTGAAAGTAGTGTTCCTCTTTCCTCTTTTGCTCGTTAAGCCCGTGACTAGTTCTGGTCCTTCTGCGCAGCGCCGCGTTCCGCCTTATATGCGGTGGGATATCCGCAGTCGTACCTTGGCTACAACAAGGTAATGGTCCGAATCAATGTTTAGTCCTCGGAAAGTTCGCACATCGATGATACTAGAGCATTGCCTTTCGTCGATTGCAATGTGGTGAATCTTATTGATAGTGGATTGATCAGATCTCCATATCCCTTTGGGAATGTTGAGATATGGCAACTGCGAACTAGCTATTGCAATATTTCTTCCCGCAGCGAAGTCAATTAGTCTGAATCCGTTATCAAATGTGGTGTCGTGCCGGCTCTATTTTCCGTATGTTTTTTTTTTACAATCTCAGCCGACGCGCCGGAGGTGCAGTTGTACCTGGTTTCGTTCGCCTTTTCGACGAGAAGGCAACCCCATTTCTCAATCGGATTGGCCAGGAATACCAATCCAATCCTTTAGCTTACATTCTTCTACTCGTTTGCACCTGAATATATCTCATGAAACCGCATGACGTCGAATCTATATCCAAATAATCGCTGTTTTTTTGTCTGTAGCATTTGCCATGTTCATTGTCGTGTTCTGTTAAGGGACCTGTCATTTCACTTACAGATCCGAAGCTCATTCTCCTTATTTCGTTTGCAGTGTTCATCATCAGTGAAACCGTTCGTATCCGAAGTGATCCGTGGTTTCTTCGCAACTAATTTTCTCTACATGGTCAGGAAGTAAGCCGAAAGGAACGACACCCAACCAGGCATTTAATATAGCTCCGCTCCAAGGAGAGGAGCCGGAAAAACCGTTTTTTTATAGCCCATATAAAATGTTCGCCACCGTTGGTTCCATCTAGAGAATTCTTCCGATGTCGTATGGATGCAAGGTGTAGTGCCTTATTTCCAACAAAAACAGCTCCTTTTTTATTGGTTTTATTAATTTTTAAAAAACTCTTAATCTAATTGTAAATGTACATTGTGACTAATTTTTTTTTCTTTAGAAAGTTGATTTTTGGTTTGAAAAATTGAATGAATTTGAATTTAAAAAGTTTAAAATTTTGAATCAAAAATTGATTTTTGATTTAAACGCATTTTTAACATCTGCCGGAAGTCGGTTGAACAACAGCAGTCTCTTATATAGAAGATGATTTAGTGTGCGTTCTCCTATACTGAGGTATAACCGAAAGTCTCCAGCATTTCTTAGTGCATATCTTTCATTGGTTATGTACTCTACGTTGTTCTGCAAATAAATAGGATACAAATTTAGCTTTATTTTTAAAATCATAACCAACACATTGTATTTCAAACGTTAGATTACACTCAACCACCCAAGAGATCGTAATATCTCAGTTATCGGAGTATACCTGTTTTTTTTTCAATATAATTCGCATCGATCTATTTTGTAAGACTTGCAGCTTTGTTTGATTTTCGACTGTTCACATATAAATTATTGAGAAAACAGTAATTAAAATGGGGGAAAAAAGTTGTATTATAAATTGTCAGAGCACAACTTGTTGAAATGCAATATCGGATTTTTCTAAGAAACCCAAGTTTTTTGAAATCTTAGCACACAATTTGTTTAAATGGAAGTCAAACTTTAACTTATTGTCAATGTGTTAATTGCAACATTTATATTTATATCACTGCCATTAATACACATACATTTCGTTTTTGACGTATTGAGTTTCAATTTATTTGTACATAACCATTGATGCATTGAATCCATATCACTCTGGAGAAGATTTTCCAAATCAAGAATATCTTTACAACTCAGATAGATGAGGGTATCATCAGCAAAAAGACAAATCTTGCACGTTGATAAAGCGTCACCACAATCGTTTATGTAAAACAGGAAAAGCAAAACTCCCAATACTGAACCCTGAAGAACCCCCATTTGGATATCCAGAGGTCTTGAGAACATTTAATTTATTTTGACGCTTTGTTTTCTGTTTGACAAATAGCTTGCAAACCATTCAAGTTCTTTTTCCCGAATGCCGTATTTGTAAAGTTTCTTCACCAGAATTGTCCTATCAATGGTTTCAAAAGCTCGTTAAGGTCCAGGAATACAGCACCATTTCATAGAATTAATTGTTTCCTCTAGTGTTGTTACATCAACTAACCGAAAATTAAACTCACTTTCAATAATTTGTATACAATCAGAGTACGGAATAAATGGTATGTTACGATTTATCTTTCCTACACTTTCAATGAAGAAATTATTAAATGTGTTAGCAGTTTCTAAATCCGATTTCATGTCAACACCATTTATTTTAAAATTATCAAACCTAGTTCTTTTTTCAGAATTTGATTTTTCAAGGACCTTTTTGGTCGCCTGCTTTTTTGTTTATCTTTGATTCAATATAGTTGTTTTTGGTTTATTGCATTGAATTTTATATACGTTTTTAGATGTCTTGTACTTGTTCCAATCGGTTAAAGAGTTTGTTTATGTTTCTCTATTATAATAGTTATTTTTTTTTCACGTTTTAATATTTCTAAATCTTGGTTGTACCACTCCTCCCTCTCCCGCTTTCACTTAGGCAGCCGATGTTCAACACGTGGAGGTGAGAGTAGGAGGTGTTTTTTTTTCGAAAAAAACCTGAGCGCTGGTACACTTTTAGGGACAAATGTCTAGTCTATCTTTGAAAATCTACTCACTTGCTTTCTTGTTCCGAAGAAGCCACATCCACACTCATTACGTTGTTGGCGAATTGCTTATTGACGTTCGAAAAAATCAACAAAAAAGATCTTCATCGTCATCATCATCGCAACAACCGGCATCCGGTCCAGGTCTCCTTCAACAAGATCTTCAATACATCCCAATTGCTGGCCAACTCCATCAGGTGACCTGGTCTACGCCATCCTTCCAACGTAAGCAAGAGCTGCCACGTTGCTTTCTACCATAAAAATAACTAAAGCAGATTTCCCGAGCTAATTCGTTTTTGCGATCTAGGTGCGTAGCCCACCGGAGTGTACCGAGCTTTATTTTTTCCACAACATCTGCTTCGAGGTAGATTTCATAATATTCATTATTGTATCTTCTCCGGGAAACGTTCTCCCTCGCTAAAAATTCTGCGTAAGATTTGCGTTTTCGAACGCGGTTAATAAATCAGTGCGTCTTTTGGTAAGTACCCAAGTTTCGGATCCGTATGTGGTTACTGGTAAGACCATAGTCTTGTTTTGTTTTTATGCTAAGGTTTCTTGATTTAAAGAGCCTCGACAGACTATAGTAGGTTCTCGTGGACTTTAGGAGCAGCCCGCGTATTTCTGTCTCCATATAATTATCGGCTGCTACTAAACCGATTTCAAAAGTCTTTCGAGGAATTTTCCTCTCTAAACTCCACTTTTAACAATGACATAAAACAGGAAACATATTTGCCCGATAGATGGCTTTGCAACTTTATTGCTTTCGTACTTCGAAGAAGCATGCTACAGCCACACTGATTAGATTGTTGGCGAGTGGCTTATTGGCGTTCTCAAAAAACAGTAAATAGGATCTTGCTGGGGATATTTTAAGAAGACCAATGCTGTAGCTGAGTTGGTGCCCTCTGCTAACCAAATCTTAGCCTACAGCCGTGTTAAACCCTACATATCGGATACACCCTATATGACGGAAGCATGGGTCCTGAAAACCTAAAAACTGGCGAAATATAACGCGGTTCCAGCTATTAATTAAGGATTTCTTGGATTTCAAATAAAATGATGAAATAAGACTTCTTAAGATAAATAAAAATAAAAAATAGCCTTGAGTTGCTGTTATTTAATATACAAAACCTTTGACACAAAAGATGCAATCTTTTGACAAACAATACCTCAAACCTTTAAAAGATCCCAAACAGTTGAACAAATCCTTTCGTCTTCCTATTTATTCTATCATTTATTCTTTTATATCAAAAAATGATCCTCTTCTTCCTATGTAAATGATACAATTAATGGCAATAGTACCTAAATGCAAAAGAAAGACGAACAAACTTAATTTCCCTCGTGGTTAGATTTTTGTGAAAGATGCTTTTGTCCATTCCATCCAAAGAGTACATAGCAAAGAAGAAAAAAAAACAAAATATTGGTATTGGTATCTGCAAGAATTACGGCCAACAAGAAAATAATATCACTATGATCACAAAGAAGAAGACGAAGACACAGCCAAGTTCCAACAGTCGAATGAGAAGAAGAAATACTGCTTACACAAGCATAACGATGGCACCGCAATATCCAAAGATGAATTTCTTCTGTTTTACATATGGCATGAGTTTTGTAGGGAAATGGGATTGAGCCAAAATCGCTACAAAGGAACGCAAACACAACTCAACAGCAGAACCAAACTCAGAGGAACGAATTTATGTATTTTTCATTTTTGTTGTTGTTGCTGATATGTAAGAAAGTATGGTAAAAGTGTATTATTAAAAGCGGGGGTGCATAGAATGTCTGATGTTATTATTACGGGTTTTATAAGATCTTTTGTTGATTCCTTCACGCGCCAAAGAGCTCTTTTATTATAACACCGCGCACCAGAAACAGCTAAGTGGAACGCATTTTTTTTTAAAGATGAGTTCATCTGATCGACAAACTTGGTGATGTAAAGTTGGCGGAGGAAAGCGGCAATTAAAAGATAATTCTATGAAACCTGAAGAAATGTAATTAATTAAATGGATGGAGTCAACATAGACTGAGACTCATTATTCAAGAGGTGAATTTTGGAAACGTGTATAGAATTATAGAAAATCGGATAAGAAAAGTGTAATTGGTATTGTCAAGCCAACAAGAGTTGTAAGGAGTAGAAATAAATTTGAACTTATTTCTTCGAACCAAAATAATCGATAACAAATTGACAACTAGAGATTTAAAACAATCTGAAGTTCAAACCAATTATCTTCACCAGGAAAATGTATAGGTAACAGATTTTTAATTTTAATTTTTAAATAATCAACACAACCAAGCCTTTTTCTGATGTAAGAACGAACCATTTTTCTTAAGAACTATATCCGCTCGACCAAAATGAGATCAAAGTAGCCATTGCCAGCCTAAATATCAACAAAGCAGCTGATGCCGATGGGTTACAGGCGGAAATTTTTAGATACGTTGTAGATGACCTGGTCAGTTGTATCTGCAAAATATGGTCGAAAGAAAGTATACCCGTTGATTGGAATCCACAAAAAAGGAGATCGACTACTCTGCACTAACTATGGAGGAATTAGCCTTGTTCATCAAACTCATGGCAGCCTATAACAGTGTTAATAGGAACGAACTGTATCAGACCATGTCTAGCAATGGAATTCCGGCTAAACTGATACGTCTTATTAGGATGACGATGGAGAATGCTCGCTGCTCCACTAAAATTGGTGGCGATAACCACTGAGAATCCCGTCAGGAGGTTATAAAGTGACGCACTGTCATGTAGCTGTTTCAACATTGTGGTGGAAAAGATAGTACGGGAAACCCAGGTCAGATCATCTGGCACTTTGTTTTAAAAAAATCAACCAATTACTTGGGTTTGCTGAGGTGATAGAAAGAATTAAGCTGGCAGTAACCGGTGCTTTCACTTACATGAAGTCAGCCGCAAGCAAAATGAGACTGATTTTAAACCAGGACTAGACGACGTTAATGCTTTAAACAACTAAAGCCCGATCCCATCACCGACATGGTCAGAGCGTCACAAGTTATAAGGTAGTTAGTGAATTTGTCTACCTGTGCATTGCTGTAAACACAGGGAATAACATCAGTACAGAAATCAAACGTAGAATCATTTTAGCTTATCCCTGTTTCTTTTTTTGGACTAATAAAACAGTTGAGGAATAAATCCCTATGAAGAACAACCTAGGAGACGCTATATAAAACAATCATCATACTGGTTCCGGTATATGGTGGAAAAGCATTGACACTTCCCAATCTCCTCCCCAGCTGCCTTGGGGTATTCGAGAGAAAAGTACTACGTGCGATTTATGGTCCTGTTTGCGATCAAGTTACAAACGAGTGGCGAAGAAGATGAAACAACGAGTTGTACGGCTGTACAGCGACATAAGCCTGGTCAAAAAATCCGTATCCGCGGCTAAGATGGCTCAGCCATGTAGAGCGGATGAACATCGAGCTCCAGCGCACAAAGTCCTCCACGCCGTAACTGAAGGAGGCAGAAGTAAGGGTAGACTTCATCTCCTATGGAGCGACCAGGTAGAAGGAGACCTCCAACTGCTTGGAGTACGGAACTGGAGACGGCAGGCTAGAGATCGAGCCAGCTGGATGAGACAAAAGATGTCGATTAACATTGATTTTAAATGATTTCAAATTGAAAAGGCAAGGGAAAATTTTGCTCCCGTAAAATATTCCAAATTCGTGTTCGGCTAAAAAAAGAATATATTTCACGTTACGTTTGAAGTTTGTCTCAAGCGTGAACTAATGTATGAGCATTCCGAGCGAGATTACTATTACGGACATTTTTAAGGGGAGGAATGCAGCTGGCAACCTCGAGTGAGTGAAGAGAAAAACATATTTAGCAGCATTTTTAGCGATCTCAAGTATACATACATAGTCGTTCAAACGGAGGTTTCTTAGATGCAAATAGCATTCATTGACACTGGCTGCGGGTATGTTTAGCCTTCAAGATTTGTAGTGGGCTTGTAATAAGCTGTCATTGCGCTTGCTTGATTTAAAATTTTCTAACATTCAAGTAGAGTAGTAGAGGATCGCATAAATAATGTGTAATTACATTTATTTTCTTTCCATTCAAATGCACTTGTTTTTCTACTTTACTTATACATACATTCATCCTCATCTTGATAAAAATCAAACGAAAATCCTTACATGTCCTCAAAATTTTTACAAAATACTCTTGAGAGTTCCTCTTTTTTAATTCCTTATATTCGTATACACATTTGTCTGAATCGCATAATCGCCATCATTCAGATACTTTGAATTCAAGGGCTAGAGAATTCGCAATAACTGCATGCGAAGCATTATTCCACAGAAAACACTCCGAAGCACAAGCACAATACCAAAACATCCCAGTCATACCAAAGAAGTCCACAAATGGGGGCAAGAATTATCTTCTTTTATAAAAACATATCCGAAGTATGAACAGCACAAGCACACGAAGGATCCAATTGAGCCTTTTGACCAGCTAAGGTATTAGTTAGTAGGTATTTCTTTGGAAAAAAATGTTAACTAAAGCGTTAAACCTAATGAAACATAGGATAAAGAAACAAAAAAAAACTAAACAAAGTACAAGACAAAAAATCTACTACCTTCTTGGATGAAAATTTTATAAAATGAATCTAACGCTTTACTTGTAGTTCTCCTGCGACACTATCACAAGAAGAAAGTTGTGTGCATCATAACTTCGTTTACTATTGCAAGTGTTTTTTCCGTTTTCTTGTGAATAGATTTTTTATTCACTTTATCTTGCTTCCATGATATGCGTCCACACACAGCGGCCCGAGAGCTTAGAATTGCGAAAAGTTAATGTCCCGAAGTGTACCCACTTTATGTTTAAGTCCATTTTACAAATCCTGGATAAATATTCAGTGTTGCCGCTTGCGTTTTCATGAATTACAGTTTCCTGCTGCTTTTAAAGTGCAAGTAACATGCGAGCATTAGGGAAATAAAAAAAGAGAAACGATAGAGAGATATCAATTTGCGGCGATTTTAGACCTTTTATCGTTTTCTACCCTTGAAGTGTTAACACTGTACGCATTATAGAAATAGGGAAAGTAAAAAGGAGATGTCGATGCACATTAATATTGAAGTTCAGCATATCACAATGTATAGGAAAAACAGAGCCAGGCAAAGCATTCACATTCGTGTGGTGTGACTTCAGAAATAATCTCTGTACTTAACAGTACGTCCGAAGTTGATCTTAAGGGTAAACTGATGTGCATTACTAGCAATGCGAGTGTTACGGTGGAATTCTTTCTGGGAAGGAATGAAACTGGTTATTTCACTGAAGCACTGTTTGGAAAAATAGCGATAAAACAATGAAAAGTGCATTTATTCACCGGTCGATTTTACAACTCTTTTTGTGGACTAGATCCAGAAAACTTAAACGCGTTATATGAGCAATTGCTCAAGCAAAATCAGACAAGAAAACAAAATTTCTTGGATTTTCGAAGGAAACCTTATCATCTCGCAGACTTTGGTTTCTAGTATATGGAGGAATCTATTCTTAAATATTAAAAAAGATGAGAGTATTTTTTGCTTGATTTAAATCTGTCTTGTTTAAATGATTGAAACTTTTCTATCAAAATGATGAAATCATACACAGCAACTCTTATTTTTATTCGATATGACTCGACTCTACAGTACTTGTACCATTATACTATCAGTCCACTTTGAGAGGAGCTGAAGCAGATATTAAATTTTGCTCTTCCCACCATCATTATGATCACGTAGTACTACTAGTACAGCATCGCTGTATTAGTTTAACCTTATATACTTTTTTTATAACAATAAATTGCACGAAAAGCCAGAAAAAGCGAACAGCGAAAAGAAAATAAATAAATAAATTTGTACCATGATTCTCTTTCTCTCGCGTGATTTTACCGTCACATTCGAGTTTAGAGTTTTTTATTTTCTGTAATTGTTGTTTGCAGTAAAGTGCTGGCGCAAAATTACTTCAAATAAATAATAAAATAAAAAAAATACATTATGTGGCTTTTCTTTTCTTGAATTTCTGATTTTTAGATAATTGTAATTATTATTTGTTATGTGTTAATTTTTATATATGTAGGCATAGCTAATTAGATTGTTTTTAAATAAACAAAAATGTTTCTTTATCATTTGAAAAGTTGCCAGGTTTCTGAATTATGTATTTTTAATTTTTGGAAATTACTTCAAATAAGAATTAAGTTGGAATGAACTTTTGATTTAAAATAAGGTCATTGATATTTAACAGGCTCTGAGTTCCCATGATTGTTATGCATACCGCATACCCCTTATTCAAATATGTGTATATTCAAATTTACAGTAAAATCTCTCTTAAACAGACAATGACGATTCTACACCAAAAAAAAAACCTCAATATATGTATGTATGTTAATTTCTTTACAAAATATAAGATGTAATGCATTCCTAGAATTCTGTAAAGATGTTTAGCTATGTATTTTCGCCGGGTGACCGATTTTGTTGAAATATGCGGATAATCTTTACATTAACTCAACAGGTGACTGTATATAGGTGACTGTGTATAACAGGTGACTGTGTATAGTTTGTATCCGATAGGTGGCGCCTGTGTGGAGATATTTACGTTTACGATATTTAGTTTTCTCTCTATTAAACATATAAATTTATTCATTCTTTGTCGTTATGCTAACCTAAATTGTTGG
This sequence comes from Platycheirus rosarum, assembly GCA_963971375.1. Classification (NCBI taxonomy): domain Eukaryota; kingdom Metazoa; phylum Arthropoda; class Insecta; order Diptera; family Syrphidae; genus Platycheirus; species Platycheirus rosarum. The sequence goes on along the minus strand of OZ020509.1, from coordinate 124,358,777 downwards.
ACACGATAGGTGGAGCTGTTGTCGGAATCCAGAAAATGTATACCCGATTAAGGCCGGGTCGGTCATAATCTAAATATGTATATAAAATTGAAGTGTACCCTGCGCAGGGACGGGGTAAAATATTCCTATACCGCATCCCGTCTTGTCATAAAGGGCGATTAAACGAAAAATCACATCTAGGCAATGGACATCAAATTGAGCCTAGCGACACTTAAACACGTAGTTCAAACACAAACGAAATTGAAACTTGCATATGTCAAAAAAAAAAAATAGATCGCGGAAGAAACAAATGCTAGACACCTTCATTTACTTGACCTAAGACATGGAACAATGCAAAGCCGTTTGGGCTGCCGACGTTTTCTGATGTCAACACGGCAAGCCCCACAGGTGAAGCCCTAGGGCAAAGCAGAAAAGTGGAAGAGTTGTGGCCCTTGTCGAGATTATAACAAACGCCGGTTAAAGGAGAAGAAGATACAAGTCGACGTGTGTAGGTTAGGTTCATTGAATCCATGGAGTCCAAAACGGTGTGATCGATGCACGGTTACTGTGTGAGAGGCTTAAGTGTGAAATGATGTGTGGCTATAGTCTGTTTAGTAAAAATTGTCGGTACATGCTTATGGGCGAGCTTTTTTCAAAACAGTTGCGCCGGTGTATATTATCACGACACTGAATTGAGAAAACTTCTACTGAAAAAGGTACAAAACCACTGACAAACGTACATTAATTCTGTGTATCTCTTTAAAAAAAACTCGTACCGTTTTATAGCTTTTCTGATATTGGGTTTTAAAAAGAGTGTTGTGATTAATAAAAAAATATATATACAGTATTATTAAATATATTGAACTGAAATGCTAAATGTATTTAATAAAAAGTGAATGTACGTTTTTTTTTAAATAAATAGATTGTACTGTAATCAGCAAGTGCTAATCCTACGTACATTGTTCTTCCATTTGCGACGATTTATAATGATAAGTACGGAAACCCGATTGTTATTTATTATGATTTGGTGGTTCAAAACGACTGCACGAATTTGTGAATTTTTTTTATCCCGAAAAAAATGCATTTTCGGTGGGAGAAATCTCAGATTCAAATTATAAAAATCATTTCAAAATGTCTGTCGAAAGACATACCCGTCACAAGGATTGGATAAACTCTATAGAGCTGTTGTGGGAAGTGATGGACAGAGGGGTTCCAGATCAATACCAATTAACGAAATCTTAAGTCCATGCAGACAAAGTCGCGGGTAGAAGCTCGTCGCTATTAGACAATAAAGGATGTTGCGTAAAATGTTTACAAATACAGTAAAAGCTCTAACTGCGGATAGCTCCTATAAGCCGACACTTCCTCCTACTTCTTTTTAATCGTTAGGCGAATGCAAAACATTAAAAAAACGTTTTCAATTTGGAATTTCTCAATATACATAGAAGCAAATCCGTTAAGAATCTTAGATAACCGGGCACGATTTTCTAATAATTGGACAGACCTTAAGCCCACCAAATATTTAACAAGAAATTAAAAAGAAACGAAAGTTACAAAACAAACGGATATAACCTATTTTCGTTGTGAGCTCAAAAGGGTATTCGGCAGTTCTTCCTTAGCTTGTTATGCTCTTGTGAAAGTCGTAAGTTTTGAGTTTTCTAAGCTTGATATATTCTGTCGTTATTTCTTCTCTTTCAGTCATTCGTTGTGTTGTATTGTCCGAAGATGTCTACAAAAAAATCAAAGCATTTTCATTTCTGGTCAGATTGTGAAAGCAAAACCAATGGAAGTTGCAGTACACATTGTTTGCACAAAAAGTAGCTTAAAAAAACAATATATGTAGGCTTGAAATGCATATAGGGGGAATCTGCCAATGTAAGACAACGCAGAAGAAAGTGGGTTTCTTTTTTGCATTATCCAACAAAACGCTTACTCCTAAATCCCAAAAGTGCACCGGTAGAAAACTGGCAAAAGAAAGATTAAGGGTTTTATTTTGTGCATGACAGGAAAAAGAGGAATTGCCACGGATTAAAAAAGCAGCTCGTCTTCGTGGATTCTATTAAGTTGGACTTAAGGTTTTGACGGCTGCTTGGAAAGCAAACAAGAAGGTCTGGATGACGTGTGATTTAATGACCGAGTGATTGATGCAAATTGATTAAAAAATTGGAATACAGAAGAAGAATATTTTGGTGTGGTTTGGGCTAAAATTGCGAAATATAACCGAACACAACTTCAGTGCCAGTCGTTGGATCAATAATTTCAAATTCTTTCGGAAATGGTTTTTAATGAGGAAAATATTAATGTTATGAAGGCATTTATGCCTTGTTAATGACAACGTGGGAAAAAGTATCTACAGCAACAATAAGAACATTTTTATAAGTTCCTCTAAACCAGACAGTTCCCACAACTGGACAAATATATGGGGGACTATGAGAGTCCGCTTATGAGAACTTTCACTGTACCACTATACAAGAGGTAGGAGGTATACAATAGTAGGAGTCATAGGACTTGTGGTCCTAGTCGAGATGATATAACAGGTGATTTTAAGAAGAAGAAGTATCCAACACCTGTAACAAGGCTATTTTCTCTATATACATCTTTCAAAGTGCGTTACAGAAATTCAAGTACATGTTTCCTTAATTTTTAAATTAAAAGCAATGCCAAATTCCTTGATTAATCCAAAACAATGTTAAGAACTTTCTACGTCATAGAGAAAATATAGGTTAATCAAAATCTGTAATGTGGTCCGTGAATATAAGCGGACAAACAAATGCCCGCTTACATTGTTAAAATCACATCAACAGTATCCGCCGATAAAGGATTTATGACTTTGTATGAACGCACTTTCGATTAGATTTATAGTGTTTGATAAGCGAGTGTTTTTTAAGACATACAAAACAAAAATTACGAATAACTTTGATGGTCATATGTAATTTTTGTTCATATACTTTGATAAGCCCAGTACAACTGTATCTTCCAAAACATCGTTTGCTAGTGTTTTCAGATGCAATAGCTGGAATAGGCAAAGTTTTTGGTAAGATGTTTGATCTGGACGGACGACCACGACTACAACGCACGAAGATGATGATAAGTGCGCAAATGAGTTATTCCAAGTTTCTGTTGGCTGCTGAAAAGCCATAGAAGTCCCAACGGCGACCGATGACGACGAACAACGAAGGCATGACACGCACGGCTATCAAAACGATGATGATAGTGGTAGCAAAGAGTTGGTATCTGATGAGGTATGGAAGAAGTAAAATAAAAAAAAAATAACGAATGTAATCATCACGTGTGCTAGTTTGATGAACTTGAAGTCATTTCTTGTTGTTATGCTACATCTTTCTACATAATTTTTTTTTTTTTTTTTTTGAATTTTTAACGATTTTCATTTTTTTTTATTTAACGACTTACTTTTTTCTTTTATAAAACTGAAGTTGATTGATTGAACGCGCGCGTAACTGAGGCCTTACATCCTTTGTTACGATGGTATTGATTTAACATAACGTTGGCCAATGGAATAGTTAATTTGTGGATTTGAACTCCCGCAAGGTATAGCTGCTTTACTTTTGTTGTGAGGATTCAACATCCATTTATACACCGTTTGTTTCTTTATTTAATCGGAATATTTGGAATAACGATCTTGAGTTGCTTTATTCTTTAGATTCTTGTTTAGTTCTCTAGAAAGCGCTTTTTTTCTTTGTGTTTTAAGAAATGTTTGAAAGTCTTCTATTAAATCCTATCTCCAAAAACATGGCAATATCATTTTAGCCGATGGCGTTCTATTTCTATATAAATGTTGATTTTTTTTTTTAAGAAAAAAGAATTGCACCAGTAAATTAATGTGCACATATAATATTGAATTGATTTTTTCATTGAAATTAAGTAAATTGTTGACTTCGTTTGCTCAATGAAAAGCTTTTGGCTGAAAAATGTAAAATATATAAGAATTTATAAAAAAATATTTAAAATTAAAATTTATTATTATTATTTTTATTTCAAAGGTAAAAAAAATTGTATTTTAAATTAAACTTTTTTTTTTTAAATATGGCGTTTTGTTTATACTTAAATGTTGAAAAACTATTTTTATGGATTATTGACAAGTATTTGAATTTTACATAATTATTAATGTTCATGACTTGATTGTTGATTCAGCACCTGTTTATGACTTCATACATAAAAAGGGGTTTCAAAGCCCTGCAATGCAAGGTTTTTCGTATAATGCCGCATTGAGTAAACAATTTGTACAAAATAGAGTGGCGTAAACTACCATTGAAAAACGATGTACAATCATAACAATCATTAACAAATAAAAATCGCAGGGAAAAGTTACTTCACAATTAAAGACATCAAAGGCTGTGTTCAACGTGCCGTTGAGCGGAGGGTTGTCGTTCGACGTACCGCTGAATAAAAAATGCTACCCGACTGTGTTTTCTACCGTGAATTATGGAAGCGGTTCTGTTATCGTCTAAAGATGTTTTTCTTCCAGTGGAGTGGGAGATCTGACCTGTGTCATTGGTACAATTAACGAGGAAGCGTATAAGGAAAAAAAAAACTGATCTCTTTACTTCGATTGGATTAGCGAGAAATCTTATTTCAATAGGACACGACCCTAAACACACATTAAAACTGCCAGGATTAGCTCAAACAGAGAGAAGATGAAGAGATTCAAAAAATTATAACATGGCCTTCACCTAATCACCAGATATTAACCCTATAGAGTAGTTATGGGAGGAGCTGAATAGTAAGCCCGATATCAGTGCCAATCATCGGAATCTGCGCTGTGAAGGTGATTGTCATACGTGACAGTCCAGTCACATATTTGTGATTTTTTTCTTCTGACTTCTATTTGCGAGAAGCTTTTAGCCAAACTCGAATCCTTCTCCTAACCTAAAGGTCGAAAAACAAAATTCCATATTCCAGTGGCAAACTGCAAGTGATGCTAGATTTAGTAATTTTCTGTGATAACTTTACGCACATACAAAATTGTGACTGTCATACATCCTTCGTTCAAAACTTTCAACTATACTATAACAGTATATACATACAGTAAGGAAACATAAAAAAATTAATTGATTCGAACACCGCCTTTCCAACAATTGAGACCATTATGATGGATTATCCTGTAATGCCCCGTGGCTTAGTGGTTAGTCTGTCGGACTGCTAAGCGAACATCCTGGGTTCGAGTCGCCGCTCATACCCATACATAAAAACGATGGATTATCCCGAGTTTTACTCCAGGGCTTATGACACAAAAACTTGTCTACATACGTCTTCAGCATCTGCATTGCCAAGTATAAATGCGTGTGTCAATATAGACAGTCGTTACCATTTTGACTATTGCAACAAAACACTGGACATTAGAGTTGATTCTTCGACACCTCGCCTACTGTATTTTCTTCGTTTTCTTTACGAAAATTCTATTTAAAATAAAACTTAATATTTTCTTTTTTAAGATTTTTCAATTTTACTATTTATTTAAATTTTAAAACAACATTTATTTATTAAAAAATCGCGACGCACGTTTCGGACTTATATTTTATTAAATAAATTTTTAATTTTTTTATTAAATAAATGTTGTTTTAAAGTTTAAATAAATAGTTAAATTGAAAAATCTTAAAAAAGAAAACATTTAGTTTTATTTTAAATAGAATTTTTGCTATCTTCTCTTAAATCTATCTCGACAACATGGAGGCAGAAACAAAAACTTTCGTTTTCTTTACCTTCGCCTTAATTTGGATCTACTCATTACACTTCTCCTGGGTCCTGGTTAAAGAATTTTTTAATACTAAATCGAAAGAAATTTTCATTAAAACGTTTGTACCCGCCAATTATTTTTCCGATTGCATCCGACATACATAAATCCCACAACGACCTACACAGCGCACAGTTGAGAAGTCGCAGTGAGTACGCAATGATTGGATTGGATTTTCAACCCTGAATCGATTTTAATATTCAGAGTTACCTTTGTCAATTTGGTAACTGGTTGGTTTTTTTTTCTTGGGTTTCTTATGAGGAACTTTTGATTTTAGAGTTTTTAAAATGATGGGTGTTACGTGGAGTGTTTGTTTGTTATTTTTAATTTTTTGTGTGTGATTTTTTTTTTTAAATGCAGTCATTAAAATGTAAGCTAAAGTTATTCTCGTAGTGTTTCGTGTCGTCGGTTTATTGATGTTTGGTGTATTTTTAGTATTTGTATTTGTATTTGAAATTTATGTGAAATAAAGTGTTTTTAAGTGAAGTGTTGTGAATATAACTAGTTTTTAAAGAATTTTGCGATTGTTGTGATCCTTCTTTGAAGTATTTTTAAAATCATCAAAAGACTTAAGTGACGGCCCGTGATGAAAAATAGTCGATTTCCATAAGTGTGCCACCATTGTATTAATTTTATTTTTCGTTTTTTTTTTTTTTTTCTTAGATAAGGCCAACTGGGGATACCATTCAAAAACGCGCCTATATGTTAGCCCTTGGTGGTGTGGAAAAAAATGTATTTCATTTTTATAAATAACATATTATTCTTTTAGTTTTTGCCCATTCAAAATGCTTACTACGGCAATCCTGTGAGAGCTTTTGTTACAATATTTTCTTATGGAAAACAATAGAGAACGAATGAAAGACAAAAATCAACATATTGTTACGAATCCCTGAATGCATTTACATCTGAACCCACCTCAAACGTGTTTCTTTTACAAAAAATGTTCAGTCGAAACAGGCAGCTGCATTTCTTCCCTTAAAAGTTTCTCCCGTGATACTCGTCTCGCAAGGAATGCTCATCAGTTCACCCTTGAGCCCAATTTCGGACGTACCGTAAAATATAGAGATTTTTTTTCAGCCGAACAACACGAATTTGGAAAAGTTTACCCCATTTTGCCATTTTGATTTGCAAGTATTCAAAACCAATGCTAATCGATACCTTTTGTCCTTCCCCTCTATCTTTCTAATGCCCGCGCAGTGTGCTCTACATTAAAAGGGAAACAAATAATCTTTTGTGCACGCGTTAATTATATAAAAAAAAACCTACAGGCATATTCATTTTTCATCATAAAAAGAAAACAATGTGGTAGCAAAAACGATCTGTCACTTTGTAAATCTAACGAGAAGTTTATCTCTCCGTAATAAAGCTTTAGTTTTAACATTAAACCTCATTTTCTCTTTTTCATATCCTTTATTTGCTTTTCCATCCTTTTGTTGGAAATTCCTTTACAAGCGAATCCGCAACAATATATTTATATTTATAAATATAGTAGACTGAAATTGGTTTAAATTGTGTTTAAACTCTGAAGTGGTTATGTGTAGGTGGTAACCCTACGCAAATTGCGTATGGAAACCCTGTTAAAGCTTTTACTTGAAACATCCTATCTTCCCTGTACTGAATTTTTTTCTTGAACATCTTGTATACTCGCAACTTACCTAAATATTCGCCCAAGAATTCAACAATTTCGCCCCAAAATATACCGCAATCCACCCCCAATATCAATCAAATTTTTATATAAGAAATGTGTAATGTTGATTGTTTAGCATCGCACTTCGAACTCACTAAACAAATTCTGCTTCTGCGATGATTATTTATCTAAACGCAATTACCTTTCATTTCCCCCCTCGTTCTCGCCATCTATTGATCTGTTTTTGGTATAATTGTACTGCTTTATTGATTTTTTTATTTTTGTCTAAAGCTCAAAAGGCATAAAAAACACATGTTGCTTTGTGTTATCTAATTGGAATCGAATTAGAAACCAATTTTCCAATAATTATCATTTTCTGTTTTATTTTCCATCATTTTGTTTCGATAGTTATTCTCTATTCTCCCGATTGTATAGCAAAGAATCAGTTGAAAATGTTTTTGCTTGTCTACTCATTTTCGCGCAATGATCGTCAATGATTGCTTTCATCACGTTGTGAATGGAGAGTGATTCTTCATTGGCGGAGAGTTATTTCAGGTGTTTTTTGTTTTTGACATTATGAATGTAATTATAGGAAAACGAATGAATATTGAGACAGTATTTACTTTGATAGAATCTTTTTAAATTTGAGTTGAATGATGATAAGTCGTAAATGAAACCTCGGGAACACATCACATCACATACATACAAATCAAAATGAAATCCCGCCTAAGCACATCACTTCACTACCTACTTTTAGTCATTCTCGAAGAGTTTTTCTCTGTGCAATATAATTATCGCATTATTTTCCCTTTTTACAGTTATTTTCTTCTGTAGTTGCCGGTTTCAATTTAGCTTTAGCTGTATTTCTTGATTATTTATTTTATTCCTAGGTATACAAAATAAATTTTCTTTAGTTGTGCTGCTTTGGACTCGAAGTTTTTCTTCGGATTTTCCCAAGTTGATGCTGTTGCTATATTCTTTCTGTCATTAAACTCGAAAGGTTCAGAGTTTTTTTTTCTTTTTTTTTTTTGTGAATGCTTTTGTCGACAACGCTGAACGATGTTGTCTTCGTAAGCAAAAAAAAAAGTATTTGTTGTTCCCTTTAATAGGCAGCACATTTTATGTTTGTCTGAAAAGTGTGCTTTGGATGGTAAACTTTTATATGAACAGTTGAAGTATAGACAACAAACACATCTGTCATTATTAGGCGTTTTTCTTTATTCAATCAGAAAAGGTCTCTGAACAGAGTCTGAGCATTCTGAGCATACTCTGATTATTATCTGAACCGAGAATGGTCTAGTGCTCAAATATATTTTCGAAATACGTTTGAGCACTTGGCTGTCACAAATTGACACTTTTGATATGGCTCTTTCACAAGCGGCATATAATCTATTTTTCGAAGTGTGGTGTAGGAAATGGAGAACCAGTGGCAACATTGCCAAAATGCCACCTCCGAAATTTCAGGCTTAACACGGCCACTGCAACGAAACCCCTGGTTTGACGATGAGTTCGGGCAAGCACATGCAGCTAAAGAGGAAGCATACAAGGCAGCGCGGCACAGAACTGCTCGCGGGTTCTACTAGCAGAAGAGAAAAAAGAGAAACACCGGCTTCTGAGGAAGAAAAAAGAAATCATTATAAGCGCGCGATTAAAGAAATTCAGAGCTGTTATTGCAGGTATGAAGTTCGGAAGTTTTACCAAAAGGTAAAAAAAAGAAACAGTCAAAACTTGCAAAGACGATAAAGGAAACATAAAATTATAATCGCAGTTAATGCTGAGCATATGGAAAAATCATTTCTGTATACTGTATAACGGCGATGAGGAAACGAATTCCGCTGTGAGGTTGAGCAATCCATTGTATCTCGGCGAAGTAGAAAATCAATTCCGCCCACCCCGTCTAGATGAAATAAGGCTAGCTATCTAAGCCGATGGCCTAGCTGCCGAACTTTTCAAAGCTGCAGGCGAAGACTTGGTTAGAACAAATACATAAGTAAAATATGGGCAGAAGATAGCATGCCCGTTGAATGGACTCTGAGCATAATTTGCCTGATCCTTAAGAAAGAACATCCTCTGAACTGCACCAACTACAGATTATCGTGTGAACGGATAAAGCCATTCATCAACAACCTGATAGGTTGTCCACAATCGACTAAATATTTACATTACAAATCTTGGAAAAAACACAAGAAATTCAAATCAATACCAACCATCTTTTCATCTATTTCAAAGCCGCGTACGACAGCATTTATGAAGACGAGTTATATAGGTAGACCAATGAGCAAAATGACGATGGAAAATAAATGTACGCTTGACAAGGTCGATAAAGACCTCATCGACATTTTTAAAGTCAAAAAAGGATTTAGACAAGATGACTTCATTACATATGAAAGAATAATGCATAACTTCTACACGATCTTTCAAAAGTCTATCCAATCACTCTGCTTCTACCTTTGCAAGTGAAGTCGGTGGAGGTGCTCTGCCTCTATTGCCCGATCTATTGGGGTGCAATTGAAGATTTGTCCTTGACGGAGAATTGCCGGCTATCCGCTCTATAAGGTCCAGGCTTTGAGACGTTAAACTTGTATTCTTTTGGTCTGTCGATATACAGCCCGTACAGTTATTCATTGTAACTTCCTATCCACTGTCAGAGGGGGCGATAGAGCTGTGTCAATCGTGATTGATTCGGTCTTTACGATCCGTTCATGAAAAAGCATTGATGATTGCAATCACTTTTTCATAAGTCGGTCGTTCACAATTTCAATACTTTTCAAATGAACGAGAAAGATACGATACGAAAACGAAACTGAACTACACAGGAATATGAAATTCAAGTCGAAATTGAAACGAGTGAAAGAGAGTAGATATGATATGGGATTGATTGGAAAAAACGATTGATTCAAAAGACCAATTTTTTAAAACGAACGAATCATGAATGATTGTATCTTTAAAAATGAAACGATTGACACAGCTCTTATCCACTCGCCGTTAATGCATACGGGACCAACAATCATAGCAAACTAAAGCGTCCTCATCCACTTTTGTACATTTTTTTACCTCAAGACCTCTTACAATAGTAAATTACGCCACTGTTCATCTTTATTTTGTCCGCCCGTCTAATGGTATTTCTTGGATGGCGATTTTGTCTGTCTGACAGCAGTCCAGGGGTTCCGCTATTTGTTGGCTAACATTCCACGTTCAGATCCGATTCGTTGTTGTATGTACAGGGTTCGTCATCAGTGCATTCGCAACTAATTGTTCTTTACATGGGCGGGAAGTTAGCCCGACGACGCCACGACCCCAAACCTGGAGGATCAGGTCCTTAATATAACCCCAAAAACGAGGGACCGGATGATCCCCTCCTTATAGCCCTCTGAAAAACTTCGTAATAGCCCATAGCCCATATAGTTAAGCCTGACTGGAACTTTAGACACCTCCGTTTGGATACAAGGGATACTGCCTTAGTGATAACACTCCTCCCCCTTTAGCCAACTACAACTTTCAAAGGGGTTGGAACCCAATCCCCAAGGTACTAGGCAAATGATGTGAAGGTTTTTTTTTTTTTTTTTTTGCGCTTACTATTTCGCTTTTTTTTTATCTAATAAATCTTTTTTTAGTATTCAGCAATTTTTTGTTAGTTCAATACAATAAATTAAAGTGCAAAAACGGCAGTTAAACATCATATATCGTCTCAGATTGTTCTTCCGTTTATACTCACTGCTAAGATTGATAATTAAAATCTTTAAGTCCCCTGACCAACGTTTTAAAATTTTGAAAAATATCTTATTTTAATCCGCTCTCTCCATAAATGATATTTTTCCTAATTTATTCGTACGTTTGTTAAGTTAATACCTATTATCAACTATGAATGCCATCTTTAATTTATTTATTATTATATATTATATACCAAACAATCGTCTGTCAACCAATAAAATGTGTGTTGTTTACTAGGCTTTAATGTTTTAACTTTAAATTTTATAACAAAATCGAAAGGATTCAATGTTCCGCATTGAAGACAAAAGAAACTTGTTTCCCTTTCCCTTTATGTTTCTAATTTCTTACACGTGTCTTCAAAACAACCCTGAAATATAATTCCATAAATATTCCCTAACCCCATGTAGCATAAGATACACTTCATCAAATTTTGTTTATGTGCCTTCAAAAAACCACCAAGTCCCAATTCACCCCTACATGGGCACAAAATTACACGACTTTAACTTACCATCGTGAGCGTCAGAAAGAGACGCCGGCATAGCCAAATGATCGCGAACCAAGTGAATACCCAACAACCACCACCGCTTCACCACTTCTTGCACCCAGAAATCCTGACACACCGACACTGACGTAGTAGCTAACGACGACGCCGCCGTCGGTCGTCGGTCGTCGTCTTCGTTAGCCTTTGTTGCCTTAGCAATTCTATTCTGTGGTTTAGTCTTATAAGAGAGTTGCCAACGTAGAGATCATTGCACCGAGTTCATACTGTTGCATTTTTGAACTTCTAATACCTAATCTGTTCGCTTCGGTTTTACAATGTGCCTTTGTTAATTGTTCGCTTTTTTCGTGAATGGGAAAAACGAATCTTGTAAAACGATCTGAATTCGGTTGTTTTAAACATTTCTGGTTTTGAAAATGAAAAAAAGTACCAAAGCTAATGTTAGATACCTACAAAGTTTAATTAAACGGAACCCAGAGAGAATAGGAAAAAGAGTAAAACCGATCATTGACACTTGTTGACTAAAAAATTTTTATGCAATGACGGTTCGAATATTTTTTTTTTTTTTGAAAACCCAAGTTGGGAGAAGGTGTTAAAAAAAGCAAATTTTTAATTTTTTTTAAATAAAATTTTAAGTACAATTCCTCTAAATTTTGTGCACATTCCCTTTGTTCCCTCTTTTTCGACGAAGATCAGTGTGTGTGTAACATCTTTTAAAGAAAAAACACGCATACACAACCAAGAATATTCTCCCAATTTAAGTGTGTAAGTGAAACAAAAAAAAAAATCTGTGTGCTCTTGTGTCAAAAAAGTGATCTACCAAAAGAAGAAAACTTCAAAAAGATTTAAAAAAACTGTTGATATGGAAGATAGTGAATAAAACGGAGTGAAAGAGAGACCCGAAATATGTAGTTTTTTTTTCTAATTTTTACGTTTGTATTATCAAATAACAAACACAAACAGAAGCGGCGTGCAACTTTTGCGAAGACTATACATGGCATAGCGGCGACGCAGCAAATTTTCATAGGTACATTTTTTACTGTTTGGTTTGTATAACAGATTTTTTTCACATAGTATAACAGTTTTTTTAAGAGCTTATTGATTTTTTATTCGGGCAAACAGAAACAAGTCCATACATACATGAGTGAAGGAAATAGTGGTTTTGTATGTGATATTCAGAGTAATTTGGACTTTCTAACACCACTTGGTCCATACTTTTCATCAAATGAAAAAAAAAAATTAATAAACGGTTGGAAATTTTTTAGTTTGTTTTTATATGTAGTTTTGACAGTATTCTAAAAAAAATCCTCGCAACAAAACGATGTGTACACCTTAAAGAGATTCGTTTGTTTTGTTTGTTACTAAGTGATCGTGTAATCGCGTTTTCCAATGGTTTTCCTTTCACACTTGCGGTATTTTTTATTTTAAGCTCTGTTTGCATTTGCATTTTTTTTTTCAAAATTTGAATTAGTAACGACTTAAAAGTGATTAGCTTTGAATATTCGGCACGTCGTCGTTTATTCCTGTATTCCGGTTTTTCGTTCTGTATGTATGTGTGCGATCGGTTATTTTGTTCGCCATCATTAATCTACCGCCAACGCTCCTGTATGTGCTTTTTTACTGTACATATACCTTTAACCTAATCGGTCATTCCGGTGTGCTTCAACTCGCGCGTTTTGATTTTCGTTCGAGTGGATAGTAATAAACGGTCGAATTTTTTACTATTCAACAAGTGATTAGTTTTATTTCTATACTTTTGTGTTAAAAATAAATCATATTTGTCTTTAATTAAAACTTAATTGCTGTTCCAAGTGGGTGAGGGTCCAGTGTTCACATTCATTTTTTTACTTGTGACTAGATCCACACTCATTAAGAACGGCAATAAACAACTATTTAAAAGACAAGCTTATTCAGATACCTACTTGTGTTATAATAATAAATTATCTATATAGACATGAGAAAAGAGAGAGGGTCAACTTTTTTTTTGGGGCTATTCTACTACATTTGTACGTCTTATTAGGGAAAAAAATTTTTTTTTCATCTCATGAACTGTGTTCTGTTCGCCTTGTTTTATTTTTTCCTTTGTTTGTTACCATGTTGCAGATTTTTGTTTTTTTTTTTTGATTCGCAAAACTCTTTAAAAAAAACATGACAGAAACACCTGTTTGTGAGTTATTTTCTTGCCTAAAGAATACACATTTTCGGGAAGAGTGTCCCAGTCGAAATATTTTTTTTTTTTTTTGATGAAGGTTTGTTTACACACAGTTATGTTTTTTAAAAATGTATGCTTTAATTATCATAGTTTGTTCGCTCAAAGCATCTATATATATTTTTTTTTTTGTTCAACAAGTGTGACGCTTGGAACGTCTTCTTTTCTTGGGGTATTTTCTTTATGTTCCGCTGGATTTAACCCCCATGCACAAAAAAATAATTGAAAATTGAAACAAGTGTAGATTATATTCCTCAAACAACAGGTGGTGTTATTTTTAATGAACTTTTTTGTTCGATAGGTTTTTGAACTAACTGGTGAATATGGGTATAATTTTTGTTTATGTACGATTTTGTTCTGTTTAGTTAAATATAGATAGATATACCTATACGTTTCTTTAATTATTTTTTTTAGTTCAGAGTTCTTAGTTCTGAACATGTTCAGAACGCGCTTTGTGAGCTCAGAAAAAATTTAAGTAAACGGATTCAAATTGAATTGAAATTGAAAAATGAATATAACATTTGACAGTTGGGAAATAAAGAAAAAGTCCTCAAAACAATTAAAATGATATTGTTCACCAATTTCCTTCTTCGGCATAATTTCTTTTGAATTCTAACGCTTGACAGCTGTGACATTTGTCATTTCTGTTCATAAACTGAAGTCAAGTAAAAATGCTCAAGTAAGTTTCTTAAATAAATCAGAGAATGATGATTTTTGTTTTTGCTTTCTCGTTCCTACTAAAAATTGGCTTCTTTTATCAACCTAAAGACTTATGCAAAGTAACGTCTCTTTATTTAGAAATAGAAATTTTTTAAATGTTTCGCTTTAATCGTTCAGCTTTTAGACATGTATCTGGGGTTGAATCGGATTGATAAGGTGATTTTAGAATGTAATACGGTATTACTTAACACTATTTACCAAAAAACTCAATTTTTTTTATACTACGTTTCCAGCTAACGATAAACAGAGATTATCTCAAATTTTACCCAAACCTTCCCGAAATCATTAGGTTTGCGAAACAAATTTTGGCAATTATACACTTTCGGGGTCACCTGGTTTTTTGGCTGTAAAAAAATTCAAAACGGACGATTTTCATGCAAAGTCAGCATACCTTGTTTTCATTTCAGTATTATGGCATACATATATGTATGTAAGTACGTCATATTTCAAATGTCAATTTTAACCTCTGTAATTCTGGTGGAAACACCACAAGGTTATTTTTAATCTTATTGAAATAAAACCCAGATAATCGTCAGGTGGAAACGTAGTATTAAACTCATGTCTGCCACTCCAGTGTCGAGTCTCTTTCAAACAGCGTCATATGCAAGCAGATGTGAGTGAGTTCTTACATTGCCTTTTATTGTTTTATCCCTATTTTTAAAAACAGTGCTCCAGTGAAATAGCCATTTCCATTCCTCCCCTGAAAGAATTTAACCGTAATTCTCGCACTGATAGAAATGGCCGTTACTTTACCTTTGGGCCCAACTTTTGACGTACTGTTAAGCAGAGAGATTCTTTCCTTAGTCGCACAACACGAATGTGGAACACTTTGTCAGGCTCTGTTTTTCCCCAAAATTTTGATATACAGAACTTCAACACGAATTTGCATTAGTATCTCCTCTTTCATCCTTTCTTAAGTATTTCCTTAATGCTCGTACGGTGTTCCAACATTTTAAGGTTATACAAAATTAAAAACAAAATTCAACAAGAGAGCGATTATGGCTTTATTAATAAAAAAAAAAAATCCTTAATTAACCTCTATTTCACAATCTAACCAAACCTTGGAGTTACGTTTCTTATTTATAAACATTAAATTGTAAATGGATCAGTTTTCAGTAAGAATATGTTCTATTCTATTACAATAATAAAGAATTTATAAAGAATAATGAAAGCGTTATAGACGAATATTCATCAAACTTATTATGGTTTTTCTCTTTCTAAAGATAAACCAACTACTTTCGTTATTTAGTTAGTCAAAGTCAATACATAAAATATTTATTATCATTATGATTTTGCACCTTTAGCCATGAATGAAGAGTAATTCGTCGGCTGTCATCTGTAACCTTGAATTTTGTTCTGCTACCTTTTGTAAGGAAGTAACAAATCATCTAAGAACAAATTTAGGTCATTATTAGTCGATCTATTATAGCCCCTAGTATTTAGCGGTACATTTGAGATCCCCACCATTCTTACTCAACTTACTGGCAACGTTGCCACAATGTTACAAGTTTAACCTCATACATAATTTTGTAAAAAAAAAAGATTTAAAAAAATTATTGGCAGCACTTTTTTCTTTCGAACAAACTTCTGGTGATTTCTGTAAATGTATATATTTGCTTTGTTTATTTGTTCAAAACGCCAAACTGCGAGTAGGACAAAGAACGAGGCACTATTGCAATAATTACTATTGTGTACTTCAGTCATGAATATGTAATTTAAAGTATTTTTTTCTCCTGCCGTTTGTAAATTAGTAACAAATCCTCTAACGGAAAAAAATTGTCTTCGAAAAGTGGATCTATATTAGCCCTTAGTATAAAGCCATAAATTTAAGATCTCCTTCATACTTACTAAATTCATAGGCAATTTTGCCACAATGTTTATCATTTTACATTGCATTATATCTTTTTTGTTTTTCTCGTTAAGAAATATTAAAAACGTCAACAGTCAGTACCAGCACTTTTTTCTTTCGAAGAAACTTCGAACACGATTTCCGTGAATTTTATTTGCTTGTTTACACAGAGCACAGTTTGTGCAAAAACTTCGAGTGTGAATAGGAACGAGAAACTACAATGAGTTGAAAAACCACATTAATACATTTTTTTTCAGTTTGTTACATTTTTGTTCTATTTTTTACAATTTTTAAAAAAAGTGGAAGTTTTTGGTAAATTTTCTTGTACAATAAGTTCTTTTACTTATAAGAGTTAATTAATTAAAACCATTCTTTAAACGGTGATCTTCTCAATAGATGTCGCTGTAAAGTCTTTTTTAGTAAAATGTTGTTAATATTGAACAAAAAAATTGCAATTCATTTCCAGTTTATAAAATTAAAAAAAAAACTACTACGGTTTCAAAGTAGGAACCCACAATATTTTTTGTTATTATTAATATTAAAGCTACCAACGCAATGTCCATATAAATTCAAGCAAATCTGATTACTCGCTTAAAAACTGTATGTATACATAAAAGCCGCAACCACATCCAACATTCTTTCTCAAAAAATGTGGCCATTGTTTTTTTTTTTTTTTGTATTATTTCGTCTTCATTGTATAATTTTTCTCCCAGCAGCGTTAATTTAAAGCAAAATAAATTTTGCAGGTCATTTACACCTTAAAGCATGTTATTGTTGTGAATTGTGAAAAAAGACTGGAATTTAACGAATTGGATGGTTAGTAACCAGTTGATATACAATCGTCTAAAAGAGAAGATATGTTTCGAATGAAATTACAATAAGCAATTTGTTTTGGTATTTATAGTATTGATAATAGATTTGCGAAGAATCCTCGAATCAAACCAAAGTTCTACTGTATTTTCGTTTAAAATTTGGATGTACTTACTTCAAAAAATATAACCAGTTTGCAAGCAGACATGTAATTTGTAACCATTTCTGGGTATTAGGTACCTATTTACATCTTGCAACACGCGATGAATTGTCTGTTATAATAATTCCCTTACATGACAAAATATAAAAAATAGTCGTGGAGTTGAATTTTTTTAATGACACAATAATCTATTTGTTTCCGTTTACTTTGTTTAGTTTGTATTATTTTTTGATTTAAAACACCACGATTTAGTTCCCATTCTTATGTGACAAAAAATATGGTACCCGCCTCCTCTGTTTTAATCATAAGTCATATCATAATCTTCTTGTTAAACACTATTTCACTACTTTCCTATGATCAACAAAGCAAGCTTTCCTACTCCATGTAGGCAAGCTTTCCTACTAAATGTAGTAAAGGAAAAATCAGGGGTGGAATAGGTAAGGTGATATGTGACACTCACATTTCTGATAGTCACATGTGATCAAATTAAATTTTCAGTCTGCGTAAAGTGATCACCACGAAAATTACATCAACTTGTGGTTTTCCACTGGAATCCGGAGTTTTGTTTATTTCACATTTATAAATTTCAGGTTAGATTGCCATTTTATTTGTTTAGTTTATGAAAATAAGATAAAACGATTGCTTTTCTCCCAAAAGTCTAAATGCGTTGATGTTTCAAGTAAAAGTAAATCCATTTATGCCGTCGTCGTCTGGAAACAAGAGAAATTATTCGATGAACTACGCTGTGAAGAAAACCAAATAAAAAAAAAAATAATGAAGATCCCAAAATAAAAATTCGTTCTTTTGCGAAGAGGCTGTCGTTTTCTTTATTGTACAATTTCATGTTTTGTGTTTTCTGTTTCCCATCGTTGGTCAATATGAAAGTGACTCCTAGCAATAGCAATCATAAGAAAAAGTTACAAAAATGTGACTGTCACCTATGACAATCACCTCACGCAGACTGAATTTGTTGATTGTGATAATCACTTATACCATATATTACCTTAAGCGATTCCAACCCAGGGCGTTTAGTACGAACCATATACAGTAGTAACCATAAATGAGGTACACCTTGTTAGAAAGTGCTTATATAGAAGGCAATAAATTATGATTAATTACAATTTTGTATTTATTTTTGAACTTTATTTTGGAAAGATAAAATAGTACTTTAGTCTTTTTTTTTTTTGATAGAAAATGGAACAAATTGATCCAATAATTTGTATTCCAGTTAACGATTCGTATCCACTCAAAGTGTTCGTGTGTAAAAGACCATTCCACTGACCGAAAATATCTCCAAAAAATATCGCAGAACTATCATATTCATTATAACTTGAGTTAGAAAAATTGGTTGTGATTCTTATTTTTTTGTTACTCCTTCTGACAGCTCTAAAGATAAAGCTGATTTGCTCGCAGCCCAATTTGCAGCAAACTCATCGTTGTCAGCAGCTCATATGACTTCCTGTTGTCTAGAGCATTAAAAATTGTATGGGACCAATCTTTGTTCACACTCGTTAATTCGCAATAGTTTTAAAAGATCCTCGCTATTATTTTGAAGAGGAGTTCTTCGACGCTTGTAAAACCTCTGCGTTAACTTCTCCATGTCCTAGTCCTCTGGTCTTTGTCCGAGTGTCTCTTCTTTTCAAGGTCAGGGAAACGCTAAATAATTGTTTGCTTAGGAAATATTTCTAAGATCAAAAGATTTTTAATGACCGCCTTTCGATGCAATAGGTATATTAGTGATCTGAAGATATTTTGGTGTGCCACAGGGCTCTGTTGTGTGTCCGATACCTTTTCAAATGTTCCTCAACACCCTCTTGTGTGAAACCTATACTCATTAATTTAATTGTTTTGCTGAAGACTGCTCTTATGTAGCTATTCATAATTGTTTCCATATTCACATATGGTAAGCTGATTTATCTCTGATTTTGACAGCATTGTCCAGTGGGGAATAAGAAATTGCGGCAAATTTAATGCTGTAAATACTCAATGTTTTCTCTTCTAGTTAAAGCGAAAAGGTCCTCCCAAACACCTCTCAGTTCTCTGTGGAACTTGTGGGGAATGACTACATATTCGAATGTCGCGAAGTGACAAGATCCAAAATATTTTCTATAAATCGTAAATTCGGCCAAAACTAAAGTTTATTTTCCATATTTGAGCAGGTGCTCCCACAACCCAATTTAGTTTCTTATACAGAACTGAAAAAAAGAGCTTTTAAAATGATAGGCATCTGAAAAATAAACGAAATATTTTCATCCCTTGAGCATCGTCGTAACAATGTTCTCGCGAAACAGCCTGCTGCAAATCTTCCCTGAAACGATTTCCTTCGAAAGTACTGTTTAGTACATATATTTTATCTATAGTCGCACCACACGAATGTGGAACGTTTTTGTATGAACCTCTTTTTCCTCCCATTTCATTGTACAGAATTTCAAAACTAATGAGCATCTACATACATCTCCTCTTGTCTTTCCCTTCAAGCATTTTAATGGTTTCATATGGAGTTGTCAAGAAAACATTTCTCAATGCGTAGACTAAGTCAGTCGACAGTCTTTTGGTCAGTTGGCCCTAAAAGTTTGTAGACATTTAGTCAAAAAGTAAATCAAGAGTTTTTGACAGACTTTTCCCTTTTTGTTGTATTGGTTACAGCTTGTCATTCAAATGCTACAGTTTGACTAACAGTAAAGCAGTGTTCACACGCAGACAAGACAATTGGACAGTAATCAATTGTCTTGTCCGAGCTTCTTGAACGGGATTGGATGATGTCGATATTGTCCTCAGAGATAGCTCGGCAGGCTAGCACGGAGGACAATATAATGACAACTGTCTTGTCCTGGAAACAATTGTTCACATGGAACAATGATTGTCTTGTCTCATTATCTTGGCCTTTCCATTGTCCCATTTGAAGCCCGTTTAACTAATGTTTATGCAACCAACACAAAATGGCTGCTTAAATGTCATAAATTCCCTTTAACGCTGAAATGGCATGTTAATGTGAATTATTGTTATCTAATTATTTCGTACAGTTTCGTCTTTGTAATCCGTGTTTCCTTTCCTACCGATACAAACCTACAACTACAACAAACGAAAAACAATCCCATGACTGTCTAACGTCAAACCTATTGTCTCATCGGATTCCTAGAACAAAATGTGCAACAATTTTATCAATTAATTCTTATGTATATTCAAATCAATTAAAAGCAAAAACTTTGTGTCGCGTACGAATTTTATGTTTAAGACTCATTAAATTTATCGATTACTGTGCTTTCAGTATTTGCATGTAAGCAGAAAATAAAATTTCTCCATAACAACGTGTCGATTGATCCGTATCACAATGAATTCATTAGTCATTTCCGTCCCCTGGCATGGATCTTGTTCGTTTTGCTTGTATTATGTATCTGCGAGCGAACAACAAACATATTTTCACATCTATACACATGCTATCTATGGCATAAGCAACAATTGAAATTTAACGAAATTTCATTGTTTGGTTTGTGTGTATAAGTGGGTATTGTTCGGAATCCGAAATGCTTAACTATAACAAACATCAATCAAATGTCAGTGTCAAGTCAATCGTCGGCCATTATATAGTGCTAATGTCAGTTCTGTCACATTCAATTGGGTGAAATCGTGGTTAGATAGGGAGAGAGCGAGAGAGAGAGAGACAGAAAAAAAAGATTTGTTCGACAAGATAAATTATGATTTTATATCTTCTTTTGCATCAATACACATACACAGATAATAACCAAACGAGTCGAAAATAGAATAGAAATCGGCTTTAGAATAAGGATTGCATGAGTCGTGTTTTGTCACTTGATAAATGACAGTAAGTCCGAAGTATTGCTCTCTGTCAACGCTCAACGGGTGTTCTTGATTATTAAAGATTGAAAAGCTTCGATTTTGGATTGTTCACATACATTTTGTGGTTAACCAAGGCTAAAAGAAGGACGATATCACTTTGCTATGGCTTTTTTATATTCTTGGTGTCATTCCGGTCGTTCTTTCTCAACAAAAAAATGAGGTCAACAACATTTTTATCTCACCAAAGCAATTGTTTTTTTTCTTGTATTCAAAATGAATCGTGTTGCTTTCATTTCGTGTCAAAGAAATTTTTTAAGAAAAATATTGTGTTAGAAAAAAATCATACTCAACAAAAAACTAATTTCCTCATAACACGATAACCAAGACCCCCGTACCTCTATAGGAGTTAAGAAAGAGAGGCTGCGTGCATTTTAGCCGTGAGGTGCATCGTGCAACATGCTTCGAAAGATGATTTCTCATTTCAGTTTTATTTTCCCAGAAATGCAATGACAAAATGAATACATCGATAGTAAAAAAAAAAACATTAAATATGGATTTATCCAGTGGTTTTCATACATACATATAACCTTATCGCAGTTACATGCGATTCCCTAGAAAAATTAACAAGCGGTTACTTCCTGTATCGCTTGTCTAATGTCTATAGACTATGGGCTCGGTAGTTTATAAATAATTGTGATATTCTTATCTCGAATTTGTTTGACTTTTGCAGAAGAAATAATTTAAGCTGGTTTGGATTGACACTGATTTGAACGTTTTTCCTAGATTCTAGAAATAGGTCATTTCAAATACAGTCATACAAGAGAAATGATCTATGATTGAATATCCAGAGCTATTCATTCAATTAAATCTACTGGAAAAATAAAAGCCGACAAGGTAGCATCCAAAATTATCATCATCGTCATCAACGGCGCAAACAATATCCGGTCACCGGACCAGATCTTCTATTTATTCCGTTTGCTGGCCGAAGTCATCCAGCATCCCAAGTCATCGAGGATCCTGGTCCTCGAAACCCCTACAGCGCGAATGCGAATCACAATATAGTTCATGTAATAACTCCTTCTTTAATTCATGTGGTTCAAATGTATGCTTAATGAGCACATTACGCACGCTTATTTCCTCTATGGAAGCCTAAACAGAGTTTCGATTTCTTGCAAGTTAGATTCTCTGTCCGACTCCATTCAATGAATTGGTTCCGTGTTTTCATGTTTCATATCGCTCGTAATAACGATTTCAGTGTACACAATTCTTCCTGGCTTTGCTATTTAACCATCTCACTCAGTTAGCTGATAAGCCTACTTGAATATAGGAGCTAAAGGCCCAGTTTCTTGCCTCTGCCCCTATAAGTCCAACAAAAATTTTGTAGTACAACCGAATGGGAGCTCCACTGGTGATATACTATCATATATCTCACTGACTATTAGATTATCGTACTTGATAAGTTTAAAGGATTTGAAAATGTCTGGTAACAGACTTTCTTACCGAAAATGCGTGCTTTCGTCATCGATATTTCTCTTCTTCGCTGGATTAGAAATACCCTTCTAATATAGCGAACTCGATCTCTAGCTAGCTGATTCCAATTTTGCACGTGAAGTTGTTTAAGGTCCTCTTCCACTTATGTACGTGCGCCTAAGTCTCGGTCTTCCTGTATGCCGGCGCCGATGACGTCCCTTCGTAGAATCCAAAAATTTCCGGGCCGGAGAAGTGATGTTCATCTGCTCTAGGTGACCCAGCCATATAAAACGTACTTTTACTGTTTTGGCTAGATCTGTGTTTCCGTACAGTCCTTACATACTTCTCCATTCGCTTTCAATGCATTTCGAACCAATATTCATAAACGTCCGACTAGTGTAAAGTTGCCATATCTGGAGGGGTGCTCCTTCAACTGTTCTGATCTTTTTGGTGGTATTCAAATGAGAACGTTCAAAATTATTGGAATTCACGGCACTCGAATATCGACGGAATGTTTCTTGTCTCTCTTTGCTATCGATATTTTTAAAGTAAATGCTCTTCCTTCGCTTACACAATTTGCAACGGGATACGCACACCTACTAATTTACCTTCTGTACTGTTAAGTACACAGACTCCTTCTTTAGCCGTACAGCTCGAATGTGGAATGTTTTGCCTGACTCTATTTTGACATCCAACTATGTTCAGTCGTGTTCCACATATTTCTTGCTTCTTTCAAAAATGCTGGCACACAAGAGGTTTTGTTCTTAAAATGTACTCAAGAATTATTTGCCAGATAAGGTTTGACGAATGAGGGGACCTTTTTTTATGTATCCATATGCTCTTTTTGAATGCACTTTGTGCACGCTACATTAATATTGCCAAATAAAAAAAGAGTTGACAACATATTTCTACCCACAGATTTAGATAATTTTTTTTGAATTCCAATTTTTTACCCATAGGCCGCCATAATGTAATATATTGTCGTCGTGCACTCCTATGTTAACATTTTCAACTGAAAAAAAAATCTAAAATCTCATGAACTTTTGCTTGGAATCAAAACAAAAACTAAACAACATTTATAAATATGTATACACATGTTACACATACATATATATATCTATGTATATGGTTGAAGGTAGATGAACAAAATTTCCAAACTCGTAAAAGATACAATATACATTGCATTTGCTTAGTGCGCAGTTTTTCTACTTTTTTTTTATTTTATCTCCCATTTGACACCATACACTACAGACTACAGACTAGCAATACTATTTGCGAAAAGCCTGTACTAGATTATAACAAACTGGTCATTGCCTTCGGGGCAATCTATGAACAATCTCATGAACATTTATTATAAAAAAAACATACGTAACGTACGCATTTGATTTGATAAACTAATACAAATTGTTTGCTAGTTTTTTTTATATATGTAAAATAATGTGGTGACGTAAGCACTTAATCAAATAACTTAAAAAATACGTTGAATCAACTATGTTTTGATACCTGTTAGCAAATCACTAGAATCTACCTAAAATCTCTCTCGATGTTCATAGTATTATAGATCAAGCTCTTAGTTTTATTGTTATCGCAAATGGAATAAGAATTAACTTCTGCCTTTTGAAATGTATATCTCCTTGATGTATATATTTATATATCTTCTTTCCTTGTCCTCCTGCTGTCAGCTCTCATAAAAAGGGTATCTGCTTAAAGAATACTTTGCGGAAGACTCAATGCTGCCCGCAGGTGTTCTAACTCCACCTGGCCACCTGTGCCGTAACTTTGTCGATAATTTTTCGCATCGATAAAATATGGAACAAAAAAAAGCGCATGAAAGAAGGAACAAAATGTGAATTAACCGACGAAGGCTCGAAGGATATGCTACATTACATTTTTTCGGTTCTGGGACATTAAAGGGATATTGCCGAAGATTTTTTGGCAGCAATGAGCCAGATCGTACAACAACAACAACCATACCTACAGAACAACTTCCACAACGACAACCACAATGATACCCTCGAAGAACTCTGAAAATTAAAATTAGGCAAACTAGCTTACCCACCCGGCGTTGTTCGGATATACACTACATTTTCGCCACCTAGTAATCAAAATAGAATAAGTTACTTCAAATAAGTTATCTGCTCGTAAAACGACCTCAGATAACTCATAATAGGTGATTTGAATCACTTAGTTACACCTTAACACATCAGCTATCTGCCAGTGAAAGTCTCGTCAAAATCAGGGCAAACAAAAGAGTTTTCAAAACAAAACGCCTCCAGCGCCAGCAAGGGGTAATTAAAAATACCCTTACTTAATTCTTACAATTTCAGCTTTCT
The DNA here is from genome assembly GCA_963971375.1 of Platycheirus rosarum. Lineage (NCBI taxonomy): Eukaryota > Metazoa > Arthropoda > Insecta > Diptera > Syrphidae > Platycheirus > Platycheirus rosarum. The sequence goes on along the minus strand of OZ020509.1, from coordinate 124,333,860 downwards.
GCCTGTGAAAATTCCGTCAAAATCGGTCCAGAAATAAGAATTTAAAAAAAAAACACCCCATCGCCACCTAGTGGGTAATTTTAATAGCTTAAGTTACTCCCTAGAGCACCAGCAATCTGCCAGTGAAAGTCCTGACGAAATCGGTGCCGGCGTTCCCGATATTACCCGGAACAAGATACTCTAATATGCATCTAATCTAGTAAAAAGCTGTTATTTTCTATAGATTACATACATACAAAAATATATTTTTCTACTTTTTTAGTTGAGTCCATTTTTCATTTTTTCGGTCTTATCGCCTGCTCACAAACATATACAATTTGACATTTTAAAGGAAAAACTTATCGCATTTGAAAGATACATAATCCCATTTTATTAAATTTTTCCAGTATTTCAATTCGATGTATTCCAATCGATGAAATTATCGCCTCTCAATTTTACAGAAGAAGGAAGGATGATGCAATAAAATTAATTCTGTTCGAATTTTCAACGTTTCTCGATAAATTTTATCGGTGCGATGGTTACAGAACAGGGGTCCTCCTGTACTCAAGAACTTAAATGTTTTAACGGAATCAATCTTCTTTCGTACTCGTTCAGCCGGAAGAGATTTGCAATATCTTAATAGAAACAAATCCTCTGGCCCGAGATGATAGTCCAAAGATGTATTCAAAAAAGGTGAATCTTCTTAACCTTCAAACTATCGATTGTACTTATACGTATCTTCTTTCCTAGCCGGTGGGAACGCTAATTAATTTTCAGCTAAGAAATGTCTTCAAGATCGAGAGCTTATTATTGATCAGCAGTACGACTTTCGTTCTCCCACTGGAAAGTAAAATCAATCTTTAATTTTTTTTTTTTTAGAAAAAATAAGATTATCGCACTTGGTAAGCCTTTGATAGAGCCTTAAAGCTCTTTGAAAATGCATGGAGATCAACTCAAAAAAATTGTTTCCTTTGGAAAAGTAATTATTTGAACCGCTCAATACAAGTACTGTTGGAAGTATTCAAGTCTGGTATTAATTCACAAAATAAATACTGATGTGCCTCAAGGCTCCGTTTTATCCCCGACACTTTTTTCTAAAATACATCAATGACCTCTTGTCCGAAACTACAAAAAAATACAAATTCATTCTATTGTTTTTACTGTTAGTATTACATATTCGTTTTGCAGATTCAAAACCATATCTTCTTCGGATATAAATTTCCAACAGAAGCGTATTATGTTTAGTTCTGATCAGTATTGTCCAGCAGAGAATAAAAAATCACGTAGAAATTAATGCTTCAAAAACTCAATGCTTCCTTTTCTTGTTAAACGTTCTTCCAATATTCCTGAATGGGACTTGCATCGAAGAAACCGAATACCTCTCAGTAATCGGTATGTTCCTTACAGACAACCTTCTGTAGACCGACAACACATATTTGAGGTCACCAAAATTGCTGCGTGGTGTTTAGGTTTTTTTTGAAGATGCAAGAACTGTTTACCACGTTTGATCTGTCTGCAAAATACAAAGCTTATATTCGTCAAAACTTGAGTGTAGTCCCACTATTTGGGCAAGTGCTCCTGTTGATCATTAATTCATCATCATTATTATATAGGCGCAACAAGAAGGAATCTGTCCGAGCCTCATTCAAAAGTTTGATCTACGGCATCTTTCCAACGTAAACAAAGTTTGACACGCTATTGTCCCTGATAAACCCTTAAACGTTGATCTAGATTTCGAGTGAGTTTCAGTGGAGATAGGTCTATTAAGAATGACCAGTGAGCATTGTTGTAATATGTTTCATATAACTGCCACTATTTGATGGCTTCTTTGATTGACAGTGCTCTTGTACAATATAGCCAGCTTAATTCCTGCCCTAAAACAGTTCTACCATATTACTCGCCCTGCTCAAAATATCCATCTTACTTCAATCTTTTTTTAGCCGCACCACACTAATGTGGAATGTCTTGTCTGACTCGATGTTTCTATTCGAAAGGTTCTTGACTATCTTACGCTTATTGGATAAAATTCAAAAGAAGAGGGGTTAAAATAATTAATGGCAAATCATGAGATGCTTAAAATGTCTATCTTACATCGTTCAATCTTTACCCACACCACACGAATGTGAAATGCTTTGCCTTTTTTTTTATAACCGACGCGCCCTCAAGGGTTATTAACAGCATTACCATAATTGGTTTAGACTGAAAGTAAGGAAGGACAAAATCGAGTCAAGTGGAACAAATAAGTCTCAATACTTAACAATACATACGTCCGAAATTTGGCTTAAGGATAAATTGTTAAGCATTCCTAGCGATGCAAGAATTACGGGGATAATTTTTAAGGAGAGAAATTCATTTGCTTATTTCGCTGGAGAAATAAAAATATAAAGCAAATTTTAATGTTGTTCGATCGCCCTGCGCCAAAAGACTTGATGGATTTTGATGAAATGTTGTATACCTGTGTTAATTATAATTTGTGAAAGGTTTGAAGAAACCGCGCTCTTCGAAATAAACGAAATTGTTTGAAAACAGTGTTTTCTAATGAATCGGAATCGTTAGTAAGAGGTTTCTTAAAACAATGTTTATATTACATTTTTTTAAGGGAGAAAAAAGTTATGTATTTTAAGTGACAAAAGGTACAAAAAAGAATGGTTAGCATAATTATTATCTTCAATAAATGCATTTCAAAGTCGGCCGGTGGAATGACGTTATAATAGCTGAATCCAACCAAATAGTTAAGCAATCTCTTACTTTTATCAATAAAACTATATATTGGTATCCATAAACGAACCAAATTGTGTCCAATTTTCTTCAAAATCATTCGCACTTATATATTCCCATGAAAATTGTTCCGACTCGTTATGGTTGGTCGATCGCAAACCCCCGATGAGGCTCATCTCGAAGAGCTCCGGCGCACAATTTCTTTTGAAGCTCTAGATTGGTGTGTATAATTAAAGTTAATACCACCTAATAAAAATGTCAGTTGCTGTCTAACTTAAATTGGTTTTGAAAACTAAAACTAAATCCTCATTCTTTTGCTGCGCCTCGAGTACAACAAGGTACAGAAGAGATGTATCTAGAAATGTATCTTTATGTATAAGTATAATTTTTGTACTATTTATTTTGGATTTATTTTTGTTGAAAATCCATGGGAACTTAGCCTCGAATCCTCCACCTTTCTCTCGATTCTCTTTTGTTAATGTTCAGCATTGTAAGTAAGGCTTTCTTTTCTTCTATTTCTAAGATAAACCGCAGTTGATTGTGCGAGGTAAGTAAGTATATCCAAATGTAGAAAAGATTTGAATAAACCAAAATCCGCCTCTTCCGCCCTCTCTCTCTCTCTCCATTTATCTTCTTTTCTCTGGCTTTTTCAGCGAAAAGTTAATATCGTCAGAGTGACTCTATTTTGTCGGCGAACATGGATCTAGTGCACGGTTTATACATAATCAAGTTCGTGACTAGATTTCATGCTCGTCTATTAAGTTGGGTCAAAACAGCACTACACTATACGAAGAATATCCAGCAAAGCTCGGTTTCGGTCGTCGCGCGGTCGTTGTCGCTTAAGTCCGTCGTCATCGCTATTGCATTTGCCCGCGTGCCGCACTCGTATTCCCCTTTACTTGTCGTCATCGTATTTATTGTGTGTTAGCCTTAAGAAAAATCTCACAAAGAAATAAAATTGCTATTTGATAAAGGTAAAACGAAATATATAGAAAAAAACGAGTCATGTTTTCTATGTTAACTATCTTCAAGAGAGACCTACACTCTCTTTGGCCGTCCATTATTATATTTTTTTATGTAAGTATCCACCGGATTCAATGTTCCTTTTATATATATATATATTTCCACCAACAGACCTCTTCGTCTAGATCTATCTAACAACATTACAATTTATTTATGTGCACATAGGAGTAGAGTATGTATGAAGCAACGTTGTAGGTACACGTAAATGGTGGAAGAAGCTAGTCCTTTTTTGTGTGTTAACTTGCTCCTAGGTATCTGGTATCTTGCATCCTTTCTTTAATACACGAGGAGATGATCATTAACCGAACAAGCAAAGTTGAACGAGGAAGACAACGAAGGAACAGCAAGAAAAAATTAACGATTTACACGGAGAATAAATCTTTGAAAGGAGAAAGGACGGAAGCCGTCATCATCATCATGGTCTCCTCTTGTCTCTTGTAACTTGGAAGGTACACCAAACCAAACGAAACCACCAGACTCAAGTCACCATGAATCTTATATTTCCTTCTAATCTGCAAAAAAAGGAGGAAAATAGTAGTCGCTCAGCATTTCGACGATGATACATGAAGTGTTCTTTGTTTGTGGCCTGTACTGTAGCAAACAGTTGGGCAGAAAGAAAAATCACATCTTGGTTTTTGGTGGGTTTTTCTTATTCTTCATCGTCCAAGTGCTTTGTTCGTTGGGAAGGAACTAATGCAAGTTTTTCCTATAACTATGTGACTATGTACTACTTTAACACTCATACACTCACGCTTAGTTGGTCTATTGTAGCCCTCCGGCCATAGAAGCATCAGAATGCTCGAATTCATGAGGGACTGTACCTGCATAGCATCTAATACGAGTTTTCTTCACTTTATATACTCAAGAGGCACGACGAACTGAGGAAAACTCAAAATGATCTTGCAACAATGAAAAAAAGGAAAAAAGGGTTCATCTTATGGGTTGGTTGCCTATGATCCAAGGAGAGATTCCTTTTGGGTGAACACAAAGGTTTAATTTTTTTTTGTATTTTTAGAAAAGACAAAGAAGACAAAATGGATACTGGAGAACTGCTAGAGCCAGAGGTACAGTTGAATTTTATACTTGGTAGTTGGATCGTAGATTTTATGATATTGGGAAGGAAAATAATAGTACACCGGCTTCCTTTGGGTATCGTTAGTTTGGTTTTTTTAAACAAAGAAAAGAAATATACAGCGCGAACAGCACCCTTGCCATATTCGTCCAGAAATGTTTTATAGATAGACATTCGGGACTGGGTGCGCTTTATTCCTTTTCTTAATGCGGTGTTGCTGTGCGCCGCCGCGGCGATTTTGTTTTAAATGAAAAGATCATTGGAAATGATGTTTATCTTTTGATGGGGCTTGGAACTTTAGCTTTGTATGTGCGCGGATGTGAGGAAAAGATAAAATACTTTTCATCTTCGCATATAGGAACCTATACCCTACCTATAAGTGAATCGCAATAAAGGTTTATCCTGTCAGTAGGGGATTGGCTTGGAGATAATTGGAGATGAAGAAAAAAGCTAAACAATGATGCCTGGTGGAAAATAATGAAAATAGTTTGAACGGTTTTTGCAGTCAATGCTGTCTTTTCAAGGACTAATCTGGGTGGGCCATTTGCTGAAGAGACATATGGATGCAGATACAAATGTACATAACATTAAGTTATCTTATTTTAGTTTTTCAATTCAGTTTATTGGCCAATACAGTGAGAGAGAGTCTTATAGTTCATTTGTATATTTACAAATTGGTTAGGAACATGCATTAACGGTGACATGGTCTGCGGGGACTTCAGATTATTTTTTTTAATTAAAGTAACCCGTTTACTAGTATAGTAAATCCGGTAACTCTTCCATCTACGAAACACTTCACAAATGCAGTCGTTAAAGTATGGTATAACAAACAAACCTCCAGCAATACATCATTTCACATTTAAGCCTCTCCCATATATTTTTTTCGGGATTAAGAGTAGTCTATTTTTCAAACTAGCACCTCATTCATCTACCTACTAAATTTCATTCAAATCCGTTAAGCCGTTGAGGAGTGATTAAAGAACAAACATCCAAACCAAAGCATTCACAGTTAGATATAATATTAGTAGTATTGAGTTAGCCTTAGTTTAAAATTGTTATAAAAGATTAATCAAGAATTCTTGACCATTATCCTCACTCACACTCGACCCGTTATAAGGCTTGATTTCAAAGTACACCATTTCGATTGGCTTCAATATTCTGGTCAAAAAACACCCGAATGCAGTTATGTTGAGATTTTTGCTGAGTTAAACCAACTTGTTTCTTGTGTTTAATCGCCTCTAGGCATAGCTGCAAATCTCTCGGGCCTAACCTTTAAGAGAACCATTGCCGAAACGAGAAAGCCAAAAGGAACAAACTTTATAATTTGTTCAGGATCATTAATTGGCCAATATAATTTCTTTATAGTGACGCAGACGTCGCGTCATCGCGGTTGTGGAAACAAATACTATTCTTTTAGGAATAAGAAACTTCGCCCTGAATAGGTCAAAAAGTATCAAACATAGAGATAACTTATAGTTCGATTAAAGCTGCATAGAGGTTATCACGTTAAGACGCCAGGGATAAGTTTTCGTTGTTATAAAGCCAACGCAACTCCGGAAAACCGTAAAAAATTCCGTAAGCTAGAAAATCTACGTAATGCTCAAATTGCAAGAACAAATTTTTTTCATGAATACAAAATTCGGTAAAAATAGTGCAACACCCCAAAAACAGTAAAAATTGTTGTTGATTTGGACGCAATGATCCGAAGAGTAGTTTTTCAACGCCGGTAAAACCACTTCCATTCTGTTCTTTTCCTCTGTTCTCTTTCCGAGTGTATGAAAAAAACATTTGTGCAGCCTATCCAAAAAAACGCGAATCTTCCTCACCCTAAAACTATCGACCAATTGCACTTGCGTTCCTCTCTCCAAGGTCATGGAAATGATTTTGCAGCAATAGGCCTGGGCATCTAATGGGATATTTCTAAGGTATTTGAAAGAGTTTTGCGCAACAAACCTTTTTATGGAAAATTCGACCGATGATACTCATCCTCGTTCGATTTATAATTACCTTTCATAACGCTCAACACAATTTTGTGTCGGACGGATTCATGTCTGTTATTCACAAAATAACTATTGGTTTGCCTCAGGGCTCCGTTTTGTCGCCTACTCTTTTTCTTATATTTGTCAACGATCTTTCAGACCTTTTCTGAAACGAAATATTCTGAATGAAATATTACAACAACAATTTCAATGTATTTCAGGGTTCTCTTTTATATTTAAGTGGCAATTTCTTAAGTTGAGTGCGATGCAAACACTTACAGGTACCAGTGTGTTTGAAAGCTCTCTTCCATAAGGTCTGTACTGAAAATATAAATTGAACAGAGTATAGAGAAATGCAACCATTGACCGTAGGTAAAAATTCGAGAAACGTGAAATTGAGCGAGCGTTCCGACATTTAGAAGAAGTTGTAGGTATACTACCTGAATTAGCGGTGTTATCTATGTCTGTCGAGATCTTTCAAGACTGTGGACTAATAGAAGTCACATTGCCATTCTTTTGATTTTGACGCTTCTATTCACTCGCACTCTCACTCTCACTTCCTCTACCTCAAAAGCAAGCGAAGAAAATCACGCTCTAAGTCTTACTCGCTCTAGAAAATCTCACTGAACAGCAAATCCGAAAAATTCAGCAGTTTAGAGTAGAAATTCATCATTGAACAGCAAAATCTTCCTGTTGAGTGAAACATGGACTAGACATACCGTAAAATATTGTTTTTAGAAGAGAGTTAACATACATTTTTTTTCGGCGTTGAGATCAGCATTTCAGACAATACTTCAATACCTGGAAAAAAAATTAAATAAAAAAACAAGAAAACCAAATGTTTAGTTTTTGTGTTGTTAAAAAAAACAAAATTAATTAAAAACACTACCTCATTAAACCTCATTAAACTTCGTGTAAATGTTTTTGTGCCTGTAATTCGCCACTTAGCATACTCAAAATGAAAGGTTAACATACATCCAAATGTATATCTTAAGGGGTTTCAAAGTGTCGTTAAATCATGATTTGCATGCAAAGTGAATATTTTTTTATATTTTTATTAAAATACAAATTTCGAATGAATTTACATAATGTTTATTATTTTCAATTTTATTCAAAACGAATATTGTTTTTACTGTTCAATGCCCTCCAAACCACCCCCAATACAGTTTTTAATTAAAGCCAATCTTATTTCATGCAGGTACCTATATATTTATTTCAGTTGCAACTGCAATCTATTTGATAGACGTCGATAGAAACCCAGACTTTGAGACATTGACCCCTATTATAAGGATTCGTGAACATATGAACCCGTATGCGTTAGAAACCTATTGGTCTTGATGAAACGCGTGTCAATTTTTGACCGACAAGAAAAAATGCCAGATATTGTTATGCTGTTCTTTAATGCGAAGAATATAATGCAGTTTGTGTTCCTAAAAAAAAAAAAACAGAATCTACATGATATACATGTTCCCATTGTATTTAATTAGGATTAATTGATGGGATGCGGTTCACTGATTTGTCTGCGATTGAGGGCCATTTCAAAGTCTGGAAAGATTTATGATGATGAAACATATTTTTTTTTTAAATAAATGCACCCACTTTTGTTTAAATCAAAGAATATGGGTTGCGTGTTATTTGAAATTGCTTTCTCTTTTTGAATCATATTTCAAATTTCACATACGAAATCATACGAAGTGTATTTCTGTGGAAACGCATTTAAACTTTTTCTGTATCGACCTTTGAATTGTAAAAATCGAATATGGATATATATGCACTTGGGCGAGAAAAAAAAAGGTTTGAAATACCAGACAGAGTTCTTGATTGATGCCTTATCAAATTAATCAAACTGTTTCATATCAAAGTTGTTGTTCATCAGGGAAGCATCTTGAGTCATTTGCTCTTTATTGATGTCCTTGACTTTTAACTACATAGAAGATAAGATTACGCACCCGAAAGTGAATGAATTATTCTTCGTTGACAACGAAAACATCATAAAAGAAGATCATACCATACGTCCTTTCAACTAACTAGCATTTAATGTAGGGGTACATATTGCGGAAGGAAATGGAAATAGGATTATAGCGGAAAAGACTAAAAACTTATACTGTCCATATTCTGATCAATGTAAGACTTAGCAAAGAAATTTGATATAGCTGCTGAAATGAAGATGCTTCTTATGTGAGGACAAGTTACAAAGCTTGATCGAATAAGGATCAAGAAAGTACGAGAAACCCTCTATTTCATATACGCCATTGTGGACAAAATACAGAATGATCAACTTAGTTTGTAGCGCCATGTAGAAAAAATATGTTCTTGTAACCCAGTTCGTAAAACCATAGCATACAAAAATATACAAAACTATCGCGGAAGAAGGGACGCATTAAGGAAGCTATTCATTTGAAGCTTTTGTATGTTTTCTCTAAACAGAGCACTATCGAGTTACACGTTTCGAAAATTTTCCAAACGGGACTCAATTCTGATCGGAACGCAGTTTTCTCGAGATCAAGTTGCGAAAAAAATAAGCAAACAATCGCATCCACCGTTGCCCGCTTTCTTTTAGTTGAGCTCTGTATCAGAGTCTCGCATCACTAACAACACCTGAGGAGCGAGCAGCTGCTTAAAAGGCATTATGTTGAAATAGCAAGGGGAGAAGAATGAAGCGTAACATCGCTGAGAAACGCATCGATAAAGGTAAAAAGCAAAAAAATCCGCCGAACTTGGATGACATCCCTCCGGGAATTCTTCGAGATATTTTGGTAAGGTAAAAAAACCAAGTTATCAACCAAATAGTATGCCCGATGACACACAGTTCTACAAAAAGCCAATCCTATGTATTCCCAACAAGATCCTATCCAACGTACTTTACAAGCGTTATAGTTTGTCCACTAAAAATTGTCAGTAAACCCTTTATCGGAGAGCTTTATTTTTGCAAATAGTGCCAGTTGGTGGTCTTACACCCTGAAATATCCACTAAAATTAATACCTAATTATATAATAATACCAATGATCTATAATGTGCACTACGGAAACCCTGTACAGACCTACTCAATTACTTGGATAAACGGATGACATCAACATCATTGTCCACAACCAAAGAACTGTATACTAGAAGCTTCACAGCTATTGATGAACAGTCGAAACTAGTTGGTGTCATGAGGTAAATGAGGATTAAATAAACAAAGCTTTATCTCTCCAGCGTCATTTTTGGTAACAGTAGTTTCGATGTATTCAAGGAGTTTACCTACCTCGAAACTTGATCCAATGTGCCGAATGCTGAACGCCACCTACTTGGCTATAAACCACCAAGGTAGCCATATCAATACACACCCAAATTGTCGTCAAATTGGTCAAATTCGGTCAAAGAAGAAGATTTAATATTATATGGTGTGATTTTGGAACAAATCGGTCCATGGGAACTTTCGAAAAAAAGACCCCAGTGCCACCTATGGGTAATTAAAGTACCCTTCGTTATTCCTTACATCAACTAACTGCCAGCAATTTCGGTGTCATAAGGTAGTTGATTTCCAATCGCTCTGAAACATGCTAATATAATAGCAATGACATTTCTTTGTAGAAAAAAATATTCTTTTTAGTTTTTAGGAACATGACGAAACAGTTCGTTAAATTTTGGCACTAGGCCATGCTTGCCAGTGTCGTATTACATTTGTGCCTATAATTTCACAAAGTGAACGGCCATTTTAGTCAAACGCCGATCGTAAATAAATAAATTTATTGGCGCGACAGCTCCTTAAGTAGCCAAGGCCTAGTGACTTATACTCTCAACCATTCCTGTGTGTGTGTTGTTAATCTGCAAGAATGGAAGGGACCTACAGTTTACCGCCGAGTCCGAACGGCTACATGAGATGCACTTTTTTGAGACAAATTTTACTCTTGGAGGTTTTGTCAATTCCTCGCAAGAGGCAGTACCCCAGAAAAAAAGGTGGCTATGAGCGCCGATCGTACAATCGTTTTTATTTATACTTGTCTTTCATTTTGCTACAAAAATATAAAAATAAAAATCGTCGTTCAAGTGTGGCTTTGCATGTCGATGGAAAATAAAAGATATTTCCTTCTCCTGTCAGCCAAAATGAGTTAAAAAAAATAACGATGAGATCTTATATATTTCATTTGAGAAAGTGCAATGAACCCGAATTAAACAAAGAAAAAACGTTCCAGTCTTACCGTCAATGCAATTTAATGGGTAAGGTTGTATAAACTTTCTAGAAAACTGTCAATTTCCCAGATTGCAGGACTCCAGCTATTTTCTTGGACGCCAAGTAACTAACTCCATGGTTGGCTGGTTCCCTGAGTGGCATATTCGAAAGTCAATCACCCTCAATATGGGCAACGAAATAGAGGAACAAATTTCAGCTGAAATCTGGAAATCAAGCAAATACACTGAAATCCACTTCAAATTTAAAAAAAGAGCATTTCAGGAATTTAAAGTTGTAAGTTCAAACCTTATTTAGCGGCGGTACCCATTTAAACAAATCTCTTTTAAAATCAAAATGGCTTCCTTTCCTTATACATACCTCCACAGGGCTTCGATTAGCACATTTTCTTTACAAAAACAATGAACAATGACTTCCTGAAAGTGTCTTTTATTGAGGCTATTCTTCATGGCATCTTTCTATTCCAATCAGGTATTTCTTTTCCTGGAATGATCGCCCACCTCCGCATCTACATCATCATCATCATCATCCCGATCGCCCGCAGATAGTGTGTGGGCAGAACAGTTTTTTGTTGTTGTTGTTGTGATATAGTGTCTTCTTGTTTCGCTAGGTGTATTTTTTGTATGCTAAGCATAAATCTATGCCAGAAGGGGGCGCTCCATCTCTAGACGAAGCAAGTACCAGTTAGTTACATCCATAAAGAACTTACAATTCGTTCGCAAATTTTTCGCCCCCATTTTCCGCCGAGCAACGCTCACCCGCTCTGGACGTCAGCGGATTGTATAAAAGGGGAACAGATAGCAGTGATGGCAAAATCGTGTTAACCATGAAACCGGGAAGACATATCATTTGCCATTTACGAGTGGAGAGAGATTACCTAAGTGAACTGCTGCGTTCCTTTTGGTCGCAACTTTGTTGCCGCAAATTGTGTGTTTGAACGAGGATTAGAGGTGCAGGAACAGAGTGATTTCATCACGACTTCGTCCTCTGATATTATGTTCGTTTTCATTATTTTTTTGTTTGGTCTTTGTGTGCATTTTTATTGTTAGACGATGTACATTGCAGAAATAGCAATAATATTTTGAATGGAATATGAAACCTTGTATGTAGATTTTATTTTTAATAGTTAGACATAAATAACAGCGATCGCGGGCATATTTTTGATTCCCACAAACAAGCGCATTGCCAAGAAAGTAAAAATTAAATGTTTGTGAAAAGCGAGCAAGCGATGAACTTTGAAGATGGACAAAATGGTTTCTTACGAGCACTGGGCAGTTCTTTATTAATATTTCTTCTTACAACACATTTATTTATCTTCTAATAATAATATTGTTTTAAACCAATTTTTAATTCAATAATTATTTTTCTCTTGTAGTTCAGAGCAGTGGTGAAAGAAGAGACATTTTTGACGCAGTGTCTTTTTTTAACTTTTTTTTCTCAAACAAACCAGGGGGACGACTTCTAGATTGCACTAGAAGTTTAAAAATACTACCCAACCTGAGAATTCAACGCAAAATATCTCTGATGTTAACCCGGCATATCCATCATTCGGATCACTTGGTTGTCCCTGATTCAAATGAGAAATTGCCAGTTTGATGCCAATTAACCACTTTTTAGGGACGATAGTTCGCGGATTGGATCTTATAGCAACAAGTTATTTCACGAAGAAAATCATCATTATTAATTATTCACATTTCGGTCTTAATGGTTATGTCACTCATCACTCATCAGCAGAAGAATTGTTACATTTAGTAGAAAGCTAAAAATTCAGTCGATGCACTCGATATTTGCAGTGTACTTCCAAATGTCTACCAAATGCTTCGCGTTACGACGTCAAAACTAAGTCGTCAATTCTCGGAAGATTGCATGACTACGAAGAGGGAGTTAAAGTTCCTTAATCCTGCGAAGCGGGCATCTCATGTACATTCTATTTTTTAAAATCTCCCTTTATAATCCCGCTTTTGAATCAATAAAAGGTATTTTTTCGGGGTTTTGAAATAAATCCTTAAAACATGAACGGGGTTTTTGAAAAGGGACTCGACAGTTTTGGACAGACACTGTGAAATCCTGAAATCATTAAACCAATGACCAAACATTCATCAAAAACACATGCTTCTTGTGACAACTTTTCAACCGTAAGCCCCAATTTTTTGTGGTAATTTTCGTGCTTGTTGACTAGCAAGTCGAAGAGTAATAAAAACAGATACGAGTCTTTTTAATGCTATAGGTTCCTCTATGCCCGTGAGGCAAAGAATTGGTGGACGTGCCGAGAAAATTACTGTGGTTTAATTAATTTTTGACGGAACATTTTCCGAAAATAATTCATCTTGCCGTGTGTGAGGTTGAGAACACTTGTGTGATGAAAACAATGGATAAACTCGCGGGTTTGTAAAAAGGGCATTTAAAAAAAAAAAGTCCAACAATTTCATTCGGGAATAAAACGTACCAAACATTTACCTTAGGACAATGCAAGTGTTTTTGGTGAGTAGGTTACGGGTTCATGCTGGTAACGGGATCTCCTTGTCGACATATCCGTTTAATAAAAATTAACCCCGTCGCTCAAAAAGTGGGAAAACCCACCAATTTAAAAAACATGGAACTTCATGGATAATCGCTCTTTGAATTCCAAACAAGGCTGCGTATTGAAAGTCATACATTTTTAGTATCCTTTGGGCCACCAGTTCAATGTTTTCGGGAGTTCTTGCAAATCGATTAATCCTGAACTGCTCTGGTCATAGCCAGAGCAGTTGTTCGCCGCCTCACTACCAACAAATAATTAAATTCACTCTGGGTCCATCACTAACCCGTCGATTATATTGAAGTGTAAACAAAATTCGACGAGCGACAGTCAAAGAATCATTGTTTTTGAAAAACTCCTCGATGATAAACGCGTGATATTCACCTGACCCCTGCCATTCTGCCTGAGAAATCCGTAAGGTCAATGATTCCAATGACACCACCCAATCCCAATAGGATAACCATCAAAAACCACAATGGTATTGCTTTTAAAGTGCATCTAGACATAATCCACGTAGTTTTGATAGACTTCTTGAAATGTGGCTTCACTTAACTTGGTCCAAACATCTCTACCATCAATGACGTTGCATTTTCTGGTTCCGAAGTTTACTTCTTCAGGTGTAAGCAAAAAACTGCACAAAAAAACTTACAAACTTAAACCCCCCGCCCCCTAAGTTAGCACAAAGTCTTCGAGGCCGATAAATTAGGATAGTATTCTTAATTTACCTCCAAAGAACCCATTAAAGTTACATTAACTTTTTAATTCTACCATCACTTTTTTCGATATATCGACTGGGTAGTTGTTTCTTTTCAAAATTTTTCATTGCACTTTTAAATGTCTACGACACTCGCGTATCTACAACAAACAAACCAATAATTTAATACAGCGATAAATATGGCGCTGCGAAATAAGGCCCCAGTATGGCTTCCGCGGCAACCGTTCCACTGGTGATCTGACGGCATATCTCACCGAACAGTGGAACAAATCTTTACGTCGCTTTGTGGTGAAAGTAAGATTATTGCTCTTGATATCTCCAAGGCATTTGATAGAGTTTGGCATGAAGCTCTCTTATCGAAAATGCGTGCTTTTGGGATCGATGATACTCTTGTTCGTTGGATTAGAAGCTATCTTCTGGATCGTTCAATACAAGTTGTATTGGACGGATTCAAGTCTAATTCCTACAAAATAAATGCTGGTGTGCCCCAGGGCTCTGTTCTGTCTCCGACTCTTTTCCTCATTTTTATAAATGATCTTCTGTCTTATACTTCTAATCCACTTAATTGTTTTGCTGACGACTCTACCCTCAGCTTTTCATATTCGTTCGATAATTCACGTCCTTCGCCTTCGGACGTACAATTGCAACGGTACTAAACTCCGAGCATTGTTAAATGGGGTAATAGGAATCGTGTGGAGTTTAATGCTTCGAAAACTCAATGCTGTCTTCTGTCGTTAAAGCTAAACATACCCCCAATGCCATTGTCCATGAATGCTCTCAGTACTCGTTATGTGTGTCAACGATGACTTCCGTTGGAACGACCATAATATATTTGAGATCGCTAAGAATGCTGCTAAGTGCTTAGGTTTTCTGTATCGGTGTAGGAAGTACTTTTCCCCATCTGATCTGGCTATAATTTATAAAGTGTTTATACGCCCTAAACTCGAGTATAACTCCCACCTCTGGGCAGGTGCTTCACAAACATCGCTTCACCTGCTTGATAGAATACAAAATCGAGCGTTAAGATTGATAGGAAATAGAAATGCCGCTGAAACAATTGCCCCTCTCAAACAACGACGCAATGTTTCATGTCGTTTCTTTTATAAAAAATGTTCACTCGAGGTAGCCAGCTGCATTCCTCCCCTTAAAAGTTTCGCCCGTAATACTCGTCTCGCAAGGAATGCTCATCAGTTCATCCTTGAACCAATTTCGGAC
Organism: Platycheirus rosarum; assembly: GCA_963971375.1. Classification (NCBI taxonomy): domain Eukaryota; kingdom Metazoa; phylum Arthropoda; class Insecta; order Diptera; family Syrphidae; genus Platycheirus; species Platycheirus rosarum. Next base: position 124,318,469 of record OZ020509.1, on the reverse strand, counting down.
GTACCGTGAAATATAGGGATTCTTTTTTTAGCAACACGAATTTGGAATAGTTTAGCCGGCAAGATTTTCTCTTGCCATTTTGTTCTGCAAACATTCAAAACCAATGTTAATCGACACCTCCTATCTCTCCCCTCCCTATCTTCCTAATGCCCGCGCAGTGTGTTATATTAAAAGGGAAACAAATAGTCCCTTGTGCGCGCGTTAATTATAAAAAAAAAAAGACAAAAAGGCCCCATAAACAAAAATTAAAAAATGCCCCAAAAGTGGGTATATTAAGAATACAACAACAACAAAAAAAATCTTTATTTTGGGGTGTAATTTCACTTTTTGGGGCCTAATTTCATTTTCAGAATTGGGGTTATATTTCATTATGAAAAAAGCCTCAATACCAACGAATGAAATAAGACTCCACAAAAATATTATGCCGAATGCAAAAAGAGACATTTAGGGCAGTGTTTAGGGCAGCCCTAAACAAACAAACAACAAATTTGAAGATATGTCCCACTTTGATAAATGTTAGTATGAAGAAGGTATGGGGGGCATGTTGCCCCCCTGCAACCCACTATAGGATTTGGAGAAAGTGCAAGGTTGGGTATATGCAACGTTTCTTTTTGATTTAAAGAATTTGCATAAACCCATCATACTGATTGAGAGATAAAATCTCTAGAAATTTCTTGGCACACTGATTCGGTAATAACGCCGAAATTCTGATCCACATTATTACCATGTTTGTTGCAAATAGAGTCGACTTGAAATAAAACCGAAGTTCGCCTTTTGTCTGGGGCCTTATTTCGCTGCGCCGATAAATATATGTACATATAAGTTTTCGGTACCCGTTTGAATAGTTTTTAATAGTTTTATATTCATTCTAAATCGTCTGATTATAAATTCATTTAACAAAACTTTAATCCGGAAATAAAAAACACACTCCATAAAACATCTCAAATTTATGTATATAAAGAAACTTTTTTCAAACAAAAAAAACATTAGTCTGCATTAAACTGCTACTGAACTCGTATTTTATTAGTCTGGATATTTCGCATAGCCAAAAACCGCAAACACCTTCAGTGAGAATTCCATGAAACTCTATACTTAAGAATGCAAATTAAAAAGAAAAAAAATTAATTAATTATGGACAAACAAACGGATTAAATTACAGTCGCTCATAGAAAATATAATAATAAAAAAAAATCATGTCAGACACACCAAAAATAAAATCAAATTTCCAGTCAACTTCGAAGACAAAGAAAACGTCCAAACGGACAAAAATTTAGAACGAAAAATATTTAGAGACTCATTAAGTGAGCCAATGTTTTCTCTCGAAATGACTCATCTCCTTCGATGAAATAATGAGAGACTTAACGATGATGAACTTGTACCCCTTGCCTGTGTATTTACAGCCCGCAGACCTCACACGATCGTTTAGTTAAAGGAAAACATATAAACGGATAGTAATTAACTGCCTTTCTCTTGGTTTAAAGTCGTCTACCTACAACAGTTTCGAAGAATTAATGTTTGTTCCTTATGTCTTATGCTTCTGCTGGCAGTGATTTTGTTCTGAAAATGTTGGTTCAGTTAGAAATAAAAATACAAAAAAACATGTTAAACATAAGAAACAATAGCTATCAGGGCTATCGTATAGGACACAGTTTAAGATACATATTTATGTAGCTCTACTCATACTCACCGAAGAATGTTTTCCTATGTTCCATGTCCACCACGGAAGTGTCTTGGGTCCTTTACTCTTTATTATTTGTATTCATTGGTTAACTGCTTATAGGCAAGGTAGAGTGAGCTTTACATATTATTATGACAGTTTAATTACGCAGCCCATTTTAAAACTATCTTTCTTGTGAGAAATGGTATCAAAATCCATGATGGAAACTATACTTACAAAAGTAATCTAGGCTAGTGAAATCTTTGTTTCAGACCTCCATATTTACTAAATGCCATTTAAAATCTTATCAGATTTATAAAAAAACCATTTGAATATAAATAAAGTAACAAAATTAATTATAATCGTATCCGAAGCACTTCAAAAAGTTAACTCATTTCATTCTAAATTTTTTGACTTTTCCTTCTTACACGCACCAAAAACGCTATAAAGTGTTTGTATTTCGCTCCACTTGACTGATCACCCTAATTTCATTTTTTTATGTAGCTTCATCTCACCACAGAGTGATCCGTTCTCCAACCCCAACTTTCATTCATAAGTATGTGCAGTAAATTTCAACGAACAATTTAAATACACAATTTTTGAGTGCACTGCCTTGTTTTTTCATTAACATTTCGAAATATATTCCATGGAGCAGCCAACATATTCAGCGTGAAGCAAGAAGCGTGGAGTAGAGTAAAGTGTGTGTATCAAAGCGGACACCTGAGTTCCCACGGTATGTGCATCTGGAACAAAGTGACTACAACACAGCGCAACAACCTGTCGAATGGGGAAAATACAGAAAAAGAAAAAAAGTGTATCTACCAGAGTATCTCGATTTGTATATGCAACGAATGGTGTTTTTTGCTAAACAAAAATGCCTTGGATGCAAATGTAGAGTTGCATTCTGTGGAACCCCCACCTCCTATGATGATTGTGTGGTTTGCTACTTCTAGCGCTGCTACTCGTCTTATTCTAGTAATTACGAATTTATTATGCCAAAGCCAGAGGCGCGGTACAAATGCTGGTTACAGTATTTGGAATTCAATAAATACATAGCTAACACCTTAAATATATGCTGAGAGAGAAATAAAAACAAACTTCAGATAGAAATCATTGGATTAAACGGATACAATTTTTACTTTAAGTCCTCATTAACCTGAAAGCAGATGGATTCAAAGTAATTGCATATGCTGATGACGTTGGGATTCGCTGTATCTATCAGGGAAGCAACTTCAAACTACAATAGAATTCATGCAAACCTCTCCTATGAAGTTACTAAAATGGGCAGGAAACATTAGAACGGATGTTAACTCCTGTAGCTTACCTTAGGTAGCGCTACAGTCCGGGGTAAACCTGGGCGTCAACCAACTAGGTCCCTAGCTAGCTGCTTCCAATTTTGTACGTAAAGTTGGTCGAGGTCCTCTCTCTTTCTCTCGAAACAACGAGGCGGCGATTTGCAAAAGTTGTTTTTCGTTTGATCTGAGCGCTAATGTTGTCTCTGAGTTGATAGCGGAGTTTAAGTAGACAAAGTCCTTAACTGACTTTTTTGAAGAAGACATCGATGCTGGGTGCTTCCTCTTGATGGCATCATATACTTGGGTTTGTCGTCATTGACTGCTTAACCAATGTCCACTGCTTAACACATGTTCGGAGAGGTCTTTGCCGACCATTTAAGAACAACGGGCGTTTTCCATCGTCATTTTGCACAAGCGTACGAGTTTGGAATGATGCAGGAACTTCACTTTGTTCTATATAACTCGTCTCTATAAATTTTGCAATTTTGCAGTACGCGGCTTTAAAATCGATGAAATGTGCTGAGTATCGATTTGAAGTTCCTGGCTTTTTCCCGGGATCTGCCGTAATTTGAATATTTGGTCGATGGTGGATTTTCTGGTCTAAAACCGCTCTGTTATGAATCTATTGATTGTTGACAATCAATGGCTATAGGCGCTCACACACTACTGAAAGGAAAAAAACAACTAAACCCTCTAAATAAAATTGTGCTGCACTTGCATTTTCAGACAAGGCTCAGGTATTTAGCCTTATTTTAGACAAATGGTTAACGTGAAAACCTAATATAGAAAAAAGAGTCAGGAAAGCCACTGTGGCACTTTCCTCTTGCAACATAACTACTTGGAACAAATGGGGACTATCTCCACATATTACCGACTACCACTAAAGTGGTCATCAAAATACTCACGTACGGGGTCATACCGTCGTTCTGAATTCATTTTGATCAATCCAAAATCTCTGCGACTTCACCACCCCTAAATTTTGTTCGAGAAACACTTTCCGATAACCATTTCACCAAAATCCAATTTGGACAATGATGAAATTGTAAGCGATGCATTACCCCATTTCTACATCGATAGCGGGTGGATGACAGCATATACAAACCTAGATCAACTAAATTTTAGACTCTCCTTCCGTTTCTCACACTATAGTATCATATTCCAAGCGAACATTCTGACAATCAAGGAGGTCTTATGTTGCATCAAGAAAAACGTGATAACGAATATTCGCATCTTCACAGAACTTTGATCTATAACTTAATCATCTTACATGGATACAACAGAACAGTTCAATATCCTCCCACTTTAGACGCAGTGACACAGAAACATTCCAGAACACTGTAAAGCCGACGAACTCGATAGGAATGGAACTATAACATCAATCTTACCCCACAAGGTAAGCATTGATATATTTAAAATAATGCAAACAAGATGCCATGGAGGAAACAAACAATAGAATGACAAGTATCAATGCTTATATAGCAACTAAGCATACATGGCCAAAGTTTGATCCGACACGTTTTTATTGTTTTTTTGGATCTGATCAGATTACATATTAGCTTCATAATTGATGTCATTAATAACACTGTCTCATAACAAAAAAACGCCGTGAGATTCCGTGTCAAGTAGGAGGAAGGGAAGTTAACCATTACGCAACTCCTTCACTCATCTCCTACTCTTTCCCAAAGACGTAAATCACACTTAGCAGAATTCTTCTTCGACGATCCAAATGATCTGACAAACATATTGTATATCATCATCTCCACCGCTTTGTCAAGAGTTCCAACTTGTTCAACTACTGTAAGACTTCTCAAAATCTTTTTGGGGTATCAGAGAATTTGTCCGTTATTATCTAGTGTCGAACGCCGTTTAAGTTAAGCGCATTGCTTGAAGAATGAAGCAATTAATTCGCCGCACTAGCTTAGACGATTCATTCTGTTTCTTACCATTCACCTGAATTATGTAGTCAGACAAATGGAGAACTTGGATAAAAATTCACTGGAAATTTCATTGTGAAAATCCCGATAACTGATAACGATGAAGAATCCATGTAATAAGTTTCTGATCCTCACTCTTGCTAGGTACTGCATAAACGTTGACATGTTTTTCTTAGATTGAACTGACGCATTATCATCAAATGTTTCAATTAATCTGACTAGTGTACAAAGTAAAGTTATCATCGTCATCAAGGATACCCATTTTACTACTTCGAACTTAATTAATACGAGTGTGGTGTTTGTTGAGTTGATCCCAATTTATCAATTCGGTTTGAATTGGTCGATATCTAATATTTCTTTAACGATAACGGTAAACTCCATTAGTGGAAACTAGGAGTTGCAGGCAAACTTTCAGAAATATTCGACGTGTAAGTCAAGTTGTTTTTGAATTCCCATTTAATCACCTTTTAGGCTAGTCGAAGAGGCTTTGTACAAAGTAGAAGTTCCATCAATTAACACTTAAAATTTGAAAACAAAAAAAAAAAAACCAAAGGGAAGCCTTTGTTGATGTTTCTTTTAATATTCCAAATTGCTATGGTAAACGACTTAAGTTTTTAAATTATTCCAAAAGCTTAGGATAAAACAACCCTCAGAAGCGCGAATATCGACCAAAAAATGTGCTGCTACTAAAATAACTAGTGTGGTTCCAGAGCTGGAATGAACTTAAGCCTCAACAAACTTTAATTCTATCTACATAAAACTCTTGAAAATGAATAAATTAGGAATTAAGTTATTGAAGGAAAAGAAGGTTAAAAGAAAAAACTCACATCATTCTGTCACATTTTTAAATCATCCATCTAGATCTACGTACAATGTGAAGATCCTCCAAATGATCTGAAAACAATTTCCTAACAAGGCATTCCAATTGTGGAAAATGTCACTTTAGTAAGAAAACCTATGCAAACTACTAGACTGCCAACCCATTATTAAAACTCTTCTCCTGCCAATTACTACGTTGCTTGCGCATAACTTCAAATTATTTCCGTTCAATTAATCTGTCATTCAGTTCGCTTCGTCGACCATAACCCCATCTCTTGGCCGATTGTCATTTGCTCATTAGAATGGCCAAAGAAGGCGGTTTGAGAGTCCGCTGCTACCCCACAAAGTAACGATAAGAAAGACAAGCTAAATAAAAAAAAAGGTTATACACGATTCTAATCAGATTCCTAGATATCTGAAATGGCATGACACAGCAACTTACATCTGCTCCTACACAACACACAAAAAATCGTGCGGCGTTACCCTGCCTTCAGTTTTTCCAGTACAACAAAATAATCTGCATTTCTACAACAACAACGGTAGAGAACTACAAAATCTATTTAAATTCAGGATACACACATACAAACATATTTAATTTTTTTTTTTATTTTATGTTTCAGGCAAAGCCGTCGGCGATCGCTCGAACACCTGCTCACCGCCAGAACGATGCGCTATTCAGTCCGGCCAGCTATTCCCAAATGTAAGTATGTATCTGAAAAAACGTAAAACCAATTGCAGTGTTCCCCTGTTCTACTGATTTCCCTCGCCTGTGGCTTTTTATACTTCTGTTGCACTTTGGATCTTTGATCGGAAATTTATGTGATCTCCTCTCCGGTTTGATGTTGTTTCCTTTCTACTCAGAACATCCACTGGGATTTCATCTCAGCAGAATTAATCCTAGGTAAGTTCACCTTTTCTTGTGCACATCATCCCCTCCGGAGTTGGTTATAAGAAGGCACATAGAACGAATGGCTAAAGAAAGATTGGCAAAAGGAAATTGATATCAATTACACACTGAAAGGAAAACCTGGCATCTTGGCAACGGCTTTGATGAAATGTTCGTTTTCTAACCAAGCCAAAGGCAACAACAACTGCACTGGGGAAATAAATAAAACATGAAGCCGATTCTTAAGGAACGGTTTTGAGAAGGAAATAAATCGCAAACGATCGCATTACTGATTTGTGCTGTGCTCGCAGCCGCACACTACTCCGAAGGAAGTGAGAATCAGTGCATTTGAATCGTTAAGGTTTTTTTCTTTACGACTAGCGGATGTTACACTCATGGAAGAGGCATCATCTCCATTCGCCTTTAGGTTTGTCTAAAAATGATTGAGTGCGCTTGCAGAAAAAATCAAGATGTTTATTCATTAAAATAAATCGAACCTCACTGGCCATTTGGTAGGTATTATTATTTTTTATGACAATCGTAGTCATCGTCAGCAGATTGGGTCTTAGTCGCTTATATAGAAGGATTTACGTTATAAATGTCTAGTTTGTAAATTTGTAAGACGATATCAGAAACATTACATGGAAGCCATTCGGAGCAAAACCATCAACTTATTTGAAGAGAAGAGTAAAATAATAATTTAGGTAAAGATTGTTGGTTCATGCAATAAAGTTGATATACTGGGAAGACATTTATTAAAATGGAATTTTGTATACCTGTATTACTGTGGTTCAATCTTAAGTACACAGATCCATTTTATTAAACGAAACTGTAATGATTCTATTTTCTTACTAGAGAAATACATAGGAATTAAATGGGCAAGTTTAAGATTCTGTTTGTCTGTTCATCGGTATGTAAAGAACATTTTTGTAAAACCTTTTATGGTTAAATTTGTTATCATTCCCCTTTTCATCATCATTGCCCCATTTCAAAAAGAGCCAAATATGAAATAATGTACTCACATAGCTTTTCAAGTGTCCGTCTAGAGCATCCTGATTGCTTCCTAAAAGTCGACATCACACGCCCTTTTCGGGTCATGAATTTCGACACCTTGGTGGTCGCAAATCATTAACCTTTTCGGAAGATTGCTACTTGACGATACCAAGCCTATCTGTTCGCCTATTGAAGATGACGACGAGAGCAATACGTACACCCTGAATAAAATAATTTATCTTCTCCTAAACAAATTGGCTATTCTTGTAAGCGTGAAATAAAGCATTAGTAGGTGGCCTTAATGTTTTAAATTAAACCTTACAGGTCTATTAAGGAGAGCCACTTGCGTTAAGTCATCTAATGGAGTGATTTCAATCCAATTGATGTCTTTGAAGCATATTGGGTCGTATTATAATCATGACTGAACGCTGAAAATGATGTTGCTTGCCGAAGTCTTGGCCCGCCAGGATCTGTTGGTTGCGGTTCTTTTAGGTGTACAACTTGGCGTTGATAATGAAATGCGTTTTTGTAAATGCCATTTCCTGTTCTCAGAACATGTTATTAGTTCATCAGTATGATTTCAAACCCTTGACCACTAAATACCTTACCTTCAAATACAATTCAGGAAAACCTGGGCTTAAACCAACCATCTTCTCCAGCCAAATCGGTCTCTAGCTAGGTGTTTTCGTCGGGCACGAGAAGTTAGTTGAATTCCAAATTATACATATATATAGTATACTTTTATGTTAAAAGATTTATGGATTTGAAAGAGCCTTGACTGAGTAGGTTCTGTTGAATTTTAGCAGCCGACCGCCTATTTGTTCCTCCATAGTATTATCGGCTGCTTCTACTTCAAATACATGCTCCACTATCTTGATTGTTCGACCAACAGCGAGGTGATCTTAGGTCTGGTTTAATATGCTCTCCAGCCGACTCAATCTATAGCCTGCCGTCTGAGGTCTCCCTCAATCTGGTCGCTCCATTGAAGTTGAGGTCTACCTTGTCTTGTCTCTCGGGTACGGCGTCGAAGACTGCAAGTTGTACCGTCGATGTTCATCTGCTCTACATTGCCGAACCATTTTATCCGCTACATACGGATTTTTGTTTGGCTAGGCCAATGTCGCTGTACAGCATGTACAACTCGATGTTGTATCTCCGATGTTCATCCGATTTTGAAATGGCTCATGCTTCTGCACCATATAGCAGATCCTTGATAGGGCTTTATTTCTCTTACTTACTTAGCCCAAAAAAACAGCAATTACCAAGAGTGACTCTACGTTTGATCGTTGATGTTGTTCCTTGTGCCCAAGTAGACAAATTCTATGACTACGTCGAAGTTATACTGTGTCTGCTTTTCAAGCGTCAATGTTGAAACAGCTGCATGATAGTGCGTCACCTGGTCGTAACCCGCTGGTGGTGTTGAAGGTCTCAGTAGTATTCCTATCAATTTTAAGGTAACGTCCATCGTAATCCTGATAACACGTATCAGTTTAGCGGGAAGGTCACTGCTAGACATGGCTCGACGCAGGACATCCGTTTACATTGTCGCTGCCTTAAAATCGATGCACTGGTGGTTGGCCTCGATGTTATTTTTTCTTGGGTATTCTTCAGAATAGTGCCCCTGGGCTCAGTGGTTAGGCGAAGAGCCTGGGTTCGATTCGCACTCATAGCCACCTTCTTTTCCGGGCTACTGCTCTTGTGAGGAACTGACAAAAACGTTGGGCAGGATGTTAAAGGCGATGTTTAAAAGGCTAATTCCTATATAGTTGGTGCAGAGTAGTCGATATCCTTTTTTGTTGATCAGACAGATGGTACTGAAATTCCAATCATCGGGCACACTTTCTTCCGACCATATTTTGCAGATGAGTTGGTGTATCCACCTGACCACGTTATTTCCAGTGAGTCCCAGAAGTTCCGCTTGTAGCCCATCGGCACCATCTACTTTGTTCGTTTTTAGTCTGGCAATGTCTACCTTGATCTCATTTTGGTCGGGCGCATGTAATTCTTCAGTGATTTCCATACTTTGTAATTTTCTAATGCACTTTCAAATACATCCGCACCGCCTACTGGCAGCTTCTTCAAAATAGAGGCAATTTACAGTTTTCTAATTATTTCTGAATGTCCCATATTTATATAAAAACAAATTTCAATTAATAATTCCGAAGCTTAGACTACACCTTAGCTAACATTCCATAGCAATTTAAGTAATGTTTTTGTACTAGGTGTGCACACATTCATTTTTTACCAAGCGTCACTCTTTAGTGCCAAACAGAAAACAATAAAAAAAATAATGGTAAAAACCCATTCAGTCAGATCGGAATCAAATCACTACCCAAATGCGAAACCAGCGTTACCTAATAGCTTATTTGGTCTCCCAACAATACAAGCTTACAATTCGCGCCGCTCGATGTGAAAGATCATTTAGCTTTGCCCCCAATATATTTCTATCTAAATCAGACTTTAATTGAAAAAAAATATATGTGTATGCAATATTATGTGCAAATAAAAAAAATATATTTTCTTACAGTTCAGGAACACCACGCGCCCAAGGAGCCGCTGGCTCTGGAAAGATTGTCTACACATTTGGTAATCCGCAGCTCTTGGCCAATGCAACATGGTCATCATCAGCCACCAGCAATACGAAAGTAGTGGTTAAGCAACTTCTCACCCACAATGGCAAAGCATTGGACTCAAAGGCGAAGTATATGTTTGACATATTGCAGGAAAGAGCAGAGAATTCAGGTGATCGCATCTTCCAAGTTGGCAAGAATATCTGCAAAAAAGTATTTGGACCCACTGTCTTAGATTATGATCTACAAAATGTCGATGATCATAGCCAAGAAACGATGAAAACGGTCGGAACCATATGCTGTGACTCAGAGGGGTGCCTAGATCCTACATCAACTATTCTTTTAGGCTCCGATGAGTCTATGTGTCGAACTGTTCGTTTGAATTTCAGCGAAACCAAGTCGTTTGGTGTATTTCCTGGACAAGTTGTCATGGTGAGCGGACGAAATCCCAAAGGCGATACTATTATGGTGGAGGAGGTGATGGCCGATCGAGTGTTAGAACCGCCTACAATACCCAAACTAACGGAACCGTTAAGTTTTGTTGTTGCCGCTGGACCCTTTACGAACAATGATGATCTGGTGTATGATCCATTGCATGACTTAGTGCTCTATTGTAAGGATAACCAACCAGATGTACTCATCTTGACTGGTCCATTTATGGATGCTGAGCATAAGACAATCAATGAAAATGTGTTGGCGGAAACATTTGAGGTTTTCTTCGAAAAGATGATATCCGGGCTGGTGGAGGTCTTAGGGTGAGTAGTTGATATGGTTAGAGTTACTTTTTTCATAAAGTTCAATTTCGTTAGGAATGAAATCACGATTCTAATGGTGGCGTCGAATAAAGATGCCAATAGTGATGCTGTTTACCCAACCATGCCGGTTACATTAAAGAAGACTTATTCAAATGTTCATATGCTTCCCGACCCTTCGATTGTGGATTTAAATGGAATTTCAATCGGAATGACTTCGACTGATGTTTTGGGTCATATTTTGAACAACGAACTGGCTGTGTAGGTTTGATTTTAGCCGCTTTAGATTTGTTTTATTAACATACTTCTTTTTTTTAGAAATGCGGGTGAAAGGATAAAACGTGGTGTATGTTATCTCTTCAACCAGGGATCATTTTACCCACTTAACCCACCTGGTGATGACCAGGTATGCTTCGATAGTTCGTTAGCACATAAGTGCACGAATATAGAAAACATTCCCAACTTGTTGATCCTGCCAGGCGATCAAAAATGTTTTTTGAGAGTAAGTCAATTTAACTGCACTTTTTATTTATATAGTAATAATTTTATATTTGTATTGTTATTTTCAGGTTGTAAATGGCTGCCTTGCAATAAATCCTGGTCGATTGGCTGATGAAAAGGGTGGAACGTTTGCACGGTTCGTTTTATATCCACCAAGCAAGGAAGAAGACACGAGCATATTTAGTATAATAGCGTGCCAAGTTCGCAAAGTCTAAATATGGCGTTTATTTTTAAATTTAATTTTATACTGTTAATCATTTCTTATAATAATTATTAAATTTAGTTGTTGACAAAGATATCTTCTTATACCTTTAGTTTCAATTATTGAGATGGAATTCTTTTAAAAATAAATTAAAATAAGTTGAAATGTAATCTTCGGAAACTCAATTCAACATCCCAACATCTAGTTTAAAAAAGACCTATAGAGGTTTCGAATAATTCCGAAATTTTGAGCAGATTGAGTCTGAAACAGGTACTAGATAATCATGTTCTTAGCAACCATAATGAAAAAATGCATCAACAGTTATTTCCCTCAGAAGAGGAACACCCAAAGAGGCAATCCCAATCTTATCTGAAGCTTCAGACTGATATCACTCCTCAGTAACTTTATTAACAATTGAACTTTCAATTAGAATTTTTACTTCAGATTTTGACTGGGTTCCCTTCAAATTTCTTGAAAGAGAATTAAAAGCGTGTGCTTAAGCCCCTTCTTGCCAAAGTCATGGAAACACTGACTAATTCTCAGCTAAGCTGACGTTCACGAGATTTTATAATACTATTCCCTGATGCTAATCACCAATTATCATTTGAGTGGAACTTGGTCATGGAAATCTGCCGCCGGCTCGCAGACTATAATGTTAAGGCAGAGTGAGAAAAAAAGTGCAGTTCAACATTGTGTTTTTTGCTGATAATTTTCAAAACAAGTTTCACATTTCCTAACGTTTCTGTTCAAAACTAGAATAGCTAGGAATCGTGAGCCTTGTTTTGAAAATCATTAGCAAATTAAGAGTTTTCAAGTAAATTAAACAAAATGAAATTAGGCCACAATTTTTTTAATAAAACCCCAATTAAAAAAATGAAAAACGCCTCATTTCGAAAAGCCAGTCTCTTGTAACAGAGCAGTCTTGCATGCCCACAGAATGATCTGAAATAACACATAGTTTGCTTCATGTGTTTTTTTTTTACGAGCAGTCTGTATTTGCTCTGTGCTCGCATGTAGTTCGCTCTAAAATAATTCAAAGCCTAAGTGTGTGCTAATATACAGCTAATATACCTGGTCACTTCATCGGAGATTAGGTCTACAGACTCCCTCGGGTACGACGTCGAAGACTGCATCGATGTTCACCCGCTATAAATGGCCTCGCCATCCTGGCTAATTGATACAGACATATTCGGCTAGGCTTATGTCGTTCAACTCCTTATGTCTACTTTGCCACTCATTGTTTACTGAATCACAAACAGTGCCATAATCGCATGTAGTAATTTTCTCTCGAAAACCCCAAGGAAGCGCTCTCATCCGACTGGGAAAGCGTCTTAATAAGCCCACGTTTGATTTCTGGGCTGATGTTGTTCCCTGCGGTTACAGCAGTGCATAGGTAGACAAATTGAATCACTACCTGCTGAGTTTATGGAAGTAAAAGCGCAGGGTAATGCCCGCTTACATACATACATTTATTGGCGCGACAGCTCCTTAAGGAGCCAAGGCCTAGTGACTTATACTCTCAAACATTCCTGTGTGTGTGTTGTTAATCTGCAAGAATGGAAGGGACCTACAGTTTACCGCCGAGTCCGAACGGCTACATAGATGCACTTTTTCGAGACAAATTTTACTCTTGGAGGTTTTGTCAGTTCCTCGCAAAAGACAGTATCCCGGAAAAGAAGGTGGCTATGAGCTGGATTCGAACCCAGGATCATTCGCTTAGTAGTCCGACACACTAACCACTAAGCCACGGGGCACTACTTCCCGCTTACTTCTTATCAATGTCATCTGCAAACCCAAGTAATTGTGTTGATTTTTTAAAGATATGCTGTCCTGGGTGTTCCGTGCTATATTTTTAAGCACAGTATTGAAATAGCCGTACGACAATGCGTCAACTTGTCGTAAGCCTGTGGTGGTGTTGAAGGTTTCAGGCACAGTTCGAGCCTGTCTTAGGCTGCCCTAAGATCGATGAACTGCCTTAGTAAGGACCTATTATTCCGTCAGCAAACGACTTAAGACACTCACATAAAACACAGGGCATGATCCTCTCGTTTTCTTAACAGTGAAACCTCAAGTGATCCTCTACATATTTCAGAGTTGTTTGCCTCATCTTTCAAGCAATTCACAAAAAAGGTGCAAAAATAACGTTAAGAATTATCGCCCCATTGCCAAACTATCCTACATCCCCAAAATATTTGAATGCCTCATATACGAACTAATAAGTTTTCGTAGTAAGTCGCTTATATCCCGTAGACAACATGTCTTCCTCAAATGTAGATCCACTACCACTGACCTTATTAAATTCCTTTGCCCTCTCAGCACTAGAAGCAGGGATGGAAGTCGATGTTATCTCTACTGACTTTAGTAAAGGCTTTGACAAAATTTCTAATAGTCTTATACTCTTCAAACTTAAGGCTCTTGGCTTTGAACAGATCTCTTTGAAATGGATATCTTCTTACCTCAGCAATCGTTCCTATAGTGTGGGTTTCAGGAATGCACTTTCCAATCCATTTCTCGCCACTTCCGGTGTCCCTCAAGGAAGTTACTTAGGCCCTCTCCTTTTCATCCTTACCATTAATGACATCGAATTGATAATAAAGCATTCCAATATCTCATTATATGCTGACGATACTAAGTTTTTCAAAACCATATCTTCAGTAAATGATCCAAGCCTTATTCAAATTTTTGCTACACCAAATTGAAAAGCGATCAAGAGCTCCAATCAATCCATTCCCATTGTTGATTCGATCCGAGATCTCGGTGTTTTATGTGATCGTGAGCTTAGTTTCCGATCACACATCGATGAAATAATACAGAAGGCTAATTCAACTCTAGGTTTCGTAAAACGATAGTCTAAAGAATTCTCGTTAGACCTCTCCTTGAATATGCTTCTGAAGTTTGGCGCCCATACCACCACGTCCATATTTCGAGAATAGAAAGCATTCCAAAACAATTTCTTCTTTTCGCACTTCGCGGCCTTCAATGGCAAGATCCTTTTATTCTACCTCCATATCATGCCCGTCTCCAACTTATTAATCTGAGAACTCTAGATGAACGAAGATTGGTTGCCGACATTCTTTCCATTCACCGACTTTTTTCTGGTTCCGTTGACTACCCTTCATTATATAATTCCATTTTCTTTAACACTAACCCCCGCAAACTCAGAAATCCTAGACTTTTTTATATACCCTCCCACCGTACCTCCTATGGCTCCAATGAACCTCTTACACGTATGCTGCGAAGTGTAAATTCGGTAGCTGAATATTTTGACCTAAATATTAGTACACCGAATCTAAAGTAACGCCTCAACAACTGTCCCAACCTTCCCATTTAGATTTAATTAGTCTTAAGTTAGTTTTAGTTTTGTAGCTTGAAATAAGCCAAATAAATGGGGGTGCTGCCCCCACCAAAATTAAAAGGCTAATTCCTTTATAGTTGGTGCAGTGTAGTCGATTTTCATTTTTGGTGGATCAGGCAGATGGTACTGTGATTCCAATTATCGTTCATACTTTTCTCCGATCATATTTTGTAGATGAGCTAGTTTAAGCAAGCATTTGTTTGTTTTTAGCTTGTCAATAGCTTCATGAATCTCATTTCGCTCGGGCGGATGAAATTCTTGGTTGCCATCTAAGTTGACTGGTCTAGGTCAATCGTCATCGTAATTCAACAATTGGTTAAAGTAGTCTCTCCAGGTGGTTAACGGCGTTAATGTCTTTTACATTTTGGCCATTTTATCCGTTGTCAATATTTACCTCGCTTTAGTTGAAATATGGTAAATGTAATATAATAGTAACTACTTCTCCTTAAATGATTAAACCCTTTAACTCTCACATCTAGGTGGCACTAGAAGTGCCAAAAAGTTTTTCATTATGCGCAAATTCGAACATACCTAGACCTACTGTTAAATACAGATTCGTCCTTAAGCCGCACCACACGAATGTATCCCATTATACATGTTGCTGTGGTCTCTTCCTCATTTTATTATATGGGACTTAACGTATTTAAAGCAGAGCTCGAGATGCTAAAGTACTTATACAAAATTCTTCCGCTTGAACGAAATTTTCATAAAAAAAACACTCGAATTACAACAAACAAATTTCATTCTTATAAAATTTAATAATAAGTTACATGTCACAAGAAAACCGTGTCTAAAATTATGAACATTATCTGCTAAAAATCTAAAGAAATAAAAAAAAAAACAGTTCTTCCAGCCACTTCTTTGCTCACGTCTCTTGATAGCTTACAAAACATTGCAAGTGTCTCAATTCCTCTTGGTCATCCATCAAATCTCTCATATAATCTCCAAAGACTGTGCAAATGCGGTACAAACTCCTCTTGACCGCATTCTTGAGAGTTATGAGATTGCGATCCAACTTCTTTCCATTTAAGTTCACGTTATTCAACTTGTCCAGTTCCAGTTTTAGCTTAAGAAGAGATTTGATAATCTTCGACAGTTCATTCTGAACAACTCCGTACTTGTCTTCATGCAGGGAACTCGCACATATGCCAGCAAGGCCTTGTGTCAACCAAACGATTCCCTGAGAATTCGACAAGACAAAGGCAGTCTTAGCTCCATCCTGCTCTCCAAACAGATAGAAGAGACCAGGAACTGCATAGAAGGCAGTCTTCAATCCATCTTCTATGGTTTTCTGAAAACTTTCCAAAACTTCATTGATTCGATCACAAGGATTGGACGGATTCAGTGGCCTACAACTTGGCTGGGGTTGCTCAACTGGTTCCTGCATCATTCTTCGAATGCCGTATGTTTCATTGTACTGTCTCAGGAGAATCCGTTCAGCTGTTTCGTTAGCGCAAGGTTTTAGTTGTGTAAAATGTTGCATATTCTTCATGGATGAGATGCGCTTGACTGAAGAAACTAGTTCTTCGGTAAATTCATTGATCAGACTCAAACATTGCCCACTAAGCTGGTTCCAGTTGTACGGATGGCCACCAGGAATGGAAAGTGCGAATACCTCCTGACGTCTATTTATGGTTTTGCCTGAAGCCAAGTTATAGAGATCCAAACAGGCCAATTGTTGAATAACCGGAACTTCCCGCAGAGCAAGAGCTTCCACCAGAGTTGTTTCTTCTTGAGCTGTGGCGATCATCCTATTCTTTTCAATCACAAATTGCATTTCTTCAGCCAGGAGGAAAGAGAAAAAGTTTCTCATTAGTTCCATGTTGCTTAAAATCTGCGAACATAGAATCCAAGCGTAGAAAATCATTCGGAAACTGGTCATTATTGTGAATAGAGAATTGTAGGTTTCATCAACTTCAGAATTGAAGGTGTTGGCAAGTTTTCTGTTCAATGAATCACCAACAAGCCAGTAGAGGATGGTAAAGCAGATGGTTGGCCCGAATGATTTCACTAGCGATTCACGCAACGTGGAGTAGACGAGGGAACGAATTTTGACAAACTTCTTCTCCTGGATTATGGGAAATTCAATGTTGGATTGTTTGAGGTTCTCCTTGGCAAAGTGGTAGAAGCCGGAGGTAATGCCAATGAAGACAAGAAATGTGTAGCGACTGTTCACACATTGCCGATCGAAGTAAGGGAACATTATACTCCTGTAAAGAAAATTGTTAGAGAATATGAGGAAGAAATATGATTCTGAAGGTCTAAGAGACCTGTAATTTTCATGAAGAAATCTTGAATAGAGCCACGCGGTCAAAAATCCAACAAGCAGGTGTATTCCAAGAAAAATGATTTTTCTCAGAGCGGTCCCAATAAACCAGCTAAATCTAGTGGCATAGTATTTCCTCACGCTAAGGAAGGATTTCCCCAGAATGATGCCAAAAACAATAACAGAACTGATCAGAGGCATAATGGATAACCAAGTGTAGAAGGACATCATGAGGCCAAGAGTGGTAGTGATCCATTGGATGGGATGAAGTAAGCTGAAGTTGACAAAGAGCAAGAATACAGCGAGCAACAGGTATTGCATGGCGATGCTAAGTCCGACTGCATAGAGGCATCGAAACATGCAAATCTTTTTGCATTCAAGAGTAACAGCAGCTGACATTCTGTTTTTAATTTAGAATTTTCTGACTTATTAGCGATATTTTAGGCTGTAAAATGTTGCTTAAATTTACCTGCGATTTTGAAATTTTGTATTTTTTTGTTTTGGGGTGCTAAATCATTAGAATTATTTACTTTAACTTGTATATTTTAATAAACAAATGATAGAAATTAGAGAAAACGTGAAAAAGTTTTCAGTTGGAAGCGGGATTTTAAAATGTTTGCAAACTAAATGACAGCTGTCATCTTACCGGCAAAAAAAATGACATTTTAGAAGTACTAAATGTGCTATCGAAAATCGATATACTTAGTACCAAAATAAGGGCGTGTGGAAAAAAGCAAACACAAAATTCTGGGGTGAATCGGCTAAGGTTATATGGAACAGTCACATTTCTGATATTCACACGTGATCACATCAGTCTACGTAAAGTGATCAACATGAAAATTATAAAATCTGGCATCACTTGCAGCTTTCCACTGGAATCATGGAATTTTGTGTTCTGACATTTAGACATTTGAGGTTAGACTGCCATTTTGTTTGTTTATTTAGTTTTTAGTTTATTTATTTAGTATATTTATTTCGTGTTGAGTGCACGCACATTTATTAGTTTGAGTATAAGAAAAAATTAATTTTCTGCATCGATCTTCATTAAACATAGCAAAATCATTCTCGTTTACTATATTGACTGACCACACCAGTGACCAGTTCTAAATCGGCTTCTCAAAAATTAATTCTTAATGATTTGAATGTACAAATTATTGTGAAATATGAATTCAGATACTTGCTGTAAAAAAACTCAATAAAATTTACTTTTATTTGTTTATTTACTTTTAAGAACGTACGTTGCCACTAGAGGACTAACGCGAACTACGTTTTCTGCTATAAAAATAGAAAAAAAAATATTATTGCGTTCTGAAAAAGTTGATAAAACGTAAGCTTGTTCCCAAAAGTCTACATACATCGATGCTCCAAATAAAAGTAAATCTTTAACCATTTATACCGCATCGCTGAAAAAAACTAAGTGTAGTACAGCGCAATGGACGGGACAAGTGTTTAAAAGAAAACAAATGAAACTCGCGGACTACAGAACGTCTAAATGTAATATCGCACTAAGAGGTTATTGTGTCAGGACAGGAGCAATGAGTTTTGGAATTACATAATTTTTTCTTATCATTCTGAGCTATTTTTCCACCCTTCAGTTTTCCATTTCATGATAGGATGTATAGTGAAAATACATTCTAAATCACATTTAAAATGCCTTCTTATACTAGCCTCAAACGCATATGTTAGCGTTTGAACTAAGTCCCTAATAAAGACAAGACCACACTGGGTGGAACTGCATTTTAATGAAACTGCACAAATTTTGTGTATGGAATTGTATGACACACATCACACCAAAATGCGGAGCGATACTTTTTTTTTTTTTTATTAAAGTGCAGCACCACCCACTGTCGCTTAGTCCCCTTTTAAACACATAGGCATATGTCGAAGCGTAACTTAGTATTTAGGCGAAGGAGTTGAGAAGTGTAGTGGGGATCACAAACACGCAGGATCCGAGAATTTGGGATTAAGAGACTTTTTATATAAAGCCTCATATGACGCCGATTCTCCATTAATTCGCTTTTTAGCACGCCTCTACTTTTCAAACGTTGAATTACCGTGACGCCAAGGTTTGTAAAAAAAGGAGACTTATTTCTACGTTTAATCACGGTTCTGCAATCCACCATCTTAAATCATATGCCACTCAAACCTTTTAAAAAAGCTTTTTCAATTTTATTAAAAAAAACTCATAGCTGTAGAATATAAACAAATTTAGTTGTTTTCTTCTTACAAGATATAAACCAAATTTAGGTGCATAACTTAAAGCAAAGTTCCTTAAAGTTATATGCGCATTCGATTAAGGAATATATACCGACTCTAGATAATATAGGCTTTTAATTAAGAACACTCAACTATTTTTTTCTGAATTTTAAACACTTTAAACATCTCTGGTAACTAATAGTGACATGTAACGTAACGTAAGAAAAATTTCTTTCAACACACCCAAATTTGACATGGAGATGTCAATTATTAAAAATAAAAAAACAATATGTTGAAATTTTAGCTGAAAAAACATAAAAAGGCTGCTGTTATTGACTCAAAGAAGCAGAAATTAACTTCATTTCTTACCAAGCGAATGGTGAATGCCACCAGAAGTAAATTTCTGGATTGCTGATACCTAAAAAAATGACAAAATATACAAGTTGATTGTGAAAAAAGAAAATTGCTGGTGGAAAGAATGTGAAGAAAGTGATAAAACAAAAAAAAGTCTCAATAAAATTATGTATAATTATTATTGTTTGAATAAAAGAGGTTTGTTTAAGTGACTTAAAAGAATTTTTTATTTGGGAACATTTCGTGTTTTTTTTGTACAACGATTTGCAGAAGAACATCGATTTGGTGATCATTGGCTTTCGCAAAATTAAAAATCTTCAAAAATGTCGAATCCTTCGTCCTCTAAATACATTTTCACAATTATAATTTCGATTAATTTAATTTGAAATGTCAATCTGGTCACTGGATAAAGTATACATTAAAAATATAATATGGACTTTTCCAGCTATTAAGGTTAAGGCTGAACTATAATGGTTGGAATGGCATGGACGGGCCGTAAATTGGCGAGAACAAGTAATTCGTATCTTGTGCCCTAAATGGCGGATTGCTCCGTTTCGTCAAGTTGCAATGAGTTTTACTTACGGACGTAAACTGCGCTAGCAAGCGATGCGAACTACGTACTAGTTTGCTTCTTTAAGTCATACCCTTGTGTAATCAAATAGGACCGGTGCACATGACGCTACTGATTAAATACTAGGTTGCGATTCACAAAAACCAGTTTATGACCAGTCGTTGATTAGCATGTCGGACTGCCTAAGCTTAAGGAGCATATAAAAAAAATTGCCACACACTGCATATATATCTCCCGTTTCTATTGGACGACTATGGTTTTATATGTTGTATCTTTCTTATTTGCAGAAATCAAGATGTTGATACATTTAAATCCACAATAAATAACTTTAGTTGAAACACATTCGAATGTGGAAAACTTTGTCTGGCTCGAAAAACATACCATTTTGATATCTAGAATTTCAAAACTAGTGTTATTTTACATCCTTCCCGATTTACCTAACGCACGCACGGTGTTTTAATATTCTAAGGGTAGACAAATAATTCCTTTCACACGTCTATTATAAAAATAATACAATTTCCTTACCTCATTCTTTCCCAAATTCCGTTTTAATTTTTTTCTTGTTCCAAGCTATATAGAAATAGCTGGGTAAATTTCTCCCAGTTGAATATATAAGGATTTTTTTTTATTATTTAGTTAAAAAGCACACTGATTCTTCTGGATAACTAAATAAAAAAAAAAAACATACGACTCGGAGGTAATAAAACGTTAACAGCCATATTATTCATATTTTTTAAAACTAGAAATGAAACTAGTCTCACATTAAACTAGTTTTGTTTCCAATTCTTTCAAAATCAAAATGAATTTTTTCAGAATCAAAACAAGTTTAAACAAAAAATCGGTATTATTCATTTCTGAAGTCATAACTAGTTTGGGTTTTCAAACGTGTTTCTAGTTTTGACTCTTCATCAGCATCGATCACCCACAAACTTCACGAAATACCGTATTTCATGCTTCAGAATGTTGTTTATGCGGGAAATTATTTTTTGACGTTTCTTAATAAATTTTTTTTGTTGACTTTCCGATTTTATTTTGTGATGAATAATAGAAAATGGTTTCAAAACTAGTTTTGAAGTTCTTAAAACTAGGAATTTCTGGTTTTATGAATTTCTAGTTTTATCCAAAACTAGTTTTGAGATTTTGAGTTTTAGATGTCAATTTTTGTTTGAATAATACCGATTTGTTCAAAACTTGAAACTCTTGAAACTGTAGCTGTACTTGAAAATGTAACTGTAGCGCAAGTTTACTCAACTTCAACTTGCGCTACACGTTACAGCTACATTTTGACATTTCACAGCAAAAAAAATATAGGCCACTTCCTTTTTCTGATCCCTCGGAAATCTCTTTTTTTCAGATTCATTGAAAATTACTGAGAAAATTCCTTGATCACTCCGAAAACTCAAGAAACTTGAACTGGTTTATTCGATATTCCATACTTCACCATTGTGTTCGAGTCAGCTACAATACTAAGCTATACTTTTTGACATGCTACATCTGTGCTTTGCAAGCTACACTTTACAAGCTACACCATTGTGTTCAGCCAGTAACTTCTTGACATGATTCTTGGGCACATTTGATTTCCCCAATTTAATATACCAAACCGAAATACATTTAACATAGACAAAACCCAAAGATACCAATTAATAACAAAATATAAAATAACCAAAATAAATAATATTCTATTAATTTGCGGTCTGTCCTTTTTTCGTGCAAATAATGTTATATTTTTGAGTGAAATAAATAAAATGCATGGATCACAATAAAAACTTAACAAAACGAAAATGATAATTTGTGTTGTTTGAGTTTGATTGGAAAATATTAACATACAAAGTCATCCGAACAAATAAAACAATGTTGCAGATGAAATGCTATAATAAAGAAGAACATGTTTATCTTCACCATAGAAAAAAAAGAATTGCTACCGGTCATGCCCTGCAAGCCCTGAAAACAAATGTTGTGTATGTGAATACATGAAAGAAGCAGCCAATCAGCCATACGTTTCGTGCCCACATAAATGCAAAGGTATTAGTAGTCCCATAAGAAATGTGCAGGGACCGGTACACATATGTCGCTGAATGGGGATTTTTTTCAGTTTGTTGGCAAAGAGAGAATTATCCTCTCAGTTGTCATTCTTGTTTCGTTTTTCTATGATCTTCACTATAATCTGCAATCTTCAAACTCATATTTCCTATAATCTTCATTCATGAAGATGACCTGCATTTGGCCTTCCCTCTCTATCGCACAAGTATGTATGATTATTTTATTTCATTTCCTCTTTTTGTGCAGATAAAGACCTTGTGTACATAATTCCTTTTTTCGGATGTTTCTTTCTTCTTTTTGACATTTGGGTAAGGGATGTAGAAAAGTAAGGGGAATGAAGTAACGAATGGAAGAATGAAAATTTTAAGAACATAAAATAAAATAAAAATAAAAAATTAATTGAAAACAATTCCCAATCATGTTTTTTAGTGGTAATGAATGGTTTTAATTGCTTTAGCGCAAAATTTTAGTCAGCCCTCGATTAAGCAATAATACCGACTCTAGATAATTTGGACTTTTAATAAGGAATCGTCAACTAATTTTTTCTCAATTTTAAACACATTAAACATCTCTGATAACTAATACTGACTTGTAACGTAACGCGAGAAAATATCCTTCAAACGCACTCAAATTTGACATGAAGATGTCAAATATTAAAAAAATAAAATAAAAATCAAACAGCAATTCTCTGAAAATTGAATCTGTTGCTGCATCTCCCCCAAAAAAACTAATAAGGAAGCCGAAGTCAACTTCATCTTATATTCCTACCAAGTAAGTGGTAGATAGATGATGCCATCAAAACTTTTAAAGAATGTGGTCTTCTTGCCATCAAAAAAATTGATGCCCAAAAACTAGCTCATTTCATCAAGATTACTTACTAAGTTAGTGCAAACCAAGGTCTAGAAAGCTGTTGGTTCCTTCAAACTGGCTGGGTCAAAAAAAAAAACAAAGAACCGAGATTCGAGAAAAAGTATGCTGCTTAAGCTGTTGCAGTTAAAGTAAGTGAAGAAAGTCAACACAACTAAAAAAGTTATTACGATATTTGTAATCATTTTTGTTTAAATAGAAGAGGTTTTGTTTAAGCAACGTTAAAAAATTCTTTTATTTTGGAACGATTTGTGTTTTTGCATAAAATCCTGCAAAGATATCTGTTAATTGAATCTTTCTTCTTCTTCACTTGATTTGCGCTTAGGTGCAGTCGAATACTCTTTTAACATTGGCGAAGCCGAGATTTAAACGTTTTTTTGGATTCGAAAAAGTTCAAAACCTTCTCTGAATACATTTTTATAATATTAATTTTGAATTATTTAATTTTAAATGTCAAACGGTCGCTACTTTAGTGTATGCTTTACATTAAAAAGATAATATGGACTTTTTCTGCTATTAAAGTTAGATGAGTCAATTAAGGATAAAGTGTACATTAATTCGACCAGAATTATCAAAAAGTCGACTTCCGTATTAAAATAATTTTTTAGAATCGACTCTGATATTAACAAGGATATTAAATGTTTAAAATGTTGAGCTATTTTTTTTTTTTTTTTTGCAAATTTCTTCAGAATAAAACAGCACAGTTTGTAGGAAAGCATTGAATATATTCGATGTAATCCAAATCAGTGTACACACCAACCTACGTGCCTGTCCAAAAGAAGAATGAAGAAACAACCGAAAAAAGGAATCATGTACACAAGGTCAAAGATGGAGATACATGTAAGGCCTTCTTAACTCTGCACATTGTTACCGACCTATAATTCTTACTACACACCTTTATGTTCCCACTCTCCAACTGTCAGTTTGACAATTTTAAACTACACTAGCGACTCAATTCAGCAAATTTCCCCTCCGCGAAATGCCAAAATACGCCATATTGGATTTTCATTCAAAATTCATCCTCATTTTCGTAGCGATTGCGTACGCATACACACATCCTACAGTTACGTTAAACTTCGTCCTCCTATATTCAAATAAAAATATTTCAAAAGAAAATATTCTTCCATCAGTTTTGTGTGTCCAAACCTCAATCTCCATCTCACCCTTTCATTTATTCAAATGTCCGTTCGTTTTAAACAAACTAACCGAAACACCTGCAAGTGAAATCGAGAAATCTCTATCAAATGAATTTCGGAAAATTCTTCACTCTACCTCGCATTGAGTGAATGAACAACAGTGTGTGAAAATATCTAAAAAAAAAAAAAAGAAAATTCACATATTTTTTGAGGTCATATTCGTTAAATTGTTGTTTTTTTTATCGATAAAAGGGAACCCAGTAAAGAACCAGAAAGCTTTGCTGTGTGGAAATTCGAAAAGGAGCTGGACGCGTGCGGGGCAGGTGTCGGCGGTGGTCGGTAGAAAATAGAAAATACTGTGTGCGTTGTGTTGTTGTCTTTTTGTGTATCAATCGGGTTGTGTTACGTGTTCGATTTCATTGAGTTTTCATCGGGATTCAAGAGGATACTTAGAAAGTCATAAATTCCGTGCGCGCGGCAGAGAGAAAATCCTTGCAATTAATTAATTTGCGAAATTGGGACGCGCAGTTTGAAACATTCCCACATTCGTGAATAAATTTCCAATTGCATGAGCGAATAACGAATTCCAGGGCAGAGGAAAGTGGAAACAATTTAAATCAAAGAGTAGAGAAGAAAAACCAACTGCAAGGGCAACATGTAATGTAATTCCCAATTGTAACATAATTAAGTAGATTTTGAGGCCAAAACGTGAGTGCAAGCCCCATAAATACTCGCCCGATGTGTGGAAATGTGTTTTTCCATTTAATTTATTTGTGTGTTAAACTCTGCCATTCATTTCCCTTTGAATTTAATAAATTATGTACATAAATTGTGTAAGATTTTGAAATTAAAAAAAAGTAAATAAATAAAAATAAGTGAATTCCCTAGTGCGCAAGAAAGAGAAGCTAGAAAAATAAATAATTTTGTGTGTACTCTTTGAGTGTGTTAAACAGAGAAGCAAAGACAACAAGTTTTGGTGGACAATTTGGCGGCGCAGCTCAGTGTCAGTTGAGTGAAATGTCAAATTCGTCGTCATCGTTGCTTGCAATTCCCCTTACGTCATCATCATCGTTGTCGTCAGCAAAATTATCAGCCGGAGCCGGAATATTTTCTTCATCAGCAGCTTTGTTGTCGTCATCACCATTCTTGCGAAGTGATCTTCGTTTTCAATTTGATTGCGTTTTGGGATATGTCGCATAATAAATTTTTAAAGCAGGTGGGTTTTTAAGCAAGAAATCGCTTGACTGCGCAATTGAATTAACTTTGTACGTGCATACAGTTTTTGTTGAAAAATTGCAGTTTTTTTTTATTATTTAGGACATAATAAATTTTAGGGTTACCAGGCTATAGAAAAATATGTATGGTTTAGACTAAAAAAAACAATATTTCGAAAAAAGTTGTTTTTAAATTCTCAAGTGATGCACCTACCGACCAACTTATTAATAACATTCTAGGTGGGTACCTGAATTTGACCGAATTAACTTAAAAATATGTTTTATTTAAAAAAAAAAATTTTAGAGTTGAAAATAATGGGCCATATTGATTGAACTTTTTGAACTGTAATTCAGTAATTTCTTAGCAAATCTGAAGTTTAAGCTACGGCTAAAAATTAACTTGGCATCTAGCTCTAGAAGAGCATGCGCGATCTAACTGATTACAGAAGAGCCCACAGGCGAAAGCCATATTAGAATCTAACTTTAGAAGAGCATGAACGGTCTAACTGATGAGCCCAGGCGAACGGTATAGTCATAGAGTGAAGGACATTAATATAACTTTTTCTTTTGAATTTAATTCAATAAACTACTTAAAATAATAAAGACAAAGTTGTCGTTGAAAAATATAATTACCTAGAGTCTAACTTTAGTAACAGCTTCGGTCAATGAGACTGTTTAGAATTGTTCCAGACATGGAAAAATCAGCTTTTTGGTGTTCAATGAGAAATTTTCCCTTCTTTCTTTTTTGTGTTCAATGAAAAACTTTAAAACAACATTATGTGCAACTCCTTTTGAGAAAGAGCTAATTAGTGGAAACTGTCAAAGTCAGCTGACGAAAAAAGTTTTATTTGTTTCTTTAAGTTGCAATCAACACCCACAAATGTCAAATGAATTCAACGTCTCAATTGAACATTTATTTTAATATTTATAGTCAATAATTAAGTACCTACAGCGTGGGCCAAAAGAAGTCATCCATCCGATGTTGTTTGGCTCTTTTTTTTCGATTCTGTTTTTTGATTATGTTTATTTGAACCTTTAGAATTGTATTGGGCAAGTCGAGAAGACGATTTCGGTCAAACGGGTGCCGTCACAATTGATTGCCTTACGGGCTCGTTTTATGACATTTTTCATCACTTCAGCGAGAACTTCGGGCGACAGATTCTAGCACTCCTGTCGAATGTTGTCCTGAGGGCTTCCAGAGTTTCGGGCTTGTTCACGTAAACCCGGGACTTCAAAAAACCCCACAAGAAAGTCTGAAACGGTTAAATTGGGCGATCTTGCGGGCCAGTGCAAATCGCCTAAAAGAGAGATGAGGCGACCCGAGAACGCCGCCTTCAGAATGTTGGTTCATGTCGGTTCATTTATGACTTGTTCACTTGTATTCTGCGTCTGTCTAGTCCACAAATGTCAAAACAGATTTGACATTGGCGGCCATTTGCAAAAAATGAGAGCATCTTCCAATAGGGTGATTTCTTTTTGCCCACCTGTATTAACAAATGTTTTATTAATCAAAATGTCAATGGATTACGATTGGTATGAAGAAGAAAATTTTGATATTCTTGAAGATAATGATGCGAATGAATAAATTCATTCATTCTTTTTGCTATGGCTCTGAATTAATAATTTGAAAATGTCTTTGACATTTGTGATGTCAAATGTCATTATTTGAGGTAAAGCACATCGTTCATGGTATGTTTCTCTCGAATAAAGGCAAAAGAGCCTTCATCCCACTGATTAAAAGGTGCCAGACATTTCCACCATACGGCTAGACCGGAATGATGAGTGTGTTTATTTCGATAGGGCTTAATTGGCTGTCGCGCCAGTAAAAAAAAATATAATGTAGTCTCAAGAGTCTCATGAGGATTGCTCACGCCAAAAACGAAAAATCTGCTTGTTTACATACCCGTGAAGCCAGAACTGGGCTTCATCGCTGAAGATGTTTTGACGATAAAAAATCTGGTTTAACTTCCAGTTGATTCTCAGCCCATTCACCGAACACACGTCGCAATAATGGGTCCTCTGTCAGACTCACGTCTACACCGGCGTTGGTTTCTTCTGTACGCATTTGGTAATGGTGCTCTATAAGTTTGTCAAACAGAGCGCGAATTTTAGCAATACATTTCCACGATTTATAAACGTTGTTCTGGTGTAAGTCTTTGCTTGGTAGTTTGCCAAAGTATACTGAAAACAGTCAAACACACTTGATTAGTTTGACAGCTAGTTTGACAGTTATCTCTATCGGAAGTTTTATACCCCTAAAAAAACACCCTTTATTTGCAGTCCCATTCGTATCCCATCAATGTCCTCAGCAAACTCAAGAAATTGTGTTGATTTATTTGCTCGGGTATATCATTTATTTTCCAATAAACGACCCCGGCATGCCGTGGCGAGGTGCTACCTAGTTATAAAAATAGCTTTAGTTTCTTCTTACAAATCTAGATCTCTGCTTGTGAAACGATCTCAGCGGCACCAAGGGGTGATTCAAATAGCTTTTGTTACTCCTTAAAACATCACCTAACTGGCTGTAAAAGTCCCGTCATTTTCCGGGCATAAATAAGAATTTTCAATAAAAACAGCGCCACCTATGGGGTAATTTAGATAGCCTAAGTTACTCCCTAGAATATCAGCAATCTGTCAGTGAAAGTATCATGAAGATCGGAGCAGCTGTTTCCGAGATAAGACGGAACAAACAGACATACAGACAAACAATTTTAAAATTGTGTTTTTGTTATGAGTACAATATATATACTTTCATATGCATCTTTAAAAAAGCTGTTATTTTGATATTAAAAAACAGACACTTCATTTTTATTTATGTGAAAGATAGTGCCTGAAATCTTGGCTTACCCTTTGAAGCACAGTGTTGAAACAGTTGCATGACAGCGCGTCACCTTGTCTTCAGGAGGTGTTAAAGGTCACTAATTTTGACCGAACAACGAACATTTTTCAAAGTCATCCTGATAAGACATATCAGCTTAAAAAGCACGATTCTGTTTTATTGAATCTTACTTAGTTTTCTTTCTGGCGTAATTTGATGATTTGGTTGATTGCAGATTTTCTTGGTAAAGAAAAGCACGTAAGCAAACGGCTTAAGAAGTTCACATGAAATGCTGAACCGGATCTTTTAAGCGATGTTGCACATCTACTAACAACAGTGTTCCAATTGTATCTTTGTAGTGCCAAAAGTGCATTGTGAATACTTGTGTTGACTGTTTTACTTTTTCCTGTAGAAATTTCGCGCCTCTTAAGGACTTTTGCATCTCTTCACGTTGCTGGTGAAGGTGATGCTTTTTTCTTTCTCTTCAGCAAGCGTTTCTCATCCTTCTTTTGCTCAGCGTGGAATCAGGGTTTTCTCGAAGGTTATTGTGAGAAGGCTTGCCTGATTTTATTTCATATCCATGAATTGTTCTTGTTTTGCTCTTCGGCACAACAACAGCTTCAGTTTCAGGAGCACGCACAGTGTGAACTCTATATGGATGAATATTGTCCAAAAAGACACACATAAATCAATTAATTGTTTTGAATTTAAATTCAACGAGATATTCAGTAAAATAAATTATAAAAGATTTGACACGTTCTTCTTTAATCAAAACATTTGACAGCTGCATAAATTTAAGTTATGGCCATCTTTTCATTTAAAATGGCCTTTGCGGCTTTCAGTTACTCGAAATGAAACGTTTTATTTCAAAGGTACAAATCGATTTTGAAGTAGTCATCTTGTCCTAAACTTATGTTGAAAATTATGCAGAAATAATGTAATTAGGTAAGAATGTTGTTGTTCCTTCTTACCTTGGATCATAGACCAGGCAGTGACACCCCTTTCCATAACCAATGTCTACAATTTCCTCTCTGCACTGGGCTCTATTCGCTCTCTAGACGGACTTTAGAGGGATTACAATGCATCTGGATCAAAAAAAAGGAAAACTGCATACAAAGATAGAATTGTATGGTCTTTTGTATTCTTTTGACTACAAAATAAAAAAAAAATATATATACAAAAAAAAAGGAAAAAGGTCAAGATGATTTTTTTACAACTAGAAATAGAGCAGATCATTTTATTTAAGGATACCGGTCAACATTCTTTGTCTTTCCATTATGCACATGAATTATGAAAAAATAAGCATTTAATCATCAAATAGAGCTCATTTTATACAAAAAAACCTACAAATTAAAAGCGCCCCCTTTGCATGCATATTCCCGGAAAATTGTACGAAACAAAAAATTACCTAATTCCTGATTCCTTACACAATTCGTCATCGCCAAACACAACTTCCTGCCTGAGCTGACCCTGACTCATTTAAGGAGATATATGTATTCATGCATGCGTCATTCAAATTGCTTACCTGTCCTTCCTTATTGCTCGGAACTATCATTTATTTTTCAGCTGCCACTTAATGTGTTGTAAATCTCCAAACGAATGTCGTCCAAACAGTCCGTCCCAGGTAGCATAGAAAAAATACTAACCCAACTTCCTATTTGTTTTGTTTGCATCCAAGAAGTACATCGCTGCTTTGGATTTGGTACATCACAGAAGTGATGTATATCTAGTATATGACCAGCACGTACCCTTAAACTTGTGCCTGCCGTCATATAAGTGGACAAAAAATGAAGTCATGTCATAAACCCTTGAGAGATATACAGTGTCGTAAAAAAAATAAACACAACTGGAAAGAAGCGCAATAAATCTTAATCGGTGCAATGTTCTTATGATCCTTGCGTGGAGGAGTATAGTTGTGAGTTTTATGCAACCACAAACGAGCTCATTCAGAATATAGCAGATTTATTCAAATAGCTAAAAATAAAAACCCAGTAGCCAGTTTTCTCTCTTCCAAACGATGTAATTTATGGTGCGGTCTTTTTTTTGGGAATGGGGAATGAAACATGAAGATGAACATAAATTTTAAGTCATTTAGTGACAAATGATATCTAAACATAAATAAATAATTAAAAACTTAAACACACCGATTAGTTTAAAGTAGATTGTAAATTTTTTGTATGCTGAATTGGTTGGACAGATTTAAAAATTTCTTAAGGAATCGTTCAATGAAACAAATTGAATTTGACAGTTTAGGCAGTAAAACAATTCGGTCGAGGTAAAAAATACTTTGTGGCCTTAAACTTCTAAAGATGTGTCAAAATGGATTTGTGTTAAAAGGAAAATTTCATAATTTAAAACATTTTATTTTTGTTGGAAATATCAAGCAATCAAGAAGTGAATTCTGTCATCGGCAAGGTAGTTTTGTTTAAATGTTCGTTTAGTAAAGAATCAAATGTCTAATAAAAGTATTGGTATATTATGTTATAAATGAACTTTTTTTATAGAACAAATCGTCTAAACAACTTCTTATCATCTCCTTTTCTTTGAACATTAATACATAACTAAATGTTCTATCCCAAGTCGGTAATGATGTTTTCTATATTCTTTCATTCATTCGTGTGAATGCATCCATTTCAGTGGGTTTTTCGTCAAATGAAAATTGTCAGTTATCGACCGGAAAAACAACCTTCTGCCTACGGAACTGGTCAAAATTTCAGATCTTTTTGACTTTTTAATCGCAAAGGGATTAAATAAAAACTATATCCATGACCACAGTAAACATACATATGCATCTAAGGTAATATCATTAGAGTTTTATTTTTGCAATCTTCTGCGCATCTGTCAAAATCAAAGTAAAATGGCGGCCGCCAGAGACCTTAGTTTTTTTATTTGTTCTAAGAAATAGATATCGTGACTATATTTTAAATTGTTTATGGTAATTAATTTATAAATAAGCTTTTTAAATAACAAAAAAAAAAAGAAAAATATAAAACAAACTTGAGGTGTACAGTATTGTTCATACATTTTTTTGATGTAGGTCTATAACAACCACCATTTTTAATATTCCTAATCGTGCGTTTCTTGATGTGTTCCAAGCTTTCAATAAGATCTGGCACAACGTCTTAAGATTTATATTAAGACAGGTTTTTCCAAAACAAATATATCATACTAGCGGTACCTGGCGCACGTTGCCACGCTCAAGAAAAAAAATTCTATTTAATGTGAAATGAAATAAACCTCTGCCGCGAATTTTTTCAAGGTGAGATCAACGTGCTCTTCAGTTTCAGCAGTTCTGGAAGTGAAAGTTCTCTCTCGCATTTTCTGAAGGCGAGATCCACGTTCTTCTTTAGTTTCAGCGTCTCTGGAAATAGAAGCTCTGTCACGCATTTGCTGTAGGCGAGATCAGCGTTGGTCTTCAGTTGTAGCGGCTCTTTTTCTCTTTTATTGAACTGACAAATCAAGTTTTTTCCATAGCTCACTTTTTGTCATAATAAAAGCAAATTATAAGAAACATGAAAAAAAATTGCCAAAAACCTTAATTTTTTCCTTCTACCCGATCCGCACCAAACCTTCACAGGAACCATCCTTGGACTAAACTATATCTACCCTCCAAATTTCATAAAAATCCGTTGGGCGGTTTAAGAGTCCATACCGGGCATACATACAAAAATACATCCATTTTTATATATCTATGTAGGTACTTGACAACTTTAAATTTAATTTGTGAACGCACCCTTTCACCAATCATCGAACTGTCATTGTCAATTTATTCAGAAAACTCAACACACAGTAAACTCAGTACACGAGCGAGCAACATCTGCAAATTATAAAAATTCTCTACCGAAATTCGGAGTCAGTGACCGCAACTTTAAGAGCGTTGAATTTTTTAATTTCATCGCAGAATCATCTTCAGTGACGAAGTTCATTTTTGGCTCAATGGGTTCGTCAATAAGCAAAATATGCATTATTGGTCGGGTGAAAATCCACAATTGCTTCATGAATCACTACTTCATCCACAAAAAAAAAAATTTGGTGCGGTTTGCATGCCGGCGCGGCGACGTTATTGGGCCATATTTTTTCGTCTAAGATAACGATCGTCACTTTACTGTGAATGGCCAGCGTTATCGCGTCATGTTTACCGATAATTTTTGGCCCGAATTGGAAGATATGGCCTTGGACGACATGTGGTTTCAACAGGACGGTGCCACAAGCTACGCAGCACACTACAATCGATTTATTGAAGAGTAAGTTTGATGAGCGTGTTATCTGAAGAAATGGGGCATTCGAATGGCCGCCTCTTTCGTGCGATTTAACGCTTCTAGACTGTTTTCTTTGGGGCTACGTTAAGTCATTGGTTTATGCCAACAAGCCGACGACGTTGGCAGATCTCAGAGCCAACATTGAACGCGAAATAGCGTCCGTTTCGGGCGAAAAGTGTGGCAGAGTCAGCGAAAATTGGGTCCAAAGAATCGACCGCTGCAAACGTGCCCGCGGTGGCCATATGAACGAGGTCGAGTTCCATTCATAAATGTTTTGATTGTACTTCAAGCCGATAATAAAGTTTTTGAAATATCTCAAATGGTTTGCGTTTTATTTAAAAAGTCCTAAAAAAACCCTTTATATAAAGATTCTGGAATCCTTCCTAGAAAACAGGCTTTTTAAGAAATAATTGCTGGTGTCCCACAAGGAAGTGTTCTTGGTCCATCGTTATATGTATTTTAAAACTCGAAATATACCTCAAGAAGAAGACGGCATGATAGCCACATTTGCTGACCACACAGCCATACTTGCATCATCCAGCTTAATCAAAAAAGCCGAAAAGTTACAAAAAACTTAATAAAATAACGAACTGGACAAAAAGATGGCCCATTGTTCTTAACTATTGGAAATCAACCAGCAGGTTAACTTCTCTTACAAGAACGTTTACAATCTGCCCACCTTCCCTACAATGGAGACGCGCGTTAAAAAGAAACGATAAGATCTCGAACTCGATATTAAATTACGAGAACTAAACTGGCTATTTGGAAAATACTCCAAATCTTAATACTTATAACAAACTGCTTATTTACAAGCAAGTGCTTAAACCTATTTGGACCTATGGAATACAACTATGGGGTTGGCTATAGAGACAAACACTACTCATATCAAAACAAAGTACTCAGACCAATCGCTAATGCTCTATGGTACATTCGAAACAGTGATTTACACTGAGACTTTTGTTTGGAAAAAAATTGTCATCACGTTTAGAAGGCCATTTTGATAGAAGCATTTAGCAGGCCTAGCGGTTTTCGTTTTCTAACAGATCTTTTAAACTTGTTAGGTTTACAAAAACAAAAATAATAATTAGGTTTTCTCAAGTTTTGACATCATGAAGGTTACCAGAACCAAGCAGTGGTGAGGTTTCCGGTGAGGTGTTTCGGCAAATACGAAAAATATTATCAACCACAAACCTATGAGCCCAGAATCAAGTTTAATGAGAGATTATGGTCTTTCGAGCTATAAAAACTGAATGAATGATTTTATTTCGTAGTTTATCAGCCGAGATACTTCCGCAAGTATTGATAAAGTTCAAAAACTAATCAAAAGCGGATCAATGGCATTTAGATCAGACATATATACAATGTTTTCCTTTCTAAAAATGCACCACTAAATAACTTTCGTCGTAATCAAAAAACCCTAACTTCGTTCAAATATAGAATTTAAAAACTCATTTCTCAAAAACCCATTACTTCTGGTTCGATAGACTTCTATTTGTGTATAGTCGACACCAGAAATCCAATAGAGTGATCCGAATAATCTTTCATGTTTATGGAATTTAAAGAATTGCTGGGATTCCTATTGTGTGATAGAAGGGGAACAAAATTCCTTACGACCACACCACCACGCACCTCAGTTGAGATTTGGTGTGAGGAAACCTTGTGAATGTTTCTTCCACACCCTTCTGATACCCCAGTGTTTTATTCCACAAGGGTGAAAGGATGCAATGAGAATGCGAATTAGAATTGCCATGCATGAAATGTTGTTGTAACTCAAATATTGCGTAGAAAGTTATTTGGTATCCTCACTTCAGTGGACAATATTGCTTGAACAAGAGAAAAATTCTAAAAAAATGTCAGCAGGGTCATTGGTCTTATTGGCTCGAAAAATTAGAGTTTCCCGACTTAAATTTGCAATCGTTAGATCCATTTGTATTCCGCCTTTTGAAACTTAGCCATTACTACCTAAATCATTTTGATCTAGAGAAAAACAGACACACAAAAACTGTGTACAAAATTTTACTTTAATATCGAAATTCAAGTAAGCAACTGAAAATATTTCTTTGTTCGAAAAAATAAAATAAAATTCATTTTGTTATTCTTTAAATTTGTTGAACTATTACAAAATAAAAAAAAAATGTTTATTTAATGGAATTGCTAAAGTAATAATATGTTTAACAATATTTTTTTTCCTTTCAGAAACTTAAATCTCGGTCGCAGCGGAATAAAAGTTCAAATGGCCGCGGCTAGCGCTGGAACGCATGCAACTAATAATAGTGTCGCAGCTATTTCAAATAATGCTGTAGTAATGTCTAGAGGCAACTTAATTCAACAGCAACAAATTGTGATGCAACAACAACAGCAGCAACAAATACAGCAGCAGCATCAACAGCAGCATCTTCAACATATGCAGCACCAACAACAGCATCAACATCATGGTTCGAATATTTCAAATCAGCAACAGCAGCAAGCGATTTTATTGCATCATCAACAGCAGAACGTTCCATACCAGATCCAGCATCAACAGCAACAACAGCAGCAGCAGCATCATCATCAACAACAACAACAGCAGCATCACCAGCAGCAGCAGCAGCAGCAACAGCAAGAGCAACAACAGCAACTGCAGCATCATCAACAAAATCAACAGATGAATGGACATATTCATCCTTCGCAGCATATGATGCATCATGCTGCTCAACAGCCTCAGCAGCAGCAGCAGCAACAACATAGGCAACAAACGTTCGTCCCGCGGGTCGGAACGAATACTCCCTCAAATGGAATGCAAATAATAGCGAACAATGTCATTGCACGACAGCAATTGCAACAGCAGCAGCATTCCCAATTCCCCCAGCAACAGCAGGTTCAACAACAAAATTACTCCCAATCCCCGGTGCATCAACACCAGCATCAACAACAATATCCAATGGAAGCAGCGGAGGCGGCCACAGGCGGTAAGCAGCTGCAAAATCACCTACCGCCACCACCACCTCCAAATAAGATCCCAACTCCATCAACCACAATGGCATCGCGTCACGCTCAGGTTAACAAGCCACTAATTCCAATAGATCCACCAGCAATGGCTGATGTTGGGGCAGTTCCTGCGGCTAATTTAGCACCTGGATGGCGACGGATTAACGCCAGCAACGAGGTCATCTACATAAGGTAAGTTCCCTTCTCTCTAGTTTTTTTTCTCTACACACCACCAACATGTCCTTGAAAGTTTCTAGCTCCTTGCTCAATCTCAAATCCGCGTGTAAAGCATACAAAAAAACTTAATAATAAAAGAGAAAAAAATATAATACATCCTTGTCGACACCATTTGGTGCCTTCCAAGTGGAACTAATTCGTGTTCCACTTCGAGTATGCAAATAAAAAAGCCAAGCCATGCGAAAGATTCCACTTGAAAGAGATCTCAACTTTTCTTTTTTTTTATTTTTTTTTAATTCACATACATATTGAATGAAAAGAAAAAAAAAATGATTTACAACCAACTGGGTAAGAACGAAGCAAAAAAAAAAAAAAGAAACAAAAAAAAACCGTATCCTTGCAAAGGACTTCCAGAGATTTGCGAAACCTACACTAATTGCGCGGTATGACCTCCGATGGGTCCTTAATTTTTTCCTTTTGTGGGTAGTAAACTGAGATTTACAAGACTTCTTCCAGCACCTTTACAAGGATCATAAATTTGACCCACAAAAAAAAAGTATGTATGTTTGTTTTTGTACACTTCCTGCGGATTCGCACTTATTTTACCCTCGAAGTAAAAGTCTTGTTATTATCCTTCCTAATTTATTATTATCGTTTGCTATGATTTTGTGTGCGTGTATGTGTTTTCTTGCAAAGTAAATGCTTGTTAAGGTTATTTGTGGGCCGCCGTAGTCGTAGTGACCCTTTGTTGCCACCGATAGTTATAGCTGTCCTGCTTATGCACATCCTGTTTTAATAGTGTCACATGATTTATTAAGGAGTTTTTGTGGTCTGTAAAGTTTTAATTTATTATCCCTTGACACTAAAAAAAAAAATGAGAAATATTGAGTGGTTGTTAGTTTTTTGGTTGTCCTGTCACTTTACTTTCTCTTCCTCTCCTTGGGTTGGTGACCTCAATGAAGGCATTGATTTTTTGTTTGGTTAAACTTTGCTGTGGTTGTACGTAACTAAGTTTGACGACAGTAAAAAAAGGGGCAGAAAATAATGTAGGAACGACGAAATTAGAGAAGGCTTTAAAATCGATAACGTGGGTTTTGGTTATATTCTGTGAAATAGGTTAGGTGCCATCTTTTGAAAGAAGTCAGTAGAAGTAGAAGTTGAATGGCTGACTTGTTCTTAATAAAAAACTCGTGCTTTGTAAAAGAAATTAAAAAGACTATGTTTATATTAATTGAAACAAAAATTTCGATTTGACCTATTGTCACACAACATAATCACCATAAATCTGTTCCTTGCCAAAACCACTTAGAAATTTAATCAAAATTGGTTAATCTATGTGAGGGAACAGCGCCATCTATGAAATCAAAATTTTGCCAAAGGCTTTCTTTATATTATTTTCATTTGAATAATATAAATACATATTATGATATGGTGTGATTTTGAGTGAAATCCGACCATAAATATAAATTAAAAAAAATTCAACACCGCCACCTAGTGGTTAATATAGAAATAGCCAATGTTACTCCCAAGAATATAAGCTATCTGCCTTTGGAGGTCCCGTCAAAATCGGTGTAGCCGTTTCCGAGATTAGTCGGAACAATCAGAGACAAACAGAAAAAAATAAAAATTCTTTTTTTTTTAATTTTCTTGTAATAAGCACCGTGTCTTTATTTTCATATGCACATTGTAAAACGTTGTTATTTTGAAAATACAACGCCAACTGTTAAAAAAATGTCCGACCTTTCTTTCTTCTTAAACCCTAGCGTAGCAATTACGAACAAATACCGCAGAAGGAAGTATCCGATTTGGTCCAGTCGTTTTCAAGCTCAAGGCATCCAAACAAACTTCGGCTTAAGCGATTATCTTCAAATTTGGTGTGTCGATTTTTTTGGTATTCCACAGAGGGGAAATTTAAATTGAATTTTTAGGCCTAAAAATAACGGCACCTGACATATGACCGGTTAGGAAATTTTATTTTTTATCGAAAACGGCTACAACGAGTTTGATTAAAATTTTTGAGATTTTTTTCGTTGGTATTTGCTATTATTTGATCAGAATAAAATTTACAGGAAAAGTCTATTAACGGTACCTTTCAACAGTTTTTTAATTTTTGGCTTTCTTGTTAAAAGCTCTTTGGATTTCTGTAAAATTTTATATTTAGGATGATCTAGGTTGCCAAATTAATTCTGCATATCAAAATTTTAAATAACTTTTTTTAATTATTATATAATTTTTTTTTGAAAAATCAATATTTTTAAAACTTATCAAAAAACATTATTCTAAATTTTATGATCACATGTACATATATTAATAAACTCCAAAAAACTGAATACCAAAATTAAAAAAAAAAAAACTTTTTTAAACCAAAAAAATAAAAACAGGATTTTATCAAAATCGTTGCTACAATTTTCGAAATACTTTTATCATAAATTTGTTCTTATACAGGACGTGTGATGGCGTAGTCCATTTTTACTACTAAAAACCGTTAAGTGTTGTGGTACTTGCGATTATAGGGACTATAAGGCAAGCTTAGGATTCGTGAATATTAAAAAAATTGAGATAACAATCAAACATGACAATACGATCATAGAGAATCCTAAGAAAGTGATCGACAAAAAAAAATATCTGTCTGTATGCCTGTCTGTCTGTCAGTATGTATAACGAGCTGCAGCCTAAACGGCTTAGGCGATTGTGTGTAATTATTTTGGCATTCCCCAGAGGGAAAATTGAAATTTTATTTTTAGGGCTAAAAATAACGGTACTTGCCATTCGAGTTTAGGAAAGCTTATTTTTCCCCAAAACGGCTCCCAACGATTTTGAACAAATTTTTTTTGTTGCTATTGGGTATCATTTGATCAGAACCACATATACGTGAAAAGTCTATTAACCGGACCTTTCATATAACGTTTTTTTTAATTTTTGGCTTTCTCGGTAACGGCTCCATGGATTTCAGTTAAATTTTATATTTGAAAAGATCTAGATAGCAAAATTAATTTTGCATATAAAAATTTTTAATTACTTTTTTTTTGTAATAAAAATTAATTTTTGATTTTTTTTTTGGAAAATCAATATTTTTAAAACCATACAAAAAATATTATTTAAAATTTTATAATTGCATGTATATTAATAAACTCTAAAAAATACCAAAATTTCCAAAAAAATTTTTTGTCAGAAAACCAAAAATAAAAAACAGGATTTTATCAAAACCGGTACTACAATTTTCAAAATACTTTTGTCATAAATTCTTCTTCAGTTATGACGTGATAGCGTACTTCATTTTTACTAAAAACCGTTAAGTATTGTGGTTTTGATACCGTGTTATTTTCAACGTAATTGTTACTTGTTTCTGTCAAAGATCTTGCTTTCCAATATAAATAGGCATATATGAGCAAGTACGTGCGATCCAGTGCAATTTATTATATATTATATATGTATGTATATGTACATTTATATTAGATACAAATTTCAATAGGGGAGGGTAGATGTTCAGAAAATCAATCGTGGTATCCTCTGTGTGGCACGGAGTGCCATGTGGTCCAATTTGGGCCATAATAAATTGGGTTTTCATCGCTCGTCATTGACGGTGTCGCCTCACCAACATCGTTTTCAAAAAGCCGGCCTAGAATCCAAACCAAACGGTAACTTTTCGAGTATACATTGTGCCCTGTTGAACCTCGTTTGGATTGATGTCGCCCCTTATACGAAAAATTTAGCTTGTTAACACAGCCATTTAGGCTCCTCCTCGCTAAAGATGACTTTTCAGCCAAAATTGAAGTTATCTTGCAAAAGCTTCTATTACTGACTTGCAATGACTGCACATAATTCAGAAGAGTGTATTAACAGTACAAGGGGATAAGAGCAATGTAGACACACTAATTTTGCTTGAACATCTATCGCTTCTTGGATAAACAATACTTCACCGAAAAAAATTTCTGTAGTACCTCGCTTCACT
The DNA here is from genome assembly GCA_963971375.1 of Platycheirus rosarum. Lineage (NCBI taxonomy): Eukaryota > Metazoa > Arthropoda > Insecta > Diptera > Syrphidae > Platycheirus > Platycheirus rosarum. The sequence continues at coordinate 124,278,688 of OZ020509.1, read as the reverse complement.
AGAAATACCCATCAATTGATATCCTCAAGTCTTGTTTTCAACCTTATGTTTAGTACATAGACTCATTCTTTAGCCGCACTAAACGAATGTGGAACGCTCTACCATAAAAGCACTTCACTTCTTCTAATTTAACTCAAAAATAGCTTATGCCAACTTTAACACGGAAAATAATTAATTTCCGAATTTCGAAAAAAGGCTTTTGTCTTAACTTAATTTATTTAAAAAAATAATAAAAACAAAAAAAAAGTTATTTTAAAAAATACAATTATCAAGAAAATATATTTTGTTATCAATTTTTTTTCAAATTTAAATTTTAAGTTTTAACAAGAGTATAGTGGTAGTGGAAGACCAGAAAAAAGCTTACAAAAGCTCTTTTAAGTTAAAGTAAGTTAATTAACCTGTGTCGACATAATCTATTTAAACTTATTTGCCACAAATGGAAGCAAACTTCGCGAGATTATATTAATCGGTCGTTTAAACAGTGTTAAAGATTTTTCTGATAGCTTAACTGTCTTGAAATACTGGAATTTCATAACATTGGTAACCTATTCTAGATATGCACACCAAAAAATGATGCAAACATTTTTTTTATTTTTTTTTTCACATAAAGCAATTATACGTGTCACTTTGTTCCCCACTGGGGCGGAGCCATATAAATTGGGCCCAGATGAATTCTCAAATGGGGGCCCTTGCTAGGGTTTTTTTTTTAAAATTGTCGCAATACAACTCTCCTTTGCCTAACGACCAACACATAAAATTGGTTGCTTAGAATTTCTAAGAAATGGTTTCGAGGTATGGGTACAATAATTGAGGTTTTGATATAAAGTTAAATTCAAGTGCCCAAAGCTATAAGTTTGTTTCAGCAAACTTGCGAATAATTTGATCGGGATTAGTTCTTCAACAATTTTGTGTTGAATGGACAAATTACTCAAACTTATCAAACTCTCCTGTCCCATGGTACTTCAAAGGTTTTCAATTCGGAAAATCATCTCAGTTATTACAACCGCGACCGGAATAGTTAGGAATCTAGGCTTTTTAAGATTCTTGGAAACTTGTACACAAAGCAGTATTTTCATTTAATTAGTAAATCCGCAAGTTGACACTTGAGAGAACGAAGTTTTTCAATTTCTTTTAGGAGATTCAATTAGGGGCAGCATGAGTATCCGCATTCTTGTTCATCGTTCTTTTTTTTCGTTGGGTGTACCGTACCGATTGAGTAATTGAATGCTGAAGATCGAGAGATCCAAAGGACAATATTACCTGAAATCGTGCCTCGCCATTAGAAAGTCTTATGTCCTTACATAATTCTTCGAAATATTCCTTGATCCACTTTGTTGCAAAAAAAACTCAACTTCCACTCCTCAATCAGTACCTGCTCAGACTAACTTTCATCGCGGGTGCTCTTACTCTCGTAGTTTTTTTTTTTGCAATTTTCTCTCTTCTCTTCATATACATCCTCGAGTAAAAAGCTGAAAAGGTTTGTCATCGTCAGAACTTTTATGTGCAATACGACCGGATAACCTTAAACTTAAACTTTTCCTGCATTTTAGTTTTTGAACTGATTTTGACTGTATGTATGCATATAACTGATTCTATTTCACTTATTGCACATTTTTCGGAGTTTCAACCCGCCATTGCGTCAGGTCGGAAGAAATAGATGAATGCATATCTTTATTTATTTAACATCCCTGTATTGCAACGATGACCAGGTGTCGTACATCATAAAAATTTATTCATATTCATATGAGAATTAAAAAATTCCATTGCCCCCTAGGAACAGGGCCTAGACAATGCAATCGGTCCGGTCGGTGGCAAGTTGTTTTAAAATGAAGTGTTTGTTTCCCAGTTGTTCCAAGTTTCTTCGCAGTTGTTCGGTTGGAAAAAGTATTTTTTGTTAATTTTTTTTTTTTAATAAAGTGTATAAATAAATTTTGCTGTACATCTGTATCACCTATATAGTCATTTATTTTCTATTTGAACAATGCCCTCCAAACTAAAAGCAAAACTTCGACTTTAAGCTTAGATTGTCAATAAAACGTATCTAAGATTTATTGCCTCCAACACATTTATCAGTTTATTCACGTAAAATGTACGTCATCCAAAATTCTCTTTGAATATATAGATATACACGAATGTACATATTTATGTGTAAAATATATATTTAGCGTAATAAAGGGTTCACCCACAGATATATGTACCAGTTGAAACACCTTGAGGCAGCCAGTATGACTATTTGTTTAACAAACCGAAACTTTGCATTGCTTCTTGTTTAAGCTTCATTTCAAGTGTTCAAATAAAATATTTCTTTATTTAATTTAAACAGGGTAACGCGAAATTTTTCCAAATTATTTAAAACTAAATATTTAATTTATTTGGAATTATTTAAGTCTATCCAATATTGTATTTATAAAGGGTGTTTTTTTTTTAGACGTGTGGTTTTCAATCTGGCAATACTTTTTTCGGAGTTGGTCTTTTTGACAGCTGTCACTTGATTTATGCTTAGTTTGGTTTGCCATTTCATAATGAATAAACTTACTGCAAAACAACAAAATAATGGTTCGAAATCGGTTTCGCACCACGTTTACTCTAGTAAATAATGCGCAGGCTCAGAGACGCGGTACAGTGCGCACCGAAGACGCTATTGCTCCTGTGTAGCAGAGTATCGAAGAAGACCCGAATGAGTCCATCCGGGTCCAAAACGAGATGGCCACCGATCCCGATTTTCACAAGAAATTTTTGTTGAACGATGAAGCTTACTTTTGGTTGAATGGGTACGTTAATAAGCAAAATTGTCGTATTTGGAGTGATCATAATCCACAAGCCATTGTTGAGACGCCGTTACATCCTCAAAGAGTCACTGTTTGCTGTGCTCTATGGGCAGAGGGAATCATCCTGGCCATAATGTTACAGTCAATGGGGAGCGCTATAGAGCCATTATTAATGAGTTTCTTGCCTGAATTGGAGGATGTTGATGTGGACGACCTTTGGTTCCAACAAGGCGGCGCTACATGCCATACAGCCAACGAAACATTCAATTTATTAAAGGAAACTTTTGGCGACTATCTCGCGTCGTGGGCCTGTGGCGTGGCCTCCAAAATCGCGCGATTTAACACCACTGGACTATTTTGGTGGTGTTATGTGAAGTCGCTTGTCTACGCAGATAAGCCCGAGACGATTGACGCCTTGGAAGAGAAAATTCGGTGCGTTAATGCTGACATACGGGCCCAATTGCTGCAAAAATTGGTCGAAAATTGGGCCTCTCGGCTGGAACTTATTCGAACCAGCCGCGGCGGCCACTTGCCCGAATTCATTTTTAAAACATAATGACAAACCCTTATCTTTATACTAAAGCTAAATTTTTGGCCATAACATTAAATTATATGCGTCTTATTTCTTGAAAACCACGTCAAAAAAAACACCCTTTACGTGAACATCTCCAAAGCTAAGAAAATAAACAGGGTTAATTTTCTTAACTTTGGATTGGTTCTAATGCTATCAAAAATGTTTTAAATTCCCACCAGATGGCGACACATCATATCAACTTTTTGATTAGAATTTAAATACCTTTAGCATAGTTTAGTAGTGCCCCGTGGTTTAGTGGTTAGTGTGTCGGACTGCTAAGTGAATGAGCCTGGGTTCAAATCCAGCTCATAGCCACCTTTTTTCATGGGGTACCACCTCTTGCGAGGAACTGACAAAACCTCCAAGAGTAAAATTTGTTTCGAAAAAGTGCATATCATGTAGCCGTTCGGACTTGGCGGTAAACTGTAGGTCCCTTTCATTCTTGCAGATTAACAGCACACACAGGAATGGTTGAGAGTATAAGTCACTAGGCCTTGGCTCCTTAAGGAGCTGTCGCGCGAATAAATTTATTTATTTATTTAAAGTTTAGTTTATTTACTGTAGGTGGCGCTATTTGAACTGTAAGAACTTTTGAAGGTATAGTATAGTTAATTGAACAAATCACAAATCAAGGGTTCTCCAATAAAGACGTGTTGATTCGGAAGAAATTTAAAGGTCCCTTTCATTTCTGCGCCTCAAAGATCCAAAAGTGTCTTTTTTATTGATTCGAACTGTCGATAGCACCCTGTATGCATGCGTTCCAAAAAAAAAAAATATTCACGCGGCATCATAAAACATTATTATTATTATTATCTCCTCACAATAAATCCATTTGATTTGCTTTTATTGCCTTTTTATCATTCGTTCTCGTGAAGATTACCGGGTTGTTGTGCCTGAGGGTCTCCCTGTCGATAGTGTAGATTTTTCCCCAAACTCCTTGCTGCCAATCATAAAACTCACGAAGTCATGTTGTAAATCATTTTGGTGGCACTCAAACATTAAACTGAAAAATCCGCACCAAATACCGAACTGAATTTGCGCGTTAAAGTATATTGTATCTTTTTATATCATCTATCGTCCATCCACACTGCTTTGGTTAGTGTGCTTGTTTTCCCTTTTTTATCGCCCAGATATTATTTTTTTTATTTATTTGCGTTTGAAATACACTCTAGTTTTTTTTTTTGTATCTTTTGTGGTGTTATACTTTGTTTGTTCATGGATGTAGCGACGTGTCTATATTATGTTGGCAGACATCTGCACTTAATTGTTAGTGTAGTTTGTTTAAAATTTATTTGCTAATACTCACTTTTGCTTGCTGTTTTGCTTATCAGTTTTGCTATAAAGTATCTTTAAGTGGTTGAAAAGGAGGTGACGCGACTCAGCTCCTTAACAATAATTTCATTATCAAGAACTACTTTTTTGTATTCATTGGGTTAATTGTTGGTTTAGAAGATAATGAGGGGTGAGAAGGAAAGTGAGAATAAAAGTAGCTTTTTTAGAATAAATTTTTTTTTCTTTTAAGTGGAGAGGAAGTGCTTATCATTATTGCACACGGGCACGATAGCGAAATAATAGGGGTAGTCATGTCATTTTGCAGTTTTTTTGTAAGTAGATAGTCACGTAGTTTATTAATAGATACCTATAACAGCGTAAATACATTCAGATCCAGATGTACATACAACTATAAAAAGAATCACATCTCAGTTACGGATTTATTTTAAAGTCTAAAATTGAATAAAAAAACTTTTAAAATCGCACAGAACAACGTGTTTAGGATCAGCTAGTTAATAACAAATTCCAATTATTTTACAATTAACGTTTCGTTAAAGGTAACAAGAAACAAATCCTATCTCCCAAGACCGTCATTAAGGGTATTTCAAAAGCTAAACGATATGGATCAACTATGTCCAACCCAGGTGCTAAATTTTTCCGCCCACTCATGCACTCAGCAATCAATCTCCATTAAATATTAAGACTCATTCAATGAAAACATAATACATTTATCAACTGTTAAGCACACAACATTAAACATAGTTCATCCAACCTTAACACGAACCAACATTATTCTTCTACTATAACTTACAATATGTTGAACCACAGTATTTATGGCATTTCACCCTTTGGGAGAACATAAGTCCTTAGGGTCGACGCGCGGGTCAGGGTCAGAACAGTGTAAGTGGTTGTTTTGAAAACGAAACTTTCTTCGAAAATTCATTGTTAATATTTTATTTTAATGTTATACTTAAGGCTTTGTTTAGAATAATATATTGTTGTGTGCCAGGAGGTATTTAGTTTGTATAAAAATAATAATTTAAGAAAGACGAAGAAAAATAGGCATATGTTCTCGAAAATTAATATTTTATTGTGGTTAAATTACCCGAAATATAAAAGTGGGTTTGAAAAATATTACTATTGTCTTTGGGTATCGTATTTTATTTTTTTTGTATTCAAAACAGATGTTGGAACTGAAGATATTACGCATTTGCTGAAGTAGGGGTTGATGCTTTGACGCAGTTCAATGCGATAAGATTTTGATTAATATTGAACAAAACAAATGTTTTAATAGTTCTGAAAGTATTGTTGTTTTTTTCTATTAACGATTGATCCAAATAATTATAAAAACAGAAAATTGAACTAATTGAAAAATGAAATTTCTCTGGAAATCCCAATATTCAAATAATTAACTTCATTAATGATGCTCGAAAGTTTTTTCTCGGAATTTATCGTGAATTATATTTATTATTTACCTTGAAAAAGCTGTTTTCGAATTTTCTTCTCTGAAATTTTCCATTTTCATTTTGGTGGTAGAATTGTTTGAGTTTTGATGATAGCAGACATTTGTTTTAAATCGGAATTCTAGATTCCGAAGAATCAATATGTCGTGATTTTTGATTTCTACCCCCATATTTGCCTTATAGTGGGTTGATGGAGTGTAATCTATTTTTTTTCAGCTACACAAGTTGCATAACAAGGAGGGCTGGACAGATAACGCTCTAATAATAATTTCGTCCGCCTTTGATCATTGATAGCAAAAATGTCAGCAAAGTTAGCTGTCTTAAAATTAAATGGTGCATCAATAACTCTTTTAACCAAACCAAATAATTTCAGTTTGTAATACATTGCGGCAACCTTTGCAATCTACTACGTTAATATTAAGATGATGAAACCGTTCTCGCAAACCTGGGCCTCAATTAAAGAGCGTCTTCCACTACCACAGCCCTTCTTATCTGCTTCTTCAACCTGTTAGCAAGTTTCATCTAAAACCCTTCGGACCTTAGGATTGTCATTTAACAACGTTGTCTGTCAAATAAACTGAAAAGGCTTGCTTTTCTTGAAAACGACTCAATCAACGATTTCGATAATTTTTTATTCAGTCTTTTTAAACCAAATTCGAGATTTTGAAATGAAAAATCCACATCAAATCTTAAAAATATTATATTTTTAATAAACAACAAATAGTTTTTTTTTGTAAAATTTAATAAAATTAATCGATTTTTTTAGAAAACAGGAAATAGGATTTTATCAATTTAATTTTATTAAATTAAATATTATTTTTTCATGTTCAGAGTGTTATAAAAATTAAATAAAGAAAAATAAAATTAAAATAAAGAAAAATTAAATTAAAAATAAAATAAATTTAATTAAAATAAATTAAATTATATTAAATAAAATAAAGTTATATTAAATTAAATTAAATTAGATAAAATACAAATAAATAAAATGAAATAAAATTAAATAAGAAACAAAATAAGCAAAACAATTAAAATAAGGAACTAAAATAAGCAAAACAAATAAAATTAGAAACTAAAATAGGCAAAACAAATAAAATAAAATAAACAAAACAAATAAAATAAAATAAACGAAACAAATAAAATAAAATAAATAAAACAAATAAAATAAAATAAATAAAATAAAATAAATAAAGTAAACAAAAATAAAATAAATCAAATAAAAAAAAATAAAATAAATAAATTAAATAAAATACATAAAATAAATAAAATACATAAAATAAATAAAATAAATAAACAAATAATAAAAAAAATAAAATAAATAAAATAAATAAATAAATAAAAAAATTAAATAATAAAATAAATAAAATAAATTAAATAAATAAAATAAATAATAAAATAAATAAAATAAATAAAAAATAATAACATAAATAAAATGAAAAAAATAAATAAAAAATAATAAAGTAAATAAAATAAATAAAATGAAAAAATTAAATTTAATTAAATCAAAATAAATAAAATATAACATGAAATTAAATGAAATGAAGTGAAATGAAATAAATAAAATGAATAATATGAATGAAATGAAATAATATTAATGCAATGAAATGAAATAATTTGAAATAAAAAAAAATTGAAATGAAATGAACAAATAGAACCTCAAAGGAACGCCTAATCGGTCAAAATCACTGCTGCAGTGCGTTAAAGTGTACAAAAGAACCAGATGCAATCGATTCCTCGCCGCGCAAAAGAACTCTGACTTTTTTAGTCTTCAACTTATCAAAATTTGCGTTGAGACTTAGACCCACACCCGTACAAGATACAATTAACCCAGGAACTCAAAGTTCAAGACCATAGACAACGCCGTTTGTTCGCTGAATAAACTTCAAAGCGTTTGGAAGAGAACCCCAATTTTGGATGACGCAATTTAAGATGAATGGTTGAGTTAACAAGATTTGAAGTTAAAATTATTTCGCAGAGGTGACCAGAATTGGCCACCAAGGTCATGCGATTTGCACCCATTAGACACCACGATCGATCGGTACCTTAAGGTTAACATAACCCAGACCATTGCTTAAATTCAGGCTCATCTATGTATGTGGAAAAGTTGTTGAAAATTGGACCACCCGGATCCGTGCTGCTGTAAGAATCCGAGGCGGTTATTTGAACGATGTCATATTCTATACACAACAGCATACATATATAGGTCTTTCAAATAAAAAAAAAAAATTGTTAATACCTCACACAGCTTGTTTTATTCCAATAAAACATAAACCCGCCCTTTTTGAAAAAAATTAAGATTAATGGTGAACTCCCGCCTATGCAATGCCCAAAAATCAATTAGTTTGAACATAATGAATAAAATATTACGGAAAGTTGTGATGTTTTTCTTCAATTTCAATGTTAACTGCCTAATGTCTTTTTTAAAATTTGCCAACAAAAACATGATTTTTTTATGACATATGAGTCTATATATCAACTCCGTGACTTAAAACAACTCGACCAAAAATATATTTTTTTATGATCACAAAAACACACCGCCTTTGATGAATTTTACTTAATTCATCGATCCTTAGGTCTTTAATTTTTTCATGGTAAAAAAATCAATAAAATCAAAAATCAATTATTCATGAGCAAATTGATGATCACCTTATGAACTAAATGAAATATATTCAAAATCAAAAAAACAAACAAGTTTTAGACAGCAAGAGTAAAATATTAAAGATCAATAGAGTATAACAAAGTAATAAAATCAATTTTAGACTCAAAAATCTTAACTAATCCAGACAACTTTATATGCAAATCTGACTTCAAAGTTCAAGCTACTTCCAATAGCGTTGACATAAATAAAAAAAATTGTTTCCAAGTTGATTCACAAAAACTAATTTTTCTAATGAATAATCATATTCCAAGCCAGACTTTTTTCAAACAGGTTGAAATATATTTTATGTAACTTTTTCTGAAAAGAAAAATACAAAATGTATTCATAAGTTCCTCGATTGAACTTTTTTTCCTTTCAAAATTGATTTAATCAAAATATGAAACCTCATTTTGCCAATTTACACTTTCATTTCGAAGTGATGAGCGTGGAACCTCAAAAATATCTCAATAACCAGTTGGTTATGCCTTGTACAGCTACAGCTACGTGGATGCATTCCAAAAGGACGAGATACTGCAAACAATCATCGTTCCCATCATCAAACTTTGAATCATTGTTGGGCTTTTTTATCTCCACTTTTCATGCGTTTCTTCCTCCATGTGTGCCTTTAAAGATTTCCAAAAAAAAAAAAAATAATAATGCAACCAAACCGGACCTCAAACCAGAAAATTATCGTACCTTTCATCATTGAGGTCCTTTTTTTGGGTAATTTTGCAAACCTGAGTGTATTTTGTCAGTTTTTCTCGAAAAATCTTTTCTTTTTTTTTTTTTTTTTTGCAAAATGTGTCTGAGATTTTTCTTGCGTTCAAGCGCGCGCAACGAGTAAGTTAATCGAATACAAGGTGAACCTGAACTCATCAACAAAATTAAAATCAAGTTTTTTGAATTCAATAAAAAAATAAAAAAAATACCAGAGATGGAACAAATAAATAAAATAAAGAGCACCGATCGTCATGATGATATTATATCCTTTTGAAAAGTGTTGCTTTTAATATGCATTGCGTACGCGCCAGGGGATGTCATGCGTTTTTTCACTTTAAGCAGGAATCTTGGTTTTATCTTCCCGAAGGCCAACCACAAACAACAGCCACACTCACGGAAAAAAAATTAATTCAAAATTTATATAAAATTAATACAAGGTAATAATAATGCCAATGGGCAATAAAAAAAATGATATTCCTCTGTACGTAAGGTTCGCGATTTCTCTGCGCCAATTTTTTTTACCTTTTTTTTGTTGCGGGACTGCCGATGCACAACGCGCATTCATGGTGGTTTCGAGGACGAGAAATCAAAATTCCTTGTAATACCTTTCAGTTTGTCTTTTGATGGGCGGTTATGCAAGTTTTCGGCTTTGATGCCATTGCACATTTTTTCAACGTCCCTTTGGGCTTATGTAAAAAAATTGAGTTAATGCAAAATTGTGTCGTAAGTAGATGCTCGTAGTTAACATTTTTCTCGGTTTTAAGTCTTTTTTATTTTTATTTTAATTGTCCACTTTGTTTTGGTTTCTTTTTTCATCATTTGTTGTCTTTGATATCTCGGATCTTTGTTTTCCGTATTCCTTATTTTGTGTTCGTAACTAATAATTTAACATGTATAAGGTTCTAAACAAGCTATTTTCAGAGTGTGCTATAGAAACAGTAAAAGCCTTAATAAGTAGTTTTGGCGCACATTATGCAAGCTATTTAACTGCTGTAAGACTTTTGTTGAAAGCTGTTATAGCAGCAAATAGCTATCCATGAAATGTAATAGGCTTGTCTCAGCAAGCCATTTTATGACAGCTAAATGCTTGTAGCTTGCTTTGGATGTTATAAAAAAACCTTACACAAGCCCTTTAATAAAAACAATTGCAAATAGCTTGATTTGAATGCTATAAAAACGCCTTATGCAAGCCTTTTAATCACAACTATTGCTTGATTTTATTGCTATAAAAACCTTTTAATGACAGCTATTTTGCATTGCATTTTTAACCTTCATTTCTCCTCAGTCAGTTCCCGGAACCTTTTCTACTCCTTACTGAAAAGAATGTTTTTTTCTGCTGTTCGTAGAGAACCTTATAGCATCTACTATCTTTTTTTTTAGTTTTCATAAACAACTTTAAAAGGTCTTATACAGGCTATACAGGCTAGAAAAATAAAATCAAAGGTGAATTACTTGAAACCATATACTTCATGTGTTACCCTCTGTGGAAGGTTTACAGATAAAGATTTTTTTTTTAAAAAGTAGGTTTGGCAAGCGAATAATACCTTTATAGGCAAGCCTTACAAAAGTTGTTTGCATTGACTTGTCGTAGAGAGCCCTATAGCATTACTTTTCAGTAAACAATTTGTAAAGGCCTTATATTTATAGGCCATTTTGAACCTTTACCTACGAGCCATGTATAAAACTTGCTAAATTGACTTTTAAAGGCTTTATTGCAGTTTGAAATGCGTGGCTTGCGAAAACTTGTCTTATACAAACTCTTTAGAAACTTACTTACTTACTAAATTGTGAAAAGTGTTTTTTTTTGTGGCATAGAATTTCCGATAGGAATGCCTGTCAAAATAGCTGTCATATTAATAAAGCGTGTTTGACTTTTTTCTCAGTATACTTTGGCAAATTACCATGCATAGACTTACATTAGAACAACGTTTACAAATTATGGAAACTTATTTCCAAAATTCGCGCTCTGTTTGCCAAACTTTTAGAGCACTTCGTCAAGTTTACGGAGGACATAATCGTTCATCTGAGCAGCTAATACGCAATACTATGGATCGATTCATTACCCATTTACTCTTATGGATAATATTTATCCAAATCGAGCCCGTACCGTGCGTACAGAAGATGCCATCGCCTTTGTAGACGTCAGTGTGACAGAGGACTCGGATTTATCGGTCCGACGCCGCTTTAGGAAAGATCATCCATATAAAATCCAACTGGTGGTAGATTTAAAGCAAGCGGATCATCAATTGCGTCGTGTGTTTGGTGAATCCGCTTAGAATCTACTGGAAGTTGAACCAAAGTTTTATCGTCAAATCATCTTCAGCGATGAGGCTCTTTTCTGGCTTAACGGGTATGTAACATACCCACATTTACACCAACCACAATTCTCATAAGACTTCCTGAGACTCTTACATCCCAAAATCACTGCTTGGTGCGGATTACATGCCGAAGACGTTATCGGCTAATTTGTCTTTAAATCCGAAACCGGTGCCAACATATCCGTGTATGGCGAACAATACAGATAAATGATTCCTGATTTTTTATTAGTCATGTCATTGGAAATCGTTTGGAGGAAAAATGGTTCCAACAATACGGCCCAACGCCTAATATGCCATATAGCGCGTGCAACCATCACTTTTTTGAGCCAAACGTTTGTTGACCGAATCATCTCCGTTCGTGGGATTTGACACGTTTGAACTAATTTTTGTCCGGTACGTCAAATCTCTGGTCTATGCTGATAAATAAGCAACGATTGATCATTTAGAAGCCAACATTCGATACACTATTGAAATAAAACCAGGTATGCTCAAAAAAGTGGTGCAAACTTGGACCGACACATCCTGCAAGATGTTCTCCTATAATCTGCATTTCATTCTGTATTCCTTCAATTTCGCACATTCTTTACTCTTAACTCTTAATTCTGTATTTTGTTTCCTCTATTCTTTATTTCTGATTCTGAATTGCATTGTGTTCCTCATTCTGCAATGCATCCTTCCTGCATCCCACATAATGTACTCTGTACTTTGTATCTTAAATTCTGAATTCTGCATTCGATATTTTACATTCTGTATTTTACATTCATATTTATAATTATGCATTCTGTATTCGGTGCTCCCTCCTTTGTAGCCTGTGTTTTTTTATTTGTTTTATGTTAATTTTCAATTCAGCATTCTGGACTGAGAACTCCGTATTTTCTATTTCTTATTCCGTATTCTGTATTTTGAATTCGGTATTCTGCATTCTGTATTCTGTAGTTCCTATTCTACATACTGTATTTACATTATCTTCTCTGCATCCCTAATATAAAATTCTGTATTGTGCAATCTATATTCCGTAATGCGTTATTTATATAATATCTCCGTTTTTAATACTTAATTCTGCAGTCTGCATTTACATTCCCTATTCTGCATTATATATTTTCAATTCTTTATTCTGCGTTCTCTATAATGAATTCTGTACGTCAAAGCCATACATTCTGTATTCTGCATTTTATGTTATGTACATAGTACATATTCTGTACTCATATTTTGTACTCTGTATTCCGATTTCTGTATTCTGTTGTCTCTATTCTCTGTTCTGCGGTCCGTTAAAGGTATTCTCTACTATAATTTCTGTATTCTGCAATGAGTTTTCTGTATTCTGCGTTCTGTATAATGAAATCGATATTTAAAAGTCTACACTCTGCATTCTGTATTTGCCTTTATTATTCTGCAATATGTATTATGCATTTTGTATTCTGGTATTCTGCATTCTGTATTTTGAAGTCTACCATGCAATGTATTCTGAATCCTATGTTCTTTAGTTCATATTCTGTACTCATATTTTGTGCTCTATGTTGTGTATTCTTGTTCTGCATTGCATTCCGTATTCTGCAATACGCGTTCGGTTTTTTTTGTACTTCTGTATTCTGTACTTTGTACTCTGTATTCCGAGTGCTGTATGATGTATTCAGTATTTGAAACTCTGAAATCTGCGTTCTGTATTTTCCATTATGTATTCTGTATTCTATATTCTCTATTCTGCGTTCCGTTGTATGTATTCTCTACTTTAATTTCTGTATTCTGCAAGGTGCATTCTGCGTTCTGCAATATGTAGTCCGTATTTTTATTTCTCGATTGTGCATTCTGTATTTGCATTCCTTATCCTGCGCTGTGTATTTTGCATTTTGTATTCTGCATTCTGCATTGTAAACTATCTACAGTTCATGTCCATTATGCGATTCTGTTTTATGAATTTTATGTTGTCTTGTTCATATTCTGTACTCTGTTTTCTGCACTCAGCATTCCATTTTTAGTACTTATGTATTATTACTCCGCGACTCCGTGTGCTGTATTATGTAGTCTGCATTCTAAAATCTGAATTCTGCATTCTGGATTTCGCATTATAAATTCTGCAATTCATTTTATGTATTTTCAACTCTAATTTCTGTATTCTGAAATCTCTATCCTATATTCAGCAATCTATGTTTTTAATTCTAAATTCTGCACTCTGTATCTTGCATTCTATATTATGCGATCTGTATTTACAACACATTCTGTTTTCAGCATTTTATGTTTTGTAACTAGTTCACTTTGTACTGTTGTTGTACTTATGTAATATTTACAATCTGTAATGCGTGAATCTGCGTGCTGTTATGTATTCTGTATTTAAAGTTCAGTATTCTGCAGTATGTATTCTGTATTTTGGGTTCCATTTTATGTATTTTCTAATTTAATATTTCAGCGATCTGTTTTTTATATTCTGCGTTCTGTATTTTTAATTATATAGTTACATTTTGCAATGTATTTGTATTCCGAATTCTACATCTGCATTTTTCATTCTGCATTATCTCTCTTGTCCTCTGTAAAGCTATTCTGGATGTAACATTCTGTGTTCTACAGCCATTTTTCAGACATCCCTTTTGTTTTTTTTTCTACGATTTCTGACATAAACTATGCACCGACATCCTGCTTATTCTTTGTTTTTTATAATTTTTTGTTTTTTTTTGCTTAAAACCAATATACGTGCCATTAAAGGCCAGTTTGAAACAAGGACATGACAAATCATTCGAAGGGAACACACGAAACCAGTCCTCCAGAATCTGTCCCGAAGCAAAAGAACAACAGGAGTGTTTAAAACCAACGTTTCTCTTTGGACAGAATGCTGATGTCTGTCTGCCTTTACCCTTACAAGTTGGGATGTTTGTGACGTGGTGTTTTGTGTTTTTTGTTTTGTTCGATTGTACATATGTGTAGCTGTAGACCGATGACTGAATGTGCTTGCTGCAGAAGGAGTTGTGTAAATTGCGCGCACAGATTTCTTGTATCTGCCAAACTACTTTCGAAATGATGTCTTCCTTGTGTCCTATAGTTGTGTTGATTTGTTTCCTTTTTTTTTTTTTGTATCTACATCCCACGAAATGTATCTAGTAGATAGCTCTTCGATCCTTTTATGGGAAAAATCAGTGATATGCGCCCACATTTTCTTTTTACGTAGTTTTCATTTCGATTTCCTGTGAGATAGCCATGGACTTTGGTATGTTTTTTGTGGCCAAAAAAAGAAGTCTAGTGGGCGCGTTGCAAAAAGAAAGGTATTCATATCGACGGAGTGGTGTCTATAAGGATATTGCAGTTGCTACTAAAATCAGAATGACTAAGCTGCAAAGATAACGTTGATTGCAAAAGGGTTTAGTTGATTTCGGATGGAATCGATGGTCGTCGGGTATTGAAAGCATATATTGGTTTTATTTGAAGTTACACTTAAGTAATAAAAGTTTCCAGATGGTTAAAAGACTCTGCGGATTTGTGGTTATCGCTATCCATTAAAGTCAACAAAATATATATTCCTTCACTGCACCGCCCCTACTACACTATCAATTCATTATCTTTGCATGTCTGAATAGAACTACAGGAGTTCTCTAAGTTTTTCAGCACTTTCCCGGAGACAATGTCTTTCCTTACAAGCATTTGAGAAGTTTTCGTGTTATGCGGCTAATGAAAGGATTTAAGTAGATACTTTGCCATCGTAATTGGGCTCAAGCGTTAACTTAGAAGCATTCTGATGGGGATGCCTGTTGCGGGTGGAATGGAACAGACAAACAGACACTAGGACATTTTTAACAGGAAACAAGAGGCAATTAATCTATCGCTTCTTAATTTGAATTCTTGAGGTATGTGCACTGTGCAGGGATTTTCTGAGAAGCACAAAGAAATAACTTTGAATTGTATTGTAATTGAGATTGTTTTATATCAACAAAGAACAATTCATAGGGGTCAACCACTTCTTTGGGTTGTGGTTCCGAAGGATTGGAGATAATATGCTCTTTTTCAAGACAAGGTTTACTCTTGAATAATTGTAACTTCCTCACCAAAGTCAATACCGACGAAAAAACAAGGTGACAGAGTCGGGAAATCGATCCCAGACCTCTCGACATAGAAGTCCGTCGCACTTAGCCACACGGGAAACCCTGTTAACTTATAAACCTAGACATTTTTAAATAGTGTCCATGCATATACCTAGCAAAGCTTTCCAAACAGAGTTAAAATATTAGAATCTTAAAACACAATCTTTTTTCGGTTAAAAGAAAAGGATTTGGAGACAAACACCAGCCTTGCGGCACACCACCTAACATTTTAATATAGACATTAGTCTTTTGTGAAGAAGAGTGAATTGATAAGCATTTTTAGCGAGACAAGTATTGCGGGTGAATTTTTTAAGAGAATGAAAAGGTTAGGGTGAAATCATCAGCAAAACAATTTAGTAGATTAGAAGTAACAGGCAGAAATTCATTTATAAAAATGAAAAAGAAAATCGGAGACAGAACGGAGCCTTGCGGCATACCAGATTTTATTTGGTGGAAATCCGACTTGATATCGTCGAATACAGCTGGTGTTGAACAGTCCAGAAGATACCTTCTAATCAAATGAACAAGAGATAAATCTCAAAAGCAAGCATTTCCGAAAAGAGATCTTGATGGCAAACTCTAACAAACGCCTTAGAAATATCAAGCGCAACGATCTTACTATCGCCAAAGCGATGTTAAGATTTGTTCCACTGTTCGATAAGATATGCCATCAGATCAACAGTGGAACGTTTGTTGCGAAAGCTGGACTGTCGCCGTTGATGAGGTTTTCGGTCTTCGAGATATTTCTTAAGCTGATGTTGTTTAATCAGCGCTTCAATGATCCTACAAATAAGGGAGCTTAGTGGTATAGATCGATACAGAAGAAAAAGGTGGGAAAATTAACTTGTTTTAGAAACAGTCTAGGCAAATGCTGTTTCCCATCTTCTAGAAAAGATTTCAGAAGATTTCCATCTTCTAAGAAAGATTCCAGTAGGGGTATACCCCAGCGGATTTGTTTAAATCAAAACCTTCTCGAACTTTTGCTACTCTACGAGTAAAGACAAAATCTGTCCCATTGAAAAATTTACATTCTCAAGTACAGGAAGAGCAACGTTAATGTAAGCTAGCAGCGAAATGTACGCTCTCTAGAACAGGAGGAGCCATGTTGCTGTGAGACAACCAGAGAGCTAGCAGCGAAATGGACTGCGAGTAAGTTTGTTTCCTCTGAAGAGTAACCAATTGATTTTTCAACGGAAACCGAAGATGGTGAAGAGTTTTTTAATATTTTTTTAATTTAATTTAATGCCTTTGGAGCATTGCATTAGTCCCTGATTGTTTGAGCTTTTTCCGATTTTTCTCTATAGGGATGGATTAATAGTTTGTTTTATGTTTTTGAGTGCTTTTGTGTAGAAATCATATAATGGAAGCCACATCATAAATTTTTTTCCAAGAGTGTATTTGATAGAAAACAATGTCTCATAAAAACTGAGACATGGTTTTGTGTTCAAATCAATACACAATAGGTATCTTATTTCTGAAAAAAATTACTAACAATTCTGATTCAGAAGCATTGTTTACCTTGCACTAAGTGGTCTTAATAAAATTCTGTCCAATTCCAATGGGAGAAGAGTCTGGATCACTGGTTAGATAACCATTTATTACTCTGCACCACCCATACAACGTAACAAGCTTCTTTCAAAAACCTACTTTCAGTTGAAAAAAAAATGGTGATTAATTATGTTCTGTGGTTCTGTGTCATACAATGTCAACAAAAATCCTCCAGGTGACGTTTCTATTTTGACAGTATATTATTTCAGGCTTGTTTTTTGTTGTTTGTAAAAATAAGCAATGAGTAGAAAGCCGAATAAAAAAAAGAAAAATCTAGACATCTTAGTAATAACATGTCTATGTCCAAAGGATCACTTAAAATTGCAGTAGCAGTAGGAAGCAGGAGCAACAGTGCAGCAACTCTAACCGAACGATAATACGGTCTCCCGAAATCAGAGTGAACAAAGAATTTGTTCAGCATCCACATTAGAGAGACGACACGACGATGACGATGACGATGACGATGACGACTTAGGCGACGACAACGTATCTACATTGTTGTAGCTACATAACACGCCTTGAACTTTGAGTTTTATTCAATATGACATTTTCAGTTCACTTTTTTTCTGCTCCTGCATACCATACCCGTTCGGCTTATTCTTTTTCTTTGGATTTGTTCATGCCCGTTTGAGTACTTGGGAGTCACAATGTTGTCGGCAGTCCTCGACCCTCTTGGAATTCTCAAGTGACTAAACTCCTCCAATATGTATGGCATAGGTGCTTGTACATTTGTGTTTTTTTTTTTTCAATTTTATTTTTATTTTTCCAAACAACTCTCTCTCATTTGATACTAAAAAGCGTTAACGTGACGACAAGAACTTGTGCGATGATATCACCATCGAGGACAATGTATACAACGAACTAGAAAAGTCATCAGCAAACAACGACGAAGGACCAACAGAAGTCCCTGTTCCTGGGCCATATGGGAATATATGAGTGAGTAACCAAGCGGAGTAACGACTCTCGTAAGTTTCGCATTCGGGACTCATTTCGTTTAAACATTCAACCATATATACATTACATATATGTAAACAAAAAGGACCTTCATGATGATGAAGACTGTGATTTAAGCGAAAAAGTCCTGAATATCAAATGTTTGTTGGTTGGAACTACGTTTTCTTGTAAAAATTGCCAATTTCTGGAGAACTACGTCTTAGTGAAAATATATATGTTTTTCCATACAAAATCGAGTGGAGTTTTCTTGTTGTTGTATCGAATTTAAAGGACTCTTCTCTTCTTTGATTTAATATTTTCTCTGGTTTTGAAAGACGTAGATGAAAGCGGTTGGAAAACTCCGTCATTTATAATAGATTTCAGTTTGTGGTGCTGGCGCACTGTACCTTCTCCGTCTATCAGGGTATGTTTGGAAGAGAAGGGTTGTGTGATTTTCTATTTTCTGTTTTTTTTTGTCTCTAAAAAGGGTGCAATGTGACGATAGCTGTTTGTGCTTTCAATGAAAACATACATTCCTTAGCAAGGAGTTAGGAGATCTTGATCGACAAAAAAAAAACATTAAATAAAGGAAGTACCAAGGTATACAGAAGAGGTCCTTTAAAATAACGACAAACGATTGGGCAACCAGTCGTGGCAGTACGTTTTTCATTCCTTTTCGCAGGTAATTGCGAACTTTCTTCTATTTTCTTACGCAAGGGGTTGTTAACTACCCTTAATGTGTTCCGTGTGTACCCAGATCCACCCTCGGTGCTGTGCTGAGGATACGCAACAATTTTGTGTAATCAAAATGTAATTGCGTTTCAAAATTGTCTACTTCCTTGTGTATATATATTTTTTTTTTTATTTGAGGGTTAGGTTTTGGCTCTCTGCTGCTTTGGTAGAAATAAAATGATATGACAAAATGGTTCGTTTATTGTCTACTCACAAATTTCGTTTATTACCTTATTATTTGATTTTGTCTTGAAAATATAGCGAAAAGGATGAGTGCACGTTTTATAAGATGACATTGTTGGTTGAAGATGATACTCTTGGGCGTCGAAATGTAATGGAGTGCGTCGATTAATGAGAAAATGAAGCATCTTATAAATTAAATTATAATTTTTGAGTTTTGATCGTAATGAAGTTGATATTAAGAATATTTAATTAAATTGAATGTCCTTGATTCGTGGGTAGGTTGTTTTTCATGGCAGTCAAAATAAGGGCGTTCTTAATACTTCAAATCTCTCTTTCGAAAAAGTCGTCGAAGTATAAAGAAGCTCTGATAGCTTAAAGAAGACAGTTTTCGATTCTACAAATTCAACACTACAGAGGGAAATCGGAAACTCTGTTTTTGATAGATTCAATTTGCATAGTTAAAACTTACGCAGAAAATTCTGCAGCTTCGCAAAAGCAATACAAATTTTAACCATTTAAAAAAAAATTCCTCAACATCTTCGATTCCAAACATACTTCCTCGTAGCCTATTTCGCTGGTATCTCGACTTTGCCTTACAGCAGTGTTGACTGACCCTCCTGTATTTGAAAATGTAATTTTTTACATGAGACAGATTTTTTCCGCACTCGTTCAGTAGCAAGAGTTCTAAAAAATCTTGATGTACACAAATCCGCTTGCCCCGACGGTAAAGCCTTCCTTTTCTTCTGAAGAGGTGTTCTTCCACACTGTGTAAGCTTTTCCATCACTGCTACACTTTTAGAATCTTTCTCATAATAATTTGTCCAGCTTGTCTTAGGGACAGGTGACCACACCTCTTACCGACCCTTATGACTTGCGTCCCTTCTTTTTAAGATCATGGAAGCGCTGATTAAACGTCAGCGCTTAAGAAATATCTCGGAAGCTTCTTCATGACCGAGAGTATGGTTTTCGCGGCAATCATTCCACTTGGAACAAATCTTCACCGAATTCGAGGTTACTGCGCTTGATATTTTCAAGGCATTTGGTAAGGTTTGGCATTAAGCTCTCTTATTATGCGTGCTTTTGCTTCGGTGATTACACAGATATCTTCCAAAAACGTTGCATTTTTTTCGGAATAAAAGTAGCATGTGTATTATAGTCCATCTACCAAGCTTTATTAATTCGAAAAGTGCAAAAAGCGACATATACCTCCAGCTATACATCATTTCACATTCAAACATCTCCTACAAGTTATCCCATGTTTCACTCAAGCACCTTATCCATCTACATTTCATCCAAATCCCGTTCAGGTGTTATTGAGGAAAAAACATCCAAACATTTAAACACTCACATTAATAATTCACATTACTTATGATTCACGTCCTTTGGACTGCAATCGGAACAGTACCGTACGTTAAGCTCATTAAACTCCGATTTACACAGAATTGTCAAATGGGGTAGTAACAATCGTGAGGAGCTTAATGCGTCGAAAATTCAATTCTTCGTTTTTAGAAGAATCCGAAATATATTTTATTTCATTTCATTTTATGTATTTTATTTTTATTTTATTTTATTTTTTATTTTATTTAGTTTTATTATTTTGTTATTATATTTTACGTATTTTATTTTGCCCTAGGTATTGAATTTTATTTCATTTTATTTAATTTAATTTTATTTAATTTTAGTTTATTTAATATTTAATATAATTAATTTTAATTTAATTTTATTTAATTTTATTTATTTTTTTTTTATTTTATTTTACTTTATTTTATTTTAATTTATTTTATTTTTTTATGTTTTTTTTCTATCTGCGATTATTAATAGAAAATCTCTGTTAACAGGATTTGAAGCCAGTTGAAACTTTAATCTACAAGTGTCTGCAAATGGAGTTCGTTAGGCCCCATTGAAAGTAACAACAAAAAATCCAGCTAGTTACCACTACCCTTAAGTCTAGCTTTACGAACCGCTTCATTACCAGTTCGAAGCTGCTATACGCTCCACAAATTCCATAACAATAAAACTTAAACTGAAAAGTCATTATCCCAAAACAATTTCACCTGGAAAACTTCATCTCCTCTAGCAAAGGGCCATTCTGAACTGCAAAGCACTATTTATCGTCGTGTCGTGCACCTTAAACATCATCAACAGCAGCAGCAGCAGCAGCATATGCACGACACATGCAGAATTCATCTTCACACCCTAACTACGTGTTCTTAACGTCTACGCGTGCTGTACTCACTAACTTTTCGCCGAAATTTACTCGAAAATTACCCACGTCACCAGCAACGGAAAAGCCATGTTTGCAATCCCATAAACCTTATGCAATATACACAGAAACACACACGCGAGTTCCAGCTCCAGCTCTAGCTTCATATAGAAACAGCATAACTGCATCAAGTACTACAACCGGAAGCAGGGCACGTAGGTTCCCGGTGGAACTCCATTGAGAATTAAATCCTCCATTGGAGGGCTTCTCCTTTGTACCACCACTCTACCCCCCCCATTTTTTTTATTTACAGCAATTTCGTTATTTATTCGAATGTTGCCTCCGCAGGGAGATAGAAAAACGGAGTATCCTTACACATCCCTAGATGTGGCTTTGGGTTTTTGTAAAATGAAAATCTATTGCAAAGTTTCCCAGAAAAATAAAGAAAAAACATGAACCAGGAACCAGGAGCAAGGGAAGATATATAACATGGCAGTGGGACCTAACTTATGGCCCGAAAAGCAGGATTAGCAAACATTGAATTTTATTATCGGTTTGTGTTTTCGCTTGACTATGCCAAACACATTGTCTAATTCTGTATGTGTGTGTGAGTGTCTTTATTTTTAGTGAGAATCAAGCGTGTATTTGCAATAAATTTTTCTGTCATATTAATAAAATTTAATTCGAGTGACGACGACAACGATGCACAAGCACAGGCACAGCCAGGACGATGAAATATCGTTACAACAACAACAGCTGCTGTTGCCGGCTTTAAGTTCGCATATGGGAATTCTGTTGCCAGCATAAAGTTATGGAAATTGTTTATCCGAAAGCTAATTGCTTCGGAACTTATTTTTTTGGGGGCGAAAAAGCCACGATTATTAAATCACCTCAAGGCATTTGAACCACCGACCGCCCGCCTTGGTGGTGAGTGTGATATATTTTCAGTGGTAACACTGACTTGGTTTATGTAGGTGATGACTATCCTGAAGATGCGGCCTAATTGAAATTTTGCTCAAGAAGATGTCAGGCGTGCCGGAGTAGAGTTTTTGATTCTCTGGGGGGAGATAATGAAAATTTGGGTTCTGTTATGGTTGTTCGCAGGTGTTAATTGGAAACAAAAATGGCGAAGAATTCATTGTGTTGTAAGGAGGAAGCGGATGCTTTTTCTTCTGACTTCCTTCTGGTTTTGCAAGGGAAGTAATGTCAAACGAATTTATGTGGCCGCAACTGATGTCGTTAGTAGTTTTCTTGTAAGGCAGAGTGGGTTGCACTTGGTTTTGGTATAGGAATAATTTGGACTGCACAGAAAGTGCGCATAAAACATGCAATATACACACAGCCTCCTTTTTTTCAGAAGGATCCTTTGGAATAAGGGGCTGTGACTGAATAGACAGTTGTACTTTCTCAATGAGGGTGAACATTTTAATTAAAGACATTACTTTTATTGAGAAAGTTAAAAGTTCTTGCCTTGATTTGACAATTTTTGTGAACTTTGAACCTTGTATTATAAATGTTCCCGAGGGGAACCTTAATCGTATTGTATTTGATTAAAGAATTGCATATTATATAGAGTAAATCGTTACTACCATTCCATTCGGAAACTACTTAAAAGATTTTGATTAAACTTCTTGTACAAGAAACTCAAGATTGCTTTTAAAAAAACTACCTACATTCAATGGACAGAAGGGAGACAGGCATGCTATTGATGCATTTTTGATGCATTCTTACAGGAAAAGAGGTTACACTTAAAAAATGATTTTTCCTAATTTGTATGTTGCCAATTTTCACACAATTTTTGTCCATTTCTAACAATCATAAATCAAATTCGCACCATGATGTGTAAACCTATTTTAGGGATTATTTACATTTGTTTAAATCTGTAGTTTAATATAAACGTTTCTACTCTGATACATAGATATGGTCAGATTCATGAGGCACACCCACTGCCCAATTCTTAGATGAACGCATGGTAGGTTTAGGTCTCTACCCGAGCGTGTGTTAGTTTTGGGCTCTTTCCACACAGGCACTGCGCCAGTGCATACGATTTTCCATCGCTCGTACACTTCTGGAATCTTTCCTAGAAGACAGCAGCTCAGGATTTCTATGTCGATGGAACAATTTTGTTTCTTTCTAATCTGATTTATAAAGCTTTTATACGCCCAAAACTCGAGTATAACTCCTATCTCTAGGCAGGTTCTTCTCAAGCATCGCGACATCTGCGTGATAGACTAATAAATAAAATCCGAAATAAAACTATGTATCTCTGAAACATTGATCCCTCTCGAACACCAACCACCGACGCAATGTTTCATGTCTTCCCTTATTTTATATATATATATATTTTTTTTTTTTTTAATGCTCACTCGAGTTTCCAGCTGCATTCCTCCTTCTAAAAAACTTGCATATATGTATACTCGCCTCGCTTGGGATGCTCATCAGTTCACGCTTGAGCCCAATTTCGGACGCATCGTGAAATACAGAGATTCTTTTTTAGCCAAACAACACGAATTTGGAATATTTCACACAGCGACATTTTCTCTGAAAAATTTTCATTTAAGAATTTTCTCTTACCATTTCAAATCAATTCATTCTAAACCGATGTTAATAGGCAACTTCTACCCCACCCCTAATTTCCCCCGTGTGCGCGTGCAAATAAAAAAGGGGCACGACTGTGTCGCACGTTCTTGCTCTTATGTGCCTGATTACATTGGAAGGCATGATCTTCGACAAAAACAAATAACATTTACGTTGAAAGTAACACAGTTTGAACTTATAAAACCTATCAACACCACAATACTTAACGGTTTTTAGTAAAAATGAAGTACGCCACCATACGTTTTAAACAACAAAGAATTTATTAAACAAGTATCTCGGATTTTGATATAATCCTGTTTTTTTATTTTTAGTTTTTTGAAAAAAAATTGTTTTTAAATTTTGGTATGTGGTTTTTAGAGTTTATTAATATACATGCGATTATAAAATTTTAAATAATTTTTTGTGATTAGTTTTCAAAATATTGATTTTTCAAAAAAAAAAAAAAAATTAAAATTATTTTTTATTAGAAAAAAAAAAGTTATTCAAAATTTTCAATATGCAGAATTTATTTGGCTATCCAGATCTTTTCAAATATAAAATTCGACAGAAATCCATAGAGCCGTTACCGAGCAAACCAAAAATTAAAAAAAACCGTTATATGAAAGGTCCCGTTAATAGACTTTTCCCGTATATGTGGTTCTAATCAAATGATAGCCAATACCAACAAAAAAAATTCTCAAAAATGTTCATCAAAATCGTTGGAGCCGTTTTCGAGACAAATAAGCTTTTCCTAAACAGTCGTATGGCAAGTACCGTTATTTTTTGCCATAAAAATTAAATTTGAATTTCCCCTCTGAGAAATGCCAAGAGATACACACATACCAAATTTGAACGAAATCGCTTTACCCGTTTAGGCTGCAGATCGATATACACCTGCACGGACAGACAAACAGACAGACCGACATTTTTTGTCAATGACTTTTTTAACTTCTCCATGATCATAATGTCATGTTTGATTGTTATCTCAAATTTTGTTTATATTCACGAATCCTAAACTTGCCTTATAGTCCTTATAATCGCAAGTAAAACAAATATTTGGGCATTCATCATGTATCATGTATCATTAATGTTAATGTTAATGTTAATGTTAATGTTAATGTTAATGTTAATGTTAATGTTAATATTAATGTTAATTTTAATGTTAATGTTGATGTTGATGTTAATTAGAGTTATGTAATGTTGATTCGTTTTGTAACCTTGTGGCCAAAATTGCAACATTTGGATGAAAATTAAATTGGGAAAGAATGAAAAAAACTTTTGTTACTCTTATTTTCAATTTAGTTTTTAGAATTCTTCATTATTTTATGGGTGTTCTATTAAAAAACAATAACATCACACCTGTAACTTACAGCTATCAATTATCAACACGATATAGAATAATATTTGATAAGTATCAGCAAAATTATTAAGTAGCCGTTATGGTGATCATTTATCAAATTTTTTGATAAACTGTGAATTGTATATACTTTAATTTTAAATCTGTTGTGAATAGTTCTATTGGTATTACGGCTGTCAAAAATAATGATACCTATCAGTCATGCTATTAGCCGCAAATTTGTTGTTAATAGATAAAAATATCAAGTATTCGTGCGGTAGATTTGCTTTAAAATTAAAATGTTTTAAGTTATTTGCTGTTTTTTTTTTATTGAAAAGCCAGAATTTAAAAACGAAATGTCTTCTGTAAAATTGTTTTTAAAACACGATTCTAAGGAATCCCATTTTTTGCAAGGACAACCTTTGAACAGATGCATTTAACAACATCTGGGGATTCCCCCATGGGTATTCACAATCGGCTTAAAATTATCTTGATACTCATAATACCAAGTTATCAATATTATACGATAGAAGTTATCGTGTATCAAGTAAACGATATTTAGCCATAATAAGGCTGTTAGTTACTATACAGACCATCATAGCAAAAAATGTCTTCCTCCCTATATTTCAATTAGTTTTCTATGTAAATTTCTTTACAATTATAACTTTACCTAAATGTGTTTTTAATTAATTCGACCTGAAAACATGACAGAATTCCATACACATTTAGTGTCCTAAAAAAACGACACCTACTTCCTTTTAATACAAATTCAATTCCATTAAAACCATAAAAAATATACAACCAGCCCAATGTCAGACAATTTAATTAGAGAAATATGTTCAATTAATATTTAAAAAAAGAGACGTCCTCAACCTTCTTTTCTTCACTTCTATTCGGTAAAAAACAACCAACCAACCCATTCAAACAAAAAGCCAAATACATTTTTAATTACACATTCGTGTTGCTGCACACACATGTTCCTGAGTTCCTACTGTGTGCTAAGCTTAACTGGCCTTCAACTTTCAACCTTAATTGAATTGGCTCCTGTCCAATAATAGGTCAAGCTTATAAAACAATGGTGTTGTTATATTTGTACCTCAACCACATCGAAAACATTCAGCTCGAAAGCGCGACAGCAGCGCCACACAAAAAGCCTCTTCCGTCGTCGTTGGTTGTCGATGAACACAATGGCGTCGTCGGTGACGGTCGGTGGTGGAGGCCATTTAGAAAAAAAAAAAAAAAAACATGCACACAGCTACCCGGAATCACAACGATAACGAATTCAATATTATTCCTTTGGATCGATGAAGCATCAATGTGCACATTTAAATTGGTTGTGCTACATGTGCCTCCTGTTGTTGCTGCGCTGCGCCGTGCCGCTGTGCGCCGTTACGTCCTATGTATATTTGTCATCATGAATTGAGCTCAATTCTCATAAATTTACTCCTTACCAGTGCGATATTGTACGACGACGATAGCAACGCAACGGTATATCTATTCTTTTATTATATCATTTTGGTTTTTTGCGCAAATCCCTAGGCAAGTGTCAACAATCTGACAATTAATTAAAATTCTAATTAATAACAATAATTCTCCCTTGAGTGTGTCGTTATTTGCGGCCAAGAACACATAGACCTACGAACATATAAATCATGTATTAATTGTTATTTTGCAAGGAATAAATGTTAGATCGGGGTTGCCAACTAAGATGTTATAAAATAATGATGGCCTACTTAATGGGGAATATTTTGCTTTCGCCTTCTATTTCAAATCGCAAGATTTTTGTCTAGGAGGGAGATTTTTTCAAATGTTCGGTTTAAGACGTTAAAGCAAGGGCTCTTCCATCTATCATAATTAGGCTGGTTCAAAGTGTTTCTTTGAAAACAAGTTGGCGTTGGCAAAAATAATTTAAACTTCGTTTCGTTCTATTAATCCTTCTATTTCTATTTGTCGAAGCTGCATCTACCGTAAATAGAAAAAGTATTGGTTACAGCCATGAGCGCTTATGGTATGGACTGCTACTGAAACGTCTGCTGCATATAATTTTAGGATTTTCTTGTTTTCACCCGCAAGCAAAAACCACAAAAAATCTGTTTTTCATAGAAGCTTGCGACATCTGTGTTAAAACTACAAAAAAAAAAAACGGCCGCGTACGCGTTGCGTGGAAATTTAAGTCATACAGGTTTTTTTACTTTCAGCAGGTTCAACCGGAACGCCCCCTATATGTCTTTTCATTCGTATTTTTTCCCAATCAAAAAAGTTTTGCAACAATTTTTTTCTGTATTTTATTGACAATCGAACCTTTTGCAACCAAATTTGTGTGCGGCTATTTATATACCGAACTAAAAGTAAAGTATTTATATACCGATATAAGATATAAATCAATTCCAGCGCCCCCTACTCTTATTTGAATGAGCACGGACAATCAATGTATCATAGAAATTCAATCAGCAATTTTCTTCAACAACTTTTCCCGTATCATGGTTCATATTATTCATCTCTCGCAGAAAGAAATTGGGGTTTGAAAACTTTGCCTTGAGGCAAACAAATTTCTTCCACTCTTCTATTTAGTCATCAGATGGCAACAGTATGTTCGAATGAACACACATTGATTGCGTTTGCGGAAAAACGGGTGGTTTTAGCTTTGAGCAATCAAATGGCGGCGTTCCTTCTCCCTTCCCACTACTAGTGTCAAAGCAAATGATTGACATTTAATTACGCTTACATCGATTGTGGCCAAGCACCCACCGCCCCCCCTCCTCCTTCCGCCCACTTTCAGTATGTTCGATTCTCACCGAATCGAAATAACGCACAGCTGCGCATCTCTGCTTATTTAGGTCAGGACAAGTTGAAGGAATAGCAAAAAATATCGATCCTAATGAAGGAGGGGATTGCACTGTCAATTCATACATCTATTGATTGACTGACCTGTCCCAATGCCCAATGCTTTCGCAGAATTAATTCGCATAGGCTTTACTCCCTAGTGGCTAGAAGCAATCCGTATACGCTTTGGAGGAATGCCTAGCCCTAGCCCATTGCAATGTCAATTAGAATGCACGAGAACCTTCGTCGTCGTCGTCGAAAATCGAATGAAAGAATTATTACAGTCATTAGGAGAGCGCCGGATAGTCCTTTCCTGAATTCGATGTCGTCGTCTTCGTCGTCGACGTCGACGTCGTTCTCGTCATCGCTACCCCTCACCATAGCCATATGCCACTGTGGCACTGCCTTTCGATGAGAATTTATCGACAATCAATTGTATCAAATTGAATGAAATTTGCTTGTCCGTGCAGTTAATGGCAATTGATGGGAGCGAGAGTGAGATGGAAGTAAAAAATGCATGCGAAAAGCAGCTTGCATGGTCGAACTTTATTTTCTGTAAATATGGCAGAAACAAAGTGTTTGCGTTAATTGAGCCATTTGTTTGGCTTACAGATAGCGCACAACCATTAGTTGTGAGTTTAGAAGTCCAATAATATGTTAAGGTTGGGTGGATTCATAAAAGTCGTAAAGCTTTTGAAAGAATTACGACTTCGGTGGGTAATGAGGACAAAACGCTTGATCAAGTAATTATCATTAAATCGAAGTGTTTATTGGGGGGTACTTTGGATACAAAATGCGCGTGTAAATGCCTTTGCATAGTTAATTGATTTGCTCAATATCCACAAGACACGCATTTGTATGAAAATGGAAAACTAATGGCGATGTATTTGTTTTGAAATAAAATCCAATTAACTGTAAGAAATGTATATTTGATTTACATTTTTATGTATTATGGCTTGAGTGCTTATGAGTTATAACCTTCAAGTTTGATTATAAATCTTCAATCTTCAGGAACAAAAAAGAGGTGATAAAGGTTGGCCAGGAGGGTTACTTTCAGGGTTGTAAAAAACTGTTTTAAAAACAGTGTATCCTTAGATATGTGTTTATGTTTAATATAAACAACACAATAATGTCAAGTCAATTGAATTTATAACCCAAGTTCAAATCACGCGGGTATTTCAATATGCAACATTGCAGGGGGTCTCGCGTGCCACACCATGGGGGGTTTATATTGGAGGCTAACCCATCGCCGCCAGCTCAAGCTGTTTCCTATAGGCATGTCAAAAGGTATAGACATTTTTCAGATGTTTTCTGTAGTATTTTATTGCCGAGGTTACCGCACGGGTTGTTTTAGACAGTTGAATGAAGCCCAATACGCGTGTTAAATGAATTCCCTGTCGAATATACGCACATTTTATAGCTCAAAACCACCCCATTTCACCTAAGGATATGCGACGTAATACAGATTGTCCTACGGATAACTATGGCAGTGACAACATGTAGCATTGTTTGTTAAGTGCGTTTGAGAAGTGTCAAAACGTGGAATAAATCAACGATGTGAGAGACGGGTATAGGTAAATGGGCTGCGTATATTATACAAGGTGTTAATAGAAAACAGGAAAGGAAAGAAAAATTAATTCATTGGCATGAAATTTGGAAGTCTAGATTTTGTTTTTTTTTCAAAAGAGGGGAGTTATTAAAGTATAACCATTTGAAGCCTTATGAAATGAAGAATAATAAGTATCATTCAATAGAATCTCACGACTTTCGCGAGTTTCGAATAGTGATTTCTACCTTAAATGATTAAAACTATTCTTAAAATACACAAAAATGTTCATCAAAATTAATTAAGTGGTTCGTGAGTGTATATAAGAAACAATTGTTCTTTGTCTTATATATCGATATACAATTTTTAAACCTAAAACTAATTTTTTTCGCAATAAAATAAACAATTAAACTAAATATTATTTTCTTTCTCTTTGCAGGTAAAAATTTTCGGTAATCTTTAACAATAGTTAATGATAGCTTTTGAATATCGGATAAGGTAATATATGTGTGTTTGGGGAAAGGTTTAAGATACCTTAAACAGCTGCAAATTGTTATTTATTTTTATTCGACTTTTATCAACTAAATTAACTAAAACAATGTCTAAAGTCACTTCTTTAAAGGCATTTTGAAATATTTCAATATTTTACTGTCAATTTTTTTAAAAAAATAATTTCATTCTCCCGAGATGACAATGTTATATTCTTCCAATAATTCTGATCGTTTTTGATTCAACAAATTCTGAACTTGCTTTTTACTGTTTAGCCTCATTTATTTAAGATTTATGTGAGAAGTGCGATAGAACGCAGAAAGGAGGTATACACAAACTCCACACAACAAACGCACATATGAAATACACACGAGAAGCGATATACACATAAGTCGGAGATATTTCTTCTTTCTCGCTTGCCTGCAATTCGTCTTGAGCATTCAAGTAGTTGAGTCAGTTTCCATTTTGAACTCAAACTCGTAGGTTGTTGTTTGCCGAACAAGCTGCATAATTTTATCGAATATCAGAAGCAATTTTATTAAAAAAAATATTAATCTTTAGTGAAATACACTTTTATTTAATCGAGATTCGAGAAGAAACATTACTGAATTTATGAGAACAAAAGTGAGGGAAATTATTATTCAAAATAATTTTTTTTGACAATTAAACTTGGAAACAGGATGGAACGTCAAAATAACACAATCTTATCAAACACAAGAACATCGTTGAAAAGAAAAATGGTGCTCCAAAGGCTTTTGTACTAGGTTGATAGGTTAAAGTTTCGTTCCCATGCCGGCATACCTTTAACTGGTCACTATATGCTTCCTCGAACGAAACCTAGACTCCAGCGTAGATATGGTTACATATTTAACTTAGAAAAAATGAACAATAAGGAATCATACATATATTTTGTCCCGAATATTTTAAAAAGTATAAAACCGGATTTTATCGCCTCTGGAGGTGTCTGATCTATGGAAGTTTCTCGTGCCAAGGTGCCAAGTAAATCTAGTTAATGAAAAAACGCCGAAAAAGAACTGCGACCAATTTAATAAATTTTGGAGACCTTTGACTGGTCAAGGCAGTAACAATTTTTGGTTATTTGGTCATTGGTCAAAGGTTCCAGCTTATTTCCAATCCTGTCTCCAAAAAAGAAGAATCTTCTTCACCTTCAAACTATTGATCAATTGCACTTACGTCTCTTCTTTTCTAACTCAGAAAAAAGCTGATTAACTTAAAGTAAGAAGTATGTTGAAGTTCGAAAGCTTCTTAATGTGCAGCAGTACGACTTTCGCAGCATTAGGCTCACTGATAATCTTATGGTGGAACGGATTTCTAAATCGTTTCAAAAGAATCGAAAATGCTTGCATTTGAATTTGATGAAATTCTTCTTCATTATATAAGTAATTACCTTGTGGACCACTCCAGCCAACCAAGTAGTTTTGGAAAGATTCCAGTCTGATACTGGGGAATAAGAAATCTCGGCGAATTTAATGTTTCAAAAATACAATGCTGTCTTTTGCCGTTAAAGCGTAATATATACCCCTGTGCTGCTATCAATGAGCAGCACTTTTATTGAAGAAACGGTCCAACACTCAGTTCTCAAATTGTACACTTTCTATACAACGATCACACATTCGATGTTTGGAAAAATGGTGTGTAATGCTTACGTTTCCTTAGAAGACGCTAGCAATGTGTTCCCCCGTTTTACCTAGCTACAATCTTCAAAGCATCTATTCGACCAAAACTTAAGTATAATAATACAAAGATAGGGCAGAAGTTTCTATAATGCACTTTGTTTTTAGAATCGAATCTAAAAACGAGCCAATAAATATAAAGGTGACAGAAAACTAAAGGATTCACTTACATCTCGCCAGTACCGTCGTAATGTAACGTATCGAAGTTTTCATAAACAATTCTAAAGTGAAATAGCCATATGCATTTTGTATTGAAAGAATTCCACCTAAATACTCCCACTGCTATGAACTTATAAAAACTATCAAAACAACAATACTTAACGGTTTTTTAGTAAAAATGAAGTACGCCACCACACGTCTTAAATAAGAAAGAATTTATGAAAAAAGTATTTCGAAAATTGTAGGACGGATTTTGATAAAATCCAGTTTTTTGATAAAAAATTGTTTTTTTAATTTTTGAACTTTATTAATGTACATGTGAATATAAAATTTAAAATAATTTTTTTGATTAGTTTTAAAAATATTGATTTAAAAAAAAAAATCAAAAATTAATTTTAATTAGAAAAAAAAAGTTATTCAAAATTTTGATATGGCAGAATTATTTTGGCTATCTAGATTTTTTTTAATATAAAATTTGGCTGAAATCCATAGAGACGTTACCGAGAAAGCCAAAAATTCAAAAAACCGTTATATGAAAGGTCCCGTTAATAGACTTTTCCCGTATATGTGGTTGTAAATAAATGATAGTCAATATCAACAAAAAAAATCTCAAAAATTTTCATCAAAATCGCTGGAGCCGTTTTCGAGAAAAATAAGCTTTTCCTAAATGGTCGTATGGCAAGTACCGTTATTTTTAGCCCTAAAACTTAAATTTCAATTTCCCCTCTAAGGAATGCCAAAAGAATCACACACACCAAATTTAAAGGCAATCGCTTAACCCGTTTAGGCTGCAGCTCGATATACACCCGGACAGACAGACAGACAGACACGGACATTTTTGCCAATGACTTCTTTAGGCTTCTCTATGATGATTGTTATCTCAATTTTTTTTATATTCACGAATCCTTAACTTGCCTTATAGTCCCTATAATCGCAAGTAAAAAGTGGGTCATTGGATATCCTAACGAGGCTATTATAAAGCATCCATATCCCTATCCGAAATCCCAATTTTTCGTTGTCATCTGTCTCGAACACAAACATAATTTGTTTTCTTCGCATTAAAAGTTTTGTGCTCCATTCTGACAGATTGAAGCTAATTTCATAGGAAATCTGAAGAAAGATTTCCACAATTTCGGGCCAATTTGTATTTTCTTAATGCCATATTTACTCTCTCAGAAAAAAAAAACAGATATTCAAAAGCCCACGCTCATTGAACATGATTGGCATCCCAAATTATAGCATTTACCCCCAAACAGGATCCCCAATTCCAAGTAAAATATTTATAATACAAGCAATTACATCAATCTTCCTGCTGTTGACAGATTATGTTATGATTAAGGAAAAATCTAACCTATTTTCTTCCCCCTGCCCCATCAAAAACATGTTTTGACCCCATGACGCCAATTAAGTTTCTTTTTTCTCTTGAATTTCATTCAACTAAAACACAAAACAACATTTTCCGGCCTGCCTGTCATGAACCACACCTTGTGACATGTCCCCATTATTATTATGTCCTGACTCCTCCATCCCGAGTAAGCAAGAGCAGGATACACAATGTACTTTGCGACATTAATTTCATTTCTCTGGTTCAAAGGACGATGAGTAACAATTAATATACTCCCACTACAAACAAGTAAATACACAAATATATGTGAACATATCCTAGGTGAATATGGCTTCCGGAAGAGGAAAACTTGTATTTTAATTGCCATCATATTTGGAGCAGCCTTGGCATCGCTATTTACCACTAAAACTCTTTTCCGACAGGCAGCGCCTGAAGCAATGGTAAATCGTTTGAATTAAGATTTGACGATACACACATGTATGTGTAAGGAGTTTGACGTTTTGTACAGAAGTAAATGCGGACATTCACCATGTTGACAGCGCACAAACAGAAGGAAGAAGGATCGAGAAAACTGTTAAAAAGAAAGAGCTCCAGCGTCGTCGTCGTCGGTTAACGATTACACTTTTCTTTTTTACTTCCTCATTCAAAGTTTTTCCACTTTTGTCTGGAAATAAAAACCTAGACATTCCATTTGAGGCGAAAGAAAAACAAACTAATTGCAATAACGGATGTGAATTGCGAAAATGTGTTGTTAAGTGGAAGAAGTCTACCGAAGGATTCACCACACCGAATACTCGTGTCCGGAGTATCCTGTATCCTGTGTAGTTTGTACACAGTATGCTCTCAATAAAGTTTACGAGTGCAATCACAAGGAATTTCCATTTGGGGAGTTAATGACGATTATTTCAGCCTTTGGGGGGCTAAATTGCCGATTGGCAATCTTCATAGCAAAGGCTTCCTAAGAAGGATAGCCGTATAGTCGGAATCGTTTCGGTTTACTTTTATTGACTATTGTTTCGGCTAAGCAGGTGATAACACATATGAGTGTGCATATAGGTGATCCTGGTTTTATGACTCATTTGGATAGGAATTTCTCTGACTTTCCTTTGGGTGGCTTTTTTTTATTGGACTCCAGTCCAATAAGGTTAACTGCTATGCTCCCGTGTTGTCGATTTATTTTAATGTCCCTATACGCAGCATGGAATGTAATGGTTAAATAGAAAGTACCTTTTGCCAGCTTCTATTATCCTTGCAGAGTATAATTATTTCCTGAAGAAAAGCCTCCATATTGCAAAACAAGTATAGCATTAAAAACCCTTGACATGAGTGGAGGATTATGTCATTTTACCCCCAAAAAGCACTTTGTTTCCATTATCGTCTTAAAATAATTAATGATGATGTTGACTGGTGAATTTCATAAGAATCTCCCAGCTTCTTGCACAATGGATGGTGAATATTTCATAAGGGTTCTTCACAAAGTTGTGTCTTTTCATAATGATGTTTATTGAGTTTTTTTTCACAAAGGTAATTAAAATTGACTAACAGAAGATTATTTCCAAAATAAAAGCTTTATGTTAGTATATTAGATATATTTCTTGATTAATCATCTTTGTCTTTTCAAACTCGGAAGAAAGTTATCAAAAGAGATTCTTTTTAGGGAAGGGTATTTGGTTTTGAATCGAGGTGGGAGATTTACAAGATGGCAATTGAGACTGTATAGTAATAAATGAACATTCAAATAGTTTTTTTTTAAGTATCTGAATAAGAGTTTGTATTACTTTTAATTCAAGTAGCACTTATCCAGTCTTGAAGAATTTCACTTTTGTGGTAACTTTGGAAGTTATACTTGACTTTTCTCCTAACCCAATGCTGATGTCCATGCTGAGGGTTCCACAAAAGCAGTTACTCTGTGGTTTTGTCAATTCCCTCCAAATTTTCTTGAGACTTGCTTCAGTTCATTTCTAGTTCCATCCTTAAAGAACGCCAAGTCCACGCTAACGAGGTCCAATATAGCAATTGCCTTATAGTTTTGTCAATTCATATGCCTTTTTAATTGAAACATTTCTCGTTCCAAGGCACAATTCCTGGTTTGTAAAACTAAAGAAACTTGCAATATCTTCAAGCACGGATTTAATATTGGATTCGAAAAAAAGGACATCCGAGTAGATTGCCAATTTGAAGGCCAATTATGTAATGCTCTCATATAGAGCCAAACTATTCAATGTGTTTCTCCTTCCAGTACTCCTTTGATGTTCCAGATTTTCGTTAAAGATTGGACATAAGTAATTAATTTTATCATCTTAAGATCTGAGATGAGCAATTTTATCCAATGCGTCTTGGTTCATTCTGGAATCTCTTTATTTCCTATTTGGGCACAATTTCGGACACAATTAACCCTTAAAAAAAAGATCCTTACTGGACTACTCCATATCACGTCAATGGCAAAATTACTAATTAGATTTCAGAAACTTGTCAATGTATGTGTGTCGTTAAGGGTTGTAAAATTACAACAGATGTTTGGGGCTATTTGAATTATTTTATATTTAATTTCGTACTCCGTCCATGCATCCCAAGACTGCTTTTGAGAAAAAAAAAGTAATTAAATCATTAAAATAACATCATAGATTCAAAAAAAGGAAAAGACATTGGTTAAAACCTTTTTTTATTAATTAAATAAATAGAAAGATCAGACAGACGAGAAATTCCAATTCAGACACAGGGCGTTTGGTTTATAGTTTTATTGAAAATATTTAAAAACAGAGTAAAAGTGCGGATTTCATTTGTTTTTAAATTATGTTATCCAAATATCTTCCATCGAGAGCGCCACACGCTACAGTTAGGTCAGATAAATTACGTCGTGCAGATTAAAAAAATTGAGATATCAATCAAACATTATAAAATATTACGATAATAGAGAAACAAATTCTGTCTGTCTATCCATTTGTTTGTCTGTTCGTATGTAATTTGGAATACAGCCTAAACAATTGTGCCAATCGTAAATTATTTACGTAGGGTTATTTTGACATTTCTACAGAGGACTTTTTTAATGTTTTTTTTAGCTCAAATATTAACTGTACGTGTCATATCACCGTTAAGTAAAAACTTATTTTTTCTCGAAAACGACTCCAAGAATTTTCATGAAAAAAAGTGTAATTTTGTAGGTTTGGTGAAAAAAATATTTTAGTTGGTCGGCTAAAATTGGTACCCCCCATAGGAGGAGAACTGTCTAACCGATTACAATCAAATTTAATATTCAGGAAGAAGCCAAAGTAATATCAAGTTAAAATATTTTCGAAACGGTTTTTTTTTTTGTATTTTAGTAATTCAATTTTTTTTTTGAAAAATCAATATTTTGAAAACGGGTTATTGGATTTTTTAAATTTTGTTCTTGTAGGTAGGTTATTTTTATGCTTAAGGTTGCATTGTTGATTTTTTTTTTTTGACGTGATAACGTCTTACAAATTGATGACACGCTACACATACGAAATAACATGACTCATGCTGACAAGAAAAGTAACGCACTACGCTAACCTCAATACTGTGGTTTTTTTAATCAAAATCAATCGCAAACGTATTCTGAGCATCAGGCGAACATGAAAAATAAAAATAACAAGCAAATGCAAACTCCCAAAATAATTCCACACAAATTCAAAAAGTACAAAAAGAAAAAAAGAAATACAAAATAGGCGGGGTTTTGTTAGTAAAAAGTGGATGTATATAATGGTGTGTGTGTGTGTAGATTTAACGAGAGGGTTTGTGGGTAATTTTTTTTGGTAACTCTGAAGCTCGGTGCACACTTGCGCCATTTTGACGCAGCGGTGACGCTTTTGCGTCTTACATTACTCAAAATGACGCGGTGGCATCTGACTAGTGTATGCACCACTATATTTTTTTGTGAGTACTGTAAGACGCAAAAGCGTCATCGTTGCGGCGCCAAGTCGCCGCGTCATAATGACGCTAGAGTGCACGGGGCCTGAATTGTGATAAAACTGGTGCCGATTGGTACTAGGTTGTTGGTACAATAGTATTTTTCGTACTAGAATTTTGTACTATTGTATTTGTGTACTAGATTTGGTACTAGATTTAGTACTTTATTCTGAACTTAGTAGTACATTCAGTACTAGATTTTTTTTTTGTGATAAGTGGAATTGTATATGGTGTGAGTTAACGGGCTGTATGTGCGTGTTGGTACCATCAATGTTTTTTTATGACGATATCACGCAAAATTATCGCCCATACTCCAACTTTACGGAAAACCAATTTTTTTTAATTGAACGAAATAAAAATGTAAAAATAAAACTGTTTAATTCAAAAAGCGTTACGATTTTAAAAAAGAGCTTCACCCTTTTTGACATGTTTTTAAAGAAATAAAATGGCGTTTAAATTATTTTTGTTTTTTCGAACAATCAAAAGTCTAAAAAATCGCTCTGAAAATCGTTTCAACAAAAATTTTGTTTAACACAAGTTATTTTTTGTCCACTTCTTCATGGAAGTCTGAAAGAGGCTGACAATTTTCTTATTGGAAGTCGTGCAAGTAAACACTGTGCCTTAAATGCAATGTCCTTGCAGATCGACTAGGCCCTGTGCGTATGGCGTTCTTATATCCGAAGGATTTGCCCGGAACCTCTGTACCCAGAAACAAATTAAATTCACACTAAGTTCATCATTTAATTGTCAAAACATTTTCGATAAGAGAATGTAAGAAGCATTGTTGTTGAAAAATTACTCGATGACGAACGCGAAATGCTCAACGAATCACTGTGAAATTTTCACTGAGAACCTGTAAAATCGGTGATTCTAATGATACCACACGGTTATAATTTAATAAAATAAATCGTATTTAAAAACATAATTCTGCCACAAGGCACCCTGTATTAATTGCTTCGATATGTAAGAATTCTATACGAGAAGCATTCATTTCTAATTCTTACTAGCTGACTAAAGGATCTATGATCCAGAGGAGTGGGATGGAAAACTGAATGGACATTAATAAAAAAGTTAAGTGCTGGTTCCCTCCTTAAACCATTATAAACTTTTCTGAAGTATCACCCAGATCGCCTGTGGAAGAAGCAATATGAGCCGACTTTCGCGTCAGCATCGTGGCACCCACTGCATAAGTCTAATGTACATTCTGCTAATATAGCTTCCTATTTAGTTCTGTCCTGTGAGGATTACAACCATGAATGACAGTTTAGGTCTGCTAAGCTTGAAAATGTATTCTGTGTTGTTCATTGAAATATTTGGTCAAAGACTTCTCGAGACTCGACAAGTGTCAATTGCTGACAATCTATATTTGAGTAAACAAACAAACTGACTAAATAACATTCGCATTTATAATATTAGTTAGAATGAGGACAAAAACTGTTCTAATGAGTGCTTGGAACTTAATGTCACTTTACTGTCTTCCTTCTGCAGTCGAGTTTTAGGTTTTATTGCATCCAGTTAAGAACAATAAAAAATTGATTATGATCGTTCTATAGTCCTCGGTATTGACGCTGACCGCGCCTCACCAGTGCAGTTTTCGAAAAAAAGCACTGGCCAATGATGCCGCCAGCTGGCCTGAAATTCACCTTGTATTTTTCAAAAACTTGCAAAATTCGAGATGTTAAAATTTGCGGAAACCCGATTTCTTATGCGAGGCGAGGAAGAAGGGCGAATCGCGCGCAACTTTTGCACTTACGAACACTCATTTTGATAATAAAGTTTTATCATTTTGACGTGATGTTCAATTGTGTAACTTACAAAGGGCATCAGTAACCGAATAGTAAACAATAGATTAAAATACCTTTAGTTGGTCCTTGGTAGATTTCTCCTCAATAACATATCGGTTTAATATTTTAAATGTAAATGTTTGGATATTTGTTCCGCAATCACGCCTCAACAACTTAACAGATATGGATGAAAGTTGAAAAATAAATTACTTTTTTTCCGAGAAAAATGTATGGTTCCTTCGGGATAGATCTGAATATTTTATTTAACGGGTTTTGATTAAAGTAATAAAATCTTTTAATCTAATGCTCACGCAGATGAAGTCACCGGTAAAAGCTGGTATTTTTATGAATAGAAATTAGAACGCAATGGACTAAGGGTTTTTTTGCAAATTAAATGATGCATCACAGATATAAAATGCTTTGTTGAATCTTCTCATACTCCATTTATAGGAGTTCGACCAAATAATTGCCTTCTACCATTCTGTTTTTTTTTTCTTTGGCAGAGTTTAGAATCTTGTTGTTCTTGCTACGTTTATTAGACAGTCAATTCGTGTCTACTGCAAGTAATTCTCTTTTTATGATATTTTATTGGTACCTGAAACCATTCAAAAGCTTCAAAACTTCAGATCCTATATCGTCCCTGAACCTGAAGGTATTGACTTCAGGTTAATTTCCTTTTAAATAATAGAGACTTGCCACAAGGTTCGATTCTAGGACCACTTCTTTTTGTGTATACCTTTGGGTTGATGCAACTTTTAAAAGTAATACATGTCTATTGTGTCATTCTATTCACATGTATTTAGATTGTCCTTAGAAAGTAGGACAACCTCCTTACAATAAAAAACTGTGCTTATCTTAAAAAAACTTGAAAAAAAAACAGTTCTAGTTTAACCTTTGTGTGTAAAAATAACAATAAAATCAAATGACACTAAAAAGAAGAGAATATCTGTTGCTTACTTAACGAATCTTCCATTAAAAAGGCTAAGTTCTAATGCTATCCCCAAAGAGATGTAAATTTTCATAGCAAACATAATGAATGCCGAAAGTTTATAAAAACAATTTTTATTACATTATTCGCTTTCTCCATAAAATATTCAACTCAAAAGGACAAGAGTGTATCTCAAAATCAAACAATTTTCGTATGGGTACAATGAAATTCATATGCTTAACTCAAGAAATCCCAGAAGAACTTTCGTTCCAACTTCCTCACTTTATAAAATCATATATCCGTCGACGTCGACCTAACAATA
Source organism: Platycheirus rosarum (assembly GCA_963971375.1). NCBI lineage: Eukaryota > Metazoa > Arthropoda > Insecta > Diptera > Syrphidae > Platycheirus > Platycheirus rosarum. The sequence goes on along the minus strand of OZ020509.1, from coordinate 124,238,345 downwards.
GACACTTTTATAACATAACCCCAAAGGAACTATCATTTCCACACAAACATCCGTCATTAAACTTTTCTCTGCCATTCTTACACTTGCAACAAAAAAAGGTCGAAGCATAAGGCAGACAGACAGGATACTCCTTTTAATGTGCCAAAAGTATAACCTTCTGCCAAAGTATTTACAAAATAATCCACCTCTTACATGTATTTCCACAGAGTATCCTTCTAATTGTCTGGCTATACTGTGTGTGTGAATATACAACACAGCAGACCGAGTAGAGAGTCCTAAAAACATTTTTGGAGCTTATCCAACTACTTCAAACTATTGTCTGTTGTTTTGGTTAACCTCCAAAGTATCATCTCTAGTAATGAACTCACATGTTCCTTTTTTGTATCCTGGGATATGTTGCATCCAAAAAAAAAGTACACAATACTATTTTAAAACTTGGCCAACAACCAAAAACCCTCCCATCCCATCCAGCAACGCGATAAAATCCTATCGAAGGATTCCTTTACCAGTGTGCCTAGGAGCAGAACACACTCCGGGAAAGGATATCTGTGCTCTTAAAAGCAAAAATTGAGGTGAGATTTTGTGCCCAAATATGTTTAGCATGTAAATTTCCTTTCGCATGCAAATGAGCAAAGATATACGTTTACACAACATAGTGCGCGCCTGGGGTCCTTCGAACGCGAATTATCTTCACATCAGGACATAATCACTTTCCGACAAAAGAACACACCTCAGTCCTTTGGAGCAACTGATTACAATAACTGCTGCGTCGTCGTATGTCCTACCTCAAGCTATAGACTGGGCGGTGTTGAGAAATATACACTGTAAACTCTCTAATGCACAGCTTCGTGTCCTTTGATCCTTTTAAATGCGTTTTATTTATCCAAAGGATGACTTTTATGAATGAACACCCCTAATTTCACCATAGGGAGCCCAAGTTTCACACCGAAAAGTAAATCCTTTTTAAATTGCCTCAACGAGGTAGTTTGTGTTTTTTCTGTGTGAAGGGAATCCCAAGGACATGCGGGAGGACAATGAAAATGTATGATTCTAGCTATAAGAACAACAACAACAAAATATTCAAAACTGAAAAAAATTGAAAAAAAACATTGTACCTACAGTTTTTCAATTGCGATATAAAAGAAGTGTTAAAACTTTACGACACAACCAACAATAATGAAATTTCATTCCATACTTCACCCAAAGGACGAAAGGACAAAAAATATATTCACTTGATTTTTTTGTTGTTGTTGTGCTGTAATTCTGTATACAATTTCCGCCCATCCCCGCCCACCACCCATTATCCAACCTCATTCTCTAGACTTGTCCTCATCGTCGTCGCCAGGATGACAAAAATATGAACGACTGACAATGACAGGAGCATATGGCATGGCGGAGGAAGACCGGGTAAAAGCCGGCAGGAGTCGGGTGGTGGCTCGTCCTGTGTACAATAAAATTTTAGTTTATTCAGTCAGTTACTCCGTGGAGGATATAAATACTCTTGTAGTCTTACATAGAAAAATGTTTTGTTTCGTTATTGCGCGCTGCATACAAGAGTGTGCCTCCTCCTGTAGGTATACTTGGTATACTCGTGTCAGGACGAAGGATAAATGGCAGCCAAAGAGCGAAAAAAAGCTTCTTTTTTTTTTTGATTACAATATTTTTTTTGTTCTTATTCTGTTCTCTCTTACTGACAATGAACCTGTATAGTGTGGAAAATTCCTGCGCTTATAGGGACATGATGGGGGCCAAACTATATATAGACGTTGAAGTATATCGACGACTTCAGGCGAAGTCATGTCGCCATACTCAAACTTGGAGCTCATGGGTATTATGAAAAATTAATATGCATACATCAAGAATGAGTTGTGCCAAGGATGAAGGATGTAATTTTTAAGTACCTACCTAGTTTTGGGTTTATTATTCAAGTTGCACTCTAACAGTGCTGCTAAGTGGATAATTGAATTAAAAATAATATCCATGTTGTGCTTTTATCAAGGAAAATTAAAAAACAAAACACAAGTGATTAGAATAAGTAAAATTGATTTAACTATCGTATTTCTTACTCAATTTTACTGTGGAAGAAACGGTTTTCAAATATACTAGCTTCTACCGAAATCTTGGCAGATTTTGTTGATGGCCATTTTCGAAATCATTGCTAGAGTATGGAACTTCGGTTATAATGCAAAACTGCTCGATAAAGAAAAGCATCATATCCAGAAGAAACTGGATCAGAACTCCTAAAAACAAGTGGATCTTTGAGCAATTCTGTGTCTTGTGTATCCAATGCCTTGTAAAATCAGTGAAATGAAATCTTCGGATATTCTACCTCCATTTCAAAAAAGGCTTTCTTGAAGATTTAAGTAATTACAGATCCATTTCTCTTCTTGCACCAATAAGCAAGATATAAGATGAGTTTTTTCACTAAATCATACGTTTTTATTTTTTTGGAATTGGATTTCAGAAATGTAAGTCTACGGAATAAGCTCTAACAAAGTATAAAATAATAAATATATACCAGCTTGTAAACGTTCAGGTTGATATCCTCATCCTAAAATTAACAATAATGTAGGAATTAATCTACATTCAAAAAAAAAAAAAAAATAAAATAAAAAAATATTTATTCTTCTAAAAGTTAAAAATAATAATAATAATAAAATTAAAAAATTAATTAAAAATATTTTTTCATATTTATAAATTAAATATCTTGCTATTAATATTAAAGAACTAATTCAAAAACTTAATAAAATTATTCCATATGAAAGTAAATCTATTCCTATAAAATAAGAAATTATTATTCAATAATTTCCTAAAAAAATATTTATAATTAAAATAAATATAATTATAAATAATATATTTTGAACCATTCAAAATATATTTGTTATTAAACAAAAAGGAAATAATATAATTAATATAAATAAAATTTTTAACATTGTAAAATATTAAAAGATTGAAAATAATCATTTCCATATATACGAATTATTGCGAAGAAAAGTACTCAAACCTTGGGGTACCTCAAGGGTCTGTATTGGGTCCAATATTCTTTCTGATCTATATTTTTTATCTTACTAACATTATCTGTCAGCATTAGCGGATGATGTGGGTTTTGTGTTTGGATACCATCTGATCCATTGGATCTCATTTCAGATTTAAATTACAATTAAGAATCTTGTTTATAAATTAATAAATTTACTGGAGCGACAGCTCCCTAAGGAGGCAAGGCCTAGTGACTTGTATTCTCAACCATTCCTGTGTGTGTGTTGTGAATCTGCAAGAATGAAAGGGACCAACAATTTACCGCTGATTCCGAACAGCGACATGAGATGCACTTTTTCGAGACAAATTTTTACTCTTGGTCAGTACCTCGCAAGAGGCAGTACCCCGGAAAAGACGTTGGCAATGAGCGGGACTCGAACTCAGGCTCTTTACTTAGCAGTCCGACACACTAACCATTAAGGGCACTACAAGAATCTTGTTTGCAGAGTATAAATTGGTGATCAATTCAAAAACTAAGGTGTCGAATTGTCTAAATGCACCTTTAGTTCTAGTTTGTCCATTTGTTCTTCTCATGGCATAGCGCTGTAGAAGGGGTTGCTATTTGTTTCAAGGAAGCCTTCTAAGGGCAAAGCAAATTAACCCAAGTTGAACAGATTCAATTCGGCGGGAGGATGAAACGAAGTTTGGAGATCAGACTTGGCTTGCGTATTCAAGAAGAGGTCGAACTAACCTTGATCACAGTGATTTCATCAAGTAAGGATCAAAAAATAAAAAGTCTAGAAAGGTCGTCTTGAAGAAACTTAGAAGCGTTAGAGAAGATATGCGACTGAAGATTTTTGTCACCCCATGTACTTAAATGTATGCGTTTTTAATGGCAAGTTCGACATTACTGGTGGTGGGAATACAAAATAAATAGACCTAGGTGACTACCCTGTGGGACTCCGGAGGTTGATTGAAAAAGTTCGGATACAGATTGGAAAAATGGCGGGTCACTTGAAAGCTAATAGCTTTCAAAATAATAACAATCAGGGCATACAAGGAATTTTATCAAAAGCTTTGCCTGGTATGATACAAATTTGGCATCAAGCTCAAGTCTTCATTTTAAATGGCATTAATAATATTAAATACATTAATATTTTTAAGCACAAAAGAATCAATCTTAACCATGTTGTGAAATTTTTCAAATGTATTTCGTATCATTTTATCAGAAAATTCTATAAACGGTACTTTTCATGTATCGGTTTGTTAAATTTTTAACTTCTCGGTAACGGATTATTGCGGTTTCAACAAAATTATATTTTCTAAAATATAAGTTTCCGACTAAATTCTGTATAACAAGTTCAAGAAAATTTTTTTATACATCATAATTCATTCCATTTTTTTTTAATTTTAATTTTTTTTTAAACTAATCCCAATATTTGTTGTATTTATTGTCAGCTGTATATTGATAAGCTCCAAGGAATTATATGCCAATATCTCAAAAAAAAAAAAATGTTTTTAAAAGAACTAAAAAGAAAAAAATCCGATTCAATTAAAATCAGTCCTTCAGTTTTGAAACACTTTTTTCATAAACTCAGTGTTAAGGGCAAGTGATGGTTTACGTGCTGTGGTTTTGGAACTTTTTATAAGTTCAGACCGTGTTAATCATTTACGTACAAATTACTTGTTTCTGTCCAAGATTTTGGCTTCCATTGTAATTAACCACATATGAGCAAGTACGTGTCACCCAGTCGTGTCCTTTTTACTTGCGATTATAGGAAGATACTATAAGGCAAGTTTAAGATTTGTGAATATAAACAAAAAATTGATATAACAATCAAACATGACATTAGTTAGTGATACAAAATGTCTGTCTGTCTGTATGTATAAGGAACTGCAGCTTAAACGCCTCAAGCGATTACCTTAAAATTTGGTAGGTATGATTCTTTTGGCTTCCATCAGAAGGGTTTCCGATATGTTATTTTTAAGGCTAAAAATTTATATTAAGCTGCGTTAATACCAGGTCTCCAAGGGCTGTATTTTATAGACAATATACACAAAAATACCAGGTGTGTTGGTATGATGCATACAAAAATTTCCTAACGTCACTATCATCTTTTATTATTATTTTATTTCTTAAGTAAAGACTTTGGCGCAAGATTATAGACGCTTTAATAATACCAAGCTAAAACAAATAAAATTTGGCACCAACATTAAAAGTGTGAAACTAGATTTTTAATAACAGGAATCCCCTGCATTATCTTTTTAGTGTGAAACTAAAAACTCTCAGAGAGAATGACGGCTCGCTCTCACAAAACGCCATTTTGAAAATAAAAATACACACAAACCCTGCCTAAATGCAATAACAACAAAATTCCCTAAGGTTGTCAAACTTTCAAATTTGATTTTAACTAGTGCAGGGGATTTTTTGTTTATAATTGAGTAAAACTTAGTCCAGAACTAAACATTTTAAGTAGTGTGAAGTTAATGTATTAAAAATAGGTTGTCTATAATTTCGCGCCTTTATCTTAAAATTAAAGATATTAATTGAAAAGTACCTATGTTCACGTATGTTAAATAAATTAAAAAAAATATGATTTTTCTTTCCGAGGCTAACACAAGCAAAGCCGAGGGCATAGCTAGTTTTTACTAAAGTATAATTTTAGTTCCTGGTTTTCCAATAGGAGGCGCTCCTCCATAACCGTTTGTTTCCTTGCAATCGTTCTTAAGAGTCCTTAAAGGTGATAGACTTCTTATAGAAAATTCATACCGATCGAACAAAATTAATTCCTTACCTTCAAAATAATTTATAAGAAGAAATAATGTCTGTTTTCTTTTGCATTCTACCGACTTTAATAAACTCAGTCCTCTTTAATGAGTTGAAAATCTATTTCATTCTAAATAAATTAAATAATTACACATATCATGTATCATGTGACTTGAAAAGAGAACAGTTCTATTCTTTTAAGAGCTCTCAATTGCTTTTTATTAAGTACCTACTTCTTTCAAGTACATTCCATCAAATGTCTGTTAGTCTCAAATCTGTTTAGTTAACTTCTAACTAATTTGTTTCTGGAAAATGTTCATGATTTATCCTACTCAGTAAAATTTTTTTATTGAACGAATTAATGTCAATTAGTAAACATGTTAAACAAACTTTTTTTTTTTTAAAGGCAACCTTAAGCAATATGTCATTCTGGATGTTTCGTTCATGCCAAATAGTTCCTAATATTTAATCATCAAAAGTCACAAATCAATCATAATCAAGGCATCAACACAAATTTAAATAAAATCCCTCGGCGACGATCCGCCTGCCATAAAATATCCCATCTATTATGCACCCTTCAATGGGCACTGAAAGACCGTTATATATAAACGTCCTTTTAAAACACAGCTTAATTGAATTTGACATAAGACATCAATTGGCCATTCCATTCCAATTCTTCTCCAAAACAATAACACCGAGTCCGATAGCCAACTCAAAACCCACTGATATGTCAAACTGACAGAACATGATCGTGTGTTGACAGCGCCCACAATTTAAACACGAAAATATAAACAAACAAAAAAATGAAAATGCAAAATAGTTGTGATCCTTGTTGTTGTTTTACATACAGTGACGTGCGCACATATTGCTGCAAATACCACGACGCCAATGATTTGTTCCACATGGGAAAATTCTGTCCATCTCGTGTCAATTTTACAAGCGAAATGCGATCAAACGCAAAATAGCCGCAGTACCGCCATCTAGTATAATGAATATTAAGATCGACCGCTAAATAATGGGTGGCGGCAGTGGCGCTGGCCGCAATGCAGCTGTTGATGCGGCAAAACATAACAAAAAAAAAAAAAAATAAAATTCAAGAACACACATAACTTAACTCCTTGCGGTTTGTGTTGCGTTTCTAGCATCTCATCACGTGGAAATGGATCACGAGTCACGACAGTTACTGCGGAAGTTATTTTGTGATCTTTGTAGAATTTATTTCTATTAACGAGCAAACAAATTAGATACGAATTTGCATATATAATTTGCCTCGGGCCAGCTAAGGTGGGTGCGATTGCCATAGTAGAAGTGAAGAGCGTACTTAAATGTTTCTACGTCCTTGTCGCACGAAAATGCTCAAAAATTAATTGTAAAAATCAATCTTGGAATCATTTTACTTTGTCTTCAATAATCTGTAAAAGTACAGAACTGATTTTGGTGAAATAATTTTTCAAATATTATCTATTTTTTGAGATAGATAAAGCTTATCCAATTTGTCTCTTTGTCTCTTTGTCTCTTTCTTTTACTTTATCTTTTTGGTGGTTTACAAGATAACGCCATTTTAAATGACCACAGACGTCCCATCCCCAAATCTGAGGCACATGAATGATTCCCAATAATACGGACTCCTTTAAATGCGTGTTCATAATTCATGTACAAGCCTTACTCATTTCACCACATTATTTTTCAAAAGGTGGTGAAAAACATACATTGCTCAGGCTCGACAGGTGGAGCCCTTCCTTAAATGAAAGGCACAAAAAGGAATCTCGATAATTTGTACACCTTATTTAATTCATTTAATGTCATAAAACAAGCAAAAAGTGCTTTTCATTGCGCCATAGCGTTTTTCAAGAAGTGGTGAGTACCTAATATAAATAATAATCTGACATTCCACAGGCACATCCATCCTTAGATGGAAGACATGAGAAGGAATTTCTATCATTCTACCTTGCATTCAATTCCAATTATTGTCATAATGCACGTAAATGTGCTTCTGATTTCAACACGAAATTTTTCAAGATGTGGTGAATAATATACGTTAGCCCATATTTAACAGGAACACTCTTTCCTTACATAGAATGCACATACAAATCTCCATAATTTGAATATCTCTTGCATTCAAATCTATTTATTGAAATAACTCATGTAAAAGCGCTTCTAATTCCACCGAAGTGTTATTTTAAGATGTGGTGAATAACATACATAAGCTCACATTCACAATCACACCCCTTCTTGGAACTGGAACTGGTTACCTCTTGCATTCAATTCTTTTTATTGTCATAATTCAGGTAGAAGTGCTTCTCATTTCACCATGTTGTTTTTCAAGATGTGGTGAGTAACATACATAAGCTCATATTCACAAGCACATCCCTTCTTTAGATGAGAGGCATAAGAAGGAATCTTTAGAATTTGGATACCTCATCCATTCAACTCTTTTCATTGTCATAATTCACGTAGAAGTGCTTCTCATTTCGCCATTTTGTTTTTCAAGATGTGGTGAATAACATACATAAGCTCACATTCGGCAGACACACCATGGATAAAAGACATAAGAAGGAATTTCCATAATACCTCTTCATTCAATGTATTGCCATAATTCACCTTAAAGTGCTTCTCATTTCACCATGGTGTTTCGAGATGTGGTGAAAAACATGCATAAGCTTCTAAGGATGGACAAATATGAGCCAGAATGGGCATACCGGTATGGTTTCATACCAATTCTTTAATAAATGCGAATGAAAGTATGTGATTGAACATTTTCAAATATTTGTTTTTGATTAAAATTTGCAAATCCAATACTTGGCCCTTAAACATTCATAGGCATACAAGCAGTATGAACTTGGCAAAACAAAACCGAGGACTTTAAGTAAAAGGGGTTTTGCCCGTAAAGCTGGCTCATCTTCCCAGTACATCTCCCAGTCACAGCCCAACCCCAGGTGCCTATATATATGTACCTACATATACGTTCATACGACCGCAATGTTTATCCAATGAAAACGATTTCAATTAATTCTACTGATGCGGTCACCTTGAGCAATCTACGAGGAGAGCTCTCTCGTCTCTGAACTGCGGCTTTATCACGTTGTAGTTGAAACGCAACGCAAACTTTATGTCGACACAAGGTCAGGATGGACATAAATGTAACGTGAGACAGATAGGTGATTTAGAAAGAATAATTGTTGTTGTTGTTTAAAGTTCATAATTGGACAAAAAAAAGTTCAATCCAGGAATGTTTGATGGCTTTATTTAGTATCTTTTACTTGAAAAGCAAGTATCTTTAACCGGATTAAATAAACTTCGCGAAGGTTTGTGTGGGAAAAGTTTTACAAATTGCCACTGGCACTTCGAAAACATATTAAAGATACGCAGTTTGTTGTTTCGTCACTTGAGAAAAAAAATTCAAAAAAATATCTGACAACAATTGCGTTTCTGATGTTCGTCTCCCGAGAGTTGAGGCACTAACATGACAACCTCAAATGAGGTGTAATTATTTTGATGTGTTTCGTATGCTAATTATTGGACGGACAGACTAGGTTTTGCGATTGGTTTGTGTTGAGTGTGTGTGCACACACACCTGAGGCTAACCTCAGCTTCCCTGTGGTTACTGTTGGATCATTAAGTCCAAATGGGGTTATAAGATGTTAAATACGTAGGTTTATATATATATATCTTGTAGATGGTGTTGTATACACCATGGTACGTGTTATTATGTCTGTTACAACAGTTATTGTTGATATTGTAATTTGTTTGTCTTTCAAGTGGTAAGACTGAGAGGTGAAGGGCGCTGAATTGCACAGTCCTTGATGTAGTTTATTGAAGGTAATTATATTTGTTGTTAAGTGGTTGAATGATAGTGCTTGAATGTGATTTGAACTCATAATGAATAATATTTTCCAAGGAGACAGGAAACAGTCAATATTATTGAGCTTGGTATAAAAAAAATTTATTAAGAGCTGTGATATTATTTTAGTACTTATAAATGTGTGCGCTTGAGGTTATTGTACAAATATAAGGTCAAAAGAATATAGAGTATCTCCTCTTGATAATATTATAAGGCTATTGGAAGAGTATTGATATTATAACAGTTAGGTTATTTCGAAAAAAAACTTATTTTATTTTTAAAATTCTGTTACTAATCAAAGTGGCATTAAACACTCAAATTATTTAGTGCGAATCACTATAAAACCCAAAACCCAGTCCTCAATAATTGATATTTGCTATGGAGTTCCACAAACAACAAAGCTGCCGGAGATGACCTGGTGGAGTGCATACACCAACTCATCTCTAAACTTTGGTCAGAAGAAAGTATGCCTGATGAATGAAACCTCAGCATCGTTTGCCCGTTCCATAAGAAAGGAGACCCTCTTAACTGTGCCAACTATAGAGGAATAAGTCTCCTGAATATTGCCTACAAGATCCTCTCTGCCGTACTATGTGAACGCCAGAAACCTTTCGGCCCCTATTAGTGTGGTTTCAGACCAGGAAAATCCACAATCGATCAAATGTTCACGCTACGGCAGATCCAAATCGATACCCACCCCTCTTTATTGATTTTAAGGCCGCGTACGATAGCATTTATAGAGGCGAGCTATACTGAGCCATGTCAGGTTTTGGCATCCCCACAAAACTCGTCCGACTGTGCAGGATGACGATGGAGAACTCTCGCTGCTCCGTCAAGGTTGCTACTGACCTCCCAGAAGCTTTTGACGTCAAAAAAGGATTCCGACAAGGTGATGCGCTATCGTGCGATTTCTTCAACTTAATACTTGAAAAAATTATAAGAAACTCGCAAGTCAATTGTAGTGGGACAATTTTTTTCAAGTCTGTGCAATTGCTAGCATACGACGACATAGACATCATTGGCAGAACTCGGCGAGCTGTCACTGGAACGTTTGCTAGCATTGAAGCTGAAGCGGCTAAGATGGGACTAGCAGTCAATGAGGCCAAACCGAAGTACCTGCTCTCCAAAAAGGGACACACAACACCGGCGGATTGGACAAAACATCACAATAGACAACTTTGAGATAGTTAGGGACTTTATGTACCTCGGATCCGCTATAATATCTGACAACAACATTCCGTCAGAAATAAAGCGAAGAATTACTCTTGCCAATCGCTATTTCTATGGGCTAGGAAGGCAATTGAGTAACAAAGCCCTCTCTCGAAAGACAAAGGAGACTCTGTATAAGACCCTAATCATCCCAGTCCTGCTCTATGGCGCCGAGGCATGGACTCTATCTAAAGCGGATGAAGATATCCTTAGTCGTTTCGAGCGTAAGATTCTTCGGAGGATTTTTGGCCCTATCTGCGTTACCGAGCTTTGGAGAGAAGGTTCAACCAAGAACTTTACGAGCTGTACAGCGGCAAAAAATTACGCATTCTGCATAATTTATTTCGGTGTTTTTAACCTTAACAAATGATCCCAGCAGATATTATTGGCGCACATATCCACACTGAGTTGATACAATTCTCTTCCTAAATGGCATGTGGATTTTTCAATGCACCAGAAACCCAAAATGTATTTCTTTACGTGTAATGACTAAAATGAAAAACGTGACCTTACCGAAAAACTCTATCAGGTTCAAGAGAGAACCTGATCATTTTTAAGAACCAAATGATAATCTGCCTGCAGGCAGTCTGTCACTTCCTTTAGTTAGAAATCATATACATTTGTACTTATTCTCACTGTCAGAATGGCCATTATTGCACTCTTTAAGCAAGAACACCCGAATTTGCCCCGAAGTTCTCTCTCTCTTAGCCGAAGACGTACTAGGAATTAGTCTAACCAGGGCCAGACTTCAAATGTTCACACTTCATCGTTTTCAGAAGAAATCACAAGAAAGTAGTCAGTGAAAATGCTTATCGTGAGCACCTGCCCTTTACGGGCTTAATCTCACGGTAGGCCTACCCACTTTGGAGTCACTGTGAGGCGCAACAAAGCCCCTAGAGTGGTTGATCATCTCTAGTTGCAAACGATGTGCGCGATGTGCACATTTTACGGTAGCAGTGATGGCCCTCGACTCTTTAATGTTCGGTGGCCAAATTTAAGACTACTGATTCCGTAATCAATAAGCCAACATTTATAGTCAAAAGAACGCAAGTTAGACTGATAACATCGCCGCATTCATGAAAGTCAGGCTGTTGATTCCTCGCCGTCTACATAAACTTGCCCTTAAGGAGACCTTAACGTGGCGAATTTAGCTTAGCGACTTGAGCCAACACCCGTTAAAGATTCAACTGGCCTCAAACTCTTAAGACAACGCCGTTTCTTCGCTAAATGGGTTTCGGAGCGTTTGACAAAGGACCCCACATCAACACGAGGCTCACGAGGCTTAAAGAGTAAAATTTTGGTTCATACTTTTTCGAAAACGAAGCTCGTCATCCGGTCATCGTCATTAGCGAGCACTACAGAACGATGAGACCCAATTTCTTACGAACCGAATTAAACGACGTTGCTACGTGCCACGCAGTGGACGCTGTTGACCTGTTGGATATTCCGTAGCGTGCAAAATAATATTTTTTTTTGAACAGCTCTGAGAAAGTCGACCAACGTTTTTTAAAATTTGCTGAAATTCTAAAATAGGCCAGCAATCAAAAAATTTAAGCATACTTTGTTTGAATAATTAATCCATCCCTTAATTTTGGCAACTAAACACTTCCGTAACTAAATTTTATGCCCTAGTTTGTTGACTTATTTAATATAAATCACCCCCAATTCAAATACTTACTTAACAAAATGCTTGCATACATTTTTAAAAAACTTCTATTTCTTTATTCAACCATGAATGTTGAATACACCAACAAATCTTGAATCCCTATTGAAAGATTCAACCATGCAGGGCTATTGTCCTTTGCAATACCATAACATGAATTAATCGCAACCAATTAACCGAAAAGCGTCTTCTAATGATCTCCAACACGCACTAACTACCTACCACACATGGTCCGATCCAGAAGGCTCTCCGAAATAGGCCTCTATATGGCATTTTTATCCCAAAAAATAATTGCATCATTTATCACCATCACCCATCCCTACAAAACCAAAACTTTCCTAACTCTCTAAGCGCCTTAACTGGGCTTGAATGCCGAAAACATTGAGCGAAATGATTAATAACAACCCTGAACTGATTAAGCCGTAAATCCTTCACATAATCTTTCTGTAACTTTACATCTCAATCGTAACCCAAAGGCCAACTAAATAAATCCAAAGAAAAAAAAATAATAATGGCAACAAACCAAAAAAAAAAAAAATCAAAACAAAAAGAAAGGAGAACGACCAAGAAAGATTGATCCTTTGTTCTACGGTAGCTATTGCATGCCAACAACCCTGTCGTCCACATATACCGTTTGCTTGGACTTACTTTCCCCCCAACAGCAGCCGGAGCAAGTTCCAATGAAATATTATGCCAGAGACTTGGTTATACCACAGCAGCAACGTATTAAATGGGAAGCGATATAACAAGAAACAGTCGACAGCTCTCCGACAGCTAATCAATAATTTCTCCACACGCAGTCGAAGAAAAGATGATTTCTTCCAAGACTCCCAACGACCACAACCAAGAACAACAGCAACAACAAAGCCAAAGTTTATTGTAAGAAATCCCGAAGGACGAAGGAGGACACACACACTCATGCAACCCATTTGTTTTTCTATATACACTGCGAGTCATCCAACTAATCATAGAAAAGGGATTTCCAAACGCAGACGCCATAATTTCCAATAAAGAGCTTATGGCTCTTTTCACTGCCTCTGGCTCTGTCTTGGCTGTGGAATATACTTGAAATTGAAACAATGGCAGAATACCCCGTTTTTTGTGTGCTTATTTCATTTAAATCTTTCATTTTGCGCAATGCTCACCCAAACCCAGGCCACCCGTTTTTCAATTCCCCATTAGCTATTCCTGCTTCCATACCAGGCCAGGAGTCCTCTTCATTTCATTTCATTTCATTTCTCTTTTTTTCTTACGAGACTAATTGATGACTCGCAGACAGAATTAATCGATGAATATGCACCCGTAATTGCCTTAATTCTTTATAAGGCTTTCGGTTCTTAGCTCCGAGAGGGTGTGAAAGACAGCCTGACGGTTCTAATGAGACCTAAATTGCCAGGCGATAATGGAGAGTTTTCAGGTAGGTGATGTCTGATGCCTGATGTGCAACACCAGCACAAAACTGGTGAAGATTGAGAACTTTGCTGAACTGTTTGCACTGCTCGAATCTCTGTTAAAACTGAATGACTTGATTAATGGAGTCAATACCAGTATCAGGATTCGGGAATTCCATCAGCTGAGTCTGAGTCACATATTGTTTTGGGTTGGAACAGGAAATTCTCTAAGTAATGGCTGCCGCCCCCTTTGCATGACAATCTGTGACAGGGATTCGATGGTGTAATATAATGGAAATTAAAGACGGTCAATTTCTGCTTAAATGGCACTCCCCGGCACGCTCCCTGGGACGGGGATTAAGGGTATTATCCCATTAATATTGAGGTTAATGCTCAGCTCTGCGGTTGAACAAATGCGAACAAACAACTTCATCCAGAGAATGGCCATTATGAATCATCAAGCGTTAAATTGTATTTTTTGTTTGGCTCTTCCACTGGGAAGATGATTTTATTTAGTATGGAATTAATTTGTTGGTGTTTTGTTTTGGTTGGGAGTTGCCAATGATTAAGAGAATAAAATGCAAAATTCATAGTTTATTAAATTATTTCATTAAATTCATTATCACAAAACATCTTGAAATCTAAAAAAAAAATTGGCGATTTATTTAAACACTAGCTGTACCCTCCCGACGCTGCTAGGGTATAGAAAATAAATTATTTTGTACTAATTATCACACAGCGCAATATAACGTAGATGACACAAAACAATCTTGTGTTTTCGACGCTTTAAATTCCCCTTTTGATAATGCTGTCAAGGTCAGAATGTACTGAGCCGCTGGAGATCCATATTCAAAGAGTAGGAGAGTGATTCCAGAAACGAGCAAGAAAAGCTAAGTGTACTGTCGTCGTCGGGGAAGCGGTTTAGTGGATAATAAGTTTCAGGTAAGAGAACATTTTTAAAAAAATGAGAAAGAGAATGGAACCCTGGGGCACACCATCAATTATTTTGAAGGTATCAGACTTGAACCCAATTTCTTATCCAGCGAAGGAGGGAAACATCGATACCGAAAGCACGCATTTTCCGTAAGAGAGCCTGGTGTCAGACTCCATGTAAGAGAGCCTGCAAATGGTTTAGAAACATCAAACAACTGCAATAATCGTACTTTCTCCGAAACGAATAATGGATTTGCTACACAGTTCGGTGAGATAAACCATCACATCACCAGTGCACCTATTTCTACGAAAGCCATACTGAAATTTTCGAGATATTTTTTAAGCTGATGGTTAATCACCCTTAGAAAGAAGGGATGTAAGTGCTATCGGTCTGTAGTTTGGGTGGGAGGAAGATTCTACTTTTTTGAACATAGGCCGGCCCTGGACAAAAGCTGTTTTCCATCTGCTCGGAATGAGCTCTACAGGATATGCAGAAAAGCTTACGCAAAGGCCTTGTCAGCGTAGAAGAACACCTCTTTAGAATCTACTATCTGGAACAGCGGAATTATGTATGTATATGGATCTTTCAGAACTCTGGCGACTGAAGAGTGCAAAAGAAGATTTGTGCTATATAATAGTTTACATTCAAGTATACGGGCGGGCACTCGACACTCTCTGGATGTTTAGAATTGGCGGAAAAATGCCTAACAAAAATGTAAGCTGTGTCATGTAAATGCCTTTTGAGCTGGATTCTCATGGCATCTGCATTTCTTCACCGGGATCACCTGCGATCAATTTACTGGAAAACATCTTGTACATTTTCCGACATTGTGAAAAGCCTTATTTTCATTTAAGAGGGCATTTTTCGATGACTAAAAATGGCATATTTGTCTTGCCACTTTATTCACCCGAAACTTTTGCAGTGCTTGATATCATCACCTCAAAATTGAACGCTATTGATCGTATTGCGAAGAACTGTTTGATTCAAATACATTTTCGCACATTGCTTGTGTGGATCAGAAAATAGGCTGAGTAAATAAGGTGTTCGGAGATTTTCACCCTAATGTCGTACCAATTTCTCTTCAGAATATTCACTGATTCTGACTGATTCATCAATTGCGTTGTTGCAAAGGTGTAAGATATTCCTTATAAAGACTCCATCGTTAGCAAAGAATTATTGGTTGACTTTTGAGCCCATCACCAAGAGCATATTGCAGAAAATCGAGGACTGTATTAAAGAGCAAAGTACTAATGACGCTTCCCTGGTGCACACCAATTTTGATTGGGAACTTTTCGGTGATTCTTGCGGGGCATCTTACTTTTGTTTTGACTGTATCGGTAAGTAAATATCTGGAATTCCGAGTTTAAGAAGGGCAGCCCATATCACATATCGCGGTTGGCTATTGAATGCTTTTAAATTTTTTTTTTTTAGGTTTTTTGATATTTTTTCATTTTGATTCTTTTAATCTGGATTGCATCTTCGTAGATGATTTACTCGAAACAAACTCTCACTGGTCGTCGTTAAGCAGTTTAATTTTTTCGCAATCGGCCATCTAATACCTACTCAACGATCTTAATGGATTGTATCGTCGCGTCAGCTTAATTAACCGGCAGCTCTGGCAATATCGTACTACATTTCTTGAAGATTAGAAGAGTGCAACTTTCTTCCACTGACAATAAGTTTGAAAATGTGAATCGTGAGCCACCAAAAAGCGATGTCTCCTATCTCTTTTCCGGAATTCTGAAGGTATCTCACTTAACTCAATCAATTTTTCCTGTTTTGAGTCGTTTATCCCATCACTAACTTCTTCAACTCTGATATTGAGTATTTCTTCGTTATTAAGAGTAGCTTTTGTAAAAATGAGCCAAGGAAGCTATTCATTTACAAGTCCTTTGTAACACTGTCGCCATCTGTTAAAAATCTTGTCGTCATCCATAAGAAGTTGGGCTCGAGCATTGTTAATGTAGTTGAGTTTTGATGAAAGAATCTACTGAGCATTTTTCCTTCTTGGAGCGGAAATTTTGGAGATAGGTACAACTTTTTTCATTTTGGCAAGTCGCAGTTTCTCAAAGCTTGATTTGCATCAATAGGCGCTGAAGATTTTTCTTCTAGCTCGCGATTCACACTCACAGTAATCTCTGCTTGAGGTTAAACACACTTCTCCATTGCTTCCAACTTCTGTAAACCACTCCAAGGCGTGCTTTGTGAGAGGTATATTGACCAAACTTTGAAATCCATTTTTCCTGGTTATAACTGCATTGGCTTCTCGTTGGCATTTTCTACCAGTAAGTTGGTGAGTTTTAAAGGCAAATTTCAGAGAGTCCCACATGTTTCGTACTCCTCACTCCTCATTTCCATTTTTTCATGGTATGAAACATGGTATGAAACAAATAATAAAATTTAACAAATTGTACTACTTAATACCTTCAGAAGTCTCTGTTTGCTAACATTTCTTGTTTTCTTAAAAAAAAATTGTTAATAGAAGACGGTTTTGCTGGGCTGACAGCAAGTTTTTCCAAAAATTAATTTCAAATCTTTCATTTGCAGCTTTAAGACACCAAGACACTGTTATCAGTTTGTTTGAAAAAGGTTTTCAGTAGAGGCAACTCAGTTTGGTTGTAGTTTACTGCATAAGTTTATATCATAAAAAAGCTCTTGCCACGATGCCGTAGTGTTTAAACTTAATATATTTTTTTTTATTAAAAGCTCCATAAAAGCATTAATTCTGTAAGTTCTGTACATAAAGTATAGAAAAAAGAGGAGAATCTTTTATGAATAAACCATACCAGATGTTAGGCAGTAGTTTTCAGACGGCTAATTTCGGAAAACCTTGCTACCAAGTGTCATTAGTACTGCTAAAACGGTCTTAGGCAGTAGTAGCAGAGATCGGAGCGACTGGTTTGATGATGAATGCAAACTAGCGTCTGAACGTAAGAATGCTGCATCAGTCTCATAGAACGTGGGCACGCGAAGATGAGAAATTTGTTCCAATATGCACCACGCTGCACAAACTGTAAGGACAGAGAATGAAATCTGATCACCGATCCTAAAGACATTCTGGAGCGATGTGAAGTATACTTTAATGATTTGTTCAACGGTCAGCTCAAGACCTCATGCTGCTGCCCCACGAATTGAGCAGACACAAAAAGCGATTTATCGGCTCACAAATAACAAGGCCTCGGGGTATAAAATTGTTGAGTACATCCTATAAAATATTCTTCTCTATCCTGCAAGAACGGATAGCCTCATACGCTAAAAACATAATCTTTACCCCAGGAAAAAAGTCTGGAATTTAATATTCCAACATACCATCTGCTTCTAGGCTTTAAAGCCGCCTACGATAGCATAGCCAGGGTACAGCTTTATAAGGCCATGAGAGAATTCGGCGCATCCCAAATAAATTGACACGACTATGATCATGACCAACATTACAAGCCAAGTAAAAGTAGCCGGTTTGCTGTCCAGAGGAATCAACATCTTTAATAAACCCCGACAAGGGGATGGTCTGGCTTGCATCTTCTTCAACCTGGTGTTGGAGAAAGCAATCCGTGACTCTGGCACGACAACAAGAGGGACTATCGTCACCAATTCAAGCCAGATACTGGCTTACGCAAACGACATCGACATCATCGGCAGAAGCCAACAAGCTGTACAAGACTCCTTTACCCAGATCGAGCAGGCGGGACAAAACCTGGGGATGCACAATCAGTACATGGCGGCTAAGTCAGCGAGAAGTGTTGGTCCAACTATCAGGGTAGCGGAGAATGAATTTGATGTAGTAATAAATAAATAAATTTATTTGCGCGACAGCTCAAAGCCAAGGCCTAGTGACTTATACTCTCAACCAATCTTTGTGTGTGTGTTGGTAATCTGCAAGAATGGAAGGGACCTGCTGTTTACATGAGATGCACTTTTTCGAGACAAATTTTACTCTTGGAGGTTTTGTCAGTTCCTCGCAAGAGGCAGTACACCGGAAAAGAAGGCGGCTATGAGCTGGATTCGAACCCAGGCTCATTCGCTTAGCAGTCCGACACACTAACCACTAAGCCACGGGGCACTATTTGAAGTAGTGCAGTCTTTAAACTACCGCGGGTCAAAAATAGCCCATAATAATATGGTGGAAGAAATACGCGGGCAAGGACTCTTAAATCCAGAAACCTTTCCATAAAAACTAAACTGCTACTGTACAAGACTGGTCTTACCAGTACTCACATACGGATCCGAAACTTGGGTATTTACCAAAAGCCGCTCTGATTTATTACCCGCGTTCGAAAGGGAAGTCTTACGCAGAATTTTTAGCCCTCTGTGCGAGGGAGGACGCTTCCGGAAAAGATACAATAATGAATTATATGAAATCTACCTCGAAGCAGATGTTTTGGAAAATATGAAGCTCGGTAGACTCCGGTGGCCTGGGCACCTAGTTCGCATGAGCGAAGAGGAGCCAGCCCGGAAAGTCTTTTGCTATTCTTTTTATGGTAGAAGACAACGTGGCAGACCTTGCTTACGTTGGAAGGATGGCGTAGACCAGTACGCCCGAAGCATTGGTCTGCTCAATTGGATGGCGTCGGCCAGCAATCGGGATGTATGGAAGAACTAGTTGAAGGAGGCAAGGACCGGATCCCGGTTGTTGCGTCGATGATGATAATGATGATTGCTACCAAGTGCAATCCAACCATTCTTCAAACCTTTTCACCCAAACCCTATTTACTTTAATTTTTTTGTATCAACCGGATAATGATTATACAAAATTGGAAAATGTCATTCTTCACTTCAAAACATCATAAATCGTTTCAACCAATCACTCAATGTGCTCCAAGGTGTAAACAATCCAATGAAGTTTTGTTTTAAAATTTCCTTTTGAATTTTATTCCATTTGGGGGCGAAATCCATTATTTCATAGAGCAATTGTGTGCTGGTGAAACTTTTCGCATAAAATTCAGGAATAGGCCCCCCAGCTGAGCTTGTTCTTGGTGAGTCCCATGGATTTGTCTTCAATTTTGTGAAAGAACTTTCTTTTTTCTTGGTGCTTTGCCTGCTGGGAATATCTTGTTATAAGTAACCAGCAATTTACAGCCTTAAGTCCTTTACGGATATTGGCTTCTTATTTTGGGGGTTTTCAAAATATGAAATACAAATTCAGTATTGGACTATACATTGTTAATTTTTTGTTTGGTTTTTTATATGGGAACAAAGAGGCTGAACCATATGTTTTGATTTTTTTAGGTGAATAACCAGCAAACCACCAAATTCAATTTAAAATGGCTTTGTTCCAACTTATATTTTTAATACTGTGCTTCATACACCTTTTTCCATTCACCTAATAAATCCTTAAAGACAATGAACGAACACATAAGAAGTGTCAACAAAAAATCCTTTTTAAGCTTTTGAACACTTACTTGGTGATGAGTCTCCTGGCGCTCCTTATTCTCATAAATATCTTTGAAAATTTATTAAAAACGTCTCCAGTACGCATAAATCTTGTCTGCCCTTTTTAATTAGTTGCCATGTTATATATGGAATTTTCATTTTATATATTTTTTTCTATTAACACGTTGGAGTACATTAGATGGCGACGTTCCGTAGTTTATTGCTTTTTCATGCTAAAATATCTTACAAGCTTAATTTGATGCCAATGTTCCACGCGCCAATAAATTCCAATTAAAAGAGCTTAGTTTGTGTTTTTTTTTCGGAGCGTAATTAAAAAAACCAAATATATGCAATTATGAGTAATGGTGTTAATTAAATTCTATTTAAGTCTGCTACTTTGCAGCAGGTGTAAGAAGACATTATAAAAATCACAAAAGCTCATGAGAGAGGGAGTTCCATAGCAAACGAAAGGCTTTGTCAAGCAACAACTCCACTGTTAACGTCCTTTTCATGTAACTTATTCGGAAGATTTTGGGGACTGAAATGGTAGATATGAGGAACCAAAATTTCTTGTTTTGTAATTGTTTTTGTATGAGCCATCATCAGAAAAGATTTTTAAATCAATTTAGTTTCAAAATGGATTGAAATGTTTGGGTCTAAACAAATTTTATTTTGACCCTAAATCCTTCTAGCGGATTTGTCACAAGCACACTCTAAACAACGAGCAATCAAAATTTGTGACTATGGCTTTGATTGATTTTTATCCATTTTTTCTTGGCGGAATTGACAAATTGCGTATCTTCTACCATTGTCCTGACGCCTTCATCTATCTCTGGCCAAAGTGTGTCTTTTTCGAAACCACTTCGTCGCTACTGCGAGATTTTTCATTCAATTCACGACGTTTATCGCACTTAGTTGATGAAAGTCCGAACTCCTCCTCCATTTTCATGGAAGTCCTTCTTTCTTGTAAATATCCAAGGATCACTTGCTGTAATGTTTTTTTTTTAACTTCTTCAGAGATTGACGTGCCTTGATTGCAAGTTATTTGCATCTGGTTGTCTGGTGGATATGTTGAATTGCGTCTGGGTAGTGATTTTCCACTGCAGAAAAGTATGTATATGGGCTGGTGTAGTCCTTAAACAAGTCCTGTAGTAAGTTTCTCGTGCACATTCCACCTTCATTTTAAACGACATAAAAAATCTCTTAGTTGCCTTAAAAAAATTGCAACTCAATAAAGATGGGCTACGAAAAAAACATTGTGTTGTTTTTAAATATAAATTAAATTTGAATTTAATTAAGAAAGAACATTGCTTTTAACTTTATATTTCCGTTTTTCTTGCTTTAAATAAATTACTAGCTTCTACCCATAGCTTCGTCTGTGTGGACTTCAGAAAAATTATTATTTTTATTATTTAAATCAATTTTTTCGAGCACTGCATCCACCAACTTACGAAATTCTATTCAAATCCGTTAAGCCGTTCGGGCGTGATTGCGGAACAAACATCCAAACATACAAACTATAACAACATTAATATAAGTAAAGAGGATATTTGAATGTTCTATTATGACAAAGAACTCCAAAAAAAAACTCCATTTCTCTGCCTGACTTGTTGGCCTAAACGGCTGATTCTAACATCTTCAAATTTCATTTTAAGGGCCTCAAATAAAGGTATCCGTCTCATTATTTGGAACACGGCACGGATGATTTTTATGATTGTTATTGTAAAATTTTTGTGGGAGTGTTTTATTATTAATTTTTTTTTAAAATAACTAGTAGAAAGTACGGTTTTTCGAGTTTTTCATATTCCCGGGAACGTTTTTTTTTTGCAATTTTTTACTTTTAAGAAGACCTCGCATTTTAGAATAAAAGTAGTTGCAATAACAGAGAGAAAATTTAAACAGATTCGATAAAATCTGACATTATAATAAATAAGAATAAATAAGAGAACAAATAAGAGAATAAATAGAAGAGGGCCTAATTGGTTTCCCTGCGGTACACAAGAGTGAGCAATGCAATGCAATCAAAGTTGGCAGAGGTCCATATTAGGACATTATGGGTAAAATAGTACAAGGGCTTCATGGACTTCGTTTCCATCTTTCAGAGCTTTCAAACATTTGTGCAAGAATGTTACAAAGTTTGAATGTTATAAGTGTTAATTTTATTTTTAGACAAAACCATGCTGTTCTCCAATCACATATTTTATATTTTGATAAGAAAAACTTTCACAAACAACCTGTTTAAAGAGCTTTTTTTTTGGAATATGGTGCCACGTGCACCACAAGGGATTAGTGTTTCCCTTTTAATATTGAACACACTGCGTGAGCATAGGAAGGTGGAAGGTTAGGGGAGGAGGGACAGAAGGTGTCGATTAACATTGGTTTTGAATGTCTTCAAATTGAAATGGCAAGGAAAAACCTTGCGGGTAAACTATTCAAAATTCGTGTTGTACGGCAAAAAAGAATCCCTATATATATATTTTTTTCATGGTACGTCCGAAATTTGGCTCAAGGGTGAACTGATGAGCATTCCTTGCGAGTCGAGTATTACGGGAGAAACTATTAAGTGGAGGAATGCAGCTGGCTACTTTGGCTTTGGATTACAATGCTAATACCGTTGTGAGTGGATGTCATTTTTTTTTATAATTCAAAAAAAAAAATTATTGGAAATAACCAACTTTCTCATTTGAATCCGAGAATTGTCAAATGCAAAGATTCGAATTGTTAGAAGCTTGCATTCCTCTCCAACACGGAAACTAAAAGTATGTGATCACAGTGTATGCACAAAAAGTATTTCAACCTGGAAACTAGCAAAGCTCAAAAAACTTTTCGAGTGCCTTAGACTGCTCTCGGTTGAAAATTACTATATATAAAGGCTGGATATTTTAATGCCCAATACGAAGATTGAGTATGTCAAATAAAAATCAAAAGCGATACCATATTTTCAACTGGATGGATTGACATCATGTATCATCGACCTTTTTCCTTCAGACAGACCATCGTTTCTAAAGAGCGGTGCTTTTATAGATCAATTACTATTAGACTGACGTTTACCGACAGTGTGGGTCAACAGAAAAGAAACTGTTTACTCACGGTTGACAACTGTGAGTTATATAATTTCCGAACGAGCTTGTTTTATTGGATGAATTTGTGTCTCTGCGTTCTTACAACTTCAATAGGATGCCTTGACCTCTTTCTCCAAAGCCTTTATTATAAGAGACTCCGTTCGAACGACTTTTTGGCCCGACTCATGACCTGAAGAACAGAGCTCTGCTGAATTATTTTTACCTTCGAAATAGCATCACACAATGGCGATCTGAGAATCTTAGTTTTAACGGGATTCAATGACCATCGCCGAGTAGAATGGCCCAAATTCCTTGCTCATGAAAGTGGAACCCCAATTGACACAACACTGTTTAACAACGCGCTAAAAAATGCATATTAAACAGTGAGTTGGAAAACAACTATTGTACACCCTCTCCAGAAAAAAAAGAAAGGATGTATTGGAATCATCACTTCTTCGGAGTGTCAGCAAGGTATTCCAAGAAGTTCTCAATTAGGCTCTGTCTAAGTGGCGGAACATGACACAATTCATGTCGCGTCTAAGGTAGTCTCTGCTTTCCAATGGAAAAATGCTTAGAATCAATGCACGGGTGCTTGTCAGGTTGATTTGGAAAATACTTTCGACACCGTTTGGTTAGAGTATCTTTATTTCAAGTTAACCAGATGGGGCATAAGTAAACCACTGTTATATATGCATATGCTTTACGACAACCTTAATGGTCGAAAGTTTGTTGACAAGAGTGGCAATGTGACTTCTACCACAATATTTTATATTGAAAACGGTCTGCAACAGGGAGCGGTGAACTCGCCGATTCTTTTTATTATTTACACCAGCACGGCGACATCATTTGGAGCCTACCTCATGCAGTTGCATGTTTGAGAGACAGTGTCTCGTACCTTTTTTGGACTTCACAGAATACCAAGACCAATGTACCAATCTACGGAGCTTACCCCCAACATGCATTTTTTCAAGAGCACACGTTCAAGCGGTCTTGTCCCACCCGAGGTTTTCTTTATTTACCCTGTCGAGGGCTGATACAGGATAGCCGCAATTTCGTTGATCTGCCACGCCACAAAACAAGTCGATAGGCGGCTTCTTTACGCCCGTGACATTGTCGCAGGGAGCGAAGCAGAGTGCCTCCGGTTCAGCAGGGCAGTGCTTAAAAGAGCACTAGTTGTTGAATTTTTATGTTCTTTAAATAAGTTTGTTATAAGTTAAGAAATTATAAAATTAATACAAATAAATTGCACGAATGCATCTTAACGTACTTACTGGATCTCACGTACTTACTCATATCTGGGTCATATCGTCGAATAAAAATTAAAAAAAAACAAGTA
Source organism: Platycheirus rosarum (assembly GCA_963971375.1). Lineage (NCBI taxonomy): Eukaryota > Metazoa > Arthropoda > Insecta > Diptera > Syrphidae > Platycheirus > Platycheirus rosarum. The sequence continues at coordinate 124,213,799 of OZ020509.1, read as the reverse complement.
ACAGTAACGTAGACAAATACACTTAACTTAAAAAAGGTATCAAAACCACAACCCTTAATGGTTTTTAAGAAAAATGGAGTACACCGTCACACATCTTAAATAATAACGTATTTATGAAAAAAGTATTTCGAAAATTGTAGGACGGATTTTATAAATGAATAAATCCTGTTTTTATTTTTAGTAAAAAAAAAAAATTTTAATTTTGGTATGCTATTTTTTAAAACCTATTAAAATACATGTAAATATTAAATTTAAAATAATTTTGTTTGACTATTTTTAAAAATATAAATTTTTCAAAAAAAAAATTCAAAAATTAATTTTAATTAGAAAAAAAATTAATGAACATTTTGATATGCAGAATTAATTTGGCTTCTTAGATGTTCTCAAATATTAAATTTGAAAGAAACCCAAAGAGCCAAAAATTTAAAAAAATCATTTAAAAAAATCATTAAAAAACATTTAAAAAATTAAAGGTATCGTTAATAGGCTTTTTCCGTTAATTTAGTTCTGATCAGATAATAGCTAGTACCAACAAAAAATTCTCAAAAAAGCGTTGGAGCCGTTTTCGAGAAAAAATAAGCTTTTCATTAACGGTTATATGGCATCGTTATTTTTAGCCCTACAAATAAAATTTTAATTTCCCCTCTGAGGAATGCCGAAAGAATCACACACACAAAATATGTATAGCAAAGTTATCAATAGATTTAAGGACTCTGAACGGAAAAGACAATAGAGAAGAGATACGTGAAAAATCAATGCTGTAGGTACAAAATGTCAGATCACGGTCAGATATACCATTTAAGAGATAGAAAATTGGTCGTGTAGGACAACATTCGGAATATCAAAACCAATAATAAAGTCTAGAAGACTCAAAACTGAAATTCCATGTTTCACAATTTACAACCAAACATGTCTTAATATACAAAAAACTAAATATTGTATTAGCTCAAACCAGAACTAATTAGGTTAATAAAAATTGACTTCATCATTAGATTCCTTAATTTATATTAAAACGATTCCCATTTGGGCGATATAAATATCCCTAATCTAATTCCCAATTTCCTTTTCCCCAGCAAGCAAAAAAAGTTAAATCGATTGCACGAGTCATGCATAATTCATAAAGCAACCGACTGAGCAATATTTATGGAACCCCAACATAAAAAAAAATCCACGTCATACATTAACTCCCATTATGCAGTTATTAATAGAAGAATGCAAAAGGAATTATTTTTAATTAGAACGTCCTATTTTTAATTTATGTTTTGCCTGCGCGAAGTCGGTGCATTCATTCAGTCATTCATTCATTCATTCATATTCCCATTCATTCCCGATTCCCTGGATTATGTATAGCTATATGCATTATGCTTGTGTTCTAAATAAATGAAATCGCAGGATAACCATTCAAACGAATTAATTAAAATGTTCAGTGCCAAGGGAGGGCTTATGTTTTCCTCTGTTTAATTAATTGTTTTTCCATTTTCATCCTCTATAATGCAATTCTTAATGTTTTATTCCTTTTTTTTTCTTTTTTTTTTGCAGTCCCACTGGAGCAACATTACGTTCACAGGTGCAAATAAAGGATTACTTATTGTCACCGGGCACCTGCAAATGTGGTCTTCCATGTCCATTGCGGCCGGAGTTCTTTTTCGATTTTAATTCTCAGGTGAGTTTGTTTGTGTGTGTCTTTTTTTTTTTTTTTGTTGGCAGGATACCTACAAGGTATGCTCTGTTCCTGTCGATATCTTAGTCAATTCAATTAAAAAAAAAAAAGGTCACCCGGTATAAAGATATTGCTATTGCGGTAATGCAGATATGCAATGTAAGGAGGAAATGAGCAAATTAATTTGCAAATACGTTTTCCAATTTGATTGTCAAACGAAGTTATGTTAAGGAAAAACCTGTAAAACAAAAAACAAATTAAATTGAAGAAAAAACAGAAGAATAGGTAGGGAGATGGGCAAAATCAGCAGCCGCAACACAAAGGTGTTGTGTCCTCCTAGTTTGTCCAGGAGACGAAGATGCATCGTGACAGATTTTCATTCGACCATTGGAGCGGCGTGTATGTATGTTCTTTGTACTAATTGCAATGCTGTCAATTAAAATGTTAAACTTAATTATCCCTAGGGACACAACTATTCCAAGAACCAAAGAGGGGAGGTGGGAAGGGTATGGTCGACGAGTTATAAGCACGTTCTACGTGCATGCATCAGGACTACGATTGCATATAGGGCTCGGGATAATTACATTTTGCTCTCCTTTTTTTTTTTGTTTTGTTCCCTTTTGCATGAATATCTTTGACAGAGGAGGAGATTTTTGTATTATAAAATACGAAAACAGTGTGTTGTGCAAGTAAAGTAGATACACATATGTTATTTTAAGTAATATTTAAACACATTGTGTGGCCAGTTTACATTTCCTCCACGTGAAATGAACAAGCCTTCGAGTCAGTCGTGCTGAATTTTCAATGTGGTGTGTGTGTGTGTGGCACGTAGCGCCGTCCAATTTAGGTCAAAAAGAGTTAGTAATCATCGTCCTTAGTCATTCTTCAAGAAATAGGGGCCGATCGCTGACGCCGCTATGGCAGCCCAAAATCCACACTAAATAGTGGCTTTTTGGGGATGCATTGCATGGTCTTGGATCTCATGTGGATCGGTATTGTCCCAAATACAACAATTTTGTTTATTGAGGTACCCATTTATTCAGAAATGAACTCATCGGTAGAGATAATTTGTCGATTAAAATAAGGACCGATTTCCACCTGCTCCAGAGGCCATTCAGAGCTCCTGGGTCAGTTGAATTATGCGAGTGAAGGCCCAAGCCACAACGCAAAATTCGCAAAATGCTGTAAAAATCTGAGCTCTTGTGAGCGACGCAAAATCGACTGCCTTTGATTCTTCTGCACACTCTTACGGGCAGCGGCGATGCTCTTGCGTTTCATCGACTACGGGTGTTAGTTGATCGTTTACTTAACCAATGGAATCAAAAGTATCACTCAGCGATTAGGTCTCTCGGTAGGACGATTAGGGGGTCGTAAAATGAGCGAAGCAAGAACGTTGCCCGAACAGAATACCCATTTTGATAAAACAATTTAATCATTTGCCCGTGACTGAATTAATGTCAGCCAATTTGACAGATGTAGCTCAACTATTTGGCCGTTATCAGCTGTCAAAGTTCAGAAGTCTTTATTAGAAGACTCTTCATTCAGAGTACAATGTACTCATTAACATTATTCTATAACACTATTATGCTTTAAAAATGGCGAGTCTGCGAAGTTTTGGCAAAAAAATTATTCCGTATTGATTTTTATAATTTTTTTTCCATTGTGTGCCTTTTAAGTACACACATGTTTTTTTTAGTACAATGTACTGATAATATAAAACGTTCATTAAAACCAAAATATTCTTTAAAAAAATCCTGAACCGGTGTTAATTTTTGAATAAATAAATATCTTTTTGCGTTGATTTTTTTTCAATTTTGTGCCTATTAAGAGTACACAAGTTTCGTTTTGAGTACAAAGTACTGATAACATTTAAAGTTCATTAAAACCTTAATATTTTGAAAAAAATGGATGTTTAAATCAATTCTTTAATAAGTAACCGCCATTCGAGCAAATTTATTTTTTTTTAATTGGCAGCATTGTTTTTCGTGAAACGGTTTTTAAAGCAGACGGTTAATTTATAGATATTGTGTACGTTTTGAAAATTTAGCATGAACTGATTGATTCTAGAATAAAGTGCAAAAGAGCAAATTTATTTTCAGAAAAAGTCTTAAGAAAATCCATAAGCCGTTTGAAACCTGCATATCTCCTCTGATTGACAATTCGCGTTTTTTTTTTTAGATAACGATCCATGGAAAGTCTTGGTGGATTTGAATTTTCTCCTAAAATTTTTACCAGCTCCCTAATTTTAATCAAAGTTTGGTATAAACTGTAGCATTAAAAAAAAAAAAACTTGGAAATAAACACTTTAAGTCAAGTTTACCTCCCGTGTCGAATTTCTCTATACTTATAAGAGATATAAACACAAAAAAAAAAAATTGTTCCCTTTTTTGTCCACCACACTGTCACTATGCAATGGAAAATGGTTCGAACAAAAAACCTTAACTTAATTTGTTTCTTCAAATGTAACGATACTCCTTATATAAGAAAACAAGAATTTTATTTATTCCAAAAGGATCATACACACTAAAAATGCAAGTTACCGGTGTGTGGAAACGGGAGGGGGGAAGAATTTAATTTAATTGTGTACCTCATCAGTCGATGGGTGACGGTTGTTTTTATCCCACAAAATGTGTCCTCATTTAGGAAAAAAAAAACAATCTTTCACAAGCCAACAGCATCCTATAAAGAATCCACAATATTTATGAAATATCCCCATGAAATTGATCCAGCATCCTGCAAAGCAATGGAAGGCCATAAAATAGAACAGGAAATCATTCTTTTAACTTCATCTTTCTAGGGTTCTTCGCCGGGGATAATAAGATTTGTTGAAGGGAAATAACTATCCTTCCTCTTAACTTAACGACAACATCAAGGCTTTCCCATTCAATTGTGTGTACACACATTGCAAATGACCTATGTCTCTCTGTCTCTCTGGGTGCAATTCCAGAATCAACAAATCCCTTCAATGTACTCTATGTACGAGTACCTACATAGAGTACATTGAAGGGATTTGTCATCAGGGCATATGTAATACTTGGAATTTTGTCGTCGTCGTAGTCGTTGTCGCTAAGGCAAAACAAGAAGTCCAACAAGCTTGTTGGACATAGGATTCCATCAGATTAAAGGTTGTTAATACTGTCGCCAATTTAGTAGATCTTCTCTATCTTATTCCGGTGTCCGGTATCTCCGGTGTGTACTCTATATACGAATGTATTTGTTTATACAAGAAGGGCGGCGGGTGTGAATGTTTCCCTTTCTAATTACTATGTCTACCTTTTTAGTGAATGGCGCAGACGACCGACGGACCAACAACGCAACCTCCATCTCCATGTCCATGTCCAAGTCGTCCAACTCCAACGGGCGACCAAATGAGAGCCAATAAAGCAGGTGTAGTTTGTTTTGATAAATTACTTAAGGTATTAGGATTGCTAATCCGTTTTGTGTTATTTTTTTGTTGTTGTTGCTTGTGTATTACGATTACCAGCTCCCAGTGTCCCAGTTGTATATATCCTGGTTGTGGAATGCCAGTTGTTGTTGTCTTGGAAACTTACGACTAATGGGGGCTTTTTGAATTATGTATCTGATTTGACTTTGATAAAATCATAGTTCATTAGCTTGAAGCTATAAAGGATGTGTTCAGTAAATTTGGTTTAGAATTCATAACACGAAATAGGGTTTTTCTTATGTTTTGTTTGTTTCTTGAAATGGGGAGGTTGTATGGGATGGACATAGTTAGTCTTGTTGGTTTTAATAGCTTTTAAGAGCAATTTGTTACTTGCTTATCCTAGTTAGTTCTTAGCGCATGTAAATTTAAATGGTTTGACAGATTTTCTAAGACTGGAGTTGTCCATTAAAATTGTCTGGAAAAATCATAAATAACTTTGTCAAAGGAGTTCATTTGTCTATAAACAAATTCCATGCAATCTTCATCGATAGAGTGGTGAGGTACATGAGTAGTGAGGAGTATGAGTGGTGAAGATTGTTAGTTCATTGCATTTCAAAGTGTTCATTAAATTGAGAAGGAAAACATCTGAATTTTGTCAACTGAGGAACTGTATGGGGATCTATTGATGAGGTTACTCTATGTTTAAACTATTCTGAATGAGGAACATTGAAAGTAAACTTTGGATCTGAAGAGTGTTTTTAAATCTCAGTTTTAGCTCAGGTACATGCGTATTAAGAATCCTTTGGAATTATGACTGAGCAATAGAATGCTTTTAAGTTTGTTAATTTTCTGTTGGGACAGCTCCTTAAATATTGTATCCCATGGTATTCGGACAAGAGAAAAGCCACGCAAAAGCATTCCACATTCGTGTGGGGCGGCAAAAGTGATAATCTTTAAAATTACGTATAAAGATTGTCTAAGGGTAGTAAACTGATATGTAATCTTAATGGAACTGTGGAATCGTTTCAAAGGAGGGACGAAATTGGCTTTTTCTTTGAAGCACTTCTTCATCATTTGATTCAAGATTGTAAAGAAAAAACGACAAAAAACAATAAATTACCTGAATCCTTGCAGCGGGTGGTGCTTTTTAGAATTGTTATCATTAACAAGACTCTTGAACAAATAACTGCTCCTCCAGGATCGGATTGAAGGGTGGCGTGTCAGAAACTAAGTTTTTTCACTCAAATCTTAAGACGCCTATATCTCGTTACGTAGAAGTCCTAGGTGAATACGTTTTACATTGTCAGTCATGTATTGAGTACAGCTGCATGATCTATATACCTAAAATTTTTTGAAAAAATTATTGACTTTCCAGGAGCGGACTGAAGGGTGGTGTGTCAGAAACTATTTTTTTTCACTCAAACTTTCAGACCTCTATATCTTGTTATATAGAGATCCAAGGTGAATATGTTTTACACTGCCAGATAGGTATTAAGTTCAGCTACATGATTCATATACCTTAAATCTCTTGAAAAAATAATTGCGCCTCCAGGAGCGGAATGAATGGTGGCGTGTCCGAAACTACATTTCATCACTCAAACCTTCAGATGCCTATACCTCGATGTGTAGAAATCTTAGCGAAGTATATTTTGCATTGCCAGATTGGTATTGATTCCAGCTACTCAGCCCATATACCACAAATTACTTTCTAGAATAACTGTGTTTTCAGGAGCGGATTGAAGGGTCGCATGTCAGAAAATACATTTTTTTACTCAAGCCCTCACATGCCTATATCTCGTTACATAGAGGTTATAGCTGAGTATATTTTGCAGTGCCAGATAGGTATTGAGTTCAGCTACCTGATCCATATACCAGAATTTTTCTTAAGAGATAATTGCGCCTCCAGGAGCGGATTGAAGAATCGCGTGCCAGAAAATTCATATTTCACTCGTGCTTTCCGCGCCTATATCTCGTTATTTTTAGGTACTAGGTGAGTGGTTATTCCAGTGTTAAATTGGTATTGATTCCAGCTATCTGTATATCAGCTTTCCATATACCAGGAAAATAAGGCGAGGAAAAATAATTATTCCATCGCCAGGAATGAAATGAGTGGAAGGTTCTTCATTCGCCCCGACGCTCTCCTTTCTAATTGCTAATAGCTCATCAGCCGTGGCTGCTATCGGCTCCGGAGTTACATCTAACGGCGGGCCACCTGTCTGGCTTCTATTTTCAACATTGTAAAATTCAATTCTACAACTTTTTTATGCAGATTTTTTATGATAGAGTTTTTTTTGCAATGATATTTGAGAAAAACAGAAAAATGCGGAAAATTGGCCCAAATTTGACTTAGCGTACTATGGTACTGGTTTTAGTCTCATTTGACGCGGAATTAAATACGCAACAACTTTTATTAAATTCTTAACCCAAAATCAATTCTTGTTTTGCTCTCTTTTTATCTGAGTTTTGTTTTCGCAGCGTGGAAATTATTAAACACATATTTATTCGGGGTGCATTAAGCACAAAAACACAAACAATCTATGTTTGTATATTTCAATTCACAATAGCATTAATTTGCTCTGTACTGTACGAATGTAAATTTTAAAAAAGATATGCAAAACTAATCAAAGCAAGCTAAAGTTTTCTTGTTAAAAAAAAACTATTCATTATCTAATCGAAATTTGATTAAAACAAATCCGAAACAAAAATTCGCATTTACGTTCTTTTTTCAAAATGGCAGGTGTTCGAATGTTTTTAGAGCAAGACTAAGCCTTTGCCATAAAAATAATCTCACGTACAACACGGCGCGATTCTTTTTTATTTTTGTTCCGACCTTGTATTCATATAAACAAATTAACGAGTTCAAAATAAAATCCATTATCATATACAAATTACTGAATATCATTAAATAAATACCAATACCTAGCATAAACAACAATCGGCCATTAAATCAAAATTATTTATAAAAAGTTCGTTTGCCGAGGAAATGAACACAAATCGTGCACAGATCACGATCTCTTCACCCACTTAAAAGAACCCACAAATCTAAAAAAAAAAACGTGCTCTGACGATATAGTGTGTACCTATTGTGAATAAATTATGTTTGTATTCACAATTCAAAAAAAAAAATTATTGTTTTACTATTCACAATTCTGTCAGTCAGTTGACTTGTCGTTGTCAGTGTCACTCCCCGCAGACAGTAGGGTTCAAAAGCCCACAACCAAAAACAATAAAAAAAAACTAGCAATGTTGTGCGATTAAGAAAAACGTGACAACAATTTTAATGACCAAATGTGCAAGAATTACAATGACAGTCCTACAGAGAGCTAAACAACCTTTTTATAAAGCGTTTCTTCGACAATGCGACTGAGTTAGATAATGTATCTCAGCACTCAAACCCAAAAAAAGATACAAAATTGAGGGAATTGTTGATGAAAAAAGTGAAAACGTAAAAAAATTAGAGAAATACCAGGCGCAGCTAAGCTAATAGTTGGCACATTGGAACCAAGCATGTGCTCTTCGTTTGAATGACGTGCTTCCCATTGAAGTCAAGTGATTTGTTGGTGGAACTTTATTTTTATTACAAAGTTTGGCACTTTTTGACACTTCCCAGCATAGATAGGTGGAGACCTCTATTCAATGGAATGCTAGCAAAAAACATTTGTTTTGTTTTCAAAGAGCTTTGTGCGCCATTGATGCTGTATTGGTATTTTGTAATTAGTTCTGTCAGATACTGGGCTTTTGAAAAGACCAACCATTGTCAGGGCACAACAATGGAACTTATTTTTTATGGAAACCTTTATCTGAGGAATCTTTTAGGTTTTTTTTTTATTTGGTTTTGATCATACATATATCACAGAACCGCTTGTGTTCTCTTTTTCCCTAAAGATTTGGAATTGGAATTTCTGTTGAATGCTGATGTTGGCTCAGCGATAAGATAAACTAATTTTGAAAATGAAACAACAAGGCGCGTCGTTTGTTTTTTTATTATTTTTTTTTTGAAGATTTTATTGTGGCGCTAGATCATTTTTGGGATTTTGGGTTTTCTTGGAAAAAAATTAGCTCTTTTATTATTATGAGCGCTGGACATAAAATGACAAAAAGATGCGAGAGGCTTTTTTATAGGAATTGGTATGAGAAGTTTTTGAATAATTTAGGCGCGATGGATAAATTATGTATCAATTAATAAAAATAATAAATAAATTTCAATCAATGTGATATCTGTCCCGGTTGTGTGTCGTTTGTTCTTTTATAGTGAGCCTTTTTTTGGTATACCTAACTTTATGGTTTTTTTTTCTGAACCCCCTGTTTTATAAAACCAAGTATTTTGAATATTAAATGGTTTTATTAATATCCTAAGGAAAACCCTAAAGGATCAGGGAACGCATTATTTTTGTGTATTCTTTTTGGTTTCCCACGCATAACACATTGGTTTAAGAAATTTTACGTAAAATGGTCGAAAGATTATTATTGGTGAGTGGATTGCTTGAAATCTATTTGGTAGAAGTTTATTGTGATAATAATTAAATCACTTTTTTATGTGGTTTTACTTTAAAACTAAGGTAAATGCATATTCTTTGTCTAAAGGGTTAGAAAAGTGGATCAGTTAATTTAGCCATTAGAATCAGATGAGATGAATTTCCCAAAAGAAATAGACTACGAGTCTTTGAATCTATTAAGCAAATACGAAATAGGTCGTTAGGAGTAAGGAGTACTATAGAGTCCGGCTTTGAGTTGTCTACAAAGCCACCTTTGTATATCCCTTTGGATTCACTCGAAACCAAATTGACCACGTTTTCAAACGTCGAATGTACAGGGTTTCTTTTTAAAAATGTAATAAAATGAAAAAAAATTAATTTTTTTCCATGTAAGATGGCTTTATTGGTAAGAGCAAACATTCCTATTAATTATGGAACACAACGTCGTTTGCAGTAGCGCATTCTGTAACTCTAATTTTCTTCCAAGTTGATGGTTTCGGGCTGTAGCTTGAAAGTGTAAGTGTAGTTGAAAGTGCTTGAATATGGAAACGATTCAAGCACTTTCATTGTTGGAATAACATCAGTCCTTCACGGTTTCCCACAAAAAGTCCAAAAGGGTCAAATCGCAGCTCCGAGGCGGCCAATTGAAATTTTGGCGTTAACATGGCTCAGTAACGCCCACCGTTGACCAAAACGTTGGTCCCAGCTTCATTTTCGACGAAAAATCGTCCAATGAAGTAGCTACTCCACAATCCGCACCAAACTGTCAGTCTTTTGTAGCTTATCGACAATAACGTGCGGGTTTTCCGAGCCCCACATGTGGCAATTTTGTTTGTTAAAGTAGCCGCCGAAAGGAAAATGGTGGGTGCTTCATTTCTGTCAAGATTTCGATCGGGAAACAGCTGTTAACCTATAATTTAAAAAGAAACCACTAGATGGCCTCTCCGTTATTAAGATGCCAACATATGTAAATACGGATCACTTTCTTGTTGGTATGGTGTTCTGAGGCTGGATTGCTTTGCGAAGATGTATTGAATCCGCTGCTCAGGTTCAAACATACACGGCTGTTCAACTTATATGAAGTTTTTGCAAAACCTTGTGTTAAAACCTAATGAATAATTATTAACCAAGCCTGCTCACGAGCTAAACCTCTTTCTAGCTTAATGATTAAAATCTTAATCTTGTTGGACAAAGTTCACATTAAGGTTTTGTTGTGTCAGAAAGCAACATCTATAATCGCGAGTCGTCCTCGAAGAGGGAAGAATGAGTCCAGAGGATAGAGTGCCATTCGTGAATGAGATGTGATCACGCTTTAAGAACGAAGTTATTAGTACTGCTGACACCATCTTAGGAAATATGATCTACGAGATCTAAGGTTTGATGGTGAATGAATGGTCTGAATTGAAGATTGCTGCATACCCAACAATGCAGCAGTCTAATAGAGTGCGGGCACTCGAAGATTTGTATAAACAGCTGAGAAGAATAGAGAAATTTTTTTTTATTTTATCTCACAATTGTTTGTCTCGATTGGGACACCCAAACTCCCACTCTCTGTTTCGCCTGTTGGGTTCACCGTATTGATTTCAGAAGACGTCGAAAGGCCTACAGGTTTTAAATTTTTTCACGGCTGAGGCAAACTAAATGCAGTGTCCTTGCATTTGTTTGATTCATGGATTTCTTACGCCGCGTGTTCCATAAGGTAGCCATTTGGAACCTTAACTTTTTCTTCTCTTTATTAATGACATTCCCATACGTTTTTTAAGGGTTCTTTTTGTTCCTCGTTTGCACATTTGCTAAAGCTTTATCGTTGAATTGTCAATCGTAATTGGTTCATTTATTATTAGCAGAGGAACAACACCTGCCCCTCAATCAGATGGTTTTTAATACAAAATTGCTCTAAACTCGTCTTAAATGTTTTTAAAATAAACATCAAGTGCCCCACGGTGTAATGTTTAATGTTTCGGACTGCTACCAGAAAGAGTTGGGGTTCGATTTTGCTTCATGCGTAGATATATCTAGATAAAGTGCATTTCATGTTGCCTTTCGGATTCGGTGGTGAATTGAAGGTTCCCTCCGCTCCTGCAAATTCACATAACATATAATGGTTGAGAATATATGTACAGTACATGTGTAAGTCACTAGGCCTTGGCTCCATATAGAGCTATCGTGCCAGTAAATTTAATTAAATTATTTAAATATTTTTATTACAGGTTTAATTGATCCCTACATAAAATATCTTCCGCCATCATTTTTGGTGAAGTTTAGACACTTTTAAAACATGAGATTTTAGGTTTTTATTTTCGCGGACGATATTCATATTAGATAAAGTTTTTTATTTTCGGAACTTACCGCGTTATAAGAAATATTTTCTTATTTATTTCTACCCGACGTTTCGAAGAAGTTTCATACTTCGTGGTCACGGGATGAGACTCAAAATAAAAAACTTTAACTTTTAAAACAGTTTATATTTCTATCTTAAAACCTCATCTGTCAATCTTACCTCCATCTACCTTAAAATACAGAGCAGTGAATCTTCCTAGTATTAAAAATGCGAATTAGAGTTTGTTACGCTTTCAAACATTAACTACTCAACCGTTCGTCATGAAATTTTCTAAACACATTTTTCCGACAAAATTTACTGTCTCTTGAAAGAAAAGCTATAGTAAATCTTTAAATAATTTTGTTTATTTTTGTACTTTAAAGTTTTAAATTTAAACATAAATCATTTGGAGTTTATAAGGCGCAATACATAGCTGTCTTCCTACAGTATTTCTTACATTATTATACCTCAGATGGCGCTAGAGTCCGGTTGGATCGGGCCTCGATAGACAAGCTTCTACAGCCAGGTCGGTCTCTTTGTAACTGCCTCCAGTTTTCACGTAAAGTTGGTCGAAGTCCGTACGCTACCTAGGTCTCGGTCTTTCTTTGCTGGTGAAATGGTAAAATCAATTTTTTTTTTGGTCCGGGGCATTGATGTCCATCCGTTCTGTATGGCCCAGCCATGTCAGGCGTTGGACTTTTACTCTTCTGGCCAGGTCTGTGCCGCTGTACAGGTCGTACATTTCAAAACCAAATTCCATTCCGAAAAGTATGTTTAAAACTAAACCCTGTTTGTCAGAAAGTAATAAACTTCTTTTTTTCTTCTCCAGCCAAGTCATAAAGATTAAAAAAAAAAGTTATTTGAGTGACCTAATCAGTCTAAAAGAATTGAAACAAATCGGAAAGATACACAATGACCCTCATCAGAGAAGCCATGTTATAAGCCCTTTAAATCCTCCGAGGGGTCTAATCCAATTTGGTTATATTAGCCTATGTTCATGTGTGTTGATCCATCATATCTTCCTATCTTGTGCATTCAACCTGCAATACCATCCATAATCGATTTGAATACACAATTACCTTTATTTGTGTTGCCAGACTCTGGAAAAAAAACCACCCATTCTGCCTCCATAACGATTGCAATTCACTTCAATTCACATAAAAAAACAAAGAAACATACTCCCCCTTTTTCCGAAACATAATCATCATCCTAATTCATCCTATGACACCCAAGCAAACGCCTACTTTTCCCTACCTAAACCTTCCCGAATCGCTGCGAACCAAAAATCCTAAAACCAACAATGACAAATAACTCACGCCAACAGGTAAATAACATTCAAACATTACGCAATAAACGTCAAAACAAATATTTGGCGCATATTTGCGGTGAGTTTGGCTCAGCTCCGGTCCAGGTCCAGGTCCAGGTCAATTCCAGCGCCAGTTGGCTCTTAGCAAATAAGCACACACATTGCCAATTACAGAGTAAAAGATACATAAACTGTGTTGTATTTTTCAGATACTTTTGTGTATTTGTTTTTTTGTTTTGTGAATGTTTTGTTTCTGTTTTCGTGGCTAAAATTCGATATGGGCAATGAGGAAATTAGCCGATGTCCAAACCGGTCGCTCGTAACTTACAGCTCTTACCAGCAACTGACTTCCATCCTTCTAGGTTTCAATCCAGCCAGCCATTGCCATCGCTATCGCCATCCATCCATATCCATCTGACCAAGAGAAAACCCCTACTCGTCTCCGGAAGGGGGCTCCACAATAAGTTTGTATACAGTGTTTACACTGTTTGCTTAGTACTTGGTTTTGGCCGGATTTTGTTTCTTCTTTAACCATTTTATGTGCATGAGAGCGGAGAAAACGGTTTTTATTTTCGTTGGTGAATATTTACGATGACAGTCGTTTACAAAGTGATTGACAAGCCAACGGATAAAGAGGAATAACAAGGGTACTAGCCCATAGGTATGGAAGAGGTTGTTGGCAAAAAACAAACAAGAAATGCAAAAATCGCTTTGTGTGCACCAACGGATAAATTTACATCTTGTAATATGAAGCCAAAAGACTTTTGACCTTTGAAAAAGGTACAAAATAAATAAGAAGTAAAAAAAGTATCTTTTTTTATGAAATGCATATCTGCAACATGTTTACGTGGCGCTGCAGAGTTGCAGAAAAAATAAATGCAAACAAGACAGCTTATACCTATGGTCGTCATGTCCTGGGTGCGTTTGGGTGAACCGTTGGCGAGAAAATCGATGAAGAATGCAGAGCGAGCACAGCCTTTCACAAAAGACCGCACATGTTATCTTATTACAAACAACAAAAATTCACATTTAAAAAACATAATCGGTTTTGTATTAAATTATGTTTTTTTTTTGAAGGGGGTTTGTGTGCACCAACGTGCAAGTGCATTCGGTTATTAAGTTATTAAAAAAAGGTTGGATGCATCAATGAACATGAGACATGACAAAATTTGCGGTGACACCGATGATTTTGTAAGGAGGATTGGCTCTTTGTTTGTTTACTCAAGACCACATGTAGATCTCCATTTGACCGCATCCTGTGAAAGGTATGATACCGTTAGGATTTTGGAAAGAAAAAGACTTTTTGACAGTTTTTGAGAATCAGAAAAAAACTTTGTAGAACGTTTGATGAACTCGAATTTGATATGCGAAAATTATAGACTTGAACTTGACAATCTTGGTTTTTGTGATGATAATAAGCCATATAATCATGAATATTTGTCTAATCATATGTTCTTAAATCATATGTTCTAAATTTAGAGGAGATTGAAGAAGCCTTATTAAAATTGAATGATAAGACTGAAGGCCATGATGGAATCTCAGCGATTATTTTTAAAAAAATGTGCAATCGCAATAGCTGAACCACTTTCGATAATTTTCAATTTATTTCTTGCTAAAGGTCAATTTTTGCAAAGCTGGAAAATTTCTTATTTATCTCCCATTTTCAAATCGGGTTCTAAGCAAGAAATAATAAAATCGATGATTAATTTTCTGATAATATCTCCGTTCCTTCGGGTGTCCCTCAAGGTACCCATTTAGGACCCTTGCTATTTTAATACTATTTAATTTATTTATTTATTCGACTTGTCTTCTTTTCGCAGATGATCTTAATTTTTATTGTAAGATAAGATCAGAATTAGATTGCCATCTTCTATTAAATGATCTAACCAGACTAGATGAGTGGTGCGAACAAAACTCTCTTTTTCTAGACTTGTCGAAATGTCAAGTATTGTCGTGCTTCAGAATTCCAATCTAATTTGATTATAAAATCCAAAAACCCTTTTACCATAATATCCTTATAAAGGGGTTTTTTTTTTTTAGAGGCATATAACTAAGTTGGCAACACTATTTTAACTGGCGGCCATATTGTCAGCTGTTAAGTGATTTATTTTTAGTTGGGTTTGGCATTTCAACATGAATAGACTGACGCCTATACAACGCTTCCAAATTGTGCAAATTTATTCTGAAAATCATGATTCTGTTCGAAATACTTATCGCGCTATGTCTAAAATAATCATCATTAATTCGATTAACTATGGAACGTTTTCGCACCACGTTTACTCTAAATGGTAATACGCATCACAGAAATGTCGTACAGTGCGTACAGAAGAAGTCATTGCTGCTGTAGAGCGTAGCGTAGAGGAAGACCCGAATCAGTCTATCCGCCATCGTGCACAAGAATTGGATATGTGTCCATCCACTTTTTGGAAGATTTTGCGGAAAGAAATTAGTTTGCGTGCTTACAAAATCCATTTCGTGCAAGAAATAAAGCCACAGGATCACCTAGCAAGGCGTAAATTCGGTGAATGGGCCAAAAAAAAAAAGTTTCCGTAGATCCCAATTTTTATAAACGAATTTTGTTTAGCGATGAAGCCCACTTTTGGTGGAATGGATACGTCAATAAACAAAACTGCCGTATTTGCAGTGATGATAATCCTCAAATGTATGTTGAGACACCGTTACATCCACAAAAACTAACTGTTTGGTGTGCTTTATGGGTTGGTGGAATAATCAGTCCGTACTTCTTTAAAAACGATGCTGGCCAAAACGTTACAATCAATGGTGACCGCTATAGAGCCATGATTACTGACTGTATCATCAATTGAACAACCATGATGTGCAGGAGCTGTGGTTTCAACAAGACGGCGCAACATGTCACACAGCTCGTGCCACAATTGATTCATTGAAGGAAACGTTTGCTAACCGTATAGTTGCACGTTACGGACCCGCTTGACTATTTTATGTTGGGATATGTGAAGTCGCTAGTCTACGCCAATAAGCCCGAAACGATTGAGCACTTGGAGGACAAGATTCGCCGCATTATTGCCGATATACGGCCACAAATGTTGGAAAGTCATCAAAATTAGACTACGTCCCAACCAGCGGTCATATTTAAATTATTATTAATTAAATGCCAGAAGATTTCTTTCGAATAAAGTAAATTTCAGGTCAATTTAAAAAAAAAAGTTCTACACCTCTAAAAAAACACCCTTTACAATTTCACTGCCGAAATTAATATAGTGAATTGAGCTCTAATTGTTGTTCTACGTCTTAAAATTTCAATTATGCATTATTAACTAACAAATAATTGCAATTAAGTAATAAATTTGTTTGTTTATGCTCCCTTTTTCCACTTATCAATCAACAGTACAAAATCCACAACATTTTATTTTCGGATCTGAATTGTATTGAATTAGTGCGTTCACGTGAATAACAGAATACCGCGCAATATTAACGCAATTACCGACTTAAATACAGATAGCAGAATAGGGCTGTATTATTTTGCTGGCTAAGGTAGTTTTGAAGTTCTACATATCAAAATGGGAGACAAACAACCCAGGCAAAGCTTTTCACATTCGTGTGGTGGTGCTAAATAAAGAATCTCGGTACTTAACAGTACATCCGAAGTTGTGTTTAAGGGTAAACTGATGGGAATTCTTAGGAGTGCGAGTATTTCGGTAAAATTCTGAGCACCGAATTTAGCATTAAATGGGATATTCTACAAAAATATCTTTTTAATTTATAAAAAAATAATACCTTCTTTTATTTCCAAATAGTACCTTTTATATTTTAATTGTTATATAAATCAAGCTCAATGTTCAAAGATATGAGAAATATAAAAAATTCTACAATTTTTTCGAAGTATCACTGATTTAAACTTTGCTAAAAGTGTAAACTCTTGAATATTTTTTTTCAAGAAAAATCCCCTCCTTCTAAGCACTAAGGGTTGAAATGTGTACTTGAAACAACTTATTTTGTTGGGATACCCCAATCCAGCAACAGTAAAAAGCTCAGACAACGCAACGCACTAACGGATGAAACGGATTCCATGGGTTGGGCCCTTTATTATTTGTACCTGCAAATTCTATATGATATGTGGTTGGCCATGTTTCAAGTAAGCAAAACATCTATAGAAACAATGCCTTTTTAGACTTATTAAAAATATGAATCAAAATTGCAATGAAAAAGAAAATAATTCTGTTGATCGCTTCCAAAGTTCACCAGAATCACTCGTTCCTGTCTGGCTGGAACATAAACATATAGATTTTTATTTATTTTTGATTATGAGCTATCCTTACTGGCGTGCACCATACGTTTCTGTTATCTGGTTCGCGTCAACAGATGCTCCTAGCCGATCTAACTAAAGCTTAAAACCACTAAAGGAAATATATTTTATTTAGTTTTATTTAATATTATTTAATTTTTCTAATTTTATTTAATTTAATTTTATTTTATTTTGTTTTGTTTTATTTTATTTTTATTTTATTTAATTTTATTTAATTTAATTTTAATTTTATTTAATTAATTAATTTAAAGTTTGAAATCACAGTTATTGTCATTTTCTTAACGTAAATAATCCCAATATTTTCATAGGTGTTCTGCTATAAGGGGCGGAGACGAATCTAACAAACCATAAATCATTAAAATCGGTTCAGCCGTTCTTGAGTTATAAATGGTGTTTTATGTATATAGATTAACCTTGTGTTATCCACACTTTAAAATAAAATTTGCATTAAAGTCCCTAAAAAAAAAATGCAAATATTCTCATTTTATTTCCGTGATAAGTCTTACCACAAAAACAAAAGCAAATAGCTACAAAAATGTATCCAAAAACTTCCCTTCAAAACTCATTCTTAAAAAAAAAAATGTTTTATTCATACCTTAATATGAATAAATTAAAAAAAAAAAACACTCAATGACGAATCCCACAACCCTTCTCATGTTCGAGTGCACAGACATTTCTTTTTATTTTTATGGTTATGCTAAATAAAATGTCAAGTATAACATGGCGAGCCCTTAACCCCTTTTACACCTGACTTTGGATCAATAAATAGCTCACTTTTTCAAAATTAATATGTCTTTAAGTAGGTACTCTTATTCCAAATGTTGCTATTCTCTTTAATATTCAACGAATTACACCTCACATCCGTAAAGTACGAAGTCTTATTCATATGAACACCCAACAAGACCAAAGCTTATCAAATATTTACTGTGGCAACCCTTCGGTTCTCCAATAAAAAATCGATTTAATTTCGTCCTTAAATATTAAAATTACAGAATTCAATAAGTTAGATACTTTCCAAGGTAAAGTATCTAATCCGAATGTCCTTTTTATGTGTCTGGATTCAAACCTTTATGCGCTTTCTTGGCCAACTTCCCTCACACTTGTCCAAATAAGTTTGACAAAAAAACATACAAATTGTATCCGAAATTCGATGATCCTCGAATTTATTACACATTTAGAACCCTTGGACCAGATAAAATAACTGCCATTAAATTGAATACAAATGTGGCCAATTTCTCTTCACCAGACGACATTGTCCTTGCAGTATTATTTGTGCCCCATCTACCCCCCCGTCGCGTTGTCTACTATTTAGACCGAGACCACCGACAACGGATGGGTCAACATATTCGCTACATTGAATATAAAAGTGACCAAATACATTTATTAGAATGGACGCAAGTGGTTCAACCGATAAGTGTCCTTTCTATAAACAAGTAGAAACAACCAGCAGCCCCGCTGGGAGAAACTTCACCTCCGCCGCAATCACACGCCCCAGGGAATTTGTTCCATTTTGTGTTTTATACACCTATTGAAATGGTCCGTGAAAAAGTAGCTTTGCTGTATGTAGATTGAAAGCCAGAGAAAGAGGAAGATCAACCAACCGCATGCATTGGGACTAACTCAATTGGAAAATAAAGTACACTAATCCACAGCCGCCAACCCTCGAAAATCCTCACAACCTGTAGTATGAACATCCCGAAAGCCATCAATGTCATGGTTTCCTTTGGCCAATCCACACCCACCTATCAAGCTACCAAACACTCAATCGCTAGCTGCGCCCCCTATACCTCATAGTTCGAGATTTAATTTGTTAATTCGTATTTAACACGTCAGCTTTGTCGTGCAATGGAAACACCTTGAGTGTGTGTTAGCCTGAAATCGAGGAACCGACAGGATTACACAAAATTGCATTCTATCGATGAGAGTTGAGTTCAGAGCAGTGAGTGTCTTCTGTCTTGTGTTGCCCACTGAAAACCCAGACCCCCTTCCGAGAATATTTGTTTAAATTAATGAGATTTGCCATGAACAACAGCAGCACTCCTGGCTGTCGTACCTCTTTGCTCCACAAACTCCCAAACAAAATTGCAGCTAAATGTTTAGTGGAAAACTTTCGTTTTGTGTTTTCCCATCCTCCCTCATCCTCGCACTCCTTCCTCATCGACATGACTGCCTCATCAATTCGCTTGTCACAGAAACACCATACCACTCTCTATACAACAACATCGATGGCATTGCTAAGCTGGAGCTAGATGGGGCTGGGAATGGAAAACTAAAACTAGGAGTGAAAGGAAATCGTTTTGTCTTATAGATACATTCTAATGCAATTAGGAAATACGGGATTCGGCATTGTTGTACCTCGATCATGGAGTTCGCGCGAAACGGGAGGATTGTCAACTATGTTGTAGACATTTATAGATGGAGTGGATTCGATGATGCTATGGTAGGGGGCTGACATCCTATAAAGCAAAAGTCATTGGAATGTTGTAAATTGAGTTTGTCGACAATGGCGGCAGCAACTGTGAGCCGATGACGATGGTTATATTGCTTGCAGACCTTAACCGTCTTTGTGTCTCCGATGGCAAAGCTTTCTAATTTATAATTGTTTTAGTGTTTTTTGTTTTTAATTTTGCATTTTTGCTCTCAGGTATTCGTGTTCCTGTTCCATGTAAAATGGATGACAAAATGTTGGATGGAATTGTATTTGAGTGAAAATTGAGTATTTTCTTTGGAATGGGATAGAAATTAAATTCTAAAGAATGAGCCGATGATTGGTGTGATTAATTGATGTCATTTAGGACATTTGCTAAATATGTCAAATGGAGATATTTATTGCAAATGACATTTGCTAACTAAGTAAGGTGATTTACGACCCTGCATCACAATTTTTTTATTCAAAAATTAATTGAAATATCGAAAAAGTTCGAACTTGCACACAAAGTTAAATATTTTTGATCTTTGTCGTAGGTAACTAAAATATTTGCTGACATTTTATAACTATCGCATACACTTTTACATTCTTATTTAGAATAGAATATTTTAGGAGGATGCGATATAAAATTAAAGGGGCCATCCTAATTTGAAGTGAGGAATGACGAAGGATTTTTGAGTTCACATCAATTAATCACTCTCAACAAAGTACCGTTTTTATTTGAAAATAGTTTCTTTTTGTGCATTGCTTAGATGAACTTTCGAAATTCGAATTATTTTCGAAATAATCGAACTTGAGAATAAAGTCAAAGATTTCTGATGTTTGCCGATACTAAAATAATGGCTGACATTTTTTCCCTCAGGTGTCTAAAGAAAACAAAAGAGCCCGGCTATAGAATAGCGTTGAAGGAGTTAGGATGTTACATCAATCAATCGCAATTAACAAATTTCCGTGTTTTTCCAAATTGTTTCTGAAATTAGCAGTCATTTTCTATTGAATATTCCGTTACCGTACTGAATATAGCTATTAAATGCAAGTTCTATTGCTGACAGCTGGTGTTTTTCGAACAATTCGATCGCAGGAATGAAACAGTAAAAAGTTCGGTAATTTTGGCTGCTAAAAAAATAAAGAAATAAATTAGATATTTTGAAGTTTTTGAAGTTTATTTATTTTTTTTTTGCTTTTCATACGAAGAAAAAGAACGGAAAGGTTTTTTTAATGATTTTTTTGTTGGTCTTGTTTTTCTTGCTTTGTAATTTTAAAAGTGTAAATGGAAACGCATGCGACTTTGACGATTTTATTGAGACCTTCTACTGTTTAATATGTTTGCTTCATTTATTGAAAAAGCAAGAAAATACAAAGAAATACAATGCGCGTGCATAGGAATGATAAGGAGGGACAGAAGGTTTCGATTAACATTGGTCCTGAATGTTTCCAAACTGAAATGGCAAGTAAAAACCTCGCCGGATAAACTATTCCAAATTTGTGTTGTTCGGCTAAAAAAAAAATCTCTATGTTTCACGGTACGTCCGAAATCGGGCTCAAGAGTGAACTGATGAGCATTCCTTGAGAGACGGGTTTTACGGGGATTAATGCAACTGGCTACTTCGAGTGGACACTTTTTATAAACGAAACGATAAAATAAGGAAAGACATGAAACATTGCGTCGGTGTTCGAGAGGAGCAATTGTTTTCGAAAAAGTTCCATTTCCTATCAATCTTTACGCTCTATTTTGTATTTTACCGAGCAGGTGTAGCGATGCTTGAGAAGCACCTGCCTAGAGGTGGCAGTTATACACGAGTCTTGGCCGTATAAAAGCTTTATAAATTGTAGCCAGATCAGAAGGGGAAAGAAACTTCATGCAGCGATATAAAAAACCTAAGCAATCAGCAGTACTTTTGGCGATCTCAAATATCGTTCAAATGTCGTTCCAAAGGATGTCGTCGTTGACACACATACCGAGTACTGAAAGCGTTTCGGTTTCTTCGATGCAAGTGCCATACATAGACAATGGCAATCAAATTATGAGACTAATTAAAACCAGTTGGAGATTTTGATAAAGCGATAAAGTTTGATGATATCCATGTTAGGCAGATCACTTGGATTATCGAAAAAGAACTTTACGTCTTTTGGATAGATTAGGATTAGGACATGGGTAACGGTGGTAAGGATGGTTTCCTCTTTCTCTTCGTCCATTAAACTTTTGCAACAACTTTATTAGAAGTTGGGTCTCAAAGATTTTTAACCTATAAGGCGGTATCCAGTAACGTCATCTTTTAAGAAGCAAATATTTAATGACACATCAGAGTAAATTAAGAATCGGGACGTTTTAGATCCGATTGTGTTCAAATCAACTTGGTCAATAGATAAGTTCTAATGCTCGTCTCTCTAGTTGTTGTAGCAATGCTTTCCTTACCTTGTTTACAAAGATTGGTGCTATATTCTTTTATTTTATTTTATTTTTATTAATCTGTCTCCGACACATTAAATCTCCAAAAGAGATGATTGTTGGACTATTCTGCCATCCGTAAGAGAGATGATCTACAATTTCGGGTAGTAACGGAGTTTGTGGAAACACTACAGAGTTATTTGAGGGCAATTTGGTAAATTTAACTGGATATCACGTTTTCTGTGTGCCAAGATAAGAACTCTGATTCCACAAATTTCCTCTTGTAACACGCTATAGTGATCTGAGCCTTGGAGACTGGAGGAGAGACAAAGATTTATTCTCCATGAATACCCGTAAGTGAGTGTCGGTCACCTCGTAAGTGAGTGTAGTCTAGTACTAGTTGCGAGATTTTGTATTTTCGTGTGAAAAATATAAGTTCAGTTTTGTGAGGGTTGTCATCCAGTTCACAGTTTCCGGGCCATCCCTGCGGCATATTAAGAGCGATTTACATGAGTTCTATTATATTTTAATATGCTTCTCTGATACGATAATGAAACGTCATCAGCCTATGCGATCACTTTGAATTCGTCTGCTTCTTGGCCTCAGATATACATAAAACAATCTGAAACCTATAAAGTCCTGCTGATATTTTCTAAGACCAAGCCATCGAAACTAGCTGGTTGAGCCTGAGGGTAACGAATTGAGGTGGTAGAGCTCTAATCTTAGTCTAGATAATAACAATTGCTGGTTAAAGAGGATCAAGAAAAACAGACACATTTTTGGGCGTGCAAAGGTGACAATTTCTTTTTTAAAGTGAGATAATGGTGAGAATATTTGGTCTTATAAGTAACCACTGGGGCACAAGATAGCTGTCCTTACTGTATCTTTTACAGCTTTTGTTCAAGAATCAAACATTTTTTTTTTTTTTAATTTTATTTATAGTTGCTCTTGAAGTGGCTTCCTGGCTATCGATTTAGTGTTATTGAACCCTCAATAGCTGTTCTTATATTTATAGTTATATTGTTTGTTGTTTTAGCTAAATAGAAATGTGTTTTTTCGTTCATAAGCATCTTTTCACAAAAACTCAATTTTATTTCTTTTATTATTATTTATTTATAAATATATTTAAAAATATATTTATCTCTATATAAAAATAAGTTTCAATTTTGTGTCTGACCTTATATTTAGAATCCGGCTGGGTGGATTTTAATGATTTTTTTTTTTAAATAAAAAGGGACCATTTGTAGAGTCTTTAGAAACAAAAAAAAAAATTGAAAATCCGCCCAAGTCCGGAAGTCAAAGTTTTTTTTAGCTAATTGTACAACCTGATAGCAACAAAGGTTTTCGTTCCCATTGAAATTTATTTCAAAGATTTATTTATCTCTTTAAAAAAAAATATTCATAAGAAGGAGATGTTTCTCGGGAACGGCTGCTCCTATTTTGACGGGACTTTCACAGGTATTTCACAGGTGTTTTAAGGAATAACTTACACAATTTTAATTATCCATCGTTTTTTCCCGAAAATTCTTATTTGTAGACAGATTTTGAAGGCACTTTCACAGGCAGATACATAGCTGATGTTGTTGTTGATGGAGTAACTAAGACCATTATCCCTTTTTTAATAAAAACAATTAAAAAAAAGCCTTTAGCAAAATTTTGACCGATAGTTGACACTGGTCTGGAGATATTGGAGAACGAGTTTTCCTTGTACCTTTTTTTTATATCAACAATATTAGATTTAAATGACTCTTGTCTTAACATGGCTAGTCGATAGCCTGGTAGTTTCTAATTGGGTGCGATTAATAGCGCTGTTGTTGGGATCCAGAAAATTTATTTTAAACCCGAGCAACGCCGGGTGGATTTGCTATCTTTATATATAAAAAAATGTCATGTCACGATGTTTGTCGCCAATAGATTGCAAAAATTTTGAACCGATTTTAATGAAATTTCTTATTCTGTTTGTAATTTGGCCCAACTTGAGACCTAAGATTGTTTTTATCTCGATTAATAGCCTCAATATTGTCTTATTGCAAGAACCACAGCAACGCATGGCCGGGTCTGCTAGTACAAAAAAAAATTTAAATAAGTAAATTGAACTTAAAAAAATATGTTTTGAATATTCAGCTGTCAAATTAACTTTTTGATTGAGGAGCTTTATATAAAATTTCTAATCACAGTTTATGTTTGATTGTTGAAACTATTAAAGAAACAATTTCGAATTTTTGATTTAATTTTTACATAAATAACACAAAGAAAGAAAAAAACAATATAAATAAAATAACCAATGCAACATTTATTTTTCTTTCAGGTAAGCACCCTCAGATGTATCTATATCTTAACGTTTAAAACATAAAGTTTGAGTAAGTAAAACAGTTTTTTTTTATAGATACTTTAAGGTTTTTGACAATTATCATATAAGAACCGCAGCATAATCTCAAAACATGACCAACCTTCCCTGCTCTAGTTATTTTGTTTTTGCATCTATAATTAAACTACGTCTTAGGACAGTTTCTATCACATCCATCTTATGTTTTTGAACTTAATAACCAATGACAGATTAACTATGCATCAATCTGACAACTGTTTCGCAATTATCGGCTTAAGCTTACCTGAAGCTATAGGATTATGAAACCACTGAAGTCAGAAAGTTTTAAAAAATAAACCCTAAGGCTTCCAACGGTATCTGAAATATAACTTCATCGTGATTAACTATATTATTAGTTTTTTGATTAATTAATTACTCCTTATTACTTAAAGCAAACACTTCCAAAGCCTTGAGCTCCTTAAAACCAATAAAAAAGCCCCTAGAAGCTCAAATTTCAAGTGGCAAATGCCACCTAAAAACATTCTAATCGTAACTGATTACCATTATTGACACTAAATCAGTTTTAAAACTAATAAAACTCAATCAAAAGTCCAATCCCCAGCGTGAAGCTAAAGTGTTATTAGGCACGAGAAACCACTGAATAATGTCTGCCGACATATTTATCACCACACCATCCCACCTCCACCTCGCTATCCTGGCCACACTACATGTATTTGTATACGTGGAATAGAACTTACAAAACAATTAATCAAGATGACTCCATTGTATAATTAATCGCCGACATTATTTTTCGCGCACTTAATCGTCCAACCAACCAAGTCGCAGGAGCTGTTGCGATATGCCCCACATACGATTTAAAGCAATTTCTATTTAATTTAATGAGCTCTTAGTTTTCCATACGACGCGAATTAATTATCAACAAAAGCCTTGAGCAGCAAGCAAGCAAGGGCTCCCAAATGGCTTCTTATGTGGTGGCTTTGATGAATCAATTTCAAGGCTAAAGCGCATTAAAAGTAGAAACACACCCGAGAAATTTATTGTATCTAGATACTATCTTTTCACAAAAAAAAGATACTCGCACGTGCTCCGAACTGAGCTTCACAACCTCCCCCACGCAGTTAGTATGTGGTGTGCTAATTGACGTCATGTCAACATTATCTTTGCCAGAATCAGACAAAATTATCACCACTTTGACAAACAAACAAACAAACACAAAAGATACAAAAGTATCTGAAACCAAATTCTTGTTTCTTGCGCTGCTTTTCTCAGTCAGTGACCACACAAATCAAAAAATTTGCATTTTTTTACAGTCGGTCTGGTGATATCATTAGAAACATTAATTTTATTGGAGCGACTTTCGAGACCGACGACCACTTGACAATTTGTTTTTCGTTTGCACAAACAACCCAAATCGTTTGCTCCTTGATGCTCTGAAGTCTTCTGAAGTGAAGCAGCAAAAACTCCAGTCAGCAAGCCAGAGGCAGCCCCCATGGAACAAGCACCGCATTGCCAGCCAGCCAGTCATGCAAAAGCTCATTAATCAGTGTCATTGAGGCGAAGTAAAAGGATTCGTCGTTGTAGCGGTAGAAGTTAATGACATCGATTGCACACGAGAAGAAAACGACCAAAATAACGATGTTCGACTTGAACCTCAGTGCAAGACATAAATTTCCCCGACACATACATCGCATCGTGTCGTCGTCGTCGGTCGGGATCGCAATCGGGAGCGTGTCATGCAAATTGACCAAGAACAAACAATATCATCCCACATCCCACCCTCTCCTAGGGTCTTCCTCCAGGGACAGCTCCTAGCAAACATAAAGATACTTTTATATCTTTTTTTTTTATAAAAAAAAGAGAAAACTTTTACCCAACTCTCTTGTTCATGAAATCTCAACTGCAGTCTGAACATATCAGTGTAGATACTTATAGATACTTAAAAACTGACCGTAGATACATTTTTCGAATCCCTTTGTTCATGCATAATCCCCTGTTCGAAGGGCAATAAATTCAAATTAACTTTCCGTGCTCCTATAGTGTAATTAGACAGAAAAGATACATTTCTATAAGTTTTTTCCAAAAAAAAAACCCGACGGAAGTTATAAAATTGACTTCACAGACTATGTAAAGTATCTATAGTCTAGGATACATCGATATCTTAAAATTTTTATTACCGAATTTCTATTCGCTCCTTTGCAATACCACACACACCATGTGTAAAGTGTATCTATAGATAGAATTTCCTTTGTCCTTGGTGCAAAATTATTTTCATTTATGATTTGCTCAAGGGAGGATCCCCGGTGTGTGGTCCCCCCACATTCTGTCTGAATCGATAGAAACAAAGGCAAAAGATACCCCCAATAGAATGGCACCAAACCATAAAGAGCATTACAATTTACGTATCATTTGAATAACTTGACAGATGAAATATTATTGCAGAGGTCGACATTGGCGGTGGTGGTGTCTGTGGCTTTAGATACTTTTTTTTGGATTCTTCTCTGGAAAAGACAAAATACCTACAGAAATAACTCCAGGGAGAGTATCTATAGTCTATTGGCGCAAGGATATGGTGTCGGTGTCGAATCCGCGAGTCAAATACAATATTTATGGGTATAGATGTCGTCTGCAAAGATACAAAGATACAAAAATACCGTAAATTGATAAAATATCTGAAAAAAAATTTGCTATGAAATGTGAAATTGAAACAAATCAAAAGACGGATGAGGGGGTTTATTGTTTATTATGGTCGAGATGTTATGGTATTCATGAAAAGCCATTGACAGCCAGCCAATCCTTAAATAATCCAAACTATGATTGATGACGGCTGGGAATAGTGACACGTGAGCGAGAAATAATGGAAATGGTGCGGTGTGGGGGTAATTCATCCGGGAAATTGCAAATGCTTGAATGAAAAGCGTAATTGTATGGATCATTAAGACAGCAGTGACAGTTCTGAATGCAAATTTGGCACACATATTTGTGAGGAGGTTATATTTATAATAAATGTGACAAAACAGTTCTAGATTATGCGTAAAATTAAGGGTGTCTAACAGATACAATGTTTTCGGTATAGCAACTTACAAAAAGGGTGAATTCAGATCGCTTTTGATTGATTATTGAAAGTTTTGATATCTGGTAAACCTTATTTGAGTCTAACTGCTAAAATCTTTATTCAATTTCTAACTAATCATGTTACATAGATTATAATAGTAGATTTGAAATAAACGCCGCCTTTAAGTCAACTCAAACAATGCCCATCTGCCTTGAACCCGTCTAAATCCAGGTTAATCTCTCAGAAACGAGTAGAAAGTAGAAAGAAAATGGCTGCATTTTTAATTTTGGCCGGACAGAAGCACATAAAAGAAGAACTTTGAGTTTAAACAATAGAAGCCGAACTAATCCTATTAATATTATAAATATGAATGGTTGTATGTTTGTTCCGCAATCACGTCTCAACAGCTAGACGGATTTGGATGAAATTTAGCAGGTAGATGGGTGAGGTATTGAATTGAAAAATAGGGTACTTTTTATCCCGGATTATGAGAGAGGCTTCAATGTGAAATGATGTATAGCTGAAGGGTAGATTGATGAGTTACAGGATTCACTATTCTACTACACATATGCTACTTTTATTCCAAAAGAAATTAGCGCCTCTTGCGGGAGAAATCTTAGTAATTGTTTTTGTTACGAACGACAGTACTGATCATGCAACAGCACTGTTCTTTCGTGGCAAACCAACTGCCAATATAGATAAATATGTTTTATAGTCAGTCTTGTTCGGTCCTTAAAATCGACAAGTCATATTTCGGATAACAAAAGGGTATAACGAATAAATGTGGGTTTGTTAAGATATTTTTTCCACAATAAAACGGGAGTTTGTTTTATTTCCTAATGTATTCGGAACATTTTTTAAAGGGATTCGATTTAAATTATAAAAATCATTTAAACTAAAGTCCACGTAACTTCGGGTAGAACATAGTAAATGAAGGATTCTCCTTATTTTTTTTGACATTTGACTCCTTACCTTACCTTAGGTGATAAACCTCAACCAACAAGCTTCTGTACCAAGATCCACCTCTGGTTTATCACGTGAAGGTGGTTGAGGTCCTCTTCTACGTGCGTCACTTGGTTTTCCTCTACTGCGCCGCCGCCTTCCCTCCTTGGTGAAGTTGAAGATTTTTCAGGTCGTAGAATGGGTGTCAATCCACTCTATGTGACTCAGCCATCTGAGACGTTGGACTTTTACTTTCTGGCTAGGTTTTCGCTACACAGCCTGGTATAGTTTCTCTTTGCATCTCCTTCTCAACTTGCCGTTAATCCATACGGGACCAAAAATTACTCATAGAATTTTCCTTTCGAAATTATTTTAAATTTTATATTTTATATTTTATATTTTGTATTTTATGTTTTATATTTTGTTGCATGACAGGGCATCGCCTTGTCTAAATCCTTTTTTGACTTCAAAGGTTTCGGTGAGGTCTTTACCGACCTTGACGGTACGGCGGGCATTTTCCATCGTCATTTTGCACAGGCGGACTAGTTTAGCAGCGATGCCAAACTAGGCTTTGAAATAGATGAGGTAGTGGGTATCGATTTGAAGTTCTTGGGCTTTTTCTATGATCTGCCGTAATGTGAATATTTGGTCTATAGTGGTCTTTCCTGGCCTAAAACCGCACCGATATGAACCTTGTGGGTTGTTGATGAATTGCTTGACTCAATGCGCTCAAACTCTACAGCAGAATAGATCATAGACGATGTTGAGAAGGCCTATATAGTTGGCGCAGTTCGTAGGGTCTCCTTTTTTAAGGATTCGGCTTACAAAGTTAAGATTCTATTCTTCGGGCATGCTTTCTTCGAACCATATCTTGATTATGAATTTGTACACACATACTAACCAAGTCATCGCGTGAAGATTTGAAAAGTTCGGCAGCTAGGCAATCGGCTCCTGCGGCTTTATTAGTCTTATGCTTGGATTTAGCCAGATTTATTTCATCCAGATGGTGGAAGGGATCTTCTGATCCCTTTTTTTCTTTCATCTTACCTTTTTTGCTCATAGAGACCGCGAGCAGTTTTGGTCCTTCTGTGCAGCGCCACGCCGTCTGTATGCTTTCTATTTAGCTACAGGTGCTTGAAGGCAATTTTTTTTTTATCCCTCGGAAAGTTCGGAGATCTATGATACTGGAGCAGTGTCTGGCGTGGTCAATCTGGTTGACAGTTGATTGATCAGGATATATCCATCTTCCTTTATGAATGTTGATGAGTGGGAACTGCAAACTAGCTATTACAATATTTCACCTCGCAGTAAAGCCAATAAGCCTAAATCCGTTTTCGAAAGTCATGTTTTTCGACTGTACGACCAAAAATAGGTTTTCTTCCACCTTGGCTTCGAAGTCGCCTAGGACAGTAATTATAATGTCATAGCTAAAGTTCATATGTTTTGTTCAAGAGATCAAAAAACATATCTTTGGTCTCATCAGCTCTTTCCTCTGTCGGGGCATGGCGCATACAAATCCCATTTTCATGAACTTAGCCATGGTGATTATGGCTCGTTCACACATTTGAAACTCAAGACCTCTTGCTTGAGTCTGCCTCCAAGGGCGAATCCACATGCAAATTTTCGTTGCTTTTTTGTTTGTAACAGTTGCCATAGAGTAAATAGCAGTTTTCTTCCTTTTGCCCGATCCTTGTCATCCTTATCCTTGCACTTCACTTACACATTAAAGTTCGTTGTCCTTATATAGTTTGAAGGGTTCGTCAACAGTGAATCCGTCTATATCCGAAACCAAAAGTTGATTTGACACTAACCTTCCTTTTCATGGTCGGGATGGCAAGCCCCCAACGTATAAGACCAAGGTCGTAAACATCAACTCTAAAGACCAGGCTGCGGTCCGTAAAATTTTTCTAACCCACTTAGTATTTCGGTCTAAATGGAACTTAGACGCCATTGTTGATTCCATCTAGACATCTAGAGCATTCTTCGGCTGCTGCATGAATGCCAGTAGAAGTACCCACTAATCCCCATTCTCTCGTTTGCTTCCACTAGCATTCTTCCTAGGGGTTGGAACCAAATCTGCAGTTATGGTACTAGGATTCACCACGTGTAGGCAAGAGTAAGATTTGATAGAAAGAGGTTGGTTTAAAAAAAAATAACGATATTTTATTTAAAAAAATGATCCAATCAATAGTGCAGATGTTTTTGTCAATAAAAATACATAATTGACAAGCAATAACCATGGTTCCTATTTTCCTATTAAAATTTGACGTATGACAATTATTCTTGCAATAATTCCGAAGAGTCTGTCATGGAAAGTTTCTTCTTAACACTAAATTTCTTTATATCATGCACACAACTTCCAAACACGATTGGATCGCCTTTTTCGAAGAACCATAACTTTATTACAAATTACATAATTGATAATAAAAAAAGAAAATAAACAAAATACCATCTTCAATGCGTTCCCATAACACACATTAAAACATGATACTAACTAACAAGCCCATCAAGAAGCCCAAAAGCCGCACATGAAATTCCAAATGGTTATAATGGCGCGCGCACTCAGAACCATTTTGATTGAGTACAAATTCGTGATCAAATAAATCAAAAAGGAAAGAATGTGAGAAAGTATCTTATGGGGCACCACTGAATTATACTGTTGTGAGCCACATACCAAAGTTAGCAATTCAACATAAACCCACCTTTTGGCTAACTGAAAGACTGCTGGTGTTCCTGAGAAGAGTAAGGGCTGGAGGAGTGAGTATGAGTCTGGCTAAATGCAAACATGAAATATCGCCTCAAAACGTTATACCTACGATGCTGGTTGTATGGAGGCAAATGCGGAGCGGTGGGCTGTCAATGACGTTTGGCGTTGGTGTAGATGGTCGGTATATGACTATAGAAATAATTCGAGAGGTAGGCTAGGTAATGCGGAGGAAGCAGAAACAACAACACAGCTAAAGCTATGCAGAAAAGGATATTTACATGAAAAGATACATTCACTCGAATGAAGTTGATTAACTCTACTATTCGCTCGATTTTACAAACTTTTTCTCAATTGGAGTTTGAGAAATTATTAGCAAAGTTGCCACATAACTTGGAACAAAAATGTCAAGTTTTAAATGAGTAATATTTTTTTTAATTTAAAAATATATATTAATTAAAAGTTTTTACCCTCTGCTTCGGATGGGTTGCATTTGCCCTACACCTACAGGAAATAAAAAAACACTCATTTAATACAGTTCGATGTATACCTATTGTCGTCCAGGCCGAGGTGTGTGCATATATTGCAATACTATGGCTTTTTTAACTTGTGGAACAGAAATTTTCCGAGATAAAAGATACCCTATTGTATTTTGTGTATCCCTGGCAATGTGTGTAGAAAATTTAATGATAATCGGTTGAGTAATTCGGGTGTTAAAGGGTAACAAACAACCAAAGTCACATTCGCCTTTAATTCACCGCCATATCTAAAAAGCTTCATAAGATGCACATTTCGAAGTTAACGGTAACTAGAATGAAGCATTCCTTACAAACGAAGCAGTACCCCTGGATACAGAACATTTAATTTAGCAGTCTGATAAACTAACCACTATGCAACGGTTCGGTTACTACTCCTAATCATTTTTGTGGACATTATTGGTCGACAGGAATGAAGGAGGCCTACAATTTCTTGCTAAATTCGAAAAGAGAAAATGGGATATTCTTTTTTCTCCTTAATATTCGAACGGGATCAAAACAAAGTTAGTGATTGTTGTTCTCATCTCGTGGTTTATCTTAGCGATACCAAGTTTTTCCATCAAGTCGAGAAAATGATATCGGTCAAGTAGCCTCCAGTAGAATTGATGATTATACAGGCGGGTTCTCGCTTTTCTGTCGGACATTCTCTTTAAGAGCTTCAAAATTCTGAAGCTTGTTTACATAAAACCGGACCCGACGGTGATGTGGCCGGTTAGTGTAGATCGCATATCAAGAGATCAGATGAAGGGAAAATTCTTCTTCCAGAATTTCGGTTGTGGCTCTTGCTGTTTATGTCGTTATTCCTTTTGGAATCACATATTCCAGTCCCAATTCATCCTATTGTGAAAGAAAAAGTCGTTCAGTGGCTCGCGGCATTCCAAAAAAAAAAAAAAAAAATAGCCCGATGAATCATCCAGCGTAAACAGTAACGTTGAGCGGGTGTAATGGCTCTCTGTGGGTCATACGCTGATTTTCGTTGCCCGACAATCGAAAATTTGGTTATTCACGCCAATATCCATTTGCGTGGCAAGTCGTCTGGGTTCCGGGTTCGTCATCGACATCTCCGGCAACAGCAGGGATATTGTAAGCAGAACCGCTGCTTCGGAAAAAAATTTCTCGTGGTTGTCTCAGCCTCTTTAAGGTTGGTACCGGCAAGCCGAGAAATCGGAAACGAAATTTATGTTGCGTAAGACGAATTATTGCTAAAAAAAATGGAAACAATTGTTCCGAGTTCTTGTGGCCAAAAAGGGGGACGGGGGACGGACGGGTGTATTACCTCCGGGCCCGTAGTTTTTTCTTAAAAAAGGGTTACCAACATTTGTATAACATCCAAAGTAAGCTTTAGTATTAAGCTGTCATTAAATGGCTTGCTGAGAGAAGCCAATTAAATTTAATGGAAAGCTATTAGCTGCTGTAAAACTTATCAATTAAAGTCTTATACCTGTTAAATAGCTTGCATAACGTAAACCAAAATTACTTATATAAGGCCTTTATTGTTTCTATAACAGTCTGGGTTGTTGGGTTGTTTTGAAACTTGTACAAGTAAAATTGTTAGTCGGGAGCCTTGCCTCGGACCTAATTTTTATGACGAAGATTTACAAAAGATCGTCTGGTAGTTTCTTGAAAAAAAAGTCATCCGTTGTTGAATCACCAAAATCTTGGTCCGTCTTTTGTCTTTTCAGCTCTTTCTTTGTACAAACAAATAATAATAGTTGGCACTATACATACATGAGGAGCCAGAGATACCTATCGACGTTCATCGGCAATAACACCGCGAATGTTGTCAGTCTATTTATAAAAATCTATATTTAAAAATCGCAAACCAAACGGAGAATAAATCAAGTGACAGCTGTCAAAAAGACCTACTCCGAAAAAAGTATTGCCAGATTGAAAACCACACGTCTAAAAAAAAAAACAAAAAAAACAAAACTTATTACAATTTTACGAATTTGAAAAAACAAAGAAATTATTGGCACTGAATGTGTTCTGTCAAAGCCGCCAACAGCACATGTCACAGGTTTAAGAAATCTTTATCAATTCAAAATCTTTTCAAAAATGATTTTCTTAACACAAAATAAATCGATTATTGGCAACCCTAACCATACGACACCATCACAGCAGCACAAATTATGTTGAATGGTGTTTCCATCTATACATACTCCACGGACGAACCACCCGACAAGGAGGGTGCCGAGGAACCAAGAAATCAATAGCAGATATAGAGAGAGGAAGAGTTTAATTCGTGTTCGATAGATTGATGGTAACAAATTACACTTTGTAGGCAAACTACCTTCTCCTGGTAGTTCCTTACCACATAAAGTAGTTTCGTTCGATAAACTCTTATAACGACCAAGACTGTGTTGCATCACTTTTCAAAATAAGTCCTCCAACCGCAGACCCAAGCTGCAAGCTGCTGCTCCTGCTGCCAACCATAGATAGCTAGATAGATAGATAGATATTCCTACCACAAGCAAGTAACCAAGAGCATCAGCTATACCAAAGCCATGGGATTAAAATGCGATTTTAATATATTTATTCCTCTTTAAGACTTTGTGTGTCCGTAAGTCTGTCTGTCGCTGGTAACACGAAACATCGTTGATGTTGCATAAAGTTGACATAACTCTACCACCACCATCGATCGGAGGGGGGATGTGTGCTGTGGCAGAAATATGACGACCAACACGACTGACAGCGCGTAAGGTTAGTGTAATTGCATTGGACAAAACTAAAAGGTTCATGCAACCGTGTTATAGAGTGCCGACTGTCGAGGGAAAGCGCGTTTACACAAAGAAGGAACCAGCAAGAGATTGACAAGCTTTTTGCCTAGGTTTTTCTTAACGGCATTGGCATGGGGCACCGAGTTAGATGGACTGCTGGACGGGACAGTCCATGTGTTCATGGGAATGGGATGGATTGTGAGGTTTTTATTGGCGATATGAATTTAATTGAATTTAGACATCAGATAGGAAATGTTTCATCATACGTCATGTTGGGGCGGAATGTGTGTTTCCTTAGTTTCTGATCACAAGTTGGACAAAATCAATTTGCACTCTGGTCGTTGAGGTTTTGAGGTTCTTCTTTTGCTTGCATTCGATTGGATTGTAATATATTTCTCGATCTCGATTGAGTATGTGCGATATGTGAAGGGGGAATGGAATTTACACCGAATAATGGATGACAACACGGATCGTCGTAGTTGCTGCGAGACGAATATAAATCTTCATTGTGTCTGGAGTGGGTAGCTCACCACACCACACATGGAAGCTGGATATAGTGGTTCTATGATGTTCCATGCTGTGGATATATTCCTGATGATAACATCAAGGTTTACTGCGCTGGGAATATTTTGTTCGAAGGGGAAGAATCTATGATGAATTCTTTGGGGCATTGTTAAGTGCACTCAAGTTTTAAGTTTTACTAATAATTTTGTTAGGTAGAAGTAAAGTTTTGAAGGGTTTTTCATGTTACACATGGGATTTTGTGTTAAGTTTTTGTTAGATAAATTTCGCATTTTCAAAACTCCAAGTTTTTAGACGTTTAAATAAAAAAAAAACAATTACCTGAGTTTCGCACACAAATATGTGTTTTTGGTTCTACCAGATTTATCTATGGGAAGAGCTGTTGTTAGCAAACACTTTCTTTTTCAGTGTTTACATTCATCTAAACAAGTCTGGAAGTTTTTGAAAAGTCAGTAGAGTAAACAAATGCTTTTTTTAATAATTCAAGTTGTACCTCAACAATTAATTGAATTATAGTTTTTTTTTTTTATAAAATCCAAGCTCTATCTTACTCACATAATTAAGGTCTCAGCCCCTAGAGTGGTACAAGGGTTCAACTTCCGATATCCGGAAATGTGTTTTAGCTCCCTCCAACTCGAGCCTACTTGTGCTGATTCTTTTGTTTTACGCCATGTGCTTTCGGCCGCACAACTCTTCTTCCTTCTTGTGTTAACTGCTTGATTTGCAATTAAGTCGTTGAGTTCGTTCTCTAGTCTACTCTCTACTCCTTTCTCTCTACTTTTACCGATGTACATTAGTTTTAAAGTTCTGCATTTCAAAACGAGGTGAAAACAGGCCGGAGAGGCGTCCCACATTCGTGTGGTGCTCAATGGTAAATTCATGGGCAGTATTACTGTTGAATTGTTTCATGCAACTGGCTATTTTACTAGGCGATAGAAAAGCGAAAGCAAGAAACGTTACGGCAGTGCTCAATAGATGCAAATGTTTCTGTTATTGTCCTGCTGCCTATCATTATAAAAAACCTCTTTTTTGAACTCTCTCCAAGAAACATAAGGGGGTCATGAGAGAACCTGCTGAAATATGGGAATAATACTCAAGTTTTGGTGGAATATACGCTTCATAGACTATAGCCAGAACAGAAGGGGTGACAAATGTCTTGCAATTTCGAAGGAAACCTAAACACCTCGCAGCATTCCTTGCGACGTCAAATATGTGGTTGTTCCACAGAAGGTAGTCCGTAATACACATTCCTAGGACTGAGAGGTGATTGCTTTCTTCGATGCAAGAACCAATTATGGTCAGTGGCGTTTCGCTTTAACGACAAAAGACAACATTGAGTTTTCGAAGCATAATAGAAGTGATTTCTTATTCCCCGATTTTAATGAGCTTTCGCTGCCGTTGCAGTTGTACATCCGAAGAACATGGATGAGAATCTGGAAACGAATATGAAAAGCTAAGAGTCAGCAAAACAATTTATTTGATTAGTAGTTTCGGATAAGATTGCGGTAAAAATTTAATCACTACTAGGGGGGGGGGGGTGAGAATTCGGAAGTTTGTTTGCTCAGCAGTTATTGGTTGCATATTGCTGTAAATCACTTTGTTTTAAACCGCAGCAAAGTGCTCCTTCCACCTCTGAGCAGATCCTCCTCCGAGCTGAGCAGAGAGCCGTCTATGTCTTTTACAAGATTTTGTTTTGACCTTCGAGCACCAGTCTGCTTCTTCGTTATCCTATAGAGGATACTCTATTCTGCTGTCCCAACTATCTGCATCATATTCAGCTTTTTGAGCCAAAGCGTTGATTTGGATAAGCTTGTCATATCGCACACTACAGTGGGCCTCTCCTTTTTATGCGGTACGAAAATTCCACCTCGTATGTTCTTATCCTTGCGCAGCTGCTATGTGAGCCTTGTGTTTTTACGTTCATTGATCCGTGATAATTTAGCACCTAAAATTAATTTTTTTCACAGTACTTCAATGGTTTTCGATGAAGTCGGGTTCTGTACTGCTGATTGTTCTCATTCCTTGAGAACGGTGGTCGCTGAATTGTTGCAGTGTTGCGGGATCCTTTAGTCTATCGACATAAAACTTGGGCACTCGGAGGATTCCATTTGGGTCTTCGAACTGCAGTTGTACGAAGTCAAGTGGTATGGTTACAATTAGATAGTCTTCTTGGGCAGGACACATTTCGACGCCTATCTTTAAAGAGGTCGTCTGATTGACAACTGTTCAATTTGGTTGGAAGATACTTGCTTGTCTGTCTACCGCATAAATTCTCTATCTAATTGGAGGAATCTGGAGTTGTGGGAACCTTTACCTCTAAAATAAAAAAAATCACGGATTCATGAATGAAATATATTGAGTTTTTAAGAAAGGTTTAATAGAACGTAATATAACAATTCTCCTTAGCTGGCCAGGTTTCCATCATAATCAGACCTTCTTATTAAAGACAATTCACACACCCTTAAATCTTTACTGATCCACATGTGGGATTGGTTAATTTTTCAATTAAAGAAAAAAAAATAGAGAATATAAAAATTATAGATAGTTACAATCGCAACATTAAAGATGTACAACAACAATTAATTACAATAAAATCATCCTAGAAATTTAACCCAATTCTCCTTGAAAAAAAAAAACAATAAATCCATCATCCTAGACCCCTTTGTTTACAGGAAAAACGATACAGTTTATCTAGCCCATTAGCCACTGATGACTCAATCGATCTATTTAACCTTCTAAATAAAGAGATTCGTCTTTTCACAACCCTCCGTTTTTCTAAATAAACAAAAACATATTCAACCCACAAGAAACACAAATAAGAATCAAGTGAAACACATTTCCGCATAGCATCCACATGTATCTTATGTTTGCTGCTTCAACATCTAATTTTAGCAAAACAATAAGAACTAACAAATTCAATCTCTCCCAAATCAACTAAATGTATCTTAAAGATACACAGTGTATGGAAAACCCAAAAAAAAAAAAAAAAAACACCAAATCAGATACGGATCCACCTCTACTTTGTCTGGAGCAAAAGATACTCCTATGTACGTTCCCAGCCGCCGCCGGCCGCTAACATAGTGTTTGCTTGAATCTATTTTAAGAGGACACTAATGTATCTGGCACATTCCACTTGATGTTATTCTTCGGACTTAATATGCAGTCACCCGATGCAGTTATGAAATTTGATCGAACCACAGCCAATTTGGCGCCTAATGCAACATCCGAATCCGAATCCTCCGAAGAGCCCAAAGAACAACATTTTCGAAAACCTATCGATGCAAACGCCTTACCTCGTCTCCCTATCCACAGAAACCTAATAAAGTATCTAATTTATGAACACACTAACGTAATCGGAGAGCGCTTTAGTGGTTCAACCGAAAATAATAAAGAAACATCTCTGCCGATCTGTAGAACATCTTAGCAGAAAGAATAAATGTTGTAATTACACACGACCACCCGAGAGGAATGAGTATCTTTTTGGTATTCATTTTGTATCTGAAAAATATGGTTTTCATTTTTGTATTTGAGTTATATCACGCCTGGGTGCTGTGGCGTGTACTACATCGTTCATATGCGTCTATGAGATGCGCATTGTGCAACTATAAGTGCGCACGTATAAAACAGATGAGTGAACGAAATTTAAATGCCGCAGAGTAATTAAAGATCATCACTGCGTCAAGGCAATGAGAATAAGAACAAAAAAATCAGCGACAGAAAGAAGTGGATGCCATCTTCCGAGATGCAGAACGAGGTGTTCAGAATCAGACTTCAAAGATTCACATTTCACATCCAGTTCAGGGCAAATGGGATTGTGAATGCGAGATGCGCTGACAGACGCAGTGCAATAGTGCGTTTGTCCCTGGAAGTGTGAGCTGGGAAGGAATATCACGAACCAATGCCACCATAGCATAGTGGCATTCGGGGGAATGAAAAGTGCGAGACTGTGTAATTTATTTCAATTTTGAAGTGAAAATTTGTAATTCTCTTTTCCGATTTGCTTCACCGAGATGTTTCGATGATTAAATTGGAGCATCACCCGAGCAATGTTACAATGTTGAAATCAACTCGAAATCGTATTTATTTGCTCGTTTGGCTTTTGTTTTTTTTTTTTTTTGGTTTTTTGGCATGAAAATTGGAGGAAAATGAGCAAAAAAAAAGAGAAAAGCGAATATTTTTAATTGCTGGCAATAATTTTACGCAGAATTTTTTAACGAGAATTTATTCGGAATGCGGTGGTGAGAAAATTTAAATATTTTTATGACCGGAAGTGAAGTGAAAAATATCATTGTGAATATTGTAAATTATTATTGAAATGTTTTAAGCAGAATTAACATATATGAACATTAATTAAACATCTGAAAGGAACATAGATGAGAACTTTTTGAGGAATTGAATTAAGAGTTTTCTTTTGCAAAAATGGTTTCTGGAAATAATGTATTCATGAAAGATATTGGGTATATTTTAAAGTTCAAATGCTCTAATTCATTTAGGTTCAATTTTTGGTTTAATTGGGTTTACAAGTAGACCATTTAGTTTGGACCAAGAAATATGTACGTATATTCGCTAAATCAGGGTTAAGCAAATTCAAAACCGATGGTTATCGACACGTCTCTCTCCCCTCCTTATCTTCCTAATGCCCGCGAAGTGTGTTCTACATTATAAGGGAAACAAATAGTCCCTTATGCGCGCGTTGGTTATATAAAAAAAAAAAAAGCTATTACTCATTCTTCGGTACGGTTCCGAAAGTTGCTCTCTAAATGATTCTGTCACTTAAAGTTAGGCTTAAAAGACTATACCTTGATAGTTATTCCCTAGCTCTTTCAAGAATCAATCTACAAATTTTCGAATCTATCACAGAGCATCATCATCATCGGAGCAATTACCTATCCGATCCGGGCCTCATTGAACAATTTCTTCCATACATTCCGATTCCAGGCTGACGCTATTCAGTTTCGCACCTCAAGATTTCGGGCGTCCTGATCTACGACATTCTTCCAACGTTGTCTTCTACCATAAAAAAAAACTGCAAAAGACTGCCAGCTGGTTCCTCTTCGCTCATAGGAGCTCAGTTCACAGCCTACCGGAGTGTACCGAGTTTTATTTTGTATACCATCTGGGTTCGAGGTAGATTTTATTAAATTCATGATTGTATTCTCTCGGGAATCGTCCTAACTCGCACACTGGGCCAACAATTCTCCTTAAGAATTTCCTCTTGAACTCGTTTAAGAGATCAGAGTGCTGTTTTAGTAAGCACCCAAATCTCGAATCCGTATGTGAGTACTAGTAAAACCATAGTCTTCTATAGCAACAGCTTCTACAGGCTATATAGTTCTGTTAGAGTGTGTCCACACCAAAGAAACATTTGTTTAAAAACATTTCTGAAATGTTTCCCATTTGTTTAAAAAACATTTCAGAAACATTCCAGAAAGTTTCTGGAATTTCTGAATCATATCTGAAATGTCTATTTCTTTCCCATTTTTGTATCCAGTTTTGTTCTTCAAGATGAATTAAAAAAAAATAGCATCATAGCATCGCGTTTTATCATCATGAACAAAATACAAACAAATCACAGCCAAACAAAATTATTGGGCTACTTTAACTTGGCCTTCGTAAGCCTACAAATACATAGAGTTTCCAGACGCATTGTTATCTTTGAGCTGATTTACCGTCTTTTATAGGTCCTGTAACAGCATGTGTTTTATTCTTCTGTTTTATAAATTTAATAACAAAATAACACACAACTTCACATGTCTGCTTCATCCAGCCGACAAACCAAAACTGCCCTTGAACACCTCTACTCTGAGTTGATGGCTTGTCGCTTCGCGGAGTACGCTGCAGATCGGCAGGTCCTCAAAAACTTATTTTGCCTTCAGCATGAGGTTTTCTTCTTAAAATTATAGAATCTTGTTATTTTCCGTGAGCTGAACGTTTAACAGTTATACAGTTAAGAATGCCTTCAGCACCTCGATACGTTCATATCATCATCAAGCTCCAATAGGGACTCCATCAAGTGCGATACCCAAGTGGTTTGCAGTTATCTTTGCACAGCTATCTGATGACTTACCCATAGATACTGCCATTTCTCATTCTTGTCGTAGAGAAAGCCTTAGACGATAAAACAAATGTATTAGGTTAACTAAGCTTGGTGCTTCAGCAGCCTTTTACTGATGACACACCCAAACCTGGAGCCTATTCAATCTCCAAGGGGAAGTTATATTACACATGAGCTGCGATTCGACATTTACACCACTTCTTTTCGAGAAACAAACCTTCCACTCCGTATGTATTATTATTGCTTCTTCGTCAAGCTTTGACATTCAAAGCTTTATGTTGTCCACTTGAAAATTGGCCCGGTAAAACATCTGAGAAACGTGTCCCTACCATTTGTAGTAAAGTCGTATGCTCAGCGTAGCTGTTATTCGTTAAAAAAAAG
This sequence comes from Platycheirus rosarum, assembly GCA_963971375.1. Lineage (NCBI taxonomy): Eukaryota > Metazoa > Arthropoda > Insecta > Diptera > Syrphidae > Platycheirus > Platycheirus rosarum. The sequence goes on along the minus strand of OZ020509.1, from coordinate 124,172,316 downwards.
TTTTCCTATATGCAAAAACTGTGTCGACTGCAAAACTTATATATTTTTGAAAACATTATTACAGATTACTTCGATCTGCGTCTTGTTCACTAGTCCAAACATCAACGTTTTCAGGAATGTATAAAACATATCTGTAAGAGTTCCACGGGCTGCACAAAGTGGTTCAGAAAACAAAACTGATACGCCAAAAATATATATTTTACCAATAAGTGTGGGAAATCTTTTTCAAACAAAACTAGAAGCATGATAAAGAACATTTTCTAAAGTTAACTATTGGAAGATTTATAGATAGAATTCCAAGCGGCAATCTTTTGAGTTTTATGTGGTATCATTGATAAACAGACGCCTTGATAGTTCTTCATAATGTAGTCGCCCACATGCGAAAGGCAAACAATGTTATTGAGGACAACGGGTTGAAAATTGGAATGCATCATGATGCGTTTTCGAAGAAATCATTCGTTATTCCATCGTCATTAGGTGCCCTTCCACTATGTTTTCCTTTTTTGCATTTTGACCATTAGTTTAAGTAGTTGTATCCATTCCAAAGCTCAGAGAGTCAATTTGTTAATGGACCAGGTCATGGTTTTCATCTTTCAATAATGAAATCCTAAAACCCTCTCGACTTCTATTGATTCGACTTGACATACGTTAATTTCAAAGACAGCCAGTCCTCATTTACTAAATTAACAAACAGTAAGGGTGATTCTTTAACCACTCGCCAAATAAAAAGTCAATAAAAAAAAAAAAAAAAACTAATATCTGAATCTGAAGATCCCCAACCCTCCTGTCGCAAAAGAAGAAAATATCAATTAAAATGTCATGTCCAAATGACGAGGTTATTAATTCCAATATTATTAAAATGGTGCAAATATTTGAATAAGTCTTTTGCCGACCCTCAAGGAACCACTATAGCTCATGACGTGAAGACCCTCCCCCCCCCCAGCTCAATTATTTGTCAGGAAAACCATTTAATTTTATGTCAAGTAAAAGTACAAAGACGAAACACCAACACACACACACAAACTTTTGGAATTGTTTTCGTCAAAAAAACATCTTCAAGACTTTTATCATCATGAGTGTGTTTTGCCTTTTGGAAAATTGAAAGATACATTTTCTTTGAACTTTATAATCAAAAACATATTAAGAACGCCAAAAGAGCCATGCATGTCTGATGTTGATACACATCGCTTGGGTGATTCCTTCTTTCAAAAAGCGAAAGGAATCACATAACAAGTTAGGTTGCAGCAGAATGAGCCTTTGGCGTTGGAAATGTTGCTGAAAACAGAGTTTTGCCATTGTTTGTGTGTTTTTGGCTTAAAATAGATGAAAAATCACGATAAGTCATTGGCTAATGAATTCACAACAAACATCACCACTCTACCATCACCAGTGTGTCGTCGTGAGTCTTCATTTCATGTCGGTCTTGGTGCTGTACATCATGTCCTTTGCACTCGAACGAAACATGTGGTGTTTTGCCTTCGATGCTCCTGACCCAGTCCAGTAAAAATGGAAAAAGTCAAGGATATCTCGCGCATCAGAGAACACAAGTTCGGGTCGGTCGGTCCGTTGTGTCCAATTAGGCTGGTGAAATTACATTACCTGCACGTGGGTCAGAAGAGGAAGTGAGTGAGTGAGTGAGTATACAGTGTCGAATGCTTTAGGAATTTGTAATTCAAGATGCCACTTGATAGGAAGCTATTCCGCACACAACACACGAACGGTTCACTGGTTCACTCATGAGGAACGCGATCTCGCAAATGGAATTAGCATAATCACCCACTCGGAGTATTTTTTAACATTTTTTTTTCAAGTTGCTGTCACTGTGCTACATCTGCCTCTCGACCTTCGCCTGTGAAGAGTTAATCATCAGTCAAGCCGTCACAATTTTTCTTGCATTCTCGCGTATTCTTCACAATGAGTGATAATTAAGCTTATGTTGCGATTCTGGGTCAGGAAAGACGCGCTGATCTGTTCTCCATCTGGGATGTTCTCGATGTTGTATCAAAGTGTGGGAATCACTCTTGGTAATGGGGTAGAATTGTAATTTATTTCTTTTGGGAATATTGGACAAAACGACAAGATGGAAATATTTTTGAGATCTTTTCGAGGCGATTAGACTTGTTAGGGCGTAACTGACAACAAATGGTGCACGCAGAGATGGATCACTGATCGCCACCATTTAATGGCGGTGTGGTAGAGGCAACGAAATGTGTTTGGAAGAACAAAAACAAAAGGGGTAATGGGTGAGGTCAATGTGCCAAGCATGATGTCAAAACAACCAGCGTTTAACATGTTAATAAGGAGGTCTTTAGTGTCAGGCATGGTGCGCCGAACATGTTTTGTTAGTCGAGTTAAGTGTTGACCAGAACCTTGTTCGCATATGGCGCATGGGGTTTAGTGTTCCAAAGGTCAATGTTTTGTGTTTTGGATTGAAAAAAAATCATTCGTCTTGTAGGATCTTTCATAGAAGAGAAACATGAAGCTTTTTAACAAAAGAAAAGTACGCTTAGTCATTAAAATTATTTTGTATCTGTTTCTAAATTTTTATCACAAATATCTGTGTGCCTCTGAAATGCATGTTTTATTCAATCAATCAATCATCAATCAATCAATGTATCTTCCAAATGTTGTCAAAAAGATATGATTCATATTGAAAGAGTTGTTCAGGAAACAACTTGAAAACAAGAGTTCTGTAGATTTGTTTTGTAAAAGTTTTCATGACTCAGTGTAAGTTCATCATGATTATTTTAAAAATATTTGATTTCATCATCGCTATTGTTTTAATTCGTATTGTTTTCTTTATTTCTAGTTCTTCATCAATTCCAGACAAAATTACTGGGGCATAGAAAATTATATTTCTGTGCATGTGCATCCCACTTCTGAGCCCAGAGTAATATTTGTCGAAGGAATTTAAAAGAACAAGTTTACTAGAAGATACAGACGAGATTAAGATATTTTATGGAACCGACATCATTGTTAAATGATATGTTCGTATATGATCTGGAGTATGGACTATCATTGCTTTAAAGCAATTTGTTCAAATATTGTTCCCATTAGTGAACATTGAATTCTCAGTAATGCAAACTTGTGGTTCTTGTGAATGTTGTTAACAATGAACGATCTCTGAAGCTATTACAAAATCGAATAAATGCTACTTATGTTATAAATGTGAATGTTTGTGTTTTTGGATGTTTGGATGTTTGTTTCGCAATCAAGCCTGGAAGGCTTAAAAGATTGGTATGAAATTTTATATGTAGATGGATGAAGTACTGCATTAATTAATAGGCTACTTTTAATCCCGGAAAAGTGCCTGGTTCCAGTGGGATAGGCTTGCATTTAAAATAATGTATGGCTAAAGGTTTGTTTGTTACGCTTCCATGCCTCAACGACTAAACAAATTTGTGAAGTAAGAGGGATGATAAAATTACAGAATTCACTATACTATAATGCGCGGTTCCTACGGGAAAAATCTGAATAACTTTCTTTAACGGATCTTGATTCAAAAAATACAAATCTGAAGTCCGTCCACGCGGACGAAGTCATGCGTAGAACCTTGTGTTCATATATTTATTCGAAGTTTAAGCTGTGTTTCCAATTATATAGTAACAGAAATCACTTTTGAGATAGTCCTCAATTCGTCCTCCATTATTTTGCGTTAGCTTTGAACTTTTCTGACCTCCTGTCTTGGCAATGATTAGTTGAGAGAAGCAATCTCAAACGCTAAGGACTGTTTCTAAAAACCCTGCAATTTTTTTCTAAAAATCTTTCACTATCTAGCGTCAAATTTCACTTTGTTGGTTTCAGCTTCTAAGTTTTGGCTTATCTTACGTATTTAGATCCAAAAGCGTGCACAGGCAACATGATGCAAGAAATTTCGTCAAAATGTTCTATGAAAGGTAACGCGGTCCATTGAACTTCTCGATTTTCGTATGACAGTAGTGCGTTGATAACATCGGTGATAAAATCCAACCCTGTGGAACACCGCTTTGGATACAAAATGTCTGAAAGTTTAGAAAAATATTACTCATTACTTTGTACCTTCGTTATTAGCCTCTTAAGCAGCTATAGTTTTATAGCTGTGCAGAGCTTTCCATAATACCCAATTTTAAGCTGATAAAGCGGGAGTCTACGCAGGGCTCTTCAATGATTTGCAAGGAAAACAAATCTGCGTGTTTAACTAAATAAATAATAAATAACCAAAATACTTTATTGTGAAGTATATTATATTTTTTACTTTCAAATAATTATTTCAACTAACTTTATATGGATTGTAACAAAAATTTATTCGAAAATGTTTAACTGAGCGTTATTTCAAATATTCAAATTCAAATTGAGATAAATATTAACGTGCATTACAGATTAACCGCTAGAGTGCGACAACAAATCACCCACAAACTAAAACCATCAGCAGCAACTGCAACGAGATCTGACAGCCATTTTGAATGTTTCTCCAGATTCATTTTTATTCTCAGTTCAGTTGTTGTTTAACCTTCAGCCAGTTATCACGCGTTCTCACATATTGTATAAATTTTTTTTCTTTTTAAGAGAAAAAATAGAAATTAAAATTAATTACAATTTTAATCTTGTTGAATATACATAGACATATACATTCTTTAGAGTTTTGTCAAAAACTAAATACATGTTGAACTAAAATAAATCGATAGTTACGCCTTGACAAGGTACTCACTGTCAACTAAAGAGTACAAGTGAGCTATCTGGACCAAACGCCATTTGTTGATGGACTTAAAGGCCGTAAAAGCTATTTTGAATCAATAATTTAACAAAGTCCAAAATTAATGCTGAGTCTTCTACTTAATTGTATTTTATTTTTATTTTTTACAACTTAGTATAAAGAATTTTTATTAAAACCTTCAATTCGATGCACAGCTTATTTGGAATAATTTTTAATCTGATGTGACGGACATCGCATCTCGTCCTGATTGCAGATCACAGCTTGCGGACGTTTATTTAACTTTATTCTAGTAAAATTTATTTATTCGAACGTCATGTAATGAATAAATATAACCAAAGATTTAAACAAGGAAGAATTATATTCCTTTGAAGGTTCCAGAACAGTCAGATGCAGTCAGATGTAGAATGATAAAGCACTTATGGCCCCGACTCGTGATTCTGCTCTTCTTAAGCGTTTCAAATTCAGTCAAGGCCAAGCCAGTGATCTCGTTTTTTCCCGGAAGCCACAAATTTAAGGTATCGCTTTGAGTTTTTTCGTGAACACATTAATATTGAAAGATATTTCCAAAATCTATGCCAAGTGATTCAATAACAAGACTTTCCCTGAAGCTATTACTATAAAAAAAAATGAGACGAAAACCATTCACGAAACCGATGCCATTGAAAGTATTTTTTTTTCTCAAACTTCATTCAACCATGACTAAAACTCTTCTTCAACTTGACTCCATACTCAATCCTTCCCAAAAACTAAGAAATGAAGTCCGGATTTTTATGTTCACTTTCGTTTTCATCACATTCCATTCATCCAATGCCGCCTTGTTACACTTCTCATGTCATTCATCTTCAGATCACGTAAAGGATATAAAAAAAAAAAAATCCCAATCATATTAGTCCAAAAAAAAAAAAAAAAAAATACAAATAACGTCGGCATAATGCACTCAATTGAGAAATTTATAGTCTCAACATATCGCCCGACCAAGAATGCCACTTAATCTTTTTCACACTGTTTCTGGATGATTCCTTTCTTTGTTATAAATGACTATGTTGCGTGAATAACGAATAACGACAGTGCGCCGCCACTGTAAAGTATCATTCCACATGTAGTTCATTCGGATGGTGATGCTGCTTCTGGTGCCATTGGACCTCATGAGACATTTGCCATGATGTCAACGAATTTTGTTTAAAAAAAACTCCCAAACAAATGCTAATGTGAACAAATACAGTGTCCTTGCATGAACCCTTAGTTGGAACTTGGAAGTGAATAGAAATGGAAAAAAGACATAAACAGGATTAACTTGAATCAAAGGAAATAAATTGTGATTTGAATCAAAGCATCGTCTACACGACTAAAAGGCCGATAAAAGGGTCATAAACCACCCTGTAGCCCCCTTAGTTCTTAAGTAAAAAAAGCACCTTACAGATAGAACATATTTATTGCTTTTGATTCAACTTAGGAGTGTGATTAAATGAATCCAAGGATTTGAATACATCTATGAACACACAAAATCATTGAGTCACTAGGATACCTACTTGTGTGTCGAGGGAATTTAATTTAAACTCTCCATGGGGGGGTTAGGTCGTGTCCTAGTTTATTCGAAATGTCCTAGTTTCTTGTTTTTTTTTTTAATTTATTTGCTGAATGGAAAGAAGAAAGGGAGCGAGAGGTTAGGTCAAAGGTGTGATGCCATAGCCAACGATATGGATTAAGGACACCCGGTGGGGCTTTGTTTTTGGAGAGAAATATTTGAGTGGAATTAGGGAAACACATCGGGAGGTGGATATAGAATAAAGGAGGACTTTAAGTGCAAAATTGTGGGAAGCAATTAAAGGACTAAATTGTGATTTGTTGGGTGTAATGAAAAACAATGCTGAGATGTCCCGCTGGTTGCTGCCTTAGTCGGGGTTTATTGCTTGATGGTGGCTTTTACCTTTTAGGAGAAGTGTTTCGGAGAAGAAAATGTGGATCTCAGGTTAATTTTAAAATCCTGTGGGATAAAGAGCAGCAAATTAAGTGCAAATGATTAAGCGATTTTGATATCAGAATTTGTTTCTTTGTGAAGCTGGAAAATGAAAGTTGTACTTCAGTGGCCTGAATAAGGTAAGGAGGTATCTCAGAGCTTAATACATTCAAATTGATAGAATTATACAAGCAATCCTAAATATAGATATGGATTAAAGAAATTGAATGAATACTGGTTTTTTTTAAGGAAATTAATTTGGAAAATGTTATTGAGTGAGTATTCTCGTTTATCATCCTCTATTGATTTTTAATGCTCAAACATAAAAGAAGTAACCTGGATTTTTAGCTCTCAATAGTGCAGTTTTAGGGAATAGTTTCCCTGATTGTAATATTTGTTTGCGACATCCGTTTTGTAATAAAAAAAATGGAATTTCCGAGTAGCCATTGAAGTCAAGATGGAACAGCTGCACTTCGATTGTTTGGCTAACGTTCTTTCAAACGCAGTTCGACATAAAATCATAGGGTATAGACCTTACACCTAACCACGAATTAAGTAGTATTTATACTTAAATCTGGTAAACCCTGCCATAGTTTGATAAAAGAATTTTAACCAATCAATCTTATCTTATTTAATTTTTCATTTTTTGAATGATTTCGCACAAGACTTAACCAGAAAGTTATATCTAGCCCAGGCGAAAAAGTGCAAAGACAGAACTCCACAATATTACGTATACATTTCGAAAAAAAAAAACATTAAAGAAAAAAGAATGACCTGAACGTAGACAACACTATTATCAGCTAAATAATGTGCATGCTTTAAAAGCAGATAACTAACCTCAGAGCTAGGAGCTGCTCAGATCAAAGTAACAAAATCTAGAGGCACCAACTAAGGGCCCCGGGGCGCAGTGATGTGATGTGTTTGAACACCGTGTGTGCATTAGGGAAAAGAGGAGGGGTGATGCATGCACATTAGTTTTGAAGTTCTGCATATCAAAATTGTGAGTGGGGGGGGGGGGGAAGGAAACAGAGGCCGACAAAGCATTCCACATTCGTGTGGTGCGACTATACTTACCATAGGGCTTATAGGAACTATAAGGCAAGTTTAGAATTCCTGATTATACAAAAAATTGATATAACAATCAAACATGACATTACGATTATAAAGAAGTCTGAAAAAGTGATCGACAAAAAATTCTGTCTGTCTGCCAGTATGTATAACGAGCTGCAGCCTAAACGGCTTAAGCGATTATCTTCAAATTTGGTGTGTTTGATTCTTTGGCATTCCTCAAAGGGGAAATAGAATTTTTTTTAGGTCTAAAAATAACGGTACCTGCCATATGACCGTTTAGGAAAAGCTTATTTTTCTCGAAAACGACTCCAAAGATTTTGATGAAATTTTTCAAGAATTTGTTTGTTGATATTGGCTATCGTTTTATCAGAACTAAATTTACGGGAAAAGTCTATTAACAGTACCTTTCATACAACGGTTTTTTTAATTTTTGCCTTTCTCGGTAACGGCTCTTTGGATGTCTATCAAATTTTATATTTGAGAAGATCTAGGTAGTCAAATAAATTCTGCGTATCAAAATTTTGAATAACTTTTTTTTTGTAATTAAAATTAATATTTGAATTTTTTTTTTTGAAAAATCAATATTTGAAAAACTAATCAAAAAACTATTTTAATTTTTATAATCACATGTATATTAATAAACTCTAAAAAAATGCATACCAAAATTATTTTTTTTTAATAAAAATAAAAAACAGGATTTTATCAAAATCCGCCCTACAATTTTCGAAATACTTTTTTCATAAATCCGTTATTATACAAGACGTGTGATGGCGTACTCCATTTCTACTAAAAACCGTTAAGTGTTGTGGTTTGGACACTTTTCTATGTTCAAATAGTATTTTTTTCTACGTTAATGTTAATGTTTTTTTTAGACGTTTGGTTTTCAAGAAGAAATAAAACGCATATAATTTAATATTATTGCCAAGAATTTATCTTTATTATAAAGATAAGGGTTCGCCATTATGTTTTAAAAATGATTTCGGGCAATAAATAAATTCCAGCCGAGAGGCCCAATTTTGGACCACTTTTTGCAGCAATTGGCGCCGTATGTCAGCAATAACACGGCGAATTTTGTCAGTCTATTCATGTTGAAATGCCAAACCAAGCTGAGCATAAATCAAGTGACAGCTGTCAAAAATAAAATACCGCCAGGTAAATTAATGTTTCCAACTTAAAGTTCTATACCTGTAACACCAACAAAACACTAAAAAAGGTCAAATTTTCGATGACTTTTTCCACCATTTGTGGCCGTATATCGGCAATAACGCGGCGAATGTTGTGAGTCTATTCATGTTGAAAATGGCAAACTTAGCATAAATCAAGTGACAGCCGTCAAAAAGACCAACTCCGAAAAAAGTATTGCCAGATTGAAAACCACATGTTTAAAAAAAAAAAAAAACACTTTATCAAACCCTTCATTTCCTGATCAATTTTTATTTAAATGGCTGAACGAATGTATGCCTGATGAATGGAACCTCAGGAATGTTTGCCAAATCCTTGCAAAATAAGAACCTTACAACTGTGTCAATTACACATGCCTTAATATACTCAACAACTTTCGTCAACAACGAGTTAGATCCACCTTGCGGTGCATTTTGAAGTATGATTTAAATTTGTTTCCATATTAAGTGAATTTTTGGACCGACGACGCGACGCAGCGTTTGCCGCCAAAATAATCATTTAGTCGGCCTTATGGCAGAACTTTTTTTTTGCAAATGGTACCAGTTGGTGGTTTTACCTCTAAAATATCCACTGAAATTAAAACCCAAGCACTGAATAACCCTTGAAATACATACTAATTGTATGTATTTAAAACAAGCACATTATATTAGAGCTACCACTTCTACGCTAATGCAAATCATGGAAGATTTTTCTTTGGATTTTATTTAAGAGCTTTGACAATTGGTGCTTTTTTAAAGCTTTTTAAGACCGATGATCTATAATGTACACTACGGAAACCATGTAATATTTACGCTCTCTCACAGCGTTCAGAGTGAGAGGTGATCTTCATTTCTTTACTGTATTGATAGTTTTTAATGGACAGAATATAGAAACGTTATCGGTGATCGTTGGCTCATAAAATGTTTGAAAAAGATATTGACCGTTATTATTAAAAAAAAAGGTTGCGAAGTTGGCTCACTTGATTGATGTTATTTTCAAAAAAAAAAAAAATGTAAACTGTAAGGAGCAAAATTAAATAAAAATGTCCATTCTCATAGACTAGGTCCTGTCAAAGTGTCAAGGGTCCTGTCAGAGCCTAAATTAAACAAGATAAACCGGCCGTTTTAGTGAAAATATGTGGGCGAATCATTGAAAGTAGGGTTCAACAAATCGACGACTGCGAACGTGCCCATGGTGAACATATAGAAACGGCATCGTTAAATGGTTTAATTTTACTTCTAACAAATATTTATTATAAAATATTCAAGATACATCGAAAAATGTGTGTATTATAAAAAAAATTGTCAAGTCTTCCCCGGAAAACCTATATAACCAAGAATTGAAAGATCTGAAAGTTTGGTCCACGCAATTGAAAGTTAACTTCAACCAACCGAATTGTCTTAAAAGCTGTGAAAACAAGTAAACATTTACCATCTCTAAAAAATATTAATCGTTAGTAAAAAAAAAACCATCGATAATGCAAATTACCTACACATGTTTTGGAATTTAAATCGAATTGCGAGAAACATTTTTTTTTTTCAGTTTAAAAAACACAAATACATTTTTGTTTCTATTCTGACTCACACTCCCGATACCCTGTTGAAGCTCTTTGAATTATTTTTGTTTAAAAAAATACTGTTAGTGTTTTTTATTTAAAAGAATTGATCAAACATTACTATCTACGAAAGAAACTGTGTTAAACAAATTAAAGCAAAAAACTCCTTTATTAAATTTTATTCAATTCTAAACAATCATTTCAATAATTACATTTTTGTATTTGAACAAGTGTGAAGGAATTATATTTTTAGAAACACTGTTTCACCTGCTTTTCTGTTTTGTGTTAAAAAATCTTTTAACACAAAAAATTCAATTGTTTTTTTTTTTTTGCAAAATAAATTTATCACAAATTCAACAGAACTCAACGAAGCAAATGAGTGTATTTACTCAATCCTCTCAGACATACATTTATTTACATTTGTGTGGTCCTTCTAACCAAATTGTGTACATACTCCTTGACACTAAGTAAATGAAGGATATTTATGTGAAACTGATTGAGTTCCTTCTTGAAGTTTGCACAGGATAATGGATAAATAAAGTTTGGTAGACGTATGGCGTATGAGTGCTTTTTTTTACATTTTGAGCAAAATATCATTTTAAATGTTAAATTGACAGGAATTTTGGCAACAATTTATTTTGTTTTGATAAATTTAAATTCTGTAAAATATTGTCATGGCAAATTTATGATGACACTTTTATTCGGTCGTCTGATCTCATTTTTTTGTTTGTGCATATCTAAAAGTGTTCATCAATTCAATGGCTTCGTGGCATCAATAAAATGAAATCATTCTCGCAATAATTCAAAAATTCAGAAGCATCAACGTCGCGTCGACTTTATAATGTAAGATACATTTATAACGAACAAAAAGAAAAGACAAGTACAAAAACGCATATTAAACTGACAACGAGGGTAACGACTGTCCGTGACACCCTTACGTCAGATTCTGCGTTTTAGCTGTCATCATCAGTGTGATGTTGCATGCAAAAGCCTCTGCATTTGTGTGCTTTCAATCAACCATATTGGATTTCTAATGTCATGCCGATGAGAAAATATTTTTTTTCTTTTTTTTTTAATAAGAATTAATTAAAAACTTATTGATGTGTGCCTCATTTTGCTGCACAAATGTTTTATTGATTTAATCGACATCATGCGGCATTCATGTGTATTTTACAAAAACAACAAACACGTAGCTAGTCGCGTTGGCTGCAACAAATGAATGCAAGCCTTTTACAGCTTAATTGAAATGAAAATGGTGGCAGAAATCATGTTGTAAGGCAGCAATGCCCGAGGAGCAATTAATTATAACAATGGATTGCAAAAAGTGTAGAAATGTCAGAGAAAGAGAGAGAAAACCAAAAAAATACACAAATGTTTTTTTTTTTTTTTTATTCATGATGTATAATCCAATTAGATTTAATTAACTCTCTGTCCGCTATGGCGTTTTCAAGTGTAATTTGTTTTGTTTATACATTTATCTTAGTTGATGCAAACTAGCAGCACAAACAATCCGATAGATACAAATATTTCATTATGGATACAGATTGACGGGCATGCCTTATTTTATGAATGTTTTTTTTTTCTTTATGGTTTTGTAAACATTAAAGTAGGGTTATTACGTAAAAGTATGAACAATTACATTGTAAAACATTACAAAAGTGTCGAGGAGGTAATTATAAGTAAATGCTGCAGCGAACACCTGTATGGGTTGAGATTATCTTTGAGCAAACAAACGAACAATTAAACTTTAAAAGAATAATAATATCGTCTCGGGAACTGCTTTGTACATATGAACTAATTAAATTGTAATGAAACATAGATTATGGTTCATTTAAAAAAATTATTTGTTGGTTCGACACAATTTCCGAAGTGATTTCGAAAATTCTTTTGAGGTAAGAAATGGGGCATTTGAAAGTAGGTCTTGTGTGGCAAACACACTGGGTTAGATATGAACAAATATTTATATCTCGTGATGAAATCTAGAAATTCTATTTAATCTTGAAAATGTTGCAACAATAAAAAGTAATAGTTTTAAATAAATATTAGGTTCTCTTGCTACTAAGACGCGGTCGAAATCTTCGCGCGTATTTAATTGTCTTCTGTCAATTTTTTTCTGACAGATTGTTTTTTAATAACATGATTAATAGTTTATTTTTATTTTTTTAATTTTAAGCCGATTTATAAGACAGTCACTATAATCTGTTCAGTTTATAATTTTAGTTACGGAGGAGAGCTTTCAAACACACTGTACTTGATGTTATTTGCATCGCACTCAATTTAAGAAATTACCACTGAAATAAAAAAACAGAACACCTGAGTTACATTGAAATTGTTTTTGTAATATTCCATAAGCCCACATACACTCTACCATGACCTGTCTGCTCCCCGGCTGTGAGGAGAAGGAGACTGATCACCATTCACCAATTGTGTTTAATCGCTTATTGCGTTTAAAAAAAAAACACTGATTCAGAGTTACCATTCGTCGTTGATGGAAATTATAATACCTTTTTCTTTGGTTTTTGCTATGGAGCTTTCAGCATTTGAAGCTTTCTTAGAGCTTCTTGTGAGCACATATATGATTATATGAGATCTTTGAAATGTAGATAGCTTATTAAGATCCACAATTGTAAGGGCGAAAGGCAAATATCCTGCCTTCCCTGTACTGAAAATATAAATTGAAAAAAGTATAAGTGCAGTATGAAGATATATTGGTATAGGTTTTTGAACACTGACCGATTTGGCGTCGCTCATAATAACTTGGCTTTTCGCGGATTACAACTTGGCATATTTTTACTTGCGACTTGGGCATGCAACCGTAGAAAATTCAACTGATTCAAAAGCTGGTAATAATACGCTTTCGCGGTCACCTGGTTTTTTGGCTGTAAAAAATTCAAAACTGGACCGATTTTAATATTTTTTTTTTTTAATATTCATTTTGAGGGCGGATTTATTAAAACAAATATGAAAAGTTAATACTTATTTCTAATGAGTTTTATTTTAAACTGGAAAAGTTGAAAAATTTTGTTTCCTTTTTTTCTGCCAATCTGTTTGTTTTTTTACGTAGATTACGATAAAAAAATCGTGAATTCAATTGGGTGAGGTAAAAAAAAGTTACGAAGGATCGTTCATAAAAAAATTGATTTTTTATCAGCATTCAAAGCCAAAAAACTATTTGAAATCTGACGTGGGGATGATTTAAACATTTTTTATCGAAAATCTGCCGTAAACATGAAAATTAAAAAAAATCATGAAAATCGGTCCAGTTTTGAATTTTTTACAGCCAAAAACCTAATTGGCGGCGAAAGTGTATAATTACCCAGAAGCTGAAAGTAAACGACCATAAACAACGACTTGTAATTGCTCAATGGCCTCTCGAACAGTTGAAAAAACTGACTCTATTTTTCATCGAAAAATCATCTTCAGCGTTGCGGCCCATTTCTGGATGAATGCCAATCCACATGAGAGCGTCCAATGCATCTCAAAAACGTCGCTGTTTGGTGTGGATTTTGGTCTGGCGTCATCGGTCTATATTTCTACGACATCGTTAACTTAATTACCAGAAGGCTTCTAGTAGAAATCGTTAGTGATTGTAGAAGTCAGATTACTCACTTAGGGTTTGCCATATTCTGTTCAACAAAAATTGTCAGTACAGAAAAGAAAGGACGTTTGCTTCTCAGTCCAGTTGCATTGGCTTGCATATTTCTCTAACTCTAACAGGGTTTCCGTACTTATCATTATAAATCGGAGGGCAATGCACGTAAATGCTGACTACAATTAATACAATACTATGAATCTAAAGAAATATAAATTCACTTTGTATTAAAAACATTAGCACTTCAAATTTTAAACACAATTTAAACCAATTTTACTCGCTATATTTAGTAATAAGATGTATATTATTATTTATTAATTACTACTTATCACAATACCACTTCACTCTTATTAAACTTTAAACACAAAACACTTTTTTCGAATTAATATGATCACGTTATGTACTTACAAACTTCGAGAAAATTACTTCTTTCTGCTAAAATACCAAAAGCCAACAAAATTTAACACTCATACTCTCACACTACAAAATTTGTTCTCAAAAGCTTTAAAACCGAAAGCACTATGCTAAAATACAATGAAAAAGCTATATAGTACAAAAGTACAAAGGAAACTGTTGGTGAAATATGCAATTTTTCAATTCACACAGCGAGAGTAGGTAAAAGTGAGTAAACGATCATTATTCATTATTTCATTTCACCAACCCTGATGGAGATCGGTCATGGTGGAATGAACGAGTTTTTTTTTAAGAGATAGACACAATTCATGTAGGTTAGTCAGTGGTTTTGTATCTTTTTCAGTATAAGTTTTCTCAATTACTCTGTCGTCATAAAATACACCGGCAACACTGTTTTGAAAAAAGCTCTCCCATAAGCCATGCACTGACATTTTTTTACTGAGCAGACTATAAATATAGTTGGTCCACAACCATCACGATACTCCCACTAGGGGTCGACAACAACTAGACTAATTAGCTCAAGTTCCCTGCTAAACTTTCTGGCCAATAAATAATGCCGCTCAATCTGGTAAACAGAACCAAAGTTTTGGATGACTCCATAAAAGTCTCGGTCATCCAGTCATTGTAAGACTACAGTTCCTGAAAATGTACCGCAGCGATAGCATGACCCGCCGGTAACCTAGGAAATGATGGTGACAAAATGCAGTATCTGGGGGAAATGAGTTAAAAAAGTGTCGCCAGGTTGATACCGGACAACAAACAGCCACCTCAGGGTTTTGGCAAAACTTGTACTTACTTGTACTTTTTTCAAACAGATATAGGTTAGGATTGAATATAAGCAAGTTTATAGTAGTTAAGGTTGGGTAGATAGGTTAACGATAGCCTTATTACCGTAATGTAATGCCCTGAGATGCATGTCATATGACTCTCCTACTTAAAATCACACATATAGTAATCACCTATAGTAATAACCTGTAATTTGTTCATAAAAGACTGTTAGTATAGAAGCTTTATATGAGAGCTTTAAAAAAACTATTAGCGCGCACTTAATTGAATTGAAAGAAACCAGTTGTATGAAATGTGAACCCGCTTACGAATTTCTGAAAAAAAAAATAAAAAAATTAAATGAATAAAATATATCAAAACAAAATTAGGTTTCCGTCTTACCGTTGCCAAACTGTCCACCATAACTTCTCTTTTTGGTAAAATTTATATGCAAAAACTTAGAACTTACAGAATTAAAGCTTTCATAAAGCTTTTATTATTAAAAACAAATTTAGTGTGTAGAATAAAAGTGCGTTGGTACTCTATTTATAATGCATCATACGGCATCGCGGAAAGAGCTTTTTTTATGAGATAGACTTATGCAATATTTGAAAGCAATTAAAATAAAAACAAACTTTTTCTCAGAACTCAATCTACAACAATTTTAATAGCAAACCTCTCAGTTCCCCAGACGTGATTTTCAATTTTATTGTTTAAACCAAAATGTAAAACTCAAAAAAAAAAGGAAACAAAATTCAAAAAAGAAAAACGGTGAAAATTGAATGACAGCGAATTCAATTAATTCTTTGTGAACCTTTGATTCCATTAAGAGGTGAACGCAAACAAAAAATGGATGCAAAGTGCACTTTGGTCAACGACCTATCCCCCAGTCATCTGAATGCCATATTGCTCCTGCTTTTCCTTCTCTCCGCCCACCAACTATATTGATATCGTGGTGTGCATTTTCGCCATATTTGTCGGTCATGTATGGCATCATACACAGGCTAATTGAATGGAAAATCCATCTATCGATCGGCTGACCAAAGACGGCGACGCCGTCGACCGACCGACGACGACGTGAAAATGTGTACATGCGTGTGCCTTGGAAAATTGTGTGTTGAATGTGAAAATTTGACATTTGCCAACAACAAAGCTGACATACTTAAGTCAACTTAGTTGATATGAGTTGGCAAAATGTCAGTTTTTTTTCTTGCCGACTGTCGTCAGTTTTGTGTGTCATATCGTCAAAACTGACAGAAGAGTGCGTTTATATGTGTTTGGGTTGTGCATATGTAGATAGCTTCTTGTACGATTGTGAGCTTACGTAAGAGATGAAGACAAATAGTTTAAACGAACTGTCAGCATGTTAAACGCAATGCAAAGAAATGTCATTCTGTTGAAAATGTTTCATTTTTCTAGGGCATGTTACGTAAAGTTTCAAAAAACCTTCGAAAACCTTTTCTTTTTTATTTTCCTCCTTGGATTATGGTTTTACTGTGTCTATGTAGTGAGATTGAAAAAAAGAATTACCAGAATAATTGAGGCATAACGTGCTCCAAGGCTGTCATTTAATGCACTTAATGGGTTAAACTTCCTTTCAGTCTGGAAGGGGAGCAAGAAAAAGAAGGTCGTCCAGAAACTAAGTACTTTTAATGAGCATAAAATAATTATGTGCATAATGAAGCGATTTAATGAAAAGAAATTTTATTTTTGTGACGCTTTTTATTTTTTTTTTATTTTGTGTAACCTTGTTTATGTTTAAGATTTAGGTTTGCACTTTGAAAAAGATTCTAACATTGCTTTTTCTTTTTCTTTCAGGTGGGTGAATTTTTATATGTTTATGTAAATAAAAGAAAAAAATATGCAACGGAAATGGTAAGATAGAATCTTAAGGACTTATGTCATAAATGAAAAACAGCAATTTAGAGAAAACACTTTACAGCTGCTGTTGTTGAATTAAAAAAAATATCTTTAGAGAGAAACTTGAGTTGACCAAAAAAAAAACCATATTGAAATACTCGGTTGTTTAATCCAATTTATAAACGTTAAAAAGCAGCACTAATGTCGACAACTAGGATCTTGTACAATCTAATAACTTACACATTCAAACATTCCTGTAAATTATTATTTTCTAACTCGGCGGGAATCGGGGCACTTATTTTGTTTTTGACGCAACTTTATTCCCACCAATTATTTTGGAAGGATATTTGATTTCCTCATATTAAGCAATGTCCCTGAGTAACGACAAAAATCTTCGAAAGGAAAATCAAAACATAAATTTAAAAAAAAATTAACAAGATATGTTTTTTTGTCATTCCTTTCTCTTTTTTAAAGTGGCCCCCACTGTAACATTTTTTATTGTAAAATTCAATTAACTTAAAATTTAAATAAAGCAAACATTTATTTGTCAATCTGCATTTGGTTTTTCAACTTACTATTTCTTTAACGTCGTTTACATTTATTAAACATGACACGCGGCATATTTTGGCCACATTATTTTGGGTAAAAAATCGCAGAACAAGTATGCATATTTTTAAAATAGTTGGGGTTCTAACTCATTACATATGCAAGATGTTGTCCTTAAATCTTTCGTTCCTAGGATTTGCTTTACGGAAGTACTATGCAAATGATTGTTGAAAGCTACCATTTCATCTAAAACTAAACCACCAAAAACCTTCCTAACCCTTAAGGGAGTGTTGATTTCGGTTGAGTTTTGTATATTTATTAAAACATCCCTTCATTGGTAAGGATAAGTGTAATGGGTCTGTACAATGGAAATACCACAACGTTCAAAACCGGGTGTTTTAAACTATTTCCGAGGAATGCCTTTAACCTCAAAGAATATCTATCTTGTTTGAAAAGAATGTGTTATTTTTAACATTTTTGAAGTCAATAATGAGATGTAAACTCTTTTAGTGAAAAAGGGTCTAATCCAGGGGCTAATTCTTTTGAATAAAAGCTTTAGTCTTTTGTGCATGTGTATTAGTGTATTAGTTTTCAAAAAGCATTAAATGAAGCCATTTTAATAGGCTTCTAAAAAATCTTTTATTTAAAACTATTTTCACCTGGAAACCTTATGAAAGTCATTATTTGGAAATAAAGTAATGAATTCACGTATATTATAAAAAAAACGAAAAAGGACTTTACGACTTTATTCGAGTTTTTATGGAACATGGACCCTTAATATTTCTACTTTGATATAAATGTTTGGTGTTATTTACACGATACAAAATTCTTTCACATGAAGATGAACTTAAATGGTTTTGTGACGTCAATAGTGAATCATTAGACCCTTAACAGAATCTTTTTTTTCATTTTTAAAAAGTAAAGATAAATTTATTTTGACTACCATTGTCCCGCTATGAATTAATAAAGAAGTAGTTTAGCTTCCTCCATGAGAAGCCAAACTTTGAATTCTCTACTACTCCAGTCCTGTTTCTTTTTAGTTTAAAAATAAAAATGGATCTACAATTTCACTTATATCAAACAGCTGGTCTTGATTTTTTATCACTTCCTTGTTAGAGCCACTATCCTTGAAAAAGCTGTGTTTTCTTCCTGAGAGCAAAACAACTATAAGGAATTGAAACCACATTTTCTATGTAATAGGCTTAAAACAGTATGAGCAGTACGACACGTATCACTGTTAAATGGTCAAGTATAGCTATAAATTCAAACCGAAATAATATTCAAGCATGATCCCCTCAATCAAAAATTAAAATTTACCAAACCTCAGCAAATTGCTTGCATCAAAAAGTAATGAAGAGATTCAAAAATCTTCTACAATCTTCCACTCTGTCGTCAATATGATTAATTAACCGTTAAAATTTAGTACATTTAACCTTTTTTCGATTCTTGTATTTCATAATTTCTTTTTGTGTTTTTATGGTTTTTCACACTAGCAACTAGGTTGCTGTCTATACTTTATTAGACAGTAGAAGGTTTATAAACGAAGACCAACAACTACTTGTGTGTACTACCTACTAACCTTGTTCATAGGCTGGAGTTAAAGCTATTTCATTAATAAAAATCGGGTCAATGTAATTTGATAAGTCAACAAAACCTGTTCTGAGAACGGGCTTATCATGTGGCTGCGATGGCGCGATATGTAGAACGTCGGCTTTCGTAATCCCTGGATCGCTTGTTCAACTCCAACTCGGGAGCAAAAAGGTTTATCGATAAAATTGAACATAAAGTGATAAAGCACCACTAAAGGAGTCTGGTGATCGGGTTGGCCCCTGTGTAATAACTATAACTCCAGCCTATGAACAAGGTTAGTAGCTAGTACACACAAGTTGTTGTTCTTCATTCAAAAACCTTATAATTTATTTTATATATTCTTTTTCGACAAAAATGATTGAGGTGCATATTAGTAATCTTCCTTTTCTTTTTGTTCTTCATGTTCTCGCTTCTGCTTCGTCTTCCTTCTTATTCTTCTTCTTCTTCCTCTTTGCCTTCTTCTTCTTCTTCCTCTTTGCCTTCTTCTTCTTCTTCTTCTTCTTCTTCTTCTTCTTCTTCTTCTTCTTCTTCTTCTTCTTCTTCTTCTTCTTCTTCTTCTTCTTCTTCTTCTTCTTCTTCTTCTTCTTCTTCTTCTTCTTCTTCTTCTTCTTCTTCTTCTTCTTCTTCTTCTTCTTCTTCTTCTTCTTCTTCTTCTTCTTCTTCTTCTTCTTCTTCTTCCTCTTTTACTTCTTCTTCTTCTACTCCTTCTTCTTCTCCCTCTTTTACTTCTTTTCCCTCTTTTACTTCTTTTTCTTCTTTTTCTCCTTCTTCCTCTTCTTCTGCTTCTTTAACAATAATTGTTATAATCCAGATTGGGATCACAACTCTCCCACTTTTATGCATCGGAGCTCCCCCTTTTGTATTCGCTGGATTAATCAAAAAAAACTTTAGCAGAGTATTTAATAGTTAAATTTCTGTGGCCAACTAAATGCAGGTGTCGTTGCATTTGCATATGATCCAAGAGTTCTTACGTCTACCATTCTTCCGCGACAGTATTCGAACATAGCATGCCTTTCGAACTGTGTTCTCGGAGCATCTTCTTTCTAAATAGTAGTAACGAGTACACATTTTCCTCCAGAACAGCCATCCCTATATATGAAGTGCTCATGGCAAGGATGAAGCATCTTCACTTCTTTGGCTCTATCTTCAGCAAAAAATGAAGGAGTTACTCTCAGGTCCGTTGCGCTATCACATAGCAGAAAGTCAAACATGGAAATAAAGAGCAAAGGACTTAAGACGCTTCCCTGGTGTAAAACAACTTTGATTCTTAGCTCTGCGGTAAGTCCTGTAAAACATTTTAATTTGACTTCACGGACATATGTAATTATCGTCCGCCAACAGATTTCCAGAACTCCGTGTTGCTATAGGGCAACCCATATTAGATCTTGTGGTTGTCTATCGAGTGCTTTTTCAAAATCATCCCATACAATGTACAGATCTTTTCAACCCGATATATTTCCATTCTGGATGTATAAATACAAGACTTTGGATTGTATCTGTGAAAAATGTATGCGAAGCAACCAGGACTGGTCGTCAGAAGGCCCTTAATATTTATCGCAAACGGTCTTCCAATACCCGCTCAACGATCTTCATGGTGTATGACATTGGCTTGAATGTAAAACAGCCATTGCAATTTTGTCTATCACCCCTCCCCTTGTTTATTGGGTGATGGTAATTTTTCCTGATCCAATAAGGCATTTGATAACCACTGAAAAGTTTGGAAATAAAAATAGTGGGCCTTATAAACCACATATTTTTTCAAAATTCTGATGGTATCTTGTCTGGCCCAACCGCAGGACTAACTTCTTCTACTGTAATGCCGGGGAGTTATTTGTTGTTAGTTTACCTAATGGAAAGTCCAGACTAGAAAAGTTCCTTACAATACTATGGCCATCTATGAAGAGTTTTGTCGTCATCCACAAGAAGTTGACCTTGAGGATTGATAATGAATTTTAGTGAAGGAATCTCCTAATAATTTTATCTGCTTTGATTAGCACTTTTGAGAATAGTTGCGGTCTTGTTCGTATTGGCATTTGGTAGTTCCTGAATCATGAATCCTGAATATAGAATATATATTGTCTCAGGGTCTCTGCTTGAAGTTGGGCATACCTCTTCTTTGTTTTTCTTGCAATGCAACGTCTGGAAACCACTTTAAGTCGAACTTCCTCATTTTATTACGAGAGGGGCTTATTGGATAAGCTTTAAAAGTCAACCGCTAACACCAGATCCTTCACTATTGATCATAGATTCATGATATTTCAAACTTTCGCACTTGAAAAGAACTTTTCCATTCAAATAAATGTCTGGAACAGGCGTTTGAAGATTCGAAAGTTGGAAAAATAGGTATTTATTCTTTTACGCACTGACTCTGTTGTATCAATTACACTCCACATTATCCACCAATACATCAACTGCTTGTTGGAATGAATGAAGGTTCTTCACTTATGATGGCTCCATCTTCATAAAGAACTAACTGATTCACTATCGAATAAATTGATTTTACTCTCTTGCAGAAAATCAAAGACTGTTATAAGGATTTTTATAGAGTCTCCAGTTTATCAGGTTGATATGTATAAGTACAAGCACCAGTTTTCTATTCAACTCTATCCTCTACTTCAAATACTTACATTCCTGTTCATCTCAGTTCTGAATGTATACTCCAGGGTAAAACTTTTCGAACTATATTTGACAGGTAAACCGGCGCGGCGGTCAAAACTATCAAAGGTGATTATAAATAAATAAATTTACTGTCGCGACAGCTCCTGAAGGAGCCAAGGCCTAGTGACTTATACTCTCAACCATTCCTGTGTGTGTGTGTTGTTCCCGGAAAAGAAGATGGCTATGAGCTGGATTCGAACCCAGGCTCATTCGCTTAGCAGTCCGACACTCTAACCACTAAGCCACAGGGCATCATATTTTAATTCCATTAATATCAATTAACAACTCATAAGTCAGGAAAATCTACATTTCCGGTAGTGTTTTCCGTACATTTATGTGTCATAATAATGTTTCACACTCTTGAACATAATCTTAACAAAATCTCTCATAAAACCATAAAACAACTAGCACATTATAACTTTATGTTCAAATCATAAAAAAATACTTCGAATCGAATATTTAAAATTAATCACGCTTTGATCATATACCATTTATAACCTCAGGCTTGACAAACACTCTGCTACTCAATAAATAAACGATTGTTGATATTCAATCAATGTCTGATATCCAAGGTTCGCGGGCAAATGAATAAATTTGAAATTTTAATGTCCGAACGTAAACAAGTAATAATAAAAAAAATTATAGTAGTTAATATGTTAAACAGGTATAAAAATAATATTATTGCATTGTTTTCCAACTTCCATATAAGTAGGTTTGTAGAAAAAGGGTTTTGTAAACTTTTCTTGAATTCCATATTTTTGGAAGGTATTTACATGTCTTTCCTTTAGTTCTTTAATTCAATTTGTGGACTGCCATTGATATTTCATAAAGTACTCTGTCCAGTGAATTGTCTGGAGGAGCACGAGCTAGGTGCCCAGCCCACCACCATTAGTGCAGGAAGATTGTCGATTTGATGGCGTGTTAGTCCTACAGATTTGACAGCAGTTTTCCAGCCTCCTCTTGATTTTTTTTTTATAATTAACGCTCGCACAAGGGACTATTCGTTTCCCTTTTAATGTAGAGCACACTGCGCGGGCATTAGGAAGATAGGGAGGGGAAGGATAGGAGGTGTCGATTAACATTGGTTTTGAATGCTTGCAAGTCAAAATGGCAAGGGAAAATCTCGCCGGGTAAACTATTGAAAATTCGTATTGTTCGGCTAAAAAAATCTATCCCTATGAATCCCTATATTTCACGGTACGTCAGAAATTGGGCTCAAGTTGAACTGATGTGCATTCCTTGCGATACGAGTATTACGGGAGAAACTTTTAAGGGGAGGAATGCAGCTGGCTACTTCGAGTGAACATTTTTTATAAAAGAAACGATAAAATAAGGAAAGACATGAAACATTGCGTCGGTGTTCGAGAGGGGGAATTGTTTCAGCGGCAGGTCTATTGCCAGCAATGCTAACGCTCGATTTTGTATTCTATCAAGCAGGTAAGCGATGTTTGCGAAGCACCTGCTCAGAGGTGGGAGTTATACTCAAATTTAGGGCGTATAAACGCTTTATAGATTGTAGCCAGATCAGATGGGGGAAAAAACTTCTTGCATCGATACAGAAAACCTAAGCGATCTGAAATATATGCTCGTTCCAACGGAGGTCGTCGTTGACACACATACCGAGTACTGAGAGCTTTTGGGTTTCTTTGATGTAAGTGCCATTCATGGACAATGACTTGGGGGGTATGTTTAGCTTTAACGACAGAAGACAGCATTGAGTTTTCGTAGCATTAAAATCCAGACGATTCCTATTACCCCATTTGACAATGCTTTATAAATCGGAGTTTAATGAGCTTGAGATACGATACCGTTGCAATTGTACGTCCGAAGGCGAAGGACGTGAATTATCGAACGAATATGAAAAGCTGAGGGTAGAGCCGTCAGCAAAACAGTTTAGTGGATTAGAAGTAACAGACAGAAGATCATTTATAAAAAAATAAGGAAAAGAGTCGGAGACAGAACGGAGCCCTGAGGCACGCCAGCATTTATTTTGTGGGAATCAGACTTGAATCCGTCCAATACAACTTGTATTGAACGGTCCAGAAGATAGCTTCTAATCCAACGAACAAGAGTATTATCGATCCCAAAAGCACGCATTTTCGATAAGAGAGCTTCATGCCAAACTCTATCAAATGCCTCGGAGATATCAAGAGCAATAATCTTACTTTCACCAAAGCGATGTAAAGATTTGTTCCAATGTTCGGTGAGATATGCCATCAGATCAACAGTGAGACGGTTGCTGTGGAAGCCATACTGACGGTCATGGAGAAGCTTTCGATCTTCGAGATATTCCTTAAGATGACGGTTAATCAGTGTTTTCTTTCTAAGGCCATGGAAAGAAGGGATGTCAGTGCTATGGGTCGGTAGGAGGAGGGGGAGGATGGGTCACCTTTCTTAGGGACAGGCTGGACAAATGCTGTTTTCCATCTTCTAGGAAAGATTCCAGAAGAGTAGGAGCGATGGAAAAGCTTACGCAGTGGCTTTGCCAGTGTGGAATAACACCTCTTCAGAAGATTCGAGGGTATACCATCTGGGCCAGCGGATTTGTGTACATCGAGATCTTTGAGAACTCTTGCTATTAAATGAGGCAGAAAAAAATCTGTCCCATGGAAAAATTTACATTCTCAAGTACAGGTGGGGCAGCGTGGAGGTGGCAGCGAAAAGGGCGTCAAGGAAGTTTGCCTTCTCTGAAGAGTAAACAATGGGTTTGTTGGTGAGGAGTTTTTAATATTTTCTACAAATGACCAAACATTTTTACTGCCTTGCATTGCAGAATTTCTTGCCGTAATTTTTGGTCATGCAAAAATTTGGTTCTTTCAATACTAGAGTTGCATGAGATCCTTGCTTGTTTGTGCTTTTTCCGATTTTCCTCTGTAGGGCTGGCTTTGTAAGATCAGATGATGAATTGATGACTGAAGTTTACTGCTCCAATTTAATAGTATATGCCACTTCCTGCATCCATTTTCTTTTTAAATTTTTATCAATGATATTTAATCTTTTTTGTTAAGTATTCAACATTAGCACGAAAAACAAAACGTTATTTTAATAAGTTTCAATTAAATTTCGAATGAATAGACATATTTATGCATTTTTAATCCATTTTTGGTGA
Source organism: Platycheirus rosarum (assembly GCA_963971375.1). NCBI lineage: Eukaryota > Metazoa > Arthropoda > Insecta > Diptera > Syrphidae > Platycheirus > Platycheirus rosarum. Next base: position 124,147,345 of record OZ020509.1, on the reverse strand, counting down.
ATTAAAATCATAATAGTCCCTCGGGTGAGTAAAATAAATCCAATTGAAACATAAAAGCCATGAATACCTGGACATCATAATTAATGTAGCTCTATTCAAGCTTTACAGAGAGAGAGCTGTACACGCTGCGGAAGCTCATTCAAAGGTGTCAGGTGTCGAAGTGCCTTTCAAAGTGGTTGGCTGCGTTGAAGTGAGATTATTATTTTAATTTCATTTACGCCCATTAAATTAGGGAAATGAAACATAATAGGTAAATCAGAACGGATTATATGCATATGTCTGTCCGTCCGTTCGGTCCGGTCCGGTCGTCCATGTAAATCCTTAATTATAACCAGTGAAGGTATCAGAGCTTGGTCAGGGCATCTGTTTGTTGTAATATCTCAAATGCCGGCACTAGACACCCTTTGCTAGTGAGGTATGGGGATTGGGGGCAGGGGTAGTATTTTTCAACTAGTGGTGCAACACAATGAGGGAAAATGAATGCCACGGAAGCCAATGTACTGCCGTCACACACATATCGCTATGCCTGCCAACCATTCACTCATCCAAATGGGAATATCTGGTGTATCTACCTGCCTTGCTGCCAGCAGGCAACTCTATCCGAGACAGACAGACAAAGCTGCAACATTTTTCAGCATTAATACAATCGATTACATTGCTGCCTCTAGCAGTGATGGTGCGCGGCGGAGTAAGGAGGTAGCTCGATAGCAGAATGCAGTGCTCTATGGCATTCTCAGCATTCGGGGCCTAAGGGGGTAATGTGATTATTTAACGGTCGCGCTCACGGATTATGAAACAACAACGATGACAAAATAAAAACACAAGGGGGCGTAACTGATAAAGGGGCGTGGGGGTGCGGACGAAGGGGATTGAGAGGGCAGTTAAGCAAACGATGGGAGGAAGTCAATGTTATTGAAATCCATTGAATATACACACCAAAACAAAAAACTGTCGGCATAGATTCAATGCAGCGCTGCAAGGTATGGGCGCGCAGATAGTTTGCTGCAGGTGTTAATAGATGTGAATTTTTGTGACAGTGAGCTGTGCCCATAAATCACGAATAATGATAATTTAGTGCGCTCGCTATGCATTTATAGATAGATAGATAGAAAGATATTAATATTCGTTTTGTAGATATGCATTTTTGTGTGTGCGTACCTAACGGTGGCGCGCAGCCCACACATTTGGAAATTTCCTTTAGTGTGGGATGGCTTCGCACTGACTCTAGTAATTTATATTGGTTTTGGATGGCTAAGAAGTGCGTCAAGGATGCCAGAGATTCGGTCAATCCATTAGAACTCAAGATTGCCTATGACAGCTTGAAGCCCACAAGTGGTTTTGATTTGATTCTAGAGGTGAGTTGCAGGAATGGCTTCTGGGAATACAAGTTTTTGAATTATTAACATTAAATTCTTTCAAACTGTCGATAATAATTTAAGCCATATTGGGATAGGGTGCGATATACTTGATCTTTACTCAGCTTAGATAGCATTTGTTGATACGATTCACATTGAATAGGCCTATACCCGAAAACTATAATCGGCAACTCTCAATCTGGTTTCACATCAGAGAAATCAATAATTTACCTGATCGTTACCCTAAGCCAGGTGATTGAAAAAAAGTCCTTTTATCTCTAAGACCGCGTAAGCATGGGACGGCTAACACTCTATTAAGTCATGAGAGAATTCGGCATCCTAAATAAATTGCTACGATGCGGTCCGAGCTGGCTGGAAAAGCTTGTTGGGTATGACCCAGATCCACCCCGTATGTAGCGCCCTCTAAGGTAAGTTATATAAATTGATACGACTATAAAGGTGGCTATGACCGACTTTATCTATAATAGATTTGGACAGGGAGATGATCTGATTTGAATCCTATTCAACCTAGAGTTAGAGAGAGTAATCGTGACTCTATCTAGACTATCATCATCAAGTCCAAAACATTGTTCGATTGTCCGCTGGGGTTTCTCTGGGTGGCACGCATTGAATTTTCCTTGACTCTGGCACCTAAATAAGCTTAAATTTGAACGATGGCATGGGTAAGGTTGACTTCGAGGAACGCTGTGGTTTGTGGCTTATTTGCATAGACCTATGTGACTTCAGAAAACTACACAAGAAAAAGTCTAACGGGGTCAAATCGCACTATCCCGGTGGCCAGTTCACATCACCTCCATCTGAGATGACCATGCCATCGAATTGCTCGCATTTTTACTTTCGTTTTTTTTTCTTGGCATTCTAGCTATGAGTATTGAGATGTTTTATATATTACTAGCTTACCCACCCGGTGTTGCTTGGGTATACCATATATTTTCAAGAAAACGAACTCGGCGCGTCGTTGCGAGGTGCCACCTAGTTATCAAAATTGCTTTAGTTACGTCTTCCAAAATTAGCTATCTGCTTGTGAAACGACCGCGACACCAAGGGGTGATTAAAATATCCCTTGTTACTCCTTAAACATCAGCTAATTGTCTGTAAAAGTGCCGTCAAATTCGGGGCATAAATAAGAATTAAAAAAATACGACTCCAGCGCCACCTTTGGGTGATTAAAATAGCCTTTCTTACTCCTTGCAATTTCAGCTATCTGCCTGTGAAAGTCCCGTCAAAATCGGTACAAAATTAAGAATTTTCGAAAAAAAAACGATTTTAGCGCCACCTAGTGTGTAATTTATATAGCCTAAGTTACTCCCTAGAACATCAGCAATCTTTCAGTGAAAGTCCTGTCAAAATCGGAACAGCCGTTTAGGACATTACCCGGAACAAACAGACAGAAAGACACACAAATTTTAAAAATTGTGTTTTTGTTATGAGTACAATATATACTTTCATATGCATCTTGTAAAAAGTTGTTATTTTGATATTAAGAAAACAGACACTTCATTTTATTTATGTGTATAGATAAAATTCTACCAATATTTCAAAGTATAATATATTGGAACACAGTTGCCGTTTCAGGTAAGTAGAATCTTTTCTTCAGTGCTACGTCAAACGAAAATCTTCTTCAAATACCTCGCACTTGAATTCATTGTTAAACAAATTATTTTGAAGTATATTTGCTTCTGGTCCTGATAAAAATGTTTTCTATCAGCAACTCATTCGAATAGTTAAGTCTCATAAACTGCGTTTGACTGTTGTTAAGGTACCTTTTCCTGTTTTTCACTTAGTCCGTTTTCTCCATGTTTCTAACAATTAGCAGATCCTCGTTTAAAGTTGTATATCTAGGCCATCATGACCTTAGCTTATCCTCAAGAAGTTTGGTTTCAGACTGCCGCTCAATAATTTGATATAATAAAAGTTTTAGTCCAGCTCTACAAATTTTTGGTTTTGAATGAAGTTATTTAGGTAAAAACCATATTTATATTCAATAAACTAACCCCCAGACCTAAATGATGGCAGTTGAAAAAGATGAACTAAATTTTTTGACATCTAGTGTAAGCAGTTCTTTGTCGGCTCCTACTAATAGGAAATTATTTTCATTAGAAATGTTACATTTGTAGTCATTTTTTGGCATAAAATTTATTTACTTTTTTTCTAAGAAAAAGCTAAGTTTTTTGGGAAATAATAATACTAAATAATAACTAGCAAAATAATTAATATAATAACTTTATTTATATGTAACATGCATCGAGAATTCATCATTTTTCATTTTACAATTTTTAAGAAATAGCAAAACTGAGATTACAAAGTTAAACAGGCGATAGAGAAATCGTATTTAAAGCAAACAATGTTAGTGTTCCGCAAGGAAGTGTCTTTGGGCCAGTACTTTTTGTTCTTTATATCTTAAATATTTTAAACAAGATGTCATATTCAACACGTCCTTGTATTTGTTTCATCCTTATCAATTAAAATGGCAACTAACCAAATAGAAAAGACATGGCGCCAAACGAGCATCGACGTATCTTTCTTAATTTCACTTACAAAAACGTAAACAGTCTTTAAGTCACCTCAGTACATCGACTTCTTCTTTTTCTATAACCGACAATTGCTTTGAACTCATTTTGGACAACTTTGGCAGTTCTCAGCTGTTTATCGACGACATTGAATGCTAATTATCTATAAAATAAATGCTTATTTGCAAGCAAGTGCTCAAACCGAAGTATATAACACGTAAATGCAGTCGTTTATGCTCTATAGGTCATAAGAAGCAGTTATATGATCAAAGATTTGTGTATACCTAAACAGACTGTCGAACATAGGTGTATATAGAATCGATAAAATGTAGTTTTAAACCATTACAATACTTTTATTTTCGAAAATTCCCAAAATGTGTATGTGTGTGTGTGTGTGTGTGTGGATTAAACGAGAGGGTTTGTGGTTGTTAGTTAACGGACTGTATGTTGGTGTTGCTTCCATCAATGTTTTCTTATGACGTTATCACGTAAAATTATCGTTCGTAAACCAACTTTACAGACAACGAACTCTTTATATGAAACAAGAAAAAGCGACGCACAACAGGCCAGTTCGCAGGACAATTATGTTATAATCATTGGTTATGCTTATCATTTTCCTACTCATGCAACAGAACATGATCTATTTAGCAACAAATTAGGAGAATTCTAAAAACATTCTCATCAATTAATCGCGCGTCCTCACAAATCAACCCACATGAAACGCCTAACCCAATTCAAACATTTTTTTATCTGCAAAGTTCTTTCCCTCTTTTCAAATTGCCAAACAAAACAATTTTAGGTAACCTGGAACGTTTTTTAACTTCGTTTCCAATAAATTCAGCCCATTGAAAGAAAAGACCAACTTAAGTCATTCAAATCGACAAAACACATCACAAAGTATGTCAAACTTTTCCTAGTCGGAAAAAAGGTGTCAAACAAATTACGAAAACATATATATCTACAAAAACTTCCACATGCTCCCGATTTTTCATCTTAGTTCCTTTAAAAAAAAAAAGTTCTATCTTCCTGGTCGCTGATCCCAAAAAAAAAAACAACTTTTCAATTTTTTTTCCAAACTGCGCCTTCCTTATTTTAATCGTAGGCATTCTTCGTCTTGTACACTTCTCGCCTACCGTACTCATAGTTAAGTTACCCAACTATGTTATATAACCCCAAAGGCGTTTCCCCTTGACAAACAATCATCACGTCTCCACCAGAGGCTATTGTTAACCTTCCCTTTGGCAAACAAAAAAGAGAAACCCCAAACAACCTGGCCAGCCAGCAGCTAACAAAAAGATACAAAACCTATCCATTCAAGATGACTTCATTCCAACAAACCGAGAGGAAATCATTGCCGATTGTAATGTTTGTCCAAGAAGGTATAAGAAAAGTTCAAAAGACTTTTCTGTGAAAAGTTATTCATTTTTTGTGCGTTTTACTTTTCATCAGGAGTTTCCATTTTTTTTTTTGTATCTCATCTAAAACATTGTACCCAACTCAAACAAACTTCATCGGACAAAAGTCCGAAAGAAAACATCTCGATCTGCGTCTTGGGATTGTGGTTATGTTTATTGTTACAACGTAGTAACCCTTGTCTTCGAGTTGTTGGCTGGTGTTTCATTAATTACAAAATTAAATTCAAATTATTTTCTTGTGTCTAGATTGTTTTGTGTAAAAAAAAAAAACAATATTTTTGATGGATAATTATCCAAAGAATATAAGAAAACATGAAAAACAATTTATCTACATCGGCCGAAGAATCTTTTTCTATTCAAAGCAAAGTATCTATCGGATTTCATTTTTGAAAGTTCTCAATAAATCTCTAATCAATGGAGTGCCGCAGGGCAGGCACCTTTGTTCGTTGTTGTTTCTTTATTTTTTGTTCGAAGTTCGAACAGAGATCATATTTCGTTGTGAGCATGAGAGACTTTTAACTTTCATTTATGATGTATGGATTCGGAGTGGAGGCAAATAACAAAAAAAAAAAAAAAAAAAAAACACAAAAGATACAAATTACCTCAACCAGCTTGGCTGTCACTTTAAGGAAGCGAAAGAGAAAAATGTTCGATTCGACGTATAGTTATGGTGTGTGGTTTGTTTTTTGTGTTTTGTGTTTTAAGTGTATCTCATATGCCACAAAGACACAAGATGGTTGCAAAAATAAAATTACAGACTATAAATCATCGTCAAGACATGTCACTGGTATTAAAAACACAACTACCAACACTACATCAAGCATCCTTCGTATGACGGCGTATGGGTTGTTAAGAGTGTGCTCGAGGAAAAGGACAAACGAGCAGAATAAAAATTGCCAAAGGCAGAAGGCACTTTGGAATCATCTGCGATATGCTACCATCGCATCGCTGCTTCGGTGGTGGTTGAGATGGAAATTCTAAGGTGAGAAAGATACTGTATCTTTTGGGAAGTTTTTTTATTTCGTTTGGTTTATTTGGCGTATGTTTACACTATGAGGACTGACAAAGCAATTTGCTTATCAACGCTGAAGTTTTAATAGTTGGGAAAATGATGGAAGCGCACCAGGGGATTTGGTTTAGGTGGTTTGTTGGTAGTGTTATTGGATGTTAACGAGTTCGAGTCGAGTTTTTTCATTTTTTCCTTGTATGACAATAAATCACATTGACATAGCAATATAGCACAGAAATTCAGAACCATAGAGATATCCATCTGGGGTTTAGAAATAATACTCGATGATGTGTAAATTCGTTACAGAGAAAGGTTGAAATGCTCGATTGGGCTTCGATGTAAATTCTGTTTGATAAGCATGTCGTGTGCGTTAGGTTTGTTGAAAGGAAGCTTACACCTTGCGATTGTTAGCAGTGATTAAAGGATTTTTTCCATTTTTCACTGTTTTGTGGTAAATGCGTCATGACAGATTGCAATTTAACTTCAGTGGATGCATAGTTAATCTCATGTCAGGATTTCGTTGCCAATTTTCAAAAGATACTTTATCACGACTGGTTGGGTATAGGTGTTGAAATATGTTCGGAAACAGTGTGTTTCTGTTAAGGGGTAATTTGTGGTAGACAAGCGTTTTATAAAGGATGTTTTTAAGCTGCATGAGAAGTTGTTCCATGGTTGTTGTCTATGATTTGACTGTTGAGAATGTCAAACTGTATTGATATTTCTGGACAGTAAGGTTTTACAATTCATCACGTTTCCAAATTCCAAATTTTTGAAATTTACTTTTAAAAAATAAATCTGTTCGAGAAGTTCATAGAGCACTTCATCCAATGTACGGTCAATATTATCGGCCATAATTTTTGTTGAAATTGCTTCGTCCATAAGCAAAATTTTCGTATATGGAGCGAAGACAATCCTCAAAGCATTAACGAAATACCATTACATCCATATTTGAATTGACTGTTTGTGTGTGGTTAGCACGCTGGCGACATCGTCGGTCCTTATTTCTTTCGAAATGAGGAAGGATCTGCCATTAAGGTGAATGGCGAGTGCTATCGAGCCATGCTGACTGATTTTTTTGTTTCTAAAAATTAATCAGCTAAACATGGATGACAATTGGTTCCAACAAGATGGCGCAACTTGCCATACAGCGCGTTTAACCATCAATTTATTTCAAAATTAATTTGGTGACAACTTTATTTCCAGAAGTGGTCCTATTAACTTGCCTCCTCGTTCGTGCGACTTAATGCCTCTCGATTCCTTTAATGGGGCCATGTTAAGTCATTGGTTAATGCCGACAAACTGGCAACTCTGGAAGCTGGAAGCCAATATTCAAGCCACCATTGACGCCATACGGCCACAGTTGTTCGAAAAAGTAATGGAAAATTGGACATATGCCGGAAATCATATTTACAAAAATAAATGCCAGATTACAATAACAAAAAATTCATGTCAACAATATTTCTGTCTTGTATTATTATTTAAAGTTCTCAAGATCTTACAAAAATACCAATTACTTACGTTTTTCAAAAGACGTAAAATTATGTGAAAACTAATAAAGGGTCTTTCAATAAAGATTTACGAACTTTGACAAATGATAGCGGCCATATTGTTGAAGTTACATCTGTCAAATTAACTGTCATTTATTCAGTCCATAAACGGATATAGCGTTCAACAACCCGTGCAAATGATTAAATTGTTTTATCAAAATGTATGTTCTGTTCAGGTGACGTTCGGCGCTCTTCGCCCATTTTACGGTTGCCATAATCGTCCAACCGAGAGGAATATTCGCAGTGAGGTAGATAAATTTGAGTTCACTGATTCAGTAAATGAACACCATACTTCGCTAAAACACAAGATCTGTGAAAGTGTGCAGTAGAATCCAAGGCATTCGAATTCGCAAATTTTGCGTCGTGATTTGGGCGTGCACCAGAGCAAAATTCAAATGAATGTAAACGATCATAAACAACGATGTTTTCGCTGAAATGGCTCAGGAGTAGTTGGAAACTGGCGATAAAGCCAGAATAAGTACTTCAACAAACAAAATTGTCGAATTTGGGACGATGCCAATCGGCAATCCAAGAGCGTCCAATTCAATCTGGAAAATTTCACTGTTCAATGTGGATTTTGGACTGGCGGCATCATCGGCTAGGCCATACGTCGAGCTATAGAGGTCGATGATTACCAATCTCTTTTTGGGCATGAATTGGAAGATATAAACAACACCAACGGCATGTGGTTTTAATAGGATGGCCCTACGTAGAGCACAGCTCACGTCAAATTCCAAACCTAGCACGAGCGGTTCGTGGGTAAAGTCTTCTTCCTTGGAGGTGATGTGAACTGGCCACCGAGATCATGTGATTTGATCCCGTAAGGCTTTTTTTGTGAGGTTTTCGGAAGTCGCAGGTCTATGCGAAAAAGTCAAAAACAACAGCGGTCTAAAAATCGTTACGGAGAAAGTAAATTATTGCGCTTGATATTTCTAAAACATTTGATAGAGTCTGACACCAAGCTCTCTTATAGAAACAATGCTTCTTTCCTTGGTTGGATTAGAAACTACCTTTCAAACCATATATTCAATACATGTTCTATTGGATGGGTTCGAGTCTGATACCTTCAAACTAAATGTTGGTGTGCCTAAGGGCTCCGTTCTGGGTCCGACTCTCTTTCTCATTCTTTTAATGATATGATCTGTATGAAATTCGCTAAGGACAGTCAACTTATACCTTTTCATATTAGTTTTTGGATTCAAAACTTTGCTTTTTGGATGTGGATCTTTAACGGCTACGTGTTTTTGGCTCATTAAATTTTGACCTTGACACCATTATCAAATGGGAAATAATGAAAAAACAATTCCGTCGTATGTCACTAAAGCCTTGCAACAATTCCAAAGCATCTTTCCATATGTAAACAAGTCTTTTACGAAGTAAGTACCTCAGACTCTCACTTCACATGTCAATCAAGAGTCATGTTTCAGTTATTCTCTGCATGCATCTTTGATCCCGCACCAATTGCTAAACAAGGACTTTACTTGACACTCCTCGCCAGCATATGAATTCCAATCTAAATTGCCTATCCCAACATTTTTACCGTTCCTGCCCCATGTAATCTCACTCCAATTATTTGTATCTAAATTGCGCTGTGTACAACCATAAAGCTTCCTCGCCGAGCCCAACTGCATTTATGGCTAAATTAATTAACTATCTCAAAACATTACAAACCACCAAGCCGACCGACAACGACGAGGACGATGACGCTCATTAAAGTTGCCTGTCATACAGAATATCGTCTAAACTCAACTTGATTGACCCAAATGTCCATCCAAGTCCATGGCTTGCTCGCCGTTGCTGCTCTACTCCTATCTTGTAGTCTTGTATTCGCGCAAGACCCTCCCAATTATACAAGCACTAAAAGCCATGCCATGCCATTCACTCTCCGATGCAACCAAATGTTTTTGCAACAGCAATCCAAAAGATACAAACGCGCGACGTGAAAGTCGAACGCATTATTCAAGCGAAATGGAGGCGCAAAATCCAACCACATCCAGCTTAGAGAGAGCGAATCACAGTTCACAGCTAGCTGCAGCAGCATTTCTGTAAATTGAATTATATCCACCAGGAACAGTTGACAACATGATTAGATACATAGATACATAGGTTAGGATGCTGGTCGGCTGTGAAACCCGCACACCCGGTGTCAGTAATCGGTTCGGTGGTGCAGTAACCGTAATGTAGAAAGTTTTCTCAAATCGAAACCAGCAAAATGCACAGAGATATACGCTTAATTTCCAATTTAGAAAGTCGCTACTGCTGCTGCAACTGCAACATGGCAACAAAACGACTCTCTGAGGCTTGTTATACAATCCACCGAACATTCGTTCGTCTGTCCGTCCGATTAAATGGAACGATTAACATTCCCCTTGTCGTTGTTGCCTCCTCCGTCCGCCTGCATCAAAAAGAGAGTGTCTTTCAACAACTGCTGATTAATTGATCCGTGTGGATTGCTGCAACACACTTACAACAGAATTACCGCTGATTAGGTTTTTCTTCTTTCCCAATCCCAATCGGCCTGTCGCTGCAGCTTCTTATCCTCAAAACGGTTTTGTAAAACTTATATATATCGCGACGCAAGCAGTACTTTGTTGTTGCAAGCGACTTGATTAGGTGTGAAATCTGAGGGAGGAATTTGAAATTCCAAAGCTGGAGGAAACCTTTCACTTTGGCGCGCAAAATCTGGCGATGGTAGAGCACGACTTTGCTGCGGATGGCTGGAGCTGGAGTTGGAGCTGTGGAGCTCCATGGTGGAGAGGAGATGACAATGTGGTCGTTTCTCTTCATACCTTTTGAGGTTAAACTGTGAAAATGAATGTGTGAAGTTTTTCTTCTATCATTACCGGTGGAGGAGGCGCAGGCGGGGAAATCTATCAAAATGAGGTTCGTTGGGGTCAGTTGGCTGAGTCGCGCGCTGTTTTTGTTTGCATTTGGCTTTTTGTTTGTCGAGAAAGAAACTTGGGAAATATGTGTTCGTCCGTCATGGAATTGGATACTGCACCAGCTATGATGGCGGAGAGGTTTTGGAGAGGTTTCTCGAGTGTGTTGTCTTGCGAACTCTAAGACTGTTGTCTTGTGTGCCAAATGGGAATTGAGAAAATCGTGATCTGCGAATTAGAAAATGCTTTTTTGGATTTGATTTATGGTGGCGTTCGGTGAACTCTTTTGAACTGAAGGCCCTGTGTGAACTTAAATGACCCCCCCCCCCCCCTCAAAACACCATTTTTTATTTTATAAGTGGATACATTAATAATTTCTAAGCTTTGAATCAGTATGCGGGTTTTGACTATTGGCTTGTTAGATGGATAAGGAGGTGTGAATGACTAAATTTTGCGGGAGTTAAGGCAGAACAGATTATGAACAATCTGCACGATTATAGCTGAACTTTTAATGTTGGAAAGATAAATCTGTCTTTAAGTTGTTGTTAACCGGGGAGTTCGGTAAAATTAAGTGTTCAATAAGGCTCTTTTTTATATATTAAAGCTTTTTTGATTGAAAAGATATATACATATGGAGAAAGTTCTGTGGAAAGGTGTTAATCCCAAGCTCTATAATGAATCATGTTGATGTATTTGAAATGTAAATTTCTCTCTGCTTGAGAGATTAAAAAGACTAAAAGAGCTTTTAATCGATTCAGTAAGAGTTACCAAAAAAATTAATTCGTTTATGGAAATTTTTTTTAACGTTCTCACCGTTCGTTGGCGATTTTGAATGCCATGTAACTTCTTAATTCCAACTTACGACTTCTGTTTCACGGTTGTGGTATGTCGTGCGTTATATTATCTTTTATGTTAGATTGTTTTATGTTATGTGTAATTATTTCTTGTTTAAAATGCTCTCGAAGTTTTATTTTTCAATATTTTTTTTATTAAACATTCAAAAAGGTCGTTAAAGAGTAAAATTAAGTAAATAAATAAAAATATACTTTGAGAATGGGTCGGTCCCCATCATTTGGCTTTCCTGTACCATGCTTGTTTCATCCAAAATTATTCTCAAAATTACCATGCAAACCTGCAAACATATTTCAATGTATCTGGTTTTTCAACAGGGACGCTACAAAAGTAGAGCGACAGGGACAGCAAACGACGCCATATTTCTTGCCGCTCTTTTGACATTTCTCTTCAGTAAGGTTTGCCATTTCATGGTGGAAAGATAAACGAGCCAACAACGAGTCGAAATTATTAAAATTTACTACCGAAATTCGGAGTCAGTGGCCTCAACGTTAAGAGCGCTACGTCCAATTTATGGTCGTCATAATCGTCCTAGCAGATCAACAATTGAGCGTCTAGTGGAAAAATTTGAATCCACAGGCACAGTACAAAATGTTCCCGTGCCAGTGAGACAAAGAAGTGCCCGTAGTATCGAGAATATTGCTGCCGTTGAGGCTTCAGTTGCAGAAAGCCCAAATGTGTTTCTCACACGTCGTTCTCAAGCGTTGGGCATATCTGTGACGTCGTTGTGGCGAATTTTGCGAAAAGATCTTGGTCTACATCCTTACAAGATTAAATTGACGCAAGAATTGAAGCCGCTCGACCACCAGAAGCGTCGTATGTTCGTGAATTGGGCTGAGCAACAACTTGAAAATGATTCGGATTTTCATCGAAAAACCATCTTCAGCGATGAGGCTCATTTCTGGCGTGATGATCAAGACCGGCACGTTATTGTGAATGACACAATCAATTTATTGGAAACCAAGCTTGAGGCTCGTACTATCTCACAAAACGGTCCAGTCGCTTGGCCGCCTCGGTCGTGCGATTTGAAGCCGTTAGACTATTTCCTGTGGGAAATAGACGTCAAGTCTATGGTCTATGCCAACAAGCCAGCGACGATTGTACTTCGTACGAATATCTATCGTGAAATTGCAGCAGAATCGGCCGATTTATGTTTGAAAACCGTCGAAAATTGGGTTCAGCGTCTTGACTTCTGCAAGCATGCCCGTGGTGGCCATGCAAAAGAAATCGAGTTCCATACATAATGGCATCGTACGTACGTTTTTGTTTTATTTAAAAAAACTTTTGTAGCGCTCTTATTGAAAAAACCCTTTAGAAAACGTATAAAGTATCAAATTTTATATATGCTCCTCATATAAAATTGTTATGTATGCTTGTATACCAAAAGCCAACAAAATATTTCTTGTCACCTTCTAGCTAAAATTCTAAAGTAGTTCAATCTCTTTTTCCTATAACCTTAAAAATGGTCATCCAACAAATATCCAATCGCTTCCTTTGCTCCTAAAAACAGGAACAGGAATAGGCTCATAGGTCTGCATTAGTTTTACAGCGCACACGTAGAGCTGCATTGCAGGTTTCCCTATTCTAACCGTTCGGCTTACATAAGCTAACCATCTAATTATTCATTTTTGTTCATCTTTGCCCATCCTCTCTTTTCTACAACTCTAAGACCGGTCATGCAAAAAATATATACTTCTGTTCTCTTCTCCTAAAAATAAGAACTAGAAAACATTCATTGGGCGTCAGAATTGAATATACAGCCTTCACATAGACCTGTTGTGCTGGTTTCCCTCATCCAGGCGGCATACCTGTCCTAGACACTTATCTATCTCTTCATATTCCCCATCTTGTAGTAAAGAGGTGCTCTTAAAATGTGTACTCTCTTCAAAAAACGATATTTTGAAGAAAAACTAAATAAAAATTAGTGACTTTGAAAAAAAATATTACTCAAATCATCGAACAAAACACATTTTACAGATTGAAAGAGTATTGTGGTATTGGTGTTGTAAAAATGAAAAAAAAAAACATTAAAAAAATGAAAAAAAAAAATTACAATTTTTCAAAGCCGTATATTTCAAAAAAATTATATTAAAAAATAAAAAATCTGCTCCAAACGATTCAAAGATCTGTTTATTACCTTTGAAACGACATATATAATCTATCTTGTTTGAGCCTCTATATCACAATTTACACGTATCCCCAGAGAGGTTTTGAGCAATTTTACAAAAAGTCACCGAAATATTGAAATAAAACAAAAAAAAAAAAATCAAAAATTAAAAAAAAATGCCTCAGACGTTTTAAAGCCAAAATACCATTCTTGGTTACACAACTTAAATGTTTGTAATACATTAACTAAGGACTTCATTCTATACGTATCCATTTGTGCAATTTCTCGCTATTTTTCTTAAAAACGGGGGAGGCCTTTTAACATAATTTATTTCCACTCATAATTATCACAACTGTAGTGTCCCGTGGCTTAGTGGTTAGTGTGTCGGATTGCTTAGTGAAGGGTCGGGGTTGGACTCCCCGTCAGAGCCACTTTTTTCCAGGGTACTGGCTTTTGCGATGAACTGACAAAACCTCCAAGAGTAAATTTTTTTTTTGGAAAACGTGCATCTCATGTAGCCTTTAGGACTCGGCGGTAAGTTGTAGGTCCTATCTATTCTTGCAGATGCACAAGACACACACAGGAATGGTTGAGAGTATAAGTTACTAGGCCATGACTCCTTAAGGGGCTGTGGAGCGAGTAAATTTATTTTTAATTATCACAACTTGTCTCTTCTCGTTTCTCAAGATACAGGGTGGCTGATGAATATTCCTATATTAAAAAAACTCAAATAACTTTTTTTCAGTGTATGGAATTCAATTTTTCTTTTATTCATGTTAAAGCTCATTCAATTAAATAAAGCGTTATTAGTTTTAAAAATAATGGAATTTTTAATACCCCCCCCCCCCCCTGCTCTTTGTTGCATGTGCGGCATCTTACCAAAAAGTTGTCCATAACTGTTTGGAGAGTTGAGACAGGAATAGCCGCAATTGTTTCTCGAATGGATTGCTTTAGTTCATTCAAATTTGTTTGTTGGTTTTGCTTTGTAGTCTTCCTGTTTGTAATAACCCCACAAGAAAAAGTCAGGTGCAGGCAGTAAGGTCAGGCGACCTGGGGAGCCAACGGAATTTAGAATTTCTATGTGAGGATTTGCACCATCTTGTTGAAACCTCACAGAGTTGAAAGAAATTCTCATTCGGCGTAATTTTGGACAAAAAACTCTCTCAACATGCTCAAGCAACGGTCTCCAATAACCGTAACGGTGTGACCGTTTTATTCGAAGAAGTAGGGCCCGGCAATGCAGCGTGATGAAACTGCACACCACACTAACACGAAGTGGATGCAATTCCGTCTTATGGAGTATCTGTGAGATGGAAGCACTCCATATTTGACAATTTTGTTTGTTTGTGTTGGATTGTTTTGTATGGCAGCAGCTACAGCAGCGATTGTTTCCTCCGTCCGAACTGAAGGGTTTCGATGGCAAGGTCTTCTTAACAAGTCTCATTATGGTCCATCTGCTCGGAGGATTGCCGCCAAACGTGCGCCTATACTCTCTTTGAACCGAAACTACGGACTCCGGTGCGTGATAGTGGCGGACAATTCAAATTCTTGTTTCAGTGTGCCAGTTATCCATTTTTGTTAAATCTAAAAATCAATCTGCAAAATAAAAAAATAAAAAAATGGGCACGACTGGGTCGCACGTACCTGCTCATATGTGCCTAATTACATTGGAAAGCAAGATCTTTGACAGAAACAAGTAACATTTACGTTGAAAATAGTTTGAAGTTATAAAAAGTATAAAAAACCACAATACTTAACGGTTTTTAGTAAGTATTGCCATCATACGTCTTAAATAACAAAGAATTTATGAAAAAAGTATTTTGAAAATTGTAGGACGGGTTTTGATAAAATCCTGTTTTTTTATTTTTAGTTTTTTGAAAAAAAAATTCTTATGAAATGTATGTTTATTAAAATACATGTAATAATAAAATTTTAAATAATTTGTTTGATTAGTTTTAAAAATATTAATTTATCAAAAAAAAAATTCAAAAATTAATTTTAATAAGAAAAAAAGTTATTAAAAATGTTGATATGCAGGATTAATTTGCCTATCCAGATCTTTTTTAATATATAAAATTTGATGGAAATCCATATAGCGGTTACCGAGAAAACCAAAAATTAAAAAACCGTTACATGAAAGGTACCGTTAATAGACTTTTCCCGTATATATGGTTCTGATCAAATAGTAGCTAATACCAAAAAAAAAATTCTCAAAAATTTTCATTAAAATCGTTCGAGCCGTTTTCGAGAAAAATAAGCTTTTCCTAAACGGTCTTATGGCAAGTACCGTTATTTTTAGTCCTAAAAATAAAATTTCAATTTCCCACACTAAGTTTGAAGACAATCGCTTAAGCCGTTTAGGCTGCAGCTCGTTATAGTCCCTATAATCGCAACTAATTACCAAATTCAATAAATAGAAAAAAAGTTATTAATTTTTTTTTGTAGCGGCTTTCATCAGCCACCTTGTATTTCTTGAGCTAGTAATCAATTAGTGTTTTCATGATCTTGGAAAGAAGAGTTTTAGTTGCAATTGTCTTTAGTTTGCCGAGAGAGGATTCGCTTTTTTTTAGTATAGACTGGACAAAAGATATTTTCCATCTGTTCCGAACAAGCCCAGCGAATTTATGCGCATTTCGGTTCTTAAATCAGGCTTTTTACAAGTGCGAAAGATAATTGGTACCAATTAGGGGCTTTTAAGCTCTCAAGTATTTCTTTAACAAAATGTTTATAACGATTTTAATCAAGTTTCCTATATATTGAAATAAAAACATTAAAATTGATTAATAAATCACCGTTTCGGAAGAACTATTAATGATTATAATATATTTTCTTACTCAACAAACTAAATAAGAGAAAACGCTCCTTAAACTTTGTTCTCATTCATACCATGCAATTACTTTATTTTTTTTTTCAAATAACTATAAAAAGAATAAATAAATCCTCATAAAGATTTAATTAAAGAAATTTCTCATGTATTTTCGCAAAGAATTTGCATAAAATTGTCATAAATTCATACCAAATGCGTTTGTTTACATTGGCTATAAACAAACACTCCGAACAACTACGTGCGACCCAGTCAAGCCTCGAACCCCTAACATAATCCACTAACTCATCTTCTCCATTAACTTCTATTCTGTATCTGACAGTTTCGAGTGTTAGATAGTCATAATCAGCATCAGCAATAGCAACGGCAATAGGCAACAAACTATTTTCATTTTCCCAACTGGCAACTGGGAAATCCCAATGGAAGTTCGACGTGCAGAACCTATCAATTAGTCTGTGTTCGCTGGCAACTGGATTCCTGGAAGAACCCTTTGGGCTGCGCTTACACTCGTTCAAAACACCACACAAGTATATCTCGTAAAACAAAACAAAAATATTAATTTTTCACATTGTGTTACGATATGCGATGCGATTTTTAATTACTGCCACAACGTGTTGAATTACAAAATGCAAATCGATGTAACCGAATAGCAGCAGTGCAACATGTCTTCCTCGATATTGTCAGTTGAGTAGATAAGTGGTAGGGTGGCGGGTGGCGCACTGGACTCAAACCAGGGTGAGAGATTCATGGGAGCAACTATGGCTCAGGAATACTAAAATGACGAGCATAAATGGTGACGGTTCATGGAGGGGGTGTGGAGGGGGTATAACCTCTTCGACTCCTTCCGAGTGGAGTTTTTGAATTTTGATTCCGATTATTATCTATTGGCGGGATAAATATTAGCTGCCTGCTACTGCCACTGCCACTAACTGCGAGCGATGATAGACAGCGCACATTCAAATGTGGCGCCTCGTTGTGGCAGCTTTTGCGAGTTGAATGCTAATGCCGGCTTTGCAATTCAATTATAGAACTATGCTTTCAACGTTCTATTGATGGAGAACTAACTTGCAGCAGGAATAAATGGAGTTTAACTTAAAATTAGTCTTCTTTTTTTTTTTTTTTGCTAATTGAGTTGAAGTTTGAAGCCGTTGAAGCCGTCGAAGCAGTTAAAATAATTGGAATTAATTTTATTGTTGCCACAAAGTTCATTGCTAATTAATTCAACATTTCAATTCAGTCGGTTCGTCGACGAAGCGGAGAGTGTTAATGAGTTGATTCAGGGTTGCTGTACAAATTAGCGTGCGCATGCAGTTATTGAACCAATTAATTTTATTTTAGATGACTTTAACCAACAATCGCAAAGGCGGATTGTCAAATCAAAGGTTTTGACAGTTTTTTTTTTGGTTGAGTTGAATATATTCAGGTAATTCCAGATTGAATTTATTTAAAGTTTTAATAACAGAATTGGATTGAAATTTATTAATTTTGTGGTTTATTATGGTAATGGTTGTATTTATTTTTTGATGAGTTAATTTTATAATGAATTTGACGAACATTTTAGTCGGTGTAGGGGAGAGGAGTTGTGATTTTATTATTTGTTTTTTATGAGGTTCGGTTTTGGACTTGAATTTAAATATTGTTTTTTTTTTTGTATTGTGATGACTTGGCAAACAGAGCTTCAGCACTTTTACCTTCGAAACGAAATTTTAAAATAACGACCGTAATCGCCGTGTTCAATGATAAATATTTGACAAATGCAAAATGGGTCAAATTTCCTATTTATTTCCAAAGTGAAGCTCGAGCTCATCTGGACTCAGTCTAAGTCATGCCATTGCATATGGCGACGACCTTATCGCGAACGGAATGGATTCAAAGGTCGAGGTCATCACTCATCAACAAAGTTCTTGTGTAGCTTGACTTTGACTAGATACAGCGATTTTGTGACGACTGAAAACCAAATCTGGAACGATACTTTTGAAGACCCCTTTTTCAAGGTTTTCGAGGAATACGAAAAAGAACTGGCACAAGCTGGAGATTATAGGAACACGGAAAGCTAGTTACGAGGAAAAATTGAAATATAAAGTGCCTCGGAATTGGACTGGATCAGTCCTATATTTTAATAGACATATAGATACTGATTTGACCAGTGCTTTGGTAGCTTTAACTTAACAGTTATTGTTAAATAGCTCTTTTTAGATTTATGATTATCTATGGATGTCTAATATGAATCAACGTTTTCCCATCTGAAATGGAAAGTATTTTGGCGTAGGAATGACAATTCCTTCGTCTGGTGTTAAAAAAGCAATGTTTTCGTTTCTTTCATGGATTTCACAGAACACCAGAGCCGGAGAAGAAGAATATATTATTCCTACCGGGAACAGCATGAACGGCAATAATTCATTTTATTTTGGAGGGTATTTGGTCACACGGAAAGAGCGATGTCTTCAGCCAAAAAGCTTAATTTTCAGAGCTAATTAATGTCGAAAATAAAGAAATGTCGACTCGCCACCGGCACCGGTCAGCTGTATTGAGCATCGCCTGACAGTCAGCCTTTCTTATTTTGGCTTTTATTTTAAGCCCACACGCAAAAATTGAAGCCAAACGCTAAAGAGGATGAGTTCACAAGTTCGGCGCTAGGAACTTTGGCCGAGTATCCAAAAATGTATCTTCCCGGACAAAGCATTTTTTTTTGACAGAGCAGGGCTCAGGCTTTAGATCGGTCTTCGCAGCAGCGTTCCATTATTCGTGTGGTTCGACTAAAGAAAGAATCTCTTTACTTTACGGTACGTCCAAAAATAATAAAAGACACTTTACATTACGGCGCAGCGGTGCTCAAGAGATGTAATTGAATCCGTAATTCCTAGTAAGAATTAATAATAATTTAAAATAAGAGTAATGGCGCGGAAATCAACAAGATTTATAGAAGGGTCTTTTTCAAAGCCTAGTGCAAAATTCTAGAAATTGGTGCGAAAAAGTGTTGGGTGGATCTAAAATTACGTGGATAGGTTTGAAGAGGAATCACTTCGAAAAGTACTGATGAAATTAGTTCGTGTTAGGATTTGGTACAGAAAAACAATTCTGTG
Organism: Platycheirus rosarum; assembly: GCA_963971375.1. Lineage (NCBI taxonomy): Eukaryota > Metazoa > Arthropoda > Insecta > Diptera > Syrphidae > Platycheirus > Platycheirus rosarum. The sequence goes on along the minus strand of OZ020509.1, from coordinate 124,127,743 downwards.
GCGACGAGTCATGTGAAATTGTTGACCGAACTTTGCTGAAATATTCAATGTAGTCTGAGAAACGTTATGTAAAGCGCTTTTATAACGCAAGAATTGAAGAATTCCTTAGACTGAAGAATTGGCCTTAATAATTATTAAGTCAAATGAACAAAATGTCGCAAATAGTTCCAAGATCAAAAATAAAGCAAAATTGAAAAAATGCTTCATTATAAAAAAAATAAGTTCTAAGAGTTGGAGACCGTTCACAGTAGAAGGTTAAAGATTGACATTAAGAAACATTGAGTTCTAGGGAATTTTTGAGTTGCTTGAGACTCAGTGATAATCTCATCCTTGATTATTTTCATATCGTCTGCGTAAATGGATTGGATAGATCCTTAATTATGTTGCAAACATAATTTATTGTAAAGATAAAAGCTAAGGGGCCTCAGTGCCCTTCCTTGGAAAACAGTAGAAGTGGCTTTAATGAGATCAGAGATAGAATGCCTAAAGGTAACTCTGTATTGGCGTTGTTGGGGTGGAAATTTAACAAGTTTTACAAAAAAAAAACTATACAAAAAAACCAATGGTGGCTGCTCATATATTTTTAGAGCCACCTGCTAAAATAATGAATTTCGAAACTAAGTTGCCTCATTTAATTTGAAAACTAATTTCAAGAAAGTTTATTTTTTACTTGCGATTATAGGTATGCATTTGTGCAGGTTAAAAAATTTGAGATAACAAACAAACATGACATTACGATGATAGAGAAACATATTTGAGTTACTGGCAAAATTCTGTCCGTCCGTCTGTCTGTCTGTCTGTCTGTACGGATGTATTTTGGCCTGCAACCTAAACGGTTGGGCCAATCGTCTTCAAATTTTGAATTTAAAGTTATTTTGGCATTCTACAGAGGAGTTTTTTCAATATTTTTTCAGCTCAAAAATTAACGGTACCTGTCATATAACCGTTATGTAAAAGCTGCTCCAAGAATTTTTATAAAAAAAATAAGTGATCTACTGTAGGTATGTATTATATTTTGGTGAAAAAAAAATTAATATGGTGGGCTAAAAACGGTACCTCCCATAGGACCGGTTTTTTTCTTCGACTTTCTCAAAAACTGGTGATGCGATTACAATCAAAATTGGTATTCAAGAAGATTTAGGTAGCCTAAATAATTATACATTAATTTTTTTTCGAAATTTTTTTTTCATATTTTTAAATTTAAAAAAATTTTTTTTTTGAAAAATCAATATTTTGAAAACGGGTAAATGTGATTTTTTTTTAAATTTTGTTTTTAAATGTACGTTATTTTTGTGCTTAAGTTTGTATTATTGATTAATTTTTTTTTTAAATTTTTTTTAAAGTTGTTAAAATAAAAACGTTTTTGTTAAAAACGGCTCCTACGATTTTGAAAAAAAAATTTAAACTTTTTTAAATTTCCTAAAGAAATAAAACGGTGTTTGAATTATTTCACCCAATACAATTTAACGTATCTTATTCGAACAATCAAAAGTCACAAAAATCGAATAAATGCTTTAATGTTCACTTTAATTTTCTTTAATTGTATTCTACAATGTGACCGCACATATGAGCAAGTACGTGCGATCCAGGCGTGGAATTTATTTTTTGTCAATCTCATGTATAACTTATATTGCCGAATTCTTGACGATGAAAATAAAAAAGAGGCTAACTGTGATAACCTTTATTAAAAATAAACGCAATTTTTTTTTATATAATTTATTTATAAAAAAAAATATTTTGTGTATTTTTATTAAAAAAATGTGAATTTTTAAAATATTAAATTTATAAAAAACATTTCTCACTTTTAACATGTATTCATCGATTTAATATAGAACAACAAAATTATTAAATAATAACAAATTATTCTTCATTTTACTGACTTTTATATATATGTTTTCTTTTCAGGTAAGCGAAACTGTTCCTTTGGAAAAAAAAATTACAACCGACCAATTATCCGTGGTTTTGGTTTGTATAAAAATGTACATATTGAATTTTTAAGATAAAATTCTTGCAATCCAATTGATTGGATGGTCCTTATGGGTTTTTAAATAACGTCTAGACAGATAAATGAATTCGCAAAGTTTTCGGGAAATAAGTGGTTAAATGTATTTTTCACCAACTCTAACTCACCACTTTTCCCTCGGCCTAGTGTGGCGAAACTGAAACTTTTTTTCCAAATCAAGCTTCAGAAAACTCTTTTCAATTTTGCTTTGACACTTCAAGTCAAACCAATAACAACAGGAATTCCGCCTTTGGTAAACATAATCTAATAAAAAACTATATCAACAAGACACATCTAAATACCTCAAGCCAGCATTTACCACCATAATATTTGTCTTTGATCTCGCTCGCAACCACCGCTCCTCATGCCAACACGTTTCCAAAGCAATAGCACTCAATTTCCATAAAAAAATAAGCTACGCGCCTGGAGACTTGTACATTCTTCAATCAACAGCTATTTGAACATGCTGCTAAATTACAAGCTCATAACTATTTCAGAAAAAAAAGAAAAACCAGATCTTTTGCTAAAGTTTTTTTCATTAAAGAAAATACAAAATTAGAAAACCCATCAACATCAGCACCATCTGAAGCATTGATGTGGAACGATGAGTTCCAACAAACAAACCAGGAGGCTTGTTATAGAAAAAGTTCAGAAAAAAAAAGAATAACTCCAATAAATTCCCCTTGTAAGACTATTACAAATATTTTATAATCTACTAGATACCAATATCTAGTCCTTATTCGATGAACTCAGTGCTGGCCGGGTTGTTTGAGTTGCTTGAAAGTTCGGAAGACCACAAAGGCACACACCACATAGTTGGTTGTCGATGACGACGACGACGAAGACGTCCAAGAGTCGTCCATTTCCACATAGAAGTAGATATATTAATAGACATGAAAACTTAATTGCTTGATTATCTCGTTCATCGCGCGCGCACACACAAGTTCCAAGCTTCCCTTCTTGTCCTCATCTTTATAACCATTTCCATGGTAGAGGCTTCTGGAACTGGTGCACCAGTGGTTAAAGTTTGAAGGAAAAAAAAAATTCAAAATGTCTTCGATCTGGGAGAGGAGGCAATCCATATAAATTCTTCCTCCTGCCTCTGTGGAAAAATATTTAACAACATGAAGTGGCAAGGTAATCCAGTAGGCTTCCTGCCAAGCTCGCGCATAAGTAAAATACCTACCTTTCGTTTTTATTATACCCACCAGTGGTGACTATAGCTGGAGAGTCTAGGACTAGCCTCTATTGTTTTATAAGGCTCATGGGTTTTTATTGACTTTTCTCCTGCTTGCCATTCCATTCAAGGAGCAAAGATATCACGATAAACTAACGTTCGAAACAAAAGACTTCCTTGGCTGCTTCTGGAGCTGTCTCTCTGGTCGGATGGAGGGCAAGGTGGGCTCTTGACTGAAATAACCGCCCGTCATCCATATAAGGGATGCTGTTTTGGTGATGGTGTGGGTATATCTCCTTTTTATAAACACAACTCGCTTCGGTTCAATTATTTTATCTTGCCACGATCAAATGTAGTTAATATGAGAGGCAATAAGGCTGCCGTTGCAACTTAGGGTGACCAATGTATAGGAAGTAATTGGATATACGTTGGTTTAAAATTGAGACAAACAGAATGGCTGGAGTTTGCATCTTTAAGGCATTGTAAAAGAGGTGGTAGTTCGGTGTGCGCCTCAGAGATTACACTGGCATCAGTTCAATGAAAATAGTTTTTTATAGAAAGTTCGAAGAAAGAAACATATTCTGGTCACTCTAAACACCTTTAGTCAATGCAGCGCGTTTTAAATTCCATTATTCTTCAAGAACCAAAGATTGGCAACATACTAGAGTCTCGACCTGGAAATAATGGAGAGATAAACTCCAGAAGACTCCTTTTATTGACACAGTACATCAGTACCGAGGGGAGGGAGCGGCAGTGAAGAAGCAGCTGCGGTCCATAAAAACCAATCAATGTACGCAACATGGTTAACTCGGATTGGAATTCATCGCCGCGATGATCAACTGTATTAACAGCAAACAACAGATTAAATCCGTAAAGCCGCTTTGTACGTTCCTAGGTATATCTAAAAGCAACCATATTTGCAACCTGGACCAAACCGCACTTACTGATTGTGCTGCGATGTCAACAGAATCACGACATAATGGCTTACAATGTAGAAGATCATTTTGCCTGCTTCAGGGGCTTCGCAAGTCGCAATTGATGTTGAAGTGGAGCCATGACGCTGCTGCTGATGGCATCCACGTCGCATGTGCGTTGGAATCAATTGAATTATGCGCATGTTTATGGTTTTTCCTCCTTTGCTCCTAGGACACAACTAAACTGGTATTGCTGGTGCGGATTCTTGTGGATCAGAATCGTATCTATGCGTAGCCTTTGAATCGTTATGCGTGATTAGCATAAGTGATGGGGTCTAATTTGGGCGAGTTTGTGAATTTGTATTTTTGCATCCAATGGGGGGGATAAGCGATTTGAACGGAGCAAATCGATCTTTGACTTACGTGAGTTCAGAATGCGAAGAATCTTTATTTTCAAACCGAAATTCAAACTTTTAAGCTATGCGGGACATAGTTTCTGGATCAGAGTATGAATATGAAAAATCATTAGGAATTGTTGGAAAAATGTATAATTAAAGACTAAAAAGATGAATATCAGCAATTAGTTGAACCTCCAGTCGTTGCTTGGTTTAACAAGACTTATTTTCATTGTTTCGGTTGAATTTGTCTGCAGGCAGTTGAAGTTGAATTTTTTAAATTTAGTTTCTCATAAAATCGTATTTTATATAAGAATTACTAACAATTTTCAAGTTCTGAAAACTCTGCTGTTTTGAGGAATGTAGTTCTTTGCAAATTACTGCCAACTATACAATTACACTTTGGGAGCAAAACCAAAGATTAGATAAAGATTTCAGCGTAATCTTTTCGACGATTTCGAAGTTGAAAGAAAATACAAAAAATATATTATACTAGGTGACAGTTTTGACGTTGCTCGGGTAAACCAAAAGTTGATAACGAAACCTCCATGTTCATCCTTTGTTTTCAACATTGTTCCTTCAATTTTCGAAATACTTTTTTCCATAACATTATTTTTATTTAAGAATCTTGTAAGCATACTTAATTTTTGCTAGACAGGAGAAAGTTTAGCTTTCGAACAATGGTGATTTCAAATAAAATGAAATAATGCATGACTAGGTTACAAAAAAAGTTAGTCTTTTCTTGTCACATCGATAGATTTCTTAAAGATATACAGCTATGGTCAAAATAATAGTAACACTCGGTATTTTTCTTAAATAAATAAATTTATTTATAAAACTTACGTCAACTCAAGACATTGAATATTAATTAGAAACAAATGTCCAAGTTAAGTCAAGATCTTTTGAAAAAACAACTATGTCTCCAAGAGTGACTTGAAGGGTCGCGTGTCAAAAAATATTTGTTTTTCACTGAAGCTTTCACACGCCTATATCTCGTTACGGAGAAGTCCTAGCTTAGCTTACGAGTTCCATATACACATGATTTCCCAGAATTATAAATACCCCTACAGGAACAGGTGGTAGGGTCACGTGTCAAAAAATATTTTTCTTTTCACTGGTTTTAAGTCCAGCTACCTAATCCATGCACCACAAATCTCTTGAAAAAATAATTGCGTCTCCAAGAGCGGATTGAACGGTCGCATCAAAGAAAATAATATTTTTTTTTACTCAAGCCTTTAAACGCCTATATCTCGTTTTTAAGGTAAGTGATTCTTGCATTTTCAAATAGGTTTTTAATTTAGCCACATAACTAACATATTACAAATTGGTTTGAAAAAATAAATGCGTCTCTAGGAGAGATTTAAGGGCGCGTGTCAGAAAATGATTTTTTTTCACTCAAGCTTTTACACGTCTTTATCCCGTTATTTATTAGCCCTTACCTTATAAGCCCTAGCTGAGTATATTTTAAATTATTAGATATGTTTTCAGTCCAGCTTTCTGATCCATGCCTCAAAAATCTCCCGGAAATATAACTGGGTCAGAATTTTTTTTTCCACTCAAGCCTTCACATCCTTATATCTCGTTATTTAGAGGTCCTACCTAAGTATACTCTACATTGTAAGGTAAGCATTAAACCCAGCTACGTGATCCGTATACCAAAAATTTCTTTTAAAAACACGAGCGGACTGAACGGTCGATGGTTAGAAATTACACTTTTTCACTCAAGCCTTCACATGCCTATATCTTGTTATGAAGACGTCTTAATTGAGTATTTTTTGCATTGTCAGATAGGTATTGAGTCCAGCTATTTGATTCATGCCTCAAAATTCTCCCGAAAGTATATTTGCGCATACAGGAGCGTGTTGAAAGGTCGCGTGTGAGAAAATATTTTTTGTCACTCAATCTTTCCATGCATAGGTACATCTCGTTATGTATGTAGGTATGAGTAAAACTGATGTATTATGCTATACTAAGAATAAATAATAGTTTGAAGTATCAAAATGACATTAATTTTTAGATTTTTTTTTTAAATTCCGTTTCTGTTAGAATTAATTACAACTTTTGCACAAAATTCCTGTATTATAAGTAAGGATATCAACATTTAAGGAATCGCCTAATCAAATATTAAAATGTTCCCATTTAGAACACATCACAGGTTTAGAGATATCATAAACACCACTTAACCTTAAGACAACCAATAGATCGTGAAAAGGCTTTACGTGAGCACCTGCCTATTAAGGGTTAATCTCACGGTGGGTCTACCCAGTTAGGAGTCACCTTGGGGCGCAACAAAACTCCTAGAGTGGTTCGCCAAACCACACTATCTAGTTGCAAATAATGAATTTATTACGGTAAATCCATTCTCCTTGCTGAGAAGCAGGGCCTATCGGCACCCCTAATATCAAGGTTAAATAAGACAATGTACACACACTTCTTTCGAAACCGTGCCATCCTCCCAGAAACCAAAGATACCTTTTCACTTCCGCATTTGGAAAAACCACAGCAACCATGAAACTCCCACAAGGGGGCCTACCGGAACAGGCAGCTGCTACCGAGACGGCCTCGCCCGTCTCTATCGAGACACACTTGTGGATCGACTCCAGTAAGGTCTCCCATCAACCAGTAAAGCAACAGATCTAAGATAATCCTATCAACCATGGTGAAGACCCGGACTTTCCCTGCTGCCCGCCTAGAAGCAATAGTTCCTACAGCCGATCCATACGGATCGTGAAGTAGTGGCTTGACTAGACTTGGTATTGGAATACTTTTACTTCCGGCAACACGGCCATATAATAATTCTTACACCCATTCTAAAGGGTGGTGAGATTAGTGGACTCTTACTTGCACGCACAACCATAGGCCAATTCTGTCATCCCCGAACTTACAGAAGAGGAGCTGTAAGCAGGCTTTACTGCTGGCGCTACCCTTTCCTTCGGATAATTCTGCCCCCGTACCTAAAGGATATTTTAGCAGACTCTTGGGCCTATTCTTTCATCCCCGCACCCACAGGGGAATAAGCCATTCAAACAAAATACTTCTTATCGTAAAGGACCATTCTCAGTTGATTTATGTTTAAAGTTCATTGCCTACTTATAGGAGTTTTTTTAAAATTAGCCGATTAAAATGAAATGTTTTGAAGCTATGGATACAATTCCGAAAAACACACTTAATTAATTGGAAAAAGATACTTAAAATTCTTCTTTTTGATAAGAAAAATCGCATAAATCATTTTTTTAACGCCTACACTGTTTCTACAGGAAATCAAATCGTATATTGTGTTGTTCATAAATCATTAGTCACCACTTAGTTTGTGTTTTTCTAAATTTCAATTCAGTAGGAATCATAGCTTTCCCTAAACATTTGACAAACTAAAATATCAACTTCATTGACTTTACATATAAATTTCAACTCTTCATGTCAACTATGGTGACCCAAAATCATTTCTAATTGCGTGATCCATCACCAACACAACAAACATAAATGACAAATTACAAAAATGGAAACCTTCCAATTGACAATGCCGCCATTAAATAAAAATAAATAAACATGCGCATGATTGTTCCGTAAAAATGTCAAAACATGATGTCACAATACCTTACCTCAATCACCGAACATACTGGGGGCACGACTATATCCGACAAGTTCGGGAGACCCATGATGATCACATCGAGGCCATTGATCTGGGCATTACGATAAAGAGATACACGCATCGTGAGATCCCTGTTCTTGTAGATACATATATCTAAGCCTGGGTTTATGTTAAATGCCCCATCAAGGCGGTGCGCACACAGGCCATGGTAGGCATTTAAAAGAGAAAACGTCAATTCCTTGCCCAAAATGCCAATCCTACTTTTGTTGGCTTAAACCTTAAACGAACATCACACATAATTCTTTTCGAAAAACTGACATTACACAAAGATACCGGTCCCGGTTGTAGTCGTTGTCGTGGTCGTCATCGTCGGTGGCGATGGCGTCTTGGGTAGGCATTCGAATACTGCGATTCTTTAGATCAATAGAGGATCACACTGGATCACTGATGGTGTGGCTACTTTTACTGCTGCTGCTGCTGCCGTCGCAGCTGATCTTGTTAGGGTGCAGTTAGCTCCAAACACACCCATATGTCATGAATACGATTAACGTTTAACGACAACGTCGCAAGAAAAACGGGACCATTGAGCTTAGATATTCATTGCTTCGGGCATAGATACTTTGCGGTTCGTTCGATCGATCGATATGAATCCGAGAGATCACAGAAGGTTTCCGCTACTTCTGGTTGATTTCCTAAGTGGTGTTCCCCATGCCATGTTCCATTGCACCTCTGCTATACCAGAGAACAGATGTAAGTCACGGTGTAGTTGAGGCTCTACAATTAACAAATGGAAAATAGATCGTGCTTCGGATCTAGCGGATGATTTGTAAAGATCGTTTGCTTTGGCCTGTCTGATTGCAACCAGAGTATATGGCCGTATTAGGTGATGCAAGATCGCATATAAGAAGCAAGGATTAGGGGTTTCTACAAACATATGCCGGAAATCGATTTGCATTTATTTTCTCATATTTATCGAGATCGTTGTGTGGAAACCTAATTTTACAACCAACCAGTTACATCAAATCAACCTCATTTCGATCGGACGGGGAACGGCAGAGAGATGGCTTAAACGCCTGGCGTTGTGGCATTTTGCAATGGATTTCTATTCCATACACAAGGCGGACAGTGTCATAACATCTTATCTATGGCCGTAAAACGCAACTTTATTAAGTGGCGTGGTTGGCTGGGACGGGTCTCTTAGAAGGTGTTAAAAAAAGGGTTTTAAAACTCTATTGGATTTCATGGTAATAAGTTGCTTGTCACGACATCTTGTGACCGCGAGACCGAGAGTGAAGAAGATTTTTTGTGGTGGGCGGGTGTACCTTGATGTTGGTTTGATGATGACCAAAATGGAAATTTATGCCTGGGGGGACATTCATAAGACAATTTATGGCTTCTGATTTTTTTTTAAGTTGTCAGACATTTTGTATGGTGTTGCTTGGGCAGAAGATGCCTTTGGAAATGTTTGGTTTTACTTTTATTTTCTTTGTGATTAACGGTTATATGGTAGTTTTGAAGTTTATGGTCTCAAGCTTTTTAAGACTTTTTTTAAGCGAGGTTTTCGCTAACTTTCTCTTGCAATATTGTTGTTTGTTGGATGTCACATGGGTTATAAATTAATACCAAAATTTGGAATATTCGTATAATGGACAATATCAGAGGAAGGGTGTTAGCCTTGGGAAGCCTTCGTTTGGTTAATTTACAGTAAAATGTTTGTTAATAGAAAGTACGTTTCATCGGCATGTGTACAAATTTAAAAGAAAATGAAATGTGAAATGAAAAACAGAGATTTCAACAATTTATTGGACAAATTTTATGCACTTTGTCAAGTTTTTCCAGCATTCGACATACTAAATAAATTGGCTGACCATGACCATTATTACAAGCCAAGTAAGAGTAAGTTTGATGTACCGAGCAATCAACATCCTTAATGAACTCCGACAAGTTAATGGACTGGCTTGCATCCACTTCAACCTAAAATTGGAAAAAGCCAGATTTTAGGTAATGCAGGCGCCATCGAAATTATGAGTAGAAGTCAACAAGCTGTGTAACATTCAAGCAGGGGGCACATAGCTCGTATGACCGAAAAAGAACCAGGTGAGAAAGTCTTTTGCCGATCTTTTTATATGGTAGAAAGCAGCTTGGTTGCCCTTGCAAATGTTAGAAAGAAAGTGTAAGTAAGAACACCTAAAATCTTGAAATGCGAAACTAGATAGCTTGGCCAGCAAATCGGTTTTTATGAAGGAACGTGTTGTGCGAGACCTTGGCCAGAGGGCCTATTCCTGAATACGAGTCGATTGAGATGTCACTCGAGAGCTCACAGTCGAGTTGAGTAACAATCGGTATTCCAAAACTCTAGTTATGACACTGAATATTTGGAACACACCCTTTGAATTGTAACTAACTTCACTAAATGTTTACTTGACGTTTCACAAAAAAAAATCTTTTGTTTTGAGAACTAATCGTTAAATGGAATTTTATAGTAAATGAATAAGTTTAAATCGTAAAAGTGCAACAAATATTAATATGATAAGTACAGAGATGCTTTATAACACTGATAGTGATATTGGTTCCGACGAAGGCAGAAGTTACTTTTTGAAAAGTTTAGTTTAGAAATATTTAGAATGTAAGAAACAAAATAAAAAATTAAATATTTTTAAAGATTTGTACAACTGTTCCGAGTGAACTAACTAATGGCTCACAAACACATTTCGTCTTTGCCAAATTCCCACCACCAACAAATATTTAAATTTTATTTCAATCACTTCATTATTCATTAATTGACCTTAGACATTCGAATTGGAGAATACCGAACCCCAGATCCTGATTGTTGTGCCGATAATGATGTTGATTAAAGTCTACAAAGCATTTCCTACTTTTGCCTCTTTCAATGGTTTTTTAATGATTTTTATTCAATTAATCTTATAACTACTTAAATCTAGACAAACATTTTAAAAACTAGTTAACACTATCAACTTCATTAACTTCCTCGCCCTATGCAAGCGCTCTTAATTATTCTGTATCTTAATTTTAATTTCCTTTCGGCCTAAAATTAACTTAAGTTTAAATTAAAACAAGCGGATATTATTTTTCTTAACTTAAAATAATCCCAAAATACTTAAATCTAGAACAGCCACCGCAAGATTTTTTTTTTTAATTTTTGTGTTTTTTTTGTGCCGCCGTAACTGCCCTGTCCTAACTTTAAGATACCCTAAAAATACGTAAGCCCACCATAGACGATATCGATGTCGACTGTACTGTAGTATCAATTTTCACTAAGCCCCAAAACTGGTGGACTTGATTAGTGACTTCCTTCCGATCCAAACTGAACCGGAGACGCTCTGCTGCGCTCCCAGCGACTATGTCTCGGTCATAAAAGCGCCGCCTATTGACTTTTCTGCGTCCGACGTAGTAGATTAACGGAATCACCAATCTATTCTGAATCAGCGCTCGACTATTTAAGTATAGGAGAGTCTCGAACGTGTACTTCCAAAATATTCATCTTGGAGGTAGTAAGCCCCGAAGATTTGTCCATTAGTTGAGGTCATCGCTCATGCAATGTCAAGCTGTTTGCATTTTTTTTTATTATAATTTTATTTGTCAAGCTATTCGCGATTCTATTAAGAAATTGCTTTCCTTTAAGGATTTTCTCTAACATGAGAGACATTTTTATGTGCCAAATGTTTATATACATTTGGAAATTAAGTTTCAAAAGTTTGATTCTGTAGAGTATAGACCAAACTTATAGAGCGATTGGACTCGATATTATCGTCATTTTGAGATTTAAAGTTTGGTGTTATCCACAAAATGGTAGAATCATTCATATTATCATAGCTTGTAGAGGTCAAGCCCCCATATTTTTGAAATTTGACTCAAAATAATAGTATTTTTGCTAGATATAGCCTGAAAGATGTAAGAAAAATAGCCTACTTTCTCCAACTTCTCCTACTTAAACATTAATATTTGGTTGCGTGTTGCGTGCATTTTGTTTATCAGAGGAGGCGTTGCATAGAATCAATCTGTTTTTGGCATCTTTCTACGGATATGGATGCTGAAGCATCCCAAAACTACTCAAAGTAGCAAGTTATTTGTTGGTTTGGCTCGGTTAGTAAATTTTTTTAACGCGGCCATTCTAACACGTTGAAGTTGTTATTCTCAATTCACTCTTTCGCAACCTTGCTGGTGTGGTTGAGTTCATTGTGTTATTGGAAAATCCAAATCAATGACGTTGCTTCATTGGCACATGGAAGCATACATTCCTGGGTAATTTTCGCGTAAAAGATTCTACTCACGATATTTTCTATGCGATAAATCGACACTTAAATGAAAAAAAGCCCAGATTATTATACTGAAGCCTCCGGGTATATTGTTTTAGGTTTAGTATTGTATTGTTTAGTATTGAGGTTTAAAAGCCGAGTTTGATGGCCGCCGTACATATTACCTCGAGCCTTAGTCACCTTGTAACAAATTTTAGGATTAGTTTGACAATAAAATATTTCTCCATTTCTCAATAGACAACTTAAAATGTTCTTTCGGAGCAAAAAACTTAAGTCTTTTGGCTAAATTTTTTTTTTGACGAAAACGGTATTTTTTAGAAGGCAGGTGCTTTTCTTACATTATGTCTACGAACCATTTCAGTGCTGGCAAAAATGGGTTTTGTACCGAATATCCGGCCAGCCATTTTACTTCTTTTTTCGTGATAGAGGCAGAGTTCCTCGTGTATCATCAGGAACAGAGCTTCTGAAATCAGCTTTATTATAAAAGCGTGCCTTACAGCGGAACATTGCTTTCAGCGACCCATAATTGACCAAAACTAAATAAATGTTTTATCGCAAAATAAAATAAAATCAATTGAAAATTCATATATTTACTTAATAGAAGCCTTGTGTTGCAAATATATGTAATATATAAATTTAGCTTTTAGCGAGATTTCTGCAAACACTGCTATTATTTTAACTGGTCCAAAACGGTACTTACAAGAAAACTAAAGTCAACAAAATAGTTATGAAAGAAAAACGGTACGATTTTAATTGCTCTTTGACAATAAGTTGAACTGGTAAATGAGGAACGACAAAAGTATTAAATCACGACAATGATTGGTGCACTATTATTTTGACCGCAACTGAATTTGTGTAGGGGCTGTACAGAAACAGACTGGATGCAACTCAAGAACTTCGCATCCAGTTTTCGCACATAAAGCCTAATTTTAAGGATATTTTTAGTAAATATGAAAAAAATCATTTTTTAGATTAAAAAGTTACAACGAATTTTTTGTTGCGGAATAAATGTTTTATAAAACTTAAAATACATCTTATTTCTGTATATTTTTTTTCTTGTCAAACATAAAAATATCCAACCCACACTTCAATGAGCGATGTCTTCTGTTATTATAAGTAGGGGGTCCGCCAAAAAAGTTAGAATAATTTAGGGTTCTGTGGCCGAAACAAATTGGGAACCAATTGGCCAATTGGCCAAAATTCTTTGCGGTAATCATCGAAACAATACTGATACTCTATACCGACACTCAGTACACCGCTTTCTTACCGTATCGATTTCGCACATACCGCACAAATCAGGAGGTGTTCATTGAAATGTCGTTACCGCATGTGTACCCAGAAAACCGGGAGAAACGATACCGCACCGAGAAATGAGGGAGTGGCCTTAGTCCTTACCATTTCAAATAAATCTCCGGAATAGGCTTTTGTCGATCAGAAATTGGACAGCATAGGTATTCATTCTTTTTAACACTAATGCTGCATCCATTCCCTTTTCTGACGTTCTTACTAAAGTAAACAAAATTATTCTATCACTCACATGAAATTTAATGTCCTTCATTGGAACTCCTCATACCTACCTTCTCTTGCTAAATTATTCCAAATTTCCAAAACAAAAAAAAAAAAACAACTTGAATCTTTCATTTGTCAAACGCCATCCCAGACATCTTAACTTCTTCAATGCCCATTTATCCCATTGCCTTGTCCGAAACCCAATAAGGACCACACAACAACACCTGCCCATTCACTCTCAATTCCTATGCGTGAAAACTCCACAGGCTACAAATTGAAGTCCACCTTTTTCATAAAAGACTCTTCAGCCATAATTAGTTCCACATAAAACGCAGAAAACTCTTGAAAGAAGGATGAAAAAAAAAGTTACCTTCACTATAGTGATTCATGTTTATCCAAACCAAAATTCCTCAACAAAAGGAAGAAAAATTTGTTAGTTAAATCAAATTAAAAACAGAAACCCAAGTCAGCAGGTGCGTCTTCTCTTATACTCGTAGGGCAGTCTGTTGTGGAACCCTTTTTTCTCCACATAAAAATGAAATACAATGAATTAAATTATAACCCTCTTGGAGCCTTATGTGTCCGCAACGACCGACTTTCCACCAGCCAGCCTTTGGGATAATGTGCAGACTAATCACTCTCCTTATAGCTGGTTTAGGGACATCATCAGACTTTGAATCTACTTCATTTAATTTACGTTCCCTTGTGCTTGCAGCTTAAGGGTAAAATTAAATTTAAAATTTAATTGCCTTCATGCGGTCAATTGAATCAATTTAAATTTTTTCACCCAAAAGAAGTTCAAAGAGACTATGACGACCACCATAACGTTCGTTTCTCCATCAAAGCTCCATCTATAGGTAAAAGTGTAAAAGATTATAAGGAAGATTAAGGGAAAACTCTGGAAAAGAAAGATAAAGTTGCACACACAAGCTGACGGCGGTGTGGCGCGGTGGCGACGACGGATTGTTTGCTAAAGGCTTCCGCCTAGTTAGAGCCTGAAATTGGCAGCAAACGCCACACCTATTTTGCATTATGTGCTACGATATCCTCCGTTGGATATCTGAATCCCCCCTCCCCCCACCCCAATTCCTCTCACCTATATCTGGATAATTCCGTTCGATTCATTCGATTGTAAATAATAAATTGCTGTATCGATCCAAGGAAATTTTATAATTGGATATGAATACTTTGAAGAGTTTTCCACGTTTTCCTCGGCTGAAGAGGAGTCCTCTTGATTTTCTTTTATTTTTTTTTATTGATGCGAATCGGGTGCGCCGCCATTTGGGAAGACAACATAAAAAAAAGTAAATCGGCAGATAATAGCTGCAATTAGTCTCGAAGAGACGAGTGATTGGACTGCCCTTTTCGAATACATCATCAAACAGAATTTATATATATAAATCTATAGATAATTGGTAAAGTTGAAATAATTGATTGATAAATCATTTGATTGTAAAAATGTCAAGTGGATCTTGTTTCTGAAGAAGATAATTCCTTTTTTTGAGAGCAAATCGACCCTTGTTGTCCAGTGGAAAAAAAAGATACTTATTAATGACGACTGGTTCGTGATTGAGAGATTCATTTTTCTATTTTATTGACAGGAGTGGGAATAAATATCTGGCAAATTAATTGGTGGTATAGATACTGAAACCTGATTATAAAAAGAAAAAAATTGTACAATTGTAGCTTAAGGGAAAGATTGGGCGAAATTTAATGAGAACACGATGGGGATGAACTGGTCTGGTGCATATACCAACTCATCTGCAAAATATGATTGGAATACCAGGAAGAATTAGCCTTTAAACATTGCCAAAAACACCATTTAAAAAATGTTTACCTGTCTGTCTGTTTGTTCCGGGTAACCACGGGCACGCCTGCACCGATTTTGACGGGACTTTTACATGCAGAGAGCTCATTTTGTAAGGAACAACTTAAGCTATTTCTATTACCCGTAGGTAGCGCTTTTGATAAATTTCAGACGGACGAAGTCGAGGGTAACAGCTAGTCTTTAATAATACCACAAAATTCCTCGGTATTGCTGAAGTCATTGATGTGGTAGGAAGAACTAAGCGGGCTGTAACAGGTGCCTTCACTTCCATGGAGTCAGCAGCAAGCAATATGGGACTTATTAAAATGAGGACAAGACGAAGTACATAATATGCTTTCTTCAACAAAAGTCCAATCCTACAGCCGAATTGGTCAGAACGTAAAAATTGATAGATTTAACTTCGAGGTTTCCAAATTCCAAATTCGGAAATCCAGTCAAGTCTCCTTACGCACTAAGTTAAGATTCTTCGAATCCAATGTCAAATCCGTGCTATTATATGCTTGCGAAACCTGGAAAGTCTCGGCTACCATCTCGAGAAAATCGCAGGCTTTTGTGAATCGCTGTCTACGTCACATCCTGAAGATCCGCTAGCCACAAACTATATCTAACCAGGAATTGTGGCGCAGGACAAGTCAAAAGCGGTTGGACGTCTACATAAAAAAGCGCAAATGGCAATGGATTGGTCATACACTGAGGAAACCAAACGATGATATTGCGAAGCAGTCTTTTGAATGGAATCCTCAGAGTACACTGCGGGTTGGAAGACCAAGAACAACATGGAAATCAACAGTCCTAGCAGAAGCTAATTCCCAGAGAAAGACGTGGCCACAGTTAAGATATCTAGCTGCAGATCGTGAAGGATGGAGACGTTTTGTTGGCGCCCTATGCCCCGAACGGGGTTTCAGGAACTGATGAACTTCGAAGTAGTCCGTGATTTTGTCTACCTGGGCACAGCTGTGAACACAGGCAACAACATCAGCGCAGAAATCAAGCGTATAGTATATCACTCCTGCTAATCGCTTTTTTTTATAATTAGCCCACACTAAAGGGATTATGACTGCCCTTATAATGTTGATTAAACGCAGTGGGAGCGTTAAATAGGGAAGGATGTAAGAGGAGGTACCTATGTACATTCGTTTTAAAGTTCTGCATATCAAAATGGGAGGGAAAAACAGAGGTCGACACACATTCGTGTGGTGCGACTTAAAAAAATATATCTGTATTTGACACTACATCCGAAGTTGGGCTCAAGGGTAAATTGATGGGCATTTCTTGCATTGTTTATAGAAATAACGATAAAAAAGCGAAAGGTAAGAAACGTTACGACGGTGCTCAAGAGATGTAAATCTTCTTTTATTGTCCCTTCGCCTATCATTTTTAAAGCTCTTTTTTGAATTCTGTCCAAAAACTCAAATGGGTTTTGGGAGCACCTGCCCAAATATGTGAATTATACTCAAGTTTTGCATCTTCGAAGGAAACCTAAACACCTCGCAGCATTCTTTTCAACGTCAAATATATGATTGTTCCACAGAAGGGGGTCCGTAATACACATTCCTAGAACTGAGAGGTTATCGGTTTCTTCGACGCAAGTATCACTTATGGATAGTGGCATAGGGGGTATGTTTCGCTTAAACGCAAAAGACAACATTGAGTTTTTGAAGCATTAAATTCGACGCGATTTCTTATTCCCCATTGTACAATGCTGTCAAGATCAGAATTTATTGAGCTAATCATACGCTGCCGTTACAGTTCCACATCCAAAGAACATAATTGAGAATCAAGAAACGAATATGAAAGCTGGGAGTGCTGTCGTCAGCAAAACAATTTATTGGATTAGTAGTTTCAGATAATAAGTCGTTGATAAATATAAGGAAGTCTAAAATGTTGGGGGTTTGAACTGCATTGCACGAGTTCGGGTTGGCTCATCCTCAAGCTGAGTTTGTTTGGTTCAACTCAGCAAAAATCTCAACATATCTTCCTTCGGGTGTTTTGTGGCCAGAATAACGGAGCCAATCTGAATTGTGTACATTGAAACTCAATCTTGCTCAAAATTATAGAAAGAATAGCAATAGTCGAAAAACAATAGCGAAGCTCTGAATAAAAAGGGAAAAATTACAAAAATATTTGGAAATACTAACGACAGTGAAATTCTCGACAAATACTTCGACCAACCTCATCCAGCGTACTCCACCAAAGGAGTTTAAAGATGTGTATGAAAGCATGAAAACGCTTAAAACCTGTACTTCAGGCTGGGACCCAGAGCAAATCTAGAAAAAGCCACCAGTAGCATTCCTATCGGGATCAACGGAAATACTTGCAGCAACGGAAGAGGACGTTCAAAATAAGGCACCATGCATCAGAAACATGGAAGGCAAATGCATTTTCTCCTAGAGAAAAATATAATTAGCTTTCATAGCATTTCCAAACATTGGATAATTGTTCACCAGATTGCCTCGGTACCCGATACTCAATAAGGGTTCGCCTGGCTTAGTCTGGAAAGACAGAATAAAACTTGTGGATGACCGACCAGCATAATTTCATTGGCCCACCAAGATCAATTATTAAAAGATTAAGAATTGTCCGGAGTTCTTCCGGCATAAGCGTGTGGAATGTTTGCTTCGAGCTCAATATTAAACTAAGGTTTTGACGTAGCACCTGTGAAAATAATCGAATAGTGTCAAGTCGCATGATCGCTAATCGCCGCTCTCCTCGATATGATTTAGTCGCTTAATTTCTTCATTTTATTGTTTCGAGCGTTGTGTCGCTCGGATGGTATGCAGCGAGTGTCATTTTATTAGAACCACAGCTTGGATAAATATTGTTAAGCTCTGGTCACAGAAAGTCCGTTAACATTGCTGAAATTTACAATATAATTGCTGGTGTGCCCCAGGGCTCTGTTTTGTCGCTGATCATCTTTCTCATTTTTTTAAATGATCTCCTGTCTACAACTTTTTTTTTTCGCCGATGAGAGTACCCTTAGCCTTACATATGCGTTCATAGACTCACATCCTTTCTCTTTGGATATAGACAGTTCCGCGGCAAAATATGATAAGCTCATGACATTATAATTTAAACAAGATTGTTTAATGGAGATGTAACAAATTTTTTTTTAATAACATTTAAGTCAGGACTTTGCGGAGGCCAGTTTAAAACTTCTTGCTTTACTTCTGATAGATACTTTTTGACAGTCCAAGCCGTGTGTATGGGTGCATTTTAATGTTGAAGTACAAAGTCGGTTCCGATGAACCTTGATCCTGCCAGCAGTTGAACATCATTTAGAATCTCTAAATAATGAGACTGATTCAAACGATCTGAGCATCTGATAGGATATGCATCCCCATACCCATGTGAGTGCCTTGTGGGTCGCCTGGTGGATCTTTTTGATTTGGTTTTTGGATTGGAATACAAAATTCTTCGTCCATATAAGTGCCATCTAGAGAACAAGCAGTCTCGTCGGTCCAAAGAACTTTTCTCCAAAAATCTGCTGTTTTATTTATGTGATCCCGTGCAAATTTCAATCTTGCTTTTCTGTTTTTTTTTTTTTTTTTTTTTTTTTTTTTTTTTTTTTTTTTTTTTTTTTTTTTTTTTTTTGTTATGAAGAGTTGTGTTCCGTCGAAGTGTTCTTTCACTAATATTGGTCTCACGATTTTTATTAATGTTTTTTAGCACACTTCGGACTTTTCCAGAAGAGTTCATTTAAAATGTCGAACGATAAGTTTGTCTTCCCGACTCGTTGTTATTTTTTTTTATCTATCAGATAATAAACCGAGCGCCGACTGCAGTGATATATTTTTCACAGATTTTTTCACCCGAAATACCGAGTATAAATTCTGCAACAATCGCCGCACGTGTTTCTAACGTAATTTCCCTAGCTTTGTCCATTTAAAACAAGTTACCTTGATGGAGAATGACGCTAGACTACTGCAACAGCAGCACGCATCACTTCACATTGATTGAATCGATCATAAACTAACGGTTTTCTCTCCCAAATAATTTTGCTAGCTTTGTTGGGTATGACAATAATTGTATGCCAGTTTTTAAATTATGAATTTAACCGTTATTTATGAAGTTTGTGTTAATTTTTTTTCAAAAATTGTTGTTACCATTGATTAATAAAACAAATAAACCAGATAAAGGGTGTTCTGAAAGGTACAACTATTTTTTTGAGAAGTTCTACTAAGAAAATACATTGTGTGAATAATTTTGCTTGTGACTGTATGTACGTACATCTAAAACTTGAGTATATATATATCTCCCATCTATAGGCTGCTGCTCCAGTAACTTACTTTAATCTTCTCAATATTCGTACTTCTAGGAATGCTCATCAGCTTGCCCCTTGAGCGGTCGTATTGTCAAGTAACTGAGATGCGTTTTTTAGCCGTACTACACGAATGTGGAAAGCTCTATCCAGCTCTGTCTTTCCATCTGACTAATATTAAAAAATCATACCTACAAGTTTTCACATCACTTGATACATATTTTAAATTTGCTCGGTGGGCGGTTATCTTGCTACCTCATGATGCATTTTTCCTCTTATTTTTTGTCAGGTAACGGGAAGCTTGCGGTGTCCCTTATAATCATGACTATTCCTCAACATTATAATTCCGCAAAAAATTAATTTACGAGCATAATTTGGATACCACAAAGCAGAGCTAAAAAAAAAAAAAAAAAAAAAAAATAAAGTACATCCTTGTTGTCAACCCCACTGTATATCTAGTAAGCAGTAAAAAGCTGCAAAAAAGTCAAATAATTATTTGTACCAAACTCATAGTTAAATCTACTTATATCAGCATCTCTCTCCTGGACTACCGGTACAGGTACATGAGCTCCGCTCCAGCGCTCACAAATAATAAATAAAAATCACTTGCCGGCTTCGTCCGCAGCTAGTTTGGCTCGTTACCTTAATCTGTCCTTGTCAAGGACCCCCTCCTGTTCGGCCATATCTTTCTCTTAATCGCATCTCGCACAAAAAAAGGGTAAATATCTACGCCATGTAGCTAAATCCTTGTGATAACGTTGGCAATTTAAATAATTAGAAACAGCATAAATATATATCTAGTACAAGCATCCGTCGCGCTGCCTGTCCTGGCGGTGGCAGCAACAACGCTATAGGCCGCGTGCTCCTCAAGCACTTTAAAGTGCGCGCAAAAATCGGACTCCCGACAAGGCGAAGTGTTGGGCCAAGTGACTGAACAAGTGGTTGGTGTTGGTTGATTCAGTTTTTTTTATTTGGCTGCTCGTGTAACACTCGGCGTTGCTTGTATCCAGCAGCACTCTACAGAACGTGTAATTATTGTATAAACGTTGTATCTAAGAATTATTAGCTTCGCGTATCCGCGTGGCCATCCATGGTGTGCACAGATACTTGTTATAATATTGTGTGTTTGGGCTTTGGGGTGCTAGTGAAGTAGGTGGACTCATTTGCTTTAATAATACCTGCGAAGGCTGTCTTGTAGGATTTCAGATTTATGTCCTGAGCTAGTCTTGAGTATTCGTATTCTGTCGGTAAGGTGGCGCTGTATCTAGATTTTGTTGTTTTGTTATTCTGTCTGGCGATAAAATTGTATAATTAAACAAAATCAAAGGAGCACACCTTTCTTTCACTATACTTTAAGTATCCTGGAAGGGAGGAAGTGTCTTAGGTTGTGAAAAGTTCTTTCATTCTTGAAAAATAGATATAAATTAAGAGGCTTTATAAAGAGTGCTTAGGAGAACTTGTTGAGGTTGTGCTTAAGTTTAAAATTATACCAACAGCTTGTTGTGAAAGGAATTGTAATTGATATGCTAAATTGCAGGAGGAAATTGTTACAAAGAAGACGAAGAAGATTATCAGTCTTGGTGGGAGGGATTCTTCTGAATCAGATGATAATTTATTATTAAATGAAGTAGTGGTTAATTAAATATTAGGGTTATTGTGTGTTTAATAGTTGATTTTGATTGTTAATTTTAGTTTTCGTTTTTTATTACGGAAATTATGTTTAGTTGTCAGTTTTTGAAACTTTCTTAATCCTTCGGTTGTGAGGGTATAATTATGACCAATTTATTTACAACATTCTTAGGTCACTTTTTAGCTCAAAAATCTAACGTTGAAACTGAGTTTTAAAAATCTTAAGATATCAGGGATTTCCTTGTTAAAAGAATATTCTTCAGAACTAGATCAAATTTTAAAAACTTAAACTGCTTAACCCCCGATTTCGAAAAATATATATGAGTTCTAACTCAAATTGAGTTCCAGGTCCGAGTTTCGACTTGTAAAAACTTGATAAAGAAATTAGTTAGAAGTCATCGTAGCTTAAAAACTTCATTAAAACTGACAGGAAATGTAACTGACAAGTCCATTAAAAAAGTTGTTAACAGTTGCGGACTAAGTATGGTGGCCTGAGGAATGCCAGATTCTTATTTCTGATAACCAAGATATTGAACCCATCGAGGGGTGATGTGGGACAAAGTTAAGAGCGTTTTTATGGTGTTAAGATCTGAAACGGTAGGCAGACAATCAAGAGGTAGAGATCTCCGGATATCTCAAGACACCGCATAAAATTCGCATAAAAAAGTGGTTCTAAAGAATGAGTATACAGTGGCTCATAAAACAGATTAGACAATTTAGCGGAAGAGTACAGCAGAAGCTGCTTGAAGAAGGAACAAAAAAGCGCTGTTGTACAAAATCAAAATGTTATAAATTTTGGAAACAGTAGCACCAAACTACATTGTGTTTGATGCGAACGGTAACATGCTAGTGACAATAGAAGACCAACTCCGAAGGTAGAAGGAAGAATTTTGTGAGCTACTTAATAATGGCCAGATTTTAAATTTAAATCACCAATTTGTTGATATACGTAGGTCTTCCAGGGTCTTGACTCGACCCACCAACAAGTGAAGAGAAAAGAACCGTAATACTTCTCGTAAAAAACCAACGAGACAGTTAGGCTTGGCTTATTGGCGGCAAATCCCGGGTGTTTCCACTGGTTAGGCCTGTTTGAGAAAGCGAAAAAATTCGAAGGGATTTCAAAGACAGAGTTATAGTAAAGATAAGTAAGGCGATCTCAAGAATTGCAATAACTTCTCTGTCTTCCCGAAGTTGATGGGAACTAATATTCTTCAGCAAAATAAGTACAGATTTGAGTCTTCACTCAAGAGTCATCAAGCCGGTTGTCGCAACAGTTGATGGGTCACCCATATTAACACCTTGGGCTAACATCGTTTAAGAGTATTTTAACAACGCTAGCTGCGTCGTACTGCACAATACAAGTTTCCGATGCAACTTAAGTCCGACAGGGATTGAGGCCAGGAGCTATTTTGTCGACAATTTTTTTCTTACCGATGATTGACGATGTGATGACTCCCACGGTGGATCCAAGCGAAATACTTGGTATGTAATAGAAACTATTCGATAAATTGATCCATTTGGATTATGCTGAAGAATTCTGTTTCCTGGGAAACAATACCGGTGCTCTTAACCGTATGGTTAATCTTTAAGCAGAAAGAAGAGGCGGCGAGTTTGAGGATTAACGCCAAGCAAACAACAGGTTAATCTGGTGCTGAAGACCATCGAGAAAGTGACGCGCAGTTGAACTTCAGATCGTCTGTGCCAGATTTTGCTGTGTCACACCATTGTGAAACGGAACTAGACTCCGGAATAGAAAAAAATAAAGCGCTCATTGAATTTAGAATCATTTCTCTTATACCAACGTGAAATCAGTCCTGCCTTACGTCGGTGAAGCATGGGAATGTTCTTCAAACATCTCCACCAAATTACAGTCCTAAATCGCTGGATACCTTACACCCTAAGGATTCCTAGAGCATAGTCAATTCTCAACTACGAACTGTAGAGTAGGACCAAACTAAGGAAATCAGGCGACAACATAGCAAAACAGGTCTCTTAGTGGAAACATCAAGGTGCACGTCGGGTTAATAGCCCGAGAACAACATAGAGTGCAAGAAATTTCGAATTTCTTTACAACGAACATAGAGTACACCACACCGTCTGGTTAATTGATTCCGTTAGTTTTCTCTGTGTTAAAGGAAGATTTGTAAGAAGAAAAAGTTTGTAGTAGTGTCTAAATGGAGGCCAAATAAAATTGATATACCTGCTTGTAATCATCAACCACCAGACCAGTCGCCATCTTATTTCGCACAATAAGTTCTTTTGGACCGGTGGCTTAGTGGTTAGTGTGTCGGACTGCTAAGCGAAGAGCTTGGGCTCGAGTCCCACTCATAGCCACCTTCTTTTCCGGCGTACTGGCTCTTCCGAGGAACTGACAAAATCTCCAAGAGTAAAAATTTGTCTCGAAAAAGTGCATCTCATTTAGCCGTTCGGACTCGGCGGTAAACTGTAAGTCCCTTCCATTCTTGCAGATTAACTACACACACACACAGGAGTGCTTGAGAGTATAAGTCACTAGACCTTGGCTCCTTAAGGAGCCGTCGCGTCATTAAATTTAATTTATTTAAGTTCTTTTGGCACTTTTATACTGGAGAAAAATACCGATTTTCTTTAAATGCAAAAAGTAACAGTACACAACACTTCGGAATTTATATAGTTTTCCTACGATTTTGGGAAAATGAATAACACGTAGGACTATTTGTTAAACCATCTACATAGTAAAATGGCAATACTTCAACTAAAAAAGCACAAATTGGATGACATTCTAAAATGACAGCTGTCAAAATCACAGAACTTAATTTGTAGAACCCCAGATACCGACAACGCTTCTTTACGTACTATTTTGTGTAAGACAAGCTTAGCATAGATTCGGTTTTTGAATCAAAAGTGTTTCTCGGAAACGCCATTTTGATCGAATCTTATGATTAAAACTAAAGCCTAATAAAAATTGGATATTTCTAATGCAGGTCACTAGTATATGTAAATACGCTGGAACATTAAAAAAACAACAGATTATAGATCCACCATTCAAATTTCTAAACCATATACATGTATTGTAACTTTTGTTACTTAAATTTGTACTCTTTTTCACATTTCTAATTCAAGTTTAATATTTTTTATCAAAAAAATAATAATTTGTCACTTTTCTTTCCCACCATAGTGTACCACCCACAAAAAATGAAGTACCAACAAATCCAACAAACTTCGTAAATGTATTTCTTCATTTTGCTTGTGCATAAAAAAGTGATAAATTATCATTTTCATATTATTTTGTGTCTATTTTTTGTTTGGAGCCAACTAGATCTCGCACAAGAGTCTCAAGGTTTTTCCGCGCCAGAAGAGTATTTTCTTTCTAAACCATCCGAATAAACATTTGTGTGTATTAAGTCAAGTGGAGCTTAAATGGTTGCCATCCGCGTGTGCCAGCAGAAGAGGAAGTGTGCCCGGGCCGGTCCGGCCCGCCTTCCATTTGTTTGGTGATTCCTCACCCAAAGTACTTTTGCTATTTATTTGCTACACCTAGGGGGCACATAGAACTCAGCCAGTAAAGCCAACAAGTCAACTCATTCGCCCGGCAGTAGATTCCTGGTAAACTTGACAGAAATTTACTTTGGAGTTGATTTAATGGTTCGCTAATCTAATAGTGAAATTTATCGCTCGGTGCTGCTCGCTCGGTGTTGCAGTGCAGCTCTCTCGTTACATTTTATAAGTGCTCGCGACCCAGTCTCAGAATTGGGATCGGAATAGGGAGATTGTGTGTGCTTCTGTCTGTTTTGTATCTTTGTGAGGAGTTGCCAAGGAGGAGTTTCGCATCTGGGCGATTAGCGAAAGTTTAATGAAATGCGGCCACGAGGATGGTTGTTCTCTTTTGGAGGTGCTGAGTTTCGGGGAGTTTTGATGAATTTTAGTCTAGGATAGGCCTTTATGAGCTTTGGAGGAAGAATTTAGAAGTGAGGATTGCGAGGGAGGAAAACAAATAAATTAATCTACTTAGTTAACGTGTCAAGGAGCGCCAAGCCAGTCGGTGGTTGCACACTTGAGAGCAACTTGCAACAAGATTTTGTAATAGGTGTGGTAAGATGTGCTTATGAAGGATATCGCTCAAGTTTGAAGCTATAAATGAATTAATCTTCTTTAGAAAACTGTTTTTTGTGTATTCTTCTGTCAATAGCTTTGGGGTAATGTTTTAAGTAGAGATAACAATGGATGACTAATGGAAATATTCATTGTCTGCAAATTGTTTAAGCTAAGTCTTTTAAACAACAACTTGAAGTTTTGATATTTAAACTTCAAAAGTATCAGGTTTTAATGGAATGCAAATAGAATCAACAGTGATAGCTTTGGTTCTTATATGTTCTAGATATATTCATGTGCAAAATTTCTCATTCAAAAGGAATGACAGGAGTGTGCTTTTTCGAGTTCAGCAAATGTGCTTTTGGGAGAATAGTATTGCTTTTTGAAGAAAAGAATCTTCTAAAAGGGACCAGAAACCAAAGATTGTTTTTCCAATGGTTATGTTTTAGTAGCTGTCAAAATGACCAATTACAGTTGTTTGACTTATCAGGTTTCCCATTTCATCATGCATGGCTTCATGCTTGCCAAAACTGTGAAAATTATTATTATCAAAGTTCCGGCTCAATTGTCAAAGGGAATTTCGACATGAGGTCGGTCATAATCCTTCTTCCAGTGCGCAAGGCAATTCGTCGTACCATAAAACAGTTTGAGAAGGAGTATATTTTCCAGAATTTCGTACAAAATGAAGAAATCGTAGAACGCATCATAGCAATCGGTATCGAAATAGACACACAAAAAGTCGCTTCGGTGCATATCAACGTTGTTAAGCATCAATCAGGCCAAAAGTCAACCAGGCCTATTTTGCGATTGGTTTTGGGCCCACAAATTAAAGCCGGGCGAATGTTGACAACGTTTGCCAAACAATTTTTTTCTCCAACAAAGCATATTCTTGGATCAGCGTGTTTTTCAAACAAATGAAATGATCATCATTGGAACGAACACAATCCAAAAGTGTTCGATCAAATATCAATGTTACCAACAGGGATTGTCTGATTGGCATGCTTTATGGAATGGCGGCTTCATTTGACCCTTTTTCTACTGAAATGAGGAAGGAGACGTCAATAAAGAGACATAACATAGCGATATTAACCAACTTCCTGTATGCAGAACTCCAAGATATCAATGTATGCGGCCTGTGGTTTCAATAAGACAACGGTACATTCCATTTAAGCTACCTACCCAAGCTACCTAGCCAACCACTTATGGACGAGTTTGATGTTTAATGTTCGAAAGACAATTGTTGCCTGAACAAGGCCGGACATGTTGGTTCGAGTCATCAAAAAATGGAATGTACGCTTTTAGATATAATACCAGTAAAGCCAAGGCGAATATTCTATAGATAATGACATAAATGAAGTTCCAAAAAAATAACAAAATATTTAAATTTTGTCTTTTATCGTTGGGTTTGTGATTTCCGCAAAACACACAATATTTGAGCTTTTGATAAAGAGGCATAAATATCCTAGAATATCCCCAAAATGACTCATTACATTAACATTCGAATTTGACTTTTAGTCATCTCATCAGAAATCAAACAGCGTGGAATATTTCTGGCATTCCTCAAGGCTCTACACTAGATCCGCAACTATTAACAACTATTTCGATGGACTTCCGAGCTATTTGTCTTGCCCGGTTTCGCGGGTATTTAATCACATCATGTTTTCGTGGTCTCAATTCCGAAACTCAGCTGTAGCCACGATCGGAAAATTCTGCGACTGTGGCTCTGTCAAAACTGGTAAAATTGGCCTATAAACTCACCGTGTGCCTTGAGGTTTCCACTAAATGCTCTGTTTTGCTATGTTGTCTTCTTTTTTCCGCATTGTGTATCTTATTCAGCGTCATTTTCAGAACTTAATGTCAACATCCATTATTATTTTTTTCGGTCCTACTCCACAGGTCATAGTTGGAAATTGGCTGTGCCCGCTGGATCTTTAGGATGTAACGCAAAAAGCAATTTGCAAAGGCCCGTAATCTGCTCGAGGTGTTGGCAGAGCATGTCCACTTTTCACAGGCGTAAAGCAGCAAAGATTGCACGTTGAATTGAAAAAGTGTAAACTGGTTCCGAAGTGAGATTTTGACATAGTTTCAAACAAGAGAATATATTCGAAATGCACTACTCACTTTGTTTATTCCATTATTGGCGTCCGTTTAACCATGGACTGACGACTGACACGCTTAGATGACTTACAGCGACTTCTCCACTGTGGTTCAGCCCAGACTAACCTGCTGTTGTTGGTCTTAGTCAGTGTGTGTATTTTTGTTTTATTTTTAGTGTTCATCTTTAAGCCCAACACTTCTCTATTCTGATGTAGCGATTGACACATTTGGTTAAGAGCACCGGTATACAGATATCGTCAGCATATTCCAAATGGCTTAGGTTATCAAACAGTTTCTATTAGATACCCAGTGTTTCGCTTGTACCCACCGTGGCATTCATCACTTCGTCAATCGCCAATAAGAACAAATTGGGGGAGACAACATCTTATTTGTCTTAATCCCTCTATGATGTAGCCTCTATTAAACATCAGGAGTTCGTAGCTGAAGGTTTGCAACTAGCAAGGGATGATCACTTCCTGCGTCTGCACTTCTATAGTTTCTTACTTCTCCATCCTCCATCGATATTACATAATAAACTGGTCGATTTGGTTTTGGGTTCGACCACTAAAAGAAACCCTGTTTAAGTGTTAAGAGTTCTTTAACTGTTTTTTGGCATTGATAACACTAACTTTCCGCAAATGGTTTTCTTGTTTTTTGGTCGTGGAACTCAATAACACCTCGAATTAGCTTATTTTTTGTTGCAAAGCCCTTCTTCGTTTTCCTGAACCTTGCCTTTGAACCACAAATTCTTAATCGGATTAAGGTTGGGTGAGTTGCCAGGCCATTCCAGTGCTTTAATATTCTTCTCCGCGAAGAACTGCTTCATTTTTTGTCGATGCTGGGCACCGGGCAAGGTCTTCTTGAAAAATGGTTTCCTGCGCAGATCAGATCAAAAGGTGTAAAAGCATCTGTTAACCATAGCTTACGGAGACTTTCATAAACTCTGCCAATGATTATGTTTATATGATTGTAGTGAGACCGCGTAGAGGTGTATTGATGTATGCAAACAGAGCTGTGGTGAGCCATTTATAAAAATGCAGAACAGAATAGGCCCTAAAATAGAAGCCTGCGGGACTCCTTGTTTTACAAATTAAATGGACGAAAAAAGTCATCGTTGGCTACTCTTTGCATTCTGTTTGTAATAAAACTTTGAATAAGTTTAGGAGCTTAAGAGCTCTCTGACTGAATCTAAAAAGGTGTTTAAAGTTTAAGTTTCCAGCAAAGAATATCATGGTTCACATTGCCAAAGGCTGTTGAGAAGTCAAAAAGGCAAAGAAGTGTCTAATAATTCTTGTCAAAACCCTGTCTTATATCTTCTAGAATATTGACCATTGCAGAAGCACAACTACTATGATCTCTCCTAAATCCCGATTGAAAAGGACTAAGTTATGCGTTATTTGATAATTGTGTTTCAATCTGCTTCGCCATAACTATTTCGAGATCCTTTAACAAACAAGGTAAAATGATTATTAGCCCTAAAATCCGTTGTTGAGGTTGGATTGGTTTTTTTTACAAATTGGGATGATCTTAGCAATTTTCCAGGATTGGGGAAAAGTAGAAGTATATAGTAATGCAGAAATATGCAATATGAGTTAGATAAGAGATAATCAAGGGCAATATAACTTTAACAAATCGTATTGTGATTCTATGCTCGCCCGCTGAGTTTGATTTGATGGCTGCAATACAATCAATGACGTCACTTTCTTCAACTACAACTACAACTTCAAAATCAGTAAACGGGGAGGCTTGTGGCATACTAGGGAGTGTAAAATCAAAGTGGTTTCCACATGTTAAATTTTTTAAAAAGTGATCATCGGGATCAAAACTGCATTTCAGATTGCTTTTACCTTCACTTATTCAAATCCTGTGTAAATTTTGCTATAACTTTTTAGTTGGCATGGACGCATTGACCTTGGAAGCGAAATAATTCCCCTTAGAGTTTCGAGTAATTAAAGTCGCATTATTACAATGTGGCCAGGTCGTAGTTTTGCTTTGTTATTTTTTCTCACGACACTTACCCGGTATCCTTGAACTTCGAATGTGCTCTGGGGTCCAATCCTAATTCATTTTTGCCTTTTTGAACCGATATATATATACATAGTACCTAGTAACATGTTTTCTATACTTAGACCAATTTTTATAAACCAAAGAACAAAATGCGGCCTACCTTCAAAGAGCCAACTGAAATACTTGATAAAAGTGATTCTTGAAGCAGTTATGAAAATATTCCTAAAATTTATGTAAAAATCAAGGCCTACCACCAAATTTAAATTTGAAAATTTGTGGCAAAAAATTGGCAAAAGATTGTACTTTGAGATCACAAGCCTTGACTAAACTCCAAATATTTTGCCCGAACGATCTACATATTTGGTTTTTGAGTACCTTTTTATAGATTATTTTCGATGAACATCGTTTTGTAAAAAAAAAACAACTCTTTAAATAACTCAAAATGTTTAATAAACAAAAGAATTATAAAAAAAAGGATGGAAAATGAAGAAAATTCCACAAGATCCTGTCAGACTTGAATGTCTTGTTGCAAGGAAATCCTTGGATTTGTGCTCAAAGATTTCCCACGAAATGTTCTCCTTGGAAAATCAAACAAATCTTTTCCTCTCTAACGACTGCTATCTTCCTTGATAACGATATCAACAAACTTAATCCTTGTTTAATGGCTATCTTTTTTCCACTTAATTTCCCCCAAAATCTACGAGATTCCTTAAGATATAGTCTCAAAGGCCTCATAAGTTAATAGACCAAGAATCCTAAAGCCAGCTAGTTTCAATAAGAAGATTTTCTTGATCTATTCACGCGCATTTTGATTACAAAAGTAACTCTTGGCCTGACTGTGGCTATTCAGCTTGCACACAATCCAAAGCTATACGATATACATCATTGCCCACATCTAACAACCTTAAGCTCCTAAATTACACTTTTTCGATTCGCAATCTAATAAAACCGAAACCAATTCAAAGAGCTTCAACAAGCAAAATTTCTTTTCAAATTGTCTCTTGGGGATTCTTAATCAAAATCGTTTGCGATATCCTTCTTCTCGCGTTATAACCTCTCCTTCCATCTATTATACACAACCGCAGTTTATTACCTTTTATGCTTAGTTCTCTCCTTTTCTCCAAACACTCTACAAACTTGCATTGTATTCGCTTTTCACAGGTTTAAGAATAGATAAATTCGCCTCGATTTTCTAAAGGAGCCTTCCTTTCTTCCTTTTATAACCATTTATATTCGTCTACTAATTTTTAACCAAAAGAAAACTCCTTCCATTTTGGAGGGAGGTGTGGTGCGGCAGCGATGTGCTTAGTCTTTTCATAGCAAATTTTCCAATTTTCTCAATTTTTTTCATTTTTTTTCTTTGTCGATTTCAGGTTCCTAACATACCATTGAAAGTACCTCTAGAAAATGGATTACCTGCACGTTCGTTAGCATGCCTGCATCAGAGGCGATTCCTAGAATCACCACATCAGCAGCATGAACAGGAGGAGTTGGATCTTCTTCTACAGCAGCAACAACAGCAGCAGCAGCAGCAATTGCAAAACGAGACTCAGAACCACCACAATCATCAGCACCAAGTGCAGCAGCACCAGTCACATCATCAGCAGCAACAACAACAACATCACCACAACCACCACAACCAACACCATCACCAACAACCACAGCAACAGCTACAGCAGCAGCAGCATCAACAGCAGCAGCAGCAGCCTGAGCAACCAGGATTAAAAGGTAAGTCTATAATGCCTCTTCTATTCTGTTATGTATGAAGTTTTTTTTTTGTTATTTTGGTAAGAAGATTGAAAATCTTATAAAACCACGTACGAAATGAAAATATATTGAACCTTAAAGATTTCCCAAAAACGACTGCGCCCCACAAACAAAAATATTAGATATCCTTCCAAATTCTTTGAAATCCCTTGCAATCGCAAAACTCTTCCGTTCTAGATTTGTCTGTCTTGAACAGAAGGGGTGCCAACCCCCCCCCCTCCTCATTTCATCCCCCGAACATATACAATACATCCCATCCTGACGTCGACGTTTATCCTTGTTATGGATTTTCTTCCTGTCCTCCATTATATCTACCCATAGCCCATAATGTACGGGCTTATAAATGCAAAAGGATAATGGGGACATTTTGCCTGCAATTGCGCACAAAATGCATCCTTGTGTAGTGCAATAAAAAAAGAAAGGAATAGTCGAAGGAACAACTGCCAACAGGACGGATATTCACATATACACACAGCAGGATTTGGCGTTCCCATAGAATTCTGTGAGCCCATTGTTGTTTCGCTATACTAGTTTTCTAGATTATAGTTTGCTGCTCCTGATTCTGCTTCTACAACAACAACTGCGATGATGATGATGATGCAAAGTACTAAACAATGCCCTCGATTTGAGACAGACGCCAACGCATCCTATTAGCGTGACTTTCCTCCTCCACCTACACATTAAGTAAAGTTCTACAATTGTACTCTGATGGGAATGGGAGGATGGGGTCTAGAGAAAATCCCGCTATCACCTCCAACCAAGTATCCTTCGAACATTGTATCCTTTTATTCTACGATATTTCCATTCATGAAACACAAAATCCTCTTTCAGCTACTTTGATCCTTCGGGGGAGGTATGGCACGGCACACGAAAGCAATCCTCCCTGACACAATAACAGTACTGCGAGCAAGAAATTGAAAATAAAAAACCGGATTTAAAAAAAGAAATACTTAAAAAAAAAATCGTCTGCACATAATCTGCACTAAAACCGCTTTCAGGAATTTCCTCGCGCCCCGCCGAAAATGGCTTCCTTTTGACGCGCTCTCTGCTTAGCTGACAGGAAAAACAGTTTTAGCAAAGTTGCCGCTGTAACGCGCTCCCATGGATTCACTCTTCAAACACCAACATAGAAGGAGTCAATGGATAGAGCCTCTTCAAACAAACAAACAGTCAAGCCAGAGCTTTGCTTTGAAACTATTTGAAGTTAAACTTTTGAACTTTTATGTTCGGTTCGTCCTGGATTCCGGGCTTCCTAGTGGGTGGGTGGTTGAGTAAAATGGGATTCCAGCAGTAAATAAAGACGAAGGCGATTTGTCCGATACGCTTGTATTGTATCTGTGGATTTTGCTTTCTTTTGGTTTTTCTGTATGCCATTTTGGCTTGCAGGTTAATCTTTTTAACCCTTTTTTGCTCTGGCTGTATCGTAGGTATCTCTTACGAGGTCTTTGTTCAAATTTGAATCTCATTTTCGAGTGTTATTTGCAGCAAAACTACAGCTATTGTGGCATCTAGCTCCTGGTTTATATGGAAATGGATGTGTTTGTTGAATAAGGTATCATCTTATAGTTTTAAACAGTCACTTTCCTATTACAAATGGATGTGACTCTGGGGATTTGGTGAAGATAATGATACTTTAGTGAACAAATTTGTTGCCCTTTTTGTGTGTGTAAATGTATGTTTAGGGTTTCCCCTGATGGGACGATTGTGTGTCTGTTCTGTTTCATGCAACACAGATAGATTTATTTAAATTAATAAAATTCTAAAGTTTCACTAAAACTTCACTGTCAAATATAATCCGACGTGAAAATTCGTTTGAATAAGCAATAAGTGTCCTTGTGGATATTGAATTTGAGCTTAGATCCTGGATAGGACACCTTTTGGAAATGGACGTGTTTTGGGTGTATGCGAAGAAAGGACGGAGTGAAATTTTGAATATTTGGGGTAAAGGTGGAGCGCCCAAAATCTCTGTCTGTCTGGTCGACGTCTGATTGCGACAATAAAGGGTTCTCATTAATTATTAGCAGAAAAGGGAGAGATGATTTAAAATGAATGGAAACAAATTTTAATATCTTGTTTGCCTTTGTGGGCCGTTGGGGACGTCTACCACACCTTTTGGCCATCTCTGGCGTGTGGTTCTTAATTTTTTTGTTCGACAACTCTTATAAAAGATGCAAACCGCAAAATAATCTTTTTGGTAAACGATGTTTGGTTAAAGCATTGAGGTGGATTTGTGGAATAATTAAATATTTTAAAAGGGTTTCAGTCCTTAAAATCTCCATATTTTTGATATATCTATATCGATTCTGAATAGCAAGAGGTCTCAAAGATTTCGATTTACATAAATTCTCTGGCCTGGAAGGTATACCCCGATTCTTCTGATTTGCTCTTATTCTTAGATTCTCTCTTAGATGAGAGATAACTGCCTGTCCCTAAGAAACGTAACCCCACCTTCCCCTTTCCCTGCCCCTGCACTTACGTGTCTCCTTTCTAAGGTCATGAAAACGAGGATTAAGTTCCAGCCAAGAAATATCTCGAAAACCGAAAGCTACTTCATGGCTTTCGAAGTAATCATTTCACTAGTGATCTGATGGCATATCTCAATCTCTTTGAGATTACTACGCTTAGGTAATATTTCCAAAACATTTGATTAATTTGGCATGGGCCTCTCTTATCGAAAAGGCATGAATCTCTTATCGAAGATGTATGATTTTGGGATTGATGATCTTCTGGACTTTTCAATAAAAGTTGTAATGGAAGGTTTCAAGTCAAATTCCCATTAAATAAATGCTGGTGTGATTTAGCGGTCCGTTTTGTCTCCGACTATGATCTTTTGTCTCTTACTTACTCTTCCCTCAGCTTTGTATCTTCGTTCTGTGATTCATGTCCGTTGTCCGCCGTCTTCGGATGTACAGTCGCAACGGTACCATATTTTAAGCTCATCAAACTCCGATTTATACAGCATTGCCAAACGAAGTAATGGGAAACGTGTGGAGTTTAATGCATCAAAAACTTCTGTCGTTTAAGATTAGCTCACCCCCATGCATCGAAGAAACTAAAAAAAGCTTTCAGTACTCGAGATGTATGTCAACGACGAGCACTGTTAGAACGACCATTTAATTGAAATCGCCAAATGTGCTACTCACTCGAAATAGGCAGCTGCATTTCTCCCCTTAAAAATTTCGCCCGTAATACTTGAGGATTGGCTCATTAGGTCACGCTTGAGCCCAATTCCGGACGTTCCGCATATACAGTGATTTAATATTTATCTATTATTAATTAATAATTATACTTTTATTTGTGAAAAAAATAAACGAAATGAAATTGCACGCACTTTTAAGGAATTTTTATCTGTCAAATCAAAACCAGGCAAATAAAATAGGCGGCAAATATGAAAAGGTGCAACAGGCAGCAAAAAATGCTATCACCACAACTAAGCGCAGCAGGGGGTGGGTTCAGTAATAATTTTTACTTGCGATTTATAGTTATGCATTCTTAAAAAAAAAAATTCTAACAATCAGACATGACATAACGATGATGGAGAAACATATTTGAGTTACTGGCAAAATTCTGTCTGTCTGCCTGTCTGTCTGTCTGTCCGTCTATACGGATGTATATTGAACTAAAGCCTAAACGGTTTGGCCAATCGTCTTCAAATTTGGAACATAAGGTTATTTTTTTTAAACAATCAATGTCAGAAAATCGAAAAAAAACTTTAAAGTTCCCCTAATATTTTTCAAATTAAATTTGAAGCTGTGACCGCCCATAAGAGCAAGTACGTGCAATTTATTTTTCTTTAATTAAGTTCTCAAACCTCTGGTTTGATTGATAGCTATCGAAGAAGTAATCTCCCAGGCTTTCACTTTGCCTGAACGACCTCTTCTTTTTCAACAATGCCCCAGTGCTTTCGGCCAATCAGGTATACCAAATACCATGGCTTTCAGTCGCGTCATTGCAGCAGCACCTCGTCTATTTGCGTGAGTGAACATCAGTGATTAAAAAATCGATCGGTCCTACTCGCACTTAATAATCCCGTAATTCGCCACGTATGTTTCAATGGCGGGAAACGAATGGATGTATTCAGCCCCCTTTGCTCCTTTTTTTTTGTGAATTGAAAGAAACTAATCTTTTATTCGCCAACATTTTCCCCCCGAATTTTAAACTAAAAGTAATTGTGTAGAAAATTTAAGGAAGTTAATGTTTAAGTAAAAAAAACATGTTGGGCGATCAGCTATTCTCCTCTGGAGTAACATCAACGTTCGGAGACCAAGTTTCGCTCGTAGTACTCTACGATTCTGCTTTTTTTGTACAAAATTGTTGAGTTTGACAGTTCTACGAAGTAGTCATCAACTTGATAGTGACTTTAGCGACGTCTTTATGTCAAGTGAATTTCCGGCGAAACACAAAATGGTTGACTCACTTCTTAATCAGCCGGCAACGTGTCCAGTCCTTGTCTATCTCAACCTAACTTGAATTACTTATTGCTTATAATTTACTTACCTACGTATATTTAATATTGTTTAATTTAATTAATAAAGTTTATTTTATTACAATAATTTTTTTTTATTATTTATAACAAGAGGTCTCAATACCAATTTTAGTTTTGTTTAGTTTAGTGATTAGATTAAATGCAGCTTATATACCAATTTTTTGCTTTCTAGGGCTTTAGGAAATATACCCTAATGCATTTTGATGATCATCAGTGAGTCAGTGAGGAAATCAGGGTTTTTATTAGATATCAATATACTATAAAGCTATGCAATTAAAACTTTATGTTTAATAAGTTGCTATTGACAACATATCTTGAAAATTTTGTTTATCTGATGAATATGGTGCTTTTAAGTTTGTAAAATATCCTCAAAGGAGCATTGTTTTCCCATCTGAGTATGACGAATTAATTTGTTGTACTTTTATCTCCCCCTTAAGACAAAGTGCCAATCTTTCGGAGTTAATACACATTAGGCCTCTTTCCACATGGTTGCATATTTGTAAATTTATAGGGAGTAATTTTGCCAAAGTTATCCCAAAAATTCCGCGAACTGTTCAACAAAGTAAGTTTAGAGTGAATAATAAGTCATAACTTAGGTTATGGTTGCCGTTTGATAGAGAAAAGTTATGTTCATGTTTAATGGTTTCCCAATTTCTCATCATACCATACTCGTTTATTTTTCATAAAGTCCTTTGGGTCTTCGGGCAATCCTTCGATAATTTCAAAGATATGCTTCCCAAATTTTTTAACAGGCATGGGTTGTGACAATGGTAGAGGAAGGGGTTGTCTTCTCATGTACTTCTTCGTCATTTGCGGCATTCATCATCAAACCAGGCGTTCCGCTGTGGTGGCCATGTAAAACCTCCCTAATGCCATTTTGGCAATGATGGCACTAGTTATCAATATTTGATGCTGGCGATAAAGGACCCTTTTGGAGGTTATTAGAGACCTGATCAGAAAAGGACCCGGCGATTTCTTGCGATTGCAGACGTCAAACTTCCTCAAAGTATTACCTCTTCTTGAAGTTGGTAGGGATATAGGCAGATGTGCCTTATCTGCACCAAGATAGTGGTCTGAATCAAAGTTTGCCCCTGGGATTTTCGGACATCTGTGATACTGGAACAGTGCCTTGTATTTTGAAATTTAAGACTCCTTGCTTAAGTCTGCCTCCAATGACGAGTCCACACCCATTTGACTGTAACGATTGCCACAATTAAGATCGCAGTTTTTCGTCTTTCTTTTGCCCCACCCAGCTTATCTTATTTCATGGATTGTGGTTATCTTTGCCTTACACTCTTACAGCAGTCCAGGCCCTCCACTAATTTTTCGATTGCACGTTTTCTTTTAGGGATACTAGCATTCCGCGAATAGGTCAGATTTTCGTTTTCCTTTTATCGTGTACATGGTTTCTCATCAATGAATCTGTCCATATCTGGAGTCGAGAAGTAACTCCGACGGCATGACCTTCTCACCTCACTCGTTGCTGCCTCCAACAACCTCCCAAAAGAATTAGAAGCTGATCTCCAGTTGAGGTATAGACACCCGATGTTTCTAAAATTTCTAAAAACAACCGGGCTTGTTTCAGTTTCTACGTCCATTTTTGAAACATGGGAATATTGTGATGTTGCTTCTAGAGTTCCGCTTCCATACTTGAGAAAATGAAATTAAATGATTTCTTCAAACAAATAGACCCACTGGACACTTATCACGATACATGCAACCCAGCTTTAGAAAGTCGGCATTCATCAAAAATGTGAAAAAAAATTGTATAATAAAACAAAAAATAAAAAAAGTTGTGGACCCAAGAGGTCGCCTTGAGGAATCCAAGATTTCCACAGATGTTCTGTATTACAAATCTTTCAAATGACGCTGAACATGAGTATGTAAACCAAATTTTTAAAGTTTTTAAATGGTGTTGGGGCCCACAAAATGACGCATCAGGGAGTGACTAATAACAGAGTAAGTCATCACAGAGTTTCATCACGGATTGGCTCATAACATGGCTTTTTAAAAGTAAAGTTATCCAGATACTTGACATCCATCATCAAAGGCATTCAAAGATTAAAACAAAGACATGGTTTCATTTTTAAAATAGTAATTAAAAGTACTGGACCCAAGAGGTTGCCTTGAGGTACTCCTAATTTCCATGCAAAATTAAGTTGCTTATGTGAAACTACCAAGAATCTCTTGCAAGCCTTGAACTGAAAAAGTCAAATTTTGAATTACGTTTATGCCTGACAGCTGTCAAATTTACAAAGCAATATCTTTCGACCCACTTTAACCATGACATCAGCCCCTCTGCTAACATGTCATTTCCTAAACTGCTCGATATCACACTTGGCTAAAAACGTCAAAAACATTCTCTCAGTGCACATGTACATGTACAACAATCAATAAACCAAATTGAAAATCATAATAAGAGAATTTTGGTTACGCTACCTTATCCTGCTTCCATTCCAAAAGGAAAATCATACATACTACAAATACTTACTACGTACATATAGTTAGCTTCAGATTTTCCATTTACAACAACAATTTGGTAAAACAGCAAACCGAAGCGTAAAACTATAAAATCATTTATCGTTCGGGATTTCCAAACTATTCTGACATATATAGTTACACAAGCTCCATAAAGAAGGGCTGTGTCAGGATAACACCAATCCAAAGCGTATAACCCAGGCAGAGGCAGAGGCAGATGGACAAATAAGGAGTAGGAAGAAGGAACATGAACTCAAAACGAAACGAAACGGACAAGACAGCATACATTGCCTCCAATCATCATTAGCAGTGAATGGGATTAGAAGCATGAATAACTAGATCTGGCAGCGCCCAGTATCTAGGATGGCTGAATGCATATTTAGATTTTATATCTACAGGGTGTTTCGATTTTTTTGATATTTTTATAAGAAAATTCGAACAAATAAGAAATAAAAAATTCTTTTAGAATTTTTAAAAAACTTAAAAAAATCGATTTTTAAATCATAAAAATTAATTTTTTTAAATTACAAAATTTCATTACCTGAACGTCAAAAATATTCTTAACTGTCACTTTGGATTGACAAGAACACCCTGTATTCATGCAAACATCACAATAAATAACTAACGTTGAAGTTCATGCAAAGAAATTGAGTTGCTCAGGACATAAATTAAACGGAGGTGCCCCTTGTGCCGTGTTTGTGTGTGAGTGAGTGGTATGTTGACTCCGTATAAGAAGCGTTTTTGAGTAGACAACTAACATTGGCGATTTAGATCAACATACATAGGATGTTGCTGCTGTCGTTTTTGTTTCAAAAAGGAAGAACACAAAACCCAACCAAAAAAAAAAACTCCTGAATAACCAGGCTAAGAGTCCATGTCCGAGAGCGCATAGTATACGAACGTACGGCTTCAGACAGATTGTGAAGGAAGCAAACTTGTTCAGCTGACCATTTGACATGTTTTCTTCTCCTTCCGTAGGTGGACACACTGGACACATTGCTGAGCGAGTGTAAAGTAACGAAAAATGTGTTGCAGTCAGCTATTTCTTGACTGCTTTTTTGTTTAACTATATTATGGTGCAAGGTAGAGTCTATTGTGTGCTGCAGCAGTGTGTCAGTTTGGAATATGTACCTACTCAACCGCCAAATGCAATTACGTGTGAAATGTTAATGAATGTGCATTGCAAATTAGAGCATTTTGTCGGAGGTCCTTGTGTTGGATGATGACGGTTGTCATTTTGTGTGTGTGGGTGGGAGTGGAAAGGGTTTTATTTTTTGCCTTCAAACGACATTTTGTATAGTGTTAAGGAATTTTATTCATTTGACACAGACTAAAGTCAGCATTTCCAATTAAGTTAGTTTTGCAAGAAATGACTCACGAAGCACTCCTCACTCCTTCTTTATGGTTGGAACTGAGTGGATTCGCTCTTAAAGTCTTCTCGTTCTTGTTCGTGTTGCTCTCTTTTTAATTGATGATTCTTATGATCTCGACTGTGACGGTGACTGCCATTCTCCTACTTCGCTGCTTTGTCTTAAGGTTCCTCCTTTTGGATTCTATGGATTGGCCTAAGAACATGTCTTCTCGGTCTGAGATCGTTCCAAGTCTCATGCCACCTAAATGCATGTTTTGATAAATTTCTTTGATTCTGAAGTCCTTGTGCTAGCTTTCTTCTCCAATATAGTATTCCAAAGTGGTATAACATTGTCTTGATAATGTGGTCCACAGAGCATCTTGGCAGTTTAAGCTAAGTTGGTCATTCTACTCCGGTTTTGATGTTATTAAATGAAGACTTATAGTTTTCGAGATCAACAAAGAATTTCCTGGAAGAAAGAAAAGAAAATGTTGGTTAATGATGATCCATACAACTGTCGCACGATGGCTGTTGACAGCAGTGCAGACATTAGACTGGAACTTCATTTACGAACGTAGTGTCGAGTGGCTTACACGAATGTCAAACTGCATGTTAGGTTGTATTCACCTCAGTATTTCTTGAGCTGAGTGAGGTGACTTCTTCCAGAATCTTGGCGAGGAGAGATACCGGAGCCTTTTGATGATCAAATTGGTGACTCTACTGGTCCAGTAAATTTTTTTTTTTGGCTTCATTGCAGAATTTAAAGTTGTCCTTCCTTTGGATTACTTACTGGACAAGTGTCATCAAACTGTACTCCTTCCATAGTTGGCTGCAAAATCTGTTGGGTGGAAGGAATCTAATAATACCGGATCCATTGATTAGAATGCTGTGAAGTTGTTTTCAAAGTGGTTATCACTTCGATATTATCCTTTACCATGATGTCGATTATTTTCTGGGTTTTCCCTGAAAGCGGATAATTTCCTTGAAGGCGTTTGGTCCATGTTTTTAGTTGCGCTGGATGGAGTTCCGAAACAAAAAGTTTACGCATTGAAGTTCGGTCCTTACTGTCTGGTATCCATTGTTCAATGTGTTAAGTTCAAATAATACATTTTTTTGCAGTCGTTTCCTCAGCCCTTGCCTGTAAAAAATATTAATTTTGCACATACTTCGGGAGATGCTGGTACCTATCCTTTTAAATCTTGGGTAGTTTTTGTACTCTTAGCTCCCTGAAAACTGCTGATACCAGGCAGCCGATGGCACTTTTAATTTTATCATTTCGTTTTCTGTTAGACCTGGTAAGACAAAGGCTTTCTTCACTGTCTCTTTGTAATTAATAACATTATCCTGTGGCATTGTTAACAAAAGAAAATATTAATTAAAGTTAATGGAACATTGAACTGCTTAATAGTCTTAGTCACTGGACTCTTGTTTTTGCTGGAGTAGTTACTGAACTTTCAATGTCCAAGCTGGAGTGGTTCTCAAATTTCCTGAAAATTTTCTTGGAGAGCTTTAGCATGATGATGTACTGGGATCAGTTTCGCCTCATCATACAGCTTTTTGTTTGTCCTTATCCTTATCACGGTTTTGTCTGGTAACAATATTATGAGCGTGATACGAAACCTCTTCAATTCCTTGTTACTGTTGTTGATAACCTCGCTCTTAATGCTATTTATCTACATTCCCCATTTGAGGCAGTAGTCCCACATGTTTCTTGATCTTGATGTTGCTTTATGGGTAAGCAGTTCCGAGTTATCGGAATACAGCTTCGATTTCGTCCCTGCTATGCTAGTAGGCTGACCAGATGTATTTATGCTGAAAAGTATAGGGTCTAAATCAGAACCTTGTGGAACTCCATCGCTGATCCTCTTTCTTGACGAATATTCATTGCTAACTTGTTAAGAAAATCATCTATGGGCTAGAAAATTTTTGATTATTCTTACCAAGTGTTCAGGTATTCCTAAATTTGACTGTTTCCAGTCGTTTTATCCAAACTGTGTCGAAAGTGAAAGCCTTTTCGGTGTCCAGTAAAGAGACGACTGTCATCTCCTTTTTGTAGAGTCCGTGTGTCACGTTAGAGTGCAGTCCGAGAAGCGAATGGATGGCGGAGTGTTGGGCTGTGATAATTTACTGCCATTCAGGTATAATTTCCCTTTCCCTGAAGAAACTATTTGCACTATTTCATTGCCTTCACTTGTCAGAGTGAATTGAAAGACATTATTTGCAAATTCGTTTCCTATATTCATTATACTCTTGAGTCGTCAAATGACTAAAGATTTAAATGTTTTGTATGAGATGTTATTTCGCATAAGTCAATTCGTCAAAAAACATAAAAAAAATACTTTTCAA
The DNA here is from genome assembly GCA_963971375.1 of Platycheirus rosarum. Classification (NCBI taxonomy): domain Eukaryota; kingdom Metazoa; phylum Arthropoda; class Insecta; order Diptera; family Syrphidae; genus Platycheirus; species Platycheirus rosarum. The sequence goes on along the minus strand of OZ020509.1, from coordinate 124,085,562 downwards.
ACGAATTTCCGAAAAGTTTTTAATTTTTTTCTGAACACGCTTTAATTTAAGTTCTGAACATTTTGCTTCAAACCAAACCAAACACAAAACATTTTAAATGAATTCCTCTGTATTTGAAAAAAAAAGAATTATTTTATTCCAAAATAAACTTTTTACTTATCTCATTAACTCAACCCTTTCATGTCCTTTCAAATAAAACTTTTTTTTTAACACTCAACTGTCACAAAAGTAATTAATTCTTGTCCCGCAATTATACATACATATACAGTTGTTTTATGTATATAATTGTATATACATCCTTTTATTTTCGTCACACGTGAATTCCCCCTAGCTTGTGCTATTTTCTTTTCAGTCTTCTATCCTGACAGCTCATCAAATACGACCCCAAAAGGATAATCCCACACCCAACAACAAAACAACCGAACCAACATCCCCCAACCCCATCATTTGCGCGCCCGAAAGTAGTGTACTCCATCCAATGCAAAACCGACTTCCATTTAATCCATTTGAATTCGTCCACATCCGTATCCGTGCGTATGTTTTCCTAAGAAATCCTTCTTCATTCAGGCTCCGTCACAATGTTTGCGCAACAACAAGTAGTACTTGCACGTTGCACCCACACTACCAACCAAGAGAAGGATATGGCATCCTCCAGAGTTGAATGCTCTTTCGCCCTTCGTGTTAGTAGCTATACGGATAGAAATATGCAGCTACCTGCAGCGTTAGCAACCAAAGGAGCACCAGCACTGTGCTGCGGATAACCTCTGCATATTCCTTGTTCGTAAACGAAAACTACAAGCAAATGACTGGGGATAAGAAAAATTCCTTAAATGTCTAAAAAAGGAAGAAGGACTTTCTTCGTTTTGTTTTTTTGTACAAAAAGAAAAAAACTTTTTTCACTGAACTCCTTGTGCTGTATGTAAACTCGTCGTCCTCCTCGCAGGAATCATGTGCTTTTCACAGGATAGTTCAATTTAGCTTGAACGCGATTTCAATTTAAGATAGTTTCTTCAACTACTTCTTACGAAAGTTATTTGTCTTGAAGGGTTAGAGAAAACTAGAAACCCTGCCGAGAAAAAGATGCAACGATCAGGACGACACATCCTTTTTACTACAAAAAAAAAGAAAAGAAAAAGAAAGTATCTATTAGAAAGGACGACGAAGACGATTTGTGTATCTAAAGTTTGGGGCGAAAAGTTTTACCCAATAGATAGATAGATACCCTGCTGGGTTTTCGAAATGGTCAATTTACTTACAATGAAAATTATACGGAGTGACATGGTTGAATTGTCTTTTGTGTCCTTGGCAAAGGATACAGATACGATGAATGTTAAAGTTTTACAATGAGTGTATCTGGGGAGTTGTTTTTGAAGTTTTCACTTTTTAAGTGTTAATAGAATTAAGTATCTTGGAAGAAAGTGACAACTTATGACTCCCGGTTTATGTCAGGAGCCAGGAATTAAAACAAAGGATTGCTGACCGTTTTTGTGTTGGCTGAATAGATTGAATATAAATCTTGTCAACTACAACTATTCTCTGCAGATATTTAATGGAATCCTTAAAGGAGTTTGGAAAAGATTTGAGCTTGTGTTGTGAGTTGTTAGGCCATTCTTCTTGGAAATAATTAAAATCGAAGGTAGGGATGTCTTACTTTCGCTTTTGTTTTGAACAATAAATCATGTGTGGCACACACGTTTTTGGGCCTGTTTCTTATGAGCTTTTGTTCGAAAGCTTTAATATCTGTATTTTATAAGTTCTTGGCATGTTTGGAGTCTAACAACAGAGTCGGAAAAGGTTATTTTCTAAGATTATTTGAAGGTGACATAACATCGACATCCTGGACAAAACATCAGGATAGACAGACAGCTTTAATTTTGAGGTAGTTTAGAGACTGTCTATTTGGGCTCTGCTATCAATTCAGAGAACAACACGACCGCTGAGGTCAAACAGAAAATAACTCTGGCCAATGGCTTCTTCTTGGGACTATGGAAGCAACCAAGTAACAAAGGCCTTTCTCGGGCAACTTAAGTGTCCTTTTATAAGACCCTCATCATCCCAGTCCTGCTATATGGCACAGAGGCATGGACATTATCAAAAGACGAGGACGCTTTAGGTTTCCTTGAAAGAAAAGTTCTCCGGGTGATTTATGGTTCTGTATGCATTAACGGCGAGTGGAAATGGAAATAAAACGAGCCAAAAGACTAGAAGTCCAACGGCTGGGTTATATAGAGCGGATAGGCATCAATGTTCCGGCCCGGAAAATCTTCGATTCCACTCCGAAGGACACCGCAATAGAGGAAATGGAGACTCAGGTGGTGCACGCAAATTGAAGAAGATTTTGATCGACTTCACGTGCAAAACTGGAAGCAGCTAACTAGGGACCGAGCTGGTTTCGAGAATCTTTTTTTTGGAGGCCCTTGTCCATCCCGGACTGTAGCGCAACCTAAAGTTAGGTATGTTAAGTCGGTAACAATATTGTACAAAACTTAGTACCCAATAGTCAATTGTTTGATTATATATTGTTGGGCTTTTTCACACTCTTTAAGGTCTCCAACGCTTAGCTATTGGCTGGTTGAAAAACCACTGAAAGATGAATGGGATTAAATAGCATTCTTGTATTCAATATTCATGACCGTTTGGAGTAACAAAAGCAGTTTTTTTCAATTTATTGATCTAGTTGGTCTTCTATCATTGCAATCTTAGACAGTAGCACGATTCAATGCTCTTTAGTCCATGCATAAACGATAACTAACAATACCACAATTCAAGATAATCCCACTTCTGATTAAATAGTAAATAAAATTGCTATTTCGCCTTTACTAGGTTTTTTTTTAAGCTTGGAACTTAATTATTAGTCTCAAAATTTCTGTCTGCCAATGGAGTCTAAAAATATAATTTTCTAGAATCACTGCCAACAAAGACGTAACTTTATCAATCAATAACCTAGCACTTTCTAAAACTTAAACTTTAGTTACCTAAAAATGTCCCGTTTCTGAAATGATGTCGCGATGTAGCTATTATCAGAACTTCGAAGTACTAGCGATATTAAAGCATTCTCCTTTGCTAAGACTATATGTAATCTTGCTCTTGCCACACAGGCACAGGGGTAGTAGAAACCTTCTCAGAAATTCGCCGAGCTACTTCTCCTGGCTTTACTTAAACCAATTTACTGGCGCGACAGCTACTAAAGAAGCCAAGACCGACTTATACTCGTAACCATTCCTGTGTGTGTGTTGTGAATCTGCAGGAATGGAAAGAACCTACAATTGACCGCCGAGTCCGAACGGCTACCTGAGATGCACTTTTCGAGACAATTTTTTTCTCTTGGATGATTTGTCAGTTCTTCGTAAGAGGCAGTATTCCGGAAAAAACGTGGCTCTGTCGGACAGCTAAGTTTCATATGCCTCATACATAGCCCTACTTATCTCATTTACTGCTTGCTCTAATTATTTTTTTTTGATTAGGATTTCTTCCGGAAGATTCCTCCAAAGTAAATACTTCAATAAATTCTATAAACCGACAACATCTAAAGTTTTTGGATCAGCGCTAGTTCCATGTTATCAACGGCAAATTTTCAAGTACTGACAGCTGATGCTGTCTTTGTATGGTGTATATTCACCTGCGGCCTATCCTGCGTCCAGCTATTTTGTATATTACGAAGATTGGGGCAAATGCCCCCTCATCATCGATTAGCAACACTTCATTTAGTTATGATCTGCTGGGAGGTAGGCCTATGCCTTTCATTTCTTCACATTTCGGACTTGTCTTGGTTTTCTCCAGTGATGTTGCCTGGCTTTGGACGAAAGATAGGAAAGGCTGGTAGAGCTGGGTTGATTGGGAAGGTTGGATTTCCTTGATAGTTTTTGGCTGTGTCAGAAATTGGGACTGTATTAGGAATTTTAGCGTAGGCAGTCGAGCAAGTTGGGAGGTTGTTGGTCAGGTGGTTGTGGCTGAGGTGGGCGCGTTTTCAGCTTCTTTGTTGGAGAGCGGATGATCTGCGGAAATTTTATTTCCGAACTAGGTGGTGATTTGCCTTCAATATTGCTTCCACTGCCTTTGATCTAAGTCCTGAAGATCTTCCACATTTAAACCACCAGTCCATCATTTTGAGCCTCTATTAATGACAAGGATTTTTTGTCGTTTTACCCTGTATTTCTTGGTAGGTGTATTATGACGCTTTGCATTTAAGGGATGCCATCACTTTGCTGCCCTTCCAAGTTGTCAGTTTCGAAGCTTTCTCCATAAGCCAGGAAGCGAGGTGTTTACACCTCTCTCTCTCTCTAGGAGTCCTTAATGAAAACAGATCTCTTGGTAGCTGCATGTTCTCATATATTGAGTTAACGACAGCCGCCACCATAATCCCAATAGAGGGCTTACCTCACAACAGGCTGGACCAAAACGACTGATATCGATGATACCAAAAACCGGACCTAGCTCAGGGGCTCTTGTATCTCGTGGCTCAAGAATCCTGTTGAACAACAATGTGTTACCAATCCGTTAGAATGGAGATCCCCTAAATCGGCATCTTGTGGATACTGAAGTACCACATATTGGCAGTTCTCGCTGAGATGACTACATGAACCGCCAGGAGACTCAAAAAGACTGCGGCGATTTTCTCTGTCCTTTCCTTTGACGTACAAATGCTGGCAACCACGTCATATGGTCGCCACAACTTACCCGCCAACTGCAAAAGCCAATATTGTACCTAATTTTATTTTCTAAGATTCTTAAAAACAGTTTAACTGCCACAATCTGGGTTTTTGAATGCATTGTTGCGTCAAAACTCATATTTTCCCAAGAAACGCCCTTTTTCGATAATACAACGCCCAAGCTAAACCCATGATCCAAGTAAATTCCTGAACAAATCCAACTAAAATATGTCCTCCCTTAACTTCCCAAAGAAAGAAAACAGGCGTATTCCAATAAAACCGCCACCACCTCCTAGAACAAGCTCCGCGCCGCAAACTTTTCAAATTAAAACTTAATTTTTCCGCAACGTACGCTCACATAAAATATAATGTTGATCGAAACTCATTGTCTTTTTCGTTTATTGTTGTCTGGTGACTCCTTTTTTCGTGTCATGCGGCTGGATTTTTTTTTTTTTATTTATTTGAACAAAAAAATAAAAATAAAATTAAACGAAGAACCCCCACGGAGGAGCCTCCGTTGTTGACCACAGCCCGAGGTGACATTAAGCAGTCATCGAGCGCGCAGCAAGTTTTACACTTTATGGAGAGCAGAACACTCTGTGATGATGACCTTCTTCCTCACGGTAACTCTCTCGGTCTAAACGAGCATGAGTTGGACGTGTAAACACAAACACAATGGAGTCGAAGGGAGTTAGTTGTTTCTCCATGATGCACAATGATGACAGATGTCCTCGCCCACTTGTCGGTCTCGGTAGGTATACTGCTGTGTGTCATGGCATCCGTCCGTCCTAGTCCTCCGATCCGTTCTAGGGTATTGCTATTATTAACTAGAACACGTTACCCGGGGCTTTGTTTTATACTTTGTTGGCAGATTTTTCGGGGGCGCCACATACATGACCACCATTGAGGTTTCATAATTGTGGAACAATCTTATGGTGACGGTTCACAAAAAGAAATTAAAACAAAAAAAACTTTCACCACAACAGCAGAAATATTCAATTAAACGAGGAAACTGGAGTGAGTTGGAGTTGAGTGCTTTTTTTCCTGTCCTTATTTCTTCATATTTTTTTCCCACTCAAGCCCGATTTTTTTGTTTTGCTCCTCCAACATCCGCTCCAATAGTCATCCGGACGACCGACGACGACGACGTCGGAGTTACACTTGGTTGATTTCAATCTGACCATAGGATGGATAGAAAAGACCAGGGATTATTGGTAACATGGCAGCAGCAGTTAGATTGGATTGTATAGCCGCACACATACCGTTGTTCACATGTTTCCAGAGGCTGTAAGTGCTTCGTGCGATGCTGGAAGGAAGTGTTGTTTCTTCTTTTTTTTACCAATTTTTTAGAGTTTATTCCTTAAACAATAACCTATAAGCCTTCGATGTTGGTTGAGGTCGTTTTCTGGGACAAAATCAGCTCAACGTTGATGTCAAATTGAATTTCAATTTAATTGTGTTTATACCATGCTTTCTAATCACTTTGGGCAGTTCGAGTGACAGAGTCATTTCGGAACCAGGACGAGTGGAGATGAAGGTGCCTTTGTGTACCTTTGGAAGCTATTGTATTTTTATTTGAGTATTTGTTTTTGCTGGGAGTGAATGATAAGGGATTATAGCAGCTTCAGTTGGATTAAGTTAATGTGAGATTACTTATAGGTGCTAAGAGTGTTTTTTGTTTCAGGTATTTCCAAAAGGTGTGTCGAAAAAAAGACGAAAACGACGACGACGACGACGATATTTTATTGAAATAAAAATAAAAAAGAATATTGAATATTTATATTTCACAGAGAACGTGTTGTATGGAAAAAGGTATAAATTATGTATGTTGTGGCAATGATTTGTAGCGTTGCCGCAGTGGCTTCAAAGAGATGACATTAATAATTCAGATGCACGACGTGCGCTGGAGTTTGAAGGCTTCTAGCTTCAATGGGTATTGCAGGTATTTTTGGTTAAAGTTATTATATCCAATGTGGTATTCACAGCTCCTTGTTTTCCTTTTATCAAAAAACCGCGAGTGTCTCTTTGATGGTTTATAGGAAGAGTGTTAAAAATGAGACAATTTTGTTCTGTATTGCAGATCCACAACAAACACTCTGGATTAGTTAGAATGGAATTGAGTTGTCGGGCCATTTATTTATATAGAAGCTTGAATTCTCCAAAAGAGCTTTCAATGTGCCTACTTCGGTAAGAGAGAAATCTCCTTCTCTTGAATTCCCAAAAAAAAACTTTTAATGTTCATAAAGACACACTTCGATAAAAGGAATCATTTAAAAAGAGCCCACTTCTGATCCCTTAAACTGGCCTTAGCTCTATTTCAAACTAATCGCTGATGCAGTTGAATATTCGATTTAAAAATAAACGATTTTATTTTAATAAAATTTAAAAAAAAAAAAAAAATATTTAAGAATGCAAACTTAAACAAAAAAATAATCTACATTTAAAAACAAAATTTAAAAAAAAATTTATCCACCCGTTTTCAAAATATGATTTTGAAAAAAAACAAAAATTTAAGAAAATTATTAAAAATACAAAAAAAAAAAGTTTTCGAAAATATTTTAAAATAAAATTACTTAGGCTACTAACATCTTCATGAATATCAATTTTGATTGAAATCGAATGACCAGTTTCCCAGAAAGTCGAAAAAAAACGTTTCTGTGGGAGGTACCGTTTTTATTCTTTCATTCCCATTTTCATTGTTGATGGTTTTGGGCTGTAGCTCACGGATTCCTTGGAAGATATTGGCTTGAATTGTTTCCAGATTGTTGGCATAACATCGATCCTTCACGGTTCCCCACAAAAAAAGTTCAAAGGGGTCAAATCGGAGCTCCGAGGCGACTAATTGACATCGCCAAGACCGCTGATAACACGATTCGGGAAATTGATGGACAAAAGATCTATTGTGGCATGAGCTGTTTGGCATGTCGCAAGTCGGATATCATAGCTCTGTAATGCCCACCTTTGACCGAAATGTCGTTCGCAGCCTCATTTTCGCAGAAAAATGGTCCAATGATGCCACCACTTCTCACAATCCGTACCAGACTGTCACTCTCTGTGGATGCATCGGCATAACGTGCGGATTTTGTTCAATTCAAGCTGCTATAAGCCCAAAACTGCGAAGCGATAACGAAGCGGATGCTCATGCGCCTTCTATTGCTGACACAATTGGACTTTGTAAGCTAATAATCCGAGATCTTTGTGCAGAATTCTCCTGAGGCTAGTGCGTGAAATGTTGAAATCGATTGCGAATTGATGTTCGTTAATTGAGTTTCACACTCTCGGCTACAGTGCACACCGTACGAAGACGGGGACCATGAGTGTTGTCCACTAGCATACCAGTCTCACAAACTTTTTGCACAAACTTGCGTACAGCGGCGGGTTCTTCATTTCAGCCGAAACTTCTTAAAAAAAAAGAAAAAAGTTAATTCGCCTTGTATGGATCATTTAAGTACATTGAAAACAAATTAGTGTCGAGTATTGAGCCTTGTGGAACACCTATTATTATCACGGTTCTGTCTGGTATTGTCTGGTGTAATACATGCATATTAGGGCTAAGAATTTTTTGGATGAAGTATTGCTGTTTAGAAAATGAGAAATTCTGGCAGACTATTTAACGATAGTCATTCACCTATTATATGATCTTTCTGATCTTATAACATAATATTTTTAACTAAGTGTCTGTTAGACACATTGCCTTTTAGAATGCAACATGACGTTGCACGACACTAGTTAGAAAAATCGAGAATAAGGCGACTATTTTCTCACTTTAAATTGAAGGACGGCTCTAGCTTGCACTAGGAGTTAGAAACAATTCTTCTCAATCTGAGTATCAAACTGACGACCTGTGGGTCAGAAGCAAACATCTTATTTTGATACTAGCTATTACCCGCGACTTCGTCCGCCTGAAATTTATCAAAAACTGTTTACTCAATTCGCAAAGTTTATATTGTATGGTGTGGTTTTGAGTCAAATCGTTCTAAAATAATAATTTACAAAAAATAAGCAAACCCAGCGCCACCTACTGGTAATTCAAATAGCTTTAGTTATTTCTTTCAAAATGAGCTCCCTGCCTGTGAAAGTCCCGTCAAAATCGGTCCATAAATAAGAATTTTCGAAAAAAAACGACACCAGCACCACCTGGTGAGTAATTAACGTAGTCTATGTTACTCCTTAGGATATCAGCTACCTGCCAGTGAAAGTCCCGTCAAAATCGGTGCAGCAGTTCCTGAGATTACACGCAACAAACATACAGAAAGGCAGACAGACAAAAATTTTGTAACTAATGTTTTTGTTATAAGTACTGTATATCCTTTCGTATACATCAACTAAAAAGCTGTTATTTTGATTTTAAAAACAGACACTTCATTTTTATTTATGTGTACATATATAAATAAAATTATAATTCTTTGAAATTTCACTCGAAATTGAAAGATATCGTGGAATACACTGACCACCCGATCTCGTTTTTATTAAAAGAAGGAAAAATTATTCCGTGGGAATTTTGGTGAAAACTCCAACTCCTTCCAAATCTTTAATTATTTTTACTTAAAATTCGAACTTCCAAGCAGCGATTGGGGGTTCGGATAGTTGCTTGTCGACTAGTTTGATAAATCGATTATAAAGGAAATAGATTTGTTATAAATTTCCTAATCAAAATCAACAAGCCCAAACATCAACAAAATTGCGAAAAAGATAAAAGTATTTATCCTCGAAAATCTATAAATTTACTCCAAATCTATTACCGCGTAGGTAATATTAACTTATAAAAGGACTTATGAAAGTGTTGTTTTTAAAAGAATCATTCAAAACCCAAGAAACAACTTTTTTCCGCCCCGCCAACGACATCTCCCGCTGTGTCCTAAAAACCCAAAAACTCATTGAGTGTTTTATAAACTTTCTATATAGGCTTAAAGGAACGTTTCGCATATTCCCCTACAAAGAATAAGCGTTAGAAGTTTAGAGAGTAAAAGGAGGGCTTTTTTTATATTTCCCGTTTTAGAAGAATGGAATTCTTTCATAAAGAAACTGAGATGCTTTATAGTGTGAAATATTTTATGCAAAAATATACAGTTAGGAAAATTCATAAATATCCTACAGGAAGGGAGATTTTGGTTTTGCGTGGTGGTTCGTGGCTGTATAATAATATCCCGTACCATGTCTGAATGGGCTTGTGTTACGAACGGATAGATAATCCAGTTTAGGATAGACAACTTCGGGAAAAAGAAAAATTATGGCGTTTAAAGGATATGTTTAACTGTTCGTGTAAAACCATTTGATATCCAAATTTTACGGATATTGAATTTATGTGCTATTTAATGCATATTTGGGCTTACATACGAAACAATATATTATGTTCCCCGACGTTTTTGTGTCAGTTTTAATAAGAATTCAGCTTTTATTCTTTGGCGAATTTATTAAATGGTTCTTGATGCCAAAACATACGATCATCATCATAAATTTACTAAAAATACATACAAAAAGAGATGAACCCTTGAAAAAACTAGGAATCTAGCTGCATGGAGTAGCTTTTTTGAGGCTCAATGCCACCACCTGATGTAACACAATCTAAAGGTGAAAAAATGCATTCTGGCAGGGGTCTCAAGACACACAATTGTGGTACTCCTATTTTTGCTTGGAATTCTATTGTTTCTTCAGTTGGACATGCAAATTTATTCGCAAAGTTTTCTCGATCTCTTGGATGTGAATATCAACTAACACATCCCTATACAAACAAATGTTGGCAACGTTCATAAAACTCACCCATATGTAAACTTTTTAAAAAATATATTAATTTTATCATTAATTTATGTAAAGCATTACAATTTAATCTGGATTAGTTATTTAGGCCGTAAGAAAGCATACATTCACACTTTTTACTTTTCTTATTAAAATTCAGGAGTTTTATAAAAAATCACGTGATTTTGCAATTGGATTTTCCAATTCATACTTTCTTTTTTCAAAAAAACCTTTAAGCGTCATTAGCACTTCTAACAGCTAACACAAAGCTGTTATACTATTTTCAGTGCGAAACTGAAGTAAAATTGTTGGTAAAGTAAAGAATTTGAAGCTCAAATGAAGTTTTTAAAACGATTTAAAGAATTTGGATTTTGGTTATTGACAGTTGCTTTTGACAGCTATGAAAACTATAATTTCTCGAGTTTAGTGAGTACATGAAGGCACTTAGATTTTTTAGGAGATTTGGTCAAAAGGAGAGAAAAGTGAGGTCTTGGTTCTGATTTCATTAAAGACGAAAGGTAGTATTCCTCATTTCTTGCATTTAAATGTCCTTTCCAATCAAATTTTCAATCTTTCCCGCGTGAATAGCGAAAATGCTGACAAACAAATGCTTTACGTAAGTTTTATTGCAATCGATCACAATACAATTATTTTGTTTTCAATAAACCTTATACCAAAACCAAAACCAAACCACATCGTACGCTTTCCCAAATCCTTAGCACTTAACCATAAAATCATAAATTATTTTGCAAATTTTTTGCCTGATGGACTTTTTGGTTGTCTGCCCTCAACCCCTCTACAGCCTAAATATATGCAATAAATATCAAATATGAAATCAAATGTAAAACTTCTATCCAAAACCACACCACCACTTAGATATCCATTCCAAAACAGATGGTCATTATATTATACAAAATAAATGTCCAAAAGGAATAATTGATGCCAATGAAATCCTTCCCCAAACACATGTAAATATACGCAACCCTTTCAATTGAATGAAAATCCAATAAAATTTTATATAATATTATGACTTTCTTTCCGTGTAACTCGCTCTCACCACTCCTTGAACTCGCACTTAAACAAACAAAAAAACAATAAAATTAAGGGTACAAGGATGTACATACATTAAGGATATATATTCAAATAGATAAAGAAATTTGACATGCATTTGGCTTATAAATAATAAGCCAAAACACACACACAATAATGTGTAATGTTTATGTCGACATTTGTACAGAGAAGTCAATTATTTCGATACGTAAGCGAGCAGTCGGCAAGACAACTTAACCGCAAAATAAGCTAAATCAAAGTGAATGCTTCAATGAAGATCTAACGAGCGATTGTATTCTGCCGGAACGGAGCTTTTTGAAAAGAAGTGGCTTTGTCCTGGGAATGGGTTTGTATAGATTTTCATTAGTCAATGTTTGGCACGGAAATTCCTTTAACATGCGGAATTGCTGTATCAACTTGGTTTTCTACCTCATTCCAGAGAGATCTAACCCTATTCAATTGCGTGGTTTAGATTAAGGATAAGGACAATGACAGCAGATAAGAGCATTTGTTATACAGGGTGTTCCAGTTCAATTAATCAGACTGTCCATTTCACCATACTGGCTGGAATGTTTGTAACTTTACCATCAGGCGACGTTTTTACTCCTCTTTTCATAATTTTGTCATTGCTGGAGTTTTGATATTCTAAATCACCGCTTGCACTCTAGCCACCACCAACAATTGAATTAATTGTTCGGTTCCGTCCAGTACGTATACTGATAGAAATTGTACCATCTGAATTTTGGGTGTCAGAAAGCGCAGGAAATCACCTGTCATCTGTTTGTTAGAATGTTGGTTGTTATGCCATCCCAATGTAATATTTACTTCCAGGCGGATGGGATTCTTCTTAGGCATTGATTAATCGTTTTGGCACAGGGCCATTCGCCAGTGAGGAAAATTCATCAAAAACATTTGGAAATTATTAAGAGGATTTCCGGTTCCTTAAGAACCGTAAACGCGTGCTGACTGCATAATCCATCGCATGTTTGACACCATTAGACGACCACTCAATCCTTTCATGGTTCGCCGTTTAACAAATTCGGCCACCACTGCTTGATAACGCCGGACCACCAACTGAAAGCTGGGCATTTCGGTTTGGAGACAGTTAAGGTTGTTACGACTGGCTATAATTTGCCCCGTCTATATGTAATTGCAGACTAATTAGAAACATCCCAGATGATGGCATCACATGAACAGATAACGAACACCGCCCTTAAATTGACCGATTGATTAGTTTGCTGTTCTAAGGAGTTGCTGAGATACTTATTGATTGAAACTTAGGTCCACATCTGACATAAGCGTTATCCAAAATATAGTATGAGGCCAATGTTAGGCTCAAGTTCCGCAGATTGCAATTGATTAGACTTTTCCGTGGTTTGTCCAATAAACACGAGGAACAATACGAATACAGCCTTCCACCAAGACTTGAAAACGAAACGTTCTACAAATTTTTTTTATAGATTTTCTATCGAATATGACTGACTCGCACAGACATGTTTGATATTCTGAGCCAAAATCCTGAAAAGTTAACTTTGTTCATCTTGTAATATTTTGTAGCTTCAAAACCCCTTTTTTATTAAATTAATTGTGAGTGTCCTTTTTGTGAATAGAAGCTTCTTAGAATGGCTTGGATAGGACCAGTGTTATGAGAGCCATTCCTAGTGCAAAGCTACTGATAGCTGAAAGCTGTCCTCAACCTAAAACCCTTAGTTCTCTTTGCTACAAGAATCTGCAGCTATGAGTGCCTTTCGGTTAAGTCAAACTCAAAACTGGATACCCAGTCAGACAGGTCATGCACATATTCTACATACATATACGGCATTATTGCCAAGACTACAAAACAAAGCAAACTTAGATTTCTATAGACCATTTACCACTTCTTTTTCTAACAGAAGATTGGCGTGCTAACCAATTTACCAATTAGCGAAACGGCTATACAAATCTTTACATATGGTTCCAAGATCGAAATTGGTGCTGAGGCTTGTTTCTATTCAGAATGACTCGAACTAGCCGGTTAAAGCAGGCTCCCCCAACACAGCAGCGACTCAAGCTCAAGTCCTGGCAGTGACGGCAGCTGCTATACAGGTTCCAATACCACACGCTGATATCACCTTTTACATTGACAGATAAAAGCAATTTCTGCCATTGAAATAAAATCGAATCTTGTAACTTACTGTCACGAAGAGCTAAGTGTTGTTGGGTCTGTTTGATTCTTGGATATAGCGGTGTGCTTGAAAACAAAAGAGCTAATGAGCTGTCAAGACAGGGATCATCCTAGAACCTAGACACCACACCAGACTGACACAAGGGTGAATATTCCGACCGAACTAACATACTGCAATGGGGATGTCTATGCACTCTTTTGCCTTGGGATTAAATTTTTCTTGAGTTCATCAGACTTACATTGCACTTCGAAGAAATTCATTGCGTTTTCAAAAAAAAAAAATTAGTGATTTGCGTAGCAGCAAGTATAGCAGTTTTTTTACCAACAATGTTTAGTCCTTCAATCAAGACAACTTCTAGATGGTTTTCATATTGTGTGATTTAAACAATTTATAAATGCGAAATAAATAAAACTCACGGATTTTAATATGCTTTCTTTAATAAGTACTTTTCTCTCTAAATGAAATCTTTTCTTAAAAATAACCTCTGCCACTGAATTACATCTATTCATGTTGGTGGTTTGACAACTACTTTATAACTAACTGCTCAGACAGGCCCACATTAAAGTAGATTCTATTTTTCCTCATTTCTTGTTTCGTTCGTACGTGTGTATGTATGCGTATGTAGACTGATCGTTTTTTGTGTATCCGTTGTGTTGTTCGGTTGTCTAGTCACCTACTCCTACGTCTTCATGAACTTCTCGCCGTTATGGTTATCTCGTTCGTCGTCGTTATGTCTTCTGCCTTTAAGGTATGTTGTTGCATGATCTGTCCTATCACTCATGTATATAACGAACATCTCTTCTTTGAAAAACAAATCAAAATAGAAAATTTTAAAATTACTGTACTTTGTTGGCAAATTATATTTTGTGATTCAAATAAAGAAACTATGAAAGAAAAAAATTTAAACTCCAATTTATTTATTTGAAAAATGTAAAAAAGTGCGAATTTTTTTTTTGAAAATAGTAGGAACCGTTTTTCAATAAAAAGATTTTTATCTAACAACCTTTAAAAAAATGAAAAAAATAATAATTAAAAAATGCAAACTTAAGCACAAAAATAATCTAAAATGTATTATTAAAAAAACAAAAAAAACTAAATCTTCCTGAATAATAATTTTGGTTGTAATCGGTTAACCAGTTTTCGAGAAATTCAAATAAAAAAGGTCCTATGAGAGGTACCGTTTTACCCTCACCATCTTTCTTTTTTTACTTCGATTATAGGGATTTTAGGATTCATGAATATAAACAAAATTGAGATAACAATCAAACATGGCATTACGATCATAGACAAGGTAAAAAGTTAGTGGCAACAAATTTCTGTCTGTCTGTCTGTCTGTCTGTCCGTCTGTCTGTCAGTATAAATAACAAGCTGCAGCTTAAGCGGCATAAGCGATTATCTTCAAATTTGGTGTGTATGGATTCTTTTGGCATTCCTCAGAAGTGAAATTGAAATTTTATTTTTAAGACTTAAAATAACGGTACCTGCCATATGACCATTAAGGAAAAGCTTTTTTCTCGAAAACGGCTCCAACAATTTTGATGAAATTGTTAAAAAAAAAATTTCTACACATAAGCTACCATTTCATGGAAACCAAATTTACCGGAAAAGTCTTTTAACGGTACCTTTCATGTAACGGTTCTTTAATGGATTCAAACAATTTTTTTATTTGAAAAGCCCTTAATAGCCAAGTAAATTCTGCATACCAACATTTTGAAAAAAAATAATTTTTTCTATTTATAATTAATTTTTGATTTTTTTTTAATTCAATATTTTTAAAACTTATCAAAAATTATTTAAAACTTTAGAATTAGGTGTATATTAATAAACTCTAAAAAAATTGATTACCAAAATCTCATAAATTTTTTTTTAAACAAAAATAAAAAAACAGGATTTTATCAAAACCGGTACAATTTTCGAAATACATTTTTCATAAATTCTTTGTTATTTAAGACGTGTGATGGCGTACTTCATTTTCACTAAAAACCGTTAGGTATTTTGGTTTTGAGAGTTCTTATAAGTTCAAACCGTGTTACTTTCAACTTGAATGTTATTTATTTTTGTCAAAGATCTTGCCTTCCAATGTAATAAGGCACATAAGAGTAAGTACGTGCGACCCAGTCGTGCCCATTTTTCGTTCACTAAAACTTAATGCTTGCCTACAATAGTACACATATTTTTTTTTTTTACAATGTCAAAATAACCTCATGTTTCAAAGATGGCTCAACCGTTTAGGCTGTAGTCCAAAAAAAAGAAAAAGACACAGAATTTTGTCACTAACTCAAATATGTTTCTCTATCATCCTAATGTCATGTTTGATTGTTATCTCAAAATTTTTAATGAAATATATTTTATCTTTTCCAAAATGATATTTCGTTAAATTCAATTAAAAAAAAAATGTTGTTTTAAAAAATTAATGAACACCCTGTACGTTAACTGCAAGACAAACAAGATTGACTGGCTTGTTTGTTGTTCCACTTGTCTTCGTGCGAATCTTGTCGACGATGGACGATGAGAAATTCAGTTCCAAGGGCAACTGGCACATTTCTGGTAACTTTCTGTCTGGATTGAAGGAAGAAGACTCTCATCATTATAATCTTCGAAAATGATAACTACAACGATGAAGATGATGATGACGATGACGAGGACGTCGCGCCGCCATCGACAACGACGACGAATATGACCGTCAAGTGCACAAGATGAAGATACTCACGCATTGAATCGCATCATCCATTGGAGGAACGAGATTATACAGCCTGCAATTTGCGATACAATTAATTGCAATTATGGTCAATTAAATTCCGGTTGCTCTACCACGCACTAAACAACACGCAGCGAGGTACTATCCCCATCACACATCCAGTTCAAGGAGCGTTTTTTTTTAAGGTTAACTGATTTATTTTGGGATATCGCTACTTGACGCTCCAGCAGCGCTATGAATTTATTAAAAAAAATCAATGATAAATGAGTCCCTGTGCTCTGAACCCTTTTCCAGAGTCTCTGGCCCTTTCCTTATAGGAAAAGCGAATTGTATTTTTTATAATTGCAAATCAATTATCTCGTTGGCGATCGTTAATGCAGATTGTTTTGGGTTCCATCTTTTGTGGATGTTCGCGTCTGCAAGGATAATTCAATTATCGTCAAAAATGGATTTGCATGTGAAAGGCTTCACAAAAGGACCTCTGATGCTGATGTTGAATCTGATGCCCTTCACCTCGTCCTACTATATTTATACAACCTGTTTTATAGGTTATGTTGTTCCTGATACCTGCTGTGCCTGTTTGTGTACATTAATGTATCTCTGGAATCGTGTCTCTGATGGGAACGGGGGCAGGCAGACCAATGATAGTGGGATCTGGGAAAATTATTATTATAAGCGGATAAAGCTTTTGTGCAAATTATTTTACTGGCTGATGGCCTTGTCCTCGCTTGGTTTGGGCCATGTGCGGTTTAGGCAGAGGATTTCTGGTTTAATTGTTTTGTTTGTCTACATGGTTGGTCGGATATATACATTAATATATATACTCTTTACAACAGTCAGAGAGGATGAAATGTATCTACACATCCATGGGAGAGAGAATGAGACGAAGGTTTTGTAGGTATAGGTACTATAAATGGGATTTTAATTAACTGTTTTGATGGAAATTAGAGCCAAACTTTGGATAACTGGAAACACAACCAGGAGAACCCAAAAAACGTATGGTTTTAATGATTTTTAGCGGTTAAGCCTGGGTCTTTTGAAAGGATACGCTTGAAGGACTTGTAACTGATTTCCTAATTGAATTGTTGTGGTTTAGTTTTAATGTGCATGTAATTTGTGTGAATTTGTTTTGTTTGCTTCATTATCGTATGCTTATGTGTACTTATTTGAGATAATTATGAAGGATCTTTTAGGTGGTGTTTAGGGACTGATTTGTTATTTGGAGTCGGGATGGTTTTTATGAGAATCCCATATGTGGACTCATTTTTGGGTAGAAACCTCGTTTGTTTCTGTCATGTTTAGGCCGCTGTTCTTAAAACTTCCTACTAATTCAGACTTTAGGTTCTTACTTAATATAGCCTCATAAACCTTGATCCAATTTGCTATTTAAAAATGTTAATCTACATACCTCGTACTCACATCCTCCTTGTCAAAGTATAATCGTATTTTTGCTTATAATATTTTTAGTAGCATTTTAAGAAATTAATACAATAGCAACCATCTGCATTGGACTATTCACTAATTTATACCTTGATTGACATCAATACATTTCATTGCTGCCCCCTGGAAGATTCATTTCTAATTGTTCTCATAGTTCAAGTCATAGTATTTCCATGCATTCCATTGAGACATATTCAATGAAAACCAAGCCCTAAATGCAGCAGACTTCCGTCCACTAGATAGCCCAACACATAACAAGGGTTGCTACTCCTTCTGATAACCCCAATGCATCGCAAAAGCTCCTGGACCTGGACATATGCAACGACACCTACAATAAGTTTGCCTTAGACATTGACAAAATCCAAAAGTGGAAGACTTCTCGCCATTTTCTGAAATCAACACGGTGCATGCAAAATGTGTAGCCTAAGGCGAAGGAGAGTAAAAAAAAGATTATAATCGTTCGTTAAAATAAAAGAAAAAAAAACCCGAGTTTGGTCTAGACTGTCTCTGAAACTTTCGTAAAATCTTAAATCAATTTGAAAATGTGGTGTCCGAATGTTTAATATTTTAAAACCTAATATTATATGTCATTAAAGGCCCTCGTACTCTTGCTGGTTCTCCCTGGATATTGAATTAATTTTATCATGAGTTCTCTATTTCTCTAAAAGAAACTCATGGACTCTTTCCAAGCACTAAATCTTTAAAATAAGCATCATACCATGCAAGTAAAAATGGCTTTTTAACTCTATCACTGAGAATGGTACAGGACTAGAAAGGATGAAAAGGCCAAATTGATTAGCAATCGACAGAATGTGTTCTTCCTTAAAGCTGCCCGAATCTGGGGCTACAATATACTCAAATTATACCACAGTTATATACCTTTTTTTATTTACTTTTATAAAAATAAAGAAAATTATCCACCATTGCTACCTTCTCTAATTTTTTGGCCCTATGTCAAATCCTACAAGCTGCAATATACATAACGTACTGCTAAAGCTGGCCCCACACCAACGATTACGATTGGCATTATATGTCATGACTAGTCTCCGTGATCAGGAACTCTTCGATAATATTGCTGTTTACATTGATGGCAAGACTCAATCAAAGAATTCCCACTAGCCCTAGGCCGTCACTTTCAACTTAGACCTTGCAGTGTATTGCTCTGCCAGTAGCTCCAAACGTACGTCGTACTTTAAAAGTACAAAAACAAATTGATTCTAACTTGCATCACACCCCGAATCCTCTAAATGACCCATCTAGAAACCTTTGCCTGTTTTAAGTGGTCAAATCATTCATCTTCTTCTTCCAGAACGTGCGAGAGCGAAGCTCTAAAATAAATGTTGCTTTCGAACAATCTCATGCTCTGTCCTTCGAAATCTACGCACTGACTGAAACGAATCTGGTCCATAATATAAACAATAGAGTACTGTTGCCTTCTTGTAAATACCCAATCCACTCTTGACTTATCACTCATTTTAATTTCCTCTTCATCGAACCTCGGCTGTTCCAGAATCTTCTTGCAACCATCTTGGTATAACTACAAGCGTTAGTCTTTGTGTGCATAACAGAAGAAACAAGTTGTGGGCAGTTGTCCTTCCAACTCAAAGTTTCCCTCCGACTATTTCAATTATTTCGGTTCTTATTTTCAATGAGCTATCTAACTCCCTTTAGCAATGTTAATAGAGAAACTCAATCACATAAATGATGCTAAGTCGTTTTTCCAGATCATCAATTACAAAAGAAAGACAGATAGATGGTCACCCTGCCTCTCTTTCTCCTTCAATATATTTTGTATTATCCACCTGATACAAGATATCGCCAACTTTTTTGCCATTTTTTTCAAGCAATCTTTCAGCAATTTCTTTGCACCTGAAAACGATTATACAATGTTCGTTGGGGTCCCCCAAGGCAGTCATTTAGGTCCTCTACTTTTTATTGTTACTATTTACGGCATTGAAATGGTTATCAAAAATTGCCACATCTCACTCTATGCCGATTACTATATATACAAAACAATTGATTCTTTTTTCACTGAACTAGTTGTCCGGTTAACTTAGACATTTAAGGATACAAAAATACGCATAGAACTGAAAATTGGTACGAATGTTTGGAACAAAATTTTAAATAAAGTGTAAAAAGTCCCCATCGATCCCGATGTTTTATCAAAACAGTTTGTTTTATGATAAAATTTGCTGAGACAAAAATGTAGATCATGTAATTTTCTATAAATAGTGCCCTAACACTTTTTTTCCTAAGATTCACCATTTCTGAGAAAAAGCGATTCTAAAATTTACTAAAGTATGAGAGGTAGTGCACTAGGCGCGGTTTTTCGCAGCAGGCGATCTAGTCCAGTAAATAAACAGGTTTTAAACTACAAAAGATCGGGAAATTGTGAATTGGTGATAAGAAGTTTGGGATGCAATAATATTCCCCTCCGCCTAATGCTAAGCCTTGGCTTTGTGAATATATAGTCCAAGAAAGACTGACTCTTACGTCACCCAAACCCTCTACATAACCCTTGTACGACCGCTCATATGGTCCCCATCATATCAACAGATTCACATCTCGAGATTGGAGAGTATTTTACGTCTTTTTCTTAGAATTTCCCTTCGCGGTCGGTCCTGAAATGATATATTTATTTTGGTCTGCTTTAAAAATCGCCTTCAACATTCAACTTATAAACATGAATACCCTGAAAGAACGCGGAGAAATACCCGAGATTCTCTTTATTCATCGACTTCTCTTAGGTTCGGTTGGTTGTGAAACTCTTCTCAAATCTCTCTTATTCAGACCAAAACTCAATTCTAACTATATGCCTCTCACAGTATCTCTTTTGGCTCCAAAAAACCGCACTCAAGGGGTTGTTACTACCCTTATCGTGTATTAACACAGTGCGACCGTTTAGGAAAATTGAATAGAAGATGGAAGGTGGTGCCGATGAACATTGCTTTTGAATGTTTGTAAATCGTAATGGAAGGGAAAAATCGAGCCGGGTAAAGCGTTCCACATTCGTGTAGTGCGGCTAAAGAATGAGCCTCTATGCTTAACAGTGCGCCCGAAATTAGGCTCGATGGTGAATCTATGAGCATTCCTAGCGGTACGTGTATAACGGGGAAAACTTTTAAGGGGAGGAATGCAACTGGCTTTTTCGCTGGAGCATTGTTTATAGAAAAAGTGATAAAATAAGGAGAGACAGGAAACATTTCGACGATGTTCTAGCGAATCAAATGTTTCTGATATATTCTTGTCACCTATCGTTTTTTAATTCGCTCTTCTGGATTCTATCCAGGAAACGCAAGTGAGTTACATGGGCACCTGGCCAAATACGAGAATTATACTCAAGCTTCGGGCGAATGTACGCCTGCCTCATAAATTGTAGTCAGATCTAAAGGGGAGAAATATTTTTTGCATCGTCTAGGAAAACCAAATCATTTCGCTGCATTTTTGGCGATGTCATATGTCATGGTTTGTGATACACATACCTTGAACGCAAAGCTGCTTGGTTTCTTCGATGCAAGTACCACTCATGGATAGCGGCATGGAGGGTAGGTTATGCTTTAACGACAGCAAGCAGCATTGAGTTTTGGAAACATTAAACTGAACAATGCTGGCCAGATCGGAATTTAATGAGCTAATCATACACTGCCATTGAAGTTCCACATCCGAATTTGGAAACGAGTATTCGAAGCTGAGGGTACTGTCATCAGCAAATCAATAGATCATTGATAAAAATGAGGAGAGAGAACGGAACCAGCATTTATTTTGTAACTATCAGATTGGAAGCCGTCCAAAACAAAACGAAGGGAACGGTTCGAAAGGTAAATTCTATTTCATTGAATAAGAGGTTCGTCGATTCCAAATGCTCGCATTTTCGATAAAAGAGCTTCATGCCAAACTCTATCAAATGCTTTTGAAATATCAAGTGCAATAATCTTACTTTCTTCAAAACGGTGTAAAGATTGATTCCACTGTTCGGTGAGATATACCATCATATCACCAGTGGACCTGGTGCTACGAAAACCGTATTGTCGGTTATTAAAAAAGTTTTCGTGTCTCAAGATATTTCTTAATTTGATAGTGTATCAAAGTTTCCATGACCTTGGAAAAAAGGGATGTAAGTGCAATTGTTCGGTAGTTTGAGAGAGATGAAGATACGCCTATTTTAGGTACGGGCTGGACAAATGCTGTTTTCCATCCTCTTGGATAGAGGCCTGTGGAAAAGGACAGATGGAAAAGTGTACACAGTGGTTTTGCCAGCGCGGAAAAACACTTCTTCAGAACAATAGAGGAAATATCTGGGCCAGCGGATTTGTGAGTATCGAGATCCTTACTTAACTCTTGCAACTGTACGAGCGTGAAAGAAGATTTGTCCCATAAAAACTTTTACGTTTTCAAGTACAGGACGAGTCAAATCACACTGTGACAACTTTGACTTAGCTGTAAACAATGTTGCAAATAAATCAGCATTCGCTTGGGAGTTGACAACAGAGATGTAATTATGAACAAACGTCGGAACCGAAGACGTAGTGGAGTTATGTATGTTTTTTTACGAAGAACCAACAAATTTTACTTCCTTTGGGACATATTAATATTTGTTGCCGTATTTTTTGTTCATGTAGAACAAAATTCGAATGAAAGCTGTTTCGATATTAACCCCTGCCCACCTGCCCAAAACCCAGAATAATCCACCCAATTCATTTCATTCTTATATTTAAGTAAGTCGTAAATTTCGTAGTTTTAGGTAAGTTTAAGATTTGGAGCTTGTATTACACCAGAAAGGGGTATTTCCTGCCTACAAGTCCTTTTTTGGTCCTCGCAAATAGTCCATTAAATCTCGTTTTCAATTCCCGGTCTTCAAACGAACGAACAAAAATAATCAAAATTAATGTCCTCGTGACCCACCAGAACAGAGCACAGAGGCCAAAATCAACCTAAAACTCGTGACAGCCCAACTCAACAAAAAAAATGTCTTATCTTGACATACACCGTGTCTGATGTCTCTTTGGGTATAATCTCATTTTAATACTGTAAACACAAACACACATTTACTTTCCACTTCCCGCAATGAATTCCGGTCAACTTTTATCTCATTCCCCCTTTTGGCACTTGACGAAGGTGATAAAACGCCAAGTGTCGCTCTTATGTCACTTTGCCAAAGTGTTCGTCCTTAATCATTCTCATTTGTAACCGCATCTCGATTGATGTATTAATTTCATTTTTATGTCAAAGATTAATTTCATCGGAGGCTCAAGATATCCTCTCTTAATTAGATGAACTCGCCGCAGGCCCTACTAATTCCTCGACAATATTCTACATACAGATACACATCATTATTGAATTATCATCATCCTTGCTGAGCTTTTGTGTGTACACTGAACACATCCCCCAATGACATGGTTTGTGTGTTCATTTGCGTCCATTAAACATGGCGTTTGTTGCCAACATCCGCTGATTGTTATTCCATTTTCCATTCGTTTCTTAATTTCCTTTCATCGAGTGCTTGCTGTCCCCCCCCCCCCCCCCCCAATGACATGGTTTGTGTGTTCATTTGCGTCCATTAAACATGGCGTTTGTTGCCATACATCCGCTGATTGTTATTCCATTTTCCATTCGTTTCTTAATTTCCTTTCATCGAGTGCTTGCTGTCCCCCCCCCCCCCAAGTTGCCTTTATTACATTCCCTATTCTCATTTGGAATGTCTAATCATAATTATTGGCATCATTATGGCTGCCAATGTTATTATAGGTACATCCTGGCGATACCGACACACCGAAACAAGGTTAATTCACTCCGTTTAATAGCCATTTAAAAAGGTTGTACGTGTGAAGCTGTAACTGGAGTTCGTGTCGGATTATTGTGAGTTACACTTTGGGCTGTGCCCTTCCAGTATGCTTGGTTATCCGGATGGCTAGTGGGGGGTTCATCTTGGTTTTTCTGTGTAAATATGCCCACCAAAGAACAACGTACGTGTCATAATTTTTTTCCATCATGAAATAGAAAATTGCCACTTCGATGGAGAACATGGGAGATATGAAGAAGGAGGAAAAACAAGCGCTATTGCTGTTCCAGCTCCAGCTACATTCGATAGCAGTCGTAAAACTCGATTTAGTTAAAATGGCGTTGAGGTTCATCGAAAAGTTTCTTTTGCAAAAAGAACTCGTCGTTGACGTCTATACTTCGACTTCTTCGATGCCGCATTATTGTGAGAAATGATTGAGACTTTCTTCTCAATTTAATAATATTATGGTCATTCGAAGGGATTTCCTATCTAAGTACTGATAGCTGGTTATACTACGAACGTGATTCAAATTATGTTTTTTTAGTTGGAAAAGTTTAGGAGTCAATGGCAGGTATTTGTTTTAACAGCTCCTTGGTTTCTATTTTGGGAGGGATTATTGATTTTAGGGTCAGCGTAAAAGGTTGGGATTTTTGTGAGGATAACGTGACTTTTTACAGAGATAGTCATGAGAAGATGCTGGACTTGATTTTGTTTATGGAAATTGAAAATGAAGATCATTATCGTCTCTCAATATGCACATTTGCAGAGAATAAAGTGCACTTCCGGGTTGCACGTACTAATGCGCATTGCTGATAGGTGTGCCTTCCTAAAGAGACTTTCAATTTTGAAAATAAGAAGTTATGCTAGGAGAGGATCTTTTTAAAATTGTATTGAATTGAAAATAGAATTCTGTTTTGGAGATTACTTTATTGGTTTGGCTTCTAATACGTTGACGTGTAAGTTCACGTGCCAACAAAATTCAAAGAAAACCACAACAACCATTTGGAAATATATGTACAGGAATGCCAGCTGGGACTAATAACACAAGTAATTCTTTAAGGATCTGTCCTAGTGCACTTGTGTTTTCCGAGAAGATGGAAAACAGCATTTGTCTAGCTTTACCCCAATAAAAGCGAATCTTCCTTCTTCGGGAAACGCTGATTAACTTATTTTAAAAGCATTTGATAGAATTTGACACCAAGTCTTTTTATCAACTCGATAAAACTTTTTTTTTTGACTTAGCAACTACTTTTCGACCGCTTCATTTACATACATAGGTGGAATCGGCTAAGGCGATAATTGGTTGTCGCTTTTTTGATATTCGTTTTTGATTATAAACATCATATATTTTCATCTTTTTATTGACCTTAAGCCCGCTTTAAAAAAAAAATATAATTGATCGAAAACAAGGGTCAATAAATCTTGAAGAACTGGAAATTTTTTGCTGGTGTTCCCCAGGGCTCCGTTCTGTCCCCTACACTCTTTTCGGCGATGACGATAATGATAATAATAAGGAACGCCAACAACCAAAAAGTATGAATGAAGACAACTGAATTCCCGATACGTTATTTCATTGAAACAAAAATGCTGCCAAATATTGAATAAAAATTATTTTCTTGCGGCTTTATTATTTAAAAATTTTGATATTTTTGACGTGACAACCTCTTATAAATCGATGACAGGCTACCAGTATGAAATAACATCACTCATGCTGATAAGACTCATGTTGATAAGAATCATGCTGTTAAGACTCATGCTGATAAGACTCATCACTCATGCTAATCGCGATACCGTGGTTCTTTCAATCAGAATCGATCGCAAACGTATTATGCGCACGAAGCGAACATCAGATGTATGTATGTATACCGCCCAACGGATTTTAATGAAATTTACATGATAAATAGTTTTTTCCAGGGATTGTTCGTGTGAATGTTTGGTCCCGCTAGCATTATTTTCTAAGGTGTAGTAACGTGTGCCGGGTATCGCTAGTTAAATATAAAACTGGTGCCGATTGGTACTACGTTGTTGGTACAATAGTATTTTTAGTACTTAGTTTTAGTTTTTTCGGAGTTGGTCTTTTTGACAGCTGTCACTTGATTTATGCTAAGTTTGGTTTGTCATTTCATAATAAATAGACCTACTCCTGAACAACGTTTGTTAATCGTGCAAATGTATTACTAAAATAATGGTTCGGTTCGGTGGAGCACAGTATCGAAGAATACCCGAATTAGTCCATCCGCCATCGTGTGCAACAATTGGAACTGTGCGCATCCACTTTATAGGAGACTTTGTGGAAGAATCTTGGTTTGCGGGCTTACAAAACCCAACTTGTTCAAGAATTGAAGCCGAACGACTATCAAGCGCGTCGCACGTTCGCTGAATGGGCCCAAAACCAGATGGCCACCGATCCCGATTTTCACAAAATTGGGAAAATTGGGCCTCGGCTGGAATTTATTCGAACTAGCCGCGGCGGCCACTTGCCCGATATTATTTTTTAAAACATAATGGCAAACCCTTGACTTTATAATAAAGCAAAATTCGTGGCCAATTTCATTAAATTTAATGCATTATACCACACGTTTAAAAAAACTGGAATTTAGTACTATTGTATTTTGGTACTAGGTTTAGTACTTAGTAGTAGATTTAGTACTAGATTTTTTCACGTGATAAGTGAAATTGTATATGGTTTAAGTTAACGGACTGTATGTTGGTGTTAGTGCCATCAATGTTTACTTATGACGTCTTCACGTAAAATTATCGTCCGTAAAACCGACTTTACAACAGACAACCAATTTTTTTTTTTTTTTAACAAAATTGAATTATTGAAAAACTTTGATATTGCAACTGTTGCTGTCATTGTGCTACATAAATTTACATATCTGAAGTTTGTGTTGAAGTCTTGCATGATTTTTATCCATATTCCATTTTTTTTAAAGCTGTTTGCTTTCATTAATGCATAAGGTTCCTACAAACCAAAAAAAGTAAATTAAAATTTACACGAAGATACTCTCATAATTTATTAATGCCTATACATTTACTCATTATCTACCTTTGTATTCCAACGTATTATTAATTCATGAGCTAGTTCTACCATTTTGCTCATTTGGGTACACACATTTCCTCAACACCTATGGTTATCCGTGTTGCAAAAAAAAAAATGTCCTTTGGAAATTCAGGGACACAGACTTGAATATCTGTCTGATGATTAATAAAGGTGCTGAAAAGTGTAATAAGGGCTGTGTCTAGTTTTAATTAGTAGCTGGTCTTGTTTAAAGTGTACCTTTTCTTAAACTGAGGAGAAAAAATAATGCGATTTTTTTTAATATTTATTTAATCTTCTGGGTTTTGTCTATATATGTTTTTGAAGTTATTTATGCAGACTTCATAATTTTTGGTAAATATTCACGGTCTTTTTACGAAGTTTGTTTTAATATTTTTTCGGAGATCCAGACGATAGCTTTATGAATGTTTATCTTTGTAAACCTTTCAGATTCGGTGTTTAAATAAACCCATAACAAAAAATTTCTTACATAAGTAAAATGTAAAGCGATCGCCTTCACCGGATTTCATACAGAGGACTACCTATACATAATTGGAAAACCAATTAGTAGAGCAGAAAACGCCTCTTTCGCCAGGTCCAAAAAACAAGAATGCCCCATGACACATGCCTCACATGATGCCCTAACTTTGTTGGATTTCAGTGCTACATAATTGCTATCAATTTTCATTCGTTGACCATTTTTGTTATGATAATTTTTTAGGAAAATCGATGTTAAATGTGATTTTCGGTCAACACCCAAAAAAACAGTTAAGGGCCTGAAAAGCTTTGGCTGATCCAGTTTCTAAAAGAGGTGGAAGAAGCAATTTTTCTAGCTAGAAGTCTTTTTCCAAACGTCAAAATCAAATGGACATTGACCCCATCTAAAACTAGTAATTGTACGAAAAATATTATATTAAAAAGAACAGGCCTTAACGTGGAACCTTGATGTACTCCGAATATCTATCTATGAAAGAATGTTTTTCTTTCACATTCATGAGCACATTCGGAGTCGAACCTGACGCTACGTTCCTTATATCTTGTCGGAGAATTGTTCGCTAGCTCTGAGGACCGCAATTGACATAGGCTGTGATGGTCGCTTCCGATTGTAGTCGTCCAGGATTGAATTTCCTCTGCATAGTTCTTGATAACCAAATGTGAAGTTTGGCACTAACTATGTAGTTATTGAACCGAATCGATGTTTGTTCCCCTGAATATACGGATTCCAGAAGACTAAGATAGTGTCTTCGGTCAATCGCGACATCATCGATTTGGTTGAAAGTATCGACCATCAGGTGACAACCATGTGCACTTGGGGATATCAAGACGAGGGAATCGCTGCAAATCGAAATCGAAAAGACTGAGTCTGTTTCTGGAGGTGGTGTCGTGCAGGCTGTGTATTCTTATTGTTTTGTCAAAGATGCCCTCCCACCAATCCCTCAAAAGGATATCAGGTTTTGGGCAAGAAGCTCATTGAAACTTTCTTAGGTTAAGTCGTTCTTCTCTTCTTTAGAGGCATCTTAAAAGGCTTAATTTGTGGAATTTAGCCTTAATACGGATCGTCGTAATTTTCTCGCTGAATTCGCGAAAGCTTAAGAGTTTTTTTCGGAATGTTCCTCTGACAACGAAACCGCATCCGCGAATTCCCATCAAAGGTGCCATTTCCCATAATAGAATTCACAGTTCTCATCGCTTCTCTGGCCCATTCCATCCCATCTCCTGAAGAGCTATTGCATTAACTTTGGGGCTGACGAGGGATTCGACTAACTAACTGTTCATGTTAATGTTTTTTTTAAATATCGATTAATTTTTTATTAGAATGTTATCTTACATGAAAGCCTCATAAAGTCTGTGCATAAGCGTATAGTTAGTAAAAAAGTTAAAAATAAAAAGAAGAGGCCACGGTGTAGAACCTTTATGCACTTCGAATTTGTTTGTTAGCAAAGATGTTTTCTTCCTATTCTCCTGTCTGTGAAACTTTAGAAGATCTTTTCTTTAACTAAAAACCCTGTAGTCGAGTGGTCCTGGTCCTGGAAACAAAAAGTAGAGGCCTTATCGTAGAACCTTGATGTACCCTAACTTTATACATACATATACAAAAAAAATAATATTATATCTCCGTATCCTCTTATTTTCGTTGTATTTCAAAATTTAAAATTCCTTTCCCCAAAATTCTAAGGCATACAGTAAAATTGTTTTGGAAACAAAGAAGAGCCCTCGGCGTAAAATCTAGATGTATCCCGACTTTATTGTTTTGTTTTCTTTTTATCCTCTACTTTCTTGTTGTGTACTTAAATTTCAAAAGTTATTTTCTAATACTATAATCTTTTACTTGAATGGGCCTTGAAAAAAAGAAGAGGCCTTGAAGTGGAACCTTAACGTACCCGAAATGTGTTCCCCTTGTCATTTTAAAGTTTTGAATTAATTTTCTAAAACTATAAGATCTTCAGTAGAGTGTCTTGGGAAACAAAAAGAAGAGTTCTCAGTATAGAACCTTGATGAACCCCAACTTTAAAAATAATTATGTGTTTCTTCTTCTTATACTCTCCTTTCCCGTTGTCCTTTTAACTATTATACGATTTTTTTTAAACTATTATGCTTTCATTCATTCCAGTGGTCATAAAAAAAATCTTCCTTCAACATTCGTGCAATTTATCACTCAGTCTTAATCTCTTAAGCTAACACTTGGTTAGGCTAACATTCCGCCTTCTTAAATGCATAATCGCCTTAAAATTAATGTCGTTTTTCATAATTTCCTCTTAGCTTATACAAACAATACTTCATTAAACAAGAAACAAATTAATTCTGATTACAATAATCCGCGCTGCACACTTCATTTTTACAACCGCCAACTTGAAAGGGTCCCCTGATTTGCTCAACAAATTTCACCTGCATATTCTCCACCAAAACTCCAGCCAAATCCTTGTTCTTAATAAATGATGTCGTAAAAAATAATTAAAAAAAAAAAAAATATTACGACCATATAAAAGTTTCCTGCTGCTCATTCAGGCTCACATGCCAAACAGGCCAATCGGCCGCCACAAAACACAAAATACCATGCCACATCCATATAGTTGACTACTTTTTACGGCATTCCACTGCATTGCACATCTTCCATCCATATTGGTTTTGGTGGATTTAACGGGCCCGGGAGGTGGGGGAAAGCTATGAAGATAGAGGTCGCTGCCGGGCTCAAGTGAAATTAAATTAACAAAAACTGCTTCCACCGCATAAAATCATAAAATCATAATTTTTTTGTTCATCTCCCCTTCACCATATGACCACATGAAGCAAGGAAAGTGCGCGGCAAGACCCAAGACCCAAGATCATCCCTTGAAGCGGTTAGGACAATATTCCAATCCCCATCCCCTTCGTCATCGCAGGATCTAGGTGTAATATGAGAATAATTTTGTACACACATAAAAGCATAAAAGAGCAACGCCATTCGGAAGGGATTTGCAGATACAACTATTGGATTTTGTGATGCTTTGCTGGAGGTAAATACCCGAAAAGTGTGTGTCCTGAATACCAATGGAAAACGGGATAAAAAAGTAAATTCAAAAAGGACATTCAAAGCTGCGAAGCTACGTGTAAACTTTGCTTAACTTTATCTATTTTTCTGCGGTGCCATTTTATGTTCCACATACGCCCGAGTGTGCTGGCGATGCGATGGTATGGCATGGCATCTCCATCGCTGTCGTCCTCCCCTCCACGCGGCCATATGGTGTGTCTGGAAAAGTTGTCCGTTCTTGTGTTCTTATAACCCTTTTTTAAACTGATTTGTTCTATTTTCAAACTCAACTCGAACTTTCCCGACCGGGACTGCTCAATTTTTTACTGCTCCTCCCACCGGACTGGCAGTCCCATGAAAGACCAACTGTTCGTCCTTTTTTGTTTCTGTTCCGTTTTTTTTGGGAGGAAAGGATATTCAAGTTATTCCTTTTTTTTTTGTTTGATTGTGTCCGCCCGCCGAAAAGTTTAAATTGGATTTTGACTCGATAGGAAAATTTTTGAGCATAGACAACAATTGAAAATAATAGCCGGATATTTACCTTTATCTTCTTTGCGCTGTTTTAAGTGAAACTTTCTTTTATTTATACATTATTTGTCCTGCGGTTGAGGGGGGAGGATGTCATAAATATATATGTATTTTTATGTGTTTGTATATGTGTTTTCAATTTAAAGGATTCCTTGTTGAATAAAATTTTGAAAGTAGTAACTCCTTTTTTGTATCGTGCAGAGGTAATAAACTAATTTAGTGCTTAGCCTTTTTGTGTTCCAGTTTTATAGGTGAGGGAGGAGGTTTTGGGGGTGTAACTGTATAAAACGGTGGCTCTTTACGTGATTTGAGTCCTTAAAAAGCCCCAAGAGATTTGTGATATTTAATCTAGGGTGATTTCGTTCCGTTATGGGCCCCTCCATTATATTGTTTTTAATGGATAATGGAAAGGTTCAACAACGGATAAGCCGGGTGTGTGGGTCTATAAATCTAAATGGGTCTCGAATTTTATCCTCGGACGACCTCGCAAAAAGAATCTTTTTACTTTGATGACCTTTTAAGATTGTTATGGTTTCGTAATTTTTTTTTTTGGTGCTTTGAAATGCGTTTAAAGTCGTGAAAGTTAAAATACTTAAGGATCATCTGTTTTTAAGATTTTTTTTTTTTATTTTTGTTTTTTTTTTAACTTTTCTTACAAGAATTTTTTCTTTTCTTTTCGTTTCAGGTAAGCGATTTGTGAATTGGGAGGGTGGTAAGTGATGATAAGTTTTATATACATAAATGTTTATAAGTGATATCCGTAAAAGAAATTTTACGATTAGATACGAAAAAAAATAAAAAAAATGCAGATTTTGAATTTTTAAATTCAATAGGGAGGTATAAAACCTTAAAAGCTTTTGATCATAAAGCTTGTTAAGTTTAAGCATTTGGATGTGACTTCTTTTCTTTTAGTTCTGTCACTCATAGGGACCATAAAACGTCGTTTGTTTTTTTAAAAAAGGTGGAATTGTCTGATAAAAATTGGCAGTTTTAGTGCCTTTTTTACTAAAACTTGTCCGTGGAGGCCATTTATTTAATAGTATATTTTTCTAGAAAAAAAAACGTTTATCAATCAAAAAATGAACTATCTAAGAGAAAGGTTTTGGAAGAAGAGCGCACGGAATTTGATTCCCTTTTCGATTATTCCTTCATCCTTCCAAATACAATTATATAATTTTGGCTCTCATTTCTAGGACTCGTTTATTAAAAAAAAAGTTATCCACAATAACTCCCTTTATTTTCATATTATTTTCATTTTATTTTTGCGTTTTTGAAAACAATTTTAATACTTCTTGAGTGAATTACAATTTTCAATCATCGTCTCAACAATTAGGATGCGGTACGGGCCTGACATATAAGGTTCGTCTACCACCTGATCGGTGGCCGGCATATCCAATTTCATATCTTAAGCTGTCCTTGTCAGCACCATTTTTCCAACTTACATAAGTAAGGATAAGTCCATAAAATGTACTGCTAAAGACTTCTTCTCTCAAAATAGAGAGGTATCCAGCTCACCGTAGTTTACCAAGCTTAACTTTTTGACACAAAATCCACTCCGAGGTAGATTCCATGCAATTCAGGATTGCATCTTAAACGCAGTCGTCCCCTGTCGCAAATTAGACGAGCATATCTATGTATGACTTTAATCTTGCTCGTTAAAAGATCATAGTACGGTTCCAGAGAGACAAAAGTTATATCCAGCATGAACTTAGTTTTTATGGTAAGGCTTTAGTTTCTGTAGGGCCTTAGCAACTGATCTTTACCTCCTTATATCTTACTAGCTTACCCACCCGGCGTTGCTCGGGTATATCAGACATTTTTGAAAAAACGAACCAGGCGTGGCGCCATCTAGTAATCAAAACAACCTTAGCTACTTCTTACAAGCAGATATCTAATTTCGTGAGAAGTAACCAAGGCTGTTTTGATTACTAGGTGGCGCCACGCCGGGTTCATTTTTTTTGAAATTGTATGGTATACCCTAGCAACGCCGGGTGGGTAAGCTAATGAAGGAATAAAAAAAGTTCACATAAAATCTGGAGTGCTTGGAAAGAAATGTCAACCAACCTGGAATGTAGAACCATTTTTGGGGGTTGAATTAAAAGTGAATTATAGGTAGAGTGAGTGTAACGTTTTATTGGGACTTCCATAATTACTTGAGAATGTAATTTTTTCCCTGGGACAGATTTTTTTCCGCACTCGTACCGTAGTAGATTTCTCAAAGATCTCGATATACACAAATCCGCTGGCCCGGATAGAGCTTTTCAATCGCTCCTACTCTTCTGGAATCTTTCCTAGAAGATGGAAAACAGCATTTGTCCAGCCTGTCCCTAAGAAAGGTGACCCATCCTCCCCCTCCTCCTACCGACCCAAAGCACTGACATCCCTTCTTTCTAAGGTCATGGAAACACTGATTAACCGTCAGCTTGAGGAATATCTCGAAGATCGAAAGCTTCTCCATGACCGTCAGTATGGCTTCCGCAGCAACCGTTCCACTGGTGATCTGATGGCACATCTCACCGAACAGTAAAACAAATCTTTACAACGCTTTGGTGAAAGTAAAATTATTGCTCTTGATATCTCCAAGGCAATTTATAGAGTTTGGCATGAAGCTCTCTTATCGAAAATGCGTGCTTTTGGGATTGATGATACTCTTGTTCGTTTGATTCTTCTGGACCGTTCAATACAAGTTGTATTGGACGGATTCAAGCCTGATTCCCACAAAATAAATGCTGGTGTGCCCCAGGGCTTCTGTTCTGTCTCCGACTCTTTTCCTCATTTTTATAAATGATCTTCTGTCTGTTACTTGTAATCCACTTAACTGTTTTGCCGACGACTCTACCCTCAGCTTTTCATATTCTTTCGATAATTCACGTCCTTCGCCTTCGGACGTACAATTGCAACGGTACTGTATGTCAAGCTCATTAAACTCCGATGTATACAGCATCGTCAAATGGGGTAATAGGAATGGTGTGGAGTTTAATGCTTCGAAAACTTAATGCTGTCTTCTGTCGTTAAAGCTAAACATACCCCCAATGCCATTGTCCATGAATGGCACTTACATCGAAGAAACCGAAAAGCTCTCAGTACTCGGTATGTGTGTCAACGACGACCTCCGTTGAAACGACCATATATTTGAGATCGCTAAGAATGCTGCTAAGTGCTTAGGTTTTCTGTATCGGTGTAAGAAGTATTTTTCCCCATCTGATCTGGCTACAATCTATAAAGCGTTTATACGCCCTAAACTCAAGTATAAATCCCACCTCTGGGCAGGTGCTTCGCAAACATCGCTTCACCGGCTTGATAGAATACAAAATCGAGCGTTAAGATTGATAGGAAATAGAACTGCCGCTGAAGCAATTGCCCCACTCGAATACCGACGCAATGTTTCATGTCTTTCCTTATTTTATCGTTCCTTTTACAAAAAATGTTCACTCGAAGTAGCCAGTTGCATTCCTCCCCTTAAAAGTTTCTCCCGTAATACTCGTCTCACAAGGAATGCTCATCAGTTCACCCTTGAGCCCAATTTCGGACGTACCGTGAAATATAACGATTGTTTTTTTGGCCACACGAATTTAGAAAAGTTTACCCGGCGAGATTTTTCCTTGCCATTTTGATCTGCTTACATTCAAAACCAATGTTAATCGGCACTTCCTATCTCTCCCCTCCCTATCTTCCTAATGCCCGCGAAGTGTGTTCTACATTAAAAGGGAAACACATAATCCCTTGTGCGCGCGTTAATTATAAAAAAAACTGCGCTTGCTATAGATTACCAATAAAATACGACTAGTGTGCTGAAAATGTAATAATGATCGATTTTTTTATATTGTTAAAACGCACTGCGAGCATTGAAATGTTAACGAAAGACGGACATAAGTTTTTGATTTACATTGGTATTGAATGCTTTCAAGTGGATATGGCAAGGCAAACCACTCCAAATTCGTGTTGTTCGGCTCAAAAAAAGAATCTCCATATTAAACGGTACGTCCGAATTTGTATTACGGATGAAACTTCGCCTTTAAAAACAAACTGCATTTATATTTCACCCTGTCACCGCACTGGGATTTAAAAAAAAGGTATTAATCTAGAAAAATATTCAGAAAATATTTTAAAGGTTTTGTTAACGTTTTTTTTTTTTTTTTGGATACAATATTCTAGAGTGTAGGCTGTTTAGAAATCGGCTGAACAACTACGCACTGCACCCCACACTTTGCAACTTACAAATCCAGTGAATATTAACTCATACCAAAAACATTTCTTCTGACTAAAAGGGCAATATTGAAATTCGAAAAACCGAAAATCAATATAAGAACTTGCCGAGGGTATATTAAAAACAGACGAAAGCGAATCCTTGAACGTTTAAGGCAAAAGATACTCCATCTAATCTCCATTGAAATTCGATCAGATAAATTCCCAAAATGTACCTTTATCTACATCTTTGTGCACTTATTAAATTATCCCACTCACATGTGCATTCCCGAGGATTATTTAAATATCTGGCTAACACTTTGCCCCCCAAAATACACGCTTCCATTGAAATAAATTAAATGTCATTTCATATTCCTTGCGTCAACTTTCTTTGAAATCCCATTTCAAACATGTTATTCCAATGAAATCCTGCCATATCGCACAATTCAATTGTCATTGAAGAAGGTCAAACGAAATTCCTATTTTTCGTCTACAATATGCATGTCCTTGACATGCAACCCCTCGCCACACTCAAGTCAAAAAGGCTAGCACCCTTGAGCCAGTTCGAGAATTTTATTTTTATTAAATTGTACCCACACCCAGGATTCAATATCCTTAACATTTCTATATCTTACACAGATCTGTCTCTCTTCCCACTCCTATCCTCTGTATCCTTTAGATGCAAAAGGAGTGTTTTTCAATTGGCAAAAGAACTTTGTGTGTGCCCCTGTCCCCCTATTCAAGTATCCGTTTCGAGCATTCCTTTTAATACCAAAAAAACCCACACAAACCCGATTTAAATCCAAATAAAATCTATGAGAACCAGGACCAGCTATTCAATTGGATATAGCAACATGGATAAGGATATATCAAAGGAATATCTTTGCCTTTTATGAGTGCGAACACAAAATGCGATTAAAAACTCAAAAACTCCTTTAATTGGCCTTTGTGTGTCCTGCGCTGCAAAGGACTTCCGTTTTGTATTGTGTAAAGTCCTTAAATTTTTTTGTTGTGTCCTCGACTGTATGTTGTTTGAGGACGAAATTACAATATTGCTTGGCGTTTTTTTTAACAGGCAGACGTTTTTTGATTACATCAGTTGACTTTGTTGCTGAGGTAACAATATCATCAGCGTCATTACTTAATTAAATTAAATTAAAAAAAAAGTTGGAACTATAAACCACAGAAAGGTGCACTCTCATCACACTGCCAGACAAATTGGATGCCGAAAGACACACTGTCTGTCTGTCGTTGTTTTGTGTAATTTTCCAGATTTTCATGACGATTTTCCTCACTCATTGTCAGACGGAGTTCTGTAATTCAATCCAGTTTTTTTTTGTGTTCTACAAACAGAAGTTGTACAGCTGTAAGGCTTAGCCTCTGTGTGCCTGTCTTTGGAGCTTTCGTCACTTGGTTTTGGCTTGATGGAAAATGTGTAATGCGAGCTCGTCTCTGACGCGTCGGTCGGTCGTCGGGTTGAATGGCAAAGGATGGGGTGGCCTGCATGGTAGATAGGCGTTTGTTTCTGGGATCTCTTGGATGGCTAACGGATGACGTTCCTATACCTGTCTGCTGATAGATTTCGTAATTCGAATTTTACTTCGAGGTGCGAGTGTTTAAAAACGTTTTCCTCTGCAATAAATGTTCACGTTCGTCGTCACCATTAACACCCGATCCGTCGTTGGTTTTTTTCACATTTTTTTTTTTTTTTGTATTTATTTTTCATTTCTCACGTCAGAAAGAAAATAATTGCATTAGAAGGATTTAAATGTCAAATTGAATAAAACATTTTAGGTATTGACTTAGTTTATTAGAGGCGTATGGTTTTTAGACAGACACGTTATTGAATTATGTGTTTTTTTTTTTGGGTACACGATTATTCATTTATCTGTTAAAAGTTCACAGGTCACAGGTTTTCTAACCTTTTTTCTGGCTATTTATAGGTTTTTTTTGTTGACATCCGAAGGATGACAATTCCAATTAGATTGATGTCGATATTGCTGGCATTTTGCCAACCAAAGCATTAGAATATATTATGGTTTGAACTCGAAGTGGAGTTTGGCATGACGATAGCGTATGTGGGATGAGAACTGTTTCAGACTTTTCGTTGGGAAGGTATTTTATAGATACATATATGTGGATATATTGAATACATAAGTCCTTTTTAAATTAGGATGTGTCACTCTTTCTAGTGTATTGTTATTTTTTCTATTCTAGAAGATAGTTAAAGATGGAATTTTATTACTTACGGTTAGATAAAACCCAAAAATTTAGTGAATTCGGCTCAACTGGGTCCATATTCATAAAGGAATATTGCGAATACTACTAAACTACATGAAATCATAGTACACGCATGGGGGCACGAAGAAATGCCATAAGACTCGCCAAAAAGCATTATATGTCCCGTACATAAAAAGAGAGATATCACAAATTTGCAGCAATTATGGAGTATAAAATTGTTGAGGACATCCTTGAAGATATCCTTCCTGAAAACGCTTTATATTTTCCAGAAAGCAAAATTTCTGAAAGTACTTTTCGGGTCGTGACACAATGAAAGCGAAAATGTTTTCCCAAAGCGCTTTCTGGGAGTGTTTTCTATGTAAACGGGGCATAAACTCATTGAATTTGCTGACAGATAGACCTTTAACTGAATCGCAAAATACCCGTCCATAACAAACGAGGCATTTCCTGCATCAAACCGCATTATGAAGCCAAAAAAAATATTAGTTGATAGAACAATTACGGATTCACATCTCTCGAACACCGCCGTAATGTAATGTGTCTTTCATTGTCTTATCGCAATTTTTTAACCAGTTGCATTCCTCCCCTGAAAGAATTCCACCGTAATACGCGCATTGCTAGGAATGCTCATCAGTTTTTTCGAATTTCTCATTTGGATTTGAACCTTTTGTTTTGTTTATTTTTTCACGAGTTTTCGACAGCTCTTCATAAAAAGGACTCAATACAGATTCCACGTCATTGTCACCTCGCTTTTGGCGGGTCAGAGGACTCAATTAGGGTGAAAAATATACGTTCGCAAAGCAAACAAATTTCACAAACAGTTTCTGAAACCGAAAAGCGTTTTAAGAAAATGATTTGCTTTCTTGAAATCGCTTTCATGAATAGTCACACACTGAAAGTATATATTTTTAAAAGCGTTTTCCGGAAAGTAAATCGCATTTCAGAAAACGTTTTCAGGAAAGTAAGTACTTTTTAGGTCGTCACACTACGAAAATTTTGCTTTCAGAAAACTTTTTTTTCTAAAAATACTTTTCACCTTTAGGGAGAGGATAGAAAAAAGTCCAAAAGTTAAGTACCATATTTCTATGGCCCTTAAATTGACACGACTATGTAGTCTGACCAATGACCATGACCCACATTACACGTGAATTAAAAAGTATCTGGTTTACTATTCAGACCAATCAAACTGTTAAATGGACCCCGAAATCTTCGGCCTAGCATGGCAAGATGGACTATCGTCACCAAGTACAGCCTGATGTTACCAAACGCAGACGAAATCGATATATTCTTTCGAAGTTAACAAGCTCTACATTATAGGACACCTTTATCCGGATCGAATATAGGCAGCACAAAACCTTGGGCTGCGTATTAATGGTGGCTGCGTCTGCAAGAGGTATTGGTCCAACAATCAGCGTTAAGTAGTGTCAAGCAAAAAATTTTGTCTTATATACATTTAGTCGAAAATTTAATAAAAAAAAAACGAGTGCACCAGTTACGCAAGTCCATTTGCCCTTGTTGATACAATATTTTTTTAAACACAGCTGAGGTGAACACTGTGCCTCTATCGGTAACAATTTTTGTCAGTAACCCAAACATCAAGGTCAATTGATGTAAAAAAAAAAAGCTGGCGGCTATCCAAACCATCGAGCTATGCGGAGAATAATTTGTTTGATTTTACGCTATTGTCAAATGTTTGCCAAGAATATAGAGTTTAAATCGTTCGCAAGCTTTCACCACAGCGAATACCTCTAACTCATTGCTGTTCAGGCGCGGCTAAAGTATTGTACCGGTTTGAGCATTGCTGCGAGGCCGAAACTAATTGCGTCTTTGTCTACCTGATACTCCTTTGTTATAGCCTAATTTTTGAATAAGCTTTCGTCAGTTTCAACTGCCCATCAAGTTCATGACCCAGATACTTGACGCTACTCTTCATAAACCAACATTTCGATAAGAGCAATGATAGATCTTCAACCTTCATATTGAATAACGATTTAAAATTGTGTCGCCCCCGACACACCTTCTGTCGGGGTCGAATTTTAATTCACTAACGTAAATTGAGATCTGCTTGTTGTTGTTGTTTAATCCTTTGCATCATATTTTGGAACGTAGAAGGAGCATTTTCGAGACCAAAAGACATGCGGTTGAACTCAAAATGATCATCGCGCGAAACAAGCATTTCTTACATTGCTCATGAATCCCTGTCATATCCCAAATATAAACAAAAAATCGTAACTGCTATAACTACCAGGACTTCTTCAATGGTTGGCATTGACCATGATCCCTTTTCCGTTATAATATTCAACTTGCGGTAGTCAATGCATAAACGGTTCACACCGTTTTGCTACTTATGCGTCAGAAGATGACTCTGGGCGGATTATGTTCAAGTTTAGAAGTTCTTGGATTACTTAATTCATGACTTGTTGTTTAGGGAATAGAATGGCGTAACGTTTCTTTTCGATTGGCTTATTCAAAGTAAGCTTAATGTTCATTTCAACCGTCGCACACTTTCCGAGATCCTTTAATTTATCACCGAAACAAAAGCACGATTAATTTGTGTCTTTTGTGACCGGATATAAGATCGCCTATTTTATCACGCTATTTAACACTCTACATTGAACCTCGGTTAGTTCACGTCCTTTGTTAAGAATGTAAGTTCCGATTATGACGTCTGACGCCATAGCGTCGTCATTTACTATCAATAACTCACTATCATAATCCCACCCGTCTATGGTAATCGTAAGGCATTTCGCGACACTGAAACTCACTGGATGTAATCAATACAAAACATGTGCGGCCCAAAATGACTACCTTGTGGCACCCCTGATTAAAAATAAATCACTTTAACCACTTTAAATACAAAAATTATTTTAAAGCATATTTTTGATATCTTTAAGTCAAATCCTCAATATTAGTTTAAA
Source organism: Platycheirus rosarum (assembly GCA_963971375.1). Classification (NCBI taxonomy): domain Eukaryota; kingdom Metazoa; phylum Arthropoda; class Insecta; order Diptera; family Syrphidae; genus Platycheirus; species Platycheirus rosarum. The sequence goes on along the minus strand of OZ020509.1, from coordinate 124,045,625 downwards.
GGATGTCGGTATTGAATTTTTTTCAAACCCTGAACCAAACCATAATATCTTGTTTCTAGATGTTAAAAAGAAACTATCTGGACGATTGCAATGCATTTATTTAAACAGTAGATTAAATCTCAAAATCCCTATCATTCTTGCGCATTTTCAACATTTGCATTATTGATTTGGTTTATTGAACCATCTATTTGAGGCAAAATAACCCACAAAATGTGTCCAATAACACAGACAAAAGGATTCTCGATATTTAATCTCAGCTTACTTGTTATATAACTAAAACACAAGTCCATATATCCGTAGCTCTTCTTCAAATAACAAGCATTTTTCAAGCATCCTGTAATATATCCTTTGCCAGATTGCAATTCAAAAAAATAAATCGGCAAACAATAGCCTCCTTTCGCCCGATTTTTACATCCTATCAATTCAAATAAAAAAATAATAATACTTAATACCCACAAATATCCTTGCAAATAAATCCACATGCGGCAAGTGTATGAGTGTGTGTGTGTGTGTGCAAACATAAAAGTCCACCTAATCGAAAGAAATGACGTTCGATAAATACCATCATCAGCTTTGCCTTTAACGGCACAAAGGACACAAAACCAAATACATTTATAACAACAAAAACCAACCGACCAACAATGAGGCACTGAAAGTACACTGTTTCCCAATTTAACGTCCACTCATCGCACAAGGGATTACCGTCAATAATTGCTCATTCCCCCCATTCCCTGATGGCAGTACATTTCGTTCAGACCGCAATAATCCTCCACACATGGACACAGATAGAGTCCTTGGGGTCCCATTTCGCCATACACCAAGTTACCATTCTATACGTGTGTCCTGTTCGTTCTTTTTTGTTTTTTTTTTTGGTTTGGCTATCAACAGAATGGAATTGGCCTGTCATTTAGTATTTGTGTTCGATTTTCGAATTTTTGCACGAATCAACACAAAAACACTGATGGAGTACACGAACTTTTTATCCGTGCGTCGCTTCGTCGCCGTCGGTCGGTCGTTGTCGTACACTAGTGCGTATGTGGAATATTTTTTTTTTACTAATAAATCACAGTCATGTTGGTTGGGGGGAGAAGGAGTGTGAGGCGGGCGGTTCTATGTCATCCTCTATTACAATCTATCGAGTGTTTTCGAAGAATGGAAATGTATTGAAGCAAGAAAAATGAGGAAATCATGTAAGTGGCTTTGGTTGGGCTGAAAAGGCTGAACTAGAATGAAGACTTTTCCGTACTTTCTGGGAGGAAACATTTTAATCCGTTTATGAATACAGATTTAGTGAAATGCTACAAATTTTGCGTCAACTGGAAACCCAATACGATGTAGATATGAGGCTTAAAAATTCTAAAGAATCTCTAAAAGGGGGTGGGATTAGGTTAATAATATCTGTATTCAGCAATTGGAACCATAAGTTTGAACAAACATGCTACTTAGGTATGAGGGAGTATGTTTGAAGAGATATATGTATGTTTATGAGGAGAACTTTGTTTTTTTTTTCGTGGCATAGGTTAGTAAAATTTGTAATAATAATAATAAATTAAGAAGCTTATGCATCGTTGTTTGGGAAATTTTTTGGTGGATTAATATTAAGATAAACTGCAAGGGTATAATGGCTGAGAACTGGAGAGTCTTTCGGCCTATTAACATTGGCTCAGGGAGAGCTTCATTTTGCAATAACTTTGTGCTTTCCGATGGTTCAGTGAGTCGATTTTACTACATTGACCTTCATTGCACTCTATATATATATGGCAATTGTGCCGAAGTAACACATGTCAAGCGCTCCTTGTAACCGAACCTGAGAAAGCAATTGTTTTTTGGGTTAATACCAAAACCGAGAACTAGATCAAAAGCCTTCTAAATTCAAGTTTTCGTTGTCGGTCCGTTTTTTCATGGCGTCATGAAATCTTACTTCTTATAATCCATATAAATTGCACAACTCGATCGCAAGTACTTGCTCATATGTGCGGTCATATCATCGAATAAAAAAATTAAAAATATGAAGGGTACCTCAAAGTATTTATTCGATTTTTGTGTTTTAATGCTTTACCCTTAGGCCTTACCTCTGAGGTTTTCGATTTTTTTTTAAGTCTTGGACAAAGTCCCTAGCAAACAAAAGACAAATAAAGGGTCCGCCAAATCACTTTTTTTTTTTTTTTGAAAATACTTCATCAACATCGAGTGTAGCTTTGGCTGTGTGGCACGTAGCGCCGTCCTGTTGAAACCAAATGTTGCCAATATCCTCCTCTTTAATTTTTGTCAACGAAAATTCGTTCAACATGGCCCGATAACGATCGCCATTGGCTGTAACGGCCACTCCTTGCTCATTTTCGAAAAATAGCCCAATTATGCCTCTGGACCAAAATCCGACAGTGACTCGTTTTTGGTGTATCAGCTTTTCAATGTATGCGTGCGGGTTTTCTGTGCCCCAAATGCGACAATTTTGCTTGTTTACATACCCGCCAAGATCAAAATGAGCTTCATCTCAAAAGATGATTTTTTGGCAAAATCGGTATCTTCTCAGGCAGTAATGTCGCAATATTTCCCAGCGTATACTCAACCATATTCGTTCAGCGGAAGGATAAAACTAATTATCTGTCCAATCAGTCATGAGCTAAGTGTTACCATTCACGAAATAAGCACTAGTTGGAAAAAAAAAACGTTAGATGGCGGACCCGTTATATTACTATGAGGTATAGTAATATATTTGTCTTCTATGTTCAGTTCAAGGACGCTGGCCGTCACCGCGTGGTTTGTATACTTGATGGCAGGATATATTCTTACTTTTGCCCTCAATGACTGGTTAACCCATCCATCTAAAATCTAAATAATCATCTTGGAAAATTCCATCATCCTATGAGAGAAAATTGCCTTGGGCGTTGTTAATAAACTGTGGCGACCAAATCTCTAAGGTATTTCTCCCTTTTTGTTCCACAAATCTAAAGATGGCTTTTCCTTTGTTAATCTAATATTGTCGCAACTCCTGAATAACCCGGATGGTAGCCAGAACCTTAGACTTATTTGCTTCATTCTTGCAACTTTTTTATTCGTCTCTGCACAACCAATTTACCTAAGTCCGTTGGCATTGTCCTTTGAAAAGTCATACCTGCTTTTTGGCTTTCTAAAACTGGATTAAGAATTATAATTAAAATAATATTTGGCAAAACTATTAATAATTGAAAGAATTTAATGCTGCTTCCTTATGCCTTATGGAATTATGGCGACAGTTTTTAGCTTGATATATACAAAAATTTTAAAATATTTGCCTCCAATGCCAAAATTGGTTATTTGATTGGTTTAAATCTAAATTCGGTTTTCTTTTCTTCTCTCTGTCCTGAACGAATGTTGTATGCCTTGTATTGTATGAGAGACTTTACTCAGTCATGACTTATCAGAAAAAAACATCAAACGTCAAAGAAAATGTTAAACTAAAAACCGCTAATGAATAGACAACCTCTGTGTTAACCGTACCGTGTCGGCCAAACAAAAAATAGATCAACAAGTTGAGAACTAAACAGAAAAACATCAGTTTTATGGCTTAAACCAGATTTCGATTAGGCCAAACCGTTTGCACACTGTTATGCAAAAAATTCAAATGAATTGGCTTCCAATCAACTCCTCATCAATCATTATTAACTAATTTACATAAAAAATAATATCTCTTCGCAGCAGTTGACATCTTATTAAACATTTTATTTTTTTTTTATCTCTTTGCAGGTAATTTGAAGGCCGTTTCAACTCTGCATTCCAAAGGTAACCCACTATAATAAAATCTATTAAAATCTCTTGACACCTAACTGTAGCCGCCTGCCCACAATCGTCAAAGAGCGATGGCAGCAAAGTATGTCGTCTATACACCATGCCACCACATCATAACTTGTTGTTCGACATTGTGCAACACAACCAATTTGTATCTTTCAATTGCATTTTCTGTGGTCTCCTAACGGCTGTCCACATCCAATCCCATGTCCATTCATTGTGCTCTTAAGCAGAACCAACAAAAAAAAATTAAACCCGATAATGAATTATAAACTTATTCCTTCTCATTATCCAAACGACTGACTATGCAACATCATGCAACCTGATGTGATCCACACAACCCACCAAAAACCGACCATCTAGAAAAGCACACACAAAAAAAAGTCTCCTTCTATCTAAAATAGAATCTGCAACCGTGTTGAGCTTTTTATGTGCACCCAACAAATTTACGGTGATGAATAGTGCAAACGTTACAAAGGTAACCGAAAACCATAAACCATGCAATTCGAAATGACACTATAGTATTCAATCTAGGACACCGCAACGCTGGGCCACACCATAAATTCACTTGGCGCTCATTCAAAATTAGTCGGCGTTTACGCGGCGGGCAGCTGAGTCACGTCCACGTTGCACTAGCTCACGGCATTATGCTTTTGTTTGCTCTGGGGATGTGGTGTGCGTCAATAAATTCAAATTAAATTGCAAAGTTTGAATTTGAAAATTGAAAACCCGCCAAAGAGACAAACCCACCGCCCGCCAGACGGTTACCACCCGTTGTTCGTATTTGGCCACCAGGCGGTTGATTCGTTTCGGTTCGGTCGTCAATATGTCCCCAAAGTCCATTTATGGGCAAACAACTAAAAAAAAGGAATATGTAGACATTTTCATGTGAAAATTCGTGAGTTTTATGGTGCACTCGCACTACCTAACCGATGGTATGCTTGGGAAACTGTTTTTCAACCACCCTGCCATAACTTACGATTATATAAACCTGATCTCATTTTAGACTCTAGTGTCTCATTTTCGGGACTAAACTAAGCTATGGTGCAGCAGCAGCAGCAGCAGCAGTTGCAATTGCAAGTTAAACAACGATGACGGCTTCTGATGGTGCTGCAGTAAATTACTCACTTGTCTCTGGCGACTATATATATATCAATGGCTGACAATAGTGACAGAGACTTTCTAATCAATTTGCCAACTACTGGTAACGCGCATTTGGCCATTTGTGTATCCTTACATTGATTTATGTCACATCGTTAGACAAGTGACATGTGTAGAACAGTCTGGTTGACAAGAGAGTATATGGACATAGTATTTATGTCAAACTGTCTTTCATTTTGTTTAAAGTTTATGGAATGTGTGTTGCTGAGTTTCGACTCAAATATTTCGAATTACAATCCATACATAGCTACGTTTTGTACGTTAATTCCACAGTAAAATCACTTTAGCTTGGCGTAAAACATGGCTTGAAATTTGTTTAACTTGGATTCCACTTTGTTACTTTAAAAAATGTTGGCAACAAACTCCCAAAACAACAATTTTCGTTTTGGCAGAAATAATATATTTAGTTACAAAATTATTTAACTAGCTTCCTATAGCTTAACAATTATTGCATGACCTTTCTTACGTATTTTAGATTATGTATGATAAATGTCAAAACAGCACTGCATTACCCTTTCCGTCACATACACTGAGTAGGTCTTACCGAATTTCACTATCAACATCCTTACAAAAATGGTTCGCCAATTTGCTTATAAAATTTCAAAAATAATATTCTTTTATGATGTTCCCACCAAAATGAAATTTTTAATTTCAAAACTTTGTTCAAAATTAAAGCAACCATATTGAAAGATTCCTATCTCCTTCTTGATACTTCTTGGTTATGTTCATGTTTGCTTTCACAACTTCTATTCGTTGTGTCCAGTGAACCAAATTCTAAACATTAAAATAGAATTTGTTTAACATAGTTTAAAAAATTGGAAAACATTTTCCTTTATATGATGTTCCCACCAAAACGCAATTTTGAATTTGAAATTTTTGTTCAAAACTAAAGTAACCGCATTGAAAGATTCCTCTCTACTTCTTGATATTCTTAGTTATGTATCTCTTTGTTTTCTCAACCTTCAAAATGGCGTTCGTTTCAAAATGATCAGTGAGCATGAAAGAGAGAACAACCTGAGCCTATTTTACTGTCGTTGCTGTTCATTTTGGATTTTTGGAACTAGGATTTCCAATGTGATTTAAAGAGATTTTGGCAAAATACGAAAGCTGTATTTAGATTTCAACGTACATGAAACCTACAATATTTTTAATTTTCACTTCAGCTTGTTCCAATTGAAATTGACGTCTGATTATGTTACTCTTCTTCTATATTTTCTCTGGCCGAGTGACAGTTAAATATAGCCCTGTCGTTTGTTTATCTGGTTTTCCACGGTGAATATATTAATTTGCATGTATCATCTCGAATTCTAATTTGTTATTTCATCTCTCATCACCAGTAGTATTACACAGTGAAACCATAATTTCCCGTTTTCATACGTCACAAGCTGGCATGGAATTTGACAGTTTGCATTCAGTATAAAAGAACAATACCAGTGTTAAGGATAGTGAAGGATAAATAAATATAGTCAGTCCAAACAAACCGAATGATTTGTGTTCAAGTTTAGTGTTTGCCTTAGACAGTTCACCTTCGTCCACAAAATTAAGAAACACTTTATAAACATCCCAACCTTCCACGAGTCAACAGGAAACAAGAGTGTAATTCCGCGCTAAAGAATACTTACGTTTATTATTTTAAAGAGTTTGTGACTTCACATCAATTTGGCAATCAACACCAAACATGCACAATGCCTATCTCATTTTTTTATGGTGGTGTTCTGTGTCGGCGCTTGCCAGCCTATACCAGCGTTTTACATCCACGATTACTCCACGCATAACAACAATAAAGTAAAAAACGAACAGAAGCAAAGAAAACGTCAAACAGATTCACCAAAAATATAGTACAGATGGGCCATAGTGTAGCAATACTATAAAGAGAGAAATCTTCTGCCTTTTAAACTAAAACTGTCATCTCATTAACATTTTTTGGATAAGTGTGAGTAAAACACAATAAATGAACTGTCATCTCATTAACATTTTCGGATAAGTGTGAGTAAAACACAATAAATGAACTGTCATCTCATTAACATTTTCGGATAAGTATAAGTAAAACACAATGAATGATATACAAAATAGTCAAAACAAAAATTGAGGGTGTTGGGGGATGGAACGTACGAAAGATTTTCCTCTTTATAATATTTTTACTCTGTGCGCCTGGCAGCCCTTTTTCCTTTTTAGTCTTTTGTATTTTTTTCTCCTTTGCACTCACGTTGTTCGAATTGCGAATTGCTGTGTTTCGCTAAGCTTTCGTTCGATGGTTGGAAACTGCGCTCTAGTTCGCATTTTACGAATGGTAATTTGACAGCTGACTTTTTATGATGTTTGTAATAAAAAAAATTTGACACATACTTAAGTACTACTTTCGTCTATAATGAGTAACGTGATTGTTTCTTTCCGATGTGTCAAGTACATCAGTTGGTCATAATAGCCTTTAGAAATCATAAGCAACTGTCAAGTTGTTTTTTTGTAAATGTCAGATTTTCGTGCGAAATGTTCGGCTTAAAGCGTACATAAAGCGTTTTTCTTTTTTTGTTCAGAACAGAGTCTGAGTTGTCAAAAAAAAGTTGTATTTTTTTTCGCTCAGAGCGTTCAGATCTTCAAAGTGTCATTTCTTTTTTTGTTAAAAAAATGACCAGAGCGTGCCCTGAAAACGCTGTATACACTCAGGATAATTTGACTGAGCATTCTGAGAAAATGCTGAACGCAATTAACGTCACTTTAAGGTTATAGGCTATATCCCTTTATCCCATTTTCATTTCGAAAATAGGTTTTTATTATTAAAAATAAGCTGAAAACAGAATAATGCCCATCATATCTACTTTACCTTATTTTTCTATCTCTTTCTTATCATTTCACCATTCCGCTATCCGATTGAATGAACTACACTATCACAGCTCGATTTGATAGAACAGCTGTTTGCTGTTTAATGAATTTCAAATTCTTAAATTCAAAACTTCCAAACAGTCTGTTTTGCTCACATTTACAAAAATGTGCAAAAAGTAAAAAAAGTAAATAAATTATGCGAATCTAAAATAATACAACGAAGGCAATCTGTCATACAGAAACATAGCCCACATCATTACCGACATTACCGACGCAATGTTTCCGGGTAGCAGAAATATATTAAGCGAAAAATTTCTTCGAAGATTTGTAAATGAACAGATTTTTTCGAAAATCTGTTGCAATTTCAATACAGTAAATTAATATTTGAAAAATCTAGATTATCAAAGAAAATGGTCGCTTTAACAAAAACATGCGGTCTAAGTCTTCTCCCTCTAGTCATATCGTTTTCGAACTTAAGTTAGATCTGTAGAAAGATATTCTGTGAAGTAATAAAATTCTGAATTGTGTTTTTTTTGTCAGTTCCCTACAACTAATTTTAAAGACTACGACCCATGCCGATGTTACTTTGGAACAAAAACCTACAAAAGGAAAATTAATGGAAGCTTTTTCACTAAAACCTGATTACTTTTGAAAACCCTTTATTCTACTACCAGCAGAAACGCATTGACCATTATACTTTCTGATTGGAGCAATAAAAGCCCCTAACTGACCATTTATTTGCAATCAGTCACCCTCCTTCAATCATTTGTAGATATCCAGACTTTTTGTTTACCATCGACCAATAAAACCTTGCATTTCGAAATATAATTCCGAAAATCTCGCATCATATCATCTCTTCCATATATATAAATGCCATATTAAGCACCTTTAATCGCCGTTGAAACCACTCAATTGGAAGCAATCCCCTTAATCGTTTCTGTAATGTTTCTTGCTCCCACCACTCTGTGTGTCGCGCTCAATGCAATCGTACAAAACATAACCAGAGCGAAACCTATTCTGGACGAGATTTATGCGCCTAGCACACGTACATGTGTGGAGGAACACTGGTAGCCAGACGACATCCTCATAAATTTTGTTCGCTGAAATCGATACAAATCCATGCGGTGGCAGTTCGGCGCAAAATGCATTTTCCAAATTTTCACTAAAAAAGGGGTTGCCCCTTGCCGAAGTTTTGGACTCGCATATACATACTGCAGGATTTTACTGCTGTTTGGTCCTGCCGTACAAACTTCAATGGCGTACCACAAAATCCCCAGTCGTCAATTTGTGAATATGCATAGCTGGAATATCGCGCGCAGGTTCATTATCAGTATAGGTAAACTATACTCCTTTGCCATCAGACTACCTTTCGGCCAGGACGAACGAACTTTGATACTGCTGTGTCCGTATTCGTGTCCACGTCCGCGTGGTCCCTGTGTTTGAAAGGTGATTTGTTGTCGCCGGGAACACTCAACTCAGTATAGGATCAGTAGCGATTTTGCATATTCCATGTCCACCATCCGAGAATCAGGCACAGGGTGTGTATTATGCTCGGGGCTTAATCGTAGTCGTCGTCAATGCTGTGTGTGTACACGAGCCAGCTCCTGGCCGAATCAAATTTATTGTGATCCCTATCTTTCGCTCGATTCGTACTCGATAGTGGTTTTAATTGATGTCTTTTGTGGCTAGAAAAATGTATAACTTTTCTTCTGCTATTTGTCTGGTTGTCGCTTTGTCGACCGGCCGTTCTGGTCGTCAGCTTTGTTCTGGACCGGCGGAACTATGATTAATTGTTAAAACTGTTTGCCTTGGCAAGGTGCTTCTATCTGCTTTGTAGGTAGGAGTGTCACAAGTCATAAATATTATTATTTGAAAGTCATTAGCTAAGTAATATTTTTTTTTCAACAATTTATAGTCAATTAAACGAGTGCCATTGGGGGTAGCCGCAGGGCGGTAGAGGATACTTAATTAAATTCAATTGCTCCCGCGTTTAAAACAATCACCAGCGGAACGCGAACGCAAACGCAAAGCGAACAGAGACGCCATTTGTCATTATTTTTATTGAGTCACCTGGTGGGAGCTAGAATTTGAGCTGCGGTTCTTCTTGTGGTGGGATTTTTCGAACGACAGGGTTTTTATTTAGATTAATTGTTTAAATGAATTACTTCGTGGCTATAGCTGGTTGGCAGGCAAGTGAATTTATAATGTTTTTTGAGCTCCTGGATTTGAATCTTTGTTTGAATAACGGTGGGAATGTGTACAAAAGCTTGTTGTTTTGAGAGCTTAACATTATGAATAGTCATTAAACTTAAATTGTTTTACCGTTTATAGTTTGTTTATTTCCGACGAAATTCTGGAAGGCATTGATAAAAGAGAAGTGATTTGAGTGGACTTACTTTCATTAAGACTGGATTATACAGTTAAAGTGGAAGAAAGTGGTAAGAGATTCTTGAAAATTAAAGTACCAACGATTTGAAACTCAGTTCAGAAAGTAAATAAAAATTGCTATACACTTTGGGGTTATTAAAGCTGTTTTTGACGAGTTTTGCTCCCCAGGAACCTAGTCTTACTATATTGGTTTAAAGCTAATCAAGGTTTAACTCGAGTTTAACAATCTGTTGTGTGTATCTCAACTTGGTTTATTAATTTAAAAGCGGGAAGTTAGCCAAGCTTAACCATGTTAATGTCTTAACCCAAAGAAAATCCAAAACTGTACGACAGACTCCTTCTTTATCGAAAAAAATTTGTAATTCTTCACAGATCATTTATAAGGCATAAATTAAAGGTGGGGAAAAATTAATCACACTATTGAAAGACACTAAAACTTATGCAAATGGCGGCAAATGTCAATTATGTTTTGACATTTTTGAAGTAAACAGATGCAGAATACACTTTAATAAAACATGGAACGCTATACTTGTTAAGAACGCGGAATATTTGTAGCCAAACACGTGAAACCTACGCCCAACCATCTTGAATCTCGACTAAGAGGAGGACGAGTTTTCATCGAAAATCATCATGATCAACGAGGCCTATTTCAATCTCTCCATATACGTAAATAAGCAAAATTATTTGCGAATTAATCTTACTTGCCAGATCAGCGGATTTGACCGCTACCGACTTTTTTTTTGTTAGTTGTGATGAAAAATACCATAAAACGAGCCCGTATAGTTATCAATTCTGACGCCGGCCACTTGAGTAATGTCATTTTCTCGACTTGAAGGAAACATTTCTAATTTCTAAAATAATGGAATCAAAATTTTTCATTCTTATTAAAATTACAGCAAAAAGGCATACTTTTATCTCAGCTTCAGTATTGAAATTCGATGTAAGCAGAGTAATATAGAACAAAAAGTATTGGTTCTAACGCGTTTCCTTGTGGGACACCAGTTTTTTTTAGTGTTTATTTCTCCAGTTATGTTAGAAACTAATTATTAGTTTTTCATTATCTTGTAGTTAATTTGGGACGAATTGTAGTATTTCAGGCTCATGACTCTTGTCAGAAATTCCAAATCGATAATTTGTGGGGATTTCTATTACTTCTGACGAATTATATTCTCCTTCATACTTTGATTTATGTTATGTTATTTCATCGAAAAAATGGTCAACAATATCTCAAAGAATGAATGGTTCTTGAGGTTCTTGTACGAGAATATGGGTTTTTTATCAATAAGCTTACCGGCGACGTATTGGTGTGCGTCTATTTTGTTAGATTAGTAAGTAACTTTTAAATTGCACAATACAAGTTCTTTAAAACAACGGCTTAAATTTAGAAAGTCTAGTGTCCACGGGGCTCCTTTAGCACTATCTACTCCCATTTTCTTCATCATATAAACAAGGTGGTGGTGCTAGATTCCGGTGTGGACCTAGGCCCAAACAAGCAAACTCATCTAGCCAGCTCGCTTCCTAGCTATCTCCCTTTAGTTTTGAACATGAAGTTGGTCAAGGTCCTCTTCCATTTGTTAGCGGCATCGTCGGTCTTCCAGTAAATGTTAATACTTTTAACCTTCAGAAATGAATATCAAACTATGGATCGGAGTTCCACAAGGATCTGCTTAGGGACCAATATTTGTTTGTATAGATCAGTTATCTTTAACAGTTTCAATTTTCAGAATGAATATAAACCTGGGAATGGGAGTTCCACAGGACTCTCTTAGAGACCGAAACTTGTTTGTATATGTCAGTAGACTTCAAAACTTTCAATCAATTTTCAGAAATGAATATCAAACTATTGTTAAGAGTTCCACAAGGTTCTGCTTAAAGACCTATGTATATTTGTTTCTACCATTATTAGCTTTATTTCTCTCCTATATAAATCAGAAGACTACAGACTATTCAGAAATGAATATCAAACAGTGGTTAAGAGTTCCACAAGGCTCTGCACAAAGACCTATATTTGTTTCTACATATCATTACTGACTGACTGACGTCTTCCTTCAATTTCAATTTTCAGAAAATATTGCGAGTTCCACTAGGCTCTGCGTAGGGACTGATATTTTTTTTTTTTTTTTTGTAATCAAAAGAATTCAATACATTCAAGTTTTTGAAATATATATCCAACTATGGATAGGAATTCTACAAGGCTTTGCTTATAGGCCGATATTTGTTTCTAAACTATTATGTCGCCGATATGACGATTTTGATATATGTTTCAATTAACTTTTCAGTAGGAGCTTATGAATGAAGACTCACGAATTGTATCACCCATTTGGATCATTAAGATTTTTTTTTTAACTAGCCCGCACTAAGAGCTAACTAACTAACTAACTAGTGTCGTGCAACATCCAGTTGCATTCTAAAAAGGCAATAACTATATAACATTAGAAATATTATTAAAATAAGGGGGTTTGGTTACCCTTATAATATCAATTAAGCACAGCGGAGGCGTTAAGAGACTTAGGAAGGTTTTAAAAAAGGTTCCGATCCACAATAGTTTTTTCTAAAGTTCTGCATTTAAAAATGAGAAAAAAAGTCAGCCAAGGCATTCTACATTCACGTGATGCCGCTAAAGAAAAAGTCCCTTTATTTCACTGTACACCCAAGTTGGGCTAAATAGTAAACGGATTATTAAACAAAAAAAATAGAGAATCAATATCTCTCATTCTCGGAAAAGCTTCATCATATCTCCCCTTATGTTGAAAGAAAGCACTACAAAAAGTGGATCGTTTATACGATACAATAAAATCTTTCAACTTCAGTTACAAACAAATGCTAAAAACATAAGCATTTTCTTGTCTCCAGACATGGAAAACAGACAATCGGACGGCTTGGCAACGTTTTCGAGGTTAACCGCCTGATCCCACACTCGGATTTAACAGCAGTTTTAAATTTATACAAATATTTTATTAATAAATAATTATAAATAAGGGACCAATATTACACACCTGTGGGACACCAAATAGACCACATAATGAGCTTGAATATTTTTTTTGCAATTGCTTTAAAGTGTTCATGAATGTGTTTGGCTGATTGTGATATGTCAATAAAATAGATCAACTAATATCTAAACATATGCACTGATATTACCAAGCTATCTCTCTCATTAACAATAATTTTTTACAATCTTTTCTTTAAAATGTAAAGAAAGTTGAGAAGCAAACATCAACAAATACATGGATTCGTGAATTTTGTACACACACGTGTTAGTAAAAATGAGAGAAAAAAGAGGAAATGAAAACGCATGAAAAGACATCTCTCTCATTATAATTCTTTTCTGATGGCAAGAGACCCTAAATGACAAATGTTGCTAACTTCAGTTCATTCGCCATCATTCCCAATTTCCGGATGAAATGTGCAATTTGTCAAGAAGAAAAACAATGTTTATTCTGCAAACTGCAATCGAATCGAGAAGACATTCAAAAAGAATTACTAAAATTGTAAAACTCAAATATATAAAGCAAAATAGAAACACAGAAATCCTAAATTGCAAATAAATACTCCAAAAAAATATTTAACTGCTGGATCGATCAGCTATAATAAAATTAAATAAATTTTTGGCAAATAGTCAAATCCGCTTATATTTCACTTCGCTAAAAGCATGAACTGCACTCAATTAAACCAAATTGTATGCGTTCAACCAAAAATATATTCCGATTAATAAAAAAAGTAAATATGTATTAAAAAAAAAAAATTTATTCCATTTCCATATATAAAACCGATTGTATGAAATTAGAAACTCAAAAAAAAAAAAAAAAAAAAACAAATAAAACTTCACTTCATTAATTTGCGATTCTCAAATACGAAGCATAGAACTTTTTTCCTTCTATTTGCTTCCATTTCACCAAACTAGCGAGAATCCTAAACCACATCGCACCGCACCGCCAACGCCATCATCACACAATCACCATTTGGCAAACTCATCAAAATCGAACCGAATCATCCGTATTTTATATATATTGTGTGTGGCAGTGGCAGCATCATGTGTATGCAGCATTCAATTAACAAATAACCATCGTTTCGAGTGTTTATTGCACCTGCAATTAAATATATTGCATCGAGGTTGACCATAGAAATATTTGGTGTTTCCCTCAGGACAAAAAAATCATTTTTTTTTTAGTTTAAGTTTGCAATAAATTGAAAACCCCAAATCGATTTGAAATCATCTGTTTCCATTATTCTATTGAATATTTCAAATTCAAATATTGAAATAGATTTCCACTCACTCGCAGATACAATCATCAATTCTGTAGATACATACAAGGAAAATTTCAATGCGTAATATATTATTATAATTTGAGTCCTTTGTTGACGTAGATTGTCGGTTTGCCTAAATGTCAAGGTGATGGGGGAGGAGGCTCCCCCAACTTGACGATACTTAATTACAAATTCAGAGTCATGTCAAATAAACAACATTCACGATAGCTATAGCCCCATCGATCGATGGGCCATCCCTTCTGTCGTCGTCGTCTGTCGGTGATAAGGGATGTTCATTTCATGTCCTCCCTTCCCGAAATCTATTTCACAATCTGTGGACTCTTGCTCTGCCACTGGACCTGGAGCCTGGACCAGAAAAAAAGACTTTATTTACACAATATATTTTGAGTTCATGGAGTGATAGGGTACGTGTGGACATTTTGTTAAATGCTCCCCAGGGGAACAATTCGGTGCGATTGTTGTGTTTGTATCTTTTAACATTTGCGGATACAATAAAACAATTAAATTGCAATCAATTGCGATGATGAGATCGAAGTTGTGGTTGATTTTTGTTTTGTATTTTCAGAAATTTTATTATTTTGTATGTTTGAATGGCTGGGGAAATAATTTTCCAAGTCATCGGCGGCGGTATAGGCTTTTGGCGCCCAACCGGTTGGGGCAATCTTAATCGATGTGATAATTAGCAGACAGAAAATTGCCTGGAGAAGTGGATGATGAGATCACTGATTTATTTGTAATTTTTAGTTTCTTAGATACATAAATGTACTTCCAGTTGAGTTGTATGCGAGTAAATTGTTTGGCAGCCTGGGCTTCGGGTGATAAATTGTGAGAAAAAAACAATGTAGTGATGATGATGGCGTCATTTTGAGGTTATTTTGGAATGATTTAGTTGTGTTTGTTGTGAGTGATGACAGCATACTTCGCACAAACTTCAACAAAAATAATAAAATAATTTGAATGATAATATAAAATAAGTCAGCCTGTGATTTAAAAGTGACAGAACTAAAACATAAATTTCAATGAAATGTGGTGTTTTGAAAAGTTTTATTGTTTTTTTTTTACCAAAAGATTGGACATGAACTTTGAAAATAAAAAAGCGAAACATCTGATAGTGTGGGCGAATTTTTTTGAAATGAATTATTGAATAATAAAGTTTCTGTTTATGGCAATCATGTTTGGAATTTATTAGATCATGGTTTATGTCATCCAATATGGCTCAGAGAGGCCATCATTTGAAGTTGAAGGTTACAGTTCAATACATATTTTGATGAATACCAATTGCCTAAACACATTGTGCTTGAGGTTCTCAATATTGTTGTTATTTTTTGTATTAAAAATAAAATTTGCTGGCCTATAACACATGAATTTGGTAACCAATTAAAAAAAATTATCAACATTCAATAACAGTTGAATCTTTAAGTTTTGAAGTTATAAATATTTATGTAATTGATATAGAATAGCCTCCCATATTCGTCTGGTGCGGCTAAGAAAAGAATCCAAAAAAAACCAGAGCGTCAAAAGTTAGACTACATTTACAGAGAAGATACAATCATGTATTGTATGAAATCTACATCGAAGCAGAGGTTGTGGGAAAAATAAAGTTAAATAGACTCTCGTGGGGTGGCACCTACATAGATCGTATGCGAAGACGAATCAGCTCAGAAAATCAGATTACAAATTTTGAGATAACAATCAAACATGACATTAAGCTGATAGAGAAACATATTTGAGTTACTGGCAAAATTCTGTCTGTCTATCCGTCCGTCTGTCTGTCTGTCTGTTCGTATGTATTTTCGACTACAGCCTAAACGTTTGGCCCAATTATGTTCAATTTTAGTACATAGGGTTATTTTGACATTCTACAGAGGACTTTTTTTAATTTTCTTCTTAGCTCAAAAATTAACGGTACCTGTCATATAACCATTATGTAAAAGTTTATTTTTCTCGAAAACGGCTCCAAAAATTTTTATAAAAAAAAAATCTGTGTGCTATTGTACGTAAGCATTATATTTTGGTCCTTATAGAACCGTTTAATTTTTATTCGACTTTATCGAAAATTGAAAAATCGATATTTTGAAAACGGGTAAGCGAACTTTTTTTTAGATGTTTTTAATTGTAGGTAATTTTTGTGCTTAAGTTTGCTTTCTTGAACTATTTGTTTTTAATTAAAAAAAAAAGTTGTTAAATAAAAAAATAGTTTTATTTAAAAACCGTTCGTGCAATTTTGAAAAAAATCACCCTTTTTGACATTTTTTTAAGAAATAAGTTTAATTTTTTCGCTGAAATCTATTTTATGTACTTTTTTATAAAAATCACACAAAAATCGAATGAACACTTTTAAGTTCTTTTAATATTTATTCAATTTTATTCCACTATGTGACATAAGAGCAATGAGCGATCCAGTCGTGCAATTTATTGTAATTGTAGAAGACAACGTGGCAAACCTTGCTTAAATTAGAAGGAAGGTTTAGGTCAGGACGCCCGAAGCCTTAATCCTTAAAGCGTTTCAAACGCGGCGTTGAGATTATTTTACGCGTCGTTGAGATTATTTTGACGCGGCGTTTTACTGCGGCTTTGGAGAACGTCACACAGAGCTGTAAGCAGCGCGGTAGACATTTGAATCTTGGTTTTCATTTTCTCACAAAATATATATGTACATAATTGATAAATTGATTTAAATAAATGCCCGATTTAATTAATTAATTAATTTCCAGTTTTTTGCCATATCTCCTATATCTTGACCTATATTCTTATATGTTTTATTATTTTCTAACAAATTCTATCAGTTTTTCTATGATAGGCAATATTAAAAATGAAAATGACACAAAAGAAGTCAAAACAATAATTTAAATGACTTAATTCTCAGAACATTTAAAAAAAATAATTTCTTATTTATTTCAATGCCGCGTTTTCATGCCGCGTTGGACTCGACGAGGCGTTGAAAACGCGCGTCGGCGTGGCCAAGCAATCGGGATGAACAGAAATTTTGTTGAAGGAGGGGTCCGGACCGGATCTCCGTTTTTGTTCCGATGATAATGATGATCAGATAAAGGGATTCATGTTTTAGCTGCAAAACACGAATGTAGAATGCTCTATAGTCTGTTATGTAAAAATTTTCAGTACAGGGCGAGCTTTTTTCAAAACACTTGTGCCTGTGCCTGTGTATACCTATATTACCACGACACTGAATTGAGAAAACTTCCTCTAAAAAAGATACAAAGCCACTGACTAACGTACATGAGTTGATTTTATCTATTAAAAAAAAACTCGTACACTCCACCGATCTCCATCAATGTTAATCGAATAATAAATAATGATCGTTTTCATTTACTCACTTCTGCTTACCCCTTTCTGTGTGAATTGAAAAAAAACATATTCCACCAACAGAGTTACCTTTGCAAATTGAAAACAGTACCCTATAGCTTTTTCATTATTTTTTATCATAAAGCTTTCGGTTTTGCAGCTTTTGAGAACAAATTTATAATTATGAAAAAGTTGTCGTTTTGGTGTATTAATATAGTACCTACTTAAAGTTGAAAAATGCAGTTAAATTTAGTTGGCTTTTGATATTTCAGTAAAAAGAAGTAATTTTCTCGAAATTTGCACGTTTTGACTTGATATTATAATTTAATAAGAGTGATGTGGTATTGGTGATTCATAAATATATATGTTTATAGTATGAATAAATATAGGGTTTAAACTGTAAAATACTAATGTTTTTATAAAAACTGAATATATATTTTTTTAAACGAAAAGTAATATATTGTATTGTAATCAGCAAGTGGTAATCTTACGCACATTGCTCTCCGATTTGTAATGATATTTACGGAAACCCTGTTAGAGCTTTAACTCGAAACAGAAATATGCAAGCCAATGCAACCAGACTGAGAGGCAAACGTCCTATCTTTCCTGTACAGACAATTTTTGTTGAACAGACTATACCAAGTACGGGGTTCCCTTCTCATTTCGATTTATAAATTTTCATGGACACTTCCTTTTCCTCGTTTTGTTATTTCTCTCCATCATTATAAAGACCTCAAGAAACCCTTGTGTTTTGGTATGAAAAACTATCTAGATTGTTTGACTAAAGTATAAAGTTTGAAGTTTTAGTTCTAGTCTATCTACCTTGCCGTCAGCAAAATTTCTGTTTCTAACTCAAATAAACTCCTTCTAATGATGTATCCTTACTATTCTGTAGTAAAATCCTTGATTCTATGGACAAAAGGATTATTTTTGGGTAATTAACGTAAACTAGTCTTGTTTTATTAGGTTTTTTTTGTGTTCTTAACTGCAAGATATCCCATTATTTGTCTTTTTAGCCATTAGTTTCTTTTTGTTAAAGTAAACAACTTTAAGCCTTTAACTTGCTCCTTCCTTAAAGATTAACCAACTCTTTCCATATAATAATAACAGAAGGACGACAAGGACAACTCAAAATAAAACCAAAAGACCGACTATAAGGACAAACAAACGAAGCGAGAGAGAAAACTTAACACTTGGATGGAACGGAAATTAATTTAAGTACTAGAACCAGAGCCAACAGCAAGGATAACACTCGGAAGCGAAAAATATCATCGTCGTCCTTTCCGTCACCATCATCAGTTTCGATTTAAAAGAACGATGACGCGCCGCTGAGCTGTGCGGTGGGGGCTGGGGAGTGCCTGGTTCTTTCAATTAAATTCATTTCCTCCAAATCCTAGAGAGAAAGTTTTCAATTGGCAACACAAACGTGTTAGTGTTATCCGTGCATAACATCTCAGCAGGTATATGAAGTACTTTCGTTATCCCTACAGGAGGCAGGACAACACTAATCAACCACTCTACCTGATACACTATGCTGCAACCACCCGTCGAGCCTGTGCCACATCGCCTGGGCTCTGCACAGCTAGTAGCTAACCCAACTACAAGCTCTAAATTAATTCGCCACTTTATTTGTACCTGTGTGTAAAGCTCAATAAAGTGCAATCAATTAAACCGTACCCGATAAGGATCTTCGACAGGATTGCGTGTTGGCACACAAAGTAGTGTTGCTTTTGGTTTGCAACATGGACTCTTGGGATTGCGATTGTGTAGGTTGAAAGTTAAGGTGAAGGGGTTCACCTTAACATCTGCCATTTGTATCGTTGTTGCATCATCCGTATAGTGCTGCGGCTGCCTTATGGTAAGTAAACAAAAGGTGATTTGAAATTTGCGTTTCTTACTGTTAGCCGCTGCACCGAGGCGCGGCACGGTGGTGGTGCTACTATGCGATTTTAATCGGCACGTATGATCGTAATTAACCACGTATGCAAATTTTCCCTATGAAAAGTGGATGTTTAACGAGATGTGAGAGTGTTGATATGGCCGGAAAATTGGTGGCCCCACAGTGCACAAGGTAGACGGACGGTGCGGCAGTAAAGTTTTTATTTATAAATACAGTTGTGTGGTGGGTGCGTTCTAATTTTGGCGACAGAATGCACTGCAAATGCGAATGTGACAGACGGGTGGGTGATTATGTTGATTTAATGCGACAGCGAGTAGGTTTCTTTGAACTGTTTGATGGCAAAATATTCATAAAATGCAGTGAAACAAATTTGTTGGTTGATTTAAGAGTGATTGTGGGATGGAAGATATTCATGTGGGGAATTTAGAATGTGCTGTCACTTTTGACAGTAATTTGACGTTTCTATTTTGTTTTAATTGGCGTATTGTTATGAATCAAGGGATACAATTCTTGAACTGGTTGGACTTAATTAGTTAGTAAACTGTGTCGGAACATCCACATTGACAACACTGACCTAGGGTAAACGCATTAATTTTGTCTATAATATTGGAAACTATAACTTGAAACTGCTGCAAAAGCGTGTTCATGATAACTGATTACAGATCTTTAAACTAAAAATTGTAACGTTTTTCCAAAGAAAGATCACGATTTCTCAAAAAATTGATAGAAATATTTTCAAAAGAATGGAGAGTGTGTAGTGTCTTTCAGGAACTTTCAATAGCAAAACTCTAGAATTTGCTGTCGAGACAATTTTTTGAAAAGAATTCTAACCCGATTAGAAGCACTAAAACCAGTCAGGATCAATAAGTTTGCAGGCAGTTGATTTTGAAAGACCATGGCCGCCATTTTGTTTTAAACGAGCAAATGTTACAACACCAAAAACTGTTTAAAGTTTGATGGTCATATTTAAATCAAACAGTTCAGGTCAGGGAGCAATCAGAAAACACTCATACCTAGGTCAAAAATGAATTTCGCTTTGGAACTTAGGCCAACATTGTGGGAACGGAATATCCAAGGAACTCAAATCTGTTTTTTTTTTTTGTAATGGCTACGTCGTCAATAAGCATAATTGCCGAATTCAGGAAGATCCCAAATACGCACAAGCTTCTCCAAGGGGCTGTTCATACACAAAGTCACGTTAAAAATGAAGCACTACAAGTAAAT
This sequence comes from Platycheirus rosarum, assembly GCA_963971375.1. Classification (NCBI taxonomy): domain Eukaryota; kingdom Metazoa; phylum Arthropoda; class Insecta; order Diptera; family Syrphidae; genus Platycheirus; species Platycheirus rosarum. Next base: position 124,024,795 of record OZ020509.1, on the reverse strand, counting down.
TTGAATTTGAACATACAGTTTAAAAAGGCGACAATTATAGATGGCGCTGAACTAAAGCTTAGTTGCCATTATTATTCTGAACTTAAAATGAGTTATGTTCGTTGATGTTTTTTTATTTAAAACAAACTCAAGTAGTAATATATTGTTTCTTCTGTTTTGGTTTTACGGGAAGATTTTGGCGGCCATGTTGTTGTAGTGACATTTGTCATATATATTGTTTATTTTTCAGTTACTATTGCCAAATCACCATGGAAAGTAACAGCACGTATAAAGGATAAAACTTTATTATCAAAATGAGTGTTCATTCGTGTAAACTTGACGACCCAGATGCAGCGGCCCTTGATAGTCGATTGTTCAACCGTAGGTGACCAAATTTTAGACGACCCGTTCAGTAATCAACCAGCCAATATTCGTACATCAAATGAACGCAAAATTGGCTGAGAAAATCGACCCGCTCCATGGACATGAAAGTGTACAGCAAACCCCGAGGCATTAGATTCTTGCCGTTCACAAAAACTCTGCCGTTCTCAGACTTCAACTTGGCGAATTTTGAGTCAGGATTGAAATTTACAGCCATACATGATCCAACTTAACCAGAAATTCAGAGTTCATGATTATAGACAACCGCGCGCCGTTTGTTTACTAGCTAGGCTTTCGAAAAAAAACAAATTCGGCAGAACACCGAAAATTGCAACCGCCATTGAATTTGTTCAGTTTTCATTCGTTGTTCGGTTTTGACGCTTACACTTCGATGTCCCGCGTTTATCAAACAACGAACACCGTACACCGGGCCCAAAACGGTAAATTTAAATTCAGCTTTATTGTTTACACCGTTCTTTATTGTTCCTAATATTTTGATTACATTTCATAGAAACAGCGCTTTTTTGTTCCAAAGAAAGTTGTTATAATGTTTGAGAATTGTTTCTGTTTCTGTCAAATGGGAAACGTCAAAGTTCAATTGTACACATTTTCAGTATATATTAATTACTTCAAATTATTTTTTGATAATGGAGTCAATGAAGAAGATAATGTTAAATTAACTTCCCGGAGAATTATAAGCAAAGAAAATGTTGCCGACGAAATGGTGCCGAGATTTTCTATTTTTTTTTCGCCTATCGACACTTTTTTTATTTACTTAATTATTTTACTCGAAAAGGAATCAGCGATCTGAAGCTTAAAAAAAACAATTTTTTGACAGTTCAGGAATCATTTAAACTAGACTTGCCTGACTGTCAAAACTCAAACAAAATATAAATACCATAAATCTGTTGTTATGAATTATTGTGCTCGGTACATATTTCTTTCAACGAATAGAATAGTAAATTTTTGAATATAAAATGCTGAACTGTCATTACCAATTTCCAAAAAGTCCATATTCTCTAACTGAAATTCACAAACACAATCGTTTTCATTTCCATCCATAAAAGAATTTACGAGAGAGTTAACATTAACACCATTTTCAAATTCGTACTGTACATAGAAAGACAGGAAATGGGCTCACATTTTCTTAAATTATCTTTAAATCTCGAAATTTGCTCAAATCATACTGGAGAGGAGTAAGAAAAATCATGATTTCCTGTGTCAAAAAAAGATTTCCCGGAAAACAAAATGTCGCTGCAATAAAACATTGTTCATCATTTGCGTTATTGAGTTAACTCTCATGCCATCCGGCCCGCCAAAGGAGAAAACAAAAAATCAAAACTGTCATTCTCATGTGTCAAGTACACTACAAACAGACGCCAAAATTATGCAAATTGCTGCTCATAATTTATATTTTCAAATTTGTATTTATAACTGGCTTTTGTTTAAGTGTATATGCAAGCAATTAGTCGTTTTCAATAAAAATGTCAGATGTATATACGTGATCTCGGTCGTTTGCCGACTCAAAGCTAAAAGTACCCAAGAGAGCAAGGAAAATAAGAGGTCGTCGAGTCTTTGTCGTCATCGTCAAACATCAACATGGCGAACGGATGAGGGAGTAAAAGTCGTACGTTATAACGTAATGTCGCCAGTCAGCCATATTCCCATTCCGGTCGACGCGTGCGATTATCAACAAATTACTGGACATGCAAAGCTGCATTTTAATATTTGTTTTTATTGTATTGTTGTGGCTAATGGTTGGCGTATAGCTGTGGCACGCAAACTGGGGGGGTTTGGCAGAAATAGAAGCACGTTAGGCTGTTTTCCATCAACGAGACTGCGTTTCAAGGGTGGAGGAGTACTTTGCAAAAAAGTAAAGAGGAACAAGGCTAGATAGGGTGTGTTTTTATTTTCTATGTTTCCTCACCTCACCCTATGACAACTGAAACATTGTCTACTTCCGTATTTTTTTTCAGTAAAAATACATTTTTTTATTTAAAAATATTGTGTTATTCTGTCCTTTTATGTCTGCGATTGTTGTTGACGATGATTGATATCATTCACAATGATGATGATTTTTATTTTTCATTCAGTTTCCACAAAAAAAAATAAAAAAAAAGTCTATAAAATAAATAAATCAAGTCGGTAGACGTAGCGACGTAGAAAGTTGTTTGCGTTGCACACCTACGGACATTGTTTGTTTCGATTGTTATTAATAATCGCATTAAGCAAAGTATCGCACGGTTGACTTTTCATTTAGCACGAGTTATATGTCTGCCATTTTAATAACGGCTTTGTGATTTATTTTTGCATATTTATGAGTTTTTTTTTTATTTTGAATTGCCTTTATAGTTTATAAATGTTTTTTTTATTCGCCTGTGTATATTCAATGAGTCATGAAATGCGATAAAAAATAAATGTACATATAAGATGAATTGAAAAACAATACAGAAAATGTTGTAAGCCGATTTATGGTGTGTTGGCTGACAGGATGGATTTGTCAAATTTGCACGAAGTTCTACAATTCGAATAGATTATATAAGCCGAAAAAGCAGATTATGTATGCTTCTTTAAATAGGAAACATATACTTATTGAATGTTTCTAATTTAAGCTTGACATTACAATTATTCTGTTATCTATAAATTAGTTAATTTAAATATTTTCCATTTTCAAAAATGAATATCAAATGGAAGTCCCATAAGGTTCTGTTTAGGGACCGATACTTGTTTTTATAAATCATGAAACTTAGCATTTAATTTTCAGCAAACTGTGAATGGGAGTTTGATTTTGGTGTCGCTAACGCCCCATTTATAAGCTTAATACAAGCTCAACTTAAACTTAACTAAACTTAAAAACTAATTAAACTAACTTATTTTATAAGGAGGTAAGATGATGTAAGAGGTGAGCTTTCAAACAAGCCCCTACGTATTGATTTTACTCAATATGCGGGTTAACGGTTCATTGAGACCATAGGAAGTACGATGGGTGTGAAGGTACAAAAGACGCGATGATCTTAAGTTACATGCGTTAGCCTAAGGCGCACACGGCCGATCGCGATCGGCGAGAATTTTGTGCCTAGATACAGGTTACCAAATCGGCGGGTTAGATACGCGCGTAAACATATAAAACTGTAGACGTAGCTTGCAATCGGCCGTGTGAAAAATCGTTCATATATTAGGGTCATAAAGACTTCGGAGAGCAAAGAGCAAACGACGTTGAACTCTTTCAATTATAGAGATATGAACCGCGTGATAGGGGACCCATACTTGCGATGCATATTAAGTAGAGGACGAACATAGGAATTATAAAGGGATTTGGTTGATTACAAATGGGTTCCGAAACTCTTTGGACCATCTTTTGATAAAACCAAGGCCGGAGTTAGTTCATGATATAGCTGTCATGTCGATATGACAGCGACAATTTAATTATCAGTCACAAAAGACGCCTAAATCGCGGATAACCTGTACGCGGTTAATGGGAAGGTTCTGAAGGTAATAAGATCTGAGTGGAGGCTTTTACTTTTTCGAGAAAACTTAATTAGCTCGCATTTGGCAATGTTAAGTTCTTACTGCCTCAATTGGCAAATGAATTGAAATCATTTTGAAGCAGGATAGAGACCACAGGGGATCACCTTGAAAATTTTAACATCATTAATGGCAAGGATAAACAAGAGAGGTCCAAGGTGGCTACGTTGTGGTACCCCACAGGTGGCTATAAAAGGAACTGGAAGAGCAGAACGAAAGCGAACTTTGTATTGGCGGTTGTCGAGATACGAGGATATCCATTTAAGAAGGTTAGGACTAAAACCGAGAAAGGAAAGCTTAAAAAGAATTAAACTCTGAGAGATTTTGTCGAAAGCCTTGCTGAAATCTGTGGTAATGACGTTGACTTCGTAACTTTTTTCCATGGCAGAGAGTGAAAATGTAACGAACTCAACAAGATTTGTTGTGGCAGATCTTCCCTTACAAAAACCGTGCTGATTTGAGGGTATCAGAGATTTGCATTGGAATGAGAGTGAATCATGCAGAATGCTTTCGAAGAGTTTGGGGATATGAGAAAGTTTGGCGATGGGCCGATAGTTAGAAACTTGGTTTTTGGGACCTTTTTGTGGATTGGTGTGATAGTGGATATTTTCCATAAATCGGGGAAAGATCTGGATGAAAGGGACAGCTTGAACAAGTAAGTAATTAGAAAGGACTAAACTCGAGGAAAATTTGTTAAGTAAAATGGCAGATATACCATCGGAGTATACTCGTCTTTAAGTTCAAGGATGAGTTCCACCAAGCTGTGCTTAGAGACCGGTATTTGTTTTTATAAATTAGTAAACTTCAACCTCAGCAATTAATATCAAACTATGAATTGGAGTTCCACAAACCACAAGGGTCTTCTTAAGAACCGATAGTTGTTTGCATAGGCGGCTATCGATTTGGCTTATATGAACTAATCAAGTTGTTGACAAATTTGTTTAGGGGCTCACGAACTACAAAACAAAATGTTGAACTGTGAAGTATTGGAGATTGATGTCTCTGTATCTCGAGCCATGCAGAAGGTCACTTATCTCCTTTCTTAAAACTAGATGAAGAATGCTAAGATTCCATTCTTTTACTTTTAAAATTATATATTTTTAACATTATCTTTCCAACAATGCTTCCCACAACAATTAGGCTCAAAAAGTTTTAATCTGGACAGCATTATCTAGTGGTGATGAGGAAAACTCGTAGAATTGAATTATTTAGAACACAATTCTGGCTGCCCTTTTAAAGGACCTACCTTATCTGTGCAATCTATATGTGTTACTATTAAGCTACTATATCGCCTTTTGTATCTCCTCAATGCTTGTTGGCGGCTGAAGCATGAGGTCTTCCTTTTCACACGATGCTGTCTACATTTCTTCAATGAGCTGTTCGTTCAAAAATTCATTGTAGATTTGGCACAACTTCCGGATCTGGTCCGGTCTGTTTCTTTCCATTTCACAGACAATGCTTTTCTCCCAAGCTGCTTTTTTGTCTGTGAAATCTTGTCCGTTCTTCTGGGCTCTTTATTACATCTTCACGAGCCCGCGTTCTATAAGAGTGTTGTATGGCTTGGTATGCAGTATTCTTACGTTCAGACGATATTTTGCATTTATCTTCAAACTAGTCGTTCCGATTTTTATGCGGCTACTGCCTTAGATAATATCAGCACCCCTAATGACTATATTCTTAAGGCTTGATCATTTTTTTTCTCCGCCAAGCACTTTATCCCTAGAATGTGCAAAATCATCCGTCGTTTAACACAAAAACACGAAATTGATATTTCCTAAACAGGTCAATCAGTGTTTGAATTTCCTTTTAAGTCTTTTCTCCTTGAATTCCATCGACCTTGTGATAACATTTATCTCTAAAATAAGGCCAATGGGGTATAACTGTGCTTGTTTCTAAAAGGCTTCTTGTTTTTCAATTCCCCGTTACCCCATGTCTGGATCTGCTCGGCGGGCGTTCTCTTATCAATCGCCTCAGGGAATCAGCCAGGGAAAAGCCCCTCCGGGATACCGAATTAACAACCATTATAAATGTTATAAACATTAGTTCAACTGCGAACAAATCAGGGCGCCACTGAATTATTTATGCAACAGTTGACAAGCTCTTTTCAAAACCCAATTTAAATAATCCTATTAGACTGATGTTTCCATCATGTCATTAAATTTGGAGAATTTCAATTCGCAGTTCTCATCGATATGCGTGTTACGAGTAGATATCAATTCGGTTTGAATTATAATATTTACCAAACAGACACACTAATGCATTATGCAACTTCAACACCAACGGAGTTAATTTGTTTAATTAATTTACGAGTCAATAAGCAATCAAGCAACAAACCATAAAAAAGGGTGAACAGGAATAATGCCTGCCGTTCCCAATTAATTCCCTCAAAAGCCCTTGAAATTGTTTATCTTTTTTTTTCAAATACATTCCAATAAAACCATTGAATTAATTGTATATCCTTTGACATTATTTGATGTATTTTTATCTTTTTTTTTAATTTGCTTAATTGATAGACTGACTTTTAACTATAAATGGATATTTGAGTAAATTAATTGAATTCTTCGTTTGAATTCCATAATGATGGGCGATACTAACAGTTGTGTTAATAATTTGTTTCTCATTTTGCAATTCAATAGAATTTTTTTGTTTCAAAATAAAATTCTGTATTTTAATGCATATCTGTGGTAAAATGTGGAATTTTTATAGTATTAGGTTAGGTTTATCGACAGGCTTTTCATTCAAATGTGCTAATAGAAAATTTAATGTTTTGTCCAAACATACAGGGGGGCGGGGATGTTAAAAAAATATATACTATCTTTCAACAGATTATAAAAAGCAACGAAGTTGCCGTAAGCATAAGCGTTAAAAAAGCTCTTAAAAGTGATAATAAATATTTAATGATGTATCTTTATAGTTGTTGTAGATATCTATGTTGTGTGGAGTTATAAACTGGTTAAACTTTGGGGGCGTAAATGATAATTTGTTTTATGAATAGATAAATGGGATTTCTTCACTCAGCTGAAAGAATCGTGTTAAATCAACAGAATATAAGTGTCACATATCTATTTTATGGAAATACAATAATACTAATCATATAATAATTAATAAATAAATATGATAGTCTTAGTGCATGAAAATGTTTAATGAATTAAAGGTTTTTATAAAATTTCTCTATATTACGGGAGACCCACAAAATGTCCAAAATTAAAATCCCCAAATTAATAAATCCACAACTTTTGAAAAATGTCCAAATACAAAATCCCCAAACACAAAATTTCCAGTTTATGTCCACAGAGACCAATAATGCTTTTAATTGGCAGTAGTGTAAGCAATTTACCGTTTATTGCATAGAGATGATTGACTGATAAGAAAACATTTTACAGCTCACTTCATTCGTGTATTTTCATTTGATAAAGAAGCATCGCGTTAGGAATAATGGAAAATCAAGTGGTGAAGTCGAATAAAGGCAAAGAAAAATTATTTGTCGATGGATATGACTATCATTTTCATTCCCAAAATAAAAAAAAAGAATTTAGATGGTGTTGTGCAAAACGTAAAGTTAATTTGTGTAAAAGTGTAGTCATTACAAAAAAAACAAATGAAAAACACGAGCTACATATGTCTCCCTTAGATCATAATCATGACCCTTCCGCACATAAACTGCAAATTTCCAAGGTTAACAATAGCTTAAAAGAAATGGCAAGTTCTATGTCTTTGCGTCCGTCTCAGATTGTAAGGGAAACGATAGTTGGATGTCAACGAGAATGTCGCGTATATTTGCCAACTAAACGTGCGCAAAATATTAAAGTGGTACGTACTCGCCGACAAGATACAACAACAATTGAACCATCAGACTTAAATTCAATAAACATTCCCGAAGAGTTAAAGTTTTTAGAGGGAGAACTATTTGTTTTAAGTGAGAAATCTTTCGGAAATGAAAAAAATATTATTTTGGGAACAAATATCTCACTGAAGGCATTAGAACAAGCTCAATGCTGGCTAATGGATGGGACATTTTATGTTGTTCCAACTATTATGCGGCAATTATTTAGCATACACGGCCTTATTGATGGACAGGTAGTGCCTCTGGTCTTTTGCCTTATGAGTAAAAAAACTTTGCAGGCCTACTCTGAATTCTTTTATGAGTTATTTTACCTGGCTGTTGAAAGACATATTCATTTTAATTCGCAAGTGATTATATCAGACTTTGAGAAAACCATTTTTTATGCAGCAAAGCCCTATTTACCATCCACCCAATTTAAAGGTTGTTTGTTCCATTTTGGACAAATTATTTGGAGGAGAGTACAAAAAGAAGGCTTTTCAAGCAAGTATGGAAACAATGAAATATTTAGTTTAAAAATACGTATGCTTAAAAGCCTGGCATTTGTACCATCCGAGGAAATACCAGCGTATTATTTGGAATTAAGTAAAAGTTTCGAGGACAGTAATTTTAAGCAATTATGTTCATGGTTCAAAAAAAATTATGTTACCGGAAGTATGGTAAAGTATGAACCTGCATTTTGGTCAGTTGCTGATTCTGTGAAACATAATTTCCCACGAACACAAAATTCTGTCGAAGCTTGGCACCGCCGGCTCAAGTGCATAATTGGCAAAAAAAATGCTGGTTTGTATGAAATTATAAAAGATTTGGCAAAAGAAATGATTGTAGTGAAAACCACAATGCAAAAAATTAATAGCGGTGAAGGTCCAATTTTAAAAAAATCAAGCGCAAAATGTTACAAAAAAATCAAAAAAATCATATCAAGACGACAAGATGCAGACAAATTGCAGTACTTAAAATATATTGCAACCAACATTTCATTATGCTAAAGCTTTTCTTACATTTTTTCCATTACTGAATTAACTTTTTTTCAATATCTGCGATACGTAGATACCTCAAGTGAATTAATTTGACCTTATTTTATTTAGTTTTTCAATATACAAACAAAATGAGAAAAAAAATTGTAAAAAAGTATAAAATTTTAAATACAAAAAAAAAAAATCATAAACAAAAACTTAAAAAAATATAAAATTAAAATAAAAAAAAATTAACATTATGGGCTTTTTATTTGCCCGTCGTAGACAGAAGAGAAAATCCAGGTAATCTTGAATTCACCAAGCACCCAAAATCCTCTATAATTCGAGCATATCAAAGAAATTAAGTTTGGCGCCAAACAAATCAAAAGCCGCAAATACAAAATCTCCAAGCACAAAATCCCCAAACACAAAATCCTCTATAATTCGAGCATATCAAAGAAATTAAGTTTGGCGCCAAACTTAATTTCTTTGATATGCTCGAATTATAGAGGATTTTGTGTTTGGGGATTTTGTGCTTGGAGATTTTGTATTTGCGGCTTTTGATTTGTGAATTTTGATATGTGGATTTTAGTTTGGGCAATTTGTGACTGGAGATTATGGCACCAACCCCTATATTACACTATAACTGAAATCAATGAAGTTAGAAGAAAAAGAAGAAGTTTTTGACTCGTTAAATTATTGATTCAAAATAGCTTCTTACCACAGTACACATATCTAAGGTAATATCATGAGAAGTTTTATTTTTTGCAATCTTCTGCGCATCTGTCAAAATCAAAGTAAAATGGCGGCCACCAGAGACCATTGCCTTGTTTATTGGTTCTGAAAAATAGATATCGTGGCTATATTTTAAAGTATCTATGGTAATATATTTATAAAAATGCTTTTTAATAAACAAGAAAATAAGAAAAATATAAAACAAACGTGAGGTGTGCAGTTTTATTCTATGTAGGTCTCTAACGACCACCATTTTTAATACAAAGTGACAGATCAGATTTTGACAACATGCGCAATATATTACCTTAGTTATGTGTACTGTGGCTGTTAACGTCCTTATGTTCACCAAAAGTTGGCGTTTCTACCCGAAGCTTACTTTATATTTTTCTTTTCAAAGAATATTCTTCAAAACAACCATTTTATGCCTTGTGTAGATATATGTTATGGCAACCTAGAACAAAGAAGCAAACGATAATCTTCATTGGTAAATAGTAAGAAGAAAGAAAGGTGAACAAAATGGTAATCTCTTACTTTTACCTCATATCGCATACTAGATAATAACATATGAACGCCATTATTGTAGCACCAACGTATTTCAATTCCTTCATTTGCGGTATGTACATATGTATACTCATTTTTGTTCGGTTTAACATCGACTCGTTGTCGTGTTTGCTAAACCGAGTTTTCTTCAGATGGTTGCCTTTTGTCTGTGCTAAATGGGAATGGCGAAAACAACGCATACCACTTAATTTTTAAGTAAAAGCCGTAATATTAAATGATATGATACAACATTTAATTATTTTTACTGTTCCAGAAATAAATTTACAAATGCAAATACAAATACAAAAAGCGATTTTAGAAGAAATAAGTGACATTTGATATCAAACACACTTCTACGATCAGAATATAGTTCGTTTTCCTTTTGTCAACCTATGAAGTATCAAATTCATTTCAAGAATGGCTACAATTTCAATGGATTAAGAAAACCTAAAAAATCAAAAAAAAACAGTGTTTTTAGTTTTTACTGATTCGGAAAAGGCAATTTTAGAGCAAATGGGTGACATTTCGATCAAAATACTTCACTTCGTTCAAAATATAGTTCGCTCTCAAACTGCCCACCATTGAAGTGTCAAATTCCATTAAAGGATCGTACCTATCCTTAGACGAACCGAAAGCGAACTCGATTTGCTTAAATTTAAAATTAACATGATACTTTTAACACATTGAACATGCAAAAATTTGGAATTCCAAGCACCTGGATTGCATTCAAATTCAACAAAATGTTACAAAAGATGACAGAACAAAATACAGAATGTCAAGAACAAAAGCATCTTTACATACATCTCTCGCGCTGATACTCCATTGTAGACATTGCGTGACTTTAATGACAGCTTGCGCTATGGCGATTTTTTAGGCGACGACATACTTCCAGTTTGGCGAAACCTGTAAAGTGAAAGATGCTTTCTTGCAAACCCAGACATTGTAAGTTCGGTACTTAGGTTGAGTAGAAAGAAACAACAACAATGAAATAAAACTCTCATTAGTTGAAAATGCATTTTTTCTATGCAAAAGAAGTTTTTCTTTGCAAAGCTATTGAAATAGGCGAGATATGCGCAGTTGAACGCGCACCATAAAAGAACATGGCTGCCAGGGAAATGAGAAAGTGGTACCTGGATCGGCAACGTAGTTCATTTGCTAGATTCAATATAATTTCAATTTGACAGAACAGAAATGGCCAACTCACGCAAGTAACAGAAGGCAAATTCAACGGACACTTTCAATGCGTAAACGGGCCGTAAGGCCCAAACATAATTGAAGAATTTGTAATTACCTTCGTTTGCCTACAAAATAGTTCAGTGTGATTTGTAATTGGGTTGACTTTGGGCTGACTTCTTGATAAGTTTCGTCAAGTTTTCGTTCACTTTTATTTCTGTACGTAATGTTACATATATACGCATTTCATACGAAAATCTCAAATTTACTGTCAAAAAAGAAATAAGAATCCTATCACGTCATTGCATACAAGGGGAAATGTCTGAAAACTGAAACAGACTGCAACACGAAGCAAACAACTTAAAAATGCTTGTGATTTATAGAGGCAAATATAGCCAATTGTAAGTATTTGACAGATCGGAAAGCAACTTTTTCTTTCGCGTATTATGGCTGGACCTTTAGTCAACTAAAGTATTGCAAAAAGGAAATTAAATTAGTCAAAAAATCTTGACTAACTTTTTGACTTAATGTCATAAAAGTCAACAAACATGTAGGGCGAATTGACCAATCAGAGGCTCGTTGATTGACTTTTATTCGACGCATTGAACGCGAGGAATAATAAGCAAGATGTTTGTATAATGCATATAAGTAATATTTAAAATAAAGAATTATAAACAAAAATTAAAAATAGGGCTTAATGACAATTCTTTTTTTTAATATTTTTTAGTTGATTTTGTTTTTTTTTTTTAATTATGTCATTTAAACAATGCTAATCAGTAAATTTTTGACTTCTGGGCTATCCATTTTGAAAATCCAATTTTTAACTTTATTTAAGAAAATGTTTAATATATTTAAAATTTTAATGTCGTGTGGCAGTTTTTTAAAAGTTTTTTTTTTATAAAAGAATTCGTTTAAAAGAGTTCTTGTAACTTTTTGAAAAGGTAGGTTTTTGGCGTTCAACTTAATATGAGATTATAAAGTATAAAAACCTAAATGCTACCTATTTTTCAATCTTGAAGGAAGAGTAAATTGAATTTTTTTTTAATAAATGTCACTTTTAAAGCATCTTTTTGGGTAGATCCCTATTAATATTCCATACAAAAAAATCCAAAAGAAAAACGTTTTCAAACCTTAATGCACGTTTAATTTTTTTTTTTTTTTTTATTAGTCCTATAAGTATTAAACCAAACGAATTCTTCCCTGATAATCTTACTACCAATACCTACTTGAAAGTTAAAACCGCTTGTTATACGAGTACTCAAAAAAATGTATTCACGCTAACGTTTCTCTATAATTACGCTCATAAAATCGGATGAAATATGCAAAGCAGAAATTTTAACAATGCAGCTCAGCCCAATCTGTCTATACCTACTCTCCTTCAGAGCACATATAATATAAGGACGAGCTATGACAGCCCCTTGGATTGTCACAAATTGATTTGATGCTCCTACGTGGCGCGCCGTAAACGATATGCCCATCAACATGTGTTCATAATGACTTTCTGAAGAGCAATCTAATCTCGAAAGGCACTTGAGCAATGCACTAAAACAATGTTTTACATTATAACCAGCCATTAACAATTACCTCGTCAATTTGCATTACACTCCTTCTTGGTTGCCAACAACAACGTGAACGTCAATGTCAGAAACAGCAGCTTTAGAGTTCGCGTTTCATAAGTGTGTCATAATTTCCACCGTTCATTTCCATTCCTCAAAAAATGCATTATTCACCGTCTCTTCGACAGCAACAAACAGAGTCAGAGTGACAGAAAGAACAGGGGCAGGTTTCACCTGATGGCAATCTTTTTTTAGTTTTTTTTTTTCTTTCTAAGTTCAGGTAAAGAAATTCACAATACAAAGAATGACGTCCAGAGCCTGTGGTCTCCTCTTAACAAATAACTTCTGACTTCTGACATCTACTCAACAGTTCGATGCATAATTCAAGAGAACACCCGTCAGTCTATTGTCATTCTATTCAAATTATCATCTTCTGTATTCAGAGAATGACCGCGTCGCCTCGGCCGCCATCGCCCGCTACACTGACCGCTCCAGTCCGTCTCTCAAGTCAATTTTGTCTTGACGTCTGTGTTTGAGGGTTGTTTGCTATTCTCTGGTGCATGCTTTGATATTAATCGTCAGTTGACCTTTACAACAACTTTTCTGGAACCCGAATAAGAATGTAGAATCCGATTTGGCGCAGCACGCGAAAGTGTCTGGGCACTTGCTGTGTCAGCGGTCTTAATTGATTCATATTTGTGTTTCTTTCTTTTTTTTGCTGCCACCACTATTGTGTTCCCACCCCAAAGATCCTTACAGAAAACCCAGCCAACCGAGGTTCAATTATATTTAAATTTCTTTTTTGCCACCCTGAACTTGCAATACAACGGCTATGGCGTCCCTGGACTGTCTGGTGCTTGAGGAAATCATGCACTGTGACACTTAAGAAAAGTGCACGAGAGCGTGCCGTAATAACTTTTAGATAATCTCCTGCCCAGAATTACAACACCATAGTCTCATTATCGTGTCCTGGAAAGCATATTTCATTTAAATGTGTTTCTTATACTCGAGGAAAAAAATGTGCGTCATTTTTTTTTGTTGGAGCGAAACAAATGAAAAAAAAAATGACGTTTACATTATGACAGTTTCTATGTGTACATGTGAGCCATTTCACATCCCTGGCAATTTGTGCCCCCATTTGCTGGGAGATAAACGTGACAGTGTTTTATGGAAAATAAAAGGTTTTGTCAACAGTGTTTTCTCCGTTTGACAAACACCTGGGAATTACGTTTTTCGCATTAATCCATTTGTTTAATGTGCAATGTTTGTATAGAAAGGTGTGCCTACTGTGGGAGTAGAAGAAAAGAAAAGCCTTTTGAAGTTTTCCATTTTGAGAAAACCCTTTCGGCGTTTTTTTTTTTTGTTAAATGTTCATTCAGGATCAGGATGTCGTTTTTTTGTGCTCTTGTGTGTGTGTGGTTTACCCAAATTAAGTCGGGAGTCATATGCCCTCTCCTTAACAAAAGAAAAGTGGAAAAACATTGTTTTTCTTTATTTTTGTTTTTCCTTTGGTCTCTCTCCATATAGCTGATTTGACGATGGAAATGCCTCCTCGATAAAGTGCTGAAAAGTTTGTGAACGGAAATCCTTTGGGTGTGTGCGCACAGCATGCACTCGAATAAAAAATAGGGAAACACTTTTAAAAGCCATGCTGCTGCTGCGGCGAAAAGACGATGCACTCTGTTTACGTATATTTGTGTGGGAGTTCATTTAAGTGCCTAATCTTGTTATCGTTTCTATTATGTTCTTTGGATAAGCCGGAGAAATGTGCAAGGTTATGTGGGACCAACTTTAGGATATTCTATAAATTTATTGAACTTTGGGGATAAGAACTTAAAGAAGTACCTAAACGGGTCTTTAAATGGAGTAAAGTTTATGACTTTAGTGTCAAAATGTCAACCGGATTTTCATTTTTGCAGTAGATACTTCTTAGGTATAGCTTAATGGCTTCTTGCCGCTTACTTCAGTTTAAGCATTGAAGCGAATACCTAATATTTTACAATCGTGTACATAATAGTCACTCACTATGCTCTGTTTTGGTTGCCATAACCAATTATATAGGCATTGATCGTTTTGACGATTCTGATAGCTTAAGTTCATTGTGGCGAACCCTTAAATGTGAATTATAATGGGAAGAATAATCCAGACGACCCATAATAACAAATCGTTCCGTTTCGTCAAGTTTCGATAAGTTTTGCCAACGGACGTAAACTGCGGCTGCGCTTACAACCGCATTTTATGGACGAAAATTTAATACCTAGTTTCTATGGTCTTTGTAATGAAGAAAATTTGACAGAAACAGTCAATGGTTACGTTCATGAACATAACTTTAGGATAGGTTACCTTGCTTTTGTTGTAATTAGCATGGTTATAAACAGCTGTTTCCAGCTGATTGAAGAACATATGGAAACAGAGAGAAAATCCAAAGGTATCTTAAAATTTGCTGGATACTTTTCTCAACACGTGAACAGCTGACTGTGTTTCTCTTTTGCTTCGAATTTTGAGAGTAAATCTATCTGGTTGGATTTGTTCGTTCACAAAAAAATCCAAATACAAGCAAGGTAACCTACCCAAAAGTTACGTTCGTGAACGTACGCAATGTGTTTCTTTGACAGATCCGAAGGGAGTTTTTCGTTCGGTTTTGACAATAAATTTATGATGAATCTGTTGCGATATTTTGATAGCTTAAATTCGATACGTAATGCAACAGGCAACACAAAATGACAAACGAACTAAAGAGTGATTTAGTTACTGTTATTGAGTAACAGGTTTTGGATATGCTTTCAATTTTGTGCTTAATGCAATCGCGAATTGGCCATATTCCACATTTCTTTCGAAATGTGGAAAAACGTTTAAATTAGTTTGTAAAAAAAGTCAGAAAAAGAAGAAATTTGTTGAATTATCTCAGATTTAATTCTGGAGTTATTTTGATTGAAAAACATCGGGTTAACTCGAGTGTAATCCTAACACTAGGCTGATCCTCCTAGACGTCATTTTAAAGCAAAATCATGGACCTATAAGGTATGAACTGCTAGTTGTTTGTCATTTCCATAAAATATCTTAGAAAAATTTGTCGCCGCATACTAACAGATAAAACAAACCAGGTGTGAAATATTTAATTACAAGAGACTTCATTTTCAATAAGAGTATCTAGAATTGATTTTTTTTACAAACTTTTTTAAATTGAATAATACAAGCAAAAATACGAAGTTTTGCAATAAAAAAAATGTTAATACAAAATTTGGCACAAGTAAACTTAGTTATCAATTATTATTTTATATGTTTTTGATATTTATTTTTTGTGGTTGAGAGGGATTTGTTGCCCTTTCGCCTCTACGCCTCTGCATGGAAATTTTGTTTCCATATTTGACAACCAGTTAATTTCCAGCGTGAAGTTGGCTCCTAGCAGTCCATGAGAAAAATATTTAGGCAAATGCGTTTGGCTAACATAGAGTACATATACTTTTTGGTTTTTCAGTTCATCGTACAATCTGTGGATTCTACATAGAGAACTGTTAGGCGATGTTGGCGTTGGACTCAACAATGTCGTTTCATTAGTCACTCGACATCTAAAAACTCTAAAGACACATCGCAACTCCCCCTACACAAAAGTCCCCACATCCTTAAGAGCCTCAACTTACATACTTAAACAGATTTTCCAGGGTCCACAGACTTTTTGCATTATCGGAAAATCTGCTTTTAGCGTTCCTTTACATTACTTGAAACATCGTCTCGTGTGGCACGCTACGTAAATACGGGGAGCGTCCCATGGGGAAGCATTTTAAAAGGTTTCCTTAACCTGAAAAAAGATTGGCGATACAACGTTTCCTTACTTCATTCCTTGTTATACTTCCAATAATATGATTTTTGAAAGTATTCTAATGGAAGAAAAAAAATCTAAAATATCCAAAATCTTTTTTAATCTTTTGAAAAGATTTCTTGTAGATGCATAATGCATTTGAATTTACCAAACGAGCATCTTTCCATTGTTCGGTCCCGGTTTTTGTTGACGGAAAATCATGACTCGACCCCTTCGATTCTTCATGTTTTCTTTAAAGAATGTCATTATCCCCATACAACTTTGGAATTCTTTGTCAAATTAACTATACATTTTTGCATGTTTGGTATACACATTTGTTTGAAGCGCCAATGTAATTCCTGCCGGATCGTTTGATATGGGTGAGCTCTATACAATGATGCTAGGTGTAACTGCTCGACAATACCGGATGCACTGTGCATTTTCCAGGATGTCGGCTTATTGAAACTTCTGAACCATGGAAATGAAACACTATAAGCGCACAGTAGCTAACCCCGCCAAAAAAGTGTGGGGTGCATCGCTATTGCCCCTGCCAACACCTCAATAACCTGGCCTGGCATATAAGACCAAAATAAATGAAGCTTGTGCTCGGCTGTGCAATAACAATGGCCAGGCATTAAACGTCGTCGTCACCTTGTCGTTGCCGACGTCAGCGTCGATGAGGTGGAGAATGATGAAGTGAAAGACCACTATAACCTACCAACACCGAAGCGCAATTGTGCCAGGGTGCTGTTATTGTTTCAGTAATTCAAAAATAATCACAAGCACAAGCTCAAAACAATGGCGTACCAAACAACACAGTATTGCCACTGCCACTGCCGCATCAGGCAGCAGGAGCAAGAGCAGTTCCAGTCCTCCAGTGCAATATTGCTGCATTCCTGGTGCACTGGATTAAATGAGATTTTTTTTCTTCCCTCTGTTGTGTTGTGTGACATGGCAGTACCACCATATATGTATATAAACCAAACCATCATCGCCACCACACCAGCCCAATCAAGGGAAGGTCCTTAATTTCGAGGACCTCTTCTCTACACTCACTCTATCAATATGGGGCAGGAAAAAATAAAACAGGCATATTGAGTGAACCTTGTTTCCGCAACACTGCCGTTGCCACGAAACGTCAATGGAAGAAATCCTTTGATATACTTATAGCACCTCAAACATAGCAGACAGGACTGCTGCTGCTGCTACAACGTTGTGCAATGTGTAACGTATTCGTCGTTGTCGTCACCGCGGTGTGTACTGTTATGTACACACCAAGCTTCAATGTCAATTAAAACGCAGGAAAAAAAATTAATAATAATGAACCAGACAAAGGTTGCCGCAGTGTAAATCGTGACCGAAGCAGAATGGAGCGTTTTCATACCTAGTGCGAGAAAATCTATGTACATTCTGCTTATGGTTTAATGCATCCATTCACTCGAGTCATTTTCACTTATATGCGAGATTTATTACAAAAATTGTGTATACTTTGCGGAATGAGGTGAGTCCTTTTTCAATGCGTAATCGAACTTATGGACAGGAAGCTTGGGGTTAAAAGGATTTGTCAAAGCTTTTCGGCTTTTGATGATGTTTATCTAGATGATTTTCCACACTAAAATAAATTTGAATATATTTAATGAGCTTGTCCAAATCCCTTAGGGATGAATGAGTGGTCATTCACAGGATAATAAATGGTGATTCATTAAAAGATAACATAATAATAGATGTATTATGAACTGAACTTGCTACTTACTTTGAATGACAGATGGAGCATCATTGACAAAGGCAATTTTCCAAAAAGTTGTTTTTCTTTTAATTAGTTTAATCGCTAACGATCACTATTTTAATTAAATATATGGACAAGATTTTCCACAGCTGGTGGACTTGGATCAACACTTTTATCGGGTGTTCTGTTTTTAATATCTTTACCTACCTGCCTGATGCTGTCTTTGACATATTGAGGCTATGACAAACTTTAAAAATACCGTTGGCATTTTTGAAAATATCAAATCAAAGTAAATTCCATCAAGTGTCAAAACAATAGTATTTAGAAGGAAAGTTTGAAATGAAGAACGATTGTTCCTGCTCCTGTATCTCCAAATGCTTTTCTTTCTTTAGAAAACTATTAATACTTTTTCAAAACTGGGCATTTTAGTAAATATAAAATACTTGTCAATTTAGCTTGTAAAGCAATTGAAATAACATCCAAAAGATGACACTCTCCTGGCATCTCTTTCTCTGACCATTTTTTTACAACAGGGATACTCTATGGAAATTGCTGTAATTCCTTTATAAAAATGCTGATGTAATCTTCCAGTTAGTGTGAACTTTCTTTTTTTTTAATATTATGTTGCACTGAAAAAAAAACCAAAGAAAATATTCGTTCCAGCCCAATAGGATACATAAAATGACTTAATATTTCAATGATAAGGTAGTTCGCCCAGTGAAGTGATAGTTCGATGATCATTGAAATTTTAAAAGTCATTTTATGTATTCCATTGGGCTGGAACGAATATTTTCTTTGACTTAAATAATAATTTAAATCATAAGCTTTACTTTGGCATCACATTTGAGTTTTTAAACGCCTCAGAATAAAACGTTAAAAATTTCAATGGGGTACGTTCGGTGGGTGTCGCATAGCTTTCCTGTGCAATACGTTCGTTGTTGTTTTAATACGTGTTAAATAACAGCTGATGACCGTAACAACGAACAAAACATGATTTCCAAATCGAAGCCAAGCTAGCACTAAATTTCTGGTATACTTTGGTTTTTGGTATCGAAGAGAACAGCTGACCACTAAATCAGCTGGTTGGGCAAATGTAGTAAGTTTTGACAGAAATTGTTACCACTTGGGTTTTATGCGTTCACATACGCCCAGTATATTTTTCAACAATTTATCAGAGACCTCAGTAACCTCGAACGTAAGCATTAGGTACGTTCACGAATGTAACTTTAGGATAGGTTACCTTGCCTTTGTTTTAATTAGCATGTTCTCCAGCTGATTGAAGAATATATTTAAACAGTGAAAATCCAAAGGTATCCTAAAATTTGCTGGGTACTTTTCTCAACACGTGAACATCTGATGAACAGCTGACTGTGTTTCTCTTTTACTTCGAATTCTGAGAGTTAACCTATCTGGTTGGATTTGTTGGTTCAAAAAAAAAACACCCAATCAAGATAACCTACCCAAAAGATACGTACGTGAACGTACGCAATGGGTACGTTCACGAACGTAACTTTCATGAACATGAAAAAGAACAGGCGCAAAATTCTAAAAATTCCACTCAAATTCAAAAAGAACAAGAAGATAAAAAGAAATACAAAATAGGCGGAGTTTTGTTAAAGTAGAAAGTTGGTGTAGATATTGGTGTGTGTGTGTGGATTTAACGAGAGGGTGTGTGGATGTGAGTTAAAGGACTGTATGTTGGTGTTGCTGCCATCAATGTTTTCTTAAAACGTTATCACATAAATTATCGTCCGTAAACTGACTTTACAGACAACCAATTCTTTTTTTGTACTACAATTTCGAAATATAAACACTGTTCAATGAAGACTAGAGTAGAGCAGAGCAGATGATAGTATATTGCTTGAATCAATTCACTTGACCAGCAGTCGATTGCGCAGACAGAAGATTATGAGAAAAAAAATGTTGGGCAAGAGATTTAAAGAGTACAATGCCATACAAGAGGTGAAATACTTTTTTTTTTAAACATGACAATACAGTTCAAAACAGCTGATAAATGTCAGAACAAGTTAGAGCACAAATGACATTCATGATGTTTCAGAAAAAAAAAACATTTTGTATTAGCATTCCACTATAACTGATTCGCCCCTATGGGACCCCTCATTTCATACGATGCATATTTCAATTTTATTTAAAATGACATTTATTTTCTTTTGGTTAATTTTAGCAATTTAATGTGTATCTTCAAAAACGTACTGGTTTAAAAAAAATTAGGTATCACAAATAAATTGAAAATGTATGATTTTGACACTATCACTTGTTCTACCTTGTTCTAGGAATACTCACTGAGCAGTAAATCGTAAAAATTGAAAGCAGCATAGTGCAGAAAACTGAACAGCTAAATCTTGCTTTTTTTCTACTAACAGCAGCACGACTAATTTGTTTAACTTAGAAAAATGTATTCATACAAGATTTGACAAGCGGCTGTTGTCTAAACAAAGTGAACTGTCAAACGGAAACATAAAATGTTCGGTTCGAAAATGTTTCCTGTTTTTGTAAACTTTTTGGTGAAAACCGCGTTTTCAACTCGGTGTGAAAATCCTATTAGACGCAGAGCAGGTTCACTGAACAAACGTAAAAACAGCAACAAAATAATATTCTAAGGCCCATCGGTAATCAGTTTTTTTTCAAGTTGCTTCGTGGGCATTGGGCCTTAATCACCATCCAATCTATGTAAACAGATCCTCGAAAACTTTGTTTTTTTTATTTATTCGGTAAATTGTCTAAGATTCTGTTTTTTTTTTTTTATATTTTTTTAGCTCAAATATTAACAGTATCTGTCATATAACCGTTAAGTAAAAACTATTTATCTCGAAAACGGCTCCAAAATTTTTAGAAAAAAAATCAGTGCACTTTTGCAGGTGTGGTTTATATTTTAATACAACAAAAAATTAAGTTGGTGTGCTAAAAACGGTATTCCCAATAGGACCGTTTTTTTTCTTCGACTTTCTAGTAATTTCACATTAAAATATTTTCGAATAACTTTTTTGTATGTTTAAATAATTTTTTTTTTAAATCGATATTAAAAAAAATCAAATTTTTTTTTAAAATTAAGGTTAATTTCGTGCTTAAATTTGCATCATTCAAAATTATTCAAACAATTAATTTAAAAAAAAGTTGTGAAATAAAAATCACACTTTTTCACATTTTTAAATTATTCCTCTGTAAAACATTTTATGCACTTTTTTCGAACAATCAAGTCACAAAAATCAAATAAAAACTTTGAAATTCCCTTAATATTTTTCAAATTTTATTCGACCGCACATAAGAGCAAGTACGTGCGATCCAGTAGTGCAATTTATTTTCCTTTCTTTCTCTTTCTCTTTCTCTTCAAAATTTCGTAATAATTAACGCTGCTAAAATTTTTAGCTTTATTTTTTTGCCATTCTGCATCTGCCTTGTTCGAAAATTAAAAAAAAAACTGACGTTCGACAACATCAATAATGTAATTGCAAAGTTGGAAGTAGTTATTTTTCATCGAGCTAATGTTTTCAAGCATGATGATTGAAATAGTATTTTTTTCTTTGTTTCTTTAGTTACTGGCAGTTGTCATGTTCCGGTTATTGTTTCTGAAACAATCTTCGTACTTAAAAATATTGACTTCTATATTTCCGCTCCTATCAATGTGAGAAATGCTATATCCAGCTTTTTGAATAATTCCACCATAATATGGTTCAATAAATAAGGTCCAATCAAGTAGCCCTCTGGTACTTCAATTGTTTTCAAGCTTCTAATGTTCTAATATTGATGCAGAGTCTCAAACTCATATGAGCCAGCCCTTTGTCAATACTGAAAAATCTAATAAAAATTGATTTCGAAAGATATGACCCGGAAAGAATTCCTAATTAAAAAAAGGACTTTATTCAAATCAAAAACACTTTGTAGTTTTTGTCACAGCATTTGGCTGACTCTTCACTTTGCATATTCAAACAATACCACATGCCTGATACTTTATTGATTAGCATTAGGAGTTGGGACATGAGAAGGGACATAGTAAAATCTGACAGCACACATCACAAGGGAAACGTCAAAGTGCTTTGGTTTTTCCTTACCAGCTATCGATGGCTGGTTAATAATTTCAATAATTTTTTTGTGCAATCTCTCGTACACAGCCATATCCTACTTCAGTTTTACAATTTTTTGTGTTTGTTTTTCTTTTTATTTCTTTCCGGATTTTTTTTTTAACTCTTGCCAAAGAGTGATTGGATGTTTCCCTTCAAAAACAAAAATATCCTTCGTGGAAACGGTTCTGCAGGATTTTTGTGTGCAACCCCTTTTACTGCAGCATGTGGATTGTTTTCGGTTGGATAATTCAATTTTTGTGCCTCCTCTTATCCGCTGTAACTAAATTGAAATTTTTGCGAGTAAAATGGAATAGACGACTTTCATTATTTCTTTTTTTTCTTGCTGTCAGGAACATTTAGTTTTAGCTTATGAAGTTTTCCTTTATAGACGGAACCACGAGCCAGACAAAAATAGCTCGCAACTATAAGCAAAATAAGATGAACTTTTAAAGGGAAATTCTTTTGTAGAATTTAATTCGACGAAACGAGTTCAGCGATTCGGATGTTGTCCATCCCCGCAGGGTAAGAAAGTATATTTATGACCTTGGATCGTTTTTTGTTTAAGGAAACATCGATTGGACGGAGTTAAGAAACCAAATGAGATTTGACATGAAATTCGGATTAAAATGTCAAAGAACTTTGCCGACTGGATGTTCATTTTTCTCCATCGTTTGGGTTTTGCTTCTGCATGATTTCCCTATGTTTGCGTTCTTTCCTTTTATTTTGTTGACTTGGAGGAGCATAATAATTCAAGCATAGCAGGCGATTTGAAGGAGTGGCTGTCGGGGACGGTTGACCCTTTTAGCCAGGGGTGGTCTTGGGCATCGTGCCGTGCCACACTGATTCCATAAGTACAATAGTGGTGACGTTAAGTTGTGTAAATTAGTGTAATTCACCGGAGGTATTTTGCTTTTTATTTACGTTGTCCTTCGCTCTGGTGGACCTCTGTGGTTATTTTATAATTTGATTTAATTGAAATGAATCATTTTTGCTGTTTTAGGGTTTAGTATTGAGATTTTGTGGCTTAGTTAACATGGTTAATGGCTTGAAATTCATTACCGGTCTTAAGAAATTTGTTGACTAAAGGAAGGGTTAACGACATCTATGATTGATTCGTCTTTGTACGGATTCTTGATTTTTAAAATCAATAAACTGGAGGCAACAAGATAACCAATAATATATTAAATCTCTAAAACAATGACGATATTGATTAACTTGTTAAGTCCAACTGATCAGAAATGATTTTTGACTATTGTCTTGTCACCTAGATATTAACTCCAAGTCTAAATAGCATAAACTTAAAAAAAAGAAACACTTCTGACAACATCTTTACTTCTCTCTCTTTCCAGATGCTAAACGACGAAAATTTACGGTTCCAACAACAAATCCAAACAAATTTCTATCGGCAGCAGCCCAACAGCAAAATGTTAATCATTCTGGAAATGTGTACTCCACAGCCAATAATTCTGTGCAAAGCAATTCTAGTCAATTGGCTTCAGTTGCGTCAAAATCTCAACAAATGCAGCAACATCAAGTGGAGCCACATCAAATAACATCACACAAAAATCCATCACCAGCCGAAGTGGGACAGAAAGTTCATCAAAACAATCCAAATTCACAAGCTAATTTAGAAGAAGATGCCGCCTCAGAGAAACCAGAACGGCAAATCGGTGGTGTAAAACTGTCAAAGACACCACCATGGCGAAAAAGCCAGTCTGCAGGCTACAGTTCTGAGAGCAACGAACGGGTTCCACCACTTCCAACTGCACACATAGAATCATCATCAAAATGGCTAAGCGCAACTCCACCATGGGAGAAGGGAAGTGCACCGTCGTATGTACCGCGTTTCTACACCAAAAATCGCCTCCTCACTGGAGTCACTAAGAAGTTTCCAAATTTCAAAGATGATCCAAGTGGCTATCTGAGCCAACAGACTGCATTGTTGCATAATTCGATGATAAACTTTGTCAGAAATAAAAAATCAAATGAACCATCGGGAGAGGAGGACGATGAAGAAGAAGAAGAGGAGGAGGAAGAGGACGAGCATATGGAAGAAGTGCAAGAGGCTCCAACGAGCAAATCTGTGATTCATCAACAAAAAATAAAACAACAAAACCAACAACGACAGGAGATGGCTCCTGTCGAGGATGAAAAGGTCTTACATTACACTGGAAGAGTGTATAACAATGTGCCAGCTCATCCTTCTGCACAGCAGCAATCAAACTCTGAATTAGCTCAAAGCTCAAACGGCAGTTTACCGAATCAATATCAGACACAGCAGCAGCGCATGCCAGCTCCAGCGTCACCAGCTGCGCCTTCACCTAGCACATCTGGTAATCATCTACATGCTGCTTCTAGTCAACAACAGTATCATACTGAGCAACTTGAACATAGCAAAACCGATGCTAGGCCTGAAAAAAGACGCCAGTTCGCCCAGCTGCATCAACGGCCTGATGTGCAGCCACATTTGACGACAACGATTGGTGGGCAAACAGTAACGCATTTCCCTAACGGAATGGTTCAAATCGAACAAAGTTGCGAAACTGTTCAACTTGCCCAACCGACACCAATGAAGCCACAGCAGCAGCTACAGCTACAACAACAAATCCAACAGCATAATTTGCTCTTCCGACAGAATCAACAAATACAAAAACAAACTACTGGAAGCAGTAAACAACAGCAACATCAACAAAAGGTACCTCTCGTTGTACCAGCTGCCCAAGAGTCACCAGTTTCATCCAGCACAACGTTCCCTAATCGTGCCACTCCTGAAGCACCACAGCTACTTTTGTCTGATGCTTCTAAAGGTCCAGCACAGGTCGGAGCTATTTCTACAAGCCATGAGAGCCCACGGCCATGTCCCCCCTCACCAGCAGAGTCTATGGAATCGACAAGCTCAAGAGCTTCGATAAAAACAGCGCCATCTCCAAGTTTAGTTCAAAATTCTCACACCATTGTCACTAAGAAGATTGAGTCTGCAAAGATTGTTAGGCAACACAAGACACCTCAACACTCCATGTACACGCAGACTTCAGCACGAAACACAATAACTTCGGTTACCGCTGGAAAGTCCCAGACTGCAACAACAACTTCTTCGAATATATTAATTGAACCAGCGAATAAAATCCAACATCACTCGCAAAAATTGTCTCCCAACAGCAGCCTTCCTGTGGCTAATCTTCAGCTGCAACCAATAATGCGGGAAACAAATAACAGCCATATAATCATGACTTCCACCGGTCAACTGATCGTTATGCCAACTTCAAGTGGCATCAAGCAGCAAATCAGCGGAAATCATCACATGATCATTTCAAATAATGGAAATGATAACAGCTCCTCTATTGATGTTCAGCAACAAATTTTGAACGCCTCCGCTAACAACGGAACAAATTCTAATGCAGGAATTATAATTCAGAATGCTGGCAGTTCCAATAATTTCCAAATCCAAGGAGGTAATATCCAACCCACAACTGTGATCCTTAACAATGGACAGAATCTTCTTGGAGCTGGAACAAAGGTTCTGACCCAGGGTGGCAATATCATCAATGGAAACCTTATATCGCCTAATAGTTCCGCAATGCTTGGTCAACAGACTGTTGTGCTAAACACTCTTCCCAATGGCTATGTTATCCAACCAAACTTTGCCACAGTCGATGGCCAAATGGTGAGTCAAATTGTGAATCAAGAAAATGGAACAACCACTTATGTTCAACAGCAACACCCGCAGCAGCAACAACAACAACAGCGAATAATCATTACATCGCCGGACATTAAACGGAAGGCCAAGAAGCGGAAAAACAGTTCCAGTTCCTCGCCTTCAACGACACCATCCAGTATATCACCTCAACAGTCACCAACTTTACAGCAACAACAAACAGCGGCAGTTCTACAGAATCATCAAAACAACGGTCAAACCCAGATGGTTCAGATCTCAACTGGGCCGCAGTATCCCACTCAAGGTTTCCAGATAAGCCCGAGCATACAGGGAATTGTTGTCAACAAGAACACTCAACAGGCACAGCCACAACAACAATTACTCTTCCAGAATGGCCAACTTATACAGCCTATTAATATGCTGGGGCAACAGCTGTTGGTACCAGCTGGCCTGGTAATGACTTCACCCGACACAACCTTGTTGCAAATTCAGAATGTCGGGGCTACATGTGGAAGCATTATAACACCACAAGGAATGATGCTGCGAGCAGCTAGTCCCCAAAATAAGAACTTCTTGTCACCAAATGGCGGCGGGCAACAGTACATCATGGGCAATAATGGCCAATTGAGTCCGATTGGACAGCTCTACAGTACCCCAATGGGAATTATGATGCCAACACAGGGCAATGGAGGCACCACTACCTTCGTCCAGCAAAATGCAACGATTGTTCAGCATCAGCAACAGCAGCAAACCATTCAACAGCAGCAAGTGCTGCAGCAGCATGCAACGTCAATTCAGCAACAAGTTCAACAACAAACGAATAATCAAACAGTAACTGTGATCAATAAGAGGATGCTAGAAGATGCATCAGGTAGTAATATCCAGAGGATAGCTGCAGCTAGTCCTCCGGATACTACTACACATAGTCCTAGGAGTCCTGAAAGACCACCAAGTCAGAGAAGCGGAGGAAGTGATATGGTAAGACTTTGATTAAGATGTCATGTGCTAGTATAGCTAAACGGTTTTATTTGTGTTGCAGGTTCAGTGTGTATCTAGCTCGGAACCTGATGGAGTGGTTTCGCCACGTAGTGTGGAAAGCGTACAATCGCCATCGACAACTGATTGTGAAAGAGGTATGTTTGGCAATAAAATTAACTAATAATAATTTTGCATAAGTTATTTACAAATTGATAGCAACTGTATGGGTTCCCAAGTGTTATTTGACAATTGTCAACGAAGTGTCTAATTACTTAACGAATCCGGTTCTTTAGACTTAAAAGCATTTATTTTACCAGCATGTCTACTTCTTCAAGCGTTTCTTTCAGTAGTGACATCGAATAAGACATCTTTTGATTAATTGGAACATTCCACATTTGTTCGTGGTGAATTTTAAAAATGTAGTGGTGAATAGTAGTAATTTAAATGTCTTTCCTTAAGTTATTACTCATCATCTGTCAAAAATGACGTCACAACTTAGTTACAGAGCAAAAAATCACGTAGTCGTTTTTAATGACACTAACACTGTTTCTAATAAAATCGTTTTTTTTATTGCCATCAATCATATTAACATAGGAATTTCATATTAACCTACAAATATTTATAAATCCCTCAGATACAAAAACTCGAAGAGTGAAATCACCCCCTCAGCAACAATTCAGTTCATCCACTCAAGATATGATGAAACCCGATTCGCATGGTAAGTCCTTTGTTGGATATTTATAATTTTTTTTTGAAATGCTTTCCTGTCTCTACTTTTTCCCTGTCAACACTATTACTTCTATCTTGTATCTCTGTATCCTTGTTTCTTTATCATTTTAAAGTTTCCATTGTGTCCCTGTAATTTTTTTGTTCAATTAATATCAAATTTATATACAATGAAAGAGTTTGAGTACCACACCACAACATATTCACCACATCCACACCATTCACTTACCACATCGTTTTTACCTTATACATTTCCCCCATTTTAATCACTGTAGCCGTTTTGTAACCATTATTTTAATTGAACGTAAAAGTTGAGTTTTGTTTTTTGGTTTGGTTATTTTTGTGTTATTTTGATTTACTGTATTTTTTATTTGTTGTATTTTACGTTTTTTTTTCACTTTATTTTTAAATTAATTTGGAAATTGCACAATTTCAACAAATAAGAGGAAAAAATTCCCATTGGAATTTAAATACTGCATGTAAATTATATTTTTTTTATTTTGTTGGTTCTGGTTTAGTTTTGCACTTAAATTAGTATAATAACGTATCATGTTGGCAATTTGTTTTTAATTGGAATTGGCTAATTAATTTGTACATTGTTTTTTTGACATTGAATATTTTTTTTTAAAGTTTGTGTTTTATGTTTAATATTTTTTTCAATTAACATTTCATATTTTTAACCGGCTGAAGGAAGTTTTTTCGATACCGTAAGAAAAATAATAAAAAAAAAAACAGGCATTATTACTAATTCATTTATTTCAGCTCTTAATTTATTTAACACGATTAACATTCCCCATGGCTAGGCAAGGCTTGCCAGATTTTGATTAGTAATTCATTCTTTCTGGTAGCTTAAAGGCACATTGCATACAAAGTTATTAACTAAAAAAACAGAAACAATTTCGTTGAAGGACTTTCTGTTTTCAGAAATTAAAAAATCCCTTCTTAAAAATGAAAGCTGTCTTTTAGTTTTCCAATTTTTTATTCCACATATTGGGATGTACATAGGTAGCTGTAATCAGTTGCTATTCAATAGTCTTCGATATATTATTGTCCGACAGCTGTCATTGTTTAAAACATTTTTTTCTAGAAAAGAAAACCACACAGGCAGTGTTGTGTTATATGCACATGTTAATTTGGTAGTTAAAAAAAATCTGTTGAAAAAGAAGTCAGTTCCGACTCTCCTTTTTTCCAGTTATTAGAATAAAACGTCAGTTTAGACTTTATAGGGTGTCCTTTGATCCTAACCTAATCTTAAGTTCGACCAACAGCTCGATTTTGCTTTTAAGTCACAAGTCAAATTCTGATTAATTTTGTAACTTTTTCGTAAAAACTTTTTTTTTAGTTATCAGCTGTTCAAATATTCACAGTAAATATTCACCACGATATGGTGAGTTTCTTTGTGACTTTTCTTGGTGACAAGACAATCCTCACAAGGAATAGTAACAAGAAGCTTGTAAGTCTATTATATTTGGATTTTTGACACTTTTTAATGAGTTTCGTCAAGAGTTAAATAATGTTTTTAAGTTGTACGTTTCCAACGAAAATCTACATGGATTTGATTTTGAAGCAATTTTGTCAACTGTCATATCGTTCAGTTTTGACACTAGCTCTCGTTTGATTTCGAAAACGAATCTAACGAACATAACGAAAAGTTGTCAAAAGCATCGTTTAAACCTTTAATTCCTCAAGACGCAATATATGTAAATGTACATACATAAAACAATTTTACTAAAATAAACGAAACTGAGAACGAATCTTTGAAACTATCAGCTATCTGACTGAACTATTTATTCAAAATAGCTTTTCACAGCCTTAATACAAACAAAATAATGATTTATAATTTTTTTTAACCCAGGGTCTCCATTGGCAATATTCCAGGCAATAAATTGTTGAATTCAATGCCATTGCCCTTATATTACCTAGTGGAGACGCTAAAGCAATGCCCGGTAGATGGAAGGCAACTATTGCTTTGTCAATCTCAAACTTCTAATTTTTAAAATGCCTGACAAAAATATTGTTTGAAAACAAGCGCGTTCAATTGAAATTGCCAGCCATGGACGTATTATATATGGACTGCTAGTTGCCTACCTCAAGTTGAATCCATTTTAGTTTCAGTTATTTTGAACGATAATAAACCTCCTCAGTACACTAGTGGGAAAAAATTAAATCTCAATTTTTACAGGTTTTTCCACGTTGGCATTTTAAAATTTTCTTTTTTCTCCCCTTGTTATTTAGAATATCCCACAATTAGCTTTTAGCTTGTCTTAGGCACAAACCAATAAAAAAAGGAAGTTGTCCACGATCTAAAAAAAACAAGAGGCAAAACACCAAAGATGTCGCACACTTCTATAGATGGATTTCAAAAGCGTCAGTTATGTTTTACCGGTGAATGCGACTTCTTGAATTTTTAAAAACAGATGTTGCGAGCTTCTATGTCAACATTTTAAGTATTTATTTTTTTTCCTGAAGTGGGTTCAGGAGAGCTAGCATCGCATTCTCAATTTTGGCGACATTTTTTTGACAATTGTTGTATGAGGCTGACATTAGACTAGCAGTCCATATATAATACGTCCATGTTGCCAGCAATGAAAAGCCCAACCAAATTGAAAATTACCCTTCTTTTGCTATTGTCATTGCCTCAAATATTGCCTGTGGGCTAAGATTCTTTATTTTTATTTTACCATGGCCTTATGTCAGCTTTGGCCTTAATGACTGTTTCTTTGCGTCACGTGGTGGCATCGTGTTCAACTTATTTTTGACAGCCAGAGATTCCCAAATATTTTTAATTTTAGTTCTTACGCTGTGGCTCCACAGGCAATACTTGAGGCAATGAGGAGGGCAATTTTCATCTAGGTGGGCTTTTCATTCTCGGCAACTTCAATTGTTCGCGCTTGTTTTCAAATAATATAACGCCAGCCATTTTGAAAAAGAGAAATTTGAGATAATAGGTTTGTTCGATCTTCCCCGCCCCAGTGCGCACTGTGGAATGTCAGTGCATTTCGTTTAGCTGTCAAAAAACTGTGTTTCTGCTGGGGTTTGATTTAACATCGAACAGCTCAGTGCAACAGTTTTAATTTTTTGACATATCAATCATGTATTCATTTTCTTTACAAAGTCTACATTTTTTCCATTTCCATCAGATAGAGTATATCTCGGCATTTTATCTAAAATCACAAAAATAACTTAATAATTGCAAAATAATCTACAAAATATCTTATATATACCAGATATTGCACTCCAAGTTTGTAAAATAAAATTTGTTTTAAACTTCTACCACCAAGCACCAACAGCTTATTTGAATTTTGACAGTACTGATTTCTTACACCGACCAAAAACCTGGGGCGTGAGAGTGTGCACTCAGTGCGAGCTCGGGGTTGACATCGAACACAGTGCAAAAACACTGGGGCGAAAAAAGTCACATAAAACACCTCAGTGCGAATCCAGTGTACACCAGTGCGCCCAGGGCAGACATCTAACAACGCTAATATTGCCTTTGCGATTGACAAAGCAATAATTGCCTGCCATTTACCGGCAACTGGTTTTGTCACTGCTTCAGCGTCTCCTCTAGGCAATATGAGAGCAATGCCTGGTATTTTGCCAATGAAGATCCTGGGTTAGGCCTCGAAGAGTTTTGCATTTTTTGTTTTATTTTATGCCAGGTAGTTTCAATTTGGAGGAATAATGGGAATCCTGAAACAGAGATACAGTCCGGACTCATTACTTAAAATAACGGACCACCATTGGCTTAAAGTGGGTTTTTTTAAATTTGGTATCAGTTTAGGTGTTAAAAGAGGTATCAGTTTAGGTGTTAAAAGAGGTTTTATTTCTAATAACTTAAATAACTCTAATTTAAATTTAACATAAACAAACCGTATAAAAGTTTTATTCCAATTTTTTGATTCTCCGCCTACAAGTGTCGACTGAAATAATTTTTTTGGTTTTTTCGTCGCCAGTGTCGCCAGTCTCCAGGATTTGTTTTTTGGTAAAATAGTAAAATGTTCCGAACCAATTAGCGATGTAAATTTATTTTTTAATAATTTTATAGCTCTATAATCCCGTTTGGAAGGCTTTAATTATTGCTTCCCTTAGATCTCTCGATAAAGCTACGCCATATTTGTTCTGTGAGCTAATTATAAGGTTTGGTTTTGGCTCTAGTTAAAATTCATTAGTGAAATATTTAGACCTTTGTCTTACAAAAACAATTCAACTTACAGAAAGAATTTAGCCTCCAAAACCGCTACCAAAGCGATAATATCGGAAAATTTAGGCTCAATAGAACTAATTTAACGTTGTGAATATTTTGCAATTGAATTGGTACAAGTAGAATAATAACCTACTGGTGGATACAATAAGGTTTATAAACACACAGAATAAAACAAACAGGCATCACTCAAAAACCAACAAAAAAAAAACTATTTATGTAAATTTCCCTTTATGTATGTTGAAAGCTTTTAGCTTTTATTTAAAAGTCATATTATTCGCTTGATGCCTAACGACGTAGCAACTTATTTCTGTTTGGTCTTTGTATATATGTACAATGGTTTGGTCAAATAATAAAACAAATAACGCAGAACATCCGACTACCGACAAATAACGGCTGAAAATGTAATACAAGCGGAAATGGCTGCCATCCGTTTCCGTGAACTCGCTATCAAAATAATAGGGGAGCTGCATTTAAAATGTATCTACACATAACTGGTTCTTCGTGAATAATATATATATAGTGTTAATCCCTTGATGAAAATTAGTGTTGTCTTCAATGTTGGCATTTAGGAATTCAAACCGTTTTTGGTCCAATAATTTTGGTTTTGCATAAAAGCGTGTTTCCTCAGAAATTCAGAACACAATTCCTGAGAAAAAAAATTAATCCATATATTTCGTAGGATTTGCTTGCTCGATTTTGGTTTTTCATTTAAAAGGAAAGAGATATGTACATACAAAGTTGGCTTATTGATTTTATTGATATTTAAATTTATCAATTCCATAAAAACGACTTAGGACATTTCTTGAGATCTAAGAGATCTTGAGAAACAGACCTGGCAAGTTTCTAGCTGTTCATCATCAAACAACAACAAAAATGTTTAAAGGACAACATCATCGTTTTACAATATTCTCCCTTTAAAACATAACTTTAAAGGTTTTTGCTTTAGCTGAAAAAAGATAAACATCCAGTAAATCCCATGGCTATACTCGAACCATCTTTATACTTTAAAAATTTCCCCCAACTTATAGTGTTTAGGAACAATCTCATCCCAAGCCTCCCTCTTTGTGTGCACATTGTGCAGGTACATACTGTATACACGTGGCCACCCACTCTGCACTTTGTAGCTACGTAAACGTCCAGGTTCATTAAGCTACTCCCACAATGGACGTTTTGTGGAATTCTCTGTACTGTTTGAAGTTCTTTTCCACTCAAATAATAAAAAACAAAATGAACCGATAAATGTTGGTTCATGGAGATTTTCCTTCGTGATTTGTATGTTTTTTTTTCAATTTTGTTTTTTTCCCTTTATTGTCCTTGGGTATACTTTCTCGCCGTATCGTTCATTAATGCGATGTGCGCCCAAAAATCACAGTCAATTACTGAATTTTGCTTAAAAAAAATATGTATATCCTTAAAATGCAAAAAACAAAACGGCAAAGCACAACAAACTCCAGCTACAGCTCTTAAATTATCCCTTGGCACAAAAATCATTCCAGATTCAGAGTTTTTTTTTTGAAAAATGTAATTTGTTGTGCATCCATGAAAAATTAATACGTCACTTCTGTCTGCTGAATCTGACGGTTTTTTTTTTTTGTTATTGTTCGACCAGATACCGAACATTCTTCTTGCGATTACTTCCAATTCACCTCTACTGAGCTGTATAT
Organism: Platycheirus rosarum; assembly: GCA_963971375.1. NCBI lineage: Eukaryota > Metazoa > Arthropoda > Insecta > Diptera > Syrphidae > Platycheirus > Platycheirus rosarum. Next base: position 123,991,275 of record OZ020509.1, on the reverse strand, counting down.
TTTCGGTCTGCCATGCTGGCGGAAATGGAAAAGGTATTTTGTATTATTCTATATTCAACATTAATAAATGCACATGACAAAACGCCAAACATGTTAAATGTGGAAATAATAAAACGCCTCTTATGTCGGAACAGAGAATGTGTTTTTTTGGAGTATTTTTGTTGTATGCGTTTCCGGGATCCACCTCCCAGAGGACCACCCTGCTATGAACTTCAGGATATAAAAAAAAAGAATTAGATACAATAGAAATAAAGAAAAACGATTTATGGCTTTATGTTGGTTAAATTTGATTTATTACGGTCAAATATCTAAATGGGGGATAATCTTACCTCGCAAACATAAAAAAGGGTCATCGTTTCTGTTCCAATCATATAAAAAAATTCAAGTGGAAATGATAACCCAAAGCTTAAGGGGAAAACAGTAAATACTGAAGACTTCTTTGTTATCGTTTAGACTTTAAATTAATTCGGATTGTAAACCGTTGAATCTGTAAATTATTTTTTGGGCAGTTTTATTTTTTATTTGAAAGATTACAAGAATACTATTTTTATGAAGTGGTGCCAGGAATTGAGTGTGTTTCGTTAACTTGAGCATTTAAGAATATATGTATTAACACAAAAAAAGTTCAGTGAAGAGTGATTATTTCTGAACTGAAAGTTGCACTTCTTCATGTGCGTTTAGTTAGTGGAAACATTTTCAATGAAAAATGTAAGAGTCACTACTTTCGTCATTGGTCAGTGGTTGAGATGTAACGTAACGTTTTATTCTAGTTTCATTTCGCTTGATAGGTACTAAAGGTTAGCTGTCAAATAAGAGTTAAAAATTTGGATTTGAAAGTAATTTATATGATGCTCTTGCTTTGTTCGTAATAAAACTAAGGATTGCTTTGCGTGCGCCACCTAAGCCTCATTTTCCTCTACTGTCCCTTCTCTCTGGGGTGGAATCAAAATCAAAATCAAACTGAAGCATTGATGTCCATCCGCTCTAAATGATTTAGCCACTTTTTAGCTAGGTCTGCATTTCCTTCTCCATGCGGTTTATGTTGAATAGAACCAAAATCCCCCACAGAATTTTTCTCTTGAGCAAGTTAAAGTTAAAAGAAGAAGTTAAAGAAAAACTTCGCACCAGGACCGTTTGGCAATACGAGAAAGCCAACTGGGACGGCCTGAATATTTTTTTTCGAAACTTTAACTGGTCACTATGCTTCTTCGATAGTGACATTGATGCCAGTGCTGAAATGATCACAAATGTGATTATTCTAGGAATGCGTGCTTTTATTACTAACAGAGTAAAAAGCATCAAGCCTAAAGAAAAGTCTTGGTTTAATTCTGAGTGTAAATAAGCTATCAGGCTCAAAGAAGTAAGTTTCCGATCTTACAAAGCCAACCCTACAGAGGAAAATCGGAAAAAGCACAAACAAGCAAGGAACTTATGCAACTCCGTTATTAAAAAAAAAAAAAACAAATTTTTGCATGACCAAAAATTACGTCAAAAAATTCTGCAGTGTCCCAAAGGCAGTAAAAATTGTTGGTGATTTGTAAAAAATATTAAAAACTCCTCAACATCTTCGGTTCCAACGCTCATCGACAATAACAAACCAATTGTTTACTCTTCAGAGAAGGCAAACTTGCTCGCCGCCCATTTCGCTGCCAGCTCCACGCTGCCTAACAGCAACGTTGCCCCTCCTGTACTTGAGAATGTATATTTTTCCATGGGACAGATTTTTTTCCGCACTCGTACAGTAGCAAGAGTTCTCAAAAATCTCGATATACACAAATCCGCTGGCCCGGATGGTATACCCCCGATTCTTCTGAAGAGGTGTTCTTCCACACTGGCAAAGCCACTGCGTAAGCTTTTCCATCGCTCCTACTCTTGTGGAATCTTTCCTAGAAGATGGAAAACAGCATTTGTCCAGCCTGTCCCTAAGAAAAGTGACCCATCCTCCCCCTCCTCCTACCGACCCATAGCACTAACATCCCTTCTTTCTAAGTTCATGGAAACGCTGATTAACCGTCAGCTTAAGGAATATCTCGAAGATCGTATGCTTCTCCATGACCGTCAGTATGGCTTCCGCAGCAACCGTTCCACTGGTGATCTGATGGCATATCTCACCGAACAAATCTTAACATCGCTTTGGTGAAAGTAAGATTATTGCTCTTGATATCTCCAAGGCATTTGATAGAGTTTGGCATGAAGCTCTTATCGAAAATGCGTGCTTTTGGGATCGATGATACACTTGTTCGTTGGATTAGAAGCTATCTTCTGGACCGTTGAATACAAGTTGTATTGGACGGATTCAAGTCTGATTCGCACAAAATAAATGCTGGTGTGCCCCAGGGCTCTGTTCTGTCTCCGACTCTTTTCCTCATTTTTAAAAATTATCTTCTGTCTGTTACTTCTAATCCTCCGCCAGTTTTGCTGACGGCTCTACCCTCATATTCGTTCGATAATTCACGTCCTTCGCCTTCGGACGTACACTTGCAACGGAACCGTATGTCAAGCTCATTAAACTCCGATTTATACAGCATTGTCAAATGGGGTAATAGGAATCGTGTGGAGTTTAATGCTTCGAAAACTCAATGCTGTCTTCTGTCGTTAAAGCTTAACATACCCCCAATGCCATTGTCCATGAATGGCACTTACTCAGTATGTGTGTCAACGACGACCTCCGTTGGAACGACCATATATTTGAGATCGCTAAGAATGCTAGTATTTTTTCCCTTCTGATCTCGCTACAATTTATAAAGCATTTATACGCCCTAAACTCGAGTATAACTCACACCTCTGGGAAATTGCTTCGCAAACATCGCTTCAGCTGCTGATAGAATACAAAATCGAGCTTTAAGATTGATAGGAAATAGAACTGCCACTAAAACAATTGCCCCTCTCGAACATTTATTTTATAAAAAATGTTCACTCGAAGTAGCCAGCTGCATACCTCTCCTTAAAAGTTTCTCCCGTAATTCTCGTCTCGCAAGGAATGCTCATCAGTTCACCCTTGAGCCCAATTTCGGACGTACCGTGAAATATAGGGATTGTTTTTTTTGGCCGAACCACACGAATTTGGTATAGTTTACCCGGCGATATTTTCCCTTGCCATTTTGATCTGCAAACATTCAAAACCAATGTTAATCGACACCTCCTATCTTCCCCCCCCTCCCCCCCTATCTTCCTAATGCCCGCGCAGTGTGTTTTACATTAAAAGGGAAACAAATAGTCCGCGCGTTAATTAAAAAAAAAAAACGCATTTTTCATAGGTGCCCACACCACCGGAGTCTACCGGTCAGTTTTGTAAGAACCCAAGTCTCGGATAAGTATGTGAGTACTGGTAAGACTATAGACTTGCACAGCAGCAGCTTAGTTTTTATATTAAGGTTTTTGGATTTAAAGAGCCTCGAAGAACTATAGCAGTAGGTTCTGTTGGATTTGGCCAGCCACCCGCGATTATCTTCCTCCATATTATTATAAGATGCTACTTATGACTGAGGGCAGTTAAAAGACTGCACTACTTCAAATTCATGCTCCGTTACCCTGATAGTTGGACCAACACTTCTCGCAGACGTGCCACCATGTACTTAGTTTTCCCTTAATTAATATGCAGCCCTAGGTTTTGCGCCGCCAGCTCGATCTGGGTGAGTGTTGTACAGCTTGTCGATGTCGTCTGCGTAAGCCAATATGGTGACGATATTCCCCCTTGTTGACGTGCCGGAGTTACGAATTGCTTTCTCCAACGCCAGGTTGAAGAGGATCCATCCCCTTGTCGGGGTTTATTAAATATGTTGTTTGGTCTGGACAGCAAACCGGCTACTACAATTTTGCTCAAAATTTTGCAAGCTTCCTATTTTAGCCCAAGATTAAGTGGAACAAACCCTTTTGTTTACTGAACACCCAAAATGGCAGCGGAAAAACAAAATGCCAGAATTTAGGTTGTCATCTTTTTAAGCTCACTGCATATGTGTGCATGTAAAGTCTTCAAGTTTGGTGTGAACAACATTTTGAAATTCGTAAATCTCGTTGAAATTCGAAATTTCACTGAATAGGGAACAAAGTTTAAGAAGGGATTTATTTGATAAAGTAAATTCATGAGGAGATGCTTTATTTTGGATAACTTCATATAAAATCGCAATGCATATCAGTAGAATAATAAGCGATCGATCGTTCTTGTGACACCCTGTAGAAAAGAACATTAATTCTAAAACATTTAAATAACTTCCCATAATGAACTGAAACATTTCAAATTATTTTTTACGTGCGATTCTTAAGGTTTATAGGCAAACAGAATGTGTGTACATATATAAATATAAGCTAATTGTCCCTGTACATATTGTATGCATTTCTTATTTGAAAATATATTTATTTTAATATGCCATAACCGAACTTAAAGTTATACTAAGGAATGGCACTAACCATAACCACCACCTTTCTGTTTGAGCTCTACAAAAACAACAGATCTCCTTTTTAAGGTGCTGGTTGGCTTAATTGAATGTCTACTAAAAACAATGTTTGTCCAAACAACTTTCGTTACCGTGTTTGTCCCATTAAAAACAATACTAATCTTCATTCATCTATTTCACTGTTAAACCTCATCCATTTACAAAATCATTACTGAATCCCACTGCAAAGTTTTAAGAATAAAAAAAAAAAAAAAAAAAACCTATGACAACTGAAAAAATGAAAACAACAAACTCTCTAGAATCACCTACAAATTCGCCACCATCATCAATGTCGGCAATAACCTCAACAATTAATAAAAACAACCTGGCCACAAACCACCATCAATATCATTCAAATCACCAAAGCCCCATGTCAACTTTCTCAAATCCAACCATCCAAATCGACTTCACCCAAAATGCTTTGCAAAAAACCTTTACAATTGGCGAACTGATTTGGGGTGCTGCTCGTGGCCATCCGGCGTGGCCAGGTAAAATTGTACGCCAACCCGACGGGATGTCAACACCTTGTGAATACCAAAGTGAGACTACTTGGGTGCAATGGTTTGGTGGCGGTGGTCGGTCACATGCTGAGCTGGTAGCTGTCAATACCCTGAAGAGTCTATCCGAGGGTCTGGAAGCCCATCATAAAGCCCAAAAGGATACAAGAAAGTGAGATTTGAATTTATTTTCTTTTATTTACATAACATGCTCATAAAACTTTTTATTAAAAAAAAATAAAAACAATCGGAGTTAACGCAATAGCTAGAAAGCAAGTTTATTTAGCCAATTCGTTCAAATTAGATTAGATTAGTTAGAATGAATGAGTAGTATAATTTATTATACAAATTATTTTCTTTCAATTGTTAAATTTTGTTTAGTTTTTTTTTTTGTTTTATTAATTTTTAAAACAAAACATTAACTCATTTGTTCTTTTCTTTGTTTACTTTATTTTTGAATTCCTTCCATGTCCGATTTATTTTTGAAATCATCATTACATACTCACAAATACACGTCATCACACAAACAACATTTTCATTTCAAAAAAAAAAATAAATAAATCCAACAAACTCCTAAAAAAATATGAAATGAAAAAAAAATCCAGGAGCAGAAAATTAAATTCCCAACTCGAACGTGCCATTCAAGAAGCCATGACTGAATTGGATCGTATTTCAGCAGCAACAACACCACCAGGCAGCAGCAGTTGTTCCCAACCAACCTCAACATCTTCCGGTAGTCCGAACTCAACAAAAAATCGAGGACGTGGACGCACCTCATTGTCGCAGACTGTAGTTCAGCAGAGATCCAAACCGATTCGAATAGCACCAGCACCTCCTAATGCAACTGCTAGTTCAACAATCACCACTACAAGCATCACGAGCATCAGCAGCAAACAGCAATCACCCTCAACGAATATTAGCCAAGTCACCAGCCAGCAAATGAGTCATCATCATCACCAACATCACCAATCTCAAGCGCAATCGAAATGACCCGAATCTAGCGCGCTCTCGTGGTCAATGCAAACAGTTACTCTAGTCATTCACAACAACTAACAGTTAAATGAGTTTCACATACAACAAATCCACGCAGATGTCACATCGCTGGCGCCGACAGAGCAACGCTCCTGGACAGGATCAAAGCGAACCCGCAGTCTGAAGCTAGAATAATAAATTGTTATAATTTTGTATTCGTTTTATATATATATTTTTTTTAATGTTTCAACAACACAATATAAATAGTTTGTACATACCTTAATTCTTTAATAATAAAACCGTTAATTTATTTCAGCAAATAGACAATAAAGAGATATAACTGCAAATTGTAAAATAGACAAAATGTATGAGAAAGAAAAAACAAATCACATTATTTTAATTTTAACTAATTTATTTATTTTTAGTTTTTAATTTATGAGAATTATTTTTGAAAGTGATAAAACACACAATACAATTCAATGTTTTTTTTTTGTTTCACATTTTACATTTAGCTTTACATTTAACGGCTCTAGGAGTCAAAGCATGTAAGCAATTTTGCAAAACTTAAATATTTTTTAATAAAAAAAATTGTAATAGAATAAAACAATAAAAAAATCAAAATACAAATAAAATCACATCCACACATTACATTATAAAACTATGCTTTAAGTAGAATCTGATTACAATAGACACAAATCAATTTTCTTAAATCTTGCATTTAAACTAAATATAAATGAAATAGAAGAGGTAAAAAACAGAATCGTAAAATGTATTGTTTTTCAGGATTTGGATTTATATACAAAAAAAATAACTGAAAACAGAAATTGATTATTGTACTATTATCAACGTTGTTAATATTATTCACACTTTAATGTAATATTGTAAATAAAACAAAATGAATGAAATAAAACAAAAAGAAATTGAAAACTCAATTTGGAATGATATATCCCTTAGATGAAAAAAAAAAATCAAATAAAGGCAGCAGAATGAAAATGTTTCAAATGAAAAAAGAGTATTTTGCTTTTGAAATAATTTATTTTTTTAGGGCTTACAAGAAACAGATTCTAAAGTAAGTATACAAGGGTTCATTATAAAGAACATTATTAGGCAAAACTTAATTATCATAAGTATCTCAATATGATTCAAAGGTAAGTTTAAATTTCAGTATCAAGGGAAGGGGGAGGATTGTTGGGACAAAAGGTCTGATTTCGAGGGAGAGACAAATCCTTCAATAGAAACCTTTGTTTTTAAAAAGCACATTTCATGTTATCATTAAGAGGCCTCCATACAAAATGTCGAACTCAAATTCGAGGACCAGCAATTTCGAAACCAGGCAAAAAAAAAATTGGTCATCAAAGTTCGAGACAACTACCTACACATTTCCATTGGTGTCATTATGTATCTTTTGTTTCGTTTGAAGCGGTGGTTAGAGGGTGAGAGTTGCTTACCTATGCTTACCTATGAAATTATTCCATCTTTTGGTGAATTTGTGAACTAAAAATGGGTATGATCTTCGAAAAACGTTATTTTGAACAAAAAATAGAGGTTTATAAAATGTACTATATTTCAAAAACGTGTGACTTTTTAAAACATTTTTTTTTCTCAAATCAAAAAACAAATATTACATATTGGAAAAGTTATGTGGTATTTGTAATGTATTTAAAACTGAAAAAAAAACATCAGAAAATAATACAAACAATTAAAATTTTCATGGCCAGATAAATTAAAAAAATTATATGAAAAATAAAAAATCTTCTCCGAGCGTTTCAAATATCTGCTCATTACCTTTAAATCGACATACCTGGTTTAAGTCTCTATCTCACTTACAGATGACTTCTGTAGATCGGTTTTGAATATTTTTTACGAAACAAGTCACGGAAATATTGAAATAAAACGAAAACAAAATCAAAAATTAAAAAAAGGTTTCAGGGGTTTCAAAGCTAAAATACCATTTTTGGATACGCAATTTAAATTTTTGTAATACATTCACAATGGGTTTCAAACAGACGGCATCCGTTTGTGCAATTTTTCGCTTTTTTCAAAAAAAAAAAGGGCGGAGGTCTCAAGACTTACGGCGTTGCTCTGGTACATTATACATTTTCTGGATCTCGAACTTTGCTTAAGGATTTTGTTTTTATATTTTTATTTGAATAGGTATTGTAAATCCTACTTATAAAGGATGTTTTTTAGACGTGTGGTTTTCAAGAAGAAATAAAACGCATAAAATTTAATGTTATGGCCAAGAAATTAGCTTTATTATAAAGATAATGTTTTGCCATTATGTTTTAAAAAATGATTTCGGGCAAGTGGCCATCGCATCTGGGTCGAATAAATTCCAAGCGAGAGGCCCAATTTTCGACCACTTTTTGCAGCAATTGGGGCCAGTAATAACACGACGAATGTTGTCAGTCTATTCATGTTGAAATGCCAAACCAAACTGAGCCCAAATCAAGTGACAGCTGTTAAATAGACTAACTCCGAAAAAAGTATTGCCAGATTGAAAACCAGACGTCTAAAAAAACACACTTTATTATAAATGTAAATGTTTGTATGTTTTGATGTTTGTTTCTCAATCACACGTCAGCGGCTTAACGGATTTATATGAAATTTAGTAGGTAGATGGATAATGTGCTGGATTGAAACATAGACTACTTTCAATCCAGGAAAAATAACAGTTCCTGTGGGAGACACTTAAATGTCTAATACTGCATTGCTGGAATTTGGCTGACTGAGCAATATTTTAACAGAATAGAATAATTTAACAGAATTTTTTTTCGTAAAAAAACACGCTTCAAAATAAACTATTTTTTTATTTAAAGTCCCAAACTTTGTCGATAAGATTGAGTTAAGCCTGAACGGTTTAACGGGTTTGGATGAAATTTGGTATTTATGGAAAATTGTATCCAGGAAAAATGCACGTTTCTTTCGGGAGGTGCTTAAAAATGAAATACTGCATTGCTGGATGTTTGTTTGTTATTTTTTGTTAATGTAGAGCACACTGCGGGGGAATTAGGAAGATAGGTAGGGGAAGGATAGGAGGCGTCGATTAACATTGGTTTTGAATGCTTGCAGATCAAAATGGCAAGGGAACATCTCGTCGGGTAAACCATTCTAAATTCGTGTTGTTCGGCTAAAAAAAGAATCCCTATATTTCACGGTACGTCCGAAATTGGGCTCAAGGGTAAACTGATGAGCATTCCTTGCGAGACGAGTATTACGGAAGAAACTTTAAGGAGAGGAATGCAGCTGGCTATCTCGAATCAACATTTTTTTATAAAAGAAACGATAAAATAAGGAATGACATTAAACATTGCGTCGGTGTTCTAGAGGGGCAATTGTTTCAGATATTTCTATTTCCTACGAATCTTAATGCCTTTTTTTCAGATAATAAATCGTTGATAAGTATAACGAAGAGTGGGAGACAAAACAGAACCCTGTGGCACACCAGCATTTATTTTGTGAATATCAGACTTCGATTCGTCCAACACAACTTGTATTGAGCGGTTCAAAAGATTATTATAATCCAACTGCGGGCGGTAGTGATGCAGTAGATATTGTGTTTGCTTGTTAACCAATAGATATATATGTTGTATATATACTATCAGATCACCAGTGGACCTGTACCTGTTGCTACAAAAGCCGTTCGGTCTTAGAGATATGACCTTAGAAAAGGGACGTTAGCGCAATCGGTCGACAGTTTGTGGGTGAAGAAGATTTTAGGGATATGCTGGACCAATGCTGTTTTCCATCCACTCGGCGTAATCACTTCAGATAAGGTTTGCTAATTAACCCAGCCATTGTTAAGTCCATATTCAGGTAAGGCGTTTTAAGATCGCCCTTCAAATCGCATGTAATATAAAGCAACCCCCAACACATACATACCTTGTTTCTTTTTTAATTTTTTTAATACATATATCAAAATAATACATATATAAAAATATATCAATTTACCGCGCGTTTTGTTTCGGAAAAATATCTATTATCCATCGCGTATTTGTTTATAAAAACAAATATATAAAATAAAACAAGTTATTATTTTTGTATTCTCCTTAAAGGCTGCCTATTTTAGTCCAAACTAAGATTATCAGCCAGGTTCTACATTTCACTTCCACTCGAGATGAAATCGATCGAAAATAAAATTCAGTGTTCCACAATTCGATTTTATCGATTTCCGAGCGTTTTCAAATCGATCTTGTTCATTTGATGTGAAATAGTGAAACAAAGGAGAGAGTAAAAAATAATATTATAAATGAAACTTGATAAGTTTATTGTACATAAAACATATTTAAACATATTTATAAATTTTATGGAGCAGCACAAGGATCTCGCTAGAGGGTAAATGAATGGAGATCGAGTTGTCGCGGAAGCTTTGTGAAACAATTTAAAAACCGAGCTCAATAGCCATGGTCCACCGCAGGACATAAGTGGTTGAAAAAAAGTAAATAATAAACAGCTAGCAACATTAAAAAAAAAGATAATGGCTTACATTTTGTATTGAAGGTTTGGACGGACTGGAAGGGTTCAATAAGAAAGAAGCTATTGCATAACAAAGCCGAAGATGTATGTGTACATATCTTAACTTAATAAATTTAAGTGTATTCTGCTAGCAATTTGGTTTCTTATTTGATTGGCTTCATTCAAGTTTACAGCCCTTTCTATTATATCGGGATGTATTTCATTTTCATTTGGTTCGTTTTCTAGCGCAATGTTTTCATCATCTTCATTTCGTATCTTGTAATGTCTACAGATGTTGTGTAATGCACAACAAACATTAATTATTTGTACCACTTTATTTGGCTGGTATTTAAGAGAGCGAGCTAAGCACCTAAAACGATTTTTCAAAACGCTGATTGTCCTCTACCACGTTTTGAGCCGTGCGTGCTCTAAGGTTCTCGCTTGTGAATCCCTATAGGGCGTCGGAAGAAAAGGCTCTAATCCATAGCCAGCATCTCCTAAAATGCCAGGAGGAACGCTCCCCTCTGTCATATCTTCTTTGAAAATATTTCCGAGCTTTGCTCAGTCTCCAGATCAGAGCATCATGACTTGATCCTGGACGACGGTCATCAACAGCTTTTATTACTACTAAGTTAAAATCGCATATCTGTTCAAAAGAAACGTAAGTAATGTACTATCTTTAAAAATGAAACAACTTACAATCATTGCATTCATTGAAATGCGTTGGATCTTGATTTGGTTGCGACATTCTAATATGGGTATGGGTATATATATTCAAAATCTAGAACTGCGAACGAACAAACTAGCACTAGCAAAAAATCATGTTATTCCACGAATTCTTGCTCCACAGTCCACAATAATTTCACTGCTTGCCGCCAACACTGGTGCTGTGAAGTTTCCCAATCATATTTAAAATATTTGACCTTCATCCACATCCTTCTACAAACCTCTTTTTATTTTTATCAAGCTAAACTATAAAAACAAATTTAATATAGATTTTTAATTTATTAATACACTGCGTTTTTTTCTGATTTAGATTTTTTTTTAATTTCAAATTAAAACCAACAAATCGTTAAATACAATAATATATTGAATTTTGTCAGCTTAAGATACATTTCCTCGTTTATTTGTTAAAAAAAAATTAAAATAATTAATAATGTAAGACAAATAATAACAGTTGCCCCTAAATTTAGTTAAGATTTTTTGAATTACAGTAAAAACTGGCAGAGGACACAGGGCCTCCGCACACGAGACTAGTTCTTCCTGGGGCACGAGTAGTTTTTAGGGGAGAGAAGCGGAGCGTGCAGGCGGTACGGCAGAAAATCTTCTACCTGGTTTGGAGTGGAAGAACGAAGAAGAAAACTAATACACACATAACTTTTTATGTTGGAGGCCTTCACAGAAATACAAATACATTGAAATATGGTTCATGTATAAAAAAATTTCATCCAGCATAATTCATCCCGTGTGCTGTCGAACAGTGACATTGTATAGTATATACATACATTCTCTATAGTACTCTCATGGTGGTAATTTTTCGTCTGGCATCTTCCTGGTTGATTCGTAACTAACTCTAAATAGTGGAGACGAGAACATTTACCGATATTTTACCAGTATTTAATACACTTTTGTTGTCTGTATTTATTCTATATTCACACCAATTGACAATTTCAGCACGCCTCATTGCGACTTGATTCAGAACTAAAAAATGATGCTTCATGATAGTACTATAGGTGTAAATACAACGACAGTGGAGTGAAACTGGTTTTCATACCGGCAGTACTAGTCTCGTGTGCGGAGGCCCACTGTGATGAATTTTGTACACCTTCAGTGGTTGTTAAATGTCAGAGCAAGTAGAGCACATATGTCGTTCATGATGTGACAGAGAAAAAAAAACATTTTGGTGTAGCAATTCACTACTACTTATAAGCCCACATTAAAACTTTCGTGTGGTTAGTTTAAGATATTTAATGTTAATTTTTTTCAATATTTATGTAATCCAAACAAACGCACTCGATAAAAAACTTGTATCACACATACATTGAAAACATTTGACTTTGACACTTCCACTTCGACTTGCTTTCCTTGCTCTACCTTAAAAGCAAGTGTAGAAAATCTTGCTCTAAGTTCCTCTAGAAAAACTCAATGAACAACAAATCTAAAAAATTGAGAGCAGCTTGGAGGGAAAACTTCCCCAATGAACAGCAAAATCTTGTTTTTTTTCTACCTGGAGTGGCTTAGAGCAGCTAGAGCAGACTGTTTGTTCAATGGACACTTGAGTAGAGTAGAGTAGCCTAAGGCAACGTAGAGCAGAGCAAAACAGCTGTTAAATGTCAGAGCAAGTTAGAGCACAGATGTCATTCATGTGTCGGAGAAAAAAAAGACATTTTACAGTAGCATTTAAAAAAATGCATCACATATATGTACATTTGAAAACATCTGATTTTGAGACTTCCACTCCAAAGTGCTCTACCTCAAAAGCAAGTGTAAAAATCCTGCTCTAGAAAAACTCAATGAACAGCAAATCTAGAATCTACCTAGAGTAGAGCAGCTAGAGCAGGCTCATTGAACAGACAGCTTGGTGTTCAATGGTTAAAATTTAACTTAAAAGGCAACGTAATTTCCGTAATTTATTTTGGATTTGCCTAAAACGAATATTTTGACTTCAAACAAAAAATTGTGGTATAGACCTAAATATTATTTAAAAAAATTGTGTTTAATGACAGTTCGGCGAAATGTCTTAATTCGCCACTGCATAAAATAAAAAAAAAATATTTCCTTCGAAACTGTCTTTGTAATGCCAAAAAAAAAAAAATACCTAAGCATTAAAAACGCGTATGAAAAATATAATACTGGCGCGTCAATTATTACAGGTTGTGAAATTCACCCAAACAAAAGATGGTAAGTTAAAAAAAAAATTATGCAGGATGGTGAGTTGTTTAATTGTGTGTAAGATTCTCAAAAAATACGTACAAAACGTATGTATTAATTTTTTTTTTTTGTTAAGTATTAAAAGCAATATACACATTTTTTGAACAAGAACATAGAAATGTATCCCCATTAAATCGAAGTTAAAAACAGTGCGTTTGTAAACTAGAAAACGACAATTATATAAAACTAGTTAAGAAATAATGTTTTGCAATGAACTCCCCAAATTAATTGTATAAATATTATCTTCAGGAATATCATCGACGGATTTACAAAGAATTTTAGTTCCAGGCTGCAAGAGTTCTTCTAATTTCGTTTTCAAGTCATCTCCAATTTTATCCGGCAGACCTGTTTTAAAGAAAATGTTTCAATAATTATTAAAATAAAAAAAACGCCAAGTAATACTGCTATGAAATCACTTACCACTTATTTCACAATCCGCTGTCATAAGAGGAAATGTAAACTCTTCGGGATATTTACGTATGTTTTCAACGCTGACTATGCTTAGGTTACCATAGTCAATGAACAAAATAGTGGGATGGCCATCACCAACAACTTCAATGCATCTGCCCCGATACCAAAGGTCGTCTTCAGAGTATTTTGCTAGACACAGTTCATTTACTCTGGAAAATTTTAATAAAAAAAAAAGAACATCAATTTTCATAAATCGATCTTTTGGTATTTATACTTACGATTTTTTTTTATATCAGTTAAATATTCAACCCAACTATTCGTATGATTTCCGGATAAGGAAATCGATCTTAACAAGAATGTATCTACTTGACTGAGGTTATGTTTTAAGCAAAACCTACTTTGTTATGTCTTAAATAATAAAAATAATTCTAACCAGAAAATATGAGGCACTCCTAAAATATATGGAAACTCCAAGCAAACATTTTTATAAAGGTTCAGATTTTGTTCACCGAAATTGAAGAATAATATTTGTGAAACCTTCGGTTACTTATGTTAATAAATATTAAATGTTAACAAATACGCAGAATTGTATTTTCTTGCAAAAAAAAGCAGCACTCAGTTTTCGTCCATTAATCTTCATAAATGTGAATACGTCCAAGAAAATCTGAAATAGATCTTTTCGATGTATCCTTCATTGCAGGGACGGTTTAGGACATTTTGCCGCCGTAAATTGCCGCTCTTCACCTCCAATATAATTAAAAAAACATACTTTTTGATTCTATTATAATAAAGGATGTTTATGTTAATGAAGTGGGTTTGACTTTTTTTCGATATACCATGCAAAGACTTAGGCCAGCACATCAATTCATGTTCACATTTACTCTTTTTTGTAATATTCATGCAAATAAAGCCGTGCGTACGGAAGAAGCCACCGGTGCTGTAGACGTAAGTGACAGAGAACCCGAATTTATCGATCCGACGCCGTTTTCAGCAACTCGGTCTCTAGAACATTTTGAGAAAAGATCTTGGCCTACATCCACATAAGATCCAACTGGTACAAGAATTAAAGCCAACGAACTATCATTATTTCGCCGTGTCTTCGGTGAATGGAATTTAAACCAGATTTTTATCGTCTAATCATCTTCAGCGATGAGGCTCATTTCCGTTTTAACGGATATGTAAACAAGGAGAATTGTTGTTTTTGAGTGAGCACAAACCTCATGAGACTGCATTACATCCCCCAAAAATCACTGACAAAGGCGTCATCGTCCCATTTGTTTTTAAATTCAAAACGGTTGCCAACATTATCGTGAACGACATGCAATTGGTTATTGATTTTTTTTATTCCTCATGTCAGTGGAAATCATTTGGAGGAAAAATGGTTCAATTATAAGACGGCGCAATTTGGCGCATACAGAGCGTGCAGCCATCACTTTGTTGAGTGAAACATTTGGTGACGGAATCATCTCAAGAAATGGACCTGTGATTGGCCATCCGTTCGCGTGATTTGAGATCTGACACCTTTGGGCTTCTTTTTGTGGGGGTACGTCAAATCAATGGTTTATGCTGATAAACCAGCAACGATTGATCATTTAGAAGCCAACATTCGAGGCACTATTGACGAAATATGATAATGACGAATATGATTTGGTATGCTCGAAAAAAGTAGTGCAAAATTGGACCGGTAGAATGGCTTTCATAATGCGCAGTCGCAGAGGCCATATATTAAGCAGTTATGAATAATCTCATCGCCAAAGAATTAAAACGAGATTGACAAATGGTTAACCTTAAATAATTTTTGATCCGCTTCAAACAAGAAAACGATCTCTCACAACTGCAATACGTGACAGCCATGCAGAGAAACATTCTATATGCAATGTCAATATTTGGATACAGTGTTTCCAAGACCATTTTTTTTTTCAAAAATTTAAAAGTTTCGATGAGCGTTAGCTTCTTCAAATTTTTTTGATCGCTGTTAACGTCAGCTAATATCCAAACCATTAGATTACATAGCATTTACTAGTTTTACTATTTTATCGCATCCTTTAAGTAAGTTGTTAATCTTATCAAAAACCTACGTATTTGAAAAGATTAACTTTGTTATTGTAATTAAAATTATAGTTTTTTCACCTCGGAATCGGTGATGAGCACAATTTGTTTTTAAGTTAGTTCCTTTTAATAAGCGGAAGAAGTAATAAATTGACTGAATTCTGATTCAGATATATGTACATCTTTTTGGCTGTTCGAACATGAACTTTCTTCGCCAGGAACTCAGAATAAGGGATTAGAAAAAAGGGATTGTTTTCGGGTGGAATGACGTACGGGCGAAATTCATGATAAGGCTAATTATATCCCTCAAATCAACGATCACAATTTCATACGCGAATTTAAAATCTAAAAACTGCAGTTAAATTTTGTAAAATGGAAACAACATCCTCAACGTACGGAGTTCCTTTTACTGTTAACAAATAGCTTCAGAAACTCATAAAAAATCGCCAACGGAAGACGACGTGTCTGATGAAGATTCTAAAAACTCACGAATTTTGTAATCCTTGATCAAAACTTTTCAAAAGAAGAATTTTTTTTTGATAAAATTATTGCTTATACCAATAACCTTTTAAAAAAATACATAAGAATCCGTAATTTCATTTGTGAATAGCATAGCGCTTGGACACATTGACGGAAAGTCGCAATGCCTCACCGCACATATCGTGGCCACACACAAAAATAAAGTTACTTGCTGAGGCAATAAATTGACAGCAGAGGAACAGTTGGAAAGTAAAACAAATATAATTTCTTTCGAATAAGTTTATTTCCAATTAGTCTCCGTCTCATAGTAACCATTTTTTAAAAAATGTGTGAATGAAATGTGAAAAAAAATTGTAACGAGACCATTGTATATACATTTTCTATAGTACGGAGAAATAAAAATGTGATTATCTGTCAAAAATAAAACGATATAAGAATAAAACTCGAATCAGTGTTCAGGTTTCATACAAATTTATGAGATTTTTAATTTTAAAACCCATATCTTTCCCTCTTACTAAAAATCATTCCATCTCTTTTACATTTTGATTGAAGTTTCATGCGCATTTGCGTTAATGTATCCAGGCACAGACACATATTCTAAACAAATCCAAACACAAATGCGATTTGTATAAGCCATTAATATTTGTGGTTCAGTCGATTTGTGTACATACAGAAATAAATTTGTGTACAGTTTTTTGGTTAAGACAATTTGTATATTTCTACGCAAATGGAATTTGTGTATACATACATACATATGTACATATATATGTAAGTTAGTGTTTTTGCCTTTTGTAAATCGGGTTTTGACGTTTATTGAATATAAATATACTAGAAACGCTCGGGCTTTTACTATAGCTATATCCATTGTTCGAATGTTCTTACTTTCTCAAGTAGGTAGTTGTTAGTTAAAAAATAATTAAAAATACTGCTAGCTTAATACATGCACGGAATACAAGAACTAACTAAAACGAAATCATGCGAATAAAAATAAATAATAATTTTAATTCCACTTTTTTCAGTTGAAGTCCATAGATGAGGCATAAACCTAGTATCCAATTCCGGTCAAACTAATCTTATCTCTACAATTTTTATCTCTACATAATCTTGAGCTAAATTTTGAAGTTGGAGAATTATGGGTGATGAATGAAATCCTTCACTATGTACTAGATTGATCAGGTCGCATGTTTTTTTAGAGATAATTCTTCTCTGCCTTGATTATCCCGAATATTTCCATTACTTTATTTGCTTTCTTTCTTAAAATTAGTGTTTATTTTGTTATTATCTCCCTCAAATCAACGATTACAATTTCATGCGTTAAATAAAAAAATGTCGTTACGATTTTGAATTTTAAACTGTGATTAATTCCGACTACGAAAACAGAAGCAATTTTCTCTTCTGTTCAGAACAAGAACTCTCATTATGTGCCAATCGAACAATTTCAGAAGCATTCACAAGCATTCGGAATGCTTCCGGACTCTTCTGGACGTCCAAAGAAAAAAAAACGGTATTAATAAAGCTGTGCTGTGTTGACATCTGTCAAATCTGTTGTATATTATTCAGTTACTGATGTCAAATCTAAACCTAATGATTAAATTTCATTATACAAATGAGAAGCAGCTAGCCAAAAACCGAGCTGACTTGAGAAGCATGTTGGTTGAGGCCCAGGTTCGTCCCGAACTGTAGCGCCCCTGAGTAAGTAAGTAAGTATACAAATGAGTTTTCGTTAGTGCAAGTATTGTGCAGTCGACTCTTTGACATTTGGAAGACAAAAGAAAACCGATTAGGCAAAAGCAATCCGCCAACATTTTTACAAATATCATCGTTGCCCTTGAAAGTGTATAGTAGAACCTGACGTAGTCGATTCCTCACCACGCACAAGAACTTGACCTTCAATTCGGCCAATTCAATTGTAATAGGCAGACTTCAAATTGGGCAAATTTGCTTTAGGACTTGGGCCAACAACCGTACCCAGAACCTCAAAGTTCATGACCATAGGCAATGCCGTTTGTTCGCTGACCGTGCTTCGGAGATTTCGTAGGAAGACCCCAATTCTTACCACAAAACCATCTTTAGCGGCTAGGCGCATGACTCTTTAACAAGCACAGTTGCCGCATATGGGATCACACCAACCCACATGAGGTGCTACCAACAATGCTACTGTTTGGTGTGTTATGGCCCAAATTGAACCATATAGACATAGACGACATATGGTTCCAGCAGAACGGCGCTACGTGCAACACAGCGGACGACACGATTGAAATTCTCAACGTCTACCCACCCTTATTGAAAAACCATTGTTGCCTTTAGTTTTCGACGAGAGCTGATCATTATCTACGCTCAGGAAGAATTTATTTGATCAATTGTGTAAATGATATTCCTGTGCGCCGTATCGCCCAACGGTTTAGGATAACCAGAAACACAGGTCGAAAATCGACTCTTAACCGGGACGACTGAAAATTTAAGATAAATTGAAACGTAACATTTATTGAAAAACAAAACCAACAGTTGTTTCATACAGTTTGTGTGACATGTGTAAACCTTAAAAATACATTTTGAAGGACAAATCCGAAAAAAAACCATATTACGCGATTATTATGTTGTTTTCACTTTCTTTTAGAGATTCTTTTAGACTCCTTCTACTAGTAACTGATTTTATTTATCTTCAGACTTAATTTCTATTTGGAAATTTTATGCAGGCACTACGAAAGTGTTTTATTTGTTTATGAAATGAAATGAATGACAATGTTTTAACGATTTTTTTCTTAGCTTTGTTACTTACCTTGGTGTATACTTGGATGTTGCTTTAGTTGATTGAGCATATTTTTGAACATCCTTTTGAAACTTTTGGATCTCATTTGCGAACCCTTGTGTCGTGCATGACACAAATCCGGTCTGCAAAAGGGAATTGTCCGTAACAACCAGTTCAATATTTTCGCCAGTCGGCAACGATGCACGATCCAAGAACTATAAAAAACAAAAACAAAACATGTTCAACTGAGAAAGGCCTAAGAAACAATTTTAAAATAAGCCATACTTCACGGAAAACAACGGGTGTTTTCTTCTTATCCTCTGCACCAGCTCTAAACGAATTTATATTCGCATTGAAACTTTCATTTTTAGACAAATCGAAAAGCTCAGCCCTATTTACTTCATTTTCAAAATCATCCTCATCGTAAACAATTTTCATATCTTTATTCATATAACTATACATGTATTCCTTCACTTCGTCTGTCATAAAGAAATCGGGAACATCTTTTAAAATAATCGGAACAGCCATACGTGGCAAATTCCAGAATTGTTCCGGGGCATTGTAAAGCTCATCCAATGATTTTGAATCAATATTACCATAGTCAATGTATATCAGTTTAATGTTATCCAAATCATCAGGATTCAATATCATAGCCCGATTATATTGATCCTCTTGGAATTTTGTAAGCACGATATCGCCTCTGCCTGGTGTGTGAAGGATGCTTGGCTGTGATCGAGCTGCTTTTTGTATTGTCGAAATCGTATTAAAGAACAGTAGGTTGTCTTCGTAAGAGGTTGACCGAACAAAAACAACATTGGTTTTAGGGATGGCTGTTAGAAGAACATTATTTCCTGAGGGTGGAAGTTGAGCTTTCAATGCTGCCTTTTTAGAAGCATCTTGCTGGGGTGCACTATTCGGTGACGGTTGTACCTCTGATGTGGGGATTTGTTCTGTTGAGTTTCTTTTCTCTGCCAAATGTTTGGCCCACGCCGGCCACATGGACCTGGGAAGAAAAATCAATTGTTTGACGATTTGTAAAATTAAACATGTGTAGGTACTTACTTGGGCTTCCCGCAAATATAACGATGTCTGTTCCATTCTGCTTTTTGGCATTGGGCACTGCAGAAACCAGTCATGCATCTTGGACAAACGGAGTCACATTCTTTGCCGCAATGGCCACAAGAAATAATGTTTGCTTTCTCAAAGGATTCTGATGACTTGGAAAAAAATCCCTGTTAAGAAAAACAATTTTTTTTTTATAATAAGCGCGGACTTAAGGAGATCTTCTCTAATACGAATATTTACATACTTCGAGCACAAGCCGAAGTTAAAGAAGATTCAAGAGGAAAGACCGATGAAACTTTGTTTTTCCAGTGCCTTTATTTAGCGGAATAAAAGTGAGAGATATGAAACATTTAATCGGCGCTAAATAAATTGAGAATCAATTCTTAAATCAGGGGCTATGATTTGGATCCAGTCCAAATAGATACAAAAATATTTTATGAAGCCTAGCCCAAATACATATTTTGGGTTCGGCGGATGAATAATAAATACAAAACAAAATTGTTTGCACCGAGCCAAGGCCTAGTGGGTTACGAATCTGCAGGAGCCAACGGGGCCTCTGGATCCAGACGACTTCATTAAATGCACTTTCTCGAGGCAAGGTTCACTCTTGTATGATTTGCCACTTCCTGGAAAAAATAAAGTGACACAGATGCGGAATGCAACCCGGACCTCAGATATGTGCTCGTGTGTAATGCGCCATTAGTATGAAGTGTGGAGTTGGGTGCAAGAAAAAGCAATTGTTCTAACCTATTGAAGTTGATTCTATAGGTAGTTTGGAAGTTCAAAATCAGGCTACACCAATCAATTGCCAGGAACAATCCTAAACAAAAACTCGCTGGGTTGGTATGGTAATGTTGTTTGTATTGAATATACAATATTCTGACAAGTGTTAACTGCCTGCCAATTTGGACGTAGATGGGCAATAACTTCGGTCCAGCAAGCCTACAAAAAACATTAGACGCAACATAAAAATCTAAATCGAACAAAGTTGATTTGGGAGAACGATGGTGGTATACATCGTTGACTTGGTCTAAAAACTGAAAACACAACTTCAACATGGCGAAGGTTATTATAGGCACTTTTGTTAGGTTCGGTCTGGTTTAAGGGATTTATTGGTTAAGGGCTTTATACATCATGGAATACATGCTGTCTGAGTAAATGTTTAGTTGAGTTTTGTTTTAGTTAGTTCTATATCTAATAAAGCTAACTGTTTTTACACCTCATCGGAACAAAAAAAAAATGCTTCGTCCAAGATATTAAATCATTAATTTAAAAGCATACCCAAGAAGCCAGACAAATGGCCGTTTTAACGAATTTTTAATGTTAACGGAGCATTAAATAACTTAATACTAGGGAAAATTTGGTTCATATATACCGATATCGCTTTTCGTATGCTTCCTCTAATGGATTCCACTTCGCTGACACTTTTTCCTTTAGCTACAGCTGTATTCAAATCCTGCAGTATTTGAGCAGCATTTGATAATGCTTGTTTTTCCAAATTTATCCTTTGAAGACGCTGCAACATAGTTTTAATCAATTTTTCAAAGGAAATTATTTCTGTTAAAAAAAGAGCTAATTCGCGAAAAATTAGGATTGTCAAAAAATTTAAAAAAAAGGATTGCAAATGCGAGAACCAAGAACCCAATTGCCAGTAAATTCAAATATTTTATGACAATCAAAGTAGGCGATCACGCTGACGCTGACTGTGATACAGAAGATTGACACTCACACTATACTCTTTTTAACTGTGATTGCGATTTTTTTAATTTGTTATTAACATTAACAGTGTTATTCAGTATAACTTATCAAATCTATATCACATCATTTTCATTCAGTTGCCAATTGCCATTGCCATTATGAAAAATGCAGTCGTAAATATTACTCATTAATGCAACTTTTTACTTGCGATTATAGGGACTATAAGGCAAGTTATGCATTCGTAAAAAAAAAATAAAAATTCTAACAATCAAACATGATATTACGATGATAGAGAAGTCAAAAAAAGTGGGTCCGAAAATTCCGTCCGTCTGTCTGTCTGTCTGTCTGTCTGTCTGTCCGTATCGTTATCTACAGCCTAAACGGTTGGGCCGATTTGATTCAAACTTGGTATATAGTATTTTTAGAGTGCTCTACCCGACAGTTTTTGGAATTGGCATTCTAGCTCCAAAACTAACAGTACCTGCCATATACTTACTTACTTACTTACTTACTTAGGTGGCGCTACAGTTCGGGACGAACCTGGGCCTCAACCAACATGCCTCTCCAGCCAACTCGGTCTTTGGCTAGCTGCCTCCAGTTTTGCACTCCAAGTTGGTTCAGGTCGTCCTCCACTTGAGCGCGCCACCTAAGGCGAGGTCTTCCTTGACTGCGTCTACCCTCTGGGATGGAATCGAAGATCCTGCGAGCCGGAGCATTGTTGTCCATTCGCTCTACATGACCTAGCCATTTTAAACGTGATATGCGTATTTTTTTGACCAGGTCAATGTCGCTGTACAGCTCGTATAGTTCTTGGTTGAACCTTCTCCTCCAAAGCCCGTTAACGCAGATAGGGCCAAAAATCTTCCGAAGAATCTTACGTTCGAAACGACTAAGGATATCTTCATCCGCTTTAGATAGAGTCCATGCCTCGGCGCCATAGAGCAGGACTGGGATGATTAGGGTCTTATAAAGAGTCTCCTTTGTCTTTCGAGAGAGGGCTTTGTTACTCAATTGCCTTCCTAGCCCATAGAAACAGCGATTGGCAAGAGTAATTCTTCGCTTTATTTCTGACGAGATGTTGTTGTCAGATGTTATAGCGGATCCGAGGTACACAAAGTCCCTAACTACCTCAAAGTTGTACCTGTCTATTGTGATGTTTTGTCCAATCCGCCGGTGTTGTGTCCCTTTTTGTGGACAGCAGGTTTTGGCCTCATTGACTGCTAGTCCCATCTTAGCCGCTTCAGCTTCAATGCTAGCAAACGTTCCACTGACAGCTCGCCGAGTTCTGCCAATGATGTCTATGTCGTCAGCGTATGCTAGCAATTGCACAGACTTGAAAAAAATTGTCCCACTACAATTGACTTGCGAGTTTCTTATAATTTTTTCAAGTATTAAGTTGAAGAAATCGCACGATAGCGCATCACCTTGTCGGAATCCTTTTTTGACGTCAAAAGCTTCTGTGAGGTCAGAACCAACCTTGACGGAGCAGCGAGAGTTCTCCATCGTCATCCTGCACAGTCGGACGAGTTTTGTGGGAATGCCGCGGCCTTAAAATCGATAAAGAGGTGGTGGGTATCGATTTGGAATTCTTGGGTGGTTTCCAGGATCTGCCGTAGCGTGAACATTTGATCGATTGTGGACTTTCCTGGTCTGAAACCACACTGATAGGGGCCAATCAGGTTGCTGACGAAAGGTTTCAGGCGTTCACATAGTACGGCAGAGAGGATCTTGTAGGCGATATTCAGGAGACTTATTCCTCTATAGTTGGCGCAGTTTAGAGGGTCTCCTTTCTTGTGAATCGGGCAAACGATGCTGAGGTTCCATTCATCAGGCATACTTTCTTCTGACCAAACTTTAGAGATGAGTTGGTGTATGCACTCCACCAGGTCATCTCCGGCCGCTTTAAAAAGTTCGGCGGGTAATCCGTCGGGTCCAGCAGCTTTGTTGTTTTTGAGTTTAGATATTGCTATCCTTACTTCATTTTGGTCAGGTGGACGGAAGTTTTGTCTGTCATCATCCATGTTGAATGGTTCATTCTGCCTGACAGCGGGATTTTGGCCTTCATCGCCGTTTAACAGTCTGCAGAAATGGTCCTTCCATGTACTCAGCACCGACTGTGACTCTACTACGAGGTTTCCATTCCTATCTCTACAGGCTTCTGTGCGGGATTTTTTTCCTTGGCATGTTCTTTTTACCTGTTGGTAAAACTTCCGCACGTTGTTCCTGGAGTAGCATCTCTCAATATCTTCGATCGCGCGCTTCTCATGCTCTCTCTTTTTCTTTTGGAGAAGCCGGTGTTCTTCCCGTCTTTTCTGCTCATAGAGCTCGCGAGCAGCTCTCGTCTTTCTTTGCAGCGCCGCTTTATATGCCTCTTGTTTGGCTGCATGGGCCTGCCTGCATTCGTCATCAAACCAGAGGTTTCGTGGTGGTGGTCTGGTGAAACCTAGCACATCAGTTGCGGCATCTCTGATGGCTTGTTGGCAGTGTTGCCACTGATCTTCGGCACTTGATGCTGGCGGTACTGGATTTCTTGAGAGGTTACGGGATATTCGATCGGCATAGGTTCTGGCGGTTTCTTGCGATTGCAGCTTTCCGACGTCATACTTCCTCACAGTATTACTCCGTTGTTGTGGAGTTCGGGTTATTCGCATTCTTACCTTTGCTGCAACAAGGTAGTGATCCGAGTCGATGTTAGCTGCTCGGAAGGTGCGAACATCCAAGATACTGGAGGCGTGTCTTGCATCGATCGCAACGTGATCAATCTGATTGACGGTTCTTTGATCTGGGTGTCGCCAAGTCCCTTTGTGTATATCGAGATGAGGAAACCGTGTGCTTGCAATGGTGACGTTATGTGCCGCTGCGAAGTCAATTAGCCTAAGTCCGTTTTCAGACGTTGTGTCGTGTAGGCTATGTTTTCCGACAGTCCTACCAAAGATTTCCTCTTTACCTATTTTGGCATTAAAATCGCCTAGTACGATCTTAACGTCGTATTTAGGGCATTGCTCATAGGTTTTGTCGAGGAGCTCATAGAAGTCATCCTTGGTGGCGTCATCTTTGTCCTCTGTGGGGGCATGAGCGCATATTAGGCTAATGTTGGCGAATTTAGCCTTGATACGGATTGTCACAAGCCGCTCACTTACGTGTCGAAAGCCCAAGACTTCTTGCCTAAGTCTACCGCTTATGACGAATCCGCACCCAAATAAACGCTGTGGTCTTCTTGCGCAATCACCGTAGTACACGTCACAGTTTTTCATCCTCCTTTTGCCCGGCCCATTCCATCGCACTTCCTGGATGGCAGTAATTCCTGCTCTGTAGCAGTCTAGGGCCTCCGCTAGTTGTTTGGATGCACGTGGTCTGTTAAGAGTTCTAACATTCCACGTGCAGATCCGAAGGTCGTTGTCCTTGATTCGTTTTTCCGGGTCGTCAACAGTAAATCCGTCCTTTTCCGAGGCTATTGGTCGCTTCGCAACTTTTTCTTTTTTCCGTGGCAGGGTTGTTAACCCCACGCACAACCCCCAACCTGGAGGGCCAGGTCCTTTGTTGGATTCCTTGGACAAAAGGAACCGGAGAATCCGGAGTCAGTAACCCACTTCGGGGATATGAGCGCTGCCGTTGGCCCATTAAGGGTTCATCCGCCACCATCTCTATTTCAATGCCCTGACTTGCATTGAATTGTCCTAATGACCTTATCTCCAAATAAGTCAAAGTAGCTCATTAGGGCGTCTGCTTCGTTGACTGTTGATGCCACCGTTGGTCCAGTTGGTTGGGCTCATCCGCCGTACGTCCTCTTTCTGAGGGGCTCGTGCAAGACTTCTGCGAATCGATCAGAACAGTCATTAAAGCAGAGCATTATAGTGTTGCTATTTTTTCTGTGTTCAACACTCGCGCTTATAAGTTTAGCAGGAATGTCCGGATGGACAGACCAGTACCCGGTGGTTACCGCGGGGAGGTAAAATAAGCACAATTGATGTGTACGATATAGTTGCAGCGACTGTGCATCACCAGTTTGATGCCTTTCAGTGCCTACCCTATTCATACAGCACCCAACCAGTGGAGTTGGGTGCAAGAAAAAGCAATTGTTCTAACCTATTGAAGTTGATTCTATAGGTAGTTTGGAAGTTCAAAATCAGGCTACACCAATCAATTGCGAGGAACAATCCTAAACGAAAACTCTCTGGGTTGGTATGGTAATGTTGTTTGTATTGAATATACAATATTCTGACAAGTGTTAACTGCCTGCCAATTTGGACGTAGATGGGCAATAACTTCGGTCCAGCAAGCCTACAAAAAACATTAGACGCAACATAAAAATCTAAATCGAATAAAGTTGATTTGGGAGAACGATGGTGGTATACATCGTTGACTTGGTCTAAAAACTGAAAACACAACTTCAACATGGCGAAGGTTATTATAGGGCACTTTTGTTAAGTCCGGTCTGGTTTAAGGGAGTTATTGGTTAAGGGCTTTATACATCATGGAATACATGCTGTCTGAGTAAATGTTTAGTTGAGTTTTGTTTTAGTTAGTTCTATATCTAATAAAGCTTAACTGTTTTTACACCGCATCGGAACAAAAAAAATGCTTCGTCCAAGATTTGAAATCATTAATTTAAAAGCATGCTCAAGCAGCCAGACAAATGGCTGTTTTAACGTATTTTTGGATGTTAACGGAGCATTAAATACCTTAATACTAGGGAAAATATGGATCATATATACCGATATCGCTTTTCGTATGCTTCCTCTAATGGATTCCACTTCGCTGACACTTTTTCCTTTAGCTACAGCTGTATTCAAATCCTGCAGTATTTGAGCAGCATTTGATAATGCTTGTTTTTCCAAATTTATCCTTTGAAGACCCTGCAACATAGTTTTAATCAATTTTTTAAAGGAAATTATTTCTGTTAAAAAAAGAGCTAATTCGCGAAAAATTAGGATTGTCAAAAAATTTAAATAAAAAAGGATTGCAAATGCGAGAACCAAGAACCCAATTGCCAGTAAATTCAAATATTTTATGACAATCAAAGTAGGCGATCACGCTAACGCTGACTGTGATACAGAAGATTGACACTCACACTATACTCTTTTTAACTGTGATTGCGATTTTTTTAATTTGTTATTAACATTAACAGTGTTATTCAGTATAACTTATCAAATCTATATCACATCATTTTCATTCAGTTGCCAATTGCCATTGCCATTATGAAAAATGCAGTCGTAAATATTACTCATTAATGCAACTTTTTTTTTATTATCATACACGCGCACAATTGCCCTTATAATTTTGAACGCACTACGCGAGCATACGAAAGTTATGGATGGATTAAAAGAAGGTGTCGAGTCGATTAACATTGACCCTAATTATGTAAATAATGTTACTCAAAGGCGCCAGTTATATGGACCAGTAAAAACCATCAGTAAAACAGCTGAAAAGTGTATTTTTTTAAGTACGAGTGGTTATAGCAATCAGTAAAATTATGTCAGTAAAAATTAATTAAACGTAGACCACACCAATAACACCTGTAATGAAATATTTTTAAGAAAACAATATTTTAATCGATTTTCCATCGATTGATATCAATTTTATAGTTTAAACAATTTTCTAAGGCATGCAAAGTGTCATGTGAAACCAAAGCTAAGGCTATTTGCACACACCCCGATTTTGGACGGCCAGAATAAAATCGACCGATATTTTATTGGTAGCAGGTGCTTGCACACTCACCGGATTTTTATATATAATATTAGCACGCACTACCAAAACTAATTTTAAATGTCATACATACCTACAATTTCACACAGCAGCCGACTAAAATGTCGGTAAATATTCGGTGTGTGTGAAGCGTGTAGGTATTTAATCAAGTACGCCACTACTTCCCGATAATGCCGGCGATACAGTGACAGTGGACGGCTGCTCACCGGAATTTTACCGGGACCGATCAGCGTTCGGCGTGTGTGCAAAGTCCCGTTCCCACATGAGGTTCAATATTGTTATTTGGACGACCGGTATAAATTCGGCCGTCCAAAATCGGTGTGTGTGCAAGTAGCCTAAAGGTTGATTGTGTTTCAGACATTACTCTAAAAACATCACTGTGCAGAGTGCTGACAGTAACTGTAGTAGCCAAAAAAAATATTCAAACTAGCAGACTTCATTTCATATTTATAAATATGTTTGTATTGTACATTCATTAACGAAATATTTTTTCAATCCAATATTTTGTCAGCAATTGATTTCAATGTTGAGTATTCCATTTGAATTACCGTTATTGAGCTTAAATATGTTTGCTGTTCCTAGATCAACATTTCAAATATCACCTCATTATATTTCAAATTTCGGTAAGTCGTTACTCATATTTGTATGTTTGTACATTTATGTATGTACATATGCAGGGATTTTTTCAGCCGGGGGTAGGGGGGCGAAACCGGTAATTCTTTCGTTTTGGATGTCGGAAGATATAACCACTTGAATTTATATACAAACGATAGATGATTGCACCCTGATTTCAAATACATACATAGGTGCCAGACGTTTTACTTTCAGCTTTCCCTTTGACAGACGCCCCACAAAAGGAGCGAAAAATCCACTTTGGATGTCGGAGGTATAACCACATGTGTGATACATTAAAATTTCAGGATTACGCTCCTGATTACAAATATGTAACCCACAGAAGTTGTTTTCAGCCTTCACCCCGCCGATATTTTAGTGCGCATATCTACACATACACGATAGCGAATTTCGGTTATACCTCCACTTCCAAAATTTGCTGTCGGCTCTTAGACTAAAACATCCTATAACCTACAGGACCCTATGGCAATACGTGAAAGCCAAATGGGACGGCCTGAATAATTTCTTGCGTAACTTTAACTGGTCGGTAGCTTCCTGGATAGTTTCATTGATGCCAGTGCTGAAATGATCACAAATGTGATTCTTCAAAGGAGCGAGCTTTTTTTTCCTAACACAGTAAAAATATCAAACCCAAAGAAAAATGTTGGTTTAACTCTTAGGCCCAATGCACACGGGGCAACTGGATATAAACTAAACCGGTTGGCAACTGGGGTTACAGACCAGTTACGGATTAAGTGACTTGACTCCACACACGAGAAAACTCATCACCAATCGAAATCTCTAGTTCGTTCATAACTTCTCTGTACTAGTAGTGGAAATATATGACACAGTAGACTGGAACTATTAATATTCACATTCAAGTCAATTTTACGACATTCTCGAGTTTATCTACGCCTTCTCTATTTCATTTTTATTTGAATAGCCGGGAAGGCAATATCTATATAAAAAAGATGTTTTTCCACCTCCCGCACCATCAACAGGTTGTTTCGCTGTTCGCTCATTTTCGACAAACTAGAAACTTAAATCAATAGGCAACCCGACATGAAAATCAACAGACGACTGGTTACAGACTTTTTTTGTGAACGGTCTTAATAATTTCTTCAGGTTCTTTAACTGGTCGCTTTGCTTCCTCCTTAGAGACGTAGATTCAAGAGGAAAACCGAAAAAAGTTTCAGCAAGCTAGAAGGGCGAATTGTGAAATATTGTAATGTGTGTGCAAATCGTAGAAAATCTCGATAAAAAATCCAGATTTCCAATTTTTTTTAAACGAACATGAAATTTAATTTCAGATCGAAGAAAAAAGTTTATTGTCTGTAAAGTCGGTTTACGGACCATAATTTTACGTAATAATGTCATAAGAAAATTTTGATGACACCAACACCAACATACAGCCCGTTAACTCACACCATATACAATTCCACTTATCACGTCAAAAAAATCTAGTACTAAATATACTACTAAGTAAATCTAGTACCAAAACACAACAGTACTAAGATCTAGTACTAAGTACTAAAAATCTAGTACCAAAAAAACTTTTGTACCAACAACCTAGTACCAATCGGCACCTTTATATTTAACCAGCGGTACCCGGCGCGCGTTTTAATGTGAAATGCGAAAATATTGTTAGCGGGACCAAACATTCACAAGAACAAAACTATATCTACCATGTAAATTTCATTAAAATCCATTGGGCGGTTTAGAAGTACATACTCGACATGCATACACACACAGAATACGTTTGCGATCGATTTTGGTTGAAAGAACCACAGTATCGCGGTTAGCATGAGTGATGAGTCTTATCAGCATAAGTCTTACCAGCATGAGTCTTATCAGCATGAGTCATGTTATTCCGTACGTGTAGCCTGTCATCGATTTATAAGACGTTATCACGTCAAAAAAGATTTATCTTTTTTAAAAACGAATTCGACATTGTGCCTGGATACATTGACACAAATGCGCATGAAACTTGAATCAAAATGTAAAAGAGATGAAATGATTTTTAGTAAGAGGGAAAGAGATACATATGTTGACAATTAAAAATCCTCACGAATCTCATATATTTTTATGAAACTCTGAGCACTGATTCAAGTTTCATTCTTATATCGTTTCATTTTTGACAGATAATCACGTTTTTATTTTGTCGTCAAAGAAGCAGATTCAATTTTCTTTTGTATTTTCTCCGTTTCGTTACAATTTTAAAAATGGTTACTAAGAAATGGAGACTAATTTAAAATAAACTTCTTCGAAAGAAATTATATTTGTTTTACTTTTCAAATGTTCCTCTGCTGTCAATTTTCTTGCATCAACAAGAAAGTTTATTTGTGTGTGTAGCCACGATATATGCGGTGAGGCATTGCGAATGTCTGTCAATGTGTCCAGGCACATTAGTTACAGGATGGCAAAAGTCGGAATCGCCAGTAAAGGGGATTAGAAAAGGGGACAAATAAAAGCAAGGCGATTCGAATGGCGTGGTGTGGGGTGTAGGCTGTTTAATTCATTTATTGAGCATTGAAAAAAATCTGTTCATAAACATTTTCTTAAACATCGCAAAAATATCGATATCATCATCATAACATCGATGTTCAAATATCGATGCTTTTATGAACGATGTTGTATCCCTAAATGCAAATGACAAAGGAAGAGTGACAGTTTTTCACCAATACTACCATTTAATCATGAAAGAAGTTTCATTAAAAAGATCAAATCTCGATTTTGAGATCAAATCTTTAAAATTTGAATGAAACTTGCTATAAGCATGATCAGTGATCAGTAAGGCAAATATAAAATACGACTAGACGAGTGTCAACAGGTGAAGAAGTGTTCTTCAAAGCCACTGCGTAAGCTTTTCCATCGCTTCTACTCTTCTGTGATCTCTCCTAGAAGATGGAAAACAGCATTTGTCAACCTGTCCTTAAGAAATGTGAATCATCCTTCCCACCTCCTACCAACCCATAGCAATAACATCCCTTCTTTCAAAGGTCATGAAAACGCTGATTAACCGACAGCTTAAGGAATATCTCGAAGATCGTAAGCTTCTTCATGACCGTCAGTATGGCTTCCGCAGCAACCGTTCCACTTGTGATCTGATGGCATATCTCACCGAACAGTGGAACAAATCTTTACATCGCTTTGTTGAAAGTAAGATTATTGCTCTTGATATCTCCAAGCCATTTGATAGAGATTGGCATGAAGCTCTCTTATCGAAAATGCGTGCTTTTGGGATCGATGATACTCTTGTTGGTTGGATTAAAAACTATCTTCTGGACCTTTCAATACAAGTTGTAATGAACGGATTCAAGTCTGATTCCCACAAAATAAATGCTGGTGTGCCCAGGGCTCTGTTCTGTCTCCGACTGTTTTCCTCATTTTTATAAATGATCTTCTGTCTGTTACTTCTAATCCACTTAACTGTTTTGCTGACGACTCTACCCTCAGCTTTTCATATTCGTTCGATAATTCACGTCCTTCGCCTTCGGACGTACAATTGCAACGGTACCGTATGTCAAGCTCATTGAACTCCGTTTTATACAGCATTGTTTAATGGGGTAAATAGGAATCATACCCCCAATGTCATTGTCCATGAATGGCAATTGCATCGAAGAAACCGAAAAGCTCTCAATACTCGATATTTGTCAACGACGACCTCCGTTGGAACGACAATATATTTGAGATCGCTAAAAATGCTGTTAAGTGCTTAGGTTTTCTGTATCGGTGTAAAAAGTATTTTTCCCCTTCCACCTCCTATCCTTTTCCACCCTATCTTCCTAATGCCCGCGCAGTGTGCTCTACATATTGTGCGCGCGTTAATTATAAAAAAAAGAACGGTAGTTGAAAAACTGTCATGGTTTTTACAGCGACTGCAACCGACTAAAAAATCAGAGCTTATTTTAGAGGTGCCCGTCATGGGGGATAGATATACGCAGTCTTGTACTTCAAATATCTTAACAAGCGCCTCACCACAATTCGTATCCAGGCCTTCTTCGTCAAACATAAGCCTTTTATGAACCCTTGTCATAGTATCGCTTTAGGGTTCTTAGGGAGTCTTTGTCAAAGGATTCAAAGCCCAAAAACTGCGTGTACGTCAAGATTTAGTAATCACAATAGAAATATCTATCTGAAGATGTATAAAAACAATGCAAACTCGTATGCAAGGGAATAATAATGACGACACCGAAAGAGAAAATGTGCTTTCTAAAGGTTTTTTTTCAATATTTTGTTCACCCTAATAGTAAAATACACATAAAAGCATTGAGTTAAACTCACCATAGTACTATCGAAATCCCCGTTTGTACTCTTTTGTTTGTCTTCAATAAATTGTTTGCCCATCTGTGACATCCTATAAAAAAAACAAGCAGTCTTAGGACATTTCATGGGAGTACTCGTAAGAGTTATGCTGGTTATAACTGTTACGTTCAAGGAACCCACGTGTAATATGCTCTTCCAGTGTGATAATTAAATTTTCCATCTACTGGTTTGGTTTTCTTTACGTAGGGAACCCTTTCCAACTCATGGGCATCTTCTTCAATCAAAAAATGTCTCTGTGGATCATTACGACTCAGATTATTTTGCGGATTATCATAATCTTCTTTTCGCACCAAGGGCGTTTTAGCAAAATGCGGACGAGGAGCATTGCGAGATGAAACTTGATAGGATCTACAGGTGGATCAGTTAAGAAAAGCTTTCAATGTAATTTAAAATTGGAATATACCGGTCGTAGTCTATTTCATTGGTTGAAATCGATGGCAAATTTGGTAAGGCACTTGTGTTTTGTTTAGAATTCAATTGATTATCTTGCGGATCCTTACTCTTAGCCAATTCAACTCGAAACCCATAGGTGTTGTCCTGCAGTCCAGTAAAGACTCGTTCCATATCACTTAACGATAAGTTAAACAGATAAGAAACTTTTTTTTTTGTTAAAACAAAGGAAAACATACTTTATAGAGGCAAAGTCGATGAAATACATATTGGTGCCATGCTTTCGCGAGCGAAGGCATTTTCCATATGCAGAACAAATATTCACCAAACCTTGCTGGGTGAGTGTTGTTGGGACAAATTTAAATACCAAGTAAGGATCTTTGGCTCTTTGATTAAAACCCGATAGCTTAGCCAGCTCAGCTGGCTGAAGACTTTCGTCCAAATTAGCCCCGGGACCGCTTGAATAAGTGTTGAATTTTGAGTCTTTGTAGTCATCACGCATGGGATTCCAATTTTTAAGTTGTTCGGACAATTCTTGGTCGACGGCTGACATTGTTTTATGTTTTTTTAAATGTTTTAAATTAATAATTCGACTTGTTAATAAAATAACATAAGAACTATATTATACAAATACAAAACTGAAACTAAAACAAATTTTTTGCGGGGTTTTCCTTTTTTATTTTTGACAACATTCAACTATTGTTCCAGGGATGTTAAGCGAATAGGCGCGTTCGGAAATAGAACGATATAACCAAAAAGATAAGGATAGGTCAGAGGAATGCCCTTTTGTATGCTTGTTCTATGTTTAAAATATCGTATTTTTAATAAGTATTTATTTAGGGGTATTCACGATCCAGTGCAACAAGTCTTGAAAAATTGCATAGTTTTATTTTTGTTTTGCAGATCGTGAATGCGCTTTTTCCAATATGTAGCAACAACGCTATTGGGTGCGTTCACATTGGGTATGCTCATATTTGTATCCTTCACATTGGATTATTTGCTTTTGCTGTAATGGTTAGAACAGCCGTTCTTCAGATGGTTGAAGGTAATATCATTAAAGGTTTTATTTTTGCAATCTTCTGCGCATCTGTCAGAATAAAAGCAAAATGGCGGCGGCCAGAGACCATTAGTTTATTTATTTATTCTAAAAAATACGAGATCTATTTTAAAGTATTTGTGTTAATTAATTTATAAAAATGAGAAAATCGAGACCAAAGGTATCCTAAAATTTGCTGGATACTTTTCTTAATGAAGGAACATGTGATAAACAGCTGACTGTTTTTCTCCCTTGTTTCGAATTTTGAAAGATAACCTGGTGGGGTTTTTGCGTTCGGATTTTGGGTATCCAAAACTGCAAATCTGGTAAAAATGTTAACTAAGATATTTTGTAAGAATGCCATTTCGCTAACAGTCAAATACATAAAAGCAAATTTTGCACCGTTGTATTTTTCTGTTGCAACCCTAGTTGGGGTAAAGTGGTAAACTTTATCACATAAATTTGTGTTGTAAGCTTGATCGAAAACGTTGTAAACGTCGAAAACTTTTTGCAATAACAAAATATTGTTGCTTCGAAACCGAATAATGGAAAATCGATCAGTTCATTCAGGCTTGCCTCTGAAATTTTTCTGAAGGAGGGAGTCAAATAAAAAGAGATATCAAAAATTATATTTTGATTAATTTTATAAACATAAAACAAAAGTATAAATCAGTTTATTCAATCAAAAAATAATTAAAAGTAAAATCTTAAAAAAATCAGTGTATTTATAACTAAAAAGTAATTAACAAAATAAACAAATAAATAAGTCTATAATTATTAGCTGTTTGGAGCATTTTACCTATATTTCTGAGCCAAAATTGTGTCAGGAACCCAATTTTCGAGCTGCTTATTTTTTAATACATTTAGAGCAGAAAACATTGATTGGCAAGAATCTATTTTACGTCGGTTTATTTAAATAAGTAAATTTATTTTTTTTTTCAACGTTAGTTTTAAAACTATACTATACTTTTAGCATAACAATGAGGTAATGTTAATTTTTTTTAGTAAAATCATATAAAAGTTGAAACAAAAACTTTTTTAAATAGTTTTTCAATAACCGATTTAAAAAAAAATGGCTTAATTCAGAGAAGAATGGAGTGCAAAAACTTTTGAAATTTTGCAACGAAACAAGATTAGTTGCTTGCTCTGGGTCGTGAATACTATTATGAAAGTCTGAGATTTGTACTATGTTTTCCCGAAACCGAAATCTCGGAATTTTGAACGATTATTGGTTCTTAAACAAAATCTCGGCATTTCAAAAATTAAAAATTGCAAGATTTATGGTGGATTTTAATTTATAACTGCATCTAAACTTTTGCAAAAAAGCTGGATATAATACATAAAAACCGTTTCACTCGTTTCATATAGAGGAAGATAAAAATGTAGGATATTTTGATGAATCAAAGTTTTACGAAGGAAGATAAATCAAGGTCAAGATTATAGTGATCATGTTCACCATGGTTATACCATTCTGTCTGCCTAACAGTTTGAATCGTTCGGGTGACTTGTTTTCTAAGTTCATTCAGTGAATTCTGTTTATTCTACTTAAAAAATACTAAAATAAAACACTTTTTCATTTTATTTTATGTTTTTGTTTGCGGAATACAAATACCTAAATACCAGTGCGCCGCAATATTTTTCCATATACGCTTAAAATTTATCAGAATTCAATAGCATGTGTGGTAGCTATGTGACACAAACTGTTTTGTGTGTGTGAAGGTTCCCACTGAAGTTTTTGTATGTTTGAATAATTATTTGCATAGAATACGGCAACAATAATTTGTTCAGGACGCTTTATTTTTGTACGTAACTAGTATTCTTTCTATTTAGAAATGAAGAACTTATTTCGGGTTTATTAAATTGGGCTTTACAAATTGCAATAGTACCCGAATATGCCCAAGAACCTAGTCAAAAATTTATAGCAACTTTATGGAAAGTTAGTGTTTACCCTTTTTTCATTCAAATATGAAATTTGTACTGATCCCGATTTTCTTTTCTTTTCTTTACTTAAAAGTTGGTGATCAAGACGTTGCAAATATGTGTAAAGGCTGAACTATAATAGTTGTTAAAAATTGTCAACGTTAGTTAATAAAAGAACGCCCTTATTACGACAGCTCTTCGCAGATCCCGCTGGGTATTACAGCTGCGGCTCTCATTGTGTTCACCCAGTCTAGTTTCGATGAGTTTTGCTTAAGGACGTAAACACCGCTCGCAAGCGCATTTTACGGACGAAAATTTGAAGCTGTCCTCTGACGGTGTTTTAAATAAAGGAAATTTGATAGATGCTACCGCGCATTCCGTCCATTATTGGTAGACGTGCAAATTTGACAAACGGATTGAAACGTTTCGGTCGGTTAAAATTGTATTAAAAACTAACAACATATCACAATTGGGATACGACGACGTAGATATCGTGCCTGATGATAATACTACAAAATTATTTAATATTTTGTGAATTCTTGATCGTTTTTTTCACTTTAATCAACACACAACTTTCAAATCAATAACAAAATCCAAATGAAATGAAAACTTCAGTGACATTTGCGAATTGTCATATAAAGTAGTGTGTGTGCAAATCGGTGTAAATCTCGATAAAAATCCAGATTTCCAAAAAGTTATATAGATAAAAAAAAGATTGATCTTTTTTAAAAACGAATTCGACATTAGCCCTTAATGCTATCTTTCCACCAAAATGAAATCTTGGTGCGAAAAATAGCAGCGTACAGTTTCCACTGGCAAAAAAGTTTATTTCGAAATAAATTTAATTTTAATTTTATTTATTGTTATAATAATGCGTTTACACTGCAAAAAATCTTGTTTTAGTTTCACATTTTAAATAAAAATGGGCACGACTGGGTCGCACGTACTACGGTTTTTAGTAAAAATGGAGTATGCCATCAGACGTCATGTATAATAACGAATTTATGAAAAAAGTATTTCGAAAATTGTACGACGGATTTTGATAAAATCCTGTTTTTTTATTTTTAGTTTTTTGAAAAAAAGAAATTAATTTTGGTATGCAGTTTTGTAGAGTTTATTAATATACATGTGATTATAAAATTTTAATATTTCTTTTATTAGTTTTAAGAATATTATTTTTTCAAAAAAACAAAAAAATTGAAAATTAATTTTAATTAGAAAAAAAGTCAAAGTTAAAATTTTGATATGCAGAATTAATTTGGCTACTTAGATCTCCTCAAATATAAAATTTTAATGAAATCCATTGAGCCGTTATCGAGAAAGTCGAAAATTAAAAAAACTGTTATATGAAAGGTATTGTCAATAGACTTTTCCGGTAAATTTGGTTCTAATTACCTGATAGCTACTACAAACAAAAAAAATCTCAAAAAATGTCATCAAAATCGTTGGAGCCGTTTTCGAGAAAAAGAAGCTTTTCCTTAATCGCTATATTACAGGTACCGTTTTTTTGTGCTGTAAAAATAAAATTTCAATTTCCCCTCGGAGGAATGCCAAGAGATACACACATACCAAATTTGATCGATATATACCCGGACGGACAGACAGACGGACATTTTTTGTCAATGACTGTTTTAGGCTTCTCTATGATCGTAATGCCATGTTTGATTGTTATCTCAATTTTTTTTATATTGCCTTATAGGCCCTTTAATCGCAAGTAAAAACATCGGTGCTTTGCCTACTTATGCCTACTTTATAAGCCCAAAACAAAAAGTCGAAAAAATGCTCATACAATTTTTTAGATTACCGTAAAATCTGCGACCGTAATGTCTGAATTCGTCATTAAATAGTTATAATTTCAGGTGATCTGTTTAGAGACTGAGGGACTGGTTGCACACGTACCTGCTATATGTGCTTCGAAAGTAACTAAAAGTACATATGTAGACAAATAACACGATCCAAACACCAAGATTTTGTTTAGCAATTTATGTTTTTTCAAACATAAGCCGTTACCGATAGTCTAAAACGCAAAAAGCTGTTATATGAAAGTAACCGTTAATAGATTTTTCTTGTAAAATTGTATTTAGTAAAATAAATAAAATAAATTTTATCAAAATCGCTATGTATTTCGTTAACGATTACCGTTATTTTTTAGTGTTACTGTTCTGTGCAGAAATAAAAAATCCTTATTCTCGAAAATGGCTGTTCGAATTTCAATTTTAGTATTTGATCTAAAAAGATAACGTCAGCATAGATTTCGCTATTGGCTGCAGCGCGTCTTGCTTAATTTCATTTGTTTTAAATGGCGCAAGCACTTTGCCAAGCGGAGACTTATGTCACTCTCATCTCCGCGTGGTGTATATCGGGTGCCTAGTAGGTCAACTAAAGATAAGCTTCCAATTCCTTTGGAAGGTTCTTGGTAGCAGCAAACGAGAGAATGTGGGACCACTTTTCCTTGTATCCAGGCAGATTCAATTAATGGTGGTGCTTACCGTTCCAGTCAGACTGAGCTACTATGTGAACAACACGTTATATGAGCTACTAACTTCGAAGTTTCCGCAGCTCAGCCTTATAAGGATCGGTTGTAAGGAGGTCTTCTAAGTTGTGGGTCATGCCTCATGACCGCATTGTGATTGACGCAAAATACCATACATATGTGTCCGCACTTTTCTAGGGGAAACATTGAGTCGGACCACTAATTCGTTGCCGCCAAGGTATGGCTTCAGATGTCCATACCAACTATAAGAAAGTTAATACTGTGAGAAAGTTTGACGTCGGACGGCTGCAATTGAAAGAAATCGCCAGGTCCTTTTCAGATCGACTCTCTAATAACCTCCAAAGGAAACCGCCAGCATCAAGTATTGAGAACCAGTGGAATGTGCCAAAATGCCATCAGGGAAGCGGCCACCACAACGAAACCCATTGTTTGATGATGAGTGTCGGCAAGCACACACAGCTAAACAAGAAGCACACAAAGAATGACCAAGACCTGCCTGTGCGCTCTACGACTAGAAGAGGAAAAAAGAACATCAACTTCTCAGAAAAAAAGGGATCGTGAGAAGCGTGTGATCGAGGAAATGAAGAGCTGTTATTGCAGGAATAAAGTTCGAAAGTCTTACCAAAAGGTAAAAAGAAACTGTCAAAGCTACAGAGCTCGAACTGAAGCTTGCAAGGGAGAACATCGTAGTGCAATCGCAGTCAATACTGAGAATATGGAAAAACTATTACTGCAACTGTATAACGACGATGACGAAACGACTTCTGCTGTCAGGCAGAATGATGCATAACATCTAGGCGAAATAGCACAACAATTTCGGTGTCCACGTCTGGATAAAGTATAGCTAGCTATATCTACGCTTAAGAGCAACAAAGCCGCCGGAGACGATGGCTTAGCTGCCGAACTCTTCAAAGCTGCAGGCGATGATTTGGTTATAAACATGCACCAACTCATAAGCAAGATATTGTTAGAAGAAAGCATGCCCGATGAATGGAATATCAGCATAATTTGCCCGATCCTTAAAAAAAGGAGACCCTCTGAACTGCACTTACTACAGGGGTATCAGTCTCCTCAACATCGCTTACAAGATCTTTTCTGCTGTATTGTGTGAATCGATCCCCATCACACTTTCATCGATTTCAAAGCCGCGTTATAGAGACAAGTTATATAGAGCAATGTGCAATTTTAACATACCTGCCAAACGTCAAGTAGCAAGGATGTAGGACCTTCCCTTAGAATGGGTTCGTAGTCGACAAAGAATATTTCCGCTCCGTCACCTTTGGTTCTAGCAGAAAGTAATAAGCAAGGGATTTAAGACACTCCCTTGTGCTCACAAACTTTGATTTGGAACTTTTAGGCGTCTTGCGCACTTTTGACTGGTTCGTACATTTCTTTAATCATATAACTTATTCCGGAACTCTGCCTTGTGTAAGGAATAGGCCGCTAATATCAGACCTCGTTGCTGTCTTTCGGAAGCCTTTTCAAAATCAACTAAAACAATCTAGACCCAAAGTCTCTCATCTTTTTTTCTGTAATCTGAGTGTTCTTTGTCTGGCAGCATTAGCTTCTTCAATTTTGATGTCGAAGAACTCATCAATACAAGATGCAACTCTGCAAAGTAAACGCTTCATTTAAACATCCCTCACAATACAATGTTGAATTTGTTCCTCATCCACAAGAATATGTTCATATTGGTTCCTGAACGTCCTGTTTGGATCAGCAGGCACTGCAGTTCCCGCTACATGTTTTTTCTTTTTCCTTACTTCTTTCTTGCAACGTTTGTAAACTACTCGGAGGCGTGCTTTTCATCTTCATATATTATGAGGCACATTGACTAAGCTTTAAAAACAGGGTACGATGCAGAAGTACAACTCTCATACTGAGAATTACTAAATATTGGATTAAGACG
Organism: Platycheirus rosarum; assembly: GCA_963971375.1. NCBI lineage: Eukaryota > Metazoa > Arthropoda > Insecta > Diptera > Syrphidae > Platycheirus > Platycheirus rosarum. Next base: position 123,951,142 of record OZ020509.1, on the reverse strand, counting down.
ATGCTCAACTTTTCATTCGATAATAACAGATCACAAGTGGCGGCAAGGCAACAGCAAGATTTGCAAAACAGTATGTGCGATGTTTATAAATACATCAGAGAAAAGAAAAACAAAATCAGTGGTTCGATGATCTGAAAACGATAGGAAAACTAGTGCCTCCGTTTACTCAAATGTCAGTACTGAGGTTATATAGGATCTCAAAAACTATAACAAATTACCTGGGTGTCAATTCGACTTTTATTTTGTCTGCTTTGCTGGTTTTCATTAAAGATCTTGGCTTTCAGTGGCATCCTGAAAAAAATTACTATTTTATTAATGTTTCGGTAGCAAACAAGCATAGAATATATACGTTTCATTGTCTCGTCCTCCTGAAGTTGCAATTGGGTTCGGCTTAATTTGTTGCTCTATAACCATTCTCCCCAATTCCATTGTAAAACCAAATGGGTTATTTTTAAGTCCTTCGAACACATTCAAAAGATCCCTAGATAATGAGAATGTTATGATTGTCCAAATCTGCTTAAAACAAAACTTACTGCATTGTCGCAAAATTAACAAAATACATGTTGTATTGATCATGTTTCTTTCCACGAAGGACTTCGCCGTAGGCAGAACAAAGATTAGTCAAAATTTCTATGTTAAAGTTAGCTGGTGCGTTCTTGAAGACAAGATAGGGATCCTTGCCTCGTTCATTTTGTGATGTTTGTATAAATACTTGTGGTTCTCGTTTGATGCCGGAATTGGCATTATTTGGAGACACGCTTCGCTCGCTAATGGAATTCCAGGTTTTTAATGCTTCGGAAAGCTCTGTGTCAATATCCAACATAGTTACTAGGTTTTTTGGTATTTTCTTAACGTAAATTTATGATTTAAGTGATTAGTTTTTTGTAAATTAATTTAATTTAAAAAGTCTTATAGTGTGATTTCTAGTATTTTTATTTTGCATTTATTTATTATTTGTATTTGACATTCTAAATGTCAAAAATTGATGTGAATTAGCTATGTTCAGCACAGGTACGCTGCTCAGCAAAATTAAGATATCATCGTTTAGCTAGTTCAAGTTTCTTGAGGCTCTGATATCTTTGTTTTTTTTTCAAAATCTTCGGGCGGCAGTGGTGCAGCAGTTAAGATGTTTGCTTGTTAAGTCCCCTTTTATCCACATAATCATATGACATATGAGATTTTAGGTTTTTATTTTCGCGGACGATATTCATATTAGATAAAGTTTTTTATTTTCGGAACGGTCTCATCCCGTGACCACGAAGTATGAAACTTCTTCGAAACGTCGGGTAGAAATAAATAAAAAAATATTTCTTATAACGCGGTAAGTTCCGAAAATAAAAAAAACTTTATCTAATAATCATATGACGCCTATTCTCCATCGATTCCCTTTTGGGCACGCCTGTAGCTTTTACACGTTGAATCAGCGTCACGCGACAGAATATGACAAACATTACTATGTCTACGTTTCTTTATTTCAACGGTCGCGCTCTTACTTATAACTAGAGCCCAGCTATCGCTACCTCAACATTCGAGCCATCACAGATGATCGATTTGAGGATATAATGGACAATGACGGAGCCCCGTTCTACGAGATAACCAGCAGCGGACACAACAGAGGATAAGCAACACCGCATTAAAACCAAAAGACAGTAAATTATAATTAAGAATTTCAATTAAAAGATTATGCAAACAACAATATGATATAAGTAAAAATATAGCATTGTATAGAGTCAGCTGATGTAAATCGGGCCCCTGTTGTTGAGCCGACATGATTTATTTTAGTTATAAGTTAGTTTAAGACCAATTGTACATAAATTCTAACGAATATAATAAACAATAACCTATTCTAAAAAAAAAATCTAGACAGTATATGACAAACATTACTATGTTTTTACGTTTCTTTATTTCAACGGTCGCGCTCTTACTTATAACAAAATATACATTTGACCACAAATTGAGGAAGATAATAATGAAGCAAGCAACAAAAAAAACAAACGAGAATAAGAGAATCGCAACAAATTCTCGGTCCCTGCGTCATTGTGATTCCCCCTACACTTCCCAACTCTTTCGCCTAAATACTAAGTCACTCTGCGGCATATGCCTATGTATATAAAAGAGGAAAAAGCAAGAGATCCTAAGTTCGACTCTCAGTTTGGGAAACAAACTCCTAGTGCAAGCTAGAGCCGTCCGAGGGTTTTAAGTGAGAATCACCTGATTTTTGATCTACTGCGCCGAAAAAAATCTTTCCTATCTCGCTAATTCTTTTAACTAGTGTCATGCAACATCCGGTTGCATGCTTAAGGAGGCTGTTGCATGGCTGGCATGCGAGAAATAGATATATAAGTATGTATCTACTTTGTTGTTGTTTTTTTGGTTTGTTTCAAATAATTTCATAATGTACTTTCCTTTTATACTTTTTATTCTTTTTCATATTTGTCCGTCACAATCCTTTGTACATTCATACATATCTGAAAAGAAATAGAAATTAGTATTAATTAAATTAATTAAAAAAATGAAAAACTAAAGTACCTATAGGTGCAAATAATGTTTTGAAACGAAATGCATACATACATACGTATTGTATACGCAAATTCGTTACACCATTCTTATCGCAATAAAAGGCACAAAACATGCATTCAATTATTTTCAAATTTCATACCTTGCTAATTATTGATTCTGAGAATAATTTAACAATAGGTTCATTCATTACCAAGTATTTATAAAAATATAACAAAAAATGAGTTATTTGTACTTACCAAATTAATCCAACGTAGATGCCGTGTTGTGTTGAAGGATTATTATTATTATTTGTTATGACAGTTTTGTATTGATGAGAGCACACTTTCTGTTCAACCCTGGCTTTTAGTCTGCGCATAGGATAAATCTCGATCTCTTTCTAGATTATAAGTATTTGTATAGAGCTCAAAAATGTTTAACAAAAACAGTAGTAGATTGTTATACAGTGATGTGGGGAAAAGCTTTTGGTAATTTTAAGTCATGGACGTATTATATATACACTGCTAGTCTAATGTCAGCTTCATACAACAATTGTCAAAAAAATTTTGCCAAAATTGAGAATGCTCTCCTGAATACACTACAGGAAAAAAATAACTACATGCTTAAAATGTTGACATAGAAGCTCGCGACATCTGTTTTTAAAAATTTATATAGTCGCATTTACAGGTAAAACATAACTGACACTTTTTTCCCGCCAGTGTACTCAGGAGGGCTAGTGTCGCCCAAAATAACTGAGACTAAAATGAAAACAACTTGAGGTAGGCAACTAGCAGTCCATATATAAAACGTCCATGGATATTTATAGCAGAGATTTTGTTGGCGATACAGCTATCATGTGGAGTTAAGCAACTTTTTACATTTAAATGTATCTGAATACCGACGAAGGAATAGCGATATTATGGCTGAGTTCATAATTGTAAAATTTCCGCAGTACTGCCAAAATTGCGTTCATAAATGTAAACAAACTGCATAGATCTGCATGGCATGGCATGGCAACACTTGTGTTCATAAAAGTAAAACAACAGTCAACTGGCTGTCAAGTTGGTATTTGTTTTTATTATGTTGCTGAATTTGCACGAAAATGGCAGAGGAGTAGGAGTTAGTATTTTTTTTTAATTAAATTTATTTATAATTGTAATATTATTTTGTTTTCTTAGCTTTTAATATGAAATTAATTATTTTTCTTTCACAGGACTGAATCTGAGTCCATACTGTGGTCTGGTACATATTAATATAAAATGTTCCTTTACGATTAAAGTAACTGGTAGGGTTCGATAGCCCCCAATATGATCGGAATTTTGGTTCCGTCTACACATTCAAGAACATTTGGAAGCGGATTGGTTCTTAAGCACGCAATATTATCCATTAGCTTTAGCTGATCATCTGTTGAATCTGGTCATTTTATATACTTTTTTCTAAGCTTAAACAAAAATTTCTTTATTTGAATAAAGTATTTGGAAATTGATCCTTTAGAAATATTGAATAAATAGCTTATTTTTCCAAAAAAAGCAACTATTTGCAAACTTTCAAATAGTGAGGTAGACTGCCAGCCTCATACATATCTATTTTCGGTCGTCTGAAATTTGAGTTTTTCCAAATTGGCTTATTTTCATATCAAACCAACTGTTGGAAGTTCTGTGTAATTTCTGTACGAAAAAGTTATAAATACAAAGGGGCTTACTCTAAATGTAGACCTAGATCTTTGATCTTTTCATATTTAAAAACATTTTCGTTCTTCTTCGGTTTTTTAATTTTCAAAAACGGTTACTTCCGCAAACCTTAGAACAATAAGTTTTAGAATATTTTTATTGATAGCCATTTTTTTAAAGAATGTACTACAAATCAAATCAAAAGCTTCTAACAAATAATTTATATTTCTCATTTTGCCAACGTTTGCTATTATGAACTCATTTTAAGCAAAATATGATGACCGCATACATGCAGTTGGAATTGTATTCATAAACGCATGGGAGCGTATTTTAGGCAGGGCATGGGCAACAAAAGCTGAAATTACGAACTCAGCCTATATATTGATTTTGGCAGCACTACAACATCTAGGCGTCTTCTTCACGTTTTCATTTTCAATTTTTCTTTATCTTCTCTGCTTTTGTATTTGTATTTGGTTTTTGGTTGTCATTTGGTCGGTTACTCCTTTTACTCATGTGAGAACTCCATTTTCGCAATAAAAAATTGCAAAATAATTAAAATTCAGACAATTTGCCGTTTGCACGTGTTTAAATATATATTATAAGTAATTTGTTAATCAGTTAAACAACAAATAAATAGAAATGAACAAAAGATTATCGCACCGGTAAGTTAAAACTAACCTCGTCTACATTACATATGTATATACTTATATGTATGAATATTGCGTCCATTACATATATTACATACATACTAGGTATATAATTATCCAGAGAAAAAATGCATATGGCCGTAAAAAATGCTTTAATTTAGTTTTATTTTGTTACTTGTTAAAATAAGTTTGCCAATTTTCATATAATTGATAAATTAATCAATTTCTTTTGAAAGACTTGAAAGTTATAACTAGATGATTTTAGGTAGATTGTGCGTCCCAAAGAATGCAGTTATCAGTAATTTGCGGTAAAATCGTCTATTCTCGGCTGTATTCATCGATTTTCTCTTAACTCTAAGTTTTGGGTAGATTTATAAAAAAATGCTTCGTTTGTCGAAATTGATTTATTTTGTTGCGAATTTTATTGCAGAAAAATTCAGTTTAGGGGGTCGCTATTACCACTCCAGGTGGCTCGAGCTCTGAACCTGCCGTCTCCAATTTCGCACTCCGAGTAGTCGGAGGTTCCCTCTACCTAGAAGATAATGTCTACATGGGCTTCTGAATCCGTCGGGTACGGCTTCGTCTAAAGGTATAAAACCACCTTGGGAAGGATCTATTATTCTGTCAGCAAACGGCTTAAAACGATCACTTAAAACGCTGGACAGGATCTTATAAGCATTGTTTAAAAGGCTAATTCCTCTATAGTTGGTGAAAAGAAGTCGATCTCCTTTTTTGTGGATCGGGCAGATGGTACTGAGATTCCAATCATGGGGCATACTTTCCTTTGACCATATTTTGCAGCTGAGTTGGTGCATGCACCTGAACAGGTCATCTCAAGCGTTTCTTAAGTTCCACTTGTAATTCATCGGCACCCTGCTGCTTTGTTCGTTTTTTATTCTGGCAATAGCTACTTGATCTCATTTTGGTCGGGGGGTTATTTGGTTATCATCTATGTTGACTGGTCCGTGGCGATCATTGGCGAAATGCCGTCATCGTTGTTCAACAATTGGTTGAAGTACTCTGTCCAGATGGTTAACATCGATTGCGTATCTACTACGGTGTTCCCATCCCCATTTTGCAGGGCCCAGACTGTCGATTGTTTCGCTTTTCTGTAGAAAATTCGCACATTTGGAGTCGAACCAATGGTTTCCCGACCCTGCGTTTCTTATGACTTGTTGGCATAGTTGCCATTAGTATTTGGGGTACATATTATTAATCGCGGAATTTCTCGCTGTCGCTAGGTCAAGGGGGGATAAGCTATCGGCATGGGCAGTGGCGTTCCATTCCGCTTTCAGCCGGTACAGTCAGTACGGATCGTAGTAATTTTCTCGGCGACTTCGCGAAGGCTTAACATCCTTTGTCGAAGTATTCATCTGACAGCAAAACCGTATTCAAACAAACACGAATCTAGGTGGCGTTTCCCATAATAAAAATTGCAGTTTGCTGCTCTCCTTAGACCCATTCCATCCCATTGCATCTCCCGAAGAGCGGGGGGTTGTCAATGTCAATATTTTGGTTTGTTCATCCGAGGCATAACTACTGTTTTAATCACAATAATTTCTTACATGACCGGCTTGTGAGGCCTGTGCAAAAGCATTTCGATTGTGTTTGTATTGGATCTTCAGAGCGATTCTTTTCTCCTGCTACTAGTTCCTGAGAAGGAAATTCATATCAAGGCATTTTGGGACAACGGACCTTATATTGGGGTAGTCCCAAATGCGTTCACTGCAGAAACATTAATAGATGCAGTGAGTGCACTCATTTACAGAAGCCGATGTAAATATCTGAGGTGCAGTCAACGTTTGTGTCTGGGTCAGTTGCAGTGTAAATGTTTAGATTTAAAGTGTGTGAGCTTTAGGCGTTCATATGCAATGACGAAGTGTTAAGGGTAAGAATCAAGACATTATTATCAGCAGAAGCCTTTACCAGATCGAGCAGGTGGCACAATAGGTGGGACTGCATATTAATTAAGGGAAAACTAAGTACATAGTGGCTACATATGCGAGAAGTGTTGGCCCAACTATCAGGGAAGTGGAGCATGAATTTGAAGTAGTGCAGTCCTTTAACTACCTTGGGTAAGTAGCAGCCGATAATAATATGGAGGAAGAAATAAGCTGGCGGCCGCTAAAATCTACGAATCTATTATAGTCTGTCAAGTCGCTTTCAATCCAGAAACCTTAAACCTTGCTTGCGTTGGAGGCATGGCGTAGACCAGGACGTTTTGGAATGTGCAATTGGATGGCGTCGTCCAGTAATCGGCATGTATGAAAGAATTTGTTGAAGCAGGCCCTGATCCGGATCTCGGTTGCTGCACCGATGATGATGGTTAGGGGCCTTACTTATAAATTATATTTGAGCGGTATTCTCTGTAGCAGACGCAAAAATATCTTCTGAACTACTTCGTTAAAGAGCAAACTTACCTGTTGTATGTCTAAGTTAGGTTGCCGGACTTGGAGGAGGCATATTGGGTCTAACTGAGCGGCATTGGTACGACCGTGATTTAAGTATTGTAACAATCAGGGTGCAATATTGATTGCTTTCAACAAGAGTGTGCCAGGAACGTGGTTATAAGAACAGCTTTCCCCTTGCAATATTTTTTAGATTTTACTTTCATCATAGTCGGATTTTTTTGGAAAAGATGATATGCGTAGTGTATCAAAGTCTGGTTTTTATAATAATTAAAAAGTTGACACTTGACCAGCTAACTGATCTTAAAACAAAAACGGCGAAATCGGGAAGGTACAGAAATTAATTTTGTAACAAATAAAATGAACAAAATACAAGAAAGTGTATCTATCCGCAGCTGGATTTCAACTTTTTATTGGTAGTGGAGAGTTATATAATTTGAAGCTTGGTTTAAAAATTTACTCTGTCGTTTTCTTAGTGTGTTAGGTTAGTTATCTTTAATTTTGTTTTGTTTTATAATTAACGCGCGCACAAGGGACTATTTGTTTCCCTTTTAATGTTATGTTAATGTTAATTTAATTTAGGAAGATAGGGAGGGGAAGGATAGGAGGTGTCGATTAACATTGGTTTTGAATGTGAAACCTCACCGGGTTAACTATTCCAATTCCGTGTTGTTCGGCTAAAAAAAGAATCCTTATGTTTCACAGTTTGGGCGTATAAACGCTTTATAAATTGTAGGCAGATCAGGACGTGAATTATCGAACGAATATGAAAAGCTGAGGGTAGAGTCGTCAGCAAAACAGTTAAGTGGATTAGAAGTAACAGACAGAAGATCATTTATAAAAATGAGGAAAAGAGTCGGAGATAGAACAGAGCCCTGGGGCACACCAGCATTTATTTTATGGGAATCAGACTTGAATCCGTCCAATACAACTTGTATTGAACGGTCCAGAAGATAGCTTCTAATCTAAATAACAAGAGTATCATCGATCCCAAAATATGTTTTCCTGATCGCTTTAACTTGCGTCTTATGTAAGAGAATTCATCCCCACTCCTCCAAACTTGAAAGTTTACTTAAAGTTACTTGAAAAAGTAAAAGAACACACATATTTTATACCGTACCTGTCACTTCACTTTCAATATTTGAATGAAACTCGATCTGCTGTTACAATTGTCAATTTTTACATTTTTTAAATTTAAAATTAGGATGAATTTGTCACAAAACACATGACAATTCTCGGATAATTCCTGACTATTCATTGTCATTTTTGGAAGGTCATTTCCTTTTTCCACTCGTCAAACAAAACATTGTGGTGCTTTCTAAGTCTGAATATAGAAGTTCGCGGGAATGCCGTCAAGTCCTACTGCTTAGTTGGTCTTGAGTGGTTTGGTTGCGTCAAAGCCTTCTTTTTACTAGCGATAAATTGTAGATCCCAACCGCTCTTGCAAACTCACAACACACAGGAATGGGTGAGAATATAAGTCACTAGGTTTTGGTTCTTTAAGGAGCTGTTGCTCCAATAAATTTCATATTTTTTTTTTTATAATTTATTTGTCAATTTCGTCGGCGCATGGGAGTGAAAAGAATAAAAACATAGATAATACCAAAACACTTTTCAAAAAATATCCTCTTTCAGTCATAATCCCTTCAAAAGTGGGCCATCTAACCAGGGTAATCGAAACTTTCAGGTTTGTTTTGTTAAAAAAAAAAAAATCAAAAAGAACTTAAAACTTACAAAGACAATCTATATTCAAGCAGAATGACAATCAACAAGAAAATCAAAACGCATCTCAATCCCAAAACAGATCTTATGATGGGCATGGAAGCCACTCATCTAATCATGGCAACCGCAACTTTCAAGTAAAATTCAATAGAAATTGAAAAAAACAACAAACAAATATTCGAATTTATCATCATTTCATTACAGCAAAATGAATTCCAACAGGACAAGAATAATTCACCCAAAAATAGGCAATTCCACAATGGACCACATAATAAGAATTCAACACAATCTCCACCAGAAGGAGACGCCCCGCCATCTGGACCATGCGTGCAGTGTAAATCTTCCACCGTTTTGATCTGTTCGCGCTGTGGTGATTTCTATTGTTCGCCAACATGTCAAAAGAACGATTGGCAAACTCATAGATTTATTTGTTTTCTTATGCCGTATGATATATTTATATTTTTATTTTGTATTTAAAAATAAAAACAAATTTTACTTTTTCTATAGGAAACTGGTTTCTAGTTCTGTTGATATTTATCAGAATATACCTGTTCTTAATGGATACCAGAATAGGGAACTACCTGACACTGCAACGAATTCAGGTTTACAATCCCAAAACAAGAAATGGGTAAATAACTCGCCCACTCCCTCACCGGCAATGCAACAAAACCAACCCCAACAACAATATAATCAGAATCAACGAAATCAACACCAGTCGAATCAACGACAGGTACAGCCCCAACAGCAGCAAAGACAACAACAACCAATGCACAATAATGATCAAAACCCACACCAGTCGAGTCAACGACAACCACAACAGCAGCAACGCCAGCAACAGCAACAACATCATCAAAACGATCAAACCTCCCAACAAAACCGCAGAACCCCACCAAAATCGACACCTGGGTCTGACAAATCTCATGATGCCGACGCTAACAAGGCTACCAACATTGGACGAGTCGAACAATCACCATTCCCTAAAAACAACAGCGCCGTTTGCGTCACAGCGATTCGCAGTTCGAATCGTATTTTCCTCCGTTCACTTGATAAGGAAGAAAACGATGCGTACTGTGCAGTTTTAAAGTCCATTAACGAATATGGTCGGAATGCGACACCCTTGACATGTTTGCCAACTAAAAATGCATTCGCTATTACGGACTTCAATAAGGACGGACTCTACTACCGTGTCCAGGTAGTTGCAGTCAGAGATGAGAACAACATTCAAGTCATCTACTATGACTTCGGCAACGAAGCTACCAAAAAGCTTAGCGAATTGAAAGATATATCTTTGGAGTGTGCTGGGCTTAAGCAGTGTGTTGTTATGGCAACACTTAAAAATGTTCCTTTCATTAAAGATAACCCAAAATTGATCGAATATATGAAATCATTCGAAGATATTGAAGCCAAAGTTGTTTATAATGAGCGGGAAAAACCAATGTGCGACATAATTTTGGAGGGTGAAGAAGATAGTTTGAATAAAAAAGTAAATGTGTACATTCAAAACACTAAGATTGATTCCGAACAGCATAAAAGCAAACCGACAGAACAGCCGCAGCAGCAGCAACAGCAACCAAGACAGGCGAAAGAAAATATTCCGCCAGAAAAAAAGCCTGTTGCGCCTCCAGTTGTAGCTAAACCCGCGCCCAAAAGTCGTCCATCACAGTTTTCCAAGGCAGTAATGGTTCCGGTAGGTGTGATTTTTATTTAATTGTTTGTATAATTTTGCAATAACTTGAGCTAATTTGCAGCCTTTTGAACAAATTGCTTTGCCAGTTGGCGGAAAAAATCTTAACGTAATGATTGTTGACAGTTCATTACTCCACTATAATTGCTTGGGATGTATGTTGGCGGAAGATACAGCAAATTTACAAGAAATTCAAAACTATTTGAATGATTATGAGGACAATGGTCGTGAATATAAGCCTAAGTAAGTGTTACAATCTCTTGAGTTTTTTTTAAATTTATATATTTTTTTAACAAAAGGATTGAAGAATACTGTTTAGCTAAGTATCAGGATGGATGGTATCGCGCTAAGGTGCTTACCCTGTTATCAGCCGAAGTTGTGGAAGTTGTTTTTATCGACTTCCTAAATGAATCGGAGGTTTTTATTAAAGACATACGTCGTTATCCAATGGACTTGGATATGCCATGCAAAACTACCTTGTGCTTGATTGAAGGTAAGTAAGTCCCTTGTAGAAATGTAATAAAAATTGAGACTTGCATATAGTTTATATAAAAAGATTTTTATGGAGCTTGAACTAAAACACACAAATATTTTTGCCTGGCCACTAATTATAAGACAAAGTATGCATGTCTGCCTAATGGTAGATATGCCACTTATTGGTGACGTAGTTAATCAACTACAGAACTGCTAACTTCAAAAGTAGTCTAAGTATCTACCATAAAAGCCACATCAAATGTGTCGTTCTGTCTTCTCATCCCTGCAACTCGAAAAGGCGAGCTTAGCAATTTATTGGATTTAAACTTCACTTCGTCCAACTGGAGTAAATGGAATTGTTTGTCTATTTGCTTCATACCTACAGTAATATCTCCATTGTTAATAACCCGCTTCTCGTTTTTTTACTTGCGATTTATAGGGACTATAAGGCATTATTAAAAAAAAATTCTAACAATCAGACATGACATTACGTTGATAGAGAAACATATTTGAGTTATTGCCAAAATTCAGTTTGTCTGTCTGTCTGTCCGTCTGTCCGGATGTACATACATATATTGAACTACAGCCTTAAACGGCCAATCGTATTCAAATTTGGAAAATAAGGTTATTTTGACATTCTACTGACGACTTTTTAATTTTTTTTAGCTTAAATATTAACGGTACCTCTCATATAACCGTTAAGTAAAAGCTTATTTTTCTCGGAAACGGCTCCAAGAATTTGTATGAAAAAAATCAGTGTACTATTGTAGGGGTAGGTTATGTTTTGGTGAACAAAAAATCTCAAGATGGTGGGCTAAAAACGGTACCTCCCATAGAAACGTTTTTTTGACTTTCTCGAAAACTGGTCATCCGATTTCAATCAAAATTGATATTCAGGAAGATGTTGGTAGCCTAAGTAATTTTATTTTTAAATATTTTCAAAAACTTTTTTTGTATTTTTAATAATAATTTTCTTAAATATTTTTTTTTTTTTTAAATCATTATTTTGAAACGGGTAGATGGATTTTTTTTTAATTTTGTTTTTTTAAATGTAAGTAATTTTTTTATAATTTAAAAATTAAATTTTATTAAATAAAAACCGTTTTATTTAAAAACCGTTCCTACGATTTAAAAAAATTTACACTTTTTCACATTTTCTAAGGAAATAAAATGGCGTTTAAATTTTCCGCTGAAAACTACTTTACGTACTTTTTTCGAAAAAAAAATGAAGTTCCCTTTATATTTTTCAAATTTTATTCGAAGCACATAAGAGCAAGTACGTGCGATCCAGTCGTGCAATTTATTTATTACCGATTATAGGTACTAAAGAGCAATTTTAATATTCCTAATCATCATCATCGGCGCAACATCTTGGATCCATATATCCCGATTGGGTCATGCGATCTAGGTGCCAAGCCCAGCGGAGTCTACCGAGATTTTATTTCCTACAAACATCTGCCTCGAGGTGGATTTCATACAATTCATGATTATATTTTATCTGGAATCGTCCTCCCTCGCACACGGGGCAAACAATTCTCCGTAAGACTCCTCTCGGTTAAGATATCAAAGTGCCTTTTAGTGAGCACCTCTAGTTGACGTGCCAGAGCCACGGATTACTTTCTCCAACGATAAATTGATGCAAGCTAGACCATTCCCTTGACGGAGTGCATTAAAGATTTTGATTTGTATGGGCAGTGGGGACCGGCTATTTTTACTTGGCGTGTAATGTAGGTCATGGTCAGCCTACAAAATTGTATCATTATTTGGGATGCCGAATTCTCTCATGCTCTTATTAAGTTCTACCCTGGCTATGCTATCGTATTCAGTTTTAAGATCTATAAAAAAAACGGAAATTGGAATGGTAAATTCCAGACATTTTTCTATCTTCTGGCCAATTGTTGATTTGCCTGGTATTTTAAAGGATGTACTCAACACTGTTATACCTCTATAGTTGTTATATATTGTGATATCTCCCTTCTTAAGTATTGGACGTACGATGCTTTTCGCCAGTATTCTGGCAGTTCTTCGAGTTCCCATTTCTTTTCCCATACGTGTACCATTGTATATATATTCTATAGTATTCTCATAAATGCATTTGGCTTCTGGCCATCTTCATGGTCAATCATTAATTCTTAATAGTGGAGACGGGAACATTTGTAGACATGTAATTCACTTTTGTAATTTGTTCTTCTATATTCACACCAATTGGTGATTTCAGCGCCACTCATTGCGGACTGTGCCACAATTAATAAATTTTGCACGTACTACTTGCGGTCACATTGTTGAATAAAATTTAAGAAAATTAAAGTTAACATCCAAGCATTTTTCGATTTTTGTGACTTTTCATTGTTGGAAAAAAATACGTTAAATTGTATTGAGTGAAATAATTTAAATGCCATTTATTTCTTTAAATTATTTTTTTTGTTAAAATCGTAGGAACGGTTTTCAAATAAAACGGGGTTTTTAAAAAAAAACTTTACTTAAAAAATAACGAAGTTTGCTTTCATTAGACTAGTGGCTAGGGCTCAACCGAGCAATATATATGTATAACAATAAAACAAAATTTGGGGGAAAATATTAAACAAATAAAATGTTTATGAATTAAAAAAAAACACTATTCATAACGTTTTTTGAAAAAAAATGTTTTAAGCCATCTTATTTCTTTTGCTGTTTTCTATTTTATGATTTTTTCATTTAAAAAAAAATGTTTTTTTTAAACTTTTCGAAAACATATTTTAAAATTTTTTTAAGTATGTCAATTTAAAGAAATCTAAAGTTTATACTAGGAGAAAAATTAAAAAAAAATCTATAGATTAGTTTTCAAAATATTCAAAAAACAAAATAAGTTTTTTAAAAATTTATTAAAAATTAAAAAAAAATGTTTTCGAAAATCTTAATAACAATATTATTTAAATCATAAAACACTACATATTTTGAGAATTTCATCAAAATCCGTCAATTTGTTAACGAGAAAGTCTGATTTTAAAAAAACCGGTCGTATGGGAGGTACCGTTATAAAACTTTTTCTGAAAAATCCATTAAAAGTAAAAGATAGATTTTCCATAGAAAACACCATTCAGAAAGTTTTATCAAAATCGTAGGAGCCGTTTTCGAGAAAAATAAGTTTTTCATTAAAAGTTATATGGCAGGTACCGTTAGTTTTGGAGCTAGAATGCTATATATACTATATATATATATAATACTATATATATATATAATACTATATACCAAGTTTGAATCAAATCGGCCCAATCGTTTAGGCTGAATCGATACGGACAGACAGACAGAATTTTCTGACCCACTTTTTTCGACTTCCCTACTATCGTAATGTCATGTTTGATTCTTAGAATTTTATTTTACGAATGCATAACTTGCCTACATTTGTTGGCGCGACAGCTCCTTAAGGAGCCAAGGCCTAGTGACTTATACTCTTAACCATTCCTGTGTGGGTGTTGTTAATCTGCAAGAATGGAAGGGATCTACAATTTACCGCCGATTCCGAGCGGCTACATGAGATGCATATTTCTTGTGATAAGGTGATAAGAACATAACAGAAACATTTGATTCGCTAGAACATCGTCGAAACGTTTCCTGTCTCTCCTTGTTCTATCGCCTTTTCCCTTAACAATGCTCCAGCCAAATAGCCAGTTGCATTCCTCACCTTAAAAGCTTTTCCCGTAATACTCGTACCAAAAGGAATGTTCATAGATTTACCCTTTAGCCTACACTACACGAATGTGGAACGCTTTACCGTCCCGATTTTTTCCTCCCATTACGATTTACAAACATTCAAAAACAATGAAACCTGGTAAAGCTGTTCGGTTTCCTTGATGCAAGTGCCACTCATGGATAGCGGCAAGAGGGGTAGGTTAAGCTTTAAAGACAGAAGGCCCATCTAGCGAAGCGAAAACGAAGCGGATAGTTACGCGGCTTCAACTCGCGTCATACTTACTTACTTAGGGGCGCTACAGTTCGGGACGAACCAGGGCCTCAACCAACATGCCTCTCCAGCCAGCTCGGTCTTTGGATAGCTGCCTCCAGTTTCGCACTCCAAGTTCGTTGAGGTCGTCCTCCACTTGAGCGCGCCACCTAAGGCGAGGTCTTCCTTGACTGCGTCTACCCTCTGGAATGGAATCGAAGATCCTGCGAGCCGGAGCATTGTTGTCGATTTGCTCTACATGAACTAGCCATCTTAAACGTTATATGCGTATTTTTTTGACCAGGTCAATGTCGCTGTACAGCTCGTATACTTCTTGGTTGCACCTTCACCTCTAAAACCTGTTAACGCAGATAGAGCCAAAAATCCTCCGAAGAATCTTACGCTCGAAACCACTAAGGATATCTTCATCCGCTTTAGATAGACTCCATGCCTCGGCGCCATAGAGCAGGACTGGGATGATTAGGGTCTTATACAGAGTCTTTCGAGAGAGGACTTTGCTACTACATAGAAACAGCGATTGGCAAGAGTAATTCTTCGTTTTATTTCTGACGAGATGTTGTTGTCAGATGTTATACCGGATCCGAGGTACACAAAGTCGCTAACTACCTCAAAGTTGTACCTGTCTATTGTGATGTTTTGTCCAATCCGCCGGTGTTGTGTGTCCCTTTTTGTGGACAGCAGGTACTTCGTTTTGGCCTCATTGACTGCTAGTCCCATCTTAGCCGCTTCAGCTTCAATGCTAGCAAACGTTCCAGTGACAGCTCGCCGAGTTCTGTCAATGATGTCTATGTCGTCAGCGTATGCTAGCAATTGCACAGGCTTGAAAAAAATTGTCCCACTACAATTGACTTGCGAGTTTCTTATAATTTTTTTCAAGTATTAAGTTGAAGAAATCGCACGATAGCGCATCACCTTGTCGGAATCCTTTTTTGACGTCAAAAGCTTCTGTGAGGTCAGAACCAACCTTGACGGAGCAGCGAGAGTTCTCCATCGTCATCCTGCACAGTCGGACGAGTTTTGTGGGAATGCCAAAACCTGACATGGCTCGTCTCTATAAATGCTATCGTACGCGGCCTTAAAATCGATAAAGAGGTGGTGGGTATCGATTTGGAATTCTTGGGTGGTTTCCAGGATCTGCCGTAGAGTGAACATTTGATCGATTGTGGACTTTCCTGGTCTGAAACCACACTGATAAGGGCCAATCAGGTTGCTGACGAAAGGTTTCAGGCGTTCACATAGTACGACAGAGAGGATCTTGTAGGCGATATTCGGGCAAACGATGCTGAGGTTCCATTCATCAGGCATACTTTCTTCTCACCAAACTTTAGAGATGAGTTGGTGTATGCACTCCACCAGGTCATCTCCGGCCGGTAGGGTAGTCATACCGAGATCTTTTCGCAAACTTCGACGTAAACTGGTGCGTGAAATGTTCAATTCTTGTAAACG
The DNA here is from genome assembly GCA_963971375.1 of Platycheirus rosarum. Lineage (NCBI taxonomy): Eukaryota > Metazoa > Arthropoda > Insecta > Diptera > Syrphidae > Platycheirus > Platycheirus rosarum. The sequence continues at coordinate 123,934,655 of OZ020509.1, read as the reverse complement.
CTGACGTGTTGATGTTGATGGATCTCAGGCACACTCATAATTTAAGAATTTATATAAATTTATTGGCGCGACAGCTCCTTAAGGAGCCAAGGCCTAGTGACTTATAATCTCAAACATTCCTGTGTGTGTGTTGTTAATCTGCAAGAATGGAAGGGAACTACAGTTTATCGCTGATTCCGAACGGCTACATGAGATGCACTTTTTCGAGACGAATTTTACTCTTGGAGGTTTTGCCAATTTCTCGCAAGAGGCAGTACCCCAGAAAAAAGGTGGCTATGAGCTGGATTCGAACCCAGGCTCATTCGCTTAGCAGCTTAGCAGTCCGATAGATGGCCCACCCAATACTTGTCCTGCTCCCTCCCCAAACACTCCGTCTCTTCATTGTCAACAAATACATCTGTGAAGTGTAAACGGTTTCATTCGCTGACAGAAAGAAGAGAAGCATCCATCCATCTTATCATATAATAATATTAATTTACTTTAATTTTTTAAGCTAATGTCGAATTCGTTTTTAAAAAAAAGATCAATCTTTTCTTGGTCTACATAGATCACTTTTTGGAAATCTGAATTTTTATCGAGATTTACACTGCTTTGCACACACTATCGAAACCAATGTTTGTATACCTCTTGTTTTCTGTTTGTTTACAATTCCGTTTAGAGTGTCAAAAGTCACTAGCAAGTTGTCAAAAGGCGCTCACATAACTACAAAAAAAAAATCTGAAATCTAAGATCAAATCTGAAAATTAAAAAGGAATTCGATATTAAAATATATTTCTTTGTAAATTATTAAAAAAAAAATCTATTCTATTCAAAAAGGTCTTCCAAGCGAACTGACTGAGAACCAAGTTGAATACCTCAAGGACAAGCTTCAACCTGGAACTGAAATCAAAATCAACGAGGTTGTTGAAAAGCACGACGATGGAAGTGAAATTGCTGTCTGTAAAATCAATAAAGTTATGGAATGGATGGCAGCCGATAAACCATAAGTTGCTTTTATTTTTTGTTCCCTATTATGTAAGCGTTAGCCTTTCGCATATAATGCACTATTGTGTTCGTTTTTGATTACGGATATGACGAATATGATAAGCTTATTTTTATTTAATTATGTTAATTCACTTTTTTTAATTCTCCCGTTAAAGAAATTAAAGAAAACTACAGAAAAAGAAATAAACTGTCTTTTTTCCCTCCCCAATGGGTTTCACCTTGTCGTGGTGGGGAGGCTTACGTTTGAACATTCAGCAATCCAGCTGGATTTTAAAACAACCAAGTAAACCCAAACCAATAAAACTATGATCATGCACACACAAACTATTAAAAATCGAGTGGGGATATACACTCAAGAGTCGGCAGAAGTCACGGCTGCCGGCGATGGCTTGGCTTCGCAAGGAGATAAGTCGCCAGTGACAATAACAAAGAACTTAGATGTCAAAGATGATGATATCACAATAAATAAGGATGAAAAGTTTAGTGAAAATGATAACGACATAGCAAATGAAAATGATCCAACAGAAGACCATGAGTCAAAACCAGAAAAAGAAGCTACATTGTCTGAGGATCAAATGTTACATGACAATTCCGATGATGAACTTCAAGAATTCCCTCAATGCGAGGAACATATTGGCAAGGAAAACTGGAACACAGCTTTGGAATTCCTTGAAAAGGAAGGATTCTTAAACTGGGAAATCAACACCATGTTCCAAGCGCTCGATTATCATATTCAAAATGAAAAGATGCGTGGAAAACGTAAAGATATTGAAAATGTCTCAGATCAAGGAGACGGTATAAAGAAGACACGTTTAAACAGCGAATCAGAAAAGATTTCTGGTATTCTACTTCGAAAGGCAGAAGTAACTGATACAGGTATCAAAGTACTCACTAAGGCTGAGCGGTATATGGCGAGGCGAACACTTCCACCGGACGTTGAAAAATATTGTCCTTTTGAACTAAGAGCAAACATTGGTGACGCACGCCACTTTAAGTATTTCATTCCGCCTAAACACAGACAAGAATTTCGTAGTAAACTCCATAAATTTGTTGACAGAGAAGGACGCTTTTATAATCGAGATGTTCCGATAAATATCGTTAATTCGTGCTATATCAATCAAACTCTAATGATTGAGTGTAGAAATGTCCAGACATTAGAATTCATAGATAAGAATGTCCATAAGCTCAATCATCTATGGCCGGAAGCTTATTTATTAATGTTGCCAAGATCATCTGAAAAGAAGAATATTGAAATTTGTATTCCATATAAAAATTATGATTCAGCAGAAATATTAAAGATTATTGAAAAACAAAACAGGGTGCGCGTAGAGGAATGGACGGTTAATGAATGTAAGGAAACCGATGATGAAATATGTATGAGTGTGGAAGTGGATGGTGGAACTTATTTGAGGCTTTTTGAAGATCAAGAAGATCTTTTCTTTTTGATGAACAGAGTTACGATTAAATTACCAAAAGAGGTTCCAACAGAGGTTCCAACAGAGGTTCCAACAGAGGTTCCAGCAGAGGTTCCAACAGAGGTTCCAACAGAGGTTCCAACAGAGGTACCAACAGAAGTGCCAAGTAAGGTAGGTTTGTTAAAAAAAAAACATCAATGCAAATCAAACTAAATGTCAGTTGTTTTCTTTTTCTTTTTCTTTTTTAGAATGAGGCAGAAGAATAGAAGTATATACTTTGATAACACAATAGGACGGCTTGCTTAACAATATTAAAAGGTAAAAAAATAATAAATTAATGTCAAATTCATGCAAATGTTCATACAAAAAAAATGGTCACTACTGTGTCGCACTTCTTCTCCTTATAGAACCTATAATCTCAAGTAAAATAAATGTTTTAAAAATCAACATTGAGAATTGTAATCAAATACATGTTATTAAGTTAGTAATTATTTTAATTGTCTAAATTTCCCTTTCGAGGTATCTTTTAGGAACATTTCCGAAACGGAAGCCAATTTCGAGCGGATCGCGGTTGTTTTCGAGCTATCAAGTCCGGAACAAAACAAAATAAAGCAAACAAACGCATCTATTATCAGTTGGTTCTACTGGTCACGCTACCTTACCTTACCTTAGGAAGCGCTACAGTAGTAGTAGCTTGTAGTTTTTTTTTCCTGCAGTAACAGCTAACAATAGATAATAAGCTTTAAGAAACGGCATATTAAAATCTCAAAAAATAATAATAATTGAAAAGTAATCACCTGCTAGCGACAGTGAAGAGGCCAGGTTTAATATGCCCCTCCACCCAACCTCTAGCCTGTCGTTTCTAATTTCGCACTCCAAGCATTTAGAGGTCTCCCTCTAACTGTTCGATCCATCGGAGATGAAATCTGTCTTGGCGCGATGACTACGCGCCGTTCCAAATAGACAAATTCACCGACTAGAATTTATACTTGTCAATCGTCACGTTCCGACCAATTCGGTGGTGGGATTGGACTTTTGTGAAAGCATATACTTTGTTTTGTCCTGGTTGCTTGCTAACTTCATTAAACTGAAAGCAGCGGTTACTGTCCACTTGGTTTTTCCTATCACATCAATGTCGTCAGCAAACCCAGTACTGCAAACCCAACTGCGTTGATTTTTTATAGATAATGCCTGGTGTGCTAGCCTCGGGTGTTCCATACTACCTTTTCAAGCACAATTTGGAAACAGTTGCACGACAGTGCGTCACCAGTAGTATCCCTGCCAATTTTGATGGAGCAGCGAGAATCCTCCATCGTCATCCTGATAAGACGTACCAGTTTAGCAGGAATTCCAAAACTAGACATGGCTCGGTATAGTTCGTCCCCATTTACACCGTCACATGCTGCTTTAAAATCGATTAACAGATGGAGGCTCTGTTGGCTTTTCTCCAGGATTTGGCGCAATGTGAAAATGTTGGTACTTCCTTATTTAACCATCAATTTAGATACACATACATATATCAAAAGCTCAAAGACATGTGACCGAAAAGTACAAAAGTCCTTAGATATCTCCGATTCTTTTCATAAAGAAGAAAGAAAATTTTTTGGTTTTTGCGTTTACTAGGAAACTTAATGAGGTTACAGATAAGGATGCTTTTCCACTCCTTTATTTCTGCAGTTTTGGCAAACTTCGATACGCAAAGTTCTTGTCCGAAAATTATAATTTTTTTATAATTAAACACGCAAAACGGTCTTGTGCTACACATTCGAGTTGTACGGCTGAAGAAAGAATCTCAGTATTTAACCGTACGAACGAAATTGGGCTGGGGGGTAAAATGGTGGGTATTTATGGAAGCGCGAGTTTAAACCATCAAATCACCTCCTGCAACGAAAGCAATAGTGGCGGTCATTAAGAAGCTTTCGTTCTTCGAGATATTTCTTGAGTTTATGATTAATCAGCAGCGTTACGTCACAATGGTCAGAAGTGCCTAGAGGCGATAATAATATAATAGTACACGTATCAGGGTCAAAGTTAAATAACAAGTGAAGGGTGAAAATAAAACGCAAAATTCTATTAAATAAAAAACTTTTACTTTTTAATATAATTTTAAGTTCATGTATTTATTATTTACATTACAACATTTATTTATATTTTTTAATTAAAGTCGCGACGCGCGTTTCGGACTTGCGTCCATCATCGGGCTAATAAATAATTTTTTGCCATTGTTTTAATTTTCTTTGTTTACTTATTTGTTGTTGTTCGCTATATTGTTATATAGTGTTGTCTTCTTTTATCTTGTGTTTTAATTGGTATGTAATTGCAGTGTCGTATAATGCGTTACTTTTAATTGTTAGTTTGTCGTTAAGCACTTTGTCCTGTTCCATCTTATATGATTTGTAAATGCAAAATTCTTCTATTGTGTCCATAGTTTTCCCTTTTTTGCATATGTGTAAAGGTATTAGGTTATTTTCAAAGTTGCTATAGTTGTGGTTTTCATTAATTAAATGTAAAGCGAAATTTGATTTTGTGTTTATTTTACTACATAGGACAAACAGGCAGAACATTTCACGAAAGATTCAAAGAACATAAACCTAAAATAAACACAAAATCAAATTTCGCTTTACATTTAATTAATGAAAACCACAACTATAGCAACTTTGAAAATAACCTAATACCTTTACACATATGCAAAAAAGGGAAAACTATGGACACAATAGAAGAATTTTGCATTTACAAATCATATAAGATGGAACAGGACAAAGTGCTTAACGACAAACTAACAATTAAAAGTAACGCATTATACGACACTGCAATTACATACCAATTAAAACACAAGATAAAAGAAGACAACACTATATAACAATATAGCGAACAACAACAAATAAGTAAACAAAGAAAATTAAAACAATGGCAAAAAAGTATTTATTAGCCCGATGATGGACGCAAGTCCGAAACGCGCGTCGCGACTTTAATTAAAAAATATAAATAAATGTTGTAATGTAAATAATAAATACATGAACTTAAAATTATATTAAAAAGTAAAAGTTTTTTATTTAATAGAATTTTGCGTTTTATTTTCATAAATCTAACAACATGGAGGCAGAAACAAAAACTTTCATTAAGTGAAGGGTGTTTCGGCTTGGCCAGTAATACAACACTTAGGAAAATTCTTCTTCGTTGACCCCAGTGATCCTGATGAACATATGTTGACTTTAGCCTTGTTCAATGGGCTTTTTTAAGATCAGAACAGCACAGAAGTAGTGAGAAATTTCAGAACAGTTTAGAACAGGCGGCCAATGGCATATGCCAGTCAGTGCTTATAACAAGTACACGCAAGGTTGGGCAAGGGTAGACGTTTGCCCCCTGATCTTGGCCAGGTTATGCATAGCCAATTTCATTATATTCCGTTGTGTTCGGAAAAAAATCAAGATTTGCCATCTGTGTCAGTGTTACAAATAGAGAAAAAGCAAGGCGTTTGTATGCATTTATTTGCCAGAGCAAAATTCTTTATTCATTTATTGTAATAAATAATTATGTAAATAAAATATAAATAAAAAAATAAATCTAACTTTCAAACAAAATGTATCAGCTGACTGACAGTTTTCACTAATCTGCTTTTCCTCAATAGCAGGTATGGAAAAGCGGTTTTTTAACTGTTCTAGACAGCCTCCTTGAAGATAAAAAAAGATTGGAAAAGAACAGGAAAATTCTCATTGAACACCAAAAAGCTGATCTTTTGATTTTTTCTGTCTAGAACAATTTGGAACAGGCTCATTGAACAAAGCTATTATCTATCTTCATTGCTTTATTAGAACTGTACATTGAGATAACTTGTAGGTGGTTCAAGCTATTTTCTGAAAACTAATATATACTAACCATGTCTCTGCAACTGAATGTTGCATAATACTAGTTAGAAGAGTTAAGGACATTTTGTTGGTGACTTTATGTTTGGTTTCCATTATAAACTAAATCTTTTTATCATTTTTATGGTATTTCATATGTTTTATTTCTTTTTTTTTTTAGATTTTTCAATGCATACCTGGAGAAAAAATATAGAAGAATATCTTTTATATCAGAGATGAAATAACAATTTTATATTTTGTGAATATATATGTTGTAATTTCTTGATAAGCTAATAAAAAAAAATAATACAAAAAAAATATAAAAACAATTCTTCTCCACGGGTTTCACCTTGTCGCGGTGGAGAGGCTTAAGTTCATCCCTAAACAAAGAACAAGGGATTGGAAAAACTAAGTAAACCCAATAAAAGACAGCAACAAATAAATATGAAAATCACGAATAATTTTAAAGAAAAGCGCATCATTTTGGTCGAAACGAAACAATAAAGAAAAGCTCATCAAGTAAAGCTTACAATAGCCCTGAAATGAACCGATCAATGCCAGGAACGCAAATTTAAAATTTCGTTCACTTCAATGTTAAAGGAAAATTCCAGATAATTATTTAAATAATGACAACTAGCATAATAGCTTTCCGAATGAAAAGGCGTAAATCAAAATTCTATGACGCAATCACGTAAGGTATACTATATTTCAATGACCGTTATGTATTTAATATATTTTATTTTAATTTTAGGCTAAAATCATCTAAAAGCATTTGGTTGCTTCATAATCAAACATCCCCTCCATGGGTTTTACCTTGTCGTGGTGGAGGGGCTTAAGTACATTCTTGGAAAATGAAAAAAAATAAAATAAAATACAGAATGGAAAAACTAAGTTAATCCAACAACAATGATAATTATGAAAATGTCTACAAACAAATACACAAATCGAACGGGGATATACGTTCAAAAGTCGGCAGGTGCCACGACTGTCGGCGATGGCTTGGCTCCACGCGGAGATAAGTCGCCAGTGGCCATAACCAGATATCAATCAGATAGAAACAATAAAATAGGTTTTTCCAACGAAGAACTTTTAGAAATGCAAAATGCTTTCGAAAACGAGGGTAGAAACAGACACAGGCAAGAAATGATGCACGAACGGTATGAGGAAGCAGAGCCAGCTACAGGAATTCCTTATAAAACAAGAAATGAATGGACTTATGATCTGAACAATGAAAGAGATTGTGATGTGGACAATGAAAGAGATTGTTTTACCAGTCCTTTACTCCTTCGCGGATACAAAGAAACCAAAAGTCCATATTGCGCTAGAGTTAAAAAAATGCAAACAAAACAGTTTAGGCGACGAATAGAAAAAATACGACATGTTTTCGTCGAAGCACGTCGAAGAATGGGTCTGCCAGGAAAGCACATATGGCGTGGAAATTCATCGATTTACACACTGCCTAAACCAAAAAAAAAAGATTTTCCTAAAAGCATGCCAGACCGATCAATGGCCTATAGATTAAAACTTCAAGAAGCTAAATCGAATTTACAAAAAAATTTCCCAATTGAAGTTCAAATTCTGGACCAATCACATCCATACGGAGAAATTGCCAAAGAAAACCATTCTTTCATTATTGATGGAATAGAGACAATAATACAAGATGAACGTGCGAAAGGAGCAGATTGGATTGATGTTGGTCCTCCCAGGTATTTCAAAAGGACATTACGTGTTCGATGCAAAAACGATGAGACTGCGTTCTTTTTAGAAAATAATGTACGACTTTTTAATCGGTTATGGCATGGAGCTGATATCTTTATAACCAGAGATGTAATTAGACGTCGACAATACAAAATAACAGTTGATATACCGGATTACAACCTCACTACAACAGAGGCTTTCCAAGTAATCAAGAAACAAAACGATCTTCCAACCGATTGCTGGACTCTTTGTAACAAAAAAGATATGAAGGACAGATTTTTCGCGGTAGTCAGGATTGATCCAGTATCATATAAGCGTTTGCAGGAATCGAAGGGATACATATATTTCTTTTTTACTCGCATTTATTTGAAATGTGGTACGAAAGAGAGTGATGATGATGATGATGATGACGATGATAACAATGATGACGATGACGATGATGACGATGAATAAAAAAATCGTATGTCGTTTCTCAATATCAATCATCTAATGTTCCAGGTTAGTTCAAATTGTATATATTTAATTGTTGTATATGCATGCATATTCATTTAAATATAGTAGTAACACATAATAAATTGCAAATTTTTAAAATCCTTATTATTATTATTTTCAAGCAACGGGCTAAAGTTTTGTGTTGTAATTCATAGCTTACTTTAGGGCGATTCCAAAATTTAAACTGAAGTCTTCTCAGTATCAAAAATCATTTTGACGTGATAACGTATAAGACGGTCGATAACACACATACGAAATATCATGACATGCTGATGTCATGCTGATGTTAACCGCGATACTGTGGTTCTTTCAACCAAAATCGATTTCAAGCACCAGGCGAACATGAAAAAAAACAGGCGAAAATTCCCAAAATAATTCCACTCAAATTCAAAAAGGCGGAGTTTTGTTAAAGTAGAAAGAAGATGTAGATATTGGGGTGTCTATGTGCACAGATCGTAAAATAGCTCCCAAATTTTGGTGCCAGTTTTTAAAACCAATAATGTGCTCTTCAGATGAGACTTAGAAGTTTAAGTGGTGCATTAATGATTGCCATTACATACCGATTCTTAAATTGATCTGCATAATTATCGGCGAAGACATATGAATTAGATTAGATTTATTTTTTTAAATGTTTTAAATGTATTCCGAACACATAGTTTACATGCATACATAAATCATTAGTGCATGGCTGTGCCGTCTGCCAGTTGTTAACACATATATATATTGAACCTACTTTTTTTTTTTTTTTATAATTAACGCGCGCACAAGGGACTATTTGTTTCCCTTTTAATGTAACACACTGCGCGGGCATTAGGAAGATAGGGAGGGGAGAGATAGGAGGTGTCGATTAACATTGGTTTTGAATGTTTGCATGTTGAAATGGCAAGGGAAAATCTCGCCGGGTAAACCATTCCAAAGTCGTGTTGTACGGCTAAAAAAAGAATCTCTATATTTCACGGTACGTCCGAAATTGGGCTCAAGGGTGAACTGATGGGCATTCCTAGCAAGACGAGTATTACGGGCGAAACTTTTAAGGGGAGGAATGCAGCTGGCTACCTCGAGTGAACATTTTTTATAAAAGAACCGATAAAATAAGGAAAGACATGAAACATTGCGTCGGTGTTCGAGAGGGGCAATTGTTTCAGCGGCAGTTCTATTTCCTATCAATCTTAACGCTCGATTTTGTATTCTATCAAGCAGGTGAAGCGATGATTGTGAAGCACCTGCCCACAGGTGGGAGTTGTACTCGAGTTTAGGGCGTATAAACGCTTTATAAATTGTAGCCAGATCAGATGGGGAAAAATACTTCTTACACCGATACAGAAAACCTAAGCACTTTGCAGCATTCTTAGCGATCTCAAATATATGGTCGTTCCAACGGAGGTCGTCGTTGACACACATACCGAGTACTGAGAGCTTTTCGGTTTCTTCGATGTAAGTGCCATTCATGGACAATGGCATTGGGGGAATGTTTAGCTTTAACGACAGAAGACAGCATTGAGTTTTCGAAGCATTAAACTCCACACGATTTCTATTACCCCATTTGACAATGCTGTATAAATCGGAGTTTAATGAGCTTGACATACGGCACCGTTGCAATTGTACGTCCGAAGGCGAAGGACGTGAATTATCGAACGAATATGAAAAGCTGAGGGTAGAGTCGTCAGCAAAACAGTTAAGTGGATTAGAAGTAACAGACAGAAGATCATTTATAAAAATGAGGAAAAGAGTCGGAGACAGAACAGAGCCCTGGGGCACACCAGCATTTATTTTATGGGAATCAGACTTGAATCCGTCCAATACAACTTGTATTGAACGGTCCAGGAGATAGCTTCTAATCCAACGAACAAGAGTATTATCGATCCCAAAAGCACGCATTTTCGATAAGAGAGCTTCATGCCAAACTCTATCAAATGCCTTGGAGATATCAAGAGCAATAATCTTACTTTCACCAAAGCGATGTAAAGATTTGTTCCACTGTTCGGTGAGATATGCCATCAGATCACCAGTGGAACGGTTGCTGCGGAAGCCATACTGACGGTCATGGAGAAGCTTACGATCTTCGAGATATTCCTTAAGCTGACGGTTAATCAGTGTTTCCATGACCTTAGAAAGAAGGGATGTCAGTGCTATGGGTCGGTAGGAGGAGGGGGAGGATGGGTCACCTTTCTTAGGGACAGGCTGGACAAATGCTGTTTTCCATCTTCTAGGAAAGATTCCAGAAGAGTAGGAGCGATGGAAAAGCTTACGCAGTGGCTTTGCCAGTGTGGAAGAACACCTCTTCAGAATAATCGGGGGTATACCATCCGGGCCAGCGGATTTGTGTATATCGAGATCTTTGAGAACTCTTGCTACTGTACAAGTGCGGAAAAAAATCTGTCCCATGGAAAAATTTACATTCTCAAGTACAGGAGGGGCAACGTTGCTATGCGGCAGCGTGGAGCTGGCAGCGAAATGGGCGGCGAGCAAGTTTGCCTTCTCTGAAGAGTAAACAATTGGTGTGTTATTGTCGATGAGCGTTGGAACCGAAGATGTTGAGGAGTTTTTAATATTTTTTACAAATGACCAAAAATTTTTACTGCCTTTGGGACACTGCAGAATTTTTTGCCGTAATTTTTGGTCATGCAAAAATTTGGTTCTTTCAATAACGGAGTTGCATGAGTTTCTTGCTTGTTTATGTTTTTTCCGATTTTCCTCTGTAGGGTTGGCTTTGTAAGAACGGAAACTTACTTCTTTGAGCCTGATAGCTTCTTTACACTCAGAATTAAACCAAGACTTTTCTTTAGGTTTGATGCTTTTTACTCTGTTGGGAATAAAAGCACGCATCCCTAGAAGAATCACATTTGTGATCATTTCAGCACTGGCATCAATGTCACTATCGAGGAAGCATAGTGACCAGTTAAAGTTTCGGAAAAAAATATTCAGGCCGTCCCAGTTGGCTTTCTCGTATTGCCAAACGGTCCTGGTGGGAAGTTTTTCTTTAACTGGATGGGTGGAGGATGAGAAATTAGCTGAAATGACACAATGGTCTGAAGTGCCAAATGGAGAAGTTACACTAATGGTATATTTATCAGGGTGAGAAGTAAGAAACAAGTCAAGAGTATGGGCGGCTTGCCCAGCAACATCCGGTATACGCGTTGGCACATCGATCAGCTGGGTAAGGTGATGTAACCCGGTAAAGAGCTCGACATACCTTCCTTCGGGTGTTGTCTGACCAGAATAGCGGAGCCAATTGGAATTGTGTACATTGAAATCGCCCGCAATAACGATTTCAGTGCGAGGACAAAGGGAAACAATTTTCGAGATAGAATCTGACAGCGCATCAAACTCGTTACAAGTCGAATTGCTGTCGAGATTTGGACTCCTGTAAATAAAACAATAATGAATGACATGCTTGCGGACAGTGAATTTGAGCCACAAGAAGTTAAAGTCCGTGTTGGAACATTGCCCATATTGGGGAAGGCTCTGGCAAGCAATATCATTTCTAACATAGACCACGAGACCATGATGGGAAAAGAGTAATGGCACCAAGCTATACCCATGTAGAGTAAACTCTGATAAATCAGTATTTACTCCAACCTGGGTTTCACTTAATGCCAAAACAGCTGGCCTGTATTGAACAGTGTAGACGTACAGGTGAAAGAAATTCTTTCTAATACCACGAACATTGGAATACACGACACAAAAATCACTTACCATTTAAAAATACTTACACACAAAACACAATTCTGAATAAGTCGAACCATGCAGTGAAAATCCAAATTAATCTCTGTAATAATCAAACTGTCTTAGGTGTTATGCCCATAAGACAGCTTGCATACAAAAAATCAATTTAAATATTCAGCACAATAGGACAAACTCAGATGCCCTTATCTATTTACCGCAAGCATACGATGCCTACAGTAGATAAGAAAGAGGCAGTTAAGCTAAGCATAAAGGGTTGGGACAGATAGGAGGATAATTTAATTTGTTATGCAAGTGTGAATTATTTTTTTTTTTTTTTTTCTTTCACAGCGCGAATGGGCATCTTATCGTCTTCCAACGACGCAAGTGGATATTGTTATTATCTTTACAGCACACGCGAGGGGGTTTTGCCAATTTCTCAAACGAGTGTGTAATATAATTTTTTTTTTTAACACTCGCGATAACAATGCGCAATAATTTTTTTTTTTTGACTTTTGTTTAATTGTTATGCGCGCACCTCGACCCGACGTCCGGCCGCTATGAGCTTAAGATCGACACTGCAATATTATAGCGAGTTTCATTCAAGAAAAATTTGCTCTTTCTGTCAAAAGATTTGATCTTTTTCAATTTCGAGAGTTTCATTGCAAGAAAAAGAGCAAATCTAGATCAAATCTTAACACGAAAGATTTGATCTCTGATGGGTTGGCAGATTTGATCTGAATGCACACATACATGTAAATAGTCTTTCGGTCAAACGTCAAATGGAAAATATTTTGTTATTTGTTGTGACTTGTGCCAGCCCGTGCTTAGCCAAAAAATTAACAAATATCCATTAAATATACAAAATAACAAATAAAGTGTTTTTGAAGTGAGAAATACAAATATGGCATTTTGAGTATATCAACTGTGCATGCCTGGTATTTTTGTGTGTGATATCAAATACTGTGTATGCTCGTCAGTGAATGACCAATACTAGGATTAAATGTTGAAACAAGTTTCATTGAAAAGAGCAAATCTCGATTTTCAGATCAAATCTTTAAAATTTGAATGAAACTCGCTATTAGTTGTGTTCGTCTACTTTTTCGGTTGTTTTAGGAAAACTGTCAAACTTTGAAGAGAGGGGATAAAATCTCTCAGAAAATAATAAATTCGCTCAAAAGTAAAAGAACGCTTTGTGGAGAAAAATAGGGAAACTTTTTACACGTCAAAAAAATTAAAATTTAACTAAACGAAATGGATCAAATAAGTGCAGATGAAATAAAAGTTGTGATGTAAACCATTTTATTAGGCCATTGTGAAAAAAAAATTGTGCAAAATAGTCTGTTTTAGGGAGTAGACGAACACATCTATTATTGTGCTGCCTTTTGCGAGGAACTAACAAAACCTCCAAGAGTAAAACTTGTGTCGAAAAAGTGCATCTCAATTAGCCTTCCAATTTGGCGATAATCTGTAGGTCCCTGCCATTCTTGCAGATTAACAACACACACACAGGAATGGTTGAGAGTATAAGTCACTAGGCTTTGGCTCCTTAAGGAGCTGTCGCTCCAATAAGGTTATTTATTTATATATACTAGTAACTAGATGAACCCCGCATAGCTCGGTTTTCTCCGCAAAAACATCGCTTACAAAGCTTTGCTTGTATTAAAGAATTCTTGCAATTGTCTATTGACATTTTTTGTCACTCCTGTTTGCCCTCTATCGACTTGGTCATCCTCCAACGAAATGAGATACACCTGTAGATATGGGTCGTCATTTAATGGTAAGAACGCTACCATCCGAAGGTAAATTTGGCTTTGATACTGTGAAGCCGAATTGAAAAAAGCCACGGACATTCTGAAATTCATCTAAATCTCAGAATAATAACTAACTCTCCCCCAAATTCCTCACCTATTCCTCCTATTCCTGGGGACCGTAATCAATCCTTGAGATCCGATTGAGATTTTTTCACTATCGAACCATCACCCCGCCGGATGTACAATAGTGCCATAAAATTATTATCCACAGTTGCGCTCGTCAGTTTTCTAAAATGATATTTTATTAAGCTTGCACATTAATCATTGCTTATAACATGCCTTTCGGCGTTAATATTTCGAGCCAAACTCATAACTTCTGACGAGCTTCTAGCCTGTTTCTTTTTGTTTCATTCAGAGTAGAGTTACCGCAATTGGCATATGGTCAAAATACTGAACTTGTAATGCCGTCATGACATTGTATATACATTTTCAGGAGTACTCTCATGGTGGTCATTTTTCGTCTGGCCATCTTCCTGGTTGATTCAAAACTACGAGAACCTTAACCGATATTTTACCAGTATTTAATACACTTTTGTTGTCTGTACTTATTCTATATCCACACCAATTGGCAATTTCAGCACGCCTCATTGCGACTTGATTCAGAACTAAAAAAATATGCTTCATGATAGTACTATAGGCAATATACAATGGTAAGGCTAGGTTAGTTTGGATGGGTTGATGAATTGGCTTGCTCGAAACTCAAAGGATCCATTGCGGTCCCCAGCAGTTGGCAGAAACGTAGTGTGGGGAAAGGTATGGTATTTAGTGGAGAATTATGTTTGGAGTGTTTACTTGAACCATCGCTGGGGCATTCACAGAGGTAGTGATCTGAGAATTCTTCTGCATCAACGACCTGACACTCTGCATAAGCCATTCTGCTCATGTGGGTTCCTATTTAATTGTGTCCCTTATGGATATAAACAAAGAGGGACAGTTCAGGTCTGCCTATCTTCAGAATGTATTCTGTATTTTTCTTTGAGATATTTGGCCAAAGACTTCTTGAGGCCCGACAGTTCTCAAGTTTTGACCATCTCTCGTTTGCAATGGCTCAAGTACCCAGGTTCCATTGATGAACCGTTTTGTAAAGTGTTGACCATCTGTTGTCATGCGGTCAATCAGTTTGGACTTGGAAACAATTAAGGATATGGCCTTGATTGCTGCCTGGCTGTCTGTTTTTTTTTTTTGCATTTTGAAAGTACTCTGACTGAATATATTTAACAAAAAAAAAAAACTGCCAATTGAAATTAGCATAGCACGTAGTTTAGCGTTTCATGAAAAGGTTCGCTAACGGCTAACCACAATCTGTTTTGGTCTCTGATGGTGAAAATACAGGGGCGGAATCGGCTAAGGATATGTGAAAGTCACATTTCTCATGATCATATTAAATTTTCAGTCTGCGTAAAGTGATTACCACGAAAATTACAAATTCTGGCATCACCTAACGCAGACTGAATTTTTTGATTGTGACAATCACTTATCATAATCACCTTAGCCGATTCCATGCCAGGCCTTCCAACTAACACTGTGATCTAAATCTAGGGTAATATCCCAAATGATTGATTTTTTGTATAACATCGTAAAAGTTTTAAATATAATCTTTATAATCCACGATACTTTTATTATTTATTATTAATTAAATTTCGGTTCTGAGAAAATCTATATTTCTTATTAATTTTAATTGTTTTTATTATTACAGAAATTGAGCAAACTAGACTTGGAGTTTTCTTTGGTAGTTAAATATCCACATGATTGTAATTATTAACTTACTTTAATTTTTTTTTATATATACATTATAAATTATTGATTTCTACAGGCTTGGAGCAGGTATATACGTATATACCTTCCAGTTGGATCCATCGTGCAAACAGCCATTTCTCGATTGTATTACAAGTTGTTTGCCAACTTGTAAGGTACTAAAAAAATTTGTGTACGAATAAATATTGCAGAATGAAATAGAATAAATTTAATAAGTTTACCATAAATGTATCTTTTTGTTACAACTGTTAGTCTAACTATGCATCTTGTTACATATATCGATGGTTAAAACAGAAATATTGCGTAGCTCTAAATTTAACGAACATGAGATTTTAATGAGATAAAACCGTTACTCCTCTAGTAAGTCGATCTAAAGTATGCTGTTCCTTTTGAGCATCATGAAACTTGTAAGCACAGCCATTGGGACCTTCAAAGTTACATTTTTTCTTGTACTTGTTGCATTCTCAAAATTCAAAGTTGCTTATTTTTTTCAATCTCATTTGATACAAATGACCGTAATACCTGTAAAAAAATAAATTCCTATCATCCACTCGTTCCTAAGACTATTTAGTTCCTAGATTCAATTACTTGCAGAATTCTGAAATGAAAAAAGAAAAAGAAAATTTGGACACCAGTGCAGCAGGCTAATCCCCCCATTGGGTTTCACCTTGTCGCGGTGGAGGGGCTTAAGTACACCTTTGAAACAAGAGTGGAAAAACCAAGTAAACCCAGTAACAATTAATACAGCTCAAAATGAAATTTAAGGAACTTCGCAACTGTACGCGTTGGTATGGGCCATTAAACGATTACACATAGAGCATCTGAAAAAAATAAAAAAATATTTTAAAATAGCGTTGCAGTTATGTTAGCTTTGGTAAATTAAACAATCAATGCCATGAAGTGAAATTGGTAACAAACCATGGCCTAGTCTTTGGAAAATCACAACGCAGAAGAGTTCCAATTTTCGTTCTTCTGTAATCAAAAAACTCCGCAAACCAGCTAATCAGGGACGGGTTCCTTAAAAAGACATATATTTTTAAAGTGGGGAAAGCTAAAATTAACAATGGAACAACAGACACAAAGCTATTACTAAGTATGACCCGAAGATATTCTTTTTCAAAACGAATGAAAATAACCAGGAACGTACCACATTATTGCATCTTTTAATGGAGGACAACAGAAAATTATGTCGTGCAAACCAATAAGGTAAGATGGTTTTCATATATATATGTATTATGTACTTAAAGTGATTTCCTGTTTTTTAAGCTATTTGTTATCAGAAGAAAACCTAAATGCATCATGTTAAGCAGTATAACATCCCCTCCACGGGTTTAACCTTGTCGTGGTGGAGGGGCTTAAGTACATCCTTGCAGAACGGAAAAAAAACAAGAAAGGAGTGGAAAAACTAAGTAAACCCAACAACAATAATTATGAAAATGTCTACAAAAAGGAATACAAATCGAACGGGGATATACGTTCAAAAGTCGGTAGGTGTCACGACTGCCGGCGATGGCTTGGCTCCGCAAGGAGATAAGTCGCCAGTGGCAACAAAAAATATTAAATCAGACGAGGATGAAATGGATTGTGAAGTCAGCGAATCAAAAGAAGAACAGGAAAACCTTCGAATCAAAAGAATGTATAATAAATTTTTGAAATTGGGCTTTTCCGAAAAGGAACTTAAAATAATGCTTAATTCTCTAAAAGATGAGCACAAGCGCAGATATAAAACAAATAAAAGCTTTGAATTACTCGAAGATAAAGAAGATATGGACACTGAAAGAAGGAGCAAGATCACGCAAAAAAATATATCGCTTCGAACAACTTTCTATCATGATCAATGCTTTAGTAGTCCAGCAGTTCTTGCAGGAGGACACACACAAGATGCAACAGGACAATCAAACAAAGAGGATGTAAGCATCATAGTACACAAATATCTTTCAGAATGTAAACGAAAAAGGCCACAGCGTAAAAATTCGAACAAATTCATTTACAAAAGACTTCTTAAGAATTATTTTGCTAATTTGAATATTGTATACCCATACAAAGTCCAATTAGTGGATCATTCTAATCCGTTAGGCCAAATTAAAACGGAATACCAATCCATATTGTTAGATGCTTTAGATATGTTAGTACAAGATGAACGAGCAGCCGGTAAAGACTTTATTCAAATAGGTGCATGTGAATTCACTAGAAAAATTTTGCACCTTTACTGTGCAAATCAAGAGACAGTAAAGTTTTTAGAATATAGAAGGTCATTTCTCAATCGTTTATGGCAAGGAGCTGATTTGTTTGTAACCACAGACTATGTCATCCCCAAGCGACACAAAATCAAAATCCAAATACCGAATTTCAATCTTACATCGGAAGAGGTTCTTCAAGTTATAAAAAAACAAAATAATTATCCAACCGAGTTTTGGGAAGTGCTTTTTAAAACAGACAATCCACATAGTTTTTCGGCTATTGTAGGTGTTGATCCAGGTTCATATGAGCGTCTTAAAGCAACGAGTGGCTTGGTTTACTTTTTTTTTGATAGAATTGGCCTGAATTTGAGTTTAAAAAGAATTGTTGATGATGATGAATGATTATGATAAATAAATATATACCAATGTATAAGAAAATCGAGGCTTTTCTATTACAATTTTATAGCATTTTTGTTTCACACATGAAGCCGGTTTATTTATTTATGGTACCTATATATATTTAAAAAAAAATTGGGGCATATTTCGATTTTTGTGCGCAATTTATTTAACAGCATAAACTTGGGCCAACATGCGAAGCTTGCAAAATTTTAAGGAGTAGAGATGAAAATCGCACAGAAAAATAAAACCACAAATCTTCGGGGACAATAAAGTTAACCACATTTTAGACGTCAACCGACGAAATCATTATGGTTTAGTTAAGGCAGCCCGGGGTGGACCTGGGCCTCAACCAACAAGCTTCTCCAGCCAGCTCGTTCCCTAGCTAGCTGCCTCCAGTTTAGCACGTGATGTCCTCTTCCACTTGTGTGCGCCACCTGAGTCTTGGTCTTCCTCTACTGCGCCGTCCCTCTGGGATGGAATCGAAATTTTTTCGGCCCGGAGCATTTATGTTCATCCAGTCTATATGACCCAGCCATCTGAGAGGTTGCATTTTTACTCTTTTGGCTAGGTCTGCGTCGCTGTACTTCGTTGTATCTTCTCCACTCTTCGTTAATGCTTACGGGACCAAAAATCACACGGAGAATCTTTCTCCCGGAGCAACCTAAAGCGTCCTTATCCACTTTTGACAACCACTATGCGTCTGCACCATAGAGCAGGACTGGGATCATGAGAGTCTTGTAAAGAAGCAGCGATTGGCAAGAGTTATTCTTCGTTTGATTCCAGCGCTAGTGTTGTCGCCTGAGTTAATAATGGAACCCAGATAGACAAAGTCCCTAACTACATCAAAGTTAAAGCTCTCTATCGTGATGTTTTGTCCAAGACGTCGATGTTGGGTGTCTCTTCTTGATGACAGCATATACTTGGTTTTACCCTCAATGACTGCTTCCGCCTCAATACTCAAAAGCGCTACTGACATCTCGCTGTTTTCTTCCAATTATGTCAATGTCGTCGGCGTATGCGAGTAATTGGACGAACTATTGAAAGATCGTGCCTCTGGTGTTGGCTTGAGAGTTATGCACTATTCTTTCAAATATGATGTTGAAAAAGTCGCACGACAGCGCATCGCCTTGTGTAAATCCTTTTTTGACTTCAAAGGTATCGGTGAGGTCTTTACCGATCTTAACGGAACAGCGTGCGTTTTCCATCGTCATTTTACACAGGCGGACAAGTTTGCCAGGGATGCCAAAACTGCACATCTCTAAATGCTGTCGTACGCAGTTTTGAAATCAATGAAGAGGTGGTGGGTATCGATTTGAAGTTCTTGAGCTTTTTTCCAAGATCTGCCGTAATGTGAATATTTGGTCGATAGTGGACTTTGTTGGAGTAAACCGTACTGATATGAATCTGTCAGGTTGTTGAAGAATGGCTTGCGGCGTTCACACAATACAGTAGAGGAGATCTTGTAGGCGATGTTCAGGAGACTGATAACCATGGGTGGAATTCAGAGGGTCTCCTTTTTTAAGTATTTCTCAAAGGCAAATATTTAATAGTCTCTATACCAAAGGACGGGACTGATCCACAGGAAAGACTACGTTGTGTAACTCAACTACTTCTTGGAGGTTCGGGTGCACACGATATGCCAGATGCAATTAAGCTTAACGAAAATAACAACGTAATTAAATTGAAAATTAACACAGGCTCAAATGAAATAGCAAACAAGATGTTGTTGAATTGCTCAAAATTAAAAGGCACAGGTGTTTACGTCCAGCGAGATCTGACAAAACAGATGCAACTAAAACGCCGAATTTTACTAGGTTACCGCCGAGTAATCATATCACATAAACCAAATGAAAAGGTGCAATTAAAAAAAAACAATCTTGTGATAGGTAATAAATCATTTTATTTAAACTACGAAAACATTCTTAAAGTAAATCAAAACGATGGAGAACAAGAACTACAGCGATTGTTTGGCAAAATAAGCTTTGAAGCTGTCAAAAAAACCATACTGTCAACAACAACTTCTGGACGTCAAAGTGAATGTACTAGATTAAGCAATTCTGCGCCACCAGGGGTGTCACCTAAACCAAATGGTAGTACTCTAGTACGAAACTGAGATACAGAAGCCGTCAGCACAAATAGTTTTAGTTCTAAGATATTATCGTATAACATATCAGGTCTCAATAACAAAATACTTTTTCCTGATTTCTTTAATTATATCAAAACATTTGATGTATTTTTCCTATTCGAAACACATATTATTTCTGAAAATTCTTCTAAATTTAAAAGTCTCTTTAACGGATTCAAACTTTTCTGGAACGCAGCAATTAAGACATCAACTAGAGGACGTGCAAGTGGAGGAAGCATTTTTGGAATCAAGACGGCACTACTTAATATTTATGATTTTGTAGAACTAGAAGGCACTACCATAGTAAAACTCTTACAAAGAAATAATATGTTTATTGTTCCGGTCTACATCAATTGCAACAAGTGGAAAGAAGATTTTGAAAAATTAAACAACATTATGAATCACATGGCCAGTAAAAGTGTTATTTTAATTGGGGATTTCAATGCCAGAATAAGTAGTATGCAAATACACACCGCACAACCTGCAAACAATATTCTTATCTCAACAACCACTCGTCAGTCTAAAGATGATATCTACAATCAAAATGGTCTAGATCTTTTAGAAATGCTGCAGATGTATGAAAGTATCGTTTTAAATGGTTGCGCTTTTGGAGATACGGATGGACACTTCACTTTTGTTGGAGGACAAGGGAAATCTGTTATCGATTATTGCACAGCTAATAATGATTGGATTAACTTGGTTTCAAAATTAGTAGTTGAGTATAAAACCTATTCTGACCACATGCCCCTCGTATTTGAATGGAAGAGTGAAAATACATTTCAACATCAAAACCTAAAGCTACTACCAAGACTTAAATGGAAAATTGAAAACCTGTATACCTACCAAAATAATCTGGATTTACATATCTCTGAGACTTTTTCAGTTGATGAATCTGTCGAGTTGTTTTCAGAGAAAATAATATTGCTTATAAGAAAATCTTCACCAGCCCAACCTTCTGGATATATTACAAAATTCAAAAAAAAGTGGTTCGATAAAGAATGTATGAATGCCCGAAGAAAATCATTTGCTCTTTTAAAAGCACTAACGGAACTATTTTACTGAGGAACTTAGAAAATGGTACGTTGACTCAAACTCCAAGTACAAGCATTTATGTCGCAAAAAAAAAGCTGAATTTGAAAATATTCAAGCAAAATCTCTAAGTCTGGCCAGTAATTCAAAAGACTTTTGGAACCTAGCTAAAGAAATAAATGGATCCAACTTTGTAATTGGTACAAATATATCCGCAGAACATCTTTCATACCACTTCAAAAACCTGCTCTCCAATAAGTCTGATTTGTCCTTTTCTTATGCAGAACCACTGGTTATAGAGGAAACTTTGGACTCTGAAATAGACGAAAATGAAATAAAAATGGTACTTCAAAAAGCGAAAGATGGAAAAGCACCAGGCGAAGACGGAGTTCCATATGAATACTTCAAAAATGCAACACCAGCTTTCATTAACAAGCTAAAGCAGCTTTTCAAGAACATTTTTTCAACCGGTTTCATTCCCTCTTCGTTCAAAAAATCTGTTATTTTCCCTATTCATAAGAAAGGTGATATAAACAACGTCGAGAATTATAGGGGAATATCATTTATGAACGTTATGGCCAAAATATTTTGCGGTGTTCTCGTGAACAGAATAGAAATGTGGGCTGATAACAACAGCATTTTAACAGACTTCCAAGCGGGTTTCAGGAAAAACTATTGTACTGTTGATCAAATATTCGTATTAACGTCAATTGTTAAAGCATTCCAAGCCAGAAATAAGAAGATTTACGCTTTCTTTGTTGATTTTAAGGCAGCTTTCGACCTTGTGAATAGAAATGCACTCATGTATAAACTCTCTCAACTCGGAATCTCTACAAAGCTCTTAAATGTATTAAAGAACATGTATACTGGTACAGAAGCATCGGTATGGGATGGATCTACGTTCTCACAATATTTTGATACTAACGCTGGTGTCAAACAAGGATGCCCTCTGAGTGCTTTGTTGTTTGCGTTGTATATTAACGATATTGGCAAATATCTTCCTGGTGGGATTCGGATAGCTGACACTACAATCAATGTTCTTCTGTATGCAGACGATCTAGTGATTCTTTCAGAGTCACCAGAAAATTTGCAGCTTATGATAAATCGGTTGGCAACATACTGTATCACATGGGGACTTACAATAAATACTGAAAAATCTAAAATCATGGTATTCTCAAGATCTTCTCACAGTTTGGTTAGAGAAAGTTGGTTCTTCAATGATCATCGGCTTGAAATCACTAAGGATTACAACTATTTAGGCGTCAAGTTGAACAAAATGATGGATTTCAAAAATCATCTAACTGAAAAAGCGAAGTCCTCCCAAAGTTTGATAAATATGACTTGGAGGAATATTTTTTCAAACCAAAATGTATTGTTGTCAGCTAAATGGAAAATTTTTGAATGTGTTGTAAAAACATCTCTTTGCTATGCGGCACAAGTTTGGGGAACGGATGAATTTGATGTTGTAGAAAAGCTCCAAAGAAATTTCATAAAAAAACTTTTTAATTTGCCAAATGGAACACCTAACTACGCAGTTTACTTGGAAACGGGAATTGCGAAACTGTTTACCAACACCCTTAAGCTGCAGGCAGACTACATCCATAAAGTTGCTTCACATTCAGATGCTCGTTTGACCAAGAAAATGCTCCTTTATGAAATGCGGAATAAGGACTGGTGGATCGCAAAGTGGCAAAATATTGGTGATAGCTGTGGGGAAGGTATCCAATTTGATTTGAATAACTTAGTTCAACTAAAGGAGCAGCTTTACAACGTAATTCAAAAACACGAAGACTATGTTCGAGAAAAATTAGTAGGAGAAGCTGAGCAGTCTGAGAGCAGAATAATTTACTCACAACTCAACCATAACCTGTTGGACAATAATTACTTTCAAGACACATTCAGCTATAAAGAAATATCACTAATTTTCAAATCCAGATGTGAGCTTTTAACCTTAAATGGCAGTCCATACAACGGAAAATTCCAGCAATTCTGTACCCTCTGCAATATTAAAGCAAAAGAAGACTGCTTCCATTTTATAAGCATTTGTCCAGTATTTAAAC
This sequence comes from Platycheirus rosarum, assembly GCA_963971375.1. Taxonomy (NCBI): domain Eukaryota; kingdom Metazoa; phylum Arthropoda; class Insecta; order Diptera; family Syrphidae; genus Platycheirus; species Platycheirus rosarum. The sequence continues at coordinate 123,911,199 of OZ020509.1, read as the reverse complement.
CTCAAAGACTAAATTTTTTTAAGAAAAACAGCTTTACAATGCAAGAAACAATAGAATTATTAAATGGTGTAAATTGGAAATTATTGTATTGTTTTTTAAACTCAATTTATATGTATCGAAATCTATTAATGTCTGAATTCATTTAAATCAATTCATTTAAATTTTATTTATAAATTAAAAAATTGTTTTATATATTTTGCCAACTGAGCTGACGGCTATGTCAAAGCTTTAAAATTCATTATGTCTACTGAAACTGTATAAAAACATCGATAAATAAATGAATTACTTACTTACTTACTTACTTATTTCTCAGATTTTCGTACGCAATGTACGCTTGAAAGCGTACACTAACAACATTTTTTGACATGACAACAATAACAATAGTCAACCAGACTTTAATAAAGCCTTACTGCGCAGTTCTTATTTATTTATAATTACTGTCTGCTTTGGTTTTAAAAATTGCCTCTAGGATGCGGTATTGTTTATTATCTGTTGTGTCCGTTGCTGGTTCTCGTAGAACGGGGCTCCCTCATTGTTCATTATATCCTCGAATCGGTCGTCTGTGATGGCTGGAATGTTGAGGTAGCGGTAATTGGGTTCTAGTTGCTGGATATCCAAGTTGGGGTGGTCCTCCAAGTTCCTCAAAATATTTTTGGAGAGCTGTGTCATGAACTGAAGTGATTTCGTTCAAGCTAAATCAGTTATAATCAGACTTTAAGATACTCATCTCCTAAAAGTATGCATCATTTTATTGCTACTTTGTATTTATGAACCACCTACACCTACGGTATTATCGTTAGGTTAAGTTGGATGGGGTGATGATTCGGTAGTCGAAGTTTTGGGCATTCTTGAGCCCTCTTCTGCATCAGCGTCTTGACACCCTTTACATAAGTCTGATGTGCTAATGCTCATTCTACTCATGTGGGCCTCCATTGAGTTGTGACCCGTAAGGACACCAACCAAAAGGGACAGTTGACTTCTACCTAGCTTTTGAATGTATTCTGTATTTTTCTTTGAGATGTTTGGTCGAAGCATTCTTGAGACCCGACAATTGTCGAGTTTTGACCATCTCTTGTTTGCAGCTTTGAGTAAATTCTCGTGAATTCTTTTTGACGTGCAACGTCTCATAAATCGATGAGACGCTACACATACGAAATAATATGACTCCTGCTGATAACAAAAGTAACGCACGCTGCGATACTGTGGTTTTTTCAACCAAAACTGATCGGAAGCACCAGGTGAACATGAAAAAGAACAGGCGCAATTTCCCAAAACAATTCCACTCAAATTCAATAAATAGAAGAAGAGAAAAAGAAATACATAATGGGCTGGGTTTGGTTAAGGTACAAAGTAGGTGAAGATATTGGCGTGGGTGTGTGTGTGTGTGGATTCAACGAGTGGGTTTTGGGGGTAATTTTGTTGGCGACTCCGATGCTCAGTGCACACTTGCGTCATTTCGACGCAGCGGTGATGCTTTTGCGTCTAACATCACTCACAAATGACGCGGCGGCATCTGACGAGTGTGTGCACCACTCTATTTATTTGAAATGAAAAATGAAATGATGCAAGTGTGCACCGGGCCTGAATTGTGACAAAAATCGATCGCAAACTTATTCTGAGCACCAGGTGAACATCAGATGTATGTATGTGTGTATGTATGTCGAGTATGTACTCTTAAATCGCTCAACTGATTTTAATGAAATTTACAGGGTAAATATAGTTTTGTCCAGGGATCGTTCCTGTGAATGTTTGGTCCCGCTAGCATTATTTTCGCATTTCACATTAAAACATGGTTTTTCTAAGGCGTAGTAACGCGCGTCTATTACCGCTAGTTAAATATAAAACTGGTGCCGATTGAACCTAGGTTGTTGGTACAATATTATTTTTTGTACTATATGTTTAGTACTTACTACCTACTAGAATTTAGTACAATTGTAATTTTGTGGTACTGGATTTGGTACTAGATTTAGTACTTAGTAGTAGACATAATACTAGATTTTTTTAAAATGATAAGTGGAATTGTATATGGTGTGAGTTAATGGGCTGTATGTTGGTGTTGTTGCCATCAATTTTTTCTTATGATATCACCTAAAATTATAGTCTGTAAACCGACTTTACAGACAACCAACTCTTTTTCTTATTTTCCAATGGTTGAAGTACCCAGGGTACTGTTTGGCTTAGTGAAACTATCTTGTTTAGAACCCCTGTGTCTAGGGCTTCTAGGGATACGAGAAAGAACTGGCGCAAGCTAGTGATCGCTGGGCCACATGGACATCCACTGGCGAGTAAAAGTGTAGTAAAGTACCTTGGAATATGGCTGGATCAGGGGAGCTTTTGCCCTGACAAGACGGTTATTTTATAGCAGCCGCCTTGACAGCAGAGTGAAAGTGATTTGCTACATGGCCCTCATTAGGCCGATGATTGCCTATGAATGCCCTGTGTGGTTCAACGTTCAATTAAAATTAAGATAAAGGTTAATTTAGAGCGCCAGCATAGGGCCAGTAAGTTAATTAAGCTGATAGTGTTAACTAGTTTTTAAGATTTTTGTCTAGACTTAATTAGTTATAAGATTTAATGCAATACAAAATCTTAAAAAAAAAAATAAAAAAAATAAACTGTTTGGCTTGGTTCCTTGTTGATCTAATAGTCAAATACAAGTTGATCATGCATTTGGTCCAAGATGGCAATGTGGAGGCTTTCTCGGAATTTTCCTTCTCCATATTCGATGACGCTTTTTTTACTTTTCTCATGCAAATCGCCTTCATTTCAGATGCCACCAATTTACTCCTATACTTCTTTTCTTGTACATTGGCCAACATTTTGCAACGTTTCTAAGTGCTGACTCGGCGAAAACGAAGAACTGGAAAGCGCTACCTTTCATCTAAGGCGAACTTGCGATCACAGAAGGTGTCAAAGTTTTCTTTTATTCACCAAGCACATACGTGAGTTTTGAGATTGTAGAAAACGGAAGTATGTAAATGTTTTAAATAAATTTGAGCAAAACGGAAACATTTGTATTCGTTATTTTCAAAGGAAATTAAAAAAAGTAACGCTTCGGTCTAATGACAGCCAGCAAATCCAACGAATTGAGCTATAAGTCGATATCCAAACAAACGAAATACGAGTACAAGGGCAGATCGCATGCAAAACCACTAATTAGTTTGTACAGCCTGTCGTGTTTGGAATCAATAAAGTGCTGAGAGCAAATAACGTTTTTTTTGTTGAAATTACTTTTTTTCTGTACAACAAATGAATATCGAAAAAAATAGTTATTTTATTAACCCAACCAGCATCAGATGCATTCAATAAGCTTGATGTGGTTTATTCAACTTTTATTTCTTCAATGGCCAGGTTCAAACAACTGTAGTCCCATTGTTGGCGGCCAAATCGTTCAGTTGTCGGGTGAGTCCATAAAAAACAATTCATGGAGATTGAGTGCACAACTTGAGTTGATAACAAAAGAAATTCCTAGGTTCTCCTACATAGTTTCGCTGCAGGATCGGATTCGATTTGGTAATGGAACTGTTCTGTTTAAGCACTTTTGTGGAGGAAGTCTGATCAGTTTTTCTTGGATTCTAACTGCTGGACATTGCATACATTACAAGTGAGTTCTTAACCTACAAAAACAACCTGCCCTCCGTATATAAAAAAAAAGTTTGATTTAGAAAAGCAAACGAAGTTGTTGCAGCAATCGGAATACTTAATTTAAAATCGAATGATGTGGAACATCGTGAAATTGATTCTTTCAAAGTGATGAACTTTGTTGCGTAAGTTTATTGGGATTTAGGAAAAAATATACAAAGTCTGAATTCAATATTATTCATTTTAGATATAACTTGAAAAATGATATTGCTCTTGTGAAATTAAAGATTCCAGTCTTGGCACACAAAGGTTTTTCACTGGGAGTAGTTCCTAGTCTGGGAATGAAGGCTAGTCGTAAAAGTAATATTCCTCATTTGAAATATAACAGCTTTAACTTAAATTTTATCAAAACAAAGAGCCTTGTAAGATAATCGGATATGGGGCTGACCAGTATGGAGGAAGTATTCAAAATAATCTCAAAGTTGGGGAAGTTTTCGCAATTTCACGACAACGCTGTAAACGGATTCTGGGTAAAATTATGGCTCCGCAGGAAGGTGATTTTACAGTTTGTGGACTCGGAGATTTACAGGATAGTTGTCAGGCATGTACGAATTTATAAGTTTGCTATTCCATGTTTTGTAGTTTTGCAGTTTTTTGAGCTGAAATATTTTATTTCTCACTTGAAAACTGCATGAACTTCAACTTTATTGAGATTTTTTTCCTCCACTTGTGTGTGATGTCCTCCTCGTGTATATTAAGCACAAGCTCACTGTACAGTCTTTTATTTTATCGTGCTTTGACTGAATAATACTGTTACGCCTCTCTATTTGGACCCCCTGTGAGCGAGTTTTTAATAAGAACGACAAAATGTCGGGATTAGATAAGAAGGGGTCTGACAAGCTATGTATTTACAAAGTTTTTCAACAATGTTACAAGAAAAAAAATTAAATCAATAAGCGACATATTTTATTGAAATTCTAATCTTTAGAGCAGATCGATCGCTAAAAAAGAAAAGTAACTGACTATCTTAAAGCTTTATATATAGTCCCTAACATTTGAATAGCCTCATACATAATTTATTTTTAAATTAATTTTAAAATAATTATTATAAAAAATTATTTTTAAATAACCTTTTCGATCTGATTATATGAAATTGTATATTGGGTCGAAAAATATATATAATAGCTTACACAACCTCCTTTATTTAAATAAGGTCAAAATGCGGTACTTTCATGAATCGTCCAAAGATTTTAATAGATCAAGGGAAATACTGGCCCAGGCCATTTTAATACCTTCAATAACCTCCTCTTTGGTGGTGTACTACATCCTACATTCATACGACTTTCATGACAACCAACCCCACACATTTTCAACAATGTTTAAATCTGGGGTGAAGCAGGGTGGCCAGGAAAGTTGTTCTATATTTTGATTATTCTTGCTGTGTGAATAAGCGCATTGTCCTGCTGGAAAATAATCGGCACCTAACCTGCTGGAAAATAATCGAACTTGAGTAGAGACATTTTCAGTATAGTTGTGTAATACTGTTATGTAATTAAACAGTTCACAAAAACTAAATCGATTGTTAGCTAGTGCCTAAACGCCCACACCTTAACGCCTCCCTTGCGGCTGCGATGACGGTCCAAAATTGATTTTTCTTGAGGCTATTCCAATGTTACAAAAAATATTGCTATATGCAAAAAGCTCAAAAAGTTGCGTTGACACAAACATCAAAATTTAAAAGCTCTCTTAATCTCAGCGATTATCGTTCTTATCATATCTTACCTTATCACCCAATGCATATTTCCTTGGGTACACATCAAAGAGCTCTCAAAACAGTTAGTTTAAAAAATTATAATTAATAAGTGAGGCTATTCAATTGTTCAGCACTGTTATATATTTAAACATTTATGTTCCGTGGGGAAACAATCAGCCCAATTTTGAATTATCCCCTGAACACATCTCCCGGGAGTAAAATAACCCAATTTTAAATTCTCTTCGAAAGAAAAAATGGGCACGACTGGGTCGCACGTACTTGCTCTTATGTGCCTAATTAAATTTACGTTAAAAATAACACAATATAAACTTATAAAAAAGTATTAAAAACCACAATCCTTAACGAATTTTAGTAAAAATGAAGTACACCGTCACACGTCTTAAATTACAAAGAATTTATGAAAAATTGTAGTACCGGTTTTGATAAAATCGGGATTTTTATTTTTAGTTAAAAAAAAAAAAAAAATTGAAATTTTGGTATGCCGTTTTTTAAAATTTATTAATTTACATGTGATTGTAAAATTAAAAAAAAAATTAATTAGTTTTAAAAAATTGATTTTTCATAAAAAAAAAATTATTGTAATTAGAAAAGTTATTAAAAAATTTGATAAGCAGAATTAATTTGGCTACCTAGGTTTTCTCAAATATAAAATTTGACAGAAATCCAAACAGCCGTTACCGAGAAAGCCAAAAATTAAAAAAAAAACTTATATTATATAAATTTGGTTCCAATCAAATGATAGCCAATACCAACAAAAAAATTCTCAAAAAATTTTATCAAAATCGTTGGAGCCGTTTTCGAGAAAAATAAGTTTTCCCTAAACGGTCACATGGCAGGTACCGTTATTTTAGGACTAAAAATAAAATTTCAATTTCCCCTCTGGCGAATGCCAAAAGAATAAGACACCAAATTTGAAGATAATCGCTTAAGCCGTTTAGGCTGCAGCTCGTTATACATACTGACAGACAGACAGACAGACAAACAGAAATGTTTTATAAAAATATAAAAAAAAATATATAAAATTAAAAAAAGCTTTGCTGTGGGTGTTCTAGATTTAAGTATTTTAGGTTTATTTTAAGTTATTTTAAGTTTATTTATAGTTATTTAAGTTAGTTCTTAAGTAGTTTAAGATAGATTTAAGAAACCGATAAAGATGACCCAGTTTTTTCATTTTCTGGGTAAAATATATAACCTGTTATAGATAAGATAAAATTAAGTTATTTTTAGGCCGAAAGGCAATTAAAATTAAGATAGAGATTAATTTAGAGCTCCCGCATAGGGGCAGTAAGTTAATTAAGATGGTAGTTTTCGCTAGTTTTAAGATTTTTGTCTAGCATTTAAGTAGACATAAGTTAAAGTTAAATAAAAAATCATAAAAAAAACAAACAGACAGACAAACAGGCATTTTTGGCCGATCACTTTTTTAGACTTCTCTATGATCGTAATGTCATGTTTCATTGTTATCTCAATTTTTTTTATATTCACGAATCCTAAACTTGCCTATAGTAAAAAGGAAAGAAATGTTTATCAGCATCTGACCATTTGCTCAATCAGCTGATTTCGTGGTCACCCGATGATCTCAAAATTGCTCTTTGATATATAGTTTATATAAATAGTATACCTTGGTATATCTTGGTTTGGGTTTTAAAAGAATACACGTTCATCATCTGACTGTCAGCTCTCAAGTGTCCTACCTTATCTTACCTTAGATGGCGCTACAGTCCGGGCTGGACCTGCGCCTCAACCAACAAGCTTCTCCAGCCAGCTCAGTCCCTAGCTAGCTGCCTCCAGTTTCGCACATGGAGTCGGTTGTTGACGTCCTCTTCCACTTGTGTGCGGATTTAGCACGGGAAAAATATTTATTATTTATTTATTTATTATTTTTTTTCTATTTACTCGGCTCTAAACAGATTCTGTCATTGCTTAATCAATGACAAAACAAAAACGGAAAACTCAAGATTCAAAAATTAAAATGAATGAATTGATAATAATAAAACAAGTATGAACGTGTTTATTTTAATGTAAAAGCTAAAAATAATTTATTTTATTTTCAACTTTAAATATCTGAACGCTTTGACTGAAAAAAGAAATCTTTTTTTGACAATTCAGACTCTGCTCTTAACTTAATAAACTGCACGACTGGATCGCACGTACTTGCTCATAATTGCGGTTACATTGTAAATTAAATTTTAAGAAAATCAAAGTGAACATCAAGCATTAATTCGATTTTTGTGACTTTTGATTGTTTGAATAAAGTACGTTAAATTGTATTGAGTGAAATAATTTAAACGCCATTTTATTTCTTTAAGAAATGTAAAAAAGTGTAATTTTTTTTTCAAAATTGTACTTTAAAAAAAAATAAAAAAAAATAATTCAAGAATACAAACTTAAGCATAAAAATAACATACATTTAAAAACAAAATTAAAAACAATGACTTACCCGCTTACACTTACTTATTTCAAAATATTGATTTTTTTCAAAAAAAAAATAAAAAAAAAAGTTTTCTTGAATATCAATTTTGTTAGTAATCGGATCACCAGTTTTCGAGAAAGTCGAAGAAAAAAAAAACGGTTCAATGGGACCATATTACATTTTTTTTCACCGAAATATAATGCTTACCTATAGTAATACCCTGATTTTTTGTTCATAAAAAATCTTGGAGCCGTTTTCGAGATAAATAAGCTTTTACATAACGGTTATATGTCAGGTACCGTTAATTTTTGAGCTAAAAAAAAAATTAAAAAAACTCCTCTGTAGAATGTCAAAATACCATTAGGTTCTAAATTTGAAGACGATTGGCCCAACCGTTTAGGCTGCAGTCCAAAGTACATCCGTACAGACAGACAGACAGACGGACAGAATTTTGCCAGTAACTCAAATACGTTTCTCTATCATCTTAATGTCAAGTTTGATTGTTATCTCAAAATTTGTAATCTGCACGAATGCATAACTTGCATTTAGTGCCTATAATCGCAAGTAAAAAGAAAACAAAAAAAAGTGGGAAAAAAATTCCCAGAGAATTGTCCTTTCGTTGTTGTTTGGTTGGTGCCATGTGAATAGTTCTTCCGGTCGACCAACAACCCACGAAAATTAATTTTTTAGTCTATTTGACAATTTTTTGACAAATTGAAAAGTTGCCCAAAAGATTCGGGATAAACTGCAGATCTTTTTTTCTATGCAATTTTTGAATCAACTCACACAAGTGAACACTGAACAACCTTTCGAACAATAGATATGTTATTGTTAAATTTAAGCTTGATGCTTAGTCAAATTTAGATTTGGCTATTCAATTCTTTGATCAAATAAGGCATCATCTGACAAACGTAGCATTTTTAATTACACTTCTTATTTATTATTATTTATTTTATTATCAAACTCACATCAAATATTAATGACGTATACTCTCAACTATTCCTGTTTGGGTGTTGTTAATCTGCAAGAATGGAAGGGACCTACAATTTACCGCCGAGTCCGAGATGCACTTTTTCGAGACAATTTTTTACTTTCGGACATTTTGTCAGTTCCTCGCAAGTGGCAGTACCCCGGAAAAGAAAGTGGATATGAGCGGGACTCGAACCCAGGTTCATTGCTTAGCAGTCCGACACACTAACCTCTAAGCTACGGGTTACACATCAAATATTACACAGTCCAATTTTGATCAATTCCTTTCAATGAATTTTAAGGAAACGGAGACAATGTTTAAAACATTGTGAAAATATTGAAGAAAAAATGTTACACATACGCCACAGTGTTCTTAAAAAAAAGAAAAAGTCAGTTTACCTCATGCGATATATGACGATGTTTTCTTTCCGATTTCTCCGACAGAAATATAAAAGTAGAATTTTCCACAAACATTTACTTATATAGGTATATGTAATGTTGAATGTTCAACAGTGTCCACACCAAAGAAACATTTCTGAAATGTTTCCCATTTGTTCAAAAAACATTTCAGAAACATTTCTGAAATGTTTATTTTTTCCCATTTTATGTACATATGTACGTAAACAGTTTTGTACTCCAAGATGGATTGTAAAGAAATAGCAAACATAGCGTCGTGTTTTATCATCATGACAAAAATACAAAAAAAAAATAAAAACAAAAAATATGTCAACTAGACTTGCACTTGCATGAAAAATAAATAAAACTTTCTTCCATTTGAAATAGGAAACAAAGAAAAGTCTATAAACATATCAGAAATTTTCACGAAGCGTCCAGACCTAAATAAAAAAATCAGAAATATTTCAGAAACAAAAAAAAAAACATTTCTGAAATGTTTTTTAAATCTTTAAAAAATGTTTCTTTGGTGTAGACACACCTTTAGATTTTTTATTTTGGTAAATATAAATGTCAACTACATGCGATTGTAGCTGTAACATTTATTGTACGAATTATTTTAAGATTTCTCCTATCGATTCCGATGTTAGGTACGACGTACGATGTACCAATAAGTGTGTTCTGGGAATTCGTACTAATTTTCATGAATATCTCTGCTAATTCTTATTGTAGACTTCTAGTAGACCAAAAATTCGTATGATTTCGCAGAAAAGAGCGTTCGAAAGAAAACAAATAATTTCCCCACCCTAGAAAAATTAGGGCTCAAGAAATTTTAGCAGACATAAAAAAGTAGCAGCGAAACGTCAGTTCGACATATGAAAATTATGAAGAAAAAGAACAAGTTGTATACAATTTTTTTATTCAGTTCCTTTTCGATCTAATTGATATTATAGTTAGAGAAATCTTGAAGGGGAAATGTTTTGTTCTCTCTTGAGCTCTCTCTTCTTTGCAAGACTATCGAATTTGTGTGTTTATTGATTGATTTACTAAATATAGCTGAAATTTGTAAAAATATGTTTTTTTTTTTTAGTAAACAAACACAACTCAACTAATGTCTAACAAAATTTGTTCCAATAATCATCAACACTTTTTTGACGTGATAGCGTCTTATAAATCGATGAGACGCTACACATACGAAAAAACATGACTCATGCTGATAAAAAAGTGACGCACGCTGCGATACTGTGGTTGTTTCTACCAAAACCGATCACAAGCACGAGTTAAACATGATAAAGAACAGGCGCAAATTCCCAAAATAATTCCACTTAAATTCAATAGTACTAGAAGAGAAAAAGAAATACAAAATGGGCTGGGTTTTGTTAAGGTAGAAAGCGGATGTAGATTTTGGGGTGTGTGTGTGTGTATTTTTGGTGACTCTGAGGCTCGGTGCACACTTGCGTCATTTTGACGCAGCGGTGATGCTTTTGCGTCTTACATTACTCACAAATGACGCGGCGGCATTTGACATGTGTGCACCGGGCCTGAATTGTGACAAAAATCGATCGCAAACGTATTCTGAGCACATGTATGTCCAGTATGTACTCCTTAACCACCTAACGGATTTTAATGAATTTTAAAGGGGAAATATAGTTTTGTCCGAGGATCGTTCCTGTAAATGTTTGGTCCCGCTAGCATTATTTTCGCATTTCACATTAAAACATGTTTTTTCTAGGGCGTAGTAACGCGCGCCGGGTACCGCTAGTTAAATATAAAACTGGTGCCGATTGGTATTAGGTTTTTGTAACAATAGTATTACTATATTTCTCTCATCTGCTTATTTTTGTCCAGGAAAATACTTTAGGCAGAAAAATGATTTTAATGTTTGTTCAGTTTGACAAATGAAGAGTACAGCTGATGGGGTATTAAGGCCTCGACGAACTAAACTGAATTTCAGAAATGGTAGACTTAGCGATGTTTTTCGCAAGCAATTTCTGCCACCATTCACACATGCAAAAGTTTCTTTCTTATTTCAATAAACTCGGTGTATGTACATGTATTTTTAAGTACCTTATTTGTTTTTTTTTTGCAGGGTGATTCTGGTGGACCTCTTATCTGCCCTGTTAAAGGAAGAGACTATATTTTCGGAATTGTTTCACATGGAATAACATGTGGCCAACGAGGTGTTCCAAGTATTTATACTGTGACGATACCATACAAGAAATGGATTGAAAGAATTATAAAACAATAAAAAAAACATGTAATTTTATACAAAAAAATGTATTAACGATATATAAATTTGTAACTTAATTTCTCTACCACTATAATTATTTATTTAATTAACATAATAATTAACTCTCTTCAGAATCTTTAGTTAAATCCTTATCAGTATCTTCTTCTATGTGATCAAGATTACCACTACTCGTTTCAGGTAATGTGAAAGTTAAAAGACTTGCAAGTATTACAGCAACACCGCATATTGTGGTGGGAATGTACCAGCCAAGGAGTCCCTAGAAAAAGTAATAAAATGTCATCCATTTCTTTTAAATTAGTTTTAAAAAAACTTACCAAAACATCGACAACATATGGAGCTGAAATTGACCCAACATGAGCCATTGTTGAACAGGTACCTAGCGCTGAATTACGAATAGCGGTTGGAAACAGTTCCGCTGTATAAAGAGTTACAATTGAGTATACTGCAGTGATGCCAAATCGTCCCATCATAGCAAATATAACAACCAAATTTGCGTTTCCTAGAAAGAAAGACTTCCTTTAAGAACTGTTCTAATCACTAAATAAAGAAAAGACAAATACCATGTGGAACAAGTAGGACCGCCAGAAGAGCTGTCCCAGCTCCAAAATACAGCAGCATTGTGGTATTTCGTCGACCTGTGAGTTTCAACAAAATCATTGGGATGGCAAAACATGGTATATCAACCAATCCAGTTATCCCAACATAAAGATATCGGTTCACTGCTAAATTGTGAGCGTTCAAAGCTAAAAGAGAATAAACATTTGTATTCATTAATATTTACAGCAAATAATCAAAATGTTAATATTATTTTTACAAAATAACATAATTTTTTGAAAAAAAAGTTGTACATTCTTTCCCGAAAAAGGAAAAGGATAATTCCAATCCGGCGATAAGTATTAGTTTTTTTTTGAGTACCAGCAAAGTATACGAAAAAGTTGTTAATCAAGTTCTGTCCAAATAAGCGGAGGACACAAATATAATACTAAACATAAACACCCTTCAATTGAACATTGAAAATAGCCGTGTTTTATTGGGAAATTTATCCGTAGCGAAGAAAGATTTTACACACACTATAAATACAAATACCAGCCGCCGAAAAAAAGTAGATGTTGAATTTGGCTGCGGATTGCATGTTCAACACAACAAGATTTCATTCACAATAACCATGATATAAGAATTGTATCATGCTACAGATACCTACTATATTTTCATAGATATTGGTCGCAGAGCAAAATAAAATTACCAATTTTCAAACGCCTGGGAACGATCGTTTTATGCTACGTTGTTTGAGAAGGTTGCAAGGTTGCACTTGGGCGTGTTGGAATCTATAGATACACATTTATTTGTTGAGATTCGAATGCCAATGCAACCAATGTTCGTGCTCTATCCTTTTTTTGGTTGTATATTGTGTGTAAATATTTTTTAGATTCACTGGTCGACGGTCTTTTGTGAATGATCGTCTTATGCAACATTGTTAGAAAAGGTTGCAAGGTTGCACTGGGACATAAGACAACAGGCGGCTGCCCATGCGTTTTTTTGAAAAGCTGCCCATAGCTTTCCCAAAAAAACATGGCTAATGTATCAATCAACTTGAAATTCGGTATTCTATAAATCGATTGACTGGATATTTCCTATTGCAAATAAAATTGATAATTGTGAACGGCCACAATTTTTGACATTTCAAAGCAGATATTTATTGTTCGAGCAAATATTTTTTTCTAGTTTGATGACGACAAGTAATTTCAAGGTTGTACATTTTTGGAAGTTTTCGATAGAAAAAATATTTATTGAAAAGAATAGAAATACAGTTGAACTTCGATAACTCGAACCATCACTTGCCACAACAAAAATCGAGTTATGAGGACTTCGAGTTATAAACTCAAAATTGATATAGATGCATATGTATGGAAAAAAATACATACATATGTTTTTATTTGCGAAACATATAACACAGAAAATGTAAAGGAACATAATTATTATTAAAAAAAAAGTCTGTTTTAAATAAGGACGATTGAATTTTTTATTTTGGTTTTCAAAAAAAAATCTTCAATGGAATACAAATCACTTTACATAAAATCTGTTGTTTTTTCATTCGTCTTAAAATGTAAACGCAAAATGCTTAACGAACACTTCCACTGTCATCGATATTATCCGAGCTGTGCTGATTCGGATTCACAGCTGAATATCTCGACAATATCTTCATCTGTGGTGCCCCGTGGCTTAGTGGTTAGTGTGTCGGACTGCTAAGCGAATGAGCCTGGGTTCGAATCCAGCTCATAGCCATCTTCTTTTCCGGGGTACTGCCTCTTACGAGGAACTGACGAAACCTCCAATAGTAAAATTTGTCTCGAAAAAGTGCATCTCATGTAGCCGTTCGGACTCGGCGGTAAACTGTAGGTCCCTTCCTATTTTGCAGATTAAAACAACACACACACAAGAATGGTTGAGAGTATAAGTCACTAGGCCTTGGCTCCTTAAGGAGCTGTCGTGCCAATAAATTAATCTTCATCTGTGGCATACTCTGTTTTAAGGTTCTGCATTTTAAAATTGAAGTATACAAAGATTGAAGGGAATAGCAGAGTCCAGCTAGGCATTCCACATTCGAGTGTTTCGGCTAAAGAACTCACTGTACGTCCAAATTTTGGCTGTTGGGGGTTCCTAGCAGTTTTTTTTCAGGAAAGGAATGCAGCTAGCTATTTTGCTAGAGCGTTGTTTATAGAAATAACGATAAAATGGCAAAAGGCATGAAACGTTATGGCGTTTCTCATAAATATAAATGTTTCTGTTCTGTCGCCTATCAATATTATCTCTTTTTAAATTTTGTCCAAGAAATGCAAGTGAGTTTTGGGAGCACCTGTACAAATATAGAAATTATACTCGAGTTTTGAATGAATATATGCTTTATAGACTGAAGGTAGACAAGACAGAGTAAAAAATAATTTGGCTTCTTTGAAGAAAACCTAGAAACTTCGCAACACAATTGAAAACGTCTAATCTCCGGTCATTCCGCAGAAGGTGATGCTTTTTCTTGAGAATTGACAGCAGGAAAATGCGGGGGACTATACCATTCATGCCACCTCCTAGTTAGTTTAATAAAGTGTCCAGGAATGTGACTAGAGCAGCTAGCACGTTAATTGATACAATCGAGTATTGGCAGCACATAATATGGTTCAATAGATGGTTTCAGTCGATAGAAACGTTATCCTCGGGAGTATTTTTTTTTCTGAAAAAAAATCGAACAAAGTGTTTCGATTGATAAAAACAGAATAACAATTTGACGAATTTTATGAGTTGCCATCAAAACTTGTATAAGGGCATTCTAAAAAACGAAAACCAGCGGTTTTTTAGACTTTGAGTGACATGCAAACATATATTACCATTGAGAAGAAAGAATTTTCGGATGCGCTGGCCTGAAAACAGACTTTAGCATACTGTGATGTGGCAACAAGTTTAGATATTCGGAGGATACATTTTGTAAATGAACGACATCTGTTGGATTCATTGTGTACAACAACCAACATTCATTGTGTACAACAACCATGCACCTAAAAGTATGCTACATATTTGCAATATGTTTTAACTGAGTACTAAATCGAACTTGAAGTACTAATTCGAGAATCGAATTAGTACCGAAAGCTTAGATTGTGCCAGAACCAGACAGAAGCTTCCAGAAGCTTGTAAACTTGTATAAATACAAGAGTAGATTGCATTGAAAGTTCAGTTTATTTTCGCAAGTGGAATTGTTAACAACTGGAAACGTTAGTAAAAAGTGATTGAATTGAGATTAAATAAAAAGTGCAGAATTACAAAAACGCATTTGAGTTGTGAATAAGTGAAATAATTTAAATTTGGTTTATTTAAACTGAAAGACGTGTTTCATAAAATAAAGAGATTTGTTTTATTATTTTGGAATTTCGATTGAGTTTTATTTGTCGAACCCCAGGCCAAAACATCACAATACAAAACTTCCTCAAGTCAATAACGGCCGATTTCTTCACAGAGTTCTAACGCTAGGACCGGTCCTAGTCCTAAATTTAGTTCTCAAATTGGTATCAAGTCATTTCTTCATACACGTACTAAGCCATAGACCTGTCAATTTGGTACCGAGTATTAGTATGGACTCACTCGGTCCCAGCTAGCTGCTAAAAATCAACTAGAACCCGATTATTATACCAGTTTTTAGTACTCAAATTGGTAATAAGTGATTTCTTCGCAATTTCAGCAATAGGATGTTATGTTTATGTACGATTTATAGAACTTGGATACCAACATCAACATAATTTAAGCGGTAAGTTCGTTGTGGAACACTTGAACAATCTGTTGTACGTATGTTTTTTTGACAAACATTCAAGATAAATTAAAAATTGAAAATGTTAAGTTAAGGATTTTAAATAAGCCTGCAATCAAACAAAATAATTGTCCTGGGAATACATACCCTGAAATTGGTAATTTGTTTATAAGCACGGATAAATATTCTCATTTGAAACTATAAGGCATTGATGTCTGTCAATCATGGTATCCGCTGTGGGGCACTAAGCGCCATCCTAGTGGAACTACATACATGCCTTCTTGGTCCATATGCCCATTATTTTTGCAAAAAAAAAAATAATAATTATCATCGTTTCGTAGCGTTGAGGCCGCATCACAAAAGTCATTTTCAAATAAGGGTTATAGTAATGAACTTTGAGCTTCTGATTCAGTTGGATCTTGACTTAGAGTAGGCCTAAGTACCGACACTAAATTCTCCTAATTGAAGTCTGTTTGTTCACGGCGAGAAATCGACTGCTTCGGATTCTGCTGTATTATTCACAGACTACGGCAATGTTTTCGGCCGATCTTTCTTGATTAATTACCGAACCAGCCGTTTCAAATTTGTTCACCGAACGTTGTAGAGTAGACTGTGAAGGGCCGCCACGTCAAGCGTAAAATGGGAAAATGCCCGTATCGTTTAATATAAGGAAACCTCTTATTGATGATAACGTTTTATCATTTTGGACATGTTGTTCATCGTGTAACTTGCCATGGAAATGTGTTATCAGTAACTGAATAATAAACAACAGATTTAACAGATGTTACTAAGCAAAATTGGCCACCACAGGCCGCCAAAATCCACCCTGGTCAATTGCAAAAATACATTCACAATAATGCAAGGGCATTGATCCTGGGAATCTACATTAAACCAAGAGTCAGCAGAAGTACAAATAGGATAGAAAAAAAAACTTCACTAGAAACCGGTATAAAGGTTAAGACCTGAAAATGTGAATTTCTTGCATGAAATTTAGTCCTCGTAAACACTTTCCTTTTTAACGAAAAATCACCAAAATAAGGAAAAATCGCTTCATTTTTTTTCAATAAAACACAACAAAATTTATTTTAAATGTCAAATCAGAGAAAAAAAGGTCTTTTAGTTAGGAACTGGTACTAGAGCTATAGGACCTGGTTTAGCTAGTACCCGGTCTAGGCTGGCTTATTACTCATGTGAAGAAATCGGGCGTAAGATTGCGAATTCAAAAATTGATTAAATTAATTTAAAATAAAAAAATATCCATATGACATTTTACTTCATAGTTCATAATGACATTTATTAGGGCAAGTCACAATGATATTCGTTTCAAGTTACGTCGTACCAAAAATTATTTATTTCGAGTTCAACGATGATCATCAAACCTCGATTGAATCATGTTACTACTGGCGCCCCAGTATATAATATCTATAACAATCCCAACAAAGTCTCACAATGACACTTTAACCAACATGTTTGACATTACAACGATAGTCAACGATAGTTAATAAAAGAACGCCCTTTGTCAGAAGCCAGCTGTCAGATTATCGTCCGTAAAATGCGCTCGTAAGCGCAGTAGTTCAACCTTAAAGCGGTTCACATGGGACAATATAGAGGCCAAGACAATGAGACAAGACAATCATAGTTCCATGTGAACAATTGTTTCCAGGACAAGACAATTGTCAATAAATTGTCCTCCGAGCTAGCCTGCCGAGCTATCTCTGAGGACAGTATCGACATCATCTAACCCCCTTCAAGGAGCTCGAACAAGACAATTGAGTATATTCCCATTGCGTGTGAACGCTGCTTAACTCTTTTATAACAACAATCTAATTGACAAGTTCAATTACCAGTGTTCAGTTTTGTTTTATAATGCTTTTTAAACAAATATTTGTTTTTTCACTTGTATGACCATTCGATTATTCGATCGTTTAATTATCCACCATCAAGCCATTATTTGATAACCGATTAAGTTTTAAATTTTACGTCATAAAATGTTAAATGAATAATAACGTTGTCAGCGTTTTCTATGAACATTCGCATGCAATTCATAAACTTCGTCTTAATATTTACTCAAGCTTGTCTCTGAGCCAAATCAAACAAAGGATCAAAATCTATTTATGATTTTATAAAAATATAAACTTGTAGATAGCATTTTCAATTGAGATGTTATTTCGGTCTTTTATTTAATCAGCTAAGGAAATATTTGGTTAGCAAATTTATTATTGAAATTCATGTTTTGCGAACAAAGAGATCATGAGTAGAAAACATGCGAAAAATAAATTGCTTATTTATAATTCGAACAAATTAAAAAAAAACTGTTTTTTATAAACTGTTTTCCAAAGGCAATTCATTCAAAAAAACTAGGTGACTGATGTTTGACTAGCCAGAGGCGTAGAATATGTGTGAGCCAGAGATAAATTCTATTCTTACTCGTCCATGTTTGCATTCTAAGGTTATTGTTCTACTTTTAGAAGCTCCCGCTATCTAAATGACAGCTAATGGCATATTTAAAACGTTTAAGGCATAAGCCGTATTTCATAGGTCACAAATCACACAATTACAGGGTAGTTCTTCCCTATGTGGCACCTAATTCATATTAAAAATTTCTCCTCTTAACCTCATAATCCACTGAACTGTCATCATGTCATTTTTTCACAAAAAACAAATGAAGCTAGCCGCACTCAGCCTTTCGCTCCGAGTTAAAAAAGAAACACAGTTCTTTTTTGACAGCTCAGTGCTACGCTCGGAGCTAAAAAAAAGAAAACGTCTATTGTCTAGTTGTGGTGATTCTGGACCGTTCTACGCCATGTGCGTCTCTGGCGCCCAACTCTCCTTTCTTCTTACACAGGGAGCGGATTTCACTGCATAAATTGATTTGCAATACAGTCGTTGCTTTTCGAAGCGTATGTCCAATCTACTGACTTTTTCGTCATCGTATAATAGAGCAGTCCTTTAAGGCTGAACTATAATGGTTGGAATGGCGCGGACGGGCCCGTCCGTAAATGAGCGAGAACAAGTAATTAGTATCTTGTACCCTAAATGTCGGATTGCTCCGTTTCGTCAAGTTTCGATGAGTTTTTCTTACGGATGTAAACGGCGCTAGCGAGCGCAACGAAAACTTGAAAGCTGGCTTTTGATGGTGTTTGATATGAAGAATATTTGACATACACTACCGCGGCATTCCGTCCATTATGGGTAGATGTGCTCATTTGACAAACGGATTAAAATGTTTCGGTCGGTTTTGACACTAGCTTCCGCTTGCTTCCGACCATTATAGTTAGCCCTTTACTCCTATTGATATCTTCGTTAAGTATTTTATTGGGCCTCGAACCAATTCCCGTATACAAGCTTTGTATGACTTTTCCAAACTATAGTGATATTCCTTTAAGTACAGTTTATAAAGCAATGCATGTCTGTCTATAGAATTAAATGCCGCCTTAAAGTCTACAAAGAATGTATACAGTTTTTTGTTTTGGTTTTAGTACGGTTCCGCCAATACTTGTGACTAAAAAAAACTTGATCCACTGTAGAGAAAAGAGCCCGACCCATAGAATCCGTCCGACCGTTGAGTTGTAATTTTCGACTGAGCACTTTATTAAATACACACATTCTTATAAGCATCGCATGCGATGAACGCAACGACATAGCGAAATTATTTGACAGATCTGTCCGAAAATTTAGGTGCGTTCTCTTGAAAGATATGGCTAAACCACAATCACGCTTCAGCTTTGGCTTCGTCACGTTACATTCCACACGCTTTGTGTCCGCTTTGAATGACATTTTCAAAATTTAGGTTCT
Organism: Platycheirus rosarum; assembly: GCA_963971375.1. Taxonomy (NCBI): domain Eukaryota; kingdom Metazoa; phylum Arthropoda; class Insecta; order Diptera; family Syrphidae; genus Platycheirus; species Platycheirus rosarum. The sequence goes on along the minus strand of OZ020509.1, from coordinate 123,891,734 downwards.
TGTTTTTGCTTTTTTCTGTCAAAGCGAGCAAAATTTCAACCAGTTTCTACTTCAGCTTTACCTTATCTCGTACACCAGCCAAAATAACGTGATGGCCAAAGCGATATTGTGATAAGTATTGATTTTCTATGGTTGAACTTTTAAACGTCATGCGAAACCGAAGCTAAAGCGTGATTGTGTTTTAGCCAATAATCCTTTGCAAACAAAACAAATAATAAATTTAAGATGACGACACAATTTGTGTGAATTTTCAGGGAATTATTGACCCTACACGTGTATTGTTCTATCTTATGCAAACATCAAAAAGGTCAGCCCTTTTTGAGGATCGCCATTAAAATTTAATACTAGCCATTCAGGAACGAGATTCCCATATAATTTTATGGGGAAGTTATTAATTACCCTTCTTGTGAATCGGAAAAATAAGCGCTTCTTAGAAACCTTGGGATTACCATCACAATTCCAAGAACTTTGTTTATTAGTTGACATATGTAGCTTGATTAATTTCTTGTACCGTAACCCGTAATAGCTGCATCAGGATCAGGTATTTCATTTTGGATTCCTAGCACCGCATATTGAAAAAAGTATATTGATTCTGTAGGATTCAGTAACTCCTTAAAATAACTGCAAAACATTTCTGGGCTCAGATTCCGGTTTATTAGAATTGGAATCACATCTATCACAATTATGTTTCGCATACCCTCTTTCTTTTTCACTTTGGGATATTTTTACAAAAAAAAAAAAAAAAAAAAACTGAATTATACCTACATATGTATACAAACAAATGCCAAATTTGACATTAGCGTTAGTGACGCTACAGATTAGAAAAAGTGCGTTCACGATCTGGCAAATCAAATAAGACCATCTTGTGGTGAACCGTGAACTACTTTGCCAACCGTCACTCAGATTAAAAAACTAAACTAACGACTTTATGGCTTTACGCTTTAGCTTTGGTTTCGCCTGACGTTTACAAGTTCAACCATAGGAAATCAATACATCTTATCACAATATCGCTTTGGCGTTGACGTTACGTTTGGTACGTGTACAAGATAAGGTAACGATACTCAAACGCAAAGCTGAAGTAGAAACTGGTTGAACTTTTGCTCGCTTTGACAGAAAAAAGCAAAAACAAAAACCGAAATCTGGAAAATGTCATTCAAAGCGGACACAAAGCGTGTGAAATGTAACGTGGCGAAGCCAAAGCTGAAGCGTGATTGTGTTTTTGCCATTATGAATTTGGTCAGCTAAAAAGTTGAAAATAAATTCGAATAGGTATCATGTCTGTACATAATTTTAAACCCTTACCAGTAACATAATATGACAGAGATGTAACGCAAAACATAAAGTAGCACGTAAATGCTAGCCTCCTAATATGTGAATTGACATAAAGGGAAATAAATTGCTTCAGTGGACCTTCCTTAATTTTAAGCCAAAGAGATCTATGTGCTGGTTCAGCCTGAAAGGATATTTTAAATTTGAATTTATGCAACAACAATGTATTTTCAAAAACCCACCTTTCGTTTGTTGGTAACTATTTCTGGACCATTCTCAATTTGGAAATCACAATCTTTCTTAAAAACGATCCTGTATGCTTCGGCAGATCGATTTTGAGTAATAAGCCAACGCGGAGATTCAAACATTAAGCTGAAAATACCAGATGTTCTTATAGTAAATTCCGAAATATTTTCTTATTAGTAAATATTTTTTACTTACTAGCAATTTAAAATCAATAAAAAGCTTGGAATGGTAAGGGTCATCTGAAGTTGACGCCATGGTTGAACCAAAAAGGCTGTAATTGCTAGAATTACCATGCCGATAGGGTAAGATGCTGAAAAAGCTATGCTCATCCAAGATCTATGATTGACGCTTATATTTTCTGAAACTGAAACGAAGAAGAAAACTTTATTTGTGTATTTTTTAAGTTAAAATGGCGTGTCACTTACGCAGGGAAAAAGCCGGGTAAAACAGACCCGAAGATGCGACTCCCAAGCCAAATCGTCCAGCTAGGAAAAGTGAGTACCATGGCGTCACCGAGATTGCTATGCTCGATATCACAAACAGAGTTGAACCAAAGATAAAGCTGGCTTTTCGTCCATATCTAGAATTTTTTGAAAACGTATCATAAATTAAGCTGGAAAGAGCTTCTGCTAGATATACTTACGCATCAGCAAAGATTCCCAATGTGAACGATCCCAAAAATTTGCCAATCGAAACTGCCACTTGGGCGGATGTTCGTTGCACTGACTTATCGCAAACCAGTTGCCACTAAAAAATAAACCATTTATATCAAATAAGTTCAAAATTCGGACGACCTTAAAAATCAAACTTACATCAGGAACAAATGTGGTCTCTGGTTTTGAGAACTCGTAACGTCCCTTTAACGTGCACGAAATCTCATCGGGCTTGTTTGCCTTGTTTGTGTAATTAAGAGCCATGCTGTAGGGCATCTTGGCCAATTGTGTGTAATCCCAATTTCGTATCGTGCAACCATTTGAGTGCAAATCAGCTTCTGTGATTGACTTTATTTGTTCAGGTGTCCAGTTGGTGTCTCTGAGTTCGTTTACACCGCACCACATTTGATCGGGTATGTGACCAATTAACACGTAAGACGATACGTGAAAGCCATTGAGTATGTTTGGTGTTATGCATAGAAAAAAGAGTGTCCTATAATAAAAAAAAACATTATTCTTCCCGGTGTTTCAAAGGCGTTGTTACTGAAAATGTTGACTTTATGAAGAAAAATGTATATTTAAGTTACTGGCAAAATTCTGTCTGTCTGGATGACTATCGCCTATGCTAAGGACTTCATAAACGGCTAGGCCAATCGTTTTTAAATTTATTACATAGATATCTCTCATGGGACCGTTTTTTTTCGCCTTTCTCGAGAACTTGCCAACCAATTTCAATTAAAATTTATATTCAGGAAAATGCAGGCGGCAAAAACAATTTCGCATTGAAGTTTTTTCGAACAACGTTTTTTCTTTATTTGAAAATCAATATTTTACTAGATGAGTTTTTTTTTAATTTCGTTTTAAAGTGAATGGGATATTTTTTTAAGAAAATAGTTTTTTAAAAAAAAGTTTATTTTAAAAAACGGTACCAGTTCTTTGAACTCCAGTAGCTTTTAAACGGTAAATGCTACGGACAAAAACTTAAATGACCAATTTTGTGGGAAATTGCTTCTGCTATAAGTTTGTGGGACAAATTTTTTTTAAACAAACCGTTTTTACCAATGATCATGCCAAATTTCATCCATTAAGTAATTTTTTCCTTTCTTTGGAATTGGTTTGTCTACTTTTTTTGACTATATTGGAACTTTGGAAGGCAAGATCTTTGACATGAACAAGTAACATTTTCGTAAACAAATCAAATTGTCTAAACCTAGAGAAAGCTTAAAGACTAGTGAAAACGGATTTTCGTAAAATTCGGTGTTTTTTTTTTAGATTTTGGTATCCAGTTTTTTAGAGTTTTTTTAATATACAGCTGATTAAAAAATTGAAAATATTTGGTTTCTTAGATATTTTCAAATTTAAAGTTTGACAGAAATTCAATAAGCCGTCACAGAGAAAATTAAATTATTAATTAAATTAAATTAAAATATCCATTATATGAAAAGTACCGTTATTAGATTTTTCCGGTGTATTTGGTTTTAATGAAATGATAGTTAAAACCAATAATACCTTCAAAAATACTCTCAAATTTTTTTTATCTAAATCGTTCGAGACGTTTTCAAAAAATAAGCTTTTCCTGACATTTTATATGGCAGGCACCGATATTTTTAGTCCTAAAAATAAAATTTCAAAAAGGCCTCTGAGGAATGAAAAAGGAATCACATCACACATACTCAATTTGAAAGTACCTAATTTTTTGAACAGTTTAGGATGCAGTTCGTTATATATAGAGGCGGACAGACAGACATAATGACAGACTGAAAGACTGGCAGACACGAATCCTAAACTTATCTTATAGTACCAATAATCGTAAATAAAAAATTGAATGCAAACTTTGAAATGTCGGCACATTACTGCCCTTACGTATATATTCAACATTATCATAATGACATCACATTTTCCATCCCTTTGGAAAGTAGCGAAAATAATACCAGTTTTAAAAAAACCTGCATGTCTGATCCAGAGTTCAGACCAATATCAATTTTAACCTTTTTATCAAAAGTATTAGAAAAAATCCTGCACAACCAAATCTCATCTTTCTTAAACATCAATAAGCTTAGCATCAATCGGGTTTTGGAAGAAACCATAGCTGCATATCAGCAATTATTAAAGTTTCAGACGATATCGCACACTTGATGACTATGTATATGAGCAATAAATGTATGAGTTCTGTGGCAGCTATATCACATATATAATTACAGTGACCATCCGTCCCAAATTTCCCAAGACAGTCCCGTATTTTACTCGTCGGTCCCGGCTGAATTTTGAGAAAACACCGGACGTACAACTGTCCCGTACTTTATGTTTTGTTTTGTCCCGTGTTTACATATATGTATGTATGTATGTACATATTCGAATAACAAAACGTTCGATTTTTTTTAAATTTTATTTAAAATAATTGTGTCATGCGTTTAATATTTTTGTGTTTCAAAGTTAGTGTCAACTGTCAAAAGGACTGTTAGGCAAATATTTATGAATTTTACATAGCCTGTTACGAAAAATTAAATCAGTGTAGATATCAAGAAACTTGAAATTTTAATTTGGGTAGCTCTCCGAAACGTTCCTACCTTTTGTCAACAAAAATCGAAGAGATATAACTATACTAACAATGATTGCAACTTTGTTAACGAATTTCTTTAATTAAAATCATTCTCAACCTTACACATTTCAACAAAAACAAAACAATAAATTTTGGCCGATAATCGAAAGAATTTTTTGAGCATTTTCGAAATAAAAGAACCAAATTAAAAAATCTTTTACTAATTGCCGGGTTCGGGTTGCCATAAATTGAAAGTGTACGACTTATTTTTGTTTTACGTGGACTTTGTTCAAGAAATTAAAAACAAATTAAATTTAAAGTTTTTGTGTTATGATCTTATATTCTTTTCTATTTGTGATTTTTTTGCTTTATTACCAAATAAAATTTAAAACAATTTTTTTTTCAGTTTTCAAATTTATGTCCCGAGTTTTGCTCAACAAAAATGCTCACCGTACATATAATGGAGTCTTAATTGAAAGGTATATTCCTGTACATTTTTGTTGTAATCTTTAAAAATAATTAAAATACGCTTCTGCATCTGAAGCTAACGCAAGAAAAGTAAAAGGCGCAGCTAGTATCAAATATTTCTAGATTCACGATAGCAATAGAACGCGATGAAGCCTTTATTCATAATGAGCCAAAGTTAGTGGCAAATCTAGTATTCAGTGGTTGCCAGGCAATTAGAAACAAAATCTAAAATAGTTCTATAAATCAACGATCACTGTATTTGGTCTATGTTTGATCATATGTTTTATGACAAAAGGCCAAACGTCAAAACGTAGTAATTTTGAAAAGTTCATTTACAATATCGATATTTTTGCTGCAACAAAACATTAAAAGAATTTCTAATGGATGAAACACATACATACACGCTGTGCAACCAACTTCGTCCCGTTACGAATAGCTGTAATGCGCTCTTCTCTTCTGTCATCTTGAATGTATAGATATGCACAAAGAACCCACAGTAAAAATAATAGTTTTTTTTTTTCAATTTGAACATACATACATACATATTGAATTGAAGAAAAATTAATATGGTGGGCTAAAAACGGTACCTCCCATAGGAGCGTTTTTTTTTCTTTGTGCGATCCAGTCGTGTAATTTATTTAATTTTCAATTTTGAAATAGTATTCACTTAAAAAATAAAATAGTAATAAAAGATTATAGTGACGTCTTAACTGAATACAAAGATGGCGATTTGTATGCATATTAAAAGCATACCTGGTATTTCTGTGTATGACCTCGTGTACATGATTCCTTTTTTCGGTTGTTTCTTCTTTCTTTCTTTTTGACAATTGGGTAAGGGGTGTAGAAAAGCAGGGGGAATGAAGTAACGAATGGAAGAATGAAAACTTTAAGATTTTTTGTGGAAATTCGCAAATTTCTTTAGAACAAAACAGCACAGTTTGTAGGAAAGTATTGGATATATTCGGGGTAATCCAAATCAGTGTACACATCAACGTACGTGCCTGTCCAAAAGAAGAATGAAGAAACAACCGAAAAAAGGAATCATGTACACAAGGTATTTCTCTCTATAACGTACGTAAGTACGTATGTTCTGTCATTTTGCGTGATATGGTAAGCAAATTTCCTATGGCTTAAAAAAAGATTTGTTTAAATTCGTTATAAAAGGTATCAAAACCACAATGCTTAACGGTTTTTAGTAAAAACTGAGATAACAAAGAATTTATGAAAAATGTATTTCGAAAATTGTAGGACCGGTTTTGATAAAATCCTGTTTTTAGAGTTTATTAATATACATTTGTTTATAAAATTTAAAATAATTTTTTTTGAATAGCTTTAAAAATATTGATTTTTCAAAAAAAAAATAAATTTCAAAAATTAATTTTTACTAGAACAAAAAAGTTATTAAACATTTTGGTATGCAGCCGTTACCGAGAAAGCCAAAAATTAAAAAAATCGTAATATGAAAAGTACTGTTAATAGACTTTTCCAATAAAATTTAGTTCTAATCAAATGATGGCCAATGCCAACAAAAAAATTCTCAAAAAATTTCATCAAAATCGTTGGTGCCGTTTTCGAGAAAAATAAGCTTTTCCTAAATGGTCATATGGCAGGTACCGTTATTTTTAGGCCTAAAAATAAAATCTCAATTTTTCCTCTGGAGAATACCAAAATAATCACACACACCAAGTTTGAAAATCATCGCTTAGGCCGTTAAGGCTGCAGCTCGTTATACATACTGACAGACAGACAAACAGATAGACAGACATTTTTTCTCGATCACTTTTTTAGACTTCTCTATGATCGTAATGTGATGTTTCATGGTTATCTCAATTTTTTTAATATTCACGAATCCTAAACTTGCCTTATAGTCCCTATAATCGCAAGTAAAAATGTTGCTGCTCAAAAAACAGGAAGCTTTGAAAACCCCATTAGAAGTAGAAAGTCAGTAGATCAAAAACGACGCCAAAAGAAGACGGACTTACAATGTCAAATCGGTCTTATCGTTTACAATATAATGTTGCATACCAATTTCAACCACAATACGGTTTATGTTCAAACTCATATTTTCATTTCGTATGGTCTTATTATAGTTGCCCAAATTTGGACAGTATCAATTTCCAATGAATTCAATACTCTGTCAGTTTAAAATTCCCTTCAAAGAATTGTTGTCCATTATCCTCATACTTAAATCGTTATTACGGGTGATTTAAATGTACACAATTCTTGTTGGCTTCGTTATTCCGGTCAGATAACACCCGAGAGACGGTATGTTGAGATTTTTGCTGAGCTGAACCATTTAACTGAGGCCTTTGAACAGCCTGGAACTCTATTCCTCAATAATTCCCTACACTCAAAAGCGGAAATGATTTTATGGGAATCTTGACTCTTGAAAGGCCTTAATATCCACAAATCCGTTGGTCCGGATAGTATCTCCACTATCGTTCTGAGGAGGTGTTATTCAAAGCTGGCAAAGCCACTGATTAAACTTTTGCAAAGTCCTATTTCTCTGATGGTCTCTTTCCGAATGGTTAAAAAAGACGTATTCAATTTGGCGCCTTTTTTGAGTAGGTATAAAACTAAATCATGAGGTAATGATTTTGGATAATTATGTATGCATGTAACTATTATTACATTTCAAACCTTTTCAGAGCAATAACTAATAAAAAAAAGAGTTGGTTGTCTGTAAAGTCGGCTTACGGACGATGATTTTACGTGATAACGTCATAAGAAGACATTGATTGATGGCAGCAACACCAACATACAGCACGTTAACTCACACCCACAAACCCTCTCGTTAAATCTACAAAAAACACCCCAATCTACATCTACTTTCTACTTTGTTTATTTTGTATTTCTTTTTCTCTTCTTGTTCTTTTTGAATTTGAGTGGAATTATTATGGAAATTTGCGCCTGTTTTTTTCCTGTTCGCCTGGTGCTCAGAATACGTTTGCGATCGATTTTGGTTGAAAAAAAATTACCAACAAATCCTCTCGTTAAATCCACACACATACATACCATTATTACAGATACTTTATACTTTAACAAAACTCCGCCTATTTTGTATTTCTTTTGCTCTTCTTGTACTTATTGAATTTGAGTGGAATTATTTTGGGAATTTGCGCCTGTTCTTTTTCATGTTCGCCTGGTGCTTGCGATTGATTTTGGTTGAAAGAACCACAGTATCGCGGTAAGCATGAGTCATGAGTCTTATCAGCATGAGTCATCTTATTTCGTACGTGTAGCCTGTCATCGATTTATAAGACATTATCACGTCAAAAACACAATTTGTCCAGTCTATTAATAAAAAAGGCGAATCATTCTCTTCCTCAAAAGGAGGTGTAGAAAATGCTGTTCGAAACTCTCAACAGACACCCATATTGCACACAAAAAGAACAGAACATTTCTCATTCAACAGCAAAAACCTGATCTTAAATGTCCGGAACATTTCAGAACAGGGTCATTAAACAAAGGTTTTACTTCCCACATTAAAAGGGCTGACCCTGTTGGCCTAGTTTCCGGAAATCATTAATTTTTTACTAACCTGACATCGTTTAAATAACTTACAGAACTCCAGTTCTAAAGAAAATACTGTGGGTATTTTGACAGCAAGTAGCTTTTAAAACGTATTTATACAATTTATTTACTATTGAACTAAATTCCAGACCATAAAAGCTTCGTAAATACTCCAAATGGCATGGCGATCAGAAATCCATATACTTACCCATATTCAGCACATTAAACCACGTTAGACTTAGACCTAACCTTGAACAGGTTGAGCATATAAACAAAAACAAACAAAACAATTTTACCCAATATCAATAAATCAACGCCTTTAACCATCCAAACGTTATTTCCTATCTCAATCTCAACTCCTCAACGGCAAACAATAACAAAACCCAGTTACTAATTCATTAATTCGCTGAGTCGCGTCGCCCCCGTCGCATAGTGGTGCTGTAACAATAGCAACATGTTGGATGTTGCCTGTGCTAAAGTAGCCTCACAATTAAATGATCATGTTGACCATCAAGCATACCTTTAGTGGACAGAGTATAGAACATATCACGTGAACCTAATGCAAAAACAAATGAACATTTTCTTATGGAATGGCAGACGATCTTTATGATTATTATCTGTGTGCACAGTAGCGCCACTTTTTTAATAGAAAAAAGAAAAAAAATAATTAATTAGTCTTCTTATTTTCAGTTCAACCATTCTTTATGTTAAAACTAAGTGAGTTTTGCTAAGAAAATAAAAAACAAAGCAAAACAAAAAAAAACGGAAATATCTAATCACGTCATGTCTGTGTGTAAGGCTGAAAGAACTCTTATGGTAAATTGAACTAGACGCGATACGAATCTTAAACAACAATGACGGCCAGTGAATTTTTTAGTAAAATCTGCTCTGCAATTACTTTTAAAGTTCATTTCTATAATTAAAACTCCCACTAGACGCACATTCGCATAATGGAAAACAGACGACCAGACTAAGGAAAGCTATTATGCGTGATGTTTTGATTGTGTGATGCCCTATAGCCTTTAGTTTATAGTATACATGATAATTAAAACGTATTAATTTGTTTGTTCGTTTTTATATGCAGTTTATTATCTGTACTTACGGGAAGGTTATAGGCATGAGCAGAAAATAAATACAGTAGGTGGCGTTGAGTGTCACGCCGGCAAGTGTTTTTGAAATGGAAATACGAATTATAAAAGTCGCGAATTATTATAAGGGAAAAATAAGGATCTATATCACACCATACCATAAGGAATGTTCTTAACGTAGTTCGAGTAATATCTGATAAATGAGGCTTCCAAAAAAAATGAAATGAATTTCTTTACGAAATGAAGGAATGTAAGAATTAAATTAGTGTATATGAAGTCTGTGAAGTAGTGCCCCGTGGCTTAGTGGTTAGTGGGTTCGAATCCAACTCATAGCCATCTTCTTTTCCGGGGTACCGCCTCTTGCGAGGAACTTACAAAACAAGAGTAAAATGTGTCTCAAAAAAGTGCATCTCATGTAGCCGTTCAGACTTGGCGGTAAACTGTAGGTCCCTTCCATTCTTGCAGATTAACAACACACACACACAGGAATGGTTGAGAGTAGATTAGATTTAGTTTAGATTTATTTAAATTTTCAAAATTGCATTTTACAAGTATTTAGATACAAAAATCTTAGAAGCATGGCATTGCCGTCTGCCCGATTGACTTTTTTTTTGTCTAAACAATTTAAATTGAATGCTAATTTTTAATTTAAATACATATATATTTTCGATTTTAAAAAGGAAAAAATAATTAAAACACAGACTGAACCAAATTTAAGTTTTTTTAATTCCTTAAATTTAAATTTAATTTCTCAGTCAAAGTAATCATAATCTTTTTTTTTAACGCTTCATTTAAGTATTTGGATTCTGTTGGCCATTGCTTTCAAATAGAAATAATAAAGCTGTTCTATATTGCCTTCACAGTTAAGGAGCGCTATAACACCATCATTGTTTATATGGTCGCTGTCCAGAAATTTCTTGCAGAATAGGACATATTCCGATGAAATGTTTAATATCTTTTCTACTAGACATATTGCAAAGACTACATATAATTGGCAGATCCTCACTGTGTGGCATGAAGTTTAATCTTACTAACTCGCCCCTCATCTTAAAAATAGCCGAGAATAATTTTTGATCGACATTATTTCTAAAATAGTTTCTTTCACAGAGATTATGTTGAAGAATGCTGTACGTGGCTCTGTGAACAGAAGAAGACGCATGAAGGATCATTCAAGTCTGTATTTTTCATCAGTTTTAGCGATGATATCGTAAAGAGAATCTTCGACATCCTTTCCATTCCATGACTGCACGTTGAGCATAAAACTCAACCCGGAATAATCAGCTTGTTCCTTTAATTTCTCGAACTAAAGACTCTTCCTCTGTATTATATAAAAACTATCGCTTTTGGTAGTCTTCCCTCCTGCATGTCAACATGTGATTTTAAAAAGAGTGGGGATAGTCCGGTTTCAATAATTATCATGTAATTCGGGGTGTTTTTCGGTAGTTGAAAACATTTTTTGACATAAAATTTTTATAATAATATTTTTAACTAAGTGTCTGTAAGGAACATAGCCTTTTAGAATGCAACATGACGTAGCACGACACTAGTTAGAAGAATTAGAAAGATAGGAAAGACTTTTTTTTCGGCGCAGTAGATCGAGAATTAGGTGACTAGAATCTTAGTAAATTTTCCACCGATTCATATTTTTTGTAGCCCCAAGTTTGTGCCGCATACATCAAAATTGATTCGGCTACTGCAGTGAACACTTTGTATTTTACGCTATGAGAAACGAGGTTGTTTGCAAAGCAATTTTTCCAATAGCACTTATAGCACTTTTTGCTCTGATAAGTTTTTCTTTGAAATGACTTTCCATTTGTAAGTTTGCTTCTAATAACTACACCGAGGTATGTATATGCTCTTATAACTTCGATAGGTTCGCGGTTGAAATTCTATTCTTCATTTCTTGCCAATCCGCTCGAACCATTTTTAAACACCATAACCTTCGACTTGTTTAAATTGACAGTTAAATTCCACAATTTGCAGTAAATTTCCAATCGATTTATCATTAGTTGCAGAGTTTCAAGTGAGTACGCAAACAGTACTACATCGGGCTTTAATTAAAATTGCAGCAAACTCTATTCCTCCCGGTAGCTCGTCAACGAGATCGTCGATGAAAAGTGCAAACAAATACGGACTCAAGGGGCATCACTTTTTAAGTCCTATAGTTGCTTCAAACCACTCCGACCTTTCATTGCCATTCCATACCGCTGCTCGGTTTTCTTCATAAAGGTTTTCTAACACTGGTTGAGAGTATAAGTCACTAGGCCTTGGCTCCTTAAGGAGCTGTCGCGCCAATAAATTTTATAATTTATATTTATATGAAGTCTCGAATCTCGACAAGATTTCAAACTGGTGTTCACATCTACAAGAGGATTTCACATGTCAAAATTTGCATACAGATAACAGTCTGAAAGATTTATGAGATGTTTTTTTGTACTGCTCTTGATACAACTCCGGGTCATTGTATTTAACGATAACAAAATAGATTACTGAGTACTAATAAGATTTATTTTGATTTGACAAACTTAGATTTTCAATTAAATTTCAGTTATCTCCGCGAAATCTCGCATTTCGAAATCTCAAAAAACCTACATATTTATAAGAAAATGAAGGGTTTTCGTTTAAAATTAAGATTTCAGCTGAAACCTCTAGATGACGCTTCAGAAAATAAGCTTGGATGGATTTAAATGATACTAGCACGTAAACAATTTTTCATAGGGTTTAAAGTATCGGCCCTGAGTATCAATACCGAGTATTCTTCGGTATTTGATTTTCATAAAAATATAGCCAAAAACTACAAAAATACTCTCAAAAATGGTCATCAAATCGTTGGAGCCGCATTTCCTTAACGGTTATATGGCAGGTACCGTTAATTTTAATCCTTAAAATTAAATTTCAAAAACCACTCTGGGAACGTCAAAAGAGCTGTGTATATTATTTTATATAATACATGTACATATATATATTTATATAGAGATTTTTTTTTAGTCACGAATCCTCTTCTTATTTATGTTGCAAATAGTAAAACAAATTCAATTGTACCCTATTGCAAAGTGCATATAAATCATAAATTAACACACAGCCAACGCAAAATCTGGTATGCTATTCCTTTTGAAACATTTTGCTGGACTCAACATGACTTAAGCAAATATATTATTTTGCTGCCATTCTGCCAAAATAAAATGTTCTATTTATCTAAAATTCTTTGTTAATTTTTTTATTTCAAGTGTAGGATGTTTCTTTGAATTTTAACAATTAACCATGGATATCAAAAATGTGTCCTACCATTTTTCTCCATGACAAACACACCCACAACATGGCGGTGGGTTTTAAACCCAGGTGCTTTTATTTTTAACAATCAGTAATGCCAATAACAATAACCAAGTAAGAATTTAGCAGGGTAACAACAGTATAAAAATATATTTGGCTTACTAGTTCTTGTTTAATTAATTTAATTGTTTGATAATTGCAGAATGAATTTTTGGTAATAATAATCGCTAATATGATTATGACGTCAATAAATTTTTATTCAATCCTAAGAGCTGTTGACACAAAGATATGAAATTATAATTGTTTACTCTAACAATGTTCTTAGAATTTGCTTTTGGTTCAAAATAATACATAAATGGTTTTAAACAAGAGGTATAGAACTTGAAGTTGGCAGCATTGTTGTCATTGACAGCCATTTTGTCACCAGTGATCTGTCTTTAGTTTGGTTTGCAGATTTATTTCGAAAAACATCTCCGTTACATCAAAAAAAACTAACAGACGTGTGTTATAAATTGGACAACTTTTGAGTGGATGAACGAAGACTGAAACTAATACACACACAATTTCTTACAATTTGGGGTCTGAAAAATGTACAAACACATATGAAAGAAGTTCATGTATACATGTTCTTCCCCCAGAGTGGTTCATCCCGTGTGTGCTTGATGAAAGGTTTGAAACCGGTTTCCCCCGGCCCAGTGAATATATGTAGACATCTTATGCATATTAAATCAGTTCTGTTTGATTGAATTTAAATAAAATCTAAATTTTAAATATAAACAAAACTATAGAATTTAACTTAAATCTGGAAAAAATATTGCGAGGCTATGATTCGTATATATTTATACTAGCCTTACCCGGCGTACGTTGTTACACCCAAGAAAGAATGAATGAAGTATTTTATTTCGAGATTTAAAAAACTGAGTTTATTTTATCAATGACAATGCCAGCGCCATCTATCGGCAGGGGTCGGACCGCTCTATAAATAGAGAATAAATTGCTTTTAGCACTCAATAGGATTTGTGCATAGTTTTCGAGACTATAGCGTACACCCACACAAATTTTGGTTTTATATATATACTATCTCCAGTAGTCAATACTATAATTAATTAGTCTACACAACTGACATAAAAAATTCTTAACAACTTATTATTAACCACAAACAAATCGCGCCTATAATTAGATGAAATTGTTTTTTCCGACTTTCTTGACACTTATCGTTATACATTGGATAATATACGATATATCTTTATGATTTGTAGCCTATGTGTTATTCTGATATGTAAGCTATATTATTGTGAAGTTTCATCAAAATCCATTCAGTAGTTTTTGCGTGAAAGAGCAACAAATACGATATATCTTTATGAATTGTAGCCTATGTGTTATTCTGATATGTAAGCTATATTATTGTGAAGTTTCATAAAAATCCATTCAGTAATTTTTGCGTGAAAGAGCAACAAAGATACATACATACATACAAACATACATACATACATACATACATACACACATACATACATACATACATACATACATACATACATATATATATACATACATACATATATACATACATACATACATACATACAAACATACATACTCACAAACTTTCACGTTTATAATATTAATAGGATTAAAGGTTTTAATAAAAAGCGTTGGTTTTTAATGTCAATAGTTCAAAATAAATAATAATGACCCTCATTGACCTGTTTTCAAACAACTCGGGTCTTTTGGTATTCTGATCTCCAAACTTAAACAAACTCTTCAAATATTCACCGACGATTCGAAAATGTAAAGCTTTTATTTATTAGGGGTTTTGAGTATTTGGTTTACCAAAAAAAAAAAAACACATTTCTGTTTTTTCCAATATTAATTGCCATAAAGAACAAAGCATCAAAAATTCTTAATTAACCAATAGATTTATCATGTATCGTTGCATTTTCATTTATTTATGCAGTTGTGTTTAGAATTGTTTATTGCAAATATTAAAGCTGGTTCTTATATGATTTATTCTATATCTTACGTCAACGTCAGTAAATTTCCGAATAAAATCCTTCAAAGTTTGATCACCTGATCTCGTGTAGAATTAGAGGTGAATGTACATTATTTAGCTGAAAACAAAATTCCTTATTTGGAAAGATTTTCGATATCGACTATTATTCACGTTCTTATATTTTCAGATTCTCAAGACTAGCTTACGAAATAATATAAAGATTTTTCGATGTTTTTTACAGCCTACCTTCTACTTAACGAAAGTCTTAGCCTAGCAATATTTGGAATACAATCTAATCTAGGTATGTAATTTCTTAATTACGTATTTAAAAATAGCTCTGATGCATAGTTCGTGTTTGCTCATACTAATACTTATACTTATACGACTGGGTCGCACGTACTTGCTCTTATGTGTCTAATTACATTGGAAAGCATGATCTTTGACAGAAACAAGTATCTAACAATTTACGTTGAAAATAACACAGTTTGAACTAATAAAAAGTATCAAAAACACAATACTTAACACGTCTTAAATAACAAAGAATTTAGGAAAAAAGTATTTCGAAAATTGCAGGACCGGTTTTGATAAAATCCAGTTTTTTATCTAGTAGGTAATTTAAATAGCCTCAGTTACTCCTTAGAACATCAGCAATCTGCCAGTGAAAGTCCCGTCAAAATCCGTGCAGCTGTTCCCAAGATTACCCAGAATAAACAGACGGGAAGACAGACAGGCAGACAGGCAGACAGACAAAAACTGTGTTTTTGTTATACATAAGTACCGTATATACTTTCATATGCATCTTGTAAAAAGCTGTTATTTTGATATTAAAAACTGATTTTTTATATATGTGTGTATAGATTTAACTAAATGACAGCTGACGCTCACGGATGACAGATTCCTTGGAATATGCAAACGAGACCCAACGTACAATATACCCATAGAGACATGTGCTTAAACGAATAAACACCCAGCCATACTTGAAGAACTAGTACATACGTTGCATTACGAAACTGTGCGAATAAAGGGTGTGTAATAAATTTCAGCCAAGAGGCCCAATTTTTAATCACTTTTTGCAGCAATAACGTATGTCAGCAATAACGCGCCGAATATTCTCTTCCAAGACCTCAATCGTCTCGAGTTTATCTGCGTAGACAAGCGACTTTACATAACCCCACAAAAAACAGTCCAGCGATGTTAAATAGCACGATCTTGGAGGACAAGCCACAGGCCCACGACGCGAAATAATGCACTCACCAAAAGTTTCCTTTAATAAATTGATTGTTTCGTTGGCTGTATGGCATGTAGCACCGTCTTTTTGTAACCAAAGGTCTTTCACATCAACGTCCTCCAATTCAGGCACGAAAAAGCCTATAGCGTTCCCCATTGACCGTAACATTATGGCCGGATTCATTTTGAAGAAATATGGACCAATGATTCCCTCTGCCCATAGAGCACACCAAACAGTGACTGTTTGAGGATGTAACGGCGTCTCAACAATGGCTTCATTGCTGAACAAAATTTTCTTGTGAAAATCGGGATCGGTGGCCACCTCATTTTGGGTCCATTCACCGAACATTGGTCTTTGGGCTTTAATTCTTGCACGTATTGGATTTTGTAAGCCCTCAAACCAAGATCCTTCCCCAAAATCTTCTATAAAGTGGATGGGCACAGCTCTAATTCTTGCGAGCGATGGCGGATGGACTCATTCGGTTCTTTTTCGATACTCTGTTCCACAGCAGCAATAGCGTCTTCGGTGTGCACTGTACGGCGTCTCTGAGGACGCTCATTATCCACTAGAGTAAACGTGGTGCGAAACCAATCAATGGTTGCTCGAATCACCGACTCTGCTGGCCGATTATGTCGACCGAATATTCTACACAGCGAACTATGCGTCGCGCGACCCGAACCATTATTTTTGTAATAAATTTGCACGATTTGCTGAAAACAAACAAACTGAGCATAAATCAAGTGACAGCTGTCAAAAAACCAACTCTGAAAAAAGAATTGCCAGATTGAAACCCACATGTCTAACAAAAACAAACTTTACATGTGATTTGTTTTGTATAACCCGAAAGTAATTTGATAAGTTTCGTTCAGTTTTTTGTTACGTACGAAAATCTGAAAAAATGCTTGTATTTCCTGAAGGCTATTATGGTCAACTGATGTATTAAAAGAACGTAAAGAAACTTTTCGTTCGGTTTTGACACTTGAGCTTTGACGTTTCTCATTTGCTATCTTTTAATAAAGAAAAAAATGGGAATCGAAAATAGTTTTCAAACATTAGTGAAATTTGGATAATTTTGTTCCTGATAAAATTTGGGACAGTGCAGTTTCTTTAAAAATAAATAAATAAATTTATTGGCGCGACAGCTCCAATCGGTTTACCGCCGAGTCCGAACGGCTACGTGAGATGCACGTTTTCGGGACAAATTTTACTCTTGGAGGTTTTTTCAGTTCCTCGCAAGAGGCAGTACCCCGGAAAAAAAGGTGGCTATGAGCTGGATTTGAACCCAGGCTCATTCGCTTAGCAGTCCGACACACTAACCACTAAGCCACGGGGCACTACGTTTCTTTAAAAGGAATGCAAAATATCAGGGTAATCAATAAACCTACAGACAACAATGAACGTGCCTGTCCAACAGAATAGAGAAGAAACAACCGAAAAAAAGAATTTTGTAAGATAGATCAAAAGCCAAATTATAATAGGCATGAGCAAACATGACATGTCAATATTGCATATGTTAATTACCCAAAGAAACACAATCACATGACATTGTCTTTAATAGACACTTGCACTTTTCGATAAGTTTCGTTGAGCTTTGGGTATTTTATTTTTAATCACTCTGACATATGTACATTTGTTATAAGTACGGCTCAAAGAATTTTTATGAAAAAACAAATCAGTGTACTTTTGTAGGTGTGGTTTATGTTTTGGTGAAAGAAAAATTTAAAGTTGGCAGGCTAAAAACGGTACCCCCATAGGACCATTTTTTTCGACTTTCTCGAGAACTGGTTAACCTATTAAAATCAAATTTAATATGCAGGAAGATGTATTTTGTTTTTGTATTTTTAATTATTTGATTTTTTTTTTAATTTTTAAAAAAAGTTGTTAAATAAAAACCGTTCCTACGGTTTTGAAAAAAGAAAAATCACACTTTTTCGCATTTTTTAAAGAAATAAAATTGCGAGTGACTTTAAATTATTTGTGTAGATAAAAAATAAAAAAAAAAAAGAAATTGGAATAAGAGACATGTCTTACGATAAGCACAATGTAATAGCGGAATTAAAGATCGAGTAATCGAAGTTTTGAATGAAGTCTTGTACTTTTAAATTAAAAAAATTACAACGAATACATGAAATAAGTGACGAAAAATGTAAGTATAAACTTCTCCCAAATACATATGCTAGTGCTTCTATTTTTATGACGAGAAGTGTAATTTTGCTTAGTGGTATGACGAATATTGTAATTTTCGTCTTCCTTTATCTGAGCTGTTCTAGACAGAATAGATCAATTTCTTGGTCTTATCATTGTATATGCCTTTTTTTATAGTACACTCATTTTTTCTTCTGGCCATCTTCCTGGTTGATTCGAAACTAACTCTTAATAGTGAAGACGAGAACCTTAACCGATATTTTACCAGTATTTAATACACTTTTGTTGTCTGTATTTATTCTATATTCACACCAATTGACAATTTCAGCACGCCTCATTGCGACTTGATTCAGAACTAAAAAATGATGCTTCATGATAGTACTAGAGGCAGTGTATATACAATGGTGTTATATAAGAAATTTTCTGTTCTTTTCTGATCTTTTTTGTGCTCAGCGTGGCTGTCTGCAACTGTTATTTTCTAGGTTTTGACGTGATAACGTCTTATAAATCGATGACACGCTACACATACGAAATAACATGACTCATGCTGACAAGAAAAGTGACGCAGTACGCTAACCGCGATACTGTAGTTTTTTCAACCAAAATCGATAGCAAACGTATTCTGAGCACCAGGTGAACATCAGATGTATGTATATATGTGTGTATGTATGTCGAGTATGTTCTCTTAAACCACCCAACGGATTTTAATGCAATTTACAGGTAAATATAGTTTTGTCCAGGGATCGTTTCTGTGAATGTTTGGACCCGCTAACATTATTTTCGCATTTCACATTAAAACGTGTCTTTTCTATGGAGTAGTAACATGCGCCCGGGTACAGCTAGTTAAATATAAAACTGGTGCCGATTGGTACTAGGTTGTTGGTACAATATATATTTTAGGTACTTTATTTTTAGTACTTAGTCTAGAATTTAGTACTATTTTTTTACGTGAAATGTGAAACCGACTTTACAGACAACTTTTTACTTGCGATTATAGGTAATATAATACAAGTTATGCATTCGTGCAGATTAAAAATTTTGAGATAACAATCAAACATGACATTACGACGATAGAGAAACAGTTTTGAGTTACTGGCAAAATTCTGACCGTCTGTCTGTCTGTCTGTACGGATGTATTTTAGACTGCAGCCTAAACGGTTGAGCCAATCTTCTTCAAATTTTGAACTTAAGGTTATTTTACACCTACAGAGGGGTTTTTCAATTTTTTTTAGTTAAAAAATTAACGGTACCTGTCATATAAACGTTTTGTAAAAGCTTATATTTCTCGTAAACGGCTCCAAGAATTTTTATAAAAAAAAAAATCAGTGTACTGCTGTAGGTATACATTACCTATTAAAAAAAATTGAATATGGTTGGCTAAAAACGGTACCCCCATAGGGCCGGTTTTTTTCTTCGACTTTCTCGAAAACTGGTGATCCGATTACAATCAAAATTGATATTCAAGAGGATGTAGGTAGCCTAAGTAATTTTTCATTAATTTTTTTTTCGAAAACTTTTATTTTGTATATTTAATGATTTTTTTTTTTTTAAACGGGAAAGTGCATTTTTTTTTAAATTTTGTTTTTAATTGTACGTTATTTTTGTGCTTAAGTTTGTACTCTTGAATTATTTTTTTTTAATTTTTTTTAAAACAACCTTTTTATTTAAAAACAGCTCCTAAAATTTTGAAAAAAAATTCATACTTTTTTACATTTCCTAAATAAATAAAACGGCGTTTAAATTATTTGACTCAGTACAATTTAACGTACTTTATTCAAACAATTAAAAGTCACAAAAATCGAATAAATGCTTTGATGTTCACTTTAATTTTCTTTAATTTCATGAGCAAGTACATCCGATTCAGTTGTGCAATTTATTGTTAAGGTCATTGAATTATGCCATTATTGCGACACAAAAATAAATATTTATTGAAATAAATGAACAAATAGTAATTAAACTAAATTTTCTTCTGCTCTTGCTATAGGTTGGTACCTTCTCTTTTTGTAATAACCATTGATATACATATACATATCATCAGCTGCCTGTTTTAAACTATTCTGACATTTCTCACTACTACTGTCTTGCCCTGTTTTGTTCTGTGTTCTTAAAAAGTCCATTGAATAAAGCTAATACCAATTTGAATTTCCAAGTTTTGGAACACTATTCAAGTAGGTTCTATAAATTAAAAAAAAATGCCATTGATCTTTGTTAGATGAAAACAATGCATCAACAATTTACCCTTAATTAGATAGAACATTCACGACCGGAAAGAATATGATAACTAATTTTTTTTTTCAATTCGATTAAACAAAGAAAATATTGTTTTCCTTCCACCTTAAGTTGGGAAGTTACCCTTTTTTATCTAAGCATAAAGTTCCCACTACAAAAATTTGAATATTTGATGCATTTTAATTCAACAAGACTGTAATTTCACGCTGTGTGTGCACCCCAAATAATATTTCTGAATATACTAAACATTTTTATCATCATACATATATTTATCTTCACATGAATTCCGATTTTCTTCAATTTCCTTAGGAAAATACAATACAAAAAAAAAAACTAATAAAGAAGAAAATCCAACTTTCTAAAAATACACAAAACACACTATCGGCACAAAACATCAAACACCCAAACTGGGGCATAATCTTGTACACTGCACTCCTCCTCCGCGCTGCGTTGATCATTGCTGCAGGCGGAAAAATAGACGTCAATTTAATATGCGTCTTCATCAACCCCGATACACCCAAACTGCTCCCGCATGTTTAATGCAAATAATGTAGGTTCGATGAAAAATAATTGAAAAGTCAAAATACAAAATAAAAAGACTTAATTACCCGTAACCGTGAAATTATTCAAATAATTTGTGTAAATTCTCTCAACATAAACAACAATCGAACTTGTATCGATACACCGGCGAAGCGGCGATCATTGCCCGAGTTCAAGGCATGCGTCATTATTATGACTCTGGATGGAACCAAACGTGTTCTTAAAAAATAACAAAAATCGAACTTAAAATGCGCTTTAAAGTTAATATAAAATAATCAAAAAAGACATTACGGATTATCATCACCAACAACGGTAATGGTTCTGATGTCTCTCTCATCTCAAGACCCACCATTGTTATCGCAACAATCACAGGTCACCAATTAACTCTAGACATAGTCTTGAGTCTAAGTGCTATGATAACACAAAACACACCATCACATTAGGAGCACAGTGCACACCAAAGATGGCATCCATCTGTCACGATTATAATGGACTCCTGATCATTCAATCCGCATAATTTTTTTAATAGCTACTTACCAAACCCATTTTCCACCGGTGCCGATCCGATCCAGCTCATCCGAGACGATCTCTTTCAGCTCGTCCTCCTTGACTACGATGAATGGTTTCTCTGCTGAGCTAGCCATATTGCTTTCTCTGTATTTTTTTTTATAATTATTATTTGTAGATTCAAATGAAGTTTTTTTTACATTTAAATACTAAAAAATATTTTTAGAACACTAATACTCAAAAACGCAAATAAAATTAAAACAAAAAACTTAAAAAAAAAAATAAAACAAAAAACTATTCACTAGGACATAATCGTATACGATTTACTTAATAAAAAGAAATATTTAAAAATATTTAATGTTGCTGCCAGCAGAACTTCTTTTAGAGCAATCTTTACCAGGCGAATGCTTTGAGGCTACTGAGTCGGGACTCTGATTGCTCTGAGAATACTCCATAATGGGAATCGAACGCAGCCCGCAGTCGACCCGTTTAATCACATATTGAAGTGGCGTTCTACCGTTTACCATGTGGGGTCGCAGTTTTTTTTTTTATTTTTTTATATTCACCACACCATGTCGTTGTTGGTGGAACTTGGAAGCACGAGGAGCTCCAAAGTGCTTCAATAATCTTCTTGCTGCACTACGCACACGCACACGCACTTGTTCAACAATCCATGGCCATGATCGTGAACAACTTGGATGTTGATGTTGATCCAGAGCGATCTGCAACCTCGCTGAACATCACCGGCAACAGTTGACAACTTGTGCGACGCGGCCGGCGTTGCGGGAATGCTTTCACTTTTGTGGATTGGTGAGATGAAGGTGGGGGTAGAAATGTATATCTTTTTTTATAAAAAAAATACGTTAGATTATTTTCTGTTTTTTTTTTAATTATTAAGAGCAATAACGCTTCGAAATCAAATAAAACTATGAACTTGCTTATCGCTATGAACTGAGTTTTGAAAAGTTTGATGCACTGTATAATGCGTTGTAATCAAAGGTGGATTCATTCAAATTTGTTCATTGAAATTCGAATATTGAATTGGAACTGGGGCGATAGTCTCTTTATTTCGACGAGATTATACAATTAGATGCCGCGTTATTACAACCTTCATGATCAACACCAGGGATATGCTGGGTTGAATTGAGGAAAAGGGCAGCAAAATGCTGGTTGTTTGTTAAAAGAATTTATCCAAAATGTTTTCTTGGGCTTGCCTGTCTTATTGACCATTGTAACTAATGGTTTTAGTTGAAATAAAGGAAACGATCAATGTAAAGACAGACGTGTGTTTTCAATCTGGCAATACTTTTTTCGGAGTTGGTCTTTTTGACAACTGTCACTTGATTTATTTCCAGTTTTGTTTGCCATTTTATAATAAATAGACTTACTCCTGGACAACGTTTGCAAACCGTGCAAATTTATTTCCAAAATAATGGTTCGGTTCGGTGGAGAAAAGTATCGAAGAAGACCCGAATGAGTCCATCCGCCATCGCGTGCAACAATTGGAGCTGTGCCCATCCACTTTATTGAAGATTTTGCGGAAGGATGTTGGTTTGCGGACTTACAAAATGTATGTATCTGTATCTTTGTCTCTATCTCTTTATCTCTATATCTCTATATCTATATATCTCTATATCTTTACAACTCTATTTCCCTATATCTCCATATCTCTTAACAATATAGTGAATCCTGTAACTCTTCCGTCTACAAGACTTCACAAATTCATGCTGTCGTTAAGGCACAGAAGTATATCAAAAACAAATCCCCAGAAATGCAGAATTTCACATTTAAGCCTATCCCATAATTTTTCCTGGATAAAAAGTAGCTTATGTTTCAATCCAACACATTATCCATCTACCTTTCATCCAAATTCGTTGAGCCGCTGAGGCGTGATTGGGGAATAAACTTCCAAACATTCAAACATACAAACATTCTCATTTATAATATAACAAATAAAAGAATAAAACTTAACTTAAACAATGATTCCGAATGATTCCCGTAACGAAAACAAAAAATAAGTACAAAAAAAACACAGTACATATAACTAAGGTAATATATTGCGCAGGTTGTCAAAGTCTGATCTGTCACTTTGTATTAAAAATGGCGGTTCTCAGAGACCTACATCAAAAAATGTATGAACAAAACTACACACCTCACGTTTGTTTTTTATTTTTCTTATTTTTTTGTTTATTAAAAGCTTTTTTATAAATAAACTACCACAAATACTTTAAAATATAGCCGCAAGATCTATTTTTCAGAACAAATAAACAAGCTAATGGTCTCTGGCGGTCGCCATTTTATTTTGATTTTGACAGATGCCTCAGAAGATTGCAAAAATAAAACCTCTAATGATATTACCTTGAATATGTGTACTGTGCAGAAAAAAACCTGTTGCTATGCAAACAAAAATAAATTCCACGACTTGCGAAAATTAAAGTGAACATCAAAGCATTTATTCGATTTTTGTGACTTTTTATTGTTCGAATAAAGTACGTTTAAGTGTATTGAGTGAAATAATTTAAACGCCATTTCCTTTCTTTAAGAAATGTAAAAAAGTGTGATATTTTTTTAATCGTAGGAGCGGTTTTTAAATAAAACGGTTTTTTTAACAACTTTTTTTAAAAAAATAACAAAAAAATTATTCAAGAATACAAACTTAAGCACAAAAACAACATACATTTTAAAACAACATTAAAAAAATTTACTTACCCATTAAAAAGTAAAATAGCTAAAAAAAATTGAAAAAACTTCTCTGTAGAATGTCAAAATAACCTTAAGTTTCAAATTTGAAGACGACTGGCTAAATAAATCCGTACAGACAGGCAGACACACAGACGTACAGAATTTTGCCAGTATTCAGTATATGTTTCTCTATCATCGTAATGTCATGTTTGATTGTTATCTCAAAATTTTTAATCAGCACGAATTTATAACTTACATCATAGTACCTTTAATAGCGAGTAAAAAATGACAATAGTATATCATAGTTGAACTCTTCCAAAAATACGGTGAAGAAGAAGCGAAACTGTTTCTTATTGGTACCCGGCTTTTATAATATATAGATTTATTTTTTAAAATGAAAAGTTTAAATAAAGAATTCGGCAATAATAATGATCCGGGCAATAATACTGCATTTTTAATTTTTTGTATTGCGGTCAACGGCCTTGGCTTTGATAAGTAATGGATCGCTTCACGATAGATCAGCGAAATCAAGCATCGTTGCGCTTGGTTATCTATTAGTCGAATGGAGACCGTCCGAAAAACAACTTGACGTTTGCTTAGTGTTCTTTCTTTCTTCCGTCTTATTTGTCTCTTTGTCTTATCGTATTGTGTTGTAAAAGGTAAGAGCTGATGGCATCAGTTGCCAGTACTCTACTTCAATTGCAAATGTAATGTGTTTTTTTTCTGTTACACTTCAACTGCCCGACATATATTTATTTAAAAAAAAAATTATTTTTAAAACCAAAACTAATAAAATATTTCGATCTCTCCCGCAGGAGACAATGTCCAAATAAAGTGAATCCTGCAACCTTCCATCTAGCCAACTTCACAAATTCATGCATTTGTTGGGACACGAAAGCACAATAAACAAACCTGCACTCATATATCATGTCACATATAAGCCTCTCCCAAAGGAACCGAACATATTTTTTGGGATAAAGAGTCTCAATGCAGCACATTATCCATCTACGTACCAAATTTCATCCAAATCCGTTAAGCCGTTGAGGTGTTATTAGGGAACAAACCTCCAAACGTACAAACATTTACATCTATACACATAAATAAAAATGAAGTGTCTGTTTTTAAAATCAAAATAACAGCTTTTTACTTGAAGTATAACAAAAACACCATTTAAAAAAATTGTGTCTGTCTGTCTGTCTTTCTGTCTGTTTGTTCCGGGTAATCTCGGGACCGGCTGAACCGATTTTGACGGAACTTTCACTGGCAGGTAGCTGATATCCTAAGGAGTAACTTAGGCTGTGTTAATTACTCACTAGGTGGCGCTGGTGTCGTTTTTTTCGAAAATTCTTATTTATGGACCAATTTTGACGGGACTTTCACAGGCAGGAATAACTAAAGCTATTTAATTGGCGCTGGGTTTGTCTATTTTTTTTGGAAAATATTATTTTAGAACGATTTGACTTAAAACCACATTATACAATATTTTTATAATAACCAAATCAAATAATAATACATAATATCTAATAAAAATAATAATAAAAATAATAAAAAAGTAAGCCTTTTGCAAAAGCTAAGCACCATAGGTAGCACTGAAATGAAAATTTATCGAAAATACATTCACACATGGGCAGCTTTACGTGGCATGTTTACGAGCGAGGGATGCCACTAGCGTTTTTGTTTCAGCCGCAGAAAATTGTACACCAAACATTGTATATAAAGAAATTTTCCAATGAAATAAAAAAAAAAATAAAAAAAAATAAAAAAAAAATTTAAATCGCGTTTTTTTCGAAAAAACAGAAGAATAAAATTAAACTAACATGGGTAGGTATTTCTCTATGGTGGAATTCAGAGTTATTAACTTTTTGTAAGCTTTGCGAATTGAGTAAACAGTTTTTGATAAATTTCAGGCGGACGAAGTCGCGGGTAACACCTAGTATATAATAAAGGGTGTTTTTTTAGACGTGTGGTATTCAAGAAGAAAAAACGCATAGATTCATCTAACTAGATCTTTTCAAATATAAAATTTTGTTGAAATCCAATGAGCTGTTAGTGAGAAAGTCAAAAATTAAAAGGTACCGTTAGAAGATTTTTCCTGTAAATTTGGTTTTCATTAAATGATAGACAATACCTACCAAAATAATATCAAAATCTTTCGTGCCGTTTTCGGTTACATCATTATTTTTAGCCCTAAAAATGAAATTTGAAAAATCCCTCCGAGGAATGTCAAAAGAACTACGCATACCAGAAGGTAATCACTTAAGTCATTTAGGCTGCAGATCCTTGTACATACATAGATGCAGACGGATAAAATTTCAAAATGCTCTAGATAAAGTATTCTTAATTTGGGGACAATTGGCTGAACCGTTAAGGTTTTAATTGAATAAGATACAATCGTTCGGACGAATAGACGGAATTTTTGAACTAGTCTCAACTCAAATATTTGTTCTTTATCGTCGTGGTATCATGTTAAATTGTTATCAACATTGTTTTATCTGCACGATTGCATTACTTGCTTGTACCTTTAATAGCAACAAAAATACTCAAACATATTGGCGGTAATAAATCAAAAAATATTATTAAAAGATATTAATATTAATATTTCAATGCATTTCGCAGTAAGTGAGGTTAGACATTACTTTTGTGTAGATATGTGTTGTTTAAAATAAATCTTTCCTAAACCTAAGATTATACGAATTGCGTAAATCCACAAATTTCATTTGTGAATGTGCCTGAACCTTTGTATATACACTACCTATAGAACTATCATGAAGCAGCATTTTTAGTTACTAACTAAGCTGCAACGAGCGGCGCTCAAATGGCCATTTGGTGTGAATACAGAATAAGAACAAAACACAAAAGTGTATTACATGTCGACAAATGTTCTCGTCTCCACTTTTAAGAGCTAGTTAGTGATTGGCCGTGAGGATGGCGAGGAGCCAAATGGCATCCATGAGAATACTATAGCAATGTATATACGGTGATTTTTCAATCGGCTGAGTTTGTGGACAGGTGAGAGGGCGAAAGAAGCAGATACTCATGTAGTGAACTGAATTTTCTCCGAATAGTACAGTTCCATTTCAATACTATTCCATTTCTCTATTATTAAGTTTGTTGGTGTGAAAGAGGCAAGAATATTTTATTATTATTTTTCCTTTTCACACTTAAGCAATAGTACATGAAAAATCACAACACAATGTGGACACAGCTGATGTGCTTTCAATCGATTGAAAAATCACCGTAAGAACAGTCACAAAGACCTGAACACAAAGATCGCAATGTATCAATACGTTCGTTCACGTACGTATCTTTTGGATAGGTTACCTTGCGTGTGTTTTTTTTTTGTGAACGAACATAACAAACCAGATAGATTACCACTCAAAATTCGAAGCAACATAGAAAAAAAGTCAGCTGTTCATCAGCTGTTTACGTGTTGAGAAAATTGGCACAGGGACATAAGTCCCAGTTTTACGTTTTGGGATTTATGTCGCACCTTGCCTCCCATACCTACCTCATACTGAAAATGAAAAAAAAATTAATTCAGACATTAGGTCCATGTCCGTGAACGTTATGTCATCCCGCCGTGACTGTTTGTATCTTTAATACTTTTGTAGGGCGCATTGCACTTTCAAAAATGTTTAGTGAGACATAAGTCCCACACATTTTTTGGTGGGTCCCAAAACGTAAAACTGGGACTTATGTCCCTGCGCCGAGAAAAGTATTCAGCAAATTTTAGGAAACCTTTGGATTTTCTATCTGTTTCCATATGTTTTTCAATCAACTAGAAAACAGCTGTTTTTAACCATGCTATTTAAAACAAAAGCAAGATAACCTATCCGAAAGTTACGTTCGTCAACGTACCCAATACTTACTACGTGGCTACACACAGAAAAAAAAGACTTATTAGGTGAAGGAATAATGCTAACAATTTGGCAGGAAAGGAACGTCTGGAAATTAAAACACAGCTTCTTAATTCATAGAAAGGTTGTGTCTATGCTGAGAATGTATTCGTTAAAGTGTTTTATATGCGTTTTGTTTAATATGGAGCCAATTATAGCGATCCATCACTAAAAGTTGAAACAGCTAAAACTGGAATTTTGTACGTACTGGTAGTTATAGCAATCAGTAAAGTTTCGTTAGAAATCATATTCCAACCACACTAGCTCAATTTTTTTTTAATGATGCAAAATGCTTCAGTAATAAAAATGTACCACAAACACTGGAACGAAATGTTTCAATTTTTTGGTGAAATGACAATCAGCTGTTCAGTAAAACCAATCTTCATCATTAAAATAAATAAATGCTTTTTTAACAAATAATACTGTTTTCCGGGTTTATTTTTTTGTCAAAATAAATTATTTCAATTGATTTTCCATCGATTCGAATAAGTTTTTTCTAACATACATATGAAAATATCCAAATGAAGTTTTTTACTAATGGTTTTTACTGATCGCTATAACTGGCCCCTAAGCTAATTTTTCTAAATATTTTGTTTAATATCTATGAATGCAATAAAATACAAGTGAATTATGTGAACCTTTATCACGGCAATAAAATTAAATGAATATATCTGTCAAAAGTGAAACGATATGTCCACGAGTAATTGCCCCACAGAGGCTTGTAATAAATTATGAAATTCATTATGATTTTTCACGCCATCTCTTTCCTTTTTATTAAAAATCATTCCTTCTCTTTTACATATTCATTTACATAAGTTGATCCCCAATTAGACGGCATTTCGTAAGACCAGTCTTTTTCTCAGTTTTCCTTTTCAATTTGTATCTCCTGAGACGAAAGCAATTACACGGTTGACTTAAGGGTAAAGTTCCAAATTTGACAGTTCTTCTTTCTGTTTCGAATACTGCATGTGATTCACAGAGTTGCCGAAGTTGCACGATTGTGCAATTTTTCCACGACAATTTTCTCGTGAAATTTTTTGTTCAATTCCCTTTAACCTGTTTTTTTAAAACAAAATTCATATACATAGGGCTAACTGAAACGAACTTTCTTGAAAAACTAAGAACTTTATGGATTAAGTAGTACAAATTAAGAAACAATATCGATAAATGGATGTTCGTCAAATCTATTTTGACCCTACTTAGTTTGCACTTGGTTTAAAAATAAGAATTATCGAAAAAAGCGACCCAGCTTCACCAAGCTGTAGTTAAGACAGACTTAGCTACTCCTTACAACATCGTAGCTATCTGCCAGTGAAAATCCTTTCAAAATCGTTCCAAGAATTTTGAATTAAACCAAATGTCTTGAAACCTTTTGACAACGTAAATAAATAAATTACTCGACTGGATCGCACATACTTGCTCATATATGCGGTCACATTGTAGAATAAAATTTAAGAAAATTAAAGTGAACATCAAAGCATTTATTCGATTTTTATGACGTTAAATTGTATAGGGTGAAATAATTTAAATGCCATTTTATTTCTTTAGGAAATGTAAAAAAGTGTGAATTTTTTTTTCAAAATCGTAGGAGGCTTTTTAAATAAAACGGGTTTTTTAACAACTTTTTTTAAAAAATTAAAAAAAAAATAATTCAAGAATACAAACTTAAGCACAAAAATAGCGTTCATTTAAAAACAAAATTTAAAAAAACATTCACCCACCCGTTTTCAAAATATTGATTTTCCAAAAAAAAAAAATTATTAAAAATACAAAATAAAAGTTTTCGAAAAAAAATTAATGCAAAATTACTTAAGCTGCCTACATCTTCTTGTATATCAATTTTGATTGTAATCCGATGACCAGTTTTCGAGAAAGTCGATGAGAAAAAAACCGGTCCAATGGGAGGTACCGTTTTTAGCCCACCATATTACATTTTTTTTCACCAAAATATAATGCATACCTACAGTAGTACACTGATTTTTTTTATAAAAATTCTTGAAGCCGTTTTCGAGAAAAATAAGCTTTTACATAACGGTTATATGATAGGTAACGTTCATTTTTGAGTTAAAAACAAATTTTAAAAACTCCTCTGTAGAATGTCAAAATTACCTTAAGTTCAAAATTTGAAGACGATTGGCCAAACCGTTTAGGCTGCAGTCCAAAATACATCCATACAGACAGACAGACAGACAGACAGACGGACAGACATACAGACAGACAGACAGATGGACAGACAGACGGACAGAATTTTGCCAGTAACTCAAATATGTTTCTCTATCATCGTAATGTCATATTTGATTGTTATCTCAAATTTTTAATCTGCACGAATGCATAACTTGCATTATAGTACCTATAATCGCAAGTAAAAAGAAATAGATCACAAATCTTTAGCTCATACAAATGGGCTTTATTAAAACTTTTAAAGAAAAATCTTTTTATTTCAATGAATGTATTTATAAAGTTCATACGGCTTAAATTTTGTTTTTTTCTAACCTCGTGGACCACTTGAGACTTATCGCAATTTTAGAAAAAACCTTCTCCAAACTTTTCGAAAAGTAATGAAAATGGTTGCGGATTAAACGATGACTTCCGCTAAAGGATAATGCAAAAAATTGCTTCGTTAAACCGGAGTGCAGCCAGGCAAAAGTGACAAGTGGTTGTGTTCAATGTACTGAGAAGAAATAAATAAATAAATAAAGGGAATGCATTTAGAGCGTCTTATTTATTTCTTGACACCAATTATAGAACTGAAAAAACGAAATATGCGCCTACAATGCCACCTTTTGAGAATTTGTCTACTTTTCTTTTTTCCTAAGTGTTTGCATAACAATTACATTGGGCAGACGGAATGGCTCTGAATTCACTGGCGCCGAATCTGTTATCTTTTGCACTGAGTAATCTCAGGGCATTCAATGCTATCTCTTTTAATGTATTTGTTCTTCTTATTGCTTGCGACGCCGTCATTAAGAAATAATTTACAAAAAAAAAGGACACTGTGGCGTATGTGTAACATTTTTTTTAATATTTTCACATTGTTAAAATCATACTGTCTCTTTAAAATGAACACTTTTTCTTTCAAGATTGGACTTAACAATATAAGGTTTTCCAATTATCTAACTCCTAAAAAGAGAACATAAAAAAATATATTATGTATGTATATTTTCTTTAGGAAACAAAAAAACATTAATATATGCATTTTATTTTTTTATTTTAATAAAAAAAAAAAAAAAAAACAATCGTTAATTATTTTCAGATACATTACATATGTACGTACTACAGACGCTCAACGCATTAAATCGCTTTTCCATAGCCAACAAGAATGAACGCGCTCCTGATTCCTGATCCAGTAATCAGAAATTAAGAATTGACTGAATAAACCGAAAAAACGAGTCACCCGAACGACTCAAAGTATTATGTAGACGGAATGCTATAATAAAGATGAACGCCTTCGTCTTCATCATTTCCTATAATTTTGCTTTATCAAGGTGCGCTGCATTTTGATTTCTCCTCTTGACGTCTACAGTTTGTGAGAAATTTTTAGCACAATTAAGAACATAGAATTTATGAAGCTAAAAACGAATATTATATTTTTTCTAGTGAAAACAGATAGATAGATTATGTACTATTTTGTTATTTTCTTTAAAAAACTGAAAGCGAAATATGATAATTAACGAACCGTGTAATCAAAACGTTACGCGCCCTGTCAAAAACAACGAAAACCTACTTACCGAAGAAGATGAATCGTGTAATCAGGTTCTAACACTAATGTTATTACAGAAAAGTAGCAGACAAATAGTGTGAAGTGCTAAAAAAGTACAATCCCGGACAATTATTAAAAAACGGATGGTAACGCTGCCCAACCAAATTGCAATGCAACAGGCAAGAGAAAATTACAATGGTTCAAAATTTGCTTTTATGTATTTTACTGTTCGCGAAATGGCATTCTTACAAAATGGGTGAGTTTACGTTTTTATCGGATTTGCAGTTCTATATACTCAAAATTCGTTTTTTTTTTAATGAACAAACCCAAGCATATAGGTTACTTCTCAAAACTCGAAGCAAAAGAGAAAAAACAGTCAGCTGTTCCTTCAGACAGAAAAGTATCCAACAAATTTTAGGATACCTTTGGATTCTCTCTCTGTTTGCATATGTTCTTCAATGAGATATCTATCAGCTGTTTTTAACCATGCTTATTACAACAAAGGCAATGAATCCAATCCGAAGAATACAAATGTAAAAGTTCCTAATGTGAATGCACCCAATAGTGGTGTTGCTACATATTGGAAAAAGTGCGTTCACGATCTGCAAAACAAAAATAAAATTAAGCAATTTTACTAGACTTGTTGCACCGGACGAAAACCCCTTCAGGCAAATTAATAAACGTGGAATAACGAAAGGTTAAGTCTATGAATTATTAGGTGCGTTCAATAATGTGAGCTCAACTTAACAGGCATCTTGCTTATTGTAGTAGATTTTCTTAATGGATTTTTTGTAAACTTCATTTTACTATTTCTCGTACATTTTGTTTTTATTAATGGGAAATTTTAGTCCGTAGATTAAGTCTTATTCCATGGTTTAATTATCTCGTAGAGTAATGGTGGATTTTCATTGTTCTGCAACGTCTTGATCTGCAAAATCAAGAAAATTGGAACGGGGGAGATATACGTCATATTACAAAAGGCTGAAGAAATACACATTATACGTATTCGTATTTTCTTGCTATAATTTTTGTATAGCTCCACCTCGCAGGAACGTTTATCTTTGAATTAAAAAAAATTGACAGTTGTTTGCTTTGTTGTGTTCAGGTTAATAGCATTCCGAGGCAAAAATTTCAATTTTAAACATGAAAATTTGAAAATTGTAAAAAAGAGAAAAACTGCTCACCTGAACTGTGGAAATTATAGGGACCCCCAAATGCAGAAGAACCTGCTATAATCAAGATGAACATGTTCGTCTTCCCCATAATATTGATCTTGATTTCACCTATTTCCTATAATCTTGAATTATCAAGATGTTCTTGATTTTTATCTTCCCTCTCTATTGAACGAGTATGATTTTTATATGTTATATCCTACTTTTTTGCAGAAGTCAAGTTGCAGAATAGTGAAAATCCACCATAAAGTTGGAATAATCGTTTTTTTTATTAATAGGGCTGCTGTTGTTAAAAGCTATGACAACTATGGTTGTATTCAGTAAACAAACTGAAATAATGGAAAAATTATAAATAATGGCGAAACTGGTATTAATGGTAGAGAATTAAGAAAGAGGACAAATTAAATTTTTTTTTCAAATAGAAAGGATAGATTTTTTTTTAAATAAAAAAGATTTGTTTACTTAACAGAGTTTTGCAATATATGATGTGACTTTGATTCCCTCTATAAGATAATATCAAAAACAGTATTTAAAAATGCTAAGCTTAGTCATTCGAAAGGCAAATACTCATACTGTACCTTGACCGTTGCGATGGCCTTGGTCAAATTGTAACATTAGCGCAAATTATAGACGCTTTAATACCAAACTAAAAGAAATAAAGTTTGGCACTAACATTAAAAGTGTAATTTTTCAATTATAGACGATTATAAAATTCATTTTATTTTAGTGTGAAACTAGATTTTTAATAACAGGAATCCCCTCCATTATCTTTCTAGTGTGAAACTAAAAACTCTCAGAGAGAATGACGGCTCGCTCTCACAAAACGCCATTTTGAAAATAAAAACACACACATCAGTGCTGCCACCCTATAGATGATTAAGCGCAGTATGTATGAGAAAAAAGCGCAGTAGATTGCAATATACCGCAGTAGATCTTACAATATAATTTTTTTGTATAATTAACGCGCACTCATGGGGCTTAGATAGGTTCTTTATTATGCCAGTAACACAGTGCGAGTATTAGGAAAAGCGGAGAGAAAAAAAGAGCTGGATAAAGCATTCCACATTCGTGTATTACGGCTAAAGAACGAATCTCAATACTTTACAGTTCGACCGAAAATGACACTGACCGCAGATATTAGGTACTGTAAGAAAGGAGAGACAAGAGAGATTACGTCGGTGTTAAAGTGAAGAAAATGTATCTATGGAGTTCCTGTCTCTAATCTTTTTAAAATTTAAAGCCTCGTCTTTGAATGGTATCCAAGAACCTTAAGTAAGCTTTTAGGTGCGACTAATTTTAACTGATTTTCTAAAAGTCTACAAACACCAAAAAAAACTGCGTTTTCGGCGGCGGCGTCTGTAAGGATCTTGGCGGCCTGCAAGACGTCTGTCACAAACATTTTCGCACTCAAGGAACGATAAACGCGTTTAAAGTTATCTTTGGATTGTTATAAACATTCTTAAAAGAGGAGTAGAATCGTTTTGCTGCGCAGTAGATTTTTCCTTAGGAGCTTAGCGTAGTAGAACTACTGCTAAAGGAGTAGGGTGGCAGCACTGCGACACAAACCCTGTCTAAATCCAATAACAAAAAAACTCCCTAAGGTTCTCAAACTTTCAAATTTGATTTTAACTAGTGCATGGGTTTTTTTTATAATTCAGAAAACGTTAGTGCAGAACTAAGCATTTTAAGTAGTGTGAAGTTAATATATTAAAAATAGGTTGTCTATAATTTTACGCCATTGAATAGTAAAATCTAGTTTGGACTAAGCGTCGGGCTTAAAACATAACATATCTGTTGTTTAAATATCTATGTATAATTGTACTTGTTCAAAATCAATAAATGATATAAACTGTGTTGTTTTATATGTAAACAAATAAGCATTAGTTTTATTGTTAAATTTTTCTAAAAAACCTAAAATTCACAAAAAATAACTCCAAAAACGTCTGAGGTTTGAATAACATTTAAATTTCGGTTCAAAAATGTTTGATGTACTAATTATCGGTGCAGGTCTTTCTGGACTAACGGCCGCATATAAAATTCTTCAAAAAGAGTCGACTTTAAAAATAAAAATTCTCGAGGCAAATGACAAAATCGGAGGTCAAATATATTCTAAGCCAGACGAAGAACTTGGCGGAAAATGGCTTTTGGCAGAACAAACTCATATTTACAATCTTTTGGCCGACTTGGGGATTCAAATGCGAAGAAGAATAAAAGTTTCGAGGAATCTTCAACGTTGTTGGGCTCTTGACAAAGGTCCATTTGCTTTTATAGCCAAATTTGAGCTCCAACGGTATATGAACGATTTGGATCTTAGGTCACAGCTTTTCCGACCGGGAACTTATGAGTAAGTGTGTGGAAACAAAGAATTTCGGTTGAAAGAACTCATTACCTCTTTAAATGCAGCCTTACACTACAAGATCGGAAGAATTCGATGTGGCAGCACATAATAGGAAGCATGTTTTTTGAGAGTTCCCGATTGTTTATGCAGAACTTTGTTCGACTTGTGGCAGGTGTTGATGCAAAAGATATATGCTTTGTTGAATTTATGAATGTCATTCATAGCTGTGGTGATTTGAAGACATTGATCCATTTGTAAGCATTGTTTAGTTGGGTACCATTTATGCTCTTACTACGTTCAATTTCTAGATATCTAGAACCTTCACCAAGTGTGTTGGAATTTTCCTCCGAACAACTTCTGGGAGCTTTCGAAAATAGACTCGAACCAGTCACCATAAATAGGCTAACTAAAGTTACAGAAATTCAACACCATGATGACTTTGTACAAGTAAGAGAAACAAATGGCAGTGTTCACACCGCAAGAGTTGTAATATTGGCCATTCCATGTAACCAAATTGAAGAAATTTTCATTACTCCACCAATTCCCCCCGATTGGGAAATACCCTACTTGGGAGATAAATACTACGTTACTTCATTCAAAGTGCAATATGAAGAGGCACACTGGCGCCGAAAAGGACTGTCTGGTAATTTCTATTCAGCTGATCCAGCAATCTTCGTCCAACAATACAAACAAACCTCCCTGGTTGGCTATATACTGCATAGGCAGGGTTTTGAATTGCTAATTAAATCGATCGTTCTAAAAAATCTTGGCGATTGCTTCGGAAATGAAATGACCAACCCAGTTGCATTCAATCAGCAAACTTACGAACAGACTTCACTTATGAATCTGCCATTTACAAATCCATGGAATCGGATAATTTGGTCGTCGACATCAACAGCCACCCTGTATCGTGGTTGCTTGAATGGAGCTGTTCAAAGTGGTCTAAGATCAGCAATTCACGCTTTACTTATTCTGCGACCCCAAAGCATCACCTGGCAGGATTTGGCGGAAATTCAAAAAGCAAGTGTGGTCTATCGATATCCCAGTCATTGGGATTTGTTGAAGAGCTCAGTGAATGTATATAATTCTGTGCTGTACTCAACCATTGGATTGATGGTCTTTTGTCTGGTAAAGAACAGAAATAAATTCTTCAATTAATCTTCAGCTGAAGTAGTTATAAGAAGTTGGACAAGGGCATTTGTGTTCTTTTGTTCGGAGTAACAATGGAAATGAATGAATGTATCCGCCGCTGCCGAAAATGTATTTCATTGAATTGATGTTGAATACATCGTTAGCCATGTGAGTAAGATAAACTTCAAATTGTAATTTTGGAAATTGTGGTTTGGAGAGCAAGTGCCTATCCAAAGTGAATGCACCGCCATGCACATTATGTAGATCTAATTGAGTCCCATGGAGATATTTGATTTATGTACAAATTGATGATGTTTTGATTTTGATTTCTGAAGTCGGGTTCTAATTTTCTCCTCATTGCTGCTTTATCCAAGTTAAACCCAAAGAAACTTAGAGATATCTTGTCATCCTGGTAAATTGAATGTGAGTGTTGCTATCATTTTGTTTGCATTGCTCATAGATTAAACCCTCCACAGCTAAAGAGACTGCATTTAAAAAGCTTTTGTTATAACTATTTAGAGTTCAGGCTTTTCAAGGTTTTCAAGATCTCTAGATCCTTAGTCACTTTGTTGGAAATGCAAAATTAATTTGAATACTTTTTTCTAGCAAACGTCAAAAACGTGCTTGGCGCTTAGAAGAGCCGATGCATATTGGTTTTAGGTTTCTGAACATCAGAATGGGAAGGGGAAATAGACTTTGGCAAAATATTCCATATTCGAGTTGTACAGCTGAAGATCAAATCTCTGTATTTCACCGTACGACCAAAATTGGGGTCGAGAGTAAATTGGTGGGCAGTTTGGAAGTACCTACGAACATGGACGTGTTATATATGGACTGCTAGTTGCCTACCTCTAGTTGGTTTCATTTTAGTTTCAGTTATTTTTGGCGACACTAGCCCTCTTGAGTACACTAGCGGGAAAAAAAATAAACCTCAATTTTGACATTTCATCCAGTTATCCCAGACTTTGGCAGCAGGTTTTCCCACGTTGGCATGTTAAAATTTCCTTTTTTTCTCCCTGTGTTTTTTAGAATATCCCATAATTAATTAATAAAAATCCCTTATTCCAGTACTTTTAGCTTGTCTTAGGCACAAACCAATAAAAAAGGAATTCTGAAAAATAAATGGCACTTTTGCAGTATGACCCCAAAAGCTTGCACTAGGAGTTAGAAAAATTGCTTCCCAAACTGAGACTCGAACTCACGATCTCTCGCTTAGCAAGCAAACATTTTATCTACTGCACCACTGCCGCCCGCGCGCCGTTAAGTGTTCAGATGGTACCGCAGCTTGCGATTATTATTTCATTGACTTGTTTAATGGTGAAAATAGATGTAACATCGGTACTATCTACATGCCACCACGTACAGCAAGCTCTAGTGTGATTACTCCGATCGTAGATGAATTGTCTTACCGTGCACCTTAATAGTTTGCGGAGATTTTAATATAAATCTTCTTCTACGTTCGTCTGCTTCATTTAAATCGTTCATAAATTCAATGGGACTTTCATTTTTAAATAATTTAGAGCCAACCAATTTTATGCCAAAATGTGTTTTGTCACTCCTAGATGTTTTTCTTTTAAGTGATGTTAATCTTGTTACGTGTTATAGCTAGTTATCCCTTTCTGTGTTTTCACATCATGAGCTTGTTTTTGCTTCTTTTAATTTAAATTATGAGAATACTCCTCCACAAACTTTCCAATATCTTGACTTAGAAACATAAATGTTGCATGTATGTTCAAAGATTGTTTTGTAATGGAATGGCAACAAATTTTCATGA
Organism: Platycheirus rosarum; assembly: GCA_963971375.1. NCBI lineage: Eukaryota > Metazoa > Arthropoda > Insecta > Diptera > Syrphidae > Platycheirus > Platycheirus rosarum. Next base: position 123,853,354 of record OZ020509.1, on the reverse strand, counting down.
CAACTGACGTTGATAATCAAGTTGATTTTATAACTGCAGACATTGACTATCTTTTTAATATGCATGTTCCAATTTTTTTTTTTTTTTATAATTAGCCCGCACTAAAGGGAGTTTGACTACCCTTATAATGTTAATTAAACACAGCGGGGGCTTTAGGAAAATAGGGAAGGATGTGAAAGGAGGTAACGATGCACATTTGTTTTAAAGTTCTGCACTTCAAAGTGGGAGGGAAAAACAGAGTCTGGCAAGGCATTCCACATTCGCGTGGTACGACTAAAGAAAGAATCCCTGTACTTGACAGTACGTCCGAAGTTGGGCTCAAGGGTATAATGATGGGCATTCCTTGCAATGCGAGTATTACGGTTAAAGCGTTTCAGGGGAGGAATGCAACTGGCTATTTCGCTAGAGCATTGTTTATGGAAGTAGCGATAGAATAATGAAAGGCAGGAAACATTACGTCTGTGCCCCAGAGATGTAAATGTTTCTGTTATTGTTCGATCGCCTATCATTTTTAAAGCTCTTTTTTGTATTCTATCTAGAAAACTCAAGTGGGTTACAGGAGCACCTGCCCAAATGTGGGAGTTATACTCAAGTTTAGGGTGAATATATGCTTTGTATACTGTAGCCAGATCAGACGGGGTGAAGAACTTCTTGCATCTTCGAAGGAAACCTAAACATCTCGCGGCATTTTTGGCAACGTCAAATATGTGGTCATTCCACAGAAGGTGGTCTGTAATGCACATACCGAGAACTGAGAGGTGGTTGGTTTCCTCTATGCAAGTGCCACTCATGGATAGTGGCATTAGGGGTATATTTCGCTTTAACGACAAAAGACAACATTGTGTTTTCGAAGCATTAAATTCTACGCGGTTTCTTATTCCCCATTGTACAATGCTGTCAAGATCAGAATTTAATGAACTTATCATACGCTGCCGTTGCAGTTCCACATCCGAAGAACGAGGATGTGAATCTGGAAACGAATATGAGAAGCTGAGAGTACTGTCGTTTGCGAAACAATTGATAGGATTAGTTGTTTCAGATAATAAGTCGTTGATAAAAATAAGAAAGAGAGTCGGAGACAAAACAGAGCCCTGGGGCACGCCAGCGTTTATTTTGTGAGAATCAGACTTGAATCCGTCCAATACAACTTGTATTGAGCGTTTTGAAAGGTAATTACTAATCCAACGAAGAAGAGATTTGTCGAGTCCAAATGCACGCATTTTCGATAAAAGAGCTTGATGCCAAACTCTATCAAATGCCTTAGAAATATCAAGTGCAATAATTTTGCTTTCCCCAAAACGATGGAGAGATTGGTTCCACTTTTCGGTGAGATATACCATCAAATCACCAGTGGACCTGTTGCTACGAAAGCCGTACTGCCGGTCATTAAGAAGCTTTCGATCCTCAAGATATTTCTTAAGCTGGAAATTAATCAACGTTTCCATGACCTTGGAAAGAAGGGACGTAAGTGCAATTGGTCGATAGTTTGAGGGAGAAGAAGATTCGCCTTTCTTAGGGAAGAAATTATTGAGACCATCCCAGTTGGCTTTCTCGTATTGCCAAACGGTTCTCCTAGGTGGTTTCTCTTCAACTGAGTTCCAATAAAGACCCATCTGATTAAATCTACTTGTTGTCCATGGATCTATCATGAAATCTTAAATGCAATTAAGGCTAGAGATATCTCATACCGTCGCTGGAAACGTTTCCGCTGTGCAGAAATGTTACGAAATTTCAAAACATTACGGAACCACGTTACGAAATTAATAAGAACTGCTAAACACAATTTTTTAATAAAAACAAATTTAAATCCAATCTTTCCTCAAAAAACCTATGGAAAGAAATTCGTAATATTGGTCTAAGTAAACGCACATCTACTCACGATGAAAATATTGATATAGAGCAGTTGAACATAAAGTTCTCTCCTCCGCATCTCTGCAATAACAACCAATGAAATGGATGATGCCTTTTAATTATGTGCAATAGATGAATATGAAGTAGGAAAAGCTATATTGTCTATAAAATCTAAATCCACTGGACTAGATAACCTTCATCCAGACTTCATAAAAATAATTTTATCTCTCATACTTCCTTATATAACCCACACTTTTAATACTATTATAATGACCTCAGTCTACCCCAACTCCTGGAAAGATTATTCCTATCCCAAAGCAAGGTAACAAAAGTGAATACAGACATATAGCCATTCTTCCATTTTTATCGAAAACTTTTGAAGTTATCATTAGTAATCAAATTAAAAATAATATAAACCAAAAACATCTTTTAATCCACGGCAATCAAGGTTCAGATCCGGACACAGTTGCACTTGAGCACATGTTAAGGTTTCTGATGATATAAGACAGACGCTTGATAATAAATGAGGGCGTTCGGTGCCGTATAGCTTTGTGTTATAATGCTATTGAAATATACTGTGCGTTTGTGAACGCATAAAACCCAATAGGAAACAATTTCTGTCAAAACGTACTACATTTGCACAACCAGCTGATTTCGTGGTCAGCTGTTCCATACGATACCAAAGTATACCAGAAATTTATCGCTACTTGTGTTTCGATTTGGAAGTCATATGTTTCGTTTTTTGGTATGGTCATCAGCTGTTGATCAGCTGTCTTTTTACACGTATTACAACAACAATGCGCTACTTCCATTTCGAACCTATGAGATACCGAACGCCCCCAATATACATCTGTGATAAAATTTTTTGACTTCTCGAAAGCATTTGACTGTGTTAACTGCAAACTATTCTGTGATAACGGCTTATTTTAATTTCTCTGACACTACCAAATATCTTATTTATTCATATTTGACTAATCGTATACAAGCTGCTATCCTCGTTCCTCAATGTTCGATCTTTGGGCCTTTACTGTTTTCTATGTTCATTAATTATTTGCCATCAGTGTTGTCTTATTGTTATTATCATATTTACGCGGATGATGTTCAGTTGTATACTAGTTTTCCTAACGGAATGATAGAATATGCTATTAGAAAAAGGAATGCTGATTTATGCTCAATTTCCGATTGGTCCGCACGTAACGGGCTTAAACTTGACCCGGAAAAAACGAAAGCTTTTCCAATTTCAATAAATAAACATCATTTTCATGATTTTCCTTCTCTTTTCTTAAATTCTAACCAAATTGAGTATGTTACCAAGCAAAAAATCTTGGCTTAATATTCAACAATACTTTGACTTGGGATACGCATATCAATTCTGTAATTTCTAAAATCTATGCTTCACTAAGAGGGAAAACATTACTACTCACTGATGTAAAATTGAAATTGGTTTATTTCACTTCTGTTTTTTTCCTCTTTTTTAATATTTGTGAAAAAGATTTGTAATAGAAAGATATGTTTTAACTTGCTTTTTTACATTCTTGCACATCCTTAATTTAATTGTCTGTATATATCCTGTACTAGCTACATATAAGTTATCTTAAAATAGCAAAATCTGAAGCAAACCGAATTTTCCCAAACGACCAAACAAAATCGCTATTAATTGATATCTTTTGAATTTCAACGGATTTTCTTTTTGAATATTTAAATTTAAAACAACCGAAGACTACATAATCTGTTCCTTTTCCTTACAAAAATAATACTTTTATTAATTTTTCTTCTTATTGGTATTTTTGAAAAAAGAAAGTCTTATTTTTACAAACTTTTCTGAGAATCAACTATATATATATATAATGAAACCAATTTATGTTTTGTAGAACCAATAACAATTTGTCGAAATCGTCTTGGTCCTTAGTGTACCGAAGGCATATTTCGATGTTCCTTAAAATATGCAACAGCAAATGGAACCAAATGAAATAAATCTGGGCTTACATATTTGAGTAAAAACAAAGAAATAGACAAATAATTATTTGATAGGTATATGTATAAAGAAATGATTTAATTTAATTTAAATTTATAATAACCATAGAATTTCAAGAAGTATTTTTTTTATAATAAAATAAATAAATTTATTGGCGCGACAGCTCCTTTAGGAGCTAAGGCCTAGTGACTTATACTTTCAAACCATTCCTGTGTTTGTGTTGTGAATTTGCCAGAATCGAAGGGACATGCAATTTACCGCCGAATCCGAACGGCTACATGAGATGCACTTTTTTGAGACAAATTTTATTCTTGGAGGATTTGTCAGTTCCTCGCAAGAAGCAGTACCCAAAAAAAAAAAGGGGTGGTTCTGTCGAAGAGTTGAACCCTGACCCTTCGCTTAGCACGGTAACCACTAACTAAGCCACGGGGCACTATGTTTTTTTTTAAATTAAAATCGTATTATCCTACATCTACATACTTGTTAATTGTTTTGAATAAGCCTGATGTTACATTCTGTTCACTATTTCTCCTTAAAAGCTTAACTTTAAAAATATATTTATATATGTAAGTAGAAACTGTAGTAAGTGAAATTCCATATTTAAAAAATCTCGTTTTTTGAACTGTCACTATTGATGGAAACTAATTTCTTCAAATGGGAGAGAAAACATGCCAGAGAAAACGACATTTCCTGTCCTTCAAATCTCCGCTAACACCACACGTGATTAGTATCCCAAACTCTGATGATAAGCTAATCTATCATTTGAACAAGAAAATTATCATTTTGGATTTTAATTTCGTGTCTGTGAATAGAAGTGAAAAAAGAAAAAAACTTCGGGAAACAACAAATAAGTACATAAGTTGTTTTTATAGACGACATGTTAGCAAAAAGTATAAGATACTTGTCAATTCAGCTATTCAGCAAACTGAAATAAGATCAGATAGTATCACTCTCCTTGTATCTCATCTCTGTTTTACATAATGGTGTGATTACATAAAGCCGATTAGGATTTATTCTTTTTATATTAGATTCTACAAAATGCAGATTATTTTACAGTTATGAGGCATTTGATTTTGTAACTCAAATTGTACTTCCATACTAAAGGAGTGATTATTATCTCTTGCTTATTTAGGGTAATGGTCAATCCATTGAACTCCATATTTTTGCTTGTAGCGCCAAATTTACGTTTCCTAGATAATGTTACATTGACAACTGATATTTGAACTTCTTATCTCTGGAAATAATAAAATTGCATTAAAAAATAAAAGCTTCAAGGCGCGATGCAGTTGCATGTGCCTTAATAGGGCATGAAGCGTCTTATCTGTTGATTTACTATAAGCTTACATTTATTTGCTTAATTGTTGTAACACAAGTGTACTTGGTAAACAAATTATACTGTCTTTATTCAGACGCCTTTAGGGATAGGGAGGCTCTTAAGGGCTTTGTTGACTTTTGCTATTCTAATGGAACACATTTGTTTTTGATTAAATATACTTTAAAACTCTCTCAAAACCGAGTGATTTCATTTAAAAAAAAAGTGTATTTCCGGGGATATTTTGGTACAGAATATTTTCATAGGATATTTTAGGGAACATTACAAAATATATGATATAAACAGAGGTGATCTCTCAGGCAGCGCTGAGTTCGGAGCGAGATCTATTCGATCAGGCACTCTTTTCTCTGGTAATAATCACCCATGGAATTACTATGACGTAGAAATATAATTCAATAGAATTTAATTACTTACTAATTAAATTCTATTAAAGGTATCGTCCGTGAAACTCATTTTTTTTACAAAAGAGCAAGATTATCGAAACTGAAACAAATTAATATTTAAAATCAAAATTAAAAGTTTTTCTTTAACATTCTTTAATATTTTCAATATTCAAATTACCAATAGTACGTTGAAAGAACTGTAAGAAACTTTGAATCTTCTTAAATACCCGGGGATTGGCGCTGGTGGATTTCGGCGGTCTGTTGAGTCGATGTTGTTTTGTGTTTTGTTGAAATCCCAAATAGCAGGACGGCGCTTGCTACGCGCGACACAGCGAATTGACATTAGGCATATGAACGTTTTGATGGTAAGATCTAAAAGGTAAGGTTATCTTTTTGACGTGATAACGTCTTATAAATCGATGACAGGCTACACGTACGAAATAACATGACTCATGCTGATAAGACTCATGACTCATGCTTACCGCGTTACTGTGGTTGAATGAAAGCAAAATCGATATCAAGCACCAAACGAACATGGAAAAGAACACGCGCAAATTCCCAAAATAATTGCACTTAAATTCAAAAAGAACAAGAAGAGAAAAAGAAATACAAAATAGGCGGAGTTTTGTTAAAGTAGAAAGTAGATGTAGATAATGGGGTGTGTGTGTGAATTTAACGAGAGGGTTTGTAGGTGTGAGTTAACGGGCTGTATGTTGGTGTTGCTGCCATCAATGTTTTCTTATGACGTTATCACGTAAAATAATCGTCCGTAAACCAACCTTACAGACAACCAACTCTTTTTTCTATAATTAGCGCGCGCACAAGGGATTATTTGTTTCCCTTTTAATGTAGAGCATACTGCGCGAGCATTAGGAAGATAGAGAAGGACAGGAGGTGTCAATTAACATTGAATTTGAATGCTTATGCAGATCAAAATGGCAAGGGAAAATCTCTACTACTACTACTTCAAATTCGAGTTACTTTACTTTACTTATGTTGGCTCAACTAGAGCGTGGTGCTCCTAGGCCTCGCTCAATACGCCCCTCCAGCTGGCTCGATCCCTTGCCTGCTGTCTCCAATTTCGCACTCCAAGTTGGCGGAGGTCTCCTTCTACCTGGTTGCTCCATCGAAGATGAGGTCTACCTTGGCTTCTGACTCCCTCTGGTTTGGCTTTGAAGACTTTACTCGCTGGAGCGTTGGTGTCCATTCGCTCTACATGGCCCAGCCATCTTAGTCGTTGGACTCTAATTTTTCTGGCTAAGCTTATGTCGCTGTACAGCTCGTATAGTTCGTCGTTGTATCTTCGTCGCCAAATGTTGTCTTCTCGGTTTACGCAAATAGGACCATAGATCGTACGCAGAACTTTTCTCTCGAAGACTCCAAGTGACTTTTCATCCGATTGGGAGAGGGTCCATGCTTCTGCACCATATAGCAGGACCGGGATGATGAGTATTTTATATAGTGTCTCCTTGGTTCTTCTCGATAGGGCTTTATTCCTCAATTGCTTATTCAGCCCAAAGAAACAGCGATTAGCAAGAGTTAGTCTGCGTTTGATTTCAGCGCTGATGTTGTTGACCGAGTTTACAGCAGTACCCAGGTAGACAAACGTTGGAGAATGCTCGCTGTTCCGTCAAAGTTGGTAGAGACTCTACTGAAACCTTCGAAACCACCAGAGGGCTTAGACAAGGAGACGCGCTGTCATGTAGCTGTTTGGCATGGGTGCTCCGTATTACATTTTCAAGCACAATGTTAAAACAGCTACATGACAGCGCGTCTCCTTGTCTAAGCCCTCTGGTGGTTTCGAAGGTTTCAGTAGAGTCTCTACCAACTTTGACGGAACAGCGAGCATTCTCCAACGTCATCCTGATAAGGCGTATCAGTTTAGCAGGGATTCCAAAGTTAGACATAGCACGATACATTTCAACTCTATTAACACTATCGTACGCTGCTTTAAAATTGACGAACAGGTGGTGGGTGTCGATGTTATATTCTTGGGTTTTCTCCAGGATCTGGCGTAATGTGAATATTTGGTCGGTGGTAGATTTTCCAGGTCTGAAGCCGCATTGGTAAGGACCTATTAGATCATCAGCAAACGGCTTGAGACGTTCACATAAAACGCTTGACAGGATCTTATAGGCGATGTTTAGAAGACTAATGCCTCTATAGTTGGCGCAGAGTAGGCGGTCTCCTTTTTTGTGGATCGGGCAGATGGTACTGAGGTTCCACTCATCGGGCATACTTTCCTCCGACCATATTTTGCAGATGAGTTGGTGTATGCTCCTGACCAGTTCATCTCCAGCGTGTTTAAAAAGCTCCGCTTGTAGACCATCGTATCCAGCTGCTTTGTTCATCTTTAGCCTGGTGATGGCTACTTTGATCTCATTTTGGTCGGGCGGGTGCAGTTCGTGGTCGTCATCTATATTAACTGGTACAAGTTGATATTGGGCGGGATCTTGGCTGTCATCGCCATTTAACAACTGGTTAAAGTAGTCTCTCCAGATGGCTAATATCGCCTGTGTTTCCACAATGGTGTTTCCATCCTGATCTTTGCAGGGCCCAGGGCGACTTGTGAAACCTGATGTAGACTGTTTCACTCTTCTGTAGAAGTTTCGCACCTCTTTTCTGCAAAAACATCTCTGCATCTCCTCGACTTCGCGTTGCTGGTGTTCTTTTTCTTCCTCCTGAGTATGCGTTTCTCATCCTTCCTTCGCTCAACATAGAGATTTCTGGTGGCTCTCGTATCTCTCTGGAGCCACGACTTGTATGCCTCCGTTTTAGCTTTGTTTGCCTGAGCACATTCGGAGTCGAACCAAGGGTTTCTAGGGGGAGGCTGTGAGAAACCTAATACCTCTGACGCAGCATTTCTTATGGCTTGTTGACATAGCTGCCATTGTTCTTCCGTGTTCATATCCTCAGTCGAAGGATTTCTCGCAAGCTCAAGGGATACGCGATCTGCATAGGCAGCGGCGGTCTCTTCCGATTGAAGTTTTCCAACATTGAATTTCTTCGGCGTAGTTGGTGTTCGCCTGAGAGCTTCCATTGAGATCCGTACTCTAAGCTTTGCACCGACTAGGTAGTGGTCCGAATCGATGTTTGCTCTTCGGAATGTACGGACATTCAAAATGCTGGAGGAGTGCCTTCCGTCAATCGCAACATGGTCAAGTTGGTTGCAGGTTCGACCATCTGGGGATCGCCATGTGCTTTTGTGGATGTCGGGACGTGGGAAACGCGTGCTACTCAGCACCATGTTTTTTCCCGCTGCAAAATCGATGAGCCTGAGTCCGTTATCGGAAGTGGTGTCGTGCAGGCTGTGTTTTCCGATCGTCATACCAAAGATGTCCTCCCTCCCAATTTTGGCATTAAAGTCTCCTAAAAGGATTTTAATGTCATTTTTGGGGCATTGCTCATAAGTTTTGGCGAGGAGCTCGTAGAAACTTTCTTTGGTAGCGTCGTCTTTCTCTTCTGTAGGGGCATGGGCGCTTATGAGGCTCAGGTGGTGGAATTTGGCCTTAATGCGGATCGTTGTCACTCTCTCGCTGACTTCGCGAAAGCTCAAGACTTTTTGCCTTAGTCTTCCTCTGACAGCGAATCCGCATCCAAGCAAGCGCGATCTCCCATCAAGATAGCATTTCCCATAGTAGAAGTTACAGTCTTCTGTTTTTCTCAGGCCTGGTCCATCCCATCGCATCTCCTGGAAGGCTGTTACATCAGCTTGGAACCTGGCGAGGGTCTCGGCTAGCTGCTCGGCCTTGCGCGGCCTGTTCAACGTACGCACGTTCCAAGTGCATATACGTAAATCGTTGTCCGTTTTTCGTTTGCGGGGGGGGGGGGGGGTCGTCAACATTATTGGTTTGGTCATCCGAGGCATATCTTGCATTTTTCATCACAATAAATTTTCCCTTTCATGACCGGCTTGTGAGGCCTGTGCATGACGTGTAGATCGTGTTGGTGGTTGGATGTTCAGAGCGTATCTTTCGTCCTGCTCCTAGTTCCTGAGAAGAGAACTCAGGTATCTACAACCAATGGATCCGATGGATCCAACGCTCGTCGTTAGTTCACCTTTCGGCTATCCAGCGAGCACCGCAGGGAGGTGACGATGCGATTTTGCCCACCAAAAAATTCGAGTTATTCACCTAAAAAAAGAATCCCTATACTTGACGATAAGTCCGAAATTGGGCTCAAGGGTGAACTGATGAGCATTCCTTGCGAGACTAGTATTACGGGAAAAACTTTTAAGAGGAGGAATGCAGCTGACTACTTCGAGTGAACATTTTTTACATCTTTTAGAATCGATGACAGGCTACTCGTTCGAAATAACATGACATGACATGCAGCATTTTGGTGGCCTCAAATATATGGTCGTTCCAACGGAGATCGTCAGATTCCACTAGATTTTTTCTTGTAGGGTTTCCTCTTTCCTGAAATCTCAGGTCTAAGCGAATAAACTACAATCGACTGATACCCTAAAGGTTAACATAATACCAGACATCGCTCAAATTTAGCCAGATCTATACGAGAGAATTATTTAAAGAAAGTCTGGTGTGGTAAAATAGTCAATTTAAACTATTAATTGAAAAAAGAACTCATGTGGAAAACTAGTTTTGTCTCCTACTGTGTAGTTGTTAGAACAATATTTATTTTTTAATTATAAAAAAACAAAATAATTTTTAAATGTTTTGATTATTTTATTTAATTTTTTTTTAAAAAAGCAAATTTAACACAGTTTTTTTATAATATTTATAATGCAACGCGTTAACGAAATAATTCCATCATCAGGCGTAGTCAAAAGTTTGGGTTTTGTGTTAAATTTGTTTTTTTATTATTAAAAATAAACATTGTTCTATTCTTAAAGATTCTGCAGTGTAAGAAATACGATTGTACACTTGCTGATTTTTTACTTTTATATAAAAAACATGTTTGAATAGAGCATTTTTAAAACTTCATGTTCAGCATTTTTTAACAAAAAACTTCAAAGCTGAACAACTTACCTTTTGCGTCAAAAAGAAGCATGACAAAACAACCGAAAAAAGGAATCGTGTGAACTAGGTCAAACAATATCAGCTGTTAAATTGTCTAGAAAGACTGTTGACTCATTCATGTCATTATCCAAAAATATCAGTAATTTGTATTTACTCCACATTTTTTTAACATCTAAAACAATTTTGACGAAAAGAACCAAATCAATAATCTATACAAATAAACTTGTTTGCAAAAAAAAAAAATTAAATTAAATTCCTTAAAAAAGAATCTCTCCATTTATTCAGATTTATACTTACGTAATTTATTTTCTGTTACTATATATTTCGCAATCAGTCGAAGACAATAATACCAATATTTGTATAATTTGGTTGCTTTATTTAAGTAGTTAATTTTTGTGCAAGTATTTTTGTAAAACCTATCTACAAGATCTTACAAACTAAACATTTAATTATATAGAAATGCAAAAGTGGTAACAAATTACTAGAATATTTAAATTATCGAAAAATGATAATTGTAGGGGTATTTAGATATAAATAATAGAAAAATAAAACAAAAAATTGTACAATGAACATTTTAAGTACACATGAGAAACGAATTATTAATGTTTTTGCTTACAACAATAACTAATGTTATTTTCTATATCTAACACAAATGTTTTCGATTTTTGGCATATTTTTTTTTAATATTATTAATTAAGCTTAAATTTTTTGTGGTCGAACGGTATTTGTTTTTCTTAAGTAAATCAACAATTTCTCTAGTTTTTGATTGTCAAAACATTTTATGAACCCATCACTAGAACATATGCAAACTTTTCAGACAAAAGAATTCTTATAGACCAAAACATAGAACAAAAAAAAAATAACTACGACCCGTACCGACCATGCCCTGCAAATCCTGAAATTTTATTTTGTGTATGTGTATACGTGTGAGATTCGTATGAGAAGCATCCAATCAGCAGCCAATCAGCCATACCTTTCGTACCCACATAAATGCAAACGTATTAGTACTCCCATAAGAAATGTATAGGGAATGGTACACATATGTCGCTGAACGGGTATTTTTCAGTTTCTAGACGAAGAGAGAATTATCCTCCCAGTTGTCATTCTTGTTTCTTTTTTCTATGGACTTAAATAACAAATACGAAGGAAACTCTAAGTAGGTATGGAAAGGAGAACAATCTTACGTATAGATGTCCATATCTATATTATTTATCACACATTTAAATCAAATGTCAAAACGAAGCGTCTGTTTATTCACAGATAAAACATAAATGTCAAATCTGAGCATTTCTATTAGATTTCCGACCAGAATGAGTGGTTCCCGGAGTGAAACCCTGTAAAATGATGGAAGACTCACAAAAATTATAGCAAATATAAAATACTCTCAGCTTTAGCCTTTAAGAAAATTAAAATACCATCAGTTGATATCACTCAATGATATCATTGCACCTTCTCCCTGGCCATACAGAATTTAATTAATAAAAATATTCTGATTTGAGTTCATCTTAAATGTGTGTTTTCCCTAAAGTGTGTCTGTGCCCTTGGAATACGCTTTGTACTAAAAAATATGAGGATATTTAACATATTCAGTTTTTGGTTGAATCACCGTGGGAGATGTAAATAATTTTACTGACGTATTAATTACTACACCATATTGGAAGGTGGCATAATTTTGAAAATTGAGGGAAATGTGAACTCTGTTTTGACTTTTTTGAAGTAACACGAATACGTCAACAGACATGAATCGTTATAGGTCTAAAAAAGGTGGAATAATTGTAGAATTGACATTTGCTGCCATTTGCAAAAATGGTAGCACCTTTCCATAGGGTGACATTTTTGCCCCACTTTGTTTAATAAGTGTTAACACCCACGTTACACTTAAACGTATACCTACATAGTTAAATTTAAAATGAAAGATCACTTGAGATAAGAAATCTGAATTGATATCAACTGATTTACGATCAAGATTAGTTTTTGCTCTCAACACATATGTAAATTCCTATGTTTATTAACACTTGCTTAGGAATGATTTTTTAAGTGTACAAAAAACCGTTCACCGAAAGTTTTGAAATAGTCTTATATAAATAAAAATTATTTTCTCTGAGAAATTTTAAAAGATCATTTGTCTTAATAATTTACCCTTACATTTATCTAACTGTCTTTTGCAACCCCATTACCATTGTGCATTGTGCTAGCCTCCTTGTTAACTTCCTTCAGTTCTTCACCTTGTTCAAGAAGATCTTCATCCCGCACTTTCTTTCCAAATCTCTCACCATCTTCAATAGTTTCCAGCATCGGCTTATTGTGCGTTTCAGGCAACAGCAAAGACAACAAACCACCAATAAATGCCATCGCTCCAAAAATAATCAACGGCAATGGTTTCCAAATGTCAGCTAACAAATTAAAATATGGCGCCAAAATGCCACCAATTCGAGCGACCATTGATGATGCACCCAGGCCAACATTACGAATGACAGTTGGGAATTGTTCGGCCGAAAAGATGTACACAGTACCATAACTGGATGTTATGGCTAGTTTGCCAATCATTGCACACACAATAATCAACCAATTCATGTCTTCCGGAACAAATATTGTCAGAAGGAGAGCAATCCCAGCAGTTAACATGCAGCCACATAGAATTGATCGTCGACCCCAGCGATTTAGAGTGAATAATAAAAACGTATAAGCTGGAATTTCAACGGCTCCAGAGATGACAAAGTTGAGAAGAACATTTCCACCAAGATTATTGGTATTCCACGAAAGTCCATAGTAGGTTCCGCTATTCACAAACCAATCGAAGAAGATCAGCATTGTTTTCCTTCGTAAATTTGGATACTTAAATAAATCTAAGACCGATGGTTCTTTTTTTGGAGTGTCTAATGGGTCCTTCTCCTCGTTGGTGTCCTCCAAAAGATTATCCAATACATCTTCAGGAATTTTTACTTTATTTACTTTAGCTGCTTTTTCAATATTTGCAATCGCATCCTGTTTTCTATTTTTCGATAGCAACCATCTTGCTGATTCCGGTATAAACCAGTAATATGACATAAACAATACACCCGGAAGTGTCAATCCAATTTGCAACCAACGCCAGTCAGTTATAAAGTAGGCAAACACAGCTGTTAACATGAATCCGACAGAAAAGAACATCATACAAACAACACCGGCAAAGATGCGATACGACGGCCCAACCATTTCCATAGCTATCACATATGCCACCAAAAATACTCCTGACGTTGTTGCTCCAATTATTATTCTTGATATTGTATAGGTAATAAATTCCGGTGCTATTGCAGCTAAAACTCCAAATATCAGCTGAATAACCAGCGAAGCAAAGAAAATCGGCTTACGTCCATATTTGTCTGACATCTGGCCAAAAATAATGCTACCCAACAGCACACCCAACATAAACAATGAATCAGATGTTGCGCTGAGAAAACTCCTTCCGCATACCATATTCCATTCGGTGACAGCACTGTTTTGCAACCTTGACCTGTCATAAATATACTTGTCACAATACACCGACGAGATTCCCTCAGATGGTGGTACAGTACCGTTAAGATAGTCTTGTGAATAGTCAACATCATAGTATTGACATGTCAGGTATTTACCGGTTAAAGGATCTTTGGGATATGCTAACTGCCATAAATTAGCCGGCAATTCATATGTCAAATTGGTCCCAACTTCAAAAGGCAACTCGCATCGGAAATCCGGTTTGGCGAGCAAAAACACTCCGGCGAGCTTGTGAAAGGCACACGATATGGCAGGTAAACAAACTAAAAAGTAGATACGCTTCTGGTATTTCCCGAAATCCCCCAAATGTGTGATGACATCGTCGTAGCCCATTTTCAATGCAAAACAGAATCACTACTTGTTAGATTCACACGCCCACTTTTTTTTAGTTATTTCGAACGACAACAATCTTTCACTTGCACGTGATGATTCAATGCGTTTGGCTCAGCAAAATCTGGGAACGTCACTGACCGGCGTTTTGTTGTACTTTCTCATTTAAAATCACGTCATTTTCGGTTGGTATACCCACGACGAAAGAGGAGAACAAAAAAATATACTAGCGAATGCCAAATCTCAAATGGGTACGCGTCTGCAGGTTCTAGTCGTGTGAATATATTCAATTCAACATTTTTTTTAATCAATTGAATTGGATTCTTTGATAAGGCACGAGACACTCACTGGCCTTCCGTCATATACACATAAAAAATCAAAAATGAAAAAAAAAAACTTTAACCCACATTTAAATAAATGTGTTTTAGACTGCGGCCTTGTTTCCAGACAGAAATAGAAATAGCACCACAATTGTTCTACCAACCGTTCCGACAAACTTTCAGCTACCGACTAATTTTCTTTACATTTCTTGGTTCGTCCGATGTCCACGTTGTAGAAAATTCATACCCGAGTTGGCGCAATCAGTTCACAAGCGACTGCTCCCAGCAATTTTTATTTTCGTTTTTCCTTCTAATTGGAAGCGCGCATATTCCGCAAGCAAGAGCCATGAATTCGCTCTTTGAAAACAAAGGGTTCAGGTTCAGTGGGGTTGTTTTCTCTTGGGCATTTTATTCAATTCTTTATCTAATGGTTTTTCTAAGGTTAGATTCTTCAAGAAGGGTTATGTTGTGGCCTGTAGAGTGTGACTCAATATCAATGAACCCATTTGGATTGAAAGTGTGTTTTTTTCTAGAGATAAAGTGGCGGAAGTTATGAGTGATTGTCTGACTTTACATCACGAAAAATATGGTTTAATGTAGTTTTTTGAATCTTATTTGTTTAATTAAAAATATGTGTATCCATGTATGCATTGACAAGTTGATTTAAATTAAATTAACGTCTTTCATTAAGACATTTAATCATTGCTCTTAAACGATTAAGTCTGATTTGGCATAATTTAAGTAAGGTGGCGCTCTTCGACATTTTAGAACAGTGATTATATTCACGCATTAAATAAATATCTGCTTTGTAGAGAATTTTTAATTTTCGCAAGTATTTGCATGAACGCCTCATTAGAAATAATAACGTAAACCGATGTAGTGAAACAGTTATGGCTAAAACACAATCACGCTTCAGCTTTGGCTTCGTTACGTTACATTTCATACGCTTTGTGTTCTATTTAAGTGACATTTTCAAAATTTTGATTTTTGTTTTTGCTTTTTTCTGTCAAAGCGAGCAAAAGTTCAACCTGTTTCTACATCAGCTTTGAGTTTGAGCCAAGTTACCTTATCTTGTACACGAACCAAACGTTACGTCAAAGCCAAACCGACATTGTTATAAGATGTATTGATTTCCTATGGTTAAACTTGTAAGCGTCAGGCGAAACCGAAGCTAACTGCTGGAACGCAATGGAGACGGAGACGGAAACGCAGACGCAGACGTATCGCATATCGAAATATTGAATACACACGAATTCAATGTTGCGAACACAATGAGACGGATGCGCAAACGGAGACGAGAACGGAGACTGATGAGTTGGCTAACTTTTAATGGATGCGTGCGCATTTTCTGACATTTCACAAAAAAAAAAACAAGAGCAACGTGCTAATAAAATCTTATTAAGAACAATGGACGATTGCAATTCAGAAGCGATTATTGAAGCAAATCGTATTGCATATGATTCATTCTTGTTGATTTAAAAAGTAAATCAGGATCATTGGTCTGGAAATAGCCCTTCAATGGCCTTTCCTGGTACAAAGGCCGCACCCACCATCTTCGGTTATTTCGTTTATGTAGTGCCCAGTGGCTTAGTGATTAGTGTGTCGGACTGCCAAGCGAATGAGCCTGGGTTCGAATCCAGCTCATAGCCATCTTCTTTTCTGGGGTACTGCCTCTTGCGAGGAACTGACAAAACCTCCAAGAGTAAAATTTGTCTCGAAAAAGTGCAGCTCGTGTAGCCGTTCGGACTCGGCGGTAAACTGTAGGTCCCTTCCATTCTTGCAGATTAACAACACACACACAGGAATGGTTGAGAGTATAAGTCACTAGGCCTTGGCTCTTTAAGGAGCTTTCACGCCAATAAATGTATTAATTTATTTATAGTGCTTGAAGTACAAGTGGCACAATTGTAGAAAAGCCATCAAAAAACTAATGTAATCTCCATCATCATCCATTTTAATTATTATATTATTTTATCAAAGAAAACACAGAAAGAATTAAATTAACTTACATAAATGACAAGTAAATGTCAAAAATGCGTACGACACCATTGTGGGCACTTTTAATTAGGTACGTACTACGTACGTTTTCATTTGACATGCGATACGTCTGTGTCTGCGTTTTTGCATTGTGTTCCTGCAGTAAATCGTGATTGTGTTTTAGCTATTAGCTGTTGGTTAAACGTCAGAGTTACATAACCCAATTAAATTGACTTTTCTCAGTTTATCCGGTTTATTTCCTCACTTTCCGCAGTAAATTTGTGAGATAGAATTATCTAGTTTGCAGAAATAAATATTCACACATTAATTTGCGAGGATATACATACATTCATCTGGGGTTTGATGAATACAACTGAATTTATCTTTTTTAAATTAAACAACGAATTACAAACACAACTTCTTTAAGTTCAAATTACTATAATTTGACTTCGCCACTTATTTACAATTCTTATTCTTTATTCTTCAACACTTTTTTACCTTATCTAAATTCAACCACTTTGTATTATAGCTTGTTTTCGGTATTCACAATTCGACGCATAAAAATCAACTGTGTCCCCTATATGTATCTACGCATTCTTATATTCGTTAAGATTTATATACAATTGGCTTCCTTAAACTAACTTATAACTAAAATAAATGATGTCGACTCAACAACAGGGCCCGGCGTAGAATTTACAATTACTATCTAGTTGGGTTATGATTTAGGTTTAGGATCTGTTATGACCGTTACTGGTCATGTCGCCAAAATACAATATTTTGTTCTATTAAATAATTAAATTTATTTAAAAAAAAATTCTTAGGAATAGGTCTGAAGTCTGAACTTAAGAATGTCGTATTCGTATACTGATTAATGCAGTAGTGTCACAAAAGACAGAACACGTACACGCGAAGATGTGTAAAAAGAACAGAGAAACATTTTAGAGACAAAAAAAGCAGCCTGTGAGAAAAACATTGTCGGTGAAATGGAAAGATATAGTGAGAGACTATGCCACAGGCGCGGAAGTTCTACCAATTACCAAACCGTCAGAAACATGACGTAATATGCATACACCGTGAACACGAGGTACGATATACAGTAAGGGCGCTGAGGGATATCTGATCACCTATCCTGAAGGCATTCTGGACCAATTATATTTTAATTATTTGTTAAACGGTCAGCTCAGGGAAGAAATGGAGACTCCATCACTTCATAAGGAAGACCTCATGCTTCAGCCACCACGCATTGATGAGATACAAAAGGCGGTTATTCAGCTCAAAAATAACAAAGGCTCAAAGGCCAAAGCTGATCAAACATGGAGGGCCAACATAACATAAAGCAATTCATAGAATTATCCAGAAGACTGGCGAAATGTGCAGCAATTATAGAGGCATAACGTATAACATTGTTGAGTACTTCATTTAGGATATGTATATTGTCCTCTATCCTACAAAATCGGATAGCCCCATACGCGAAATCATTTCACATTTCGAAATCATCAAACATTTACAAACCAAGTAAAAGTAGCTGCTTTGCTGTCTAGACAATCAACATCGTCGCCAATTTAAGCCAAATATTGGCTAAATAAGGCAACATCGACTTCATCGGAAGAAGTCCACAAGCTGTACAAGACTTCTTCATTCAGATTGAACAGGCGGCACAAAACCTAGGGCTGCATATTAATGAAGGAAAAACTAAGTACATGAAGGTTACTTCATGGGGTAGACCAGGACGCCCAAAGCCTTGGAATGCGCAACTTGATGACGCCGGCCAGCAATCAGTATATATTGAAGAACTTGTTGAACTAGGCTTGGTGATGATGATGAACAAAACAGTGTGGAAAATAGTGTCTCAAAAAAAATCCCCCTCAGTCAAATAGATATTGGATAGTCTGAGATTTAGTATGGCCTAATTTATTAAAAAGAGATAAGAAATAACACATTTCTTTACAAAACCTCAAACGTAAAAGGGTATCTTAGAACTTCTTGCTTTATAAAGTCATTCTATCAAGCTCCATTCCATAGGCTTGTCATTTGGATTGGGCAGCCAAGTTAGAATAGTACAGTTCGCAGACTTGAAGGTCTTTAAAAATATTAAAGACATTTATTTTAAAGTGAAGGTTTAATTGCCCACGTTTAATGCATCAACTTAAAGTTAGTCAAAGCGAGATATTTTGGCTAACTTTCAATTTACAGTTTCCCCTTTGCAATGTATTGGTTACAGTTTGTCCTTCAATGGATTCAGTTTGACTAAAATTTAGTTGACTAGAAATCAGTCTTTGCATTGAACGTGCCCATTGAATCAGTGACTTGTTTAGCTTACAGCTTTAAGCTTAAAGGCTGCAGTTATAGGTCTGCTATTAGACGATGAAACTGGATGCATGCACCTTGTTCGAATTCTTTTTTGTTATTTCATCCTCTGTCGCAAGCCCCATTACACGATGAATTTAGTTTCATGAAACGATTTTGACAGTTCTCTTTCATTTTCATTTTCCATAATCATTTGCAATGAATCTGCTCTTTTAAACCTATCGATGCAATGAATGTGTTAAACCACATGCACATTTTTGCTGGATTCATAAAGACATAAGAACTCCAAATTAAGTTCTTTAGTCCACAAAAATGTACTTTCCACTTTATTTTCACTCATTTTTCTTCGTTTACTTTGAATCTTATTAGAAGTTTACTCTGAGCCAAACAAAACCAAGTGGTAAAGAATGAAAAAAAAGCGAACAAGAGAACAGAAAAAACGTCAAACAGATTCTTCGAAGATGCTACCCGTGCGACACAGGGACAGGACAGCTCTTTTCCTGCTTCATCTTTTCGAATTTGTTCTCTCTATTGCACTTACTATGTTCGAAGAATTCGAACAAGGTGCATGCATCCAGTTTCATCGTCTAATAGCAGTCTAGTTATTTTACGGAGCCGAACCGATTATTATCAGACTCCTTTTTAGGGTCGTATCTTATCGCTTCATATTCAATTTAATTAAATTTTTTATCGCTTCCCGTCCCGAACTAGGATTGAACTTGAACAAGCAATCTATCAATAAGTTATTTATAACTCCAGTCTTTAAGTTTAAGCCCCAACTATAATAACACAAAACAGAAAGTCATATCGCATTGGCTATAATGAAAACATGCGCCCTATGATTGTTTCATTAAGCATGGGTTATTCATGACATGTATTCATCATGTTTTAAGAAACATGACGAACCAGCACCAGATCGTTTAATTTTGACAGCAGGTCATGCATTTTTATTTAGGCATTTAGTGGTAGCACAACTGCAGAACATTACAGATAGCAGTCTATGAGCCTCGAAATTCACTCAGTTAAATCACAAAGTATAGCTCCTTCAGTTTGAATTGAGTGAAAATAAAAAAAACACTCATATGTACTGGAGGTTGGAGTGAAGCTTTCTATCTGCACTTGTTTTTGTTGAAGCATGAAGAAATCTTTTATTATGCTTTATCAATGCTTGTTTTTTTTAAACTTCAACAATTGTTGGGGCTTGGGGGAGCATAATCGTTAAATATTTGGCTCGACATCGCATCATCACGTGGCGCCGAAAATGAATAATGAATCTTTTGTCTTCTCAACAAGGAAAGGATGCATTCCGAAGCATAATTTATCTTAGTATAGCGATGCCAGAACATAGGTATGCATGTATATTATGTAAACAATTATTTTAAATTGATTGGATGTGTTTATGCAATTATTGTTTCAGCATGCAATATACAAATAAAAATGAAATAATAATTTCTTAGCCCCCATATCAATATAGATTTCGTAACAAAATAGGAGAAACAAATATAAAAAAGCAAATAAACCATTTTTACGAGTGTGATTGAAAGTATTTGTTTATTTTCTTTATTGATTTTAATTGGTCTTTAAAAGTAAATTTCAAGAACTGACATTAAATTAACAGATTCATTTTCATTACGTGTAGATATGTATGATGGGGATGCTATAAACTGGCAGTTGCGGGAACGTAGGAAAGATATCTATTGATGTGATATAATGCAAACTTTCGTCCAATCCAAAAGTGATATATGTATATAACTGTTCAGTAAAAATGAGGATTCTAAATGATATCTTAAAGTGCCCCTTAGATGTAGATAAAGAAAATGATATCGGACACACTTTCGTTCGATATCTTCTTCAGTTTTAAACTAATTGTAAGATGCGGTCTGGTTTTAATACCAAACTAAAAGAAATAAAGTTTGGCACTAACTCGCCACTTTGAAAATAAAACCCTGCCTAAATCCAATAACAACAAAATTCCCAGGGTTTTTTTTGTTTATAAATAAGAAAAACTTAGTGCAGAACTAAGCATTTTAAGTAGTTTGAAGTTAATGTATTAAAAATAGGTTGTCTATAATTTTGCGCCAAGGTTTAATAAAATACACGTTAAACTCTTAAGCAAAGTTCACATGGGACAATGCAGAGGCCAAGACAACGAGACAAGACAATCATTGTTCCATATGAACAATTGTTTCCAGGACAAGACAATTGTCATTATATTGTCCTCCGAACGTTCTCCATGTGAACGCTGCTTTAAGCGGGGTTCATATGGGACAATGCAGATGCCAAGACAATGGGACAAGACAATCATTGTTCCATATGAACAATTGTTTCCAGGACAATACAATTGTCATTATATTGTCCTCCGAGCTAGCCTGCCGAGCTATCTCTGAGGACAATATCGACATCATCCAACACCGTTCAAGAAGCTCGGACTAGACAATTGATTATTGTCCCATTGTTTTGTCTGCGTGTGAATACTGTTTTACTCTTACTCAATTTGTGTCAAGCTGACAATGACATTAAAACCTAATCAAACAAAAATGTCAAAAAGAGCACCCTTTTTTGGATGGTTATCATCAGGCGTACATTTGAAATATTCTATTGAACCTGTGAACCCTAGTTAAAACAATACTATCAAAATTGTTTTTTCAATTCTATGGAAGGAAAACAATACTAAAGCAATATTAAATCAAACCAAACCTATAAGAATTTAAGATACAAAATAGCTTCTAGCAAACTTAACTTAAGTCCATCAAAAATTGGTGTTTTTCCTGGTACTAGCTTACTTGGACTTATCATTTTTGACGGTGAATACCTAGCCAATACGCAGATATAATGTTTTTGACAAAATGTAATCTGACATAGATTACCACCGTCACCTTTACATCTCAATTCTCAAGAGACGACTAATCGTACGTAATCGTACCACAAATATTTTCTTACATTTTTATATTTATTTTTACTTGCGATTTTAGGTACTACAAGGTAAGTTTAGGATTCGTGAATATAAAAAAATTTGAGATAACAATCAAACATGACATTACGATCATAGAGAAGCCTAAAAAAGTTAGTTACAAAAAATGTCTGTTTGTCCTTTTTTATGTATATTGATCTACAGCCTAAACCAAATTTACGCAAGTTGTATTCAGGGATCAGGGGCACCAACTACAAATTAAAAACTGACAGTGTTATTGTTCTAAAAAGACAAGGCAATGTGTTTGAATTTTTTTTGCTGGTCAGCGTGCTGTTTTGCTGTTGACGGTGCTGGTGCTGTTGCTAGTTCAATCTGTTTTCGCCTTTAGTCTGCCAGCGTCTACACTCCAGCCACGGCAACAAAAAACAACGCAGCATACTACATCCAAGTGTACGCACAATACATCATAAAGAGGAAACTGTCAGTTGAAAGCTAGTCAACTTTTTTTTAAATACAACTCATTAACCACCGTTCAAAAATCATTTGCCCTTTAAGTTCTTTGATTTAAGGACAGTGCATGCATTGAACGCCATCTATTTAATTGTCGTTTCATGTATCAGTATTATATCGTCGTCCAAAGTCCACTGGTGTGAAATTTTAGTTCATGTCGAGTTTATGTGCGTGAAATGAACGAACTCAAGTAACCTTAAAATGTTCCGAGAAGCGGGTAAGTAAAATTAGACGGCTCTATATATTTCCCGCTTTTGTTTTTTTTTTTGGCTAGGAATCACATGAAAATATTCACGTTCATTCTACAAATAAGAAAATGAATAAGGAGATGTTTTAATATAACAAACTAGAGGAAAAGAAAACTTTAAAAAAAGAGGCACTCACAGAGCAGAAATTTGTCCATGTTTTTTGACATGATAACGTCTTATAAATCGATGACTGGCTGGCCATACGAAATAACATGACTCATGTTCATAATGCTGATAAGACTAATGCTGATTAGCAAAAGTTCAAACAGTTTCTACTTCAGCTTTGCGTTAGTGTCACGTTAACTTATCTTGTGCACGAACCAAACGTAACGTCAAAGCCAAAGCGCCATTGTTATAAGATGTATTGATTTCCTATGGTTGAAATTGTAAACGTCAGGCGAAACCGAAGCTAAAGCGTGATTGTGTTTTAGCCCTTAGATCATGAAACTGGATTTTTTAATAAACGAGTTTACTTTGTGCTAGTATTGTTGCTGTTGAAAAAGGCCGCATCAACACCTTAATAGAGATAACAAATTATTTTGACAGTTCTCGATCACTTCACTTTTTTTGTTTGTGTCTTTCTAGTTGTGTGTAACGCAACCTTTATTTATTTATTTTGTATGTATAGTCGACGAATTTAACTCGAGAGAAGAACAGACAATAGGAGCAG
This sequence comes from Platycheirus rosarum, assembly GCA_963971375.1. Classification (NCBI taxonomy): domain Eukaryota; kingdom Metazoa; phylum Arthropoda; class Insecta; order Diptera; family Syrphidae; genus Platycheirus; species Platycheirus rosarum. The sequence goes on along the minus strand of OZ020509.1, from coordinate 123,830,047 downwards.
CAGTTCAGCAAAATAAAATTAATTTCAAAGAGTATATATCAATTAAAATCGACAGCAGACGCTCTGTTTCAATGCACGATGAAAACAAATAATAAGGAAACTAAAATTAGATTGTTTTCAAAATATATATATTTATATGCCACATTAATGTTTATATAAAAATGATATTTTTATTTTTATCAACGATTTATATTGACTTTTTGTATTTATTGTGGCACCGCGAGCAACTTCTATTTTACCATTTCCGTCTTGTTTCATTGGAATGTTTCCCAAATTCCGTTTCCATATAGAAGTCGTTTAGAAACACACATCTTACCAATTTAATAGCTTTGATTTGTATTGTAAAACATTTTAATCAACGACTACGAATAATTCTTAACATAGATTACAACAACACCAAAGCTATTGAAAAATAAAGTGGCACATTTTTAGAACACCATCATTACCTTTGTTGTCACTTGATTTCACTTGCAGCAAGATGTCAAATTAATTTCTTGCAATTTTTTCTATGACACGGCATTTATAATTTAATTTATACATAACTGAAGTTAATAAAATTGTTAAACATTAATCTGTAAAATGCATTTGCAAAAATATTCTCGCCTTTCAAGTAAGTTGACGAAGTCTTATTCTATATTCAAATAAGCTCTTCTAATAAGAAAAAAACTTCCATTTTAAAGGCACTCTATTTCGTAACTTTTCTACAACCGGCAATCAGAATCAAAATGCATCGCCCAAAACAGCAATCCTTATGTTGAACATGGGTGGCCCCCAGACAACTGATCAAGTTCATGATTATCTTTATCGGATTATGACTGACAGGGATATGATCCAACTGCCAGTCCAAAGCAAATTAGGGCCATGGATTGCCCAACGGAGGACACCTGAAGTTCAAAAGAAATATAAAGAAATCGGTGGTGGATCCCCGATTTTGAAATGGACCAATCTTCAAGGTGATCTCATGTGCAAGGAATTAGACAAAATCTCACCAGAAACTGCTCCACATAAGCACTATGTGGGATTCCGATATGTAAATCCATTGACTGAAAATACCTTGGAGCAAATTGAGAAGTATTTAACTCTCATTCCATTAGGAGGATATTTGAATAACACAATCTTTATAGAGATGCTCCAGAACGAATTGTCCTCTTCTCCCAATATCCCCAATACAGTTGTGCTACTTCTGGATCCAGTTTTAACTCAATTTACTATCATTTTAAGAACAAGTAAAGTATGTCTAAGAACTATGCAAGATTATACTGACTGCATTTGCTTAGGGCATTTCCTTCAAACATCAGGTGGAGTATGATTGACCGATGGGGCTCAAATCCACTTCTGATTAAGACATTCGCCGATAGAATTCGCGACGAACTCAATAAATTCGTCGAGACTAAGCGCAATGATGTCGTTATCCTATTCACTGCACATTCACTGCCTTTGAAGGCAGTGAATCGTGGTGATCCATATCCATCGGAGATTGGTGCTTCTGTTCATTTGGTTATGAATGAGTTGGGAGCTTCAAATCCGTATGCCTTAGCATGGCAATCCAAGGTTGGTCCATTGCCATGGTTAGCCCCTGCTACAGATGATGCTATCAAAGTGAGTTTTCAAATTTATTCAATACAATCATCTGAAGAAACAAACATCTATTCCAGGGCTACGTCAAACAAGGTCGAAAAAACTTTATCTTAGTTCCAATTGCTTTTGTCAACGAACACATAGAGACTTTGCACGAGCTTGACATCGAATACTGTGATGAACTTGCAAAAGAGGTAAGCAAGTAGACTTAAGATTATCTTTGTAAATTGTTCTCAACAGGTAATTAAGAGTTACATACGTGACATCCGGTGACAACAACCATTTATCATTTTTGACTGTGAACAGAACTAATCGAGAAGAAAATTAGTAGGTCAAAGATGAACAACGTTTAGATTAGGTGCAAAAACATTCCTTAATAAAATTGCTATTTATGCCAAACGAAATGAAAAAGTTAGATTTCTTCATATCAGTTCTTGAAGAAACAGGAATTCAATTCAAATTTGAGCGTTTCAATTTATTTTTCTAACCAAAAGATAAAAATAAAATAAATTGCACGACTGGATCGCACGAACTTGCTCATATGTGCGTTCACATTGTCGAATAAAATTAAAAAAATAAGTAACATTAACGTAGAAATATAACACTATGTGAACTTATAAAAGTATCAAAACCACAACCTTAACGGTTTTTAGTACGCCATCACATGTTTTGTATAATAACGAATTTCGAAAATTGTAGTACGGATTTTGATAAAATTCTGTTTTTTATTTTTAGTTTTTTTTTTTTGAAAAAAAAATATTTTTTGAAATTTTGGTATGCAGTTTTTTTAGAGTTTATTAATATACATGTAATTATAACATTTAAAATATTTTTTTTAATTAGTTTTAAAAATATTGATTTTTCAAAAAATAATTTTAATTAGAAAAAAACAGTTATTCAAAATTTTAATACGCAGAATAAATTTGACAGAAATCCAAAAAGCGGTTACCGAGAAAGCCAAAAATAAAAAAAAAACATTATTTGAATGGTACCGTTAATAGACTTTTACCGTAAATTTGGTTCTGATCAAATGATAGCCAATACGAACAAAAAAATTCTCAAGAAAAATAAGCTTTTTCTAAAAGGTCATATGGCAGGTACCGTTTTCCCTCTGGGGAATGCCAAAAGAATCACACATACCAAATTTGAAGACAATCGCTTAAGCCGTTTAGGCTTCAGCTTGCTATACATACATACTGACAGACAGACAGACAGACAGACATTTTTTGTAACTAACTTTTTCAGACTTCTCTATGATCGTAATGTCATGTTTGATTGTTATCTCACTTTTTTTATATTCACGAATCTTAAACTTGCTTTATAGTCCCGATAATCGCAAGTAAAAATGTACATTGATTCCTAGAAAAAACTCGAAGATAATATCAACTAGAGCCTTACCTTACCTTAGGTGGCGCTACAGTCCGAAGTGGACCTGCGCCTTTACTAACAAGCTTCTCCAGCCTGATCGGTTCCTAGCTACCTGTCTTAAGTCTCGCACGATAACCTCTTCCTTTCGGAAATCGAAGATTTTCCCCTTATCCATCCGCTCTATATGAACCAGTCACCTGAGACGTTAAAAATGTCCTCAATTGGCTACATCGGTGTCGGTGTACACTGTACAGGCCTTGCAGTTCCTCGTTGTATTCCTCCCCCACTCCCCGCTTATGCGTACGGCACCAAAACTCACTCATGAACCGACGAGTTTTGCAGGGATGCCAAAACTGCACATAGCTCTATATAACTCGCTATATGTTCCCAAGATCTGCCGTAATTTAAAATTTTGGTCGATGGTCAGGTTGTTGACGAATAGCTTTAAGAGTACACACACTACACAGTAGAAAAGATCTTGTAGGCGATGTTGAGTAGACAGATAAATCTGTAGTTTTTTCTTTCTTAAGAATCGGACAAATAATGCTGAGATTCCTCTGGTTTGATCTGGCATGCTTTTCTTTTTACCATATTTTGCTTATGAATCGCCTGCAGCCTTGAAGAGTTCGCAGGTAGGGCATCTTCTTCGGGTTTATTGCTATTAATCTTAGGTATAGCTAGATTTACTTCATCCAGATGAGGTGTCGGAATTGTTTTTCTATATCGACCAGATTGAATGGTTCATTCTGCTTGAAAGCAGAATTCTGTTTCTCATCGCCGTGGTATAGTATACAGAAGTGTTTTCTCCTATATTCCTTTCATCGGCTTTGCAAGCTTCAATTCGAGCTCTGTAGATCTTACTGTTTTTTTTTTTATCTTTTGGTAAAACTTTTAAACATCATTCCTGCAGTAAAAGTTCTCCATTTTCTCAATCGCCGACTTCTCATGCTCTCTTATTTTCTTTCTAACAAGCCGGGCTCTCCAATACATAGTGCGTCCTGGTCTGCGCCATCTTTCCAATGCATGGACGTATTATATATGGACTGCTAGTCTAATGTAAGCTTCATACAGCAATTGTCAAAAAATGTCGCCAAAATTGAGAATGCGATTCAAGCTCTCCTGAATGCACTTCAGGAAAAAAATAACTACTTAAAATAGAAACTCGAGACATCTGTTTTTAAAAATTTCAAAAAGTCGCATTTACCGGTAAAACATAACTGACACTTTTGAATTCCATCCATAGAAGTGTGAGACATCTTTGGTATTTTGCCTCTTGTTTTTAGATCGTGGAAAACTTCTTTTTTTTATTGGTTTGTGCCTAAGACAAGCTAAAAGCACTAGAAGGAAAAAGGGATTTTTTATTAATTAATTGTGGGATATTCTAAATAACACGGGGATAAAAAAGGTAATTTTAACATGCCAACGTGGGAAAACCTGCTGCCAAAGTCTTGGATTACTGCATGAAATGTCAAAATGAGGTTTAATTTTTTTTTCCGCTTGTGTACTCAGGAGGGCTAGTGTCGCCCAAAATAACTGAAACTAAAATGGAACCAACTTGAGGTAGGCAACTAGTAGTCCATATATAATAAGTCCATGTTCCAATGTAAGCAAAGTCTGCCAGCTGCACGCTATATTCTTCTATAAAAAAAGCTGCAAAATACTTTCTGAGCTATTTCCTCTTTGCTCATGCCATCTACGTGCCCAGGCCACCGGGATCCAACGAGATTTATTTTTTGTATTACATATTCTTCGAGGAAAATTTTAATAACGTACAGCACGTACTTCTTTTCCTTCGAATACCCAAGGGAGTTTTCATCCGAATAAGAAAGGGTCCATGCTTCTGCACCATATAGCAGGACCGGGATAGTTATTTTTTTTTAATATCGTCTCCTTGGTTCTTCTTGATAGGACTTTATTACTCAATTGCTTACTTGGTCAAAAGAAACAGCGATTAGCAAGACAAGAATCACTCTTGCTAATCTCTGTTTCTTTGGATCAATTTTTGCGCAGATGTTAACAGCAGTGCCCAGGTAGACAGACTACCTCGAAGTTATACTTGTCAATTGTCACCTTCTGCAGAAGTCGGTAGTGGATTGGACTTTTGCTGGTGAAAGCATATAATTCGTCTTGTCCTCGTTTATATTCTGTTATAATCAGTTGCTTGCTGTTGGTCCTATGGAAGTCAAAGCACAGGTTACTACTCGCTTTCTTGTTTTATTTTTGTTACGTATCAGAAGTAAGGTTATCAAATGGATTCATGGGGCATATCCGCTTTTCCCAATGAGCACAACATTACTTTGATATCTTAATTTTAGACACACTTGAAAATAGTCCTATTCTCGAGTCATATATGTATCCAGGCCAAATAACGTTAGTTAGTACCTTGAAGAATCAAGGATGATTTATCTTTTCGCTTAGTATACACATCTCTTTAAAATTTAGGTTTCATTATTCCTATGTTGGTACAATCGATTTAGTTGGTTACTTGATTCAATCGTTTTTCATGTGAATTTTGAAGTCAACTACTGTATTCACATTTCGAAATAACGTAGCTCCTTCAGTGATACCTAGAATCACTAAGACAGTGCAATAATGCCTTCTTACATCACCTGTGTTCATAGTCTAGAATTGAGATGAACGCGCGTTATATTGCGAGATGGCCATACTATATTGTTGCCTTCTTAACGTAATTAAATAAATTTACTGGCACCACAGGTCCTTAAAGAGCCAAGGCCTAGTAACTTCCTGTGTGTGTGCTGTGTGTGCAAAATTCGCAGGAGCGGAGGTGATCTACAATTTACCACCGAGTCCAAACGACTACATGATATGCCCCCTTTTCGAGAACCTTTTGCTCTTGGAGTATCGCAAGAGTCAGTACAGAAAAAAGCTGGCTCTGATGAGGAATCGAACCACATTGCCTTCTTATTAACCCAAATAAACAGGGATTGTCATGATTAATTGTTTGCTTCATTTCTAGTAAAGTGTTATTGTTAGATATTATAGCAGCTCCGAGGTAGACAAACTAACTAAGTCAATATATAAAAAAAATTAGGTAATTTTCATTACTCTAAAACTACGTCAATGTTTTGGCAATTTGGTTTTGCTTTATTGACTGGTAAATCCTCAATGGGCCTTGACTACCTAAGGAGCTATCGCGCTAGCAAAATTATTTATGTGAAATCCATAACTGAAGCTTGCAAAGGCTATCAAGAGATCAAGACGATCATTTCTGCAGACTGTATAACGGCGATGACGAAACGAATTCCGCTGTCAGGTAGAAAGGTTAGACAAGGCGATGCGCTGTCGTGCGACTGTTTTAACATCATACTTGAAAGAATAGTGTAGAACTCTCACGCCAACACCAGAGGTACGATCTTTCAAAAGTCCGTCCAATTACTCGTATACGCCGACGATATTGACATAATTGGACGAACGAATAGCATGATGTCAGTAGCGCTTTTGTCAGTATTGAGACGGAAGCGGCGAAGATGGGTTTAGCAGTCAATGAGGGCAAAACCAATTATATGCTGTCATCAAGAAGAGACACCCAACATCGACGTCTTGAACAAAACATCACCATAGACAGCTATAACTTTGAGGTAGTTAAGGACTTTGTCTACCTGGGCTCCGCTATTAACTCAGACAATAACACCAGTGCTGAAATCGGGCTTAGAAGGCAATTGAGTAGCAAAGCCCTCTCTCGGGCAACTAAATTGTGAGAAAGCTTTAGGCTGCTTCGAGAGAAAGATTCTCTGGGTGATTCTTGGTCCCGTATTAATGGAGAGTGCAAGAGGATACAATGAAGAACTGTACCGGCTGTACAGAGACACAGACCTAACCAAAAGAGTAAAAATTTAACGTCTCAGATGGCTGGTTCATATAGAGCGGATGGACATCAATGCTCCGGCCCGGAAAATCTTCTAATCCACCCCAGAGGAACGGCGCAGTAAAGGAAGACCGAGACTCAGGTGGCGCACACAAGTGGAAGAGGACCTCAACCGACTCCACATGCGTAACTGGAGGCAGCTAGCTAAGAGAACCTTGTTAGTTGAGACCCAGCTCCACCCCGGACCCTAGCGCCGCCTAAGGTGAGGTAGGAAATCCATAACAAGTAAAGATATCGATTTTAAATACTTAAGTAATGTCTTCGATCTGCTCCAACATTTATATTTGATCGAATTTGAATTTTCCTGCCAGTAAGATTGTTTACGAAGCGTCCTTTTGTGGTGTTGCAGTTAAGAAGATCTCCTCTTGCTGTGCATCGGCCAAACGATGGTGTATTTCTTGCATTATACATACTTTCTCCGGAACAAATCTTCAAGATGTTTGTACTTTAAAAGGTTATCTACAGTATGTGCGACATCTTATCAAAATATTATATATTATTTTCAGTGGTATAAGGGCATTGACTTAATTTACCATTATCTCACGATTTTGGAAAAAAAATATTTAAAATTAAATTAACATTTCGTTCGATGATAAGTTTGAATACATTTGATTCTGAGATTTAATTTTTTTTTTCTAGGTTGGTGTCGAAGAAATACGACGTGCAGCCGCCCCCAACGATCATCCTCTATTCATCAATGCCCTCAGTAGCATTGTAGCTGATCATTTAAAAAGCGATAGGCAAATTAATCCCAAGTTCTTAATGCAATGTCCAATGTGTGTGAATCCACGTTGTAAGGAAAGTAAGAAATGGTATAAAAGAGTTTGTTCTTAAATTAAGAACACTAAAGTTTTACGTAAAAGGGAACTGGTATTTGAATTGATTTTGCAATAAAAAGGGGTTGTCTGTTGAAATCTTATTATTTTGTTTTTCTATAGTAAAAAACATACACAACTGGCAGCTATGTATTCAGTTGTGATCGCAAAGTGAGGCTTGGCTACGTTCCAAATTTGCTCAAACGTACGCTAGTGAAGTTATTTATATATCATGAAATATGTTTATTACTAAAGAGTAATTGCCAAAAAATCTCAGAAATTGCAGTCTGTGTTATCGTCGAGAGTGCTCAGTGACCGTGTAAGTACCATACAAAAGAAGAAACAGTCCGCTGTTAAAAGGTAAGGACTAAAAAAATGTATATACGAAAAGAAGCAAATCTTTAATAATATTGATTTTTAACAATTTTGACTTCTTATTATCAGTTTAAATTTCATTTTTTAACCTCCATGGTTGTGGTGTTCAAAATTTTTCTTCCTCATCATCCCGCAACGACTTTTTTATCCGTTTTAGAAGCTGGACAAATAATATTCGGATATCGAAGATCATCTTATTCAGATTCGGCCATTTTTCTTAGGCAATACACTTTTCAGTAATTTTTGTAAAAAATATTAAAAACGCTTCATCATTTTCGATTCCAACGCTCATCGGCGATGACAAACCAATTGTTACCTCTTCAGATATGTCAAATTTGCTTGCAGCTTTACGTTGCTTCATAGCAACGTTGGCCCTCTTATACTTGACAATATACATTTTCCATGGGACAGATTTTCTTTCCACACTCGTACACTAGCAAGAGCCCTCAAAGTCTGCGTACACAAATCCGCCGGCCAGGATGGTAGCGCGATTCTTCTGCAGAGGTGTTTTTCCACGCTGGCAAAGCCACTGTGTAAGTTTTTCATCGCTCCTAATCTTCTGGAATCTCTCCTAGAAGATGGAAAAGAGAAATTTCACCCGAAATAATACTTGTCTGGCTCCGAATGTTAATCAATTCACGCTTGAACCCAATTTTGGCGGTACCGTGAAATGCAGAGATGTTTTGTTTTTTTTTAGCCGAACAACAGGAATTTGAGATTTGAGATTTTCCTTTGCATTACATACAAATACAATGACACAATTTTTACCGAACTAAATTGCCTGTTAATCGTCTTCCGAAAATAGCAGCTCTATAGCGATAAGTAGCAGATGTAGATAGTTCAAAGAGTGGATGGAGTTGGCGAGCGGATATGATGCTTGGATCAAAAGATTACACTGCATGGAAAATCATTGAAAATCAGCTTATAAGGTAAAGTATAAGCTGATTTGCAATCTGGATGATCGGTTACGACGAAAGCTGCTGAAATAAGAAAAGCAATATCTAAACTAAAAAAAACAACAAAGCTGCTGGACCCGACGGACTACCCGCCGAACTTTTTAAAGCGGTCGGAGATGACCTGGGGGAGTGCATACACCAACTCATCTCTAAAGTTTGGTCAGAAGAAAGTATTTCCAAATCGATACCCACCAAACACCATCTCTTTATCGATTTTAAGGCCGCGTTCGATAGCATTTATAGAGACGAGCTATATAGAGCCATGTCAGGTTTTGGCATCCCCACAATATTCGTCCGACTGTGCAGGATGACACTGCTCCGTCAAGGTTGGTACTGACCTCACAGAAGCTTTTGACGTCAAAAAAGGATTCCGACAAGGTGATGCCCCATCGTGCGATTTCTTCAACTTAATACTTGACTAAGAAACTCGCAAGTCAATTGTAGTGGGACAATTTTTTTAAAGTCTGTGCAATTGTTAGCATACGCTGACGACATAGACATCATTGGCAGAACTCGGCGAGCTGTCACTGGAACGTTTGTTAGCATTGAAGCTGAAGCGGCTGAGATGGGACTAGCAGTCAATGAGGCCAAAACGAAGTACCTACTGTCCACAAAAAGGAACACACAACACCGGCGGATTGGACAAAACATCACAATATACAGGTACAACTTTGAGGTAGTTAGAGACTTTGTGTACCACGGATCCGCTATAACATCTGACAACAACATCTCGTCAGAAATAAAGCGAAGAATTATTCTTGCCAATCGCTGTTTCTATGGGCTAGGAAGGCATTTGAGTAGCAAAGCCCTCTCTCGAAAGGCAAAGGAGACTGTATAAGACCTTAATCATCCCAGTCCTGCTCTATGGCGCCGAGGCATGGACTCTATCTAAAGCGGATGAAGATCCTTAGTCGTTTCGAGCGTAAGATTCTTTGGAGGATTTTTGGCCCTATCTGCGTTAACTGGCTTTGGAGGAGAAGGTTCAACCAAGAACTATATGAGCTGTACAGCGACATTGACCTGGTCAAAAAAATACCCATATCGCGTTTAAAATGGCTAGGTCATGTAGAGCGAATGGACAACAATGCTCCGGCTCGCAGGATCTTCGATTCCATCCCAGAGGGTAGACGCAGTCAAGGAAGACCTCGCCTTAGGTGGCGTGCTCAAGTGGAGGACGACCTCAACCAATTTAGAGTGCGAAACTGGAGCCAGCTAGCCAAAGACCGATCTGGCTGGAGAGGCGTGTTGGTTTAGGCCCAGGTTCGTCCCGAACTGTAGCACCCCCTAAGTAAGTAAGTAAGATCAGTTACGACACGAGAAAGCTACGCTAAGCAGTCAATGGAATCATTAAACAGAATGAAATACAGTAAAGTAAAAAATAAATTAAACCACAATAATTATGTTAGAGATGAATACTTAAGCGAACAGATATCAAGAATGTTTAGGATGAGGGATCTGAACTCCGTACCACATCGCGGAGATTTACATCGGGAAATACCTTACCTAACATTAGGTGGCGCTACATTCCGGGATGGACCTGAGCCTCAACCAACAAGCTTCTCCAGCCAGCTCGATTTCTAGTTAGCTGCCTCCAGTTTCGCACGTGGAGTCGGTTGAGGTCCTCTTCCACTTGTGTGCGCCACCTGAGTCTCGGTCTTCCCCTACTGCGCTGTCCCTCTGGGGTGGAATCCAAAATTTTCGGGAAATACCTGAAATCCAAATAAATCCGTTCAAACTCGATAAGAGTTACCCATACTAAAATAGGACTTTGTTGTTAACGAGAGTGCCATTCAGCAATTTTTTAATCTTAATTTTCAAACACAAAAACGTAGTACTATAAATCAAATACAGTTTTTTGAAATAAAAAATGTCGTTAGATTAAATTAAATCCATTGAAACTCATTTCAAATTCAAGGTCATTTATCGGTTGAAAAGTAAAACCATCCAAAATGGAGTTTAGTATTTACATTTTTTTTACATTTTATTTTACAATTAGAATTATTAAATTCAGAGTCTTGTTATTTTGTTATTGTAATACCATTGGCATTGCTTCCAGCGATTCCATTTGGACCCGTAGAGAATCCGTTGGTAATAGCCACATTTATTGTTTTGCCATTAGGCAGTTGATAAACTTGGCTTGTTGTAGCACCTGCAGAACCATGAATTCCATTTAGACCAGCGTCTAGACTCTGAGTTTGTGTATTGGCAGCATTTGCCCCAAATCCTCCTCTGCTACGAAATGCCTGAGCTTGTGCATTTGCGGCCGAAGCCCCAAAACCTTCTGGTCCAAAGAAATTAGCATGTGAAGCAGCATTAGCAGTAGCCTGTTCATCGGTCTGACGTTTTCTGGGTTCTCGTTTTACTCGAAGACTCCTTGGGCTCAGAAGAGCAACATCTTCTGCTTCCCGAGTTCGCCTTCCTTGATTTTTTTTATTTTTAATGTGCAACGAAGATTCAACTATAACTTCATCTACAGGTGATCCAGGTTTAGCTGCAAAAAAAAAATCAAAAACCATACTTTAGAACCTTTGGCATTTCAAGTTTCGAAAAAGTGTTAAAATAAAGAATTTGTGTGAATTTTCTGTTTTATTTATTTTGTTATCCAGACAAACCTGTATAACTATATAGAAAAACTCTAATTTATAAATTAGTATTCACCAAATTCTTGTTTTAGTAATTTGTTTTAAGAAAAAAATAAACAAAATAAAAACATACGTTGAGAAATTAATGTTCCTTGTTTATAGTCTACCGGTAAGGCGTTAATGACGAGGGCACATGTAAAGCAGGTAAATACATAAAGCGATTTCATGTTGATGGTCCAAACTAACTTTCCTCTTCTATGGTTTACAATTAACTGAAGCTGTTGATTGAAATCAGCAACGTTTTAATTTAACACCATACTAACCGCACACACGTTTCAATACCTGTTCAAGATACGGATTATTAATAAAGCTGGTTTGGCGTAGCACTTTTCAAAAAGTACAATTTTATAAATATATAGTATAGGCGCTAAAAAAAATAGAGTGGACCATAACCCATTAGCCATTAGCCTAAATGGTATGACGTTGAAGGCATTGGAAGCTCAAGCCTTGGGTACGGTTACCTATATATACATTTAATTAATTTTATTTATTATTTCTTTAGTTTTAACTAATCGGCATTATCCAATATTCTAGTTGTTAGATTGTCATACTACCACACCCATCGTCAGGTTAAAGCCTTTGTTGTTGGATGTATGAAACAACTTGTTGAACGAGGCCTGGACCGGATTCCGGTTGTTGCGCCTATGAATATGATGTTCAAATTCATCTCCCAAGATATAAATTTTGAACCTTTTCAAAACAAATGAATTTTAGTGTCTTGAAATGTGGTCAGAAAAAAATATCAATCCCAATTCCGTAGACCATTGTTAGTTACTGACTAGGCATAACTAGTTTCCTAAAACTTGTTTCGGAAGTTGAAAGACAACAAAGAATATCCCCTGAATTCGATCATCTGTTTAGTTTAACACACTTAAGACTGGATCAAGCTTTTGGGAGTCTAGAAAGAAAGTGTTACTAACAATGGTCATCACCATTATATCCATCACCGTTGAGGAGGCTGATGAAGCCCGAACATTTCCTTTAAGTTCCTTTCCACACCATACATTATGTATTTAAAATTGATATTAAACAGTTTGAATATCTTCTTAAAGCTTTATAATTTCCAACTGAAAAAGAAATTGTATACGAATGCCTTACTGTCTAAAATAGGACTACATTTTTTGATCAAAATCGGTGATGCAATAATTGAGTTTGTTTCATTAGGTAAAAATTGTTAATTAGGTAAGAGGTATGAAGATTTGTTAATACCAAACCATGTAATATTACGCATATGGACTAAAAAAATCTGTCTCCATCCTGAACATAAAAATAGTTTTGGTATTCATTGTATATGACACTAAATAGGTAAAACAAATAACTTAAAAGGGTTTCGAGCGTTTATTCTAGTATAAACCAAGTTTATGAAATAATATTTAAAAATATATAAATAAATATATATAAATCGCAATTATGTTAATTTCAGCTATGTGTATTTTTATGTAAAGTCATTAAGCAGTTATGTAAACAATTTCCATGCTCTACCCGAGAATTTAATCAAACTCATTAAAGCTGTTCCCAAGTAGTAAGTTGACCAAAATAACTTCGAAATAATGCAGTATCAATGCAATTTTTATCAAAAGGGGTTTTGATAACTTATTTTAAAGTCCCTTTAAAATTAAGTTAACAAAAAACTGCTTTAAATGTTCTTTATTCGAATTATTGAGTTTTTTTTTGTGAAAAACTATTAGGATAAAATAGAGAAGTGTGAAATGGTATTACAACTTTTTGGTCTGTGGATCACGGTGGCCTGAGATATTTCTGCATCTGCAGATTTGAAGAAAAGTAGAGCTGGATCAAAATAAATTATATATATAAAAAAATATAAAAACTGTACACACTCAGGGTGTTCATTTTTTCGACTAAAAGACAGGCAACGGACCTCTGACTAGTTAGGCAGTTGTCCCTTGGTTAGTTAATATTTAGTCAAAAAGAAGCTGACTAACCTTTAACTGACATTTTCGCATTTTTACTTGCGATATTTATGTACATAGGTACTGAATGAGAAGTTAAGGATTCGTGCATATTATAAAAATCCGAAAAATCGTCTGTTATTCTGTAGGTATGTATACTTTCTGTAGCCTAAACGGCTGAGGTGATTACCTACAAATTTGGTATGTTTAGTTCTTTCAGCACTCTTGAAGGGTTCAATTTCAATTTATTTATTTATGAATTCATTACTTTAAATAAAATAGCAAAACTTAAGATTAAAAAAAAAAATAATAATTAATCAACATAAAATAATTTAAGGAAAGTTAAGAATGTTAAAAAAGAATTGGTTGTCTGTAAAGTCGGATTACGGACGATAACTTTACGTGATAACGTCATAAGAAAACAAAAACATTGATGGCAGCAACACCAACATACAGCCCGTTAACTCACACCCACAAACCCTCGTTAAATCCACACACACACACCCCAATGTCTACATCTACTTTAGCAAAACTCAGCCTATTTTGTACTTCTTTTTCTCTTGTACTTTTTGAATTTGAGTGGAATTATTTTGGGAATTTGCGCCAGTTCTTTTTCATGTTCGCCTGGTGCTTGCGATCGGTTTTGGTTCAAAAAAGCATAGTATAGCAGCGTGCTTTTGTTATCAGCAGGAGTCGTTTTACTTCGTATGTGTAGTGTCTCATCGATTTATAAGACGTTATCATGTCAAAAAAAAATACAAAAAATATTGAGTACAAATATTCAAAATAAGCAAGAATTAAAAAGAAAGAAAACATTTTAAACATATTCATCATCATCATCAAATTTTTTGATCATTCCATAATGAAGTTCAGATACAAGAAATGAGCATTGGGACCAGTTTAAATCATTTATTAGATCTTGTAAACTAACTGGCTGAACACAATGGTGAAGCTGAAGTATGAAGCGCAAAAATGAAGCACGTCAAAATTGAAGCTAAGTGATGAAGCTGACTCTAAAACAAGGGTGAAGTACGGAATGTCAATTTCGCTGCCAAGAATATAAAACATAAATATAAATTTTAATACTTGATTTAAAAAAAAAAGAAATTGCGAGTTTAATAGAGCAAGGCCCATTCTTTATTGAACTATATTAAAGAGTTCTTTTATTACTTGTAGCGAGTTCCACATCAATTTAAGATATGTCTATTGTTTTCCACTTGGGCTTATTTATAACAATTTTATAGGTATCGTATTGTGGATGTGTGTGCGTGACTTTCTTCATGGAAGTCCGTTTATACTAGATAAGAATAATCTTGAGCATATCGTTGTTGTATATTCAGGATTATCGTTTATTTTTTTACTTTGTTTCTTATCTCTAACATGAATTCTATTTCTGTTTGTATAGGTCTTGTTCGTAATATTTCATTTGTTCAGAACAGACTTACTCTATGTAGAGGTTCATTGGATAAAACTTATATATATAAATCCCATAAAATATTCTCTTTTTTAACCAGCTTTATAAATAATTCCGTTTCCGTGACACATTAGCTTTGTTCGATGTCTGGCCTGGGGTGCACTGGTGTACACTGGACTCGCACTGAGGTGTTTTATGTGACACTTTTTTCACCCCAGTGTTTTTGCACTGTGTTCGATGTCAACCCCGAGCACACACTGAGTGCATACTCTCACGACCCAGGTTTTTGGTCGGTGTAAGAAATCAGTGCTGTCAAAATTCAAATCGTTGGTGCTTGGGGTGGTAGAAGTTTAAAACTAATTTTATGTTACAAACTTGGAGTGCAATATCTGGTAAATATAAGATATTTTGTAGATTATTTTGCAATTATTAAGTTATTTTTGTGATTTTAGATAAAATGTCGAGATATACTCTATGTGATGGAAATGGAAAAAATGTAGGCTTTGTAAAGAAAATTAATACATGAATGAAATGTCAAAAAATTAAAACTGTTGCACTGAGCTGTTCGATGTTAAATCAAACCCCGAGCAGAAACACAGTTTTTTGACAGCTAAACGAAATGCACTGGCATTCCTCAGTGTGCACTGGGGCGGGGAACATCGAACAAACCTATTAGCTTTGTTCGATGTCAGCACTGGGGCGCACTGGTGTACCCTGAAATCGCACTGAAGTGTTTTATGTGACACTTTTTCCGCCCCAGTGTTTTTGCACTGTGTTCGATGTGAACACCGGGCACGCACTTAGTGCACCCTCATGCGCCCCAGGTATTTTCTTGGTGTAAGATATTGGAGCTGTCAAAATTCAAAATTTAAATTCAAATCAGCTGTTGGCAGAAGTTCGTTTTCAGAGAATGGAGGAATTTATTTGCAAATTTGGTGTGCTTTTTATGATTTCGTAGATTATTTTGTAGGTTTGAAGTTATTAATGTGTGTATAGACAAAATATTGCTTTCGTGGGTCATTTTATTAACTTCTGTTTATTTGCCACCGTTTAGAGAAAACAAATTTAAATGAAAGAAATGTCAAAAAATAGAGATGTTGCACTGAGCTGTTCGATGTTAAATCAACACCGGAGCAGCTATGCAGTTTTTTGGCAGTTTGACTTGATGCACTGACATTCCCCAGTGTGCACTGGGGCGGGGAGCATCGAACAAACCTATTGTTTTCCTTTAAATAAGCTAGTTCAAGTTTCTTGAGTTTCGGAGTAATCAGGAATTTTCTCAGTCATAATCAATGGATCTGAGAAAAAAGAGATCTCGGATACTTCAGAAACATTGAACTAGCCTATTTTGTTCCTGTGAAATGTCAAGATGAAGCTGAAACGTGAAGCGCAAGTTGATGCTGAGTGAACTTGCGCTTCAGCTAAATTTCAAGCTTCAGCTTCAGCTCGTGTTCACTGTTCGCCTAACACACACGACAGCTCTTTAAGGAGCCAACTATTAGTGATTTATACTCTGAACCATTCCTGTGTGTGTTGTTAATCTGCAAGAATGGAAGAATGTTCGCCTAATAGGGTTCGCGTATATTTAACTTTGACAGCGCTTCATACTTCAGCTTGGTATTCCGGCCGGTTGACGAATTTGTATGAAATAATGCAGCATCGTTTATGGTTTTGTTTTGAATAGGTTAGGTTAGTATCGGTGCCTGCCTTTTTCTCGAAAAAGTCGATATATGTTTTATCAAAAAAAATTACTTGTTTTGAAAAGTTTTGTGGTGATTAAATTAACAAAAAATGGATTAAAAAATAAATAACGAGTTTTGAGAATCCTAATCAAACACGATATCTACTTCGTCGACTTCCGATTATGATTTTCGTTGATTTTCTGATCTGATGCTAGTAGTAAAAAGAACTCCGTTACAAATTTTGTTGATGATGCTGTGTCCATTTTACAAAATTCAACTGGATTTTTTAGATTCTGGAGCAACACAGGAGTTCGTATTTTATTTTCTTAGTCTGCTATTAGACGATGAAACTAGATGCATGCACCTTGTTCGAATTCTTCGAACATAGTAAGTGCAAAAGGGAGACAAAATTCGAAAAGATGAGACAGGAAAAAAGCTGTCGTGTGTCGCACGGGTAGCATGTTCGAAGAACCTGTTTGACGTTTTTCTTTTCTCTTGTTCGCTTTCTTTAATGCTTTATCACTTGGTTTCGTTGTACTCAGAGTAAACTTCCGATAAGATTCAAAGTAAAGGAAAAAATGAGTGAAAATTAAGTGGAATGTAATTTTTTGTAGTTTAAGGTACTTAATTTGGACATCTTATGTCTTTATGATTGCAGGAAAAATGTGTAAGTGGTTAAACACAGTCATTACATCGATAGGGTTAAAAGAGCAGATACATTGCAAATGATTATTGAAAATAAAAATGAAAGAGAACTGTCAAACTCGTTTCATGAAACTAAATTCATCGTGTAATGGCACTTGCGACAGAGATGAAACAACAAAGAAGAATTCGAAAAAGGTGCATGCATCTAGTTTCATCGTCTAATAGCGGACTTAGATACATTGCTCGAATATATATTTCTTAATGTCAACGGCCTTGGCTCTGATAAAGCATCGCTTCCCGTCAGTCGTTCAGCAACTGTGGAAGAGTGGAGACTACGTTGACGACTTTCACAGTGTATAGTTATTTTTTCAAGTGATTATTTTTATGAATTAAAGTAATTACAGTAAAAGTTAATTTGTTTTTTGCCAAAAGGCAAATAATATCAAATAATCTGTTTTGTTTTTGCTTCTAATAAAGCAAAAATAATTTTGGATTTAATTATCCAATACAAAAAAAGCTTTTTTAAAAGCTACAACCTACGTAGATCTTTGGGCAAGCAGCCCAGAGGTATATCTACACCAAAAAGCCACCTCTTATTATATACGAGTTTAGCTCAAGTAGTAGAGTGGCCGATCGCGGCGCAGATGAACCCAGGTTCGAATCCGGCCTGGGTGACTTCACTAACTTTTTTTGGGAAAAAGTGTTAGACAGTAGAAATAGTCTAGAAGGCGGCAAATTACCGCAAAACAAGAACATGGCGCCATCGGATGATGAGCCAGAAAAATCGGCTGATGTCCCAATGACGTCAGTAAAAAGGCGAAAAAAACAATTTAAGCCTAATCTGGTGAAAAGGCAAACCAGGGCAACTCCGGCCATAGTCACAACCGTAGGGGAGTTGGAAAAAGAGCGGCCAGCCAAGTCCAGTGCCGCAGAGAAGATACGTCAGCAGCTGGAAGTTGCTGGCGTGACGTCGGACATATCTGTGTCGTATGTGTCCGACGAAGGAGAGGGGCACTACACAAGCACCCCTGACGACACAACAGTTGCCGAAGGCAACAACAACAACAATACAAAAAAAATTCCTTCCTCATCAGAATCCGACGATGAGGAAGAAGTCATAAGTGAGTTCGAGCGCAAAATACTGGCGGTCAGAACCAAACAGGAAAATAGAAGGAAGGCGGAAAGGCTCGCCAAAGAGCAAAAGGAGGCAGCCAAGCTTAAGGCCCTCCAGACGGCTGAGCAGCAGAAGCAGCAACTACAACAACAGCAGCAAGCACAGCTGCAGAAACAACAACCACAACAGCAGCAAAAACAGAAGCCTGCTAAACAACAACAGCAAATAGAGATGGATCAACCATCGACCTCTAAAAAGGCACAACAGCAGCAGCAAAACGAACAGCAGCAGCAGAACCAACAGCAGCAGCAGAACCAACAGCAGCAGCAAAACCAACAGCAGCAGAGACAACAGCAGCTGAGACAACAGCAGCAGAGTAAACAGCAGCAGATTCAACAGCAGCAGCAACAGCCAGCGCAGCCAACACAAAAAAAAGGTAAGGTGCCGCCAATAAATACATTTAAAATAAACCTAAAAGAAACTATAGATATATGTAAGGACGCCATAGGCGACAACTTTTTAATAAAAAGATTAAGCAATGATAGGCATGCTATCCACTGCTTCTCAGTGGATCAGCACAACAAAGTCAAAAAGATCCTCCAAAAAACGGCCACTGAACACTACAGTTTCACGCCGAAAGAGGAAAAAATCCAAACGGTCCTCTTAAAGGGCCTTGACAGCTCCACTGACACGGTGGCGCTTTTAAGCGAACTCCGTCGGGTAGCGACGAACGATCTCGAGTTCGTGGGGGTCAAGCCTTTCACGACTGCCAGAGCCAGACGGGAGCAACGGAAATTACCGTTCTTCCTGGTGCAGCTGTCGCCCAAAAGCAAACTGGATAGTCTACGGAAAATTACCAACGTAGACTACCAGGTTGTAACCTGGGACAAATTAAAGAGACGCGGCGACATGCTTCAATGCATGCGCTGTCAAAGGTTCGGGCATGCCGCGGCGAACTGCGGTATGCAGTCTCGCTGCGTGAAATGCAGTGAGAACCACAATATAGGTGAGTGTAAACTCAGACAGGAAAGGGTCGAAGATAAGACTCTACTTAAATGTGTGCTTTGCGGAGGCGAGGGGCACCCTGCTAGTTATCGGGGCTGTCCTAAGTTTCAGCAGATAAAGCAAACAAAAGCTCCGAAGGTGGTGGAGAGGCGACCTATTTTTGCTCCTGCACCGACAGCCGTTGTGCCACAAATCTCTTACGCCCAAATGGCGGCAGGGAGGGCAACAACAACGGTACAGCCACAACCAAAGGTTGCCAAACAGGCCCCCGTGCCTACGGCACCTGCGGGACAGGCCGATATAATGACTGTGTTGCTGGCCATGCAGGCCCAGTTAACCAGCCTACAACAACAGCTCGGAAAGCAGGAGGAAAGACTAGACCGTGTCTACGCTTACCTTCCCAGCTTAGGGCAATTTAAACCATAATGGGCGCGCTGTACGAGAGCCCCTTTAAAATCCTGGCTGTGAATGTAAATTCACTAATCAGGACCGAACGTAGAGCAAATTTGTTTCAATTGTTGCATGATCACAGTCCAGATGTCTTTTTGGCTAGCGAAACCAAGCTAAACCAGAAACACAAACTGACTCATAACAAATACAATATCGTAAGAAGGGACCGGCCCAATTCCACTCGTGGGGGCGGGGTCGCTATCTTTTTACGAAAAGGTATTGATCATAAGGTCATATATAATAGTGAAGTGCGAAGATTCGAGTTGTTAGAAGCTTGCATCATATGCATTCCTCTCCAACATGGGAAGCGAATGTATGTGATCGCAGTGTACGCACAAGAAGCACCTCAACCTGCAAACTTTATTGCAGAGCTCGAAAAACTTTTCGAGTGTCTTAATCTGTGCTCGGATGAAAACTACTACATTATCGCCGGAGATTTGAATGCCAAACATGAAGATTGGGGAAATCAAATCCAAAATCCAAGGGGATACCATCTTTTTAATTGGATGGGTCGACACCATATTGAGTATAAAATCGACCTTCTTGCTACAGATAGACCATCGTTCCCAAGGAGCGGTGCTTTTCTAGATCTACTACTGTTAGACTCAAGACTGACAGTAACTGACTCTGTGGGCCAACAGACAAGAAACTGTTTACAAGCGGTAGAATACGACAGTGACCACTGCGGACTTTCCGCCGTCATACAGCTACCAAATGAACTTGTGGTGTTGGACGAATTTGTCCCTGAGCGCTCTTACAATTTTAGTAAGGCACGCTGGCCACGTTTCTCCAACATCCTGACCAGAGAACTCCTCTCTAACGACATTGTGCCTCCAAACGACAGGAATCTTTCGAACGCAGAGATCGACGGATACCTGCTTCAGATGGATGGTGTCATAAAACAAACGATGGACAAAACAATCCCACGATACAAAGAACATAACGCAACTGAAATGTACAAGAACGCGACAATAGACGCACTACATAGACAAAAAAGTGGCCTCCTGACAAGATTAAAACTCTTGTACAGGCGGTTTACTGACAGAAACGATCTGGAGATTAGGACACTGAAGTCTTCAATCAAAAATGTCAACTCGCTCATCAAACAAAACTATAGATTGTCTGTTAACTCGTACTGGGATAACAGAATTCGAGCCGTTAATTCTAACGACCCGAGTATGTTTCCCGAGATTAATAAAATCTTTAGAAAGAATACTCAAAATGATCTTCCGTGTCTTAAGCTCCAAAGAACGACAGACAACGAAAACATACTCCTGACCGCAGGAGTAGATCTGGGGAACGCCGTCTTGGACGACGAATTCTTTGTGATCGAAGATCCATTGGAGAAGGTTGAAACAGTGGGTTCTGCTTTTCAGCAAGTGTATAAGGTGAATGAGTCCATTCATCCAAATCACGACCTGGAGAACAGAGCTCTGCTGAATCACTTCTACCTGCGAAATAGCATCACGCAATGGCGATCTGAGAATCTTGGTTTTACCGGATTCAATGAAGACAATCTGGCAAATGCCACCGTCGCCGAGCGAAATGGGCCAAGTTCCCTGCTCATCTCGAAGGTCGAACTACAAATGATCTTCACATCATTAAAGAAAAAGAAGTCAGCAGGAGTCGATGGTATACACAATGTTGTACTACGACATCTCCCCGAAGATGCAATTAACATATACACAACACTGTTCAACAACGCGCTGAATAATGCATATTATCCAGTGAGTTGGAAGACAGCAGTTGTACATCCTCTCCCCAAAAAGGGAAAGGACAATTCCAATCCGGCAAATCTCCGGTCGATAAGTCTTCTTCCGAGTATCAGCAAGGTATTCGAAAAAGTTATCAATAGAGCTCTGTCCAAGTGGGCCGAGGACAAAAATATAATTCCAGACACTCAGTTCGGCTTTAAGGCGGGACATGACACAATTCATGCCGCGTCTAAGTTAGTATCTGCTGTCCAATGGAACAATGCTAAAAATCAATGCACGGGTGCCTGTCTGGTTGATTTGGAGAAGGCTTTTGACACCGTATGGTTAGAAGGTCTATATCTGAAGCTAACCAGATGGGGCATAAGTAAACCACTGTTATATATGCTTTATGACATGCTTAATGGTAGAAAGTTTGTTGTCAAGAGTGGCAATGTAACATCTACCACAACGTTTGATATTAAAAACGGTCTGCAACAGGGAGCGGTGAACTCGCCGATTCTCTTTAGTATTTACACCAGCGATCTCATTGGGAGTCTACCTCATGCAATTGCGTATGCCGATGATTTAGTTGCGTACAGAACAGGTCCAAAAGTTGAAGTCATCAGAATTCTCTTGCAACGTGATTTCGATAAAATTCAACAATATTGCAATGATTGGAAGCTCAAAATCAACTTCCAGAAATGTGAAACTATCCTGTTTAGAACCCCTTTGTCTGGGGCCTCTAGGGATACGAGAAAGAACTGGCGCAAGCTAGTGATCGCTGGGCCACATGGACATCCACTGGCGAGTAAAAGTGTAGTAAAGTACCTTGGCATCTGGTTGGATCAGTATCTATATTTCAATCGACATGTAGAGGCTGCTCTGACCAGGGCTAGGGGAGCTTTTGCCCTGACAAGACGGTTGTTTTATAGCAGCCGCCTTGATAGCAGGGTGAAAGTGATTTGCTACATGGCCCTAATCAGGCCGATGATTGCCTATGGATGCCCTGTGTGGTTCAACGTTGCACCATCTCTAATGGAAAAGATTCGGGTGTTCGAGAGACAGTGCCTTCGCGCTTGTCTCGGTCTTTATAGAACACCAGAGTCGGAGTACAAACACCATTATTCCAACGAGGTCCTATACAACGGGGCCAATATAAACAGGATAGATAACTTTTTAATTAAGCTCATTCGCGGACACATTGCAAGGGCGATGACCTCAACTAATGGACAAATCTTCGGGGCTTTCTACCCCCAAGATGAATATTTTGAAAGCACACGTTCGAGTGGTTTTATCCCGCCCGAGGCTTTCCTATACCTTGATAGTCGAGGGCTGATTCAGGATAGATCGGCGATTCCGTTGATCTACCACGTCGGCCGCAGAACAGTCGATAGGCGGCTCCTCTACGACCGAGACATAGTCGCTGGGAGCGAAGCAGAGCGCCTCCGTTTCAGTAGGGCCGTGCCCGACCGGGATCGGAAGGAAGTCCTAGATCAGGTCCACCAATTTTGGTGGCTTAGCTAAAACCCGACCATTTTCAGTCGACATAGAAATATCGCCTATGGCCGACTTACATATATCAATAGCATCTAAGTTAGGTAGGGCAGTTGCGGCGGCACAAAAAAAAAAAAAAAAAAAAAAAAAAAAAAAAAAATAAAAAAAAAAAAAAAAAAAAAAAAAAAAAAAAAAAAAAAAGCTTGCTGTGGCTGTTCTAGATTTAAGTATTTAAGGTTTATTTTAAGTAATTTTAAGTTTATATTTAGTTTATTTTAAGTTAGTTTTTAAGTAGTTAAGATAGATTAAGAAAGCAATAGCGATAAAGATTACCTAGTTTTTTATTTTTCTGGGTAAAAAATAAAACCCGTAATAGATAAGATAATTTTAAGTTACTTTTAGGCCGAAAGGCAATTAAATTAAGTTAAAGATTAATTTAGAGCGCCCGCATAGGGCCAGTAAGTTAATTAAGATGATAGTTTTAGCTAGTTTTAAGATTTTTGTCTAGCATTTAAGTAGATATAAGTAAAAGAAAAATAAAAATCATTTAAAAGTAAAAAAAAAAAAAAGCATCGCTTCCCGTGAGATCAGCGAAATTAAGCATCGTTGCGCGTGGTTAGTGGAAAGATGGAGGACCGTCTCGAAAACCAACTGCGTGCTGTTGACATGTGTTATGTGTTTTCTGTTTTTCCGTCCTCTCTCTATCTTCTGTTCTGTCCTGTATCAATGTCGTCTTGTGTGTTGTCTTTGTAATTGTCTGAGCCGATGGCCTCAGTAGCCAGTGCTCGTAAATGTGTCTACTTCGTAGATTTATCTACCGAGGTAGATTAAAAATGTAATGTAATGTAATATTTCTTAATTTCATGCCTAGTTTCATTGCTGCCACAACAAAAAACGAAAAAAAAGTAAATAAAAGCTATCTGACATTACTGATATATACCACACTTGTTATGCCCTAAACAGATGTGCAGCTGGGCTGCACGCATGACTGCATGCAGTCGCGCACTTAAAACAGATGTGTATATTTTTTGACATTTATGAATTGCTGTATTAATGCCAAAATGCAGCGTTACCACTGGACATTATTAAAAAGTTGGAAAAAATTGTTATACTGAAGAAAAAATGTCACTTAATAATAATGTAAATAAAATCAAATTTGTGTGAATATTGAATTTAGAGAATAAAAATTCAAACAAATCCGACAAAACTTCGATTTTTTAAGTATCGCATTAATGTAGAGACATCGGGGAGATTCTGCAACCCTGTAGAACTTTGGGCTTACATGCCCATAAGACTCTGTGTAACTTTTATCTATCACATCTATCAAAATTGATATTCAAGAAGAAGTAGGTAGCCTAAGTAATTTTGCATTAATTTTTTTTGAAAACTTTTATTTTGTATTTTTAATATTTTTTTTAAACTTTTTTTTTTAAATCAATATTTTGAAAACGGTTAAGTGATTTTTTTTAAATTTTGTTTTTAAATGTACGGTATTCTTGAATTATTTTTTTAAAGTTTTTTTTAAAAAAGTTGTTATAAAAACGTTTTATTTAAAAACGGCTCCTAGTATTTTGAAAAAAATCGCACTTTTTTACATTTCCTAAAGAAATAAAATGGCTTTTAGATTATTTCACCCAATATAATTTAACGTACTTTATTCGAAAAATCAAAAGTCACAAAAATCGATTAAATGCTTTGATGTTCACTTTAATTTTCTTAAATTTTATTTTACAATGTGACCGCACATATCAGCAAGTACGTGCGATCCAGTCGTGCAATTTATTTTTCATCAGAATGAATTTTAAATTCATACGGAAAACAACTCTCGGACATATTTAACTTTCGGAAATTTGAAAATTAAAAAAGAATTCGAGATAAAAGAAAACTGCCACATTTCTTTTTTAGAAACTTAAATAAATTGTTCATCATTACTGTACATTGCTCTGTTTTTCAATATATTCCACTGGAATTCCTCACAACTGACTGGAAATAAATCAGCTGTCCGTTGCTGTTGCACATGTCAAAATCCCAACGTAAAAAACGGCATTTCTGTTATCTTGTATCTGTCTGTTTTGTGGTCCGCGTTGGATTTGGTCGTCGTCGTTGCGGTGTTTTGTGTGCGAACCGTGTGAATCTCAAGTAATCGAAATCTTTATTTTTATTTCTTCATACAGACATAAATATAAACCTACAATATAATTTATTCGTGTAAATCACAAACTATAATTTTGTTTTTGGTGTGATAGATGCTCTGATAAGAATATACTTCACTTATCAATAATATGCAAATTACGTAAAAGCTCGATTTCATTCAACCTAAATGCAATCTCAGTTCGATATATGGACACATTTTCATTCATTAATATAAACAAAACATTTATCAAAATAGGTGAGTCAATTGTATCATGAAATTCGTTTATGAGTGCATGAATTCAATGTCCGTTTCAGCTGAAAGTTTCTTGTAATTATAAAGAAGTTTTTGCTGTTTTTTTGTTGGTTTCTATTAAAAAGCAATTAAGCTGACGCAATAGAGAAATCGAATATTCGATAATTATAGACGATTATATAAATATATCAAAGAGAACATCTAACAATACGTATTTTTATTAAAGTAGGTACATAGGTACTGCGGTAACAATCACATCGTTTGTTTAGATAACGAGAATGCATTGATTTTTTTAAGTTCACTGTTATTGACGATGTTGCTCTAGGTAGAAGTAGAGTTAATATACAATTAATTAAGAATCCGTGCAATTCTTCAATCAGCTTCCAACCAAAAAGCATTTTGCAACATTTTTCTGATTCAGCAGCATTTTGTAAAGTAATGTACGCTTATTTATTTACCTTGTCGGTGTAATTTTATATTCAGTATAATTTTCTTACAAGAATTTTGTTATCTAATTGGCAAATGTTTAGTCTTATCTTGTAGTAAGTATCACGCATAGATACCATCTATTTTAATTTTTATATTTTGATTAAAAATTGTTCCCAACTCAAGTCTTGAACAGAGTTCAGGCATTTCATATAAATACCTTATTGCTCTGCATTTTGAGCTGGCAAAAGTTTTTAATTCTTTTTCCTGGACATAACAAGATGTTTCTTTCTTTAATAAATTAAATTTGTATCCTGGATCGTATACATTAGAAATGATGTTTCGTACATACCAACTTTAACCGCTGTACGGATTGTGTTTCAACAAAGATTTTAACTTCACTCTAATTTAACGGAGCCTAAATTTGCACAGGGTGTCAACTTACAACAAATTGTAGCCTTGTCAAACTCTATCTGAGAAATTGTTACCAATTATCCTCAAACTGAAATCAGTCTTAATTCTTAAGGCCAAAAAGCTGTTAAGAACTTATAGGGTTAGGAGATCTAAATTTCATGCTTCAATTTTAACAAGAATGCATTGATTTTTTAAGTTCACTGTTATTGACGATGTTTCTCAAGGTAGAAGTAGAGTTAATATACAATTAATTAAGAATCCATACAATTCTTCAATCAGCTTCCAACCAAAAAGCATTTTGCAACATTTGTCTGATTCAGCAGCATTTTGTAAAGTAATGTACGCTTATTCATTTACCTTGTCGGTGAAATTTTATATTCAGTATAGTTAATTCGGTTGGCAGAACATTTTCTTACAAGAATTTTGTTATCTAATTGGCAAATGTTTAGTCTTATCTTGTAGTAAGTATCACGCATAGATACCTACCATCTATTTTAATTTTTATATTTTGATTAAAAATTGTTCACAACTCTCAGGTGTTGAACAGAGTTGAGGCATTTCATATAAATACTTTATTGCTCTGCATTTTGAGCCGGTAAAAGGTTTTAATTCTTTTTCCTGGACATAACAAGATGTTTCTTTCTTTAATAAATTAAATTTGTATCCTGGATCGTTTAAATTAGAAATGATGTTGAGTACATAGCAACTTCCTAACTTCCTAAATTTGCACAGGGTGTCAACTTACAACAAATTGTATGCCTTGTCAGAATCTATTTGAGAAATTGTTACCAATTATCGTCAAACTGAAATCATAAACACGAGTAATTTCAATTCTAGTTGGATTCGCTTTTCTGACCAGAAAACACAAAACGGATAGGTATTGCAGATAAAACCGCCAACACTCTAGGTTTGTTTCTAACCTCCGATCTCCGATCCTGATAGATACACTAACATAATTGTCTCCAGCCACATTTTGATCACTGTGTAATTTCTGCAAATTTCTTGTTATAAGATAAATTCCCTGGGAGAACAGTTCGGCAATACGGAAAAGCCAAATAGGCCCCATAGTTTCTTCAAGTTTTGACTTTACTTTAACTGTTTTTGAAAAAATTATTTTTCTTTAAAAAATCGGAAATTTTGGCCCATAAAGGCCAAAAAGCTGTTAAGAACTTATGGGGTTAGGAGATCTAAGTTTCCCGCGTTATAAACCCACCACCGACGAAAACCAAAAAAAGTTTCAACAAGCTAAAAAGACTTTAAATGCTTCTACTCGTAGAAACAAATTCTTACATGAACAAAAAATCGTCATCTAATCCTACGCTCGTCTTCAACGATATTCCTGCTGTCAATTCTTAAGAAAAAGTAAATCTGCTTGCAGCCCAATTTGCCGCAAACTCAATACATCCGGCAGGTGTTATCACACCTTCTGTACTCGAGTCTCGACAGCGTAATTCATTTTATGGGACCTATCATCTTTCGGACTCGTTCAGTCGCAAGTTTTAAAAGATCTTAATATAGACAAATCAGTTGGCCTGGATAACATCTCCGGTATATTCTGAAGAGGTTTTCTTCAACTCTAGCGAAACCACTACGTAAACTTTTCCATATGTCCTATTCTTCTGGTCTCTTTCCAAATGGAAGGAAAACAGCATTTGTCCAGCCTCTTCACCCTCAAACTATCGACCATTGCACTTATGTCCTTTATTTCCAATGTATGAAAATGCTGATAAGTTGTCAGCTTAAGAAATATCTCGAAGATAAAAAGCTTCTTAATGACCTGGAATATAGATTTCGTTATAGTATATCTCATCGAAAAGTGGAACCAAACTTTCCATCGTAAGATTATTGAACTTGATATTTCTAAGGCATTTGATAGAGTTTGGCATCAAGCTCTTTTATCGAGTATGGTTTCGATGAAACACTTTTTCGTTGGATTAGTAATTACCTTTTGGAAAGCTCAATACAAGTTGTGTTTGACGGAATTATGCCTGATCATTCAAAAAATAAATGCTATCATGCACCAGGCTTCAGTTTTGTCTCCATCTGTTTCCCAATATTTATTAACGACCAATAACCAGAAACAACTAAATCCAATAAATTGTTTTGTTGACGACCGACAGCACTCTCAGCTTTTCATATTCGTTTTCAGACTCTCGTATTCTTCGGATGTAAAACTGCAACAGCGCACGTATGATAAACAAGCTCCCACTGTGTTTAATCAAAATTATAAAGGTACCCAAAACCTCTTTAGTGCGGGTTAATTATAAAAAAAAGTTGTTTTGGGAGAATCAATCAAAAATCTCTTCGAGAAGAAAAGTAGAGCCTCAGATACTGGGTAACTCTTTATTTTGTACCCAAACAAAAAATCTGTCCCTCAACAAACTGGCTTCTCTAACAAGCTCATTTATTCACTTGGAAAAGACTTGAGAAAGCCGGATAGAAGTGGAACTTTTTAGACAGGAGATGAACTGGTTAGGTGCATACATCAACTAACTCATCTGCAAAATATGTTCGAAGGAAAGTATGCCCGATGAATTGAATCTAAGTACCATTTGCCCGATCCACAAAAAGGGAGATCGACTACTCTGCACCAACTATAGAGGAATTAGCGTTTTAAACATGGAAAATCTACGATCGACCAATTTTTCACATTTCGCCAGATCCTGGAGAAAACCTAAAAGCGACACACCATATCGCTCGTCGATTTTAAAGCAGCAGTTTTAGAATTTCTGCTAAACTGATGCAAAATGCTCTCTGCTCCGTGAAAATTGGTAGGGATACTTCTGAGACATTCGACACCACTAGCGGGTTACGATAAGACGGCGAACTGTAGTGCAGAAAAGATAGTACGAAAAACACCCAAGCCAGCACGGCAATATCTTTCAAAAAATAACCCAGCTACCTGGGTTGGCTGACGAAATTGATATGGAGTCAGCAGCAAGCAGAATGGGACTGTTTATAAGAGACACACGAAGTACATATATGCTTTTATTTTATTTTATTGGCCAGAACGTGAGGACTGTCAAGTATAACTTCGAGATAGTCAGTAAACTGGTGCCTGGGCACTGCTGTGAACACAAAGAACAACATCAGCGCAGAAATCAAGCATCGAATCTTTCTTGCTAATCGCTGTTATTTTGTGCTGAGTAAGCAATTGAGAAATAAAGCCCTATCGAGAAGAACCAAGGAGACGCTATACAAAACATGGAGGGTATTTGAAAGAAAAGTATAACGCGGGATTTGTGGTCCTGTTTACGATCCCGTTACAAACGAGTGGCGAGGAGATACAACAACAAGTTTTACGTGTTGTACAACGAGATAAGCCTACCTTAAAAAATCCGTATCCAGCAGCTAAGATGGCTCGGCCATGTAAAACGGATGAACATCGACACTCCAGCGTGTAAGGTCTTCGACGCCGTACCCGTGGTAGTCAGAAGCTATCTCCGATGGAGTGGCAAGTTACAAGGAGACCTCCGACTGCTTGGATTGCGAAATTTGATACGGCAGGCTAGAGACCGAGCCAGCTGGATGGGCATATTGAACCAGACCCAGGAGCACGCTATTTGACACCAGCAAAAGTATAAAGCTGTTGCTATTATACGTGTTCTTATGTTGTTTATTTAATATGCCTTGTACTGTTGCAGTCGTCATAAATATAAACCAATATTAAAAATCACAAATTGCATCCGAAATTTTAAACACAATTAATGTTCATTTACTCCTACTGATTGCTTTCGACATTGGAGCACCAAACTCAAATTTCCTTTTGTATACTGTTAAGCTTTAAATTAAGTTTCGTGAGTTTGTTTTGTACAGTCATCGGCGTCGCGTTCATTGTCTGTTGGTATTCAACATATACACAACATACCTTAGAACTTCCAGCTAAACAGCAAACAGGTTTAAAATTTCGCAAAAAAAAATAACATTCGTCTTCCAAATTTTACTCTTATGACTTTGACCGTAACGCTGACAAAAAAAAACCACACCAACAAACTATTGTGAGATAGCACATAGCACACCTCTTTTAAAAGGGATTTGTGATTGTGGCGAACTTTGTATTCTTTTTTTGTTCCAAATTCGGTTGATATGTTTTGTATGCTATTTGAATAGTTAGGTACGAAAAGTCAAAGATGAGATAATAATATGCTCTCAACCGGAGGTAAGGAAGTGGTTTGCAGTTGCAAAAACGATTATGGTACCAAGGAGCAAGGAGTAAAGCTCACAAAGAGTTGGGAACATAAATGCTAGAAATGTCTTCGAATAGACTTTTAGGTTTATGCTTTCCAAATTTATGGGGACTTTTGTTTTTGTGGAATTTATTTTGTGGGTAAAACAATCATGTATTTTGAATCATCTTGAGTTAGTTTATGCATTTGTTTACTTATTATTACTGCAAAATTACTTTTGAATTATAGGGACAAATGAGGCGGTCGTGACTTCTTTGGATTAAGTACATTTAACTAGTGAAATTTATTGTAACTGTAATAGCCAATAAACGAAAATTAAATCAAAATAACATGTAATAGTACAGTACTACTAATAATCACATCCCCAAGCATTTCGGTATGCCTTGTTAACCGGCGAGTGTGCAGAGTAACTACAATTTTACACACCTAATCTGAATTAGATTCTTCTCTTGAAAGATTTTTTTTTTAAGTGACGCAGACAGAGATTCAAACCAGACCTTTGGGCATAATAATTGAGATATAAACCACTTATAGCAGGCAGCACTGCTTGACAGTTGACTAATAATTGTGACCGATTAATATTGTCAATCTCGAATTAAAGTGGTCACGTACGGTTTTATAAGTATCGTTTAAAGTTTTGATAAGAACGCAGGGTGGTAAGGTAAGTCTTGTTTGATTGTTTAATGGGTGTTTCTTACAATAAAATATTATTTTTCCAAAATACCAACACAATGGAAGATCTTTTAAATATTTTGAATAGTTTTTCGGCTTTTATTTATCCAAAGTTTTAAAGGCGTTCGAACTAAATTTGAGATAGAACTGTATACTAGATAGCTAGATCTGATCAAACATGGAGGGCTAACAATAGATCAAGGAATTAATGTAATAATATTAATCGTATAGAGATCTGCTGTACAAAACTATCTTAAAGGTCTAAATGGTGAACTTTTTCAACGAATCTGTTCGTTCGTATTACCCCCTACACATTCGCGAACATTCATTCACGTCGATTCGTCAAAGTAAAATAATGTGCGATAAAGAAGCGCAAATTGTTGCGCTCATAGGTATTGCAGTTTCTTCCGTGATGTTCACAAAATGAGCTTTGTTCGCTAACATGTCTTTACAAAGAGAACCACGAACACAAAAAAAGTTCGAATTTACTGAACTTTTGCTCGCTTTCTGACATTTTACTCAATGAATACGTTCAAATTAGATTTTTTTTTATTTTTACAGTAGGTTTTCAATATTTTCACATTCACGATGACAGAACAGCGCTCTAAAGCTTTACATACGTAATGGGACGAAGTCGGTTTTAAAGCGTGTATGTGTTTTAGCCATAAAGTAGAAAGCGTGATTGTGTTACGCTTCACAAGCGACTTTCACAACTTGAAAAAGTTCAAATATACACGGAAATGTTTAAAGTTTATCACAATACTACTTTTTCTACAAACACTTTGTTTGACGTACGTAAGGATAAAATCAGAAACACAAACACGCTTTACGACTGATACTTTGACAATGAGGAAAAGTTCGACAATACGAAATATGTTTAAAGTATCACAATACGGCTTTCTCTATAAACGCTTTGTTTGACGTACATACGTAAGAATAACGTAACAAAGCTAGTTCGAATCGACTCAACTTTTTCTCGCTTTTTGACATTTTATTCAATGAGTACGTTTAAATTGAGAAAAAAAAATTGTTTTATATTAAGTGTACTTAATATTTACAGATTCGCAATGACAGAAGAGCGCGTTGAAGCTTTATATACGTAACGGCATGAAGTCGGTTGCAAAGAGTGTATATGTTCCAGCCATAACGTAACAAAGCGAGTGATATACAAAAAAGTTCGAATGACTGAACTTTTGCTCGGTTTTTGACATTTTACTCAATGAATACGTCCACATTGGATTTTTTTTTTATTTTTACAGTAGGTTCTCAATATTTTCACATTCACGATGACAGAACAGCGCTCTTTTTTGAATTCAAACGTACTCATCGAATAAAATTTCAAAAAGCGAGCAAAAGTTCAGTTAATTTTTCACATTCACGATGACAGAATAGCGCTCTTTTTTTGAATTCAAACGTACTCATCGAATAAAATGTCAAAAAGCTAGCAAAAGTTCAGTTAATTCAAACTTTTTTGTATATCACTCGCTTTATTACGTTATCTTTACGTACATCAAATAAAGCGTTTCCGCAATGTGATAATTTATACACATTTCGTATCGTCGAACTTTTCCTTATTGTCAAAGTCGGTAGTAAAGCGTGTTTGTGTTTCTGCTTTAAAGCTCCGTAGCCTCTCTGATCTTATGAGTGAAAAGGAACCAGCTCGAAATATCGTTTGGAGTTGTTCTTATGGTAAAAGTACACGTGGCAGGACTTTGCTTACGTTGGGGGGAATGTGAGGGGAATCAATGTGCAGTTAGAGGAGTCAAAAATTATGGTTGTTCTTTCAGTAATGAAAGTATGCCGATTAAAAAAATGCACAACGGATCGCTTTTTTGTTGAATTTTTGTCCCATATCCACTTGATCGGTTTGATTTCATTCCACCACTTAGCGGTAAATGTAAAACATTTTTTGGCTGCTATATACTATTACATATATTATGAAATTAGACTTGAAAAAATCTACTAGCTGTAGGCATTGCAAATCTCTATAATATACAAGAACACCCTGTTTTAACACTAGAATTTGTGTATGTTTAGTACGCTTGAGTTTTTGCCTTTGATGATAAGGCGTCACGTATGGGGCATTTAATATCGCCAGCATAAGTGAGTACCTATACACTCCAGTAAGAACTACCACTTTCCAGCCATTGCTGCTTTTGTTTTAAGTAGACAGTTCGAAAACTGCGGCTGAGCCTTCATTTTTCTAGAAACGTTTAAATTAAGAGAAAAGTAGGAATTAATTCTATTTGTCTTTGCGGTTAAAACATTTAAACATACAAAGTAACCACTGTGTTTGTTTAATTTTATTTACATTTGCTGAATTCGCTTAGGCAAAAACAATAATGAAATATTAAATAACGTTAATAAATGATTAATGATCGCGTTTAATCTTAAGCATCTGGAATTTGAATTTAAATCTAATACTAAACTAAAAACTCATCAATAACTTTCCAAATGATGGATAAAAAGTTAATTCATGAATAGTAAATTCATAACCGTGTGGTCTGAAAAATTGTACAATAAAATAATGATATCTTTTTTTTAAGTCTAGACAAGGAAAAAATTTATTATGTGTGTTCTTGAACTATCGAAAATTGAAAAGTTAACTTGAGTGTTTTTTTTTTAAGAATCTGTGGGGAAAATTGTGGTTGGACTGATGAATCAGGCAGAAATATCAAAAGTAAGAAAATACTGTGTACATATTCTACATATACATATGAGCTATAGCTCGTCTCAATAGATGCTATCACACGGCTTTGAAATCAATGAAAATAAATTCACTGCGCTTGAGTGTTGAATTGAAGTTGTTGACTCTCCAGCGGCATTATTCGAATTTATCTTAAATGTAGCTAATTGTACATCTTCATGCTAAAAGTGTGATTTTCTTTTTACTTTTCTTTCGATCCTTTTGTAACATTACTCCACCTACTCAATTTAAAATAATTTAATAATATTTTCCAATTGTGTCTGTAAAGCACATTGCTCCTTCTTTGTTCTTGAAAAAACCAGTGTTCTTTTATCCTCTTCTGCTCGTAGAGCTTGCGGACTCTTGTCAGTTTGTGCTGATCTTGATAAACTGCATATGAATTCAGTGGTTTCGTTGAATTGGTTGATAGGAGATCTTCATGTGCTTTTTGGATGATGTCTGGATGGCTCACCAAATCAAATGATTGAATTGTTTGATAAATTAAGAGATATTGGTGAGGGACAAATATTAGAAAATTGAAGTGTTGCAATGGTTATTAGTCGTGTGCCTGCTTGTACTTAAAACATAAATAGATCGTTTATTAATTATTTCCATATAACTTTATAAATACAATGCAAATATAAACAAAATAATAAAGAGCCTAGCAACAAAAGACTCAGATTAAAAAAAGTAGCAGTTTTAAGTTACTTACTTACTTACTTAGGGGGCGCTACAGTTCGGCACGAACCTGGGCCTCAACCAACATGCCTCTCCAGCCAGCTCGGTCTTTGGCTAGCTGCCTCCAGTTTCGCACTCCAAGTTGGTTGAGGTCGTCCTCCTCTTGAACGCGCCACCTAGAGCGAGGTCGTCCTTTAATGCGTCTACCCTCTGTGATGGAATCGAAGATCCTGTAGCCGTATGCATTGTTGTCCATGCGTTCTACAGGACCTAGCCATCTAGCATTCACCTAGCATTCATCCGCCGGTGTTGTGTGTCCCTTTTTGTGGACAGAAGGTACTTCGTTTTGGCCTCATTGACTGCTAATCCCTACTTAGCCGCTTCAGCTTCAATGTTAGCAAACGCTCCAGTGACAGCTCCCCGAGTTCTGTCAATGATGTCTATGTTGTCAGCGTATGCTAGCAGTTGCATAGACTTATAGCGAGTTTCATTCAAATTTCAAAGATTTGATCTGAAAATCAAGATTTGCTCTTTTCAATGAAACTTGTTTCATCATTTAATCCTAGTATTGGTCATTCACTGACGAGCATACACAGTATTTGATATCACACATAAAAATAGCAGGCATGTACAGTATATATATTTAAAATGCCATATTTGTATTTTCTTACTTCAAAAACACCTTTATTTGTTGTTTTGTATATTTAATTGATATTTGTTAATTTTTTGACTAAGCACGGGCTAGCAAAAGTTCACAACAAACAATAAAAATAACAAAATATTTTCCATTTGACGTTTGACCGAAAGAATATTTACATGTATGTGTGCATTCAGATCAAATCTGCCAACCCATCAGAGATCAAATCTTTCGTGTTGAGATTTGATCTAGATTTGCTCTTTTTCTTGCAATGAAACTCTCGAAATTGAAAAAGATCAAATCTTTTGACAGAAAGAGCAAATCTTTTCTTGAATGAAACTCGCTATTAAAAAAAATTATACCACTACAGTCCTTGCGAGTTTCTTATAATTTTTTCAAGTATTAAATTGAAGAAATCGCACGATAGCTCATCACCTTGCCGGAATCCTTTCTTGACATCAAAAGCTTCTGTCAGTACCAACCTTGACGGAGCAGCGAGAGTTCTCCATCGTCATCCTACACAGTCGGACGAGTTTTGTGGGGATGCCAAAACCAGACATGGCTCTGTATAGCTCGTCTCTATAAAAGCTTTCGTACGCGGCCTTTAAATCGATGAATGTGGTGGGTATTGATTTGGAATTCTTGGGTAGTTTCCAGGATCTGCCGTAGTGTGAACATTTGATCGATTGTGGACTTTCCTGGTCTGAAACCACACTGATAGGGGCCAATCAGGTTGCTGACGAAAGGTTTCAGGCGTTCACATAGTACGGCAGAGAGGATCTTGTAGGCGATATTCAGGATACTTGTTCCTCTATAGTTAGCGCAGTTTAGAGGGTTTCCTTTCTTGTGGATCGGGCAATCGATCGCACGTTGTTCCTGGAGTAGCATCTCTCAATATCTTCGATCGCGCGCTTCTCATGCTTTTTCTTTTTCTTTTGGAGAAGCCGGTGTTCTTCCCGTCTTTTCTGCTCTCGTCCTTTTTTGCAGCGCCGCTTTATATGCCTCCTTTTTGGCTGCATAGGCCTGCCTGCATTCGTCATCGAATCAGAGGTTTCCAGTGAAACCCAGCACATCACTTGCGGCATCTCTGATGGCTTGTTGGCAGTTTAGCGACTGGTCTTCGGCACTTGATTCTGGTGGTAATGGATTTCTTGAGAGGTTACGGGATATTTGATCGGCATAGGGTCTTGCGGTATCTTGCGATTGCAGCTTTTCGACGTCATACTTCCTCACAAATGAGGACACCGTGTGCTTGCAATGGTGACGTTATGTGCCGCTGCGAAGTCAATTAGCCTTAGTCCGTTTCCAGATGTTGAGTTTTAATTTCGTCATCGAACCAGAGGTTTCCAGTGAAACCCAGCACATCACTTGCGGCATCTCTGATGGCTTGTTGGCAGTTTAGCGACTGGTCTTCGGCACTTGATTCTGGTGGTAATGGATTTCTTGAGAGGTTACGGGATATTTGATCGGCATAGGGTCTTGCGGTATCTTGCGATTGCAGCTTTTCGACGTCATACTTCCTCACAAATGAGGACACCGTGTGCTTGCAATGGTGACGTTATGTGCCGCTGCGAAGTCAATTAGCCTAAGTCCGTTTCCAGATGTTGAGTTTTAAGTTATTATTATTAATAATTATTATTATTCTAACTGGAAAAGAACGTTTTCATTTAGGCAGTTCACGTTTCTAAGCGGATTTAGTTTAGTCTGGTATGTACCGCCCCAACAGCTCATACCGTACTGCAACTTAGAATGACAAATTCCATGGTAACCATGGTAACAAGTGTTTAAAGTGTTCCTGGTACAAAACTTTCTAAGGCAATAAAAACAACGATTTGTGGAAAGAAAATATTTCTTAAGCTCTGAAATATGATTAGAACAGCTTGAATGAGTAGAAAGTTATCAGCGTGCATATTGCAAGCTACAAATGTTTTTTGTCGATACCTATTAATGATGAACTTACGAATAAGATTATTACAATTAGTGACATATGGGACACAATTCATTCAGAAAAGCAAATTCTTAATTAGAGCTAAGGTATTCAATATGTTTATTTAATAATCAATACCCCGCAGCATATACACCTGAACAGAACGGTGTTGCAGAACGCAAGAATCGCTCATTGGTTGAGATGGCTCGGGGTGTGTTAATAGGTGCTATCTTGCAGTTCATTATTTTGGGCAGAGGCAGTTACAATGGTTTATATATGCATAATTGTTTACCAACCAGAACAATAAAGATAAAACTATCTGGAGGATGGCAATTTTCAAAGCCAAATATTAAACTAACACTTCGTCTATCTCCCTACAGAAAAGAAAAGAGACAAAAGTTGGATAAAATTGCTGTGCAAATAATTTCTGTTGGCCGTGATGAAATTTGAAGGTGTATAGTTGCTATCACCAACCAACAAAAACTGTAATGGTTAGTCGAGAATCGAGATGCTCAGTTTGTAGATTGAAAAATCAATGCGCAAAGTAAAATGCCGATCCTGACGTCTATTTAGGAGAATCAGATAATGAAGGGCAAATATTGAAACCGACACCACGACACAATTGTACCTGCTACCAGGTGTTAAAGAAGAGAAGTGTCTGATCAATAGCAATATGATCATGAACTGAATCAAGATAATGTAGAAAACATAGTGTATGCATAAGGCGATCAGAACGATCAAACAAAGGAGTTACAACAATTAAATCAATCGACGTAATGAAAATCGTTCGGTGTACTAAGCTTGAGCCGAAAAACTTGAAGGAAGTAATCACGCCTCAACGGCTTAACGGATTTGGATGAAATTAAGTAGGAAGATCGCTTATGTGCTGGATTAAAACATAGGCTACTTTTTATCCTGTGGAAGAGGCCTTATTGTAAAATGCTGCATTGCTGGAGGTTTGTGTGATATGCTTCTATGCCTTAACGACTGCAGCAATTTGTGATGTTTGGTAGACGGAAGAGTTACAGGAATCACTATACTATAGAGATATAAAGATAAAGAGACATAGAGATATTAAGATATAGAAATATAGAGATAGGTATAGAGATTTATAACGATAAGGAAATAAAGATATATAACGTTACAGAGATATGGATTCAGAACCGTCGCATCGATAAGATTGAGTAAAATTT
Source organism: Platycheirus rosarum (assembly GCA_963971375.1). NCBI lineage: Eukaryota > Metazoa > Arthropoda > Insecta > Diptera > Syrphidae > Platycheirus > Platycheirus rosarum. The sequence goes on along the minus strand of OZ020509.1, from coordinate 123,791,813 downwards.
ATTAGTATTTCAATCTTATCCTACTTATAGTATAAATGTGAACGTTTTTATGCCTTAGCCTTAACGGCTTAACGGATTTAAATGAAAGTTGGTAGGTAAATGAACAATTTTACCCAGGAAAAATGTGCGGTTCTTGTGGGAAAGGCTTGAATATGAAATACTACATTGCTAAAGGTTTGTTGTTGTGAAGTTTGGAAGACGGAAAAGTTACAAGATTCACTATACTACACAGACTTCTTTTATTCCGAAAAAAATGCACAGTTTTTGCGAGAGAAATCTGAATAGTTGTTCTTAGCGAGTTTTGATTAAAATAATACAAATAGTTTCACGAAGCGTGAATCTAGATTAGCTGAAAGATGAAATGGTACCTTTAAGCAGAATCGAACTTCGGTTGTGAGCTTCCAAAAGACAGAAAAGCTGTTGAAAGTTAATGGTTGCTCAAATTGAAAAAAAAGTTCAAATGGAACAGAAACGCTCAAGGTTTCTCACAAAAATATGTCAATAATTATGACCTGGCATTTGTACAGTTAAACTATAAACTAAACAAATAAAAAAATGTGGCAGCCACCTGTTTTTAAAGTTGGAGGAAAACAGCGTATTGTTTTTTTTTTTTTTTTTTTTTTTTGTTGAAGAAAAGTCTATGGACTGAAGCAAGCTGCAAGATTATGGAACGAAGCAATACATACAATATTAAGCAATGCGCAGTTTCTTCAAAGCAAGTTTGAACCTCTTCTCTATTTGAAGAAGAAGCTTAGATATAGTTCTGGTAACCCGATCCAAACACCTGATTCCCTCAACAGAGGAAATAGTCTCATTTAAGATTCAGATGAATAATCTGAGCAACATTAAAACTTTTTTGGGAATTATATCGAGCAGATTACATGAGACTAGTTTAGCCGACCCATAACCATAAATATTCTAATAGTGGCTATATATTAAAGAAAAAGGGTTATCAGTTATCAGCGGGTCGTGTCAGAAACAAACTTGTCTAGCTCTTTCGCCTACGAAAGCGGAATTTAATGCTCTATCGGAAAAATGTGAAGAAGCATCATAGATGTTCACTAAACCATCAATTATTTCTAAAGATAACCAGAATTGCTTAAAGCAAATAGAAGAAGAACCGAACTTCACATATCAATTCGCGTTATCACATCTTGAAAGACTATCATGGAACAGAGTGATATGCCAGATATTGTCCAACAGAATGTATCCTGGTATCCTTATCACTGTTAGCTTGAGATTAAAATACCAAGACAAAGAAAAAGTGTCAATTCTTCAAGTGTGAAGGTCCACAGAGCTTGAATTACGCTTGCCCAATAAACTTGATATGGAAGAACTTTTTAGTTCAATGCACTTTTCCCCAAATGTTTAGTATCGCTTTGATCTCATTATAGTGTATTCCATCGTTCTAATTATCTTTTTTTTTGTTTTCAAGGTATCAGTGTGGTGGCTGGGCTATCGCAAGTGGCGTCCCTTTGCTTCCACCCAATACACCGCTTCAAAACCCACCGCAGCTTATCGTTTTCCATAGAGTCTTTGTTTATTTTGTCATACATATTTAAATTAATTTTCCTTTCCTTTCTGCTTGGCAAACAATTTAATTTAATATGTAACTACAAACATGTCACACGGTAAATAAAAATATTTTGCTGATATGCTTGATTCAAAATTTATGAAAAACGACTGTACCGTCCGCCTATTGTTTAATTGAGGTTCATTTTAGTCTTCAGTATATAGTGTCAGCGCCAAAACCAATTCCATAAATGGAATTTCGTGTTCCTTGTTAAAAAAGAAAATTGAACTCAATTGATCACAATTCGAAAACGCCGTTTAATTGACGTGTCGCCAATTTATTAATTTGCTATGCATCCTTTGACGTTTCTTATGTACTGTGTTTTGGCAGTTATGATTTTTGTAAATTTATCAATATTTTATACGTATGCATTTTTTTATTGCCTCACAATATCGTGTCATAAGCTTATAGCTTCGAATTTGAGACGGTTTAAAGTTTGGCTTCTGTTGCGGTTAAGATGCGGTTAAGGTAGTGAAATTGTTTGTTGTTCTTCTAGTTCTTTTGAGATACACTTGAGAATAAGAGCTTGATTATATCGTATTTCTAAAAAACACAATAATTATTGGTTAACTATGAAAAAATTCTTTTGAAATCACTTGTGATTTATGCGAGGTATGTTCTTCATTTTCGCAATGTTTAAAAGTTTGATGAACTTAGTTTTAAAAAAAGAATGTTCTATTGTTTGATTTTTAGAGCTTCCACATCCTAAAAACTGTGATTAGATTTTTTTAGTTTAGATTATTTTTATTATATTCGTTAGAATTTATGTACAATTGGTCTTAAACTAACTTATAACTAAAATAAATCATGTCGGCTCAACAACAGGGGCCCAACTTACTTCAGCTGACTCTATACAATGCTACATTTTTACTTATATCATATTGTTGTTTGCATAATCTTTTAATTGAAATTCTTAATTATAATTTACTGTCTTTGGTTTTAAAAAATTGGAGTTAGGATGCGGTGTTGCTTATCCTCTGTTGTGTCCGCTGCTGGTTCTCTCGTAGAACGGGGCTCCGTCATTGTTCATTATATCCTCGAATCGATCGTCTGTGATGGCTCGAATGTTGAGGTAGCGATGGCTGGGCTCTAGTTATTGCTGGAGTAGTTGCTGGATTTCCAAGTTGGGGTGGTCCTCCAAGTTCCTCAAAATATTTTTGGAGAGCTGTGTCATGAACTGATTTATTGGGATCACTTTGCTGTCTTCATATAGCTTCTTGTTTGGGACATATTTCCTTGTAATGAGGTTTCGGTGTAGGCCTGTACAGCTACGGAGTATCCTCCTTTCAAAAACTTCGATCTTCTTCATATATGTTGGTGATATGGTGAACCAAATAGGACAAGCGTACGTCAGAACTGGACGGATCAGCTGCTTATAGATGAGGAGTTTGGTATTAGTGTTTAGTCCATTTCTTCTTCTAAGAAGCGGGTGGACCAGATGTAGGGAGAAGTTGGCTCTCTTAAGCATAAATGAAGCGTGCTTATTGAATTGGAAGCGGTTAGTGAAATTCACTCCAAGGTATTTTGCTGTTGTCTTTGTCCTTATCACTGTGTTGTCTGGTAGCTTGATACTGATATTATCACAGCGTGATGCGAAACGTCTTCGACCTCATGTTGCTGTTTTTGGGGTTCTGAAGCAGATAAGCTCGCACTTATCGCTATTTATCTTTAATCCCCATTTAAGGTAGTAGTCCCACAAGTTTCTTATGTGACCTTCAACTCTCCTGGATGCGATTTCTGGTGAAATGGTTGTTGAATATGTTAAGGAGTCATCGGCATATAGCTTCGTTTTCGTCCCTGGGATGTTAGTAGGCTGGTCAGCTGTATAAAGGTTGAAAAGTATGGGGCCCAACTTGGAACCTTGTGGAACTCCAGCGCTGATCGTCTTTCTTTGTGAATATTCTTTGTTTACCTGTACATAAAAGGATCTATGGGTTAGAAATTTTTTGATTAATCTTAGCAAGTTTTGCGGTAGTTCTAGACTTGACAGTTTGAATATTAGTCCTTTTATCCAAACTGTGTCGAAGGCCTTTTCGATGTCCAGTAAACAGGCGACTGTCGTCCCTGCGGTTCTTGTAATTCTTTTGAGATACACTTGAGAATAGGAGCTTGATTATATCGTATTTCTAAAAAACACAATAATTATTGGTTAACTATGAAAAAATTCTTTTGAAATCACTTGTGATTAATGCCAGGTATGTTCTTCATTTTCGCAATGTTTAAAAGTTTGATGAACTTAGTTTAAAAAATAGAATGTTCTATTGTTTGATTTTATCCTAAAAACTCTGAATCTGAATACCTTTCAATGGCTTTTGACGTAAATACATATATGTTTAGAAGTTAATGTCGGGAGAAAACCATTTTTCTTGTTCTGAGATAAACACTTCGAAAGGAGAGTTATTTTGGGTACCAATATGAGAAGACGCCTTGTACATGCTGAGATTAATCAGTACAATTTCAGCTTTCTTTTTTAAAACAAACAAAAAAAGATTAAATAATTCCATGAAATCGTTCAAGTTCCTCCAGCACACAGAAGTACCGCATCCTGGAGTTAACAATCAAACTGCGATAGTGTCGGAACGTGGCTATAAGAAGTATAAGCCAAATTACCAAATTGGTTTTGCTATATTTTGTCCAAGGTAGTATTGTTAATGTTTTTCAGTTATCTTCAATTTGTTCTCATACGTCTTAGTGTAGTGTCTAATATTGTTAACCGTATGTAAGCGCTGGACAAATCTTAATTTCAGCTTCACTTACGCGATGCTTGATGTCGTCATCACAAGATGCTTCGCTGGTGATAATAGATCGAAGATATTTAAACATTTCGCGGTTGAATTGTGCGCTAAATTGTCGCGCTTGTGCGATATCTAATTCTCTCAAGAACATTTATCCATACATCAGGTGCTCGTTGCATGGTTTTAGTATCTTCAATTATCAATTATCTCCAGCAAAGAATAATTAATTAAGTTGAAAGTCTAGGACTATTTTAAAAAGCCAAGGACTCAAGACGCTCTCCTGGTGCACACCAATTTTGATTGGGAACTCTTCTATGACTCCTAAAAGGCATCTTACAATTGTTTCGATTTACTTGTACATGACCATGATTTTCAGAATTCTGCGTTGACTCGGGAGCCCGTAGAAGAATACATTCCGTAGGAGGAATGCAACTGGCTATTATACTGGAGCGTTGCTTGTAAAAATAGCGATATAACCATTGAAGGCATGTGAGATGACAGCGAAGCTCAAGAGATGTAAGCGTATCCGTATTCATCTGTCACTCATCAAATTTACAGTTATTTATATATAATATATAATATAATATAATATATATATAATTATATAATATATAACTCCTGTGCTTGTCCAGAGATTGGAACTATACTCAGTTTTGGTCGAATATAAGCTTTGTAGATTGCATCCACGAGAAGCAGACACAACGAAGAACTGCACGGGCTGTACAGCAAAACAGGCCTAGCCGAAAGAGTAAAAGTTCAACGTCTCAGATGGGTGAGACATATAGAGTGGATGGAAATGTATGCTCCGGCCCGGAAAATCTTCGATTCCGCCCAGAGGGACGGTGGAGGAGAAAAAGACCGAGACTCAGGTGGCGCACACAAGTGAAAGAGGACCTCGACCGACTTTACGTGCGAAACTGGAGGCAGCTAGCTAGGAACCGAGCTGGCTGGAGAAGCTTGTTGGTTGAGGCCCAATTCCACCACGGACTGTGGCGCCACCTAAGTTAAGGTAAGGTAAGGATTATATCCAAATCAGACGGGCTAACAAATATCTTGTATCTTCGCCATTTCTTATTTTCCACGCGACAGTGTTGTCAGGATCAGAATTTAATGTGCTAATCTTAAACTGTTGTTCCACATCAGAAGAACATGATTTTTTTTTTTTTCTTCCAAAGAAGAAGAGATTCATTGAAACCGGGCATGCATTTTCTATAAATGAGCTTAATGCCAAACTCTATCAAAGCCAAGTGCGATAATCTTACTTTTTCCAAAATGATCTATGCTAGATACACACTAGGCAACCGTTGCAGCAACGTGTTTAGTTTGTTCACTACACACGTGGCAACTGTTGCCGCAACCACAGTACTGTGTGTAGCTGTGATAAAGAAAAGGCACAAGCGGGAGAAAAGTAAAATTACATTTTTGAAATGAGTGAAGTAATACGTGAGATCACTATTATTATAATTCACTTTATATAAGTCCGCACGAACCTTCTTAATTGTTGGTTTCCGACGAACTGAACAAGTAAATGCAGTAAACACATGAAGCAACGGTTGCAGCAACCGACCGAAAATATCAAAACTTTTAGATATTTCTGGCAACGGTTGCAGCAACACGAAAATCAATGGGCAACACAGCTACACACGAAGCAAGTGTTGCTGCAACGGTTGCCTCGTGTGTTCTAGCATACAAATTGATTTCATTTGATGAGATAATATCATCAGAGCAGCAGAAGAAGAAGATTGGTCCTATAAAATCATTCATCATCTTTCATCATTGAAGCTTTTTCCGGTTTTTTTCGGTGGTGTATTACAACAATACGACTGTTTCGCTACAATGTTGAATCCGTATACTGCTATATGGATGCAGCAGTTGGAAAGTTTTCAGCCCGAGGAAGTAACATACTTTTGTTAATAGATGTCTACGAAACATGCTTAGGATTTTCTGGCCATCGAAGATCTCCATAGAAGAACGGGATAGGAACACATCGACTCTATTGTACGACGGCAAAAGTGGCAGTGGATTGGACCATACACTTCGAAAAGGCAATGACTGTATTGCAAATGAAACGCATTGGAATGCAGTATAATCTGCTCACACATGAAGAAAGAAGAGTTGGGCGGACGAGAAGCATATTATGTCGTACAATAGTCGAGGAGGAATTACCACAACTAGGCAGCAGATAAGCGGAGTTGAAACACAAATTCCCGAAATCGCACATGATGGTGCGTACGTGTAGTTGAACGTTGAAGCCCTATGACCCGCTAGGGGTCCTCTACGGTTACGATTTCAGTGTAAGGGTAATCGAAAACAAATATTTGAATTAAATTAGACAACGTATCAAAATCTTTAGAATTTTGCCTAATTTTGGGCTTATAAATAAAACATGTATGAATGATGCGTTTATTTATCGCAAAAGGTTTTCAAAAAAGGCTAAATATTTTGTTTCGCTAACGGCTATCCAATACCCGGTCATTGATCCTTATCAAATGTGATATTAGCTTGACTGAACATTAACTTCCTGTATCACCATTCACCTTGAAGATTGACAGAAATTTACTCCTGCTCCACATTATTATTGTTAATAAGAGCAAAATTGTTCACACAAGCCTTTCCAATTTATTTATTATATCAGCGTTAAAATGATCTCTCAGAAGAATAGCAACTCTATCAAATAGCTAAGTTGAAAACTTATGGTTCGGGTCTCTGATATCTCTCAGTTCTCACCTTTACTAACATACCTGATAATTGAGCTTTCTAATCAATATTATGTATTTGTCAAAATACTATTCAAACGCTAAACTTTTGTTTTCTTTTCAGATAATTTTTGGAATATTGTACATAACTTGATATCAGCAAAAAAAGTCAAAATATTATCTTACAATTATCAAAAGCACATCATTGGAAAGTAGTAAGAAAATTGGAAAGTTAAGAAAAAGTAAACAATGAAAATGAATAATGATAAGGAGGCTGAAATTGTTCACCATGGAACAGTTTACACACCAACGCGAACCCGAGCGGATCCCTCTGAAGCTGAATACTCAATAAGGTGACTAAACCACTAGTTGGCAATCTTTGTGAAATGACATTGCATTTTTCGTGATATATTTTAATTACGAAGATTCATCAGCATTTAATTTGTTTAAACAAATAGTTTTTAGCCCATTTGTGTTTCAAAAGACCAAAGGTTGTTTGTCCAAGTGACAAATCTAAAATTCGAATAGAGCTTTTAAATAAGCTTTATTAGTAGGTAAGCGAAAATTAATAATAGACATACAGAGTTAAGAGCCTAATAACAATAATTTGACATAATTGTAGTTAAAAGATAGATTTAACATATGATCATATACACCAATGGCCAAAATAATAGATACACTCGATATTTTTCTTTGCTCGGACCAAAGCTTTGTTAATTTTAACGAATATTTTGTCTTTGTCATACTGGGAAGACCATTATAGAAAGATGCATTTATATTTAATAATAATAATAATAATAATAATAAAACGGTAGCACTGCATGCTATGCTGACATAGCAATCAGAAAAATTGGGCCCACATCTCGCCAAAACAAATAACCCCGGTAACATGATGCTGCATGTTTTATTGTGAACCTTCTGAACTTGAACCCCTGGACTTCGAACCGTTTTCCGTCCATTCCAACAGACCTAACTTTCGTCGTTACCCAACACATTCCTCTAATATTTTCTAGTTTTTGGAGGATCATCGTTGAGTTGATAGACTTTTGCCAAAAGAAATCTGCTTTTGTCTTTTTTTTGCAAACGGAACTATTCTGGCAGATCTCGAAATTAGATCTGCATTCTGTATTAAACAACAGATTGTTCTGAAACTATCACTGATCTATGTCTCCTGATGCAAAGCTTCTTAATCAATGACAATTTGTCTCTTCTGGTAATTTTTTTATGGCCGCCATTTTTTTTTTTATGGCATTAAAAACTATTAAAGCACAGCCTTCGGCAGCTTTCCCTAATCGACTTTCCACTCTTATGCAAAAGCTTAAATGACTCGCTGTTGTCTTCAGTACAGCGTTTGGCCATTCCCATCACCATTGTTGTCAGGTTTTTAAAAGCAGAATCGCCAAACTTAAAATAAAAATCGCCAATTTTAAAAATTTGTGATTTTGCACTGCGTTTGATGTAAACTCCGGGCGCACACTGAGTGCTCTCTCATGGGCCCCAAGGACAGCAGAAGCTCAATTTCAGAGAAGGATGATATTTATTTTTCTAATTTGATGTGCTATAGGTATCTATGTATTAGAAAATATAAGATATTTCATCGAATATTTTGTAAATGTTAGGTTATTTATGTATATGTTTATAGACGAAATGTTACTTTCATTGGTTATTTTATTGACTTCTTTTTATTTGTCACTGCTTAAAAGAAATAAATTCATATGAAAGAAAAGTCAACAAAATTAGAGGTGTTGCATGGAGCTGTTCAATGCCAAAACAAAAGCCAAGCAGCAATGCAGGGAACATCGAACAAACCTAATTATTCCGTTGTTTTGGCTTGACGTTTTGACGTATGTATTTTGGGGAGGAAAAAGAAATCGGGCACTTTCAATGCGTACACTGACTTTTACTCCACTTACTTTTAGTCATAAGCTTTGTTCATTGAACTTTACCCAGGGTCGCCCCAGGTGTCAAAAAAACCTGGGTTTTTTGAATCTCAAAAAACACTAAAGGGCTATCAATTAAGTAACTGACATATTACAAAAAGGGGAATGACTATTCGCACGTTACTGCTCAACCCGTTTTGCCTGTGCCAAATTAAGAATGTAAATTGAAATGATTATTAAAAACAATAAACTCACACTTGCATACTTATCTAAGTCCATAGTAAGAAACTAGGTAGAATGAATTGTTTCATTTTGAGTGAAATAACAATTAGCTGATATACATATATAACATGAGTTTTATGAGAATTAACAACTTACTTGCAGCAAATTAACACAAATCACAAATTGACAGCTAATGTCAGTATACAACAGCTGATCGTTACCTCAACTCGCTCTAGCAAAATACAAAGATCGACTTCAGGGGGACTTCATAGCGACCCCAGTTTTCAAAAAACAGAAAACTTTCTCTTGAGGGCAAGTGAATCCAAAGAATGACAAACTGACACCAATACATTGTAAAGGGGAAACTGTCAGCTGAAAGTTAGTCAGAAAATCTTATAGACAAACTTTTTTACTTAATGTCAACAAAAAGTAGAGCTAATTCACAAATCAGAATTTTAGTGGACGCAATGAACGCCAGAATCGATTTTTAGTGTCTGCGTTCAGAATTACCTACTATTTCGATGACTCCATTTTGAATGCAGCAATTATCTCTTCCATTTCTGCATGATGAAAATTAGAAGTGAAAACTAGCAAAATGGAAAAGTATGAAGATTTCGATCGAAAAAATTAAAATCGCGAAAATCTAAAAATATCGCCTTTTTTAGGGTACACCGCCAAACCGATTTTCGTGTCGCCAAAATAAATTTCAAATCGCCACATCAGACAAGCCTGCCAATAACTGAACACAATGATAAGCTGAAGCTGTAGTTTGAAATTTAGCTGAAGCGCAAGTTCACTCAACTTTAACTTGCGCTTCAGCTTCATCTTTGTCATTTCACAGGAACAAAATAGGCTAGTTCAATTTTTCTGAACTATCCGAGATCTCTTTTTTCTCAGATCCATTGAATATGACTGAGAAAATTTCATTGATCACTTCGAAATCTCAAGAAACTTGAACTAGCTTAATCAACTGAAAACAAAATGTGTGAGGGAAATACGGAATTATTTATAGAACTGGTTAAAAACGAGATATTTTATGGAATTTAACCAACCCAAACTATAAAAAATTTGAAAAGAAGGCGCAAGTGTGGATTAATATTTCGATAGCATTTAAGATATATATATATATATATGTTTCATATTCTTGGCAGCAAAATTGACATTCCGTACTTCACCATTGTGTTCGAGTCAGCTTCATCACTTAGCTTCAATTTTGACGTGCTTCATTTTTGCGCTTCATACTTCAGCTTCACCATTGTGTTCAGCCAGTTAAGCTTTTACTTAACGGTTATATGGCGGGTAGCGTTAATATTTGAGCTTGATTGTTTGAAAAAAGTACGTAAAATTGTTTTCAGCGGAAAAAATTAAACGCCATTTTATTTCCTTAGAAAATGGCAAAAAGTGTGAATTTTTTTTAATCGTAGGAACGGTTTTTTATTTAACAACTTTATTGAGTAATTAAAACAAAAAAATTCAAGAATGCAAACTTAAACACAAAAATTACTTACGTCATTGTATATGAAATCTATAGTACTACTATGAGGCAGCTTCTAGTTTAGCGAGATACTGCCGTAATAGCGCTGCATCTAGATTTTGATATACATTTGTATGGGTTTTGGGGAGAAGAATGCAATATAATGACGAAAGACTAGGTTGTATGTTATATTTTCAGAAAGGTATGAGTTAGAATGAATAAAAGCATTTGCAGGAATAATGAATAATAAGTACGAGTGAAAGGTTCAAAAAGTGACACTAGACCATATGGTATGGTAGAGTAAGGGAAACAAAAATTAGTGGATTTCCCTTTGATTTTTCGTAAACAAATCAAGATTGTGTGTTTTCAATTATTTTTTTGATTTTGCATTTTTCATGAAATTTTGTTATTTCTGTAGCTTATACCGAAATCAAATACCAATGTTGCCATATTCGGATTTGACTGTTTACAGTAAAATAAGTAACTACGTAGGTACTTCAACTCAAATTTATTTTTTGCAGACTAAAAAATTTGATATAATAATAATTAATCAAACATGGTAAGCATATATTTGCAAATTCTTCCAAGAAATCCATGCCAATCAAGAAAGATACAGATTACGAGTTGCGTACATATGTTATACAGATATACAGTGTAAGTGATGTTTATTGCTAGCGAAGCTGCATAAGAAAAAAAACATTCACTATTTCTTTTTTGTCTAATGACAGAGTAAATCATGAGCTCATTATTTTAAAAAAAATAGGGCCATAAGGACTTTTATATGAAGTTTTTGGTCGATCCCTTATATTTTTTTTAATTCAATATTGAAAGACTATATAAAGTGTTGTCTTGTTTGTCGGTTTTAATTATATTGTTGTTTAGTTGAGTTAATGGTACATATGTCACGTTTATTACGTAAAATGAACAAACTCAAAAATTTATTTTGCAAATACTCCCTTCAACAAATTTGCAAAATGTTGAAAAGGTAAGAATTTAATTTTATCTTTTTGTTTGCATTTTTTCAGATTTTCCTTGGCAAAAAAATCAAAATCTTTTCCCTTAAGGCGCTTAATGTAATGTCAACCATACTCCTTTCCTGTGTTCTGTCCGTTCTGTCTCTTTCTAACATTGCATTATGTGTTAAATTCATCTCCCCGACTAAAAGTCTACACTGAGAAATAGCGAGATAGCGAAACTAGATGACGCTAGGTGAAACACCCATCTTGATTGATAGTACTATAGAAAGATATACAAAGCTTTGTTTACAAACAAAATTAAAAAAAAAATTAAGAAAATTATTAAAAATACAAAAAAAAGTTGTTCGAAAATATTTTAATGTCGAATTGCTTTGGCTATCTACATCTTCCTGAATATCAAGTTTGATTGTAATCGGTTAAGCGGTTCTCGAGAAAGTCGAAGAAAAAAAACCGTCCTATGAGGGTACTATTTTGAGCCCACCTCCTTAATTTTTTGTTCATTAGTACATACACCAAGCCTACAAAAGCGCATTGATTTTTTTTTCATACAAATTCGGTGCCGTTAAACGGTTATATGACAGGAACCGTTAATATTTGGGCTAAACAAAACATAAAAAAGCCCTCTATAGAATGTCAAAATAACCTTAAGTTCTAAATTTAAAGACGATTGGTTCCTGTAGTTCAATAGACATCCGTACAGACAGACAGACGGAATCTAGCCAGTAACTCAAATATGTTGCTCAAATATATGCAAGTAAAAATACAAAATGTCGTCTATAGGATGTCAAAATTATGTATATGTTCCAAATTTGAAGACGATTGGTTAAACCGTTTATGCTGTAGTTCAATATACATCCGTACAGAAGGCCGAATTTTGCCACTAATTCAAATATGTTTCTCTATCATCATATCGTTTTGAAAATTCGGTTAATATTTGGTTTATTTGATGTTTCCTTTCCCATACCACGCTTAATAATGTTAGTGTGTTTCCAATAACTGAATATCTACTCGGCATTTAATTTAAAATCGAACTGGACTTGGGTGATGAAACTATTCAATTGAGCCTTCTAAGCCCGAAGAAGCAGCAACAATTATTCTTCGTTTGATCGTTGTTCTCTGAGTTAATAGCGGAGCCCAGGTAGACAAAGATTTTTTGTCCAAGACGTCGATGCTGGTTCTCTTCTTGATGACAGCATATACTTGGTTTTGCCCTCATTGACCTCATCTTCTGTCATTCCGATTATGTCAATATCGTACCTATCATCGCAAGTAGAAAATCATCATCATAATCGCAACAACCTGGATTCGGCACGGGTCTCGTCCAATAAGTTATTTCATAAATTCCAATTACTGGACGAAGACATCCACTTTCGTATCCCAAGGCTTCGGGCGTCTTGGTCTACGCCATCCATCCAACGTAAACAAGATCTGACACATTGTTTTCTACAATAAAAAGAACCGCAAACGAGCTAGGTACCCAGCAGCCCACATCTCATATCCTTCGAAATAGATTTCATAAAATTCATGATTTTATTTTTTCCGTAATCGTGGCACACGTAGCCAACAATTCTCCGTAAGACTTTCCTCTCGAACAAGGATAAGAGATCAGAGGGCCTTATAGAAAGCACCCAAGTCTCGGATCCGTATATGAGTGTGTACTGGCAAGACCATAATCTAGTGCAGCAGGAGCTCGGTTTTTATAGTAAAATTTCTTCTGGATTTGAACTGCCTCCACAGATATAGTAAGTTCTGCAGCCGCCCGCGTATTCTCCATATTTTATCGGCTGCTACCTTTAACCTAAGGTAATGAAAGGATTACACTTCTATAAATTCATGCTCCACTACTCTGATTGTTGGATCAATACTTCTCGCAGACGTAGCCACCATGTGCTTGGTTTTCCCTTCATTAATATACAGCCCCAGGTTTTGTGCCGCCTGTTTGATCTGGATGAATGAGTCTTGTACAGCTTGTTGAGTTCTGCCGATAAATTTCGATGTCGTCTGCGTAAGCTAATAAATGGCTGAACGATAGTCCCTCTTGTTGACGTGCTACGTGTAATGCATTGCTTTTTCCAACGCCAAGTTTAATAGGATTCAAACCAGACCCACCCTTTTTGGAGTACATTAGAGATGTTATTGGTTTGTACAGCAGACCGGCTACATTTACTTGGCTTGTAATGTAAGTCATGATCAGCCTAAAAAGTCGTGTGGCTATGCTATCGTAGGTGCCTTAAAAGTCTATAAAAAGATGGCATGTTGAGTTGATGTTAAATTCCAGATTTTTTCCCATCACCTGCCTAGGTCTGATCGATTATTGATTTGCCTGGTATGAAAGCACATTGATAGTTGCCCATTATGGTTTTCGCGTTTGGGGCTATCCGTTCTTAGATTTATAGGATGTACTAAACAATGTAATACCCCTATAATTGATGCACTTTGTGACACCTCCCTTCTTATGTATGCGATATATGATGCCTTTTCGCCAGTATTCTGGCATTTCTTCGTTTACTATCATTTTATAAATTGTTTGATATGGTGTTGCCCCTCCTCGCCTGGTGCGGATCTCGCTCTCTATTTCTTTCCATTTCACAGAAAATGTTTTCTTCCAGGATTCTTTTGTCTGCTCTTTATATACATCTTCGCGTGCCCCCGTTCTATGAAACATTTCTGGGTATCGCAGCTTTCTTACGTTCAGACGCTTGTTTGCATTCATCATCCAACCAGTCGCTCCGATTTCTGCATCTGCGACTGCTGCCTAAGATGGTGTCAGCTGTACTAATGGCTTTGTTATAAAGACGTAACGTAGCAATCCGCCCTCGGAACACTATACCAAGAAGATAGTGATTCGAGTCAATGTTGGCACCTTTATCAGCAAGTGGTCAATGAGGTTACGTGTGGCTCCATCAGGTGATACCCAGGTGGATTTGTAGATATCTTTACGCTGGTTGTCCCAACAACCAATTTCGTGGATGCTCCATTGGCATTACTGTTCTCATGCAAACTATGGGAACATATTTTGGCGTTGAAATTGTCAAGGACGATCTTAACGTCATACCTTGGCAGGCTAGTTCGTAGTAGGAACCATTTTTCTCTTCTTCGAACCCCTCAATAGGTGCGTAAAAGTTTATGAGGCTGATGTTATTGCATTTGCCTCGCACGCAAAGTGTGAATAAACTATCCGTTTATTGCATTAAAGCCGATGATCGTAGGCTTCATTATTTAGCCTAACCCGGGCACATGATGTTTTGTGTGACCGCTGTAGTATATGTATTCGCTCATTTTCTTCAACCCAGTGCAAATAATGTTTTCGAGTGCACTCTCATGAGCTCCACATTATTTGTTGTCTCAAAATATTAGAGCTGGCAACATTTAAATCGCCTGTTTGAATGCAAAATTAAGTTCCAAACAAATTATATTTATTTTGTAAAATTCATTAATTGTTTATAGTAATAAAATATTATAATAATTAACAAACATTAGTATAAGTATCTTCTTCTTCGTCGTGGAAATATTAACGTGAAAGGTCGAAACACGAATCCAAGAATTACGTGAAAAGTTGGTTTTAGTTCGAAACAGAAGTCCTGATCTCTGTATACATTTGAGACAATTCAACAAAAAAATGTTACACATACGCCACAGTGTCTGGAATATGCATTTTCCTTAAAAAAGGTATTCACATAAATCTGACGTCAAACTGACGACATCATAAAGACGTAAAGATCAGATAGTAACATTGATATCTGTGCATATTTGTATGACACATTTGGTTTTTATCACATGAACTAATAACAGAATAGAGATACATTTTAATTAACTTCGTAGAAATAGAAATATCTACGAAGTATAGACACGAGCACTGGCTACTGAGGCGAGGCCATCAGCCAACTAGAGACAAGTTATTTTGAAAACTAACAAGTAATAGAAATGTCAGCTTTTTTATTGTTTTATTGTATCGAGTAAATAGCTTGTCATGTTTGATATTTTTTTTTTTCTACGGCGAAAGATGAACAAATCTTCATAGACAATATAGGCCCATACCTATGATAGTGTGAGAATCTTACTCACTAAAAAACACCTTCATTTGTTCATTTTCATTCGACTACAACTAAGTTGCCTTATCAAGTAGTTTAATCTTCATTTTCATAAATCACGTTTGGCAGGGAGCCCTCCGTCGAGGGGACCTGCAATTCCGCATAATCATACGGTTAAGTCTTGCTACGCTAGGTCGAACGGTCTCGTTCTCCGAAGTCGGCGTACAAGATGTATCTCTTCAAAGCGGGCCTTGTATGCTTCTATTACAGTGGCCTTGTAAACGTGTTTTAAACTTGGTGGCAGATTTTTTAATTTCGTCGTTGACAGTTTCCATACACAGGTCTCTGTTTAAATCGCTGTTTCGTATGTGCCATGGAGCACACACAATTGCTCTTATATATGGCTTGGTTTCGCACAACCCCAAAGTTGTATTCCGTAAGTCCACACAGGTTTTAGCACTTGCTTGTAAATAAGCAGTTGGTTATAAGTACTTAGAATGGAATATTTTCCAATTATCCAGTTTAATTCTCGTAACTTAATATCGAGTTCGTCTCTTTTCTTTTTAACGTGCGTCTTCCATTTAAGCTTAGCATAGAGTCATGCCTAGATACTTTGCTTCGTTAGCCTGCGGTATTTGAACTGAGTAAATAAAGATGGGTAGATTGTTAACATTCTTGTATGTATGTGTTGATTTGGACTCCTTTAGAACAATGCACCATTTCTTCGTCCAGTTTGTTATTTTATCAAGAGTTTTCTGTAGCTTTTCGTTTTCTCTTTCAATTGAGCTGGATGATGCAAGTATGGCCGTATCATCAGCAAATGTTGCTCTCGTGACGTCTTCTTCTTGAGGTATATCTCGAGTATTAAGAACGAATAACACTGGGCCAAGAACGCTTCCTTGTGGAACACCAATATTTATTTATTTGAATCTTGAATATTCAGTGCCTTGTTTCACTCGGAAAAGTCTTTTTTGCAGATAGGATTCCAGAATATAATATATTTGTTTCGGAAAAAACTGTCTTAATTTAAATCTTAAGCCGTCGTGCCAGATCTTATCGAAAGCTTGGGAAACATCAAGAAACGCGCTTGAACATACCTTTCTCCCCTCTAGGGATTTTTCAATTTCATTTGTTATTCTGTATTCTTGATCAATTGTTGAGTGGTTATTTCTAAAACCGAATTGGTGTTCGGGAATAAGCCGTTTCTCTTCTACAATTGGAAGTAGCCGATTAAGTAATAATTTCTCGGTATGTAAGAATTCTTTTCATTAAGAGTTTTGCCTGGTTTTGGGACCATAATGAGTTCGGCCACTTTCCATTGCTGTTTACCTTCGAGATAAGTAGAAATCTCATGGTTTTTTGAATCTCTGATTGCATTTTACAGCTTACTGCAGAGGTGATTCAAAATAGTTTTGTGTTGAGGAGCGCGGGATTCTTACGTGCTTTTCTTTTTTCGAGTATAAGTTCTTTAATTTCAATTGAAACATTTTGCCCGTTAGGAATTGAATTTCTAATATTTTGCGGAGTGTTTTTCCAGGCAGCATCTTGGACGATTTTAATAAATCTGTCGACTTCTTCTTCTAATTCAACCGGAGTTTGCAATGATACTTCAAATGTAATAGCCTCTTCGCAAACTGCACGAAACCTTTCCCAATTCGGTTTGTTGTTTGTGTTAAAAATGACGCACTTTCCTTCAATATTAGGCTCCCGCTTACTGTCAACATGACTGGTGAGTGATAAAAAATCAGCACTAGTTTCCATGCAAGCTTTAAAAAAGTTGTCTCCCTCTGGTTGATATGCATCTTGATCCCCAAAACGTATGTTTTGAATTAAAATCACAGCCTCTAATAAACTTAGAATCGAGAGCTTCAAAACGGGACAATATATTGATGCAATGCTATATGTCTAACGTCTGTATTTTATATTGGCTGCACAACTTGCATTTTCTCAAGTTCGATTGTTAACTTTAAATAGAGAGGAACCACCTCATGCTCTATCAGGTGTACCTTTTATATTGATTACGGTTTCCTTTATTAAGTGTGTTTCAGAAATCAGGCATATGTATGTCAATTTTTTCGTTTGACAAATGTATTTCTAATTCGTCCATTTAAGAAGATAGGCCGTTTGATATTGTTTAAAAAATTCTTAAAATATTGAAGAATTTTTGAAGAAAGCTTCTCTACACATGATCTTCGGAATCTCAGATACAATGGCATAATTCTAGCCTTCTTACATAAAATAACCTTTCAGAAACCATAATTTTATCATCTTCACTAGAAGGGCCTATTTTCAGCCATGTATTTGCATGTGATTTATAAGCAGGAGTGGAATCGGATGATCGTATTAAATTTTAAGGCTGCGTAAGGTGATTACCACGAAAATTACAAATTCTGGCATCACCTAACGCAGACTGAACTTTTTGATTGTGACAATCACTTATCATAATCACCTTAGCCGATTCCATCCCTGACTATTATGATTTTAGGTCGATATGCTTTTAGCTCATGCTTGTTACAACAAATTTAATAAATAAGAATAAGACAGGCTAAGCACCCGCATCAAAACCTTCAACGAGCTTCCAACTACAACTTATTTCGTTGAATCGTGTCTATACTATCAAAAACAACAAACAAACAACAAAAAACAAAAACTTGCAACTCTACTTCCTTACTTAGGTTGCGCTACAGTTCGGGGCGAACCTGGACCTGAAACAACATGCCTCTCCAGATAGCTTGGTCTTTGGCTAGCTGCCTCTAGTTTTGCACTTCAAGTTGGTTCAAGTCATCTTCTACTTGAGCGCGCCACCTAAGGTGAGGTCTTCCTTGACTGTGTCTACCCTCTGAGATGGAATCGAAGATCCTGCGAGCCGGAGTATTGTTGTCCATTCGTTCTACATGAACCAGCTATCTTAAACGTGATATTCGTATTTTTTGACGAGGTCAATGTCGCTTTACAGCGTGTACAGTTCGTGGTTGAACCTTCCTCTCCAAAACCCGTTAACGTAGATAGGGCCGAAACTATTGCGAAGAATCTTACGCTCTAAACGACTAAGGATATCTTCATCCGCTTTACATAGAGTCCATGCCTCGGCGCCATAGAGCAAGACTAGGATGATCAAGGTCTTATAAAGAGTTTCCTTTGTTTTTCCAGATAGGGCTTTACAACTCAATTGCCTCCCTAGCCCATAGAAACAGCGATTGGCAAGAGTTATTCTTCTACTATTAAAATTATGTCTATTTCTTCCACAGCAACACTATTAGTACTTTTGAAGTGCATTACTTGCATTGAAGTAACCGCCTCATTGCCCTTATTAAATTAAATTATACTTTATTATCAATTAGCTGTGATAACAAACACGTTGTGTCATTATCTTTCTAATAAATAATCAAGCCATGCATTAAATCAACTTCCAGACCTGTCAACAACGATCGACCAGACGAAAACAGTTCCCTGTTATATCCAAACATGCGAGAAAAACTCTGGAAATATCGTGACATCATCAAGAAACGAAGCCTAATCGTCGATTTGCTTGCGATTTTTTTCGGTATTGGAACATGGCTTGGTGTCAATGGA
The DNA here is from genome assembly GCA_963971375.1 of Platycheirus rosarum. Taxonomy (NCBI): domain Eukaryota; kingdom Metazoa; phylum Arthropoda; class Insecta; order Diptera; family Syrphidae; genus Platycheirus; species Platycheirus rosarum. The sequence goes on along the minus strand of OZ020509.1, from coordinate 123,772,652 downwards.
ACATTCCTTCAACTCCCGCTTTTGGTTGAAAAAGCCCCCGAAAACTGGAGTCTTGCATCGTATCTCAGTGTTGTAGTGCAAATAGGAAATTTAGGACCTCTTTTATACATTCTCCTACAAAAGATCTCATCAGACAAAATAAACGAATCTAAAGTTATTTACCTGCTCCTTGGAACTGGAACTCTTTCAACAATCCTTGCTGCCTTCTTCTATGATCGAACAGCAATAATTGGAGGCAACAGCTACAGTGTGGCATTGTTTGTGTTTACCTTCTGTTTAGCTCTGACAGCATGTACAAGTTCGGTGCTCTTCATGCCATACATGGGACGATTTAAGGAAATTTACTTGGTAACATTCCTCTTTGGCGAGGGACTCAGTGGATTGTTGCCAAGTGTTGTAGCTCTTATTCAAGGAGTTGGAGGCAGCACTCAATGTATTTTAAATGAAACAGCTACAGGAAGTGTTTGGGAAAAGTACACTCCACCTCCTCTATTTGGAACAAGAGAATTCTTCATCATTGTCTTTGCCTTGATGTTGTGCAGTTGTATTGGTTTCACACTTCTGGATCGCCTACCACTGGCTAAGAAACAATATGCAAATGTGACGGTCAAAACTGGAAACAAGTATGTTTATGAGCGTGATGATAAAAATGCGGGACACATTGAAGAATTACCACAAATCTCGACTTGTCAGTATAAATGCATGTTATTGCTTATCGGATTGGTGTCCTTCTTTGCCAATGGAATGTTCAACAGTATTCAACCGTTTTCGACGATGCCTTATGGAAGTGAGACATATCATTTAACAGCAACTCTAAGTGCAATAGCAAACCCTGTAGCATGCTTTTTAGCTGTTTTCCTGCCTCACACCAGTTTAAAATCCATTCTTTCCTTGACAAGCATTGGAGCTTTGTGTACGATTTATGTATTTGTGATGGCAGTCATGAGCCCCAATCCTCCTTTAATGGGAAGTTCTTGGGGCAGTGTGATTGTGGTAAGTAGAATTGATAATTCATAAAAACAAAAAATCTTATTAAAATCATTTTTTTCAGATTTTTCTATGGACTCTCTTGATTGGCATCGTAAGCTATGTTAAGCTCTGCATAACGTCAGTGATGCGGGCCCAAGGTGGCAAATCTCTAGTGTGGACTGGATCCCTAACGCAAACAGGCTCTGCCGTAGGATCAGTGTTGATTTTTGTGTTGATTAACTGCACTTCTATTTTTGAGTCGTATAATGAAACTTGCGGTTAACAAAGACTTGATGGTTTAAAATAGACGAACAACACAATGTGTGATACTCTCTAATTGTAGAATGTTTGTACAATTGATTTATTTTTGAAAGAACGAATTTGTAAAAAAAGTAATATATACATACCTCGAGTGGACTCTATCGAAATAGTGACTTGTTTATACTTTAAAGCCCTTTACTGTTAAATGAAATTATTGTACTTAAATACTGATATTATAGAAAAATCCAAAAAAAAAAAAAAACAAAGTTTAAAACAGTTTTATAAGTTAAATAGCACGTTTCAAATGTTTCCTAAAATTATGTAAATTTACGAGTTTAACAATCAAACTTACCACCTACTGGAACAATATACATATACAAAATTATACATATATGTATGTAGTTGTATAATGAATAAGTTTTTGGGTTTATTATTCTTATTCAAGACCAATTCAAAAGTTCGGAATGTTTGTTTTTCCAAGTCCTAGCAATTAAAGATTTGTAGATTTGTATGCAGTGTATATACAAAGTTTGTATCCGAAAATTTTTTTCGTGTGTATTTCAACCAGGAAAATTTTTCCAATGACAGAAAATTTCAATGATTGCTATAACTGACCCCTCAAAAAAATTCCAATGATTTGTTTCAATGATGCATTTCAATGATAGCTATAATGACGAATTAAAATAAGTGCAACACATCAGTTGTCATGAATTGCAGCATTTGATTTGACCACAGCAGCGGATCGAAATGGCATGAAATGCTCTATTTCTATAGCTTGAATGCAAATGCATGGACCTATTAAGTATGGACTGCTAGGTTTATTAGGTTGACTGGTTGTCATTTCCATTGTATATATAAATATATATATATACAATGGAAATGATATATATATAAACTACCTATAGTGCTATAGTACTATCATGGGATGCGAACAAATATTTGCTGCACCAAGCCGCTTTTGGTGCTTGTGTAGGGTGTAGGGACATTTTATTTGAGAGAGAGAGAGAGAATCAAGGTTTTAAGAGGCCAATTATAGCTATCATTGAAATTCATCATTGAAACAAATCATTGGAATTTTTTTGAGAGATATTTTATAGCAATCATTGAAATTAGTACTCTCATGGTGGTCATTTTTCGTCTGGCCATCTTCCTGGTTGATTCAGAACTAACTGTAAATAGTTGAGACGAGAACCTTTACCGATATTTTACCAGTATTTAATAAACTTTTGTTGTCTGTACTTATTCTATATTAACACCAATTGGCAATTTCAGCACGCCTAATTGCGACTTGATTCAGAACTAAAAAATGATGCTCCATGATAGTATTATATGCAGTGTATATAAAAAGTTAAAATACACGAACAATTTTTTCGGATACAAACTTTGTATATACACTGCATATAGTACTATCATGGAGCATCGTTTTTTAGTTCTGAATCAGGTCGCAATGAGGCGTGCTAAAATTGCCAATTGTGTGAATATAGAATAAGTACAGACAACAAAAGTTAATTAAATACTGGTAAAATATCGGTGAAGGTTCTAGTCTCCACTATTTAGAGTTAGTTCTGAATCAACCAGGAAAGATGGCCAGACGAAAAATGACCACCATGAGAGTACTATAGAAAATGTATATACAATGATACAAATCTGTCATTGAAACTGAACGAAATTGGCACTCAAATCAGTGGAACGAGTTGTTCCATATTCTGTCAAAAAACAATCAGTTGACACGAAAAACGAATTTGCATCAGGAAAACAGATAAATACATTTTAAGTAAAAAATATTTGTGCAAATTGATTTGTTCTTATCGAAAAAAATTCTTCGTATTATTTGCTATCGATTGGTATAACATTTGTGTTACTTATCAAAGGACAACATATAAAAAAATTGGTTTAAAGTTTTTCAATGATGCATTTCAATGATAGCTATAACTGGCCCCAAAGTGAGAAAATAGTCACTTAATTTCCGATCTACTGTGCCGAAAAAAATCTTTCCTATTTCTCTTCTCTAATTCTTCTAACTAGTGTCGTGCTCGTGCAACATTCGGTTGCATTCTAAAAGGCATTGTGCCTTACAGACACATATGTAGTTAAAATATTATTATTATTATAAGAGCATAGGTTTTAGTGTTATGATTTGTGTTTTGTTTAGTGTTATGTGCAATGTCACGCGGAAAAAAAAGAAGGAGAACATGAAATAATCGAGCATCTTGTATCGCTTAGCTGAGGTGAATAATTTTTTTTGTAAGGATTTGTACCCGATCCAACATTTTCATTGTTTGCATAATTTTTTTATATATATGATTTTTTTTTTTTTTTGTAATTAACGCTTGCACCCTTTTGCTTTGTTTCCCTTTTAATGTAGAACATACTGCGCGGGCATTAGGTAGATAGAGAGGGGAGAGATAGGAGGTGTCGATTAACATTGGTTTTGAATGTTTGCAGATCAAAATGGCAAGGGAAAATCTCGCCGGGTAAACTATTCCAAATTCGTGTTGTTCGGCTAAAAAAGAATCCCTATATTTCACGGTACGTCCGAAATTGGGCTCAAGGGTGAACTGATGGGCATTCCTTGCGAGACGAGTATTACGGGAGAAACTTTTAAGGGGAGGAATGCAGCTGGCTACTTCGAATGAACATTTTTTTATAAAAGAAACGATAAAATAAGGAAAGACATGAAACATTGCGTCGGTGTTCGAGAGGGGCAATTGTTTCAGCGGCAGTTTTATTTCCTAGCAATATTAACGCTCGATTTTGTATTCTATCAAGCAGGTGGAGCGATGTTTTTGCGAAGCACCTGCCCACAGGTGGGAGTTATACTCGAGTTTAGGGCGTATAAACGTTTTATAGATTGTAGCCAGATCAGATGGGGGAAAATACTTCTTACACCGATACAGAAAACCTAAGCATTTAGCAGCATTCTTAGCGATCTCAAATATATGGTCGTTCCAACGGAGGTCGTCGTTGACACACATACTGAGTAAGTGCCATTCATGGACAATGGCATTGGGGGTATGTTTAGCTTTAACGACAGAAGACAGCATTGAGTTTTCGAAGCATTAAACTCCACACGATTCCTATTACCCCATTTGACAATGCTGTATAAATCGGAGTTTAATGAGCTTGACATACGGTTCCGTTGCAAGTGTACGTCCGAAGGCGAAGAACGTGAATTATCGAACGAATATGAGGGTAGAGCCGTCAGCAAAACAGTTAGGAGGATTAGAAGTAACAGACAGAAGTTAATTTTTAAAAATGAGGAAAACAGTCGGAGACAGAACAGAGGCCTGGGGCACACCAGCATTTATATTGTGCGAATCAGACTTGAATCCGTCCAATACAACTTGTATTGAACGGTCCAGAAGATAGCTTCTAATCCAACGAACAAGAGTATTATCGATCTCAAAAGCACGCATTTTCGATAAGAGAGCTTCATGCCAAACTCTATGAAATGCCTTGGAGATATCAAGAGCAATAATCTTACTTTCACCAAAGCGATGTAAAGATTTGTTCCACTGTTCGGTGAGATATGCCATCAGATCACCAGTATAACGACTGTTGCGGAAACCATACTGACGGTCATGGAGGAGCTTTCGATCTTCGAGATATTCCTTAAGCTGACGGTTAATCAGTGTTTCCATGACCTTAGAAAGAAGGAATGTGAGTGCTATTGGTCGGTAGGAAGAGGGGGAGGATGGGTCTCCTATCTTAAGGACAGGCTGGACAAATACTGTTTTCCATCTTCTAGGAAAATAAAATAAGGTATTTTTTTGAGAGTAAATAATTGATATATATAAATCGAGCTATATGTTCAAAGAAATGAAAGATATGAATATTAAACAATTTTTTTCGAATTAACACTGAATCAAATTATGTTGGAGGTTTAAAATGTTGAACTTTATTTTTTGTCTCAAGAAAAATCCCTTCCGTCTTAGCACTAAGGGTTGAAATGTGTACTTGAAACAACGTATTCATTGGGACACCCCAGTCCGGCAACAGTAAAATTCTCAGGCAACGCAACGCAACACCGGACGCAAAGGATTCTATGGGTCGGGCCCTTTAGACAAAACTTTTTTTTTGAAAATTAATACAACAATATCCACGTAACCCACTACAACTGTAATGAAAATATAAAGGAAAAGAATTTCTTAAAAAAATTAATAAACAAAAAAATAAATTTATATAGATTTTAATAAATTGTTTATATTAGACGCTAATGATTTTAACCGCCCCCTAAGTAAGTAAGTAAGTAATGATTTTAACAGGCAAATATCCGAATAGTCATCTTGCTTATTAAAAATATTCTTAATTCTAGTATCTTAATTTACATTGAGAAATAAAGCGTTAACGAGATAACCTTGACCTTAATAACTCTACACTTTTAACAAAAATGCAAAAAGAGTAAAAAGAGATAAAGAAATGCGAAGTGATCGTAGGGCGAAATGATTAAAAAACAAAGTAGGCACAAAAACAAAGTAAAAATAAACGAAGTAAACAGAAATAATTGTACATAGTCATAACTTACACGGCGCATGAAATTACTTTTGCTTATTTCCTTTTGAATTTGTATTCGGTAATGCACGCGCACTTACACGAAGCATGTTCGAGTTGCGCGTGTTTTTTTCAGTTCCGCATTATTTTGATAGCTATCTTTTATTTTACTTTTTGCGTTACTGTGATCAGTATTAAAAAAATAAATAATTTAAATGAGATAATAAATAAAAAGAAACTAGTTCCGTACACCATCATACATGTGTTGTTATCTTCTTGTAACGTGTTTTTTGAGCAACATGAACATCCAAAACAAGTATGAAGCAAAATAAAAAGAACAAAGTATACAGACAAAGAAAAACGTCAAAACAATTGCATGGACAGTTCTACCCGTGCATGTCCGTCCGCCCCCTACACAATCAGGTTAAAATGCTTGAAAATAGACCTATAACTCCTTGTTGGTGAATTTTAACAGCGTGCTCAAAAGAGAATTGATGCAGAATCGGCGTCATATCTGATATTGCGCGGTGTCACTCTCATGGTGGTCATTTTTCGTCTGACCATCTTCCTGTTTGATTCGAAACTAAACTCTTAATAGTGAAGACGAGAACCATAACCGATATTTTACCAGTATTTAAAACACTTGTTGTCTGTACTTATTCTATATTCACGCCAATTAGCAATTTCAGCACGCCTCATTGCGACTTGATTCAGAACTAAATAAAAGGCACGACTGGGTCGCACGTACTTGCTCTTATGTGCTAAACCTTTTTAAGTGCAGGCGTCTTTTTGACAAAGATTTTATTTTAATATTTTTTGTATGACGTGCAACTTCCTTAGAATCGTTTTGGGGTGAAGCTCGAACGAACATGCGTCACGACAAAGGGATAAACACATAAATATATAGGATTGTTAGCTTTTGCAGTTTTTTAGTGTAGTATTATCTTTCCACTTGCTGCTTACTGTTTATAATATAATTTGCTAATAGAAAAATACAAAGGACTTTTTTCAGTTAAATTTTCATTTTGGTATGGAAAAATTTGAACAACTGGCATAAAGATTCGTCGGAATCAGCAGTATGGCAATAATGCTAGGTAAAGGGACCTTTATACGTCCCAATATGGGACCAATGGAATTTATAAAGGATTTAGGTACCTATAATAAGGTTGGAAGGAAGGTAGGTACTAAAATTAAGATACGTGTTCCAACTACTGTTAAGCCAGTATAGAGACAATATTAAAAGTTAACACAGTGGTTTTGTTTATTTATAGGAAGGTGTAAACTTTTGTTTTCTCGATTGAAATTTTTGCATTCAGTAGTAATCGAATAGTTTTTTTATTTGTTAGTTGTTTTTGTGTGTTTATCAAAGGCTTACTTATTTATTCTGTGCTTTTATGATTTTATGATGATGAAAAATACTTTAAAATACGTAAGTATGTATGTAATGTAGGTTGTCACTTTCTTTTATTTGACTAATGGCTTGGCTAGGGCTTAGCCGAGCAATATGAAATAAAATGTTGGGGAAAAAAATTTATGAATTCAAAAAAACACTACTCATAACGTTTTTTTGGAAAAAATGTTGTAAGCCATCTTATTTCTTTTGCTGTTTTCTATTTTATGAATTTTTCATTTCAAAATCGTTCGACCAGTTTTTTCAAAAAAATGTTTTTTTTGAAAAACTTTTCGAAAACATATTTTAAATTTTTTTTTAGTATGTCAATTTTAAGAAATCTATAGTTTATACTAGGAGAAAAATTTAAAAAAAAATCTATAGATCCGTTTTCAAAATATTCAAAAAACTAAATATTTTTTTAAAAAAATTATTAAAATTTAAAAAAAAATGTTTTTGAAAATTTTGATAAGCAATATTATTTAAATCATAAAACACTACATATTTTACAAATTTCATCAAAATCCGTCAATTAGTTAACGAGAAAGTCTGATTTTAAAAAACCGGTCAAATGGGAGGTACCGTTATAAAACTTTTTCTGAAAAATCCATTAAAATTAAAAGATAGATTTTGCACAGAAAACATCATTCTGAAAGTTTAATCAAAATCGTAGGAGCCGTTTTCGAGAAAAATAAGTTTTTTAATAAAAGTTATATGGCAGGTACCGTTAGTTTTGGAGCTAGAATGCCAATTCCAAAAACTGTCAATTAGAGTACTCTAAAAATACTATAAACCAAGTTTGAATCAAATCGGCCCAACCGTTTAGGCTGTAGATATCGATACGGACAGACCGACAGACAGACGGACGGAATTTCCGGATCCACTTTTTTTGACTTCTCTATCATCGTAATATCATGTTTGATTGTTAGAATTTTTTTTTTTTTTTCGAATGCATAACTTGCCTTATAGTCCCTATAATCGCAAGTAAAAATGATGCTCCATGATAGTACTATATGCAGTGTATATACAAAGAAACAACGTATTCATTGGGACACCCCAGTCCGGCAACAGTAAAATTCTCAGGCAACGCAACGCAACACCGGACGCAAAGGATTCTATGGGCCGGGCCCTTTAGACAAAACTTTTTTTTTGAAAATTAATACAACAATATCCACGTAACCCATTACAACTGTAATGAAAATATAAAGGAAAAGAATTTCATAAAAAAATTAATAAACAAAAAATAAATTTATATAGATTTTAATAAATTGTTTATATTAGACGCTAATGATTTTAACCGAACTGTAGCGCCCCCTAAGTAAGTAAGTAAGTAATGATTTTAACAGGCCAATATCCGAATAGTCATCTTGCTTATTAAAAATATTCTTAATTCTAGTATCTTAATTTACATTGAGAAATAAAGCGTTAACGAGATAACCTTGACCTTAATAACTCTACACTTTTAACAAAAATGCAAAAAGAGTAAAAAGAGATAAAGAAATGCGAAGTGATCGTAGGGCGAAATGATTAAAAAACAAAGTAGGCACAAAAACAAAGTAAAAATAAACGAAGTAAACAGAAATAATTGTACATAGTCATAACTTACACGGCGCATGAAATTACTTTTGCTTATTTCCTTTTGAACTTGTATTCGGTAATGCACGTGCACTTACACGAAGCATGTTCGAGTTGCGCGTGTTTTTTTTTTAGTTCCGCATTATTTTGACAGCTATCTTTTATTTTACTTTTTGCGTTACTGTGATCAGTATTAAAAAAATAAATAATTTAAATGAGATAATAAATAAAAAGAAACTAGTTCCGTACACCATCATACATGTGTTGTTATCTTCTTGTAACGTGTTTTTTGAGCAACATGAACATCCAGACAAGTATGAAGCAAAATAAGAAGAACAAAGTATACAGACAAAGAAAAACGTCACGTCAAAAAAGTTGCAGGGACAGTTCTACCCGTGCATGTCCGTCCGCCCCCTTCACAATCAGGTTAAAATGCTTGAAAATAGACCTATAACTCCTTGTTGGTGAATTTTAACAGCGTGCTCAAAAGAGAATTGATGCAGAATCGGCGTCATATCTGAAATTGCGCGGTGTCACTCTCATGGTGGTCATTTTTCGTCTGGCCATCTTTCTGTTTGATTCGAAACTAAACTCTTAATAGTGAAGACGAGAACCATAACCGATATTTTACCAGTATTTAAAACACTTTTCTTGTCTGTACTTATTCTATATTCACGCCAATTGGCAATTTTAGCACGCCTCATTGCGACTTGATTCAGAACTAAAAAACTATGCTTCATGATAGTACTATAGGCAGTGTATATATAATTGCGGTTTATAAAACGGGTCTAAATTGGGGGCCAGTTATAGCTATAGCATTCAGTAAAAAAAATCAATTGGTTATTTTTGTGTGTTAGAAAAAGATTTAAAACATAAAACTGATACGAATCGATGACAAATCAATTGAAATATTTTTTTCTCATGAAAAAAAATATCCGGAAAACAGTATATTTGTAAAAAAAGCATTTATTTATTTTACTATTTTTACCTTTGTATATACACTGCCCTAAGGCCATTGTATAAACATTGTATATATAAAAATTCTAGGCATTTCAGCATTTTGTAATGTTTTATTTAAAAAAAATCTTTTTTAGATAATATTGGAGTACAGGCTTAAGTACAAAATAAAAACCAATGATGATAAAAGATAATGAAGAGTATATAAGTGACCAACATCATACAACCGACATAATAATGGAGCATCGATCGAACCTCTCAGTAGAAGATAACATAGTGAGGTATTAAATAAACATTAATAGTTTAATGTTTGTTTTCGTAAATTTTCTTGTGTTCGAAAGAATGGTTTAAGGGCCGGGTTGAATATTTAGCATACATTTTAGTCAATAATAGTTTATTAGGTTTGTTTACGAAAAAATGTATTCAGACAATCAATGATTCACTTACCAGATCATCAACTTCCTGATTCAATTGTATATTGTAATGAATGATGGCCGGAGTAATCATCATTAACAGACCCTTCCTTAGTTTCCTATTTGTTTTAGCTCATACATAAATTATTTCACCACTTCTCCATTTTACTAACCGCACAGCTAATTTCGACTTTCATATAATTTATTGTTCACTTAATAACAATTGTTAGCACATCAATTTAAACATTTAATTTTGATTCGTTATTAACAATAATATTTTTCATTATACCATCGCAGTTGGTATATAAAAGTAATTTGTTCGTAATCCTATGCCATAGTTTCCATTCCTTAATTTTCAGTTTATTTGTATCAACATTTAAATGTGATTTAAAAATAAAATAAAATATTTAAGTTTATAGAATCAATTAAAGCCAGGTGTATTTTGTATTTCCAGCACTCCTAACAACAACCGATCTAGTGAAAACAGTTCCCTTCTTTATTCAAATATGATACAAGTCTTGAAGAATAGAAGCTTAGTTGTCGACCTGCTTGCTACCTTCTTTGGTATAGGGGCATGGGTTGGTGTTAATGGAGTCTTTATTCAACTCCCGCTTCTTGTTGAAAAGGCCCCTGAATATTGGAGCCTTCCTTCGTATCTAAGCTTTGTTGTTCAAATAGGAAATATAGGACCTATTATATACACGTTTCTGCAGAAGATGTCAGCTGACAAAATAAATGAGTCTAAGGGCATTTACCTGCTCCTTGGAATAGGAACTGTATCAGCAATTCTTACTGCCTTCTTCTATGATAGAACAGCAACAATAGGAGGGAAACCCTATAGTTTTGCATTGTTAGTGCTCACATTTAGTTCTGCCCTAACAGCATGTACAAGTTCGGTGCTGTTCATGCCGTACATGGGACGATTTAAGGAGATTTACTTGGTAACATTCATCTTTGGCGAGGGACTTAGTGGATTGATAACCAGTGTGGTAGCATTAATTCAAGGAGTTGGAGGCAGCAGTCAGTGCATTCAAAATACAAGTCTATCGGGAAGTGTTTGGGAAAAGTATACACCGCCTCCTTTATTCGGGACAAAAGAATTCTTTCTTGTTGTGTTTGGAATAATGCTTTGCAGTTGCATTGCTTTCATGCTTCTGGATCGCCTTCCATTGGCCAAGAAACAATATGCTAATGTAAAAGTCACAACTGCCAATACGTATGAATACAAACTGGATGACAGAAATGCCGAAAATATCGAAGAACTGCCACAGATATCTTCTTTTCAATACAAATACATTATGTGGATTAATGTACTGGTGTCTTTCTTCGCCAATGGCATGTTCACTGGCATTCAATCATACTCTACGATGCCCTACGGAAATCAAACATATCATTTGACAGCAACTCTAAGCTTAATAGCCAATCCAGTGGCCTGTTTTTTGGCTACCTTTCTACCTCATACCAGTTTGAAAGCTATTGTGTTACAAACAGGCATTTCTGCTGTATGTACAGTTTACGTCTTTGTAACTGCGCTCATGAGCCCCAATCCACCTTTGCTCAAAAGTTCCTGGGGCAGTACGATTGTTGTAAGAAAAGTTATTTAAAGTTAAAAATAGTTAATTTATTTTTTTTATTTTCAGATTATAGTTTGGACTTTTTTGATTGGAGTTGTAAGCTATGTTAAGCTTAGCTTAACGTCTGTGATGCGTGCTCAAGGTGGAAAATCGCTAGTTTGGACGGGAGCTCTATCACTGATCGGCTCGGCAGTAGGTTCAGTTTTTATTTTCGTATTAATAAATTATACTTCCAGTTTTCGAGCGTTCGAAGATACTTGTGGCACACGTTCAATTTCTTAGAACACCATCACTAGCATTCTATGAAAATTGCTCGGGGAGACGGCAAATAGGATTCTATAAAAAAATTCATTCTAGACATTGCTCAGCTCATAACAATATTTTTCATTAGTTTCACTCGGGAGGATCCACTCATTCCAAAAATCCAATCCAACAGCAACATTGGTTCCTCCCAGTTTTTACATTTTTTTATGTGTAAGTGGAAACAAATGCGAACGAAAATAAACGCTTAACTGTTTTTTATAAACCAATTAAATTTCAATTCAATTCAATTCAATTTCCGGCCTGGAAAATCTTCGAATCCACCCCAGAGGGACGGCGGCGCAGTGAGGAAGACCGAGATTTGTGTGGCGAACACAAGTGGAAGAGGACCTCAACCGACTCCACGTGTGAAACTGGAGGCAGCTAGCTAGGGACCGAGCTGGCTTGAGAAGTTTGTTGGTTTAGGCCCAGGTCCACCCGAACTGTAGCGCCACTTAAGGTAAGGCTTGTTGAGTGGATTCTGAATTAATTCCAGCTATTGCAAATTGTAAGCGCACTCATTGCTGTTACAAAATTATAGCAAGTTTGTAGGATATTTTATGAAAAGTGTGTACTTTCTATCTTGTGTACATCTGATTTATATTGGTCCCACTCTTTTTTAATCTGCAGATGCAGATCCATGTAAAGCTGCGTCAAAATACATAAGAGAAATCTGGAATTTGAATATACCTAGTTGCATATAATTTCTAATATTTTTTTAAAAAACAGCCGTACTTACGTATTAAAGCGAGTTTATAAAGCTAACACGTTTTAATATTTAAAATTACATATATAACTACTCTTCAACGTAAGCCGACATCGAAGGATCAAAAAGTAACGTCGCTATGAACGCTTGACACCTCTTGTTAAAAACTCATTAAACCAAAAGGATATGGTTATATTTAGTTTTAGATGGTATTAACCACCCACTTAGTGCTGCACTTGAAAAATTTCAGCTTTCGCCTTGAACTTAGGACCGACTAACTCGTGATCAACCATTGTTCAAACGAAACGCTTCTCCCCTTCAGTCCTCCAAGGTCTCATTTTTTTCACTTTCTAATTCCAGCTCTTTGATCACTCTCAAATCTCAATCTACACATTTTGAATAACGTTGATGATAGATTATCATCATTTTATTCAGGTTCAGGCTCAAATTTTGTGACTTAAGTTTCATACATCAAACAATTTGTTATTGTTGTTTTCGATACTTTGCACCATGCTGCCTTTACAAAGTAGGTATGTACATATGTATTAACTACTCGTATAAAGCCTCCATGATATATTTTTTTGTTTGGATTGTTCTGATGCAGATTTTATATCAGAATTTAACATTCTGAAACACCTCTTGATCCGGGTTACTAGCTTGGCACCTGGTGCATAAGTCTCGGTGTCAAATCCTGGCTTTTGCGTAAATCCACGTGCTACCAATCGAGCTTTGTATTTGTCAATTTAACCATCAAATTTGCATTTTACTTGTTACAGGTTTTCGGTTCTTTAGCAAGTCACAAGCTGTCCATGTATTATTTTTAACCAAAGATTGATACTCACATTCAATTGCTCTGTTCCATTCTGGCCAATCCTGTCTTGACATTGCTTCAGCAATCGTAGTTGGATGATCCTATTGTTCAGCCGCAAGCGCAAAATGAGCATCCCAGTCACCAAATCTTTCCGGTTCTCGCCGAACATGCTCACTTCTTTTTTGATCAGTATTTTCAATATTACCGCGTTCCTTATTTACTTTATTGCTAGCATCTTTGTTGTCGTTGACATTTTCTTCAGCTTAATTCAAGTTATAGTTCGAAATTTCTTCATCGTCAACAATAGTTTCAAAGAGCTGACTATTATCAATTTCCAGGAGCTTCAGATTTTTGTTTTCCTTTGCATAACGATTCCTAGGATTTAGTTCCGCTTCTGACCCCAATATTTGTGTCATTTTCGCGTTTTTTTAAAACAGAGGCTTCATTGAGTTTTACATGTCTTACAATCCTTGTTTTTTGATGTTCAATTTTCCACAGTCGATATGTTCCCGTTGATGAACCGTAACCAAGTATTAAACATTAGTTGCCTTCCTTTTAAATTTTGATCGGTTAGTCCTCGGTTTGGTATGAAATTGTAACATTCTGAACCGAAAATTCTTAAATTTGATAAATCAGGTTTTCGTCCATACCAAATTTTTGCGGTGTATTGAAATTGAATTGTTTTCCAATTGCATTTGTTATGAAAGGTGCATTCGGGGTGAAAAGGAGTCACGTTGACCTGTCCAGATCTTCCGTAGGTTTAGCTCTTGAGCAAACTGTCAACGCTAACGCAGGAAATACTCTTACTGGCCTAACACACAAAACCTGGGTGATACTACATTTTCATTAGGCCAAATGAGCTAATTTCGTTTTTAACGTTTTTGTCAAATTCGATTTGTTTGCTTGATTTTCTTATTCTATATCCACGCCAATTGGCGATTTCCACTGTTGGTGATCTATTTGTTACGTAATTTGCTGTTATAATCGCTAAATTCCAGAATTTTTTAGGTAAGCCACTTGTCAACTTGTATGGAACAGTAAATGTTATTTGACTACCCTTTGACTTACAACAACTTCTAAGTTCAAGCGAAGTGTATTCTCCGCCCTTATAAGCCCTTAATTTCGCAACTTTCTTGCCATGCATAGGTCTTCGTTCTTTTGTTTAATGCAGAAAACCATTGACGCTCTTGAATAATCGTCAAAAGTACCTACTTCCATCATAAGCTGCAACTGACATCGGATCGCAGACATCACTGTGAATCAATTCCAAAATACGATGGATCTATCATTTTTGTTTCTTGGAAAAGATGTTCTTGTTTGTTTGCCAATAATGCACGATTCACAATATTAACCTTTTCGAATCCTGTGGCCATTTGACGGCTTATCAGTTTCTTCATGTCAGTTGTATTTAAATGAGCCATTCGGAAATGCCAACCTAACGATTGTGACGAAATTTCAATACCATCCTCATCTGAGATACCAGCTACCGAGATTTGTATTTCATCGACGTTCTTCAATTTTTGAAAATAATTCTTGCTGTTTACCACAGTACACATAACAAAGAAAGGATATTGCGCAGGTTGTCAAAATCTGAACTGTCTCTTTGTATTAAAAATGGCGGCTCTCTGAGACCTACATACATCAAAATATTTATGAACAAAACTATACACCTCACGTTTGTTTTATATTTTTCTTATTTTCTTTTTTATTAAAAAGCTTTTATAAATTAATTACCACAAATACTTTAAAATATAGCCACGAGATCTATTTTTCAGAACAAACAAACAAGCTAATGGTCTCTGGCGGCCGCCATTTTACTTTGATTTTGACAGATGCGTAGAAGATTGCAAAAATAAAACCTCTAATGATATTACCTTAGATATGTGTACTGTGGCTGTTTACCATAAGATGTATTGCCAGCAGCAACACTATCGCCACCATCACCACAATCCACCCAAAAACACATGTATGTTGTGTAGCACCAGAATCTAATGCAAACTTTATTTCTATTGTATTAGTTCTCTGCTCTGTTGTTTGTGCTGAATGAAGTGCATCATCACTTGCAACTGCACACATTGTTGAACCATTTTCCCTTGAAATCTTATGTGCGCCTTCCAACTGATTCTATTTCTTCTTTCTAGAAAAAATATTAGTCGCTTTTTCTTCTTTTGAAATGACATTCCATAACTTCTTCGACTAGACGATTTTGTAATAGATTAAAAAACGATGAAAACGTAACAAACATCTGTCAAAATCAAAGGAATTTTTGAAGTTTCCATACCAAATTATTGTTTGCTGCTCAATTAAAGAAATCGGTATTTTTTTTAAGAATTAATAAATAAATAAGTCATTAAAATGATAAGTGTTGAAATGTTTTACAACACAAGTAGTGACGAGGTTCACTATGTGAAATAAAAGTTCGTGTGGTCGAATTGTGAAAAAAAAACAAAAAACTTAAACTTTGTGGAAGATCTTTATTGTTGGAAAGCTCACTTAAAACTAACTTTGAAAAAGGTTTCTACATTTCTGTTTTTCTGTTTCTTGGGTTCAGGTTACAAAGACAAATGCACAGTAATGCATTCTGTTGATTTCCGTGGGAATGGAAATCAACTGAAATATGAACGTTATAAAAATAAAGATAATGCATTCTTTTGATTTCCGTGGGAACGGAAATCAAATGAAATCTGAACATTATGAAATTATGTGGTTTGAATTGAATTTTGCTTATGGCGCGAATATCGACTTTGTCTGATATGTAACCTCTCCCCCCTTTACATTAAAATTCTCCTGAATTTTCGGAGTTTCTTTAACATTTTCATTTGAATTTTGGGTACCTTTTTCTTTAATTAAAATAGTAATTTTCTTATATCTTTTTAAGATTTTCACAAATATTAAAACTAGTATAATGATAAGTATTATGGTCGTTGAACCAATAACATAATGAATATTTTTATGTATTTTTAGTAATTTTATCGGTTTAAGGTTTACAATGTTTTTAAGGATGATTTCTTCAAAATTTAATTCCTTAGTAAAATTATAATTCTCCGTTTCGTCATAGTAGAATCTTTCAATAAAATACATATTTTTACTAGTAATTGTTTCATTAAATATCTGGATTGTACAATTGTTAATAGTTATTAGATAGTTTCCTTCCAGTTTGATATTTCTATCGTCGCATTTGTTAACAATGTTTTCATTTTTAATGTTTTTACAAATAATTGTGCTATCGTCCATTCTTTTAATTTCTGTAGTGTGATTTTCTTTAAGAGTACAATTTTTGTTTGTTATGCAATTATTAACAGTAAGCAATTCCTTTTTATATTGAACATCATTTTGATAATAGTACATTGTTTGGTTAATTTCAATGAAATAATATTCTTGGAGTACAATTTCTAAATTTTGTTTGTTTGGAATAGGGGTTATAAGTTTTAAATCAACTTGTTCGTAATTATTTGGAATTTTTATTGCTATGATTAAAGTTTCGCTATTATACTTAAGAGTTCCAACTTTAATATTTTTTAGTTTCAATAAATCAAGCTTTGTGTTAATAATTTCTGTTGTTGTTAGTAGTAGCAACACTAAGATTATCATCTGCAATTAAACGTGGTCGTTTTATATTAATTGGGTGTTCTCTTTCTAATTTTTTTATTCTATATCTGGGCTCGTTTTTGTAATATTTTCTTTTGTAATTTTTTACTGCTATTACCTGTCTATTCTCAGTATATTCTTCCCTATTTCTATTAAGCTTTTCTATTCTTCTTTCTTTTTCTGTTTTAATGCGATTTCTTAAGGTAGCTATGTCAGTGAACATTGCTTCTTCTGGAGACATTCTAATGGTTGAATGGTATCTATTATTATAATTACTAACGGCTCTATGGACTTTTTGGATTATTGTGAGGTCTAAATTCCTCATTGTTACTAATTTTTCCTGCAATGTTGAATGGAATCTTTCAACATCACTGTTACCTGTATGTGTATTTGGTTTTGTTAAGTGAAGGTTCACTCCTTGTGCGTTAAAAAATTCTTTTAAGTTTTCAGATTTAAAATCGTTGTCCGCAATTATTTTAAAAGGTTTTCCGAATTTTGAAAAGTGTTCCTCAAGAGTTTCTATCTTTTTTACCCAGTTTCGATTCGGCAAATAGTATGCATATGCTTTCTTTGTTAACTTATCTACTAGGGTCATAAATGGATTTTTCATAAAGTAATAGATATCTAGGTGCAGGATCTCATTCGGTCTATTCGGAGTTTCGCTTAGTTCGAACTTCTTCTTAATTGGTTTTCTTTCATATTTCGTCTGTAGACATGTTTTGCAATTATTTATGATTTTGGTTATTTCTTTTACTAATTTGGGGTAGTATATTTTATTTTTTAAACTATGATATGTTTCTATAATCCCACTATGGAGACTTTCTTGGGTGTGATATAAAGAGATTTGTTTCTGTGCTTCTTCTAAGTTACTTATTTCTTGTGCTCTCAATGTGGCCTTAATAAATTTGATCTGATTATCATGACCAAACAACTGTATTAACAATTGTTGTATTTTATTGTATTCGTGATACGTTAATTCTGTGTATATTCCTGTGATGCCTGGCTTAATAAATCTTCGTAATACGTCTGTCCAATATTCTTCTCCTTTTGTCATATCAATGTAAATAATTCTTCTTCCATTTAAAATTTCAATTTCTTTTTCTGCATTGTTTGTTAGAATTAATTGAGTTTTATAAATATTTACTATTGATTCTTTTATAGGAATATGATTAAGCTGCTCTTCTTCTACTGAATGTACTGTTGCATTGTCTGATAAATTATTGACTGATTGTTCTACGGCTACCTCGTCTTTATTATTATTCTCTTCTGGAATCCTACTCAGAAAGTCTGCGACATTATTTAATTTACCCTTAAGATATTCGATGTCATATTGATATTCCTGTAATTTTAATAACCATCTTTGAGTTCTCTGACTAAATTCTTTTCCCGTGTATTTTTTATTTAAGTATTTAATTGGCAAATGGTCTGTAACTATTGTAAATCGTTTCCCCCATAAATAAGGTCTATAATACGTAACAGCCCAAACAATTGCTAAAAATTCTTTGTCCGTTACTGAATATTTTTTTTCATGGTCGTTTAAAGTGCGGGATGCGTAACAGACTGGTTGACCTTCTTGTGTCAACACTGCTCCAATTGCATAGTTACTTGCGTCTGTATAGACAGAAAAGTCTTTTTGGAAGTTAGGGAATTTTAAAATTGGATGTTTGATAATATTAAGTTTTAAAGTTTCAAATGCTTGAATATATTCCGGATCATGTATGTTGATTTTGGAATCTTTTTCAAATACTTAATCATGGGATATGCTATTTTGGCATAATCCTTGACAAATTTTCGATAAAACCCTGTAGCTCCTAGAAACGATTTTATTTGTTTCTCTGTTTTCGGAATCTGATATTCTTCGATACACTTAGTTTTCTTCGGATTTGGTTTCATGCCTTCTGCCGTGAGGACATGACCTAAGAATTCAGTGTTCTTTTTCATGAAAGAGCACTTGTCGAACTGAATTTTTAAGTTATGTTCGGATAATTTTTTGAAAATTAAATTTAAAGCGTGAATATGTTCTTTGAGGCTGGTTGAGAAAATTAAAATATCATCTAAATAGACGACACAAATTTTGTTAATGTATTCTCGAAGAATGTTGTTCATTAGCCTTTGAAATGTGGCTGGGGCATTCTTGAGTCCAAAAGGCATTCTAAGGTATTCATAGAGGCCATTGGGTGTCACAAATGCTGTTTTTTGAATATCGGCGGGGTGAACTTTAATTTGGTGGTAACCTTTCGCAAGGTCAATTGATGAAAAATATTGTGCTCTGCCAAGCTTATCGAGAATACTATCAATGTTCGGGAGTGGGTACTTATCATCGATAGTTATTTCGTTCAATTTCCTGTAATCTACACAAAGGCGAAACTTTTGCTCTCCTGAATTGTCTAACTTTTTCGCTACTACAACAATGGGAGATGAATACCGGCTATTAGATTTCCTAATAATACCTTGATTTTCCATCTCCTCAACTTGTCGTCTAACTTCCTCCTCATGTCTATGTGGTAGCCTATAGATTTTTGAATGTATGGATTGATCTATAGTAGTCTTTATCTCATGCGTGATCGTATCTGTATTAGTCAGTTTATCACCGTCATGATAAACTAATTTTTGGAATTTTTTTAACAATGTTTCTACTTCTTTCTTTTCCTCTTCATTTAAATAACTTAGATCCAGTTCTTTCCCTTCTCCAATAAGTTCAAAACAATCGAAAGTTGTAATGTTTTTTTCGGAGTATAAAGGAATTAAGGTTTTATTTTTTAGTACGAGAGTTTTATTGTCGAAATCGAGCGTTTGGACAATTTTACCTAGTAAGTCCATGCCTATTAAAATATCGTATGGCTTTGGACCTAGGTCTCTCTTATACCACCTTGTGGCGATTTTACTGTCTTCTTTGAATTCTTCGGGAATGTTCGTGATTACTCTTTCTACTACCTCGTTTGTTATATTGTTTATTGTTTGCAATTGCATGTTGACTTTGTCGTATACTCGAAATTTACTACAATCAACTGCACTAGAATTTATTATACTCATTGTTGACCCAGTGTCAATGAGTGCTCTATAAATATTTTTATCTATTGTTAAGTCTACAAATATTTTGTTTCCAAGGCTTAGATTAGAAAAAACTCTAAATTGTGAATTTCTTCTTCTCGATTTTCAGTTTGGTTCACCGACATCGGTGTCGGATGTTGTGTTGCATTTCTCAATTGTCCAGAGGGGTTAAAAACGGGTTGGACGTTCTGCCTATACTGACCTGATGTGTTATGTCTATTCTGTCTGTGGAAATCTCTGCTATCGTACCTTTGTCTGTTATAGTTTGGATTGAAGTTATTATTGTTTTCCCTAGAATAATTATTATTTTGTCTGTTAGAATTGTTGTTGAAATGGTTGTTAATCTGCCTATTATTATTTTGATTTGACTCATAATTATTTTGTCTGAAGGGATTATAACTATTGTTTCTCACATTCCTATTAAAATTTGAATTCTGAGTACTACGCCTATCCTGACTTATAAATTCTCTGTCTATGTTGTTGTTATCATATCCTACATAGGAGTATAAGATGTCTTTTATCACATGTAAGTTATAAGGATCTTTGATTTGTCTTGATAAATTTCCTGACACTAACTGCTTTATTCTATTGATTAATACTGTATAAAAAGTTTCTTTTGCTTCTGCAGGGTTAGATTCATAAGTCACAAATTGATTTATTTCTTGTGTTAATTTTTCAATTTTATCAGTTAAATCTTGAATTGAACTTACTTTAATATTAAAAATTTTCGTTGATATGTCCTTGTAGCTGCATATTGGTCGAAAGTGTTGTTTTAGGAGTGATTTCGTCGCTTCCCATCCTTCAGGTCTGTTGTTCAGTAATAATTCTTTTGCTCGTCCTATTATTTTCGAATTATAGATTGCCTGCCATACTTCTCCTCTCATTCCTTCATCTATTGAGTTTAAGTGAGTTTCCACGCTTGCGAAAAACTGGCTTAGTGTTTCGCTTTTTCCCTCGAACGTTGGTATGTGTTGGATTTCTTTCATTAAATAGCATACTCTACTTGGTCTTTGGGCGTGAGGTGCGGCCAATGCTTCCAATACGGCCCCTAACCGGTTCATGATCTCTTCGTTCATCATTTCTTGAATTTCTTTCTGCCAAAATCCGAGTGCTCTGTTCCGACGAATAGTTGCTTTTTGTTATGTCAATTTTAGTTTGACTTTGCACACACTACACACACTGATTTTATGTTTGTATCTATAGTTTCTTTTCTACCGGCAGTAGTTAAAAATTTTGTCGCGTTTGGGTTCAAACAATATTCGTTTGCTTGATACACATTAACACTAGTTTGTATCTATAATTTTTTTTTTCTACCGGCAATAGTTAAAACTTTAGTCGCGTTTGGGTTCAAACAATATTCGTTTGCTTGATACACATTAACACTATTTATTAAAAAAAAATTTTTTTTTTTCTTCGAGTAGATTCGTTCTCGTATGGATTTCTACAGTTTTTAGAAATCCTACCGACTGCGCCAAATAAAAGTTCGTGTGGTCGAATTGTGAAAAAAAACAAAAAACTTAAACTTTGTGGAAGATCTTTATTGTTGGAAAGCTCACTTAAAACTAACTTTGAAAAAGGTTTCTACATTTCTGTTTTTCTGTTTCTTGGGTTCAGGTTACAAAGACAAATGCACAGTAATGCATTCTGTTGATTTCCGTGGGAATGGAAATCAACTGAAATATGAACGTTATAAAAATAAAGATAATGCATTCTTTTGATTTCCGTGGGAACGGAAATCAAATGAAATCTGAACATTATGAAATTATGTGGTTTGAATTGAATTTTGCTTATGGCGCGAATATCGACTTTGTCTGATATGTAACCTGTGTAGATGCCACACATATACGCATTTTCACGAAAAAAGAATAGCAACACTTTTACTTACTACAACAGAAGAGGTTTCTATAGCTACAATGCGATGCTAGTAAGTATTTTCGCATCTTTGCCGAAAAGATAATTTATTTT
Source organism: Platycheirus rosarum (assembly GCA_963971375.1). NCBI lineage: Eukaryota > Metazoa > Arthropoda > Insecta > Diptera > Syrphidae > Platycheirus > Platycheirus rosarum. The sequence goes on along the minus strand of OZ020509.1, from coordinate 123,750,601 downwards.
CAATCCAATATCAAGGTTTTTGATCATAAAATGCGTATTCGTTACATTAATTCAAGACATCCAGGAGCGAGCCATGATGCACTTGAATGGAATTCAATTGCAATTGTTTCCCCTATAAGAATAATTTGCATGTTTAGGATACGTTATTAGAATATTATTAATTATTAATGATAATTCAGCGATAATAATTCAATTCATAAAATGATGCAATTTTTCAACAATGTTTTCTTGTGACAACCAATTTTTTTCAGAAAATTATGTGTTTGCGTCTGGAACCCAAGTAGTATTGAGATTAACACTGGGAGGGTATGCAGAAGACTGAAAACTCTCTGGATGCGCCAACTAAAACGTTATAAAGCTTCAAATGGAAATAAATAGTAACTGTAAAATAGGTTCGGATTTGTCTTACGTCGCAGAAATCTTTTTTTTTTTTGACGTGATAACGTCTTATAAATCGATGGCAGGCTACACATACGAAATAACATGACTCATGCTGACAATGCTGATATTGCTGATAAGAAAAGTGACGCACGCTGCGATACTTTGGTTCTTTCAACCAAAATCGTAAGCACCAGGCGAACATGAAAAAGAACAGGCGCAAATCCCCAAAATAATTCCACTCAAATTCAAAAAGTACAAGCAGAGAAAAGGAAATAACAAAATAGGCGGAGTTTTGTTAAAGTAGACAGTAGATGTAATAATAGGGTATGTGTGTGTGTGTATTTAACGAGAGGGTTTGTGGGTAATTTTTTCAACCAAAATCGCAAACGTATTTTGAGCACCAGGTGAACATGAAAAAGAACAGGCACAAATTCCCAAAGTTATGATAAGGAATACAAAATAGGCGGAGTTTTGTTAGAGTAGAAAGTATTTATTTATCTATTATGGCGTACAAGTAAGACGAAGTCTTTTATAGTACTTAAAAATAATACAATTAAGATCGGAAGAAACTATTTCTAATTCTAATTAGTTGATAAATATAAAAGTAGGTAAGGCAAAAAAAAAATTAAGCATTTAACAATATGTACTGTCTTCCAAATAATATTAAAATTAACCAAAAATTATGTTTAATTAAAAGGTAAAAATAATAGTTTATCTGCAAATTTAATTTTTTTTGTACCTATATATTTATTTATTCTTTCAAATTGCTGTTTCAATTTTAAATTCTAATTAAAATTCTGAAATAATGCTTTTTTGAATTGAGTTATTCCTATTATCTGTCTTACCGTTAAAGGCAGGGAGTTCCAGAGTCTAATGGCATATACAAAAAAAAAAGTCTCGACGAATTTAAATATTTAGATGCGTGTGAAGTGATATTCATGGTCCGGGTTGACTGCGCGAAGCGGAGCTTATCAATGAGATATGAAGGTGCTCTTCTTTGAATTATCTTATGCAGAAATATGCAACATCTTGAATCAAGAATCACGTTGATGGTATTGGGAAACATGGTCAAACCATGAATATACCTAACCATGTCATTAAAAGCAACAGATAGTTTATGCTGTGAGTGCGAATCTGGTTTACAGTAAACAACAGCAGCATAATCAATGATAGGCAGTAACAGGGATTTAACAAGTTTCAGCCTAGTATCTATAGGAGTAAGGTGAGAAAAAAGGTTTAATTTACGGAGACCACCATAGATACGGCCAACTGAGAGGTTAATATGATCATTAGCGGAAAGAGTCCGATTTAATTTGAACCCTAAATTCATGACACTATCTACAAAATTAAGTTCGAAACGCAATATAAGAACAGGGGGAAGGGCTGTTACATCAAACTTCTTTTTTGAAATTGCAATTATTTGTGATTTGGCAGGATTCAAAGTAAGTCCATTGCAAAGGGTCCAGTTGTAGATCCCGCAAAGATCTTCTTTGAATCTACAAATAAGGTCTTCTAATAAATTAATTGGGCGAGATAAATACACTTGAACATCATCAGCATAAAGATGTAACATGACATTTTGGCATACTTGCGGGAGATCATTGATAAACATGCAGAACAACAGAGGGCCCAAAATAGAACCCTGAGGCACACCTGCAAGCAAACTCAAAGATTCCGAAAAAGTATCACCAACTTTTACTCTTTGACTACGCTGAAGTAGGTAGTTCTTAGTTAAACCAACAGATCTACTAAAACCAAAATTCAAATTAAGTTTTTTTGCACAGGATTTCGTGATTGAATCTGTCAAAAGCCTTTGAGAAGTCCAGCAAACACAAAATAGTCAATTTATTTTGATCGTACTGAATTCGAATATCGTCAAGTACTTTTACCATTGCTGTAGAACAGCTATGGTAAGGGCGGAAACCCGCCTGAACAGAAGAAAATAAATTATGGTGATTAACGTGGCTAGATATTTGATTCGCTAGGATCTTCTCAAAGTAGTAGTAGATATTGGGGTGTGTGTGTGGATTTAACGAGAGGGTTTATAGGTATGAGTTAACGGGCTGTATGTTGGTGTTGCGGCCATCAATGTTTTCTTATGACGTTATTACATAAAATGATCGTCCGTAAACCGACTTTACAGACAAACAACTCTTTTTTTATTTTTAAGTTAAGAGTTTGCTGAGTTCCTCCCCTTAAAAGTTTCTCCCGTAATACTCGGAATGATCATCAGTTCACCTTTGAGCCCAATTTCGGACGTACCGTGAAATATAGGGATTCTTTTTTTAGCCGAACAACACGAATTTGGAATAGTTTATCCGGAGAGATTTTCCCTTGCCATTTTGATCAATGCCATTCAAAACCAATGTTAATCGACTTCTCCAATTTTCTCCTCCCTATTAGGAAGCCTGCGCAGTGTGCTCTACGGGAAACAAATAGTCCCTTGTGTGATCGTAAATTAAAAAAGAAAAAATAATTAACATTGATTTCTTCGTCATCTGAAATTCTACTAGTTTTATCAATTTCTACTAATAACATTCCGCTTCAATGTATTGTCTATTAAATTGTTATTTAAATCGAAATAATTCTATCCCACTGTTTTCCATTAGCCGCATTGGTGCATTCACGTAAACTGTATACCTACATGCATACATAACAACACGTATTTCTGTCCACACGTGTTTTTATTCAATGCCGTTTTTGTTTTATTTCCCTAGCAGCTTAACAAATCTCTAATTTTGAATGTAAACTTAAAAAATGTATTTCAATAAACTCAAATATGTACATAGTTTCCATACTTCATTTTAATTATTTTTAGTTCTCTCTATTGTTTCCATCTCCATCATAATAAATAATGTGTTGCAGTTTTACTGTACTTATACAATTCCAAATTGTACTAGATTAAAATGGTCATCCGAAGAAAAATTCATTCCTCTGTCGTTGTGGAATGGGGAATCCCGTTTTAAAAGAAAACAAAACGTTGTCTGCAGATTACAGAATGCAGTTTTGCTAATTTGCTTCTGGCGCGAAGACGTATTATGTAGTCAAGGCTCGACACTTCGAAATTTATTTTAAATAGTCTGAAATTGTATTCCTAATAATTTTCAAAATCATCATTCATTTTATTTGAATCATTTAAAATTACTTTCGAATAGTCGTTTCTTATTCACTTTTATTCTAACCACATCAACAGCTCGAAACCCAAGTGGTAAAGGCGCAACAGTTCCAGGTTCTATTTGATATGTTGAAGAACGTAAGCCAACCCAAAATGCAATTAATTTAAATTTCAAATAGTTTGTGCGCATACATATAATTTAATTGCCGGGTTTAACACGGTTGGTTTTTGCTTGCGGTTTACTGTAGTAAATAATAAAAACTTGAATGATTTTGGAACTTCGTTTTGTTGCTAGTAATCAATCATGTAAGTTCTTGTGAATGTTTATTGTTTATGAATACCAATACCTATCAATTTATTGCGGTTTTTAATTCCGGAAAGCTATTTGAAGATAAGAAAATGTAGTTTATGATGCATTACGAGTTGGAACTTGACATAAATATATTGTAATGATGAGGTTAAAATAAGAGTTGCGCAAAACAGTTCCAATAGCGGACCGGACATGGAACGATTCTCTTTCTCGTCGGAACTGGTTCCTGGAAACATGTCCGCGTAACTGTTAAGGTTTTGCGAATTACCCATCATGTTGATCCGTTCCGTATAAGTAGGTATTTTGTTGTTTGTTTAGTTCCATGTCTATTTCTATATGCTAGTTTGAGCTCCATATAAATTATGTATAAATAGTTCTTTTCTTCCTTAGTTCAATTATTATTCACATTTCAGTGTGAATAGATAAAAAAGATAAAGTCAAGCACGGCTTACATGGTTGCAAAAATTGTAATTAAAAATTAAGTGCATTTGCATTATAAAAAGAATCTAATGCAAATTCTTGTTTTACTTGCATTACAAAAGTAATCTGTAATGAAAATATGTTTATTACAAATTTAATGCAATGTACAATTTGTTAGGGGCATTCCAATGAAAAATACATATTTTTACAGGGTGCTTCCAAAAATTTGATTTTCGTTATATTTCGACAGAATCGTCTTAAATTGATATCGGATGATGCTAAGAGTCAACTTATCAAGAAAAAAAAAATACTGAAAAAATATTTTATATATTTATATTTCTTTCAAATCGAGTAATTTAAACACATATGACAAATTATCTATTTATTACATAATCAAAAATAAACTACAAACTTCAAACTGTACTTATACTTATCTTAAATACTCACTGATTTTTATTCAAGTATTTAAAAAACTGACCTACAGCCCACAAACCAAAGCAATAGTAATTTTTTTTACAAATGTTAAAAAAACAGTGAACATAAGAAAGCTCTACAAAAATTGAATCGAATTCATTAGCTTACAATAGACTGTCGCTTAAAAAAATACGTGGGTATAGGGGTAAGGTAAAAGTAAATCAAACTTCCATGACGCTCAAAATCTATACACATACATACATATGAAATCAGAACCCATAGGAATTTATACTTTTAGCCTTTACAACTAAGAAAAATAAACGCTGCACAAATCACAAATGGACTTACAAATACAAATCTCTTGCAAAAATGAATTGCCTTGAAATTACCATTAATCCAAAAAAATGTTTTTCCTTAATTAGTTGTTAGTTTCTTATTTAACTTAAACTATCAGAAAAAAAGTATTTCGAAAATTGTAGGACGGATATTGATAAAATCCTTTTTTATTTTTCGTTTTTTAAACATTTTTTTTTGAGATTTTGGTATGCAAGCCTTTTATTCATACAGCTTTTCATAAAATTTAAAATATTTTTTTTTGATTAGTTTTAAGAATAATGAATTTAAAAAAAAAGTTAAAAAATTGATTATAAATAGAAAACGAAGTTATTCGAAATCTTAGTATGCATACTTACTTACAATTTGAAAGAAATACAACGAACTTACCAAGAAAATCGATTATTTAAAAAAAACGTTATATAAAAGGTACATTTGATAAAATGATAGCAAATTGTTACCAAAATACTCTCAAAAAATTTCATCAAAATCGTTCAAGCCGTTTTAGAGAAGAGTTGCTTTCCTTAGCGGTCATATGGCAGGTCCCGTTATTTTTAACCCTCATAATGAAATTTCAAAATCCCTCTGAGGAATGCCAAAAGAATCATACATTCTAAATTTGAAGATAATCGATCAAGCCGTTTAGGCTGCAAATCGTTATACATGCATACATACAGACAGACTGACAAACTGATATTTTTGTTTCATTTTATCTAAATTTTTTTTATATTCAAAATTCCAAAACTTGCCTTATAATATTTATAAACGCAAGTTAAAAAGGACATATAAATATATAAATATGGTGTCTTTAAATACAACAAAATAACTAATTGCAAAAGAAAAACAAACATACATACATACAAACAGTGAATATACAAAGATAAATACTTGAAAAAAAGAACATAGTACCTAAAATCAAATTTCCAATTTCAATCCAATTTAGAACTACTAACATGATAAGAGATCGCTCCGATTAACGTATATTTCCTTCATTCAAGAAAGACATGGAGATGGAACTACAGGAACTATTAACATGATAAGCGGTCGAACCGAATGTATCTAGTTCCATGTCCAGGTAGATGAATAAAGACTTGGAACTATAGGAACTATTTTTTTTTTTTTTTTTTTTTATAATTAACGCGCGCACAAGGGACTATTTGTTTCCCTTTTAATGTAACACACTGCGCGGGCATTAGGAAGATAGGGAGGGGAGAGATAGGAGGTGTCGATTAACATTGGTTTTGAACGTTTGCAAATCGAAATGGCAAGGGAAAATCTCGCCGGGTAAACCATTCCAAAGTCGTGTTGTACGGCTAAAAAACGAATCCCTATATTTCACGGTACGTCCGAAATTGGGCTCAAGGGTGAACTGATGGGCATTCCTAGCAAGACGAGTATTACGGGCGAAACTTTTAAGGGGAGGAATGCAGCTGGCTACCTCGAGTGAACATTTTTTATAAAAGAAACGATAAAATAAGGAAAGACATGAAATATTGCGTCGTTGTTCGAGGGACAATTGTTTCAGCGACAGTTCTATTTCTTATCAATCTTAACGCTCGATTTTGTATTCTATCAAGCAGGTGAAGCGATGTTTGTGAAGCACCTGCCCACAGCTGGGAGTTATACTCGAGTTTAGGGCGTATAAACGCTTTATAAATTGTAGCCAGATCAGATGGGGAAAAATACTTCTTACACCGTTACAGAAAACCTAAGCACTTAGCAGCATTCTTAGCGATTTCAAATATATGGTCGTTCCAACGGAGGTCGTCGTTGACACACATACCGAGTACTGAGAGCTTTTCGGTTTCTTCGATGTAAGTGCCATTCATGGACAATGGCATTGGGGGTATGTTTAGCTTTAACGACAGAAGACAGCATTGAGTTTTCGAAGCATTAAACTCCACACGATTTCTATTACCCCATTTGACAATGCTGTATAAATCGGAGTTTAATGAGCTTGAGATACGGCACCGTTGCAATTGTACGTCCGAAGGCGAAGGACGTGAATTATCGAACGAATATGAAAAGCTGAGGGTAGAGTCGTCAGCAAAACAGTTAAGTGGATTAGAAGTAACAGACAGAAGATCATTTATAAAAATGAGGAAAAGATAAGCGGTCGGACGTCGGACCGATTAACGTATACTTCATTTATGTTCATTTATGTATCTAGCTACTACTCTGTCTTTCTCTCATATCTTATTCTCAAGGTGGTTGTGGCTTCGGCTTGTGCTTGGTTGTGGATTTTCGTGAGGTGCATAAGCACAACTATTCTCGGTCTTTTCACGTGTGTTGGCTCTGGGGCTTGCAACATTATACGTATGTGTTGTTTTGTAAGTGCCTGTCCATACGGTGATTGTTGAGTGCACTCACGGCACAACAGCTGTGTCCATATTGTGTTGTGATAACTCATGTACTATTGCCTAAATGTGACAAGGAAAAATAATAATAAAATATTCTTGGCTCTTTCACACCTACAAACTCAATAAAAGAAAAACGGAACAGTATAGAAATGGAACTGTACTATCCGCAGAAAATTCAGTTCGGTTCATGAGTATCTGCACCCTTCGCCACTTCACCCTTCCTGTCCACAAACTCACCCGTGAGTGCACTCAACAATCACCGTATGGACAGGCACTAAGTCACTGAAGACAAAACAATGAACATGTTCGTTCTTCGCTTTCGTCTATATTTTTTGTTATTGTGTTATATCTTCTAAAACGAACACGAAGTATGAAGTCGAATCAGAGTTCGGACATGGACATGTTTTAAATCAGTTTGTGCAACGAAAGGAAATGTGTCCGAGAGGGGACATAGTTCCTGGAACTATTACGGTCCGGGACTACTACCCAACACGTCGTGTTTAAAACACGAAAATACATAAGTCTTATTTGCTCAACTTTCTAGTTTGTGTTGTTTATTTTTGTAACGTCTAACTGCTCATTCGGAAAAAAGAACTTAATTTCTTCAGGAAATATGTATACCTACACCCTACACGATAGAAAAAAGAAACAAGAACGACAACTGGGAAGATAACTCTATTCGTCACTGAAAATACCCGTTCAGCGACATATTTATGTGTACCGGTCCCTGTACATTTCTTATGGCACTACTAATACGTTTGCATTTATTTGGGCACGAAACGTATGGCTGATTGGCTGCTTCTCTCACGAATCTCACACGTATTCACATACACAAAATAAAATTTCAGCGTAAGCAGGGCATGGTCGGTACGAGTCACAGTTCTTTTTTCTATGACCTACAAGATGGATCAAGAATCTAACATCATTTTCCATGGGTTTCACCCGGGGATCCACTCATTCTGAAATCCAATGGAACATGGAACAAACAAAATTGCTTCCGCTCAGATTTGACGTTTTTGTTTAATGTGTGAGTAAGAATAGAACAAAATAAAAATATACACACTGAGCATTGCACATATTTACTTGCGATTTAAGGCGTTTTTCTTTTTAAGCTCTGAGTAATGCATGGGGTAGAGCTTGAGCAAGTCGATTACGCTCTGAGCAAAGTATGATCAGAGCTCCCCGATTTAATTAAGAAGCACACTTGTGCACTGAGCTATCATATGGTTCACCATGGACGTATTATATACATATGGACTACTAGTCTAATGTCAGCTTCATACAACAATTGTCAAAAAAATGTCGCCAAAATTGAGAATGCGATGCTACCTCTCCTGAACCCACTTTAGGAAACAAAAATAACTAATTAAAATGTTGACATAGAAGCTCGCGACAGCTGTTTTTAAAAAAATCAAAAAATCGCATATACCGGTAAAACATAACTGACACTTTTGAATTCCATCCATAGAAGTGTGCGACATCTTTGGTATTTTACCTCTTGTTTTTTTTAGATCGTGGACAACTTCCTTTTATCATTAATTTGTGCCTAAGACAAGAAAAAAGGATTTTTTATTAAATAATTGTGGGATATTCTAAATAACACGGGGAGCAAAAAGGAAATTTTAACATGCCAACGTGGGAAAGCCTGCTGCCAAAGTCTGTGATTACTGGATTAAATGTCAAAATTGAGGTTTAATTTGTTTCCCGCTAGTGTACTCAGGAGGGCTAGTGTCGCCCAAAATAACTATGACTAAAATGGAACCGACTTAAGGTAGGCAACTAGCAGTCCATATATAATACGTCCATGGAAAAATCATTTTAGACTGTGCCGTTTTACACTTGCTTTGAATTTGCACTAAACTCACCGTGTCACATTTCAATTCACACTACATTTGTATATAAAACAAATCAATATCAATATGCATGTATGTATATCAATAGGTACATACTACTCTACTACTAAGTAGGTACAAAATGAATTTGCAATTAGTAATTATTGCAATAACGGTAACAATTAATTTACACTTTTTTTCTGCGAAAAAGTACCAAATTATTTGGTAAAGTTCCAGTAGGTGGGTAATTTTTGATGCCATCAGGGTAACTGCAAACATAGATTATGCTAAATTTGTATGCGTTTATAAAATCTAAACCAATAACCACTGACTTCAATCTATTTCTGTTTCCAGATAATCAATCAATGCTATCAGCAAACTAAAATATTATATTTATACACAAACAAACATCACATTTACATCCATAATCGATACCAATAATCAATGCCAATAATGGAAATTGGTGCTCGCAGAGATCTTGACATTCAAAACAAGAACGAAACAGTCAACCAAACAGAGCCGGATCAGTCGTATTCTTGTGAAGCCGAAAACAATAGGTAAGAGTATGTAGATGGACGGAACTTGATTTTAATTAAATTTTATATATACATAGGTAATAAATTCCTTATTTTTAGTAATGTTTACCTTTCATAAATGAATGTCAGACATAAGCCTGTTTTTCAAACAATTTTATTAAAATCGGCACATTTGTATAAATAACTTTTCTAGAACTCTTGGCAACGAACTTTCAAACGACAATGATTTCCTCCTCTATCCGAAAATGAGTGATGTCTTCAAAAACCGAAGCTTGATCGTCGATCTGCTTGCCATAGTTTTTGGCATTGGCACATGGGTTGGTGTTAATGGAATATTCCTACAACTTCCGCTTCTGGTTGAAAAAGCCCCCGAATACTGGAGTCTTCCATCATATCTCAGTGTTGTGGTTCAATTGGGAAATTTGGGGCCTCTTTTATACATGCTCCTACAGAAGATCTCTTCCGACAAAATAAACGAATCGAAAATTATATACATGCTTCTAGGAACTGGAACTGTCTCATCAATCCTATCTGCCTTTTTTTATGATCGGACAGCTCAAATAGGAGGAAAAGACTATAGCATTGCCCTGTTTGTGTTTACCTTCAGTTTTGGACTGACAGCATGTACCAGCTCTGTGGTCTTCATGCCATACATGGGACGATTTAAGGAGATTTATTTAATCACATATCTCGTCGGCGAAGGACTCAGTGGCCTTGTACCCAGCGTGGTAGCACTAATTCAAGGAGTTGGTGGAAACACAATATGTATTAAAAACGACACAGAATGGGGAAGTGTTTGGGAGAAGTACACACCGCCTCCTCTGTTTGGAACAATGGAATTCTTCATTATTGTCTTTGTGATATTGCTATGCAGTCTTATTTGCTTTACACTGCTCGACCAGCTTCCAATGGCTAAGAAACACTATGCTAATGTCACAGTTCTAACTGCCAATACATATGAATACAAGAAATACGATGAAAGTGCAAAAGTTATTGAAGAACTGCCTCAGATATCTTCTTCTCAATATAAATGCATGATGTTGCTTACAGTACTAGTGTCATTCTTTGCTAATGGCATGTTCACCAGCATTCAATCGTTTTCTACCATGCCCTATGGAAGTGAGACATATCATCTGACGACAACTCTCAGTTTAATAGCAAATCCAGTAGCATGCTTCTTGGCTGTCTTCCTACCTCACACAAGTTTGAAGTCTATATTTTCACTAACGGCCATTTCTGCTGTGTGTTCAATTTACGTATTTATAACGGCCATAACGAGCCCAAAACCGCCTTTGGTAGGAAGTTTTTGGGGCAGCGCCTTAGTTGTAAGTTTTGAATTGTAATATTTGTTAAACAACCCTCTCAAATGACTGTTTTTCAGATTATTATATGGACATTCCTGATTGGTATTGAAAGCTATGTTAAGCTCAGCATAACATCGGTGATGCGTGCTCAAGGTGGCAAGTCGTTGGTATGGACTGGAGCTATATCACGCATCGGATCTGCTGTAGGATCAGTGTTGATATTTATATTGATTAATTACACCTCAAGTTTTAAGTCCTATGAAGAAACTTGTGGTTGATATAGGCACACCACACATCTTTTTATTACATACATACCTCAAATACAAACAAGTCATGTGGTGTTACCTTAAATCTAGAATTTGTGCATGGTTTTTATTTTTTTATTTATGTTTTTCCATACAAAATGTTAAATGTTAATGTTTTAAAACTCGAGTTGTGAACTCTATTTAAACAATTAAATGTTACGTTTTATTGTATAAGATTTTATTAGTAAGTTATTACTTTTTTTTATTAAAAAATAAAACAAAAACACTGAATATTAAATGTATATTAAAAAGCTACGCAGGCACAAATGTATACTCTTCTTACGAAACGAATAAATGTTTTCTTAAAAGAAGTAAATTTTTAAAGAAAAAAATCGTGAAAAGTATTTAAAACTCAAATAATGCTTCAAAGGTTTTTTAATTGCTCGTATACTGTCGTTATTATACTAAGAAATATGCTCGAGGTGCATTTCTTTCATATTTTTGTGTCGTGTGTTCTAATGTTCGCGGTTTAAGAAAGAATTTCTTTCACATGTACGTCTACTATACTGTTCAATACAGGCCAGCTGTTTTGGCACTAAGTGAAACTCAGGTTGCATTAAAAACTGATTTATCAGAATTTGCTTTACATGGGTATATCTAGGTGCCATTACTCTTTTCCCGTCATGGTCTTGTGGTCTATGTTAGGAATGATATTGCTTGCCAGAGACTTCCCCAATATGGGCAATGTTTCAACACGGACTTTAATTTCTTATGGCTCAAATTCACTGTCCGCAAGCATATCATTCATTTTTGTTTTATTTACAGGAGTCCATTATTTCGACAGTAATTCGACTTCTAATGAGTTTCATGCGCTGTCTGATTCCATCTCGAAAATTGTTTCACTTTGTCCTCGCAAGAAATCATTATTGCGGGCGATTTCAATGTACAGAATTCCAATTGGCTCCGCTTTTCTCGTCAAACAACACCCGAAGGAAGGTATGTCGAGCTCTTTGCCGGGTTACATCACCTTACCCAACTGCTCGATGTGCCAACGCGTATACTCACTAATTTCTCACCATCCACCCATCCAGTTAAAGAAAAATTTCCCACCAGGACCGTTTGGCAATACGAGAAAGCCAACTGGGACGGCCTGAATATTTTTTTCCGAAACTTTAACTGGTCACTATGCTTCCTCGATAGTGACATTGATGCCAATGCTGAAATGATCACAAATGTGATTCTTCTAGGGATGCGTGCTTTTATTCTTAACAAGAATAAAGAGAAGTCCTGGGGCCCTATTCCTGAATACGAGTCGGGTAAGTTTTCATGTGAGATCGACAAATTGGTATTCTCGAACACGACTCACTAATTAACGGTATTCCCCAACTTGAATGTCGAACGTCAAATGACACTCGAATGAAACATACCTATTCCTGAACTCGAAAGTGACGCTTTTTTTTGTGAGAAATCATTCATGTTTAAAAAGTGTTTGAGAGCAGCAGTGATGGATGCAAAAATGTAGGTAAAAATAAAAATAATAGACTTAGTTGTAATTTTCTAATTGTTATGAATAATGAAGTGTGAAACAAAATTCAAATATTTTTTGGTGGTATTTGGCATAGACGATGATCTGGCGTTTGTTTTAAATTTGTGCTCCATTACTTGCAGCAAATATACAAAAATTGGTTTATAAAACATCTCTGTACTTATCATATTAATTTTTTTTTTGCACTTTTACGATTTAAACTGATTAATTTACTATCAAATTACATTTAACGATTAGTTCTCAAATCAAAAGATTTTTTTGTGAAACGTCAAGTCAACATTTAGTGAAGTTAGCTACAATTCAAAGGGTGTGTTCAACATTTTCGGAGTCATGTCATGTTTTTGGCTCTCACTAGAGTTGTGGAATACCGATTCTAACTCGACTCGACTGTAAGCTCTCGAGTGACATCTCACTCGACTCGTATTCAGGAATAGCCCCCCTGGTTTAATTCTAAGTGTAAAGAAGCAATCAGGCTCAAAGAAGTAAGTTTCCGATCCTACAAAGCCAACCCTACAGATGAAAATCGGAAAAAGCACAAACAAGCAAGGAACTCATGCAACTCCGTTATTGAAAGAACCAAATTTTTGCATGACCAAAGGCAGTACAAATTTTTGGTCATTTGTACAAAATATTAAACACTCCTCAACATCTTCGGTTCCAACGCCCATTTCGCTGCCAGCTCCACGCTGCCTAACTTCAACGTTACCCCTCCTGTACTTGAGAATGTAAATTTTTCCATGGGACAGATTTTTTTCTGCAATCGTACAGTAGCAAGAGTTCTCAAAGATCTCGATACACACAAATCCGCTGGCCCGGATGGTATACCCCCATTCTTCTGAAGAGCTGTTCTTCTACACTGGCAAAGCCACTACGTAAGCTTTTTCATTGCTCCTACTCTTCTGGAATCTTTCCTAGAAGATGGAAAACAGCATTTGTCCAGCCTGTCCCTAAGAAGGGTGACCCATCCTCCCCCTCCTCCTACGGACCCATAGCACTAACATCCCTTCTTTCTAAGGTCACGATTCTACCCCCAGCTTTTCATATTCGTTCGATATTTCACGTCCTTCGCCTTCGGACGTACAATTGCAACGGTACTGTATGTCAAGCTCATTAAACTCCGATGTATACAGCATTGTCAAATGGGGTAATAAGAATCGTGTGGAGTTTAATGCTTCGAAAACTTAATGCTGTCTTCTGTCGTTAAAGCTTAACATACCCCCAATGCCATTGTCCATGAATGGCACTTACATCGAAGAAACCGAAAAGCTCTCAGTACTCGGTATGTGTGTCAACGACGACCTCCGTTGGAACGACCATATATTTGAAATCGCTAAGAATGCTGCTAAGTGCTTAGGTTTTCTGTATCGGTGTAAGAAGTATTTTTCCCCATCTGATCTGGCTACAATTTATAAAGCGTTTATACGCCCTAAACTCGAGTATAACTCGCACCTCTGGGCAGGTGCTTCACAAAAATCGCTTCAGCTGCTTGATAGAATACAAAATCGAGCGTTAAGATTGATTAGAAATAGAACTGTCGCTGAAACAATTGTCCCTCGAACAACGACGCAATATTTCATGTCTTTCCTTATTTTATCGTCTTTTATAAAAAATGTTCACTCGAAGTAGCCAGCTGCATTCCTCCCCTTTAAAGTTTCTCCCGTATTACTCGTCTCGCAAGGAATGCTCATCAGTTTACCCTTGAGCCCAATTTCGAACGTACCGTGAAATATAGGGATTCTTTTTTAGCCGAACAACACGAATTTGGAATAGTTTACCCGGCAAGATTTTCCCTTGCCATTTTGATCTGTAAACATTCAAAACCAATGTTAATCGACACCTCCTATCTCTCCCCTCCCTATCCCTAATGCCCACGAAGTGTGTTCTTCATTAAAAGGGAAACAAATAGTCTCTTGTGCAAGCGTTAAAAACAAACTTTGTCCTTGCTCGGTAAACGTCAATAAATAAATTAAATTTATTTGTGCGGAGCCAAGGCCTAGTGACTTATACTCTCAACCATTCCTGTGTGGTGTGGTTAATATGCAAGAATGGAAGGGACCTACAGTTTACCGCCGATTCCGAACGTCTATATGAGATGCACTTTTTCTTACTCTTGGAGGTTTCGTCAGTTTCTCACAAGAGGCAGTACCCGGAAAAGAAGGTGAATATGAGCGCGATTCAAAACCAGGCTCATTCGCTTAGCAGTCCGACACACTAACCACTAAGCCACGGGGCACACTACGGTAAACCTCAACATTTAATAAATATCTACTTAGTACGAATTTCCATTTCAAAATCACTATGCATATGGAGGGTGACTTATAAATCAGTTACTTATTAATAAAATATTAAATAAAAATATCGTAGGATATAGGCACTTTCTTCGGATTCTTTCAAAATTTAAAGTAAAAGTAAAGAATGGATAAAAAAGCGATCCCCCACAGTAAGTCCATTTACTATTTTAGATAACACCGTTAATAAGTGCATGTAACTTATTTCAATTGCATTTGTTTTTAAGTTCCAGATCATATACTCCAAACCCAACGTGTAGAAGTCTACATCAATGACCTTCAATCCCGCCTCAATCAACTCCGCATAAAGCATAACAACATATTTACAGAATGCTCAGATATTTTAACAGAAATCCGTGAAGTCTCCGCGCATACGTTCACAAAACAACAAGAAATTAGAACAATCATTGAGGAATTTGAAAAACTTGGAAAACAAAATACTTCCCCAAAAAATTATGCTTTCAAACATCACGCTCTTACTGAAAAAGTGGCCGATGTGAAAGCACTTAAAAGAAAATTTGAAAATACTTTGGAAACAAATTTCAATGATTTCATATGTACCAGAGGATCAGAAAATGATTCACATATGATTCGAGCGGAAAATAACAGTGGCGATTTGGACTCCAATGAATATCAAGAAGATATGAATTCAAATGATTGGACAACTAATGAATCCTTTTATAGTTTAACAAATGATACAAATCAAAATTCGGAAGATTACAATTCCTTGGATCATTATGAATTTTAAAACAATTTGGATTAGTTTATTTTATTTAAATCGTAACGTTCATATTTAAAAAAAAGTTATGACATTTCCGGTTTCCATTACAACAAAATCAAATTTAAAGAGACATTTTGACAAAAATGCCCACATTTCCCCTGAAAAATAAAACGTAAACAAAGAATCAGCTGACATTTATCAGTGGCAAACCGTATATACACAACATAAAAAAATACTCTGGACAAATCATATGGTGGGGAACACAAAACACATAAACCCAATCAAGTGCATGTGTAGAGAACGAGACGAAAAGGCTGAAATATAAATAAATGCTATGCGCATAGCGAAAGGCAATATATGAAATAACTTGACTGATTAGGGTAGAAATTTGAGCACATTTCAAAATATGTTGGTGCAAATCCTTTTTTTTAAGCTGCCTCTGTTGAACAGCAATCTAAATTTTTTTATGTGACTAAATATATTTCTTTGTGTTTTCTTTACAAGGAATAAAAAAAAGAAAAGAAAAAGAATGACAAAAAAGCAAGAACGAATAGCAACTTTTGTTTCATATACACTAAAACAGAAACAGAATGAACGGCCTGTAAAAAATGATGAACTGGCTTAGACGTCAGCCTGCGCACACAAGACAAAGCCGATATTGGAAAATAAAAATACTATTCTTGAGTGCAGAGCATGGTGTAATTGTTATGTTTTTTATTGTTTTGTAAAAAATGTATCTGCAAACTCACAAAAAATCCAAATAATTTCATACTTGCCAGTTAATCGTTAATTGTTGTATAGGGCGTTCATCTCTCAATCTGACTGCAGTGGAATCTCATTAAACTGTGAGAGAGGGCAAACATTAAACAGTTTCCACTTAATTGATCATTGGTCTTAAAAAGCTTTAAAAAAGCACCAAAGCTCTAACAGATTCTAACGAAAAATTCACCTTGGTTTGCATTATCAAAAAAATGGTAGCTCTTTAATGATTTGCTTGTTTTCAATATGCACGAAAAGGGTTGTTAGGATCAGCAATTCGTGGGCTAGTCAGTGGGTGGATTTTAATTTTAATGGATATTTCTGGGAATAAAACTACAAACTAGTGGCAACATTTGCAAAATATAAGGTTTT
Source organism: Platycheirus rosarum (assembly GCA_963971375.1). Classification (NCBI taxonomy): domain Eukaryota; kingdom Metazoa; phylum Arthropoda; class Insecta; order Diptera; family Syrphidae; genus Platycheirus; species Platycheirus rosarum. The sequence goes on along the minus strand of OZ020509.1, from coordinate 123,733,665 downwards.
CCATTAGGCCTGTATTGACAAGTTTTAGTGGAAAGACTATAGAAAACAAAACCTAAATATCAAACGGACACAATAGTACAGAATTTAGCCAGTTCTGATTTTCTGTGATTTCAGAGTTCTGATCTTATATGGAGCTGTAAAATTTATCTGAACAGGATTTCCCAGCAAACCCCGAAAAAGACTTTGCATCTCTTTCTTTTTTCTAATAGAGTTCTGTTTGACAAATTTAAAACGAATTGAATGTACTAATTGAGTAAAATGTCAGAAAGCGAACAAAAGTTCAGTCAATTCGAACTTTTTTGTAAAACACTCGCTTTGTTTCGTTAACCCTAAGTAAGACAACGTCTTACGTTCTCAATGCCGCGTTAAAGAACGTCAGACACAAGCGCGTTAAATATTTAAGTCATGATTTTTATTTTCTCACAAAATGTCACTTTCGCGGATGAGGAATTATTAATTTCATTGGCCATTGAACTCAACGTGTCGTTGAAAGCACGCTTCACTAGATTCTGTTTTTTCTGTATGTTACAAAACTTTGGCTTTAACAATTTTCTGCTCCATTAAAATAAATAGTGGATTCCCGGATGAAGCCACTATTAAGGATGCTCACATTATTAAATTTGTTGACACCTTTAGTGTTAAGCAAGTCGGAAAGATGTCTAACGTAAGCATTCACATTGCTTAAAGCATTTTCCATTAATTTCATTCGAGGATACACTCATTCAAGCCAAATTCTCTACTCAGAGTCGTCCAGAAGAGTTGTTTGTACCAATAGAGCGATTTTAGAATAATTCCAAACCCTCATGGATGACCAATGGAAAATGCTCTTAGACTTGTCGTAAGACCGTAGTTCCCATTGAATTTCAACTATGGTAGGCAATTAGGCATCCTTATTCTGAGCAAAAATATTATTTTTTTATCAGATAGCCTGATCCTTGTTCAATGTCCGACAATATTCATGTCCCATCATCAAAATGTCCATAGCACTAACTACCATGGAAATTGCTAGTTCAGACCGAAGTTGAAGTCAAAGTAAAAAAGTTGCATAATGTGAACATACCTATTAGCCCAGAATCATTCAAATACATACTCGAACAACAACTTCTCAAATGTGCTTCAAAACTAACATATATCCCTTAATCTGTTCTCGAAATAAGTTTAACTACCCGAGAGCACAAACTATATAGAGGAGCACATAGTACACAGCACATACGTAAGTAAATAAGAATAGAATAAAATACAACTCCGGAAAACTGAACAAAGAAGCCACTATCGTTTATTCAAAGTGAAAATAAAACTTAATTTATTCAAATCCAAAATTATTTCTTAATAAATAAAATCTTAGAACAAAAATTTCCTCCTCGCTGAAGTCCGATTACCAAATTACAAAGAAGTACACAAAAAAAATCTGTGTGCAGACTTCGGTTGCCCCGACAGCACATCAGAGAAAAAAGTCTGCTCCTGTCGCCGTTGGTCGGTTATGGTTGATTCTTGGCTAATCACTTTTCACAACGTCGTCATCGTCACAAACATACGACAGCGACAGGTATCGTCTTATCATTACTGTTTCGAAAATCGTAATCTAATGAGTTTTTCATAGTAAATTTATTGAAAACTCTTTTAAAATCACCAAAGTGAAAGTGATATTTCTTCAAAAAACTGACTTAGGTGCGCCCAGATCTTAGATATGACGACAAGAACGAAAGAGAGTGCACAGCAGGTACATAAATAAAGTATCAGCTGAAAAGGCAGCAGCAACATAAGTATCTAATAACACTAGAAATATATAAAAAAGTCGAATTAGAAATGCATTTAGTTTTACTAATTTCTTTCGTAAAAAGAAAAATGTGAAAAGTTTTATCAGACGAGCAGGAAAATTCATTGAAAATTTACTTCTTTGACGCAATAATCAGGATAGAAGTTCAGTACCTATCCAAGTGAATTCCATTTAATTCATATTGCCTTTAATTTTTGTCGGCGCAGCAGAGATCTGACTCCACCTTGGAACGGGTTCCTTCGAAAAGGTGTGAAATTGTGAAGTGAACAAAGAATCTATTCTTGGTTTTCCAATATTATTGATACTTAAGAATTGACAATGTCGAAACCATCCACGACGACTTGGTCGTCATCCTCATCATCAGAGATTGGACCAAACCTGCTGAAGCAAATAGTGGCTAGACAGATTCAGCAACGTAGCCATCAGACCTTCCAGTCGCATCTGTTTCGTGAGCGATTGCGTTTGGCCAGGAACTTGTACAAATTCGATTTGGTCGCCCACTATGGGTGTGTTAATGCCATTGAGTTTTCCAACGGTGGTGATTTTCTAGCTTCTGGTGAGTTAAAACAAAAAACAAAAATATACATATAATCTTCTATGGAATTGTCATTTTAGGTGGCGATGACAAACGCATCCTCATTTGGGATGTAGAAAAATCTATAGCTGGAGTCGATAAACCACGAGTGCTAGACTCGGAGCACACAAGCAATGTTTTCTGCCTGGGATTCGACAGAATGAATAGGAAGGTCTTCTCAGGTGGAAATGACGATCTGGTTATTGTGCATGATAATGAAACGTGAGTACACATTTTTTTTATAATATTTGTGGAGGCTGGTAGGCAGGATGTAAAATAAGTCCCTTTTTCTTGGCAACTTTTCTGCCATGGAGGAAAGAGATGAAAAATAGCATTGTTGGGTTTGGGTTCATAATGGAAAGGTTATTTTTGAAATGCGTATATTTATAGATAAATTATTAATGATACAGGGAATCATCTTCACGGGAATTGTTTTCAGAAAAGATGTGCATAAGGAATATGTATATTTGCCTTTGCAAGAAACTGTTCCTATTTTTTGAAGTAACACTGCCCTTTCCATTGGATGAATGCCCCTATTTATGAAGACGGGTAGGTATAATAGTTTTCTGTCAATAGAACAAACACAGAACCAGAGTCTGTGTGTAACTTTCAAAAAGGGGTTTCTTTTATGTTGTGCTTAGCTAGGTATGAGTCTTGTTTTATCTACTTTTTCTTTAACGATCTACAACTGCGAAACAATTCTTCCTTTCTCTTCGCCCTAAGGTTCCTCCTAGATTAATTAAATCAATGGCTCCAAGTCTGAAGCTGGATGTTTATTTGTTTAGTCCAGTTTTTGCGCATGAATTCCTTCCGCGATAGTGTTGGAATAAGGCATACTAATGCATTTTGATTTGTATTCTTATGGCTTCTTCTTTCTAATTAATAATAATTAATTTATTGGCGCGACGCTCCTGAAGGAGCCAAGGCCTAGTGACTTATAATCTCAACCATTCCTCTGTGTGTGTTGATAATCTGCAAGAATGGAAGGGACCTACAGTTTACCGCCGAGTCCGAACGGCTACATGAGATGCACTTTTTCGAGACAAATTTTACTCTTGTAGGTTTTGTCAGTTCCTCACAAGAGGCAGTACCCCGGAAAAAAGGTGGCTATGAGCTGGATTCGAATCCAGGCTCATTCGCTTAGCAGTCCGACACACTAACCACTAAGCCACGGGGCACTGGGCTTCTTATTTCTACACGGCAGTGACAGCTAAGGTGGACGTCCTGTATTTTGTCCAAGTTGGTATTCTTAAATTCGAGGCTTCTTCTTCGCGCTTATACGGTATCCATTTTCTTCCGGAACATCTAGCAATTCATCAAGTGCTCGTTTCACGTTATATTCTAGTCGAGGACTGTAATAAACAGCAAAGGACTCCAGGCCTGGTTGTTCGGCTAAAAAAAGAATCCCTATATTTCGCGGTACGTCCGAAATTGGGCTCAAGGGTGGACTCATTAGCATTCCTTGCGAGACGAGTATCACGGGAGAAACTTGCCCTAACTTGCATTGAATTGTCCCAATGACCTTATCTCCAAATACGTAGGAGTAGCTCATTAGGGCGTCTGCTTCGTTGACTGTTCACGCCACCGTTGGTCCAAATTTCTGGGCTCATAAGCCGTACGTATTCTTTCTGAGGGGCTCGTGCAAGACTTCTGCGATCAGAACAACAACACTCGCGCTTATAAGTTTAGCAGGAATGTCCGAATGGACAGACCAGTACCCGGTGGTTACCGCGGGGAGGTAAAATAAGCACAGTTGATGCGTACGAGATAGTTACAACACTGTGCATCGCCTGATTGACGCCGATGAGCGTCTGCCTTATTCATACAGCACCCAACCACCAATCAAGCATCCCTAAAATAATCACATTTGTGATCATTTCAGCACTGGCATCAATGTCATTATCGAGGAAGCATAGTGACCAGTTATTAAAGTTATGGAAGAAGTTATTCAGGCCGTCCTAGTTGGCTTTCTCCAACGTCCTTCGTGGGAAGTTTTTCTTTAACTGGATGGGTGTAGGACGAGAAATTTGCTGAATTGACACACTGATCCGACGTGCCAAACGGATGAGTTTCACTAATGGTATATATAACAGGGTGAGAAGTAAGACAAAAGTCAAAAGTATGGGCGGCTTGCCCAGGAACATCCGGTATTCGAGTTGGCACATCAATCAGTTCGGTAAAGTAGTGTAACCTAGCAAAGATCTCGACATACCTTCCTTTGGGTGTTGTTTGACCAGAATAGCGGAGCCAGCTGGAATTGTGTACATTGAAATCGCCAGTAATAACGATTTCAGTGCGAAGGCAATGGGAAAAAATTTCCGAGATGGAATCAGATAGAGCATCAAACTCGTTAGATTCTACACATTCGTGTAGTGCGACTGAAGAAAGAATCTCTGTACTCAACAGTATGTCTAAAGTTAGGCTCATCCCTAAACTGATGGACAGTTTTAACAGTGCGAGTATTACGGTGAATTTCAGGGGAGGAATTGCAACTATCTATTTAGAGCACTAATTGTAAAAATAGCGATAGAACAATGAACAACACTTTAAACATTACAGCGCTGCTCGAGAGACCAATTTTAAAGCTCTTATTTACATTAGCCTACGATTAGCCGCATTCTTTTCAGTCAAATACTGCGAAATACGAAGGATGATGTCCATGAGAGTAAACTGCCTGAAATCCAATAACTCTTCCTCCCAAGAAATCAGGAAACTAGGCTCAGAGTGAAAAACTCGAAAACCGTTTACACACAAAATACTTTTAAGCCAGCATACACGCTACGGTTTACCGGAGAGGTTGCAGGTATGCCTGCGCAGATAGACCGGAGCGTATATGGCAACGACCTGTGCAGTTTTTCTTAACCTGCACAGGCGACCGGAGCAAATTCAAAAATCAATATTTTTGACCCTCTCCGTCGGTATCCCTGCTTAGGTCTCGTCAGTTTCTCTTTGTCTTTGGCTAGAATGATTGCGCTCCGATGACAGCTCCAAGACGCTTATAACAATTGTATTCATAAAATTTATATAAGGAATGTTTCCCATGTTGCACAATACTAGTTAGGGAAAAAAAGCTTGGAAAGAAATTTTTCGTTATTTATTTCAATTTGAAAATTCAGAACTAGATACCGACTAGGCTTTATATTTAAACTAACTTAATTTTCAAACTGTTCTTTTTATATTTAGCGGTAAGCTCCACAATGTATACAAGCATGAGAAACCTGTGTATGGGCTGTCTGTTGACCCCACATGTGATGATGTCTTTGCCACAGCGTGTGAAGATGGACAAATATTAGTTTTCGACCAACGAATTGATCCGGCCGATCCACTGGTGGTGGCTAAATATCGTGCATCATTTCATGCCGTACAATTTCATCCGTTCGCAGGAAATTTTCTTGTTACAGCCAATTCAAAACGTGGTGCAGCCTTCTGGGACATTCGGAAACCTCATAGGTAAAAATTTAATCTAAAAAAAAAATAATCAAAGAAAACTTATTTATTAAACATCTAATGCTAGCCCTGTAATCCAGTATGGATTTGATGAGAGTCACCCAAGCTATATGAGCGTTCGTTTCAATAACTTTGGCAATTTGATCCTAGCTTTAAGACGTCGCTTACCACCGATTTTGTACAATACATTTTCCTCAGAGCCGATTTGTCAATTCTACCATCCGGACTACTACAACTCGTGCACGATGAAAAGTTGTACTTTTGCTGGAGAAGATGATGAACTGGTGCTATCGGGATCAGATGATTTTAATTTGTACGTCTGGCGTGTTTCGGATGCTGATTGTAAGTAAAGCTTAGGAGCTTGAAATAGTGTTTGTAAACAAAAAATATCTCTTTCCAGTGGAATTGACTGACCAATGGATCGAATCAACACAAATGGTCCTCTACGGACATCGTTCAATAGTCAATCAGGTGCGATACAATCGAGAAAAGTGTATTCTAGCTTCTTCGGGCGTTGAAAAAATAGTCAAGGTGAATAGAAAACGACTAAGATAGTTTAATTAAAGAAATGACAACAAATTCCAATCCTACATAGCTTTGGAGCCCATTTGACCAAAAAGACTGGACAGGATCTCTTCTAAAAGAAGCCACATGTTCTGAAAACCCACGAGATCTCTTCTCACCATTCACATTTCCTTCATTGACGCCACAAAGCTGGTCTCACATGCCCCACGACTACAGCAGTCGCAATACAAATGAAGATCCTAGGATGATGGCGTTTTTCGACTCACTCATACAACAAGAAATCGAAGGCTGGGATACCAATAATTCATCCGATTCCCAACTGGCAACAGATGGTGGCGGAAGCTCACATAGTCCAAATAACAGTTCGATTGAAGACTCTGATGAGCAGGAACTTCTACGATATTTCGTCCGGAAGAGAGGTAAGAATGAAGAATGTCCTGCTTAAGAAACATCCCACAAAATGTTTACTTTTGTTTTTTTGCAGAACGTCAGCGTAAAAACTCTATTATAAACAAAATGAAAATTCAAAGACATAAATACGCAAATCGTATCGCTTACCTTATTGCAACCAAACGGAATACATTGCGGCGGTTGGCGTTAAAAGGAGCTTCCAACTCGAATCGAAGGCCACAGCGACTTAATATGGCTGCCAGAAGCAGTTCTCAAAGGATAGGCTCAAACAATCGATTAGCCCATAATTCAAAACGCAATGGACGTGGCAGTCATTATGGATATCGGGATCGTGGCCACCAAGGACCCAGCGGTAGTGGTGTATCGAATTTTAGGAGAAAAAAGAATAAAAAGCAAAGAAAAATATCAGTAAATGTTACATCATCTGATGACGATGACCAAGTTCCTTTGTCCAGTAATCATTTGAATGTGGCCATTCCTAGCACAAGTACCGGGATCACTTCAAGTGGAAAAGGTGAGAATATGTTTACGAAACAATTGCCTATCTACTGATCTATGTATATTTAAAAAAATGTCTTACCTCTTCCAAGTGTTGAAATCGTTGAATGAACTGTACACTTTAAGCTGGACTTGATACAATATTTTCCTCCAACCTGATCCATTCCTAGCTAGCTACATTCTGTATCATAGGGGGAGCTGTTTAAAGTCCTCTTCAACTTCGTACGCCAAATGCGTATCGATATCCTTCTGCTACGCTATACCCCCGGGTGGGTGCTCTTAGCAGCTGGTAAATCGGTGTCAATTCTTTCTTTATGACATAACCATATGAGACGCTGTATTTATATTTTTTGGCCAGTTGTTCGCCGCTATACAGGGTATTCAGTTCGTTGTTATTTCTCTTCTCCCACTCACTATACATACAAGACATAAATTCAGTGTTTTCTAATTGTTTTAGTATTTCATTAAATTATTTACAATTTCAGATGCAATACTTCGCCTCCGGCAACAGCAACTACTGGTTGAAGATTCGGACGAAGATGACGATGACGATGAAGTTATTGTACCCATTGTTCCTGTACCAGATGTTAGCCACATACCAATCATACCACCAAGGCCAGCAATCAAAATAAATGGATTTGGTCATGAACACGATGACTCTCCACAATCACCACCGCCTGTACAAACACGTAGCAACGTCAATCGCCGACGTAAAATCGACTTGGACATCTACTCTAGCCATTCGAATTCACGTCTATCGAATAGCAGTTACCTAGACGAAACGTCCAGTTCGTCCACCGATTGCAATCATCATCTATCGAGCAAACGAAAAAAATTCACAAACACAACAACCAATCCGGTTGCTTCTGATGTTGACGGTGTCACAATAATCACAAACAACAATAATAATGATAATAGCAACCATTCGACTGATATAGCCAAAACTCCTAGCAATAGTATTACCTCTGATTCAATAGCCGGAACTTCGTCTTCTTTTATAGAAGGCGAAGCAAACAATAACAATCGAAGCAATAGCAACGAACAGCTGGTTCAATCATCTCATCTCCTCACTCCGGATAGTGGGATTAGTGAAGCTATGCTTACACCTCAGTGCAATGCTCCAGAATGTCGGAATCCCGCTCGAAGCCCTTGCGACCATAATAGCGGTACTAGCAACAGCAATAACTTGGTTAACATAAATTTGTTTCAACAAAAAGTTTCCAGAGTGCGGAGAAATTATCGGAAGAAATTCGCTGACGAATCCGAAAGTGATTAAGCTTTAGAATAAGACAATGAAAGGATTTAAGTTTAGTTTTGTTCGAGCAGTAGCTGTGATGGGTGGGTGGACCTCTGTGTTGTGTGTCATTTTATTTTTTTAAGTATTGGCCTGATTTAGCTGATTGATTTTGTTACATAAATTCAAATTATTAATTTTTTTCATTATTATTTTTATTTGTATGAATTTTTGGCGGCCTGAGTTCGGAATGCATATACGACTTCCATAACTGAATTTTATCAATGAATCTGTAAATACAACTTTGTCTTGTTAATTATTATTTATCAAAAAAGGAGTCGATATATCAATAAAAACTTTCTTTGAATAAAGAGATTTTTGAAAGTTTTGAAATTTGAACTTACTCTTTCTCTTTTGAACTGATTGAGTAGTTCCAAACCAAAATGTCATTCGTTGGGATAGTGTTTGCTCCGAAGTAGACAAGGTGGTGCCCCGTGTCTTAGTGGTAGGTGTGTATAAGTCACTGGGTCTTGGCTCCTTAAGGAGCTGTAGTGCCAATAAATTGATTTATTTATTTAGACAAGGTTATTATCAGTCAGTGTATAGCCTTCCTACTTTAATGCTTCACTTTGCTGATCCACCTGATTGAACTCAGAGAACGTCACAAAAACAGCCGGTTTCTAATTATTCTATAACTAAGGCCAACTATATACGAATGTCTACTCTCTATTCCGAGGTATAAAAACTTCCTAAATCCCTCGAAATTATTGTGCTCACTGACAACAAATCTAATACACCAATAGCATACAGTGTGTTCTTCAAGCATTGCTCTTGAATATCATTTTCCATTCAATTTTAACGGCAAAGCTTGACGACATAATTGTTCTCCGCCCTGCTACTATGGAAATTTTCGTTATTCGCTATTTTTCCCAATATGTGCCCGAAATTCTGAACTTAGTTATGTTAGCAGCCGAGGTCTATTTTTTTTTGTAGGTCATATAGTTATCCACCGGCCACTTCGTTTCAAAGACTACTGCAGAGCAGCCTTCTATTTTATTTTAAGCATCTCATACTCTCAAAAAAAGATATTTTTTAATTTTAAAAGCATTTTAGTAATAAGTTTTGTTGTTTTTTAAATAGTTTTTTGCAGATAAAAACAAATAATTTTTACGTGCAAAAAATTAATTAATTATCGTAATTTTGTCGGTATAAGTAAAAAAGAAAATAATAAAAAAAAAATAACAAAATCAGCGCCATAAAATTAAATATACTTGGCTCATGGACTTAACTTATACAAAAATAATAATACATTTTGAATAAAGACAAATTTTCGATTCTGTATGTAAAGTAATTTTTATCTAGATATATAAGTTAAGAGAAGAATTTTTATATAATACATTCAAATTGAATAAATAAAAATGAAGAATTAAGATTGAATTAGAATCTTAAACAAAAAAAAACTAACAAATTATTTGAAAAGTGTGATGCAGAAAATAATATTATTTTTCTTTATTTTATATTTATACAAAAATTACTTTAACAAAATTTGTTTGCAAACAATTTATTTAATTATAATTTTCTTTAAGTGCAGACATAGATTATGATTTCGAAATGGAAAGAAATGTGCATAATATAAAATAATTTCTTTAAAAAAATAAAAATAAAATAAACACGAAACAAAAGCAAAAAATTGATTATTTGTGTACTTTAATTTTTATGTAACGTTTTGCGTCTTTCACTTATAACTAAACTTTTTCTCTATTACACCATATACAGTTGTGGTCAAAATAATAGTAGTGCTCCTACTTAATATGTTTAAAGTCCTCTTATTGTCGTGATTTAAAATTTTTTTCGTTCCCGTTCTTTAATAGTTTTAGTTTTTGTTCAGTGAAACAGCAACTAAAATTTTACCGTTATGCTTTCATAACTAATAAATGAAAATTATAAAGGCACCGTTTAAATAACAATTTTCTGATACAAACATGGCCGCAGGGACATAATGAGCGGATACTTATAGCAAGTTTCATTCAAATTTTAGGGATTTGATTTCAAAATCGAGATTTGATCTTTTCAATGAAACTTCTTTTATGATTAAATTGTAGTATTGGTGAAAGACTGTCACTCTTCCTTTGTCATTTGTATTTAGGGATGCAGTTTCGTTCATAAAAACATCGATATTATGATGATGATATCGATATTTTCGCGATATTTAAGAAAAATGTTTATGAACTGATTTTTTGATGCTCAATAAGCGATTACTTCTTAAGTTAAAATACGAATAGTAATGAAAAAAAAACAATAACTAGCCAGCTATTTTTAATTCTGAAGGTTGCGTTTCATTGCGTTTGTAAAACATCAAATGCGATTTTAGTTAGCAAAACTAAATAATCGTAAGACGGTTTTTTTTTGGCCTATATCTCATAATATTTGAGGTTATGTTGAAAAATAACCTGAAGTAAAATTTCAGTTTTTTTTAATTATATACAACTTTTCTGCAGATCGTTTTTAGATCAGAAATTAAACTTCGACGGAAATCGCAAAAAAAGTTGTCAAGCCCTAAACCTCCACCTTTACACACCTCCTCAAAAAAAAAAATTACCCTGGAGTAGCTTGTGAAATTCCACTATCAATTCTATATCATTTCTTTCTTGGAATTTGTGTTTATTTTGTTTTTATCTCCCGGAAATAAATAATCGCAATTTCATAAATCTTATACACCAAGATAAATATGTCTTGCTTTTGCGGCAAGTTGTTTGTTTTGTTTTGACAATTTTTTCTATGCAAATTGCTATATATAAAAATGTTGTGAAAAAAGTATAGTAATTCATCAATTCAGTACGTCTGGGCCGATTTGGCTCAATTTATTCTGTTGTTCGTAATTGCCAGGAAAAGGTTTTTACGAAAGAAACTTTTGGAAAAACCCTCGTCGGGAAATTGGAAAAATCGAAAATTGATTTTTTTTTATGGAATTTCATATAACCAACATTAAATTTGAAAGGCTTGGCCGATTTTGAAAACATTTTGTAAGTACGCTTACGTTTGTGGTTTTTGGCTATAATTGGACCGCTTTCGGTATCAAGAAAAGCTAGGGTAAGCCCGAGCAACGCCGGGTGGGTAAGCTAGTTTAATATAGAAATGACATTTCACTATTTTGAATTTTAAACTGCGTCCACGATGCGTGGTTTCGATTCTTTGAGAAAAGAATCGATTTTCTCTTCTTTTCAGACAAAAAACTGTTGTCAATTACCCAACACAAAAGTGGTTTTACATGAAATTTCAGTATCAAACATTAAATTTGATATCACTACGTTTTCCTTTTCAGAGATCGGACCTTTCAACACAAGTGGCATTATTATCGTTCACCAAGAACGATGTATCGATGTTTAAGTGGGTTTCATCAATGTTTCGTGATCGATGTTTATGAATGATACATCGATTTCTTAAAACATCGATGTATCGCTTATAAGTTGCATCCCTATTGACATTGGCAGAAAAGATTATTTACATGTATGTGTGCATTCAGATCAAATCTTCCACTCCATCAGAGATCAAATCTTTCGTGATGAGATTTGATCTAGATTTGCTCTTTTTCTTGCAATGAAACTCTCGAAATTGAAAAAGATCAAATCTTTTGACAGAAAGAGCAAATCTTTTCTTGAATGAAACTCGCTATTATAGAATTCCCCACAAATTGATTGCGCCGCATCGGCCATGACCTAGTAAAGTATGTGTTGCGTTTGCGCTCGAGAATTTCGTAGAAAATGGATTCGGAAAAACTTTTTTTGGCACAATAATCTACAAAATGTGGCTTAGTGGTTAGTGTGTCGGACTGCTAAGCGAATGAGCCTGGGTTCGAATCCAGCTCATAGCCATCTTCTTTTCCGGGGTACTGCCTCTTGCGAGGAACTGACAAAACATCCAAGAGTAAAATTTGTCTCGAAAAAGTGCATCTCATGTGGCCGTTCGGACTCGGCGGTAAACTGTAGGTCCCTGCCATTCTTGCAGATCAACAACACACACACATGAGAGCATAAATCACTAGGCCTTGATTCCTTAAGGAGCTGTCGCGCCAATAAATTTTTTTTTTTTTTATTTTAATCTACATAAATAATAATTCGCTTACTTCGCGCGGTAAAAACCACTTTATTCTAGAAGTTCGCGTTCCAGCTGTAAACAAGAAAAGTAAATAGATGTTGATTATTTTTTTCTTTGGAAGTAAAATCTATCAACTTCGATTTCGCTTTGAAGTTTAAATAGTCCTATTGAATATTTTACGTGCGACCAAACCAACAAATAACTCGACCCTTGAATAAAAGTTTTGGGATGCTTGGACATTTAAGTTTTTAAGCATCGACTTATTACAATCTATTAAAATTTAATTTTTTTTATTAAGAATTTTGTTAATAAAGTTTTTAACTTTCTTACAAAACATAAATTAGGTAAAAAAATACTTTCGTTTTTTCATGTTTTAATGATTTCTCTACTATTATTTTGACTGCAGCTGTATCTAAAGTAATAACTTGTCAGTCAGCTCCCTATTAGTTATGGCTAGCTATGACCAATTGAATTTCTTGCTCAAACAGAACATTTTCTTTCTACATGGCAGTTGTAGGTATGTAAGTTGGTCAAACTGTATTTTGTCCAATAGAGTATTATTAATGTGGAGACTTCCTCAGATTTTCTTACTCCTTTTCTTATCACGCTTTGTTACTGCTGCTGTCCCTTTTGCGCGCGCATGTTATAAAAAAAAAGTACCCAGCCCAACCGAGACTACCGAGCTTTTTTTTGCCGTGATAACGTCTTATAAATCGATGACAAGCTACACATACGAAATAACATGACTCATGCTGACAAGAAATACAACGCGTTACTGTGGTTTTTTCAACCAAAATCGATCGCAAACGAGCACCAAGTGAGTATGTACTTCTAAAACGCCCAACGGATTTTAATGAAATTTACAGGGTATATATAATTTTGTCCAGGGATCGTTCCTGTGAATTTGGTCCCGCTAGAATTATTTTCGCATTTCACTTAAAATGTTTTTTTCTAGGGCGTAGTGAATTATAAAACTGATGCCGATTGGTACTAGGTTGTTAATACAATAGTATTTTTTCTTCTAGATTTTTAGTACTTAGTACTAGAATTTATTACTATTGTATTTGTTGGTATTAGTACTTAGTAGTAGATTTAGTACTAGTTTTTTTTTTGTTACTTGATATGTGGAATTGTATATGTTGTGAGTTAACGGGCTGTATGTTGGTGTTGGTGTCATCAATGTTTTCTTATGACGTTATCACGTAAAATTATCGTCCGGAAACCGACTTTAAAGACAACCAACTTTTTTTCCACATCTGCTTCGAGGTAGATTTCATACAATTCATGATTGTATCTTCTCCAGAATCGCCTGCCTCTGCTTTTTAGTAAACATCCAAGTCTCGGATTTGTATGTGAGTACTGGTAAGTACTGTAAAATCACAGTCCATTTTCAATAACATGTAGCCCCAGGTTTTTGCTCCATCTGAATGCAGAAGTCATGAACAGCTTGTTGATTATACCGATAATTTTGATGTCGTCTGCGTATGCAATTATGTGGCTGGACTTGGTGACGATAGTCCCTCTTGTTGGCGTGCCATATCGCGGATTGGTCAGCCTACATAGTCGTCAATTTATTTAGAGATGCCGAATTTTCTCATGGCCTTTCAAAGTTCTACCACATATAATAGAGTTACATAGATATCGCATCCAGTACAAGAAAAATGTCAACTTTTTCGAATGAATAAAAAAAAGAGGGTTGGTTGAGTTCAAACAATCTAACCACCTTCAGACAATGCAACACCAGACGATATATCAAAAAGCAGGCCAATCAGTGGGTTGCAATCCAATGATACACATTTATTATTTCATATGAGAGTATAATACATGTTCCATGCCAGGAAAAAAAGGAAAGCGACAACGAACTTCACGAATAAACAAAATTTAAATCAACAAACATGTCGCAGTATGTATCAAATAAGGGGGATCGAACTTGCAAGGCATTGAGGGTCCTCTTTCTTCGCCTTCAGCGGACTTCTCAGTAGATGTTAGTCGTGTTTTATTGGTAATGTATAGCTAGGGCAGTAATGGAAGTCCCAATAAAACGGTATACTCAGACTCACTCTATAATTCAACCGCCAAAAATAGTTCTACATTCCAGGTGGTTGACATTTCCAAGCATTCCAGACTTTATCTCAACTTTTAATATTCACTCATTTCACTAACTTAATAATTGACACAACAAACCAATTGTTGTTTGCCGTATAAAATGTTCTTGCAATGGTTATACACTTACCAATAAATCACGCCTGTTATTAAATTTGCCTCGCACGCGAAGGGTGCATTGCATAGCCTCTTCACCCACCCACTATTCCCTCGCCATAACATTTCCTGTAGTGATGTTATGTCAGCTTTATTTGTGGCCAAATAACTGTGTAACTGGTAAATAATTTAACTGTTTTCGTTGTTTTATGTAATTTGCTTATTTCCGAAGCTTCTTGTTCGGTTCTAAGTTTTTTCTCGTACGGAGGAGATTGCTTCTTGCCAATCCTGAGTGACTAGCTCCCACAGCGACCACCACGAAGGAGCTATGGAGGTACTTTCCACAGTCGGATTTGTTCCAGCTCGTTCACACCCTCGTATGCTATGCGGCTGACTACCATCCCCAATTTAGCAGATGTCAATTAAATTTCATACGTCTTGGACATTATCAATCATGTTAGCACTGTACGCACAACTGTCGTGAAGAGCCTTCCTTTAAGCTTAGGGTTATTTTTCCACCACAGAAGATATAGCAGCGGTTTACCTCTCTACACCTACGCCATACTGGATGTCGTCATTCCAAGATATTTCGCTGGTGATCGTAAATACAAGATATTTAAACATTCCGAACTTGGGAAGAACTGGCCTACAATGTCAGTAGTTCGAGTTGTCGACAGAAACATGACAAGCCAAGGTTTAGTGAGGTTTAGTATCAACCATTCAAGTGTGTTTGTTGTAAATCTACAGGAATTAAGGCAACCTACAATCTAGTGAACGACAGCACCTATCTACAAGAGGCAGAGGGGCTAAAAAGTAAGCTTCCATCAATTCACCTTATTTATCAATATATAAGGTGGGCAAAAAATCACGCGTTCCCGGGTCACCTCATCTCTCGTTTTGGCGATATGCACTGGCCCACAAGATCGCCCGATTTAACCGTTTCAGACTTTTTTTGTGGGGTTTTTTGAAGTCCCGTGTTTACGTAAACAAGCCCGAGGCTCTGGAAGCCCTCAAGGACAACATTCGACACGAGTGCGAGAATCTGTTGCCCGAAGTTCTCGCTGAAGTGATGAAAAATGCCAAAGGCAATCAATTGTGACGGCGCCCATTTGGCCGATATCATCTTCTCGATTTGACCAATACAATTCTAAAGGTTCAAATAAACATAATCAAAAAACAGAATCGAAATTTTTCATTTAGAAAAAAAGAGAGTCAAACAACATCGGATGGATGACTTCTTTTGGCCCACCCTGTATAACAAATATGTTTTAATCTAAGAATTTTTGGGAAGGCTGTAACTGCTGAATTTTATATTGATAAATTGTTGTTTCCACGACGAAAACCAAACACCCGCTCTTCCCTAACCCGATGGACAAAACCATATGCGGTTTCTAATCATATTTTTCTATCATAACCGTAGACAAAAACAAATAATGCACACAAATTTTGAGTGGTTGTATTTTATGTAATATGTGTATATACTTTTTATTTGACGTATAATGCCTATTCAATAATCATGGTATACAAATAATTATTTATGTAGAAAACGTTATGATTTGTCAAAAAAAAAACAAAATTAACAATAACCCACTTACTTTCATTTTGTCCTTTATTTTGTTGTTAACACTATTTCGATAGGCTTTATAAGGTTTAAAAAATAAACATTCAATATTAAAACATCTTTTTTCTTTAAGAAATACAAAAACAAACTTGAATAAATCAACTAATTTGTATCTATATAGGTATATGCGCTAAAGCTATTCATACTTGAAAATCTTACAACTCTACGGATTTGCTCGTAAATGGTTTAAGTTTGCGATCATTATATATGTTTCACATACTTCTCCTAACTGAACATTATTTAAATTAACTATATTACAATAATTTAGTGTGTTTTGCTTGCTCCTTGCATGAAAAATTAATACAATTTAATCAATACGAGCGCCCATCGATGAAAAGAAATTCTTTGAATAGTGGTCAAGAGTAAAGACCCTATTCGCACACTTTATACAAAAAATGCGACAAATTTATTCTCAATAAGCTTGGCTGACTAAACGAAAAACATCCTACAATTGTGCAGGCTTTCAGTGGTACGGGTAGACTCCACCGATGAAGGTTCGATTGCTCATGATCGATTCATGTCACTTGGCTGAAAGGGTAGATTGTGTTCCTTACACCGCTGCATGACGAACCTTTCTAATGAACAGCCAGCTCTAAGAAACAAAGACAATTTCAATTAATAAAAATACATTTTATATGACCACACGACTTGACGTACTCATAGATATCATTGCCTTCCTGATTGTAAATGTCACAATTCTTAAACACCAATTCGATGTCTTTGAGGAGCTCTTCGTTCATTGTGTACTTGCCCATGTTTAGTTTTGACTTTACTTTGGCAAAGTCCATTGGTTCTTTAATTATGGTATGGTAATCAGGAACTTCAGAGTGGCTAACTGGTCGAAGGAATGGCCAGGAATTGTCGTTCTTCAAAATGTCATTTAGAAGATCGTACAATAGAGAACTATTTAAAGGAAGATTTTCGCCTGCACGTCGACGTCGATTGTTGTTATTTGCTCGGATTATATCATCATTTCCGTTGCCATTGCAGCTGTCATACATTGAGTTGCGTCCGGATGATCGCTTACTGGACCCGTTTGATGGACGACCACGTTTAACTAAAGGCTGTTCAAAATCTTCATCTTCTGTAGAATCATCTAAAAGCAAAAGACAGCTTACTTGAGTAATTGTTTTTTTAGAAATAAGTAAACTATCAAGGAACGACTTGAATCTTACCAACTATTTAAGATGAGCTTATGGTAGGTGTTTCGTATGGGTGAATTTAGTTAACATAAATGTTTTTTTTTTACATACAAATCCCTTAATTAGTTAAGTTTTAACTTTGAATAAAACAAAGATAAAACAAAAACTTATAAATAGACACAGATAAAGCTGGTGAAGTCTGTCACTTTATTGCGTAATATGTACACGTCGTTGTCTAGTTCGAAATCTCAATCCATTGTAGAATTTATGAGATGTAAGACCTAGAGCTCCAAACCAAGCTGCAAAGTTGAATGCGTCTTTGTGCTAAATGTCTTTCGCTTTCATAGCTGATAGATCTGCATTGCAAAACTTATGAACTCCTATAACGCTGTTGAGAGAATTCCAACCTAATACAGTACTGTTAAGAATTGAGTCAAACTTCTGCTGTACTGTTTAGTAGATTTTGTAGTCGCGCCACACGAATGTGAAACGCTCTGTCTGGCTGCACTTCAAAAATAATGTATATCGGTATCTCCTCTTACATTTCATAATGTTGTATGTTCATAACATTTTAAGGGTATCTTTACAAATAATCTTTCAGTGCGCGCAAATTAAAAACAAAACATTTTGCAAAACAGAATGGAAAATACATATTTTAAAATTGTTTTATATATACATTATGTTGTTTTAAGTCCCTCAAAAAAGAATTCACAACCAAACTCGTTTTCAAGTATTTATATATAAGTTACCTACTGTTCCACATAATTGGGCAAGGGACCTACAATTTAACGCTCCTTTTTGTATTCTATTGAACAGGTGCAGCTATACTTGCGAAGCATTTGCCCAGAGGTGGGAGTTATACTCGAGTTTTGGGCGTATAAACGCTTTGTAAATTGTAGCCAGATCAGAAGGGGACAAAAACTTTAGTAAACCTAAGTACTAAGCAGCATTTTTTGCTATCTTAAATATATGGTCGTTCCAACGGAGGTAGTCGTTGACACACATACCGAGTACTAAAACTTTTCGGTTTCTTCGATGCAAGTGCCATTTATGGACAATGGCATGGGGGGGAGGGTATTTTTAGCTTTGACGACAAGAGACAGCATTGAATTTTCGAAGCATAATTCCACACGATTTCTATTACCCCATTTGACAATGCTGTATAAATCGGAGTTTAATGAGCTTGACATACGGTACCGTTGCAATTGTACGTCCGAAGGCGAAGAACGTGAATTATGGAACGAATATGAAAAGCTGAGGGTAGAGTCGTCAGCAAAACACGTAAGTGGATTAGAAGTAACAGACAGAAAATCATTTATAAAACTGAGGAAAAGAGTCGGAGACAGAATGGAGCCCGCACACCAGCATTTATTTTGTGGGAATCAGACTTGAATCCGTTCAACTTGTATAGCTTCATGCCAAACTCTGCCAAATGTCTTGGAAATATCAAGCGCAATAATCTTACTTTCACCAAAGCGATGTAAGGATTTGTTCCACTGTTCGGTGAGATATGCCATCAGATAACCAGTGGAACGATTACTGCGCAAGCCATACTGACGGTCATGGAGAAGCTTTCGGTCTTCGAAATTCGAGATATTTTTTAAGTTGACGATTAATCAGCGTTTCCATGACCTTAGAAAGAAGGGACGTAAGTGCTATGGGTCGGTAAGAGGAGGAGGTCACCTTTCTTAGAGACAAGCTGGACAAATGCTTTTTTCTATCTTCTAGGAAAAATTCCAGAAAAATAGGAGCGATGAAAAGGCTTATGCAGTGGCTTTTCAGTGTGGAAGAACACCTCTTGAGAAGAATGGGGGGCCAGCGGATGTGTGTATATCGAGATCTTTGAGAACTCTTGCTACTGTACAAGTGCGGAAAAAATCTGTCCCATGGAAAAATTTACATTCTCAAGTAAAGGTGGGGCAACGTTGCTGTGAGGCAACGTAAAGCTGGCAGCGAAATGGGCGGCGAGCAAGTTTGACTTCTCTGAAGAGTAAACAATTGTTTTGTTATTGTCGATGAGCGTTGGAACCGAAGATGTTGAGGAGTTTTTAATATTTGTTTACAATTGACCAACAAAAATGTACTGTCATGCAAAAATGTTGGTTAACGGAGTTAACCTAACCTACTTGTTTGTGCTTTTTCCAATTTTCCTCTGTAGGGTTGGCTTTGTAGGATCGGAAACTTAACTTCTTTGAGCCTGATAGATTCTTTACACTCAGAGTTAAAACAAAACTTTTCTTTGGGTTTGATACCTTATACTCAGTTAGGAATAAAAGTACGCATTCCTAGAATAATCATATTGGTGATTATTTCAGCACTGGCATCAATGTCACTATCGAGGAAGCATAGTGACTAGTTAAAGTTTCGGAAAAAAATATTCAGGCCGTCCCAGTTTGCTTTCTCGTATTGCCAAACGGTCCTGAAATTACTGAAATGACACAATGCTCCGAAGTTGCACTAATGTAACTTATTAGGATGAGAAGTAAGAAACAAGTAGTCAAGAGTATGGGTGTTGGCGTGGGCACATCGATCCCTTGGGTAAGGTGATGTAAATAATGTAAATAACGCATTCCTAGAATAATCATATTGGTGATTATTTCAGCACTGGCATCAATGTCACTATCGAGGAAGCATAGTGACTAGTTAAAGTTTCGGAAAAAAATATTCAGGCCGTCCCAGTTTGCTTTCTCGTATTGCCAAACGGTCCTGAAATTACTGAAATGACACAATGCTCCGAAGTTGCACTAATGTAACTTATTAGGATGAGAAGTAAGAAACAAGTAGTCAAGAGTATGGGTGTTGGCGTGGGCACATCGATCCCTTGGGTAAGGTGATGTAAATAATGTAAATAACGCAATAACGATTTCAGTGCGCGGACAAAGGGAAACAATTTCCTAGATGGAATCATGCCATCAGACATGCCGCAACTGATGTGCTAGGTTTCGCCAGACCACCACCACGAAACCTCTGCTTCGATGACGAATGCAGATAGGCCCATACAGCTAAACAAGATGCATATTAAGCGGCGCTGCAAAGAAGGACAAGAGCTGCTCGCAAGCCCTACGAGCAAGACGGGAAGAGCATGAGAAGCGCGTGATAGAAGATATTGAGAGATGCTACTCCAGGAACAACGTGCGGAAGTTTTGCCAATAGATAAAAAGAACTTTCCAAGGAAAAAACCCGCATAGAAGCCTATAGAGATAGGAATGGAAACCTCGTAGTAGAGTCACAGTCGGTGCTGAGTACATGGAAGGACCATTTCTGCAGACTGTTAAACGGCGATGCAGACCGAAACCCCGCTGTCAGGCAGAATGAACCATTCAACATTGACGATGACAGACAAAACCTCCGCCCAACTAACCAAAATGAAGTGAGTATAGCAATATCTAAACTAAAAAAACAACACAAGAAAGGAGACCCTCTAAACTGCGCCAACTATAGAGGAATTAGTCTCAGAATATCGCCCACAAAATTCTCTCTGTCGTACTATGTGAACGCCTAAAACCATTCGTCAGCAACCTGATTGGCCCCTATCACAATATCACAATAGACAGGTACAACATTGAGGTAGTTAGGGACTTTGTTTACCTCGGATCCGCTATAACATCTGACAACAACAGCTCGTCAGAAATAAAGCGAAGAATTACTCTTGCCAATCGCTGTTTCTATGGGCTAGGAAGGCAATTGAGTAGCAAAGCCCTCTCTCGGAATACAAAGGAGACTCTGTATAAGACCCTAATCATCCCAGTCCTGCTCTATGGCGCCGAGGCATGGACTCTATCTAAAACGGATGAAGATATTAGTCGTTTCGAGCGTAAGATCCTATCTGCGTTAACGGGTTTTGGAGGAGAAGGTTCAACCAAGAACTATACGAGCTGTACAGCGACATTGACCTGGTCAAAAAAAATACCCATATCACGTTTAAGATAGCTATGCCATTCAGAGCGAATGGACTACAACGCTCCGGCTCGTAAGATCTTCGATTCCATCCCAGAGGGTAGACGTAGTCAAGGAAGACCTCGCCTTAGGTGGCGCGCTCAAGTGGATGAAGGCCTCAACCAACTTGGAGTGCAAAACTGGAGCTGGCTGGAGAGACATGTTAGTTCAGGACCAGGTTCGTCCCGAACTGTAGCGTCCCCTAAATAAGTAATAAGATGGAATCAGACAGCGCATCAAATTCGTTAAAAGTTGAGTGACTGTCAAGATTTGGACTCCTATAAATAAAATAATAATGAATACTGATGGGCATTCCTTGCAGTGCGAGTATTACGGTTGAATCGTTTCAGGGGAGGAATGCAACTGGCTATTTCGCTTGAGCATTGTTTATGGAAGTAGCGATAAAATAATGAAAGGCAGGAGAAATTACGTCTGTGCTCCAGAGATGTAAATGTTTCTTTTATTGTTTGGTCGCCTATCATTTTTAAAGCTCTTTTTTGTATTCTATCTAGAAAACTCAAGAGGGTTAAATGAGCAACTGACCAAATGTGGGAATTTGACTCATTACATTACATATTGATCCGCTCCGTAGATAAATCTACGAAGTAGACACTTATGAGCACTGGCTACTGAGGCCATCGGCTCAGACAATTACAAGAACAACACACAAGACTACATTGATACAGAACAGAACAGAAGATAGAAACAGGATGGAAAACAGAAAACACATAACACATGTCAACAGCACGCAGTTGGTTTTCGGACGGTCCTCCATCTTTCCACTAACCACGCCCAACGATGCTTGATTTCGCTGATCTCACGTGAAGCGATGCTTTATCGCAGCCAAGGCCGTTGACTAATTTGACTCAAGTTTAGGGTGAATCTCACAGCATTTTTGGCAATGTCAAATATGTGGTCATTCCACAGAAGGTGGTCTGTAATGCACATACCGAGAACTGAGAGGTGATCTGTTTCCTCTATGCAAGTGCCACTCATGGATAGTGGCATTTGGGGTTTATTTCGCTTTAACAACAAAAGACAACATTGAGTTTTCTTTTTCCCCATTGTACAATGCTGTCAAGATCAGAATTTAATGAACTTCCGAAGAACGAGGATGTGAATCTGGAAACGAATATGAAAAGCTGAGAGTACTGTCGTCAGCGAAACAATTGATAGGATTGGTTCCACTTTTCGGTGAGATCACCAATGGACAACAGGAGTATCATTGAAGACAAGCGTAGGAACCGATGATGACGAGTTCTTTACGTTTTTAACAAATGACAAAAAATGTGTACTGCCTTTGGGGCATTGCAATATTTTTTGACGGATTTGTTGTTCATGTAAAAATTTAGTCTTGCGAATGTGAACATTACAGGCCTTTCTAGCTTGCTGAAACTTTATCCGGTTTTCCTTGGTTTTGTTGGCTTTATAACATCATTCATCCTGATAACCTCTTAACAGCTCGAATCAAACCATGAGTTGTGTTTAGGTTTGATGCTTTTTGAATTATTCGGGACAAAATTTCTCATACCTAAGAGGATACAACATTTAAAGAATCTAAAGAAATAATTGAGACCGTCCAAGTTGGCTTTCTCTTATTGCCAAACGGTTCTCTTAGGGAGTTTCTCTTCAACTGAGTTTTGTTGGCACGAAAAATTTGCAGAAATGACAATGGTCTAATGTGCCTAGAGGCGAAAAAACACGAATTTTGTGTTTATCAGGATCGGAGGTAAGAAAGAAGTCTAGTTTGTTGGGGGCTTGGCTTGTAATGTCAGGAATTAGGGTTGGCTCATCAACAAGCAGAGTAAGTTGGATTAACTCAGCAAAGATTTCAAAATACCTTCCTTCGGGTGTTGTCTGGCCAGAATAGCGAAGCCAACTTGAATTGTGTGCATTGAAATCACCCGTAATAATGATTTCAGAGATCTATCTACGAATTGTAAAGCTCGTCCTCCAATATCTCCTGACCAGTGTCAACTATCGGGTCAAAATTTAGCTAGTGGGATTTTTTTATTTTTATTTGAATTAAAAAAAGTTTACCCCAACGCCACCTAGGGGTAATGGTCTTAGTTACTCGTTTCAACATCAGCTAACAAATCCCATCAAAATCTGTCTATAAATATTCGAAAAAACGACTGCAGCGCTATAATGGACTTCAGGTGGATCGTGGATAGTTAAAATAATCGAAGTTATCTATCTACCTGACGCGTCAAAATTGGAGCAGCCGTTTCCGAGAATCATTTCCTTTTTATGGATAAACAATTTTTTTTTATTTTTAATGAAAAATGTAAATAAATGTTTGAAATAAATTTTAATGAAAACGAAAACCTTCACGAAAAACACTTGTTGCTATTAGGTTATAAAATTGGCTAAAAAAACTTCGACTTCTGCGGGACGGATTTTCAATTTTATTTGTTTCTAAGCCATCTACAAATCCACCTAGCCGGACGCTATATATAAGGTCACACACAAAATTGAAACTTCGTTCAAAGTTAGGAACCTTTGCGGGAACGAAGCGGTATATATGAAATCATCTGACAGTGATGCAAAATAAAGGGTCCGCCCTCTAACGTTTTTTGTTTAACTAGTGCTTATTTCGTGAATGGTAACACTTAGCTCATGTCTGATTTGACAGACAGTTTTCCACTGAACGAATATGGTTGTGTATACGCTTGAACAACGCTGGTAATGTTGCAGAATATGTGCGAAAATTGCGTACGGATTTTGGAAGAAGAGAAGCACCGTCAGCTCCGTATGTTCGTTATCTTGTGACACCGTTGGACTATTATTTGTGGGGTGCCGTAAAAGATAAGTGTTACGCCGACAAGCCAGAGACAATTGACGTTTTAAAGGACAATATTCGTGAAGCCATTGGTGATATACAGCTGCACACAATCAATAATGTGCTTAAAAATTGGACCGATCGTGTAGGCTACTGCATGGCCAGCCATTTAAATGAAATTATTTTCCATTATTAACCGGAAGGATTGTACTTTCAGATAAAAAAGAAATTTGAGAAAATATTCAGTAGTTTTTTTTTATAGCATTTTCAAAAAAAGTTATTTGGCGGACCCGTTATATAAGTCAAACAAGGAGACCTTTATCCGCACGAATCCAAGAAACACATTTTTTGCTGTTTTTTTTATTAATTTATCAAAAACTTGTGGTCTATAAAAAAACCAAATCTATAAAACATTTTGAAATAAGACGACAAATAAACCACGTTTCGTTCAGTGATTAAACATTGAATAGACTCTATCTATATGAGTAGGATCAACACAAGATTATTATCCCATAGTCCAGGTGCTTAAGTGAAACTCCTTTCAGAGTGTAGAAATAGTTAGGGCCCCTTAGTGGAAAATCAATGGTGACTTCATCCTTCTGTCAAAACAAAGATGAAGGCAAAGACGTAGCACTTGCTAAATGGATTGGTGATTCAGCTATTAACATAATCCTACCTGGATCTGAATTAAAATGCTTTTGCAAAAAGAATTCTAAAAAAAAACACGAAAAGGCTTTTCGTTACTCCGACCGAAACCAAACACATAAAATCTTATTAATTAATCGAGGACAAAACTATTTGCAATTTATTAGGGCTACGTTAGTAAAAACGATCACACAACAAAACTTATGTAAACAAAATAAATACAACAAAAAATATATAAGAAAAACTGTTAGAAACAATGAAAGCCAATTTTTTGATTGCTAGAATATTAATATGTGCAACGAACTTCATTAATTTTTGTTTTGTATCTAAAATTAGTCTTTATTAAAGATAAAAATAGAGTAAAATTACGATTACGTATATAAAAATTTGTATAAATTAAGCTTAAACAAAAAACATATATTTTTAATGCATATGTAACTTATTTCATTTAAAAAAAAATTATGCCAATGTGATGTGCGAAGATGAGCAAATAAACGGTTTTTGTTACAAAATTATTAATTTTCAAACTCACCGTTTTGTTTGCTCTTGCGTTTTTTACTCTGAAAGGTTCGGCAGGTTTTGCAATTCCAATTACCGCGAGGGGCACGCCTCAAATCTGCACAATCTAAGTGGTATACTGACTTGCATCCAGTGCAAGCAATCTCACTTCCATCGTATGAACATACTGCACAGATTTCATCATAGCTATAAAACAAGAGGACATGAAATGGGAACAAAATATCTTAGACAATTTTTATATATCTCGGTTTTCGAATACAATTTTTTTGAAACTCTTTTAAACGTGGTTTACTTCTTAGTTTTTAAAGAATTTATAATTGTTACTCGAAAACAAAGGCTTTCATTCGTACCCGCCCAACGATTCCTCTTCCATTGCATTACTTGTTTGCAACGGATCCCCTGAGGTGGCATGAATTTCCTGGTCTTCTTCCTCAGCTTCTTCTTCATCATCTTCGGCCTCCTCCTCCTCCACTTCTTCTTCGACCACCTCATCGTCCATGCCTTCGTCATCATTGCACAGCTCTTCTTCGATTTCTTCTTCCATTGTTCGCCTCTGCTTGCTCTGTCTGCGACTATTGGAAATCGAAGAGCCCACACTGGCGTTATCTTCTTCGTCCATGACGAAAGCTCGCTTCTTTTTGTTCTTTTTGCGTTCCTGTTTGTCATTTGACAATCCCAAGTTGGTGACACATCGACTACAATACCAATTACCCTCGGGAACTGTCTTCATTTTGGGTTTCATACAGAACATATGAGTTCCAGCATTACATTCATCGCACAGCAACATCTTTTCAGGGTCAGTTCCACGACGACAAATAGCACAGAGTGACTTGTTTGTCGAACGCTGCCACTTAATGGCACCATGAAGAATGTTCAAATGTAGGAAAACCTGCGAATAACTAGTGCAATTCATCAGAGAGACTTCCCATTCCTTAAGACGTTCACGTCCCTTCTCAAGAATCGGATCCATTTTCTTGGTTTCTTTTTTAACGCCGAATGGCTCCTTCATGAACTTTTGCTCAATGGCCTGTTCGATTTGTAACAAAGCCGAGGCCAAATTCTTAACACATTGACGCAGTAAGGTGGAATCATGCAGAGATATTCCTTCGTCGGCGCTATCTTCGGAATCAATTTCTAAAGTCTCGCCTAGACTTTTCCCTGGATCTTTAAAAGGTTTTTTAGTTTGATCACCACCCCAGGTGAGTTGTTCTTGTGGATCATAGGTGTTACTTTGAATATCAGTTCGCCACTTTTCGATGTCTTTAACTTTAAGTTTTCCCAAATCGCCTGAGGTGATTTCCATCTCCATTTGAAGCACCCGGTCTACCAGCATAGCGTACATAACCTGGAATGTAAATAGTACAATTATATTAAATTTAAAATCGAGTCGCAATTGAAATATGATATCTTTCATTGAAAAAAGAGAGACGTTCAAAGAGTAGACTTTTGTCCCCAAGAGGGTACCAGAACCCATAGGTATTTTTTTCAAAACCCACCGTTCTCTATCAAATCCTATTCTTCCTTTCACGTGGTGAATGTCAGGTACCTCAACTTGAGATTTGGGTTCCAACCCTTTGGAGAAAGGGGGGAGGAGTGTTACCAAAAAGGCAGTCAACGGTGGCGTCTACAGTTTCAGCCAGGCTGAACTACTTAGTGAACACCTTATATGGGCTACTATGTAGTTTTCGAAGTTCAGGCCTATAAGGAGCGGTGTATCCGGCTCCTCACCGTTGGAGTAATAACATGTACTTGGTTATTCAGGTTGGGGGTCGTTCTCCTAACAAAGATGGCAGACATAACCGCTATACCAACAATACGATGGATTGGTCGGGCAACTGGTAAGCAGCCCTTATTTAGATGTGGAAAGAGGTCTTGAGTTTCAAAAGTTTGAACGAGCGCCTCAAGACAATCCGCATCAAAGCTAAATTCGGCCGAACATTCACAAAGGGCCATCGAGATCCTCTGATCAATCAACTGTCAACCTGATCGACCACAATACGATCGACGCAAGGCACCGCCCCGGTATCATGTGGATGTTCGAAATTTCTGAGAGGAAAACATTGATTTAACATTGTTGTAGCCAATACACGGCTGCGGAACTCCCGGCCAACGCCAAGAAAAGCTAATAGTATGAGGAAGTTTGGCGTCGGACGGCTGCAATTACAAGAAATCGCCTGGTCCTTTGCCGATCGAATCTCTAATTACTTCCAAAGGAGACCTTTGCGTAAGCCCCCAAAGCTATTCTGCAACAGCCTGATAAGTTCATTCCAGTACGGTTTTAAACCAGGAAAGTCCACCACCGACCAAATATTCACATTACAGCAGTCCTTGGGAAAAAACCCAGGAATTTCAAATAGATACCCACAACATTTTCATCGATATCAAAGCCGCGTTAAACAGCATTTACAGAGATGAGTTGTGTTCCCTCGGATTACTAATAAATTGTTGTCCCTTTATAAGACGTTTAAGGTTCCTTCGAGAGAAAAATTCTCCGGGCGATTTTTCTTCCCGTATCCATTAAGGACGACTGGAAGGAGATACAACTAAGAAATGTATGGGCTCTACAGCGACACAGACCTAGCCAAAAGAAAAGTCCAACGCCTCAGATGGCTGGGTCATATAAAGCAAATGGACACAATTGCTTCGGCCCGGAAAATCTTCAATTCTAACCCAGAGGTACAGCGCAGTAGAGGAAGACCGAGACTTATGTGGCGCATGTAAGTGCAAAACTGGAGGCAGCTAGTTAGGGAACGAGATGGCTGAAGAAGCATGTTATTTGGTGCCTAGGTCCACACCGGATTGTAGCGTAACCTAAGCTAAGGTAAGGTATGCGCTTTCGCTTTCATATGACTTCTTCAGCATCATATCACAAGGAAAAGTACAGAACACTCACGCCAACACCAGAGGCACGATCTTTCAAAAGTCCATCCAATTACTCGCATACATCGAGGATATTGACAGAATCGGAAGAACACAGCGTCATGTAAGTAGAGCCTTTGTGAGTATTGAGAAAGCAGCGAGGATGGGCTTGACAGTCAATGAGAGCAAAACCAAGTATATGGTGTCATCAAGAAAACACATTCAACATCGATTTCTTGAACTCATGATGAGAGCTTAAACTTTGAGATTGTAAGAGACCTTGTCTAGTTGGTCTACTCGATAACCACACCTTCATCCGGCTTAGCAGCACTGAGTAGCAAACTGTTCTTTCCGGCAACTCAAATGTCTTTTTCAGTGAATAATTAAAGAATTTAAAGCTTTGATCCAGATTCCTAGTTAGGCTGGAATCTCAGTAAATACATGGCGTTCTTTATGAAAAAAAGGTTAGCAAGTAGAGGATTATGGGAAAATCATGCAGGTGGTAAGGGGGCCTTCTGGTTTTCAGTAGTTTTTTGGAAACTTAATAATTCCAATAATTCCAATAATTCCTCCCCAGTCGTTGATTTCTTTACAAAAAAAAACACAGAGTCAACGTAGATAGCGCTTTAAACTACTTGAACTAGCTCGAGGCAACTTGCAGAAGCCTGGAATTGTGGTCCTTTATTATAAGGTTCCTTCCATGGAAGAATAACTAGATTTTAGTAAATGGTCCTTAACGGACTATAAGGTCCTAACTTCACTTTAGAGACGGAGACAGTTTCTTGTTCATATTCAACAAAAGTGGAATCAAAACTACTCACCTCATTTAAATCATGATCATCTGGAAAACCGTAATTTGCAGCATTGTATTTCTTCTTTGTTTCGGTTTTCATTTGAAGTTTAAAGCGTGAAAATTGGGATGAATTATCCGTTTCCATGTTCAACACCTCATGGGGGCACTTCTTTGTGTGTGCCACAATCAATTCCCGCATGGTCATCAAATTGTCTTTCAATTGACTCTCCCTTTCCCCAAGTATATTCAAGCCATTGATAACAGCATCAATATCCTCTTCTTTATAGAAGAATGCCCATCTTTGATGGTCTGGGTTCTTCCCATCATGTACAATACAGTTCTTAGGGTCACCTGTGCACATCATAAGTTCATACTGTGTAGGAAGTTCTGGTGCAACAACCTCCGGTTCTGGCTCTACTTGTACGTCCACCTCCATTTTCGTGGCATCACCATTTAATTTAACCTCACCATTCAAAACAGCTTCATTCTCTTTGTTCTCCTTATTGTCTTGGGCCGCTTCAGCGGCAACAGCAACAGGCGGTAGAGATTTTCGCTTGTTTTTCGCATCCTCCTCGGCGTACACCCTCGATAGATAGGATCGAATTTCCTTCAAAGTTCGAGGGCAGCCAACAAAATGTGGAACATTTTTAGGAGGATTTTTTAAACAAACGTCCTGTGAGTCAGTTGCATGTTCCACAAACACCCCCGGAATAGACTCTAATACATAATACTTCCTATAGGCACGATCTGTTCCTAAGAAAACCATATAATCGAACAAACTGCTGTGCAGTAGCTCTAGTTGGTTATCGAATTTTTTCTTCTCACGAGCGCTCAGCGCTAACATTTCGGCAACCTTTTTGTTCAATTTCTCTTCCAATTGTTGGGCTTCCGCAGGTTGTTCCAATGCTTGTGCAGCAAACTCTGCAACTAGTTTCTTACGTTCGGCTTCAACGCTTTGAGCACGTTGCCTCTCTAACGCTACTAAAACTTTTAATTCACCTCTGGCCTTTAATGTGGTTTCCATGCGTTCTTCGATGAGATTGATGGTAGACGAATAACTGAGGATCTGCGCAATCAGGACGTTTATAATTCTAAAGATTTCCAACATTGGCAGTTGGTAGATAGTGTACATCTTTAATGCGCGCAGTACATGTGGTTGTTGCATGCGAAACACCAAACCTGGATCTTCGCTAGAATAGTATCCGTTGCGGTACATTAATCGATAACGCTCAGCTTTTTCATTTGTCTGGGCTCCCGATGCCAGCAAATGCAGTCGTAACACTTCACTTATTGTGTGTGCGTCCAAGGGGAGCTCATTAAGTTTGAAAGACAAATGGCGGTTGACGAATTCGTGCGTTTTGGTGGCTTTGTTGATGGTTTTATAGGGTTGCAATTCACGGTGTTTCACTCGAATGTACTCAACCGCACACTCAGACTCCTCTTCTTGCTGCAGACCAAAAATAGTTCCCATTAGAATCAGAATTATATCACTGAGTGGCCCCACAATTTCTCGTACTGTGAATGCCCTCGTCAGCTCAAAGAAACTGATTTTGTTTCTGAATACATTGTTGCCGCTCAGGATCCCCGAAAACGAATGCATGAACTCTTGAACCATAATGGCATCGCCAAAATATTTTGAGGGGATGTTTGTAACAACCATGTTGTACTTCGGCAGCAGTTTCTGGTCGACTCTTTCCAGGTCATCGGTTTTCTTGGACAAAGAAGTAGCTTCTTCATCGATTTTTGCCATTCGCTCTGCTTTTTTGCGATCCACTTCGGCCTGCTTTTCTTCCTTTTCTTTCCGCACTCGCTCCATTTCTTTGATAAGATTTTGCACACGTTCTTCACGAGCAGCTTCTTCTTCGGGCGTGGTTTTGGTTTGTTCGGCGCCATTCTTTGTCAGATATTTGGACATTGTAGACTGTTTCTTGTCGTTATTGGGGATCTTCATTTTGCTGGGTTCAAAGTAGGGAAGATTGCCAATGAACAACTTTGTGAATGTGACTTTTCTATCGGTTATATATTTCTTATAGGATTCGGGTTTTGGCCGAAGAATGCCTTCGACTCGGTTAACATTGTCTTGTATGTACAATTTAAGTTGAAAAAATGGAGTCTTGGTGCGGCGGATTTGTTCAGGAGGAATTTGAAATTCCTTGCCAGTGTTCATCCCGCTGGATTTTTTGAGAGTATACATTAGTTTGGTGGGGTCGTAAACGCAACCATCAGGAGGTGATTTGGTCGGCGACATCGGAGCGATGTTCGTGACGACATACTTGTGATAGGTTGCGCTTATGTTTGTGGCTTCGACATCTTCGTTTAGAAAGAAGCGGGTTCGTAGAAATGTGTAAACGAGATTACATAAAGTTTTCATGGACGATTGCTGGGCTTTTTCTACCACCATTAGGGCAATGGGCCGAAGACATTCTTTGAATTGTTCTCGTTTTTTGGCAGCACGTCGTTCACTTTTTAAGGCCTCGGCGTATGTGAGATTTTCACGTTTTGTTGCCTCACACTGCCAAATGGTTGAGTTGATGACCATAACGTGACGGAAGTATTCTCTGAAATAAATTTATAATAATTGTAGTTAAATTATATGTATTCACAGTGTAGTTTATAATTAATTATAATATACAGGAAGGGGATGTGGTGGAGGTGAGCCTGAAAGCACGTTTTACTCTTTTGACAACTAAGTCAACACGAAGCGTATAGATACTTTATTTTTACGTAGAAGGAGAATACACTAAAGCGTTTGCCCAAATGGATGGAAGGGCTCAGCACATCACCAGATTAAAACCAACAACTTTTCCAGTGGAGCCCGCTATGGTTGACCAAAGAAGAACTGACACACTAGTTATTATATTTATATTCTAACCCTAACGTGAAAAGGCGAACTTACTTACCTAGGGGGCGCTACAGTTCGGGACGAACCTGGGGCTCAACCAACATGCCTCTCCAGCCAGCTCGGTCTTTGGCTAGCTGCCTCCAGTTTCGCACTCCAAGTTGGTTGAGGTCGTCCTCCACTTGAGCGCGCCACCTAAGGCGCGTCTACCCTCTGGGATGGAATCGAAGATCCTGCGAGCCGGAGCATTGTTGTCCATTTGCTCTACATGACCTAGCCAACTTAAACGTGATATGCGTATTTTTTGTACAAACATCTCGTATAGTTCTTGGTTGAACCTTCTCCTTAAAAGCCCGTTAACGCAGATAGGGCCAAAAATCCTCCGAAGAATCTTACGCTCGGAACGACTAAGGGTATCTTCATCCGCTTTAGATAGAGTCCATGATTCGGCGCCATAGAGCAGGACTGGGATACAGTCTCCCTTATCTTTCGAGAGCGGGCTTTGCTACTCAATTACCTTCCTAGACCGTAGAAAAAGCGATTGGCAAGAGTAATTCTTCGCTTTATTTCTGACGAAATGTTGTTGTCAGATGTTATAGCGAATCCAAGGTACACAAAGTCCCTAACTACCTCAAAGTTGAAGCTGTCTTTTGTGATGTTTTGTCCAATCCGCCGGTTTTGTGTGTCCCTTTTGTGGACAGCAGGTACTTCGTTTTGGCTTCATTGACTGCTAGTCCCATTTTAGCCGCTTCAGCTTCAATTCTAGCAAACGTTCTAGTGACAGCTCCTTGAGTTCTGCCATTGATGTCTATGTCGTCAGCGTATGCTAGCCATTGCACAGACTTGAAAAAAATTGTCCCACTACAATTGACCTGCGAGTTTCTTTTAATTTTTTCAAGTATTGAGTTGAACAAATCGCACGATAGCGCATCACCTTGTCGGAATCCTTTTTTGACGTCAAAAGCTTCTGTGAGGTCAGTACCAACCTTAACGGAGCAAGAGTTCTCCCTCGTCATCCTGCACAATCAGGTTGCTGGCGAAAGGTTTCAGGCGTTCACATTGTACGGCAGAGAGGATCTTGTAGGCGATATTCAGGAGACTAATTCCTCTATAGTTGGCGCAGTTTAGAGGATCTCCTTTCTTGTGGATCGGGCAAACGATACTGAGGTTCCATTCATCAGGCATACTTTCTTCTGACCAAACTTTAGAGATGAGTTGGTGTATGCACTCCACCAGGTCATCTCCGGTCGCTTTAAAAAGTTCGGCAAGTAGTCTGTCGGGGCCAGTAGCTTTGTTGTTTTTTAGTTTAGATATTGCTATCCTCACTTCATTTTGGTCAGGTGGACGGAAGTTTTGTCTGTCATCGTCCATGTTGAATGGTTCATTCTGCCTGACAGCGGGATTTGGTCTTCATCGCCGTTTAACAGTCTGCAGAAATGGTCCTTCCATTTACTCAGCACCGACTGTGACTCTACACGAGACTACTGGTCTGGTGAAACCTAGCACATGCGGCATCTCTGATGGCTTGTTGGCAGTGTTGCCACTGGTCTTCGGCACTTGATGTTGGCGGTAATGGATTTCTTGAGAAATTACGGGATATTCAATCGGCATAGGTTCTGGCCGTTTCTTGCGATTGCAGCTTTCCGACGTCATACTTCCTCACAGTATTACTCCGTTGTTATGGAGTTCGGGTTATTCGCATTCTTACCTTTGCTGCAACAAGGTAGTGATCCGAGTCGATGTTAGCTGCTCGGAAGGTGCGAACATCCAAGATACTGGAGGTGCGTCTTACATCGATCGCAACGTGATCAATCTGATTGACGGTTCTTTGATCTGGGTGTAGCCAAGTCCCTTTGTGTATATCGAGATGAGGAAACCGTGTGCTTGCAATGGTGACGTTATGTGCCGCTGCGAAGTCAATTAGCCTAAGTCCGTTTTCAGACGTTGTGTCGTGTAGGCTATGTTTTCTGATAGTCCTACCAAAGATTTTCTCTTTACGTATTTTGGCGTTAAAATCGCCTAGTGCGATCTTAGCGTCGTATTTAGGGCATTGCTCATAGGTTTTGTCGAGGAGCTCGTAGAAGTCATCCTTGGTGGCGTCATCTTTGTCCTCTGTGGGGCATGAGCGCATATTAGGCTAAATGTCGAAAGCCCAAGATTTCTTGCCTAAGTCTACCGCTTATGACGAATCCGCACCCAAATAAAGGCTGTGGTCTTCTTGCACAATCACCGTAGTACACGTCACAGTTTTTCATCCTCATGGCAGTAATTCCTGCTCTGTAGCAGTCTGGGGCCTCCGCTAGTTGTTTGGATGCACGTGGTCTGTTAAGGGTTCTAACATTCCACGTGCAGATCCGAAGGTCATTGTCCTTTATTCGTTTTTCCGGGTCGTCAACAGTTAATCCCTCCTTTTCCGAGGCTATTGGTCGCTTCGCAACTTTGTCTTTTTTCCATGGCAGGGTTGTTAACCCCACGCACAACCCCCAAACCTGGAGGCCCAGGTCCTTTGTTGGATTCCTTGGACAATAGAAACCGGAGTAACTCGCTTCGGGGATATGAGCGCTGCCGTTGGCCCATTAAGGGCTCATCCGCCATCATAAGTTTAGAAGGAATATTCGAATGGATCGACCAGTACCCGATAGTTGCAACACTCTGCATCGCCTGATTGACACCGATCAGTGTTTACCCTATTTATACAACACCCAACCATATTTTTGAAAAAATATATGGAGGAATAACTCTCAGCTTAAATATCAAGCAACGACTGTTTCGCTTCCAATGTTGAATCCATACTCACCACCTAGAAAGTTATATCAGCTGTCACGAGGATGCTGCAAACGTTCGTTAAGGAAATATCCTTAGGATTTTCTGGTCCAATCGAATATCTAACGAAGATCTCCTTAGGAGAACGGGCCACGCATCCACGGCGAAAGTGGCAGTGGATTGGGCATACGCTTCGACAACACTGTATTGCAAACCAAGCAAGGTAGTGGAATCTGCTAACACGAGATAGAAGAAGAGTTCATGCTGAGAAGCACATGGCGTACAAAAGTCGAGAAGGAATCAGAACAACTAGGCAAGAGTTGGAGAGAACTGAAACACACGGAAATGGCACAGAATGGCGCATAGGCGTAGTTGAAGCCATGTGTATCGCTACGGGACCCCCACGGAGTTAACAGTGCTGAGGACCTATGTAAGTAAGCAAAACAATCATTTGTTTAGTGGCCTGGGCATAGACAAAATAGATTGTAGGTACGTATGGGAGAAAAGGTGAAGACCGTTTCAAAATGTAAGCTTCTTGGATAATGAGGATTTAGAATGACTTCTGGCAAGACTATCTGAAAGCTCAAGGCAATGTCCGGATATGTCATGTAAAAGCTGAGCTGGGAATTAATGGAACATGATGAATGAACGATGCAGAATCATCCCGCCCTAACAAGTTGTTACAAAAATTAGCAAACTTCCAAGAGGAAGAGAAAGAAGAGGCATTCTAAATTCAGAAACAATTTCGTATTTTGCTTTTAATATTATTTGCATCAAAATAGTTAAGCTTACTCTTCGGAAAGTTGGACAAGCCAATAATACGACTCCAAACCTTCTATTTTAAAACATAGATCACAAACGACAACCTAAAATGATGCTCATTTAGTCGCCTTCTCCTCTCAATACCATTTCCTTATTATTTTACTAAGAAAACATTCAAGATCAATATTCTTCATTGCAAAACCTCTAGTTGCAAGACTTATCCTCTTTAAGGTAAAAAAATGCCCAAACTTCTAGTTATCTTGAACCAAAAGCTGTTCATTGTCCTTGCCATCTTGAAAACTACAAATAAATTAAACACACCATCAGAGAAAACAGACAATTTCACAAGACGAATGCGTAATCCAATCCCATCAACCCAACAAAACCCAAGACAATGTTGCCTATGGCATCACTCTCTACCTAAATGCTGCACAACCAAATCATGCCAACTCAAGTGCACCACATATCCGATTACCCTGGTCTGGAAGAAGATGAACAAAATGAAAAATTCATGAAGCCACTCCACAGAACTTGGACTCCATCAATCGCAGAAGTCAGCAGCTTCGGTTCGTTCAGTTAGGTGGATGGCATTTGATATGGCCAATCTTACGTCACCATTGTCATCTCTTTCTCTTACCCGACATTCATCACTAAAACCCACTCTACCTTCCACTCTCTCTGCCGGCAAATCACCAACAAAAAATATGTTCTCCGACTGAAGACTGAACTACCCCAAAGCATTGACCTCCTTATTGATGACTAGAATCGAGAAAGAATTAGAAAACTAGAACACCTGCTTCCCCCGAGATTCGCATACAAAATATAAAAAAGATCAGCCACCAAACCAAATTAAATACTCACTCATAGTCGCGGAATATCTGCTTGGTGGTCTCGCAATAGAAGACCTTTTCATTGTCATGGAATGTGTTCTCGTGTTTGGAATATTTGTTCTGCGAGAAATTCTCGAATCCTTCGCGTTTGCAGATCGGCATCTTTTGCAATCCAATAAAAGCCCCTCGGTCTGGTAAAACCTTAAAAGTTTTTCTTCTTCCGTCGTGTCTATGCGCGCCAATGGACCCAGAGATCAAGAATAAGAAATCGTGATTTTCTTTCGATTTTTTTTTGGAGGGAATTTCTTTGAATTTTTAGCTTGGACCCGAAGCGTTTTTCTGTTTGAAAGTGCTTGTAATGTTAATTGGATTTGGGTGATTAAATTAATAACAAATAAATTATAAAAAATAGATTTTTTTGCTGTTTTTCACTGCCAAACACTAAAATAACAGAGAATTAGGTTTCTTTTTTTTCGTTCTTGTAATTTTAAAGCTGACAAGAAAATTGCGAGAGAAGCACACGCGCGCGCGAACTATTTTCGAAAGTGTTTGCTTGCTAGCTAAATGCCAGTGCGAATGGCTGTTCCAGGTGAGAGGAAGGAATAAAAAACGGTCGTTAAGTCTAGGAGCCGTGAGTGGGAGAGAGAAAGAGGTAGTTTTTGTTTTGACATTTGGACAAGTTAGCCAACCTTAATTCACACGAAAAAAGTGTAATGGAAGCATTCAATGGTGGATGTAATGGTATGTTTGCATTAATAGTGTTGGGCTGAACCCAACTAGGGCTAAAATGAGCTAATTAAATGCTGGCCTTATGCTAGGTTTCCACTAGCCATTTTTCAAATGATAAATGACGAAATTTCCTGACAATGAGAAAAATGGCAAGTGAAATTGTAAAAATTGGCAGTCATTGAACTGACCAACAGCGCCGGTCATTTATTGGCAGTGAATTTGAATGACAAGTGGAAATTGGTTGATTGACATACTCCATCATTCTCTGACATAGACATTTTTTTGGCATCGTGTTCAATGTGTTGTCAATGAAATGACAAGAAAACACATTACAAAACAAACAAATCGTTTCGTGTGGTGTTTTGGTTTTTTGTCTGGGACAAATCAAAGAAATTAAAATTGTGTTTTAGAATTTATTGCGTTAAAATGGTGTATTCTCAAAATAAAAAAGAGTTTTTTGTCTGTAAAGTCGGTTTGCGAAAGATAATTTTACTTGATAACGTCATAAGAAAACATTGATGGCAGCAACGCCAAAATATAGCCCGTTAAATCACAACCACAAACCCTATCCTTTAATTTACATACACACCCCAATATCTACATCTACTTTCTTTAAGCTTTAATAAAACTCCGCCTATTTTGTATTTCTTTTTCTCTTGTACTTTTTGAATTTCAGTGGAATTATTTTGGGAATTTGCGCCTGTTCTTTTTCAGCTTCGCCTGGTGTTTACGATCGATTTTGGTTGAAAGAACCACAGTATCGTGGTTAGCATCAGTTATGAGTCTCATCAGCATGAGTCTTATCTGCATGAGTCATGTTATTTCGTACGTGTAGCCTGTCACTGATTTATATAAGACGAAAAGAACGAGATAGATTTGCCTCATACGCATTTTTCTTTCAAACAATTTTGCATCCATATTGCTTTGCGTGAAACCTCAAGAATTTCTGTCGAGGAACAAATTTTATTCCCAGTAGTCAGTTTTTTTCTTTTTTTAATTCCCTCCTCTTGTTCGGTCAGCTCCAATCCAGATTCCCACCATTATAACAAACGAAGCAAGAGCTACCTGCTTTCTCTTTGACATTATTTATTAATATTATTTAATAAAAAAAAAGGAAAAACTATTTATTAATGCAACACAAAACACAACTTCGATGAAGCTCGGATGCAAATA
The DNA here is from genome assembly GCA_963971375.1 of Platycheirus rosarum. Lineage (NCBI taxonomy): Eukaryota > Metazoa > Arthropoda > Insecta > Diptera > Syrphidae > Platycheirus > Platycheirus rosarum. Next base: position 123,695,512 of record OZ020509.1, on the reverse strand, counting down.
ATTTTTAGTGACAATCATAAGGGCAGTGCAAAAATGACATTGTTAATGGATATAGCAATCATTGAGTTGAAAAAACGGTTTATCAAAAATTCTTTATTAATGAAATTGCAAACAATGTTTTGACTAATGTATCAGTAAATTGCAAGATTTTAAACAATCAAACATGCAATTTCATTGAGAAGTGGAAACACAGCATTATACAAGATCATCAAGAACGACAACTGAGATGATAATTCTCTTTTCGCCTACAAAAAGTCTCCGACAGTCAGCGACATGTGTACCGGTCCCTGTATATTTCTTATGGGACTACTAATACGTCTGCAGGTTTTGAGGAGTAGGAAACGTATGGCTGCTTCTCACATGTATCTCACACGTATTCACATACACAAAATAATATTTCAGTGTTTGCAGAACACAGTCGGTATGAGTCGCAGTTCTTTTTTCTTTCTTCTATGCTTAACCCTACGGTATTCATTCAAAACCTGTTCTGAAGTTCAGCTTATCATTTAGCTGCGGTGGGATGGTGAGAAGTGTAGTGCATCGGATTCGCCATCGCTGAATCGCTTGTTCCAACCTAGATCGAGACCAAAAAAGTTGTTCAGTAAAATTGAGCCTAAAGCGATAATGCACTACTAAAAGAGTCTGATGATCTGGTTGGTTTGGCCCTCGTGAAATAGCTATAACTCGCCTTTTTGGTATTCATTTTCTTACATATTCTTTTTAACTCACTGAAATATGAATCTGATTGTAGCACACACAAGTAGTTGTTCTTCCATTCATAAAATTGCAAGTATGAAAACATACAAAAACCTCATCATACTACACTGCTTCGCCTTTTGGCACCCCCTGTGAAGTTTCCAAGGTTGATCTAAGAACACTTCGGCAAGCATCCTGGTTTTGGATTGTTCCATGTCTTATGTCTAACTCAATAAAGGTGTCGTTGCATTTGTTTGATCCAGGAGTTCTCAACAATAGCCGTTTGATACAAGTAAAACATTAATGCTGGTGTTCCTCAGGGCTCTGTTCTGTCCCCGAAACTCTTTCTGATATTCATCAACGACCACTTGTCTGAAATTTTTTTTTATTTTATTTTATTTTATTCATAAAAATACTTTCAGGTTTTCATATTCGTTTCCAGATTCACAAACATGTTCTTCGGATGTAAAACTGTAAAGGCAACGTGTGATAATTCTATTACATTCTAATCTTGACAGCATTGTGCAATGGGGAGTAAGAAATCGCTTTAAAAACTCAATGCTGCCTTTAACTATACATTGGTGACACTTGCATCGAGAGAAAGAAAAAGGACAAACTCGCAATTATATATGGTATGTGCATCACATACGATGTCGCTAAAAATCCAGCGAGGTGTCTGATCTCGCAGCTACTCTAAATCCTATAGTGACCCCCAGTAGCGTTAGTATGCATTAAAGTGATGGTCTTTATTTCCCTGCATCTTATAAGATGCCCTATACGCAGAATCATAGTGGTTAACAACATCCAAGTGTACAATTAAAAACTTTGTAAAGTTGTTTCATTCAATGAATACAATTGTTTTCCTCCTTAAGACTGTTTTCATTTTTACTTGCGATTATAAGTACTATAAGGCAAGTTATGGATTCGTGCAAAAAAAAATTCTAACAATCAGACATGACATTACGATGATAAAGAAGTCGAAAAAAGTGGGTCCGGAAATTCCGTCCGTCTGTCTGTTCGCACCTCTACAGAATAAACGGATGGGCCGATTTACTTCAAACTAATATTTACACTTTATACATTTCTGTGGGAGTATGATAACTATGCGTCGAGTCGAGAGATGGTAACGGGTTCTTGTAAAGCACTTAATGGTACTGCATGGAGGCTGATTAATCATCTCTCGACCCTCTCCATCTATGTGTTATTTTATTTTTTATTGTTTTACCGCTATTTTTACAAACAGTGCTCCAGTGAAATAGCCAGTTACATTTTTCCCTTGAATTAATTCCACCGTATTTTCGCACAGCTAGGAATGTCCATCAGAGAATAGTAAATTCGTTAATTTTGTTTTTAATGTTTCCCATGTTATACATATTTTCCAATAGCTGCACCTAACATCAAAGAACTCCTCGACATCACACAATTGAAGAATTTAGTCCTGCGTCAATAACTTTGAAAGAGGAAACTTGCTGGGGCCAGACGAGATAATCTCAAAGTTGTGGAAAAAATGAGAGATATCAGGCATAAATAGTTCAAGATTCTTGTCTACAAACTTATAAGCGCTGTCCAAATGCTTAACCACTTACTAATCAGTGCAGGGAAAGTTAGCTTCTCAACTACAGGGTTACCCTTCAATCGACCTCATGTCAATAATACGGCCTTCTGACAACCAATGCTGGTTTGTTTCGGGTAAATCAACTACAAATCCAAACCAGAGTAGAAGAGTCCAAATTGTTTTAATTGGTTGATTTAGCAAAACCATTCGATAGTTAACCAAAAGATCTGATATGCGTTGCCCGAAGGCAATGTGAAGAAAATATACATGTGGACCATTACGGAGATGAACGATAAGTAAAAACAAAGGTAAAATGCCTCGCATGAGTCAGCGAATAATTCCCCATTAAAGTTGTGTTCACCAGGGACACGTCGTCTAGTCCTTTGCTCTTTATAACAGTCATTTACTTTCTACTAAAATGTAAGGCGACGCACCCGAAAGCGAATTATTAATCTTTGCTGACGAGGCATAATAAGTGGGGATCATACATCCTTGCCACGATCACTTGATGCATAAGTTGCTATTCTCGAGTTAACACGTATATTATTGCAAAAATGACTGAACAACTATATGCTGCGCATTTTCTTATCAACACAGGCCTATTTCGGCCATTTATTTGATGAAACAATTCTTCCAAGTGCAAAAAGTTTAAATATCTTGGATCTATGATCAATAGCGAAGAGGACATTGAAAATCTCATCTCATTTCTCATCTGTGATAAAAAAGCCATTTGGGCTAAAAAGTTAAGAAAGAATGTTGGACAGTATTCAAAATGTTTGAGAGTAAAATTTACGGCTGCTGAAATGAAGATACTTAGCATGACAGTAGGAGTTACAAAGCGTAATCGATTTAGAAACAACAAAATCCGAGGAAGCATCCTCACAAAGAATATCCCCTTGGCCAAAATACAACCAAAAATACCAACTGAGCTGATACTGCCATGTAGAGAGAATGTTCCCTATGAGAATTCATCCCAAAGACAATAGCCTATACGTTCCAGCACCATCGCGGTAGAAAGACAGCACAAAAACTCCTAGATTAAACAAATGCAACGAGGCGGCCTCCATTTTGTTGGCCTCAGACATGGAACAATACAAAAACGGGAGCTCTGCTGACGTTTTCTAATGTCAACTCGGCAAACCCAACAAGTGGAGCCTTAGGGCGAAGCAGAGAAGTGGGAGAGTAGTGGTCCAAGTCGAGATCGTATTCGTCGGTTAAAGAATAAGAAGACGAGACGACATTAAAAATATTCAACCAAAAATCAGGACATAATATGAAACAATTCTTCCAAGTGGCAAAAGTTTAAATATCGTGGATCTATAATCAATAGCGAAGAGGACATTAAAAATCTCATCTCATCTCTCATCTGTGATAAAAAAGTCATTTAGGCTAAAAAGGTAAAAAAGGCTCTACTTGGCAACTTGTTCGTCCAGCGCTTATAAGTGGGTTACAATGTTGGACAGTATTCAAAAGCTCAAGAGTAAATTTACGGCAGCTGAAATGAAGATGCTTCGCATAACAGCAGAAGTTAAATAGAGTAATCGAATTAGAAAAAACAAAATCCGCGGAAGCATCCACACAAAGACTATCACCTTGGACAGAATACAGGAAAACCAACTGAGCTCATACTGCCATTTACGGAGAATGTGAGAATTGTGTCATATGAGAATTCATTCCAAAAACTATAGCCTATACGTTCCAACTTCATCGCGGTAGAAAGACAGAACAAAAACTCCTTGATTAAACAAATGCAACGAGACCTCCATTTTGTTGGCCTCAGACATGGAACAATCCAAAATCGGGAGCTCTGCCGACGTTTTCTGATGTCAACTCGGCAAACCCAACAAGTTGAACCCTAGGGCGAAGCAGAGTAGTGGTCCCAGTCTAGATCGTAATCGTCGGTTAAGGAATTAAAAATATTCAACCGTAAGAGTTTTACTTCAATTTGCTTTCGATTCTGTTCTTGAAGTTAACAGAGTTCTGACTTCTTTTTTTCCACGACGGTCAGCACTAAACATAAATTCTGTTTAAAGTACAAACAAATTCATTAAATTTTTGAAATGTTTCATTTCATTATTTTTTATATATATTTGTCATAAGTTAATTACATACAATTTATTTACACTAGAACTATTAACATTTATTTCGCCTTTTATTTCTTTTGTTTTTTCTCTCTCTTCAATTATTATTTAAACTAAAGAACAGAGTTTCCTACGGGAAAACAAATTATTATTAAAAACTAATATTCAATAGACAGACATACATTTATGTACTGCATAATGACAAATTATTACAAAAACTTCATATTTTCAAAATTAGAATTAATTTTCTTCAACATTTTGCAAGGACAACACAAAGTTTGTTTCAAAACAAAATCAATTTTTTTTATACAAAGAAAACACAAACTATTTTAAATTTACCACCAGCTGAACTAAAAAAAGAAATGACATCAAACTAAAAAAACCGAACCACAAATACAGAAAAAAATTCAAGAAAATCCAAAAAAAAATTAAATAATTTTTACATTATTTTTACTATTGTTTTCCAAAAGAAAAAAAAAATAAACTCAAAAATAATTTATACAAACAAAATATATATATAAATATTGACAACCATGGACAGTAACAAAAAAAGAGGCGAAAAAAATAATCACAGATTTAAATAAAATTAAAAAACACATATTTCCAAACCGCATGAAGTGAAAAACAATTTTTTTTTCGTTTTTTGCGAAGAAATTTGCAACACACACACAAAAATTATTATAATAATATATTAAGTAATGCATATAGGTCCCGTATTTAAAAAATAAAATTTTAAGAAGAAAAGGATACATTTTTGAGAAAAAAAATCACAAAAAATCCATTCACTTGGTTTTACAGCGTGTGGATGGTATGTGGATCGTGTTTTGGTTAAGACTGAAATTCTTAGAAATTCAATCTAAATTCGATGAAAGGATAAATTCAGTTTTTTTTTGTTTTGTTTTTTGTATTAATTTTTTTTATTGCATTTTTTAAATTTCAAAATAAGCTTTGCTTTAAAAAACTTTTTTGTTTTATATTTAAAAATAAGCGTATTGGTTTTTTGTTTCAAAGTTTAAAACTATAAGATTTTTTTTTAACAATTGCCTTGTTTTTTTTTTGTTGTACTAATTATCCACTGGAAACCAAGCGAATACAATTTCTTTTACAATTTTTCTTTGAATTTTGAATGAGAATGTTTTTTTTGACAAATTTTGTATATATAGACTTTTTTTATAAATAATCCTAAAATAATTAGTAATGCACACATTTTTTGTTGCTTTGTTGATTTTAGTTTTTTTTTTACAAAATTTTACTAAAAAAATATAAATATATTAAAATTTAATTAAGAAGTCCGAAATTAGTGAAATTAGTTTTATATTTAACATGTTTTGTTGATTATTTTTATACATTTTTTGTTGTTATTGTGTTAATGAATAAAACTTTAATTTCTTATCGAAAATATATGTATAAGTTAAATTAAGAAATAATTACAAAGGGAGGAGAAGATAAGGAAATATATAATTGTAGTTTTAAAACTAATAATTGTAATTAAAATAGAAAATAGCCTACAGTAATAAACGGGACCTAGATTTTTTTAAACGATTTGTGGTGCCACCTAAGCCTTTACCATCACCGTTCCAGCTCTTTGACTTTGCGCGGAAGTGTTTGTATTCTTCGGCGTAGGAGGGTTCCAACATGGGCCGGTATGCAACAGGATCACACAGCTCGGAGTGGTTTTCGAAGAATTCTTTATAACCACCGTGGAGAAGATAGATCTCTGGGTAGTGAAGGGCGGGATATGAGTTTGTGTTGCGTTCGCGATCGTTATTGCGAAGAAATCGGGATCTGGAAGGAAAAGAAGAAGAAGAATTTGATAAGTTTAAGTTCCACAAATTGAAAAACTCATTAAATAGTAAAAGCTTGTAGAAGCTCAGTAAAATTAAAACAAAAAAACATGTATACTTACAATTTTGGTCCCCGTTCAGATGAGAATTCACAGTGGAATACAAGTATATGCCTCTTTGGTCCATCAGCTTCCAAAGCAGCTGTATCAGTCTTAGTATTTACAAACTCCTCCACAACCTGCTCCTGGGTGTACAAGTTCTTGGCGCCACGAATGTGTCCTCCTTCGAATTCATACGGATAACGGCAGTCAATGATTTTGAACGAAGCCACTGTGTCCTGGTAGAGTCCATTGACCAGATTGGCCATTGTTTGACTGGAAATTGACTTAAGATCTCTATGACGTCCATCCATGAGGGGCAGGCAGAATGGTTTACTAAAATCTCCGATAAGATCAGGTTCCGATGAGGATCTTGATAGAGCGCTCATAATATCAGCATCATTCATTGAGACATACTTTCTCAGAACGGGTCTGACCGGAGCTGCTTGTGGAACAGCTGGTACTTGTAATAATGCATGGTCAGTGTTCTCCTTTTCGGCTGAAGCAGAGAGCAACTCGCCTGCCTTGTATCGTTTGCTCTGTACCGGACTAACTGTGGTCGATGGTGGATCGGGACGTTTAAAACAACGTTCCGCAGCCATACGTGACGAATACGGTGTGGTATTCAGTGAAGGTGATTGGTTGTTGGATGTCAAAAATGAAATCCGATCTTGTACTGTTCTCAGAATCTCTGGGGTCTTTGGTTCGAATAGTGAGGTGCGTGCTCTATTCGCTGAGGTATTATTCTCCGTCAGACTTAAGCAACGACGCACTGGTGGTCTCTTCATTAGCTCAGGGCTGGTTTTTGTGGTCTTAATGGGGCCACTAATCAGTGAATTTAGATTACTTGGTGTACTGTCATCGCAATCATCATCCAAGGATTCCATTTCGAATAGCTCCAAATAATCATCGTCCATTGTGGATTCCATTGAACCAGAACTCAGACTGTGGAATATTCTAAAGGATTTCGCTGGGGTCATAATTCGCGCTGCCGCCGCCGCTGTCTTCGCCGATTGATTTAATGGCTTATTGAGGCGAGGTGAAGGTTGAAGGATTTTACGGCGACTTTGTGGTAGGTGTTGTTTGTCAATGGATGATTGACGGATTTCAAAACGCTGTGGACTACCTTCGGGCGGAAGGAGTCTGTCCTCATCCATAAGCAGAATATTTGCAGTTGGGCTGGAGGTGAAAGCATGGCTGAGATGTTGAGTGTCCTCATCGTAAAATGATAGATCATCCATGGTCATGTTGCTTGTTTGAATGGTGTTGTCCATTATGAGGCGACGTCCTCCAAGATTGCGTTGGAATGCATTCAAATCGAAATTGTTCGAAACCACACTGCAAGAAAGAAAAGAGAGGGAAAGAGTTTTTTAGATAAAGTTTGATGAAGATTTTAATAAATAAAATCACTAAAAATGACAAAAGGTGAATTGAAACTAGAGAGGTTAGGGTGAGTTATTGGAAAATGAATGAGAATAAGGTGAATGAAGGTGAATTGTTACAAAACAGGTAAATATGCTTTGAATATGTAAATTCAGAGGTGGGGTAGACATTTTCAGGTTTCAATTTTCATTTTTTCAGCAAGACACATGTTTAAAGGACATCTTTGAAGAAAATACACTGTTTACACTTAATTGAAGTAGAAAAAGTTAAATTTACATGTAAAATCCAGGCGGCGTGTGTTTAAAAACAACCAACAACTTCACTATTCTCCTATTTGTATTACTTGTCATCATGCCGACTGACGTCCTACTCAAAGGACGATAAATATAAAACTATTATCCTCAACCAACAACGTACAGTCACGATGCAACCTACTCTTTGAATTACGCCACCAACTCAACACCATAGTACAACCACCATCGCTGTCATTGTGCCTGTGCCTACCAACCAGCTCCAGAACCAGCAGCGCTTATTCACTTTGGCTATGGACACAAGTTCATTAAACTCAATCAACCATCCTGTGAGGGTTCCTGTGAAACATAAAAATACACCTCTCTCCGCATCCTAGGACAGATATAACTAAATGTTGTAGGTCTACCTTCTTCCCCCGAAATTTACAGCGCTGAGTCTCTTCCTCATTTCATATATTATTATACAAAATTAAACACCCGGACATTTTTTTTTTGTTCAATATACACAAATTGGAATAGAGTCAGAGCTAGCAAGGCAAATGACTGACTTGAGGGGAAACAAAATTTAGGTCCCCTTGTTCCAGAGTTTCATGGCTATGTGTGTATATTTTTTGGAACCCTAAATTTTAGTTCTAGATCCATGAACTCGACTCGAAATGCACAGGAAAATGTTGTTGTTACTTTACCCAACGACGAGGGTTGCTATTGATGCATTTCAAAAGTTCCTGTGTCTGTGTTAGATGTGTGGATTTAATCGCACGGGGGTAACTAACAAACATTCCCTTAGGAACAGATGTAGCCATATAAGTTCGGTGTACTCGTTTTAATTGGAGAAGTACAATTTGAAAATTAAAAAAAAATTGGAGTCTCCTGTCTGAGCTCGAGAAACTGTCAAGGAATCCCCCAAAAAAATTGTTGCAAAGACGAAGACAAGCACAAAAAATTAACATACAAGGAAGTCAGGATCCAATGAACTGTCTGTCTGTCTGTATAGTATGAGGGAACCAACAAGCACCGAAGACAAGACGGAAGGTAAGCCGGTCGGTCGAATGACCCTAGCGGATGTGTTATTATTGTTACTGTTTTTTTTATTGTAAATTCTTTAATGGAATACGGCACACGTTGTTTGGGACACAATGGAAGAAAAGGAAGAGGTTCAGCTGTGTTTTTTTGTATTTTTTTTTAAGAGTTGTCGATTAAAGTCTTGTTTTGGCACTTATTTTTTATTTTATTGGGTCAGGTCGGCAACTATCTTGAATTTGGACGGGACAAGAGATAAGACAACAGAAACACATGGTCGGTGTAGAAGGAATTGAAACAACTGGGTGTGTTACTTTGCTGATTGGTGCTTAAACAAAATGACCTTATGTTGAAACCAGGTGACATATGAATACGAGTAGTTTTACTTCACCAATGGTGTGGGATTTTTTTTGATCCGAATTAAATAAATTATTTGCATTTTGAGGACACCTGGCTCCCTAGGTCAGTTTTTTTTTTTTAAGAAAACAATGAAAAAATAATGAAAATTTAATTGAAATTTCAGGGTTGCCAAATGGTCATAATTTTTTTTTTAATAATTAAATAAAAATTAAATTAAAATAAATAAATTAATCATTTTTTAGGGTTCACACAGCAGTTCTCGGATATTATAGATTTTAGTAAATTAAAATAAAAAATTAAACTAAATAGAAAGATAAGTAAATAAGTAAAATAAAATAAAATTCAAATAGAACAAAAATATTTAAAAAAAAATTAATACAATTAAAGAAATTGTGTAAGATAAAATTAAATAAAACAAAGTAAAATACAGCTAAATAAATAAAAAAAAAATATATAAATTTTATAATGAAATAAAATTATATGAAAAATGACAAAATAAAATAAAATAAATAAAATAAAATTATAAAAAAATAATATGAATTAAAATAAAACAAAATTAAATCAAATAAAAAAAACTAAATTAAACAGAATAAAATGAAATCAAATATAAAAAAAATAAATTAAATTAAACAAAAAGAAACATGTACGATAAAAGAAAATAAAATAAAGATAATAAAACTAAATTAACTTAATGAAATAGAACACAATAAAACAAAAAAATCTAATAAAATAAGAAAAATAAAATAATTTATTTTAATGTAAATAAAAATAAAATAAAATAAATTGAAACTCAATAAAATAAAACAAATCGAATCAAATAAGTTAAAATAGAATAGAATAAAATAAAACAAATTAAATTAAATTAAAATAAAATAAATACATAAAATGAAATAAAGAATATTTAAATGAAATAGAACAAAACAAAATTTGATAAAATAAAATAGAAAATTAAAATAAATTAATTAATATAAAATTAAATAAAACTGAATAAATAAAATTTAAATAAAATAAAATAATATGAAACACAATACAAATAAATAAACAAAAATAAAAATAAACTTAATTAGATCAATTAGGAAAGTTAAATTATAAAGAAAAAAACCGAAATTTACAAATTGAAGTAGAATTAAAATACATTTGTTCTTATTAGAAAAAAAAACCAAAATCAAGAGATTTCTAAAAAACACTAATAAAACAAAAATTATTAACCAAAACCTCAATACAAATTTAAACTCAAATATATATATGTAGGTACATACATTGAGCTAAGATTGTATTCTATTTTTTTATTTACATAACAATGATTTGAATGATTTTCACTAAACAAAAAAAAAATACTTGTAAAAAACAAATATAATAGCGATTTTTTTCTTATAAGAACATTTTAACTTTTTTTTAATGTTTTTCTTTAGTTTTTGTCAACCGTTAAATTAAATCACTTCAGATGCAAGAAAACCTAACTTTTTTATATTACTCCCCTTTTACCGTCACTAAGAATAATTTTCGAACTTTAATTTAATTTCGAAGTACCAAAAGACTATCAGATTGGACCTACACTATTTCTCTCAAATTTCTAACGAAGAAAGTGACCAATTACCTAAAAAGAAATCCAAATCACTAATTCACGATTCAAGACGTCCACATTGCCCCCCCCCCCCCCCCCCCCGCAAAACAAGTGTCCACTTTCGTGCGGCCAGGCAATCACAATTTAACAGTTAAAATTCACCACATTTAACACATTCGTTTTCTTTATTTTTATGAATCAATTGAACACCCAGTTTCCATGGGCGCTCGCAACCAACAAATCTGAATAAAAAGCGAAATTAACTTGGACTTTCGATTTCATTGAAACCAAGAGTAATGAACGGACGGACGAACAGGCACCAGAAAAAGATACTTATTAAAAAAAAGCAAACAAAAAAAAAAAAACATAAAAAACCGGGGAGAATCGTGCAAAAAAGAAAACGATCTGACGTACGTACAAATGCGAAGACTCAAGCCTCAAGACCAAGATCAAGAGCCAAGAGCCAAGAAGACACATCAGACTGGAGTCTTTAAGAAGCCGGCAGTCGGCACACTGATTTAATAATATAACGGCATGGAGGCTATAATAATAAAATAATTCCAGTGATATATGGAGGCGCAGGCGATAGGTGCTCCTCTCGCCAGCGAGTGGCAGTGGAGTATCTTTTAAAGTGGCCAACTATCGTTGGTTACCTAAAGCTGGCCGACTGAATGGCTATTCATGCGTCAGATTGTTGGCAATCGACTGGGTATTTCTTGGAATAGAAACAAAAAAAAATCACCTCCTCCCACTATACTATGATGGGGAGGGGGGCGTCTTTGGGGCACTTCTGACACGCTGGTTTATATTTGTTAATTAGCACTTGTGCAGTATTTTGTTAATTCGAGTTTTTTTTTTTGGTTTATTTGTTTAAGGAAGTTAACAATAATTACCTTGTGCAATCCATCATATCGCAACCTTCTTCGCTAATGCTTTCCCACAGCATGTTGGCAGATTTTTGATTTTTTTCTAAAGATTTAATGAATTCCGAAAAAACGTAATTTTTCGACTCGATGATGATAAAATGATGATTTTTTTTAAATTAACAATTTTTAAAACAAATTGTCTTTTTTTAATTCAAAAATATGTAATTTTTTTAAAACACGATCATTTAAATTCCACTTTGTTTGCATATCCTTGTGTAATTTATTGGTGTAGTGTGTTATCCTTGCAAAATTTAATTGTTCACAAACTTAATGAAAATCGAATTTTTTTAAATTTAAAAAAAATCACTTAAAATTATATTGCATTTCCGTTCAACTTTAATTATAATTATTTTTATTCATAGTGTCCTTGTGATCATGTTTGTCCTTTTTTTGTTTATTAAGTACATTTAAGGATATTTATTCGTTGTTTTTAATAAACACTCTTTTAAACCATATCTCACTGAAGTTATTGTATCCTTCAAGTTTATATTTTTGTTTTATAGAGCAAATGCTAAACACTTCCACCCAGTCCCAATAGATAGTTTTTTTGATATTTCAAATTTAATCTTAAAGATACCCTGAATAAACTTAATTCTTTTAATTTGAAGGCGAGAGAGGGCATTTGCTACAGAACGATAACTAAACTCGAATGACTACGGACTCCAGATTACGTTCGGCTTTTATAAACCCGGTCTTGGATAGGGGTTCGTTGGGAATGGTGTGTGTGTGTGTGTGTGTGTGTGTGTGTGTGGTGTGTATCTTTGAGTTTGAAATGTATCTGTGAATGAAAAAACCTATATCTTTTGTGTGGAATGGAAGAAATCGAGTAAAGATACAAATATGGTTGTGTGGAAAGTGTGTGTGTGGTTTGTCCTTTTTGACATTATCCTTCGGTACGTTCTTTGGTTTGCATAAAAGATACCTCCTTGGAAGGAACATATGATCTTTGTTGGTTTTTTTGATTTCTTTTCTCTCCTTTTGTAAGATTGTTTTCTTTTTCTTTAGCCAGAGGTACAAGTGTATTTTTAAGATGTATTGATCCATACATATCTTGTCCAAGTCGAGCTCAACCCCTTCGAAAGATATGACATGAGATACATTTATGGATGTAAGATACATTTATTTGTGTGAATTGGTTTTTTTGTGGAGGAGAAAATCACAGAATAAAATGGGAAGAAGGAATTGATGATTCTTAAAAAATAATTATTGCACTTCTCTCTGTTTCTTGGCTCAAAAGTCAGCTGAGCTGGAGACTTGAGGGGAGGACGACTTGATTTTTTTGCTGTCCTGGCTAACTTTCTTTCTTGAAGATAGTTTTTTTCTCTCTGTGATTTAGTTTGGAATAAAAATTCTATATTATCTTGGTAAGTATATAGAGGGAACACAAGAATCGTTTGAAGGGACAAATCAATGGGCTTTTGAGGAGAAGAAAAGATATAGAAAAAAAGGGGATACCCTACTTGTATCTTGGAAACAAAACAAAAAAATAGATGAAAATTCTGTGAAATATGTCGATACTTAAGGAATTAAAATGCAACAGGTACCTGCATTACACTGATTTAACTTGGAAGATGGAATGGTCCAAGTGATTAGATGGAAAGGGGGTTTATTGATGTTGAAGAGGTGTTTAAAGAAGGTCAGAATGACTGGAAATCAAATAGAAAAAAAAGGATAGACTAACAGAGTAGACCATTAGATTGAGTTTGGAGAATTGATTTGTGACGTCGTAAGTATGTATTATATGGTATAGAATACATTTCTCCAAACTCATTCCGAATGGTCAATTCTGTATGTCTATCCTTTTTTCTTTTTGATTTTCCATTCATTCTGATCTTTTTGGTAGATACCTACACCTTTCCTAAGTACCTATTTCCTAGCTTAATGTTTATATAAAAGTAGCCTGGAATGGTGGGGAAACTAATAAATTCATCATAATCATAAAAATAGGTAGATACCTATGTACCTACCTATGTTCAAAAACGAAGTTATTCCAGAAATTTAGTAATTTGCATTGTTTCCATTGTTTTGTTGGTAATTAAATATTAAAAAATGTATCTGAGAAGATGAAAAGCTATATAGGTATTCAAAACTATCTAATGAATCCTTGTAAAAGTATCTATATGGGTAAATATGTATCTAAATACATATTACTACACTAAATTCGTTCGAAAGGCTACAATTAATGATAACAACCTTTTAATGAACTAACTTCTAGAAACTGATAAAGTTTATGAAGCGGATATACCAACATCTTAGCCAAATCTTCGAATTCGCAATTGTATGATATTTTTCTAGAAAAAATATTGAAGGTTTGGATGATGAACGAGGCGGTTAAGCTTGGATTAAAAGAAGCATAAGCTTAAATATTCTTTTCAGATTATCATCAGATTTGGAAATCACATGTCTTAGGACAGCTCAATGCTGATTCCAATTTATTACCACAAATTCTTAGCATACTTTTTCTTTTTTTTCGAAATATTGAAGGAACTTTGAGGGATATTGCTTCCTTAATTGAGTTCTAGGTTTGGGTATTCAAACTTCTAAAATTCAACTTGAGGCAGAGTGGCTTTGGTTGATTTCGTCATGATAAATTGCTTCGGTATTAATCAAAATCACATTTGGGATATAACTTGCGACAGATACTGTTAAGTCAAGCTGTTAAATAAAGCTGATGTCATACACCATAAAGATCATTGGGGGGAGGGGGTATTGTATGGCTGTTACAGCTTTCTGACAACCAGTGCAGGATTATTTGAGTAAATCAACTACAGATGCGTTGCACAAAACTATCAAGATGAAGATGGACAAATTTCGGGATTCTTGAAGAGATTTGCACATTTGTGTTGCTTGATTTTGAAAAAAAAAAACATTCAAATGTACAGCCACGAGTTTTGATATAGGTTTTCCTAAGCCTACGCGGTGTTCCGTAAATCTACGTCTGCGATGATAATGGATATATTCCAAACAAGTCAAAACAAAAGCATGATTTGCCGCAGGACTCACTAAAGGCTTCCCATTCAAAGTTGGTATACACCATGGAAGCGTTTTGAGTCCTTCGACTTCGACTTTCTGCCGAAGGGTTAAGTGACGGACACAAGCTGAAGCAGAAAAAGTGGATGTTTTGGAGGGAAATCGATACCGCATTAGCGCGAAAACAACTCTGCTGCCATTTTCTGATCAAAACACAGGCCTATTCCAAACATATTCAAAGGCAATTGATCTTCTCAAGTTTAAAATTCTTGGATTTATGATCAATATCATGGGATATTGAAGTGACGATATCGAGCCTCCCGTGGTTGAATGAAATGGCGGGAAAACTCTGCCATATCTTTGTAATCGAAAACCATATCTTTGTAATCGAAAAATGCTTTCTAAGCTGGAAGGAAGGCTCTAAATGCCAGTTGTTTCTCCAGCTTTTATATTCGATTCACAATGTTGGGCAATGTACAAGACGTATGAGAGTAAATTAAAGGCAATTGAAATGAAGATGTTTTGCATGATATGCAGGAGTTACAAAACATGATCGAAAAAGTAGGAAGAAAATCCGAGAAAGTTTCTACATTAACAATGCCATTTTTGGCTAAAATACAGCATGACCAACTTAGCTGGTAGTGGTCTGAAACTCCGGTACAAGTGGTAGTAGTAAATCACGTTCCAATACTATGTCGGAAAAATGCAGATTTAAAAACTTCTGGATAAAACAAATGCAACAACAATTATTTTAAGTTGCGGTTAGTTAGACAAGAAACTGTCCAAAACCATAACGCTTGGAAATATTTTCTGAGGTCAACTTAGTGAACTTCTCTAAAGGTGGATCCTTAAGGCGAAGCAGATAAATGAGAGCAAGTCCCGATCATAACAATCGTCGCTTAAAAAAGAAGAAGATAAGAACTCTTGCATTCAAAAAGAAGAAGACCTCGGCTGACTTCACGTGCAAAACTGGAGGCAGCTAGCTAAGGACCGAGATGACTGCAGAAGCTCGTTGGTTGAGACCCAGGTCCCCCCCGGACTGAAGTGCCACCTGAAGTAAGGTAATATAGGAGTGCCATCGACTTCCTGGAGATATTTTGATGGGTCTGTACTCATTACTTATAACCACCTTATAACATTATATTTTTTCCAGCTTCATAAACATTCCTTCCATACTTTCTGCTTGAAGCTCGACTAACTTTTTCTTAGAACACCTGTATTCCACTTGAAGATGTTTTTTTTTGTATTTTCAAGTTTGAAAGATGAATTCTTCTCGCCTTCTTGATTTTTGAAACTCACAGCTAAAAAGTTCTGTTAACAGCAGACAATTTAGCTGGATAATATAACATAACCTATTAACACTTCAAACGTTTACTAGGAGCTTTTTAAAACTGTCTATCAGATGGTAGTCAATCTGATTGACATTTCCGCTTCTTATCTTATCATCCCTCTCCTAATCAACCCATTTCTAATTTGGATTCCTTTCGCGACATTGACATATTATTGGAGCTCAACTTCTTGATAAATATAACATCATTTTTAAGGCCAATTCGGCACTTGGCACTTTCTGAAATGTTAGTCCAAAGAATTCACTGATCCTCCAGATAACCTTTGTACGCCCGCTCCTTGAATATACGCCGGCCAAGTATGGTCCCCATATCAGCAGATTCGTATCTTGAGAGCATTCAACTTCGTTTACTTAGATCTGCCCTTCGCATGTCTGTCCATAAATGATCCATTTATCTTGCCCCTTTATCAAAATCGACTTCAACTTATAAACCTGAATACCCTGAACGCATGCAGGGAAATTGCAGATTCTCTTCATTCATGGACTCCTCTTAAGTCCCGTCCACTCTTTAAAAAAATAAATAAATACATTTATTGGCGCAACAGTTCCTTAAGGAGCCAAGGCCTAGTGACTTATACTCTCAACCGTTCCTGTGCGTGTGTTGTTGGTCTGCAAGAATGGAAGGGACCTATAGTCTACCGCCGAGACCGAACGGCTACATGAGATGCACTTTATCGAAACAAATTTTACTCTTGGAGGTTTTGTCGGTTCAAAAGGCATTATCCCGGAAAAGAAGGTGGCTATGAGCGACACACTAACCACTAAGCTTAGGGGCTCTACCTATGAAACTCTTTACAACTCTATATTCTTCAGCACTAATTTCCGTAACCTACCGCCTCTTCCATCTTGCCCCTGCCAAATTTAAAAGAAAAAAAGAGAACCAAACAAACAGAAAAAGAGAAACAAATCAAAGAAAGAAACGAAGAAAAGATAAGAAAATAAATTAAAAGAAAAAAAATAATAATAATCATAATAATTGATCCCAGTGACATAATTTGACTCCATTCCTTAACATTGCCTTTCCAGTATTTCAGGAGTACCTCAGGAAAAGACACTAGGCCCTGTACTTTTTTTTGCCTATTGATGATTATGAGAAAATTACAAGTTGTTTCCTAGTTTTATATTGCTGCTTTCTGTGTGGAATAAGTGAATGTAAATTCGACTACTAATCCTGTCATAACCTCAAGGCTCGAAGACAGAAAATAGGATCTTTCCATAGTAGATCATGGTCAAGAAGCTCTTCAAAAATAAACTTCCTTATTGATCATGTAGTTCTTCCTCGATCTTTGCTTTTTTTTTTCTTTGATCCACTCGATCGTCACTTCACTATCGGTTGTCATATACAAGTTATCCACACCGCCATACATCCATTAATACATTCCTTCCTGAGATACCCCCATCGAAGGTATACCTCTTGAGTCTTCATACGATCACCTATGAAGCGTTCATCTCTCCATCGAGAGGGAGAATCTTAACATTCCTGTCTCGTCTGAACACCCGTCCGTCCCTGTATACGTTGTTCCTCTTCATTGCTCCAGCAAGTCATGTTTGTCCTTTTGCAGATTCCTAGGTACTCTTTATGTACACAATATCACTTCCACGATCGCTAGTCATATGTTTACTTTTAGCTCAGCTGATTGACCATGATTTTAGATCTTCTCCAGACATTCTTGAGTTGACTAGGTGTAGGTAGGTGGAACCTACATAGGACTGTGTAAAGTAGTTATCTAGATACCCTCCGAAGGGGAAAATAAAGGTTTATCTTTAAGTTTTTTTTTTCTTTTCAAATTCCATTGCACTTGTTCTGGACAAGATACATTCTTGTCAACTAAGAGATGCCTTTGGCCACTTAAACATGCCAATTTTTGAGAACCAACGAACTCTCGACCCCTATTCGGCGAGTTGTATCTATTAGAATCAATTAAAATGATGCCTCATGTTGTGACACATTTCTTACGCATTATTTGCGTACGCATAGATACAAATCATGAATAGAATAATAGAAGTCAATTTAAAAGTTAAGTTATCTAGGAGTGGACACAATGTGCCTTTACACCTTTAAAAAGGGCGTCCAAGCTGTGGAAAAGTTTTGTTTGGCCGCTAATAATCCCAAAATCTATCTTTGTTTTGGCTAATTTATTCATTTGACTTTGCCTTAGAGATACAAATATACTTCAAGAGTATCTCAATCTCAATCTTGCGATCCTAAACCGAACGTTACTTTTTTAACGCGCCAAGCCGACATTGCGCCTATCTTGTCAGCGATATACTTCTTGTATGGGTGGGCAGGGATAGATAGGGCGGAAGGGGGCATTCCTTTTGAAAACGGTTACGATTTTTTTTCTTTTAATTTATTTTCTTATCTTTTCGTCGTTTCTTTATTTGATTTGTTTCTCTTTTTTCTGTTTGTTTGGTTCTCTTTTTGTCGGTTAAACCAGTCTCGTATGTGTGGGAATTGTGCTCCCCAATTGGGTGGATGGATACAAGTAAATGGTGTGTGAGTATCTTTTTGTAGACGGAATGCTGCATAGAGATATTTTTTTTGGGGGCTGAGTTGTGGCGTATAAAAGACCCGCCAAGATCGATGTAAAGCTCAATTCCAGCGCGCGATCGTTCGCGGGAAGTGTGATCCAAATCCAATGTATGTTGTGTTTCTTGGCTTCGAGAAATACGAATCTTTTTATGGATTGCAACTAGCAGTTGTATCTCATGGATGCTTTTTTCTATTTTCTAGTTTTTTTTCTCTTTCAGAAGATTGTCTTACAAAATTTTGTAAAATGATCAATGTTGATTTGTTTTTGTTGTTTCATGCAAAAATTATCAAATAATGTTTTTCAGTTATGCTATGCTATGAGATGTATCTATGACAATATATTCCCCAATGTTCTTTTTATTGCAGA
Organism: Platycheirus rosarum; assembly: GCA_963971375.1. Taxonomy (NCBI): domain Eukaryota; kingdom Metazoa; phylum Arthropoda; class Insecta; order Diptera; family Syrphidae; genus Platycheirus; species Platycheirus rosarum. Next base: position 123,676,576 of record OZ020509.1, on the reverse strand, counting down.
GATTTCATTTCTAGGGAGGAAGCATAGGGTTTTCTTTATTTCAGGAATGAAAATGATCATGTTTCTTTGGAAACAACAATGATAGGTAGGATATTATCTACCTTGTAGGTAGACCCCTATGTGGATGGAGTCGGAAGACCTTGAATACGAAACACAAAGCTAAGTATAAAGGAAGCCTTGGCTTAACGACGATAACTGCGGCGATACTTTGTTCGGCGAGTTTGATTTATGGTCTTTGTGCAAATGTCGATCTTTGTAACAGGTGAGGATTGTGGGGAGCACGGAAATACGTAGATACACATGCACGTGTATAAAATTATATTCCACAGGAATTTCGCAATGATTTTTGATATTTTTGTAATAATTTTAATGAAATGAAGATAGATAGATAGAAGGGAGATTTTTGTTGGCCATTATGTTCAAATTTCTTAAAAATTCCAAGATACGATGATGGTTCTTTATGTCTTAGAGGAAGGAACTAAGGAATATACCTTCAGCTTAACAGACTATAAAACCTCGTATTGTTTTTTTTTAAGTTTAATCAAAAATCAAAAATGTTTCAAAATTCTCGAGAACTTTCAATTTTTTTTGTATCATTACAAAGTTTTAAATGACGTCACATTTAAACATGTTAGAGAAGCTGTTCAGATTTTCAGAGGAAAAGGAGTTGGACCTAATGATTTACTATGCGAACCTCGGAACGATTCTTGGATCAAAGCTAAAAAGAGGTGATCATGCCTAATCAATGGAGAGTTAGTTCCTTTCGGTAAATTTATTCCATTAAATTCCATTGAGTGTTTTAAGTCACAGACCCCAAAATAAAGAACACGTTTCTGATAACCAATGCGGCATTGAGTTGGGTTAATTAGTTGAAGTTTCAAGATGCAATCCAAGCATTTGTGTCATAATGGTGAAACACTGTAACTCTTTAAGGGATTTTAACACTGTCTCGATACTTACTACGACATTTGGGCTGGTGTTGTGGTAACCTCAATGTTGAGAATCATTAAAATAGCCGAAAGAGAATATATAAAAGTTAGGAGAATTCCCAGTCAAAATCGGTGTACATCAAGGGAGTCTGTTCAGACCTGTGCTTTTTATTGTATTCTGTGAATAAGTTTTATGTGTGCGAATGATACTTAAGATATTTGCTGATGATGTCGCAATATTAAACATGGATCCAACGACTGTCATTTTAATTAAAGAATAGGAGAGAAATGAAAGCGCCGAAATTCAGAAAAGATTGACTTCATGTGGTGTACCTAAGTTTTCATGAACCACTTATCCCTATTGTAGACATTTATTTTTATAAAAAGTGCTTTCCAAATGCGAACATTTTAAATATCTGTATATTATAAGAAGAAAGCGTGCCCTATGAATAGAATCTCAACATTATTTGCCCGATCCTTAAGAGAGCAGACCCCTGGAACTGCACCAACTACAGATGTATCAGTCTGCTCAACATTGCCTACAAGATATTTTCTTCTGTGGTGTGTGAGCGTCTAAAGATTTTCATCAACCACCTTATAGATTAATACCAGTAGGGCTTTAGGTCAACAAAGTTCACCGTAGATCTTGGAAAAAAACAAGAAATTCCAAATCAATACCCCCCCCCCCCCCCCCATCACCTTTTCATCGATTTCAAAGCCGAATATGACAAAATTTGTAGGGACGAGCTATACAGAGCAATTATCAGTTTAGGCATCCCTGCCAAACTCGTGCGCACGTACAAAATGACAATGGAAAACGAACGCTGTTCTCAACACCTTTGAAGTCCGCTATCAACTCAGAGAAGGCGTTAAGATCAAATGAAGAATATATTATCATCGCTGCTTCTTCCGGCTAAGAAAACAATTGAGAAGCAAAGCCTTTTCATTTCAGTCCAGCTGTATGATAATGCAGAGGCATGGATATTGTCAAAAGTGGATGAGGACGCTTTAGGATGCTTCAAGAGAAAAATTCCCCGGCAAATTGTTTGTCCAGTATACATCCCCCAAGGCAGCCGCTCAGGTCCCCTTCTTTTCATTCTTACCAACAAGGACATTTAAATGGTAAATAAAATTTGTATCGCAGTGCTCGCAGATTTCTTTCCACTACCAAAAAAATCTCGACAATTTTTGTAACAGGTGCTCCAAAAACTAGAGCTCGGAACTAATATTGCCTTTTCACGTAAGCCCATCAAATCTTCTTCTTATGTGAAATACGCTTTAGGATGCTTCAAGAGAAAAATTCCCCGGCAAATTATTGGTCCGGTATACATCCCTCAAGGCAGCCGCTCAGGTCCCCTTCTTTTCATTCTTACCAACAAGGACATTTAAATGGTCAATAAAATTTGTATCACAGTGCTCGCAGATTTCTTCCCACTACCAAAAAAATCTCGACAATTTTTGTAACAGGTGCTCCAAAAACTAGAGCTCGGAACTAATATTGCCTTTTCACGTAAGCCCATCAAATCTTCTTCTTATGTGAAATACCGATTTAACATTTTGTTTCAGTTCTGCCTTGACCGGTCCTTTCCTAACAACTTCTGGTTTCCCCCAAGGTAGCCACTTAGGTCACCATCTCTTCATTGTTACCATCAACGACATTGTAATAGTCTTTTAAATCTCTTGTATCATACATACACAGATGATATTAAGAGCTACAAGATCATTTCGACAACTGAACAATTTTCCCACTTGCAACAAAAGATTGATAATGTTTGTATCTGATGCTCCAAGAACCAAGATTTGGACTTAGCATTGCCAATCATTTAGCTTTTCACATAAGCGCATCAAATTACATTTCCATTTCTATCTTCTCACCCATTTCATTCATTCAGGAATTCGTGATCTCGGCATATTATGCGTTCAAGAGCTATTTAATTTTCAAAGCTATAGGCTTCCGACCCCCTTCTAACCCGATCCCTGTAGATAACATTTGCTCGGCTGCTCATTAAATACGTTTGCCATGTGTGGTCTCGAAATTTCTAGAATCGAGAACATGTAAGACCGTTTCCTTCGATTTGTTAATCCAGGTTCTGGCTAGAAATAAATTTCATAGGTACCTCCTTATTAAATTAGTCGATATGAAAATGCTAGAAGCTCGAAGAGAAATAACAGACAAATTCTTCACTCATTGATTCTTCACCGGTAGCATTACATTATCCTTAACAACTTTATCTTTTTCAACCCTAACCATTGCAACATACGATATCCTCGTCTTGCCAAAAACAATATAACATATGTTACTTGTCCAACTCCAACGAACCTTTGCCCCGTTCGCTGGGAAATGTGAGTTCTAATACCTATTCACTGCTTCGCCCTGCTTTAAACTTCGACTTCTAATTCTACCACCACAAAAACCCCAGTCTAAGCTAGGTATTAGTTTCTTAGTTGTTAAGTTTGACATAAAGCTTGTCATTAAAGCCTATGCGGCATAAATGGGGGTCTCGGCTCCCTAATCAAAATAACATTGAAATTCTGAGAACTCCCCCAAAAATACAAGAATGTCTAACTTCCTTGAAATGCAACAGCAAAAGGATTCAAAATATAGACTAGTAGTACATTTCCCGCCTCATGGTCAGACATTTAAATAATTGGCGCCTTAAAGCTAAAATTCAAATCAAAATCCGTCATACCTTGCCATTGCAGTTTTTTTTTTTTAATTTTCTTTTAATCCCTTTCATCGCCCAAATTCACTGTCTACATCCTTTTAAATGCTCCACAATACATTTAAATGAAACAAAACAAAATTCAAAAGGCACGAACTTTTATTTCTTCTCCTTCTTCCTTGTGGCAACATGTTTTCTTTTTCTTTTTTAGTTCGCGCCTTTGAAGTTTCCTCTTCCAAATCTTACTCCATATCCTTCCTATTCCATTCGAAGCACAATACTCATGTAGGAGACCCACTCTCTACACACACATTCCACACCCATACAAGTCAATTTGCGAGTCCTTCTGGTCTTCAGCAGAAAGGAGCACCAAAGCAATAAATATACCGTTTTGTTGTTCCTTATCGAAGGCAAAGGCACGAACTCCTTATCCTCAGCTGTAGGGCTGCACACGACCTTGCCGAATCAGCTGATCAACAGGACATTCACTACTACTGCAACCAGACAGTGTGCAGTTATAAGAGGAAACGAAAGGAAGGATGATGGTGTTTTTCTTTTGATGTGTTAAAGAAGGAATCACCGATGAGGGGTGAGAGACACAATCACAAAATCAAAAATGTATTCTCCTCGTCCTCTGTCCTTTCTTATGATCGACCTTCTCTTGTCATGATTGTTGTTGTTTTTATTCCAAACTATTTTTTTTTCTGGATAGATTGGAACGTGTTATATGGCTCCTCTACTTATTCTGGGATTTGTGAGGAAATTATTCGGCGCGCGAGGATACTATATGTGGAGGTATATTGAAAAAGAAGTACATAAACGACTGTGTAAATGTGATGTACTTGACGAATGGAGTTCGCGCCAAAATATCTGGTCACCTTCATGAGGTTTACTCTGGAGAAATAAGGAAGAAAAAAATAAATAAACCCATCCATCTATATCTTTGATTTTTCATAGGAAATAGGTGTCTTCCTAGGAGTTTTTGGATAGAATTGGTCATTCCTGAATAGGAATCACAGGTTGGCAGACCAAACCTGAACTTGGACTCCTGGTTTTGGGTTTTACCACTTTGTAATCCAATTTATGAAGAATATTATTTGAAGAAATAAATATGTAGGTGTACCCACATAATTACGTAATTCTTCGTTATGTCTTTAGTAAGGACGAAATTATACTGTTTGTGGGTTTTTAATTGTTAATGATAATTGATTCGAAGAATTCTTAAGATTGTCCTTCGAAACAGTTAGGTATCTCGCGGATACTCATTCATGTGTTTGAGAGAGTTTGAAAACTTAATAATTTCGGATATTCAGGAATGAGGTTGAGCCAGCTGTAAACAGTGATTAGTGATGGTCATAAAAATACCAGATAAATTATATTGAGGTACCTATTATAGGTAATGAGGTTGCTAGAATTTGATAACGTAATTTAGGTAAGTAGGTCTTAAAGACATTTTAAAACATTCCGAAAATTTAAAAAAAATTAGAAAACCAAGGCTATCCGATACTGAATTAGGTAATTAACAAAAGTTTAAACCTTCCATGTGTTGCATACCACCCCTTTAAATCTTTCAACATGTATCTTTTGTCTTTTCTTATAATTTTGGAATTTGCTACCAGTTCACTACTACAGAGCTGCGATGATCATGACCTTACTAGGGTAGGTGTACCAGTACCCGGGCAGTCACTAGTATCCGGCCACTTTCTATTAAATGGTTAATAATAAGAAAATTAAACATTATTTGCATGAGCAAATACATTGCGACCATAATTCTAGGCCTATTTAACGTTGGGGTAAAGTTTGACGCACCTGTTCATCACAGATCCGTGTGAAAAAAAATCTTTTGTCTGTGAAGTTCGTTGCGAGACTAGGAGGTGCGTTTTAGGAATCGTCGATAGTATTAGGAAAAGCAATACGGAAAAAACTAAGTTTAAATGTTCTTTCTGAGCATACAAACATTTTTTCTTGTTTTTCGTATCAATAATATAATTAATAAAATGACAATAAAATAAAACAAAAAATGAATTTAATGTTTCAAATTAGTAAGAATATGGTGACCGGTTACTGAGAGACACAATTTTTATAAGTTGTTGTACTAACGGGCCAGAGTGGCCGGTTACTAGATTTTTGTCTGAAATCGAATTTTGCATCTCTTTTACGCTAAAACGAAGCAAAATGCTTGGGGTGACTATAGGATTTGGAGTAGGTGCAAGGCGGGGTATATGAAAAAATTATTTTTGTATTTAAGGAATATTTCGGATATAAAGAAACTTTGTATATACCCAACCTCGCACCTACTCCAAATGTTATAGTGACTCCAAGCAGGAGGCTAATTTCTCTGACTTACTTATGATGCCTCCCTGCAACCATCCTGCCTGAGTTCACTTTTATTTTACCTAATTTACTAGAAAACTGTAAATTCGCTGATCATCATCAGCGAATTAAAAAATGTTTTCTGCAATATATAAAAAAAATGGGCAAGACTGGGTCGCACATACTTGATCTTATGTGCCTAATTACATTGGAATGCAAGATCTTTGACAGGAACAAGTAACATTTACGTTGAAAATAACACAGTTTGAACTTATAATAAGTATCAAAACCACAATACTTAACGGTTTTTAGTAAAACCGACATCACACGTCTTAAATAACAAAGAATTTATGTATTTCGAAAACTGTAAGACCGGTTTGATAAAATCCTGTTTTTTTAACGTTTTGATTTTTTTTTTTTGAAATTTTGGTATGCAGTTTTTTAGAGTTTATTAATATACATGTGATTATAAAATTTTAAATAATTTTTTTTAATTCGTTTTAAGAATATTGATTTTTCAAAAAAAAAAAAAATTTTAATTAGACAAAAAATGTTATTCAAAATTTTGATATGCAGAATTAATTTGGCTACCTAGATCTTCCCAAATATAAAATTTGACAAAAATCCAAAGTGCCGTTACCGAGAAAGCGCAAAATTAAAAAAAATTCGTTACATGAAAGGTACCGTTTTTGAAAAAAATAAGCTTTTTCTTAACGGTCATGTGGCAGGTACCGTTATTTTTAGGCTTAACAATAAAATTTCTGGGGAATGCCAAAAGAATCAAACACACCAAATTTGAAGATAATTCCTTAAGCCGTTTAAGCTGCAGCTCGTTATACATACTGACTACTGACAGACAGACAGACATATAGACAGACAGACATTTTTTGTCGATCACTTTTTTCACGTTTCATTGTTATCTCAATTTTTTTTATATTCACGAATCCTAAAAATCAAAAATATTCCCACAAATTTTTTGTTGAGTATTTAAATGTTTTGTATTTATCAAACAATAAAAAAGCGAATATAACCAACATCTATGTATTTAATTTGATATAAGCATATTTTGTAAAAAAAATGGGATTTTAAAAAGCGAGATTATAAAAGATCGGGATTTTGAACAAGCGAGATTTTAGAAAACTGGGTTTACAAAGAGTATTTTAGAAGACCGGATCTTAAAACTTTTTTTCAGGATTTTTGAAAAAAAAACGGGATTTAAAAACCGGGATTCTGATACGCTCCCATTTAAATGTTCATAATGTAATACGTACTCCAAGAGAAAAACTCTCGCGGCAGCGAAAATAAATTGCTGGTGACAACAGAAAATCTTTGTGTTTTTGTAAGAATTCGCAGCCTAACATTGTGTTCTTATCCTGTAACCATTAGAAAATCTACGGAGAGTGCAATCTAAAGCTGCAGACAGAATCCATGCAAAAGCCCAAGCAGGGGGGTTGCAGGGGGCAGCATGCACCGTCATTTAATATATCAAGATTCTGTCTCCGGCTGATTTTTGTCAAAAGATTTCTATGGCGGGTTATTTTTTTATTTTTATTTATATATTTTTGTCAAAAAAGACAACAAAGATTAAAACTATAACAATTTAACATAAATAAATAAAATAAGTAATAAAACATTTAAATTTAATTTTAATTTTAAATACATAGATATGTATGTAAGAGAAAAGTCATGAAGAGTCCTCAGCCATAATTCTAGCAATTATTTTCTTTTTAAAACAGTTCCTGCTTATGTTAGTATTAAATGTGTCATAGTATTTGTTAAAAGTTCTTGAGCACCTGTTAAAAGTTTCATGAAAAAAATAATTAGTCTTTGAATTCATTCTCCATTAAATACTTAGTATGTCTTATTATATTATTAATGACCTTAAGACAATGGAAATAACAAGGAAGCACAAAAGTATCAGAGTTCCATGCAAGTCCTCTCAACGCAAAAATAAGAAATTGCTTCTTAACTAATTCAAGTTTCTTAACATCTACATCATAAAACGGGAACCAAATAACACTACAATACTTTAATAATGAACATACCAGGGAACAATATGTAAAGATCGAAAGGTCGAAAAAATATAATTACCCTTACATCACAAAATCGATTTACTGCTCCCTGGTACGTTCATTGTTAGAGTATTGTAGTGTTATTTGGTAACCGTTTTATGATGTAGATGTTAAGAATCAGTTCAGAAGCAATTTCTTATTTTTGCGTTGAGAGGACTTGCATGGAACTCTGATACTTTTGTGCTTCCTTGTTATTTCCATTGTCTTAAGGTCATTAATAAGTGTAGACAATACTGTAACAATGAACGTACCAGGAAGCAATAAATCGATTTTACGATGTAAGGGTCATTAAATTCTTTCGATCTTCTTTTAACGAAGCCAAGCGTACACATACTTTTAGAGTGAATTTTGTTAATATGTTATTTAAAGGTTAGTTTTTTGTCGTTGTTGCACTTTAAAAAAAAAATAATATTGCGTTTATCCACATTTAGCTTCATTCCGTTCTTTTAACACCAAATTAAAAGAGTATTCAAACATTGCTGTAATAAAAGTGCGTCAAATTTATTGTTTACATTACAAAACAATAAAAGATATCTATCTGCGCCCTGTGAATAATAGGTACAAGTCATTAATAAATAGTAAGAATAGGAATGGATCAAAATGACTCCCTTGAGGTACCCCAGTGATGTTACAAAAATATTACGGGAAATGGCATCAGAAAATTTTACAAACGGCGTTCTTTTTGACAGATACGATTTTATCCACAACAATAAACTACCATTTATGCCATATTTTTCCAGTTCAAATACGAGCAGGTTATGATTATGATTAACTTTAATTTAATAAAAATTAAGCAATACCACGGTAGTTCCTACTATTGCACCGATCACCGTTTTTAGATATGGGCGATTGATTAAAGAGTTCAAACAAGGGCTCAGCAATAAATTCAGAAGTTTTTCTTAAAAACAATGGTGGGATACCATCAGGACCACTGCCCTTATTTACGTCAATAGCGTTTAGCTCACGCACAAGATCGACCATTGTGATTGAGATGGAGCTAAGGTTAACATTGTTTTCAACAATATGGCTCAGATCATCAACACTGAATTCAATTGGTTCAGAATAAACAGTTTCACAAAATGATGCAAATGTTCTCAAATATCAATTGTTCCAGAAAAAAAAATCGATTCCAGAACACATAGTGGAAGGGACTCTTGTGACGAGTTTTTTTTATGATGGAACCAGTTCTGAAAACATATTATATATCGTAACATATTCTGTCATAGTTTTGGAATTTGTCATTGTAACTCATATAAATTTAATAATCGTTGTAACTTTCGGATGCTATCCATTTGCGCTGACCTCTGTTTTTACGGTCTTTCAAGTTAGTTAATTTTTACTTGCGATTTAGGTACTAAAATGCAGGTTATGGATTCGTGCAAAAAAAAAAATCTACCAATCAAGCATGACATTACGATAATAGAGAAGTTGAAAAAAGTGGGTCCGGAAATTCCGTCCGTCTGTCTGTCTGTTCGCGCCGCTACAGCCTAAACGGATGGGCCGATTCAAACTTGGTATTTAGAATTTATTAGGTAGTATCTCGGGGGGTGTTTTTCATTTTTGCTCTAGGTCGAAAAATAACGGTACCTGCCATACAATTTTGAGCAAAAAGTTAGATTTTTTCGAAAACGGCTCCAACCATTTTGATAAAACTTTCAGGATGCTAATTTTTTACAATAATACATCTTTCAGTTAGAATAATTTTTTCGAAATTTGTTTTATAACGGTACCTCTCATATAACCGTTTTTTTTCAAATTCGGTTTTGTCGTAAACTACTATCCCGATTGCAAAAAAAATTTGCACACAAGAAGTCATTTATAATTCAATTAATATCGCATTTCAAAATTTTCAAAAGCTTTTTTTTCGATTAAATTTTTTTTTTTTTTAAATTTGGTTTTCCAAATATTTTGAAAATGGGTGGATTGAATTTTTTTAAATAATTTTCCCAGATGAAAACTACAGATTGCCTTATAATGACATACTAGAAAAAAAATTTAAATATTTTTTCGAAAAGTTTTTCAAAAAAAATGACTTTCTGGTCGAACGATTTTCAATTTTTTTTTTCTTCGATAGACATTTAGTTTCCAAATTTTATTGCATACTTAGTTTTTCCAAGAAAACTCTGAAACTAATTAAAAAAAATAAAGAATTTTCTAAAAAAAATATTTTTTATTTTATTAGACGTGAGGTTTTCAATCTGGCAATACTTTTTTCGGAGTTGGTCTCTTTGACAGCTGTCTCTTGATTTATGCTCAGTTTGGTTTGCGATTTCATAATGAATAGACTTACTCCTGATCTTGGTTTGCAGGCTTACAAAATCCAACTCGTTCAAGAATTGAAGCCGAACGCCCATCAAGCGAGTCACACGTTCGGTGAATAGGCCCAAAACGAAATAGCCACCGATCCCGATTTTCACAAAATTGGGAAAATTGTTTGATGTTATAACTTTTTTGGGAATGAATTTAAAAAAAAAACGGAATCAAGAACTGTTTTAAGTCACAAGTTTTTACTTGCGATTATAGGTACTATAATGCAAGTTATGCATTCGTGCAGATCAAAAATTTTGAGTTAACAATCAAACATGACATTACGATGAAAGAGAAAAATTTTTGAGTTACTGGAAAAATTCTGTCCGTCTGTCTGTACGGATTTATTTGGGACTGTAGCCTAAACGGTTGGGCCACTGGTCCTCAAATTTAGAACTTAAGGTTATTTTAAAAAATTACAGGAGTTTTTTTGAATACCTGTCATATAACCGTTATGTAAAATCTTATTTTTCTCGAAAACGGCTCCAAAAATTTTTATGAAAAAAAATCAGTGTACTACTGTAGGTAAGATCTATTAAATTTTAGTGAAAAAAAAAATAATATGGTGGGCTAAAAACGGTACCTCCCATAGGATCGCTTTATTTTCTTCGACTTTCTCCAAAACTGGTGATCTGATTACTATCAAAATTGATATTAAAGAAGATGTAGGTAGCCTGAGTAATTTCGCGTTAATTTTTTTTGCCAAAATTTTTTTTTTGTATTTTTAATAATTAATTTTTTTTTTTTTTTGAAAAATCAATATTATTTTTGTGCTTAAGTTTGTATTCTTGAATTATTTTTTAAAATTAAAAAAAACCGTTAAAAACCGCTCCTACAATTTTGAAAAAATCACTTTTTTACATTTCTTAAAGAAATAAATGGCGTTTAAATTATTTCACTCAATACAATTAAACGTACTTTATTCGAACAATCAAGTCACAAAATAGAATAAATGCTTTGATGTTCTCTTTAATCTTTTTTTTAATTTTATTCTACAATTGTTCCGCACATATGAGCAAGTACGTGCGATCCAGTCGTACAATTTATTTCATTAACAGTTTCCTATCATTAGCTTTTGCCACCTATGGTCGTTTTTCCCTATACCACAAGAAATTCTCATGATCGTTCCAAAAGATTGGTTTTTATGAAAACAACTTCAAGCGAAACCTTCTATAAGTAAATATATTGCTATCTGCTTCTTCATCTAATGGGTTTATGATAAAAAAAAAAACTAATAGAAAACCGACTCTTATTCACTTACAAAATTGTTATCTGTTTACATAAATTTCAAAAATATCAATTATTTGTATAAAATTAATTTACCATATTTAAATTTAGAACATTTAAATTTAGTTATAACATTCAAGTGGTAAACAGCACAAATGAATTTCAAAAAAACAAACAGAACTATATTATCAAAGTTTTTGTTATTTGTAATTAATTTTCTCTTAGATTAAATTATCGCCAGAGCATAATTAGATATATAAAATATAAAATATAAAACATAAAATATAAGAAAAATAGCGAAAATTCGAAATAAAACTAAATGTTTTCTTTTTTAAATTTTCAATTATAATATTTATTTAAACTTTTAAAACAACATTTATTTACTAAAAATTGCGACGCGCGTTTCGGACTTTGCGTCCATCATCGGGCTAATAAATAAACGCGCGTCCCGATTTTTAGTAAATAAATGTTGTTTCAAAAGTTTAAATAAATATTATAATTGAAAATCTCGAAATTTCGAATTTTCGCTATTTTTCTTAAAACTCGACCACATGGAGGCAGACACAAAAACTTTATAATATAAAACATAAAATATAAAATATAAAATATAAAACATAAAACATAAAATATAAAATTTGGAAATGGGGTAACCTAGAGCGGCCAAAGAATTTTAGAAGAAGATTAGTTGAGGATGTAAAACTGTGCCCCGAATTAGTGGTCAAAAAACCACTTGGAATAAAGCCCAAATTACCACTTCTTGAATCTTTTTCGAATGCCATAAAGAATCATCAAAATTAATCCTGGCTGCTAACCTTACAAAGGAAATATTTTTTTATAACCCAGATCGTTTTATTATCACGGGATGAACAATATGGGTTATTGGCGTTAATAAAACACGGCTAATGTCTCTAACATGTTAAATATTTTGGAAATATCGAGATCAATCTCTGTCCAGACAGAGAACATTGATCTTGCCTCACTGCCTATCAACATAGTTTTTGACCTTAAGGAAGATGAAAAACTAAAGCGCGGAACTTAGTCTAACGACGCTGTTTACGTTGCTGGTGCTGGTCTAATCTAACTTGAGCAATTGAAATACATTGGTTCTAAAATAAAGGCGGCTGCTGTTGCTGGTTCAATCTGTTTCGCGCATAAGGTTGTCTGAAGCTTTAGGTTTTAATCAGCAAACAATTTCGGGGTATGGGACCACAGCACCAGAACTTCCAAGCCGGTTTCTCTAGCAACCAATTCAATAAAAATAATATTTATGACAACTACACAATAAATTTCATTAAAATAAGAGAAGACTATATAAACATTGATAAAATTTGTTTTGATTTCAATTGTTATGTTTCATATTTCTCAAAGAAGAAAAGACCTGGCCGGATATTGGATCAAAGTGGAAGGTTAATGAAATTTGGTGGCAAGTTTTGCAGGGGCAGCATATACATATATGTTATCCGGCTGCAATGCAGCGCTTCAACTCCTCCTGGAGCATAGGGCAGCAACAAGATCCTTCCATCTGTCCCGATTCGCCGCGACTGACCTTAGCTGTGGCCACGATTCAAAACCTTGAGATCGAGCTTCCCCCAAAACAGATGACCTCCAAGTTGTTTTCGGTCTTCCAACGCGTCTATTACCCTGAGGATTCCATTCGAAGTATTGCTTCGCTATGTTTTCGTTCGGTTTCCTCAGTATATGGCCTATCCAACGCCACTTCCGTTGTCTGATGTCGGCGTCCAATTTTTTTCAGTTCGATATGGTTTGCGGCCACCGGATCTTCAGAATGTACCGCAGACAACGGTTAACGAAGGCTTGCAGCCTGCTCGAAATGATTGCAGAGCATTTCCATGTTTCTGAAGCATATAAAAGCACAGATTTTACGTTGGATTCGAAGAGTCTCAACTTGGTGCGTAGCGATATTTTGCTGGAGTTCCACACAGGAGAAAGGATTGCAAATGCACGACGGGCTTTGTTTATTCTATTGTTTACATCTAGGTCCGTTCCGCCATCGAGTGCTATGAAACTGCCCAGGTAGTTAAACTACGTGACCTCCTCGATGGGTCCCTGCCTTAGAGTAACTTGTTGTGTGCTTTGGCCCGTAGTCATTATTTTGGTCTTATTTGCGTTGATCCTTAAGCCAGCCACCTCCCCATTTAGCTGCAGCGAATGACATATTTGATTTAAGCCAGCCGTGTTGTTCGCCATGAGACATATATCGTCAGCATAGTCTATGTGGCTGAGTTTGTCAAACAGACTCCATTGGATACCATGCCTCTCAGTTTCACCCACCGTGGCAGTCATCACATCGTCAATTGCCAGTAAAAACAGAATTGGTGACAGGACATCTCCTTGTCTCACTCCTTGACGCACATCAAAGGAATCGGAAAGCTGTCCATTGTGCAAAACGAAACACCTTGCGTTGTTGTAAGATTCTTTAATAATGGCGACAATTTTCTCAGGGATACCTCTCGCAATTAGCGATCTCCATATGCATTCACGATTAACCCTGTCGAATGCCTTCTCAAAATCCACAAACATGAGGTACAGCGGTGATTGGTACTCAGACGATTGTTCGAGTATGATTCGCAAGGTGTTGATGTGATCGACACAAGACCGACCACTAAGAAATCCCGCCTGGTGCCCCTTGAGGGTAGATTCGATCCCGGATTTTATCCTTTCGAGAACAATGGTTGCCATTAATTTCGGAAAAAACGGACAATATGGTGATACCGCGCCAGTTATTACAGTTAGAGCAAAGGCAGCATACTCCCTCGTTTTACTTAGACAAAACTAGTTTAGCCTAAGCGTATTAATCAGAGCCGTGAAATAACGTAGATGGTAATAAGGTCGATTCAGAGTTAATCGACTTTATTTCCACCGAAGTGGAAATAAGCCCGATCTTCAGTTTCCTACATTATTTCCTAAATTGAAAGAAATTATGTCGAACACAAAAATTGGCAATAAAAGCCACTTATATCCCATTTCGAAAAAAAATCTATTATGAAAGAGGCATACATAGCCCCTAAACCTATCTCAATGTTAAAAAGGCGTATGCTTTAACTTTCTCGTAAATTGATATTTTAGTAGGTTAAACAGTAAGATATGAGTGCTTGTTGTCACTAAAAGACTTGGAGTAGGCGCCCTTAGGATATTAGAATGAAAGTTTTGTCAAAACTAGTTAGGCCTATGAGCATTAGTTCTACCGAACGCTCATAGGCTAAACTAATTTTGCCAATAACACTGTTTTGCCGGTAACATATATATTACATCTTCCACTATTTCGTATTTTGGAATTTGAAAAGAAGTAACGAGTATTTTAAAAGAATTTTTCGAAGAAAATTTACTTTTGGTGTAAATATAAGTGTTAAAATGTTAAATTCATTTGCGTTAAGGGTAAATATACTTGAATTTATGTTAAATTAATTTTCTTTTCGGTTTAACTTATTTGCTATGTGCGATTGCAAAAATATATGTATTATATCGTTCAGTGTTGTTTTCTAATGCTTTTAAAGAAGCTATATCTTTATCTATGGAATGCTGTTTTATCTGCATTCTATAATTATTTAAGTCTAGCCTCTTAAACTCTATAACTTATGTACCTCTAAAAACGAATTCCGTATCTCAACCCAATTAAATTGAATATGTTTCCAGCAATTATCTGTAACAATTGGTCGTTTAAAGAACTTAAGAAGAATGCCCTCATGGATCGTGTGTCCACAACAAATGCCACATTAGATACCCTCATACACTTGTTGTTTACAGCTAAAAACAAGCCAACCATATTGTGCATTCCAGCATCCCAGAGGAAGTTCCAGCTATTATGTAGTTAATTTTTTGTTGCTTTAGTGTTACTTTCATTCATGGACGCCTGGGTTTTCCGTTGATAAGATGCGAAAAAATGTCATTCCTTTGGAAATAAAAAAAAAAAACTTTCTTATCACTGACAAAACCACAGCATCGTATGGAACGAACTCATTTTTTTTATCCCAAACAGCCAAAAAATGTATCTTTCTATCCGAATTTTGTAAACAATTTTCAAAAATAGTTCTTGTCTTATCGTAAACATTAAAATAAACGCCACTAAATTAACATTTAATTTTTTTCTTGTGACTAAACAAACATATCGAAAGGGCAGGAAATACAATTTCGATAAGAGTTCAATTACACGACGTGAACCTTGACTCTGAAGCCTTCGAATCAATGTTTAAACTTAGGAATCATTTATTACATCTATCTATCGGTTAGGTCGTAGAAAATGTATTGAAATTGAAAAAAGAGGGGTTCTGGAAAAAAACTGATTACATTTGGTTCCCTTGATGGGTTTATGATGGAATCTTTTCAATTTACACCCACAAAACGATACTTTCATGGGTTTATCAGTCAAAGAAATGTTCAAAGTCGTATCTATGAAGTAATCTCAGAAATTGAAACTGATTACAGAAAGTCTATTTTTCATTTTGAAAGTATCTTTTTTGGAGGAACTAAAGATACTTTCCTGAACTCCAAGTTTTCAATAAACTTTGATTTTTTTTATTAATATTTTCGTTGGGTAGATACTTCTTCCAGAGTCCAAGAGTTCGCGTCATGTAATTGAACTCTTATCGAAGTTGTGTTTCCGTCTTAACTTTTCTAATATTATTTGTTTTGTGAGGTTAACTTCCAACTTTCTAGATAAGGAAAAACTATTTTCCAATATGAAAACACAGATGAAATGGGAAGAGCCGAAACAGATTGGCGAGGAAGTGGGAAGGAACTGTGGGGTCTATGGTGATATGAGAAGATTGACATTATATTTTTTTCAATAAAATTCTCGAAAATGACACAAAACTATGTGTTATCAACGAACAACTCAGGCGTTCATGAATGAAAACAACATTTTGAATTTTTTTTTATAATTTTATGAGACTTGCATTTGGATGAGGAATACACTGTTAAGTTGGAGGTTGTGTTCATAAACAAGTGGATGAGGGTATCTAATGTGCCATTTGTTGTGGACATCCACTATTCATGAGGGTATTCTCTGGTTCTTTAGTAGACGACCAACTGTTAAAGATAATTGCTGGAACGATATTTAATTCAATTTTGTCCAGATACGAAATTCGTAACATCAGTTATGGAGTGTGATGCAAAGTCGAACTAATTGCAGTATGCAGGCAGTTCTGCATTCCATAGATACATGATTGCGGAGTGTTTGATGTTGCTGATAAGATCTTCTAGGGATTTATTCGTAAATTCGATGCTAATTAAAATAAGTTGCATAAATTACTATCTGGAAAGGGGTCTTGATTACGCTACCAAGACTTCCACAAGACCATTTCATATGAGATAAGTGAAAAAATAGAGAAGAATTTCAAATAAACATTGGTGTACACCAAGGAACTGTCTGCAGGCTTCTGCTTTTTGTTGCATGGCATGGTCTATACTTCTTACAGGGAGCGAGGTCTATCTACACCACTTGCATCCTAGGTGTCTTAACTGTTAAGGGTTAACAGATCCCTTGGGACCCATATGTTCTCGCATATTGAGTTAACCACAGCCACCACGATACTTCCCCAAGAGGCCTACTTTACAACAGGCTGGACTAAATCGATGATAACAGAAAACCGGGGCTCTTGTTTCCCCGAAACCATGTAGGTCTTCCAGATGGATCGGCAGGCCCGGAAATCTCATACCGCATTCCTGAAATAGTCATAATCAGAGGCAGACATGAATACAGATTAACAGCATCAGCATATGAAAAGCCTATACATTAATAAAACACCAACAAATCAAAAGCAACACCTGCTGAGCTGCCAAAGTTGCTGGTTGAAGAAGGACGTCAGGGATTTGGCGAGGCACAACTAAGAAACAACATTAACAATATTTATCGCTTAACTGGATGAGTGGATGACGACTACGAAATACTTCATTGGTGAATCTAGTGAAGTTCTCAGCAGTATCTTTTTACCCTACTGAACACCCATGTTTCCCCAAATCGAACCACGACCATTGAAGGCAGATACCATAATGCCGATATTGGGTTAGCACATGTTGCCAGTTCTTGCTGAGATGACCACATGAACAGCCAGCTCTGGGCATGCAAAAAATGCTTTCATGGAGCCACCAGCCATGAGCCCATGACCATTCAAAATGCACCCCGAGAAGAGTGATAAGTTTGTATCACATTTAATGCTCACGTCAGGAAGGGAGTGATGTGCTAGAACTTTCTAGCGACTTCTTCCTTTCTCATTTGATTAACCCTACAAAGCTTTAAATTCTATCCCCAGTCAGAAAGTGAAAAGACTGCCATTTCCTCAGCTTAAAGTCAATACTTTTTTCGTATTGACACAAAATCAAGGGGGAGTACCCGCCAGTACTTGCATTGCCTTAGTGGAAACTTTTCGACAAACTGCAACGAGCCGAATAGCATGATTCGGTGCCATGAAGTGAAGTCTAATGCAAAAGGTCCAAAACGTAATTTTGGACTTTATAGTTCTTTTGGAATTGCAATAAAGTCCAAAACTGAGAGCAGAGAATCTTGTTCCTTCCTGCCACGGATTTGGCAGTATCATGCCCACTTGCTGGTCAGAGTACGACGAACTTTCGGCACCAAGGCGATCAGTTTTTTTCTCGACGTATTTAACAGCATTGACGTATTAAATGCATATGCCAATTGCGAATCCTGCTGACCATCTCCATGCTGCTGTTTTCTAGGACATCACGAGACTAATCCTCGACAAGGACCAGTAAAACATCACTAGAGGCACTGCAATTACAAAACTCTGTATTTTTTCTTTGTATTCAAAGATATGGGCCTCCAATAGAGCCTTGAGTGCACTCAATGTCAAAATCCACTTGGTGAGTTGGACTTGGAGCTGATCTTTTAAATAAGTAAGTAACACCTTCAAAGGGGCAGCTTTATTACAACGTTTTTCATGAAGTCGAACTAAATGAATTGGGTACGGCTGGGGTATAAATCGACCAATGTGTCGACCATTACTTTCTTAAATACTTTCCCAAACACTGGAAGGAGACTGCTTGTCCGCTTGAAAACGGGGTCCAGGGCATTTACAAAACAAAGTATCTAATGGTTTCTTTATCTTGAGGGTTTTTGCAGCTACGGCAGGTGGGCTATAATATAGCCCAGATATTCCTAGATATTTCACAGTTTGTAAGGCATTGCCTTTTTTTTTGGATTCTGATAGGAAATAATCATATAATCTGCCTTTCACGAATCCTAGCGGAAAGTCTGCTGCTTCAGTCTCAGAGACGGGAAAGGCAGATCCCTGCCTGGCAAGTTTACCTGGTGGCTCATTTCCTTGGATTTCACTATGGCCAAAAAACCATATCAGGGAGATTTTGGGTGCTATTATTGAAATCTGCAAGCTCAGTTCTCCATTGATTTACTAGCTATGAGTTATCATTGGCTTGATTGCAGCGTGGCAATCTATACAGAACATTGTGAACACTTTGGTTGGATATTGTTTTATGCTTATGTCTCCTTAGTACTTCTGAAGACCAACTCACCCAAATCCATCAGAAGTGACTGTTCAATTTAGGCAAGGTAAACGGGGGTATTTTAGTTCTACTGGAGAAGAGCATCATTTCTGTTTTATTTTGATAGACACCCAGTCCACAATAATTGACCCAGATGTCGATTTTTTTAGGGCAATTTTCATGATACCACTCAACTTTGTAGGAAATGCCCCGATGCCATAACCTCCAGGTCATCCGCCATACGCCACCGGTTTTTACGCCAAAGTTATCAAGTAAACACAGTATTGTGTTTTAATAGCAAATAACCATAATAAGAGATAGAACTCCATGCTAAGGTGTTCCTCTATCGGTGAGTTTGGTAATGTGGTTGCTATCCAGCGTTGTCTGAATGATTCTTGACTTAAGCATAGATATAATCCATTTAGTTATGTACAAATCAAATTCAATCCTGACAAGAGATTCCTGAATCGAATTAGCAAGAACGTTATTAAAATCCCCTTCCACGTGAAGAAAGTTTGATGGGGTATATTCTTCGTAGTGGATTGTTTTTCCAATACTACGGTCGTAATACATCGTAAAGAGAGGAGGATTTATATGAACATTCATACTCATTTATGGAATCTTCGAGGCAAAACTTGAAATCTGTGTTCGTGATAAGATTATTGTTGTTCAAATGATTGGCGCAGACCAGCCAGATCCATTCAATTCGATTCATAAGTCTCCAATGGACAATTTAGTTATTGCGTTTTTGCATTTAAAAGACAATCTTTCAATTTTCTGATTTGTGAATTTAAAGTGAATATGACATGCCGTCAACAGTCCATTTAGCAGTTAAATGGATTATTAATTTCATCCAAGAACTTCGTAATATGTAAAATAGAGTAGAAGCTAAAATAGAGCCCTGAGGTACGCCAGTTCTGTGATTTTGATGATTAAAAAGCCGTACATCACTATTTCTATTGAGAGTTTTGAAAAAAGAAGAATTTCATCAATAAGAAATGCAGCCATTTTCAATAAACAGACTTTCTCCAAAACGATGTAAAGATTGGTTCCACTCTTCGATATGGTATATCATTAGTGGACCGACCTTTTGATTCCTGTTAAATCAAAAATGAAGTCCGTATGCATAATATGTACGATATTGTAATGATTTGAAATTTCTTTTAATGGCGCCCCAAAAATGTGCCCGCCAATCAAACTAAAGCCCCAAAATGATAAATATTCTAACAATATTTACCTGAGTTGTGTCAAGCTTCTTCAGAAACATAAAATAACAAAATCACCATAATGTATCTATAAATTTTCGGATCAAAAGAATTTTGAATCAAATGCCGATTGAGCGACACAAAGAACTGATGATGATGATGGCTTGTCATCTAATTTGGGAGCGTGAATTATCTTCAATGAAATTTAATCAAATTAGTACAAGGCTGTTAAATGGAATGATATAAAAAACAAAAAATATTTAAATTTTTAACTTCTAATACATGCGAGCGGAATTGTTGTTTTATCTTTTTTTTATATGTAGATACTTGAGACTTTATGCTAATCACAATTTATGGTGTTTTGATGTTTTTTTGGCGGAGCTATAAAAAATACATAATCCGAAGCTAAATCTTAATATTTCCCACGACCACCCGCTCGTTAGACAGATTATGCTAAAGTAGTTTTTTTTTTTTAATTCTGCTGAAAAATACAATTTCAAGCGGTATAATGTGTAAGATATTGGTATTCGAAAATGAGATACATTCGTTGGTTTAACGCAGATTTTATTGCTGGAGCTGGGTCAACATTAAGACAAATGATATAATCTAGGATCTGGTGTATCTGACAGATGTAAGACAACCACGATATATTTTAATGATGATTGGCGAATTTTTTTAGAGAAAGGTTAAGCCAGGGTTAGTTAATTGTTTTGTTCTTACCTGCTCATTAATGAAGAACAAAGTAATGAACGCAACTTTACCTAACCTTGATCTTTAGTTGATGAGATGCTGGTATTGAAAAATATAGATTTTTCTAAAGAAGTTCTAGGTTCTTATTCTTTTGGTAAAAAAAGAAATTATTCCATTAAACAAAACTTCTTGAAGTGTCTTTTTATTTAGAAAGTTTTCTAAGAAAGTTGAATCTTATTTTTAAAGAAAACAGATAATGAAAAAGGAAATAATTAAGGCAAGTTATGGATTCGTGAAAAAAAAAATTCTAACAATCAAACATGACATTACGATGATAGAGAAGTCGAAAAAGTGGGTCCGGAATTTCCGTCTGTCTGTCTGTCTGTTCGCACCTCTATAGCTTGAACAGATGGGCCGATTTGGTTCAAACTTTGTATTTAGTATTTATTTGTTAGCAGTGAGATGCCGTTCGGGAATTTTCAAGCGAAGTGTATGCAGACAAAAATGGTAGTGTATTGCCCTAAAGCGTAATGTCGTCATACAATTATAGCATTTTATGAGAAAAACAAAATTATTTCAAATCAGTCTTATTACAACGATAAGACTTTATCTATTTATAACAAAGCAGATAAATAAAAAATAAATTCATATTGCAAATGATATACCTATGATATATAAAATAAACAAAAATATGTTTGTCGAATTTCTTTGACAAATTTAATTTTTGTTGTCAACTTTAAGGCATTATTTAAACTCATAAAGTGTAAAAACCACAAGACTTAACGGTTCTTAGTAAAAAACGAAGTACACCACCGCATGTCTTAATTAATAATGAATTTAATGGAAAAAGTATTTCGAAATTTTTTTTGTTTAGTTTAAAAATATGGAATTTTCAAAAAAAAATAAAAAAATAATTTAAAACTAAAAAAAAAAAAATATTGAAAACGTTGGTATGCAAAATTAATTTGGCTACCTAAATCTTCTCAAATGTAAAATCCAGAAAACCAATGAGGCATTACTGTCTGAACACAATGGTGAAGCTGAAGTACGAAGCGCAAAAATGAAGCACGTCAAAATTGAAGCTAAGTGATGAAGCTGACACAATGGTGAAGTACGGATTGTCAATTTTGCTGCCAAGAATATAAAATATATATCTTAAATGCTATCGAACTATTACTCCACACTTAAATCCCATAAAAAATTCTCTTTTTTAACCAGCTCTATAAATAATTCCGTGTTTCCCTCACACATTTTGTTTTCGTTTGATTAAGCTAGTTCAAGTTTCTGGAGATTTCGGAGTGATCAAGGAATGTTCTCAGTCATTTTCAATGTATCTGAGAAAAAAGAGATCTCGGATAGTTCAGAAACATTGAACTAGCCTATTTTGTTCCTGTGAAATGTCAAGATGAAGCTGAAGCGTGAAGCGCAAGTTGAAGTTGAGTGAACTTGCGCTTCAGCTAAATTTCAAGCTTCAGCTTCGGCTTCTCATTGTATTCGCCTTATAGGGTTCGCAAACTTGAAGGTAATAGCTCAAGTCATTTAGGCTGCAGCTTTTACGTACACTCAGACAGACAGACAAACAAACAGGCTTCGGACTTGAGAAGTCGCGTTTCGCAGTATATCGGATAAAAAATCGCTATAAAACGAACATTTTAGCAGTAGAACTTTGACTACATACATTTTGCACTTGTTTTATTGAAGACGCAAATGTCCAATTGTCAATTCTGTTTTGACATTTGTGAAATAAACAAATGCAAAATAGACTTTACATAATAAGGAATAAAATGCTTTACTCCTCATCTAAATTTGCCTAGCGGACACTTGGAGTACAAAAGAAAGAAAATTTGGACATTTTGTTAAACATTGACTCCTGTAACCAGTTCGGCTTTTTAAAAAATCGTAGAAGATTCAATGAAAAGCCCAGTGGTGCAGTAGATTTCAAAATTTAAAAAAACGCAGTAGATCTACTGCTTTCGCAGTAAAGTCCGAGCGCTGATAGGATATGAAGCAGCAAACACCCACAAAAGAGCATGGTCCCCTCTCTTCCCTTAATAAAAAGCTAACTTTATTAAGGTAGAAATCAAAGGAGCGCAGATCAATACATCAATTATTGAAGCATACTGGTAATGTTCAGGTTCATTAGATCCATAGCTCGTGCGGTGAAAATTAATTTTGAAGAGAGGGACCGTACGAAGATTGCTGGGATAAATTTTGAAGGAGATTTTATGGAGAAGTTAGATTAGAGGCAGAGTCACCGACTGGACCCGGTTGTTGCGCCAATAATAATAATGATGTGGCTCCAAAAATGTAGGTCTTTGTGACAGATAATTCCAAGATCGGAGAGACATACAACTATAGGTATTTGAAAGCTTGGATTTTTTGAGACATTTAGTTCTAGGAAGTTTTTTTTGGCACCAGATGGAAAATCTAGAAAGCTTGTCTTGAAAAGTTTAGAGTCGTCTAGAGTCGTCTTGCCATCTGCATATATTGAAATTAATGAGTCTTCAATGACACGTTCGAAATCGTTGATGGTGAGTGAGAATACAATTTTAATGGACCAATGTGATTAACCTGCAGCGCTCCAGATGTTGCCTCAAGAAGGTCCGATATATATCATCTAAAAATGACTTTGTAAGAACGATCTTTCACGTGAGATGAGCATTGAGTTAGAAAGAATTAGGGCGAATGAAATTTTGTCAAAAGCTCCATTAAAAGTTTAGTTGTTGTATAATTTCCCGTTAACCACAAAAAGGTTTAAATCTTATAAACAATGCGTTTTAAGAGTTTTGGCGTGTAGTAAAATTTATCGAAAGGACGATAATTGGAAAAGTCCTTTTTGGAGTCTTTTTGGTGGGCAAGGATGATAAATGATTCTTTCAAGAGTGAAGGTAATATACCATGAGATTGGCTAAAGCAGTTGATGTTATAGAAAGCAGAACATTCACAAAAGACACAACCAAATTGAAGAAGAAGAATATGAAGAAATCGCAAGCATGTGATCAAGCATACAACAATACAAAAAAACGATGATATTCAGGACAGTCCAAGAAAAACAGGAACTTGGTAGCATATTTTTTAGCAGACTGTGGAATGTATGTAACTTTCTAGCACGTGAACACTCTGGAACCCTTAATAAGCCATAATTATCATAGGTTTAGTGGATAACAGATTTTAAAAATACCATCACAGACATATTAGAACTCTGAAGCTAGCTCACCGAGTCCTTCACGAGGACCACCAAAATGAATGAAATGCCCTACGTTGGGCGCCAATTTGTTGCAATTTTTTCTATCGCGAATTGAAATTTAATGATGAATTAAAATTTGAAAACCGCGACGTGGATTATCGAATCCAATTAGAAAAAAAAAACGATTTTATAAAAATAAAAAATAAATATAAAAAGAAATGCACAACCGGAGTGCAACAACACGACAACAAGTTATTGTTGTTCTCCTGCGGAAAAATCAGCTAGGGTGGTTAGGTGGCGCTGGGCTTGCTTATTTTTCTAAAATATTTCAGGCGGACGAAGTCGCGGGTAACAGTTAGTTCAAAAATAAAAAAAAAAGATGTTAAAGAGTTTTGATTTGATTTAATAATTTACTCGTACCGGGTGTGCTTGTAAATTAGTAGCCGCCAGGAAATTTTGTGGTGAAATTTCCAAACCTTTCGACGAAAATGCTGAAATGTTAAAACTAATAAAAATACGAGTTTAAAGTCCCAAGGGGATTAAGAATTCTTGTATTGTGAGAAAACCTTACAGAAGGTGGGATTAAAAACCCAATTCTTAAAAAAAATAGAAAAGTTTAATACAAAATTTGGAAAGGTTTGAGAAACCGTTGAAAAACCGCAAGAAAAAAGGAACCGCAAAAATTGAAGAGGGATTATCCCTGATTCTAACTATTACCCGATGCTGAAACGAAGATACATTGATTTCAGATGACAGAAAGATAGCATTGGTTATTTATTTAATTAATTTAATTCACTTCATTTTATTTCACATCAGTTCATTTCACTTCATTTTAATTTAATTTAATTTAGTTTTATTTAATTTCATTTTATTTTCATTTTTTTTTTTTTTTTGATTTTTATTTTATTTTATTTTATTTCATTTTTTATCTATTTTATTTAATTTCAAAGTGAGCAACCGGAACGAAACGCCAATTGTTGATGTCCGTCAAGGCTGTCAAAGCTATTTTGAATTTTTTTTTTTATTTTTTTTACTTTATTTTATTTAAAATACCTAATTAGTTAAATTTTGCATATTTTTTATTTTATTTTATACCTAATTTTTTTAATGTTTTCTTTATTTAAATTTATTTTTAATTGGTTCAATTTTATTTACATATTTTAATTTACTTTAATTGTATTTAATTATATATTTCTTTATTTTATTTTATTTATTTATTTTTTTATATTTTCTTAGTTTTTTATTAAATTGTATTTTATTTTAATTTTTCTATTTTATTTTATTTCAATTTATTTTATTTTGTTTTATTAAAATTCAAATTTTTATTTTGTTTTATTTTATTTAATGTAACTTAAATTGATTTAATTTATTTTATTTAGTTTTATTACAATATTTTAATTTTAGTTTTATTTTATTCAATTTTATATTACTTTATAGATTATTATATTTTATTTAAATTTTTATATTATATTTATTTATTTCTAATTTTCTTTGCTTTGTTTATTGTAATTTTATTTTGTTTTGCATTATTTCTTTTATTTATTTTAATATTAACGTGAATTTTAGAAATATTGTAAAAATAAGTCTGGCGACTCTTTAGATGTATTTTGCGCAGTTGAAGTGTACATAAAAAAATAATAGAAAATAAGAATGTATTGGAAAAAAGAATGCCGCTTTAATTCCACTTCCATTCATTCCCGAATATTTAAAATTTTAGTTCAGGGTAAAGTTTGATGCTTTTTGTCTTGACTCAAGCTAATGCGGTTTAACATTTTATAGCATCTAATGCCAATCACCCCGTGTTCCTACCTTAGGGTTATCATTATTTCAAAGGAGTACGTCTACCTTCCCTTCAAAAGATTGATTCACACATACCTTAATGACATCGACTCGATTAATCTTCAGGCGTTGGTAATTTGATTACAAATATTCAAAGTGACCACCGATCTATCAAATCCCCCGACACGTGCTTGACCTATGTCCATCTCCAGTAGTAGGCATTCCTCACAAGATGCAACCAAATAAAAAACATTCATATAAATATATCATCCCGACCCCGTTCTGATATCACAGCATGCAATTAATTGATAACAAAGGATAATTGAAGACATCATCCAACCCCCTTTAGCTGGGATTCTCCTTTGGGAAACCCGAAAAATCACTTCTATCCCACGGTTGTTCTGTTCAGGCCCATTGCCCATGTCTGAATGGAACAAATTGCTGCATCAGGTTATGTGATGAAGTTGAGCAACCACCCTTCACTTGCCAAGGAATAAAAAAGGATACGTTCGTTGACCCAAACACCCTTTTTTCTATCTAATCAGTTCGCTCAGGTAACTCAAAAGCAAGGAACTAACATCTCAAGCATCTTGAAAAGTATCAAATGACTGTTTTCCCTGATGGTGGTTACTCTAAATCCAATTTTTCAAAAAAAAAAAAAAAAAAAAAAACGTTCTCAAAGGATTGGAAAATTTGGGACTCATCGTCGTCGTTCCCAGCTGTCCCCTCCTTGCGAAGCCGGCGATGGGATGATGAGGAGAGAATGTCTCCCATGTCCTCTGCCTAATCTCTTTCACTTCCTGGGAAACTAATGAAATTTAAAGACTCTTCTTTGAAGAACACAATTTTGGAAATCGATTTTTTTCTTTCTCAAACGACACATCCACAGAATCCGAAATCAAAAATCGATCGTTAAACCCGTTTAATTAAAATGCTCCAAATGGCCAATTCCATTGTCGGTTTGGGGAATGAGTTCAGAATCACTAAGTTACTAGATACCGATGATGGTCGGTTGGAAAAAATCGAAGCTATCTCGGCCAAGGCGGAGGGATGACATGGTCATCGTTTATGGTAATTTAATGTTCTTTTGGAATTGCTTTTAGATACAACAGAAAGCCTATTAGGCGTGCGTGTGAAATGGTTGTACAATGATCTTGATGGGAATTTATGCTTCGGAGAAGTACGACGAAGCTTTATTGATGAGTGTTGTTCGACGTTGGTGTTTTATTGGGGAAATGGCTGGAATAATGATGCATAGAAACACCTTTAAGATTTCTGTCGTATTTTTTGAATGGTAGTATGTTTGATGATCGGCTAGACATCCATTTTTTCCTGAATGCAATCTCGTTCTTAAAAACCTATTTATGTACTTAATCTTTGGTAAACATATAAAAAAATTAATGTGTGTATGGGATTATGCATGTTCTCTATATGGACTCCTAAGCTGCGCAACTGATTTTGTTAAAATTTACAGACAATTTTAAATTACCCCAGCGGGTTAAGTTTGAAACCGATAGGAGGCGCTGGAGTGGCGATATTTACAAAATATATTTTTTCCAGTATGAACGGTGTTTTTTAGGGATAGTTGGAACCGATAGTTGGAGCTGTTGTAGGAATTCATATTCTAATATAAGCAAACAAATAGAGCGGTGGCAAAGCGCCAGGTTCCAACAAAATTTTTATAAAATAAAGAAAAAAATAAATTATATTAAATAAAATAAAAAATTATAGAAAAAAAAATAAAATAAATTATGTAGAATAAACGAAATAAAATTAAAATAGAATATAATAATAATACAATAATAGAATACAGCACACGAGTACGATAACGCCAAAAATTGATTGATTGTAGAGGGGTTAAATACAAGCATTTTTTTTATTTTAATCTGACCCCGTTTTGGAGGTAGGGGAGATTTTCGTAAAAAAATAATTAAATGGAAAAACAAATATTTAAAAATAACGGCAACTCTTAAAATACATTACAATAATGGTTTTAAAAAAAGACAGAAATCTGTTCTTAAATCGTACTTTTAAATTAAATTATTTGTGTCAATAGTTTTTAGCACGACTGGGTCGCACGAACTTGCTCTAATGTGCGACATTTGTCTTCGGGCTTGAGATTTTTGAAAAAAGCAGGTACAAAATCATTTGAAATTTTGTTAATCACTTAAAAATCACTAGTTAAAAGGTTTTTTGAAAAAAAAATAAGTAAGCCATTTAATTTTTGTACAGTTTTGAATTAAGGAAACAGTTTTTCAAAATCGCTTGAACAGTTTTTTTTTCAAAAAACGGTTTTTTTTTTAAATTTCGAAAACATATTTTTTTTTGAGTATGCCAATCAGAAAAAAATTTTTTTTAAATTTTTAACAACCGTTTTTATTTTAAAAAATTGAAAAAAAAATTTGAAATTTTTTTAAATGCAATATTAATTGAATTTTAAATGACTTTCTGTGTGGAACTTTTTATTGAAATCGGGATAATGGTCTACGATAAAACCGCATTTGAAAAAAACCGGTTCTATGAGAGAGGTACTATAGAACAAATTTCGAAAAATGCATTCTAACTGAAAGATGTATTGTTGTTAAAAATAGTACCCTGAAAGTTTTATCAAAATAGTTAGAACCGTTTTCGAGAAAATCAAACTTTTTTGTTAAAAACTGTATGACAGTAACCGTTATTTTTCAAAAGCCACAACACTTAGGGGTTTATAGTAAAAATGGAGTACGATGGTTTTCATGTCTTGTATAATAAAGAATTTAAAAGAAAGAATTTCGAAAATTGTAGGACAATTTTGATTAAATCCTGTTTTTTTATTTTTTGGTTTTATGAGATTTTGGTAAGCAGTTTTTTACAGTTTATTAATATATGTATGTATATATAATATGATTATAAAATTTTAAATATTATATTTATTATATTTCAAATTCATAAAAAAATAGTATCAGTAATTTTCAATTTTCACATGAACTAGAAGACATAAAAAGCTTTCGGTTTTTTGCGTTTAATTTAAAAATGATATCAGCATTGATCACAGAAAGAAAATTGTATTTTCCATTTCACAATTTTGAACAAAATTGGTTCAGACATTTTGACACAAATAATTTAATTATAATATAATTTAATTTAATTATAATAAATGTAGGATTAAAGAACAGATGTCTGGCTTTTAAAACCGTTATAGTAATTTTTTTAATTGTTGCCGTTGTTTTTCAATGTTTATTTTACCATTCAAGACATTTTTTTCGAAAATCGCCCCTACCTTCTAAACGGGGCGAGATAGGCCCTTTCCCATAGTAAAAAATACTTGTATTTAACCCCTCTGCAAAAAACCGTTATTAATTCATGGCGCCGGAGTTATCGTACTCTCCCATAAAATACAATTAAATAATATTATAGAAAAAGAAATAATATAAAATATGTAAAATAAGGAATATAGGATTTTTTCATATAGCGAAGACTTTTATAATTAAAATTAATTAAAATAATAATTAAATAATTAATTAAAATAAATAAAATCACCAAAATAACTAAAATTAATTAAATAAATAAAATACCTTAATAAAATAAATAAAATTAAATAAAAAATATAATTAAAATAAAACTAAATTGAATATAAGAAATAAAATGAAATAAAATATATAAAATAAATCATAATATATAAATATATATATATATAATAAATTAAATAAAACAAAACAAATTAAAATAAAATTAAATCAAGTGATGTAAAATATGTAAAATAAATAACATAGGGTTTTAATTGGTGAAGTTTATTTCGGCGACCTATTGCGGCCATGTTGTTTTGGTGACATCTGCAACCTTGTTAATTATGCTGCCAAATCGCTCATTTTACGGTAGATGTGGTGACCCTTCACAGTAGACTCCTTAACATTTGGTTGCTAAATTTGAGACTTAATAAATCAGCCAACATAAATACGTCAAAGGAACACAAGGAAACAAGGCTGTGCTAAATTGCCGTATATGGGCAGACACGAGGTTCACCAGATGAAAATGCATCCTCAAAAAGTTACCGTTTGGTGTGAATTTTGGAACGGCCGGCGGTGACATTAAACCATATGAAAGACATCTGATTTGAGCAGTATGACGCAGTGCTACGTACCACACAGAGGACTCCACGAATGAAATTCTGCAAGAATGGAAAGAGGCATTCAAAATTGGACCACCCGGATTCGTGACGACGCGACTTACGGAGCCGTTGTCATTCAATTCAATTTTTTATGACTTACTCATACTTAACTAGAACCTACTTATTATAGTAGGTATACCAAGATTTTTGTTGTATGCTTGCTCCCGGCATACCTTATTTGAATGTTGTCATTTTCCATACATGACAAAGAAACAATTTGTCGTTACTTGCAATGGAGCCATCATAATTGAATATCTTGGATCTATGATCAAAACCGGAACATAGTTTAGGAGTGGGATGGATGAAACACTGCCATCTTGTGTGATCCAAAATTGCTCTCTAAACGGAAAGTAAGGCTTTTAACAGCAGTTATTCATCCAGCGTTTACATACGCTTCACAAAGGATTTGTATGAGCATCCTTAATGTAAAGATTATTTTATAATTGTCTTTCCAAACTTTCACATATCTATAAACTATGCAGATATATCCTTTCAAAAAATAAATTGCACGACTGGATCGCACGTACTTGCTCATATGTGCGGTAACATCGTCGAATAAAATTAAAATAAAATGCACAACTGGGTCGCACGAACTTGTTCTTCTGCTAGAAAATTGCTTAGTGGCTGCATATACATACATATAAACATTAAAATAAAAAAAAATAATTTTATTCGAAAATTCTTTAATTTTTTTAATTCGTTTAGGAGTTTTTTTTTCAGAAAAACTAAGTATGCAATAAAATTTGAAAACTAAATGTCTATCAAGGAAAAAAAAAATATTGAAAATCGTTCGACCAGTTTTTTTAAAAAGGTGGTTTTTTTGAAAAACTTTTCGGAAAAATATTTAAATTTTTTTTTTAGCACGGCATTATGTAGTTATACCAAATTCAATTAATATAATAAACATATTGCTACATTTAATATTCCATTAAAATTTGTTTATAATTATATAACAAACTCTTGATATTTTTATCAAGAAGCTTGCATCAAAACCAAATACCATAAGACATATAAATACATCCGTATAATGGCTAGGAAATGATACATGTTTCATTTAATCAAGTAAGTAAGGAAACAATAAGAGTAGTGGTATTTCATTGGCGATAAAAAATCCGAAAATTAAATATCTCCCACTTATGCTACACTCTTATGTCTCCTTACACTGCCAGACTAGAGCCAAGCTCAACAGGGTCTTCTTTCCCCGCTAATTATTCCAAGCCCGTTCCCTTGGCTGTGGTTTCGCTAGATAGTAGATAGGGACAGATCGAGATAAGCTTTACGCCAGCACCTGCCTATTAAGGCTTAATCTGGCGATTGGTCTACCCATCTGGAGTCAAAATCAGCATTGATTGACCAGATCCCTAGAGTGGTTACCAGT
Source organism: Platycheirus rosarum (assembly GCA_963971375.1). Taxonomy (NCBI): domain Eukaryota; kingdom Metazoa; phylum Arthropoda; class Insecta; order Diptera; family Syrphidae; genus Platycheirus; species Platycheirus rosarum. The sequence goes on along the minus strand of OZ020509.1, from coordinate 123,645,200 downwards.
CACTCTTTGAGTGGTGCCTTCAGTCCACTCTAATTACGTATCATCATATAAATATGATGTTATTTCACCAGAGTGGCGCCCCAAACCACTCTAGTAGCAATTTAATAATCATGTTGTGGTCATGGTTATTCCTCTTGCTTAGGAGCGAGGCCTATCATGCACCTCTAGTAAGTCATCTTGTCATATGCTCCCGCTTTGGGTACAACCACAGCCCCCCGAATCCTTCCCAAATATCAGGCAGTTGCTACCGAGCATTGCTCACGTAATCAACTGGGCTCTCCTGATAACCCGTGGTACCCAACATTTATTCAGCCATGGGTATGGCCTAGCTTCAAAGGAAACTTGAGGTCTGACTTACCACAAGCGTCATCCGGGAACCGCCAACCCGAGTTTAGAGTGATGGATTCGAAAACAGTGTTGAGAAATGTCACTGAATCTTCACCATCACCCCGCCCAGCTAAGCTGCACTTGAATGGTAGGCAAACGAAACCATGAGTTTATAAACCCAACTCACTTTTCCGTCATTTCCTTTTTGTTCAACTTGTTACTGAACTCATCTATAATACCCAAAAGGTATTATGGTGAGTTCCATTTTCCCTGGTTAAAGCTTACTAAGTTAAAGGTGTGTTGGCACCTTTACTTTTCAGACTTTAACCTCTCAATAACGGCTCCAAACTATTTTTGGTTAAAGCTTACTAAGATAGAGGTGTGTTAGCACCTCTTCTTTTCAGACTTTAACCTCGAAAAAACCACTCTACCCTTCTTCGCTCTCACTTCGCCAAGGACTTACTTATAGTAACTGAATTAACAGTCACACTTTCAGATCCTTGTTTCCAGGAGCACCACGCGGAGGTGGAGAGCACATGCTCCTAAGTAGATAGGGACAGAGGGAATCTCGTTAATCCATTCATGCGCGTCACTAATTAGATGACGAGGCATTTGGCTATTTTTTTTTTTTTTTTTTGCTATGTGGGAAACTAATGTTCACTACTGCTATGTTGGATTGCAGTAGTAGTGTTGGACTCTCACCAACCAAAACCACATATTCACACGGGATGTTACATCGTGTGCCCCTTATTTCTCGCAGCGGTTTTGTAGATGTTGTAGGGGATGTTCGCTTAGCCAACCCAGTTAGTGGAACTACCTTGCAGGATTCTCGTCATTATACCAGCAAGCAACTTCTTCGAAAGTCCAAGTCCAATTAAATAGTCAGCTGACTTGGACGCCCATATGCCTCTCCATGAGACAGTGCATGTTGAGAACAGAACGTTGGTTGGCTCTACATTGTTGGTCGCAGCAAGTTGATTGACTAGACTTCGGTTTTCTGCATAGTAGCACTTTTTTCTTTCGTGTGTGCTGTTCAACGAGGTAGCACCACTAACCACCTGTGAGTCGATGACGTTGACTCTACCATCTTTTATTGCAACAATGTCTGGTTTCCTTAGACCTTGGTCAGTATTGATCTTTGGTTCTTCCAGAACTCTGAATCCTTTATCTTTCAGACCAGCTACAAGTACCTTGCAGACTGCATTGTGACGCATGATTCTTCCGCCATGCGTTCTGTGGCAGCGTTGTATAACATGTGCTTCCGTTTCTGTAACATTGCAACCTGCTCTACACTGGATTTGATTGGTCTGTCTTCTTAAGCCTCTTGTGGTCCCAACACGTGTGGGTAAACAATTGATCCTTATGTGTATATTCTGGATGAAGTCTCGACCCGGAACACCATATACGCCTGTGTTCATTCATAAGGTTGAGAGGTTTGTTTTAGCTGCCTCACGGATCTCAACGCCATCATTTGATCTGTATAGTTGTTCAGCCCACAACTTCTGGCGATCCTTCTTGAGATGTAGATTGCGATAACTTACTATACCTGGAAAGAATTAACCCAGGAATAGTAGTAGTAAATGCTGGTATTCCCAGTCCGCCATCACTAATATCTGTATGAAAATAGCTGATAGGAATGTCTGGAGGAAGTCTAAGCCATTTTCTTGTAAAGGTTCTAACTTGTTTGTCCATCGCCTTTAATTTGTCCATTGTTATTGTGGACAGGACAAGTTTGTGATATAGCTTCGGTATAAGGTAACTCCGCAATATTTTGAGCCTTTGTTGGGGTTTAAAAGGAGCCCTACTCAGGTTCTCCATAAAGGGAGTTAGCTCATGTCCAGCCTTCCTTGGACCAACCGGCCTAACATCCACACCAAGATATCTCCACTCTACTGAAGATTTTAGCTGTGGTATTTCGCCATCTTCGAGACTGAATTGCCTTTCACTCAGAACTTTATACGTTTTAAGCTTTCCGCTTGGAACTATCGAAACTGCCACGCACTTATCAGAGTTCATTCGTAGTACCTTTCCCTTCGCCTTTTGTTCAATTTGACTCAATGAGAGTTTCATTCCATTTCGAGTAGATGTGACTATAATCATGTCATCGGCATATGCAAATGCATTTATTCGAGAGTCCTCTATTCTATATCCCACATCCTGAGGGATCGATGCAATAATATCATCAACCACCATGCAAAAGATGATAGTTGATAAAGGATCTCCTTGTTTAACTCCTCTACGTACGTAGATTTTATTTGATCGTTGTCCATCTGATTCTATTATTGTCCTTGCTGCCTTATAGGATTTTGTGATGTAATCACAAAAGGGAGGTGGTAGACCCTTCTGCTTGAGAGTCATCTCGATGGCATAATGGCTGACACTATCGAATGCCTTCGCGATATCAAGCTACGCTAAATGAATTTCCTTCAGGTTGCACCGCGAATCGTCCAACAGTTTCGCCAAGACTGCAATGTTGTCTAAGCAGCCATCATCCAGACATCTCTGCTTTACATCGACTAAGCATTTAGACCTAAGTCGTATTGCCAAAATTTTGTGCATTTGTCTGACTACGACCGATGAAATGCTAATAGGTCTAAAATGCCCAGGTTCCACTGCGCCAGATCTTTTAGGAACAAAAACAGTTCTACTCATCATTAAGTCATCAGGAAAACCTCCATTAGCCATTATAACATTGAAGAATAATGCTCTTATATTCGTCGGTATCGCCCTCCATTGTCTTGGCGTTATTCCATCTAGGCCTGGCGACGAAGACAGTGGGACGTCACTTGAGTTTATTTCTTCGCAGTTAATTGGTTTCCATATTTCATCCAGTTCCTGTGCAGCTTGAGATGTACTTGCCTCATCAGGCACTGGAACTGACACTCCTTCCATTATCGGCTTCCAGAAGTCGACCATTGTTGTTATTGGTGGTGTTTCAGAGAGTACAGGACCATCTAGAGTTAGCTTGGCAGCCGCTGACATGTCTTTTCTAAATAGCAACTGCATTTTGGCATAATCTTTTCTTCTCTGTCTCCACCTTGGTATGTTGGCATTCGTTTGTTTTGTTCGCGCCCTTTGCGTGGTCCGTCTTTGTGTACTGCTTCTTGATACGGTTCACTGAAACTTCTTCATTTCTAAGGTCTGGGTGAGCTGACCTTACGTGAACTCCTAGACCTCTTTGGAAATAGGTACATGAACTAGATGAATAAGTTTTTCGCTTATCCATTTCATTCTTACAAATAATCTTTTGGGCCAATCTCTCTTAGTCATCACAGCGATATAAAGGTACACAATCATGTCTACCCTTATCACTGTATGCTTCCGGCGGGAACCACGTGGAGGTGGAGATTTGGCGCTGTCTTGACATTCTTGTCTTCTTTTCATCTTAAGAGAGTCATAGTTACTCCCGCCGTTTACCCGCGCTTACTTGAATTTCTTCACTTTGACATTCAGAGCACTGGGCAGAAATCACATTGTGTCAACACCCGTTAGGTCCATCACAATGCTTTGTTTTAATTAGACAGTCGGATTCCCCAAGTCCGCGCCAGTTCTGAATTGATTGTTAATAATAATCTGGGAAAATTATTTAAAAAAAAATCAATCAACCCATTTAAAAAATATTTCGAAAACCAATTTTTTTTTTAGAAAATTTTAAAAAATCGAAAAAAAAGTTTTTGATAATTTGGAAATGCAATATTAATTTAATTATAAATGACTTCCTGTGTGCAAAATTTTGTTGAAATCGGGATATTAGTTTACGATAAAACCGCATTTGAAAAAAACCGGTTATATGAGAGGTACCGTTATAGAACAAATTTCAAAAAAATTAGTTCTACCTAAAATATGTATTGTTGTAAAAAAATAGCACCCTGAAAGTTTTATTAAAATCGTTAGAGCCGTTTTTGATAAAATCAAACTTTTTGTTAAAAATTGTATGGCAGGTACCGTTATTTTTCGACCTAGAGCAAAAATGAAAAACACCCCCTGATATACTACCTAAAAAATACTATATAGCAATTTCGAAGCAAATCGGCCCATCCGTTTAGGCTGTAGAGGCGCGAACAGACAGACAGACAGACGAAATCTATAATCGTAATGTCATGTTTGATTGTTAGATTTTTTTTTGCACGAACCCATAACTTGCATTTTAGTATCTAAATCGCAAGTAAAAATATAGATTGGGGTCAGCAATATGAAGCAGGAAGTTTGTTCTTAGGTAATTTTGAAAACAAATCACTTTTCAATTATACCGGCTATTCGCAGCAGATTTTGTCTTATTCCCAATCCATCAAAGCCTTTCCTCATCAAAGAACTAATTACCACTTTTGAACCAGGAGTCTTGGCAATTGTTACCTTAATTGCCATGCTTTGTCAATTTTAATTGCCCCACTTAATTAGTTCAACAAGGACGAAAATTGCATCAGCACTTGATTGCGTCAATATAGTAATTATCTGTCCAGGGAAAAAAACATACATTTCCTGGATAACTATAGATTTGGGTTTACCTGTCGTCCTTTTTTTATCACTTTATTTAGAAAAAATCCCAAACAAAGGAAGGATTTGTGGATTTAGCAATGCAAACAACGCATTTTCATTAAATTCGTTAAAACTGATCATCATCCGTCAACGAAAACCATTTCGTCAAAAAAAAAAAACGTGTCCTTTGTCAAACCTTTGGGGATTAACCAGGAATCTTTGTTGACTAATAATTACAGGTTAGCTATGATGAAGTACGAAAACAATAACAAAACGAAAAAATCTACGAAAGGACAATGAAAATCCTTGCTGATTGATGCTAACTTTATGTTCTTGTATTTTTAAGGAAAAAGGATCAAAAGAAGCAGACCAGGATTAGTGGGCGCACTGACAAAGAAGATGCGGGAAACAAAATTACATACACTCTCAAGGACTTTCTTCATTGTTGCAATTTATTGAATAGAGATAGAATATGTTTATTTTTTTTGACATATCCTCAGAGCTGATGTCAATATTGAAATGTCAGTTGTTAGTGTTGAGATTTGGCAGGGAGGCGGTTGACTTTAGGATTAAAAACCCATCAACCGACAGGTGAATGACAATCTGAAAAAATCTCAACAAGAACCAATGTTTTCAGGGGGCAGTAAAAGCAAAAGCAAAAAAAGGAAGAACTTGTTCCTTTTTTTCTACCTATCGTGCAAGTGGAACCCCTTTCTTGGCGCGCTTTTGTAGCTAGAAAAGCCGGTCTCGCATTTAATATTATACAACAATACATATATAATTTCTTTTGCCAATTATACGCTACAACACAAAACACATTCAATATCCTTTATCTTGTCTTTGATTGTCTGTAGAAAGGACTCTAAGGACCTTCAACAAAAGAAAAGCACAAACTCGAAGGATGTCTCACAACAATTAAAAGGTGAACGACGAATGATCCCTCATTTTTCGCAGAACGCGGCAACCTATTAATGCAAATTGTCCTTTTTTTTTTTTTTAAGGAGCATGCTTAACAAAAAGGACGAGGTTCTTAAGGAAACATTAATTTTTTTTCGCGAACAATTCCTTTGATTGCAATTTTTTTTTGGCGCTGATCTATATCATTTCGGGGTAAATGCGCGCCTTTTTTAAAAAAAATGTTGTTGGAATTCCTCTTACATAACTAAGTTTGGAAGAACAACAGATAAAATGGAATTCACTTACTTCCTGGTCCTTATCAGGCATTAGTAAGTAGGATCATCATTTGAAGCAGAAGGAATCTTATAAAATGCAAATGAAGGGCTTGTGTGTGGAGTTCCGCGTGGTGTGGCCGTGTGAACTGAATTTTTATCTAACTTTTTTTTTTATTGAACTTTTATGTTTATACTAATGCTGTCATAAATTGTCAAGCCTTTAAATCACTGGAAGGGCCTAATTAGGTAATTTGAATAACATAGATTCATCACATTCGTTGCAAAAGGGATGAGAAGAAGGTTTGGTGTTTGGGCCACAACTAGAACGGCTTGTTTTGGTAATAAATCTTTGAACGAAATGTATCGAAAGAATTTTGTTGACATCTTAAAACTTGTGTTAGATACATTTACATTAAAAGTAGATGATTTTAGCTGTCATGTAACTATGTTAGATATTATATCAACAAATGCTAATAACGCTTCTACTCAGATTCAGATAGTTAAGCTGAGTTAGGCACAATTTAGGCGGAATTTTTAGGCAATTTGGACTTTGGTGAAGCATAAAGAAGTCATAAATCTTGATAATGGCTGTTAACACTGGAAGGTTAGGTAGAAAACAATTTTGCTTAGGTCATCTCATAAAGTGATTTCTTGATTGGTTAAGTTTCCGCCATAAACTAGCATCCACCTTGAAGGAATAGTAGAATAGTAGTTCCTAAGCGGAAATCGATACACATTATTTCTGTGTGCAGCACTTAACCATGCCGAACGGATTTATGTGTATGCCATATCAGCTTTTCGAGATGAAATTCATAGCTCAAGGAGTTATTAAATAGCAGAAGGTAAAAGTATTGGTAGTTTCTCTAGTAAAGAAAGTACTTTGTCCAGAGATTGTTGTGACAGCTCATCGGGAAAGATGAAGTTGTCTATTTAAGAATTCCAAATCTTTTGAGAATAAGAAGATTCGATGTTGCTGAACAAAATCGATTATTACAGAGGAGGCAGATCTTTAAGGATTGTGTTCGTAATTTCTGAGAATTAACTTCTTTAAGGCCCATAAACATGCATCACGAAATCGTGGATGCAGTGTTCGTCGTATTAAAAAATGGATCGCGGTAACTATTTTGTTGCATTTGGGGTCGCCGAAATTACTCGACAGTTTCATCAGCTATAGGTTTCAATAACTGTTTCCTAAACGAGAAGTCCTTGATATCACAGTTCCTAATCTTAAAAATTGGAAAAGCGATTGGGCCAGAAGAGATACTCTCAGAGTTCTAGAAAAAGATGGTAGACTTTGGATCTAGATGGATCATGATTCTCATATCCAAACTTATCAGTGGTGATGAAAATGCTTATAAATGAATCGAAAGTAAGCTTCTTCTAATTCACAATGGCCAGGTTCATACAAGAAATTGCGATAGAGATTAGAGATTGCGACCGTTCAATCAAGCTGATGTTCCACCCTATGAAGATTGTTGATTGTATTGGAAAGACGTTTGCCGAAAATAATACAACTTTCTAACTACCAGAGGTTGAGTTTGTTAATTTTGAAAAAGCTATCGATAGATAACCGACAAATCTAATATTGGTCGTCCTCAGACATGATCATGGACAGGTACAAGTCAAATCAAAGCCAAGATGCCTCGCACACCAATCAAAGTTAATGTGCACAAAAGTCCTGGCCTTTCTGCCAGAACACAACTTGATGGATCCTAAAGACAGAAATTATTTAAAAACATAGAAAATAGTCATCAATTCTTGATCTACTGCGCCCAAAAAATTATTTCCTGTCTTTTTAATTCTTCTAAACTTTACACTCGCACTGTGTTAATACATTTAAAAGCCATTAATAACACCTTGATTGCGCGCCAATTATAAGAACAAATCAATCACTCTCTGCTGACAATTGAGCTATCAAAAGTGAAGACCTTACATCCTTGCACCGAGGACTTTATGCATGGAGCTGATTTTCCAGAAAAAAAATTTACGAAAAAACAGAATACAACACGTGGTTCGGAAAATGAACCACGCAAGCCTATTCCAGATATTTAAGTACGAACATTTTAAACATCTTCAATAATTAATTCTATTTATTCCACAGAAAAAACAGACATTATTTTCTTACTGGAAACCAACATCATAGCGAAGAACAACTTTAAGCCAGACAATTACACATCCTAGAGGAAGGACAAAGGAGCGAGCGGCAGAGGAACAGCAATTCTTCTCAAATCGGGCCTCAGGAGCGAAAAAAAAGTATAACTGGACTTACATGCATGGAAACAATGACAGTCGTCACTAAATTGACCGAGTCTGAAAGGCTTCTGCTAGTCTCAGTATATATCAAGTGCAACTCAGCAAGAAGCGATATACATCACGATCTCCACATCATCAAAAGCATTGCGAATCAACACAGATCTTGTGTCATTGGAGGAGACTTCAACGGTCGGCACCCTCCATGGATGGATACCGCGGAATCTCACTAAGGCAAAGCAATTATTGACTGGCTACAAGGAAATCCCGAGCATCACTCTTTGGTTGTCGTTTCTCAACCAAAACTAACATACCCTAGAACTCCATCTCATTAGGATTTCTTTTTGGTTACGTCGAATTTCATCAACGTTCCACCTGAACTACGGAACTACAATTGCGTTCAACACGATAGTGATTCCGACCATCAGGCAGTAGAAGTGAGGGTAAGACCTAATCAAAGGATATTCTGCGAACAACCAGAACAAGAGCTCCAAATCAGGTAAAACAGGGTGAACTGGAGAACATTCCGTACCGAGAAAGAGATCTCCCGGAAGTTCCAACTAGTAGCACTCTCTCCAACAGTGAAATTGATAATGCCATACTCCAATTCGAGACAACAGTTAACAACAACAAAGTAAAAGCCCTAGCTAAGCATTTTGAAGAGACCTTCAAGGATCGCCCGCCCAATCACCTTCCTGAATTCATCGAAGAACTTGAAAACAAGTTTGAAGAAGTTGTCGCCTCTAATACTTCAGTCACCAACTTTAATGAGGACAATCCTGCACTCAGACCTAATGGAGATGCTTTTACTTCCATCCAGGAAGTAACAGGAAATGATGGGATTTCTAACTTTGTGCTTAAAAAGCTACCAAAATTCGCCATCCAACTGCTGACGATCATCTGCCTGAATAACAGCTACTTCCCCGAAACATGGAAAACGGCAAAAGTGGTGACTGTTCCGAAGAAAACCAACAGGACTAGCTTTGAGAGATATCAGCCGATTTCGCTTCTATGCTGTGTCACCATCTATCCGCTTCTTGGACTGCACTCCGACGTGACACACGGACTCAACAACAAAGAGATGACAGTCGCCTGTTTACTGGACATCGAAAAGGCCTTCGACACAGTTTGGATAAAAGGACTAATATTCAAACTGTCAAGTCTAGGACTACCTGAACACTTGGTAAGAATTATCAAACATTTTTTTAACCCATAGATCCTTTTATGTACAGGTAAACAAAGAATATTCACGAAGAAAGACGATCAGCGCTGGAGTTCCACAAGGTTCCAAGTTTGGCCCTATATTTTTCAACCTTTATACAGCTGACCAGCCTACCAACATCCCAGGGACGAAAATCAACATTCGAGCCATCACATACGACCGTTCGAGGATATAATGAACAATGACGGAGCCCCGTTCTACGAGAGAACCAGCAACGGACACAACAGAGGATAAACAACACCGCATCCTAACCCCAATTTAAACCAAAGACAGTTATTATAATTAAGAATCTCAATTAAAAGATTATGCAAACAAAAATATGATATAAGTAAAAATATAGCATTGTATAGAGCCATCCGACATGATTTATTTTAGTTATAAGTTAGTTTAAGACCAATTGTACATAAATTCTAACGAATATAATAAAAAGAAGCTAATCTTATCTAATTAAGTCTATCTTACCAAACGAACTCATACGTTGATTCTCATAAGTATTGTTCCATTGGACATCATAAACTAGTCTAGAAGCGGAATGAATGGTACAATGCTCCGTTTTAAGACACATTAGCCGTGTTTTTTTTTTGGGGAAAGCTCCTTGCTACCCACCCACTACAAATACAACTTACCCCTACCACTAAAAGCAAAAGTTTGAATCCAAGTTTTCTTGTTAATTTTCCATTTTATGTCACAAAACTGAATTCTGTACCTTCCCGATCTCGGTGTTTTTGTTTTACTTGCGATTATAGGGACTACAAGGCAAGTTCATGATTCGAGAATATTAAAAACTGGAAACGACTGGATCGCAATTTGAAAAATATTAAGGAAACTTCAAAGATTATATTAGATTTTTCTGATTTTTGATTGTTTGAAAAAAGTACGTAAGATAGTTTTCAGCGGAAAAATTTAAACGCCATTTTATTTCTTTAAAAAATGTGAAAAAGTGAATTTTTTTTCCAAAATCGTTAGAGCATTTTTAAATAAAACGTTTTTTTAACAACTTTTTTTAAAAAATTAAAAAAATACTTCAAGAATACAAACTTAAGCACAAAAATAACGTTCATTTAAAAAAAAAATCACTTACCCGTTTTCAAAATATTGATTTTTCAAAAAAAAAAAAAATTTAAAAAAATATTAAAAATACAAAAAAAAATAATGCAAAATTACTCAGGCTACCTATATTTTCTTGAATATCAATTTTCATTGTAATCGGATCACCAGTTTTCGAAAAAAAGTCAAAGAAAAAAACCCGGTCCTATGGGAGGTATCGTTTTTAGCCCACCATATTAATTTTTTTTTTCACCAAAATATAATGCATACCTACAGTAATACACATATTTTTTATAAAAAATTCTTGGAGTCGTTTTCGAGAAAAATAAGCTTTCACATAACGGTTATATGACAGGTACCGTTAATTTTTGAGCTAAAAAAAAACTCCTCTGTAGAATGTCAAAATAACCTTAAGTTCAAAATTTGAAGACGATTGGCGCAACCGTTTAGGCTGCAGTCCAAAATACATCCGTACAGACAGACAGACAGACAGACAGACGGACAGAATTTTGCCAGTAACTCAAATATGTTTCTCTATCCTCGTAATGTCATGTTTCATTATTATTTAATTTTTTTTTATATTCACGAATCCTAAACTTGTCTTATAGTCCCTATGATCGCAAGAAAAAATTAGATGGTGGGCTAAAAACGGGACCCCCCATAGGACCGTATTTTTTTCTTCGACTTTCTCGAGAACTGGCTAACCGATTACAACCAAAATTAATATTCAGGAAGATGTAGGCAGCCTTAGTAATTTTAGTTTAAAATATTTTCGAATTTTTTTTTTTTGTATTTTTAATAATTTTAATATTGTTTTTTTTTTTTTTTTTTGAAAATTCGATATTTTGACAACGCATTTATGATTTTTTTTTTAATTTAATTTTTTATTTTTATGCTTAAGTTTGCATTCTTAAAATATTTTTTTTTGATTTTTGAAAAAAGTTAAATAAAAACTGTTTTATTTAAAAACCGTTCTTACGATTTTGAAAAAAATCACACTTTTTTACATTTTTTTCAAAGAAATAAAATGGCGTTTAAATTTTTCCGCTGAAAACTATTTTACGTACTTTTTTCAAACAAAAGTTTAAATAATCGAATAATGATTCCTTTTATATTTTTCAAATTTTATTCATCGTTGTGACCGCACATATGAGCAAGTACGTGCAACCCAGTCGTGCCCATTTTTTTTATTAGATCAATTATTTGAAAGCTAGGTGGCCAACAGTGTCAACTTTTAAATATAAAAACCAGGCTCAGGCGGATGGGTTTTTTTTTTTTTTTTGGAAATCCCTCTACACTACTGATAGCTTTCCCAAAATTATATTTTTTCCTTTCACCCTCTTGGGCATAGGTCTATTGAGAAATTTTTTGAACAGCTTATAGATGCTCGGAAGCAGATTTATCGATAGGAGGTTTACCGAATTAAAATTCACTGAACTGGAATCATCCTGTAAAAGAGTGTCATGTATTTATGTGTACATACATGTCTATTGCATCATAATGTTGGGTATACTCCTGTGTCTATTTCACCTCCCAAATGGGAAATTTCTAAAGGATTGATTGATTTTAATCGCTACATGAGGAGCAGTGACTTAATTATTCTCCTTAGTACGTTGTGAATTTGCAGCAATGGATGGTACCTAGAATTTTGCCCTGAATTCAATTCAACAAAGTTTATTATTGGTGGATGTATTACTTCTCCACAAAAGACAGTTCATAGGTTTCAGCTGGCACCTCATTTGTGAGGGACATAATTTCAAGAATAATGGTTAAGACATATGGCTACTTCAGTTCGACGCCAGAGCTTAGTTCCTATCTACCAAAAGGAAGTCGAATTTTCTATTTTTTCAAAACTTCCAAAAAAAATGTTGTATATGTCCTCCAGCCTTTAAGCGTTGGTATGTGGTACTGGTATTGGCATAGAATCTGAATTTTTTCTTTGTAAACTGTAAACATTTAAAAACAAATTATTTCTCCCACATTAAGTGACAAAATTGCCGACTTTAAATCAAATGAATTTTACACTTAACGAAAATAAACTCGATTTAACCACGCATTTATCCCAAACCTGCGAATCTCCAATTACATTATAAGGCTTCTTTAGAATCCTCTTGGCAGAGTGTAATGCTTCCTGTTATAAAAAAGATAGGTCAAATCTGAGTATCAAGTTTCCAAATTCCCTAATTTCAAACGAGCACAGGTGAATCCTTATTTCCATTCAATCCCCCTCGATTGACATACATATTCCTTCCTGCGCAGTTAAAAGACTTCCGCACTCGAATCAAGAAAAGTAAACCTACCGAAGACAAAAGTGAAAGTGTGCTTAGCGGTTACAAGACCAACGTTCCTTAATAATATCCGGAATTTCTGGAGAGACCATAAAAAAAAAAACAAATCGCCGTTAAATCTCAAACAGGATCATTAACAAGATAAACAAGGAAATCCTTCAAAACTCACCTTCCAACCGCCAGATCTCCTCATATATCATTCCTGATGTATATCAACAGATATAAAACCGCATACTTCCGGGATACGCAAATATTCATAATTCTCGCTCAGTGACCGAAGTGGCGTCCATTGTCCAAATATCCTTGCAGCGTTGCATATGAAAATATCCTAACAAAACATCCCGGAAAGACAAACTGACGGAAGAGGAACATTAATCGCACTTGATTAGCATTCTTATTGTCTATCCAGTCGTATTTAATGGTGTAACAAAAATCTATCCGTTTCTGAAGAGGGATCTCGCGTCCAGGGAAACTGTATCCTTTTTATGAGTCCAAAAGGACTCCAAGAAGAATTGTTTTATGAGCTTAGGCCGCGTGTAATGAGGATTAATCCAGCATTTAAATCATTCGCGCATGCGAGCAAGGATGTTGCATAACAATGGACGTTGCATTGCAATAAAGTGTCCTTAAAAAAGGACTTTCCCTGGAATTATATTAGCCCATGAGAGGCATATTTAAATCTGGACAGATGCTCTACTCTGATTGTGATTATTTGCGCAAAACAAAAACTGTAGCATAATCAAGAAAGGACCATAAGACAGAAGGGATTCCCTTGCGGAAGATGATTCCCAAATGGGATTTCAAGGAAACATTCGCTTCCTTTTGGAATTTTTGGTTGAAATGTCCTTTTGCTTTCTGAATAGATTGCTTAATGTAAACACATCAGAGATGATAGCAAGAGGGGCTCATACACTAGGCCAGGATCAACATGCAAGGAGATTTTGATTTGTGTTGCTGAAAAGAGGGTTCCCCTTGGTGATCTGCTTGTTAAACCGCACAACAAATCAAAGGGAACAGCCTGAAGGACGTCTTTTTTCTTCTTCCTCTTCTTCCGTTTTTTATTTTTTTTTTTTTTTTGTATTATTATTTATTTCATCTTCTTGTGCCGTCGTCGTTGTCGTCTGGGAAGAAACAGGACTGCAGTTTGAGTGATTTGCGCGCGATTTGTACGGTCTCCTGGTCTGAGGAAAGGCAACTCACCTTGCTGCCTGTGGGTATCCCTAAAATGTTGAGCAATATTTAGTAGCAAGATCGGCTATAGCTCGCGCCAAAGGAAGCGCATATGGAACCATAGGTTTCTTGTGAGGGGATTTTAATACGAGAAACCAGCTGCGCTGGCATCTTAGTTGGAAGGATTTTCTGATGATGATGAGGATGACGATTATGACGAGTAAGAATCCCCTTGTGTGAGTTTGGATGGAAATTTATTAGATGGGTGTCAAGGCAATGAACTTCATTGGGATTGGAATTGACGCGGCAAGATGAGGCTGATGCATGATGATGCAGTGTGTAGTGTGATCGATGGAAAAAGGACTGCGAGTGAAAGGGCTATCATAATTTTGAGTTTTTTTTTCTTGATCTGGTATTGTTGTTTAATTTTCTTCCACTTTTCTTCATCATCATCATTATTTGTTTTGTACAGATAAAAGAATAGATTTTGATGAGCTTAAGGAATTTTGAGGAAGACGAAATCCCGGAAAATGAAAGGAATTAATATTTTGTGGGAAAGTGACAAATTGGAGGTACTTTTTTCTCTGTTAGAATTGTATAATGGGAGACGAACAGCGGATGTTATAGGATTATGGCCAAGAAAATTAATAATCCTGATGGAAGGTATGTGAGCCTGTAAAAAAAGGGTTTTGAATGTCAGTGAAATTTTCTTAGGAAAAAAGAAGAGTTTGCAGATAAATTACATAGAATCTACGTCGTGGAATTATTTGACAAACAACTGGTCTATAGGGATCCAAGGATGAATGAAGCTAGAGGCATTTAGATGACTTCAAACATGAATTATGATTTTAATAGAAACTACCCTACGAAGTCAGAAACAAAACAACAAAGTTGCGTTTTTTCGTGAACACCTGAGCTGATTTCAATCAAATATGGATTTCAGAATATCTGGGAAGCCTGTATAAAAAATTGAAATTTAATTTGAGCCGTTTATTCAGATTCAAAGCAACCTTTTTGGCGTGATAACGTCTTATAAATCGATGACAGGCTACACGTACGAAATAACATGACTCATGCTGATAAGACTCATGACTCATGCTTACCGCGATACTGTGGTTCTTCCAACCAAAATCGATTGCAAACACCAGGCTAACATGAAAAAGAACAGGCGCAAGTTCCCAAAATTCAAAAATTCAAAAACAGAAAAAGAAATACAAAATAGGCGGAGTTTCGTTATAGTAGAAAGTAATAATGTGTGTGTGGATTTAACGAGAGGGTTTGTGGGTATTTTTTGTTCAACCAAAATCGTTCACAAACGTATTCTAAGCACCAGTTGAACATAAAAAGAACAGGCGCAAATTCCTAAAATAATTCCACTCAAATTGAAAAAGAACAAGAGAAAAAGAAATACAAAATGGGCGGAGTTTTGGTAAAATAGAAAGTAGATTTAGATATTAGGGTGTGTGTGTGTGGATTTAACGAGAGGATTTGTGGATGGGAGTTAACGGGCTGTATGTTGGTGTTGGTGCCATCAATGTTTTCTAATGATGTTATCACGTTAAATTATCGTCCCTAAACCGACCTTACAGACAACCAACTCTTTTTTATCCATCACTTCGATTGGACCTTCACTTCCTTTCATATAAAAGATACAAATAAAATTTTCTTCCAGTGTTCCCAATTGAAACAGTGACATTGTTAAATTAAACTCAAAATTTCTTACCAGCAGTATGTTCCAAAAAAAACCAACCCCAAAGTAATCTCATATGAAGCGCCATGGCAATGTCCTTAAAATCCCATAAGTCCCAAAACACAATTCATCCCAAACTCTTTTCACGTCCCTGGCATAAAAGATAGAAATCTTTACGCAAACACATCTGACTTCACAGATCATTGACTTCGAATCCATTAGTTTCCTTGAAAGATCTGTTATTTTTGTTCCTTTGAATCTATCTATCTCTTCCTTGTTCCTGTATCCCAAATCCGAATCAATATCCCATTGGATGCGCCAAAAGAAGATGCATTTTTTGTCACCTGGTCCTGTAGGGATCCGCACTTACATCACTTTTTGCCAATTTTTTTTCGGTTGTTGTTGTTGTCCATGGTGCATCCCTTGTCCCCGTGTGTTGTAAGATGCATTTTTATAGCTCGTGCCATCTTTGCACATAAATTCTCAAAGAAAAGCGCATTACGATTTTATTTAATAAGATAGTTTTTTTTGTTGGTCCTTTGTAATTATTGATCCCTCATTTTTGCAGTAGGAACATCTTCGGCAGCAGCAACAGGACATCTGTCCCATTGCTTTTCGAGGTTTATTATAAGACACAAGTATTGACTGACCATTATCATTCACAGCAATTGTCCGAGATAGAAGTGACATCCATGGGATGTCGACACGGTGGTGGTGGTGGTGGTGGGGTGTGTCCAAAGTTGCACTTTCACTGACTCAGATGATTGCGGTTTGATGGCTGACGGCTGCGGCTTTATGTTAAGGTCCTTGAGGTTATTTATGCGTCGTTAAATGTCTCGTAGAGTTTAAACGAATTTGGGATAAACATTTCAAGCGATTTTATTGTAAGCGATAGTGATGCCTAGTTGTTGCGTAATATTTGACGGTTAAGGAGAACATCTGAGGATTTGGGTTATCAGAATTTTTTTTTTTGTGAATAAATGAAGTGGGATATTAATTTAATGTGGTACAGATGAAACTTGACTACTGTTGCGTAGATGTTTTAATTATGAACTGGCAGTTGAAACAACCACACAGCAGATTGGATATCTTTGACAGAAAGCCATTACCATATCACTTGGCAGTTCTGGTGTCGGGAAGATTAAAGCTATCGAAACGATTTTTGTATGAAAATTTACAGTACTTCAATTCAAAGTGGTAAGAAAAAACGAAGTCCGGCAAGGTATTCACATTCGGGTGGAACGGCTTAGGAAGGGATCTCTATATTTGACTGTAAATATCACCTATCAATTTAAAAGCTCTTTTTTTGAATTCCGTCCAAGAAACTCCAGTGGATGATGTATGAATTTGGGAGTTATACTTGGCCGAATATACGCTTCATAGACTGTTGCCAGATCAGACGGGGGTGAAGAATTTTTACATCTTGAAGGAACCCTCGACACCTCGCAGCATTCTTAGCAACGTCTTATATGTGGTCATTGCACAGAAGGTAGTTTGCCCATTTCAAGAACTGAGATGTGTTCCGTTTCTCCGATGCAAGTACCACTCACTGTTAGTTTGATGGGAGCTTCAATGAAAAAGGACAACATTGAGTTTTTAAAGCATTACATTAGACACGATTTCTTATTCCCCTCCCCATTGTACATATAATGCTGTCAAGATCAGAGTTTAATGAACTAATACGCTGCCGTTGATGAGGGTCTGGAATTGAATATAAAAAAGCTGAAAATGCTGTCGCCAGTAAAGAATTTAGTTGATTAATAGTTTCAAATAAGAGATCGATTGATATGCAAGATATTTGTGAAGCTTATAGCTAATCAGCGTTTCCATGACCTTGAAAAGAAGGGACACACTTAGTGCGATTGGTCGAAAGGTTGAGGGTGAAGAAGATTTCCCTTTTTTTAGGGATAAACTGGACAAATGCTGTTTTTTCATTCTCTATGAAAGAGATAAGAGGAATATGACAGATAATTCTTGCTGAAATTTTTCCCGTTTTCCTCGATGCAGTTGGTTTTATGAAAGCGGAAACTTACACCTTTAAGCCTGATAACTTCTTTCCAGCTGGAATCGAACAATGAGTTGCCCACGTTCAGGAATTTTTGCGGAAGAAAGCGCGTTAAAACTCCTGTATCAAACAAATGCAATGACACCTGCATTTAGTTGACCACAGACGTGGCACAATCTAAAACCGGGAAGTCTGCCAACGAGTTTTGGGGTTAAACCGGCGAAACCCACATGTGTGGCCCTAGGCAGAGAAGTAGGAAAGTTGTGAGTCCAGACGATCATAACAATCGTTGGTTATGGAAAACAAAAAACTGCGCTAGAGTCTACATCACTATGTCCAGGAAGTATTGTGTCCAGTTAAAAGTTCTGAAGAAATTATTGAGACCGTCCCAATTTGGGGTTTTTCTTTAACTAGATTTTGTTGGCACAAGGAATTTGTGAAATAATTATTATATGATCACCATTTTGTTGAAAGCTCGACTTCGGAGAACAGTGACTGATTATGGAGACTCCGGCTTGATAGCAAGTAAGTTCTTAGTTGTGTAATCGAATTTCGGTGTAGGACTTCGGTCTTCGGAAAAGAAGGGCCCCCTATAGGTTCGGCCTTCGGGGTAAGAACAGACTTATGGTCGTTGACACACATACCGAGTACTGAGAGCTTTTCGGTGGCTTTGATGCGAATGCCATTCATGGACAATGGCATTGGCGGTATGTTCAGCTGTAACGACAGAAGACAGGAATGCGTTTTCGAAGCATTAACCTCCAGACGATTCCTGTTACGCCATTTGACAATGCTGTATAAATCGGAGTTTAATGAGCTTGACATACGGTGCCGTTGCAATTGTACGTCCGAAGGAAAAGGGCATGAATTATCGAACGAATATGAAATGCTTAGGGTGGAGTCGTCAGCAAAACAGTTAAGTGGATTAGAAGTAACAGACAGAAAATCATAGATAAAAATGAGGAAAAAAGTCGGAGACAGAACGGAGCGCTGGGGCACACCAGCATTTATTTTGTGGGAATCAGGCTTGAATCCGTCCAATACAACTTGTATTGAACGGTCCAGAAGAATCCAACGAACAAGAGTATCATCGATCCCAAAATTACGCATTTTCGATAAGAGAGCTTCATGCCAAACTCTATCAAATGCCTTGGAGATATCAAGAGCAATAATCTTACTTTCACCAAAGCGTTGTAAAGATTTGTTTTACTGTTCGGTGAGATGTGCCATCAGATCACCAGTGGAACGGTTGCTGCGGAAGCCATACTGACGGTCATAGAGAAGCTTTCGATCTTCGAGATATTCTTTAAGCTGACGGTTAATCAGTGTTTCCATGACCTTAGAAAGAAGGGAAGTCAGTGCTATGGGTCGGTAGGAGGAGGGGGAGGATGAGTCAACTTTCTTAGGGACAGGCTGGACAAATGCTGTTTTCCATCTTCTAGGAAAGATTCGAGAAGAGTAGGAGCGATGGAAAAGCTTACGCAGTGGCTTTGCCAGTGTGGAAGAACACCTCTACAGAAGAATCCGGGGTATACCATCCGGGCCAGTGGATTTGTGTATATCGAGATCTTTGAGAGCTCTTGCTACTGTACGAGTGTGGAAAAAAATCTGTCCCATGGAAAAATTTACATTCTCAAGTACAGGAGGGTCAACGTTGCTGTAAGCAGCGTGGAGCTGGCAGCGAAATGGCGAGCAAGTTTGCCTTCTCTGAAGAGTAAACAATTGGTTGGATGAGCGTCGGAACCGAAGATGTTGAGGGGTTTTTAATATTTTTTTACAAATGACCAAAAATTTGAACTGCCTTTGGGACACTGCAGATTTTTTTGCCGTAATTTTTGGTTATCCACAAGTTTGGTACTTTCTTTTGGACTGAGCAAGCTGACCTTGTCTAATAATCGGGTAACATTTTGTCAAGAGAAGAGCCGAGCTGAATGAACGAGTTTATTAGGTGTAAGCTGCCCGGGAGTTGTAGAAGCTTCCTGGTGGATGTGGACTTGATTGAAGTCCTACGAAGAAATTAGTAGATATTAGTACTAATACTATCATTAAAAAATTGATGATACAATAACTAACAGAAGCTCTGATAACGGACGGGAATAACAAAGCTTGAAGGAATAAGATGCTCCAAGAGTAGATTAGGACTTCACGTCAAAAACTTAATCATATAGAACAAGAATGCGACCAACGAAGCAGGTATTGCCACGTTTTCCAAGAACCCATCAAATATCAGAGGCAGACTTAAAAACAATTAGTACAATAACAGATATGTGAAAACACAAACACCGGGAAGCTTAACGATTAGCATCAGCAGTAAAGTGGAAAGGTTTTATTCTCTTATACATACTTCATTTTCTTTCCATACCCTGTAAGATTGTCAGTTAAATGAAGAAATTAAGGATCACGATATAATGTATCGATTAAATGAAGGTTCTAATAAACGCCTTCTAAAAGAAGGACAATAATAGTACAGAAGGGAATAACGGTTCAGAGTGATGCTTCCAATATTATTAAGCAACACCTAACACCTCGTAAAACAGTGGTAATATTAGATTTTTAGGATTCGAATACTATTGCCGGATTTATACTATCGGGCTACACAAATAAAAGCTTAGTCAACAACCAAAGAAACATACAAGAGCTCGTGACCAATGTTCTATGAGAGTGAAGACGTTTGGACCTGAAGTTCTAATAAAAGCTTAACGATAAGTACTTTATATTGAAACAAACTTTGGGAAACATTTGATAGATATCATTTTCAAAACATAAGTTACTATATTGTTTAATAGAAGCAAACGTTAAATAAAATCAAAAGAAAGAAAATAATTCATTAAAAAATATGCTTCTTACGGATCACCCTGTATCATCATCTATACACATAAATACAAATGAAGTGTCGGCTTTTAATATCAAAATAACAGCTTTTTACAAGATGCATATGAAACTATATACAGTAATTATAACAAAAACACAATTTTTAAAATGTGTGTCTGTCTGTCTGTTTGTTCCTGGTAATCTCGGGAACGGCTGCACCGATTTCGACGGGACTTTCACTGGCAGATTGCTGATGTTCTAAGGAGTAACATAGGCTTGGCGCTGGGGTCGTTTTTTTTTAATTCTTATTTATGGACCGATTTTGACGGGACTTTCACTGTTTGTTCAGGGTAATCTCGGGAACGGCTGCACCGATTTCGACGGGACTTTCACTGCCAGATTGCTGATGTTCTAAGGAGTAACATAGGCTTGGCGCTGGGGTCGTTTTTTTTTTAATTCTTATTTATGGACCGATTTTGACGGGACTTTTACTGTTTGTTCCGGGTAATCTCAGGAACGGCTGCACCTATTTCGACGGGACTATCACTGGCAGATTGCTGATGTTCTAGGAGTATTTTAGGCTTGGCGCTGGGGTCGTTTTTTTTTTTAATTCTTATTTATGGACCGATTTTGACGGGACTTTCACGGACAGATAGCTGATATTGTAAGAACTGAGTAAGACTATCTGAATTACCCCTAGGTGGAGCTGGGTTCGTTTTTTTTTGAAAATACTTATTTTTGTTCCGATTTTGAGTCAACTTTTACGGACAGGTAGCTGACGTTGTAAGGAGTAACTGAGGATATCATAATCATCCCTTAATGCCGCTGGGGTCGTCCCACAAGCAGATAGCTAATTTTGGAAGAAGTAACTTAGGCTTTTTCAATTTAATAGGTGGCGCCACGATGGGGTCGTTTTTTCGAAAATGTATGGTATACCCGAGCAACGCCGGGTGGGTATTCTTGTATAATTTATAAAATTATTAAAATTCTTATACAAATACCGCTTTTCAACTTTCTTGCGAAAAAAAAATCGTCCTAAATTGTTTAGATTACGCATTCAATAATGTCTGTTTTACAACCAGGTTCTCCAGATGCCTCGTCATCGCCATGTTCCTGGTAACTAATCTCGACCAAATGTAATTTGAATTGAAATGAATTGAAAAAATGTATCACGAAACAATTCTCCTGAACGGCCATTCCAGAATAATTTCAATCTTACCCCAGATACAGTTGAGCCCTAAGTAATTTCGCTAACGGTTGTTCATTTTAGATATCAAAATCATATTTCATGGACGCTTTTATCAAAGCTTAGGATGTTCAGACATAAAGTGATTCGACTACAACCAGAGCACCAGAGTTCTCAACGAGTGCTTCTCAATTTGTTTGTCTCTCTCTGGATCCAGCTATGCAGCTGAGATGAAAAATCGTTATTGATTTCTAACGTTTTCAGCATTATTTTGCGGTTTAGATGAAAACCCCTTTTCTATACCCAAGTTCAGTTCCAGAAATGTTTTCCGGTTGCACCTAAGCAAACATTCAAACGATACAAAGCCTGTATCAATAAACATAGTAATTGGATTCATAGAAAGTGAAATTAGCACAAAATCCTATAACAATTTGGCACGTGCGCACTTCAATCCTTACAAACACATACCACCATACCACCAACACTGATGCACTTACCACCTACTTGCAACTAACACCATTATGGGTCTTCTGTTAGAACTGATAGAAAACTACCAGAAAGGCAAATATAAGGGATAAATTAAAAACATTTTTATATTCCGGTCGGAGGACTCTTTTGATGGAACCCCTATGATGGTGCTCGAGAACGACCGTTTTGTCATCATTTTTGGGGTTCGAATTTCCAAATCACAACAAGTGAAGTTACACGATTCGACTTACTGGTAATGGTGATGATGGCGGTGGTGTTTTTTTATTGTCAATGAAGGGGAAGCACGCTGCGCAGCTTTTACAACCTTTGAGGGTGGTTTGTGAATGTCCTTTCGACGAGGGATGATGCACCGCACTAGTATACAACACTCCTGTCCTGATTCTCGACAAAGAAGAGGGTTGATGATAGAATTGCATGTGAATGAGTGCACATGTGGATTTAACCATTAGATGTACCAAAGAGCGCCCGGTTGGTGAGCAAAAGGCAGGTGCGATGCTCCGTTCCTGCTTCGGGATCAATATCGAAGCGCGTTGTTTAGTTTTTTTTTTACGCTCATAGTGCACCATTTCATTGGGACTTTTGTTCGTTTTATGATTAATATCTGTAGAGGCTTTGTGTATGGAATTATGAGGGTACCGGTCGGGCTAGGGCTTCGTTTCAAGACTGGGAGATTACGAGCGAACTCTTGAGAATTATTTGATTTGGTGCAATTAATCCAGACGAAGTGGGTAGGACACCGAGTCAGGCAGATGTGTGGAATGAAAATGGTAATGAGTTAGATTGTTTTTTTTTTGGTACATATTTTGGAAAATAGGATTAATGGGGCTTGTCGATTGCACAAAAAAAACTTCTCAGAATAGAAGAACATTGTATTTTTTTTATCAGGTTATGCTCTCATAATTTTGTCATGGATCGATTAATAGATATAAGCTTAAACATTACGAGTCCCCGATGCAGGACCATATCGACCTTCTAGAATCCTTCTAAGCGAAAAGTGTTCCAAGACCTGGAAAACATGATAAGGGACACCTATACAAAATATACATCATTCTGGGTTATCAGATTAAGAAAAAAACTTAGAATTAGAAAAGTTGAAAGTTTTTTTAGTCCATATTGTTGTAGAAGTCGTGATTCAAATATCATGAATTGTATTAAATCTACTTCGAAGCAGATGTGGTGAAAAAAATAAAGCTCGCTAGACTCCAACTTCGCACATAGTATGAGGGAAGAGGAATAAGCTCGTAAGGTTCTTTGGAGCTCTTTATACAGTCGAAGGGAGTGTTGCAGATCTTGATTACTTTGGAAGGGTAGTGCGAAACTGAATGATGTCGGCCAGCAATCGAGATGTATGAAGAACTTTATGGATGAGGCAGGATCGGATCATGAAGAAAGATAAAAGAAGCGTTGAAGCAATACCCAGGAAAGCCATTATCTCGTCTTTCAAAATATTAAAAAATACCATAAAATAGATGTACAATTTGGTATGTATTATGTGTGTCAACGACGACCTCCGTTGAAACGACCATATATTTGAGATCGCTAAAAATGCTGCTAAGTACTTAGGTTTTCTGTAACGGTGTAAGAAGTATTTTTCCCCTTCTGATCTGGCTACAATTTATAAAGCGTTTATACGCCCTAAACTCGAATATAACTTAAACCTCTGGGCAGGTGCTTCACAAACATAGCTTCACCTGCATGATAGAATACAAAAAACAGCGTTAAGATTGATAGAAAATAAACTGCCGGTGAAACAATTGCCCCTCTCGAACAACGACGCAATGTTTCATGTCTTTCCTTATTTTATCGCTTCTTTTATAAAAAAATGTTCATTCGAAGTAGCCAGCTGCGTTCCTCATCTTAAAAGTTTCTCCCGTAATACTCGTCTCGCAAGGAATGCTCATCAGTCCACCCTTAAGCCCAATTTCGGACGTACCGTGAAATATGGGAATGCTTTTTTAGGCGAACAACACGAATTTGGAATAGTTTACCCGGCGAGATTTTCTCTTGCCATTTTGATTTGCAAGCATTCAAAACCAATCTTAATCGACACGTTCTGTCCTTCCCTCCCTATTATCCTAATGCACCCGCGGTGCATGGTGTCCTGTAAGCCAACGTCAACCGGGCAACGGGAGAAAGAGGAGGTTATATCCGTACTGGGAAAAATAAGAAATATATTGCAAGACTGGATCGCAAGTACTTGCTGATATGTCTTGCTGATATGACAGCATATACTTGGTTTTGCCCTCATTGACTGCTGAACCCAGCAGCTGGGCCATCGGCTCCGGCGGCTTTGTTGCTCTTAAGTTTATCCATAGCTAGCTTTATTTCATCCAGATGTGGTGGTCGGAATTGCCATATGTACGGTCACATTGTAAATAAAATTTAAGAAAATTAAAGTGAACACCAAAGCATATTATCGATTTTAGGGACTTTTGATTGTTCGAATAAAGTACGTTCAATTGTATTGAGTAAAATAATTTAAACGCCATTTTATTTCTTTAAGAAATGTAAAAAAGTGTGATTTTTTTTCAAAATCGTAGAAGCGTTTATAAACGGTTTTTTTACCAATATTTTTTTTTTAATTAAAAAAAAAATCATTTACCCGTTTTCAAAATATTGATTTTTCAAAAAAAAAAAAAAAAAAAAAAAAAAAATTAATGCAAAATTACTAAGGGGCTACCTACACCTTCTTGAATATCAATTTTGATAGTAATCGGATCACCAGTTTTCGAGAAAGTTGAAGAAAAACAACCGGTCCTATGGGAAGTACCGTTTTTAGCCCACCATATTAAATGTTTTTTTTTTACCAAAATATAATGCTTACCTACATAAGTACACTGATTTTTTTTTATAAAAAATCTTGGAGTCATTTTTAGGCCTACAAATAAAATTTCAATTTCCCCTCTGGGGAACGCCAAAAGAATCACACACACCTAATTTGAATTGAACACACACCTAATAGGCTGCAGCTAGTTATACATACTGACAGACACACAGACAGACAGACATTTTGTTGACAGACTAACTTTTTTAGACTTCTCAATGATCTCAATGTCATGTTTGATTGTTATCTCAACTTTTTTATATTCACGAATCCTAAACTTGCCTTATAGTCCCTATAATCGCAAGTAAAAAATGTACGGCACTACCTTCGGCAAGTTATTTGTTATCAAGACTTCAAAATGGTACAACAACAACTACTTGCTACTTCCATAAAAATATTATTAATATCAATACTGTTCATGAGCATTTAAAATTCTTACTAACAAAATTGCCGGGCCAAAGTTTTCGTACTCTTACCGAGTAAAATATCACAATTTCCAATTTTTTCGTCAGAATTTTAAATGCTCGGACACGGAAGTACAAAGTAGCAGTGTTGTACCATTTTGAAGTCTTGACAAAATGGGCCACTTTTTGAAATAATAAGAAAATGTCGACCGGGCTCTTGGTTTTGCATTGTCCCAAATATTAGGCCAACCAAATATAGATGTTGTGGCATTTGTTTGGACCGAGAGATTTTGGGCTGCCTTTCTTTTGCGATAGTATAGGAACGTGGCATGTTACTGCCTTTAGAACTGGGTATCTTGTTTCTATATTGCAGTACCAGATAAGTAAGGGCTATCAACCCAGCCTGATAATATAGGAATCTCCCTCTAAAAGTTCGGGGTACAAAAAAGGCCCCGCCGCATTGGTTTGTCTGATGTAGGAGGCATCTAAAGCGCCAAGCATTAGCAGACTGGCACATGCAGTTTCTTGTGCTGTTGATGCGAAACAGCGATGAGGATTTTCAGTATCACGGAATTGCTGGTTTCTCGAAACTGTTATTTTTTTGTATTACTAGTAGGTCATTGACTTTATGCGGATCATTCCACAAGCTTGGAACCGTCTTCCAGACTGAGACAGGTCAACCCTGGCTGAAAATCGGTACGATTTTCTGTTAAGATTGCGACAGGCTCCTTTGTTGGACCATATGATTATCCCAATATCGCGGGAGCATATGGCATCGTGGTTTGTGGTATGATGACTTGACTTTGTTCACGAAGATTTGTTTAAATGTCTTCATAAAGCCTTGATGTAAGAGTTATGAACATGTATTATTGCTACTAGAGTGGCATATGCTGCCCTAGGGCAGTGGTCGATTCTTAATTTGACTCCTATGCCGGCATGTTGACCTTGGAGTTAAGCCGTAAGCAGGTGCCCACTATAAACCTACTTGCGGCGTTTGTGTCAAAATCATCATTTGGATCAGGCGAAATATCAATGCGAATCGATGTCGGTGGATACTGGTTCATTATTTCTGTCCACAAAAGCTAAAGATGATTACTTGGAAGTATCGTCATGCCACACTGCAGTTTCTGCAAACAAAAATTCCCCGGATGTTGACATGCCATCCAGATGATCAGATTTTTCCCCTCCGAGAAGGGTTATCTGAAACGCCAGCAAGTCTCAGACCATTGATGATGAATTCTGTCCAAAATCATTGCTAAACATCTCGAGATGTTCGTAAAAAGTATGGATAACGCAGAAAAAAGGCGACATTCTGCTTTGGAAAATAAAAGTAGCCACTTAATCGATGTAGTATTCATAAAACTGAAATTCGACATCATTTGCAGATTCTGACACAATGACGAACTTCTCAATAACAAAGAAAAAACATTTTTACATAATGCTAATTTAAAGACCAACAAGTTTGAAATATGTAGTACAAAAGATGCCAGAATAAAATTTGCATTTCAAGGCGACTAACTGGGATATTGCAAATCCTTACAGTACCAACCCCGAGAATGACGTTTAAAAGCATTGTTATGTAAATGTAATGCATTTCTTCTCCTTCAATATTTCTTTCTTAAGTCAATGATCTTTCCATCAAAAGGTCATTATCCCGAATATTCATCATTTTCAACAACGGTTTTGATGTTTACAAGATATCATTAATCATTTCCTTCCGTCACTCCATAGCGCCACTTTTCCAACAGCACACCATTACTTCCTTATTATGTCCCCTTTGCATCCTTCATTAGTCATCCCAAAAGATACAGATGTTTTTACTTTTTCTCCCAGAAAATAATAAGAAAAAGGAACAAATCACAAGAATCTTCCTCGTAAAAGTCTTCCATCAATTAATTTGTTTTGGCTTTAAAAACTCAATTTTTACCCCAAAAAAAAAACTGCAACAGTTTCCTGGGAATTTTGCATTTTCAACTTTCTCGTATCTACAATGTTTTTGCATAGACCCTAAAAATTCCAAAATTTTCTATAATAAATTAGATGATCCTCTCTCATTTAGTTGTAGGTATACATATTTCTAATGTAAACTGTATCGTCGGTAACCTGGAACGGATTAAATTATCCCTCTTCCTGGGTCGTAAATATAAATTTAAACGACTCTTCGCCATAACAATTTATTGCCGTCTTCTGCAAAATTGCATCAAGGATCCCATATTCCTGGCATAATGACATGACAAATCCTACCTTCTTCTTCAAAACAAAAAATCATTATCCTTAGCCAAATACTGCGTCATACCTTCGTCTTAAAAAAAAAATCAAAAATAAAAGGGAAATTGATTTGGCAAACCAACAAATCAAAAATTGCATCCCTTTATGCATTTCGGGGTAAAATTTGTATCGATCCTTTGTCCTTAGGTATTTCCCTTTCGATGAAAATCTGCCACCGAATAAAAAGGACTTTCCCGAAGAAGGGATCTCCTCCTCTCTGCACCAAAACACAATTAATTGAAATTTCCTTGCTTCAATGGAAAACTGAAAGTTTCCTTTCAGAAAACACCGATTGTATCTCAAGGATATATCGATGTCCTCTCGAAGATGCAATGTCGTGTGACAAAATTTCGCACAAAATATTTGGTTACGCTCCAACGATGATCAATTGCTCGCCTATCCTTCAAAATCCAAGGCAAGGCAGGATATTTAGATTTTAATTGCGTGCAAGGATACACAGTCATGCGTTTTGATTAAGAGTGTTGCATATAAATAATAATGAGCGCGGCAAGCGGATTTATTAGAGCGCATTAAAGGCGTGAGTTTATTATTGGGCCATTCAGGATGAATTTCGATTGGAAAATTTGCTTTCTTTTTTCCAAGTTCAATGGAAAATGCAAATTTTGTGTTTTTCTCTTTCAGTACAATTGGATGTTTTCTTTTATTTTGTGATTGAATTTTCCAATCGGCTGCTTTGATATCCTGTGACATGCAAATGGGGGCTTTGTGTAAGCTTGATCACGCGGTGCACGCGATTATTTTCTAATAATATTAGACGGGGAAATTGGCTTTGGAGGGATTTGGTTTTTTGTGTAGTTTTTTTTGGCTCGAGGATAAAAGGACTCCCTTCGAGGATACATAGAGAGTGTAAGAAAGAAGAAAAGCCTCAAGGCATTTTGATTAGCATGGTGTTGGAAGACGGGGTCTGGAAATTATGGTCTAATTGGGTTAGGATTAGCATTTAGGACGGATAATTAGACTGATGTGCATATTTTAATTTTGTGGATTGAAAACCGAATTCAATGGCATAAAGAATATTTTACAATCGAGTTATTTTATTTAGAAATATGAAAATTGCAATACAGAAATATTGTCTGTAACACATTTCTTCATTTCAACTTGGAAAAATAATATACTTCTTTAGAGATTGCGAATCTTATTCAGCTCTAAGACTGAAAAATTCTTTCAAGAAGTATTAGATTAGATTAGATTAATTTTATTTTTCTATAGATTTTGTTTTAACCTTGTAGTTATTACAATATATATATGAAAAAAAAATATTTAGAGACATCTTTATTTTGTTACGAGAAGAAAATAGTTTAGATGTCACTTCAAGATATAAGCTTTGCAATAACCTAACTAATTTCATGTGGGGTGGCAATATAAGTAAGAACATAAATTCGAAAAAAAACAATAAGTTTTTAAACAGTGTATTTGACAAAGTTAGACAAATAATGAATTAATAACAAGAAAAAAGTAAAAAGTCAAGAAAAACTATAATAATGATAAAATAAATCAGATTTTTAGAAGAGATTAGATTCAAAATTTTAATGGCTAAAATTTAACAGCCAGACTTTAACGTTTCTATGAAACATTCCGGAAGTTATAATTGCTCTAATAGACGACGGTAGTTTATTAAATAAGCGAGTAGAAGATACAGAATAAAAATTACGAAATGCAGTTGTGCGGAAGAAGGGAACATATACAACATTAGACAAATTACCACGTAAATTATGAGTAGAAATAAATCAAAAGTTTCTATTTCCAGACTTCATATAAAAAGTCTTCAATACTTTAAACCAATATAGGTGACGATCTGAAAGGATACTAAGGTTACAAAAAGGTTACAAAGGAAAACTAGGATGACTAGCATATGTTTTTGCAATACCAAGAGAGGTTGTATTTTGTTTAAGGACGATTCACCCCAACAAGCAATACCATATTGCAACAAGGAATGAAATATACCATAATAGATATAGTTGAAAAAGTTGAACGGAAATACATACTCAAAGATGCAATTTGTTTAGAAAAGTTCATCTTACAGTCAATGATATTTAAATTCATTAACTCTCTCAATTTGAAAACAATTATCACTACAGTAGTAAGCGTTAATTATGGTGTTCCCCAAGGATCAGTCCTTGGTCCTGTTTTATACAATGTCTACACCTCAGATATTCCACAGCTTCCATATTGTGAAATAGGGATTTATGCAGATGACACCTGCATACATTCATCGCATGAGTTTGGTCTCTACATTGAGACAAATCTTCAAAATGCACTTGAAATCCTAATGAGATATTATCACAGATGGAAAATTAAGCTAAATACTGGAAAGATAAAATCAATCTTTTTCACTCGAAAAAGGAAGCGATTATTTCTTCCCAGTAAAGAGTTGGAACTCAATGGAACTCAAATAAATTGGGAACCTAATGTGCAATAATTGGGAATCAATCTTGACAAGCGCCTTACTTTCAACGAACACATTAACAAAACAATTAAAAAAGTCAACATTGCAATTAAAATGCTCTATCCGCTAATAAATAGAAAATCTCTTTTGAGTACGGAAAATAAAATCATCATACATAAGGACGTGTTTCAATCAATTTTGTTGTATGGTTGTCAGGTATGGGGGAATTGTGCTACTTGTCATATTAAAAAACTCCAGGTGAGCCAAAACAAGATACTAAAAATGATGCTTAAATTACCTTGGCATTCAACTAATGATCTTCATATTCAAACAGGTGTTGAATTGATTTATAGAAGAATTCAAAAGCTAAATGATACATTTTTAATAAACGGTCATATTTCTGATAACCCTTTGGTAGTTCAATTACACATATAATAATAACTAACTTATACTTTTTGTTTCCTGTTGTTTACTGATTTTTTTTTCTTTCCATTTATTTGTTTATTTATTTATTTATTTATTCTTTCTGCCTGTTCTGTTATTGTATTCTTGGTCAATTATTCACTTATTTATTATTCTGTTTATTTGTTCATATATTTGTTATTTGTTGTTTATTCATTAGTATTTATTTATTTATTTATTATTTAATTTCATCGTTATTTTATTATTATTACTATTTTTTTTGCTATATAAATTGAAGGTTTTTATCATACCTACTTTCCTTCAGAATGTTCTTATTTTCCTTGCAATTATAACTTATAATTTTGTTAAAATAAATTATTCAGTAGAAAGATTATATTATAAATATCAAATCTCTGTGTAAACTGAGCGGTAGCCACCAATTATAATGTTTAAAGTACGAAATAAAAATATCTATCTATCTATTTATCACTACAACTTAGATGGCTATTAAATGTGAGAGAAAAAGAACCCAGATTACAGATGCATTTAAATATTTTGAATTTACGGCATTCCGGTGCATGAAAGTAGATACCATCCTCAAAATGAGTTTTAAATGAGAAAATAGTCACCTAATTCTCGATCTACTGCAGCGAAAAAAAATTCTTTCCTATATTTCTAATTCTTCTAACTAGTGTCGTGCAACGTCATGTTGCATTCTAAAAGGCACATTTTACCGACACTAAGTTAAAAATATATAAAAAAAAAAATTATTTTTTTTTGTTGTTGCTTATAACCAGTTTGTGCGCAAACCATACCCTCAACAAACTAAGATCCCGATTTATATCAGCAATAAGGCCCTTTTAAGGACTTTTCGCACCATACGAGAAACCTGTGTCATCTGCGAATGCAGTTGGAGAACCATTAAAGCCAAGTTCCAAGAGGGAGTTGATATAAATAAGAAACAAAATAGGCCCAAGGACAGAACTTAGAGGTACAACCAAGTTGAAAATTTGTATACCACTCCTAACGTCACCAATTTTTACTCTTTGTGACCTATCTTTAAGATAAGACTGAAACCTATCAAGAATAAAACCACGAAAGGTCGCTTTCTTAATTAATTAATTTCTTCAATAAAATTAAATGGTTGACCATATCAAAGGCCTTGGTTATATCAATGAATAGACCAGCTGTACAAATCTTACCATTAAGGTTGCACATTATTTGGGGGCAAAGTTGTAGGAGGCATCTTCAGTGGATCTTTCCTTACGAAAACCAAATTGTTTGCAACTAAAATAATTAGCACGACTGTATGTTGCGTACTTGCTCTTATGTGCGGACACAGTTCGAATAAAATTAAAAAAAAAAATATTAAGAGAAATTCAAAGTTTTTACTCGATTATATTCAACTATTAGGTGCACTAAGAAGTTTGTTTTTATTTGGCTAGTGGCGAGGGCTCAACCGAGCAATACAAAATAAAATAAGGGGGAATTAAGAACCAAAGAAATTTATATGAAATCAAAAAACCGCTATTCATAACGTTTTTTTTTTGGAAAAAAGATGTCAGCCATCTGATTTCTTTTGCTGCTTTCTATTTTACGAATTTTTCATTTCAAATCGTTCGATCAGTTTTTCAAAAAAATGTCGAAAACATTTTTTTGCTATCAAATTTCTTTAAGCATGTCAATTTGAAAATTTAAAAAAAATCCTAAATTTTCAAAATATTCAAAAATTAAGTTTTTTTATTTTTTTAAAAATTCAAAAAAAATTTTTTTTAATTTTTTAATAGGCAATATTATTTGCCTCATAAAATTCAACCCGTTTAGAAAATTTCATCAAAATCCGTCAAATAGTTAAGGAGAAAGTCTGATTTAAAAAAAAACGGTCAGTTGGGAGGTAACTTTATTAGACTTTTCCTGAAAAAATCCATTCAAACCAAAAGATAGATTTTCCATAGAAAAATCGTTGGAGTCGTTTTCGAGAAAAATAAGTTTTTCATTAAAAGTTACATGGCAGGTACCGTTAGTTTTGCAAATTCGAAAAACAGTCGGGTAGCTTGAAGCAAATCGGCCCAAACCGTTTAGGCTGTAGGAATCGATACGGACAGACAGACAGACAAAATTGTCCGACCTACTTTTTCGACTTCTCTATCATCGTAGTGGTATGTATGCCTTTATAGTACCTATAATCGCAAGTAAAAATAGGTTAAACTTAAGCGTGTGTACATCTAATCCACATTTTTTTTAATAATTAGCGCGCACTATTTGTTTTGCAATTGATTGGCTGATTACGTTGACAGAATTTCTTAAGAATGTTAAGCTGCTTCATCATGTATGCAATCACCTTGAATCCTCACAGTTCTAGACATATCGTCAGCAGCTTACTCTTACTATTAAGTCTTGATCTGAAAAATTGGACACTAAATTATTGCATACCTTTTCAAACAGATCTACTAACGGATGTTAGATACAGTTTCAAGTTTTGAGTTTATAATCCTATCCAAGGTGATGATTTAAAGTTTTTAGATGAAATGATGAAAGGCTAAATAGGTCTTAGGTTTTCCATTCAAATAAATGTCCGGAATAGGCCTTTGTGTTTTGACTCCTACATATTCATGATGATGCCCACAAAGATTTCCAGAACTCTGCGATTCTTAGAGCATCCTATAGATATGTGGGTTGTCTGTTAGTTTTTTTTTTTTTAAACAACCAACCCAATAATGTGCAAATTTCTTGAGGATTCCCTATATTTTTACCATTCTTAGTCTTATATTCTGGAAAGCATCTGTGGTTGATTTATTAGAAACAAAGGCTCACTGGTGGAAGTGGTTCTATCTTTCACAAACGGTAACATCAGCTACAATGAACCATTGCTATGGCAACTTCGGGCATCGTCAGCAGATTGAGAGAAGGTTACTTTCATTTTGCTGATTTGACATTTGATCAATTCTTTTAATTCTTTATGAGAATATTGAGCCAGTAGGACCATATGTCTCTCCCATTTCTATCCCGAACTCTGACGGTATCTTAACTAGCCCAATCGCTTCTCCCTTTTGGGAGTTTTTTTTACCACAGCACTATAACTTCTTAAACTGTAGTGGCAGAGACTTATTCAATGTAAGTTTTGGCTATTCCAAAGTATACACTACTCTTCATATAAAAGTCCTTCATCTGTGAAGAAGTTGGTCTTGAGTATTCTCAATGAATTTTGATAAATGAATTCCGAGCATTTTTCTTTCCTAAAGCGGCATACCTAAAAATAGTTACGCGCTTGCGCTTGTATTGGCATTCCGCAGTTCCCGAATAACCTGGTGTGCATCAGCATCTGATGTCGATATATCTTCCAGCTCCAGATACATGCTCTACGTACTCTCTCCTCTTGTTAGCTTCTAAGGAAGAGAAAGGAACTAAGCAGAAGGACTAAGCAACTGATTATAAGCAGCTGATACGTTTCGTTCTGACCAAATTGGTTTACGATTTCACCGACGTTTATGAAGAACATCCAACTTTTTGATATAGGAAGATACTTCGGAGCTTTAGAGGTCTTCACAGAAATCCAATAACCAGAAAATATTTCCCAAAACAAGAAGCTGTATGATTACGCGAAACTGAATAAATCAGTTTATGTAACAGCTTGGAACTTGGAGAACCACCCTAATTAGTAAGTCCATCAACTACTCCAGCAACAAGTAGAACCCAACCAGTGCTAAATAATGGCGAAGTATCTGAGAATCAGGAATTTTAGACAGAATTCTTGTATTGGGAAGACCGTTTTCTAATCAGCAGTTTCTTAAATCTGTCCAGGAGCTCCTGTCAAAGATGGAGAGTTGTTTATGCATCTCCTTTTTTTGTTGATATTTTACCTAAAAAAACGGCTAATTCGATGCTCAAAATATACGATCTTTAAGAAGTCCCATAAAGTCCCTTTTCATTTAGTAATGCTCTTCAGTTTAAGGACTTGACGTGACTAAACTACAACAACGCAGTTTTCTGATGTTTTTTATGATTTTCTTTTCATTTTGAAAACCTCTTAAAAACGGTTCATCTATTAACATAAAATAATCGTAAATAATTTGGAGTGCTTCATTTAACTAGGCGGCTTTGAAGATAATGGAAGATGAACATTAAAGGAGGTCCTACGTCTGTGAAGAGTGCATTTTGATGTTAAAACCTCCAGATACACGAGAAAACCTCACCTAACTGATTTTCTTAGAAGCCATAACTTCTTCTCACCATCATCGTTAATTCGTTCATTTTATATTCTCAGTCCTTTAAAAGGATATCAGGAAAAAAATGGAAATAAATGAGATGAGTGATGAAGAAAATTTAAATGCACATCATGGAGTAGGCCGCGTGAGGTAATAAAGTTTCTTAAAATCATCATTAGGTGTTCCTGTGATGGGCTCTCCTTTTACCGGTTTTTTTGTTTGCCTTTGTTGTCTCCCAGGATAAGGATCTTCCGCGAGCACTGTGTGAAAGTGATCAGAGTGAATAATTCCTAGTTTTTTTTCCAGAGTCACCCTTAAAGAGGAGGAACCCCTCTTGATCATCACCCATAAAAACAAGGATCATAAAAAATGTGCTCACAGTGATTTTTTTTTAATTCACAGTTTCTCATAATCCTTCGTCCTTGATGACTGTGCAAGGGTAGAAGATCACCAAGGAATGGTTGGGTGAGAGAATGGTGTTTGTAGATACTTTTGGACTTTTTTTTTGAAGATTCAAAGAGCAACGGCATTAAGGAACTTTCACATATCAGAAGTGCATCGCAGTAACGGTTAAGGCTGTCAAACATGTTTTTTTTTCTTCCTTGACAGGATCATTGTGTCTGTAATCAAAGTCTGAGAAGGGGTTAAGAAATATCCACGGGATTCTGTTTTGTTCTTTTTTTTTCAAAAGTACGACTTGCAGCCCATCAATTGCACCATTTTGTCGAAATGTGGTGTGTCGAAGAGGAAAAGTCTCTGCACTGAGGTAGAAGAAAAAAAAGTGTTTTTGAGGTTGGCTTTCTTGCACGCTGTGGGTCTTGGATTCTTTTGTCCCACGAAGTTCTTATAAAGGGTTAACAAATTCCTTTTTTTTCTGGAGTTCTAATTTTTTTCTTGGTTGCACTCTGCGTCAGTTTTTATTTATAACATAATTTTGTGAAATGAAGGGATGTGTGATTTTTTATCCTTTTTGTAGATTTTTTTTTTGTTTTTTCTGGAGTAACTGATATAACGACAGAGATTTTTTTATTTTTATTGTTCAAATGAAAATTGGTAAAAAATTGTCAAACAAAACGTTTTTGGTGTTAAAATAAACGCTCAAGGCGGTTTTTCTTTTTTTTTCTTTTTGGGTCCTTGTAAAGGATTGGGAGTTTTTATGTCGGAAAAACTAAAAAAGAACATAAAAAAGACAATGAATAATAATTACGGATATCATGTAAGAAGACGACTTTTGGCCCGAGGGTTTGAGGTGATACTACGTCGAAATTAATCCATTTGCTAGAAAGATTTCAGAGATAGAAGGGATTTATGTGATCTTATGAATGCTAAGTCTTCTGTTATTTACATAATAATTTTGTTGCTCTTGTGTAGATTTTAAAGAAAAAAAAACTAATTAAAATAATGGAAGTCTTTAAAGAAAAAAAAAATATAAAAAAATTCCATCCGATCCAAATTTTAAAAATGTAGGTAAACAAAGGTTGATTGTAAGATTTAGGATTTAGTTGTGACACGGCTCGTATTATGGTATGGGGTGTAGAAAACCTAGTCCTACGACCCTTGCTTAAACTATGATCTGACTCCTTCTTAAAAAAAGTAGGAACTTTATGATTTCACATCTTTAAAAATTAAAAAGTGGAAACTTATGCTTTAAGCTTTATTGTACCATATTTCGTCTAAGAATCAAAATGACGAAATACTGAAACAAGGTCCATTTTCTAAATAATAATAAAAAGTTCTAGTACGGAGAAGAACAAGGAAAAAAAGGAATCACTAGGAGTTACATACCTGGCTCAGGAATTACTTGGTGACGTTTTGGCTACTAAGAAGTCCAGTGACCGTTTGATATATCCCTCAAGCTGGCGATGCAAGGAAAAATGCGTAATATTGTTAGTGCTTATGCTCACTTCCATACCTTAGGAACATTCCGAATGGACATGTCAATAGTCTGACGAAGATTATGAAGACCGCCAAGGGACACGAAACAAAGAATCCTTGTGGTGAAGACATCCTAAACACGTGTAGGCCATATAGTCGGATAGTGTTGTAATAATAATAAAAACAACATAAGGAACTACAACGGAGTAGCCAGTTTCATGAAGGCGCAAGTAATTTTGGGACCAGGGACCTCCCAGCGATAATCACCGTCTTCCGCTGAATGATTTTTTGTATAGAGGCGACAAAGAGAAGCAAAACCCAATAGCTGCTGGAGCAATTAAGTGGCATACGCTGGTCAAAGAAAACAGGGAAGCATTTATCTTTATTAGGAAACATTTACCGGGATTTGTAAAAAATATCTGTGGCGGCTTCTGATATAAAGCAGACTACTCAACAACTTTTTTTTTAAGGAATTATGCTTTAAGGAGGAAAAATGCTCAGGAAATTTGTTCACCAAAAAATAAACAATGCTCAAGGTTAACTTCTTGTAGATGACGACAAGATTCTTCACAAATGGCGACAGTATTTTGAAGAACCTTGAAATGAAGAATAGAGTATACTTTGTAATAGCTGAATCTTACATTGAGGAAGTCTCCGACACCACAGTTTAAGAATTTAGTTTTGCGATCTCTCAAAAAGGAGACGCGGTACGACTAGCCGAGATACCCTCAGAATTTTGAAAAAAGATGGGAGGCATATGGTCTTGGTGGCCTCAAGATTCTCATCCCGAAGCTTTTGAAAGGTCTTATTAGCAAATTGAAGCAACCAAGTAACCGAATCTACAAGGAAATGCACGAGGATACACGAATATGCCGCGGGTATTAGATGGCCGTTTGTAAAAAAGTTCCCGAAACTTATGCGCGGATGTTCATAAACACGAGTTAAAAGTAAAATCAAGGAAAAAATTACAAAGAAGATTCATCGAAAACTTCCAAATCAAAAATGGGGTGCACTACGGAAGGTCAAGACCCTTCCCTCTCTTTATTACAGTCTTGTTTTTCCGGGGTTTACATACGGTTCACAATTTACAAGACGCAAGCAGGACTTATAAAGCGTGATCAAATAATAAGCAGGGACCAAATGCAAAGACACCTGCATTTAGTTCGTCTTCAGACTTCGAACAATACAAACAAGTGAGATCTATCGACATTTTTTAAGGTCACTCCGGCAAACCCCACAGGTGTAGCTATAAAGCAAAATTGTAAAGTAGGAGAGTTGTGGTCTGAGATCTCACAATAATTGTGGGTTAGTTATCTTGAGAACTCTAGAAAAATCTCAAAATGAAGAATGGGAAAAACAACAAGTCATAAACGGCGGATAATACTGAAAACTGCTTCAAATTCTAAGCTTTAAGCACGATAAAACAAGGCAGAAGCTGGAGTTAAGACTAGTAGATTAACTCAAAAGTCAGTGACTCGGTTTTGCTGTAAGTGTCATCAGGTTGAGTTTTTTTGCTATGATTCTTCTAATAAAAAGAAATTTATTTCTCAAATGGATGACACAAGAAGGATGAGACAGAAAACTCTCCACATGTGT
The DNA here is from genome assembly GCA_963971375.1 of Platycheirus rosarum. Lineage (NCBI taxonomy): Eukaryota > Metazoa > Arthropoda > Insecta > Diptera > Syrphidae > Platycheirus > Platycheirus rosarum. The sequence continues at coordinate 123,607,086 of OZ020509.1, read as the reverse complement.
CTGTCAAAAATTAAACTTGGTAAATCGAGAGGTAAGCCAATATGGATGTGAATTTTTCTTCTTAACAAATGATGTGACTGTGGTGATGCGGATGCGAATCGCACGGAATTGTGAATGGCTGTTTTATCAGTACATCATTTATTTTTACATATTTACAATTTCAGATCTTCTGTTTGGCTATTTTATGCTTTTATTACCGCATTTTGGTATATCATACTTTTCAACTTTGCCTTTATCATCGGTCGTTAAGGCCGTTGCCTTTACAAAAGCTTGAAGCTTGAAGATAGAATTGGGAGCCATTTGAACCCAATTTCTGCTATCTTTCTTCGATTTTTTTGAGTATTTCGTCTTGTTCAATTTCCTGATAGAGTTATTGACCGCAACACTTGCTTCATAAACTATATCTGGTACTTTTCATTTATAAGTCCATGACAATACTGTTCTCTCTGAAGAATTATATCGCAATTCACCAGGAAGCTCGCCTTAAGAAAGAGTTATTAATTTATTTAGGCGAACAAATCGTACACAAACATTGCTTCTTCGTTGAGCGGCTTTTTGAAGATGGTTTGGTTTTATGATTATTGATGTGTGGAAGAGGACCTTTACCGACTTCACGTGCAAAACTGGAGGCAGTTAGCTAAGGACCGAGACGGCTGGAGATGCTTGTTGGTTGAGGCCCGGTTCCACCTAAAGTAAGACAAGAATGTTATTTGCACAAAACTCCAAGATCTTGAAAAACTTGGTCTGCATCAGAAACTGGGGTGAAAATTTCCCAAAACAGGCTGTACTCCGCTTGGAAAGGAGCGCGCTTTTTCTTTCAAGCTTTGGCGGTAACATTTTTCTTGCTTAGCGGTGCCTGCTCTTTTTTCCACCACCAAGTTTCGTTGGGCTATTGAAAGTTTTTTTTTTTTGAAAGTCCTATCAGTCGCAAGTTTGCAATAGGGAATCTTCTCACAGATTTCATTTCGATATGTACTGATACTTTGAAGCAGTAAAAATGTTTGGTCATTTGTAAAAAATATTAAGAACTCGTCAACATCTTCTGTTCCAACACTAATCGACAATAAAAAAAACCAATTGTTTACTCTTCAGAGAAGACAAATTTGCTTGCCGCCCATTTTGCTGCCAGATCCACGGTGCCTCACAGCGCGAGAATGTAAATTTTTCTATGGACAGATTTTTTTCCGCACTCGTACAGTAGCAAGAGTTCTCAAAGGTCTTGATATACACAAATCCGCTGGCCCGGATGGTATACCCCTGATTCTTCTGAAGAGGTGTTCTCGCTCCTACTCTTCTATCCTACTCTTATCTTTCCTAGAAGATGGAAAACAGCATTTGTCCAGACTGTCCCTAAGAAAGGTGACCCATCCTCCCTCTCCTCCTACCGACCCATAGCACTAACATCCCTTCTTTCTAAGGTCATGAAAACGCTGATTAATCGTCAGCTTAAGGAATATCTCTCGAAGATCGTAAACTTCTCCATGACCGTCAGTATGGCTTCCGCAGCAACCGTTCCATTGGAGATTTGATGGAATATCTCACCGAACAGTGGAACAATTCTTGACATCGCTTTGGTGAAAGTAAGATTATTGCTCTTGATGTCTCCAAGGCATTTGATAGAGTTTGGCATGAGGCTCTCGTATCGAAGATACGTGCTTTCGGGATCGATGATGCTCTTGTTCGTTGGATTAGAGCTACCTCTTGGATCCTTCAATACAAGTGTATTAAACGGTTTCAAGTCTGATTCCCACAAATGATGGTGTGCCCCAAGGCTCTGTTCTGTCTCTGACTCTTTTCCTCATTTTTATAAATTATCTTCTGTCTGTTACTTCTAATCCACTTAAAAGTTTTGCTGACGACTCACCCTCAGCTTTTCATATTAGTTCGATAATTCACGTCCTTCGCCTTCGGACGTTCAATTGCAACGGTACCGTATGTCTAGCTCATTAAACTCCGATTTATACCGCATTGTGAAATAGGGTAATAGGAAATGTGTGCTTCCAAAACTCAATGCTGTCTTCTGGGCAGGTGCTTCACAAACAACGCTTCACCTGCTTGATAGAATACAAATTCGAGCGTTAAGATTGATAGGAAATAGAACTGCCGCTGAAACAATTGCCCCTCTCGAACACCGACACAATGTTTCATGTCTTTCTTTATTTTGTAAAAAATGTTCATTTGAAGTAGCCTGCTGTATTCCTCCCCTTAAAAGTTTCTCCCGTAATACTTGTCTCGCAAGGAAAGCTCATCAGTTCACCCTTGAGCCCAATTTCGGACGTACCGTGGAATATAGGGATTCTTTTTTTAGCCGAACAACACGAATTTGGAATAGTTTACCCGGCGAGATTTACCCTTTCCATTTTGATCAGCAAGCATTCAAAACCAATGTTAATCGGCACCTCCTATCCTTCCCCTCCCTATCTTCGTAATGACTGCGCAGTGTGCTCTACATTAAAAGGGAAATAAATAGACCCTTGTGCGCGCGTTAATTATAAAAAAAAAGTTATTGACTTGATTTCCCTCACCGCATTCACAAAGCAATTATGTCATCAAAAGACTGTTTTGCTGGTCCATATGTTCTCCCAAAATCACTGTGCAGTCTTTCACCCAAGACTTTACGAAACGGGCTTACAAATGGGAGTCAATCTAAGTTTTATTTCCATTACTGAAAATAATATTTAACAAGATAAGATCCTCTGTGCTCCGATTATCTTCACAGATAGTTTCTTGTCAGGAACACCAATACCGCGGTGTCTTCCTAGCATTCGTTTGTTTTCCTTACAAGTCTTTTCAAATTTCCGCCAGCAGACGTACATTTCTTCTTTAAGATTCTCCAATGAAAATCTATAAAAACGCATCTTTTTTTCTTCTGACTTCTGAATGGACAATACACTGTCAAATAGCTTTCCCGCAAGAATGAAAGCAATTCCACCTCGTAGAACATCTTAAAATCCATGTTTTCGCCGTTACGTTTCTTGGACATGAGTTAAGCTCTGATCCAAGCCTTTTCCAGGTTGTTCAAGGATCCTCCCTAAGACGAAAACATAAAGGCAACAACGATATCTACTCCTTAAAGAACAGCCCATAACTTCCTTAACCACCTGGCTCCAAAAATTAATTTAACTCTTGCAATAAATTTTCTTCTCCCGTGATATCTTCCGATTACCCAAAATTATTTCAGAGCGCAGGCTAACAAATTAGTAACAGATGAACAGCGAAAAGTGGAAGCGTGCGCGCGCGCCATCACCGCCAAACGTCCATAAGTCACCCTCTAATTCAAATATTCAACGGTTTTTCCTTATGCTAGGATAATGCACAAAGTCCTTTGAACTAACGTTTTCTTAGGTCTGTGGTGTTCCCAGAAGTGCACCCCCTTTTCCCAATGTTATTCCTCCTAAGCAACTGCTGCTTAGTAACAGAATATAAATGCGTGACTTGTTGTAAGTCGAACAAACACCCTCTAACAGAGTAGAGTAGAGAATACCTAAATCAACCCTTAGCTCTGTAATCGTTACTATTTTTCCGTTTTTTTTTTTCTTTCAGTTAACGGAAATTAACCGAAATATCGATCGATCTTAGGAAATAGTCGCGTGCTAGAGCTGTAATTTTGGAATTTTCAACCCCGTTCCACCAGTTTAAGGGTGGCTTACAATGTGCACCATTATAGAAGAGTGTTTATGATATGGTGGCATGAAGGTGGCTTGAACAAACACATGAGGGTGTTGAACAACTCTGAGACTGACAACGCATAGTGCACCCGGCAACCACACTCTGGAGGGTGCAAACTATTACAACCACCAAGGTTCAGGGTGCGCGCGCTGGTGGCAGTTTGTTTCTGCAAGAAAGGCTGGCACTCTTCAAAAAGTCCGATGATTCATGCATCATGCTGCCCCCGATTAATGTCGAAAGTCACAATAAGGACCGAATATTTAAATTGAATGGCATTTGTTTTGTTTGTAGGACCGAATGATTCTACAGAGAGGAACGATCTCAATGGGCGTTCGTTCTTTGAGTTGACGTCCACGCTGAACGATTAAATTGCCATTCAATTAACGAAAATTCTTTTGGTTTTGTATCTTTGGACGTGCCTTGGTGTGGGTTCGACCTTTGGTTCCGCTCGAGAGTCTAGAAATATAAATATTGTTCTGGAGGAAATCGAGACCTAACACATCCAGCGACCACTTAGGACTATCGAGATATAGATGCGGCGAGACTGAAATAGTATACTTAGTGACGTTGACGATGTTTGGAATATAGAGGGCGGGTTTTATCAATTAAAATAATTAATATGCAGATGTTGATTGTTAATTTTTTTAATTGAAAGTTGGGCAACTCAAGACGGTAATTTATTGGATGGATTTATTTAATGGTCGTCGTTCGCCGTTACAAAGCTTATGAGGCCGGTTATGTGATCTAGTTAGGGACAGCTGGTAGATTTTATGAACGACCATTAGAATGAAGAAGTTACATTATTTATCAAGTCAGGGACAGAGAGAAACAATAGAAACTTTTGAAACAATGTCTCCGCAAAGTTAAATTGTCAGTCAAATTATGATTATGCAATGAGTGTTTCTTGACTTGCAAGTTGTAAATTTCACAGCAATTTGGAGATATATTTCTTCATTATTACCAAGCAAATTAGAGGATTGAGAACGGAAGACGTTACATGGGAAGCACTTCCAGAACCTTATCGAGTTATCTGTTGAGCAGTCATTGTTAGAGTGAAATAAGATGAGAGAAAAGATAAACTGTATTGTAAGAAACTTTCAGCAAATGTGTAGCTTCTTGACTACGACATCCCTAAGAAGGCATTGAAACGACAGGTTAAGTTACCGTTAGACACATGACGAGCATCAATTAGCTTTGCCGCATTTGCCCATGTGACTCCAAACGACTAACAGTTCTATAAAGCACTTTTGGGCCGATAAATCAGTTTTAGCCATATTATGGAACTAAGAATGTTTGTAAATCTAAATGTGAAGAACGTTTCACATTCCTGTTGTTTGGCTAAAAATTAAATCTCTATATTGGATATTCCGTCCGAAATTGGGCTCAATGGCGAATTGATAAGCCAGTTCTGGCTAGAAGATTATCACTGAGAATTTTTTTAAAGGAAGAAATGAAAATGGCTACTTTATATGAGTATCTAAATTTATTACGCGAAAAATCGATAAAAGCAGAAACATTCCAAAAATGTTTGAAAGATAGAAATGATTCAATGGACCTGCACCTGCAAACATATGTGAGTTATCCTCAAGTTTAGGACGCATAAACGCCTCAGAAATCGTAAAAAAAAAGTTTAAATATTTCTTGCCTCGATATAGAAAACCTGAACACTCCATATTTTGGCGAGTTTTTGGTTATTGCAATGAAGATCGTATTAGAGAGCTTTTTGGCTATCTTAGTTTTGATTTGCTTCAATGCCAAGAGAGAGCATTGCGGTTTTGAACCATCAAACTCTTTACGATTTTTCATGGCCTATTTCAATGATGTACAAAAAAACCGGAATTCAATAAAGCACAGGACTTGATGTAGTCCTATTCACGCATCTTGAACATTTTACAAGGATCACAAAATTCTAGCAATAGCAACTCCAATTAAGTATCCTTATTCTTGAAACATAAAATCTTGATCAAAGCCAGATCCGTAACCACGATTTTGTTCTGACAGGCTACGATAATTGTCTAAAGAGGAATTTTGTACATAAAAAAATGTACATAGGTACTTTAATTCAGGAACTCATATCAGCAGTAGAAAACAGCACGCTTTAACCACAGGGTGATTGGTATAAGATGCACCAAAAAGCTTGAGCGAGTAGGTTGGGTTAAGACATAAACAAATCGTACGTGGGCCACGTTTGGGCGGTAGGGGCCATTTTCTAAAAAAAAAAATATTTAAAAACCTTTTTAAGAAAGCCAGAAATGTCGCCTTTGATTTTCATTTTAAATTAAGTTGTGTTAGTGAATAAATAAAAAAAATGTCAAAATAATTATTTTTAACATTTTATGTATAATTTTTATTTTCAAAATTCAATGCTCTTATCAATTTTCAATAAAAAAACTGAAAACCGGATGTTAAAATGTATCTTAGTATGTCTCCTTATTATTTAGCAGTTAATAAAAAAAAAAAATGGATTAACTAGATTTTACCTTTTTTTATTGTTGCACGTGTTCAATTTAAATAAAGTGCACGACTGGGTCTCACGAACTTGCTCTAATGTGCGAAAGTGGTCTTGGAGCCTGAGATTTTTGAAAACAGGAGGTAAAAAATCATTTAAAATTTTGTTAGTCACTTAAAAATCACTAGTTAAAACGTTTTTTTTTTGGAAAAAATTAAGTAAGCCAATTAATTTCTTTTACAGTTTTGAATTTTAAGGAAACATTTTTTTTCAAAAGCGTTACCAGTTTTTTTTAAAAAAAACATTTTTTTTTTGAAAAACTTTTCGAATTTATCTTGAGTTTAATCAGAAAACAAAAAAAATTAAAATTTTTAACAAACTGTTTTTGAAAAAAAAAATAAATAAAAAAAAATAAAAAAAAATCTTTCTTTTTTTAATTAGTTTAAGAGTTTTCTCGGAAAAACTAAGTATGCAATAAAATTTTAAAGCTAAATGTCTATTGAGGAAAAAAAATATTAAAAATCGTTCGACCATTTTTTTTAAAACTGAATTTTAAGGAAACATTTTGTTTAACCAGTTTTTTTTTTAAAAAACCGTTTTTTTTTTAAAAAACTTTTCGAATTTATTTTGAGTATTATCAGAAAACAAAAAAATTTAAATTTTTAACAAACTGTTTTTGAAAAAAAAAACAAATTAAAAAAAACTAAAAAAAAATCTTTCTTTTTTTAATTAGTTTAAGAGTTTTCTCGGAAAAACTAAGTATGCAATAAAATTTTAAAACTAAATGTCTATTGAGGAAAAAAAAATATTAAAAATCGTTCGACCAGTTTTTTTAAATAGTCGTTTTTTTAAGTAAGTCATTATAAGGAAATCTGTAGTTTTCATCTGGGAAAATTATTTAAAAAAATTCAATCAACCCGTTTTAAAAATATTTCGAAAACCAATTTTTTTTTTCAGAAAATTTAAAACAAATTGAAAAGAAAAGTTTTTGAAAAGCAATATTAGTTGAATTATAAATGACTTTATGTGTGCAAAATTTTATTGAAATCGGAATAATGGTTTACGATAAAACCGAATATGAAAAAAACCAGTTCTATGAGAGGTACCGTTATAGAACTAATTCAAAAAAAAATTCTAACTGAAAGATGTATTTTTGTAAAAAAAAATAGCACCCTAAAAGTTTTATCAATATCGTTAGAGCTGTTTTCGAGAAAATCAAACTTTTTGTTAAAAATTGTATGGCTGGTACCGTTATTTTTCGACCTAGAGCAAAAATGAAAAACACCCCCGGATATACTAAATACCAATTTCGAAGCAAATCGGCCCATCCGCTTAGGCTCTAGAGGTGCGAACAGACAGACAGACGGACAGAATTTCCGGACCCAATTTTTTCAACTTCTCTATTTTCGTAATGTCATGTTTGATTGTTAGAATTTTTTTTTATTTTTGCACGAATATAACTTGCATTATAAAGTACTTTTAATCGCAAGTAAAAAATATACCTACATGGCTACCTATTGCCCAAACAATATGTTTTACCTAACAACAAATAAATATGGAAGGACATTCTGTTTAACACACATTTCAAAATTGCGTATCAAATCGTCATCAAAACCAAAACGATGGCAAGTTAGTCTCGGGGAAAATTGACAGATATGCATTATTGCTCCGGTTTACCGGATGCTTCCATTTGGGAAGGACAGAGACTGTACGCTGAAAGGTTTCCCAATAGGAGATGTCCCCACTATTAACTTTTTCCAGGACTTCACATTCGTATTCGGGAACATGGAGTGCTGGAGACTCAAAGGAATGAAAGGTTAATATACCAACAAGATGGAGCTCCGGCTGCGGCACACCAGCGTTAATATAGAAATTTCATACCTTTGCCTAGTATAGCTCTTACTAAATAGTTCAATAAAATAATAATTCATTGAAATTAAATGAACGATTACACTAAAAAGCTTGACTTTATATGAAACGTTGATCACTTGTTGAAATAACACGTTTTTTCGCTTTTCTGGAATTCTTTCATCAGATTGCTCCTTGAGTAGAACTGACTGTCAATAAAAAATTCTCTTTTTTCTAGCATATACTTTGAACCAATAGTTCGTTAGCGATTCCATGACCTTGAAAAGGAGGAATGATGAAGGAAGTTAAGTAAAGTATTGAAGCCGCCATAAAATGAAGAGGGTCTTTCCAGCTGAAAGTTGCATGAAGCAGACATTTTAAGTTGCTTATCGGATAGAAGCATTATTTAAATTAGCAAGCCGCATCTTTCCAACCGTTTACATCAAGCATAGATATCTAAGATGCCGCCTTCATAAACATCTGCTTCGGTATCATATTCCAATACCGATTTTTGCTAAACTACAATTTTCTTTATCTTATTTTGACAGTCCACCCATATAGAAGATGTTTTTTTTTTTTAAATGTCATCAAAGGACATCTCGCGCTGAAATCCAATATTGCAATCTTAAAATTTAGTTATCCACTTAATTTTATCCCCAAACTCACCTAATTTGAATTCTTCCACAACTCTTTGCTCCCCATCCACGACAAGATGCATTCGTGTTCGACGCACATTCCCGCCGGACACATACTCAATAACCATTAATTTCTCCTGTCATATGGTCTTAATTATATAACTAAAACCAAGAGGCAGACACAAGGTACATAACATATATATATGTATAGTTGGCTCAAGAGGCCCGCCATCATGTGCCAGACAAGACAACAAATGCAAAGGGAGACCGGCACTAAAAGCCTTTAAAAAGCGGCCTCTCCTCTCATCTGATTATGATGATGATGGGAGGGAAACCTGTAGAAATTTTGGCGCCAAAATGCACTGATTTCATGATCAGCATGGCATATACTCTATACCCCATACCAAGTCGGTGGAGGATCTGGCCTAACCAGTCCAACTGCATATTTGGACTCTTTAGTCGTGGGGGTAAGGTTGTTGGTTCGAATCGATCGGATGGTGGGTTTGGTTCTTGTTCTTTGGTCTTTTCCTGACTTTGCTTTGGTTAATGGATGTCTTTGGTCATGAATATCGTCATCATCGCCTTCTTACCAGACTCTTGAGTTAGTTTTTGCTAGTTTGAGGGCAAGGTATTTGATTCGAAAAAAAATTAGAATGAGAGATTGAAACTTTTATTAGGGTAGGGGGCGCTGTTGTCGGTTGATTTTTTGTTTTTTGTCTTTAACTCTTACGGACCATTCACATATATTAGCCCAGTAAAGAACAAAATAGAAGTAAAACTACATGTAGAGGGCGCTGCTATCGTCGGGAATATGTTAAGAATCAGAACTGCGTATCAATGTTAAAATAAATTGATTTTTTTTGAAAATTCTAGCGAAACAAATGCAACAACAAGCAATATTTTTATTCACCTGCCTAATCTATATTCTTCACACATACTTTCAAACGTTCTGTGAATTTGCTGTCAGTTGACAATAATCATACCCCGCTTCCACTAAAAAGGGTTGACAGCAAAGTTAATGTCAATCTACAACTGTCATTCTGATATTGACAAATTTAACAACTGACGTCACTATCACAACTGTCAGTTTAACAATAAGTATCAGTTTGAAAATGAAACCAGCCTTTTTAATCACAACTAAATTATTTTAGTTGTCAATGTGACAGTTGTTTTGCTCTCAGTGTGACAGTTATAACTTTAAATGTAGGTAACCAAAAATGTACGAAATTCCAAATTTGACAGCCAATTTTGTTAAGTTCAATCAAAATGTTGTGTCAAAATCTTCGTTAAAGAATCTCCTGGCAAGAAAAATGTGCGACTCACTGTATAATTTCAAATTCTCGCTTCTTTTTGTGTCTATGGCATGTTTTCTGCAAAGACTACGGGCGGCATTCAATGGTTTCTCATTAAGATCTGCCCAACAAGATGGGAGAGCCGCATGTCAGGAATGCCAAAGCGAATCATATGCGAAGTTGGCCCGAAAAAATCGTTTTCCAAAAGTCATTGTAAAAAGGAAGAAGAAGTGTATGTATATGCCGCAGCCGCGCCACTCGACAATGCACCCAAGTGGGCCAAAAAAAAAACAAGATCCTTCTTCATCTTCATTCAAAAGACTGGATAGTGAGCCCTTTTTGTTTGTTGCATGCTACAGTGCATGCAAAAATAATTCGTTTTCCAGAGAATCGAGCGACAAAGATGTCTGACAGCATTCCAAGGGCGACAGTCGCTGCTCCTTCTTCTCCCCAATGCTGCATCCATCGTTGCAACGTTAGAAACAGCAAAAGAATTGTTGTTTGGTTGCCTCCTTCAGAATGCTTTTGAATGCCCCAAAGGACCAAAGAGGCAGGCAAAAGGTTTATGACACGTTAGTGTGATTATTTTTTTTTCCATTTTTTTTTTGGTTCACTTTAACTCCTTCAAAGCCATGCGCCTGGTAAATTTTGTTCGTTCCTCTTGAGATCCAAAGGGGATTGGCTTGGAAGTCATTTTTGAGTAAGTGATCACTAGTGACCGAGACTGGAATAATCAGGCAAATGCACTAATTGCAGTGTTGCCTTGACAAGGCGCCACTTTTGCCGGAGATCCTAAAAATCACACAGATTTTCAAACGAAGCGTTATGATTTTAACCCAAATATCGATGGAATACAAGTGCAAGGACACTTAGGAAGGGTGGTCCAACCTACACTGGAACAAAAGTGCATGTGAAGTTATAATTTGCACTCTTCTCTCGACCAAAGGAAGTTCAATTAACAAGTTTGACTTGGGATTCGTTTGGTAAGTCATTTATGCAGAGAATGAAGCAATTTATCAGCCTTAGGGTTGTTGCAGAGTTGATTGGTGGATGCCGAAAGATGTGATAGCTCATATGAAACAAGAGTCAAGCCACCCAGCGACTTAATTTGTAATTTTCAAGTATTGAATGGCAGGTTTGTCGGCTCTGTTGTTTGAAGAAATTCGTCCTGGTTTTTCGAACAAAAGATGTTTCAATTGTATTTGACGTTTTCTGACTAGTTGGATGATGTCCTCAAGACTTCTTTTGTAAAATGTGTGTTCGGAGTTATTCAAGGTTAAAAACGGAGATAAGTCTACGCATGCATGGAAGCTTTTCAAGATGTTAAGAGACCTGTTGATGCTGGGTTTTGGTGCAAGGCTTATGAATGTTAACTCGTTGGGAGTTCTCATAAAAAGAACGCACATCTGAACTGTGCATCAGATGCCACGATGTTATAGCAACTTGCAGCACGTATACGAACCTTCTAGCCTTTTAGCTTCTTCGTTAGATGATGAAAAGCCCATTATAGCCAATGAAGAAGTTGTTAAGAGCCAAATTTCTTGTAGACAAACACGGAAACAGCAGTCATGGTGAATGGAGGATAGAAAATATTTGCGGTGCACTGCTATAATGATTGAATGAGTAAGATTTGGAGAAGAAGAGGCAGCGTCTCTGGAGCCATAGTAAGCGCCTTACCCAAGAGGTTGTCAGAGGATACTCAACGGTGGAGCGGATGTATTCTCAGATTATTTGTCTACATTTGTCCATAATTCGACGTATTTCTGCCTCTGCGCCTCCTTTGCTGGAGTATCAGTTACCGTATAGAATTTTGTCACTGATCATTTTAAGACTGACAGTAGGCCCCCTCCTTGATTCTGAAATGATAATTTGGTCTCCATGTTTCGGCTGAAGCGACTTTTTAAAGTTTTGTTATGTGGTCGAATGTCTCATTCAATCAGCTGTTTAATGGAAAACTGGCTATGGCTATAATCACTGTTCTCGTCGATGTTTGAAAATATTATCATTGGTGGAATCCTCTTTTTTTTTCTTCGCTGACTTAGGTGGATAGTAAAAACTTGCTTGACACTTTTGATGATACTCAGCATTGACGGCGACTAAATCAGTGTTCAAATTATGCAACTGGCTCATGCGTTTTTCCATTTTTTTTTTCGATTTTTTCGAATTGAGTCACTTTGACCGGAGTGGGGCTTTTTCAAGGACATCTTTGCCTGGTTATCTCTTAAATCATCAGTGATAGCTTCCTTACAAAAAAGTTTATCTGCTTGAACTCCTCCTTTACATATAAAACACAAGTCTGATTCACTAGATGTAGACTTTATCTCCGTAAAGTACTCGATTTTGCGCGAACACGGATTCACCAAGTTCTCTTGATGGTCCAACCTGGTTAATACATGACCAGCTTTCAATCACTCCGTTGGTTTTGGTGGGCCAGAAAAACGCAGAAACGTAAGACTGGTCTTAGCTCTGCTGGAGAAAAATCCAATGCTAAGGCCATTCGACTTCTTCAAGATCTATCATTTAATACCGAAATAAACAACTTCAAGAAATCAAAAACCATTTCAAGAAATAGCTGGTTGACACATTTAACTTCAATGTTTGGTGAGGATAACAACATAATTCGTTTGGGGGGATTTCTGTCACCAACCTCCCGGAAAGTTATAAGCATCCGATATTGTTAACCAAATACGACGATTTAATAGTACGCAAAATACACTTGGATCACAATCATTGCGGAAAATCATTAACGGAGCACTTAATACGGGAAGAATTCTAGATTTCTGGTATAAAATCACGAGTCAAGAAATATATTCGGAGCTCTCCAGCCGTTTATGGGAGATCTACCTCTTGAACGAATCACCCCAGGACCACCACTTGTGTGGTCCTTTCTGCATCAAAGCCAGCGTAATAAAATTCGATAAAATTATAAAAAATTGGTTTTCGGTCTTTGTCTGATTGTTTCCAAATTCGCTCGGATCTAATAAGAGAAATGTTCCTGACAGCCTTCACACGCCTCGCGAGCAGACCGGTCCTCTCTGATAATGGTATCATTTCTATTGGAGCGAAAAGGAAGATCAACCAAGAATGGAACAAGGTCATCAATAAATGCAAAGACAAACTAGAAATCCAGGAAATTGTTTGGAAATTTATTCCGTTTTACAGCCCTAACTTTGGTCGACTTCGGGAGGCCGCAGTTAAGGCCGTGAAATATCTTAGTAAGAAAATGGCTAATATAACCGATTCAATTCCTTATTATTTCGCATTGAACATTTTTTGAATAGTCAATGGTTGACTATTGAATCCAAAATCATCAGAAGCAGAAGATGCACACGCCCTTACACCATTCTATTTCATCACACAACGAAGCTTCAGAAACTCTGTAATGGATGCAAGTCCATCAACGGCCGTCCCAATCACATAACGCTGATTGCAAGTGCAACAAATTCAACAACACTTCTGGAAAGTGTTCACCAAGAAGTAAAAGCAGAAAAAAAAATAAAAATTGAGATTTCCAGTTCGAAAAAACTCTGTTGACTGTAAGGGGAATGTTCGGAAAGTCAATGTTAAAACAACAAAACGGGAGGTAATGCATCGCGCAACAAATCGCTTGGGTCCCTCTTTTTCAAGACGATGGCCCAAGACAGATGCACAGCATACTCGTATCATCTCACTGATAACTCAAGTTCTTTTATGTTGGCTAGTTCTCACTACCCCGATAACCGTGGTGGCTTAGTAGTTAGTGTGTCGGAATGCTAAGCGAAGGGCGGGGGTTCGATTCCCGCTCAGAGCCACCTTTTTTCCGGGGTACTGCCTATTGCGAAGAACTGACAAAACCCCCAATAGTAAAATTTGTCTCGAAACAGAGCATCTCATGTATCCCTTCGGACTCGGCGTTAAATTGTTGGTCTCTTCCATTCTTGCAGATTAACAAGACACACAGGAAAGGTTGAGAGGATAAGTCACAAGACCTTGGCTCTTTAAGGAGCTGTCGCGCAAATAAATTTAATTTAATTTAAAAATTATAAATCCAAACAACCATTTCAGGTATGGTCATCGATTGGGAGAAGTTTTCATTAAATACTGCGACTAGGAGTTCTCGGTCGAAACCTCTTTGAACCTTAAGTTCGATCTGATGACCATCGACAATCATGTGAAAGAATCACTGAACGACCATCTCCACTTTCTGCCAACAAACACGTACATCATCAATACGGTGGGAATGCATTTAAGAGGTCATCGCTTAATATAAATCAAGAATTACAATAAAGAATTAGGGTCTTAAGTCACTCCCTTGGGGTACAACTAGTGTCATTTGTGCTGAGTATGTTAATTTAATCGTTTTTAAGTTAGGATTCCAGTCTAACAGGATTGCTAATAGTAGATAGATCAATGTATGTCACTGTTTTTTTAAGTTTTTCATCTTTTATCTCATATATCTGTTTGAAATTTAAACTTCCTGTAAAAGAAATTTCTTGAAAGTCAATTGTATAAAATTCCAGCTCATCCAACCGTTAAGTATAAATTCGTTATTTCCTTTTCATTTTCAAAAAAAAAAAAGAAAAAAAATGGAAAAACACAAGAAATCTCAACTCAAGATCTCTCATCCATAGTTGTGACCATCGAAGGAGTTCACAAATCCCTGCTATTCATCCCAAAAGGAAGAGATCAACAAGGTAATCTAATGAAATGACATACTATTTCTACGCGGGATGGGTCAGCATTTCTAAAAAAAATTGTTCTCAAAATGGATAAAACTTAATCAAATTGCTGATGAAATTTATGTTATACAATGAAAAACAAGGTCCTGTGACAAGATCAAGACCTACGACTAGAAACACTAATTAAAACTGAACTGTGAAGAAGCCCCGACCATCTGATCAAAAGTTCTTGGAACTTAATCATCAACACTCTGGATTATGGTCGTGCTGGATATGTTCTTCTTCATCTTCCATCTCTTTGGGAGTAGGAGACTTCGCTATGGAAGTAACAAGTTTTGTTGTCTGTTTACTTTGTTGTGGTCTTCTTCATTTTATGTTAAAGGCATGTCCATGTTCATGTCCAGTCCATTTTTGCTTAATGTTTGCTGCAAACAATGGAACAATCTTTACGAAATGACAAGAAATGGCAAGGGGTTATGGAGAGTTGTCTTGTGTGGAATTCTTTGCATAGATCAATCGCATTCCGACGACCGTTGTTTTGCTGATGTTGATTGTAGATATTGTTACTAACGTAGTGATGTGTCTTTATCTGGAACAGTAGACGGTGGTTTTAGGTTTGTTGGGACTAAGCTGGACTTTTTGGAACCAGGAGGCAAACAATAATATTCTAAGTGGAGAAATAAGACAAAATATATTCAATTGAATTTTGTTAAAGAAGTTTTATGGAGTAGAATACAATTCCCCTTAAATTTTCAAGCTCAGTAGTGGAAAAGTTAAATTTTAGCTGACTTCTATGTCATTCCATCAGAACCAAGAGCTTTATAAAATATATTATATTAAGTTTATTCCAATTGCTGTGCAAAACTGCGAAATTCACCGAAAATCACCAAACAACTTTCCAAAGTGAATTTTTCATAGTTTTTCACAGAAGAGAGAGCTCACGAGAGAGTAAAAAACTTCCCCACCCTGTGATTTTCTACTACAAAATTTTTTGTGCACATAAAATTTAAGACTGTCAAACTATAAAAAAAAAACATTTGACATTTCACATGTCAGTTCTGCCTGTATATCTGTGATTTTCTGTCCAAAATCGTTCCACCGATTTGTGCACAGTTTTTCTTTCTCTGAGAGATTATTTCCCCCACTCCTGAAAAATGCTGTGCTTTGAATTTCTGTGAACCAATCAATTGGAATTGGAACACACTGATTATAAGAGAAAATAGTGTCGATCTAAAGCTCAATGGGGATGGTCGCTTTTACCTGTGGCGGGCGCACAAAAAAAAAATAATTCGAAAAAACAAAACAAAAAATGTCTTCGCTTTATCCCCTTCGCGCTTGTTAAACAAAATACCACTCGCGAGGCAAAGCTCTCATCTATCCTTATCACCTCCTATGTTTATTGTATGATGATTTGCAGTGCCTGATTGTCATATGATTTGTCTTATTGTGATGTATTTTTTAATAAATTTTTTTGTAAGTAAAATATCTTAAGGGCATAACACCTAGGATAGTTTGCTATTACGGAAATTAGTTTGGGCTTACACCTCGCAGTTCGACTTAATCGGAGTTGTGTTTTTATTTTATTTAAATGGTAGCTAATTTTCTCGTCGTATATTCGAACATTCGTGGCGTCATGTGTACGTCTATACATTGTGCAACACAGACCAGCTGTTTTGGCATTAAATGAAACTCAAGTTGGAGCAAATACTGATTTATCAGAAATTGCTCTACATGGATATACATTAGTGCCATTACTATTTTCCTTGTTTGCCAGAGCCTTCCCCAATACGGTCAGTGCTCCAACACGGACTTTAACTTCTCGTGGCTCAAATTCACTGTCCGCAAGCATATCATTTATTGTTCTTTTATTTACAGGAGCCCAAATCTCGACAGTAAATCGACTTCTAACGAGTTTGATGCGCTCTCCGATTCCATTTCAAAAATTGTTTCCCATTGTCCTCGCACTGAAATCGTTATTGCGGGCGATTTCAATGTACACAAATCTAGTTGGCTCCGCTATTTTGGTCCAGACAACACCCGAAGGAACAAGAAAGGTATCTCGAGATCTTTGCTGGGTTACACAGCCTTACCCAACCTCGTCGATGAGCCTATTCGAGTATCGGAAGTTCCTTGATAAGTATACCATTAGTGTAACTCCTCCATTTAGCACGTCGGACCAATGTGTCAATTCAGCAAATTTCTCGTCCTACACTCATCCAGTTAAAGAAAAACTTCCAACCACAGACCGTTTGGCAATACGAGAAAGCCAACTGGAACGGCCTGAATAATTTCTTTCATAACTTTATCAGTCTAAAGAAGTAAGTTTCCGTTCTTACAAAGCCAAACCTACAGAGGAAAATCGAATAAATCACAAAAAAGTAAGGAACTCCTGCAATTTCGTTATTGAATTTTTGCATGACCAAAAATTGCAACAAGAAATTCTGCAATGTCCCAAAGGCATTAAAAACTTTTGGTCATCCATAAAAAATATTAAAAAATCCTCATCATCTTCGATTCCAACGCTCGTCGCAAATGACAACTAAATTAACTACTCTTCAGAGAAGGCTAACTTGTTTGCATCCCATTTCGCTACTAGCACTCACAGAAACGTTGCCCCTCCTGTACTTGAGAATGTAAATTTTTCCATGGGACAGATTTTTTTCCGCATTCGTACAGTTGCAGGAAATCTCAAAGATCTTGATATACACAAATCCGGTGGCCCGGATGATATAACCCGTTCTTCCACACTGGAAAAACCACTGCGTAGGCTTTTCGATCGCTCCTACTCTTCTAGAATCTTTCCTAGAAGGTAAAAAAACAGCATTTGTCCAGCCTGTTCCTAAAAAAAGGTGACCCATCCTCCCCCTCCTCCTTCCGACCCATAGCACTAACAACCCTTCTTTCTAAGGTCATGGATTTCCACAAAATAAATGCTGGTGTACCCCAGGGCTCCGTTCTGTCTCCGACTCTTTTCCTCATTTTTATAAATGATCTTCTGTCTGTTACTTTTACTGTTTTGCTGATGACTCTACACTCAGCTCTTAATATTCGTTGAATGATTCACGTCTTTCGCCTCGGACGTGCAATTTATTTATATAAATGGGTTTAGTTTAGTAGTGCCCCGTGGCTTAGTGGTTAGTGTGTCGGACTGCTAAGCGAAAGAACCTGGGTTCAAATCCAGCTCATAGCCACCTTTTTTTCTGGGGTACTGCTTCTTGCGAGGAACTGAAAAAACCTCCAAAAGTAAAATTTGTTTCGAAAAAGTGCATCTCATCTAGCCGTTCGGACTCGGCGGTAAACTGTAGGTCCCTTCCATTCTTGCAGAGTAACAGCACACACACAGGAATGGTTGAGAGTATAAGTCACTAGGCCTTGGCTCCTTAAGGAGCTGTCGCGCCAATTAATTTATATTTATTTATTTAAATGGGTTTATACAAATGGGGTACTAGGAATCGTGTGGAGTTTAATGCTTCGAAGCATTAAAAGTTTCGCCCGTAATACTTGCTAGCAATGCTCATCAGTTCACCCTTGAGCCTAATTTCGGACGTACCGTGAAATATAGGGATTGTTTTTTTAGTCGAACAACACGAATTTGGAATAGTTAAGCTACCCTCCCTAATTTTCCTATGGTCGCGCAGGCATGTAAAAAAAAATAAGATAAGAAATAAGCAGAGGCTTTTGAGTTTTATTTTACCAGATCTGCTTCGAGGTAGTTAAGAGATCAGAGTTACTTTTAGTAAGCACCCAAGTCTCGGATCCATGTGACTACCGGTAATACAATAGTCTAGTTTAGTCTGGAGGGATGAAGGAATCTTGTTGAGGTTGTTGACTTCTGACGATAATTCTACGTTATAAAGCCACGGATTACTATATCCAACGCCAGGTTGAACTAACTTAGTGTAAATTAAATGTCACAAAATCCTCGTTGGTATAACCTATCTTAATTATTAGTCTTCCAGACTAACATTCTTTACTCATTTCTGTAAGATTAAAAAATCTTGAATTCATTCCAAGCATAAGCAAAATATTTCTTACAGGAACCCCCTGTAATAACGTAAAGAAAAGAAATAAAAGAATTTCTTATTAGAAAAAGGAAATCAATGGAATTCTTTGACAAATTCTTCGAAGTGGATCACCCAACTTGGCAAGCAAGCCTGTCTAGTCTACTCCCAGTCCATTAACTACAAGTTCAATGGCAACTTAAAAAAACACTTGTTCTCATTAAATTCCAAAAAAAAAATATTCAATAAATTGTTTCCTTGTGATGCCATGTTGGAATCAATTGCAATTGCCAGCTTAGAATTAAATTTTAAGAACCCATGCCAACATGTGTCCCGCGTTGGGAAACAGCAGCCAGCCGCCTCTTCTTGGTCTTCTTGGAGACAAGAACAAACACCACTTGTTGGTCGCATAATCGCGGATAGATATGCCACTTAAGGCATAGTCAAGTGTTGTCCCGAACGACAACAAATAATAAAACTAAAGGGTTGTTCGGACATTTTTCTTTTCTTTTTGTATCTTTTAGATATATTTTTGTATCCAATTCATATTCATATCAAATGTAATTTATGAGCTGCTGGAAATGTGATGGGAACATGATTACTCATCGTCGTCGTTGTGGCCGTCAGCTTCTTCACATCATAGTCCCGTCCCGTCGTTGTCGGCATCAAGTCGTGGTGAAGTCGAAGACGTGTGGTATTCTTTACGATCTACGAAAAAAGACACTTTGGCCAGGAGTTTTGTTGCATCAACGGATGTCGTCCAATGATGAAGTTCTTCGATTTTTTTTTTCTGTAGATTTTAAGTATCTGTATCCCCTGGCGTTTTGGTTCTGTGGCGCTGAGTTATCTCCTTTTTTTACGGTTCTTTAATTGAAACGGGAAAAAGTGCTTGGCGCATTGGAGATGAGATAACCTTGTCCTTAATTTGGTTCCTCTTATGAATTAAATGCGGATTGTTTAAAAGTCTGATGAGATGCGCACTGATGATGGGATGAATTAAGCAAGAGACACCGGAGAAGAGCACAGCCAGCACAGCGTCTCGTCGACGTCGTCGGAAAGAAGTAATCAGCAACAAATCTGAGGACACGGTATCCGGTGGTTTGACAGAGAATTCCCGCTGTTAAAATTGCCCACCTATTAGGGCGCCATTCACTGAGTTTGATAGTAAACAATCCGACTCCGTCATAATATAATAGCTCATTGGAGGTTTAGAAAGAAGCAAGCATTCCAAGAACTGGGGCGCTGGATAAAGCTTTTCATCATCGTTTCTTATTAGTTGTAATATACTTATAGACAGATTGGTTGAAGTCACTAGTTAAGAACACAACTAGGAAGGCTGCTGATTTAAGGAACAATCTATTAGTTTAAGTAGAGGGCAGTTCCCAAATCTTTTCATTCAGAAATTAGGAGATCTTAGCTTTTTTTTTTGAGTATCTTAACTGCCAGCAATAAATGGATACTAACCTAACAGAAAAAGATGTTTTTTTAAGGTTTTAATGAAAGTTTTCTGTTACGAAAATCGATACCGTTTATAACCTTTCCAAGTTGAAAAAGTTAATAAGTTCACAAGTTTTTTTATTACTAGATTCAGGACACTATTAGAATCATAGATACAGCAATATAGGATCATAGTTGCTTTTGAATTTATATAAATCAAAAATAGAATTGGTCCTAGAATGGAGCCCTGAGGAACACCTTTTTTTAAAGAAAGTTAAGCTGATTTAAATGTAGTGTATTGAAATGAGCTAAAGCAATTAGTTTTATTCAAAAATAAAACAGATCTACAAATTTTACATGAAATGTTGCAACAACAATAGTGCTGTCAACCGCAGGTTGCGACAACCTTAGCAACAACTATAGCCAACTTGAAAGCACATGTAGATCCAGAAGAGGCCGTCTTGGATAAAGACTTCTTTATAGTCAATTATCCACAAGAGAAAGTGGAGATCGTAGGAGTTGTTTTAAAGCAAGTGTACAGAATAATTGCTAACATTCCCCAGACCACGACCTTGAAAACATTGCCTTACTTCACCACTTCTGCCTTCAAAATGACAATGTGCTATTATAGCAAAACAAGAATGGATCAGTTTCAAAAACTTGGCAAACGCCATAATCGCCGAGCAAAGGGGGCTAATTCCCTTGTTAATTATGAAAAAGCAGCAGTGGTTCATTATCTCTTGAAAAAAGAAACCAATTTTCTAGCGATAAATCTTCTTCATAGCATTAGCTAGGTATTCGAAAAAATAATCAATAGGGATCTGGACAACAAAAAAATTTCGGATAATCAGTACGCATTTAAGGCGGAACATAAGAAAATTCATGCCGCGTCTAGACTCGTGTCTGATATCGAATGAGCCTGAAAACAATCCAGAACCCACTGGAGTTGTTCTGGTTGATTTGGAAAAGGCCTCCTTCTTGGTTCTTTATCTAAAGCTTTACAGACGAGGCATAAGTAAATCACTGTTGTAAAAGCTATTTTTTAGGGGTATAGTAATTCCTATAACGGTCAAACTAGCTTTCACACTAATGAAGTGGGTTTGACTTTTTTCAGGTTTAAATCTGAAACCCTGCCAACATTACCGAGAATGGCGAACGCTACAGGCAAATGATTCGTGATTTTGACATCTTATAGATCGATGACAGGCTACACACACATACGAAATAATATGATTCATGCCTATAATGCTGATAAGAAAAGTGACGCACGCTGCGATAATGTGGCTCTTTCAACCAAAATCGATCGCAAGCATCAGGCAAACATGAAAAAGAACAGGCGCAAATTCCCAAAATAATTCCACTCGAATTCAAAAAATACAAGAAGAGAAAAAGAAATACAAAATAGGCGGAGTTTTGTTAAAGTATATGTAATAATGGGGTGTGTGTGTGTGGATTTAACGAGAGGGTTTGTGGGTGTGGGTTAACGGAATGAATATTTGTGTTTTCTTATGACGTTATCACGTAAAATTATAGTCCGTAAACCGACTTTACAGACAACCAACTTTTTTTTTTCTATTCATCATGTCATTGGAAATCATTTGGAGAAGAAATCCTTATAGCGCGTGTTGAGCCAAACGTTTGGTGACCGAATAATCTCAAGAACTGGACCTGTGAGTTAGCCACTTCGTTCATGTGATTTGACACTTTAGGACTAATTTTTTTGCGGTAACGTCAAATCCCTGGTCCATGCTGATAAAGCAGTAACGAATACACCCCTTATATGCTTCTTGATATGCTTAACGGTAAAACATTTGTTGTCAAAAGTGACAATGTAAATTTTAACACAACACTTGAAATATAAATTGCTATTCATCAAGAAGAGGTGAACATGCTCATTCATTCCAGTATTTACACCAGTAAACTGCTAGGTATAGTCTTACTCAGGCTTTTGCTGATGCCGATGACATAATTGCTTATAGCGTGACTTTGATAAGCTTCAGGTATACTGCGAAAACTGGTGGTTTATGATTGTCCTGTGAAGTGGTTCAAAGTTGTCGCGTCTCAGATGAAAAAGATTAAGATGTTCGATATATAGTTCTTGCTCACATAACAGAAGGAGTTACAATGTGAACACATTAAGTTGGTGGTTGGTCTCAGACATGCAGTAAACCAAGACCGGGGTGCCTGCCGGCTTTTTCTGATGTCAACCCGGTGAACCAGACAGATGCAGCCTGAAGTCGAATCAGTAAAATGGCAGAGTTGTGATCAAGATCTAACAATTGTCGTCTGTTAAAGATGAGGAAAAAAAAATTACCAATTATCCAAGAAGTGAGACTAGAAAAATTTAAACTGTATTAAATTTTTATCTTTAAAGATTCTCACCTAATTTAATATAAACTCCACTGTTATAACACTAATTTTGCAAAATTAAAATGAAACTTATTTTTCTTTCTAACTCAGCAAACAAACAATTATTTTATTGTTCAACGACCCCGAAGTAAACAATGGCTCCTTGTCCATTCGGCTGGACAACAAACCGCATTCCGCCTTTATGAAGCAAATGCGACGAGACTGTTGAAGCCTCAAGTCTTGCAAAGCATGATCAATTTATATTGCTTAATGCACAACATTATGTGCAACCAAGTGCGTGTGTTGCATTGCATCCCACAAATACAAACTAATCTGTATCTTTTCATATGTTGCGTACCCTGAGTCCAGCACTCGTCTAAGAAGGGTTACACAATTGCTGGTTTCCTGTGGGAAAATTAAACGCACAGAGGCGCTACTTTATGTACTCGAGAAGAGAGATGTTGGTTGTGTACGAATCAATCTGAGTCAATCGTTTAACGAGAAAAATAGTGCTAATCAGCGGAGTCTTCAGTTCTTAAGAAATCATCCATAAACACCAACACTTCTTGTGCCTCCTGCTTCAGCAGTAGAATGGCCAACAAGAGGCAATTTTTTTGTTGACATTGATTTGTAATGTCCATTTCCGGTGATATGTTTAGGAATTTTTTTAATTTTTTTCCCGCCTTCGATAGAAAAGTTCACCAAAGACACGATTCTAGCATCATTAAGCCGGGAGACTTTATTCATAGCTTTTTATGCTAATTTCGTACGTGTTTGAGATATTTAATGGTTTTTCTCAGAAATGCCGCACAGATTAACCGAAATCAAAATAAATATTTCAGGCGCGGGAGAAGATTGCTCTGGATTTAGATAAGTTCGGTTGATAGAATTTTGTTGTTGCAATTTGTATTGGTCCATTGATAAAACCCAAATTCTGTTGGTTTGGGGTACATTCTAGTTCTGTAAGATGATATCGATGTTTTTTATTTTTTGTCGTAAAACTTTACAATGCTGAGATGTGTTGTTAGAAGTAAGCAATAAAAGTATTTTTTTTTATTTGTTTACCATTAGACAATCAGAAAATATTAAGACTTTAAGCTTACGAGTCAAATGCAATAGGACCGGTATACTTAGTATTGAGCAAACACCCTCTGTCAAAGGATCCTCGGATCAGCGTACCATATGGCCATATGGACCATTAACGATTGCTCTGAGGGCCTTGACTTGATGTGATTGCTTATAGCTGTGTTTGGTACAAGCCCAAAGATGTACTCCATAGGTCCATAATGATTTAAGCACTTGCTCGTAGATAAGCAATTGCTTTTTTTAGATTGGAGTATATCAACCGAAAGTTTGCCGGAGAGCCTGAGGCATAACTCGCCGTTATGCCATGCAGGTCTTTCGCTTACTTCAAGTTGCGCAAAACATTAATCTGAATTATAATCTCAAAGTAAATAATGACAATTGACGATAGACAATGCAGTTTGCTGGCAATTGCATGCCATTAGTCTTGAGCTTTTAGCGTTTGGAGATGAAATTTGGAACATTTTTTCCGGAGCGAGATCTTACCATCTAATTTCACACTTTATAGATCTGTATGTTTATAACGAGAAACAACTTAGATTTAGTTTCTTAAAAAACAAACGTTGTTGGCAAACGAAAGAAGCGTTTGACAAAATTGGGTAAAACTTGGCACATTGGATTATTTAATTATTAAATACTATAG
Source organism: Platycheirus rosarum (assembly GCA_963971375.1). NCBI lineage: Eukaryota > Metazoa > Arthropoda > Insecta > Diptera > Syrphidae > Platycheirus > Platycheirus rosarum. The sequence continues at coordinate 123,583,022 of OZ020509.1, read as the reverse complement.
CTTACATACCCGGCGTTGCACGGGTATACCACACATCTTCGAAAAAGAGTTGGTTGTCTGTAAAGTCGGTTTACGGACGATAATTTTTTGCAGTGCATTTTTTTTTCGAAACACAAAGTTTAAAGGTGTGGATCAATTAGATTGAAAGTGGGGAATCATGGTACTAGTTGACCGAATTATTAGACTAAGGATAAATCAATTTACTTGACGGTTTTTCATCAATCTACGAATATGTAAATATAAAACCAAATATCAATGACTTGACAATATTGGGTAAAGCACTTGTACATATTTCGTAAAAAAAAGAATTGGTGCTTATTCATATTATCCAGTGAGTTGGAAGACAGCTGTTGTACATCCTCTCCCGAAAAAGGGAAAGGACAATTCCAATCCGGCAAATCTCCAGTCGATAAGTCTTCTTCCGAGTATCAGTAAGGTATTCGAAAAAGATATCAATAGAGCTCTGTCCAAGTGGGCCGAGGACAAAAATATAATTCCAGCCAACCAGTTCGGCTTTAAGGCGGGACATTACACAACCCATGCCGCGTCTAAGCTAGTATCTGCTGTCCAATGGAACAAAGCTAAAAATCAATGCACGGGTGCCTGTCTGGTTGATTTGGAGAAGGCTTTTGACATTGTATGGTTAGAAGGTCTGTATCTGAAGCTAACCAGATGGGGCATAAGTAAACCACTGTTATATATGCTTTACGACATGCTTAATGGTAGAAAGTTTGTTGTCAAGAGTGGCAATGTAACATCTACCACAACGTTTGATATTAAAAACGGTCTGCAACAGGGAGCGGTGAACTCGCCGATTCTCTTTAGTATTTACACCAGCGATCTCATTGGGAGTCTACCTCATGCAATTGCGTATGCCGATGATTTAGTTGCGTACAGAACAGGTCCAAAAGTTGAAGTCATCAGAATTCTCTTGCAACGTGATTTCGATAAAATTCAGAAGTACTGTAATGATTGGAAGCTGAAAATTAACTTCCAGAAATGTGAAACTATCCTGTTTAGAACCCCTTTGTCTAGAGCCTCTAGGGATACGAGAAAGAACTGGCGCAAGCTAGTGATCGCTGGGCCACATGGACATCCACTGGCGAGTAAAGATGTAGTAAAGTACCTTGGCATCTGGTTAGATCAGTATTTATATTTCAATCGACATATAGAGGCTGCTCTGACCAGGGCTAGGGGAGCTTTTGCCCTGACAAGACGGTTGTTTTATAGCAGCCGCCTTGATAGCAGGGTGAAAGTGATTTGCTACATGGCCCTAATCAGGCCGATGATTGCCTATGGATGCCCTGTGTGGTTCAACGTTGCACCATCTCAAATGGAAAAGATTCGGGTGTTCGAGAGACAGTGCCTTCGCACTGGTCTCGGACTCTATAGAACACCAGAGTCGGAGTACAAACATTATTATTCCAACGAGGTTCTATACAACGGGGCCAATACAAACAGGATAGATAATTTTTTAATTAAGCTCATTCGCGGACACATTGCAAGGGCGATGACCTCAGGTAATGGACAAATCTTCGGGGCTTACTACCCCCAAGATGAATATTTTGAAAGCACACGTTCGAGTGGTTTTATCCCGTCCGAGGCTTTCCTATACCTTGATAGTCGAGGGCTGATTCAGGATAGATCGGCGGTTCCGTTGATCTACCACGTCGGCCGATCGAGACATAGTCGCTCGGAGCGAAGCAGAGCGTCTCCGTTTCAGTAGGGCCGTGGATCGGACGGAAGCCCTAGATCAGGTCCACCAACTTTGGTGGCTTAGCTAAATCCCGCCAATTGTCACTCGACATAGACGAAATATCGCCTATGGCCGACTTATATCTATGGTATCTAAGTTAGGTAGGGCAGTTGCGGCGGCACCAAAAAAAAAAAAAAAAAAAAAGGCTGTTGTGGCTGGGTAAAAAATAAAACCCTAATATAGATAAGATATAATTAAGTTATTTTTAGGCCGAAAGGCAATTAAAATTAAGTTAGAGATTAATTTAGAGCGCCCGCATAGGGCCAGTAAGTTAATTAAGTTGATAGTTTTAGCTAGTTTTAAGATTTTTGTCTAGCCTGTAAGTATAGTTATAAGTAAATATGAAAATAAAAATCAATTAAAAGTAAAAGTAAAAGAAATGGTGCTGATGGTGAGCCTTGCGGTAAAACATTAAACTTTCGCAAGCTTAGGTTATTTAATAAAATTTGCATTAGGAAGTTTATGACACTAGGGTGCAAATCTTTTGTAAATGACGATTTGTTCATATAAAAAAAAACATAGGCATATCTTCATTTTCCATTCGAAGATGTATGGATACTAAACATGCAGAATTAAATCATAAAGTATCTTCATTGGAGATATGTTTATCATACACTTGCTGCCTTAATCTGCCACATTTCTTGCTCCAAACATTGGCGCCCTTGGTCTTTTATCTTTATTTGATAAAAACCATCTCCACAGTACAATCCAGCAGACGCAAAGGAATTTCATGGAATCATATCTTCGACATGGCCAAATTGGTAATCTCTTCCCGAGCGCATTTAAATTTTTTTTTTGTGTGTGAATTAATGTTTAGGTTCTGGAATGATTATGGAAAATTATTTAATATTCTGCTTCGGTCTTGGATTTGTTATTTGGCCTTGGCCGCGAACGTTCTTTTTTCGTTCTTATTTTTGTATCTTCTGCCTGATGAACGTATAGAGAATTTAAAATTCGAGATAGAATGCGCGGCATATACTCGAAAGTGTCTTGAAGAGATGGTTCTTCTTGGAGCGTTGTCATTTTGGTCTGGAAGGTACCATGGGTTAGGAATGATGAATGATGGGCTGCGAGTTAAAAGTTTTAGACAAAAAAGATTCAATTTATGAATTGAAATTTATGTTGAAGAATTTTTTTTTGGAAAATTACGTCACAACAAAAATTTACTTTTCAGTTTAAAGCTCCGGCAGGAGTTGCATATTTTTTTGTTTCAAACAAATAACAATAAAATACGGACTTTTGGACATACATATGTATTTTGATCTTTGGGAATTGAAAGAAAGGAAAAGGTTCTGCCTTTCTTCACCTTGGGTTCGATAAATGACTTGCGGACATATCAAATGTTGATGGCTATTTGCTTAATCGCTTTGCAAAAATGTAAAAGCCATTTTTCAAATACAAAACAATTTATTCCATTCTCAAATTCTTTCCCGTTATTAAAATGGTAACAACGTAATTTCAGATACACCTCAGAAATCCAGTACCAGATACAACAACAACAAAAATGCAATTGATATAAATTATCCCGTTACAATTCCGGTATTTTTCTTTAATGACATCAAATGACCATAAAAACGTCCCAAAAAAAGCGATTGCTATCCCGTCCCATTGACAAAACTTTTATGGAACAAACAACAACAATTAGCCTTTGTGACATTTCGCGTCATCCTTTCAAAATTTGACACAAAAAGGGACTTAATATACGCGGAAGTTAAACGCACCTCATCTTACTTCCACAGAATCCAATTCTTTACCTTTTTTTATCCCGAAAAAAGCAATCCAGTTTAATTATTAGGGAATTCCCTTTATTTACGGCAATTCCTCCTTCGGGACATCTTCAGAAAAAAGAGATCACTTTATTTTGATAGCGAACGCGCGAAACAAAAGGAGTGATCGTCTTTGTTGCCTTTTATCCCATAAAAACGAGGTCAAGATCCCTTAAGGCGCTGTTGGCCCATCCAGATGCTGTGCGCACCACGTCCTACAGAGGGGTTGCACGGAAATGCATGCGGTTTGTGATGCAAAAAGCTGCTACTCGCACGAAGATAACATTGACATTTGACAAACAAAGGGCAATCAGGACGATAAGCATAAAATGGGACAAAAAAAAACGGACGAAGGAAAAATCTCATAAACAATGGAAAAACAAAAAAGGAAACTACGGATTCAGATGCTAGATGAGATGAAAGATGCTCGGTGCTTATCTCGCGTGTCCTCAAAACAAGATCGCGCAGCCCAACAAACTGATCCCATTCATGATCCTCTTAATGACTTTTCCCCGACCGGCCGGAATGGGTTGTTTCAGGGTTCTTGCTTCGTTTCAATCCTTGTTTATGGACAAAGTCAGACAAGGGATGCATCGGATCTCTTAGTCCGCGATATTTACAGGGATTTCGAGGAATTCTTCAACTAATTTACATTCTTTATCGCATTGCAAAGGTCCTGCATCCTGAATGCAGATACAAGGGTTGTGTAACGAAATGTTCACACGGTCGAGGATTTTTGTTTTTGTTTTTTGGATGCTGAATTCCGATGCAAGTCAGCGGAAAGGGAACTGGACTCATTACATGTTATTAGTCTGACTAAAAGGGTCAATGATGGCGGTTCTCTTCAGTGGCTATTTTGGGAACGTAAATCTTATTTTTATTACGAATTATCTCTAGTGAAGTGGGCAGACCCCAGTTGAGAATAAAATTAGCCCGGATAAGTTATGGGACCACTCGATTTAGAGGCAGCGCAGACACGCGCCAGAACCGGATATTGCGAGTGTTTTGAGTACGCCGGCCGTCGTAGTTGAATGCTTCGTTGGTAATTTTGTATCCAAAAATAATAAAACGGAACAAAATCCACACCCTTGTTTGGTTGTGTCATCAGTCTTGTCAGCAGAACAGCGATGCAGTCTTGATCCCCCTAATGCACTCCCTCTATCGTCAAGGTGTTTGTTCCAGAAACTGGGATTCCTTGCTTTCTTCTGTTGTGTAATTAGCTGGAGTTTTAGATTAGAATTGTAATTATTTTGAGAAGTAAGGGTGTCTGTTGTTTTTCTAAATGGAAGTCGTTGCAATGTTGCCCGTTGAAGAACAAACGCACTTTTTGGGGGCTTCTTAGATGCTATGTTGGTTTTTGGAGGTTTTTTAGGGTCATGGGGTATTTTTAGAGATTTCTTTTGCGTCTGAGTGTCTTATATTTACACTCAGCTTAAAATAAGTCTTAATTACGTAATTGAATTGGGTATATGAAGGAAAATGCACATGGGTGGATTGTTTATCAATGCTGACTTGGGGGATGAGAACGCTGCATCTGCTTGAATGATGTGGATTGAACCAATTTAAATATTTACGAAGGTACGGACGCATTTGTGATTTTAAATGGAAACAGTTGTATTAACATACATAGCATCTCAAAGATATTGTTGAAAATGATGAGACCGATGAGGAATTTTTTAACAGAATGCCCTAGTTCCTTTTGACAGATCTGTTCTTTGCTTGATATTGTTTTGATGATGTAGATGGTTTAAGAATATTTTCTTTAATCTACAACGCATTATTGTCCAGGTACGATGTTTTATATTCCACTGATGTTAAATTTTGTGAAAAATAGAGACTTGTAATAAGGTATCAATTTAAAATTTAAAATTAACGAACCAACTTGAAATCAAATAAATAATCTTGGGCTTGCATTTCTAAAATGTTCATTTTTTGTCCTTTAAACTTCGTTTTCATTAAAATTCTCATTAAAGAAATAGGAGAATAAAATTCCCTTGGCTTTAAAAAAAATTCTCTCCACTGTGCACTGTGAATACTGGAGTACAAAAATTAAATTTAATATTAAGAATTTTATTGTTTTCTTCAAAAAATAAGCATAGCCAGGCTCAACATGGAGTGTTTTTGGCTGAGGAACGCAGGAATCGCACCAAAGAACAAGCTCTTTTATATCGGGGTTGTCTATAATAACAGCCTTTAAGATCTTAGTTAATGCACTGGCCATATCATTGGCATACGACCCATCATGCTTTCGTTCCATATCGCACAATATACTTGCCCAGAGCTGGATAAGTAAGCTGTTAGATTGCACATCTTCAATTTGCTTAGATAATAAAAAGATCTTATCTCACTCTTTGGACAAGTAATAACATTTTGGAGATCAAAACATAGAACAGGAATATTGTTGTCCTTATCACATTTTTTTTGGTTGCGGCACCCCATTTTTATGTCGTTATGCCTTTTAAATTTTGCCTCATCTTCTGAACTTGGTTCAAGATTTTTACAACCTTGGAGGGTTTTGAACTCTTCACATTTATCGCACCTATCTTTTTTTGGTTTATGAAAAGAGATGTTGAATTCAAAATTGAAAATTTGTCGGTACAGACTTTCTTTGACATAGCTTTCTACACTGCGTCTTAAAATGCCTATACATTTCAGCTATAGAAAACCCAGATTCAAAGTAATTTTTTGCACTGTTTTGAAGACAGTAGTGAGACTCTACGAGTGGAAACGAGAGAATATGTTGTCTTAACTTATCCTTTAAGTCTGATGATATAACTTTTTATTATATAAAGGATCCGCCATCTAAGGTTTTTTTTTCAACTAGTGCTTATTTCGTGAATGGTAACACTTAGCTCATGTCAGATTTGACAGATAATTAGTTTTATCCTTCCGCTGAACGAATATGGTTGTGTATACGCTGGGAAGTATTGCGACATTACTGCCTGCGATCGACTTAGAGAAGATGCCGATTTTGATGAAGCTCATTTTGATCTTGGCGGGTATGTAAACAAGCAAAATTGTCGCATTTGGGGCACAGAATACCCGAACGCATACATTGAAAAGCCGATACACCCAAAACGAGTCACTGTTTGGTGCGGATTTTGGTTCAGAGTCATAATTGGGCCATTTTTCGAAAATGAGCAGGGAGTGGCCGTTACAGTCAATGGCGATCGTTATCGGGCCATGTTGAACGATTTTTTGTTCACAAAAATTGAAGAGGAGGATATTGGCAACATTTGCTTTCAACAGGACGCCGCTACGTGCCACACAGCCGAAACTACACTCGCTGTTGATGAAGCATTTTCAAAAAAAAAAAAAAAGAAAAGTTATTTGGCGGACCCGTTATATATTATTATAGGGACTATAAAGCAAGTTTAGGATTCGTGGATATAAAAAAAATGAGATAACAATCAAACATGACATTACGATGATAGAGAAGCCTAAGAAAGTGATCGACAGAAAATGTCTGTCTGTCTTTCAGTATGTATAACAAGCTGCAGCCTAAACGGCATAAGCGATGATCTTCAAATTTGGTGTGTGTGTGTGATTCTTTTGGCATTCCCCAGAGGGGAAATTGAAATTTTATTTTTAGGCCTAAAAATAACGGTACCTGTCATATGACCGTTTAGGAAAAGCTTATTTTTCTCGACGGCTCCAACGATTTTGATGAACATTTTTGAGAAAAAGTCTATTAACGGTACTTTTCATATAAGGTTTTTTTTTATTTTTGGCTTTCTCAGTAACGGTTCTTTGGATTTCTGTCAAATTTTATATTTGAGAAGATCTAGGTAGCCAAATTAATTATGCATATCAAAATTTTGAATAACTTTTTTTCTAATTAAAATTAATTTTTTTTTTTTTTAATAAATATTTTGAAAACCAATGAAAAAAAATTATTAAATTAATTCTAAAAAAACTGCATACCAAACTAAAAAAAAAAATGTTTCAAAAAAACTAAAAATAAAAACAAGATTTTATCAAAACCGTTCCCTCAATTTTCGAAATATATTTTTCATAAACTCCTTGTTATTTAAGACGTGTGATGGCGTACTTCTTTTTTAATAAAAACCGTTAAATATTGTGGTTTTTAATACGTTTTATAAGTTTAAACTGTGTTATGTTCAACACAAATGTTACTTGTTTCTGTCAAAGATCTTGCTATCCAATGTAATTAGGCACATAAGAGCAAGTACGTGCGACCCAGTCCTGGCCATTTTTACTTGCGATTATAGGGACTATAAGGCAAGTTTAGGATTCGTGAATATAAACAAAATTGAGATAACAATGAAACATGACATTACGATCATAGAGAAGTCTAAAAAAGTGATCGAGAAAAATGTCTGCCTGTCTGTGTGTCAGTATGTATAACGAGCCGCAGCCTAAACGGCTTAAGCGATTATCTTCAAACTTGGTGTGTGTGATTATTTTGGCATTCCCCAGAGGAGAAATTGAAATTTTATTTTTAGGTACCTGCCATATGACCGTTTAGGAAAACCTTATTTTTCTCGAAAACGGCTCCAACGATTTTGATGAAAAATACAATGTAATCAGGCACATAAGAGCAAGTACGTGCGACCCAGTCGTGCCCATTTTTTTATGTAATCCGTTTTGGTGCTCCCGTTACTTGGTTTTTGTTTAAGTGAACATTCCGAATGGGCTTATAACTTATGCTTAATGCTCCCAAGTAAAACTCTGTGCACACTTGAATAATATTTTTGGAAACTTTAAAGTAGTACTTGAACATATATATTCTTCTAAAAATGGTTTATTCTTCCAGCTCTACCCCCTACGCATTGAAATTTTTCCGTTGTTGATGATAAAAACAATTTTTTTCCGCGTTCAAAGAGTAATATGTTTTAAATATATCAAGCCTTTAATTTTCTGTTATGGACTTGCATTTGAAGTTACATGCAACAGCACAGTTTTTTTATTTGAGATCTTTGCTCAAGTTTTTTAAAGTCAATTCAAATTCCATTTTGCATAGGGATATGGAATCACATTGTTGTATGTCAACATACATATATGCAACTTTTAATTAATTGATTTTATGGCTTTTTTAATCTCAACTCTTGTGCTACCTTCTTGCATAGAGCACAAAATGATTCTTATTCGATATTAAAACCTTTTTGCATCAAAATGTGAAATTTGAAATAATTCTACATACGACCTTGTTATTCTGGACTGACGATGATTACGACTAACTCGGCCTTACTCAGGTATCCAATACATTTTCTTGATCTCGATAACAGCTCCACCTACAAGTAACCATTCTTTTTCTTTTTTTTATTTTAATATATTTTATTTTATTTTATTTTAATTCATTTTATTTGATTTTCCTTATTTTTTTTAATTAATTCTATTTTATTTTCATTAATTTGGTTTTATGAACATCGGGTGATTAGTACCTCAACTGGAGATTGGGTTTCGATCCTTTTGAAAGGTTGTTGGTGTGCAGCAAGCGTGAGAAGGGTGGGGGGGGGGGGGGGAGTGGTGTTCTCATTCACACTAAGCACTTTTGTTTGCATCGCACTTTAAAGTTAACCAAAAGTTGCCCGAGAAATTTTAAAATGCCAGACGAGCCCTTGTGTTTGATCGTAAAAAGGTAAAACACAAAACGGATAAGTGAGACTTCAAAATTGGGAACATTTAAACGTAGCTTAAAGAACAAATAAAATCTATAACTCTATGCGGCGTGCATCATTAAAATTTAAGGACAAACCCATTGCACAATTGTGACAGACATTCAGCTCCTCTTATCCCCCCTTCTTCCTCTGGCAATTGTATGCAAATCATCTCTGCCAATTGCCATTCTATGCCCACACAGCTAGAAAAGAATAGCCCGTGCTTGTTATAAGTCTCTCAAAACGAATCCTTGCTTTCTGAAGAGTGCTATCATTTCTAAGACCACGAATGTCGACCACTTCGCCACACGTTCCATTGCCCGCACCCGACGTGTTCATCTCAAAGGCGCTCTTTTCAAGACCACATTTCATCTGAATTTCATGGTGATCCCTGCTCTGGTGCAATAGCAGAGGAGGGTACTTATTTTCATTCTTGAGAATTTCATGGCACCCACATGTTCGGAGGTCTGTGTTCGAGTCTGTTTATGTTGTTTCTCCATTCCCCGGACAGAATGTAAACATTGAATGTATTTTTTTTTTGCTTTTCAACTGGAGCCGGAGAATCGTCTTGAAACTGCATTAATGATCATCATCGTGGTCGTTGTCGTCATCATCTAGCAGAATCATTATCTACATCCTTTGCGGGCGCGCAGAACAATGGAATGAAGGTGAAGTTCGTTAGAAGAGAAACGACTTCGTCCACGGAACCATCCAATGTTGCACGATTCCACACAAATCAGAGATGCAAGCAATAAAAGGGAACGTTGCACGATTCTTGTCGACGGCAACGACGCCACGTCCCTGTTGTTTTTGTAGTTGCAGTTGTGGTGCGGCACGGCTTCTGCCTGACATTGGAAGACATGCGAGGCTAATGCTGCAGCTTCTTGCATCTTTTGGACCATCTTAGCGTGCCGAGCCCATTTGCTACTCGGATGATTGGACGCTTGGAATGGAAGTTGTGGTATCCCTACACGCACAGGACAGTCTAATTGCAAATAATTTAATGGAACTATCATAGAGATATTTCATCTATTGCCATTCCGAGGATACAGCAATAAAGGAATATACAGCTTGCGGGGGTCTGAGCTGGGCTAAGCTGAGCTAAGCAAAACAGGATCTGTGTTTAGCTTTGCTGCACGATTCGTTCCCCCGTCATCATCGTCATCAACAATAACAAACCATTTGAGCTGGAGGGCGATTTTATCTGGGCGCAGAAGAAGAAACCCTGCGTCTTGAGAGTTTCCTGTGACTTTTCCCGTCACGGAATCATATGGATGTTAAATATGGGCTTGCTGCACCAACATAGGCATGGCTGTGCATTTATGTGAACAAAAATTGAGATGCCTGCGTCTGTGGCAGCTTCTTCTTCGCTGGGGGGAAGAAACAAAAATAAAAACAAGTGATTTTTTTTTTATACTCCGCTTGGTACGACCAAGGTGCGGTGGGGGGTCTGTGTTTTAAAAATATCCAAAACGCTAACTTTGAATTGTCGGCATAATGAATGAACAGATGAAATGCATTTTTCTCAAACAATCAGCAAGTATTCAGCAAAAAAAAATAATAATGAAGTTCCGCAAGAATGCCATTTAAGACCTATACTTTTTTTTTTTTTTTTTTGCAATTCAAAAGGAGTGTCTTCGGGTAAATTGTCAAGCAGACAAAGGAATGGGCAATAGAACATGCGGCGGCACTGTTAAAGAATAGATCAATAATGGACGTGTTCAAATGTTAAACGTTGAAGAACGCAAACAATTCAGCGCCGCGCGTTGGTGGATCATAGAAGACTTACGCCGACTCCGAGGAATATGTTTGCGTTTCGGCATTGGAAACTAATTGAGCGCAGATGTGCTAATGTCCATAGAGTGTATTTCTCATGACAAATAGACAATTTTCCAAGGAGATGTTCAGACGGAATTGTTGGTACTTTTTTAGTGACAGTTCTATTGAATAGCAAATAGCAAACTTTTGGTATTCGCTCAGAGTAGAATTTAAGAAACTGTGAATTTGATTTCGAATTCTTTATGAGTTGGTTCTCGATGGATATAGATAGATGGTCTTTGTGTCTCCGCAAGGGCGAGTTCCCGACTGAGCAGGCAACAAATCTTTAGATTTCTGCCGTTTAGGCTTTTGCTTTATGGGCTCCACTATTGACTCAGAGAACAACACGAGTGCTGAGATTAAACTAAAAGTAACTCTTGCCAAACGCTGCTTCTTCGGGCTAAGAAGGAGTACAAAAAAGCCCTTTTTCGGGCAACTAAATTGCCCCTTTATAAAAGTCTCATCATTCCAGTTCTACTGTATGGTGCAGAACGATTGACATTGTCAAAAGTGGATCAGGGCGCTTCACTCTGCTTCGAGAGAAAAACTGTCCGTGTGATTTTTGGTCCACAATGCATTGAGGGCGAGTGGAGAAGGAGAACTGTACAGTGACACAGACCTCCAGCCAAAAGGGTAATAGAATAGTCCAACGTCCCAGATGGCTGGCCAATATAGAGGATGGATACTAATTATCTGGACCGGAAAATCTTCGATTCCACCCCGCAGGTCCGGAATCCGAAACTCAGTTGGCGCACGCAAGTGGAAGAGGACTTCGACCGACCCGTGGAATACCAATTTAAAGGGTTGCCAACTTTTTTTTTTTTTTTTTTGTTATTACTATATTTTTTTGTGTAGCTCACGTAAAACGCCCTTCGTATTTTGAATATGGATTCCTTAAGCTGTCTAGTCTGTAAAAAAAACTTCTAGTGATGTAACAGTTTCTTGTGCCGTATGCTTGCAACTAGATCATGCTAAATGCATAGGTATTAAAGGTAAGGATGCTGATAAATTCACTTCTGTAGCTGGCTTACGGTACTTTTGTACTAAGCATGATAAAATCTCGGTGGATAAATTACATTGGAAAGTCCTTAAACTCCAAAAATTATTCAACAATGTCTCCACAATATTTTCGGATATTCAAAAGTTATTCGATTTCGATCTTTAATCGTCAGAAAGAATGAGTGAAAGTTTTAAGGCCATTGAAAGTCCGCAAATAAATCCTGAAGTTCAAGTACCATTGATTTTGCTGACGCCTTCATCGCTTTCAAATGAAAGTCGATCGGATCGATGTAAGAACCCAACGGAAAAAATTCTTCAGCAACAAAATGATCACCGGGAACCTCAAGTCTTGGAGAAATCTTCGTCGTCACCATCTTTGTTGCAACCTAGAACTCTCCGTTCAGGTCCGAAACCCCAAGCTGAGAACGATAAATTGGTAGCCGTATCAAAAAAACCTCAGAAACAACCAACAGTTCAATCCAATGATGAGTTTACTGGCGGCCCACCGGTTTCCTCAATAGCTTCCATTACGGATGAGAGGATGTCTGACCCGGCAGGATCCTTATCTGATGGTATTGAACTGTTGCCCTCAACTTCCGCAGTGGGGGGAGAAAGAACCGCAGAGGAATTTGATCTCGTTGCTATGGAAAGACCTTTGCCAATTTTTATTTCAAATTTTCCACAAACAACTAGTGAGTCAATGATATGGTCTTATTTACTAAAAAAATCATCAAATTTAGACTCATCTTGTCTTAACATTCGCAAAATGAAGCTGAATGTAGATCGGAACTACTCCTCCTTCATTATTGATGTAAAGCGTAATAATGATATTTTTAAATTATTAAATGATGAGAAATTCTGGCCGGTAAACTCAATAGTTCACCCTTTTCGGAAGCGACCTACTGTAGCCAAAAAGAGGTCAAATGTACGAAATACTCAATGAGTTATTTCTCAATGTTCTACCAAAATATTGGAGGATTGAAGACAAAACTAAAATCGATGTTTGCTTCAAGTCTTGGGTTTAACTATGATGCAATACTTTTTACTGAAACATGGTTAGATAAGTCTATTTTGGACAATGAAATACTATGTAGTTCGTATCAAATATTTCGGTCAGATCGGTCTTCCTTAACTAGCAGTAAAAAGTCTGGTGGTGGAGTTCTAATTGCCATTAGAAATTGCTACAACTGTAAAAATGTCTCTATGCCCTCAATAAGCGTAGAAATGGTATGTGTTATAACTCTCCTCAAAACTTTCCAACTTTTTATAGTCTGTGTCTACATTCCACCAAAAATGAATTGTGAACTTTACGATCAATGTGTTATAAACATTAAGTACATTGTTTCCCTGATGAATCCCAACGATCGGTTACAACTTGTTAGTGATTTTAATTTACCAGACATTGAATGGGACGTTCTTCAAGAAGATGACAAATTTTTGTCACCTACATCGTTGACATCAGAAACGAGTATTTCTTTTGTGGACTCAATGTGCTCTTTAGCCTTAAATCAAGTTAACCCGTTTAAAAACGAAAGAGGTAATTTTCTCGACCTCGTGTTTACGGATGATGTTAATGGCTTAACGGTGCAAAGATCATGCCCTTTATTGGATGATGTTAGATTTCACCCTTGCTTTGAAGTTTTAATGGAAATGCCGACCTCCGTTTGTGCTAGTCAATACGATCATGGCTATGAATTTGACTTCAAGAAAACTGATTTTGAAAAACTTAATATGGAACTTTCTCAATTTCACTGGGATAGTGTCTTTTTTAATATGGATGCTAGTAAAGCAACTGATACTTTCTATGAAATATTGTACAACAGCTTTTTGAAAACAATACCTTGTCGCCGCATCAAAATTGTTGATAATTGTGTTCCTTGGCTCACACCTTTCCTTAAAAGGCTTAAAAACAAAAAAACAAACTCCACAACAAGCTCAAATTCAAGTTTACAGTTTCCACTGCTCAAGAGTTCAGCAGAATAAGAAGATAATTCCAAGTCAAATCAAGGGCTGCATATAAAAACTACATAATATCTATGAAAGCTAACCTATTACGGAATCCTTCATCTTTTTGGAAATTTGTTAAAAATAAGAGAAAAATAGCTGAATTCCCGTCCTATATGAATTTAGATCAAATTTCTTCAAATGATGGGGTAATGATCTGTGATGTTTGCAGAAATGTTTAAAGGCATCTACAAATGTAATAATGGCAGTTGGCTGGGCTGCATCAAATTACCTCTAACATGAGCATTTCAAATGACTTGCCATTTATTTAAGAAAACGATGTGACAAGTGCAATAAAGAAGTTAACATATTCATTTTCTACTGGACCTGATAATGTTCCTTCCTGTGTTTTAATAAACTGCTGTCATTCCTTGGCTAGTGCTTTGTGTTATTTGTTTAACCTATCTTTGTCGTCTTCCGTTTTCCCGCACGCTTGGAAGTCTTCATTTATAATTCCACTTTTTAAATCAGGAAGCCGATGCAACATGCGTGACTACCGAGGTATAGCAAAACTCAGCGTTATTCCCAAGATGATGGAATCTATAATAGTCCATGAGTTGATACATGGTGTAAAATCGCATCTATCGGACAGACAGCATGGATTCGTCAAGGGCAAATCTACCTTTACAAATCTGTTGGAAATTACATCATGCATAACAAAAGGATTCATGAATGGTCATCAAACGGATGTAATATACACTGACTTCTCCAAAGCCTTCGATCAACTTAATCATCAGCTGCTTTTAGAAAACTTTCACTTTTCGGCTGGTCCCCAAAACTTGTGCAATGGATTGCAAGTTATTTATCATCTCGTACTCAATATGTTAAGTTCAAGTCTCATTTATCCAACGCAATAGATGTCAAGTCTGGCGTGCCTCAAGGAAGCCACCTGGGACCACTGTTATTCGTAATTTTTATAAATGATTTACCCTCTGTGATAAAATACTGTGATATACATCTCTATGCTGACGATGCGAAAATTTCATATTCATATAAAAATAATGCTGATTACTTTCAACTGCAATCTGATATTGATCATTTGCAGGAATGGTGTAATAAGAATGATCTCACACTGAACTCTAAGAAATGCAAAGTAATGACCTTCGCTAGAGTTAAAAATGTTTTCTTTAATGAATACTCTATAAATAATTCAAAACTTGAAAGAGTTAATTATTTTATAGACTTGGGAGTAATATTTGATTCAAAATTAGACTTCAGAATGCACATCGACTCTATAACTGCAAAAGCTTCTGTTCGTCTAGGAATGATTAAACGATGGTCAAAAGAATTCAACGACCCTTATGTGACAAAGAGCCTGTTTGTTGGACTGGTTCGTTCGATCTTGGAATATGGTTGCCAAGTTTGGTGCCCATATTACTCCTGTCACATTGCCCGCATTGAATCAATTCAAAAACAGTTTCTATTATTTGCTCTCCGTCATCTTAACTGAGATAATCATCACCATCTTCCACCATATCGTTCGCGACTTTTACTTATTGGTCTTAATACGCTCGAGGATAGGAGGTCATCACTCAATGCTGCGTTCATATTTAAACTTTTAAACGGTGATATAAATTCTCCTTATTTGCTTTCCTTAATAAAATTAAATGTGCCATTCCGTCCAAGTCGAAATTATAAAATTTTGCGAACACATGAAACTACTTTAAACTACTTAAATAATGAACCGTTCTCTCTCTTATGTAAACAGTTCAATAATTATAATTCCTTCGTAGATTTTAATCGTACTTCATTGAAATTTAAACAAATTATACTTTTATTCAATTTAAATCGTCACTAATTATGTAAATGTAATATTATTTGTATAATCCAAATAACTGTGATCAATAATGTATCTGTAGTTATAGTCAAATAAATAAATAAATAAATAAAACCTGGAGTCAGCTAACTAGGGACAGAGCTGGCTGAAGAAGCTTGTTGTTTGAGGCCCAGTTCCACCCCGGACTGTAGCGACACCTAAGGTAAGGTAAACATTCTTGTTAATCCCACATCTATGCTGATATCTAACTATTCATTACATGAAGCATCGCCTTATTCTAAGTTTTTCTGACGCCTAGAAGAGAATGGTACAACGCGAGATGTTGGCCATTTCCGCTGCCGTTTTGCAAAGAAAATGTTAGCAGTGTTTGAAGATGTAGCAGAAAACTCCGGAATATCAAGCAGATCAGTGCTACGCAACGTGCTTACAAAGAATTTTAAAGACGATTCTCCTTTACAAATTGTAGATCGTGCTTCTGCTGTTCGCTGGGATGCCTCATGGGAGAGTCTTGAGTCTGTTGCTCTTTATTACATTCATTGACTTTCTGCTAGATGCTAAGGATAAAATCTGTCTCGAAGTTTAATGAATTATTCTTTGCTGACGGTGGAGCCATCATAGTCGAAGATCCTACAGCATCACAACGAGCATTTGATGTATAGGGAGATGTTTTGGACGGAAGTGTATACCGTATTACCGCGAAAAAGTTTCAATACTTATGCTGCCCATTTACTGACCCACACAAGCCTCTTCCGGACATATATGCATTTGATTTAGACAGTTCTAAAGTGAATCATGATCAATAGCCAAGGATCTTGTGCTGAAGATAGTAAGCATCGGGTAATAAGCATCTTCTGTGAAAGAAAAGTCTCCTCAAACCTAAAGGAAGGTTCTAAACGGCAAGCATTCGCCTAGCCCTTCACTTTGTATATGTACATCTTTACTCGGGAGATTAAAAAGAATTGTTTAACTAAGCCTGATTTAAGGAGCGTTTCTGTCTTGAAGTCCATCTGCATTCAAGTCATTCCGCCTACGCAACAGAACAAAAACAAAAAACAAAGAATCTCATGAATTGAATTCTTCTGTATAATAAGCCATAATTTCAAGGCTATTGTCATATCTCCTCCAGCTATCTCTTCCTCCATCTAGGACTTAATCTGCCCCAGAAGATCCTCTTATTTGACTCAAGTCCACCAACTAGCACTGCATCTAAACCACACACGTTTATATGCAAAACACTACTCGTGCACTTCCTCTTTCTGTCACAATCGTTCATCATCTCCACAAGAAGTCGCACATAATGCAACCATATGTGGCCTACGCACTTCCATCATCATTAGCAGCAGAATCCACACCGAACACAACAAATATGCAAAAGTTAAGCAAAAAAAAAAAAAAAAAAAACCAACACCCCACTAAAGTTGATGCAGCCATCATAACATTCAATCATCATCTCTCCTGCTGCACACCATCCACAGTGCCACACACTGCTGTTATGCGGCGCATCAACATCAGCATCTGGATTGGACTGAAGGAGCTCATCTCAGCAACAGCATTTGACACTTCTAGCTTGAACCTCCGCGCTCCGCAGCAACTGACGTTAAGATGTTTCGCTTGTTATGAGCCAAAGCAGCGTTTAGATTAGTTCTGCTGTCGTTCTGCCTCGGCATTCACCTCTTATGCTGCAACGCTGCAATGGACAAAATAAAAAAAAAACGCAAGCTAAATAATCGGTGTCAATTAAGTTTCATTAAAACATTACTACTTCCCAGGCACTCGTCATCGTTTTGTGCCTCATCTGATTTCTGCAGCAGCGGATGCTGTTTGTAAAGTACTGCTGGTGGTGGTGGTGGTGGTGCATTTATCGGATGTCCAAGTGGTTGCCGCAGCGGATAAGAGTGCTTGCAGATTAATGTTTTGAGACACTCTTTGTCATTTTGTCTTAAAGACAAAGCCAAAGAGGACTGTTTTGAATCGTTCTCCAACCCCTTCGTAGAAGTGAACAGCGTTTGACTCTTCACTCCCTTTGGATGCTCCCTGCTGTTGCAAGTTGTTTTGAATTTGTTTTTACCCCACAGATATACTAATGTGGAATATACGAGGTCTGAAGACTAGGACGAGAGAGGGACGTACTAATTGAAGGATCTGCCACACCGCTGCCCATTGCGTCTCGGGCGCGGGAACGACACGGTTGTGCAACGTTTCTTTGCCGCCTTTAAAGTGCCTTTTCAGAGTGCTGATAGTGGGGCGCGACCACTACAGTGCATTTAATTTAAACATTGTCACTTGCTGAATTTATTGAAATTGCTTGTAATGATTGTCGGCGCTGGTGTTTGCAGTCACAATGGCTAGTGGACCAATGGATGTGGCCGTTACAAGCTTGTTCTTGGTCATGTATTCCCGTATAATTTGTATGATCCCTGGAAAAGCAAATTAACGTGATCAGGATATATGGAGGAATACATTTGCCGCTTTGAGAAGAAAGGTCCGAAAGAAAAGCAAATCTGAATTATTTGGCAGCATTTACTGATATTTTTGACACAGAGGATCGTTGGTGTATTCTGTTTTCCTTGAGATGAATGACTTTTTGAATCGGTAGAAGTCCTCGAGTTGCACAAGATTCCTTCATCCAGATTGAGAAGGCACCAAATATTGGTGTATTCAAGGGGAAACCAAGTATATGGCTTTGTTTGCAAAAACTGTTGGCCCAACAATCAGGGCATTGGAGCATGCATTTGAAGAAATGCAGACTTACGGAGAATTGTTGGCCTCTTGTGCGAGAAGATGCAATCAAGAATTGTATGAGTTCGTATGAGCGAAGAGGAACCAGCTCGGAGTCTTTTGCAGTTCTTTTTATGGTAGAAGGCAACGTCTGACCTTGCTTAAGTTGGAAGCATGGCGTGTAGATTAAGACGCTTTCGAGTGCGAAACTGGATAGCGTCGGCCAGAGATCGGGATATTTTGGAAGAACTTGTTGGATGATGCTGAGACCGGATCCCGGCTGTTGCGGCGATGATAATGGTAAAAGTTATATGATGTTCAGCACGTATCACCGAAGAGTTCTCAATTAAAGTTTGTGTGCACCAGGGAAGCGTCTTGAGTCTTATATTATAAGAGACCCGAAAGTGAATTAATTATGCATTCGACTATTGATTCAACAAAAGTGAAGATCCTGCACGCTTGCTTCGAGCACTTGAAGTATGGATAAATGTCCCAGAAGAAAATAGATACCGTCTTTAATCGGAAAAACTAAATACGTACGATATCCCCGTTCTCTAATCCACACAGGTCTATTCAAAACGCTTATTTGAACCCATCAATGACTTATATCTTCGATCAATAGTAAAACGTGCTTTTATTCCTAATAAAGTAAAAAGCTTCAAGCCTAAAGCCCTAAAGAAAAGTCCTGGTTTAACCCTGAGTGTAAAGAAGCCAAACCTACAGGAACTCCGTTATTGAAAGAACCAAATTTTTGCATGACCAAAAATTACGGCAAACAATAACGGCAATTGACAATAACAAACCAATTGTTTACTCTTTAGAGAAGGCAACATTGCTCGCCGCCCATTTCGCTGCCTCACAGCAACGTTGCCCTTTTGAACTTGAGAATATAAATTTTTCCATGGGATATTTTTTTTCCGCACTCGTACAGTAGCAAGATTTCTTAAGGATCTCGATATACACAAATCCGCTGGCCCGGATGGTATACCCCCGAATTTTCTGAAGAGGTGTTCTTTCACTCTAGCAAGGCGTAAGCTTTTCCATCGTTCCTACTCTTTTGTAATCTTTCCTAAAAGATGGAAAACAGCATTTGTCCAGCTTTTGCCTAAGAAAGGTGATCCATCCTCCTCCTCCTCCTACCGACCCGACTAGCACTAAAACACTTCCCTCAGCTTAAGAAATATCTCGAAGACCGAAAGCTTCTCCATGACCGACAGTATAGCTATCGGAGCAATCGTTCCACTATTAATCTGTAGCATATCTCACCGAACAGTGGAACAAATCTTTACATCGCTTTGGTGAAAGTAAGATTATTGCTCTTGATGTCTCCAAGGCATTTGATAGAGTTTGGCATGAAGCTCTCTTATTGAAAATGCGTGTTTTTGGGATGATACTCTTGTTCGTTGGATTAGAAGCTATCTTCTGGACCGTTCAATTCAAGTTGTATTGGACGGATTCAAGTCTGATTCTCACAAAATAAATGTTGGTGTGCCCCAGGGCTCTGTTCTGTCTCCGACACGTTTCCTCATTTTTATAAATGATCTTCTGTCTGTTACTTCTAATCCACTTAACCGTTGGGTTAAGTCGTCAGGACTCTACCGCTTTTCATATTCGTTCGATAATTCACGTCCTTCGACTTCGGACGTACAATTTCAACGGTACCGTATGTCAAGCTCATTAAACAGCATTGTCAAATGGGGTAAAAGGAATCGTGTGGAGTTTAATGCTTCGAAAACTCAATGCTGTCTTCTGTCGCTAAAGCTAAACATTCCCTCAATGCCATTGTCCATGAATGGCACTTACATCGAAGAAACCGAAAAGCTCTTAGTACTCGGTATGTGTGTCAACGACGACCTCCGTTGGAACGATCCGCGGGAAAAAGCCATCTATTTTAGCTTTTTACTGAAGCATAACCCTTAAACAACATTCTTTCTCGAAAACTTTTGCAATGATTTTGATTAAATTTCTTTTTCTGGTGTTTTCTGGTGGTTGGGTGCTGTATGAATAGGGTAGGCACTGAAAGGCATCAAACTGGTGATGCACAGTCGCTGCAACTATATCGTACACATCAATTGTGCTTATTTTACCTCCCCGCGGTAACCACCGGGTACTGGTCGGTCCATCCGGACATTCCTGCTAAACTTATAAGCGCGAGTGTTGAACACAGAAAAAATAGCAACACTATAATGCTCTGCTTTAATGACTGTTCTGATCGATTCGCAGAAGTCTTGCACGAGCCCCTCAGAAAGAGGACGTACGGCGGATGAGCCCAACCAACTGGACCAACGGTGGCGTCAACAGTCAACGAAGCAGACGCCCTAATGAGCTACTTCGACGTATTTGGAGATAAGGTCATTAGGACAACTCAATGCAAGTCAGGGCATTGAAATAGAGATGGTGGCGGATGAACCCTTAATGGGCCAACGGCAGCGCTCACATCCCCGAAGTGGGTTACTGACTCCGGATTCTCCGGTTCCTTTTGTCCAAGGAATCCAACAAAGGACCTGGCCCTCCAGGTTGGGGGTTGTGCGTGGGGTTAACAACCCTGCCACGGAAAAAAGAAAAAGTTACGAAGCGACCAATAGCCTCGGAAAAGGACGGATTTACTGTTGACGACCCGGAAAAACGAATCAAGGACAACGACCTTCGGATCTGCACGTGGAATGTTAGAACTCTTAACAGACCACGTGCATCCAAACAACTAGCGGAGGCCCTAGACTGCTACAGAGCAGGAATTACTGCCATCCAGGAAGTGCGATGGAATGGACCGGGCAAAAGGAGGATGAAAAACTGTGACGTGTACTACGGTGATTGCGCAAGAAGACCACAGCGTTTATTTGGGTGCGGATTCGTCATAAGCGGTAGACTTAGGCAAGAAGTCTTGGGCTTTCGACACGTAAGTGAGCGACTTGTGACAATCCGTATCAAGGCTAAATTCGCCAACATTAGCCTAATATGCGCTCATGCCCCCACAGAGGACAAAGATGACGCCACCAAGGATGACTTCTATGAGCTCCTCGACAAAACCTATGAGCAATGCCCTAAATACGACGTTAAGATCGTACTAGGCGATTTTAATGCCAAAATTGGTAAAGAGGAAATCTTTGGTAGGACTGTCGGAAAACATAGCCTACACGACACAACGTCTGAAAACGGACTTAGGCTAATTGACTTCGCAGCGGCACATAACGTCACCATTGCAAGCACACGGTTTCCTCATCTCGATATACACAAAGGGACTTGGCGACACCCAGATCAAAGAACCGTCAATCAGATTGATCACGTTGCGATCGATGCAAGACACGCCTCCAGTATCTTGGATGTTCGCACCTTCCGAGCAGCTAACATCGACTCGGATCACTACCTTGTTGCAGCAAAGGTAAGAATGCGAATAACCATAACTCCACAACAACGGAGTAATACTGTGAGGAAGTATGACGTCGGAAAGCTGCAATCGCAAGAAACCGCCAGAACCTATGCCGATCGAATATCCCGTAACCTCTCAAGAAATCCAGTACCGCCAGCATCAAGTGCCGAAGATCAGTGGCAACACTGCCAACAAGCCATCAGAGATGCCGCAACTGATGTGCTAGGTTTCACCAGACCACCACCACGAAACCTTTGGTTTGATGACGAATGCAGGCAGGCCCATGCAGCCAAACAAGAGGCATATAAAGCGGCGCTGCAAAGAAAGACGAGAGCTGCTCGCGAGCTCTATGAGCAGAAAAGACGGGAAGAACACCGGCTTCTCCAAAAGAAAAAGATAGAGCATGAGAAGCGCGCGATCGAAGATATTGAGAGATGCTACTCCAGGAACAACGTGCGGAAGTTTTACCAACAGGTAAAAAGAACATGCCAAGGAAAAAAATCCCGCACAGAAGCCTGTAGAGATAGGAATGGAAACCTCGTAGTAGAGTCACAGTCGGTGCTGAGTACATGGAAGGACCATTTCTGCAGACTGTTAAACGGCGATGAAGGCCAAAATCCCGCTGTCAGGCAGAATGAACCATTCAACATGGATGATGACAGACAAAACTTCCGTCCACCTGACCAACATGAAGTAAGGATAGCAATATCTAAACTCAAAAACAACAAAGCTGCTGGACCCGACGGATTACCCGCCGAACTTTTTAAAGCGGCCGGAGATGACCTGGTGGAGTGCATACACCAACTCATCTCTAAAGTTTGGTCAGAAGAAAGTATGCCTGATGAATGGAACCTCAGCATCGTTTGCCCGATCCACAAGAAAGGAGACCCTCTAAACTGCGCCAACTATAGAGGAATAAGTCTCCTGAATATCGCCTACAAGATCCTCTCTGCCGTACTATGTGAACGCCTGAAACCTTTCGTCAGCAACCTGATTGGCCCCTATCAGTGTGGTTTCAGACCTGGAAAGTCCACAATCGATCAAATGTTCACGCTACGGCAGATCCTGGAAACCACCCAAGAATTCCAAATCGATACTCACCACCTCTTTATCGATTTTAAGGCCGCGTACGATAGCATTTATAGAGACGAGCTATACAGAGCCATGTCAGGTTTTGGCATTCCCACAAAACTCGTCCGACTGTGCAGGATGACGATGGAGAACTCTCGCTGCTCCGTCAAGGTTGGTTCTGACCTCACAGAAGCTTTTGACGTCAAAAAAAGGATTCCGACAAGGTGATGCGCTATCGTGCGATTTCTTCAACTTAATACTTGAAAAAATTATAAGAAACTCGCAAGTCAATTGTAGTGGGACAATTTTTTTCAAGTCTGTGCAATTGCTAGCATACGCTGACGACATAGACATTATTGACAGAACTCGGCGAGCTGTCACTGGAACGTTTGCTAGCATTGAAGCTGAAGCGGCTAAGATGGGACTAGCAGTCAGTGAGGCCAAAACGAAGTACCTGCTGTCCACAAAAAGGGACACACAACACCGGCGGATTGGACAAAACATCACAATAGACAGGTACAACTTTGAGGTAGTTAGGGACTTTGTGTACCTCGGATCCGCTATAACATCTGACAACAACATCTCGTCAGAAATAAAGCGAAGAATTACTCTTGCCAATCGCTGTTTCTATGGGCTAGGAAGGCAATTGAGTAGCAAAGCCCTCTCTCGAAAGACAAAGGAGACTCTTTATAAGACCCTAATCATCCCAGTCCTGCTCTATGGCGCCGAGGCATGGACTCTATCTAAAGCGGATGAAGATATCCTTAGTCGTTTCGAGCGTAAGATTCTTCGGAAGATTTTTGGCCCTATCTGCGTTAACGGGCTTTGGAGGAGAAGGTTCAACCAAGAACTATACGAGCTGTACAGCGACATTGACCTGGTCAAAAAAATACGCATATCACGTTTAAGATGGCTAGGTCATGTAGAGCGAATGGACAACAATGCTCCGGCTCGCAGGATCTTCGATTCCATCCCAGAGGGTAGACGCAGTCAAGGAAGACCTCGCCTTAGGTGGCGCGCTCAAGTGGAGGACGACCTCAACCAACTTGGAGTGCAAAACTGGAGGCAGCTAGCCAAAGACCGAGTTGGCTGGAGAGGCATGTTGGTTGAGGCCCAGGTTCGTCCCGAACTGTAGCGCCACCTAAGTAAGTAAGTAAGGTGTTTTCTGGATATTTTTTGTAACTTTTTGAGTAAATAGGTAAAGGAGTTTTTCCTGGTTTTTACAAACCTTTGTTTTGGATTATAATCTAAAACCGTAACAATTTTACTTGCAAAATTAGAAATAGTTGTTGGACTCACCTAAGTAGAACATAATCCTTACAAAGCTACGAGGTACTTAACTCAAGGAATTAGTGCATCCTGTTTGTACACCGAAACTCAACAGGTTCCCTTCTATTAAGCCTCATACTTACAACAGCCTTATTTCACTTCCAGTCTCTCAAGAGTCAACTACTTTTGACATCAGATATCAAGCTACAAATCCCCTTTCAAGCTATATAAACCCCCTTTAATCCGACGTTAATTTGCCACTTCCTTTTTTTTTATTTCCTCCACTCCACTTATGCCAAAACAAAGACCAAAACAAAAATCAAGTACAGAAGAAGAAGAAAACCCTACAAGGATATATTAAAACAATCCCCCACTATGTTGCTTGTTCTTCAGCTACAAAAACCTTGTAATGCGCAACCCACTGGGCTCATATGAAAAAGCCTTTAGCTTGGAAGCTGCAGCGGCGAATATGAAAAACACAACAAAAAAAAAGTCTCAAGAAGCGTCGCCGAACACACACAACTCCTTGTTGTGCGATTACAATCGTAAACAAGAATTCTCGCCCACTTTGCGCTCCTTCCTCCCTCTGTGTTTGAGTTTAATTTTTTCTTTTCTGCCCACCTCCCTAGGAACCTAGAGAAACTGCAGCTGTTGTTGCCTGTAATACCACTTCTATTCCCACATACCGGCCAACGCACTTGGAGCTGTGCGCTGTGCGGCAGCACAACAACATCAACAAGCCAAGGACCTCTTAACGACTTCCGTTCCCTTCTTTGTTTACATCCAGATTCAGTGCATCCAACGTAGATTTATACGACAGGCGCAAAGGGAATCCAGCTCGCACATAAATCGCTGCATAGATAGCCAAATGAATTCTTTCAGAGCAGGCGAGGCAGCATCGAGATCGGCTCCAGTTACATCCATCTCCGCACATATGCGGCCCACTTCCCCAGCACCCATAGCATAAGAGGACCCTTCTTGGGCAGACCACGCAGAGCATCTATCATTGGAATTAGAATGAAGTATCTGCGTTCACCAAACTATCTGCGGAGGATTCATTTTACCAGAGGATAGTAAAAGGGTCTCCTATTAAAGAGTTCCAAGGAGGACGTGGCAGTTCATTAAACTGCGGTAGCTATCGCAGGAAGCGCGTGTTTTTGTGAAGTTCTTCTTCTTAGACGAAGAACTTCGTTGCGGCCGCTTTATCATATGTCCAAGTGGTTTAATGAAGGTTGACGTTGCAACCGACTGACGCGACTTACGTCGAGGCGAAGCAACCGCAGTATAATGATGGTAGTCTTCGGGGGGAATACAAGAACAACCAACAACGAACGGCCATCGCTCGTCAATAGAAACAATGAAGACCTGTCAAAAGCATCCACAAGATACATAAATTGATTTCCATTTCATCGAACTAGATTGAGACCGAATTGTCGGAGGGGGGGGGGGGGAGGGGGTTCATCTTCTTCCCTATGAGCATCTTCGCGCATCTCTTAAACGGAATGGAATTTTTGTATTCCTGATGCTCTCTTGTCGCTGCGGTCGGTCTTCTTTTGTTCGGTCTTCTGTCAATCTTGGGGTTTTTAAAAATTGGTGAAGAACGAAGGGTGTTGGGGGCTCTGCGGACCGAAAGTGTGACCTTGAAAAGAATTTAAAATGTCGTTTAAATGCTCAGGCGACAGGTCTTACATATGAATACTAATTTATGGTAAGATTCACGTGTAAATTGAAGAGCGTTTTTGGGTGTTTCAATGGACGAGGTTTTTTATTCAGATCATCATCCACAAATTGCGGCAATAAAATTGAAGCATTCAATAAAAAAACGGAATGAAATGGCTTGGAGAGGGTGCCACCCATTTATTATTATTTTTGTTGTATCTTCCAAAAGGGAATTGTATCTTAATTGAAGAAAATCTGTGCTTCGAATGGGCTTTGTTTGTGGAATGTTTAGTGTAGCGGTTTGCCATACCACGGGGTAGAGTTGTTGTTCAAGCAAAGTACTTAAAAGCTCGTTAAAGTGAGCGTTCAATAAAAATTCAAGGTTGTTACACGTGGAGAAAAAGAAGATTGGAAGATTGTTGAATATAGTTTCCGAGAAATTAAGAGTGAGAGAACGTATTAAGGAGTATACTCTTTGAAACAATGGGGTTGCGGTAGGGTAAAGTATGAATCAGTAGACTGGGACCGAACTCCACAAATCCCAATAGAAGTTGTCAAAAAAAATTGTTTGATCTTCAAATCAAAAGCATAATAAAACTTGTCGAAACAGAAAAGCTTCTTGTCTTGATCGCATTACAAATGTCTGCCTTGTTTAACACCTCGAGACTACTTACTCTTGCCTCATGTTAAAATATTTCTCTCAGGCTTGGAATTGCAAAACTAATCCCGATATGTGGCAAAAACGAAAGTTTTGTGTCAAGGATTATTTCTCGATTCTTTTTCTGTATTTTAGGAGGAAAGAATGACCATGACGAATACAAGGCACAAACTTCGCACTCTATGAGACATTTAAATGAAGATCATTAAAGTTTATTTATTTTACACTAGCTGACCCACTCGGCCCCAGCGCAAAATATCGGGTCTGAGTCAAATCGGTTCATAAATAAGAATGAAAAAAGCGACCCCGACGCCACCTAGTGGGCAATTAAAATAACCTATGTTACTCTTTAGAACATCACCTATCTGCCATTGAAAGTCTCGTAAAAATCGGTGTAGCGGTTTCCGAGATGAGCCGGAACAAACAGACAAAATTTATAAAAATTGTTTTGTTTTTAATAAGTACCGTGTATACTTTTATAAGCATGTTTTTAAAAGCTGTTTTTGATATTTTGATATTACAAACAGAAACGTCAATTATATTTACAGCCATACTCCTTATCATGTAATACAATAATTTAAAGTTGTCCGATGATGACAGAAGATGCATTGAATTCATGAATATTCGAGGAATATCTTCTTTGAACAATAACAAAGAATTATGGACCTAAATGGCTGCCTTGTGGAATACCGGATCTAAGCATGTTCAGTACACGCTTTGTGAGCTCAAAATAAAAAAAAAAAACATTTAAAATGGCAGGAAAGACTGGTTGCTCTGGTAGAGAAGGAAATAACTAGAAATATATGATTTTAAATGGACCGACACCATAACTTTTTCTCTTGATAAGCTAGCTTAAAGACAATTTTGAACGCCTGCGAAGTGCCAAGTTATTTCATAATTAAATCAGAGAGCTCTGAGTATTCTCTGCTCAGAACTTTACTCTGTTCGCTTAGAACTCAGCTCAGAGCTAAAAAAGAACAACGCCTAATGATAGATTCGTAGTCGGTAGATCTTCTAGGTTCAAAGTCAAGTTGGTAGACTGATACCAAGATGACACTTGAGATGAAAACAGCGATTATGATATTAGCAGTCAATGAGGGCAATGATGTCATTGAGAAGATATACCCTTTAGCGACGTTTTGAACAAAACATTACAATGGACAGCTATAACTTTGAGGTAGTTAAGGACTTTGTCTAGCTGGGCTGGGCTCCGCTTTCAACTCAGAAAATAACCTTGCTGAGATCAAACAAAAAATAACTCTTAACAATCGCTGCTTTTTTGTGCTAAGAAGTTTACAAAGCACTCTCTCAGGCAACCCAAGTGTCCCTTTATGAAGACCCTCTTTATCCCACTCCTTCTTATAGAGGCATGGACGCTTCAGGTCACTTCAAGAGAAAAATTCTCAGGGTGATTTTTGATCCCGTAACCTATATGCAAAGACGGCGAGGGCAGGAGATACAATGAGAAACAGTACGGGCCTTACAGCAATACAAACCTAGCCAAAAGAGTAAAAATCCAACGTCTCAGATGGCTGGGCTTATACATATAGCGGATGAAAACCAACTCCGGCCCGGAACATCTACGAATCAAGCCCGGAGGAACGGCGCAGTAGAGGAAGACTGAGACTTTGTTGGCGCTGGCAAGTGGAAGAGAACCTCGACCAACAACAAGTGCATAACTGCAGTCAGTTGCTGGCTGGAGAAGCTTGTTGGTTGAGACCCAGGTCCACCCGGCTTTAACGCCACCTATGGTCCTTTTCTTCATTTTCATATCCTTCAAACCCGGATGGGGCAGAGGACATCAACAAACCTCCTCTCCGCCTTCGCAGGCAGCCAGATATTTTAGCTATCTCTTTTTTACTTGCGATTTAGAGGGACTATAATGCAAGTAATGCATTCGTAAAAAAAAATCTAACAATCAGACATGACATTACGATGCTAGAGAAACATATTTAAGTTACTGGCAAAATTCTGTCTGTCTGTCCGTCTGTCCATCTGTTCGGATGTATATTGAACTACAGCCTAAACGGTTTGGCCAATCGTCTTCAAATTTGGAACATACGGTTATTTTGACATTCTACAGAGGACTTTTTAATTTTTTTTTTAGCTCAAATATTAACGGTACCTGTCATAAAACCGTTATGTAAAAGCTTATTTTTCTCGGAAACGGCTACAAGGATTTTTATGAAAAAAAACCCAGTGTACTACTGTAGGTGTAGGTTATGTTTTGGTGAAAAAAAAATCAAGATGGTGGGCTAAAAACCTCTCATGGGTACCTCCCATAGAACCGTTTTCTTTTTTCTTCGACTTTCTCGAAAACTGGTCATCCGATTTCAATCAAATTTGATATTCAAGAAGATGTTGGTAGCCTAAGTAATTTTATTTAAAAATATTGTTCGATAACTTTTCTTGTATTTTTATTAATTTTCTTATTTTTTTTTTTCAAAAATCAATATTTTGAAAACGGGTAGATGGATTTTTTTTTTAAATTTTGTGTTTAAGTTTGCATTCTTAAATATTTTTTTTTTAATTTAAAAAAAATTGTTAAATAAAATTCGTTTTATTTAAAAACCGTTCCTACGATTAAAAAAAATCACGCTTTTTCACATTTTCTAAGGAAATAAAATGGCGTTTAAATTTTACCTTTTTTATCACCTCAAATTTATATATAGATAATTCTTGACTTGTCTTTCTGTAACACTGTGCTATTCGATATAAATTCTCGCCAAAGATTCTTTAAAATCTACCAGAGATTATGGGATTTAGAAATTTAGGCCAAAAATTTCCAAGCTTTCCGGGCATAAAATATGACGACTATTGACTGCATTTCGAATGAAAATTTTCCGATGAATTGCATTTTTTCAAGAATTTTTTTACGTTTGGAAGTATTATCAGGATGAACTACTTGCAGTTATTTACACTTTTACAGAGTTCTGAGAGTTCTAATAGTCAATAAGCTTTTCAACCGAAAAACTAATATCTTCTTAGGGATACGTGATTTTTGTGACCTTTGTTACAGAAGTATAAGAAGTCTAACCTTGAGCGACAAAGCCATTTTAGACAATTTAAACTTTTTCGTTAATAGGAAACAATGCTCAAAGACCCCAAAAGAAAAAACCTAATATCGCCAAATGGTCATTGGTCATTCAAAGACAAATTCACAATTCCATATTCTCAGGGTCAAGATACCTAATACCCATCAATAAGACACATCGGCAGTGGTCAATAGAATAACTCTAACAAAATAGCAATGTTCCATTTAAATAATTTCATATCCTAACGACCTGGCTTCCCACAGCGTATGATTTATGACACAACCATGTCATTCAAGCGATGCCCCAACCGAACAATGTCACAAGCAAATATTTAATGACTATCTCAATGTAAGCAAACGACTATACAAATCTATAAAAAATATGAATTCTAACTCCAATGTCATTTACATTTTTTTGTTACAACAATAATAAAAAAAAAATATTCTCACAGTTCAATAAAAAAAAAAGTTATTCTACTCATATTGTTCTTGGCGAACACACCTTGTTTAATAAATAGCCTTCAAGTCGCCATCCATAGACGAATCACTTGCTCGAGCTTGGTATTCCGCAGTGTGTTCATTACTCAGCAAATATCGATCATCTTAAGCGCCGCCGCCGCCGCCGATACCGACAGAACCTCGCATATTTAAGTATTTGCTGATCCATTCCTCGAAACATTGTATCGATTTTGATTTATTGAATGGTCCAGCTGGGAAGCCACACCGAAAAGGTAAAGCGGATCAAACAAATCTGTGGGGCAAATATTTGCAGATTTGCATTATTCCGAAACTTAGATCACACTTACCAGTGTCAGTGTATCTTGTTAAAGTTTTTTTTTTGTTTTTGTTGTCAAAAGATCAGAATGGCAAATTTTTAAATCGAAGCAAAAAAGACACAAGAACAAGAAAACTGCTTAGCCATTTCATTTCGAAGAATATCAAACCTAGAAAAATGCAAGTGATGTCAATTTAATTCAATAACCTTGTCTTATATGGCAAAAAGGACTCAAAAAACTGAAGAAGTTGCATTAGACTACACATTAGTCGAGTTCTTCGATTTTTAAACAATTTCAAAGATCATAGAGAAAGTACAAAACAAAAAAAAGGATGCCTCGCAGAAATAACAGAAGAGTTGTCAATCAAAGTTGGTGTGCCGCAGGGAAGCGCCTTGAGTCCTTAACTCTTTAATTCAGTAATTGCTTTTTTTCATAATTAACACGCGCGAATAGGGTTTGTGTGTACCGTTAAAATGTTTAAACACCGCAGGAGCATAAGGGACATGAGTACGGATAAAAGAGGAGATACCGATACTAGATTGTAAGGTGACAATGCTTGCTGACAACGAAGCATTCATAAATGAAGATCATACATCATTGTAAAAAGGAAAGTGGATGATTTGGAAGGAAATGGATACCGCATAAGACCGAAAAACACAAAATACCTAGGCCGCTCATTGTATGATCGACACAGGCGTTTTCTGGACATTTATTTAATTGAAACTGTTCTTCACAAGAGGGAAAGGTGCATATATGTATATTTAGTATCTTTGAACAAACGCGAAGGATTTTTGATGATGAAGGAAGGCTCCGCATTAAAAATACCATCAGGGCATTACCAACTACTGCTACGTAGAAAGATAATAGCTTGATACCCCATTCAAAAGGCTACTTTTCAACACTATCGCGGAAAGTAAAGGGTGTTTTTTTAGAGGTAAAGTACTTTAAGTTGGCAACACTATTTTAACTGGCGGCCATTTTGTTTGGTGCCAAGTGATTTATTTTAAGTTTGGCTTGGCACTCTAACATGATTAGACTGACGCCTGAACAACGCTTCCAAATTGTGCAAATTTATTTTAAAAATCATGGTTCTGTTCGAAATACGTATCGCGCACTACGTTCATTTTACGGTCAACATAATCGTCCTTCAGAGCAATTAATTCGATTCACCATGGAACGATAGAAATGATAATAAGCATCCACAGAGACGTCGCGTCGTACAGTGCGTACAGAAGAAGTCATTGCTGCTGTAGAGCGTGCCGTAGAGGAAGAGACGAGTCAGTCTATCCACCATCGTGCACAGGAATTGGATATGTGTCCACTTTATGGAAGATTTTGCAGAAAAATCTTTGTTTGCGTGCTTACAAAATCCAACTCGTGCAAGAATTGAAGTCACAGGATCACCTATGTAGCAAGGCGTAGACCCAAAACAAGATTGCCGTTGACCCCGATTTTCATAAGCGAATTTTGTTTAGCGATGAAAAGCTCACCTTTGGTTGAATGGATACGTCAATAAGCAAAACTGCCGTATTTGGGTGGTGGAATAATTGGTCCGTACTTCTTTAGAAACGATACAGATCAGAACGTTACCATCAGTGACCGCTATAGAGCCATGAATACTGACTTTTTTTGTGTCTTTAATTGAACAACCATTAAGTGCAGGAGCTGTAGTTTCAATAAGACGGCGCTCGTGCCACAATTGATTTATTGAAGGAAACTTTTGGTAACCGCAATAGTATCATGTTACGGACCGGTGAATTGGCTTTCAAGATTGTGCGATTTAACGCCGCTTGACTATGTATTTTCTGTGGAGATATGTGAAGTCGCTACGCTTGAAACGATTGACCACTTGGAGCACAACATTCCTCGCGTTATTGCCGAAATGCGGCCACAAATGTTGGAAAAAGTCATCGAACTTTGGACCTCCAGATCAGACTATGTCCGAGCCAGCCGTGGAGGTCATATGCCAAAAATCATATTTAGACTATAATGCCAGAAGATTATCTTTCGAATAAAGTCAATTCATGTCAATTTAAAAAAATAATTTTTGTTTTATTCCATTTCAAAATTCTACCTCTAAAAAAAAAACAACCTTTTAGACAGGCGCAAAAACTGTTTGAAAACCTCAGACAGACATGGAATTATCTAAAACCTGGAGGCCTGAGATGTTATCTGAAAATGAGAGTTGTGGTCCCAATCGAGATCATAACAATCGTCAGTCGAAAAAAAGAAGAAGAAGAATGTGAACATTTTTTTTTGGTTTGTGTGGCAATACTCTTCAAGACTAAGCATTTTGAGTTGATCATCCGTACCGCTGTTCCTTAATCTCAAAAAGGGTTCAAAATGTTCTAAGCAGTATTGAATCTTCAGAACGATTAACTATACATAATCAAGTTTTTAGCTTGAACTTCTCTTATAGAATCTTAAGGAGTCATGTATGCCATAGTACCGAGAAAAACACGGTTGCCAGCTGATCTGGAAGATTTGTTAAAGGTAGGTATTAAATCATCGGCACAGACAAATAATACAAAATTAAGTAAAAGTGTTATGTAAGAAGTGTCTACCTCGATAGACAATATTGTCTCGTACCATTCCTGGGTTATCCAAGTCTTTAAGAAATTCAAGAAAAAACAATAAATTCGAAGGTTGACAGCATTTCCAAGCACGATTTCCTTTACCCCATTTGGCATTTGGTGTAAAACGGAGTTTAATGAACTAAACATACGGTAGGTACCGGTGAGATTGCATATCCGAAGGCAAAGGACGTGAATCAACTAACGAATATGAAAAGCTGAGGACAGTCGCCAGAAAAACAGTTTGGTGGATTAGAATTAACAGACAGAAGATCATTTATAAAAATGAGGAAAAGAGTCGGAGACAGAACGGAGCCCTGAATCACACCAAGATTTATTTTATGGAAATCAGACTTGAAACCGTCTAATATACAACTTTTATTGAACGCTCCAGAAGATAGCCTCTAATCTAACGAACAAGAGTATCATCGATCCCAAAAGCAAGCATTTTCGATAAGTGAGTTTCATGCCAAACTCTATCAAATTCCTTGGAGGTAGATATTAAGAGCAATAATCTTACTTTCACCAAAGCGATGTAAATATTTGTTCCACTGTTCGGTGAGATATGCCATCAGACCACCAGTGGAACGGTTGCTGCGGAAGCCATACTGACGGTCATGGAGGAGCTTTCGTCACCTTTTCTTATGCTGACGGTTAATCAGAGTTTCCATGACCTTTGAAAGGAGGGTTATAAGTGGTATGGCTCGGTAGGAGGAGGGGGATGAGGGGGATGAGGGGTAACCTTTCTTGGGGACAGGCTGGACAAATGTTTTTTTCCATCTTTTAGGAAAGATTCGAGACGAGTAGAAGCGATAGAATATGCAGTGGTATTGCCAGTGTGGAAGAACACCTCTTCAGAAGAATGGGGGTATACCATCCGGGCCAACGGATTTATGTATGCTAAGATCTTTGAGAACTCTTGCAACTGCACGAGTGAGGACATACTATTTAAATTCTCAAGTGCAGGAGAGCCCACGTTGGTGTGAAGCAACGTAGAGCTAAAAGCAAAATGGGCTGCGAGCAAGCTTCTCTTTTCTAAAGAGTAAAAACTTGGTTTGTCATTGGCGATGACCGTTTTGGAACAGAAGATTATAAAGAATTTTTCAATATTTTTTAACAAATGACCAAAAAAATTTACATACAAAAAATTGGTTTTATCAATAACAGAGTTGCATGAGTTCCTGGCTTGTTTATGTTTCTCCCGATTTTCCACTGTAGGACCGGAAACTTCTGCGTTGAGCCTGATATCTTCTTTACACTCAGTGTTGAACCAACACTTATCTTTGGGTTTGATACTTTTAATATGTTAAGAATAAAAGCACGCATCCCTAGAAAAATCGCATTTGTGATCATTTCAGCGCTACCATCAATGTCACTCGAGGCAGGCATAATTATTGACCAGTTAAGTTTACGAAAGAAATTATTCAGGCCGTCCCAGTTTGTTCTCGTAATGCCAAACCGTCCTGGTGAGAAGTTTTTCTTAAACTGGTAGTGAAATGGAGACACATTCATTTTACAATTAGTGTTTCATGAAAGCATTAATCTACAAATTTAATCACTAACTTAATGGGCAATTGAAACCTTTTATTTTTCCAGACATTAATATACTCATAATTCATCCCGCCTCCCTAGACATCCATTAGACGTGTTCAATTAGACCCATTCACTATAAAAACAAAACGAATCTGGCTGAGAACAATCCGAGACTCATTTAACGTGGCATTTAAACATTTAAAGCGTTTCCCATTTAATTAACACATCCAACATGGGTAATAACAACAATTTGCAAATCAACACGAAGATAAGTGAATTCGCGCGAGCGAATTCACGAATAAAAACTTCATTGAAAAAAAAGTATCTGAAGTCCAAGCAAACATGCCAATTGAAGCAGAAAGCTTAATCTTTTTTTAACATCCACCATTCTATTCATTCATTCCAGCGTTAGGTGTGTTTTTTTAAGCTAGTTGTTTGTTTAAAAAAAAAAAAAGAAAAATTAAAAAAAGCCGGCCGGCACGCTGCAATATCGACGGTGTGTAGAGTACATTTTAAAATTAATTTGCGCGCCAAAATACTCGTATCTATGAATCTGAAGTGTTTCTTGTTTAAATGTTCGTTTGTTTAACTTTTTTTGTCCCCTTTTTTATTCTTAAATAATTGTTGAGTTGCTGACATTGTGTTATCGATGTCGTTTTCATGGTAAATTTGTGTGAAATTTTTGACAAAAAATAAAAAAGAATTATGCAAATCACGGGACAATTTATTGAGAGTTTGGAGAAGTGGAGAATAAACGTCTGGTACGGTTGTCAATCAAAATTGGCATTTGAAGAGAAGGAGCGGGATTCTTTTCTTATTTGGGATTTTTTTTTTTTAATTTTTGGTAATGGAGCAGTGTTAGGAATACAAAAGATAAATGTTGATTTGTGGTCTCCACAAGTGGTAAGCTTTGGATGTTCGACTAAGAACTACTTCAGGTGTTTTCGGCGTAAAGAAGAGGATATTAGTCATGGTAGCGATGTCAATCTAAGGATTTTTCAATTCATCAAGTTTGAATTGATCGGTATTGTTCTTGGGGGTTTAAGATGAGGTTTACTTACCCAGATTTCGGACTTGATTTTTCAAATCTGCAATGAAAAAAAAAAACAAAGTTTAATCATTATATATGTTTCATGGATTAAAAGATCTAAATTACATTTTAATAATAATAAAATATTTTTATTAATACATGGTTTCTATTATTTTTAAAAATAAAATTCCCTTTATTTTTAAAAATAAAATTCCCTGACTTTTATCTGACTTTCCCTGATCAATTTTTTTAATTTTCCCTGACCAAATGAAAAAAAAAATAAAAGGCACGACTGGGTCGCACGTACTTGCTCCCGTGTGCTAATCCTTTTTAGGTACAGGCGTCTTTTTGACAAAGATTTAATTTTAATGTTTTTTTGACGTGCAACTTCTTTAGAATCGTTGTGGTTTGAAGCTCGAACGAACATGCGTCACGATGAAGGGATAAACACATAAATATATAGGATTGTTAGCTTTTGCAATTTTTTAGTGTATTATCTTTCCACTTGTTGTTTAGTGCTTATAATATAATTTGCTAATAGGAAGATATAAAGGACTTTTTTCAGTTTAATTTTCGTTTGGGTATGGAAAAAATTGAACAACTGGCATAAAGATTCGTGGGAATCAGCAGTAGGGCAATAATGCTAGGTATAGGGACCTATATAGGTCCCAATAACAATAATTTGCTTTTTGAAATCAAATTAATTAAAATAGCTGAATTATGTTTAATGGATCGATAAACGTATGATGTGGGTAGGTATTAATGGAATTTATTAAGGATATTATTTACCTATAATAAGGTTGGAAGGAAGGTAGGTACTTAATATAAGATACACGTTCCAACTACTGTTAAGCGAGTATGTAAAGCGACAATATTAAAAGTTAACACAGTGGTTTTGTTTATTTATAGAAAGGTGTAAACTTTCGTTTTCTCGATTGAAATTTTTGCATTCAGTAGTAATCGAATAATTCTTTTTATTTGTTAGTTGTTTTTGTGTGTTTATCATAGGCTCATTATTTATTCTGTGTGCTTTTATGATGATGAAATGCTTTAAAATACGTAGGTATGTATGTAGGTTGTCACCTTCTTTTATTTGACTAATGGCTAGGGCTTAGTCGAGCAATATGAAATAAAATTTGGGGGAAAATTTTTTATGAAATCAAAAAAACACTATTCATAACGTTTTTTGGAAAAAATGTTGTAAACCATCTTATGTCTTTTGCTGTTTTATATTTTATAAATTTTTCATTTCAAAATCGTTCGACCAGTTTTTTCAAAAAAAAGTTTTTTTTTGAAAAAACTTTTCGAAAACATATTTAAAATTTTTTTTGAGTATGTCAATTCAAAGAAATCTAAAGCTTATACTAGGAGAAAAATTTAAAAAAAAATCTATTAAACCGTTTTCAAAATATTCAAAAAACAAAATATTTTTTTAAAAAAATTATTAAAAATTAAAAAAAAATGTTTTTGAAAATTTTAAAAAGCAATATTATTTAAATCATAAAGCTCTACATATTTTGAAAATTTCATAAAAGTCCGTTAATTAATTAACGAGAGTCTGATTTTAAAAAATCGGTCATATGGGAGGTACCGTTATAAAACTTTTTCTGAAAAATTCATTATAATTAAAAGATAGATTTTGCACAGAAAACATCATTCTGAAAGTTTTATCAAAATCATAGGAGCCGTTTTCGAGAAAAATAAGTTTTTCATTAAAAGTTATATGGCAGGTACCGTTAGTTTTGGAGCTAGAATGCCAATTCCAAAAACTGTCGGGTAGAGCACTCTAAAAATACTATATACCAAGTTTGAAAACTTCGGCCCAACCGTTTGGGCTGTAGATATTGATACGGGCAGACAGACAGACAGACAGACAGACGGACGGAATTTCCGGACCCACTTTTTTTGACTTCTCTATCATCGTAATGGCATGTTTGATTGTTAGAATTTTTTTTTTTTTACGAATGCATAACTTGCCTTATAGTCCCTATAAATCGCAAGTAATAATTAACTGCATTTAATTTGTATATGTTTAAAACAAATCACATGAAATTGAGGTACATAAGGAGAGGTTTCCATACAAAAAATAGTTTGGAGCTTCGCCTTGAGTTATTTAACTTCCACAATTTGTTGGTATATTTCAACGAAATAAAAAGTTTTCGATTGTAAATTTGTTAATCAAAATATTTTTAACTTCAAAAAATTAAAAAAATGGTCGTCAAATTCTCAAGAGTAAAAAAGTCTTCTTTTCTCTAATTCTTCTATCTAGTGTCGTGCAACATCCGGTTGCATTTTAAAAGGGATTATGCCTTACATACAAAGTTACAAAAATAATAAAATATTAATACTATAACATAACGGGGCAATAACAATTAAAAATTCATTACAATATTTTTTGTTTAATTCTGTAAAGTAGTCTAAAAAAATCAAACAATATTACAAAATATAAAGCGAATTTACTAGATGATATTGTTGCGCCCTTTGACAAAACTTCTAAATTTTGAATAATAAAATAACGAAGCCTAGATAAAAAAAATTGTATAATCAATTTTTAGAGCAAAAACAAAAATTACGTGTTTTTGGGTGATTATTGGTCAATGCTTTGTTATTTTATTTATTTTTATTTTACAGTTATACACCCAATACAATTCTAACATATTTTTTTTAATTTTTTTGTACTTGCGATTAATAGGGACTATAAAGCAAGTTGTGCATTCTAAAAATTCTAATAATCAGACATGACATTACGAAGATAGAGAAACATATTTGAGCTATTGGCAAAATTCTGTCTGTCGGTCTGTACGGATGTATATTGAACTACAGCCTAAGCGGTTTGGCCAATCGTCTTCAAATTTGGAACATAAGGTAATTATGACATTCTGCAGAGGACTTTTTAATTTTTTTTTAGCTCAAATATTGGGTCTTGTGAATAAAAAAAACTAAAGCTAAAACCTAGATTTTTAAGCAAAAGCTAGGTTTTATGTGAATAAAACCCAGCTTAAGCTAACTAGAAAAAAAGTTTTCTAGCAATTTTTACTTTGAAATAGCAAACGCTGAAATCATGTAGCTTGAGCTTGTTTTTCCAACTTAAGCTTCAATTTGTGTGAATAAGAATAGCTTAAGCTAAAATATTTAAGCAAAAGCTATAAAAATATCAAGATTCCTACACCCCTGCCTAGAAACCTTTGACTAGAATTTAGTTTTAGAATCATCTTTAGTAATAGTGCGAACATGGCAGAGTTCATACGTGTATATGTTAATCGGAAAGGCTTCCACAGCCCTAATGTAGAAGCAACATGCAATGCAATGCAGCTGAAAAGTTTACAAGAGTTTACTCTTTTCCTTGGTTCTCCGATTCATAAAATACTTGCTTCTACTAGCGAGTTCGTCTGCGTGGACTTCAGATTAAATTATTGGTATTATTTAAATCAAAACTCGCTAAAAAAAATTATTCGGATTTCTTCAGAATAATAAAAGTATCTTGTGTAGCATAGTGAATCATGTAACTCTTTCGTCTACCAACTTTACAAATTCGAGTAGTCTTTAAGGTATGAAAGAATAACAAACAATCCTCCAGCAATGCAGTATTTGACATTTAAGACTCTCCCACAGAAAGCGTTAATTTTTCCTTTCACTCCAGCACATTACCTATATACCTACTAAATTTCATCCAAATCCGTTAAGCCGTTGAGGTGTGGTTGGCAAACAAACATCCAAACATACAAACATTCAAATAGTATGAGTACGATCAGTTTTAGCTAAAGCTTCCTAATCCAAGACATGTGAATAAACAAACAAAAGCTGAAAATGCGAAGCTTCAGTTAGAATTTTGCAGCTTAACCTATTTTGTAAAATGTTTTTTTTTTTAATCAAATAAAACAAAGCTAAAGCTAGAGCAGTTTAGCTTAAGCTACTAGCAAAAGCTATGACTAGTTAGCTTTAGCTTCTTCTACAAATAGCTTTTACTTTTTTTTTTTATTCACAAGACCCATTAACGGTACCTGTCATATAACCGTTAAGTTAAAGCTTATTTTTCTAGGAAACGCCTCCAAGAATTTTTATGACAAAAAATCAGTGTACTGTTGTAGGTGTAAGTTAGGATTTGGTGAACAAAAAATTAAGATCGTGGGATAAAAACGGTACCTCCCAACCCAACCGTTTTTTCTTTCTTCGACTTTCTCAAAAACTGGTCATACGATTTCAATCAAAATTGATATTAAGGAAGATGTTGGTAGTCTAAATAATTTTATTTTGAAATATTTTCGAAAACTTTTTTTTTGTATTTTTTTTTAATAATTTTCTTAATTTTTTTTTTTCAAAAATCAGATTTTTTATTTTAAATATTGTTTTTACATGTAAGTAATTTTTGGGTTTAAGTTTGTATTCTTGAATAATTTTTTTTAATTTAAAAAAAAAGAGTTCCTAGGATTTAAAAAAAATATCACACTTTTTTACATTTTCTAAGGAAATAAATTGGCGTTTAATTTTTCCCGCTGAAAACTATTTTGTGTCCTTTTTTCAAACAATCAAAAGTCAGAATAAAAACTTTTCGAAAATGTATTAATTTTGCATTTTTTAACAATAAATTTCCGTGTAAGCGCATACAAAGAAGTTCCGAAGAATTTCGCTTCTCGCTCACGCCTTCACACTACTTTATCTCGTTATTTAGAAGTCCTAGATGAGTGGTTCTTGCTCTATCAAGTAGGAATGGAATTCATCTACCCGGTCCATCAACCAATTAACAATTAACTTCTCCTATCAGTTTGGAGTTTCTTTTTATAATTATGCCCTTATATGGTTAAACAGATTGCGCAAGCCAAGGAAGGTTAGGGAAGGAGGGA
Organism: Platycheirus rosarum; assembly: GCA_963971375.1. Lineage (NCBI taxonomy): Eukaryota > Metazoa > Arthropoda > Insecta > Diptera > Syrphidae > Platycheirus > Platycheirus rosarum. The sequence continues at coordinate 123,542,752 of OZ020509.1, read as the reverse complement.
CATAAGGTGTCGAATAACTTTGGTCTTGATTGTTTTCAGATTAAAATGGCAAGGAAAAACTTCGCCGGGTAAGGTATTCTAAATTCGTGTTGTTCGGCTAAAAAAATAATATCTATATTTAAGAGTGACTCCAGAGTGAATTGATGAGCATTCCTTCCGAGGCGGGTATTATGGGAAGGAATGCAACTGGCTACTTCGAGTGAACATTTTTTATAAAAGAAACGATAAAATAAGGAAAAACATGACACATTGCGCCGGTGTTCGAGAGGAGCAATTGTTTCCGAGACAGTTCTATGTCCTATCAATCTTAACGCTTTGTTTTGAATTCTATCGAGCAGGTGAACCTTAGGTTGGAGCCTTGCGAGGAGTATTATCATTCCCCACAACAAGAAATGCTGCGCCAGATGATATCCACCAAATTGTTGGGTCTAGGAAGGTGGGGTAGGGGTGGATTTTGAGGGTGTCAAAAGTTAAACCTGAATTCTTAATTGTAACAACATTTCATCATATTTCGGGTATAGCAGAAGAAATAATGTGAAATTCTGCATTTTGTTGACTTTTTTTTTCTTTGCGAAATTTGAAAAAATTATAACATTTTTTACCCCGTAATAACGAATTGACATATAAACATAAATGAATAGTTAAAATGTAGGATACTTTTGCCGGAGGATGTGAGAAAAAAATTAATTGATGAAAACATAAGAACAGTCAAAAATTTGGCAGTTTTCCCTTATCCAACATGATTGTAGACATTTTGGCGTAAAAGATACTGAAAACTTAAAAAATACCCAAACTTGGGAATTTTGGCTGCTTAATAGCTACAAAAAAGCTACTACTACAGACAAAAATTATAGGAAATTTTATTTGCTACAAGTTGACATACAATAATTTTTCGTTAAAATACACCAGAAAGGAGTTATATGAGTATACCAATGGCGCAAAAGTGTGGGCAGAGTATAACGAAGGATGAAATTATTTAATTTTTTTTAATAATTCCCTGACCAAATTGTTGTTCCCTGATTTTCCCTGACTTTCCAGTCTAGTGGCAACTATGTAATTTAATAATTTTAAATTAATTAAAAAATATAAGATTTATAAATTAGTTCATATTGAAACTCTTTCATTCCAGCATTTATAAGCAAAGATGTTAAGTCTAAACTTAAACTATTCAAAGCGACTTAGAAGGAAATCGAAAGAACATCAAGATGAGCCTTGCTGCATTAAAACGATTTCAAAACTTTCCCACAATTACGCATGCAAATCCTTCGGTTACACTGCGAATTACCGATGTCGTTAAACAGTGATCAAACACACAAAAAATGGAGCACGTGTCGAAAAAATTAAAAAAATAAAATAAAACAGTGTTTCAGTGTTTCTTACAGAAAAATGTAGACTTAATGAAGTGGAAGTCCTAGTCGAAATGACAAAAATCGTCATAAAAGAGATGAATGCACACCAACCTAGAGGCGGCGGCGCACCGCGGCGGAGTGTAATTTTCTTCTCTTAAAAAATACTCAGGAACAATGAAGTTGCATTGTAATACCTTAAGGCTTGTGGTAAGTCTGACGAACCACAAATCCGGGAGTGTTGGGTTCGATTCTTCGCCCGATTAGTTTTGTTGTTTTCAGTTGTTTCAATTTGATTTGAAAAAGTGGAAATCATATACAGGGTGGGGAAAATTAATCAATCTGTTAATTTGTATTCAATTCTGTTTTGACATTTGTAAAGTACACATATGTGAAACACACGTCGGTAATGGCTTACCGAACCCTATACTTCTCAAGAACGCTAATAATTGTTTCCTTTTTTCGCAATAATTTCTCTTTGATGGTATTATCCTAGGGTGAATTTCGTCGCAGATTTCCTGGGCGTTTGGCACCAACTACAGTTTGCGGATGGCGGCGGTGCGAAATAAGGCCCCAGACAAAACGGCCCCAAAAACAAAAATGAAATGAGGCCTCAAAAATGGGGTACTCTTTCATAATGAAATAAAACCCTATTTTTGTTTATGAAATAACGCCCCAAAAAATGAAAAAAGACCCCAAAAACGAAATGAAAGACCCCAATTTTTTTGTAAAAAAAAAAATAAAAACAAAAAAATATAAAAACAAAAAACGTAACACACTTAGGGTAAACTAGTTTTGCCTAGGAATTTCTTGAGGTTTTATCTCCCAATCACTGCAACCCCCCTGCTTGGGCTCACCATAGAATTTGGAGTATATGCGAGATTGGGTTTATGCAAATTCTATAGTGAACCCAAGCGGGGGGGTTGCAGGGGGGCAGCATGCCCCCGATACCTTCTTCATACTAACATTTATCAAAATGGGACATATCTTTAAATTTGTTGTTTGTGCTTATAATGGCCTAAGTGGCTTTTATTGCCAATTTTCGTTTTCGACATAATATTTTTGTGGGGTTTTATTCTTGATATTAGGGACCTTTTTCATAATAAAATATAACCCCAATTCTAAAAATGAAATTAGGCCCCAAAAAGTGAAATTACACCCTAAAATAAAGATTTTTTTGTTGTTGTATTCTTAATATACTTTTGAGGCTTTATTTCATTTTTGTTTTTGGGGACGTTTTGTCTGGGGCTTTATTTTGTAACGCCACGCCGTGCGGATTTTAGCCGCTCTCTTGTTAGACTCTGGATTAACACCAAATGATGCCAGGCGTTGCCGGCCCCGAAAAAGCTGTTCTGTTGGGAATATCACTGATGTTGCCAAATATATCGAAGGAATATTGACCAGACGATATGACACGTAAATGGGCATTAGCCGACGACAAACGGTCCCACGGCGAAGTTCTGTAAAAGACCTAAAGATGTTCTCTTATAGAAAGTACACACAGTGCATCAACTGTTGGCTCTTGACTGTCAAACACGTGTAACTTACGTCTACGATCAAGCCATCCTGGATCTCGACCAAGGGGAGGATAATTTTTCATCGAAAATCATCATGAGCGATGAGGACCATTCCATATCTCTGGTTACGTGAATAAGCAATCCGTGTATAATTTACGGAGAGCCATTACACCCGCTTAAAGTTACTGCATGTTGTCCTGTTTTTGCTAGAGGGGTCATCGGGCCTTTTAACGGGCGCTACAAACGGTTACTGTGAGCGGCGAGCACTACAGAATCATGATCAATGATTTTTTACTTGCGATTATAGGTACTATAATACAAGTTATGCATTCGTGCAGATTAAAAATTTTGAGATAACAATCAAACATGACATTACGATGATAGAGATACATATTTGAGTTACTGGCAAAATTCTGTCCGTCGGTCTGTCTGTCTGTCTGTACGGATGTATTTTGGACTGCAGCCTTAACGGTTGGGCCAATCGTCTTCAAATTTTGAACTTAATTATTATAATTATTTTGACGTTCTACAGAGGAGTTTTTTCAATTTTTTTTTAGCTCAAAAATTAACGGTACCTATCATATAACCGTTATGTAAAAGCTTATTTTTCTCGAAAACGGCTTCAAGAATTTTTATAAAAAAAAATCAGTGTACTACTGTAGGTATGCATTATATTTTAATGAAAAAAAAATTTAATATGGTGGGTCAAAATTGACATTCAAGAAGATGTAGGCAGCCTGAGTAATTTTGCATACATTTTTTTTCGAAAACTTTTTTTTGTATTTTTAATAATTTAAAAAAATTTTTTTTGGAAAAATCAATATTTTGAAAACGGGTAAGTGAATTTTTTTTTAATTTTTTTTTTTAAATGTACGTTATTTTTGTGCTTAAGTTTGTATTCTTGAATTATTTTTTCAATTTTTTAAAAAAAGTTGTTAAAAAAATGTTTTTTTTAAAAAACGGCTCTAACGATTTTGAAAAAAAATTCACACTTTTTCACATTTTTTAAAGAAATAAAATGGCGTGTAAATTTTTCCGCTGAAAACAATTTTACGTACTTTTTTCAAACAATTAAAAGTCAGAAAAATCGAATATAATCTTTGAAGTTCCCTTAATATTTTTCAAATTTTATTCCAAGCTGTGACCGCATATAAGAACAAGTACGTGCGATCCAGTCGTGCAATTTATTTCTTCCTCAATTGGGCCATATGGTTTCAACAGAATGAAGTAACGGCGCACACTGCAAGAGCCTCAATCAAAACCGATATTCTGAAGGAAGCTTCGTCTAATCTCTCGCTTTGCCAATAGTTATTTTCGATAATATGATCCAAATAGCTGGTAGGGCACGCGGTTCGTTCAAGTAAAAATCATTAAAACACTTAAGTCAGGTTATTAACCTTCTTTAAAAAAAATCATTGCTTTCGAAATCTCTTTCAGGAGATTGAGTTGGAAGATCGGAGACCATCTCAACTATTTTAGGAAATGCGACACCTTGGTGGTAACAAAATGAATGATGAGCTGCTAAAATCTATATGGTTGCAAAAACTGCCCCCAAATATGTGTTCCATTATATCCGTAAGTATCAAAGATTTTAATAAACTAGCAGAACTAGCAGCAGTAAACGACGTATAACGACAGTATAAATAGTAGATGTAGAGCCGATGCAAGAAATTGCAGAGCTCCATGTTCCTTAAATGCTTCATTAAACTAATTGGCAAGTCACTCTTGAGGCGACAGCCACTTGCCCTAATAATTGTCGCCTTTTCGTCAAAGATCAAGAAAATGGACTTTTAAACTGAATTTTGTGGTTGCAGACGTTCACGACCGTTAATAGGAGCGGACTTTCTGAAACATTTCGTAATCTTAGTTGATCTCAAGAACCGTCGACTTATAGATCAACAAACTAGTATACCTACCATCCGAAATATCACAACAAATACCATCGACCGGCAAGAGTTGCTGCATGATTTCAAGGACATAACACGTGATACCCTAGTAGCATCATCATACTCATCATATTCCAACCACTGGACCACCAGTTCAAGCAACATACAGACGATTTCCGCTAGAAAAATTAAAAGCAGCTAAACGGGAGTTTGAAAGTCTTATGGAAAAAGTAATGTGCCGTCCCTCAAAGCGTCCGTGGACATGCCCGATGCATATGGTTCCCGAGCAGAATGGAGATTGCAGATGCTATGAAGATTATCGTCGATTCAATGCCAATTCGGTCCCGATCGATATCGAACAAGATATTTAAAGTATTTCACCAGATTTTTAGAAGATGCAACCAGTTTTACGACATTAGATTCTCAAGCTTACAAGCTTTTCTTGCATATCCGAAGTCGGTATGCGATTTAAGACGCTCCTTAACGCTATAAACTTTTACCGGCGCTTTCTGAAGATGCTGTGAACGAGAAAGCCATACTCTAGCAAGTAATTTCAAAAGGTAACAAGAAGAACGACAGGAGGCTGATTGCGTGAACATCAGAGACTCTCGCTGAAGCAGCTTCAATTGCACATCGAAAAGTAAACGCACAGCTTGCATTAATGATCGATGTAGCCGATGTGGCTGTAAGAGGTTCTCTTCTACAACTTTTCGATGGCAAACTCGATAAACTATTGATTTGGACGAATAGCCAACCAATAAATACTCCTGAGTTCGGTCAAAGAATAGGCTCAAGGTCTACTGTAAAATTCTGCAGAAGCTCCAAGTGGAGTTGGGTTGGTACATTTATTATATGATAATATAAAAACAGAAGGGGACCCAAATGACTACCCTGAGGGACATCCTAGAACCTATCTTTGATTCCATAAATAAGAAAGCCAAACTTGGAAGATCATTTTCTCGAATTGTAAGAAGCTTTTTATTGACTCGTTTGGAAGATTTTCTCTGAGAGTCTAAGTCAGTGTGCTTTGAACGAGATGATGTTTTCCTCGCAGTAAGGTTTTTTTTGCTAACGCAGAAGTTAATGATAAACTATCTTGTATATAAACAAAGCTTACAAAATAAAAAAGCTTAAGGAATCATTTGAAAAGCCTACAAATTAATAAAATATGCGGACCGACGCGGCTAAAATTACAAGTTTTAAGGAGCGCTGTATCAAGACAACAAGGTTCTGCAAAGTTTCCACACTTAAAATAAGTTCAGAAGATATAAAACCGCAAATGCATCATTTAGTTGGTTTATACAGTTGAATCCTCCATTTCAGGAACTACGTTCTAGAGGAGCATATAATTAAGAGATACAAATTAATTTTCCTAAACTGGTAACGACGACGTCTCAAACTTTTAATTAACTACAAGAACTGTGTCTCTCTGTCTTGTATTGTAAGAGCCGATCAATGATCTCAGTTGCCATTGCTCGTAAGTGCCTCTACTTCCTAGATCAATCTACGGAGTAAATTGGAAATGTAATATAATGTAATAAACGGCCAACATTCCATCCAGCCGCTTCCTCATCACATCAAAACCTAGAAGTCATCAAATTTGTTCTAAAAAGGACGAAATTTCTCGAAATTAAAAGAAGCAACACAAAGCCACAGTTCTATCCTACGATCCGATCTCGATTGAACAATTGCCTTCCTTTAGTTTTTTGATTAATTCAATGAATTCCCTTAACGACCGAAACTCTATTAAAAAAAAATGACATAATTTCGGGTCCGTCGAATCTATGAAATCGTCCATTAAGACAGAGTTTCCCTCCAAAAAGCATTTTCTTTCAATTTGTCCATAATGCAGTAAAAAATCACTGGATTCTCACACTTTTTCATGTCCTTTGTTGAAACACCACTCCCTAAGTAATAAAAATTGGAAAAATCAAGTGTCCTTTGTGGTCCCCCCTTGCGGAAGATTTCTTCAACCCGTCGCAGATGATATCGATTGAAATTGATAAATCCTTATCTCCTTGGAAATTGTTTCATTAGTTTCTCCTGTTTTTTTTTCTGGAACAATTCTGTGTTCTCATTTTTGCAATAACCAATGAATCACCCATCAAGATCGAAATCACCATAATAACCGGATTAAGTATCGCCATATCGGTCGTGAATTTAATATCCTTCCTTCGTCCTTTTCAGCTTCAGTTTCATTCATTATTTTGGTTGGTTTTGCTCAATTTTGTATCTTTATCTCCTGTCATTAAGAGAATATCTTCCTTTTTTGGATTAAATTGTCATATTTTTTTTGGTAGTTTTAGGTCATAGATACATTTTCATTGATTCATCATTTTTTCTCAGGGTTTTTCTTTGCAATTTTAACGCATTTCGCATCTTTTTTTTACTGGAAATGTATCAATAACTGAAGATGGGATGATCCTTCAATAAGGACGTCAATTTTGAGATATTTTGTAGCGGAGATACGGTGTTTAGGAGGTTTTTCCTAGCCCATTTGTGTATTGTCCGGTGAGAGGAAGTCGGACATGGGTAATCTGTGTAAGAGCTGTCATGAGATAGGGATTACTGTGTGGGGTATCCTAAATGTTTTTTTTATTTTTTTTTTGTAAAAATAATATTTTCGTCGTCCTTTATTCTATTGGCAAATTAGTGAGATTGTGGGCAGATTTGTAGGTTTTTCATGTTTTTTTTTTCTTTTCTGTTCACTCGTTTTCCTTGATCTTATGGCCACCGGAGATGTTGCAAGGGTCAGTTCTTTCAGCGGGATGTTGATATAGCAAAGTGGTCGAAGTTAAGCAAAAATGTAGTGAATATTAAAAGTGAAAAGGAAGCAGAGAAGATAGCTAATGATTTTCAAAGGAATCATCCATGCCTCAATTTGATAAAAAGCATTCTTTATCAGAAAACAATGCTGACATAACCAAAACTGATGGAAATGTTTGGGATTGTTAGCAGGACGAAAATTCCAAAAGGGGGCTCAATCGCAATTTAACAGGCAACTACTACCGAGTAAACTGGAGTAGTAGTTAACCGTGGTACCCAATATTGAAGTATGGTATTGCTTAAGCGAAGTATCGAAATTGTTTATGACCCGATTCTTCAGTCGACACAATTTCGGTACGGATACAACCGCAGAAAAAGCTAGTTTGACTCTCTGGCAATTCCAAATTGAAATGACCCGCAACGCCGAATTGGCATTTCTTGGAGTTCTTCGAGACTTAAGCCATGTTCAAGGCTACGACAAAATTCACGTTTGGCGTTTACAAGCTAGAGCCGGGAATACGGAATTCTTCCTCACTTTCGGCAAGGTGGAAACGATGTATATGTTGAAATAAATTGAATATCATTGGTAATGTTGCTGCCACATAACAATTGGAAAACTATCGCTGTAATCTCATCACCTGTTACTTTAGTTGACCGAGATTATGTTAGGTTGGGTTATGTAGCTGTAAGGAAAACTCCTCATTGCGATATCATATAAGATCGTGAGAAGTTTCTGAACCAGTTGGAGCTTTTGATAAAACGATGAAGATTGATGATATCTATAGGTTTATCAATCCCAGTGATCTGAAGAAAATTTTCCTAGGAGAAATGTATGTTTTTGAAAAAAGCCGGACATGAATGCGTTCCTCTTCTGCTTTGTCCGAAGCAACATCTGCAAAAATTAATAGAGAAGACACTGAGTTTAGTGGCGTGTCTGCCTTAAAGACAGTTTCTAGTATTGAGATCAATCAATCTCTTCTTAAAAATATTAGTAGTGGAATAATGAAGATCTCCTATAATGTAGACGAAGAAGCATCAGTCTCTAAGTGGTTTATAAAATTTGCAAAAGAAAAAGGAAAGAAGTGTGTCCGCAAACAGAAAAAAAATTGAGGGAGGCTAACGGAGCTGGGAGAAATTTTTGCAGCGGCTGCTGATGCAAACTAGGCTCTTCAGGAACTGTGACATGAATTTGTGCACTCGTTCTTAACGGCATGGCATGTTACAATTCCTGAATAGCCTGGCTTGCATCTGCAGTTGTTATAGATATTTTGTCCAGCTCCCTGCTGGAGGGAAAATTCGTTCAGCAAAATTTATTTTCAATATTCCAACTTCTTGTGGAGGACGACGAAACTTTTCGCAGTTGACGACACTATTATAATTTAGAAGGGACTTTTAAATGAGGAGTTTCCTAATCTGTGAACCCAAAAACGAAGAAGTCCCCGACGCCACAGGTGAAAAAAAAAAGATTGACCCAGAAGAAATTACTTCAGACTTCTGGAAAAGAAATGACGATGGCTCACGATTCTCATCTTGAATTTCGTCAACGATAATCAAATGCCTTATTAGTGGAGAGAAAGTGACCTTTTTCAATCTACAAAGAGAAGGATGATACAAAAAATTACGATAATTGGTACCGTTTAATCAAACTGATGTCACAAATTTGAAATGTCTTACAGATCACAGAAAGTTTACCAATCAAATTCGGTGTGCATCATGGAAGCGTCCTGAGTCCCTTGCTTTTTATATTACAATCCTTGACTTTCTGCTGAAGAGAGTGAATCAATTGGCTGACGATGGAGCTATTATGAGTGAAAATTCTTCTTCCTTGCAACGAGTTAGGTGGATGAGGTATCCATGAGGAACATGGATACCGCAATAGCGCGAAGAAAAACTAAATATCTATGCTACTCGTTTTTTGATCCAAAAATGGCTATTCCCCACATTTATTTAAGTGGAACACTTCTTCCCCAGAGCTAAAATTCTAAAGGTATTGGATCTATTACCAATAGCGAGGTATCTTGCGAAGAAGATATTAAGCTTCGTGTAACTCTAAAATGGATGAAAAGTAGCGGGAAAACTCTAACATCTTCCTGTGGTCAAAAGTGCTCCTTATTCTAAAAGAAATAAATTGCACGGCTGGATCGCACGTACTTGCTCTTATGTGCGGTTACAGCTTGTAATACAATTTGAAAAATATTACGGGAACTTCAAAGTTTTTATTAGATTTTTCTGACTTTTGATTGTTTGAAAAAAGTACGTAAAATATTTTTAGCGAAAAAGTTTAAACGCCATTTTATTTCTTAAAAAAATGTGAAAAAGCGTGAATTATTTTTTTTCCAAATTGTAGGAGTGGTTTTTAAATAAAACTATTTTATTTTAATAACTTTTTTCAAAAATAAAAAAAAAATAATTTAAGAATGCAAACTTAAGCAACAAAATAATTAACATTTAAAAACAAAATTTAAAAAAAATCCATCTACCCGTTTTCAAAATATGATTAAAAAAAAAATTAAGAAAATTATTATAAATACAAAAAAAGAGTATTCAAAAATATTTTAAAATAAAATAACTTAGGCTGCCAACTTCTTCCTGAATATCAATTTTAATTGAAATCGGATGAGCAGTTTTGGAGAAATTCGAAGAAAAAACAAACGGTTCTATGTATGGGAGGTACTGTTTTTAGCCCACCATCTTGAATTTTTTTTCACCAAAACATAACCTACACCTACAATAACACACTGATTTTTTTCATAAAAATTCATGGAGCCGTTTCCGAGAAAAATAAGCTTTTACTTAACGGGTATATGACAGGTACCGTTAATACAATAAAAATAATAAAACAAGTTGGCCAAAGTTTGTCTCAAGATGTAAACTGACGGCAAAGTTGTTGTCATAGTCGACATCATAGAAGTCTAAAGAAAAGTCCATAGAAAGCCATTGGAAGGTGTGACGTTGACATCATTTAGAAAAGGCTAGTAACTTATTGCCTTGAGTACTTCTTTTTCTTTGAATAGCTTTGTTAACGAGTTGCAACTATTTGAATAGTGTTAACAAGCAGCTCTTGGATGCTTGGCTTACATCAGCAGCTGGTGGAGATATTCATTCTAGATACATTATACAGTCTTTCGTGTCTGGTTTCTTCTAGATCCAGATACATTTCCTCCACTTTTTGAATTAGGTACTTTTTTCAAAGATTAAACTAATATCTTCTTCGTGGCTACTATACACAACTACAACTACAATTATTCAAAACCACCCGCAGATATAACGCCCCCGAATGGCAAACTAATCTTCTCTCATCACCAAGTGATCTGTCTAAACTACCATCCAAAAGATGTAATGAATGAAAAGAAAAACAATTCCCGGAAAATGTTAAATAAAACTCCACTTCCATCCTCATTGAATACATAACCCGAAAATGCAGATACTAATAACAACAATCAACTCCACCCAATCCACTTGCTATCCATCGCTTCCATTAATCAAGAATGAGCCGAAAAAAAAAATAAACTGAAAACATACAATCATACAGAAACGAATTCCAGGTTATTTTTTTTTTTTGGAAGACCCACCAGACAGTCAGACGAAAAGACACACTCACCAGAGCACCACCACCTCCTCGATTCCTGCGCCGACACCTCCTTCTCTCAAACTTCTTAACATCTCCAGCCCCATTGCGATTATCATGCAAACAACGTTCCAATAAAGAACTTACAGCAACATTGAAGAGGGGCGGCGACGAGCAGGGCACCAGGACAACTTCGGACACACTACAACTTTTATTGAATGAAATTCCAAAAATTGCACCAAAAAACCAAAAAAAAAATGTGAGGGAACAACCGAAACGGGAAGAACAACCTGCAGCACAACTCCGCCGACCATGCTGCGCTAGTTGGATCGCACGAAAGCTTAAAAACTCATCCGTTTTAGCACCGTCGCATCGTCCGCATGCTAATTTGATTTCTTCCTGTGGGAATATATTAGTCCAAGTCTGATTTTTTTTTTTTTTAGGATTACTTACACCTCCAAAATGGTCATTTGAAGAAATTCTCATACGGCGATTCTGTGTCCAGGAGGGAGGCAACATTAATATGCCATCCTGTGTGGTTTACAATTGATTTGTACTGGAAATGGGGGGCTTCGAGATCGTGCCTGCTCTTTAAGTTGACTCCGAATGGTTGGGCGATTGGACAGGGACCACAAGCAAACACGCCGACAAGGACCAATTTGCGTCCTTTTTTCTGCAATTTCTCCCAAAATTACCTCCTTTTTTGCAAAGTAAATGATTGCGGTTATGATGTTTCATAGAATTATTGCAACAATGTAGCTAAGAGTGCGGTCAACACCTGAGGGTGAAGAATGCAGGAATCAATGTTCAAATTGACACATCGTCTTGTGAGTGTTGCTTCGTGTCGGGTTAATCTAAAGATGGATACCTGTTTCACATCCTTTTTGTTTTTTTTTTAATTTTTCTTGCTGAGTAATCCTGTCTGGGATATCTTTCCAAAACACCGATGCTTTTACCTGATTGTAATTCCTGAATTTATAGCTGGACGTGATTAGAAATTTGAGACTCTGAGTGCCGTCGTCGGTCGTCCCCCCTCTTGGATTCTTGAGCGGCTGGGTTCAATCGTTGCATTTGATGATAAGTGGTTTGGAAGAATTTCTCAGAAACATGCAACAGAATTTATTCCTGTTCTCTTACTTTTTTTTTGTGGGTAAATATTTGTATTTCACTTGCGTGGATAATCAAAAATTAACCATTACCAGGAGAATTGATCCTTTTTTTATGAGTCTCTCGTGAGATGAATGCTGGAGGGATGGTTAATGTTTTAAGTGTTGGAAAATCAGTATTCGACTGCTGCTCCTTCGGTTGGACTAGATTGTGGACTCTGGGAAGGTGACATTAAAAATAACGTTTTAGAATTCCTTTCACAATTTATCCCTTTTTGTTATCTAGCCGGAACAGGGTTTTGTTGACAAATAATGGAAATAAATAAGGCTTTAGCTATGTTCGAAGGGCAATGATTTCCTACTTAAAGAAAATTATGAATCCTCAACTATGCCTTGGACGGTTGATTCTTATGCTAAGAAGGAAGATACTAGTGATTCATTTCTTCCGGATTTTCGTTTTTGGTAAACTTGGTTCCTTTGTTTTGTAAGCCTAAATTGGAAAGTAATATTTACGATGTAGTAGTCTTTTATACCTGGCTCTTGAATTCTATTCTCACCCTTGTGTAAAAGTTATATATAAGCCCCAACGATTTATATTAGTCTTTTCTGATTAATGAAACTAAGATGCTTTTAGAAAGGGTTTTAATGTGACTAGTAATCAATATTACAAAATGGAATAGAATGGATCAATGGTATAGAATATATTAACTCTTAACAACAATCTTGTTTTTCTTCTTCTTTAACCGACGATGATTATGATTTCGAATGGGACCATAACTCTACCACTTTATTGCTTGGCCTAAGGTTCCAAGTGAGGGATTCATTATGTTGTTCCATGTCTATAAGGACAACTAAATGTACATACATAGGTGTTAATGTATTTGTTTCATCCAGAAGATTGGAGCCAGTTTTTTTCGTGATAGTGTTGAAACGTGGCATGATATTGAAATATTTTGTTCAAGATGATTTTTCTGGTCTGGAGGTTTCCTCAGATCTTTTGGCTCATTATTTCATAAAGCTTTATCACTCCTGCTTTCATACGATGCTTCTTTATTTCAACTGCCTTCTGGTATATTGTTCAACATGAAAAGTGTATCCATCTACCCGTTTTCAAAATATTGATTTTTGAAAAAAAATAAGAAAATTATTAAAAATACAAAAAAAAAATTTCGAAAATATATTAAAATAAAATTACTTAGGCTGCCAACTTCTTCCTGACCAGTTTTCGAGAAACTCGAAAAACTCAAAAATGTTCATCAAAATCGTTGGAGCCGTATTCGAGAAATTTAAGCTTAACAGCCATATGGCAGATACCGTTATTTTTAGCCCTAAAAATAAAATTTCAAAGGTAATCGCTTGAGCCGTTTACGGTGCACTTCGTTATACATATACGTAGGGACAGACTGACATTTTTTTCACTAATTTTTGTAGGCTTCTATGATCGTAATGTCATGTTTGATTGTTATTTTTTAATATTCACAAATCCTAAAATTGCTTGCTTGTTTCTTTCGGCTCCTCGATATCTTCTCTCCATTTTTTCTGCTCGAAGTAGAACAAATTTTTTGCAACTTTTCTTTTATAAACCACTTCGAGGTTTTCATTTGCAAGCTTCAGAAAGTTGGTCTTACCCTTACCTTTCTTTCAATGTTCCCGAAACTTCGAGGTTTGCGTTGGCGTTGGGCCATCATATTCATTACTAACGTTTTTTTAAGAAGATGTCCTAAGGACCTCAATATAGTGCTATGTTCCACGACCACGCCATCAGAGGACTATAAGCTTTTGGTAATAAGGCAAACAAAGAAACATCAGCTATCAGTTGGCCTCAGGCATGGTACACTCCAAACCTGAAGAGCAAATCGAGGGTGTCTGAGGTCAACCCGACGAAGTCCTTACGCGGTTCGTTCGAGCCAAAGAGTAAAGTCCCTTGGTTAATTGGTTGTGTAAACTTTTTTTTAAAGGCGTTTTGAATAGCTTACTACTTAGGTTCTCAGACCTATTAAATCCGTGGGGGACCCCTAGTAAGAGCACAGGACTTCAACTACACCTACGCGCCATCATATGCGATTTTCGGAAATGTGTTTCAGCTCCCTCCAACTCTTTTCTGTATGACTCTGCCTATTTGTGCTGATTCCTCTTCGACTGTTCTATGTCATGTGCTTCTCAGCCAACCGACTCTTCTTCCATCTTGTATGAGCGGATTCCACTGAATTGCTTGATTTACAATGCATTCTTTGGGTTTTCGAAGCATATGTCCAATCCATTGCCACTTTCTCTGTCGTATAATAGAGTCGATGAGTTCTTGACCCGTTCTCATGTTTGAATGTGCCAGAAAATGCTAAAGATGTTTCGTAGACATCTATTAACTGCTGCGCGCAGAACATGGCTTATCACCAACAAAAACGGTATTGGCGACAGTATGCAGCCCTGTCTGACTTCACTTTGGACTTCAAACTCATCCGATAACCCACCATCGTGATATCCTTCATAAGCTGTTTTAATATCGGGTTTTCCAATAGGGACTTGTAAACTTTGAATTTAATTTGGGAACGCACCCTTTCACTAATCATCAAACTGTCAATTTATTCAATAAACCCAACATTTTCATCATGGTAAAGTTCACCACCGAGGAACGTCTGCAAATTATAAAAATTTTCTTCTGAAATTCGTAGTCGGTGAACGCAACTTTAAGAGCGTTGAATTGTTGAATTTCATCACAAAATCATCGTCAGTGACGAAGCTCATTTTTGGCTCAATGGGTTCGTCAATAAGCAAAATATGCGTTTTTGGTCGGGTGAAAATCCACATTTGCTTCATGAATCACCACTTCATCTAAAAAAAATAACTGTTTGGTGCGGCTTGCATACCGGCGGCGTTATTGGGCAATATTTTTTCGTCGACGATAACGATCGTCACATTACTGTGAATGGCCAGCGTTATTGCTTTATTGAATATCGATTTTTTTTTTGGCCCGAATTGGAAGATATGGACTTGGACGACATGTGGTTTCAACACCTTACAATCGATTTATTGAAGGGTAAGTTTGATGAGCGTGTTATCTCAAGAAATGGGCCCGTCGATTGGCCGCGTCGTTCGTGCGATTTAACACCTCTAGACTATTTTATTTGGGGCTATGTTAAGTCATTGGTTTATGCCAACAAGCCGACGACGTTGGAAGAGCCCAGAGCCAACATTGAACGCGAAATAGCGGCCGTTTCGGCCGAAATGTGTGACCGAGTCATCGACTGCTGCAAACGTGCCCGCAGTGGCCATATGAACGAAGTCGCCGCTTTTATAAGCTCTGTGAGAATGGCGTCAAGTCCTACAGCTTTTTTGGTCTTCAGTGCTTTGATTGCGGTACAAATCGCATCACTACTGGGAAGTACGGTGCGAATTTGGGAGTTTGTTCTTTCGGGCAGCTCAACGCAGTCAATTTCTTTCACCAGTTGTGTTGAGCTGCGAGCAGCAGTCAGCTCCTATAATGTGCTGTCGCAACTATTTGCAGCATCTTCTGGTTTTTGAACCAAAGCTTTGATGTGGCTACGATTGTCATGTCGCACATTACGGTGAACTTCCTCTGTTTCATATGGAACGAAGATTCCAGTTCGTACCTTTCTTGTCTTTGCTTAGCTGCTAGCCTTCAGTTCTTTAGGTTCATTGATTCGTATATACGTCGCTTCCATGCGCTCTACCGACTATTCTTTCAGCACCTGATATGAAAACATTTTTCACAGCACTCCAGTGGTTTTTGATGGAGGGCTAGTGATAGCTATTTTGGTTATCATCAGCCCAGCTCAAACGTGTGATCCTTTCTTTTTCGAGGCGCGCAGGTTTGAGGTCTCCTTTTAGCTCCCCTTCCTTTAACTTTTTTGCTGATTTTCACATCTATTTCCCCTGTTTTTTCATATACTCGTTGCTTGACTTTTAAATCTCATCCCGATGAAATTCAATTTAGAGAAACATCCACATAGATTTCTTTCTTGATCTGACATTGATGATGAAAAAGCATTTTACCGACAAAAACCTTTCGTTTGTTCAGTTCCGGCTCTCCGACGATGATCTAGATAAATGTACTTAATCGAGAGGAAAGAAAGAACACCGAATCGGGAAAATAAATTACCAACCCTCCCCTGAAGAAGGTCTCACCATCAGCATATAATCCTCAACCTCAGATTCCTTCATCTTTCAATCTCTGAAACAGAATTTTTTACCGAAACTGCATTACATTCATAAAATGAATCGAAAGCGAAAAGGACAAAATGAAATCCCATGAGAACTTTACCGAACAGGACAGTACACACATCTCCAGCCATATACCAATAGCCACATCACAATATAATAATAATTTGCTCCAATTCCTAGAATTTCACCGATGATCATCGTCCTGCTTCGCTCCTTTTCCTTTTGATGAGAATCAGTTTTTTTTTTTTTTTTTTGATCACTGAATGGAGGAGACTATACCTAACTGCCCAGACGGGACTTCAATTTGAATAGAGACTCCAAAATTATTGTAAGAATCAAGTGGTGTACTTGATTGTAGAAAGGACATCCTGATCCTAATTTGATTCAATAAAATTCGCGGAATTGGTATTATTAAACATGCAGCAGTGTCCATGTCCGTCCGCTCTTCCTGTTTTGTGGATTATATTGGATTTTAATTCCCGAAGGAGGCTCTTCCTTAGCTCAAGTGGTCTGGGAATGTTTGTGTTCTCATCTTTGCAAAGAATTTCTTTTTCCTTAAGTGCCAATAATCCAAAGGATTTAAGGCACTTTAGCCTGGATTGATCGATGTTTTTTGCGAAAATAAGGATTCGAAATTATTATTGTGTCGGCGGCATTTCCTTGAGGGATATAAACCACAAGGGAATACCTTGTTGCCATTGATCCCGTCATCCTTTGATTGTAAATATTTATTTGGCAGTATCCTTGGAATTGTATCGGAATTTGATGTCAGAAGTCCTCTTCAATACTGCACACACATGTCCTTTTGAAATTAGAGGCAATTATGGGTGCGTTTTTGAAAATATTTTCCCAGCGTTTATAACATTCAATTATGCAATAATATTCAGTTTTCTTAGAAGACACTTGACCACATCCCAAGGATAGTTGTATGGTATCCCAGGATAAACAGATATTTTAACGGAGAAAGGTCATAAACTACCGTTTCTTGAAGTGATATCCGATATTTTGAAATGCAGTTTTTCTGCGAGAGAGAAAGGACATTTCACTTAAAAGACTCTCATATCATCGCAATCAGCTAGCTCTTGGTAGTGTCGGCAGGAAAGTTGATCCTTAAAAGAATTTGTCTCCCTTTTTGTCTATGGTCAATTAATAAATGTCTGCAAGGATCCGTTTGCCGAAGAGATAACGGACAACAAGTTGTTTGCTCATCTAGCCACTTGGAAGGTGCATTCTTTGTTTTTCTTTTGGTTCCCAATACAAGATGATGATGATGGTGATCCCTACCAAGTGTCCTGTTAACCAAACACTTAAGAACCAAATCCACCTTCTTCGGTTGTGTATTATCATCTTGGGTTATGGGAAAATTCCGAGCAATCAGCTGTTGATGATCTTTTTTTAAAGGTTTTTGCTCGATTTTCTAACGACTTTTAAAAAAGTATCTTCCAATTTTTTTTTTTTTGCTATAGTGTTGGTTTTGAGATCCTAATGTGGCCCATGGTGTGCATCCTTTTGTGCAAGGGTACTTTATGACGATCATTTCTCAAGGTTCCACCTGTCTTTGTGTCGATCAGACTGTTTGCGACTATTGCACAGGTCGAATGTGTCTTGTGTGACCAATGGAGGGTGGAAATGGAGCTGATTTGGGTTTTTCTTTGAAAGAGGTTTTTTAAAAGCGCGCGTAATTGAAGGTCCTCCTACGCCATCCATATCGATTGTATAGACGGACCACCATCGAAAGTGGAATCAGGGTGTGGGCAATTTTTTTGGGCACGTAAACTATTAAAAATATTTCGAATGATTATGATTGATTGGAATTAAATGACAAGTGAGTTTTAAAAAAGACAGACTGCATCAGTTTTCGAAAATATATAGAAAATCGAACGTCGAACCAAATGAGCAGGTTTTAATTTAAATGGAAATTTATAAGTGAAAACCATTTGTGTTTTAAAATGACGGCTATTGAGGTTATGTTCCTAATGGAAAATGTTCGACCATTCTTATGCCAGAATATTTCAGTTAAAAAAAGAGCTCGTAACGGTCTCAGTAATTTCTTCAGAATCTTTATCTTCGATAGTGTCATAGACTTCAGGTCAAATATGATCACAAAACCTCAATCTATCTGGTATGAGAAATTTTATCCCGAGTAGGGTTAAAATTGCAGGGTTTAATTCGATCTGTTTCTGTACCTACAGAAGTTATCGGGTTGTTTTAAAATCAACTCCACTGAGGAAAGGCGGACAAGTTTCAAACAACCAGCAATACGTTTATCGCCTATATTCGACGGACCAAATTTCTACATGACCAACAAATACTACAATGTCCCAAAGGAAGTAAGAATTTGTGGTCATTTGGAATTCTTGATCGCCCTCGGTTGCACCTCTTGGTCACAATCACACTCCATTTGTTCTATCTCAGAAAAACGTTAGCTCCATCGCTTAGCAATTCGCAGTCAATTCTACACTGTAATTCTATTAGTGGAAGATCCGAGGTAGGAACAACATACACCCAGTTGTTTAATGGATGAAAAGAGTTTTATATCAAAGGAAAGTATGAAACCTATAGATATAAAACATGCAAACGCTAGATTGACTTTTTCTCCTCAAAACTCTTGGTTTGGCGGGTGTAAAACAAAAAAAATAATAGTAATAAAAAAATATGACTGAGTCACACGTTCTTGACTTATAAATACTGTCCAAACCTTGACGGTTTTTAGTAAACATGAAAAACCCCATCACACGTCTTAAATAACAAAGAATTTATGCAAAAAGTATATCGAAAAGTGTAGGTCGGATTTCGATAAAATCCAGTTTTTTTATTTTTAGATTATGGTATGCAGTTTTTATAATTTATTAATATACAACTGATCATAAAATAAAAAAAATTGTTGATTATATTGAATTTTCAGAAACAGCATTTCAAAAATTAGACAAAATAAAATATTAAAAATCTTGGTATGGAAAATTTATTGGGCTATTTAGATCTTTTCAAATACTAAATTTTAAAGAAATCCAATGAGCCGTTACCGAGAAATTCGAAAATTAAAAAAACCGTTATATGAAAAATACCTTTAATACCTATACTTTTCCGGTAAATTTTGGTTTCTACTGAATGACAAAAAAATTCATCAAAATCGTTAAAGCCATTTTCAAAAAATGTAAGCTTTTCTTTAACGGTTATATGGCAGGTACCGTTATGCTTAAAAATAAAATTTCAATTTCCCCTCAAGGAATGCCAAAAGAATTACACATACCAAATTTGAAGGTAATCGACTAAGCCGTTTAGGCTGCAGCCTGTTATACATACAGAAGGACAGACAGGCAAACAGACTGACAAACAGACACTTTTTAGACCTTTTTTAGGCTTCACTATGATGGAAATGTCATGTTTGACTTGAATGTTCTCAACTTTTTTATTTTCACGAATCCTAAATTTGCCTTATATAATTTATAGTCTTTATAATCGCAAGTGAAAGTAAGATAAACTGCACCGCTGGATCACACGTACTTGCTCATATGTGCGGTCACATTGTAGAATACAATTTAAGAACATTGAAGTGAACATTCATTCGATTTGATTGATTGATTGCTCTAAAAAATACGTAAAATGAGTCAAATAATTTAAACGCCATTTTATTTCTTTAAGAAATGTAAAAAAGTGTGAATTTTTTTCAAAATCATAGGAACGGTTTTTAAAGAAAATGTTTTTTTTTTTACATTAAAAAAAATAATTAAAGAATGCAAACTTAAGCACAAAAATAACATACGTTTAAAAAACAAAATTTGAGAAAAAATTCAACTACCCGTTTTCAAAATAATGATTTTTCAAAACAAAAAATTAAAAAAAAAATTATTAAAAAATACAAAAAAAAAGTTTTCGAAAAAAATAATGCAAAATTACATAGCTACCTACATCTTCTTCAATATCAATTTGGATAATAATCGGTTAACCAGTTCTCGAGATAGTCGAAGAAAAAAAACGGTCCTATAGTAGGTACCGTTTTTAGCCCACCATCTAAAATATTTTTCCACCAAAAAATAGTGCTTACCTACAATAGCACACTGATTTTTTTTCATAAAAATCTTGGAGCCGTTTTCGAGAAAAATAAGCTTTTACATTACGGTTATATAACAGGACCGTACATTTTTGAACTAACAAAAATGTATAAATTGCATTATAGTACCTATAATAATGCGGGCGGCAGTGATGCAGTAGATAAGATGTTTGCTTGCTAAGCGAGAGATCGTGAGTTCAAGTCTCAGTTTGATAAGCAATTTTTCTAACTCCTAGTGGAAGCTAGAGCCGTACGTGAGTTTTAAGTGAGAAAATTATCACCTACTTCTCGATCTACTGCGCCAAAAAAATCCTTTCCTATCTCTCTAATTCTTCTAACTAGTGTCGTGCAACATCCAGTTGCATTCTAAAAAGGCATTGTGCCTTACAGACAACTAGTTAAAAATATTATTATTATTTTAATCGCAAGTAAAAAATAGTCAACCGTTTGCATATTTTAAAATTCATAATTTTAATTGGTATGTAATTTGTCTATTAAACAAATAAGTGGCTTTTTTAAACTCGTACAGTGCCCAGAGTCTTGAGATCTCAACAAACCAGAATAGTATCCCGCTATTTTCTTGTTCTTCTACGCTGGTATAGCCACCTATTCTTCTCACGGCTTGTTCTGAGGAGATCAAAAACTGAATTTTTTCAGCCTCATATACCCAGAAAATGCGAATTCTCCTTCCTCTCAAACTAACTATACTCTGTTCAATTTATATTTTCAGTACAGGGAAGATAGGATATTTGCCGTTCAACCTTACTATTATGGGTTTTAAAAGGCTATCTCTATTTCAAAGCCTTCATTTGGCTGCCATAGTGAGCATTATAAAATATATGCTCACAAAAGCTCTAAGAAAGCTTCAATTCGGAAAGCTCCATGGCAAGAACCAAATAAAAAGGTATTATAATTTCCATCAACGACGTGACGAATGGTAACTCTGAACCAGTGTTTTTTATAATAAGCAAAATAAGCCATAAAAACACAATTGGCTATCAGTCTTCTCTCTTCTCACAGCCGGGGAGCAGACAGGTAATGGTGGAATTTACGTGGGTTTATGAAATATTACTAAAAAAAATTCAATGTAACTCAGGGGTTCTGTTTTTTATTTTAGTGGCAATTTCTTAAGTTGAGTCCAATGCAAACACCAGCAGGTACCAATGTGTTCGAAAGCTCTCTTTCATAAGGCCTGTACTCAAAATATAAATTGAACAGAGTGAAACCATTGTAGTCACGTTCCTTCTTTCCAAGATCATGGAAGCGCTGATTATTTATCAGCTAAAGAAATGCCTCGAGGAAGGAAAGCTCCATAATGAATGGCATTCGTACGAACAGGCCCACTGGTAATCTGATGGTTTACCTAAGCAAACAGTAGAATCATTCCATAAATCGTTTTGGGGAAAGTAAGATTATTACACTTGATATTTCTAAAGCATTTGATAGAGTCTAGCACCAAGTTCTCTTATGGAAAACGTGTTTTCTGAATCGATTGTTCGCTCCTTTGCTGGATAGGAAATTATTGTTTGAACCGTTCAATGCAATTTATTTTGGATGAGTTTCTGATGCCCTCAATAAAGATTGGTGTGCCTCAGGGCTCCGTTTTGTTTCCGACTCCTGTGCTTTATTTCGTTGAAATGTCATCCGTTTCTGTCAAAGAACAATGGAGATCCCCCACAAAGGTCAGATGTCCTGTGAAATTGTGCGAAGCTTTCAAGCCAAAAAGGAGCGGCAACGTTTTTACGTTAGTGAAATTACCATTACAGCTTGGAATTTTTACTACATTTGAAGAACTGGCCAAACTCTTTAGTAACGATAGAATTTAAGAGTTGAAAGCAATATCAAATTATTTGCCTAAGAACAAAAATGACACACTTTTCGAAATTACGGAGTAAAAAAAAAATCTTCTAGAAAACTGCCTGGACCTAACGCCTTCAGAACCTAAACAAAATAGCAGGAGAATAGGTTCCAATACCCAAGTGAATTGTCAATAGAGAGCAATGAAGGGAAAACCTCAATACAGCACAAAGCCGCAACTGGAGACCATTTCTCTACAGCACCATGAAGGACAACCTAAAGCAAAGGCATCAAGTCGCTTCCCTGGTGCACACCAAATTTGATTAGGAACTCTTAGATGACCAATGTCCACACGTAGATTTTCGGAGCTCCGCGTTGCCTAAGGGCAACCCATGTCAGATCTCGTGATTTTCTATCGAATGATTCGCAAACGGCCGTCCAATAATGCTAAACGTTTTTCATGGCGGGTAACGTTAGCTTGATTGAACGGTAGCTATCGCAATTCGGTCTATCACCTTTCCAATTGTAGATTGGGAAAAGATAACTTCCCCTCCACTGATAAGCCAATGGATGAGCGCTGAAAAGTTTGGATATGAAAATCTTCAGCTTCATCTTAATGCAGTATCTCCAATTTTTTTCCAGAACTCTGAGAGCATCTTTCCTGACCCAACAACTTTTTCTTACAAAATCATCATCTGCTTAGGTTTGGCGGCAGTTCTTCTGCTTTTTCCTGATTAAAAAAGGCTTGATTTGCACATTATAATCTCTTCCACATATAAATCCAATGATTGGTGGAAAAAACTGACACATATTATACCAATAACGCCTAGAAATATTTTCAGCCTTCGGAAAATGTTTCTAAGTCATTAAAGGTGGGAATTCCCTAAATGAAAATTCCCTAGTTAAGGAGGATTAAAGGCATTATGTGCTGCAACTTATCTAGACAATTCTCATGCATTTATGTTAAATAATGCATACAACTTGAAGGGGTCAGCCCACCTCCAGATTTTCGTATAAGAAAAAAAGGTAAACAACTCCCCAACTATCTTCTGTCTTTTCTAATATTTCCTTCCGGATTTTCCCGTTGTCGTGTCATTTATTCTTACATCGATAGATATTTGCATAGCTCCTGCGGCAGATGATGATCTTCACACAAAATGTATGTTACCCCAACACCAAAATATAAAAAATAAAAGCAACAACCTTCACGGAGTTTCCGCTAGATCACAAACAAGGAAGCTAACTGAGCATCAAACAAAAAGGTCATGAGAACGGTCAGTCGACGTAAACAAGGAAGTTCGACCCCAAACAGCATCTACTTCCTTGTTTGAGTTTGTCACATAGTTTTTTGTCATATAAGAAATCCCAACACCTTTTTCCTCATCATCATCTTCTTGATGAAAAACCTAAACGGTGAATGAACTCAAGGGGAAAATCAATTACCCAAGGAAGATGAGAAGATTCCTTTTTCTTCCTCTCAGATGCGACATGGAATTCTGACAGCTTAGTGGAAAGTTTGCCTTTGACACAATTGAGGGGGTTCTTTGGGTCGTGAGAAAATAAAATACCACACATCACAAGAAAACAATGTTGCACTAAAATGATAATCAACAGGACAAACATAATTTTTTCGCTCAGCTGATCCTACAGGAAAAATAAAAAAAAAGGATCACACAGGTAGATCGGCACTCCAGTACTGGATCCAACATTTTTTTTTTTTTTTTTAAACTCATAGGAATCAACAAGTTTTCGATTCCTTTTTTACAGTTCTTTTCTAAACACACACAGGTATCACCTGAGGGATCATCTGGGGGAACGGAGACCAATGATCCAGCGGTCGTAGTTGGGAAATCAGCTGATTTTTGTTATTGTACAATTGTACACACTTGACTTGGTGTGAGGACAAGGACCTTTTTCCGTGCGTTTCCTCTGTTTCCTCATATATACATGGAAGTGCAGCGAGGATATCGGTATGGATGAAGGATTTTTATGACCGTGGGACGGGAGCGATAAAGTCCTCAATTTGCCTGTTTAAATGTTAAAATTAGTATCAAATAGGACATTAAACACTCATAAATGTTTCACTAGCTATGTTATCGAAATTGTTGATACGTACAAATTATCTCCTTATGGCCATAATAGGCAGTTTTGAGTACATAAAATCTAGTTTTTGCTTGCGATTTATAGAGACTATAAGGCAAGTTATGCATTCGTCGAATAAATTTAAGAAAATGCACGACTGGGTCGCACGAACTTGTTCTTATGTTAGATAATTGCTTAGTGGCTACATATGTATGTACGTATATATAGAGGGTGTTTTTTAGACTTGTGGTTTTCAAGAAGAAATAAAACGCATAGTTTAATGTTTATCTTTATTATAAAGATTAGAGTTTGCATTATGTTTTAAAAATGATTTCGGGGAAGTGACCGCCGCGGCTGGCTCGAATAAATTCCAGCCAAGGCCTAATTTTCCCAATTTTGTGAAAATCGGGATCGTTGGCCATCTCGTTTTGGGCCCATTGACGCGCTGATGGTCTTTGGGCTTCAATTCTTGCACGAGTTGGATTTTGTAAGCCTGCAAACCAAGATCCTTCCGCAAAATCTTTCATTAAGTGGAAGGGCACAGCTCCAATTGTTGGGCGCGATGGCGGATGGACTCATTCGGGTCTTCTTCGATACTCTGCTCCACCCAAACGAACCATTATTTTGGTAATAAATTTGCACAATTTGCAAACTTGTTCAGGAGTAAGTCTACTCATTATGAAATGGCAAACTAAACTGAGCATATATCAAGTGACAGCTGTCAAAAAGACCAACTCCGAAACAAGTATTGCCAGATTGAAAACCACACGTCTATTAAAATAAAAAAATAATTAATTAAAAATAATTAATTAGTTAAAGAGTTTTATGGAAAAAACAAAGTATGATATCAAATTTGAAAACTTAATGTCTATCGAGGATAAAAAATATTGAAAATCGTTCGACCAGTTTTTTTTTTAAATCGTTTTTTTTTTTTGTAAAACATTTTTTTCTAGTATATCATTATAAGGAAGTCTGTAGTTTTCATCTGGGAAAATCATTTAAAAAAAATCAATCAGCCCACTTTGAAAATATTTCGAAAACCAAATTTTTTTTTGAAAATTTTAAAAAAATCGAAAAAATTTTGAAATGCAATATTAATTGAATTATAAATGACTTTCTGTTTGGCAAAATTTTATTGAAATGGAGATAATAGTTTACGATAAAACCTTGAAAAAACCGGTTATATGAGAGGTACCGTTATAGAACAAATTTCGAAAAAATCATTCTAACTGAAAGATATATTGTTGTACAAAAATAGCACCCTGAAAGTTTTATCAAAATCGTTGGAGCCGTTTTCGAGAAAATCAAACTTTTTGTTAAAAATTGTATGGCAGGTACCGTTGTTTTTCGACTTAGAGAAAAAATGCACGAATCCATAACATGCATTATAGTACCTATAATCGCAAGTAAAAATTCTAACAATCAGACATGACATTACGATGATGGAGAAACATTTTTGAGTTACTGGCAAAATTCTGTCTGTCTGTCTGTCTGTCCGTCTGTACGGATGTATATTGAACTACAGCTTAAACGGTTTGGCCAATCGTCTTTGAATTTGGATATTAACGATACCTATCATATAACCGTTTAGTAAAAGCTTATTTTTCTCGGAAACCACAACAGCCAGTTATAGTATGCAACCGGTTTGCATTAATTGCTGCACCAATGGTTTCAATTCTTGCACGAGTTGGATTTTGTACGCCTGCAAACCAAGATCATTCCGCAGGAACGGAATCGTAATTTTTAAAATTCTTTTATCGAAGCTTGGATTAAATGTTGTCAAAAATCATAAATGTATTATTTGACAGTTCAGTTTAATTTGAAAAAAATAATGCGTGAAATGTTGTTTTATTGAAACCATGAATAGCAAAATGTCAAAAAGCTGAAAAAATGTGTTCCATTTGGTTTGACTTCGGGCTGAATTCTGCTGGTTAACGTTTGTTGCAGCGGGTTTTTTTTAATGTTTTCTACTATCACTTTGACCTGAAAAGTTTGTTTTGAAATTATTAGCTTTTGGAATTTAAAATGAAATGTTTTGAATAACCATCATTAAAAAATTTCATTTCAGGCTCAACAAACGAAGATGCCGAATGGTTCCAAACGACATTCCGAGTCAAACATGGCTGCCTTCAAGAATTTTTATGAAAAAAAAACTGTGCACCATTGGAGGTGTAGGTTATATTTTAGTGAACACAATTCAAGATGGTAGACTAGAACCATCGACTTTCTCGAAAACTGGTCATCCGATTTCAATCAAAATTGACATTCAGGAAGATGTTGGTAGCCTAAGTAATTTTATTTTAAAATATTTTCGAAAACTTTTTTTTGTATTTACCTACCTTTTTTTCAAAAATAAATATTTCGAAAACGGGTAGATGGATTTTTTAATTTTGTTTTTAAATGTAAGTAATTTTTGTGTTTAAGTTTGCATTCTTGAATATTTTTTTTTAATTTAAAAAAAAAAATGGTTAAATAAAACCCGTTTTATTTAGAAACCGTTCCTATGATTTAAAAAAAAATTACACTTTTTCACATTTTCTAAGGAAATAAAATGGTGTTTAAATTTTTCCGCTGAAAACTATTTTACGTACTTACTCAAACAATAAAAAGTCAGAAAAATCAAATAAAAACTTTGAAGTTCCTTTAATATTTTTTCAAATTTCATTCGAAACTGTGTCCGCACATAAGAGCAAGTACGTGCGATCCAGGCGGGAAATTTATTTTTATTTTTTATGGATTGATGACAAATTTTTATATTTAAGTAAATCTACTATTTCAAAAGAGTAGCTCAGATAAACTTAATTTCACTAAACCATGTTTGATTTAATGCCTTAAGCAACGAATGAAATACGTTTCCCAAGAACAACATTTCTTTTGATTACTAAACTAGAATCGTTAAAACATTAAAATCTACAGTTTCCCAATATTCTGGTTCAAATGAAGCCTTAAACCAAACATTTTCCTCTTAATCTGTCGACAAACTATACTTGACGATAGTCAGTATTTTACAAAAGTCAAGTCAACTAAATGATTTTTCTTCGCTTTAATTTCAATAAACTATTTAAATATCTTACCTTCTCACTCTTTCTAATTCGTAAATTAACAGCTTTCCTCTTTGAAAACTTTAGTTGAATTAATAGCCAACTGATTTATTCAAAGCGCCTCATTGAGATCTTAGATTTCTTATCAGAATCAATCCAGTTAAACATAACAACATAAAATAAAAAAACAACTTTTCCTCCTCTTCTACCCACCACTGCACTGCTTCAACATCCAACTCTACATTCCCTCTGCTATCTCTCGACATTGAGCAAAAGTTCACGGACAGACAACCGCCTCATCGTCGTCGTAACGGCCAAAAATTCCTCTACTAGCTGCTCAACAGCTCAATAGGGTGGTCTCACGGTCTGTAACGGCCGTTTCAACGGCCATACACTCACACACAACCGCATCCACTTGGGGACATTCTTTTTGTCCGTTGACCCACATCATCAACTTCATTGGCTCCAAAAATATGCTCCACCACTACAACGTCAACATTGAGAAGAGCTTCGTTGCAGAATCAAAGTAATCAGATGCTTCGTATAAAACCCGAACATGTGTCCAAGCTTTTCCTTCTCCCCGATCTCATGTTGAGCTCCACAAATTGGTGAGTGGGATTTGGAGCTGGGGGGACTATACTACTTCTCTGCTCAAGTCTGGTCGTTATCAGTACACACAACGCGCATACAAAACTTAACCGTCCATCGCGTCGTTGCTGTCGATAAAAAAACGGCCGTTGGCGCACATGGGAATGACGAAGGCATTCCCCGCAACTCCCCCACTCGTAGGGCGGCGAAACGACCGTTAAAAATAAGACAACCACGAGGGCACACACCACCACATGGCCAACTTTGAGCGCATAGAGCTCAAAATGAGTACTCTCGATGATGTGTTTCGCTATGCTCGCCTGCTTCGCTCTATGTAACCGCCACATGGGGGTTGTGCAGCAATACAATCGCTTCGCATAGGTAGTATGTACACAGGCGAAACTCGTTTGGTTCGGTAGCCAGGCGAAGGCCCCCAAAAATGTTTCAAAAAGTACATAAATAAGTTAGGCACACACATACCCTTGAGTGTGGATGTAGATGTGATGTATAGAAGAAGACTTAGAAACTTTACATAGAAAAAGAAATCCCAGGGGAAGGAACCGGGACACTGTGTGAGAGGAACTCATATTGAGCCACATGTGGGCTCAATCCCAACTGACGACCGACCGACCGACGACGACGACGACGACGCACGACGGTTACAAGATTGTTCGTTGCTGTGCATTGGATCTCTGCCGAGAAAGGAGCAACGATATTCTTCTATTTTCCAGCCCGGTTGGGGATCTTGGCGGCCGTTATTCGTCGTTTTTATTTGAATTTGCTTTGAACCAGAACAAAAATACGTTACGAATTGTCTTGAGGTGTGGTTTACTCCAACGAATACCCCACCGACCAAGGCACGCTCTCTGAATGGAATACATTTTTCAGATTTTTTTTTCAATCGTTCTTTGGCTGAAGATACATTTGACACTCATTCAGCGATGTGCGGTGGTGATAAGATACTTTTTTTTGGGTTTTTTCTTTCTAACAATTTATTGCGTTATCTATCTTTCTGTGATTTGAATTGGATGGAAGAATTTTTTTTTGAGGGGGGGGATTTACGTGCGTTAGATACTCGTGCTCGCAACGATATAGGCGCAATCCCTTGCGTATCTATGTATCTTTTTTGGGAGTTGTGAAGAGAATTTTTTAAATAGATGATTGACTGTGTGTAATTGAATGGCGGGGTCCTCTTCCGCCTGTCAATTGCTAGGTGGTGCAGTCTATTAATTAGGGATTTTGCGATTGAGGAAGGACTGGGGAGTTATGGTAGTTGGCTGGAGTTTTATTTGAATTTTATTTGATTAATTGTAATTGAAGTTGAGTTTGGTCAGGAATTCATAGATTTTTTTAGTACTTTGTGAGGGATTGCACTAAAGACAAATAAAAAAGATCGTATCTAGCATGAAATGTGTTCTTTAAGAGTCAAATTATGTCTAAGAATGCAGTAATTTGGCATCGTTTGTTATATCAATTTGTTGAAAAGTGTAGCTTAATAAGCCATGTGGCTCGCTTAAAAATTTTGTTTCTTCTTTAACGAGATTAATTAAAAAAAGAGGTTTGAAAGAAGGTTTAATCGCTTTATATCGAAGAATTTATAAGACCCTTATCATCCTTGTCCTGCTCTATGGTGCAGGCGCATGGACGTTGTCAAAAGTGGGTGAGGACGCTTTAGGCTGCTTCGAGAGACAGATTCTCCGGGTGATTCTTGGTCCCGTATGCATTAACGGAGATTGGAGGAAGAAGACCGCGACTCAGGTGGCGCACACAAGTGGAAGAGGATCTCAACCGTCTCTGCGTGCATAAAACTGGAGGGAGCTAGCTAGCTAGGGACCGAGCTGGCTGGAGAAGCTTGTTGGTTGAGGCCAGGGTCCACCCGGACTGTAGCGCCACCTAAGGTTAGGTAAGGTAAGGATCTAAGCAGCTTAAAGGAAACAATAGGAATAGAATAAAACAAGCAAACAAACTGTAGATTTTATTGCTCTGTCGGACCTAGTTCAGTAATCAAAGAAATTGTTCGTTTTGGGAAACTATTACCTTCGTTGTTTAAGGTTAAGGCATGCTTTACTGAAATAAGTTTCATTTGAAGTATAAACATTCACCATCTATTCAACGTAAACAAGGTCTGCCTTCTGTCATGTTGCCTTTTACCATGAATAGAACCGCAAAAGACTCTCCGAGCTAGTTCCTCTTCGCTCGTACGAACTACTAACTGGGCCCCGCCGACCAGGGTCTACCGAACTTTATTTTGTTCCTCTAGTTGGCTTTAGAGTTAATAAAAAGATAGTCT
Organism: Platycheirus rosarum; assembly: GCA_963971375.1. Classification (NCBI taxonomy): domain Eukaryota; kingdom Metazoa; phylum Arthropoda; class Insecta; order Diptera; family Syrphidae; genus Platycheirus; species Platycheirus rosarum. The sequence goes on along the minus strand of OZ020509.1, from coordinate 123,512,535 downwards.
TGCTTGATGTAATGTTGGCCCTCCATGTTTGACCATCTCGACTGGTTTGCTATCGGTTCCCGAGGCCTTGTTATTTGTGACGCAGTTGATCGCCTTTTGTACCTACTCAATACTTGTCATCTTTAGGTATAAAACACTTTGCCTTCAACATCAACATTATCGTCATCTTCATAGTAATTTTCATCATCTTCGACAAAATGGAAAATTGGCAAAAAAAATTATACAGAGTCTACAAATGATGATGTGAAGCTCAGAAAAGTCATGTCAAAGGTCCATACTGTTTCAGGTTTACTTAAGAGATTGCTCAATACTCCTGGACGGAAACTCTAGTCACTTTGCTGAATGTGTATTCGATACATTCCATACACGAGTAGATAAGAGGCCCAACATAAGAGATTTCAAATATAGGTAACCAAATCATAGATGGGAAAAAAGCGGGTTGGGCCATAGACTCCTTCTCTCAAATCTGCAGGACCTGTTGGAATAGTTCTGATTATGCTCCAAAGTCCTAAAGAAATGGTTATGATAATTATGTGTGTAATTATTCCAAAAATTTGGAGAGAAATCAATGTCATTTTCATTCCGAAATCTGAACCAATACCATGATTAAGATTTAAAGTGCCATAAGGACTCCACCAACCGCAGCCCTATAAACATTTCTTTCGCTATCCCCAATCAACCTTTCAACAAAGGATCTGGATTCCAAATGTGCGTAACGGAGTAACAACTGGAATAAGGACAATTATGGCCATTCAATCATAGATATCGAAACTCAAACCGAATATATTGTGCCACAATGTCTACGAAGTAGTCTAAAATGAGACTATAATTTCTATAGAACTTCTAAATGTTTTCTATACAGCTTCTGTATGGCTGAATAAGTGTAAATCAATAATGAAGGGGATGACCTTGGTATTCTACAAGGCTCCATGTTTAGACCTACGCATTTTATTATAAGTGAAACTAAAATACATTTTGAAATTAAAGGTTAACTGCTGTAATCGTTTTTAAGCGAAGGAAAAAGGACGAAATTATGTCCTGAGATGCCATTACTCATTACAAGTCTCTTAGATTAACCTCTCCAAACAACTAGTGTATGGCTTAAATGTAGACTGGGAAAACATTAATACAAATGACTGATGAAATATTATTACAATTTTTTTCACATCTTGAAGCCATGTTTTGGCTACTCTACCATCTTGTAATTCTATTGACTGTCAGGCGCTGGTTTTATGTTCTGCCATTTCCTGGTTACATAACGACCATCCATCAATAATTTCTTACAACTTGTCTGCGCGCTATTCAATGTTGAATACGAATTGAAAAAAATAATAACCAAATCGAGTATCCAGCTCACGTCCACTTGACCATTAATTGCGGATCAGAAAGACAATCACAAATTCCCGCCTTCATTACGAATTGCAAAGATTTAAAGAATTCTAGAAGTCGACAGTAGCATGATAATGATCTGCAATGCTGTCGCCTATCCTCATCCCAGATTCTATCTCAAAGTGTGTGTCACATTAAATTAAACTTCATCTCCGTTAAATTAATGTGGAAAAGGATCTCTTCCCATATATTTCTCCTATCAACTGATCTTAGAAAATAAAAAAAATATTGCAAAAAGCAATAACTTTTCTTCCAGATTTTCCCGCACCCGACAATCGGCAGGACATCAAGTGCATCAATGTGCTCATGCCTGACACAGGTCCTTTTTGACTCTTTGCACTATTCTACAATAGACTGTCCTTTCGATGAATTTATATCCATGTGCCTAGTCCGATCCCAACTACCAAACCATATCGTGGGAATCAGCAAGATTGCATGCAGAATCTTTTGAAAATCTTTAAAATAGAAAGGAAGTAGTATGTGTCCTTTTTTAGGTTGTGAATGCACACAAGTCCCGTTGTCCTGAGCTTAGAGAAGATAAAATGAAATACTTACTTCAAGTATTCCTTGCAAGTGTGTCTCGGTTCAGTCCAGATTCGCACATGTTCAACACAAGGATATTATAATGTCGACTTTGTGTCTCAAAAAAAAGGAGCCCACAATGGATCACAATGGCAGGACCTCTTCAAGACGCAACAATGGATGTGTGGGACTGTGACAAAAGACAAAATCAACCTAATCATCTGACCAAAGAAGAAAATTAGATTTTCTTCCCATCCACGGGTTGTCTGTCTGTCCACTCCATGGTCCACTTAGTGTTAGAAGTGCAATACCGTTCGGATGACAATCAGATATGTTTTCCATTGTAATTAGGTCGTCGTTAGTAAATAGTTACACATGGGATCAACAATGTAATTGTTTTATGGGCGTTTGTATAGAAATCATTAGATAACTGGATTTTCTTTTGAGGCGCGAAAAATTGAATTTTTGAACTCACATGAAAGAGAAACGTAGAAGTTCTGACTAGCTCAAGAAATGCTGGAGACTGTGAAGTGAACATAGATGTTAAATATTTTAATGCAATAAGTGGACATTGAGGAATTAATTTTGACGCATAAAATTTTCTGGAATCTGTTACTAATATGGTTGGGATGGTTCTGGGTCAACCTCTGATGTCCAGGTCTACGTGGATGTACTATTGAAGGGTCGTATTTATTGTCCCTATTACGAGTAACGTGGAGATCAGTACTGCATCCATTGCCTTGATAATGTGATTTCCTGTGAATCCATAACTCGGAGCGCTCTGAGCGCTCAGCTTGTGTTTCTTTTTTCAATCGGAGCTAGCTCGGAGCGCGCTCTATGAGCTCAGAATAAAATGACCGAGCACATGAAGTAGAAGGCTGAGCACGGCCACTTATATTTTGTGTGTTTTGACAAATGACAGGGTTGGAAAAAAGCAAAAAATCAAAATGGCGTCGGTCGAAGTAAAATATTAAAATTAATTTTTCTCAGGAAATAACATTATTTTAATTAAATTTTTGTATTTAAGGTGCAAATTGAACCATATGAGAGTATGTTTCTTAATTAAATCAGAGAGCTCTGATCATACTCTGGTCAGAGCGTAATCGACTTGCTCGGGCTCTACTCCATGCTCTGATCAAAGCTTAAAAAGAAAAACGCCTATAAAGTCCATGGACATTATGTCCGTTTCAAATAGGCATAATGTCAATGGACATGCAATGTTGGGTATGTGCAACGTTTCTTTTTGATTCTCGCACCTACTCCAAATCCTATAGTGAGCCCAAGCAGGGGGGCAGCATGCCCACCATACCTACCTCATACTGAAAATGAAAAAAAAAATCAATTCAGACATTATGTCCACTTTTAAAAAGACATAATGGTCATGGGAAGCCGGAACCGTAATTTATTCAACAGTGGGCTTTCAGAGTTTTGTCGGCTTGAGTGAAGCCGTTTTTCATCGACAGAATTAAGAATCCTGTCCTTTTAAAAGTTGCTGGGTTTCGACATCGAGCTTAATGTCCATAGACTTGTCTCTTTCGTTTAATATGTATAGGATGATTTTTTAGAAGCATCGAATTTTTTTTAAAATAAAACAGCAAATTCAATGAAATGATGGCGCTTTATGAACGCCATCATTTCGGTCCAATTATGCACCATTTTTTTCGAGCATACCTCATCTAATTTCGTCAATAGTGTGCCGAATGTTGGCTTCTAAATGATCAATCGTTGCTGGATTATAGCATAGACCAGAGATTTTACAATTTACAAATTTTTCCACAAAAAGTAGTCTAAAGGTGCCAAATCACACGAACGAGGCCAATTCACAGACTCATTTCTTGAGATGATTCGGTCTCCAAACCTTTGGTTCAATAAAGTGATGACATGTTGCGCCGTGTTATTGGAACCATTTCTCCTCCAAATGATTTCCGATGACATAAGGAATAAAAAAAATCACGAATCATTTGCCTGTAGCGTTCGCCATTCACGGTAATGTTGGCACGGTTTCAGATTTAAAGACAAATAAGCCGATGAAGCCTTCGGAATGTAGGCCGCACGAAACTGAGTTTTTCGGGATGTAATGGAGTCTCAAGAGTCTCCAAAAACGACAATTCTCCTTGTTAACTTACCCGTTAAGCCAGAAATGAGCCTCATCGCTGAAGTTGATTTGACGATAAAAGTCTGGTTCAACTTCCAGTTGATTCTCAGCCCATTCACGTAATTGATTGTCCGCTGGCTTTAATTCTTGCACCAGTTTGATTTTATATGGATGTAGGCCAAGAACTTTCCTAAAAAAATTTCAATTAGTGGACGGACAGAGAACGAGTGGAGAGTCCCATTATGTTGATTTTATTGCACTTAGCAGGGTTCACACTAAGCCTACAAGAACCGAAGAACGAATCAGTTATGCTTTGAATATCTTTTACAGACCGCCAGGTGTTGATGTAACAAGGGGAAGAGATTAGCGCAAAGACTTTTGCGTTAGTTTTGTTTGAGCCATCTCATAAGAAAATGATTTTAGGGGTCAGCGATAGGTGATCGCCTTGTTTGATCCCGCCCCTGGGTTTGATAGACTCCGAAGCCCCCTGTTTTTATATAAGGTAAGTCGTGAAGTGGGCATATACTTGTTGTAGTTAATTCAAACAATGTTACCCAGGTCCGCAGAGTCCTCCATATGAAAGTGTGAGACACTGAGTAAAAGGCTTTTGCAAAGTGGGAAGATGCTATTTAGGAACTCTTGAAGTGTTGATGATGGTATTTTAGAAGAAGATCAATGATGGTTGTGTTGTTGGTATGACCGTCTTCTTTCGTAAGAGCCTTATATTTCGGGTGAAGTTGATAAAGCGCTGCAATCCTTTTGGTGAGTTAGGAGTGCAGAGTCCACAATGAAACAGATGAGGTGGTGACTAGACCAGGTCACCAGATTGTTTGGCATTCGATATTCGACTTTAGAAGGTGTTAAGGATATCTTCACCACAATAAATTATAATTTCGGTAGAGCAGTTATCCAGACATAGTTCTGATTTTACGGGATTTTATGTCATCAGGTCCCGGAGAAATGGATAGTGGTGCTTGGTACTTCCTTATTTCGCTTTTAATTATTGGAGAATATGCGGGTGTTAGCGATTGCGTTGTTTTTTAGCGTGTAATGAAGACCCAGTTTGGTTCTCAAGCATGGACCTCTTTTGGTATTTCGTCCTGTTCATCCGTTTTTCTTTATATGCTAGTAAGTTGTCTCTTCTTCTTCTTCTGTTCTTAGGTGTGGGTGGTAGCTCTTGGCGGAGTCCTATTCTAGGGGTTTCGGGGAAGTTTTGGTTGAGAATAACTTATTTTTAAGATGTTGGAAATATTAGAATGCAGGAAGCTACTGCTGTATTCTTCCGTGTTTGGGGGAGGAAGCGAGTTCAGGAATTGTATGATTAGGTGCTCGCTAAGGTCGTGGTGTTAATTGAAGAGATGGTGTTAGTACATAGATTTTAAGTCGAGTTTATAGAGGAATGTGTAAACATTTCGTATTCTAAGCCATCATTTCATAAAGTTCTTTGCTCATGAACCTAACAATAGCTCGGACTAGGTAGGACTGTTCTGGAGCTAGCATTTTCAATTCTTAGTCCGACCATCTGCCTTGATGTCAGTTCTTGTCCTCGTCATGACATATTCGTCGGGTTGTTTTCTACATTGATGCAAACCTAGCCTGGTCTTGGTGGAGAATGAACCTGGACAATAAAGCGGCAGAAGAAGAATTGTGTTGGGAAAGGTACTGTGTTGGATGGTACCAAGATTCAGTGAAATCAAGAATATTTTGTTTCCAAATCTGATTTCTTTGATAACCAAATAAAAGAATGAAGGAACCGGCAATCCAAGGGATTCGTAAAGCCTAACCCCGTTAGTCATATCACTGTGGTATGCAAGTGGACTATAAAACTAAGTCCTTAAAATATCCGAACACTAACAGAGCCGTTGAATGTTTCCGGCGGGAACCATTAAGAAGTGGAGAAAAGCCATGACCATAAAACTCAGGCTTGAAAGTCATAGTTACTCCACTAAAGCCACTGGAGCCGATGGCCTAGCAACCTTGGTTAGAAGTTCTTCGCTCTTTAGTAAGTGAGCGTCTAAACTCAAAAGTCATTCTTGTTCTGCGATGTGTGCGATATCACTAACGATGTCGGTATACGATGATTGCATCGTGTATTTCCAGGTTAAGAGTTATGTTGGTTCCAATTTAAACCAGAAAAGTATTCACACTTCCGCAGAAAAAATCAAGGAACTTTGAATCGACAACAACTCTTTTTTATAGATTTCAAGGCCGCGTATGGCAGTATTTATAGAGAAAAGATATTTGTGATCATAAAAAAGATTAGCGTAAGGCGATATGATGACCATCTTTCTTAAAAAAGTCTAGAATTCTCACACAAACACTAGAGATACGATCTTTTAAAAGGTTTTTCAATTACTCGCATGAGCCGACGATGTTGACAAAATTCGGAAGAACACCACTTGATGTCAGTACCCCTTTGGTAAGTATTATGCGGCGAAATAGACTTAGCAATCTTTTTCTTTGCTGAGTGGGATCACAACTATGCCACTTTACTGCTTCGCCATTAGGCCCACCTGTCGTTCGCCGAGTTGACCACAGAATACGTCGGTATACGTTTAATGGTTGTGGATTGTTATATGTCTGCGATCAGCTATATGCAGGTGTCATTGCACTTGTTTGATTCAAGAATTTTTAGCGTTTTTTCCTCCGCGAGAGTTTTGGAAACTGGCATGCTTTCGCCCTTCGAATTCTGTTATTTATGTTCCGATTTTGAGTGAACTTTTACGGGAGGTAGCTGTCGTTGAAAGGAGTAACTAACTAACCCCTTGGTCTTTTCACAAGCAGATAGCTAATTTTGGAAGAATTAACTAAGGCTATTTGATTATTAGGTGGCACCAAGCCGACGGTTTTTCGAAAATGTATGTATGTATGTATGTACCGAGCAACGCCGGGTTGGTAAGCCAGTATATAATCTATAATATATAAACATAAATAAAAGTGTCTGTTTTTAATATCAAAGTAAAAGCTTTTTATAAGATTCATATAAAAGTACATACAGTACTTATAACAAACACAATTTTTAAAAATGTTAGTTGACTGTCTGTCTTTCTGTTTGTTCTGGGTAAGACGGGACTTTCCCTGGCAGATTGCTGATCTTCTAGGGAGTAATTATTATATAGGCCATATAAATTACACAATAGGTGTCGCTGAAGTGGTCGTTTTTTTCGAAAATTCTTATTTATGACCCGATTTTGACGGGACTTTCATAGGTGTTTTAGTGCCCCGTGGCTTAGTGGTCAGTTTGTCGGACTGCTAAGCGAATGAGCCTGGGTTCAAATAGCTCATAGCCACCTTTTTTCTGGGGTACTGCCTCTTGCGAGGAACTGACAAAACCTCCAAGAGTAAAATTTGTCTCGAAAAAGTGCATCTCATCTAGCCGTTTGGACTCGGCGGTAAACTGTAGCTCCCTTCCATTCTTGCAGATTAACAACACACACACAGGAATGGTTGAGAATAAAGTCACTAGGACTTGGCTCCTTAAGGAGCTGCCGCGCCAATAAATTTATTTTTATTTTTATTTATTTTTTTCACAGGCATATAGCTGATGTTAGGTGTAACTGAGGCTGTTTTAATCACTTGTTGGTGCCCCAGGGGTCGTTTCATAAGCTGATAGCTAATTTTATTTTGTAAGAAGTAACTAAGGCTATTTTGAAAATGTATGGTATACCCGAGCAACGCCGGGTGGGTAAGCTAGTCTTCAATAAGTCTTGAGCGTTGTTTATGAATTTTGGAGAACGGATCTCCTGAGCATTTCCTTCATACTGGCTTGTCGCAGTTATTTACAGCCTAGCTTGAATCGGCTGATATTTCTTACACCTTCCAGAAGTTGGGCACACTTCTGTTTTGCTTCTTTCTTGTAACATGTGTTAACTGTGGACCATTTCGAAACGTGGTTAATCATCTATATTATGAGAGAGGTGCATATTGGCCAAGCTTTGAAAGCCATTTTTTATAGTTATCTCTTCCCCAGTTTCATCGTCCCATTTTTTGTCTATCGATGGGTATTGCCTTTTTTCTTTGTCGAGATTGAACCATTTGATTTCTCCAGAATCCCATGTTTGTGTTCCCTATATTCATTGAAATCAAACATGTGACTTGTCAGAATATTCTTAATGACTCTCAAGCTGTCTAGCCTTTCAAGCCACAGTTAATATTCACAATAGCACAGCAACTTGCATTAATAATTGATTTACATATTCGCCTCCGAAGTGCCACCCAAGCTGATCCAAAAAAAAATCCAACAAACTTGCGACTGACTTCGCAATTTGAATTAACTGGATTACTCTGGGTTTATACTGGAACTTGAAAAGGGTTGACACATCTTGCAAATTGGATTAAAGCAAACTATCAAATCAGGGTCATTGTCCCCCGCACTAAGCGGGAGGAAACCGAATTAAGCCAACGAATTCACCATTCCACTCACTTGCAGAGCAAACCTTTCTTCACAGGATTTCCAATTTCTCGCAATCATACTATCTTTGAAGACTTCCGTCTGTCCACCACCACCATGGTTAAGGGCCTCCGATCTTCCATGCACATTTGTGTCCATTTGTTGTTGTTTTTTTTTATTCAGCCATAGCTCCACGTCGTGGAAGGATTTCTTTTACTCTTTCCCTGGCTGTTTGTATGGGAGTTCCAAAAATATATATTTTCCAAATGAACATTCTCTGGGAGATCGGTTTGAAATTTTCGCGCCAAAATTCTAAAGATAAACAAGTTTCTGTTAGTTTTTGGGATTTTTTTTTTCAGATACATATTTATATTCGTTGCTGTTCATTTTTTTTTTAACTTCTTGTATGTTATTTGGGTGCCGGTCCGGGACTCTCAGCTTTATTGGTTTCGGAAAAGATGGACGAAGAGTGGTAGAGAGAGGTTTTACATAAAGATTTGATCTTGAGCCGCGCCAGTGGTTTTTGCAGGAAAAAAAAAATTAAATACGAACACATTATGTGTTTTGATAAGGATTGGGTTTTGCGTTCCAAAAATACAATCAAAGTCGATGGAAGAACGATCTGTGAGATGATATAGTTGTGTGTTGGCTGGGAAGGGTGGAGGAGGTTTTAAATTAGGTATTTTGGTGGACAGTTTATGTGGACATTTATTTGACTTTGGGTCATGTCAACGCATCGTTTGTTGTCAGAGGTATAAATGGTTCTTCGCAGGAGTTTAAGTTTTTTTTTTTGATGGTAGTGGAGGGCGATAATATGACGTGGGACTTTGCCACTCCGAAATGAAAGGTTTTTTGTGAATGTTCACTTAAAATATATGACCCACCTTGATATTAAGAAAGAAATCGTTACTAAATAAGTTAGTAAATATATTATCTTTTTAGGATGGGATTTTAACCAATTGAGTGTTTTTGCCAAATTTAAACATTAAGATAGGAATTAGATTTAGTTTGTTTGGATGTACAATTTTCGCAGAAATTTTCATAAAATTTTTTCTTTCTTCAAAACTTTGTATTCTTTTTGGATGAGAATCCATAAATATTGACATTTTGCTGCAATGCTTCAGTAAAAAAATGCGTCTTTTTTGTACGCATTTATAGCAAGCAAATTAATAAAGATTAATAAAGCTTTTTGTTTTTTTTTTTTTATTTGTTGTACGCTTCTTTATTAAAATTGTAATTGTTTTAATTGGCGCCCAATGTGAGCGAGATTTAAACTAAACTAGATATCAGGCAAAAAATATTGCTAAGCATTATATGGAATAATAAAAAAAAATGTCAAAAACGTATGACGCTAATCATCTCAAGTGGTATTCGACTATGAATATACTTTTTATGATTTATGGCGGTTTTTGTGAGCATACGTTTATACATGTGTAGAAGCAATGCAGGAGTAACTAAGACCATTACCCCTAGGTGGCGTTGGGGTCACCTTTTTTCATTCAAATAAAAAATAAAAAAAAGCCTTTAGCAAAATGTTTACCCAATAGCTTGACCTGGGCAGGAGATATTGGAAAACGAGGTGTTCCATGAACCTTTACAATTCGTATATATCAACAATATTAAATTAAAATGATTTGACCTACAATAGACTGTAAAACTATTGAACGGATTTTCATGAAATTTATTGTTCTGTGTGTAATTTGGTCCAACTTGAGGCATAGAATTGTTTTTTATCTCGATTAATGCACTCAATATTGTTTTATTGCAAATTAAATGAGCCACAACAACGCGTGGCCGGGTCTGCTAGTATGGAATATAATGCCTCAATTAAAACAAATAGATTTGTTTTTCGCTTCTTCATTTGTTTTATTTCACCTGTTATTTACTTCGCCAATGGCGCCCAATGCGGGAACGTATTTAAACTAAAGTTTCAATAGGGACTTTCGAACTTTGACAGTTGATAGCGCGCCATATTTTCGAAGCTACATACATCTTTCGAATTGGCTGTCATTTACTTAGTCTGTTTTTCCAAATCACCATGAACGGATAGGAAATAGCGTTCAACAAATAACAAGAGCAATTTATTAAATTGTTTCATCAAAATACGTTCTGTTCGGGCAACTTTCCGTGCACTTCGCCTGTTTCACGGTCGCCATAATCGTTCTACCGAGAGGGCTATTCGCAGTTTGGTGGATAAATTTGTGTCCACTGTTCAGTTAACGATTAACCAACTCCCTTACGTCGACGAAACGCGAGATCTGCCGAAAATATCGCCGCTGTCCGTGAGAATGTGCAGGAGAATTTGAGGCATTCGAATTCGCGTCGCTCACAAGAACTCCGCCTTTCGCAGACCAAAATTTGGTGAATTTTCCGCCTTGGGCCTGTACCCGTACAAAATTCAACTGAAGGTAAACGACCAAAGACAACGACTGGGCTCTGGAGCAGTTGAAAACTGACTCCTATTTTCATCGAAAGATCATCTTCAGCGATGATGCCTGATGAGGCTCATTTCTAGATGAATGGGTACGTCAACGAACAAAATTGTTGATAATGGGATGATACCAATCCACATGAGATCCAAGAGCGTCCAAAGCATCCCGAAAAAGTCACTGTTTGGTTTGGATTTTGGGCTGACGGCATCATCCTACTTATATCATAAATGTGAATGTTTGTATGTTTGGATGTTTGTTCCCTAATAACGCCTCAACGGCTTAACGGATTTGGATGAAATTTGGTAGGTAGGTGGATAATGTGCTGGATTGAGACATAGGCTACTTTTTATCCAGAAAACAAATGCACGGTTCCTGTGAGAGAGGCTCACATATACTATTTGAAATACTGCATTTCTGCAAGGTTGTTAAATATGTTTCCATGGAAGAGTTAAAGGATTCACTGCACTATAAAGAAATATGGAGATATGGATAAATAAAGTTATAGAGATTTAGATACAGAGATTTAGTTACAGAGATATGGAGATACAGATATATAGAGACGCAGAAGAAGTCGCGGGTAGAAGCTAGTTGGTTCATATTTCTTTGAGGACGACGTTTGCCAGGCCATCACCGCCAACGGTGAGCACTATAAGTCGATGATAAACAACGTCTTTTGGCCTGAATTGGATGATATGGACACCACCGACATCTGGTTTCAACAGGACGGCGCCACGTGCCACACAGCTCAGGCCATATTGGACATTCTGCTCGAACGAATTGAGAGCATGGAAATCTCACGTGGAGGTGATGTGAACTGGCCACCAAGATCGTGTGATTTGACCCCATTAGACTTTTTCTTGTGGGGTTTTCTAAAGTGCGAATAAGCCACAACGGCTCTGAAAGCCAACATAACCCATGTCATCGATCAAATTCAGCCTGATGGAAAATTGAATATTTAGGATGACGCCACACAGAGAAGTCCCGGCGGATATTTTAAGGATGACGATGAAATTGACTTTTGAATGGAATTTTATATAGTTTTGACGAGACTATGAACGACAGGATCTTTGGGGACTTAAATGACTTCAAAAATTCATTTAAATGAAAAAGAAAAAATTTTTTTTAGGATGCTCGAAATGGCTCGTTATATACGTTTATTTATTTTTAAACTATATTCAGTTCCTTATAAACTTGCCAGAAGGTCAGTCAGAAGGTTGGCCAAGTGTTTAAACAAAAAAGAATTATTTTTCGGTGAGTAACCTTAAGCACACACCTTTTCAAAAAAGAAATAATAAGAACCTTCCTTAAATTCTCTATTGACCAAAAAGTAGCAAAGAATCATTTGTTTTTAAGGCTTCTTTAGCAGACACCGCTTAGAGATGCTTCATCCTTGCCATTGTTTTTTTTAAGAGGTTCGCTTTGGTAATGACGTATAAAAAACAACTGTTTTTTTAGTTTTATTTTCCTAGCACTTCATTGACACTGAAACTGATTATTGTTGAGCAAATACAATTTCTGCTGTTAAACCCAAGAAAATCGAAGAAACTCTAAGAAAACAATTCCACAAAGGGCATGCCACATCGCCGCATGGTGATAAATATTTAAACAAAAAAATTAAAAAAGGATATTTGTTCAAAACTGAACTCAAAAATTATCCTTTGACACTTTAACCGAACAATAAAGATGAATGAAATGAATATCCTTTTTTTTCATTCATATCTTCCCTCTGCAACACTTTCAGTAGGACAATGACATACAATGACGCAACAGTTTCCAAAAAGAAAAAAAGGATACTCTTACCTACCGCTGTGACGAAATTGAAACTTCTCGGTTAGCTTATTCGAATTTTCGATTCACAAAGTCTGATGGAATTGATTTCTCTAAAATCAAAACCATTTTGAAGGTTTTTCGCGATTAATCAAACATCTTTATTGATATCCTTTTCGAGAAATAAGGACCCGTCCAACAATCATGATTGCAATTTAAATGGATTTGCCTGAAGTGCAAATTTGGTCTTAATTCACTGTCAGACGTTGAGGGATCTATATGTTATATCTATGACCAGGTGACCTGTTCCTAGCACAGGTCATTCGAAGGACGAAATCTGAATTTCTTTTGTGCAGAAGGATCTTTTGTGTTTGTATGTTCTCATCCAATTCTTTTCTGCAATTCTGAAGTTATTCAAACCCTAAGAAGTCCTTCATTCCATTCTTGAAGTGGAAGACAAATCCCAAAGATAGTTTTTGAAGTGGAAATTGGGTTAGATACATCGTAAGGAGATGTCATGGTGTGGTATTCTTCGGAGGTTTTTTGTTTGACAGGTTTGCAATAATAATTGACATGCGGTATCTCGTAAAATTGGAATTTGCTTTCAGGCTGAAGAACTCCTTCGTATCTTTTTGTTTCCAAAAGTATCGTTTTTTCTTCAGTTTCCATCTTTTCAGATGCTTGATCTTGAAATGTATGGTACTCTGAGACAATTGTAGGCGGATGAAATCATATTTTTTATCGCAACAAGGGAAATCGTTTGAGATAAGAATTAAAAAAAAAAAATAAAATAATCTTGTGGGTTTTTTTGGGACCTGATTCAAAACTGTCTTACAATGACTAACACGTATTTAAAGTTCATATCAACCTAAATTATTTTGAGCTCGCCAATTTATCCAGCCTCAATCTCCAGGACAGAGAGCTTTAGGGAATCACCGTGGCAATTCTGAATATTTCCAAGGTTATGTTTAAAATTGCCTCACATTGGGCGCCATTCACAATTATTATGGATGTGTTGAGCATCCAGTGGATATGCGAGAAATAAATTAAATTAATTAAAACATGGCATTTTCAATTTGTTTTGTTAATAAGTTCTTCTTAAGATATGATTTGAATGTTCATCACGTGGGGCGCCATTTACAAAATTTCAAGTGACAAAAAACATTATTAAAGAAGAGCTTATTAATTTTTATTTGCGCAGTATGCGCACCATACACTTCTGCCTAAAGCAGTAAATTCTCCATAACATCTTGTAAAAATGTGTTTTGCGTTGGGCGCAGAAATAAGAAGGCATTTAATCAAACAAATTTTTTTCTGTCTGAGAAAGCGTGATCAAATGAGGAGAACAAAAATCTGAGGATGACTCCAGATCAAGAATACCATCTTGAAGAAATACAAACCCGGATTATCTTAGAAAATGCAAGCAGAAAATGGCTTGTAAATCTAGTTCAAAAGGCAGTATCATTCCATGTTCCAACCCCATAGCGGAATAATGGGATATAATATATATATAATAATAAGTCTGTCTCAGTTATGTAAGAATTCAAAACTAGTAGACCTCTGGCGCGACGATTTCTCACGAGTATACAGTCCGAGTTGGGCGCCATTTACAAATTGGTTAGTAAACTCAAAAAACATACAGAGGATGTTTTAAAATCTTTGCGACAAAATATTATGAATCCTTTCTGCATTAGCACTTAATTCGACCTAAGATCGAGTTAAAATCAAATCTGGGTTGGGCGCCATTTACAAAATAGTAAATTGCAAAAAAAAACTGAAGAATTGAAACAAATGCACAATTGATTTAGGTAAATAAAGTGCTTTACCTATTTATATCTTTTCTTCCAGAAGCACTAAATTTCACTTGAAATCTTATTTTAATATGCCTATGTTGGCCGCCATTTACAGAGTTAAGGTTAATTAAAAATGCATACAGCAGATGTTTTAGAATCTTAACAAGGAAGAAATATAATTCTTTCCTAAATTAACACTAAATCCGGCCTAAGCTCCTGATTAAATATGTCTCGCGTTGGGCGCCATTTACAAAAACCAGTAGGTTAGTTAATGAACCATACAAAAGATGTTTTAAAATCTTTACGGCGAAGTACATATTATTAATCTTTTCTGTATAAGCACAAAACTCAAAATATGCACTACTTATTTATTTAAATCAAGTATTACATACTTTTCTAGCACAAGCCCTAAATTCGACTTAAATTCTTATTAAATGTGCCCGCGTTGGGCGCCATTTAAAACGTTTATGATTATTAAGATGTTTTCAAGTTTTTATAAGGAAATATTTTTAAGTTTTCAGCATTAGCAGTCAATCCGGCATAAGATCGTGCTTAAAAATACCCCCGCATTGGGCGCCATTTATAGGATAGCAAGCAGAAAAGAACTATTGAAGTAGCCAAAAATATACACACTTGTTTTAAATAAATTATTTTTTATTTAATATCTTTTCTTGCACAACCCCACAATTGTGCTGAAATCTTCTGGTTTATGTGCCTCGCGTTGGGCGCCATTTACAAAGTAGGTAGTTTATTAAAAAGCTTACAATTTATGTTTAAATCTTTTGTAAAAAAGGATTATATTTCTATTCTGCATTGAATTCTACAAAAAATCCTGTTTGGATATGTTTCGCGTTGGGCGCCATTTACAAAGTAGCAAGTGGAAAAAACAATTGATAAAGTTTAAATTCAGACATAATTGTTTTAAATACGGGATTATATATATTTTTCTTGTTAAGCACAACATTAAGTCAGAAATAAAATTTAAATGTGTCTTGCATTGGGCGCCACTTAAGAAGCATAGAGCATTTTAAAGAACATTTAATAAATTACATAATAAATATTTTCCGTATTAGCACTTAACGAAGTCGAATATAATAATATCGGTCAAGTGGCCGCCGTCGGAACGGATGACCATATGGACTTCTTTTACGACATTTTTCATCACTTAAGTCAGAAATTCCGACGATTGGTTCTCGCATTACTGAAGGATTTTCTCTTTAAGGGTTTCCAAAAACCTGAAATTTGTTTACATAACCATGGGACTCCAAATAACCCCACAATAAAAAGTCCGGAGCGGTCTAATCGGGTGCTCTGGCCAGCTAGCGCAAATCGCCAAAGCCAGAGATTAAAAGATACGGAAATGCTTCTTTCGAATATCAGGCGTTGTTTTGGAGTATAGAGTTCTATGGCTTATTTGACGTGTATTCTGCTTTCTGCATCTGTATACTTCACAAATTTTAAAATAGAATCGACATGTGCCGCCATTTGCATAAGTTATAGCGTCTTTCAATGGGTAGTTTACTTTTGCGCCACCCTGTATATGCTAATTTTATTTAACCTCATATGCCACGTACACTGAAGCTCCTAGGAAACTGCAAAATATGGATTGATAGCTCTATCAAGACAGGAATATGCCTTAGTCCTTGCGTCCTCGCAGATACATGCAAATCTTGATTTAATGACCGATTTTGACTATCAGCTCTAATTCGGAAAGAAAAGTTACTCTTTTCCCCTTTTAGAGACTTGATGAACCGTAAAATGACTTTTATTTCCTGAGCTAATACATAGGAAGACCTGGATTAACTATCTGAACCATGAACTTGGATTTTTTTTTCGAAACATAATTAATCAATCTTTCGAAGCACTTCAGTTATTCCTTGAACTTCAACCACCCATTTCATTGGCTTTTTTTCAAATATCGAATTCAAAAGCACGTAGATACACAATATTCTACTTCACAAGCCTTCTTGCTTCTCTTGTCGGATCTATTGAATATATTCAACCACCACTTCCACTCGTGTTCCTTAAAAACCCTCCAGAGCCTTAAGAAGATAAATACACTTGAACTCACAAAACAACAAAACCATCCAGCCAGCTCAGGAATGCCGCACAGAAAGGAATATTACAAAAAAAAAAAGTCCACACAACACTTTGCCACTTAGCCGGCATCTTAAGACTCCTTCTCCTTTAAATCGCTGAAATTTTGCATTTTTGGCGGGAAAAATTTGCTGAAGCGAAGAAAATATCCCATTTGATGTCGAGAAATCGCTGCAACTAAGAACTAACCGCACCAAACCTGTCCCCACCGCTTCAGTAGACGGAATAAATGCTAGGTGTATGGGTTCGCGGTCTTTTAACCGATTTTTCAAAGCCTCCTTCTGAAGAGTTTTGTTTGACAAGGAATGACAAAAAAAAAATACAGGAAATATAAAACAGAAAATTATTATAATTGTACCCTATTTTTGACTCATAGTCAGCACGACTTAGATTTCTAAACATTTCATAACTTTGAACAAAAAAATACTTTAGTCCTTAAAGCACATTCATGTGGTGCAGCTAAAGAACAAAACTCTGTATTCAACAGTTTATTTGAACTGATAACTAGGCGGAGAGTGTTCCCGTAAAAAAGAAAACTTTGGGGGAAGAGAAATCACAATTTTCGCGCAATTCTTATTGTTTTACAAGAGCCAACAAACATCATTTACCCTATTTTCAACAAAATAAACCACCAAATCCGTGCCACCAGGAGTGAAGTGAATACAAAGTGTTTTTTGCTGCCGTTGCTGATGATAATGGTGTATAACTACACATATTGGCGGAACGTACCGCTTATGCACGGCTATATGGCACAGAAATTCCAAGAAAACCCCTGGCCAGAGGATGAGGATTTGTGGATGCCTTTGCCTGCTTATAGTGTAGTTAAGCGTAGTTAAAAAAAAAAAACTCTTTTTTCTTTGCCTTTTGGTGGTGCTATGTTTATTTATGTGTGTTAAAGGATAAAAAAGGAGTTTCTGACAGACTCACTGATGTGTATTACAAATATACACATATCAGCAAACAAACGAACACAAGGATAAGCTGTCCCGGTTCCAAAACAAAAAACATATGATCGCACGGCGCGGCGGTCAGCGGGCAACCGAACAATATTCACTTCACTTTATGTTTATCTTTTATCGTTTTTTCTTTTTTTTTTAGTGATTTTCGTTTATTCGTCGTTTTGCATTATCTCTTAGGATTTTTTTCTTTCAAGTCGGATGGCTAGTTAGTTTGGATTTGGAAGTTTGGAGAGCCTTTGATGGCCCCCGAAGTGCCATTGAGAAGATTATTATGCGGGTTCGGGATACAGTTTTTCTAACAAGAAAACATCCTTCTTGCTTCTTCCAAGGATAACAAATTAAAGTATGGATTTAGGAGTTGATTAGATTTAGGAAAGCAAGGTTTACTAAATCAACCCAATGCTTATCTTGGTTCCATGGAATGAAAGGATGGCCTAGATTTGTAGTATGACCGCCCATAGTCTTCATAGTACAGAACATTAATGGCTTTCTTGACGCACTATGCAGTTGAGGCCTTCAATTATGATCTAAAATTTTAATGTGATGCTTAGAAATGTTACTGATTTATAGTTTGTTCATTAAATATTGTAAGTTCAGTGAATATAGGGATGTTTACCTCTCATTCGCACTCTTTGAGCTTTCACAAGCTTTTATATTCTAACAAAAGCTCGAACAGTGTTGTCGTAGCATGAATTTTGTATTGACAAAAGCCTGAAAGAATACTCGTAGAATGTTGGGCTTACGTTACGTGTGAATGTGAACATTGTGAATATTCAATGAATGATGAATGCAGTGGAAGATTATTATTCCAATGAGGTCCTATATAACTAGGGCCAATATAAACAGGATAAATAACCACATCGGCCGCAGAACAGTCGATAGGCGGCTCCTTTACGACCGATACATAGTCGTTGGGAGCGATGCAGAGCACCTCCGGTTCAGTAGGGCAGTGCCCGATCGGGATCGGAAGGAAATTGGAAGGTCCACCAATTTTGGTGACTAGGCCAAAACGGATAATTACAGTTGACTTATCGTCTTGCGGCTTACATATTTGTAAGGTTAGCTAGAGACTAGCTAGATAGGGCAAAGGGCAGTTACAGCGGCACCAAAAAAACAATATAAAATTTAAAAAAAAGCTTGCTATGGCCAGTTTTTTTATTTGTCTGGTTGAAAAATAAAACCCGCTAGAGTTAAGATTAATTTAAGATATTTTTAGGCCAAAAGGCAATTAATATTAAGTTGGAGATAAATTTAGAGCTCTCGCATTGGGCCAGTAAGTGAATTAAGTTGATAGTTTTACCTAGTTTTAAGATTTTTGTTCAGCATTTAAGAAGTTAAAGAATAAAAATAAAACAAAAATTCATATAAAAAAAAATTAATGTGCAGTGGAACCAACCAGGGTGCAGCTAGTTGTGCGCCAGGCAAGATGTGGCGGGATCTGCGTGGATTTTTTTCTTTTTATTGGAACTTCATGGACGGGTACACCTTTCTTACAGCAGTTATATTTGAAATCAATTTCGTGTGCGCAAATGGATTTTAAAAAGCTCTTCCCTAAGACCTGTACTGACAATCTCTTATGAAAAAACTATATTAGTTTGTCTTCCCGCCGCTAGGGGTTCTTTCCAATGTGATTTCGATTAGATTTGTAGTACTTATTCTAAAACTAAGAATCTATTCCATTTAAATCCTTTCCTTTAGCGTTTGGCATTTTTAAGGAGACCTATTATCAAAACCAAATATTGTGGTCTTCTAAATTCAAGAGCCATATCCTGATGTCATAAGCTTTCAATTCGATCTATTAAGAAGTGGAAGAATGATGCAGTCACTAGCTTGCAAAATAGGATTTCAGTAGTCATAATCCCTTTAGTGCAAGCTTATAAAAAAAAACTTTATTAAATTTTATTTCATGTGTTAAGGGTTTTAACCAAAGAAACAACGAAACTAGGGCTTGACGATTCAATGTTTTTTAAATTTAATCAACAGTTTCATTAGCAGTCAGAACCACTACAACGTTCCAAATTTATTCACTACCACCATAATACTATGACAGTCTGATGTGCAGAATAAGAGACAATTTTAATATTTTCTTTCAAGGACTTGTGAGTCATAATGAATTTAGGGTGGCAAGTTGAAAGGACTGGAACTAACCAGGTTCAATGCTATCTACCATTTCAACATACCATCTTTTTACAGACTAAAGCCGACTACGATAGCACAGCCAGGGTAGAATTTAACATGGAGACAAAAACCTTAAAAGAAAATTAGGCATTCCAAAATAAATTGGCCACGACAAACATTTGACAAGCTAAGTAAAAGTACCCAGTTTTCAGTCCAGTCCAATCAACATATTTTGTGGATTTCAACAATAGAATGGTCTGGCTTGCATCCTCTTCAACCTGGCATTGGAGAAAGCAATTTGTTAATCCGGAACGCCAAAAAGAGGGACTTAATCACCAAATCCAAACAGATATTGGCTTACGCAGACGACATCGACTCTATACATTATGGGTAGAAGTCAATAAGCTGTAAAAAGAGCTGGTTGTCTGTAAAGTCGGTTAACGTATAATTTTACGTGATAACGTCATAAGAAAACATTGATGGCAGCAACACCAAGTTACAGCCCGTTGACTCACACCACAAACCCTCTCGTTAAATCCACACACACACCCCATTATCTACATTTTCTTTCTACTTTAATAAAACTCCGCCTATTTTGTATTTCTTTTCTCTCTCTTCTTGTTCTTCAATTTGAGTGGAATTATTTTGGGAATTTGCGCCTGTTTTTTTTTTTCATATTCACCTGATATGAAATCTAGCTCGAAGCAGATGTCGTGGAAAAAATAAAGCTTGGTAGACTCAAGTGGACTGGCACCTAGCTCGTATGAAGAATAGGAACAAGCTCGGAAAGTATTTTGCAGTTATTTTTATGGTAGAAGGCGACGTGGCAGACTTTGATTACGTTGGAAGGATGGCGTAGACCAGGACGCCCGAACCATTGGTGTGAAGCTGAAAGCTGGATGGCGTCGGCCAGTTATTGGAATGCATGGAAGAACTTGTTGAATGAGACCCAGACCGGGTTGTTGCGCCGATGAAGATGATGATGGTGAATGTAAAAGAACTCGAACTAGCGAGGTTCATTATATAAGAATAAGTCTATGGTTTGTGTGGGACCTCGAGTATGAGGCTTCAAATGTGCATGCAGTTTATTTGAAAACACTGTATGGCCTGGTGGTCATGCTGTCTCTGGGGGTCAGCGATGAAGTTTTTCCAGCATCACGGCTCTGCTGGAAATTCCGAACCTGTTGATCTTTAAGTGGCTGGTGATCCATTGATTTTATGAGGTTTAATCAACAAGTTTGTCTCCGTGTTTCAAAAACGAGCGAAGCAATTCAGCTCCTATAATTCCTGACTGAACCTTCTTCTCACAAGCCTGAAAACGCAGTTAGGGCCAAAGATCTAATAAAGAACATTTCGCACAAAACGTAAAAAATAGTGATCCTTTTCTTTTAAAAGAGACTATATCTGTTGGCGCTATAGATTAGGACTAGGATGATCAGGGTCTTTTCTTAGTTTTTTTTTTTAAGGGGCTTTACAACTCAATTGCTTTCTTAGTGAGACGAATTAGCTGTTCATGTTAATTTTCAAGGCAGGTCTATCGTCTATGGTAATGTGTTGGCTAGTTTTCCAATGCTATGGACACCTATGTATTTCCAGTCATTAGAAATTCGCATCTATGACTGCTAGACCCATCTCAACCGTATCAGCTTCAATGTCAGTCTGTATCATCTGCGTATATCGTGAGTTTCTTCATTTACTTAGAGCAGGCCATTTAATCAGTAGTGAATTAAAGCCCTCTTCTTTTCAACGTCAAGATTGGAAGACTGTATTTTCGACTTCTTGTCAACCCCACTGTATTCAAAATCACACCAGAACGAAAATACGCAGAACCATACAAAAAAAAAATAGAAATTGCATTGGAATTTATACATCGCCGAGGCGATTACCCAGACATAATATTTCATTGGAGTGCAACCCAAAAACTCAAGAATCATATAAGGCGACGCAAAATAAGCAAAGCGATTTGGGATTCCACTTGGATGCTAAATGAAATGGTTCAGATGGAATCGCAAGAACAGCAAGAAGGAGTTCCATTGATGTTGCATGCGTATACCCGTATATATAAAAAAGCAAAAACCAAAAACCATTTCACATCGTCTCTCCAGTCGAGTGGAATCTTTGATCTTGAACGACACGACGACGATGTGAACGAAGGATGAAGCGAAATCTCGTTAACTCGGACCAAAGCATGGGAATCGAATTACAAAATATTGCCAACACCCACTTTTAGATGTCGTGAGGTTCGAGTTGTTCTTCGCACTACTATTCGTACAGACCAATCGCCGAGAAACTACGAATGCAATCTTAACGAATCCTTCGTGGTTCGCCATATAAATCCCGTCGCTTCAGCCAAACGTAGACATAAACAAGAAAGAATCTATATCTAAACATAAATTGAGCTACAAGTATCGGAAACAGCTATAGTGTCCAGCAATTGAAAAAGGATTTTTAGTTGGCTTGTTGTGCGAACCAGGACATTATGTGGTCACTTGAAGTAAGAGTTGAAATGTGATCGAAGGTCTCGAGATTCATGTTTTTCTTTTTACAGATGATTGATGTTTCACAGGAAGGTACAACTTAATAAATGGATAAGGAATATGCAACTTATTTCATATGTTTCAAGAGCCTTTAATTTGTAACTGATCTGGATTGAATTTAAAAATAAACAAGGACTTCGATGGATTTTTCTGGATACTGTTGAAATTGCTTTGAGATTTCGTCTGTCATACTTTAAAAAGGATTTAAGCTGGAAATACATAGCAAACCAGATCCTTCATGTTGAGGGCTAATGGTTGGGTTGGCTGGTTAAGTTAACGATTGGAAGGCTGCCTCGTCTCAATTTAGATGGGCATTGCTTCTTAGTTATTTGATTGGATTTTTTGAGGATTTCTATTGCACTAAGGTAACTAGATTCCTTATGTTGTTCCTGAGCGGTCATCATCACCATTAGTGGGTTAGGACAGTTGGCAGTTTTAAAAATGTGTTTCTTTGATGATTGCAAAAGAAAATGATCCAATTATTTTATTTCGGCTTTTTTGTAGATTCATTTGTTAGAATAGTGCGGTCCAGTACCTCAGAATACTTCTTTCGAAGAGTTGGAACTTTTTTATCGCTGCCGTCGGTATGACTTTGAATAGTTGGTTGTTTGCTAATGCTGATCAATTTCCTTCATCAAAGTCGCTGACCAACGAATACCTCTTTTGCTGATGGTTCTCAATGGCTGTTGAGAACTATAGAGACGTCACGTTGGCGCTTCACGGACCCTTCATGAAAGCAAAACTGCATTGCCGGGATAAAATATTCATTGCAATATTTCTTCAGTTTCATCAGAATGATTTCTTCGAGAAGTTTTAAGACCTTATGATTTCTAATAATTTCTCCGGGTGTTTGATTTCATCAAACTGTACTCCTTCATGGAACTATTTCTTAAGCTTCTTCAGAGAGACTTCTTCCACAATCCTGCTGATATTATAGAAGACGAATAACGGCCTTTAGTTGGAGATAAGGTTTCTATCTATTCTATGACCCTTCTTTGGAAATGCCATGACTTTTGGGAAAAGTAACAGTTGGTGATTGGAGAAATTATCAAAACTGATTGGAAGCTAGAAGATTTTTCAACTTGGTATTCGCAATGATTTCTGATAACTTTGCATCAGTAGCAGGACAAGTTTCATCAAACTTTACTCCCTCATCGTAGTATTTCTTCAGGTTCTCGAGAAAGACTTCTATAATTCTTCTGCTATTATTGAAGAGGATTGCCAAGTTGTTCTCCATATTGGTGGGAATTAGCAGTTGGTGATCATAGAAAGTATCATAACTGTTTGGGGAAGCGTTTTCATCACTTTAGTGAAGGCTTCTTACGTTCCAGCAGATTTGTTTGGTTTGGAATTGTTAATGGTTTTTGATAACTTCTTCGGATGTTGCCCCTTGGATCACTAGAAGGATCCAACTGCACATCTTCAATATATGGCTGCAGATTTTGTTAGAAGGATGCCTGGATTTCGCAGATGAGGTTCCTCCAAGTTTTTCAATCGTATACATATCACTTCGATGTCATCGTTTATCATGACTTCGGGTATCGACTTTTTTAAAACGATTTATTTCCTTGAAGGCGTCTGGTCCCGTTTTGATTCCCTGTAATCCTGGAATAAACCCTGACGCCGCAGAGGTGTTGGGTTCTTATATCTAACTCCGAGAAACCCCTGGTTCGATCCCGAATGTGTTTAGTCAAACAAAGCCAGGCATACAGATCGGGGCTCCGAAAAAGAACTAGACCATGAAATTATTTCTACGCTGAGCGAAGGAAGGATGAGAAACGCTAACTTAGAAGAAATAAAAAAAATCACCAGAATGAAACTCTCATAATAAGGTTTCCCTTGCCGCTCTGGGCCCTATATAGATGGGGATGGAAATACCGTAGTAGATCCGCAGTCGATGTTAACCATTTGGAGAGACTGCTCAAATAGTTGTTGAAAACACGGATCATTCAACTTAGATGAACACCAAGAATTAAATCCGCGATAACAAAATGAGATCAAAGTAGCCATTGCTAGACTAAGAACGAACAAGGGAGCTGGCGCCAATGGGCTATAAACGAAACTTTGAAGACACCCTGGAGATGACTTGGTCAGGTGCATACACCAACTCATCTGCAAAACATATTCGGAGGAAAGTATGCCCGATGATTGGAACCTCAGTACCATATGCCCGATCCACAAAAAAAGAGATCGACTACTCTGCACCAACTTTAGAGGAATTAGCCTTTCAAACATCGCTGCTCCGCCAAATTAATGGAGATTCTACTGAGACCTACGGCACCACCAGAGGGTTACGACAAGGTGACGCACTGTCGTTCAGCGAAATTGTTTACTTAAGAACTGCTGTAACCACAGCGAAGAACATCAGCGCAGAAATCTTGCTGATCGCTGTTTTTTTGGGCTTTGTAAAAGATTGGGGAATAAAGGAAGTTATACAAAAACCTCATATCATTACGGTCCTGCTATATGACCCAGAAAAATGGTCCCTTTTGAAGTTCGAAATTAAAGTACTACGCGCGATTTATGGGCGTCACGAGTGGTGAAGAAGATACAATAACGAGTTGTACGTGCTGTACGGCAGCATAAGCCTAGTAAAAATTATCCGAATGCAGCAACTAAGATGACTCGATCTTTTAGAGCGGATCAACATCGAAGCTCCGACGCGCAAAGTCTTCGACGCCACACCCGAGGGAAGCCAAGGCAGACTTCATATCCGATTGAGCGATCAGATAGAGGCAAACTTTCGACTGCGTGAGACGGCAAGCTAGAAATAGAGCCGAAAACCACATCAAGAGGGAACTCAAAAAGTAGGAGAAACAAAACCTGGCAAAATACTGGAACAACCTCCCAAAATTGCGTCAAGGCAAGCTCTTACTTGGTACCTTTAACTAAAAACTGTACGTAGACTTGATCAATTTAAGCAGAAACAATGTCAGAATCCTTGCGGGCTTCCTGACTGGACATTGCAAGCTAGGGGTTGAGGGAGAAGACCAATGCAGATACTGTAATGAAGAAGGAAGAATCTCCAGATCACATCCTCGGAGATTGCGAAGCTCTCATACACCAAAGAAAGAAACTCCTAGGTTCATGCTACATAGAAGAAAAGGAGCTAAATTGCCCTAACGTAGTAGCCCAGATCCTTAGCTTCATTATTATTGCATATTCATTACAAACGTTGGTGGCACAACCAGAAAATCACCCTTAATTCAGGCTTCAGAACTTAAAGTTTATGAATTTCTGAGCTCCAAAGGATCTGTTTTATAATGTAACTTCAAGTCTGATTACTCTCTTTTACAACATCATTTAGCAAATAAAACATATCCACTAACTTCAGGACCTTACTTCAAAAATGAATATCAAGTTCCAATTGAATCGCCAATTTCCAAAAGAAATTTGTTAGAAACCTTCATCTTCAACCACCATCCATCAAACCCTTCATTGCATCCCACGTTCCTTGGACAACCGCATTCCTGGGATACCAACTTCAAGTGTTAAATTGTCGTTTGTCTTTTATCGCTATTGAGAGCTGTTTGCTTGTACCTTCTCCTAAAGCCTGTCCCGTGCGTCTTGGTTTGGTGTGTGAACACAGTTTTATGTGCGTCTGTCTGTCATTTAGAAAAAAAAATTGCATCTCAGCAGCAGGAGAATCAAGGAATACAAATAAATAAAAAAATACACCAGAATCTCAAGAACCCCGAACCGCCGACTCCTCCGTTCGGATTGTTTATTATAATTTTCATTCCTCTCCTCCCAAAACGATTGTGTGTTCATTCTTTAAATTGATATCTTTCCACGGTTAGAGCCTCTGATTGTTGTTGTTGTTAGACCGTCATTATTATTGTTGTTTGTATATTACATACATAGCTGATTTATTCCACGAAAGATACAAACACGCGGGTCTCATGGTCAGTCTTTCACTCTCCTGGAACCTTCTTCCAAATCCCAATCCCAAAAACATAAAATGGGGACGAGACAAAAATGATAAAAATTGCGCCAAACCTGCAGCCAATGCACGCGCTCGCCCTCACTTGCATCTCCCGCCGCACTCCCGCACCGCCACCGGGACAAGACCACATTTTTTCCGAACAGGTCTTCCGAAAGAAAAAGGACCAAGCACAACACACCGTTCAACTGGCGAAGTCTTATAAAAATTTTCCCACAACCCGAGTGACAGAGATAGGTTGTGTTTTGGGAATCCAGGTCCTTATCTTGTGAAGAGTTCCAAAAGAAGAGGTTGTTGTTTTGGGGCTTCCTTTCGTGATTTAATGATTGTCATTGCAGCAGAAAAAGACAAACCAGACCACAACGAGGATCCGATGTCTCTGGGACGATGGATTGTGCTGACATTTGAGGGTAATCATCATCATAACCATGGTTCGCCTTGACGGGGTCGATGATGATGATGGCACTTGCTGGCAGTTTTTTACTCACAAATTCTATTTTGGTCCTGATTTACATTTTCAAATGTTTTATGAGTTTTTGCGTCGTTTTTGTTGTTTGTGATCTTTGGCTGTCTTCTCTCCTGCGGAGTGCTTTATGGATTTATGTTGGCGGTTGTGGGTTGTTCAAGTGGAGTTGGCCGTCTTGGCATGGGAGATCAAATTTATATTTTTGGAATTCTAATTCTATAGCTTTGCTAGCAGGGAGTTGGATATACGTTTTTTCAGGAATAATTTGAATTTGAATAACCCCCCAGGTTTATCTTTCATTTTACAAACCCCAAGTCTTATCTGAAGTTTTTGAATGCAGTCGTTGAATTTGTTTGCTAAATTTTAGTTTATGATAAAGTGTCCATAATACTGGCCCAGACATAATTTGTTTGATCCTAAGATCCAGCTTGATCCCATTAAAAAATATGTCATAAATGTTGATATATTAACAACATGTGTCCCGTGGATAAGTCTCAGCTTCATTTCTGATGATTGCTGTGTTCTTCCTAAAAATAGCACCCTAAGCTTCATTAATTTTGTTCAAGATAATCTTCCTCCAGACCTTCAAAACATATTTTGGGTACACAACATAAAAAACACGAATTTATGATAGCATCCCCCTTTTTATGCCAGAAATAACCATAAGAAATATGACATCATAAGCATAAAATTCCAGGCAACCTTGACATCAGTTTCAGCTTCAAAGACGATATTCTTAATGTTCTGTTTCAGAGGATAGTGTAAGCACAGTGTTCCTGGGAGTGAAAAAAATCATTGATATAAATTGATTGACGTTTGGCAAATTACAAACAAAGCTGTTTCTGAATTCCTAGAAGTGTCTCAAAACGTATCCACAGCTGTTCCCAGGAAACCGCAGAAATAGTCGTATCGGAGATTTCACACCCGCACACACAATGTCGAAGGCTTATAGTTGGACTTAATGGGTCTGCGAGTGGAGAGGGGCGTGCTTTGGGTGTCAAATGGACTGAACTTTTTTCTAAAACCCTGTCCAATATAATTGAAAAAAAGTTTGATAAGTTTTTTTTTATGTCGACCATTAACAGTTTTTCATATAGGAATTTCACCAGCAAACTTATGCTTCATTTAGAAAAAAAAAACATATATGTATGTATACTTTGAAATGTTTATTAAATCAAGATAGTTTTCGGCTGTTTTTAATAGGGCCTATACTTTTTTTTATAAAAAAACAGTTTTAAATAATATACATCTGACTTTTTTTTTAATTTCAAAAAATCTAAGTATGTAACGGGTGATTTTTTAAGAGCTTGAGAACTTTAAAAAAAAAAAACGCATAAAATTTGCAAAATCTCATCGGTTCTTTATTTAAAACGTTAGATTGGTCCATGACATTTACTTTTTGAAGATAATTTCATTTAAATGTTGACCGCGGCTGCGTCTTAGGTGGTCCATTCGGAAAGTCCAATTTTGGGCAACTTTTTCGAGCATTTCGGCCGGAATAGCCCGAATTTCTTCGGAAATGTTGTCTTCCAAAGCTGGAATAGTTGCTGGCTTATTTCTGTAGACTTTAGACTAGACGTAGCCGCACAAAAAATAATCTAAAGGCGTCAAATCGCATGATCTTGGTGGCCAACTTACCGGTCCATTTCTTGAGATGAATTGTTCTCCGAAGTTTTCCCTCAAAATGGCCATAGAATCGCGAGCTGTGTGGCATGTAGCGCCATCTTGTTGAAACCACATGTAAACCAAGTTCAGTTCTTCCATTTTTGGCAACAAAAAGTTTGTTAGCATCGAACGATAGCGATCGCCATTCACCGTAACTTTGCGTCCAACAGCATCTTTGAAAAAATACGGTCCAATGATTCCACCAGCGTACAAACCACACCAAACAGTGCATTTTTCGGGATGCATGGGCAGTTCTTGAACGGCTTCTGGTTGCTCTTCACTCCAAATGCGGCAATTTTGCTTATTTACGTAGCCATTCAACCAGAAATGAGCCTAATCGCTGAACAAAATTTGTCGATAAAAAAGCGGATTTTCTGCCAACTTTTCTAGGGCCCATTCACTGAAAATTCGACGTTGTGGTAGATCGTTCGGCTTCAGTTCTTGCACGAGCTGTATTTTATACGGTTTTACACCAAGATCTTTGCGTAAAATCTTCCATGTGGTCGAATAACACAAACCCAATTGCTGCGAACGGCGACGAATCGACATTTCACGGTCTTCAGCAACACTCTCAGAAACAGACGCAATATTCTCTTCTGTACGCACTGTACGCATTCGTGTGGTTGGTTTAATGTCCAATAAAGTAAACTGAGTGCGAAACTTGGTCACAATCGCATTAATTGTTTGCTCACTTGGTCGATTATGTTGACCATAAATTGGACGTAAAGCACGAAACACATTTCGAACCGAACACTGATTTTGGTAATAAAATTCAATGATTTGCAAGCGTTGCTCGTTAGTAAGTCTATTCATGATGAAATGTCAAAGCATACTGAGCATCTTTCTCTTTGACACCATGTCTGAAATCCCGCGTGATCTGTCAAATACTAATGCATGAAAATCCTAACCTCAAAAAAATCACCCGTTACAATGTACTATTCGGCATAAGTATTTTGACGAAATAAAAATAAAAAGTGACCTCACAGAAATGGTCTCCTCTCTGGTTTTATATAACAAAAAGGGTTAGCTCCGCTATTCTGGCAAGACAACACCCGAAGGAAGGAGTTCAACCAACAACGAGTTCCTGACATTGCCAACGCCAAAATCGGTTACTGGGGAACACCCTTTAATAGAAGAAGGAGGAATTTTGAAAATGTATTTTCTATGGAAACAGCCTGTTTTCTATAAGTTAGGTAGGAATTTGATTGCTTCTACGGATATATTAAATTCTTCACGCAACTTATTCAAGAGTACAGTGTGGCTGACCAAGTCGAAGGCCTTAGAAAAATCTAATAGGACCAGAAACGTAACGTTATTATTATCAGTTGAGCCCTAATATCTTCAATAACCTTTAAGAGAGCGGTTGTGCAGCTGCATGTGTTGAGGGCGAAACCCTGATTGTATTTGTACCAAGAGATTTTTCCATGTTATATAGTCATTAAGTTGCTTTTGCATAATACGTTCCAACACTTTTGAGAGAAATGGAAGTATAGAGATAGGTCGAAACTCATCACAGAGAGAGAGAGATTCTTAGGAATCGGTATGATTTTGGCCATTTTCCACTGTTGAGGAAAAGTTCCAGTCATAAGGACTGTATTGAATACATGTGTGAAATATTGGTAGCAGAAGCAAAATGGATTTTAGGAAAACAGGGTTAAGTTCGTCAACCCCTATAGCATTCGATTTTACTGAAACAAAATTTTCTACAACATATTTGTTATATTTGAAAAACTAAACGAAGAATCAGTTGAAAGCACATGAAAACTATATGAATTATCGGATTCACGGGAGGGTATTACATTTGGTGTAGAGAGGAATTTTTGATTTACTTCCTCTTTATCGATAATGTTATTGAACTTTGGTCTTTGCTTACCAATTCAAAGTTTTCTGAGGTTTTCCCATTACTTTCGTCCGTCCGAATGAATATTAAGGCGATTTGAGTAGTATTGTCTTTTAGCTATTCTTATTTCTTGAACAACCTTATTACGCAAAGATTTATATGCTAAATGAAGTTCTTTAACACGGTAACGAATCCAACTTCGATAAGCTTGATCTCTTTGATGCATAAGCTCTTTGATTCTACACGTACATTTTCCAACCGGTCAATACAAGTTGTGTTGGACGGATTCAAGTCTTATACTCACAAAATAAATGCTGGTGTGCCCCAGGGCTCTGTTTTATCTCCAACTCTCTTCCTCATTTTCATCAATGACTTATTATCTGAAACTACTAATACTAATCCAATAAATTGTTTCGCTGACGACAGCATTCTCAGCCTTTCATATTCGTTTCCAGACTCTCATCCAAGTGCTTCGGATGTGGAACTGCAACGGCAGCGTATGATTAGTTTATTAAATTCTGATCTTGACAGCATTGTACAATGGGGAATAAGAAATCGCTAAGAATTTGTTACTTTAAAAACTCAATGTTGTCTTTTGTCGAAGGACAAACATAAACGAAACATACCCCTAATGCCACTAGTGATGAGTATGTGCATTACAGACCACCTTCTGTGGAACGACCAAATATTCGACGTCGCTAAAAATGTTGCTCCTTCGAAGATGCAAGAAATTTGTCACCCTTTCTGATCCGGCTACGGTCTATAAAGCGTATATTCGTCCAAAATTTGAGTATAATTCCCATATTTGGGCAGGTGCTACACACTTGATTTTCTTAGACAGAATATAAAAGATTTTGAAAATGATAGGCGACCGAACAATAACAGAAACATTTACATCTCTTGAGCACCGTGGTAATGTTTCGTGCCTTTCGTTATTTTACCGTTATTTTTACAATCAATGCTCTAGCGAAATAGCCAGCTGCATTCCTCCCCTGAAACCATTCAGCCGTAATACTCGATCTGCTAGGAATTCCCTTAAATTTACCCTTGAGCCCAACTTCGAAATTACAGTCAAATACAGAGATTCTTTCTTTAGCCGTACCACGTACCATGTGGAATGCCTTGCCAGACTCTGTTTTTCCATACAAATGTGGATCAATATCTCCTTTTATACCCCTCCCTATTTTCTTAACGCCCCGCTGTGTTTAATCAACATTATAAGGGTAGCCAAAATCCCTTTTGCGGGCCAATTATAAAAAGGAGACCACACGTTTTCTATAATTTTTAAATCCAGTCCAAAGTGGTAACACCAACATCCTTCAAAAAGTAAGTTGTCATCCGGGCTTTGTGGCATGGGGAATTATCCTGTTGCAGGATAAATAATTCCCCAATAAGCCTATCTCCGGAGGGATAGGCACCAAGGTATTGATTTTGATTCTCCCAGCCCATTATATACAACATATCCCCCAGAACATGATAGAGCAACATATTTATACATATGTAACACATACACAGGTGAAATTCTCCTTTACAAATCGAAAGATGAAAAAAAATGCAAAAAAGGGGAATCCAATAATTTTTGGCGCCAAAATCTCTACCAACACCAACACATCACCTACCCGCCAACCCAACAAAAAAAAATAAGATAACGATAAGCAAAAGGTCTGCGTGCGATGGATCAGGGAATGAAAGACGTGGCGGCATTGCCAACCGTTTAATTATCACTGTGTCAACAGTTTTCGTTATTTCCATTCCGCTAATGTGTATGCGCAAGCGCGACCGTCCGGTCCAGTCCAATCCTCGGTCTATACCAGGCTCTTCATCTGCGCAACAGAGAGTGTAGAGGAGAGAAGCCCGAAGATCGCTCGATGGACAGCAGCAACAACAAATTTGTTGTCGCTGTCGGCATCCATCGACAGAGGAGATGCCCCAAGCGATGGACAAGACGGGCTGCGTTGACGCGCGGAATGGACAAGGCATCATCATCAGAGGGGCTCTTCACATCAAGTGTGATACCGGGATGACGATAGCAGCACCGGCGCGGCGCGGCGGCGACCGACGACGACGTTGTTGGATAGTTTCTCTCGGTTGATGAGAATTTATGAGACTCTGTTTGGGCTTAACGAGGTTTTAATGTGAGGAGACAGTCTTCGGTCGTTGTCGACTCGTTGGACTGATGCACCGAAGCAGGGAGCAGCGAGGAGCAGTCACATTAAAATAAAATTGGATTGGGCGGATGAAGGCAGAGATGTGCGTGCAACAAGTGCATCATGATCCATGAATGAAAACCGTTGTGCACATGGGAAACCCAGCTAGAGGGGAGAGTGTTGTTTGTACACATATATATGTATTTAAATTACTTTCGGTGTTGGCTGACGACGTTTTGGGTGGAAGATGCAAGTTGTGAATATGTTATGCAACACTGTTTGCGGTGGTTGTTGTATATAAATTCAGCGCATATGTCATGACGCTGATGAGTCCATTTCGGAACCGCACATCGTGTCGGACTTGTGATGAAAGGGTGTTGCCACGAGAGCAATGACATTGAAAATTTTCGAAAGACGTTGCGCTAGTTCTGTTTATGTTGTTTAACTGGTTCAAATGGGTCAGATTTCTGGACATTTTCATGGAAGGGGGCCTACTGACAAGAGGGTGAGGTTCTTACAAACAGACCTGCCCCTGGGCGGTGCGCCAGAGGTGCTGAGCTACGTACTGGATACGGACGTGGTTCTTGTCCACATTAGGCTTCAACGTTAAAGTAATTAACAGACAGGTTTAAACTTATTTAAACAATTTTTTTTTTAACTTTGACGTATAAGGGTCTATATGAATTCAATATAAACACAGTTCTTAAATAGTAAAAAGAGAAAAAAAAACATAAAATTGGTACTCACCCAACTTTTAGACCGTCACACCTGCAAATAGAGAAAACAAGATACAAAATTATCAAATCGTTCGGCTCGTCCTCCATTCACAATAAAATATAAATTAAACATCAATCAAGCATAAAATTTATAAAACCCAAGTCACCCTCCGATTCGATTCGGGCTTCCCACACTTTTATAAGATCAATACATACGTTTCGAGAATGATCCTAAAAAAAAAAAAGGATAATCAAATCTTTAACCTTATAATCGTCCCGAAACCTCACAAAACTGGTTCATTATATTACATCATAATTATAGCCCAAGATTCAAGAATGTTTGGATACAGTTTTTTTTATCATAGTCTACTTGTGAACTTCTTCAGATTCCCATCCACTATTTGGAATGAGGCTCCTAGTCCCGATTCTGGTTTTTTTTCATCTTTAAGGATTCATTAACAACAAAATAAAACTCACATTAATTATGAAAGAAAAAATCTCTGACTTTGGTCCAGTTTGCCTCAAGGAGTTTTCGTTTAGAGGAAAAGGGTGCTCGGTTTTTTGTCTCCATTTTTATAATGATGGAGTGTAACCTTTAGACTTTTCAAGGTAGATTTTTTTAGTTTCAAGATCAGGATGGTTCTTTCTAGGAAAACACCTGATTACAGGGAGGAGCAAAACATAAAAAAACGAACTACCTTAATGAGGTAAGATGATGGACTGAGATTAAGGACGTGAGATCGGGAGTGAACCTAGGTGCAGCGATCAATATTTTGTTTTTGTTCCAAGTCCGATGAAGCAACATAATGAAAAAAAAATTATAATTCAACAGCAAGCACGCACGGCTAATAAGAACCAGCAGGATTCATTATGCGTGTCTAACTTCTATATCTATGTATATGATCAACCTTTAAGTAATGGAGTTTTTGTCATTAACAAGTCTGTGAAAAAAACCCACCTTGGTATCAAAATTCAGTGTTTTTTTCGCAATAATAACCAACATAATTTACAAAATTATAAATTCAAAAATCATCTGTCATCAAAAAACTGTTGAATTTATTTTAAAAATATATTTTTTTTATTTATAAAAACAATTTCTTTTTATAAAATTTGTAAATTTGTTTAAAAATTTGCTACCAATTTTTGTTTGTATTTCTGTATAGAACTAAAAAATTCTCTATGTATGTAAATGACATATTTTTGTTATTATTATAAAAATACTATTATTACATGAATTACCAAACTTATCTGCATTTACCCTATTCTGTTTCCATTCATTCTCTTCTATAATTTTTTATGTTCATTTATTTTGAGATCATTCGTCACTTATCGAAGCAGTTAACAAGCTAAGTGTTAAGTTAAAGAAAAGTCTCTCAAGATAGAAAATTAAATTACCTTTTGAATTCCTTAAGACTAAATAAAACTTTTTTTTAATTAATATTCTCTTTTGAAATTATTATATTATTAAATCAAAGAAAAGTCCTTTTTACTTCCTTTCCTCCCCAACATATAATTTTATATAAATTAAAATAAATAAATACAACAAATGTTGATGGTATCGATAACATCCTACTTATATTATAAATGTGAATGTTTGTATGTTTGGATGTTTGTTCCCTAATAACGCCTCAACGGCTTAACGGATTTGGATGAAATTTTGTATGCAGATGGATATTGTGCTGGATTGAGACATAGGCTACTTTTTATCCTGTTCGGTTAATGTGGGGCAGGCTTATATGTGAAATGATGTATGTCTGAAGATTTGTTTGTTATGCTTTCGTGTTCCAACGAATGCATGAATTTATGAAGTTGGGTAGATGAAAGTTTAAGTTTTATTTTCTTTAACAAGTTTTTATTTAAATAATACAATTTCTTTTTTAAATATATGGCGGGCAATTGAAGTGTAACAGAAAAATAACATTACATTACATCACATTACAGCGGTCGATTCATTGGACCTCATTTTCGATGACTCGGCCATATATTTCGGCCGCTTTTTTCGCGTTCAATGTTGGCTCTGAGCTCTTCCATCTCGTCTCGCTTGTTGGCATAAACCACTGGCTTAACGTAGCCCCAAAGAAAATAGTCCATGGGCGTTAAATCACACGAACGAGATAACATGCTCATTAAACTTACTCTTCAATAAATCGATTGTAAGGTGTGCTGGGTGGCTTGTGGCACCATCCTTTTGAAACCACATGTCGTCCAAGTCCATATCTTCCAATTCGGGCCATAAATAATCGGTAATCATGGAGCGATAACGCTGGCCATTCACAGTAACGTGATGATCGTTATCGTCGACGAAAAAATATGGCCCAATAACGCCACCGGCATGGCATGCAAACCGCACCAAACAGTTAATTTTTGTGGATGAAGTGGTGATTCATTAAGCAAATGTGGATTTTCACCCGACTAATAACGCATATTTTGCTAATTGACGAACCCATTGAACCAAAAAAGAGCTTCGTCACTGAAGATGATTTTGCGATGAAATAAAGTTGTGACCGACTCCGAATTTCGGTAAAATTTTTTTATAATTTGCAGACGTTCCTCGGTGGTGTAGTTTACCATGGTAAAAATGTTGAGTTTACTGAATAAATTGACAATGACAGTTCGATGATTAGTGAAAGGGTGCGTTCACAAATTAAATTCAAAGTTGTCAAGTCCCTATTGAAAAACACGATATATAGCGCGCGGTATTATTAAAAGCAACATTAATCCTTCTCCTGCTGATAGCATCGCAGTCACAAAAAATTTCGCTAACGTTTTAGCGAGAAGCATCCGTGTTTTATGAGGGATGTAATACTGAGAGGCCCTTACCTACGTAATACTCCACAGACCTTACCGAAGGTAAAATTAATAAAATTAAAATAATTAATTCTAAGTTCTATTGAACAACATTCCAAGATTTTTGGCAGTATTGAAGTAAGAAATGCTCGAGTTGTTTAAGTACAAGCTTTGAAAATAATCCAAGTTCAAGGCTTTCCTGCTAATGACAATGCATTTGGATTTCAGAGGATTCAAGAACAAACCATTTCATACCGACCAGCGAAAATTTCTTCAAGTTCCCTATTAATAGTGTCTGGATAGTCTTCAATAAGTCCCAAGAGACAACTTTTATATGTATATCTGAACATCATCAGCATACATCTGAACAGAGGAACCTGCAATTCTTGATGGGAAATCATTTATATAAAGCAAGAACAGAAGAGGCCTTAAGATCGAACCTTGAGGAGCTCCTCTAATGGTCGGAAGGACATTTGACATTTTATTGTATTCTATCACGAAAGTAGTTCAATAACAAAAGAACAGGAGATGATAAAAAGCCGTGAAATGATGATAGTTTGCGGCACAGATTAGCGTGATCTAAGATTGGCGTTAAGTTGTTTTTGTACTACCCTCTTAAAAAAATTTTACAAATAAAGGGAGCACCGAAACAAGTCTATACTCATTTCCAATCGTACCTTTGGGAATTGGTAAAATGTTGGATAAAATAATGGGTAAAAGTGACTTAATAAATACAGGATGTATTCCATCAATCCATCCCTACAATATTAGACTTAATAGATAAAACGCTTTTAATTATGCCAGTGGCTTCCACACAACTAAACTCGATACGAACTTCTGAAGAATAATATCCATGAGGAGGCCTAGATAATGTAACTGGACTGCTGGAAACGGTAATGAGGTGCATCGATAAAAATGGTGGTCATCTGTTTGATATTATTTTTCGTAATTAAAATGTATATAACACAAAGTTATTTATATATGTAAAAATAAAGCAATAAAAAAAATAATAAACAAAAAAGTTATTCCATTCTTACACGCACGCGTGACTTTTGCCCCACCCTTTATAAACAAAAAAATTCGCAACAGCAACAAAGAAAGTTCTAATTCGTCATGGGTTCCCACACCTTTTTCATACATGTGTAATAACTCCGACTGTACTCGAAAGCGTTTTATTGGAATTGTCGCATTAATTTTGAGAGATTTTAATCAGCAGGCGGGGATGTAATCCCTCTTAAACTCTTTATGACTAAAGTTACAGCTTAGGAAATATCCCAAGGTTCCAAAAACTTCTTAATGTACAGCTTTCGTGGCAATAGATCCACTGGTGTGTGCTGATCTGATGGTATATATCATGAAAATGGGAATCAGTCTAAACATAATTTTGGAGGACAGAGTTTGTAAATAAGCCTTATCTTTTCGAAAATGTATTTGAAGGATTAGTTATTCCCTTTCGGAGCATTCAATACAAGTGGTGTTGACGTTGGAATGCATTCAAGTGTAATATCTTCAAAATAAATGCTGATGTGCCTCAGGGCTCTGTTTTTTCTCTGACACTTTTTTTTCTAATATTCACTTACAATCTCTTGTTTAAAAACTACTTATCCATGGAATTTTTTTGCTGACCATTGTACTCTCAGCTTTTCCTATTCGTTTCCATATATTCACAATCATGTTCTACGGATGTGGAACTGCATCGGATGCGTATAATAAGTTCATTAAAATCTGATCTTGATAGAATTGTCTAGATTAATAAATCGCTTCAAAGACTCAATGTTGTCTTTTTTGTCGTTAAAGCGAAATATACCTCAATTGCCACTGTCCTTGAGTGACAATTTGCATTAAAGAAACGGCGAAAATCTCAGTTCTCGATATAGGCATTATAGAGACCTTTCTGTGAAAAGATCACATAATCAATGTCGCCAAAAATGCTGCGAGATGCTTAGGTTTTAATCCAAAGATGGTATAAATTTGTACCCCGTCTGACTTGGCTATGATCTACAAAGTGTATATTCGGTCGAATTTTTAGTATAATATATAGTATTTGGCAACTGTTCTGATATTTTTGTGTCGAATCTAAGAGCTTTAAAACTGATAGGTGACATAAAAATAACGGAAATTTTACATATGTTAAGTTTTTTTAAATGTTTTACAGCAATTTGTGCAAACAGTGCTCCAAACATTAGAAAGTTACATTCCTTGCTTTCGAAATTTTACTGCAATAATCGCACTGGTAGTGGCCCGCGACTTAGTGCTTAGTATGTCGGACTGCTAAGCGAATGATCCAGCTCATAGCCACCTTTTTTTCCGGGGTACTGCCTCTTGAAAGGATCAAGAGTAAAATTTGTTTCGAAAAAGTGCATCTCGTAGCCGTTCGAACTCGGCGGTAAACTGTAGGCCCCTTCCATTCAGATTAACAACACACACACAGGAATGGTTGAGAGTAAAAGTCACTAGGCCTTGGCTCCTTAAGGAGCTGTCGCGCCAGTAAATTTATTTTTATTTATAATCGCACTGGTAAGAATGCCATTTATTTTTCTTTGAGCCCAATATCGCATGTACTGTTAAATACAGAAATTATTTCTTTAGCCGCACCACACGAATATGGAATGCTTTGCGTGGCTCTGTTTTTCCTGCCATTTTGATAGCCAGCAGAGCTCCATCGACATCCCTTTTCCTATCTTCTGAAAATGTTGTATGGTATTAAAATATTTTGAGGCAAGACAAAAAAGATTTTCTAAGAATATATGAAATGTAATGTTTCTAAGCAAAACTCAAAATTACATAAAGAAATGTAAATGAACGTCTTTATTTCTGACACTCAATATGAATGACAAGTCTGTCTATATTTCGATTAATCAAATCAATTCAGATTTCTAAGTTTGAGGATCTTCTATTTTCAAAATTCCATTCTAATAGTATCTTTATAACTTAAATTCCTAGAATCGGTCTTAAATTATCTCTCAAACGTCTTTATTTTTGTATTTCGCATTAAAAATGCAGTTTCTAGTCAACAAATCGCAAGATTTACTTCTTCCAACGGCTGTCTTATCTCTCGAATACCTAGAAACCTAGTTTACAAAATCTTCCTCCTCTCCTAGATGCCATTTGATTGTCCTATTTTTCATTCAAATAAAACCAACATTTGCACAACATAAATAGAGAGTGTTCCAAGAACTAAGCCGATGGTCTTATCGGACATGTTTTTCAACGGAAATAGCACATTCCGGCCGACCAAGCTATCTAAGGTCACCAGAAATCAGCTGGTGGCGAGATAAAGATTGATATGTTCCTATTTGCTAACTCCTTAAGATATCTTGTCGAAATTGAATTTATGAATGACTGGAGAGTTTGTAAAGAAGTGTGTCTTTCTGTGGGTTTGGTCAATTTTTTTTTGCAAATAAATTGTGCGGTAAACTTAACTATCATCGGTATGCAAATACAGCAGGCGTTTATAGATACTTTGCAACTGAGGGCAAACGCACGCCAAAACGTACGTCCTTGAGGTAATGAATTTTCGCAAACACTGTCGCTTTGTATTCGGAATTGCATGTTCTTGAGGAACACCACCAACAAGTCGGAATAAATCGATTTTTTCGATATCAGAATTCGAGTGCTTCCTGTGCTTGGAGGTGACGAGATATTTATGAATGAAATATACGGTTCTGTATTTTTTTTTTGGTAAGCAGTGCTATCTGATCGCACATGTTTGCCGAAGAAGAAATATTTAAATGAGGAATTTCCGATTGCGAAGTTGGAAGTTGAATTGCAATTCTTGAAGATAAGAAGTGATTTATTTTTTATTTTTTTGGGATTCATCAAGCAGGATTATGGACACAAGTTTAAAGGATTTGGCGCCTCAATCTCTTCTATAAATTTAATAAACATGTATTTTTGGAATTTGTTTAGAAGTTACCTCTGGAAACCGCACCCAAGTTGTGCATCGACGTCGATAAAAAAAAAAAAAAAAAAAAAAAAATTGTGGACTTAGAAGTTTTAAGAAAGAGATCATTAATGAAAATGAGATACAAAGTCCGAGACAGTACGGAGTCTTGGCGGACTCAAAGGTTATCAATTTTGGAACGGGAAGAAATATGTTTTTTTAGTTGTTACAAAGACAACCCTACTGAAGAAAACCGGAAAAAGTTTAAGCAAGCCAGGAATGCCTGTAACGCCCTTATTCGACGGACCACATTTTTACATGACCAACAAATAAGACAAAAATTAATACAATGTCCCAAAGGTAGCAAAAATTTTTGTTCATTTGTAAAAAATATAAAGAACACTTCTTCTTCCTCGATTCCGACGTTTGTCATCAATGAGACACCGTTTGTTAGTTTTCGCTAATTCTACTCTGCCAGAGTGTGTCATGATCCCACCTGTACTTGAGAGCGTAATTGATTCTATGGGACTAATCTTTCGCACTCGTACAGTGGCTAAAGTGTTAAAAGATCTTGACGTACATAAATCCGCTGGTCCTGATAGTATCCCCGCTATTGTTCTGAAGAGGTGTTCTTCTACGTTGGCAAAGCCACTGCGTAAGCTGTTCTATCTATCCAACTCTTCAGGGCTCGTTCCGAGCAAATGAAAGACAGCTTTTGTCCAGCCCATACCTAAAAAAGGCAAATCGTCCTCCCCCGCAAATTACCGACCG
Organism: Platycheirus rosarum; assembly: GCA_963971375.1. Taxonomy (NCBI): domain Eukaryota; kingdom Metazoa; phylum Arthropoda; class Insecta; order Diptera; family Syrphidae; genus Platycheirus; species Platycheirus rosarum. Next base: position 123,472,218 of record OZ020509.1, on the reverse strand, counting down.
ATTGCACTTACGTCCCTTCTTTCCAAGGTCATAGAAACACTTATTAATTATAAAATCAAGAAATATCTTGAGGAACGAAAGCTTCTAAATGACCGTCAGTATGGCTTTCGTAGCAATAGGTCCACTGGTGATATGATGGTTTATCTCACCGAACAGTGCAACAAATCTCTACATCGAAAGTAAGATTATTGCACTCGATATTTCTAAAGCATATGACAGAGTCTGGCACCAGGCTCTTTTATCGAAAATGCGTGCTTTCGGTTTCGATGTTTCTTTTTCTTCGGACCGTTCAATACAGGTTGTATTGGATGGGTTCAAATCTGATATCTTCAAAATAAATGCTGGTGTGCCCCAGGGCTCCGCCCTGTCTCCGACTCTCTTTCTCATTTTTATAAATAATCTCCTCTCTTAAACTTCTAATCCAATAAACTGCTTCGCTGATGACAGTACACTCAGCTTTTCATATTCATTTTTGGTCTTCGAATGTGGATCTTCAACGGCAACGTATGATAAGCTCATTCAATTCTGATCTTGACAGCATCATCAAATGGGGAATAAGAGTGGTACTTACATTATGGTATGAGCATCACCAGTCACTTCTTGTAGAATGTTTGGGCTTCCTCCGAAGATGTAAGAAATTCTTTTCCCCTTCTGATCTGGCTACTATCTACAAATCGTCCAAGACTAGAATATAACTCCCATATCTGGGCGGGTGCTCCATCAACTCACTTGAGTCTTTTGGATGGTATTCAAAGAAAAGCTTTCAAGTTGATTGGGGATGATATCATCATTAGAACATTCACGTCACTTGAATGTTTCATGTCTCTCTCTTTTCTAACGTTATTTCTACGGTCAATTTTCTAGAGAAATAGCCAGTTGCATTCTTCCCCTTAAATAGTTTCACCATAATATTCGCGCATCCAGGAATACGCACGAATTTACCCTTTAGCCCAATTTCGGTCGTACACTCAAGTACAGAGATTCGTTCTTCAACCGTACAACTCGAATGTGGAATCTTTTTGCCTAACTCTGTTTTCCCCCTTCCATTATGATGTTCAGAAGTTTAAAACCAATGTGCATCGGCAACTCCTATTAAACCCTCTCCTTCTTTCCTAACTTCGCGCAGTGTCCACCGACATCAAAAGGGTAGCCCAAAACCCTTTAGCGTGTGCAAATTATAAAAAAAAGTTTTCTTTAATATAAGTTTTCAATTTTTAATATTATTTTAAACTGTTAAACAACATAAATTTATTAAATATTCGCGACGCGCGTTTTGGACTTTACGTCCATCATCGGGCTGTTAAATACTCTTTCTCCAAAAGAGTGAAACAGTCAATATCAGGTTTTAATAGCCGTCCTAGACCCTGCAAAGATGGGGTTGGATTTATCCAAATGCAGCAACTAAAATGACTCGGCCATGTAGAGCGGATCAACATTGGCGCTCCAGCGCGCAAAATCTTCGACGCCATACCCGGGGAAGACAAGGCAGACCTCATCTCCGATTGAGCGATCAGATAAAGGGAAACCTCCGACTGCTTGCAATGCGAAACTAGAGACGGCATGCTAGAATTCGAGCCGAAAATCACATCCACCACAAAACCTCAAAAAGGAAGAGGAACAAAGCCGGGCAAATTACTGGAACGACCTCTCAAAATTGCATCAAGCCAAGCTCTTACTTGGTACTTTTAACAAAAAAACGGTACGTAGACTTGATCAATTTGAGCAGAAACAATGTCAGAATTCTTGCGAGCTTCCTGACTGGATATTACAGGCTAAGGAAATACCTAAAAATACTAGGAGTTTGAGAGAGAAGACGAATGCAACAGGAAGAATCTCAAGATCACATCCACGTAGAAACATTCTTGCTAGTCGCTGTTTCATTGGACTAAGTAAGCAATTGAGGAATAAAGCCCACTCATCATCCCGGTCCTGCTAATATGGTGCGGAAGTAAGGACCATTTCCCAGTTGGATGGATGCTACCCTGGTGTATTCGAGGGAAAAGTACTACGAACGATTTATGGCCTGAGAAAATAACGAAAAGGGAAGACGAGTTATATGTGCTGTAGAGTGACATAAGCCTGATCAAAAAAAAATCTGTATTCAGCGGCTAAGATGGCCCGGCCATGTAGAACGGATGAATATCGACGCTCCATAGCGCATTCATCGACGCTATATACAAAGGAGTCAGAAACCAAGGTAAAACTGATCTTCCATGGAGCGACCAGGGAGACGGCAGACTAGAGATCGAGCCGGCTGGAGGGCATATTGAGCCAAGCCCAAAAGCATCATGATATGTAGCGCTACAAAAAGCAAGTAATTTTCTTTTTAATAAAGAAATATATGTATAACATGATGTTTTTCAACTTGACATTGACTTTTTCAGGCGACGAGTAACTAGCTACAACATATTTCGTCGCCAGAAGCAAAAGCGGACTTCTTACTAACACCATAATAAATCAAAAAGAAGTGTCCTTTTTCTAATTTACAACTTAATGGCCACATTGAGTGGATCAAATTTCTTATTTATTATACATAAACACTCAGAGCCACACCCACTCATCTGGGACAAAACAATTAATTCCAATTCATTCACATCAAACTGAATGTCCTTTTTCCAGTTCATAAGCCATTAATGTGACCATTATTTGAAGCATAAGATCCAATATCGCACCTACACCAACAAGTCGTTTAAATTGCCAAATCATTGACGGAAATTCCATTCTGTCATTGAAGAACATCAAAAAGTGGCACAATTGAACGCACACCAGGATACCTGCCAAACGTCTGCTACATTGACACCTCTGTACCAAGTTGCACAAATCTATTCTCAGAGAAATCAATGTCCTTTCGATACTAATTGAACTATTTGTGCAAGGATGTTGTTTTTTTATGTTGGACAGAACAAATTCGAGAAAAAAGGCTCATTTCAAAAGGACATCACAGAAATAGAAAAACCATAAAAAGAAAACCGTCAAACCTCTTGAGGAGGGCGACAACGACGACGAAGACGTTTTGGCAAGTTGACATGAAATATGAAGTAAGAATCTCCGAGTTGGACAGTTTCCCATGGCCAAAATCAAAACAACACAATATCCCCGTAATCCTGTGGGTGAAGAGCAAAAAAAAATGAATAATAACAACAAAACCATTGGATTTCCAAAAGAAATCACCTGATTTGGGGAAGAACTGAGTTATTGTGCTGACATTGTCTCCTTACAGGACCATTCTTCCATGGGTCCTTCGGGAATTAGTACTTCTATCCTTCCCGCTTCGTTGTCAGTCGATAAGTTGTCAGATTTTATGTAACACAACACTAATAAAACACACAGAAGGCATATTTCGCGCCTTTTTTCGAGTACTGTTACTACCTGTTGTTCCTTCAGGATATATTAGCAGCAGCAGTCCTTCTCACTTCTCATGTGAGAAGTCAACTTAGAAATGAAAAGAAAATTGAAATTAAATTTCCCTCAGGACCTCTCCCGGGGTTTGTTACGATAATCGCTAAAAGAATCTAAAAGAGATTTATCCACCATCCGTTGGTCTCCTTTTTGGTGAGTTTAAGTGATGATAAACCCACAACAGTAAGGAGGATCTAATACAAAAGGACACACATTGGAGAATAGAAAATTCCCGAAATCAGCTGATGAGGAATAGAAAATCCGAACAGGTTCTTTCGATATTGTTTGTGTGATTTAACGATTATTGGAATTTATCCTTGGCAAAGGATGTTGGCGGCTGATTTTGATCATTCTTTTGTTACAAGATTGGACGAGGTGCACCGGGGAACGATAGAGATTCCCGAATCACAATAGGATACCTGTTTGGAATTCATTGGTGTTTCTTTTAATGTTTATGTTGATGCTATTTCGGGGGACTACTTGGGTATAAATAAAATACAGGTTGATCCTTTAGTTTATTGATGGTGTGGCACCCAAGAGTGTGTTTTCTTGGAATTACCTGGAATGAGGCGATCTTGAATAACCAAATTCCGATGGTTTTTATGGTTATAATTAAACTCATACACCTACACACTTTGGAATGGTGTCAGTCTTGTGCCATTTGATTAATCGGATCGGGATTTACGCGGGAGTGGTGGTCTATGGGAGAGGTCTATTTGTCGTGGGATATTTGAGAAGGCACAACAGGAGATTAGCTATGTTATTGGATGAATGTAACATAATAAGAACCTATTTTTGTATCTTTTAGGGAAGAATAAAATAAATAGCATTGCTTTATCTTAAAGTTTATCTCGATCCAGTTAAGTTACCTGAACCATTCGTGGTTATGACTATCAAGATTTGTTGACCTTTTTCTTCTGTTACATACGATTGTTATGATCTGGACTGGGACTACAATTATTCTTTTTTCCGCTTCGCGGTAAGGCTCCATCTGTGAGGTCTGCCAGAGAGATCAGCTGGTGTCGTTGCATTTGCTTGATCCAGAAGTTTTGCTCCTGCCTTTCTTCTGCGATATAGTTCGGGGGTCGCTCGAATAAAAAGTTCGTTGATACCAAATACAAATACATTTGAAATTTCAAGCAAATCTTACTTTCTACAAAAATTTGTAAAAATTGGTTCCAGTGTTCGGTTAGGTGGACGATCATATAGCCTTTAGCTTTTTATTTGCGATTATACGGTACTATAAACCAAGTTGTGCATTCGTAACATAAAATTTAGATAACAATCAAACATAACATTTAGATGATAGAGAAGTCGAAAAAAATGGGTCGGACGATTCTGTCTGTTGTCTGTCTGTCTGTCAGTATCGATTCCTACAGCCCAAACGTTTGGGCCGATTTGCTTCAAACCTTGTAGCTGTATAGTATTTTAAGAGTACTCTACCCCACTTTTTTCGAATTGGCATTCTAGCTCCAACACTAACGGCACCTGCTATATAACTTTTAATGAAAATCTTAATTTTCTCGAAAACGGCTCCAATGATTTTGATAAAACTTTCTGAATTGTGTTTTCTATACAAAATCTATCTTTTGATTTGAATGGGGTTTCAGGAAAAGTCTTATAACAGTACCTCCCATATGACCGGTTTTTTAAAATCAAACTTTCTCTTTAATTATTTGACGGATATTGATGAAATTTTCAAATAGGTGATATTTCATAGTTATTTGATAATTTATTCTTCAGATGTTCAACTGTACATTAAGATGAATTATAGCAGGATATATACAAAAAATTAAATTAAGGATGTTCAAGAATGTAAAAAAAGCAAGTTAAAACATATATTAAACAAGTCAATTACTACTACAAATCTTTTTCACAAACTTTAAAAAAGAGGAAAAAAATGAAAAAAAAACCTAAATCGCAGCCAATATATTTATATTAAAAAAAAAAAAAAAAAAACGGATGTACTTAAAAATATTTTACGTAGTTCAGCCCAAATTGCGGAAATGTTCAAAGCATAGTTTATGAAGTTTTCTGTGTTCGATTTCAGACCGCAAACGAGAGGGAAAATTATTTCACAGCCCTGCAGCATAAACGAAAAATTGCCTGCGTGAAGTTAAAGAGGCAAAAGTAAAATAGCGCAAAAATATAAAGGCTGTTTTTTTAAGAGGTATATAACTTTGAAATGGAATAAAACATATATGATTTTTTTAAATTGACATGAAATTTACTTTATTCGAAAGATAATCTACTGGCATTCTTTAAATATGATTTCTGGCATATGACCGCCACGACTGGCTCGGACATAGTCTAATATCGAGATCGAATTTTCGATGAATTTTTCCAACATTTGTGGCCGTATATCGGCAATAATGAGGCGAATGTTGTCCTTCAAGTGGTCAATCGTTTAGGGCTTATCGACGTAGATTAGCGACTTCACATATCCCCAGAGAAAATAATCAAGCGGTGTTAAATCGCACGATCTTGGAGGAAAATTCACGAGGCCGCAACGTGAAACTATGCGGTTACCAAACGTTTCCTTCGATAAATCAATTGTGACACGAGCTGTGTGACATGTTGCAACGTCTTGTTGAAACCAAAGCTCCTGCACATCATTGTTGTTCAATTGATGAACAAAAGTCAGTAATCATGGAGTTGGATTTTGTAAGCACGCAAACCAATATCTTTCCGCAAAATCTTTCATAAAGTGGATGGACACATATCCAATTTCTGTACGACTTCTCTGTGGATGCGTATTACCATTTAGAGTAAACGTGGTGCGAAAACGTTCCATAGTTAATCGAATTAATTGCTCTGATGGACGATTATGTTGACCGTAAAATGGACGTACTGCGCGATACGTATTTCGAACCTAACCATGATTTTCAAAATAAATTTGCACAAATGAAAGCGTTGTTCAGGCGTCAGTCTATTCATGTTGAAATGCCAAAGCCAAAACAAACTAAAAATAAATCACTTGACAGCTGACAAAATGGCCGCCAGTTAAAATAGTGTTGCCAACTTAAAGTTTTATACCTCTAAAAAAAACACCCTTTATAACGATTGGAGAAAGAAAATCTAGTTTCGCGTAAAGATAGCTGGGAGTTTTTTTTTTTTTAAATAAGCCTGATCGTACCGTCAGAGATTAAAAACAAACCGAGCAATTGAATTGAATGCAACTTTAAATTTTTGAAGTGTTTGGGAATCAAGGTCTGCGAACAACTCGCATCCGTATGATAGTATTGGTATGACTAGCGGTTTAACCAATTTCAATTTTACATCAGTGGGTAGGAATGTTTTCGTTATAGATAGCCTTCTTAGTGAAGCATAGACTTTAGAAATTACCTAATTGATATGCTTATCCAAGTCAAAATATTGTTGGATATTAAGCCAAGACTTTTTGCTTGGGTAACATACTAGATTTGGCTAAAATTTAAAAGAAGAGGAAAATCTTGAAAATGAGGTTTAATTCCTCATTCAAAATTGAAATAGCTTTCGTTTTTTCCGGATTAAGTTTAAGCCCGTTACGTGTGGACCAATCGGAAATTGAGCATAAATCAGCATTAATTTTTATAATAGCATCTTCGGTCATTCCGTTAGAAAAACTAGTATAAAACTGGACATCATCCGCGTATATATGACAATAAGACAACACTAATGACAAATCATAAATGAACATAGAAAACAATAAAGGCCCAAGGATTGATTCCTGAGGAACGCCGACATTAACATTGAGGAACGAGATTAATTTACCATTGCTTGTTTACGATTAGTCAGATATGAATAAATAAGATTTAATAATTAAATTAATTTTAATATAAGTCGTCAGTTTATAACAGAGTAGGTTGGAGTTAACACAATTAAATGCTTTCGAGAAATGTTATCACAGATGTATATTTATTATCAACCGCCTGTCTTATATCATCAGAAACCTTAACAAGCGTTAAAGTGCAAATGTGTCCGGAGCTGAACCCTGATTGCAGTGGACTTAATATATGTTTTAGTTTGTATTATTTTTGATTTGATTACTAATGATAACTTCAAAAGCTTTTGATAAAAATGGAAGAAAGGCTATGGCTCTATTCACTCTTGCTACCTTGCTTTGGGATAGGAATAATCTTCGATTTTTTATTCTTATTATAACAATATTAAAAGTGTGGGTGATATAACGTAGTATGAGAGGTAAAAGTATTTTTATGAAGTCAGGATTAATGTTATCTAACTCAGTGGATTTAGATTTTATAGAGAATATATCTTTTTCTACTTCATATCCATCTATTGCACATAATTGAAAGACTTACAACACTTACAAGAAAAACATCTAAAAGTGACGGAACACATTTTGGCATAAAATTGGTTGGCTCAGAATTATTTGAAAATGAAAGTCCCATTGAATTCATGAACGATTTAAACGAAGCAGATGAATGTAGAAGATTTATATTAAAATCTCCGCAAACTATTAATTTAGGTGAAAGGTAAGACATTTCCTCTACAATCGGAGTAATCACACTAGAGCTAGCTATACGTGGTGGCATGTAGATAGTACCGATGCTACATCTATTTTCACCATTAAACAAGTCAATGAAATAATAATCGAAAGCTTCGGTAACATCTGAACACTTAATATGACACGATAGATATTATTTTTGATATATATTGCAACACCTCCTCCTGTTGTTCGAATTCGGTCAGCTCGGTAAGGTTTTTTAAATGCTCTTAGGGAGAAAAAGTTACTATTTAAAGTTGGGTAGAACCAAGTCGCAGAAACAGAAATCATGTCAATTAAAATATCTTCAAATATTAATCTGAACTCATCAAACTTATTAACAAGGCTTTGAGCATTAATGGGCCAAGTTCCCTGCTCATCTCGAAGGTCGAACTCCAAATGATCTTCGCATCATTAAAGAAAAAGAAGAAAGCAGGAGTCGATGGTATACCAAATGTTGTAATACGACATCTTCCTGAGGAAGCAATAGACATATACACAACACTGTTCAATAACGCGCTGAATAATGCATATTATCCAGTGAGTTGGAAGACAGCTGTTGTGTATCCTCTACCGAAAAAGGGAATGGACAATTCCAATCCGGCAAATCTCCTGTCGATAAGTCTTCTTCCGAGTATCAGCAAGGTATTCGAAAAAGTTATCAATAGAGCTCTGTCCAAGTGGGCCGAGGACAAAAATATAATTCCAGCCACCCAGTTCGGCTTTAAGGCGGGACATGACACAACTCATGCCGCGTAAAAGCTAGTATCTGCTGTCCAATGGAACAATGCTAAAAAACAAGGCTTTCGACATCGTATGGTTAGAGGGTCTTTATTTGAAGCTAACCAAATGGGCTATAAGTAAACCACTGTTATATATGCTTTACCACATGCTTAATGGTAGAAAGTTTGTTGTCAAGAGTGGCAATGTGACTTACGCCACAACATTTGATATTAAAAACGGTCTGCAACAGGGAGCGGTGAACTCGCCGATTCTCTTTAGTATTTACACCAGCGATCTCATTGGGAGTCTACCTCATGCAATGCGTACAGAACAGGTCCAAAAGTTGAAGTCATCAGAATTCTCTTGCAACGTGATTTCGAAAGAATTGGCTCAAGCTAGTGATCGCTGGGCCACATGGACATCCACTGGCGAATAAAGATGTAGTAAAGTACCTTGGTATCTGGTTGGATCAGTATCTATATTTCAATCGACATAAAGAGGCTGCTCTGGTCAGGGCTAGGGGAGCTTTTGCCCTGACAAGACTGTTGTTTTATAGCAGCAGCGGCCCTAATCAGGCAGAGAATTGCCTACGGATGCCATGTGTCGTTCAACGTTGCACCATCTCTAATGGAAAAGATTCGGGTGTTCGAGAGACAGTGTCTTCGCACTTGTCTCGGACTTTATAGAACACCAGAGTCGGAGTACAAACACTATTATTCCAACGAGGTTCTATACAACGAGGCCAATACAAACAGGATAGATAATTTTTTATTAAGCTCATTAGCGGACACATTGCAAGGGCGATGACCTAAACTAATGGACAAATCTTCGGGGCTTACTACCCCCAAGATGAGTATTTTGAAAGCACACGTTCGAGTGGTTTTATCCCGCCCGAGGCTTTCCTATACCTTGATAGTCAAGGGCTGATTCAGGATAGATCAGCGGTTCCGTTGATCTACCACGTCGGCCGCAGAACAGTCGATAGGCGGCTCCTCTACGACCGGGACATAGTCGCTGGGAGCGAAGCAAAACGCCTCCGTTTCAAATGGGCCTTGCCCGACCGGGATCGGAAGGAAGTCCTTGATCAGGTCCACCAATTTTGGTGGTTTAGTTAAAACCTGATATTTTCAGTCGACATAATATCGCCTATGGCCGACCTACATTTATCTTTAAGTATCTTTAAGCTAGGAAGGGCAGTTGCGTTGATCTTTAGTTTATTTTAAGTTAGTTTTAAGTAGAGTAAGATAAAACCGATAAAGTTAAGCCAGTTTTTTATTTCATTTTTTGGGTAAAAAATAAAACCCACTATAGATAAGATAAAATTTAAGTTATTTTTTAAAATAAAGTTAGAGATTAATTTAGCTAGTTTTAAGATTTTTTGCTAGCATTTAAGTAGATATAAGTTTAAGTTAAATAGAAAATTATATAAAAAAAAAACACAAATTATGTCAATTAAAATATTTTCAAATATCAATCCGAACTCATCAAAATTATTAACAAGGCTCTGAGCATTAATGTGGTAAACATGTAAACCATTACTATTTTTACAGAGCGTGTTAATAAAAAATATATTTTTTCTCGTTTATACTGCCAAAACCATTCATTGTGGCCCATTACGGCAACAAAAGTTTAAAACTGGAATCGAAAACAGAAATTTTGCAAACATTTATTTTATAAAAAGAAAAGTAAGACAAATAAAAAAAAACAACAATTTGAACTGAAACATCTTGAACAACGATTGTAGTCAAATAATATTGCCTATTAAAGGTCAACAACAAAGGCCGGAACTTAATGAAACTTTGGGATAATGTTAAAGGATGCTAAATTTACATTTTCTCACGTTTTGGACCTCGTGGGCCCTGTACACAAAAATGTGGGGGGAAAACTCCAAAATTTTCGACCTTTTTTTGGTTTTTCATTAATATCTTTTTTGCTTACGTCCAACGTTAAAAACGTTGAGGTATATTTTGTTGAGCATAAAATATGTTTGTCAATTTGTTACCAAGATATGACGCTTTGAAAAAAAGGTAATTTCTTTTAATTTCCCTAAAAAATGCCAAAAACTGCAGATATTTAACTCATTTCTGTTATACTCGAATTATGATCAATTGTTGTTGTAATTATGATTCCTGGATAAATTCACAAATTTTTGACACCCTTAACTTAATAACTTTATTTAACTGATACCTAAAAACCTTTTGGTAGCTTGGCAAGTTCCTAGAGTAACTGGAGAAACCTACGGGAGCACAATAAAGATATTCGCTGTAGATAAGGTGAAATAATTCTACTCGGCCAAAAATGTATTAATAGAACAGCTCATTTGAAATAACTTAAAAATTGTAGAATTAAGGACGAAAGAATAAATCCTGGTGGAAACTATTAACGAAAATGAGTTCTTTACTTTTTATGTTCTCAATTGGTTCTTAAACTTTTTCAATTTCAACTATTGGAATGCTTTTGTTAAGCATGGCGTTCCTGGCTGGATGACATTACTCTTTGTTAAATATCCGCTCTTCGTAACAAGTCAAATTCATAAGCTTGCCGTATGTAATCGCTTATACATTTCTATTTCTTTAAGGTCTATATAATGATTATAGTTCTAGGTGATTTCAATCTTATTCACATAGTTTGGACCATCTCTATAATGATGAGCCATCTTTCTTCCCAGCGAACGGCCTAGAAATTCTGTTAACTAAGTGTTTTTAGCTTGGATTCGTTTCTATATTAAGAGACGAATTTATAAACTACATCTGGGGCCTATTTCACCAACCACTTTTCACTTTACAACTTTGCAAAAAAATAATTTCCTGCAAAGTAAAGTGCTAAGCGTTTCATTACAAATGCAAAGTTCTCACGACTTTGCACTTTGCAATTTTTCAGAACCTTTTTGCAAAGTGAAAAGTGTAGGTGTTTCACCAATTAAAAAGAGAACTTTGCATTTGCAATTGTGTTTTGAAAAGTTGCAAAATAAATCATGTGAATGTTCTCTCGAATACATAATGTTCTCTCGCTGAGGGTTGAACAGCGGTAGTTCTCGATGTCGTCGATGAGGCAAAAATCGACAGACAGACAGACTCGCCAACTGTTGAAGGGCTAAATTTGTCAGAAGCAGGTAGTGATGGAGTTACCGTATCTCCTTTAGAACCGAATTCCAAAACTATACAGCATTGTTTTTCGAGGAAACGAAGGATGGTGAGGTAACAGTATTAAAAAAACATCTGTTAAAGTTGGAAATTTATAAAAATAAATTGGAAGCCCTAAACGTGGAACGAGAGCTGGGAATTCCGTTTTCGGAAATAACGAAAGAGTTAGAGCAACCTAAAGAATTAGAGCTTCCAGGACCCATGTTCTGTAACTATCGAAGTTGACACCTTTAAAACTTACGTTAACAGCATAAAAAGATCTATCTGGACCACAGACCATCATTGCATTCAATGAGTGCTTTCCATGCCTATTAATGAATTGCTCTTCATTTTCATTGGGTGCATCGATGTTGATAACCGTGCCGTCAACGCACCCAGCTACACATGGAAATCCTCCCTGAGCGAAAAATTGGGTAGCTATTTCCGAAGAATTTTCTGGCCAGCAAATGGTGGTTCCGAGGAATTCATCAATAATTACATCTGATACTCGGTGTAGAACTCTGCAGACTGTAGCTTTACTAATTCCATGCATAGATGCCACTCCATGGTATTGAGCTCCATTTCCCATCCAACGCAGTGCACATAAAAGTTGTTGCAATGGATTCAAGCAATTATTCCTCTGACTATTAAATTTAAGCTTATTTCCAACTCGATTTGAGTTTTTGTTAGGCGGAAACTTTCCAATGTTGTAGCATTATTTATAAATTCAAAATTTGTTCTTAATTTAACAACTCTTCGCACATTATTAACACTTTCCTCGTTTTCAAAAAGCGCTTCGAAACGATTCTTTTTAATTTTTAAATTATAGGTATTTACACGACAAATGCTCAGCTGCAAATGAAAATTTTTCTTTGCATATTTTTGATTAGCTTTGCAAAATTCTTAATGCAAAGTGCAAAGTTTATTTGGTTGGTGAAACAAAATGGAACAATTCTTTGCAAACTAAAAAAAACTTTGCATTTTGCAAAAATTTACTTTTCACTTTGCAAATTGGAGTTTGGTGAAACGAATTTTGCAAAGAGGAAAACTTTGCAACTGGTCAAAAAAATAATTTCCTCTTTGCAAATTTGCGTTTGGTGAAACAGAAATTGCAAAGTAAATTTGTAAAGTTGCAAAGTGTAAAGTGAAAAGTGGTTGGTGAAATAGGGCCCTGGTATTCCTTAAGTGAGCCACTTTAGACCTATAATATTTTTTTTATGATGTGTGTCTTATCTTAATGGATTTCAATCTTTTAAGGTTTTTAAATGACAAGAAAATATTCAAGGAAATCTCATCCCCATCCGATTCTGTTCTTCTCTTGGGGCAAGCATAACTTCTTTGAATTAAATGTGAAATATTAACGTTTTTTGAAAGCCTTTGCCACCTAGCACTCCTTGAAGATATTATGTCTTAAATGAAGCAATTATCATTGTGATTTTCAATGGTCACATCGACCAAATAATCCACAAAGCTAATAAGGCCCTGGGTCTGGAAAATTCTCCAATACCTATTTGAAGAAATTTTTTAAGGGAAACTTCTTAACGCACATGAGGGTAAATTTCTTACGGATGAAACGGACACGTAGCGACACGGAAATGTGCAACGTTTTTGTCTAAGAATAGGTAGAGAGCGATTGAGACCGGTTGAGGGAGAGTGAGAACGGGCGAACGTAGTATGAAGCACATAGCCATGGAGCGAGAGTAGGGAGCAAGCGAGTGAGTAAACGCAGATCTGTTTTAGCGCGTGGTTAGTAGAAAGATGGGGGACCGTCCGAGAACCAACTGCGTGCTGTTGACATGTGTTATGTGTTTTCTGTTTTCCGTTCTCCATCTGGGAAATGGGATATTTTTTTGTGGATCGTGGAGGGGGTGGGCATTTGTTTTTAACAATAAGAAGGATATTTTGTATTTATCATCATCGAAGGAAATATGTATTTGATGAGTCCCAAATAAAAAGCAAACGGTTCATTTCAAGAGTTTATTTAAGACTGGCTTAAAAAAAGGTATCAAGACAATAATGATATATTAAAGAGAACGCATTGGTATAAGTCATGATTTTATAAGTATGAGCGTTGATAAGAGAAAGATGAAAATAGAAAAAGGTGCATTCACAATGATCTTTCATTTTGATTTTCTCGAAAATGGCTCCAACGATTTTGATAAAACTTTCAGGGTGCTATTTTTTTACAACAATATCTTTCAGTTAGAATGAAATTTTCGAAATTTGTTCTATAACGGTACCCCCTATAGAGCCATTATTTTTCTTCGACTTTCTCGAGAACTGCTTAACCTATTACAATCAAATTTGATATTCAGGAAGATGTAGATAGCCAAACCAATTCAGCTTAAAAATATTTTCGAAAAACTTTACAGATAAAACGGAACTAGTGACACGGAAATGTGCAAAGTTTTTGTCTAAGAGTGAGTAGAGTGAGTTAAATTTATAAATAAATAATTTGCGATTAATTTGTAAATCATCCTATAGTAAGCAGTTATCCAGAGTAAGTAATATAATTGTTATCTTTTTGTTCATATACAATTTCTTATGTTAATTCGTTTGAAGATTAGGAAATTTTAGTATTTATAAAAAATACGTGAAATTTTAATTTACAATTCGTCATTTGAACCGATTGAGAGAAAGTGAGGACGGGCGAAGGTAGCATGAAGCACATAGCCATGGAGCGAGAGTAGGGAGCAAGCGAGTGAGTAAACGCAGATCTGTTTTATTTATTTACATTGTCATTAGTTTGCATACGGTGTGTAGAGTGATATGATTTAAATTTATAAATAAATAAAAAATAAAAAAAGAAGTTGCACTTCTGACATGTGTACTTTGTACGCACGTATATTTTATATCACTTTTGTTTGACCTCTTCTTGAATATGCAAGCCAAGTTTTATCAACCTATTAGGAAAACCATTCATCGAATCGGAAAATTTCAAAAACGTTTACTTCGATTTTCTTAATCGAGCTTTTCTTGGGAAGACAATTTCAATTTACTTCCTTAGGTCGAACATCTTTAATTTATCAGAATCTTTCCCTTACTTCGCCTAATGTCCTGCCTTCTGTTAATACTTTCAAATTGTCTCAGAAATATAAATTAGCTTACTGAATGTAGGAGTTATTTTTCTTCAATGCTTTTGCGATTTATCCTGATCCTGATGAAAAAATCTTTTCTCACGCATTAGTCAGTACCAGACAATCGATGATATCATCCTAGTTTATTAAAATGATAATTACAAGAGAAGATTCAAAATCCTTAAGGTATATTAGGCAAAAAGCCTGGTGTTCCAAGTAAGCTCATCCAGCTAGAACCTGACCGACCCCTCTCCATCATATTTCACATGAAGTTCCATGGCTTTGGCTTGAGTAACTATCTCCCGATACCTTGGAAAAGGGTCTTTTTCGTATCTCTCAGGTATACCTCAGCTGATCACCACCACATCCATTCCAAGTATATGCCCCAGTTGTTCACTTCGTCTGCCTTCAAATCGCCTATATCATCCCGTTTAAGATTTCTACCCATATCTATATAGGTATCTACATATCCCTCAACCATGTGAAGGATAACAAGTATCTATGAAGTTGACACAAACTCATTTATAATGAAATTTATTTTCCTTTTCAGAGCTTGTTGTGAAGGAAACAATCTTTAATAATGCAAAATAATGCAGATGGGCAATATAGCACGAACACGAAGAATAGATTGTCCCGCTTTTAAAGGATTCCGGTTATGTCTTATGTCCCATGTAAAGGTCCTGGTATGGGATGGGAAATAATTTTTTTTTGCTATCTAGGGATAGACTTAGTCTCACATGTTGAGCTGTCGCAAATCAACATAACTAGTTTTTTTTCCTCCTAACTCTTGACTACCGAACGTTATTCGACATGACTATAAGGAGCAGAAAAAGTTCTTTGCCTTCGGTTGTGTCAAGTTTGGAGAAATTCAGTTAGATTGCCAAACATGACCACAAATGTCTGAAATTCATGCAATAAAATTGAGCTCAATCGTCGTCCTGGACGGTTGTCGTCTTCGTTTGGGATTGTTTTATGTCGGTGAGTACATAATGTCAAATGTGGTGTCATTCCGAAGGACATCGGACGAGGTTAGAAGGTCATTCGTAAAGAAGACGAATGCCTGGTTGGATATGGGAATGCGTTTTTACAAAATTAACTTGTTTTCATAGTTGTTTTAAATAAATGTTATATATTTGCGAATATATCATGTCACTTTGACAAGAAGCAGGGGGAGGGGTTTAGCTGGAATACGTGTTTCGGACACACATGTCCAATTATTATAAAAAGGGAAACTAAGTATCGAAAGTTGATTTCTCTAGCATCAATCAAGTTAAATGTCCCATGGGAGGTTAAGAAACTTTTGTAACAATAGATCATCTGGTTACTTATTACACTACTCCGTTCCATACTGACACATGTACATAGGTACAATGAAAAGGGCTTTGATTATATTGAGATGAAATCTTAAGAAAATCGGTTTCAGAAATGCAGAATCCATAGGCTATTTCAGAAAGCTGGACTGAAATACTATTTGTCGTCCCAAGAACTTTAGAAAGTAACAACCTTCGAGATATTTCCTTAAGAGAAGTCCACACACAACTCTCTTACTTTTTCTAAAACTCTGAGAGTTGAGTATCTCGACTGTTGGTAGAGCTTTTGTGAATATTGAGACGGAATCGTCGGAGACGGTTTTAATGAGGCCAAATCGACGTCTTGGACAAAACATCACGATTAACAGTTATATTTTTGAGGCATTTTGGGATATTGTCTGCCTAAACTCCGTTATAAACTCGAGAGAACAATACCAAGGTTGACATCAAAAGAAGAATAAAATCATTTTCTATAAATTTTTCCACACAAAAAGCAAACAAATTAACAAAATTTCATTTTTTTAATTCAACAGGTTGCTCTTAGCCCACAGATCTTAAAGAATCTATTTTTTTTTTAATATTGGTTCTACAAATTAATTTGTCAAAGGTTTTTCCCAATAAACACAGACACAGATAAAAATAAATAAAATCGAAAAAAGGCCGATCAAACTGCCCATTCAATTTAATTCTTGTGTTATCGATTTAATCGATATCTTTTATTTATTCACTTCACCGCAACATTGTATCTGAGTGAACCCATCGCAGCCAACTCAGGTCAGGGGCAAGCCCATTTATTACAAAACCAAATAACAACCTCGGTCGTGGATCGTGGTCGTCGTCGGAGGTGAGACCCCCACCCATAGTGGTAACAAAATACGTTAGCAATTCCGTTTTGGGCTTCCTGTTCGCAGCCTCCACTGAAAGGTTAGTAGTTGGGAAAGAAGCAACGAGTCTGGATGAATGGATTGGATGTGGGTATCTCCATTCTTCTGGTTAGAAGGAATTTAGGTATCCACGTTAGACTGGAGACTACGCTTGGATCAGTGTTTTTTTTTTTTTTTTTTTTTTATTTTGCACATTTTTTGTTACATACCCTTTTGCATGATAACGGCTAAAAAACTCCGAGGCAAAACAGCGATCAAAACAGAAAGCGCCAAAGTTTGGAATTTCGCAGTCGTTATGGACGCGCGAGGCAAGGAAGGCCTCGGATTTAGGCTTTGGCGTGAGAGAAATGTAATTTAAACGCCCACACGTGGAGATTTTGGTGGGTAATAGGAGATGAGATGATTGTTGACAGGAATAACGTTGAGTGCGTTGGTGTGATAGCGTGCTGGAGCGATTTAATTATGTTTTTTTCACATGTATTTGTATATTTTCTTGCTTTTCCTCGAGTAATTGGAATCGATGGTGTTTGTTAAACAAAAGACGGAATTTGAAGGCCGGTTGTGTTTGAATGTGATTTTTGGAAAAAGTAATGCAACTACACACGCGCTTATATTTTTTGAAAGATAACATTGACAGTTTATTTGAATTTATTTAAACAAAAACACTAGATTTCGACTTTTTTACTTGCGATTATAGGCAAGTTTAGGATTCGTTAATATAAAAAAAAAATTAAGATAACAATGATAACGATCATAGAGAAGTCTAAAAAAGTCTGTCAGTATGTATAACCAGCTGCAGCCTAAACGCTTAAGCGATTATCTTTAAACTTGGTGTGTGTTATTATTTTGGCATTCCCCAGATTTGAAATTTTATTTTTAGGCCTAAATATAACGGTACCTACCATATGACCGTTTAACAAAAGCTTATTTTTCTCGAAAACGGTTCCAACGATGTTGATGAACATTTTTGAGAATTTTTTTGTTGGTATTGGTTATAATTTGATTAGAACCAAATTTATGGGAAAAGTCTATTAACAGGATCTTTTATATAACACTTTTTTTAATTTTTGGCTTTCTCGGCAACGGCTATATGGATTGCTATCAAATTTTATGTTTGAAAAGATCTAGATAGCCAAATTAATTCTGCATATTACAATTTTGAATAACTTTTTTTTAAAATTAAAATTAATTTTTGAATTTTTTTTTTGAAAAATCAATATTTTTATAAATAATCAAAAAATATTTTATGTTTTATAATTTAATATACATGATATTAATGAACTCTAAAAAACTGCACATCAAAATTTCAAAACATTTTTTTTTTTCAAAAAACTAAAAATAAAAAACTTGATGTCAACGGCCTTGGCTCTGATAAAGCATCGCTTCCCGTGACATCAGCGAAATCAAGCATCGTTGCGCGTGGTTAGTGGAAAGATGGGGGACCGTCCGAAAACCAACTGCGTGCTGTTGACATGTGTTATGTGTTTTCTGTTTTTCCGTCCTCTTTCTATCTTCTGTTCTGTCCTGTATCAATGTTGTCTTGTGTGTTGTCCTGTTAATTGTCTGAGCCGATGGCCTCAGTAGCCAGTGCTCATAAGTGTCTCTACTTCGTAGATTTATCTACGGAGCAGATCAATATGTAATGTAATGTAAAAAACTTGATTTTATCAAAACCGGTCCTTCAGTTTTCGAATAAGAGTTTTCATAAATTCTTTGTTATTTAAGACGTTCGATGGCGTACTTTATTTTTATAAGTTCAAACTGTGTTATTTTCAACGTAAATGTTACTTTTTGCTGTCAAAAATCTTGCTTTCCAATGTTATTAGGCACATAAGAGCAAGTACGTGCGATCCAGTCGTACCCATTTCTTATAAAGGGTTTTTCAATAAGAGCGCTACAAAAGTTTTTTTTTAAATAAAACAAAAACGGTTTTGGATATCAATAAAATTCTTTATTTCTGTGAAAGTACGTTCGATGCCATTATGTATGGAACTCGATTTATTTTGCATGGCCACCACGGGCACGCAGAAGTCCAGACGCTGAACCCGATTTTCGACGGTTTTCAAGCATAAATCGGCCGATACTGCTGCAATTTCACGCTCGATATTCGTACGAAGTTCATCAATCGTCGCTGGCTTGTTGGCATAGACCAAAGACTTGACGTAGCCCCAGAGGAAATAGTCTAACGGCGTCAAATCGCACGACCGAGTTGGCCAAGCGACTGGACCATTTCGTGAGAACTGGTCCAGTCGCTTGGCTGGACACGTTCTCCAAACTTGGTTTCCAATAAATTGATTGTGACATTCGCTGTGTGGCTTTTGGCGCCGTCCTGTTGGAACCACATGTCCTCCAAGTCCATATCATCCAATTGGGGCCAAAAATATTCGGTTATCATTCATCGGTAGCGATCCCCATTCACAGTAACGTGCCGGTCTTGATCATCACGGAAGAAGTACGGCACAATGACGCCGCCGGCCCATAAACCAAACCGTAATTTTTTCGGGATGTAATGATGACTCATGGAGTACGTGTGGATTGCTGCCTGACCAATACCGCATATTTTGTTTATTGACGAAGCCATTCAGCCAGAAATGAGCCTCATCGCTGAAGATGATTTTTCGATGAAAATCCGAATCATTTTCAAGTTGTTGCTCAGTACAGTTCACGAACATACGACGCTTCTGGTGGTCAAGCGGCTTCAGTTCTTGCGTCAATTTAATCTTGTAAGGATGTAGGCCAAGATCTTTTCGCAAAATTCGCCACAACGACGTCACAGAGATGCCCAACGCTTGAGAACGACGTGTGAGAGACACATTTGGGCTTTCTGCAACTGAAGCCTCAGCGGCAGCAATATTCTCGACACTACGGGCACTTATTTGTCTCACTGGCACGGGAACATTTTGTACTGTGCCTGTGGATTCAAATTTTTCCACTAGACGCTCAATTGTTGATCTGCTAGGACGATTATGACGACCATAAATTGGACGTAGCGCTCTTAACGTTGAGGCCAATGTTTTTTGCTGTTGTTGTTTGTTATCAGCGGTGCAGTGAATCAACAAGAATCAATCTGTTTTTGGCATATTCTACGGATATTGATGTCCAAGCATCCCAAAACTTTTACACAAAGGTCGAGCTATTTGTTGGTTTGGCAAGGTCAGCCATTTTTTTAACGTCACACCACATATACTCAATAGGATTAGGAGAAGTTGAATGCAAAGGCCATTCTAACTTGTTGAAGCTGTTATTCTCAATCCACTCCTTCGCACCCTTCCTGGTGTGTTTGAGTTTATTGTATTGTTGGAATATCCAAATCAATGACATTTCTTCATTAGCAAATAAAAGCAATAGCTTACATAGAGCTTGTATAAGGCAAACTTTGACAAGCTACACATTTCAAACTTTGCCAATTCAAAAAAAAAATTTGCTGTTATAAGACATTTAAAAGTGAGTTTGGAAAGCTCTAAATAAGGCTTGTAGATAATGGTTCAAAGTTGCCTGTATAAGGCCTTCCAAAGATGTTTATTGAAAATTAAAAAAAAGAAGCTATAAGGTTCTCCACGACAAACAGCTTTTGTAAAGAGTGCCTATAAAGGCCAATCTGCTATTATCAAGTCTTATAAATATATATAATTCATTTACACATAAAATAAGAGGTAAAAATTGAACATCATAAAACAGAAAAGAAATGCTAACAGAAATAATTTCTTAAGTGTTGCAGAAGTGAAATCAAATAGTAATGTAAATTTTATGGTTTCAAGGAATTCACCTTCGATTTTATTTTTCTTAACTTACAATTTACCTATTTTTCCGTTGTGTTTTTTTTTTAAGTTTATAATTGTAATGAGCTAATATGATGCAAACTTTATAAAGCCACACGATTAAAACTTTGACAATTAAACAAATAGCTGATATAAGGCTTTTAAAAGTGAGTTTTGAAAGCTCTTTACAAGGCTTAAAGATAAAGGTTAAAAATGGCCTGTATAAGGCCTTCCAAAGATGTTAACAGAAAATTGAAATGCAAACAACTTGTGAAAGGCTTGCGCACTTAAGCCTTAAAATTTTGTCGATGTTGGATGTTAATTTTCTCAACTGCGAACTGGTGTAGTGGGATAGAAATGGAGTGGAACGAGAAGGATTCGTGTTTAAAACTCAAGCAAATAAGAACTTTTCATTTTTATAATTAAAATTAAAAAATCAATCATTACAGTATGCATAGAAAAGGTTTAAGGAACAGAATGAAATGGAGAAATATACATAGCTAAAAAATGTAATACAAATAATTAAATAAAAACTCAACAATTTAAAACAAAACAAAAATAATGTATGTTTTTTTTAACCAAATTCTAAATCTGCTTTTTTAGGTTAAAAATTAACTTGTTTCCCTTAAAAGTAAAATATTATAGCCTTTATATAAACGCAAGGCATGATATTGGAAACAGCTGTCATAAAATGGCTTGGGTGGGTAAGGCGTTTTTCCAACATTCAAAACTAGCTATAAGCTTTAAGCTGTCGTAAAATTGTTTGCTCAGGCAAGCTTTTAACATTTCATGAAAAGCTATTTGCTGCTAACACTTTTCAACAAGAAGAATTAAACTGCAAACAATTTCTACTACCCCATTTATCAATGCTGTGTAAATTGGAGTTTAATGAGCTTAACCTTTACGGTAAAATTGCGAATGTACGTCCGTAGGAGAGGGAAGTAAATTACCAAACGAATATGAAAAGCTCAGGGTAGAATCGCCAGCAAAACTATTTATTGGATAAGAAGTAACAACATAAAATCATTTATGAAAATAAGAAAAAGAGTAGGAGACAAAACGGAGCCCTGGGGCACACCAGCATTTATTTTGTGGGAATAAGAATTTTAACCGTCTAATACAACTTGTATTGAACGGTCCAGAAGATAACTTCTAATCCAATGAATTAGAGTATCGTTGGCACGCATTTTCGAGAAGAGAAATGCCTTGGAAAAATCAAGTGAATTAATCTTCGGTCTTCGAGATATTTCTTGAGCTGACATTTAATCAGGGTTTCCATGGCCTTAGAAAGTAAGGACAGTGTAGCAGAAGGGGGGGGGGGGGCGGGGGACGGATCACATTTCTTAGAGACAGGCTGGACGAATGGAAAAGCTTACGCAGTGGTTTTGCCAGTGTGGAAGAATACCTCTTCAGAAGAATAGGGACAAAGAACTCTTGCTACTCTATGAGGACGGAACAAAAACCTGTCGCATGGAAAAATCTACAT
This sequence comes from Platycheirus rosarum, assembly GCA_963971375.1. Taxonomy (NCBI): domain Eukaryota; kingdom Metazoa; phylum Arthropoda; class Insecta; order Diptera; family Syrphidae; genus Platycheirus; species Platycheirus rosarum. The sequence continues at coordinate 123,449,973 of OZ020509.1, read as the reverse complement.
TTTCAAGTACAGGAAGGCCAACGTTGTTGTGAGGCATTGAAATGGGCTGCCAGCAAGTTTGTCCTATCTGAAGAGTAAACAATTGATTTGTCATTAGCGATGAGCGTTGGAACCGAAGATGTTAAGAAATTTTTAATATTTTCTTAGAAATAACCAACAATTAGACTGTCTCTGGGAAATCGCAAAATATTTTGCTCATGCAAGAATTTGGTTTTATCAATATTCGAAAATGCATGAGTTCCTTTCTTGTTTGTGCCTATAAACAAAATGACGTTGGGGGCACTTCTAAATATACCTATCATGTGTCAACTTTTATTTTGTGAGCATATTTGTGAGTTAAAAGATCACCTTTTTACAGGTAGGGATACCAAATCAGTTTTGCATCACAATTCGCTTTAAAGATGTACCTGTAGGCGCTATTGTAAAGAAGTTTTGCCACACTAAAAACGCTTTTGTATGCCTTGAAATATCAAAAATGGGATTTCTAGTGAACTCCACTTGATATCCCACAATTTCCTCTTAAAAAATTCCATCAAACCATTCTCCCACAAACAGTTTGCTAATCAAAGCAAATTCCTCTGCATTGTTATCTAACAAAAATCAAATCATGTTTCCCACAACAACGAGTCCATTCATCCAGTAGTTCCCGCCCGAGCTGAGGTGTAATCTGTTTTCCCTGGACGATTTCCTGTTACATACAAATTACTTCATAGGGCGCCATATAAATTTTTTATCTAACGAAATAACCGTTGAAACACTTCTCGTTGTCGTAGCAATGAATGTCCTCATTGTGAAATAAAATTCCAGACATTTTTTAACAGGAATTTATCTGTTCCTTATAGTGATAACGAGTCATCGTCATCATCCAAGAGAAGCCGACCCCAATATTCTATGAATGAAAATCCTTCCAGGAAGGAAGGTCTTTAAGATTCGGTTAAGTAGGTTGAAAGTAGGGCAGTGTCCTAGGACACCCAAATAGTATCGATTCCACTGTTGGTTACTCAAGAATATTTTTCCCAAATAAATTTTTTTTTATTATTATTATTGAATTGGAGGCTTAATTTTTGCTCTTGGGAACAAAATTGCAAGTAAGAGGCATTCCATTCCAGGAGCAGATAGAAGATGAAAAAATTGCCACAAAGTGTTGCCGCAATTTTTCTCGAAATTCACTTAACCATAAGAAATTCTTGAGATTCGTATTACCTTCCGATATTGTTGAAGAATGAAATCAGGTCCTTGTTCATTCATAAAACAACGTACAAGTGAAGGCGGATGGGATGTGAAAATCCCTGATGCTTGAAATCTTTACTGAGATCCTGAGTCCCGTGCGTCGGTGGTCCATCATTGGGAACTTTCATTTTGGTCTAAGGAAACGTGACCTCAACAAGATTTTTACTTCATTGAAGAAAATGAAAAGAATTCCTACATTATTATCCTTGTAGTACTTTATTGTTAAGACACCTTCACACACAGAGGATCAATGAAATATTTCCGCAAACAAGTTCATGAATTTTGCACAAGGATAATGGACAGCACGATTGGTTTGTCAAAAGATTATCCTCCTTATTTGAGTTTAATCCCGAATTCACAACTGTATTTCTTGGTTCATTATCAAACAACCAAGGACAATGAAAGTACAAACAAAAAGTATTCATCCTTGAAAAAGAAAGAGAGAAAAAAAGGATGTGCAACATGGTCATTATGTGCGCGGGAGTTTTCTTTGGCGGTGCAGGGTTCATTCTTTAGATACACGTAGTAGCACGTGAGATAATAATGAGACGAATTACTTTGCAAAGTCCAACAAGGTCATGTCCTGAAACGGTTAACACCTGTATGGAGTTTTAGAAAGTTACGCAAACATCCGGAAACTGCCATTAAAAATCATTTCAGATGTTTATGCAAATTGAGGTGCGAAATGCATTTAACTCTTTTAGAATGTCTGAAGGACATTTGAGGAAAATTCGACTACAAAACATAACCTGCTGGTGGTATTTACTATATCCATGCATTTATAGGTTCGTTTGATTGTTAGGACAATTCTTTCATTGGCCATTCATAAAGATTTCACAAGCAATGTACCATGTTTGCCTATTTTTCATTCATAAAAATTCAATTTGACAGGTGAAAGGATATGTTCCTTAATGGATGTCCTGAGAGATGTGGATTCATTCATCGAATTCCAGGAAACTCTGTTTTGACACACAATCAAACGAAGGCTTATTGATTTGAATAATTTCTGAAATCCATAAATTACTTTATGGGGATTCTGGTTGGTTACATTGTCATGTTTTGGCGCAATTTTTTAATGTCCTGAGAGGAAAGGTAGCGGCAATTCTTCTTCAGGGTTAAAGTTGTAAAAAGAAAAATCTGTGGATACAAATTCCCCTGAGGACACTCAATTCTATTCGTGGAATTATTAAGGATAATAGTTACGCAGAATTTAGCAAATTTAACTCACTAAAAACAGCTAAAAATGTTTTTTTCTTCTATGGTATTTTTTTTTGTATTCTTCCGCTCTAAGCTAAATTTGCTTATCAAATTGAGAGCTTATGCACATAATGTTATAATTCTTATTCTTGGAAACACGAGCCGAGGAACGGAGTATATTTACCTAAGAAATGATAGAAGAACACAGGTTATGTTCATCTATAATACATATAAATAAAAGTGTCTGTTTTTAATATCAAAATAACAGCTTTTTACTAGATGCACATATATATATAAATATATATATATATATATGTATACAGTACTTATAACAAAAACACATTTTTTTTAAATTTATGTCTATTTGTCTTTATGTTCTGGGTTATCTCGGGAACGGTTGCACCGATTTTGAGGGGACTTTCACTGACAGATTGCTGATGTTCTATGATGTTTAAATTACCAATTAGGTGGCGCTGTGGTGTTTTTTTCTTGAAAATTCCTATTTATGGACCGATTTTGACGAAATTTTCACAGGCAGAAAGCTGATTTTGTAAGAATTAAGTAAGGCTATTTCTGATTACCTCTTGGTGTCACCGGAGGCGTTTTTTTTTGAAAATTCTTATTTATGGCCCAAGTTTGACGGGACTTTCACAGGTAGATAGCTGATGTGTTAAGGTGTAACTAAGTAATTCAAATCAACCATTGGTGCGGCTGAGGTCGTTTCACGAGCTTCTTTTGTAAGAAGTACCGAAGGCTATTTTATTACTAGGTGGCGAAAATGAAAGGTATACCCAAGCAACGCCGGGGGTTGTAAGCTAGTTATTTATATTATAGTAAGCCCACCCGGGATTGCTCGGGTAAAACATACATTTTCTGGATCTCTATAAACAACAGAGCTACTTATCGCACCCAAGTATATCTACCTAGGAACTACCAGCTATAACCATCTTAATACACATAGAATTTTTACTTCGGATTATAGTTACTATAATGTCAGTTATGTATTCTTACAGGATAACAAATTTGAGATAACAATTACACATGACATTACGATGATAGAAAAATCTATTTAAGTTACTGACAAAATTATGTCTGTCGGTCTGTCTGTACGTATCTATTTATTTTGGACTATAGCTTAAACGGCAGGGCCAAACGTCTTCAAAATAAGTAAATAGGGTTATTTTGACATTCTAAAGAGGAATTTGTTCCATTTTTTTTAGCTCAAATATTAACGGTATCAGTAAAGTAAAATCACACTTTTTTCACATTTTTAAAGAAATAAAATGGCGTTTAAATTATTTCACTCATATGCTAACCGCGATTTTGTGGTTCTTTCAACCAAAATCGATTGCAAGCACCAAGCGAACATGTAAAAGAACAGGCGCAAATTCCCAAAATAATTCCACTGAATTTTAAAAAGAAAGAAGAGAAAAAGAAATCCAAAATAGGCGGAGTTTTGTTAAAGTAGAAAGTAGATGTAGATATTGGGGTCTGTGTGTGGATTTAACGAGAGGGTTTTTGGGTGTGAGTTAACGGACTGTATGTTGGTGTTGCTGCCATCAATGTTTTCTTATGACAAATTGTTCTATACATCCCGATTACTGGCCGACGCAATCCAGTTTTGTTTTCAAAACTATCCAGTTTTTTCCAAAACTATCGATACTATCGAAAATGGAAACTATCGATGTTTAAGCAACACTACCTTTTTGCTACTTCCATATAAGTTTTTTTTAACACTATTAGATGAAGGGGCTGGATGTTTTTAAGCTATAGCGACAAACTGCGAATGAAGACAGACTCCGAAGCTCTGTGCAACTATGTAGTTGCTTCTGAAAACGATATAATGAGTTCTTCTCAAGAATTGGAGTTGTTTGTTAGTAGTCTGATAGAAAGAATAAAAGTTAAATGGGACAAAACTAAGATTCCTGCAACAACAAGGATTAGTCGCCTATTGTTTTGCCAGCTGAGTGCATTAGCCCAGCTATACCAAGCAACAGTGCAGAATCAGGAGCTCCAAAACCCGTGAGACTAACAATTTCCAGACTGCTGTATAAAAGTTAAAAAAAAGGAAATTAAGGATTTGGTTGACACCAAGTCTCCTGAAGACTTAGCCATTTTGATCTGCAAACATTCAAAACCAATGTTAATCGATACCTCTTATCTCTCCCCTCCCTATCTCCCTAATGCCCACGCAGTGTGTTCTACATTAAGAGGAAAGAAAGAGTCCCTTGTGCGCGGACTATTTGTTTCTCGCCAATTTCATTGGCAACTTCCCAATGTATTAAGTTTAAAGTCTTCTGGAAAAAGGGATGCAGCAAATTTGGTAAGAGAGTTATCTTTTTTCTTCACCAGCTCGTGCAACGAATCTCTGAAGCAGGCAAGAAACACAAAGACAGAGCCAAGACTTTCTCCAAAGTAAGCCTTGGGTTTGATGATAGACGCGAAATTGAGTGTTCAGCAATACAACACCATAAGGCAAAAACTAAAGAAGCTGGTAGCAATTTATTGCCCTCCTACTGGTCTATAAAGCTAAAACACAATTTTATCCCCCAGAACGAAATATTACTGTCACTGACACATCTGCTGAGGTAAATTTACAAGCCCTTGTAGATTAGACAGCTAAACGAATATGTGAAGCGCAATGGGAAATCATTGAGCAAGGCAACTATGATCAATTACGCCTGATCTACAAGTAGGGATGTGACGGAAGTTCTGTACAAAGTCGATATACATTTGTTTTCGGGGAATCTTGTGCCTATAAGGCTTACGTTTAAAACCTCTAATAGCGTTTTCACCAACATTCATCAAGGATTTGAATATCAAACTAAGTCACAACTTAATGGTAGATAAGGTTTGCAGTGCCTTGTCGGAATATACGAATACGGTTTGACACAAAGGTGCTACATATATGGAACCACTCCAAAAGAAATGAATCGAGATTTATTCGTTACGTGCAATTTAGATGCAGATATGTATTCATTTGGAATATCCCCGTTACATTCATGGATTCGGGCATATGAATGCCTCCCACAAATTAGATATACAAAAATGGCAGGCTAGGACCTTTGAGGATAAAATTTCAGTGCAAACTAGGAAATATTTCATCCGAGAGCAGTTCGGAAAACAAATTGGTCTTCTTGTTGATATGCCCAAACAAACAGCAGGCAACACAAATGACGGAAAATCGGCCCACAGATTTTTCAGAAATTCAGAAGTAACTCCTGAAATCACTGGCATTACCAGAAGGTTAATAACGCGTTTTCTAGTCATTCTCGAAGCTTTATCATGCGATCACGAGATTGATGCAGAGAAATTCAAGAGTTATACCTTAGAAACCAAAAACCTATACCGGTCTCTATATCCCTGGTACAACATGCCAGCAAGCATCCACAAAATACTGGTTCATGGATAACCATAACGAAGAATTTTTGTTTCTCGAAACGAACAAGGATGTTTTCATTAGCGTCGTAAAGGAATGTCGGAATAATAAAGGTTTTTGTAAGCGAAATCGTCGAAACTGAAACCATAAAGTTAAAATATATTCGACCTTTTCTTTTGCCTTTTTTTGGCGCCTTCATTTTATCTTGGTACTTTGCCTTTTTTCTAATTTTTTTAAGTCTGTTTGAGAACAAATTTCATGCGGAGATCAAATACACAAATTAATAAAAGTTAAGCTTACAAAAAAATAAAAAGTAAATAAATTAAACAAATTAAACAACAAATTTTTGGATTTAAAATATATTAAAATTGAAATCAAATACTAAACGTAAGTCTATATTGTAAATGTAAGAGCTTTGCGAAAGCAGCTCTTTAAATTTCGGAAACGTAAATCTTTCATTTATTTGAAGTGCACATATATGTTAGAATTGAATTCAGCAGTTTTTTTAAAGGGTCTCCTTAGTTATTCGAAATAGGCCCTATATCATGGAATTTGCAAAAGTTTATCATTGTTTGATTTCAGCGCTAGAGTTGTCAGAAGTGATAGCGGAACCGAACCTAATAAAATCCTTTAATTCCATGAAATTTATAGTTTTTCGTTGTGAAGTTTATTCCAACTCGTGAATGTTTGCTGTTTCTTCTTGTTCTTGACAGCATGTAGGTTTCTTTGCTGCATCAAAAAGACACCTTCAAGCGATATCCTCCATTACGCTAAAACCTTTAAATCCTAAATAAAAATAAATGTGTACAGTACATTCAAAAAGAAAACTCTGTGACTGCTTAAACACAACACATGCGTTTTCCCGCCTATCCCCAAAATTCCTATTGTTTGAACAACCCACTTTAAAAACATCAATTCCTCCAAAAAAAAGTCTTTTGTTGATCTAACGAAATAACTACAATTTTATATCCAAAGAATACAGACACAATGAAAAAAGAACTTCGTCATCACGATTCTTGGATTCTGTGTTTGCTCCTTTTGTTTCTCTTTTTTTCCAGCTCCAAAAGGGCTTGGCTCTAGCTCCAACTGCACGATGCCCATTAGGGGAACATCTATCTACGCTTTTTTGTATCTTTGTATATTCATTGCATTCAATTCAAGCCAGATAAATGGCTGTCTTTGTTGTTGCTGCAGGCACCAACATCAGTTATAACAACAACCTAACTCCTAACGTATGAAAAGTTCATTCACCTTGAAAACATCGTGGAAACTCTGTTGGAAAAGTCGTTAGAGAAGACGATGGCGACGCATCCCGCTCCCGCGTTTTTTTGTTTCTTTCAGAACAAAAAATTGAACTGGTTAGATGAAGGAAAAGGTTCTGGTGGTTAGGTGGTGCTGGAAGAATGGTTGGTGGATGTTTGTTGTCAGGTTTTTTTTTGTTTTGTTTATTGATATATAGTTGGGGCAAGTGTAACCTGTTTCACCTCAGACCTGCCATATGCATTCCACACTCTAGATTTTATCTAATTGCATCGCATCCGCGACAAGGAGACTCATTTTATTAGAAACAAAATTTGGTCGTCAGATTGGAATGGAATGCGCCAAATATTTGAAAGTTCTCTGTTTTGGAAAAGAAACTGAAGTGTTATGTGTGGGTCGGATAAGAGGTTAAGTTTTCGTTTGCCAAATATCTGTCGAAATGTCTGGGTTCATTGGAGTTTTATATTTTGTCTCATCAAGGGCCTAATAAATGCTTCTACTCCAATGGCCTTGTAAACGTTATAGACTTTTTTGATATCTTCCTCAACAGTTTGTATACAAAATTGTGTGTGTAAATTTCTGTTTCGTATGTATCATGGAGCATCAACAATAATTGCTCTTAGGGCTTTGTTTTGATATAATTGCAATTTGCGCAAAAGCTTGTTTTGGCGTATATCCAAAGTTGTATTCTGTACGTCCATGCCGGTTTGAGCACTTGCTTGCTAATAAGCAATTCGTTATAGGTACTTAGATTGGAGTATTTTTTTAATTTATCATCATTTAGTGAGATGATGGAAGGTATAGCGATGTGGCTATTGAGGTCTTTTTCTTTACGAATATTTCGAGAATAAAGTACGAACAACACTGGGCCAAGGATACATCCTTTTGAAATACACCAGCATTTATTTAAGTTCGAAGCACTGCGTTCTTTTTCAATTAGGAAAAGGCCATTTTCCAGATATAATTGAAGAAGTAATATATTTGATTTGAAAAACCATGCCATGAACCATGAAAAACCTTGAGCTAAACCTTATAAAAAGCTGGGAAAGCTTGTTATTCTACTTATATACCAAAATGGTGTTCAGTACAAAACCGTTTTTCTTCTAAAATAATTGGGAGTAGACGCTAATAATACTTTCCCAAAAGTCTTTGAAATTATTCGTAACTAGCATCTAGCCGCGACTTCGTCCGCGTAAACTAAAGATGAAGGATTTTGGTTAAATTAGAATTTTCGTCAATTTTTTTTTTATTTTTATTAAGATTCTGAATAACGTTTTTTTAATCGAAGTGATACTGTATATTTCTAAATTTTTATATCTCTACATATCTACAACTCTATATCTCCATATCTCCGTATCCTTATATATCTCTATATCTTTACAACTCTATTTCCCTATATCTCTCTATTTCGTAATAGTATAGTGAATCCTGTAACTATTCCGTCAACCAAACTTCACAAATTTGTGCTTTGTTAAAGCACCGAAGTATATCAAATAAATCTCCAATGGCCTTGTAAACGTTATAGACTTTTTTGATATCTTCCTCAACAGTTTGTATACAAAATTGTGTGTGTAAATTTCTGTTTCGTATGTATCATGGAGCATCAACAATAATTGCTCTTAGGGCTTTGTTTTGATATAATTGCAATTTGCGCAAAAGCTTGTTTTGGCGTATATCCAAAGTTGTATTCTGTACGTCCATGCCGGTTTGAGCACTTGCTTGCTAATAAGCAATTCGTTATAGGTACTTAGATTGGAGTATTTTTTTAATTTATCATCATTTAGTGAGATGATGGAAGGTATAGCGATGTGGCTATTGAGGTCTTTTTCTTTACGAATATTTCGAGAATAAAGTACGAACAACACTGGGCCAAGGATACATCCTTTTGAAATACACCAGCATTTATTTAAGTTCGAAGCACTGCGTTCTTTTTCAATTAGGAAAAGGCCATTTTCCAGATATAATTGAAGAAGTAATATATTTGATTTGAAAAACCATGCCATGAACCATGAAAAACCTTGAGCTAAACCTTATAAAAAGCTGGGAAAGCTTGTTATTCTACTTATATACCAAAATGGTGTTCAGTACAAAACCGTTTTTCTTCTAAAATAATTGGGAGTAGACGCTAATAATACTTTCCCAAAAGTCTTTGAAATTATTCGTAACTAGCATCTAGCCGCGACTTCGTCCGCGTAAACTAAAGATGAAGGATTTTGGTTAAATTAGAATTTTCGTCAATTTTTTTTTTATTTTTATTAAGATTCTGAATAACGTTTTTTTAATCGAAGTGATACTGTATATTTCTAAATTTTTATATCTCTACATATCTACAACTCTATATCTCCATATCTCCGTATCCTTATATATCTCTATATCTTTACAACTCTATTTCCCTATATCTCTCTATTTCGTAATAGTATAGTGAATCCTGTAACTATTCCGTCAACCAAACTTCACAAATTTGTGCTTTGTTAAAGCACCGAAGTATATCAAATAAATCTCCAGAAAAGCAGTATTTGACATTTAAGCCTCTCCCACAGGAACCGTGCATTTTTCCTGTATTTCAATCCAGCACCTTATCCATCTACCTACCAAATTTCATCAAAATCCGATGATCAGTTTCGCCGTGATTGGAGAACAAACATCCAAAAATACAAACATTCACATTTATAATATAAATAGAATAACCATATTACCCAGTTAGACTTCTTTCCACACGGTGAACCTCGGGTTAGGCAGCCGATTATATCTCAACATGGTTTGGGTTTTGGTAAATCGTAATTTCAATGTTTAACTTCTTAGGTGTCACTGGTGTCGTAATTCATTCCCTGGGGAATTCGTCGGCTTTATTGTCAGCCTTCAGTCCTTGAGCGTTTCCCTGAGAAACTTAATCTTCGACTTGTAGGCATTGAAATGATGCTTATTGTAATGAATTCACCTCACTAAGTCATGAGAAAACATTCGTATGGTGCGACTAACTGTATATCTGAAGTTGGGCTCAAGGGTAAACTCAGGGCAACTATCTATTCCACTGGAGCATTTTTAATCAAAATAGCGATAAAACAATGAAAGACACGTTGCATTACGTTGATGCTCCAGAGATGTAATTTAATCCGTAATTTTTATATCACATATAAATTTAAAACCTATTTTTTAAATCCGATCCAAGGTGCACCTGCCAAACATATAGACGATTCTAAGACGGAAGGAAGCAGGGTTAGGGTTGATATCTTCTCTGCTGGTATCTCTAGCACCAATAAATAAATTAATTTAACCTCCGTGTTCTGAAGTCTTTTACAGATCGTGAAAAGGCTTTACGTGAGCACCTGCCTCTTAAGGCTTAATCTCACGGTGGGCCTACCCACATAGGAGTCACCTTGGCGCGCAACAAAACCCCTATAGCGGTTCGCCAAACCACACTATCACTAGAGTGGGCTGCCAAACCACTCTAGTTTCAAATAATGAACTTATTATGGTAAATCCATACACATACTATTTTTGAAGCCGTGCCATCCTCCCAGAAACCAAAGATACCTTTTCGCTTCCGCATTTGGAATAACCACAGCCCCCATGACGCTCCCACAAGGGGGCCTACCGCGATTTTAACAGGCAGCTGCTACCGAGCAATCTCGTGCAATCAGCTGGGGCTCCTGTTAAACCATGGTTCCTAATTTAAAACCCTAGGTAAGGCCTCGCCCTTCTCTCTCGAGACCCACTTGTGAATGGACCCCATAAGGTCGCTGGACCATCAACCAGTAAAGCAACAGATCTAAGAACATATTATCAACCACAGTGAAGACCCGGAGTCTCCCTGCCGCCCCGCCTAGAAGCAATGTGTTCCTTCAGCCGTTCCATACGGATCGTTGAAGTAGTGGCTAGACTTGGTATTGGAAGACTTTTACTTCCGGCATCGCGGCCATTGAATAATTCTTACACCTATTCTAAAGGGCGGTGAGATTAGAGGACTCTTACCTCAGACACGCACAACCATAGGGCAATTCTGCCTCCGCACCTAAGGGGGAGGATATTTTAGCACTCTTACTGCAGGTTTTACAGATAGTAGTGCTTGCAGTCGGCGGAGCTGGAAAGCACTTTTTTCTTGTAATCTCGGAAATGAGAATATTAATATTTTTATAGATAGCCTCAATTGTCTCTATGTACAAACTGGTTGATCGCTGTCGCAAAGATCTGCATCAAGTTAGCTAAACAAAACTAGCAACTCTACGATGGGTCCCCAGACACTGTGAATGCGGTGATGAAATGACAGATAAACTGGCCAAAAACGGATCATGTCTGGAACCGAGCCAAATCTTACCCTGAGTACGAAAATTCTTCAAAGCCGCAAAAGATAGAATTGACACCTGTCGGATTTCGAAAATCTTTGAGTGAATATCCAAAAGAAAAACACTGAATACATTTTAAATCTAAGCAGGCCTCAAGTGTCCCTCTTAGTTGGTATCCTAACAGGGTACAACTCAATTGGAACCCACATAACATAAATGATATGATAATGCCGATGAGGGAATTACTTTTGCTCTGACAATCCGTCAGCTTAGCAAAGACTGTGAAAACAGCCCTCTGAGAATACTTTTTGGACGTACTGGGCGATGGTTTTAAAAAACCACTTAAAAACATCTCTAAGTTAAAATGTTTAAAGGATACAACCCGTAACTAAGAGAATTAACTTAAACTAATTTCTTACTGTTTCATACCCTTCGTTTTTTCTTTCTCCTGGAGGCCGCAATGGATCCTTTGTGATCCGATCGATTTTTAATCGTAATGTCATGTTTCATTATCCTCTCGAAGTCTTTTAATGTGTTACATTCCTTAGAATATTATTTTAAAACTAATGCGTAAAAACCTAAATAATTTAGCCGTAAATCACAATAAGAAAAACTGTGAATACAACTCAGTTGACATAAACTCACCCAAATTAAACTCCACATATGGTCCATGTTCTTCCGCATTTAAACTTCCTTCCGGATTTCAAAAAAAAAAAAAAAAAAAAAATATAAATAAAAACAAAAATGCCACGCATATCTCGCACATTGAAATCCTCAAGATCTTTGGATTTTCTTTCGTTTTATTTACTTTTCCGCTTAGCAGACCTCCGATAATAGAAGTTTTTTAATAGTTTTTTCCCTTTTTTCGAGATAATTGCTGAAGCGAATCGACCCTTTTCCTTCTGCACCCAAAGCCCACAAGGAAGATGCATCTCTTCCCAGAAACAACAAAACACATGCATTGATAAACAAAAGTGTTCTTTATGTGTTTTTTTTTTTATAAATAATTCTCCCGTTTAAGTGCCAAGGATTTGTGCCTCCTTCCCCATTAACCCGAATTAAAATATCTATATCTATAGACATAAAACCGTGAGGATTGTTTTCGAATATATTAATGCTATTGTTTCGGAGGTGATACTTAATACAGCATCCCATTCGAGAAGTCGTTAGATGAATTCCTGATTCATTTAGTTGGTTAGATTTTCTTTTCAAAGGAACCGGAGGAAGAAAAAAGTTCCAACATAAACATCGGCAATAAATTCAAAAATAACATAAAAGACGGAAGAAGGGACTGCACGAGGCTCCTTAGGATGGACGGGCGCGAAGAAAAGGAAGATCATTAACGAAAAAAAAATTCTAGTGCGAATTTATTACACATCTTGATAGAAGATGGCCACGCAGAAGCGGATGCTGCAGCAACCGACTATACAAAAAGGAGTTCTACGTAATTGCATAATCAGTGGTTCTTCGGGAATATAAGCCCTTTATGGCGTAAACTTCCCGGAGAAGCCAGAAGGACGCTCTGCTATGTATGTTCAATTAAATGTTGTTTTTTTTTTTGGTTCATTCCCTTAGATGGAAGATAGTGAAGAAATTGCTATTTCACCATCAACAACATTAGATGCAACGATCATCGAAGAACTCTTGAGTCTAGTTCTAGGCTGTTGTTGCAGCCTGGTCCATGGCTTTGGTTCAATGATCCGGCAGATGGGGTTAATGTTGTTATTGGACATTGAAAGCCATCGAATGGGGCAATGAAAACGAGCCGCAAAGGGACATTTTGTTGTAATGTTGCCATTGGTTTAGTTTTAAAAGGTGTGTGGCAGGAGATAATGTTTTTACGAGAGCAGTTAGGAATATAGCTTTTGAATTGCACAGGATGTCGTTGGATGGATTAAGATGTGGTTATTATTCTATAAGGAGACTGGATAAGGTGTTGAGGCTGTAGGGAAATATAATGGCTTATAATATCTCTTTTAATGCATCAGCAATTCATTTCAATTCTATTTTTGTGGATCTTTAAGGGACATAGAGGTATAGGACCTCCAACACGATATGGGTTCGTACTCCTCGATACCAATGTCTGTTTTTGCTGTTACTAGATTCTAGCTGGTTTCTGGCTTTGTCTAGCCGGAGGTCTCTCCATCGGCCTTCTTTGCAATATTTTTCTCAACACGTATCGTAAAATCAAAAATAAATAAAACTCTGAATGTCCTTAAGAGCTATAAATGTGTCATGTAACACCTCTCCTTGCTTCTGTTAAAAATCCGACTGGAATTAAATGTTTTGTTGAGTATTTTCACTTCTCGTTTCTAATATCCTTTTCATCCTTTATTTTTTTCAAAATAGCTATAAAATACCCCATGGATCCTTTTTTTTAAATTTATATTCATTGGACAGTGGACACCCACACGATGCATAACAAAAACCCATCCATTCCATGTCTATTCATCCAGACAACAGGTACGAGAGTATCTTCCTTCAAAGATTCAACTGTTGATTCCTTTTGAGCTGCAATAACAACAAAATCATAAACACGACAACTCCTTATCTTTGGCAATGAATCGTTTGGCAAAGCAAAACTCTGGAGAATCCATAAAACTGTCGTTTTTATTCAACTGAGTTGGACATGCCCAATGGGAACTCCTCTTGCTCCTTACTTTGTATATACAAATGAAGAAAACAGCCATTCAAGAGAATGAGGATTCTTGTGGTGTTGATTTTGGTTGTCCCAAATTCCAAGTATTCCAGTTGGGATTTCAAGAAATCGAGAATATTTGTCGGCATTTCCAAAACACCTCCGAGAGAGAATGTTGCAACTAGTGGGCAAGTGAACAACAACTCCTGCTGATCCATCCTGACATATGGTTAGATGTCGGGAAGATCTTTGGTTTGACAAATTATATTCGCGTTAATAAACATTAATTTTAAATATTAGGTTCGGTGTTACATTTTTAATATTTACTCCTGAAATGGTTTTTTTTTATTAAAGAGTTTAAGTATTGGTTAAGGCGACATTTTTTGCAAGATTTTGGTACAACAATATGAAGCTGATAGGGGAGACGCGGATTCACAAGTGATGTAGATGACATGATGGCATTGGGCGACTAAATAACAATCAAACATGACATTACGATCATAGAAAAGACTAAAAAAATTAGTGGCAAAAAAATGTCTGTCTGTCAGTATGTATAACGAGCTGCAGCCTAAGCGGCTTAAGCGATTATCTTCAAATTAAAAATAACGGTAACTGCCATATGACCGTTAAGTAAAAGCTTCTTATTTTTCTCGAAAACGGCTCCAACGATTTTGATGAAATTTTTGAGAATTTTTTTTGCTAGTCGGAAGCTAGAAAACGAAGTAACGAAGAACGAATGAACATTTAAAAAAAATTTAAAGGTCGGGCTTATAGACGTTTCTCGTTTCATACAAAAATGCTAGACACAGAATAAAAATTCGAACTTTTAATCTTGAAAACGGTTCTCGATCACATATCTATAATAGAGATTGGAGAAAAATGAAGAATACATTGCCGTTGTAGCACCCAGCATCGAAGAATACCTAGAAATGTGGATTCTAGCCATCAGTTGAATTCGACATTGTTAAAAAATCAACCCGGCTTATTTGGCGGTTTGGAGTTAGGCCTATAAGACCAAAGACTTGAAGCCACAACCTTTCGAGATAAGAACCGAAAACATCATTGTCAATGGTTTCAATAAAGATAGAGCAATGTTAACCAACTTACAACTCGAAAAAAATATTTTTACTTACGATTATAGGTACTATAATGCAAGTTATGCATTCGTGCAGATTAAAAATTTTGAGATAACAATCAAACATGACATTACGATGATAGAGAAACATATTTGAGTTACTGGCAAAATTCTGTCCATCTGTATGTCTGTCTGTACGGATGTATTTTGGTCTGCAGCCTAAACGGTTGGGCAAATCGTCTTAAAAAAAAATAAAAAATGAACTTAAGGTTCTTTTGACATTCTACAGAGAATTTTTTTCAATTTTTTTTTAGCTCAAAAACTAACAGTACCTGTCATATAACCGTTATGTAAAAGCTTATTTTTCTCGAAAACGGCTCCAAGAATTTTTATAAAAAAAATCAATGTACTACTGTAGGTATGCATTAAATTTTGGTGAACAAAAAATTAATATGGTGTAAAAACGGTACCTCCCATAGGACCGGTTTTTTTTTCTTCGACTTTTTCGAAAACTGGTGATCCGATTACAATCAAAATTGATATTCAAGAAGATGTAGGCAGCCTGAGTAATTTTGCATTATTTTTTTTTTTGGAAACTTTTTTTTTGTATTTTTAATAATTTCTTTTTTTGAAATATCAATATTTTGAAAACGGTTAAGTGAATTTTTTTTTAAATTTTGTTCTTAAATGTAAGATATTTTAACGTTTAAGTTTGTATTCTTGAATTATTTTTTTTAATTTTTTTAAAAAAATTTGTTACAAAAAACCGTTTTATTTATATACGGCTCTAACGATATTGAAAAAAAAATCACACTTTTTCACATTGTTTACAGAAATAAAATGGCGTTTAAATTTTTCTGCTGAAAACTATTTTACGTACTTTTTTCAAACAATCAAAAGTCAGAAAAATCGAATATAATCTTTGAAGATCCCTTAATATTTTTCAAATTTTATTTCAAGCTGTGACCGTACATAAGAGCAAGTACGTGCGATCCAGTCGTGCAATTTATTTTTTTATCCGAGTGTAATGTTATTGATTGGGACCACAACTGTCCCACTTCAATGCTTAGTTTTAAGGCTCTAACAGTCGGCTTCAACGTGTTGACCTCAGAATACTTTGCAAGCTTCCCGAACTTGCTGAGGCCATCTAAATTCAGGTTGCATTGCAACTGTTTAATCCAGTAGTCTTTACACCATGCTTTTTCTTTGCGTGCCTTTTGAATAAGGTTGTCTTTCTACATGGGACTACCAGCCAAATTCGTTATAGTGCACTTGTCAAAGATGGTGTTCTTGATGGGAAGGCTTTCTCGGATTTTCTTGAGTTTTTTCGATCACGCTTCCTATACTCCTGCTGTCATGCAAAGCATCTCTTTTTAATGTCAATTTACTCTCATACTTCGTGTTCATTGTCCATGTAAGCGCTGTAAGAACAAATATCATTCCTTACAGCTTGAAAAGCATTTTGCAATCTCAGAAGATGGTTTTTTCGTGACTTCATTCATGTTGCACATAAGCTATGCTTGATATCGTCATCATAGATTGAAGATATTTAAGCTTTTTAGTATGGGAAAGAACTGGAATCAAAAAATATGAGGCATCCATTTTCGTCAAGAACGTCATCATTGTAGGGAGGATGTAGCATCTTCACTTATGATGGCAACATTGGTAGCACAGAATATATCATCCCCTTTTGGGTGGTTCGCAGAACGTCAAGAACTGTTATTAAAAAGCAAAGGATTCAAGAGGTACACAACTTTGATTAGGATGCGGTACTGTGAGGTATCTTAATTTTATTAGGATCATCCGCAGATCCGATTATTTCCCAAAAGACTCGTCGGATAAAAGCGATCGGTTTATGTATATTTAAAAATTTCTCAAAGAACCAAAAAATTGACCGGATCTCTGAATGAATCCCAATATTTTTCCATTCGGATTATTATAATCGGAATTGCATTTGTAGGTGATTTTACTGAAACAAACTAGGTCTCCCCGTTTGACCTCATCTTATTTAATTCTTTCATATCCATGTCACCTTTTGTCCTTAAATATTCCCAAACATTTTGTACTTAATTTTAAATTTCCGTTGTGAGGCTCTCATTTCTCCTAGACAACATAGCTTTCTAGTGGATTTCCACCACTAACCTTGTTGAATTTGTATCCTATGCCTTCTTAGAACTAGAGAAAGGAATTAATAGATGTTATTTCTACTGACTCTAGCATATCATTTGACAAAATTCCCCACAGATTAATTTTTTTCAGATTAACCTTCTTCGGCTTTAAACCAATTCTCATAAAATGGATAAATTTTCTTACTAGAATTCCAATATAAATACAACGCTCGTTTCAGATATACCCATTTTCGTCCGTTTTGAGCACCTCCGGGGTCCCTCAAGGCAACCAATTAGGTCCTCTACTTTTATTCTTACTATTAACGATATCAAAATGGTCATTAAACATTTAACATTCACATTGTCATTCTACCCTGGTGATACCAAGTTTTTCAAGATAATTTCTTAGGTACTTGACTCTTCTCTCATTCAACTAGATCTCTATAGCTTCTCAGTCTAGTGCCTCAAAACAGTGCTAAGAGCTAAATATTGCCAAAAGTCAGTTATTCACTTTTTCACGTAAGAACGGTCTATTCCGGAGTGATCTATGTATCTTTCTCCCGTATCGAAATCTCCAATTATAAGGCATTTGTTCACCGCTATCTGCAAAGCTCTACTAAGATCTGATAGCCAAGTTATGATCTTAGGAAGTGAACCAGAAATATTTGTGATATGTAGACGATCTCAAGATGAGATCTATCCGGTTGTCCGACGAAGAGTTTCTCATTGGAAGGATAAACTACAATCCCGCCATTTGAATATACAGGGCAAATATTTTTTTCAGTGTAGTCTTTATACAAGCTGGACTTTAAGTTTAAAGGAACCATGCATTGGAATAAAATTCCTATGAATGCTTTTTTGTAATGGAGCTAAGAATCTTATAACTTTTTTTAGTCAGTTACGCTTTGTAATAAACTTATTGTAATAGCACCCAACCCAGGTCGTCAGCTGATGTTTTTAACTCCGCTTCCGCCGCTACTGCATTCCTTCAAACGACATCTTCAACTATTATAAACTATCATCAAAGAAGTACGATCCAAAGGACACAGAAATTAAAATGCCTGATACCATCGTTTCCTTCTCCGTGAATCGTGAAAAGTTTAGTCTGTATCAGAAGCTAGTTTGAACATTTCATTTATCTTCCAATTCTTACTCAAGTAAAGCCTTAATTCTGTCAACCACCGCGTCTGAAATTCCGAAAAAACAACAGCTACTATTTTTAATCAAAGCAAACTTAATGCAAATCAGAAGTCCCAAAAGGTACCCATTTGGGTTCGCTACTTTTGATGTTTTGCCTTGTCTTATATAAATTTTAATGTTAAGATATTATTTAAAGCTCTAATGCCGGGTGATTACTCAAGATCTTTAATAAATTACAAGGGTGAACTTATTTCCTTCAAAATTGTTGTTACAACAATGGCTCAACATTCGATGGTTATGGGATCATTTTATTCATAGATTTGTGAATCCTATTGATTTTTCGAGTGTAAACAAAAACAACAAAAATACATAACATTAATTTTATCAAAAGCCTGATAATAAACTATACCAACACCGTTCTTCGCACCTAAACCTTTCATTCACAAAAATGCATCTCAAAATCATAAAAAAATAGACTTGGACTTCGTGATCAAAATACAAAGGATCACCGATCAAATGACAGCAAAATAAAAATACTTTTACTTCTTCCATCAAAGATTTTGTAAACAAAATACCTCCACACAAGCCTCTGGATTTGCATACAATCGACTGAAAACTAAAAAGGAAACTCGTACCAACTTCACTACAAGTTAACGACCGTCTTTACTTTTATACTCTCTGGATGTTCGGCCATAAGGACAAACATTTCCAAACAACATTCCAATGTGCGCCAGGAGAAGAAGAGGAAATTTGATGCTAATATAGCTGCGGATTATTGCCATACCCGAGGTGAATAAATTAAAAAAAAAGAAAACAACTTTTCTTCTTCAGCTAAGGCCTGTCTATGGTAGGACACCTCTTCTTGATCGGCCTGCCCCCATATGAAGACAGTACAATGCCTGCAGAGTGAGTTCTAAAGAATAGGTAACTGACATCAACAGTCGTTACGTCACGTATACCTATTGAGAACCAGGCACACACCAGCAAATTGCACAAAAGAAAGACCTTACTTCAATTGCAACAGGATTGTTGCACATCACATACAGAGCGGGACGGGAGGGGATGGAAATAAATTATCTTCAACTTGGAGCGAATCTTTCAATGCCGCAAGTATGCTGATAGTTACACCAGATAGAATTTTCCTCTTTGGGTTTTAGATGGCAGCAACCTACAGGATATGCATCCAGAAGATACTTACTATGGGCATCGAGGGTTTTCAATTACAATCCTTTCTTCCTTCAAAACAACTTCGTGCCAACATGAATAATTTTCAATGGATAATCGATGAAAGGGCTTTAGCGATTTGCCGTTTAAAGGCGGCAGATCGAGAAATGGAAAATCGCAAGGAAGCGTCCGTCCTAGGTGCTGCATTTTGTCGGCATTGTTTGTGATTGGATTTGCATTTGGGAGAGAGTGAAGGCAGGAAAACACACATAAAAACGCTCATTAAAAACTAATTATTTTGAAACATTGTTTTGAAGAAAATGGTTTTGCTTTGTTTTTCCGTGTATCCGGGAAACTGCACTTAGTTTTGAGTAGTTCTTTGACAGCAGGTTAGGTTGTTAAGGCACTTAGCTCCAGAAACTAGTTCAAAGTACTTACCTTTTAAAAAACTCACTTAAAGACCTTTTTAAACAAGGCTTAGGTTTTTCTACATTTTACGAGCAATTATTAGAGGCAATTCCCAGGGTTATAGGATCTTTCCCTTCAGATACAACTAGATCATTTTTAGAGCTCCCACTTTACTCACGCATGTTTTTAGCACTTATAAAGTGCTTTCCTTTTCATTTTCAATGCAAAACCTCCAAAAAACACGACACCTCACCCACTGCCGTGAACTTGAAATTTTATGATCAGCACTCCTAAAAACAGCATTCCTTGGAAACAAATCCAACGTTATAAACATGCCTCGCCCCAACTGCCACTGCCACTGCCACTCACTGCACCGCATGGAATGTTCGAAAATAATGAATGAGTCGCGTAGGATTTGTGCTCCCCCCCCCCTATCCCCCACCCAACAACAGTCATAATGGCCATCATCCGGTGCGGCAGTACCTTCACACCCTCTTGCCATCTCAGGCAAACGTGAAGATATTCAAATATCCTACCGGGCAAGGCGATAGTGTGAAGACGAAGCCCAAGACGAAGACGAGTTGCTGACAAAGATTACACAACGCCCAGTGTCGGTTGTAAAAATTATATTACCTCTTGCTACAAAGTATCTTTGCCGTCTTGGGGCAAGCCAAGTAAAGCCCTATAAGTGTATTTAGAGCCCGGACAACGGGCTCTGCATATAGAACTGGCAGTTTTTCATTTTGTGTTTTCCATTTTTATTATTTTCATCAGGTATCTGTAATTTCTGTCGTGTGTGCGCGTCGCCCGCTCTAATCTAATCGGGAATTCTTCACACGGAGTCCCCTCTCACAGGTCTCCAATGATCTCTGGTCACATTCACCTGCCCCCGAATAGAAAGGGCTCGTTTGGGGAATTTTCGCCAGTTTTATCTATGTAAAGTAATGGATGGATTTAGAAGTCGTATCTAATATCTTCGACATGGACACGAACGACAGTTAACGACGACGATGGATTTGAATTTTTGTTGCCCACGCAAAAGTATCTTACAGATAAAAAAATTCAAAAAACAAGTATCTTATAGGCAATGTGTAGGGTATCTCTTCCGCAAAATAATTTCTCAAGAATCTAATTTTTCAGCCGCATAGGTAGTCTTACGACGCGACGGTTGGAAGACTGGATAGACGACTGGAGCCTATGGTTACATGGTGTTGTATGGGTTTGTTGTTGAGAGGTGGGTGTCATCGGGTGTCCATAATAAAAAGCAGAAAAAAATAACGATTCACGGAGAAGGAAACGATGGTATCGGGCATTTTAATTCTTGGAATTGGCGTCAATTGAGATTGCCATAGACTCGTGTCCTTTGGATCGTACTTCTATGACGATAGTTTATGGTAGGTAAAGGTGTCGTTTGAAGGAATGCAGTAGCGGCGGAAGCGGAGATAAAAACATCAACTTACAAACGGGGTTAGGTGCTATAACAATGAATTTATTGCAAAACGTAAGAACGAACTTGTTTAGAAAAATAGCAAATATTAACTAGAAAAATAAAAATATCTTTGAGATACTTCATTAATCACTATACAACAAAAAAGGCTACATAGGACCTACGGAGTTTGGTTCAATGGAGGGTTCCATTATACTTAAAGTCCAGCTTAAACTTTTATGAAGACTAAACTGGAAAAAGATTTGCCCTGAATATTCAATTGGCGGGGTTGCAGTGTATCGCTCACGATAAGAAACTCTTCGTCGGATTACCCAGATCCTTGACATCTGACGTGGCGCTCATGAAATCATTGGAAAGTGTTGAGAGTCTGATCAATGCACCGTCTAGTATCCTATGTTTAAAATAAGCTTTTCTGAAAATAACCTTGTCTTGCGCATGATTGATCCAATCTTGAGATCGTCTATAAGAAATAGTTTCCCCTTTCACATTCGAACATCATAACTTGGCCACAAGATTCAAGTCATAGTAGAGCTTTGCAGTCCACTCGTGTAGATGGACGTCTCACTATTGTTCTGTGGATCTGTTTTGAAAAACGAAACTAACTACTTTATACCTCCGCGAGGAAACAATCTTTGACATTTTCCTATAGGAATCGGGTCGGTCTAGATTGTTGTTTTCTAACTTATTCTTGGTCTTCCAAACTTTCTTGAGCACGGAAGGTTTTACTTGGTTTGCTAAAGTGCAATTGCCGTATTCACGACGTGATTACTACGTTTAAAACCTGACACGGAGGCTGTGTCTGATGTTGCAAACTGATGTTGACCAAAAAGAAACTATTCAGGAACTGGAACATGCCAATATGAACAACGGTACAACTATTTTAAGAAAAAGGCAAAAGCGGTTGGGCCAGATATACCATCAGAGTTATGGAAAAAGATGGGAGACATCGAGCCTAGATGGGTAACGATTCTGATCACCAAACAAATGCCAAATTAAAGGAAGTAACGTTATCTTCCACCAATATACAAGGTAAAGGGCGATACACGAAATTGCGATAGCAACAGAAACCACCAATAAAGCTTGTTGAGTCCTTTGCTCCTTATTGCGGTATTTGACTTTTTGCTAGATTTAAAGGTGACAGAAATGAAAGTAAATGTTTTGAAAATGGAAATAGATACCGGAAATAGATATAACTATAAGTGATATACAGGTTTCAATGAAGACAATCTGGCAAACGCCACCATCGACGAGCGAAATGGGCCAAGATCCCTGCTCATATCGAAGGTCGAACTTCAAATGATCTTCGCATCATTAAAGAAAAAGAAGTCAGCAGGAGTCTATGGTATACCCAATGTTGTACTACGACATCTCCCTGAGGAAGCAATAGACATATACTTACAACACTGTTCAACAACGCGCTGAATAATGCATATTATCCAGTGAGTTGGAAGACAGCTGTTGTACATCCTCTCCCGAAAAAGGGAAAGGACAATTCCAATCCGGCAAATCTCCAGTCGATAAGTCTTCTTCCGAGTATCAGCAAGGTATTCGAAAAAGATATCAATAGAGCTCTGTCCAAGTGGGCCGAGGACAAAAATATAATTCCAGCCACCCAGTTCGGCTTTAAGGCGGGACATGACACAACTCATGCCGCGTAAAAGCTAGTATCTGTTGTCCAATGAAACAATGCTAAGAATCAATGCACGGGTGCTTGTATGGTCGATTTGGAGAAGGCTTTCGACACCGTATGGTTAGAGGGTTTTTATCTGAAGCTAAACAGATGGGACATAAGTAAACTACTGCTATATATGCTTTACGACATGCTAAATGGTAGAAGGTTTGTTGTCAAGAGTGGCAATGTAACATCTACCACAACATCTGATATTAAAAACGGTCTGCAACAGGGAGCGGTGAACTCCCCGATTCTCTTTAGTATTTACACCAGCGATCTCATTGGGAGTCTACCTCATGCAATTGCGTATGCCGACGATTTAATTGCGTACAGAACAGGTCCAAAAGTTGAAGTCATCAGAATTCTCTTGCAACGTGATTTCGATAAAATTCAACAGTACTGTTATAATTGGAAGCTGAAAATCAACTTCCAGAAATGTGAAACTATCCTGTTTAGAACCCCTGTGTCTAGGGCTTCAAGGGATACGAGAAAGAACTGGCTCAAGCTAGTGATCGCTGGGCCACATGGACATCCACTGGCGAATAAAGATGTAGTAAAGTACCTTAGTATCTGGTTGGATCAGTATCTATATTTCAATCGACATAAAAGGCTGCTCTAGTCAACGCTAGGGGAGCTTTTGCCCTGACAAGACTGTTGTTTTATAGCAGCAGCGGCCCTAATCAGGCCGATGATTGCCTACGGATGCCCTGTGTGGTTGAACGTTGCACCATCTCTAATGGAAAAGATTCGGGTGTTCGAGAGACAGTGTCTTCGCACTTGTCTCGGACTTTATAGAACACCAGAGTCGGAGTACAAACACTATTTTTCCAACTAGGTTCTATACAACGGGGCCAATACAAATAGGATAGAAAACTTTTTAATTAAGCTCATTCGCGGACGCATTGCAAGGGCGATGACCTCAACTAATGCACAAATCTTCGGGGCTTACTACCCCAAAGATGAATATTTTGAAAGCACACGTTCGAGTGGTTTTATCCCGCCCGAGGCTTTCCTATACCTTGATAGTCGAGGGCTGATTCAGGATAGATCGGCGATTCTGTCGATTTACCACGTCGGCCGCAGAACAGTCGATAGGCGGCTCCTCTACGACCGAGACATAGTGGCTGGGAGCGAAGCAGAGCGCCTCCGTTTCAATAGGGCCGTGCCCCACCGGTATCGGAAGGAAGTTAATTAAGATGATAGTTTTAGCTAGTTTTAAGATTTTTGTTTAGCATTTAAGTAGATATAAGTTAAAGTTAAATAAAAAATCATATATAAAAAAAAAAGATATATCAGGGTGGGTCCAAGAACTTCTGGATAAAACAATTACAACAACGCTTTCATCTAGTTGGCCTCACAGAGTGAAATGGGAGAGTTGTAATAGGAGTCGAGATTATAATAATCGACAGTTAAGGATTAAGCAGCGAAAGGAGACTACATATATTGCCAATTGAGACTCCGAACTTTCTGCAATTAAGCATGTAGTTAGCCTTAGGTTAGGACAGTCCGGAGACTTGCCGAAGTTTTCTAAGGTGAACGGAACAAAACTTAAATACAGATCAGGATATTATTTTTGGCCTGATCGGTTCAACGAACCGAAACTACATAAGTCGATCTATTACATGAACAATCTATACACATAAATAAAAATGAAGAGCCTGTTTTTATTACCAAAATAACAGCTTTTTACAAGACGCATTTGAAATAGTATGGACAAAAACACAATTTTTAAATTGTTTGTCTGTCGTTCTGTCTGTTTGTAATCTCGGAAACGGGTGTACCGATTTTAACGGGACTTTCACTGGCAGATTACTGGTGATCTACAGAGTAACTTAGGTTATTTAAATTACCCACAAGGTGGCGCTGGTTTTTTTTTTTTTTTTTTTTAATTCTTATTTATGGACCGATTTTGACGGGATTTTCGCAGGCAGAGAACTGATATTGGAAGTATTAAGTAAGGCTATTTTAATTACCCCTAGGTGGCTCTGGAGACGTTTTTTTTTTGAAAATTCTTATTTATGCTCCGATAATGACGGGACTTTCATTGTCAGATAGCTGATGTTTTAAGGTGTAACTAGGGCTATTTCAATCACCCGTTGGTGCCACTGCGGTCGTTTCACAACTAAGTAACTAAGACTAATTTGAATACTAGGTGGCGCCACGCCGCATAACGGTTTCTTCCATATGCCAAAAGTCAAAATTTCAAGGTTAAAGCAAAATTGTCAAAAGCTGATATTTTTCCAAGCTATGCCAAGTTTCTTAAAGCGAAACAAGAATGTGATCCAGAGTTTGAAACAATAAAAAAATCGGATTCATCGGCCGAAGTTAACCTTCAAGGACTAGTTAATCATACTGCCCAACGAGAAGTTTTTGAAATTTTGGAGACTAATTTCGGTAATAGAAAGATGTCCTGTGATTTTAAAAACTTTGGCAAATTGTTTTGAAATTAATGCAGAATCTTTCCAGAAATATGCGCATTATACAGCTCGTAAAATTGTTGCAGAATACCCTTGGTACCCATTGTCAGCTTCAGTACACAAAGTTCTCATTCACGGAGGACAACTTGTGAAAGACGCCATATTAGGCCAATTTACTGAAGAGGCAGCAGAGGCGAAAAACAAAGATGTGAAATTTTTCTATTCGGACAACCGACAAAAATATCTGTCAACAAACACTGATTTATTAAATAGGTTACTTCTTACCTCAGACCCTTTTCTTTCTAACAAAAGAAATTTGAAGAAAAAAACACAAAAATTGACACTGTCTAAAAATATTTTGAATTTAATCCTTTAATCGTTAATATAATTAAATAATATTTTAACTAAATCACTATTGGTTTTAATTTCTATCATTTAAAATGGAATTTGATTTTTGATAGCTATTTCCATACAAGTGGAACCACTGTATGCCGGGTTCGTTTTTTTCGAAAATTTATGGTGGATATACCCGAGCAACGCCGGGTGGATAAGCTAGTAAACAATAAACTAATTAGTTGGCGTCAGTACCACCGAACCATTATAGCAAGGAGTGGAGCAGAGTACTTCCTATTTAGTACAGCAGTATCCGATCGGGACCGATGAAAACTTACAAATCATATGCATCAGTTTTGTTGGCTGAACAGTAGAAATAGATGAGGAACTTTTGTTTAGGCCAACTAATTTTTAATGGAATCCTTATAGGTTACCTTCAAGTAGCATTTGTGCCAATAAGTTGTTAACCGCCGCGCCGGTGCGGTACCCTAAACATATACGTCAGTGCCGTTGATAATTATACATAATATTGACAATGTTATGTATAGCAACTCATTTTTGGCCGATGCAAATCTTCTTATCTTTTTTCAAATCGGGCACAAAAAAGATTCTAAAGGTATCACATCATCATCGACGCCATCCCATACAGTTTCGCATCTCAAGGCTTTGGGTGTCCTGGTATACGCCATCCTTCCTTTCCGAGCTGGTTCCTCTTCGCTCGTACCAGCTAGGTGCCCAATCCACCGGATTCAG
Organism: Platycheirus rosarum; assembly: GCA_963971375.1. NCBI lineage: Eukaryota > Metazoa > Arthropoda > Insecta > Diptera > Syrphidae > Platycheirus > Platycheirus rosarum. Next base: position 123,423,469 of record OZ020509.1, on the reverse strand, counting down.
CCGAGCTTTATTTTTTCCATATCTGCTTTGAAGAAGATTTCATACAATTCATGGTTGTATACGTCTATTCTCCGGAATCGTCCCCCCTGTAAGATTTTTCTCTCGAACGCGGTTAAGAGATCAGAGTGCACCCTAGTCTCGGATCCGATTTGAATACTGGTAAGACCATAGCTTTTATGTTAAGATTTCTAGATTTGAAGACCTCGACAGACTATAGCAGATTCAGCTGGATTTTAGCAGCCGTCCTTGTATGTCATCCTCCATAGTATTATCGGCTGCTTTGTCGCAGCGCAGCTTCCATGTTTGATGTGCCCGATCTGGATGAAGGAGTCTTGTACAGGTTGTTTAAGCAATTAAGAAACAATACTGGCTCAAGCTGTCTACCTTACGGAACACCAACATTTGATCTCTATGATTTCTTTTTTTGTTGAGTGATATTTCCGAATTGGGTAATTTCTTTTATTTGACTAGTCTTGGGTCTTCTGGTGACCATTCGTTTCTCTTTATTTATGTCGAGCTTTGGAATGTTTCTAGTTTTATCGCACAGAAAACTTTCTGTTGCTCAGGTTCATCGATTTCAATACCACTCATCTTCTTTGGAAAAAAAATTCAAATCGATTTTTTCATCTCAAATCTAGTCAAAGGATTAAAATTGGAATCATAAATTCTAGAACAGTCTGTAAGTTTAAACTCATAAGAAAATTATTAATTTTGAACAAAATAGATTTCAGCCTTAATGCCCATTTATAGGTAAAATCGAAGATCAAAGGATTTGTCTTCAGAGTTCAACCATCAAAAGATGCCGACCACCACAACTGACAACACTTTGCACAATCTTGGTTGATTGTTGCCACTCGCATTGAATCATCCTTGCATAAGAACCTTCCGAGCCCTTTGATCTTCATTGGTACAGCCATCAATGCGAACCGCAAATTACTCCTCAGGCACGTCACCAAAAGAGTCATCGACCGACAAGACTATTAATTTGAATAGCTAGTTCAAATCAATCTGTCTCGTCTTGTGGTCAAGCCCACTGACTTTGGGTCATTGGTTGTTTTGTTTGTGTCTCGCATTATCACCACCGAGCATTGACCACATCCATTAACTGGGAATGTGCTGCATCCATTCCGAAAAGAAGGAAATGACAACACTTCCCCCTAGAAGACCATTAAAGAGTAGCGAAAAGGCATCCTTTTTTATGTTTTGTTGTGGTCGCGCAGTCCAGGACCAGCATTATCCCACCTCGTGCATCCTTTTTTTTCAAACCAATGATGCTAATAAAAATTAATGATGTTTCTGTTCATTTCTTTGATGGAATGGTCTGCAGTTCTGTAGTTCTTTTTCGGACGTTATGGTAATTTGCGGTTGATCCCTGTCAGAGGATCCATCAGAGATCATTTGTAAAGGAAGAAGAATTTTAATATTCGCCGCACTACGTTGTCCGGGCGGGAAAATTGATTTTCATGCTTTGGTAAATAGAATAACAATGGAGAGCTAGTTCGGTTCAGTGAAGGTTTGTCCAGAACTATTCCAAAAGATTTCTTCTTCTCTTTTCTGTGAAATTGAAAGTAACAATCTATTACATTTCACTTTTAAAGTAGCCGTTACAAAATGTTCAAAATACTAACTCCATCTAAGCTTGTTCTCTATTTCCTGTTTACCTGCAGTTGGCGCTGGTGGCTCTTCTAACCTGTTCAGCTCAGACAGCCAACAGCAGACAGTATTTCATTTTCATCGACATGAGTGTCATTAAAATTCTTTTGACCATGACCATGGAGTAGGGGGGTAAAGCAAGTTGTAACCAAGAAAAAAGGGAAAACCATAGAAAACGAATAGAAAAACACGTTCCCAGCTACTCCGGTCTCCCCAAATTCGTCGACTTCATCTAAGTCAATCCCTGGACAAAGAACCTAAAAGGTATCGCCACGATTTCATGCGATAGTTGTGCAATGGTGAAGCTGCATCCAGATGCACTTCGTAGCCCCAAGATCCATTAAGATCAGGTGCGTGTTTTGAAGAATCGTGATAAAATTGACGCGCCCCATCCACGCCAAGCTAGCTGGCTGCCTGCTGTGGATGCACAGCTTGCTTTGAGAAAACCTGTAGCTTCATAGCAAGAGCCTACGCATCGGCATCCAAAAGGGTTGGAAAGGTTTTTTTTTATATTGTTATCGTAATTTTCCTTTGTTTGGGATTTTGTTTCTCGTTGGAGTTGTTCTTTGTTTGGCTTTTCCATTTCCCCCACTTATATCCCCAGAACCATACTCTGGAAGATGTCAATCACCTGTTGAAGTCAATTCTATGGGAATTGTATTCGTCTCTAAACTGATCTGAAAATCTTTTAGGATTTAGATGGAAACTAAATCATGGACAGAGTGGATCATGGTGATTGTTTTTTTTCAGTTGGGGAGAGGAGGGGTATCGCTGCGACCCATGTCAGCGTTAAAGGATTACATTTTGATTGATATGACGCAATTAGAAGTCTGACTGGGGAAGAAGACACAGGCAGTTTTGTTTTTACCAGAATATCTGGATTGAATTACAATTTGTTGTTTGTTGCTTCATTCTCGAGCTGAAGCAGGAGTTCCTTGATGGAAATTATTATGGATGTCAAGTTTCGGGCGGTATTGCGTGTATCCTGTCGCATGACACTTCTTAGAAGAAGAAATATTTTAAATTTATCAGTTGTTTGTTGGTTTTTTTTTTTATTTGGATTTCTTGTCTCAGGAATATCAAATTCAATTTGAATGTTTGTAGGAAGATTTCAGGTGGAATAAAAAGGATGTGCTAATGTACGAATGCAAGCTTCAATTTTGGAATAATTGGTGTCCAAGGAAAGTTTTTTATAATTTTTATTAAGGAAACAAATTAACATAGGAATTTCAGCAAAAAGTTTGGCAAAAATAATGGATAAATTGTTGCTAGTTTGGGATGAATTATGTTTCCTTTTGATTTCAAGATTTAAAATGTTCCTGAGAAATGGTGTTTTCTGAGATTGAAACAGGAGAATATTTTGGATTCAGCTACGACACTAAAGAGGACATCTTATGGACTCGCTCAAAAGGTGTTTATGCTGCTAAAGAGTTATGACGACGATTTTTCCCAGTCAGCGTATTATGGCCTACCATGCACAGCATTACAAGTCAAGTAAAAGTAGTTGGTTTTCTGTCCAGACCAATCAACATCTTTAATGGACTCCGACAAGGGGATGGTCTGGCTTGCATCATTTTTAACCTGGCGTTGAAGAAATCCGTGACTATGTCACTTCAACAAGAGGGACTATCATCACCAAGTCCAGCCAGATATTGGCTTACTCAGACGACATTGACATTTTCGGCAGAAGCTTACAAGCTGTAGAAGACTCATTTACCCAGATCGAACAGGTAGACGGCACAAAACATGGGCCGCATATTAATAAAGCGAAAACTATGTACATGGTGGCTACGTCTGCGAGAAGTGATTGGTCAACTGTCAGGGTAGTGGAGCATGAATCTCTCCAAATCTCGAAAGTTATTCGACTTGTAACGAGTTTGATGCGGAAATAGTTTCCCTTTGTCCTCGCACTGAAATCGTTATTGCGAGCGATTTCAATTTACACAAATCCAATTTTCTCCGCTATTCTGGTAAGGCAACAATAAAAGGACGGTATGTCAAGCTCTTTGCCGGGTTACATGACCTTACCCAACTAATCGATGTGGCAACGCGAATACCGGATGTTTCTGGGCAAGCTGCTCATACTCTTGACTTGTTTCTTAATTCTCACCCTGATAAGTATACCATTAGTGTAACTTCTCCATTTCGCACTTCAGACCATTGTGTCATTTCAGCTAATTTATCGTCCTCCACCCATTCAGATAAAGAAAAACTTCCCCCAGAACTGTTTGGCAATACGAGAAAGCCAACTGGGATGGCCTGAATATTTTTTCCGAAACTTTAACTGGTCACTATGCTTCCTCGATAGTGGCACTGATGCTAGTGCTGAAATGATCAATGATGTGATTCTTCTAGGGATTCATGTTTTTATTCCTAACAGAATAAAAAGCATCAAGCCTAAAGAAAAGTCCTGATTTAACTAAGTGTAAAGAAGCTTTAAGGCTTAAAGAAGTAAGTTTCCGATCCTACAAAGCCAACCCTACAGAGGAAAATCGGATAAAGCATAAACAAGTAAGGAACTCTTGCAACTCAGTTATTGAACTAATTAAATGTTTGCGTGACCAAAAATTACGGCAAAAAATTCTGCAATGTCCTGGCCATTTGTAAAAAATATTAAAAACTCCTCAACATCTTCGGTTCCAACGCTCATCACTAATGACAAACCTAATGTCTACTCTTCAGAGAAGGGAAACTTGTTCGCCGGCCCATTTCGCTGCCTGCTCTACGCTGCCTCACAGAAAGTTGCCCCTCGTGTACTTCAGAATGTAAATTTTTCCATGGGACAGATTTTTTTTCCGCACTCGTACAGTAGCAAGAGTTCTCAAAGATCTCGATATACACAAATCCGCTCGCCCGGAGTGTATATCGCCGATTCTTCTGAAGAGGTGTTAATCCACACTGGCAAAGCCATCTAGAAGATGGAAAACAGCATTAATCCAGCCTGTTCCTAAGAAAGTGACCCCTCCTCTCCCTCCTCCTACCGACCTATAGCACTAACATCCCTTCTTTCTTAGGTCATGGAAACGCTGATTAAACGTCAGCTTAAGGAATATCTCGAAGACCGAAACTTCTCCATGACCGTCAGTATGGCTTTCGCAGTAATCGTTCCATCGGTGATCTGATGACATATCTCACCGAACAGTGGAACAAATCCTTACATCGCTTTGGTGAAAGTAAGATTATTGCGCTTGATGTTTCCAAGGCATTTGATAAAGTTTGGCATGAAGGTCTCTTATCGAAAATCCATGATTTTTGGACCGATTATACTCTTGTTCTTTGGATTAGAAGTTATCTTCTGGACCGTTCAATTTCAGTTGTATTGGACGGTTTCAAGTCTGGTTCCCACAAAATAAATGCTGGTGTGGCCTGGGCTCCGTTCTGTCTCCGACTCTTTTTACTTACTTTAACTACATTGGATCAAAGGCAGCCGATAACAATATGGAGGAAAAAATACGCGTGTGGCTGCTAAAATCCAACAGAGTTTACTACAGTTTGTCGAGGGTTTACCAATCCAGAAATCTTAACATAAAAACTAAGCTGGTGCTGTACAAGACTATGGTCTCACTAGTACCCACATACCGATCAATCTTAAGGGCTTACTAAACTTATTTTGAGGAGAACAGAACTCTGCTGACTCATTTTGGCCTTTAAAAATAGCATCACACAATGGCAATTCTCAGACTGGATTTTAGCGGGTTGAAAGAAAACTTGGCAAACGCCATCTTTGCTAGTGAAAACAGCCCAAGGTCTCTGCTCATTTCGAAGGTGGACATCCAAATCATCTTCGAATCACTAAAGAAAAAGAGGTCAACAGAAATCTTCGGTAAACCCCATATTGTACTAAACAATTTGCTAAACAAAATAATGAGTTGGAAGAAGTTGACAGTTATACATACTCTCCTGAAATATTCTAATCCAGCGAGTCTCCGGTCATTTAGTCTTCTTTCCGGTATTACCAAGGTATTTTGTGCACGGATGCTTGTGTGGTTGATTTTGGAGAAGCCTCTTGCCCCGTATAGTACCACGAGGCTCTTGTATAACTCTATAGTTGTAACAACTTTTCGTCTTTTTGGCTTTATTAAAAAGATTCCTGACTTTCTTCCTAAGTTTTGCTACTTAATCTGTCCACCAGGAACTAGTTTTTACGACACAACTGATTTGCTGTCTTATCAAGGCCTCGATGGAAGTGATAAGCGAGTCAACTTTAGAGAGGACAATAAGTCCTCGATAGAGATCCCAATTTATCAATCGATGTGAGATCGTATCTAGATGAACCATGTGCTAGTTTGCCAGGCATATCGAATCTAATATGTAGGTGGTCCAAAAGCGAGACTTCGTCAGAAGCTTGGCAATTTTGAAATGCCAAATCGTTCAAACGTTAAATTGACACGGAACTATGCAAAATGACTTCACGAGAAAACCCCTATTTTTTGTGGTCAACTACTTTAAACCCAAAGGATCTTCATTGATACTTTAGCGCTGTGAATAGTTTTGTCTTGTAAAAAACAAAAAAGAAATATTCTTTCTCATAAATCCATTTATTTCTTTTCCGTTTAAAAAGAAATGTACGTGATTCTCATTACTGCTTCAGCCTAACCAGCTAAGAAATACAAGCTCAATACTGCATCCCCTCAATTCGAAGTCAGTGAGTATTCCTAATATTTGAAAAATCTATTAACACATATGCGGCTCAAAGAAGCCGACATCGAATCCTGCTGTTTACATCATCCCAACTTCTATGTTCCGGTACTTAAAAAACTGCTACCGTTTCAAACGATTGCCGTCAAAAAACTTCATGAATGCATCTCAATTAGTGAAGTTGGTTTCTTGGTTTTCAATAATGTTGTTAATCGGAGCTAGATATCCTTAGGCATCCATCAACTCCAGTTACTAAGTATCAAAATCCTGACAAAATACTTTCTCTATTCCAGGAATCCTTTAACAACTGTTCACACCAAATTATTTGTCCAATTGTCCGAATGAAAAATTGTCAAATAATCTCAGCACATTGTTTGGAAATGATGACAGACTTACGCGTATGTGATCTAAGACAATACCAGGATGAGTCTTGTGACAACAATAAGGCTTTTCGCACATTTGGCATTCCGAATAATTTCACAATTCCTTAAAGGACGTCACATACGTAAGATCCTGGGCGATGTACGTGATTTTTCTAAAAACTACATTTCAAAGGACTTGTTGTTTTTTTTTCTTTTTGGTGACAAAAGAATCTTATCTCGACCTACGTTTTAGGTGGAATGTTTCTCTTACGAGTGAGTAGAGTTGGGACTCTTTGAATATGGAAATTAGGACGAAACACGGCACATCCTCAGTTTTTGTCTTTTTTTTTCTTCGTCTTCTTCAATTGACAATTTAAGCTTAAATCTAGTTAAGGAAACAAAAACTTCTGGCAAAACATTAATAAAAATATTCAAAAAGGACTCTGTAGGTCCTTTCGGGAAAAGGTCTTAAGATCGGAGATAAGCTCTGCGCGCCAAAAAATAATTTCCTTCGATCCTTGTTCTTGTTGGACAGAAAAATGAATTGTTTACTTATTTAATGAAGATAAGAAATCCTTTGGATGTTCTCTGGTTTCTGTCAGTAAGGATACTCCTCTTCGTTGCACAGGGATTTGTTGTTGTTTTTTTTAATCCTGATGAAATGGGAAAACGGGCAATCGACCGCATACTGAGAGTACCTGCAATTTGCTTAGAATATCCTTTTTTTTCGAAGGAATTGCGCGCCAAACTAACTTGGCACAAGTGCGTTTGGCAAAACTTTTTTTTTTTTACCGCACAGCCATATCATCGATTTAGAGTAGACTCTCTGTTGGAATCCGGAGACGATGTCGAAGATTCTGGAGGCCACTTAGACGTTTTATCTGCGGAACTAATGACTGTAGTTTTGGACAGACCTGTGCCAGGAAAACCCAGTGAAGCTGTTAATTGAATGATTGCGGAAGAGTGTCCTTTATGGAAAGTGACAAAATGATTATGGCTGATTATTTCAACCTTAGGTTAGTTGGAAAAGTCGATAATTGCTAAACCATTCCCTGATGTCTTATCTGTTTTATGAAGGTAGGCTTGAAATGAGCACAGAATCCAAGTGCAGATGATATATGAGTCTAGCGTCAAACTGGAGCTAACACAAAAAGGATGAGTAAGATTTACAGTCCCACATGTAACAGTGGAAAACATCTTTCATACCAGATTTATCAAAAAAATTCTGTTCTTTTGACATTAGATGAAGGGTTTTTCTTATATACTTTAAAAAAAATTATATTTATTACATATTGTCAAATGCGATTCCTTTTCCTGTGATTTTAAGGACCACTCCCAAGAATTTTTAATGTGTTTTAACGACGGAAATGTTCGTTTTTCAATATTTTATACCCTTCTTTGAACGACGATTGTTATGACCTCCACTGGGGCGACAACTGTCCCACTTCTCTGCTTCGTCATAAGGCTCCACCTGTGGGGCTCACTGGGTTGACCTCAGAAAATATCGGCAGGCGCTTCCCTTTATTTGGTTGTTCCATGTCTGATTCCAACTTGGATGTAATATCTGCAGTTGAGTTTAAATAAATAAATGCGCTCATGCCCCCACAAGACGAGGCCACCAAAGATGACTTCTACGAGCTCCTCTACAAAACCTATGAGCAATGCCAAAATAGGTAAAAAGGAAATCTTTGGTAGGGCTGACGGAAAACATAGCCTACACGACACAACGTCTGAAAACGGGTTTAGGCTAATTGACTTCGCAGCGGCACCTAACGTCACCATTGCAAGCACACGGTTTCCTCATCTCGATATACACAAAGGGACTTGGCGACACCCAGATCAAAGAACCGTCAACCAGATTGATCACGTTGCGATCGATGCACGACACGCCTTCAGTATCTTGGATGTTCGCACCTTCGCACCTAACATCGATTCGGATCACTACCTTGTTGCAGCAAAGGTAAGAATACGAATAACCCGAACACCACAACAACGGAGTAATACTATGAGGAAGTATGATGTCGGAAAGCTTCAATCGCAAGAAACCGCCAGAACCTATGCCGATCGAATATCCCGTAACCTCTCAAGAAATCCAGTACCGCCAGCATCAAGTGCCGAAGACCAGTGGCAACACTGCCAACAAGCAATCAGAGATGCCGCAACTGATGTGCTAGATTTCACCAGACCACAACCACGAAACCTCTGGTTCGATGACGAATGCAGGCGGGCCCATGCAGCCAAACAAGAGGCATATAAAGCGGCGTCCTACTGCAAAGTAGGACGAGAGCTGCTCGCTCAACTATAGAGAAATAAGTCTCCTGAATATCGCCTACAAGCAACCTGATTGGCCCCTATCAGTGTGGTTTCAGACCAGGAAAGTCCACAATCCATCAAATGTTCACGCTACGGCAGATCCTGGAAACGACCCAAGAATTCCAAATCGATACCCACCACCTCTTTATCGATATTAAGGCCGCGTACGATAGCATTTATAGCGACGAGCTATACAAGGCCATGTCTGGTTTTGGCATCCCCCTGTTAAGGTTGCTACTGACCTCAGAGAAGCTATTGACGTTAAGAAAGGATTCCGACAAGGTGATGCGCTATCGTGCGATTTCTTCAACTTCATACTTGAAAAATTGTAGTTGGAAATTTTTGTTCAAGTCTGTGCAATTGCTAGCATACGCTGACGACATAGACATCATTGACAGAACTCGGCGAGCTGTCACTGGAACGTTTGCTAGCATTGAAGCTAAAGCGGCTAAGATGGGACTAGCAGTCAATGAGGCCAAAACAAGGTACCTGCTGTCCACAAAAAGGGACACAACACCGGCGGATTGGACAAAACATCACAATAGACACGTACAACTTTAAGGTAGTTAGGGACTTTGTGTACCTCGGATCCGCTATTACATCTGACAACAACATCTCGTCAGAAAGACAAAGGAGACTCTGTATAAGACCCTAATCATCCCAGTCCTGCTCTATGGCGCCGAGGCATGGACTCTATCTAAGGCGGATGAAGATATCCTTAGCCGCTTCGAGCGTAAGATTCTTCGGAAGATTGTTGGAACTTTCTGCGTTAACGGGCTTTGGAGGTGAAGGTACAACCAAGTACTATACGAGCTGTACAGCGACATTGACCTGGTCAAGAAAATATGCATATCACGTTTAAGATGGCTAGGTCATGTAGAGGGAAGCTGGCAGGATCTTCGATTCCATCCCATAGGGTAGACGCAGTCAAGGAAGACCTCGCCTAAGGTGGCGCGCTCAAGTGGAGGACGACCTCAATCAACTTGGAGTGCGAAACTGGAGGCAGCTAGCCAAAGACCGAGCTGGCTAGAGAGGCATGTTGGATGAGGCCCAGATTTGTCCCGAACTGTAGCGTCCTCTAAGTAAGTAAGTGATATAATGAGCTTCTCGTTTTCGTTCCAGATTCATGTAAGGTCATCAAATTACGATATTATTAAGGAATATTAGAATTTATTCCAGAAATACTCGAATCGCTAGGAATGCACATCAATGTATACCTTTGTCTAAGTCAAATTTCGGACGCACTCTTGGGTGTAGTGACTCATTCTCTAACCGCTAGTCATTGCAGGATATTATAATTATTCTTAGTTTCGACTTCGACCGAGTCATCGTTCTGGAAGGTTTGTAGCCTATAGTTCTTGAAAACATCCACTTAGGTTACTGGGGTGTTTCCAAAATGAAACTTATAGCACGGCAATACATCTGGTTCTGGAAAAAAAATAGAAATATTGGAACGGGATCTTCTACCTTCCAAGAAACTGCCGCGATCCAAAACGGAGTATAGAAATTGGCCTCCAGCAGATAGGACATGGGAGAGGATACACCTGGAATTCGCTAGCCTATTTTTTAACAGAGTGTGTGGCTCATCTCTGAATATTCCTTTTCCAAGTTTCGCTTTCTGTTGTCAATGACAGCTTTAACTTCCAACGCGATTTGGTCTTCCGAAAGTAATCCTCAGCTGACCAAGCTGAAAGGTTTGTTCGCACTTTCAAAGAATCTTTTAAGAAAAACTTGTCTGAGAAAAAAGATCCTCATCTCGTTGATGCTTACCTTCCTGACAACCCCATGCATAATTTCCAAATCTTCAGAAAAAATGCTTAATGGTAGCCAGTTTCGAAACATTTTATCATGTTTTGTTCTAGAAGGGAGGCAAAGCTCAAGATGACCGCTCCAAAATCTAGCTTGTCACTAGAGGTATTAATGCGCGGGTACTAGAAGGCAAAGAAGTGGTCAAAAGGAATTATAAGAAATGTTTATGCAGTCCAAACTCAAAGTGGATATTGAAGACGATACCAAAATCAAATTCGTTTATCGAAGTACCAGTTGAATGCAGAAATCACCCTTATGCCACCTATTGATGAAAATTTCGATTTTTATCAAAAGGTTGGCGAAAGTGATTGCATTGATAGTAATCAAGATGGAGAAAATTCCGTCTCAAGAGAAAAAGCATTCAGGAATGCATATCCCTTCAGCCAATAAAGTTCAATCCAACCAGCAGAATCACCAGGCATAATGTGATTGGACGTTTTAGAACCAGTCTCTCAGATGTCAGAAACAGAAGAGGCGTCGACATGGGGCTTGCCCGAGACTATGATTTAATTGAAGCTACCGTAGGACTCCGAACAGCTGCAGTACGAAGATCCAATGAAATCATCCAAGTGCCCAAGTTTTACGTCGATAGAATAAAGGATCCCAAAACACGGTAACAATTCAGGGACATCTTAAGGACCATAATTGAATAGTGCATTGAAAATGTATCACCGTTACACTTGCTGTTCATTGATTCCGAGAAGGCTTTTGACAGCATCAGTAGAAAAATTAATTTGGCTTTCTTTACCCAGGAGGGGGATTACGGATAAATTAATGGCTATTATTTAAGAAACATCTGAAAAATATCGAAATGTCACTTTCTACACGGATGTAAAGGGTCCGCCATCTAACGTTTTTTTTTCAACTAGTGCTTATTTCGTGAATGGTAACACTTAGCTCATGTCTGATTTGACAGATAATTAGTTTTATCCTTCCGCTGAACGAATATGGTTGTGTATACGCTTGAACAACGCTGGGAAGTATTGCGACATTACTGCCTGCGATCGATGCCGATTTTGCCAAAAAAAATCATCTTTTCAGATGACGCTCATTTTGATCTTGGCGGGTATGTAAACAAGCAAAATTTTCGCATTTGGGGCACAGAAAACCCGCAGGCATACATTGAAAGCCGATACACCCCAAACGAGTCACTGTTTGGTGCGGATTTTGGTCCAGAGGCATAATTGGGCCATTTTTCGAAAATAAGCAAGGAGTGGCCGTTACAGTCAATGGCGATCGTTATCGGGCCATGTTGAACGAATTTTTGTTCACAAAAATTGAAGAGGAGGATATTGGCAACATTTGGTTTCAATAGGACGGCGCTAAGTGCCACACAGCCGAAGCTACACTCGTTGTTGATGAAGCATTTAAAAAAAAAAAAAAGTTATTTGGCGGACCCGTTAGTTCAAAGTGGAGTCAGACAGGGCTGTATATTGTTGCCAATACTCTTTTTGTTGGAGATAAGCGATTTTCTGGGCGGATTGATTCCATGGACTCATGCGAACGACATAATGCTTATTGGCTCATAGGATTTTGGATCCCCATTAAATGGCAGAGAGAAGCTCATATTGTGGGGTTGAAATTTAATACCAGCAAAACAAAAATGATCAGCCTCGGGGCCCATTCATCCTCTCTAATAAAAAAATTGGCAGAGGCGGTAGAGAAAGTACAGTGTTAACAATACCTTCGAAGTATCATCCCTACGGCAGCATTATCGGGCACTTGGAAACCTTAATCAGCTTTCACGAGGAAGCGCAAAACGTCCGTTATAATAGATGTCTTCGAAATATGCTCAAGATTTTTTGGAGTTGGACGGAGCTGAAACACAGTTCCGGAATTCGTACACGATGGCGCGGAGGCGTGTCTGAAGGCATGTGCCCCGCTAGGGGTCCAATAAGGACTTAATAATTCTGAATATCTAAGCAAGTAAGTACGTGTCTAAGCCTTGTTTATTCATCATTAAACTATAAGCTGATGGGAAGCTCTTTCATAATTTTACCCTTCATTTGATAAGTTGTAAAAATGTCAACACTAATGACATTATTCAGAAATCGCTCAAAAAGATTTCGGCCTGATCACCTTAAGCTTGAAGAGATTTTTGAAATGTCATACCGAAAGCCTAATAACTTTTGAATATAAGTTAGTGCTAGAGGTGAATTTTCTAAAAATACTAGATATAATAGTTTTACTTCAAAGAGCGAATATACAGTTGGAGTAGAATGTGTCCATACTATCCTCTGACCTGAAAAGACATGTAAATCAATCATTCTTTTGGAACTTTAATGCTGACAGGATGCATGTCGTTTGCGAATTATGAACCGACCATTTAAAACTCATCAAATACAGCATACAATGGTAAATACCATAAGATAATCGGTTATATTCTCATTTGAATGTTGTTAACATTTGCCTCGAAATGGATTCCTGTGCACAGCTCGTTCATCATAGCTCCTTTGAAAACTTTGACACTTCCCGCCAAAAATCTTGTATTCTCTGCCCGATTCAAACTTGGCGCTAAAACAGACTCCTTTTTTCTCATTTTCCTGCAGACCAGGGGACTCATTGTTATGGAAATTGCATCCTTTTGTTGGGCATTCTTGTGTGATAATTTTCTTATTAAAAACTCTCATTGTCAAACGAACCATGCCGAAGGACACACAAATCCCGTGCCACCCACAACAAAGGCGTTAATCTGTCTATTCAAGACAAAAAAAATCTTTTCTTTTACTTTTGAGGAATTCTGCTCAAAAAGGTAACTCTTCCATCGAAGATACAACCAGGAGATGGATTATTTACGGTTCCACATAGAAGATAGATTTCCATCTTTTTTTTTATTTTTGCAAAATGCAAATTGGAAATTTGAGACCAACAAGTCCATATGATGCAGGTATTCGTTAGATGAACAACTTGCAGAAGAGTCTAATCAATTGACATAATCAAAGGTCAGTTAATCCTGGAGATCATAACTTAATGGTGGATAAGATAAACTGTGGTACCTTTTCCTGACCTGATGGTTCATTTGTGGTTGATGCTTGGACAAGAAATTGGAAAATTTCGGTTATTATGGATCAGTCGGCATTGGATTAGCCTTTTTGTGAAATATGAGCTCGAAATTAAGATGAACATTCAAAAATCTAGATTTGTGCATTTTTGGAAGAAAGGAACAACGAAAAGGAAATTTCGGTCTTCTTGGTTTTTTGTTTTGCATTATGATCCTTAAATTGGAAAAAAAAACTTAATTCTATCGAAACAATTACAGAATTTCAGTATCAATCCGAATAGAAGGATCAAAAGGCATCTTTTGAATGGTTCCATGTCATTATTCCAGAATCTCGTAAAAAAATGTTGAAAAGTCTTGCCACACGGTGACTGTATTCCAGAACCGTTGTATCTATAAAAAGTAAATACAGACTGTACATAGTTTGACTTATATTTACCCCCTCAATCAAAGCGAACTTTCCGACAGCTTAAGTTTGAATCTATTCGGCTTTCCTCCCATGAACTGCTATCCAACATTTTGTTGACTCTATATGGTGGTAACTTCAAGTAATAGCTACAGAACACTGTTGTTGTACAAACATAATCATTTATTACTATAACTCGAAACACACCAACAACCCGTTTGTTTGTTTTCCCATTTTTTATCTTTTGTCCGATGACACGTGTTCCAGAAACCACTTTACGATTCCAAAACAAAAAACAGATAAAACCCCGTTATGCGGGGTAGTTATCGAGTGTAGATACTATATCTGCAGAACTTCTATGCAGTTTCGGGAGGAAAAATTCAACATTCAACCAGGAGAACAAAAACCGGTGCACCACATTTTAATAGCTTTACAACATTCTGGTTCCAGAACCAGCCACCACACTATGGAAACCATGAAATTACATCCATCTCCAAATGTTGGATTCATGTAACGGTACACAATATGTATGATAATGACTATGATGACGATAACGATGGTTTGCCTTTAGTGATTCGGTACCGATCAAGTCGACAGAAATGACACCCTGAATATGAGTTTCCAGAGTGACGGGGTGAAAAATAATAAATCTTGAATCCTCAATCTAGCACTCTTCCCTCCTGCCCCCAAGAACTTTCAAGGAACTGGTTAGGTTTTTTTAGTAGAAATAATCATAATTAACGATTGTTGCATGTTTTTGGTTTTGATGAGCAGATGTGCAACTGCAATGTCGTTATTTTGTGGATTTTTGTTGTTGTTGGTTTAGATGAGCTGCCAGGATTTATTCATGGGGCGTTCCATGAGTCATAGAGTCAGGGCATAGTGTCCTAAAATCTTTAATCGTTTTTCTGTATTAAAAAAAAATAAAACAACAAAAAAGAGGAATTTTATTAAGAGGAAGATGCTGATGTTGCAGGGATGAAGTGTGGTAGTGACGCTGACTTTTGTAATTCATTTCAGCTTAGGTCAAGAGAATTCGTTTGACCCCTTCCAGAAGTAAATTCGGATGGGCTACCTTTGCTTTTTTCGGAACTTGAAAAGTCCTTAATGGTCATTCGAGTGATTTTGAATTAAAGGCTACCAACTGTTTCGCAACTGTTTTTGCTGTTCTGAAGACACTGGTCGGAATAGCTTTGAAGCATAATATGACAAACATGACATTCCCATTTAAGAACGGTGTTGGGAACGGAGAAATGGTTATTTTGCGGACTTTTCTTTATATATCGTTGAAAGGCTGAGTTGAGCACTATTTGAAGTTTGGAAGTGAAGAGAAACCATTTCGTTGGATGTTTCATAGAAAGATATGATTATGAGAGTTATTCCATTAACTTGGTCATTACCACGGGGTAGTAGATTCTTGTATTCTTTGTCCAAATTTGACGGGACCTACGTCGATCTGATAGAATTCTAGAAAGATCACTTTTTGCTGTTCTAATTTATTGTTGACCTCGGCTGTGGTTGTAGATCTGTATAGGTAGAAAAATCCACAGAAACTTAGAAAAGACGTACTTATGTCAATTGGCGCGGGTTTGGAGTGTCGTTCGGTCAGAAAAGGAACCAATTTTGGCCAAAAAATCATCTTTAACGACGAGACGCGTTTATGGATGAATAGGTGTTAACCAACAAAATTGCCGACCAAAATGGGACGATATTGGGTACTATAAGGCAAGTTATGGATTCGTGCAAAAAAAAAATATTTAACAATCAAACATGACATTATGATGATAGAGAAGTCGAAATTCCGTCGTCTGTCTGTCTGTCTGTTTCCACCTCTACAGCCTAAACGGATGAGCCGATTTGCTGCAAACTTGGTATTTAGTATTTATTTGGTAGTATCTCGGGGAGTATTTTTCACTTTTTTGCTCTTTGTCGAAAAATAACGGTACCTGCCATACAATCTTTAACAAAAAGTTTGATTTTCTCAAAAACGGCTCTAATAATTTTTTATAAAACTTTCAAGGTGCTATTTTTTACAACAATACATCTTTCAATTAGAATGAATTTTTTCGAAATTTTTTCTATAACAGTACCTCTTATAGAACCGTTTTTTTCAAATGCGGTTTTATCATAAACCGTTATGCCGATTTCAATAAAAAAATTTTTTTGTTCAATTTTTTTTTTACTTTCTAAAATGATGATTGAATTTTTTTTTAAATAATTTTCTTAGATAAAAACTTTAATAATATACTAGAAAAAAAATTAAATATTTTTTTGTAAAAGTTTTCCAAAAAAAAGACTTTAAAAAAACTGGTCGAACGATTTTCAATATTTTTTTCCTCGAGACATTTAGTTTTCAATTTGTATTGCATATTTTCCGAGAAAACTCTTAAACTAAAAATTAAAGAATTTTCGAAAAAAAAATATTTTTTTTTTATTTTAATATCGTGTTTTCCAATTTTGAATTTAATTTGTGAACGCACCTTTTCACTAATCATCGACCTGTCATTGCCAATTTATTCAGTAAACTCAACATTTTCACCATGGTAAGGAACACCACCGGGGAACGTTCGGAGTCGGTGACCGCAGCTTTATTTCATCGCAAAATCATCTTCAGTGACGAAGCTCTTTTTTGGCTCATGGGTTCGTCAAGAAGCAAAATATGCGTTATTGGTCGAATGAAAACCCACATTTGCTTCATAAATCACCACTTCATCCACAAAAAATGAATGTTTGCTGCGGTTTGCATGCCGGCGGCGTTATTTGGCCATATTTTTTCGTCGACGATAACGATCGCGACGTCACTGTGAGAAGGGGCAGCGTTATTGCGCCATGATTACCGATTATTTTTGGTCCGAATTGGAAGATATGGACTTGGACGACATGTGGTTTCAACACAAGCCACACAGCACACAGGGTAAGTTTGATAAGCGTGTTATCTCAAGAAATGGGGAAGTCGATTGGCCGTTCGTGCGATGTAACGCCTCTAGACTATTTTCTTTGGGGCTACGTTGTCATTGGTTTATGCCAACAAGCCGACGACGTTGGAAGAGCTCAGAGCCAACATTGAACGCGAAATAGCGGCTCTTTCGGCCGAAATGTGTGGCCGAGTCATCGAAAATTGGGTCCAACGAATCGACCGCTGCAAACGTGCCCGCGGTGGCAAGTTCCATTCATAAATGTTTTGATTTTTGAAATATCTTGGTTTGCGTTTTATTTAAAAAAAAAATTGGCAAGTCCTTATTCGAAAAACCTTTACATAAACAAGTTCGTGCGACCTAGTCGTGCATTTTATTTAAATTTTATTCGACGATGTGACACCGCACATTATGAGCAAGTACGTGCGATCCAGTCTTGCAATTTATTTTTGTTATTAAGGCGGGCACCGTCAATGGCGATTACTGCAGAAACAGAACGACGATAATTATAGAAGTTTCTTATGGCCCAATTGGAACAACAGATGACCTATATGAAATGTAGTTCCAGCAGGACAGCGCACGTGCTGCACAGCGGACGCCACGATTGATATTCGAACGATTTGAGGGTAAGCTTATTTCTCGCAGGGGTGACATGAATTGGCCACCAAGGTCATGCGATTTAATCCCGCTAGACTATTTTAAATGGGGTTTCCTGAAGCCAAAGGTCTACGCGGATAAATCACAATTGACCGATGCCCTTAAGATGACCAAACCACAGGCCATCGCTCATATTAAGCCAGATCTATGCGGAAGAGTTATTGAAAATTAATTAAAATCTTACCACCGTAAAAAGCCGAGGAGGGCGTTTGAATCTATATCTGAATTTTGGCCAAAGTTATGCTGCAAGAGAATTCTGCTAACCTCGACTTTTGGACAGACTATCGCGACTCCTAATGATTTCTTTTTTTTCTTAGTGATTCGAGGATGATTTAGAGTTCTATAGAACCTTAGAAAATGATCAGGGAACTTGACCTGTTTCGATCGGTGATAACGGAGTTTCACAAGTGTTCGTCATTGAACACCATGATTCTCAGATCAACATTACGTGATACTATATCGAAATGATTCAGCAGGGCTTTATTCTCCAGATCGTGATTTGGACGAATGCCCTCATTCACCCTTTTACGTTCGTCGTGAAGACGGCATTCTCAGACCTATTCTTGCGGTTAGAAGCACATTTTCATTTTCCGTCGTCCTTTAAAGAAGTTTTCATTGTTTTTACTTTTTTTTTGGGAAACAGCGACCCGTGTCGCTTGAATTGACAGCTCGAATTCTGTTATCCCAGTTCAGTATGATCAACTATTCAATGTCCTTATCTCGATATCGTTTCTGTCAGTAAAGAATGATTCCATCCATCTGAATAACGTATCCATCAATCTGCCTATCCGTCAATAATCGATAGGCTCCTGTTATTTCTGGGAAAAATGGAGTTCGTTGTGCGCATTTTTAAGGAATAAAAGTTTGGATTGGTACCTTGAAAGTTTTTATTGAATTTATGCAATCTTTTCTTTGCAATACCACATAAGATCAAAAGTGGTAATAAAAGCAGAGACTTGGCCCTAATAAGGAACCTTAAGGAACTCCACAGAAAATGGAGTAAATCAAAGGTTTTCAACAAAAACAAAATGAAATCTTTAAACGAATATGGTATCTTAACTATTTTACTGTTTTGACCTTTTATTGCTTTGACCTAAATAATAACCTAACAGCTTTTATTTTCAATAATTTCCATTGTGATTGAAGATTGTCAAAGCCAGTAGAGTTCTTCTCTTCTATTTTTTAGGTTTTTGAAACTCAAAATCTTAAAACGAAAAGATAAATCTGCAGAGATGAAAGTCGTGTTCTAAAAAACACTTAACTAGGATCACTAGGAAAAATTACATCCAGAATAATACCGGCGGCGCGGCGCCTTGGAAAAACGCATAAGACACGAGTGTTTCCTGGACGAAGACTAAAAGTATTTATTCATGGAGTCGATAAAACTTTTATAAATCCGTTGAAATCTCTATAAAGGATTGTACCTATTAAAAAAAACAAATGGGGTTTCTTCAAGCAAAGGACGTAGGTAATAGGAACAAGTCAATGAAGAGGTTATTCCTGTAACAAGACAGGTTTCTCCTCATTTGCCATTTCCATGCATAGATGTCATTTAAGCAAGGCAATTATTTCTCCTAGTTTTCATACTCAGAAAACGATCATAACTCCCTCTTTTGACGAAAGTTTGAAGCATTTGTTTTCTCCAAATTCCAATTTGAAAAACCTAATACCTTCTCCATTACTACCCCACTTTATTTATCACCGCTTATCTTCCTCCACTGACCATTTTCTTACAAAAAACAAGAATCAAAACAAAATCCCAAAAAAATCCAACAGGAACTTGTCTTTTCTAGTTATGTAGGCACAGGACAATACCCCTTGTTCGACACACCTACAACAAATCTCGTCTCACATGCTTTACGTTCCAGTTGCAGGTAGCTCACGACAAGACAAGTGGCTTCCCCTAATCTCACATTGCCTATCCTGTGGCACATGACGTTTCACATGTGTTTTCCTTTTCTCTAGGCCTCGCGCACACTATCACGTGTTATAGCTCAAGGAAAGGAATATACCCCTAATCCCTTTTGCTACATTTTGTTGTGTTCGGCTAACTCCTACAACAAGTGCAACATTGACAGCCAACGAAACACTAATAAGACTTGTTTTCTTCTTTTTTTTCGATTCAAATATCGCGCCAAATTGTCGGTCATCCACTTGAGTAATTTAATTTTTTTATACCTCCCTGAACAAGGACGAAGATTCGGAGGAATTTTCAGGGAATCACTCGAAAATCAGTAGCGTGAAACCGTTAACTATTAAACGGATGGTTTGTTCGAAGGACAGTAAAAATAAAAATTGAAAATTAAACAAAAAACACTATCAAGACCATATGCTACGAGGTAATGATGTTGAACCGTTATTGGGATATTCTAGAAGCAGGATACACCTCCTCGTGATTTTGTTGTAAAGTGTTTACATTATTTGCGATCCACAAGTTGTTTATCCATAGTCGCCACCGCCGCCGGCCAAACGATCCGTTGAGCCTTCGCTTCGTGGTGGCCGTATGGCTATAAGAAGACGCAATGTGTTCAATTTGTTTATTCTACAGTAACGAAAGATCGAATTCCTGAAGGCAGGACAAGGAGGCGGAATCAGAGAAAACAATGGTTTTACAAAGATTCCATCAACAAGCTAAGGATATGATGATGATGGTGGCGTATTAAGGAGTTGTCGGTATTATTTTTTTTGTGGAGTTTCACTTTTCATCGAAACGGGATACTTCTATGCCTGCACGAAGTTTTGGCAATGAAATTGAAACCATTATATAGCTTAAGTAACCACCTGTCGTTCTATAACGAAGAAAATATGGAAATTTGAACCGATTACACAGGCATTGTGAACCCTTGCGAAAAATATCGCACAAGGAATCATATCTGAAACGAGACAAGAAAGAAAGTATGATTGCAACGGTACCGTATGTCAAGCTCATTAAACTCCTATTTATGCAGCATTGTCAAATGGGGTAATAGGAATCGTGTGGAGATTAATGCTTCGAAAACTTAATGCTACCTTCCGTCGTTAAAGCTAAACATTCCCTTCATGCCACTGTTCATGAATGGCACTTTCATCGAATAAACTCGGTATGTGTGTCAACGAACACCTCCGTTGGAATAACCATAGATTTGAGATCGCCAAAAATGCTGCTTAGTGCTTAGATTTTCTGTACCGATGCAAGAAGTAGTTTTCCCCATCTGATCTGGCTACAATTTATAAAGCGTTTATACGCCCAAAATTCGAGTATAACTCAACCTCTGGGCAAGAGCTTCGCAAAGAGCATTAAGATTGATAGGAAATAGAACTGCCGCTGAAACAATTGCACCTCTCGAACACCGACGCAATGTTTCATGTCTTTCCTTATTTTATCGTTTCTTTTGCAAAATATGTTCACTCGGAGTAGCCAGTTGCATTCCTCCCTTTAAAAGTTTCTCCCGTAATACTAGTCTCGCAAGGAATGCTCATCAGTTCACCCTTAAGCCCAATTTCGGACGTACCGTGAAATATAGGGATTCTTTTTTCAGCCGAACAACACGAATTTGGAATGGCTTACCCGTCGGGATATTCCCTTGCTATTTTGACCTGCAAGCATTCAAAACCAATGTTAATCGATACCTCCTATCTTTCCCCTCCATTACTTCCTAATGCCCGCGCAGTGTGTTGTACATTAAAAGGAAAACAAGTAGTCCCTTGTGCGAGCGTTAATTATAGGTATATAAAAAAAAAACAAAAAAAAAACATTTTAAAAGAACTCTGCCATAATGCCGTGTTCGATTTTTATCACATTGGAAGGCTAGATTTTTGATAAAAGTAACATTTACGTCGAAATTTAACACTTATAAAAAATGTCTAAACCATCATTACTAAACGGTTTGCAGTTTTAGAAATATTAAAAAATAAAAAAATAATTGCATGACGGGATCGCACGTACTTGCTCATATGTGGGGTCACATCGTCGAATAATATTTAAAAAAATAAGTAACATTAACATCACACGTCTTGTATAGTAACGAATTTATGAAAACAGTATTTTTAAAATTGTAGGAAGGGTTTGATAAAATCCTGTTTTTTTATTTTTAGTTTTTTGAAAACAATTTTTTTTTATATATATTGGTTAGCAGTTTTTTAGAGTTTATTATTATACATGTGATTATAACATTTAAAATAATTTTGTTTGATTAGTTTTAAAAAAATATTGATATTTTCAAAGGGAAAATTTCAAAAATTTATTTCAATTTGAAAAAAAAGTTTGATATGCAGAATTAATTTAGATACCTAGATCTTTTCAAATGTAAAATTTGATAGAAATCTAAGGAGCCGTTACCGAGAAAGCGAAAAATTAAAAAAAAAAACCGTTATATGAAAGGTACCGTTCATAGACTTTTCCCATAAATTTGGTTCTGATCAAATAATAGCCAATACCAACAAAAAAATTCTCAACAAATTTCATCAACATCGTTGGAGCCATTTTCGAGAAAAATAAGCTTTTGTTAAACGGTCATATGGCAGGTACCGTTATCTTAAGCCCCAAAATTAAAATTTCAAAAACTCCCCTGTTACCTGCTCGAACTTTACAAATTTTGTTTAAACAGAAAGCAAACCATTTGAAATATTTCAAAAACTTTATTATCGGCTTGAAGTACAATCAAAACTCGACTTCGTTCATATGGCCACCGCGAGCACGTTTGCAGCGGTCGATTCATTGGACCCAATTTTCGATGACTAATAACTCCCTTTTATTCTATCACATAAAAGCTTTGAAGAAAAGTCCTATAAGTCAGGACTTCGGTTACACATTTCAATGTTGGCTCTGAGCTCTTCCAACGTCGTCGGCTTGTTGGCATAAACCAATGACTTAACGTAGTACCAAAGAAAATAGTCAAGAGGCGTTAAATCGCACGAACGAGGCGGCCAATCGACTGTACCATTTCTTCAGATAACACGCTCATCGAACTTATTCTTCAATAAATCGATTGTAAAGTGTGCTGTGTGGCTTGTGGCACAGGTTTCTGTTGAAACCACATGTCGTCCAAGTGCAAATCTTCCGATTCGGGCCAAAAATAATCGGTAATCCTGGCGCCATGACGCTGGCCATTCACAGTAACGTGACGATCGTTATCGTCGACGAAAAAAATATGGCCTAATAACGCCACCGGCATGCAAGCCGCACCAAAGAAACATTCAACAAATCAACGCTCTTAAAGTTGCGGTCACCGACTCCGAATTTCGGTAGAAAATTTTTATAATTTGCAGACGTTCCTCAATGATGTACTTTACCATAGTGAAAATGTTGAATAAATTGACAATGACAGTTCGATGATTAGTGAATGGGTGCGTTCACAAATTAAATTCGAAGTTGTCATGTCCCTATTGGAAAACCCGATATCATTAATACGGTTAGATTGCATTTGGATTAGTTAACGTTTGTAAAGAGAGCTTTACAGCTCGCAAAAGTGAAACTTAGTCATGGTAACTAGATTAGTCGGAACGAGATCGAGTGCGAATTTGTTTCTCTCATTTCTTAGAGTATGAAGGCTATGATTATTGGAGACTTCAAAATCGAATTTCAACCTCAAACCAGAACCTTCGAAATTTAAGTGACGTTATTATATGGTCTAAACAAAGAAGTTAGCAAAACTTTTAAGCTTTGCGACTAAGTATTTACAATGCACTTCAGCGGTCTTTATTGCAACAGTCTTTAAAGTCACAGGCATTAGGGACATTTTTTTTTATTAAAAACCAAAAAGAAGCTGTTCGCTTTCTCTATAGAATATGCTTAGTTATATGTACAACATAAATGTCTGTAGGTGTTGCAACGTTTCATATTCAATGCAATTTTTTTCGATACTTCTAATCTTTCTGTTAGAAATTTTCTATCGTCTCCAGACATCCAATAAGGTGTCAAAATGTCAATTTGTTGTTTCCACCACACAAAGTTCACCCTGGCCTCCATAAACAACCCAAATTATATTTCTAATGCTCCTGATGTGGCACGTAACAATTGCAAGTTCTATTTATCATATTACTGCCTCTGCCTTGAACCATTTTGAAGCCATGTAAAATGGGTTTCAGCAAACACTTTTTTATCTTTATCTCAATGCAAATACAGTAGACATTCAGTTGTGAAGTTTGTTTGCCAAATTCAAGTTCACCATTTGTTTATCTGACCCTAAAAAGTAAAGTTCAAAAAAAATTTGTTTTTAAAGAAAAAAAAATCATTGAAGAAAAGACTTGGTTCCGGTGGAAAGTGAAATTTTATGAATGAGATCTTTTTTGAGTTATTTTTGAATAATTTCAAAACGACAAACCTGGAAAGATAAAAGTTTGACATGAGTCAATAAAATGTGTGATGCTTCATACAATGTTGCAAATTTGTTGTTTTTTAGTCTTACAGAATTGAATGGATTTTTTTTTTATTTATTTAATGATATCTTTGATAACCCTTCGGATATGGAATCATCTACCATGCCTTTCGCTTTGTAAATAAAAATTTAAACAGTATCCACGCTTCTTAGGCTCAATTCATATTGTTTGTTTCGGGTTAACTATTCCAAATTCGTGTTGTTCGGCTAAAAAACGAATCTCTATATTTCACAGTACGTCCGAAATCGGGCTCAAGGGTGAACTGATGAGCATTCCTCGGGAGACGAGTATTGCGGGAAAAACTTTCTTTTAAGTGGAGGAATGCAACTGGCTACTTCGAGTGACCATTTTTTGTAAAAGATACGATAAAATAAGGAAAGACATGAAACATTGCGTCGGCGTCGGTGTTCGAGAGGGGCAATTGTTTCAGAGGCAGTTCTATAACCTATCAATCGATTTTGTATTTTATCAAGAGGTGGGAGTTATACTCGAGTTTAGGGGGTATAAACGCTTTATAAATTGTAGCCAGATTAGAAGGGGAAAAATACTTCTTACACCGATACAGAAAACCTGAGCTTTTCGGTTTCTTT
This sequence comes from Platycheirus rosarum, assembly GCA_963971375.1. NCBI lineage: Eukaryota > Metazoa > Arthropoda > Insecta > Diptera > Syrphidae > Platycheirus > Platycheirus rosarum. The sequence goes on along the minus strand of OZ020509.1, from coordinate 123,398,771 downwards.
GATGTAAGTGCCATTCATGGACAATGACATTGGGGTATGTTTAGCTTTAACGACAGAAGACAGCATTGAGCATTAAACTCCACACGATTCCTATTACCCCATTTGACAATGCTGAGTTTAATGAGCTTGACACACGGTACCGTTGCAATTGTACGTCCGAAAGCGGAGGACGTTTATCGTCGAACGAATATAAAAGCTGATGGTAGAGTCGTCAGCAAAACCGTTTAGTGGATTAGAAGTAACAGGCAGAAGATCATTGATAAAAATGAGGAAAAGAGTTGGAGACAGAACGAAGCCCTGGGGCACACAAGCATTTATTTAGTGGGAATCAGACTTGAATCCGTCCAATACAACTTGTATCGAACGGTCCAGAAGATAGCTTCTAACCCAATGAACAAGAGTATCATCGATCCCAAAAGCACGCATTTTCGATAAGAGAGCTTCAGGCCAAACTCTTTCAAAAGCCTTCGAAATATCAAGCGCTATAATTTTACTTTCACCAAAGCGATGTAAGGACTTGTTCCACTGTTCGGTGAGATATGCCATCAGATCACCAGTGGAACGGTTGCTGCGGAAGCCATATTGACGGTCATGGAGAAGCTTTCGATCTTCGAGATATTCCTTAAGCTGACGGTAAATCAGCGTTTCCATGACTTAAGAAAGAAGGGATGTTACTGCTAGGGGTAAGAGGAGGGAGAGGATGGGTCACTTTCTTAGGGACAGGCTGGACAAATGCTGTTTTCCATCTTCTAGGAAACATTCCAGAAGAGTAGGAGCGATGGAAAAGCTTACGCAATGGCTTTGCCAGTGTGGATGAACACCTCTTCAGAAGAATCGGGGATATACCATCCGGGCGAGCAGATTTGTGTATATCGAGATCTTTGAGAACTCTTGCAACTGTACGAGTGCGGAAGAAAATCTGTCCCATGGAAAAATTTACATTCTCAAGTAGAAGAGGGGCATCGTTGCTGTGAGGCAGCGAAATGGGCGGCGAGCAAGTTTGCCTTCTCTGAAGAGCAAAAAATTGGTTTATTGTCGATGAGCGTTGGAACCGAAGATGTTGAGGAGTTTTTAATATTTTTTTATAAATGACCAGAAACTTTTACTGGTAGAATGCAGAAATTATTGCCGTAATTTTTGGTCATGCCAAAATTTGGTTAGTTCAATAACGGAGTTGCATGAGTTTCTTACTTGTTTGTGCTTTTTCCGATTTTCCTCTGTAGGGTTGGCTTTGTAAGAACGGAAACTTACTTCTTTAAGCCTGATAGCTTCTTTCCACTCAGAATTAAACCAGGACTTTTCTTTAGGCTTGATGTTTTTGCTCTCTAAGAAACAAAAGCATTACATTTGTGATAATTTCAGCACTGGCATCAATGTCACTATCGAGGAAGCATAGTGACCAGTTAAAGTTATGGAAGAAATTATTCAGGCCGTCCCAGTTGGCTTTCTCGTATTGCCAATTGGTCCTGGTGGAAAGTTTTTCTTTAACTGGATAGTTGGAGGACGAGAAATTAGCGGAAATGACACAATGGTCCGAAGTGCCAAATGAAAAGTTACACTAATGGTATACTTATCGGGGTGAGAAGTAAGAACCAAGTCAAGAGTATGGGCGGACTGCCCAGCAGTATTCGCGTTATCACATAGATCAGTTGGGTAAGGTGATGTAACCCGGCAACGAGCTCAACATACTTTCTTTCGGGTGTTGTCTGTCCAGAATAGCGGAGCCAATTGGAATTGTGTACATTGAAATCGCCCGCAATAAAGATTTCACTGCGAGGACAAAGGGAAATAATTTCCGAGATGGGATCAGACAGCGCATTAAATTTGCTAAAAGTCAATAACTGTCGAGATTAGGGCTCCTGTAAATAAAACAATAATGAATGATATGCTTGCGGACAGTGAATTTGAGTCACAAGAACTTAAAGTCCATATTGGAACATTTTCCGTATTGGGGAAGGCTCTGGCAAGCAATATCATTCCTAACAAGAGTAATGGCACCAAGCTATACCTAGGTAGAGCAAATTCCAATAATTCAGTATTTATTCCAACCTCAGTTTCACTTAGTGACAAGACAGCTGATCTGTATTTCACAGTAAGGACGCAGACATGAAAAAATTTGTTTTCTTATCCCACAAACGTTACTTACCATTAAAAAAATAATCACACACATGACACAATTTTGACTAAGTCGAACTGCGTAGTGTAAGTCAAGTTAATTTCTATTTATATTCTATTTCGTTACTCTATGTATCTTTATTGTATCTTTATTGATTCATCGGAAAACCTTTTATTTTATTTTAGGTTAAATATTAACAAACAAATGTTTAAAAAAGGCTTACTAGTCTAGTACCAAACTAAACAATAATTAACCATTGCATTTTTAGCACACGCAAGCCGATGATTTATTACTATTTGTTTTAACTAAAGGATGTGACACTCAACACCTTTAAGGATAAAACGAATCTACCTGCCACCACAAAGGTTTGTTTTGTGCAATTTTATTTTATTTTTTGCAGGGATAGTCATATCCTCCCAGTTCGCCACCATTACACCTGCTGGTAGTAGTAAAGGTATTCAAAAAGAATTTCATTGTCAAAACTAATCACCGTTTCGCTCAAAATTAAATTGACAGAAACAAAAAATTAACCGTATTCTAACAAAGACACCTTTGGATTTCTCATATCGCACCTAAGCAATCGCCAGGTAAGTTAGAATGTCCTTCGAGTCAGGTGAATTGGGATCACACCTAGCTAACCAGACGATCTGTATTGTTTCGCATTGTGTTTCCTGGCGCCTACCCTGTGGCGCTAAGGTTTCTTTATCTAAAAACAAAAGGATTCGAAACTACAAGGATTCAATAATTAGTTTTCAAGGAACCAACTCTGAAATTTGAATGTGAAATGAGGTTACCAAAAAAAAAAAACCGCCAAAAGTATTTATTTTTCCCTGACACACTGTCAAGGAGATTTCATACTATTTCAACAATCTGTTGTACCAGGATAAATCAAAGACTCTTCCAGACTTCTTGGTGGCCCATGTGTTGGACAAAGTTATGTTAACTCCTGCAGTATCCACCTACCAGTTCGTCCTTTAGAAATTCTAAGGCAAAACAAATATGGAATTCCTTTGTTGAATTATCGAAATTTCTGTGCACACGCTCCAAGGACTATTTAAAAGAAAATTGCTTCCCAACAAATCAAAGGAAACCATTACTGTCCTCCAGAACAATGATACATCCAAGGACCTGTTCCAATTGTCAATTTCGCAAAAACCTGTGCGGTGATTTTTCAAATCTGATAAAAAAAAATACATGAGGTGCCTTTCTCTTTTCAATTTTTATTTTTGTTATACCGGGAAGGTATAACGGCGCCGATCATTAAGGATAGAAGATCCTTCCTTAAAATTGTGATTTTTTTTGTTAATAAAATACAATTTTCCCAAAATTAAAAAGAATAATAAAAAAAAATTGTTTTTAATGGTACTCACTTTGAAGAAGACTCGTTAACCTGATCCTCGGGCGTTTGCTCTTCATCGGATGGCGATGGTTTTGCGGTATCTGGAAGGATACAAAGGGAAGAGAAGAAAAATTGCAAAATATTAATAACCGTATAACAAAAAAGGTGTCGAGTTTCTAGGGAAAAGAGATACAGACTGTATAAATTTTAACCTCAAAATACAAAGGATGTCCATATAGTTGATGATGCGCAAACATTTAATTAGTAAATTAATCATCAAACTGGTGAGCAGGTCTTTGGAAAGAGGTCTCTTTAAAATGGGACAACTGGTGCACACGTATAATACTCCTTGACTGACTGACCTGTGGGGTTTACTTAGCAAGTATAACAATTTTTGAAGAATTGAGGCGAAAGATTTTGAAAATTATTAAAAAAAAAATTTAAGCAAAAACACTTTTGAAGAAATCGTAATTGCTTGAGCTTAATGAGGAAGACTGTATTTAAGGCCCGAACTGTTTATGGATTTTCTGGTGCTGGGACTGTATGGCAATGCTGCCAAAGTTTGCTTAGGTTTTCAGGTTGACAAACGATATTATATATAAGTTCCCAGGTAAAACAGTTCCTCAATTTTATTTGCGATTATGTGTAGGTTCTACTAAGGCAAGTTATCCATCGTAAAAAATTGAGATAACAATTAAACATGACATTACGACCATAGAGAAATCTAAAAAAAAGTGATCCAGACAAAATGTCTGTCAGTATGTATAACAAGCTGCTGCCTAAACGGCTCAAGCGATTATTTTCAAATTTGGTGTCTCTGATTCTTTTGGCATTCCCCAGAGGGGAAATAGAAATTTTATATGTAGGCCTAAAAATAACAATACTTGCCATATGACTGTTTAGGAAAAGCTAATTTTTCTCGAAAATGGCACCAACGATTTTGATGAATGTTGTGGTTTTGACACTTTATTTTAAGTCTAGATAGTGTTATTTTTCTAGGGTAATATATGCACATATGACCAAGTAGCAAACCCTACAGAGGTAAATCGGATAAAGTATAAACAAGTAAAGAACTCCTGCAACTCCGTTATTGAAAGAAACACATTTTTGCATGACCAAAAATTACAGCAAAAAATTCTGCAGTATCCCAAAGGCAGTAAATTTTGTCGGTCATTTGTTAAAAATATTAAAAACTCATCAACATCTTCGGTTCCAACGCCAATGACAAACCAACTGTTTACTCTTTAGAGAAGGCGAAATTGCTCGCCACACATTTCCCTGTCAACTTCACGCTGCCTCACAGCAACGTTGCCTCTCCTGTACTTGAGAATGTACATTTTTCCATGGGACAGATTTTTTTCCGCACTCGTACAGTAGCAAGAGTTCTCAAAGATCTCGATATACACAAATCCCCTGGCCCGGATGGTATACCCCCGATTCTTCTGAAGAGGTGCTCTTCCACACTGCGTAAGCTTTTCCATCGCTTCTACTCTTCTGGAATCTTTCCTAGAAGATGCAAAACAGCATTTGTCCAGCCTGTTCCTAAGAAAGGTGACCCATCTCCCCCTCCTCCTACCGACCCCTAGCACTAACATCCGTCATGGAAACGCTGATTTACCGTCAGCTTAAGGAATATCTCGAAATTCGAAAGCTTCTCCATGACTGGTGATCTGATGGCATATCTCACCGAACATCGCTTTGGTGAAAATAAGATTATTGCTGTTGATATCTCCAAAGCATTTGATAGAGTTTGGCATGAAGCTCTCTTATTGAAAATGCATGCTTTTGGGATCGATGATACTCTTGTTCGTTGGATTAGAAGCCGTTCAATACAAGTTGTATTGAACGGATTCTAGTCTGATTCCCTCAAAATAAATGCTGGTGTGCCCCAGGGCTCTGTTTTGTCTCCGACACTTTTCCTCATTTTTATAAATGATCTTCTGTCTGTTACTTGTAATCCACCTAACTGTTTTGCTGACGACTCTATCCTCAGCTTTTCATATTCGTTCAATATTCACGTCCTTCGCCTTCATACGTACAATTGCAACGGTATCGTGTGTCAAGCTCATTTAACTCCGATTTACACAGCATTGTCAAATGGGGTAATAGAAATCGTGTGGAGTTTAATGCTTCGAAAACTCAATGCTGCCTTCTGTCGTTAAAACTAAACATTCCCTTTATGTCACTGAATAGGGATTCTTTTTTTAGACGAACAACACGAATTTGGAATAGTTTACCCGTCGAGATTTTCCCTTGCCATTTTGATCTGCAAGCATTCAAAACCAATGTTAATCGACACCTCCCATCCTTCCCTTTCCTATTTTTCTAATTCCCGCGTGTACTCTACATTAAAAGGGAAACAAATAATCCCTAGTGCGTGCGCTAATTATAAAAAAATGGCCTTACCAGTTGTCACATACACATCCGCGGCTTGTGTGCTTACTAAAACGCACTCTGATCTCTTAACGGAGAAGAAAGTCTTACGGAGAATTGTTGCTTTGGTTTCGTGTGCGAGAAAGGACGAGAGAAGATACATTCATGAACGGTTTGCAATATAACTCTTACAAGATAGACTCCGGTGTGCTGGGCACCCAGCTCGCATGAGCGAAGTGGAACCTTGTTCGTAGCCTTTTGCAATTCTTTTTATGGTAGAAGGCAACGTGGCGGGCGGTAGAAAAATAAGGAAGAATTTAAAATAAGGTACCGATGCACATTTGTTTTCGTTGAAAGGATGGCGAAGACCAGGACGCCCTTAGCCTTGGGGTGCGCAACTTGATGGCGTTGGCCAATAATCGGGATGTGTGGAAAAACTTATTGAACGAGGCCCGGACCGAAACCCGGTTGGTGCGATGATATAATAATGAAGTAATAAACTTCTTTAATCCAATCAACATTTTTCCTACATACTTTGATAATTAAAGACCCACATTAGTGCAGTGCGGCTACAAAAGTCAAACAAATGTTTGTCAAGGTTTATTTTTGAACTGAATGAGATGTCTCTTTTTTCTGCACCAGAAGAACTCTCTTATAAGTTAAAATATATGATTATATAGAAACTTGTGTAAAAAACTTTTCATTTTCTATATTAGAAAAATTTGTCAGTAAACATTTTTTATTAAATTTGTAAAATCAGTCGATTGTGATCCGATGATGACTATATAGTCGAAACGCGTCATCTATAACCATAAATAAAAATGAAGTGTCTGCTTTTAATATAAAAATAACAATTTTTACAAGAAAGTATATTTAGTAGATATGTATGTACTCATAACAAAAACACACTTTTTAATTTTTTTGTCTGTCTGTTTGTTCGGGGTAATCTCGGGAACGGCTGCACCAATTTTGACGGAACTTTCACTGAGAGATTGCTGATGTTTTAGAGAGTAATTTAGGTTATTTAAACTACCTGCTAGGTGGCGATGTTAGTGCTTTTTTGGAAAATTCTAATTTATGCACCGATTTTGACGGGACTTTCACAGGCATATAGCTGATGTTGTAAGGCTATTTTAATCATCCGTTGGTGCCACTGGCGTCGTTTTACAAGCAGATAGCTTATTTTGTAAGAAGCAACTAAGGGTATTTTGATTACTAGGTGGCGCCACGGCGGCCGGGTTCGTTTTTCTAAAAAATGTATGGTATACACGAACAACGCGGGTGGGTAAGCTAGTTATAAAATAAAAATAAACTATAAGGAGTTTTATTGACTTTATACCAATTTAGTTTGATAAAATGACAAAAATTCTCCCCTTTCAGCTATAATTTTGTAATATTCTTTTAAACATACATACATTAGGTTGGAATCAAAAAAAATTAATTCAAAGCCACGAAATATAAATTCCAAGATCCAGATTGAGATCATACAACCGAACCATTCAACAGCGTCATCATTATCATCAGTGTCTTCACGAGAAGGAAGTGCTGCTTCTATGGCTTCATTCCCACATTTCAATGAAAGCTTCCACAATGAATCTGATCCAATTCTCATGATCATTATGTTGTAATCTCTTGTCGGTTGGGCATTCATTCACTAAAACTCAAGTATATGTCAAGGCAACATAACTACGCATCAGTGTCTGTAGTCTGATTTTTGTTTAACTTTTTGGGGATCGGAATACCAAAGTGACATGGGAACGTACATCGGATTCCTTTAGTGTATTTATCAACCAAGTACGTTCTAGTTATTCTTATATCGAGGTTCGACAGAAGTATCGGATTTTGTGCGCATGTAGGTTAAGGTATTGTCATTTTTTCCCTTTAACCCTTCTACAGTTTTTGGAACCGACAATAAAAAAAAAATAAGATTGTCTTTCTTCCAAAAAAAAAAAAATTGTTTAAAGAATTCAAAACAGAGGGATCCTCCCGATGATGGGTAACAAAAGACATTTCAATATGCCCCCATATTTAGTTTTGTGATGGAGTGTGTTGTGTTTACTCGGCCGAGGTTTGGAAGAGGAAGTTAGCTTGAACAGCGAATTCAGTCGCAATTAACCTTTTGTCTTTTGTCCCTAATGTTTGAGAAGGTGGAAGGGGCCATTTCGTCTTCGATACACTTTCCTTCGCAGTCTTTGTTAAGTGATCAGGAAATTTCCATGTTTTTTTTATTATTTATTTACTTTTGTTACCTTATGCAACGTTGTTGTTGGTGATTACCCCTTCGGTCTTGATGATTTTCGCTGGAAATCCATCGAATGGAACAAATCACTTCCAAAGAAGACCACCTGAGCAGGGGTTGCCGAAGAACTGCCGGTGCATGCCGTTTTTTTATAAAATAAAGTTGTAGAAAATAGTTGAGGTGACAATTTGGAGCCTTGTGGGATACGATCATAAATTTGTTGTTCGTCTAAAATTCGAATTGCCACGCCTTGAAGTCTTACAGACGAATAAGTTTCCGTTTCAGAACTGCATTCCGGTATTTTGTAGAAAAAAAAACAGAATTATGAAAACATTTTACGCCCATCAAAAAGTATTCCTACAACTAGGACTTCCATTAAGAAAAACTTCTATACAGCTGCTTCAAGGCATCACCCTTCAACTAGTGCACACAACTGGCATGACACCCTATGTGGAATAATTATCAAATAATTCTCCAAAGGATCTAAAAAAAAAAAACACCATCCAATGCTATCCAGTCCTGATAACACTTCTGTTGGCTCTTTTTTCTAAAAAAAGGACGAAAACTCATCTAAATAGTTCCATGTTCCTTGCAGCGCCATCATTTTCATAAAGAGTTCATTCACCGAACCTATTTAAAAAAATAATATCACCATGGTCTATCCCGTAAAAAGGACATTCAATTTGTTGTTGTTCCTACTTGGTATGGAGGATTCCCCTAGGAAGTAATTAGCGGACCTTTTACACCAATTTGGGAAATGATGGCACGAGCCATATTTTTTTTTATGCAAGTTTCCACATATGTCGTCCTTTTGTGTCCTGCTAGGAAGAGCCCTACATAACACACACATCTTGTGGATACTTTGGAGAAATTTCCGCGCTCATTGTTGATGGTTTGTCATCATCACCATCCGTTACATTTAATTTGAATTTTCCTTTGCAATGTGAGTTTTCCTGGCGCGCGCGCGCGATTCATCCTAGCGAGACCAAATTATTCATCTCTAGCACACTCCAAGTCGGTTGTGTGGTGTATTTAGGCATCCGAGACGACTGTGTCAGGTGTGGTTTTTTTTTCGCTGGTATATTTCTTCCAAGATTCTAATGTGGGGCAGTTGTAAGGTGCATGAATGGGGGTGATACCGACTTGGCGTGTAAGCCTTGGTCCCCGATGGACGGTGGTATTAGTACAACATAGCGGTTAGCTGTTTCTTTGTTGTGCAACAGTGCAACGAAGCACATCGGAAAATGGGTCTAGTCTCTAGTGGTATTCTGATGTTAAGAATTGTTTTTTTTTTTGGGTGGGGCGAGGAGGGGTATACTCGATCATAGTGAGTCTAAGGCAGGTGTTTTAACTGAAAAGTTTTAGTCGAATTTAAAAATGTCAACGGGAATTTGGAAAAACTGAATTGTTATACTATAGGTCCAGTCGACAGGTGGGTTTCAGATAGAAAAGTTAGAGATGTTATTCAGTGATGGGTAATTAACATTTTCTCAAGTTTTGACCCTCGAGGACTCTGTGTGAAAAGAGGAGCGGCGGGGGACTGCAAAATGTTCGACCTTTCTCCGATTTTTATTTAAATAATTTCTTTTTTTTTCGTCCTACGGCAAAAGCACCTGCATATTGTATGTAAAATTTCCTAAAATGTTAAACTTGCGGAGGGCTGTGCGGTAATTTTTTTTAAATATGAAGTTTCAATGTTCTCTTACAGATTTTTTTCCTTCGAAACTAACACTATTTATTTTTTTGATTATGGATTGCACAATTGATTTAAAGAAGTTTTTCATTATTTCTCCTGCGCAAGCACTACTTGAAATCCTGTTTTATGGGTCTCGCGTTGGGCGCCAAATACAAAATGAATAAAAAGCTTACAAAATAGATGTTTTAAATCTTTCCCGAAGAAAGTTTTATAATTTTTTGTGCATTTGCATTGAATTCCTTTAAAAATTCTGTTTGAAAATGTCTCGCGTTGGACGCCATTTACAAAGTATGAACTGGAAAAGCAATTGATGAAGTGTGAAATCCAAAAAAAAAAAAAATGGGCACGACTGGGTCGCACGTACTTGCTCGTATTTGCCTAATTACATTGGAAAGCAAGATCTTTGGCAAAAACAAGTAACATTTGCGTTAAAAATAACACAATTTGAACTTATAAAAAGTATTAAGAACCACAATACTTAACGGTTTTTAGTAAAAATGAAGTATGCCATCACGTCACACGTCTTAAATAAAAAGGAATTTATGAAAAATGTATTTCTAAAATTATGGGACCGGTTTTGATAAAATCATGTTTTTTATTTAGTTTTTTGAAAAAAAATTATGCAGTTTTTTAGAAATTATTAAAATACATGTGATTATAAAATTTAAAATATTTTTTTTTGATAAGTTTTCAAAATATTGATCTTTGCAAAAAAAAAAATTCAAAAATTAATTTTAATTAAAAAAAAAAGTTATTCAAAATTTTGATATGCAGAATTAATTCGGCTACCTAGATCGTCTTAAATATAAAATTTGACAGAAATCCAAAGAGCCGTAACCGAGATAGCCAAAAATTAAAAAAACCGTTTTATGAAAGGTCCCGTTAATAGACTTTTCTGTATATGTGGTACTAATCAAATGATAGCCAATACCAACAAAAAAATTCTCAAATTTTTTTATTAAAATCGTTGGAGTCGTCTTCGAGAAAAATAAGATTTTCCTAAACGGTTATAAGACAGGTACCGTTATTTTTAGGGCTAAAAACAAAATTTCAATTTCCCCTCTGGGGAATCCCAAAAGAATCACACACACCAAGTTTGAAGATAATATCTTAAGCCGTTTAGGCTGCAGCTCGTTATACATACTGACAGGCAGACAGACATACATTTTTTCTCGATCACTTTTTTAGACTTCTCTATGATCGTAGTACCATGTTTGATTGTTATCTCATTTTTTTTAATATTCACGAATCCTAAACTTGCCTTATAGTCCCTATAATCGCAAGTAAAAATGTAAACAAAGGATTGTATATCTTTCCCTGTCAAAGCACTAAATTATGTCAGAAATTTAATTTTAATGTTCCACGCGTTGGGCGCCATTTAAAAAAGAAACAAGTTAATTAAAGACGCATTGACCATATCAAACAAATTACATTACAAATCATTTCCATATTTGCACTTAATATTCTATTTAAATATGTTTTTCGTTGGGAGCCATTTACAAAGTGGCACGTCGAAAAAAGTTATATAACACAGATTATCGTTATTGCACAAGCACTTGATTTTGAATGAAATCTCGCTTAATATGCAAAGCGTTTGGCGCTTTATATAAAATATCATTGGAAAATAAGAAAGGAGTGCAAAAACAGACTGTCTCACGTTGGGCGCCATTTACAAAGTAACAATGACAAAAAAAAATTAAAGAAATAATAAAACAATTAACTTTTACTTCTTTTACTTAGAAAATTTACAAAAATCATTTCTACAACTGTGGAAGCATAGAATAAACACAAGCTATGTCAAAACGGCAGACTAAACTTTCATCGTAAGGGGCCTTCAATTATGCCAAGAAACGCGCGATTTGTCAAGCCCTTGAAACATAAATTCACAATTTTCCAACTGAATAGACTGTATGTAAATCACGAGAATTGAATTTAGAAAAGAGCAGCAAGAAACTCAAAATCAAAACGTGTAGGTTGTAGGGGAACACCACGAGGGGGGATTTTAAATACACTGCTTTGGTTACTGTTCGCCAACAGGATTTAAATCAAACTGAGTCTAACCGGTGCCAAAATCATGGCTTAAGTTGACATCATTATAAAGTATCTCTGTCTCTATATCTCTATATGTCTACATCTCTATATATCTTCTTTATATTTGTATATCTTATATCTCTAAATCTCTATGTCTCTATATCTCTATACCTCTATATATATCTGTATCTCTATATCTATATATCTTTATGTCTTTATATCTCTATATGTTTATAACTCAATTTCCCTATATTTTGATATCTCTTAATAGTATAGGGAAATCTGTAACTCCTCCGTCTACCAAACTTCACAAATTCGTGCTGTCGTTAAGCCACAGAAGTATATCAAACAAATCTCCAGAAATGCATTTAAGCCTCTCCCACAGGAACCGTTTTTTTCCTATGTTTCAATCCAGCACCTTATTCATCTACCTACCAAATTTCATCGAAATCCGTTGATCTGTTGAGGCGTGATTGAGGAACAAACATCTAAACATACAAACATTCACATTTGTAATATAATAAAGAAAATAATAAAACTTCACTAAAACAATGATTACGAATTGTAAAGCGCAAGCAATAATCTCCGAACCAAAAACCCGTTACAATAGAGAAAAAACCGTAACGAAAACAAATAAATTGCACGACTGAATCGCACGTAACTGCTCATTTATGTGCGGTCACATCGTCCAATAAAATTTTAAAAATAATAAGGGAACATCAAAGTATTTATTCGATTTTTGTGACTTTTGACGGTTTGAAAAAAGTGCGTAAAATTGTATTGAGCGATATAATTTAAACGACATTTTATTTCTTTAAGAAATGTAAAAATATGTGAATTTTTTATTCAAAATCGCAAGAGCTTTTTTAAATAAAACGTCTTCTTTGACAACTTTAAAAAAAAATATTCAAGAATGAAATTTTATGCACAAAAATAACCTACACTTAAAAACAAATTAAAAAAAGAAATTCATGATGATTCATTCGTGATAACGTTTTAGCGACAAGACTCACGAAACTAAGAACGCGCCCATTGGAGCTACAAAAACGAAACACCATCAAACGCACCCAACGTTAAAGACAACTCTCTTCTGCTTTTCTTCCTCTCATCAGTCGTCGAAACGAAAGTAGCAGTGGGTGCCAACTCCGATATTAAAAAAATTAAATCGGACGTTTAAAGTAAATATAAGTTTTGTTAAATAAAGATTGTAATAATATTAATTAATTAATATTAATCCTTTAATTGAGCATTACATTATTCACTACAACGTCATAAGAAAACATTGATAGCAGCAACACCAACACATAGCCCGTTAACTCACACACACAAATCCTCTCGTTAAATCCTTACACACACACAACCCAATATCTACATCTACTACTTTGAAAAACTCCGCCTATTTTGTATTTCTTTTTCTCTTCTTGTACTTTATGAATTTGAGTGGAATTATGTTGGGAATTTGCGCTTGTTCTTTTTCATGTTCGCCTGGTGCTTGCGATCGATTTTGGTTGAAAGAACCACAGTATCGCAGCGTGCGTCACTTTTCTTATCAGCATTATCAGCATGAGTCATGTTATTTCGCATGTGTAGCCTGTCATCGATTTATATTTTTATTGGCCACAAGAAATTTAAATTATCATAGTTCTGTGGCGCCGTAACTGCCAAACCAACGATGTTTTCGAAAAGATTACGGACTAATGAAACCGCCAACCTAAAATCCACAGCAAGCGGTAAATTTTAAAGAATGCATATTCATCTGGTGAACTTTATGTGGTTTTATGTCGTCCTATTTACGGTAATTTTGTTAATACAAACATTCACCTAAAAAAAAGTAAATTTTTGGGCCAAAAGTTGGGTCCTGTTATAAACACTCTGCAGCCCGAGCCCAGTCAGCGAACAAACGGCGTTGTCTATGGTCATGAACTTTAAGCTCCTGAGTCAGTTGGATCATTTTCGGGTGTAAGACCCAAGTCCCGTTAAAAAAATTCGCCAAATTAAGGCTGCCAAAGGCCGAATTTTTGCGCCGGGCAATAAACCGATTGCCTCTGGTACTGCACGGACCACGGCGACTTTTTCAGCCGAACTTGTGTTCCTTTGATTTACAAATGTTAGCTGATTGGTTATCGAACCAGTCGTTTCAAAGATGCCAAAAACCGATAGAAAACATAAAATGTAGCAAATTAAATCCCCATTGTCCCTAAAACTGATACAATCTTGTCAAGAAGGTTTCTTCTACTTCATTGGACATTTGATGAACTCAAATTGAAGGTTAATATCCTTCTCGGACACACCTCCCGCCGAGTCAAATTCAAATAATATAATGTGTGTGTTCACAAATCCTTTCTTTGTCCCCGGAACAGTTGACTTAGAAATATAAGAAAACATATTTCCTTGGCTCGTGCTGTGTTAAAATAATAACAAAAAAAAAATAATTCCCAAAAGAACAAAGCTGCACAACACCAATAAGATGCCAGCAAGGAAACCCCTTGAATTTCTGTCGCAAAAAACAGCAATAAAAGGTCCTGGCGGTCTTTATTCAAAATTTCAACTTTCACGGTCGACGAACACGAAGAACACACAGCGCGCCGAAACACTTCACGGTATGCCCCCGACCTGGAATTGGGTGGACAGCCGTGGCATTGTTTTAAGCAGACCACATCGAGCGCGGGAATTCAGGCATTCCCAACCATATGGTCTTTGATAGAACAAAAAAAAAGAAAAGAAAATTCGTCCTTCCACACAGGAAAAGAAAGGATAAATGTGCATAGAAATGTGTTCCAGGACACACTATATCGAGCGAGAAATAACCTTAAATTATTCCCAATTCCACCCTGAGTCGTAAAATTTGTTTTTCGTAAGGATAATGGGCAGGACATTAATGTATGCATTTGCCTTAACAACACTATATGATTACTCCGATTGGTTTGTGCTGGTTCCAATCACACGCAATCGAATTGAAGGCTGTCAGGGCCAGCGACTTGCATCTATGGTGCGGGTCCCCGCACAGCCGCACATAAGGGTGGCATATGCAAAAAGGGTAGATCACAAGGATGTGGTGGTGTGCACCTGGTGTATGAATTTAAGTTGCATGACTCTGGCGGTATTGCACAGGATTTTTGTATTGTTTATGGGAATATAGTTTGACTTTTTGTAGTTTGCCTTTGTTAATGCAAATTAATAATAAACTTAAGAATAATTCACTTGTTTTTTGCTGCTGGTCCTTGTGTTTTCGAGGACTAAGTGCACTGGAGTGTGTCTGGAGAGGGAAAATGTCTGGATCTCTGGATGGTGTTTTTTTTTTAGTTTTATTTTTAATTTGGTGTGAAAATTTTTACTTATTTTTTTTCGATTGAGAATTGAATTTTTGAGTTAACAATGTTTTTCTGATGACTTATTTGCTTTATAGCGGTTTTAATGAATAGAAAATGAATTGAATTCGATTTAAATATAGAAAAATGACACAAAACAAAATTTGTAATGAAACCGAGTGAATTAAGACTTTGAGAACAGATTCAACGTTTCTAACTGCTTAAGTTTTCGGCAAGAGAACTATAATTTTGGCGCCGAAAAAATAATAACGGATTCTAATAGACGGACTAAATACAATTTTTGTTGCTATTGGAGGGGGTCTATCTCCCCCGTTTAGGCGGTAGGGCCAACTTTCTAAAAAGAAGCACTTGCATTGGAAAAAATTATTTAAAAGCAACGGCAACAAAAATCAAATTCAAAAATCTGTTCTTTCATATAGTTTTTTTTTTCAATTTTTAATTATCTATAAAAACTTTTGAAAAACTTACTTCAAACTCAAAATGTCAAAAAAAAAATTAATTGCACGACTGAATCTCACGCTCTTATGTGCGGTCACAGCTTCGAATAAAATTTGAAAAATATTAAATTAATTTCTAAGTTTCTATTTGATTTTTCTGACTTTGGATTGTTATATTTGTATGCCGAATTCGTTTGGCTATTACATCTTCCTGAATGTCAAATTTGATTGTAATCGGTTAAGCAGTTCTCGAGAAAGTCGAAGAAAAAAACGGTCCTATTGGGGGTACCGTCGTAGAACAAATTTCGAAAAATTCATTCTAACTGAAAGATGTATTGTTGTAAAACTAGTATACTGAGAGTTTTATCAAAATAGTTAGAGCCGTTTTCGAGAAAATCAAACTTTTTGTTAAGGATTTTATGCCATGCACCGTTATTTGTTGACCTAGAGGAAAAATGAAAAACACCTCCTGAAGCAAATCGGCCAATCCGTTTAGGCTGTAGAGGTGCGAACAGCAAGACAAACAGACAGACGGGCGGAATTTCCGGACACACTTTTGCGACTTCTCTATCTATTGTAATGTCATGTTTGATTGTAAGATTATTTTTTTGCCTGAATCCATTACTTGCCTATAATAAAAGTAAAAAATAATTAAAAAAAAAGTTTTTTTTTATTGATTTTTTCAAAATTGACAAAATGTGTACTAAATTGATTTTTTTTTAAATTTTGTACTCCTATTTATTCTTAATTGAACACTGAAAACTAGTTTTGAAAAAAATTGAAATATACCAAAATCCATTTTTACTTGCGATTATAGGTCCTATAATGAAAGTTATGCATTCGTGCAGATTAAAAATTTTGAGATAACAATCAAACATGACATTACGATGATAGAGAAACATATTTCAGTTACTGGCACAATTCTGTCCGTCTGTCTGTCTTTCCTACTGTCTGTCTGTACGGATGTATTTTGGATTGCAGCCTAAACGGTTGGGCCAATCGTCTTCAAATTTTGAACTTAAGGTTATTTTGACATTCTACAGTTTTAAAAAAAAGGTTTTAGCTCAAAAATTAAAGGTACCTGTCATATAACCGTTATATAAAAGCTTATTTTTATCGCAAACGGCTCCAAGAATTTTTATTAAAAAAAATCAGTGTACTGCTTGCTGTAGGTATGCATTATATTTTCGTGAAAAATATTAATATGGTGGGCTAAGAACGGTACCTCCTATAGGACCGGTTTTCTTTTCTTCGACTTACTCGAAAACTGGTGATCCGATTAAAATAAAAATTGATATTCAAGAAGATGTAGGTAGCCTAAGTAATTTTGCATACATTTTTTTTCGATTTTTTTTTTGTATTTTTAATAATTTAAAAAAAAAAATTTAATAAATTAATATTTTGAAAACGGGTAAGTGAATTTTTTTAATTTTTTTTAAATTTACGTTATTTCTGTGCTTAAGTTTGTATTATTGAATTATTTTTTTTAATTTAAAAAAAAAAATGTTAAAAAAAACGTTTTATTTAAAAACCGAATTTGAAAAAAAAATTCACTTTTTTACATTTCCTAAAGAAATTAAATTATTTTACCCAATACAATTTAACGTACTTTATTCGAACAATCAATACACAAAAATCGAATAAATACTCTGATGTTCACTTTAATTTTGTTTAATTTGATTCTAGAATGTAACCGCACATATGAGCAAGTACGTGCGATCCAGTCGTGCAATTTATTTATAATTTGTTTGGTATTCACGTGGTCTTACTATTTAGGGTAGAACCGAATAACTTTGGCGCCGCAAAATAATAACGGATTCTCGTGGAGATAAAAAAAACAAGTATTTTTTACTACAAGAGGGGTAGGGGATCTATTAACCCCGCTTTAGGAAAGAGGGGCATTTTTTTTTTAAAAGGCAATCGAATTGGAAAAATATATGTAATATATTTCAAAATAACGACAATGTTTAATAATGTGTATATCTTTTTTGAAAGCCACGTTTTATATTCAAGATCTATCATATTATTTTTTAATTAAGTACTTTTAATTTATTAATAAATAAAAACAAAAGTTATTTCAAACTCGACATTTTGAAAAAAAAATTAAAAAGAACTTATTTCGATTTTTTTTTTCAGAAAGTAAAAAAATATGTGTGAAATTTTCTTTTAATTATATATATTTTTATATATTTAAAAAAAAACTTTGCATATACTTAGGAGAACATGTTGTTTTTTTTAATTTTGAGTTTGAAGTTAATTCTTTTTCCAAAACTACTAGCCAAATTAACCGGATTTATGAACTAAAATTAAATGCGAATTTCCATCTTTCAGAAAAAGTATAACTTTAATTGTAAGTGTTGTCGTCGTTATTAAATAAATGATTTTGTCAGTTTAAGTAATTTTTAGGAAATTGTACTTCCCGCCTAAAAAGGGGTTTTAGACCCCCTCTCATAGTAAAAAAAAAATCTTGTTAAGTCTCTCTACAAGAATTGGTTATTATTTTGCAGCGCCAATTTAATCATACTCTACCCGAAATGTGTACAGAGAAAGGCCAAGTAAATACCAAACAAATTAATAAAAATGCGGGTTTGGTAAATTTCAATTTTCTCGAAAACCAGAATACATAATATCATCTAATTTTCAGTGTACAATTAAGAATAGGAGTAGGAGTAGCAAATATTAAAAGCAAAAATTAATATAAACTAATATTTTTAAATTTTTTTTATGAATTTTTTAATTTCAAGTTTTTTCAAAAGTTTTTATAGATATTTAAATAATTAAGAAACTATATAATTAGAGCAAATTTTTAGTTTTAAAACAAGGCACAGCACATTATTTTAAGTGTTGCCGTTGTTTTTAAATATATTTTTTTCTAATGCAAGTGCTTTTTAGTAAAATTGCCCTTCCTGCCTGAAAGGGGGTATATAGACACCCATCCCATAGGAAAAAATGTTTGTATTTAGTTCCTCTACAAGAATCCGTTATTAATTTGCGGCGCCAAAGTAATCGATTAAAAAGTTATTACGTGTCGTCTCCATAATCAAGGTGTTTCAGGTAGGATGTCGAAGTTCATGGAATCTCTCCGTTTTCTGTCCAGACTGCGCGCAGAAAATTGCTTATCACCAACAAAAAACAGAATTGGCGACAATATGCAGCCCTGTCTGACTCCACTTTGGACTTTAAACTTATCCGACAACCTACTTTCGTGCAGAACTTGACATTTGGATCCTTCATATGTTGCTTTAATAATAGGAATTAATTTATCCGTAATGCCTCTATTCCCTGCTGACGCTTTCAAAAGCCTTCTGAAATTTCGATAAACAGCGGGTGTAGCGGTGATCCATATTCAAGGCACTGCTCAATTATGGTACTTAAGGTGTTGATATGGTCAAAGCATGAGGATCTAACGCGGAAACCGGCCTGTTGGGGTGTGGCTTCTAGGTGTATACTAAACTGTGGTGAAAGTGAAACTCAGATCGACTGCCACATGGAAGCCAATTGCATGAAACCGCAAGTAAAATATAGCAAATTGATTTTGGTAGAAGCGATCGCTTCGGTTGACAGAATCCTTTTTGGAGGCAAGAAAGGAAGACAACAAACCTGGGCTTCTGGAGGAATCAAGCGGTCCTTTGTTATGAACAAAATAATTTTTTTCATACAATTGACAGACATGAAAAGAAAAATCTTTTAAGTACTGGGATATATCAGTATGAACTAGGGCACTACTACTTCAAAGCTGCTGCTCAGAGAAGGAAATAATGCTCAAGAAATTCGTTAAAAATTCTTCATGGGTTGTGACAGTAGCTTGATATACTCAGAGACTCAGAGGACAGTTTCGTCGGCTATGCGTTCCAAAAGCTGCACCTTCATCATATCAGAGTTTAAAAAATTAAAGTTGCTGTGAAAAAACTACAGAGAAAAAAGTGGTTGGGCCAGACAAGATACCCTCAAAGTTCTGGAAAAAGGAGACATCGTGACTAGATAGCTCAGTGATTTGCTTAATCAGTGCTTAATTGGCTGCCCCATAGCAACGCAGAATTCCAAAAATCAACCGATCAGGTAACAACCAAGGTTGGAGTGCCACAGGGAAGCATCTACAGGCCTTCGGTCTTTATTACATTTCTTAGAGGGTATAAGATGGCGGATCCGAATGTGGATCAATTATTATTTGCTGAGCCAACATAAGTGAAGATCTTACATCTTTGCAGGGAAGTGAATACTGCATTACCGCAAAAAAGACTGAATACTTACACTGTCCATTTTCAGATCCACATAGGGCTGCTCCAGTCATATCCTTAAATAGACCAGTTGTCCCAAATGCGAAGTTTTAATATCTTTATTACATGTGTATGATCAATACCGAAAGATCTTGTGATGACGAAATCAAGCTAAAAAAATCTGTTATCTTCTAAATTAAAACTAAATAAAAAAATTAACCAGCTAAGGCCTAACTCTCAATCATTCCTGGGTGTTTTGTGCATCTGAACCAGTACTTAACCCGGAAAAAATGTGGCTCTGACTTAGAGTCGAGCCCCGACCCTTTGCTTAGCAGTCCGACACAGTAACCACTAATCCATGGGGCGCTACGGAGCCTACTTCTGTGATCAATAAATGTTCCCTAAGCAGAAAGGAAGTCTCTACACGGCAGCTGTTCGTCCAGCATTCAATATTTTTAACAATGATCAAGACGTAAAATTTCTACAGTTATCTCAACTCAAACCTAGTTCTGCTTCTTTTCCAACAATCCTCCGAAAAATATGTCTTAATGTTCCGAAATATACACTAAAACAAAAACTATTTTTGTGTAAACAAAACAGTGCCCCCAGAATTCACTCAACCATTTTAACGTAAACATCAACCTGTTACTAAGTCGTCATTACCATTAGCCCCTCGTGATCATTACAATTCCTAAGCAAAACAAAAAAACTGAAAAATGTCCTTTTTCCATATTCCGCCAAAAAATCACTCGTTCCACCTTGTGGTCTGACATAAACACCAAACAGACACACACAAGCTATACAAAGGTTAATTAGACGTCAGGGATCAAGATACCCCCTGACCGGATTGCTTAACCACGACATTTTCTCCTTCCAGTACAACAAGTGCTTCCAAAAAGAGAATTTTATGCATCATGAGCATCAGGCCTTCGTGCTTCGACTTCCGAGTTCAAAGTGTAGTTGAAGTCGAAGGAGGCAATCGATCTGGCCATAATCACTCGACTGAAACTATATGCTAAACTGGGGTCTTCTGGAGTGCGTTTGGCCAGTTATGTGGTGACGGTTATTGGCGACCCTTCTTCCGCAAGGAAAAGCGACCTCTACACGGGACCAGATCACTTCTTACCTTCATATCATTCATTTCCATTTCATGAAGTAATTTGGAATGAAAATTACCAAGACAAAAGAGACACCTTCTCCCCGCGAGTATAATGAGGACAATGGCACAGGTTGTGTTCCTTATTCCAAAGTCGACGACGACGGGCGTCAGGGTCAATAGAACATGAAATAGAAAAGGAGCAACCGTAAGGAAAAAAAAAACAGAAAAAAGCGCAATTATTATGCCTGGAGACGTGAAATGCCTAATGAACTTCCGTTTGCCGCCATTTCAAAAAAAAAAAAACAACAATTGTAGGTACACACTCATCAATTGAGCAATCCCAGTGTCTTCCTTGAGTGATGATTCAGGGGATCACGTTCATTACTTCCGACTTCCGATTTGAAGGTTACTGCTTCAAACGTAATTTACATGATAAAGTTCGAAGAAGGATTCTCAATGAACAATGTTGCCAAGGTGAAACGAAGGAGGAAAAGGAACTCGCTCTTAAATGGCTTGAGTTGGCGGCAAGGTATTACATTCATCTGGAGTGTGTGTTTGCAAATGGAAATTTGTTGGTTTTGTATTCATTGAATTGGATCGCATGTCTTCCTGGATCTGGTTTCAATATAAAGAATGATGAAAGGAGAAAGGCTTGGCAAAGATCCTAAGTGTTACGCACGTGTTCTTTTGGTTTTGCAATCTTTCGTTATAAATTAATTTTTTTTTTCATTCATAAACTGAAAAATTGGAAAAGTGGGTGGAATTCCAAATTGTTTCTAGATACGAGGAAACCATGTCATTTAGCACGTGCCTTACAAGCCGGTCATGCAAAGTTAAGAATTCGATTGTATTGAAACTTGGCTTGGATGAACAAGCTAATAATGTTGACGAATTTTTCAACAAGCTCCTTATAATAACATATGAGCAATGTCTCAGGCACGACTTTAAAATAGTCTTGGGGGATTGACGCCAATATTGCGAGGAGGACTTTAAAAAAAAAAAACGATCAGGATTCAGGAAGCACAAGCTATACAATATCACCTCCGGGAACGGACTCAGACTAACGGAATTTGTGAGGGAAAAAATATGGTGATAACCAGCACAAAATTTGCTAATCACAACATACATATTGAAATAATTTAATAAACACAACGTTTATGTTTGAGATAAGTTTTAATAATAATAAAATTAAATATTGAAAATAATATCTAGAAAAAGAAACGAAAACATGACTCAAATATTACGAACATGAATCAGTAGATTAAATTAACGTAGGATTTTCGAAATCTTACATTAACACTCCCTTTTAAAAAAAAAATTCCAATCGAGTTTCAGCGATTATCAGTATCAGTCGTTGGTGTTAGGAACAGGTGAACAACCCATTTGTTCTCATAGTTTTGTAAATTTTGGTTTAGGAAGAGCCATAGTCAGTATGTCTGCTATCTGCTATCTGGTCTGATGTACAAACGTATTCCACTTCAATATCCTTGCAATCGTACTTTTCACGGATAAAATGGATCCTGATGTCGATAAGTTTGGTTCGTTTGTGAAATTCGGGGTTTTTAACTAACCGAATTGCACTCTGGTTATCAATTTCCAACGGCGTACATAATGTCTGGTCGACTCACTATGGCAGCAAATATGAGTGAACCGACAGAGCACTGTTTCAGTGCAACATGTGGGTCGGCTGATATTGAGACTGGATTTGCATTGATAAAATCAAAACGCCTAAGTATCTTCTTAATGTAACTGGTCTGATGAAGGATTATAGACTTTTCTCTAACATCATGTATAATTTCAAGTCCAACAAAGAATTCAGCGGAGCTTGTTGTGATTTCAAATTGTGTCATTAAATTTGCAAGCACCTGATTGATATCCTCTTCTGAATCACCCAATATTAATCCATCATCCACAAAAAACGCAAGAAGGATTTCCAATACATTCAGTTTTCTTCTATAAATGCTTTGAGTGAACTGAATTGATTTTAGAGCAGAATCAAGTCTGTCGTTCCAGCATCGCGGTGACTGTTTAAGCCCGTAGAGTGATTTGTTTAATTTACAAACCAGGTTCTTATCAAAAATGTTGACTCCTTCAGGTGTTGACATAAAGATTTCTTCTTCGAGTACTCCGTATAAGAGTGCTGTTTTGACATTAAACTGCTTTAATTTAAAAACACGTTAGACTGCAATAGCTAACAGCACCCTTATTGATTCATATCTTGTTGTTGGCGAAAACGTTTCATTATAATCAATTCCTTGCTTCTGAGAAAATCCCTTAGCGCAGAGCCTAGCTCTGTATCGACTAACTTCTCCACTTGGGGTTCTTTTAACTTTAAATACCCACTTAGATCCAATTGTTTTCTTTGTGGCAGGAAGATATAGTCAAAGTCCAGGTTTTTTTTTTCTTCGAGTGATTCGAGTTCTTCTCTGATGATAAAGACTATTTCAAATGTGACAACAGGCAAAATCCCCCCATGAGTTAAATGGTTTAGCCAATTTGGATGATAACCAAGAGTTTGATACGCTCGAGTTACGAACACGTATATACATACTACATATGAGCATACTTCTTTGAATAAGTCTCTCACAATTCATTTTAATTCTTTTTAGTGTACCTAAGCACTTTTGTCATACATGAATTAGAATTCTTTCCCACGACAAATAAAATCAAATGTACCTATCTTATTATTATTAAAATGTATCATATTAATTCTTCTTAAAATGTATCATATTAATTCTTTTCAAAATGTATCATATTAATAAAATATTATTTTGCTTAGCATGACAAAAACATGTATAAAACTCTGTCACAAACAAGAATGTCCGTTCAATTGTTAATAAAGATTTAAACAGAGCAAAGCTCTGAAGAAAAATTATTTTTTTTTTATCAAGCCGTTGGCATACACATAACTGGCGCAGTCGGTGTTAACTAATACCTCGAATCGTTTCGCATCGACGGTATATCGGTGTAAAGTGGGTAATAAGTTAAAAGAGGATCAGGGCACACTTCGAAGTGGCGAATTTCAATTCATTGGCCCCGGAAGAACCATACAAAAAAAATAATAAATATACAAATCTTTACAATAAATTTTTTCGAAGGATAATCGAACAAAGTTTAAAAACAGTTGAACCACAAAATAGTTACTAGTGCAACTTAGTTAAGAAATAAATAATATCTACAAAAAAAAATATAATAACTAAATAAAAAATAAAAAGTTTAAATAAAAAAAAAAAAAGTGAAAATAACATTATACATAATATAATATATAAATACAAATATAAAAAAAAAAAAAAAAAAACAAAACAAAAAACTATAAACTATAAGTGAACTATAAGTGAAAATACAAAATATAAGTAATAATATAATAAAAAATATATAAATAGAATACAAAAACAAAAAAAAAAAAAAAAAAAAAGGTTTAGAAATATATATAAAAACAAAAATAACTATAAACTATAAGTGAAAATACATAACATAGATGCTATGAACTCAATCCTGAAAATAATTTGCATGTAAGTCAACAAAAGTATATATATTCTAAAATCCCAAACCAAATCCCATGTACCCTTCTAATAAAAAGAAAGCAACTAGATCTAGAAAAACTCCTTATTTTTTTAGAAATATAAGTGAAAGTTCGGAGGAAGAGTCGGATAATAACGTTAATAATAGTATAGAATTAAGTGATATATTAACAAAACAATCAAATATATTAGCTCAAGACAAATCACAACAAGAAAATAGTAATACTTTAAGCAATCTTAATAATCTCTTGAATAACCTTACATTAAGTGACTCTTTTAATAATTCCTCAAGTGAAATAGTTATACCAAAAAATAGATTCGAAATGGCAACCAACAATAATAGTAATGACCAACCACAACCAAACGAACCTATTGATGTTTTTAAATCACTCAGAGTGCCTGATGCTATAAAGGATTTACCTAAATTCGACGGTAATCCTAGACTTCTTTTTGAATTTATTCAGAATGTAGAAGAAATACTTTCTCTCATTCCGCAAGTGGATGGTACAATCCAGGGGAAAATACTTCTCCGTGCTATCCGTAATAAGATCATTGGACCTGCCAATGAAATTCTTAATATGTATGGCACCCCACTTGTCTGGACATCAATAAGAAGCAATTTAGTCTTGCATTACAGTGACAAAAGAAATGAGACTTCTCTCATTAGAGATCTCCATAACTTAAAACAACATCAAGGTAGCGTTGAACAATTTTACAGCAAGATCATTGAAATATTTGCTACTATAAGTAATCATATTAAAGTTCATGATACAAACTTAAATGTGATTAAAGCTAAAAATGACCTCTATGAAGAAATGTGTCTTAACACTTTTCTAGTAGGTTTACGAGAACCCCTTGGTTCAACTATTCGCGCAATGAAACCCACCACATTACCACAAGCTTTTGCATTTTGTATCCAAGAACAAAACATATTCTACTCAAAAACAAACTTGTCATTTTTTGATAGTATGATGCACAAGAAAAATTTTGAAGTACAAAAACAACAACCCCAATATTTCAGTTCTGCATATAATACATTTTCATTCAACCAAACAAGACCCCAACCCCAATATTTTAACTCTTCACATAATTCATTTAATCAACCCAGATTACAACCCCAACAATACTATCCGCAACAACAGCTTACATACCAACAACGGTTTCCTCAACAACAATTGGGACTTCAAACACAACCTCAGAAGACTCAACAGAATTATCAACCACAGTTTCAACAACGACAACCAATTCAACAACAACCATCTTCTCAACGTTATTCTCAGAAACCGCAACAATTTTCACAAACCCAACAAAGAAAATATGATCCTATGGAACTTGGTTCCACTAGAGTAACTCGTCTGACTCAACCCTCTCCATCTAATCTCACTAAACCAAATCAGCCTCAAAACTTTAAAAAACAAGAATTAAACAATGTAATTATCCCGCAAGAAGCAGACAATTCCTTAAACAACGAAGAATCTCCTTCTGATACAATAAATTACCAACAGCTTGATCCCTACTATGACTATAACAACATAACCGATCAACAAGAATTTTGTGAACTAAATAACTTTGAAATTGGTACTAACAGCTCTGAAACAGAACCTTTAACCTCTGATGACATAACAAACCTTATCAGAACAAATCATCTTAATAGCGAAGAAAAAAAAACTATTCATAAATTGTGTCGAACATACGATGACATATTTTTTAAAGAAGGACAAAAATTAACCTTCACAAACAAAATAAAACATAGCATAAATACCAACGACGATATTCCCATATACTCAAAATCCTATAGATACCCTCATATCCATAAAAAGGAAGTCCAGCCACAAACAGAACTTAATGCAAACGAAACAACTATTGCTACGATCCACTCAGCTAATGAAAATTTAAATGACCACATATTTATTTCGGAAAGACCTCTAAACGAATTCAATATTCAACTAATCTTAAAGAAATACGACAGAGACAAACCCCCAAAACTTGAAACGCCATTCAAAAACAAACAAAGAAGGACTGTTTACAAACAAGATTTTAACGAGAACAACATAACAGACATTTTTAAGCAATACTTACCTCCAAATAAATGCTGCGGAATATATACGGACGATGAAACATTCCAAATTGTACAAGATGTGTACTCAAAATACTTCGCTAATAGCAAGACTTTTAAACTTATCCGTTGCATGGACATACTAACAGACATAACAGACAATGACGAACAAGACAAAACTATAATTGACTACCATAACAAGAATAACCATAGAGGAATTAATGAAACACTCCTCCATTTAAAAAGACAATATTTTTTCCCATACATGAAAACAAAAATAACGACAATAATTAACAATTGCGAAAATTGTCAACTTATGAAATATGACCGAAACCCTCCCAAAATAAAACACGAAATACCACCAACTCCAAATAAACCACTTGATATAATCCACATAGATGTCTATAGTATTAACAATAAGAAAATTCTAACAATAATCGATAAATTCTCAAAATTTGCAGCTGCATATACACTACCTGTGCAGAATAGTCTTAATGTAATAAAATACATTAAACACTTTATTAGCCTTCACGGCATACCAAAACAACTAGTATCTGACCAAGGATCAGAATTCACAGCAATAATTTTCAAAGATTTTTGCGAACAATATAACATTAACCTTCATATAACATCTTTTCAACAATCCAGCAGCAATAGCCCTGTTGAACGTTTACATTCTACATTAACAGAAATTTACAGGATAATTTACAATAAAAGGAAAGAAAGAGATCATGGTTCCATTTTAAGCGAAACTATAATTACATATAATAATTCTATCCACACAGCCACAAACCATACACCATACGAATTATTCTATGGTAGGACGTATAAATTTAACAAAGAAATTAAATTTAATAATGAACATGAGTATCTTCAAAAACTCAATGAATTTCAAGAAAAACTTTTTCCTTCCGTTAAAGAAAAGTTAGAAAAGGCAGTTTCTAAGAACATCGAAAACATTAATAAAAATAAAAAAGACCCTATAGAACTTAAACAAAATTCAATTATATATAGGAAAGAATTTAGAAGGAATAAATTAACACCTAGATTTAGCAAACATAGAATTAAATCTAACAATAAGGTTACAGTTATTACTTACGATGATAAAAAACTTCATAAATCTAAAATTAAACATAAACGAAAATTTCAGACTCATGACGATAACGACATCCATCAGCCAGAGAATGGAAATTCAGGACATTAAAAATAATACAGGAATCCTACCCATGAAACTTGGACAGAGCAGAATAATAAAAGACTATGACAACTTAGTACACATTGTTAAGCTAAGCTCTTATAAACAGAACGTAGACAAAATTGAAAAAACCCTTATAACTTTTGGAAACTTGGACAATAATTTCAAAGAATCAGTAACAGTTCTCAAGGTGAAAGTTGAAGAACTCAAAACTAAACTCCAAACGCTGATGCCAAGAACAAGACAGAAAAGAGGACTGATTAACGGACTTGGTTCTGTTATAAAAGGCATAATAGGTAACATGGACGCAGATGACGCCTTACAGCTTAACAATCAAATCAAACAATTAACAGAAGACCAACTCACAATAACAGACAAAGTTAACAGAATAACTCAATTAAATTACCAAATGACGCAAAGGTTTAGTAATATTACCGATCACATAAACAAACAACAAGAGGTTATCGAAGGTTACTTAAGGTACTCGAAAAATATAATAGATAAACAAATTCAAACAGATAAGGTCGAAATCAGGTACTCACAATACCTGAATCAAATAAATTATAATATAGACCTATTGAATAATCACCTTTCAAATATAGCAGAAGCTATGATTCTTGCTAAACTTAACGTTATTTCAAAACAAATTTTAAATCCCGATGAATTAGATTTTATATACAAAATTCTAGAAAATAAGTCTGTAAAAATAAATTCAGACGAACAAATTTACGAGTTTCTAGGTCTTCAAGCTTATTATACCGATACTAATATTATATTCAATATTAAAATCCCACAAATCTCCACAGAAACCTTTTCCTTTTTTCATATTATTCCCCTTCCTATTAACAACACTAAAACTATTATCACAAAACCCTATATCTCATCCAATCCCAAAAATATATACTTTTTCGACAAAAAATGTAATAATATTGAAGGAACATGCTTCTGCAACGAGGCAGAGAAGTATCAACCAAAAACCAACGATACTTGCATCATCAATCTCCTAAGAAACCTACCAGCGAGTTGTGACCTTCAAGAAGAGACAAATAAGGAAGAAATTTTGCAACCCGAAAACAACTACCTCTTGGTGATCAACATTCCTGAAACATATATTCAAACCACCTGCGTGCCGCATCTCCAAAAACTAAGTGGAACGCAACTCATTCACTATGAGGGCTGCGAAATCAAAATTAATGAAATATCCTATAGAAGCAACGAAAAAATATTCCGGGATGACATTCACATATTTCCATCTCAACTTAACGAAATCAACACATCATCCATTAAAATAATACCAAATCTTCAAAAACTCCAGACTTACCAGTTCAAAAATATAGAACTTATCCAAACATTACACGCGAGAACTTCGCTTACTAACATTTTGGTCACCAACACAACTGTAATATTCAGCATCCTAATCCTCATCATATTCATCTACCTGATCAAACAACATAAAACACCAACAAAAACTTTAATAAATTTCCCGAATACGCAACCCGCAGACTCCATACCTGTAAAAATCATCGCTCCTGACACCGGAATGCAGTTCCTCTGGCCATCGCTCCATTCCTAGGGGGGAGGAGTTACGAACACGTATATACATACTACATATGAGCATACTTCTTTGAATAAGTCTCTCACAATTCATTTTAATTCTTTTTAGTGTACCTAAGCACTTTTGTCATACATGAATTAGAATTCTTTCCCACGACAAATAAAATCAAATGTACCTATCTTATTATTATTAAAATGTATCATATTAATTCTTCTTAAAATGTATCATATTAATTCTTTTCAAAATGTATCATATTAATAAAATATTATTTTGCTTAGCATGACAAAAACATGTATAAAACTCTGTCACAAACAAGAATGTCCGTTCAATTGTTAATAAAGATTTAAACAGAGCAAAGCTCTGAAGAAAAATTATTTTTTTTTATCAAGCCGTTGGCATACACATAACTCTCGCAAGCCATTTCCAGGCTGAAAGTGAACAAGGCAAATGGAGCAGATGGACTTGAAGCGAAACTTTTTAAATACGTTGGGGATGACTTAGTCAGGAGGAACTAATTGCTACAATATAGTCACAGGGAAATATTCCTACAAATTTTGAAACTTAAATTTATCTGCCCGGTCCACAGAAATAGCGATCGTCTCCTCTGCATTCAGATGTATTAGACTTATTAATATCGCATATGAGACTATATCCAGCTTTTTATGTGACTGTATCAAGCCTTTTCCTGATGATATTATAGGTCCCTTGCACAAAATCCTGGAAAAGATTTAAGAATTCTATATGGATAACCATATTATAATAACCCATATTAAAAAGGTCTTTGACGAATTAAATAGAAATGAGGTATATCGTGCCATGATAATGATAAGATTACTCACTAAAACGATGGAGAAAGTTCACTGCTCTGTCAAAATTGGAAGGCATTTTACTAATACCTTCGAAACCTCCAGAAGCTTAAGACAAGGAGACGCAATGTCATGCCTCATGCAGTTTCTTCGACGATGTGTTGGAAAGATAGTTTGCAAGCTAATACGTCAGGTACTATATTTGAAAGGTTTACACAACGTTTGGGGTTTGTTGACGACTTCGACTGGCCCCGTATTACGAATTATCGTTTTGACACATATGTATGCGTTTGTTACAGTTTGCTTTGATTTTTGATTTGATTTTTACTTGCGATTATAGGGACTATAAGGCAAGTTCAGGATTCGTGAATATTAAAAAAAATTGAGATAACAATCAAACATGACATTACGATCATAGAGAAGTCTAAAAAAGTTAGTGGCAAAAAATGTCTGTCTGTCTGTCAGTATGTTTAACGAGCTGCACCATAAAAGTCTTAAGCGATTATCTTCAAATTTGGTGTTTGTGATTCTTTTGGCATTCTCCAGAGCGGAAATTGAAATTTTAGGAACAAAATTGTTTAGGAAAAGCTTATTTTTCTCGAAAACGGCTCCAACGATTTTGATAAATTTTTTTGGAGAATTTTTTGTTGGTATTGGCTATCATTTGATTTGAACCAAATTTACGGGAAAAGTTATATATATATATAAGTTATAAGGTTTTTTTTTATTGTTGGCTTTTTCGGTAACGGCTATTTGGATTTTTGTCAAATTTTATATTTGAGAAGAAATTTTTTTAACTTTTTTTTCTAATAAAAAATAATTTTTGAAATTATTTTTTGAAAGATCAATATTTTGAAAACTAATCAAAAAAAATTATTTTAATTTTTATAATCACATGTATATTAATAAATTCTAAAAAACTGCATACCAAAATTTCAAAAAAAAATTTTTCAAAAAACTAAAAATAAAAACAGGATTTTATCAAAACCGGTTCTACAATTTTCGAAATACATTTTTCATAAATTCTTTGTTTATGTAAGACGTATGATGGCGTACTTCACTTTTAGTAAAAACCGTTAAGTATTCTGGTTTTTAATGCTTTTTGTAAGTTCAAACTGTGTAATTTTCAACGTAAATTTTACTTACTTCTGCCAAAGATCTTGCTTTCTAATGTAATTAGGCACATAAGAGTAAGTACGTGCGACCCAGTCGTGCCCATTTTTTGCCTCGCGTTTCGTATTTCGTCATATGGGCCCTGGGAAAACAGCTTAAGAGAGTGAAAAACTAAATTAAGTTGTGAGAGGCTAACAAAGAGTTGACGTCCGGTTAACCATCAGTGACGGTCAAAAAATCTGAGTTCAGACTAAGTTGGGAATCGATTTGAGTCTGAGGTAATGTTTCCATTATTTGTTGCAGACATTATTACGAAAGGTTTGTCATTTCTTGTTATACTAGAGAGGGGTGGAAGAAACAGTTCTAACGTGGAAAGTATGGAACTGAATGGATGAGAAAGTTAATGATTTCAGTGTAGAAGAATTCAATGGCTATATTTCTTAGGAAGGTGAAGCAGTTAATGCTGCAGATTGAGTTATTAAGTTGCACGATGTAAGTGGTACGCAGGTTGATAGAGAGATAATATTATATGTAGTATATGTGAGAGAAAGAGGGGATGGAAGTGGTTCAGCTTAGAGAAAAGATATTTAGAAGCGTCCAATGGAAATATCAGATCTAATTGCCTTCTTTAGAAGTAGATGACACCACTAATCTCGAAGAGGCCTGATTGAAATAGACCCTCAGTAAGAAAACTAGAAATTGTTTAAGGCCACGCCAGAAATCGTGCCATTAATACTGATTTCATCAGCTCGAAAGACGACAAAATCCGAAGAGAATAATCGGTTATCTAGAATAAGGATTAATGTGGCAATATGGACAAAAATTTCGTAAGTGTTTGCGTATTAAGACATATCAAACGAGTTTTTGGTGTGAAGTTTTCTGAGGTGTTGGCAGTAAAGAGATAAGAACTTGCTAATGGAAGGTAAAGTCAGGGATGAAAATAGGTTCGACGTTGTTCTTACTACTTTTGTAAGTACAAATGTCGTTTGGTGTTGTTGTGGCAACAATAAGCTAAAAACGCAAGTAGATCTTATTAAGGGAAGAGGGTTTGGTAAAAACCTTCTTTTTGAATTACCATAACCATCAATACATATGAAGTCTGAGAGATATATATCTGAAAGATAATCGCACATTATCACAAAAACGTTGGTCATGCAGTTTGGCTATAATATACCATCCTTAAGGATCATTGACCTCAAAAGTGGGAACGAGAATTAAATTTGACTGAAGGAGGAATCATTGGGCCGCAAATTGGTTGAGTAGAGCGAGGGGGTGTGGAAAGGGAGTAGAATTGAAATCGACACAAGGGAATAATAAAAAAAGAAGGATAAGGAACTTAAGACTGTGATTAGAGGTAGTTTTTGGGATCAATAGCGTGGAACTGATAAAGCATCGCTTTCTGATAAATCAGCGAAATAAATCATCATTGCGCGTAATTAGTAGTAGGATGGGGGAATGCGTGTTGTTGACTTGTGTTTTTTGTTCCCTGCAAGTTCATTTGGCTTCTTATCCACACCTGAACTTGTAAGTAACTCCTGAATTAATATAAGAGTAAGATTGTCAATTTTCATGTACCCTCCATACAGTTTCACAAAGAATTTCTCTCTAACGTCCGAGATTTTAAAAAAGGCTAGGGTTCTTGCTGTACATCTATATCACCTTCTTTTTCCAAGAATAAATGGTGATAAAAAGGTGTCACACCCACACGAAAATTCAGATGAATATATTACAATTGTGCTGTGACCCTCTGCACTCTTCTGAAAATAAAGGTTCTTTTTAAAAGAACCCAATGCTGTGAAAAGCATCAGAAGTTCCCCCTGTTATGACGACACTATCAAACTTGTCAGCAGCTGAGACAGCAGTCTCCACAATAATAACATCGGTGTCTTCTACTGCCTGCTTCACTTGGAAGCCCTGGCTTCCATTTCACTCTTCAGCATTGTTATGGAGTTAACCTGGTTGATATCGTTGGAAAGAAATTTCGTCTGCGAAATCGTACTGATGGAAGTTGTCTTGAAAAAGACGAACTTTGTTGAGGAGTAAAGCAAGAGGAACGCTGATAACGTTCAGCGGCTTTGGTGCTTTGGTAAGTTTTTCTTCAAAAACCACAAAGGCATTGCTTTCATCAAAGTGCCTTTGGACGTAATACACGTAATTTTAGCAGACTTCTTCAAATGTGGCTTCACTAAACTTGGTCCAAACAACTCTATGTAGCAGGAACGGAAATTCTGGTTCTGAAGTTTACTTCTTTAGATATAAGATAAGATATAAGCGAAAAACTGGAAAAAGTCCGAAAATTTTAAAGTTTTTTTTTTTAAAGGTGAATTTAAAAAAAAATCATAAAAGGTTTTGTCCGTAACCGCCTACGTTAATGTGGTGAGTATTTTCTCGATGAAAGTCAATTCGAAGCACGATAATCACTCATATTATCAAAAGCACTATATGCACCCCTCGAAATACGATGGCAACTATTTTTTGAGCCTTATTTGTTACGTATTGATGGAAAATGTCTTGTGTTGCTCAAGTTATCTGTGTTGAGTTTGCTTTTGAAAAACATTTTTTGAGCTTTAAAACTACGCATTCTCGCCCAAAGTCGTGGGAAAGTTCGCAGTCTTAAAACAAAAGCCATTCAATAGAATTTCCTAATCCATTCGTTCCTTGATTTAATTATGCACTCGAATGCCGTTAGGACATAAATTGCGATTTATCCCCGCCTATTAAGAATAAAAAAAAGAAAAAAAAAATGTGCCCATATTACACCATGTTTTCGACGTTGCGTCATGTCAAATCCGACCGACTTGCTTGTTTTTCAATCTCATTCCATTACGCGCACCCAAATGTGAATAATGCCATTTTCCAAAATTAAAAATTACAGAAACTGTGCAACATTGTGCAACAAGAAACGAAACGAAGTTTGACAAATCAAAAAAAAAATAAAGAAACTACACCCATAATTTACTTACGTGACTTTGCCAGGATAAAGGATCAAACGTCACAAGTCATATATTAGCGTTATATTCTTACAAGTAATTCCTAGTTCCGGTTCGACTATACCTACCCTCTTTCGGTCTTTTTTGGGCTCTGAACTTTCTCCCAAGACACAGGCACCAAAGGACAAGCATTGCGAATTCGATTTCCACAGGATGTAATTAGGAAATTTATTGTTTGTAATTGTTTGGATGAGGGTATAGTAAGGGCGCTTGAAAAACCCAAAAATACCCTCTCAAGGGAGACACAAATCTGGTTGACATATTTGCAACATGTCCGTCGTTGCCGTCCGATAGTATGGTGCCTCTTCAAAGATACTTTTATGAATGAATTCTTTCTGAAGATACAAATTCCTGGCCAACCTGCTGTTATTTTTGAACAATTAGCATTTTCCAAATTGGCCGGAAGGCAGGATAGTCGAACAAACAAAGCCTGCACATGGCCAACATATTGTTTGCACTTGCGTGAGCCCACCTAGAGGTGCCTCCTAAAAGCATTATATGCACAATTGATTGGTGTTTTTGTTTTCCAAAAGAATAATATCCGAATTGATTCTATTTGTCGGTTCGGCGCCTATGGATTCGATGGTCAGGTCTGAGCTGAGCTCAATGGCCCAATTGAGAAACGAGCATGAGTTGCTCTTTTTAACCCTGGCAGTCAATAAAATGGCGCGCAAATTTGCGATAGAGGCAAACTAATTTCATGTGTCAAAGAGAATTGTAACTTCATCATCTGAAGATTAATTGAAGAATTTGGGTCAACGTTTCTTGAGATAAGATGTTTGCCCTGGCAATTCATTTGCCTATTGAAAACGGAATTGTTGGTAGGCTGGCGACATTTATTTTCTGTCCGCTCTAATTGTGACGGATTGATGTTGGATGTGTTTGCATTAGATTTGGAATTGAATGTGTCACTTTTGATCAACATAAATATTGACCATTCGGGTTTTTTTTTATTTTTATTGACAGGCTGGAGATGAAAGCTTCTTGAAGTTTCAAAATATGTCTGGTTTAGGGGCAGATAATTTGAAAAATGACAGGCAATAAATGTCATCTTAATGGGATGGACTCATAGACTTTCTGTTCATTTGAAGTGCTTGACGCATCTCGATAAAATCACTATTGTTACTTGACCGACTTTCAAATAGTAGGTGAAAGTGACTAGATCAATTTTCAGTCATGCAAGCTGCCATTAATGTTCTCTCATATGTCTTCTAGCTTGTACAACATTGTGAACTATGTATTGATTTAACCAAAACAATCCCGTTCTGGTGGTCTGGTGGTTTTTCCTCAATCGGTCATACAATACCTGTTCAACAATCTTCAAGGTGCGTGACCTAAGCTCTTGGTTAATTAATAGCTACCGCATTTTAGAATGCTACTGGACGCGTGGACGCTGTACGACACTATCTAGATATCTAGAAGAGTTAGGACAGGAAAGAATTTTTTTTGGGCGGAGTCGATCGAGAATTGAGTGACTCTTTGGTTGCCTTAAATTTATGCATTTGAAGTCGTCCTTAAACTAGAAGTTTGAAAAAATGCTACCCAACCTGAGCACATATCGAATTCACAATGTCTGGGGTTAGTAAGTTCTCGGAATCTGCACTACAGAACACTTTTTGTGGAATGACCAAATATTCGACTTTGCCAAGAATGCTGCGAGGTGTGTAGCTTTCTTCGAAGACGGCTCTCATAACACACTTTAGTTTTTGGACAGAATTCAGGAAAGAACTTTAGATAGGCGACCGGATAATAAAATAAACGTTTACATTCATTGTCGTAATGTTTATTGCCTTTCACTATTTTATCGCTTTTTCTATAAACAATGCTCTAGTAAAATAGCCAGTTGCATTCCTCTCTTGAAACAAATCAATGAACCGTAATACTCGCACATCAAGGAATGCAAATTAATTAGCCCTCGAGCCCAGCTTCGGACGTACAAATAAATACAGATTCTTTTTTAGCCGCACTTCACGAATGTGGAACACCCACCCGGCTCTATTTATTTTTTCCTCCTGTTTTCAGATCCAGAATTTCGAAACGAATATTCATTCATCTTACATCTTTCCCTATTTACCTAACGCTCTCATTGTGTTTAATCAACATAAGGTAGTACAAATCCCTTTACGAAAAAAATAATTTTTAGATTTTTACTTGCGATTATACGTACTAACTATAATGTAAGTTATGCATTCGTGCAGATTAAAAATTTTGAGATAACAATGAAACATGACATTACGATGATAGAAAAACATAATTGAGTTACTGGCAAAATTCTGTCCGTCTGTTTGTCTGTACATGCATTTTATGTATTTTGGACTACAGCCTAAACGGTTAGCAAATCATCTTCAAATTTGGAACACAAGGTTGTATTTTGACATTCTACAGAGGTCTTCTTTCAATTTTTTTAGCTCAACTATTAACGGTAACTGTCATATAACCGTTATGTAGAAGCTTATTTTTCTCGAAAACGGCTCCAAGAATTTTTATGAAAAAAATCAGTGTGCTTTTGTACATAAGCGTTATATTTTGGTGAAAAAAAAAATTAAAATGGTGGACTAAAAACGGACCGCTTTTTAATTCGACTTTCTCGTGAACTGGTTAACAGATTACAACTAAAATTGATATTCAGGAAGATGTAGGTAGCCTTAGTAATTTCAATTTAAAATATATTCGAAAACTTTTTTATATTGTTTGATAATTAAAAAAAAATTGAAATATCGATTGTTTGCAAACACGTAAGTGATATATTTTTTAAATATTATTTTTAAATTAAGGTTATTTTTGTGCTGAAGTTTGCATTCTTTAATTATTCTTTTTTTAATTTGAAACAAAAGGTGTAAAATAAAAACCGTTTTATTTAAAACCCTTACGATTTTGAAAAAAAAATTCCACGTTTCAAACTTTTTATAGAAATAAAATGGCGTTTA
Source organism: Platycheirus rosarum (assembly GCA_963971375.1). NCBI lineage: Eukaryota > Metazoa > Arthropoda > Insecta > Diptera > Syrphidae > Platycheirus > Platycheirus rosarum. Next base: position 123,361,732 of record OZ020509.1, on the reverse strand, counting down.
ATTTTTTCCGCTGAAAACTCTTTTAAGTACTTTTTTCAAACAATAAAAGTCGCAAAAATCGAATAAAAACTTAGAAGTTCTTCTTATATTTATCAAATTCAAATATCTTATATTTCATTCAAACTTCAACATTTTCAAAATTAATAAATAAATTTTATATAAAAATTGTATGATCAGTCGTATAAGATAATTGTGCAGGATTTTATCAAAACCGGTCCTACAAATTTCGAAATATTTTTTTCGAAAATCTATACACATGTCTGTTTTTAATACCAAAATAACTGCTTTTTACTAAATGTAAATGAAAATGAAAGTATATACAGTACTTAATAACAAAAAGACAATTTTTAAAATTGTTGTCTGTCTGTCTGTCTTTCAGTGTCTTTGTTAAGGGAAATCTCGGGAACGGCTGCACCGATTTTATGGGAATTTCACTGGCAGATTGCTGATGTTCAAGGGAGTAACTAAGGCGCTGGGGTGTTTTTTTTTTGAAAATTCTTATTTTATTTTTTTTTTTATTTTTTTTTTATAATTAACGCGCGCACAAGGGACTATTTGTTTCCCTTTTAATGTTACACACTGCGCGGGCATTAGGAAGATAGGGAGGGGAGAGATAGGAGGTGTCGATTAACATTGGTTTTAAATGTTTGCAAATTGAAATGGCGCTATCGACTTTAAGATATGTCAAAAGGTGTGCATTTTTTTCAAAATCGTAGGAACGGTTTTTAAATAAAACTATTTTTCCTTAACAACTTATTTATAAAAGAATTTCAAAGTTTTTAATAAAAAATGGACCAATTTCGACGGGAGTTTAATAGACAGAAAGCTAATATTGTAAGAATTAATAGGGCTATTTTCAACTGCCTCTAGGTGGCGCTGGATACCATTTTTTTGAAAATTCTTATTTATTCCCGATTTTGACGGGACTTTCACAGACAGCTGATGTGTTAAGGTGTAACTAAGGCCATTTTAATCACCCATTGCTGCCGCTGGATTCGTATCACAAGCAGAAAGCTTGTTTTGTAAAAAGTAACTAGGGCTAATTTGATTACTATACTATACTATACCCGAGCAACGCCGGGTGAGTAAACTAGTATATAAATAAAAATGGACGTGGTTTGTTCGGATGTTCAAAACCTCCTTCTGCGGGTTTGTTGATAATTTCTACGCAAAGGTTTAGGAAAAAGAAAAATCAGAAAATTCTCAACAGGTGGCGCTGTGGGCGCAAATTTTCTTGTTCAGTTCAGTAAAAAATTTGTATTATTTATGAACTGATTTGAACGAGATTTTCAGAGGCAGATAGCTGAGGAGTAACTAAGGCTATTTTAATTACACATAAGTGGAAATTATATAAGGTACTTATCACTAAAAAAATTTTTTTAACATTTTGACAGTCTGTCTGTTTGTTCCATGTAATCTCGGAAACGGCTACACTGATTTCGGCGGGACTTATACAGGCAGATAACTGAGACTGTGAGAAGTATCTTGGACAACTGGGATTACCCTTGGACTATAATTACCCACTAGGACACGCTAGGGTTTTTTTTTTTTTTTTGGAAAATTCTTGTTTGTGGATCAATTGGACTCAAAATCACACCATACTGTTTTGAGACTTCCTTCTGTGTTCTTAATTTCAATAGTACATATTGTTCTTCAAGCCAAACTGAATTTGATTTTAAAAGCGGTTACGGTGCCTTCCATTGAATTGATTGAATTTTTGTTTACAATCTTCAGGTATATGTCTTGAAGACCATATCTATCCATTTTTAATGCCAAAATTAAGTCTTTGTGATAAACTTTAACTTTTCCTCATGATAATTGAATTTTTGCTTATCTAAAAGTAGTGCCGCGTGGCTTATTGGTTAGTGTGTTCGACTGCTAAGCCAATGAGCCTGAGTTCGAATCCCGCACATAGCCACCTTCTTTTCCGGGGTACTGCCTCTTGCAAAGAACTCAAATAATAAAATTTGTCTCAAAAAAGTGCATCTTATCTAGCCGTTCGGATCGGTGGAAAACTGTAGGTTCCTTCCATTCTTGCAGATCAACAACACACACACAGGAATGGTTGAGAGTATAAATAAATATCCAAAAGTTTAACGTTAGCTTAAAAGTCAGTGGATGCATTTGTTTTTTCGTGACAAACAAATTTATGAAGAAATGTCTACTACCTTGATAATTCTTATTCTTAAAAGTCACTAATCACACTGAGCTTCGATACACCCCTTGAAACGAAATAATAATTCAATATAAATTCAAGTTCTTCCACTTTTTCTAAACTATTAACAGCAGCACCTACTGTCATTCCACCAAATGTTGGTAAAAAAAAACGTTAAAATTCATCAAAATCTGCCAAGTGGTTTATAACTGACAATCAAATTATCCTTCATTTGACTTGAAATATAAACCCTATTATTTTTTAAACAATTAAGTTCTAATTGAAAGCTAATTATATTAATTAAAACCAAAGATTTTACAAATTTTTCTTAATATTCAGTATCGACATCAATTTTCAAAAGAAGTCGTTATGTCAAAAATCTTTGATAAAGAACTAATTTAAGGTTCTAAAACTTATGTACTTGTGTTCTGTGACGGCGACATCAACTTGATACCAAACATTTGTTGCAAGTTTTTTTTCAAACTCTCAAACCCCCTTTTGGTCGAGTTAACGAATTACTCGCCATTGTTTCTATGATTCGAATGTTTTTCTTTGAAATAAACAATCGCCTTAGAGGGTTCAAGAAAAAGTAAACCCAACTCATAATGCACCCAAGGAACTCAGCTCTCCAGACCCCCATCAATGTGTATGATTTCCCTCCTTACAAAATTAATACTCTTATATCTTATTATTAAAAAAATATATACTTCTTTATCCTCATCCACTAACATTCTGGCAAGGGTGTCCTTAAATATATCCAAACGACGACTACGATCGATGTCAAGACAAATGTGGCGCAATCGAAAGAGTATACAGGGTCCCTTATTTTTGTGACTCATGTGTGCATGTGTTTATGTCGCATGTTAAAGGACTCTTCATCTAATCGAAATTTCAATTTCAATTCCAAATGTGCCACATCGTCTTGAGCATAATGGTTCGATAGCGCGCATTCTTGCATCTGCCACTGTTGGTGATGGTTATGGTTTTTGTGTAGTGTGCTGTGCTCCTTATGGGTGACGAAAAGACGAAAAAACCGATGACGATAAAAGCGACAACAACGACCAGCTAAGCCAGATCGACCAGAAAAAATTCTTCCACTTAAGAAGGAACTGCAGGACTTTCTGGATGTACTTGTACAAAATAAGGTAAAGTGAGGTAGGAGCAGAACAAATATCACCCTCTCCCCAAGCAAAAGTCTACTTTGGTTTGAAAGAAAGAGGAGGGTTCGAAATAATTTATTTCTGTTACCCAACATCAAAGTAGATAGACGTGTATGTGTCAGATTTATGGTATTGCCTGTTGAGGTATCGAAAACGAAAGAAAAACCGTTGTCTTCAAGGAATCTATCCGGGATTCGAGGTAAAGATTTTCTTCTAATATCGGATATGATTTCTGACTAGAACAGCAAATGCAAAGCACGATGACTCCAGATTTCTGTCATCATTAGTCCCTTTAAATATGCAACTTCATAACCTTATTCCGTTAAGTCTTGGAAAAATTCCTCGTTTAGAAAGGCGTTGCTTCGAGAACTTAACCAATTTTATCAAACAACTTTTACCGGTCTGCTAATATTGCAAGAAGTCTTGGGATCTGAAGGTATTGTCTGGGAAAAGCATAGAAAAGTAAGCTGCTTTTAGGCGCACTGCTATTACACCATTTCCGCCCGGTAGTGATCAAGAAATAAGTAAATAAGAAACAGAAATCCAAAAAAAAAATCAATCAAAACACAGGGGTGGAACGCATATTACAGTTGTGATTAAAGGGTGATTAAAAAAAAAAACTTGAATGAAATAATTCGAGTGAAACTAATTCCAGATCAATATACCTCACCCCCTTACGAAATATTGTAGTGTTTTTATGATTTTATCCGTTATTGCAGATTTTTTTAGAGCGACATTTTGGCATCGGCGGTCTTTCAAAAGGCGCCCCTTTGAAAACTCTGTTATTTGTGGCATTACAAACCCTAGTATATTCTTGCATTTAACAATTTTTTTAAGAAAGTTAGTTACACAAAAAAAAAACTAAAATATGAGTCGGTTTTGTCTTTCAACAATATTATTAACACTGGATTTGTTGAGAAGGTATCAGTGACGGCTTTTCCAATATTTTCGATCTGCTATCATTATATATGTTATCCAACTGCAATGCAGCGCTTCAACTCCTCCTGGAGCATAGGGCAGCAGATCCTGTTGCTGATTCGTTATTTGTGACGTCCCGATCGTCATTTGTACATGAAATTTGCCGCACCCCCAAATCCGATGTGCGGTTTACTACAGCCGGGGCCGTAGGAGGATTCACCAAAGTATGGTTACCCCTTAGGGAATCATTTCCATTCGTTGTCATCTTTCATGCAAAAATATATTTTCGTCCCGCCGCTTAGTATTTTCCTGGATAAGGTTAATAACACGCTCAAGCCAGGAGTTCGACATGCACCACCAGCCCTTTGGATGGTCGAACACATACATAAAACAAGGCCGCCCACTGTGGGAAAACAGACGTCTTTTGTAGCCGCCCACTATGGGTACAGACGCTACTTGCTGCTTGGTCAACTTTAAATAGGCTCATCCGCCACCAGACTAACATGCCGTGTACCGCAATCTACAGTTCTTCTGCCTTTAGGGAGATTTTCTTCAACCCAAGGACAAGTCCGTGCCCTAACCAGCAAAGCTGCGTTGGCTGCTTATTCCGGCAGCTGTTCGGTCCCCTTGTGCGTAAGCGTTACCCGCGAGGAGGTGCACATAGGGATTTTCCTTTCATTGAGCCTAGGGCCACCGAGGTGGCGTTACCTAGAGCCCTCCAGTACTTTTAGAGAGCTGCTATCAGTCAGCTAGAAATTGGAAGGGATCTTCATTAGTAAAGGGAAATAGTACCTGAACGCCAGTTGGTTTCAGAGCACGACATCCACCATCCATTCGCTTTTTGGACTGCACTTCGACGTGACACACGGACTCAACACGAAGGAGAAGACAGTCGCCTGTTAGTTGGACGTCAAAAAGGCTTTCGACACAGTTTGGTTAAAAGTACTAGCAATCAAACTGTCAAGTCTAGGACTACCTGAACACGTGGTAAGATTAATCAAAAAATTTCTAACCTCAAGATCTTTTTATGTAGAATGGATAAAGAGGATCAGCCCTGGAGTTCCACAAGGTTCTAAATACAGCGGGTAGGCTGGTACCAAACCAACATCCCAGGGACGAAAACGAAGCTGTATGCTGATGGCTCATTAAAATAAGCAACATCCCTTTCACCGGAAATCGCTGCCAGGAGAGTGGAAGATCATATAAGAAACTTGTGGGACTACTACCTCAAATGGAAATAAAATTTAAATAGCAATAAGAGCGAGCTCATCTGCTTCAGAATGTTTCGCACTCTTCGCTTATGCTTAAGAGACCTAAATTTCCTCCTACATCTGGTCCACCTGCTTCTAATGCGGAAAAACGGACTATGCCCCTGATATATAAGCAACTGAACCGTCTGAACTGAACTGAGACATACACCTGCCCAATTTGGTTTACGATTTCCCCGACACATATGAAGATTCAACTTTTTGATAGAAAGGTATCGCTATCCATCATCTTCTTCTTTCGTTTTATTCCCGACGACTTTCTGACCACGACTGGGATCACAATTCTCCCACTTTACTGTTTCACACAAGTGTTCCACATATGGGGTTTGCCGATTTGACCTCATCCTCCCGGTTTTTAATTGTTTCATGTTTGAGGGCAATCAAATGCTGGTGTTTTTGCATTTATTTGTACGATGAGTTCTTAGGCCTGTCTCTCCTCTTTGGCGATTGTCTTGGAATGTTGTATGATACTGCCTTTTTGATGGGGTTTTCAGAATCTCTTCTTAAAACTTGACAATACCTACTAAGCCAACTGAGTCAGTCGCTCTTTATTTTTTTCTAAAATGGTATTTTTGACGTCAAGGCCCCCTATCTTCGCTATCGATCATCAATCCAAGATATTTGAACTTTTCGCATTTTTCATTTTCATTTTCCATTCGAAAAAAATGTCCGGCAAAGGCATGTGAGGATCAGAAAATTTACAGCGTAGATATTCAGTCTTTTTTATGTTAGATCTTCCATTACTCTTTCGTCAGCAAAGAATATTTGATTCAATTTCTAGCAGAGTCAAGTGCTGTAAAAAAAAGTAAAGGACTGAAGACGCTTCCCTGATGCACATCAAATTGTATTGGGTATTCTACGGTGACTGCTGGTCATTTGCTCCCACATGTCTATGAGCTTCCCCTCGTAGATTTTAATAGCCCCACGTTACCTTAGGGCAAGCCATATCAGCTCTGGTGGTTGTCTATCAAACGATACTTTTTCAAGACCAACAAACACAATATACAAAAGTCTTGAGGAATCCCGATATTTGTCCGTTCTTATTCGTATACTCCATTCCATCTGGGAGAAGACGGGGAAGAATTCCACCCATCCAAACTCTTCAAACCTGCATGAGAAGAAATATGTTTAGAAGTATTCAACCAACTCATAAGCAAGATATGGTCAGAGGAGAGTTGCTTAGAAAGAAAAATTCCCGGATGATGCTTGGTTTGGTATGCATAAGTAGCTAGAGGGGAGGGATATACAACGAGGAACTGTTCGCGCTGTACAGCGACAGAGACCAAAGCCCAACATCTCAAATGGTGGGGGTCATATTTAGAGCGGCTGGATGCTAATGCTCTGGCCCGGAAAATCTAACATTCCATCCGAAGGGACGGCGCAGTAGAGAAGAACCGAGACTTAGGTGGCACACGCAATTAGAAGAGGACCCCGACAAACTTCACGTGCAATTCTGGAGACAGCTAGCCAGGGACCGAGGTGGCTGAAGGAGCTTTGTTTATTGAAGCCCAGACTCTTGCGCCATCTAAAAAGAAGAAGAACAGAAGACTAACATTGAAAGTTTTCCTAAGCACTTATCACGCAATGTTTCTAAACATCTCATTATACGCTATCTGCTTTGATGATTCGTCTAATATACCATCACTTATCCGCTGTATGTTCTTTTTGTGATGTGCTCATGCGTTCTGGGATTCAATCAGAACAATCATAAATGAAGAGCATTGAACTTGCTATTTAACCATGTTCAACACCAACGCTTAGTCAGGATGAAATAACGTTACCCGAGACCCGACCGTCAGTTGAAGCTCTCTATAGGCGTTTTTCTTTATTCACTCAGAAAAGGAATCTGAACAGAGTCTGAGCATTCTGAGCATACTCTGATTATTCTCTGAAATAAAAGTGATCTGGAGCGCTCAGATATAATTTTGAAATACGTTCTAGCACTTGGCTGTCACAAATCGACACTTCTCATATTGCTTGTTCACAGGCGGCAATATTATGCATATAATACTAATTGTCTCTTTCGTTTTAGCATCTTTTTTTCGAAGAGTGGTGTAGGAAAAGTGCATGGGATAGAGTGAAAAGCCTACAACTCTAAAGTGACGTTAATTTCGTTCAGCATTTTCTCAGAATGCTCAGTCAATTTTCTGAGCGCATACAGCCTTCTCAGAGCACGCTCTGATCATTCTCTGAACGAAAAAAAAGAAATACATTTTTAAAGATCTGAACGCTCTGAGCGAAAAAAGAAATACAACTTCTTTTTTGACAACTCAGACTCCGCTCTGAACGAAAAAAGAAAAACGCCTTATGATGACATCTTACAAAACTTCGGAGAAGGTGTCTTCTTGATGACAACATACTTTCGGATGACATTTTGCATTTAATCCTGTCAGAATTAAGATCCTCTATGAGTCCAAGATTTACGAATTAGATTTATTTTTATATTAAAATCGGATCATTTTTTGACGTGATAACGTCTTGTAAATCGATGACAGGCTACACATACGAAATAACATGACTCATGCTGATAGTAAGTAAAGTGACGGTAGTTCTTTCAACCAAAATCGATCGCAAGCACCAAGCGAACATGATAAAGAACAGTCACAAATTCCCAAAATAATTCCACTCGAATTCAAAAAGAACAAGAAGAGAAAAAGAAATACAAAATAGGCGGAGTTCTGTTGATGTAAGAAAGTAGATGTAGATATCGGTGTGTGTGTGGATTTAGCGAGAGTTTCTTATGACGTAAAATTATCGTCCGTAAACCGAAACTAGTGCCCCTTGGCTTAGTGGTTAGTGTGTCGGACTGCTAAGTTAACGAGCCTGGGTTCGAATCCAGCTCATAGCCATCTTCTTTTCCGGGGTACTGCCTATTGCGAGGAACTGACAAAACCTCCAAGAGTAAAATTTGTCTCGAAAAAGTGCATCCCATGTAGCCGTTCGGACTCGACGGTAAACTGTAGGTCCCTTCCATTCTTGCAGATTAACAACACACACAGGAATGGTTGAGAGTATAAGTCACTAGGCCTTGGCACCTTAAGGATCTGTCGCGCCAACAAAAAATTATTTATTTAAACCGACTTTACAGACAACCACCTCTTTTTAACATATACAAATACATACCTCAAAAGCCACAAGATGCAGTTCATTTATTTTATTATCTATCATTACTGTTTCTCGAGCCACATTCAATTTAATAATGCATTTTTGAAAAATGTTAATTTTCAGTATTGTAATGTTTGGAAAATTAGTTTAAATTTATTCTTTTATTCAAAGAAAATTTCTGAACCACAACAATCTTTTTTACGACCACATAATTACTGATACATATCCTACGCACACATGCCCACCAACCAACCAGCCAAATAAGCAAATAATGCCCCGTGCTATTAATTAATTCCTTCCATTCCCAACAGGACCTTCGCATTCCCGCCTTATTGTTTTCCTTTTGACGAATAATGTTTTCCAAATTCAAAGAAAAATAACAGAAAATTCAAATTAAGAAAACCCGCGCTCAGGCGCAGGTACACTGTCCCTTTTGCACACGAATAAAGGTAATGCGCTGCGCGCCAGCTGTGTGTGGCAACAACTACAACAGGCTTCATGCACTACAAAACGGTAGTTGTAGTACTTGGAATTGCCACCACACGTCATTTGAATGAGGGCAACGACTTACCCTAGGTTAGGGTGTGAATCAAAAAAAAAAAAGAAAAAAAATGAGAACATTCCTGGTCCCTGATGGAGAAAAGGACTACACAGGATGGAAAAGGATTATGTGTCTGGCGCTGCTGTTTGGAGTTCCCCTATAAAACGTCCCACTGAGTTGTGTTGTTCATACAATCCTTCCTCCAATTGATATCCTTCTTCCTTTTATTTTTAGAAATTCAATTTTCTCAGCAATTATGTAAGAAATGAAAGGATCTTCTGTATTTAGACACTTTGAAATCACAGCAGGAAGAGTTAATTTATTTTCCTTCAATTGACTAAAATTAGAAAACAGCAATCGAAATTTCTCGGATGGGGTCTGGGGTTTTGATATGGGATTTAGGGGAATGTGTGTCTGATAAATGGAAAACCGATCGATGGGGGCGTCTTGATGATCGTGCCAGACCCACAGTTGATCTATTTTCGTATCAAGATTTTTCAATTAACACGCAGGGGTTTCGAATTTCGTAACGGATTTTTCTTTTAAGGAACAAGGACTTGAAAGAGTGATTGTTTCAATAAATGAAAAGCATAAGGGTGCACGGTATTTGTGTAAGTAAATTGAGTATTGCGCGATGGAGGAATTCTATAATAATACCTTCATGATGATGAAGTGTTCGCTTGAAGTCCTTAAGTTCAATTATTAGGTGCGATATCAAGGATTTTAATTCATTAAATTATCCCTACCCGCACAAGTTAATCCAAGAATGTTTAATATTCGAATTCTGAACTGAAATGCGTGATAAGTGTTTGGGTTAATGAATATCCTTTAAATTTGTGTAAGTAAAATATGTGAAAACCCATACTTAAAATGTGTTCGGAAATTTTCTTAAAAAAACGCCAAAAAATCAGTTTCCTTCAGCTTCGGGTCCTTTAGAGTAGATATTGGACTTTGCATTGATTTATAATGCAGGCTTGGTCAATATGCATTCTGGAACGATGGGAAATGTATGTACTTTAAGAATTGTTGAACGGTCAGCTACATCCTATGAGATATTCTCCTCTATCCTGAAAGAACGGATGTCCAGACCAACCAACATCTTTAATGAACTCCGACAAGGGGATGTTTTGGAGAAAACAATACATGACTCTGGCGTCTCAAGAAAGAGAGACTATCATCCCCAAGTCCAGCCAGATATTGGCCTACGCAGACGACATTGACATTATCGGCAGACCTCGATAAGCTCTACAAAGCTCCTTCATCCAACGTTAAACCTAGGGCTGCACATTTTAAATTATTGGAAAAATACAAAATAGGCGGAGTTTTGTTAAAGCAGAAATTAGATGTAGATATTGGGGTGTGTGTGTGTGAATTTTACGAGAGGGTTTGTGGGTGTATTTTTTACAGGTATAAAACTTTAAGTTGACAACACTATTTTAACTGTCGTCCATTTTGTCAGCTGTCAAGTAATTTATTTTTAGTTTGGTTTGGCATTTCAACATGAATAGAGTGACGACTGAACAACGCTCCCAAATTCTGCAAATTTATTTTGCAAATAATGGTTCTGTTCGAAATACGTATCGCGCACTACGTCCATTTTACGGTCAACATAATCGTCCATCAGAGCAATTAATTCGATTAACTATGGAACGTTTACGCACCACGTTTACTCTGAATGATTATACGCATCCACAGAGACGTCGTACTATGCGTACAGAAGAAGTTATTGCTGCTGTAAAGCGTAGCGTAGAGGAAGACCCGGGTCAGTCTATCCGCCATCGTGCACAGGAATTGGATATGTGTATATCCACTTTATGGGAGATTTTGCGGAAAGATCTTGGTTTGCATGCAAGGCGTAGATTCAGTGAATGGGTCGAAAACAAGATTGCCGTTGATCCCAATTTTCATAAGCGAATTTTGTTTGGCGATGAAACTCACTTTTGGTTGAATGGATACGTCAATAAAATAAAACTGCCGTATTTCGAGTGATGATAATCCTCAAGTGTATGTTGAGAGACACTGTTACATCCAAAAAAACTGACTGTTTGGTGTGCTTTATGGGTTGGTGGAATAATTGATCCGTACTTCTTTAAAAACGATGCTGGCCAGAATGTTACAGTCAATAGTGACCGCTATAGAGTCATGATTACTGACTTTTTCGTTCATCAATTCAAAAACCATGATGCGCAACATGTCACACAGCTCGTGCCACAATTGATTTATTGAAAGAAACGTTTGGTAACCGCATAGTTTTACGTTACGGACCCGTGAATTGGCCTCGCTGTCTGACTATTTTCAGTGGGGATATGTGAAGTCGCTTGTCTACGTCGATAAGCCCGAAACGATTGACAACTTGGAAGACAACATTCGCCGCGTTATTGCCGATATACCAGAAATGTTGGAAAGTCATCGAAAATTGGACCTCCAGATCAGACTACGTCCGAGCCAGCCATTGCATATTTATATTATAATGCCAGAAGATTATCTTTCGAATGAGGTAAATTTCATTTCAATTTAAATAATCATCTTTGATTTATTCTATTTCAAAGTTCTATACCTCTAAGAAAAACACCCTTTATAACAAGAAGTTAACATACATAAAGTAGATTATGTAAAGTGTTTACATATATGCAATATGCCTGCATGTGATTAGATTACCAGTTAATTCCGTTTGATTATGCCGCAAAAAGGCTGTATAATTCCTTCGTAATTCTTATTCTTCTATAAGGCAAGTAGATACAAAAACGCCTTACTTGCTTAACAATTCAAATCTCTTCTTATTGTTAATAACATTTTCCAGCCAATTTATTGAAAAAAAAGATTTTTCCAAACCTATTGTTAAAGAAACAAACATCCAGAAACTAAAACCATTTTTGAAATGCATCAATTAATTTGCATTACAAAACCTGCATCCATATAAAGATACGAGATACCTGTATAAATTATCACCTCAATTCCCTTAACAACCCGATTCCCGACCAACATTAAGAACGATCCGCCCATCCTTATTGTCTTCTTTAACAATTCCCTGCCGAATTGGCTATAAATCTACAAACCTCGAATAAGTGAATTCCCGCCAAACCCAAAGCCAATGTCAATAAATCAAAAATCGAATAATGAATCTTTTAAAATGAATAACAAAAAGGAAAATTCAATTTTCCAAATGCTAACGCGCAATAGCGAGGAGCACGAGAAGAAATGAATTCAACGGAAAATAAATTTTCTCCGAACCCTTTGATCTTTCCTGAGTGGCAAGGCAACTCACCAAGCAACTGCATCATGATGAGGTCATTCGTTAATTTCTTTTTTCACCACCACCACCGCCATAAGACCATCCGGGCAGATCCTTTGAACCCTTAACTCTCATAACGCCAAAGTCATAAAATTTAAAACCCTGAACGTAACGAATTCTCACGGGACGGACATCATAAATTCCCAAATCCTTTGCGCAGTTTTTATTACGCGTACGCTAATTTATACGCGCATGCGGTGGTCATTAACTGTAAATCGTTTTCTACACACCATTTCCCCGAAAACCTGTCCAAGGACACTTTCCTAGCAAAAATCCATAAACTCTGCACCACAATGACTTTATAACTTTTTTATTTAATCAACCAGCGGTTTCTTAACCGCTCTGCGATGACCCTTCTTCGCCAAATGGAATCCTGATTCCACCAACCGTGTCTATTACATTGTAAATCATTAATCTTTATTGCATTTGAGACAAGTAGAGCGGAATAAGTCGTCCTTGTGCGATGCAATTAAAAAAGAAAGGATTCACATCTTGAAATGCAAATTACACCCAAAGGACGAAGACAATATATCGCTCTGACCACTGGCCAGTTGGTTGTTCCTTGATTTTCTATTAGAATGCAATTTATCGTAAGAAAAGACAAAAGGTCCTTCTTCTTCGTTCGTGGATGGAGGTCAGCTCTCAAGAGCGCAAACACATACCCCGATGGTGACCTTATTAGGACCTTATTGAAAATCCCGATTCCCAAACCACCGTTCGTCCTTACCTGTGCAACTGCAACTGATACGATTAAGATCGCGCTCACACTAAACAAACATTCAGTGTTTGGATATCCTTTTCTGGGCTTTTGTTCTTGACTTATGCACGGTCAAGTTATTTAGAGAGGTCATTGTTTCTCCTATCTTTTCGCTTTTAAGGTCACATAAATTCTTATGGACTTTCTTAATTTTATTGGTGTTGTTATTACCCGCGGTGGAGGTACCAAGGATTGTTTGCTTAGGATATTGTCTCAAAGCATGAGATTACAAGGCGTGCGGTGTTGGCAATAAGGAATCCTTTTTATGGTTCCTTGAGTCAATTAAAAAAAAACTGAATTTGAATAAAGTTCATGATAACAAAATGCATAAATGCGGTCATCGTGTTATTGTGTCGAATAATATATTTTTTTTTTTGGTTAGATTTTTGTTTACTTTTGGGAAATTTCGAAATTTAATTAGCGGTTTTGCCAAAGGCGCCGAAACCCTGATTTGGGAAAGATAAGAGTTAAGACATTTATTTATATCTGCGGTGGAATAAGGTTGATATTAAGGTTTTTTTTTTAATTCGGATTAAAATAAACTTGTTTTTTGGTGACCAGGCTGCCTGGGAGTTAATAAATTCCAAGAAATTTGGAAGCTCATCATGACCATGTGCAACGATTTGTTGATGATTTTGGGTCAAACTTGATAAAGAATCTTTTTTTTGATTATAAGGTCTAAATTAGCTTCTCACCACTGAAATCATTAAGAGAATTCTATTTAAAGTTGGGGTTCCTCAGGGAAGTTTGCTTAGGGCTTTGCTTTTTATAATTTAGTCCTTGACCGTTCCAAAACAAAATCATGGAGTTAAAAGTGCACAAATAATTATTTGAGTAATCTATAAGATTATACAATTACTTAACATGGCAGTAGGGAAGCAAGTATTTGTAAATAAATCATCTTCAAAGCTTCAGGTTTATAAAGATTCTAATTCTACGTTACACTGGTGGTAATTCAGTTTCTTAATTATTGGACCTGATCATGGCATCAATTTTAGGTTGAACCTATTTTTTAAAAGCTAAGATCGGAAGGGCATACCTTTGAATTCTTATGAGTCAATTAGCGATTTTTGTTGAAGAAGCACCTGCCCAAAGGAGTACTGAGAACTTTTCGGTTTCTTCGATTTAAGTGCCATTCATGGACAATGGCATTGGGGGTATGTTTAGCTTTAACGACAAGAGGTGGCATTGAGTTTTCGAAGCATTAAACTCCACACGATTCCTATTACCCCATTTGACAATGCTGTATAAATCGGAGTTTAATGAGCTTGATATACGGTACCGTTGCAATTGAACGTCCGAAGGCGAAGGACGTGTATCGTCGAACGAATATGAAAAGCTGAGGGTAGAGTCGTCAGCAAAACAGTTTAGTGGATTAAAAGTAACAGAGAGAAGATCATTTATAAAAATGAGGAAAAGAGTCGAAGACAGAACGGAGCCCTGGGGCACACCAGCATTTATTTTGTGGGAATCAGACTTGCAACCGTCCAGTACAACTTGTATTGAACTATTTAGAAGATAGCTTCTAATCCAACGAACAAGAGTATCATCGATCCCAAAAGCACGCATTTTCGATAAGAGAGCTTCATGCAAAACTCTATCAAATGCCTTGGAGATATCAAGAGCGATAATCTTACTTTCACCAAAGCGATGTAAAGATTTGTTCCACTGTTCGGTGAGATATGCCATCAGATCACCAGTGGAACGGTTGCTGCGGAAGTCATACTGACGGTCATGAAGCTTTCGATCTTCGAGATATTCCTTAAGCTGACGGTTAATCAGCGTTTCTATGACCTTAAAAAGAAGGGATGTTAGTGCTTTGGTTCGGTAGGAGGAGGGGGAGGATGGGTCACCTTTCTAAGAGACAGGCTGGACAAATGCTGTTTTCCATCTTCCAGGAAAGATTCCAGAAGAGTAGGAGCGATGGAAAAGCTTACGCAGTGTGGAAGAACACCTCTTCAGAAGAATCGGGGGTATACCATCCGGGCCAGCGGATTTGTGTATATCGAGATCTTTGAAAACTCTTTCTACTGTACGAGTGCGGAAAAAATCTGTCCCATGGAAAAATTTACATTCTCAAGGAAAAGAAATCCAATAAGGTTAGTGATAGTGGATCTATAAATTAATAAATTTCTCGACTGGATCGCACGTACTTGCTCTTACGTATGTGAGATTACAGCTTGGAATAAAATTTGAAAAATATTAAGGGAACTTCAAAGTTTTTTTTCGATTTTTCTGACTTTTGATTGTTTGAAAAAAGGACGTAAAATAGTTTTCAGCTGAAAAATTTAAACGCCATTTCATTTCTTTAAGAAATGTAAAAAGTGTGATTTTTTTCAAAATCATAGGAGCGGTTTTTAAATAAAAATTTATTTAATAACTTTTTTTCAAAAATTAAAAAAATAATAATTAAAGAATGCAAACTTAAGCAAAGAAATAGATTACATTTAAAAACAAAATTAAGAAAAGCCATCAACTCGTTTTCAAAATAATTTTGAAAAAAAAATTGAATTATTAAAAATACAAAAAAAGTTTTTAAAAATATTTTAAAATAAAATTACTTAGACTATCAACCCTTCCTTCGAACAGTTTTCGAGAAAGTCAACAAAAAAACGGTTCTATGGGAGGTATTATTTTTAGCCCATCATCTGGAATTTTGTTTCACTAAAACATAACCTATACACCTACAATAATACATTGATTTTTTTCATAAAATTACGAGTGCCTAACTTGCCTAATAGTCCCTATAAATAGCAAGTAAAAAGTGTGAAAACCACAATACTTGACGGTTTTTATTAAGAAATGGAGTGCGCCATCACACGTTTTGTAAAATAACGAATTTATGAAAAAAGTATTTCGAAAATTGTAGGACGGATTTTGATAAAATCTTGTTTTTTATTTTGTTTTTTTTTTTTAATTTTGGTATGCAGTTTTTTGGAGTTTATTAATACACATATGATTGTAAAATTTAAATTAATTTTTTTGATTAGTTAAAAAATATTGATTTTTCAAAAAAAAAAAATCAAAAATAAATTTTAATTAGAAAAAAAAGTTATTCAAAATTTTGATATGCAGAATTAATTTGGATACTTAGATCTTCTCAAATATAAAATTTGACAGAAATCCAAACAGCCGTTAACGAGAAAACCAAACATTTTAAAAAAACTTGCTCATATGTGCGGTCACATTGTAAAATAAAATTTAAGAAAATTAAAGTTAACATCAAAGCATTTATTCGATATTTATGACATTTGATTGTTCGAATAATACGTTAAATTGTATTGAGTAAAATAATTTAAACACCATTTTATTTCTTTAAAAAAATGTTAAAAAGTGTGATTTTTTTCAAAATCGTAGGAACGGTTTTTAAATAAAACGGGTTTTTTTAACAACTTGAAAAAAAAAATTAAAAACAATATTTAAGAATAAAAACACAAAGCACTAAAATAACATTAATTTAAAAAAAAAAAATAAAAAAAAAATTACCTACCCGTTTTCAAAAAAAAAAAAAAATCAAAAAAATTATTAAAAATACAAAAAAAAAGTTTTCAAAAAAAGTTAAGGCGAAATTACTTAGGCTACCTACATCTTCTTCAATATCAATTTTGATAGTAATCGGATTACCAGTTTTCGAGGAAGTCGAAGAATAAAAACCGGTCCTCAGGGAGGTACCGTTCTTAGCCCGCCATATTAATTTTTTTTCACCAAAATATAATGCTTACCTATTTTTTTCATAAAAATTGTTGGAAAAATAAACTTTTACATAACGATTATATGACAGGTACCGTTAATTTTTGAGGTACAAAAATTGAAAAAAACTCCTTTGATGTCCAAACAACCTTAAGTTCCATTTTTGAAGACGATTGGTCCAACCGTTTAGGCTACAGGCCAAAATACACATGTACAGACAGACATAAAAACAGACAGAAAGACAGACGGACAGAATTTTGCCAGTAGCTCGAATATGTTTCTCTATCATCGTAATGTCATGTTTGACTGTTATCTCAATTTTTTTAATCTACACGAATACATTAAGTCCCTATAATTGCAAGTAAAAAAGAAGATGAAAAAGAGCCCCTTTAAATATTGAAGAAACGTTTTTAAGCCTTAATTTTTTGTCTTCGTCTGAAATCAGTTCAAAATTTTGATAAAACTTTAAAATATATTATATACAAAAGAACCTGTAAGCAATTGGTCTTTCTTCAATATCTCGTGAACTACTCAACGGATTTTGAGTAGAAATGTCCTATCCTAGAACTTCTGATATTCGTAAAAGAATTAATAAACTTTATATTCCTTTTTTAAAATCTAATTTAGGAAAAAATAAATATTTGGATCCAGACAGGACATTTTACAATCCTTTGGTGCATTTCCTTAAGTTCGTATTGTGTACTTTGATTATCAAACGGCTTTTCAAAATATTCCTTAAAGAGTATTGTATTAAATTACAAACTCAAAGACTGTACATATGTATGATATCGTGAACTATGAATCTTTAAGCAAAAACGAAATAACCTATTCCCACAGATGCTTATGTACTTTCAAGATCATTTAACTGAGCAGCACACCGAATGATAATTGTGAAAACACATTTTCATAAATTACAATTTCCGATATTTTCGCAAATCCATGGGAACTAATTTCCAAAGTTTCCCATCTCATCCCTAAATTCAAATATATACCCGGAAAAGAATCATCGAGAAACAGACTTTGGGATGAATGTACAACAACACCAACGAACATTGGATGATTTGAGGAAGACGAGAGGTGAAAGTGAAGAAAGTCCCATCTTAAGATCCCACCCCATAACAAATTTAGTTGAACATACATATATTCCCTGAGAATCATTAGGCCGTTGCATTGTATGTCCTAGAAGGATGTAAATAAATCGCTTTGCAACATTAACACCCCAGGGGATGTATACAAGTATATATTTTCAAAATGATTTCTGTTGGCATATCCTTTTGGCATCCATCAGCGATCTTCCATGTTTGCGTCGAAGACAAAAGGCGACAGAGTTGTGATGTAACTCATCAAAATGGAAATCTAAGATTGAAACCCTGACGAGGAGGGGATAACAACTTCTCTTCATCCGGAAAAGAATAGACGGAACGACCGACGACGGCCGGCGCTACCAAGATGAATAAGAGGTATTCTGCCTGAGTATCTTCTGCATAAATCTCGGACAGTCCTGGACAATAATGAATACACAATAGAATGTGTCCTAATGCGATGAAGACTCGTTCCTATCGAATGAATTGTCACATTAAGTACACACATGGGGCATTAGTTGCACAATGCAACAAGAGACGCTTGTTCTTCAAGTTCCATGTAGCGAATTAATTCGCCTTGAACCCCTCGAAAATCACGATTCTAGAGAAGTCTACTGACCACGTAGCACGTAGCTGGGAAGAGATCTTTAATTTTTTTTTGTTGCACGTTCATACCTTTTCTTTTCGCGCAGAGATTAAGAAAAATGAAAAATGAGAAGAAGCAATGATCAAGAAAAAAAAACGAGGTCCCTTAAAGAAGCAGCTCGAAGGGTAATTTGGCGCCAATGCCATTTTCCATGCCCGGTGTACCATCAATACGACTTGCAACACACATAATTGATTATTTATTTATTTATTAACGCGAATCGAAAGGAACCCAAGAAGATTGCTGAAATTGCACCAAACACCCAGATCAATCTCTTTGTTGAGATTGAATCTGAATCCTTCTCGGATGAAAATTGATTCTTCTTTGCATCCCTGAATCAAGCACGTACCAATGGTGGTTTTTATTCCAGAGCCACCTGGTGCAATCCTCATCAATCCGAGATATTGCACGGAGAGAAAGGAAGGCATAAAAAAAGGACATTAACATTTCAATGCAACCTTGCATAAATAATTTTATTGATTTGATGTGCAATTGGGATGTTTATATGCGCCAAGTGATGCTGCCTTTGTTGGGTTCTGTAACGGTAGATTTCTTTTCTTTTTTTTTTTGGAAAATCAATTTGATGATGCGTGTTTTGGCAATTTCGCGTGAATAAATTAAAGAAAATTGGAAAACACAAGTAAAAACACTGTCATTAGAGATGTTTACATAACTTTTATCCTCTTTCTTTGTATTGTATTGTGCGGTTGGAAACCATACTTAAAGATACTTTGTTTTTTTTTTTGGGTTAAAGGTTGAAAACGTGCAAATGCTATTCGTGAACATCTGCCGAGAAAGGTTTGCCAAATTTCTGAATGACTTCCTCATTGCTTTCCTTTTTACTTGCGATTATAGGTACTATAATGCAAGTTATGCATGCAAATTAAAAAAATTAAGATAACAATCATTCAAGAAGATGTAGGTAGTTAAAGTAATTTAGCATACAAATATTTTCGATTTTTTTTTTTTTTAAATCAATATTTTTAAAGGGGGTGGGTGAATTTTTTAAAATTTAGTTTTTTAAATGTAGGTTATTTTTGTGCTTAAGTTTGCGTTCTTTAATTATCTTTTTTTATTTAAAAAAAAAGTTGTTAAATAAAAACCGTTTTACTTAAAAACCGTTCCTACGATTTTGAAAAAAAAACATTTTTAAAGAAATACAATGGCGTTCAAATTATTTCGATGAAAAATATCTTACATACTTCTTTTGGCCAATGAAAATTTAGCAAAATCGAATAAAAACTTTGAAGTGCCCTTAATATTTTTCAAATCATTCCACACTGTGACCCCATATAAGAGCAAGTATGTGCGATCCAGACGTGCAATTTATGTTTAACGGATTGGAGCGGGTTTAAGTAAACCTAGGTGGTTGAAACGTTTTAAACGTTTTTTTTTTTTTACATTAAAATCTGCAATTTTATGAAGTTTCAATATTTACAAGGCGAAACTGTATATCTACATACCAGAGACTCTGAAGAATTAGTCCAAAAGCTATTCCAATCTTTGAATCAGCGATAAAATCTCTGTCGATTCAATAAAAGAGTACCTATTTCCAGAAACATCTATGTAAGCCCACATATAGTAGTTCCATCAACTACTTTCTATACAAAATCTTTGTCATGTAATCCTATACTGGTGCCTATTCTTCTTTTATGAGGAAGAATTGTATGTCACAGTAGAGTTCCTAAAATATGGAAGAGCGAAACTCTTCAAGAACTTAGAGGCCTTCATTAGAATATCAGAAACAGAAGAAGTTCGAAGTTCGTAATCAGTTAAAGAAACTAAAGAAACTGATATTAAAAAATTTAAAGTTTGAATGTTTGTTCCTCAATCAAGCCAGAACGACTTAACGGATTTGAAAGAAATTTGGTAGGTAGATGGATGAGGTGCTGGGTTGAAAAATAGGCTACTGAAAAAATTCACAGTTCCAGTGGAAGAGGCTTATATGTAAAATGATTTGTGAGGGTTTGTTTTTTAAGCCTCTATACCTCAACGACTGCAACATTTTTTTTAAAGTTTGATAGATGGAAGAGTTATAGGATTTACTACACGCTTTACACATTATCGCAATACTATCTTAGGCGCAGTAGTCGCAGAGATCGAAGCGATTGGTTTGATAATAAATGCAAAACAGAATCTGAATATAAGAATGCTGCATACCGAACAATGCAACAGTCTCATATAGTGACAAAATTGTGTCTGGTTAGTCCAATCGTCTTCAAATTTGGAACATAAGGTTATTTTGACATTCTACAGAAGACTTTTTCATTTTTTTTAGTTCAAAAATTAACGGTTGCTGTCATAAACCGTTATGTTAAAGCTTTGTTTTTGTCGAAAACGGTTCCACGAATTTTTATGAACAAAAATCAGTGTACTATTTATATTGTAGGTGCTTACCTATTATATTTTGGTGAAAACAAATTTAAGATGGCGGCTAAAAACGGTACCTCCCATAGGACCGTATTTATTTTTTCGACTCGAAATTGAAAACGGGTTGGTGATTTTTTTTTAAATATAGGTTAGTTTTGTGCTTATGTTTCCACTCTTTAATTATTTTTTTTTAATTTTTAAAAAAAGTTGTTAAAAACTGTTTTATTACCTTTCCTACGAGTTTGAAAAAAAAAATTCACACTTCACATTTTTTAACGAAATGAAATAGCGTTTAAATTTTGCGTTGAAAACTATTTTACGTACTTTTTACAATCAAAAGTAAAAAAAAATCGAATAAATATAATATTTATCAAATTTTATCCGATGATGTGACCACACATAAGAGCAAGTACGTGCGATACAGTCGTGCAATTTATTCTTCTGTGTTTTTTTCTGAAAGTGTGTTATCAACCAAATTGTACCTACTTGTTGATTCTCGTATAGTTAAAGATATTTCATTTCTGAAAGTTTAAAAAAAATTATTCTTGATGATTCTCATATTTTAAAGCTTATGATTAACAAAACAAAACCGTTGCAGGGCATTTGCCTGGAAATAGGCCATAACAGGACAAAAGAAATTGAGTCAGTAGTTCGTCTTTTGGAATTAAATTTGTAAATCAGACTTTTGTAAGGTTGTTGTTTTTTTTTTTTTTTTTTTTTTTTGTTAATTCTCGTCTACCCTTCATAAACTTCTTTCACTGTTAAGTCGGATTACTTTTGCAAAGTACTGTCGACAAAAAAATTCCAGACCATCACTTCCAAATCATCGTCTCAATTCTGTAATACAAAATGATTTGATTTTTTCCAAACGAATGCAGTTATTTTGTTGCACTCAAGATACCGCGCCAAGAAACCCACTGAATTGGAAAAATAAGAAAATATATAAGCACAACGGCGACCCAATCGGGAATATCACACACAACCCAAGTCAATCATAGTCAAAACACAACAATCAAATTCCCAATTAATTCCAAACACCACTTACGATTGCAATTTTCAAGGATTACACATAACAGTCATAATGTTCAATAAAGGTCCTTGCAAGGTAAATGACTTAGCAGCGGGATGCCATCTTGATGGTTTCGCACTTACGAAATGCAATCCAAATCGAATCATTCATCCGAAAGTCACCACATATCACAAAGTTTAAGTTAGTTGAATGTTCATGTCCCCCCGCAGGAGGTTGACATCTGAAACTTCGATTCGGGTCTCCCCTCTTTCTTGGTAGGTATATTTTCTCTTTTTCTCATTTCACGGTGACAAAACCGCGATCTGTCAAATCGATTTTCTATTTGTTTTTACTGCCATAAATCACCACCAACTGACGAACCTACCAACTGGGGGAAAAGGTGTTTGTTCTTCCATGTCCATGTGCCAAGAAATCAAAAAAGGACGAATACCTAGGACTAGGGTGACTGGACTAAAAATTTGGCGCGCCTTTTCGCTCTCACTCTCTCCAAAAAGACGGATGGACAAAAAAAAAATTACTCTCAAAGGTCTCCAACTGTGCAATTTTGCACTGCATGTGCTTATTGTTTGCATTGTGCAATCCCGAAAAGGAAGTCCCAATCCCAATTGACGACAAGGATGTAGACGACGACGACGACGACGTGCGGTGTGCTCTGATTTCTGAGACGTTTATTGTTTCTTATTTTTTCAAAACTCAAGGAGGAGAAGAATGAAACTAATATTTTGTGTCTGGCCTGCCAAAATTTGAAATTTAGGGTACGAGCTAGGAGTAGGTCTCGAGACTTAGCCAGAATTGGGAGAAATAATTCACATTTCGTCCCAAGAAAGGGGGAAATTCTTTATGACATATCGCTCACTGCAAGCGGGAGAAGTGTTATGTTGGCCGCATGTTGTTCAAATATTGCCGAGGGACCATGTTCAATTATTCAAACTCAAGAAAGCCCGGTGTGGGCTCGGTATATTCATAAGGGTTGGTGTAGGGGTGTATGCTAAAGGTGCACAATACTCTGGTGAAACGAATACTTAATTATTGGTTATTGTTAGGGATTTTCTTATTAGAATTTAACGTTTGTTTTTTGTTGGGAAAATAACTTTGTTCCTTATTTTAGAAATCATCAAACCGTTGCAATCATAAGGCCCTTCGATAAGACTCTAAGGTGAACGTTTTATTCAAAAGTTGTAAAGCAACATTTTTGGATTCAAAAACCCTTTTCTATGTTTATGAAATATTTCCAAGATGATATTTTTAGTAAAAATGCTTTGTCCCATGTAGCATGTGCACCATGTTCCGTAATATATCCTTAGGCGGAGATTTGAGTGAGCACTTAGAATTCCAGTTGCTTCAGTCCGGGTGGGTCCTTCACTCTGCTAAGAAACTATACAGGAAAATGTGTGCTCGATGAAATAGGTAAAGCTATAGATACACAAAAAAATACTAATTCCCTTTGCATTATCTGCATTTTGCGATGAAAATCCGGTAAAGGAGGATTCTTTGAGCGATCTAAGGCTTTAGGAACGGAATAAATATGTTAATGATTTTAACTCATTTTAATTTACCAGCTAGTTGAAAATTCTATTAGGTGATTCAAATCTAAAATGCAAATGAGCTTATGCAAATCTTTCTTTCTTTTTTGCACAAGTGCAATTATTTATTGATGTTTACGCTTTGAGAATTCTTAATCAACTGTTTCGCTTTGAGCTTGCATTTTACCAATGATAGTACGATCTCTCGTTTTAATTCTTCGTCATTGCCTTGTTTTACAGTTTTTCTCTTGTGCACTTGATTCTGATCTGAATATTTATTAATATATACGAATTACGAATGCGTTTGTGGTTATTTTGGTTATTTTGTTACTGTTCGAACATCTTCAGGGCTTTTTAGTGGATAAAATATTTTGGCATTTGTAATGTTTCCTTAGCTCACGTGGCAGAGAATTCCAAAATCATAGGGCGCGGCGTTGGTAAATAACTGCCACTCAGATGTGAGGCAATGTTAATAGTTTTCGATCGATTTGAAAAAGGAAATTGCAGTCAATATATTAGAGGTGCTATGGTTGATAATAGAAAGGAGCAGTATTGATCGATATTCAAGAAATTGTATGAAATGCATATTGTAAATATTATTTTTTATACCCGAATATGTGGTCATACCTCTTGTATGTAACGGGTGATTTTTTTGAGGTTAGAACTTTTTAAAAAAAAAAACGCATAAAATTTGCAAAATCTCATCGGTTCTTTATTTGAAACGTTAGATTGGTCCATGACATTTACTTTTTGAAGATAATTTCATTTAAATGTTGACCGCGGCTGCGTCTTAGGTGGTCCATTCGGAAAGTCCAATTTTGGGCAACTTTTTCGAGCATTTCGGCCGGAATAGCCCGAATTTCTTCGGAAATGTTGTCTTCCAAAGCTGGAATAGTTGCTGGCTTATTTCTGTAGACTTTAGACTTGACGTAGCCCCACAAAAAATAATCTAAAAGCGTCAAATCGCATGATCTTGGTGGCCAACTTACCGGTCCATTTCTTGAGATGAATTGTTCTCCGAAGTTTTCCCTCAAAATGGCCATAGAATCGCGAGCTGTGTGGCATGTAGCGCCATCTTGTTGAAACCACATGTCAACCAAGTTCAGTTCTTCCATTTTTGGCGACAAAAAGTTTGTTAGCATCGAACGATAGCGATCGCCATTCACCGTAACGTTGCGTCCAACAGCATCTTTGAAAAAATACGGTCCAATGATTCCACCAGCGTACAAACCACACCAAACAGTGCATTTTTCGGGATGCATGGGCAGTTCTTGAACGGCTTCTGGTTGCTCTTCACTCCAAATGCGGCAATTTTGCTTATTTACGTAGCCATTCAACCAGAAATAAGCCTCATCGCTGAACAAAATTTGAACAAAAAAACAAAAAAAAACCGAACACTGATTTTGGTAATAAAATTCAATGATTTGCAAGCGTTGCTCGTTAGTAAGTCTATTCATGATGAAATGTCAAAGCATACTGAGCATCTTTCTCTTTGACACCATGTCTGAAATCCCGCGTGATCTGTCAAATACTAATGCATGAAAATCCTAACCTCAAAAAAATCACCCGTTATATGCCACTTGAATAGTTTTGGAAGGCTCTCCTCAGAATCGCATTTGCAATAAAATATTACAGCTATAAGTTAGAATTTTTAAGGTCTTAACCAACATGATTCGAGTTACAACTGGCGACAATTTTTAGTAGAGGAGCCCACTATGCTAAATGGGGATTAACTCTATTGGATTTTGAAGAAAAGGTTTAAGTGATGTATCTACACGTGTTCACCGGTGGGGGGTGCTTTGAAAAATGTAAAAAAAAATAGCCACATGAAAATACTCGACTGGATCGCACGTACTTGCTCATACGTGCGGTCATATCGTCCAATCTTAGTGGCTGCATATGTATGATGTATGTATATACATAATAAAATAAAAAAAAAATATTTTTTTTCGAAAATCCTTTCATTTTTACTTGCGATTATAGGTACTATAATACAAGTTATGCATTCGTGCAGATTATAAATTTTTAGATAACAATCAAACATGACATTACGATGATAGAAAAACATATTTGAGTTACTGGCAAAATTCTGTCCGTCTGTCTGTCTGTCTGTCTGTACGGATGTATATTGGACTGCAGCATAAACGGTTGGGCCAATCGTCTTCAAATTTGGAACTTTAGGAGTTTTTTTCAATTTTTTTTTAGCTCAAGAATTAACGGTACGTATCATATAACCGTTATGTAAAAGCTTATTTTTCTCGAAAAAAAAATCTGTGTACTGCTGTAGATATGCATTATATTTAAGTGAAAAAAAAATTTAATATGGTGGGCTGAAAACGGTACCTCCCATAGGACCGGTTTTTTTTCTTCGACTTTTTTGAAAACTGGAGATCCGATTACAATCAAAATTGATATTCAAGAAGATGTAGATAGCCTGAGTAATTTTGCATACATTTTTTTCGAAACCTTTTTTTTTTGTATTTTTAATAATTTTTTTTTAATTTTTTTTTTTTTGAAAAAACAATATTTTGAAAACGGGTAAGTGAATTTTTTTTCAAATTTTGTTTTTAAATGAACGTTATTTGTGTGCTTAAGTTTGTATTCTTGAATTATTTTTTTTAATTTTTTAAAAAAAGTTGTTAAAAATAAACCGCTTTACTTAAAAACGGCTCCTACAGTTTTGAAAAAAAATTCACACTTTTTTACATTTCCTAAAGAAATAAAATGGCGTTTAAATTATTTCACCCAATACATTTTAACGTACTTTATTTAAACAATCAAAAGTCACAAAAATCGAATAAATGCTTTGATGTTCACTTCAATGTTTTTAATTTTATTCTACAATGTGACAGCACATATGAGCAAGTACGTGCGATCCAGTCGTGCAATTTATTTTAATTAGGAGTTTTCTCGGAAAAACTATGTATGCAATAAAATTTGGAAACTAAATGTATATCGTTCGTTTAAAAAGTCGTTTTTTTAAACTTTTCGAAAAAATTATGTATTTAAATTTTTTTTAGTGTCCTTGTAAGAAAATCTGTAATTTTCACCTGGGAGAGTTATTAAAAAATAATTCAATCAACCCGTTTTCAAAAATTGAAAAGTTTTTGAAAATTTTGAAACGCAATATTAATTGAGTTATAAATGACTTCCTGTGTGCAAAATTTTATTGAAATCGGGACAATGGTTTACGATAAAACCGCATTTGAAAAAACCGGTTATACGAGAGGTACCGTTGTAGAACAAATTTCGAAAAATTATTCTAACCAGAAGATGTATTGTTGTAAAAAAAGCACCCTGAAAGTTTTATCAAAATCGTTAGAGCAGTTTTCGAGAAAATCAAACTTTTTGTTAAAGATTGTATGGCAGGTACCGTTTATTTTTCGACCTGGAGCAAAAATGAAAAATGTTTTAAATATTATTTACTATTTACTGTTGCAATTTTGCAGCTTTGAATGTATACATAGTTGCGTTATTAAAAAGGATTTTTGTAACAAATCCAAATCACCAAACGCAATTGTCATTTCATCATCCATAATTTTTTATAACAAATACCTGATTCTACGAACAAACAACAACAACAACAGACAGTAACGGCTGCCTATGCGTTTTTGTGGGAACTAAAACTTCACTGCCCAAAGTTTTCCTAAAAAAAACGGAATCGACGCACAATGTATCTCTTGGAATTCAGGTGTCAATATCCCAATCATCAAAAGCTACACGCGACTTCAATATTATTAGCGCCAGGCATGGAAGGAACTTGTACCGCAAAAAAGACGGAAGAAAAACTGTAGATATAGGAAGACATTGTAGTAGTGTCACAGTAAATGACGATGGCACTACAGTCCGGGGTGGACATGGGCCTCAACCAACAAGCTTCTCCAGCCAGCTCGGTCCCTTGCTAGCTGCCTCCAGTTTCGCACGTGAAGTCGGTTAAGGTCCTCTTCCACTTGAGTGCGCCACCTGAGTCTCGGTCTTCCTCTACGGCGCCGTCCCCCTGGGGTGAATTCGAAAATTTTCCGGGCAAAAGCATTGATGTCCTTCCGCTTTATTAGACCCAGCCATCTGAGACGTTGAATTTTTACTCTATTGGCTAGGTCTGTGTCGCTGTACAGCTGGTACAGTTCTTCATTGTATCTTCTTCTCCACTTTCCGTTAATGCATACGGGACTAAAAATCACCCGGAGAATCTTTCTCTCGAAACAGCCTAAAGCGTATTCATCCGCTTTTGGCTGCGTCCATGCGTCTGCAACATAGAGCAGGACTGGGATGATGAGGGTCTTATAAAGGAACAATTTAGTTGCTTTGCTACTCAATTGCCTTCTAAGCCCGAAGAAGCGGCGATTGGCAAGTGTTATTCTTCGTTTGATTTCAGCGCTGTTTTAAATGTTGTCAATTCTTGTTGGTTACAAAGGGTTAATTATGTGAGTGTTTTGGTTGCTTGAACATTTGCAACAGATTCTTCAGAAGGAGTCTATGTAAATTGTGTCTCACATTAAATTTAACTTTTTCTTTAACAGCTTTACCGATTTTGATGTAATGACTTAGCTTTTTATTTAAATTCTGTCCAAATTCTTTTTCTCTTTAAAATGTTGGTTTCAAAATTTCCATCTTTGGTATATCTGTATATCTGGAAGAATAATGCGAGTTTGATAAAGCTATGCAGTTGGCTCCAATTTTTTCTGCACTTTCTGTTGGTTTTAGCAGAAATTTTCGTTTTGAGATATAAATCTTACCGGAAAGCCTGATGCACTTTGATCCATTACCCAGTTGTTTGCAGACTAAAAGTCAAACAAAAAACAACCAACATCGAAGTTCATCTCAACTCGACTGACTTTGCGCCATCTCAAGTCTCAAGTAACCGCCCTTTTCTCCAGACAATACCCCCTAACAAACAGAAATCAAAATACCTTCTCTCCCGATCAACATCATCAACATACTTGTTTCTCTCCATACAAACCATTAACAATTCACCCAAAAAATTTACCTCAAAAAACTCAAACAAATAAAAAGTATTGTTAATGCAATTTGCCAAAAGTGGTGTCTATCTCCTGTCTTCTGTCCACCACCAAAAAACCCAACCTGTTCCCATTCAATTGCACTGCGTCTGACATTATATTCTTAATTTCGATCGCATGGATCTTCGTCATAAAAAAGTTTAGAGCGCGCGCGCGCGCCAAAAATATTTTTCTTGAATATTCCAAGATGTTTCTCTAAGTCAGGTCCTTCGGCAAGGATAAGTTTCATATTTTTTTTTTAATTTAAGGTATAAGGAATGTGCATATGAAATGCTGCACATTTTTTGACGAAATTCTGTTTGGATTTTTGAGGTATGCTTTGGCTTCGTTATCCTTATGTTGCTTCCATTATTGTTTAATCACTGGTGAATGGACAGCAAGGATAATGAAGAATCATGCGCATAGGGTCGGGTCAGCGAGGACATTATGAAAACTGGATTTACTCATCTACCCAACCAAATGCTAGGAGTATTGTCATAGTTTAATATGCATTTCGTGATTGTGGCACAAAAGGGTGCAAAGCCCGCGCAAAATGTTCAAGACAAGTTCTTGAGTTAGTGGATGAGCAAAGTTAGTAAAAATTGGGAATTATTGCTGAAAAAGGAGGAAGATGTGGCAAAAAAAAGTGCACTGGAAGAATCAGAACTTGCAGCTTATAAAATGTCTGGTTGACTAAAAAAAAAGCAAAACTGGAAAATACTTTTGTTCAAGTAAGGTAGTTTTTTTTAAATCAAATGTTGACCACTCATTAGAGCAGGACTGGGAAATTAGGTTTTCGGAGAATTCACTCGTCAAACTTCGAATAGTTGACTTGTACTGATTTATATGAAATGAAGAAGTTTCGCATGACAGCACGAGTGACAAAGTTTGATAGAATAAGAACCAACAAAAATTGAAGGAAGCCTCCGCATAAAGAATATCAACTTGGGCAAAATACATCATGACCATACCAACTTAGCTGGTATTGCCAATGTCCTGAGAACGCAGTTTTAAAAGTTTTAGATGCCACATTCCAACACAATGGCGGAAAAAATGAAAGCGCAAAACTCAAACAAATGCAATAACACCTGCATTTAGTTGGCCTTGAGACATGGAACAATCCAAAACCGGGAGACCTGTCGACGTTTTCTAAGGCGAGACATTGGAAAAATGGTTACGAGTAGAATGAAGTCCGTAGTAAATCAGCTTTATCATGAATAAATTCTCCCTCGGATTTTTTCCCCCGAGTGATACTCTCCTATCGCAAACAATCTTCGAAAAAAAGAAAACAATTCGATGGAAGGAAGTAGGCATCACGAATATTTTTTCTAGGGAAAATTTTTTGACATTTCTCTGGAAAAAACTCCCTTGAATTTATAAAATTATTGAAGGTCCAACACATGAAATAAACACCAAATAAATATGCTTGTGGAATTGATAATTCCGACTTTGCCACAGGATTCCATAAAAGAGAGAAGGAAGAGGTCAAACAATTCTGGCAAGAGGTTGGGAGTAAATTAAATAGCTTTGGGCCACCATTGAAATCAACTTTCGAATAGAAAAAGGTAAATCCAGTTTTTTATTATATCAATTACATAAATTAAAAGAAAAACACATCCTAGGTGTGGAGCGACCAGAAAAAGTACGCTCGCAACAAATTGGCCACTAATTTGAAAGAAAAAAAGCAACTGGAGGTGGTTCAAATATGGAAATAAAGCTTTCGACTATTGAGGAAACAATTCTCAAACTGTTGTCGACAAAAGAAGCCGTTGAAGGCATACCCAAATCCAAAGTATTTGGCATGCCTCAAACAACAAACAAACAAGAAAGCGTTCAAGAAAGCATTCAAGAAAGCATCCAAGTAAGTTTGGATGATATTTTAAATAACATTCCGGGTGAACCAGTTCCAAGTGTACATAATTCCCCCAAAAGAAACAAATCAAAAATAAGTAATGCGGATGTTCTGCAAAAAGAAATTGCTATACAAGAAGAGATGAGCTCAAACCTTGCTGGCATGAATGAATCACTGAAAACGAACTATACGGAATTGCAGTCAAATTTAAAAAAAAAATTACAGGTCGATTGACAAGTTAAACGACTTAAAAAGGCGTCACTTGTAGGAAAACTTTTGTCATAATTTTGAAATGGAGAAATTAAGAAAGTTGGAGGTGGATTCGAAAATTGAAAAAAAATAAAAGGTTAATTGAACTTAAAGAACTAAAATACAAAACAACGTAACTTTTTTTTTTTAAATTAAATGCTCACTTTGTAATTAAATAATAATCTAATTTTCTCAATTTTATTAATTTTTAATAAATTTCATTTTATTATTACATAAATACACAATGTTTTTGTTTTTGTAACTGTGATCATATCATAGACTATTTTTTATATCCGTTCTTATACGTTGGGCCGCGGTTGTGTATTGTGATTGTGGTATAGGAGAGAGCTCGTCCAATTCGTTATCAGTATTCGAAATAACATTTTGTGGGAAAGAGTCAACATTGAAGTATTTACAAACATTGTAACGGGTGATTTTTTTGAGGTTAGGATTTTCATGCATTAGTATTTGACAGATCACGCGGGATTTCAGACATGGTGTCAAAGAGAAAGATGCTCAGTATGCTTTGACATTTCATCATGAATAGACTTACTAACGAGCAACGCTTGCAAATCATTGAATTTTATTACCAAAATCAGTGCCCTAGAAAAGTTGGCAGAAAATCCGCTTTTTTATCGACAGCGATGAGGCTCATTTCTGGTTGAATGGCTACGTAAATAAGCAAAATGGCCGCATTTGGAGTGAAGAGCAACCAGAAGCCGTTCAAGAACTGTCCATGCATCCCGAAAAATGTTTGGTGTGGTTTGTACGCTGGTGGAATCATTGGACCGTATTTTTTCAAAGATGCTGTTGGACGCAACGTTACGGTGAATGAACCGAACACTGGTTTTGGTAATAAAATTCAATGATTTGCAAGCGTTGCTCGTTAGTAAGTCTATTCATGATGAAATGTCAAAGCATACTGAACATCTTTCTCTTTGACACCATGTCTGAAATCCCGCGTGATCTGTCAAATACTAATGCATGAAAATCCTAACCTCAAAAAAATCACCCGTTATAACGCACAACAGACATTGATTATTTTCACGGCTTTTTCAGTGGAGTAATGCAACTCCCTTGCACTAAAAAGACATCTCCACTGTCCTTAAACATCACCTATTACTCTTTCTATTATGTTTCTGTAGCTTTTGTGGGTATATTAAATTGGCTTTTAATAGAACCTTCTTTAGTGGATCTATGTGGGGTTAACAGCCAAGGCTCTAGGTGGGTATCCAGCATCACCCGAATTGCAAATGATTATTTCCTTGTAATTATAAAAAATAATAAAATCCACAAAACCTATTAACCAAAAAGGATTTGAGCCACGCAAGTATTCCTGCTCCAAATGTTTTCTAAGGCCACTTACGTTCCAAATCATTAAGTCGTGAGATGCACCTGGATGCGAAGCATCAACAAAACGTATTTCCATTTCATGGTCACGTACCTTAAAATGAAAGTTACCAGCAAAACATTTAGGCTTAAGAACCCCTTTCTTTATTGATGGGCCCACAATTCGAACATGGGTCCCGTCAATACATCCAACAACACCAGGTATCCTGTGCTTTTCAAAAAAAGAGAGCGTAACTTCCCTTTTTTGGCTGACGTCCGTGTTGAACTGTATCCATTTTGGACAGAGATCTCTCTCAAAAACAAACAAAACTTCCTTTAACACTTCGCTGAAACCAATCCTACTTATATTAATATATTTTTAATATTACAACTAACATTGTTAACACTTACAAAGCCTGTGGTAGCTCCAACGGATTTGAGCAATCTCTTAAAGATTTTCGAAGCATAAAACGTTTCTTCGATCACTTTCTTCAACAGTTAACCGAAAGGCTATAGAATGCATTTAAAAAAAAACCGTATCAGATGCTTTAAGAATTTTATTTAATTTATTTCTAAAATCTGACAGTTTAATCATTTCCGTATTAATAATTCTATCTCGAAGTAATTTCCGGGGGAAAACGAACTTGGGGGAGATTTGCGATTAAAGTGTTCGACTCCCAGGAACAAAAAAAATCCGAGGGAGAACAAACTCCCTCGGAATTGGCGATAAGGCTGAATGTATTAAACAAATTTTAATTGCGTATACAAGAACGGTATTTTGGCTTTGGCCCTTTTTTAAATTTTGATTGTTTTCGTTTTATTTCAATATTTCAGAGAATCGTATGGTAAAATTACTCAAAACCGCTGTTGGGTTTACGTGTAGAACGTGAAATATAGGCTTAAATTATATATGTCATTTTAAAGGTAGTAAATAGATCTTTGAAGTGTGTGAAGCAGATTTATTGTTTTTTATATAATTTTTTTGAATAATCTGGCCCTGAAAATTTGTAATTTTTTTTTTGTCTGATTTCGATATTGCTGATCTTCCAATTTAAGTTACACACTTTGGTCGGAGGCCTCTTTAAGAAAAAGAAGGTGCTGAAGGAAAACATCTACAAGGATACTTTCTACATTCTCATTTTCTCTTTTCGTCCAGAAATAAGGTCAATACCCGTAATTAAACTCTAATGACGCCATTGAAACGGTAGCAAAGAATAAAATACGCGCAATTCTGTCTCTATGTCATTGACACCTGGATATGCAGCAATTGAAGTTTTGGTCTCCGAGTTAGGATTTTCTTTTTCCTTAACAACAGTTCATTGCACGCCCGATTCAAGGCAAAACTCCCTTTAAAATGCATAATCAAAATTATATGTGTTCTCCTTAACGCCATCGTAAAAATGTAAGAAAAAAAAATTAAATAACCTTTTGTGTTCAACTTGCGCCCCCGAACAATGCTGAAACCCAAACATTAGTCGCACATTGTCCCGTAAACAATGCACCGAAGTCCTTAAGACCCATAATCAACCCAAACCAAGAAGCTATACAACAAATTCGTTTATACGACGACGATGTTATGTAGGGTGATGAATTCAATGGAATGCGTACACCCCCTTCTTTAAGGAAGAACACCAAGATGCACATAGCACGCGCCAAAAAAATAAACACAAACTTCGACTGAAAAAAATAGGAATAAGAAATCGGGAAGTCTGCTAATACAGGACGATCGTATAGTAGGGGTGCTCTAAGACGCCATTCCCCTAAGGCCCTAAGCCATCGAAGCCTTGCGTCATCCAGACTCAAGAAAATCTCAAAAGCCGATTCAAAATTTGAATATTTTAAGTAAAGTCCCAAGTAATCCCACCGATAACAGCGGCAATTTCCCGCGCTCAGCACATATCCTCTGTGAGGTGTTAAAGGATTCCCCATCAGCCATCTGTTGTTTTCGTCCTGGTTTGGTTTCATTACTTACAATTTGACAGTTCTGTTGTTTTCTTTCAATTTCCTTAAGTCAATTTAGGTTGATTGTATCGACTCCTCGGATGAGGATAAGAATTATTGGCCAGATTGCAATTGATCGGATACACCTACCAGAAGATGGCACGAGTCTTGTGTCCATTTCTTCAAATCGTTTTTCCTGAAGTGAAAGAAATCCTAATTGCAATCTATTGAGTGCCAAACCGCATTTCTCTAGTGGCTATCTCAATAAATATCTGACCGGTGGTGGTGGTGGTGATGTGAGATGTGAATGCGAGTGTGCATAGATGTCACCCGCACCTGGATTGCGAGAACCAAAAAAGAATGAAAGGAGGATGAATTTCTTTTCTTTTGGTTTCTCTTGTCACGCCTTTAAGTATTTTCTATCTTTTGATCAAATATTTGTTGCAATTTATTAGCTTCCTTGTTTGTTTTGTTTTTTTTTTTTGTTCTATGATATCCGGCTGGAAGTTAATGTTGGATCAGTTTGGTTATTTATTTATTAAAGTGAAAAATTAAATGAACGGATGGGACACAGGAACTTGACTTGTTCCTGATAATTCAATTTTTAGAATAATGGATCAGTTGTTAATAGGCAACGAGAAGTTCTTCTTCAGGTGCGTTCATCGTTATAACTTGGACCTCAAGCCACCAACAAGAAAAAATTGATGTGAAATAAAGATAATATAGCCGTCATAACATTCAGTATCAAAGAACACCAAGAAACACCAATTCGGCGCCCATCAGCTGAATTGGATTTCGCTAGAAAGTCATTCCGGCCTATTTTAAGTTTGGAATTGGACCAACTACCTTACAAAACTTTGAAGTCGAAGAACCATACACAATGTGGTGAGTTCGGCCGTAATGAAGAATTTAACAAAAGAAAAAATAATTTCTCGAGCGAGGAGAATTGGGAGAATTGTAGTCCTAGCTGAGATTACAACAATCGTCGGTTAAGGAAGAACACCTGGCCAGTTTTCCGCAATAGCTTCTGTAAATGGAAGCACATATTCTTCTTGGATGTTGTTGATGTTGCAGTTTTAGCTAGAGTTCCCCTGTTTACCAATCATAAAAATTCCTAGCCAAACTATGACGGAAACTCTTAAGAAGTTTTCTGTTAGGCAACTAGTTCTGAAGAGTATCCCTCGCCTGATGTTCTTCACACTCTGGCTGAGTGCACAAGACCAGAACTCATCATTCGATTCCGAAGCCTTTGAAGCACAAAATATTGGACATTCCTTGCAGGAGCAACTCCAGGAAGAAGACTCCCTAACTTGGGAACTTGCATTGTCCTGTATCAATATCAATGTTCCCCAGTAAATGATGTAGTAGCTAAATTTCAGCAGTTTTCCCGATCATAAATATTCCTGCGCACACCATGAGAGAACCTCCGAAGAGTATGTCTCACCTAATTTTTTTTTTTTTAATTAGCGCGCGCACAAGGGATCATTTGTTTCCCTTTTAATGTAGAGAACACTGCGATGGCATTAGAAAGATAAGTAGGGGAAGGAAAGGAGGTGTCGATTAACATTGGTTTTGAATGCTTGCAGATCAAAATGGCATGGGAAAATCTCGCCGGGTATACTATTAAAAATTCGTGTTGTTCGGCTAACGGTACGTCCGAAATCGGGCTCAAGGGTGACCTGATCAGCATTTCTTGCGAGACGGATATTGCGGGAGAAATTTTTAAGTGGAGGAAAAATGGAAAAATGTACATTCTCAAGTGCATGAGGGGAACGTTACAGCGTTGCCCTTGCTGTGAGGCAGCCATATGCAATATGCCATACAATTGGCGCAACGTTGGAAGTTGTTAATTCCATTCCTCAATAAAAGAAGATCTCAGGCTACTGGGTGTCTGAAAAGGCACACCGTACCCTAATCTTCTTCCCCAAAAGTTCCAAAGCGTGTTCGTTCCAAACCACCATCACGACGATTACAACTTCTTGAAAATATTCAGTAACACATCTAAAAAGATGTGCCTTGATAACCTTAAAAGAAATGATAATGCCACGTTCCAACACTATATGGCGCAAAAGAGGCAGGCGCAAAATTGTTGGATCATGAAAATGTAACAACACCAGCATTTAGTTGGTCCAACTTCTGTCCATCATAGGGACATGGAATATTCCAAAACCAGAAAGTTGTAGTCGCAGTTAAGATTGTAACAATAATCGGTCAAAGAAGAAGGTTCGGTAATGCACCTGGTGACGATGTTGCAATCGCTGTGTCAGGAAAGCATCTTCTACCATTGCAGCTCATGCAAACCGCTCTTACCAAGCTACTCAAGTGAACAGGAAATAACCTAACACCCCCTAGATATTTATAGCAAACAAAACTCGGCGAGCATAGCCATTCGTCTCGTAGCCATTTCTCAATGGATCAATAACTCAATTGAT
Organism: Platycheirus rosarum; assembly: GCA_963971375.1. Classification (NCBI taxonomy): domain Eukaryota; kingdom Metazoa; phylum Arthropoda; class Insecta; order Diptera; family Syrphidae; genus Platycheirus; species Platycheirus rosarum. Next base: position 123,325,395 of record OZ020509.1, on the reverse strand, counting down.
CATAAAAACATTCTGATCTGAATTCTGAATATCTGATCAACCCCAAATCATTCAATCAAATTTGGGATCTTCCCTAATGATTGATTGAGCGAAGAGGAAACTATTCTTCTTTGTTCATGCCTTACTCTTTCCCAAAGACATAAGCTACACTTAGGAGCGATCTGATAGAAATAGATTGTTATCAATCTTCACCGCTTTATTAAAAGCTCCAACTGGTTTAATTAGTGAGAAACTTCTCACAATTTTCTATGATACCACAACTGGCCTAACGAGGCTTAAACCGTTTCCTGGCAGCCACTATAACCCAACATAACCTAGAATTAGTAACAAACTTTAAGTAGTTTTTGATGATCACATAATTAATGCTGGTGTGCCTCAGGGCTCCATTTTTTTCTCCTATTATTATTTCTTTCATATTCATGATCAACCTCTTGTCTAAAACAGTTGTTTGTATTAACATTCCATGTTCGTTTTTTTTTAGAACCAGATAAGCTAATTGAATTCTGATTTTGGCAACATTGTCTACTGACTGGGCAGGAAGTTCGTTTATTCGATAAACCAAGACTATAATAGTAGAACAAGTTGAGTTCGCTTAGATGACGTCTGTCGTAACCTACTCACCCTGTTTCAATGTGTTCAAAATCTTAGACTTGTACGAGCCTGTCGAGATCTTGATATCAACAAATCAGCTGGTCCAGATTGTATACGACTCCTAGTTCTGAACAGGTGTTCGTCCTCGCCGGAAAAACCACGGTGCAAGCTTTGTCAACGACGCTCCAGTGCACAAGGTGTTCGACACCGTACCTGAGAGAGTCAGAAGCAAGGGAAGACCTCATCTCCGATGGAGCGAAACCTCCGACTGCTTGGTGTGCAGAATTGGAGACGGCAGGCTAGAGATCGAGCCAGCTGGAAGGGCATAATCAACCAGGCCCAGGAGCACCACGCTATTTAACGCCATTAAAAGTAAAGGTAAAGGTAAAGGATGCTTATTCAACGCATCTATTGTTCTGAAATCTTTCCTAGAAGAAGGAAAACAGCGTTTTTTCCAGCCTATTCCTTTCCTCCTTTTACCGACCACTTGCACCTACGTATGTCCCTTATTTGCAAGGTATTGAAAACGCTGATCAATATTTCCTAACAATCATGATCTGATGGCATAACTCACTGAAAAGTGGAATAGAACCCTTATGTGAGATTATAGCGCCAGATATTTCAAAACCATTTGACAGAGTTTCGCATCGAACTCTTTTTTCATCAAAATTGGTGCATTTTGCTTCGACGGTTAATACACTTGTTCGTTGGTTTAGAAACTACCTACTGGACCATTCAAGGTTCAGTAGAAGTTGTGTTGGACGGTTTTAAATCTGGTGGGATCATAAAATAAATGCTGGTGCGCATCAGGGCTCCGTTTTTCTCCGATCTCTTATCTCAAACTTCAAATCCAGTTATTTTTTTTTGCTGACAACTCAATCCATCTTGTCCGTTCGATACAAGTTATGTTAGTCTCATGTCTACAAAACAAATGTTGATGTGCCTCAGGGCTCCATTTTGTGTCCGGTACTGTTTTATTATTATGAATCAAAATATCTAATCATCGCTTCAATAAAATCTAATTCACCTTTTTGGACAGTTCAATACAACAAGTTGTGTTGGACAATTTTGAGTCTCAAGTCCACAAAATAAATGTTGGTGTGCCTCAGGGCTCCATTTGGTGTCCGGCACTGTATTATTTTTATGAATACCCGCATCTAATCATCGCTTCAATAAAACAAATTCACTTTTCTGGACAGTTCAATACAAGTTGTGTTGGACGATTTTAAGTTCATGTCCAATAAATAAATGTTGGTGTGCCTCAGGGCTCCGTTTTGTCTCCGGAACTCGTCCTCATATTATAAATGATCTTTTATGTGAAACTTTTAATCCTTTTCACTATTTTGCCGACGACTCTATTATAGCCAGACTAGTTGCTCCCACTTTTTTGTTGGTACAACTGCCTACAACTGCCTAGTTGCCTCGTCTGCCTGACTCTCAATACCAAGCTTAGGTTCAGTAATTCCTGATCAAATTCATTTAAAGAAACATTATATTCCAACATTCCTAATCACTCTTCTTTGTGGCGGAATAGGCAAATAAAATCCTGTATGTATATGAAGCTTCTCAGCGATTCCAATCTCTAACGTCTTTAGGCAACGAACCTTGATTCCTTTTGCGTCTCGGACACAAATGAAAAGAAAGAAACCATCTAAAAACGCGAAATGCCCCTTTTCATTCAAGTAATCGAACTCCGCTGGAGTCCCCGGACATGCAACGCATGCACTTTCTTACCAACTGCATGCATTCATGCATATACAATGTACCTTCTACGTCGTCGTTTTACAACAACACACAAAACCCTCTGACCCTTTATGGTCACCAAAAAGAAGAAGAACAACATAACCCGTCATTACGATTGTAAATTAGCTACAAATGTAATACAAAGAAAAAAACAGAGGAAGTCTTTGAAATGTCCAAGTTATGACGAAATACACTCCTTGAAGTCATTCACTTGACTCCAAATTTGGCTATGCTAGAGTGGACAAAATCGCCTCTTAATAAGAGGAAAATTGCATTCCTAGCGTTTCTCGCCGTCGACGACATGGATCGCAAGAGAAAAAGGCGCGGTAAAACGCGACCATTGTCCTTGTGTTTCATGGCACAAATTAGTTTTTCCTTCTCTCCCCCAAACAAACTCCCAATGGAACTGCAACTTATGTCAAAAGAAAAATTCCTTAAAATTTGAAACAGTTTTTAATTGTATCTTTAGAAATAGTGAAAGCCGGGTGGTTCGTCCTTCAAGCGCAGTTATTTTCCTTTTTTTTTTGTGTATAAAAGATTTGGCACGAGTCACTATGAGGGAGCAACGGAGGAAAAAAATAAGTAATAATTTTTAGAACTTGTACTCGGAAAGAAAGAGGGAATTTCCTGGAGCACCTGGAAGTTTTCTTTGCACCAGAGTGCCTAGTATTTTTATTTCAGGAGTCGCAAGGATAATAGATTTCTTTTTCTTGATATTTGATTTTTGTTTCTTCTTATTTACTTCAGTTTCTGTTACATGCGGATAAAATCATTTGAGGGGGAAGTCGTGTAATGGAAATTGAAACAACTGCCGTTTGTTTCGTTTGTTCGAGGGTGACAGAAGTGACAGTTGACATTAGTGTGCTGTATGATTCTACGGAGTGGCAATTAAAATTGACTTCGATGGGGATTAAGGGAAAGAAATATTTATAAGAAAATATAAGCTGAACTTGTTTGAAAGTACTTCGGCGGTGTCACCACCCAAAAATCCAGGTTTAAGATTGTTCCATGTCTGAAGCCAACAAAATGCAATGTCATTTTATCTGCTCGATCCAGACTTTTTGAGGATACCCTTCCTTCGTGATATTGCTGGAACGTGGAATGCTATTGCTTTTTAAACAATTTCTTCCAAAATGGTATTCTTAATGTGGAGGCTTCCTTGGATTTTCTTGCTCCTTATTCCATCACGCTTTGTTATTGTTGGTGCTGCGTATCGTCATTTTAGCTGACAGCATTTTTTTCTATCACGTGCCATTTATTGCCCAACACTGAGAAATGTATTCTGAAAGCATTTTCATCTAAGCCAATAACGTCATGTTATTCAGGTGAGCCTACTCACATCTAGCCCTAGAACGTTCAGGGTCATTGACCACGTATGTTCTCAAGGCTCACAAATAATTCATATCTATGAATTCTGTATTTAGTTAATTGGCACTTCGGTATCTTTTCAAGAGTTACTAGTAGAAAACCTTAGTGGCAAAACAATTAATAACAACTAAAAAATAATCTATTGAACAGCACCAAAGCCGACACGAAGCTCCCACAAAAAGGCCAAACGCATTTCAATAGGCAGCTTCTAACGAATTCGCTTGAGTAATTAGCTGGGCCCTTGTTAAACCTAGGTGCCAAAAATGGCATGGCCAGCAAGAGTTCTCAAAGATCTTGATATGTATATACAAATATCGCGTAGATCGAAAGCTTCTTCATGGTTGGTAGTATGGCTTTGGCTGCAATCGTTCCATTATTGATCTGATGAAATATCTCACCGAACAGTGGAACAAGCCTTTACATCGCATTGGCAAAAGTACAATTATTGCGCTTGATATTTCCAAGGCATTTGATAGAATTTGGCATCAAGCTCTCTTATCGAAAATGCGTGCTTTTAAGATCGACGATACACTTGTTCGTTGAATTAAAAGCTATATACTGGGCCATTCAATGATGAATTGGACGGTTTCAAATCTGATTACTATTGTGTCCCAGGGCTCCGTCCTGTGTTCCTGATTTTTCATAAATGATTTTGTGTCTGTTATTTCAAAATCCACTTAACTGTTGTGCTGACGATTTTACCCTCAGCTTTTCGTTCAGTGATTCACTTTCTGACGTGCGGTCCCAGCGGTACCGTATGTTGAGCTCATTAAACTCCGATTTACACAGCATTGTTACATCGTGTATTAGGAATCGTGTGGAGATCAATGCTTCGAAAAATCAATGCTTTCTTCTATCTTTAAATCTAAAAATACCCCAAATGTCTTTGTCCATGAATAGTACACGCATCGAAGAAACCGAAAAGCTTTCAGTACTCGGTATGTATTTTTTTTTTTTTATAATTAACGCGCGCACAAGGGACTATTTGTTTCCCTTTTAATGTAGAGCACACTGCGCGGGCATAAGGAAGATAGGGAGGTGAAAGATAGGAGGTGTCGATTAACATTTAATGCTTGCAGATCAAAATGGCAAGGGTGAAGCAAAACACCTGCCCAGAGGTGGGAGTTATACTCGAGTTTAGGCCGTATATTTCTCTGTGGGGTTGGCTTTGCAAGATCGGAAACTTACTTCTTTGAGCCTGATAGCTCAGAGTTAAACCAGGACTTTTCTTTAGGCTTGATGCTTGTTACTCTGTTAGGAATAAAAACACGCATTCCTAAAAGAATCACATTTGTGATCATTTCGGCACTGGCATCAATGTCACTATCGAGGAAGCATAGTGACCAGTTAAAGTTTCGGAAAAAAATATTCAGGCTGTCGCAGTTGGTTTTCTTGTATTGCCAAACGTACCTTGTGGGAAGTTTTTCTTTAACTGATGGGTGGAGGACGAGAAATTAGCTGAAATGGAGAAGTTACACTAATGGTATATTTATCAGGGTGAGAAGTAAGAAACAAGAGTCCAGTAACATCGGGTATACGCGTTGACACATCGATCAGTTGGGTAAGGTGATTTAACCCGGCAAAGAGCTCGGCATACCTGCCTTCAGGTGTTGTCTGACCAGAATAGCGGAGCCAATTGGAATTGTGCACATTGAAATCGCCCGCAGTAACGATTTCAGTGCGAGGACAAAGGGAAACAATTTTCGAGATGGAATCAGACATCGGCAAAAATGCTGCTAAGTACTTGGGTTTTCTGCATTGATGTTTTTTCTTGTAAACGTAATTTTTCATGTCTCCTTAGTTTACCGTTTCTCGATGAAAAAATGTTAACTCGAAGGAGCCAAACAATGTTAATCGACACCTTTTGTACCAACATCAATAATTTCCTAATGCTCGCCATACGGGGGTTTGCCGTATTCTCTTTACATCGAACTCTTTAAGCAAAGAACTTGCCACCCACCTCCTTTCCTTTGAATAAAGTAATTAAGATAAATCTTCTTTCAAAAATGAATATCAGGTTAAACTAACACTTCATCGGAGCCAAGATGCAAAATCTGACATCCGTTCATTTCAGAAACAGTCTTGTTAAACTTCTAGTTTCATTCACAAGAATCACTCTGCGATAACAACAGATTTAAAAGTCGAACATGTTCAAATACTTAATAACCATCGAACGATCGGAACCACAGTTCCTTTCTAAGAATTCTGCTATTTCTTCAACACGAAAGATTTCTTCTGACACCTCATGAATGGGCTACTCTCGATCACCCACATAAATGGTAAAGATGGCTCTAGTTGAGCCCTAAAATAACTATGTTTTCCTTCCTTGCTGAACACCTACTAAGAATCAGTGGCACCATAGAAACATCCTCCTATACATCATATAAATCGAATGCTATTTCAGAATCAACCAACACATTGGTCAAATCTTTTAAGGAATCCCGGTATTTTTCCATTCTGATTCTTATACCCTGGATCGCACCTGGAGTTGATTTACTCGAAACGAACCAGATCCGAAAGCATCAATACCAACTCAACATTCTTTATAATAGAAAGCTTGATAGAACGGTAGATATATCGCAACTTTGTGTATCACTCTTCACCTTGTAGATTGAAAAAATTAAAAGAAAAAGTTGTAAAAGTAATGTCCAGATTGATTGAACCTTGCTACGGGCACTCAAATTTACTGACGCGGACATGCTTCGGGTCAAATCTGACCCAATACTATATTTTCAAGGTTTATGCTAAATTTTTGATTTGATTTGATTTTGCTTTAAGCTTTTTTATTCGATTATTATGGATATCTTAAATAAAATACAATATTATTATATTGTAAATTTATTGCAACTTCATGTTTTTTTATTATAAATATTCTTATCTTGTTCCAACTTTAACGAAAGTTTAAAAAAAAATGTTTATTCAATATCGAAAGAAAAAAAAAAGTTAGTTATTACAATTTGAACACAAAGTGATAGTTTTAGAATGCTATTTACATATATTTGCTGCAAATGTCACAAAATAATCCTGTTTTATAATAAGTTTTTGGGCATAATTGACATAGACTTCTTTTAGTTGTTTTCTTTTCCGATGTGTTTCCCGATTGAGCTGATGAAGATGGTTGTGTACTGAGTTGAGAATCACTTCGAATTCTTTTGGCAATTTCAAGTGAAAAATGTGCTCGAGGTAATGTTTGTCGCTTTTTTACTTGCGATTATAAGTACTATAATACAAGTTATGCACTCGTGCAGATTAAAAATTTTGAGATAGCAACCAAACATGACATTACGATGATAGAGAAACATATTTGAGTTACTGGCAAAATTCTGTCTGTCTGTATGTCTGTCTGTTCGGATGTATTTTGGACTGCAACCTAAACGGTTGCCCCAATCGTCTTCAAACTTTGAACTTATATTTTGACATTCTACAGAGGACTTTTTCAATTTTTTTTTTAGCTCAAAAATTAACGGTACGTCATATAACCGTTATGTAAAAGCTTATTTTTATCGAAAACGGCTCCAAGAATTTTTATAAAAAAAATTCAGTATGCTAATGTAGATATGCATTATATTTTGGTGAAAAAAAATTAATACGGTGGGCTAAAAACGGTACCTCCCATTGGACCGGTTTTTTTACTTCCAATTTTTTCGAGAACTGTTGATCCGATTACAATCAAATTTGATATTCAAGAAGATGTAGGTAGCCTGAGTAATTTTGCATTAATTTTTTTTTCGAAAACTTTTTTTTTGTATTTTTAATATTTTTTTTTAATTTTTTTTTTTTTTGAAAAATCAATATTTTGAAAACGGGTAAGTGAATTTTTTTTTAAATTTTGTTTTTAAATGTACGTTATTTTTGTGCTTAAGTTTGTATTCTTGAATTATTATTTTTTTTATTTTTTAAAAAAAGTTGTTAAAAAATAACCGTTTTATTTAAAAACGGCTCTAACGATTTTGAAAAAAAAACTCACTTTTTCACATTTTTTAAAGAAATAAAATGGCGTTTAAATTTTTCCGCTGAAAACTATTTTACGTACTTTTTTCAAACAATCAAAAGTCAGAAAAATCGAATATAATCCTTGAAGTTCCCTCAATATTTTTCAAATTTTATTCCAAGCTGTGACCGAACATAAGAGCAAGTACGTGCGATCCAGTCGTGCAATTTCTTATATAGGGTGCAACAAGCTGCATACCGAGGTTTTCCAAGTAAAGACGGCGTTTTGTAAGACAGCCCTCTTTCCAGTTGTGGTTAGCGAATTTGAATTTGTTCCTACTAGCGTAATCCGTTTTCAATAATTGATGAGACGTGAAAAAGTTATCAACACGCATACCTTGATTTTTTTCAGGGATTCTCCCAATTTCCTTGCCAGTGTAATTTTGAATATTCCAGGCATAGCTTGTTGCTGAATCACAGAGTACCCAAAACTTGATTCTGTACTTTGCAGGCTTTGATGGCATAAATTACCGGAAGGAACATTTTCCTCTGAAAGGTACTAGTTGTTCATCAATGGTCACGTTTTCGGATGAATTGTAAAGCTTCGGTAAAATCTCAACCCATTGATTCCACAAAGCACGTATAGGAGCAAACTTATCCAACAATCTTCGTTCACTTCGAGTTTCCCTGTTGTCGAACCTTATAACTCGAGATATTTTCTTGAAAGTCTTCAAATACAAAGTTGCAGGAAATATTGGTATTCAGTTTCGGAGTTCCAAAGACTCTCAGAGCTTTCGTTATTTGATCGAAAAACCAGTATTAGCAATCCAATAAATACAAAGGTTTCGATGTTATCAATGTCAAGCCATTTTTTACCATATATACGTTTTCCCTCAATATTGGTGTAGGTCAATATAGTACGTATCAAAGGAGGTGGGAAAATAGTTCAAAGCTGGAAATTTCTCCTTCGGTAACGCGTGAGCAAGAGTAACGCGTCAATCCTGGCATCAAGTTGATAACATTTTCCCTCGAGGCTCTTCCGGTACTATTTAGAAGAGGTGTTCTTGAATAGTTTATTAGTCCATTTTTTGACGACATCACTTCGGAAGGCACAATTGCATTTTCGTAATCACTAAAACCACTGCCGGGAGAATCAGCGACCTCAACATGATCTTCGAATTCAGAACATGATTCTTCTTCATCCGAAAACGCGGTCAAAGAAAATTCACTTTCGCTATCACTAATCACGGCGAAATAATTAGTCGGATTACCAAACAAAGCACGTGTCTTTGCTTACTGTAAGCTCTATAAAAGCGGAATAAGTCAAGCAATGCAACCGCCCAGCTGACACTGTGCAATTAGAAAATAAATAATACTGTAAATAACGTTTGATTCATACGTTGGGTCAAATTTGATCCGAAGGTCGTAGATGAATAAAAATTTGTAGGCGGCAGAGCCTAAAATATTTGTACGCCTATTATGTACAGTTCAATACTTTAAAGAAAGTCAAGAAACATTAACTCCTTAAAAAATATAGTTCTTGAGAAAACTTCACTTTCTTCTTAAAATGGGTCAAAAATTACCCGAACACCGTAGGAAGGATGTGGCTAAAAGTCTTGGATTATTTTCAGACTTTTATCAAACTCGAAATTTAATACTTTTTGTGAAGTCGGGAAGTCTGGAAGGTCAGGGTACTCTAAGTCTCGGTCTTTCTCTATTGTGCAATCGAAGATTATCCGAACCGGAGCGTTGATGTCCGTCCGTTCTATATGACCCACCCATCTGAGACATTAGCCTTTTACTCTTTTGGCTTAGTGTGTGTCGCTGAAAGGTCCGTACACTTCTTGGTTGTATCTTATTCTCCGCTCGCCGTTAATACATACGGGACCAAAAATCACCCCGAAGAATTTTTCTCTGGAAACAACCTTAAGGGTATTCATCCACTTTTGACAAATTCCATGCGTCTGCACCAAACAGCAGGACTGGGATGATGAAGGTCTTATAAAAGGGCAATTTAGTTACCTGAGAGAGATCTTTGCTACTCAATTGCCTTTTTAGCCCAAAGAAGCAAGAATTATTTTTCGTTTGATATAAGCTCTGTTGTGGTTCTCAGAGTTAATAGCGGAGCCCAGGAAGACAAAGTCCTTTACTACCTCAAAGTTTTTTGCTTAAGACGTCGATGTTGGGTGTCTCTTCTTAATCACAAGAACGCCCAAGAAACACCGTCTTTAGACCAATACCTAACGTCACGTTCGAAAAACTTGCTGATGCAGTCGAAAGAACAAAAAAAAGGCAGACATAACTCTTTTCACTGGCTAAACATTCTCGTATCCAAGGAAAGTTTTTCTTTGTCCACTGCTCGAGGCAAACGGTGATGCTAGAAGCACTTACAATTCGCGTTTAATGAAACTCATGTCATACGCAATAAGAATCCTTGAATAGAAGTTGGACTACCAAATCGTTTGATGACCAGTGTGAGTTTGTCACGGGATAATCAATAATCAATTAATGAATCGTTAACAATCATAATGGAGAAACAGAGGTTCCTTTAAGGATATACATATTTCATTGGTTGACATCCAAAAGGTACTCGATACACAGGCACGAGTTTCAAAAATCTATATGCAAATAATGATTGTTTGAAATTTTTTTTTTTATTGATGAAAAGTTATTTATTTTACTTGACTGAAGTACCGAATACATAATTCCTAAGATCAATAGGTGTTCACCTAGGAAGTGTTTTCAATTATATACAATTTATTGTCGTGCAATAGTATCATACCATACCATACCAAGGTAATGCGACAGATCCAAGAACCAAGCTATAAATATGACTCACCAGTTATGAATATGAACCAAAAACACAAGTGCAGCATTCAAATGATGCCATACCAAGCAGCAAGAAGTTAATTTATTTTTGACCACTTCATCCTCCTTGCTTCTTATGAATTGATTTAATAAACAATTGAACTCAAAAAGATCTACATAAGCATTTAGGCATTAAAACAACAAAACATTACTTTCAATATTTGTTTACATTATAGTCAATGCCTTGTCTTTCAGAACTTGTCGTAAATACTAATAAAAATTTGTCAATTAATTTGTATATGACCCTTTGAATTTGATCAACGCACACAATGTGTACATGTGCGTGACAACGAGCGTGGTTTCAAGAACCATTAAGCCGAAAACTTTTTAATGACATTGTTTGGGGTTTGATAAACACAAGTCGACACCGACAACATAAATACGTGATCCAGTATTAATATTCAGCGCCATATGGTGCGTCTAAGAAAAAAAACTGTCATATGTGGATAAATATGCTTCATATATCATTACGCACATAATACGCAATGAATAAGTGGCAAAAAAACATGATGTTTAATATTTGTTAGCCAATTTCCTGCGTTTTTGTACGGAGAATGGAGTTTTAAAGGCACATCATACTCCAACAGTAACCTCGGAGTAAAATTTGTTTTTATAATTTATGATTGTTTTACTAGTTTGAAGGATATGCATTACGCACTTTTTCTGCGAATACCGTCGGGTGTATATTTGACATTTGAGTGCCCTTAATGAGCCATATTGGTTCAATGATCTCACAGCAAAAAAAATAACGCATGATCCCGAGCAAGATTGATTTACGAAAAGTTTTGTTTTTGAGGACGTGCATCTAAGCCAATAGTTGGAAAAGATTATAGTAACACAGGATTATATTGAAGTGAAGATCAAATGGTTAAAAGTCACATACCTGTCAATACTTATTACAGGCTTTTGGGAAAATATTGATGAAACACCGTAGAACGTTCACAGTCGGTTGTGAGGGCATGCAAGAATAATTTCTTTCGAGAATGAAGCCGAAGATTCCGCAAGGGTTAAAATGAACCATTCAATACATGTTTTTTGCAAAGTATAGGCTTCTCCAATATTCCTGTGGATTTTCACTAAGGGTTACAGGCAAATTTTCTGTTGACCTAAAGGAACTAAAGAGAAGATCAATATCTCAAGCTGAAAAACAAAAAAGCCTGATCTGGTTGAGTACATATCCCAACTCATCTTAAATATTTAGTTTAAATAAAGAACAGGTGAAGAATGAAATCTGATTAAATAGAATTTTACACAGGAGCTTGTATAGACGCTGTGGCTGTTTCTGATGTGCTGAAAATAGTTCTTAACCACATACATATGTGGTGGAGAACTATGGCCTCGCTTTGAAGGTACCACAGACTAACTATCCGTGTACTTGAGAGCGTTCATGTGTTTTTATGACATATATCTTCTCTCGAACTCGTACAGTAGAAAGAATACTTACAACTCTCGATATACATAAATCCGCTGGCTCAGATCATTATACATTGTTTTGAAGAGGGAGATCTTACGCTGGCAAAACCACTGCGTGAACTACTAGATTTTTTTTAGATTAGATTATTTATATTCGTTAGAATTTATGTACAATTGGTCTTAAACTAACTTATAACTAAAATAAATCATGTCGGCTCAACAACAGGGGCCCGACTTACTTCAGCTGACTATACAATGCTATATTTTTACTTATATCATATTGTTGTTTGCATAATCTTTTAATTGAAATTCTTAATTATAATTTACTGGTTTTAAAAAATTGGTGTTAGGATGCGGTGTTGCTTATCCTCTGTTGTGTCCGCTGCTGGTTCTCTCGTAGAACGGGGCTCCGTCATTGCTCATTATATCCTCGAATCGATCGTCTGTGATGGCTCGAATGTTGAGTTAGAGATGGCTGGGCTCTAGTCTCTAGGGGTGGTCCTCCAAGTTTCTCAAAATATTTTTGGAGAGCTGTGCCATGAACTGATTTATTGGGATCACTTTGCTGTCTTCATATAGCTTCTTGTTTGGGACATATTTCCTTGTAATGGGGTTTCGGTGTAGGCCTGTACAGCTACGGAGTATCTTCCTTTCAAAAACTTCGATCTTCTTCATATATGTTGGTGATATGGTGAACCAAATAGGACAAGCGTACGTCAGAACTGGACGGATCAGCTGCTTATAGATGAGGAGCTTGGTATTAGTGCTTAGTCCGTTTCTTCTTCTAAGAAGCGGGTGGACCAGATCTAGGGAGAAGCGGTTAGTGAAATTCACTCCAAGGTATTTTGATGTTGTCTTTATCCTTATCACTGTATTGTCTGGTAGCTTGATACTGATATTATCACAGCGTGATACGAAACGTCTTCGACCTCTTGTTGCTGTTGTTGGAGTTTTGAAGCAGATAAGCTCGCTCTTATCGCTATTTATCTTTAGTCCCCATTTAAGGTAGTAGTCCCACAAGTTTCTTATGTGACCTTCAACTCTCCTGGCTGCGATTTCTGGTGAAATGGATGTTGCATATGTTAAGGAGTCATCGGCATATAGCTTCGTTTTCGTCCCTGGGATGTTAGTAGGCTGGTCAGCTTTATAAAGGTTGAAAAGATGGTGCCCAACTTGGAACCTTGTGGAACTCCAGCGCTGATCGTCTTTCTTTGTGAATATTCTTTCTCTTTACCTGTACATAAAAGGATCTATGGGTTAGAAAATTTTTGATTAACCCATAGATCCTTTTATGTACAGGTAAACTACTCTATCCATCTTTTTCTACCGGTCTGTTTCCGAGTGTTTCCATATACTCAAACACAGTATTTGTCCAGACCATTACCAAAAAAGCGTATCTTTATCCCCATCAAATTATCGACCAGCTGCACTTACGTAAATTGTTTTCAAGGTCATGTAATCGCTGATAAACTTCTTAATGACAGTGAGTATGGTTTTCGTAGCAATAGGTCCACTGATGATATATTAGTATATCTCACCTAACAACTAAATAAATCTTTACAAAAATATTGCGCCTGATATTTCAAAAGCATTTGAAAGAGTTTGGCAAAGAGCTCTCTTATCGAAAAATCGTGCATTTGGTATCGACAAATTCTTTACTCGATGAATAAGAAATTACCTTTCGGGCAGACTTCTAATCCACAATTGTTTTGCTAAAGACAGCACCCTTAGCTTTTTATATTTGTTTGTAGATTCACAGACCTACCCTTAGGATGTGGAACTGAAATAGCAGCGTATTATAAGCTTATACATTTTTTTCTTCAATGGCAGCACACGAATGTAGAATGATTCGACCGGCTCAAATTTTCTCTGCCATTGCGATATAGACATTCGAAACCAAGTTGCATAGATGTCACCTTTAATCTGGTACCCAACCTTCCTTCCTTCTCATAGATATTATAACCGACATAACAAAAATTAAGTTAAATTTAGTATAGATGAGCTCTGAGTGCTGACAATGGATTAAGTGTGATATCTAGGAAATAAGTTTTACGGAAAACATTTCATAAATAACTTTGATTGACTATTATTAGTTCATGGCAAGAAAGTTCAAATTCAATCGATCGACACCACGTCTTATATTGGGGATCGGGTAACTCTAGAACACAGCGTGATGCCAATAGCGCTTTTGTGAGTATTGAGATGGAAGCAGCGAAGATGGTTTTAGCAGCCAATTAGGGCAAAACCAAGTATATGCTGTCATCCAGTATCGAAGTCTTCGACAAAACATCACAATAGACAGCTATAACTTTGTGATAGTTAGGGACTTTGTCTACCTGGGCTCTGCTATTAACTCAGACAACAACACCAGCGCTGAGATCAAATGAAGAATAATCTTGCCAATCGCTGCTTATTCGGGCTTAGAAGGCAATTGGGTAGCAAAGCAATCTCTCGGGCAACTAAATTGTCTCGTTATAAGATCCTCATCATGCCATTCCAGCTAACTATATGGTGCAGACGCATAGACGTTGTCAAAAGTAGATGAGGCCGTTTTAAGTTGCTTCGAGAGAAAGTTTCTCCGGGTGATTTTTGGACCTGTCTGTACAGCGACACAGACCTAGCCAAAAGAGTAAAAGTCCAACTTTTCAGATGGCTGGGTCATATAGAGTAGATGGACATCGAAACTCCGGCCCGGAAAATCTTCGATACCACCCCAGTGGGACGGCGGAGAGAGGAAGATGGAGACTCAGGTTGCGCACACAAGTGGAAGAGGACCTCGACCGACTTGACATGCGAAATTGGAAGCAGGTAGCTAGGGACCGAGCCGGGTGGAGAAGCTTGTTGGTTGAGTTCCAGGTCCACCAGTAGCGCTAGCTTAGGTAACGTAAGGATTGCTCTAGAATTTAAAATCAGTACCTATCAACTCGCTGCTGCTTCATTGAAGTTAGTACACATTCACAGAAACTTTTTACATGTCATTATATCGTTTCATAAGTATCATCTTTTTTAGCCCAACAACACGAATTTGGAATAGTTTACTCGACAAGATCTTGCCCAGCCATTTTGATTTACAAGCTTTCAAAACCAATGTTAATTGACACCTTCTATCCCCTCCTTATCTTCCTATGCTCGCGTGTGTGCTTACATTAACTGGCTGAACACAATGGTAAAGCTAAAGCTGTAGTATGAAGCGTTGTCAAAGTTAAATATACGCAAAGCCTATAAGGCGAACGCAATGAGAAGCTGTTGCATGAAAATGTAGCTGCAGCGCAAGTTCACTCAACTTGAACTTGCGCTTCACGCTTCAGCTTTATTTTGACATTTCACAGTAACAAAATAGGTTAGTTCAGAGTTTCTGATCTCTCCGAGATCTCTGTTTTCTCAGATTCATTGAAAATGACTGAGAAAATTCCTTGATCACTCTTAAATTCTCAAGAAACTTGAACCAGCTTAATCAAACGAAAATAAAATGTGCGGGGGAAAATCGGAATTATTTATAGAACTAATTAAAAAAGTAATTATTTTATGGGAAATATTTTATGGGTGGTTGGTTACACCCCAACTTGTCTTCGCCATCCTTCTAAAGTAAACAAAAAATTTGCCTTGCTTGCCTTCTACCATAAAAAGAACTGCAAGAGAATTCCCAAACTGGTTCCTTTTCCTCATAAGAGCTAGGTGCTCAGCCTACGGGATATAACGAGCTTTACTTTTTTTCAAAAGATTTGCTTCGAGGTAAATTTCATACACTTAATGATTATATCATCTCCGAAATCGTCCACCCTCGTGCACGGGACCAACAATTCACCGCAAGTCATACCACCCGAACGCGGTTAAGAGATTATTAATTAGAGCACATACATAAGTCTCTTATCTGTATCTAAGTACTTAGTTTTTATGGTAAGATTTCCGGGTTTGAAAAGCCTGGAGGCAGACTATAAAAGGTTCTGTTAGATTTTAGTAGTTGCCCGTATATTTCTTCTCCATAGTATTATCGGCTGCTACTTTTGGCCCGATGTAAAAGGATTGCACTACTTCAAATTCATGCTCCACTACTCTGATTGTTGGACCAACACTTCTCGCATTGTATTGTTTGCCTGTATTAAAATTCAATTCGTGCATTATAGCTTCTTAGACCTAGTAAAAAAACAGCATATCGCACTTTTAGGATGATAAGACATATAGAGGATAGAGCTAATGCATGATACACAGAAACACAAGGTATGCTCACTTTGGCTGATTATGCGTGTGATGTCACATTCTTCTGATTTTTTGTCCTTAGGGAGTGTAAATAAATGTATTAATTTACCTATTTTGTCATTGTTTTTTTTATGTTTATTGTTCTTATAATCATAAAAAAATCGTTTAAACCTTCAATTTTAAAAAATAATATTCACTTAATAAATAAAATAACAATAAAAGAAGAATGTGACGTCATAAAATATCAAGATGGCGATTTGTATGCGTCTTATGAGCATACCTTTTGTTTCTGTGTATCATGTAGCTAATGGACAATACCGAGAGTCTACGCAGGCAAGTAAGATGTAAGGCGAGATTAAACGCAGAAGTAAAATACATATGATTGAGCTGGTATTTGTTGGTTAAAAACTTCCCGAATTGTAGAAGTAGAAATTTATTGTCCTGAGCAATAATTTTAAATTTACATTATCTAATGTTACCCCACGAAAAGTATTATATTTGATATAAATCAAATATGATACGTTTTCTTTTAATAAATTGAGTAGGTATATGTGAGTTAAAAAAAAAAACTATCTTTTCAAAGGATTTTAAAGTTTTAAATGAAATTCCTTAATTGAAACACATTCAGAGTTGCGGAACACAGCTTAACATATAAAGTAAAAATAATCCATCAAATAAAACAAAACAGGTATAGTTGCTATATGGCAAACGCCGAGGAAACACGTGTGTAAAGAGTGCAACCTTATAGTTTATTTCGAACTGTCATATTTGTTCCCGCCACGCGGTTTACAATTTATTATCTTATAGTAGGGTTTCCAGAGCATCTCTTTTAAAGAGAACATGTTCTCTTTTTTCAATTCAGATCTATTTTACACTCTCTTTTTTTTATAAAATTCTTTTTTTGTCCTCTTTTTTTTACATGTCCTCTTTTTAGTCTCTTTTTCTACAAAATTTGTTCCCTTCCTTGCTTCAATTTTGAAATTTCAACATCAAAATAATTTTTCATATAAAACTACATTAATACGTTTAAAAAGAGTTTCAAGAGTCGAAAGTCAAGCCCTTATTTTGAAAATAAAATGGTGTTTTTTTTCGAGGTATAGGTAGATTAACTTCGGATTTGGATATTTGTCAAACTAGCTGTCATACTAATCACCATGGAACGCTTGCAAATAATGGAAATTTATTTCCGCAATACACGGAATTCGTCAAGTTTATGGTGTGCATAATCGTTCATCTTAGAGTAAGTGAGTTACAAAGAAGCCTGGGAGGGGAGGGGGGGGGGAGTAGTATCATCTGAACTTTTGAAAATGTTCTTTTTTTTTCTTCTTTCATTATGGACGCCCTATCTTATAGCGAGTTTCATTCAAATTTTAAGGATTTGATCTCAAAATCGTGATTTTATTTTTTTTAATGAAACTTCTTTTATGATTAAATTGTAGTATTGGTGAAGGACTGTCACTCTTCTTTTGTCATTTGCATTTAGGGATGCAAAATCGTTCATAAAAATATCGATATTATGATGATGATATCGATATTTTCGCGATCTTTAAAAAAAATGTTTATGAACCGATTTTTTGATGCTCAATAAGCGGTTACTTCTTAAGTTAAAATACGAATAGTAATGAAATACAAAAAAAACAATAATTAGACAGCTATTTTTAATTTTGAAGGTTGTTTCTTTGCGTTTGTAAAACATCAAATATTTGAGGTTATGTTGAAAAACAACCTGAAGTAAAATTATAGGTTTTTTAATTATTTACAACTATTCTGCAGACCATTTTTCGATCAGAAATTAAACTTCGACGGAAATCAGAAAAACTTTATTTCAAACCCACCCTCACACACCTCCTCAAAAAAAAAATACCCTGGAGTTCTTGGAATTTGTGTTTATTTTGTTATCTCCCGGAAATAAACAATCGCAATTTCATAAATCTTATACTTATTTATAAAAATAGTGTGAAAAATGTATAGTAATTCATCAATTCAGAACTTCTGGGCCTATTTAGCTCATTTTTTTTGCGTTGTTTGTAATTGCCAGGAAAAGGTTTTTACGAAAGAAACTTTTGGGAAAACCCTCTGGAAAAGTCAGGAAATTGGAAAAATCGAAAATTGATTTTTGTATGGAATTTCATATATTTTCATATAACCAACATTAAATTTGAAAGGCTTGGCCGATTTTGAAAACATTTTGTAACTACGTTTACGTTTGTGGTTTTTGGCTATAATTGGACCGCTTTCGGTATCAAAGAAAGCTGAGGTAAGCCCGAACAACGCCAAGTGGGTAAGCTAGTTTAATATAAATGACATTTCACCATTTTGAATGAAGTGCGTCCACGATGCGTGGTTTCGGTTCTTTGGGAAAAGAATCGATTTTCTCTTCTTTTCAGACAAGAAACTGTTGTCAATTGCCCAACACAAAACTGGTTTTGCATGAAATTTCAGTAACAAGCATTAAATTTTTCAGAGATGGGACCTTTCGACACACGTGGCACTATTAGGCGTTTTTCTTTATTCGTTCAGAGCAGAGACCGAGTTGTCAAATTGTATTTAATTTTTCGTTCAGAGAATGATCAGAGCGTACTCTGAGAAGGCTGTATGCGCTCAGAATAAATTGACTGAGCATTCTGAGAAAATGCTGAACGAAATTAACGTCACTTTAGAGTTGTAGGCTATTTCACTCTATCCCATGCACATTGCCTACACTACTCTTCGAAAAATAGATGCCAAAACGAAAGAGACAATAGTAATATGTGCATAATATTGCCGCCTGTGAACAAGCCATATGAGAAGCGTCGATTTGTGAGAGCCAAATCTGAGCTATTTAAGTCCACATCCTTGTTTAAGTCCTTCTGCTGTCGCGAATTCAAGTGCTAGAACGTATTTCAAAATTATATCTGATCACGCTGGGTTCAGAGAATTAACAGAGTATGCTCATAATGCTCAGACTCTGTTCAGATACCTTTTCTGAGTAAATAAAGTTATAATAATAATAATAAATAAAAAAGGTGATAAAATTATCATTATTTTTAAGATTCTCAATAATAAATATAACAATAAATAATAACCGGATAGAAAATAATAAATTCGAATTAACGACTCCTAATTGAATTTCCCTTTCCGGTATTTTTTTTCTTTGCCATCTAACGTCAAATAGCAAAAGTAATTTAAAAAACTATAAAGGGTTGTTGTACTAGCTAACACAAGGTTTATTTAAAAAAAAAAAACCTAATTTTAATATCCGTTTCCTTTGATCGTTACAAATTTTAATTTAAAATCCAAAAATATAAATCAAACTCACCCTCATCTCTGCTTGTCTCATTGATTTTTCTCCTTCCACTCAACTTTTCCTTCGCCAACGATCGCACTGGTGTGTCCAAAGTTGTATCCGACAAATTCAAAGAAATTTCAGTTACCGGCGATAAGACAGTTCCTCCATTTTTTTTGTCATTGGACAAATCAAATAATTTCTTTTTTCGTATTACCACTGGTGATTCCAAGACTCCAAAATCATTCCGAGCCAATGCAGATTTGAATCGTTTCATTAGAGGATTATTGATGCAATCTTCAGCATCTCTTTCATCATCATCATCTGAATCTTGTGTATAATCGGCTGCCATGCGTTTCTGATGACGCAAATTATTAGCATCATTAATTTGTGGGCTGGTAGCGGTGGCAACACTCATCATTAACTCGTTTTTGTCGAATTTAAGATAAAATCGAAATAAAATAATCACACGCACAAATAATTTTGCAACAGTTATCGAAGCTTTTAAAAGAAATCCAAATACAATACAAGAAAACGCACAACGCGCACGCAAAAAAATCAAACAAAAGTTATTTTTTCAAGTTTTGTTAGGCGCGTAATACGAAAATAATACAATATATGAAAATATTTAGGTTAATTACCACGAACAGCAACGATAACGCAAAAAGTTCCAATAAACGGTTATAAATTATTTAAAAAAATAAAATTGTTTACTTTGCTCAGGTAAGTTTTGTATATATGTACATAATTACGATTGACATAATCTGCAAATAGAAATAGAAAAATAAATCAATGAGTGAAATATTCAAAGTCTTTAGGAGGCAAAGTAAAAATTAATATTGCAAATAGTTTTATGAGTCATCGATTCCATTGCAAAGAAGCGCTATACACTTATTCCAATGGAATGTTTTGAATGCAATTTAGTGAGTTGAAGCCACATTATATATTGGGAAACACGAATTATCGAAAGTTGCAACTAAGGCTTTAAAGACAAACAGTTTGTGGGCAATCGTATTAAGGCTTATTTAATTCGTGTGTAAATAATAAGACGTCTAAAGAAAATGCAAGAAAAGCAAAACATTTTAAAAGTTTGATTCAAAATACTGATTCGGTTGTGTTAAAAACAAAGAACTAAAATCAAAGTGATCCTTAAGTGCCCAACCCATAAAACAGCACTTGAACATCAGCATGCGCCAAATGGCGAAAGAAGAAGCTGTTCCGCTACCGCTTGGTGTGATCAATCTCATGTAAGTTTTAAAGTGACGTTTAAGCCAGTTTTACAGTGGACGATCAGCCTTAAGTTAGGTATACACTCAGGGCAACCTAAAAACTGTGTTTTTAGTCAAAATAATTCTAGCGTTAACTCAGCAATGAAAAGTAGGTGGAATGAATGAAGACAATTTTAAGATTTTTTAGGCTTAAGCTTTGAGGTTTCTCGTATGAGAAAGAAAATACTAGGCACTAAGAAGAACTTTTAAAATTGAAAACAATTCCTAGTCGTGTTTCTTAGTCGTGGTAATGGATAGTTGTTTAATGATTTTATAGCATTGTGACAAAAAAAAAGAAACAACCGAAAAGAAAAGTAACAAGGAAAAACAAGGACAATTGATCAACATTTTTCAATGCCCGATTTCATAAAGCCCAACATTAAAAACATAACCAAAACCTGCTACTAAATAACAGTTACCAAATCAATCTTACTGACCCATTGAATCATCTTTAGTTCGTTTGACATTTTGTGTTGCGTGTTTCACTAGGTATGAATTTAAACTATCAAAATATTGCAATTTATTGAATCAGTTCATTCCGTTGTATCCGGCAACATCAACGTTGTCTGTCTGTTGTCGGTCTGTTGCCGCAGCGCATTTTATAGGTTGGGCCTCAAAGTCTTGTTGATTTTAAATACGTTTATTTTCAAATTTAAGAATTTTACATTTGCAGAATTAAAACGTCTGAAATCAAAAATAAAATACTTTCCATTGACAGACGAAACCTCTGCCTTTTGTAGACATTTTTCCTTTTCGATTTCAAATCAAAATCCACTCCAGGACCTCTTCTATCATTGGTCGAAAAACATTGGTTTTAAGTGCTTTTAAATATTAATAGCAAGAGAAAGTCCCGCCGGGTAAACAGTTCCAAATTCATGCTGTTCGGCTAAAAAAGAATCCGTATTTCACAATACGTACGAAATTGGGCTCAAGTGTGACCTGATGAGCATTACAAGCCGGACGAGTATTACGGGTGAATTTTTTTAAGGGGAGGAGTGCAGGCTACCTTGAGTGAGCATTTTTTTATAAAAGGGACAGACATGAATTATTGCGTCAGTGTTCGAGAGGGGTAAACGTTTCGGAGACAGTTCTATTTCCTATAAATTTTAAAGCTTTGTTTTGTATTTTATCGAACACCTGCCAAGAGGTGGAGTCAGACTTGAAACCGTCAAATACTTGACTTGATCTGATAAAACTTGTATTGAACGGTCCAGAAGCTTCTAAACCAAGAGTAGAGTAACATCGATCCCAAAAGCACACATTTTCGATAAGAGAGCTTAATGCCAAACTCTATCAAATGCCTTGGAAATATCAAGCCCAATAATTTACTTTCGCCAAAGCGATGTAAAGATGTGTTCCTCTGTTCGGTTTCGGTGAGATAAATACCTTCAGATAACCAGTGGAACGATTGCTGCGAAAGTCATGAATAAGCTTTCGGTCTTCGAGATATTTCTTAACCTGAAGGTTAATAAGCGTTTCCACGTCCTTAGGGACAAGGGAGGGGAGTGTTATGGGTCTTAGGAGAAAG
Organism: Platycheirus rosarum; assembly: GCA_963971375.1. Lineage (NCBI taxonomy): Eukaryota > Metazoa > Arthropoda > Insecta > Diptera > Syrphidae > Platycheirus > Platycheirus rosarum. Next base: position 123,303,224 of record OZ020509.1, on the reverse strand, counting down.
GGGAGGAGTAGTCACCTTTCTTTGGGAGAGGCTAGACAAATTGTTGGGCCCCGTGTGCGAGGGAAGACGTTTCCGGAGAAGAAAGAATAATAAATTGTATAATCTCCTCGAAGCAGATTTTATGGAAAAACCAAAAACGGTAGACTCCATTAGGCTGGGCCCCTAGCTCATATGAGCGGAGAAGAGCCAGCTCGGAGTCTTGCGGTTCTCTTTTATTGAAGACCACGCTTACATTGACCTTGCTTACATTGAAAGGATGGTGTAGACGAAGTATGTATGGAAGAACTTGTTCGATGAGGAAGGAATCGGGTCCCAGTTGTAGCATCGTTGGTGATGAAGGTGGCAATGAACTGAACAATTGTAGCCAATCATAGTTCATAAGTAAATTTTGGTGCCAGCGTTTTAGGAACATTGTTCTAAAAGTGAGTACCACGAACAGTGGGAGAAGAGTTCTTCGTCATTATGTTCTCGTTTCGGAGCGCTTTCAGAATTTAATTTGAAAAAAATTTATTTATTTGCTTTCTTGAAAATATTTGTAGGAACAAGTCACACAAAGAGTGCTTCTTGTTTAAGCGTTTTCAACAAAGTAAATCACTTTCAGAAAACGCTTTCAAGAAAGTCTTTTTTCTGGTCGTCACTATAAAAGTTTTCATTTATGTGACTGCACATTTAATTAACAACAAAATCAAAGAGAAAATAAAAAGTGATGGTAGGTAGACGCCTTCTTTCTTTTTTTCAAATTATTATAAAATAAACGAACCATTGAACTGAACTGTTAAAAACTATTATACTACTATTGGAGTGGTGCATGATCTGGAAATTTGTAGTTGAAATTGTATTTTAGGATAGAGTCCCGAGAATCATTAAAACCAAGCGTTGTTGCTGGGTTAGTAATGTATAGTTAAAGGCTTTTTCCTCATAATTCTATTTTAAGAATAAAAATAACAAGAAATGAGATCTTCGAATTCGAAGACGATATGTTTTGGCGGAAATCTGGAGTTAAACCAACTATCCAAAAAACAAAAAAAAAACTAAACAAAGCAGCGTTTTTCTTATTGTTGTTTACTTGCAAAACTCCATTGCATTTGCGTCCAACAGCGTTGATAAAATTTACCGTTTTGTTTGAACAAAAATATTTTTATAAACAATTTCCATTCTCAATATTATTCTTACCATTTTGTCTCAAAAAACTGATGATTAAACAACATTTGGTTAAGAGTTTTCGTTAATTATTTAAGAAAATAAAAATAAAAAAATTAACAAAATAAATTCCAAGGAGTCCAGCCAAATGATGCCGTAGTTGGTTCCATGAAAATTTCATTTGCTTTCTTTGTTAAAAAAAATTAATTATTTAATACGACTTCACTTAAAATAAATAAATTTAACTTTACAACTATTTTCGTGTATGTTTTATTAAACTTTAAAGAACTTATGACACGAAAATTTAGTTTTTGAAATAAAATAAAAACTGCAGTTGCCTCTGCGACAAGACGACGATGTCGAGATTTTGAATTTGTTGTGTTAATGTGTTGACGTATGTGCTTGCACAGTGGGGGAAGCGGCTAGCCGACGAGCTTTTGTCGAGGTGAAAATGAAAAACATTTGGTGGAACTGTGAACATATGATCAAAAAGGCGGGCAACCCCAGGCAATTTCGGAGAACAGGTTGAAAAACACAGTGGTGATAAAAAGTTTTGTATCACAATTAGTAATGACATGTATGAAATAAGAAACAAACAACAATAAAAAAACGGATTTGCATGGTTTACGTTTGAGGACGTAGAATTTTCTGAGTCAATACATGAGTAGTGCCTTCAAAATTTGTAAGCGCACACCATGGACGTATTATATATGGACTGCTAGTCTAATGTCAGCTTCATACAACAATTGAGATTGCGATGCTAGCTCTCGTCATCTCATTTCAGGAAAAAAAATAACTACTTAAAATGTTGACATAGAAGCTCGCGACATCTGTTTTTAAATATTCAAAAAGTTGCATTTATAAGTAAAACATAACCGACACTTTTAAATTCCATCTGGGTGGAATGTCAAGATTGAGGTTCATTTTTCCCGCTAGTTGTAGTCAAGAGAGTGTCGGCAAAAATTACATAGCCTAAAATGGGACCAACGTGAGGTAGGCTACTAGCAGTCTATATATAATGCGTCCATGGTGCATACAATCTAATAGGTGACCATTACTGTCAAAACAAATTACATATGCCGGCGCACCCACCTGAATTGTCTTCTGCAAAGAAGAAGGATATGACATAATATAACCATACTCAATATTATGATGAAGATGAACATTACATGGACCTATTAAGTATGGACTGCTAGTTGGATTGTCATTTCCATACAATATCTTAGAAAAAATGTGTCGCCCTACACTAATACTACGTTTTAATTAGAGTTAAAATTTGCAGAAAAAAAGTGTTTTCATCTAAGACCTTGTGTACATGTTTACCTTTTTCGGTCGTTCTTCATTCTTCTTTTGGACAAGCACGTACGTTGGTGTGTACACTGATTTGGATTACCCCGAATATATCCAATGCTTTTCCTGTGATGTTGTATTCTAAAGAAATTTTCAAAATTTAAAAAGAAGCAATTAAAACCATCCATTACCACTAAAAAACATGATTGGGAATTGTTTTCAATTTCAAAAGTTCTTATTTTTAGTCCGTGCATAGCATTTTCTTTCTCAACCGAGAAACTTCAAAGCTCAACCACAAGAAAATCTTAAAATTTTCATTCTTCCATTCGTTACTTCATTCCCCCTACTCTACTATTTACATCCCTTACCCAATTGTCAAAAACAAAGAGTGAAGGAACATCCGAAAAAAGGAATCATGTACATAAGGGCTAAGTTTGGTAATTTCGTTTGACACTTTTTTACTTGATACCTTAAGGTAAGTTTAGGATTCTTGAAAATAAAAAATTGAGACACAAATCAAACATGAAATAACGATCATAGAGACGCCCAAGAAAATTGGTGACAAAAAATGTCTGTCTGCCAGTCAATTATTTTACGTAAATGTTAATTGTTTTCTTTCAAACAACTAACCTGCCACTGTGTTTAGGTATATAAAGCAAACACGTGCGACCAAGTCGTGCCCTCTTACCTTTTTAATTTCTTTTTTGACTTTTTATAATGTCAACTTTGACGTTTGTTATAGAGCCTTGTTCAATTGTGATTCAATTGTTTTCAAATACGGTGTGTTAAACTTCACATTACATAAATTGCAACCTAATTTCGTCGAAATTAGGTGAAAATGAGATAATTTCGAAATGTGAAAATTTGATACGAAATTAGCTCATTTGCCCTAATGAAAACGTAGTAATATAATACTACGTAGTAGTATAATACTACGTAGTAGTATAATACTACGTAGTAGTATAATACTACGTTTTCATTAGAGTCGAAATTAGCTAATTTCGAAATTTGTCGAAAAAGTGTTTTCATCTAAGTTTGCTATCTTCGTTGGACAATTTCTTACTTGCAATTATAGGTACCTTTAAAGCAAGTTTAGGATTCGTGAATATAAAAAAATGAAATACAATTCAAACATGAAATTACGGTCATAGAAGTTTGTGTCAAGAAATGACTGTCTGTCAGTCCATTATTTCTACGTAAATGTTAATTATTTTCTTTTAAATATCTAGTGATTAGGCACATAAAGCAAGTACGTGCGACCCAGTCATGCCCTCTTACCTTTTTATTTAATTCTTTGACTTTTTATAATGTCAAATTTGACGTTTGTTATAGAACCTTGTTCAATTGTGATTCAATTGTTTTCAAATAAGATGTGTTCGACTTTACATTACATAAATTTCGACCTAATTTTGTTGAAAATAGGTGGAAATGAGATGATTTCGAAATGTGATTTTGTATGGGCAATGAGATGATTTCGAATCAAATTTGGTAAGTTGATACGAAATTATCTCATTTTGCTTAATAAAAACGTAGTATAACATAATTTATTTACAAAAATATAATGCTTACCTGTAATAGTACACTGATTTTTTCATAAAAATTCTTGGAGCCGCTTTTGAGAAAAATAAGCTTTTTTATAACGGTTATAAGAGAGTTACCGTTCATTTTTGAGCTGAAAAAAAAGGAAAAAAATCCTCCGTAGAATGTCAAAATAACCTTATGTTCCAAATTTAAAGATGATTATATCTCTATAATTTTTGCGATCGATTTTGGTTGAAAAAAATTACCAACAAACCCTCTCGTTAAATCCACACACCCACCCTAGTATCTTCATCTACTTTCTAGTAGGTTTTCAAATAAGGACTTGACAATTTTTTTTTAAATAGAACGCAAACCATTTGATATATTTGAAAAACTCTATTATCGGCTTGCAGTACAATCAAAACATTTATGAATGGAACTCGATTCAATCCTCCATGTAAACGTAGTACATGATTACAGCATTTGGTTTGCATAGTAGTTTGGTTTGTTCGGGTGATTCGTTTTCTCAGTATATTCAATCAATTCAGAAGAACTATTAGAAGAATTAGAAAGATAGGAAAGTTTTTTTTTCAGCGCAGTAGAGTAGATCAAGAAATAGGTGACTATTTTCTCATTTAAAAGTCACAGATGGCTCTAGCTTGCACTAGGAGTTAGAAAAATGTCTTCTTCACCTGAGTATCGAACTGACGACCTCTGGGTCTGGGTCTACTATTAATGTGACCCGCAGATCAAAGCGTTGGAGAAACATGCAAATCCACGATTAATTGTAAGCTGTTCCCAATTTTGCTCTTTGATCTGAAAGTGTGGCTAGTTTATTTATTATTGCAATAAATTTTGTCATCAACATTTGTCAACATTTGAATTATTAACAGCCATATTATTGAAACCATGGACGTAGACTGTTTAGCAAATGTCAGCTTAATACAATATTTGTCAAAAAAATATTGGCAAGATTGAGATCGCGTGCATTTAACAGTAAAACATAACTGACTCTATGGGATTTTGAGATTTTAGGTTGTGTTCAAATATTTTCGAATGTTGCTAATTAAACTTAATTTTAAAAGAAACTAACCAATTATGATCAAATAAAATATATATAGTAGATTTTGTGTTTTCTTGCTGCTAACCTTGATATTTTTTCTTTCATTCTAATTCTTCAAACAACAAACGTCCAAAATCCAGTTGTGTTCTAAAAGACAACGTGACTCCAAATTGAAACACAATATAAGTTCTAAGAAATTTACGAATTTTGTATTTATTACTTGGTGGGGAAATTGTGGGATATGCTAAGTAACAAGGCGAAAAAATATGGACATTTTAACATGCCGACGCGACGTGGAAAAACTTGTTGCCAAAGTCTAGGATCGCTGATATAAATGTCATAATTGAGCCTTATTTTTGTCCTCTATGTGCAGTGAAGAGGGCTAGTGTCCTAAAAAATTACATAGAATAAAATGGAACCAACTTAATGTAGGCAACTATCAGTCTATACATAATACGTCCATGATGGAAACATTTAAAAACATTCATTACATGACAGATTGCTGCGGAAATTCCCACTAGGCTGGCATTGGGTCTTTTCGTGTCCAATATGATCTTTAAGTCAGACACCATTCTTCAACAGAACTTTACTGGAGTGAGTTACAAGATCGAGAAATATTTCAACTTACATCTCGTAGTAGCTTGAACTTTTCTGGGGTCTTTTATTTTGACCGTTGGTCATTGTCTTGATTTTCTTCAGACTTTACACTCTTTAAGTGACTCCGTAAATAATAATCACCTCTATTATGATTCACCATTGATATTTGATAATTGATATTTTGTACAGACTAGTTGTATTTTGTTTTTGTTTTAATATAAAATATCAATTATCAAATATCAATTAACAATCATAATAGGAGCGAATATCTTTAAAATACTATAAAATAACTTGAGGACGTGTAGAACTTGATCAAGGTATTCTGTGGAACTAACTCTGACTGTTTTAATTCTAACACATAAAACATTTTTATTACTCCTTTGTGTGTTGTAATTGTTAATATTAGTGCACTAATTTCGTCCAAATATATGTGGAGCAATGCTATATAAGGGTAAAGTTTATAGAAAAATCTGTAGTTTATAAGGTTATTCACCAAATTTTGATATCCCAATTGTGGGTCAAATAGTCTTCTAACCTATGCTCCTTAGGTAAGATGACTCACAGGAGTTAGTGTGCTTTGTGCATCGGGGAAGCGCTTCTCGAGTCCTTTGCTCTGTATTACTGTACGCACAATTCAGTCTGTCCGAACAATAAAAACTAATACACAATAGGTTTGTTCCACATAAATTTGGACTAAAATGGACAGTTTTTGGTGAAAAAGTCATGGTTGGAGGAAACTAGTTTCTATTTAAACTTCGAAGCGAAATCGTAGAAAATATTTCAGTAGACAATTTCTATTTATTTGTTTATATACAGCTGGATTGTGGACTATTGTGCCACCATGTCACAATAAATTTGTGTGGAATTCTATAAGTATCCGCCAATTATGTCACTGCGGCCATTTTGAACATGAAATTATTCAAAAATTTGCCAAAGTGTTTGCGGATTTTAAACCCAGAGTTAAAAGAGCTCAGTCTAAAAGGTCTTTAATATTGATTTAATTAGTTTCTTCATCACCTTTGCGTTTATTTTACATAATTAGTCAATATATACATATGCACATCGAGTTTATTTATAAAAAAGCAACTTTTCTGTGAATGATAATCATATCCCGCCCGTTCATTGCCGTGAAAAAAAACATCACCCCCGTTAACCGTTTTCCATTTGTGGGAGCCTTAATATCGCAACTGATCTTTTTTAATTTGAAATTGACGTAACTAAAACTCATTTTTCTGCCCAAAGAAATTTCTTGGACTGAAATTTTCAGGAGAGAGAAATATTTTACTCTCTCGTGAGCACCCTCTTTTGTCAAAAATTACGTATTTTGTATCTTGTGAAACAGCATTTGGCTGTTTTCCGGTTTTTGGGGAGGATGTGGAACAAAGGTAATAATAATACAAATAATTATCTTCAATCTCTATCTTTTTTCACCTCAGTTCCATTTTCTATAAGTAAAAAGATGACATAGGACCTCTTGCATTTTTATATTTTCTGGCGTGCTGTCAGTGTCAGGCATGCGCCCATTTAATGGTGATGGTCCAGGTCGCATAGCTTTCTAATATAATGGCCCCGTTCGGTATCTCATAGAAGCGCTACCAAAGTATTGCATTGTTGTTGTAATACGTTTAAAAAGATCAACAGCTGATGACCATAAGCAGCTGTTGATCAGCTGTCTTTTTACACGTATTACAACAACAATGCAATACTTTGGTAGCGCTTCTATGAGATACCGAACGGGGCCAGTGTCAGTCATGCGCCCATTTAATGGTGATGGTCCAGGTCGCATAGCTTTCTAATATAATACTTTCGTTGTTGTTGTAATACGTGTTAAAAAACAGCTGACGACCATATGACGAACAAAACATATGCCATATGAGAAACAAAACATATGATTTCCAAATCGAAAATATGCTAGTGGTAAATTTCTGGTATCTGGTAACTTTTGTATCGTAGAGAACAGCTGACCACGAAATCAGCTGGTTGGGCAATCAGCTGGCTGGGCTCTCCTGTGCAATACTTTCGTTGTTGTTGTAATACGTGTTAAATAACAGCTCATTAACAGCTGACGACCATTATGACGAACAAAATATATGATTTTCAAATCGAAACCAAGCTCTAAATTGTTGGTATACTTTGGTATCGTAGAGTACAGCTAATCACGAAATCGGCTGGTTGATATCCATGTTTTTCAATCAACTATTTTTAACCATGCTTATTACAACAAAAATAAAGGTAACCTTTTCGAAAGATAAGTACGTGAGCGTACGAATTGTTACCTTTTGGGTTTTATGCGTTCACATACCCAATGCATTTGGTTAGTTGACTAAGTCAGTGTAGTGTACGCATTGACTAAAAATAACGGTCACTTTTTTCCTTTTAAAATAGTCATTTTTTGAGTGGTCCCCTTTGTTTTTTTTCACTCTACGTTTCGCAGTTTTTAAAACCAACTCAACATTTTTCTTTGTGCTATGAAGCAGTGAATTTACCACTTTATTTAGGTAAGAGCCTGTTTCTCATTTACTACATTATCTACACCAACTACATCCCACATAAATGTTAATTGTGCTACAACAGCACATTTTCCTGTTAAAAAACAGAATTAAAATATACATCATTCCAGTATTTCCAGTCTTCTCCATTGCTGGTGTGAAACAGAAATGATGTTACAGCATTGCCAGTGTAATACAATGTAGCTGATAAGAGTTATGAGAAACAGGCCCACTAAATTTTAATTAAAAAACATTACTATTTGCTCAACATTTTTATTTAGGTTTAACTTCTAACTCCACATTTTTAAAGTCTGAAGAAGTTTGTAGTTTTTCAATAGATGGTACATTTTTTGAACTATTTTTCTTCGACACCATTTCGTAAGTGGTCAAAGCTTGACATACCATTGCCGAAATGTCACTCGAATTTGAAGGCAAAAGCATTGTGTTGTTCGTTTTTGCCAAATTGCTGAACGCCGAAATATATTGTTCGGCCAAGGTCAAAGAAGCTGCATCTTTCCCTTCCTGTGAGACAAGTGGCTTGGCGATCGTTTGCAGTCCTCTGGCTCGGGCATCAGCAATAGCAAGCATAGCAGCCGCTTCACCACTCGCTTTGTTGATATTTTCCTGTCGCTCTGCCTCAGAAGCAAGAATTCTTGATTTTCTTTTGCCTTCGGCAATATTTATTTCGGCTTCGCGAATTCCTTCTGACTCTAATATTGCAGCTCGTTTTTTTCTTTCCGCTTCAACTTGCATTTGCATAGCGTCATGAACTCGGTCAGGCAATTTTATATCGCGAATTTCATATCGAAGACAAGTAACGCCCCAGGCTTCGCTGGCCTTATTAATGGCATCTACAACACTGATATTTAAAGATTGTCGTTCCCTTAATATTTGGTCTAACGACATTTTTCCCAACTCTGATCTCATAGTTGTTTGTGCAAGCTGAGTAACAGCAAACTCGGCATCTTCTACTCCATAACAAGCTTTGTAAGAATCAACAATTCGCAGATATAAAACACCATCAATGTTGAGCATAACATTATCCAAGGAAATTGCACTCTGCTTTGGAACATCTATGGCTATTTCTTTAAGGCTTTGAACATATTTAATTTTATCAATAACTGGAAATAAAATGTTCAGACCGGGATCCATTATTTTATGAAAACGTCCCATTCGTTCCACAATCCATGCTTCTTGCTGAGGAACAAACATTATGATTGTATTTATCGGTGAATACGACTTTGACCGAAATGGTTGCAATTGGAAATTTTTGGATGTGGTCATTTCCTTAACAACAACACTATTGGCAAATTTCCCGAATCTTAACATGATGTGTTGGTTTAAAAAAATTAAAATGTATGATGTTTTATATGAAAATACTTTATTTTTTTATTATTAAAAAAGAGGACTCCCCTTATACAAAGGCTATTTTACAAAAGTGATTATGGTTGTCGGCGAGTATGACTGACAGAATACCAACATAATATAAAAATACAAGAGAAAGAGGTCTGGCTAAGACGATTGGGAGTGTTCATGTACATGTAATCTACCTGATCTATTTTTTTATTAATAGAAAGTGGAACTGTGGTGAAAAAAATTATCATTAGCCACGTTTTATTATCGCCAATTATCCCTTCTACGCGACAGCATCGAAACACCTTAGGCCACGTTTCTGGATAAGCGTATTCGCGCGACGAGCGAATCACTGCAAGCGATTACATGCGTGCATATGGAGTTGTCTATAGCGCGTCGTTTTCATTTGACATGCGACACGTCTGCTTCTGCATTTTCGTCTGCGTTTTTCTATTGTGTTCCTACAGTTAAGCGAAAAGCGAATTGAGCGACGGAGAAATGCAATCAGATTTTTTTGAATCAGTTAAGCGAATTGCTTGTTCGACATGAACATGAACAATGTAATAATATTACAATATGCACCTAATTTTTGCACGCATGTTTTTCACTTTACCACTGTCCAAAAATGAATGAATGAAACTAGGTGAAAAAGCTCTGCCATAAGCACTTAATCGCTTGTGTTCTGATTTGCTGGTAGCGATGTCATTAGCGATCGGGCAAAAAGCAACCGCGTCGCGTGATGCGAATACGCCTCGCCATAAACTTAGACTTAGAGGCAAAGCAATCCGATCCGATTGTGTATACAGTGTATAGGCATTTGGGTTGGTGCAGGGAATTCAAAAGACAATAGTTACAAATTTAAAAAAAATAATTGAATGAAAATGGACAAGCATACGTTCGCTTTAGAAAAATGTTTAAATGATTTATTTCTGGTTATACACAATGAATCTGGATGCATTCTTGTTCGAATTCTTCTTTGTTATTTCATTCTCATAAGCATTATTACCTGATGAATTAATGAAACGAGTTTCACAGTTCTCTTTCGTTTTCATTTTTCCTAATCATGTGCAATGAATCTGCTCTTTTAACCCAAAGTAATCACTGTGTGTAACCACATACAAATTTTGGCTGGATTCAAAAAGACGTAAGAGCTCCAAAGTAAGTTCTCTACTCCACATAAATTTACTTTCCACTTTATTTTCACTCGATTTTTTTAAGCATAAATAAAAAAAACGTTAAACAGATTCTTCGAACATGCTACCCGTGCGACTCAGGGTAGCTTTTTTCCTGTCTCATCTTTTCAAATTTGTTCTCTCTATTGCACTTACTATGTTCGAAGAATTCGAAGAAAGTGCATGCATTCACATTCATCGTGTAATAGTAGCCTTATTTATGTATATAATAAAAAAAAGAAATTAAGAAAACAAAAAAGGCGATCTCCTCTACGAGCAGATACAAACAAAAATGGGATAACAATGACATTACGATTTACATATTTGAGTTACTGGAAAAATCTGTCTGTCTGTCTGTCTGTATGGATGTCTTATTTTTCTCAATTTTTTCTTATGAAAAAAAATTATTGTGTTTTTGTAGATAAGCGTTATATTTTGGTGAAAAAAAATTTAAATTGTGGGCTAAAAACGGTACCTTCCAAAGGACCGTTTTTTTTATTTGACTTTTTCGTGAAAGGTTAACCGAATACAACCAAAATTGATATTCAGGAAGATGTAGTAGGCTACCTACATCTTCCTGAATATCAATTTCAATTTTTAATAATTTAAATTTTTTTTTTTGAAAACGCACGTGAATTTTTTTAAATTTTTTTTTAAATGAAGGTTATTTTTGTGCTCAGGTTTGCATTTTTAATTATTTAATTTTTTTTGATTTTTAAAAAAGTTTTTAAATAAAAACCGTTTTATTTAAAAACCGTTTATACGATTTTGAAAAAAAAAATCATTTTGTTTCACATTTTTTATAGAAATAAAATGGCATTTAAACGCCATTTTGGGGGAAGCTCGATCTCAAGGTTTTCAATCGTGGCCACAGCTAAGGTCAGTCGCGGCGAATCGGGACAGATGGAAGGATCTTGTTGCTGCCCTATGCTCCAGGAGGAGTTGAAGCGCTGCATTGCAGCCGGATAACATATATATGGTGCGCCGAAATCATGTGAACACCTTAAAGTTAATTTGTCGATACTTTGAATGGAAGTTGGAATTTGAACTTTTTGTAAAAGTTGTTCTAAATTATTTGTATTTTTTTGTAGATAAAATATCCAAAACAAAAGAAATAAGAAGATAAAGGTATTTTGATTGGGTTCAACTGAAAAATTAAGATTTTAGTAGGGTGTGCGGTGAACACTTGCGCACCTTCGAGTGAACGTCACTGGTTGATTTACATATTTATAAACCGGTCTGAAATGTAAGTTTGGCCTTACAAACAATATTGAACTGCCCCTCTGAAGAACGGAAGAAGGCGTATTTTGAGTGTTGAGTTGTACAGATTTTCAGCACTTAAGGTAATTATTTATTTATTATTAATTCTCCAGCGAAGTTCATTTTGTACCTTAGGCTTAGTGGCTATTTACGACGTGAAAATGCTTTCAAAAATTTTGCTTTCTTGAAAGTAAAAAACCCGCTCTCAGAAAGCATTTTCACCAAAATTTCAAAATCGGAATTTTCCAAAACTTTCTGAAATTATTTTCTTTTATTGTATGACAGCACATTTATGTAAGTACCTGTCCAAACAGCGTTTTTTCATTCGCTTGAGCTTGTCGGTACACTGAATTTGAAGCGAAGGTAGAAGATATTCATGAATTTATCTCCACATAAATAAAATTTAAGTCTCTGTTTTTAATATCAAAATAACAGCTATTTACAAAAAGCATATGAAAGTACATATATGCGGTACAAATAACAAAATCACGTTTATTTATTTATTTATTTATTGATCAATGGATATTTATCTGTTGATTACTTTTAACAATAATTTATATAAATTACAATTATTAATAATTAAAAATACTCAAAACACTTAGTTTAAAAACATTTCTATTCATTTGAAGGTCGACTTCACAATTAATAGAATTAAAAAGCGTTAAAGAACGAGTTAGTGGTTCATTCAACCCATAGTTTGTCCTGTGACTGGGAACGAGAAAGAGAACGTCTCTGTTTCTTAGAATTCTCTCTGGAACATAAAAAGGTATAAGATTCAGTAACTCGGGTGAATTTATTTTACCAATAGCAACATCTTTTACAAAAAGTGTACATAGAGTTTCTCTACAGCTTTTCAATGATTTGAGATCTATTAGAGTGCACCTTGACTTATAAGAGGGTAAACCTTCAGGCCAACTTAAGTTTCTCAACGCAAACCGCGTAAATCTTCTTTGGATGCTTTCGATCCTATCAGAAGAATTTTTATAAAAGGGAGACCATATAACACAGCAGTATTCCAGTATAGGTATAATTAAAGAAGTATAAATAGCTTTTAAGGTATAACTATCCTTAAAAACTAGAGTGTTTCGCTTTAAAAAACCAAGAAGTGAGTTTGCCTTGGATACGATGAAATTAATGTGTGATGCAAAAGACAATTTGGAATCAAAAATAACACCAAGATCCTTTATTTCACTAACAGTGGATAAAATTTCGTTACCAAGTCTATAATTAAAAATAATTCTTGGTGTTGAACGAAAGGCTCTAAAGATTTTGCATTTGGAGATATTCAAATCGAGATGATTATATTTACACCACTGAAATAATTTATCAATTTCTATTTGAAAATTCTCACAATCTTCAATTGTGGATATTGGATGGTATACTTTTATATCGTCTGCAAACATTAGACAATTTGTTAACATTAAGAGATCCGGAATGTCATTAACGAAAAGGTTAAAAAGTAGGGGCCCTAGATGACTACCTTGCGGAAGACCTGACAATGCATCAATAAAAAAAGACTGATCATTTCCAATTTTCACAATCTGCTTTCGATTCGATAAATAAGATTCCAACCATTTAAGAAAACTAAGATTGAAACCCAGTTTCTCAAATTTTTTAATAATGTTTGTCTGTCTGTTTGTTCCGGCTAATTTCGAAAATGGCTGCATTGATTTTGACGGGACTTTCAATGGCAGATAGCTGAGGTTCAAAGGTGTAACTAAGGCTATTTTAATTACCCCTAGGTGGCGCTGGGTGGCTTTTTTAATTCTTATTTATGGACCGACTTGACTCAAAATCACATCATAATAATCAAATAAAAAGAAAGCTATTGGCAAATTTTCGACCTATAGGTAGCGCTTAGGTGGAAATATTAACGAAAATGTATTTTCTTCTATCTATAATTTTCATATCTCATAAATTTTCATATTAACGCTATAAAATCATGTTTGTGTATTAACACGATTACGTTGGTAGTGTTTAGTTACTAAATGCTTGCAAATCAAAATGGTAAGGGAAAATATCGCCGGGTAAACTATTCCAAATTTGTGTTGTTCGGCTAAAAACAGAATCCCTATAAAAAAAAATACATAAAATCGTTTGTTTTTCAGATAAGTTTTTATTTTTGTCTATTTATTTTTTTACATTGGGTAATGCTATTCTAATTATTATATATATATTTTTAATTAAATTAATGTTTTTTTTTATATGGTACAGTAATTTTAAATTGTATCACAATGCAAATGCTTATTAGTTTTACATTTCTACATTTTTAAATTTAGCTTAGTTAATATTGAATCCACTTTAATGCGTTTCAAACTTCAGTGGCGTATAATTTTGTTTTTATTTTCTTTTTGCTTATATCAGTATACATATACTACTGCTTTTTATGTACATTGTAAGCATGACATTTATATTACTATACGATTAAATAACGCAGTTATTTTTATATTATAGTATAACTAACTATTAAATGTAGAAATATATTAAAATATAAAAAAATTAAATATTAATATGGAGTGGTTTCATTCAATAACAAGTACTTCTGCGCAATACCATCGAACGTTTCTGTATTTCTTTAGTTGGTTTGATTTTCGGTTTTTTTTTTTTTTTTGTACTTTTACGCATGTCATCTCATTGCAATGAGTTTCAGTGTGATAAGGATTTCCCTGTAGCTCAGGCGTGATGAACGCCTATTTTCAATTTGGTGTTGTTCTTGAAGATATTCAGAGCTTTGTCATTTAGAGGAGCGCTCACGTTTCGAAGAGAATTGTCATCATTGCCATTAACGCAATGCCGAAGACCAAAGCAAGAATTTGTTTTATTGATTCCCGGACATCTTCTTCTTTGACCAGGTCGGGTAATACTGTGACTAAAGCAATGTGTAGGAAACCACCGGCAGTGAATGGCATGATCCAAGATGTTCTCGCCTCTGGAAGTAAAAAAATAATCATTTAAAAACTGTTTTGATAAATATGACAAGCCAAGAAGGACTCCACGTATTTATTAAGTCTTAATACACTAACTCACCCATGGCAGATGTAACACCTGAACCTCCAATAGCCACTAACGCCCCCATGAGGCCAGCACCAGCCGTTAACAACTGCGCACGTGCAGCATCCCATCGATTAAAACCGGATTTTAATAGAATAGCAAAATCACCAACTTCATGTGGAATTTCATGTACTATAAAAACAATTATTAATGATTTCATATTAAAGCCCCTTTGGTAAAAAAAAAACTTACATAAAATAGCAAAAGTGGCCAGCACTCCGTGCCTAAATGAGACCAGAAAGGATCCAGCTACAGCCAATCCATGGGTGAAGTTGTCAATAGAATTGGCCAACAAATTCAAATAGCCAGCTACTTTTTTTGTTGGTTCTTTGCTTTTCTTCTCACGCTGCTTCAAGAAACAACCATTTGGCACATCTTCAATATCACATGATCCAGTGCAGTCACCTGAAGTCTGGCCTTCTATATATTTGCCACCAGTTTTGCGTAGCAAGCAATTGGCAATCTCAACACACTTCGGTTGCGGGTTTGAGTCATCAGCGTTGGCATAGCCAGAGAATATTTTCTCGACAATTGTAAATATTAAAATGCCCGATAGCACCCAAAGTCCACTACGCATTGATGGATGACCAGATTCTGGAAATAATTTAGTATTTAATGTATTTTTGTTTCTTGAGATAAAGGTTTTTGTTTAGTTTACCTGATCCTGTATCACTTTCCCAAGCTTCGGGCAATAAATGTAGGAATACATCCCCTAGTAAACCACCGACAGCAAAGCTGAGGAGTACTTTTAGGAACTTTGATTCGGCAGCTGTAAGAAAAAAAAATAAATTATAACCCTTTTGTATTTTCAAAAATGATTTTCATATGATATGCAATGCTGAATCCAATGGCAATGGACCCAAAAAAGGCTAGAGGAAATATTCTACGAGTTTGTAAAAAATACGGATAGAAATAGAATTCACATTGGCTCAAGATTCTCAGCTTTTAAGAATTGATTGAGGTAAAGTTACCTTCTTCCAATGTTCAAAGGAAAGGACGAGCAAGTGCAAAAACATCGTTATTTTTTAAAGTATGTATGGGTGTCCATCAGAAAACGAGGAGTTCCAGAAATAATGAATATATTCGAGGGAGCATTGTATAATGTAAGAAACCCCGCTGGGATCCCGAAGAATTAAACAAGTCAGTAGGTGTACTGTACATCAAGGAAAAGCCTATGTTCCTGTTCATGTTTGTTTGTGGATCTGGATAAGGTGACCAAGCCCAAAGTGCATTGATTTTCTTTGCTGACGATAGACCTTTCAAAATTGAGGGTAGATACTTCTTTACTGCAACGGGCAATTGACATTTGTGGGAGGGTTCTGGGTGGAAATGGAAAGAATGAACGACAGTCCGTTTTCCTGTCTACTCACATTAATTTAAATGGAAGTTGAAGGTTAGTTTCTCTTTAACACCAAGAGACAACATTGATTTTTTGAAGCATTAAATTTGACGCGATTTCTTATTTCTTATTGGGCAATGCTGTCAAGATCAGAATTTAATGAGCTTTTAAGAGATCAGAGGAAAAACAAGTAACGTCGAGCTGCCGAAAGTTACTATATTATATATATTGTATATTTCAGTCTGGTTCGGTCTTTAAGATCACAATAAAAATTGGACCGCGTTTTATTTCATAGTTTAGGTGCGACAGTATTTTTGGCCATTTTATTGTTGATGTAAGAATTTGGTTCTACAAATATGAGCAATGAAATTTTTCTAACTTACTAACAGCTTTATTATGGCTGTCAAATATGGTTTATTTGGTACACAGCTTCTAGTTTAGCGAGATACTGCCGTAATAGCGCTGCAGTAGTTCTTGATATGCATTTGTATGGTTTTTGGAGAGTAGAATGAAATATAATGATGAATGTATGTTATATTTTCAAAAAGTTATGAGATAGAATGAATACAAGCATTTTCAGGAATAATGAATAATGAGTACAAGTGAAAGATTCAAAAAGTGACACTAGACCATATGGTATGGTAGTGTAGGGGAAACAAAAATTACTGGTTTCCCTTTGATTTTTCGTAAACAAACCAAGATTATGTGTTTTCAATTATTTTTTGGATTTTGCATTTTTCAAGAAATTTTGTTATTTTTGTAGCTTATATATCCAAATCACATAACAGTGTTGCCATATTCGGATTTGGCTGTTTAAAGTTTTAATGTATATTGTTCAATTTCTAAAGCTAGTTAAATATAAAACTGATGCCGTTTGGTACTATGTTGTTGGTACAATAATATTTTTGGTACTATATTTGTAGTACTTAATACTAGAATTTAGTACTATTGTAGTTTTGGTACTATATTTAGTGCTTAGTAGTATATTTAGTAGTATTAGTATTACTTCCACTCAAATTAAATGTTTGCAGACTTAAAAAAATTGATATAATAATCAAACATGATAACCATTCAAGATTGTACAAAAAAACCAAACCAATATTAAAATTTCAGCAAAAATCGTTAAAACGGTAAATTTCATCCTGTTACCGTATCTATAAAAAAACACCCAAAAACAGTGTATTTTCAAGGCAGAAATGAAAGCTCCTCACATCCCTGTCTAAATTTCTATCATTTATTCTCTCATTATCAGTTATTCTTAAGAAAATGAAAAAGAAATAACACGAAAAAGTCTTGATGATTTGCTTCCTTCTGACTACTTTATATACTTTTCCCGTTCTGTCATTTTCTAACATTGCATATGTGTTTAATACATTTCCCCGACTAAAAATAGCGAGATACCGAAACTAGATGGCGCTAGGTAAAACACCCATCTTGATAGTACTATAGATTTACGAATACTTGATATAATTAGCCATTTCACGTTTCTAAAAAAAATCTCAACTTTGCTGTCAAAAATGAATTCAAACATTTTTTGGATTCGCTTGCTCAATTTTAGTTTGCCAAAGAGAACTCTGTTAGAAGGAAAGAGATACAATGTTCTTTGGCGTTTGCTGAGAAATTGTGTCCACATTTTTCAGCTCCATCAAAAGTGACCGAGACAACTTCTTGAGCACTCCGAAATCTAAATGTGAACTGGCTAAATATATCTGTCAACAACAAATTTGTGGGCTGATAGATTAGGTCCGTTCGTTACTTTTTGGATTATTTTAGGAAAGCTGTCAAATTTTAAAGAGTGAGGATGAAAACTATCAGAAAATAATAAATTTGCTCAAAAGTAAAAGAACCCTCCTTTGTACATCAAAATAGAAAAATTTTAAACGTCAAAAAAATAAAAATTTAACTAAACGAACTTGATCAATTAAGTGCATATTAAATAAAAATTGTAATTTAAACCATTGGCCATTATATTATTCATACATAATTCAAATGTAATTTTGAGTTTGACAGAACTCACATTTCTCCCCCAAGAATTTTTTTGGTTTAAAATAGGGTGCTAAGGGGAAATGTTTTGCTCTCTCAAAATCTCTCTCTTTTCACGAAAACTCTCAAACATGTGTCTAAACAATTGTTCAAAATAGTCTGTTTTAGGGAGTAGACGAACAAAGCTATTGATTGATTGCTATCGTTATTTTTGACAGCTGTAATACCAAATTTATCAATAGAACTATTCACAATAGACTTAAAATGTACATACAGTTCACAGTTTACCAAAAACTTGATAAAAGATCACCATAATACCGACTTTTTAATTTTGTTAATACTTGACAACCATAATAATGCTGTACAGATTTTTCCGGTTTTCCTCTTTGACATTGGCTTTATAACAAGGGAAACTTACATCTCTTAACCTAACCTCTTTACAGCTCGACTCTTATATGAATTGAAAATACAATATACTACGTTGTAAGACAAATAAAATTTAAAAACAATTAAGTAGAAGACTCAGGACTTATTTTGGACTTTGTTGGATTATTAATTAAAAATAGCTTTTTATGGCCTTTAAGTCCACAAAAATTGGCGTTTCGTCCCGGTAACTAACTTGGAATCATTGTTCACACTAGGTTTTTGTTAAAAACTTTATATACGTTGAACTGAACAAATCGGAAGTTGTCTTGACAAAGGTACTCACCGTCAACTGATGAGTGCAAGTTACCGGGACGAAACGCCAATTTTTGATAAACTTAAAGGCCGTAAATAGCTATTTTAAATCAATAATTCAACAAAGTCCAGCATTTTAAATTATATTTATAACCATGTCCAGTTAAAGGTTTTGAACAAATTATTGAAGCCGTCTAATATGGGTTTTTGTCTTTTAATTCAATTAATTCATTTTTTCGGTACACGATAAGTAGCGTTTAGGTTTAGGTAGGTTTGATCAGCTATGTCAGGGATTCGGGTTGGCTCATCAACGAGCTTAATTAATTGGTTTAACTCACCAAAGCATAGCTTCCTCCGACTCTTGTCTAGCCAGAAAAGGGAAGCCCCAACTAGCATTGTGTACATTGAAATCACCCTTAATAACGAGATCACAAAGCACCAGATTCAAGTTGACACTGCGTCAGAATTTGGTCTACGATAAAAAAGACACGTATGAGTGATGGGCTTATCTACTGTTAATATAAATAATAGACAGAAACAGAAACACCAAAAACAGAAATATTGCCAGGAAGTTCCTGACATATTTACTAGGGTCAAACTGCGAGAACTCAACATGCACATTAATAAAGTGGGTGGACTATTATCCCTTATTGCAATAAAGTGCTCGATCGAATAAAGAAAAAGAATCAATGTTAGATAATCTTTAAAAAAAAATATTGATAGACATTGATCCAATGAGTTAGCGAAAGTCACATCAGGCTTATAATAAATTATGCTCGAGAGATTGAATTCGAGAGGATTTGCAATTAAGGCTAATGTGAAAATTTGAATTTGCTGGTAGAAATACGCGATTAAAACCGAAGCAAGCGTTGAATGCAATATCTACAATACTTACATCGAAGAAACCGAAAAGCTCTCAGTACTCGGTATGTGTGTCAACGACGACCTCCGTTGGAACGACCATATATTTAAGGTCGCTAAGAATGCTGCTAAGTGCTTAGGTTTTCTGTATCGGTGTAAGAAGTATTTTTCCCCTTCTGATCTGGCTACAATTTATAAAGCGTTTATACGCCCTAAAATCGAGTATAACTCCCACCTCTGGGCAGGTGCTTCGCAAACATCGCTTCACCTGCTTGATAGAATACAAAATCGAGCGTGAAGATTGATAGGAGATAGAACTGCCGCTGAAACAATTGCCCCACTCGAACACCGACGCAATGTTTCATGTCTTTCCTTATTTTATCGTTTCTTTTACAAAAAATGTTCACTCGAAGTAGCTAGTTGCATTCCTCCCCTTAAAAGTTTCTCCCGTTATACTCGTCTCGCAAGGAATGCTCATCACCCTTGAGCCCAATTTCGGACGTACCGTGAAATATAGGGATTTTTTTTTTAGCCGAACAACACGAATTTGGAATGGTTTACCCGGCGAGATTTTCCCTTGCCATTTTGATCTACTAACATTCAAAACCAATGTTAATCGGCACCTCCTATCTCTCCCCTCCCTATCTTCGTAATGCCCGCGCAGTGTGTTCTACATTAAAAGGTAAACACATAATCCCTTGGCGCGCGTTAATTATAAAAACCAAAAAAAAAAAAACTGTGGAGAGTAGCTTCAATGACTAGTTGAACCTCAAAACCATTGGGAGGTTTACCTTTCCAACTTCTCTACAAATCCATGAAAAGTGGAGAACGCACAAGGACTCCTTTGTGAAAAAAAAAATCAAAACTTCTTCCGATTGTGCTGACAAGGCTGATGCATGTTTCTATGTTTCATCTATTTCTAAATCTTCCATTTCTAATACATTCCCAAAATATCGTGTGCAAATTTTTCAACTGAAACAAAAAAACTACAACTAAGTGATAACAAACGTGACCATTAAAACGTAAACAACTAGTCGCCATGACAGTCTCTCTGGTAGACATTTTTCCAGATGTACTTTTTTTTGTTATGACTAATACGAGATAACTGATAGTGGGTATTATGGTTGCAGATAGAGCATTAACATTAATCACAATAGTTGCGAAAGTACAACAACAAAACAATACAAATGTAAAATGACTTGATGTGATATAAAGTCAGACAGATGTTAATCAAGAAAAGTATTAATATCCGCCTTGAGATTTCGGGTACTTTTGTTGATATACTGGTCTAGGGGATACGAAAAAACAAAAACTAACAACAAGTGGTGTTTTTTTTTCTATAGTTCGATAATATGATGCAATTACAAATTATACTTACGATCTTTGTAATCGCCTTTCTTTTCCGACGACTCATCGTGTGTTGGTATTATGATCAGAGGCAATATCCCAGCCAATCCAATTACAGCAGAGCCAAGTAATGAGAACACCCATGGTGTATATTCGAATGATTTGACGAAGTCAGGCAAATATGCATTTACCAGTTGTGTGTATAAATATACAATTTGGTCGTCGAGGAAATTTGTTGAGATGTTCATGTTGTGTTTTTTGATTACTTTTTAATTTTGTTATCACAATTTTTTTTTCAAAATAGCGTTGTTTAAACAATGATTCTTATGATGTCCTTGTCATGATATACGTTTTTGATTTATTATCGTTGCGTAAAAGTTTACTGCAGAGCTCGCTTGCCAAATTTTTAGAGATAAGATGTTTAATTTCAAAAATCTAAAACGAAAAAGGAAAAAATGTTTAAAAATAAAGAAAATATTCATAAACATTTTAACTCTAAGTAAAGTGTTGTTTTAATATACATATATAAAAGAGAAATTTGGAAATTATTTAGTTGTTTGTAAAAACTCTTCTACTTATTGACAATAAGCAGGATTAGAAAAGAAAAGTTCTTCTTCTAAATGTGCTCTAAAAGATGGAATACCGTTTGCTTTTAATAGTTATGATAGGCATTCATAAGCTAGACAGGCATTGGTTGGTGTCCTTATGGGACACAACTCAACGGGAACCCACATAAGCAGAAAGGGCATTAGCACATCAGGCTAATGCAGAGGGTGTCAGCACGTTGATGAAGAAGAGGGCTCATAACACTTTCGCTGTGAATGCCCCAGCCTAGCTCTCTCAACTTTTGGGGATAACAATGGATCCTTTGAGATCCGAGTGAGATCAAGCGCCTTGCCGGATTATCGTCCCATTCAACGTAACTTAATCTATTCCCTGTATACATGTAGTTTGATTCCTCAGTGACTCTATCTGTAATACCCAGGTGACTTTGAAAAATTTTTACGCGGGAGCCTGCTACTCGCAACGACTGAAAAAGGAAAAGAGTTGGAGATAGAACGGAGTTGGTTGAGGTCGTCCTCCACTTGAGGGCGCCACCTTAGGCGAGATCTTCTTTGACTGCGTCTACCCTCTGGGATGGAATCGAAGTATAGTTCTTGGTTGAACCTTCTCCTCCAAAGCCAGTTAACGCAGATAGGGCCAAAAATCCTCCGAAGAATCTTACGCTCGAAACGACTAATGATCTTCATCCGCTTTAGATAGAGTCCATGCCTCGGCGCCATAGAGCAGGACTGGGATGATTAGGGTCTTATACATTCTCCTTTGTCTTTCGAGAGAGGGCTTTACTACTCAATTACCTTCCTAGCCCATAGAAACAGCGATTGGCAAGAGTAATTCTTCACTTTATTTCTGAGATGTTGTTGTCAGATGTTATAGCGGATCCGAAGTAAACAAAGTCCCTAACTACCTCAAAGTTGTATCTGTCTATTGTGATGCCGGTGTTGTGTATCCCTTTTTGTGGACAGCAGGTACTTCGTTTTGGCCTCACTGACTGCTAGTCCCATCTTAGCCGTTTCAGCTTCAATGCTAGCAAACGCTCCAGTGACCGCTCGCCGAGTTCTGCCAATGATGTCTATGTCGTCAGCGTCTACTAGCAATTACACAGACTACAATTAACTTGCGAGTTTCTTATATTTTTTTCAAGTATTAAGTTGAAGAAATCGCACGATATCGCATCACCTTGCCGGAATGCTTTTTTGATATCAAAAGCTTTTGTGAGGTCAGTACCAACCTTGACGCAGCAGTGAGAGTTCTCCATCGTCCATTGTGGGGATGCCAAAACCAGACATGGCTCTGTATAGCTCGTCTCTATAAATGCTATCGTACACGGCTTTAAAATAGATAAAGAGGTGGTGGGTATCGATTTGGAATTCTTGGGTAGTTTCCAGCATCTGCCGTAGCGTGAACATTTGATCGATTTTGGACTTTCTTGCCTTAGAAATATCAAGTGCAATAATCTTACTTTCGCCAAAGCGATGTAAAGATTTATTCCACTGTTCGGTGAGATATGCTATCGAATCACCAGTGAAACGATTGCTACGAAAGCATTACTGCCGGTCATCAAAAATATTTCGCTCTTCGAGATATTTCTTAAGCACCTTTCTCAGGGACAGGCTTGACAAATGCAGTTTTCCATCTTCTAGGAAAGATTCCAGAAGCGTAGGTGCGATGGAAAACCTTACGCCGTGGCTTTGCCAGTGTGGATGAACACTTCTTCAGAAGAATGGGGGTATACCATACGGGCCAGCGGGTAGTGTTTATCGAGATCTTTCAGGACTCTTGCTACTGTACAAGTGTGGAAAAAAATCATTCGCCTGGAAAAATTTACATTCTCAAGTACAGGAGGGGATACGTTGCTAGAGCTAGCAGCGAAGTGTGCCGGGAGCAAGTATGCCTTCTCTGAAGAGTAAACAATTGGTTTGTCATTGGGGATGAGCGTTGGAACCGAAGATATTGAGAAGTTTTTAATATTTTTTTACAAATGACCAGACATTTATACTGGGACTTACTTGTTTATGCTTTATCCGATTTTCCTCTGTAGAGTTGGCTTTGTAGGATCGGAAACTTACTTCTTTAAGCCTGATAGCTTCTTTACACTTAGTTCAACCAGGACTTTTCTTTAGGCTTGATGCTTTTTTTATTGTTAGAAATAAAAAACACGCATCCCTAGAAGAATCACATTTGTGATCATTTCAGCACTGGCATATATGTTACTATCAAGGAAGCATAGTGACCAGTTAAAAATACAGAACAAATTATTCATGCCGTCCCAGTTTAATTTCTCGTATTGCCAAACGGTCCTGGTGGGAAGGTTTTCTTTAACTGGATGAGTGGAGGACGAGAAATTTGCTAAAATGGTGTCATGTTGAGTTGGCACATCAATAAGTTGGGTAAGGTGGTGTAACCCCAAGGATATCGACATACCTCCTTCGGATGTTGTCTGGCTGAAGAACGATCTAAGAACAGGAGGCGTGCCAACATATTTTGAAGTCAACTTTGCGAACCTCGCAGGTGGAGTCTAAGGACGTAGCAGAAAAGTGGGAAATTATGGTTCCAGTCAAATTCATAGCAATTTTGGTTAAGGAGAAATAAGAACAGAAGATTGCAACGACAGTTTGATAAGGAACTGAGGCCTAATTTTTGTATATTCTCAACCATTCATTTGTATGTGTTGTAACTGGACAAAAATGAAAGGAACCTAATTTTTTTTCTTAACATGCTATACACTTTTCTATGACAAGATTTCCCGGCCAAGGATTTATAAAGGCGTTTTTGAACCTGATAATGTTTAAACACATACCAACAATCGTACAAGTACATTGTCGTTTACCAAGGAGGCCATGTACACCAAAAAGTAGATATTTTTAAGCTTTTAAGAATAAACCTGTCACACAAAATTAGAATGATTGATATAAACTTTAATAACCAAATGACAGTTTTTTTTTTTGAGGTAAAGTTAATCCATTTTTATTTCAAGTACACAAACATCAAATTAGATATGAGAATCAAGTTCAAGTTTTGTTGGAAAATGTTGTTCAAATAACTTCCAAGATAACCTAGCAAACCTACCTACATACTTGCTTTCATATACATATATAAAATTGCATTTCTATTTGATAAGAAACATCGGTTGTTCTAACTGCCAGACACTTTCAATCAACTAAGCTCTTTAATTAAAATGACAATTGAAATAGATCTATTGTATGTACCTAGTCTTGATGATACCAAACGCAGCACCACCATGAAGTTTCTATTAGAGTCATACTACTAGTAAATGTAAAAAAAAAGTAAATTTTAAGCTTTATGCGTTATCGTTGTTTAGAAAATAATTATATTTTCAAAGTGCTCATTGAACACTGAATACATAAATGATCAATATTAACAACGTCAGATCAGAACGTGACCAATAAATGTATTAAAATAATTATTTCACTGCCATAATCTGTGCGTTGTGGATTTTACTGTCATTTCAAGTAAAAATCAAATAAATTAGCAGTTCTCACGTACATTAGATAAAGATTGCATTTCAAGTGGCAAATCAATATTATAATTGTTTTTTTTTTTTTTTTTGATTTTGAAACTCACAGTCAGTCATACACATTTGACAAATGAATTTTGTATTCATCGAAATAGAAAGTTGTACTTTGTGCTCGTATATGCAGATAGGCGTAGTTTGATAGAAATGTACATACATACATACATATGTACATAATACATAACATACATATGTACATATGCAAATCATACTTAAAACTACTTATGCGAGAAACAGATTAGCACAGCAACTTCAACAGGAACTTTGACAACCAGATTTCACATTTTAGAGCCGATGGTTTTTAATGGATTAAAACACATTAGCACAGCAACATCGACATCGACATCGACTTCGACGTTAGACCTAAGTCCTAAATTCGTTGTGTAAATGCTATCAACTTTACGGCAACGTTTTTCAATACTCCAAAAAAAGTGATATAATTATTGTATATAATTGTACGGCAACATTTTTTTCCTGTCAAAAGTGGTGTTCAGTGTTCACGTTGCATGTGTTTTACACGACTTTTGATGCCAAAGTTTTCTTTGCTGTGCTAATATGTTTCTCGCTTTACCAATTAGCTAAAATTGCAAGTTAGGGAGGTTGTGGAAAACCTATGTTTATTTTTTTGCAAATATTTGTTATGTACGATATATTAGAGAATTGATGATATGCCTTACGCCGAAGCTTTTTGAATCTGATGGACTGGGAGGAAGATGTGGAATATGAGTTTTAGGCAGGGAGTGCTAAGGCTAAAATCGAATCAGTTTTCATTCGAATTAACCCTCTGCAGCATGAGTAATAGAATTGTTGGATGGAAGATAGAGTTGTAAAGTTGTAAAAAACATAAATGAATTGAAGAAAAACATCGATATTTTAATAATTTGTTATTGACGGGCTTACAGATCAGTGTTTTCCGAATGCAAATAAAAATTATTTCATTCTTTATCCGACGTTTCGTTGAATTTTTGCCAAATTTATCAAAGATTTTTTTACTTTTATTGAAGTTTATTTACACATTTTTCCTTAATTAAATTGTTTTTAACTATACATTTAATAATTAACATGTTACACTCCACTGTGGCACTGAAAAAGTTCTGTGATATTAGCTATGAGTTCTTGTCTTGTTTTTTAGTGTTTAACGTTTTTTTAATTTATTTATTTAAGTGTTGTTTTTGAAACATGTTACTTATTAAATGTATAATTAACGAAAAATATGTAAATAAAGTTAAATAAAAAAATCCTTCATAAATCCAAAAAACAACGAAACGTGGAAAAAAGAATGAAATAATTTGTATTTGCATTCAGAAAACACTGTTCTGTAAGCCTGTCAATAACAAATTATCATCTTATTATATACCAGATCACCATTCTCATAAAATCCATATTTTTTTATACGAATCATCGATTTATTCATTCGTAGGAATTTTCAGCGGAAAATTTTAAACGCCATTTTATTTCTATACAAAATATGAAACGGTTTTTAAATAAAACGGTTTTTAATTTAATTAAAAATAATTAAAGAATGCAAACTTTAGCACAAAAATAACCTACATTAAAAAAAATTAAATCACTAACGTGTTTTCGAAAAATCGATTTTTCAAAAAAAAAATTATTCAAAATAAAAAAAAGTTTTTGAAAATATTTTAAATTGAAATTACTTAAGCTACCTACATCTTCCTGAATATCAATTTTGGCTGTAATCGGTTAACCAGTTCACGAGAAAGTGGAATAAAAAACGGTCCTATGGAAGGTACCGTTTTTAGCCCATTTAAATTTTTTTTTTTCACCAAAATATAACGCTTATAGCAGTGATTTTTTTCATAAAAATTCTTGGAGCCGTTTTCGAGAAAAATAAGGTTTTACATAACGGGACAGGTACCGTTAATTTTATAAATTCCATACACATACACGCTTTTGAAGAACATGAAGGACCATACTTACGATCAACTTCGGTCGTAAGTATGGTCCTGGGAAAACCTACTACAAAACATCCGGAGATTTCAGTCTTTGGAGCGACCTTCATTGTTCACCGCTCTACAAAATAGTATACAAATGACTTGAGTGTTTAGTATAGTCAGCCCATTGCAATCAAAACACCTTTTTTCAAAGGCTTCACATGTAGTGAACAAACTTTTATTTATGCAATTTAGAAAAAATAAAGTGAACGACTGGGTCGCACGAACTTGCTCTAATGTGCGGTCAGTGGTCTTGGGGCTTGAGATTTTTGAAAAAAGGAGGTAAAAAATCATTTGAAATTTTGTTAATCACTTAAAAATCACTAGTTTTAACGGTTTTTTTTTTGGAAAAAATTAAGTAAGTCATTTAATTTCTTTTACAATTTTGAATTTTAAGGAAACATATTTTCAAAAACGTTTGACAAGTTTTTTTTCAAAAAACTGTTTTTTTTAACTTTTCGAAAAAAATATTTTTAATTTTTTTTAGTCATTATAAGAAAATCTGTAGTTTTAATTTGGAAAATTATAAAAATTCCATCAACCCGTTTTCAAAACATTTCTAAAAACCAAGAAAATTTTAAAAAATTAAAAAAAAAGTTTTTGAAAATTTTGAAATGCAATACTAATTGAATTATAAATGACTGTGTGCACAATTTTATTGAAATCGGAATAATGGTTTACGATAAAACCGAATTTCAAAAAACCGATTCTATGAAAGGTACCGTTATAGAACAGATTTCGAAAAAAATATTCTATCTGAAAGATATATTGTTGTAAAAATTGGCACCCTGAAAGTTTTATCAAAATCGTAAGAGCCGTTTTCGAGGAATCAAACTTTTTGTTTAAGATTGTATGGCAAGTAGGTACAGTTATTTTCCGACCTAGAACAAAAATGAAAAACACCCCTCCGAGATACTACCTAATAAATACTAAATACCAAGTTTGAAGCAAATCGGCCCATCCGTTAAGGCTGTAGAAGCGCCAACAGACAGACGGACGAAATTTCCGGACCCTCCAGAATGAAGACCCTCCAAACAAATATCTAAAAAATCACAATTTTCAATCCACCAACCCTCGCCCGGCCCAAAATAATCCTGCCAGACGATCGAATTCGGAATAAAAAATAAATAAATTTATTGGCGTGACAGCATCTTAAGGAGCCAAGGCCTAGTGACTTATACTCTCAACAATTCCTGTGTCTGTGCTGTTAATCTGCAAGAATGGAAGGGCCCTACAGCTTACCGCCGA
The DNA here is from genome assembly GCA_963971375.1 of Platycheirus rosarum. NCBI lineage: Eukaryota > Metazoa > Arthropoda > Insecta > Diptera > Syrphidae > Platycheirus > Platycheirus rosarum. The sequence goes on along the minus strand of OZ020509.1, from coordinate 123,274,781 downwards.
GTACGAACGACTCCATGAGAGATGAGATGCACTTTTTCGAGACAAATTTTACTCTTGGAGGTTTTGTCAGTTCCAAGCAAGAGGCAGTACCCCGGAAAAGAAGGTGGCTATGAGCGGGATTCGAACCCAGGCTCATTCGCTTAGCAGTCCGACACACTAACCTCTAGGCCACGGGGCACTGCTGAATTCGAAATATGGACCTTTAATACCTCATGATGTTCGTGAATTTTTCTGTCGACTCTCGTCTATATGCAAGGGTCGCGAATCGAATTAACATTAGATATGGTTTGATTATGGAGATGGTAGATACGTGCAAAAGATTTTATACGTTTACTTGAAAAAAGTGATTGATTTGGCAATATTTAGCTCACTAAATAAGTTAATTCCTTTAAGTTTAAGGTGTAAACAATTGAGCAATTGAGGAATAAAGCCGCTCTATCGAGAATACATATTATCCCGGTCCTGCTATATGGTGCAGAAGCATGAAAGAAAACCTCCTCCCTTACAGTATTCGAGAGGAAAGCACTAGGTGCGATTAATAGCCCTGTTTGTGATCCAGTAAATAACGAATGGCGAAGAAGACACAACAACAAATAGTACATGTACAGCGACATAAGCCTTATCCTGCGGCTAAGATGTAAAGCGGATGAAAATCGTCGCGCAGGCTTCGACACTGTATACGGTGGATTTAGAAACCTAGCCTCCGACAGCTTGAAGTGCGAAATAGGAGACGACAGGCCAGAGATTCAACCGGTTGGCGGTTAACTTAAGCCAGGCCCATGAGCACCATGCTATGTAGCTTCACTAAAAGTAAGGTATAAAACTGAGACACTCACTTATTTAACTTTAACTGATAAGCAAATATTTTTACTATTGAGCTTAACGAAAACTTTAACTCCACACAAAATATTTGTAAAAAGCTCAAAAGCATTTAAATGCATTTTAAGAACTTTTGACTTTGAATTAACAAAAAAAAAACTTTATTGTTACGTAATGTGTGGTTCATATTTCAGTCTAAACAGAATGTATAAGCCAGCTTAATATACTACACATAAAAGCGTTGTTTTAATACTGTTTCGTGAACCGAACAATCGGCTTTGATTAGTTATGAATAAAGAAAAAAAATCTTATTTTATTCGTATTTTTTAAATCATGCTTTTGGACATTAAAAAAAATAAAACCAAAAATCCGTACGTCGGTAAGCTTTTTCATAGAATCCGACGGGCGTAATATAAAAATTGGCGAAATCCATTTAGTAATTGAAGAAAGTTGACATTCTATTTTTTTATTTGTTTCATTACAATATTAACACATTTAAGTATTCCTTCATATTATTGGCCACTAAGTAGCGTTATGTCATATAAACTAGTACGTGCGATCCAGGGGTGCATTTTGTTTTTCGCTGCAGTACATTCAAACACATTAAAAATGAAAATTAACCTCTACTACTTTAGACCAATACCACTATTTAGGAATTGAATTGTTTTTTTTTATTGCTAACACTTATTTTTGTAAAAAAGTTTGAAAAAAAAGATCATTAACCAGGAAATGCAATGATTGCCACCAAAGATGCATTTTTTGTTTGCCTTGATTACCTTTTCGTTTCTTTTCACCCGAACAACTGTTGTTACATAAAACAAAAACAAAAGAAATTCAAACAACTTCCTCAATGGGCGACTAAACACTGACTGTGCAGGCGAACCTTTATAATCGTATACCAACCAACCAACAAGCTAGTCACTTTTCTTTCCAGACTGATGCCTGATTTTTGACGTACCTTATCACTGCGTATGTTTTTTTGTCTTTGATAAGATACAAAGTGTCTAAGACCGATCACAGTGGATAAAATATATAAATATTCGGCACTTCTTAGGGAAAAGAATTTTGAAAATTTATAATTTGCTTTCATTTCATTCTATTGAAGCAGGTTCAATCCTTTTTGCCGTCACACAACAATGATTGATCCTTTTCGATGACATTGAACCCTTGGTAACTAGATAGCCATTTTACGTAACCAGTGGTGATAATAACAGTCTTGTGGAGGTTTGAAGTGTTGCACACGTTACGAGTGGCCACTTGAAAGTGATTGGGATTTAAATCTAAAATCTATTGATTTATGATAAACTCGTTGAATACTAAAAAAAATATTTAAAGTGTATTCGTCGATAGACTTTTCATTCATGAGATCATTAACCCTTGTAAACTAGTTTCGCAAGCTTATTTTTGTTTGAATTTTAAGTTGAACTGGTCGGATACCGTTATTTAAATGCTGCTAAAGTTTTTGGTGTTTTGATGTTCTCACTGAGCAAGAGGAACATGATTAGAGATAAAATCATGAAATTTGTTCACCACTTTTAAGAGAAAAACATGTCTTTTTTTTGTTATAAATATTTATAAACTTTAAGATATAAGCAATAGGGCGTTTTTAAGAGTTACATATATGTTATATTTACAAAATATTGGATCGGACTTCAATCTTGCTTCGAGAATGGCTTATGAAATGCATTTAAATTGGGGTCCTCCGCAGATATCATCCCAACCATAATGTTATAAACATTAACTTCTGAGTGCTTAAGTTATTAATTAATAATTTTTATTTAAAATTATCACTTTAGGCCCAATCATGCACTCAGCCTTAAAATGTGTGGGTTCATGACAAGTTTAAAAAAAGTTACAATTCTATGAAAAATATCGCCTGAAAGCATTGATAAATGCTTGATAAGGACCGAGATCATAAATGCAAATGCTTGGTAACGCTACCAAGTAACTACCTTTATTATTTCTGGTTTAGTGATGAGTGTGTCGGACTGCTTAGAGAAGTTCCTGGGTTCGAGTTCCGCTCAACTTCTTTTCCGGGGCACTGCCTCTTGCGAGGAACTGACAAAATCTCTTAAGATCAAAAATTTGTCTCGAAAAAAGTGCATTTCATGTAGCCGTTTGGATTCGGCGGTAAGTTGTAGGTCCTTTCCATTCTTGCAGATTAACAACACACACACATGAATGGTTGAGATTATAATAGCGAGTTTCATTCAAATTTTAAGGATTTGATCTCAAAATCGTGATTTTATTTTTTTTTAATGAAACTTCTTTTATGATTAAATTGTAGTATTGGTGAAGGACTGTCACACTTCTTTTGTCATTTTCATTTAGGGATGTAACATCGTTCATAAAAACATCGATGTTATGATGATGATATCGATGTTTTCGCGATCTTTCAGAAAAATGTTTATGAACTGATTTTTTGATGCTCAATAAGCGGTTACTTTTTAAGCTAAAATACGAATACTAATAAAAAAATTTGCAAAACTAAATAATCGAAAGACCTTTTTTTGCAGATATCTCATAATATTTGAGGTTTTATTGAAAAATAACCTGAAGTAAAATTATAGGTTTTTTAATTATTTACAACTTTTCTGCAGACCATTTTTCGATCAGAAATTAAACTTCGACTGAAATCAGTAAAAAAGTTTTTAAAGCCTCAACCCCACCCACACACCTCCTCAGAAAAAAAAAAAAAAATTACCCTGGAGTAGCTTGTGCAATTCCACTATCAATTCTATATCATTTCATTCTTGGAATTTGTGTTTATTTTGTTATTATCTCCGGGAAATAAACAATCGCAATTTTATAAATCTTATATATATAAGTGGTGTGAAAAAGTTATAGTAATTCTTCAATTCAGAACGTCTGGGCCGATTTGACTCAATTTTTTTTCGTTGTTTGTAATTGCCAGGAAAAGGTTTTTACGAAAGAAACTTTTGGGAAAACCCTCCGGAAAAGTCGGAAAATTGGAAAAATCGAAAATTGATTTTTGTATGGAATTTCATATATTTTTATATAACCAACATTAAATTTGAAAGGCTTGGCCGATTTTGAAAACATTTTGTAACTACGTTTACGTTTGTGGTTTTTGGCTATAATTGAACCGCTTTCGGTATCAAGAAAAGCTAGGATAAGCCCGAGCACCGCCGGGTGAATTAGCTGGTTTAATATAGAAATGACATTTCACTATTTTGAATTTTAAACTGCGTCCACGATGCGTGGTTTCGATTCATTGAGAAAAGAATCGATTTCCTCTTTTTTTCAGAAAAAACTGTTGTCAATTGCCCAACACAAAACTGGTTTTGCATGAAATTTCAGTAACAAACATTAAATTTGAGATCACTACGTTTTCTTTTTCAGGAATTTGACCTTTCGACACACGTGGCACTATTGTCGTTCACCAAGAACAATGTATCGATGTTTAAGTGGGTTTCATCGATGTTTCGAAATCGATGTTGATTTCTTAAAACATCGATGTATCGCTTGTATGTTGCATCCCTATTGATATTGTGAGGTTTTTGGCCTGGGGTTCGACAAATAAAACTCAATCAAAATTCCAAATTAATACAACAAATCCCTTTATTTTATTAAACACAACGTCTTTCAGTTTAAATAACACCAATTTAACTTATTCCACTTATTCACAATTCAAATACGTTTTTATCATTCAATACTTTTTATTTAATCTCAATTCAATCACTTTTTACTAATACTTCCAGTTGTTAACAATTCCACTTTCGAAAATAAACTGAACTCTCAATGCAATCTACTCTTGTATTTATACAACTTTAAAAGCTTCTGGAAGCTTCTGTCTGGTTCTGGCACAATCTAAGCTTTCGGTACTAATTCGAGTCTCGAATTATTTCGTCAAGTTCGATTTAGTACTAAGTTAAAACATGTTGCAAATATGTAGCATACTTCTAGGGGCATGGTTGTTGTACACAATAAATGGTGGTTGTTGTACACAATAAATTGTGGTTGTTGTACACAATGAATCCAACAGATGTCGTTAGTTTACAAAATGTATCCTCCGAATATCTAAACTTGTTGCCACATCACATTGTCCCCCTCTTAGTTTTGTTCGTCCCGAACAAGCACATCATCATTGCTTCCGTGGTAACGATGCAGTCGATCCAAATGGACAATTTTCATTTTTGCTCTTGGTCCTCGTTGGATTCGGAAAACGACGTCATTAATGCGCGTAACTATTTGGTAGGGACCTTCCCAGTCCTGCTGAAGCTTGGGCGATTTTCCCTTTTTGCGATGTGGGTTATAAAGCCATACCAGATCTCCCTCATTGAATTCAGGTGCTGTTGCTCTCGCATCGTATCTGGTCTTCATGCGGTCACTCGCAATTTTTATGTTGTTTCTTGTTCTCTGGTGAATGTCGTTGATCCTTTCTCTAAGATCCAACACGTAGTCCTCTTCGCATTTTGGGTCTTCAATAGGAAATCCGAATCTTAGCTCACTTGGAAGCCGGGCAGTTCGTCCAAATAGAATTTCGGATGGAGTGTATCCAGTTGTACTATGAACCGCATTCCGGTAGGCCATAAGAAATAAAGGAATTCGCCGATCCCAATCCCGTTGGTTCTCGTTCACGACTTTGGACAGATGTTCCTTCAAGGTCTTGTTAAATCGTTCTACCATTCCATCAGACTGTGGATGAAGAGGTGTTGTTCTTGTTTTCTTTAACCCGAGGGATGCGCATACTTCCTGGAATACCTTCGACTCGAAGTTTCGCCCTTGGTCGGAATGCAATTCCATAGGCACCCCGAACCTGCAGACCCAGTGGTCCACTATCTGCTCGACAACAGTCTTAGCTTCTTGATTGGGTATCGCAAAAGCCTCCGGCCACTTGCTGAAGTAGTCCATGATAACAAGGATATAACGGCTACCGTTTTCAGTTTCCGGGAACGGACCTGTGATGTCAACGGCGATTCTTTCAAACGGGGCGCTCACGTTGTACTGGTGCATTTTACCTCGTGTTTTGACTTTGGGTCCCTTGCTAGCCGCGCATGTTGTGCACTTTCGACACCAGCTCTCTACATCGTTTCTTGCGCTTAGCCAATAAAAGCGTTCCCGTACCTTTTCCAGTGTTTTGTTGATTCCCAAGTGCCCACCGGATATTCCAGCATGCATTTCTCGTAGGATCTCCTCTACTTTTGATCGTGGAACCACAAGCTGCATCTTAAAGGATCTTCCATCCGGCATTTCCCATTTTCTTCGCAAAACACCATCTTCCACATGGAGAGAGTCCCACTGCGCCCAGTATGCCTTTAAAGTAGGACTTCTGTCGGAGATGTCTCTTGCGTTTGGTTTCTCCATAGATTCCTTCCATGCAAGGATTGGCTCGATGTCAGGGTCTTCTTTTTGTGCATTACGAATTTCTTCGGCACTCCAACCCTCTACAGGTTCGGCTCTTATTCTCTGGACAGATATACCTTCATCCTTTTCCTCTTTTCGCGCACAATGTTTGCAACTGGGCTCACATGGTCTGCGGGAAAGCGCGTCCGCATTGCAGTGCAGTCTTCCTTTGCGATGCTGTACTTCGAAGTCGTAAGTCTGCAATCGTTCGATCCATCTTGCTACTTGCCCCTCAGGATTTTTGAACTGTAGCAACCATTTTAAAGCGGCGTGATCGGTACGCAGGATGAATCTCTGTCCATACAGATATTTATGGAAATGTTTTGTCGCCAGTATCAGAGCAAGGAGTTCCCGTCTGGTTACACAGTAGTTTCTCTCTGGTCGCGACAGAACTTTGCTAAAATAGGCTACCACTTTCTCCTCCCCATCGTGTATCTGCGACAGAACTGCTCCAACACCCACGTTACTAGCATCCGCGTCCACAATAAATGTCTTGCCAGGGGTGGGGTAAGCTAGTATTGGTGCCTCACAAAGTCGCTGTTTTAGATGTTGAAAGCTTCTTTTGCACTCACCTGACCATTTAAATTGTCTACCCTTCTCAGTTAGCTGGTGCAGACACTTTGCAATTCCGGCAAAATCCTTTACGAACCTCCTGTAATATGTGGCGAGACCGAGAAAGCTCCTCAGTTGGTGTTTGTCTGCGGGATCTGGCCAATTTTTCACGGCTTCGATTTTCTCCGGGTCAGTTTTTACTCCATTTGATGATATCACATGTCCCAAATATTTCACCTCAGGTTTGAACAGAGCACATTTTTTTGGATTAAGTTTCAAATGAGCTGTTCGAAGTCGTGTAAACACCTCCCTCAAGTTGTCGCGATGTTCAGCGAACGTCTTTCCCACAACGATGACGTCATCCAAGTATACCAGGCAGGTTTTCCATGTCAGACCCTGTAACACACGTTCCATTAAACGCTCAAAGGTAGCTGGAGCGTTACACAAGCCAAATGGCATAACGGTAAACTGCCATAGTCCATTTCCCGTTGTGAAAGCGGTCTTTTCTTTGTCTTCTGGATGGATCTGTACCTGCCAGTAGCCACTTTTCAGATCGAGGGTGGAAAACCATTTCGCTCCAGAAAGGGTATCCAAGGTGTCATCTATTCGAGGCAAGGGGTAGCTGTCCTTCTTGGTGACATCGTTGAGCCTCCGGTAATCCACGCAGAATCGAGTGCTGCCGTCCTTCTTTTTCACTAGTACAACGGGTGATGCCCACGGACTTTTTGAGTTTTCGATTAGACCGTCTTTTTCCATGGTTGATATCATCTCATCGACTTCCGACTGTTTTGCCAATGGAAGTCTTCTAGCAGGTTGTCGGATCGGTCTGCTATCACCGGTGTCTATTCGGTGCTGTACTAGGTGTGTTCGACCATAGTCTCCATCCTGCGATGCAAATATATCAGCAAACTCGCCAATGAGATTTTTGGCCATGGTTTTCTGCTCCTGATTTAGCTCACAATTTTCAAGGATAGCATTACATACCTCAGCCAATTTTGTTGCAGAAACAGGACTCGCAGATTCACTCCCAGATGTTGTCGATATGGCTGCAATGGGTACGCATCTTCCAATCACCTCTCCTTGTCTGAGCTTGACGGAGTGTTTGTTCGGATTCATCAGCCTTACCGGAACCATGTTTTTCTTTGGTTCTACTAAAATTTTTCCAACGATATAGCTTGGAAAGTCTTCTTTATTATCTGCTTCAATGAAATAGAATCGGTGGTTCCCAGGATCACCCTCCAAACGCGTCCAAAGAACTGTCTCTGAAGAAGGTGGTAGGACTTCATCTCTGCTTATAACCGCCCGAAGATTCACAGCGTTCTCGTTTCCGTATACCATAGGGATCTCAACGGTTCGATACCTTAACACTTGCATTCGAAGGTCTATGATTACTTCATGTGCCTTCATGAAATCCACTCCAATGATGCATTCGTCGCATATGTCGGCTACCAAGAATGCATGTGAGAAGGTCAACCCTGCCAGTTGTATCTTTAGAAATACCTCCCCGTATACTTTTGCTGCTTCTCCCGTAGCTGTCTTCAGAGTGTAGCAGCTGGTGTTATGTAGCCAGGATGTCTGAACAAGGTCTCTTCTGATTATGGAGGCTGTGGCACCCGTGTCGATAGTGGCCACACATTTTCTGTTTCTGATGACTGTCTCCACTGTCAAGCTCTTGCTGCAGCGTGTAGTTTGCGAAACTTGGATGATGGTCCTGGGGGCGTCGATTCCATCAACCAACTTCAGCCCCGCGAAGTTGTTTTCCGCCTGCTGTTGATCAGAAGCTTGTCCAGCAGTGTGAGTGTTATTCCTGCCAGATGCTTCGTCATTCTGCCTCCTCCTTGCGCAATGTGGGCAGCTTACCTGTCTAGGTGGAGATCTGCATTGTCGCTGTAGGTGTCCTAGCTTGTTGCAATTCCAGCATCTCATTTGACCTCGAGCAGTGTTCGGGTTTTGTCTTTCAATGTCGACACGTTGACATGAGCACTCTAGCGTAGCCATTTCCCTCACGCGATGGCTACCTTGCGAAGATTGGTCTGCTGCTTCCATTGTCAGGGCAAATGCTAAAGCCTCAGCGAGCGTTTTCTTACCTGCCATTCTCACAGCCATTTGTAGTTTTCCATCTGCAATGGCATTAGTGAACGCATCGGTTGCCAGTTCGTTTATGATTTCCCTGCTGGTATTGGGATAAGACAAATTGGCCAAGCGCTCGATGTCAGCTTGCAATTGTTGTAGCGTTTCACCTCTTGTCTGGACCCTTCGACGCAACTGGACTCGGTAAACTTGCTGCATGTGGTCGTCGCCAAACCTCATCTCGATTGCCTTGACCATGGCATCATAATCCTGATGTTTGTCTTCAGGAATGGTCTGCAGCAATTCGGCAGCTGTTCCTCTGAGAGCAAGCGTAAGAGCAATTGATTTGTCTTCGTTGTCCCAGTTGTTCGTCAAGGCGGCAGCTTCGAATTGCCTCTTATAAATTGGCCACGATGTTTGACCATCGAAGACAGGGGGCTGCATTTCCTTTCTTCGTGGACTGTCGCTCGAATATTCTCGAACCTTCTGTTTTTTCAAAGAATCAACCTCCTTAACCAGGTGTTCGTACTGTTGTTCTACACTTTCTACTTGCTTTCCGAACTTTTCTTCTAAGCTTTCTATTTTGGCTTCAAATTTCTGATCTACTATTTGAAGTCTTTCGCTTAGTTGATTCTGGAGAGTTTCTAATGAATTCTTTTGTTCGTCGAATTTACTTTCGAGAACGTTCCTTTGGTCTTCGAGAACGTTCCTTTGGTCTTCGAGAACGTTCCTTTGTTCGCTTAGTTGTTGCTGGAGAATTTCCAACGAATTCTTCTGCTCATTCTTTTGTTCGTCGAATTTACTTTCGAGAACGTTCTTTTGTTCTTCGAGAACGTTCTTTTGTTCTTTGAATTTCGACAGAAGCAACTTCATGAAAGCAGGCATTTCATCGGCTGTACTTACTGTGCATTCTCTCCCTTGTTCTTCAACATCGAACAACATGGTATCGGGGTCTCCACCATCCTGAGTGATAGCATTCTGAAGTCGGAGCAATAGTTCCTTTTTCAGCCCCGAAGTTTGAAGATTTCGTTTTCCTAATTCTTCTTTCAACTCAGCTGTTGTCAATTGTTCTAATTTGCGACCCATTTTATGTAACTGAAACACTATTTTCACAACACAGTCAGTTTTATTTTAATGTCTCTTCTAGAAAGATCTTTTTCCAACACTATTTTTAACAAAAATATTCGCTATTCACAGTTTTATAGCACAATCAGTTCAATAGTTTCTGGAAAATTCCACTTTCACAATTAAATGAGCCACCGAAACTGTTTTAGAAAATGTCACTATGGAATTTTCTAGCACTTTACTGAGTTTTATCCCCAATTTCTGACACCAATGTGAGGTTTTTGGCCTGGGGTTCGACAAATAAAACTCAATCAAAATTCCAAATTAATACAACAAATCCCTTTATTTTATTAAACACAACGTCTTTCAGTTTAAATAACACCAATTTAACTTATTCCACTTATTCACAATTCAAATACGTTTTTATCATTCAATACTTTTTATTTAATCTCAATTCAATCACTTTTTACTAATACTTCCAGTTGTTAACAATTCCACTTTCGAAAATAAACTGAACTCTCAATGCAATCTACTCTTGTATTTATACAACTTTAAAAGCTTCTGGAAGCTTCTGTCTGGTTCTGGCACAATCTAAGCTTTCGGTACTAATTCGAGTCTCGAATTATTTCGTCAAGTTCGATTTAGTACTAAGTTAAAACATGTTGCAAATATGTAGCATACTTCTAGGGGCATGGTTGTTGTACACAATAAATGGTGGTTGTTGTACACAATAAATTTTGGTTGTTGTACACAATGAATCCAACAGATGTCGTTAGTTTACAAAATGTATCCTCCGAATATCTAAACTTGTTGCCACATCACAATATTATCAGAAAAGATTATTTTTTTTTTTTTTTTTTTTTTTTATAATTAACGCGCGCACAAGGGATTATGTGTTTCCCTTTTAATGTAGAACACACTGCGCGGGCATTACGAAGATAGGGAGGGGAGAGATAGGAGGTGCCGATTAACATTGGTTTTGAATGTTTGCAGATAAAAATGGCAAGGGAAAATCCCGCCGGGTAAACTATTCCAGATTCGTGTCGTTCGGCTAAAAAAAGAATCCCTATATTTCACGGTACGTCCGAAATTAGGCTCAAGGGTGAACTGAACTATTACAGGAGAAACTTTTAAGGGGAGGAATGCAACTGGCTACTTCGAGTGAACATTTTTTGTAAAAGAAACGATAAAATAAGGAAAGACATGAAACATTGCGTCGGTGTTCGAGTGGGGCAATTGTTTCAGCGGCAGTTCTATTACCTATCAATCTTAACGCTCGATTTTGTATTCTATCAAGCAGGTGAAGCGATGTTTGCGAAGCACCTGCCCAGAGGTGGGAGTTATACTCGAGTTTAGGGCGTATAAACGCTTTATAAATTGTAGCCAGATCAGATGGGGAAAAGTACTTCTTACACCGATACAGAAAACCTAAGCACTTTGCAGCATTCTTAGCGATCTCAAATATATGGTCGTTCCAACGGAGGTCGTCGTTGACACACATACCGAGTACTGAGAGCTTTTCGGTTTCTTCGATGTAAGTGCCATTCATGGACAATGGCATTGGGGGAATGTTTAGCTTTAACGACAGAAGACAGCATTGAGTTTTCGAAGCATTAAACTCCACACGATTTCTATTACCCCATTTGACAATGCTGTATAAATCGGAGTTTAATGAGCTTGACATACGGCACCGTTGCAATTGTACGTCCGAAGGCGAAGGACGTGAATTATCGAACGAATATGAAAAGCTGAGGGTAGAGTGGCAGCAAAACAGTTAAGTGGATTAGAAGTAACAGACAGAAGATCATTTATAAAAATGAGGAAAAGAGTCGGAGACAGAACAGAGCCCTGGGGCACACCAGCATTTATTTTATGGGAATCAGACTTGAATCCGTCCAATACAACTTGTATTGAACGGTCCAGAAGATAGCTTCTAATCCAACGAACAAGAGTATTATCGATCCCAAAAGCACGCATTTTCGATAAGAGAGCTTCATGCCAAACTCTATCAAATGCCTTGGAGATATCAAGAGCAATAATCTTACTTTCACCAAAGCGATGTAAAGATTTGTTCCACTGTTCGGTGAGATATGCTATCAGATCACCAGTGGAACGGTTGCTGCGGAAGCCATACTGACGGTCATGGAGAAGCTTACGATCTTCGAGATATTCCTTAAGCTGACGGTTAATCAGTGTTTCCATGACCTTAGAAAGAAGGGATGTCAGTGCTATGGGTCGGTAGGAGGAGGGGGAGGATGGGTCACCTTTCTTAGGGACAGGCTGGACAAATGCTGTTTTCCATCTTCTAGGAAAGATTCCAGAAGAGTAGGAGCGATGGAAAAGCTTACGCAGTGGCTTTGCCATTGTGGAAGAACACCTCTTCAGAAGAATCGGGGGTATACCATCCGGGCCAGCGGATTTGTGTATATCGAGATCTTTGAGAACTCTTGCTACTGTACGAGTGCGGAAAAAAATGTGTCCCATGGAAAAATTTACATTCTCAAGTACAGGAGGGGCAACGTTGCTTTGAGGCAGCGTGGAGCTGGCAGCGAAATGGGCGGCGAGCAAGTTTGCCTTCTCTGAAGAGTAAACAATTGGTTTGTTATTGTCGATGAGCGTTGGAACCGAAGATGTCGAGGAGTTTTTTATATTTTTTACAAATGACCAAAAATTTTTACTGCCTTTGGGACACTGCAGAATTTTTTGCCGTAATTTTTGGTCATGCAAAAATTTGGTTCTTTCTATAACGGAGTTGCATGAGTCCTTGCTTGTTTGTGCTTTTTCCGATTTTCCTCTGTAGGGTTGGCTTTGTAAGATCGGAAACTTACTTCTTTGAGCCTGATAGCTTCTTTACACTCAGAATTAAACCAAGACTTTTCTTTAGGTTTGATGCTTTTTACTCTGTTAGGAATAAAAGCACGCATCCCTAGAAGAATCTATTTGCATGTATGTGTGCATTCAGATCATATCTTCCACTCCATCAGATATCAAATCTATCGTGTTTGATTTGATTTGATCTAGATTTGCTCTTTTTCTTGCAATGAAACTCTCAAAATTCAAAAAGATCAAATCTTTTGACAGAAAGAGCAAATCTTTTCTTGAATGAAACTCGCTGTAAGTCAATTTTAATTGACTGATTGACAGTTATTAATAAGTGCTGGATGGCGGCTCCATTTCAAATAGCTTTACCTTAAAACGAATGTGCATCGGTACCTCTTCTAACATCCTATTTACCTAGGCTAAGAGGAAAACATTGTTTGTGATGGAGACATAGAAAACAAAGTCCACACCAGACATCCCAAACATGTCGCAATAAACACCACAATGCACATATTGTTAGAATATAGAGAGAGAAATCTGATCAGCAATCATGAATGCATTCTGAAGTGATGGGAAGTGTCATGACATGATCATTATCATCGGCGCAATAACCGAGATCCGTCGCGGGCCTCCTTCAAAAAGTTCTTCTATACATCCCGATTGCCATCCAATTGCGCGCCCCAAAGTCTTCGGGCGTCCTGGTCTTCGTCATCTTTCCAACGCAAGCAAGGTCTTCTAACTTAAAAAGAACTGCAAAATGCTTTCCAAGCTGGTTCCTCTTCGCTCATGCGAGCTAGTTGCCCAGCCCACTGGAGTCTACCGAGCAACAACATCTGCTTCAAGATAATTTTTCAAACAATTCATGATTGTATCGTCTTCGGAATCGTCCTCCCTCGCACACGGGGCCAACAATTCTCCGTAAGACTTTCCTCTCGAACGCGATGCCTTTTTGTAAGCAGCCAAGTCTCAGATCTGTATGAGTACTGGTAAGACCATATTCTTGTACAGCAGCAGTTTGGTTTTTATGGTAAGGTTTCTGGATTTAAAGGGCCTTGACGGCCTATAGTAGGTTCTGTTGTATTTTAACACCCGCCCGCGTATTTTTACTTCCATTTTATTATCGGCTGCTACTTTTGACCCTAGGTAGTTAAAGGATTGCACTACTTAAAATCCATGCTCCACTACCCTGATAGTTAGATCAACACTTCTCGCAGTCTTCCCTCCATTAATATGCAGCCCTAGGTTTTGTGCCGCCTGCTCGATCTGGGTAAAGGTGTCTTGTACAGCTTGTTAGCTTCTGCCGATGATGTCGATGTCTGCGTAAGCCGGACTTGGTGACGATAGTCCCTCTTCTTGACGTGCCAGAGTAACGGATTGCTTTCTGCAACGACGCCATGTTGAAGAGGATGCAAACCAGAACACCCCCTTGTCGGAGTCCATTAAAGATCTTGATTGGTCTGGACAGCAAGCCGGCTACTTTTACTTGGCTTGTAATGTTGGTCATTATCAGCCTACATAGTCCCTCCCTTCTTATGTATGGGACATATGATGCCTTTCGCCAGTCTTCTGGCATTTCTTCGTGTTCCCATAGGTGAACTATGATTTCATGAATTGCTTGATGTAGTGTTGGCCCTCAATGTTTAATCAGCTCGGCAGGTATGCCGTCAGCTCCCGAAGCCTTGTTAATTTTGAGCCGATTAATCGTCTTTTGTATCTCCTCAATGCTTGGTGGCTGCAACATGGGGGCCTCCTCTTGAAATGTTGGAGTCTCCATTTCTTCCGTGGGCTGACCGTTAAACAATTCATTAAAGTACACTTCCCATCGCTCCATAATGCCTTCAGGATCAGGTGATCAGATTTCCCTTTCCGTCCTTACAATATGTGCATCGTGGAGTATATTGCGACTTGTTTCTGACCGATTGGTAGAACTTCCGCGCCTGTTGCGGATCTCGCTCTCTATTTATTCCCATTTCACAGACAAATTTTTTTCCAGGCTGCCTCTTGTTGTTTATGAAGTCTTTTGTCAGTTCTTGTGAATATACATCCTCGCGTGTTCGCGTTTATACTGCTGCATAGCTTGGTATGCAGCATTCTTACTTTCAGGTGCCTGTTTGCCTTTATTTTCAAACCATTCGCTCTGATCTCTGCGACTAATGCCGAAGATGGTGTCAGCAGTGCTAATGAATCTTTTTTTTTTATAATAAACGCGCGCACAAGGGACTATTTGTTTCCTTTTTAATGTAGAACACACTGCGTGGGCGTTAGGAAGATAGGGAAGGGAGAGATAGGAGGTGTCGATTAACATTGGTTTTGAATGTTAGCAGTTCAAAATGGCAAGGGAAAGTCTCGCCGGTAAACTATTCCATATTCGTGTCGTTCGGCTAAAAAAGAATCCTTATACTTAAGGTGGGACACTTTTAATCTACGCCTGGCATTCTATGCCCAGGACTTACTATTCCCTCATCGAGCTCACCGAAGGCTAGTCCTAGCGCGCGACTGTAGGTATTGCTTTTATCATCGCGTAGGGCAGCAGTGTTGATTTGAACCTGAGCGGCGGGTACAAATATTTCTTCGGAAAGCAATCCGCACTCGGAACACCATACCAACAAGATAGATAGTGGTCAATGCTGGCACTTCGATACGTTCGTATCGTCTTCAGGATCGAGTAGTGGTGACGACCTATTCACACGTGGTCAATTTGGTTACGGGTGATTCCATCAGGTGATACCCAGGTGGCTTTGTAGATATCTTGTCATCGCTTTACCCAATTTTCATGTGAGAAAGACTTAGTTTTTCTTCATTTGGAGGCATTGGCTCAGTATGAATCCTTTGAACTGCTACGCCATCTGGATTCGTACCTAAAACAACCTATTCTTGGGTCACATAAACATCCTAACTGATGAGTATACTGTGATGCTTGAGAGAAACGGATATAGAGTTAAGGCTATTTAACCTTTACAAAAACTTCAATGGCGTGACCAAGGGATTCAATGCGGCACTTAAGCATACTGATAAGAGATATTGCAAACAAAATTACATTAACAAAAAGCTATTTAAAACCATTTTATAGAATTATTTCTTTTTATAAAAAAAATGTCAATAAAAAAATAGAAAAATTAACTAAAACTCTGTTTTAGGAATTGTATTGTATTTATTGATTCAAATGTTGTGTTTTTTTCTTACTAAATCAACTGTGATATTATTGCTTTAAACTGTCAAGCTTATATGTCACCTAACAGATTATTTGATAAGCTTAAACGTATGACAGCGACTACCGCTGAAACAAAAAACAAGGGAAGCAATATAATACAATTATTGATAGCCTTCGAGTGCACATCAGGAATTCTATTTAAATTAACTCAAACCCAAGTAAAAAAAAAACTAATGCCAACACCTCTGAATTCACTCATTTTTTGTTTTTTGTCATATTTATGTATGTCACTCTATCGATACAATTCACTTACCGCAGACACTGATTTAGCGGTAAAATATGGAATGTTTAAATATTTTAACCCCAAAGAAACAGACTGACTCGAGTGTCGAAAGCGATATTTTACACCACACTCGTTATAGATATTACTAGGCGTTGTAGGTTTAAATTAAATCGCACTTAGACAGGATCGTTGTGTAATAAGATAATGCGAAAAAAAACGACCAATAAATCACACAATCTCTGAATAAGAAAAAAATACCCGTCTTATCACTTACTTCGCACGACTATGAACTGAATTGGCAGATTTTTTTCTTTTATTTAAGTTAAATTCCACATGAACTCACATAGTGAGGAGCGGTATCTTTTTGTTATTTTGCCAAATAGGAAACAAAGATGAGAGATGTGAGAGCTACGATTAAGTGGATTGGATACAAAATTGAAATCTCTTTTTCCTGTGAAGAGACAAGAGAGTATAATGTGTGATGACGAAGTTGTTTATTTCAATTTGCAATTGCAAAGCCAATGACTTTTTCAGATGTAATTTTGTTGTCAATTAATCAGAATTTCGCATTGTTGGTTGGTGGCAGATAAAACGTGATTCGGCCACTTAAGAATAGCAGAGAAAGTAATTTAATTTGTAATGCAAGTACAGACATTTTCTTACTAAATGCAATGATTTTTTGAAGGAAATAGCATCAACATTCAACAAAACTTGTTTAAAAACGACGCATTTCAATTCGCAACGTTTTGGTATATTTTTGCAACTTAAAAGTTATTATTTTTGTATCTTTGAACTGCATGCAGATGAGTATTTGGCAAATTCTTTAATAGCTTGTTAGTCGTGTCTTTGGGGTAAGAGAATATCTTCATGACGCCAAGATATGGACTGAATTTGAAGCACCTTTGTTTGTTTAATATTACTAGGACATATATAACAATTGGAAAACAATTTTTTTTAATAATTAACGAGCGCACAAGGGACTATTTGTTTCCCTTTTAATGTAGAGCACACTGCGCGGGCATTAGGAAGATAGGGAGGGGAAAGATAGGAGGTGTCGATTAACATTGGTTTTGAATGCTTGCAGATCAAAATGGCAAGGGAAAATCTCGTCGGGTAAACTATTTCAAATTCGTGTTGTTCGGCTAAAAAAGAATCCCTATATTTCACGGTACGTCCGAAATTTACTATTTTACTTTTAAAGGGAAGAATGCAGCTGGCTACTTCGAGTGAACATTTTTTATAAAAGAAACGATTAAATAAGGAAAGGCATGAAACATTGCGTCAGTGTTCGAGAGGGGCAATTGTTTCAGCGGCGTTTGTGAATATTTGGGAAGCACCTGTCCAGAGGAGGGAGTTATACTCGAGTTTAGGGCGTATAAACGCTTTATAAATTGTACACCGATACAGAAAACCTAAGCACTTAGCAGCATTCTTAGCGATCCCAAATATTTGGTCGTTCCAACGGAGGTCGTCGTTGACATACATACCAAGTACTGAGAGCTTTTCGGTTTCTTCGATGTAAGTGCCAATCATGGACAATGGAGGATGGGTCACCTTTCTTAGGGACAGGCTGGACAAATGCTGTTTTCGATCTTCTAGGAAAGATTCCAGAAGAGTAGGAGCGATGGAAGAGCTTACGCAGTGGCTTTGTCAGTGAGGAAGAACACTTCAAAAGAATGGGTGGTATACCATCCGGTCCAGCGGATTTGTGTATAGCAAGATCTTTGAGAACTCTTACTACTGTACGAGTGCGGAAAAAAATCTGTTTCATGGAAAAATGTACATTTTCAAGTACAGGAGCGGCAACGTTGCTGTGAGGCAGCGTGGAGCTGGCAGCGAAATGCCTTCTCTGAAGAGTAAATAATTAGTTTGTTATTGTCGATGAGCGTTGGAACCGAAGATGTTGAGGAGTTTTTAATATTTTTACTTGCGATTTATAGGGACTATAAGGCAAGTTATGCATTCGTAAAAAAAAATCTAACAATCAAACATGACATTACGATGATGGAGAAGTCAAAAAGTGGGTCCGGAAATTCCGTCCGTCTGTCTGTCTGTCCGTATCGATTCCTACAGCCTAAACGGTTGGGCCGATTTGATTCAAACTTGGTGTATAGCATTTTTAGAGTACTCTACCCGACAGTTTTTCGAATTGGCATTCTAACGGTACCTCAAATATGACCGGTTTTTTTTCAATCAGACTTTCTCGTTAACTAATTGGCGGATTTTGATGAAATTTTCAAAAAATATAGTGTTTTATGATTTAAAAAATATTGTTTATTAAAATTTTGAAAAACATTTTTTTTTAATTTTTTAATAATTATTTTGTTTTTCAATATTTTGAAAACGGATCCATAGATATTTTTTTTAAATTTTCTCCTAGTATAAACTATAGATTTCTTTAAATTGACATACTCAAAAAAAATTTAAAATATGTTTTCGAAAAGTTTTTCAAAAAAAACATTTTTTTTAAAAAACTGGTCGAACGATTTTGAAAAGAAAAATTCATAAAATAGAAAACAGCTTTAGAAATAAGATGGCTTACAACATTTTTGTCAAAAAACGTTATGAATTGTGTTTTTTTGATTTCATAAAAATTTTATTTGTTTAATATTTTCCCAAAAATTTTATTTCATATTGCTCGGCTAAGCCCTAGCCATTAGTCAAATAAAAGTAGGTGACAACCTACATACATACATACCTACGTAATTTAAAGCATTTTATCATCGTAAAAGCACACAGAATAAATAAGGAAGCCTATGATATAAACACACAAAAATAACTAACAAATAAAAAACTATTCAATTTGCTACTGAATGCGTTATTGCCCTAGTGCTGATTCCCCCGAATCTTTATGCCAGTTGTTCAAATTTATCCATACCAAAATGAAAATTAAACTGAAAAAAGTCCTTTATATTAGCAAATTATATTATAAACAGTAAACAACAAGTGGAAAAAAAACTGCAAAAGCTAACAATTCTATATAAATTTATGTGTTTATCCCTTTATCGTGACACATGTTAGTTCGAGCTTCTAACCACAACGATTCTAAAGAAGTTGCACGTCAATAAAAAAAAAACATAAAATTAAATCTTTGTCAAAAAGACGCCTGTCGTGCCTTTTATTTACAATGGTGCGACTAACTGACTTCATTACCAACCAAAAGATATGGTGCGGCCAAGTAACATTATTCCTAAAGTAAAATGTCATCCACAAGTCTTGGCATTCATTTAGTTAGTTGGAGAGGTCTGTTGGGTGAAAATAACATCCAATCCTAATTGAGGAGCATCAGAGAAGGTAAGTAAGGAGGCAAGTAAGGCTTTAATGTATTCTATGACATCTAACAACACTTTTGTTTGAAATCAATCAAAAACACTCAAAAAATTATGAAAACTCTATATAAACTTTTGATCATCCCGTGCTATATGGCAAATTATGGAGTGCCCAGAGATGACAGTTATTTTCGAGTTTTGGGCGGTCGTTTCAATGGAGATCGTCCTTGAAATTCATACCGAGTACTGAAAGCTTTTCGGTTTCTTCGATGCAAGTGCCATTCATTGTCAAAGGCAAGGGGTATTTTTAGCTTTAACGACAGAAGACAGCATCTCTGGGACTGTTTCCCATGTACTAGGAAAAATTCCAAAAGAAATGAAGCAATGAACAAAAGCTTACCCAGTGGCTTTGTCAGGGTGGAAGAACATCTCTTCAGAAGAATGGGTGTATACCGGAAAAATTATGTGCCATAGAAAAAACGTATGTTCTCAATTACAGAAGGGGCTACGTTGCTGTGAGGGAAAGTAGAGCTAGTAGCGAAATGGGCTGCAAGCTGCCTTCTCTGAAGAGTAAACAATTTGTTTACTTGTCATTTGTTTGTTTGGCGATGAGCGTTGGAACCGAAGATGAAAAAGAGTTTTAAATACTTTTTTAACAAATGTCCAAAAATGTTTACTGCCTTTGGAACATTGCGGAATTGTTGCCATCATTTTTGGTCATGTTAAAATTTGTTTCTATCAATAACGGAGTTCCATTAGTTGCTGACTTGTTTTCTTTTGCTGGGTTGGCTTTGTAAGATCGGGAACTGCGGCGTGCCTAATCAGCTAGCTACGGAACTTTTAGTCACACCGAAATTCTTGCTAAACTTCTGGGTGGTGATCCCCGGGCTTCAAAGCAATAAACGAAAAGCTATACACCGTTCGCTTGCGAGGCAAAATTTGTAACATCAAGAGGACCATCAATGCCTGCCTGGTGTGACGTTAAAATCATCCTTGGCGATTTCAACGCCAAATTAGCTAGGGAGCCGATATTTAGGTAGTTGATAGGATCCCATAGTTGACAATTGACTTCGAGTCATAGAAATGGCAGCATCAACGAAATTGGACTTTGCCAGTACCAGTCTCTCGGGTAAAGAGATGTGATGGAGTCACTCGCAATATACACCTCGATGCACATACTGTAAGGAGGGAGAGGGAAATCTGATTAACGATCCTGAAGCCATTCTGGAGCGATGGGACATGTACTTTAATGAATTTTCAGCTCACGAAAGAAATGGGACTCCATCATTTCAAGAGGAATACCTCATGCTGCAACCACCAAGCATTGAGATAGAAAAGGCGATTAATCGGCTCTAAAATAACAAGACCTCTGGAGCCGATGTCATACTTGCTAAGCTGATCAAGTCTACCAAGCTTTATTTGGTCCACAACTGCTTCGAGGTAGCTTTCATACAATTCATGATTCACCGGAATCGTTCTTCCTCACACACGGGGCCTCTCCTCTCGAACGAGGATCGTCTCGGAGTGCCTTTTTGTAAGCACCCAAGTCTCGGATCCGTATGTGAGTACTGGTGTGGTCTTGTACAGCAGCAGTTTGGTTTTAATGGTAAGGTTTCTGGATTTAAAGAGCCTTGACAGACTATAGTAGGTTGTGTTGAATTTCAGCAGTCGACCGCTTATTTCTTCCTCCATATCGACAGATACTTTTGACCCAAGGTAGTTAAAGGACTGGACTTCTTCAAGTACATGCTCCACTACAATGATAGTTGGACCAACACTTCTTGCAGACTTACCAACATACCATCTTAAAAGCCGCATACAATAGCAGTCAGGGTAGAGAGAATTCGATATCCCAAATAAATTGACAAGAGTATGTAGGCTGATCATGGCCAATATTACAAGCCAAGTAAAAGTACAAGAGGAAAGTATGATCTACATTAACTTCAATCTGGCTTTGAAGTAAGCAATCAGGAGCTCATAGCAGGAGCTAAGACCCAAGAGGACAAAGAGTGTCTTACATATTTGTAAATGATCCAATGAATCCAAAAATGATTTTTTAACACCTATGGCCTATGGGTAATATGAAAGTAATGTTCGTAAAAAAATTACTCCGGAACTGTAAACAGTTTTGTTTAAATATGACATAATAGCGAAATTAAAAAAAAGTATTCAGCATATTAAATTGTTGGTAGTTTGCCACGAGGAAAATAAGCAAATAAATAGAATGAATAGCTAGATACTTATTAGAATGTAATTAGCTACCCCTTGTGCGGGGTCCGATCTGTGAGTACTGATTAGGAAGTTTTTTTGGATTTTTTTAAATTTTAATTTACATCATTTTGTTAAATAAAGGTTTTAATTGAACGCGCAGAACAAAGTTAATGATCCTTATTAGTCAAATTAAAACGGATCAAAATAATTCATATAGCCTTCCAAACCCAATGAACTTGAGTTGAGACAGAAACGTAAATAAACAAAAAGTTACTCACTTTGGTCGTGCGTGGCCTCCAAAAAAACAAAAACCAAAAAACCTGATTAAAGAGCAATACAAAGAAAAAAAAACAAAAAAAAAATAAATTCTAACGAATGAGATTATTATTCAAAAACAACTTTGGAACGTGTTTTTCTTGTACAAAATATCAAGTGCAACGAGAAAAGGAAAATCTCGCAACAGCCGCGCAACTAGAATAGCTCCAAGACGCAAAATAGCACTTTCAACACGACCAATTGCAAATGAAAATGGAAATCAACTGATACAATTTGCCTAATTGTTTGCCATTACATTGACAACGAGTTATCGAAATTCCGGCGGCCATTTAACTCCTCCATTGTGACGACGATGCTGCGATAGCGATACGCTCCTATAGCCACAGTCGCCAGTCGGGGTTTCGTGTGAATGAAATAGTCGGGGACTCCATGAAGTGGTTTTGCACTCTGCACTAAACAAAACAGAGCTGTGAATCAATAGGTATAATGTACTTCGCCATAGATTGGCAGAGCCAGAGCTCTAGTTGTATTTTTTAGATATAATTACATTGTTCTGGGGTGAAGTATTTTATTGGATAGAAAAATTTAGTTAGATCATTAAGACAACAGACTGTTATTTGGTAAAATTCTGATACAATGCATAATTTATGACGATTTATTTAATCATACTTTGTTAATATTACCTGATTGCTGATTGAAGTGGAACTTTGATGAAATTCTTGACTAATCTGCGCTGAGATTGAGTGCAAAAATGTCCGCATATGAGTTATTCGAATCAAATAAGATATTGCAAATTTCTCAAACTAGAAATAAACTTACATTAACGAGATTTATTTAAACAATGTTTTCCAAAATTATTTCTGATTTGTTGAAACGAAAAATCTTTTCACAATAAAATTTTACATACGTTCTTGCCGCACAAAGAAAAAAACAACAACAAAAATTAAGACGGAGTATTTCAAATAAAGTGCAAGTAAAAGTGAGATAGATATAGTAACAGCTGACAGCTGACTTTTGTTTTGTTGGAAAGTGGAGACTGGAGATATTTTAATTTATGAGTATGTCCAGCAGGTAGGTTCTTCAAATCAAAGGAAAAGAAGAAAATAATGGCTAAGGGGGCCGACCCATTGAGTTGCCGCATACAACTGAGAGCTCGATTAAATACACGTGTTCTTATGGGAGATGACCCATAGGAATCGCAGGTGCCGGACGCACCGCATCAAGTAGACCAACTTTTAACTTTTCCCTCCGGCAAATCCGATGACATTGAATGTCAAAAGCAATTTGAAGTTTCAATTGTTTTCTAGTCATGGGTTGTTATTTAGCGCAATTTTTGCTGCTACTTATTGTTATTTAAGTAGCAGCTAAAATTGCGCTTGTTGCTACTTATTGTTATTTAAGTAGCAGCAACAATTGCGCTTTTTGTTTCTTAAATAACATTAAGTAGCAGCGAAAATTGCGTTACGTAACAACAAGTACAGGAAAAAGATGACTTGCTGTTATGTTTTCAAAGCCATCGTAAAAAAAAGAGATAATAAGAGCAAGCGCGAAGTATAAATAAATTGGTTTCGCTATGGTTTCAATATGAATATTAAAGCAAATTGTTTAATAATAAATATTCTGAGAACGTTGCCCACAGTTATAAACGGAAACCATTGTACTATTTAAAATCTAGTTTAACACGTTGAGAACTTTAAAGAATTGTGTTCTTATTGGATTGAGGCAGTGTCTTGTGTTAAGTTAAATTTACAAAATGGCGTTTTATGAAAGTTGTCATTCTCTCAGAGAGTTCTTCGTTTTACACTAGAAAAATAATCAGCCCTATTGAGCTACGTCGTAATATAAAAATCTCTACGAATCGTACAATTTGGTATCACCAGCCACGAAAAAACTTGAAATATGTTGTCCTTTTCTACGACAGGTTTTTTTCTTTCGTAGACCAACAAACAATTTTTTTCAAGTAAAATGTAAGTTCTTTTAAAAATTATTTTATTCATTAGTCCCCTTTTATACACAAAGGCATATGCCACAGCGTGACTTAGTATTTAGGCAAAGGAGTTGAAAAGTGTAATGGGGATCACAATGACGCAGGGACCGAGAATTTGTTGCGATTCTCTCATTCTCGTTTGTTATTTTCATTGCTTGCTTTATTATTATCTTCCTCAGTTTGTGGTCAAATGTATGTTTTGTTATAAGTAAGAGGGAGAGCGTTAAAATAAAGAAACGTAAAGGCATAGTAATGTTTGTCATACACTGTCGCTTGACACTGGTTCAACGTGTGAAATCTACAGGCGTGCCCAAAAGGGAATTGATGAAGAATCGGCATCATATGATTATATGTATAAAAGGGGACTTAGATAACAAATTTTATGTTTTTTAAGGTCGAAAACCAATAAACAACAATATAAAAAACTCTACGATGCACTATCTCGGAAACCAGATATTCCTGAAGGTTATGATATAAACCTTCTGGGACATCCAGTAAAAGATGCGGCTACTTGGAGAAAAGTAAGGAAAGGAAAAGGAAACTAGTATAAATTATTCCTTGAATTTCTTAAACTTTTTTTCTAGGTTTGGCTCGATTGGAAAGCCTACATCAAGCGTAAACTTACTGTAAATCAAATTAAACACAATGCAACTGGTGGTGGGGAGTACAAAAAACAAACTTTTTCGATGTTGGAAGAAGGAGTGATTCAACTCACCGGTCTCCAAGTGTCAACTGCTGGAATAAGAGGAACCTCTTCATATTGCGTCAATTCTCACAGACCGGCGCAAAATTATAGATATTCGATTTCAAAAGTTTTAGTTTGAAACTACTTAAGTTACTTTTAAGTTTAAAATAGTTTTCTTATTTTTTCTCAATTATAAACATTTTTAAATACTAGCACAACTAGTACTAGGATTGCATTAAAAAAATATCAGTGACAGATCGCTCGAAAAAGAAAGGAAACATATCTTTTCAAAAAAAAATTGTTTATTTGTACATACAAAGTAAACATGTAATTGTGGGTGAGTAAAAGATGTTCTAATTTTGCTTATACACAATTTAATTCTAATTTGTTTTTTAGAATAGTTAGTTAGATTTTTTTTAATTTTGTATTTCAAGAGAAAACCGATTTATAGAAAAACTCCAGACAGAGAATGCAAGTTAGAACAAACAAAAAGCTGGCAAAGTTCCAATGTAATATTCCATAAATCCACGTCCATTCCACCATGACCTGTATGCTCCGCGGCTGTGAGGATATTGATTGTTAATTTACCTCTCGCATATTGTGTTTATTAAAAGAAAAACTGATAAAGATAAATAAACTGATAAATATTCGTCCTCAAAAATCATTTTGCTATAGATACTTTTTTTTGAAGAATGTGACAGTTGTCAATGAGATAGTTTGACACTAAGAAAAATTATCAATATCGCCTAGTGTGAAACTAATTTTTTTTAGTGTCGAATTGACTTGACTATAATTTTGAGCCAGTCAGTTTATTCGGTTTATTTTCTCACTTTCTTTGGGACCTTTTGGGAGGTCCCCCATCCGCTTTCAGACAAATGTCATGCCATTCTCGGGAAACACCCAATAAATAATTTATCGATTCTTGTAATATTTTTCTGTGATTGAATAAAAAGTCAAACATGTATTTTAATTCATAAACATGTTTTATTTTCAGCAACCGTCAGTTAACATTCAAATTACATTCATTAACACTTCACTTATTTTCTTTAATAAAAGCGTTAAAATATTCACCTTAAATATTTCATTAACATTTCTACAGCAATTGTTAAAAAATAGAAAAATTGTCAACCAAGAATGAGTAAATGTTCGGTGTGAACGCACTATTCGTTTTGGTAAATGAATTACCAAAACCTCGTTTTATTGTTTGGTGTGAACAGCCATTTACACTGACCACCAACTGACTTCAGCCGAAATCTAATATTTGAAATGAATTATAATAAATAATTTTCCATGGGGTTATTCACGATATATTTACATATAATTTAAAAAATGTTTCGTAGATTATGAACACCATTTTTTCTTCACCTGTTGTTGCAAACTGAAACAAATGTTAAATTCATTTTGACATTGACATTTTCTTAGTATGATGGTCTATGAATGTATGATTCTATCACGGTCTAAGGTGTTTAAGAATACTATAACGTGATACTTTTTTTGTTGTTATAAATTGGTAGTAAGTTTGTTCCAATTGCTGTGCAAAACTGTGAAATTCGCCGAAAATCTCCAAAAAACTGTCCACAGTCGTTCCATCTTGTAATTTTTTTGTAGTTTTTCACGGAAGAGAGTAAAAATTTTCCAACCCTATGATTTTCTACTACAAAAATTTTTGTGCACAGAAAATTGAAGACTGTCAAACTTTACAAAAAAAAAACACATTTGACATTTCATTATGTCAGTTTTGCCTGTATATCTCTGATTTTCTGTCCAAAGTCGTTCCAACTATTTGTGAACAGTTTTTCTTTCTCTGAGAGATTATTACTATTATTATTGTGCTGTGAATTTCTGTGCACAAATCAATTGGCACCCACTGAGTTTTTCTATAAATTGATGCCGGTATCACAGTATTACCCCTAATAGAAAAGATCGTGAATGCCCCTCATATCTTTTTGGGCCTATGAAATGCGAGATTTCACTGAAATCTCCTAGGGTCTCTTAATTTTCCAAATCAAACAAATCATTCAGCCACAAGTTTATTATATATTAATTTCGTGTATAATGTGAACAGCCACCTAAGGAATTACTGTTTGAGAGCCTCAGTCTCCACTGAATAGATTACAAAAAAAATCTTGCCATTTTTTTCTTGTCTGTCATCTGTCAACCTAAAGAGCTGTGTTGGACGGGCGTATTTACGTTTTTTTTTTGTGCGGAATTTGTGTTTTGTTATTTTATAAAGAAAATAAATAAATACAGCTGAGTGATTTGTACAAAAAGTTTTTTATTCAATTCAATATAAATTCCTATATAATAATAGAATTTCCTAATAATATTAATTTTTCAATTAACTGCCAATTATTAAATAAAATTTGCCAAAAAAAAACGAAAATGAGCAACGACCGTAGTCGCGCACTTATCCTTCGCTCGGAAAGCGAAGATTCACCAATAACCCCGTCATTGAATAGACTGCGGGATACCTTTAGTCGTTCGGAAAGTTTTTCCTCACAAATAAGTTCAATAATCTCATCAAATAATAGCCTTGCTAATAATAAAACAACTGAATCCACACCAAAGAAAAAAAAGTCTGGTAAGTGAGCATAAGTATTTTTTTTTTTTTAGCTGAAACTGCTAAAGAACTAAAGGTCAGAAGTTTCTGGCCACCTGTTAAAAGGATGTATACTGTTGCCGGTTAACCCGAAGATTTGGTAAATAAATGTTTATTTGTTTTTAACTGAAAATAATTTAAGAAGTCAATTTCAATTGAAATAAGATAGAAATCTTAAACTTTGTGCATTGAGCTTTGAAGATGAATAATATTAACAAAGTTCTTGAAAACAGCTTAAAAGACAATAAAAGTGAAAGTTACCGCGTGTGTCAAAAGAGTATTATTTGTATTCTTATGAATAAATATGCAATTTTAAATAGGCTTGTCTTTCAAATTCAACATTTTGTTCAACCTTACAACACATTTTGTATGTTTTGGTAACTTATCTTTAACTTACTTATCTATCGTTTTTAAATAGCTTCTTGACAACATGCTGTTAATATCAATGTTGTATAGCTTAACTGTTGTAGAAGCAGCCTTAAAACCTAGTAGATCCAGCTAAGTTGATCCATTTAACACATTGACTCAGTGCCATTAATATATGTAAATTCTTTCTGATCACAAGTAATAATTATGCAAATAGTTTTATCATACAGTAAGCCTAATAAGAAGTAATGAAATAAAATCTTATCTTTAGGGGAAAGCGGTGCGAATGACCAGGGTGGTCAAGACTGAGTTATAAAGCTCGCAATTTAAATATAACATTCGCGTTCGAGACAGTTTCGATGTCAGGAGTGTATCCTGACCTGTAAAAAGTAGCTAAAATCACGGTTCTTCCATACAACGTCAAAGCTGTTAAATATTTAATTTCTTTACTTGTGGTAGTGCAACGTAGCACGATGCATGGTTTAATATGCCTCTAGCCAGCACCATCTCTAGCTTGTCCTCTTCAATTTCGCACTCAAAGGTCTTCTTCCTCTCCCTGGTTGCTCCACCAGAGAAGTACGCATACAACAGGACCGGGATGATGAGTGTTTTGTATAGCGTCTCCTTGGTTCTTCTTGTTATACTTGTCATTTGGTTTGGTCGATCGTAGGTTTTCAGGGGAAAAACCGCCTTAGTAAGAACCTATTATTCCGTCAGAAAACGGCTTCAGACGTTCACATAAAACGCTGGACAGGATTTTGTAGACGATTTTTAAGAGGCTAATTGCTCTATAGTTGACCTGAAGCCCCTGAAATTAAAAACAATAAAAAGGTCACAAAAACACTTGATAATTAAAGTTCTTAGTTGGTGCATAGTAGTCTATCTCTTATTTGTAAATCGGGCAGATGGTACTGACATTTCAATCATGGACCATATTCTCCCTCAACCATATTTTGCAGATCAGTTTGTGTATGCACCTGACCAATCATCTCCAGTGTGTCTTAAAAGTTCCCATCGGCCGCAGCTACTTTATTTGTTGCTACTTGAATCTCATTTTGGTCGGTAGGATGTAGTTCTTGGTTGTCATCTAGATTGACTGCTTCAGGTTGATCATTGGCGGAATATTGGCCGTCACCTGGTTAACGTAGTCTCTTCAGATGGCTAACATCTACTACAGTATTTCCATTCCCATCTTTGGCTTCAAGTTGATGGAGATTTTGTTTTCTTTCTCCTGAGTAAGTGTTTCTCATCCTTCATTCGCTCAACGTAGAAATTCTTGCCAAAACTGAAGAAAAAGTTTGTTAGGATGTTTTCCAGTTTAGTTATTAATTATTTGATAAGTTATTCCACTTGTGTTCATAATTACAGTCCTGGTTTTGCTCAACTGCACTGTCCCTCATGAATTAATAATTCAAAGATTTAACGCATAAAAAGCATATGTGACTATTCGCTCTTAATGAACCAACCCCGAGCGTTATATTTCAACAATCATGCAACCTTAATCATTCTCATTCTCTCATAGCCTGCGTCGCATAAAACAGGACCGGGATACTGAAAAAGTGGATAAAAGTGGATCTACAAACAAGCATAGAGCAAGCAGAAAAAACATAAGAGATATTTACAAAATCAGTAAGGATCAGTAATGTGCTAGTGACAATAGAAGATAAACTCCGAAGGTAGATGGAACACTATTGTGAGCTACTTAATAGTGGCCAGAGAGCAAATTCAAATCTCCGGCATCTACCCGCCAACAAGTGCAGATATAAGAACCACGATCCTTCTTTTAAAAAACAATCAGGCAGTTGGCCTTGATGGCATATCTGCCGAGTTCCAGGGAGAAAAGTTTCTAAGCAGCAGCTTGTATTTTGTTTCCACTAGTTAAGGCAGAAAACTAAACCATTCCAAGAGAGTGTACGTGATTACCACGTACAAAAAGGTCTTTTTATACCCTTAAAATGTTTGAACACCGTACTAGCACTAGGAAAATAATGAGGAATGCAAAAGGAGATACCGACGCACATTAGTTTTAAAGTTCTGGATATCAGAATGGGAGGGAAAAACAGTGCCTGGCAAGCGTTCCACGTTCGCGTGATACGACTAACTATAGAATTTCTGTACTTAACTATACATCCGAAGTTCGGATCAAAAGTAAACTGATAGGTATTCCTTAATAATAATAATATTTAACTATGTGTCTGTAAGGGACATTGCCTTCTTGAATGCAATGCTGCTAGTTAGAAAGATTAGAAAAATAGGAAAGATTTTTTTTTCGGCGTAGTAGATAGAGAATTAGGTGACTATTTTCCTACTTAAAACCTTACAATGGGAGAACTACAGAGAAATTCTTTCAGGGAAGGAATGCAACTGGCTATTTTACTGAAACACTAATTTTAAAAAGATACCTAAGAAAGGCGATTCCTGGAACGAAGTGGAATATTCCTGTAGTGTCTTCCCGCTTTAAGGAGCAATATAGGAAATGAATATCAAGGTGATCCCAGCGACATTTAAACACCTTCAAACTTTCCCACAAATGTGTGTGCAAATCCACGACTAGACATCACCGGTGTCGTTCAAAAAGGTGCAAAAACCTCTGGATCAGGTTCCAATCACCAATAACCATAAATAATTTCATAAATTAAAATAAATTTATTGGCGCGACAGCGGGAGCGCTAGGTGAATAGGGAAGGATGTAAGAAGAGGTCCCGATGCACATTCGTTTTAAAGTTTTGCACTTCAAAATGGGAGAGAAAAACATAGGCCGGCAAAGCGTTCGACATTCGTGTGGTACGACTAAAAAAAGAATCTGTATTTGATTGTATATCCGAAGTTGAACTCAAAGGTAAATTGATGGGCATTCCTTGCAGCGCGAGTATTACGGTTGAATTGTTTCAGGGGAGGAATGCATCTGGCTATTTCAATAGAGCATTGTTTATAGAAATAGCCATACAAAAGGGAAACGCAACGACGGTGCTGAAGAGATGTAAATGTTTCTGTTATTTTACGGTCGCCTATCATTTTCAAAGTTCTTTTTTGAATTCTATCTAGAAAACTGAGGTGGGTTATAAGAGCACCTGCCCAAATATGGGAATTATACTCAAGTTTTGGTCGCATATATGCTTTATATACTATAGCCAGATCAGACGGGGTGAAGAACTTTTTGAATCTTCGAGGGAAACCTAAATATCTCGCAGCATTCTTGGCAACGTTAAATATGTGATCATTCCACTGAAGGCGGTTTGTAATGCACATACCGAGAACCGAACACCTCGTTCGGTTTCTTCGATGCAAGTGCCGCTCATGGATAGTGGCATTGGACATATGTTTCCCTTCAACGACAAAAGACAACATTGAGTTTTTGAAGCATTAAATTCTACACGATTTTGTATTCCCCATTGTACAATGCTTTCAAGATCAGAATTTAATGAACTTATCATACGCTGTCGTTGCAGTTCTGTTGCAGAATATTGATGAGAATATGAAAAGCTGTAGTGCCCCGTGGCTTAGTGGTTAGTGTGTCGGACTGCTAAGCGAAAGAACCTGGGTTCAAATCCAGCTCATAGCCACCTTTTTTTCTGGGGTACTGCCTCTTGCTAGGAACTGACAAAACCTCCAAGAGTAAAATTTGTCTCGAAAAAGTGCATCTCATGTAGCCGTTCGGACTCGGCGGTAAACTGTAGGTCCCTTCCATTCCATTCTTGCAGATTAACAACACACACACAGGAATGGTTGAGAGTATAAGTCACTAGGCCTGAGAGTACTGTCGTCAGCAAAACAATTAATTGGATTAGAAGTTTCAGATAATAAGTGAGGAAGAGAGTCGGAGACAAAATAGAGCCCTGCGGCACACCAGCATTTATTTTGTGAGTATCAGACTTGAATTCGTCCAACACATCTTGAATTGAGCGGTTCGAAAGGAAATAACTAATCCAACGAAGAAGAAATTCGTCGAGTCCAAATGTCAAATAAAAGGGCTAGATGCCAAACTCTATCAAATGCCTTAAAAATATCAAGTGCAATAATTTTGCTTTCACCAAATCGGTGGAGAGATTGGTTCCAAATTGGTTGAGATATACCATCAGATCACCAATGGACCTGTTGCTACGAAGGCCGTAATGCCGGTCATTAAGAAGCTCTCGTTCTTCGAAATATTTCTTAAGCTGGAAATTAATCAGCGTTTCCATGACCTTAGAAATAAGGGATGTTAGTGCAATTGGTCGATAATTTGAGGGAGAAGAAGATTCACCTTTTTTTGGGATAGGCTGTACAAATGCAGTTTTCCATCCACTCGGAAAGAGCCCAGAGGAATAGGACATATGGAAAAGTTCACACAAAGGTTTTGCCAGCGGGGATACTATGTGCAACTATCTAGGAAGTATCTGGTTTCTAGAATCCCACAGCAGCAGTAATTTTTCATTTTAACTAGGCGCTTGTACAAGATTTTTAATTAATAGCGGATCCTAGGTAGATAAATCCCATAACAACCTCAAAGTTAAGCAGTTTCTTTAGTGATTTTATGTCCAAGACATTGCTGTTGGGTGTGTTTTATTGGCTTCTCCGTCGTCGGTAGGTAAACTCATCTTTCAAGCTTAATAATTAAAACCTTAACGTTGTTGAATATTATTGAAATTAAGGTTTTGTGAAGAACTTTATGTAAGTTGAACTGAATAAATCGAAAGTTGCTTGTTGAGTTCCTTGATTAATGTTGGAGCTAAGATAAAGTTATTTTCATATTCACTTTGTGTACACTTGGCGGACGGAATTGTTGCTCATACTCATATGTGCTCAAGTTTAATGGTCCATTTGGTATTACACCGGAATTCAGTTTAGAACGCGGTTTTTCTATGATATTATTCTGATTCGTGTTCTCACAGGCTTCAATTGGAACTTGGTATAAATTTAATTTACAAGTTTTTGACAATGGTTCAGCGCGCTAAAGGAATTACGACTTTTCTATATATTTACATATGGTAAGCCTTGACATTGGTGGCGTTCAATGCGTCCACTAAAAGTCAGTCAACGCGCCTCTGATTGGTCATTTAGCCCTAAAAGTTATTTGACTTTTAGTTGACATTTAGTCAAAAAGTTAGTGAAGATTTCTTTGACTAATAAAAGTTAGTTGATTAAAAGTCAGTGTACACATTCAATGTGCACACTGTTTGAGCTTTTAGGAAACAGAGACTGAAAATGAGATGAGCGGTCTGCGCGACCGCTTGATGTGCCAATATTTTATGCAGAAAACTTATGTTTTACAATATTCAAAAAGCAATAACATGTAGCAGTTGAATCAAACAATGTTGGTATGTTTGTATGTGTAAGAAATGATTAAAATAAGGACTATCAATCCAAATAAAATATGTACGTATAGATACGCATAAAACCATTTTATTCTTCGAATATGATGTTATCGATTCTTTTGAACGCTCAATCGCTTAAGACAAAAGTAGGTATTCATTGGGTTACTGAAAATCATACAAAAATCTTCTTTCATTCATATCCATAAGCTCTACAGACATCTACATGAATTTAATTTGCCCTTAATATCTCATTTGCCACTTATTTTGTTCTTCAACTTCACTGCGCAATGAAAGCCGGTGACATCCTTGATAACATCTATTTAAATTATCATTATTTATTTGCCACTGAAGTGGAAGAACGAAAACAACACCACAAGCAACAGTAAAAAATCTAAAAATAAAAATTCAACTTAATACCGAGAGATGGCGCTTGTTTTTCTATTAAACCTTTTTACCTGAATTGGATTTCACAGTTGATTCACCTCTGTTGTCCTTTTTCCAGTCTTCTTCAATATCTGATAAAAACAACAAGTTAAAGCGGTTAATAGTCCAAGTAGGTTGTTTTTTATTTCATTTCATACTTTAAGCTCTTATTTTTCATCTTTTGAGAGCTAAAGAGAAAATATGGTGTGAGTATTCTGACTTCTGAGTATTTGAAATAAGGGTGCATTGATGTAATGCAAAAATAACAACCCCTCGACAACTAGCACAATTCATCGATTAATTTTCATATTCACCCTTGTTGAAAATACAGTGTGACCAATCAGGGAACTTTTTCGGTATGTTGGGTTTCATCTTTATTATTTTAACGACGTATGGGTCATGGATGCCCATCTAATGACAACAAGGGTGGAGAGATAAGCTGAAATCGTTGAGTTGAAAATCAATACAAGGAAAACACAGATCAGCTTGGGGAGCCAGCCATTTTCTCAAATAAATATTTCACAACAGCCGGTAGAGAAAGTACAGAGCTTTCAATACCTAAGTATCTATAGGGAAAGCAAATACTGCTTTCAGTATGTTAAAAAATGTATGGAAGAATAACTCCTTCCATTTAATGACCAAGCTACGACTGTTTGGTTTAATGTGGACTCCGTATGGTTATATGGATGCAACACTCGGAACGTTACAGCTGTCACGAGGAAGCTGAAAACTTTTCGTTAATAAATGTCTACGAAATATTTTTAGGATTTTCTAACCCAATTCTCCTCAGGAGAACGGATCAGTAAATGATGGACTCTATTATACGACGGTAAAAGTGACAGTCCATGTGGTTTCATACCAGGCAAATCAACAATTGATCAGATTTTGACCCTAAGGCATGTGACGCCATACGAAGAATAAGTTTTCACAATCTGTGCTTCTAAGGGTGAAGAAAGCAAAA
Organism: Platycheirus rosarum; assembly: GCA_963971375.1. Classification (NCBI taxonomy): domain Eukaryota; kingdom Metazoa; phylum Arthropoda; class Insecta; order Diptera; family Syrphidae; genus Platycheirus; species Platycheirus rosarum. Next base: position 123,240,583 of record OZ020509.1, on the reverse strand, counting down.
GACCTTTGTTGTGGGTCAATGGCGTTGTTGAGCGAGGCCCGACCGGATCCCGTTTATTGCGACGATTGAGATTATGATAGTCAAGGTTCTTTCTTCTTTAACCAACGATTGTTATGATCTTGACTGGCACCACAACTGTCCCACTTCTCTGCTTCGACAAAGGTTCCTCCTTTGGATTTCGCCGAGTTGACCTCAGACGTCGTTGATGGGATGTTGACGCAACGACGGGCCTCTGTTTTAAATGTTTCTAAATGCATGTGTCGATGCATTTGTTTCACACAAGAGGTTTTGCTCTGTTTTTCTTTCGCGGAAGTGTTTTACACGTATGGGAAAGTTTTTAGGTATTAAAGTATCCCAAGGCACTTTGATGTTCATTGTTGACTATAAGTTAAAATACTTGTACTTACTTTTGGTGGCGCTAAATAGCATGGTGCTTCTGGGTCTGTCTTAAAATGCACCCCAGCCGGCTTCATCTCTAGTCTTCTGTCTCCTATTTTGCACTCCAAGCAGTCGGAGGTTTCCATTTACCTGGTCGCTCCATCGAAGACAAGCTCTACCAATGGATTCTGATTCAATGGAGTTTCGAAGACTGCGCGCTGAAGCGTTGTTGTTCATCCGCACTACATTGCCGAGCCACCTTAGCTGCTGGATACGATTTTTTGGCTAGTCGCTTTACGGCACGTACAACTCGTATTTTTTCGCCAGTCATTACTTCCCGGATAGCAAATAGGACTTTACATTTTTCGTAGTACTTTTCTCTCGAATACCACAAGGGAAATTTCATCCGACTGGGAAAGAGTCCAAGCTTCTTTATCATAAAGCAGGACCGGGATGATGGGTGTTTTGTATATCGTATCCTTGGTTCTTCTCGATATTGCTAATGGTATTCGACTTTTGGTGATGAAAGCACATATTTTTGTATGTCCTCATTTATAATCAGTCCCATGCTGACTCCATGGAATTGAAAGCACTGGTTACTGCCCGCTTCCTTCTGTGTTGTGTTGATTTATCAAATATAGTGCCTGATGTGCTGTATGTTCCGTACTACGTGTTCACGCAAAATTTTGAGACAGTGCGTCACCTTGTCTTAACCCTCTGGTGGTGTCGAAGGTCTCAGTAGCATCCCTAACAATTTTGACGGATAGCAGATAGCATTCTCCAACGTCATCCTGATAAGACGTAAGGTAGACATGTTCCGGTGGAGTTCATCCCTATTTACACTGTCGGTGCAAAGATTTTATAACAAGTACATGTTAGTCGGCCGTAGACTGCCTTAAAATCGATAAACAGGTCGATCGTAGATTTTTCAGATCAAAAACGTTCTTGGTAAGGACCTATTTCGCAAACGGCTGAACACGTTCACATAAAACGGTTGTCAGTAACTGATAGGCGATGTTAAAAAGGCTAATTGCTTTATAGTCGGTGCAGTGGTGGTGGACATCCTTTTTTGTGAATCGGGCAGATGGTACTGAGATTCCAATCTCATCGGAATCAGCTTTTTGTTCTTTTTAATTCGGCAATGCAACTTGGATCTCATTTTGGTCAAGTGGATGTAGTTCTTGGTTGTGATCTAGACTGACAAGTTAATTACTATTAAAAATTTGAACTTAAAACAAAACCGATGCTCCTCTGTTTGAACCACTGTCCTATTCCGTACTACCCTTACCATATAGCGGTATAGCTGAACAAAAATCGATATCACATTTCCACCACACACACGTTCTTTTTTCAACACTTGCCATTGCCAGTCTACCCCACTCATTTGTGTTTCGGAAAGTTCCATTTTCAGTCAGTTCTTCTCATTCACTTGCACGAAAAAGGATAATAATTTCACTGTGCACAGTCATAAAGTTCAGATTCAGAAAGAACAGGAAGAACAAAGTAAAACAACAGGACAAAGGCAATAAAAAGTAGAATTTTTTTATAAAATTTTGTGAAACTTTATAAAAATCTTATCGACTAATCGGTTTTTCAAGTCAAGTGTGTACATTTATTCCAATTGGATTCAAGAATTCTTCAAAAATGAACTTCAATACAAGGTAACAACTAACAACGCATCTGTCAGCTATGACTTCGATTTTTCGCAGAAAACCACCTAATTCGCAGTTTTTGTGTCTTTTTTTTTTGTTTGTCTATCCATAGTGTGTGGGAGAGGTTTAATTATTAGTGCATAAGGACGAACAAACCAAAGGCAGGAAGTCTTGAGAATCTCTATAAAGAAAACCAGATTGAATAAAGTTTGGAAAAGTCGGCTTTGAAAGCAATAACATGCGTGGCCTTGGCGAAGACACAACTTTGATTGTCGCCACTTCTAAGAAATCCAATTGTAATAATAACAACAACTACGGCCAAAAGAAGTCTGGTAAATACATAATGCAATCGGCATCTTCATCTTCGACTATTGCCTCAGCATCCTCTTCGGGTGGCGCCTCGACAGCGACAGCAATAGCTGCGAACAGCAACAATAATTCCAATATGTCTACAACAATTGCTCTGCCAAAGGCTTCGCATGCAAACACCAATGAGGAGATAGCCGGCGGAGTACAGGATACAATCTACTTGTGCAACTTTCGCGTGTCAGTGGATGGCGAATGGTTGTGTTTGAAGGAGCTGCAGGATCTGGACATTCAGGATGGCAGTCGCAGCAGGAACATGAAGGCAAACAATCCAATCGATGATAACAATGGTATACATTGTCACAAAGGTTATGAACGTCATGTCGATGTTGCACACGGCTTAAATAGATACGAACGTGATTGGGCTAATTTCTGTAGGTTGCTTTTTTTTCTCTTTTTACTTTTATTTTTTCCAAAAAAAAACTAAACTCTTTAACACCACTTACTCTACAACACAGCCATGAAAATATCACAAATCCATTTCTTTTTCAAAAGTAATTTCTATTGTTTTCAATTTCTATTTTTCTTTGCACTTTGTTTTTAATAAGTTTTGTGCAAGGGTGGAAGAATTAAATTGTCATAAGGGTAGGCGATAGAAGGGTTTGGAATGAGATTCACTTTTGAATTTGGGCAGTGATGCACGAGTCTTGCCACACAGAGTTTTCTTTCGGTCGGTGAATTAAATGTTTAATGCAAATCGTTTTTTTTTCTTTTGTGTAATTTTTATGAAACGCTCGGATTATCAAGGGGCTAAAATAGTTATTTGCAATGAACGGTATTTTAGTCACCAAGTTTGCATATACAATGATGACATTGTAAAGGGAAGATCCATTGGGATTTAAAAACCACGCAATTGTATTCTGAAATTCATTCTCTCAGTCTTTGAAAATGAATAAAATCGTTTGTGTAATTAGATCTTGATCATAAGCTATTCGAAGACTAATGTTTTCCAAAATGACAGGATTTGGTAAAGTGGTATGTAGTAGAATATTTAAAATCCTATTCACCTTGTCTTTTTCAAATTCTTAAAATTCTTTTCATTAAAACGAAGTCGAAGTGTAAATCTTTGATATTAATGAACCATAACGTTTGTGTAGTTCAGTAGACACAACTCCACGTTTAGTTATACGGATCTTATAGTCTTTTGTTGATGTGGACATAGGGTCATACATATATATCCTATTCACAATGAAAAAATTAGCTTTCAGTAAGCGGTTTCCAAGTATTCTCGAAAGTTAATAGAGTTTTTCATCTGATGCCTTCAGTCGACTTTTTTTTGGTCTAGTTCTACTTTTCGGTTATAAGACCTTGCTCAATACCCAACCCAATATACAAAGCACATGCTATTCTTCTAACTTTTCTTTTACTTTTAGTGGCGCTGCCCCTCCTGTCGGCTCTCAGCTTCCAAGACTGCGCGCTGGAGCGTCAATGTTTATTTTGGCCGTTGGATACGGATTTTTTTTATACCGGATCGTAAATAGGATCACAAATCGTGCATAGTACTTTTCCTTCGAATACCCTAAGGGAGCTCTGCGATATTGTTCCCTGTGCTTACAGCAGTGCCCTGGTAGACAAATTCACTGACTTCCTCAATTCTGACCAAGTCGGTGGTGGGATTTTGATTAGTTCTTCCTATCACATTAATGTCATCAGCATACCCAAGTAACTGCGTGGAATTTTCAAAGATAGGGCCTGATGTGCTGGCCTGGATGTTCCGTAATATCTCTTCAAGCACAATATTGAAACAGCTGCATGACAGTCAAATTGTCGTAACCCTCAGGTGGTGTCAAAAGCTTTTTATCATTCTCCATCGTCATCCTGATAAGACGTATTAGTTTAGCGTGAAATCAAAAGGTAGACATGGCTCGTTACAGTTCATTCGTGTTATCACTGTCGTAGGCTGCCTTAAAATCGATGAACAGGTGGTGGGTCTCGATGTTAAGTTCTTGGGTTTCTCCAGGATCTGGCTTAATGCGAAGATTGGTCATTCATAAATTTTGTAGGTTTTTCTTGTATGAGTGGATTCCACTGCATCACTTGATTTGGCTTTTCGAAGCGTATGTTTAATCCACTGCCACTTTTGGCGTCGTAAAATGGAGTCAATCGATTCCTGACCTGCAAATCTTAAGGATCTCTTATAGACATCTATTAACGAACGTTTGGAGCTTCCTCGTGATGTAACTTTCCAAGTGGTGCATCCATGTAGCAGAACGGATTTAACAATGCAGCAAAACAATCTTAACTGTATCCTTCAACTCAGGCAGTTATTCCTCCATATATTTATCAACATACGGCTCATACGGCTGTTCATGCCTTGTTTGGTTCCGCCTTCGGTTGAAATGTTACTTCCAAGGTTATGGAAGCTCTGTACTTTTTCTACCGGCTGTTGAGAAATATTAACTATAGAGGATGACTGGGTCCCGAAGCTGATTATTTTTGTTGTTTTTAAGTAGGACGCTAGAGTCCATCGAACCCCTTCGTCTGAATATCATTCCCTTTTTCCTTTTTCGGTGACCCAGGCCGTCACTACGAGTAGATACAGGAGTTCGATGGATTTCGTTGGCGCCGGCCACTTGTAAAAGCTCTGCAGGATTGCCGTCGTCGCTTTTTTGGTCGTCAGCACTTTGATTGCGGTAAAAATCTAATTATTACTAGGATGTGCGATCCGTATTCGAGAGTTTGTTGATTCGGACAGCTCAACAGGTATCGGTTGCCCATTGCTATCAGTCAATCAGTTCAAAAGCACAACAAAGTGCTCCTTTCACCTCCTGAGCTGGTCCTCATCCTAGATGAGCATAGAGCCATCTATGCCTTTAACCAAGTATTGTTTTGGGCGTTCTACCGACTATTCTTTCAGCAACTGATATGAAAATATTTTTCAAAGCACTCCAGTGGTTTACGAGTCGGGTTATGTACTGCTGATTGTTCTCATGCCGTGAGAATGGTGGTCCCTGAATTATTGCCGTGGTACACGCATGATCCTTTAGTCTATCGACGTTAAGCTTGAACACTTGGATGATTCCATTGGATCTTTGAACATATATGGTGGTCTCGGGCAGTCCCCATAATAATTTGTACTAGTGGGATAGAAATAGTAAAACATTTATGTATAAATCAGCGAAATTGCGGATGTTGATTTACACTCCTGAAGTTATGCAACATTTTGAACAAGGCTCAAACGCCTATCTCGAATGTTACATTCGGCTTTCAACAATTCAAATCTACTTTGTCGTAGCTCAATTGTAGAGCCCGGCTTACAAAAAAAAATTTCGGACTTTGTTTTACAGAATGGGTTCATGATGGAGAATCTACCAAACTGGTTCTAGGCAATGATCACTTCCAACTTTTAAACTGCCCTTACTTTTTGTGACATATAAACCACTCTTGTTTAACATTTTCCATAAACACTGTAAAAACAAATCTATGCATAACTTTTTTTAAGTTTTATTTGCATTTTAAAAAAATAACACAATTAAATTCTTCCTAATTTGCAAAATTAAGAAAAAAAATTTAAATATATAGTTTTAAATAAATTACTACAGCAAAATTGAAAATTTTCAGCCTAAGCTTCAAGCTTTTGTGTTCAAATAATATAACAATATCATATTTTTAAAAGATAAAACCTATTTAACTAATATTTTTCAGAAAACTTAAAAAAATAATATTTTCTTAAAACATTTTATTTTTTTTTGTATGGTTTTTCTGAAAATTAATATTATATCCTGAGGCAACGGTTTCTTGGTTGTTACATTTTCTTCTGCCAATATTTTTACTTTTTTTTCTCGTTTACAATTCCTAGCTTAGAAACGTTTACAATCTCTATTGACTTTGAACAGGATGCCCGTTCTGCATCGTCATTCTTGGTTTCCTCATTTACTGAATCTGAATCCATTGAAGAAATGGGTTTATCAAGATCAATACTACTTCTCTTTGTGCAGAGGGGAAAGCAGCTTGACTTTGATGTTAAAGGACTTCTTACACCCTTCGATTTATCCTTATTCGGCTTTGATGTCTTGAACATTTCAGGTGAAGAAGCAATCGATGAACTCTCAGGTCCAAGCAGTACCTCTTCGTCTTCTTTAATTGAACGCCTTTTCAATTTTTCATTGATGCTTACTCTCTTTTCTTTCTTTGAAGGTTTTTTCACCTCTGGCTTCGAATTGCTCCATTTAACGATACAAGCCACTGATATGACAAATAGCAGTAATAAGGCAGCTACTACGATTGTTATATAAATGTACATATTTCGACGGCTGTCTTCTGATTCCTCCAGTTTGGATATTCCTTGAATGTTGTCATCGGTCTTGCCAAATATTTCATTTAACCAATCTTTTGAATGTTTTTCTACCTGCTTTGCTCGATTTTCAAGAGCCTGATAGTTTTGAGTCTTATGACGTTTTTCATTGGTCTTTGCAATGACAATATAATTCGAATTTTTTCTTCGAAGCGTTTCCATAATCCTTAAAACTGCTCCTAGACCAGGATAGAAAACATCGTCTTTTAAATGAATTTCAAGATTTTCCAATATCCAGTTATTAAATCTTCTATTGAATATATCTTGGCAGATGCCTTGAAAGTTATAACATCTAGTTGTCAATTCGAAGTATCTCAAAAGCACAAATGCTGATTTATATGATCTTAAGTCAAAGGTATGTTTTCTTTTAAACGGAAGCCAGATATTTCCAAGTAAGCCATACTCTTCCGAGTCAAGTCGTGGAAGAGCAATGATCATATCGTTACCATCTACTGTGTGTTCATTTTGCATCTCCAGTTGAGTGCAGGATATATCTTCTTCTTTGTTATCAATGATTATACGTAAAGGTTCGATTTTATTGTCGAAATCAAAGAAATCGTTTAAAGGAGATCGCCATCCATTTCCATTTGTATTGAGAAAAGTTTTGCTTTGAGCATATAGTTGAAGGATATTTTTGACGTTTTTCAATTTAATCAGACCAGCGTAATAGGAATGCATAGATATTGGAATTATGTAGAATTTCAAGTATCTGAAAATTCTTTTGCTTTTAAAAAATCATATTTTTTGTCAAATTAAGTTCAATTTTACCCTCCTAGCGTGTCAAAAAAAGCTTTCTGTGCTAATGTTTTTGAGTTTCCAATTGTTGTTCGATCGATCATATTGTTTGCTTCATAGAAGTATTGAATAAGAGTTGTAGCAAGTTCGTCATCCAATAAGCAATTGGGAAGGTCTTTTGGTATGAGAGACTGTAATGCACAAGAAAAAGAAGAAATTATTCTTATTAAGTCTTAATGATTCATTATATATTTCCTGGCGGCGGGAAACCTATAAATTTTAACCAGATCATTGTCTGCAACTTGAAAAGAATCATAAATGTTTCAACCGTTCTGAGCCAAGTCAGGTGTTTGGTAGTTTCAGGAGTTCTGTAATGCAGATAAATGGCATTTTTCATTTTAAGCCCCGAGCGGCACACAGCTGGACCTGAGCGAATCAATAGAGCTAGCTCTAAATGGAGCATGACCTGAGCGCTCTGATCTATTTAAGAAACACAACTGAACACTGAACTGTCATTGAATTTACCTGTCTGGAAATTTCTTGAAATACTGTTATTTTCACTCCGTAGATTAAAGGACCCTCTGCCCAGATATGAAAAAAACACTAAAGGCCCGTCATAAGCTAGAAAAAAAGAGAATCATAGTGGGGTAGTGTCAAGTGTTCTGTAATGCAGATAAATGGCATTTTTCATTTTAAGCACCGTGCGGGGCACTTGACCTGAGTGAATCAATAGAGCTGGCTCCGAATGGAGCGTGATCTGAGCACTCTGATTCAAGAAAAGTGCAATTAAAAAAGCAAATCTAGATCAAATCTCAACACGAAAGATTTGATCTCTGATGCCGTGGAAGATTTGATCTGAATGCACACATACATGTAAATAATCTTTGTTGTCAATGACGAGAGACAACAGACAACAACCAAATGAAATATAGGGATGCAAGCGATACATCGATGTTTTAAAAATCGATGTATTGTTCATAAACATCGATGTAGAAACTCATTTAAACATCGATACATCGTTCTTGGTGAACGATATTTTAATAATAGTGCCATGCGTGTCAGAACGTGTGTATCTCCGAAAAGGAAAACGTTGTGATCTCAAATTCAATGTTTGTTTGTGAAATTTCATAAAAAAACAGTTTTGTGTTTGGCAATTGTTTTGGTCTGACACATACGTGGATCAGTTTAAATTTTAAAATCGTGAAATGTCATTTCTTTATTAAAGTTATGAAATTGCGATTGTTTATCTGAGGGAGGTAATAACAAAATAAACACAAATTTTAAAAAAGAAGGAAATATAATTGAAAAAGAATCGATAGTGGAATGTTACAAGCCCAGGCAACATTTTTTTTGAAAACAAAATTAGTTACAGGATGGCAAAAGTCGGAATCGTCAGTGAAAGGGATTAGAAAAGGGGGAAAATAAATGAAAGGCAATCCGAATGGCGTGGTGTAGGGTGTAGGGGTTGAAAATGTTTTTTTTTCTGATTTCCGACGAAGTTTAACTTCTGTTTGATAAATGGTCCACATATCGGCAAAAAAACGGGTTTTCGATTTTTAGTTTTACTAATAGCGAGTTTCATTCAAGAAAAGATTTGCTCTTTCTGTCAAAAGATTTGATCTTTTTCAGTTTTGAGAGTTTCATTGCAAGAAAAAGAGCAAATCTAGATCAAATCTCAACACAAAAGATTTGATCTCTGATGGGGTGGCAGATTTGATCTGAATGCACATATACATGTAAATAGTCTTCGGTGAAACGTCAAATGGAAAATGTTTTGTTATTTGTCGTTTGTTGTAAACTTTATAATCGCATTTGATGTTTGACAAATGCAATGAAACACAAACTTCAAAATTAAAAATGGCTGGCTAGTTATTGTTTTTCTTTCTATTTTATTATTATTTGTATTCTTGAATTAAAAGAAGCAAACGTTTATTGAGCATCAAAAAACGAGTTCATAAATATTTTTCTTAAACATAGCGAAAATATCGATATCATCATCATAACATCGATGTTCAAATATCAAGCTGTCGCGCCAATAAATTCATTTATTTATTCATTTTAGCGACACAAGACAGGATTAAGTGTCGGAAAAATTATTAAATACTTTCTCGATTACTGAAATGCAAAGTTGTGTAAGGCGGCTAAGGAATATTCGTTAGATTTAATTTTTCTTAATATAACCTGCAGCAAAGATATTCTTTGGTAAGAGTCACTTCCAGGCCAAATAAATCTATTCTGTTTGAACCGATATACAATATTTTATAAAAACAAACTTTGCAATGCTAATAATATAATTTTTGTATGACGATTACAACTGCATTCTTACTCGCTCTTTTATCGATTGCAATTTTTTGTGTCTGATATAAACGAAATTTTGCTTTACAGTCAACTTGCTGCACTTTGTTTCTCTAGACAAAATGTTCTAAATACAAATTGAGATGCCATTTACCAGTATTTATTGGTAAATGATCAAACTAAGCGATAAACCTAGTTGCTAACTGGTGCAAAAAAGTTGGTGAAAATATAGAATTCTCAAATGAAGTTTAATACCTAGGGGTTACCTACCGTAGAATAAAAACTAACATTCTCATGGTTCGTCTGCCTCACTTGACGAGCTGCATTGTGCGGTTCTACACTAACTGTTATACCTTTGAACAAGGGGGATTTGACTAGTTGTGCCCGCAGGTCTGCTTGCGTTAGCAAATCTTTTTTAATTATTACTTAATTTACTTGAGAAACATATAGAGACATTTTTTTAATAAATTAACTAAAACTGCAAACTGGCCAAAGAAAAAAATTATTTAACACATCACACAAAGTGACAGAACGTGTGTACGATTTACGATGTACGTATAATTTTTGTCCTTGCATTGGGGGCGTTCGGTGCCGTATAGCTTTGTAGTATAATGCTATTGAAATATTTTCAAAATGTCGGCTATTGTTTTTGCTTTTTTACTGTCAAAGCGAGCAAAAGTTCAACCAGTTTCTACTTCAGCTTTGAGTTTGAGCCACGTTACGGTTATCTTGTACACGAACCAAACGTAACGTCAAAGCCAAAGCGACATTGTGATAAGATGTATTGATTTCCTTATGGTTGAACTTGTAAACGTCAGGCAAAACCGAAGCTAAAGCGTGATTGTGTTTTAGCCATTATGGATTCGTGCAAAAAAAATTCTAACAACCAAACATGACATTACGATTATAGAGAAGTCGAAAAAAGTGGGTCCGGAAATTGCATCCGTCTGTCTGTCTGTTCGCACCTCTACAGCCTAAACGGATGGTCCCATTTGCTTCAAACTTTGTATTTAGTATTTATTTGGTAGTATCTCGGGGGGTGTTTTTCATTTTTGCTCTAGGTCGAAAAATAACGGCACCTGCCATACAATTTTTAACAATAAGTTTGATTTTCTCGAAAACGGCTCTAACAATTTTGATAAAACTTTCAAGGTGCTAATTTTTTTACAACAATACATCTTTCAATTACAATGAATTTTTCGAAATTTGTTCTATAACGGTACCTCTCATAGAACCGGTTTTTTCAAATGCGGTTTTATCGTAAACCATTATCCCGATTTCAATAAAGTTTTGAACACAGGAAGTCATTTATAATTCAATTTATATAGCATTTCAAAATTTTCAAAAACTTTTTTTCGGTTTTTTTTAAATTTTCTAAAAAAAATTGCTTTTTAAAATATTTTGTTCCTAGAAAACTCTTAAACTAATTAAAAAAAAAAGAACGAATTTTTTTGAGTTTTTTTTAATTTTTTTTTTTAACGGTTTGTTAAAAATTTTAAAAAAATTTGTTTTCTGATAATAACTACAAGCTGCTTGATGTTGGCATACTCAAAAAAAAATTGGTATATGTTTTCGGAAAGTTTTTCAAAAAAAAAACTGTTTTTTGAAAAAAAAAACTGGTCAAACGATTTTGAAAAAAAATGTTTCTATGAAATTCAAAACTGTAAAAGAAATTAAAATTGCTTACTTATTTTTTTTTTCAAAAAACGTGTTAACTAGTAATTTTTAAGTAATTAACAAAATTTCAAATGATTTTACCTGCTTTTTTCAAAAATCTCAAGCCCCAAGACCACTGTCCCACATTAGATCATTAGTGCGACTCAGTCGTGCACTTAATTTTTTTACAATCACGCCATACATTGGGTTGTTGCGTACTTTTCTCCTCTGAAGCGTATATTGAAACTTTTTATTTTAAGCTTCGTTTACACCAGGTCTCCAAGAGCTGTATTTTATAGAGAAATACAGTGATTTATCAATGATGACAAAAATTTTCTGACTTCACTTTCATCTTTTATTATTATTTCATTTCTTATGTGAAGACTTTACCTTAAAATTGAAAATTAATTGAAAAGTCACTTATGCTAAAAACATTAAAATACGATTTTTGTTTCCGAGGCTAACGCAAGCAAGGCCGCGGGCCTAGCTAGTTTGTCCTTATAAGTGCTCCTTTCCATCTATTGGGGAAAAGATCAAAAAGTAAAACGATGGAATTGCTACCGCGGTGATTTGCCAGTATGAAACTATTATAGATAGGGTAAGGTACTTTGATGATAAGATAATATGATGATAGGGTAAGAGACTTTCTTCAACAGCGGGCTTATGGAAAAAGATATCTTTTTTACTCTGTTGAACCCAACACTAATTTGCTTATACCTTGACTTACAAGAGGGTTTGATGCCAACACACTAGTTGACCTGGCGAAGTTTGGGAAAAGAAATGTTTCAAGTAATTGAAAAAATAAAAAGATTGAAAAGTAGAGCAATGAAAACTTAAATGTTCAACTGAGAACTGAACATATCCTAATCTGGCTCGAAGAACCTGCTGAAACTGCAAGCCGCTAGAGAAGGCCTCACACATCCATTTCAAACTAAAAAGGCCTATGGTATAACACGCCTCAAAGGTGCCTTTCCTGATGATAACTTTTAAAGAAATTGTTTCTTAAAAACCCTCTTTTTCTCTCCAAAACTATTATACCTTGTTCTTAAAAAAATTTTGAAATTATATTTTCTAATATGAATTTTTACATCTTTATCGAAACAACTTCAATTCATGAATATCAAATTTATTTCCATCTTCTTAGCTTCCCTTCTTAAGAATACCAAGTCTTGGTGCAGGAATAGTGCCTTCAACATCCCTATGTCTGTTCTTTTTCGAAATGCTGAAACGCTTCTTCTCATCCACTAGAATTGATTTTGTCGTTCGAAGGTTTGCGGTGGCGGGAGATTTCTGAGTCTGCTTTCTATCTCTTCCCGAATCAGAATCCATCGAAGAAGTTTCAATAATAGCCGGATCGTTTTCGTTCGAGCAGAATCCACAACATTTAGTTGTCTCGGGCTGTGTTGTACTCGAAGTTCTAGCGTTTCTCTTTGAAAATTTCTTTGATTTAGATTTGTCAGTAAATGAATTTGAAATTAAGACTTCCTCATCGTCTTTTCGCTGTTTTCTACCAAACCAACTAGTTTTTTTAGGTTCCGCTGGTGGTTTATAAGGCTTGGATTTTTGCCAAGGCCTTTTCTTACACAAAGTTATGGCAATTACTACAAAAACAATTAAAACAAGGCCGACTGATACAGCTATTGCAATGTAAATGTACTTTTTTCTTTGACAACTCTTTTCCTTTTCGATAAATGTTTCATCCATGAAATCGGCCAAAATAGCTGTGTCTGTATCTTTTATTTGGAAAATACTCTTTAACCAGTTTTCAGAGTTTCCAATTTGTTTTGTCTTAGTCTTGGCTCTCTTCGAGTTCTGTATTCTTTGACGCTTTTGATGGCGATTTTCATCTACGATTACAATTTGCTCAGCATGTTTCCTACGAAGCGTCTCTATGATCCTCAATATTGCCCCAAGACCAGGATAAAGCACATCGTCTTTTAAATGAATCTGTAGATTTTCCAATATCCAATCCTTGAGTCTCTTATTGAAGAAGTCTTGATTAATGTTTTGAAACTTATAGCATCTTGTTGTCAATTCGAAATATCTCAAAAGAATAAATGCAGATAATGATGACTGAAGATTGAAAGTTCGCTTGCGTTTGAACGGTATCCAAATGTTTCCCAGCAGGCCATTTTCTTCCGCATCAAGTCGGGGTAGAGCGACAATCATTTTCTCATCTTCACCAGTTCTTTCATCCAGCAAATCCAACTGACTGCATGAGGTGTCCTCGTCCTCATTACTCATGATAATCCTAAGTGGCACAATTCGCATGTCAAAGTCTGAAAAATCTGACAAAGCAACTCGCCAGCCATTACCGTTTGTATTTAGAAAACTCTTGCTCTGACTGTACAGTTCAAGGATACTTTCAACAGTAGCCAACTTCAACAGACCCCCATAAAATGAATATTTCGAAATAGGGATCATGTAGTACCTCAAGTATCTGAAAGAGTGTCAATGTTAAAAAATGGTCGGGAGAGAAAAAAAAAATTGGCTGAGATCTATTTACCCTCCTAATGTGTCATAGAAAGCTTTTTGTGCCAATATCTTCGAATGTCCTTTTGTCATCTTATCAACAATCTGGCTGGCTCCATAGAAATATTGCATTAAAAGCTTTGCTAATTCATCGTCTAGTAGACAGTTGGGAAGGTCTTTTGGAATGAGCGACTGCAAGAAAAAAGACAAAGACCGAAAGTCATTAAGTATATTGTATCCAAAAGGCTAGGAAAGGCATAGAGGCATAGGCTAGTCGCTAGTTAGTTGAACATTTGTTTGGACAATAACATAAACATGAATACGATAATTGTTTTCTTGTTAAGGAGAATTCAGCATTGTTGTTTCGTAGTCATATACATATTAATACAAACTTTGTCCAATCTTTTTTGGAAGATTTTAAGCAAAACTTTTGGCTTGTTAACTTATAAGGTCCAGCACGTGGAAGAATTGAAACCGCATGACTATTTACGTATCCGATAAACAAGGATAAGTTTTGGTTAAAAGTCTATGCCAGTAACAAAGTTAAAAGGTTTGGAGAACAACAACCAGGAAAATCCATCATTGAGATAAAACACCATTGACAATTTTTTCAAAAGAACACGACTATTGATACAAGATGAAAATAGGTTCCTAACAAATTACGTTTAATTGGGAAGTATTGTAAGCACGCAATACGTAAACTTCCCAATTAATATTTAATAACATAATCTTAAGCTTACTTTCCCTATAAAGAGAGATGCTATCTGCGTTAATATAGTCTAAATCAGAAAATTAATTCGTTTTGTAGTTAACGCTGTGTTTAAGGTTCAAACTGCATTCAAAAGAGAAACTTAATTTTCGTTTGCTTTTGACTAGTTGACTGCTTCCATGCGTTAGGCATGACCTGTTTCGTATGTATCATGGAGTATTAACGATTGCTCTAAGGGCTGTGTTTTTATGATGCAATGTTTGCCTGTCTTTGGTGCAACTTCAAAGGTTGTTCCGTACGTTCATACAGATTTAAGCACATTCTTGTAGATAAGCCGTCTGTAATAAATTTGTACACTAGAGTACTTTCCAATAAGCCAATTAATTAAATTCTCGTAAATTAATATCGAGTTCTTCTCGTTTCTTTTTAATGTGTGTCTTCCATTTTAGCTTGGGATCAGAATTCATATAGATACTTGGTTTCGTTAATATACGGTATTAGTACTTAGTTAATAACGATAGGCTGATTGTTCAAAATGCTTTTAAGTGAAGTAAATATGTGTTGGCTAGGATTCGTTTAGATTAGAATAATGCGCCATATCTTTGTCCAGTTTATTATTTTATTAAGTGTTTTCTGTAGCTTTTCGTTTGCTCTTTCGATAGACCCGGCAATACAGCAAATGTGGCTATCTTGAAGTTTTCTTCGTAGAGTATATCTTAAATATAATTATGAACAACACTGGGCTAAGAACACTTCCTTGTGGGACACCAGCATTTATTTCTTTAAATTCTGAATATTCCGTTCTATGTCTATTTTCAGAAAAATCTATTTTCCAGGTTTGTTTTCAAAATGTAATATTTTTGTTTCGGAAAAACCTATTTTATTCTATACTTGATCTATTGTTAAGTGGTTGCTTCTAAAATCAAATTGGTGTTCAGTAATAACATGTTTTTTTTCTACATCTGAAAGTATGATGTTAAGTAATGATTTCTCAGAGACCTTAGAAATTACTGGTAATAACGATATACGCCTGCAAGACTTCTTCTCATTAAGAGTTTTCCCTGGTCTTGGAACCATATTTCCTTGGGCTAGTTTCCATTGAAGTGGATTGTATGCACGCCTATACGGAGCATTGATCAGATGTTGGATTTTTGAAATTTGATCAGATGTTGCATTTTTGAGTTTACCGCAGAGATGATTCAAAACCATTTTGTGTTGAAAAAAATTGTTGAGTGCTTTTCTTTTTTCGAATAGAAACTTTTAATTTTTTATTTATCGCTACAATAATAGTCACCCGATCTTAAGTCCATTAATAATTTTTGGTATGACGTTAAGAACTCGGTTGAACGAGCCAAACCAACAAATAACTCGCCTCTTTGGCTGACTGATTGAGTCTATGCAATCGCTGTATACAGCTGCTAACAAACAATGATCACACAACTATATTAATGTTTAAGTAAGATATCAGTAAAATTAAAGAAGTCGATGAAAGTAAGCTATTTTGCTATATACTTGACACCAGTTTTCAAGAAAATAAAATTTTTTTATGTCTCGTCTTATTATAATGAATTAAAATTGTAAAATGCACACATAATCACATTAAAACAAGATGCTGCAGAGTTGAATTTGGCACTTGGTAGCACTTCTAATAAGAGTTGATTTGCTTTAATGTTACCGTCGTTATAGGTTTCATTCATTAGTTCTCTTTTGAACGAATTTGGGAATGAAATAAATGCTCAATCCCAAAAAATAGAATCATTATTGTGAAATTTTTTTTTGCGATTTTTTTTCACTAACTGTTTGCCCACCCTAGGAAAAATTTCTTGCTACGCCAATGCTTTCACTTCAGAACTGATGATATTGTTCCATTTAGTGTAGAAACTCATTTAAACATCGATACATCGTTCTGGATGAACGATATTTTAATAATAGTGCCATGCGTGTCAAAACGTATGTATTTCCGAAAAGGAAAACGTAGTGATCTCAAATTCAATGTTTGTTAGTGAAATTTCATGCAGCACTAGTTTTGTGTTGCAATTGATGAAAGATTTGTTTGTCTGAGAAGGAGAAAATCGATTCTTTTCTCAAAGAATCGAAACCAGAAGCACGCCCCGCCCTGAACGCACTTTCAGTGTCTTTATTAAATTTATGAAATTGCTATTATTTATTTGCGGAAGATAATAATAAAATATGACTTCCGGCGAAGTTTAACTTCTTATCTTATGGTCTACAGAAAAGTTGTAGATAATTAAAAACAATACAATTTTTTCTTCAGGGTATCTTTCAACATAACCTCAAATCTTAATCAACTAAAAATAAAATAAGTCGTTGGAATTAATCTAGCTTTCGCTTTTTCATACTTCATGGTCTTCAACAAAATATTAATATGTCCTTTATAAGTAGATGCTTTTTTTTGGATACTAAAATCAAAGTTAAATCAACGAAACATTAACATCATTTGAAAGCCGCCACGAGCCATTACATGTCTGCCTTTCATTATCTTTTAGCCATTTAAGCGAAATAGCCAGTTGCAACATTCCACTAAAACAATTTAATAATACACTTAGGGTGTTTCCTTAATTAAAGTTAATTTTTCTTTAGCCGTACCACACGAATATAGAATGCTTTGTATTCTTCACATTTTATATGCAGTATTTAAAAACTAAGATATTTATTTTATTTATGCTCGCAAAATAATTAACATAAGAGTATTTTAAATTCTTTTTATTCGGTCTGTCTAAAATAAGATTTTCGAATCTTCGATCATAAAATACTGGAAAAAAGTCAAGACACAGAAGCCATAGAAAAATAAAATCCTAAAGGAGCCGACCCATGGAATCCGTTCATCCGTTGCGTTGCCGCATACAACTGACAGCTCGATTAAAAACACGTGTTCTTATGGGAGGTGACATATAGGAATCGCATGTGCCAGACGCATCAAGTAAACTAACTTTTAACTTTTCTCTCCGGCAAATTCGATGACATTGAATGTCAAAAGCAATGTAAAGTTTCAATTGTTTTCTAGTCATGGGCTGTTATTAAGCGCAATTTTCGCTGCCACTTATTGTTATTTAAGTAGCAGCGAAAATTGCGCTTGTTTTTCCTTAAATATCAATAAGTAGCAGCGAAAATTGCGCTAAGTAACAAGTACAGGAAAAAGAAGGGGATATAAAATAATAAATGCTGAAATTTTCACTAAGAAAAAATAATTCAAAAACCAAACCTATAATCTTAGGACCATACTTTATTTGTTTTAGTTTCACATTGAAGCGTATATAATTGGCGCCGTTGAATCTAATGCGTATTCTAAGAACTCGTCCAACATTTTTAACTATTCATCCATTTTTTTTACTTTTATTATGACAAAACTTTCCAAAACCACAACAAAACCCAAATGAAATGCAAACTTCGCCCAAATTTGGGAAAGGTCATTGTAGTGCAAACCGATGTAAATCTTTCTAAAAACCCAGATATCTAAACAAGTGTTCTAATAAAACATTGTTCTTTTTTAAGTTACTATCAAAATGCAAAATTACCAAAATAGCGAACAAAATATTCTCTGCAATTTGTTGGAAAACGAATCTGTAAATCCACATTCATGTATTTCCCATAATTTTCATGAATTAATATCACTATCGAACAAGTACGATTTTAATATTTTGTATCCTCTTTACCAGTTACCAAATCACACTATCACTCTTAACTCACCCATCGACCCATCGCTAGTTCGTTTTACATTGTGTGTAAAAAAACGCAACGGATTCATTTGGTCACCAATTTTCATCGCATGCGGCAATGTCACCGGATTCGTTGCCGCAACGGACGCAACGGATTCTATGGGTCGGGCACTTTATAGTGGAATTGATTTCAAACAATATGAACATTGGACAAGCAAGACAATTAACTCAATATTCAAAAATAGCCTTAACTCTATCTCTTGTCCCAACGTAAGAAAATTCTTTCAAATCTAATTAGCTTTTTTCAGAGCACAATCCCTCACTAGACTTCCAACTATATCCATAAACTTTTTTTACTTACTAATTCATTCCCTGTTTACGGAAATTTCATTGGGGTGTCTTAAAAAACCAACAATTATTCTAAAAACTTAAAGTTGAACCCATTCAGGTAGAGAAGCGGAACCTTGATACAAAACTAGGGTTTATACCGCAACATACTCTTAGGATTATAATTTTTTTCAGTTTTAATAGTTAAAGCTTATTTTGAAAAACTCGTTAAATGGTGTTAGCGAACACAGTACGTCCAAAAAGTAAAACATCGTTTTGATGTATCAAAATATTTTTTCAATACTCCTTAAAAGATTTAAGATACGAAGTAATCGATATAGAAATTCATACCTCAAAGTCTCTTCTAGCAGCCAGCAATGCAATATCCTCCGAGGAAAAACAATTCTTCCGCCTCCCATTCGCATCGCCAAATAAATTTGTTCCAACAAAATTCCTGATTCCCTTCGTTCGTTCCTTCTTGCGTTTAGGACTTTCAAGTTCACTTTCATCAATATCGTCGTACTCAACAACCTTCGTATCAATTACCGCTACATTTCCGTCCTTTCCATTACCCGCTGCACTCTTTAGTATTCCAAATAAAACAAATATTGTTAAAAATATATGACAAATTATTCGCATTATGTCCAAGTGACATTGAAAACTATCTGACAGCAAAATCCTCGAAAAATTGATTCGAAAACTTTAAGTCAAATCTGAATTTTCCAAAAATCCCTTTTCATTTTCAACTTACAGCACGTGAACCCTCCGAAATCGAGAGAAGTAATTTGGTCAATATCTGCAAACTTGTTGTTAAGGAACTTCTCGAACAATCCTTGAGGTATGGTCGAATGCTGGACTCTGACCATCTGCCGTTGCAGCATTTTTTCATAGTCATTGAACATGTCTTGGGTCATGGTTTGCGACCGAAGAAGGTGCGTTACTGTTTTTTTTTTTTAAGGTTTGAAAACGTTCATGTTTGATGAGAAATTTGTAGGGTCTTCTTGGGCCACGCAAAGAACTGTGGGATCTATTACAAAGCGTTGAAAACTACTGCATTGAAGCTCAAGATATAACGGCGAGTGTTCGAGATTTACCGACAGTTAGGACACATATTGGCCGAGCCAGAGCTTGGCTGCGGATAGCCTTGATGCAGAAAAAACTAGCCGACTATCTTCAGGCTCTGATTGAGCATCGTGATGATTTTCTGGTCGAGTACTATGAACCACATGCCTTAATGATGACTGACGAGGTATAAGAAAATTCAAAAGAAAAGGGCAACCCTCCAATTCCACGCTTTCTCCCTTACAGATTGTTGTCATTATGGGTATCCTTGTTGGGCTCAATGTCATTGATTGTAATTTGTGTGTAAAAGAAGAAGACTTGGATTCCCAGCAGGGAGTTATTGATTTTTCTCTGTACCTTCGGTCAAGCTCCCGTGGTGCTGAAACTGATGAAGATGGAAATAACGCGCTCGAAGGCCCCGGAGGCAATATGATTGCTGTTCTTGACCAAAAGAACTACATAGAAGAGCTCAATAGGCATTTGAAGTAAATACATCTAAACCAGCCAATAGTTGTTGCTGATTTAATTCGAAAATTCTATTGCAGTGCAACAGTTGCGAACTTACAGGCAAAAGTTGAATCACTTACCACCACGAACGCCCTTATGAAAGAGGACTTGGCTATTGCTAGAAATAGTCTGCTAGCTTTACAAGCTGAAAATCAAGCTCTGCGACAAAACACTCATAGTCACAGTACGTTCTGCACTTTTTTTTGTTCATTTAGAAATAATGCATGTCCTTTTTGTATATAAAAATCTAGATCAAATAGTTCCTGCTGCTTCCATGCAATCGATACACAGTGATCATAGTTCGAGCTCCAGCAATAAAGCCAACACAGAAGCGCAAGCTGAAGCTTTGGCTGAGGAACAAAAAAAGATCGAAGAACTGGAGAAAGAACTCAAATTGCAGGTGTCGCTTAAGGCTGAGTCCGATATGGCTATGAAATTGCTAGAGAAGGACATTCATGAGAAACAAGACACTATTGTTTCGTTGCGAAGGCAATTGGACGATATAAAGCAGATTAATTTGGAAATGTATAGGAAGTTGCAGGTTTGTAGAACACCGAAGGCGATTAATACATAAGTTTATTTTATTGTTTTTTTGTTTGTATATAAACATAATTTTTTTGTTTGTTTGTTATTTATATTTACACAAAGAAAAAAGCTTTTGTGGTTCGTACGTCCTGAAAGTCAGGAGTGCTCGAAGACATTTGCTTTTTTTAAAATTCATGCTCATTCATATAGACACATTAATATGGCTTGCAGTAGGCATTTGTCAAAGAAAACTCAAATTGGTATCTGACATTTTGTCAAATTTTGGTTTCGAAATAATACATTCCGGGGTGGACCTGAGTTTTAATCAAAAAGTTTCTCCAGCCCGTTCACTTTCGCGCACACCTTAGTCTCCGCCTTCTTTCCAAGCTGAAATAGAAGATTTTCTAGGCCGGAGAATTGATGTCCATTCATCTGAGATGTTGGCATTTTATTCTTTTGGCTTTATATTTTCAATACAGGATATTTAAGCCGTTCACCCTTATTATTATGGATTTTAATTAGCTATTTTCATTTCAAAGCTCCCATTTCGTTGCCGTAGTGAGAATTCTAAAATATATGCTCACAACAAGCTCTAAGAAAGCTTCAATTCTGAAAGCTTCTTATCAAAAAGGTATTATAATTCCCATCAACGACGAATGGTAACTCTGAATCAGTGTTTTTTTTGTTTCATAAGCACAATAAGCGAATAAACACAATTGGCGATCGATCCCCTACAGCTAGGCAGCAGGCAGGTCATGGTGGAATGTACGTGGGCTTATGGAATATTACAAAAACAATTTAAATGTATCTCAGGGGTTCTGTTTTTTATTTCAGCGGAAATTTCTTAAGTTGAGTGCGTTGCAAAAACCAGCAGGTACCAGTGTGTTTGAAAGCTCTTTTCCATAAAGCTTGAACAGAGTATAGAATCTGTTCTTACAAATTATTATAAATTTAAAATTCATTCTACAACTCTGTAAAAGCTTTTATTATAAAGACCTAATTAAAGCTCAGAGAATGCAGTGATAGGTAAACTTTAATTTTTTACTGTACCGACAATTTATTATGAACAAACGGATTTCATCCCATTTCGCAGCAGACAATAATAACTCTGTAAGAGCTTTTATTGAAACAGTAACTTATGAAAATAAACATATGTACGTTGGTGTGCTTAACCTTTTGTTTCTTTAACGACGTCAAACGAGGAACGCCAAAGCTCAGCCGTAAAAATCTTCAAATTTGTATTCCTTCTTTCTTTATTTCAATTCCCCTACTTTTTTACACTCCTCACCATTTTTGTCAAAAAGAAGAAACAACTTTAAAGAGAAATGTAAACTAAGTCTAAAAACATTTGTGTAGACATTTTATAATCTTCTTCGTTGTTTTACGTTTATAACAACTTTTGGCGCCGATTACTCTTATTGTGACTGAAAGTCCAAAAGTTCATTGAGTTCTTTTAATCCGACCACTCAAATAAGATTATTATTTAAATGAAAGTTGAAATCTTTTTAAAAGCGATCAAAATGTATGTTCGTCTTTGTTCAATGTGTCAGTCACTATGGAATGAAAGAGTAGTAGAAAAAAATATTGAACAGCCTTGTAAGAAATCATAGATTTCATATACATACATACATTTGTTGCAAACAAAACTTTCTTCAAAACAATTTTTTTGGCGTTTTAAACGTCAACAACTGCGATGAATGACGTTTCGAGTTTAACAGGCAAATCATTGAAAGGAATGAACTTCTTAAAAAAATTAATTGTGAATTTCTTGAGATCGTTTAATACTTTGACTAAAAGTCAGTCAAATCATTGTAGGAATTGAACGTGGCCAATGATTGAAGGCCCAACCGCAAAGCGCGAAAGAAAAAGTGCATTTCATGTAGCCGTTCGGACTCGGTGGTAAACTGTAGGTCCCTTCCATTCTTGCAGATTAACAACACACACAGGAATGGTTGAGAGTATAAGTCACTAGGCCTTGGCTCTTCAGGAGCTGTCGCACCAATAAAAAAAAATTTCAAATTGTCGTTCGAAATGTACGACTGGCAAATTTACTGTCTATACCTTCTCAATTTTGGCCTAACAGAACGAATCATATGGCAACTATATATTAATGCAGTTTTTCTGTGGTTAAAAAATAGTAACGGGTTATAGTATATTTCCTCTTCAAACGCTGAAACTCTGAACTTTTCATCCCCACTCTTTACCATATGTCTATATTCACCCAAAAATTATTAAAGTTGCATATAATCGACAAATATACATAAAAGGAAATAGAAAATAAGAGAATTAATAACAAGAACATCCATCGCAACGATAAGACAAACAAAGAATTATGTACAAAATAATTCTATTCTTTTAATGTTTAATGCTTCCCACATGTAAAGCGCCATAAACCTAACTGAAAAGAAGATAACCAATACATTTATCAATTTGAGTTTTCTTCGACAAGCTTCTCGGCGCACTTAACCCAAAGCAGTTACCATCATCACGCATCACCCAGTTGTTTTCTCTCGAGATAAATCAATGAATTCGTACTAAAGTCAAAATTTATAATACCCCTTACCCCCCAACTGCTGTTGAAATATATATATAAAAAAAATCAACATGACCCTTCATAACCCTTGAAAAAAAAAATACAAACACACACACTCAAACGCACCCCTCCCCTCCCTTCAATATCCGAACACAAAAACACACACCCAAATCCAAAAAAAAAACACCAACACACACACACCTAGGAATGCGAAGAAGAGCTCACCCAAAAAGGCGAAATGGTATCGCGTCTGCAAACGAAAGCCTCACAAATCGGACACATTCTTCAGTCACTTGAAAAGAAATACGAAGCCAAAATGGGACCAAACGATGTTCTCAAAGATATCTCCACAGCCAATTCCTCCGCCGACAAATCCCCCGGAACCCGACGTCAACAAAATCTTCAAAAGTTCGATGCTTTAAGCAAAAAGCATAAGAATGACATTGGTCCGCCATCTAAGCGAATGCATCTGAAAGTGGACGCCATACCGCCATTTAATCCCAGCAAGGTACGTAAATCACCAAGTGGAAATCACCAGCCACCATCCCCACCATCGAGAGATCCAGATCCAGATGGCGCTGCCCTACCTTCCACCGTTGTCGAACAAAAGTTCGAAATATTTTCAAATCTCTCATCGACGACTCAAGCTAAAATAGCCAACGAAAAGGCAGCCAACTAAATGTCGTTCACAAAAAAAAAACAGTTTTTTGTCTATATGATGTTTAATTATTTATTTAATAATAATTGAACACATTTAAAATAAAACAATAATTTTATGAATATACATACAAAAAAAATTAATTCGAAGTTACTGAATAAAGCTTTACACAAAAAAATATAACAACAAAATTCTTGAGCTGCTGCTAACAACTATATATTCTAACTGTACAACCTAGAATTCAAAAGAAAAAAAAACTAACTAACTTCCTTACCGACTATAACTCTATCATTTAATATATAACATCTCTGTTATAAAAAAAGAGAAAAACAAAATGTCCTCTTTCCGGTTTCGTTTTCATATTTTGTTTCTTTCATTTTTCTCAAAGTCTGTCTTCTGCTGCATCTTTTGTTGCTTGCTTTGTATGTAAAATTAAAATTCAACAACAAAACAAAAATAAAAAGAGCAAAAATAATATCTTATCAATGGCAATATATATTATATACTCATATAAACTCTTAAGTATGAATAATATTCTCTTTGTAATCATAGGAATAACAAAACAGCGTTTTGAATTGCATCTTAAAAAAACAAAGAAAAAAACAAATTATTTTTTAAATATATTTGAATTTTTAGGAATGCGATGCATCACTTAAGCACAAAACTGAGTTATTAGCGAAACTTGAATCGCAAAAAGAAGATATGGCAAATACTATTTTCCAGTTGGAAAAAAAGTAAGATTTTCTTTTGTTTTTTATTTAATTTTTTTTTATATTATTCACAAATAAATTTAAGAAAAAAATACTATTACTATTTATTATTGTTTTTTTTTTTTATAAAATATGGTTTTGGTAGCCTTTAAATCTATTACATTTTTATTCCATTTGAAAACAAAACAAAAGAATAAAATAAAAACATAATAGAAGATACAAGATTAAAAATACAAACTTCTATTGTAATTCTTGTTTGTCGTCTTAAATATATATAAATATTATATACAAATAATTATAATAAAATTCTATTTTGAAAATGACAAGGTCTGACGACATTTTGTTTACTATTTTTAATCTTGAGTAAAAAACGGTAAGTATGAGTAGGTATAGCAGTTGGCAATATTTATTGGTTCTTCAGTTTTCGGTAAAACACATACACATACACAATTAATCGCACGTTCTTAAAGTGGTTTGTAAGTAAGCACTAGATAACGTTCTTCAATTGAAGAGAATGTTTCAACTCATACAAACGCAGTATCAGTGTAATTAAAAAAAAACGAAGGAAACATTAGCCTTGCACCGTTGGTAAAACTTGTTGCGCACCCTGGTAGTGAAAATTCATTGTACGATACAGTTCTTGTGTCTATAAATTATTTTGAAAATAATAGCTTAGGTGTAGCTTGCGTTAGTTATTTGAGAAGCTAAGCTTTGTAATGAAGCAAAAATGTTTTATGGAATAGTTAAATGACATACAGTATAAATAATAATCTATTATTATTATTATTCTATTATAATAAGTAGAAAAAAAGAGAGTTATTACGAGAGAAAAAGAAAAGGGTACTTTAATGGATCCAGTTGGTCTGTGTAATATGCGCCGGTGATCGTTTTATCCTTTTCAAGGTAACCGATGTGAATGACACGACCGGCGCGGCTTGTATCTAAAAAACTGTCGCCATGACCTCGGTTGCTGGCCTTCTTCGACTTTTACTCACCAGAAGAGGTCCACTGTTTTGGTTTCTGCTGTGTTCCAGGTTTCATCCACAATTACGAAACGGCGCAAAAACTGTCGAGTTTTTCTGGAACATCGCCTTTGAAGTTGTCAAGCGATAGCGTTTGTTGTCGATTTTGAGCAAAAGGCGACACCCATCTCACGGAAAGCTTTTTCATGAGCCATGTGATAGGCATGTGGCCTCTTCAAGCTGCGCACATTCACTCTTCGATCGGTCATTAGCAAATCATGTATTTCGTCGACTATTTCTGGTTGATCAATTGTGAAGAATCACCATAATATTTGTCAAATTTTTGTTGAGTTTGCGTGATAATTTTTGTCGCTAAAAATGTTTTTTTTTTCATTTTATAAACGAAAATGTTCGTAGGCGTCTATATAAAATGGCTGCCACAGCAAAACTATTTGACAGATCTGTCTGAAAATGTTGATGCGTTCTTTTGAAAGATGATGCTTGACAAAAAAAAATGATAAATTTAAAGTGACGACACAATTTGTGTTGATTTTCAAGGACCCTCGTATTGAGTTCTTATCAGCAGTGGTGAATAAGAGTGCCCATATTTATTCTATGCTATAAAACTTCCTCCCAATGTCCCAATTTGTTCGTTTGACGTATTTTTAGCCAACAATCCAAAACCGAGGCCGGCCGATGATTTCTGAAGTTTACTTCATGAACCCCACAGTTGAGTCTTAGGGCGAAGCAGAGGAGTGGGTGAGCTGTGGTCCTAGTTGAGACCATAAAAATCGTCGCTTAAAGAAGAAGAAGAAAAAGATGAGGATTTGTTAGCCTTTGCAGGATTTTTATACCAAATATTTCTTTATCTTGCGTTGCTATACACATATGCCTACCGAATTGACTTTCCCTTGGAAAATACTACAAGAGTTTTCCATAAGGATAATGGTACCTTGACTCTAAAATTCCTGCACAAGTTTGGGGATGCAATTTCTCATTGAATCAGTAATGGAGATACCATTGTACTTTTTACCTGTGATTTATGGGAAATACAGGGCAAGTTATGCATTCGTAAAAAAAAATCTAACAATCAGACATGACATTACGATGATAGAGAAACATATTTGAGTTATTGGCAAAATTCTGTCTGTCTGTCCATCTTTACGGATGTACATATATTGAACTACAGCTTAAACGGTTTGGCCAATCGTCTTCAAATTTGAATTATAAGGTTATTTTGACGTTCTACAGAAGACTTTTAATTTTTTTTTAGCTCAAATATTAACGGTACCTGTCATATAACCGTTAAGTAAAAGCTTATTTTTCTCGGAAACAGCTCCAAGAATTTTTATGAACAAAAATCAGTGTACTATTGTAGGTGAAGGTTATGTTTTGGTAAAAAAAATCAAGATGCTGTTACCTCCCATAAAACCGTTTTTTCGAGTTTCGAGTTTCTTGAAAACTAGTCATCCGATTTCAAACAAAATTGATATTCAGGAAGATGTTGTTAGCCTAATTAATTTTATTTTAAAATATTTTCGAAAACTTTTTTTTGTATTTTTTATAATTTTCTATTTTTTTTCAAAATCAATATGGATGGATATTTTTTTTAGTTGTTTCTTTAATTTAGATTAATTTTTTGCTAAAGTTTGCATTCTTAAATTTTTTTTTTAATTTTTGAAAAAAAATATTAAATTTTATTATTAAATCGTTTTATTTAACCGTTCCTACGATTTTGAAAAAAAATCAACCTATTTCACATATTTTAAAGCAACAAAATGATGTTTAAATTTTTCCGCTGAAAACTATTTTACGTATGTACTTTTTCAAACAATCAAATATCAGAAAATCGAAAAATAAATCTTTGAAGTTCCCTTATATTTTTCAAACTTTATTCGAAGTTGTGACCGCACATAAGAGCAAGTACGTGCGATCCAGTCGTGCAATTTATTTTAACTGTTTTCTTAATCGTGGCTGCATTATAAGTGAAGATAGTTTTAACCGTCCCGTGTGGTAGCACACAAAAGTTTTTTCATTCAAAACCATCAATGATGATTTGTAAGTTCCCATCGTTTGTTCCATGGCATGTGTGCACCTGGTGTAAGAGGCCAGCTTAGAACGGCAGCCTAGTACGTACAGTTTGTTGAAAAAAGCGTTAGACTTTAGGGCTCTGCTGTCTCTGTGGAGCAGCGATGAAGACTTCCAGTATCATCGCACTCTATTATTGGTTGGTGAGCCATTTACCTAATATGGGTGATCCACAGGTTTGGTTGACTTCAGACTGAGCGAGGCCTACCCTGGCTGAAAATCGGGTACCACGGGTTTAACAGGATAGCCCATCTAATAACATAAGCTTATGTGGTAGAAATCGCTTGATAAGAAAGAGGTAGACTTCCTAGTCGGTATATTTATTGATGTTTGTTTTCAGTAAACTAGTACCACTAGATAATGCATTGACTTCCAGAAGAGACCAGGCACACTTCAGGCGAGCAATATGATTTCCAGCTCCAGATACCATGCTTTATCCTCGGTTAAGTATTTCTTTAAAAACTACTTCACCCACGACGCAGAACTTGCATTTCTTAACTGTTTGAGAAGGCGAAAGAGGCTTTTAATAGTGCGTCTACGAAAACTTTCATTAATGCATACATAATAGCTAGGTATTTCTAAAAGTAGACAGAACCTGTGAAACTAGCGCCAGATTTAGAAGAAGTTCCAGCAGTATATTTTAAAAAAGTTTTTGTCAAAAAAATGTTGTCAAGCACTTCGAATATTAAGAGAAATGTGTCACCAACTACTGGAATCAAAACAATTATTTCGTACTTTAGTTATATTCGTTTTTTTATATTTTTATCAACAAAACAAAGGCTACCAAAACATCAATGATTTTACTTAACTTTTTTAAAATTTTATTTTTAATTTAATTACAAAATAACATCTTCCTTCTCAATACAGATGGTCAAATGACAAATCAAATCTGGGCGAAGCTCTTCGTGACACTTCAAAAACCCTCTCAAATCAAGTGACAGCATCCGAGGAGAGGGCAGCTCTAGCTGTTGCCGAAGCTCATGTCGAAAGGGAATGGAGAGTTTCGTTGCAGGAAAAAGAGGTAAAGCTCAAGGAGCAAATAGTAAGTTTACAAAGCTACATTAAGGACCTGAACGAAGAGGCAAAACGAAACGAAGCCGTCAAAGTCGAACTCGAAAAAGTTCGCCACCAATGGAAAGAAGCACAGACAACACTCGAAGAACTCGGCATTCAGTTGAGTGTGAATAAGCTCAAAGTATCGGAACTTCAAGAAAAAGCTAACAAAGCTGAAAAGCCCAATTTGTCAGAGGTTAGTATATGGACGCCAGATAATACAGCAACCAATTGTACAGCATGCAAAAAAGATTTCAATTTGACACGCCGGAAACACCATTGTCGGCAATGTGGTGAAATATTTTGTAAAAGCTGTTCGGAACAAACATTTCCGTTGGTAAATGAACACGGTCAAGTTGGAAAACCGGTGCGTGTGTGTGATAATTGTTTTGTAAGTTTGTCGAAAAGGAAATAGAAAATGGATTATTTTTTATAATTGAAAATTAGTTCTGTTTATCTTATAGATGTTGTTAAGTTTAGTTTTGTTGTAACGTATAGTATTACAATGACGTATCTATGTGTTTATTATAATTTATTAAGTCTAATATTGTGTTTATTTACTGAAAAATTATTAACACACAAAATATATTGCCTTCATAGAGAAATAAAATCAGTATATATTTTCTAAACTTATAATAAATTGTTTGTCTTTAACTAAAATAAAAAAAATATTCTTTTACAAATAATTAGTTTTAATTTATTTATTTTTTTAATACATTTTAAAGAATAAAGGCATTGAAATCTCAGAAAGACAAATGAAAAGCTAAAACTTCAAAAAAAAAAAACTACTTTTTCAGCGTCAACATCATTTGATGAAAGCTCTCATAAACGAATGCAACGGACGAAAACAATAGCCTCAGCAATTTTTTATGAAAGAACTGTGGTAGCGAGAAGTTTCGCTTTTTAGCTTCAACTCATATTCAGTTATTTTTTCTATCTATTCGAACATAGTTACGGCTAGTATCAGAACTACAACACAACGGTTTTTAGTAAAAATGGAGTATGTCATCAAACGTCGTAAATAGTAATGAATCTATGAAAAAAGTATTTCGAAAATTGTAGGAACGGTTTTGATAAAATCCTGTTTTATATTTTTGGTTTTTTGAATTTTTTTTTGAGAGTTTGGAATGCAGTTTTTTAGAGAGCGAAGAGGACCCAGCTGAGAAAATCTTTTGCCATTCTTTTTTATGGTAAAAGATTACGTGACGGACCTTGCTTGTATAGGAAGGATGGCGTAGACCAGGACGCCCGAAGCCTTGGGGTGCGCAATTGGATGGGGTCGTGCAACAATGGGGGTATATGGAACAACTTGTTGAAGGAGGCCTGCACCTGATCCCGGTTGTTGCGCCGATGATGATTATGATGGCATACTCCATTTTTACTAGAAACTGTTCGATGTGTGCTCTTTTAAACGCTGTAGTTAGTTATCCTACTAATATTATAAATGTGAATGCATGGATATTTTTTCGCATTCACAACCACACCGCCTAAAAGGATTTGGGATGACTTTGAAATGTGGGTGGATGAGGTGCTGGCGTACAAAATAAATAAATAAAATTACAGTCCATGCACAAGATAAGACAACGAGACTCAAACTCAAAGCTTAACGTAAAAATGGTTGAGCTTTTGCTCGCTTTGACAGAAATAAAAACAAAAACAGAAAATGTCACTTAAAGCGAACTCAAAGCGTGTGAATCATAACGTGACCTAAACCAAAGCTGAAGCGTGGTTGTGTTTCAGCCATAAGTAACAAGTTTTGTTATGTGAAAAAAACATTTGAATTGCACTAACGTTCCACCGTGAAATATTTATTACTATTCCTCTTCTTTGCTCGAATTTAACCTCATATATAATATGTAAGCAGTTCAGTCTGCTTCTTCTAAAAAAAAACTTATGTGAAAGGAATGTCAAAATTTGCGACCATTCGCTGTTCGCAATTCGCTCATTGGCTAAAACACAATAAGCTTTAGCTTCGGTTTCGCCTGACATTTACAAGTTCAACCATAGGAAATCAATACATCTTATCACAATGTCGGTTTGGCTTTGACGCTACGTTTGGTTCGTGTACAAGATAAAGTAACGTGACTCAAACTCAAAGCTGAAGTAGAAACCTGGTTGAACTTTTGCGCGACATAAAGCGAACACAAATCGTGTGAAATGTAACGTGACGAAGCCAAAGCTGAAGCGTTATTGTGGTTTAGCCATTAGGTACTTTAGAGCTTCAAATTCGACATTTGTAACAGCGAGCTTCTACGTCAAAATTGTAAGTAATTGTTTATTCCTGAAGGGGCGTTTCAGAGTTAGCTTTGTGATCTCATATTTTGGCGCCATTTTTGACCATTATTGACATTAGACATAGTTCATACATGTAAGTCCATTGTTAGGTATTTTTTGTCTCTATTAATTTTACTGTTTTAAAAAAATTATGACACAAAAAAACAACTCAAACTCAAAGGCGCATTGAATGTTCATCAATCCCTTCCAAAAATGGCATATATATTAATGTAATATTTTTTTATACTATTTTCCCACCGACCGGATCTAGTCAAATGATTTACAAATCGAAATCATGATAGGCAGCCCCACCAAACTATCACCTGTTTTAGTTTGAAATGTATGTCAATTTTGACATTACTTTCAATTTCATATAAATATAAAAGTGACAAGAAAATAAATTTTTTTTCAATTCTCTTTCTTTTTAGTCATTCATGACAAGAATAAAATATCTTTTTGATATATTTTCATCTATTTTTTGACAGTTTGATAGTTTTGTGTCTGCCGAATAAAGTGCTGAATTGTAAAACAGATATAGATACGTAATTTAAAATAAAACATGTTTAAGTATGAAGCGCTGTCAGAGTTAAATATTCGCTAAAATCACTCCGAAATCTCAAGAAACTTGAACTAGTTTAATCAATATATATGTTATCCGGCTGCAATGCAGCGCTTCAACTCCTTCTGGAGCATAGGGCAGCAAAAAAAGCTTAATCAAACGAAAACTAAATGTGTGAGTGTTGGGGCTAACGGATATTGATTGTATTGAATTTAAAGGAAACCAGGCTGAGTAAGTTAAAATGAGTGTATAGGTTGATTAGAGCCTGCGTAAGGACATATTAGCATCTTAATGTCAGTCAATCGGTCAGACAATCGAAACGTCCTTTGAAATAAAAATTCCAAAACATTTACAAGAGTTCTTTGCTTTAAGTGTTCGCTTTAAGTGACATTTTCCAAATTTCGGTTGTTGTTTTTGTTTTCTTTCTGTCAAAGCGAGCAAAAGTTCAACAGTTTCTACTGCAGCTTTGAGTTTGAGTCACGTTACCTTAAATCACATAATTAATTATACGATTTAGCTAAATGAAGTGGATTTAACTAAATCACGTCTGTGGGGACATAATATTATTTATTGTAAATAAAACTAAAAAATTCTGTTTTTTTTTTTTATTGATCATACCTGCTTTTATCAGCATCACTCAAACTGTTCCAAAACGTCAAAATCTGACAGAGCCTTGCATAAATTTTCAGTAGGGAAAATTTCCACAGTGGGCACGTTATGGATTTTCTGTGTGCTATGTGAAAAAAATATAAATGAAATTAAAAATATAGAAAAATTCCATCCTTCTTAGATTATCATTCATAATATTTAATTTTCACTGTGTGATGTGTTCTTAAACCACTTGCATTTACCAATAAGACATCCAAAGTTCCCTTAGAATACGAAGTAAAACATCTCGTCGTCGTCTCGTCAGTCTAGAGAAATCATGTTTAAGTGAAATTGAAGATTTTTTTTTTTTTAAGATAAACTATTTAAACATTCTTTAAATACACAACGCACTTCCAAACAAAATGCTGGAAGAGAAAACCGATTATATTTCCCTTACTCTACCCGTGCCAATTGGCTCCTCCAGCGTTCAAATCTCCAGGAATTCACAACAAAGAAAAAGCTTTCGCCGGGTAAGTTGCATTGCAGAAGTTTTGGTGTTCCAAATGATAATAATTTGTTTAACACAGACCTGGAATCAACTGCCGCGTTGTCAAAGAAATCTCATAATCCTCACCATATCAGCGTTCTGCACATTTCTAGTTCTTTTCCTGCCTGGCGACCAAGTTGTTTCGGACACGACAAAGAATTTACCCTCATTAGATGCAGCAGAAGACTCAGCTGGCCTCAGTGCTGCTGTGGGTATCGGCCACATAAATGTGGCGCCATTCAAAGATGTAAGTGTGTATATCGCTGCAGATTCTAATTGTTTGCTAAAAATAAAATTTAATATCGTCGCACTGGGAACATTTATGTATGTATATTTTTTGTTTACATTAATATGTTCGTTGCGTATGAGTAGGTATATATATGCATTATGAAGAACCTCAAAATATTTTCATTTGTTCAAACCAAGGAGCGTGCAACCGCCCCAATCTGTGTCTGATAAGATTTTCATTGATAGTGATTGGTTATGTAGAAGAAACTTGCGATGTGTTTACCTAATCTGATAGTGGCCTGTTCCATGGTGTCAACAACGTTTGTTAATTGGTCACCTTGTTGACTCAAAAATCAGAAGTTAGCCGGTGCATTTATTGTTGTTAAGTAAACAGTGTTTCCGATTTTGTATCAATATTTGTCCGACTTCAAACAGAAATAGGTAAATGAATGTAATAATTTTATTATTTTGCTGTTTGTTTATTGGGAGCAATTCTTTATTTAATAATCTTAATGAATGGATTGTTTACTCTATTTGGCTTTA
The DNA here is from genome assembly GCA_963971375.1 of Platycheirus rosarum. Lineage (NCBI taxonomy): Eukaryota > Metazoa > Arthropoda > Insecta > Diptera > Syrphidae > Platycheirus > Platycheirus rosarum. The sequence goes on along the minus strand of OZ020509.1, from coordinate 123,207,185 downwards.
ATCCATGCACAGTCACTGCCAGAGTAAGAATAGCCATCCACTACACCCGAGTACGACGCCTTTACTCAGCTTCTAGAAGTCTGTTCTATTGGATCATTCTGAGCCTCTTTATCTGCGAAACTAATGACACCAAGTACGTCTTCCATCGAAATTCATAAGGAGTGACCTCTATGCCCATATCAAGCCAGACAACTATCGCCAGTAAAGCTCTCCAAGTATGCGACAAATAATTTGGTGCATTTAATTCTAAAACTACAATCCCCTGCTGCTCAACGAACGTTAGAGATTGACTGAAATAAGATCGCGCATTTCCAACTGTTTAAGTTGCAATACAATTTTAAAATAGAAGCTGCGCGATAATGCATTGCAACGTTAGACGCGGTAGTAGAAAAAAAATCTCATTCGCGATATCGAATGTGGCTGATCAGGTACGTAGGTTCCCTTCCCAGTGAAACTACTTACTTACATAGGGGGCTCTACAGTTCAGGACAAACGTGGGCTTCAACCAACATGCCTCTCCAGCCAGCTCGGTCTTTGGCTAGCTGCTTCCAGTTTCGCACTCCAAGTTGGTTGAGGTCGTCCTCCACTTGAGCGCGCCACCTAAGGTGACGTCTTCCTTGACTGCGTCAACCTTCTGGAATGGAATCGAAGCGAGTCGGAGCATTGTTGTCTATTCGCTCTACATGACCCAGCCATCTTAAACGTGATATGTATATTTTTTTGACCAGGTCAATGTCGCTATACAGCTCGTATAGTTCTTGGTTGAACCTTCTCCTCCAAAGCCCGTTAACGCAGGTAGGGCCGAAAATCTTCCGAAGAATCTTACGCTCGAAACGCTTAAGATAGAGCCCATGCCTCGGCGCCATAGAGCAGGACTGGGATGATTAGGGTCTTATACAGAGTCTCCTTTGTCTTTCGAGAGAGGGCTTTGCTACTCAATTGCCTTCCTAGCCCATAGAAACAGTGATTGGCAAGAGTAATTTTTCGCTTTATTTCTGACGAGATGTTGTTGTCAGATGTTATATCGGATCCGAGGTAAACAAAGTCCCTAACTACCTCAAAGTACCTGTCTATTGTGATGTTTTGTCCAATCCACCGGTGTTGTGTGTCCCTTTGTGTGGACAGCAGGTACTTCGTTTTGGCCTCAATGACTGCTAGTCCCATCTTAGCCGCTTCAACTTCAATGCTAGCAATCGTTCCAGTGACAGCTCGCCGAGTTCTGCCAATGATGTGTATGTCGTCAGCGTATGCTAACAATTGCACAGACTTGAAAAAAATTGTCCCACTACAATTGACTTGCGAGTTTCTTATAATTTTTTTCAAGTATTAAGTTGAAAAAATCGCAGGATAGTGCATTGTCGGAATTCTTTTTTGACGTCAAAAGCTTCTGTGAGGTCAGTACCAACCTTGACGGAGCAGCGAGAGTTCTCCATCGTCATCCTGCACAGTCGGACGAGTTTTGTGGGGATGCCAAAACCTGACATGGCTCTGTATAGCTCGTCTCTAAAAATGCTTAAAATCGATAAAGAGGTGGTGGATATCGATTTGGAATTCTTGGGTAGTTTCCAGGATCTGCCGTAGCGTTTCAGGTTTCAGACGTTCACATAGTACGGAAGAGAGGATCTGGTAGGCGATATTCAGGAGACTTATTCCTCTATAGTTGGTGCAGCTTAGAGGGTCTCTTTTCTTGTGGATCGGGCAAACGATGCTGAGGTTCCATTCATCAGGCATACTTTCTTCTGACCAAACTTTAAATATGAGTTGGTGTATGCACTCCACCAGGTCATCTCCGGCCTCTTTTAAAAGTTCGGCGGGTAGTCCGTCAGGTCCAGCAGCTTTGTTGTTTTTTAGTTTAGATATTGCTATCCTTACTTCATTTTGGTCAGGTGGACGGAAGTTTTGTCTGTCATCGTCCATGTTGAATGGTTCATTCTGCCTGACAGCGGGATTTTGGTCTTCATCGCCGTTTAACAGTCTGCAGAAATGGTCCTTCCATGTACTCAGCACCGACTGTGACTCTACTACGAGGTTTCCATTCCTATCTCTACAGTCTTCTGTGCGGGTTTTTTTCTTTGGCACGTTCTTTTTACCTGTTGGTAAAACTTTCGCACGTTGTTTCTGAAGTAGCATCTCTCAATATCTTAGATCGCGCGCTTCTCAAGCTCTGTCTTCTTCTTTTGGAGAAGCCGGTGTTCTTCCCGTCTTTTATGCTCGTAAAGCTTGCGAGCAGCTCCCGTCTTTCTTTGCAGCGCCGCTTTATATATCTCTTGTTGGGCTGCATGGGCCTGTCTGCATTCGTCATCGAACCAGAGATTTCGTGGTGGTGGTCTGGTGAAACCTAGCACATCAGTTGCGGCATCTCTGGTGGCTTGTTGGCAGTGTTGCCACTGGTCTTCAGCACTTGATGCTGGCGGTAATGGATTTCTTGAGAGGTTACGGGATATTCGATCGTTTCTGGCGATTGCAGCTTTCCGACGTCATACTTCCTCACAGTATTACTCCGTTGTTGTGGAGTTCGGGTTATTCGCATTCTTACCTTTGGTGCAACAAGGTAGTGATCCGAGTCGATGTTAGCTGCTCGGAAGGTGCGAACATCCAAGATACTGGAGGCGTGTCTTGCATCGATCGCAACGTGATCAATCTGATTGACGGTTCTTTGATCTGGGTGTCGCCAAGTCCCTTTGTGTATATCGAGATGAGGAAACCGTGTGCTTGCAATGGTGACATTATGTGCCGCTGCGAAGTCAATTAGCCTAAGTCCGTTTTCAGACTTTGTGTCGTGTAGGCTATGTTTTTCGACAGTTCTACCAAAGATTTCCTCTTTACCTATTTTGGCGTTAAAATCGCCTTGTACGATCTTAACGTCGTATTTAGGACATTGCTCATAGGTTTTGTCGAGGAGCTAATGTTGGCGAATTTAGCCTTGATAAGGATTGTCACAAGTCGTTTACTTACGTGTCTAAAGCCCAAGACTTCTTGCATAAGTCTACCGCTTATGACGAATCCGCACCCAAATAAACGCTGTGGTCTTCTTGCACAATCACCGAAGTAAACGTCACAGTTTTTCATTCTCCTTTTGCCCGGCCCATCCCATCGCACTTCCTGGATGGCAGTAATTCCTGCTATGTAGCAGTCTAGGACCTCCGCTAGTTATTTGGCTGCACGTGATCTGTTAAGAGCTCTAACATTACACGTGCAGATCCGAAGGTCGTTGTCCTTAATTCGTTTTTCCGGGTCGTCAACAGTTAATCTTTTATCTTTTGTAAAGGCCGGTCAAAAAAAAACAGAACAGAAGAGAAACATTGGAAACTTGCACTCCAATATAGTTCAATTTATGTGCCGTTGATGTCATTTGGATCTCATATATTTCCACAGAACCTCAAGCCTTTAAATTAATATACAGTAAGGATATAAGCCAAAGCATCTGGTTAGACTTTTATCAAAAAATGTGTCGGTCAGTTGATCCCAAACCTCTTTAGCCGGTTTCGATTCCCTTATATATATGTTATCCGGCTGCAATGCAGCGCTTCAACTCCTTCTGGAGCATAGGGCAGCGATTCCCTTACATGAGCATAATTGATGGGCTCACCGAGTAAAATTATTTTTGATTTAGTCTTTGCAATTTTGTTAACATCATTCTCTTTTGCTGTAACACATTTCCAAAGATCTTCATGAATTAGGAAATTCTTGACTGCGAATTTTCAGTCTTCATATTTTTCCTCGTCCTTTCAGTTTTTCTATTTCAGATATTGACGACATGAAAGGTAGTGTGTTTTGTCCTAATACATATCTTCCTCTTCGTTGCCACAACCTCTACATAGGGCATGATCATGAACATCATGCTGGCCGACGCCCTCCAGTTTCGCACCTTAAGGTTTCGTCCATCCAGGTAAATGTCATTCTTCCAAGTAAGCAATGTCTGCCATGTTGCCTTCGAATATAAAAAAAAAACTGTAAAAGACTACGAGCTGGTTCCTCTCCGCTCATACGAGCATGGTTCCCAGCCAACCGGAGTCCATCAAGCTTTATTTTCCCCAAACATCTGCTTCGAAATAGATTACATGGAATTCATGATTTCGTACTCCATAATATTATCGGCTATCTTAAGCTTTAAAGCCTATTAAGAGATGATACCTTGGAATGTTAAATTCTAGGCTTTTTCCATCACCTGCCTAATGGTAAAGATCTGATCAATTATTGATTTGCCCGGTACGAAACCACATTGACAGTTGCCGATTATGGTTTTCGCGTATAAGGCTATCCATTCTTGTAGGTTAGATGGGAATATCTTATAGGATCAGGATGTACTCAGCAGTGCTATTACCCGATAATTGTTGCACATTGTGTTATATACCTTCTTATGTACGAGACATATCATGCTTAAATTATATTGCTTTGATTTTCTTATTTTAGCACAAAACTCATCCAAAAGACAAACACCACGCGGACGCAGCGCCGGATACAACGAAACGAAAATCAGAACTTCCAGAAATTCCCGAAAATTCTAACCTGCATATTGCACCTGTCAAAGGCATAGACACCGATCCAGATCCACCAAATGTCGTGGATGAGCCAGGAGTTGGACTTATGCAAAATGATGCAAAAATAGCTGCCAAAAGTGGCATAGATGACTTTATTAATCACTTAGAAGAGACTACCGATCTCACCCCATCAGATTTCAAAGGGCCTTCCAATGGTCGTCAATTAGCTGTTGTAGAAGCCTTCAAACATTCGTGGAAGGGTTACAAGGAATACGCATGGGGTCATGATAATCTGAAACCAGTTTCGATGAGTTCGCACGATTGGTTCGGTCTGGGACTGACAATTGTCGATTCATTGGACACGATGTACATAATGGATTTGACAGAAGGTAAGTAAAATAAATTTGAGTGATACAAATATTTTTATGAAAAATTACTATTTTTTTGTAGAATATGAAGAAGCTCGAAACTGGATCGATCAGTTTCTCAATTTCGACATCAATCGCGATGTTAATTTATTCGAAGTCACCATAAGAGTGCTGGGTGGTCTTTTAAGCTCTTATCACTTGAGCGGTGATAAGATGTTCCTAAAAAAATCGGTACGGATTACAATGATTACATAAGCTAAATCTAAAATTTTATTTTCTAGGTCGAATTAGGTAATCGTTTGCTTCCATGTTTCCTATCACCATCTGGTATTCCATACTCAGATGTTAATCTAGCATCGATGTCGGCACATTCTCCCAAATGGTCACCAGATAGTTCAACCAGCGAAGTTACAACTCTGCAATTAGAATTCAGAGATTTAAGCAGAAGCACTGGCAATAAGATTTATGAAGAGGTATGTACGCATATGCTTCTACAGTTATTTGTTTAAGACATTTAATAGGTACAACAATATTTACTTCTGTTTAGACATATTGTTAGAAGAATGTTGATATTAAAAAAATAAACAATTGACGTAAGAAAGTCAACACCCATCGGCCACAGAATTGACATCTTTAACGAGTTGAATTACCAGAAGCGCTTAAGCAATTTATTTTGCTTCTGAATTTTTCTGTGTTAATTCAACACAAATGTTTTGTCATTGTTTTGTTACGCTGTTAATTACGTGCTATTGCTTGTCTTCTTCTTCTTTAACCGATGATTGTTTTTATGCGATTATGGGGTTCACCGAATTATTCTCAGAAACCGTCGGCAGATGTACAGTTTTTGAATTGTTCGATGTCTGAGTGTATAGCTTGTAACTTATTTCAAAATGGTTTCCAGAGCTCTTATCTAGTCAGCCTGGTCTTTGGAGGCTAGCTGCCTCAAGTTTTGCCACCACACCACACCATCTGAGTTTCGGTCTTATGCTATGTTCCGACTGAAATGAAAACTATAGTTTATCTTATTATTATTTAATCTATGCGATGGGCAAGTTATGAATGCCATAGGTTTCTGCCATAGAGAAAAAACAAGTAGTTTGTATGATCAACGACCGGTCGTAGTCGTGGTCTTCGTGGGTTGGTTTGATGGATCGGATTTTAATGAATGGACTTGATTTAATGTGATGATCCCAAATTACTTTGAAATCTTATTAGAAATCAAAGGTTGTCAAATAAAATAAATCTTTTTAGTATTCAGCAATCAATTTTGTTATCGATGAATACAATATATGGAGGTGTAACAAGGACAGTAAAATCGTCTCATATCACCTCAGACGTGCTCTCTCATGATCATTGCAATTTTTTAATGTGAAATATTCTAATTGCTGTGGACACCATTATGAAAACTTGAAACCTCTGCCTAAATCGGAGATTTCATTTTGGTCAGGATATACTATTACACCATACAGCAGGACTTGGATGGAGAAAATCTTTTGTGTAACCAAATGTTTATTTTGTGGGCTACTTACTGCGCGGAAATGTTAAATCCCCAAAAGGAAAATTTGTCTTTGAAAAGTGCAATTCCTCTAGTACTGTGGATCCAAAAATGTTAGGTTCGAGTGTATAAGTCATAAGACTTTTGCTCGTCATGGAGCAGTTGGTCTAACTTTTAATTATTTTATATCACATTTCCATTCTTGCAGATTAAAAACACACACACAGGAATGGTTGAGAGTATAAGTCACTAGGCCTTTGCTCCTTAAGGAGCTGTCGCGCTAATAAATTTATTTATTTATTTTATATCAAATTTAAAGGCTTTTCAAGGTCTCAATAACTTATTAAAGATTAAATATTTGGTAATCAGCTGAGCTTACATTGGACCTGTACGGTCCGGGGAGGACCTATATCTCAACTAAAAAGCTTGTTCTGACAACTAAGTACCTGTCTAGCTGTCTCATACGTGAAGTTGATTGAGGTCTCGTGTTACTTCTACTGGGTCATCCCTTCAAATTCAGATATTCCGTGCCGGGGAACTAGTGTCCCTTAGCTCTATATGACCCAGCAATTTGAGAATTTGAACTTTTGTCTAGGTCTGTGTTCCTATACAGCTTGTACAGTTCCTCGTTTGATTTCATTCATCGTTTGCGCATATGAAAGCAACAATCAAGCTCAAATCGTCCTCGGCCACTTCTGTCTCGGCACCATGAAGCAAATTTTAAATGGATATAACCTAAAGCTTTTCGTTCCAGGATAAAGTGCATGTCATGTTTGTGTCTACAGATTCCATCATAAACGGCATAAATCAATGTAAAAAGGGTGCGTATTCTTTTGAAGTTTGAATTAATGGCGATATGGACTTGTCAGGTTGTTGACGAATGGCTTTATGCGTTAAGAATACTGATGTACTGAATACCTAGGCGTTTTGGCAAATTCAGAGGGTTTCCCCTCTTTTCGGGCAAACATGTCTCAGGTTCAATATATCGCACATGCTTCCTCCGACCATAACTTGGTTCCTTGATAGGTAACCTTTTCCCTGTTGAGTTCGAATTCATGTCATCTGTCCGTGCTCAATGTACAGATTCACCTATTGAAGCGATTTGAAGTTCTGTTTAACTAAAATGCTGTTCCAAAATTCTCTATTCAGATCGATTGAAGAATAAAACGTACTGTTTTTTTACACTCTACTCTAAGAAAATTAATTAAAAAATATTGCAATGTTCCAAATATAGTACAAGTTTGTGGCTATTCATGTAATTTGTAAAAAAAAATATCGGAAACAAAACATCTTCATCAGTTTCAACGCTTGTTGTCAATTAAACTCCTTTCGTTAGCTCTTTTGAGAAATCTTATCTAATTATAAGGCACTTCAACGCCAATTCCAAGCTGCCAGATATTGTCATGACCCCCAGTTCTGTCAAGGAAAGATATTCTTTCGCATTCGTTCTGTGTCCGGGGTGACCTGAGCCTCAACCAACAGCTCGTTCCCTAGCTAGCTGCCTCGAGTTAGGCACCTGGGATCGGTTGAGGTCCTCTTCCACTTGTGTGCGCCACCTGAGTCTCTATCTTCCTCTACTGCGCCGTCCCTCTGGGATGGATTCGAAGATTTTCCGGGCCGAAACATTGATGTACATCCGCTCTATATTACCCATTCATCTGAGACGTTGAATTTTTATTCTTTTCGCTAGGTCTGTGTCGCTGTACAGCCTGTACAGTTCTTCATTGTATCTTCTTCTCCACTCTCCGTTAATGCATACAGCACCAAGAATCACCCGGATAATCTTTCTCTCGGAGCAGCCTAAAGCGTCCTCATTCGCTTTTGACAACATCCATGCGTCTGCACCATAGAGGAAGACTGGGATGATGAGGGTCTTATAAAGGGACAATTTAGTTGCCCGAGAGAGGGCTTTGCTACTCAATTGAAGAAGGGATTGGCAAGAGTTATTCTTCGTTTAGTTTCAGCGCTGGTGTTGTTGTCTAAGTTAATAGCGGAGCCCATGTAGACGAAGTCCTTAACTGCCTCAAAGTTATAGCTGTCTATGGTGATGTTTTGTCGATGTTGGGTGTCTCTTCTTGATGACAGCATATACTTGGTTTTGCCCTCATTGACTGGTAAACCCATCTTCGCCGCTTCCATCTCAAAACTCAGAAAAGCGCTACTGACACGTCGAATTATGTTAATATCGTCGGCGCACGACAGCGCATCGCATTGTCTAAATCTTTTTTTTTTTTTTTTTTTTTTTTTTTTTTTTTTTTATATATAATTACGGCGCGCACAAGCGATTATGTGTTTCCCTTTTAATGTAGAACACACTGCGCGGGCATTACGAAGATAGGGAGGGGAGATATAGGAGGTGCCGATTAACATTGGTATTGAATGTTAGCAGATCAAAATGGCAAGGGAAAATCCCGCCGGGTAAACTATTCCAAATTCGTGTTGTTTGGCTAAAAAAGAATCCCTATATTTTTTGACTTAAAAAGGTGTTTGTGAGGTCTTTACCGACCTTGACGGAATCGCGTGCGTTTTCCATCGTCATTTTACACAGGTGGATGAGTTTGGAAGGGATGTCAAAACTGCACATTGCTCTATACAACTCGTCTCTATAAATGCTGTCGTACGCGGCTTGAAATCGATGAAAAGGTGGTATATATCGATTTGAAGTTCTTGGGTTTTTCCAAGATCTGTCGTAACATTTGGTCGATAGTGGACTTTCCTGGCCTAAAACCGCACTGATATAGATATTCTTTTTACCTTTTGGTAAAACTTTCGAACTTTATTCCTGCAATAACAGCCATCCATTTCCTCGATCGCGCGAAAAAAAAGAACTTAACATACATAAATCCGCAAGTCCGGATGGTATCCCTCCTGTTATTCTGAAAATGTGTTTTTTTCACGTAGGCTTGATTATTTGTCCAGTGAATTGCCTTAAAATACTAATCTTTTTCATCCTCAAATTACAGAGCGATCGCACTAACCTCCCTTCTTTCTAAAGTCATGGTAACGCTGATAAATGATCATCATCTTAAGAAAACGAAATCTTCTTGGCAAACTTGCTCGCGGCGTACTTGAGAATGTAAATTTTTCCATGGGACAGATTTTTGTCCGCACTCGTGCAGTAGCAAGAGTTCTCAAAGATCTCGATATCCACAAATCCGCTGGCTCGGATGGTATACCCTCGATTCTTTTGTAAAGGCGTTCTTCCACACTGGCAAAGCCACTGCGTAAGCTTTTCCATCGCTCCTACTCTTCTGGAATCTGTTCTAGAAGATGGAAAACAGCATTTGTCCAGGTGACCCATCCTCCCCCTCCTCCTACCGACCCATAGCACTTACGTTCCTTCTTTCTAAGGTCATTGAAACGCTGATTAACCGTCAGCTTAAGGAATATCTTGAAGACCGAAAGTTTCTCCATGACCATCAGTGTGGCTTTCGCAGTAATCGTTCCACTGGTGAACTAACGGAATATCACACCGAACAGTGGAACAAATTTTTACATCGCTTTGGTGAAAGTAAGATTATTGCGCTTGATATTTCCAAGGCATTTGATAGAGTTTGGCATGAAGCTCTCTTATCGAAAATGCGTGCTTTTGGGATCGATGATACTCTTGTTCGTTGGATTAGAAGCTATATTCTGAACCGTTCAATACAAGTTGAATTGTATTTCAAGTCTGAATCCCACAAAATAAATGTTGGTGTGCCCCAGGGCTCTGTCCAGTCTCCGACTCTTCCTCATTTTTATAAATGATCTTCTGTCTGTTACTTCTAATCCACTTAACTGTTTTGCTGACGACCTCTCAACTTATCATATTCGTTCGATAATTCATGTCCTTCGCTTCAAGCTCATTAAACTCCAATTAATACAGCATTGTCAAATGGGGTAATAGGAATCGTGTGGAGTTTAATGCCTCGAAAACTCAATGCTGTCTTCTGTCGTTAAAGCAAAACATACACCCAATGCCATTGTCCATGAATGGCACTTGCATCGAAGAAACCGAACAGCTCTCAGTCCTCGGAATGTGTGTCAACGATGACCTCCGTTGGAACGACCATATATTTGCGATCGCTAAAAAATGTTGCTAAGTGCTTAGGTTTTCTGTATCGGTGTAAGAAGTATTTTTCTCCTTCTGATCTGGCTACAATTTATAAAGCGTTTATACGCCCTAAACTCGAGTATAACTCCCACCTCCGGGCAGGGGCACTGGTACACCGACGCAATGTTTCATGTCTTTCCTTATTTTATCGTTTCTTTTATAAAACATTTTCACTCGAGGTAGCCAGCTGCATTCCTCCTCTTAAAAGTTTTTTCCCGTAATACTCGTCTCGCATGGAATGCTCATTAGTGCACCCTTGAGGCCAATTTCGGAAGTACCATGAAATATAGGGATTCTTTTTTTAGCCGAATAACACGAATTTGGAATAGTTTACCCGGCTCGATTTTCCCCTTCCATTACGATTAACAGACATACAAAACCAATATACATCGGTACTCCTTTTATCTTCTATCCAACTTCCTAAACGCACATTGGATAACATAATTGAATTAGTTGGATAAGTTATGTGGGAATATACATGTAATAAAAATAAATAAATTTATTGGCGCGACAGCTCCTTAAGGAGCCAAGGCCTAGTGACTTATACTCTCAACCATTCCTGTGTGTGTGTTGTTACTCTGCAAGAATGGAATGTAATATGAAGCAAACAACAAGTCAATTATAGTCAGTAGGCGTTTACCTGCTTTCTTATCTCTTCTTCAATTTAAGTGTCATCGATTTTCAATTTTCTTACCGATATCCAATAGCATGCCAGATACAATGTTTATATATGTACTTATCCCCTAAATATATTTTTCCTTTTATAACAGGCGGTTCATCGTGTCAACGAGAAAGTACACGCCCTTGAGAAGAACAACGGATTAGTCCCGATTTTCATCAACGCCAACACCGGAACCTTTAGAAACTTTGCAACAATTTCACTTGGCGCCAGAGGAGACTCATACTATGAATATCTGCTCAAGCAATGGATACAAACTGGTAGAAAACCTGATGATTTGTATGTAATCTTGTTATTAATAATAGTAAAAGTATTTAATTTTGTATCATTTGATCTACTCATAGCCTAATTGAGGACTACAAAACTGCAGTCGATGGAGTTATCTCTCAACTTGTTCGCAAAACTCCCAAAGAACATCATGTCTATATTGGCGAACTTATAAACGGAAAAGATTTTAAAGCAAAAATGGATCATCTCACCTGTTATTTCCCCGGAACACTCTTGCTTGGACACAAATTCGGAATGCCAGAATCTCACTTAACTCTTGCACGGGATCTTCTAGAGACATGCTATCAAACCTACATGAAACAACCGACTGGACTTGCACCTGAAATCACATACTTCTCAACCATGGAAGATGAAGAACCCGAAATTCAAGTCCGATCCAACGATGCACACAACCTTCTGCGACCAGAATTCATTGAAAGTTTGTATTATTTTTATGCAATCACTGGCAATCGTACATATCAAGACATGGGCTGGAATATATTTCAGTCTTTTGAAAAGTATACCAAAGTCGCCAATGGATATTCGTCCATTGGCAATGTGAAGAGTGTTTTCAACCCACGTCTACGCGATCTCATGGAGAGCTTTTGGTTAGGCGAAACACTGAAATATTTTTATCTTCTCTTTAGCGATGATCGCAATGAGATTGATTTAAATAATTTTGTCTTCAATACCGAAGCGCATCCTTTCCCAATACGAAGTAACTAACCAAACTAAAATCGATATTTCTTTATGTAAATAGACAAAAAAAAAACGATGAACTGCGATTTTGTATGAATGTTAATTTATTTATAAACAAAGATGACGAAGGAATGTCGATAAATAATACAGTGTGTCCTATCGTAGAAACTTTTCCAAACAAAAAAAAGTTGTAAACTGATTTAAAAATGGAATGTAAGTCCTATTATTACGCATGCTGGTAGTTGGCGTAGTGAATAATTAATTAAAAAAATCTCAATTATCATGATATTTAGTCCAACTAGGGAGGCTAGTTTAAGTAGTAATATTGTAAAAATTCTTATTATCTTTTTTCAGCTTTATGATATAAGTTATTTATTTTTACGTTGTTTACGGTTGTGGTAGAATTATATATTTCTTTTTAGGTAAATTACAAATTTTGTTCTAAATTTGTTTCATAAAGATGTTTCACGTTTTAAAATGATACTTTTCAAAACACTTAGTATTGCACTAAGTTAACTTAATCTGTTTAAACAATAAGGTCAATGAATTACTAAAAATATAATAAATGTTTTCAAAAACAATATGAAAAAGAACCTTACACACTGAATAGTTTAAACCCACGACCCTCTTTAAAAAGAGATATATTAAGCCCGGTGCTTTATGTTTTTTTTTCAAGAACTTAAATCGAAGTCCTTAAGTGAGGGGTTTCTGGCTTAGAGCACTTATGTGTCGCTTAGTTTTGTTGAAATACTACTTCTGGTTTGTCCAACGAAAGCCGACCCACAGCTGCAAGGCACCGCATAAACGCCAGGTTTTTCGGGAGGAAAATGATCTTTTGATTGTTTACACGAAGCTCCTCACCTTTTTTGGTGGTATGAAAATGGATTTAATTCCATATCGTTTGAGTACTTTTCCAACTCTGCCCGTTACAACTTTGAATTAAAACAAGAAACTCTTTTGTCTAAGATTGCTTTCGTCCCTCTCTTATGGTTTGACTGGCTTTGGCTTGGTTTCTGGATCAACTATTAACTTGTAAATAAAAAATTTTGCTGAAACAAAAATACAGTCAAAACTCCAAAAGTAGCATTCAATTTTGGTTGATTCTTTCCTATCTCTCTATTTCTTCTAACTAATGTCGTGCAGTCATGTTGCATTCTAAAAGACCATGGCGCAAAATTATAGACAACCTATTTTTATTACATTAACTAATCAAAATCTTTTGTTCTGCATTAAGTTTTTCTCAATTATAAACAAAACCCTGTTTTTGTTAAAAACAGTTTGAGAACTTCACTTAAAACAACTGACACTGCAGGTTGTGAGAGCTCTAGCTCGAAGTCGTGTCCGAGAGAAATTTCGTAGCTGCAACTACCGAGGAACCGCAAGGCTGATGCTAGTTTTATGATTGGTGAAATTACTGAACTTAGAGTTGTTTAAAATTATGATTTTTAAAAATAACTCAAACGCATGTTTGTTAATCCAAAAATATAAAATAAATAAATAATGTAAAAGACAATTAGTTGAACAAAGGGAAGAAGTAATTTGTTCCTTACAAAGTTTCAGGTGGTTCAAGTAGGTTGGAACTATGTATTTCTCAAACTCCTCCTCAATCCACAAATCATATTTTTTTTCATCCATAATGTGTTGGCCTTCGTCGCCTAAACCCAAATCTATTTTACTTTTTATTTTTTTTTTATATTTTCTTAAATTTTTTTAATAAACAAAACCGTACAGTATTTTCAATACAAATTGAAGTTTCTGACGTTCAACTACAACTTGAATTAGCACATTCAGTTTTTTAATGTTGGTAGCTTTGTTATGATAGGCGAACGTCGGAGTTCGCTTTTCGCAATACCACGACAAGACTAATTCGCTAAATTGTTCATGAGTCGAACGTTCGACTCGCGAATCATAATAGAGCCCTTAGTTTGGTATTAAAGCATCTATAATTTCGCGCCAATGTGCCTTAACGACACTTAGTTTGAATATTATTATTATTATGCCAAAAGTATATACATATATTCAAATATGGTCACGGATTACAGCTATAACACCCTGTACAGACAAGTTAGTAAAGTGACTCGACGTCAAAACTCACCATAACTTTATCATCATCAAGTTTTAAACTTACAATGGATTTCTGTTGCATTTTGAGTGAGGTTGGGTATATGCAAAGTTTTTTTCGTACTAAATATCCGGAAAATCGAGGTTTCATCTTTCAAAATAAAATTATCGCTCGAGATAAGTTCATGATCCCCTATGAGCTAACTTCATATTCCTAAAAAAATAAAAAAAATGCTGTTTCACTCCTCCATGAGAAAATGTTCAAAAGTTGTATTAAGCGATGAATTAGTATTTATTCTTGCCAACTTCTTCTCTTTTTCTTCTGGGATCACGATTCCCGACATCCGTGCTTCGCCCATAGGCTCCACCTGCGTGGTTCGATTTCTTAATTTATCAGAAATTTATTCATGATATTACCGCAACATTTTTGAAATCTCCTTTTGAAACGTGCCAATATACCAACTTAGCCGGCTTTGCTTACCTTGTGGTATTCTTCTTGAAATCGACTATGAGTTTGATTTCGACTAGGACAACAACTGCGACTTATTGCCTTACCTTAAGATTCCAACTGTAGGGTACGCAGTTTTTTGTAATAATTTTCGAGAGGTTCACGTTCGATTTTTTTTACTTACTTACTTAGGGGGCGCTACAGTTAGGGACGAACCTGGGTTCGATTTTTTTATCTTTCTTTAAAGACACCGATGATCCCCTGTCGTGTTAACCCAGCGATTTGTATGCACCCTTGTGGGAAAGGTAAAAAGTGTCGCTAGATTTTCCTTGATGTTCACCCTCTAGATGTGATATCTCCTTTAGTCACCTGCCACAATAAGCGAGAAAGCTATGCAGGAATGTTATAATTTAATTCATTTTTTTTGTTGGGGACAATACCCCCATTTCTTTATCGTAATACGAGCTCCATACACTAACTTAAAACTATGAAACTTACGGCTAACTAAAACTAATGGAGTTTAAGGCAGGGGGTGTTGAGGTTAAAGTCGAAACAGTTTTCATTCGAATTAACCCTCTGCAACATTCGAGTAATACTTACTTAATTAGGGGGCGCTACAGTTCGGCACGAACCTGGACCTCAACCAGCCAGCTCGGTCTTTGGCTAGCTGCCTCCAGTTTCGCACTCCAAGTTGGTTGAGTTCGTCCTTCACTAGAGCGCGCCACCAAAGGCGAGGTCTTCCTTGACTGCGTCTACCCTCTGGGATGGAATCGAAGATCCTTCGAGCCGGAGCATTGCTGTCCATTCGCTCTACATGACCCAGCCATCTTAAACGTGATATGTGTATTTTTTTGACCAGGTCAATGTCGCTATACAGCTCGTATAGTTTTTGGTTGAACCTTCTCCTCCAAAGCCCGTTAACGCAGGTAGGGCCAAAAATCCTCCGAAGAATCTTACGCTCAAAACGACTAAGGATATCTTCATCCGCTTTAGATAGAGTCCATGCCTCGGCGCCAAAGAGCAGGACTGGGATGATTAGGATCTTATACAGAGTCTCCTTTGTCTTTCGAGAGAGAGCTTTGCTACTCAATTGCCTTCCTAGCCCATAGAAACAGTGATTGGCAAGAGTAATTTTTCGCTTTATTTCTGACGAGATGTTGTTGTCAGATGTTATATCGAATCCGAGGTAAACAAAGTCCCTAACTACCTCAAAGTACCTGTCTATTGTGATGTTTTGTCCAATCCACCGGTGTTGTGTGTCCCTTTGTGTGGACAGCAGGTACTTCGTTTTGGCCTCAATGACTGCTAGTCCCATCTTAGCCGCTTCAACTTCAATGCTAGCAATCGTTCCAGTGACAGCTCGCCGAGTTTTACCAATGATGTCGTCAGCGTATGCTAACAATTGCAGAGACTAGAAAAAAATGGCCCACTACAATTGACTTGCGAGTTTCTTATAATTTTTTCAAGTATTAAGTTGAATAAATCGCACCATAGCGCATCACCTTGTCGGAATCCTTTTTTGACGTCAAAAGCTTCTGTGAGGTCAGTACCAACCTTGACGGAGCAGCGAGAGTTCTCCATCGTCAACCTGCACAGTCGGACGAGTTTTGTGGGGATGTGCCAAAACCTGACATGGCTCTGTATAGCTCGTCTCTATAAATGCTATCGTACGCGGTCTTAAAATCGATAAAGAGGTGGTGGGTATCGATTTGGAATTCTTGGGTAGTTTCCAGGATCTGCCGTAGCGTTTCAGGTTTCAGGCGTTCACATAGTACGGCAGAGAGGATCTTGTAGGCGATATTCAGGAGACTTATTCCTCTATAGTTGGTGCAGCTTAGAGGATCTCTTTTCTTGTGGATCGGGCAAACGATGCTGAGGTTCCATTCATCAGGCATACTTTTTGCTGACCAAACTTTAAAAATGAGTTGGTGTATGCACTCCACCAGGTTATTTCCGGCCTCTTTCTAAAAGTTCGGCGGGTAGTCCGTCAGGTCCAGCAGCTTTGTTGTTTTTTAGTTTAGATATTGCTATCCTTACTTCATTTTGGTCAGGTGGACGGATGTTTGGTCTGTCATCGTCAATGTTGAATGGTTCATTCTGCCTGACAGCGGAATTTTGTTCTTCATCGCCGTTTAACAGTCTGCAGAAATGGTCCTTCCATGTACTCAGCACCGACTGTGACTCTACTACGTGGTTTCCATTCCTATCTTTATAGGCTTCTGTGCGGGTTTTTTTTCATTGGCACGTTCTTTTTACCTGTTGGTAAAACTTCCGCACGTTGTTCCTGGAGTAATATCATCGATCGCGCGCTTCTCATGCTCCCCCTTTTTCTTTGGGAGAAGCCGGTGTTCTTCCCGACTTTTTTGCTCGTAGAGCTCGCGAGCAGCTCTCGTCTTTCTTTGCAGCGCTGCTTTCGCCGCTAGGTTCGTTGAAACCATAGGAGGTGCGGTGAGAAGGCAAGGATTTCTTGGGTTACGGAAATTTGTGCTGAAAAAGATGGAGTTAAAAAAGAGTTTCACAGTCGATGAATGAAGAAAATATCTGCAGTTTCTCTGCGTTCTTCCAGGGTATTCAGGTTTATAAGTTGAAGGTGATTTTGATAAAGGGCAAGATAAATGGATCATTCCAAGACAGACCACGAAGAACAAATCTAATAAAACGACGTTGAATGCTCTCGATTTTCGAGATGTGAACCTGTTGATATGGGGACCATACTTCGGAGGTGTATTCAAGTAGCGAGCGTACGAAGGTTATTTAGAGGGATCGGGTGACATAGGGGTCGGAATACCCGATCCTGCTTAATTTTTTCCAAGATTATATTCAACCAACAATCAACAATGTATTTAATATCAATCTCAAATTTCGTTTCTAAATAGTTATTATCACACCTAAATTTTAATATGGTTTACATTTTCATTTTTTAAAAAATGTCTGACCTTTTATTTATTGATGAGAGCTTAACAAGCCGATATTGTGATTTGAACTTGTATTTGGCGAATATTTAAAAATAAGAACTAAGTAAAGAAAAGAACAGTCTCCCTAATAAAAAATTCTAATAATATTGCACAAAAACGTGTATTAGTTTAAAAAAATATTGTGTACGTATAATTTTTTATTTTAACTTTTGAAGTTGTACTGTTTATATAGAAAGACTTGTTACTCAAAATAAATTATTAAATCTTCTTAAAACTGTCTTCTAAGTTTTTTTAAATAAAAAAAAAATTATCTATTCATTATTTATGTAATAAAAAATAAACTCAATCTCGCTACTGAAATATATGTTTTGTTTTATTAAGAATAATGATTTCTACAAAAAAATGTTATGTATTTAATTATTTGTATATTTCTATGTATGTAAAAAGTTAATTTTAAGTGTAATTCAATTTCTTTAATCCAACCTATTCGTCCACATCAAAGGCAATATTTTTAATTGTATTTAATTAAAAAAAAACTGTCATTTTAAATAAACCAGCCTAATAAGAATGTTGTTTTCAGTAAATTGTAATTGATAAATAATACATTTATAGTGTATGATTTGAGTTATCTCTGTATAGTAGTAAACAAAATAAAATAACAAGTTTGAAAAATATAAGTTTGTGTTTGATTTTTAGGAGTTGCAAGTTCCAAGATGTAAATTAACATTATAAGCTAAAACTTGGCTTTGGATTGTTTTACATCTATCCGTTATCCGCTGCGGATAAATTTTTATGCACAATATTAGTGGGCCTTTTTTAGAAACTGAAACCTTAAATATAATTACAAGACAGAAAAAAACAGAGGAGATTCTCAGATACCTCAAATATAAATACCACCAGAAGAAGCTGCTTCTTTGTTATTTTCGGGCAGCTTCTTTTTTTACATACCTTTACATACACTCCAAAACTGTAACTGAAATAATAATATGATACCATCACAAAAATCTGATCCCTTAATTAATTTTAACACGTTTTTCAAGACATTTACGTGGCGATTTGGAGGTCCAAGTGAATTGACAACAAATCGCAAACGCATCCGGAGCCGTAGCGTTGAACGCTACAATAACTTTCGTCGACATTTCAATAAGTTTCTCTTGTTGAGCATTCGACGTAACGTTGTTTTTTTAATATGCCTGTCAGTATGTTTAACGAGCTGCAGCCTAAACGGCTTAAGCGATTATCTTCAAACTTGGTGTCTGTGATTATTTTGGCACTCCCCAGAGGGGAAATTGAAATTTTATTTTTAGGCCTAAAAATAACGGTACCTGTCATACGACCGTTTAGGAAAAGCTTGTTTTTCTCGAAAACGGCTCCAACGATTTTGATGAAATTTTTTTGTTGGTAATGGCTATCATTTGATTAGAACCAAATTTTCGGGAAAAGTCTATTAACGGCACCTTTCATATAACGATTTTTTTAGTTTTGGGCTTTCTCGGTAACGGCTCTTTGGATTTCTGTCAATTTTTTTATTTTTGTAGATCTAGGTAGCTTTATTCTGCTTATCAAAATTTTTAATAACTTTTTTTTCTAATGGAAATTAATTTTTGAAACTTTTTTTTAGACAATCAATATTTTTAAAACTAATCAAAAAATGTATTTTAAATTTTATATTCACATGTACATATATTAATAAACTCTAAAAAACTGCATACCAAAATTTCAAAAAAAGAAAAAAAATTTTTTTTCAGAAAAATAAAAATAAAAAACAGGATTTTATCAAAACCGGTCCTACAATTTTCGAAATACATTTTCCATAAATTCTTTGTTATTTAAGACGTGTGTGGCGTTCTTCAATTTTGTTAAAAACCGTTAAGTATTGTGATTTTGATACTTTATATATGTTCAAACTGTGTTGTTTTCAACGTAAATGTTACTTGTTTCTGTCAAAGATTTTGCTTTCCAATGTAGTTAGGCACATAAGAGCAACTACGTGCGACCCAGTCGTGCCCATTTTGTATAGGATTTTAATATACTGGACTTTGTTTTGCTGGATTAGGTTGTGTTCCTGTGGAGCCAACAATTTTAATTTATTTATTTATGAAAGACGTTTTAGCTATTTATTAAGCTCTTATGTGTTTGAATTTATTAATTATGTTTTTAATAGTTTAATTGAGAATCAAGCGGATAACGTCTATTGTACCAGTGATCAAACAAAAAATTGTGATTTACCTCTATGAACTAGAGTCTTATCCGCTAAAGGCAATTTCTTCGAATTTTGGACTTAAAGGTTTTGGGAAGTGCCCATAGTGAAAAGTGAAAATTGATTTTATTAGCAATGCATAACGGTACCTTTCATACCACCATCTCATTTTTTTGTTGTGTACATTTTTGAATTTTGTACGGGGGCATTTTGCAGAACTCCTTTAAATCCCCGTTTGCATCATGGGCAAGCTGCCCCTGCAACTATAGACTAATTAGATTCGAGGCTGGGTGTATGCAGTTTCTTTAAATCCAAAATAAAGGAACGTAAAAGGAACGTTGTTGCGACCGCAAGGTTCACCAAACGCTATTCAGCCCTATCACAGATTCCATCGTAACAAATCTCCGTTACGTTTGTTACGCTACGAATCACAAAAAAAGAATGTTAGAACCTGTGATAAGACTGATTATTTAAAATGCGTTGCTTATCTTAGGGACCATTCACTTTTGGTTGTATCTAAACCTTTTTAAAATATTTATTATTGTGATGGTACTTTTGAGTTTCCTTCCGAGGTTTTGCTCGCCTGCGTTTCCAAGGTTCTTGCCAAAGAAGTACACAAAACTTTAGCCTAATTTGTCCTTTTCTTTACTAAAAAATAACATCATAATGCACTTAACCCAGTTTCAAATCTTAGATTTTTAAATACATGTTTCATTAATTATATAACCAATTAAACATTCTGAATTTAAGTAACTAATTTATATACTTAAGGTTATACGTTAAATAAACTTAATTTTTATATCCGTATCGTATGTACTTAATTTAAAAACTCTTTTTCTTATATGGATCAATTTTCGTGTTTCATTACATAATGCAAATCACCTTTTAGAAGCCTATAGTAAATTGATACAAAAATAGGAGATGCAGGTTTTTAAAAGCTATAACATTTATATTCATTCTAATCTTTATATCCGTTTTTAGGAAATGTAAATGAAAGCCAGGCTTGAAAAAAAAATTAAAATTTTGTAGAAATCCAAGTCCATACACATCAAATTCGAATTCTATTTATGCTACAGTGTTATAAATACGGACAGACAGATATTTTGTAAATCCAAAATTTGCCCATATAGGGCAAATATAAACAGGCAAAGTATCAACTGTATTCTGTACTCCCAACACCAACTGAAACCGATAGTAACATTATGGAAATAATCTAGTGTGGTGCCAAGCGACAGACAAAGCCTACAACCTTAAAAAAAATATGACTTCTAAGATATAAAGAATGGCCTCCACTGGGTCAAAGAAATTTGCCCGAACCAAAAAAAGCTGAAGAATTCTCGCTAGAAGCTAAATCTTAATCAGGCAGAAATTCGGTTAAAATTACTAAAAAAGAGGAGTCGTGTCATGACCAGCAAAGGAAGGGGTAACACATCGTACTGATGAATAAAGACTCATAAGCATCAATAAACACAACATGCCTCTAGTAAAACACGAAATGACAACTTTTTCAAATGAATAAAAAAGAGGCTTGTTGAGTTCAAACAATGCAACACCAAAAGATATATCAAAAAGCAGAGGTGGAATCGGATAAGGTGATATATGATAAGTGATTGTCACAATCAAAAAATTCAGGGGTCGAATCGGCTATGGTGATTGTCACATGTGATCACATTAAATTCTCAGTCTATGTAAAGTGATCACCAAGGAAATTTCAAATTTTGGAATTATACGCAGACTGAATTTTTTGATTTTAACAATCACTTATCATATATGACCTTAGCCGATTCCAACCAAGGTCAACGATTGGGTTGCAATCCACAGATAAACATTTTTTTATTTCATATGTTAGAGAAGAAAAAAAGCAAAACAAAACAACAAGGCACAAGGAAAATGGAAAGCGGCAACGAACTTCACAACCTAACAAAATTTGATTCAACAAACATGTCGCAGTTTGTTGTACTGGATGCATTATATATGTAACTATATTTTTTATGATGCTTTCAAAAAAAAAAAAAAAATAAATAAATAAACAGCATTGACGATTTTTGTGCAATAGGATATCCCTGTCTATCACCTAAGAAACAGAATCCTATGAAGACTTTCGGGACCAAGAGGTACTCTAATAGCGAGTTTCATTCAAATTTTAAAGATTTGATCTCAAAATTCAGATTTGGCCTTTTCAATGAAACTTGTTTCACGATTTAATCGTAGTATTGGTGATTATCTGACGAGCACACACAGTATTTTGACGGAACGCAAGAATGTCTATGCACAGTTGTTGATTCACTCAAAATCCCATTTTGGTATTTTCTGACTTCACAAACATTTTTTATTACTGTTTTGTTTCTTTTACGAATATTTTTTAATTTTATTGCTAAATATAGGCTGGCAAAAGTTTACAACAAAGAACAAATAACAAAACATTTTCCATTTGACGTTTGACCGAAGACTATTTACATGTATATGTGCATTCAGATCAAATCTGCCACCCCATCAGAGATCAAATCTTTTGTGTGGAGATTTGATCTAGATTTGCTCTTTTTCTTGCAATGAAACTCTCAAAACTGAACTTTTGACAGAAAGAGCAAATCTTTTCTTCATGAAACTCGCTATAAGTTATCTTTATACGATGCGTTCACAGCTAAAGTTCAAAGTTATCGAGTAACAATTTGAAGACCAAAAACTTGTATTTGTATGGTAATGTTATACCTACATTTAGTTCTGCTTTAACCAATCGCTTCGTTTAATTATTTCTTTACAAACTGAATTGCGTCCCATGTAACCTTAAAACAATTGCATACTTACTTTACTTGTATTTTCCAATTTGTTGTAATTTTCTTCGAAAAAAAAACATATTTCCAATAAAACACCCAAATCAAAAAGAAGGCGCAGGTACATACAGAAATCAATACAAAATAAAATAAAACAATTGCGTTTGTTTATGTTTAAAAATGATGTCTTAATTTGACTTTGTATATTTTCAACGGTTCTTTGTTTAAAATAAAATTAATAAAAGATACTACACACTACTAAACTATCTAATCAAAAAATAAAATAAAAAACTACAAATTACTTTTTGTTTTGACGACAAGACACATTTTCTTATATTAAAGAAACAATATAAGTAAAAAATAAAATAAAATAATTTTTAAAATTAAAAAAAAACTAATTCAGTATATCTCTCCTCAAAATCATAATAATCGACAAAATTTCAATTAACTATATTTGTTTGTTTTATTTGTTTTAAATATTTCTTAGAAAAAAATTAAAACTACCACTATAAGTATAATTAAAACATTTCACATTCTCTTTATTATCATCTCAATTATTTTTTTTGTAGATTTTCTTTGCTTTTTTTTGTATTTAGTAGTTATTATCATCAATGTATTTTACTTTTTTTTTAATTTATCTTTCGGTAGCATTCGTTTACCATTAATAATAATTTACAAAACACTATTCTTATTTATAAATATACCATCAGATAGTCTACAATTTAATTTAATTTTCTTTTTTTTTTTGTTTAAATAATTTTCACTTACGTCGGTACGTTTTTTTGTTTTGTTGTCTTTCAAATATAATTTGTTTATAGAAGGATTTTATCAAAAATGTAAATCAAAAAATCAAATGAAAACAAAAAATTATTTCATATATAATAAATTGTACACTAAATATTAATTTAATACATTTTAGATTTTTCTAGTTTTTTGTTTGTTGTCTATTTTGAGTTTATTTGCTTTTAAGTTTCAATCTTAAATTCTACTAAAACTTACAGAATAGGAATAGTCCTTTTTTGTTTTGTTTGATGGTATAATAATATTCAATTGAGAAGTCTACAGCGCTAAAACTTACATGGCTAATTCGATTTTTTGTTTTGTTTCTTATTACATTAAATAAATTACTATTAATAGCATATGTGTGATTTGATGTTTTGTTTTTGTTTATTTTTTTTTATTCTTACAACTATTTACCCTTACTAAAAAAAATTACGTAGTTATGATAACTTTTTGTCCACATTGATAAAAACTTTGACTTTCAATTTTAATTTAATTTTGTTTTTGCTTTTAATACAAAATTCTGATTTATTGCATTTTTTGTTTTGCTTTTATTTTTTTAGATATATGTATTGTGAATAATTTGAAGTATGTATGCTTATTTATTTTGTAGTAAAATTTTCAAGTATAAACAACTTGAATTCTGAGTTAAATTTTCAAAATACGTTTAAGTTTTTTTTCTTTTTTTTTTTATTTTTTAAAGGAGATCATTAAAAGGGGTTTTTCGATCTCAATATTTACAAGATTGACGCATTTCCGTTTTGGTATGGTTTACTGTATATACATTAGAGAAATGTTGTGAGAACGAATCGGTTTTTTGAACTGGTCTTTGTTTTTTTTAGTTTTTTTTTCTTGTTTTTGAATGAATCAATGTTTATAAAAATATAAAATACAGTGACATTACAAGTTTTACATACAATATTTACATTTACAATTACAAGTGGATTTTGTGGATAACAACTATTCGCCGATGGCCAAGTTTAAATTGGTGCTTTAATGATTTTGTTACAATTTGTATAATGGGTTTCAGAAAATTAGGACAAAATAAATTTTAATATATTCAAATTATATACATTTTTATATTTTAAGTCCAGAGGCAGAGGCGATGAAACATAGCTACATTCAAAAATACTGAAAGACTAAACAAATACAAATGTTAAAGAAAACAGAGCTTTCCATGCTTGAGGAATGAAGGGGAATAATATTTTCAAAATATGGAATCAATTGATGCTTGAAAGTTCGTAGAATTTAAAGTAGAAAGAAAACCTTGGCTACTTGTCTCCACTATTTAGTTAGTTATGAATCAACTAGGAAGAGTACTATAGAGAATGGATATACAATGGTTTTGCAAAGCATTTGGAACAAACCTAAAAATAGCAGCCAAATGTCAGTTTGACAATTGGAAATTATAACTTGCGGTCTCCACTAGCCATGAATCCAGAGCAAGTTTTCAAGCATGCCACGATATCGCAATTGGAAACCGTCATCGCAGCTATGTATATTTTCAAAGTATGCGATAGAAAAAATGCTTTCATCGCATACCATTCATCACTTGCTTTATCGCAAGAACTGTTTTGTTTTAACATTCCCAAATTTCATTTGTTTGAATGCTATATGTATCCAAATTCGTGTTGTTCGGCTAAAAAAAGAATCTCTATATTTCACGGTACGTCCGAAATTGGGCTCAAGGGTTAACTGATGAGCATTCCTTGCGAGACAAGTATTACGGCAGAAACTTTTAAGGGGAGGAACGCAGCTATTTCGAGTGAACATTTTTTTATAAAAGAAACCATAAATTAAGGAAAGCCATGAAAAATTGCGTCGATGTTCGAGAGGGGCAATTGTTTCAGCGGCAGTTCTATTTCCTATCATTCTTAACGCTCGATTTTGTATTCTATCAAGCATGTGAAGCGATGTTTTGCGAAGCACCTGCCCAGAGGTGGGAGTTATACTCGAGTTTAGGGCGTATAAACGCTTTATAAATTGTAGCCAGATCAGAAAGGGAAAAGTACTTCCTACACCGATACAGAAAACCTAAGCACTTAGCAGCATTCTTAGTGATCTCAAATATATGGTCGTTCCAACGGAGGTCGTCGTTGACACACATACCGAGTACTGAGAGCTTTTCAGTTTCATCGATTTAAGTGCCATTCATGGACAATGGCATTGGGGGTATGTTTAGCTTTAACGACAAAAGACAGCATTGAGTTTTCGAAGCATTAAACTCCACACGATTCCTATTACCCCATTTGACAATGCTGCATAAATCGGAGTTTAATGAGCTTGACATACGGTACCGTTGCGATTGTACGACCGAAGGTGAAGGACGTGAATTATCGAACGAATATGAAAGGCTGAGGGTAGAGTCGTCAGCAAAATAGTTAAGTGGATTAGAAGTAACAGACAGAAGATCATTTAAAAAAATGAGGAAAAGTGTCGGAGACAGAACAGAGCCCTGGGGCACACCAGCATTTATTTTGGGGGAATACAACTTGTATTGAACGGCTTAAAATCCAACGAACAAGAGTATCATCGATCCCAAAAGCACGCATTTTCGATAAGGGACCTTCATGCCAATCTCTATCAAATTCCTTGGAGATATCAAGAGCAATAATCTTACTTTCACCAAAGCGATGTAAAGATTTTGATTTTGATCACCAGTGGAACGGTTGCTGCGGAAGCCATACTGACGGTCATGGAGAAGCTTTCGATCTCTTCGCGATATTCCTTAAGCTGACGGTTAATCAGCGTTTCCATGGCCTTAGAAAGAAGGATGTCAGTGCGGAAAAAAATCTGTCGTCCCATGGAAAAATTTACACTCTCAAGTACAGGAGAGTCAACGTTGCTGTAAGGCAGCGTAGAGCTGCGACGAAATGGGCTGCAAAGCAAGTTTGCCTTCTCTGAAGAGTAGACAATAGGTTTGTCATAAGCGATGAGCGTTGTTGAGGAGTTTTTTATATTTTTTACAAATGACCAAACATTTTTACTGCCTTTGGGACATTGCATGCAATCTAAGACATAAAATGAAAGTAGTATAGACAAAATGAAAAAATGCTGGGCAATGATGCTCTGAATGTATTTTTTCGTTGACATGGACATTGGACAATCGTTAATATGCTAAAAAAGTTTGCGTTAAAATGCCCACCAAAATCTTACAGTTTTTCTGGTTTCTGCTTTATGATTTTGCTATTACTATAAATTTATCGCTAGTGGAGACGGCGTGTAACTTGCGCTCTCCAATAGCGATGAATTCCAGAGATTCCAGAGCAAGTCTCAAAGCACGATTTCACTATCGCAAGGAGAACTTGTTTTAAATGCAATAATGCTCTGAATGTATTTTTCCCCTGACATGGACATTCAATTTACTAATAGCGAGTTTCATTTAAAATTTAAAGATTTGATCTGAAAATGGAGATTTGCTCTTTTCAATGAAACTTGTTTTATCATTTAATCCTAGTATTGGTCATTCATTGACGAGCATACACAGTATTTGATATCACACACAAAAATACCAGGCATATACAGTTGATATATTCAAAATGCCATATTTGTTTTTTTTGTCACTTCAAAAACACCTTTATTTGTTATTTTGTATATTTAATGGATATTTGTTAATTTTTCGGCTAAGCTGGCACAAGTTCACAATAAACAACAAATAAAAAAATATTTTCCATTTGACGTTTGACCGAAAAACTATTTACATGTATGTGTATTCAGATCAAATCTGCCAACACATCAGAGATCAAATCTTTCATGTTGAGATTTGATCTAGATTTGCCCTTTTTCTTGCAATGAAACTCTCGAAATTGAAAAAGATCAAATCTTTTGACAGAAAGAGCAAATCTTTTCTTGAATGAAACTCGCTATAAGAGTCAATAAAATCAGTTCTTCTTCGTAGTGAGGATCCTCCAATATAAATGCAGTGTTCTACCATCTTTGGTTGCACGAATTTAAAAAATAAACAAACGAAATCACTAAATATTTAATTATTTACAAATTTGTTCAGTTTATAACAATTTTTTTGTTGACGTTTAAGAATTGAATTGTGCTTGTTTTTTGGTTTAATGCGTTCCAGTAATTTTTCGCAGAAATCTCACAAAGAGAGAAAATCATCCCACTTCTGAAAAGCTGGCAGATGCGGCTGTGGAAAACAAGCTTCTGTTCGAAGCGTAGTCGAAATTGATACATTTAGCTTTCAAAAGGCCAAGCTTAGCCGCCAGGTCTAGTGGGATTTTTCTGAGAATCAATAGGTCGCGAGTAGTTCGCGGACAAGAAACACAACGCGACACATTCTTGATCATAAGGCCGCTGCAGCCCAACCAATTTGTATGGAATTCTATATACCTATGCGGATATTATGTCACGATTCCAACCACATAAGTTGTAATTAATGAAAACATTAAGAACATTTTTCGCCAGTGTTGGAAATACAGCGGTGGAACGTGGTCGTAATAACCGTGTTCAAACGCGCTCACTTTGTTTGGTAAGACAATATCTATATGCACTCTGAGTTTATTGATAATAAGAAGGTATTTTTTTTGGAATGGTGCCTGTTAATGGTCCTTGAAAGTCATCGCTAAATATATCTTTTTCGCGACTCAGATTTGTTTGAGGTAGCCTTAGGCCCAATGCACACGGAGCAACTGAAAAAAAAACTGATCAGCGATGCGAATTGGCAAACTAGTTTGCTATTTAATCAAGAACATTGAAACACAGAACACTAAACGAATTACAGATTTTGATTGGTAATGAGTTCTCTCGTGTAACGCGTCAAATCACCACTGAGTACGTTACTGGTCTGCAACCCGAGTTGCCAACCGGTTTAGTTTTTTTCTAGTTGCTTTGTGTGCATTAGGCCTTAATATCTAAGCTGTTCTTTTTCAATAATAAAACTAACGTAACATGAAACTGATTTTTCTGAACAAACAAATTTCTTGGATTAAAAATAAAAACAAGGTAAGAGAAATATTTTACCCTATAGTGAGTGTTCTCTTTTGTCAAAAAACTACGAATTTTACGTGTTGTCGAACAGCATTTTGCTGTTTTTCGTAAAAAATTACTAAAATTCATAGTTTTGGGGAGGATGTGGAACAGACCTAATATTATAATTAAAACCTGCCTCTATGGACTCAAATATAAAACGATTGAATATTTTTTAATCATTAATTACAAAATAGAAGTTAGCAAGGAATGCAGTGTTTAGGAACAAACTAATCTATTATACGAACACAGAGTTATAAAGTTAAGTGCAACATTTTTTTCTTAAATTAGAACAACCTCCTCCTATAAAAAAAAAACTGTAAACCAGTTTAAAAAGAATTTCAACTTATTAGATATATAATAAAAAAAAAAATATATAATACGAAACCCATTCTTATACCCTAGCAAGACGTTCTGATTTTCAAAGTGCAGCAGCATTGAATTCCATTATCACATTAGCAGCCGACATCTGTCAAGATGTCATAATCGACTTTACAGCATCGTCTATTCCTGCTACGCAACTAAAATCTGTAACTTGATTAACGCTGCCATCGGCTGTACCCACATCATTTCTGCCGCCACTTCCACCATTAGTGGAACCGGACATAACGGACGATGTTGGAGAATCTACCATCATGTTGCTGTTGTCTCCGGTGGCATTAGGACCGCCACTGATCATACAATCTGATGGATCTGGGACACCGCCTTCGGCTAGAATACAGTGTGAGTTCACAACTCCTGAGCTTTGATTGTGTTGACTGTGCTCGAGCATACTCTCGCTAAGGAACGATCCCATTGAATGATCCAATGAGAAAGTTAGAGAGTCGCCCTCGCTGTTTTGAAGATTTAATATACTATCGATGGCATTTTGTACATGACGGCTTATATCATCATCGAAATTCGATGACAAACTTCCACTGCTGCCTCCACTTAGGTTGGCTTGGCCAACAACGCCCATACCCATGGCATCAAGAAGGCCTACTCCATGCATCTGTGAGTGGTGCATTTGCTGCAGATGATGGCGGTGGAATTGTGCATGTTGTTGTTGTTGTTGCTGTTGCTGGTGAAGATTGAGCATTTGCTGGAATCCTCCAGAGCCGTTCTCTACATTTAGGGCAGAGTTGTGCTGCATGCTTACAGCATGTCGAATCAATTCGCCGGTAGGGTCATGCAAGCTTAGTAAATCGGAATCGACCAGCTGTTGCTCATCCGACTTTGATCCCACAGCGAAGCACATCTTTTTCATTTCCTGATGTGCTGGGTCAAGAAGATCTCCGTTCCATTGACGCTTACGTCCATCTGTTGGATCTGTACTTCCATTTACCATGCCATGCTGGTCTTGAACCGAAGTAGACATGAATTCATGGAACTGTGCCTCCATTGTTTGCATCCACTGTGGATTGTTAGACATTTGAATCTGATGCGTTTGCTGTTCCATGAAACTGCAGGAACTGGGCTGTTGTTGGACCCGTCGAGTAGCTGATTGAAGATACGGTGACGAACTAGCAGCTGGTACAATCAAATCACTAGTCCAAGATCGAGTTTTATCCGACTGGATTCCTGAGGAACTTTCGCCGCCAACAACAGTAGCCGGATTAAAGCTCTGAGGCGTATGAATGGGATTGCAAGCAGTTGCTGCCGCAGGTGATTGTGATTCACTGAACAACTCTTCAAGACCCGACTCCACCATATCTTGTGTAGTCTCACCTTTGTCAACAACTGGTGATTCACCAAACATTGCGTCCAAGCGATTTTCCACCGATTTACTACCTACAGATTCCGGATTGAAAAACTCCGAAAGATGTTCGATGTTTTCGGCGCTCTCTTGCTGGTCTTTTCCATTTTCGAAAAGCTCTGACAAGTCCTTAGGACTTGTAGCGTTCTCAAAGATGTCAGCCAACTGATTTGATGAACTTCCTTCACGTGAGGCTTGCAGTTGTAGCTCAGATTTCTTTTCGGTAATTAGATTCAGTTCTTTCTGAATGCACAACCATTCATCACACGATTCCTGCTTCTTGTCCGGTTCAAATGTTGTACCTCCATTATTGTACGAACCATCATCAGAATTCCCAGCGGTAGCAGCCGCAAAGCAACTCACTTGAAAGTCTGCACGCAAATCGCTGAGAGGCATTTCTTGGGTTTTAAGGTTGTTAAAGGCACACGACGATGACGACACGTTTGTATGGATATTCGACATCTGCATGGACTGATTTGTCGTTGTTTGCTGTAGCTGTTGCATATTATGATGAGATTTTTTCATAATGAAACTAGGTCGCAGCTCCGACTCAATGTCAAAGTTTTCGATAAACTCTTTCTTGACATCATCCATGTCCTTCTTAAGACCGTTAAAATGCGACCCGCCTGACATTGAAGACATCTTGCTGCACGGATAGAAGACCTGATCTTTGTCGTCCTTTTTTATGTTGCAATATTGTTTAAGGAATGGCAAACTATTCGTTGTATTGTTAAGCACCGGTGCTAATCCTCGATGGAAATTGATTTTCGATCCATCGCCGAACTCATATGGCTCTGATTTCACTTCATTCTTAACTTGACTATTACTGCTGCAGCTACTGTTACTGCTGATGATTTCAAAATGTTGTTTCCACTGTGAAGACGAGTTATGATAGGATTGTTGTTGCTGTTGAATTGGAGTGGAGCGACTAGAATCATTTGATTGGTTGTCAAATTCACGTTTAATTGGCTTGAAACTGCTGACAGCACTGAGCGGATTAGAAATGACACTGTTGCAGTTCGTAAATGGATTGTGTTGATTTTGTGGAAAAGCTTCAGCGCGCATATCGAGCAACTCTTGTTGTAAATCCTGAACAAGTAGTTGATTGATTTGGCACACTTCAGAGGTACTATGATGACGCTGAAAATAAAAAAAACAAAAGAATTGCAATTGTAAAAAAGTCTCAACTATTGAAAAGTGTGTTATATTTAAGGAGCATCAGAGTTTTGTGATTGTTTTTAAAACATAGAAGAAACAGGCATTATGTTGTAACAATAAGGGCTACACTACAGGGCAAAATTATCTTGCGAAAGCCCTCGCGAACACTATTGTGTAAGAAAGGCAGGATCAAAAACTCTTGGATAAAACAAATCCAAGTCCAATCCGTGAGATCCATCAATGTTTTCTAAAGTCGATCCGGCAAACACCACATGTACAGCCTTAGACAGAAGAAGAGAAGTGGGAGAAGAAGAATTAGGGCTGCATTGTGGATTTCTTGAAATAGCTTTGTTTTTCTTTGAAATTTGATTGTGTTGTTTTGTCTTAAGGGCTTAACTAAAAGTTGGTTAAGGGAAAGCTTCCAGATATAGTGGCTTCAGGAAATATGGCCAACACCAAAACGAACAGTGATAATACCTAATGTCTTTCTGTAGAAGAAAATACGTGACAAAAGTCGTGAAAAAGAATGAGGTTTGAAAAGGAGATCGAAAGCGTAGTTAATTTTAATCATCCCGTAATTGACAACGTTGTAACGATAACGAGGATATTGTTGATCAGATCATAAATGCTAGATATTTTGTTGTATACTGGTGAATCTAGACTACGCCCAGCACACTGCTTGCATGATAAGCGGCGGAGACCCTTGCAAGGAGCAATCTATTCTAAAATATAAATACATCTGATGGTAGATTTAGCTAATGGAAAAGGTTGTTCTTCCTCTTCTTATTATTCCAAATGCGAAATCAGCCAGCAAAACTAAGAAAGCCTCGCCAAGCATTTCGCTGCCATGTCTACATATTAAGAAAACCATATGAAAACATTGCCGAGCAATCGATTGAAGTATAGACAGCAGGTGGGCGAAATCGCATAGTCACCTCCACGCGGTGCATGCTGGATAACTGAAAGGTGAATTAATGGGTTGTAGATACCTATGTTACCTTTTCAGGAACAATGAGCAGAAGAAGATACATTCAATGGTATGGAACGGCCCTGAGAAGAACTCAAAACTGCGATTTTTACTATGAGAAATGCCACTTCGATAGGAATTCGCAGTTGTTTGAATGAGGTTTCATTGTCAGGCAAAGACTTCGACAAAGGGTTTTAAGCTATCGCGAAGTTAGCAAGAGAATTAGATCCGTATTAAGGTTAACTTCCGTTAAAAAGAAGACGCCACCACAGAAAGTTTCTATGAGCTCCTTGCCAAAACGTACGAGCAGTGCCCCAAACATGACATTAAAATCCTATTGTAGGATTTTTACACACAATCGGAAAACACAGACTATACGAAACCAGCTGAAGAAACGGACTCTGGCCCATTGCAGCGGGAAAAAACATTGTGTTAAGAAGCACGCGTTCCCTCGTCTTGACATTTACAGAGCACATGGAGGTCACCAGATGGCTGAACCTGCATCATGTCGCGATTGACGGAAAATATTTCTCTAGTATTCTGAACGTCCCTACGTTCCGAGGAGCAAACATCGACTCGGATCACTATAGTTGGTGTTAAACTTCGTGTACAGTTATCCATGGAAGCTATTAGGCAATCAACAACCATGCAGGGTAAATTCAATGTTGAACGACTCCAATCGGAAGCGACCGCCACAGTCGCCGATCGCCGAGCTAGTGAGAAATCCCCTGAATAACAACATCAGCCCCGAAGGCTAATGGCAACTATGTCAACAAGCTAAAAGAAAGACAGCATTAGATGTGTTGCGCTTCTCAGAACCACCTCCCAGAAACACCTTGGTTAAATACCGAACAAGCTCAGCTAGAACGATTCAAGGAAGGATGAGAAACGCTTACTTGATAGAAAGAAAAAAGGTCAGCATCGTGATGTCGGAGTGAGATGCAGAGTTGTTTTAACAAGCAAGAGGTGCAAAACTTATACAGAAGAGTGCAACAGTCACCATCAGGTTGCACTAGCCGTATGGGGATAGAAACACTGTAGTAGATACGCAGGCGATGTTAATCATCTTAAGACACCTATTCAACCAGTTGTTGAAAGGCGATGGCGGCTTTTATCCCGCCAATGATCGAACTGGACCGTAGTGCCCCGTGGCTTAGTGGTTAATGTGGTAGACTGTTAAGCGAATGAGCCTGAATTCGAATCCCGCTCAAAGCCACTTTTTCCAGGGTACTGCCTCTTGCGAGGAACTGACAAAACCTCCAAGAGTAAAATTTGTCTCGAAAAAGTGCATCTCATCTAGCCGTCCGGACTCGGCGGCAGATTAACAACACACACAGAGGAAAGATTGGGAGTATAAGTCACTGGGCCTTGGCTCCTTAAAGAGCTGTCGCGCCAATAAATGTATGTATGTATGATCGAACTGGAATAGTCAATCTAGATCAAAACCAAGAACCATATATATAAAAGTAGCCATTTCCAGAATAAAAACGAAAAAAGCAGGTGGTGCCGATGGGCTGCAAGAGGAACTTTTTAGACACGCTGGAGATTGATCACGTTATCAAACTTATGTGCAAAATATGGTTGGAGGAAGAAATGCACTATGCAGCAACTTTAAAACATGGCCAATAAGATCCTGTCCAGTATTTTAGGCGAACGTCTTAAACCGAATAATAGGACCTAACAAGGACGATTTTAAATATGGAAAATCTACGATGGACCAAATTTTTACATTACGCCAGATCCTGCAGAAAACCCTAGAATATTACATCCAGACCCAACACCGAAGTTATCGATCCTGCTATATGGTGCAGAACCATTTAACATTTCCCAGTCGGATAAAAGTTCTCTTGGGGTTGTTCAAAAGAAAAGTACTATGAACGATTTATGGCCCTGTTCGCGATCCAGGAAATACCGAATGGCGAAGAAGATACAACAACGAGTTGTACGTACTGTACAACGACATAAGTCTACCAAAAAATCTATATCCAGCGGCTAGGCTATGATAGCGGATAGGAACTCCAAGAATAACAAGAACACAAGAATCTTAGACAGAGCCAGATTATCTGATGAAAACTAAGCAATAATTGCAAAATATAGATGCAGACCCGTAAAAATGAATTTTTTTAGCATCTTATGTCTCCAATGGAGCATTCAGACAATTGTAATGAATGTGTATTTATACCCAGCAATTAAAAAAATCCATACTTTATGTACATGTAGTAGCCATAAAGTTTTACGAGGTTATTATATTTATGGCTGGGTGTCTACAAATCAAGAATGCCAAATGTTTGTGTCATGCTTTGACGCCAATGTTGAGTTTGGTATTTTTTTTTGTATTCTGGGATGGAATGACGCACAAATTCTAATTTGGGACAC
Source organism: Platycheirus rosarum (assembly GCA_963971375.1). Taxonomy (NCBI): domain Eukaryota; kingdom Metazoa; phylum Arthropoda; class Insecta; order Diptera; family Syrphidae; genus Platycheirus; species Platycheirus rosarum. The sequence continues at coordinate 123,172,712 of OZ020509.1, read as the reverse complement.
ATGGTCGCTTGCAGAAGGATCGAAACTAATATAACTTGTTTCACTGATGGAAGCCGCACATGCTATTTTTCGGAGTATTACAAGATTTCCCCGTCTTGGAGGAATAAAATTTGCCTTCATAAATCTTGCTAACAAATATGGAATAATAAGGAATTGGATGGCATCGGCCAGCAATCGGTATATATGGAAAAACTTGTTGAAGGAGACCCAGACCGAATTCCGTTTGTTGCGCCGATGATGATTGGGCTGTTTTTCAAAACTTAAGCTAAACAACTTACCATTGAATCGAAAAGCAGAAGTTTCTTATATTTGGCAGCGATGTCATTGAACTTATCCTCCAAATGCAATGCTGTATTCTCAAACTCCAGCTCTTCGTCACTAGGAATCTCCTCATCGTTCTCATACATACAGTGATATCTAAGAAGTAAGCAAAGAAATCGTTGTAATCAACAAGTCCACCCGTGCAATGAAAAAACAAAATCAACTTACCTAACCAGCCTTTTTACTGCTTCCTCTTTACTTTGAAATGGATTTACGTAATCAGGATTCAAACAGCCATGCTGGTCCACTTCCAACTGACGAATAAATCTAAAATAAATTAAAGCGAGAAGAAAAACAAACGACAATTAAAAATCATTCTTTCAAAACTAAAACGATTTCAACTTTTTGAATAACACACTCACAAAGATAGTCGGGCAACTTTCGGTTTGGGGCTCTCTATTGGTACTGTGGTCGTACATGATATGGCGGTTGTTGTTGTAGTTGCTGACGAATTTGCCGGGCAGACAGATACACTTTGAGCCAGTGGTATTAAGCTACAACTTTGTTGTTGAATTTGTTGTTGTTGTTGAGGTGGATTTTGAAAAAATTGCTGTTGTTGGTGATGAATTTGTTTCTGGGACTTCTGTGCCTGAACGATTTGCTTCTGATCGGATTCCATTTTGGTGTTGATAATTGAATTCATCTGGACTGTTGTGGAGGTTGTTGTTGTGACAATTTTGGGCATTTCATTAGCTTGGCTGAGATGCTGTTGTATGAGCGTCGACTGAGGGGTTTGCTGTGTTATTTGAATGAATTGTTGCTGTGTAAGCTGCTGTTGTTGTTGTTGTTGTTGTTGTTGTTGTTGCTGCTGCTGTTGTTGAGGATGGGGTATGGTTATTGTATGTTTTCCATCTTTAGATATCGATATCACATGCTGCTGTTGTTGTGTTTGCATGTTTATATGTTGCTTTTGCTGAATCTGTTGTTTCTGCTGAATTGGTTTGGCCTGCGTCTGCTGCTGCGGTTGTTGTTGTTGATGATGCTGCATAGGATATATGTGTATCCTTTGAGAAGACGAGGATGAATTCGAAGCAGACGGCGATGGAGTTATAGTGGTATTGTGGTTGTTCGGCTGGACAATATTAGCTGGTATAGTTTGTCCTTCCGAACGGACCAAGCCAATATTGTGTTGCGCCGTTGAATTTGCCAGTGAAACCTTGTTTTCTAAGTTTCCCGCACCTTTTTGTGCCTCAGATGCAACTGGTAATGCAGCCAATTGTGTTGGTTGCTGTTGCTGCGGTTGAGGAGTAAACGGTGGCTGCTGAATTAATGCAAAACTTCCATTTTGACCTGGAACAAAGTTGCCTGGTGTTGGAATCAGTTTTCCTGAAGCCAGTATTCTTTGTTGCTCAATAAAGAGTCCCTGCAGCGCGGTATAGATTTCGGCATCGCTCATATTTTGCAGATTGTTAAGAGACGGCAATGGTTTGCTATAGATCGGATTGTGCGTATCCAAATCGGTTGGTATATTCAAAGTGGAGAGCAAAGACTTGTTTTGCATTTTCGTTGACAATTGCTGAATATGCATTTGTACGGTTTTCAATAACTGTTGTTGTTCTGGTGTTAGCTGAATTGTTTGAACACGCGATACAGTTGTTGTTTGCTGGTGCTGCTGCAATATTTGAGGTTGCATCTGGGGCTGTTGCATTTGATTGTTTTGAGTTGCTGAATTTGTATTCAAAACTGCCGAATTGACATTTCCCATTGAAACTGTTTGTGGATTTTGCGTCGAGTTGGCTGCACCCAAAGATTGTGGATGTTGTTGATACGTTTGAAGATGCTGTTGTGGAGGTGATGATGTAGTTGGACCTTGATTGTTCAGATTTGTATTACTAATATTGCTTTCGCTATTGCTGGTGCTAACGTTGTTATTGTTTGAATTATTATTGCACTGGTTTGTGTTGTTGAGAATGACGCTGTTGTTGTTTCGGTGTTGTTGCTGCTGCATGGGAGCTGTGACACCAATCAATTTTGTGCCGGTAGACGATTGACTCTGAAATGGATGAATCATAGTTGACTTGGCGACGTTTGGCTGGACTATCTGCACAGGATTTGTGTTTGGTTTGACGGATAAATCTACTTTGGGCATTGGCTTGACAGCATTCTTAGGCGGTGCAGTACTTGGCTCAAGACAGATCTTTGGTTTGCGTGGTTTTGTCTTCTTCGGCTTTGGCTCCATTTTTGCTTTGCTCTGATCGATAATTGGGGCTACATTGGCAACCTGCTTGGTTGGAGGTGTTTGAGTTGGTTGCTGCAAAGGCTGTATTGGCTGGTGTTGCTGCGGGTGTACAATTTGTTGCTGCTGAATTCGTGGCACTTGAGCAGTTGAAGAGACAGGTGTTGATGTCGTTTGCTGTGGTGGTGGATTGCTAGGATTCACATTATCGAAGTGAATTTGACCTTGCGAAAGACACTGAGCAAGTTGTTGAGCATTTATACCTGCTGGAGCTATAAGCAACCTTTCCATGGGACCAAGAGAAGCCGTCGTCTGGCCAGGATTGATTTGAGTGATTTGATTTGTTATCGTGTTGAGACAAAAAAGCTGCTGATTAGATTCCACTTTGGGTAGGGAAACAAATTTTTGATTGTTTTGATTGATCAAGAATGAATTTTGTTTTTGCTGCTGTAATTGGTTTTGTTGTTGCTGCTGCTGTTGTTGTTGTTGTTGCTGCAGCTGCTGATGATTTTGTTGCTGCATCGATTGGGTTTGATTTTGACTTTGAACTTGTTGTTGTTGTTGGTTCTTTTGTTGTTGATTTTTGTTATTTGGTTTGTTTTCGGACGCTTTCTTTGGATCAATCGTTTGTATATTCTGCTGTTGTTGTTGCTGAACATTAATTTGTAGTTGCATTCCACCAGATTTTGTTTTAGTTACAGTTCCCGTGGCAGTCTGTTGATTGTTGCTTTTGGTAAGCGTTGGATTTCCAGGCATAACGAACGGAGTGATTTTACTTTTATCTAGTGTACTGCCTCCACTTACTCCTGAAGGCTCATTTATAATTGTCAGATTGGGTAGAGCTCCCTTTAGCAAGGCTTGAAGAATCCACTGTGATTGTTGATCTTGTGGCGAATTAGGATCATGACGTAACAATAGCCGCTCACAATGCTCAGTAAAAGCAAGACTAAGACTTCCAGTAAGTTGTGGTATTAAAGCCGAGACTGCTGTTGATATGTTACCGGTGATTTGTGGAACTTGTACAGTTTGTCTGGCATTGGCAACTTCGGCTGCAGCTTTGGCATTAGCTTCTTGTTGCTGTTGCTGATGTTGTTGGACCTGCTGTTGAATTTGTTGTTGTTGCTGTTGATTGAACACAATTTGCTGTTGCTGTTGTTGTTGATGTTGTGGCTGCTGTTGTTGGGGTTGGTGATGATTATGATTTTGCTGTTGAGGAGTGGACTGTGTATGGCTTCCTATCTTAACACCAGCGTTATCGAGTATTGGCATTATTTGGATTTTGTTTTCAACTGCTCCTGCTACTGGAGGCTGATTTAGGCCCGTCGTTTTTGTTGTATCGACCTTAACAAAGAAAAAAATGATTAAAAACAATTGAGAGGTTTTAATTTTAGGCAAACTTACCTGTGATATTTGAATATTGCCAATTTGGCTAGGAACTTGACCTACGGACGTCATTAGACTCTGATTATTGGTGTTTGGCGTTGTTACTGTTGTTGTTGTTGTTGCTGTATGCACATTAGTCGTCGATGCCGCTGCAAGGGCTGCTGCGGCCGCATTTGCAGCGGCTAAGGCGGCTTCAACTTTTTTCCCATTGCGGCGAACTGCTGGCTTGCGTCGAGGCTTTACTGCAGCTGTTGTCGTCGCTGCCGAAGTGCTCGTTGTAGATGTCATCGCAGTTGTTACATTGCTCACCGGATTTTGGTGATGTTGCTGCATTTGCTGTTGCTGTTGTTGATGTTGAACATTGACTCCACTAACAGCGATTAACTGATTTTGAATTTCATTTATGCGAGATTGAATGGTGCCAGTATTTCTTATAATGGGATTAATTTGATGATTGGCCGCAACTACTGTTGGCCCAGAATTAGTACCACAACTAGAAGTGGTCATTGAGGAGTTTGTCAGTGCTGGAGCAAAGCTATAAGTGATTCCCTGATTTGCTGACATAGTTTTTTGACCTTGTTGCGTAGTTAGATGTAACTGAGGCTGCATCTGTTGCTGTTGTTGAAATTCTTCTGCGGTGGGAAGTCTTGGAATTGATATAGTGTAAGGCTGGGTTGAATCATTTTGATCGATTTTGATCAAAATATTCTGTCCAGCCTCTATGCCATTCACATCGACTAGGTTGCCAGCTTGCAATCGTAACTCCGCTGGTGGTTTCGAAGCGTCATTGGTCAGTTGCTGCTGTGAAGCAGGAATCGAGAACGTAAAGGGTACATCATTGTTCTGACCAGGAATCGATATCATGATATCATTAGATGGTTGAGGTGGAGAACTTTTTTGTTCGTCTTGTTGCTGCTGGGCCGGTTGCGATGGTTGAGTTGGATCATCACACTCCATGAAGTCATCGTCGTCCTCCATTATTCCGCAAAGCTTCATAACATTACCGAGATCAAGTTTTGTACGAGTAACCGCCGGAGGTGAAGTTGCTTCTGTATTGTTCGAAGAAACTACATTCCTGTTCGCTGCATCATTCAGGTTATTGACATTCTGAGGCAAAGTTGTTGTCGTTGTTGTAGAGGTGGCCATCATTCCGATGGAAGGCGTCGAGGACACTGGTAATGTTGGCTGCTGGATTTGATTCTTTTTCTTTCGGGGCTTGGTCTTTCGAACCTTCGCCTCATGAATGGGTATCTCATGAATTTTCGTTTGTACTTGTTGAGCACCACCAACAGCACTGCCACTAATATTTATATTATTATTTGTATGCTGCGGACTGGACATCACATTTTGTAGAGTTACTGGGGTAGGATTACGCACTGGTTCAGGCGTCAATGAAGGAATTAATTGCGGCTGAGGAGTCACCGCTGGCGATGCTATACTAGAGAACTGTATATTCTGCGAGGGTATGACTGTTCCTGTCGCCGACATTTGTAGGTCGCCAACATGTTGTGGTGGAGGTGATTGAAAGGCAGCTCCAGCTGCTGCCGCTGCGGCGGCAAGCTGCTGAATATTTGTACTGTTCAATTGATTCAGATTAATATTCTGATTGAGCTGTCCAAAGCTGGCCAAACTCTGTTGGAATTGTGTCGGCAACTGTGAGAGTATCTGACCATTGAGACCATTTGGCATTTGAATTTGAGCTAGATGGTTGCCGTTAAGCTGGAGATTCTGCAGCTGAGCCGCCACACTTTGTCCAAGTATGTGACTGTTGATGAATTGCTGAGATCGGGGAGCCGCAGAGGCAGAGGCCAAGGCGGCATGAAGACCACTCAATTGCGTTATTGCCGGCTGTGTAGAGTTGGTCTTTATTGTTTGCAGATTTGCCGTTTGCTGAATGAGATTCGCCTGCGACGAAACAATGAACGTCGGTGTTGTCGCCAGCTGCATAGCACCATTTGTATTCAGGATTCTCAGCAGCTGCTGAGGTTGTTGCTGCTGCATTTGTGGGCGGGTGTTATGTATGACCAGTGATGGAGTAGCTAGTTGGGGCGTTGGCGGCCTCAGAATTAGCTGAACTCCCTGTGGCGTATTCTGCTGAACTAACACTGGCATTTGGTTGAGCAAAAGCGGCTGAGTGTTTAGATTCCCCGTAGGCAGAATTATTTGTTGCTGCGCTGCCGATTGCGCCGCTGCATTGGCATTGTTCACTGCATTTTGATGCTGAAGCTGAGGTGACTGCGAGATCTGCCCCTTTAGAAGTTTATCGTTTGTCAACTGAGGTTTTGGTAGTATCTGTTGTGGGGCCTTAGCTGATTTGGTTGTTGTGTGGGTCACCGTCGTATTCGCCAAATGCGTGCTCTGTGCCATCGATGTGGCCAAATTGAGCTGATGCTGCAGTTGCTGTTGCAGTTGATGCTGCTGATTGCTGACAGCATGTTGTTGATGCGTTTGAACTGTGTTACCTCGTTGTTGTTGCTGAGCGTTTTGTTGTGCGATCAGTTGCTGCTGTGTGGCGGCAATCAGTTGCGGGGATTGGATAAACTGAAAGATTTGATTGCCAGCAGCGCCGACCATCGGAAATTGCTGCAACATCTGTGGTTGAGGGGTGGGTGGTTTTAAGCCACCGTTACCACTTGGACTGGCAATCGGACTTTCCGCCGTTAAGGGACTGCTGCCCGGGTGTGGATGGTTTTGTTGATTGTTGTGATGATTCAGATGCTGCTGTTGTTGGTGACTATTAGAATTACTACTATTATTATGAATTATCGATGTGGGCAGGACAGTGGCTTTTTTCGTTTGCCCTTTTGGGCTACTAGCCACATTTGCTGTCGCAAACGAATTGGATGTATTAATTGCTTGTGTCTGCCCCCCATAGCCAGTGAATCCTTGTGATGTACGTTTATTAGCTTTCTATATAAAAAAGGGAATATCAGTATTATTGAAACACAAATTGTTTATTTAAATGATCACAAACCTTATTCAATGAAATATTATTGGATCCAATGAGGGTAGTATTGAATTCATTGCCCGTAACACCGATGACTGTCGTTGCAGCCGCTGGTGATTGTGAGGGACTTGGTTGAAATACCACTGTGCCAGCATTTGGACTTCCAGTTGTATATTGGTGGATTGATTGACGTCTGCCAGGCGTCGCCGCCTTGCGTTCCTTAAAAATAAAATAAATAATAAATAAACTTTATTTCATTTATGAAATGTTTTGCTTACCTGCTCCTGAGTCGTGTTGGTAATTGTATTGCCAGTTACCAATAGCACATCTTGAGGGAATGGCGATATGGATGGTGATGGCTGTAAACGCGGGCTAGCTGACACAGACGGTGATGGACTGGGTGTTAAAAACGGACCCGGAGGAGACAGTATTCCTGCAAAAAAGAAGAAGAAAATTGTATTCATTAATCAATGGGAACATTGCATTAAAAAAGAAGAAAATGAAGATAGTTGTAGTAATTAACTTGGTTGACTTATCGTTACAAAAGTATCATTCGAAATGAAACCATAAGCATGTTTTATTGCTAATTTAGAAATCATTTGCCCGATGTTTAAGCCAAAAATAATACTATTTAAAACGCACGCTTATAGAAAAGATAAATGACATATTAGTGAGAATATTTCATTAATGGTGATCAAAGAGCGTAACGCATTACTTAGAGTTTTAATTTAACTAAAAGGTCCATTACTTCATTAACGTTTTTGCAGGCGTATGAAGTGGTGTTTATGTATATAAAACGACAACGACTATTAAAACGAGGGTGAATTCCAAGCTTCGTTATAGGTTTGTTTTGCGTACGCAGTTTTCATGCGTACTCATTGTGTTTCTTCGCAGAGAAACAGATTATGTCAGGATTATAACCCGAAATATCCATGGTTGGGTTATACGCCTTGGTGCGTTCAAAATTATTGAGAATGCTAAACTTTCATCGTTCCTTTTAGGCGAAACTAGAAACGTATTTTAGTTTTCTCCTTTTAAATGTCTATTATAAGATGGCGAATGACTTCTCCGTCAGAAGAAACTAAACATTTGATACCTAAATCTTCACAGGAAAGAGGAATGACGGAAGCAAAGAAACTAACAGGCAATTTTAAATAGGGAAGTTGAAGATGATAACGTACGCTTTGTATCCCCTCATTTCAAAGGAATTATGAACTTGAACTCAAGAAAATCTGAATGGCTCAATGAACCTTAATCCAGTGCCATAAAACACAACCCTCGTAAAAACAACTTTGTTTCTTAAATGTTTCCAAAGTATAAAAATGTAATAAAAGTTGACTCTGACAATTACTTTCTCTCTCAATTCGCCTGAACCTGAATCCTTGAATGTGTTTGCTCTAAGTAATGCATATTTATCATTTTATCAACACAAAATTTCGAGTATTCATAATAAATTTTATCTGAAAAACAAAGTTCACCACAAACTTTTCTCACTTTTTTTCCCCCAAATAATGTGAGGTGGGTGATAGCATCAAGCAGACAGGGAAAAGGAACTGACACAAGCTTGTGTTAACTACATAAAATCTACAGAAAAATGTTTTCGCTATTTTAAACTTTCGTTATGTCTTCTTCTTTTTCCTTATCCTTCCTTCGGGAATAATAATGACGACAACGACGACGTTTTCGGAGCAATCTAAGTTGCTCTCATCTTGTTTTCTAAATTCATCTCATCAAATTTACATCAACGCAAGAACAACGAAAGGGTAAGCACATTCGGCAAAAGTCAGAGCAACCCTTAGATCTAGATGATGTGTCCTTTCCTTTACGACAGGTTAAAGGGTGGAAATCCACCCCCGCGACTTGAATTTCAAGGCGTTTGCTTTCAATTACAAACACATTCATCTAAATAAGGAACAAGAAATGGACTTAAAAACAACAAATTTCTTGAATAATGCATCTCAATTCTCGGAAAATTCCTTTTTACTGAAAATAGCTCTGAAAAATAAAGGATATTTTGCCCAGTAATCGAGACCTTGTTTGTCGAGAATCATCAACCTACCCTTTAAAAAACAATAAAAGGGGACCAAGTCGAGTTTGTGAAGAAAGGATAAAAGCTTTCAACCGCCCGGAGAGACACAAACCAGCCGCAGTCATGCACAAGCAAAATGGGTGAGTTCGGTTGGCAAAAAAAATGTCGAGAAAGTCATCCGCCATCATCATCCTGTGTACCACAACTAAATACATACAATACACCCTCGTTTAACTTGGTTTCTTTAACTTTGCCCTAGACCGCCCGCGCTTTAGAGCCAAAAAAAAAATGTTAAAAGCTGTAAAGAAAAATCAATTCCTTGTTGTCTCACTTGATTCTGGAACGCGTTCTCTTTGTCTCTCCGCGAGACAACCAAATTCGAGCAAATTTACAAACATACACAGCTACATCAGATGACGATGATATTGAATTATTTCATCCTGACATTTGTTTGTAACGTCAGTATTTCTTTTTTTTAATTTTTTTAAATTCACTCCTTAGGGAGCGAATTTCATGCCCATTATTATTTCAAAAGGGGCGAACAGCTTCCCTTGTCCTTGATCACCAGTTATTCAATGGATTGCAAATAATAATTCATTACTTTTTGTATCCTTTACAATAACCTCATGACCTTCGGACCCTTCAAGTTTGGAAGTTTTTTTGATGGTGTGGTGAGATTACTTTAAGTCAGTTTTGTTGTTAAGATAGCAGGTGCAATTGAATTTATTTTTGATATTTCCCTCAAAATTTATTTGCGATTGAGATATTAGAAACAGTATTATATATTTGTTATACATGAATTATCTTTTTGTTTGCCTTATGTCGAAACAATCCATCAAATACGTCAATAAGTGACGTTTAAGGTGAGGTAAGTTAATCCATTGGTTTAGGGAATAATTATTCACCTCAGAGTAAGTTAATTTCCGCTGTGATTGGGGTGGTTTCATACACATACAATACAACCACAATTAAATGTCAAAGATTTCTTCAAGGTGGACAAATATTGATTGATTTCATTTTGTTTGCGTTCTTTTCTAGTTTCTTTGAAAATTGGAAGGTAAAATGATGCATCAATTGTCATTATAATTGAGTTTATGATCATTCCTGTCAAAATTCATTTTAAGCTTCAATAGGCGTTTTTACAGAGCAGTCTGAGATGTAAAAAAGAAACTGTTTTTTGTTTTTTGCTCAGAGCGTTCGGATCTTCAGTTGTATTCCTTTTTTATTTATTCAGAATATGATCAGAGCACGCTCCGCTCCGAGCACGCTGTACGTGCTCAGAATAAATGTACTGAGCGTTCTGAGTAAAATATAATCAACGTCAATTTTGACCCAAAAAATTCTCCAAATAATTAAAATGGCGGATGTGTACGTATAGTCGCTCTGGTGAACTTACATTTTATTAAACAAATATCAAAAGAAATATATATTTTTTTAGCTCTTATTGCAAATATAAATAGCTTGTTTTATTATGCTAAAGCGAGACAGTAATATTCTAAATATTGAAGCCTGTTAAAAAGCCATATTTGAAAAATGTTAATTTGTGACGGCCAAATGCTAAAACGTATTCAAAAAATAAATCTCAGCGTTCAGAGAACGGTCGGTTAGGAGATTAGTCTGAATGCTCGAACTCTGTTCAGAGGTCTTTTCTAAGTGAATAGGTAAGGAAAAACGCTGATATCAAGTTTTTTTTTGACAATTATTGGCATATCTCCATTCCATTTTAGACATAAATTAATTTGACAGCTATCGTATTTCTTCATGATTTTCAAATTAACGAAGAAATAAAACAAAACAAGAAAATTTTCCACGGTATTCCGTCCACTATGGGTAGACGTGCTCATTTGACAAACGGATTGGAATGTTTCGTTCGGTTTTGACACTAGCTTCCGCTTGCTTCCCACCACTATAGTTAGCTCTTTAGTAAGGGAAATCACATACTGTCGGCATCACAACACGCCACTTACTTATAAACTGTCAGTTGAAATTTTAGTAAAAATAATATTAACAACTTTTTGGACAAAATGTCAACAAACCAATGAGAAGTTATTGAACGTACTCTTACTCGACTTAATGAACCTAAACAATTTGGGTAAACACACAATGGTGTCTAGTGGTAATGAAAATGACATATGTCAAAGTTGGCTAATCAATAATGAATTCTCAGTGCCGAAATTATGTATTTATGAATTATGATTATAAAAACAATCACAAAACATTTAATTATTATTTTAAATTAAATAAAAAAAAAAAACTGAAAAAAAAACAATGTCGCACGGACAATAATGATCTTCCATTTCGCAAACGCCAAAAAGGAACAACACTATTGTGCAAAATTTCTCTATTCAAATTGTATCTATTCTACATTGGTGAATAAGAGATGAAAACAGATCCTTCTTGAGTCCTTTTTGCCTATAGATTTTTCTAGTCTCCTTGTGTGAGATACGTGTAACGTGTAAGATACACAAAACGATGACGGTCGTCGGGAATTCTGCGTGGTTGAAAAATAATTCGGAGGAAATTATTTCTCTTCTATATACACTCACATGAAAGGTAATCAAGTGTGATGCTAGTGCGATGACATTCCGCTTATAGTGATGATTAGCGGATGTTGTGTGCGTGATGATACAGAAACGGAAAACGGAACTATCTTGGTATCTTGGGCTCTCTTCATTTATTATAATATATACTAATTTGTTAGGGGTATTTCTGCGCATCATTTTATTTTATCCAAACTCACGGTGAGACCGTTGGAAGTGGAAGTCCCAAAAGCGAAAAAGGATTACATCGAAACTCATTATTGGAGGATTTACAAAAAAAAAATGGAGTAGGTATAATATGTATGTATATACACAGTAGGTAAACCTTCATACACATCTAAGAAATATGTTTTGACATGCGTCAAAAATAAAGGGCTTCCGATTTTATAGGTCAGAGGTGGCAAAGAAGATATATTTTTACATTTGCCAATATAAATCTTGGAGTGTACACATTCTTTTGCTAAGGGTTGGAATTTTTATTGACAATAAATCATTATTAAGGTACTTGGAATGATTTAGTGATAGGTTTCAGGAATGTCTTAGAAATCATAAATGACAAATTTTAAATGACTATTGGCTAAATTGTTCTAGTAGTCGAAATTTTTTAGATTTTTTTTTATTATCGGCGGACATTCAAGGGCCTGTTATTATCCTTATCATGAATAACCACAGTGCGAGTATTAAGTTAGAAGAATTAGAAAGAGAGGACAGAATTATTCGGCGTTATAGATCGAGAATTAGGTGACAATTTTTTAACTTAAGAGTTTGAAATATTGTTACCCATCCTGGGAATCCCACCTACGACCTTTTGGTTAGCCAGCGAACAACTTATCTATACAATATATATATAAAATTAAACAAGTTTTGAAACGGGAACCCTTACAAAAAGGTTTTTTATGTAACCATTTTAATTCGGCGGTAAATTGTGATTTCCTCCATTCCAGGAGACTCACGATGGAAACAAAAGACTGGTTCAGCAAATAGGTTGATAAGCCTTTATTTCTCATGGAGCTGCTGTGTCAACTATTCATTTCATTTTTATAATAGTTCATCTCAAGAAATAAAAATAGCAAACATTCAAAACGATTTTTCAATAATTGAACGCAGACCATATCAACTTCGACAGAAGATCACCCCAAATTGGTTATCTTTTTGAAGTCGTTTAATGGGAGCACTTAACACAGAACACCCCTCAAACTATCACACTCTTTTATTTTTAAGGACAAGATTTATATTAACTTATAAATAAATATAGGGGGCTTAAATAAGGGCAGGGAAATGTTGAAATGAAAAAAAAAACAGCTGCGTGTGAAATATTAACAAAGTTCTCTTTTTTATTTGGAAGGCTCATGCGACTTCAGAAAAATCCACAAGAAAAGCCTAATGGAGTCAAATCGCATAACTTTGCTTGATAATTTACGTCACCTCTTCGACAGATAACCTTACACTCAAATCGTTCATGCAGAATGTCATTTGTGACACATAGCCCCGAATAAACCACATATCGTCTAGGTGCATATGGTTCTATTTGGCCCATAAGAAATTGTTTATCATCGTTCTGTAGCGCTCCCCATTGACAAAGACCGCCCCACGAACGTTGTTTTCAAAAAGTACGGACTAAGGATGGCGCGCCTGCCCAAAATCCACACCAAACGGTAATTTTTTTCAGGATGCATTGTCACCTGGTAAATCTCGTGAGGATTGGTGTCGTCCCGTATACGGCAGCCAAAAATTCGTCCCGTCGCTAAAGATAATTCAACCAAATTTTTGGTCCTCCTTCAAAATACTCCGAAGGCTAGTCAGCGAAAAAACGGCGTTGTTTATGGGCTCTTAGGACAGTTGGATTTTGAACGGATGTACATAAGTACAAGTCCCAATCTCGACGCAATATCCGTCAGGTTAAAGTCTGTGAAAGGCCGATAGTTCTTGTACATAGGGACAAATCGATTGCCTCGGGTTCTGCTGTACAGTTTCACCGACCGCGGTGATGTTCTCAGCCGATCTTGCGTTCCTTTGACGTGAATGTTGGCTAGGATATTACCGAACCAGTCGTCTCAAATTCAGGCCCCAAACGTGAAGGACCACCACTTCTGCCCTAAAATTGACGCAACTCTGCGCAACAGACACTCATTTTGACAAAAAAGTTTTATCATTTGGACGTGCTGTTCAATCTTGTAACTTGTCACGTGATTTGGCATCAGCAACTGAATACTTAAAAACAGATTTTACAGATGTCACCAAAACAATATGGTCGCCAAAATCTACGCGCCAATTTATCTTTTTACATAAACTCCCCAACGTCTTAGCGGATTTTGATGAAACACATGAATGTTGGCTAGGATATTACCGAACCAGTCGTCTCAAATTCATGCCCATAACGTTGAATAGCCCACTGTAAAGGATCACAATTTCTACCCTAAAATTGACGCAACTTGCACAACAATTGCACGAACAGCAACAGACACTTATTTTGACAATAAAGTTTTATCATTTGGACGTGCTATTTAATCTTGTAACTATTCAGTTGATTAGGCATCCGTAACTGAATAATTAAAAACGATTTGACATATGTCACCAAAACAATATGGTCGCCAAAATCTACGCGCCAATTTATCTCTTTACATAAACTTCTCGGATTTTGATGAAACACCGTCTGTGTATGTTTCATATGCTGTGTGGAATGTTTTTAAGCATAGTTTTGGATATCTAGGGTAGAGGGCGATGTTAAAATTTAATGGAGTGTGGTGAATTTCTATTGACTTATTAACTTTTTGAACACAAACGTGTAAGACTGTAATTGTAACTGATGCACGTTAGCTTTAACGTATTTTGATAATTCACTTTGGAGGAATAAATAATACGAAATAACATTCATTTGGTGCGGCTGAAGAGTGAGTGTCTGATTTAAACATCACAGGGTGCCCAACGTACGAATAACATGAATGATTCTAAGTTTTTTTTTCTTGGAAAATTACATTTATTTGTATGTCATTTAATTTCCAAATAAAATTCTATTACATTAAAAAAAATTGAAGAAAATGTTTGAACTTTGGTCATAAACTGAAAGTTAAAAGTTTCATCAAAACTGTGTGGCCGTTTTGGTTTTGAAAACGAAAGATGTTGGCTTTAAGCCAGAGATTTTGAGGTTGATTTTGTTTTAAATATTTTGTTAACACTTTGGAAACTCGCAATGTTAAGATTTCAGGGTCATCATCAAACAAATAACCTTCAAATCAACCCCCAATTTAAAATCAGTAATTTATAATTATGACCTCAGATTCCAAATACATCATTCTCACATAGGTATTTCAAAAAAAGCATGGGGGAAGCGCTGAATAGTCCCAAAAAAAATGGAAAAACCTATACCACCGTTAAAATAATTATTATTCGCTCTATCGAATAAATCTTTTTTAGAGTGGCATCATCAAACGCTGGTCCTTATTGCAGATTTTTTTCACTCTCACGGTAAAGTGTGTTTGTTTTTGATGTTCTCAATTTAGCCTCAAAAAACCGACACAAAAGATATAGAACAGAACCAGAGAACAGGCATCGCATAATAGATGAAACGAAAACACCCTCCGTTTAGTGGCGGAGACTGGAGAGACTGAATAACTCTCATTGAAGAAGAATCCTTTGTTTGATATTTTTTCTCCCCTTTGTGTACTTGTTGGTGTGTTTGCGGATTGCCAATAATATCCCCAAAGGGATGTAGTGGATGGGATTTGGATTGGGTTGGGATATCCAAGACTTTTGTTCTCTCACGCTCTCTTCGATTTATTTTACATTTTTTTTCTTTCCTCCTGAGTTCTAAAATCGGTTGGTTAGCCTTTTTTATAAAAAAAAGAATGATTTACAGGAAATTAAATTAATTCAGCAGAGGGAAAAGTTTTTAGTTCTAACTTTTACACACCGACACCACGTGCTGACTGACTCCACCTGTTTTTCGTTTGAAGTGAAGATTTTGCGGTCTGATAGTCAAGGATAGTTTGTCGGTTTTTGTTTCTTTTTTTGTCTGCCCTTTTCTGTATTCCATCGTTTTGTAAGGGTTTCGAAAGATAATGTATAGTTAATGGACTCAACAAAAAAAAAAAAAAAAGTTATGCGATTATCTCTCTTTGTAGATCTTTTATGATCAAAACACCTTGCTCAAAGTTATGATGATCATCATTTCGTCAAGGATTATGGCGAGCGAATCGTTTGTCTTAAGTGTGAATAGGTACCTAATGGTTTTAATGGAATTTTGTGGTTTCTTCAGAGTTGAGAATGAATTTCTAGGGATTTAACAGGTGATGGTGCCTTTAAGACAAACACAATGTTTTGAATTGTATTGTGAACAGGGCACGGAATTCCGTTTGACCTTTTTCTTATAGGTATACGGTTATGTACTCGCAAAGATAGTAAAACTTACCTGGAAATTAAGTGGAAATATAATTGAAACAAAGTGTTTCGATGGCTAGAAAAGGTTCATAATTATTGGCATCTGCCTTTTCCTCTTTTCGGTACAAAGTTGCCAATTTTTGGCAATTTAGATCAGTTATTGACTTTTTAAATGTTTTTAAACGCCGTTCAAAGCCAAACTTAATTATGTTTTTTTTAAATGGCGCCCAATGTAAGATAATTTATTAATTGAATGAATTTAATTACTTATCCTTTGCTAGGGAAACTTTGTATAAGCTTTGTAATCCATCGAGGCATGAATAACAATGAGTTTCTGGATTTGAAAACAAATTATAATGGGATTTTCAGTTAGGCGGGTAGATTTTGGCGACCATGTTGTTTTGGTGACATTAGTCAAATCTGCTATTTATTTTTCAGTTACTGATGCCAAATGACCATGGCAAGTTACATGATTGAACAGTGCATTCAAATGATAAAACTTTTTTATCAAGGATATGGTGGCCCTTCATAGTCAATTCTTCAATGTTTGGTGGCCAAATTTGACGGCGTTGGTTAGGCAGTCACCGTCAATTGCAAGCGTTAGCGGACGCCACGATCGACATCCTGCATTAACGATTTCAAAGTAAGGTTATCTCTCGAAGAGTTGTTTTGAATTAAACACCAAGGTCGTGCGATTTGTCCTCGTTAGACTTATTTCTGTGGGGTTTTCTGAAATCACAGGTCTATGCGAATAAGCCGCAATCGACCGATTTCTTTAAGGTGAACATAACAGATAAAACAGGCCATCACTCAAATTCAACGGATCTATGCGGAAGTCATTGAAAATTTATTTGAATGGCAAAAGCCAACATTAAGTCGGTTGATTCATTAAAAATGGGATTCAAAAACTGCTGTTTACATCGAATTCTCAAACTTCAATGCAAATCTAGAAAATCTCTACGATTTCCCCAAACCGATAATTTTTATGTCAGCGCGGAAACATAGTTTGAATTTCAGCAGAAACTTGCATTTCAAATGAAAACCCCGTATTTTCCCGAACGCTTCTAGGATTTCAAAATTCGAGATTTCACCGAAATCTTTTTGAAATCTCATTGGAAATCTTAGTTTGTCAAATCGAACAAATCTTTTTAGTATTCAGCAAACAATTTGTTTAATCGGACAAGGACAAGGACAGTTAAATTATTTCATAAAAGGTATATCACATTGTTCTGTCTCTCACACTCACTGTCAATTTTGACATACATATATGAAATCTGCTTGTTCGTGTGGTGAACAAAATTTTGACATTTGAAATCTCTTTGCGAAATCCGAGATTTGATTTCGGTAAGACATTGCATAATGCTAGTAGTTTGCCAAATCGAACAGATCTTGTTTAACAAAAATGTAGTTGTCAAAAAAAAAAAAAAAATATATAGACTAAAAAGTATCAAGAAAGATACAGGAATCCTATGATCCTATGATCTATATTACATCAATGTAAATATGATTTGAAATCTTTTTGTTAAAATTCTGGATGTCACTTTGATGGGAATATAGAATTACCTAACTATACCATGTAACCACCAATTCAATTTTTGGTTAGAGTTATTTAACACTTCTACAAAGTCAATATCACACCGAAATCCTTCTATAAGACAAGAGTGTTACAATGTTACAAATTAGTTAGCTCAACTGTCAATTTTACAACATAAACTTCAAAACAAAACACAAATGTCATCCTAAATAACAAAAACAAACAAAAAACAAGTTACAATTCCCACAAACGCACTTCGCACAACAATAAATATTCCAATTGGGAAATAACTCATAAAAGCGCGACATCCCTGTCGTTTTTTTTTTGTGTACTTTTCACTTAAAAATCTGAGCATATTCACAGGATGTGAATAAAATAATTCACTACAATTTTATAACACAATCATGGAGAGAGAGAAACATACAGCATAAAAAGAGAGTGGGGGAGAATACAAAAAAAAGAAAGAAAAAACCAACAAGCGCACGCGAGATAAAGTCAGAAAAACAAAAATGTGCTGCGGTGGTCTGGTCACGTAAAACTGGTTAATATATCGTTGCCAACAGTTAAACAATATTTTCTTTTTAATGTAAAAGAAAGAGAGAAAAAATAACAGAAATAAAAACAATAATAACAACAACAACAACAGTCATAAAGACAACAAAAAATAACGAACCAAAGAAGCTGCAGCGAAGCGCAAAAATGATGGCTTAGAGGAGTTAATTTCCTTACATCGCGCAATTTATACTCCAAATCCCGAACTCCATAGCCATGGCAGTAGTATTAACAAACAAAGGAATAAGGACTAATGGCAATGGCGCAAAGCAAAGGCTTTTGTTTTATATTGTATCACCGAAAAATATGCACACAGCATATACACAACCAACCCCAGCTAGCTAGCTATAGCCCAGGAGACAAAGATCTCTCCGGGCAAATGGTGGACACAAAAAGGCGAGCAAATGGAAATATACTTCTTCTATCTGGCCTTTATATCCTTGGTTCGTTCCATTCTTTCTGCCAATGCCGCCGGTTGGTTTGGAATGATGTGTCTCCTTGGTGTGTTTTTATATGCGATGGATACCACCATCGAATCGACTGCTTAGGGGGCGGCAAGTGGGCCACTATATAGCCGTGTGAATGCTGCTCCATCGCTCTCGGTAAGGACGACACAACGCGAATCCTATTACAATATTTCTGGCCCTGCCGTTGCGTTGTCGTTGTCGTCGAAGTTGTCTTCGACGGTCGGTCGATTTTAGGGAAGGTGTATGGAGGGCTGCTCCTGCTCCAATCCTACAAACAGGCTAGAGGTCTACTACTTCTGCTCTTCTCTGGTGTATCGACATACAATGAAGAGAATAATAATAAAGGCAGCAGTAGCAAAAAAGTGACTGTTGTAGCTCTGCCATCGCCATGCCGCATGCCGCCTGCCGCCGCGCTGCTGTTTTTATTCGCCATAGGGTTGGATATGGTTGGTGGCAAAACTGGGAGATGTGAATACTGCTAACTCCTGCCACAGCCACTGCCGCTGCTGATGATGAGGGCAAGAGATGATGATGAGAATAAAAGAAGAAAATAAAACCCACAACCGAAACGAAATAAAAATCAATAAACATGTAGGCATACATATATAATTTTGTGTGTGTACCTGCAAAAAGTTCACCCTCGCGATAATTTTTTTAAATGGAGAAAAAATTGTTTTTAGTTGCAAAAAAGATTTGGTTTCAATTTCGACTTAATTGTCATTTTTGCTAAACCTTAAGTGTCATTAACAAATATTTTTTGAGTGACATAATTAGGTTTGTATAATTAACCTAAAGTCAGGTCAAGTATAGGGTCCTTTGGCTAATGGGATATCCGGTCCCATGTCAGCACGACACTTTCAATTCAATTGGTTCCGCCGCATTGATGTAACCCGTAACCGAAACGTAACGCTCACACGCGATCAAGTGTTATTATTTTTTCTCACAACTTGTGAAGTTATTTATGCAAATAACGGTTTGTAAACACAACAGTAGGAGTTCCAACAACTCCCATTGCTTTTCCAACAACATTGGAAGTTATTTTTCCTTTTATGCGTTAATCAACATGAAACGTAAACATGTAACGTAACGAACAAATAAACAATTTTTTCAAACTTCACTCCATTTTTTTTTTCTTAAGTGCAAGAGATTAAGGAATGATAATAATTGACACATTCACATAGTTACGAGCATGAATAAACACTGAAAAAATCTCAACGCTGCAAGTGTGTTGTATAGTAGCCAAAAGCAGAGGCAGAGCCGCGCCACAATCGTGTATCCTCTCTAATTCTGGTGGCGCGTTCGTTACGTATGTTCCATTCGTATATCCGTACTGGAACACTCTTGAGAAGCGAGGTAAAACAATTCATAGTAATAATAAATAAAAGGCGAACAACGAAGATGAAAAGGAAATCACGAGGAGAAAATGAAAGAAAACTAACACACAGCATAGGGCATAAAAAAGTACCGAGGTATCCCGTCCCGTATGCCGTATCCCTACGAAAAAAAAACTCTGTAGGAACCATGGTGTACCGCAATTGTTGAGAGCAAGAAGTATCATATCGGGATGTTGAAAAGTAGATGGATGGACCTACACCGACGACAGTGACAGCGACATCAACGGCATCGGCATCAGCTTCAGCATCAGCATCGATGCTGGATAGATGGAATATTATGCTTTTTGCTCTTTGCTCAAATGTTCTGCCTTCTGCATCGAATTTTAATGATTTTTCATAATATATTCTCCATTTTTTTGTTTAATTCATTTGTGGTAAGCAATGGTGATGATGATGTGTTGAAAATGATTACAGATTTCGGGATAACAATCTGGAATTAACAAAGATAAAATGTCCTTTACCTTTGGTTGATTTATTTGTAATTTGAAATTCATATTCCCCAGATGTAACCCTTTATGTTGTCTTCTGATTCAAAATGAGAAGAGAAATCAAGGAGTTTATTTGAGTTTGAGCTGAGCATGACTTCTGGTGAATTATTTAGGTACACATAATGAGAGATTAGGTGGTTCTTCTGGAAAGGTGATTGTGTTGGGTAAAGGATGAAAATATAATTAAGTCTGTCTGCAAACTTTTTGGGGTTAGATTTTATGATGATTTGGCCATTAAGTTTTATAAAAAAATGTTTTTTGTAACAACGTAAAAGTTTTACGCGCCTCATGTTGGGCGCCATTTATCAATGTATTGGTTACAACAAGGCAAGGCATTATGCATTTTAAGTTCTTTATAATGGATTTTTATGGAAGAACATGTTGATGTTGAAACTTCAATTAACACTAAAAGGTTAATTTTTTGTTGGGCGCCATTAAATTTTTGAGGGATGTGAAAAATCTACAAGATTTCTTTTCCAGGTCTACCCCGGACTGTAGCCAGAAGAGGTTTTTTGTATGCAATTCAAAATTTATGTTTTTATTCTAAAAATAAGGGAAAACCAAGCCAAGTAACAATTTAGTTTTTTTAAGGTCCAATTTTTCGAATTTAGTAAGTTTAGTTTGTATAGAGCTTGCATAAGGCAAGCTTTGGCAATCCACACATTTAGAACAGAAAGCTTCCAATAGCCTGTTTAAAGCCTTCCCAAATTGTTTACACAAATTTATAAAAATAGCTGATATAAGAAATTTAAGTGTGTTTGGCAAGCTTTATACCTACACGATTTGTGTAAGGCTTGTCTTTAAAGTCCCTATACAAGCAAAATAAATATTTATTTTGTCGATGTTTAATTTTTGTTTTCACAACCGTCAATTGGTGTAGTGGTGGATGGTAGAACAAGGACTCGATTTCAAAATCCAGGTTAATGAAAACTTTTTCACTTTTATGATTAGGATAACATTTATAACCGACTGTATTTAGCTTGTAAAAGATCCGAAGTCCTTTTGGTATAATCGTTTAATTTATCAACATTTATAAATTGCAGTTTCTTTAAAAGTTATTCGTCTACTCGGGTTATAGGATAGCTGATGTAAGTTCTGGACTTCACGAAAAATCTTCGTGAAGTGTTTTCACCATCTGTATTACCGTATATTTGTTTTGGGTTATCAATATATAATTAACCCGAGTTGCTCCCTTAATTTCTTCTTTATGAAGTCCATAAGCTAGTTTTAGAACGAACTCCATACATCTAGCGTGTAACGGCTAAATTCCAAATTCGTAATTTCTCTTAGATGCTGCCTCTTTTCGAAAGTTTTTTTTGACGTGATAATGTCTTATAAATCGATGACAGGCTACATGAACGAAATAACATGACTCATGCTGATAAGACTCATGACTCATGCTAACCGCGATACTGTGGTTCTTTCAACCAAAATTGATCGCAAAGCACCAGGCGAACATGAAAAATAACAGGCGCAAATTCCCAAAATAATTCTACTCAAATTCAGTAGTATTATTGTACAAGAGAAAAAGAAATACAAACTAGGCGGAGTTTTGTTAAATTATAAAGTAGATGTAGATATTGGGGTGTGTGTGTGTCGATTTAACGAGAGGGTTTTTGGGTCACTTTTTTCAAACAAAACCGATCGCAAACGTATTCTGAGCACTAGGCGAACATAAAAAAGAACAGGCGCAAATTCCTAAAACAATTCCGCTTAAATTCAAATAGAACAAGAAGAAAACTCTTTTTTGTTTGTGTCATTTTTCAAATTGGACATGATAATGTGGATTTCATGCTAGTTAATTAATTTAATACTTTCTCGTCTATCATAGATGAAATATCACTTTTTTCTCGTTAACAGTAACTATAGTTGGCTTTAGATTTTCTATTTGTATCCGCATATTGTTGACAGTTTACTGAATAAAATCCCTTGCGTATTTGAATAGGATCGGTCTGCAAAAGTGAACTGAGCCTTGGATCGTTACAATGTTCGGTTAAATCAACTTTAACACGAAGGGGAATTAGTGATGCCACAAACATGTTCTTATCAGATAGTATACCTACTTCGTCATCAAGCCAAATGTCACATAATTACTACACTTGTAATTTTGACAGAAGATTGATGTACACTACAAGACAATAGTTTGCATTTAATCTAATGCTGTACCAGGAACAAGAAAGATTGAGACTGTTATCATCTGATGTTATGTATTTCAATTCATGAGAATGTTGATTACGAATCCACACGATTTTATTCTAAAGGAAGTAAAATTTAGATTTAGATCGAGGCATTTACTATAACTTTAACCAATTCGCGAGCAATTTCTTTACACTTTTTTACCTGAAAGTTGCAAAAATCACAATTTTCCCTCCAATATCACACTAACGTGATTTATAAACTAAACTGCTCGCAGTTTCATTCAAACTGTCAGTGTCATTTTTTCATCAGTTTTTGTTTTTACCAAAACCAACACTTAAATTCAACTGGCAACATCTCTTCAATTCAAATCACAAAGGGTCATCTGGGCACAAAAGCACTCCGTACGCCACCGCAACTGACAAAACAAAGTGAAAACAAAACAAGATTTAAATCCACAAACACAACATACACGGACGAAGAATTTCGATATTAATCCACCTATATCATCATCAGCTTCATCGCCATCATTAACATTGCTCCGAGCTAAGCGCAAGAACATCGACATCATGACAGATAGAGCAGAGGTAGGGAAGAATAATATAAATCCTGGATGCATTATTGCCAGGCTGCGCTGCCAATAAATAGTCGTACCTACTAGCTTTGTGTTGGCCACAAATTTATATTTGTATCACGAATTCACTGTCATGGTGCTCTATGATTTGGAGCTACCACCATCCACCTATGTGTGTATCTCTAGGTAGGATAACTCTGTGAACATGGAACCCCAGCGAATAGACTCTGTAGTACACAACAAAACAACACTGAAAGCTTAGCTATGAAGCTATGATGAAAATAGTATTAAATGCAAATTATCGACTTCTATTTCACCGCGATTCAACACTCTCCACATTTCACCACTCACGTACGGTGTGTTTGTTTTTTGTATTAATTTTTTTTTACTATACACAAGAAATTGACACTTAACCGATGAAAAAGATGACGTTTTGTATATGGTAAGGTGGTGGATATTAATTATTGGACATAAAATTCGGAAAATCGGAAATAATTGTAAGCAATGGCGACGGAAATAAAAACACACCATTAATGGTAAAAAAAAACAAAACTACATATTTGCTTTCAACAAAAAACTAGGTACAATTTTGTATCTTCTTTTTTTATATATATTTTCCTCGCTTAACAAAAAAAAATATACACAAATCAAGTATCTACTCACATAAAAAAGAAAATGTCGACAAACAGGGGATAACAGACTCACTAAAAGTATGAAAAAAAAAATCTCAAGACAATTTTCTTTATTATCTTCACCACACTTGTTTGTTTTCTTTGATTTAATTATTCATTAAATTCACAATGGTTATCAACATAATTTATTAATTAATCCATATTTATTCCCGGTAATTTATAAATCCGACCTGCACTCGTGAAAAAATCACTTCACCGACACGGAATGTGTGTAAAAATGAACGTAGGAATATTTTTTTTTCAATTTTCCCCCCAACAATTTTGACGATGTATCTATTGAGAATCAGATACAGAGAGAGCGCTGCACACATACATTGTGTTGGTGAGAGAGAGAGAAGAGGATTAACAGAGAGAGAGACTCTCTTTTCATTGAGAAAGAAAAAGAAATCGGAAAAAAAACAACCCTTTGGAAAAGTCAAATTGGAAAATTCTGCCAAATGTAACTGTGACAGCGACACCTGTATTTAGTCTTTGTACTTTTAATTTCAAACGTCAGAGTTAGTTCTATTAATGAAAATAATTTTGGAATTCAAATTAAAATCAAACAAATAATTAACATTTTGGCGCCGAAATTCTTGACTTGAAAATATATTTTTATTTTGCCAATTTCTGACAAAATCAAATTGCTCAATAGTCAATACGTTCTAGTTAAGGTTCTCTTTGTGTCTCTCACGAAATATAATACACATACATACTTATGCCGCGGTACACAACACAATTCAGCTGAACAATGTTTGTTTGTTTATCGTATCGAGTGGTGTGGTGTATGAAAATCGTATGAAAGGGGAGAAGAAGAGTATGGATATGGAATGAACCTTTTATATCTTTTCCCGAAAATTCCACGGTGGTTACCAACTTGACAGATTTATAAAAAAAGATATACCGCTGTAGGCTGATGATTTTATTGAAAATTAGTTGATTATACCAAATAAACATTTAGTCAGAGAGTCATTTCCCGATCTGTGAAACTGCAAAGTGATAAATGTTATCACGTCTTCACGCTAAATTCAATTGAAATTGTAAAAAAAAATAAAAAACAAACAGGAAAACTGTTTATATGATAAATATTTTATCACATTCAAATCTTTCTGTCAAGAGCTATGAAAAGCAACAGAACGATGAAAACTACTCGTGGAGAAAAATCGGAAGGCACTCGGCTCTTTAATCTGTAAAACTGAATGAAGTGCTCAGCGGTAATTTCTTCGAATGGATTCTGAACATATCAGATTATTTCTAAAACAAAAATTCAAGTGATTAGTTTTTTTTCGAAAGTGTGATAAATTAATAAATCAAAATACCTTTGTACATAAATGCAGCGTCTATTGTTAATAATAAACTATAACGAATAATTATCCCGAACATTACTTTAGACAAACAAAATAAAGTAATTGAATATTTCACAGAAAAGTGACGGATAAATGACAGAACTTACCATTCTTTACTTTTTAGAACAAAATTTGACAGCTATTTATCATAATGAGCTCGAGAATCGCATTACGCGGCAGGTGAAATCATTAAAAAATAAAATAAAGTCCCCGTCAAAACTGAAATGATACATTTTTTTATCAATTCAGACATGACATTACGATGATAGAGAAACATATTTGAGTTACTGGCAAAATTTTGTCTGTCTGTCCTTCTGTACGGATGTATATTGAACTACAGCTTGAACGGTTTGGCCAATCGTCTTCAAATTTGGAACATAAGGTTTTTTTGACATTGTACAGAGGACTTTTTTAAATTTATTTTTATGAACAAAAATCTGTACTATTGTAGGTGTAGGTTGTTTCGGTGAAAAAAATCAAGATGGTGGGCTAAAAACGGTACCTCTCATAGAACCGTTTTTTTCTACGACTTTCTCGAAAAGTGGTTCAATCAAAATTGATATTCAGGAAGATGTTGGTAGCCTAAGTAATTTTATTTTAAAATATTTTCGAAAACTTTTTTTTTGCATTTTTAATTGTTTTCCTATTTTTTTTTCAAAAATCAATGTTATGAAAACGGGTAGATTTATTTTTTTTTAAATTTTGTTTTTAAATGTAGATTATTTTTTTTGCTTAAGTTTGCATTCTTCAATTATTATTATTTTTTTTTGAAAAAAAGTTATTAAAATAAAATCGTTTTATTTAAAAACCGCTCCTACGATTTTGAAAAAAACATTCACACTTTTTACATTATTTAAAGAAATAAAACGGCGTTTAATTTTTTCCACTGAAAACTATTTTACGTACTTTTTTCAAACAATCAAAAGTCAGAAAAATCGAATAAAAACTTTGAATTCCCTTAATATTTTTCAAATTTTCAAGAGCAAGTACATGCGATCCAGTCGTGCATTTTATTTGTTTTAAAAAACATTTCACCTTAGATTTTCAAGATTTAGAAATGTGATATTTTGCTGAAATCTCAAAGCTATTGGTAGTTTTCAATTGATTAGAATTTTCCTCCGTTAAATCTAAGTAACGCTTATAAAAGTTGTAGTGCCCCGTGGCTTAGTGGTTAGTGTGTCGGACTGCTAAGCGAATGAGCCTGGGTTCGAATCCAGCTCATAGCCACCTTCTTTTTTCCCGGGGTACTGCCTCTTGCGAGGAACAAAACTCCCAAGAGTAAAATTTGTCTCGATAAAGTGCATCTCATGTAGCCGTTCGGACTCGGCGGTAAATTGTAGGTCCCTTCCATTCTTGCAGATTAACAACACACACACAGGAATGATTGAGAGTATAAGTCACTAGGCCTTGGCTCCTTAAGGAGCTGTCGCGCCAATAAATTTATTATTTTATAACGCCTATAAAAATATATATATAGAAACATATGATATCCACAGTAAGAAATTTATACTCTGTCCAAATAACATTATCTGTTTAGCCCTTATAGGAGCTTAATTTTTGCAAATAATTCCAGTTGGTGGTTTTACTCTCTGAATACCTACTGAAATCAAAAGCTCAACCAAAACCACGGACTTTGCTTCTCCCGTAGCTGTTTTCAGACTGTAACAGTTGGTGTTATGTAGCCAGGACGTCTGAACAAGGCCTCTTCTGATTATGGAGGCTGTGCCACCCGTGTCGATAGTTGACACACATTTTCTGTTTGCGATGACTGTTTCTATTGTCAAGCTCTTGTTGCAGCGTTTAGTTTGCGAAACTTGGATGGTGTAGCTGGGGGCGTCGATTCCATCAACCAACTTCAGCCCCGCAAAGTTGGTTCTTAGGCGTTTCCCGTCTGCTGTTGCTCAGAAGTTTGTCCAGCAGCGTTAATGTGTAAGTGTTATCCCTGCCAGATGCTTCGTGATTCTACCTTCTCCTTGCGCAATGTGGGCAGCTTAATTGTTTAGGTGGGGATCTGCATTTTCGCTGTAGGTGTCCCAGCTTGTTGCAATTCCAGCATCTCATTTTACCTCGAGCAGTGTTAGTGTTTTATCTTTCAATGTCGACGCGTTGACATGAGCACTCTATCGTAGCCATTTCCCTGATCCGATGGCTACCTTGGTCTGCTGCTTTCATTGTCAGGGCAAATGCTAGAGCCTCAGCGAGCGTTTTCTTACCTGCCATTCTTACAGCCATTTTTAGTTGTCCCCATTTGCAATGGCATTAGTGTCGGTTGCCAGCTCGATTATGATTTCCTTGCTGGTATTGGGATAAGACAAATTCCCCAAGCGCTCGATGTCAGCTTGCAACTGTTGTAGCGTTTAACCTCTTGTCTGGAACCTTCACAACTGGACTCGGTAAACTTGCTGCATTTGGTCGTCGCCAAACCTCATCTCGATTGCCTTGACCATGGCATCATAATCATAAACAAGCACATTTTTTTCGAGTAACCACTTCTAAGTAAATTCAAATCATGATGAATTTTTCTTTGGATTTTGTTAAAGCTTTCAGAATTAGTGCTTTTTAAAACTAATTGTCTATAATATGCACAATGTAAGAGATAATGTATATACTTCTTTGGCTCTTTCATTTTCGAAAAACTCATCGGAGTATTAAAAGTTCATTAAGCCTAGTAGTTAAAAATTTTAAAAAAATCAGGCACACATTAATTTTAAATTTACTAACAGATAAATCGGTCATTCAAAATTTCCAAATGCCCAAGAAATGCCGAAATCCTAAAGATTTTTTAGACTGCATTTCGAAATTAGACCGAGATGAGGGGATCGAATTTAAAGTGACTTTAAAACTTTGTAAAGAAATTGGGCACAATAGTCCGAAAATTCGACAATTTCAGATTGCTCCTAAGAAGGTTAGACATTTTTTTGTGATTAAACATGAAATTAGGGGTATTCATGCAACGTCGTAAAAACATTTTATAAATGTCGTAAAGTTTACTAAGTAAATTTGTATGGAAAATCTTTTAAAATAAATGGCAAACTTTACCACATGAATTAGTTTTGTAAACTCGGTCAAAAACGTTTTAAACGTTTCGTGAATTTTTGAAATCGATAGCCCTCAGCTACCGTCATCATATGAACCAAGTCTTCTATGATCTCATCCACTTTGTTCACATTTATCAATTATATCAATTTTTTAAATTTAAGTTAGGAATTTGAATTGACAAATGTACAAATTATCTTTTGTTCCCAATAATTCCAACAAAAAATATCATATTTATCATCATACAATTCCACGTAAAGTTTACGAAGTTGCATGAATACCCTTATTAAAAATTTATTTCTTCTTACAAATTTCTTGGCACGAAATTTTGTTTAAATCATTTATTTCTCTGTTTGTTTTGAATAAATATAAAAAAAAAAAACAAATTACAAATTTTCCTTAATTATGCTACATTTTTAGGTAAAATTAATTTTTTGAGAATCTTGTAAATGAAAAATAAAATCCGTTGGAAAAAACCCCTAAAATTTCACAATTTGTCTTTTCTTTCTTCGCGAAGCCCTTCGCAAGTTTTTTGTTTTTACTTGATCTTTTTTCTTACCGTTTTTAAGCTAAAGTGTGGCTAGACTCCCCTTGATATTAATTTCTCCCTTAAACGCCTTTTTGGACAAGCGGAGAGGTGCGTAGAAATATTCTACCCTGTCCCTGCACAGGGCCTAATTATTTAATTAATATACATATATTCAAAATTAAAGCATGGTAAAATAAATTACCCTACTCACATTTGTTTTCTTTTATTTTAGCGTTCCAAAAGAAGTATCATTACAGACAACATAATTTCACCAGTTACGGGCTTAGTATCACCAAACACCAAAATACTTTATAAATATTTTGATTGATGTTTTTTCCCACAAGAGCGGCAACCATTAATTCCACAATCTAATCCTAACTCTCAGAGAAATTGATTTATGAAAATGCGAGAGCGAAAAATGGAGTGTGTGTGTGTGTCACATTTAGAAGAGAAGAGCCACAGATTCTATGCAATGTGAGTGTGCCCAGTCCTAGTGTACCAGAATGTGTAAATGAACGTTGCCAGATGTAATTTGACATTTTAACCCCCCAACAGAATTTTCTTGTATCTTCTATCTTGTAAGGATAAATTATTAGTGTCGGGATCACGTAGTGTGTTTGAAGATTATCCTTAATACTGGAAATAAGTAAATTGCCCTTGTGCTATATCGTTCGTCTACTTATTTCTTTTTGGTTCGTGACGAAGGGAGAACCTTCTAAATCTGTCCCATAAATACATTTGATTTCCTGTTTCACTGAACTGACTGACACACCACAAACAAAACATCCCTTCGTCGTCGTCGTCGATGTCGCCGGTCGTCGGGTGTTCATGAATGTTACGAAAATAGTAGTAAGAAGAAAGTGGATTTCACACAAGAAGTCATTGGTAATTTAGTTAATCCCTCGACATACGTTTTATGGACCTTTATTCGGAAGTGTTTTCTATATTTTATTTTCAGCTCCAAAATTATAATTTTCTTGTTACAGGCGCAGTAATAAAGAGGGATCCACAATTAGAATTAGATGAATGACAGGAGGGCACACGCTGGTTTATTTAAAACGCTTACTCAGGCACTTGGGCTGTCCTGGTAACACATGTGCGAATGCTGAGGAGATTAAGAACATTCAAAGTAAGACATTGAAATGTTCAATACGAGATCATTGAACTAAGGATAAGGAGTTCAGTCAGTTTGGGTGTTTTTGTGATGTGTGTTTTTTTTTTTTTAAGTTATATAATGATGCGATGAGAAAACAAATGGAGTGGCAGAAGTGATAGAATTCTGACACTTTACGTGATATATTGTCCTTAAGCCTTACCAGCCACATACAAAAAATGCGCAACAAGAGGGGCTAGGGTCATGAAGTTTACATATACTTTGTTAGACAAAAGGCACGCAACACGACACATGTGGAACATTATAGTTTTTAAAAATGTTGCCGTGCTAATGGTTTGATGATGTCGTGTGATTAGTTTTAATGTCACGGGTGTTTTTTTCTTATTCTAATTTGTACCCAACAATCATTTTATTAAGACAGATTTTTGAACACTCAAATAAATATTAGGAGATTTTTGTGAAGACTGAAGAATTCTGTTCCTGGAAAAAGAAGATATACCACTTTACTGCTCAACTGGGACAAGAATCTTTGCTTTCCCTAAACTTACCTAAACAATTTGTTTCTATTTGGGCAACACAATTTAAAAAAAGATGTCAAAACCAAAAAGTATTAAGAAAGGCAGGGAAATCCTCTCACACAATTTCTATAAAAAAAACATATTTTGACATAAAAAAACGTACGGTTTGAACCGATACTGACAGACAATAAAAAAATAATGCCTTTTATTGAGTGACAGTTCGTTCAAATCTACCTATTTTTTCGATAATGACGTTTATAGATTTCAAACTTCCGAACTTTGACAGTTGATAGAAGCCATATTGTTTTATTCGGGCAACGTTATTCGCGCGATAGGACTATTCGCAATCCGGTAGATAAATTTAAGTCCACTGCTGCCGTTCGTCGACGAAACAGAAGATCTGGTGAAAACATCGGCGCTGTCGGTGAAGGAATATATGAGGCTCACGTCGCTAACAAAAACTTGACTTTTCGTGGACCACAACTCTGCGAGTTTTGCGTCTTGCCTTCAACATTATCCCCGTAAAAAATCAACTGACCCAGGAGCTCGAGGTAAAAGACGTATGTTCGCTGAATGACCTACGGAGCAGTTGGAAACTGACTTTAATTTTCATCGAAATATCATCTTCAGAGGTGGGCCACTTTCTGGATGATAGGTATGTCAATAAACAATTTTTATTTGGGACGGTAACATTCCGCATGAGATCCAAGAAAAACCTACTGTTTGGTTTGGATTAGAGGTGAAGCCGTCATCGGTCCATTTTTTTGAGAACGACCAGGACGATATTACCGTTATCGGCGAGCCCTATAAGTTGATGATTATCAACTTCTTTTGGCTTGAACTGGATGATATAGACACCAACACCATATGATTTCGACAGGACGACACTACGTGTCACATAGCTTCCGCCACATTGGAAATGCACGAGCAATTCGATGGCATGGACATCTCACTTGGATGTCATATGAACAGGCCATTAAGATTTGACCCCGTTAGGCTTTTCCTTGTGGTTTGTTTTTCTTAAAACAAAGGTCTATGCGAATAAGCCATAAGCCTCAGTGGCCTCAAAAAACAACACATCCATTTACCAACGATAGCTTTTCCTTGAGGCTGTTACAACCCATAAGCCTTGTGTGAACTTTTTTTTAAGCTACACATTACCATAATTACACTTCTTTACTTTTTTACCAACTGACTAACTCTTATTTGCACAAATGTGTACCTACCATAAAACCCCTTCGAATCAACTAATTGACACCTGTCAAAATCCCTTCAAAGCACTGTCACTTAAGATCTTGTGATAACTACTATATTTAACAGATGTTTTTACCTCAATACATTTTTACCCCCAACTCAGTTAAATAAATTACAATAACCAAACAAGTATATCAAAACCCCCTGCAATAACAACAATTAAATTGACATAAAACGTGACACCAAAAACAGTTTCCATTTACAATTTTTGTGTTCATAATTTTCTCCCACTGCCGTCGTCGTTGTTGTCAGTGCAGTTGACAGCCGTCACACTGAAATGCATCATGGCGAATCTCCTATCTTAATGTCATCATAGCCTGTATCAATCCGTATATCTCTGTCACTGTTTCGTCCCCCTCCCCTGTTTGCTTTAATAAAATATTTGCGGTTGACTTCTCATACGGTATCGTGAATATCAATTATGAACGATTGCTGAACACAGCTTAAATTAATAAATCGTATTACACACAGAATAGAGAGAAATTCCAAACCAATAAAATGGCGGGAGTGAGCATTTAGAAAAAAGAGAATGCGCAAAGCGATTCACTCTATTCACTTGTCTCTTGTCTCTTGTGTCATATGAAAATGAGATAAAAACATTCAAAAGAGCGGATAAGATGATGTTAAGATGTATTTTTGCTATTTTGTGTGCAAAAAACAAACTATCGCAAACATACAAGTGAGAAAGATTCTAGATAATTCCATTTACCTTGTTAAGTCATCCATCTTTGTTTAAACTACTTGAACGTTGAACCACCACTATTGACGTTGACCACGACTAGCAGCGCCATTTCGCCAATATTACTGCCATTTGCGAAATAACAAGTCAAAGAGGAATTTCGCAAACACTTGCACTCACTCACTACCTTTGAATTGGTTTCGATGATTTTCATCACCAAGCAGCAGCATCATCATCATCACTATTCACTAACTACATCGGCATTGGCATCGAACATCGAATCGACATCGACAACGACAGTACAACTATCGCCATCGCATCGCGCTAAAGAGATACGCGATACGCAAAAAGACACAAGAAAATTGGGTCATTGCCAGATCTAATTTTGCGAACCACAACCAACATCGAAGACGATGTCGATGTCGAGTCGACGACAACTTCGAGAGTAGATTAAGTCGATGTGCTGTGCACTGTGCTCCGATGTGATGAATGTATGGTTGTCGCCTTTTGAAAAGAAATCGAATTAAGTCCCCAAGAAACCAAACCAAACCACCAACCAAACGACAACGAGAGTAGTAGGTACACAAAATCAAACGAAATTGCATTCCGACATGCAAATTGACTGAGGGGAGACAGTGACCCCGATTTCGTTGGCTTTTTGTTGGTTTGGTTATTTTTAAAATTATATGTATGTCGTCGGTTTTTTATCTCTCTGGCGGAAAAAGTGTGTACCAAAACCCAACAGAGGCAGAGGTTGTATCAGAGGCAACCCCAATAATATGTAGCGAACGACAGAGGCAAGATAATGGAATTGAATTGAATTTGTTGCAGCCAGCAGAATCTGAAGCCGACTGGTCGCGTCCCGCAACCCGCAACAGTAGAACTTTAGCAATAAAATTTTTTTTTTTGGATTTTATATTGTATGTCAGCCAGCGCGCGGTTTCGTCTTCGAAGCGAAACGGAACCACAGATTCAGTGACATTTAGATCATACTACCGGTTGCGCAGTGGGGCAAGCAAACGTTTCCGTACAAATATAGTGATTCATTTTGGCTATCATCAACGAGACTAAATTAGTGGGTTTGGATGATGTTTATATGTCAATGTTTAGTGTTCAGATGGTTAAAAAAATGCTTAAAATTGTTAAGTGGTTTTGTTTGTTTGAAGTATTTGGAGCGATGAAATTTATTTGAGATTTTTACCTGCATTTAGCAAAGACAAACAAAAAGACGTTCATGAGCCTTCTAAGTTATTTAAATTTTGTTGGGAAAAACATTTAGATAAATTATGTTTTAAGTTGCCATGTGGATCATAACCACAAAGAAATTATTTAATGAGCAGAGAGGTATGTTTTAATCACATTTCATAAATATTTTACATTTACATGACAGTTTGATTTTCGAAACAGGTGTTCGTCTATTGTGCAATATGTGAAATGATTTCAAGCTCCTCCTAGGTGCGACAGAAAACAGATTTTATAAATAATGAGATGATGGAGCTACGGAAGATATGTAATGCTATATTCAGTGTTACCTCTACAAAAATATAAAATAAATATATATAAAATACTGACAAACCCACCCGGGCGGCGTTGCTCGGGCTAACCTTTGATTTTTCTGGATACCAACGAAAGCCGTCCAATTATAGACAAAAACCACAAACGTAACCGTGGTTGAAAAGTGTTTTCAAAATCGGCCAAGCCTTTCAAATTTAAAGTTGGTTATATGAAAATAATATAAAATTCCGTGTAAAAAATCAATTTTTAATTTTTCAATTTCCTCAACTAATGTAGTTCTCTGCCCTGTTCTCCCAAAAATTGTGCGATTTGGTTATGGCACATGTTACCCAAACAGGATTCAGTTCTTTAAGCAAACAGCCTTCAGTTTAAGGGATAACGAAATCACCGCATTTCCATTCACGTTTTTGGGATTTCGAAATCTCATTGGAAATTCTCTCTCTCACTCTCTTTTTCTAGGACAACTAAAGGCCCAAACATAATACGCGAAAGAAATATGAAGCTAGTGTCAAAACCGAACGAAAAGTTTCTTTCCATCCTGTCAAATGCATCAATTGACCATAATAGCCTTAAGGGCTTACTATAAATGGTCGGAAGCAAACGGAAGCTAGTGTCAAAACCGACAAAATGTTCCAAACCGTTTATTTAATCAGCACGTCTCCCCATAATGGACGGAATGCCGCGGAAATTTGTGTCAAATTTTCTGCATTGCAAGCCAGCGATCCAATTTTCGTCCGTAAAATGCACTCGCGAGCGCAGTTAACTTCCGTAAACATAACTCATCGAAGCTTGACGAAACGGAGCAATCCGCCATTTAGGGCACAATATACGAATTACTTGTCCTCGCTCATTCACAGACGGGCCCGTCCGCGGCATTACAACCATTATAGTTCAGCGTTTAAGAAAATACAAGCAAATTTCAGATTCCCTACGGAATGTACACTTGAAACGTAAATAAAACTGAACGAAACTTTATCAAAGTCATTTCGGATTGGTCATACAAATCACATGTATTCGCACTGTTTCCAATTCTTCAATTATGGTTATGTCTTAAACAATAATGTTTGTTTTTCGATCAACACAACAAAATGGCGGCAGCAAAACAAAAGTGACAGAAAAGGATAGTGAAATCGTCTCAAATTAGATTGTTTTCCTTTTCCTACTCTTATACAACAAATTATTATAATTGTAATATCGTGTTTTCCAATAGGACTTGGCAAATTTGAATTTAATTTGTGAACGCAAGCTTTTATTAATCATCGAACTGTCATTGTCAATTTATTCAGTAAACTCAACATTTTCATCATGGTAAAGTACTAAAGCGAGCAACGTTTGCAAATTATAAAAATTTTCTACCGAAATTCGGAGTCGGTGACCGCAACTTTTTTAACTTAACGCCCAACTCGAATTTTCGGTCTTAATTCTCAACCTAGTAGACAGGAAATAACAAGTTTAGTGCAAAGATTTGAGTCTACATATTCGTTGTGTGATGTTGCCGTGTCAGTAAGACGACGGGTTGACAAGTGCCGAAAATAATGGTGCCGTTCAGGCGTCCGTAGCAAACGATTGAAATCAGTTAATTCCACGGCGTTCTCAAGAATTGGGCATCGCTCAGACCACATATGGCGTATTTTGCGTTAGGATCTTGGTTTACACTCATACAAAATCAAGCTGACTCAAGAATTGAATCTGATGGACCATTTGAAGCGACATACGTTCTCCGATTGGGCTCTGAGGAAGATGCGCCAAGATGATGAATTTCATCGCAAGATCATCTTCAGTGACGAAGCTCATTTTTGGCTCAATGGGTTCGTCAATAAGCAAAATATGTGTTATTGGTTGGGTGAAAATCCCCACATTTGCTTCATGAATCGCCACTTTATCCACAATAATAATTGTTTGGTGTGGTTTGCATGCCGGCGGCGTTATTAAGCCAATATTGAAGGCGAAATAGCATCCGTTTCGGCAATGTTTCGAAATGTGTGGCCAAGTCATCAAAAATTGGAAATCGAGTTCCATTCCTAAATGTTTTAATTGTACTTCAAGTTTTTGAAATATCTCAAATGGTTTGTGTTTTATTGAAAAAAATTTTTCAAGTCTTTATTGGAAAACCCTTTATAAAGGCCAAACCATAATACGCGAAAGAAATTGGAAGCTAGTGTCTAAACCGAACGAAAAGTTTCTTTCCGTTTGAGAGAGCTCAGTGCTTGTGTCAAAACTCAGAAGTCAGAACGTGAAAATATACAGTCTACTTGGACACTGCTGTAAGCACAGAAAACAACATTAGCACAGACATCAAACGTAGAATCACTCTTGCTAATTGCTGTTTTAAGGTTTAGAAAGCAATTGAGGAATAAAGTTTTATCGAGACAAACAAAACACTCATTATCCCGGTCCTGCTGTATTGTGCAGAAGCATTGACCATTATCCAGGCAGAAGAAAGCTCCTTTGGGGTATTTGAGAGTAGAGAAAAGTACTACGAACGATTCGTGGGCCTATTTGCGACCCGTTAAACAACGACTGGCCAAGAAGATACGAGTTATACATGTTGTACAGCGACATAAGCCTTGTCAAAAAAATCCGCATCGAACGGCGAAGATGGCTCAACCATATAGAGCGGATGAGCATCGACGCTCTAGCGCGCAAAATTTTCGACGCCGTGCCCGAGGAAGTCAGAAGCCGAGGTAGGCCTCATTTTTGATCAAGCGGTACAGGGAGACCTCTGACAGATTGAAGTGCGAAATTGGAGACGGCAAGAGGGACATATTAGGGCAAGCTTAGAAGCTGGTTGTTTGAGCTTATCAGGTGATGAAGCGGAAGAACTGTGTCACAATTTTGGAATTAAATTAAGTCCATCCTAAGAATTCGTAATGTTAAAAGATTTTTTTATTTGATTGCTTAACATAATTCTGTTTTGTCCAATCTGTCATTAAGCACTATTTTCTTTTTTTCTTGCTTTACTAGTTGTCTCCTTTTTTTTGTAGAATGACAATACGGAAAAAGCTGAGTTTTGACAGTCCTGTGTTGTTATTTTAAATGAAACAATCCACTGATTGAATACGCGAAATGAAGGACCGTTTTATCACCTTATTTATAAAGCTTCATTACAATAAAAGACAAGTGAACAATGCTGATTGTTGCACTCAAAAGGACAACAGTAATGGTATACGCATGGAATATTTAATTTAGCAGGAAAAATATCATTTTAAAAACACTTGTTTTGAAGACTCCATTATTTTGGAATATTTTTCTAATGAAACACACAATATACTGCATATCATATGAAATTCTTCGAATTGACAACATTCCCTGATAAGACACCTTCTGTCACTTGTTGCTGTATATTTCAGTTCAATTCTCATAAGAAAAAAATACACAAAAAAGATCCTTCCATCTGTTGAAGAGGGAAAAATAAAACGGATGCAATAAAATCCTCCAATGTTTGCCAAAGGTACCTGCTGACAAGAAGTTACTATAACTGGAAAAGGTTTTCCATATATATCTTCTAACTGGGTTTTCCTTATTATGTTTATTTAAGAATGGGAAATGTTTCTTTTTCGTTTTCGGTTGTCTTTTTTTCTTGGAACGAATGTATGTAGGTAATAAATATAATAATTAAAGCAAGACATTTGTTTTGTTTTCCTTGCGGAATTCTTTCTTTTATTATCTGAATGAGACTTAGTCCTCTTGTTTATGACTTATTCATCCCTTATTGTTAATGATCTTGGAGTTTAGTAACGATTAACAGAAGTTAATGACACAAACTGAAAACAATAGAAATGATTATGACTTCTTTTGTACGCATTTTCTTCTTTTGTATAGAAACATAGAAACTAAAAACTAATATAAGGGTTAGTCCCTGCTACTGTTTCAAATAGATAGATTTATTGATAAACTTCCAAGTTTTTTAAAGCAAGAAAATATGTCAATAAATCGGCATTTACTATTATTACGAAAATTTGTGTTTCCGGAGAAAAAAGCATCATTTTTGAACTCCCATGTGATTTACAATTAACCAATAAAACTTACTTACTTGTGATTTATTTTCCTGTTGAAGATAATGTCTTCTAAATAAAATTCGAAGATTGCAATGTTTAACTTAGAAGAGATGTTGTTTAGTTAGCAAGATAAGCAAGATTTTATTTCATTAGACTCATTTGTCTGAATTCATTTCACAAACAAAGTCTCTTAAAAACAATTCAAATCAACAAAGGAATTAATCTGCAAACCTTGGGAAATTTAAATAAAAATTATGGCCTTCGGATATTAATCTGTAATCCTATTCTTGATGATCGAATTCCATAAACCAAACCTAATTCAATAAAGATGCGAGAGGATACAAGGTTGCCTTTGTTGACTCACATTTCATTGGTTTCCGAAGAAATGTTACTATTTTTTTCTGAATAGAAAAGGAACCCAACAAACAAAGGAATTCTTCTGTATTGCTAGTGTTGCCGCTGTTAAACAAAAAATAACAACGTAACAGTGGTGGAATCTTAAAAGCGATTTGTCCACGTTTAAGGTGAATATTTTTTATCGACGCTTTTAACAAAGTAAATGGGAACGGTTATGATATTTTTTAAGATTTGCCTTTTATTATCGACCAAGATCTTAGACTTAGATCATGGAAAAAACTTTTTCTGTTCCAATTACAATACAACGAAATTGTCATCTGGTATTAAGATTTTCATGAATCTTTTTGAAGATCTCAATTCCAGTATTATTTTAGGCGGGGACTTAAATTCGAAACACACCTTTTAGGAATCAAGATGCATATCAACAAGAGGAGGACAATTTTTAAGAGCTTGCATGTGTTGACTTTAACTTCTTCATGAAGAAGAACAACCCGGACATTGCCCTAATAAGCGAAACTAACGTGACAAGAAGAAATAACATTGATGTTGTCGGATATAAGAACTTCCGTCAGGATATGACCGAGAACAGAAGAGGAACAGCCATCTATGTATGTTAAGAACAAGACCTCATCAAGCACCATTGAAATAGTCATCTCTAGACTTCCTACAAGTGAAGCAACGGCTATTAGAATCAACTTAGGAAATGGAGATTCATTAACAATCGTCAGCGACGATCAACCACGGAAATACACACAGTGACCTTCATACCTTAAACAGGATTCTGAAACTTTCAGCTACAGCTCGACACCTGTATCAGCTACAAAGGAAAAGCAATAGTCGACTGGGTGAACCTTAATTACAGAAGAC
The DNA here is from genome assembly GCA_963971375.1 of Platycheirus rosarum. NCBI lineage: Eukaryota > Metazoa > Arthropoda > Insecta > Diptera > Syrphidae > Platycheirus > Platycheirus rosarum. Next base: position 123,133,910 of record OZ020509.1, on the reverse strand, counting down.
TGGATATTAAAAAGCTTTAAAGGGCCGTTGAACATAGCCTTACCTTGCCTCCATCGAACAGAAATCTACGCAATGATAAAATTGAAAGTGCCATCGACTGCCTTGAATCAGCCGTTTCTCATACGCTTGAGGTTCAACAAGTACCCAAGACTTCAAAGGACAGGTATCAGTATCTCCCGGAGTATGTGAAGAATTTATATTCTCATAGGCAAAGGTTGAGGAAACGACTGCAAAAAATCCACCGTAGAGAACGGAACACAGTGAACGTTGAATAAAAGGTTACAAAACATCAAACCAGGACCAGACGCATTCAAAGAAATAAACCACCTTGTAGGGAAAACTCAACCGTTACCCGATGTTATGATAAGGGACAACATTGAAGTGATATCCACACATGACAAAGTAAAAGCACCATTTCACAATCATCCCATCAACGGGACCGGCATACCTAGATGAAATCGAGGCATCTATCCAGAAGACTTTGCAGCCATCCATAGAACAAGTACAGTTTGACGACTCTTGTCCAGCGAGTAATCCAAGGGACATCGTTAAATACTGCAATCCGGAGGATATCCGAAATTATCAACAATTCCAAGCCAAAGAAATTCGCCGGACCTTGTGGAGTCTCCAAAAATGTTATAAAAAGGCTTCCACAAACATTAATCATACTTCTAGCAATCATCATTAACAATTGCATCAACAACTGCTACTTCCCCCAAAAGGGGAAAATGGCCAAAATCATTGTAATACCTAAGAAAGGCACCAGAAAACTATTTCCAACTACAAGCCGGTATCCCTTCTAAATCACATCAGCAAGATTCTGGAAGAAGTCATTTTCAGACGGCTTAGAAAATATAGCAATGATCTCAACCTCATCCCCGATATGCAGTTTGGCTTTCGTGAAAATCACTCGACACTGCATCCATTATTGAAGTTCCAATCCGATGTCTGCACAGCCCTAAATAGTCATCGTGCCACCGTTGGTTGCTTTCTGTATGTAGAAAAAGCATTCGACAGCGTGTGGATTGAAGCCCTAATCCATAAGCTTAGGTCATTTGGACTGCCTTCATCATTAACACAAATTTTGTTTTCTTTTCTTTCTTCCAGGAAATTCTTTGTCCAAATAGGAAGCTGTAAGTCATCAATCAAACACATCATGACCTCCGATCAACCCATGCCAACGGACTGCGAAAACCTACTCTTCGCTGAAGATTTACTTACCTAGACCTCCTCAATATCTCCACTAATTGCAGCTCGAAGAATCGAAAACCACATTACCAGATTTTTAGAATACTACAGGAAATGGGTAATCCGGATCAACACAGACAAATCTGAACTAGTGTGCTTTAGAAGACCTGCCAACCATAGCCCTATCCGCTCTGCAGCAACCTGTAGAACGTGTCCTTGAAGCTCCATGATGTATCATCAATAGCAGCTAAAAGGAATTCCAAGTACCTTGGGATCAACTTCAATGAGCTATTTAAATTTAATGCGTATTCCAGGGCATTGCCTAAGAAAGCCAACCTTGCGTTCCATCGTGTACACCCATTACTGAGGAAAAGAAATGGATTAAGGATGTCAACGAAACTACTAATTTACAAGCAAGCCACTTGACCAGTTTCTCATAGAGTCAGCGATGAAGCTAATCTCAAAAACCGCCATCCACCCTAACCAAGTCATGAGAAGAATGACCATCCTGGAACGACATCCTGAACCTATATATCTAAGAGACATGGATATCCTAGAACTAATCAACGAAAACGATGAAGCAGTTTACTTCTACGCTGACACGGGTTCAGCTTTCCATCGCGGCTAAACGCCAACTCAACCCCGAACGCACAGAAAACCGTTCACTGGACAACCTGGTCTGAACAACCAATTTCTCATAAGAAATTAACGTCTACTCGAAAACAATCCCGCAAGAAATGGCAATGGTCTTCTAATCCTTAACACATAACTATTTTGAATAACCTTTCCGGTAATCTCAAAAATGCAAACAAGAAACAGCAACCGAAAAGCTACTGAAAAGGTTTAGTAAAATAACAAAATGGATCAGAAAATGGCGCATTGTTCTAAACAAGTACAAATCATCACATGCTGATTCCACTTACAAGATTGTTAACAATCTGCCAATCTTTATTATATCTGTAAAAATACGGTATGGCAACGGAGCAAAATTTTTAGGCATGACTCTTGATGCTAAGCTAAAATGGAGGAAGAAACGATATAAACTCGATATTAATTTACGAAAATTGAACTGTCTTAGAAGAAAACAATACAATCTTAGTATGTACCTATAACAAACTGCTTATTTACAAGCAAGTACTTAAACTTGCATGGACGTATGGAATATAACTTTAGGATTGTACAAAACTAAACTATCGGCAAACAATGCAAAGATACCAAAACAAAGCCTTCAGAGCTATTGTTAATGCTCCATAGTACATACGAAACAGAGATTAACACAGAGACTTGTATATAGAGACTTTCAAAGAAGAAATACAAATATTTGGTATCAAGTTGAAAACAATTTTACATTAAGATCGTAATAGACGCATTCAATAGGTTTTTGAAAAGTCAACCCTGTAGATACGCTGATTTCGGAGATTAAGCGTAATAAGACGTATAAGCGCTTGATATTAAGGTATCTGCAGGTTTGCTCGATGAAAAGCTTGTGCCACACAAAAGACTCCTCTCTTATTCTTACTTCTTTTTGCTGGCAATTGGTCCGTCCAAACTTATCAAAAAAGTCTCTAAAATCTTACTTAACATTTGTGCAAGCGTACAACAGATGACACACACATTGGTTGGTTCATTCATTTCTTTCCCTCTCTTTATTTATTTAGAAATTTTCGTGAGAATGCATATTAGTTAAAACTATTATTACCCCTTTGGGTCCCAACGACAACACTTTTTCCAACCCGTTTATTGCAGCAATAAACCTTTTTTTTAAATAAAAGTAAACTTATGCCTTAACTTCTCAGAGTACATAGGTACAGCTGTTATGACCTGTCATATAAGCTGTCATCTTTGATGTATCACACTGGCGGCATCATCAATAAGCCACAAACATTGAAATCAATCGTCAGTTCCAGTATTTAATTGCGACGGCAAAATCGTCTCACAAAGTCGATGAGTTTTCAATAAATCAATCTGAATAGATTAAAAAGACGCTTATCAGGAGATAAAACAAATTTAGAAATATTATGTTTGTTATGCCGAAAACTTCAGTTAATACGATAAACGATAAACTCACTGTCGGTACTTGATACTTGGGAATAAGTCAAACCAAACCAAACTTCATACCGGCAAACTTGATTGAAGAAGTCATCGACTCTTCTTATCGTTTCCGGTTCACAGCAAATTAACCTAAATTCGCATCAAAAGTGAAATCAGGAAGAAGCTGGAACAATAATTGTTTACGTTTTGTTTATATTTACTTTTTCCCGTCTGATAAGTTGATCATCAATAACTACTGTTATAGGTTGGGTAATTACAAAACATGCACACCAGGCATAATACAAAACGAAACATAAAACAGACAGGGAGAGAGAGAGAGAAAGAGAGGACTTGGCATCTTTCCTGAAATGCTACCACGCAACACATTTGACGTGCGTCGCGTCGCGCACATTAAGTGAAACCAGTAATATGCGCGTTTGCAATAATTATCGAACTGACCGCATGAGAGTTGTAAAACTGGAATTTCAAAACATTGACAGTTCAATCTCGTGAATTTTTTAATTGCGATTATAGATACTACTAGCTGGGCCCGAGGCTTTGCTTGTGTTAACCTCAGAAACAAAAAACGTATTTTAATTTTATAAACATACGTGACAGGTACTTTTCAATTAATTATTTTCAATTTTAAGATGAGTCTTTACTTAAGAAATAAAATAATAATAAAAGATGGTAGTGACGTCAGGAAAAAATAAGATGGGGATTTGCATTCATCATAACAGCATAACCGGTGTTTCTGTGTATCATTGCATTCCTCTATTGGAATTTTTTCAGAGAACAGTTATAGCAATCATTGAAATGTTCACGGACATTTTTTTCGGGTACAAATCTGTCATTGGAACTGAACGAAATTGGAATTTAAATCAGTGGAACGAGTTGTTCCATTTTCTGTCAAAAAACAATCAGCTGACACGAAAATCGAATTTGCATCAGGAAAACAGATAAATACATTTCTAGTAAAAAAATATTTGTGCAAATTGGTTTTTTGTCGAAAAAAAATTCTTCGTATCATTTGCTACAGATTGGTATATCATTTGTGTTTCTAATCAAAGAAAAACATGTAAAAATTCGGTTTAAAGTTTTTCAATGATGCATTTCAATGATAGCTATAACTGGCCTCTAAGTATACATAACTCGTAGTGATTCGCACCATGTATGGCCTGGATTAAAAATAAAAAAACAAATAAACATATGTTCTGCCATTTTGCGTGATGTGGTAAGAACATTTTTTCTTTGGCCAATTTACAAAGTTTAAGTTAATTTATTAAAAAAAAAGTGTGTTATATGTTTCTCGAGAAAATTGCCCATTAATTGGAAAAAAGATTTGTTCAAATTCGTTCAGTCGTTTTCGCGTGATGCGCGGTCACGCCGAAACTGCTTCAATTTTGTTATATAAATAGTGATTGATGATGATAAGTAATGCATTCGTGCAGATTACATTTTTTTAGAAAACAATCAAACATGGCATTACGATGCTAGAGAAACATATTTCAGTTATTGGCAAAATTTTGTCTGTCTGTCTGTTCGTATGTATGTATTATGGTTGTAAACGGTTGGTCCAATCATCTTCAAATTTTGAACATAAGGTTATTTTGACATTCTTCAGAGGATTTTTTTCAATTTTCTTTTTAGATCAAAAATTAACGGTACCTCTCATATAACCGTTATGTAAAAGCTTATTTTTCGCGAAAAGGGCCCCAAGAATTTTTATTAAAAAAAAATCAGTGTGCTATTGTAGGTAAGCATTATTTTTTGGTGAACAAAAAATTTAAGATGTTGGGCTAAAAACGGTATCTCCCATAGGAACGTTTTTTACTTGCGATTAAAGAGACTATAAGACAAGTCTAGGATTCGTGAAGATACAAAAATTAAGATAACAATCAAACATGACATTACGATCATAGAGAAGTCTAAGAAAATTAGTGGCAAAAAATGTCTGTCTGTCTGTCAGTATGTATAACGAGCTGCATCTTATACGGCTTAAGTGATTATACTGAAATTTTATTTTTATAGCTAAAAATAACGGTACCTGCCATATGACCGTTTAGGAAAAGCTTATTTTTCTCGAAAATGACTCCAACGCTTTTTGACGACAATTTTTGAGATTTCTTTTGTTAGTATTGGCTATCATTTGTTTAGAAACAATTTTTTTTTTCCATTTTCTCGAGAATTGGTTAGCCGATTACAACCAAAATTGATATTCAGGAAGATAAGTAAGTAGCCTAAGAAATTTTATTTCAAAATATTTTCGATTTTTTTTATTTTTTATTTAAATGAAGGTTAATTTGTGTTTGCTTAAGCTTGCATTCTTGAATATTTTTTTTATTTACAAAAAAAATTGTTAAATAAAAACCGTTCCTACGATTTTGAAGAAAAAAAATCATACTTTTTTCACATTTTTAAAAGAAATGAAATGCCGTTTAAATTTTTCCGCTGAAAACTATTTTACATACTTTTTTCGAACAATCAAAAGTCTGAAAAATCGAATAAGAACTTTGATGTTTTCTTAATATTTTCAAAATTTTATTTTTACGTGCCATCCAGCCGTGCACTTTATTTTTGTATGAAATCGAAGGATACATTTGGTAAGTGCCAATTTTTTCAAGCACGAGAGGGTTCTTTTTCAAAGGACTCATCTTAATTATTTTTTACCAGAGGAGCGTCACAATAACAATTATTATTAATAAGTAGATGACAACAACAAAGTCAATTACAACCCATCCATAAGTGTCCTTGAATTGATTACAACCATCAAACAATAAGGATGTTCCGGGTGCTCACAGCTCACAGCGGTGAAAAGGACAATAATCATTGTAATTGCATTTTGCAGATGAGTGTGATTACATACGACTGGGAGTCTTATGGTCCTGACACATCATCACCCAATGGAAATTTCCTTTGCGTTTATGAACGTTTATTTGTTATGAGCTATAATACTGGGTGCTCGACGGGAAGTCCTTAAAAAAACATGTTATGATGGGTGTTATTCAATGTTATAGCTTCCTGCTAGCTATTGGGTGTGGTGTAACAATCCCTTAGTAAGGATAAGGATATCCTTCGAGTGGATTTAACTTGACAAGGAATTATACAACACACTTACCCGTAGGAGGTGGAAACTGAAGGATGGGGTATCCTTTATGAATCAGAAAAAAAAAACGTTTACTTAACTTAACCAAGAAGAATAAAATCCTAACCAGGTCAGGAAACCGTTGGAAACTCCTATAACTGAAGAACGACACATCGCACGAAATGGCTAAGTAAATAATTTAAAAAAAATAAAAATAAAAAAAGGGACTTCATCGTGAGGACATCCTATTAAAGTATCAAATGTTCTTTTTGTTAGATTGCCGACGGCGGTGCGGCGCTGGCGGCTCACTTAGTTTATTCTTTATTGACAGTTCAGTTCTGTAGCTTGGAATTGTCAATAAAATGAATCATAATAATATTGTCAATGACCCTGTTCATTATCTAATCGTAAAAACTTGAAGACGGGAAAATGCGATCGTTATTTTTTTTTTTTTATTTTTTTTACTTCTTTTTGTTTATTCGAGACTTAGAATATAAGCGGTCGATTTAAGTGGCGCCTACATGTGTGTATTACAACAACTTTGAAAGACTAAAGACCGCACTTGAATCCAATGGAAGATAATGTCGGTCGTAATAATATCAACAAAATAAGTGTCGACTTTATTTGAACAATATTTATCATATCAAAAAGGAACGATAGAGGCGCTGAAGGTGATTGATTTTATGCAAAATTGTCATTGGAAAGTTATAAAAGGATTTTGATATGGAAAAAGGGTAGAGAAGGAGGAACTTAATGTGGAATCTATATCGCGGAGTTCTAAATCTTGAGGTGATAAGCAAAAAAGCAAAAAAAGGATGCAGATGAAGTTGGAAGTGAAGTATAAGGGTTTGCAAGATGAGAGATGGACTTTATAGATATAAGGAGGCTTTAGATATATGCCCGGCAACAGTTGTCGAAACCAACTTCCACAATATTGTGGAAGATTACCAATAATTTCCAATACCTTCCACTTACTTTGAAGAAATATCTACAGGCCACATTGTACACCGAGGACATTTTGAAAAAAATCTTTATAAAAGGTTTTACAACACCAAGATATTCTTGGCAAGTTACAACAGAGTCTGGCTTTAGATTTGCAATGGGATCTCCGATTTCAGCAAAAAAAAAAAAAAAAAAAATTCTTTAGTGACGAGGCGAAATTGCCAAACCACATGAGATCCACCAAGTGGGTATGTAGTATGTATCCCTGGAAAGTCATTTTTTCGACATTGCCATAGTTAAAAGGGAAAAATGTAAAAATAAGTACCGAGTCACATTCGCTTTCAAATTCTGAATTTTAAAACAGGAGAAAAACAAAGCCCGGGAAGGAGTTCCACATTCGTGTGGTACGGCTAGAGAAATAATTCCTGTATTTGACTGTTCGTGTGAAGTTGGGCGCTAGGGTAAACTGATGGGCATTCCTTGCAGTGTGAGTATTACGGTTGAATTGTTTCAGGGAAGGAATTCGGTCTTAGATCTGGTCGATCGGCCAAATCTTCACATTACACCGAGACTTATCACCTGCTAATTGATTTTAAAGCAGCCCAACAGTGTAAACAAGGATGAACTTACCGGGTCATATCTAGCTTTAAAATTCCTGATAAACTAATACGTCTTATCAGGATGACGTTGTAGAACGCTCTCTGCTTCTTCAAAATTGCAGGGGATTCTACTTAAACTTTCACTGTCATGCAGCTGTTTCAACATTGTGCTTGAGAAAGGTAGTACGGAACACACAGGCCTAAATCAGGCAATATCTTTAATAAATCAACACAAATACTTTTGTTTGCTGAAGTTATTGATGTCATAGGAAGAACTAAGCAAATAATTGTCGGATGAAAGCTCCCTTGGGGTATCCGACCTAGGAGAGAATGGACGTAAGTGCAGTTGGTTGATAGTTTGAGAGAAAAAGATTGTTTTTGTTAAGGGATAGGCTGGATAAAAGCTGTTTTCCGTCCACTCTGAAATAGACCAGAGGAATAGAACAGATGAAGAAGTTGAAAGCGTTGAAGAACACCTCTTCAGAACAATAGTGGAGATTTTTATCCGGGCTAGCGAATTTGTATATATTAAGATTTTTGGAAACTCTTGCAACTGATAAAAAAAACCATAAAATCATTTACGCTTCCAAGTATAGACGTTGTTGTAATAATTGCTGGTAGTGGTGAGATAAACGCAAATGAAGCCGCACGTAATTAGCAAACTGGCTTTTTTTGAGAGCTTACTGAAGAAACGAAAGTAGGAACCTCTGTACAGAGAATAATATTTGTAACTCAAACCGCGCTGGAATCTACGTCACTATCAAGAAAGCATAGTGACTAGTTAAAGGTCCTGATGAAATTATTGAGACCGTCCCAGTTTGCTTTCACGTAATGACAATCGGTTCTCCTTGGGGTTTTTTACTTCAACTGCGAGTTTTCTTTATACGAGATATTTGCAGAAATGACACATAATGGTCAAATATGCCTAGGAACGGTAAGAAACAAACCTAAAGTGATGAGGGAGGGATTTGACCTGCAATGGCAGGAAATCGTCTTGGATCATCAACGAGCTGAGTTAGTTTAGGTTTAATTCAGCAAAAATCTCAAAATACCATCTTTCGGGTGTTGCTTGACCAGAATATCCAATCCAATCCATATTGAGCACATTAAAACCACCTGTAATAACGATTTCAGTCTGAGGATAATGGGCAACAGTTCTTTGAATTGAGTCAGACTAAGCATCGTATTAATTGGAAATTGACACTGTTCAAATTTAGGTTGTTTTATATGAAGTAAACCAAAAAAATCATTGGCATCTCACACATTATGTACTTTTGGTTCTTTTACTCAATATACCAGTTTCTATTGGCAGAGCTTAAGCTCTACTTTATACATCAGAACAAACTCAAAACCGTGTTCAAGTTGAAATCTAGAAATCGCATGGCATGCCATATTCATACAATTACAAGAATTATATCAAAGGATTTTCTCTCTCTTGTTTGATACTACTGGTTATGAACCATTTTGTTTTTGACGCATCCATTTTTTTGAGTTAAGAGCATTAGGATCCATCACTGTTGATGGAATATACGATGAAGAAATTGAAATAAGAAATATCTCCATCGTCCATCTGAGAGGATATGAAATGTCCCATTGGGTTATTTTACGTGGGGAATTTTCCGATATTCACCAGTCTAGTGCCTTTTCTCTCTACAAAAGGTGAATATGGTTCATGTCGGTAATGGGGTTCGTTTAAATCAGTTAATGAAATTTAAAATCCATTTATATACATATATTTTTTTTTAAAGAAGATGCGTAAAACTGTTTTTATTATTTAATTTAGTCACTTTATATTTGTTTATATGTTAAATAGTCAAATAAATGTAGCATTCATTTAAAACGATTTATCAAAACTCAGAAGAACTTCAAATTCATTAAACTGTTGTTTTAGCAAATGCTAAAATATGCTATTGTTTATTAGTTTAGCTCAATTTAACATTTACTATCCAATCGGATTATGAAAAAAACGAGTCAAACCGTAATAATTCAATGAGATTATTGCATTTCGCAATTCAACATCTGAAAAATGTTTGTTTGCGAAAAATAGAAAAGAGACTTGGACAGAAAACAGAGCCCTGAGGTACATCATGTTTTTTTTTTTTTTGATTTCAGATTTATACACACAAATAATACTTTTGTTGAGCAGTTCAAAAGTAGTGAAAAATCCCACAAACCACAAAAATCCATTGAGTGATTCGCAATCAAGTGGATTGTTTACTGTCCCTGATTCTGACGATAACCTTGTCACTTAAATGAAGAAGGTATGCGCTGTTGGTTACTCCTTAAAGGTGCAGTCTACAGAAATCGAAAGGTCATTATATAATTAAATTAATTGTTAGGCATTTTGAAAACAATTTTATTATAAAGACATTTCTTTAACGTTATCTTCAACGTTATTTGTGGCCTAATGCCTTAAAGCAATCACTTAAGGGTGTTTACCTACTTCTTTGACAGTATTGATTTTTTCATTAACATATATGCACATAAGTACATAATGTACTCAATAATTCATAGTGTCTCATATCAAAGAAGTTCATGACACATCGCCCTGTCAAACTGCAAAACCTACATTACGGTATATTCTCTTCAACCAATAGCTTTTAGCACTTAAAAGACTGACCCTTAATTCTTCCAGAAGTTAATAGACTGAACCATATGTCGTTTCCTAGTTTTCAATTTGTATTTCTTGAATATTTTAATATATTAATTTCCAACCTATCGTTGTGACTTCATCCTCCTTAAATTCCCAAAAAAAACAAATTAGCTACAACGAACAAAATATATTGTTTTGTTTATTAGGGGGTAGGACACAAAAAATTAAATTTAATAATGAAATTCCACCCATAATCGACAGAGGGAGCTAATTACTTTAACTTATGCATTTCGTGGATTAATTGAAAATATATTTGATTAATCCGCACGACAAACTACAGTAAATGCACTCAATATAATTAAACTCACTACACTTTATTCAGTACGTGTACTCTATACAAATTTATATCCATAGACATCATAGACATGAATATTGATTAGCTCATTAGAGAGCGTGTAAGTGTCACCGGGGTGTTAAGAGCTTTAATGCACTTCAATAAGTAACAAAACGGGTGAGAAAAAAATATGATAACGCTAATGTTGGAGAGATATAATACATAACAGTGAATAGAACACAAAGCGGAGCGGGGGTTGGTGGTGATATAACAATCCTATACTACTCCGTCACTAATTGCTAAAAGGCAATTACTGTAATTAATTTACGAAGGCGGAATATTTTTACTTTGTAACGAAAGGAAATATGGGAATGGGTTTTGCGTCGCAAAATGTGGTAGTGAAATATTTATTTTTTAATTCGAAAAATAAGGATAATTACTGATGGAATGTTCTTGAAAAACTGTGAGTTTTATGTTTTTAATCCAACTTCTGATAGGTTTACCAACTAAATGGTTTTGGAAAGAAGGCTAGCCGGTGTCTATGCTTAGGTTAAAGCAATTTAAATAGTAATAACTACGCTGTTTTGAAAGACCTTTAAAGCCCTGGTAGTGAATATAATTAATTTTTTTTTTTTTACAATTAACGCGCGCATAAGGGACTATTTGTTTCCGTTTTTTATGTATGTGCGCGATCATTAGGATAATAGGGAAGGGAAAGACAGAAGGTGTGGACTAAGTTAGGTTTTGAATGCTTGCAAATCAAAATGGCAAGGGAAATCTCGCCGGGTAAACTATTCCAAATTCGTGTTGTTCGGCTAAAAAAAGAATCCCTATAATTCACGGTTCGTCTAAAATTGGGCTCAAGGGTGAACTGATAAGCATTCCTTGCGAGACGAGTATTACGGGAGAAACTTCTGGCTACTTCGATTGAACATTTTTTTATAAAAGAACCGATAAAATAAGGAAAGACATGAAACATTGCGTTGGTGTTCGAGAGGGGCAGTTATTTCAGCGGTGATTCTATTTAATATCAATCTTAACGCTCGATTGTGTATTCTATCAAGCAGTTGAAGCGATGTTTGTAAAGCACCATCATCGGGCTAATAAAATAAAGTCGGACGCAAGTCCAAAACGCGCGTCGCGATTTTAATTTTAATAATTAATAAATAAATGTTGTAATTAAATGTTTAAATAAATAGCGCTACGTCCAATTCATGGTCGTCATAATCGTCCTAGCAGATCAACAATTGAGCGTCTAGTAGAAAAATTTTAATGAGACAAATAAGTGTCCGTAGTGTCGAGAACATTGCTGCCGCTGAGGCTTCAGTTGCAGAAAGCCCAAATGTGTCTCTCACACGTCGTTCTCAAGCGTTGGGCATCTCTGTGACGTCGTTGTGGCGAATTTTGCGAAAAGATCTTGGCCTACATCCTTACAAGATTAAATTGACGCAAGAACTGAAGCCGCTTGACCACCAGAAGCGTCGTATGTTCGTGAATTGGGCTGAGCAACAACTTGAAAATGATTCGGATTTTCATCGAAAAATCATCTTCAGCGATGAGGCTCATTTCTGGCTGAATGGCTTCGTCAATAAACAAAATATGCGGTATTGGTCAGGCAGCAATCCACACGTACTCCATGAGTCATCATTGCATCCCGAAAAAATGATGATCAAGACCGACACGTTACTGTGAATATGGATCGATACCGTTCAATGATAACCGAATATTTTTGGCTCCAATTGTATGATATGGACTTGGAGGACATGTGGTTCCAACAGGACGGCGCCACAAGCCACACAGCGAATGTCACAATTAATTTATTGGAAACTAAGTTTGGAGAACGTGTTATCTCACGAAATGGTCCAGTCGCTTGGCCGCCTCGGTCGTGCGATTTGACGCCGTTACACTATTTCCTGTGGGGCTGCGTCAAGTCTATGGTCTATGCCAACAAGCCAGCGACGATTGATGAACTTCGTACGAATATCGAACGTGAAATTGCAGCAGTATCGGCCGATTTATGCTTGAAAACCGTCGAAAATTGGGTTCAGCTTCTGGACTTCTGCAAGCGTGCCCGTGGTGGCCATGCAATAGAAATCGAGTTCCATACATAATGGCATCGAACTTACTTTCATAGGAATAAAGAATTTCATTGATATCCAAAACCGTTTTTGTTTTATTTAAAATTTGTAGCCCTTATTTAAATTATAAAAAATATGGAATATAATAATTTATTGAAATGGAGTCTCATTTGGACAAACCAAGACAGTGTGTTAGGTTTTGTGACGTCAATTCTCGTAAAATAAATGTAACGTCTGGAGTTCCTCAAGGTAGTCATCTTGGTCCTTTCCTATTTTTACTTTTTTTATTAACGACCTGCCTTTGTTATTTACTAGATGCAGATACCTTTTGTATGCCGGTTAATGTCGTTAATTATTTTACAATAATACAAAAAAATTAATTAAAATATTATATTTAAACTAAATGATGGTTTTAATTTTATTTCATTATTCGAATATTTGATGACAACATGTAGACAAAAACCTTAAACTTAATCACAAGTCCACACAGAACTTTGATTTCAAATTCAAATAATTTAGGGATTGCAGAAATGTTAGAAATTCCACGATAATTTACCACCAAGTTTTTTGCTCTGCTTGGTAAATCGGACAAATCGAAAAACTTCCATTGATTTAGAAAAAGTTCAGTAGAAAGGGATTTATTAAAAATAATTCAAAACAAATGTGAAAATTCCATCAGAACCAAGATACAACTATTCTGCATAGAATCCATTTGTCCAGGGATACGAAAAAGGTTGGAGTTGAGTTTGTTTTTGTGGCCAAGTCGCCCATAGATGAAACAAATAAGAAAAGAAAACATAGACCGACGTCGTTCAGTTTATTTCTAAATAAATCCATTCGCATGTATCTAATTATTAAAACCCCAAATTATATGCGTGCCCGAAAAAAAAACAATTTTGTTTAGCGTGTGCATATGCAATGCTTCGAAAATTGCCTCGAATGATGAATAATTTAATCCAGTTTTAATTGGAACGACCGTATAAAATCAATAAAAACAGGGAAAGTTTTAACCCCTTACAATATGGCATTTCATTGTGGGGTGTTTTGTACGCCAACCCTTAAGACAACCCTTATCGGAAAAATCTGCTTAGAAATTAGAACCTTTTTGCAACAAAATACAAACTGAATTTTGCTTTTATTTAAACACAGTTGTGGCAAACAAATCATTATTATTTCCAGCTGGGATTCTCAGATGTATACTTTTGATGAGAAAAATCATTTGGTCCAGAAAAGCAGTTTCTCACGTTTATTTCTCTAGGAATGTACCCTAATTTATCAAGGAAACTTCTAGTTTTACTTCTTTTGGTTGGAAAAAATTCAATACTGGTTCTTATTTTGATTACATTTAATCTGATCTTTAGCAATCCCAAGACTATGACTATAAGTTGTTTATCTTGTAATAGATTCGATACTTTGAACTTCTTTTATTTCTCAGGTTAACCTTGAAAAACCAGAAAAAAAATAATTTGAGTTTTGACTTGTAACCCTCATTGGTTCTTCAATAAACCGGCAAAATTTTATAATCAGTATCAAGGGATCAGAACCTTTCTACTTTACTCTAATTCACACTGGTGATCTATGTGTCCGTTTGGTTCCCAGGATTGACCTAAGAAAAATTCGACCATTACTAAGTTTTTTCTGAATTTAATTATGTTTTTAGGACCGGGTTTTTGATATCTTATTAACGAAACCGGAACATTGTAATCATGAGATACTTTTTTTATAGAAAAAGTCGAGATGCTATCTCTATGGTGTTTTGACTTACTTATTACCTTTGTTCTTTCTCACCCTTTCTAGTGCGGGAAATAGGATATTCCACATCCTCACATCCGGCAATACCTGATTCTTTGATGCCGCTTCTACATAGAAGTCATTAAAACAATTGTGAAATAGAAGTCATGTGGCGAATTGGACCATCAGAGAACGTTTGAAAAAAGTTTTCTCAAATCCTTCAAGAAGAGCAATATTTAAAATTTGAGAAATTTTGTTGTTTCCTGGGTTTCAGAATTGGAAAATTCTAAAGAATTACATCACCAACAGAAAGCATCATTAATTAGACAAAGACAACAAGCTACTAGCGATAGCTACCGTTACAATCAAGCAGGGAAGAGATAAATATATCATTCTAGGACAGACCGCGTGGGAAAAATCTAAAGGAAAGTACGCTGAATGCTCTCGATACTCGAGATGTGAATCTGCTGACATCTGCCACCATAATTTGGCAGCTGTATTTAAGTAGCGAGCTTACAAAGATTATGTAGAGTGATCAAGTGACTTAGTGGTTGGAGAATTCTTTGGACTAAAGTTTTACAAAAGCTAAGTGTCGAGTTGGTAGCGCCCCGTGGTTTAGTGGTTAGTGTGTCGGACTGCTAAGCGAAGAACCTGGGTTCGAATTCCGCTCATAGCCACCTTCTTTTCCGGGGTACTGCCTCTTGCGAGGAACTGCAAATTTTTTAAGAGTACAAATTGTCTCGAAAAAGTGCATCTCATGTAGCCGTTCGGACTCGGCGGTATATTGTAGGTCCCTTCCATTCCTGCAGAATGGTTGAGAGTATAAGTCCTTAAGGAGCTGTCGCGCCAATAAATTTATTTATTTTAAGTGCCGAGTTGGCTTTAAAGATGATATTATCGATATGCAAAAGCTTCTGTTCGTCTAGGAATGATTAAACGATGGTCAAAAGAATTCAACGACCCTTATGTGACAAAGAGCCTGTTTGTTGGACTGGTTCGTTCGATCTTGGAATATGGTTGCCAAGTTTGGTGCCCATATTACTCCTGTCACATTGCCCGCATTGAATCAATTCAAAAACAGTTTCTATTATTTGCTCTCCGTCATCTTAACTGGGATAATCATCACCATCTTCCACCATATCGTTCGCGACTTTTACTGATTGGTCTTAATACGCTCGAGGATAGGAGGTCATCACTCAATGCTGCATTCATATTTAAACTTTTAAACGGTGATATAAATTCTCCTTATTTGCTTTCCTTAATAAAATTAAATGTGCCATTCCGTCCAAGTCGAAATTATAAAATTTTGCGAACACATGAAACTACTTTAAACTACTTAAATAATGAACCGTTCTCTCTCTTATGTAAACAGTTCAATAATTATAATTACTTCGTAGATTTTAATCTTACTTCATTGAAATTTAAACAAATTATACTTTTATTCAATTTAAATCGTCACTAATTATGTAAATGTAATATAATTTGTATAATCCAAATAACTGTGATCAATAATGTATCTGTAGTTATAGTCAAAAAATAAAAATAAAATAAATGTGCCAGGAAGTTGAACTCTCGGTCACATTATGTGCCAAGTTCTCGAATCGAATCTACATTAGATATGGGCTGATTATGGAGAAGGTAGATACGTGTAGATGATTTTATACGTTTACGTGCAAAAACTGATTGATGGGCATTTGACAATATTTAGCCCTAAGTAGTTGTTGAGGCAACAAACTGAGAGAGAATCGAGATATAGTTGAATGAGAGAGGAGTCAAGTCTCGAAGGAATTGTCTTGAAAAAACTTGGCATCATCAGTGTAGAGAATTGTGGGAATGTTTGATGACCATAAAGGGATAAAAAAGAGAAGACCTAAGTGGCTGCGTTGGGGGACCCCAAAAATAGCTTAAATGTATTGGAGAGGGTCGATCTGAAACGAACGTTGTAGTATCGGTTTGTCAGATAGAAGAAATCCGTTTTATAAGGGTAGATTCAAAGTCTTTCAAATCTTTCCTATTTTTGTAATCCTTCTTACTAGTGTCGTGCATCAAGTTGCATTTTAAAAGACAATGTGCCTTACAGACTCATAGTTAAATGTTATTCATGAAAGTTAAAAATTAAAAATGCATACTAAATAAATTGAAAACGTTGTGTTCAAACATCGATGTTCATAATTACGACTTGAAAACTTGATTCTGGTTCCCCCCTTGAAGCGTCTTAAGCCCTTTGCTCTTAGTAACCATCCTTGACTTTCTGCAAGAAGTTTAGGTGGCGCACCGGAAGGTGAATCAATTATTTTTATTTGCTGACGAACTATGAAGCCATCACAAGCGGAGATCACTTGATGAATACGTGGATGTTCTAGAAAGAAATGGATCCCGTATTAGCTAAAAAATGCTTAATACCTATGCTGTCTAATTTCTGATCCAAACGGGCTTATTCCTAAAATTGACGGCTGCTGAAATAAGGATTATTCGTATGCAGCAGTGAATAACGAGCAACAAAATCCAAGGTTTCGTCTACATTAAAAATGCCATAAAAATGCCCAAAAAACTTATTTCAAAAGGGAATTCCATGCATACATTTACATATATACGTTTCAACAGAATCGCGGAAGAAAAGACGCCCGGATCAATCAAATGCAATGACACCAGTATTTAGTTTGCCTCAGATAAAAAAACCGGGAGATAGTAGACATTTTATGAGATCAACCTGTTGAATTGTGGTATCAGTCGTGATCAAAACAACCGTCGTTTAAAGAAGAAGTAAAAGAAATATAAGAAGAACTACAACGGGTCACTTACTTAGTCATTTTTTTGTAAATTACTAATAAGTTAACAACACACTAACTGACCTACACACTACCTTCCTAGCCAATTTATTCAACCACTTTCTCATTTACGATTTCATTACAAACTCACTAACTAAATCATCAACTAACTCACTTGCGCAGATTATTTCGATCATAATATTATCCTCCAATCAAGATGTCAACGATAAAATGTTTTTATTTCTTGTATGCCCAGTTTGGTAAAATATAAATAACCCAAAGGTACCAGTTATTTCACCAGGTGGCGCCAAAATCACCAACAGGTATTTTTTATAGCATAACTTTATTCGTCTCCTCAATCATTTCCCATCAAACAAAGAACACTTAAATGAGTAAACCTAATCCCTCGAGTTCAAATAAATAAAAAAAAGAAAGAAAACATGTTTCTATCCCACCTCAACATAAAAAAAAAAAAACAAATTCTCGCGCCACAACGCGAAATCAAGTTCTGTCTGCCATGGAATAACTTGCTATTCCCATAACCATGTTATAACAACAAAAATGAAAAAGGCAACACGACCACCAGAACTACGTCACAAAAATCAGTCGTCCGTCGTATAGTCGTCGCAACACGATAAAAAGTGAAGATAATTAAATAATACTTAAAAAGTTATAAATTTATAATTAACAGCATAACTGCTATGCCAAGTTTTCGTGCGGCAATAACAATAATATAGCATAGTGTTGCAGAAAACAAGTAGCAATAAGAAACAAAAATCAAGCAAAAGCAACAAGCGATAGTGAAATCGATTTTGAAATCGACTTCATTTTGAGCCAGTGTAATCTTGGTGTTAGTATTTGGCATCGAATATACCTATCTCTACACCTGCATGACACGCCATACATACTTTCTTTTTTTTTTGTGTTTTCTATTGTTGTTGTTGCTGTTTCTTCTTCATAATTTCGACATTTCTATAATCGTTTATCCATGGTTCTTTTCTTTGTCTTTAATTGGTTTTTATTCATCTGCATTGGCTCTTCTTGTACATTTCACGTCACGAATGTACGTCAGGCGGCCATGTTTTTTCTTTGAACGTCATTTAAGCCGTTAATGTTTTGTTTGTCACTGTTTTGACATATCGCAATATTTTTAACAACAATTCCAAGTAAAAACTAATTAATACCATAAAATCAATACGCATAAAATGGTATATGAAACTTGTAGCAGAAAAACGGTTTTGTGATTGACATTTCCATTTGCCAACGATTTTGTGTTTGCCTTTTGCATTTCGCATGTAGCCTATAGCTAGCTTGCTCTAGGCATGCACGATGCACTTGACATTAGCTATTCACAGAAAACCAACATACTTACACGCCATGGATTATACATACCCCCGCACCGCAGATTTGTTGCACAACGCGCAATGATATAAAAAAGCCGTTCGAAGTTAAACGAACTGTAACTGGAATTCTCTACTCTCTAGAGTACACACGACTCGCCGCTAACGCTACTGTTGTATTTTGTAGCCAGACTAGACTATTAATTCACCAGAGAGAAAAAAAACTAGAGTAGCTAGATGCATATATGCATATGCAATGCCTTTGAGAGGAAACAGAAATGCAAACTGTTCAACGATATGATTTTGTCGCTAGGTTGGAAATATTAGTATCGGAAGTAATTACTTAATTTAAGATGAATGCATATTTATTCATGCATGCAGCAGGGGTGTAAGTGTATAAGAT
Organism: Platycheirus rosarum; assembly: GCA_963971375.1. Classification (NCBI taxonomy): domain Eukaryota; kingdom Metazoa; phylum Arthropoda; class Insecta; order Diptera; family Syrphidae; genus Platycheirus; species Platycheirus rosarum. Next base: position 123,114,818 of record OZ020509.1, on the reverse strand, counting down.
TTCTTTTTACAACAGATTTTAGATGACTTGCAAGTTATTTTCGTCTTGCACTTATTTTTCTTGGAATTGATTTGTCGAACTCGTTACGTTGTTTACGGGTTTATTAAGTAATTGCTTGTGAGCAAATTAACTTTATTTGTGACATTTCGAGGAAAAAATAACTAAATTAGATGTAATGGACGAGGAGAATGGGTTTTAATTCTGAAAATTTAATTAGAATTGATTAAGTAAAGGGCCGATTCATCACGGTTAAGGATGAAATGGCATTAAGACCTAGTTTACATGATTCTTCTTTTCGGTTGTTTCTTTTTCTTTCTTCCAAATAAAATTGCAAAATTCTATATAGCTTTCATTGAAAATTATGAGGAAAAAAATTATATAAAGTGGGGTTAGCTTATGGCCAGAGGCGTTACTTTATCATCGCAGGGAGACCACTCGACGCCTTCGAAGAATTTTGAAATATATATATCCCATAAGATAGAAGAAGACAACACATTAAATCATAAACTATAACAAAAAACAAACATTAATATGACACCGCAATACGTCACATCCACATATAAGCATTTGCTTGTAGATAAGCAGTTTATTATAAATACTCAGGTTGATGTATTTTCCAGTAAGCCAGTTCAATTCTGGTAATTTAGAGAAATAAGGAAGGATGGAAGAGGAGACAATTCTGCACATCAAAATGAGAGAGAAAAACACAGCTAGGCAAACATTCCACATTCGTGTGGTGCGACTAAAGAAAGAATCCCTGTACTTAACAGTATGTTCGAAGCTGGGCTCAAGGGTAAACTGATGGACATTTCTAGCAGTTTGAGTACTAACGGTGGAATTCTCTCAGTAGATGATTGCATTTTTAGCTATTCTACTGGAGCACTGTTTGTAAAAATAGCCTGCCCAAATACAGGTATTAAGCTTATGTCGAATACTTATATGCTTTGTATATTGTAGCCAGATCACACGCGATACAACATTTTTTGCATTTTTGAAGGAAACCTTAACGACCTCGAAGGATTTTTGGCTACGTCGAATGTGATGCACATTCCGAGAACTGAGAGTTGGTCCATTTTCACAATTCAAGTACCACTTATGAATGGTAGTATTGAGGGTTTGTTTTGGATAAAAGACAGCATTGGTTTCAGATGCATTAAATTCTACACGATTTCTTATTCCCCATAGAACAATGCTGTCAAGAACAGAATTTAATGAACTTATAATACGCTGCCGTTGCAGTTCAATATCCCAAGCACATCGATGAGAGTTTGGAAACGAATATAAAAAACTGAGTGTTGCGGTCAGCAAAACAAAATAATTGATTGGCTTAGTTGTTTTAGATAAATAAAAAGAATAGATTCGAAGACATAACAGAGCCCTGCAGCACACCAGCATAAATTTTTTGGAATATCAGACTTGAATCAGTCCAACACAGCTTGTATTGAGCGGTTCGAGAGGTAATTACTAATCCAACGAACAAGAGTTTCATCGACTCTTAATGAACACTTGGCTTGATGCCAAACTCTATCAAGTAATGCCTCAGAAATATCAAGTGCTATCATTTTGCTTTGACCAAAAAGGTGGAGATTGGTTTTCTTTTCGGTGAGAAATACCATCAGAACACCAGTGGACCAGTTGCTGCCAAAGACGTACTGCCAGTTGCGAAGCTTTCGATCTTCAAGATATTTCTTAATCTGAAAATTAATCAGCGTTTCCAATACCTTGAAAAGAAGGGACGTTAGTGAAATTGGTCGACAGTTAGAAGTTGAAGAAGATTTGCCCTTTCTGAGGACAGGCTGGACAAATGCTGTTTTCCATACACTTGGAAAGAGACCAGAGGAATAGAAGTAATGGAAAACGCAATGTTTTGCCAGGGTTGAAAAACCCTTTTCCGAACAAAGCGGGGATACTGTCCGGGCCAGCGGATTTGTTTATATTAAGATCTTTCAAGACTCTTGCGATTGAGCGACTGCAAAAGAAAAGTGATCCCAAAAAAATATTTACTAAACACAGGAGTTCTAACACCTGCTGGCAAGGTTGAGTTTGCTGCGAATTGGGCAGCAAGCCCAAACAGCTGGCAGCGGAGCTCGCAATGAAACTTTAAGTTCACCTAATAGTTTCTTCGCAATCTGCATTTAACTAGTCCCACTAAGATTTGGCGTTCTTTCCTAATCTTCCGCTTGTCGTCAATATGACTGGTAGAAGAAAATGGCTTTCGTGGATCTTGGTACAATTTTATTTCATCCCTCTGCAATAAAAAAAAAAACAAGATTGGGCGTTATGGCCAGTCAACAAAGGATTCTATACAATGTCTGAATAGTTATCTTTCTTTCGTTGATATGCATCTTGATCCCCAAATATCGGGTTTTCCAATAGGGACTTGACAACTTTGAATTTAATTTGTGAACCCACCCATTCACTAATCATCGAACTGTCATTGTCAATTTATTCAGTAAACTCAACATTTTCATCAAGTACACGTGTGAGCAACGTCTGCAAATTATAAAAATTTTCTAGCGAAATTCGACGTCGGTGATGATTACCGATTATTTTTGGCCCGAATTGGAAGATATGGACTTGGACGACATGTGTTTCAACAGGATGGTGCCACAAGCCACAATACAATCGATTTATTGAAGAGTAAGTTTGATGAGCGTGTTATCTCAAGAAAAGGGCCAGTCGATTGGCCGGCTCGTACGTGCGATTTAACGCATCTAGACTATTTCCTTTGGGGCTACCTTAAGTCATTGGTCTATACCAACAAGCCAACGAAGTTGGAAGAGCTCAGAGCCAACATTGAACGCGAAATAGTTGCCGTTTCGGCTGAAATGTGTGGCCGAGTCATCGAAAATTGGGCCCAACGAATCGACCGCTGTAAACGTGCCCGCGGTGGCCATATGAACTAAGTCGAGTTCCATTCATAAATGTTTTGATTGTACTTCAAGCCGGTAATAAAGTTTTTTGAAATATCTTAAATGGTTTGCGTTTGATTAAAAAAAAGTTGTATATAAATATTACTTATTCGAAAACCATATACGTGTCGGTATCACAGGTGAACGGAGTGTAACGAGTCATTTCCTTTTTATAAAAGTACTCAACTATATTTGTCACTTCACCATACCCCGAAAAAACACGTGTCACAGCTGACAGGTGGGAAATCGATGGCAGACCATTTGGCATAACAGTCCAACAAACTTTCAACTCCAAAACTAAACAAACACACTTCCTATTACAACGAATGGTGTGAAAAAATACAAGGAAGTCAATATTAACAACCTTTTTTCTAACAATAAAATATACATAAATTAGACAATTTTACACCACTTAACGAGAGCATATAAAAAAAAACATAAACATTAATATAAAAATAAAATTGAAATAAAAGCGTGTTGTAGGTATGTCAAGTTCACACAAGTCAGCGCAACGTTCGAGACAAATAATAGCACAGCCCTCATTAGCATTTTTCGTGTTCAAACTAAATTATTTCTGACGTCACACAGTTTTTCACACATCCCATTAACACACTCGTTCCAAATAACAAAAACCATCTGTCACATTAATTCAAACAGAGAAAACAAGTGTATTACCATCTTGTCACATATACGCCGCATTGTCATCAAACTATTTCTTTTTGACATTTATCAAACATAAATCAAACAAACCAACAACCAAAAAAAAAACAACCTGCAGTTCATTCTAGAGTGTTGGAAACCGACCGAATAATTTCAAAATAACCCCCCGCCGTTCCGCACTATCCTGCCAACTAAATTGCCGTCAGGGTTTTCCTGGCAAACTGTCAAAAATCCGCATAAATTTCACGTTCGAAAAATTTGCAGAAGATTAACAATGTCAACTTGGGTCTTAAAAGCTAACGGAACCAAACAAACCCAAGACTATAACTGTCTCACACTAAGCAGAGAGGATTTCATTTAACAAATCTTCACAGTCACCGACCGTAATAAATCTAATTTTCTTAACTGGAAAGTCTGTTTTATTTTATTGCGATTCATATTGAAATAGACATGACCCACGAGCAAGCAAGTGTAAACTAAGCCTTAGCTGGGGTCACGATTGTTTCGTTTGTTTTCTTTCTCATCAAAGATACACTAATGGTGGTGATTGGTGAGTAAGGGAGATATGTTTGTGTGTGTTTATCTCTAGTATTGAGGGAGTTGTATTGTGTGGTTTCTTGAGTTTCTTTACTCGTTGGTCGGTGTAAACAATGATGTTCTTATAATTCCCTGTATTTTCTTGATACTTTCATGTCGGGAGATGTGTATCTAAACAAAATGCAAGATGATATCTATGGAGGAACCAAAAACTAACAAAATGGAAAAAAAAGTTGGAAGATTATTCGAGTCGTCTATTTTCTTTTTTTTTTTGTATTCTCTGTTAAAGGGGGTCATTAAACTTGAAATGGTGAGATGAAGTTGAGGTAAGTTTGATTTTTTTCTTATTTTTTTTTTGGAAGAATGTTCTTTTATTTTGTTGAAGGAGGTCAGCGAACACAATGGACACGCTCGAATTTCACAGGTAAATGGTTCCGGTTTGGGTCGGACGACAATGTCAACACCTTGGCAGTCACTGAGACTTCTCGACCTGCAAAAAGAAGCAACAATCAGGGTTTTCAATTTTCACTTTTTGACTAAACCAAATGTTCTCAGATACATTATGTTGCTTTAGGGGATCAAAGTAATAATCCCAAGGGTAAAAGGATATTTAATTTGAAAATAAATAGGGATCAGGTATTCAATTGATTATTTGTCGTTCGGAATTACCTTTATGTTATGGAAATTTGCATAACATGACTCAATCGATAATTACGATGTAAATTGTAGACTGAACCTTAAATATGAACATATGCATGTTTGTTCATCCTGTTTTCTTGTGCAAAATAATATTTTAAAAGGCATTCATGCAAATCAGGATTAGAATAATAGTTATGAAATCCTTGAGGGGATTTCTTGTCATTCTGGTTGTGAACAATGTGAATTAGTTTGTGTTTACTTTGCCTTTGATGTTTCCAAAATTTGTATTTCATTGTTGGACACAGCATCTTAGGGCATACCACATAGGAGGAAATGGGAGTGACGCAACTACTCTGGTACAGACGGAGTTTTTGCTGTCGGACTGCATATTGATTAGGACGTTGAGACATTTAAATGACACTTTTAACCAAACTATTGACGTATTAAGAGAGTTCCTATGGGAATATATCAGGTTTTCACGAAAAGGTCGGATGTTTTTGCAAATATTTTGTATATATTGTAAGAACTACTCAGTCTCCGATAATTTTGATTTAAATGTTTGAATAAATTCAAAACAACAAACATAATGTTAAGAGGGTCATGGCAAGTTGTCCTGATAATATACCTACTAGGGATAAGTTCTGAATGGATCTCGAAAAGAATTCTAACAATGAAAGAATTTTTTCACATTCCCTGTTTCCTTTTAAACCGGAAAAGCCCATAGGGTTGAAGTAGTCCTCTTAAGGTGGAATAGATTTCAATGAAGGTGACAAAGAGCAAATAATAATGGGGTAGGACACTTAAACAAATGTTTGATTGTTTTAGGCCTTTTTTGGAGCTTGATCCTTATTATATTCTTTCTTAATTTAAGCCTGGGCAGCTTTTTAGATTGCTTGTTATTGTTGAGTAAATCTCGGGTGCCAATCCTCATACTCAAAATTTGGTCCCTCCAGCCGGATGTTGAATATTTATTATATTATATCATTATGAAGATTAATAGATCCTGGTCAATATCTTCTCTTTTATAATATGTATAATGAAAAAGCACGCCTCGAAGTGGTTTACAGACTGACACACAGTTGCCAGACAGAAACAAGGAAGTAGTGATGATGGCAAAATTCTTCACAGATGGCGAAGAATATTGTGAGGTACTTTTAAATTAAAAGTTTCTTTGGCTTGATTTTCCAATAGCTTCAATTAACAATAAAGAAGTCCCCGGCATCACAGTTGAAGAACTTTGTGCCGAAAACCCAGAGGTCTGTCGACATTTTCTGAGGTCAACCAGGCGAACCCAACAATTGGAGCTTTAGGACGAAGCAGAGAAGTGGGAGTCTTGTGGACATTGTCGCGATTAAAAAAAAACTACCTTATATCTGCAGGGAAATTTTCCTTCTCCCAATCTAGAAAGGAAGACTCATACACGAAATTGCGATAGCTACAGTTCAAAGAAGCTGATGTCACACATCATGAAGATTGACCGGATATTCTAAAGCCTTTGACGAAAAATAATACAACTTTTTGACGACCAGTGCAAGTTCGTTGCGGCAAAATCAGAGTATGCTCTGCAAGAGTCACGTGTTCCCAATCAAGGATGGTGTGCACCAGGGAAGCGTCCTGGGTCCTTTACTCTTAATGACAGTTCTTAACTTTCAGCTAGAAGGTGAGGTGACGGATCCCAGAAGTGAATCAATGTCTTTGTTGACGATTGAGCCATCAAAAGCGAAGATCCTACGTCCTTGCAACCAGCACTTGATGGATTGTTGGATGAATGGTCGGAAAGGAAACCATATTATAGCGAATTCCTATGCTGCCCATTTTCTAATTCACAAAGGCCTATTTCGGACATTTATTTGAATGAAACATTTCTTACGAAGTGCGAAAATTCTAATAATCTAGATCTATGATAAATTTAGAAGAATCTTTATAAAATATGGCGTAAGTGTAGGGTGGATGTTATGGCGGGAAAACTCGCCCATCTTCTGTGATGGAAATTTTTTTCTGAGCTTTGAGGAAGGTAACTTTGTCAAAGGCTATGGACTTTATCGTTTTTAAAAAAAGAAAAAAGTTTGAATACATGTTACCATTTGCATAGTTTTGGAGTTGTTTATAAAGAAGAAAATAATAAGATTGGTCCAAAGTGCCTTCCTTGAGGAACTCCGAAAAAAAATTAATTAAGACATGGAGTGTTTAAAAATAGCTGACTGTGAAAGAGTTTTTAAACATGACTATTACAAGCAATCTATTTCTAAAATTATACCTTCTTGTCAAATTGAAATAAAGAATTAATTTAATTTTTTCTTAGGAAGTTTCGGTTAAAAGTTGTTCTTCCCGCGAATTGGTTTTTGTGCAATTCTGTAGCGCGATGTAACATCTGAAGGGTATATTAGGTAGACTCAAAATAAATGGAACCCATTTGGTATCCAGTCATTCCTAATTGAGTTCTGATAATGCAGAATGGAGTTGAAATTGAAATGAAACCTAATTTTGTTTTTTTTTTTTAATCCGAAAGTCATGAGGGGACTACATACCCGACAAATCTTTGTCATAGAAAAATTGTGTTTCCCACTAGTCCATATAAAATGTATACTTTCCATCTAATATAGTAGGAAGGATTTTTTACCGCCTGCTATTGAAGTTTTTTCTAATCATGTAATTTTAAAACAAAGAAATTCGAATAGTTTCTGTATCTCAAACTTGAGGAGAATTACATAAAACAAAAAAAATTAACTGACATTTGTGGTGTCATTTAGTTTTGTAACTATTGTCGCAGTTTAACTGGAATTTATTTTAAAACAATTGTAAAAAAAACTGGTCAGAAAAACACTGGTCATGAAAAACACTTCCATTTATTTCAAAAAAACTGTTTTAAAACTATGGGTTAACAAGAAGTCTTTTGTAAGTTAGTTAAGTTAGAATTTTTTTACGTTTACCTTTTTATCATGAGTTTTTTTTTTTTTTAGAAAAACGCAGACTTGGCAATGATTAAAAAAAAAATAAAATTACAGGAAATCTTCGTCTAATCTAAAGGTTTATTAGACGGGATCAATTAACTTAGTAATGGAAGAAAAGAAACAAAAGAACGCATCTTATGCACAAGGTTAAGGTAATTTGCCAAGGTTCTGATAATATCCGTTGAATGAAACTCATTTCAAATTACAAGTTGGTCGACTGCAAATAATAATACGCTTGTTTGGTATCTAATGCGGGTTTGTCAAGGGTAAATCAACAATTAGGATCATAATGGAAAAAATGTAAGGCTTCCCTTAAGGATTTGCACTTGTTAGCTGAATGATTTTGAGAATGCATTTGATAGAGAACGAGATAAGACTGGGGTGGATTTCTAAGGAAACAAATGGGCTGTGAAAAGCCACGTGCTGATTGTCATGGTCATTTACGATAAATCTCGTCGAATAGACCGAATTATTTCTAATCAACGCGTGTGTATACACAAGAGAAATGTCATCAGCGCTTTGTTTTTTTTTCAGTGTTCTTTGCTAACATAGCAGTCATCATTGCAAAAGGTACCAAAAAGATTAACGGATCGCTGGGCATTCATTTTCGGCTTTTATACAGTAAAATTAATTTTAGAATATCCCAAAAGACAGCTGTTTTCAATTTCAATTTGACATAGCGAAGGAAGTGGTGGTTAATGGGTGCGTTCGCTAAATTAGACCATATCTTAGCAATGCGTATTTGATAACTGCAAAAAACGTCAGCATTAAGGTTAAATCAGACCGGATACAGAGCTAAACCGATGTATTTGCGATATTTTTTTAAAAGGTCAGACCAGGGACCACAGTGTAAAATGGAAAAGTTTAAGCTACTTCTTGTAACTAATTAAAGTCATCGCCAAAATGCCAACATTTGATCCGAAAAACTTAGTTATTTAACCTCAAATCTGTAAATAAGTGCAGATTTTTGTTTTCAACTCATCAGGGTTGGGTATGTCATTTGCGTTACTGAGACATGGTTTAAACCACATATTCGTAGTGGCACATACATATGTTAGCAATAACTAAAGCTTGGTACGAAAAACGAAACTTAAAAGTAAGGTTATAGAAATATCTGAGAATTGTGGAGTTAACTTCTTTATCTTACGGATAACGAATGGTAATATGAGGCTATTTTATGGGTTACAACCCCAGCAGTAGTTTTTCTCCCACACCCTTTTTTTGCTTTCCATCAACAGTTGTCTTAAAAGCATATTATTGTCTGTGACGATCTTAAACAGATCTTGTTATTTGATAGTGGCCCCAGGCAACTCAGGGATGTATGCCACCCGTTTTGCTCCTAACTTTACTCCGAGTCTTCTTAACCTTACAATTGTTTCTTATATCTCGAAAATCGTCTTACAGGACCCATTGTCTCGATGGTATATCTCCACCATGATCAGATTTTTTTATACCTACAACATTGATTTTTCAGTCCAGAGATGTTAAATCTATTTTTGGCCGCAAATTTTCCTTGCATTTTTATCATCCTTTCTCAGATCCAAATGACAAAGTTGGTTCAACAAAAAACTAAATTAATCGAGGAATTAGTTTTTCCAAAAACAAGCCATATTATTTTTTTTTTTGTTGTATTAAATTATTTTCTTATTGCCGATAAGTGAATACATTTAATTTGTAAAGAAGGAATGTCAAGTAAATGTTCTTAATTTTTTGACTAGTTTTAAAAATGAAAGAGCATGTCACTCGTGACTGAAATTTTATGAATTTTGCTGAATTAAAATTATTTATAACAATTAATTTATAGATATCTGCATTTAGTTGTGAAACTAGAGTTGTGTAAACAAATTTTGCAAAAAAGAACTTAGTTTCGCTAAGAGTGTAAGTAAGAAATGTGGATAAATTAATTATTACTTTATTATAAGTTTAATAACTTGCAGAAAATAAAATTGGATTTTTAAATTGTTAACCAAAAAGAAAAGCGTTCTCCAACATTATCCTCATACAGCGAATTTAAGGTAAGGTGATTTGTTGTACCTACAGCCTTAGTACGAAGCTAAGCTACGCAGTTGTCTCAATAGCTTTGGAGTAATCTACGATCGATTGGAATTTATGAAAAAAAAGTGGTGAAGACGTCATAAGAAAACATTGATGGCAGAAACACCAACATACAGCCCGTTAACTCACACCCACAAGCCCTCTCGTTAAATACACACAAACACCCCAATATCTTTGTACATCCACTTTCCACTTTAACAAAACTCCGCCTATTTTGTTGTTCTTTTTCTCTTGTACTTTTTGAATTTGAGTGGAATTATTTTGGGAATTTGCGCCTGTTCTTTTTCATGTTCGCCTGGTGCTTGCGATCGATTTTGCCCGAAAGAACCACAGTATCGCAGCGTCCATCACTTTTCTTATCAGCATGCGTCAATTTATTTCGTATGTGTAGCCTGTCATCGATTTTTAAGACGTTATAACGTTTCCAGCACTTGGACACACATAATTAATTTCTGCACAACCTCTTCATTATTTCCTGCTAACTGGACAAAAAACTAAGATCTATTCTATTTTAGGACCTATATTGTTTTCCATTTACATAAATGACCTTCCAAAGGCATATTTCAATGTACTGCTGCATCTTAACGCAGATGATGAACGTTTCCCGTCTGCTTGGCTTGCAAGAATATTTCGTATGTAGATTAAATGAGGATCTCATAGTTATATCCAATTGGTCACTTTAAAATGGTCTTACATTTAAACCCAACAGAGTCACAACTTATAGCGATATCCAAAAGGAGCCTCCAATTCTTCTACTACAATCTCAGCTCGTTTTTGTTGGCAGTGTAACCAGGCTTGGTATTAGGGTAAATAAATCGTTTAAGATTTATTTAGAATTCTACTGGGCTCTGTAAACTATGGTTATTTTCTGCCATAACAACAGAAAACACTAAACTTAGACTTATAAAAACTCTACTTTTGTTCTTGAAAACCTACAGTGTATTGCAAACCTGATTCCCATTCCCAATTGATCGAAAATTCTATTATTCGGGTATTTAATCCTAGTTTTGACTTTTTCCCAAAAATAGAAACTACTTCATCAATCACCCCTTCTGAAACTGTAGTTATCAATTTGATCATTCGACTTTATTGGATTAACAATCGAATCGAACACTAGTTTCTCAAGTTTCCAATCCGATTGTAGTACACAAATTCTATCAAACCAACAACATAATCACCCCTAAATTGATCAACTGCTTCCAATTTAAAAATTCATCGGCCAAGGACTCGTTTATTGAATTCCCTGAATGGACGATTCCCTCTAATAAAACACCAGTTACCTTACCCTTGTTACCAGTAATGTCAAAGATTTACAACACTTTTCCAGCAACACACTAATTACATTCGAATTGTTTGGCATTCGTGTTCTGTGACACGAACAACAAACAAAATTACTCCTGCAAAAGGGCTACACATGATGTACTTACTCAAAATGTGGGTCAACATCGTAAGTCACGGAAATCACAATGAATTGAGTTCCTGAGAGCTGAGACCCTCCTACTTTCATATCGACGACAGGAAAAAAGAAAAAAAAAAAAACAAAACAAAAATATAACTCGTCGTGTACCACTTTCGCTTTTCGATAAATAAATTTATAAATTGCTCGGGTGATTCACAATGCCACAGATTCAACATTTCGATAAGACATCTCACTTTTGTCAACATCCCTGTTTAATAATATTTTTTTTTATTATTATTTGCTAATTGGCTTATGGCTCTAGGCAATCAAAATTATTGAATATCATTAAAACTGTGTTCTGGTGGTTTTTTACGCGTCAATAAAACTTCAGCAACGCACCGATAGAGTACGTGTTGAATTTTTTGGCTATTGGCCCACAAATTCAATAAGAACACACCGAATCGCTTCATCAATATTAATCTCATAAATTTTCCGCATGAATTGGTGCCCGCGGCCGCGACCTCAGGCAACTCCGCTGCTGGTTTCCTTAGCGACACGACACGACGACGCTCGAGACAGGATAATTAATTGTTTTCTTTTAAGGGTCCGGTGAATTTATGTTGGGATAGCAGCATTCCAGAGTTGCTATCAATTAATGATATTTTTGAAGTTTTTTGTTGCCTTTTGTAACACGAAGATGAGGTAGAAGAAGGGTTCCGTGATTATTAGTGAGTCATAAAATTTGGCGAAGAAGAAAGTTATTTTTGTTTGTTCATAACACCAAACAAAGAGCCTAAATTGAGGTCAGCGAAGACTTAAAAATCCCGACGGAGTATCTGCACTTGGACTGCTGGTTTTTTGAAATAACAAAAGAAGGTTAAGTTTTGCTGCCTGAGCATCGCAGCAATGGGAAGACAGTTGAGACTGTCGTGGAGAAGTGAGTAATGGCATTATTTTGTGACCTCACAGGACGACCAGACAACGTTCAACAAGACCTGTTGAGCTGTGGATGGCTCTTAGCAAGAGTAATGACTGGTTGGTGCTTAGAATTTTATTGAATTACCTCAAGAATATTTCATTATAAATGACAAGGAATATTAAATGAGATAATGGCGTAATTTGTCATTTATGCGTGAGTAATTATGGTGAGTTTTGTTTTAGGATCTGTAGAGTTCATAAAAAATCGTACTGAATACAAAGACGATTAGAAAATGGCGAAGAAGGCATCTATCTATCGAAAGATACTCACATAATAAACTTTTTTAAAATGGCAGATTACGTCATCGTGAACTTGTCGTTTAGACAAACCACAGAGCAGGATTTAGGTGAATGAACCACAAATAATTATTTTATTTAAAGATTTCAAGAAACTTATGATGCGATCCTTCTATTTTTTGTTTAAACCAAAAAAAAAGCAGAAGTGGGATCTTTTTAAGACAAAATTTTGTTTCTATATTTGTAATAGCCTTTTCACGTCAAAACTATAAAGAACTTCAACATTCAAAACACAAGATTTTACATTTATCTTTGCCAAGTCAAAAAGTAATATTTTCTATGTTCCCACTTTTAACGAATTCTCCTTATTTTTCTATACATTTTTTTAAATTTGTAGAAATCTTAATTTTAAAGAAGAAAAAGAAGTTGTCATAGAGCCGTTTACAATTGAACAGTACGTTCTGATGATATGGACCGATTTGGCTAAAATTCACACCATTTAGTACTTAAATAAAGAAAAGTGTTTGTAAAAATTTGCTACCGATAGATGGCGTTGGGTGGAGATATTTATAACAATGTAGTTTACTCTTTTTATTACCCTCATATCAATAATATTGAATTTAAATGGTTTGAACGATTTCGATAAAATTAGTTGTTTGTATTAATAGGGTTGATTAAGCTTTAATTTGACCGGATATGTGATGCTGCTGTTGATATGCCGAAAATAAACAATATACTTGAGTAACTTAGGGCCAGACAGCTGTTAAACTAAATTTTTCTCGCAAAAAGGTATTTTTTTACTTCTACCTGGTTTAGTGTCATTTTACATAAATTTATTCATATTTTGATTTAATTACGTATTTATATTATATTATTTAAAGAGAATATCTACAGCCAAAAGTTCTATTTTTCTTATCCTGGGAATTACCGACATTCAGCTTATATATCCGTTTTTATATGGCAAAGTTGAAAATGTTATTCTTTAAAATTGTATGTGAGCATACCTGAAAAGAAACAATAAGAAAATGTCAATATTTAATTGTTTCATTAATTAAAATGTTATTTGTTTAAATATGTATATTTATTATTATAAAAAAAATATATTTGTACTGCTTTAGAATACATTTGTTTTTTTTTTTTTTAATTTTCTCGCTAAATTTTGTTCCGAACAGAAAGATGATTTAAAAACAATAAAGCTTCGTAAGAGTTTCAGAATATATTCGATAGAGTACGTTTTATGTTATATGCACAAAGTGAAGTGGCAACTCTCGAGAAAAAACAGTTTCGTATCATTGTATATAGAATCTATAGTACTATCAAGATGGGTATTTCACCTAGCACCTACCTAGTTACTTATTTTACAAATAAAACACATTGTTTGCATACATTTGTACCTATGTTAGAGTATCTTCACTTATCACGTCAGATATCTAGTACTAACTACTATATATAGTACTAAATCTACTACTAACTACAAAATATATTATTTAATATACTACTAACTACTAAATCTAGTACCAAATCTACTACTAAGTACTAAATCAGGTACTAAATATAGTACCAAAACTACAATAGTACTAAATTCTAGTACTAAGCACTAAAAATCTAGTACCAAAATACTATTGTACCAACAACATAGTACCAACTGGCACCAGTTTTATATTTAACTAACGTTTGAGATTGAACAATATTTATATTAAAACTTTAAACAGTCGAATCCGAATATGGCAACATTGGTAGTTGATTTTGGTATATGAAATACAGAAAATACAGAAATAACAAAATTTCTTGAAAAATGCAAAATCCAAAAAGTAATTGAAGACGTCAATATTGATTTGTTTACGAAAAATCAATGGGAAATCCAATAATTTTTGTTTCCCTTACTCTGCCATACCATATGGTCTAGTGTCAATTTTTGAACCTTTCGCTCGTACTTATTATTCATTATTCCTGCAAATGCTTGTAATCATTCTAACTCATACGTTTCTGAAAATATAGCATACAACGTACTCTGTCATCACTATTTTTTTTTCTACTCTCCAAAACCCATACAAATGCATATCAAGAACTACTGCAGCGCTATTACGGCAGTATCTCGCTAAACTAGATGCTGACTGGTGGTAGTACTATAGTTTTTATATATACAATGTTCTTATATATCATATTTTACGATCGGTCTATTATATTTGTTCACGTTCGTAAGATCATGTGTGCCATGGAACAGTTCACGGTATAACAACGTTGCTATACACTCGTTGAACGACAATCAGCTTGAAAACACCAGACTTGTTAAGTTATTTTAACACAAGTTTATTTTTTTTATTCTCTGCACCCAATAGCAATCGGTTCAGAATACGAAGAAGAAGAGATTAGGAGACAAAATGGAGCCCTAGGGCAAACCACCAATATTTTTTTCAGACTTCAATACCGATCGATGTAAGGGATAGGGATTGGAAAAAGGGTTTTAAGAGCAATGGTCAATTGATAGACATTTTGAGGACAGATTGGTTGGATCTTAATAATTACCAAAACAAAAATCTTGTATAAACAAACGATGAAAACCGAACAAGCTAACCAATCTCAAAACAAGAATTACTTCTTACATTTTCCGTGCCTCAAAGATTTTCAATAGCTAAATATCAAAAAAATGTTCAGTAAAAAAATGAGGTAAACATTACGATCTGTATTATTCTTAATATCTTCCAAATCTTATTAATGAAAACAAATTAAAGCTAGAATATTCATTTGTCCTTTCTGATAACGAAACGACCGAATTGTTTTGATACAAAGTTTATAAAAGACGTGAATTTTTTACTCAAAAACATGTTTAATGAATCACAAGCAAGAATAAATTTACAACAAAATGGACCACATACAGAAATTCCAAATGAGTTAGGAATTTTAAGTGACAAACTCTTTTGCGTTGTTAATCAGTTGTATTTTTTAATTGTAATGTAAATGACTCCGCACTTGAATATTTGTATACATTACATAACTATTACAATATCGTAAGAATAGACTGGCCAAATACATTCGCAGGGTTGGGGTCGCAATTTTTATATTAAAATGTATGGATCATATAAGGTTATTTATGAAAGTGCAAGTCGGAGATTCCAGTTAATAGAAGTTTGCATTTTGAAGGCAGGTACCGTTATTTTTAGCCACACAAAATTAAATTAAATTTAAAAAATAGTGAGATAACAATCAAACATGACATTACGATGATAGAGAAACATAAATCAAGTAATAGGGACTTCCGAACTTTGACAGTTGAAAGCGGCCATCTTGTTTAAGCTACATCTGTCAAATCGGATTTCAATTATTCAGTCTGTTTTGCCCAATCACCATGGAGGGATATAGCGTTCAATAACACGCGCAAATTATGAAATTGTTTTATCAAAATGGGTGTTCTGTTCGGGCCTATAGTACAGTCGGCATAATCTTCCTACCTTTCGACATTCGCAGACCATAACTTGGCGAATTTTCCGTCTTGACTTGGGCCTCCACCCGTACAAAATTCAACTGACCCAGGAGCTGAAGGTAAACGACGTGTGTTCGCTGAAAACCAAAGCGGCCCTCAAAGCCAACATAACCAATGCCATCAATCGCGCATCCTTATTTATGCGCTAGTCATGGAAAATTGGACACTTCGGATACGCGCCACCAAGAGAAGCCGCAACGGACATTTAAACGATGTTATATTCCACACATAATATCGATAGGCCTTTCAAACAAATAAAAACTTAAGATGGTATTTCACACACACACTTTGTTTTATTTAAATTTAAAGTTAATAAGAGTTTAATGAAAGACCCTTTATTTGAGTAACTGGCAAAATTCTGTCTGTCTGTATGTTCGTATGTATTTTAGACTACAGCCTGAACGGTTGGGCAAATCGTCTTCAAATTAAGAACTTAAGGTTATTTTGACGTTCTACATGGGATTAAATTTTTTTTTTTAGCTCAAATATTAACGGAACCTGCCATATTACCGTTTTTTTTATTTTTTATTTTTTTTTTTTTTTTTTGAAAAATCAATATTTTGAAAGCGGGTTGGTATTTTTTTTTTAAATTTTGTTTTTAAATGAAAGTTATATTTGTGCTTAATTTGCGTTCTTGAATTATTTATTTTTTAATTGAAAAAGTAATTCCAGAAATAGATTTAGATTTTGAAAAAAATCACATTTTTTATAAAAAAATAAAATGGCGTTATATTATTCCGCTGAAAACTGAATCGAACTAAAACTTTGAAGTTCCTTTAATTTTCTTCAAATTTTATTCGAAGCTGTGACCGCACATAAGAGCAAGTACGAGCGATCCAGTCGTGCAATTTATTTTAAAATTCTGCTGGCTTAATTTTTGTTTAATTTTAATAATAGCAGGTTCCTATTTTCTATCGATTTGTTCCTTCCACTTCGCCAACACATTGAATCATCCTTGCTGCTCCTACAAAAGCCAGTTTTTGATTCTATCAATCATTTTTAACAACACTTTTTAAATTTATTCCAAATTAATCACCATGAAAATTTAGTTGCCACAAAATATGCACCCAACAGAGAAAAGCCAGAAAACATGGAGGCAATTCAACCCTTCTTGTTGCAAAGGAACAAATGTCACCAATCTCACATCCTTTTCAGCATACATTTGTCTGCCTAACTCATGTCAATGTGCGTATTATGTTGCGTCAATATGTATAAATAATTTCCCATTATTCATGCCACATACTCATTCAACAAAAAAAAATCCCATTTATTAAGATTAAAGCAAACAACATTATTAGCATCATCAACAAAAATCAAAAATGCAATGTGCAAAAAATAAATTAAAAATAGAATAAAAAAAAAAGAAAATAGATATACCTACAGCATTCTGTGTGCCCTCTTCTTTGGTATTCTGAAATTCTGATGTTGTTCTGCGCAGCTATAAATAGATTTTCATAATACAAAGACTCATTTGCAAAATTTCGTGTAGTTCTTTGAGAACGTTAATACTTAACACAGACCCTAATGCTAAATAAATTACCATTAACCATGATCTCCTCCTCATCGAGGAGACGAGGAAATCTGTTGCTTGTCTTTTCGGTTAATTCTAAAATTGATATCATTAGTTCAGGGATTAATAATAATAGTTTCTTCTTTGTTTCCCTGACAATAGGAAGTGGAAGCCATCAACAAAAAAAACATAAGGCAGCTGATTGATTTAACTCAACCCACGTAAAGGACACTCTGTTCTCCTGCGCGTTCTCTCTCTTGGTTTTCAACAGCACCAACAAAAAAAAAAAGGAACAGGAAATTGAAAGAAAATACCTACATCCCCAATTGTATCTACCTGAGAGCAATTCTAGAGATCTGAGAGGGTGCTGGATAAAGGCCAAAATGAGGATAGATACAAATCGAAATCACTGTGACCTCGGCTTCCATCTTTGTATAGGTATCAAACAGAAGCAGATGGTTGAGTCCTTTTTTGGTTATCCTTGTGCTTGTCTCAAGTACACATTTTGCCGCCCACTCAAAAATTTGCACACAAACTGTGTCCCCTGTGCGGTTTGAAAAGGACACACAAAAGATGTACACATATAATACCTTCCTTTGGCTTCCATAATGAAACCTACAATACAAGACGTGAGTGAAGCAGGATGAAAACAAGAACTGTGCTCATTTTTATTGATCTCTTGGTTAGCAGCAGAGAGTTGTATGGTATTCTCTCTCTTCTCAAAGCTGCTGTGTCTAGTGGTGCTTCAGTATGCTTCAGTTGAATCTGAATCTGAACTCGACCGAAACTCTCAAACAACAGATTACATTAATTGTGAGTTTGCGACTTTTCTGGGCATGGGCATTGAGAATACTCACAATGACGACAACGACAACGATGACACGATGGAATGATGATGACTCTGTGGACCATGATGGTGGTACATCCGAATCCAATGAATATGTCGTTCTTGTATTTTGTTTGAAAACCATGCCGCAAAATGATGTAGTCTGTTGCGAGTGCTGCCACTTTTACTCAAATTGGAGTGAACCTAAAAATAAAATAATCCTACTAATATTATAAATGAGTGTTTGTAGGTTTGGTCCTCAATCACGCTTAAACGGCTCAACGGATTTGGATGAAATTTTGTAAGTAGGTGGGTGAGGTGTTGGATTGAAAAATAGACTACTCTTATCCCGGAAAAATTACAGTTTCTGTGGGAGAGGCTTAAATGTGAATTGATATATGGTATGGCTGGAGGTTCGTTTGTTACGCTTTCTTGCCTCAATTTGTTGTTTGGTAGATGAAAGAATTGCAAGATTCACAAAGCTAGCATAAAGGAAATGCGAAAATAATTTTGTTTGTTTGTTACGCCTTTGCACACATTGCCAGGGGTTTGGAGAAAAGTATACATCAGTTTTAAGTCCGAAAAAAATACTCTTCCCAAAAGAAGGGAAAGCTGTAGCAACGCACTACGCCCTCTTAGGTGGCCCTACAATCCGGTGTGGACTTGGACCTCAACTAACAATTTTATCCAATCAACTCGGTCCTTAGCTAGCTGCCTCCATTTTTGCATTTTTGCGTGCGCTACCTAAGTCCCAGTTTTCTTCTACTGTGCCGACTCTCCGGGGTGGAATAGAAGATTTGAGACGTTTGACTTTTACTCTTTTGCTAGGTCTTTGTCGCTGTTAAGCCCGTAAAGCAACGCACTATATCCGAACGTAAATAAACACTCCTAATAGTATGAATAACTAAAACTTTGGCTTTGGATTCCATGTCTGAAAACAATTAAATGTAGTCCTCGTTCCATTTGTTTGATCCAGTAGTGGGTCTCTCAACCAAAATCGATCGCAAGCACCAAGCAAACATGAAAAAGAACAGACGCAAATTCCTAAAATAATTCCACTCAAATTTAAGAGGTACAAGAAAAGAAAAAGAAATACAAAATAGGCGGAGTTTTGTTAAAGTAGAAACTAGATATAGATTTTTTGGGGTGCGTGTGTGTGGATTTAACGAGAGGGTTTGGGGGTGTGAGTTAACGGACTGTATGTTGGTGTTGCTGCCATCAATGTTTGTAAAATTATCGTCCGTAAACCGACTTTACAGACAACCAACTCTTTTTTTGTATCACAGAAGATGGCTTTTTTAAAAGATACTAACATAATGGCCAACATTTGAGGAATTCCGATATTTTTCAACTCTGATTTCTTTAGTTTAGATTGCAGCTGTGGTTGATTTACCTGAAACAAAACCACGTTGATCATCAGAAAGCCGTATCGTTTTTTGAAAAATGGTCATCTAATATCCGCTCAAAGGTCTTCATGGTGCTTTTTCTTTTTTTTTTTTATAATACGCAAGCGCGAAAGGGGTTTTTATCTACCCTTAAAATGTTAAGAACACCGTGCCCTAATTTTAAAGAAGAATGTAAAAGGGGATGTCAATGGACATCGTTTTTAAATTCTTAATATCAAAATGGGAAAAACCGAGCCAGGTAGAGCATTCCACATTCGTTAAGGGGAGAAATTCAGCTGGTTCTTTCACTGAAGCAATGTTTATAGAAATAACTATAAAATAACGAAGGTAAAAAAACATAACGTCTGTGTTCGAGAGATGTAAATGTTTCTGTTATTGGTCAAACGGTAGCTAGCACAATTTCGTGTACCACTTCTGTTTTCATATGTTGGAAAAAGGTAACTTTTCCTCCATTGGTAAGGCATTTGGCTAATAAGTTTGGAGATTAGAACTGTGAGCCAGATCGACCCAATTTCTCCCATGTTTTTGCAGAACTCTGAGGGTACCTTGACTGGCTCAATCAGATTTCCCTTTATAGAGTTTACCACAGCAGCATTAACTTTTTTTTACTGTGATATCAACGACTTTTTCGTTGTTAGACGCAGGTATTGGAAAGAATAGCTGTGGAAACTGTTCAATTAGGAGCCCCTTACAATACTGTCCTTTCTTTGAAGAATTTGTCGCGATTCACAAAAATTTGGTCTTAGAAGTTATTTCGCTTGTTAAAGGAATGTTCCTTACAAAAGTGTTCTCCAAGTTTTATAGTCCACGCACCTCATAATAAACACAAATGCTCCGCCTTTTTCTTAACCCAAATTTTAGCATTTGATTCCGCCAGAGGCCTCTGTTTATTTGCTTGCCTTTCTCTCCCCATAAAAAATTCTATCAGCAGAAGGCGATGTTGATGGGCGATTGCTTTTCAAAATCACTTCGTCAATCTGAGTTTTATTTCCACCACAGATGTTAGTGATAAGGCCACGCTTTTGTTTGCTGAGCTTAGTATTTAACACTAGGAGACCATATGACCTGCACATGTTTGCGATGTCTTCACCAGGAGAATACCATGTTCCGTGTTTGTTATTACCATGACAATCCTCATAGTCCTCGTTATAAATACGTTTCAACACTCCACTTTAAGATTTAAGCAAATCTGGTCCATTACTTTGCTAGCCTCCAGAATCCCTGTAGCTCTGATTTGTGATCTGTAATCGTTTCAAGATCAGTACCATGCAAAGCATTGGTTCTACCTGGAAGGTAAGTTCCTCTCTTCCATTACCAATTATTTCCATAATGCTATTATTTTTTTTCAAAAATCCCCCAAGTTCCATCAAAGTGTCAACCCTTGCCATACCACAAACTTTTACAGTATACCAACACACGACACGGAAGTTTACGGTGTTGCTGCTGCCATTTGGTGCGTATTGGGACCAAGGGTCGTTCAAATTCATTTTCCTCGGGTTTTTGCATAACCAGAGTAGAGTCAGAGTGGGTAGTAGTTAGTGTTGTTGTTGTTAGCTGCTCTCGGGGTCGATATTTGAAAACTTGGTTGGAAAACCATGGAAATTAGGGTGAGATTCTCGCTTGATGTTTTTTTTTTTTTTTGTATTCACCTCCCCTTCGTCATTGTATTCGAATGGAGTCGGGCAGGACAAGAGTCCTTTGCCTTTCTATTTTCTGTGTACTCTCTTTTGTTCTCTTGGGAATTTGGTGAACAGTTTTTTTGCGTGGCGAGAATATTTTAAATGAATTTTTTTACACAATTTCTTTTCACTTGATTTATGATTGAAAATAATTTTTTGATTGTCATCTGTCATAAGTTTTGGTGAGTGTGAACGTCATTTATCAATTTTTCTATTTTTTATTTTTTTTGGGAGAACATCTGACTTTTGTAGTTTGAAACAGATTATAATTCATGGATCGATAAACCTTTGGTAAGTCTATTAATGGAAACGTCACAAGAGTCGAGTTGCCAGCTGATGATGATGGCGATGGTTCTGATAAAAGGATATAGCCTCCAGCTGGAAATGCAGACAATAAATTTTATTGCAACCAGGACAACATTTTTCTTTTCCTTTTTTTTAATAGAATTTACATGTCTAGAGGAATAGTTTATGTTATCTGGAAGTATTCCAATTCCAACCCTCACCTTGTTGTCTTATTTATTGCGGTTGCATGCAACACAACCAAGACCAAAGTCCTCCTCAGACAGAAGTGAGGGTTTTGTTGGGTGGAAGAAGTTTTCTCGACAAACAATTTTCTTTGGGGTGCAACAATTTCCATTCATAAATTATTAAATAGTTTTACGTTAGTCATTTGATTTGCTTCATAAAATCAGGCTTCGGTTTTATAAATGTTTAATTTTAATATGGCATTTTGAGGTACACGTTGGGAGATACCACGCCCTAATTTTCTGTTTCCTTTTTTTCAGCAACGGCAATGACACGAAACGAAGTGTTTTTTGGTTTATTGGTAGCACTTAAGCTGTTGAATGGGTAGGTGTTTTGCCGGGAAGGGTTTTCGGGTGGAAGAATGACTTAAGGCTATTCCTAAAGAAAATAATGACAAATTACTGCTTAGGACTCGAGAAAACGACTATCTATTAATGGGACTTAGGTACATGGTAAAGGACAAGGTAGAGGCTCTTTCGATGATTAACCAGGACTAAAACAGAATGTTAGCAATTTGGGACATTTTAAGGTCAAAGTTGTTTTAGGGTTTGTCATGCAAGAATGCCAGTCATTCATGTGTGTATGCACAACCTTTCAGTATTCTTATCTTGATGGTCAGCATTAAGCAAAGCAGGTATGGGGTGACTCCACCGTAAAAGGTCATTATTGAAATTATACGCAGGTTGGGGATGTACAAATTGTAGGAGAACTTCCAGAGACATTATTAATGTCATTGGAAACATTATCGATACTTTTCTAGAAATGGCAAAGAGAACCAATTACGCAGTGTTTTCATTGTTTACCTGTTTCGATGTTGTTATAGCAACAGCACTGATTTATAATCAGTTCAGGAAACTAATACAAATTTGCTATTTCATTTCAAAAAGGTTTTTTCATGCTTGTCTAGTGCAGACCAAAAAACATTTTTTAAACATTTATGACATATTTTTGGAGACGATAAGGTTAGCAGAATATTGTGTAGGAATCAGTTGGGATAATTTGGGCAAGGTAAGAGGCGAATCATTCATCTCTATTACAAACAATTTTCTGTGTCTGTCATCATTGACAGACATGAAAATGAGGATTGCGGAGTACAAAACACGTGGGACTCTCTGCTTGCCTAAATAAAGCCAAATCCCTTATTGGAAATGTCAAAGAACACTGTACAAACATGATGATGGAATGATGAAGCCAGGGCCGGTGATAACCAGGAAAGAATTGGCTTTCAAAGCTTGTCCGATGTTCCCTCTCATAATATATATGACAAATTACGCCTAAGACTGGCAAGAAAGAGACAAAAGAGAAATGTGTCAAACTTCAAGCAGAAAATACGGGGAACATGAATCTGCATCGGATGCTGATACAACGCAAGCTATTCAGGAACTGCGATATGCCAATTTGAACTAGGTTACAACTATTTTTAATTGCCTATGCAGGTAAAATAGTGGATGACTTAACAGATGGCGTTAGTGTTGTTATGACCTTTAAATAAATAGTTTCTTAGGCTCTATTGTTTCTAATAGCTGCATCAATCTAAAAACGAAGAAGTCCCGACACTAAAGTTGTTGAAGTAAGTATTGCTGTAAGAAACTTTAAAAACTTCAAACGAGTATAAGTATCAAAAGAGGTAAAAGTATGGGGATTTCTTACGAAATTTTAGCTGATTTTGCAAAGGCGGATGATCTTTCTTGATAGATTTTAAAGCGACGGCCCCGAAAGTAATTCAGTTCTTCTTTGCTGAAGATGGACCCATTATAAGTGAAGATCCTACATCCTTCTAAAGAGCACTTGAAATATGAATGGATCTTCTAGAATCTATAGGAAAAACATACCACATTACCGCGAAAAAGACTAAACATTACTTTGATCTACAGGATTTTTCTTGACATTTATTTGAATAGAACAGTCCTTCCACGTGCAAAGTGTTGAAATATCTTAGATTTGTGATGAATAGCGAAGATTAAGATATCAAACATCTCGTAAGTGTGGGTTGGATAAAGTTGCGGGAAAACTGTCATCTTCAGCGATCGAAAAATGCTGAAAGGAAGGCTCCACATGGCAGTAGTTGTCCAGCGTTTTCATATGGTTCACAATGTTGGAAAATGTACAAGACGTTAGTCAAAATACAGCATGATAAACTTGCTGGTATTGCCATGGAGAAAAGGAAATGCCATGAGAAGCCAGTTTAAAAAGCAATATCATGTCGCTTATAATCGTCAGTTAAAATTTACTAAATTACAAGCTGGTACCCGCCGCTTTGTTTGTATGGAAACCAAGTTTCTCACTTCTTGAATGTTTTTTCCAATACGTATGTTATTTGTGTTTTAGATAAAAAAAAATAAAATCAGCTGTCTGCCAGTGAAAAAGTACAATCAAAATCGGAGCAGTCGTCCCCGAGGTTATACGGAACAACAAACAGTGAGAAAGACACAGACAAAATATTTCAAAAAAAAATATTTTTTTTTTACGTATACTATATACAGTGGACTCTCCTTTTGTCGAATTTCTCTCTAACTCGAAATTTCTCGCTATATTTTAGCATTCCCCTCAATTTTCCATACAAAAACCATTCTCTAAGTCGAACTCACTCTCAGTCGAAACTCTTTCTAATTCGAAAACATTCTCTCGATTCTTGATAATTTTTTTTTTCATTCCATAAGTCGAATTTAGACGGAATCGTGGCTACCAAAATACCGACAATGAGTCTGTTTTGGAGGAAATAATGAATGGTGAAAATAAAGCAAACAAGAGTGAAGATGAAGAAGAGGAACCTGCGATGATTAACTTAGAAATGCCAGAAAAACTGAAATTGAGAACGCGATTGTACCGGATGAAGTTCAAAACTGTCTTTTTAGTCTAGGTAAAAACAAACACTCCACCTATGCTGACCCAATCAAAAATTACAAGTTTTGTTAAGTAACGTTCTGTTAATAAAATAAATAAGTTAAGTGGCCCAGCAGCTCCTTAATGAGCCAAGGCCTAGTGACTTATACTCTCAACCATTCCTGTGTGTGTTGTGAATCTGCGTGAATGGAAGCGACCTACAATTTACCGCCGATTCCGAACGACTATACATGAGATGCACTTTTTCGAGACAAATTTTGCTCTGGAAGGTTTTGTCAGTTCCTTGCAAGATGCAGTATCCCGGATAAAAGGTGACTCTGACCGGGAGTCGAACGCCGACACTTCACTTACAAGTCGGACACACTAACCAATAACCGTTTTCCATTAAATAAATGCTTTAAAGAAAATAAAATGTTTCTCCCTCTAACTCGAAATTTTCCAAAACTCCCCCTAACTCAAACAAACCTTGGTTTCCGGTGAAAATTCGACTTAGGGAGAGTCCACTGTACTTTCATATGCATGCATATGCAAAGCTGTTATTTCGATATTAAAAATAGACACTTCAATTTTATTTATATGTATATATATTTAAGTTTTTATAAACAACTTGTTCAATGCAATTTTTTTTTGTAATTTATTTAGTTTAGTTTAATTATTTGTTATTTAAACGTTGTTTTTTATGTTTATATATTTATTTTGAACCTTTTATTTTATTTCAATATTATTATTTACAATAGCTTATATTTATTTTATTTTTTTAAACTACATTTTAATTGCAATTTTTGTTTTTCCTATGGTTTTTTTTTTATTTAATTATTTAAATGTATGCATTTTTTTATTTTAATTGCAATTTTTGTTCTTATCGTAATTTCGTGTCAATCGGATTTTTTTTATTTTACCGTTTTCACAAATAATGAGGCACCAACAAACAGGCTTTTCTAACTATTAGGTTCAAAGTTACGCTCGGCAAGTTTATTGACGTTTTTTTGTTTCCTCCGACTTCTTGGAAATTTCCGCATTTCCCCATACATCTTTGGGATTTCAAAATACGAGATTCCGCCCAAAATCTGAACGAAATTTAATGGGCTTGTTTGTCAAACTAAACAAAATTTGTTTCAATCGATCTTTTTTATTGGCTGAACACAAAAAAAATGGCGGGAGCAGCAAACCAGTTTATTAAACAACAGGATAATGCAAAGCATATTTGGGGGAAAAGGCTTCTAAATATCGCGGAGGATGACACATCTTCCCACCAAAAGCAATTGTAAAAATACATTTAAAAATAAAGAAAGAACTAATAGCTACTTTAGGTATAGATAAACTCTCAAAAACCACAAAAAGTTTGTATCTCAGGGTGATTTAATTTTTTTGTAAGGATTCTTCAAATCTCATTAAATCTTACACCCCCATCATCCATAAAAGGCCAACTGTCATTGACAATTTTATTTGCACAATTTTCGAACGGCACGTTTATAACGAATAAATGAAGAAAACATTAGCGGACCGAATATTGACTCCTGAAGTACACCAAATAGAATTTTCAAAAATGAGGTCTTCTTCATCTAACCGTCAAGCTTATCACCAGAATCAGGGATAATAACCATCCTATTTGACTGCTTCACTTTACCCATCCACGTGTGGAACCCGCCGTCCATATTTCTTTTATCTTAATCTAAAAATTACATTTATTCACATGAAAACTGAGATCATGCCTTACATGTCACCGATCAGTAAATGTAAGCCACGTGTCCAGCTAGTTCAAAAATATTCCCAATCAATATTCTGTCTGAAGAACAAACACGTGTCGAACTTGTTAAGTGTAATCATATTACCAACTGGAAAACCATTTCGTCAACTTTTCGTTGGTGCGCGTCTTTTGATTTTTTTTTTGTTTCAACCATCACAACGAGGGTGCGTATCAAACTTTAATTGAATAAAAACTCACATTGGAATCCATTACATAAACAACCATATTTATATAGGAATAGGAAACGGACAGTGATATACTCTTATGGCCGCTTATGGGGTCGGAGGTAGAACAGCTCTTCAAAGACTTTCTCAAGAGCTGGTCATAAAATATTAGGATTATCATTCAGGGAACATGGCATGTGTTTGCTTTGGAAGAAACGATGAAACAAAGTCTCTGTTGATTCCCATATTTTCTTCTCTCCACCCTTTGAGTATTAAACGTTTTCAAGCACCCAATTTGCCATATTTGATAAACGTTGCTCATTAAACAAAATTAAGTGCCTGGATAAAAAAGTTGGAAAAACATATCGTTTACAACAATATGAAGTGGATCAAAACTGTCGTACAGTTGTGGTTATGTGAAACTTATTTCCGAACATATGTGTGCAGATGCAGACGCAGTTCGGATTTGGTGCTCTGGGTTTCGTGTAAATTGTCAAAAATGTCTGTGAAATATCTTTCTTTAACACATAATGTTGACAGGTTTTTGAGAAGAACAGCTGGAGAAGGTCATATTTTTATTCTGTCAGCAAATTTTGTTTTGACTTCTGGTAAACGCCAGCAGTTTTGAAACGTTAAGTTGCTTTTGGATTTTTTAACAAATTAAAGAGCTATTTATTTTCGGTTCAAAAACCCGATTATACAGAACTATCGACACGAGCTTCTAATAGAACACAACTTTCTATCCAATTTTGTTCTCAATCCTTCTATCTATTTGGGAGAATTCAGAACTAGAGGAATCGCAAGGATTACTTGATTCAATAGTTTGCTTGATAAGTTCTTTAAAAAACTGTCTTTTGCTAATTCAGCTTTAAGAACAAATTCGGTAAAAAAGCAAAGCTTCAAGCGCTGTTCCTTGAGGTACTCCATTGCTGACTTGTTTCGTTGGTGGATTATTAAAATGTTAACCTAGTTGTTTATATTTCAAGGTCTGGTAATCTCATGCAAATGTTGTCGGAAGCCATCTATTCTAACTGGATAATAAACATTCAACATTTCAAGGATTCATGATTCCAGTACCTTGTTCAAAGCAAAGGTTCAAACGCTGTTCCTTGAGGTACTCCATTGCTGACTTGTTTCGTTGGTGGATTATTAAAACGTTAACCTAGTTGTTTATATTTCAAGGTCTGGTAATCTCATGCAAATGTTGTCGGAAGCCATCTATTCTAACTGGATAATAAACATTCAAAATTTCAAGGATTAATGATTCCAGTACCTTGTTCAAAGCAAAGGTTCAAATGCTGTTCCTTGAGGTACTCCATTGCTGACTTGTTTCGTTGGTGGATTATTAAAATGTTAACCTAGTTGTTTATATTTCAAGGTCTGGTAATCTCATGCAAATGTTGTCGGAAGCCATCTATTCTAACTGGATATCCAACACGACACCCTTTCCTTTACAGAAAACATTCAACATTTCAAGGATTAATGATTCCAGTACCTTGTTCAAATACCAGACTATCAATATCGGCTGGATAATTAAATGCATCTTTTTCCTTGTCTCGAAATCATTCTTCATCCTTATTGCCACAGTTGTTTACACAATTGTTGTGTACAATAAGGGTCATAAATACCATTGGAAAAACAAAACATTCGTGTGTTATACCGCACTGGACAAGACATCACACACCCCTATAATATCGTTCCCGAGGGATCGCATGATTTCACTAAAATATTTAGAGCAAAACCCATTACAAAACAAAACGAAAAAGATAATAAAACCATTTAACTTACAAGAGTACTTCATCCACATGTTATACCCTAACGCATCCATTTCACCATCAGTAAAGTAGGTAAGGCAGGCTTATTTCAATATAGTGTGCAACACGCAATGTGTTCGATACCATTACCCGACCAGATTGCATTAGTCTCCTGGTTAGATGTTTTGAATTATTGAAATGACTGGTGTTAAGAATACCATTGGGACAGGAGTAAACCCATGTCAAAAAAAAAAAAACAACTGAGTTGAAAACACATTCCCAATATGTCCCAATGGAATAATGGTAGGCATATCCTTTTTTATCACTTTCATATAAATATGAAGGACTAGGAGGACGAAAAACACTTAGCGAATAAAGAATGCGTGTGGGATATTTTTTTGTTGTGTTTTATTGTTGAATAAATTTTTTTTTTTTTTTTTTGAAAATCGTTAGAAGTATTAAGGTTTTGATGTTTTTGGTATTGTTTGGTCTTTAAGGGTCTTGTAAAAAAGTCACATATTATTAAACAAAACATTAAATTCAGTGTAAATATTTATCGAAAGCAATCCCATAATTGAAATGTATTATCATTGATATATTTTCTTTAAAATTCAGAACTTTTGTATGAATTAAGATAGCAATTAGTCTGTAAACCTTATTGCAACAAAACACAAAATGAAATTTACAAAATTGTTGAGTTGTTGAAAGACATTTATAAAAGTAAATTAATCAAGATCCACGTGTGAAAAAATAATTACAATGGATTAACTTACATGTGGGGAAAGCGAAACATTTTATTTTAATTAATTTCCCGCTTTTGGGGTTTCAGGATTGTGTTACAATTTAGGGAGTAATTTGTTTTCATGGATTGATTTGATGTACCGATACTAGATTGTGCATATATATTTGATGTCTATATCATAATTATATCTGCATTAGATAGATTTGAAGATTTCATTTGTTTTTAATGGTTTAACAATCTATTGGTTCTTCCGCAGCAAAGAAACGCATAAGAAACATTTTTGCAATATTTCAAAAACATTTTTTGAAAAATTTAAGGAAAAATAAGAAAGCTTCTAAAATAGAAATATTTTGAAACATTTTAAAAACATGTGAAACAATAGTGCATTTTAAATTTGTTTGTTTTGGGTCTGATGAAACATTTTAAACATGTTTTTCTTGTCCATTAAAGCTTTAATTGAATAATAGAATGTTTGATGTTATTTTTTTTAAATCGTAGGCAAATTCAAAAAATGTGCGGTCACAGCGTCGAATGAATTTTAAAAAATATTAAGGGAACTTCAAAGCTTTTATTTGATTTTTGCAACTTTTGGTTGTTCAAAAAAATTAAGAAAAATGTAAAATAGTTTTCAGCGAAATTATTTAAACGCCGTTTTATTTCTTTAAAAAAAATGTGAAAAAATGTGATTTTTTTTTTCAAAAAGAGATATAAGAAGATAAAAGGTTTTTTAACAACTTAAAAAAATAAGTTTAAGAATAACTTTCATTTAAAAAAAAATGAAAAAAAAAATCATCAAAATTTTGATTTTTCAAAAAAATAAAAATAAATTTTATTATTAAAAATACAAAAATAAATAACTAAGGTTACCTGCATATTCCTGAATATCAATTTGGATTGTAATCGGATAACTAGTTTACGAGAAAGTCAAAGAAAAAAAAACCGGTCCTATGGGCGGTAGGTACCGTTTTAAGCCCACCATATTTAATTTTTCTTTTTTACCAAAACATAATGCACACCCCCAATAGTGTACTGATTTTTTTTCATAAAAAATTCTTGGAGCCGTTTTCGAGTAAAATAGGCTTTCACTTAAATGCATGCGTACAGACAGACAGACGGACAGAATTTTGCCAGTATTTCAAATAATGTTTCTATATCATCGTAATGTCATGTTTAATTATTATCTCAATTTTTTACTTGCGATTATAGGTACTATAATGATCTTAAGGTTATTTTGACATTCTACAGAGGAGTTTTTTAAATTTTTTTTAGCTTAAAAATTAACGGTACCTGTAATATAACCGTTATGTAAAAACTTATTATTACTCTCGAAAACGACTCAAAGAATTTTTATAAAAAAAATCAGTGTACTACTGTGGGTATGCATTATATTTTGGTGAAAAAAAAATTAATATGGTGGGCTAAAAACGGTACCTCCCATAGGACCGGTTTTTTTTTCATCGACTTTTTCGAAAACTGGTGATCCGATTACAATTAAAATTGATATTCAAGAAGATGTAGGTAGCTTGAGTAATTTTGCATTAATTTTTTTCGAAAACTTTTTTTTGTATTTTTAATAATTTTTTTAAATTTTATTTTTGAAAAATCTATATTTTGAAAACGGGCAAGTGAATTTTTTTTAAATGTTGTTTTTAAATGTACGTTATTTTTGTGCTTAAGTTTGTATTCTTGAATTATTTTTTTTAATTTTTAAAAAAAAAACCGTTTTATTTAAAAACGGCTCTAACGATTTTGAAAACAAAATTCACTTTTTCATATTTTTTAAAGAAATAAAATGGCGTTTAAATTATTCCGCTGAAAACTATTTTATGTACGTGCAAGTACGTGCGATCCAGTCGTGCAATTTATTTTTGTTGGTAGTAGCTATCAGTTTATAAGAACCAAATTTACCGGAAGTCTATTAACGGTACCTTTCATATAACGGTTGTTTTAATTTTCGACTTTCTCAGTAACGTTTATTGGATTTCAATAAAATTATAAATTTGAAAAGATCTAAGTATCCAAATTCATTCTACATACAAAAATTTGGAATAATTTTTTTTTCAATTTTTAATTAATTTTTGATTTTTTTTTTGGAAATTCAATATGAAATATTTTAGATTTTAAAACCTGGTGTAAATTAATAAATTCTAAAAAAAAACTGTATAACAAAATAACAAACCAACATTTTTTTCAAAAAACTAAAAATAAAAAACAGGATTTTATCAAAACCGTTCCTACAATTTTCGAAATACTTTTTTTCTTAAATTCTTTGTTATTCAAGACGTGTGATGGCATACTTCAAGTAATTCACTTTTGACATTTGTTTTTTTCTCAATCGCGAATTGGTATAGCGGTAGTGCTAGAGTGGAACGAGAAGAATCGACTTCAAAACCCAGATTAATGAAAACTTTTCATTTTTTATAAGTTAAATACAATTTTAATCTTTACATTAGGTCCCTTTATGCCTGAGGGATGCCAAAAGAATCCACTCATGAGCCATGACTCATACCAAATTTGAAGATAATCAATTTAGGCCTTTTGGCTGCAGATCGTTTTACATACAGTTGGGCACACAAGAAGCCACACATTTTTGTTACATATTTTAGTAGGCTTCTCTTTGTTCGCAGCTAATATTTGATGCAATGGCAATAGCAATAAGGAGGGCAATATACATTCTAGGTGGGCTTTTCATTGCCGGCTATTTCAATTGGTTGCGTTTGTTTTCAAATCATATAACGTAAGCCATTTTGAAATAGAGAAATTTGAGAGAATATTGCCTTTGTGATTGACAAAGTAATAATTGCCTTCCATCTACCGGGCAATATTGCTATTGCCATTGCTTCAGCGTCTCCACTAGACAATATGGGGGCAATGAGCAATTTATTGCCTGCAATATTGCCAATGGAGACACTGGGTTAGGGGGGAAGCAGTGATGTGGGAGAGTTGTGGTCCCAGTCGAGATTATAACAATCCTCATTATTTCATCCATTTATTGATCGACGATGTTATGACCTCGACCTCGACTGGGTCCACAACACTCCCGCTTTACTGGTTGGCCTTAAGGTTTCACTTTTGCTGGGTTCACTTGGTTTGGATCAGAAAACGGCGGTAGGTATACCTGTTTTGGTTTGTTCTATGTCTGAGGTCAACTAAATGAAGGTGCCGTTGCATTTGTTAGGTCCAGAAACTTTTGCGCCTGACTTTCTTCCGCGATAGTCTTGGAATATGGCACTATTGCGTTTTAAACTTGGCTCTCTGATGGGCATTTTCTAAAATAGCTAAATGATTTGTGCTGGTGTTCTGTCCTTGATGGTTGGTTTAAATAATTTTCTCGAGTTCTCTTAAAACACTTTCAATCAGCGAAGAATCTTCCCTGAGTCAGCTTATGTCATTATCGGGCAATTCTCCCTTCCGGGTTCCATTAAATTGTTTCATTGCCATCTTGACTAAGTTTATTAACCACTCGCTTCTAATGCCATTAAAAAAAAACCTGATTCTCAAAAATTCTTATCTTTCGAACGCATTACTTGTGGATTCCCACAAATCTCGTACCCTCTACACCACAACCTAACACCCTCAATCAAATGTTTTTTTCTGGTTTTTATTGAAATACAAAATTTTATCGTCAAAACCGACTCACTCCTATGGGAATATTCGGAATCACCTGTGTCCACATTGAGCAGCCAGGCCAACCACTGATTCTCTGCCCATTCTGTCAAGCATCACAGCACACCGATTAGGTTCGTGACTTTATGTTCCTCCGATTATTTTTTAGTGGACCTTGTTGCTGGTTAGGTTGCCGCCAACGCCATCACCACCTCCGCCGACCGGCCGTGCCCTTCGATTTAATTGTGTTATTAATGAAAACCAACCAAAAAGAAATCGCAGTCCCACTCATACATAGCCAGCCAAAGAAAATATAAAAACCAAGAAAAATTTATTGTTATGGGGTCGTTTAACTGAAAGCGTTAAAAAAAAATTAAAAAAAATATTGAAGAACGTTTTTTATTCCCTCTTTCTTTAGTTTTTATACCCCCATTCCGGCTAGGGGAATGGAAGCATTGGGGATGGGGGCTTGATTTTAACTTTCATGCGGCAAGTTTCCCTTCGGTTTTGGGGTTTGCGTGTTTGCCCAGGACACTTTCCTGAACCTTCAGACTTTCGGATTCCATTTCATTCCTCAACCCTCCAGACCAGAAGAAACAAAAAACCAATCCCTTTTGGCTTCGACTCAATTTCGGCAAACACTTCATATTGGAACACATAAATTATTTATTTTTATGATTATCTCACTTGGTCATTGGGTTAATGGGGTTTCATGTTCGTTGCCGTTTGTTGCCTGCTTTCCCCCCTATTTTATTCTGGAAATCAGAGGAATAATTTAAGGAGAGGAGGATAGGGGGAGCTAAGACTATGCAATTGCGCGCCCAAATAAGGTCAAGTTGATATGAATTTTGAATGGGAATACCCATTTTTTTTCTTCCTCCAAAATCAATTATGGAATGAAAAGAATGTCCTCAGTTATACAATAGCAGCGGTCCTGAAGGATTTCAAAGGGACATGCTTATACTAAACAAAAAAACCGGATTGAGTCAGCACAAAAAAAAACTTTTTTAAAAATTCCAGCTTATTTGCATAAAGATAAAGGAATTCAAATAGAATTCCATCTCCCCAGGGAAATAGGGCATTACATTATTATAATAAATGGTAGGGAAGCGTGGCCTTGTTTGTGTGCGTGTGTTTTTGTCTGGGGAACCAGTTTTCCCGTCAATAGATAGCGCTGCAGCCTACAGGACACCACTTATTACATTAATGTCGGGGGCTGACACATCGTGTTGTGTAGTTTTATATATTTTTTTATTTGACCGGCCACAGCTGGTGGTTCTTGATAGCTCTTTGTTCTTTTGTTCCGACAGCAAAACGGGTAAAAGAGACAAAAAATAAATTCGGGTTTGAATGGAATTCGATAAAAATTAAAAAAAAATGTTTCCCTTTAATTTACTGCATGTTCTCTATTCTTATTGTGAATATTTGTTCGTGTTAATTTATTAAACTGCATTCAAGAGAAACCTAATCAATTGGGTTTTTATTTCGGGATGAACTCTTCCCTTTTGGAGTGGACAGGGAGACACGACACTTGCTGCGGCTTTGCCATGGAGTAACAATATATAGGGTTAGTTTCAAAGGTTCTTAAGTTATGGAGCGGTTTAACTGGTTGTTTTGCTTGGGTGGAGATAATGAATAAAACAAACAAACATTGAGTGAGGTCCTGTAGGAATGCCCTTGGAAGTGGTAATTACCGATTTATCTCAGTTTAAGGCCGAATGTGTGACAGTAATTATATCAGGTTTCACCATCTATGAATGTTGCTCGGGTGTAATCTTGGGGTAAATTCCTAACCTATGGTTACAGCTGTGAAGGTATTTTAATGAAATTGTAATCAAGAAGAGTCAATTCCAATGTGTTTCGTTTCCTGAAATGATGTGGATGGTCAGGTCTTTACTCTTTTCCAGTAAATTGGTAGAATAAAGCTTTCGCTTTATTTATCATCTATCCTTTGGTTTTTAGGACATCCCAATTCCGATACAAGATTTATAGCTTCGGTATTGTTTGTTTTTTTTTTTTTTTTTTTTTGTTAAAGGATTTCAGATTTAAGGATTAAGTAGTAAAGGATAGGTTATCGTTACTTTGAGCAAATACTAAAAAAAAATCAATTCATCCGAATAAAAATCCATTGTTAAACATTGAAAATGTTATTGTTTAAATTTTTTTTTGGCCTCGAAACGTTTATTCACAAAGAAGTCTTCTGTTAAATGTTAAGGGATCCTGTTACCAGAGCAATGGAAACATAACACACACAAAACATAACCTATGCACGTACATCTTCTTCCATTGAGAAATCATAAACTTCCACTTGAGCATATCGAAGAAAAATAAACAAAAGAAGAACAAATAAATTTGCTAGAAATAGAATAATAAAATTTTTTTTTTGGAACAAATGTTTTATTTAGCGAGGGCATGAAGTCATACAAATTTGGTGTAAAAGTTTGTTGAACTTTTACACAGGAAATAGGTATAACATAAGAGTAATATATGTATAAATAAAAGAGGATCAGTTATGGTTCAGGGGAGTTTGACATCATCTGGATTTGGTGGTTAGAGTTAAGTTAAGTAAGTTATGTAATCATTTATTTAAATTTTGTTGTAAACACAGTTATGTTCTCAGAACATTAGTACCTGCGATATAGTGAAAAATGCATCGGACTGCTATGCCTTAGGTTCGTTGATAGATTTCCGTTAAAGCTTCCTTTTCGGCTTCTAGAGAGAAAAGGATAAATCTTCCACTTTGTCTCAAAAAAAGTGCATCTTATGCATAGCCGTTCGTACCAACTGCAGGGTTAATTGATGTTTTTACTTGCGACTATAATGCATTCGTGAAGATTAAAATTGTTGAGATAACAATTAAACATGACATTACGATGATAGAGAAACATATTTGAAATACTGGCAAAATTCTGTCTGTCTGTTCGTATGTATTTTGGACTACAGCCTAAATGGTTAGATCAATGGTCTTCAAATTTAGGTTATTTTGACATTGCACAAAGGACTTTTTTTTAAATTTTTTTAGCTCAAATCTTAACGGCACATGTCATATAACCTTTAAGTAAAAACTTTATTTTTTTTCAAAAACGGCTGCAAGAATTTTTATGAAAAAAATGAGTGCAGCTGTGTAGGTACAGTATATGTTTCAGTAAAAAAATAAGTTTTTGGGTACGGTACCTACCCCCATAGGATCGTTTTTTTCATCGGCTTTCTTAAGAACTGGTTAACCGATTTCAATCAAAATTTATATCCAGATGATTTAATTTTAAAATATTTTCGAAAACTTTTTTATGTATTTTTAATTTTTTTTTTTTGAAACCAATATTTTATAAATCTGAAAGTGATTTTTGTTTAAATTTTGTTTTTAAATTTAGGTTATTTGTGTGCTTAAGTTTGCATTCCTAAATTATTATTTTTTAAATAAAAAAAAAAAAAAATTGTTCGAATTTTGAACAAAAAAATTCACTTTTTTATTTTCTTAAAAGAAACGAAATGGCGTTTAAATTATATTGCTGAACATTTTTTATGTACTTTTTTAAACAATCAAAAGTCATAAAAATCGAATAAAAACTTTGAAGTTCACTAAAATATTTCAAATATTATTCAACGCTGTTACAGCACATAAGAGCAAGTACGTGCGATCCAGTTGTGCAATTTATTTTATTAAGGAAGGAAGTGGCATAGAAGATAAAAGCAGGTAACGACGCACATTGGTTTTAAATGTCTGTAGATCGGGTAAAGCGTTCTACATTCGTGTAGTACGGCTAAAGAATAAATCTCTTGCTTACTTAACGAGTATTATGGATAAAGCTTATAAGGGAAGGAATAATTCTGGCTATTTCGCTGGAGCATTGTTTATAGAAAAAGCGATAGTATAAGGAGAAACTGGAAATATTTCTACGATGATTCCGCAAAGCAAATGTTTCTGCTATGCTCCTTTCCCCTATCACTTTCAATGTTACTCTTATGGATTCTATCCAGAAAGAAATGTTTTTCAAAGAAGTTGATTTCTCGCAGACGTGGCCTCCGAGTAGCCCGGACCTAACATCTTGCGACTTTTTCTTGTGGGAATACCTGAAAAGTAGATTTTACCTTAATAAACCGACGACGATATTGTAATTAAAAGAAAAAATCCAGAAGGAAATTTCCGCGATATCTCGGAGTTTTTCAAAGGTTTGCAAAGTCGATTGCACGAGTGCCAACGATGAGACGGGGCACATCTGGACGATGTCATTTTAAAAAAATAAATAATCAACAAGATATCATTTTTGGTTTTGAATGAATGAATAGAAACATTTTTGAATTTTTTTTCTTTGAAAAAAAAATGATGAAGAGTGTCGGAGACAAAACGGAGCCTTGAGGTACACCAGCATTTATTTTGAGAATATCAGACTGAAAACAATCCAAACAAAGGGAATATAAGACAGTCCGAAGGGTAATTTCTAATCCACCCAATAAGGGATTCTTCTATACTAAATTCATTTTGGTTGGTGAAGTTACATCATGCACAAATTCAAGTGACATTCTTATATTTGCTGATGACATGACGATTTTTAAGATGATAAAGTCTATCGATGACCGCAGTCTTTTGCAGACATATATTATTAGCTTAAGTTGTTGGTGCAGAAAAACTGGTATTTTATTTTATGTTATGTTATTTTATCAAAATTATTTAAAACAAGTAAATACTTATTTTTATTTAAAAAATAAAATATAATTTTATGGTAACCTCTTTAATTACTAACCAATTGAGACCCCATTTCACACCAATACTTAAAAACATCACTACCCTTGATTTAAGTGTACACTCACTTTTGAACCCCACTGTATATGGTATTCTTATCCTTGAAAAAAATTTGCAAGTTTATCGAACATATTTCCTAATCAAAATGTCAGATAACTCGGAACTAATTTATTTATTTAGATATCGAAACAACGGAACGATGCTAATATCTTATATCGAATATAATAGCTGCATCTAAACAATTCGTTATGTTCTCTATACAAAATATACACATAATCCTTTGTCATTATGTTATCCATTGAATAAATTACATTACCACAACTCATTTATTATGAGACTATAAAAGAACATCTGTTTGTTAAAATGTCATTTCGGGTGTAATTTATTTATTTTGGTTTTTTTTATGATTTCCTCCAAATCGTTTCACCCCATCGGTTAAATAAATACAATCTTTCTACCCCCGGGCGTCTGGGAGAGATTAGAGAAGATTCTTTATATTTCGTCCCTAATCATGGTTGCGTATGTGGGCCAAGCAACTAAGTTGCCTTGGGCCATTAAGGCAATTTAGTTTGACACAGTAGTGTAGTTTATTCAAATTGGTTTTGTTAGGAGTTTACTGCAGAGTAAATATTCTCAGTTTATCCCTTTTTCCAAGGATTAATGTAAACTTCTGATGGATGAACTTTTAAGTGCAATTGTATTGTTTTTTTTTTTTATTCCTAAATGACCCTTTACTGCTTTTGGAATGCATTAAAGGACTTTAAGTACGGTTAATGCCCTTTTAATTTAATGCACAAATGTTAAAGTACGATGATAAGTCCTTTTTTTTGTTTGGTGGCTAATTGTTTCTTTTCACGGGAATGAATCGTTAGATTAATCCTCATCAAAGAATTCCAAGTAAAGACTGCTCGACAGAATGAAGTGATCTCCCAAGGGTTAAAGGGAAATAAGTGCTTCAAGGATAATTCTCTAACTAAATCCACTCGTCATATGGGTTCTATCAAAAAGATTAATGCAGGAACCGTGCGCTTAAAATGATTTCGGAGTTTCAATTGTTTCTTTGGGCCTTCGTCATATCAATATCAATGATTTCGGGGAAGATATAGCACCGTATCATATTCTTCCTGGAAACACATCTCATCCGGATTGAATTCTTACGAAATTTCAAGAAAGGATCAGCATTTCTTAAATATAGAAGACCACACTAAGCATTGCAAGCACAACAGCTACTGTTTTTTTCGGTTCACGCATGGAAGTGGAGACGATAACGAAATGACATTTTGTTAGCAGATTTATCAAACTGCTTCCATTTTGTGAAAATAAATTGAACCAATTTCCCACAATCGATGGCCCAATTATCAGCATATTCTCCTTGACACTTATGTTAATGTTAAAGATTGTGAAAATTAATTTTCCTTCTTTGAGCAACTACAGCTTTGAGTTAATTCGTAGAAAATTTCCCCCGACCGACCTACGATTGAAATAATTTTTTACAATTCGCTGAATTGCATGAACTTCCACAAAGGATTACGTTTCACTAGAAACGTTGATTAGATGTCAAACGAGTTGTCATAATTGTTTAGCATTTTTACTGGAAATAGTTTCATAACCAACCAACCATTGACATTGTGCGTTGTTCTACACACATCATGTTCTCTTCTACTACTTGTCATCATAATTTAGTTCATGGTCGTCAGCGGACAAAAATAATTCAAACTGTCATTATTTAGACTTGGATCATAATCTGAATCAATTTCTTTACGATTAGATCGGGACTTGGAGTGATTTTAATTAAAGAGAGAACTGTTTGCATTTTAC
This sequence comes from Platycheirus rosarum, assembly GCA_963971375.1. Lineage (NCBI taxonomy): Eukaryota > Metazoa > Arthropoda > Insecta > Diptera > Syrphidae > Platycheirus > Platycheirus rosarum. The sequence continues at coordinate 123,075,604 of OZ020509.1, read as the reverse complement.
AACACTGAAGGGGTTATGAATTGGAAACAGAGACAGGATTGAGTAGGAGATAACGATGTTCACTTTTTTAATTATCGGCACGCAATCATAGGGTCATTGATACCCTTACCATTATTATTATTATCACCATGCGAGAATTTAAGAAAGTTGGATAGAAGATAAAAAGAGGTAAGGATGCACATTGGATTTGAATGATTTTATATAGTAACGGAAGGGAAAATTGGAGCAGGGTAAAGTGTTCCACATTCGTGTAGTGCGGCTAAAGAATGAGTATATCTATACTTAACAGTGCGTACGAAATTTTGGATCAAGGGCAAATTGATGGGTATTCCTAGCTATGTTCGACTATTACGGGGAAAACTTCGCTGGGGCATTGTTAATAGAAATAACGATAGAATAAGCAGAGACCGGAAATATTTTGATGATATGTTCCAGCGAAGCAAATGTTGCTTTTATGCTCCTATCTACTATCATGTTTAATGCACTGTTATGGATTCTATCCAGAAAACGAAAGTGAGTAACAGGAGCACCTGCCCAGATGTTAGAGAGAATTATATTTTGGGCGAATGTACCTAATAAATTGTAGTCAGTTCTAATTGAAAGAAATATTTCTTACATCGTCTTACGCATTTTTGTGGTGATATCAAAACCCACTGAAGATGGGTTTGATAAACAATCCCTTATGATTAGTGGCATGGAAGATAGATTATGCTTTAAAGACAGTATTGAGTGTTTGAAGCATTAAATTCACCGCGGTTAATAGATCTCCATTGGACAATGTTGACAAGATTCGAATTTAATGAGCTTATCATACGCTGCTGTTGCAGTTCCACATATCTATCGTTATCAAAACCATTTAATGGATTAGAAGTCTTAAACAAGAGAAAATTAATAAAAATAAGAAAGAGTGTCGGAGACAGAACTGAGCATTGGGGCACACCAGCATTTATTTTGTGACGTATCAGACTGGACAACTTCCAAAACAACGCGAAAAAAACGGGCCGAGACAATTTTTAATCTATTGAATAAGGCGATCGTCGATACCAAATGTGCAATAATTTTACTCCTATCGAGCGCAACAGCTTTTACTTTCACCGAAGCGATGTAATTTTGTTGTTGGTTAGATAAGCCACAAGAACTTCTTCGTTTATTTGGCTTCTAAAGTACATTGATAGATCGCAGAAAAAAGATCTAATCAAGTGGATCATTAAAATAGTGTAATTTAAAACCTTAACAAATTTGAGCAAAAAATAGAATTTTCTACTTTCCATTTTAGTTTCTGCAAAATCGTATTTATTACTCACGTTTAAAAAATAAGTGAATTAAATCTGTCAATACATTTTTTTTAAACATTAAAAAATGCGACAGGTGACAATTTGTAAAGTGACAGGTTGGCAACTGTCAACTGTCTGTCCCACAAAAAATGTGACATTTTTATGTAGAATTGTCGGAAATAGTCAATAAATAATAAAATTATCATAACAATTGGTCTATCTGTATGCACCTCTTATTTCAAATGGTTTTAGGTGTTAACAGTACTCTTATAAAGCCAAAATTTACTAGGGGCCTACCTCGAACTTAGCCTGGACTAAATCGACTGATGTCAATGATACCAGATTAGATATTGTTGTTCAAAAAGTTCCATTCGGTGTTGCTTCAGAGGATTCTGCAATTTAATGGTGGATCAATCTCATGCCAGAAAAAAATTGACAAAATGTCTGGACAATAATCATTCCACATTCGTGTGGTGCGACAAAAGAAATAAGCCCTATATTTTATACGTCCAATGTTGAGTTTGAAGGTTAACTGATTCTCATTTCTAAAGGACTGCGAGTATTACAGTGAATTTATTTTAGGGGTGGAATGCAACCGCAACAGAAACAAGACAATGAGTGAGATTACAGCCCCGGTGTGCTTGAAAGATATAATTTTTGTCTGTATTTTTGTCTCATACCTAACACTTTGAAAGCTCTTTTTTGGGATCAGGACGTCATCTCGAAAGACAAAAATTTCGATATCTTGCAAAAAATTAGTTCAAGATTTTTGCTTGTTGGATTATTGATTTCTGGATATCGTGGTAAAACCCTTTTTTTCGATACGATCCAAAAAACTCAGTTTGTTAAAGGACTACCTGAACATGGTAATCATACTCAAACTATGATCGAATATGATATTTGGTATTTATTATTCAGATGACAATTGTACATTAAGATAACTTATAACTAGTATCCGCTTTGTATATTGCTGGAAGATCAGACGGGGTGAATTGCTTTCATCTTCGAACGAAACCTAAAGATCTTGCAGAATTTTTGGCGACTTCAAATATGTGGTTATTCCACAGAAGTTGGTCCTTGATGTACTGACAGTTGGTCCCTATTCCCAATGCAAGTTCCACTTATGGAAAGTAGTAAAGTTATATTTGGCCTTAGCGACAAAAGAAAGCATTAAGTTCTACGCGATTTCTTCATCCCCTCCTGACAATGCTGCCATGATCAGAGTTTAATGAGTTTTTTCATAAGCTATCTTTATAGAGTTGCGTGTTAAAAACATAGTGAAACCTGGAACCCAATATGAAAAGGTATTTACTTTTATTTACAACAAACAAACTACAGGGTAGCTTCAGACAGTTCATCATAAATGAATATAATGAGAGTATCGATGACAAAACACACCTCTAGGGCACACCCGAATTATATTTGAGGAATATCAGATTAGAATCTGTATAACATTACCTACTAAATGAAATGGTCCGAAAGAAAGGTAATTTTTATTCCAACGAATAAGAACTTCATTGAAACCAAATTTACGTATTTTCCATAAGTTTGTTGCCTAACTTTATAAAACGCTATTGAAATACTGACTGTGCAATAATCTTAGCAGAGGAGTAGAAGAGTTGTGTTCCCAATCAAGATCATGACAATCTTCGATTAAAAGAGGAAAAATTAGTAGAAGAAATAAAATATATACAGTTTACCACCGAGTCTGAACGTCTAAGTGAGATGCACTTTATCGACGCAAATTCTCTCTCTCAAGAGGCAGTACCCCGGAAAAGAAGGTGGCTATGAGCGGGATTCGAACCCAGGCTCATTCGGTTAGCAGTCCGACATACTAACTACTAAGCCAAGGGGCACTATTAGTAGAAGAAGGAAAAAAGAAAGAGAAGAAAACAATAAGTTTAGATGACCAGAGCTTAGCCATCTTCCAAGAACTTGGAAAACAGGAACGTAAGTCCATTTGAACGATAGTTGATGCGTCAAGAGGATTTGACTTTGTGTGGTGATAGGCTGTTTTCCATCCACTCGGAAAATAACCAGAGGAGATAGCAATAGTTTTGACATCGTCGAAGAGCACCTCTTCAAAGCAATTGGAGGATACTATCCGATCTAGGGAATTTCTGTTTACCAAAATCATTCAATATTCTTGCCACTGAACGACTAGGAAAAAATTGATCCCATAAAGTCGTTTACGTTCTTGAGTACAGAAAAGACTTAGGAGAATTTAAGGATCTGATCCTGAAGGTTATCGTTTTCTACCTTTAATGTAATGTAAGTTGTCTAGTTATACTTTACACTGCCAAAACCCTCGCATTTTGAAATTGATGTTGCCATTAAATCGACTGCGTAAAACTTAATTTGAGGTGCAATTTGACAAAAACATAAAATTTTAGCTGTCATTTCCTACTACGAATTTTTCAAATAAAAAAATCACAATTTTTTTTGTTCATAGGTGCAAGTTCATGCGACCTACAAATGATTTTCATTTTTTACCCTTCAAGCATATTCTGTATAGAAAAATGTACTCAGGGGTTCGACCCTGATCTTATTTCGATTTCTTCCTTTTCCAACCTGATTTGCCTACCCTTTTTACTGCACCTAGTGTGAATGCGAACCACCGAAGCATATCGATGTAAACACTCACACCATATGCGTATCTCAAGAGTTTCTACTCTATTTTTGTTAACCCACTTAACAGTGTTCTATAACCACTTCTTCCTTCATTTATAGGATTGTTTGTCAAAAGATCTAAAAAACCGTCTATCAATCCCTCTGTTTGAACAGTAAAAAAAAAACCCGAAAAAAATGCCCCCATTTGGGTGCTCCATCTATATCGATGATTGGTTAAACGTCGAACCATCATAACATCACAAACAGAGCGGCACAGTGAAAAAATCCCGTGGGTGCTGTGCAAAACACCCAATGAAGCGACGACTAATAATGTAAACATTAGACGAATCCATTTAAATTATTTATTATTGAATCGTGAAATAGTGGCGACGCGCTGCGCACGACATGGTGTCAAGCTAGGCGGCAATGTTGGTCGACTTATTTATTCATTCCCTTTAACAACGCACATTAGCGAGCGCTAATGATGATCTTAATTTATGCTTTTCAGCCGGGCTAATGTGTTCCGAACGTTTCATTGGCTTCTTTTGTCCATTTGTCGCGGTTGTTGCGCTGAATATGGTCAACAGTATGACGAGTGACGATGACGAGGTCTCAGCTGATTGCTGGCAACTAGAAAACAAAAGGGGAATCTGGTGGTGTGTCGTCGTCGTTGCCAGACTTTATGTAGCCTCTGCGGAGCACCACAATCATCAGCTGGCTGGATTTTATGCCCCGTCCATCGCCGCCCAAGTCTGGAAGGGTAACCGTGCCGGTCTGTCGTGTGTGCAATGTGAAGTCCGATGCCGTCACCGAATCGGTCGGTTGGTGGGTTGACAAATCTGAAACCACATGGCAGCGGCACATGGAATGGGTTGCCCTGAACTCGTCGTACCTCTCCCCTCGCAGTTTGACAATAAAAATGCAAATGGAAGTAAATTAATAAAACATTGAAGTGTAGAGCACACGATGGGCTAAGCTCAGTTCAGGGCGGTGGTGTGCTGATTACGCTATTCCAGATGTGTGTGACGTCTTTAGTTCGCGCGCCCCTTTTTTTAATTTTTTTTTTTACATTTTTAATTTTTCGCAATTGCATGCAGAAAATTATACGCTGAACGTATCATCAGATGGAACGTACGTAACGCTGGGTAATGTTTGCCAAGTTCTCGTCTCTTTTGTTTGTTTGGGTTGGATGTATTCATTCTATTGTTTACTTTTAGGGATTTTTTTCTGTACGTTATTGAAAAAAAATGTCGAGGGCATTGATTTTGATTTTTCGTGCGGATGAAACATAAAACTCTGTTCATTTGGCTGGAAAATATCTCAAATAATACAAAAAGAAAAAAACAGGGTGTCTGGTTGAAGTTCGAAACACCGGTAGTTACGTTTGAAGCAGGGAGTTTTATTACCTTCCATATCACCACCACCGGTTGCTCGGAACTCTGTCTCTGTTCATATGAATAGCAAGGAGTGTGTATCGTAAAAAGATGAAGAAGAAGTTTGCAATGTCAAGGAACACGACTGGAAACTTTGAAGATAATCTGATATCCGATAAAGAAAAAAAGAAATTTCAAGGAAAGGTTTGAATCGTTAAGGGGTTTTCCTTTGCAAGTCGTGGTGATAGTTTGTGAGTTGTCCTGTGGTTCTTTTAGTTTGAAAACAGCTTAGGGGTTAATTTAATGAGTTGTCCAAACTATGGGTTTCCTGAATTTGTTTTATTTTCCGATGGTACAGAAAATTTTATGAAAAATAATTTTGAAGAAAATTAAGGGACTTCATCGAATCAATTAAATGCACAAAATTCAAATGAAATCAATCAAACAGGGGAATTAGTTACGCCTTTGGAATACCGGGCTACTCAACTAGCAGATACACCCAGACTATGATTTATAAAGAAAAAAAAAAACAACACTCAGGTTTTAGTCACACTTACAGCTCGTTTCCAAAAAAGGAAGGTTAGATGGGTTTTTAATTATTCTTACGAGTATGTAAAAATGAATTGTATTAATGGGTATGTCTGGATAAAAGGTTCTCGCATGCTGTTCCATTGATGTTCTACCTTTTCTAAACACATTACATTATTATGGGGTAGATTTTATGTGAGGTAACTGAAATGATAAGTGGCATTAAGGTAATGAAAACACGTGCCACACAGCAGGTGGCATAATGGCTTTTTAACTTGGATTAAGTTCAATAATTCTGGGCAAACATTGGGGTCATGGGGCTTCATTGATAATAACCATCAGAAGATAATTTTTGTTTTGATTTTTGTAGGATTACTAATCACTTCAAAGGGACTTGAAAAGAAATGGTACTTGGGCGGTATAAATATGAAAAAAAAAATATTATTAAATATATTGGTGCGACAGCTCTTTAAGGAGCTAAAGCCTAGTAACTTATTCATTCATCCATGCGAAGATATGAGTTGTGAGTTTGCAGGAGACATTCAGTTTGCCGCTGAATCGTAATGGCTCCATGAGATGCAATTTTTCGAGACAAAATACCTACATTTTTGGAGGATTCTTCATTTCTTCGCAAGTGGCCCGGAAAAAAAAATTGATTTGGCCGGAAATCGAACCCGGAACCTTTGATATAACAGTCGGACACACTGACTATCTAACTTGTCATTCTTTTTGTCAATCACAAAAGTTTATGAGATAATAATTTTAAGGTCGAACCGGCACAGCTCTAGACTTATTTCTTAGATCCGATTTCGATAAATACACAATTCGTGTCTTATAACCTCTAGGCACATCTGATTCTTGCGTCATATCCGCAAATGTTTCGTGCCAATAAAACCAAGTTTAAAAAACCTACGACAGCTGTTTGGCAATGCGGAAAAGCCATCTGGAACAGTCTTGATTATTTCTTCTCGACCTTTAACTGGTCAGTATGCTTTCTCGATATTGACGTAGATATGGTAAAAAATGTAATTCTTTTAGGATTAGAAGTACAAGAACAGAGATAAGAAACGCGATTTATCTTTTAAGAGCTGAGAAAGCAACTAGAATTGACAGTATACCTGATGAATTCCTAAAAACAGACCCTGAAGCATTGCAACCATTATTCTCGAGGGGATAAAGTCCAGAATCGAATCTACATTCAGCCTTGAACAATCATCTGAGTATCAGTCACTGCGCTTTACCTATTTTTGTAGATTTTAAGAAAGCGTTCGATCGAGTAAATGCTTATTGCGCGAGCTATCCGTGAGAAAATTGTCGTTGTTATTTAAAGTCCTACAACAATGCAAGGTGTTCCGTAGAACTAAATATTGCCATGAACAAAAAATTCGGCAAAAAATACTGCAAATGTCCCAAAGGCCGGACAAATGTTTGTAAAAAAAAACATACGGAATTCTTCATCTTCATAGGTTTCTATGCTCGTCTTCAACGATACACCTGCCGTCAGCTGCGAAAAAGAAAGCAGATCTACTTATGACCCAATTTTCGACAAATAAGCGGCAGGTGTCTCCTCCTGTACTCGAGAGCGCTAATCATTTTAATGCACAAATCTTCTTTTGTACCTGTTTGTGCGAGAAAGATTGAGAGATCTTAACAAATACAAATCCGCTGGCCCAGATAGTATCCACGATATTGTCTCCGACGTTGACAAAACCACTTCGTAAGCTTTTCCATCAGTCCTATTCCTCTGGTCACTTTCAGAGTGCAAAAAAGGCGAATCCTAACGCTCAAAATATCGACCAATTGCACTTATTTCACTCCTTTACGTGGAAACACTGATTAAATATCAGCTTCAGAATTATCTTGAAGATCGAAAGCTTTTTAATGACCGGCAGTAGGTACTGTTTTCGCAGTAATAGGTGTACTGGTGATCTGATGGTATATCTTACCAAAAAATTTTACCAATTTTTACATCATTTTGGCGAAAGTAAGATAGTTACATTTGATATTTCTAAGGCGTTTGATATTGTTTGGAATCACGCCCTTTTATTAAAACTGCGAGCATTTGGACTCGACTCTCTTTGTTGAATTCGTAATTATCTTTTGAATCGCTCAATTAAAGTTGTGTTGGACGGATTCAAGTTTTATATTTACAAAATAAATGATGGTGTGCCTCAGGGCTCCGTCCTGTCTCCTATACTTTTTTTCTTTAATATATCAACGATTTTTGTCTGAAACTATACTAATTCTAGATCTTTATATTCGTTTCCAGATTCTCAACTATATGCTTTGGGTGTGAAAAGTGGAACTGCAACATTGTCAAGTAATGGGGAACAAGAAATTATTGCTTCAATAAATGGATGTTATTTTGAGTCATTAAAGCGAAACGTAGCTCTCATGTTTCTATCCATTATAGGCAGATGTACTTGCATCGAAGAAACCAAACACAGTTCTTACAATCACCAAATATTCGACGTCGCCAAGAATGCTGCTACACATTCTTATCTGCGTATATTCGACAAAAACTTGTGAATAATTCCCATATTTAGGCAGTTGCCCCATAATCCACTGGATTTTCTTGGACAGAATTCAAAAAAGAGCCAAGACATGTTTACATCTCTTAAGCACCGTCGTAAACGTTTCTTACCGTTCGCTTATTTTCTCGATATTTCTATTAACAATGCTTCTTACCAAAGCATTGTTCTCCTGCAACAATTCAACCGTGTAATACTAGCACTGCTATAGAAATGCCCATCAGTTTACCCTCGTGCCCAACTTTAAACGAAGAATCAAATACAGAGATATTTTCTTTAGCCGTACTACGCGAATGTGGAATGCCTATACTGGCTTTGTTTTTCCCTACTGTTTTCAAATGCAAAGCTTTCATAGGAAAGAACTTAAATATTTCTATAGAAATGCATGTATTTCCACCATTCTAAATTTTCAAGCTGTGCTAAATATACTACTTCTATCAAGAGCAAAACACATACGAAATTTCATCTCATCTAAATCTGGCACGGCATCCACGAATTGATAAACGAAAATAAAATAGTTGTCTACTTTACGGCTAATTGAAATTTCGATCGTGTTAAAGGAGGAGGTCACGTAGAAATTGTAAAAAAATTCTCAAAAAAATTCAAATGCAATCCAAACAATATAATGACATTTGTAACATTGTCGTCTGCCGCTTATGACAGCTGTATTTGTTTTTTTTTTCCTTTTTTTTAGAGGAAGTGTCGTTTTTTTCGTTGCTCGTCTTGTAACACAAAATACCTAATTAACACGTTCAAGCTACCAAAAAAATAAGTACCCGCATTTGTGAGATGACATGAAACACAACGTGTAATATGATCGAAAGAAAGGTCATGATCACCTTGTGGTAGGCCTTTTTTAGATTTCATAAAAAAACAGATACAAATGATCCTAAACATCTGTCAAAGTCTAAATATAAATGACTATGTTTTGACAAGTATCAGAGAATTTTTATGAAATTCTCAAATGAATTCGACGTCGAAGAATTTAATAGACTAAATGACATTTACAAAAATCATCATGTCTGATCTGATATGAGGATATGACAGATGACAGATACGTTAACTTAGGCATACAATCATTATATGTTGCCTGGTATGCTACATGGCTGTTCTGCTCAGTTTAGTTAACTTTTTGTGAAACAAAAGAGAAGAATGATCAAAATGTTCATAAATTTGAAAATTAATTAAATTTGTTTTGGGTTATCAGAGAGTGGAAAAGAGAAGGCAATCATTTTAATTTAACGTTCAAAGAGAAAATAGATCAAACGACATTTAATGAATCAACATGGCTGATCTTTATTAAAGATGACATGTGCGATGTAATTTAACTAATGTATACAAATATATTTGTGCAGTATATAGAAATAGCAGTTTCGTTAACTTTCGTGAAATTGAGGAGGCGAACATTCAAAATGGACGTGCGTAAATGCTAACGGGAAAATCAATTGAGTTTGTTTCCGGTAATCAGAGAATAGAAAAAAAGGGAAGAGAATCCCCTAAATTTTTCGGACGCAAATATAGATGCTGTTTTTTTTTTAACAATTTGACAGAATCTTATTCGCGTCTTTGAATTTCTCAAAATAATAAGCAGAAACAAAACTTCTATTCGCTCAACGTTCAACAACATTGAAACAATATTGAAAGCTTTCGGCATAGAATTTTGTCTGTTGAACATAAATACAATTTAAATGAGATTGCTTCCAGAAGTATTCTGAGGTAAAGGGAATATCTTTTTTCATGTTTTCGTCTTAGATTTTAGTTGTGTGCCGGGCTTGCCCCGGCTTTAGATAATATGTAAGTTTTAAGTGACTTATGTGTACTATTAGAATAGGCAGTAAAGTTGCAGAAATTTGCAAGTCTTTGACGACTTGGACATTTCAAAACAAAATGGCACGATTCTGCTAGAAAAAAAAGTGTCTGCTTTTCTCCAAAAAAAAAATAAAACATTTGCTGGATTCTGTGATTAATTTCAAGAATTATTCTAATAATGGTAAGAAAATGGGTAGTCCAAGAAAAAGCTTTGACAAACGCCAGAAGACTGAAGATTTACCACATCAATACTCTCCCGAAGAGTTATCTTTTACTGCTCAGATGAGTCTACGAACTTCGGGTAAAGTAGAAGCGTCAAAAGTTGTGAAAGATGTGACCACAAACTCTCCTAAAAGAGCCACCCAATACAAATTGACGTACAAAAAACTTGAGAGCCCTAAACAAAAAACTGCTTTCTGGAAAAGAAGCTCTGTCGATAATCGTTGAAACCAAACTTACCAGACACCAATACAACATTATAAGACTACATGATAGACCAAGATTTCCCTCTTTTTAAAAAAGTTCAACTCGCCAAAAAAGATTAGTTATCCCCCCAAGGAAGATATTACGGTTACTGAAACTGTTGTCGAGGTCAAATTGCAAGCTTTGCTTAATCATACGGTAAATCGGTGTAAAGCTCAAAAGGAAGTTTTGGAAGTCCAAAAACATTATGTTTTAAATATTTTGGTGTTTATATGTAAATGGGGTCTGGACGGTTCTTCACAGTCTGAATGTAAACAGCACTTTTCGGATCCAAACGCTAAGGACTCTAATTTTTGTTATCGTGTCACTTGTCCCAATTATTCTACAAACAATTCCAATTGGTTATGATATTGATGTAGGAAAGTTTCAGGAATATGCCAGATTCAGATCCTTGTTATTACAAGCTTAAGGAAATTACCACAAAAACGTTTGAAACATTTTGAAAAAGATGCTCTCGCTTTATTAAAGGGATCTGATCCTAACGATACTTCCGCCACACCAGCGATCTTTCCTTCAGAAAATTCTTCAGACACTGAATAAAAGTACCAACATTACTTTATGTTCTTATTACTATTGTATGTTTCTATTATTGCATTTTCCTGGTAAAACCAATTTAAAAAATTAAGAACATAAATTTGTTTATTATTTCAATATCAGATGTGTTTTATTAATACTTCATCACTTTCATGCAATAAAATACTATCGCCAGAAATTCATGGTTTTGGCCCCTTTGTGCGGCGGCTGAATTCTTCGGAAGGCAAACAACTTTATTTTCTTCTTTTTTTTTATAATTAACGCGCGCACAAGGGACTATTTGTTTCCCTTTTAATGTAGAACACACTGCGCGGGCATTAGGAAGATAGGGAGGGAAAGATAGGAGGTGTCGATTAACATTGGTTTTGAATGTTAGCAGATCAAAATGGCAAGGGAAAATCTCGCCGGGTAAACTATTCCAAATTCGTGTTGTTCGGCTAAAAAAAGAATCCCTATAATTCACGGTTCGTCTAAAATTGGGCTCAAGGGTGAACTGATAAGCATTCCTTGCGAGACGAGTATTACGGGAGAAACTTCTGGCTACTTCGATTGAACATTTTTTATAAAATAATCGATAAAATAAGGAAAGACATGAAACATTGCGTTGGTGTTCGAGAGGGTCAGTTATTTCAGCGGTGATTCTATTTAATATCAATCTTAACGCTCGATTTTGTATTCTATCAAGCAGTTGAAGCGATGTTTGTAAAGCACCTGGCCGGGGGGTGGGAGTTATACTCGAGTTTAGGGCGTATGAACGCTTTAAAATTGTAGCCAGATCAGATGGGGAAAAATACTTCTTACACCGATACAGAAAACCTAAGCACTTAGCAGCATTCTTAGCGATCTCAAATATATGGTCGTTCCAACAGAGGTCGTCTTTGACACACATACCGAGTACTGCGAGCTTTTCGGTTTCTTCGATGTAAGTGCCATTCATGGACAATGGCATTGGGGCTATGTTTAGCTTTAACGACAGAACACAGCATTGAGTTTTCGAAGCATTAAACTCCACACGATTCCTATTCCATTTGACAATGCTGTATAAATCGGAGTTTAATGACCTTGACATAGGGCACCGTTGCAATTGTACGTCCGAAGGCGAAGGACGTGAATTATCGAACGAATATGAAAAGCTGAGGGTAGAGTCGTCAGCAAAACAGTTAAGTGAATTAGAAGTAACAGACAGATGATCATTTATAAAAATGAGGAAAAGAGTCGGAGACAGAACAGAGCCCAGGGGCACACCAGCATTTATTTTGTGGGAATCAGACTTGAATCCGTCCAATACAACTTGTATTAAACGGTCCAGAAGATTGATTCCTTTTCGCAACTCAATAAAAAGTTTGTGCAAAGTTTTGGTTTCAAGGCAATTATGACGCTACATCGCTCAGAGTTTTTCAAACGATCACTTTGTTTCAGTCAAAGCAGTGGATTGTCCACTGATTTTATATGATTTATAGAAAATCTTCTTAGAAGTATTTGAAATGTCTAGTTTTACCAGAAGATCAACATTATCCACATTATATCATGGTCGTTGCAAAATTTCCATGAACAGATCTTCAATGATCAAAATTAACATCCACACTATATGGTGGATCACCCTTAAGATTTGTCTGCCCATTTCTGTTTGCTAGAGGCATAGGGATGTTTCAGACTACTTGGTATATATTATATACGTATCAATGTATAGATAGTTCGATTACCCCTCAGTTGATCGATTTTCAAACTTTTTTTCTTGTGCGTGGGCTCCATGGCCTACTGTTTACTTATCCAATAAAAAAATTAGACACAAATAAACACAATTGATCATCTTGAATTAATTAAATAATTCAAAGATATGCAAAAATAAAAGAATGAACAATTTATTTTTCAAACGCTCCAGATATCCAAAGACACAATTCCCCATGGCTAAACGATGCTCTCAGTATTAAGCTTACTTGTTTGAAATTTATTTAAATTTAAATTAAAACCAACTTTTATTCTATTATCCAATTAAAAACCCAGTTGGAACATAATAAAAACAAAATGTGGGTTGCCAGACATTATATTCAAATCCATTATAGAGACCGTGACCCAGGCGTTTGTTCTCAATGTACTGTCTGTTACACCATTTGCAAAGTTTGCAGACAATTTACATTAAATTAGATTTTTATTTAAATAAAATAGTAAACAAAAATTCCCGCGTAAAACTAACCTATTGATAAAAAAAAATTAATAATCAGCAACAAAACATTTTTCTGTGTCTCAAAATACATAAAATAATTTATCATCGCACGGAACAGGAAATGGATGCGTTCATTGATACCACACCCTTGCGACCATTAGCGGAAACAGTTTGTTATATTGACATACCTGATAATTAAGGGTAATCCTTTGGATTACACGCAGGTATTCCACTTAACCAATAGCAGTCATTTATAAGGATAATCCACAAAATATTTGGTCTCAGGAGTAAATGTTGTTTTTCAATTCAATTGTTTTTATATATTTCAAGAATTTGTCTTTGAAAAATGCTAATTTGTATTCAGAAAAAGTGCAAATTTGAATAAAAAAAAACTGTCCCAATCCGAATACAAGTACGATTACAGTTATACACACGAAAAATCTAACCTGCATGGGGGTATAAACTTTCAACACACACAAATCATAAAGTTCACTTTTCTTTAGCCAGGGAAACAAACTTATGTCCTTCAAGGAGCAACAAAAAAAACTTTCTTTCCCAAAACTTTACAAACTCTCTCCTTTTGTTTTTTTCAATAGGAGTGAAAAAAATCGAAGAGTTTTCTCGAACAAAACTGTAAGTTGTCACAGGAATCTCTGTTTGCCAAACACATAGAGAAATAAGTATAAGGATCTCGGAAAATTGTCATCAACTCTCGGTATAATTCTTTTATTCCAATGCGTCCTTAAAAACAGGATACGCAGGACAACAAAAGCCACACATACATTTAGATAGACCGACAACGAATATGAGCGTAAACCCGCACAGGTCCCCCCTTACAGTTTTTCCCCCCAAAAAAGAGTCCAAATTAAGTATCCATTTCAAGTGAGCGGAGCAAAAGAGACCGATAAATGAAAAACGTAAAACGAAACACGATGTCAAACTACGGCGATTAACTCGATGTATTCTCTCACAATAATAATCGATTAAGATGAACTTCCAGCTTCCAGTTCCATTTACATGGGACAGGCGATGAAAACGTCGATGACACGAAACCACACCGCGCGACGCCGCCAATGTAATAATGACAGTATAGTGTGCTGCCGCTGCCGCTGGCTGACATACATGTTCAGTCATCAACACACAAATTAGAATTAAAGGCAACACGCTACACGCAGTGTGCCAGAGTGTGCAAATCCAGAATTACTGTGTAGAGAAATGTTTTGGTGGTTCTTTGCTGCTCCGGCTATGTAGCAAACCTTTGGAATTGACTAAACCACCCTCTATTGGTAAGTGTTGCCGTCGGCTAGGAATTTTTGTATTTCAATACTATTTTTTCGATAGGAAAAAATCAATCATTCGCTGGTTTGATAAACAGTTATAATAGAAAATGCAATTAGTTTAAAAGATTGAAGTGTAAAAGTGTCTCATTAAAGATTTTAATAATGTTTTTGTAGGAAAAAAGTGTGTGTCTGCAATTGACACATGGCAGAAGTTGAGCTTCAGAAAAGGAGCCTTCCATCGAAGCCTTCAGCCTCCACATCTTGTGAATTTGTTTGTCTCTTTTTGGTGTCGCTTTTTTGTTTCATCGAATTTTCAAATCACAACGGAGCTAAAGAAGTTCCACTACAGTTAGATGCTTGAAACAATGATTTTAAAGAACCAGAATTTAAGCAAGGTTTCTTGAACTACAGTCCATTTGGTTTAAAAAAGGATTTAAGTCGCTCTAATTAACTCTGTGATAAAGATTGAAGATTTTAGCCACAACGAAAAATAATCGTTTAATTGGAGACCTAAGCTTATTTAATGTCATACCATGTTCTTTTTTGTATAAAAATATGAGCTAGTGTCACACTAAATTTGTTATAGTGCCGCGTTAAATTGCCTATAATTTTGCGCCATAAACTTTAAATTTTGATGAGGTTCAACTTTGGATTTTCACCTTTGAAAAATCACTAAAAATTTTATGTCTGTTATGTTTATCATTCGAAGTGAACCCTTAAGAAAAACGAAGAAATTTATTGACCCCGAACCAATCTTTATTTAAAGAATTTTTTGGATGATGTCAATCACGATTTAAATATCAATCAAATACAAACTTACATATAAGCCCAGAATTGTGTTGAGGGAAAGATGTCTGAACAATTGAAAAAATAAAATAAAACCAGAAACTCCTGTGGAGAATTTGAGTTTTTCACCATAGTGATTTATAAAGAGATAAACAGGATGAAAACCTGTTTGATAGTTATCAGTTTCGTTAAAGTCTTACATTTAAAATTTTCGAATTTCACCAGACCATTGTGATATTTCACCGAAATCGCCATGGAAATGTAGTTTGCCAATTCAAATAAAAATACTTTTTTAATGTTCAGCATTCTTTCAGCTTATGTTGGAAGGATGGCGTAGACCAGGGTGCCTCGCGTCGGCCAGCAATTGGGATATATGGAGGAACTTTTTGAAGTAGATCCGACCGGATTCTGGTTGTTGCGTCGATCATGATGATGTATAATTATTTATGCTCTAAACTAGAATGTCCAATCAAAATCAGAAAGTATGAACGAAAGCCCAAACTGTTCTACGTGTGTTGTTAACGTTGCGGTTCTGTTATGTTATTTTAAAACAACAATTTTATATTCAACCCGCATATTTAATGTTTTAAATTTTGAATTGTTAGAACAGTTTTGAAATCTTGAAACCTTTCTGCAGAAATTCCGAATTTTTTATTTAAGTGGAACAGAAGTATGAAATCATATATTTCAGTCTTAAAACACCAAAACGAAAGTCTAAATTCAACATAAATTATTATTATTATAAACAAAGCATGGCCTATTGTCAAAACTTCACGAACTATCGGGTTTTTCAACAGTGACGCTACAAAAGCAGAGCGACAGGGACAGCAAACGACGCCATATTTCTTGCCGCTCTTTTGACATTTCTCTTCAGTAAGGTTTGCTATTTCATGATAAAAAGATATACGAGCCAACGAGTTGAAATTATTAAAATTAACTACCGAAATTCGGAGTCAATGGCCTCAACGTTAAGAGCGCTACGTCCAATTTATGGTCGTCATAATCGTCCTAGCAGATCAACAATTGAGCGTCGTCTAGTGGAAAAATTTGAATCCACAGGCAAAGTACAAAATGTTCCCGTGCCAGTGAGACAAAGAAGTGGCCGTAGTGTCGAGAATATTGCTGCCGCTGAGGTTTCAGTTGCAGAAAGCCCAAATGTGTCTCTCACACGTCGTTCTCAAGCGTTGGGCATCTCTGTGACGTCGTTGTGGCGAATTTTGCGAATAGATCTTGGCCTACATCCTTACAAGATTAAATTAACGCATGAACTGAGGCCACTTGACCACCAGAAGCGTCGTATGTTCGTGAATAGGGCTGAGCAACAACTTGAAAATGATTCGGATTTTCATCGAAAAATCATCTTCAGCGATGAGGCTCATTTCTGGCTGAATGGCTTCGTCAATAAACAAAATATGCGGTATTGGTCAGGCAGCAATCCACACGTACTCCATGAGTCATCATTCCATCCGGAAAAAAATACGGTTTGGTGTGGTTTATAGGCCAGCAGCGTCATTGGGCCGTACTTCTTCCGTGATGATCAAGACCGACACGTTACTGTGAATGAGGATCGCTACCGTTCAATGATAACCGAATATTTTTGGCTCCAATTGTATGATATGGACTTGGAGGACATGTGGTTCCAACAGAACGGCGCAACAAGCCACACAGCGAATGTCACAATCAATTTATTGGAAACCAAGTTTAGAGAACGTGTTATCTCACGAAAAGGTCCAGTCGCTTGGCAGCCTCGGTCGTGCGATTTGACGCTGTTAGACTATTTCCTCTGGGGCTATGTCAAGTCTATGGTCTATGCCAACAAGCCAGCGACGATTGATGAACTTCGTACGAATATCGAACGTGAAATTGCAGCAGTATCGGCCGATTTATGCTTGAAAACCGTCGAAAATTGGGTTCAGCGTCTGGACTTCTGCAAGCGTGCCCGTGGTAGCCATGCAACAGAAATCAAGTTCCATACATTATGGCATCGAACGTACTTTCACAGGAATACTTTTGTAGCGCTCTTATTGAAAAACCCTTTCGTTTTTACTTACGATTATAGGTACTAACTATGTGCACATTAAAAATTTTGCGATAACAATCAAACATGACATTACGATGATAGAGAAACATATTTGAGTTACTGACAAAATTCTGTCTGTCTGTCTGTAGGGATGTCTATTGAACTACAGGCTAAACGGTTGAACCAATCATCTTCAAATTTAGAACATAAGGTTATTTTAATATTCTACAGAAGACTTTAATGTATTTTTTTTAGCTCAAATATTAACAGTACCTTTCATATAACCGTTAAGTAAAAGCTTATTTATCTCGAAAACGGCTTCCCCCATAAGATTTTTTTTTCCTCTACTTTCCTGAGAACTGCTTAACCGATTACAATCAAATTTGATATTCAGAAAGATGTAGATAGACAAAGCAATTTGACATAAAAATATATATTTTGAAATAACTTCTTTTTTTTTTACTTTTAATATTTAAAAAAAAAATTTTTTTAAATCGATATTTTGAATTTTTTTTCCTAATTTTGTTTTTTAAATGTAAATAATTTTTGTGTTTATGTTTGCATTCTTGAACAATTTTTTTTAATTTTTTTTTAAGTTGTTAAATAAAAAGCGTAAAGGCAAGTTTAAGATTCGTGAATATAAAAAATGAGATAACAAGCAAACATGACATTACGATAATGGAGAAGCCTAAAAAAGTCATTGACAAAAAATGTCCGTCTGTCTGTCTGTCTGTCCGGGTGTATATCGATCTGCAGCCTAAACGGGTTAAGCGATTGCCTTCAAATTTAGTATGTGTGTATCTCTTGGCATTCTTCAGAGGGTAAATTGAAATTTTACTTTCACGGTACCTGGCATATAACGATTAAGTAAAAGCTTATTTTTCTCGAAAACGGCTTCAACGATTTTGATGAAAGTTTTTGAGATTTTTTTGTTGGTAGAAGCTATCAGCTAATTAGAACCAAATTTACCGGAAAAGTCTATTAACGGTACCTTCCATATAACGGTTTTTTTTCAATTTTCGACTTTCTCGGTAACGGCTCAATGGATTTAAATAAAATTTTATATTTAAAAAAATCTAAGTATCCAAAATATTTCTACATACAATACTTTTTAATAATTATTTTTTCTATTTTTAATTTATTTTGAATTTTTTTTGAAAATTCAATATTTTTAAAACTTATAAAAAAAAATTATTTTAAAATCAGATGTAAATAAATAAATTTTGCCTATGCACTAGAAAAAAAATACGCATATCACGTTTAAGATGGCTAGGTCATGTAGAGCGAATGGACAACAATGCTCCGGCTCGCAGGATCTTCGATTCCATCCCAGAGGGTAGACGCAGTCAAGGAAGACCTCGCCTTAGGTGGCGCGCTCAGGTGGAGGACGACCTCAACTTGGAGTGCGAAACTGGAGGCATCTAGCCAAAGACCGAGCTGGCTGGACAGGCATGTTGGTTGAGGCCCAGGTTCGTCCCGAACTGTAGTGCCCCTTAAGGAAGTAAGTATGCATTAGAAGCAGTCCTGAAATTCTATGGCATTTTAAAATCTCCACCAGAGCGACCAATCTTTTCCGCCATTTTGGTTGTTTTGATGATTTAAAAAAAAAATGTCTGCTGTCAAATGTAGTGTTCACTATTTTACTCTGTTTTTTATTTATTATTTTCTGAGAGTTTTCATTCCCACTCTTTAAAGTTTGACAGTTTTCCTACAACAACCCAAAAAGTAGACGAACGGACCTAATTTGTGCATCAGAAATTCACAGGGTGGGGAAATTTGTTACTCTCGTGATCTCTCTTCTGTGAAAAACTACAAAAAAATTACAAGATGGAACGACTTTGGACAGTTTTTCGGTGATTTTCGGCGAATTTCGTAATTTTGCACAGCAATTGGAACAAACTTATTATTGTTTCCCAATTAACTTTTTCTGTGAGTTTTTCATCGTAAATCTTTGTTGTGATTTCCGGTCAATTGTTTTCTTTCAAAAAAAAAAAAACAAAAAAAAGGACAAAATCTTCAAAAATGTCAATTTTTATTGTTGTTATTCCGGTTTTCACTACCAAGTTTGAAGAGATCAGCAGATGATGTTTACGCTTAAGGGGTGATGATTTTTAGCAGTAAATAATGAAAATCTTTCAATAGGTACCAGATTCAAGATGAGACCATTTTGAAGTCCATTTGTGGTAGGTATATATCTATGTATATTTTACAATAGAATAAGAAAAAAGTGATGTAGAAAGATCAAGATGATTATGTAAAACAAAAGAACCTCCTTCCTATTACATGTTTGCTAAAGGACCAAGAAGTTTAAACTAATTTGCAAACTAGATGTGATCACCTTCGTTTCCAGACCCAGGCTATCTGACTGAAGGTTCTCTCAAATTGACATTATGCATTCGAATTTATCTCAGTTTCGAACTTCTTGAAGAAGATATACCGGCTTGTCATTTCTTCTGCAAAATATCCCCTAATTTTTTTTAAAAAACACCCTTGATGTAAATTCTGTCGCCCTTTTGAAATAATAGGGGTCTTGCAAGGTTATTCAAGTTATTCTTTATTTCTTTATTCGACAAAACGTAAATATTTGAGTCTAGTTTGGAGTTTGGCAAGTTTGACATCTGTTAGAGGTCGAAAAGTTTTTTTTTTCTTTGTCTTTGTCTTTCTGTCACCTTAAATTCCCATCCGAAGGTTAAACAACTTTTATTGTACTAGAATTTAGTTACCACATTGGCAGCCTTATTTGTATCACAGATGTTAGAAAAAAATCTGGTTTGCAGCACAGGAAATGGGTGAAAAATGTTTGCCTATCATCCTCCATATTGATTCACAATGAGCAGCAAAACAGAGAAACACACGAAAAGTATATTTATTTACAATTTCATCCAACAATTTAATCATTCGGAGAGAGAAAGCTTGTGACTGAATGCAACGATAGCAGGGAATTCCATTTCCTTCTCGATACTTTTTGTTTCAAACATTTGCTACTTTATTTCTTTAAACACATCAATCTAGACAATTAAATACACACTTAAAATGTAAAAAAATGAAAACTTTATCTAAACAATCTAGTACAAAAATTCGTCTAATCATCTGTTTGCTATTCACAGCCTAGAAATTCAAAAGAGAAGAAACTAGAACGAGAAAGAAGAATTTTTTCATGTGTCACTTTTCAATGGGATTTTTCATCTACTGCGTATGAGGCTTAATTCGAATTCGAATCTTTTGATGTATTTTGACTTCGAACAATTATACAAATAGACGTGTTTTGACATGTCCACAACTTCATGTTTAAAATTATTTTTTCAATAGATAAACACTATTCTTGCAAGTGTCAAAATACGACTTGAAAATGCTTAATTAAAACAAAAATACATATACATCATGACAATGAATTACACGTCAATCTTAATTTGTTCTCAAACAGGCGGTGATCACCATGGTGTCATCGAAACGTCGAAACTCATAATAGATGTCACTGTAACAACATAAGATTTTTTTACTTGTCTTAATTTTTTTATTTTTCAAACAAGGCAACACTTAAATCAGCGCAAAGGGTAATCATCATAACCAGAGTTCGTCTTCATCCCTCTATGGTTCCGGAGAAGTGTATAGGTTGTTCATCCATGGTGTGATTCTAGAGTTGTTCCTCATTCTGTGTGTATTGTGACATGCGAATTGCGACAACGACCGACCACAGTGGGTCGTGAGTGAAGAAAGTGTAACGAGAAGCAACAAAATTTACATACACGACTCCGACGAGCGGAGAGCATAGTGGCATAAAAAATTAATCAATTTTTTTATGCCTCCGTTGTCGTCGTCGTCGTCGCGCGTATAACAGTAGCCCAAGCTCGAGATCCAAATAAACAAAGCTGGAAAAATTATGTATGCATGCAAAAAAGAGAGAAACTACCCTGCGAATGTATCTCTAGCTAGCCTCCATAGTATGAAAACAAAACTGAAAGAGATAGACAACACATCCGTATCCGCAACCATTATATGTAGAAGTGGACAGGAATTTCATTAAATTTTCTCGACATCAACAACACTCACATCAATGAAGGGTAATTAAATAATAAAAGAAATGATATCAGACAAACCAAATTAATCGCTATTTAGTATCTATGGATTGCAAAAACAAAAGCCTGACGTGGAAAGAGCATTTCAATAACGAATCCCAATCTGGTGATAAAAGATAACCCAAGATAAGCACGAAACCAAACACTTGTCTAAAGTTCAGTCAGCCAAGTGTATAGGAAATCTCGAGGTATAGGTTCTGTTTTAATGGGGGCGCTACACTTTGTCCTTGTTGCACCCCCAAAAGCCAGTGGGTGGTGTGGATGGGTGAGTGGAACAACAATAGGCTGCCTATCTAGGTGTGCCGTTGTCGATGGCAAAATGTCAGACGCCTAGGTGTACCTACGGAATTTTTTCCTGCCAAAAGGGTTGATTTTTCTTTTTTCCATTTCACAATTGTGAATACATAGTTTTGACTACCAAAAAGGTGTAAGCTCAATGGGGCTTCTATAACTCTCTGTTAGGTTAGCTTTGTTTGTTTTGTTTACCATAAAAATGGTGAATAGTAATTCAATATTCACGGACTGTTGCTTGCATGGGAAATTCAAAAACAATAAATCCAATGATTTATTGTCTGTAGGTCAGGGTTAGGGGAAATCGTATGATGCCGGAATAAATTTACAATTATTTATAAAAAACAAATATTTTGTTTCGGGTATTTTTGTCAATAAATTCCTTTTTTTCATTTGATACTTCATGTGTCAAAGAGACATACAGGTAGTTTAGTTCTGCCAAAGAAAAGAAAACAAAAGAGGGGGTGTGCCAGTGCCAGTTTGTTTCTGTATTGTTACGTTACGTGCCCCATGTTCTAGAATAGAGTTGAGAATTTCTTTCGAGCACTCTATTTATAGATGGCGGAAATGGCAGCAGCGGGCGGCAAAATTGTGTGCTGAGTTATTGTTAATTGGAATTTTTATATTCTCAACTCATGAATGTCATGCCGAAATCCGAATTGAGGTAGGCAAAAGTTTAGATAGTTATGCTAGCGCTCGTTGAGTTGTGATTGGATTTATTACTTGACATTAGTTGGGGCATTATCGGATTTTTTTTTTTTTCAAAAAATGAATGAATGAATACACACTTATGTATGTATATCGATAACAGTGGGGCAGGAAATAGATGGAGCTATTTTTGATAAAATCGATTACCTACAATCGATTGATTTTGAATGAGTGGATTTACGTAGGTATTACAAATGTGACAGGAATAATCTTTATTGAATCAATTAAGTGCACGTAGTGCTTTGATTTTGATTTTGTTGTAAATCAGTTCATTGATTTTTATTTGTATGTTACTTTTTGGGTAATTTGTAACGAATTTGGTTTTATAGTAAAGCAAATGATATATTTTTTTGATGATGGTAGATTAAGACTTTTATGACATTGAAGTGTGCAAACGGTACGGAAGGAAGGAGATTATCCCTGATCCCTGAGAGGGTGTTTTCATAAACTGCGTTATCCAGGTTCATTCAGTCAAATTTACAATCGAACTAACCTATGAGAACTGCAGTATCTACTTTTCATAAACGACAATATGTCACCGGCGTGGTTCAGATTACGCAGCAATTTTTTTTTGGATGCAGAAAATGTTATTATTAGTCTAGAATTTAACATAACAACAATCTTTTCATGCCTAGGAGAGCAAAGCCAAAGTAGAACATTATATAAATAAATTGGCACGACTATGTGGGCTGACCACGACAAAAATTACAGCCAAGTAACATCTTTATTGGAATGCAACAAGGGAATGTTCTGACTTGCATCCTCTTCAGCCTGGCGTTGGAGAAAGCAATCCGTGACTGGCACGTCAACAAGAGGGACCATCGTCACCGACATCGATATTATCGTTAGAAGTCAAGAAGTTGGGCAAGACTCCTTTTTCCAAATCAAGCAGGCGGCACAAAACCTTGGGCTGCCAAATACATGTTGGCTACGTCTGCGAGAAGTGTTGGTCCAACAAACAGGAGCATGAGTTTGAAGTAGCACAATCCTTTAACTACCTTGGGTCAAAAATAGCAGCCGATAATAATATCTAGGAAGAAATACGGGGCGGCTGCTAAAATCGAAAAGAACCTACTTTAGCTTGTCGGGGCTCTTCAAATCCAGAAACCTTATCTTAAAAACTAAGCTGCTACTATACAAGACTATAATCTTACTAGTACCCCCAAATGAATCCGAGACTTGGCTGCTTACTAGAAGGCACTCTTATCTATTAACAGTGTTCGAGAGGAAAGTGTTACGAAGAATTGTTGGCCCCGCGTGCGAGGGAGGACGATTCCGGAGAAGATACAATCATGAATTGAATGAAATCTGCCTCGAAGCAGATGTTGTGGAAAAAATAAACACAAAGCTCGAAGCCATGGGGTGCGAAACTGGATGACGTCGGCCATCAATAGGCATGTATGGAAGAACTTGTTAAACAAAGAACGGAACTGATCCCAGTTGTTGTGCCGATAATGATGATGATGACCCGGGCAAAACCAAAGCAAGAAGAAACACCCAAACTTGACAAAATACGACGATATCCAGCTATAGCTTTGAAGTTGTTAGGGAATTAGTCTTCCTGGGCTCCGCTATTAACTCAAAGAACAACACCAGAGTTGAGATCAAGAATTACCCTTGCCAATTCCTGCTTCTTGGGCATAAGAATTCAATTAAATAACATCTCTCTCTTTCGGGCAACTAAAGTTTTCCTTTATAAGACCCATCATGCCAGACGCATGAAAATACTCAAAACTGGATGAGGACCCTTTAGGGTGCATAAACGCATAGTGAAGAAGGAGATACAACGAGGAACTATGCGGGCTTTACAGCGACACAGATCTAGCCAAAAGAGTAAAAGTCCATCGTCTCAATTCGCTGTCTCATATAGAGCGGCAAAGTAGAGGAAGCCCGAGACTTAAAAGGAGCGCACGCAAATGGAAAAGAACCTCTACCAACTTCACGTGCAAAACTGGAAACTGAGCTTCTGTCTGGAGAAGCTTGTTGGTTAAAGCCCAGCTCCACTCCGGACAGTAAACCCACCTTAGGAAAGAAGGAAGTCTGCCTGACTGCGTTCTAAAAACTGTCCCTTTCTTACCAGCTCATTAGCTTTTTCGTTTCCTAGCATACTGCTGTGGCCAGGAACCCAGCAGACTTATATTATGCTGGGCTCAAAGAATTTAGCTTTTCGCGACAACAAAAATTGCTATTATCGCTGATTAAATGTCAATGAAAAAGGTGATATCAGTCTCCATTGCAGCCTGGTTAAGCAACTGCCGTCACTGCCAAGACCTCGGTCTGAAAAACGCTAGTGAAATCGGGAGTTTTGACGCCTTCCTTTCTTCGGCGATGTACTTAGGTAAACAAAGCCAAAATAGAGGCTTACAGGTTGTGGCTACGTTAAAGAATTAGAGCATCTTTTAATCTTTACTGGTAGAGCGAAGGAAAAATGAGGAACGCTTACCCAGGAGAAAGAAAAAAGATCGCCAGCAGACTACTTCAACTAGTTATTGAGTCTCGATGACGGCCAATGATCGACCTGGTCCAGTCAACCAGTTACAATCACCCGACCAAAATGAGATCAAAGTAGCCACTGCAAGACTAAAAACCAACAAAGCAGCTCGTGCCGATGGTCAACAAGCGGAACTTTTTGCGCAAGCTCGAGATGACCTGGTCAGGTGCATACACCAACTCATTTGAGAAATATGGTCGGAGGAAAGTATGCCCAATTATTTGATACTTAGAACCATCTAACCAGTTCGACTACCCTGCACCAACTATTGATGAATAAGCCTTTTAAGATCTTGTCCAGCTTTTATGTGAACGTATTAAGCCGTAAGATGACGGAATAGGTCCTCACCAAGCGGGTTTAAGACTAGCAAAAGCTACGATCGACCAATTTTTCACATTGCTGCAGATCCTGGAGATCCTGGCCAGCGCATCAGGCATTCATGCGATCGAAAGAACCAAGCGGGCAGTAACCGGTGCTTTCACTTCCATGGAGTCAGCAGCAAGAATGGGAATGGTTATAAACGAGGACAAAACCAAGTATATGCTTTCATCAACGAAAGTACAATCCCACTACCGACTTGGATTGATAGCTCTAACTTCGAGGTAGCCAGTGAATTTGTCTACCTGGACACTGCTGGAAACACAAGGAACACCATCAGCGCAGAAATTAAACGGATGAATATCGACGCTTCAGCGCGCAAAGCCTTCGAAGACATATCCGAGGGAGTCAGAAGCAAGGTTAGACCTCATCTTCAATGGAGCGACCAAGTAGGGGAAGACCTCATTGGAATGCAAGAATGGAGGAGCACATTAAACCACACCCACGCTATGTAGCGCCACCAAAAGCAAGGTAACGTAAGGGTCAATCAACAGTGAGGAAGAATAAACCCTTCAATTCGGTGGAAGAGACCATCAGCTCCTCCCTTTCGAAGTGATTATTTAACAAATAATTTTGCTTCCGAGACATATTCTTAAGGAGTCAAGGCCAAGTGACTTGAACTCTCAATAATTCCAGCGTGTTTATTGCTAATCAGAAAGATCGGAGTGCAGACAGAGTTTACTCTTGATGAATGAAAAGAATCATTTCATTGCTATGGGCTCTGTCCCGGAGAAAAAATAGGCGACTTGGACGGGGAATCGCGCCCAGACCTTTTGGAATAGCAGTCCGGCACAATCAACCAAATAAATCGGCGATATTTTTATAAAAGAATATAGATCACCAACTGTTTGTCAGAGCCTTTGTAAGGTAGTCCCTCAATCTTAACATTGCATACAAGATCCTCTCTGCTGCACTGTTTGAACGTCTAGAGACATTCGTCATGATAGGTTTATATCAGTTTGGTTATGGCAAATAAACATGTATACCTCTTTGAACAGTCACGTGAACTATAAGGAGTGATTGAAGAGTTATAAAACAACGGAAACCTTATTCAAGAGATCCCTTACGTTAACGTTTTTTGATTACCTGCAGCAGAGCTATTAAAACCTTACTTTGAAAACAAGATCGATGCCAAAAAAATCCTTCCCTCTGTAACTCAACTACAGATGGTCAATACACCTGGTTTGGATCACACCCTAAGCCATTTACCGCGAATCGGGAAAGATATACCCAATGATAAGTATACAACAATACTTCATCTGTTGCGATAGCTTCACTTGACTGCCTTTTCCAGAAATGTTTGCACAACAACTGATACTCCTGGATGGTTGAAGATCAACAACTGAAAGAAAACCAAATGGATCAGCCAAGTTATCATTCCTAAATTCAAACCTTCACAGGAGTATCTACTGCCATCACCAAGAGGTAACATCATTCTGACCTAATTTACAATGTCTTTTCTCAAAGATCCACTAAAAAAACAATTTGAATTCTCTAAACACCTTCATGTGAATGTTTTCAAAATATTCTTCGTCTAAAAATAGCAAAACAAAACAAAAGTAAACAAATTAAACAAAAATAATTTCAACTTTACGATTTGTTTACAAAAAAAAATCCAAAACTTTGCAACTGTAAAAGGCAAAGCCTATTTTTTTTTTCTTTTCTTCTTCTGACATAAGATAACATTGAAACAGAATGGCATAGCCATACCTTTGCAATCAATCCAAAACGGCATAACTATTGTGTGTACCTACATACCTGCATTTTATTACTTCTCTGCAATGTTAAAACAGAAGAAACAAGAGAACAGGCAACGTCGCTTTTGAAAAAAAAAAGAAGGTAAACCAGAGTATTCATACATTCAAAGGCAAATGAATAATGTTGTTGTTGTTTCATCAGTGTATTGTGTTGGGTATTAAAAAACAAGGAGAAAATGATACAAGAAAAAAAATGGCGACATTTCGGTTAATTTGTTTTTCAAAAAAATGAATATATCCAACAAATAGATTAGAAGAAAACACTTTGGAATGAAATAAAAATGACAAAACTTCTGTTTATTTGTGCGAAAATTCATTGGAAAACAGTTTAATTGATGAAAATCCAAATCCATCACGGATTTTCCTACTCCATCGAACAGAGTTGCCAGAAACAACCATTGTTGTGAAATTTAATTTTCAACATTTTGACACAAGAGATCAACGGCTGCTGCATAGCCATCCTAAGCCATCAGAGCGAAGGAGACAAACAGATTCAGGAAAAAGAATGCGTTTATTTTTAGCCCACAAGAATTTTTCTGTTTCCTCTCGTTGCGTCTCTTTCGCTTTGATTTTTTTTCATGACATGATATGCATTTGCATGCCTGAAGCCTGACACTGACTTTCTTTTTTTTTATTCAAATTAATTAGCAAATATAACGCACCTGGTCGATCCAAGGACTGTCGTCGACTCATTGGCGGTTCTCGGTTTTATTATAAAACGGTGAATCTCGTCGTCGGCGCCCACAAAATGATGATTCCCTTCATTCGCCGAAAATTCAGGGCAATTCCGAAAGAGGAGCAACAAAACGAATTACATCTCATTACACATATACACACACGCGCACTCACGATATTGGGCCCAACACGAATACACCTGAACAAATTATATACTTTTGTTTCGCTTTTCACATGGAGGACGACTACTAGGCAGACAAGAAGAATATTAGAGTACACTTGGTTTTTCCGTTTTTCCTTTGATTTTCTTCAAATTTTATCGAAACATTTAGGAAACAAAAAGATCAGACGAGTTAAACGACGAAATATTTTTTTTTACAATTTTCACACAAAATTTTCTTTGTTTGCACTTTTCTCCAACTTTTTTTGGAATTCCTTGATAGTTCTGTGGTATTTGTACAGCACTGCTGCTGCTGTTTGAACTCTTCTCTTGTTTGGTGAGATGAGGATGAGGATGGATAATTTTGGTGTTGGTCAACTTGACTGGTACGTGCAGAGGTCGAACTTATGGAGCCGCAGCAGAAGCAGGTACAGCACCAAAATAATGCATTATTTTGTTTGCAAATTTATTTCGGAATATTCTCAACCACACTTAATCCAATAGGAGATATTTTAATGCATTTTATGACAAATTATTTGTTTTTTTTTGCGATATTTTGAACACAAATTTCAGAAGGAGACCGTTTTGCTGTCGACTCGTTGGTCGTGATGTTGTGGCAGACTTCACCACCTTGATTTTTTAATTGTGGTGAAATGAATGGTGATTAAAGACATGGCCGCTGGAAAGAGATACATGTATAGTGGTTTTTGCTTGATGGTCGCTTTTTTTTGCTGTTTTCTCTTTTTGGCACAAATTGGGTGAGGTGAATTTTGTTTTGTAGTAGTTGGTGTTACTGGCGGAATATGGGTGGATACACATTCTTTTCAAGAAGTCCACTTTAAATGATCGTTTAAAAAAGGTGAAAATATTGATAATCAAATTATCAAATTTGACAATAAAATATTCGATTGTAAACTTAGGAAGCCCCTTTTCATTTGTTTTTTTAGATTGATTTATAGTTTTTGTAAGTATACTCAATATAAATGAGAACGAAAAGTGTAACAATTTCAAATATATCCCTATCATCGGAAACGAATTTCTCCGACTCATACAAAATGTTTTTTTATTCCTCATTATAATCATACAAATCTCTTTCAAAGCGGTTACACCTCCAAAAAATATTCAATGTGCGTTTGAAAAGGGAAATATTAAAAAGCGTCATTTGACTTAATAAGATAATGAAGAAAAGCGACTCAAACTTCAATTGTATTTTTTCCGTTTGCTGGTTATTTTCAATGACAATTGATAATTTAAATAAAAACCAATGATACTACGAAAAATCACGTAAGATTGGAAAGGCAGTTTTTTCGAAATAGCTTGTTGAATCATATCATTTTATCTCAGATTGTTTTACAGGGTTTTTAAAAAAGAGCGGGTAGATGTTAGAACGTTAAACGACCGCACGGATCCGAGCGCGGTTCAGTTTTCAATGACTCTTCTACATTGACCCTTCTTAACTTGAGTGATGTTCACCTTATTGTGGTTTATTCGTAACTTCAGGAAACATCGCAATAAGAAGTCTGGCGGGGTTAAATCACATGATTCATTTCACCTCTCAAAAACAATGTTCAAATGGTTTCTGCAGAATTTCGATATTGGAATACTCATGTAGATAATAATGGTTTATCATTTGGTCGTGGTGTTTAATCATGTAACTTCCGATAGTAATTTTGCATCAGTAACTGAATAATAAACAACAGGTTCGATAGATGCCACAAAAAAATGTAGGCTACAGACCGCCAAAATCTACCCGAACCTTCTTTTGGAATTGAAAATGTCTGCCAAACTCCGAGATTTTATTTTGTTGAGAACAATACAAGGAATCATGAGAAACACGCGGTTTAGGAAACAGAGAACTGTTTACTGAAGAAATGAAATTCCTTGCCAAATGCAAAGACGACGTCGGTTTTGAAAATATGGAAAAACCATTTCTTCAGACTGTATAATGGCGATGAAGAAACGAATTCCACTGTCAGGCAGAATGATTAATTCTATTTGGGTGAAGTAAAGCTAGCTTAGCATAAGAGTAATAAAGCCCCCGAAATAGATGGCTAAGATGCCGAACTCCATAAAGCTACAGCCGATGATTTGGTTTGAAGTATGAACGAATTTATGAGCAACATATCGTCAGAAGAATAATAATGATTGTTTGCACGATAACCAGGAAAGGAGAGCATCTGAACTGCACTCATTTGAGATGCATCAGTCTTCTTAAAGATCTTTTACGCTGTAGTATGTGAGTACCAAAGGCCATTTGTAAGCAATCTGATAGGTTCATTGCAGTGCGGCTTTAAGCCAGGAAAGTCCACCATCGACACCCCGGACTATGTAGCGCCACCTAAGGCAAGGTAAGAAGAACAAGAACATACAGAGGTAGTATAAAAAGAAACCCAATCTAGACAATAATGAACACAAAGGTATCGACATTTTAACTCCTTAAAACGTTCACGCAAGTGTGCAAGTCAAAATCCCTGGGTTGACATGATTAGTTATCGAAGTGTCGTTAAAAAAAGATCAAATACAAAAAAACACGGGACATTCAAATATCAAACAATGTCGATTAATATAAAAAGCAGAAGATTCCAAATAAATTGTAAGAAAGAAATTTGAAAACCAAAAATTATCAAGAAAGAAGCGAAATACTTTAAACTGAATACTTTAATGTTGCTGACGAATTTTGGCTAGTAGCATATTTGTTTATTTATATTAAATTAATTTGTAATTCGTAATGATTATGCTGACATTAATTTTCGCAAGGAAATATTATACATAATTAAAAACTTATTCTATTTGAATCGAAATCAATTCGGATTTTCGTCTTTTTGGATATGAAATCGCTCTTTATTTTTACACCGATTTAAGACTTCGTTGTTTGCAAACAAAAATAAAAATAATATTTTTAACTAAGTATCTGTAAAGCACATTGGGTCATATTCATAAAGATTTACTAAAGTCGATAATTCTAAGTCTACAGTTTTAGTATATTTAGTTAAGTAAACATAGCTGCTATTTATAGACAATTTCTTTGCTGTGATTAACTAAACTGGAGATTAGTGAATACATCTACTACAATTATACTTCACACGATGACAAGTTTGACATCACAGATGTCACATGTCCGTACTGCTGCTGTGCCATCAAATTTGTCTAAGCCAAGAAAGGTTCTTTATAAAATGTTTATTTAAATTTTACAAAATAAGAATACAAAAAACAAATATTCTGAGAAATTCCATGAAGGTCAGCTATAAAAAGGATTTGAACGTACTTAAATGTTGCAAACAATTTTTTTGTGTAAGTACCTACCTATATCACTCTGGTGGACATTTCTTTCAAAACATCTCAACACCGTAAGAACTTACAGGCTTCCAGAAATCGACAATCCTCTCTTATTAGGAAGCTTTTCCAACTCTAACAAATTTATTAAATAAATGGTAGTTTCCTTGTCGAATCGTTATTGTTCGTAAAATTGTTTGTAATTCAGTCTTGCTACTGGCGCATCATTTATTATGTCCATGTCTTATAGTATATCAAGATCTTCTTCTATATTGATATCAAATGACATTTAAAAAAAAAATACTTGCAGAATCAGACATTTATCTAAGAATTATTAAAAACGCATTTGGTTTACAATAAAATGAGAAAATGTGAAATGATATGCTTTCATTTGTCATTTGGTAGCCCTAATAGCAACTTAAACATAGCTTCACTCACAATTAAAATTAAACTTCAATTTAATTCTTAATCTTAAGTTTAAATTTGATTATGAATACCTTAAACTTAGTTATAACTTAGCAGCTGATTAAAAATTGTCTATGAATATGCCCCATTGTCTTTTAGAATGCAACATGAGGTTCCACGACACTAGTAAGAAGAATTAGAAAGATAGGGAAGAATTTTTTTTTTGGCGCAGTAGATCGAGAATTAGGTGACTATTTTCTCACTTAAAATTCACGGACGGCTCTAGCTTGTACTAGGAGTTAGAAAAAAATCTTTTTAACCTGAGTATCGAACTGGCGACCTACGTGTCAGAAGCAATCATCTTACTTTTTACTTTGCATTGATTTTTATTTTCACTTTTACTTATATCTACTTAAATGCTAGACAAAAATCTTAAAACTAGCTAAAAATATCATCTTAATTAAATTACTGGCCCTATGCGGGCGCTCTAAATTAATCTCTAACCTAAATTTAATTGCCTTTCGGCCTAAAAATAACTTGAATTTATCTTATCTATATCGGGTTTTATTTTTTCCCAGAAAATTAAAAAGAAAACTGGTTAATCTTTATCAACTTAACTTAATCTATCTTAAACTACTTAAAATAAACTAAAGATAAACTTAAAATAACTTAAAATAAACCTAAAATACTTAAAATTACTTAAAATCATCTTATCTACTGCACCAATGCCACCCGCATTCTATAAATTCTATAATTTAATTTAATAATACAATTATTTTGCTACTAAAAACTACAAAATCCCAAAACCATGTTTTTCTTGAATTGCTTTGAACATCCTCTCATTGCCAAAATTAAATTATTGACTAAAATTAAATAAGCAAATCAAAAG
Source organism: Platycheirus rosarum (assembly GCA_963971375.1). Classification (NCBI taxonomy): domain Eukaryota; kingdom Metazoa; phylum Arthropoda; class Insecta; order Diptera; family Syrphidae; genus Platycheirus; species Platycheirus rosarum. The sequence goes on along the minus strand of OZ020509.1, from coordinate 123,043,109 downwards.
CTTAATACATGTTATTAATATTTGTTCAATTCAACTTCAATACGCCTGAATGCAGCCGTTCCCACATGCAAGTACCAACATTTAAAAACAAACACGAACAAAAAATATCCCTGGTCCATTTTCACCACATAAGTTTGACACTGACTTGGCTTTTGACATTTGCTGATGCATTTGCATTCGCAATTTTTTTTTCTGCACTAACTTTCGGTAGTCGAAATATCACAAATTACACAAAAAAAAATGGCTAAACGTTTAAGTAAACTGGATCCGAAGAAAACTTTGTTTCTTCTTTGCGATATCCAGGACAAATTCCGTCCGACAATGACATTGTTCGATAACATGGTAAAAAATACAAGCAAATTGGTGAGTTTCTGGAATGGAAAAAAAGGACGGCTGATAAAAATAAATTTCCCCCATTCATTGCACAAACCATACTAATTGCATATTCGAACCAATTTCAAGGTCAACGCCGGAAAAGTACTCGAAGTTCCTCTTCTGGCCACCGAACATTATCCAGAAAAATTGGGAAAAACTGTTAAAGAAATTGATGTTAGCCATGCAGCTGGAATTATTCCGAAAACAAAGTTCAGCATGATGGTACCACAGCTGGAGTCGAAGATTAAAGAGCTCTTTCCAGATCAAAAACCCAAAGATGTTGTTCTCTTCGGCTTGGAGGTAGGATTATTCATTAAATCAAATCTAAATTGACTGATAATAACGGTTTTCTCCCAACAGTCACACGTTTGCATCGAGCAGACTGCAATCGATTTGATAGAAAACGATTACAAGGTCAATCTGGTCGCAGATTGCTGTTGTTCTCGCCTCAACCAAGATCGAGACTTGGCTTTGGAACGATTAAGAGACTTGGGATGCATAATCACGACCAGCGAGAGTGTTATCTTCAACTTGATGCAAGACAAAGATCATCCGAAGTTCAACATCGTACGGAAACTTATTAGCGCACCCTCAGAGGATATGCAACTCTCGAAGGGTGTTCCAGCTAAACTTTAAGATGGTAATGCGGACTTTGGTCGCATTTAGGTTGAGGGAATTGTGCATTTTAGAATTGATGAAACAGAATGTATGTTTAAATGTGCCTTGTTGGTTTAATATGAATAAAGAAGGAAGAGTTTAAGAATTTAATGTCTTATCATATCTTAAAGAGTCTTCCATGGTCTGGCCACAGCAGCCTGGATAATGCGCACAGCTGGGAAGGCATGAGAAACAGGTGATGTTTATCACTTCATGGTAGCAAATGCCTCAGTTTTTATGGTGGGAATGCAAGATAGCGCATTGTGTGTTCCATCTTGTCATCCATTGTTTGAATCTTGTGCTCCTATATGTCAGGGTTAGATTCCATGGTCCAAAACTTATTTCAACAGCATCTTTGAACAATGCAACGACAACTCATACTTAGCTGAGTCTCCCGTAGAGCTCAGCATACAACGCTCTTAGCCCACTCCTTGACCGAAATCTTGACCCAGAAAACCGGTCCAATGACACCCACCAACAAACCACTTTCTTCTTACATTTCTCTTTCCTTGGTCAGCACTTGAATCGATCATAAATCGATTTCCGATCGCCATTGACTTGAAAGAAAACCGAACAGCATGAGCAGTCTACACGCATGCACATATACGCCATCTGTGTCTACCGAAGACAAGGAGCCAACGTAACTCCTTCGATAAAATGACAACCCACATTAGTTGCATCATAAAATAATGTCCATTGAGTTGTCTCAGCTGCAAGAGGGATATTTTATTACAGCCTACAGAGATTATGACATGTGCGTCATAATAGAGATCAGAGGACTTCGTGCCACCAAAGGACACTCCATGCGGCAGAGAGACTTTTAATAAAATTGGTCTGCCTGACGTGCACGTCATCTTCGGCTCCTTATCGGTAGTGGTCATTGGTTTACGAGCCGCCTTTGATAGAGAACCTGAACTCACTTTAAATAGAAGCATCCTCGCCAAGGGACCAATAAAAGAAAAACAACAAAACGAAAGGAAAACAAGATTTATGAACGCGCCTGAGCCAATCCCTTATTCAAACATTGTTTTCAATTAGTTTTCTGTTCCGAATTGGATAGCTTCTTGTTTCGCAGAACAGCGACCTGCATTCATTGCCGCCTTCGCACACATCTAGACATGGCAGAAGCAATAAATTCTACACACACCGTAACCACAACCGATCAGAAACGCTTTGCGCACAGAGATCCAACGCTAGATATCGCTAGTTTGATAAATATCCAATTAAGAATCAGTGCAACTATAGCAACAATTTTTACCCACGACTATGGTGATGGTGATTCCAGGGCAGGGCGATGGCTTTAATCCCAAACGCACACCACTGGGGTGCTCTGAGATTCAATCAGCCAGCATGCTAGGTGTTAGAAATTATTAATTTAGATAGAGCGCGCCGCCGCGCCGCACCGCGCCAGCTGTGTGCCACAACAGGAGAACACGGAACGCAAGCCTGACGATTGAGGTCTCTTCATTAGTACAGGAACTGAATATTGATAAATGCGAAAGAAAGAAGATGTTCGCTGGATCAGTTCATTGGGTGAAGCGAGGCTTTTACTGCAATCGGTTGGGGAATAAAAAAAATTGCAGCATGTGCCATGAATTTATTAAGATCTTCAGTGAGCCTGGCGTTTGTTTTAATGGTTTTGATTAATTCCCTGGAGGACGCCATCCAATTACTGGACACATCGAGGTAAAGGGAACCATTTGTGGCTAAGATGGATTTTTGTAGAAATTATGTTTTTTGTGCATAGTGGCAGATTTAATAATGGATAATGATATGGTGCGGCCGGTCGGCGCGGCGCGGCGCGGCGTCTCGATTGAAGCTGGCATTTGTAAGATGCGGAATCCCCAAATGAACATTTCTCTTTGTTGTCATAATTCATTATCATAAACACTCTAGATACCCGAAAGGGGAGGCTACTGGTGATAGCGAAACCCATCGATTGCAGTGTTGGAACATGGGTGTTCTGTTCGGGCAACGTTCCGAGCGCTTCGCCTATTCTACGGTCGCCATAATCGTCCTACCGAGATGACTATTCACAGTGTGGTGGAAAAAGTTGAGTTCACTGGTCCACACCCGTTCGTCGGCGAAACGCGTTATTATAAAACAAAATACATACAGCAAATGTATTTCAACGCTTCCTTTAGAAGAAAAGGATGGGCTTCGGATATTTCATCAAATCCGGAGCGGAGTCAAGCACGGAGATAGGCTGCATAATTGGAGCAAACACATCCAGCGCAATTGCCTTCGCGGAAGACTTAATTATATGTGCGTCAACACCGGTTGTTTGAACAGAGTTCTTCTTCAGAAAGCGTGTGCTTAGTGTGAACCCTGCTTAATGCATAACCAGCACCAGGGATCCCGGATCTAAAGGCATAACAGTATGGTGCACTTTTTGAGAAGAAGAGCAAATAACCAAGGCCTTGATACCATTGAAGGTGTAAGCTAGACCTGGTTGTTGCATGCACCCCAGAACATTTAATTTTGGTGAACGCCCGAGTTGTTACCGATGGGAAGTCACTCGAGGAAGCTCACCTGAGAAAGAAAGAACTGGAAGAAATTCCATCTTTTTCGTTTCAGATATGTATACTCAATTCGACAGGGATTTGACAAACAGCGAAGCTTCAACGGATTGACAGGATGTTATCACCAAAGTAACGGATTCTGCATTGATCTTCTCTTCATAACGGCCGCTCGATGGATCCTGCGAGGATGCCGAAGTTGCGTCGTTAGAAAAGAAAAAAAAAATGGCCACGACTGGGTACCACGTACTTGCTCTTATGTGCGTAATCCAGTCACATTAGATGGCAAGATCTTTGACAGAAACATGTAATATTAGTAGGACCGATTTTGATAAAATCCTGTTTTTTAATTTTTTTTTTTAATTGAGATTTTGGTATGAAATTTTTAAAAGTTTAATAACATACAGCTGATTTTGAAGTTTAAAACAAAGTAAAGTCGGTTTACGGACGATAATCTTACGTGATAACATCAAGAAAACATTGATGGCAGCAACACCAATATACAGCCCGTTAACTCACACCCACAAACCCTTAAATCCACATACACACCCCAATATCTACATCTACTTTCTACTTTAAGAAAACTCCGCCTATTTGCGATTGTTCTTTTTCATGTTCGCCTGGTGCTTGCGATCGATTTTGGTTGAAAGAACCACAGTATCGCGGTTAGCGGTTAGTTAAGTCATGAGTCTTAACAGCATGAGTCTTATCAGTATGCGTCATGTTATTTCGTACGTGTAGCCTGTCATCGATTTATAAGACGTTATCACGTCAAAAAAAGTTATTTCAAATTGTAGAATTACTTTTTTCAGGTAGATCTTCTTAAATATAAAATTTGACAAAAATCCAATAATCCGTTACCGAGAAAGTCGAATATTAAGAAAACCGTTACATGAAAGGTATCGTTAATAGCCAATACCATACAAAAATTATCAAAATCGTTGGAGCCGTTTTTGAGAAAAATAAGCTTTTCCTTAACATTTATTTGGCAAGAACCGTTATTTTTAGCCCTAAAAATAAAATTTCAATTTTCCCTCTGAGAAATGCCAAAAGACAAAACAAAGACAAAAAACAAATTTGAAGGTAATCGCTTAAGTCGTTTAGGATATTTTGGCACTAACTTTTTTAGGCTTCTCTATGATCGTAGTTATGTCATGTTTGATTGTTATTTCAATTTTATTTTATATTCACGAATCCTAAATTAACCTTATAGTATCTATAATCGCAATTATAAAAGTTGTAGCTAGATTTGATCTTCGCTCATGTTGAATAGTTTTCAATCCCAACTACATTTAACTTCTAAACAAGCTGTTTTAAGAATGCTAAAGAAATAGTTGTTAAAGGCCTTATACAAGTCATGTTGGCGCACATAACGCAAGCTTTTTGACTTCTATAAGACTTTCGTTGACAGGTGTTATAGCATAGCTTTCCATATAAAATGTAATTTTATGACAAGTAAATACTAACAGCTTGCTTTGGATGTTTTAAAAAAAGCCTTACCGAAGCCTTTTAATGACAGCTTTTGCTAATACCTTGTCGTAAATGTTTATATAAATGTACGCATTGGCAGAACTACTTGCTGTTCTACTATAATTTTTTTTTAAGAAAAAAAAGTTATTTTTAGTATACAAAAGAAATTTGTGGGAAGCCTTTTAACAAGTTTTTTGTATTAACTTGTTGTGAAAAGCTTTATAGTAGCTATTATTTTTTATTTTTTGGTAAAGCTTTATACAGGCCTTTTTGAACTTTCATCTGCAAGACTTTTATAGAGCATGCCAAAGTCACTTTTAAAGGCCTTGTCAAATTTTGAAATGTATGGCTTGCGAAAGTTTGCCTTATGCAAGCTCTATACAAACTATTACTTGCCAAGTTCAAAAAAATTGAAACATATACAAACTCAATTGTTGGTTGTGATATGCCTAATATCGCAATTTGGTTCATCAACGTCGTTGTACATGTATGGTTTCAAGCAGGGATTACAGGCTGAGTTCAAAGCTCAAGTTCTAACTTCAACAATTTGGTTGCTTCATTGTTCATCTCCTCTTCGTGGAGCCCCGAGCATCATTAGTCCTTATATGTATATCAACATTGCCGCTTATTGTTTTTTTTTAACTCTTAAGTTAAAACAGGCCTTTCATTGTGGTAGCCTTGTTAAACCCAGCACGTGACAGGTAATTTCGGAATGTTGCCACCGATAAAGGACTTCTTCGGATGTTATAACGGGTGATTTTTTTGAGGTTAGGATTTTCATGCATTAGTATTTGACAGATCACGCAGGATTTCAGACATGGTGTCAAAGAGAAAGATGCTCAGTATGCTTTGACATTTCATCATGAATAGACTTACAATGTCGAATTTTCAGTGAATGGGCCCTAGAAAAATTGGCAGAAAATCCGCTTTTTTATCGACAAATTTTGTTCAGCGATGAGGCTCATTTCTGGTTGAATGGCTACGTAAATAAGCAAAATTGCCGCATTTGGAGTAAAGAGCAACCAGAAGCCGTTCAAGAACTGCCCATGCATCCCGAAAAATGCACTGTTTGGTGTGGTTTGTACGCTGGTGGAATCATTGGACCGTATTTTTCTACCTCAATGTATAGGTTCATGAAATATTGGAGCAAGTCCTTTCGTCGATCACATTGTGGCAAGTCTGCGTAATATCTAGATATGATAAATATTTCAAACCGCAGCAGAGTAGATCAGCCTGCAGCGTTCTTGGAGTTTTTATCTTCTAACTATGTCAAAATAATATCTTTTGCGCAAACATTGTGGATCAGTTAAAAAATCAACTTTCTCTATATCCTATCTTACGCATAGGATTAACGCATCACCTTGCACGCATATATTCCCAATTCCATATCAACATGTGTCTACATTATTCCAGATCTTATCCTCTCCTCCTTAGATCTTAAATACTTATTTAAACGAAGCTAAGTAGGTGTTAGCCTACTCCTAAGCATTCTTCCTGGAAGCAAATCCCGATCAGCAACCAGTCTTACACTCATTTTGCAGGCCGTTATCAGGCCGCCAATATCGCCAGCTTCTTTTAATTTGAGTGTTTCCAATACTAAAGATACACAAAATAGTTAATTAATTATTTATGGACATTTTACCGTATGCCAAGGCAAATCGCATGAAATAAATGTTCAACATTTATCTGCCGCGTGCGCTATTCGAAGTTTGACTTCCACAAATGCTTCCAAAACATGCCAACCGACACAAAACCTTACAAATGACAGAAATCCCAATCAGATAAGTCCAGGAACACATACACTATTGTGGTGGTAAAGTGGGCAACCATCGGATGCAGATGCAGCGGGGATGCTGTGCAGAATGATACGCAAGTGGAATCTTATCTGAGATTAATGCCATCGCGCGCAACTTCTCAGACCGATCGACCGTTTGAAAACAAGCGTGTGGAATTTACGCCTCTCACCCAAAACACACACAGAAATCCTGGCGCTTCCAACCCAGAACTTCCGTCGACATTTATCTCAGCAACACGATAGTGTTTCTTCATCGTTTTTAGCTATTCCCGGTGCACTGTTGGATATTTATTGAATTTAATTATAAAATCACCTCCTAACTTGGAATTATTCATTTTGACCCTTCGCAGCGATAAAGTACCTCCGTGCCAATATAATAAACAAACTGATCCACGATACCGGAGGCAGAGGCTCCTCCAGCCACCGCCCACAGTTTAATTCACATACTTAGCGCAGAATTAATTTCAATAATCTGTTTCTTCAGCACCCCTCCGAAGAGGAATCCCCCAAATAGATTCCACCAGATAGATCGTATAAATTCCGCCCGTACATATTTACTCCTTAGACGATATACTAGATAGTGGCATTTGGGCTTCCTGGCTTTTGCTCCTTGCGCGCCCATATCGTGGGGCATAAATATCCACGATTCTTAGAAAATGCGTCTTCGGGATTCCCAAATGGCATATCATGGGACGACTGCGGAACGATGCGGCCGGCGTGGTAATAATCGCAGTTTAGGAATCAACTACTGGGTGTAGGTATATTTATTTTTTTCGGCAGGCAAACACCACGATAGCATCGTAAGGAGAATCAACATCGCTTAATCTTATTGCATGATAAGGGTAAGAAGCGCAAGAACTAAGTTTGGTTGATGGGGATTGGCATTGAATGTGGGATAGGAAGCCGAAGCTGGTGAGCTGCGGGCAGCATTGGGACGCTTGCGGTCTGCCGGCAACGGATTGTTTGTTTTGTATAACGATTTGCGTGCTGTGCTGCTACTGCGGATCCTTGCTGGCTTTCCTCTCTTGTCGGCTTTCTGGGAGAAATATGTTTTAATTTACTTCGTGGTAATTATATCCAAGGAAACAGCTAATGAAGAGGAAATAGAAGGAAGATTACACAACACGGTTGGCAACAAATGTGTTTTCAGTTAGCCCTCACTACATTTAAAAATTATAATTGACAAAAAAACAATATTGGCCAAACAATATTGGTGTACCCAAGAATTTATTAAGAAATTCGAGTTTTTCCTGGGTTTGATAATCAAAAAAGTTAAGGTTTTTTGACAGTTCTCAAAACAGCGCCCGGATCGGCCGCGTTGTGCAAATTCAACGAACAGAGCCAATATTCAAGGTAAAACTTTGTTCGTGATTAACGTTCGTTTCCCTCTAGCAATTTTGTTGGTTTATATACTTAACAAGCCATATAATATAACAAATAATTTAAGTAACTTCGAACCACAAGCCTTATAGGAGCTTCAACTTAGTTTCTCCGACAGGTGTTTACTGTTTCGATTAAAAAGCCCTAAAGAGGAACTTGTTAATGACTTCGAATACTAAGCTCTATAGAAGCTTTTATATTTTTTAGACTTCACTTTCATTCTTATGAGAGGGCATATTAAACTAAACTACGATTTTTCTCCTTAAAACTTGAAAAATTAGTCCCCATAATGCTAGGGAAAAAAACATTGTCTGTAAAATGGAAAGAAATAGAGAGCAAGGTCCGCACCAGGCGCGGAAGTTCTACCAATCCGTCAGAAACATGTCGCAATACACACCACGCTGTACATATTGTAAAGACGGAGAGGGTAATCTGACCACCGATCCTGAAGGCATTCTGGAGCGATGGGAAGTGTACTTTAATGAACTGCTGAACGGTCAGCTCACGGAAGAAATGGAGACTCCAACATTTCAAGAAGAAGATCTCATGCTGCAGCCACCAAGCATTGAGGAGATAAAACAGGCGATTTATCGGCTCAAAAATAATAAAGCCTCAGGAGCCGATGGTATACCTGCCGAGCTGATCAAACATGGAGGGCCAACACTACATCAAGCAATTCATGAAATCATAGTACACGTATGGAAACACGAAGAGATGCCAGAAGACTGGCGAAAAGGCATCATATGTCCCATACATAAGAAGGGAGATATCACAAAATGCAGCAACTATAGGGGTATAACATTGTTGAGTCCATCCTATAAGATATTCTCCTCTATCCTGCAAGAACGGATAGCCCCATACGCTAATATCATAATCGGCAAATATCAATGTGGTTTTATAACAGGCAAATCAACAATTGATCAGATCTTTACCCTTAGGCAGGTGATGGAAAAAAGTCTGGAATTTAATATCCCAACATACCATCTTTTAATAGACTTTAAAGCCGCCTACGATAGCATAGCCAGGGTAGAACTTTATAAGGCCATGAGAGAATTCGGCATCCAAAATAAATTGACACGACTATGTAGGCTGACCATGACCAACATCACAAGCCAAGTAAAGTAGCCGGTTTGCTATCCAGACCAATCAACATCTTTAATGGACTACGACAAGGGGATGGTCTGGCTTGCATCCTCTTCAACCTGGCGTTGGAGAAAGCAATCCGTGACTCTGGCATGTCAACAAGAGGGACTATCGTCACCAAGTTCAGCCAGATACTAGCTTACGCAGACTACATCGACATCATCGGCAGAAGCCAACAAGCTGTACAAGACTCCTTAACCCAGGTCGGGCAAGCGGCAAAATACCTAGGGCTGCACATAAATGAAGGGAAGACTAAGTATATGGCGGCAACGTCTGCGAGAAATGTTGGTACAACCATCAGGGTAGCGGAGCACGAACTTGGAGTAGTGCAGTCCTTTAACTATCTTGGGTCAAAAGTAGCAGCCGATAACAATATGGAGGAAGAAATACGCGGGCGGCTGCTGAAATCTAACAAAACCTACTATAGTCTGTCAAGGCTCTTTAAATCCAGAAACCTTACCATAAAAACCAAACTGCTGCTGTACAAGACTATGGTCTTACCAGTACTAACATACGGATCCGTGACTTGGGTGCTTACAAAAAGGCACTCTGATCTCTTATCCGCGTTCGAGAGAAAAGTCTTACGGAGAATTGTTGGCCCCGTGTGTGAGAAAGGACGATTCCGGAGACGGAGAAGATACAATCATGAATTGTATGAAATCTATCTCGAAGCAGATGTTGTTGAAAAAATAAAGCTCGGTAGACTCCGGTGGGCTGGACACCTAGCTCGCATGAGCGAAGAGGAACCAACTCGGAAAGACTTTTGCGGTACTTTTTATGGTAGAAGACAACGTGGCAGACTTTGCTTACGTTGGAAGAATGGCGTAGACCAGGACGCCCGAAGCCTTGGGGTGCGCAATTGGTTGGCGTCGGCCAGCAATCGGGATGTATGGAAGAATTTGTTGAAGGAGGCCCGGACCGGATCCCGGTTGTTGCGCCGATGATGATGATGATGATAATGCTAGAAGATAATACACGAAAACGTTATCTTTAAAAATGATGAACAACCGTAAGCTTTATGCCAGCAGTATAAAAGCTATAGCTTGTCGAATTCTAAAAATTGGCCCTTACATAAATTAAATTGTTACTTGTGAAGGGTACAACCACTTTCAAAAAAGTAGTTCGAAACATTCAAAAGCCAGAAATCGTAATAATAATAAGTCGTAATAGAAATGGTATGATTTTTAAAATGAACAACTTTTGTCCTTGGACCAGTCACCAGTAGCAGTTCCCGAAATAACAGTCGAAGAAGTTAGTAATATTGTGAAACACTCAAAAAAAAAAAAAACAATACTGTTGCGCCATCTGATCTGGGCGAATAGAACAACCTTCCACCCACGCGATCTGGATGTTTGGATATAGTCGACCCAAGGATGGCGCTTGTAGATATCACCAGGATACCACAAACGAAGCAATGCAGAACGAACCGCAAATGCAATTCTCAATTTCATCACACTACAATAAAGTTGACATTTCTCGAATTCAAAGTTGAAGTTTTGTTCTCTCCTCTCTCTTCTGGACCCTCTGTGCCTTCAACTTCTGTTGTATCTTCCAAACCAATACAATTACAAAAACAGATCAATCTGTTTCAATTTCGTTTCTGAGATCAAAATCCGTCTTTACCAAAAGAAAATCACATAAAACGCGCCAAAAATTACTCTTGAGAAAAAATTTGCAGTAATCAGAAGAGAAACCATATGATTAATCTCGTTATCTCTTTCTTTGACAATTCACAAGGCTTCGTTACGGGTTGTGACTAAGTAGGTAGTAGTACAGATGAAGCCGACTAAATTGTTGCAAAACTTTTTGAAGTTTTTGGCGGTGATTTAGCAAGAAGAAGGTTTTAAACCATAAGCAGAATATGGTTAAAAGAAACAATGCCCGTTGAACGGAATTTCAGGTTTCAGCATTGTTTGCCAAATCCTTAAGAAAGTAAAGCAACTAACGTTGAGGTCGTTAAGGACTTTGTCTACAGTCTACAGCCTTCTCAACATCGCCTACAAGATCTTTTCTGCCATAGTCGGTGAGCGCCTAAGGCTATTCGTCCTGGTCTACACCATCGTTGCAAGATGAGCAAATTTTTCCACACTGTTTTATACCATAAAATAACTGCAAGAGACCTTACGAGCTGCTTTCTCTTCGCTCGTAAGAGCTAGGTCATAAGTGCCCAGCCCATAAAAAGTCTAGCTATCGGAAGCATAATGCCAGGAGCGCTTATATGACTATTTATATTGAGACAGAAGTGGCGAAATGCTAAGCAGTCAACTCCGGCAAAACAAAGTCACTCAAAAGAGATACCCAACATCGATGACTTGGCCAAAACATTGTGGTAGACAGCTAAAAATGTTGGGAAGTTTATAACTTTGTCTTCTCGGGCTCTGGTGATAACTCATAGAACAATAGCAAAGACCAGCTCTCCCAAAATACTGCTTTTTTGGACTCATCATCCAAGTCCATACTGCATACTGGAGGAACTAGCTAGGATCTGACCTGGAGAAACTTGTTGTTGAAGCCTATGTCCTCTTTAGTCTGTATTGCATATAAAACCGAATTTGTGATACTCAAAATCTCGTTTAAAATGTGAAATCAATCTTTTTGAAATTAACCGATTGATCAAAGTCCGTGATGCATGATGTATGTATGCTCAAGTTGGAATCACGAGAAAGACGCTTAAGCTAGGCGCAAACATGGATAACAAATCTAATGCGGAGTTGTAAATTGAAAAAAAAAACATTTCAAAAAGGATTAAAAGAACCAGAATTATGAGCGTTCTAGGTCTATGTATAAAACAGTTCATAGTACTTGCGGTTGTCTTTTGTAAAATAAATGCAACTACAATATTTGAGTGGAAAAAAATTATAAAACAACAATATATTTATTATTCAACCGTCTCTGTTGGATTATTTTGTGAGACTGAAACGAAAATGATCACTGGCGTTCTAAATAAAGCACTTTCGATTTCGATAACACTAACACATTTTCGTTAAAAAGTTCAGCATCGAACACCAAGAATGACATATGACAAAAGCTTAAAGCTCTTGCTGTTCGCTAATATCTGAAAAAGAAAATTAAGAATAACATTAACATTGACCATTTGTTTTGCTTCTGTTGTGACTGAAGATATCGATATCACATCCTTCGATTGCAATGCCATCTAGTCGCTAGCTCTACGAGCAGAAAAGACAGGAAGAACACCGGCTTCTCCAAAAGAAAAAGAGAGAGCATGAGAAGCGCCCGATCGAAAATATTGAGAGATGCTACCCCAGGAAAAACGTGCGGAAGTTTTACCTACAGGTAAAAAGAACGTGCCAAGGAAAAAAACCCAACACAGATGTATAGTCACAGTAGTAGAGGCACAGTCGGTGCTGAGTACATGAAAGGACCATTTCTGCAGACTTTTAATTATTAAAAGCCGATAAAGACCAAAATCCCGCTGTCAGGTAGAATGAACTTTTCAACATGGACGATGACAGACAAAACTTCCGTCCATCCGACCAAAATGAAGTGAGGATAGCAATATCTAAACTAAAAAACAACAAAGCTGTTGGCCCCGACGGACTACCCGCCGAGCTTTTTAAAGTGGCCGGGTATGACCTCGTGAACTGCATACACCAACTCATCTGTAAAGTTTGGTCAGAAGAAAGTATGCCTGATGAATGGAACCTCGCCATCGTTTGCGACCCACAAGAAAGGAAACCCTCTAAACTGCGCCAACTATAGAGGAATAAGTCTCCTTAATATCGCCTACAAGATCCTCTCTGCCGTACTATGTGAACGCCTGAAACCATTGGTCAGCAACATGATTGGCCCCTAACAGCGTGGTTTCAGAGCAGGAAGCCCACAATCGATCAAATGTTCACGCTACGGCAGGTCTTGAAAACTATCCAAGAATTTCAAATCGATACTGACGATCTCTTTATCGATTTTAAGGCCGCGTACGATAGCATTTATAGAGACGAGCTATACAGAGCCATATCTGGTTTTGGCATCCCCACAAAGCTTGTCCGACTGTGCAGGATGATGGGGAACTCTCGCTGCTCCGTCAAGGTTGGTACTGGAGCGTTTGATGTCAAAAAAGGATTCCGACAAGGTTGATACTTGAAAAAATTAAAAGAAATTCGCAAGTTATTTGTAGTGGGACAATTTTTGTCAAGTCTGTGAAATGGCTAGCATACTTTGACGGCATAAACATCATTGGCAGAACTTGGCGAGCTGTCACTGGAGCGTTTGCCAACATTGAAGCTAAAGCGGCTAAGAAGGGACTAGCAGTCAATGAGGCCAAAACTAAGTACCTGCTGTTCACAAAAAGGGGCACACAACACCAGCGGAGTGGACAAAACATCACAATAGACAGGTACAATTTTGAGGTAGTTAGAGACTTTGTTTACCTCGGATCCGCTATAACATCTGACAACAATATCTCGTCAGAAATAAAGCGAAGAATTACTCTTGTCAATCGCTGTTTCTATGGGCTAATTGAGTAGTAAAGCCCTCTCTCGAAAGGCAAAAGAGACTGTATAAGATCTTAATCATCCTAGTCCTGCTCTATGGCGCCGAGGCATGGATGAAGCGGATGAAGATATCCTTAGTCGTTTCAAGCGTAAGATTCTGCGGAAGATTTTCAGGCCTACTTGCGTTAAGAGGCTTTGGAGAAGAAGTTTCAACCAAGAATTATACGAGCTGTACAGCGACAATGACCTGGTAAAAAAAATACGCATAGGTATCACGTTTAAAATGGCTAAGTCATGTAGAGCGAATGGACAACAATGTTCCGGCTTGCAGGATCTTCGCTTCCATCCCAGAGTGTAGACGCAGTCCAGGAAGACCTCGCCTTAGGTGGCGCGCTCAAGTGGAGGAGTGCGAAACTAGAAGCAGCTAGCCAAATACCGAACTGGCTGGAGAGACATGTTGGTTGGGGCCAGGTTCGTCCCGAACTGTAGCGCTTCCTAAGTAAGTAAATAGTATCGGGTCTAGTTTTTGATTTTTAAATATATCAATAGAGAAGGATGAAGAAAGAAGGCACTTTGAACATGTCTTTAACATGTCCTTAAATTTTCAGAGAGCAACATCTATAGAGACAGAGAGTTATCTCTGCTTCGAATGGTATTAATTGGATTAAAAATCAAAAGGTTCTAAAGATGTTTTCCTACATTAACTCGTTCTTGCTTTTATTTCCTTCAGAAAATACGAAAAGATACGTTTTTTTTTAACCAATACCTGTTTTAACAATCAGCGTTTCCGTCACAAAGGTCAATTTTAATCGATAAAAAAAAAACAAAAACCTTAAGTGACTGAACCAAATCGCCGGCTCCGTCCTCTTTATGGATTCAACAAGAACACCGAAGGTAATAATTTCGCGAAACCTTTTAGCGGCCATTCCTTCCTCCCAGCAAATACCTTAAAACATGCTAACTCACCAACATAAGAACAACAAAAAAAAGAGCCAAATTGTCCACAAAGTTAAAAAACGTCCATTGAGCTCATAAATTCACAGTCCGGACATTTGGCATGCGATCAGCACATTTAGATGTCAAAAAACGAATACTTCGAACCAAATGTAAAGATGTTCCTTGCCGCAAGAAAACGTTCCCCGCGCGGTCGCCATTTGAATGCACTTCCGTAATTACATTCAAGGACCAATCTTGCTAAAGCCAAGTGACACTTTAGCAATACGTCGTCAATAGTGGCCTTATCTTTATGGTTGCGATTCACAAGCAAGTGGACACGATGGGCATGCGATAGGACTTGCCGCTGCCTCACCACAAACAAGAAATCAGACAAGATGCTTATCGTGGTGGTTCACATCGAAGCTGTCCTGCCGCAGCACTGGCGGAAGCATATTATGAAAATATGCTAAGCAGTTGACTGGCATTTGCTAGACCAAGGTGATGGGAAATTGCTGTCAAACTATAACTGATTGGGTATATCGCGCTGCTGCCACAGCACAAATGCGCTGCCAGCTCCTTTTTCTTCCTGTTCATTGCAACTGGTCTATATAGCTTAACATGAAAATGGTATTGCATGAAATTGTTAAAAGTTTCACGTGATAACCTACAAAATCCCTCAGGATCTCCCACTAAAAACACATTTAATGGAAATTGATGCTGCGCGACGACAACGACGACGTCCTGGTCGACGCGACGACGATGCGCCTGGCGTCTCATCGTGCCAAAGATAATGAAAACTCTCTTGGGGCGCAGGCTAGAAACGTGTATGTGTGGACTGTTGGTGCGAGGGAAAGCCATTCAGAGACTTCGATCATTTAGCAATCGGATAGCTTTGTAGATTTATATCTTTGAATTTGAAGACAGAGAGATTGGGATTCCGGACGATACAGCTAATCAGCAATCTCTGAGGGTCGCACAAACATCGCTTTCACATGATTCTGGAATTTTGTCATTGGATATAACTGGAGAGGCACACATAGTAACAGCGAGGATGCGCGGCGAAGGCATGGACATGGATTGGAGATGTAATTATTTAATATTGCTGGAAGATGTTTAACTGCAGTGGGGAGTGGGCTATTTGGAACCATCGTAGAAGCTATGGAGTTGCGTTTTATGCCTTTCAACACATTTTGAATAACTGGTCTGACCGTAGGACTCATTTTGATAATTCGTCTATATTTTCCATATGGAGGGAACCTTAGGGGGCACCCAATGTAGAAACAAAGAGGACAACTCTGTTAGGTCGGTGTTATGATTCAGTAATTCTCCTCTGCTTTCGGCAATTTCCAGATTGGCACTTCCTCTACCATAAGAAGATGTCGACTTGTTCCATGCTTTTCTTGAATGCCGGCACAATACTGGATTTATAGAAAGGGTGGTTAAGCAAACGGTTTGTGAGCACTTAACTCGGATAAAAAAGAAGTAATACCTGTTACAAAGGCAACAACAACAAAAACTTTAATTTGAAAACCTAAAGAAGGAGTAATTCCTCTGACCTTGCTTAGACTACCTCCGTCGCGTCGGTGCGCAATATTATGACAGTAATTTATGGCAAAGTTAAGTTCCAAGACTTCCACAGCAACACACGCACTCGTAAGCCTTGTTAAGGTTTGTACAACCCAAACGCTGCAACATGTGTTTGCCGATCCTTATTCAGACACATCGTACTGATCTTTTTTTTCATAGGAATAGATTCCAATATCGCTCTATAAAAAGACCTCGAGGCGGCATCCAGCACCGGGAATGGTCAATTGAAACGGACATTTTAAATTGATTTTTTCCCAGTGAAGAAGTTTAAAAGCCCGTAGACCGCAGGCTTCTTGGTCACATGGCAGCGCTGCGGCGCGGTGTGCCGTTTCTTGTACCTGCGACCATCTTGATTGCTCACGTGTTGCGTTCGGTACGCAGACGCATTACAAGTATCGGGCGCTCATTAGATACAATAAGAAATGGCCAGAACATATTCACCTTATCGAGCCAAAGGAGGCTGAACGTATACCTATTACGATACGCGCTGAATAGAAGATGAGCTGAAGTTAAGTTGGATTGGAATCTCAGCTGGAATTCGGATCAAATGGAGAGAAGGTTTATTAATTAACAACAATCATTTTTCTTAACGAGCTTGGCCTGACCATATTGTGTCGTTTGGAGATATGCTCGTAGTTGGTGTTTCCCCACGTACACTGGTGTGGTGGTGGTAGCACGGCTCTGCTATGGTATCTTCATTGCTTTGCCAGGTAATTAAGTAGTTTTCAATTGGACTCGATTTGATTAGACACTTACGCCTGTGAGTCACTTTATGTGAGTTCCATCCAAAAGTGGATTGATTCGATGCCATATTGGAACACTGTTTGTAAAAAGTGTGTTTTATAATAAAGAGGAAGATTACATAATAAAATGGTAACTATTTCATTTCAGATGTTCCTCCTCCCTGTTTGAGACATATCAAGTTTCAACACTTTGGCCGGGAGGACCGCAGAAAAAGTGTTGCAACGGGTTGGGTATTCAACATATAATTCTTACAATTTTTTTATTTCTTGAGAATTTTTGCCAACATCACAATGCTGTGGAATAAATCTATGGAATTAAATCTATGCTTCCATTAGGCGGTTTCGAAAGGAGGAAGGATTTGAAAATTGTTCAAAGAAAGACTTCAAATAGCAAATCGATCAAAGAAGGTTATGACGTTAAATATTTATCGTGAGCATTTAGATATTTTGGTCAGGAGATACTAGTTGACAAGCGGTTATATAAAGAACCGTTTTTGAGATATCCTCTCTGGAAAATGAATTTTTTTGATTTTTTTTAGCCAAACTTGTCTTTACTCCTTCCTCATTTTTTGTCACAAAGTGGTGAAGGGGAAGGTTGTAGAGAATCTAATTCTAATCAGAATAAGTCATGGAATAAGGCATTCCTTAAATCTTTTCTACTTCCAACATGCCTCCTCCTGCTTCTCGATTACATGCCAATCTCTTCCAAATATATATAGCTTAGTAAAAAAACAGACTTATCTTATATTCCAATAAGCGTTTTTCCAGTTTATTAGTGTGAAAAGAAATACGGATGGCTTCCTTCAAGGCCAAAGTTTTTTGACTCTTCCTGTGATACGAACAAAAAAGTTAATCCCTTTGCTATCATTTAGTCATTCTTATAACAATTCTTCTATTGAGCCTGACCTTACATAACTTTGTTAAATTCCCCACACACATATTCCCGTACCATCTGCGATAAGTTAGGCTAACTGAAAAATTAGTTTTCATCTGGCCCGGATGGCATCCCTGCAATTTTTCTTTTCCAGTTGTTGCTGTTACAAACAGTCTTACCCTCACGTTGGAAAGAATCTTTTCATTTTTCAATCTTCAAAAAGGACTATATGAATGTGTGATTTAAAACGATTTAGTTATGCGAAAAACAAATAAAACTCGTGTACATATGTTAATATACTTTCTTGGATAAGTTTATTTTCTCTTTAAATTAAATTTTTCTGCCACTGAAGACTGAAATAAATTTATATAAGTTGTTGGTTTGATGACTACTTTATAACTGAGCTCTATGGTAGGCCAGACAATAAGGCACACATAAGGGTTGTTTTTGGTTTTTCCCCCTTTTTGTCTTCGCTCGTTCGTGTGATTGTACGTAGTGTGATCATTTTCTGAGAATTATATCGTGTAGTGACGCGTTATGTAGTCACGTAAGCCATAATGCACTTATTGCCGTTGTTCATTCGTTATGTCTTGTGTCTGTAGGTATGAGATCTCAAACTATCGACCGATTCCTAAGCTGAAGCTCTCCAAATACCTTAAGCTCAAGCCATCCAATAGCATAGTTCATGATTAATTTTATTTTCATTATAAATCTATTTGTTTCTTCACTATACCACGGATTCTTAAAGGGCAGGCCCACCACGGCTAATCATTCCCAATTTGTCTCTACGATACTCTTGGCCTTCGGGTGCTCAATTGGATGGCGTCGGCAAGCAATCGTAATGTATGGATGGAAGGAACTTGTTGAATGTGGCCCGGACCGAAACCCGGTTGTTGCGCCGATGATGATGATGTTCAATGATGTGGGTAATATCATTTCCTACTCTGATCTCTCTCTATTTACGCTGATGATAAAAGTGATCTCATCTTTTCATGATTCCTCCCTCCTTCAGCCTTGTCTTTAAGATAATTTTTTCTCTCCTTCAATCTCTTGATTTCTGTCAGCCCCAGCTACCCTAAAGTTCTTCTTATAAGCATCACGTCCACACGAGGATGTGGATCATAGCAGTATTCTTCTAAAATACACAGCTCTTCCAATGTTTCGTATGATTCTGGAAAGAGTTCCTACTGAACAATATACATTAGTTTGATTCTTTTGGCAATAGCACCAATAAGGTTTTTTCTTGGATTGAAGCTAGATGATGTTAATGAAGATGGCAGCTCCTAATTAATTCCAATTATGAAGCGGAGTTTTTTGATACTTGATAATTTATCAAACTGGCATATCCCACAGGCAGCTAAGGAGCAAAGCAATCAAACACTGTGATCCTTAAACCCGATCACACTATCCGGAAGAAGGATGAAAACTAACCACCAATTTCTAAGAAATTATACAGAAGCTGTTTCCATATGAATGAAAAAGCATATATTAAAAGATGTTAAGCATTTTCCAGGCATTTCATGATCATATATCCATCAAATGCCACATGATTAACTGTATCCAATTACAATCTGTCCATATGAACTTCACATCGATTGCTGGCAAACATAAATAAGTAGAAAAAAAATGTAATCCAAACATCCACTTAAGCCATCCCAACGATGAAGCACATTGCTGCTGCTGCTTCCAACAATCAATAAATCCTCAACAAGGGGATCATCGCTTCCACAAATCACCCCAAAGGGCCAACCAACAAACTCTATCCATAACCACACACTAGGTCACTCTGTGTCCTCCAGCCACGTCATCAAAGCCATAATTAAATGATAGTGTTTATAAATTCCGCATTGGGTTGCACTCGGGCATCAATCACCCCAGAGATCTGTGGGTTGCCTCTGCTGTTCTCCATGGTTCCCGAATGCGCTCTGTTACTTCTTTCAAGCTGCAATCCCAACCAGGCTATGAATAGTGTGCATCTTGATGGCGGAAACATATATCAACGCATTATAATAGTATACCGTAGCTCACCAATCTATTCATTCATCGACTGCAATAGGTGAGCGGCAGCGATAAGTTGGCAATTCGGCTCCTAAACTTCTATGAAATCGAACCCCGACCACACCATGATGCCATCTTTAGTGAGGAGGAAGACTTTCTTCACGCTTGGTATTTTCGCTGAAGCGGCGAGTGCCCAGAATTGCAGGCATCCGAGTTGGGAATTTATTTCAATTACATTCTCCGGTGAAACATGCATTCGACGTGGCAACTTAATGACGGCATTAATCAAAACAAAACATAATTATCATTTATTATGTTCGTAGTCAAAGTTTGTTGGGGCCAAAGGATGCAGCAGAGCTCGCTGAAGTAGTCGGCCTGAATTATGACCTCAGAGCTTTAATGGGGAAGACGATGCTAGGTGCTGGGCAAACAGGTTGCCTCATTCGAATTCGGGCTGAAATAGAGTCATTTGCGCGTTGCGTCGAAGTGTTGATATACAGTTGCGCATCTGCTGATGCAAAGTTTGTAGCTTTATTTTGTACAGGTGGTGGTGCTAGAGGATGCCACCGGATGGATGGTTGAATGGACTCCATTCCGACGTTTGTGGTTAAATTGCTAGAGCCATTTGAGCACACAATATTGACCTATAATTCGTGGATGAGCAGATTACAGAGCAGGATTTACAACTTTTTTTTTTATTTTATTAAAATTTATAACGCTTTTTAAATGCTGCTGGCATTAAAGGTGCGTCTGCCTTGGGAACCCTGAAATTAAAGGAATTTGCGGATATTTTCAACAACAGTGATAAACACCAGTTTTCCATTCAACAGCTGGTTGAGGAAGATATTCAACCACTTAACATCGAAAAGTCGTCTTCAGAGACAAAAGAGAATTAAGGAGAGGGCCTATTATCCGCCTGAAGAAGATTGGTGACAAAATTCTGTCCTGGTCCTTCAACGAAAGAAAAAAGACACGTCCGCTCCAGAGTGTTAATCGCACTTGAGTATCTTCCGATTGGCAACTTCTTGGTTAGTGCGCGTACTGCGGGTCTAGAAACGCTTCTTCTTCATGATAGCAATGCGCAGGTGCAAGCTGAAAGTGCTAAAATTGTGGAGTCTGCCAACTTTGGATGATGGACACGATACATTCTACGCCATTGGAGTTATCATTACTGTGACTCCCCAGGAAGTTCATAATCGAACTTTTGACCCTGCACCGTTTCAAACCGATCAATTAAAGGAGTTCTTTTGAAGTGCCAAATTTAAGAAGTGAATACCACAAAAGAAACCATGGAACCAAGGACTACACTGATTCAATCGAATGATGCAGTTATGCTACGCAAGAAGTATAGGAGATCCTTAAAGGAAAATAGCACTTCGGACCACGTCGACTCACAAGAAGAGTTGTCGGTGTAGAACTTCGGAAAGTGATTTCGAAAGATATTTTTCAAAAATATCGATTAAAGAGTTAAGACATTTTATGTTTTGTGTATTATTTCTCGAGAAATGCCGTCTCGTACAATTTTAAATCTCGTATGGTTTCGGATAAAACGATAAGGAAAGCTTTTTGGTTAGAAAGGCAAGAGAGTAAAAATTGACTATCCATTTTAAATAAAGATTCTTCGGAGGAGCGACAGAACGTAATCAAATGAGAAGCAAGAAAATCCCAGGAGAACATCAGCAACTTATATAGTACTATCATGTGATGGAAGATGCGCTGAAAATCTTGTACACAAAGCGATATTTTTTTACAAATGAATAATGAACAATGAATATTGAATAACGGAATATTAATTATTTAATTTAAGCATATGGAATTGTATTTGAAATTATTCATTATTTTTGCTTATAAAGGGTGATTATTTTAGAGGTATATAACTTTAAGTTGGCAACACTAATTTAACTGGCGGGCATTTTGTCAGCTGTGAAGAGATTTATTTTTAGTTTGGTTTGGCATTTCAATATGAATAGATTGACGTCTGAACAATGCTCCGAAATTGTGAAAATTTATTTTGAAAATCATGGCTCTGTTCGAAATACGTATCGCGCACTACGTCCATTTTATGGTCAACATAATCGTCTATCAGAGCAATTAATTCGATTAACTATGGAACGTTTTTGCACCACGTTTACTCTAAATGATAATACGCATCCACAGAGAAGTCGTACAGTGCGTGCAGAAGAAGTCATTGCTGCTGTAGAGTGTATCGTAGAGGAAGACCCGAATCAGTCTATCCGCCATCGTGCACAGGAATTGCGGAAAGATCTTGGTTAGCGTGCTTTCAAAATCCAACTTGTGGAAGAATTGAGTAAACAGGATCACCATGATTCGGTGATGGGCCCAAAAAAAGATTGCCGTTGATCTCAATTTTCATAAGCGAATTGTGTTTAGCGATTAAGCTCACTTTTGGTTGAATGGATACGTCAATAAACAAAACTTCCGTATTTGGAGTGATGATAATCTTCAAGTGTATGTTCAGACACCGTTACATCTACGAAAACTGACTGTTTGATGTGCTTTATGGGTTTTTGGAATAATTGGTTCGTAGTTCTTTAAAAACGATGCTGGCCAGAACGTTATAGTCAATGGTGACAGCCATGATTAATAACTTTTTCGTTCATCAATTGAACAACCATGATGTGCAGAAGGTGTGGTTTCAACAAGACGGCGCAACATATCACACAGCTCGTGCCACAATTGATTTATTGAAGGAAACGTTTGGTAACCGCATAGTTTCACGTTACGGACCCGTGAATCGGCCTTAAAGATCGTGCGATTTAACGCCGCTTGACAATTTTCTGTGAAACGATTGACCACTTGTAGGACAACATTCGCCGCGTTATTGCCGATATACGGCCACAAATGTTGGAAACAGTCATCGAAAATTGGACCTCCAGATTAGACTACGTCCGAGCCAGCAGTGGCGGTCATATACCAGAAATCATATTTAATAGATAATAGAAGATATATTCAGTGCAGACTGTTTCAAAAGCTTGGTCAACGAAACTAAGCGGATATTCACATTTTATAACTAACACAGTCCTAAAATGGTCACTATTGAAAAGCATTAAACATTCCTTGAGAAGAAGCCCTTAATTTTCTACTAAACATCCGTTACCCGCACAGATTCCATCTCTTAAATGCTTATTATTCCATCTACATCCATTTGCCCATCATTAAATTGATAACTTAAGGTCAATTCAAATTACAGTCCTCTAAGGACAAAAAATAATCACGAGTCTCTTTTTTAACCAAGTACTTCATCATCTCAGCACTTTAACCAACCAACTATTAGTTCCGAAGCTACATATATTCAAGAAGTTAAAATACCACTAGCAAGGGTTTTAATCACCATCAAGTTGCTGCTTCTTAACATCAATTAGCAATCAATCAACCAGTTAATAATCATTTTACAACCTGCCAATCAATGTAATAATCTCATTGCTCCACCAGAAGACGATGCTGCTCCATAGAGCCCCCACTGTCTCTAGCCGTCCCATCACACTGAATGCGAAACTAATCTGCCGTCATCGCATCGGTCTCGGTCGGTCGGTGCGGCCAATCATTGGCACAATGCTCAATTCCGAAGGTAATTAGCCAAAATAAACAAAACGAATTCCTCATAGAATTAACTGCACTGAAATTGAAAACCAGACTTGCATTCCTTGAAATTGCAGAGACGCCGCATGGACTTGAAAATGCTCTGGAGGAATGCTCACCAATTGTCATTATCATACACATCATCCATTGGCTTCGATGATACCGTACAGGAGCTAGAAGTCGATTGGAAGAATTTAAATCGCTTGCTTTCGAAATTGATGCCTTGTGGTGGAACACGCTCGTGGCCATTTCATTTGAGGATTCGCTCTCGAACAACTTGCCTGAAGATGGATAATTTAGAATCGTAGTGTTTGCCTTAATCGCAATCATGGAATGTTGGTGAGTGGAACTACATTATGACGAAATAAAAATCGAATTTAAATGTCTGATGATTGTCCGGCATATTGGTAATGAGCATTGGTTAGCTAACGCATATCCACCGGAATAATCTTCGAAAGTCCTCTCCAAGCGGATCAATGCTAACAAACATCGAATGCCATCAGAGCTCACAAATCTACCCTTCAATGTCCATGACCATGTTGTTTTCCAAAATGAATCCTTTCGCTGGACATTTTCATAATTGACAAACTGACATTGCGGAATAGTAAAAGTGTAGCGACAGGAGGTTTATCCATAACAGTGCCGCCGATCGTACTGGAATCCCATTAAATTTGGTCCCACCCATCGGAGGTTCAGATCGAAAGGAGAGACTTCTCTTGACGAGATCCTATAGTCTTCTTCCGCAAAGGATGCTCACACAGTGAACTATGGTTGCAGTTGCTGTCGTCGCTATGGTTTCTATTTCATTTTTAAGCCCGGCAAACTGACTTGCGCCGAGTGTATGGTCATCTGTTTTAAATATGGTCAGCGGACACAGTTAAGACTTGTCAAGTCACATGGCTTGCAGATCAATTTCATGTCACCGTCCAGCGAGGACAGGTTGTTAAAAAGGCGAAAGCAGTTCGTTGAGTACAGAACGATGCCCCATGATCATTAGGTAAATTCCGATGCCACTTTGCAGTTCGGGGGTATTGCCCTTGCAACAGTTTTGAAAGGACAAGCAGGGAACATTGCATAATCATGAACGATGGAGAACTTATACTAAGGGGTTGATGAACTTCAATCATTTCCTGTTTGCTATATTAACTCCTTATGAATGTTGCTAGTGGCATTTAGTGCTTAAGTTTTTTTTGACGATTTTTTAATCGATTACAAGTTACACATACGAAATAACATGACGCCATGCTGATAAGACTCATGCTGATAATGCTGACAAGAAAAGTGACGCACGCTGCGATACTGGGGTTCTTTCAACCAAAATCGACTGCAAGCACCAGACGAACATGAAAAAGAATAGGCGCAAGTTCCCAAAATAATTCCACTCAAATTCAAAAAGAACAAGAAGAGAAAAAGAAATACAAAATAGGCGGAGTTTTGTAAAAATAGAAAGTAGATGTACATAGATATTGGTGTGTGTGTGTGTATTTAATGAGAGGGTTTGTGGGTGTGATTTAACGGGCTGTATATTGGTGTTGCTGCCATCAATATTTTCTTATGACGTTTTCACGTAATATTATCGTCCGTGAACCGACTTTAGAGACAACCAACTCTTTTTTGTCTTAATTTTAATTTTAATTAAAGAACGGATATCTGTACTTGAAATTAAGACCAAAATCGGGCTCAAGGGTTAGACTGATAGGCTTTACTAGAAGTGCGAATATTTCGGTTGAATTGTTTTAAGGGAGTAATGCAGAAGGCTATTTCCCAAGAGCACTGACCGCTCTTTTTACTAACGGTAAAAAAGGGAGATACTTCAGCTCCACTTAAAAGTTAAATCAGAGAAATACTTTTTAGCAAAAGGAGGATGTTCGGAAAATTATTGAGCAACCTTTTGTCTATCTCGGTCATCTCTCTGTCTTCATGACTGCCGAAAATCCACGTGTTACTCTCCGCCTAGAAACTTAACTCCAAGAAACTCCTCCAGTGATGAAACAAATGGTAATAGCTGATGATACTCCTCGTACCTACTTCGCCAGCACAAAATTGCTCACCGCACTCTCCCTCTTGTGAGGCGTTTGTTAAATTGTCATGTCAGACCAAACTCCTACCCATAACGATCCACTTCTGTTGATGGTGAAGTATCCGTGGTCGACAAATGGCACAACATCAGGGGAGCGACTTCATAATGACAGCATGTCCTGGACGTAGAGATGTGTGCATTACGGTAGTGGAAGTGGCCGCTCGCGTGAAAGCCAGCAATCATCTGTTGTCCTCATGAAGTGACTTGCCCAGACTTTTCAATGTTCAGCTGCAATTAAGTTTTTTTTATAAAGGTGATCAACGTGAACTACTGGATTCACAAGGCATTTGTTGGTCCCTTCGCTCCCAAATGTGTCACTTTACACTTGCTCTTGGATGTTTCCAAGGGTCGTACAAGTAAATGGGCTCGAACGGAATTCGGTACTTTGGAGACTTGAACTTCCTAAAAGCATCTTCAAGTCTCAAGTAAACATCTCCCTTGCCAGTGAAGTTTTGTTTTCTGAAATTCCTTTTCTTAACTATTATTACAGGGAAAATTCCACAAACATGTCTCAATAATTGCGCATCGTTTCCTCTGCACGGAACGCACAATTTTCTCGACCAATTATGGTGTATGCTTGCTAAACGTTATAAATCAAATCTCCATGCATCTATATGTAACAACAAACCACCCCAACTCCAGAACCTACATAATTTATAGACTTGCATCGCATAAAAATTACCAAAGAGTCCATCATTAAGCCTTAGCTACAAACTCGCCCAATAAAATAGTCTATAACTCATCGGGGTGTTTAGTTGCTCGTGCCCACTCGTATGGTTGCATTTCGAACTCTTTACGTCCACCAGAGACCCACGTAGGACCCACTACTTACACACCACCTGACCACTTTTCTGCCGAGCTTGGAAAACGCTAAACACAGCGCGCTATCTGATTATCATACATGGTCAACGATGCGTATGATCGCGTCGATTGTTCTGGCCAGGCACAAAACTAAGCCGCGCACGTGAAATGTAAAGGTTCTCATTATCTGCCACGTCACGCAACCGCCACGTCTTGGTCGTCTTTCCACTGTCTTCCAACTCGATGAAATTACCTCCTAGGCAAATTTTTCCCCAGAGGAGCCTTTGCCCGTGGTAGCTCCCAAAAAGGGAATGAACATTTCACGCGTCTTAAATCGTCCACTATAGTCTTGTTCGTTGGCCATGGCTGTCGTCGTAGTGATCACGATGTTGGTGCATTTGTGGATTCTGAAACGGGATCGCGCAGTTCGTGGACACTGGAAGCACAGTGCACCATGCGGTCAGACGCAGAGCACAGGTGCACTCAATTGTGTAATGCGCTGGGGCTGTTGCTACTTCAGTGGTGCAAGAATAGGTATTCACCACCGACAGCCGGGCTGACAAAGCATCGGTTAAGTTTATCGGCAGTCGTAGCCTTATTATTACAAATGATCTATAGCTATCGAGATGAATGCAAGAGTATCGCCATTCGCCACCTTTTGGTCAAGAATTTGTTCCAGCATAAACTGGGATTTGTATGGGAGTCTTTGTTTTGGAACTAACAGTTTGGGTTGTGCACGTCATTGCTTCCTTAATATTATGATTTATTTAGAAACAAATCTATTGGGAATACGAGCATGTTCGCCGGGACTACGCTATTTGATTAACATTGAAAGACGTGCAAATAATTGCATAAGGTTATGCGAATTGTGGACTGAGACCTCCGTTGGGCGGTTTATTCATCTAGTGAGCATCTGAATGAAAGAGTTCTCACATTTGCAACAAATGCGGAAATATTTTTAGCAGTCTAAAAGGAAGTTAATTGAAGATCAAGCATCTTGAATATTTTTTTCCATAATATATCCTTTAAACTGAGTATTGGAGGAATAAAAAAACAAAAATACTTTTTAATACAAAAAATAATAGCTGTCATATAAATTGGTCGGTGGATAGGTGAAAAAGTGCCAGATTAACCTTGACACCTCAGATTATGCATTCTATGAATGGATGGATCACCTCCGCACAAAACAAACAGAAACTTTTCAAGGAACTTCAGTAATACTATCAGGCCTACTTGGTCGTTCCTCTTCGAAATTGACCCCAACATTTACTTTATCTTTGCCAGAAAATGGCAGAGGTGGCCGGAGTCAGACCCAGTGTGAAAAAGTAGTTAAGGCGTACTGGGCACTACAACTTCTCCTTGGTGGAAAGCATACTGGTATTATACTGAATTTGCTGTACCTTTGACAAGTCCATGTTTCTAAAGGCGCAAGTCTTGAATGTTAGAATGGTGCTGCGCCTCATCCAACCAGTTTGTCCAAACATCCCCATTGCTGGCTGACTTTATCCAGTTTCGTAACTCAAGGCTCTGGGCATGCTGCTCTACCCATAATTCCAAGTAAGCCAGGTCTGCCACGATAACTTAAAAAGAACAGCAAAAGACTTCCGAGTTGGTTCCTCTTCGCTTATATGAATTAGGTGCCCAGCCCACTGGAGTTTACCGAAGTTTATTTTTTCCACAACATTTGCTTTGAAGTAGATTTCATACAATACTCGAGTACAGTATCTCCAGAGTCGTCCTAACACCTCGACAGATTATAATAGGTTTTATTGGTTTTTAGTAGCCGCCCGCGTATTTGTTCCTCCTTATTATTATCGGCTACTACTTCATTACTTCTGCACTACTACTTCAAATTTATGCTTCGCTCCCTCCACTTCCCTGATAGTTGGACTAACACTTCTCGCAGACGAAGCCACTATTATTGCCGGGTGCGGTTTTAGTAATATTTAAATACGACATCATACGTCTTAAACAACAAAGAATTTATGAAATATATATTTCAAAAATTGTAGGACCGGTTTTGATAAAATCTTATTTTTTATTTTTAGTTTTTTGACATTTTTTTTTGAAACTTTGGTATGCAGTTTTTTAGAGTTTATAAATATATATGTAATTATAAAACTTAAAATAATTTTTTATGATTAGTTTTAAAAATATTGATTTTTCAAAATAAACATTTCAAAGATTAATTTTTATTAGAAAGAGCCGTTACCGATAAAGCCCAAAATTAAAAAAACCGTGATATGAAAGGTACCGTTAATAGACTTTTCCCGTAAATTTGGTTCTAATCAAATAATAGCCAATACTAACAAAAAAAAAAATCAAATTTTTTTTATCAAAATCGTTGGAGCCGTTTTCGAAAAAAATAAGCTTTTTTTAAACGGTCATATGGCAGGTGACGTTATTTTTAGGTCTAAAAATAAAATTTCAATTTACCCTCTGGGCAATGCCAAAATAATTACACACACCAAATTTGAAGATAATCACTTAAGCCGTTTAGGCTAGAGCTCGTTATACGTACGACAGACAGACAGACAGACAGACAGTGACAAACAATACTACCCCCTCTCTCCAAAAGGACACAAAAAAACTAAAGCAATTATATTTTCAAATTAAGAGTTTGACTTTCGACTTTTGAAACTCTTTTTAAAAGTTTCAACGTAGTTTCATATGAAATACTAGCAAATCTACCCGGCGCTGTTCGGGTATAACATACGTTTTTTGGATCCCAACAACAGCGCTACCTATCGCAGCCAAGTATATCTAGAAATCAGCTGCTTACCATTTTATTATACACAACTATTTTTTTAAAGATCGGTGGTTATTTTAATTTAATATTGTTTTATAATAATCGCAGATACAGGGAAAACCTCATCCTAATTATATTATAAATGTGAATGTTTGTATGTTTGGATATTTGTTTACCAATCAAACATCCCGAAACTAGCGTGGACAAACAAACAGAAAAACAGACATATATACAGAAATTTTTTTAAAAATTGTGTTTTTTTCTAAGTACTTTCATGCGCATCTTGTAAAAAGATGTTACTTTGATATTAAAATTGGACACTTATATTTTATTATATATACATATATAGATAATTGGATTTCTAGATTTGGTAGATTCTAGAAGTTCTAAGTAGGAAAATGAAAAAAAAGAGACCAAAAAGAGGACATACAAAAAAAAGAGAGGAAAAAAAGAATTTTATGAAAAAAGAGAGTGTAAAATAGATCTGAAATGAAAAAGAGAACATGTTCTCTTTAAAAGAGAACAGAGTCACGGATTGCTTTCCCCAAAGCCAGGTGGAAGAGGACGCAAAACAGACCATCCCCTTCTCGGAGTCAATTAAAATTCTTGATTAGTCTGGACAGCAAACCGGTTACTTTTACTTGGCATGTAATGTTGTTTATTTTCAGCCTAAATAGTTGTGTCAATTTGTTTGGGTTGCTGAATTCTTTCATGACCTTATAAAGTTCTACCGCCTATGCTATTGAAGGGGACTTTAAAGTCTATAAAAAGATGGTATATTGTAATGTTAAATTCTAGACTTTTTTCCATCATTTGCCTAAGGGTAAAGATCTGATGAATGTTTGATTTGCTTGCTTTAAACCACGTTAATAGTGCTAAATAATTATGGGTTTCCGTATGGGGCTATCCGTTCTTGAAGAATAGAGGAGAACATTTTATAGGATGTACACGTCATCATCGAGTAGGGCAGCCGTGTTGATTCGAGCCTGAGCCGCGGATGCAATACTTCTTCGCTGAGCGATCCGTACTCGGAAAAACCATACTTACAAGATAGTGATCTGAGCCAATGTTGGCAAGACGATACGTTCGTATCTTCATCAGGCTCGATTAGTGGCGACGATCTAACTGCACGTGGAGAAACCTTCAGGAGATACCCAGGTGGGTTTGTTTGTAGAAGGGATTTAGCTGGATTTCCTCATCTCTTTGAGCCTGGCACTATCTCCATGCAGTCCCTAAACTGTTGGTCATGCTGAAAGCCTTAATAGACAAATTCTTCGGTGCATGCTTCAATGTATAACCTAACTCAAGACATTTCATCCGTAAGGAGTATAAAAAATACAACCCTCAAGAGACAAATTTCTTAAGACAGATTTCGTCAGTCGAGGATGCATTTGAGTTGATCATTTTCACTCATATCCGGGTCTTCAATAACTTTTGGTTTCCTGTCCGGGCACCAGCAGCTGTGTTCGATTATAGACTCTTGGAAATTTCCTGATTGACACGCTTGGAATTTTTTGAAGCCATGATATAAGAGATCCAAAAATTTCGAAGTTCAAATCAAAGTAAAACGTCAATCGCGCTAGTTGTTTCCGTGATAAAGATCAATGTTTATCATCTTCGTCTCATCATATCTCCTGTAAATCCTTCCCGTCGCGAAATCTGAAACCCAATCCACAATCCATTACCCCTAACCTGATATTGTATTACATAAAATTTCAAAGCTGAACACTTCAATAACAACAACAACTTCAGGAAGATGAAGCGCACTGCAACGAAAATGTTTCAATCTTTTTGCCAACTCGCGCCTTCATTTAATCAAAAACGGTTCAATCCATGAACCCAATATTGTTACACAATAGCCCACTTCTTCATCATACAAATAGTACTAGATGATGCCTCCAGGTGATACTTACAGAGCCGACAAAATCTCCAATTTGAATTCTGTGTACACTTTACGCGAACAGTGCACGGAACCACATTGCATCTCAAGACGACAAGGCATCCATATGACCATCGTCTTGCGCTCTGGCAGAGAAGAAAAACAAAGATGAGATTCCATAAAACAACTTTTGCTATAAATATGATGACGGTGCGCGATGGTGCAGAATATGAGGCACGCTCCATGGCACAGAGAAGCTATTCATCATCGAATAGAGGAGAACATTTTATAGGATGTACACGTCATCATCGAGTAGGGCAGCCGTGTTGATTCGAGCCTGAGCCGCGGATGCAATACTTCTTCGCTGAGCGATCCGTACTCGGAAA
The DNA here is from genome assembly GCA_963971375.1 of Platycheirus rosarum. Taxonomy (NCBI): domain Eukaryota; kingdom Metazoa; phylum Arthropoda; class Insecta; order Diptera; family Syrphidae; genus Platycheirus; species Platycheirus rosarum. The sequence goes on along the minus strand of OZ020509.1, from coordinate 123,011,686 downwards.
AACCATACTTACAAGATAGTGATCTGAGCCAATGTTGGCAAGACGATACGTTCGTATCTTCATCAGGCTCGATTAGTGGCGACGATCTAACTGCACGTGGAGAAACCTTCAGGAGATACCCAGGTGGGTTTGTTTGTAGAAGGGATTTAGCTGGATTTCCTCATCTCTTTGAGCCTGGCACTATCTCCATGCAGTCCCTAAACTGTTGGTCATGCTGAAAGCCTTAATAGACAAATTCTTCGGTGCATGCTTCAATGTATAACCTAACTCAAGACATTTCATCCGTAAGGAGTATAAAAAATACAACCCTCAAGAGACAAATTTCTTAAGACAGATTTCGTCAGTCGAGGATGCATTTGAGTTGATCATTTTCACTCATATCCGGGTCTTCAATAACTTTTGGTTTCCTGTCCGGGCACCAGCAGCTGTGTTCGATTATAGACTCTTGGAAATTTCCTGATTGACACGCTTGGAATTTTTTGAAGCCATGATATAAGAGATCCAAAAATTTCGAAGTTCAAATCAAAGTAAAACGTCAATCGCGCTAGTTGTTTCCGTGATAAAGATCAATGTTTATCATCTTCGTCTCATCATATCTCCTGTAAATCCTTCCCGTCGCGAAATCTGAAACCCAATCCACAATCCATTACCCCTAACCTGATATTGTATTACATAAAATTTCAAAGCTGAACACTTCAATAACAACAACAACTTCAGGAAGATGAAGCGCACTGCAACGAAAATGTTTCAATCTTTTTGCCAACTCGCGCCTTCATTTAATCAAAAACGGTTCAATCCATGAACCCAATATTGTTACACAATAGCCCACTTCTTCATCATACAAATAGTACTAGATGATGCCTCCAGGTGATACTTACAGAGCCGACAAAATCTCCAATTTGAATTCTGTGTACACTTTACGCGAACAGTGCACGGAACCACATTGCATCTCAAGACGACAAGGCATCCATATGACCATCGTCTTGCGCTCTGGCAGAGAAGAAAAACAAAGATGAGATTCCATAAAACAACTTTTGCTATAAATATGATGACGGTGCGCGATGGTGCAGAATATGAGGCACGCTCCATGGCACAGAGAAGCTATTCATCATCGACGCGTTGATGGTGGCTCTCAAAGAGTGTGCACAGTTTATGGGCTATTTTCCAACATGATTCGACTGAAACTGTCTGTGCTCACGTAATGCCATTGGATGTGCGCTCGATGAAGATCGAGTTTATCCGGCGTGATAGCACTTCTGCTGGCCTCGACATTGTACATCATCTATCGACACACAAGATGACACATTACATGGTACGCAGGCGCAGTGCTGCATCTCTTTACTATATACACATACACGAGTACTTCACCTTCGCTATTCAGCTGGTGAATTCCGGGCAAATTAATGGACGATCGTCATTGGAGGATTTTTTTGGTCATTTTGTATTCTTGATGATGCTTCTTGGGCAGCACACTAGGAAGTATTGTTGAGTCTTGCTCAGACAAATGGGACTCTTCTTGTGGCACTCTACCCTCATGTCGTGGACTATGAAATATGTTTACCCAATTGGTGCTGATTATTTGATTTGGTTATTTCCAGGGCAGAGCCAAGACAACTAAACGAAGATGCAGATGGACGGGTTCTTCTGGCATATTGAATAAGAATTAAATTGGCACTAAGAATATTGATGAGTAGAACAATTCCTTATCTTTAAATTGCTTACATTGAAACATGAATTAATCTACATTACGTCATCATTTTTATTCCTAAAATTAGAAACATTGAATACAATACAACATAATTTTTTTTGTTAATTAACGCGCGCACAAGGGACTATTTGTTTCCCTTTTAATGTAACACACTGCACGGTTCTAATGCCCGATAGGGAGGGGAGAGATAGGAGGTGTCGATTAACATTGGTTTTGAATGTTTGCAGATCAAAATGGCAAGGGAAAATCTCGCCGGGTAAACTATTCCAAATTCGTGTTGTTCGGCTAAAAAAAGAATCCTTATATTTCACGGTACGTCCGAAATTGGGCTCAAGGTTGAACTAATGAGCATTCCTTGCGAGACGAGTATTACGGGAGAAAATTTTAAGGGGAGGAATGCAGCTGGCTACTTCGAGTGAACATTTTTTTTATAAAAGAATCGATAAAATAAGGAAAGACATGAAACATTGTGTCGGTGTTCGAGAGGGGCAATTGTTTTAGCGGCAGTTCTATTTTATATCAATCTTAACGCTCGATTTTGTATTCTATCAAGCAGGTGAAGCGATGTCTGTGAAACACCTGCCCAGAGGTAGGAGTTGTACTCGTGTTTGAGGCGTATAAACGCTTTATAAATTGTAGCCAGATCTGAAGGAGCAAATACTTCTTACACCGATACAGAAAACCCAAGCACTTAGCAGTATTCTTAACGATCTCAAATATAACGTCGTTCCAACGGAGGTCGTCGTTAAGACACATACCGAGTAGTGAGAGCTTTTCGGTTTGCTCGATGCAAGTACCGTTCATGGACAATGGCATTGGGGGTATGTTTATCTTTAACGACATAAGACAGCATTGAGTTTTCGAAGCATTAAACTCCACACGATTCCTATTACCCCATTTAACAATGCTGTATAAATCGGAGTTAAATGAGCTTGGCATACGGTACCGTTGCAACTGTACGTCCGAAGGCGAAGGACTGAATTATCGAACGAATATGAAAAACTGAGGGTAGAGTCGTCAGAAAAACAGTTAAGTGGATTAGAGACAGAAGATCATTTATAAAAACGAGGAAAAGAGTCGGAGGCAGAACAGAGCCCTGGGGCACACCAGCATTTATTTTGTGGGAATCAGACTTGAATCCGTCCAAAACAACTTGTATTGAATAGTCCAGAAGATAGCTTCTAATCCAACGAACAAGAGTATCATCGATCGCAAAAGCACGCATTTTCGATAAGAGAGCTTCATGCCAAACTCTATCAAATGCCTTGGAGATATCAAGAGCAATAATCTTACTTTCATCAAAGCGATGGAAAGATTTGTTCCACTGTTCGGTGAGATATGCCATCAGATCACCAGTGGAACGGTTGCTGCGGAAGCCATACTGACGATCATGGAGAAGCTTTCGATCTTCGATATATTCCTTAAGCTGACGGTTAATCAGTGTTTCCATGACCTTAGAAAGAAGGGATGTCAGTGCTATGGGTCGGTAGGAGGAGGGGGAGTATGGGTCACCTTTCTTAGGGACAGGCTGGACAAATGCTGTTTTACATCTTCTAAGATGCCAGAAGAGTAGGAGCCATGGAAAAGCTTACGTAGTTGCTTTGCCAGTGTGGAAGAACACCCCCTCAGAAAAATCTGAGGTATACCATCCGGGCCAACGGATTTGTGTTTATCGAGATCTTTGAGAACTCCTTCTCTGAAGAGTAGACAATAGGTTTGTTAATAGCAATGAGCGTTGGAATCGAAGATGTTTCGCTTGTTCTCAATTTCAGGTTGTTAGAACTGTAGATTATTCTCCTTAAGTGCTGCCATTGTTTAAGGCTTGTTGGAGTAAACTCGAGACTTCCAGTAGCCGCAAAAAATGAAGTCTTGGACCGTTAAATTGCGCGATCTAGCCGGACAAACCCCGCTCATCCAATTCATGCTGCAGCGTTAGCCACCGTAAAAAAAAACCGTATTGCCGATGCAACCTGCGGGTCCACCTTTTGAGCTGCTTAGTTTCTCCCTGTTATTCAAAAATGTTTTCAAAATAGTCGTTTCTTTGAACAAAATAAATAACGGTCTTTTCCAACTTGCTTATAGACTTTATCAATAGAAATAAGTTTGTTATATTAAGAACACCAGTGTGACTTTCATATTAAAGATAACGTTTTAGTTTGAAAATACAAATTTAAAATTTTCTATAAAACTTCAAATAATGTTAATTTTAGGAATAGAGTTTGTATCCCATGACTTGAACAAAATTTCCATAGCAACCCTAAGATCTCTTCTTCTTCTATCAAGCACCGCAGAAGAGAACATTGCATAATACTATTACATAATGGCATCATTACCCGCACCATGATGAACCTCCTTACGATGAATGCCAATATGATGATAGACTACAAGACCCTAAAGTTCATAGTCATCATTGCAAACTGGCATGTCAAATGGGTATTTCCCGTTCCCTTCAACAACATCATATCAGATAGGGTAAATAGCACCAACAAACCACAAGAACCCTCAATCCGCCCATACTTAAGCATCACTTCGGCTGACCATTGCCACAGCCGACCATCGGAATGGTCAATACATCTTGTTTAAATGAACGAAAAGGTGTGCATTCCGCAACGACTGATTGAGCCCTGAGTGGATGGCTGGTGATGGTGGTCCGGCACATTGTTCGTCGCCGTTTGTTTGTGCATCCAGTGCTGGTGAACCATTAACCTAAGCAAACCATTGGCGAATGTTAATCCCAGCTCCACAAACTCCAGCACACTGACAGTGCTGGAACTGAGACTGAAGCTGAAGCTCCTCTAACAGTTTCCATGGACAATTTACAAAATCAACATTTTATCCCAAGGCCTGCCATGGCTGTTGCTGCCTGAATAGACGGATGAAAAGATAGACGGATGGATGGATGGAAAGGCGTTCGACTTTGTGGGGCAACCAGTGCGGCGGTGGCGGTGAAGTCAAGACAACCGGCGCTAAGTTATGCAAGAGGTGGACGGACGCGGAGCTACCTGCTCTCGAGTTGTTATTCAAATTTGGATTTGTTTAACTGGCGGGCGTGCGAAAGTCCTTCTATGGTGATGTTCACTAGATGGTTTGGGGGTAAGCCTAACTGTAAATCACATTCTTGTAGGTGTTGCCACGTCAGCCCCGGAGCAGTTGGTCAACAGCTGTATCTGTTCACAATTGTTGGTCAGTTTGTGTGGAGTATATTGGTGCGGGCGGTAGTGGGAAACGATTTAATTAAAATTGATTTGATCTGCCAGAGCATGATGGATGAGCCACGACGGACGCGACGTCTCAAGACGAAAGCCAACAACCAATGCATACCTTTATGCATATATGCTCTCTCGACCAACGTCGACCAGCTTGAGATAGGATAACTGTTGACCATACTTTTAGTGAGAAGACGCGATGATGCGGTTGTAAAAACTTGCACCCGCATATGGTAGCGCACACATTTGATTTATGGCGATAATATGATTGCCTGTAGATCAAAAATGGTCACACGTTGCGCTAATGTTTCCCAAGGAATTGGAACAATTTCAATGAAGCTGACCGTTGGTGTGATGCGCGCGGTATCTTTCAATATTGCTTTATTGATGGCAGCAGAATGCAAATGAGGAAATGTTCGGCCTAACAATACACTAGGGGTCGATTGTATTCATGATTCTGTTTCTGGTACATCATATCAGTTTTTGTTAAGGGTTCAGGATGTCACACAAGTTATGGATTTTGGCTTTTAAGGAAGGTGTATCTGTTACGGATTTTGAATTTTCCAAAAAGGAAGTTCTGAATTTATTACGGTAGATAGAATGCAAGCCTATTAGAAAAACTAGGGCATAGAGTTCAATTGTTGACAGTCTTCCGAAAGCGAGAAATTTTATACAATGATTGTCTTCAAGTGACCCAAATAACGGTAATAAATAGTTAAAGCTAAGCTTTAAAATTATATTTGTTCCTGTTTGTAACTAAGGATTATAGTTTCTTTCCACGCCTTTTTTGTTTTATCGCTGTTTCTGATTAATGAAGAAGATATTATAACTCTCTTACTAACAAATGGATTAAAATACCTATGTTGGTTTTCAAGGCTAAGATATGAATTAAATCTAAGAAAAGCAACTATTTTCCTTAATTTGTCCTCCGCATTTCTAGAGCAATTCTAGGAAATAGGTACATCTGATGTCAGTTTAGTTCGTCAGGAATATAGAAGATTTTAGAGTTCGTGCACTAGCTCTTTTGTTTAACTGATTCAAAGAAACATGTCTTTGTATTGATAAAAGGTTGTCGAACAGAGAATATTTTTGGAGGAAATTACAGATCCTTCATTGATTTTAATTGAACACCAATTATGTTCTTAATTCCACTGATAGCATAACTACCTCGATCAAACTCAGCGTTTGCCACCGTTTGCAGCTTTCGCTACTTTAGCTGCAATTTCGAAAAACATATTATGTCAGGCGTATTACCCCTTGCTGAGGAGTGAGTTCTACCTAGCACCTCTTGCAATCTTTACACATATATATATGGGGTAACCTCAACCACCGATAAGCTCCAAAAAACGAGATCTACACAATCTTAATAGCAGCTACTACCTAGTAAACTAGTTCAGTTGGCTGGTTTATCATGATTACACCTGATGATATCCATTGGAAGGTGGGTTATGCCTCCGCTTAATATAGATGGTAAGCCGAACTTCTGGATGCCCGCAAAAACCATGGCTTACCAACAATTGTAAGATACTGGTCATCCTCATAGCTGATCCGCGTAGACAGCATGACCCGCCCCACAGATCCCGTAGAAAGGTACGTTGATATACATAGATGAAACAACTCGAATTCCTGTCCTGATATAGCGTATCAAATTATCCAAAATTGTTGGTCATTTGTAAAACCCGTATCCGTTCCAACGGTCGTCTTCGTCATCTATAGTGTATTCTTCTGATCTCTTCGGAGAGGATTGAAAATATCCAAACTTTACCTAAAAAAAGGCAAATCATTTTTCCCTTCTAACTACCGACTAAATGCAATTGCATCTTTCTCTTGTAATGTCATGGAAATGCTGATTAGCTCCCAGCTTAAGAAAAATCTCGAAGATTGACAGTTTCTTTCGCATTAAAGCTTCCGCAGAAAAAGGTCCACTGGTTGTCTAATGGTATACCTCACCAGAAAATCGAATGAAATCTTACACCATTTTGGATTAAGTAAGATTATTGCACTTGAAATTTCAAAAGCGTTTTGTAGAGTTGTGCATCAAGCTCTTATCGAAAATGCATGCGATGCATTATTTGATGAATTAGAAATTAATTATATTCAATCAAACTCGAACTTACATCTCTTGAGCACCGGCGTAATATTACATTCCTTTCGTTTTTTTATACCAATTTTTTAAAACAGTGCTCCAGTGTAATAGCCATTTCCAATCCTCCACTATGCCCAACTTCAGATGTACTATTAGGAAGCGAGTTTATTTCTTTAGTCGCACCACACGAATATCTGGCTCTGTATTTCCTTCCAATTTGTATTTCCAGAGCTTCAAAAGTAATGTTGTTCGACTTCTCCTTTTTAATCCTTTCCTACTTCCCTAATGCTCGTACGGTTTTCAAACATTTTAATACCGGATTGATTAAGAAATTATCTTTGTTTCAATTTACAATTTATAACTAAAAGTCTAAGAAAGTGAGTTAAATAACTACTTAAACAAGGGAAATGGAAAGCATTCGATAGCAAACAATTAAATATATGTATCTAGAGCACAAAGTTTTTCGTTCAGAATTGCCTATAAATACAATTGAATTCTACCAATATAGGGCACACGATACTGCCTATTCCTGGATGGTATCCAGAAGAGATTTAATTAACTATCTTTGCATGAACTTTCTTTTCCGCAGTGCGTAATTATAATTGACTTTTATTTGATGAATGATAATTCCAATCTTAATTGAAAAATAAACTCAATTTGAATCTTTGGGAACGCATTCTTTCATTATTGCAGAATTTTCTCCTTAGCCGGATGCCAGAATTGGGAACCATAAAGTGCCATAAAGAATTTCTCAACAGCAGAGTTTGCTAACAATTTCCAAGACAAGATATCCTAATTGAATTTAATTGCTTTTACTTTATTGTTCAAAGTTGTAGTTTGCGTTGGAAAAAGGTGGACCAAATGAAAATTGAATCGACTTTGGACTATAGCTTCTCAAAAGTGATATGGATTATAGAGGCTTATTTGAAGCATGTCATTAGGCCAAACATTAAGAAAAATCGATTTGGTTTTTTTAATGAAATCGTTCAATTAACAATTAAGCGGAATTATTTTTTTTGCAATTTTAAATAAAAGTATGTTAAGTGTGTAAAATAATCCTCTTTTTAATTGCATACTTTGCTTTGCAGTTTAAGTCTGAGGCATGACGGAATGTAACGCAATCGAAAATGTTGAAGAGGAAGCAAAATATTTATCGGCGAACGACCTGTGACTCCAAGACAAGAGTGGAACTATAACAAAAACTCTCAAAAAATCTGAACTGAAACTACTATTAAAACAAATTGAACTGATTAAAGAAATCTTAACGTCCCTTTGGCAACATTTAACGAAACTTGACGAAACTGAGCAATTCACTGAAAACAAAAGTATAGAAGATATAATTTTTTAACGTTTAGTTACGCACAACAGGAACTATTTATTCTTATTTTTCTATTATAGTTCTGCTGTTTCAGCTACCAAGTGAATTAAACGAAAGAGCTGATGCACGAACTTCGAAAATTGTTTTTTTATTTTCGTTTAAATACTTTTAAAATATTTTAAATCTTACCTTATTTAGACCACATCAATATGTTTTTTTTTTTTTGTATAGCAGCATTTTGTAGCTTGTCATTGTCCACTTCTTTCTAATAAATCCATCTTCAGGTTTGCTTTCCGAAAAAAACGCCTATTTTAATCAATTAACCCTTTTAGATGAAGTATATGATTAATATATAATTTACATACATATATATATTTATGGATACAAGTAAAGCCCTCAGCAGAAAACATATTTAGACTTTCAAAGTTTTTGAAAGTCAACTTGGAACCTTAGCTAATGCTAAAAATCTACCAACACATATGACTCTTTTTCTTTTCTCCCAAAGCAGATAACAACACGACAATGCCATTAAATTTTCAAACTTTTTTTTATTGTTTTGAAGCTCAAATATCGGAAATAATTGCTTTTAAGCCAGTTCTGCCCTCTAGAAATCATTAGTTATTTTAACCATTCTTAGACCACACTGCAAGCACACTTAATTCCTGCCGCTAACGAGCACAGGAAGGCGGCTTTATTTGTAGGCTTCAATCGATAGAAATCCAAAAACGCTGCAGCCAAAACCTTATCTCAATGATTAGATCGATTGTTCTGGCCGATAGGTTTCCATTCTTGATTTACTTAACTATCCAGCTAGCCGAGCGGCAATGTATAGGCATATACCCAACAACAAAATGTTAGTTGGATCTAATTAATGCGATGAAATTCAATTTGCCCCAAGAAAGTGCTGATCAAAAGGTCCAATAAAGAACCATTAACCGATGTTTGTCGATTGCGGGGCGATTTCCTTTTGGAGTGAGCCTAACTCCGCACATTCTATTCACTCTAGTGGCTGCCATGAAAAGGTGCGAAAAATCGCCTTCGGCCTTCATGATGAGCTTGAACAGATGCCTTCGCCAAGCGTTATAGAAAGAGAAAATCCAATCCATGGAAAAGCACCAAGTCAATGATAATCATAAAAAATGTTGCTAAGACATTCCATTTGGAAACTGACCGGAGGAGATGTGAATGCTGGAGATGACGACCACGTTGCCGATGTTGATGCTGATGATGATTATGCTGATGAATGCTTATTTATTGTTGGTTAAGCCTCAATTGCTGTAGCATTGGAATCCCGCAGTAATGATGAGAGTCCTGCCAAATCACCCCTAGAGCATTGAACGACTTCGAAAGGAAGTCTCGAGTGTTAGATGAAGAAATGTTCCAAGCTCTGGCAATGGCTATTGGCCAGGTGAGCTCAGATCGATTAGCATGCATCGCACTTTCGCGCGAGTCAATTTATTCGTGGGAATTGTTTCGGTCTTGTTTGGCGATTACGTTGTGAGATATGGGTCAGTGGGTATCTCGGAGATCAAATGGTTTCACGCAGTTGATTCGTATCCACCGGAGCTGGGTATTGAAATATTTTTTTTAATTGGATGTTTATAATTGCATTCATTTGATGGAAAGTGATAAACGTAATGGAGATGCACTTTTCTATCATAAATTGCTGCAGCAAGACTTTCCAGGCTCAAATATGGATATGGTGATGGATTGTTGCAAATGGAATATTCTTTTGCTAGTCACGCTAAGTCTTTTTTTATTGTGTCAGATAATTCAAGCAAACAACTTATTTTAAATTAGGTCAATGTGTTTGGTGAAAGGGGATAGATGCGTCTATTGAGGACATTTTTGGATTCTAAAAGTCATTTCATTGACATAGTCAGAATAAACCAGCGATTTCCACTTATACAACCATTTACCAAGCGGCTTGAGCAAGGTCAATAACTCTAAAATCATCTTCCAAATACCAAAGCTCCTTGAACCCGAATGACGCAAACATATCAATTCCTTTACCGACAAATTTCCAACCATAAAATTATACAACAAACTCCAAACCTTCCCAGCGACCAGCACAAGTCAACAACCTAAATGGCCCTTCCGACAACACACTTACCAACCATTTATTACCTAACTATTTCAATCAACTGCCCAACAACACACGGCCATGTAACAAAAAACCCATCAAAAGGACGTTCCAAGCTTCATCTTCGAATTCTCCCTCCAAGCTAGAGATGTTCCTCAATGTCGATCATAGAATCCCCTGCCGAACTTAGACAAACAATGAAGAACCCACCACCATCGCCGCCAACAACCAAAGGACCTCTCCGGCAAATGTGAAATTTAATGATCGGCATTACCGTCCCGGTAACAAATTGTCTGCAATAATTTTCCAGCTCTGGTGGCCAGTGCTCCAGCTTCTTAGGGCCAACACTGCAACATCTCTCGTCTTCATCGTTTAATGTAAATTATCCGATTGCGAATGGGAGGGAGCGAACGAAAGAGAAAGCCCAAGATCAGCCGGCGGCGGTGCGGTGATAAGCTATAGAAAATGCCCTCCGTAAGGATATAGCTTCAGCAGCACAGCAGCCCTCTTAATAACTTCCATAAAGGAAGATCTACGAGCGAGCAATTTCAATGGAATCTACGAGTAGCTGAGGCGGGAGCGCGTAAAAGATGAACATTTCACCACCACTATTTACCTGTCAGCGGGACAATAAAATGGCATCAATCTATGGCAATTGCCGAGGCTCTTCATCCAAACCCAGGCACGTCCAACACAATAAAGTGCAGCAAAATATAGTAGAGGAGATGCGCTGAGCGCGGCTTCCTCATTGGAAGCCATCCCCATCCCAAAAAATCTTCACAATACTGATCTATTGATCTCGAGATCGATTTATTTACTACTGTTACCGATGTAGCGACAGCTTTGGACACAATATGCAGAGCTTCCCCGATCGCACCTTTTGTCTCGCTCTGCGCAACAGTGCAGTGGTTCCTGCTGGCAGATTTTGTTATTAATGGCGCCACTATCGGCCAAGTAAAGCAACTAACCATTCAGCCAGCAGCAGTGACGATGAGACGCGGAAGCCGAGCAGCGTCAGGAACAATTGATACCTCATGCCGTCATCGTTCCCGCCGGGACAGGATAACCACAAGTTTTGCGATTTTATTGCCGGAAAAGGATGACAATAAACTGGACCATGATTTATTTGCTGTCAGAGGACGCTTGCTCGCTCGCGGTCTATGGATGCCATGGTGTATTTTGTTATATAAAATTTATCGATGGGATGGATGGGATTTTTTTTGTCCGCTCTGTGTGTGTATATGGCTGGCTTTGGAGGCTGCAGAGGATAGACGCTAGAAATTGGATAACGATGGGTAATCGGTTGTAATTGTTTTGCCGCATTTTTGTGGATAATAAAGTGCTGACATGACACAAGTGGAGCCAGGTGGGAAATTTCAATTGGGGGTGGCATTGTCATACAAAGTTGCAAATATTTTTGTTGTCCTCCGGTGTACAAGTGGTAAAGGGAGTAGTGCATTGAAGCTGTTACCTTATGGATTTGCTTTTAATTGGGACACATTCAAAAAGGAAAAGGAGGAAGAGCTACATGAGATGCACTTTTTGAAGACCAATGTTACTATTTCCGCCAAGAGGCAGTAACCCGGAAAAAAGGTAGCTCTGATTTCTTGGCATAATAGCCCGACATAATAACCACTAAAAGCACGAGGCACAAAATGGCCTTGTCAAGTATAGCTTATCAATTCATAGATTTGGGGAAGGAGATATACAACTTGTCATGTAACGAAGTGGTGTCAGACAAGGTTAGGGACCAAAAGTCATATCAAATAAGAAAGGTTATGACGGTTTTTATACTCCTCTATAGAGTTATTGCTAAACTCACTTTTTGTTAACATCATAGATCCATTTCGGCTCAAACGGACAATAAAGATGTAACATTTAATTGATTGTCCGGCTGACAGGTATTCACTAAGGCCTTTTGTCTCTTATTACCCAAAAGCATTTAAAATTTTAATATATTTACTTTCATTTGGAGTTTCAACCTAACTGGTTCTCTTGGTCGATAAAATGACATTGTCTTAACAACCATTCTAACCCACTGATCCAGTAGTCTTATTTTTGAAAAACATTATTCTAATGTCTTTTGCCATTGGATTGAGACAAACAATCAAACAAACAAACCTGATATCATAAACCACAGAACAAAAGTGAAGCCTAATTAGACGACTTTCCCTTGTAAATGCCAACTTAATAGTAACAAATTAATGACAAAAAAAAAATTTTAATTTTAAAATATTTTGCAGCAAAACTAAACAATCCGTTAATGCCAGAGAAGAAGTCAAGCTTAGCAAAATATTTGCGTGTGAATTACACTCGCGTGCCAATAAAAAGCCGAAATTAATTGCCTCATTACAAAAACAATAATTTTTGACAACGCAACGGAATCTCCGTCATTTGTATCTATCGATTTAAAAATAATTCAGATATTGTTCTTGGAACAATGCAAATGGGTTGACATCTATTAGTTTCACTTTCGGGCTTAAAATTATGCATGTGAAGTGAAGACTCCAGAGAAAAGTGAGAGTCTTATCATAATAATGACTTTCCATTGTGAGAATTTAAGAATCGATCCGAATTAATACAAAACAATGGAACTTTCCCATAGCCTTGAGGGAGATTTTTTAAAAATATTTCTAGATTAAGTTGGGATTTGAGATGCAGAGTGAATCATGAGTGAATCATGGTGTAGTCATAATAAGAACTCTAAGATGTCTGTAGTTTTTCTTAGCCCTTTAAGGTGTAAAGGTGAGGTTTCGAATGGCTAAATAATGAGTGGAGATTCTATTCACGTTTGATGGATTTTGGCCCTTAAGCTTAGTTCATTATTTCCGTATCCAAGTTAGTTAAGTTTTGATTTTATGATACTTTAAAAAACCTTCAGCAACTAAAAAAATTGCAAGAAAATCGAATTTTTTTTTTCATTTTTACAATAATTTTTTATTTATTTGATTAGCCCGCGTAGTAAAGGGATTTTAGTTACCCTTTTAGTGTTGGTTAAATACAGCGAAAACGTGAGGAAAATAGAGAAAAATGTGAAAGGAGGTACCGATGCACATTTATTTAAAACTTTGCACTTCATTTCTCATTCTAAAGAAAGAGTCCCTGTATTTGACATATAACGTCGGATGTTGGGCTCAAAGGTAAACTATTGGGCATTCCTCGGAGTGCGAGTATTACGGTTGAATAGTATTAGGGGAGGGCTAGAACAATGTTTATAAAAATAGTGATAACATAAGAAGAAGCATACAACATTCCGTCTGTAGTCTGGACTTAAGATATGTATGCAAAAGTTTCTGTTATTGTTCGGTCCCTATCACTTAAAGCTCTTTTTTGAATTAATTCTTTCTAAGAAACTGAAGTAGATTATGGGAGCACCTGCTTAAATATGGGAATAACACTCAAATTTTGGACGAGTATACACTTTAAAAACTGTTGACAGATCGGACGTGCAAAATGTCTTTTATCCTCGAATGAAACCTAGACAACTCGCAGCATTCTTGGCAATATCGCATTATAGTCATTCCACAAGAGGTCATCGATAATGTACATGAAAAGTGTTCGAATTCTTCGATGAATTAGCCACTCATGGATAGTGGCATTAAAGGTATGTCTTTCTTTAACGACAAAAGACATATTTGAGTTTTTAAAGGATTAAATTCAATGCGATTTCTTATTTCCCGTTGAACAGTGCTGTCAAAATAAGAATTAAATAAACTTATCACGCGACGCGGCGCCGTTGCGGTTCTACGCTTCTTGAAACGGGATTAGTCTCAAATATATAGGAGCTCAACGTAAGTAAGAAGGATTTCAGTATTGAAAGAAGCTGTTGGAACTGATCCATTAATCAGCATATGACACATGGCTTTGGTACATAATGTTTTTACGTAGAAAGTACTTAATCTATACACATAAATAAAAATAAAGTGTCTGTTTTTAAAATCAAAATAACAGCCTTTTACTTGATGTATACGAAAGGATATACAGTACTTATAACAAAAACACCATTTACCATTTTTTTGTCTGTCTGTCTGCCTCTCTTTTTGTCTTTCTATCTGTCTTTCTGTCTGTTTGTTCTGGGTAATCTCGGGAACGGCTGCACCGATTTTGACGGGACTTTCACTGGCAGGTAGCTGATATCCTAGGGAGTAACTTAGGCTATGTAAATTACTCGCTAGGTGTCGTTTTTTCGAAAATTCTTATTTATGGACCGATTTTGACGGGACTTTCACAGGCAGGGAGCTCATTTCGAAAGGTATAACTAAAACTATTTGAATTGCCCGTAGGTGGCGCTGGGTTTGCTTATTTTTCGAAAGTTATTATCTTAGAACGATTTGTTTCAGGCGGACGAAGTTGCGGGTAACAGCTAGTCAACAATAAATAATTAATTTGCTTAGAGATTTTTGTTTGGATTATACCTTTCAGGTATACTTCTCTTAAGATCGCTAATATTGAATTCCGCGTTTTGGAATAAATTCCACATCAGGTAGATAATGACAAATTTTTGAGTTCGTTTACTCGGAAACGCATAAAAACCTAATAATTAAAAAAGGATTGTGTAATTTTGTATCCATTAAAAAAAATTAAATAAACGACAAATTTATAAAATTATTATTTAGTTTAAATTAATTAATTTAAATTAATTTAATTAAAAAAAATTAATTTTGGTCAAAAACCGAAAAACCAGAGGCGACACAGACAAAACTTATATCTTTCATCAAATCTTTTTAAGGATTTCATTCAGTATGGTATAATCCAGCGACACTTCCCATTTTCTAATCCACTCAGATCTTTTCCGGACATTTATTGAAAAGGAACAGTTCTCCCAAATACAAAAAGTTTACCGTCCTTCCAAGTTTAGTAAGGTATGGTACGCTGCTTCTTACATTAAAAAGAGCTGCAAAAGAATTTCCGAGCTAGTTTCTTTCCATTCATATGTATGAGCTACATCTTTACCACATCTACTTTGAAGTTGATTCAATACTATTCATGATTGTAGCTTCTCCGGAATCCGGTTAATAAATCAGATTTATCGGATTCTGCTTAGTATTTAAAGTCTGGATTTGTAAAGCCAGCCTTCTTTAATAAATTCTGTTGGATTTTAGCGCCGTCCTCAGTTTCTTCCTCTATGGTGTTATTGACTGGTACCTACTTTTAATCCAATGTAGTTAAAGGTTTGTGCTTCTTCAAATTTATGCTCCACAACTCTGATTATTGGACCAACTTTTCTGTTTCTCTTTATACATGTTGTGCATCACCTGTTCGATCTGGATGCAAGAATCTTGTACAGGTTTTTGATTTCTACTAAAAATATCGATTTCATCTGCGTTAGTCAATATCTGGCTATATTTGATGACAATAGTTCCTATTGTTGACGTTCCTGAGTCAGGGATTGCAATCCAGACCATTCTTTTGATGCATTACGCCTTTTGAAGTTTCTTTATGTTCCACTTGCCCTTGACGGATTAGTTAGGGCTTTCACGTCTCACGTCCCAGACCTTACCGTATAGCTGTACGGTGCACTTACCAATTTTCTAATGGGGCCAATCGCCACTTCAGTTTTACATGCCTGCCTCGATTCAATGAAAGTGCTATCAATTAAATTCCTGTAAATGATGTTTTTTTCTGATTTATTAAGAAACTTCGAAGTTTCACTACCAATTTGGCAAACCTATAGAATTTCTTATTGTTAAGATTACAAACAACAATTTCATTAAAAAAAAATTCATCAAATTTTCTTTTTCTGACCCACAACCTTGAAATGTGCAAGCCAGAGTTTTCACTGAATTAATTTGCTTAAAACATTTTACTTTCCTTGTAAGACAATGCCTTTCATTTTTATCCATCCGTAGTCCAGTAGCCACGCATTTCTTTAAATGCATCTGCATCTCTGATACTGGCGAAAGTCTTCTAAACCATGTGTACATGTTTGACCTTAAAAGCTGCCTCAAGTCGCAACAAATACTCAAGCCCATCGTTTAAAACGCAAAAAGTGCAAAACTTCTGATTATAATTCCGTCTCACGATTCACTTTTATTATTCCTCATATTTATTGCTCCGCTTTATGCGCGATGAGTGAACTAAACGCAAATGTCCATAACACGCTGATTCACATGACTTTCCCGCGTGAAAAATTGGTCAGCGCACCGTGCGCCGGTCTGCTTAGTGACATCATGACACAATATTTCTGTCCCAACTCCAACAATTGCATACTTTGCATGATAGTCTGTCGGGACGCGACGTCCAAAAAAACACTCGAAAGTCTATGATGGAGGCTTGTTCCCATGCGGCGGCCCAGATCCCCTTTCATTTTCATTGCACACTTTGCGCGTGCGAGTTTCAAGCCCACAATTCAAATGACCTTTCCCCGCTGGGCAGTATAGCACAATGTCGTCCATTGGAATCATTTTGACAAATGTAGTTCTTTAGGACAAATAAGTTTCTTGTAAGATATTTGTTTTTTTTTTCGAGCTTACCACCTTGACCATCACTGGGGGCTTTCACACTTTCTCATTGTAATACGCAGTTTAGTAGTGGAAGTGATCAATATGGAGACTGCGATGTTAATCCTAATTGATGCAGCTGCCGAAGTCAGCCATGGCCATAAGAAGGAGGCTTATTGGTTTTTCTAGCCTATTAGAAGATACATGTTCCAAGTTGTTTGCTGATCAGATCATTAACGAGCATTCATTCCGACTTCTGGACATTTTTGCTTGTTTTACGAGAGCTGGAGAGGAATTTGTGTTGAAGAAAATACTTAGATAGGAAATAGTATAGTCTGCAGTATGGATGACCTCGTTTTTTTAAAAAAGTTAGAAATTATTGTTGAACTTAAAAAAAGTCTGGACGAAGCTACACTAGTTTCTTCTTATACCGACGATTGTTATATGATCTCTGGGACTGAGACCACCACACCCACCTCACTGCTTCGCCTGAAGGTACCAGCTATGATTTGACTCTAGAAAACGTCGGCAGACCTGTCTAAGGGCAATTAAATGTTAGTGTCTTCTTCGAACTTGTAGTGGGAAGCCCAAATTCCTCTTCAAGGCATGACGTCAAAATCGTCCTTCATAATTTCAACGTCCAATTCAAAAGGAGAGAACACTAATAAAGCCTAATAGAGTCACTCGCAACAGAACTAACCACTACTCGAGCCTGATGATGGCACGAAATTATCTAGGTGCCAACATAGGTTATAGAGGTTAGGTTAGTTTGGATGGGATAATGGTACGGCAAACGGCATCACAACACTCGGATCTCAAAGGATTCATTTCGGTCACCAGGAACGTGAAAGAACGAAGGGTGGAGAAGGTTAAGGAATTTGGTGAAGAATAAGGTATGTGTGTAATTCTGACACCCTCTGCATAAATCTAATGTGGTAATGCCCATTCTGCTCATGTGGGTTCTTATTGAGTTGTGTCTCGTAAGAATATGACGAACCAAGAGGGACAGTTGAGGAATTTAGCTTGCTTTAGAATTTAATCTCTGTTTTTTTTTAATATTCGCCCAAAGACTTCTCGAACCCGGACCGTTTGTCAACTGTTCACCATATATCGTTTGCAGCTTTGAGGAATCTTTGGTAAATTCTGTTTTTTTTTTTCATAAGAACCCAGGGAACAATTTGGTTGGGTTCCAGGTATGAACCACATTTGGCCAATTCGCCTGCCATTTCATTCCCATATATGTCACAGTATCCGTGGACCCATCGAAGGGTTATAAAGTTAATTTCACTGATTAGTCGCAGATCGTTGCGACAGCTTTCCTTTCTTCTTCTTTGATATTTTCATTCCAGTTAAGCTTACGATCTATCTCCAGATATTTAGCTGTGTCAGCCAATTTTGTAAACAAAATTGATTCGGTCTTGAACAGATTGACATTCAGTCCGCAGATGATTACCCAATTGTTGAGGCAGTCAAGACCTTTTGCAGAATTACACACAGGGCAGGGTAGGAACGAATTTAGCTGATGACATTAAAACGATTTCGTCAGGGTAAACCACAAATTTGAAGCTAGTTACACTTACTTTGACTAAAGTCCTGTTGACGACCGGTAAACAAAGTATTGGAGATAAAACACCTCCCGATGGTGTTCCCCTATACGTACTGTAATTTTCCAAACACTCAATTCTGAATTTGCAATTCTTGTTTGGAGCATACAGTCTCTCCAGTTGGACAGTCGTGGATTAATGTTGACAGAGTCTAGGTCTTGCCGAATTGCGCTGATCTTGCAATCAATTTAATGTTAATTCTTTGAATTGAAATGATTTTTGAATTTCAACTCATGGAGTGGTGCCAACATACATAGACTCGGATCACTATTTAGTTGGTATGGTGTTCCGACTCACGCTCGAAATGGTCAATGAGAGAAATATTAGCCCTGGGGCAGAGCACGATACGTAGATGAGAAATAGTAACGCCTTAAGAAATAAATTGCACGACTGGATCCCACGTACTTGCGGTCACATCTTCGAATAAAATTTAAAAAATAAGTATCATTGACGTAGAAATATATATACATACATATATAAATAATAAATATACATACATACATACATATATATGTATATGAACTTATAAAAACTGTCAAAACCAAAACACTTAACGGTTTATAGTCAAAATGGAGTACCTACGCCATCACACGTCTTGTTTAGTTTTTTTTATTTTTAGTTTTTTAATTTTTTTTTTTAATTTTGGTATGCCGTTTTTTTACAACAATTCGCAAGTAAAAAGTGTCAAAACCACAACACTTAACGGTTTTTAGTAAACATGGAGTGCGCCATCACACGTCTTGTATAAAAATGAATTTATGAAAAAAGTATTTCGAAAATTGAAGGACGGATTTTTATAAAATCCAGTTTTAAAATGTTGGTATGCAGTAATTATAAAATTTTAAATAATTTTCGTTGATGAGTTTATATTGATACATTGATTTTTCAAAACAAATTTATAAAATTAATTATAATTAGAAAAAGAGGAATTCAAAATGTTGATATGCAGAATTAATTTGGCTACTTCTTAAATATAAAATTTGACAGAAATCCAAAAGGCCGTTACCGAGAAAGACGAAAATTGAAAAAAAAACGTTTTATGAAAGGTGCCGTTAATAGACTATTCCGGTATATTTGGTTTTGAAATAATGGTAGCAAATAGCCACCGAAATACACTCAAAAATTTTCATTACAATTGTTGGAGCGGTTTTCGAGAAAAGTAAGCTTTTATTTAACGGTTTTATGGCAGGTACCGTTATTTTTGCCCTAAATATAAAATTTTAATTCCCCCACTGAGGAATGGCAAAAGAATCACACATAGAAACCAAATTAATAGGTAATCGCTTAAGCCGTTTTTTAAAGAAATATGTAAAATGGCGTTTAAATTATTCTGCCAAAAAAAAAAGAAAAAAGGGAATACAGCAGCTGTCAGTTTTTGGCAATGTGCATCATGATGTCGACAAGAATACTGTGAAATTCTTAGGTTTCCTTTGAAGAGACAAGACCCATGTGAGACATTTATAATCTACAATACGTATATTTAGACAAGGCCGAAGTATTTAGGGCACTCGATTTTTTTTAATTAACAGTAATAGAAATATTAAGGTCTCTATTGCTCTATTGAAATAGTCCTTCCCTAAAAGTATTCCAGCACTGCATGGAAATAAATATCGCCAGGTTACTCCTAAGCCCAACTTTGAACATATAGAGATTTTTTCTTTAATCACACAATACGAATGTTGTTTTGTTTTCACGTTCTATTTCGGAACTCAAAACTTCAAAAATAATGTTCATCGGCCCTTTGATTTCATATTTCTTTAATTATCTTAAGCCCAAAATGGGAATTTAGGCTATAAGAAGATACTTAGGGCACGTGGAAGTTATTCAGGCTTATTCAGCTTGAGAACTTACCTTTTTATGAAGCCATTTTAGGGATTTCCACAATAGATTCTTTTGGAAAATGATGTACTCGGTATTTTTTTCCAACAATCTTTTGAACATTTTCTCCTTCAAATGGTTGATATTCCCTATCCCTATACACCTGTTTGTCCCGAGTCCCCAAGTCAGTGCTTCCAACCTCCACGGCAATTAGGTTCTAATCGACTCGCACAAATGTACTCCCGCACATTCCATTTAATGCACTCCCGCCTGCGCAATCTAAAAGAATACAAAAACTACTTTTTGTATCTAATTCAGCGCAACTTATACTCCAAGATACGAGTTACCAGCCCAATCTACACTTGCATGCCGAGGTTCACATGCATAATATAATAAATTAGATATTCTTGATCAGATAGTAAATCATTAGATGCAAAATGGCATGTGCATGCTTAAGATGGCAAAGGCTGTGCGCGTACTAAACTCTCATCTAAGTTGATTATTAGGAGCAACCTGAACGGTGGTGTAACCAGCACCAGCACGAGCATCAGCAGCACTGGCTAACTCCAGCCAGACCCGCGGAAGAAACAGATCTAAGAGACGATTTTTTATATGTTTTCCGGCAGTGATATTCGATCTGGAAGAGAGGAGCACCTCAATGGCTACCAGAACCTGGCGAGATCCAGAATACCCATTTGCACTTCTGGTCGTCGGCGTCGTCGGTCGGGAGGAATAAGCTGCGGATGGGCTTTCTTTGGCACTTCTTCGTCTTTGGGTCTGTGAAAACAATTCCTGAACTCATTTTTACCGACTTTTCAGATGAAGATTGTGATTTTATTTGCCTGCTGCTCTTCTTAATTTTTGTTAGTAGGATGCCTTTGCTGTTGTATAAGGTTTTAGGTGTTTCCACCAACTTCTATGGGGGAAGACCATGCAAATGGCATTTTTGCAAACTAGCTCGCGGAATATATTTGAATTTTCAATGGACTTCCTTAATACTCAAGATGAAAGATAGTGAGACGTAGCGCGCGAGGAGTCCAATCCAATGGTTTTGGTATTTTAGTCTTTTTAGCTTTTTGGTTTGTTGCTGTGAATGAGCCTTCAAAAAAACAAAACTCAAGGTGCTAGTGTTGGCCATCTGTATATTCTCTGCCGATGGCACCTCCACCTTCACTTTGGCTTGGCATGGCGGAGTGCTCTTGTTTCAATGTTTGCGCTAGCGCGCCCCGGCCGCTGGGTTGGCGGAACCGGGCGTAATAAAAGTTCACTGGTGTGCGCTGTTTGTTGGCGCAATTAGGTGGGATATTATACAATAGGTGCTTGTAATACCGTTTCTATACGGTATTTGCGCGTTTAGCTGGATGTGTTTGGTGATGGGACGATGTAGCTAATGTCAGTTGGGGATTTTTTTTCGTTGAAAATTTAAGTCTTTTAGTCTCGCTTTGGGAAGGGCGACTTGGATTCTTTAGAGCTGATTGATTATATCTCGCCAGATAAGAGGGTACGACTCTGTCTGAGTGGCAATTCGTTAAAATAGCTGACAAAAGTTGGATTCTTGTTAAATGTTTGTTTCCACAGAGTCCTCGTTCTTGAAATTGTGATTTTATGCAAGAAATCACAGACTTAAGGCTTCATAGAGTTTTATTTTTATGACGAGTGACAAAGAAATCTAGGTGTTATGCAAATTTAAACCATAATTTGGAACAAGTGGAATTCACTTTTGTTACCGGCACGACAATAAAGCCAACAGTTTAATCAACCATCAGAGTGAATATGGCTTGGATAAATCTTTTTGGGCCTTGTATGGAGCAAGTTCAATATAAGGGGATACTGAAGAACCCTTGGATGATGAAAGAGATCTTTAAATTTTAGCGAAAATTACTAACAGACTTTCCTACAATAGAATGATGGAAGGAAAACCCTCCGATGGGTCCCCGGACACTGTGACATTCATGGAAATAAAAGGGCTAATGAACTGGCCAAAAACGGTTCATCCATGGAACCAAGCCAAACTGTACCCTGGGTACTTGAGCCACTTGGAAATAAAAAAAAAAAGAATTCCCGAGCATTTCCTCAAAACTGCAAACGAGAGATGGTCGAAACTCGAAAAAATTGTCGTTTCTGAAGAAATCATAGGCCAAACATCTCAAAGAAAAATAAAGAAATAGCTACCTAGCCCTCAACTGTCCTTTTTGGTTGGCCTCCTTACGGGTCACAACTCAATGGGGGCCAAATGAGTAGAATGGGCATTAGCACTCCAGATATCAGACTTATGCAGATGGTGTCAAGACGTTGATGCAGAAGAGGGCTGATACCACTTCATTTCGGCTAGCGAATTATCACCACACCCAACCTAACCTAACCTAGCGAAAAATCTGAAAGGAAAGGACTTACTTCTTCTTAATGGCAACTATTTAATAGCCTTCAAAATACTTCTGATTTTGAAAGAGAGCTGTAATATAGATGACCATGTAAAATTGTAATATAAACCCGTAATTTCTATATATCCAAAAAGGCTCTCACCGAGAAATTGAAGTTCTCAAGCATCCTAAAGAGAGAAAATACTGTCCTCCGCACTTTCTTCTACCTGGTCCGGATATGCAAACAAATCTTAGCACCACCAACCGTTTGTTTACTATGAGTCCTTCTAAAACCATAAATCTAACTGGCTCTGAAACAAACGAGCTACTAAAGTTTTTAGGCGTTATCGATAATTAGTGTACTGTAGTGTCGGACTGCTAAACGAAGAGCATGGGTTCGAGTTCCGCTCGTAGCCACCTTCTTTTCCGGGGTACTGACTCTTGCGAGGATCTGACAAAATCTCCAAGAGTAAAATTTTGTCTCGAAAAAGTGCATCTCCAGTAGCCGTTCTAACTCGGCGGTAAATTGTAGGTCCCTTCCATTCTTGAAGATTAACAACACCCACAGTGCCCCGTGGCTTAGTGGTTAGTGTGTCGGACTGCTAAGCGAAAGAACCTGGGTTCAAATCCAGCTCATAGCCACCTTTTTTTCTGGGGTACTGCCTCTTGCGAGGAACTGACAAAACCTCCAAGAGTAAAATTTGTCTCGAAAAAGTGCATCTCATGTAGCCGTTCGGACTCGGCGGTAAACTGTAGGTCCCTTCCATTCTTGCAGAGTAACAACACACACACAGGAATGGTTGAGAGTATAAGTCACTAGGCCTTGGCTCCTTAAGGAGCTGTCGCGCCAATAAATTTATTTATTTTTATGGGAGGTACCGTTTTTAGCCCACCATATTAATTTGTTTTACCAAAATATAATGCTTACCTACAGTAGTACACTAATTTTTTGCATAAAAATTCTTGGAGCCGTTTTCGAGAAAAATAAGCTTTTACATAACGGTTATGACAGGTACTGTTAATTTTTGATCTAAAACAAAAATTGAAAAAACTTCTTTGTAGAATGTCAAAATAACCTCAAGTTCAAAATTTGAAGACAATTAGCCTAACCGTTTAGACTGCCGTCCAAAATACATCCGTACAGACCGTAACTCAAATATGATTCTCTATAATCGTAATGTCATGTTTGATTGTTATCTCAAATTTTTTAATCTGCACGAATGCATAACTTGCATTATAGTAACTATAATCGCAAGTAAAAAGAACTACCTCAGCAGAATTTATTTTTATCTGGGACAACCTATCCCGCCAAAGCAGAATTCTAATTGAGAATGAGAATGGAAAATAAATGGCGAACGAAAATGCTGGAAACCATTGAACTTTCGTTAAAGAAACAAGACAATTGACACTGTTTCTCATCAGGGTGCGTTCGAACACGGGGTGCATTCGATTTCCTATTTATGTTGCGATAGGTTATCGGTCGTGCTTACATTAGTTTATTTCTTTGTGGTGTAAGTGTGGCACTAGTTTATTATGTTTAAGTAGTGTTAGTTCACTACAGGAGATACTCACTATATAGCTTCTATACTAGGCCTCACGGTTCAAGTTACCTGATACCATGCTCCGCAAGGGATAATCGATATTTAAGCTTTAGAGCCTTCAGAGCTCTTAAGTTTCTCAAAGACTTCAAAACGTTAGATGTAAATAGTGAAGTAACGATTAGTGGAAAGCAGCTAAGAGCAAATGAAACTTGCTAAATGTACCTAAAATAACAGTTCAGCATAATCGACGTTGATTGAAATTTGTTCTCCTTTACCAGGATTTGACAGAATGCAACTATGGCATAGATTTTTTTCTTCATGAGTCCATGTTTTGTCTAAACTCACCTGATAGACTTAGAAACATGTGCAGATGATCAGTTGTTCCATCACGTTATGGGTAAGAATTTCAGTGTATGGGAAAATGCATCAAAAGGATTGGTGAACTATAAATTCTTCAGCTACAATCTCCTCGTAGAATATTCGGTTCCTTTCGGCCGATTTATTATGGAAAGCTTCTTACTGATGTAGGACATTGCTGACCACTTATTGTAACTCTGCTGTAGATTTAAATTCTTTATTCAGAATGCGATTGAACATTATAAAATATAGTTTAAAATTCCTCAAGGAAATCCCTCTATACCCTATAAGCCTCAGAACCATTTCAAAATCTCAAAATCTAAGGAGTCTTTTGGAGTTTTTAATAGTCATAGCATTTGATTCACAGCCATTTTCTTTCCTTCGTAAAGAATTACTCAACCAAACACATCTCATTTAATTAACTTATACAAACCGAACAGTAAGTTCAAAGGTGAATGCTGTCATCATTGCCAGAGGTTAAGAAAGCAAAACTACAATAAACATTTATTTAACAGAAACGCTGCACACACTTAACACTCTTTCCATCCATCCACCAAGTCAAATATACTCTCACCTCAGATGTATTCTTCCAACTCAGGTGTTCGCAAAAGCGCAGCGCGCGAAGCAAAAACTAACCGTGTTTGGCCTGATTTTGTCCAAAATTTACTGTTTGCACTAAATTTAAATTTGCAATTTAGCCAACTTTATGAGGTAATACCACTGTGTCGTGGAAGTCGTCAGAGGGTCGTCGTGGCCAGGAATGTGTGCCACTGGCGTTTTCCATATAACCGCTAACGATGCTGCTGCTGGATCTAGATAGACCTTTAAGACTTAACATCAGGAGGAAGACAAAAAAAAAAGCCCAGAACTGATCCGATAACATCTTAAACCATGTGAGTGAGAATTAGTCTAAGAACGTGCGGTTAATAATGCACAACAATCTTGTGCATGCAAAGCTTCTATGCGTTATTGTTATAGTGGTCAGTGGACTGGGATGGAGACCACGAAATTGGGTTAGTAGAAGAAATGTTCCGCAAACGAAATTAAATCGAAGTGGCTAATGTAGACGATGGACGAAAGCATTCTTATCGCCACATTAAGTCCAATCACTCCGATGTTCAACGCGCTCCGAGCATCTGGAATGCGCAAACCTTCATTCCTTTAACAGCGTAGATATGGTATAGAAGGATTGGCTTGGTGGTGCACCATGGTTGTTGCAGAATTTTAATTGTTGGCATCACATTGCCAGCGGCTGATAGAAGAATTAAATAATTACTGTTATTGGTTGCTGGGCTAAGTAATACTGTCTGTCCGCACTGGAGCAACTGAATGGTTAATAAAACAATATTGAAGAGGAAAGTAGAATAGTTTTTAATTAATGGGACACGGGAGGTGTTAGCCTAAATTGTCTTAAAGTGTTTATAAGTGGGTGCTCTGAAGACTTGGAGTAATTTTGTGAAGTTATCGATTCAATACCTCCAAACTTATTCTTCTAAGGAACTTTTTGCTTCCACATAGAAGGCCTGGGTCAAGATTTTCAAACTCTAGCGGAATTTTGGAAACCAGGAGGCTTCCTTTCCAGAGTTCGATTTATTTCCAATAAAGTAGCCAATATCCAATTTCACCCTGAGCTACTGTAAGAAATCACAAAATTATTGAAAATTCCTGCGCATATTCCTTAAACATCCCAATGAATGAATGAATGAAAGTTATATATTGGGGAACGATGACCACGACCACCAATACAATAGTCCACCCAACCGTGATGGTCAAGGTCCATGACTTATTGTTGCAGAAGAAATCAAAATTCCATTTGTGGTCACACGCCAGAATCCCGCGCACAGAAGTAATCGAATCTTAAAGAATAATGGAATTCTTCAGTCGAATCTAGTCTGACAGCACAAACCACCAATGATTCCCTGTCCTACCGGTGCCTTGTTGCAATGCAAATATATTTCCTCTAATGAAACCAAGAAGAACATAATGGCAGCTCTACATTTCCATAAAAAAAAAACACCATTTTGGTGATGATGGCGTCTTGGGTTACCACATCGCCTCCAAAGCAACATTGTGATTGTGATTCACTGCAATTTGACCCCAACGGAACGGACGCGACGTACGAACAGATGGATTCGAACTTGAGATTACACAGGCCGTCCTAAATGATTTCCTCATTGGCCAAGGTTACCCTTCTCGGTTCGGTGTGCGCCGTGATTTTTGTCCATTTGCGTAGCGCGAACACCACCGGAAAACGGTGCTAATAATGACTCCAGCTTCAGCTCCATCTCCAGCTTGCGGTGGTGGTGGTGGTGGTCTTAATAGTTCTTTATGGATTCTTTCTGATCCTCGTCGCCGGATTCGGTGTGTTTGCAAGGCTCACAACAAAAGATGATTATAGGTTTTGCAACTGGTGGTCAGCTGGCACGCAAGGTATTGTTCCGTATACGATACGTTGTCGAACTGCGATACTTATCGACGTAAATATTTGCTTATTTCATAATAATTGGCAATTGAATTTCGAGCTCTAAGAGTGTAATAGCAACGACCACGCCGACAACCACCGACCGATGCGACGGGCTGCCAAAGACTTCAGAGGTAGTCTGTTCTGTGTCGTTCGTCGGTGTGGTATGGAATGGCATGAGGCCATTTGTAGCTGGAAGGCGATATGGCCAAGGAAAGTAAAAGACACGAATGGGATATAAATTGAACAAATTCTTTTATGTTTTTATTTTTTTTTATTTTTCGTATGGCAAGACCGCTATAGTTATTTTCAGGGGGAAGGGAGATAATTTTGAGATATGAAGATGGAGATGCTTTTAGGTTTGTTAATGGTGCAATGGAATGCAAATGGCATGAATCATTTAACTAACATGGAACAATATTCGTGTTGCAATGTAAATGGAGGATTTGAGCCCTAAACTGATTTAAGTCAATGCTGCAAGATTGGAGCTGAATGAACATTGTTTTATGAGGATATAAGGAGTTTTTGAAGATAGATTTAAAATTGAAGAAACGGTAAGGAGTACGAATAATTATCGCGGACCCGAAAATGCTTACTTGAGAAGCACCAGCAATTATTTTTTTAAGCTCCGACCATTTATTTCTTCCGATTAAAGGTGCTAAAAGGTAAGTTATGCATCCGTCCAAAATGCAGAAAAAAACAGGAACCAATCAATTTGTCACTCTTTTTTGATGAAGATATGGATTTATTCAAGAGCACAAAAGGTGATGATTTCTTACGCCTCTCGAAACCCTAGAATTTTGCCAAAAAACAGCCATCTGGTTGACTTATTTATGTAGTAGGTATCATCACATTGGTAAATTTTATTTCCGTGAACGAGCTGGGATCATCAGTATCCACCATGGATGAATGGGGCATGGAGAGACCCAATCATTAAAAAAAGCTCACGACAAATGCATTCTTAAAAATTATCTTCAAGCACTCTTCGAAGCCAGCTTAACAGCTCTTAGACATATTGCTGTTGATCCTGAAGCACCTGCCTTTACGGCAGTGGGGCCCACCCACTTTGGAGTAAATCTGAGGTGCAACAAATTCCCTAGAGTGGTTTGTCAGACCACCCTATTTCTAGAGTGGTTTGCCAAGCCATCTCTAGTTTTAATTAATGTATTTATTATAACAAATCTAGCAGGGCCCATCTGCACCCCTAGTGTCAAGGTTAAATAAGACAATGTACACCAATTCTTTCGAAGCCGTGCCATTCTCTCAGAAACCAGAGATACTTCTTCGCTTCCGCATTTGGCTCACGTAAACAGATGGGGCTTTTGTAAACCCGTAGTACCTATTCGAAGCTGAGGTCTAGCCTCTCCCGTTTCCGAATGGCTGGAAACAAACTTGTGGATCGAACCCATAAGGTTCGTTGGCCAACCAAACAGTAGAAAAGTAGCAGATCCGAATCCTGTTAAACGCGATGCGAACCCGTATTCTTCCTTGTCACCCCGCCTAGCCAGCTTTGTGTTACTACACGTTCACGTAGGATCATGTGTAGAGAACAAGATTTGATCTTGGAAGACTTATACTCCAGAAGACCTAAGCCATAGAACTATTCTTACACTCGATTCTATAGGGTGTTTTGATTAGACGACCTCTACCTCAGGCACTCACAACCGTAGTACAATTCTTTACTCCGTACATACAGGGGGTAGTTTTAAAAGATTTCTACTTCAGGCGCTTCAAATATCATAGGCCTATATTCTTTACCCCGAATCTATAGGGTTAGGTGTTTTAGCAGACTTCTACTGCCGGCACACCCAAACCATAGGCCAATTTTGGCACCGAACCTACAGGGGGATGTTTGAAAAGCCTCTTACTGCTGGTGCTTCCCTTTCTATAGGCCAATTCTTTCTGTTATTTAAGGAGGCTTTTGCTGCAGGCATATCCATACCCTGGACCTTTTCTTAACCCGAACCCACAGGGAAGTAAGCTGTACCTCCACCTGGAGGTTCCTATATTTAATGGCAGAGCTCTCCAGAATATAGTAATTAAACTTTATGACTAAAATAATGAAGCGAACAGTGGCCTTATAAGACCAGTCGTGGATAGTAGCATTGTCTCATAAATCCATTTTTGGAAATGGGTGTAGTGGAGGAAGTTTACCCTGAAGCAGATGGAATGGTCCGAGTTTCTGAAGGACTTACGTTTGTTAAATGGATGAAAACTTTGAATTTAAAAGAACATTAATGTCCTCATTGACACTTAATTTACTTTAATGCTTAAACTACAAAATATCCTGATTCGTATGCATGTCAAAGATGACGAACTCGATTTAAGCTTCAAACAAATATTGGAATCATCTTCTTTTTTCAAAACCTCACAGACACCGACTTTCATTCAGGATACTGACATCCTTTCAAGATAAAGCATCTGGCAAGCTGATGTTCCCGAAGCTACAAAACACGCATCATGTGTCTCAATTGTAGCTTCACAATCCAGTTTCTCCCACATAAAAAGGAAAAAATCTTCTTACATTATATGATAACAGCATTCCACAACCATGGATCAACAAAAATTCAAACACTTAACCAACTATCCTTTTAACCTTGTTAAGGAAATTCTACTTTATGTCCATTTTGTATAATTTACCAGAACAACCCGACTCCACCGACACCATACCACAACCAAACCCCCCCAAGAAACATGTCTCATGTCACACGAAAATCACACAAATATGTGGGTCACCCGGAGACTATATCACGGCGGTTGTTGTTACACTTAACGGCGGCGTTAACATTTCGTGTATTCAATCTGCTTCCGTATTTGATGAAACGTAATGAATCGCAACCCAAAGGCATTTACAAAAGCCTTCTAGACAAGACGTCACACCAGCCAAAGAAAAGCTGCTGGGATAAGAAGAAACAAAAGCAGCACAAACATTTCAAAAAAAAAAAAAAAAAAAAACGCCTCACGATCTAGAAAAATACCAAAAAACCAGCACAAGCCGACAAAAAAGGAACGTTTTGTCGTCCGCATATTTAATTATTTCCAAACCACCCACTTGCACCCCGAACCAGCTTATGTATATCGGGGGAATCAAAAACACGATTTACACCAGAAATTCACAATTTTTGTGCTCCCCTTCACCCATTTCTTGTGCTACCAAGGACCGGACGAGCGTCAAAGAACTAGAACCGCCGCCACCACAGCAAAAAAACGGTGAACCCTATTTAAACGGGTATTAAAGACTTCCCGAGTTTTACGTAGTAACATAGTGTCTTCCCTCCAGGTTGGTATTTGTAATGTTGGGCGCCCAACAAAATAATGGCCAATTATTTTTATGCAAGGTGTTTCCTATTCCATTGCAATAATTTGGGGAATGATTTATGGACATATTTTAGGACAATTTTTCAACGCAAAGTAGCTCTTAAAATTATAATTATTGAAGAAACTTCGTGATGGGCTTTAGTTCACGCGTATTCCTTAAAAGGTGAGTGCAATAGAAGCATACAGACGCTCGTCGTTGACACACATACTAAGTACTGAGAGCTTTTCGGTTTCTTTGATGTAAGTGCCATTCATGGACAATGGCATTGGGGGGTATGTTTAGCTTTAACGACAAAAGACAGCATTGAGTCGATCATTAAACTCCACACGATTCCTATTACTCCATTTGACAATGTTGTATAAATCGGAGTTTAATGAGCTTGACATACGGTACCGTTGCAGTTGTACGTCCGAAGGCGAAGGACGTGAATCGAACGAATATGAAAAGCTAAGGGTAGAGTCGTCAGCAAAACAATTAAGTGGATTGGAAGTAACAGATAGAAGATCATTTATAAAAACGAGGAAAAGAGTCGAAGACAGAACAGAGCCCTGGGGCACACCAGCATTTATTTTGTGGGAATCAGACTTGAAATCCAATACAACTTGTATTGAACGATCCAGAAGATAGCTTCTAATCCAACGAACAAGAGTATTATCGATCCCAAAAGCACGCATTTTCGATAAGGGAGCTTCATGCCCAACTCTATCAAATGCCTTGGAGATATCAAGCGTAATAATCTTACTTTCAACAAAGCGATGCAAGGATTTGTTCCACTGTTCGGTAAGATATACCATCAGATCACCAGTGGAAGCTTTCGATCTTCGAGATATTCCTTAAACTGATGGTTAATCAGCGTTTCCATGACCTTAGAAAGAAGGGATGTCAGTGCTATGGGTCGGTAGGAGGAGGGGGAGGATGGGTCACCTTTCTTAGGGACAGGCTGGACAAATGCTGTTTTTCATCTTCTAGGATGCCAGAAGAGTAGGAGCGATGGAAAAGCTTACGCAGTGGCATGTTGACATGACATTACGATGATAGAGAAACATATTTGAGTTACTGGCAAAATTCTGTCCGTCTGTCTGTCTGTCTGTACGGATGTATTTTGGACTGCAGCCTAAACGGTTGGGCCAATCGTCTTCAAATTTTGAACTTAACATATCCCCACAGAAAATAGTCAAGCGGCGTTAAATCGCAAGTTCTTGGAGGCAAATTCACGAATCCGTAACGTGAAACAATGCGGTTACCAAACGTTTCCTTCAATAAATCAATTGTGGCACATCATGGTTGTTCAATTGATGAATGAAAAAGTCAGTAATCATGGCTCTATAGCGGTCAGCATTGACTGTGACATTCTGGCCAGCATCGTTTTTAAAGAAGTACGGACCAATTATTACATCAACCCATAAAGTCAGTTCTTGTGGATGTAACGGTGTTTCAACATACACTTGATGATTATCATCACTCCAAATACGGCAGTTTTGTTTATTGACGTATCCATTCAACCAAAAGTGAGCTTCATCGCTAAACAAAATTCGCTTATGAAAATTGGGATCAATTGCAATCTTATTTTGGGCCAATTCACCGAACCTACGCCTTGCAAGATGATCTTAATCTAAGATCGTTCCGCAATAGCTTTCATAAAGTGGATGGACACATATCAAATTCCTGTGCACGATGACTGATTCGGGTCTTCCTCTACGCTACGCTCTACAGCAGCAATGACTTCTTCTGTACGCACTGTACGACATCTCTGTGGATGCGTATTAAGATTTAGAGTAAACGTGGTGCGAAAACGTTCCATAGTTAATCGAATTAATTACTCTGATCGACGATTATGTTGGCCGTAAAATACGCGATACGTATTTCGAACAGAACCATGATTTTCAAAATAAATTTGCAAAATTTGGAAGCGTTGTTCAGGCGTCAGTCTATTCATGTTAAAATGCCAAACCAAACTAAAAATAAATCACAGCTGACAAAATGGCCGCCAGTTAAATTAGTGTTGCCAACTTAAAGTTCTATACCTCTAAAAAAAAAATCCTTTATTTGTTTATATTTCGAAATGTTTCTATTATTCTTTCTGACATTTAACTAGTTTTTTTTGAATTTTGTTAATAGCTCAGGCCTTATGGAAAACCTTTTACTAGAGAAAAAAAAATAAAAAAAAAATCACATCATTTCCTTTTTCTATTTCAAATAATCACATCACACACAGCGCCCATCACCACAGTATGAAGGCCATTGACCTCATCAAGTCCACCCCTGCAACTTAACAAAGATAAAATTTCTCACGTTTTTCGATTTTGTCATCAAGCCGCGTGCACCGATGGTAAGCATACCTATAGACTATCCGTCTGTTCCCAACTCCACGAGTACAATGTGTAATGGAATAGTAATGAAATGTGTCAATAATTAATTAAATTTAATTAAAAATAAACGAAAACAAACAAACAGAGACCCAGAGAAGTTCTTCAGACCTTAGCTGCCTTCCCAATCCATAGCTTCGAAGGCAACAATTTTTTTGTTCAACTTCTGAAGACAAATACACGAATTTGCTATTAAATTTTAGCATCTCTTGTCGAGTGTTGCACTTAATTAAGATGGATCCGTGTCAGTATCTGGAATTAGTATAAGGTCATCCCATGAGGGATGCAATGGCTTTGGAAATTTCTCTCTTAACCTTCGCGTTGATCCTCAAAATGTATGATTACGGATTGCATTGAGTTTGCATGGTTTCGAACTTGCAACGCACGTAATGAGTCACAACAACCACGACAATTTTAGTAAAAGTGCAACAAGTATCTTTTGCAATTAACCCAGTTCCCATGATGGTTAGTCGCAACAGACAGTCCAGACACACAACTCCACAGAAGCTGCAAGATATTCCTTAAAGTGGGTGGAAGCAATTGCCATGGCTGACTAGCAACATGTCCAGCCGACCAATCAACATGACATTTGTGATTATTTGACAAAATGAAAGTGGCTGAGTCCCTGACTGAGTATCTTTATGATTTTAATCTGAAGATTTGGCATCCGCAGAATGTCCGAGGAAGACTGACATTCGTGGCAATTGAATTGAATTTTGTGCGATGAAGATAATGATGGGTCGCGCACCGGTGGAGAAGGGAATTAAGGTAATCCTCTGTGGACCGAAATCCATTGAAGGGGAAATTATTAGTTGGAGATGATTTTAATGGAAAATTGATTCACTGGTGGCGATGGCGATGGCAAATTGTATGAAAGGAATGAAAGTGGTCTTGTGGCTTCTTTGAGCTATGAGTGCGAGGGGAAGAATTAGTCAAGGTTTCTCGCTTGATTGCTGTTGCTAAAATAAAAAAATTGTTCTCACAAACTAAATTCAATGATGGAATGCTTTAAGGTCAAGTGGTGGCTTTTGCAAATGAATATACCGCTCCTGCTCTTGGGCCATGACTTTTGAAGAAAAACTTTTAAATGCAAGGACTCAGTTCAGTTAGTTGATTGAAAACGATCATCGAAATCTGTATTTTATAATATAAAGGTGATTCATCTTAAGGTTTGATTTTCAATAGGCTTTTTTGACAGACCACAAGTGACTCCTATCAAACTGCTTTGTCATTTTTGTGCAGTATCGTTTGGCAATTGACTTCAATTTACGTCGTATTTCCAGTGAATGGGTTCTGGAAAAACTCAATGAAAATTCGGTGTTTTATCGTGAAATTTTGTTCAATGATGAAGCCCATTTCTGGCTGAATAAATACGTTAATAAACAAAATTTCCTTATTTGGGCTGATGAACAAATTGAAGAGTACCAAGAGCTACCATTACATCCATTAAAAACAACAGTATGGTGTGATTTATGAGCTGGTGCAATCATTGGTCCATATTTCTTCAAAAATGAGGCAAATCAGAATGTTACCGGCAATGGTAACCGTTATCGCGCTATGTAAACGAACTATATTCCTGAAATTCACATGGTCTCGGTGAGCTCTGGTTTCAACAAGACGGCACTACGAGCCATACAGCACGTGAAACAATGGACTTGGTGAGAAATCCTTTTGGTGAGCACTTAATTTCAAGTTTTGCTACGGTAAATTGGACGCCTAGATCGTGCCATATCATACCTTCGGACTAATTTCTCTGGGGGTAAGTAAAGTCTCAGGTCTTCAGGAATAAGCCAGCTACGATTGATGCTTTGGAAGCCAACACTCCTCGTGTTATGCTCGAACGCGGCGCACAAAATTGCACCTTCCAAATGGACCACCTCAGACGTTGTCGTGTAAGTAAATGCCATGAATTGTTCTTTTAACCGATAATAAAAAAAATTAAGTTCACTTTCAAATTTATTTGTTTAATTTTACATTATTAATCAACCCTCACAAGCCGGTTATTTATTGAGGCGACATTGGCAAAAAATGTGAAGCTTTCGCTCCGAAAGAGTAACGACGGTCCATATAAATAAATTAGTTTCGGACTCATGCATATCAATTTTGCAGCAAGTAATAATATTGTGATAAGCACCAAATAGTTCCAACGTTTTGACATCCACAAACGCATGCAGCACTCACCAGGTGGTCGAACACGCCACCAAATAGATCATGTTCTCATCGATGGGAGACACTCCTTTAGTATTCTGGATATTCCTAAAAGCCATCATGAACTTTGCTATTTCTATCTGGTTGGTACCAAATGGCGCATGCAAGTACCCAATGAAGCTCTTAGGGATCAACAGATTTCCAGAGAACATTCAACATTGGAAGACTTCAAATTGACACAGGTCTGAATGGTTAATGGCATCGATGTCAGAAGTGCTGGGATTGTAATCCCTTCAGCGCTGACAAGGACCCACACTTTGGCACAAAACCAGTGAAAGCAAGCAACTCGTCGTAAACAAGACAAAGAAGCATTGCCTCCACTAAAGCCCTCTGCTCAAGTATAAGCTGCTCTTCGGAGCTCCTTTCATTTTTAATGGCCACCTGAATGCCCTATTTTACGTTTTACCGCACGTCAGATAACGTGTAAGCGCTGCTTGCCGTCTTCAGCTTCATGTTACTGGGCGGAAGTGGGGGAGTCGATAAGTTGTGCCTGAGGAAACCGTGTGCTTGCAATGGTGACGCACTCTTTTTGCAACCACTTTGTCTTAGGGATACCGCTTAGTTTTATTGGACGAAAAGGTATGAGGATGTTTTGCGTTTACAACAGCTGACCTTAGTTCGCCCGATTGGGACTTGGGCACTTATCTTTGGCAGTTGTTATTGCATGGAGATTGCGCTTCGAATCTCGTAAGGTCAATGATTTCTTATCCACTTGACCGTTTCTTTGTACGACTCCCTTAACGTTTTCCATCCTTGTAAGATCCTGGATCCTATTTTTTTTATGTATCTGAGCACGCCTTCCTTAATCTGTTATTTGGATGTACTATCGTATCCCTGATCAGTTTTGACCCATGCGAGCTTGGGCAACATCTTCCAGCGATAAAACTTCTCAAGATTGTGGTAAAGTTGTCATTAAAAAAAGTTGTAGCAAACTCCATGTCTTTTCTTGTGTCGGCGGCTTATTTTGATAGTCATCTGCCCAAAATATTCCCGAGTCCCAGATCAGTTCGATTTGGTCTCTTTTAAAATCGATTTTGAAGAAGTCACTCTGCCTTAATCCTTTATTGCCATTAATAATGTACGTGAGGAACAGGAGGAGATGAGTTCTTCCTAATATCTGGAATATATAATAGATTGCAAAGCAACATGTGACGACGACATCAGTTAATGGGTGAGCTTAGGGTGGGGGATGTTTCTGAGATCACATTCTCATTTAATAGCAATTACCTTGTTTTATAATACATAATTATTATTTTATATACGTTCGATCTACACTTTTAAATAAAATAATTGCCGAAGTTTGTCTTTCATCTTTTGAAAGACCAAGAACCATACACAATACACTAGACAATAATTTTCGTAAAATACTTAATAAAAAAAGACGGTTTTTGTCATTAAGCGAGCTTCTTTTGGTTTGTTTTTGGCCAACCACTGATCAATAATTGATTTTGAGGACTGGAAAAAAATTTAACAACCGTAGCTTTATTAAATCTAAACACATATTTCCGCGTTCTAACTAGCATTTCCCATCTATTCCAGGCAGACGTACAAAAAAAAAACCAGCACCACAAAGAAGACTACCATTGTTGTCCCACTCAGAATGTTATATCATCTGCCAACACTGAGCCCTGAGCAAATTATATCACGATTTCCTTTGAGAGCTCCGTTTACACTTTGTGCCAGCAGTCCATTGCCTGTGATGGAAGAATTTATTACATCACTCAAACCATAAATCCAACACGATCGCTGGCAGGTTGACATATTGCTGTTCGTGACGAAACAAAGGGCTTCCGTTTTCTTAAATGATGCTCTAGTCACATCACGTCCACCTTAAAGTCCGATTGACAAGCGTGGAACAGCGATGCAGACGCGACGCCAACCACTTGACTATTCACCTATCAAAAAGGTGCTGGAACCATCTTTCAGTGCCATAATCTTGTGGAATTTATTACTCCTTAGATAGCTATTTAAATAGTTTTGTCCATGTAGAGTGTGCTGGTTTCTATTGGGAGGGTGAAAAAATCACCCAAATAAGGATCATAAATTTGATGTGAACAAGGTATGGACAATCATGAGGCTTATGGATACTTATGGCAAAAAATGGAATATAAATTAGATCAACTATCTCAACTCAACGGGATACTAGTTTATTTCTCATAAGCTGTTTTAGCATTACCTGAGGTGGAAAGGATATGCAGAATTCATGCATATGTAAGTAGTTCTAGGATAAAAAAAAACAAAGATTTGGAGCGAATAAATAAGAGAAAAGTCATTCCTGCTTCAGATATTTCGAAGGCTTTTAAGTTAATGTTCCAACGACATACGTATAAACTGTAAGCATCTACTAGATGAAAAAGCCTTTCTACATTATTTATTATTTATGAAGTTATTAACATAATTGTATTTTATTAATTTTAGGTGGCCCTGCTGGAAATTTTGGAAATGAGGAAACAAGGCCAACAGAGCCTGAGTAATTTTCCCTTTAAAACCAATTTCAATTTTTACTTGCGATTATATGTAGGTACTATAATGCAAGTTATGGATTCGTGCAAAAAAAAACTAACAATCAAACATGACATTACGATAATAGAGAAGTTGAAAAAAGTGGGTCAGGAAATCCCGTCCGTCTGTCTGTCTGTCTATTTGCGCCTCTACAGCCTAAACGGATGGGCCGATTTGCTTCAAACTTGGTATTTAGTATTTATTAGGTAGTATCTCGAGGGGTGTTTTTTTTATTTTTTCTCTAAGTAAAAAAATAACGGTGCCTGCCATTAAATTTTTAATAAAAAGTTTGATTTTCTCGAAAACGGCTATAATGATCTTGATAAAACTTTTAGGGTGCTAATTTTTTATAATCAGTTTTTTTCAAATGCGGTTTTATCGTGAACTATTATCCCGATTTCAATAAAATTTTGCACACAGGAATTTATTTATAATTCAATTAATATCGCATTTCAAAATTTTCAAAATCTTTTTTTTTTAATTTGGTTTTCGAATTATTTTGACCGCACATATAAGGTCAAACATGACTTTACGATGATAGTGAAATATAATTAAGTTACTGTGAAAATTCTGTCCGTCTGTCTGTCTGTCTATCTGTACCAATGTATTTTGGACTGAAGCCTAAGCGGTTGGGCCAATCGTCTTCAAATTTAGTACTTAAGCTTATTTTGACATTCTACTCAGGATTTTTTTCAATTTTTTTTAGCTTAAAAATTGACGATACCTGTCATATAACCGCTATGTATAAACCTATTTTTCTCGAAAACGGCTCCAAGAATGTTTATGAAAAAAAATAATCAGTGTACTACTGTAGCTAAGAATTATATTTTACTGAAAATTTAATTCTATATGGTGATCTAAAAACTCATCGGACCGATTTTTTCGTCTTTGAATTGATATTCGAGAAGATATAAGTAGCCTAAGTAATTTCGCATTATTTTTTTGCGAAAACTTTTTTTTTATTTTTAATAATTTAATTTTTTTTTTGAAAAATCATTATTTTGAAAATGGGTAGGTGATTTTTTTTAATTTTGTTTTTAAATGTATGTCATATTTGTGCTTAAGTTTGTATTCTTAAATTATTTCTTTAAATTTTTTATTGTTTTATTTGTTTTATATGTTTTATTTAAAAACCGTTCCTACGATTTTGAAAAATATCACACTTTTTTAAAGAAATAAAATGGCGTTTAAATTATTTCACTCAATACAATTTAATGTACTTTATTCGAACAATCAAAAGTCACAAAAATCGAATAAATGCTTTGATGTTCACTTTAATTTTCTTAAATTTTATTCTATCTACAATTTGACCGCACATATAAGCAAGGAAATTGTTTTTCTATCCTTTTTGAAAATGTTCTCAACGTCTTAATGAGACTTTTATAAAGAGAAACAAAGATTAAGTATTCAAAAAGCATATGTATGTCGTGGAAATGCACTTCAAAACACAGTAATAATTTAGCAACCACAAGTTTAAATATTTCAAATGTCTATCAGTTTTTGGGTACTGCCAACATTGTCTATCCTGAGGCTTTGAAATAAAAAAAAAACAATAGAAATATGTACAAACATCAAAAAAGTCAATTTATTTAAAAAGTATTTCCCGTGAAACAGAATCAAATTCTGTATACCTACTAACTGTACACTTTTGGTTGATTTTATGGTTTAAGCTAGGGCAATGTTTTCATATAATATAGGCAATATTATTTATAGTAAACACAAATTTGCCTTTAAACTTTGTGAAGCAACGCGAGCACGAGTCTGCTAGTCAGATGTATAAATCAAAGTTTAATGAGCTTAACATACGCTACCGTTGCAATTGCACGTCCAAAGGTAAAGGAGGTGAATCATCGAACGAATGTGAAAAGCTGTGGGTAGAGTCTTCAGCAAAATATACTTAGCTCATGCAGTGAATGTTCTTTCAAGTAACAAAATTTGTGGATTAGCCCCACAGGCAAACCACGTCAAAAAAAAAAAAAAAAAAAAAAACGCACCCCCATGGTGGTGCAGAAAAGGTTCTTCGTTAAATTAAGATAGCGGCTTAAGCTGCAGCAGGATTTTCCCAAAAATCGATATTTTGAATACTAATGATCATAAGCCTCAAAATAGTTTTTTCGTTAATATCTCGCGAACGGTAACTTTTCTGAAAAAAATATAAAGACTAAAGTTGTAAAGAATTTAATTTCTTAGTTTTATCTCCATTATTTTTTATCATAAATCAAAAATGGCGAAGTTATTGGCTAGAACAAAATAATCATAAAATTCAGGATGGTGGTGAAGGTCTGTCACCCCCCCCCCCCCAGCAACGAACTGTAAAAGAAAATTGTACGAATTCATTTTTTCAATTTCAAATGTTTAACCCGAGTGGACTACCCTAATAATATTGTGAGAAGAAGATTTCATGATGAATGTTAGTTATTTGGTGAAAACATTACAACCAAGCGTTCTTAAATTGGTATTTATGATGGTATTAGGTAGGATTACAATAAACAGATTTATCTGAACGAGACCAAACTTCAGATACAATTTCGATATGAAAGTGCACTTTTAACCTAATAGAGTGATTTATCTGATCCACCTGTTTACTTTTGCATATTTTTTCAATTTGTTGGATTAATAGGCTTAACATTCAGTTAAATTAATTTCCCAACACCAATGCTGGCCTAAAACTACTTAACTGTATCCAAAAAAGCAAACTGATGGCGCAATATATTCCTTTGGCATATGGACAGAACACCTTTTAGCGCAGCCCAGCGCAGTCGAAAGTTATACATTTTCATATATTTTTTGTACAACACCGCAGAGTGTCGAGGATAAAGCTGGAGCTGCAAATCGGTCTCAATTGTGCATCCAATCGACTGACCCTGACACGAGCAACCTAAATAATTGCTATGTTAACAAATGTTAGCTGATTCTGGATCTGCGATCGTTACTTTATGAGGAGGAACTTTGAGATACCACCGATGGTAACCGGTGCGGTGTACCGGTATGGAGAAGGTGGCTCTTAGCTATTTTATATCGCATATATGTTTGTGTGGCTTGGCTCTGGAAGGGTTCAGAGATCGAGATCTGTGAAAGTATCACATCGTTGTCGTCTTCGGAATGAATTTTTCGGTTGGATGCCTCTCTCGGGCCATCTAGCCAACGGATGTTTAATTTTTGTTTTTTTTTTTCAAATTGAATTCTACGCCATGATCGGTTGTTTGGTCTGTGTCGCTTTGGGAATTAATTTTCCAAATACCTATAGACATTAGAGCAGGGAAAATGTGAGAAAATGCCACGAAGGTCAGGTTTTGTATGAATTGGAATTGGAGAAATTGGTTTGCTATTCGTGTGAGATGGGGGAGGGCGAAGTAAATTAAGCAAACAAATGCATCGATGAATGGGTTAGCATTATGAATGCATATTTTAGAAGATTCCAGCACGAATTTTATAAGAGTTCGATGACAGAGAAGATACATTGTTATATCATCGTGGATATGAAGGATCCTTATCTTTGGGGAGAAGGACAACGTTATAGCCAAAAAAACTTCGAATCGCAGCCCCCCGGTTCGAGGCGACAGGACCTCCGGTACAGAGACTAGACGGTAAGAGATGCAAGAGCGTTTTGTCACTACACCTGGAGGCAACTTGCGAGGGACAGTACTCGATAGAAGACCGCTGTATCCTTTCATGGGTTGGAAGTTTATTATCTCTATCAAGGATCCTTCGGTACTTAAAATCAAATTGAATAAAAAAAATTAATTTTCCTTATGCGTCTCATTCGTCAAAGTAAGATCAAAGGAGCACAGAAGTATCTTTTATTTTAATAATCCTTGGATATCTAACTAAAGAAAATATGAAAATAAAGAAACAAGCGCCTGGAGGGTACTCCACCATCTAACTCTAACAGCAACATCAAAAATTACAATTAAACTGAACCGTGCTCAGCTCATGCTTCCTTTATAAATCCCCTCTTAACTGCCAAGAATATTAAAAGGAACAATTGAAGCCGAAAGCAGAAACAAACTAAAAGCGCACTCCATTGCCAGCTCAACATATCCAATTAGAATCTGAAACACCACCACCCGTGGCCAAGGAAGTGCATTCGGTGTGAATTCCGTTGCTGCTTGCTGTTCCTCAAAATGTCGAAACAAAAAGAATAATGAATTCGAACTTTTCCGATAAATTGGCTGCCAGCCATCAGGTGAGAAAAAAGGCACCACACCAACTCCTTATCCTCATTACCAGCCAAACACCAACAATCTCCGACACCAAATCGAATGCAAATTAGAGAAATATTGTAGCATCAGCCAGTGTTCTCTCCACCCAGCTGCAGGGGGGAACACCAGAAGAATGGCAATGGCAATGGCAAAGGCAATCGGAACAACTTTTGTGGTCAGGTCACATTAACCATTCCATTGGTGCAATGGAACCATTAAAATTGATCGAAGCATCCAGCGGAATTTGAATCCGCATCCGAATCCCAAATGAAGAGCCAAGGAGATGGCAAAGAAGCTATACTATATTCTCCTTCTGTGCCGTGTGTTATTGTTGATTCCCTAATCAAATTGGCTCGCTGTCATTGTGCACCTTCGCCGAGTCCCACCCTCTGTCCGCACTCACAGAGTTTTTCTTGTTGTGTCGTTTGTGTTTTCACGATGCGAGATTAATCGCGACTCGTTTGCATTCATTACAAGGATGAGGTATGGAACAACAAGCTTTACTCCAGCCCCACACCACCTCCTCCAACTAGCAGCATCCTTAATCTGGGAATTAAAGTGGAACTCATAGAAGATGTGAAATACTTTTTCTGGTCTCGCAGCTCATTGTTATGTCCGCAAGGAACCTCAACTTCAACTTCGACTTCGACAATGGTCGACTGCGACTCTATGCGGATGGATGATGATAGACTTTGTAGGCAAACATGACATTGACGTGTCATCTTGGAATCAGCGAAACTCCACTAACAAGCTCTCGAAGTGCAATGGTTTGTGTTTTGTGAAGAGATTCGGCTGACTTGACAAAGTGTTTGATGACCGTTTGAGATAAAGGAAAACAAGTATACGGGTGAAATGTACTGGAAGTAGGCTCGGGGAAACGAATCCGAAGTTTGGCGTGTACTTTGAAGCGCGATTTATGTCTTCCACATTCTGTTGAAATAAATTTGATAAGTCTTCTTCTTTAGATACATATTTCATGAATTTTCTTCAGCGGATAATAGATAGTTGTTTACAGGCGAGAGGTGATATAAGGAAAAGTTATCAAGAATAAGTGAGAAACTACTGAAGTAACAAAATTATGTTTAAAACGAGTGTTTCTCATAATGCTAACAAAAAGAGGTATTTTTTAAAAGACGAAAAAAGAGTTTCAATAGTTCAATAGTATTTAATATAATTTTAAGACAAATTTTATGTTGAAGAAGTACAAAATTAAGAGCGGATATTTGAAATAAATTTAAAACTTGCTGCGTTTGTTGCAACCATTTTTAGTACATTCAGAATAACTTACTAATACGAGCTTTGTTAATAGCAGCATCTTCTTCACATCACAAAGCTATTACAAGTAAATCTCTATTTAACGAGAGTTTAGAACTTCGAAGAACTAAAAGGTGTTTTTTTTAGAGGTATAGAACTTTAAACTGGCAACACTATTTTAACTGGCGGCCATTTTGTCAGTTGTTAAGTGATTTATTTTAAGTTTGGTTTGGCATTTTAACATGAATAGACTGACGCCTGAACAACTTTTCCAAATTATGAAAATTTATTTTGAAAATCATGGTTCAGTTTGAAATATACGTATCGCGCACTGCGTCCATTTTACTGTATAATCGTCCATCAAAAGTGGCCTCCTGACAAGACTAAAACTCTTGTACAGGCGGTTTACTGACAGAAACGATCTGGAGATTAGGACACTGAAGTCTTCAATCAAAAATGTCAACTCGCTCATCAAACAAAACTATCGATTGTCTATTAACTCGTACTGGGATAACAGAATTCGAGCCGTTAATTCTAGCGACCCGAGTATGTTTCCCGAGATTAATAAAAACTTTAGAAGGAATACTCAAAATGATCTTCCGTGTCTTAAGCTCCAAAGAACGACAGACAACGAAAACATACTTCTGACCGCAGGAGTAGATCTGGGGGACGCCGTCTTGGACGACGAATTCTTTGTGATCGAAGATCCATTGGAGAAGGTTGAGACAGTGGGTTCTGCTTTTCAGCAAGTGTATAAGGTGAATGAGTCCATTCATCCAAATCACGACCTGGAGAACAGAGCTCTGCTGAATCACTTCTACCTTCGAAATAGCATCACGCAATGGCGATCTGAGAATCTTGGTTTTACCGGATTCAATGAAGACAATCTGGCAAACGCCACCGTCGCCGAGCGAAATGGGCCAAGTTCCCTGCTCATCTCGAAGGTCGAACTACAAATGATCTTCGCATCATTAAAGAAAAAGAAGTCAGCAGGAGTCGATGGTTTACCCAATGTTGTACTGCGACATCTCCCTGAGGATGCAATTAACATATACACAACACTGTTCAACAACGCGCTGAATAATGCATATTATCCAGTGAGTTGGAAGACAGCTGTAGTACATCCTCTCCCCAAAAAGGGAAAGGACAATTCCAATCCGGCAAATCTCCGGTCGATAGGTCTTCTTCCGAGTATCAGCAAGATATTCGAAAAAGTTATCAATAGAGCTCTGTCCATATGGGCCAAGGACAAAAATATAATTCCAGACACCTAGTTCGGCTTTAAGGCGGGACATGACACAATTCATGCCGCGCCAAAGCTAGTATCTGCTGTCCAATGGAACAATGTTAAGAATCAATGCACGGGTGCCTGTCTGGTTGATTTGGAGAAGGCTTTCGACACCGTATGGTTAGAGGGTCTGTATCTGAAGCTAACCAGATGGGACATAAGTAAACCACTGCTGTATATGCTTTATGACATGCTTAATGGTAGAAAGTTTGTTGTCAAGAGTGGCAATGTAACATCTACCATAACGTTTGATATTAAAAACGGTCTGCAACAGGGAGCGGTGAACTCGCCGATTCTCTTTAGTATTTACACCAGCGATCTCATTGGGAGTCTACCTCATGCAATTGCGTATGCCGATGATTTAGTTGCGTACAGAACAGGTCCAAAAGTTGAAGTCATCAGAATTCTCTTGCAA
The DNA here is from genome assembly GCA_963971375.1 of Platycheirus rosarum. Taxonomy (NCBI): domain Eukaryota; kingdom Metazoa; phylum Arthropoda; class Insecta; order Diptera; family Syrphidae; genus Platycheirus; species Platycheirus rosarum. The sequence continues at coordinate 122,967,150 of OZ020509.1, read as the reverse complement.
CGTGATTTCGATAAAATTCAACAATATTGTAATGATTGGAAGCTCAAAATCAACTTCCAAAAATGTGAAACTATCCTGTTTAGAACCCCTTTGTCTGGGGCCTCTAGGGATACGAGAAAGAACTGGCGCAAGCTAGTGATCGCTGGACCACATGGACATCCACTGGCGAGTAAAAGTGTAGTAAAGTACCTTGGCATCTGGTTGGATCAGTATCTATATTTCAATCGACATGTAGAGGCTGCTCTGACCAGGGCTAGGGGAGCTTTTGCCCTGACAAGACGGTTGTTTTATAGCAGCCGCCTTGATAGCAGGGTGAAAGTGATTTGCTACATGGCCCTAATCAGGCCGATGATTGCCTATGGATGCCCTGTGTGGTTCAACGTTGCACCATCTCTAATGGAAAAGATGCGGGTGTTCGAGAGACAGTGCCTTCGCGCTTGTCTCGGTCTTTATAGAACACCAGAGTCGGGATTTTTTTTTTTAATTAAGCTCATTCGCGGACACATTGCAAGGGCGATGACCTCAACTAATGGACAAATCTTCGGGGCTTACTACCCCCAAGATGAATATTTTGAAAGCACACGTTCGAGTGGTTTTATCCCGCCCGAGGCTTTCCTATACCTTGATGGTCGAGGGCTGATTCAGGATAGATCGGCGATTCCGTTGATCTATCACGTCGGCCGCAGAACAGTCGATAGGCGGCTCCTCTACGACCGAGACATAGTCGCTGGGAGCGAAGCAGAGCGCCTCCGTTTCAGTAGGGCCGTGCCCGGCCGGGATCGGAAGGAAGCAGTAGATCAGGTCCACCAATTTTGGTGGCTTAACTAAAACCCGATAATTTTCTATATATATATCTATTGTAGCTTTAAGTTAGGTAGGGCAGTTGCGGCGGCACAAAAAAAAAAAAAAAATTATAAGATTTCAAAAAATACAAAAAAAAAAAAACACAAAAATCAAAAAAAGCTTGCTGTGGCTGTTCTAGATTTAAGTATTTTAGGTGTATTTTAAGTTATTTTAAGTTTATTTTTAGTTTATTTTTAGTTTATTTTTAGTTTAGTTTTAAGTTAGTTCTTAAGTAGTTTAAGACAGATTAATAAACTGATAAGATACCCAGTTTTTTTTCATTTTCTGGGTGAAAAATAAAAACCGTTTATATATAAGATAAATTTAAACTATTTTTAGGCCGAAAGGCAATTAAAATTAAGTTAGAGTATAATTTAGAGCGCCCGCAAAGGGCCAGTAAGTTACTTAAGATGATATTTTTAGCTAGTTTTAAGATTTTTTGTCTAGCATTTAAGTAGATATAAGTAAAATAAAAAATAAAAATCAATTAAAAGTAAAAATAATCGTCCATCAGAGCAATTAATTCGATTAACTGTGGAACGTTTTCACACCACGTTTACTCTTTATGATAATACGCATCTACAGAGATGTCGAAGAATGCGTACAGAAGAAGTCATTGCTGCTGTAGAGCGAACCGTAGAGGAAGACCAGAATCAGTCTATCCGTCACGGTGCACGGGAATTGGACATGTCTCCATCCACTTTATGGAAGATTTTGCGGAGAGATCTTAGTTTACGTACTTACAAAATCCAACTTGTGCAAGAATTGAAGCCACAGGATCACCTAGCAAGGCATAGATGGGCCCAAAAAAAGATTGCCGTTGATCCCAATTTTCATAAGCGAATTTTATTTAGCGGTTAAGCTCACTTTTGGTTGAATGGATACGTCAATAAGTAAAACTGCCGTATTTGGAGTGATGACAATCCTCAAGTGTATGGTGAGACACCGTTACATCCACAAAAACTGACTGTTTGGTGTGCTTTATGGGTTGCTGGTATAATTGGTCCGTACTTCTTTAAAAACGGTGCTGGCCAGAACGATACAGTCAATGGTGACCGCTATAGAGCCATGATTACTGACTTTTTCGTTCATCAATCGAACAACCATGATATGCTGGAGCTATGGTTTCAACAAGACAGCGGAACATGCCGCACAGCTCGTGCCACAATTGATTTATTGAATGAAGTTTTGGTAATTGCATATTTTCACGTTAAGGACCCGTGAATTGGCCTCCAAGAACTTGCGATTTAACGCCGCTTGACTATTTTCAGTAGGGGTATGTGAAGTCGCTAGTCTACTTCAATAACCCCAAAACGATTGACCACTTGCAGGACAACATTCCCTGCGTTATTTCCGATATACGGCCATAAATGTTGGAAAAAGTCATCGTGGCGGTCATATTCCATAAATCATATTTAAATTATAATTCCAGAAGATTATCTTTCGAATAAAGTAAATTTCATGTCAATTTAAAAAAAATCATCTTTTTAACTGTAATACTTATACCGCAAGGACTGCCCATCAGTTTACACTTGAGCCCAACTTCGTACGTACTGTCAAATACATGGACTCTTTCTTTAACCGTACCTCACGAATGTGGAATGCCTTGCCGAACTGTGTTTTTTCTTCCCACTTTGAAGAGCAGGGATTTATAACAAATGCGTTGGCTCAACTATATCGTTTATGGAAGAGTTAACCTCTTGTTAATTCAAATTCTAATGCTGTACAGAATGTAGAAACAATTAATTTAGCAGCTGGCATTAAAAAAAATATCTTCTCTGAAAAACATATTTTAAGTATTTTCTATTTTTGAAACTTTCTATAGTAAGAAATGGAATACTCCTGTGAAAAATTGAAGCCTCTGTCGAAATGCAAAAATATTTGAAACAGTCCCACCCTTTTAATCCTTACCTTACCTTGGTTGTTGCTACAGTCCGGGTGGACTTGGACTTCAACCAAAAAGCTTCTCCAGCCTGCTCGGTCGCTTGCTAGCAGCCTGCGCCACCTTAGTCACAGTTTTCTTATACAGCGCCGTCGTTCCGCTCTATGTCACCCAGCCATCTGAGACGTTGGATTTTTACTTTTTTGGCTAGGTCTGTGTCGCTGTACAACCGGTACGGTTTTTCATTGTTTCTCCTTCATCTCGTTTGCCACTCACCCGGAGAATTTTTCCCTCGAAGCAACCTAAAGGGTCCTCATTAATTTTTAACAATATCCACGCATCTGCCCATAGAGTAGGACTAGGATGATGAAGGTCTAATAAGGAGACAATTTAGTTGCACGAGAGAGGGCTTTGCATCTCAATCGCCTTCTTGCTTCGAATCCACACCAGAGGGATGGCGCAGTAGAGGAAGACCGAGACTCAGGTGGCACACACAAATGGAAGAGGATTTCAACCGACTCCACATGCGTAACTGGACGCAGCTAGCTAGGGACAGAGCTGGCTGGAGATGCTTGTTGGTTGAGGCCCAGGTCCACCCCGGACTGTAGCGCCACCTAAGGCAAGGTAAGACAGATGTGGGTTTCGAAAAAAAAAACTATATGAGTGCTGGAACCTTCTTGAGGGCATATGTCTGCGCTTTGAACATCATGGGTCTATCGATATAAAAATAAAGAAAAAAAAAGCTGTAGATTTGGAACGAAGAAACGAAGCAATTTGCTTTTCTTTTCTATGAGTTTTACCCTGGCTTTATTTCAATATAGTTCAATGGTCAAAGAAAGTCTTAAGTCCTTCGAATAGGCTCTTGTCATCTCAAAGTTCTTAAGCCTTTCAATGGCATTCAACTGAATACAGTCTTTGGTATCGTTTGGAGTCCATTTATTCTTTAAGTGAAGTCATTAGCTATGCTCCTATTCCTCTTTAAATGACACATCCATATGCTATACCAATTTGGAATTTCCCCAACAAATCTTTCACACATCCCATTAATCATCCAAAGCTCATCGCTTTAGCGAAATTCCATTAGTTACTGACAAAATGCCCCGAACAGGGCACAAATCAATTACGAATAACTTCTTGTGTTGCATGTGCAGAAACGCCTCAGAGGCGTCATTCAATCGCAGCCATAAATTTCATCACAATCCGTTCACAATACACTTCCTACACCGTGTGACCTCTGCTCTAATGCGGTGGATTCGAAATAGCGTCGTTGACGGGCGTCTTAGCTTCGTCGCACTAGCATTTCTCCGCGCATACATCCTCACCAAACTCCGTCCACATAGTCTGCCATCAAGCTGCACAGCGAATTTGTTAACCATTAGTTGAACTGGCACCGATATTCCGCTTTGTTTTAAGCCAAAGTCACTGGAACTGGAGTGGCTGCTCCGTTCGTGTTATCCTTGGGTTGGGTTCCGTTGTGTGATTATGACGATGGTGGGAGCTCAAATGGGTGTTTATGTTTATGACAGAACACAACACCGATGTGGACGAAATGTGGGACATTTTCGAATTGCAATTCTATCCGATTAGGTTTGCTTGTCTTTTAGTTCGAGGACTGGGACAATCTTTAATCTGGAATTAAGTGCAAGTCAGTATCGGACATTAGGCCAGCGTCAACGATTGATAGTGATATACCAATAGGGTCAGCATGCTGATTGGTAGTCATTTAGGGCAGGGCAGGATTTTCTAAGCCGAAAAGTAAAGCGCTTTGAGAAATTAGTCGTTTTGACCATTTGATCCTGCCGCCTACAGGTCTTATGCGGTCCAATCGGTAATCGGTGCACCATTTGTTTGGACACATAAATTTTATGTCACCTAACGAGCTGCCTGGTTGGCCTGTATATTGGCATGCAAAACTATTCCAGAATTGTCCATGTGGAATGTGAAAATTTGTTTAGTTTTATGTGGAGGCCAGTGTCAGGCATTGAATTGCATGTTGAACATGTTTGGAGCTCAGCTTGGAAGAGGGAGACCTTCAGGAGGAGCGACTACAATGCGTGCCCGCTTAATCGGTGTATGTTCGTGCATCGTCGATTTTGGAATTTTTGTCGGTGGACATTTGAGACCGCCTACACGGGCGCGCTGTCTCTGGAATCGTTGAATTGGCTCTATTTGCCAGGCTATTGGGGCATAAAGAGCGTGCTTAAATGGAACATGGTCGGAATGAATGTTATTCGGGCATAATTAAACTGATGTCTTGGTTTCCATTTTTATTGCGTGTCAAGAATTGGTTTGGGGTTGAATTTCACTCAAGATGGAAATGATTGGGAATTGGGGCAACGGTGCTAGGAGCTGATCCTGTTTGGAGGTTATGTTATGGGTGATGATTAAAATAAAATTCTTTTCCTGGAAGTAGTCCATGAAAACTAAGCCTCAAAATAATAAATAATCCATGTAGTTCTAATTTTTTCAGAAATATTTAGAGAGTTCCCCTGTTTTCCTGGAGCTTTGTTGTTTCAACGCCTTTGGTGGACTTTGAGGGTATTGCTCAAAGCAGTCAATGGGCTTACATTGTTTTTCTCTGACTTCTTTATTTCTGTAAAAGAAGTACCTGAACTTCTAACTCCTAAGATACTGTCCACCACTCACCCTTATGCCAAACAAAGATCTGACATTCAGGTTGTGCTTTTCTGTCAGTGTACTTGCCATTGGTGTAACAATGACATCTTTATTATTATACATCAGTTCACCTTTAGCTCGGAGGAAATAATTTACACCGCAGCCGCCATTTATTAGTGTGCTCCATGTTTAGTGCTTTACTATGAAGTGTTTGGTTTGGCACCCACTGCCGGCCATTCCCCACACTCTTCCGCAACACTTCTGAACCCAGAACGGATCAACGACCATTTTTTTATGATTAGTATAAGTGCGCTAAGTTTGCACGCAGAGAGCAGCGACCAGCGACCAGTGACCAGCGAGGCCCTTTTAAAATGGAATGCCTACTAAGTTCTAGCATGTGCACTTTATGGCCCGCCGACCTTAAGGACAAGAAAAACCTCTTCCGTCTGCATGTCAGAATTATGTAATTTAAGTGCATTTTAGCGTTTGGAGCCTTTCAACCGCAAAAAAATGCCTCCTGTGATGGACATCGGACAAGGCATTCGGACTGTGGTTCCTCAAGCATCATCACTTCAATACAAATTGCATTCGCAATTGTGAACAGCACTTTTCACAGGCTGGGGATAGGTTGGAGTTGATTGGATTCGCTTTCATTGATCTGGCCGGGTGTAATATCCTTGTTTTTTTTTTTTTTTTTTTTTTAATGTCAGCTTGCACTATGCTGCATACGGGTATAAAATATAGCTCGTTGCAAGTAAATAAAATGCGAAACTTTGTTGCAGCTTCGCTGATTTATATCAACTGGGAAAGTTGGTGTAATGCTGAAGTAGGAGGGCCTATAGCTGTTGTGGTACTAAAAGAAGGGACCTGCCTGCAATATAGGTGGTGCTGTTAATGTTGGCTAATTTATGGAAACGTTGTGATTTAATTGCGTGTCTTTACGCTGGAAAAGTCTCGAAATTTATATTCGTCTATGGAAAAGTTGTGTTTCTTAAGAAATATGTGTACCTAAGTATGCACCTGGCTATGTCAGATGACAGGAGTGGCGGAAGAGTAGTTTAATTGAAATGCATTTTAAAAAAAATTAAGAAGACTAATACTATGCTTGAGAGTATATTTTGTATACAACTTGCTTGGAAAAAGCAAATTTAATAGTAAAGTTGATACAAGAGATGACCAAGGTTGTGCAGCTAAAAAAAAATAAGAAGGTTCTGAATGTTATATTGATTTTGAACAGAATCTTGAGGAAAATCCATTTAAGGATCTTCCGTTCTTTTCACAAAAATGAATTAAATCAATCAAGTCGAGCATCAACTATTCACAATTAGAGAATTGTTGGGTTTTGCACGGCCACCCAAAACGAAATCCCTGGTAAGACGATAAGTGACGGCAAACATTTGTAGCTGAATATGAGCATGCTAAATTAATGCAGTTTCAGCGTTGTTTGTCGTATCCTTAAGAAAGGAGACCCTCTGATCAGCGCCAATTACAGAGGCATCAGTTTTCTTAAAATCGTTTTTCTTTAAAGGTATTTTAAGGCCTTACCTTTGATATCAACTAATGATGAGTTTCCCAGGGTTTTCTATTTACTAGCTGCATCTTATGGCACGCACTTGCTCTTATGGGGCTAATCCCATTGGAAGGTAAGATCTTTTACAGAAACAAGTAACATTAACGTAGAAAAATCACGCGGTCTCAATCTATTAATAGTGTCAAAACGAGAACACTTAACGGTTTTTAGTAAACATGGAGTACGCCTTCACACGTCTTGTATAGTTTTAAAAATATTGATTTTTCCAAAAAAAAAAAAATAATTTTAATTAGAAAAATGAAGTTATTCAAAATTTTGATTTGTAAAATTAATTTGGATGTTTAGATCATTTTAAATATAAAATTTGTCAGAAATCCAAGCAGCCGTTACCGAGAAACCCAAAAATTTAAAGAACAGTTTATGAAAGGTACCGTTAATAGATACCGTAAATTTGATTCTGATCCAATGATAGCCAATACATACAAAAATATTCTCAACATTTTTTATCAAAATCGTTGGAGCCGTTTTCGAGAAAAAATAAGCTTTTCCCAAACCGCAGCTACCGTTATTTTTAGGCCTATAAATAAAATTTCAATTAAATCTCTGGGGAATGCCAAAAGAATCACACCCACCAAATTTGGACATAATCGCTTAACCGTTTAGGCTGCAGCTCGTTATACATACTGACAGACAGACATTTTTTGCCACTAACTCTCTTAAACTTCTCTATGATCGTAATGTCATGTTTGATTGTTATCTCAATTTTTTCTAAATTCACGAATCCTAAAATTGCCTTATTCCCTGAAATCACAAATAAGAATGATTTCAAAAATTCTAGGCCAGGCTTTGATAAAATAAATAAATTTTATTTTTAGTTTTTTTGAGAATTTTTTTTCAGATTTTGGCATGCAAATTTTAGAGTTAATATTTTACTACTATACAATTAAAAAAAATAAATAGTTTTAAAAATATTGAATATTAAAAACAATCGAAAATCTATATATATATATAAAAATAGTGTGAAAAATGTATAGTTATTTATCAATTGAGAACGGCTGGGTCGATTTGGCAAAATTTTTTCTCAGGAAGAGGTTTTTACGAAAGAAAATTTTGGGAAAAGCCTTCAGTGAAGTCTGGAAAATGGAAAAATCGAAAAATTGATTGTGTGGGTATTATAAATAGAAAAAAACAAATATTCAAATTTTTAATCTAGCTAGATCATTTCAAACAGCATTTTATAGAAATCCAATGAGCCGTTTCGATAAAGTCGAAAATTAATTAAATAAATTTTACGACTGGATCGCACGTACTTGCTCATATGTGCGGTCACATCGTCGAATAAAATTTAAATAAAATGCACGACTGGGTCGCATGAACTTGTTCTTATGCTAGACAATTGCTTAGTGGCTGCATATGTATGTATATAAAGGGTGTTTTTTTAGACGTGTGGTTTTCAAGAAGAAATAAAACGCATATAGTTTAATGTTATGGCCAAGAATCTAGCTTTATTATAAAAACAAGGGTTTGCATTATGTTCTAAAAATTATTTAGGGGAAGTGGCCGCCGTGGCTGGCTCAAATAAATTCCAGCCGAGGCCCAATTTTTCCAATTTTGTGAAAATCGGGATCGGTGGCCATTTCGTTTTGGGCCCATTCACCGAACGTGTGACGCGCTTGATGGGCGTTCGCCTTCAATTCTTGAACGGGTTGGATTTTGTAAGCTTGCAAACCAAGATCCTTCCACGCGCGATGGCGGATGGACTCATTTGGGTCTTCTTCGATATTCTGCTCCACCGAAACGAACCATTATTTTGGTAATAAATTTGCACAATTTGCAAACTTTGTTCAGGAGTAAGTCTGTTCATTATGAAATCGCAAACCAAACTGAGCATAAATCAAGAGACAGCTGTCAAGAAGACCAACTCCGAAAAAAGTACTGCCAGATTGAAAACCACACGTCTATTAAAATAAAAAAATATTTTTTTTTAGAAAATTCTTTATTTTTATTTAATTAGTTTCAGAGTTTTCTTGGAAAAACTAAGTATGCCATAAAATTTGAAAACTAAATGTCTATCGAAGAAAAAAAAATTGAAAATCGTTCGAACAGTTTTTTAAAAAGTCGTTTTTTTTTGAAAAACTTTTCGAAAAAATATTTGAATTTTTTTTCTAATATGGCAATCTGTTGTTTTCATCTGGGAAAATTATTTAAAAAAATTCAATCCACCCATTTTCAAAATATTTCGAAAACCAAATTAAAAAAAAAAATCAAAAATCGAAAAAAAAAGTTTTTAAAAATTTTGAAATGCGATATTAATTGAATTATAAATGACTTCCTGTGTGCAAAATTTTATTGAAATCGGTTTTTTCAAATTATCGTAAACTATTGATAAGACCGCATTTGAAAAACCGGTGATATGAGAGGTACCGTTATAGAACAAATTTCGAAAAAAATATTTTCTAACTGAACAATTTATTATTGTAAAAAATTAGCACCCTGAAAGTTTTATCAAAATCTTACTTTTTGTTCAAAATTGTATGACAGGTACTGTCATTTTTCGACCTAAACCAAAAATGAAAAACACCCTCCGAGATATTACCTAATAAATACTTAATACTAAGTTTGAAGCAAATCGGCCCATCCGTTCAGGCTGTATCGTAATGTCATGTTTGGTTGTTAGATTTTTTTTTTGCACGAATCCAGAACTTGCAGTACCTAAATCGCAGGTAAAAAAAACGTTGTATGAAGGGTACCTACCGTTAATAGACTTTTCGGGTAAATTTGGTTTTGATAAAATGATAGCCAATACCTAGAGAAGTACTCTCAAACATTATTACAAGGAACCGTTTTTGAGGTATCCTCCCTGGAAAATGGGAAATTTTTCGATGTTTAGCACATTGTTGTTATTGTTGTTGTTGTTTTATTCTCTTCAAGAATGTCAACTTATCTTTAACTGGTCCAAAGATACATCTATTTGAAGTGTTGCAGCATATGTGAAAACTTAGCAATAAATTATTTTTGAAATAATGTCGAATGAGGTCCCTCATCAAGTAAAATGTATTTAAATGAATTCCTGAATACATTACAATGTATGTTTAATGTATGTATAATGTTAGATATATGAGTAACACTAAATTATGTGCTTTAGAGCAGTTGGCATAGATTGCTCCACTCAGCTTTGTTCCATCCTTTCTTTTCTCTACTGATGGTATGTTGAAAGAAGTCAAAATTGCCCCAAAGAAGAAATGGCACTACGTTGTCGAATAAAGTAATTTTGGCGGATAAATCGGTGAATTTGTTGTTGTTCTTTATCATTCTGTACGTTTTCGACATTCCGAAACAAAAATTATGTATTTATTTTTAAAAAAAGTGAAAAGTTCGAAATCTATTGAAATGTCAAAATAAGTTTTTTAATAAAAAAGCTCATTAATAATATAAAAAATGTTGGTTGTCTTAAAAGTCGGTTTAGGGACGATAATTTTACGTGATAACGTCAAAAGAAAACATTGATGGCAGCAACACCAACATACAGGCCGTTAACTCACACCCACAAACTCTCTCGTTAAATCCACACACACACACCCCAATATCTACATCTACTTTTTACTTTAACAAAACTCCGCCTATTTTGTATTTCTTTTTCTCTTTTTTTTTTTTTGAATTATTTTGGGAATTCGCGCCTGTTCTTTTTCATGTTCGCTTGGTGCTCAGAATACGCTTGCGAACGATTTTGGTTGAAAAAAATTTTCGTATGTGTAGCCTGTCATCACGTCAAAAAGCAATGCTCTTGTTTGATGAACGTAGTATTTATCAATACAAGATCATATGACCTGCACATTCTTAGGATGTCTTCATCAGGAAAATTCCTAGCACCATATCCCATACTCCCACGGCAATTTCGATAATCGTCATTTGACTTTGTCGAAACGGAAACTCATCTTTCGCAATGTTCTTACGTTGGCTGTAGAAGTCTAGCCAAATTACATCTTTTTTTCCACCAGTTATTTACCTTTAATTCGAAGATCATAAACGCTAACAATATTCCACACGTTTACTTGCATTCATACAATTCAAACAGTGACTGGAATTCAAAGTAGCCAACCCGATACCAAGTAATGTATTCTAAGTTGTCATTACCATATTTCAAAAATATGTTAGTTTAGCGGTATTTTTTTTGTCTCCTCTTTCTGGAAGATACTCTTTCTATGAAACTTCAGAAACGCTGCTTTCTTCATTTTCTTAATTAGCAAATTTTCCACTTTCCTGTTACTTTTTCAAACTGTTATAAGTGTCTGCAACAATTATATTTTTATTACAATAATTTACTGTTCAATTGACTATTTAATGAAGTTGAAAAACAAACCAAAAAAATACAACCACAAGTCAAGACGTTAACTGTTAAAGAAACATTGTTTAAACCACCATCTCGGTGACATTTCTGTTATACCTGTCACAGCTACACAATCAACAAAAGAAAGTTTAAAAATGTATTTCCAAAGTCTATAAATGTGCGCGAAGAAACACAGCTTCATTGTTTATTTAACAGCTGGTTGGACAAGCGGCAATCAGGAAGGCACTGCAAGACAATAGGATGACTCTCTGTGGCACATTGCGCGCCATATAACATGGCAACAACCCAAGTTGAATTACAATAGTTACCGTTTATGTCGTGCATTTTGAGCGTCATCCAGCTTCAGAGAGAGCAGCCTCGGGGCAGCACTTTGTGCTGCAAAATTCTTTAAAAAGTATATATACAAAACAAAGTTCACCATTTGGATTGGATTCCATATCGAGATAAGCGTGGCGCAGCAACTGCAAGAAACGGCAAACAATAGTGCAGCTTTGTGTGTTATATTGGAATAGGGTTGTCCACTGTTGCCGTATATATTTTTATTAAAAATAAATTATATTATTAAAGCCATACCTTGCAGATCAAAATCTTTTAAATCCCTAAAATGTTATTTGAGTTATTTTTTTGTCAAATGTTGAAGGAAGTATCGGATTTCCTTATTTGCAACATCCTTCATTATCAGCCGAATACCTTTACTATACAAATTTGCAAGAAACTCACAATTGACAAGAAACATAACATATTTGGCAACCCTGAAAGTACCATTATTGTTCTGCAAAACACTGCTTCTTATCTCTTTAAGCATCTCAGCATCTTGTTGTAGTTGTCAGTGTTCGGCTTATAAGTCTTGTTCTGAATTTTGAATTCTAAACAAAACTTTTGACAGCCACAGCTTTACAGCTTTATGCCAAAGCCAGAGCTGCCAGAGCGAAAAATTAGGACAACACCGCATCCAGATCAAATCAGCAATGAGATGATGCCTAGGCCCACGAAGACAAACAACACATTTCTCATTCAGTCTGCGCCAGATTCAAATTCAATCACGATTTGAATCTGGTTGCAGACTCAGATGCGATCCCAAGCAGAGGGATGTTCTGTGTTGTGACGCCCACAAAAGGGTCCAGTACCACGCGCACAGGCTCCTTCTTTTGTCATCTGGGCGTGTGATTAAAATTTAAATCAGTAATGTTCCCGCTGCCGATGGCTACAAGTTTAAGGCCACTGACCATAGCCAGAGCAAAGTCGTGTTCACACAACACTTTTAGAGGCGCACTCTTGCGCATTGTGTATCTGCAACGCGATGTTGCAGTCAATGGCCCTAATCCGTATCCCTTTGATTCGATCAGCTGCTGCTATTTTGCCTACCCCACCCGCTAACTCGCGTAGAAAATTTATTCGATTTTGTTTTTTCTTGTTTTTCACGTGTTCCATTTGTGTGTCCAATTAAGAAAAGTCCCTTAGATAAAAAAGTACAGATTCTCCCACTTAGATCACGCTCGATGTTTTTGGCCTTCCCGAAAACAACAAACGCTACTATTTATCTTCGAAGCCACCCTCAGATGCTCGGACCGGTAGATCATTAACAAAGTGATTTGCAAAGTACTGGAGTTCTGTCGCCAGTTAAGAAGTAGTCTTTGGGGGACCGAACGCAGCAGTACACACGCAGGATGCACAACCTATCGATAGGGAGTGAATAAGTACCTCCCAGAATTCTTCTACTATGGACTGAAATTAGTGCTAATGGATTTGCCATGTAGTCCTTTGTCGAGCCCGGCAGCGATCTTAGCTTATGTAATCCAAATGTTGTGTGCGAGACTAAATGAGCAAGGACAAGGTTGCAGATATACAAGGTTTATTATCCAAATGTGGGCATTATGATGGAACTTCCAATTAAAAGGACAACAGTTTGACCATCCACTACGAGTTAAATGTAGCAGGGGTATGGGAAAACAATGGTTTATTATAGTATTTTGCATACCAAAAAGGGAAGGTGATTGGCAGCTTAAACTGAAGTGCGAGTAAGCGTGACTTATGGCTTGTAAGGTTAGTCTAAAAGGTTTTAGCTTGGAAAAACCTTTCATTAATAGCTCTTAAGGTTTCACGATCATGTAGGCATAAAGACATTGCGTCAGCTCTTTCGTTTACTGCATTCGATAATTCAGAGGGTGTGGTTTGTGAAACAGAAGTTTATCAATGCCTGGCATTATAAACATACAATTTCACATGAAATGCTAGGGCTTCAAATCAGTAATCTATAGTGAGAAGTCAGTGAAAAAAAAGGAAGAGGTGAATTGAAGAGAAACTGGCGAACACGAAAATAAGTGTTGGGGTAAGGTTAAGAGGAGGTTGACAGTGGTCCCAAGAGTACTAAGAACGATGTAAGAAATAGCATACATCAAGTTCACCTAATTCTCAACCAAGTTACCTATAGTCCTATATATATTACTTCTTACTTACTTAGGGGCGCTACAGTTCGGGACGAACCTGGGCCTCAACCAACATGCCTCTTCAGCAAGCTCGGTCTTGGGTTAGCTGCCTCCAGTTTCGCACTCCAAGTTGGTTGAAGTCGTCTTCCACTTGAGCGCGCCACCTAAGGCGAGGTCTTCCTTGACTGCGTCTACTTGGAATCGAAGATCCTGCGAGCCGGAGCATTGTTGTCCAAACGCTCTACATGACCTAGCCATCTTAAACGTGATACCTATGCGTATTTTTTTGACCAGGTCATTGTCGCTGTATAATTCTTGGTTGAAACTTCTTCTCCAAAGCCTGTTAACGCAAGTAGGCCTGAAAATCTTCCGCAGAATCTTACGCTTGAAAAGACTAAGGATATCTTCATCCGCTTAAGATAGAGTCCTTGCCTCGGCGCCATAGAGCAGGACTGGGATGATTAGGGTCTTATACAGAGTCTCCTTTGTCTTTCGAGAGAGGGCTTTGCTACTCAATTGCCTTCCTAGCCCAGGTCATCTCCGGCCGCTTTAAGAAGTTCGGGTAGTCCGTCAGGTGGACGGAAGTTTTGTCTGTCATTATCCATGAATGGTTCATTCTGCCTGACAGCGGGATTTTAGTCTTCATCGCCGTTTAACAGTCTGCAGAAATGGTCCTTCCATGTTCTCAGCACCGACTGTGACTCTACTACGAGGTTTCCATTCCTATCTCGACAGGCTTCTGTGCAGGTTTATTTTCCTTGGCAAGTTCTTTTTAACTGTTGGTAGAACTTCCGCACGTTATTCCTGGAGTAGCATCTCTCAATATCTTCGATAGCGCGCTTCTCATACTTTCTCTTTTTCTTTTGGAGAAGCCGGTGTTCTTCCCGTCTTTTCTGCTCGTAGAGCTCACGAGCAGCTGTCGTCTTTCTTTGCAGCGCCGTTTTATATGACTCTTATTTGGCTGCATGGGCCTGCCTGCATTCGTCATCGAACCAGAGGTTTCGTGGTGGTGGTCTGGTGAAACGTAGCACAATAGTTGCGGCATATCGGATGGCTTGTTGGCAGTGTTACTACTGGTCTTCGGCACTTGATGGTGGCAGTACTGGATTTCTTGAGAGGTAACGGGATATTCGATCGGCATAGGTTCTGGCGGTTTCTTGCGATTGCAGCTTTCCGACGTCATACTTCCTCATAGTATTACTCCGTTGTTGTGGAATTCGGGTTGTTCGCATTCTTACCTTTGCTGCAACAAGGTAGTGATCCGAGTCGATGTTAGCTGCTCAGAAAGTGCGAGCATCCAAGATATTGGAGGCGTGTCTTGCATCGATCGCAATGTGATCAATCTGATTGACGGTTCTTTGATCTGGGTGTCGGCAAGTCCCTTTGTGTATATCGAGATGAGGAAACCGTGTGCCTGCAATGGTGACGTTATGTGCCGCTGCGAATTCAATTAGCCTAAGTCCGTTTTCAGACGTTGGTCGTGTAGGCTATGTTTTCCGACAGTCCTACCAAAGATTTCCTCTTTACCTATTTTGGCATTAAAATCGCCTAGTACGATCTTAACGTCGTATTTAGGGCATTGCTCATAGGTTTTGTCGAGGAGCTCATAGAAGTCATCCTTGGTAGTGTCATCGTTGTCCTCTGTGGGGGCATGAGCGCATATTAGGGTAGTGTTGGCGAATTTAGCCTTTTTTTTTTTTTTTTTTGACGAATCCGCACTCAAATAAACGCTGTGGTCTTCTTGCACAATCACCGTAGTACACGTCACAGTTTTTCATCCTCCTTTTGTCCTATATATATACAAAATAGTAATAAAGGTATGTTCCGCAATAAAGGTAAACAGGTTAATGTTTCCGTAATAAATCAACAACTTCTGCCTTAATGTCTCAATATACATCTGAAAATGGTTCCGTGGTCTTGACCTTGTTTTTATTCCATCCAAGAACTATTCGCCAATATTCAAATCCCGCTTGCTCCTCCTCGTGGCAACGAACGGACCAAATTAATTTATAGTGATTTACATTATATCGAACATCAGATACAAGAACATCGTGCAACAGTGTTGAATACAGAATGCAGTACACCAAGACACAACAAGGAAACATAAATCTTTTTATTTTCTGCATAAGCATAAGGTTACGGGTAGGTATTACAAGTGTTTGGTACCTGGAAACCTGAGTGCAGGCTAGCATAGCACATGGTTACCCAGACAGACAAGAAAAGTTCATATCTTGGCGATGTATCTAAACAATGTTAACAGAAGTGTTACAACAGGATTCGATTCCTCTCCTGCCCACATTCCTTCATATAGATAGATGCGTATCCTTTAACTCTATAGGAAAGGAAGTAGTAATGGAGTTTTTCAAGGGCCCATACGATGGCTATATCCAATAGGCTAAGATACATTGTAGTCACTTTTGGTTAGAAGTTCATTCGTGGAATAAATCATTTGAAATGTCCAGTGGAACAGCAGGTGGCGCATGTGAGGGGAAGAATAAGAGGAATTGATTGTTTCATTTAGGTTAGGAATTTTATGGGGCTATGGCAAAGTTTTTCCTAATATGGGTTGTTCAACATTGTTTTGCATTTCAATGTGCACACACCGGAATTCTCAAGTTTGGATATATGGTTAGGGAAGGAATTGCGAAAATTTAACTTTTAAGGAAAACAAATTTTTCACTCAGTCTAGGTAAAGGTTACATTTGAGTTTTTTTTTAAGAAAAAATGATGGATTGAAATTGAAAGCTAATTTACATTTTGTAAGGCTGCGAGGGGAACAACTTTTACTGCCGTAATAAGAAATGATTTATGTGATGAATAAATGCAAACAGAAGAAGATGTAAGCTTATATGGTAAAGTATTAATCGAAGAAGTACAATTTATTTAATATTTGACAGTCAGCTTGTTTATTGACTATTACAAATAGGGTTTCTCCCATTAGACCGAGAGCCCGCAACTGATTTCTTGCGTGAGAGAAAACCAAATGATATTGATATTACAAAATATCCTCCAAAAGGTGCCATCAATCGTCTGCCAGACCGCAGACGCAGAGGCAGCTTTACCGAGTAATGGTGGGTAAAAAGTACAATTTTTATAAAAATAGACCTAGTGAAGGAAACCACTTAACCAACTCGCGAACTTAAAAAAAGCTGAGTGTGACAAGACCAACAAATAGCATCTGTCGGGGTTTGGCACCTGTAACTTTAAGACGTCTGTCACATACATTTTCGAACTCAGGGTTTCAAGGGCGTTGGGATGGATAATAATTAAAAATAATTTTTTTTTTTTGAAAAATCAATATTTGGATACGGGTAGGTGATTTTTTTTTTAAATTTTGTTTGTATGTTAATTTTGTGCTTAAGTTTGTATTCTTAAATTATTTTTTTAATAAAAAAAAAAAGTTGTTAAGAAAAACCGTTTTATTTAAAGCCGTTCCTACGATTTTGAAAAAAAATGCACACTTTTTAACATTTCCTAAAGAAATAAAAAAATAAAATTATTTCACTCAATACAATTTAACGCACTTTATTCCAACAATCAAAAGTCACAAAAATTGAATAAATGCTTTGATGTTCACTTTAATTTTCTTAAATTTTATTCTACAATGTGACCGCACATATGAGCAAGTACGTGCGATCCAGTCGTGCAATTTATTTAATTCTGACATCGGATTCAAATTCAAAGTTATTGGAAACTTTTCTTGCATTACTTTTGATGGCGCTGCATAGCGAAGTGCTCATGGGACTGGCTTAGAATGCCCTTCCAGCCGGATCGATCTCTAGTTTGCCTTCGCCAATTTCACACTCTCAGCAGTCGGGGAGGGGGGATGTTCATCTGCTCTACGTAGCCGAGCCACCTTATTCTCTGTAAAACACGTATAATTCATTATTATTGTATCTTCTTCGCCATTCGTCGTTTTCTGGGTTGCAAACAGGAACACAAATCTTTCGTAGTACTTTTCTTTCGAAACAGGGAGGAAGCTTTTATTCAACTGGGTTAGGTTCCATACTTCTGTACCACAAAGCAGAACAGTGATATTGAATTTTTTGTAAAGCGTCTCCCTGGTTCCTTGCGATTATTCCTATTTCCCCTATTATATTATTTTCTGTGTTTACAGCAGTGCCCAGGTTGACAAATTCTTTGGCCACTTTGAATTGCCACATTCTGGCCAATGTCATGTATAATTACTCCATTAACTCCATGGAAGTAAAAGCAACGTTTACAAATCGCTTAATTCTTCTCCTATCCTTCCTAATGGATGAACAGGTTCTGGGTCTCAATTTTATATTTTTGGATTTTCTACAGGATCTGATGATTTGGTCCATAGTATACTTTAAATTAAAAAAAGTGGCCCCCTTTAACCACAGGCCAGATTATTTTTCGGGACATTGATTTTCGGGATTTTAAAAGACTGTTTTCTGTAAATTTTTGGTTTGTTTTTCGATTGAGTCAGATGGAGGACCGTATGAATTTTATTTTCAAGGCCCCCTTTTTTCTCTTTTTATAACTGTAATTTTATAGATTTGAATTTTTTTAGATTTTCAGCTTCCATGGAAAGGCGTTCCTGTCTCAAAAAAATTCCCAAGTAATAAGCTAAAGCTATAAATCGTTCTTTCGGCTGTTGCTGCCGTAAGCGTCAAAAAATTAAGCCAGCAGCAATAACTTCGGGAAAACTATATAAGTTTTAGATGTTTGAGTTCAGTAAGTTCCCTTATCGAATGAAATCTTTTAATTTGAAATTTTAAGCAAGATGATATATTGTTATTATATTCTGGAATATATTTCTTGCTTATTTTTGTTATAATTTCGTGTAAAAACGATAATAGTTTATCTGGTTCTATGACTTTAAAAATATTATTTAGGTCATATGTAGTTTCTGAAATCTTTGTTGAGTTTGTGTTAATATCCAAGCAGCAGTTGTATTACATATTAACTTTAAAGTAAGATTCTGGGTTCAAAATTCTCTCATCTTCTGCTAACTCGTTAAAAAATCGCCTTTGGTAAAAAAAAAGATGTCACTCTCCATTTGTTTGCTAAGTTTTTAGACTCCTTTATCAATCCATTCAATGAATTTTTATATGGAAGTCTTTCGAAAGATTGCTCGCTAAACCACTAGCTTTTTTTTGTAGATCTTTATGTTCTTGTTTCAGGACTTTGGAGACAGGGTTTTTATTTCAGAATGGTGCAGTGTTTTCTTTATCTCAATAAACATTTCCTAGCACACCTCGGTTTTTGTCTTCCGAGAGGGGCATTCGATGTAAAATAAAGGGCACGACTGGGTCGCACGACCTTGCTCTAATGTGCAACAGTGGTCTTGGGGCCTTTGTATACTGCATATACTGCATGGATCATCATTTTTTAGTTCCGAATCAAGTCGCAATGAGGCGCGCTGAAATCGCCAATTGGTGTGGATATAGAATAAGAACAAAAAACAAAAGCGTCTGAAATACTGTTAAAATATCGGGAAATGTTCTCGTCTCCACTATTAAGAGTTAGTTCCAGATCAACCAGGAAGATTGCCAGACGAAAAATGACCACCATAAGAGTACTATAGAGAATGTATATACAATGTTGAGGCTTGAGATTTTTGAAAAAAGGAGGTAACAAATCATTTGAAGTTTTGTTAATCACTTCAAAATCACTAGTTCAAACGTTTTTTGGAAAAAATTAAGTAAGTAGAGTAACTTCTTTTACAGTTTTGAATTTTATGGAACATTTTTTTTTAAAAATCGTTTGACCAGTTTTTTGAAAAAACGTTTTTTTTTGAAAAACTTTTCGAAAACATATTCCATTTTTTTTGAGTATTCCAACATCTAAAAGTTTTTTATCAGAAAACATTTTTTTTTTAATTTTTAACAAACCGTTTTTTGAAAAAAAAAACAGAAATTGAAAAAAACTCAAAAAAAATTCTTTCATTTTTACTTGCGATTATAAGGTCTATAAGGCAAGTTTAGGAGATAACAATCAAACATGACATTACGATCATAGAGAAGACTAAAAAATTCATTGGCAAAAATTGTCCGTGTGTCTGTCTCTCTGTCCGTCCGAGTGTATATCGAGCTGCAGCCTAAACGGGTTAAGCGATTGCCTTCAAATTTGGTATGTGTTTATTTTTTTGCTTTCCTCAGAGTGGAAATTGAAATTTTATTTTTAGGGCTAATAATAACGGTACCTTGCCATACGAACGTTTAGGAAAAGCTTATTTTTCTCGAAAACGGCTCCAACGATTTTGATGAAAATTTTTGAGCATTATTTTGTTGGTATTGGCTAGGGAGCGGGTCATAATTCCGGTTGTCAAAATTCTGTATGACCAGAATTCATTTTTTTTTTTTGAAAATACTGTACGTACAAAATTCTGTATTTCATAATTCTGTTTTTCAAAATTCTGTATGCCCAAATATCTGGTTATCCAAAATTCTGTACATATGCTATAATTTTGGTTTTAAATATTCTGCTTATGCCCGCTTATGCCCGCTCCAAACAAATTGAATAACCGTCGACAATTAATTTTTGTTTTCCTTTATTGGACATGGAAACTGAGATGTTCATACTGAATTAATAATGAACAAAATATAAATAAAATATTTAAACACAATGGCCCAAAATTATAGACAATTAAAGTCGACATTATCAAAATCTTAGTGTGAATTTTGCACTAATAGATTTATAACAATTATTTCACTGCTTAGCATGTGCGAGTACAAGATAAATTTGTTGTAATTAATTTAAGAATGATTAGTGATATGGATATGTAAAGAAGAAGTACAAAAATATTTATGAGAGAAAGAGACGTATCTGTAAGCTAACTTGGTTTTGTCTATGTATTCATATCGAAATATGATAAAATCAAATATTATATTGGCGTTAAAGTTCAGTTAAAGTTTGGTGAACATGTAGCTGTTGTTGATTTGTTCATATTAATTTTGATGTTCTTTTTTAAAAATTCTGTATTTAAACAAAAATGGTTTTGATAATGTAAAAAAGTGTGCACTTATTTACATTATCAAAACCATTTTTGTTTAAATACAGAGTTTTGATCATACAGAATTTTTAAAAACAGAATTTTCTGCATACAGAATTTTCAAATACAGTATTTTGTAAACAAAATTTTTACCATACAGTATTTCGACCCCAACCCTATTGGCTATCATCTGATTAGAATCACAGTCTATAAACGGAAAGATCTTAGATAGCCAAATTAATTCTGCATACCAAAATTTTGAATAACTTTTTTTTTATAATTAAAATTAGCTTTAGTTTAGTTTAATGACTTTTTGGTTTGATTTTGGAACCGGACCGGATGTTGTTGCAATGGCCTATTTTAATTTGGAACATAATGCGACAATGACAATACCCCTGCATTTTGGGTAAGGCGGATCCTTCCGACAGTACGTTTGTGTGTAAATATAAATGTGGGCAAAGGTTGCAGTGTTGAATCAATCATGTCTCGTATACTCTTCCGCTGACCTTCAATTTTAATTCCAACATTAACGATTTTCTTAATATTTGTAAATTTTGTTTATAGACAAAATGCTGCATAAACAGTTAGAACGTCTCTTTCTCTAACATATACAACACACCATCAAAATTGGTTTCTTTTTCTGGATCCAATTTCTGACACCATGTAATTTTGAGTAGAAAAAATATATGTGAATCTTGTTAGAACTAGACGTGTTCAGAATTTAAATGGATCAATAAACCTACATTCTAGATTCTACTCACGGAGTTACAGAAAAAATCTGATCACGACGTTTAACCAAAGTGTTAAACGAATTCTCTTTATATTCAAACTCAATTGTATTTCTATTGTGCACAATGCATCTCAAGAACCTCCAAATTCTGAACACAACCAAAAGACTATGATTTTATCTATAGACTTAGATCTTGAAGATGTTCTCGGGGTCTTACACATTTCAAACAATTAAACCACCGCTAGGAGAGCAAGAAATATCGTTTCCATTGTATGAGCCATCTAGCGAACACAACAAAATTTGCATGCTAACAACAATGCCTCAGAACCCTAGAATCCTAGACAACTTATTACGTGTCAGTGTTTCTATTATTACCTAACTAAATCCGAACAATTAAATGCGTCCTCAGCAACCGCACGGCAAAACATTAATAAATGCCGCTTATGAATCACGTGCATGCGGTCGCCCATAAGTCTCCTTCAGAATGATGAAAGCGGCACGATGGTGACGATGACAAGCATCACGGTGAAATGGCGGACATCCCTTTAAGGTAAGGTAAGGTAAGGTAGTTCTCCTTAACGCCTGCAGCTTGTGTTTGGTGGCGCGGGAACGCGCAACAATAAAATCGCAATATCAAATCAGCAACGATCTCACGGTCTCGTCGAAAATTCCCGGTCTCGTCCCGCTGCCGCTCTGGTCGGGCCACTGCATTTTGCTTCTGAAGAAGAAAAGGAGAGGATAAATAAATAAGAGGCCGTCGCGTCGTCGCGGTGCGGTTGTCGGGGCACGCGGACAAACGTGTGAATCGTCTCCTTGTTTATGATTAGATAACAATGCCTGGGCCGCCACTGTGGAAGCGTGCTCCTTTGACTTTTTGTTGGTTATATGTTCAGGATCTTATTGCACAGAAGGTTCTGACTTGGCCAACAATGAAACGCCGATTAAACTTGCATTGTTAACACAAACATGTCCGCTAGTTCGTCCTATTGTTGGGAGAGAAATTAATTCCGAACAGTTTTGGAGGAATATAATCACAGGACAGGATCTGTGGTGCTGGGTCCGCAATGATAAATCGAGGGAACATTTTAATAGCGGTTTTTATGTTTAGTGACACAGAGGTAGTTAAGAAAAGAAAAAGAAAATACAAAATAAACGGTAAATGCATCAGGAATGTAGCTTTGAGTGAAGAAGAAGGTTTATAATGAGTAAACAATCACCGCAAGATTTTCAGATTGAGTCCTTTCGTTCGTTCGTGATTTAGGTCCTGGTTTTACCGCTCAGGTGGTCTTGACCATTTTTCCCATCAATCCATAAAAAAGCTATGGACAATGAGATTATCTAAAATCTTTAATTCCACCCTGGAGGGAAGGCGCAGTAGAGGAAGACCGAGACTCAGGTGGCGCACGAAAGTGGAAGAGGACCTGGACCGACTTCAAGTGCAAAACTGGAGGCAGCTATCTAGGGACCGAGCAACTGGAGAAGCTTGTTGGTTGAGGCCTATGTTCACTTCCGGACTGTAGCCCCACCTAAGGTACGGTAAGGCATACCAAACAACCAATAGAACTATCTTATTTACGGTTTAATAAAAACATTTCATTGACTCCAATATAATTACTGAGCTCAACCTCGACGTTGCGGTTCAAGAACTGATGTTAGCTCTAGAAAGTTTTTATTTATCTTAGCTAATTGCAACTAGGTCAACAAAATAAATTGTTACAATTCACGAAGAAGATCCACCTAACTCCTCAGTCTTCACCTAAAAACCTTTGAACTTTTCGTAAAGAATCTATACATCTTCACAGCCACCCCCCCCCCCCCCCCCCTCCCATAATGGAATATTTTCCACCAAAAATACCATGAATTACATTCAAACCAGGTGCAACATGGAAACCAACTCCGATATTCTTTGTACAATTATTATTATTACAGATATTCCATATCCCTGGCACAATTCTTGAGTTGCCTCTCAATGCCACCAGAAATAAAAAAGGAGATGCACACTTCCGATAGGTTTTTGGGCATGGATCTCTTCTCGGAGTGGATTGGGATGTAATACTGGTTGACTGCTGCAGCACCACCAATCGAACATAGATCGAACTAAGGCCAAGGGCCACAGGTGATTTATTCGTGAAAATGTCTTGAAACGAAGACAACGCGATGACGATGACGATGTCGAAGGCTCAACAAGAAGCACCATGCGCATGCGCACAAGGCACATCTCATCGCATCCTCGTCTCATCCTCTCAGGCTTTTGTCAAATTCCAAAAATGAGCAATGCCACAAGAAAGGAGAAGCGTGAGATGCATGCAAAGCATGATTCTATCCTGCTGAAGTCTAAGCAGGACCATCAATGGCAGCAAGTGTATTCGGGAAGCTTTTTCCATCGCATCGTTTGGCTCTCGAGCAATAAGAACAATATTGGGTTCCATTGACTTGGGCTCGAACTGAGTTTTTTTTATTTCTGGAAACGATGATGCAGGCAGGCCAAAGTCACAGCTTCTCATGGGACTCGAAGAAGATATGTGGCCAGGCCGGAGTTCTAGTGTGTTCCAGATGAAGTCATAAAATATAGGACAAAGGTTGATGCTGTGGGAATCTTCGGTTTGCTGGATGTGATTTAACAAGCAGAAGCAACAATTCCATGCACAAGCACATGTTGGGTGCCTAAGTTGTTTTTGGTTCGAAGACAGTTCAATCAGAGGGTTCATAAAAAAGACTTATGGTCGGGTCTGTTGCGTGTCGTTCGGGATGTGATTTATGACTCAAACCAATTCGTGAATGAGCTACGAGGATTGAGGATAAACAGTGAAGGAACACACACCGATCAGGAGAACAGTGAAAAAGTATGAAAGACGGAAAATTATGGAGGGAAATTGGCATTCAGACAGCACAGGATGCAGGAATTATGTGTCGTCATGTGTGTAGTTACAGGGAATTCATGTTCACATGGGAGGTGCATTTGGGATACTCAACAGGCATATTCAACGGAAAACTACATGACAATGAGGATGGGAATTGTGCGAAATCGCAACAAAGGTATTTTTTTTTTATTTGGAAGCTATACAAAAGATATGGGTATTAGGCGAGCGCCACAAGCAGAGGCGAAGTAGTGAAGTAAAGGAGTTGTGGTCTCAGTCGAGATCTTAATAATCGTCGGTTGTTCCCGGTGAGAATTTGACATCCTTGAATATTGTTCCAGGGGCTAGTTTTGACTCGGCACGAGGGCTAACGGATACTAGTTGGAAACTATAGTTCTTTGTTTCCGGCAGAAATCCCCTCAAGTTGGCCACAAATGTTTACGCTGTGCCGGAAGGGTGCTCTTACTATTAAAGTTTCTACAGGATATCATTAACTTAAGCCTCACAGTCCCAGCTCACAGTTAGTCCAAACTACTTTATGAACAGCACCTTGCTTGATTTGCATAATTATATAATTTCTTGAATCGGTTTTTCTGACGCTGTTCGGGCAAAAGCGGATGAATAATTACTGGGTTAGCGGTGCTTTGGAGGGGCTCCACAGTTGGGCGATTAAGTATTATTCGAGTTCAAGTGAGCGGACACACGGTTCGGCTTTAAAGCGGGATATGATACCATTCTTGCGACCTCTAAGCTAGTTTCTGCTGTCCAGGAATGCAAATGGGCGAGTAAGCAAAATATCAGAAAGCAAAATTATGCCACGGAATTAAAAAAGTTTTCAAAGGAAATATTAAGCGGGCGTCTAATGAAGCTAATTTATTAATATCACATATCTCCTTAACCCTCACACATATCGTACGATACTATTAAAGGCAACTTTCAGTTTTGTTTTGGTTACAGAGTTGCAATTTCATACAAATTTTGCACCCATAACTCATGATTGGTATTACCAGAGTTTCCGCGAGTAAAAGTCAAATTTTAAACGTTGTGAACGAAAAAGAGAAGACAGACCCATAAACTTCTCAGTATACGGTAAGCTTTACCTTAAGTAAGTTAACATGGTTAAAATTTTATTAAAAAGTCATCCGGAATTTTTTAGCAGTTTCCAAAATTTTTATAGATTATTACATTATTTAAACAAATAGAAAAAAATAGGAATGATCTAAACGCACCTAGACGTCGCGTGGTATGCATACATGTGTGATACGCATTCCTCTCCTTAAAAGTTTTTCCCATAATACTCGTACCACTAGGAATGCTCATAGATTAACGCTTGAGCCAAATTTCGGACGCACTGTTAAGTATAGAGACTTATTCTTTAACCGCACTATACGAATGTTGAATGATTTTCCCGGCTCGATTTGCCCCTTCCATTTTTTACAAACATTCGAAACCAATGTGCATCGGTAACTCCTTTCATCTTCTATTCAATTTTACTAAACGCTCGCACTGTGTTAATTCATAATGAGGGTAGTAAAAACCCTTTTAGTGAGCGCCTTTAGTGAAAAGCCCATCCTTTTTGAGGAATTTGAAAAAATGGGGGATTGGATGGTAAAATCATTCGTATGTTCGTTTTCTTATATAATAAATTGCAAGACTGCATCGCACGTACTTGTCCTTATGCTAGACAATTGCTAAGTGGCTGCATATGTATGTAAAATATATATGTATTAAAATAACAAAATGATTTTTTTTTCAAAAATTCTTTAATTTTTTTTTTTTTTTTTTTTTTTTTTTTTATAATTAACGCGCGCACAAGGGACTATTTGTTTCCCTTTTAATGTAACACACTGCGCGGGCATTAGGAAGATAGGGAAGGGAGAGATAGGAGGTGTCGATTAACATTGGTTTTGAATGCTTGCAAATTGAAATGGCAAGGGAAAATCTCGCCGGGTAAACCATTCCAAAGTCGTGTTGTACGGCTAAAAAAAGAATCCCTATATTTCACGGTACGTCCGAAATTCAGCTCAAGGGTGAACTGATGGGCATTCCTAGCAAGTATTACGGGCGAAACTTTTAAGGGGAGGAATGCAGCTGGCTACCTCGAGTGAACATTTTTTATAAAAGAAACGATAAAATAAGGAAAGTTTAAGAGTTTCCTCGGTAAGACTAAGTATGCAATAAAATTTGAAAACTAAATGTCTATCGACGAAAAAAATATTGACAATCGTTCGACCAATTTTTTTTAAAAAATCGTTTTTTTTTTGAAAAACTTTTCGAAAAAATATTTTTAATTTTTTTTAGTATGTCATTATAAGAAAATCTGTAGTTTTCATCAAAGAAAGTTATTTAAAAAATATGCAATCAACCCATTTTCAAAATATTTCGAAAACCATTTCTAACTGAAAGATGTAGGTATTGTAAAAAATAGCACCCTGAAAATTTTATCAAAATCGTTAGCGCCGTTTTTGAGAAAATCAAACTTTTTGTTAAAGATTGTATGGCAGGTACCGTTATTTGTTGACCTTAAATTAAAAAACACGTCCCCAGGATACTACAAATTAAATACTAAACACAAAGTTTGATGCAAGTCGGTACATCCGTTTAGGCTGTAGAGGTGTGACCAGACAGACAGACTGACACGGAATTTCCGGGCCCACTTTTTTCGACTTCTAGATCATTGTAATGTCATGTTTGATTGTTAGAATTCACAAGTAAAAATGTTTACCTTAATGCACGACTGGATCGCAGGTACTTGCTCATATGTGCGGTCACATTATAGAATAAAATTAAAGAAAATTAAAGTGAACATAAAAGCATTTATTCGGTTTTTGTGACTTTTGATTGTTCGAATAAAGTACGTTAATTTGTATTGACTGTGAATTTTTTTTCAAAATCTCAGGGGCGGTTTTTAAATAAAGGTTTTTTTTTTAATTAAAAAAAATAATTCAAGAATACAAACTAAAGCACAACAATAACGTACATTTAAAAACAAAATTAAAAAAAAATTTACTTACATGTTTTCAAAATATTGAATTTAAAAAAAAAAAAGATTAAAAAAAAATTATTAAAAACCAAAAAAAAAAGTTTTGCAAGCTTTAGGCTACCTACATCTTCTTGAATTTCAAGTTTTATTGTAATCGGGGCACCAGTTTTCAAAAAGTCGAAGAAAAAAAAACGGTCCTACCGTTTTTAGCCCAGCATATTAATTTTTTGTTCACCAAAAAATAATGCACATCTACAATAATACACTGATTATAAAGATAAAAATTGTTTCAGTGGTTTCCGAGAAAAATAAGCTTTTACATAACGGTTTTATGAAAGGTATCATTAATAATTGAGCTAAAAAAAATTATAAAAGGTCCTCTTTAGAATATCAAAATAACCTTAAGTTCTAAATTTGAGAACGTTTGGACCAACTTGGCTGTGGTCCAAAATACATCCGTACAAAAAGACTGACAGACAGACAGACAGAATTTTGCCATAAATTCAAATATGTTTCTCTATCATCGTAATGTCATGTTTGATTGTTATCTCATATATATATATATATATATATTTATCGCATTTTAGTATCTATAATCGAAAGTACAAAGGAGAGGTCCTTACATTGATCCTTGTGGGATGCTCTTCCTTCCTTTCTTTCCTTACAGTGTGCAGGAAACTGTGGAAATTTTACTAACAAAAGTTTGTTTCCTTTCACTAAGAGAGGACGACAATTGATTAACAGCAGAACAATCAAATTTATACTGCAACAATAGTTTACTACAAAGGATGGGTGATCGATGGTGTGTCAAATTCTAACAATTAAATATGACATTACAATGATATAGAAGTCGAAGAAAGTGTGTCCGGAAATTCCGTACGTCAGTCTGTCTGTCTGTTTACCCCTCTACCCCCTTTAACGGATTTTCTTCGACTTTATCGAGGACGGGTTATCCGATTACAATCAAAATTGATATTCAGGAAGATGGAAATAGCCAAAGTATCTAATTTCACATTAAAATGTTTCCGAAAACTTATTTTTCGTATTTTTAATGTGTAATTTAAATTTTTTATTTTTGGAAAATCAATACTTTGAAAACGGGTTAGTGATTTTTTTTTAATTTTGTTTTTAAATGTTTTGTTTAAGAACCGTTTTTACGAATATAAAAACAAAAATTTTATTAATTTAATTTTTAACACTTTTTAAGGAAATAAAATGACGTTTAAATTATTCCGCTGAAGGCTATAAGACGCTTAGACGTTCTGTTTTGAACAAACTAAAAGTCAAAAACCTCAAATAAAACTTTCAAGTTCTTAATATATTTTAAATTTTATTCATCGCTGTGACCGACCACACATATCACACATCATAGATCGTACATCCGATCTTTCATTTCGGGTGATGTGGTAGCAAAAACGAAAGCTGCAAGAGATATCTCCAATTTCCGTCCACTTTCATTATTCTCTAATGTCGGAAAACTTTTTAAAAGAGTTCTGGCAGACCATTTGAATAGTTTCTCTGAAGAAGCAAACATTGTTCCAAACAACCAATTTGCTTCAAAAAAAAGGTGCTCAACCGAACACGCGTTACTCGTTATTCAAAACAAGGTCGTCGAAAACTTAAAAAAAAATAATAATAATAAAAAAGATATTGATCTCGAAAAAGCTTTCGATTCGATTTGGCATGATGGACTTATATTTAAGCTATTAAATCTAAGATAGCCAGTCAGGGAATCTTAGATTTAATAGCTCAAAATGATATACAGTTTTCTCGAAAGTCGAACTACGTCCATTTCAATAAAAAGTGAAAAATCAGAGTCTTTTAATATACTCTCTGGCGTGGCGCAAGGATCAATCCTTGGCCCTACCTTATTTAATATATACCTTCAAAAATATTGAACGGATTACTTCGCATTAGAATACGCTTGTTAGATACTTACCTGATTTACATACTTATCTAAGTTTAAATGATAGCTACTACTTATCACCATTTAATGCTCTGAACGAACAATCTACTCCTCTTTTCAGACCTGATTCAAGTAGGACCCTCTCCGTACCTTTTTAAGAAAAAAGCACCTCAACATAACTTTAGGGAAAGATATCGATTAAATTAATTAAATATATTTATGTACCGACACCGACATAAACCTTTGTTTTAAACATAAGTTTTGGGTTTTCTTTGGATAATATAATATTTTTATTTTCCTTTAAGAAAACTGAAAACTGATGTTTTCCTGTATGTATCATTTAAATACTTCATGCTCTAGAAAATATGATAGGTTGTCCTTTTATTTTTAAATTAGTCTTAATTAGTTTAAAGTTTCTAATCTTAAGTTCTAGTCCTAAGTTTAAAGCCGAAAAGGCAAAACTGAGATTGTATACCGGGAGCAAGTGTACACTTCAATAATAATGTATATTTACTTTACGATGAATTCAAGGATTTTAATGTTATAACAACTATTTATTTAGACAAAGCTGATCAATTCAGAGATATCATTAAGTCGACGAAATAATTAAATCTAGTTTATAAGGGAATAAATGTAATACTGAGTTATTATATATGCCTCAATAAAGTTACAGTAAAGTAAGCAAATTTTTTCTTTGGCCAATTTACAAAGATTTAGTTATTTAATTAAAAAAAATGTGTTTTATTATGCTACTAGATTATATATCCTATTAATTAAAATAAGATTTGTTCAAATTCGTTTTGTCATTCTCGCGTGATGCGCGGTGAGTCGAAAAAGCTTCAATTTTATTAAAAAGTGTGTATTTTTTAGAGGTATAGAACTTTAAAATGAAATAAAACAAAGATAATTTTTTTTAAATTGACATGAAATTTACTTTGTTGGAAAGATAATTTTCTGGCATTATAATAAAAATATGATTTTAGACATATGACTACCATGATGATTTTTTCTAACATTTGTGGCCGTATATCGGAAATAACGAGGCGAATGTTGTCCTCCAAATGGTCAATCGTTTTGGGCTTATTGGCGTCAGAAAATAGTCAAGCGGCTTTAGATCGCATGATCTCTGAGGCCAATTCACGGGTCCGTAACGTGAAACTATGTGGTTACCAATTCAATAAATCAATTGTGGCACGAGCTGTGTGACATGTTGCACCGTCTTGTTGAAACCAGAGCTCCTGCACATAATAGTTGTTCAATTGATGAACGAAAAAGTCAGTAATCATGGCTCTAAAGCGGTTACCATTGACTGTAACATTCTGGCCAGTATCGTTTTTAAAGAAGTACGGACCAATTATTAAACAAACGCTTATGAAAATTGGGATCAACGGCAATCTTGTTTGGGCCCATTCACCGAATCTTGGCCTTGGGTGATCCGCTGGCTTCAATTCTTGCGCGAGTTGGATTTTGTAAGCATGTGAACCAAGATCTTTCCGCAAAATCTTCCATAAAGTGGATGGACACATATCCAATTCCTGTGCACGAGGGCGGATAGACTGATTCGGGTCTTCCTCTACAATACGCTCTACAGCAGCAATGACTTCTTCTGTACGCGCTGTACGACGTCTATGATGGACGATTATGTTGACCGAAAAACGGACGTAGTGCGCCATACGTATTTCGAACAGAACCATGATTTTCAAAATAAATGTGCACAATTTAGAAGCGTTGTCTGTTCATATTAAATGAAAAACCAAAATAAAAATAAATCACTAGACAGCTGACAAAATGGTCGCCAGTTAAAATAGTGATGCCAACCTAAAGTTCTGCACCTCTAAAAAAAACACCTTTTATATAGTGATATTAAAAATATCAAACGAAAACTTCCGAATTGGCAACGTCTCCTTGCGTCGTCTAGATTCTCGATGAATTCAATTGATCCAGCTGTGTTACCAAGTTGTCGTTTTATGTTGACCACCCCACGAGCAGTAAATACAGAAGAAACTAATGGATAAATTGTCGGGGCTAACAAGCTAACACATTATTGAAAAGACCCGTTTGGGCGGTTTTATCCCTCCCAAGTTTTTCCTTTATTTAGAAAGTCGACGGCTGATACAAGATAGATCGGCCGATCGGCGATTCCATTTATCTACTTCGTCGGCCGTAAGGCCGGTTTCCTTACGACCGAGAATATGTCGTGTGGAGCGAAGCAGAGCTTCTCAGTTTAAATAGAGTATATAGTTTCATTGAGTCCGATTAAGGGGTAAACAACTCAAAAGCCTTAAATAAATAAATCGTAGACTTGTACTTCCTACTGAACAATTGGGAGAATTTTCAATTAGTTACACCACACCTTAATACCTTGTGCGAAAACCGCATTTATTTATATATCTTAGAGAATATTTTCTTAAAAAACCAATGCAATTAATACTGAAAATGTACTCACTTTTTCTTTGATTTCGGAGGAATATTTGTGAACGCTGTTATTAATTAATTAATTCTGCTTCTTGCATCAATTGGTGTACTCCCACGGAGTTGACAGTGGTGTTGACTGAAAATATAAATTAAATTAGAAATAAAAAAAAAATAATTAAATTTGTGTATCTTTTCTATGATCAATTGTCTAAGTCTTAAAAATAATTCATAAAAATTCAAATTAAACGTAAATTTTCGTTCAGTGCAAATCCTGATGAATGACTTTTGCATTATAGATCCATTACAATTCCATTAAAGTTCCACTACAGTTTTCTTAAGATAAAACGCCTTAAGTTACAATTCCTTCCATACAAATATCTCTCAATGAATGGAATTGAAATACATTTCCATTCATTTGCAACCAACCATTACTTCTCGCCACAAATCGATTATATCGATGGAGCAAATCAATCAGCAGTTAACATTTTATAAAGAGGCAATAAAATTAGTTTCACCTGATGATCACCAAAGGAACGTCCAATACCACCAATCTATCTATCTGTGCAAAACAACAACAAAGCATGCAAATTTCATTCTCAAAGCCTACGCAGCTCGTTCGGATATCATCAGTCACATCTTTGCTCCACATAACAGAGAACCTCCTGCTGACTCAGCAAAACCTCACATAACGTCACACCATCGACAAACCACTTGTTTTGGCCAATTGTTGCAGATGAATAATCTATACCAACCGACCGACCGACGACGACGATACCAAGACTCAACTCCGAACACCTACAGTCTTCGCCATTACAGAATCGATTGTGATCGAAATTTATGGAAAAGATACTTCGCACAATTTACTGCAAGCAAATGTATCTCTGTCCTAGATCTAACTCATGCGGAGTTCCCATCAGCGCGCCAAGAATCGGTGCGCGGCAGTGACGCAGCTCGTGCGCCTGCGCTCTGCTCCAGGGCTCCATATTGATGTCTTCCGCATAATGGATTAGGCCGGCATGGCATTCGCAATGGAGAAGGTGGAGGTTTGGAGGTTATGGAGGCGACACACACACAGCACACAAGGTGGAATGCACATTTAAATGAATTATGAGGTGGTTTCAATTTGTTCACGTGACACACTAAGGGCGTGCGGTCTGTGTGTGAGATGTGAGAGAAAGTATCATAACAGCACTTCCTTACCGGTAGCTGCTGACTTGATAGAAAATAAGTGACGAGTTTACTGCCGATGACTTGTCGTCACAGCATCTCCTTTGGTGGCGGCGTGGCGTGCCGCCCAACGACGCTTGTGGGCGGAAGATCTTCGCCCTGCGATATGGGGCACTGAACGGCTGTACGTGCAGATGATGGCTGAAATAGTTACGAGGTGTTTTATGACTTCATGGCAACAGCAGCCGCAGAAATGTAAATTACCTTTTAAGCCTTGACGGAGCGTTGATTTAGATGTTTTGTTGAGCTGCAAAATGATGTTATTAGCCAATCTCTGGATCAAAGTTTGCGGATGAACCCGGGTTCAGATGGTTTTTGAAAGTAATTTCTGGAACGTTTCACTCGTGTTCTCATAATTTAATTCTAAAATAATAATTAAATGAAAGATACGACAACTTAAAGGGATTAAAGAAAAAAAAAATTTATTGAGTCAGTGATTTTGAAAACTTCATCTTATGAAAGTGATATTTGAATTGATGTGGACAGAATGTTTGACGGATTAGATGACAGATTTTAGTAAACCCATGATTAAACACAACTTAAACAAAACCCAGATATTATAATTGAGTACTCCTCTATTTGAATGCGTATAACAAGAACTTTAAGAAAGGTGAATTTTTTTCATTTTTCCGCTACAATGGAATCCACTCATGTCCTTTCACAAGAAGTTCTTTTATCCATCCCGATTGCCAGCCGACAGACACAATGCACCCCAAGGTCTTGAGCGTCCTGGTCTAAACGCCAAACTTCAAGAATAAGCACACAGTGTTCTTCTTCCATTAATTTCTTGCTTCCACGAAGAAGTGCATTTTATGTATCCGTATGGAAGCGATGGTAAAATTGTAGAACTTTCTGCTCCTTCAGATTCACAATGCATAAACAGCAATGGTTGAGAGTATAAGTGACTTTTAAGGAGCTGTC
Source organism: Platycheirus rosarum (assembly GCA_963971375.1). Lineage (NCBI taxonomy): Eukaryota > Metazoa > Arthropoda > Insecta > Diptera > Syrphidae > Platycheirus > Platycheirus rosarum. The sequence continues at coordinate 122,933,503 of OZ020509.1, read as the reverse complement.
GCAACAACAAATGCATTAATTGTTATAAATGTGTGGATGCTGCCAGTTCTATGAATCAAAGTCCATTTTCATGAGAGTTCTCATGAAACTGTTGGAATCTATGTACTCCCGTAATACTGACTCCCTACATAATGTAGAGTTTATATCACCAAAGACGGTTTAAAAGTCTTACCAAGAGAAGGCGTAGAGAACTCAGGGATCTACAAATTCCTAAAGCCAGTACTAGACGGTGCTTGTAATGTTTCCTTGCCGTGACACTGTGACGTCACAACAAAATAGGTCCTACCACCGTCATTGCCGCGACAAAGGTAATCGTGTCATGGCTAGCTACAGTGACTATCACACGAATTACACATGTATGTCATTGTTGTCCCAAAATACAATGAACGTCACGGTGATCTTTGTGTCTCGCTGTCAAGGCAATGACATGCAAAACAATGACGATCACAATGTGACAACTCTCAAACAGCTGATCGTTAGCGGTTAGCCTAAACTGCAATGACATTTATCATTTTTAGCAGTGCCGATCACACGGCGTCACTCAAATGAGTCATTGTGTCTTGGTTGTTTTGGTTAAATATAGACTGAAGTATTTCTGAAGTGTTTCAATTACCTAAATTAATTTAATTAAAAAAATAAATAAATAAAACATTTCCAATTACAGTGGATTAAAGGCAAAAGTGAAAAGTCATATTAAGTATGTCCACACAAAATATGGTAGAGGTGGCGATTCTCGCGGCCTACATCTTGGAAAGCAGCCAATGACGATGACTCCGACAGCAACCAAAGGCCACCGCAAAGAATTCGTTGCTTGTGCTTGAATGAAGGTTTCTTCGCAAAACTAATGCGAGAATTATGAGCTGAGGTGCCAGAGCTCTATCGTCTCGTCAAACAGCCGCGTTTTAGCGCCAAGTTTCAACGCCACGTCGTAATACACCGCAATACATATCCCATGTCACAAAGAGCGCGTTTTCAATGCGACGTCGAGTTCAACGAGGCGTCAATAGGCAGCGTCAAAACGCAGTGCTGGAATAAATTATAAATTATTTTTTTTGACGCCATGTTACAAAAGATTTTTTTTTGAATATTAAGTCATTTCAATTATTGTTTTGACTTATTTTGTGTCATTTTCATTTTTAATATAATGTACATAACTAATCATGGAAAAACTTATGGAATGTGTTAGAAAATAATAAATCGCGTAAGCATGCGAGTATAGTTCTGAGGAACGAAATATGGGAAAAAATCGGAAGTGAATGGAAAGAAAATGGACATTTATTTAAATCAGTTTGTCAGAAAATGAAAACCAAGATTTAACTATTTAACGCACTGCTTACAGGTCTGTGTTACATTCTCCAACTCTGCGTTAAGACGTCGCGTTCAATAATCTCAACGCCGCGTAAGAAACGCGCTCTGTTTGACGAAGCCTTTAATTCTTAAAACAATTAAAAAAATAATCTCTTCTAACGCGGCGCCAAAAAATTAATTTGTAATTTGTCGAGTTCAACCCGGCGTTGAAAACGCGCTCTTTATGACATGGGATGTGTATTGCTGTATACTACAACGCGGAGTTGAAACACGGCCTAAAAATGCGCAAACGTCGTTTGAATACAAAAATTCAAGGAACGACCTTAAAATAGTTTTTAAATTTGAAAACAATTTACATTAAATTGCAAATATTTGTTTTGTTAAAATTTTGCAAATTTCTTTGAAATAAAATGTTTTTTTCGTCAACTCGTATTTTGAGCATACGAAATTACAAATCCGATAGCACCACCAAAGCTATTGAATAAAAGGGTGTTCAACTCCGAATGCCCAACCGTGACAAATAATGACATGGCAGAAATTCCTGACTTGTCACGGTTGGGACACAATCCTTGCAGCGGCAGGCTAAGTGTCTCGGTGTCCCATCACCAGTGACAGAGCTATTTGGCACTGCAGTTTTTATTACGGCAATGACATACAACACAATGACGATCACATGACGTGACACATTTAGGACAGACAACTACGTCATAGTGACGTCAGAGTGTCACGGCAATGACACATTACAAGGACCGCCTTATACTAGCTTAACAGGTATCTTTCTCTTCATTTCCTTTCGCTGCACAATTTTGTCGCACTTTTATTTTTACGGATTTGTGTGTCCGGTTCACCTCTAACCTAGAATTCGATCAACACAATTTGTACCTTCATATGCCTCTATCTCTAATGTGCTTCACAGGTAGGGACTCTTTTTTACGAAAATCACAAGTTTCTTTTTTTCGGCTGCTTAACAAAGTGTAATAAAATCTGTATTTTGTCTCTAACTTGTAAATTGCCACACTAGGCCTATTTTATTGGTAAGTGTATAACCATCGCCTTAACATTTTATACGGCAAACAACTACAACCCTATTCCTCTACTCCATATTTTCCCACTTTGTTTTGAATTTGAAAACTAATATGAAAAAAAATGAGAAAACTGTCAACAAAATATTTCAAGTGAATAGAAGGAAAAAGTTGGAAAAATAATTGAGTCCTTGTGAACCCAACATTTATTTTGTGGATTTAAGGATTTCAAATTATGACTTTAACTTGTATTGTCAGCTTCATCGGTATCAAATACCCAAATTCTATTAAACTTTTAAAAATATTAAAAAATAAATTTTCTTTCACTTTTCTAGCCATCAGATCACATGTTTCTACGAAAATTATATGATGGTCAATAAGAATCAAGTTTTTTAAGCTAAAAGGAAATCAGCATGTTCTTCGAAAAATGTTACTTAATTGCCATTGGTAAGTACCTAATAACATATCAATTCGATTAGAATTAAGATACATGCACCTGTTCAAGATTGTCAGTACGCAGGGAAGATATTTCTATCGGTTTGGAACTCACTTTGATAACAGCGAATTCCATAAATTCTATAAAGAAATAAGTTGGTGTAAAATAAATTGTTTCACCTTTAGTTAAAGCAGTACGAACGTTCCATCGCATATTAATACATTTCTAATAGATACTAAAAGCTTTATAAAAGCATCAATTTCATCAATTCGGGAAACGGTATTTTTAATTTTATTTCTATGTTTTTACTTGCGATTATAGGGACTATAAGGCAAGTTATTCGTAAAAAAAAAAAAAAAAATTCTAACAATCAAACATGATATTACGATGATAGAGAAGTCAAAAAAAGTGGGTCCGGAAATTCCGTCCGTCCGTCTGTCTGTCTGTCTGTCTGTCTGTCTGTATGTCTGTCTGGCCGTATCGATATCTACAGCCTAAACGGTTGGGCCGATTTGATTCAAACTTGGTATATAGTATTTTTAGAGTGCTCTTCCCGATAGTTTTTGGAATTGGCATTTTAGCTCTAAAACTAACGGTACCTGCCATATAACTTTTATTAAAAAACTTATTTTTCTCAAAAACGGCTCCTACGATTTTGATTAAACTTTCAGAATGATGTTTTCTGTGCAAAATCTATCTTTTAATTTTAATGGATTTTTCAGAAAAAGTTTTATAACGGTACCTCCCATATGACCGGTTTTTTAAAATCAGACTTTCTCGTTAACTAATTGACGGATTTTGATGAAATTTTCAAAATATGTAGTGTTTTATGATTTAAATAATATTGCTTATCAAAATTTTCAAAAACATTTTTTTTTTAATTTTAATAATTTTTTTAAAAAAATATTTTGTTTTTTGAATATTTTGAAAACGGATCTATAGATTTTTTTTTTAATTTTTCTCCTAGTATAAACTATAGATTTCTTAAAATTGACATACTAAAAAAAATTTTTAAATATGTTTTCGAAAAGTTTTTTCAAAAAAAACATTTTTTTGAAAAAACTGGTCGAACGATTTTGAAATGAAAAATTCATAAAATAGAAAACAGCAAAAGAAATAAGATGGCTTACAACATTTTTTCCAAAAAACGTTATGAGTAGTGTTTTTTTGAATTCATAAATTTTTTTCCCCAACATTTTATTTCATATTGCTCGGCTAAGCCCTAGTCAAATAAAAGAAAGTGACAACCTACATTACATACATACTTACGTATTTTAAAGTATTTTTCATCATCATAAAAGCACAGAATAAATAAGGAAGCCTTTGATAAACACACAAAAACAACTAACAAATAAAAAAAACTATTCGATTACTACTAAATGCAAAAATTTCAATCGAGAAAACAAAAGTTTAAACCTTCCTATAAATAAACAAAACCACTGTGTTAACTTTTAATATTGTCTCTTTACCTACTGGCTTAACAGTAGTATGAACACGTATCTTAATTTTAGTACCTACCTTCCTTCCAACCTTATTATAGGTACCTAAATCCTTTATAAATTCCATTGGTCCCATATTGGGACGTATAAAGGTCCCTTTACCTAGCATTATTGCCATACTGCTGATTCCGACGAATCTTTATGCCAGTTGTTCAAATTTTTCCATACCAAAATGAAAATTTAACTGAAAAAAGTCCTTTGTATCTTTCTCTTAGCAAATTATATTATAAACAGTAAGCAGCAAGTGGAAAGATAATACTACACTAAAAAACTGCAAAAGCTAACAATCCTATATATTTATGTGTTTATCCCTTTGTCGTGACGCATGTTCGTTCGAGCTTCACCCCAAAACGATTCTAAGGAAGTTGCACGTCATACAAAAAATATTAAAATAAAGTCTTTGTCAAAAAGACGCCTGCACTTAAAAAGGATTAGCACATAAGAGCAAGTACGTGCGACCCAGTCGTGCCTTTTATTTAATAAGCAAATTAAAGTCCAATTCTTGCGTACTCAGCTCTAGCTGTGCGCCAGACACGTTGAAGTCTGGGAGGCGGCCGTAGGAACACCTACCTCATCGAGTAAATGAATAATTAATTTTAATTTTTAATATTTTTAATAAATAAATGGCAAATTACATAAAATGTACAAAGCTGATCGGACAAATTTTTTTTTGCTTTAAAATTGCCACATCTGGTGTATTTTTGGCCTACCTGGAGATTCCTAGCAAAATGAACATATTTAAAATTTGACGTTCTAAAGGGTATTTGTAAATGCAAAGATTATGATAAAAAAGCCACTGCAGAATAAATTCGAAGTCTTCATCAATATTTATATTTTGCAATACCCCCAAACACATGAATGTTGCATTACCTAAAATGACATAGAATTTTATTGACGTACCTACAACGAAAATAATAACGATCCAAGGATGAAAGCCTGTGGCCGCACCCCTGTAGGGATTGCAAGATATTAAGACAACTGACTTCCCACTGCCACGGATTGCTTACGATTCTTTCTTGAGTGTTTATAACCATTAAAACGTTTTTATTTTCCATGCAAGCATAATAATCTCCACTCTCCAGTCAAATCCAATTGTCAAGTCTTTAGAAAAGGCAAACTTGTTCGCAGCCCATTTCGATGTTAGCTCTAGAACACCAACGTTGCCCCTCCGGTACTTGAGAATGCAAGTTTTTTCATGGGACAGATTTTTTCTACACTCGTAGTAGTAGTAGTAGTAAGAGTTCTCAAAGATCTCAATATGCATAAATCCGCTAGCCCGGATGGTATACCCCCGATTCTTCTGAAGAGGTATTCTTTCCACACTGGCAAAGCCACTGCGTAAGCTTTTTCATTGCTCTTACTCTTCTGGTATCTTTCCTAGAAGATGGAAAACAGCATTTGTCCAGCCTGAGTTTGGCATGAAGCTCTCTTATCGAAAATGCGTGCTTTTGGGATCGATGATACTCTTGTTTGTTGGATTAGAAGCTATCTTCTGGACCGTCCTATACAAGTTGTATTGATTCAAGTCTGATTCCCACAAAATAAATGCTGGTGTGCCCCAGGACTCCGTTCTGTCTCCGACTCTTTTCCTCATTTTTATAGATGATCTTCTGTCTGTTACTTCTAATCCACTTAACTGTTGCTGACGACTCTACCTTCAGCTTTTCATATTAGTTCGATAATTCACGTCCTTCACCTTCGGACGTACAATCACAACGGTACCGTATGATGAGTTCATTAAACTCCGATTTATACAGCATTAGCTAATGGGGTAATAGGAATCGTGTGGAGTTTAATGCTTCGAGAACTCAATGCTGCCTTCTGTCGTTAAAGCTAAACATCTCTATGCCATTGTCCATGAATGGCACTTTATTCTAAAAAACCGAAAAGCTTTCAGTACTCGGTACGTCAGTATGTGTGTCAACGACGACCTCCGTTGGAACGACTTTATATTTGAGATCGCCAAAAATGCTGCTAAGTACTTAGGTTTTCTGTATCGGTGTAAGAAGTATTTTTCCCCATCTGATCTGGCTACAATTTATAAAGCGTTTATACGGCTAAAACTCGAGTATAACTAACACCTCTGGGCAGGTGTTTCACAGACATCGCTTCACCTGCTTGATAGAATACAAAATCGAGCGTTAAGATTGATATAAAATAGAACTGCCGCTGAAACAATTGCCCCTCTCGAACACCGACACAATGTTTCATGTCTTTCCTTATTTTATCGATTCTTTTATAAAAAAAATGTTCACTCGAAGTAGCCAGCTGCATTCCTCCCCTTAAAATTTTCTCCCGTAATACCCGTCTCGCAAGGAATGCTCATCAGTTCACCCTTGAGCCCAATTTCGGACGTACCGTGAAATATAGGGATCATTTTTTTAGTCGGACAAAACGAATTTGGAATAGTTTACCCGGCGGGATTTTTCCTTGCCATCTGAATTTGAAAACATTCAAACCAATGTTAATCTACACCTTCTGTCCCTCCTTCCAGTGTGTTTAACATTAAAAAGGAAGCAAAAAAACTTTGTGCGCGTGCACCATTTAAAAAAAAATACCAATAGAGTCTGTTAGGCACTCTTGATTTAATTTAATTTCAAGACGTAAGGCTGTGACAACTTACACATTTTTGAAGGAATAAAATATAAGTCTATATTGAAATTTATTATTAAAAAAAAGATGACAACATGAATTTAGAAATAAATCATATTTTTTCTGAATTTAAAATTTAATTTAAATTTAAATTTAAAATTTAAAAAGGTTTTATTAATTCTAATACAGACACTTTTTTTGCCCTGCAATCAAATAAAAATTGAAATGTTGTTCTCACGAAAAGAACTAAAACAGCTATTTTTCACATTTTCATGTACAACACCTAGTTTCTTCTTTCTCCGAAACCGATACCATCATCTAGTTTATACAAAAGCTAATGCGAGCTGAACTTTCAGCAAAACAATTTCCGTAATAAAATCCTAAATGTATTCACAACAGCATTTCGCCAATTGACATTATAACTTTCATCTGGCGCGGCGATTAAACAAATCTACACAAACTTTACAAACAAAACAAAATCAAAACCTAGAACACCATCAGCGCGCCACACAAAATATCCATGTCATGAATGCCGGCCTGCGATAATGATGGCATCCCATATCCATATCCGAATCCAAATTCAAAAAACTCGAACCTCTTCTTTTGCAACCGCGCTCTCGCTCATATTGGTCAAATTCGTGACTTGAAATCTAAATGGCAGCCATTCCAGGGACCTTGAAAAATCACCATCAGCAGCTTAATCAAATATGGAGATATCCGGACTGCACTCTGCCAGCTAGCTAGCTAATCGGTGCCAAAAACCATATAAAAAGCTTTTCACTTATTATAACCACTGTCACTATCACGATTGCGCAGCGCGAAATTCACCATTTTTCATCGACGTTGTCGTTGTTGTCGGACGACGTCTGTAGTCTTCATCGTTTAGCTGGAGATGGGACCATATGCACGCACATGCTCTGCTGCCGCATTCAATTGATTTTATAAATAATTCATCAGACGTTAGACCGATGGTCTTTGGCCAAGTTGTAGCAGGGTCACATGGCATTACCATTTTTGCGTACAATGAATGTGCCAAAGTCAAAGCCGTTTTAGCTTGAGCCACAATGTTACCCCTGGAAGGAAAGTGAAGTTGGCCATCCCGGAGGTAACTTTCTTCACCGAAGCGATCTCAATTATCCCTAATCCATAGAATATGGAAAATGATGATGGTGCTCCTTCATGGTTGCTTGGGCGCGCGCTTCGCTAGCTCACCGTATCTCGATATCGGAGTTATCCTCCGTCGATCGTCACAGCATTGAATTTGTTTATCTCAAGTCAACCTGAGAACCGGACCGAATAATTATTATTGCTGGTGCTGTTGCTGTTGGCAGAGTGCGGTGCGCGAGTGCTGTGACAGAGGAAGATTACTCTTTCCAGAAATTTTATGACCCACTTTCGATTGGAGTTGGGCTTTGGATGATCGGCGAATTGTAGCAACAACCACTTGGCGAATCGTGGTGACTGTCCTTATTGCGGGAGATATTTCAGGGCCGTATTAGTTTCATGAGGCGCCCTACGTTGTGGGTGGGATAAATGAATTAAAATAAAGTGAATGAAATAAATATGTAAAATAAATGTATATCAATATAATATAATTTAAATTGAAATAAATAAAATAAATAAAATAAATTAAATAAATAAAATAAATAAAATAAATAAAATGAATAAAATAAATAAAATAAATAAAATAAATAAAATAAATAAAATAAATAAAAAAAATAAAATAAATGAACAAAATGAAATAAATCCAATAAATAAAATAAAAAAATATATAAAATAAATAAAATAAATAAAATAAATAGAATAATATAAATAAAGAATAAAATAAATAAAATAAATAAAATAAATAAAATAAATAAAATGAATAAAATAAATAAAATAAATAAAATAAATAAAATAAATAAAATAAATAAAATAAATAAAATAAATAAAATAAATAAAATAAATAAAATAAATAAAATAAATAAAATAAATAAAATAAATAAAATAAATAAAATAAATAAAATAAATAGGACAATATAAATAAAGAATAAGATAAATAAAATAAATAAAATCAATAGAATAATACAAATAAAGAATAAAATAAATAAAATAAATAAAATAAATAAAATAAATAAAATAAATAAAATAAATAAAATAAATAGAATAATATAAATAAAGAATAAAATAAATAAAATAAATAAAATAAATCCAATAAAAAATATAAAAAATAAATAAAATTAAAAAAATATATAAAATAAATATAATAAAAAGTAATTAAAAATATATGATGAATAAAAAAACTAATTTATTTATGAAAATTGAGTGAAGGCACATTTATTTTTTGTTAGCTGCCACTGCAGATTAGCGTTTCCGCGTGACAAGCGTGGTAGATAAATTAGATTTTTGTAAGTTTTTATTGTTCAAACATATATATAAAACCATTTTTAACCATTTTCAGCTCTAATTTACCTTTTAATGATTTTTCCGTAAGCAATTGCTCATTTTTTTTGTGAAAAACAAAATAATTAATTTATATTTGAAAACATAATTTATTTCATAAACAAGAAATTCAGGAAAACACTTCATAAAAACTACTTATTTTCTTAAATAATGTGAAAATAATAAAAAAATCTAAAAAATCAAATCGTTTTATTCAACGACCTTAAATTGTCTTCATATGTATCTCCTGTCAAATGCGGCCATGTGCTGTGATCCTCATGCTGTTCCACGTTGTCGTCAATATCGCGATTTAAGTTTCTAACAGGTATTTATTCCAGCGCCTTGAGCTGTCTCATGGCTCTTTTGCGTTCTCTTTTGCCTTCTGGCAGCAGTCCACCAGTTCGATAATGATTATTGGCATTTGGCTCTGCTGATACCACTCACTGCTGTGTTCTCTGTTGGGGGGGAGGGGGTTACTGCTCTTCTTCCTCTTGGTCATTTGGCGGATTCGCGCGCCGTGCTCGACTGGGTCATTTAATTCACGATTATCGTCGCGATGGATTCTTGTGTTCTTCTTTATGTATATTGTGTGGTAGGCAATAGTCATCCAGCACCGATATTGGGCTCGATGATGATAATACGGGACACGATCCTTATTTTTTTTTTATTTAGTGGTAGTTTCTGTTGCTTCAATTTATTTCAGCTTGTTTTATATTAGCATAGTCGAGTTTGATAGTGGAATATATTTCTGGACAAACGTGAGAACCATGAATCTTGGAAAAAAACGGAATAAGTTAGAGACAACATCAAAGACACGACCATGGACAGAGATGACAAGCAATTACCGGAATTTCTAGATATCAATGAGCGATTTTTATCTATATTTATTTAAAATATAGATAACCAACTTAAATGCGTGACAGAAGGTTCACTACCTTCACAATTATTATATTATTTTAATGAAAGTTTTGTCCATTTTCCTAATCAAATAAATGAATTACTAACAACAAAATAACTTAATACTCAAAGAACATGACATGAACTTAATTTCCATTATAATTCACCGAAAACGACACCTCCATACCTCATTATTTGCGAAGTTCAACAACATCAAGTTCGTTACTCAGCTCTTTCGTTTGATCACAACTAACCACATAATCATGTCGCTGTCACGGAAGTTGTTTTGCAGTGATTGTTAAAAGCGACAATTTTCCATCTATAAATAAAATCCTTAACATATTACACCAGACAACCCAGCAATTACATCCTCGCCATCTGGATCAAGGTATAAATACCAAACGCCCATCTTGAAACCATTCTTATGTGGTTTCCCTTGCAATGATTTTTCTCACAAGATGTAAATGATATAATATATGATATAAGAAAAATGTAAAGCTTAATTAGAAAATAAATGGGCGTGTTAGAAGAAAAACGCACGAAACTTACAATAGCAACACTTCCTGGTCATTAACTCAAGGTCATTGGTAAGATAGATTGCATGCGAAAACTCGATTACAACTTCATAATCGACGGGCTGCAAATTTATTATTGCTAGCGTAGAGCCAAAGCCAAAACGCGATTACCTGAGCCATTTGGAAATCTGGTAAAACCTGACAATCGATGTCAACACACACCCTCTCTCCGCTAGCAAAGCAACTGGCAAGCTGGCAAGCTGGCAAAAGAAGCAGCAATATATCGGTCAATCAACAATCACTCGGGCTGATGAAGAATGACTGAGTGAGTGGTCATGACACATCCTCATTCAACATCTTGGATGCCACTGTCGCTGGTTTGTGTTGGACAATGGTGTCCGTCGTGTGCGTCGGTCGGTCGGTAGGTCGGTGGATAGTCCAGCAATTAACTGCTGCAATAGGTTGTTCGGTGGATGCGACGTAACCACACCAGCTCTAGCACTTTTCTGGGATATTACGTCGATGGAAGATAGCATTACTCAACTCTGGCTGACACGTTATCTTATCCAAAGCACTACCCTAAGGCTAAATGGACATTTTATAGTAATTCGACGCGCACTTTTAAGTGTACCACGCCCAGCGTTGCCATATAAGTTTATTTATCTTGGAAAAATGCTAAAAAAAAGTTTAATGGTAATTTATATTTTTTTGGAAGCTTCATTCAGTTAAAACGAAATAAGAAATTCGTTGCTATGATTATTCAATTGAAAAGCTTTATCTGTTAAAAACTGAAGCAGACTATTCCAGATGTTCCACCAGTTCACTAAAATTAAGAACAAAATTCCCGATATTAACGCAAGGTTCTCAGGTCTTCTAACTATCTATTCGTATGCGGCAACACTGACTATACCTGTCTGACAGCTAATATTTAACGAAGAATACAAAAAAATCGCAATTGCATAGATTGGCGTGTGTATTAAGTGATCCAAACGCGCCCCTCGCGGAACAATTTTACAGAAACTATAATTAAAATATACCGGTGCGAATGGATAACCGACTAAACCATACCTCAAAGCTTCTGGTCAGCACCACAAAACCTTAAGATGGCTGGCGCGGGGAACCTGCCTATTGCCTGGCATTCAAATCAATCGACCAGAAGCGGTAATCCGCGTAAATTGACAGCCAGTGCATACGAACAAGCCATATACTCTTCGGCACTAAGTGCAAGCCATATTTCATTTCAATTTTTATTCCAACAGATATCGGACGATACTCATGGATTGGATATGTTGGATTTATTCATTCTCAATGAAGACCACACCTAATCAGTGTGCGGAGCGCGCTGTGAATGACCGTTCTTGGTTCTTGGTTTTCACACCTTGAAGAAAATGTGCTCTGAGACCGCAAAAGACACCGGTGTATGCGGTGGAAAGAACTGTTGGCCAAATGTGTACTTGTGGACTATAGTGATGCAAAAGCGCGTTTTCCGTTGTTCCAACACTTTTGCCGGCCAAAAGGAATTTTTATTAGATCCGTTCAGAAGAATTTCAGCAGCTGAGATTGAAATACGTTCGGTGTTGATGATGATTGGTGGCTTAATAATGGATGGGCTGGATTTGTATTTGCTTGGAATGTGCATTATTTTTCGTTGTTTGGGAAGTTTTTTTTTACCTGAATGCATTCGAGGAGGCTAGTTGTTTGGGTGTTGTGTTGAAAGGAATCTACGGTGGAATTTGTGTTGTTCTGAAAAAAAACTTAAAGACGATTGATGTAAAGGATATGCAATGTTTAGCAATGTTATAATGGTGTGGTCTACCATTTGAACAGCTTACTTACTAACATGAATCATGAATTGGTTGTGTCAGATACTCAAGGTTTGCAGTGATATTTACTTATTTATAAACGTAAGAAATAAAGGTTTGGCTGTCTTAGAGAGGATGTCAACTATAATTTAAAAACAAAATTCACAATTGTTTTATAAAAGATTTATTCAATTTAAAAAAAAGAAAAATTTAAAGGATGGTCCTTAATAAATTGACTGAACAGCAAATCCAAGATTGGTATTGCTGTTCATATTCCGATTTTAAGCTTGTTTGCTACTCGTTTGCTACTTGTATGCTTTAGTTCCTTTAAAACAGAGGTTATCTCCCTGCAAGGTGTAAACAGGCTGAACACAAGAAGAGATAGCCTCTACGATTATAAATAAGTACTCTGGGTTCGCCTGTGTGCGCCACCTAAATTCGAAGATTTCCAACCCAGCTGTGCTTCTGAAAAAATTTCTCTCGAAGTAACCTAAAGCAGCGTCCTCCTCCATTTATATACTTGGTTTTGCCCTCATTCACTACTAAAACCCAACTTCGCTGTTTTCGTATAAATAGTAACAAAAACGCTACTGACATCAAGGCAGCTTTAAAATCGATAAAAAGATTGTCGATAACGAATTGAAGTTCATATGGGTCTTAAACCCAAGCTACATCTGCCATTGTATAAATATTTTGTCAATGGTGAACTTTCCAGGCATAAAAACGAATTGATATTTTGAAGTATGCGTATGATGATTTGGTGCATTCTTCTAACGTGCATTTTTGAAGAATTTGCTAGCTAGTTTATCGGTTTATTGGTCTTAGTCATAGATATAGTTAGCTTTACTTCATCTAGATGAGTGGGCAGAATTGTTGTTCTATTTCGCCAAGATAAAATGGTTTGTCTGCAAAGTCGCCCTATTAGTTTGCAGAAATGGTTTCTCCATATTCTCAACATGCCCTGCGATTCAATAGCCATGTTCCCTTGAATGTCTTTGCAAGCTTCAGTTCGAGCTCTTTAGCCTTGATAGTAGCTCTTTAACTTTTGATAAAATTTAGAGCTTTAGTTCTGCAGTAACAGCTGTCCATTTCTTTGAACTAGCTATATGATCAATTTGGTTTATCTATTTCAATATTTCGCCCAGCAGTAAGACCAATCAGAGGCTGAATTGGTTATTGGAGGTCGTGTCATACCGGCTGTGTGTAAGCTAATGCTAATCAAACAAATATTATAATGGACTGGTACGTCAAGCCACCAAATAGATCTGGTCAAAATTGGATATGAATAGTTCTAAGAGTTTTTTAACTTTAAGCAGATTATATCAGCTCCATGAAAGACTTCATCACACTACCTTACTGGTAGAAACATCACGAGACGGCGTTCTCCCCAATGATTTTTGTTTGGACGAAAAGCAATGAAAATTATTCCACATCTCTTAATTCATGCCCTGAATTCCAAAATGTGGTAAATTACGCTTATCGTGAACTGATAAATATAGAAATTACCAATCTTCATCACATATATGGAAATACATGCCTTTCAATAAAAAACACAGTATGGGTAAAAAGACCTCTAAATTAAATAAATTTACTGGCGCGACAGCTCCTTAAGGAGCCAAGGCCTAGTGACTTATACTCTCAACCATTCCTGTGTGTGTGTTGTTACTCTGCAAGAATGGAAGGGACCTACAGTTTACCGCCGAGTCCGAACGGCTACATGAGATGCACTTTTTCGAGACAAATTTTACTCTTGGAGGTTTTGTCAGTTCCTCGCAAGAGGCAGTACCCCAGAAAAAAAGGTGGCTATGAGCTGGATTTGAACCCAGGTTCTTTCGCTTAGCAGTCCGACACACTAACCACTAAGCCACGGGGCACTACGGGGCAAAAAGACCTGCAATGCTTAAATCCATCGAAACACATCTTCAGATGATACAAAACTCGCAAAAGTTATTTCAATGACTTTTTATTCGTCATTGCTTCCAACCCTCGTCTGTCGGAGCTTAAGAAAAGGCATAATTGGGTTTTAAGTTTTTTCTTTAAATATGTGTGCATATAGTTTTGATGAAGCTATTCTTTGTTGTACAAGTAGTAATTAACTTTTGCTTTGTTTTCTTTTGAACCGAATTGTAGATGTACTCTAATCGCACAACACGAATGTGGAATTCTTGACTGGCTTTGTGTTTCCCATCCATTTTATTAAAATTTCAAAGCAAATATAAGAAGATTCCCTATTTCCATAATGCTCATACAGTATTCAAACATTATAAAAGTAGAAAAAAGAATCATGCGTGAATTATGAGAACACAAAAAATAAAATAAACAATATTTCAAAAAACAATCCTTAATTTATTTATTAAAAGTAATGACAATATTTACACAAATTTTGAGGCATTTATACCTCTTGTTGCATTATTAAGCATAATTTTGTAAGAACCAAGTTGACATGCGATATGATTTTGCAATGTTAGAAATGATGACAAATTATTATGCAGTTTGTGTGTGCTGAAGGCAATATAATTTTAATATTTGATAATGATGACAAATGATATTGTTATAAAGGTTTTAATACAAACTTGTAAAAACTTAATTTTAGAAACAACTAAATAGAAGACTAAGCACTAATTTTATACTTTGTTGAATTATTGATTCAAGTCCATTAAAAAAATGTGGGTTTCGTCCCGGTAACTCAATTGTACTCCTCAGTTGCCAGTGTGAAGACGATTAAATTGTTATTCGTTGGTTGCATCCGGGATACGCTATTATTAATAGTTTGTATTTAGTGTTAGGTCTAAAAATAACTATTTAAAATTAATTCCAGGACTACTTACTGGAAAATGATTAAGAAAATGGGCAAGACTGGGTCGCACGTACTTGCTCTTATGTGTTTAATCATATTGGAAGGCAAGATTTTGATCGATACAAGTAACATTTACGTACAAAAGTAAATATAAATAGTGTCAAAACCACAACCCTTAACGGTTTTTTAGTAAAAATGGAGTAAGACATCAGACGTCTTGTATAATAATAAAATTATGAAAAAAGTATTTCGAAAATTGTAGGACGGATTTTGATAAAATCCAGTTTTTATTTTTAGTTTTTTGAAAAAAAAAATCTTTTTGAATTTTGGTATGCAGGTTTTTAGAGTTTATTAATATACATGTGATTATAAAATTTTAAATAATTTTTTTTAATTAGTTTTAAAAAGTATTGATTTTTCAAAACAAAAAATTCAAAAATTAATTTTAATTAGAAAAAAAAAAGTTATTTAAAATTTTGATTTGCAAAATTAATTTGACTACTACTAAAATTTTATTGAAATCCATTGAGCCGTTACCGAGAAAGTCGAAAACTTAAAAAAAACCGTTATATGAATAGTACCGTTAATAGACTTTTCCGGTAAATTTGGTTCTAATTAGCTGATAGCTTTCATTCCTCTGAGGAATGCCAAAAGATACACACATACCAAATTTGAACGCATTCGTTTAACCCGTTTAGGCTGCAGATCGATACACACCCGGACAGACAGATTATTGCAAGTAAAAATAATAGTTGTGAAATTTAATAAAATTTATTGCACGGCTGGATCGCACATACTTGCTCTTATGTGCGATCACAGCTTGGAATAAAATTTGAAAAATATTAAGGGAACTTCAAAGTTTTTATTTGATTTTTCTGACTTTTGATTGCTTGAAAAAAGATGTAAAATAGTTTTCAAAATTAAAAACCATTTCATTACTAAAAAAAATGTGAAAAAGTGTGAATTTTTTTTTTAAATCGTAGGAACGGTTTTTAAAGAAAACGATTTCAATTTAATAACTTTTTTTCAAAAATAAAAAAAAGTAATTTAAGAACGCAAATTAAGAAAAAAAAAAATTAAAAAATTAAAAACGTCCTCTTTACAATGTTAAAATAACTTTATGTTCCAAATTTAAAGACGATTGGCCAAACCATTTAGGCTGTAGTTCAATATACATCCGTACAGACGGACAGACAGACAGAATTTTGCAAATAACTCAAATATGTTTCTCTATCATCGTAATGTTATGTCTCCTTGTTAGATTTTTTTTACGTCTGCATATAACTTGTCTTTTATAATTCTTTTTTCTTTTCTTTTATTTATTTTTCGTTTATATTTTCTATAGTTTGATATTCTGTTTTATTTTTAAATGACATCTTTTATTGAAAATGCAGCATTAGTAACTCATTTACCTACAAAAAGCTTATTAACATATGTTTTCCCTGATAACATCGGTCTTTTTACATTTATGGCTTAGACCTCCAACCCACTGCCAACATTGTTGTTTTCCCAACCAAATTGGCTGCCATCACTTCCAAATATGCTTGCATCGACCTCACATTCACGCTCCTTAATATAAAACTCTGTCACCATATTCATTACAATAATATGAGCACCATAAAACGACCGTCCAAAGAACACACAACCACAATTCTAATAAATTCCACCAATTTCCGAACAAATGGAACACATTTTCAAACACATCTCACCCGCAGAAGCAGCAGCCTTACAACTCAGCAATTTTCCAGCTTCTGGCTTTCATGGTGGTCCTCCTTTTGTGGTAATAATAACAATAATTTCCCTAGCTCTGCGAACAATCATCATGATATACGAGCAATGATGCCCGAAAATGGCCCGAATAGCTCTCGAATAAGAGTGCCCTGAACATGTCTAACACACAGACCGCATTGTGGCACACGTTGCGGTTCTAACCAAAAAAATTTAAAAACTATTAGCCAAACAAGATTGCATCCGATGTATGCTAACAATGCGTTTGAAGTTTGCTCCCAAAAGTGGACGACACAATGCAACACCAGCAGCCGCAACAGTGGCAGTGCAGCGCGCCCCAGACACTGTTGCAAAGACGACTTGTATGTATGGGCTTCCTTCACTTTCAGATCGCAGATTGTAAAATGGACAATGATCTTGGAAGCGAGTTGTCCCTATGCTGCTCGCATGGAATGGACAAAGAGAGAATGTCCGAGTCCGGATGCCCATGGAGGAGACAATCCTTCCGTGTTCTCGGGTGAACAAATGTCAGGCAGAGTAATGAGAGGTGCGTGCCGGTATGTTGCGAGTGTGCTGGCCATTTGGAAGCAAAAAGATGATTATTATTATTGTCGTCATTAAGGGGAGAACAAACGCGAGCTTTGTTTATTTGGCGGCTGTCAAGGAACTCACTGGAATTCTGCGTTGCTGTAGGAACTCCAGCAATGTGGTTTCTTGTGTTTGTGTGCAGTGGTGTGTAAGAAGTTTAAACTTTAATTATGTAAATATTAAAAACGAAACACCCTGTATCTCTAAATGTGACAATTTATGTACTCGAACTTTTATATTTAATGTAGTGTTATTCATTATTTTGTTAAACATGTATTAAGTTATCGTTCGATGTTACAGTTTATGTCTTACAGTTCTTTATGTATGTATGTATCATAGGTATCAAAAACACATCATGTGAACCATAATGTCAGAACATTTTATCTAATTCTGGTCAGTTGCAATAAAGCTGTTAACATTAAAGTACCTATCTGGTCATTTGTTTTATTTTGTCGCCTTCTACTCCGTGCCCCTTACATCCTCAGAAGTGGGATGGAAGTACAGTCACTTAATTTTTGTATACTAAGTCTTTTTTAAGTTTAATACGCTTTATGAATTTTGAGAAGTTACATTAAGAATCATTGTTACGAAACTTATGCAAAATAGTATTACCAGATTTTTGATTAAGAATACAAATTAAGTACTACAAAATGACCACACGGGCTTCACGTTTTATTGAAATTGCAACTGTACAGCAACTCAAAGACAAGCTAGCCGAAATTGGGCTGGCAACAACTGGACTTAAATCAGCGTTGAAAATTCGCCTAGAACAAGGGCTCGAGCATCTTGATATAACTCAAATCGAAGAACTTTTTCCACCCGGTGAAGTCGATGACAACGAGGAATCTGAAGAATCTTGCCAGCTTGAAGAGGAAAACAGATTGGTGTTGCAGCAACTGGACAGTTTAAGGCAGATAGTTTCAAGAAAAGAGGAGATTCGTTTGCTTCAACAGAAACTAGCTGAATTGAACCAACCTGGTGAGATTAATCACTCATTTTTTTCGTTTAGAGATTTTGAGGAGTCCCTCCAAACATTTTCTGGAGATGATAATTTTCCTGTCACGAGATGGATTAAATCTATTGAAGAATCCCAGCAGATCTACAAATTTGATGACTCCAAATGTTTTATATATGCTCAACGTTTGCTTAAGGGAACTGCTAAGCTCTTTTTAAGATCTATTTCATGCACCTCGTGGAGTGAACTTAAGAAAGCTCTTATCAACGAATTCCAACAACATGTAACAGCATCAGACGTCCACCACACCTTACGAAATCGTCGAAAACGCAAAGACGAGAACATTCAACAATATGTGCTTATCATGCAAGAGATAGCAAGCTCAGCTGACATCGAGGAGCAAGATATAATGAACTACATAATTAAAGGTATACCAGATACGATGTCTAACAAACAGGTTTTACTTACAGCGAACAATATTGCGGACCTAAAAAGAATCTTGAGAAAATATGAAAAAATCAACACGTCAGAACCGCCACCATCATCATCTGGATTTAAAACTATGACGAATTTATCCAAACCAGTGCCTAATGTAAGTTCAAGAAGCTTTAATTGCAATGACGTCGGACATGTTATCAGTAAGTGTCCAAAGCCTCGCAGAGAGAAAGGTTCGTGTTTTCGATGTGGTCAAATGGGGCATGTCATAAAAAATTGCCCACAATCAGCCGTGTGTGTATTGGAAGATTATGACACTGTCAATCATCAACCTCCGACTCATTTTTTGGACGATTTTCATGGAATCTTTGAATACACATTACTCAGCGACGAGTCGGAATGCATAAACACTAAATTAGAAGCCAAGACAATGATTGACACGGGGAGCCCAATCAGCTTTGTCCAACATAAATATATACCACCATATTTGATGACACCGATCGACTCTCTATCCAAAAGCTACGTGGGAATTAACAACAGCAGATTAGTTATTTATGGTAAGGTTATTTGCAATGTTAAGATTAATGATTTAAGTTTTAATAATTTATGCTTGCATGTCGTCAAAAACGACACAATGAAAAACTCAATTATTTTAGGAAGAGATTTTTTACAAAAAAGTAATTTAAAACTTATGTTGAAAGATAAACCTTTAATTTTATGTGAAAATGATAGTTCTAAAGAGTGCGATTTTAATGAGGACATATTGAATATTGATACGTTTGATGAAAGT
The DNA here is from genome assembly GCA_963971375.1 of Platycheirus rosarum. Taxonomy (NCBI): domain Eukaryota; kingdom Metazoa; phylum Arthropoda; class Insecta; order Diptera; family Syrphidae; genus Platycheirus; species Platycheirus rosarum. The sequence continues at coordinate 122,913,718 of OZ020509.1, read as the reverse complement.
GAAGATAAAATTACTTTAAACATTAATGAACAATTAAGCCTAGATGAAAAAAATAAGATTAGAAATTTAGTTTTTGGAAAAGCTTCTGTTACTTATACTTCAGATGAAATTGATGAAAATGAGATTAAAATGCAAATCAAATTAAATGATTCAAACTGTGTTTTTAACTGTGCGCCTAGAAGATTACCACACATTCATAAATTAGAGCTTCAAAAAATTTTAGATGAGCTTTTGGAAAAGAAAATTATTCGCGAAAGTAACTCGCCGTATGCTTCGCCAATAGTTTTGGCTAAAAAGAAAACGGGTGAGATACGTTTATGTATTGATTTCAGACAGCTAAACAAAGCTACTTTAAAAAACAATTTTCCAATTCCTTTAATTGAGGATATGTTAGATGGTTTGAGAGGAAAACAGTTTTTTTCCTTGCTGGACTTGAAAAGTGGTTTTCAGCATGTTAAAATGTCTGACGAATCTATAAAGTATACTTCCTTTGTGACTCCTCTGGGTCAATATGAATATCTTGTTGTTCCATGTGGACTTAAAAACGGACCTGCTGTTTTCCAGAAATTTATTGAACAGAAATTCAAAAGTCTTATACGTTCTGGAAAATTGCGAATATATTTTGACGATTTATTGATTGCGACGGAGTCTAAGGAGGAACATTTTCAGATTTTGCATGATGTCTTTTCAATAGCAAGTCGGAACAATTTAGAATTTCGTTTCGATAAATGTATGTTTATGCACGAATCAATAACTTATTTAGGCTATGAGGTTTCAATTCACGGTATAAGGCCGAATGCGGAAGGCAAGCGTGCTGTAATGGAATATCCAGCACCTACAAGCAGTAAGAACTTACATTCGTTTTTAGGGCTTTGCTCTTATTTCAGAAAATTTATACAAGATTTTTCCATTCTTGCCAAACCCTTATATGACATTTTGAAAAAAGACGCGAAATTTACGTTTGGAACAGAAGAACGTCTTAGTTTTGAAACTTTAAAAGAAAAACTTATTGATGCACCAGTCTTAAGTATTTACAATCCTAGGGCAGAAACAGAAATTCACTGTGATGCGAGCAGCCTTCAACGCCAAGAAGACAAACTCTATCATCCCATATTATTTTTTTCTAAGCGTGCCACTGTTCAAGAGTCTAAATACCACTCATATGAGTTGGAAACCTTAGCAATAATTTATGCTTTAAGACGTTTTAATATATATCTGATTGGCATAAAATTCAAAATTGTCACAGATTGTAGGTCACTTACCTTAACACTTAATAAAAAACTTTTGAACCCTAGAATCTCGCGTTGGGCTTTGGAGCTTCAAGAATACGATTATATAATCGAGCACAGGGATGGTAAGAAGATGTGTCATGTTGATGCTCTCAGTAGGGCCCATAACGTTTTGATGATCAATGAAGCAGAATCTTTTGAGCATGCATTAGCTGCATCGCAGCAAAAGGATAAAACCATTAGGCGACTGGTTAAAATGCTTGAAGAAAGGGAAAGTTCATCTTATGAACTAATTAATGGACTCGTTTATCGAAAAATTAATCAGAAAGTCTTTTTCTATGTTCCAACGCAAATGGAGAGAAACGTAATTCAAACCCATCATGATGCCTTATGCCATGTAGGAGTTGAAAAATGCTACGATTTCTTGAAAAAGACTTATTGGTTTCCTTTTATGAAATCTAAAATTAAGAATTATATAAGTGGTTGCCTCAAGTGCATCCATTTCTCTCCACCAGTAGGCAAAAAGGAAGGTGTTTTACACAGCATTCCAAAAGGTGACAAGCCTTTTGACACAATCCATATCGACCATTATGGTCCATTACCTTCTTCTGCACGCAACTCAAAAAAACATGTATTTTTAATTGTAGATGGATTTTCAAAATTTTCAAAATTATATGCAGTTAAAACAACTAGCACTAGAGAGGTAATAAAATGTTTAGAATCCTATTTCTTTCACTATAGTAAGCCATTGCGCATTGTGTCAGACCGTGGAAGCTGTTTTACTTCTGAAGAATTTTCAGATTTTTGTAAAAATAATTGCGTGCAACACATTAAGATAGCTACTAGTTCTCCACAGTCCAACGGTCAGGCAGAACGTATTAACAGGAGTTTAACTCCAATGTTATCTAAAGAAAGCGAATTGGATCCAGGTGGTTGGACAAGCCATTTAAGCAAAGTAGAATTCGCTCTTAACAATTTTGAGAACAAAAGTACAGGTTTTACTCCAAGTACTTTGCTTTTTGGAATCCGACAGAGGGGTAATATAAACGACAAGATTCGTGAATATCTTGAAAAATATGTATGTTCAGAAGAAAGTAGAAACTTAGATTCAGTCAGACAACAAGCTGTTGAAAGAAATATTCGTAGCCAGGAAGCAAATAAAGTTTATTTTGACAAACACCACAAAAGGCCATATCAATATAAAGTAGGAGATTTCGTCATGATAAAAAACGTTATTAATACACCTGGCGTGAACAAAAAACTATTGGCTAAGTATAAAGGGCCATTTAAAATAATAAAAGCTCTTCCAAATGACAGATACCTAATTAAGGACTTAGACAATTTACAGATTTCAAGAACACAGTATGAGGGAGTTGCATCTCCTGAAAATATGAAGCCATACACAATAATCCAATGAATGCATTTTACGTATCAATGTGCAGTATGTTTTTATTTTTATTTTTTATTCGTAAAAGTTGTGTATTGAAATGAACAAAAGTTATAATGTATGTACCTTTATATGTAATTATAAAATCGTTGTTTAATGCAAAGTATAAGTTATACTATTCGAATTTATGTATATATCATTTAACAACAAAAAATGATTTAAAATTCCTAAATGTAAGATATTTTCTAATTGTATCTATGATTTGAATGAACTCAAAAGTATATTATTTTACCAATCGAAGGTAATTTGTTTTTTAAAGATGGGTGGAGTTGTAAGAAGTTTAAACTTTAATTATGTAAATATTAAAAACGAAACACCCTGTATCTCTAAATGTGACAATTTATGTACTCGAACTTTTATATTTAATGTAGTGTTATTCATTATTTTGTTAAACATGTATTAAGTTATCGTTCGATGTTACAGTTTATGTCTTACAGTTCTTTATGTATGTATGTATCATAGGTATCAAAAACACATCATGTGAACCATAATGTCAGAACATTTTATCTAATTCTGGTCAGTTGCAATAAAGCTGTTAACATTAAAGTACCTATCTGGTCATTTGTTTTATTTTGTCGCCTTCTACTCCGTGCCCCTTACATCCTCAGAAGTGGGATGGAAGTACAGTCACTTAATTTTTGTATACTAAGTCTTTTTTAAGTTTAATACGCTTTATGAATTTTGAGAAGTTACATTAAGAATCATTGTTACGAAACTTATGCAAAATAGTATTACCAGATTTTTGATTAAGAATACAAATTAAGTACTACAAAATGACCACACGGGCTTCACGTTTTATTGAAATTGCAACTGTACAGCAACTCAAAGACAAGCTAGCCGAAATTGGGCTGGCAACAACTGGACTTAAATCAGCGTTGAAAATTCGCCTAGAACAAGGGCTCGAGCATCTTGATATAACTCAAATCGAAGAACTTTTTCCACCCGGTGAAGTCGATGACAACAAGGAATCTGAAGAATCTTGCCAGCTTGAAGAGGAAAACAGATTGGTGTTGCAGCAACTGGACAGTTTAAGGCAGATAGTTTCAAGAAAAGAGGAGATTCGTTTGCTTCAACAGAAACTAGCTGAATTGAACCAACCTGGTGAGATTAATCACTCATTTTTTTCGTTTAGAGATTTTGAGGAGTCCCTCCAAACATTTTCTGGAGATGATAATTTTCCTGTCACGAGATGGATTAAATCTATTGAAGAATCCCAGCAGATCTACAAATTTGATGACTCCAAATGTTTTATATATGCTCAACGTTTGCTTAAGGGAACTGCTAAGCTCTTTTTAAGATCTATTTCATGCACCTCGTGGAGTGAACTTAAGAAAGCTCTTATCAACGAATTCCAACAACATGTAACAGCATCAGACGTCCACCACACCTTACGAAATCGTCGAAAACGCAAAGACGAGAACATTCAACAATATGTGCTTATCATGCAAGAGATAGCAAGCTCAGCTGACATCGAGGAGCAAGATATAATGAACTACATAATTAAAGGTATACCAGATACGATGTCTAACAAACAGGTTTTACTTACAGCGAACAATATTGCGGACCTAAAAAGAATCTTGAGAAAATATGAAAAAATCAACACGTCAGAACCGCCACCATCATCATCTGGATTTAAAACTATGACGAATTTATCCAAACCAGTGCCTAATGTAAGTTCAAGAAGCTTTAATTGCAATGACGTCGGACATGTTATCAGTAAGTGTCCAAAGCCTCGCAGAGAGAAAGGTTCGTGTTTTCGATGTGGTCAAATGGGGCATGTCATAAAAAATTGCCCACAATCAGCCGTGTGTGTATTGGAAGATTATGACACTGTCAATCATCAACCTCCGACTCATTTTTTGGACGATTTTCATGGAATCTTTGAATACACATTACTCAGCGACGAGTCGGAATGCATAAACACTAAATTAGAAGCCAAGACAATGATTGACACGGGGAGCCCAATCAGCTTTGTCCAACATAAATATATACCACCATATTTGATGACACCGATCGACTCTCTATCCAAAAGCTACGTGGGAATTAACAACAGCAGATTAGTTATTTATGGTAAGGTTATTTGCAATGTTAAGATTAATGATTTAAGTTTTAATAATTTATGCTTGCATGTCGTCAAAAACGACACAATGAAAAACTCAATTATTTTAGGAAGAGATTTTTTACAAAAAAGTAATTTAAAACTTATGTTGAAAGATAAACCTTTAATTTTATGTGAAAATGATAGTTCTAAAGAGTGCGATTTTAATGAGGACATATTGAATATTGATACGTTTGATGAAAGTGAAGATAAAATTACTTTAAACATTAATGAACAATTAAGCCTAGATGAAAAAAATAAGATTAGAAATTTAGTTTTTGGAAAAGCTTCTGTTACTTATACTTCAGATGAAATTGATGAAAATGAGATTAAAATGCAAATCAAATTAAATGATTCAAACTGTGTTTTTAACTGTGCGCCTAGAAGATTACCACACATTCATAAATTAGAGCTTCAAAAAATTTTAGATGAGCTTTTGGAAAAGAAAATTATTCGCGAAAGTAACTCGCCGTATGCTTCGCCAATAGTTTTGGCTAAAAAGAAAACGGGTGAGATACGTTTATGTATTGATTTCAGACAGCTAAACAAAGCTACTTTAAAAAACAATTTTCCAATTCCTTTAATTGAGGATATGTTAGATGGTTTGAGAGGAAAACAGTTTTTTTCCTTGCTGGACTTGAAAAGTGGTTTTCAGCATGTTAAAATGTCTGACGAATCTATAAAGTATACTTCCTTTGTGACTCCTCTGGGTCAATATGAATATCTTGTTGTTCCATGTGGACTTAAAAACGGACCTGCTGTTTTCCAGAAATTTATTGAACAGAAATTCAAAAGTCTTATACGTTCTGGAAAATTGCGAATATATTTTGACGATTTATTGATTGCGACGGAGTCTAAGGAGGAACATTTTCAGATTTTGCATGATGTCTTTTCAATAGCAAGTCGGAACAATTTAGAATTTCGTTTCGATAAATGTATGTTTATGCACGAATCAATAACTTATTTAGGCTATGAGGTTTCAATTCACGGTATAAGGCCGAATGCGGAAGGCAAGCGTGCTGTAATGGAATATCCAGCACCTACAAGCAGTAAGAACTTACATTCGTTTTTAGGGCTTTGCTCTTATTTCAGAAAATTTATACAAGATTTTTCCATTCTTGCCAAACCCTTATATGACATTTTGAAAAAAGACGCGAAATTTACGTTTGGAACAGAAGAACGTCTTAGTTTTGAAACTTTAAAAGAAAAACTTATTGATGCACCAGTCTTAAGTATTTACAATCCTAGGGCAGAAACAGAAATTCACTGTGATGCGAGCAGCCTTCAACGCCAAGAAGACAAACTCTATCATCCCATATTATTTTTTTCTAAGCGTGCCACTGTTCAAGAGTCTAAATACCACTCATATGAGTTGGAAACCTTAGCAATAATTTATGCTTTAAGACGTTTTAATATATATCTGATTGGCATAAAATTCAAAATTGTCACAGATTGTAGGTCACTTACCTTAACACTTAATAAAAAACTTTTGAACCCTAGAATCTCGCGTTGGGCTTTGGAGCTTCAAGAATACGATTATATAATCGAGCACAGGGATGGTAAGAAGATGTGTCATGTTGATGCTCTCAGTAGGGCCCATAACGTTTTGATGATCAATGAAGCAGAATCTTTTGAGCATGCATTAGCTGCATCGCAGCAAAAGGATAAAACCATTAGGCGACTGGTTAAAATGCTTGAAGAAAGGGAAAGTTCATCTTATGAACTAATTAATGGACTCGTTTATCGAAAAATTAATCAGAAAGTCTTTTTCTATGTTCCAACGCAAATGGAGAGAAACGTAATTCAAACCCATCATGATGCCTTATGCCATGTAGGAGTTGAAAAATGCTACGATTTCTTGAAAAAGACTTATTGGTTTCCTTTTATGAAATCTAAAATTAAGAATTATATAAGTGGTTGCCTCAAGTGCATCCATTTCTCTCCACCAGTAGGCAAAAAGGAAGGTGTTTTACACAGCATTCCAAAAGGTGACAAGCCTTTTGACACAATCCATATCGACCATTATGGTCCATTACCTTCTTCTGCACGCAACTCAAAAAAACATGTATTTTTAATTGTAGATGGATTTTCAAAATTTTCAAAATTATATGCAGTTAAAACAACTAGCACTAGAGAGGTAATAAAATGTTTAGAATCCTATTTCTTTCACTATAGTAAGCCATTGCGCATTGTGTCAGACCGTGGAAGCTGTTTTACTTCTGAAGAATTTTCAGATTTTTGTAAAAATAATTGCGTGCAACACATTAAGATAGCTACTAGTTCTCCACAGTCCAACGGTCAGGCAGAACGTATTAACAGGAGTTTAACTCCAATGTTATCTAAAGAAAGCGAATTGGATCCAGGTGGTTGGACAAGCCATTTAAGCAAAGTAGAATTCGCTCTTAACAATTTTGAGAACAAAAGTACAGGTTTTACTCCAAGTACTTTGCTTTTTGGAATCCGACAGAGGGGTAATATAAACGACAAGATTCGTGAATATCTTGAAAAATATGTATGTTCAGAAGAAAGTAGAAACTTAGATTCAGTCAGACAACAAGCTGTTGAAAGAAATATTCGTAGCCAGGAAGCAAATAAAGTTTATTTTGACAAACACCACAAAAGGCCATATCAATATAAAGTAGGAGATTTCGTCATGATAAAAAACGTTATTAATACACCTGGCGTGAACAAAAAACTATTGGCTAAGTATAAAGGGCCATTTAAAATAATAAAAGCTCTTCCAAATGACAGATACCTAATTAAGGACTTAGACAATTTACAGATTTCAAGAACACAGTATGAGGGAGTTGCATCTCCTGAAAATATGAAGCCATACACAATAATCCAATGAATGCATTTTACGTATCAATGTGCAGTATGTTTTTATTTTTATTTTTTATTCGTAAAAGTTGTGTATTGAAATGAACAAAAGTTATAATGTATGTACCTTTATATGTAATTATAAAATCGTTGTTTAATGCAAAGTATAAGTTATACTATTCGAATTTATGTATATATCATTTAACAACAAAAAATGATTTAAAATTCCTAAATGTAAGATATTTTCTAATTGTATCTATGATTTGAATGAACTCAAAAGTATATTATTTTACCAATCGAAGGTAATTTGTTTTTTAAAGATGGGTGGAGTTGTAAGAAGTTTAAACTTTAATTATGTAAATATTAAAAACGAAACACCCTGTATCTCTAAATGTGACAATTTATGTACTCGAACTTTTATATTTAATGTAGTGTTATTCATTATTTTGTTAAACATGTATTAAGTTATCGTTCGATGTTACAGTTTATGTCTTACAGTTCTTTATGTATGTATGTATCATAGGTATCAAAAACACATCATGTGAACCATAATGTCAGAACATTTTATCTAATTCTGGTCAGTTGCAATAAAGCTGTTAACATTAAAGTACCTATCTGGTCATTTGTTTTATTTTGTCGCCTTCTACTCCGTGCCCCTTACAGGTGGAAGCTGAGATTTTGTGAAGATGCGAATCTCTTCTTGAGGAGGAGAAGCGTTGTGTGAAGAATGCAAGAAATATTATATTTTCTGGGTACCAATGTAGGCAGATGATGTTATTCTAATTTTATTGCATGTTGACCAAAACTGGTAAGCTAAACAGATGAACTGATTTCTAAAGAAAATTATTTTGGAAAGTTTTTCATATTAAAGGATGCCAAAACTGGACATTCAATTACTATAAAATCTGCAACAAGAGCAGAACAATTATTATCTAGTCTACTATATTAATTTGAAGAGTACAATTTTAATGGATGGCAAATAAAGTGTTCTTGGTTTTAAGAAACACTTACGCAATCCATCATTAAATACACTATATTTTACTATGTTTACCACAACAAGAAATAGGAAAATATGGAAGGATATGTTGAAACGAGATGCCGCTTACAGTCAATGGAGGGGGTTCAAATTGGAGTACTTCCATAAATCTTATTGCAGACTTCGCAATCAGGTCGTCGTAATGATCAGGACAGCAAAAAGGCTTTACAATGAACAAAAAGTTGGCCGATTAATTTCTGAAAAAAAATTATGGAAAAACCTTCATGAAATTGGTATTGGGAAGCAATCTACGAAGTTTGCTGATGACATCGATTGTGACGCTCTCAACAAAAAGTTCATCGCCGTCCTTTGACGTTGTTACAGCTATTGAAGAGGAATCAACAGGTGTTAACTGTTCGCTGAGCTTTATAAGAATACGAGAGGAAGACATAGTGAAGGCAATAATATCAATTAAATCGAATGCTACTGGCCTCGACCTAATGGAACCTAAATTCGTTAAGTTATTGCTTCCCCATATACTGCGTTTCATAACTCACATATTCAATAGTATTTTAACCACATCCGAGTTTCCTTCAGAATGGAAGAAGGCTAAAATTATTTCCATTGCTAAAAAGCAAACGGGTATTGGTACGGAGTTCCGGCCCATCGCTATTCTCCCGTTTCTCTCAAAGATGTTTGAAAAAACCATTATGAAGCAGATACAAAAATATCTATCGATCAACAACCTGTTAACTACCTGTCAGTCTGGTTTCAGACCAAAGCGCAGCTGCAAATCCGCCTTACTTTTTGTTACTGACGAAATAAGAATCGCAATGGACAGTGATCACATTACACTTCTAACGCTTTTAGACTTTTCAAAGGCTTTTGACATGGTTAACCATTCAATTCTATGTACAAAACTGCGTAATTTCTTTGGGTTTTCTTTAGAGTCCTGTTAGTTGATTTTTTCGTACCTTAGCGGAAGGCAACAACGGGTGGTAGCTAATGGTCAATCATTAACCTTTCTCAATGTTTTAACTGGAGTACCACAGGGATCCATTCTTGGCCCAATTCTATGCTCGCTTTACATAAATGAGCTTCCAAAAGTTGTTAAACACTGTCTGATTCACTTTTACGCTGATGATGTGCAGCTCCTGATAAGTCGACCTTTCGGGGGGAAGAATGATGCCGTTTCATTAATTTCATTAATGAATGAAGACCTTCTTTTCATTTCACGTTGGTCTAAAAAATTTTTAATACAGAAGAATAAAATAGGTGAAAAAACCTTAAGCATTTCAGATTTCGAATACAGGAATAGTGATAAGGCAGGATTGAGTTTGCCGCTAAATGCGCAGAAAGCAGATCTGCTTTTTCTTGAGAACTCACCGTAGGAGTATCGTTGAAGACGAGCACACTAACTGGAACGATAAAGGATTCTAAATATTTTTTTTACAAATGAGCAAACATTATTACTGGCTTTGGGACAGTATTGTTTGGCGAACTTTGTATTAATGCAAAAATTTGGTTTTACGAATTTCACGATGAAATGTCTCATTTTTAAAAGTAAAAGTAAAATATTAAAAACTGCACTGGAGTTTACCACGTCAAAATCGTGGTAGCAAAGTTTTCAATTAAAGGTCCTTCAGAATTTATTGAGAACGTGCCTGTTGGTTTTCTCGTACTGTCTAGACAAGGAATGTGGATTTCTTACAATGGTGGGATCTGTTTAGATGCGAAAAAAATACGAATAATTTTTTTTTCAGAATATGAAATAGGAAATAAGTCTAGAGTTTTGGCACTTTGGGCTGCAATATCAGGAATTCGTGTTGCATCACCTACAAGCTGAGTTAGTTGGGTTAACTCAGAAAAAATGTCAACGTACCCACCTATGGGTATTGTCTGATCCGAATAGCAAAGGCAACTAGAATTGTGTACCAAGAAGTCAACTATAATTACAATTTCAGTGTGTGGATAAATGGGCAAAAATTCTATGATTGAAGTTGGCATGCAACATCAGTGTTAATGTAAACGACAAGACCTTGTTAAGCAAAGTTATGTCAGTGCTTTCACCTGTTTGAGTTCCACTAAGATCTTAAACGGCTGAGCTGTTTAATGCAGTATAAATGTATGCAGCAGAGATATTCATCCTAAGACAACGAATATTGCTTAATCGTTTTATCATTTTGGTAATTTGGCCAATGAATTGACATTGACACTATTTTTTATTTTAAAATACAAATGTGACTAACTATTCTTTCTTTATTTATTAATTTTTTGAAATTCGCTATGAAATATTAAGAACAAAATTTATAAGAAAAGAATAAAAAAAAAAAAAATAATAATAATAATAATAATAATAATAATAATAATAATAATAATAATAATAATAATAATAATAATAATATTAATAATAATAATATTGTTAACGTAATCAACCCTAAAAGTTCCTACCATCACAAAAAATATAATTTCATAACAATTAACAATAATGGATGTTTAAATTAATATATAATAAATATAATAATAATGGCTTTAATAAAACAAAATAATCTTTTTTGACGGACATTTCACTCCTTCGCCTTAAGGCTTCACCTGTGGAAATCAGCGGATTGACCCTCGAAAATGTATCCCGAACGCATTTCGCTTTCAGATTGATCCATTAGTGGGGTTGTGGTTGTATTTGGTTGATCCAGAAGTTTTTGAGTTTTTTTCTTCTGCGAAAGTGTTTGAACGCGGAATTTGGGTCTTTCATTTTATTTTGTCAAAAATGGTATTCTTTTCTTTTCTTGTATTTTTCTACTTCTCATATTTGATCACGCTTTGCTATGCCTTACAAAACATATACCCATTCATCAAATGCTAGTAACAATGATAGAGGATCTTCACTTATGATGACTTCGTCGTCAGCAAATGATTCACTTTCGGTTCCGTCACCTAATACCCTATAAAAGAAAGGCAAATAATTTAATCAAGAACAAGGGACCCAAGTTAAAGTTCCCTGGTTCATTCCAAGTTTGACTACTGAGGATCTGTCACTTGTTTTTATTTTTAAGTTGTTTGTAAATGTTTATGATTGAACTTACGTATATTTTTGAAACTCCACGTTGTCTTAGGACAATTTTTTTACCATATCCTCTATCGAATACATTTTCAAAATAAAGCCAATCACTGGTCTTTGAAAACCCGCAAACGGCCATTAAAGACTCACTCAACGATCTTCATGGCGTGTGTCATCAGTTTGATAGAATGGTAGCAATTTCAGGAATCGCGCCCTTTCCCTCATATGTTATGAAAAGGTTATTTTTTTCTACTCATAAGGCATTGGATCCTAAATGATACGTTTTGGCAAAGAGAATCTTGAGCCATCGAGACCCGATGACATCTATCTTTTTCCAGAATTCTGGAAGTATCTTTTTGGTTAATTCTTTTTCCCGCTTTGGAGTTTTTTTCGCAACACTATCTTCTTCGTCTTAAATGCCTAGGACATTGAAAATGATGTTTAATGGGGCTTAAAATTCTTAGGGTAACTTCATTCTTCTATTTAAATATATGTGATCCCAACAACTATTAAGCTTTCCAAACTTCACGTTATCTACCATAGCAAACAATTTCTTTTATTTTTTTTTATTTCTTAACAAGACTATTTTTACCCACGTTCTAGTTAGTGCATAGAAACATAATTATCAAGATTCTAAAGTTAAAACATACCTCCCTGACTCCTTCCGGCCATCATTCAAGAAACAAATAAAAGCCGACGAATATACAAATGACTTTGATTTCGCACCTTTGATATCTTTTAAGCTGTCCTAACTTAATGCAGCCTAGAAGCACCCTAATAGATGCAGTTCCTACGTATCCCATGGTTTCCTATAAGCCATTCGAAAAGAACGATGAAAGAATATGTAAAACATTCACCGAGACCTCACCAGCAATTCCCCTTTTGCCAATCAAGTTAATTAACTGTATCACTCAGCCATCATCAAATGGCCAACCCTCCAGCCATTGGAAATACGGCCATGTTCAGCATTCTCTGCACATGCGCGCCTCTTCCGGTCTTACACTTCCTAGTTCTGCAATGAAAAGCAATCTCTTAAAATCAACATTGTAGCAGAAGGCAAATTACAAAAAAAAAAAAAATTAATCCGGAGTTCGGACCACAAATTAACATTCAAATGTGCTCGCTCACACGCGTAATTCTCCCCCTCGCACCAAACACACTTGATAGAATGGCGCATCAACAACTTGCAGTTGGAACAATTGCAGTTTCTGGAGAAGCACAATTCCTCCATCGCAGATGTGATTTATCCGTCAGAGAACACAAATCAACGGCCAATGACTGACAAAGTCGCGGTTAGCCGAAGTTATTTTTACGGTTTTCTCCTCGCCACGGTGTGTGATTGTTTTGAACGCGCGATCTGTACGGCTGCGCGACCCAGGAAGACCAGAACCGTGGAAATCTGACCAGCTACGGTAGTTGTGATCTCCGGCACATCTACTACCGCTGATCAGTCTAATGATGATGATGAAAAGTGCTGAGAGCTGCTGAGAGTATAGAACTACCCTACCGACCGAAGACGGCGACTCGACGCGATGCTGGAGAACCAAAGTAAATTAAAAATTTTCCGGAATGTATCTGGCGCTCTGCATTTGACCAAACAGAGAATTAGCTGTAAATCTGATGTTGTGTATCATGATATTGCTTTTATTCTTTCCGTCTTGGCGATATTATCCTGGAGTAAAATAATTTCTGCGGTCCAGTCGGCACGTTCCATTCATTAACGCTAGGAATGCATCCTTGCACACATATTCGTTGTTGATCGCGGCTCTGGATCGGACAACACAAATGAAATTGCCCCGAAATGCATCGGTTGGCTAACGTGTCAGCGCACATGCTGCTCATCGACAGCTCTCTTCGTGGATGTCGTGTGGTCACGAGTTCCCACGCCCCTCCGGCAACGAATCCATCCCAAAGTCAATGCCAAGCCGCCAAGAGCAGTGCGCAGGCTCACCGCCATGCGCCCCTGCAATGTAGTTGGCGTCATCACCAGTTCAGTGGGTCATTCACGAGAGTAGTGTGCTCCTAATGAATTGACAACCGTTGTCTTGGTCAGGAGCATCGAATCACTATAAGACGGCTGTCAATTGCCGTCCCAGTGGCAGATCAGTCAGACTGCATATTCTCCCCGCTTCGGTTATCTGGAACATGTCACAGTACAATTCAACTGCCTTCCTACAAACTCAGGAGGATGGCTACATTTAATGATTGCTTGTCGTCGCCTCCGCCTTGGGACTTGGACAACTCTCTGCTTGCTTCATATGCATATCGCGAACTCACAGACAATTTATGCTCGAGTAAGTTCTTCTGCGTTTGCGCAGAGTTTTGTTGCTGGATTCGCTGGATAAACAAATGTTGTTGGGTAAAATATATTCTTGGTTAGTGAAGAAGGATTCGGGTTAATTAGCCCCGACTGGTTGCAGATACAGCAGTTCCGCTCAGCCGATGTGGTAATTAGAGGCATATCGGTTGAAGAGATGGTTTGTTATTATTTTTTTTTTTTTTTATTGAGTGGGAAGTGTATTATGACAAATAGGATATTTTACGCGCGGAGGGTTAAAAAATTAATTTTCAGGCCAGGTTCAGCCGCCTATCTTTGGTCTGATTGATTTGTTTCGGTATTGGCGGCTATGGATTGTGGGCAGATTTAATTAAAACTGTATGCCCTAGAGTCACACAGTTAACTTAGTTCAGTTACGGACCATTTGGGGGACCATGGGAAATAGAAGTTATTTTGCAATCATTACTTGGAGGAGTTCCGTTATTTAAATAAAATTTACTAAGAAGCACGAAAGCAGATTATGAAGCTCCGAATGACATTACTATTAAATCAAATTATCGCACAATAGGAATAGGAGCTTTTAATAACTCGGTCAAGTTAAGTCAGTGTACGACCACGAACAGCGAAAAACTTTGGGTTCTGAGATGTTTGTATAGGAGCTAGGAAGTAAGCAGGGTCTTGATGCATTTAACGATAAAAGTAAGAGAATAACAAAAACTCTGGAAACTGTTCGTTTTCGGACACGTTGATCAAGTTTCTTTGGAGTATTCAAAATTTCTTGAATCTGTATTGACGAAAGGAAATCTAACATATTCGGAGCTGTGCAAAAAATAGGTATTAATAACTATATTTGGAAAATTCATTTCAAAGTTCACCGTACATCAAGGGGGAGAATATTACTCAAGGGGACAGAACTTATGGTATAAGAAGAAAGGAATACAACATAAAAGGGCTTGTTTACAGAATGAATTGATTGTAAAAAATAAGAACACTGCTACTGGAATCCACGATGCTGAAAAGGATAGGGGCAGGTGCGGATAAGGACATTTTGCCGCCCAAGGTAGAGCTGTAATTTGCCACCCTTCTCTCTAGATTTTTTAGGAATAAGTAGAGTGTTGTAAATAAATAAATTGCACGACTGGATCGCACGTACTTGCTCATATGTGCGGTCACATTGTAGAATAAAATTTAAGAACATTAAAGTGAACATCAAAGCATTTATTCAATTTTTTTAACTTTTGATTGTTTGAATAAAGTACGCTAAATTGTATTAAGTGAAATAATTTAAACGCCATTTTATTTCTTTAGGAAATGTAAAAAAATGTGATTTTTTTTTCAAAATCGTAGGAGCATTTATTAAATAAAACGGTTTTTAACAACTTTTTTAAAAAATTAAAAAAATAATTCAAGCATACAAACTAAAGCACAAAAATAACGTACATTCAAAAACAAAATTAAAAAAAATTATTGATTTTTCAAAAAAAAAAAAATTAAAAAAATTATTAAAAATACAAAAAAAAAAGTATTGGAAACAATTATTTGAAATTACTTAGGCTACCTACATCTTTTTGAATATCAATTTTGATAGTAATCGGATAGCCAGTTTTCGTGAAAGTCGAAAAAAAACCGGTTCTATAGGAGGTACCGTTTTTAGCCCACCATATTAATTTTTTGTTCACCAAAATATAATGCTTACACGTACACTGATTTTTTTTTCATAAAAATTCTTGGAGCTGTTTTCGAGAAAAATGAGCTTTTACATAACGGTTATATGACAGGTACCGTTAATTTTTGAGTTAAAAAAAAAATTGAAAAAAATTCCTCTGTAAAATATCAAAATAACGTAAAGTTCTAAATTTGAAGGTGATTGGCCTAACCGTTTAGGCTACAGTCCAAAATACATCCGTACAGACAGACAGACATACAGATAGATATACAGACATACAGGCAGACAGAGACAGACGGACAGAATTTTGCCAGTAACTCAAATACGTCTCTCTATCATCGTAATGTCATATTTGATTGTTATCTCAGAATTTTTAATCTGCACGAATGCATAACTTGCATTATAGTACCTATATTTGAAAGTAAAATTCATCTTTGTTTTATTCCATTTCAAAGTTCTATACCTCTAAAAAAACACCCTTATGTTTCTTTTCTTATTCTCTTAGGAATTGCTGAATTGCTGATCACCTTTTGAACCAACTATACTGGTCAAAATATTTATACAACTCTTATTCTCTAAGAAACAATAAGCTTGATTTTTGGGTGTGAAAACATAACATTATTGAATATAAAGGTGCTTCTCTTGCATACTTAAAATATTTCTTTAAACTTTGCCCCAAAACATTTTCTAACTCGCGAAGTCTTTTATTATTAATCAAAGTCACTTTCCTGACATCATTACTCATGTCATATACAATTAAAAATGTATGACTAAATTAACACCATTCCGTGTTTTGATTTCATGAAAGAATATATTCTCTGTCCAGAATATGCTCACAATCCCAGCCCAACCCAATATTGCACAAACAACATAATTATTGGCAAAAGAGATTTTCGCACGACCTTTTGTCCAACCGAAGTTCTCACTTCAAACATTAATCATCCTTCATTTATTCCAGAAGAAGATCACCACGAAGTTCACTGACCCAATCACTTCTTCACCGCCTTCAACTTCTCACGAATGAATCCGACAAAAGTATCTACAAATAAAAATATGTAAAACAAACGGACAAGTTAATTAGAAGTTCTCACGCACTGTGGTCTTAATTATTCCGAATTGTCTAACACCCATGTACACACACCTATTTCTTGCGTAACCTATTAATTATAAACTGTTCTTTATTTTATATGCAGCACCATGTACTTAAGACTCTTTCAATTCAGTGAATTCCCTTAGAAGAATTAGCATACTCCAGTAGCTAATGTTTTTAATGGTGAAAACATCTCCAATCGTAGGTTGCGCTCCAAATACTTAAAAGCGCACCCCTTCCGGTCGAGAATTGCATTGAACCCAACAAAACGGAAGTCGACCAATGGCCGCCATAATGACCTGAACACACCGCATGGGTGTCAAAATAAACGTCAAAGTCCCGTCAACAACACCTGTTTGGTGGTCAATAACTCGATCGCGTATCGAAAACCACAATCAAAACAAAGTGGTTCATTATGTGAATTGTGTCAGGCGATTACCATAAATGTGCTGTGAACATACTTCGTGGTATTCACCGCCTTCGCCGCGCCACCAACGGACGACAGTGACAACACTCTGCTAACAACAACATCATCATCGTCGTCGTCGTCGTTGCAATGGCAATCGGCCACAGAATGCGGGGGCGTTTTCCAGTTGCTGCGGAATTTGGTTTAATGTCGCCATGTGAACTGTCAATACAACTGTGGAAATGACAGCTCGGCATATCTACCTGTCGCGTGGTCGCGTCGCGTCGGTGTGTTGACTCGGTTATGTGTGCTCAAGCAATGTGCAGCTCTATCGAGGTAAATTGGACGTGACCATCGCATTAACCGTGTTACGGAGACATTTTTTCTGCGCAGCCTGTCCGTTCTTCTATATATATGTATATGGAGTCTGTCCGATCTTGTTCGGATGTCGTACTCCTAAATGACCAGACTACACTTGGAGCAGTCCAATCGGGAAATTTTGTTGGTTTTTTGTTGTTCAATTTTCGAGGCTAAGTTCCGTGGTGGATTTGTATTTTTCATTTAGCCTAAAGAGGACGCAAGAGGGGACAGAGTTCTTGCCTCCAACAACCGACGCGACATTGCAAAAACGGTTCCATTGTACTTCTACTCACAGTTGCATTGGTACTGCGCGTCTGTATGCGAGGATTTGCGCTGTGCTTTGGTGGAAGAACAACTTTCTTTTTATTACAGAAAGAAGATGGAACGGGCTTTATTTTTTGTGGAGTATCCAGAGTTTGGAGGCCATTTATGGGCATTTTTTTTGCACTTTGTTGTAGCCGCACTTATAGCTGACAGGTTGGTTCTCTTTTAGAAGCTGAGGAATGAAGAAGTTGATATTCTTAACCTTATGCAGTGATAACGGGGGGATTGTTGTAAATATGTATTTTTTATTCTTTTAGTTGCTGCGCATAGTTAGTGTTTTTAATTGCTGCGGAGAACTTTCTCCTATTGAATGGTGTTTCTTTGAGTGTTGAGCTTGGTTTTTTTCGGGTGACATTAATGAGTTGGTTCTTATCGGTCAAAACGGTAACTGTGTCAAAGGAAAGTGTAACTTCAATGAGTACCTTTTAATGAGCGTTTATTGTAGTGCTTAAAATTGAAATACATTCAATGAGTTTGAATTTATATTTTAATTTTGAAAAGGGTTCGCAAACGTTGCTTACCCATCTCACATATAAGAGTGATTAATGACTTATATGACATTAGATATCTCAATTAAGTAAAGGTTAAAATTGATGTTTAACAATTTAGCATCCCCGGAGGATGTATGGGAGTATCAGGGTGATGATTTGGTCTTGTTAGGATTTTGCTTTATTTACCGAGGGGTTTTTATGCGAACATTTGAAAAATAATTATTTGATTAGTCCCTCAGACTTGGCCAGAGGCTGTTAGCCTCTTTTGGCAAAAAAAAAATCAGAACCCGATAACTAGCCTCAGACTTTGTAGACTAGACTTTCTAACTAGCCAAAAATGAACCCTACCATCACAGGCTTTGATGCAATGACTAGCCTTTCGCGTGCGAGGCACATTAAAAAGCATCAGCTTTATAAACATTTACGCACTTACTGTGGAGTTCGAAGATGACGAAAAAGATTTATTTTACGAACTTCTAAAGAGGAACTTCAATGTGTACCGATTAAGAATTTGCGGTTAAGATCATCCTTGACGATTTCAAGGCCAAATAAGGTGTAAGGAGCCGGTGTTTAGGTAGGACATAGGTTCCCACAACTTTTAAGGGAACACTTATGACAATAGATTTCGAGTCATAGAAATGGCAACATCGTACGCCTCGAAATTTTTCGAGCTACCTACAAAGACACCTGGGCAACATTTGATGGAATTACTCGTGACCAAATTGAATACGTGTTGATAGATCGTAACCATTACTCAAGCCTGATGATAATACGAAAGTATCGAGGTGTTCATATTGTGTCGGATCAATATTTTTGCTGGCATGGTTTGCCGAGAACGGATTGCTTTCCGAAGAAGTATTTTATCTGCGGCTCAAGTTTGAATCAATGCTGCTTTCAAATACGATGAGGTCCGCACCAGGTGTAGAAATTCAGCCAATCCTTTAGAAAGATGTTGCAATATATAATACAATAAACATGTACTGTAAGAACAAGGTGAGACATTTGATCACCGAAGCTGGAGGCCTTCTGGATCGATGGGAAGTTTAGTTTAATGAATTGTTGAATGGTCAACTCACGGAAAAATGCAGATTCCATTATTTATAGATCTCATGGTGCAGCCATCAAGCATTGAGGAGATACAAAGTTGATAAAACGGCTCAAAAATATCAAGACCTCAGGACGATAACATAGCCAGATTAAAATCATAAGACCTATATGAGAGATTTTGGCATCCAAAATATGTTGATACGGTGACAATGACAAATATTCCAAAGCCAATCTAAAAAAACCGGATTGCATCCTCTGAAACCTGGTGTTGAAGGAAGCACTTCAAGAAGACTGACTATCATATCAAGGATGACATCGACATTATCGATAGCGGTCAACATGTTGCATACGATTTTTTCATCCGGATCGTGCATTAGGACAAGACTTGGAGCTGCACATTTATTAAGCAAAAACCAAGTAACGGTTGGGCCATCTAGTGGTTCTTTTTAAATCATAGCTTATTTTGACATTGGCAGCTGTTTTCCTCTCGAAATCTTGACAGAAAGTCAGCATCATTACTCCGCGAAATGAAATGAGTCGTTTTACCTCGAACAACGTTAGGAAATATTGAAAACTTATTTCCAAATTGAGTGCTGAGTAGCCCAAACAAGGCGTTTTTTAAAAGAAGTTTTGGCGGGCGCATTTTCATCTCGGCGGCTACGTTAACAAACAAAATTGCCGTATCTGGAGCTTGGAAAAATCATACGTTATTGTCGAAAAGCCAATGCATCCACAAAGAGTGATAGTTTGGTGCGGATTGTAGAGTGGTGGCATAACTTGATAATTGAGGCTGGGAAGAACGTTTCGGTCAACGATGGGCACTAGAGATCCATGTTAATAGACTTTTTTTTACTAAAATTAAAGACATGTATTTGGACGACCTCTACTTCATACAGGATGACGCACCATGCCATACAGCCCATGCCACAAAATTCCGAAATCGTGTCATCAGACGTCTTGACAACGTCAATAACGGGTCAATTTGGACCTTTTTGTGGGAAACCGTGAAAAAACGAAGTTATGCCAACAATCCGGAAACTATTTAAGCACTTAAGGCCAATATCACCTAAGCAATCTGTGAGATACAGCCCGAAACCATCAACAACGTCTTGAAAAATTGGAGTGACATAATGCGCTACTACGAACCCAGCCGGGCCACTTGAACAACGTTGTGTTAAATATTTAATGGGAATGTTTGCTCTTACTAATAAGGCCGCAATACATGGAACAAATTTAAATTTGTTAATTTTATTGCATTTTTAAAAAAGAAACTTGTATTTGGCCCACTCTGTACATAAATGGTAGATGCGTCTGCAAAAAGTGTTGTTCCAACAGCCAAATCAAAAGTAGCAGCCAATAATACTTTGGAGAAAATAATAAGCGGGCGTATTCAAAATGTAAAAAATCTACAAGAATATGGTCTTACCAGTACTCCCGTACGGAACCAGATTTGATGAAAAAAATAAAAGTTCGGTAGACTCCGTAAGTAGTCCCCATGTTTAATGTGTTGGATATCTATGTAAAATGGTCAGCGTTCAATCGCCCGTCAGAACAACTTTTTCTGGATTACTGCCTCTTGCAAGGATATGACAAATCCCCCAAGAGTAAAATATGTGTCGTAATAGAGCAGTAGTTCAGATTCAGCGCTAAATTGTTGGTCCCCTCCGCTCTTGAAGATTTACAACTCAGTGACAAGGTGGGACATAACTTCCAAAATGTAAAACTGGGACTTATGTCCCAAGAGATCCAAAGTCTTGGGTTACGAAACTGGATGGATGGCAGCGATTGCGATATAATGAAAAGCTTCTTGGCCCTGTTGTTGCGCCAATGATGGCGATGATGATGAAGATTAAGCTGCTTGGAAATATAACCTTTATACACTTATACTTATGCAGACTCCTTCTTGTTGAGTTTTTTCAAGCTCCTGGTTTATCGTAAATAGATGAATGTCATAAGCTTAGTTTTAGAAAAACTCCGTTTCATTACGTACTCCAAACCATTTAACAGTGTTTTTCAGTAATTTGGAACGAAATACTTTTCTTATTACTAGATACCATTTTTGTCACATATTAATCATGCCTATAATGAACCACACATTTTTATCAATTAATATACAAGAATAAAAATACACAACCAAATTCTTAAAAAAAATTTGTTATTACAACACTCAAACTCGAAAAAATCCAATTTCTAAGCGATTTTGTATTATTTTGATTTATATCTTAATTATACAATCAAGAGTGAAGACCCGAATGATAACCATGGCTAACATTACCATGTAAAAAAAAGAAAGCAAAAGTAAAAGCATACGCATCTCAATAATTTAACAGATTTTAACAGATGCTTTTGGGTTATACAACTTTTAATAACTAGATTATCATCTTAACGTGATAAATGCGATATGTACTTCACGCAATACAAATGTTTAATAAGGAAACGACTTTCACATAAAAATCTCTTTAAATGTAATTCGTGGTTGTATCGAAGTTAACTGTTATTGTGAATTTATTACTTTATTTTATTTATAATTGTGCTGTTTGAATGTTTTATTTTATGATAGTTAATCTGTTTTAGACCGAAAATAATTTTTTTATTTTTTCGAGTTCGAAAATCAGCTCTTTCGTTTATATGGAAGTTCGAACAAAAATACCTCTTCTGTGTGCATTTAACTTCTTTCAATTGAATTTTTCAAAAAGAATAATGAAAAACTTACCAAACCCTAACTACATACTTGCTGAGTTCTAGTTTTCAATTGTCAATTCCTTGTGATTTTGCCGCACCTCAAACTCCAGCTATCATTAATCTGCCATTTCTGATTGTGATTTTATTTCCCGAAACTGATGTTTTTTTTCTGTACGAAAAAAACATCTCCGCTTCGGCGCCGCCACCACTAATCAATCACTTTATCATTCAAGATTTAGCAAAAAAAATTTTGACAGAGAGCTGTTTGCGCTGTGGCGATACCACCTGCTAATCTGGTCTGAATCCTAAATTTATTTATGGGTTTCATGATGGTTTTGGTTTGAGTTTGAGAACTTGTATTGTGTTTGGAGGGCTTTAAATAATTTTGGTTCAATGCATTGCAACGTTTTCTAATGATTGTCGGCGGTTTTCATGGTGTTGTCCATTCAAAGAGCTTTTTTTGCCCAAGGGTACTCTTAACAAAATCATTATTAAGCCAATTTGATTGGAACTATAAGTTGCTTCTCAAGAAGAATTTAATTGAAATTGTTTTCGATTTATAAGAATCTTCCCACAATCTAAAATGTGCAATTGATCGGCGTTGCTACTGCCGGATGGGGGCACAACTTTCATTTAAATTGAAAATTCACAACGAGTCTTTCAACGCATTGAAGAAGTCAAGTATACTTATTGTTGGGTGGATGGTGAGCAAAATGTTTATTAGGAGATTTTGCAATAGATATGTTGAGGAGGTATAAAAGTGTTATCTTTATTGTTTATTTGATTTTATCTTTTTTGGTCTTTCCTGCACAAACTGGAAACTGTGCGTGATTGAGGTGAAATTAAATGAATTGAAGAAAGACTTTGGGGAAACTCTTTACAAAAGTTTTTTCTGTATTTCAGGTGATTGATTTTAAAAGAGGGTTTGACAGGGTATTTCACCAAATTTCACAATTTTGTGAATTTTTTCTGTCAATAAACACAAGATATGTTTACACATTTTATTCATTTATTCAGAAATGAGAATACATGTCTTGTGATGTTGTCCAATCAATCTCCATCTGTGTGGTCCTCTCTAGTATTCATCTCCATGCAGCAACTTAGTATTCATATCATTTTCCTACATTTTGTTACTAATTCATTCCGCTTCCTTTAAAGACTTATTCGGTGAATAATTTGAGTTAACTTAAACTAAATATCCACTTTTCTGAGTCATTAAAAATCTTTAAACCAACTGCCATTTGGATAGAACTCAATATATGTTAGCATTGCATTAAAAAAATATATATCAATGACGTTAAAAATTCTCATGGATACGTTTTCAAACTTCCGGTATAAAACCGTTTCGAATTCATCTCTATAAATATTCAATACTTCCCGACACAATTTAATAGAGACTTCTTCGAAAAAAAAACAGTAGACAAACAATTAATGAAAAGATCCAATTCAATGGGAATTCGCTTTCATTTTCATTTTCACTAAAAGACCACTAAAACAGTTCCCAACGGAAGCTCTGAAGAAGAACAATAGATACAAAAAAAAAAGATACTTTTAACCCAAATAATTCATTCATTTGATCAACTTCTGTCTTTGTCCCAATTGAGTTCAGAACAAGATACTCATTCTCAGATCAAGTTCCACATAAATTAACAAACTTAACATCTCACTGTAAGATAACGTCGTCGTTGCAGATCTCATTTTGAAATTGTTGACCTTAAAGAACATTTTAGTGGAATTAAGTTGAATAAATCTATAAATGATATGTGTGTGGTTCTCATATTCTTTTGTGATCCAAAATACATTTAATGATTCATTTAGAATAAAAAAATAAAATTGTCCTAATTAATGTGGGAATCCGATAATTGTCTCCGCTGGCATTGTGGATTTTCTTCTTTTTATTTGAATTTAATAGATGTTCGATGGAGTAAATAGCACCTCAAGGGATAATAAAAAAAATTATTAAGAAATTTTTATTTTATTGGGTATTAAAGTAGCAATTTTGACAATTGAAATGATTTATATTCTTTACGGGTCATGAGAAATTGCAAATTCGAATTTGATTTAGCATTTTGCATAATAAGAAACCTACTTTGGATGTAAATGTTATATTCAAAAGTATATTTTAGAAAATAATTTACATAAAAGCATTAATGAGAAATGTGCTTTAATTAAAATTTTGAAAGCCATGTTGACATAGTTCCATTCTATATATAAACCGATAAATCATTGTTAGGTACAATTTGATATGATCAAAGAATGCCGATTTATCTATATGGAAAAGGTTGTGGAAAAAATGTTGTCATAAATTTGTGTTGTTTGCTTATTTATTTTGTATATATTTCTGACAGCTTAAAGGGTCTTTGATACTCCATATGATATTTTAACTTATTTCAAGTCGATTTCTTTATAGTTAAAGAATCAGAAAGAATAATTTTGAGATTTAATTCAAGGAACAAACAAAGTTTACTGTTAACTACGAAGATTTATGATTGTTCATTTTAATATTTCCAGAACATATAACAAAAGCACATATAATTTTTTTATTAATAGATAGAGGTAGTCAATGAATCTAAGCCCAAGTAAAGCGCATTAGACCACCATTCTTAAGGCTCATACTATTTTTGACTAGTATCTCAAACAAAGTTCTGAATCCGAATTCCAATACTTTGAAACTCGGTTGAAAAAAGAGTTAAATAACACATCGGAGTTTTTCAGCAAACAGAGATTTAATTGTCAGAAAGTACTTCTCTATCAGACAGTTTGTGATTCTTCTTAACCTACTTTTTTAGCTTTTTATTTTATATTTCTTTTTTTTTAATTTTCTTTTTTCTTTTTTATTTAATTTCTTGATTCCTTGCAAGTATGTTAGAAAAGAATTTTTTCTAAGTTTTTGGCATTCTTATTTTGTTTCTTATAAAGAAACTAGCTGATCCATCCGGCGTCTTACGAGTATAGCAAAAATGTTCTGAATCTAAGCTACACTGTTACCTTTCGACGCCAACTATAATTTGAAATCATCCAGATAACCCAATAATAAATAAACACAATTTCAACAAAATCTTTTCAGCCGTTAAGGATTACATTTAGTTGGGAAGCATTATCTCTGTTTTTGGAGGTCAACCAGGACCACTTGTATCAGTAAAATGAAGCATTAAAGTTAGGTAATTCGTTGATAAACTAATTCCTTTATAACTATCATTTAACCATGGAAGCCAAAAGAATGTAGTTTACTAAATGAAAGTTGCAGGGAAAAAACCTTCTGAGAAATGAGAAATAACTACAATTGAACTAAGACTTCTAATGTTATTGCAATTTCCAAAGAATTTTGACAAAGCCGCTTCTTATTAGGTAACTAGCTGTACCCGCCTCTTTGCTTGCGTTAGCGTCGGAAACAAAAATCGTATTTAAATATTGTGCGACAAAAGTACTTTTCATTTAATCTTCAATTTCATATATAAAGTTAAAATAAAATGCACGACTGGGTCGCACGAACTTTATCTTCTGCTAGAAAATTGCTTAGTGGCTGCATACATATGTGTGCATATATTAAAATAAAAAAAAAATAAATTTTATTCGAAAATTCTTTATTTTTTTTAATTATAGTTAGTTTTTTTCAGAAAAACTAAGTATGCAATAAATTTGAAAACTAAATGTCTATCAAGGAAAAAAATATTGAAAATCGTTCGACCAGTTTTTTTAAAAAGTGTTTTTTGAAAAACTTTTCAAAAAAATATTAAAAATTTTTTTTTAGTATGCCAATATAGGAAAATCTGTAGTTTCCATCCGAGAAAATTATTTAAAAAAAAATCAATCAATCCGTTTTCAAAATATTTCGAAAACCAATTTTTGTTTAGAAAATTTTAAAAAATCGAAAAAAAAGTTTTTGAAAATTTTAAAATTCAAAGTTAATTGAATTATAAATGGGTTCCTGTGTGCAAAATTTTGTAAAAATCGGGAACAGTTTATCGGTTCTATGAGAGGTACCGTTATAGAACAAATTTCGAAAAATTCATTTTAACTGAAAGATGTATTATTGTAAGAAAATAGCACCTTGAAAGTTTTATTAAAATCGTTAGAGCCGTTTTCGAGAAAATCAAACTTTTTGTTAAAAATTGTATGTCAGGTACCATTATTTTTCGACCTATACCAAAAATGAAAAACACCCCCCGAGATACTACCAAACAAATATTAAATACCAAGTTTGAAACAAATCGGCTCATCCGTTTAGGCTGTGGAGGTGCGAACAGACAGACAGACAGACGGAATTTCCGGATTTCTCTATCATCCTAATGTCATGTTTGCTTGTTAGAAATTTTTTTTTTGCACGAATCTATAACTTGTATTATAGTACCAACCAAGGCAACTTCAAAGTTTTTATTTGATTTTTTTGACTTTTAATTGTTTGAAAAAAGTACGTAAAATAGTTTTCAACGGAAAAATTTAAACGCATTTTATTTCTTTAAAAATGTGAAAAGGAGTGATTTTTTTTTCAAAATCGTAGGAGCGGTTTTTCAATAAAACGATTTCAATTTAATAACTTTTTTCAAATATTAAGAAAAACATTAAAAATGCAAGCTAAAATAAAAAAAATAATCAAACAAAATAAAAAAAAGTCTATCCACCCCTTTTCAAAATATTGATTAAAAAAAAAATTTAACAAAAGTATTAAAAATACAAAAAAAAAGTTTTCGAAAATATTTTAAATTAAAATTAATCAGGCTACCAACATCTTCCTGAATATCAATTTTGACTGAAATCGGATGACCAGTTTTCGAGAAAGTCGAAGAAAAAAAAGCGGTTCTATGTGAGGTACTGTTTTTAGACCACCATCTTGAATTTTTTTTTCACGAAAACATAACATATACCTACAATAGTACACTGATTATTTTTTTACAAAAAAATATTGGAGTAGTTTCCAAGAAAAATAAGCTTTTACTTCACGGTTATATGACAGGTACCATTAATATTTGAGCTAAAAAAAATTAAAAAAAAGTCCTCTGTAGAATGTCAAAATAACCTTATGTTCCAAATTTGAAGACGATTGGCCAAACCGTTTATGCTTTATTTCAATATATGTACATGCGTACAGACAGACAGACAGTCAGACAGACAGAATTTTGACAGTAACTCAAATACGATTCGCTTTCATCGTAATGTTATGTCTGATTGTTAGAATTTTTTTTACGAATGCATAACTTGCCTTAAAGTCCCTATAATCGAAGTAAAAATATATACGTAAATAGTAGATCGTTTTTACTAATTTACAAAGTTTTAGTTAATTTATTTAAAAAAAATGTGTCCTATATGTTGCTTTAGTAAATTACCTATTAATTAAAAAAAGATTTGTTTAATTTCGTTTTGTCGTTCTCGCGTGATACGCAGTCAGGCCGAAACTGCTTCAATTTTATTACATATAGTGATTTCTACATCTCGACGTCCCTTAAAAATGTTATTTGAGTATTTTCAATTTCTTCTCATAAAAATGCTGATAAATGCTTGGGTTTTTTTTATCGATGCAAGAAGTTTTTTTCCCTTTCTGATCTGGCTACAATTTATAAAGCGTTTATACGCCCAAAAATTGATTATAACTCGCAACTTTGGGCAGGTGCTTCTCAAGCATCACCTGCTCGATAAAATACAAAACAGAGCGTTAAGGTTTTTTTCGATTCTTAAAAAAAAAAATTCACTCGAGGTAGCCGTCTACATTCCTCCCCTTAATACTCCTCCCGCAAAGAATGCTCATCAGTTCAACCTGGAGCCCCATTTCAACCGTGAAATATATAGATTATTATTTTAACCGAACAACACGAATTTGGAATACTTTACCTAGCGAGGTTTTTCCTTGCCATTACAATTTGAATGCATTGAAGACCAATGTTAACGCGCAGTGCGTTAAACATTATAAGGGCAACACAAATTCCATTTGCGCGCGTATTAATAAAAAAAAAACCTGCCTCTTAAATACTCACTCCCGATTTCGTAATACAGCCGCCCGCCCGGCTGTATACTTAAAATAAATTCTCTCTATGCCAATAAAACAGTCGACATTAAATAAACTTTCCCATGACAAGTACTATTTTTAACTTAATTATGATATTAAAATTTATTGCAACAAAAAAGCCAATCCACCTGGAAAAAACAAGGCGCCTCCTTTCAGTAATTACATCAATTCTCATTCAACTAGCATTTCGTTTTACCACCGTCGACTCCCCTATAATCAAACATAACCAACACAAGACAAACAAGCACCAGCTAATACAAACGTTGGCGCAATCCCTCCCTGCTGGATTGCTGCCTTAAATCACGCTCCATCCATAGAGACGGTATTGTTCATCCGCCGCAGACTCCTGTGCAGCTTCATTCAATAGTTTTGCCGCTCGATTGCATGCAGCATAAACAAACTCTTCCCCATCATGATCCCCCAACACAAATTTATGACCAGATCAAGGCAATCCAATAATTTTTGGTCCTAATGCTATCAAATTTATTCCCGTGAATAGCTTGCGCTTCCACAAGGTGGAACTTGCAACAAACCCATGCACCGAGCCGAGACTGCATTATTTAATTTAATGAAGACTTGTAACGCAAGCCGATAGATAATAAAAATATCTTCCTAAAAGCAGTCATTTCTAGTGATTATTTCATCAGGTGGCAATGGATCTTGGAGCGGGCTGGGCTAAGGTTAGCTAAGGAAATTACCTGCATTTTAATTGATTATACCTTCTCAGTAGTTCTTCGAGAGTTGAATCATGGGCCATGAAAGGCGGAAAAATGGAGGCTGGGCAAGAACGATTGTTTATGTGATTTCAAGCTTGTCTCAGGGCTTATAACTTATGCATGAAGACCAAAGCTAAAAAAAGAAACTTATAACTTATTTTATTGATTGGCTTTAGATGATCCATTCATTTTGTAAGCTTCTCAAAGAATTAATTGTGGACAAAGAAAAAATATGAAATTATGTAAAATTTTATTGACAATCTTTCAAAAATGCTTAAATCCATTGGAATAGATGAAACGTTATAATTATGAACTATAAATGGTAATATTGACGACATATTGCCAATTGTTGAACGTAGAACTTTCAAAAGAAAAGTTTATTTAAATCAAACAAATGAAAACGAAAGTCTTGTATCATGATCATAAACTTTATTTAATTGGCTTTCAATTCATACCCAACCATTCTTTTTACTTGGCAGCGCAGGGTATTAATAAACATATTGTAAGTGCCACAAAGAAACATTTCTTGCTGAAAGCGAATGAATTCCAAATTTGTCCTATAAAATCCAAAAAATATGTTTTTTTTTTACCCAGCCTCCAAAAAAAGGGGTTTGGCTACCCTATTAATTTTACTTAAGCAGATTTTGAATTTAAAATAAAAAGGAAGGATGTGTAGAGAGGTAACCATGCACATTTTTCAACATTCAGAATTTTTAAATGAAAGTGAAAAACAGAGCTCGACAATATATTTCACATTCGTATGGTTCGGCTAAAGAAAGAATCCCTTTCTTTAAAAGTACGCCCGAAGTTTGGCACAAGAGTATACTGGTGGGCATTTCCATATACTTGTAGTCCAAATTTTGGGGTTGAATGAAGAGGAAAGGAGGCTTTTTGAAAGGATCAAGTTATTTAAATATTGAAATTAACCATTGTTTTGGGCGAATATGGGTATTTTGTTAAATTATGAGTTACATGATATTATCATTCACTTCATCTACAGCTCCAAATCTGAAGAACGTCATTGTAAATCTGGAAGCGATAAACTGAGAAAACTACTGTCAGCAAAACATTTGATGGATTAGTTATTACAGACAAGTGACTGTAAGGAACAGTGTCGGAGATAAAACGGAACCCTGAGCATTAATTTTTTTTAATATCAGACTTGAATCCAACTACCTTCTTGTAATGATCGATACGATAGGAAAAAGAGTTTCATCGAGTGCAAATGCACTCTATAAAACGCAATAATCTTTAATTCTCCAAAACAATGTGAGGATATTTGATCCACTCTTCGTTGATATGATATATATGCTCAGGTCACTTGTGGACCTGTTGGCACGAAGCTTCTCAGCCAGTTATTCAGAACATGCGAATTGTATGATATTCTTTAAGTTCATTGAGAAAATTTATGAAAAATATAGGACCGGTTTTGATAAAATCCTTTTTTTATTTTTCGTTTTTGGAAAAAAAAAACTTTTTTTTTTAAATTTTGGTATGTAGTATCGCTTAAGCCGTTTTGGCTGCAGCTCGTTATACATACTGACAGACATTTTTTTGTCGCTCACTTTTTTAGACTTCTCTATGATTGTAATGTCATGTTTGATTGTTATCTCATTTTTTTATATTCACGAATCCTAAACTTGTCTTATAATCCCTATAATCGGAAGTAAAAATAGTTTGGTACACAACAAAATTTGAAAAAAAGGCAGCCAAATTATTTCTGCCTAATTTTAAATAATTTTTTTTTTATTTATAATTAATTTTTTTTTTTTGAAACTTTAAAATCAGATGTATATTGATAAACTCTATAAAACTGTATACCAAAATCTCATTTTTTTTTAACTTACAATAAAAACAGTATTTTATCAAAATCCGTGATACTTTTCTCATAAATTTATTGTTAAATAAGACGTGTGATGGCGTATTCCATTTTAACAAAAAACCGTTTATTGTTGTGGTTTTGGCACTTTTTATAGCTATGATCAGACAGTGTGATTTTTCTATGGAAATGTACTTGTTTCTGTTAAAGATCTTGCCTTCCAATGGGGTGCCCATTTATACTTGCGATTATAGAGACTATAAGTCAAGTTATGCATTCGTAAAAAAAAATCTAACAATCAAACATGACATTACGATGATAGGAAAGTCGAAAAAAATGGGTCGGGAAATTCTGTCTGTCTGTCTGTCTGTCCTTATCGATTCCTACAGCCTAAACGGTCGCACCGATTTGCTTCAAACTTGGTATACAGTATTATTATGAGTCATACAAAGACCCATAGCATTCTAGCTCTTAAACTAATGGTAAATAAGCTCTAATTGTATCGTGTTTTCTATGCAAAATCTATCTTTTGGTTTAAATGGATTTTGCAGGAAAAGTCTTATAACGTTACCGCTCGTATGACTTTCTCCTTATCTATTTGACGGATTTTGGAATAGCTCGTGTCTTATAATTCAAATAATATTGCCTAATAAAATTTTCCAATTTTTTTTTTTAATTTTTAATAATTAAAACAATTTTTTTTGCTTTTTGACTATTTTGAAAATGAATCAATAGATTTTTTTTAATTTTTTTATCCTTGCTTAAACTATAATTTTCTTTAAACTGACCCAAAAATATTTTTAAGTATGTTTCCGAAAAGTTAAAAAAAAAATCTTTTTTAAGTGAAAAATTCGTAAAATAGAAAACAGCAAAAGAAGCCAGATGGATTACATTTATTTCCAAAAAAAATTTCATATGAATTTTTTTGCCTGTACTTAAAAAGGATTAGCACATAAGTAGGTGCAAGTACGTGGGATCAAGTCGTACCCACTTCTTTTCCTCGAGTGGAAATTTTGAAAATCTTTTTCCTTGAAGTTAGACAAACTTCTTCTTCGCTTTTTTGTTGCAACGTCTTTAAACAGTCCCGATGCGAACTTTTTCATCTATATTTTGAGACCAAGCTTGCACTAGGAGATTGAAGAATAGCTAACTAACCTTAGTATCGATTTCACAACCTCTAGGTTAGCAAGAAAATACCTTACTAAAATACTGCCCTTTTTTTTTACCTTCGAAAGCTATTTTTTCCTTGTTATCTTGTCGCCTAGGTAAAGCTTCTTTAGTCGCACCACACGAATGTGGAATGCTTTGCCAGGTTATATTTTTCTGCCCCATTTTCAAGTCCAAAATCCCTTTTATTAGAAATTGGAAATGTTTTTCAAGCACCTATACCTACGTCTCAAATTTTGGTCAATATTTAAAATTTTGGAAAATGTTCTTTTAAAGCTATTTGTAAGGTTTGTTCTTCAAAATTAGTCCACAACATTGAATACAAAGATATTTCTTATCAGTCCATATCCATCATCATATACTTAGTTACTATTTTTGACTTCATACTCCTAGGTTCCTTTCAAAATCTACCACAATGCAGATTGTTCCTCAAAATAAAACAAGGAATGCTTCCAAAAGACTCAGAAAATAATAAAAAATGAAACAAAATTCCTGATGCTTATCGATGTGGAAAACATAAATCAAAATGCACACATAATCGCATGCTGTCAAATTCCAGACCATTAACCTAAATTTTCCTTTACACCCAAATTTAAATCAATGCACTCCTGGCCCTAATTACTATTAATGTTCCTGCTTCTCTTCCTTTCTTATATATGCTCACTGCTTCTTCCTTCAGGCACAATCTGGGTCATTCAACTTCAATTAAGTGGAAAATCCATTTCTCTTGCCAGAGATAACGCCTTGAATTTAAGGACTTCCATGTTCACAGTTGTTATCGATTTGGGGAAGCTTGTTGCATGTCATTCAACATAAAGGGCTTAACCTTAAGGCAAAACATACAAGACACCTCCTTCCGACACGCGAAATCCATTTAAAAAAGGTGAAAGGATTTTTTGTCTTCTGCGTTGCATCCGCGGAGGATAAAACTCTGTTAATGACATTAAATTTTCGGCCAACATGGTCAGTAGCAAGGAAGGAAGCCAAGAAATCAGGTTGTAATAAGTTCCTTAGTATTATTTATTTAGGTCACAATTGCACGATTGATTTACTTTTAGCATCGCAAGTCATGCAGCCACCACGAATGTTCAACTCAAAGATTTTTCTGCAGCGGAGTCCATTGTCTCCCATGGGTGTTGGGAATCGGGAGCAAACGACATGCGAGAAGATACTTCGCACATATGCTATTTGGGTTTTGTCGTTCAGAGGTTTTGCCATCACACCGCCACCGTCACAGCTGTCAGTCGGCATCGTGGCAGACTAAAAGGCATCCATTATTAGCTCAACACTTTTTTGTGCCACAGCAGTGATAATTGAAATGTTCACACCAAATTCCAATGAAATTTTCTTTGATGTTGCAAGTGTTGTCGGTTCAATACATTTTTAGAAGAAGTGATGTGTGGCTGAAATAACTTAACGCAATGTCAACGTTAGTGTAATGCATCACTGCAGCTCATGTTTTACATGAAAAAAAACGTTGAAGGTTCCATTGTAAATTAGTTTTAACATTTTTCAAATGTTCTTAATTTTTAAAAGTTCCTCTATAGAGGAGGGATTCCAGCACCTAATTGAGCCGACGACGATTGGGAATGTTGTTTGCTGTTTGCAACATGCAGAAAACACCGTTTATGATATATGCTGTATGAATGCTGGAAGAAAACTGGAATAGAGTCCCAGAATAAGCGGTGTCTTAGGTATCAAAATCATGATTGCGGTTATCGATATCAGCAATATTGATACCTCGATACCTCGAGATTGGAGTCCTCGGAGGCTTTCTGAATGTTATGAAATGAGACCAAGATCAACTTTGAGCTTAAGCGATAAAAGTATTCATCAATTTCATGTCTCTTTCCTCATTTAGAACTGGAGGTTATTAAGTCTGTGGTAAAACCCTTTAGACCATTTATAATTCTTCGATATATTACTCTTCCCACGTTTTAATAGGCAACCAAAGTTCTGCATATTGTAGAAAGAAAAAAATAGGAAGAATGTTGAAGTAAACTCATTTAACTTAAACAATTCAATAACCACCCTAACCGAAACTAATGACTGATTTACATTTGTTCCGAAGCCCAAAACTCAACAACCGTTAATTGCCTTGCACTGTGAGCCCATAAGGATAAAGAGGTGTGCATAATATTTTCTCCACGGAGCTAATTATCGCTCAGGAATGCATTTCCCATCGTTAAAAAGTTACAAGGCTTTATTTCTCTACCATTTTCCTCTTCAACTTACTAATTGTTTAATTCTTTTTGAAGATCAAAACATTGAATATATAATTAATTTTTTTTTAATGTTTAAGTAACCATTTTCTTAGAAATATGAGGTTTCGATAAAATAATAATGAAAGGTTCAAATACCATCCGGCCCTTTGGCCTATAGTATATCTTCGGGCAGAGTTGAAGATTTAGACTGACTCTTTGATAATGATTTTTCGATATCTGACTGAGGCACGTTGTTTTGTAATGTTGTATACATTATTATGTTTTTTTTTCTCAGCTAATCAGTGCTTGACAAATGGGTGTGAACATTTATTCAAATGTGTTCTATTTAATTTTTTTAAAGAAATTTACTATTTATTCTTATTAATCATATCTTAGCCAAGACGGATTTACCAGCGGATTCTCTAAAATGCCATAAACTTATGGAAAAAGGAATGGCGCCGCCTCAAATTTAATGCTGCCTGTCAATCAAATCTATGCTCGTCTGCTGCCGCCAACCAAACTGTTAATACTAATGTTGAAAGTGCTGCGGCTGTGGCTGATGGATTGTCAACAATCCACATCTATAAATTTAGGATATTTATAATTATATAATCAGAATGTTGGTGGATTGAGAACCAGGTTAGATCATATTTTTGTCCACTTTTTCTTCTCATAAGTACGATATTATTATTTTAACGGAAACTTGGTTAGCTAGCGATCACTTAACTACCGAATTTTGTCCTTACCATTATAATATATTTAAAAAAAGATAGATCTAGATTATTAGATTATTATTGGGAATGGGAGGAGGTGGAGGTGTATTAATTGCGATTCGTGCCTCACTAGCATATCTCAGTAATGTTATATGGGAACTGGATTCAGACGATAAGTATCTAGTTCCATTTTATGTTTTAACCGAAATTTAGTCATTAGTTATTGATTTATAGACACAATGACTAGTGAGGTGCGTAGAATCTGTAACTATTTTCAATCAGTATATTCTGTACAAACTCCCCTCATCCATGGGATACCCCATGTTGGTAAAGTTGTGGACATCGATTCATTAGTTCTTAATTTTGAGGGGATAGAAGAAGCTTTATCAAAATTGGATGATGATAAGAGTGAAGGTCATGATGGAATCCCAGCTATTATTTAAATTGCACGACTGGGTCGCACAAACTTGTTCTTATGCTAAATAATTGCTTAGTGGCTGCATATGCATGTATATATTT
This sequence comes from Platycheirus rosarum, assembly GCA_963971375.1. NCBI lineage: Eukaryota > Metazoa > Arthropoda > Insecta > Diptera > Syrphidae > Platycheirus > Platycheirus rosarum. The sequence continues at coordinate 122,878,607 of OZ020509.1, read as the reverse complement.
AAATAAAAATTATTTTTTTTTTCGAAAATTCTTTCATAACGAGCTGCAGCCTAAACGGCTTAAGCGATTATCTTTAAATTAGGTATGTGTGATTCTTTTCGCATTCCCAATTGTAATTTTATTTTTAGGCCTAACAATAACGGTACCTGCCATATGATCTTTAAGGAAAAGATTTTTTTCAAAAACGGTTCATACGATTTTGTTGATAATTTTTGATAATTTTTTTGTTGGTTAGACTATCATTTTATTATAACCAAATTTACTGGGAAAAGTCTATTAACGGTACCTTTCATATAACGGTTTTTTGAATTTTGGGCTTTCTCGGTAACAGTTTTTTGGATTTATATATATTTTATATTTAAGAAGATTTATTTGCCAAATTAATTCTACATATCAAATTTTTTAATAACTTTTTTATTCTAATTAAAATTAATTTTTGATATTTTTTTTTTTGGAAAAATCAATATTTTTTAAAATAAAAAATATGAAAAACACCCCCAAGGATACTAACAAATAAATACTAAATACTAAGTTTGAAGCAAATCGGCCCATCCGTTAGGCTGTAAAGGTGCGAACAGACAGACAGACGGACGAATCCATAACTTGCTTTATAGTACCTATAATCCAAAGTAAAAATGTGCAATTGCGATACATGAACCACTTATCTCTTGCTAAAGGTCAATTTTCGGAAAGATGGAAAATTTCTTATTTATCGGCCATATTCAAATCGGGTTCTAGGCAAGAAATAATAAATTATAGGTGAATTTGTACGTTTTCAGCTATTCCAAAATTATTTGAAACACTAGTCTGTAACGGACTCAGATCTGTTTCGTAATCAAATATCTGTCTGCCAACATGGTTTTGTGGCAGGTAAGGCAAAAGTAACAAACTTGGCTCTTGACATGATGATTTTTAAGGTTTGGCTTTTAGAGTACCGCAGGGATCAATAGTAGGACCAATTTTATTATGCCTTTTCATTAATGATCTTCTTTATGCTTTTTCTTGTTTTCCTCAAATTGTTTGCAAAAAAAATCGATAGAACAGTGAAAGACACGTTACATTATGGCAATCCTAAAGAGGTGTAATTGAAACCGTTATTTGAAGAATGACCTATTATATTTCTTGTTTTGCTTTAAGGAGCCATTTCCAGATTGTGTATCTGGAACAGTCCAAGCTTTAAGCTTCTTATTAAAATCGATTTGATTTTCAGCAGTTTCTTTATATTATAATTCAAATAACGCGTGTTCTTTTGTGAGGTAGCTATCACTGATGATTTCAAAGCCAAAAAGGGAAAGTTACCATTGGAATAGTAAAATTATTAAAAAGGTGAGGATCCGTGAAGACAAATGGGGACGAAAATAGGAAAAATAATGAGCCAGTTGCCTCATTTGAATATTGTTTAGTCAGACTATGCAGACTATTGACGAGGCCATGCAGGTGATATATTCAGACATTGGCGACAACCGTGATGAACACCAGATTTTTATTCAACAGCTGATTGAGCTGATTGAGAAAGACACTTGAACACATGGCAAAACTGTGAAAAGTCGTCTTTAACGAAATATGGAGACCAAATCATCATTTCTGAATCACGTCGAACTGTGGAGGCAGCTTGGAAAAATAATCTTCTACTCGTAGGACCTCCACAGTGTTCAACTCAGTATCCTCATATTGCACATATTGATTTTGACCAACAGAATCCTTGGGCTCATAGAAAAGGAATTAGATTAGTTAAGATTATTTTTATTGTAGTTGTAAAAATGTAAACTAACTTATAACTAAAATAAATCATGTCAGCTGAACAACACGGGCCCGACGTACTTCAGATAACTCTATAAAATGCTATAATTTTATTTATATAACTTTTTGTTGGCATAATCTTTTAATTGAAATTCTTATTCATAATAACTATATGTCATAGAAAAGAAAATGCTTTGCTCAAGATTATATAATGCAATGCGGCCCAAATACAAATCCAAAACTTCTACTTTTTTTCTATCTACCAACTAGACAATAGGCTATTAGGCTTTTGTTTTTCTCTCTGCTCGGCAATTTTGTTGAGGTCTGTAAAAAATTGAGTTGTGTTGTTGCATGTCTTTATTTAAAAAAAAAATTGGACTAGTTCCTTACAAACATATACTTTTTATATTGTCGAATAGCAAAATAACTGATTTTCTTGTGCATTCATTTAATATAGCCGCAACATAATCATATCAACAACACTAGTTAATTCCTTCTTGGATTTCAGCAAATACATCAATGTAGAAGAATCCTTTCTCCTCGTCAGTGGTGTTGGGAACTTTAAATTTGCCAATTTACCTTTGATACATTGTAAACATGTTTATTTTGTCATCGCACCATTGCACCGTTGTTCTTTTATCATAATTCTTTCAATAACATATTGAAGAACTTTAAATAAGGGCTTCTTAACTTTAAACTTAAGTAAAAGAAAATGTGTACAGATTCGACAATTTTTTTTCTTGCAGCTACCAACACTCTTTGTTTGTGCAATCGTCAGTGATTCACTAACCATTTCTCTTCATAAATTAATTTGTATTAATAATCCAATTCTGAAACCAAAACTGATGATCCGTCTTCTAGGTATATTTTGGTGTTGTTATGTTCAATAGATGTCAAAAAAATGTCTGGTGTAATTTGACTTGTCGCTCCTGAATCAATGTACCAGGCATTAGATAGATTTAAGATCATCAAATAATCTTTCCAGCTTCAAAACCTCTCTTTCTTTCGAGACGTGTCTGGTATTCATCAGACATCTTACCAGTTACATAGACGAATGTCCAATTAGCCTCAGCTCAGCCTTCAGGACCTATAACAATTCTTGAATAGGATTCTGTTAAGCTGACTCTTAAAACAGCAATAATTTCTTTATGTTCTAAAGCTTTCCCCGATTTTCTGAGTAAACCAACTACTGGCATTATGAAATCAATGTGATCATTAATTTTTCCATCAAAATAATGAAAATTATTGAGTTTCCATATTAAATAAAGTCGACTTCCCAAATCTGACCTGATACACTTCTTTGAGAAAGCTTCCTAAATACATACTCAATGCATCATCCAAATGAGCAATATGTATGTATAAGTTGAGCAATTTCAAGGCTCAATGTAATTCAGACATAACATTATGGTTTTTCATTCTTAACTCATATCCAAAAACGCATCCATTATAAGTATTGCTTTTATCTTCGTAATCCAAAAGATATAGTTTCCTCCTTTTAACAATGTTGTATTATATCTTTCAATCAGTTAAAAATATAAAATGTCATTTATATACGTGAGAAAATGTTAAAAAAAATAATTAATGTAAGACCACTTCCTCAATCACTTGTTCATGAATTTATTTGTTAACCAAGCATCAGCTTGCATGCCCCCACATTTCAAAACCTGTGCAATTAAAAACAACACTTTACAACAATATACCATCATCAACTACCAGTAAATTGAAGACAACCAGAAAAAAAAACAATTTGAAGAATACTACTTTTTCTGGTGGAAAGTACACTACAATAGCCTAACCGCGGGAACTAGCGTGCCAGTCAACCTGCTCCAAAAACACAAAATCATAACATTCAATAAACAAACAAAATCTTATCAAACCATATTAATTCCACGTCCCCCTCACCCTCAGCCCGTTTTCATTCGTGTTGAAGACAGCACGCCGAGATGATGACAAAATGTAATAACTCATCAATCCAGCAAGATACCTGTTAACACTGCCGCTGATGATGATGGACAAACAGGTGTACTCTATTCGATGCTGCATCTGTCACTCACTCAGAAGTTAAAAAAAGCTTTTTATTTCAACGCATACCACTCAAAAGACAGACTTTTGTGAATGAATCTGCAGGAAGAAATCACCAACGATGAGCCTACCACAGCACCGACGACCGTGTTGGTGAACTCAGAAACAAAAAAGAAAACAAAACCGGTGAAATGCTTTCACACACATGCTGCTGCACCATTTGGCGCGCTTGACTTGCACGCATGGTTTCCATCGTTCGACTCAAACCACACACCGGGATCATGTGTAGAAAGAAGATCTTTCTTACCATCGACATGGAGAAAGAAAAAAAGGTGAAGAAGAAATGAAGAAGAATTCACTCATTCACACACTTTATTTGGCCGAGGAAGGTGGCCGAAAAAGATAAGAATACTATAGAGAGAGAGTTTTCAGACAGCTTGCTCTTCCTCAAAGCACTACAAAACCACTCAATTCAATGAAACTACTGAAGTTGTTGTCGAAGAAGCAAAAAAAAAAAAAAAAATCACAACTGAAGACAGATGCCACCAATATACCTTCATCATAGTCGGCTTATGCTTTTATGGTAGCAATAGCAACCAGCAGCAGCAGCATGAGTGGAAAATAAGTCAACAACAGGCAAAAGAAATGAAAAGAAAAGAAAAACTATAGCAACACAATGCCCATTGCGCCGCTGTACCACCACGGAAATATCTTCTTCGGCTTATTCTTCTTCGTTCGATTTCAAACGAAAGACGTACATACAGTATCTCTTCCAAGTAAACTAACAGCGTTTCGGCTTAAAAGAAAAGCATTCGAGCTTATATAACTACTTATTAGCTTGGAGTATGCTTTAGTTAATCGGTCACCTTCCAACGGTCAAGTTCGCTTTACCTTCCTTTCTAATAAAACAAAAAGAAAATAAAACCATCAAGGAGAAATCCATCTCTCATCATCATACTTGGCCGGTTCAACAAAATAAAATAAGAAAAAAACGATCCCAAGAAAAAGGATATTTTATGCACAAACTAAAAAAGTGGGGTACTTGTAGATATTGTATTCTTGTCTCTTTGTTGTGTTGTGGTGAACAAAAAAAAGGGATTTAACGTGTGAAACAAAGGATACTGTTAATCACAGTAAATAAAACTGCAAATAAATCCAAAAGAAATAGTAAGTGTCAATTGAAAAAAATATGTTCATATAAAAACCTATTAAACGAAAGAGTTGAGTTTCGAACTCGAATTCTTGTTTACTTAAATCTAACGGTTTTTTTATCGTTTGAATGATAAGAATTTGATATTTGAAGGAATTGTGATTATAAATAGAAGGAAATACGAAATAAGGAGGAAGGATTGATGGGTGATTTTACTGTCTTAAATTAAAGCATAATTGAAAATGGAATTTTACGCAAAACTTTACCAACATTTTTTTTTCTAAATTTGCGTTATGCTGAGTTTTTAAAACACAATCGTATATTTACTATTTTTTTCGAAATTTGGCAAATAGATAAAACATATTTATTTGTAACTTAGTCCATGTTTTGGTTCATAAAGATCTAAAATGTTTTTGTGCTTAATTAAAAAATATCACTGATTTATTTTTTAGTATTTGAATTTGATTATTTTGAACTTTAAATGTGACAGAAATTTTATTTTTAGAAACTCTTAGAAGAATTCTTAGCCATTTTTCAAAAATAGTTTTGACTTATAATCTGTAAAACATATATACGTTTAAAAATAGTTAAAATAGATATTTAGGAAAAAATATCAAACAGTTTTTTTTTCTGATTTATGAAAATCGATTTATAACAATAAGGAAATAAAAAAATACAGAAAGTCAGATCCAGCAGACTTAAAAAAAGGGGCTGAAAGGTTATTAACCCTTCCTTATAATTTTAGTATACTAAAAACACTTTATACATTTTGAAATCGGTAGGCGGCTAATGAACATCTTATACGAAATGAGGTTCCGATATTTAAATTATTTTAATATTAAGTTGATAAGGATTTAGTTTTTGAAATAAGACCTCAATTTACAATTGTAATAGAAGCATCTTGAGCATTGATCCAACAAAGAAATTCATTTTTTATGCCAAAAGTTAAAAGATCTCTATTTTTTGACCTATTTTTATGGCCAGAAAAAAATACTTTGTAAAGACGTTTAAACCCAAATTTTAATCTTGGATTTTCAATTACATAACTGACTTTGAAAATAATTTTAAAAAAATACAAATTTTTAACGAATCAGAAAATATATTAACATTTTTGAACTTAAAAATAGGAATTTATATTTTTCAAATATTTATAAAGATAATTATCCTGTTTTAAGATTTTTGATTTTAATTTAAAAAATTCAAATTCAAAAACAGTTCAAATTATATGTAGTTAAAATTAAAATTTAAACAACAATGAGAGACTATTTCAAATAATGTACTAAAAGACAATTCGTTAAGAAAACTTATTAACCGTTTAGTTTTCTTCTAGCTTCATCTACATATCCATCCATCCATTTTGTTTAATAAGACTTAGTCGAAATTACAAATTTCAATTTATTTTTTGTTAACGTTTGCAAATGTAATTTACGCAAAAATTAACTTTTTCTAATTTCTTAAGATTTTTCATATTTAACGTTGCATTACGTAGTGAAATAAAGGATACTGTTAAAAAAAAACTGTAAATAAATCCACTTATAATCTTATATATAGTATCAATATAGTCACTTTGAAATTAGAAAAATGTATTATTAAACGAAAGAGTTGAGGTTCAACCCTGAAAAATTTGTATACTTTAATCTAAAGCAAAGTCTTGAAAAGTTAATTTCCAAAAGCTAATTCCTCAACATTTGTGTATGTTAGAAGCTTTGACGATGAAAAATCTGCTTCTACTGCTATAGTAAAAATATTGGGCGATATAAGATCAGACTACTATTAATAAGGGATATATTAAGCTTCGTTGTCTTATTGATTCCTAAGAGCCTTTCGGCAAAGTAAACCACAAAAGGCTTCAGTTCTTTTTTTAATAAAGCCACACTAAAGGTTTAAGATACCCTTATAATAAAATAAGATAAAACACACTGGAACATAAGGTACCGATGCAAAATTGTTTTTGAAATTCGGCATTTCAAAATAGGAGGAAAAAACAGAGCAAAGCATTCAACATTCGCGTGGTACCGCTTAATAAAGAATCCCTGTATTTGAATGTCCAAAGTTAAGCTCAATGCAATTTACCATTGAGTATTCCAAGCAGTGCGGGTATTACGTTTGAACTATTTCAGGAACGGAATGCTGCCGGCTATTTCGCTAGAGCGTTTTTTATAGAAAAATTGCGATAAAATAACTTGGCTTATCCAATTGACAGTGCAGCTGAACTTGTCAGCAAATAAAATGAGATCCTTCGTAGAACTTACTCTTGGTCTATGAAAAATGGTTTACTTCTAAATCCTAGAATGTCTCAAGATTTTCCCATCATTACCCCAAAACTGGAACTCTATTCCATACCTGATATATTATTACCTTTTTGATAAACTAAAGGTACTTGAAACTGTGAAAATCTATAATTGGCAAAGAGAGATCATTTGAAATAGGGTTTTGTTGTAGTAAGTTCAGCATGCTATTGATATTGCCCGTTCCTCAGCCCATATCTTTGCACCCACCACTTGCCCAAATTTCAATTCATCAATTCATCTTACTTTAACGTTGAAGGTGTATGGACGTTGTAGAATGTTCAATTTCGATCAAAACAAATTCAATTGGGTTTGATAAATGGCTTCCCACATTTATCAAAGCAGTAACAAAGCACTTATTTTACCATTTTTAACGTTATGCCATAAATTAAATTTTCACATAAATACACTTTTCCATCTCAATGAATATTTTCCAATTTCAAAAAGTGGAAACGAATATCGCCTACCATTCTAATCCAAAGGGGCTGATTATTACTTAAGCTTAACTTAATTGTTTTTTCAAATCTTATAGTCTCTTATTACCTAAACAATTCTGGATTTCGATCTCAATATAGCAGCACTACTGCGAGGAGAGCTTTAAATGATGACAAGGTCACGTTCCTGGTATTTCTTTACTGCTATGAAGCATTCGAATTCGATTTTCCGATTCTTTTCATTATAACTAACAAGTTGAAAACAAGATCACAAGTGGTGATCCTCAAGGATTCATTCTAGGACAACTTTGATTATCAATATAAATACAAATGATATTCAGAGTCTTGTTTAGTTTTTAGTTGAATATTTTGAACAGAATTCATGAATAGTCAAAGTAATATCTTCTTATCTTATCTCAAAGTACTACAAAAGATATTAATTTTAATGAAAAAATGCTTATATTTTATATACAATAAATGGAAATAAAAAAAATTGAACGTTGCCTTTTGTCACATTTCTAGACATCCAATTTGTTTTTTTTTCTTTCAAATATCTTAAACGCATTTTATTTCCTAAACAAAAAAAAAACAACCCAAGCAACTCTTTTCTCAAAGTTTATTTATAATTTCCCTATTTTGTTCACACATTTTATCTCCAAATCAAATCACATTCATTTATCCATCCATCTTAACTTTTTGTGGACCACCTGCTTACACTTAGTTAGAATTAAGACATAACTTCGCCCCAAGAATAGAGTCTCTTGACGTTTATATTTTTTTATTATGTACTCATAATTATCATCACTTTTTGATTCTCACACAAATTAAACTCTCACTATTCATTTTAATTAAAGACAAAAATCCAACAATAAAAAAGAGCAATAATAAAAGGAGCTCCAAAAAACTGCCCATTAAACAGATTTTACTTTCGTTTTTTGTATTTTGAATTTCTTTAAATATGTTCCTAAAAAAACAAAATTTAAACCACACCGGACAAACAGACGATAAAAAAAGTTCAACCCGGCTTCCTTGGTTGAAGAGGTCTTTGGGCCAACTTGCCTTCCAGTTCCGCTTGGGTTTAAATATTTTCTCACATCACTTTCGCGCACAGTCCGATCTCGGAACACTTCAAAATGGAAAGTGCTCTATAAATTGCATTTATTCGTGGCTCCAATTTTCTTTTGTCAGTTTTAATGAACCAAAGAAAAAAAAATGTTGCAAAGTCACTCATTAAAAAAAAGAACTTCAAAGATACACACTTCGTACTCAACACATATCATTGTTATTTACAATTATCCTCACAAAATGATAGTCAATAACAGTCCGCGTTGTGAAGAAGAAATCAATCTTCTAACGGTATTTCGGGAATGCTCCAAAAGATACATTTATAAATATGCAGCTAGCTGACAGACAGACAGACAAATAGGACTGCAAGCAAATTTGATTATTATACAATTTTCTAAAAAAAAAAAATACAACAGTTAGAGTTGTCAGCTTCGGAGGAAAACCAGCAAAAGAAATGTTAACTGGTTGGCATACCAATGGACACACTAATTTCTATTTTGCCTGTTGGAATGCATCTATTATGGCCAGGTGGTGTTGTGTTTGCCTGGTATTCTTCTCTGCTTCAATCAGAGGAATCACATTTGAAGAGTGCAATTATTCTGCTCACTCTAGTACCGAGTTCAAGGATGTTTCATCCTCAGCAAGCAGCACTTTGGCTGTCAAGTTTGAAGCCATTGTTGATTTTGATACTCTCGATGAAGAATTTCACCATCGAACACCTCATATTGTAATTGATGCCAGGTTATGAAGAAAGACTAAACTCCGAGTGATTTATTGGACAATCTGTTCCACAAAGTATCTTGTTGTACTAGATAAACACTGGTATTAGCTTCTATCATTGTAATTATAAACTTCCAGCCACACTAATGGAAAGTGATTTAAAAAAACACTTCTGCAGCTCAAAGTCTACCCGGTTTCTATAGAATAACCAACCCATATCGACCAGCAACAGGCAAAGTATCTGCATAGAGTTTAATATGGTGGAAGATATGATAATAAAAAAGTATCTTCATGTTTCGAACGTTTAATTAGTTAAAGCCAGTCTAAAGAGCTCTATAAGCCAGTTATGCATTCGCAAACGTAGTTTATTTTTCGATAAGGCTTCGAATAAATGGGTCAACTTCGGGTATTGTATGGGCTTGTTGTTGTTGTGATAGTCTGGTTTCGTTTGAGTGAAGTGTTGACCTACCACATTTGAGAAATTCGTTACTGTCTCCATGTTTTTTTTTTAATTTTATTTGTTTTTTTTCTGGGCTTCGCGAAAGCCAAAACAGTCATATAGGTTTTCCTGTGTCCGTGATTGGGGTAATAAAATTCTTTGGTACGTTGTTTTATTAAGCGGGATTGAATGCAATTAGTTTTGGAATTTATTGAGTATGTATGGAACGTGTGTAGTTTAGTGTTTGTTATTGGGCTGTGGAAACTATGGGCATTTGTAATTGGATTTTTATGGGAATATTTAATCTAGGTTCAGGCTAAGGTTATAGAGTGTTTTGGAAACTCGAGATTTATTGGGCCAGTTTCTTATGTGACGTTGAAAGTTGATGAATTATAATTGGGGCATTTGTTTTCTGTACTCTTTAGCTCTAAGTGTTCTTAAAGAAACCATTAATTTTTATACATAGTATAAGTGAGAAGAGAAATCAAGAATTTCTGCTTAGTCAGGTTTTTAGTGAAAAAAAAACTAAAATCCATAAAGGGTGTTTTCTTAGAGGTATTAAACTTTAAAATGGAATAAAACAAAGATGATTTTTTTACTTGCGATTTATAGGGACTATAAGGCAAGTTATGCATTCGTAAAAAAAAAAAAAAAATTCTAACAATCAATAATGCCATTACGATGATAGAGAAGTCAAAAAAAGTGGGTCCGGAAATTCTGTCCGTCTGTCTGTCTGTCTGTCTGTTTGTCTGTCTGTCTGTCCGTATCGATATCTACAGCCCAAACGGTTGGGCCTATTTGATTCAAACTTAGTATATAGTATTTTTAGAGTGCTCTACCCGACAGTTTTTGGAATTGGCAGTCTAGCTCTAAAACTAACGGTACCTGCCGTATAACTTTTAATGAAAAACTTATTTTTATCGAAAACGGCTCCTACGAGTTTGATAAAACTTTCAGAATGATGTTTTCTGTGCAAAATCTATCTTTTAATTTTAATGGATTTTTCAGAAAAAGTTTTATAACGGTACCTCCCATATGACCGGTTTTTTAAAATCAGACTATCTCGTTAAATAATTAACGGATTTTAAAGAAATTTTCAAAATATGTAGAACTTTATGATTTAAATAATATTGCATTTTAAAATTTTCAAAAACATTTTTTTTTAATTTTTAATAATTTTTTTAAAAAAATATTTTGTTTTTGAATATTTTGAAAATGGTTTAATAGATTTTTTTTTTAATTTTTCTCCTAGTATAAGCTTTAGATTTCTTTGAATTGACTTACTCAAAAAAAATTTAAAATATGTTTTCGAAAAGTTTTTCAAAAAAACCATTTTTTTGAAAAAACTGGTCGAACGTTTTTGAAATGAAAAATTCATAAAATATAAAACAGCAAAAGACATAAGATGGTTTACAACATTTTTTCCAAAAAACGTTATGAATAGTGTTTTTTTTTGATTTCATAAAAAATTTTCCCCCAAATTTTATTTCATATTGCTCGGCTAAGCCCTAGCTTAGAAGCCCTAGCCAGAAGGTGACAACCTACATACATACCTACGTATTTTAAAGCATTTCATCATCATAAAAGCACACAGAATAAATAATGAGTCTATGATAAACACACAAAAACAACTAACAAATAAAAAAACTATTCGATTACTACTGAATGCAAAAAATTTCAATCGAGAAAACAAAAGTTTACACCTACCTATAAATAAATAAAACCACTGTGCTAACTTTTAATATTATCTCTATACCCACTCGGTTAACACCATACGTTTATCGATCCATCAAACATAATTAAGCTATTTTAATTAATTTGATTTCAAAATTATTCTTACCTATAAAGGTATCTATACCTAGCATTATTGCCCTACTGCTGATTCCCACGAATATTTATGCCAGTTGTTCAAATTTTTCCATACCAAAATGAAAATTAAACTGACAAAAGTCTTTCTATTAGCAAATTATATTATAAACAGTAAACAAGAAGTGGAAAGATGATACACTAAAAAACTGCAAAAGTTCACAATCCTACATATTTATGTGTTTATCCCTTTGTCGTGACGCATGTTCGTTCGAGCTTCAAACCACAACGATTCTAAAGAAAATCCAACTCAAAAAAAAACATTAAAATAAAATCTTTGTCAAAAAGACGCCTGCACTTAAAAAGGATCAGCACATAGGAGCAAGTACGTGCGACCGAGTCGTGCCTTTTATTTTAAATTGACATAAAATTTACTTTACTTAAATGATAATCTTCTGACATTAAAATTTAAATATGATTTCTGGCATATGACTGCCACGGCTGGCTCGGACGTAGTCTAATCTGGAGGTCCAATTTCCGATGACTTTTTCCAACATTTGGGGCCGTATATTGGCAATAACTCGGCGAATGTTGTCCTCCAAGTTGTCAATCGTTTCGAGGTTATCGGCGTAGACTAGTGACTTCACATATCCTCACAGAAAAAAGTCAAGTGGCGTTAAATGACACGATCTTGGAGGCCAATTCACAGGTTGGAAACGTGAAACTATGCGATTACCAAACGTTTTCTTCAATAAATATATTTTGGCATGAAATGTGCGACATTTTGCGCCGTCTTGTAACCCCAGCTCGCTCTTGCACATCATGGTTGTTCAAATGTTGTACGAAAAAGTCAGTAATCATGGCTCTATAGCGGCCATCATTAACTGTTACGTTTTGGCCAACATCGTTTTTAAAGAAGTACGGACCAATTAATTCGCCAACCCATAAAGCACACCAAACAGTCAGTTTTTATAGATTTAACTGTGTTTCAACCTACACTTGAGGATTGTCATCACTCCAAATACGGCAGTTTTGTTTATTGACGTATCCATTCAACCAAAAGTGAGCTTAATCGCTAAACAAAATTCGCTTACCAATATCGGGATCAAGGTGTGTTTGGAGTACTTATATAGCGTAGACCCGCCTAGTGCCCCGTTAAGTATTTCGTAAAGTTGACTAAGAGAAAAAAAACTCTCGTTGAAATATAAACGACGAATTTCCTGCAATATTGGGCAGATTGCAATGAAATGGTATGTATCTTCAATCTCTCTTCTGTTACAAAGATTACAGATTTGTGACAGGTCGGCTTGATGGGGCATAAAGTTAATATTAAATAGTTCAACACGAGCTCTGAAAATGTAACTTCGACGGAAATAGTTGTCTTCCGTGGGCAGCTGGTGATGGAGGTTCTTATATGTATTCCTGGATGTTGTAGAACTTGCTCTGGATAGATACTGTGTGTAAATCTTCTCATCTACTTTTGCAGTGACCTCCTCAAACATACCCCGCCATTCATCGATGTTTGTTTCCATTAACGATAGATGGGCTTCATGGGATTGAGCAATCTCATTCCATTCCTTGAATTGGGATGCATTCGTCTGCAGTAGCCTTACCATGATTGATTTATGAAGACTTCTTCCACTTCTATTCATAACTCTTATTATATAATCGGGGTTGGCTTTAAGATTTAAAATGTAAAGAGGGTTTATACCAGATTCCATATAAATCGCAGAGTTTGGGGTTGAATTCGGCAATCTGAATAAACGCTTGAAGAAATATCTCTGCAAAGTTTCAAATACTTCAAAGAATGTGTGCCCAAAAACCTGGACACCATAGCACATACATGTGTTGACTGTTGTGTGAAAAACGCGATATTTTGAAATCAGATCGATTTCTTTGTTCGCAAATATTTGGGCCACATTCTTGTGCACGATAGCGGATAGACTGATTCGGGTTTTCCTATACGCTGCGCTCTACAGCAGCAATGACTTCTTCTGTATGCACTGTACGACATTTCTGTGGATGCTTATTATCATTTAGAGTAAACGTGGTGCAAAAACGTTCCATAGTTAATCGAATTAATTTCTCTGATTGACGATTATGTTGACCGTAAAATGGACGTAGTGCGCGATACATATTTCGAACAGAGCCAGGATTTTCAAAATAAATTTGCACAATTTAGAAGCGTTGTTCAGGCGTCAGTCTATTCATGCTGAAATGCCAAACCATACCAAACTAAAAATCAATCACTTAACAGCTGATAAAATGGCCGTCAGTTCAAATAGTGTTGCCAACTTAAAGCTCTAAAAAAACCACCCTTTATAACATTCGGTCGAAATTCATATTATTTTAGACTTAACCATTTTCGAATTTAAAGGGTTTTTTAATAGGGGCAGGTAGATGGTGTCCCATAAGAAATTGGTTAACATCGTTCTGTACCGTTTGACATTGACGATGACCATCTGACAAACGTCGTTTTTGAAAAAAAAAATGGGCACGATAGGGTCACACGTACTTGCTCTTAAGTTCATAATCATATAGAAGGCAAGGTCTTTGAGAGAAACAAGTAACTTTTACCTAGAAAAATCACATTTTAAGAGTGGAGAAACCACACTTTTCGGTTCTTAGTTAAAATGATGATAGCTAATTTCTACAAAAATAAATCTCAAACGATTTTAATAAATTCGTTAAAGCCGTTTTTTTTTTGGAAAAATAAGTTTTTTCTTAGCGGTTATATGGCCGGTACCGTTATTGGTTGGCCTTAAAAAAAGGCAATTTCCCCTCTAAGGAATGGCAAAAGAATTACAAAATTACCAAATTTGAAGATAATCGCCGTAGCCGTTTAGGCTGCAGCTGGTTATACATACTAACAGACAGACAGACAGACAATCCTTGGTTTGGTTAAAAACAAATTATCAGAAAAAAGAGTTATTGACATTTTTTTAAAAATTTGAGGCTATGGGTCACTGAAAAAAATTGTTAAATCTGATTTACAAAGCGGATTTTAATGAAATTTTTCACACGTGTTGAGATAAATCCTGTTCATATTTGGCAAAAAGTTGGTTAAAGGCAATTTGTAAAAAAAAAAAAAAGTTATTAAAATTTTTCAAAAATGTTTGTGTTGTATTAAAATATTTTTTTTTTTTTTTTTTAGTAAAATCTGAACTTTTTATTTTGAACAAAATATTGAAAATAAGTACATTATAAACAAAATTTATACAAATACTTCAAAAAATGTAAAAAGGACAACTTCCGCGGTCATCCAGTATTAGTTGACGTTTCGTACAGTGCATTTTGGGTGAACTCCTCTTTGAAAAATCCTTTGAGCCAATCCAAAAATAAGGAATTTCTAATTGTGAAAAATCATAAAAAAATAGACTCAACACAATAAAAAGCTATACAATAATAAACAACATTAAATAATCGTTTGTTTTTGATTTATGTTAAAAACGCAACAGGTATAGGGAAAAACCCATATGCGGTCAAAAATTATAAAAAAAAACTCTTATTCTTTGTTTTTTACCTGCCCCTAATTTTCTCAAAATGGGATCAATATAATAATTTTATTTTATTTTTCAAATAACCAGATTTTTCTGACAATAATTACCGAAGAAATTATAACTTTTTGATGTATACCACCGTCAAGAACGAGTTTTTTTTTTTTTTTTGAAAACCGTCCCAGTGCGACAAATTTGAACATAACTCCGAAAAGTGCAAATATGTACAGCTGATGTTGGAAGCTACTTATAGAACGCTTGGTGAATAATAATTTTGTTTTTTATTTTAGACAGTCCTTAAAAATGATATGTAAAGTTACTGAATTCATTTTAAGAGACTTCAGAAAATGTCATCTAAAATTTTGTTGAAAATATGGGTCACGACTTGAATAAATTTTTCTTTAGTTTTGAGAGCTTGTAAATATGTACATACGATATACATACACATATATTAAAAAAACATACTTCTAAGTCATACCCTCGGGATATCTAAGAGTACTTAGACGTAAGACTAAGAAAGCTACACATTTCGCGGTAACATTTTAAGAATGCATCGTCACCTAGTAAGCTATGTGTAGGTTTGTGTCATCCCATATATGTCAATTTTACTTGTAAACACAGCCATTTATGCTCCTCGTTGCTAAATATGAAATCTTGGCCAACACTGGTATCGTCTTCCTAACGCTCCGAAGCCCGTTCAGCGAACAAACGGCGGCGTTGTTTATGGTCATGAACTTATGAATAGGTTTAATTTTTATCACCTGTCAGTAATGGCCTGATTTACACAGTTCACCTACGAATATAACAGCGCTGGATGTCGTCCCAGGTATTGAAGTACAAATACTGCACAAGTTAAAATGATAGTCATGTGCAATACATGGTCTGCATTCTTGGCAGGGAACGAGGTTTATCTACACTTTTTTCATCCTAAGTGTCTTAAGGATCTTAGGAAGCCATATTATGTCGCATACTGAGTAAACAACAGCCACAACAATAATCCCACTATGAATCCTAATTCACAATAGGTTGGAACATACAGACTGATATCGATAATAACAGAAAACTGGACCTAGGCCAGGGGCTCTTTATCCCGTGGCATACAATATAGCTTCAGGAGATAATTTCGCAACAGTGCAAGTCACTTCAAGACGGATCCTTAGTATCAGAAGCCTGACAACCTCACCGCAATCCCGAAACAGTCATTGTCAGAGTTAGAATAGTAACAGCTCCCGGGTGAGTTGGATTTTGTACAAGTGAAGGTCCAAATCTCGAAACATAATTCACCAAGTTGAAGTCTCTGATAGGCCGATTGTTTATGCGAATTCAACAAAGGCTGCACAGAATTGTAATACTAAGATATTGATAAGTATTAACTTCGAGCACTAATCAAGGGAAAAATAGAGCTATTCTGAAAAAGCTTATGTTTTGGCCTAAAACCGAACTGACATAAACCCAGGTTGTTGAAGAATGGCTTTAGGCGCTCACACACTAAAGAAGAAATGGTTTTGCGAGCTATGTTGAGACGACTGATTCCTCTGTGGTTGGTGCAGTTTAGAGGTTCTCCTAATCTTAAGGTATTGGGCATCTTAAGGTATTGGGCATCTTCTAAATATTCTTGTTTAAATATATTTGTCTAATGTATTCCTTTAACTTCAGAACTGTATATGTCGAGTATGACAGGTCATCTGTAATTTGACTTAACCCTCACAGGTTTATTTCGCATCTTACATGAAACACCATGCTTAATTAATGCCACATCTGATAAATTTTAGTACAACCTATAGTTCATCAGTCCATATATTAAGAACATGGCCTCAATCATAAAATAATACATTTTTATATTCTATATTCATGACACAAAATCTTACAGAAATAAAAAAAACTGAAATAAAAATTCGTTTTATTACAAAAACTTCTCAATTGTATTAAAATAATCATTTTCTTTCAATCCATTTGAAATGAAAACCAATTAAATAAATACTTATTTCTTAAATACTATAATACTATTAAAATTTCTGTTTTATTTTCTATTTTCCCCTAATGGCTTATTAAAAATCCTGCATATCAAGTTTGGACCTCAACTCTTTCGTTTTGTTTTATTTACATTTATTCTTCTCTTCAATTGCTGCTTGTCTTATTACTATCTCACTATCATTTCTATGTCATCTTGAAAAAAAACAAGAAGAATATCAACAGTCAATTCGTCATCCGTCAGCCAAAAGAACGAAATGCCAAAATGATTGAGCGGTCCGCCGGCCATCATGATCATCGGTTGTAGCTTTTCCTTTTTGCTGCAATGTATTCTCATATGATAACAGGAATTGATTTTTTTTTTGCTTTTTGTGGGTCATATAGTCAAGTGAGTTAAGTGGATGAATGACAACATTGTGATGATACAATTTGGACAGTATTTAAAGTACAGGAAAGCATCCCAAACAAGTTTCTCTTTAAAATTTCGCAATCCAGTAAAATTATTAATCCCATGGATAATGTACCTTTCGTTGTAGAAATTCCTTTGATTTCGATTTCTTTTCTTGTGTCATCATACACAAGATTTCGATTAATTTATAATCATCCTATCCATTGGGGTCATTGCTGCCTCCAGTGTCCATGGCATCGCACGCTAATACCAAATGTCATCAAGCAAACATCTGCAAAATACACAACCCAATGCAGATAGATAGATACCTTGCCATTTGGATATGAATGAGAAGCCTCGATTTCATATACGGAACTTCATTCTCAACCACTCAAGCTGGTGATCGGGTGAAAAGGAGTCTACAGCAGAATACCACACCATGATGTTGCTGGTACAATGAAAATGGAAGTTTTTTTTTATTTTTTGTTCGGTCCTCCGACGAACACCTGCCCCAACCCCACCACCAATATATGACAAGACAGCCGAGAACTAAAAGGAAAATCTGTATGTGGGACATGCTGATACAGCAACTATACCAATGCAGTTACTTATGTTTTTGGAAGCGAAACCCATCGACCGAACTCTGGCCATCGATACGACGATGTTTGTTAACTGTATCCCACACACCTCTGTGTGTATCTGAGAAGAAAGATCCTCTAGCTGGTCCAATAAATTAACGAATTATTCGGATTCCTTTAAGCTGGCTTGCTGGCTGGCTGATTGTGCGATCAGGGTTTTGCATTTTAGGCTTGTGGACTATCTAAGTGCTTGGAGAAATTTCGCTGTCACTTTCTTTCTGCAAAAAACGTTGCAAGAAGAAGAAATCCTGGCAAAGTTCAAATTTGCTTCCAATGATGCTGCTGCTGAATGGTGCGCTGGTGGTGGTGGTGGTGTTGGCGGTGGTGGTCAGTTGTTTCTGTTGTCTGATGAGAAGACAATTGCAATTCTCCTAATGAAAACAAATCAAGCCCCGAAAAAACATAACTTTCCCCCATGCGGACGACGACAAGATGCGGCCAGCAAAGGAACATCTGTTAGATACACATAGTGACCAAATGACATTTTATGCGCTTGCTTCTACATCGTCTCCCCCTTTGTGTGTTTTTTTGTATATGTCTCTCCGATATATTCTTCTCTTGTTCCTTTTCGGACAAGACACAAGGTATAACAAGCTGTTGTCGGTTGTTGTTGTTGTGGTGGTAGTTACAATCAGAGTTCGACGGTTAGTGATGAAGTTGAAGTTCCTTCTTGTGTCCACAACACACCATACGGTGATCATAGAATTAAATGTGGAACATCGGAGAAACTATGTCACCGAAACGGATAGTGAGTACTTCTTTTTGTTCGCATAATAGAAACAACAGAAATACATTTTTTTGTTGCTTCGACAATTCCATGAGGGAGAAGATGAAGCATCTAACATCATTCTAAAAAATGAACGGGAAATGGATGAAAATTAACCCTAATTGCTGGAGTAATATTTGCAGAATGATCAACGTATGATAAAGCAAATGATGATTTTGGGTTAAGAGATCTTTGAGCAAGTATTATCTGTGTTGAGGGAAGATGACAATTATCTTGAAAGAATCCCGCTTAGTGAGGCATTTAACGGATGTTTTAAGGTGAACATTCTTTTTTTTAATAAATAAATACATAATTATTTTGCTTTTCATTGAAATTGCTTTCTTATTTGCTTTAATCAGACGGAGAATAGATTCGAAAGGTAAAATCATGTTCGGCGGTCAGCTCTTTTGTTTATTTTGTAAACACTATTTTTTCTGGAATAACTTTTAAATTAAGAAGAATTTCACCTTCAAACTATGTAAGGCTTTAGGTTCTTAAAAATCTTAGAATGCCCAATGTGTGTGTACGTATTGACTTTGAGTTCAAATGACTTAATTGGTTAAATGTTCTTTCAACAACAGGAAGAAGAGCTTTTAACTACTCTGTGTTGAATAATAATTTGGTGCGAAACTGCATTTTTGAAGGAAAAGAAACGCCAGAAAATCGTAAGAAATGTTTCGTAGACATATATCAATGAACGTTTACAGATTCATGTTAGCGGAACTTTTATTTTGGTTAGCAGCAGCCCAATTCCATAGCTTCTTGATAACTTTCCGGAGCGTTACCTGTGTAGAGAAACACATTGTTACGTATTGGTGACTTGAATTTGCCTGATCCCAACCAGCACACTTTAATTAGCTAATCTTGTACAGCATGAATTCTTTCTCTAGTCTGAGGATTCTATGGAATTTGGCATTGTGAGGACCTTAGCTGCCTGTGTCGAGGAGCCCCTTTGCAATAAAGAGCGTTGTAATTAAAAACCCTCTTACTTAGAACAAATTACCCCTTTTCTTGATTTATCGTTTTCACTTCTGATTCAATGTAATTACTAATTTTCTTGCCAAGGGATCAAGGACGCTCGAAACCTTGAAATAAAAATATTATTATGTAGTTAATTTTCCCATTCAATTATTCCCCCTCGAGGGAAATTAACTATCCATCACAATATTGACAATCATAAAATTCTCGCGTTCGGACATCAAATCTTTTGTCTACTGCATTCAAAATGCATTTCCTTTCATCCTAATGATCTCTATACGTGCAGTTTGGACACCAAAAAGGCTATTAATCCAAACATTCGTGACTCTAGCCCCACACCATCGATTTAGCTGCTGAGGCTTCTCACAATTTAACTATCATTCATCGAACGTTTACCGATCAATTTATTGCATTTTATGAGATTTCATGTGGCGGCGTAGTGCGATGGGTTAAGCTATCTCGTGTGTGTAACTGGTACCCCATGAAGTCATACAACTGATGGATAGTTTTTATAGAAAGCGTTTATATGCTATTTAATTCCATTTAAACACTTATATCTGCTTGTATCCCAAACGGAAGGATGATGGCGAAAAGGGGTACCAATAAGGTTAGATTGCAGATAAACTGTCACACTTTCGCTGCTGCCACTTGTCGCCAGCAAGAAATCGATCTAACTTGTTTTGTATCTTTTTGTTGCAAGAAAAGAATAAAAAATTAGTTTAGTATGGCACCCACGAAAGCAATTACGGTGAGTGACTCAACGACATCGTTGGTCTTGGTCTGGTATGTGACTCTCCATCGATTTAGATTGAGTTACTTTTTCTTCAGATTTGAATAAATGTGTGGCTATGAGGGTCTAAGGCGAAAGTTTTCATTTCCGTCCATGATTGAACCTCGAGGAATGTCTGTGAATGACAGGAATATTTATACATCCGATGCAAAGAGTTTGCAAGTGTATCTTAAAGATTGTGTTCTTTTTGTTTTCATCGCATTGGAATGTAGATTTATATCCATTGTTGATTCAAAAGAAAGTGAAAAGGGTAATAAAAATGGGATAGAATTTGTATTCAGTTTACAAAGTTTAATCCAACGCAATTTGGTATCTTTTATCAGCATTCAGTGAGAAAATAACCATAATCACATTTGTTTAGATACATGTTTGGATATTTGAGAACAGCTTTGCATAAATTTGTCTTGAGAAGATTGATTTAGGTATTTTCTATTTTTCCCCAATTTTTTTTTGTTGATAGCTTATTTTTGGAGGTAATTAAAAATTCTAATAATTTTTTCTACAATCAATAATTTTATATGGTTTTGTTGGTTATTGCGGAAGATCCATAATTCCAGAGATTAGAGCTTTTGTTTGGCTAATGAAGATGTCCAATTTTTCAATGTCTTTTCGTTGGGAAAGCGATTTAACATATTTTATAGTTTTCATAATTTTTATCAGATAAACGATTTATTATAGCTTTCGATTTTATGATATTTTTCTTTTGTTAATGAAGGTTTTTTATTAATAAAAAAAGATAGAAATAAATATTTTTCTAAACGCCCAGCGTAGGTACCGTGTGTTGTGTTTCATATTAATTTTTTTTATCGTTAAGCTCTTTCGAAAATCTTGAATTAAAAAAAATGAGAAAAAATATACCCTTACATAGCTGAATATGTGGATCAAACTTTTGAAATGTAAAAGACGTAAGATATGTAAAAATACTGAATTGAACAGCACAGAGTTTGGACCTACTTTCTATTAATTTCAAAAGGAAGTATTAACAAGTTTAAGAAGATTTTTAGGACCTTAAATATTCAAACACTCATATGCCGTGGTATGTTTGAAATATACCGTAAGTAGCAGTTAACATTTGTTGTTTACATTCAAAATTCAAACAAGTATAGAGTTTATAATATCAAAACATCAAGAAACTCGCAGAGTAAAAGGGGTCCCAATACCGGCCCTTGTAGGACATATATAACAAAAAGAGACTGCAGATTTCCTGCTCAGTTACAACAGTTTGAAAACGGTTTCTAAAATAGTTTTATTACCATTTCGTGAGCAGACTCAGGAAAAATAAAAAAATTGTTTTAAGTTTGTTCAATACTATTGAATAATCTATACAGTCATCGCAATGATTTCATCACGATCCAGAGTTGTCCTCAAATTACTTGTTTACCTTTACTACTGCAGATTGTGTTTTTTCGGAGCCCTGATTGCCATTTTGAGAGCTTTTTGGATTTGTCTTATTGAATCTATTAATTTTTCAAATTTTTCAACAGGAATGGTAATAAGCTCATGGGTCTAAAGTCTTAACTGCAAAAGACTATTAGGATTTGATTTTTTCGGAATTGGCGTATTTGGCGTATTTTAATTTTTCGGTAAATTCACAACTGTGTTTGCAATAATGTAAAATATGTACTAAAAATAGATAAGAAGAAAAGAAAGAAAAAAATTGGTTGAGATTGCGAAAAGAACTGAGCCTATTTCAAAAGAACTGTAGTTGGGTAGCAAATGACTTCATCGACGGAGCTTAGGCTCCTTTGGCCTAATGTGAAGGAATCTAGTTAAGCTCAAGGACTGTTTATATACTTTTAAATGCATCGATAAATCTTTCTCCCATATGAGGCAAACGATTTGTTTCAAATTCTTCAAGCTGTTTTTTATTACTTGTGATGCTCGACTGCAAATGTCGGCTTGTATTTAGTTACTAAAATTGTTAAACCTGATCTTCAAATTCCCTCCATAATCAATCAGAAAGTACCTTAGTGAACCGGAGGCATGTTTATCTATCACTCTCTGCTATAATGCTTTGTTTGTAAGAGAGCAGACTATCTAAAGTTTTGGCCGACGTGAACGCAAATCCATACAGTATCAAATCTCGACTGTCTAAGTAGAGGAAAGAACGCATGTTCTTTAAATTTTCATCATCTTTAGATTACCTTTACTATGCTTTCAAGATGGCTGGCGAGAGCAATATCGACATGTCCGTTGACATATAGATGTGTTGAGATAGAAAGGTATTCTACCACACTTTTAGTTGAAAGTAGATGTTCTGTTGGCCCAACGATCACTAGATATTTCCAGTTCTTTTTTGTATTTCTAGTGATACGAAAAAGAACTGATCATAGATGAAGGGTTCCAAGCAGTTTCGAACTCCTGAAAATTTCTTGGAATCTAAAAAATCTAAGCCAATCTTAAAATGAATTTAAATAACTTCAACTTTGTAGCCCTTCTGTTCCTGATATAACTATCTGTATACGAAATTGCTTAAGATAAATTCCCATTGAGATCGCTGATGTACGTATTAAGCTGGACGGCGTATTGAACTATGGTTTAGGTAAGCCCAACTAATGTTAACCAATACCTTCTTTCCCTCCCTCCCTAACACAACAAATCTCTTTTGCGCGCGCAACTTATATTAAAAATATTTAGCTATTACTATCCCCAAAGTCTTTCCCGAATGGTATGATTACTTGCCATAAAGCCAAATTGTGTGTCTAGGAATATGTTTTTTCCTAAAACCAGTTGATTTTGTGTTTTTTTAGTGATACGAAGATGATTTGGGGTTCCACCTTATAAATTAACAGGAAATTTTAATCTTTCTCTTCGGAGATGGTGGCATTTAGCAAGTTTTTGTTATAAAACCCGGTAAAACCAAGATTTTTTTTTCGACGGTAAAAATAATTCAGAAAAGCTCTATTATCCAGGTCGTGATTGGGGTTAAAGCAACTTAAACACTCGCTGAAATCAATCCCTAGCGACTCCACCTTCTCCATAGGATTTCTCGATCACAAGGAATTCATTGTCCAAGATGGCATTCCCCAAATTTGTTCTAGCCTTCAGGAGTAAGTTTCATTCTCTTTTATTTTATGAAGCTTACGATTGAGTAAACATTTTGAATTGATGACCTCAGTATCGTTTGTTTTATGTTTTTATCTTTACCCATTTGGAGCAGACATCTATCGACACACGTTTGAAAGATTTCTGTTCTATGGAAACAAAATGTCATTCAAATCTAGTTCTCTTGTCAAGGCTTTGGAGAAACGTGGCCAGCGCAAGCACAAATTTATCCAACTCAAAAAGCAGGTTTGGAAGTTGTATAACAGCTGAAAGTTTGCTTATGATATTTTCTGGTTTTTAATTTTTTTTTTCAATTAAGACCATTTGCCTTTGGATGGCAAATCTGATGACTTTGTTACTGATCAACTTTGTACTGACCTTGTTTACCAAACATACTAAATTGATTTTTCACATATGTAGCTCTACATCACCAACATTATTATTTCAGAGTTTTAAGTAAGTGGACAATTTTGTAGTCCAAACTGGAGCTCTAGATTAAACTTTTCTTAACCAAAATCGGTTGTTCTTCCTGGTCCAAATGAATTAAATAAGTTCTTCCATATAAAAACTTTCTAAGTTAGAATTTTTTACCTTATGACCAATTCTTTTTGATCCATCCTATTAATTAGAATTTCATTCGGATATACAAAATGTGGACTAGACCGTATGTTTTGAACACCTTGAAAAAATATTTATAACTTCTTCATTGCATCCTTAACGTTCTTCTAGATATCTGGAAAATAGTCTTAGGGATGACTTAGACTATAGTGGCCAAAAACCTAATCCTATTTCTTCTTCAGACATTGATCCACCTTGCATTCTTCTTTGCCTGTCAAAACTCTATAAGAAAATATTGGATATTTCCATTTGTGTTTCATGCCAACCATAGCTCCCAAAATTTTTTGTTTACTCAATTTATCTCAAAGACAGTGAACCATCAAATTCTTTGCAAAAGAGACTGAAATAGTAAAATATTGACTTTCTTTACTAAAAACATTTAAACTTGGTCGAATAGGATCCTAATCTTTAAACCTACATAGCACCCTTATTACGACAAAGTTTGCCATACGCCCGAAGGTAAAGATCACGCTTATAGAGTAGGCGATATACGTTTTTAACCGGCAAATTTTTTGTCCACGTTCACGTATAATGTTTAGTATTGTTTAAGCTTTCCGCATCTTGCGTACCTCCCAATTTGTTATGTTAGGACCTACATTATTATTTAAATTAATTAATTAACTTAATAAATTCCATAATGTTTGCCCTAATGTATTCCTACTTTATGCAATGAAGTTCAGGTTTGCAAGAAGACTTGGTCTACAAGATGACTTGATCTGAAGATGTTATGGCAATCTTCAGGTTTTGAATTATGTCTCATAGAGGTTTCTATTGAGTTTTTTTCCATCATAAACACTTCTTTTCGTTAGCCTTTGTGTCGAAAAAGAAATCTTAAGTTGCATATGCATTTTCGGGTCACATATTAACAAAAATCATTAATTGCAACAAGAATCCAAATTAGGGAAATATTCTTCCAATAAGTTTCTGACATACAATTAATCACAATAATGCTTAATTCTTCACCAAAAAAGCCCAAATAATTCATGTTCCCACACTGACTTCAACTGTCAGTTGGTCATTAAAACTTCCAAATGACCATTGCATTCATCATCCTCTAGACTGTTTTGCATAATGTTCGAGAACTCTCCCAATTGGGCCCTCTTGTCTTCTTTATGAATAAACATATTTTGTTCCAGTTTATGAACAGAAAAACCCAAAACAGTAGGTGCTCATATGTTAATTGTTAACAACATCGTTAATAACAATTAAGATTCATTAGCAGATGCATTTTGTGAATACAATTACTGCAGCCAAGTTTGTTTCTCTTTCCAAATGCTCTGTCAATAAGTGATAAATAGAAACCCAAATACCAGAAGTCCTAAATTAATTTAGATTTTATCAAAACATTTATCCATATTAATTTTAATTAAAAAAATATCAATTATATTTTACAGATTCCTCCTTATCCCTTGGAAGAAGACCGCTTTAAATAAATCAAAGTAAGTAAGCTCCACATAAGCGTTTCACCTTGAACGAGGCCACAAACCTTGTCAATTTTAATTTACCACACAAAAAGGCCGATCTCAATACCTTGAACTTTTTAGAGCACAGAAATAAGGTCTCTCGTTGTTCTGCAGCCAAATCGATTCTCATCGCTTCCCCTCCCCATGTGGACTTCCATTCATATTTCTTCATCCAATTATAATCTCTTGACCGACAACTGTCCGCGTCTGTGCAGTCATTGCGCGGCACCAAAACAGGTGAACGAATTCCATGTAATGCGTTCTTCATACCGCATACACCACTCTATGTCATGACAATTTCCAGATCATTGGCTTGCATCCATGGTGAAGCTCTCCACCAAAGCCTGCCACACAATATAGACCGAGTAATGTTATATAACAATTTAATAATAAAAATAATAACAATGTTTCCTAAAACTTGCTTTGGTGTGGTCACTGATGGTCAACCATGGATTCCGTTGCAAAGAAGTGGTCGCTGGCTGGTGCCTGATGCTCTCGTCAATCTTGTATTAGCGAAACGGTGCAGACATTTTGTCACGCAAGTGGTGTGCTCGGCACAGAGGTTGCTTCTACATCGCCACGGAATGCGATGCTATGCGAACCGAACAGCAATAATGATAGTGATGATTCGTGAAAAGTGGATCACGAAGCTGTACTGGTTGTTTGTTGTTGATGTGGTTTTAGTTATGTTGGAAGACTTGTGGTTCTTCGAAGATGCTATCCATCCACTATAATGAAGCATATCAGACAATTATTACAGCGCACTGGCAATGTTCGGGCAATGTTGTAGTGGTGCACCTTTTCTCCTAAGCCTCAATACTCCAAAAGCCTGTTTGGATTAATCGTAACGATTTATGGTTTTGTAATAATAATAATATCATAATATTATTTTATCGAAAAAATCGCAGAAAGGCTAATATAGGAGTTATAATCATTAGAAGTCTGAAGTTAGAATGGTGAAGGCAGACCAGTCGAAGAAATGTGCCTGTGCCTCATCTTAAGGATATCATGAAATAATTTAAGGAAAATTGTTAAGAGGACTTCAATTAAAATTAATAAATATTGTTTAAGTATTTATTTTAGTATTGGTCTACCCGCATCAGGTCTACTCAAGGTACAAAGCTTGTAATTTATCAATGCCTCTTTTCAAATGTATGCAACAATCAAATGGCGTAGGGACATAAGTTCCCGAGACATAAGTACCAACTTTTAGTTTTGGGACTTCTGTCCCACATTGGTGTCATTGAAGTCCGTCAAATGTAGTTTTTTGCGGAAGCTATCGACAAATATCTCAATTTTTTCCAAAACCACAATAGCTAGGCAGTGTGAGGCTTGTTTTTAAAATCATCATCGAATTTATAGTTTTCAAGTAAATTTAGCAAATAAAAATGACCCTAAATTGTTTTCGCAAACATAAATAAAATTAGGCCTAAAATTATTGTTGAGGTCACTATAGGATTTGGAGTAGGTGTGAGGTTAAAAAATTTATTTTGCATATAACCAACCTCGCACCTACTCCAACATTTTCCAGCGCCCAATCAAACATGGTTATTGATCCAACAAGTTTTTCCACTTAATAAATTCAAAAACAAAATCTAATAATTTTCCTTAAACATTGTCTTCCCAAAACTTGATCTCAAATAACCCAAGCATAATTTCAAATTAATTTTGGAAATTTTTTTAGTCAATCATTCTCTTCGAGCATTTCTCAGCCCGATCCTTACTGATCCTGGGGTGGAATCCGCTAAGGTGATACTTGAATATCGCTTTTTCGATAGTCGTTTTTGATTATCAACAATTATTTGCTCTGTATAAATCGATCGCCAAAAATTGCTTGTTTCTTGGCGTCACTTATAATTCTGTCAAGAATTAAATGTCATTTTTGAATTTTGTGTGATAACGTCTTATAAATCGATGACAGGCTACACGTACGAAATAACATGAATCATGCTGATAAGACTCATGACTGACGCTAACCGCGATACTGTGTTCTTTCAACCAAAATTAATCGCAAGCAATAGGCGAACATAAAAAAGAACAGGCGCAAATTCCCAAAATAATTCCACTCGAATTCAAAAAGAACAAGAAGATAAAAAAAAATACAAAATAGGCGGAGTTTTGTTAAAGTAGAAAGCAGATGCAGATATTGGATTGTTTGTGTGTGTGGATTTAACGACAGGGTTTGTGGGTGTGAGTTAACGGGCTGTACGTTGGTGTCGCTGCTCGCTGCCATCAATGTTTTCTTATAAGGTTTTCACGTACAATTATAGTCCGTAAACCGACTTTAGAGACAACCAAATCTTTTTTTAATTATTATTTTTGTTTCGAGTCTGATAAAAGTTTGTTCGGATCTGAATTGAAATGGAATGAGTACCCTCGAGTTAATAGAAAAACTGTAAGCATTGTTAACCACGTGCAGACATATACTATGTGAACAAGATTTGCTTCTATGTGCCATGTTATTTCTTTAAGAAGTATTAAAAACTGTGATTTTGTTTTCAAAATCTCAGGAGCGGTTTTTAAATAAAATGGTTTTTTAACAACTTTTTTTAAAATATTAAAAAAAATAATTAAAAAATGCAAACTTAAGCACAAAATTAATGTACATTTAAAAACAAAATTAAAAAAAAATTCTGTTCAAAATATTGATTTTTCAATTTTTTTTTAAATTATCAAATATAAAAAAAGAAGGTTTCGGAAAAAATAAATGCAAAATACTAAGGCTACCTAGATCTTTTTGAATGTCAATTTTGATAGTAATCGGATCACCAGTTTTCGAGATAATCGAAAAAACCGCTCTTATGGGATGTACCGTTTTTAGCCCGCCATATTAATTTTTTTTTGTCACCAAAATATAATGCATACCTACAGTGATTTTTTTAATAACAATTCTCGGAGCCGTTTTCGAGAAAAATAAGCTTTTACATTACGGTTATATGATAGGTACCGCTAATTTTTGAGCTAAAAAGAATTTAAAAATATCCTCTGTAGAATGTCAAAAGAACCTTAAGATCTAAATTTGAAGACGATTGGCGCAACCGTTTAGGCTGCAGTCCAAAATTCATCCGTACAGACAGACAGACAGGCGGACGGAATTTTGCCAGTAACTCAAATATGTTTTTCTAGCATCGTAATGTCATGTTTGATTTTTATCTCAAATTTTTTAATCTGCACGAATGCATAACTTGCATTATAGTACCTACATATAATCGCCTGTAAAATGTAGGGCCGACGGGAGAATTGTCGGGTCATGTAGAGGAAACCATGTACGGGCCCCCCTTTTTAAGAAACATGTAAGTATTGTTATTTTCGTGTGCTTTCGAAGAAATTCGGGCCCTCGAAGAACTACGGGTTCGGGGTATTCCAACCGTTACTCCTCCTTCGGCTGCCCTATGTTAATGTAGGAAAACGATACATAAATTGCTGTCACTTGATATCAAAGCAAAAAAAAAGATTGTCGATTTGATAATCAGCTATCGAATATCGCGTTAGCCGATTCCACCCCTGAATTATTTAAAATTCCGGTTTTCAAACTTCTTTCTCCTCAATCCAAATCGCCTATGTCTCCGTGGTGATACATTCAATAAGTTAAAGAATGACTGCTCTGATGGCCTCGACGGAGTTCAAGCTCTTATCCTAAAAAAATGCATTGTTAACTTTGTAAAACCATTGACGGCCTTATTCCAAAAATCGATTTCTCAGGGTGTTTTCAATTCACTCTGGACGGAATCGTTTATTATATCAACTCACAAAAAAGGTCCAAAACAGGACGTCTCTAACTATCGTCCTAATGCTAAGCTCTTCTGCTAAGCTCTTCTGTATTCCAAAACTCTTTGAAAGCATTGTTTACCATTGCATACCAACATGGCAAGATCTACAACAACTAACTTAGTTGAATTCTTCGATAAAACGTTATGTTTTCTAGAAAATTGTTAAGAAATTGACGTTATAGCAACTGGCCTAACAGCTTTTAATAATATTTCCCACACCCCTCTTCTTTTCAAATTGAATGCTCTTGATTTTTAACCGCAATTCATATCTTGGATTGAGTTTTAATTGAAAGATCGTTCTTACAAAGTCCTTTTTAGATCCTTTGTATCTGATCATTTTCATGCAACATCTGGAGTCCCGCAGAGTAGTCAACTTGGTTCAATAATTTATATTTTTTACCATCAATGATGTCGAATGTGTCATAAAGACTCATCAATCTCAATATATTTGAAAGAACAACATTTTTCACGCGTATATCTTCTCCAGAGACCACTCTAAGCTTCTCCAAGACGATCTTTCTAGATTTTCCATCTGGTGTCTAAAAAACTTCCTAAAACTAAATGTCTCAAAATGCCAAGCTATCACCCCTCGTAAGCGTACCCCTCTTCCACCTAGATAGATGTCTTATAAAAAGCGTTCGAGCACCGATAGTTGATTCCCTTTCTGATCTTCGATTTATCCGTGATAAAGAGTTCAATATTCGAAACCACATAGATACCTCTCCAAAAAAGGTAACTCTGCACTTTTTTTATAGGGATTATTTTGTTACCCTTAATAAGTTTGAAGACCGTGCGAGCAGTAAGTAAATAGGGAGGCATGTAAAAGCAGATGTCGATAGACATTAGTTTTGAAATTCTGCATATCAAAATGGGAGGGAAAAACCGAGGAGTCAGGAAAAGCGGTAAAGTTTCGTGTGGTGCGAATAAAGGTTTTACTAAAAGATGGTCCAAAGAACTCTCTGATCCTTACGTGATGAAATCTCTGTACATAACGCTCATTAGACCCCTTATTGTATATGTAAGCCAAGTCTGGTCTCCACATTTACTCTTACAGTCCCACCGCTTTAAATCTGTTCAACGTAGATTCGTTCGATTTGCTCTGAAGTTGCTCCCCTGAAATGAACAGCAGCGCCTTCCACCCTACCAAAGTAATCTAATGACCCAAGGGTTATGTCGATTAGCACATTATTATCTTCATCCATCAAATCAAATTCTCCAAAAAATCTCGTTCTAAATTAACCACAATAATCTTCTTTCGATCCCTCACTTCAATAATCTATGTCCCGTATGCATAGGTCATCATCATCAATAACCTGAGCTCCTTCGATTTTCACTTTAGTAAAGCTACCCTAAAAACCTCATTTAAAAGACCCTCCTATCCACCCTAGATCATTCCAACTTGTATTAAGTTCTAGTTGGTAAGCTTAGATTGTTTGAATTTTTTTCTGTTTGTAAATATTAAACCAATAAATATAAACAAAATCTTGGCGAGGGTGACGACCGTGCCCCTTCTCGTTGACTATTTGTTTCTTCAAATATAAACTCCATTCCTAACAGTCTTAATACATTAATCCTTGATACGGCTTACGAAATAGCTTAGGAATTCAAACTTTTTAATTATTGCTGAATTATTTGAAACCGATTCCCAAATCCGAGTTCTAACGTCTAAAACTGGGTGAAGAAGTGGGTAAAAACTCACCGGAGTTCTAAAATGTTGTTAAACCGACATTAAGTAGCTGTTAACTGTTATTTGCGCTATAAGGACTAGGTTGGGATAACTCTTCTGATCTTTACAACAATAGCATAAGATTTATTGATGAACCCAGTCATGAGAACAGATTTCCAGTCGTTTAATTATCCATCTGTGGAAGATTTCAAAATATTGTACACTTTGGCATTTATTTATATAAATCGAATTGATATTTCCAAAAGAGAGTAGAAATTGATGATCAAAATAATTCTTTCTTTTTTTAGTTTCAACTATGATCATATACAATTAAACAAAGTTTAAGCTTTATATGGATCTTAATCTCACATCTATTTTCTTTAATAGTGCAAACAAAAAAAATGTTAAACGTTGTTACGAAGAAAGTTTGTGTTTTATTTTCCCACACACGTGTATGACTTTTTTCATACCAGCCTCAGTACTAAAGCAAACATTTCCAATAGTTCACACGGCTTCAGAGAACCCCAGCCAGCCAGGCATCTCTGGTCTAAAGAAGCTTCCTCATCTTCTCAACAATAATTACCAACTTATTTCCTTAATAGGTTGTCGTAACAAGAAGGGAAACAAAACAAACAAGGTACAACAACAAAGTAAATACACAAGTCGTGGCAAACGAAATTGGGACAACGACCCAAGTACTTATACCTTAAGATCTTCCAATTCAACCTACTGCACTGCCTTGATGGCTTTTCTATGCTATGGGTGTTCTGATATGGGTCACTAAAACAATTTTCATTTTTTTTTTGTTAATTTAAGATTAATAAATTTTATAATGTGAATCTTTCTTTTCAACAAAATTTGTAACGGCAGCGGATGCGTCTTGAACTGATGTTATTACATTAATACCCATGTTGGGCTTATGAGTTCACATTATCGATCAATATCTTTGATCTTTTCTGATCTAAATAAATAACAAAAAAAAACAAAACATTTATGACCATAGAAAGAACTTTTCTTTACCTCAAAATATCCTAGCTGAAGAATAACAGACAAAAAACCATAAAGCCAAACACCGAAACGATTAAGTGCTTAAAATTCAAACCAAAGGAATTCAGCGCCTTTTTGTTGCGCACCTTCCATCACCACAACCCACTCGTAACCTGAGTATGAAGTTAGTTCGAACGGTGTTATGGTTATTCTACCACGAATCCTACATCCGCCCGCCATCATCATCCGCATGGGCACGAAACTCTTGTTAGATTTTATTTTACGAGGACATTACCAATAACGGAGAAGTAGTGTCGTTTCTGGCAGATGTTCTGCAAAATGTTCCTTCTCGCGGGGCAAAAGTAACAGTTGCTTTTCCAGGTACATGTGTATTTGTGTTGTGGTTTTTGCCGGTGAATGTGTGGGGAAGCCCTGTGTGTCTGGGCTAATTTCTGTGGTAAATTGACGGTAATGCAGTTTGGATTTGTTTGAAGTGCTTCGCATGCTGGTGTTTTTTTTCTCTCTAATATTTTTTTTTCAATTATTCCGCGCATGTTTCTCTAAAGTTATGGATATTGATTGAGTTTTACATGAAAGGTTATATAATAGAGTTAACAGCGGTGTTGCTTAGCGGATTTTATGGACAAAAAAGCCACATTATGAATAGTGTTCTTGACTGGCTTTGAGAGACATATGGTCGGTTGTTGTTTGGTAGAGTTTGGATGCAGGATTTTAAGATTAAGATATTTGCAAATTACCACGAAAAGATGGTGCAATATTGTAAAAATAAAAATAAAATTGTATCTTAACTTCTTACAACTTTTTTTTGTTATAATTAATGCAACATAAATGGCTTTTTTTTTTAAATCCTTTTATTGTCAGTGAACAGAACGCGAGCTAAGGAAAAAGAGGAGTGATTTTAAAGGGAGATGACGTTTTGCATTGCAAGCTTCTGAAAATTATAATGGGATGGGAAAACAATATTCCACATTCAAGTTGCACTGCTGAAAAACAAATCTCATCACCAATTTCATGGAAGTTGTACTCCTTGTACTTGATCGGATATAGAATTTGTAAATAGGAGTTAGATAAGAAGGGAAACATAATTACTTATAACGTCGGGGAACCCCAAGCATTTTGCGGCATTTTTGGTGACGACTACTTGGTCGTTGAAAAGAGGTGGTTGGTCGGCTTCCATGATGCAAGTGCCACTCATGTATAGTGGAAAAGGCTTTAGTGACAGAAGACAGCACTGTGGTCTCGACGCTTTATATTAAACACGATTTCTTATTTCTCATTTGGTGATTTTTTCAAGGTCAGAATTTAATGAAATGACGTTTAAGTCCAGATTTTGTCTCTTCTCGATAACGGAATATACTTGGTTTTGCTTAACCCAACTTCATACTCCAAATTCGCATGACAGTACATCGCCTTTTCTAAATCCTTACTTAACTCCACAGGTCTCGGCGAGATCTTTACCTATATTCAACAATATAGTCGCAACCCCTTGAAAGGTACCTGTAGAAACATAGAAAACATAACTCTCAAAAATTTTCCAAGAAGTAGTTCTTCTGCAGCTCTTTGACAGCGCAGGTTTTCCATAGCTATTCTGCACAGGTGGACGAGTTTTGCAGGGATGACAAAACTTCACATTTCTCCATATAGCACGTCTCACTAAATGTTGCCATAAGTAGCTTTTAAATCGATACAGTGGTGGTGGTTATCGATTTCAAGCTACTGGGTTCTTTCAAAGAACTGCCGCATTGTCGATAGTGGAATTTGATTGGCTAAAGCACTGATGAATAGCTTTAGGCGCTCACCTGCTACAACAAAAAAGATTGTATATATGTGATGTTCATATGTGGTGACTGATCCCTCTGTAGTTGGCCAAGTTCAGAAGGTCTCCTCTCTTAAGATGTTGCTTATGAGTTGGCGTATACTTCTAAACAAGTCATAACCTACCGCTTTGAAGAGTTCGGCGGCTAGGACATCGCACTCGCGGCTTTATTTGTCTTCAGCTTAGATATAGCTAGCTTTACTTCGTCCAGATCGGGTAGGCGAAATTTTTGTTCTATTACGCCCAGACGGAATGGTTCATTTGTCAATCGCACTCTTCTCGTGCTACCTTTTTACCTGCGATGATAACAATCAAACATGACACTACCATGAAAGAGAAACATATTTGAGTTGCTGGCAAAAGTCTGTCTGTCTGTCTGTTCCTATATGTTTTAGACTACAGCCTAAACGGTCTTCAAATTTAGAACTAAAAGTTATTTTAACATACTACAGAGGACTTTTTTTAATTTTTTCTTAGCTTAAATATTAAGTGTACCTAACTGTCATATATTCATTAAGTAAAAGCTTATTTTTCTCGAAAACGGCTTCAAGAATTTTTATGAAAAAAATCAGTGTAGTTTTGTAGGTGTGGTATATATTTTGGAGGAAATAAATTTAAGTTGGTAGGCTAAAAACGGGCCCATAGGACCGTTTTCTTTTCTTCGGCTTTCTCGTGAACTGGTTAACCGATTAAAACCAAATTTAATATTTAGGAAGATGTACGCTGCCTAGGAAATTTAAATTTAAAATATTTTCAAAAACTTTTTTTTTTGTATTTTTAATAATAAAACATTTTTTTTTTTGAGAAATCAATATTTTAAAAACGCGTAGGTGATTTTTTTAAATTAGTTTTTAAATGTAGGTTATTTTTGTGCTTTAGTTTCTCTTTTTAATTTTTTTTTTTATTTTTTTAAAAAAAGTTGTTAAATAAAAACTGTTTTATTTAAAAACCGTTTTTACGATTTAAAAAAAAAAATTCACACTTTTTTACATTTTTTAAAGAAATAAAATAGCGTTTAATTTTTTCCGCTAAAACTATTTTGCGCACTTTTTTCAAACACTTTGGTCAGTATATTCGCGGCCGTACCTTGGCTACAATGAATTTTACCCCTTCAAAAATTTGGACATCCAAATTTTGCGTTGATAATGTTGTAAATGTGGTCAATAGTTGATTGAGCAGAAGATCTCCGTTTTTCTATATCAATACTGAGGTGTAGGAACTACGAAGTATGACTTAAATATTACAGTTATTGCACAGCAAATTCAATTATTCTGAATCTGTTATCAGAAGTGCAGGCTGCACTTTTCGACTATACTGCACTAAAAATACCCTTTTTCCCTAGCTTGGCGTAGAAGTTGCCAAAAATAGTTTTAATATCATATGTTATGTCCAGGATGCCGAAAAGCTTTGCTTGGTTGCATCTTCTTTTTCTTCTCCGGGGAAATGCGGGCATATAACCTTTATGTTTTCAAATTTGTCCTTTATGTAGATCGTCGTGAAGCGCTGGTTCACACAACTAAAAGTAAAGACCACTTGCCTGAGTCTTGATGCTACAGACTAGACCGAATATTTTATGAAAACCCAATTTTAAAAAGTCGAACTCAAGATTTGAAGATTTTGAAAAAGTTTCATATCTTCCTCTTCCTTCTTGCTTGTGATATTGAAGTTCTGTCACGTAGTTTTGAATATTCATTGCTTTTATTTAGCTTCCAGATTTTCAGCTCTAGAAAGCTTAAAAAAGACAGTATAGCATTAAAGTGGTTTTTTTCTTATGAGTCTTACCATAGATATCATATTCTTCGTCTAATCCAAAAGATGCTCAAAACATTGCTTTGTAAAGTTCTCCTAATAATTCCAATTCAAGTAGAATAACACACTTTTTAATATTTGCAAACAATGTAAACTTTTGTATTGGTTTTCAATTGATCTAACAAACTTTCTCACTTCTTAAAACAACAATAAAAATGATTGCATTTCAACAATTCTCGCAGTAACAAAAGTATCTTTTATGAAATAATAACCAGGATAATCATATTTACTATTTATCTCCTCCATCAACATTGCTGAGCCATCTGTTGACTCCACCTGTGTACCAATTTACCATTTTAAAAATCAACTTTCTTACAATGCTGTACACTGACCGATCGATTAATAGAAGAAAACTTGAATTCTTCTAAACCGCCACCACGCAATCTACTACAATCCATTGCCATCATTAACATTAACTGCAAACATTTTCAATTAGCAGAGCGCAGAATATTAGCAATACCACATCAAACAGAACAATTAATGCGTTATCCTAGTTTAATTTATGTTCTTTCTTCCAGAGGATGCTGGCAATCTCTGCGGCTTGGCTGTACCATTCGTTTTACTTTCTATTGAATTCTTGTTAAATTAACTGCACCGAGGAGCGTTGTATCGTTAAGTCAGTTCAGTAGTACTTTAGGAACGCGGTTAGTGTAACGCACAACGCATGGATGCGGATGCGCGCATCAGCTAACACATTTGTTTTGTTCTTTGGTGGTGTGTGTTATATTGTTATTTGCTAACGTTTTCTCCTGTCAACAAAGCTAAAAATGGTATTTAATGTGAAACTATAAAATGCTATTAAGAAATATATCTTTGTATTAAGGGTATGTAAATGTTTTGAAATTCCAGCTTCAGGAAGGATTTCTTAGCTTCCAGAGTTGAATAGATTGTGGAATTTTGTGCACAACAAAAACTTTGCTTTCAATTAAAACCAGAAAGTGGTTTCAAATTTACTTTTCAAGCATTAACTACTGCTTTTCTCTGCATTCATTGAAAGTGAAATTTCTTTTTTTCTCTCAAACTTTTCATATAAAGTTATTTAACCTTGAATAACTCTTACTTATTTTAAACCTAATTAAATACTTAAATAGGATTTTTAAGATAATATTTTCCTTTTATCTGCAATTTAATTAAAAACAGAACATTGAATTCATTTTTAACTATCTCAAACAAAAGAGCTGATGCACGAACTCTTTTTTTATTGTATCGTTAATTGCGATATAAAGCATTAGGTGAGAAGGTTTATTATTTTTCCTCGTAATTGATGTAATCATTAATCTAGTAGATGAATTTTAACTCTTAAAACTGAATCAATGCAATAATTATGTTATAAAATGCCTTTGAGCAAGCGATTAGTGAATCTGTAGACAATTTAAGATTTTTTTGTGATAAGACTGATTTAATCGATACATAAAAAGACTAAATTAGACATTTAATGGCTTTTAATAAACAGCTTAAGTTAACTATACGGGGTTTTGAGAGATTCAAATTAAAAGAAAACGAAGTTGCTAAAAAAAATCGAAAGGTATTAAGTGAATCACAGCACAATGAACATCGGCTCAATTTTTTTCGTATGATCTCGAGGTCTAACAAAATTCGCCCCTGGGTATAACCACTTCGAAATAAAATGATGTTCACCTTCGAAGTCAATAATTCAATGTTCTTTCTCACACTCGCATTTTCATCTTCGATTAAAACCAATAAATCTGCGTGAGAAAGCAAATTGTACTTTCAATTTCGCAACAAATCGACATAATTTTCACTTTTTCTTCCTCGCACTTTGGGAACTGCGCGTTAGTTTCTATTTCATGAGAAAACTATCCTTTGAACCATTTCCACAATTGAAAAACATATATTTTCGGCCAAAAAAACACAATAGTACAAAAACGGATGCTTAAACTAAATTGCCATAATATATGCAACAATCATGTCACCCCAATCCATGGGGTATCCAGCACGAATCCCACAAAAACTAAGTAGTTCAAAAGATGCATACTCAATACCGCAGCATAAGAGGTTGCCGTTCCTTCCGCACCATCCTTAGTTTGCCTCCTCACTGAATGACCTTCTTCCACCGACACTGACACTAACTACTCTCAGCATGGGATCCAAAATGTATAAATAAAGCCTTTTCCTTCTAGAGAAACAGCAAAAAGATTTCAATAAATTATGCCCACCAACTTGAAAGAAACGTTGAATTGAAAAGCCTTTTTGCAACGAGTTGAAGTTGCATTTGCAGCGCACAAGAACTCGTATATCTGTGCGCTGCTGCGCTTAAGGAGGCACTTTGGCATTGATACCAGCTATATTCTCGAGGCAAATGCAGACGCAACAGGCAACACCGCGTGGTGAAGGTGACAGTCGTTCGTTCCTCGAATGAGGGTTACAAATGCCTGCTGCCACCAATATCATCGTTCACTAAATAGGTTATTAGAACTTGTGACAATGTGCCGGCAAAAAATAGAGGTCTTTTGTTTTTTTTTGGGTTTCAGTCTTGACTGTTTATTTTACTGTCTGTCTGTCTATCTGTCTGTCTTATTGTAGGCCGAGTTGACGGAAAGGAAAGGTGTTGTTTGGCTATGAAACTCTTTAAGCTGATTATGCATTCGTCATTTTAGTTTTATTGTTATGGTGTGGCGTGGTGGCGTTATTTCGCACACGTGCATACTGGTTAGCCCACACCATGCAACATACGATTTTGTTGTGTGCAACAGGAAATTGCAAATGTATGATTTTCTTCATTTCAAACTTACGTGCGGTCCAGCAATTTGGAAGTAGCTTCTTTGGAAAAGAGGCTATTCGAACTGGTTCGACGACGATACTGCTTTGGGTGGTAATTTTGTTTTTATTGGGTATCGACTTCCTGCTTTGATTAAAGATAACTTTGTTTAATGGATTTTGGGAGGAAGAGTTTGGATCTTATCGAGAGGTTTTGCGGCTTAAGGCTAAGAAACAAATTTGAGGTAAAGATTCAACCTCACATGTGATATGGTATAAAGTGCTTAAAGGGTTTTTTGTGCGTTATAGATGCTTACAAATAATGTACCTTAAATCATACACTCTAAGTCATTTGAATAGATCCAGTTTAAGACTATTTGTTTTCTTGGTGAATTCTCAACGAGCGGGTTATGTGTTCGGAAAAGATATTTGACTCTTTTGGAATTACAATTTTTGAGAAATAAAAAAAAGAGCATATTTGGTCTTATTTCGTCAACAGTGCGTCGAACGAGGTGGCTACATGTCCATTTCTTCAGATGATTTGGCCACCAAACATTTGGCTCATCAAAGTGATGGGTGCACGCACTGTATGACATGTTGCGACGTCTTGTTGGTACCATTTTTTCTTCAAATGATTTCCAATGACACGAGGAATAAACAAATCACAATTCATTTGTATGTAGCGTTCGCTATTCACGGTTATATCATCTCCGGTTTCGGATTCAAGAACAAATGAGCCAATGACCCCTTCAGAATGCAAACCGCACCAAACATTGATTTTTTCGAGATGTATTGGAGTTTCAAGAGTCTCATGAGGATTGTGCTCACTTCAAAAACGAAAATTCTGAAAGAAATGAGCCTCATCGATGAATATGATTTGACGATCAAAATCTGGTTCAACTTCCAGTTTATTCTCAGTTTATTCACCGAAAATACGACGCATTTGATGGAGCGCTGGCTTTAATCCTTGCACCAGTTGGATCTTATATGGATGTAGGCCAAGATCTTTCCCCAAAAGTTTCAAAGTTGTGACCGAGTTGCTGAAAACCGCGTCCGATCGATACATTTAGGTCCTCTTTCACACTCACGTTTACAGCGGCGATGGCTTTTTCTGTACGCTAGGTAAAGGCTAGATTTGGATGAATATTATTCAAAAGGGAAAATGTGGTTATGAATCGATCCATAGTATTGCGTATTAGCTGCTCAAATAGACAATTACGCGCGAATTTTGGAAATTAATTTCCACGATTTGTAACGTTGTTCTAATGTAAGTCTTTGGTGATTTGCCAAAATATACTGAAAAAAAGTCAAACAACTTTCATTACTATGAAAGCTAGTCGAAGTTCTATACCTCTAAAAAAAACAACCTTTAATTCCAGCAGGACCATTTGGTACAAATTTGGTCATAAGAAATAGCATGGTTATCATCGTTCTGTAGCGCTCGCCATTGACGGTGACCAAAACGGCCCAAAACCCACACCAAACAGCAACTTTTTGGTGATGCACTGTAGCCTAGTGAGCTTCGTGTTGGTTGGTGTTGACTCATATGGTGATTTTGCTGGTTGACCAACCATTCATCCAAAAATGTGCCTCGTCGGTAAAGCTAGAAGGATTTTTGGATCAAAATTAGGGTCCTCTTCGTAACACTAAAGTTCGGTCAGCGAACAAACGGCGTTGTCTATGTTTATGAACATTGAGCTGCTGGGCCAGGTGAATCTTTGACGGGCGAAGGCCTAAGTCCCGATGCAAAATTTGCCAAGTTGAAGTCTGCAGAAGGCCAAACGAATTCTTTTGAACAGCGAAGAATCGACTGCCTCGAGTTGCGACCATGTTGTTAGCGGATCTTCCATTGTTTGATGAACAAATGTTGACTTAAAACAGGATAGGTGATGTTTAAAAAACTAATTCTTCTTTCGTTGTTGACCAAGTCACTTCTACCGTGTCTAAAAAAGTAAGTTCAGCATTTATACCATCAGCACCAAATGCTCTGTTAAGGATAAAATCATCTCCTTGGATACACGTTGCTGATGATCTTTTCTTCTTTCTCCTGAGCAAGGGCTTCTCATTTTTTCCGTCGCTCTCTACTGGAGCCATGACCTTTATGACTCTTCCTTTCTCCTGGCCAAGCGTTTCCAATCCTTCCTTTCTTGTTGGCTTCTGAAGCTACGACTTGTATGCCTAAGTTCTAGTTTTGTTTTTAAGCTTAATAGAAATCGAACCAGGAGTTTCTCAGAGGTGGTTGTGGTAATATAAAAACACATGTGAAGTAAGGTTTCTTATGGCTTCTTGTTAAAATTGCCATTTGTTTTCTGTGTTCACATTGTCATTTAGAGGATTTCTCGCTGGAGAGTACTCGACCGGCTGAAGCTGTGGCGATAGCTTCCGATTACAATACTGAATTTCTTCTGCGTGGATGGCCTAAAGCTTCCATGGATATCCGTGCAAGATTTTTGAAACAACAAGATATACGGATGTTCAGAATACTAGAAGAGTGTTTTCCGTCGATCACCAGATGATAGTTTCGCTTGCAGGTTCGACCATCTGGTGACAACCATGTGTGAATGTGCATATTAAGATTAGGGAATCACAAGCTGTTTAACACCATGTTTTTTCCCACTGCGAAATCGATGAATCTGAGTCCGTTTTCGGAGGTTGTTCCGCGTAGACTTTGCTTTTTTACATCGCATTATCGCATTACATTATCTTCTGTAGGGGTAAATAAGGCTTAAATGGAGAAATCTGGCATTCATACGGATCGTCGTCATTTTTTTTTGCTGACTTCGCTGAAGGTTCAACTCCTTTGTCTAAGTCTTCCTCTGACAGCGAAACCGCTTCCAAACAAGCATGAATTCCAATTAAGTGGCATTTTCCATTAATGAAAACTGCAGTTTTTAGCTCTTTTCAGGCCCGTTCGATCTCCGAGTTGTTTACATCAGCTTTGAAATTGGCAAGGGTCTTGGCTTGCTTTGCGCGGCTTCTTTTCTATGTCAGTTTTTTTTCATTTACGAGGGTTTGTCAACATTATTTGTTTGATCAACCAAGTCATACATATTGTTTTTCCTCACAAAAACCAACCAGTTCGTTGGGCCTGTACATTAACAAATATATAGCGGTAGTGTTGGATCTTCATAGCGTACCCTTTCTCCTGCTCCTAGTTCCTAAGAAAGTAAATAAAGTATCCACAACCTATGGTTCCGATGGATCCAACGACCTTCTTACTTCACCTTTCTGTTATCCAGCGGGCAATGCGTCTAAGTGACTATGGCAATTTTTTCATTGAAGCTGTTCTTCTTGTTTTTATATGTTTAACAAACAACCAAATACGAAAACAAGAATCTCCAACATTTTGATTGCAATTTTTCCTTTTTTTTTGCTCTCCAGAGTGTCTCTGGACTTCATCATCTCCAATAAAACCAAAACTAAAATTGCGTATTTGTATCTTCAAGACAATTTCGCCCGTTCCTACCAATTACTATTTGATTTATCATTTTAATTAATCAAAAGGTGTGATTATATGCAAATTGCTGTTAGGTGCCCGAATCCACCATCACAGGCCATAGTGTCCTTTTTATAAGATTTTCCCAAAAAGGCGCTCGCGATTCTCTTTTCTTCCTTAACCATGTGCTTGCGGTTACCAATTAAAATTTTCTAATTAACCAGAACGATAAGAGTAATCCATGTAGCCTCCCCTTAATATCCAGGCACACATGCCTACTGGGATAGCTATTTGAATACTCCTGTTATCACGAACAGTACATTCGCATGCATGGCGGGATCGGTTGAGTTTGAATAATTGAACGCGAATTGAAAGTCTCTGAAAGCTATTATCTATCTTCTGAGAGAAAGAACCTATTACCGACAACCGGGGAACCCAAAGATACTATTTACAGCTATACATAGCCACAGGTTACACCGGGAAGAAGATGCAATGTT
Source organism: Platycheirus rosarum (assembly GCA_963971375.1). Classification (NCBI taxonomy): domain Eukaryota; kingdom Metazoa; phylum Arthropoda; class Insecta; order Diptera; family Syrphidae; genus Platycheirus; species Platycheirus rosarum. The sequence continues at coordinate 122,836,069 of OZ020509.1, read as the reverse complement.
CGCGATTTAGATACATGTTCTCTCTCTCTGAGGTGGTTGCAGTTTGTTAAAATTGAAAAAAAATCATTCTAAATAATTGTAGCGCACAACAGGGTAACATCGGTGAGCTACGTATTTTACAATGCCAATCGAAGAATGCCATCCGAAGATGGGAAAATGCAAGGAAAAACGTTACGAACGGGTTGTATAAATCAATTTTAATTTACTGTTACATAAATCAAGATGAGCAGTTTTTTTTCCAGAAATTCAATCAAATATCATGTTCTATTCTTAATGGGTCAGGCATTTTGATTTGTATTAGGGTTCTGGGAAAATCGATGACACACTTCGGTTCATTTGCATCGGGCATCTTTACATTAATCTTATAAGGCAGCGAGCAATCTCAAGGCTTCATTGCATTGAAGTGGCAAGGATATCATCACGTAATAAATTGATTTCAAGAACAAAACCTTGCATCAGGTTGGTTAGGGAAACAACAAAAACAGATACATTCCTGGGGTTCAGGCTGGGAGTCTCATTCGCAGTTGTTTCCTTAACTTCCTCTGGTGAACATTCCAATTGGATTGAGATGCAGTGGCTAAAAGCAGTGGCAATCTTTAAACGAAGCGTGGCCACCAAATTGCTTCTTGTTCTTCGGTTACCTTTGTTGGTGATTGTCTGTAGGAACTTCTGTGCCCCTTACGGTAGCAACTAATTAAATTAGGAATTTTTATGTAACATAATTATGTCATCGCTATGAGAACAACCTGAAGCTGTTGCATCAGGTTGTTTTCATTTGATGACGATGGTCATTGACTTGCTGCTTGATGAGGAGCGACAGATAGGGGTCTTTAATTGCAGACAGAGGATGATGATGATGAAGATGAAGCACAATGTTAAGGGATATTTACAGTAAGATTGCAACATGCACGAATAAATGAAGGAACATGACCATAAAGTAAATTACTCTGCGGATATCAGGATGTTGAAGGAATTTATGTCGCAATAATTGTAACTCCTAATTTAATGGTTTGCACGTTCCGTGGAAGTATTTTGACAGATTTTCTTTGACCGGAAGGGTTTTTTTACATTAAAAGCTCTAATAAGTTGACTTAAGATGTCTTTGTTTGTGAAGAGAAACTTGGTTTAATCAAAGTTTTACTGCGAAAGAGAAGGGTTTCATGACCATTCTGTAGGACTTTCGAATGGTCATTATGGGCATTAAATAAAGCTATATAAATGTCATTATATGCTTTTGAAAACATAGGGTCTATATATAACTACGTTTTCAGCTGATAAAGTAATTAGATTGAACTGATGGAATGCAATCAAATGTTTCATTTGCTCAATAAGGAGCTTATTTTGTCTGAAGATTTTGAAGGCCTGTGGTCATGATGTATTGGAGAAATCTAATGTTTATTATTTATTTTTTGATTCCAAATCACCATGGAATGTGACACAATTGAACAGCACGTCTAAAAGGTAAACCTTCCATATCAAAATGAGGTTTCGTGAATGTAAGCATTGCGCCCATTTAACGGTATATTAGGTGGCCTTTTACGGTCGACTCTTTAATGTTTGATGGGCAAATTTGAGAGAACCAATCAGTCAACATTCGTACATTAAAGGCGAGGCCGAAATCATCGCCGTGGTCTATGAAAATATACAGCAGAACCTTAGGCAATTGATTCCTCTTCCTCGCCCTTCACAAGAACTCGGATTTTCGCAGACTTCAGCTTGGTGAATTTTACATCGGGATTTTATAGTCAGTGCGGTTTGTAGATTGACTAGGCTTCGGAGAGTTTGGAAGAGGACCCAAATTTTGAATTTTTTTAATTTTTAGCATTTATAGAACAACACCAACTCCCACACGAAGTAAGCCAGGTGACAATGCATTCTCAAAAATTTACCGTTTGGTGTGGATTTTGAGCGGTCTTTGCTCCGTATTTTTTTGAAAACCACGTTGGTTATCGGTTACCGTCTGTGGCGATCGGCACAAAATGATAATACTAATAATATTTTGGCCTAAATTGAACCATATGGTCCTAGACGAGATGTGGTTCCAGCAGAAGGGGGATGCGTTCTTCATAGCGGACGCAATATTAACATTCTTCATGAACAATTTAAGTGTAAGACTATGTATCGCAAATGTGAACCTAGGCCAGACTTTTTCTTGAGGTATTTCCTGAAGTTGAAAGTTTATCCAAATAGACAACACTTAAAATATGGCTTTTAGGTTATTATAACACAGACCAGCGAATTTAGGCAAATCTTTTCGGAAGAGTCATTGAAAATCGAGACACTCAGATCCGTCTAATTTTACACATATGGGCATCCATGGACTTTGAAAGAAAAAAAGAATTTTGTTAACACCTCACAAACAGCTTATCTTATTCCATTTCAACATCTACCCGCCCTTGTTGAAAAACCCATACGTATTTAAGATAAGAAACGGAAGCACACAATCGAAAACCTTTTTCAATACTTTTTCCTGATTAAATTGGAATATTTTTTTTTATTTTTATTATTTAACAAATTCCTACTCATGATTTCGTCTGCGTTGGCTTTAGATAACAGCATTGCAAGTAAACTTCCAGCCATGCATCAATTCAAAAATAAGACTCTCCCACAAGAACAGAGCATATTTTCGGGGTAAAATATAGCCTATTTTTAATCTAGCCGTGTTATGCGTGATTGCGGAACAAACATCCAAATATTCCCATTTATAATATAAGTAGGACTATTAAGTGGAACATATTGCTGGTTTTCGGGGAAGATGAAGACCACTTGTTAATCTGCAATCCACAGGGTTATATTGATACAAATGCTATGAATTCTACTTGGACAACAACTGTCCTAATTCAGTAGGTATTTCATCTTAAGGCTCTATATGTAGAGTTCGCCGGATCACCCGCAGAAAAGTCTTCCGGTTTTGGACTTTTTCGTTTCTAAAGCCAATGAACCGCAGGTATACACCGTCTTTCTACATGACAGTAGCAGCTGATTTGGTCATGATGTATTTTGTCCATGATGGTATCATCAGTGTGGAAGCTCTGATTTTATGGTTGCTTATTCAATCACTGTTTACCAATACTTCAGACATTCGAAGCAACGTCACTTTGGCTGCCTCCAATTTACTTAAATAACTCTTGTACAGTGCTTATTGTAAAACGCATGAAAAGTGCTTTCCATTCAGCTCAGAGGACATTTTCTGATCTAAGAATATGTCACAGATTCCCCGCCACTTAATCCAGCGATCAATTATTATATGCTTGATTGAGAACTCAGGTGTTCAGTCACTTGCAAACTAATATGGTATCCATTTTCTTAAATATCATTCACCAATACTTATGAACAAGGATTTATGTATGTTTATCATTCTTGATGGCTTCATCGTCAGAAAAAAAGAATTATTTACTTCCGGGTCTGCCATCTTACTCTTTAAAAGAAACTCAAGGACTGTTACAAAGAAGAAAAGAACTCAAGATGATTCCCTGGTGGACAGCAACTTTGATTGGGAATTATCCGTTGACTCCTACGGTAATTATTACTTTTGCTTTGACTTGTCAGTAGATGATCATGATTGTCCATACCTAGACTTCTAGAACTCTTATCAAATCTATCGAAAGTACCGTGCGTACAGAAGAAGCCATCGCCGCTGTAGAAGTGAGTGTGGCAAAGAACTCAAATTTATCGATCCGAAGCCGTTGTCAGTAACTCGGTCTTTTGTCGTCCACTACTTGGAAAATTTTGAGGAAAAATCTTGGCCTACATCCTACGTAAGATCCAATTGGTACAAGAATTGAAGCCAGTGATCTATCAATTGCGTCGTGTGTGGGCTGAGAATCAACTACAAGTTGAACCAGATTCTTATCGCCAAGTTATTTTCAGCGATGAGGCTCATTTCTGGGTTAACGGACATGTAAACAAGCAGAATTGTCGTTTTTGGAAGGAACACAACCCTAATGAGACTCTTGAGACTCCATACAAAAATCTAAGTTTGCTGTGATTTACATGCTGAAGGCGTCATCATTTGTCTTTAAATCCGAAACCGGAAATTCGTGATTTTGTTATTCCCCATGTCATTGGGAATCATATGGATAAGAAATGGTACAAACAATACGGCGTAACATGCCATACAGCGCGTGCAACCATCACTTTGTTGAGCCGAACGTTTGGTAACCGAATCATCTCCAGAAATGGACCTGTGAGTTGGCCAACTCGTTCGTGTGATTTGACACCTTTGGACTTGTTTTTGTGAGAGTACTTCAATTCTCTGGTCCATGCTAATAAACTAGCAACGATTGATCATTTAGAAGCCAACATTTTACGCACCTTAGACGAAATAATAAGTGGTGGCGCAGTCACGGAGGTCATATGCCAGATTTTTTTTTAAACATTAAATGCCATGAATTTTTTGAGTTAATAAAGCCAAAATATTGGTCATTCCATTGCATTTGTTGTGTTTTATTTTAAAAAACAGCGGAATCCCAATATTTTCCATTTCTGTTTCTAATACTCTGGATTTCATCTGATATATGTTGGCCATCCTTTATAGACATAGGGTCATCCTTTAAAACACTTCAGTTTCATGAATCAAATCAATCAAAGAATCTAAAATTTGTTAGATGTCGATAGGACAAATCGGATACACTTACATTTCTTCAGTACAATCGCAATTTTTTTATTGCTTTCCTAAAACAATACCACAGTAGTACTTGCATGCACTGCCACGAATTTCCATCACCCACCTTTGACTTCAACTTTATACGTGATGTTAAGTATAAGGATTCTTTCTATAGCCGCACCATACGAATGTGTAATGCACTGTCTAGATCAATTTTTATATTCAAAATTTTAAATCGTATCCGTATCAGTGTCTTCTTTCACTTCCTTGCCTATTACCCTTGTGTTCTGTAATAATTTAGGGATAACACCTGTTTCATGTCTAACCATCAAACCAAGGCTTAAAAATCCATATGGGAAGGTTACTGGAAAATATTTGTATTTACAGATTTTTGTCTGCTTTTGCTGTCTGAACTTATGTTTTCCTTTTTTGTGTATTGCCTGCATTTATTTTGTCAAGTCAGAGCAACTTGTAACAAAATTCTTCGCTGATCGATTGCATCCCGCTCTGGAATCCATCCGTTCATCATGTTCAGACACTCTTGAATGTCTTGATAAGCTTGTAGCCAAACGGTATCTTTTGCGATCTCAGGGTAATTAGCTAGAAATGCGACGCTGAGAACAAACTTTCATTCACACTCCTTGTCTGGACGGCCATTGTCGTCTCAGTAATGCCCATAATTAGTTCCAATAGTGCTGGCTAGATGCATCTCTCCAACAACTTCAACATTGTTCGCATAATTGAAAAGATGTGTTCGATTTGCTGTTGTTTTCCTGGCCAGATTATCCCATCTATGATCATGATCTGGAATCACAACTCATCCCGACAACTCACACGATACAAAAAAAAAGTTTTTTTGCCTTCAATACTTATGTATTGGAGTTAAATGGCGCTACAAGAGAAGACGTTCCTTTTGATTGGGAATTCAATACAGTTTTTAGCTTGACTCCTCTGAAATGATGAACATGTCCCCAACTGGCGTCTATCAATCAGGAATGTTTGGTCGTTTTTTTGCTGATTGAGAGAGAAAATGATGATGTCTTCGTTTATGGCCCCAAACACTTCCACGACATGGAATTGGGGATCACAACGGCATCTATGAAGTGTGTGCTCCGGATTTGTGTGCGAACTTCACGCTTGAAGTTCACAAAACAATTATTCGCTGGGAAATGCGGTTTCGCACCACTAAGCTGATCACGCTGGAAAAACTCCTTTTAAGCACAATTAAGTATGGACAGTGGGCATGACTTACCGTTTTGTTCTTTTACCTAAATTCACTGTCCCAAATCCATACATCAAATCTGAAGCTCATTTGACCGAGTTCCATTTCATGGTCAAGCTCGGAAGTCTTTACCGGAAAAATTTCACTTAGTCCGAACAAAAAGTGTTCTTTTGTACAAAAAGCTGACGACGGCCACCATCCACCAATCCATCATAAACCATTTGTTCCATGGGCTAGAAAATTACCACTTGTGCAGAGTTCTATTCTTTCTTCTTTTTTTTTTTAAATATTCCTGAGTTCTTTGCTAATTAATTGCAGCTTTATGCAAGCCTCAAAACCATGAGAAAGACGCGTGAAAAAAGGTAGCTAGATGGATGCCGCACGACGACGGCTCAGACATGAAGAATCATCTGTAATTAGTTGGCTTTTTTTCTGTGCTCAGCAGTTTCCATTCATCATCTCCATCATTTCTGCTGATTAGGAATTTTTCCGCAGAGTAATTTAATCGTTACCTTCTGTGGTTGGGTGGCGTTAGCCATCACAGACAAGTGATGCTGAGAATGGGATCGCATCGTCTAGCTCTGCTCTAATTACCCGATACTATGGGCAGATGATTAATTAATTATGCAATCTTGTTAATTGAGTTGCATATGTCACATAATACTAATGATTGTTGTTGTTGTTTTTTTTTTCTTGGCAGACTTAACAAAATGTTGCAACGTAAGCAAGTCTTGTACTTGATTCTGGTGCTGATGGTGAGCGCAGCGACAGCAGCGAAAAAAACACGTCGACCTGTTAAGCCGGCGAAAACATTTCCACGGACTAATGTAACACCTTCGCCAGCTCCAATTGTGTCGCCTGCACCAGTTCCAGTGACCGATAACATTGCCGAGGAATCGTATCAGTCGATGTCTGTTGTTGCTCCAAGTGGGGCAGCTATTGAGGGAGAATTGCCAAAGCCTTTGGCTGCTATGAATGCTGAGAGTTCGTCGGCGGAATCGAAGAGTGAGAAGCCAACCATAAGTCCGATTGGGATGATTGAGGAGGAATGTGATCCCGATATGATTGGATTTGAAATAATCACAGGGTGAGTAATGAAAATATATGGTGAGCAAGTACACTCTGTGTCACTTGCATAGGCACATGTAATTTTTGTATTGTATTAAATATTTCAAAATAGAAGGCGAATTGGTAAAACAATTACAGGACATAGGTAGTATTAAGTCAACTTAACTTAAACTAAAGCATGGAAATTAGACAGGCCTTATGTCATATACCTTCTGTGATTTTGTTAATCCCTTTTTTAGAGTTTAAATCTAAAATGTCAGAATCAGAAGTTCATATCTCAGATGTTAAACTGTAACCACATGACGAGGTCATTTGAATTCTTATTTTGACAGCAAAATTAAGTATAAAATAAGAGGTAAGTAGAATTTTTAGAAAATAGGATGAGTTGCTTTTGAAAGTTCTTTTATTTCATAAGAAGTCTACCCCGACGAGCATAAAGTAAATAAATAGTAAAATTGAAAAAGGATGTCGTCACCCATTAGTTTTGAAATTCTGCAAATCACAATGGGAGTGAAACGCAGAGCCAGACACATTCACCACATTCGTGTCGTGCGACAAAGAAAGAATGTACTTAACAGTAAGTTTCGAAGTCGGGCTCAAGTGTAAACTTGTGAGCATTTCTAGCATGAGTATTAAATTTGCAATTTCACTGGAGCATTGTTTATACAAAAATACCGAAACAAAATTACGTTTGAATTCTATCTAAAAACAAAACTTAAATGCGTCACCTGCCTAAATATCGGAATAAAAGTCAAGTTTTGATGAATATAAGAAAAGTGTCGGGGATAAAACGGAGCCTTGAGGTACACCATCATTTTATTCTGGGAATACCATATTTAAATATGTCCAGCACTACTTGTTCTACCTGGTTCGAAAGGTAATTATTAATCCAAAGAAGAATCGATTCATTGAAACCAAATGCACGCATTTTCGATAAAGAAGCTTTCGAAAAGTCTAGTTATTGGTTCTTATTTTCGGTAAGATAATCCACGCGATCATCAGTGGAACTATTGCCATCAAATTCATAAAAAACAAAATAAGTTTCTTATCCCCAAGATCTTCTTAATGTTAGGGTAGGTTTGCTGGGGAGATGATACGGCAATTTGTTGTATAACCTCACTCAGATCTCAAAGAATACATTGTGGTGCCTGGGAGAAAGTAGAAATGCAGCGTTTCCATTTCAGAAACAGAAGAGACATTAATGTAAAATTAGGTATGGGCAGCTTCCTCAAACCATTTTGAATTAGCAGCGTCACTTTTTTAAAGATAACCCAGTTCGTCGAAAAAGTGTTCTTCAAAAACTGTTTTTTTTCAATTTGAGCTAGGTAAGGTAATTCACTTGGGATCATCATCATCGCATCACCATCTACACAAGGCTGATGTGGTAATGCCTTTTATGCTTATGTGGGTTCCCATTAATTTGTACTCTTTAAGGATTCTAACCGTGAGCAACAGTTGATGCCTATTTAGTTTTTTTTTATAATTAACGCGCGCACAAGGGACTATTTGTTTCCCTTTTAACGTAGAACACACTGCGAGGGCATTAGGAAGATAGGGAGGGGAGAGATAGGAGGTGTCGATTAACATTGGTTTTAAATGTTTGCAGATCAAAATGGCAAGGGAAAATCTCGCCGGGTAAACTATTCCAAATTCGTGTTGTTTGGCTAAAAAAAGAATCCCTATATTTCACGATACGTCCGAAATTGGCCTCAAGGGTGAACTGATCGGCATTCCTTGCGAGACGAGTATTACGGGAGAAACTTTTAAGGAGAGGAATGCAGCTGGCTACTTCGAGTGAACATTTTTTATAAAAGAAACGATAAAATAAGGAAAGACATGAATCACTGCGTCGGTGTTTGAGAGGGGAATTGTTTCAGCGGCAGTTCTACTTCCTATCAATCTTAACGCTCTTTTTTGTATTCTATCAAGCAGGTGAAGCGATGTTTGTGAAGCACCTGCCTAGAGGTGGGAGTTATACTCGAGTTTAGGGCGTATAAACGCTTCATAAATTGTAGCCAGATCAGAAGGGGAAAAATACTTCCTACACCGTACAGAAAACCTAAGCACTTAGCAGCATTTTTAGTGATCTCAAATATATGGTCGTTCTAACGGAGGTCGTCGTTGACACACATACCGAGTACTGAGAGCTTTTCGGTTTCTTCGATGTAAGTGCCATTCATGGACAATGGCATTGGGGGTATGTTTAGCTTTAACGACAGAAGACAGCATTGAGTTTTCGAAGCATTAAACTCAACACGATTCCTATTACCCCATTTGACAATGCGGTATAAATCGGAGTTTAATGAGCTTGACATATTGTACGTCCAAAGGCGAAGATCGTGAATTATCAAACGAATATGAAAAGCTGAGGGTAGAGTCGTCAGAAAAACAGTTAAGTGGATTAGAAGCAACAGACAAAAGCGGGGCATGTTTTATGTGCTTTTCCTTGAAATATTTGGTGAAAGAAACCCGACAGCTGTCCATGTTTGACCATTCTTTGTATACGGCTTTGACTCTGAGTAATTTTTATTTTATTTTATTTATTTTTGCCTGTGTCGAATAATACTTTTCAGAACAATAGTCGTAATACTATACGGCCAGCTGATTATTGCATACTAAGGATTTCTCTTTAGCGGCCTGGATTTTGCTGGCTACGAGAAATATGAAGGAGCTGCACAATAGTCAGCTTGTATATATCTTGAGACAAAAAGACATTAATTCTTTTCAGATTCGAAAGTAAAAAACAAGTCAAAAGCATTGACAGATTGGCCTAAAGTGTCAGATGTGTGTATTGGCTCATCAATAAACTGACTAAATTTGTCAATGCTCTCTTTCATTGTTTCGTCCTGTTTAATTGTTATTATATTATGTTGTTTTTTTCTAGACTTTCTAATAATAGTAGTTCACTCATTCCTCAGTTCTATTATTCCAATAACCTATGAATTTCATATTAGTTAACAAAAATTAATTAAAGAAAACCACAAATAACTACAATAAATAAATCTCCCGATAACCATAATTACAAGAAAACTATTCAAGGGACGCTTTGATTTGAAATTATGACCGCCCCAAGACATTATAGATGAAAATAAATTAAATCTTAAAGAATGCTCTTTTAATTATTTTGATCTTTCGGCAAATTCATAAATCAATAAATTCACATTGATAACTGTTTTTTTTTCGAATAACACACCCAATTAATAAATTCCAGAAACAAAAGACCCACGAAATCACTTTTCTGAATGCCTCATCAATTAAAAAGTGTTGTTTTACAACTCAATCCCAAAGATACTTTCAATTTCCATGCGTATTAGAATTTTCTTTCAACAGTCCACGCACTTCAGTGAATTAGCATATTCATCGCGGATACACAAACCCACATAATAACTTTCACCATGCGTGTACATTCTAGACAAAATCCCAAAAAAGATAAAAATGTCATCTTAATTACCGCCTGTTCTAGCATCTTAAGAAAACAAGAGTGGTCCACAAAAAAAAATTCAAATTTATTTTATTTTCACATTGCAGTTATGTGTTGTCCGCACCATCGAAACTCCTGGACACCATGCCCGGAATCCTCATGCTTACAGATTGCCTGGAGGCATGCCAGCTCAATGAATCATGCAGTGCTGTCAACTACGAAACGGGACTTTGTGTTCTTTTCAAGTCCAATGCCGATAAGCTGCCAGGTAAGAGCAAATGGTGCATGCGTAAATTGGTCCACACATCTTAGGGCTTACATGTCGTTGTGACGACAACGTGTATTTTTCCAGGTTCCCTGTCCCGTTCGCAATTCCCTGTTTTCACCATTTACGCACAGAAATCCTGCCTGGGAGTGCGTCCATGTTCGAAGGCCTGGTGCATTGACAGAGTGCAGAGTCACCGTTTGGTTGATCATATCAAGTCCAGTCATACGGTCTATTCACGACGGGACTGCCTTGAGATGTGCTTGGGTGAAACTGAATTCACTTGCAGGTTAGTTGGTCAAGGAGTGGCCAGTGGTTTGTATAAATCACTTTCATTTCTTTAATCCGTTTTTGTGTGGTGGTTTAGGTCGGCAAACTACTATCACCATTCCGGACTCTGCGAATTGTCTGATATGGATCGCATAACTCTAACTGGGTCATCACACTTCGAGCCTTATGAAGGATCAGACTATTTGGAAAACAATTGTGCAGAGGAGCCCAGTAAACTCTGTGAATTCAAGAGGATTTCGGGGAAAATCTTGAAGACAGTCGATTCCGTCTACCAGGACATCAATAGCATCGAGGAATGCCGCGATCTTTGCTTGAACTCTCCTTACAGGTTTGTAAAAAAAACAAGGAATTCCTTGAGATTCTTTAAATAAAACCCTTCTCTAGATGCCACTCCTATGACTTTAATGATACCGGTGATATGGTCTGCCGCTTGAGTCATCACAGCCGGGCTACTCTTACAGACGTCCTCGACCCCTATCTTGATGTCCCGGAAGCAGCCACCTACGAGCTTTCCTCCTGCTACAATGTCTCAATCGAATGCAAAGCTGGTGAAATGATCACCAAAATCAGAACATCGAAGCTCTTCAACGGCAAGGTCTACGCCAAAGGCTCGCCCAAGTCCTGCTCCTTCAATGTAAACAATTCTCTGGAATTCGACTTCCGTATGGGCTACAATGACCTCGAGTGCAACGTGCGCCAAAGTGCCTATGGCCGATACATGAACGACATCGTCATCCAACACCATGACAAGATCGTTACCTCCTCCGATCTGGGCTTAGCAGTCTCTTGCCAATACGACTTGACCAACAAGACGGTATCCAATGACGTCGACCTCGGAGTCACAGGCGAAATTGAATCCTCACTCAGTGAAGAGATCATCATCGAATCACCGAATGTTATCATGAAGATCACCTCCCGTGATGGCAGCGATATGAAAAGGATCGCCGAAGTTGGTGACCCTCTTGCGCTCCGTTTTGAGATCGTCGAACAAAACAGCCCCTACGAGATCTTCGTTCGCGAACTGGTGGCAATGGACGGCACCGACAACGCCGAAATCACCCTGATCGACGCAAATGGCTGCCCCACCGATCATTACATTATGGGCGCCATTCAAAAGCATTCGGGAAATCGCAAGGTTCTCCTATCCCAGTTTGATGCCTTTAAGTTCCCTTCGTCGGAGGTGGTGCAATTCCGTGCCCTGGTAACACCATGTATTCCAAGGTGTGAGCCGGTTATTTGCGATAATGAGGACATTGCAAGTGGCGAATTGAAATCTTTGGTATCGTTTGGACGCAGGAGGAGGTCCGTTAATGCCACAGGTAAGAATTTTTGTTGTTGTTGTATTGGTATGGTGATGGCCTATGAAAAGTCTTTTGTGATTATTATATTCATTCCTTTTGGGTGTCTATGTCTATCTTCCAGAATTCACAAGCCGCCGATCGAAACGTGATGTCAGCCATAAGCCTGCCGATGATAACATCCTGCTGGTGCAATCAATTCAAATTACGGACAAATTTGGATTCAATCAAGGAGACGACAATACATTCGGCGATGCCGATGCCAAGGAGAAGATCTATTCTGCTGTTGCTGGTGATGAGATGCTTGAGTGCCTCAATGGCTATGGTAAGATGTCAGGGGAGGGAGAATTGGAATTTTTTTTTTTTTTTGGAGAGTGGGTCGATCGGTCAGTCGGGTGTGATTTGCGGTTTGAGTTCATGACTTCTGGGTAATTCGTTTGCGGTGGACATGGAACTATAAACTGGTTCTGTATATGTTGGGTGCGATGATTGAAGCATACCACGAGGCCTGATGAGGTTAACTGTGTGGAACGAATTGAAATTACTAGTTCACGCGAATGGTCGTAATGAATCAATTTATTTTTAAATTTTCGATCTGCCGGTTGTTTCGTTTGTGGCATAACTACGAAGGTAGACTATGATTTGCGGCGGTTTTGGTGTGAAATGCTCAGTAATTAGAGAAAAATATTGTTTTACTTTGAAGCGTCTTCATTAAGATTGGTCTGGTACATATATTTAACGGTTTTGATTGAATCTAAAATGTTTAGAGAAATGAGAAGATAGCAATGAATTAATTCTATTTTGGTTTCCTAAAAACTTCAAATAAAATATTTTTTTTTTATATTTCGAAGCGCTAAATAAAGCGGCAGTAAATATTATTCAATGACCACTTAACCAAGGCTTTAACATCACAAGTAATTAATTCCGTTTTATCCAACACAAACCTTTTCATCAAATGACCGTAAAACCATGATAACTTCATTATGAATCATGAAACAGCTTAAGCCACAAGAATTTTTTGTTCTTAAATCAGCCATCTCATCAAGGCTTAAACAGCATTTAAATGTCACTTCATCTTCGAAACCAGTACCTACTTAACCTCCGACCGGAGAGCCATAAAACATTTCCCAGTGGCCCACCATAAGAGTCGTTTCCGCGCACATGACAAAGAGGCCATAAACGTGTCCGTTCCGTTTTTGGCAATAAAGTATTCACTATTCCCAACGCTGTAAAGGCAGAAGACACACATCCAAAAACGACTTTCTCTGTTGCGGTTGCAATGTCTCTGTATGACCAAGTTCGTGGTTCAAGGGCGTCCCACTTATCTGATATTTGATACGAGTTTTATAAACTTTCCCTACAAAAAAAAAGTAAAATTATACCATAACCTAAAATATGCAAATTTCCCTTTACAGGACTTATTATCGCATCAGCAATATTCCTGCTGGCTCAGCTAACAGTAATTGCCATTTGGAAGAAAGTCCACAAGCGGAACAAGAAGGAAAGCTATCTCTACAACCAGACACATCCCAACACTCCATCTAACTTCGCCCCCAATATGGTCTACGGCCAGCCCTGTGGAAGTCCCAGTGACACATTAGGAAAACTTTACGACAGCGGCATGTCAGGACGATATGGCCAGCAGTACTGAGTCTCAATGTCAAACAACCCCGAAGCCTGCTTAAAGGTGGATAACTAGAGATAAAAGAAACTGGAGAACCAGCTTCTGCTAGAGTAGATTTCAATTAAAAGCAACTTAAGACTTTTTTTTTAATTCTATTTATTTAAATTAATTTAGTCTTATTTAACTAAAAAAAGGTGCTCTATTCTATGCCCGATTTTAATAACCAAACCTGGAAACCCTAAAAGAAAAAAAAAACAGTTTTAGATTTTATACCTTCAATTTATATTATAGAATTCTAAGACCTAAGTGAAAAAAAAATATAATTAATCTAGTATTTCCTATAAAAGATGCATTTTAATTTTTAAGATACACTCAGTATGGAAAAGATACTTTGTTAAGATCGGGCATTGATTCAATTGAACTTAAGTCTAATATTAAGAAGCAGCACTCTTAACTAGTAGTTGTACTGTAGTTACACTTGAGCGTAATGATGCTTCACTTATCTGTAAATAAGTAGTATCCAATTTAGATTTATAAGATATTTCTTTCTAGCTTAGTATTTCTATCTTTTATCTAACAAAAAAAAACACATTTTTTATTAAAAAGCGAAAAAATGACATTTTGCGAAAGTTCTTGTGTGAGGAACAGTTTTGTATCAAAATGTTCTGAGAAATGTTAAAAAATATTTCTTTGAAAATGTTTTCAAAAATTCTTTTACTAAAACAATTTAATTTTATGTTCTAATTTAAGATAAGAATTTTTCTTACCAGTAAGGTGTCTAGTTTTTATTGAAATTGAAACTTCTTCTTTAGACAAAGCGATTTTATTTTAATACTTAGAGATGAAGAAATAAAATAAAATGTACTGACTTAGTGAATAATAATAATAATAATAAATCAAAAACAACACTTGTTTTATTTTTTTAATACAGTGGAACCTCTCTTAGACGGAGAGAAGTCAGAATTGTAAGTAAGTTTAGTAAGAATAAAAAACAATCAGAATTGGACAGCTCATTCGATTTCTATTAGTTTTGATCGCTCCAATAAAGAACGCAAATTAGTTCTTAGAGACAAAAATAAGCATTTTTGTTCTTAAAGAAATGAGAATATTTTTTCAAAATAAAAATCTTGAGAATGGCTTTAACAATTTGTTTTAAAGAGCCCATGTTAAACATTTATTTAAAAAAGTCTAAAATACAAACTTAAAAACATCGTCGGCCCACATTTAAAATCAAAATTAAAAAAAAAATTAGCAAAATATTGATTTAAAAAAAATAATTTTTTTGTTTATGTGTTCACATTCTTAAAAAAACTGTTAATAGACAATGATTTATTGCAGAATTATTCGGGCTGCCCACCTCTTCTTGAATATCAATTTTACTTGAAATCGTATCGATCCCAAGATAGCCCAAGAAAAGAAGGACCTACGATGGGCAACAGTTAATCCCAACATTTTAATTTATTTTCACCTTTCTCTCTTCTCTTTTCACTCTTTCTCCACCACCCCTGGTAACGAAGATAAGGAGCGGCTGATACCTGAGCAGTTTTCCAACTCCTTCATGTTTTCATGATAAGTACAGTCTACGACTAAAAGAGAGAAGGACGGATAGTGTAGTTTGGCTGTTGGTGATTCTGAAAGAACGATTCTGGAATGCCAAGTGTTCTAGTTTCGTACTAAGTAAGGTCGCCAGCATTTTGCCTATGATGGTATGGTTTAAAATGTTGGAAAGAAGATATGATATGAGCGAAATGAGTGTGACGGGCGCTTGTAGACTTTTCTGATTGAGACGCCCCGAAGAGATAATGAAATCATAATGAAGTGGGTTTCTGAGTCACTTAAAAATGTGACTTATGTATGTATCACAAATATACTGAAGTTTGCGTAGTATAAACATTGAGATAGGTATTGGAGGCCAGCTGACCCTTGCAACACCTGATATAAAATTAGAGAGTGGACTGGCACACCACTCTAATAATAAAAACACTGGGAACCACTCTAGCGATGCTTATATGGACTGCTATGTGGATAGGCCCAGCGCCAGATTAAGCCAAAATAGGCTGGTGCTGGCTTTAAGCTCGGAAGAATACTTATCGACCGCATATTCGGCGTACAATGGCTACCTTCCAATTCACTAAAAAATATGGATTAAATTGTATTGAGTGAAATAATTTAAACGCCATTTTATTTCTTAAAAAAATGTTAAAAAGTGTTTTTTTTCAAAATCGGGTTTTAAATAAAACAACTTTTTAAAAAAAATAAAACAAAATAAATTAAGAATACAAACTTAAGCAGAAAATAAACATACATTTAAAAGCAAAATTAAAAAAATATCACTTACTCGTTTTCAAAATATTGATTTTTCAATTTTTTTTTTAAATTATCAAAAGTACAGAAAAAAAAATTTCGAAAAAAAGTTAATGCGAAATTACTTAGGCAACCTACATTTTCTTGAATATCAATTTTGATAGTAATCGGATCACCAGTTTTCGAGAAAGTCGAAGAAAAAAAAAACCGACCTATGGGAGATACCGTATTTAGCCCACCATATTATTTTTTTTTCGCCAATATATTACGCACACTGATTTTTGTTCACACAAATTCTTGGAGCCGTTTTTGAGAAAAATAGGCTTTTACATAACGTTTGTATGGTAACCGTAATTTATAAGCTAAAAAAAAAAAATTGAAAAAACTCATCTGTAGAATGTCAAAATAACCTTAAGTTCTAAATTTGAAGACGATTGGCCCAACCGTTTAGGCTACAGTCCAAAATACATCCGTACGGACAGACAGACAGAGAGACAGACAGACGGACGGAATTGCCAGTAACTCAAATATGTTGGTCTGTTTGTCTGTATGTCTGTCTGTCTGCTTGTCCGCCTGTCTGTCTGTCCAGGTGTAAATCGATTCGCAGCTTAAACAGGTTAAGCGATTGCGTTCAAATTAGATATGTGTGTACCTCTTGGCATTCCTCAGAGCGGAAATTGAAATTTTATTTTTAGGGCTAAAAATAACGATACCTGCCATATAACGATTAATGAAAAGCTTATTTTTCTCGAAAACGGCTCTAACGATCGTAATGAATTTTTTTTGAGATTTGAGGTAGTAAGTATCAGCCAAATTTAGCGGAAAAGTCTATTAACGGTACCTTTCATTTAAGGTTTTTTTTTTTTAATTTTCGAATTTCTCGGTAACGGCTTAATAGATTTCAATAAAATTTTATATTTAAAAAGATCTAAGTATCCAAATTAATTCTACATACAAAAATTGTGAAAATTTAATATTTTTAAAATTTATCAAAAAATAATATTTAAAATTTTAAAATCAGGTGAAAATTAATAAATTCTAAAAAACTGCATAACAAAATTACAAACAAAAATTTTTTTCAAAAAACTAAAAATAAAAAAACAGGATTTTATCAAAACTGGTCCTACAATTTTCGAAATACTTTTTTCATAAATTCTTTGTTATTTAAGACGTGTGATGGCATACTTATTTTTACTAAAAACCGTTAAGTATTGTGGTTTTGATACTTTTTATATATTTTTATATTTATTTTCAAGGTAAATGTTAATTGTTTGTGTCAAAGATGTAATCGGGTACAGAGCAAGTACGTGCGAACCAGTCGTGCCCATTTTTTGTCTCTGTAGTGCTTTTATTGTAGAGTTTTGTAAATTGCAGTTGCATTTTGTTTCCCAAATTATTCTGTCCATCGTTTTGTATATTATTCTATTCATCTGAATCAGATATCATCGATCGTGGATAGATTCCTTTCATTTGGAGGCGAATTATGATTCGAACGAGGTTGTCATGTCATGGCATAGGTATAACGTACACTGGCCACGTTTCTACTCAAATTGAAGAAAACAGCAAGGCACAAATTCATCCAATACCACAAGCTCGTTGGGTAACTGTAGAATGGCGGCAAGTCCACATGTGTCACTTTCGTACCCAACCGTCAAGACACAGTTTTTTTTCTGCTGATCGACGTAACGTAACGTAATAGACCTAGAAAAGCACCTCTGTTCAGAACGATGGTATGTCCGTAGCAAGAACTTCGATTTCATACGCAACCCATCTAATTAAAAAGATGGCCCACTCGGTTTTTATATAAATAATTCTTGTTAATATTGATTTAGCTGCGAGGGGAGGGGGTTATCGTTATAGCTAGAATGCAATTCTCACATCTTTATATAGAACAATTAACAATAACTACAAAAGGGAAATCGAGATGTCCTTCAATATCAACTGTCAAACTGATCACCTTGCGGCCCAATCAAGGCACTTATTCCAGTATCATGATTATCCAGGCTGCCAGAACTGTGGATATCCCGAACAAAGTCAAAAAGAGGTATTTTGACGTCGAACGTTTACACGGGAAGCGGACGGTTAGAATGTTGTTCCAAAACGCTTGTAAACGATAAAACGAATTTTTCAAGGTTACAAAACTCACCCTAAGCTTGCAAAGACATCAAGGAAAAATCATAGTAGAATAGCAGTTATTATTATGATGTCATCAAGAAAAAAATCCAAGTTTCGGGCATCCTGGTCTACACCATCCTTCCAACGTAAGCAAGGTCTGCCATGTTGCCTTTTAACCATACAAAGTTCCAAAGACTTTCCGATAATGTCGATGTAGTCTGCGTAAGCCAATATCTGCCTGGACTTCGTGACAATACTCCCTTTTGTTGACGTGTAAAAAGATGATATGCTTGGATTGTTAATTCGCAGACTTTTTTATACCTGCAAAGTGTAAAGGTCTAGTCAATTGTTGATTTATCTGGTATGAAAACGTATTGATAGTTGCCGTTTATGGTTTTTAGTATTGCCTAGCAAAAATACCTAACCCAAATCGAACTCGAATCGAAAGAGTGTCGTGGTCGAAACGGAGCCCTGGAGCAAAACCAAATTTATTAAGGAAATACCAGAGTTAAATCCGTACAAGACTTCTTATTTTAAGCAATTACTTATCCAAGGCATGAGTGACGAAATTCGCCTATCAGTGAATTTCCTTCTCTAATCGGATTTATGATAATCAAATGTTGTTTTGTATCTTTAAGTCATAATTCTGAACTTTCTTTAAGCATTCAAAATCTTCCTTAAATCGATTGGAACCATAACTCCTTTGGTTTCAAACAACATACACCTATTTTTTTCTTTTAAATCGTACGAACATTGTCAACACCTGCTATCTAGTTCTACGTACATGTACCTATATTAGTCCCGAACACAAAGTCCTATGACCTATTTACACGACAGATAAATCCAGAGTTCTTCTAGTCTTGACTGCTGAAATGTTCTTATGCTAATGATCTGAGCTGATAAACAATTTCATTTCCTTTCTATTTTCACGCGATCAGAGATAGCAGGTGATTTTCATAGCGCAACACCTCTGCACAACCGCCGGCCGCCATCAGGTGTTAGAATTGGTTTGAATATCTTGTCCTTTCCATCGATATCGGCTCATAAATGTTCTCCCACTGATTCTAATACAAACGTGACCGATATTCTTCGTGATTCTCAAGACCTTAGCGACATTTTATACCTGCATCTCCTCACTCAATCACCCTCTGCACTATAAAATACGTGATGCATTCTAGTGGGTTATCCTAACCTGTTAAAACAAAGTAACGCAAAATACAAGTGAACGTACAGATGACAAGGAACACATAGAACATCCGAAATCCAGGACAAAATTCGAATACTAAATCATTTTGATTTCAATAATATCCTGGTTCTGGTTCCCCTATGCACAATGGTCAGGCAGCATTCTCCAGGCTTATGGTTTCACCTACAATGCACGCGGGTTGAGACTTTTCATAGCACTGGTTGCAGCGATGGAAGAAATCTGATTTATTGCCATCACTGGACAACGATTGAAATCGGTGCGGCCAGCCGGCGTAGAATCACGAACGCACTTGCGGCCCATAACTGTCAGCGATGTGTGCGCAATCATTCATCCACAATGGTGCGCTGCGCCTGCGCTTGATTCAGGATTTGGAATCACTGAAGTTAAGAACCCCTCCTCACTAGGCTCTAGGTAGATGATGTTATGATGAGTCTTCCTTCATATTTTCATCCATAGGCACCATTGTTTTTTCAGCGCCTTGGTGCAATAATGACAATTTTTTTGAATAACTCATTAAGATTGGACAATGGACATATTTCGAATGACATTTAGTTGTTTAAAGAACAAATGTACGTCCTTTATGAGCAACTCCTGCCCAATCAGAGTTCCGGTACCTTTAAATGAAACTGGGTAAGACGTAGTGGCA
This sequence comes from Platycheirus rosarum, assembly GCA_963971375.1. Taxonomy (NCBI): domain Eukaryota; kingdom Metazoa; phylum Arthropoda; class Insecta; order Diptera; family Syrphidae; genus Platycheirus; species Platycheirus rosarum. The sequence goes on along the minus strand of OZ020509.1, from coordinate 122,816,002 downwards.
GATGTTCCTTAACAGAACAATGGCAATCTTTAAAATTGATTTAATGAGGCACCAAAAGGCCGCAAGTAATGTCAAATACAGCCCTGTGTTACTCCTCCATTAAGATGTCATTCGATAGCCAAAGCGGCGGTGCAACTTATGCCTATAAGTTACGACTGCCACAGGCTCTTCTCATGCAAAACGAACTTCTTATCGAAAGTGCAAGTGTTTCGCAGAGGCGCCTCAAGAACCGTCGAAGTGCGTCTCAAAGTAGAGGTGGCAAAAATGACAACTTGATGTGCGAATGTATTCACAGGGAAGAGTACGCCAATTAATTACTCCATAGCTACAGGCTTAATGTGGTAATTAAATGGCCGATTAATTATCGTACAGACACCGATTATGAGCGTTGCAGCCAGCGCTACGATGCGCTGCAGCTATATACTCGAGTGCGTACGGAAATCGGTTAAGGACCGATTGACTTGTTAATGGGTTCGTTAGTCGTGTGTGTACAGAATGTAATTGGCTACTGAAAGAGGTTGTGACAAGCGATTTTTTTTGCGCTTCATGATTTAATTTTCCATGGAAAATGATTTCAAATGAAAAATCCTGTAGGAAGTATATTCGGGGTTGGACGGAATTAATGTTGGGCGTTGGGTTGCTGATTTGCTTTAAATGCTCAGCGAAGTACTGACTATTTGTCTCTAAATTAAGTTGATAGTGGCAAATTCTTATGGGCGATGGGTTTGGCAAGAACTTAGTGGAGTTCCTGAGGATTGCATCAAGAATCGATTGCAGCAATTTATCGATGGCGATAGAAAATTAATGTGTAGTCAAGTTAATAATGATTTCATTTGAAAATTGTAGTCTATAGGTACGTATTTTAGTGCAGATACGTGGTTATAATTATGAGCATACCTCTGCGGTGATCACCGTAATTTCTAGTGTCATTTGGAGTTAAAGTTGATTAAGAATTATTAATTTGAAAAAAGCTACACATAAGTTAGTCTCTTAGGGACTTGATTTTTATATCATCAGAGAAGATAATTTTAAACATTAATTTAAAGTTAAGAAAGAAATTCAAAGGTTAAACTAAAATTGTTGGTCATAAATGTCCAGTATGTTAAATATCGGTAGGAATTAAACAAAAAAAAAATCATGTCTCACACCAATCATAAGTTTACAGAGCTCTATCTGCGGTTCGTTTATGGCAGAAGACCTTGGTTACGATGGCTTAGAACAGGACTCTCGAAGCCTTCGGGTGGCGTCAGCAATAGGGATGTATGGAAAAACTTGTTGAATGATGGGCCCTGATCGGATCTCGGTTGTGTGCCGATGATGATAATGATTATATCTTATGATGAGTTACGACTAAAGTCATTGCCTTGAAATTGCATATGCGTGAATTTCATCTTAAATTTTATGAGCACTTTTAACTTTTAAAATAGCTTCAGTTTCAATTTTGAGGTTATTCAACTTTCAAACACTCTTTGCAGTATTTAGGGTTGTATATCGGAAACAACGCGGCGATAATTGTTTTCTAAGTCGTCAATTTTTTTTCGAATATCGGTGTAGACTAGCGACTTAACATTCTACAGAAAGTAGTTTAGTGATGTTAAATCACACAATCTTGTAGGCCAACTCAAAGGTCCAAAACGCGAAATTATGCGATCACCAAGCGTTTCCTTTAACAAATGAATTGTGGCACGTGCTGTGTGACATGTTGGGCTGTCTTGTTGAAAACACAGCTCCCCCACATCAAGGCGATTTAATTCAGGAACGAAAAAGTAATTGATCATAACTCTATAACGGGCTCTTTGACGGTAACTCTCTGGTTGGCATCGTTTTCATAGAAGTATGGATCAATGATTCCACCAGCCCATAAAGTTGCCATATGGAATTATTTTGCGTTAAAATGCGTCAGAAAGATATTAAAAGCCAGAGATTTTTAGTCATGTTAACCTTAGTGTAAATGGGGGAAGAGGGCGTGGTTGTGGAATTTGTGTATGTATCTACCGGGTACCCCAAACATCATATCAAAAGTTGACAACTATACTCGACGTATTGTAGTAGGGACCAAAAAGGTTTTTCGACAAAATTGAACATTAAGCGATTAAGCACCACTAAAGAGTCTGATAATCGGGTTGGCCCGTGAAATAGGTATAACTTCAACCTATGAACTTGGTGGTAGAACACCTAAGTTGTTTTTCTTTATTCAAAAAGCTTCTACTGTGTAACAGTATATACAGCAAACTAGTTGCTAGTTTGAAAAACACATAAAAACCCATTGACTTCTAAAAAAAGACTTTTTTCTTACCTTTGACCTTGCATACATTGTTTTTGCACACATCCGATCAATGGTGGCTTTGCACTTTATAGTGGTTTTCTTAACGTTTAAGCGAATTTTCAGCTTTCTGGAAATAAATGCATATTATTAATTAAAGGAAGTGCAAGCCTTCTTCTAAAATACTTTAATTAAATATTTAAAGAAACATTAATCAAGAATGTAAGTCTAAATAAACTAAAGCACGCACTTTGAAAAAACAAAATTTGAAAAGAAATTCCCAAGAATGGAGGTTGCATACTACCTCCGATATATGTAGGCTTGGTTGTTCATTCACAGTTTTTTTTATTCATATCTGTTAACATTAAATAATGTAAAATATCAATTTGCAAAAAGTTAAAAAAATACGAAACAAGATTTTAACGAAGTTTTTAAAGGTATAGCGAGATAAAAACTTGGTAGACAAGAAATTTCGAAACAATTTCTTTCAAAATAATCAATTGGAAAAAAAACTTGGTGAAATGAAAATTGATCAAACATTTTCGGCCAAGGTACCCCTACCTCTATAAGGTTCTGTTTTGTCTGCGATACTCTTCCTCATTTTGTATAAATGATTTCTTACCTGGAACTTGTTGTGCACCTCACTGTTTTGCCGACTTCTACTTCCACTTCCTTCGGATGTCAAATGGTAGCTTCATGAGAAATCATTAAACTCTTATCCTTACAACATTAGGTGTGTTCTATTGGTTAGTATATAATCAGCGCAGTATACGGCAAACAACAACAAACCAAAAGTATCGTTTTTTTTAATAAACGCGCGCACAAGGTAATATTTGTTTCCCTTTTAACGTAGAGCACACTGGGTGAGCATTAAGAAGATAGGGAGGAAAAGGAGAGGAGGTGTCCATTAACATTGGTTTTGAACGTTTTCAGACCAAAATTATTGCAAGGGAAAAAATATCGCCGGGTAAACTATTCCAAATTCGTGTTGCTCGGCTAAAAAAGAATCCCTTTATATCACGGTACGTTCGAAATTGGGCTCAAGGGTAAACTGATGAGCATTCCTTGCAAGATGGTTATTGCGGGAGAAACTTTTAAGGGGAGGAATGCAGCTGGCTACTTCGAGTGAACATTTTTTATAAAAGAAACGATAAAATAAGATAAGACATGAAACATTGCGTGGGTGTTCGAGAGGGGCAATTGTTTCAGCGGCAGTTCTTTTTCCTGTCAATCTTAACGCTCGATTTTGTATTCTATCAAGGAGGTGAAGCGATGTGTGCGAAGCACCTGCCCAGAGGTGTGAGTTATACTCGAGTTTTAGGCGTATAAACCCTTTGTAAATTGTAGCCAGATCAAAATCTGAGTTTAATGAGCTTGTCATACGGTACCGTTGCAAGGCGAAGGACGTGAATTATCGAACGAATATGAAAAGCTGAGGGTAGAGTCGTCAGCAAAACAGTTCAGTGGATTAGAAGTGACAGACAAAAGATCATTTATAAAAATGAGGAAAAGAGTCAGAGATAGAACGGAGCACTGGGGCACACCAGCATTTATTTTGTGGGAATCAGACTTGAATCCGCCCAATACAACTTGTACTAACAGTCCAGAAGATAGCTTCTAATCCAACGAATCATCAATCCCAAAAGCACGTATTTTCGCTAAAAGAGCTTCATGCCAATTTCTATCAAATGCCTTGGAGATATCAAGAGCAATAACCTTACTTTCACCAAAGCGATGTAAAGATTTGTTCCAGTGTTCGGTGAGATATGCCATCAGATCACCAGTGGAACGGTTGCTGCGAAAGCCATACTGACGGTAATGGAGAAGCTTTCGATCTTCGAGATATTCTTTAGGCTGACGGTTAGTGCTATGGTTCGGTAAAGGGAAGGGGGATGGGTCACCTTTCTTAGGGTTTTCCATCTTCTAGGAAAGATTCCAGAAGAGGAGAAGCGATGGAAAAGCTTACGCAGTGGCTTTGCCAGTGTGGAAGAACACCTCTTCAGAAGAATCGGGGTATACCATCGGGGCCAGCGGGTTTTTATGTATATCGAAATCTTTGAGAATTCTTGCTTCTGTACGAGTGATGGAATATGGTATGTGAAAACTGTTTTTAACAATTTTGTGTAAAATTAGCTCAGCTATAAGTTTTAAACACATTTTTTTTCTCTAAAGCCTACTGTTTTTGAAATAAAATCAAAAAAATCCATTTTGTTGACCTTTGACCCACCATAACGTACCCAGCGTACACAAAAATCAATTTTTCCTGGGCTAAAATCTTTATAAGTATCTCAACAAATGTTTTGTGAGTCTGAAATATGAAAAGTAAGCTACCATTTAAAATAGTTCAATTTTATATTTTTTCGTACCAAACTTGATAACCACTACACCCTTCAGCATCTTAACAATCATCTGCAGCGGCATGGCTTATTTAGAATCAAGATTTAATAAATTTTAATAAAGAATTAGATTGTGCAACATACAAAATAGAAGTATTTTTCTTATAAAATGTTCATACCACATCATTCTTTATTTTACGAAAATTCCGGATTAGTCCAGAAAAGGATGGTCTTATTATCTATCTTTGGTAGTTTCCTCATGACCATAACTTTTCCTTAGCTTGTATTTCTTAAGCAAAAAAAACTACCGAACTAGCGAACATCATTTGTCTAGTTGTAAATATCCGATACGATTCTATTATACGGCAATATTAATGTTTATACAATATTGTAGACCATACTGAGATAAGTCTGTACAAAAAAGAAACACATAACCTGGTGAGAAACCTCCAGGGCCATAGCTTCACTTTTTTTTTTTGTACAGTTTATTAGAATTTTACATTTGAACTAACACAATCCCCTGCAACAAAACTATACCATCCTCATTATAATTTCGCAATTTACATGCCACATGCCTGCTTTTTTACCATCAAAATTCCAACCAAGCCCTAGTTAATTACTTCCTTATCCTTCTGTGTAGACTTGCGTTTTAATCTTATGGCAACAAGTTCCTCATCCCAGTTGGGGCTGTGGCTATGGCTATCATTGGGAAACTGAAAATGGTTTAACATCTGCGAATTAATTCCTCTACAGGTGGTCGGGAATAGATCTAAATTATTAATTATATCTTCAAATAGACGGTTGGTTAAGCAAGTGTAAGTCAAAGATACAAGTTTGTAAATGATTTAAATGCACCTTGAGATCGGACAGTGTTGCCAGGTGCAAAGTTTTTTGTGCTTTAGTTATTAGATTGGAGATTTTTGGAATTTTTGGAATTGACTTTTACTGAAGCTTTGGAAGAAAACAGGAGTAAGGTGCGCTAGCAATATTCCCCACCTTGAAAAATCAACTAGTCACTGGACTTCAAAATAGCCAATACGTTACCAACTAACTGAGCCTAGGCCAACAATCTTCTCCAGCCAGCTTTGCCCCTAGCTGGATGCCTCCAGTTTTGCACGTAAAGTCGGTCGAGGTCCTCTTTCGTGCGACACTGTTTCAATAGTGTACTGCAAAGATTTTTTAAACAAATCCTGTGTGGTCATCTGGTACAATGAAGAACTTAGGGCGGCCGGCCCTAACTATTGCTAACTCGATTGATTCTATTCTTTTTTCTAATTTCAAATGACTACGGCAACACCTTACGAGAAAATAGAATACTTTGTATGCCATCTGATCGCAGTATAAGGAAGTCGAATCCCTTTTGCGGTTCAGTCGTGACGTACCTCCACGGGAGAACTATACGACAGCGACAACGCTGCTGACGACAAGGAAACAACCTTAAATTTTCATCCTCATGTGTTAATTATGCCATAAGCCAACATTAAGATAAAAATATTCTCAAAATGGCTAAAGTCCCCCCTCCACCCCCCTACACTGCATACAATTATTGAGCGGCGGCTGGGAAATAAGATTTCCTTCCACACAAATGTATCTTGTCTTGTTGCACATTATAGCTTGCCCCATCAAAATGGCAAACGAGGCACCTGCAAAAGAGGCAATAGAGATACTTTTACAGGATAAGCTAGTGTTCACGATCACGCGTTTGCCTTTTAGGGTTCTGCTGATAGAGGAAGATACAAAAGAACCAAACAAAAAAAATGTATATAGATACACAACAACTTACCAGATACACTTCTACTCAGATCGTTAATAACCTTTTTCTAATGAAGACATTAACTAGTTGTACAGTTTTGTGTGGTATGCCAGTTGGGGGTGTATGCCAATGCCCTCTGTTGCCAAAGTCAATGATTGGTGGAGATTCCTTTCGGGAAAACGAATAAATTATAAAAACACAACATTTTTCCTTTGTGTTTAGAGAGTTCTATAGCGAAGCATCGCAAGACTGCAAGGAGCGCATGTTCCTAATCCATAAAAAAACTATTATAATGGCTAATTGAAGGAAGAGTAACATGAGTTGGTAAATTGTATAAGTCATGTTCTTCTGGGCCTTTAAATATGGTTATGGAGATGGTCTATGGCATGCATATTGAACTATAATGGATCGTTTTTTTTCTTTTGCGGAGGAGATTTATTTTTCGGAAAATGCATGATGAAAAAGTGCATTGATATAGTTGTCAAGGCATCTCTGCAACTTTGTATCGTAGTTTTTTAACAACATCATCCGAGCTTAAGAGGAAAAAGCTGGCCATTTTCTCGAAAAGAAGATATTTATATCTCAAGTTGAATTGAAGCCAATAAAAAATCCTCCAATTTTCTTCAGACAAACAGTTGTGACTATCGATGGAAGTAAAAAGGTCTTGTTTCGAACAATTGTTTTTAATACAAGTCCCCTTCAGTTTACATCAATAACCGCGAAGTTATTACAAATACCTTGTTCATGAATTATTAAAACACAATAGTTAATATCAAAAACTGCTATGGGCAGTAATAAATATCTTCTATTTGTTATGGGTGAATTCCTTAGGTACATTCTTTGAACTAACATACCGCAAATACCAATTAAGGACTTCCTTGTCCTAAGTCATTTATGCTTCAAACATATTGCAATAAAATAATATTCCACAAGAATTGTAAATTTTATTAACCGCCAACATGAAATAATCAGAGTAACTAACGTTTTCAATTATTCACACATATTAAATTCTTTAACAACATTTATCTGCAATATATTCGCATTTGACTCAACAATAGATACAAATAAAAGTCGTCCAGATAGTCAATATATGAGTTGCTAACGATTTCTAATTATTAATTTATTGCAACATGCAGCAAGTCGAATTTGATAGTTTATCCATGCCAATAGCCGCCGTTGGGTAAGGCATTAACTTTTAACTAGATAGTTCATGGGTTAAAGACGCCCAATGAGGGATCAGATGTTATGTAACCACTGACACGGAATTTTCCTGGAAAATCACTGCAGGGGCTATTTATTTAATCATTAAGGCTTAATTTTATGGTGGGCTTGTTAGGATTTTATTCTTTGGCATGTAATATGTTATGTAAGCAGCAAATGGGTTTTAATTAAAACTAAGTTAAGAAGACCTGGCAGATATATTTTAGTTTTTTTTCTTCAAAACATCATCAATGGGTCTTAAAAGAATCGATTGTATACATAGTGTATGAACTACGTATTAAGTACAGGAAGTTTGATTCCAATTCCAGCATTTACAGAAGACAGAGGACTTTTTTAAATTCTGTTGCTGCTTTTACTTAACTTTTTTACTTAATCGTTAATATTTACGATTAAGTAAAAAAGTTCAGTAAAAGCTAATTTTCTTCCCAAACGGCTATTGGAAATTTAAAAAAAAAAATAGTGGATCAGTAACTATGGATTATGTTTTGATGGAAAAAAATCATACCATCATATCCACTGGACAACTCAAACGTGAACTAACGACGAGCGTTCGATCCATGGTACATACATGGTAAACAGGCCAGTTGCAAATCTGTTGTAACAGCTCTGTAGGCGAAGCGATATGATGGAACGTGCTTCATAACAGCTGAAAACTGCGATTTTTACTATGCCACATTGATGAGAACTCCGATTTATTTGTATGCGGTTTCGATGTCAGAAGAAGACTCCGACAAATAATCTTAAGCTTTCTTGAAGTTAGCGAAAGAATTACGACGATCCATATTAAGTTCAAATTCCATCATTTAAGCCTTATAATCGCTCATGCGAAAAAGACGCTTTCAAAGAATATTTTTACTAGCTCCTTGCCAACAACAACGAGCGACGAAACACAACGCAGAGGAATGTCAATGTTGAGCGACTCAAATCGGAAGCGACCGCATCAGTATATTCCGATCGCCTATCACTTGAGCCAGCGAAAAACCCCCGGCCTGACAATATAAAGTCCGAAGACCAATGACAACTATGTCAACAAGCCATAAAAACCACAGCTTCGGAAATGGTGGGCTTCTCACAACCACCTCCAAGAATGCCAGAAATCGATTTCGAATGTGCATAAGGAATTAAAGCATACAGGTCCTGATATTGAGAGAAGGAAGGATGGAAAACGCTTACTCAGGAGAAGAGTCAAAGATCAGGAACAAAGTGATGTCGTGAAGATGCAGAGGTGTTTTAACGGCTCCCTGAAATTAAGCCATAGAAAATTACGCCCAAGAGAGTGGAAAAAAGCCCAACAAATTTAGGCGTAATAATTTTGGAAAAAACGTCATAAATATTTTAGGAAAGTTACGTCAAAATATATGGAATTTACACCTTAATTTAGGAAAAAGAGCCAGAAAGTAAAAACGGAAATAATGCCAAAAAATATAAACTTTTTGGCTGAATTTCCTAACTTTGTTTGGAAATAAGACCAGAAAAACAGTTTTTTCCGGCGTAAGTTCCAAAACGTTTTTCGAAATTAGGACCAAAAAAATAAAAAGGTTATACAAGGATCTTTTAGTCACTGCTCTGACGTAATTCTGTAGAAATAAACTCAACGGCGCGCGGGAGTTATTTTGTGATCTTATTCATATATATATATGATAGTTTCTACCCGCGAGTTTGTCAGCGACGAATTGATATCAATTTTTTTGTTTTATTCAAATCAAAACTCGCCAAAGAAATTTTCTCAGATTTCTGCCGCAGAAATGTTGTATTTGTTTCTGAATCTTTATATATTTCTATATTTCTATATCTCCTTTTTTCCTTATCTCTATATTTCTATACTTCTATATCTCTGCATCTCTATATCACTATATCTATGTATTTTTTTTGTTTCCGCGCAAAAGGGGTCTTAGCTACCCTTATAATGTTAGTTAAACACAGCGGGGCGTTAGGAAAATAGGGACGGATATGAAAGGACGCTGTAGCTATATATCTCTATATCTCTTTGTTTCGTTATCTCTATATCTTTATATTTTTTTTTATCTCTATATCTCTTTAGTCTTTATAGTATAGTGAATCATGAAAGAATACCAAACATGTAGCATTCAAGCCTCTCCCACAGGAACCGTGTTTTTTTCAATCCTGCACATTAAATACTTATCCAAATCCGTTAAGCCGTTTAGGCGTGATTGGGGAACAAACAAACAAACATACAAACATTCACATTTATAAATAATTAGGATTAAATGTATTAATATATAAGCGTATGTACATACTTTCAATTTGAAACAAATAACGGAGAATTTTCTGACGTTTTTTCCCATTCGATTTGGAACAAAGCCAAAATGTTTTTTCTTGCGTTTTTTCCAAATTATTTCTTTTGGCCTTTTTTCATTATTCTTAAAGGATAAAAAGGCCCAACAAAAATATGAAAAAAAACAATATTTTAGGCAATGACGTCATAAAATGTGGACCTTTTTGCCTAGGAAAAAAACCAAAATATTGTATGGAGTTTTTTGGCCGTTTTTTTTTCATTTTATTTTGTTGGCGTAATTTTGGCGTTTTAACAGGAAAGAGGATAGAAACAATGTAAGTAATTAAGCTGTCCATATTAACCATCTAGAGAGATTCTTCAATAGCGATGACGTCCAATATCCCAATATCCCGCCAATGATCAATTTAGATGATAACCAAGAAGTTCATCAACCCGACCAAAATGAGATGTAAATAAGTAGCCAGAGATTGCAGCGGCTAAAATGGCGGCTAAGATGGCTCGGACGTGTAAAGTGAATAAACATTTACGCTAAGGTCTTCGACGCCATACCCGAGGGAGTGACCAGATAGCGGGTGACCTCCAACTTGAATGCAGTGTGGAAGATCGAGCAGGCTGGCAGGATATTTTAAACCGAGCCCAGGAGCGCCGTGTTATGTAGAGCAACCAAAAGTAAAAGTTAGAAAAAAAAATTTAAGATGGTGAACTAAGAACGGTACCTCCCATGGGACAGGTTTTTTTACTTTCTCAAAAAAAATATATTTTAAAAGACGTAGCTAGGCAGCCCGAGTAATTTTGGATTAAATTAGTTTCGATTAGTGTTTGTTGAAATTTTTAATATTTTTTTTAAAACCTTACAAAAATCCATATCATAAAGACGGCTCTATTTTTTTACTAGGTACTATGAGGCAAGTTATGGATTCGTGCAAATAAAAATTCTAACAATCAAACATGACATTGCGATGATAGAGAAGTCAAAAAAAGTGGGTCCGGAAATTCCATCTGTCTGTTCGCAACTCAACAGCCTAAACGGATGAGCCAATTTGCTTCAAACTTGGTATTTAGTATTTATTTGTTAGTATTTTAGGAAGTGTTTTTCATTTTTGCTCTGGGTAGAAAAATAACGGTACCTGTGATGCAATCTTTAACAAAAAGTTTAATTTTCTCGAAAACAGCTCTAACAATTTTGATAAAACTTTCTCAGGGTGCTATTTTTTTTACAACAATACATCTTTCAGTTAGAATGAATCTTTCGGAATTTGTTTTATAACGATACCTCTCATAGAACCGGTATTTTCAAATGCGGTTTTATTTATTTATATTACATTTCAAAATTTTCAATTTTTTTTTCGACTTTCTAAAAAAAAATTAGTTTTCGAAATAGTTTGAAAACGGGTTGATTAAATTTTTTTAATAATTTTCCCAGATGAAAACTACAGATTTTCTTATAATAACTTAATTTTCGAAAAGTTTTTCAAAAAAACGACTTTAAAAAAAAAATGGTCGAACGATTTTCAATATTTTTTTTCTTCGATAGACATTTAGTTTTCAAATTTTATTGCATACTTAGTTTTTTCCCGAGAAAAACTCTTAAACTAATTTAAAAAATGAAAGAATTTTCGAAAAAAAATATTTATTTTTATTTTAATATATACATACATATGCAGCCCCTAAGCAATTATCTAGCATAAGAACAAGTTCGTGCTACTGAGTCATGAATTTAATTAAATTTTATTTGACGATGTGACCGCACATATGAGCAAGTACATGCGATAAAGAAATAAAATGACACGTATTTTTTTTCTCTGGAAACTTTTTAACGAATCAAACAATAACAACTCACAAAAATCGAATAAAATCTTTGAAATGCCGTTAATATAATTTAAAATTATTTTCGACGAAGTTATCACACATAAAAGCTAAGGGCGATCCATTCGTGCGATTTATTTTATAATCTCAAAAGCAGGGGTCTTAATACCTCAGCATGAATCAACACAATACCGGCCGTTTAAAGGTAAATCGTAATGGGAGGAAAAAATCGAGTCGAATAAAGAGTTATTCCATATCCGTGTGTTGTGTCTAAAAAATAAGCCTCTATGCACAATAGTTCGTCCGAAATAGGCAAAATGATGAGCACTCTTAGCCATATGTAAGTATCTGGCACAAGTGGTTCGCACGTACTTGCTATTGTGTACCTCATCACATGGGAAGGCAAGATCTATTGACAGAAATAAGTATGCTGATGACATCCTGTTTTTATATTAATTTTTTTTATTTGGGTATACAGTTTTGTAGAGTTTATTAACATACAGATTTCAATTAAAATTAAAAAAAAGTTTTTACTTGATAAGTTTAAAAAAATATTAATTTTAAAATAAAAAAAAAATCATTAAAAATGTTGGTATGCAAAATTAATTTAGCTACCTAGGTATTTTCGAATATAAGATTTGATAGAATTCCAATGAGCTGTTACCAAGAAAGAAAACTAAAAAAACCATTGCGTGAAAGGTACCGTTTTTAGTTTTTTTGTAAATACGTAAAAGCCATAATTTGTTAAATACATTTTACCATTAAGGGGTATTGGCGGTAGAAATCTTTCATATAACGGTATTTGATTTTCGGACTTTCTCAGTAAGGGCTTTTTGCATTGGTACAAAATTTTAAATTTTAAAAGACTGCTAATAAAACATCTGAAAAAATGTCTTCTTCATTTATAAAAAAAACTACTGATTACTTGTAGACCATAAGACGACATAAGAAAGATGAAAATTCCACAAAAAAACAATATTGAAGTAGTAAGTGAATATTACCTAGAAGAACTCTTAATCTGAGAAACTATATGTTAAAGAAACTTCCGGCGCTGATGATACGAAGAACTTTTAATACAGAAACTAATAGGAGACGAGCAAAAAATTTGAATTGAACTCTTATTTCAAATAAAGGTACATATACAATCAGTTGCAATTTTTCCGTTATCTGTCAAATGGAACTTACAAGAACTAAAACAAGTAACTAAAAAAATGTGTTCGAAGGTTTACACTTCATAGAAATTTCGCCAAATACTTGAGCCCCTACCTCACGCTATACAAACACAAAAGATATTGGTCTTCAGTGTTGAGAAAACCTATAAATTCCCTTTAAAGCCCAAAGTTTTCTGACAGCTACACACATCAAGGGAAGCGGAATTATCTGCGCCCGAATTTATGGCACATGATTTCTTTTAAAATAAACTGTCCTTGCCGCTCACGACAATTGTCCTCGCGCTAGGCACTTGAATTCCCATGATTTATGCCCCATCATCTGTCGACATGGATATGGATATACGAGTACAGCTAGCTGGCTGACCCCATGCTCGCCATCATCACACAGTAAAGCTGGGTCAAAAAAATTGGTTAACAAACAAAAATGCCTATATTCAACTTTCGTTCACATGCTGCGAAGTCCTTTGCGTCTCGTCCGGCCTTCAGCACCTCAAAACTAAAACTGCTGCGATCACACAATCCAAACACAATGCCACGATCAAATACCTAGGTTGGGCTATCTTGCCACCGCCAGTAATGAGGCTTTGCGCACAATACCCTGAGCTTGAATCCGGATGGTTGGTCACTGGTCAGTGTTGTATTTTGAACATATTGTCTGCACAATATCGTGGTTCCATGATCCATAGTGAGACGGTGGCGGTGCGGTGCAGCTTCTTCCATCGACACACAGTGGCGCAGAATAGAAAAACCATTTTGGATCTCTGCCCCTGCCACAGATCCTGCTCGCGAATTAAATTTGAATATGAATAGCCGAAGGAGGCCCAAGTATGCGGCCAGTCAGCGGCCGCTTATGTGTTTGTATTTCATTGTGATAATGTGGGTCATTAGAGCTCGCTAACAGTATCGACTGCTTCGATGGAAGATGGAAGACCGTTGTGCCGGCACCTTTTTTTCTATTTTTTTGCTAGAGTGCCCGGCTAACCGTTGTTGTTTGCCATCCTTCAAGTCTTGTGCGCCTCTTGTCCTCCAAGCTGAAGGAAAAATAAAACTTCATAGAGTAATCAGGTCCCTGGATGATATTGATGTTACAACAAAATTGCATTCGCGGGCTGTCTTGTTGTGCATAATGAAGTGTACTCCACTCTATGGACTAACTTGGAAATTGCTGGACTTGGGATTGGATTTGGATGGCGGGATAGAATGTGCGAGGATTTTGCATTGTGAAAGCGTTGATCTTATCAGTATAGCGCGCGAGCTATTCGGTATGAATCTCTTCTTGGATCAAGTATTTTCGACCGGGTTCGGTTCTTAGTGTTGCGCTGTGTGCATCTTTGTGGCTAAAGGCGTATATCGATGTGGCTGATAGGGATGTATCATCTTCTTAAGAGGAATCAGTTAAGTTTTAATTAGTGTGTCTGATAAAAGGAAATGGTAATCCGAACCAGAATGCTGGTTTGTCTACAATATTTGGTGGAGGAAATGATGAAGGTATACTTATATAAACTGATGAATCCTGGGAGTGAATCCTGCTTCTTATCCATCCACCAAACTTCACATATTCGTGCAGTCGTTAGGAATGGAAACATAACAAACAAACCGAAGACACAATGCGGAATCAACAAATGCAAAACTTCCTTCATACTTACAACTTCCTCTTAGAAGAGCCTTGGCATTGAACATGAACAATTACACGCAGCAGGAATCACTTTCCTTGGTCTTGCACTGGAACCATATAGATCCCTATGCCGAGTCCTTTTTTGACAAAAAATGCAACACGCTCCGTAACACTCACAATATCCATTCCATCTTTGACCAACCGAAACTACACGACGACAAAGGAACATCTCAACACCTGGTCAAATCGAGACTCTCTTGCGTGCGTCCAGACTATATTTGTCCTCAAATTCCGCTTCCAAAGTCGACATAGAATCTAACTCTCTAATTGTGCAACTAGTATTTGATTGTATCACACTCCCCGGAATGTGCTCGAGAACTCTTTTGCCTTCCTACAAATTGGATTACATGGCCAGTACCATATGCGACTGGAATCCATTCCTAGCTCTCTGGTTGGACAGATTTAGAAAGTCTTAAGGGCTGTTGAACTGCAAGTTGTGTGACTGCAAAGTACATAATGAAAAATAATTGTCCTTTGCGTAAGGTTAAGGCCTTTTGTTGTGGCCTTATCGAGTCGGCTAAATCAATACTTACTGAGAGACTCACTTATTCTATTATAACCATGCTTAGCCATGTTCCATGGCTAAATCTGACTGTCTGGAGGCTCTTTAAAAGGGCAAGGGAAATTATTTATATATTTTTTGATTCCACTTCCTGGATGGAGTGTGCAGTGAATTCTTTCTGACTGCGTCTAGCAAAATTACCAGAGGTAGGGTGGTTTTGTTGTTTGTGGACTTGGCGGCCCTTAGGCCTAAGTTCTGGAACAGATTTAGCATTAAGCATTTGTATAATGAAGACAAAAGAGTATTTTCTGCTTTAAGATTAACCACAACCGGTGGTGGAAGGAGTGTAGCTTTTCGAGGATTTAGTTATATCCTAGGCTAATGTTGTGTAGAGGGAAATGAGTTAATTTCATTGCAAGAGGGGGAAACTGGAGAGAACACTCGCACTATCTGAGAACGTGCATCTGGAGCATTTCGTACACAAGGGACCGCAAAGGTAGAAACGTGTTAGATTTATAAGGGAATAACCAAACAGTCAAATATTTAGAAATATCCTAAGCAGTGTTGCCACTGCATAACTTTAACTTTTTTTCCAAAATACAAAAATAAGAAATTCTATTCAATTGTTTTATTCAATGATTTTGTTTTGAATATGACTAAATATCTTGTTTCTCATTATGAGGTTATGAGGCCCTAACCAACAAAGGTAGTGTGGACTTAGTGGCCAATGTTGTAACTACCTTCTACAAGCTCACCTGCAATTAATTCTATAACTTGAAGAGAATTAAAAGGTGTCCAATGATAATTAATTAAATTCAACTGAGATAAACTTTGAGAAGTAATACTACCGACAGATTCAGTTATCAGGAAATAGCAATAATTAGGAAAAGCGAAATTGTGCGTAACTATAGTTTGCATTCTATATGGTTCAAAAGCATGAATATTTGATAGCATACTCTTAGGGTGTTTTGAGTTATCGTTCGTCTTAGAGATGAACGATAATTTACTATCGATCCATTTTATAAATTTTGAAAATATCAAAGAGACGACAGTGTAAAGTAAGTAAATTTAGTAAATTTAATGTAAATAATTGAAAAAATGTCCGTAAATTATTCGATAGAACTTACAACATATATTTTGTTATTAATAACTAGAGGAGGGATAGACACATTGAATTATCTGAACATGTGTATCGAATTTAAAGTAGGTACTCATCACTATGCCTATTGATTATTATTACATCATTTTGAATTCAAAGAAACGTTTTCATTTTAGTATATTGAAGTAAAATTAATAACGTAAAGTGGATATAGAAATTTAAACACGTCCACAGTGATACAAGACCATAAAACACAAGTGACAAGCTTAAGCTTAAAACTGACTACGTTTTGTTTGAAAATATTATCTCTGCAGTGCGATTATACATTATCGTATCACAGGGTTTTTTAGTCGTACCACACGAATGTGGAATGCATTGCCCGCCTCTGTTTTTCCCTGCCATTTTGAAACGATTGTGCATCGGTACCTCCTATTACGTCCTTCCCTATTTACGTAACGCTCTGTGTTTCATCATAATCAACATTATAAGGGTAGTCATAACCTCTTTAGTGCGGGCTAATTATATAAAAAAGGTTGATCAAACTCAAAGTTTTTCCTTTAAATAGTTTTATTTTTTATTGACAATACTTTTTTACTTGCGATCTAGGGAACTACAGGGTTATTGGTTTAAGGTGCACCAAAAAGCTTGAGCGGGGGGTCTGTTTCCGCCCGTTGCTCCAAAGATGTAATTTCAACTTCATACACGTAGTTCTTCATGAATCCCCAGGCGTAAAATCTAAAGGAGTTAAATCCGGTGATCTTGGTGGCCATTCAGTGGGACCTCCCCTTCCTATCCATCGATCGTTGAATTGATTATCCAGCCAGTTTCTCACAGCCAGGCTATAGTGTGCTGGAGCTCCATCTTGTTGAAATATCAAATTGTCTGCTATTGCAAAAGGCAAAAGGGTTCTTAGGAATTGCAGATAGGATTCTCCATTTAAGGTCGGATTCAAAAAACGTGGTCCAATTACGGTGCGTCCAACAATACCAAGCCACACATTGCAGCTGAAGCGGTGCTGTGATTTATTTTGTTTTTTTACGTGTGGATTGTTTGGACTCCAGTAATGTAAGTTGTGGAAATTGGTAACTCCATCTCTGATAAACTGCACTTCATCTGTCCAGACTATCCTTTTGAAGTAGTTGTATTCTGTTTCTTCCCTCAGCAATAGCGTTCTACAAAATTCTGTCCTCAATTCCTTATCATTTGATGTCAACTCTTGCACTGGGGTAAAGTGATATGGGTGAAGGTTTTCGGAATGAATCACTGTCCAAACTTTGCACTGGGGCAATCCAAGCATAGTTGCTATCCTTTTGGTGCTAAGGGTGGGATTACGTCATACCAAATCCAAAATTCCGTCCTCTACTATGTTTGCCGATCCAGTAGATGACCTTTCCCTCCTTCAATACTCCAGCACTCCAGGTTCCCGAAGGCGATTGTGAAGTCTTGCAAATATTGAATAGTGGGGACATCTCCTATTGGGGAACCTTTATCAGCGTACAATCTTTGTGCTTGCCGACTGGAACCATCCGCTAATCCATAGCAGAAATGCATATCAGCCAATTCTTCCCGGGAGTAGTTTAAGTTTGCCATTGTTTTGCATTGTTGCGCAATTTGGAAATAAGTTTAATCCAGAATATCCTTCCATATTTATTTGTGGTTAGGTAATTAGTATAAATAACTTTTTTGGGTAACAGGTAGGCTTGCAGGTCATTTTGCCTCGTGCCTCAATTAAAAAAAGGTGAAATGTGGTTAATTCAGTTAATTGTTTTTTTTTATTATTTGTTTAAAACCGGATGGTATGTAATAAAAAATAAAAAAGGGATAATCCCCTAATTATTAATACCTGAGCAGGTCAAACTTGGGAAAACAAAAAAAAAAAAATTTTTTTGGAAAAAAGTAATTTAGGGTTTATTTAATTTCTCAAAAACTAAGATACATTTTGGCATCCGGTTTTCTGTTTTTGACTAAAAATTAATAAGAGCATTGAATTTTGAAAATAAAAATAATAGTAAAGTGCATACAATTTAAAAAAATGTTAGTTTAAATTTTTTTTTTTAATTTTTTTTTTTCAAAATTTTGAGTTTGAAAATTAATTTTTTTAAAACTATTCTTTTAAACAACTTAATTTTAAAATTAAATAAAAGGGTGGTTTTCTGGCTTTCCAAAAAGATATAACAAGACTTTGTATCGTTCACCGTTGTTTTTAAATATTTTTTTTTCTGATTTAAGTCAATTTTTTAGAAAATTGCCCCTCCCGCCTTAACAGGGAGAAATAGACCCCCCTTACCGTACAATTTTTTCTTGCCTTAACCCCACCTACACGCTTAAGCTTTTTGGTGCACCTTAAACCAATCACTCTGTATAAGGCAAGTTATGGATTCTTGCAAATAGAAATTCTAACAATCAAACATGACATTACGATGATAGAGAAGTCAAAAAAGTGGGTCTGGAAATTCCGTCCGTCTGTTTGTCGTTCGGTTCGCACCTCTACAGCCTAAAGGGATGAGTGATTTGCTTCAAACTTTGTATTTAGTATTTATTTGTTAGTATCTTGGGGAGTGTATTTCATTTTTGCTCTGGGTAGAAAAATAACGGTACCTGTGATGCAATCTTTAACAAAAAGTTTAATTTTCTCAAAAACGGCTCCAACAATTTTGTTTAAAGTTTCAGGGTGCTATTTTTTTTTTACAGCAATACATCTTTCAATTAGAATGAATTTTTCGAAATTTGTTCTATAACGGTACCTCTCATAGAACCGGTTTTTTCAAATGTAGTTTTATCGTAAAACATTATCCCGATTTGAATAAAATTTTGCACACAGGAAGCCATTTTAAATTCAATTAATATTGCGTTTCAAAACTTTCAAAAACTTTTTTTTCGATTTTATTAAATTTTCTAAAAAAAATGGGTTTCGAAATATTTAGAAAAGGGTTGATTGAATTTTTTTTAAATAATCTTCGCAAATGAAAACTACAGATTTTCTTATAATAACATACTAAAAAAATTTTAAATATTTTTTTTGAAAAGTTTTTTAAAAAACGACTTTTTAAAAAAACTGGTCGAACGATTTTCAATGTAATTTTTCTCCGATAGACATTTAGTTTTCAATTTTTATTGCATACTTAGTTTTTCCGGGAAAACTCTTAAACACTAATTAAAAAAATGAAAGAATTTTCGAAAACAATGTATAAATATATACATACATATATGCAGCCACTAGCATAAGAACGGGCGGCATTGGTGCAGTAGATAAGATGTTTGCCGGAGGTCGTCAGTTCGATACTCAGGTTAAGAAAAAATTGTTCTTACTCCTAGTACAAGCTAGAGCTGCCCGTGAATTTTAAATGAGAAAATAGTCACCTAATTCTCGATCTACTGCGCCGAAAAAAAGTTCTTTCCTATCTTTCTAATTCTTCTAACTAGTGTCGTGCAACGTCATGTTGCCTCACAGAAACTTAGTTAAAAATATTATTATATTATTATTATTATTATAACAAGTTCGTCGTGCAATTTATTTAAAATTCAAATGAACAGGTTATTTTAAAAAAAAAACAACATTGGGACATTGGAGTCAAGCGTAAACTGATGAGCATTCCTTGTGAGACTAGTATTACAGTTGAAATTTTTGTATAAGAAACCATAAAATAAGGAAAGATATGAAACATTGCCGTCGGTATTCGGTAGGGGTCATTGTTTGAGAGAAAGTTATGTCTCCTGTTAATCTTAACACTCTGTTTTGTATTCTATCGAACGGATGTAGCGACGCTTGAGAAGGTGGGGTTATAGTCTAGTTTGGAAATATAACTTGAACCATATCACTTGGCCAACGGCCGGTTGCGCAGAGTGAGGATTCAAGAGAACAAAAATGTTTAGCAAGAGATTTGATGAGTACATTGCCAGAGATGAAATACTTTTTTGAAAACTGCACAATAAGCCAAGATCATACCTCACGTCAACAAAGACCAACGCTGGAACGTGATTTTATTATTTTATATTAAAAATAATTGACATGAGCAAGAAATTTGAAGAGAACTGCGCGGTAGAATTGCCAAGTGAATTGATTAAAGAAGCTATACCAAGCCCAATAACTTTACTTTCGCCAAAGATATGTGTAAGATTTGTTCCACTATTCAGTGATCCTGTGGTTTCGCCATCCGTGCCAGAGGATTACATCAAAATCATCGAGAACTCTTCCTACTTAACGAGTGTGGAAAAAAATATGTCCGATGTTTAAAGTAATAATAATCTCCACCGTTTTGGTGAAAGGAATATTTTCGCACTTGATATTTCTAAGGCATTTGATAGATTGGCATCAAGCCGTTTTATCGAAAATGAGTGCATTTGGACTGGACGAATCTGTTCTTTGTTGGATTAGTACCTTTCGAACCGCTCATTTCAAGTTGTATTGCACGGTTTCAAATCTGATATTTACAAAATAAATGCTGGTGTTATCGAGGGCTCCGTTTTGTCTCCGACTCTTTTCCTTATATATATCAACAACTTATTATCGGAAACAACTAATCCAATAAATTGTTTTGCTGACTACAGTTATCTCAGATTTTCATATTCGCTTCTAGATTCTCATCCAAATCCATGTTTTTCGTATATGGAACTGCGCAGCGTATGATTACATTTAGTCCGATTGCTGTTCTGCCTTTTTATCAAATGTTCTTGGAAGACTTATTCAGAATCAAATACGTTTTTTTCTTTAAAAAAAAAAACCTTTTTTCTATTTTCCGAAATAAACGTAGCTATGTTACCATCTTAATCAATGTTATTAAAAATTTACGACGATTATAAATCAAAATACGATAATCATGCGGTGCTTCAAATTCTCTTGGATTTTTCAGAACTATTTGACACAGCTTTATCCGAAAAGCTTACCAATGAGTTTAATTAATTTAATTAATTAATAATTTATTTTCCTCCAAGTTTTAAAGAAGTCCCAAGAGGGTCCATTTTAATCCAATTTTGTTCTCGCTATACCTACCTAAACTCCTTACCAATTTGTATAAAATACAGCCTCTTAGCCATGTGCGCCGATGACGTGCAAGTGTTTTTAAGTTGCACACAGGTCTAAATGAACATTTTATAATGATTAAATGAAATTCCATTGATACTAAAGCCTCAGGCCCAGCGTTCATTGAAAGCGGCTCAATATTTCACTGCCATAGAAAGAGAAACCCGTTCTATGATCGTATTATACCCAAATTCCAAACTTTAGCTTTGCTCTCTGATGTTTTGCCCTTAAATTCACCCGGCTATTTCCTCGACAGAATAAAAAATAATTCATTAATCAGATCAGCAGTCCCAAAAGTTCGAACAGTTTCTCATGAAGTATTGCATACTTTGAGGATATGTCTGAGTACCCTTAGTGTCTAAAGTCTTAGACTCAAAGAGTAACTATTTTACTATGAATACATAAGACTTAAGACATTAGGCTAGGGTTAACCTATAGGCTTGATTGAGGGGAATGCCTAATTTTATTTAGAACAAAACAGAAATGTGATAAATTGGGAACACTGCTCACCTCAAAGACCATAGTCTTAAAAAAAAACCTGCGCACTCACTCTGTGCATCAACAACTTCCATTTTATGTTGTGAACTCGTTTAAATTATACTCACAGCGAGTGGTGCAATACCGCATTTCCTGTCGGTGGCCATGATGTGTCCACACACAACAAAATGATGCTAACGATCCTTGTTCAAGCCCAGAGCACACCGAATGGCAGCAGGCAAGCGCGTGCAGAAAAATAATTAGATCTCCAGAATTAACAAGTAGAAAAGGTTCTGCGGGAGGCCCATGTGATCATGTTACTTCCCCGCCTCAACATCGTCCTAATGGATTTTGTCCATGCATAGCTATACCGTCACAATTCTATGGTGACCTCTAATGAGGCTTTCTAAGTCTAACATCTCCCGGGGGATTCTCCCTAGTTGCAAGTGTCTTGTGAAGGCGAAAGTATTTTTAATTAGCATGGGTCGATGAAAGCCTGTTGCATGCATGTGAGATAATTAATTTTTGCATCCTACATGGCTGCTTTTGCTTTTTTCCTTATCGTCCTGCGTTCAAAGGTTTTTCATCCTTTCCGTGGGATCAGTGGACGTGTTGTGCCAAAGGATGAGCATGGATATAACATTCCAGTGCGCAATCGCCCACGTAATACTACTGGAAAGGAATATGGTTTTGGATTTGCTGGTTCTGTGCTGCTGTTGTCGGGCTGTCCCTTAGAGGGTAAAGAATTTATTGTTTTTTTATGGTCTTAAATTTGTTTGACTGCTGGATGAGATTCGGATCACTGTCAGAATAATTTGTTAGGAATAACACAGGTGTGAGGCACGTGATTTTCTAAAGAAGTAGAAAACTTTGTGCTGGTATCTTACCGATCGAGATACGATGACAGAATTATAAATTCTGACTTTTAAAAAAGGGGATTTGAAATAAGGAGTCTTCCAATAGGAACTTCTGAACTTTGGCAGTTGACAGCGCCCATCTTATTGAAGCTAATTCTGCCAAATTGGCAGTCGTTTATTCAGTCTGTTTTTCTAAATCACGGATGGATAAAGCGAAGGATAAAATTGTTTTATCAAAATGGGTGTTCTGTTCGAGCAACATTTCGCGCGCTCCGCCTATTGTGCGGTCGCCATAATCGTCCTACCGAAAGAAATATTCGTGGTGTGGTAGATAAATTTGGTAAATTTGAGTTCACTTAATTAGTAAACAATCAGTGAACACCCTTTTGTCGACGAAACCCAAGATCTGCCGCAAATATCGTGCCGTCCGTCAGAGTGTGCAGAAGAATCCGAGGCAGTCGATTTCGCGTCGCTCACAAAAACGCGGCCTTTCGGAGACCACATAGAAGCCATGGAAAATTCGACACTACTGATGCGCTCCACCAAGAGAAGCCGCGGCGGATATTTAAAAGATGTTATATTCTACACATAATGGCATCGATAGGCCTTTCAAATGAATAAAAAGTTTCGATGATATCTTACACACACTTTGTTTTATTTGTTTTATTTAAATTTAATGTTAGGAAGCGCTTAACCCTATAGATGGAAAGCTGGTGTGTGTCGCTTTGGTAGTTCTTGGATGTTTCCGATACCTGCTGTGGTGAATTTTTGTTCAGTGGTAGGCTTGCTGGTCTTTAACCACAAATCTAAGAATCTATTAGGATATACATGAACAAAATTCGGCAAAAAAACTACAATATACCAATATACGGAATTATTCGTCATCTCTAAAGAATAAGAAGAAAAGCGACAAACTCAACGCTGCCAGCTAGGATTTAACACTCGCTAAAAAATGCTTAAGAATAAGCGTATACGCCGAATTTTTTTTTACTTTATTTTAAAGTAATTAAGCAAACACAAACAACACAAACAAAAATATTAAATAAATCCTGTTTTATGGAGTGAAAGTTTGGGGAAATTGCTCCTTTAAAACCGTCGACAAACTTCGGCAATATTTCATTCAAAAAATATTTCGATGACCAAAGAATACTTGGAATTATATAGCTTATCTAGAAATAGGAACACATACTTTGATTATGAAGGGTTAGACACCCTTGGAATGCACTTTAAATGCATTGTAAAGGTAAATGAAATGGAAGATAATCGTATTCTAAGAATAAAAATTAAATCAATAAATGCGTAACCTTCTTTAATATAAATGCAAGCCAGAAACCGTCAATGCAAAAAAGAAAGTTCAAAGTCTTGGAAAAGTTCGGAAATATTTTTTTTGAACGATACGATCATAAAATCAAGTCTTTGGTATTACGATGCTACTATAGCCTTCTGAATTTTAACTTGGAAAACTAATGTTATTGATTATGTAACACTATCTTTATTAAAGGGATTAAAATGTTTAAAAATGATAGTAGAAAGTCATCTTAATATTTCTTGTATTTCGTTATTTGATAAGCAATGATCTACCGACAAAACGAACTGCATTCCTTCTATGAGATGATTCAACACTAATACTGCTACTGCTAAAAATGCCCTTAAGTTTACCCATAGGCCAAACTTCGGACGTGCAGTCAAATAGAGATATTATTTCTTTAACCGTACCATACCTTGTCCGACTCTTTTTTTCTTTCCCATTTTTAAATACAGAACTTTAAAACGTGACCGTATTAGAATCCCGCTTTTTAAAATCCCGATCTTTTATAATCCTGCTTTAAAATTCCCTCTTCTAAAATGCAGTTTTTTTCGAATCCCGTCTTCTAAAATCCCGCTTTTTTAAAATCCCGTAAAATCCCACCAATTCCGAACCCCTACTTTTTATTTGTTTTATAGAATTGTAATTTTAATTTGCAAATTTTATTCTGTCTCCGACCTTTTTTACTTCATTTGCCTAAACTCATTTCGTAACTTTTTACTTCGCTTATTTTTACATGGCGATCAGTTGTTTTTTTCGAAAATTATTTCATACACCCTACCTTGCGACAATACTTCAAATCCTATAGTGACTCCAGACAGGTGTGTTGCAGTAGGCTCTTACACATGCTAATAATTTAATATTTATTATGTTAAAATTAAATAATTAAATTAATTCAGTGTTAAAAATATTTTGCCACTTTTTACGATTCGATATTTTCAAAATCGATTTTATAAGAGTTGACATTTTGATCAGTCGGTATTTTTAACAATCGACTTTTCGAAAGTCGACATTATGAGGGTCGAATTTTTTAAATTGACTCTTTTAACAATCGGCACATTGTACGCAACCCTCTCTGCCACGCTGCCTTCTATTATAAGAAGAGTTTGAAAGAAATTTACAAGAAGGTTCCTCTTGGCTCATACGAACTATAGATGCGCAGCTTCCCGTAGTAGTCTATCGAGCTTTATTTTTTCCATCCCAGGTGTATAGGTTTCCTTCTAAGATGCAAGAAATTTGTTACCCCTTCTGATCTGGCTACGGTCTATAAAGCTTTTATTCGTCCAAAACTTGAGTATAAATCCCATATTTGGGCAGGTGCTCCAATTACACACTTGAGTTTCTTAGACAGAATACAAAAAAGAACTTTGAAAATGATAGACGACCGAACAATAACAGAAACATTTTCATCTCTTGAGCACCGTCTTAATTGTTCGTGCCTTTCGTTATTTTACCGTTATTTTTACAATCAATGCTCTAGCGAAATAGCCTGCTGCATTCCTCCCCTGAAACAATTCAACCGTAATACTCGCACCGCTAGGAATGCCCATAAATGTACCCTTGAGCCCAACTTCGGACGTACAGTTAAATACAGAGATTCTTTCTTTAGCCGTACCACGCGAATGTGGAATGCCTTGCATGACTCTGTTTTTCCCTCCCATTATGACTTTAAAACAAATGTGCATCGATATCTCCTTTTATACCCCTCCCTATTTTCCTAACGCCCCCGCTGTGTTTAACATTATAAGGGTAGCCAAAATCCGTTTTGCGCGAGCCAATTATATAAAAAAAAAAAAAAAAAATCTGCTTCGAGAATCATACAATTAATGATTATTATCTTCTCCGGAATCGTCTTCCCACGCAAATGGAGCTAAACATTTTCCGTAAGACTTTCTTTTCAAAGGTGGTTCGTAGATCACAGCATAGTACTTTAAGTACGTGAGTATAAGTAAGATAATAAAGTTTTGCACAAAAGCAGATCATATATGTATATGTATACATATATTCTGGATTTGAATTCTAGGCTAACTATGGTAGAAGTTAAAGTTTTTTAAATAAATAAATTAATTTTATTGGTGCGACAGCTCCTTAAGGAGCCAAGGCCTAGTGAATTATACTCTCAACCATTCCTGTGTGTGTGTTGTTAATCTGCAAGAATGGAAGGTACCTACAGTTTACCGCCGAGTCCGAACGGCTACATGAGATGCACTTTTTCGAGACAAATTTTACTCTTGGAGGTTTATTTCAGTTCCTCGCAAGACTCAGTACCCCGGAAAAGAAGATGGCTATGAGCTGGATTCGAACCCAGGCTAATTCGCTTAGCAGTCCGACACACTAACCACTAAGCCACGGGGCACTACATTTTTTTTAGTGTTGAATAATCAATTTCAGAATGTATGCATTCTTCAGATTTGAAATTCCACTTTAATTTTTTAATATTTTTTTCTACAATGTGACCGCACATATGAGCAAGTACGTGCGATTCAGTCCTGCAATTTATTTTGTGTTCCAAACAGAGCATAGACAGATATTTTCGCTTGGGGTTCGATAAATAAAACTCAAATTCACTTTTAAAATTACGCACCGAATCTCCTTCTTTGGCACAAGCTTTAAAAACGTATTCAAAATTCAAATTAGTCTTTAAGACTTATTATTTTATCTCAATTCAAAAACTTTTTGGTGTATTTATACAAATTGAAAAAGTTCTCGAAATCCCGGTTTGGAAAACTCTCCACTGGTTACTTTCCATTGCATAGTTTTGGCACAATCTAAGCTTTCGGTTGTTTGTGCTTTCGTGTTTGAATTCGAACTCAGTCGAGATATAAATAAATATGTGGCATCATTTTAGGAGACATAAAAATGCCAATGGTTCTTGAACACATTGTATCCTCTGGCTATCGTTACATTGAAAACCAAATGTATTCTCCAAGAATAAAGAAGGGATTAAAATTGCATCAAATATTACAATGTCCAATTCTTGCGATTATAAGTACTATGATGCAAGTTATACATTCGTGCAGAATAAAAATTTTGAGATAACAATCAAACATGACATTACGATGTGATAGAGAAATATATTTGAGTTACTGTCCGCCTGTCTGTCTGTACGGATGTATTTTGGACTGCAGCCTAAACGGTTAAGCCAATCTTTTTCAAATTTAGAACTTAAGGTTATTTGGACATTCTACAGAGAGGTTTTATTTTTTTTTAGCTCAAAAATTAACGGTACCTGTCATATAACCGTTATGTAAAACGGCCTCGACAACGACTTCAAGAATTTTTATTAAAAAAAATAATACTTTAGGTAAGCATTATGTTTTGGTGGAAAAAAAAATTAATACGTTGGGCTAAAAACAGTACCTCCCATAGGACCGGTTTTTTTTTCTTCGACTTTCTCGAAAACTGGTGATCCGATTACAATCAAAATTGATATTCAAGAAGATGTAGGTAGCCTAAGTAATTTGTCATTAATTTTTTTTCGAAATTTTTTTTTTATTTTTAATAATTAAAAAAAATTTTTTTTTTGAAAAATCAATATTTTGAAAACGGGTTAGTGAATTTTTTTTTAATTTTGGTTTTAAATGTATGTTATTTTTGTGCTTAAGTTTGTATTCTTGAATTATTTTTTTTAATTTTTTAAAAAAAGTTGTTAAAAAACCGTTTTATTTAAAAACAGCGATTACTACGATTTTGAAAAAAAATCACAATTTTTTACATTTCCTAAAGAAGTAAAATAGTATTTTAATTATTTCACCCAATACAATTTAACGTACTTTATTCGAACAACCAAAAGTCACAAAAATCGAATAAATGCTTTGATGTTAACTTTAATTTTCTTAAATTGTATTCTACAATGTGACCGCTCATACGAGCAAGTTAGTGCGATCCAGTCGTGCAATTTATTTTATATTCTCAGCAAATTACCTGATATCTCGAAATTTTCGAAAATTTCTTTTTTTATTTTCTTTAGTCCAAAACAAAAGTCTGCTTAAAAGGTAAAGGTTGCTTTTAAATTTACGATCGCTTTAAGTAATTTGAATTGAATTTAAAACAGCTTTTCGGGAACATTTAAGAAAATTAAGCTCAATGTCTCAATATCATTTTAAACTTGTAATCATTGAAAATCATAAAAATCATTTATTTTATTATTAATTTTATTAGTTATTATAAAACTGACTCTATCTTTGAATTGGGGTCCCCACTACTTTTATGTAATTATTTGCATTAAGTTGGTATCTAGAATTAAAGTCTCTAATACACTACTTCTGAAATCAATTAAATAAATTCGATACCTAACCAAATTAATCTAAACTTTAAATCTTTTCTTAACCCATAATCTATCTAAGGTATGCTGTATGCATGATTGCCATTGCTACAAAAATGGTAAAGCTATGTACAATTGAATCAAGAAGCCCCAATTTCTTGCAATACAAATGATTTGCCGTTTTAATCACAACTCTTGCAAATAGTCGTTTAAAATCCCAGCCACCATCGACTATCGACTATGTTTGTATCCACAATCAACAGAAATTCTTTTTCACCATTGTAAATGTATCTTGATGATTTCCTTGCTTCTCGTTCTAAAATCATCTGAATTTCTTGTATTTAAGAGAATATCATTGTCTCTTTGAATTCATTTTAAAGAGTATATAAGCCGAGCTTAAAAAGCTTTAAGCTATTTTGTTTCATTTTTGAATCGTTTCATTTGCGTTCTCTTAATCTCAGCGGTGAATTTTTATAGAAAGCTTTTCTTAAGAGCAAAGCATATAAGCATTTCTTAGCTTACAATATTGCTTAAGAGTGTGTTAATGCATCTCTTAAATTGAATGTGAATGATCATTATTATTCAACTTTCGTAAGTTATTCAAACTTTTGCTGCACAGGTATCTTTCTAAATAAAATTGTATCTTCATCTTTATCCCAGCAAATATAGGATGTGAATAATGTTATTCCTTTTGATTTGTCCATAAAACTAGACTCAATTAATTGTCTAAAAATAGCCTTAAGAATTATTTTAGTTCCGTTTCGTGTTGAGGTTAATTTGCATATTTCTTTAGTTCGATTGACATGTAAATTATCTATTTAGGCTCGAAGACATGGTCATTATTGGCACTTAGCATGTCTCTAGATGTCTTGGACAGTTTTCATTTTTTTTTTGCCTATAAAATTTTAAATAATTGTATTCTTCTCTAGGGGCAACAATGGTTTATTAGCCTGTCATTTCGCCGACTAAGGATATGGTAGTTAAGATGTGGTCCAAATTGCTGTGGCTGTTTATGCAAAGTGTCTATACTTTCTGGTCGCATGGAGCTATAAATAGCATTAGAATAATGTTTTATGGACACTTTGGATCATAATTATGTAAGTTGTTTGGGTATGTTCGTGCAGGTGATGGCCAAAGAGCATGCCTTTGGAAGGTTTTAGAAATGAAATAGTTAAAAGAGCCTTCAAGGCAATCTTCAGAGAAGGTTTGTTGTAATAAATATTTTTTTTTTGTTTTAGATACTTAACATAAATAAATAGGTAGTTACACCGTGTCTGAGAATTTGACGTGTGTTGAGTTATTTAAAAATTTAATAAAAGGATTTCCGTTTGGGGCATGGGTTAAAACAGGATGAACATTTTTTCAAGGCTTGTTAGTTTACAAAGCCTTGCAGCAGGCTACAATAAGGGCACATTGTGTCCACTTATGTGGACTTTAAGAATATCATTTAGCCCTACTTAGGTCTATCTTTGTTATGGAATAGCTCTATTCTCTATTTTACCCAACGATTGTGGAACTATGAAAAGAATAGCTTATGGCGAAATTCTGTATTTTGTACTCTTTTTGGAGTAATGGTCGCAAATTCATTCCAGTCCAGTCACACAATTCAAATCGTAATCAGAGCTTAGTTTTTTAAGCTGCTAGCAGGAAAAAGAGAAGGAAGGACCTGTTGTCCTTTTTCATGACCTTATTAGACGAGGTTCTAACTATATCTTGATGAATAGTTCATTTATTCAGAGTACTTATTCCATTTTACAATAAAGCTGCTTCAAAGTCTTAAAATCCTAAAAATTATATCAAAGAATGAGCTTCTGTCTTCCTCAATACCTTTAAATGACTTAAACTGCCCGTAAAATATTTCAAGAAATTTCAAAGTGGTAAGATAGATTTCTTCCTCATTGCGAAGCAACCATCAAAGTAAATAGCCGCACGTCACGTCATCTCCCTTAACCGTAATATTCCTCAGAAGGAGCCTTAATTATTGCTCGTCTTGCTGGCATTTGCATACCTAAATTAAAATTCTTCCGCAGTCAGATCAAGCCGCAGCTTCTGCCTTAAAAAAACTATATATAAAAATGTCCTGCTGTACGTGCGATCAAGTATTCAAATACGACAAACTAAATGGACCCACAAATAACAATGCTGTCAGGACTCCAGCCAGGCCGCCTATCAAGCCCGCCAGTTGTAGCCACAGAGAATGCTAGCTGCCGTATTTAACGTTCATTCATCAAACGTCCAAACAACCGCTGGCGTTCTATAGTCGGCACCTGCTTCATCCATCGACAGACTCCGAGCGCAGAGTAATTGTTGTGCATTTAGCACTTCCAAACGATTCCTAAATATTCAAAATTCTATACTCCTAGGTGGTGGTTAGCATAGGAAGCGCGGTCGTCTCAGATCAACCGATGATGGTAGCTGTGCCAATCATCCGAATTCCCCCATTCGACATCTCGTCGTGCGTCGTTGTTGTCTCAAGCAATCGCGTCCAATAACCGCAATCGTATAGCTGTACACGAGATTCTTCACGTTCCTTATCTGCATGCTGTGGCAAGACGTAGCGATTGCGACAACTACAACAACAACAGCAAACCGCGACCACCAACAGCAGCGTTTCAATTGCGACCCATCATGCCGTCGATAGCTCTTGATCGGTGACCAGACCGTCCATCGATTACCCATTAATACGAATTCAATTTGCAGTCATTTAAATACAATGGCCGCCAGAGTTCTTTGAGTTGCTGAACCTGCTGGCTGTGGCGCGTTCAAGTGGACCAGGCTGCCGCAATTCGTCGCTAATAATCGCTACGGCAGTCTCTATCTATGGGATGCGTTTGCATGTCGTGGAGTATATTGTCCTCCGGTTTTGAGCAATTTTGCGTTCCCACAACACAACACAGATGGTCAAACATCGGTGGCCCCATCTATCGGCCAGAGATGTTGAGCTTCGTGAAGACGTGCATTACGTGTTTTATGGTAATGAATGGGATTTTAGTGCTTCTAGGTTAATGGAAACCTACTGTGGTGAGGTGGTCAAGATTTTTTCGGCTGCTATAGAGTCACAATCGGAGATTGATTAGAAATTTTGCGTTCGGTGATTGTGGCGTTGATGGTTGTATATACTGATGGATGTTGCCGCATGGCGCGGTGCATGGAAGATATGCAAGAATATGCATCACGCGCACTTGACCTGAAGATTAATGAATTCAATTGCAGGTCGTGGTGAGATGACCGATTTTGAAACTATTATGCAAGTTCCTCGGGTATTCTCAGTGTGGGATCGGCGCGACGGACCATCTATCACTTATATGGGGAACGTGAACCTGTAGTTTGAAGATACTTGCTGCATGCATAAGTGACAGAGAGATGATTCGCAAGGAAAATAAAGGCTTTTACTTAGCTGGTTCGGGGCATATATGTTGTTTGTGAAATATGGTTTTTGGATGGGAGGTGATAAGTTCATCAGACATTGATGAGTTTGCCTACATTTTGTATTTACCGTGGATGTTTGAGTAAGAGGATTTGATTATAACAGGACACTCTCATGTTGGAGATGGTAATTAAACACGACGGTGAACAGTTTTGGCTATGGGGACACACCGTTAGAGGGAACTTAAACAGTTGATTTTTGTTGGACTAAATCAATTATATTAGAGGCTGTTGAACTTTTAAGCACGACATTGTATCTCTATGAAAATCCAAGAAAGAATGACTTACACTATCAACCTTTCCTGTTAAAGCGTTGAGAGTTTAATACATTAAAAAAAACGCCAAGAGTACCTCTAACTGGCAACGCAATTAAAGGAAGATGACAGGTAACCCATTTTTGCTACTAACCTAAATTGCGTTAAAAAACAAATACCATTCTCTAATAAAAAATATAATTAAGACACAAATTATGCATGCGTTTGTGGAAGATATACCTATCTTCCGCACTGCATGCATGTGCAACACACGCAACGAAAATTGTTATCATCCTCTTCAACTCAAACAATCCAAGGTATCAACATTTTAATCATATTAAGATGTAAAGATTAACCATCAAACGAAACGCCACTTAATCTCCATCTCTGGTTATGTTAAACAAAAGAGCTGGCTAGCGAACTTGATTTTTTCACAATTATTACCTCAAAGCACCAGCGTATTCCGTTACATCCTCTCTTAACTGTACATCTCTCATCAGTGTGCATTTAAATGAGTTCAGCACACTCGTGTGTAGCAAAAATCATGACTACTCACACTCATCATAGGACATATTCGATAACAATCACCATCACCATAAAAAAAATATGCGAATGTGCTCACAGAAGAACACTCGGTATACTTAGCAACACTAACAGCCACAAATAATGTTGATAATCTAATGTTGCATTATAAATTTATCTTAATTGAATGTTACAATTACACCAGACTACGACGACGACCAACGAAGAAGACACTTGCAATCACAAAACCATCCATGATCACCACTCATGGCCAAGTCACACATAGATAGAGTTGCCACAGCGAGAGATGAATAGGCCTTGCAGCACAAATTACGCAACAATTATCAACATGAACACAGAGTGTAGGAAGTGCAGTCTCTGGCGCAATGGCTTTGGCCACCAAAGTGCACGACCAGAGCTAACCTGGGCGACATTATCGCCACGAATGATCTGCGGCACTACTGCGATGCAAAAATATCCCGGAAAACACCTGAATCCCGACGCGGAATGCACCAAATGGCATCTTCATTTTTCCCATCTGAGATTCAAGAGATCTTAGGTGGGTCTTGGTATTCTTGTTTGTCCGTCGCTTAGTTCAAGAACTTGCTTTATAATGTTTCCACCTTTTTGATAGAAAGAGGTGGGTGAACCTAATGGCATTGTTTTTTCCATGACAGACAGCAAGTGTGCAGCAGATGCGGGTGAGAAATTCACACCATAAAAATGATAGCCAAATGATCTTGCACGTGGTGAGGAGATGCAGGAGTTGGCTTCCAGCAAGGAGTGGGTGTGCTAATGTGGTACTTAATTACTAGGCCCGGCAGCAGGAAGATTTTTGCACTATTTGTCCAGCTTGGTGATTGAATTTGTGAATTTGCCATGAAGAATGTTGTTTAAGACGCAAAGTCAAGTTAATGGGCGCAAGATGCACTCTTGGTGTACGTGGTGTACAATTAAGCTTGTCTTTTAGTTGCAGCTTCAGTTGGGAGTGTTTGAAATGATACAGTGAATGGTTTTAGGGCTTTCTCAGGAAGCAATAGGTGGTTAGATATAATGATCCAGGCCATTGTCTCGTTAATTGGAAGATTAATAATAGTGAGCTGGCGTTTACCGTGTGTTTTTAGTGTTAGAGGTGTGAGTATGAAATGATTGACTTTCTCGTTTTTATCTCAATCAGAGAGCGGAGTTATATATCTTTTGAAGTAGGAAAATTAAGCTTATCAATATCCTTCGATAAGCTTATACTTTAAACGTCGTTTTGAATGGTGGTTACTGACGTTTGGAAAATTAGAAAGCAGGATCTTTGACAGAAACAAGTAACATTTATGTTGAAAAGAACACAGTTTGAACATATAAAAAGTCTCAAAACCACAATACTTAACTGTTTTTAGTAAAAATGAAGTACGCCATCACTCGTCTTAAATAACAAAAGAATTTATGAAAAATGTATTTCGAAAATTGTAGGACCGGTTTTGATAAAATCCTGTTTTTTATTTTTAGTTTTTTTTTAAATTTTAGTATGCAGTTTTTAGAGTTTATTTATATACATGTGACTATAAAATTTAAAATAATTTTTTTTGATCAATTTTAAAAATATTGATTTTTGAAAAAAAAAATTCAAAAATTAATTTTAATTAGAAAAAAAAATTATTACAAATTTTGGTATGCAGAATTAATTACGCTACTTAGGTGTCCTCAAATATGAAATTTGATAGAAAACCAAAAAGCCGTTACCGAGAAAGCCTAAAATTAAAAAAAAAACCGTTACACGAAAGGCACCGTTAATAGACTTTTCCCGTAAATTTGGTTCTAATCAGATAATAACCAATACCAGCAAAAAAATCCTCAAAAATTGTCATCAAAATCGTTGGAGCCGTTTTTGATAAAAATAAGGTATTCCTAAACCGTTACTTTTAGGGCTAAAAATAAAATTTCAATTTCCCCTCTGGGGAATGCCAAAGTAATCACACACACCAAGTTTGAAAATAATCGCTTAAGCCGTTTAGGCTGCAGCTCGTTATACATAATGACAGACAGACAGACAGACAGACAGACAGACACACAGGCACACAGACAGGCACACAGACAGACAGACAGCCAGACAGACAGATAGACAGACATTTTTTGTCGATCACTTTTTTAGACTTCTCTATGATCGTAATATCATGTTTCATTGTTATCTCAATTTTTTTTATATTCACGAATCCTAAACTTGCCTTATAGTCTCTAAACCTGCGGTTTAGTATCTAGGGAGTGAGTCTTTGTTCATTTATCCAAAGCAATTAGTTTCCATATTCAGCGATTGAAAGTCCATACAAACAAATGAATGAGCACAAAAACGCAAATCAATTTTTCACAGTTTGATTTTTTTTTTTTTCAAATTTACACAAAGTCCGATGAAAATTAACATATTAATTTATTTCAATTTTTTTTAAATATTTGATTCCTTTTCAAATTTTTCATTTTTTTCTTATAAAACGAATATACACCATTTACCATTTACCATCTAGCGTCTACCATTTACCATCTACCATCTACCATCTACCATCTATCATCTACTATCTACCATCTACCATCTACCACCCACCATCCACCACCTACCATCTGTCGTCTACCATCTACTATCTACTATCTACTATCTACTATCTACTATCTACTGTCCACTATCTACTATCTACTATCTCAGTCTATATTTAATGAAGAGGCTGATGAAATTGAAACCCGAAACATACTGCATAATTTAAAAACGAACAAAAGCCCAGGAGCTGATGGGATAAGAGCGTGTGATATCAAACTGAATGCTGATTTTCTGACACCAATCTTGCAAGGATGTATTCCAAAAGTTTTAAAAACATCACTTATACGACCCATTTATAAAGGAGGAAAGAAAAACGAAATACAAAACTATAGGCCTATTTCTATTTTGCCCGCTTTTGAAAAATGCTTGCAAGAAGTCGTCTTAAAACGCTTAAACAAGTTTATTGAAAAACACTGCCTAGTGCAAAACAATCAGTATGGTTTTCAAAGAGGAAAAAGTACGGGAAAACTACTTGGGGAATTTTGTAACGTCGTCAACATGAGCCTAAATAAAAATCATCATATTTAAGTTATGTTCGTGGACTTCAGCAAAGCATTTGACACTCTAAGTCATGAAAAACTACTTGAGGTTCTATACAAAATTGGCATAAGAGGAACATAATGGAAATCGATGGAGAATTATTTAAAAGATAGGACTTTCAGAGTTAAAATTTGTAATTCATGCAGTGAAGAAAAATATGTACATATGGCGTACCACAAGGGTCAAAACTTGGTCCGGTTCTATTCCTTCTTTTTACGAACGCACTTATTGGAGTTTTAAAAAATAGTACCGTTTTTGCCTACGCAGATGACATAGCAATTGTTGTTAGACACAAGTGCCTTAAAACAGCTATTAACGTTATGCAACAAGAGTTTGATGAAGTCTCTAAATGGTGTCATGATTTTGGGTTGGTCATTAATGCCAACAAAACGAAACTCATGCA
Organism: Platycheirus rosarum; assembly: GCA_963971375.1. NCBI lineage: Eukaryota > Metazoa > Arthropoda > Insecta > Diptera > Syrphidae > Platycheirus > Platycheirus rosarum. The sequence continues at coordinate 122,780,271 of OZ020509.1, read as the reverse complement.
TATTCGCTCACCACAGCAAAAAGAGGAGAGGATAAGTATCTTATTTGAAAACGAAAAATGTCCACATGCTCAAAAAAGTGATGCAATTGAAGTAGTTACATCTATAAAATATCTTGGAATCACAATCGATGATCATTTTCTTTTGCGCCAACACTTTGAGAGCATAAGGAGTATCATGAGAAGTTCTATGTTTGCTCTCTTTTATCTGGAAAAGTATTCAACAAAAGATGTCCTAAAACAAGTTTACTACTCCCTTGTTGAATCTCGATTGAGGTATGGAATTTTGGCCTGGGGAAACGCATCAAATACTCACATGAATAATATCGTCAATCTACAGCATAGAATCTTTAAAATAATTGATAGAAATCATCTCTCTTTCAAGTTTTTGAATGTTTAAAATATTTATAAAATGTCAGCTATAATAGAATACTACGACGATGTAAGGTTCCAGCTACCTATCTCACACAACATAAACACCAGAAGACGAGCGCAAGGTCTACTCGAGATTCCAGCGGTATACAACAACTACGGAAGAAGACAACTGAGTTATGCGATACCATCAATTATGAACCAGCTACCAGCCAACCTAAAAAACATTCAAAATTTCGAAAAACGTAAAAAATTTATAAAATTGTTCTTTTTAAACTAGTTTTCCAGTTTTTTATCTATTATTTGTTCAAAAAAAAAAAAAAAAAACAGAAAAAAAAACAATTTCTTCATTAAAAACATTATTTCGTATATTTATATTAAAAATTAAATTTCATATTTTTGTATTAAGCATTAAACTTCATTTTACATGTAATTAATTAATAATTAATAACAATCACTTCAAATCAATTCGAATAGTTCTTGAAAATTCAACCACCCACAGATAAGCATAAAGCTTCGTGGGTAACACAAATATTTGTAAAAACTTTTGAAATTAATAATAAAAAATCTAAAATCTAATTCTAAAAATCTGTCTACCATCTACTATCTACTATCTACTGTCCACTATCTACTATCTACAGTCTACTATCTACTATTTACCATCTACAATCTACCATCTACCATCTACCACCTACCATCTACCATCTACTAATTTCCGAGAGTTAAAAACCGTCCAAAAGGAGTTTTTGTACTAATTAGTGCACCTCATGTAGTCTTTTATATTCGATGGTAGGTTTTCGGTACCCTCCATTCCTGTAGACCCACAACTAAATAAAAGCTACACCCTGTCCAAATTTCTTAATATCCACCCATCACTGTCAAAAAGGAACATCATTTTCCAAGCAGCACTTCACGCTTACTACGTCCATAGATACCCACAATTTTCTCCCTTCGCATGGTACCTTTTAATCTTCCTGCTCAACACCTGCATCTCTGACAGACAATATTTATATCAAGTAGTTAGTTGGACATTTCCGCAATCCTTCATCACTCTTAGTTCATTGACACATCACTGGCTGGACTGCGGCTCCACTCCACCGCTTCCATCTCTCAGGGCTTACACATGATGAGGCCCTAATTGAAAACGAAAACTATAACGTTTCCATCAAAATTACATACATTAGGTAATCTCAGCTAGCGGTAGCCGGAGTGCGCAAATTAACCCACACCCCAGACACAGAGCCACCTTGGGAAAATGGTGTTGTATCGACGGACCCATCACCATTATGATTGAGGTTGGTGCCCCTACTGCGCTGGCTAGTTCGTCGTCAACAGCAGAAGAATTTTTTTTTTATCTCACCTGGACGATTTACATCCAATAACTATTTGCATAACTTAAACTGGCCAAAGGAGCAACACTTGGAATGATTCCATTTCCAGCTGATGCTGGCCATATTTGCCATGTGAAGAGGAATCATAATGTGAAATAGCTTCGATAGCTGGGCTCATAGTTGGGTGTAAATTGGCAACGAAATTTATGCAAATTGTCCAACAGGGAAGCTTAACCATAAACAGATGTTGGTTACCTTTGGAGCTGATCTTCGGAGTTGTACCATACTTTGGGTAACATTGGCGGCAGATCATCCACATTGCATTTGGAATTTGGAATGCGTGTTGCGGGATGTGTGCGGCAAAAAAGCGAAAGGATGCATTGAACCCAAACACTGATGGGATCGTCAACAATTTTTTTTTGTTTCGGTAGAGCATTTTTCTTTGAGTAGGCGTTTATGTAAGCATACAAAACAAAGTGTGGTTGGCAAGAAAAGATTCAGTCTAGATTTTTTTTTATAAATTATCTATTATTTCGATATGATTTAAAAATGAAAAGGTTATTTTGAAATGTATGTAATGAATTTTATTAATATACGAGTAGTTTAATGACATTGAATTTATATGTACATATTAGATAATTAGTCACATTTTTTTGAAAAATATTCAATACTGGACTTGCGTAAGATATATCTTGAAAGACTGGCAAACTGAGAGAAAGAAAAAGAACAAACAACATGGGGTAGAACTGGTTGTATATCCAATCTCCATGTATAAATTAATGCGATATCACCGATGCCACGAGACAACTTGATCTAGATAACTCGAGTGACCATATTAGAATTTCACAGCTGATACGATTTCGATGGAAAAGGGAAAGTAACTACTTTGAATTCTGTAGCGAGGATAGTTTAAAAATCCAAATTGGGTGTTCCAATTCAGATTCAAAAGTTTAGTGAGCGCGTAAAGAACTTCACCTACCACTTGTTACTTTTTTTTTAATTCAACAGCCTGTCTGGGGCTCTATTACGAATTACGAACCGAGTGACAGGAAAAAATAAACCCGAAAAACGATAGTTACTGTGTAGAGCCATTATAACAAACGTAAATGCTATCACGAAAATCTGGCAACATTAAATTAATTGAAAAAGAGTTGGTTGTCTGTAAAGTCGGTTAACGGACATTAATTTTACGTGATAACGTCATAAGAAAACATTGATGGCAGCAAAACCAACATACAGCCCATTAACTCACACCGACAAATTCTCTCGTTAAGTCCACATAAACACACTATAGATACATCCTTTTTTCTACTTTAACAAAACTCCGCCTACTTTGTATTTCTTTTTCTCTTCTTGTTGTTTTTGAGTTCCGTTCTTTTTCATTTTCGCCTGGTGTTGCGATCGATTCTGACTCTTCGGCTGACTCTTCGGCTTACCACCAGATTTTGGCTCTCTTCAGCTTAAACGAAACGAGATCAAATTTCTTACAAAACATCGAACAGAAAACGAGAGCTAAAAGGCCCCAGATATCACTGGCTTAAAAATCTCTTTAAGGACGCTTCCAAAAATGAAATAGTATCACAACAAAAGAAAATAATATTGACGTAAATAGGAAGATAAAAAGAATGAAAACAGATGGAAGGAGAAGTTAAGTTTCTTATCACAAATGTATCCTAAATTATGATAGGAATTGACTACGAGTTCAAGTTCACCCTTGATATGGTAGTTTCTAGGAGGAAAAAGAACGCGCTTATGTGAAAACGTCAAACTATGGCATTTAATGACATGGAGGCAATTTTTTCTGGCACCATTAGTAAAATAATGTGTCTAGATTATGCTGCAAAGTACTACTACCAACAACATACCTGCGCATCTGACAAAATGCATTTAAAAATTTTCATAATATACGCACTATATTGATTAACTACAATACATCGTTGATAGTTTAGATAAAAAGCATTGGGACAAGATGACTGCCTTGTGGACCTCCTGAAGCTGCGTGAAACGGAAAGGAAAAAAATGATCTAAAACATTCGAATATAAATTCAAACATAAGATGAATAAATAGAATAAATACATTTATTTGTGCGACAGCTCCTTAAGGACCCAAAGCCTAAGGACTTATACTCTCAACCATTCCTGTGTTTGTGTTTTGAATCTGAAATTATGGGAGGGATGTACCGCCGATTTCGAACAACTATATGAGACTTTTGAGACAAATATTACTCTTGGAGGTTTTGTCAGTTCCTCGCAAGAGGCAGTACCACGGAAAAAAGGGGGCTCTGACGGGGAGTCCAACCCGGACCCTTCATTTAGCAGTCTGACACATTACGTTGTCAGATGAAAAGTGTAGTAAATTTAATTTAAAAGTAATGACGCAAAAATTATAGTCATTTAACTAAACACTAAAACTTAATTAGTGCCAAAATTAGTTAAAAGTTTGTATGGAAATATGAGCTAGTGTCACAATAAATGTGTCAAGTTAAATTGAGCCAATAATTTTTTGTGGCATTTTGTCGAAAGCTTTGCTAAAAGTCTGGAGCAATTACATCAACTTCATCCCCATCGTTTATTGTGCATAGAACATTGAAAACAAATTCTCCTATGTTGGTTGTAGTTGTTCTTCCCGCTACGAAACCATGTTGCATTTGAAATAATTGATTTGAAATAGAAAAAAAGAGCTTCACAAATGCTTTAGAATTTTTTTGGAATGTATGATAGTGTGATGTGGCCACAAAATTGTGACGATTTTCTGAGGATGCAGTGTGTTACCACCTTCAGGCGAGAAACAATATTCAGGGATCACTGAATTCAACTTAACGAAAGAATTGACAGCAACTGAAAGCACTAGAATGTTCTGCAAATTAATATGTACCAGAAATCTCCCTTCAGTGGAAAAGTACCAGTTGAAAATTACCAAACGAGAAATTTCGAGAACTATGCCCATTTGTATAAACAGACGGATAGTTGATAGGGCAGTTGATTTTTATGCGTTGAAGTGTGAACATCGAAAGCGATAATAAAAGTGGTTGAATTGAGATAAACAAAAAAGGTTTGAAGAATAAAGAGTAATTTTAATTGTGAATAAATAGTGAACTTAAGAAAGTTCTGTTTGATAAATAAATTAATTCGTTGTGTACAGTTTAAAAGTGAAATTGAGTTTTATTCAACGAACCCCAAGGCAAAAATAAAACAATAATCTATATTTTTTATAGAACAATTTTAGAGAATTTATCATAAATAATTGTTTAAGTTCTATTGAGCTATCCAACTTAAAAGACTGAAAATAAATAGACGATGTTCGCATTATTAAAGATGATTACATTAGTCGAATCAAGATTAAAACTAAACAGGGATTTTATTATTAAACTATCCACTTAGTGGTGAATTGGTTAGGTGTTTCCAAGTTGAGTTATCCTCCCGGAATACAAATAAAACATTTGGTCTCGTGGTTTTGGGTAACCACGGCCACCACGAAGCTGCCACAAAGGGATGGTGAGTCTTCGCGCGATTTTGAAAGACATAACAAACTTTGGAATTGAGATTCATAAAGTCAATGGCCACCAGCTATTTTAAAGAACAACAGTTCCAGCAGAGCCAAAGTATTGGCAAAACCTCAACGCTGACCGCTGCATAGACAGCAGTGACCCATTTTCAAAGGAACTATTTGCATCAAGTTGTACTTGATGCTTTGAGTCCTCATACTCCAGGCGTACGAAAACCATAGGCCTACTTTATCTTCGTTTTGAAAGTCTCTTACTCTAGGCCATCCAAACCATGGGCCAATATCATCCTCAGACAAATAAGGGGAAGTGCCTTAGAAGCCTCTTGCTTCAGACTTACAAGGGCGAGCGAGAGAATGTCGTAGTAGAATTGCAGTCGATGCTGAGGACATTGAAATACCATTTCTGTACATTATGTAACGGCGCGGCGACCGAAACGCTGTGAAGTGGAATGAACTATTCAATATTTATGGCAAACCTCCCGGTTTTGGATTATATTTGGTTTTAGATCATATTTCTGCATTTTTATTTTGTGTTACACCTGCTTTCTCCATTTATATTTTATAATGTTTCGTTCCGATACTGGTGACCTCCAGTCGTTTTGACTCATGGACTTGAATGCACATTTTGTGGCTGCTTCGCTTTCTTAACCCTTCTTAATCCTTAATTATCTTCTACAACAAGCGGAGAGACGCTGCAGCGATATTATATCCCCATCTTTGAATAATATTCAAATAGAACTACGGATCAGTTATACATACAAATAACACATGTAAACTAAAACATACACTGAATTCAGACAACAATTTGGCTCGCTTCTTGTCCACCAGACTGTACTTTCATCTTTGGTATCACCTTTTTCATATCGAAAACGTTTACTTGTTTTCTTGGTGCTGCGAATTTAACTGCCTCCAAGTGTGTGCAGTTACAAGCGCGAGATGTAGGTGCTTATTTGGTTTCACAAGCACCTGTACGCCAAGCAATCCCATGCATCATTGGAAAGGTGAGGAGAACGACTTAAGCCACTCACAACATCACCATCGTCGCGCATAGCTCATCGCAAAAAAAAAAATGGAACAAGATTGCGCACTCCAGCCTCCAAAGTTGACTTATGAGTGGGTGATGTTGTGCCATGATATTAACTCTCTGCCGCCTAATTGATTAAATTGTAGAAAATGACCGGGTAATGATTGCTTACGTGCTACCTTTCAATAAGTTTTGTAGGAAACAGTTTTGCATAGAAGATATTCATGGGGCCCATCAAGGCATTGCAAGGCTCACAGAGATTACAGTTTAGAGTGCACAAGTTATTGGCATTACGGGGACGGACAAGTTAATAAGTTTTCGTGTAGTGTAACAAGTCCGTTGCATGATTCCAGACTTGAGTGCTGGAAAAGATGACGGGATGTAACTGAACACAGGGAGGGCAACACTCAAACACACACACATGGCCACACTCGCTTAAGAGCTGTCAAAGGCGGTTGGGATGTTTGCTAAAGGAACGTCAAAGGTGTGCCATAAAGATGCGGATACGAACGTGCGTGTTAATTATTTAATTAAGAAAATTCCTAGAAAGGTATATGTTTTAGGAATAGTTTATGCTGGAAGATTATCGACGACAAGTACTAACAGGGCTTGGAATGTGTCTTGGGAAAAGGGAGATCGGTCCAGCATGGAAGCATTGGAAGCTGTTTTATGATTGTTAATCATGAAACTTAAGTTCAGTTGCCTCCATTCTGGACGAGAATCTGCTGTAGCTGAGGGGCTTCGGTATAGATGTTAACATTGACAGGAAGCTAGGGTGGAACGTAAGATGCTTTATCTGGAAAATGCTTTTGGGACTGGTAACTTATTTGGTTAAATACATATTTAATAGTTCGGAGATTTTCTGATTTTTCGAATGCAAAGAATCCATGTGAAGCTTTGTATTGCACGTTTAAAGTTATGGGGTTAGGCCAAAAACAAAATCCAAACGTAAGATAGGTGAAAATATCAAACATCTGGAACTAACTCCCTAAACTGAGGTATCAGCTTAAATCGAACCTTAAAATAGAATCAAACTTAGAGTAATAACTGAATTTCTCACAGGCCACTGGAAGCTTAGAAGACATCTACGCATTCTTGGCTTAGAAAGAGTAGAAACCTAGCCATATTCTAAATAGATGATGTGATGGACCCGTGCATCAAAAAGAAATAAGCATCTGGGAACTGACTAGTTCTTAGAGAGCGAACAACCTTCCCTAAAAGGTTCTTAAGGGAACTAATTTGAGCTGCAGAATGAGTAACCTCATACAGTTCCATATTACGAAACAATATATCCTTAAGGTCACAGTGCAGTAATACCCCAAATTAGCTGATTCAGTTTTGTTTTTGTATTTTTCGAAGAAATGTTTGTTTTGTGTATTACTTTTAAATTTGGCATTACAAAAATACTTATAACCCCAAATTTTCACCCTCTTACCCCCAACACCCATATGTTGAAGTATATGTACATATATAACACTTAAACATAACATTACGATGATAGAGATTTTGAAAAAAGTGGGTCGGACAATTCTCACACCCTAAACGATTGGGCCGATTTGCTTCAAACTTGATATATAGTATTTTTAGAGTACTATACCCTATTGTTTTCTCGAATTGCCATATAACTTTAAATGGAAAACATTTTTTTCAGAAAAAGTCTTATAACGGTAACTCTCATATAACCGGTTTTTTAAATCTGACTATTTGACGGATTTTGATGAAATTTTCAAAATAGGTAGTGTTTTATGATTTATTGTTTTTTGAAAATGAATCGATAGTTTTTTTTTTATTTTTTTTTCTTAAACTATAGATTTACTATAGATTTCTTCAAATTGACATACTCAATAAATTTTAAAATGTGTTTTCGAAAAGTTTTTCAAAAATAATTTTTTTTTTAAACTGGTCGAACGATTTTGAAATTTTTGATTTCATAAAAATTTCTTTGTTTCCATCTCGGTTGATTCTGAAATTATTTTGTGAAAGGTTGGTAAAATACTATTACTATCAAACAAATCCGACAATATAACGAAATTGTGCTTGTGAGCATGTCGCGTAGATATCAAAAAATGTGGACGTACATAGACAATTTAAACTTCAAGACACAGAAGGCGTTGCCAGGCGACTTGCTATCATTCAAGTTGGTAGGTACAGTTTGCGATGCTAACGGAGTTGATAATAATCCAACAGAGTTTTTGAACTGACTGGATTTTCCAAGCATGCCATCATAGACCACACCTTCTATGACTGAAAGTTGGATCACCATTTTGAAATTTGTGTTCCCTAGAGACAGACTGACAAATAATATCATACACTCAATTGCTCTTCGAAAAAAATAGTTATTTTCTTTTTTATACCTTACGATAAAAATATGTTACTTTTTCACTTTAGGCCGCTCCCTCAATTGTCGGTGCGGTATCTGTAATCGGTATTTACCGCGTTGCCGAATGTATATCTCCTGACTTGTCGGTAATCTTTCGACACAGAACTATTCAAAACTTTAAACTCGAAGCAGTCTCGGATGTAAATTTCTTTCAAAAATTATTATTTTGTATCAACAAATATTTTCTTATATTTTTGTTTATAGAAAACAAACTGTTGCCTGGACGACAGACGTCAAACACAAATTCCTTGCGGAAAATATAGAAACAATACTGATACTCTATACCGACACTCGGTACACCGCTTTCTTACCGTACCGATTCCGCACATACCTCACAAATGAGTTGGTGTTCATTGAAATGTATATATGTATTGAGTGAAATATCGGTACCGAATGTGTACCGAGAATGTAACCGAGAGATACGATACCGCACCGACAAGTGAAGGAGCGGCCTTATAATTAGAGACATTGGGAGTTCAAACAATGAATGTCAGTTACATTAATAAAATATGTAAATTGAGAATATGGATGGTCATTGGGTTTTTTTTATTTTTGCTAGCCTTTATTTTATGGTCTACAATACAGCCCTCCATTTGTCTTTCTTTCATTGATCCCATCCCAACATATTTGTTTGATCTTCACTTAATAATGGATCGTCATGATACTCTGGCTCGGGAAGACTATTTTTTCATAGCGCGCTAAACAATGTCAAAACTGTACGTATTTGCTCGAAATCCACGTGAAATCTATTCTCAACGGCGAATAAGTTGTGTCCAATGTTATCGTACTTGAGGTTACTGCCCCGAATCAAGTATGTACATCCAAAATCAGGCCTTCAAAATTTTTAGGAGAGAACTGTAAGACACGACAATAGCACACTATCAGTTACAAATTTAAAATTTGTCTTTCGATGTTGACATAAATTTGATTTCTTTGAGATCTGCGCCTGGATATCCAAACAACCCTCCGAGACTGTTTAACGCATGACAATGCGTCATTGCAGCCAGAATAAACGTCAAAAAACAATTTATCACATTAAATCAATTTTATCAATTGTTAAAACATTCAAACACACTTAAAATACTTTCATAATTTTTCATTTAACAACCAAAATATTTACTAGAAATAATTTATAATGCTGAACAACGTTTGGCGGGTCAGCTAGTATACATATATATGAATAGATAATTGAGAACAAACTGCATATCTTAAAAACAATTTTTTCAGTAGCCTGAGTGTTAGTTCTTCCAGTATTTCGCTGATATTATTGGAATCAAAAGTGTGTTGTTGTAGATAATTATAATTATAAGATAATCGTATTTATTTTTTTTAAAGCTTTGGGTGCTGGATTTATTACTAGCAGTTTCTTCTAGAAATGGATGTTGTTGCAGTGCTCTATTGTATTCTCGAATATAATATTGATTGTAGTTTGCTCCAGACGGTCCAGTACCTAGTATCTGTAGTTGGTTGTGTTGAACTCCTTCTAATGGATCCTCTTCAGTCTTTTTCTAAGCCATTGCCCGTTAACGTACGGATTTTGTAAATACATTGGTAAGTGCTCGTACCTATCCCCAAGAAATTCTATGCTGTTTATTTTATATATATATAATATCGCTATATATTTTGCGATGTGGCCAATACGCTAGCACTCTTGCGTTGGACTTAGTAGGTGAGCATCAAACATACGCAATAAACACTTTGTTTCAGTTTCATATAAGTTATGATTCATAACCAAGGTTTTGGTGTCGATTTTGCTAATATTACAGGATTTGTCCATTTCCAAAACAAAAATTATTGCCTTGCTTCTAGCGGTATTACTTTTATAATTGAAAATCCTTCGTTTCAGAGTTTTTTCTCGAATTCAATCAAGCATAGGATTGACGGATCCATTTAGGCAAAAACAAATATTTTCTGAGTTCCCTGGGCGTACAGGTTAAAAAATTGGTTGGTGCCTTCATTTTTTTGAAGGTCACACTTAAATTTTTATGTCTTTTGATTGCAACATGGCTGCATGCAAAACAAAATATTAGTGGCATTGTTTGGCCGGTCGGATGGTAGTTATTGTCTTTTTGTTTAGGGTCAGCTACCATGGTGTAACAATTGTAGATTTTGCTGTCTGATGTGTTTTTTTTTACTTGCGATTATATGTACTATAACGCAAGTTATGCATTCGTGCAGATTAAAAATTTTGAGATAACAATCAAACATGACATTACGATGATAGAGAAACATATTTGAGTTACTAGCAAAATTCTGTCCGTCTGTCTGTCTGTCTGTACGACGGATGTATTTTGGACTGCAGCTTAAACGGATGGGCCAATCGTGTTCAAATTTTGAACTTAAGGTTATTTTGACATTCTACAGAGGAGTTTTGTCCATTCTTTTTTTTAGCTCAAAAATTAACGGTACCTGTCATATAACCGTTATTTAAAAGCTTATTTTTCTCAAAAACGGCTCCAAGAATTTTTATAAAAAAATCAGTGTACTACTGCCTACTACTGTAGGTATGCATTATATTTTGGTGAAAAAAAAATTAATATGGTGGGCTAAGAACGGTACCTCCCATAGGACCACCGGTTTTTTTTTCCTCGACTTTTTCGAAAACTGGTGATCCGATTACATTTAAAATTGATATTCAAGAAGATGTAGGTAGCTTGAGTAATTTTGCATTAATTTTTTTTCGAAAACTTTTTTTTTGTATTTTTTAATATTTTTTTATAAATTTCATTTTTTGAAAATCAATATTTTGAAAATGGGTAAGTGAATTTTTTTAATTTTGTTTTTAAATGTACGTTATTTTTGGGCTGAAGTGTGTATTCTTGAATTATTTTTTTTTTAATTTTTTAAGAAAAGTTGTTAAAAACCCGTTTTATTTAAAAACGGCTCCTACAATTTTGAAAAAAATCACATTTTTTACATTTCCTAAAGAAATAAAATGGCGTTTAAATTATTTCACCCAATACAATTTAACGTACTTTATTCGAACAATCAAAAGTCACAAAAATCGAATAAATGCTTTGATGTTCACTTTAATTTTCTTAAGTTTTATTGTACAATATGACCGCACATATGAGCAAGTACGTGCGATCCATTCGTGCAATTTATTTGTGGGGCTGGTGGTGTTGTTTTGGCTTCTTTCGTAGTTGTATAGCATATTTTTGTATTGTCGTTGGTGTTTTGTTGCAGCTTCAACATGAAAAGGCTTTGTAATTTTTTTTATCGATTTTTCGTCTTTTTCAAAGAGGTTTAAAGGCCAAGAAATTGTGATTTTTCTTGGTCCGCTGTTAGGTTGCTTGAATCCTTTTCGATAGAAGACTATATAATATTGATGATCGTCACTTCCTACGGGTTCGGTCTTCATGTCGTCTGTTTTGGTTATTGATTTAATAATTTTCTGCAATTTTTATCCGATCGCAGAACACCCTATGAATCCCAGCAAATATTCTTGGCATTTTAAACAAACACGTGGACTCAAAAATTTAGATTCAAATGAGTTTACTAGGCCATGAATTGCTTGACATCACCACAGCCATCAACAGACATTTTATCCTCATTGGATCTTTATTTAATGTTGAAAAAGTCAGTTTTGAATACCACCAACGCTGAAATCGCATAAGTTTCTAAACCTGGCCACTTTCTCTACAGACTGATGACATCCAACCAACCGGTCTTAATTGGAGGTAAGAAAATACCCCACATTTTTGTCATTAATAATGCCGGTGGGAAAAGTTGCAGCCCACATAACAAAACTATTCGAATTATCAAGCAGTGAGGGATTCAAACCACCTTCACACCTTCGTGTACCATGCCCCGTGGCTTAGTGGTTAGTGTGTTGGACTGCTTAGCGAAGAGCCTGGGTTCGAATCCAGCTCAAAGCCACCTTCTTTTCCGGGGTACTGCCTCTTGCGAGGAACTGACAAAATCTCTAAGAGTAAAAATTTGTCTCTAAAAAGGGCATCTCATGTAGTCGTTAGGACTCGGCGGTAAACTGTAGGTCCCTTCCACTCTTGCAGATTAAGAACACACATACAGGAATGTTTGACAGTATAAGTCACTAGGCCTTGGCTCTTTAAGGAGCTGTCGCGCCAATTAATTTATATTTAATTTATTTATAGAGAGATTCGAATCAATACCTCCAAATCAAAGAAAAAATTAAGTACCTGTAGGGTTCCACTTTAATGATTAACTCAGGTTAAATGCGCACTATGATACCACAGGGTTTCGTGTTCCCGCGGTGGATGTATTAATTGTGTTGAGTTCTATACGTAAAAGGGTTGATTGTGTTTCAAGCAAATAATAGATATTTTGAGCTATACTGCCTTATCCTCATTGGATTGGCCCGATATAATTCAGGGTACCACAGTCAAAACTACAGGAACACTATGATACCTCATTCGCTCTTAACAATTATTCATAACACCTCTAAGTAGTTATAGGATTCCTTACAAAAATGTCAGTAGGTACTGCCTTCAAAAAAACAATGGTTTCCCAATCTTCTGAGCTCGGACATCAATAAACATGATGAATGATCGGTCGACACAACCATACACAACATTGTAATGCGGTTATCGTCCTTAGGCGTTCCTAGAATATTAAACAAAGGAAATCCAAATTAGCTTCCAGCAAGGAAAAAACAACAAAGCCTAACACTACTCAGCGGCTGATTACACTAATTCGAATTGCCACACGAACGTCCAACAGAAAACCCATAAATTATTGAAGAATTTTCACTTTTCCATCGCATTCCGTCGCCGGTCATCCCAAAACCATTTTCCATAACTTTTGCCTAATGGTTATGTTAATTATGGGCAAATTATAACTCTCTTCCTATACGTGCTTAATGGCACCTTCATGCCATCCAAATGCACGAGAACATCTGCCGCGCGTCTTCGTTCCTATTACCCGAGCTAATGAGAGCAACCTCAGCGAAAGTGCATCTGACCGGCGATGGCTGGAAGGCTGATTATCCTATGATTTGCGCGACTGCGACTATACGATGGTGCTGGGGATGGTGCTGGTGCAACCAGGTGCAGGCGATTTTCTACTGTCCAGTGGGAAAGACGACGCGCTTCCTCTTCTACAGGATCGCCTCAACTTCGATTGCATAATATTCATGTGGATAGTTATCTAAAATATAGATCCTATGCTAGCAGCATCCGTGAGATTCGTGTGTCATTTCTCATGTCTCGTCAGTCAGTGGTAGGGGTGCTGGAGCAGCATCAGTGCGGCTGCTATGGCATCCACAAGACACAGGAAGCAGTTGTATAATGATCCTGGAGACTGAGAATCTTCCGTGTGCGGCTTTGGCGCGGCGCGTCTTCTTCTGGATTCTCATTTTAAATTGAATAACTTCGACTTTTGCGAATGAATGTTCGGCCTTCGGGCGGATCGCAGACGTGTCGGGCGCGCATCGTTAGAATTTGTATTATATAATGCCTACTTAGAATCAAATTTAGCAATCTGAAAGCGTGTCTAATCGCATCGTAAGATCAACGCCTGTGATAGCTGACGTAAGACAACAACACAGAGTGTGCGCACTCACAAAACCAACGCGAACGCCCTTTTCTTGTCCGCGTTATATCGCGTTCGGTATTAATGACAGAGATTTTTCAATGGGTACGACGATGACGCTGACGCTGACGCTAAGGGAGCAACAGATGATCTGGGCAGAGTAGCCCGATTCCCTCGGGGCAATTGGAAACTTGAAGCGGTGAATGTGACTAGGAAGCAGAGACGTGGAGTTGCCGTTTGTCCGTTAAGAATTTCACATTTTTAGATCTGCTAATACTTTATTCATACTTCGGTTATTGGTCGGGCGCCATTTTGCAATATTTTAAAGTTTTGTATTAAATAATTTTTTTCGTTAAACACAGGTTTAAGGTCATTCATTTTAAAGCTATTTGACTGATTTTTAATAAACTTAAGGTTCTTGCTCGGGCGCCATTTTTGTTTAAAATTTAGAATCACTAGAAACAACAGGGTTTTGTTACCGTCTAAAAATTAAATTTTTATCATGGCAAATATTTGCGGATAAAAGTAGTGCTACAAGACTTTTCTTATATAACTTAACATTTTTACTGTATTTATAGTTATTTTCATGAATGAGTTTTAGCTGAATACTTTCATTCTTTATCGAAAGATATGGTTTAAGAAAAAATAAAAGCTTTGACTGCCTCCTTCCTGTTTTTGAATTCAAACAAACTATATACATGGCAACTCCATTTCTTCCTGATTGTTGCAGGATTTCGCATTATTGCCTGCTATCTACTTTATTCCATCTGCCGTCCTTTTTAATGCACCGGGAACAACTGCCCATGCAACATCAAATAAACATTAATTTCCGATTACAATGTACACGTGTTTCACCTGAGTCACGACGCGCCCACTTCGGACTGCCCCCTCGCACCTCTGGACCTGGAGCACCAGACCTGCACACCTTCGCGTCTAATAGTGAAAAGGCGATTTTAAATTGAATCCTCGTTGAGCGACTTTTTTTGTATGCCCACAGCATCTCATGGATGCACACTTCATAAGTCCGATCGTCTTGATCCTTGAGTTTCAGTTCAGGGCTTGTAATGCAACTACTCACCTGTCCAACCAAAGTATCACCTATCGATATCCAAGAAGTGACTTACAAGCGATTTATCGTTTGCTCTCCATTTTTTTTTTTCAACTCTGGAGTCTGGGTAGCTATCACACCTGATGTTTGCTCTGGCCCATGATTTCTTGTACTGCACCGCACAGCACAATCCTTGATATCATCCTCATCCAATGATGTTATTAAGTCGTAATTTAATTTTAATCATATCAAAATGTTAAGCTGGATGTGCAGTGGAATGGGCTGAGGCGGGCCAGTGATGTGACTCCTGGTATTGAGATCAGATGCTGGCATTTTATTCTGGAGCACGTGTCACAGGTGAACAGGATCAAGGATTAATTGAAATCAGGGAGTTGTTTTGTTGTTTGTGATGTCAGATTACAGGAAGGTGAAAAGTTAAGCCATGCTAATCACATTAAGGCAATCAAATGCCAGAATGATTGTAATTAATGCTACTGGAGAGTGTTATCCAGGAAGGATGACATATATGATGGTGGATTTAAAGCAATTAGAATGGTAAATCCAGGAAATTAAATTCGTGGGGGTCCGCGGTAATACTTCTCATAAAAGTCATCAATAAGTGATTTATAGCAATAAAATCTATTTATAGTCTATGAAAAATCGTCTTTGAGAAAACGTTGTATCTGGAATAGTTGATGTATGAAAAAGATGATGATGGAAGATTGTAGGGATCATCCCAGGCAAGTTTTTTTTTACAGGATCTGAATATTTTAGTAGGATGCAATCGATTCAATAATAAAGGTGGAAAATCATGTGCCCAAAGCTTAAATAAAATAAATCGTTGACTTAATTAAATATAAAAATAATAAATGCTTCTGAAAATTTAAGGGCTTCGAAGGTCAGATTTGGTGTAACACTCGGTGAAGATGAAAAGACAGAGAATTGATTGGCTGAATGGATGTTTTTAGTGTTGTCTAAGATGAAAGGATGGTGTCCTCATATTGCCCTCTCCAGGGCTTTAAAAAAATATGATGGTTTCAGAATATAGAAAAAAGAAACAAAAAGTATGGCTGATTGGCTGCTTCTCATACGTATTCACATACAAAAAATAAAATTTCAGGGTTTATAGGGCATATGGTCGGTAAGGATCGCAGTTCCTTTTTCTTTTTTCTAATGTTTCAGAAGGAGCAAGAGCGACAAAAGGTCGACGTCTCTTCCACTTGACTGCGCATGTTTCAATGTCTTTTTTTGACAGTACTAACACTAGCATGAGTAATGCGTATACAACTGATCTATGAACCAAAACAAAACCAGCGTTATTAACATAGGACTATATACATACATCTCGAACTCGAACTATTAAAACTTATTCCAACAAAGTGTAACAACATAAATAAATACATTTACTGGCGCGACAGCTCCTCAAGGAGCCAAGATCTAGGGACTTATACTCTCAACCATTCCTGTTTATGAGTTGTAAATCTGAAAAAATAAAGGGACCTGTAATTTAAGGCCAAGTGCAAGCAGCTACATGAGATGCAATTCTTCGATACAAATTATACTCTTGCAGGATTTTTCAGTTCCTCGCAAGGGGCAGTAGGTACCCCAGAAAAATAGGTGGCTCTAACGGCGAGTCGAACCCCGAAACTTCGCTTAGCACTTCCGACACACTAACCACTAAGCCACGGGGCACTACCAACAAAGAGTGGGAAGAAAAATAAAGTCTTCTCTCCTTATTTTTCTCATTGGCCAGGAAACGTTCTTGTTAAAATATGACAATCATGTCCTCGCAGAACAGGAAGTTAACAGAAGTATTGTCTGTTGTCTTGTAATGAGTGGATTTCTGCGTTTACTCATACCGCCCTTATCGAACAATGACATAGAAAACGGAGACAGCTCATATTTCGCCAGATTTTTATCTCCTGTCTTGCTGATTACACTTCTTTGAAAAATCATAAAAGAAAAAGGGGTAAACCAACAACATTCTGATTGTATCGTTCATAGCAGCATACTGCGTAACAGTATTTTTCTTTGACTACTTCATATCTGCAAAAGTAGTACTGATGAACGTTTGGATTGTTCGAGTGCCAAATTTATTTGCTAGGTGACAGTTAATGTTTGCTGTTCCTATTTGCTTCAGTTGAAAGTTATATGAAGGAAGTGCTTTCAGGAACAAAAGGATTTTGGGCAAACAAATGAGTAATTTCTTTGTCTTCGTGACTGGTGGAAATCTACGTATTGCGATCTGCCCAGAAACTTAAATCCAAAAAACTTCTCAAGTAAATTAAAAAAATAAAGGTTGCTCTCCCTCTTGTAAGACTTCCTATACTTTTCATTGACCCCATGAGCATTTGTTGAATTGTCATGTCAGATCACACTCACAGATCACAGATGGAAAGCCGAGGAAAAATAGAAAACGTTAAAAAAGTACAAGTATCTATATGAGTAATACTGACTCCCTACCTTAGTCCTTAAAAGCCATTAAGACCCAAACTATGGGATGCCAAAATGGCAGTCAATTGCAACTGGAAAAAGAATACGAAGCGTTAGTAAGAAGACGAACCATAATGTGTTGTGTTACACAAGTCAGGAGATTTTTGCAACATGAGATGTCGTAGAAAAACTGTTAAGATATTTAAAAAAAAACATTTTTCGTCTACCATAAAACACTCTAACGTCGATGCAGATGCTTCATTTGTAGACTGGACTTCTTTCTTGCTATTTACTTTTAAACTTTTTGTAGAAAATATTTTACCAAGAACAATTATTAAAGGCTATTCCCTGTAGATCGTTTTTTTTTTAGACAATTTCATTAAAGGCTCAAAGGAGGTCCTTAATTTTGTATTCACGTTCGACGATTACCTTGATTTTAAGTTGGAATTAAGAGTAATTAGGCTATTCGGCTACATAAGGCTACATTATAAGAAGCTGTACCCGAGAATTTCGGATTAAAGTTTTCAAATTGTCGTAATATGTACCCGCCGGCGGCTCTATGTAATTTATTCGAATTGGCTTAAGCAAGTTATTTTAACCTTAGCCATTAAACAACGATCAAATACTTACGATAAGCTTACATCAAACGAAATTTACGATACAAAGTCAAAACATTTCTATCTTACTCTTGATTAACTGGACTTTATTTAATAGACTTTCATTAAGAAAAAAATCTTAATTTAAACAGTTTTAGGTCGTGCACATCCATATTGTCGAATCATAACTTTTATCAATGCCAAAACTAATATGAAAATCGCCGTGAGTTCCTGTAGAATCCTATTATATTCTATTCTATTATATTGTTGCAAAATTCTAAAATCCTTAAGTCCTCGCAAATTCGACCCAACGAAAACCAGCTCCGAAAAGTCTAAAAAATGTTCAACAAAATAAAAAAGTTAAATGAAAAAATGGGCACGACTGGGTCGCACTTACTTGCTCTTATATGCTTAATCATATTGGAAGGCAAGATTTTTGATCGAAACAAATAAAAGAATACGTTCTGAACTTATAAATGTGTAGTGTCAACACCACAACCCTTAACGGTTTTTAGTAAAAATGGAGTATGCCATCACACGTCTTGTATAATAACGAATTTATGAAAAAAGTATTTCGAAAAATGTAAGATTCCTGTTTTTTATTTTTAGTTTGTTAAAAAAAATGTTTTTTTTTTTCAATTTTGGTATGCAGTTTTCTAGAGTTTTCATGTGATTATAAAATTTAAAATAATATGATTTGATTAGTTTTCAAAATAATAAAATTTTTATTAGAACAAAATTTCAAAATTTTGATATGCCACATTAATTTGGCTACTTAGATCTTCTCAAATATAAAATTTGACAGAAATCTAAAGAGCCGTTACCGAGAAAACCAAAAATTAAAAAAACCGTTATATTAAAATTCCCGTTAATAGAATTTTTCCCGTAAATTTGTTTCTAATTAACTGATAGCCAATACCAACAAAAAAATCTAAAAAACTTTCATCAAAATCGTTGGAGCCGTTTTCGAGAAAAATAAGCTTTTCCTAAACGGTCATATGGCAGTACCATTATTTTTAGGCTTAAAAATAAAATTTCAATAAAATTTCAATGTACCCTCTATGGAATGCCAAAAGAATCACACACAACAAATTTGAAGATAATCGCTTAAGCCGTTTAGGCTGTAGCTCGTTATACATACTGACAGAAAGACAGCCATTTTTTGCAACTAACTTTTTTAGACTTCTCTATGATCGCAATGTCATGTTTGATTGTTATCTCATTTTTTTTTATTCACGAATCCTAAACTTTTACCGCAAGTAAAAAGACGATCTCATCAAATTCGAATATTTTATTTCGATTTATATTAGAAGTCTCTGGTTCCTTTTATTTTCTGAGATTTCAATTTTTCTTTCTATTTCGTCTCGCTTAGATTTTTTGTATGTAACCGCGAAAGGCTTGTGCTGACAGTTTAAGATCTCCATTCGTCAAACGAGAAAAGGCCTCGTTTTCGCTGTGTGCGCTTCTTTTGTTGTCTTTCATTTCTCTACAAATATTCCTTTCAGCTCTCTATTTGTCCTCTTCTCGATGTCGCTCGCCCCTCTTATTTTATTCGTATTAACTTGACGGCTTCTGGTTTGCCGTTTTATATAAGCATGTGGTTTTAAATTTGGAAAACGCCAAGATGTGTTTCATTCGTTACAATTTGGGACACCTCAAGATGTGTTTTATTCGTTGCTGATCCAGAACCTAGCGAAGTAATGACCATTTTTGTAACAATTATTTTATTTTATTCTTATCTATTCTTATCTATTCTTTCTTTTCATTTTCTTTTTTATCCTATTCCTTCTATTCTTTCTATTTTATTCTTCTTATATGCAGTTTCTTATCATTATAATCTGTTATTATTTTTATTTCATTGTGTTCCATAAGTTTGCCAATACTGCAATATTCAATTCCATTCCATCCTTCTTTTTCAAATGGGATTTTATTGTTTAATGTTCCAGTGTTCTGTTCTGTTTTCATGTAAATTTTGATCTAGACCCTTATACTGTACTCACTCAGTAATTTTCAGAAATTTTTCAAGTCACATTCAATTAACATTTTTTCCTGTATGCGATTTAAAAATAAAAAAAAATAACTAATTAATGAATTCCCATTGATTCTTTTTGAAAAGATCCTTTTTTGTCTACACCCAAGGAATTTTCCCTTCTTGCTTCATTCATGAACATTAATCTGAAAAAAAAACTTCTAGCATCTTCCTCCTAAAATCATTGAACAATAAAAGCTAACTGACCTTCGCTTCTGTATCATCTGCAACTCTGCCAGCATGATGCATTCGAATATAAGAAACCATGAAGAATCTTTAACCAACATACATTGGATTATAGAAAACAAAAGTGAAATCCACACCATGGATGCGATCTATGACTGGCTATGGCAATGGTGAGATGGTGATCCTTCAGCGAAATATTTATAAAAGAATATCTACCACATGATGACTATCTACCATCTATATGTATACAATGACACGATGTGCTTGAGCTGAGCAACCGCTACTGGATTGTTTGCATTTTGCTCCAACACTTTGCTAGCCTGCACTTGGAAACGTTCATCAATCATTTGCCTATCCAAGGTCACTTAGAGACAATAGCCCATCTTCCAGCAGACGGTCTACTCTATTTTCTTGGTTGGAAATAATTTCTAGGTGAAGGTAGTAGGTATCTTCTGCGGTTCTTCTCCATCCAGACTTTGGTATATCTTTTCACACACAAAGGATGGATATTCTTCATCTTCACCAGAGTTTGTTTGTTCGATCGACATTAGGTTAATGGGTTCACCAGGCACTCACCGATCACTGATCATTGACTAGTGAGTTGTGTGAGGATCATGATAACGTCAAGAAAAAGGAATCTCAATTTTCAGACAGTGATGGACAATGGAAAGTTATTTTATTAATATTAAATATTAAAATTTTCAGACAGTGAGGCGGCTAGATGAAAAACTCAAAGAAAAGCTGTGCTTAGTTTCGCACTATGGAGTTCATCATCAACCATCGTTCCATAATTGACCCCTAAAACTCTCTTGCTCCTGTCGTGTGAAGTTATTCCCCAGGCGATGGAGTCCTCATCGACTAATTGCTTTTTATTGCAACAAAAATTCATTTTAATAAAGGAATTGTGGAGTTAGCTTCAAACAAAAATATACACCCAAAGAAAAAAATTGTTCAGCCAGATTGAAACTTATAACTGTATACAAGCCTTTGAATCTTGAACATAAGGTGATGATGAGAGTACTTTTAACGTCGGTCAAAAGTCCTTAAAATGTCACCGAAACAGGAAACACTTAACCATTTTCATTGTTTCCAAGTTTTTTTGGAAAATACCTTTTGCATCATAAAAGTTTTCTAGGATTCATATAGACCGACATATTTTTTTCAGTGCATGCAACAATGAAAAGAACAAAGAATTCCCTAGGCCATATCAAGCCATGCAATTATTTTCACAATGCAATTGAAAATGTTGGTCCTCTGTTGCCGCATCAGACATGGAGTCCTAAGGTCCATTCCACTGACCCCAAACCTTTAAGAAAACAAGCTGACCAACCTCGACAAGTGCACTGTCTTCGCCGCCAATGGTCATTACCAAGGGCGTATGTCAAAAGCCATTAACATTCCTGTCATCACTTTCCATCCCCACACCCTATAAATAGAATCCCCCATAGATGTCCTCCTGGTTGGAGGACACTGGTCTCTACCTTCGTTCGGAAACCGTCGGGATATCCATATTTTAGAGCCTACATTACAATCCAAATAGGTTCAGCAGAAATAATGCATTAAAACCAAAAAAAAAAAACCCATCCCAACCACGACGTCATTATAGTCCAGATGTGAGGCTAATTGTGGCGAACAACGCCCCACATTATGGCTACATGCCTCACGGTTGCCATTTGGCATCTCAGATTTCATTGTGCCTCTGCGGCGGTGGACCGAACGACGACTTTACCAACAAATTGTCGGATTGTTTTCACATTTCGTGTGGTCAAGTGGAGGAGCTAGGGCAAATATTAGTGCGATTGTTTTGGCCGGATAGGCTTCGATTGCAAGATGGTTAGGGTGGTGCGGAGGTGGTGTAATGTTGGTCTTGAAAGTCGTCCACAGTTCTCTGATCTGCTGCTGCTGATGATGATTGTTGGTTTCGCCTTAATAGTATAATTAAAAATGGTATTTAATGTTGAAAATTGCCAATGGGAACATGAAAGGCTTATTATTAGCTCCATCTGGTATTAATTAACTGAGATATTTAATCCTGGATAGTGAATGGATTTAAATTCAATTAAGTGCTGAACCATATTAAAGTGGAGTTAATTTTTTGTTGGGTTTTTTATTTTGCAATTTTTGTCCTTAATTAACGGTGATTATTTTGCATTTCCTTTTATGTTTATTGCATTGGCTAAAGGTTTTTGTCGACCACTGCCAGGTCGATCTTCTAGTTTTAACTGTCCATTAATATAAATAAAATGTATCTTTAAGGACTGCAAAGAGTCGTTACTTTGATTAAAACGGATGAATAATACACATTCCGAGAACGGATAGCTATTAAATTGCTTTTATAATTTTCGCATACATTCGAATTACAGTACTTTACTTACATCAGCTTATATTACATATTTGGAGACATTTCGGGTAAATCATACGATCAGATGGTGGTATTTCGAAAGAGCGAGTAAATACAGCCTTGCGAACAAGTATGACAACAAAAAGAATAAATCAACTACATAATTGTTAATTTTGACCTTTTTACCTTTTTTTGAGAATTGGGGTTATTAAAGAGGTTTTCCATATTTGCGGAAACTCTCCATGAGGCAATAATAAGCTGGCAATTTTGAGAGGGGAACTAGAAGAAGAAATAAATTGCGCGACTGGATCGCACGTACTTGATCGTATGTGTAGTCACAGCGTGGAATAAAATTTGAAAAAATATTAAGGTAACCCTAAAGTTTTTATTCCAATTTTCTAACTGTTGATTGGTCGAAAAAAGTATGTAAAATAGTTTTGAGCACAATAATTTTAAATAATTTTAAATAATTTTTTTTCAGTTTTAAAAATATTGATTTTCAAAAAAAAAAAAAAATCCAAAAATTAATTATAATTAGAAAAAAAAGGTTTTCAAAATGTTGATATGAAGAATTAATTGTCTACTAAGATCTTCTTAAATATAAGATTTGAGAGAAATCCAAAGAGCCGTTACCGATAAAGTCGAAAATTAATAAAACGTTACAAAACTCCCAACTTTCCTTTTTATCCTCTGATTATTCACCATCAAATATAGCTTTCTTTGGAAGCATATCGACACATATGTATCTCAATTTTTTTCAAAAACCCAAAAGCTATGCAATGTGAGGCTTGTTTTAAAAATTATCATCGGATCTGGAGGCCCGAAATTTAAAAACATGAATAAAATAAGGCTCCAAAATTATTATTGGGGTAGTTATAAGATTTGGTGTAAGTGTGAGGTTAGGTAACGCAAAGCTTCCTTATATCTGAAAGATTCCTTAAATACAAATCATTTTGCATACACCCAACATCGCACTTACTCCAATGGTTCCAAGCAGAGGTTTTTGGGGGGGGGGGGGGGGGGGGGGCATTGCACTTTCAAAAGTGTTTAGTGGGACATAAGTCCCACACAATTTTTGGTGCCCCACCATATAAGATATGGGATATAAGTCCAAAATCGTAACTGAAATAAGCAACAAAATTAATGATTCAACGGCAAAAGATTGGTTGAAAAATTTGGAAAATATTGGCGACAGTCTGAGGATCAGTTAATGTTTCAGTATTGAAATAAAGGGAGGATGGGTGAAGCGATCAGATCTTCTTTGGCTTATCCTTTTCGTCAACAAACAGAATATGCTTCAAGTGCTTCAAACACTTCATCTACCAAAAATAATTGTATAGTATAACTACAAAGACATGTTTCAATTATATTTTTGGTCAATTGCATGAACTAGACATAAATAATAGTTTGGTTTGAAAGAGAAACAAATTATAAACACTTTTTTTCGTCCTCGATCTCCTTCTTTCTAACCTTCACCTTTTGCAAACCTCCCTTCCTTTCGATTTTATTCTTTTGACATTTTCATCATTTTAACCTCTTAATTTCCTTAAGAATCTGTCTTCAGTCAAAGTTCTAAATTGTCAAGTTTCAATTAAAAAGCCTTCAACATTCCAAAAAAAAACTCTTAAAATTTAATATATTTTCACCAAATGTTTCCAATATTTTAAAGGTAATAGAACTAGTTAAGAGTTTTCTATGAAGTTTTTAGTAAGATTACTTAATTTTAAAATGTAGTGTGAGACGTTGCAAACACTCATTATTTTTAATTTAAATAGTCAAGCTATCTATGTACCTATATCTTTTAGAAAATCAATTTTAGCTGAAATCGGTTAACTAGTTCCCGAGAGAGTTCAAGAAAAAAACGATACTGAGGGGTACCATTATTTACCACAATCTATAAATCTTATTAACCAAAATATAATCCATATCTAAAACAGTCTACTGATTTTCTAACAAATAAAAAATGCATATTTTTGTTTTCTTGGAAATTGCTTTTAAATTGAAAAATGGGGCCAATGCTTTAGTTTCAGAACAACCTGTTCAGAACAACCTGCAAACAAAAAATTAAAAAAAAATAATAATATATATATAACGTCCAGATTATATTATTAAATAAATAAATAACTTGAAGAATAAAAGCTTCTAAATTGCCGGTAGTACGGCTTTCGTGCCAATAAATCGACTTTTGATCTGATGGCTTATTTCACAGAATAAATTGTTTCGCTGATGAAAGTACCCTTAGCTTCTTATATTCGTTTTCAGACTCAGGGAACTTAACACGAATCTCGTTATGTGCATCACGAATTATGTCATATGGAACGATTATATACTTGAGGTAGCCAAAAATGCAGGAAGATGCTTAGGCTTCCTTCGGAAATGTAAGAATTTTTTCTCTGCTTCTGGTCGGGCTAGAGTTCTAATCATCGAACTGTCATTGTCAATTTGTTCAGTTAACTCAACATTTTCATCATGGTAAAGTAACCGACTGAGCAATGTCTTCAAATTATAAAAATTTTCTACCGAAATTCAGAGTCGGTGACAGCAACTTTAAGAGCGTTGAATTGTTGAATTTTATCGCAAAATCATCTTCAGTGACGAAGCTCTCGTAGTACTAGTCTAGCAAGGAATGTTCATCAGTTCACCCTAGAGCTCAATTTCGGACGTACCGTGAAATATAGGGATTCTTTTTTTAGCCGAACAACACGAATTTGGAAAAGTTTACCCGGCGAGATTTTCCCTTGCCATTTTGATCTGCAACCATTCAAAACTAATGTTAATCGACACCTTCTATCTTTCCCTTGTGCGCGCGTTAAATATATAAAAAAAAACTAATTTTTGGCTCAACGGGCTCGTCAATAAGCAAAATATGCGTTATTGGTCGGGTGAAAATCCACATTTGCTTCATGAATTACCATTTCATCCACAAAAAATAACTGTTTGGTGCGGTTTGCATGCCGACAACGTTGGGCTATATTTTTTCGTCGACGATAACAATCGTTATGTTACTGTGAATGGCCAGCGTTATTGCGCCATGATTATCGATTATTTTTGGCCCGAATTGGAAGATATGGACTTGGACGACATGAGGTTTCAAAAGGATGGTGCCACAAGCCACACAGCACACCTTACAATCGATTTATTCAAGAGTATAAGTTTGATGAGCGTGTTATCTCAAGAAATGGGCCTGTCGATTTAACGCCTCTAGCCTATTTTCTTTTAGGCTATGTTAAGTCATTGGTTTATGCCAACATGCCGATGACATGGGAACAGCTCAGAGCCAAAATTGAACTCGAAATAGCGGCCTTTTCGGCCAAAATGTGTGGCTGAGTCATCGAAAATTGGGTCCAACAAATCGACCGCTGCAAACGTACCCGCGGTGCCCATATGAACGAAGTCAAGTTCCATTCATAAATGTTTTTTAATTGTACTTCAAGCCGATCTTAAAGTTTTTGAAATATCTCAATTGGTTTGCGTTTTATTAAAAATATGGGCACGACTGGGTCGCAAGTACTTGCTCTTAAGTGTCTGATTACATTGGAAAGCAAGATCTTTGGCAGAAACAAGTAACATTTACGTTGAAAATAACACAGTTTTAACTTATAAAAAGTATCAAAACCACAATACCTAACGGTTTTTAGTAAAAATGAAGTATGCTATCACACGTCTTAAATAGCAAAGCATTTATGAAAAAAGTATTTCGAAAATTGTAGGACCGGTTTTGATAAAATCCTGTTTTTTATTTTTATTTTTTTGAAAAAAAAAATTGTTTGAGATTTTGGTATGCAGTTTTTTAGCGTTTATTAATATATACCTAATTTTAAAATTTTAAACAATTTTTTTTGATAAGTTTTAAAAATATTGAATTTCAAAAAAAAAAAATTTTAATTAATTTTAATTAGAAAAAAAAAGTTATTCAACATTTTGATATGCAGAATTAATTTGGCTATTTAGATTTTCTCAAATATAAAATATGACAGAAATCCAAAGAGCCGTTACCGAGAAACCCAAACATTAAAAAAAAACCGTTATGTGAAAGGTACCGTTAATAGACTTTTCCCGTAAATTCGGTTCCAATCAAATGACAGCCAATACCAACAAAAAATTCTCAAAAATGTTCATCAAAATCGTTGGAGCCGTTTTCGAGATAAATAAGATTTTCTTAATCGGTCATATGGCCGGTACCGTTATTTTTAGGCCTAAAAATAAAATTTCAATTTCATCTCTGCCAAAAGAATCACACACACCTAGTTTGAAGATAATCGCTTTAGCCGTTAAGGCTGCTGCTCGTTATACATACTGACAGACAGACATTTTTTTCTCGATCACTTCCTTAGACTTCTTTGATTGTAATGCCATGTTTGATTGTTATCTCAATTTTTTTAATATTCACGAATCCTAAACTTTCCTTATAGTCCCTATAATCGCAAGTAAAAAAAGTTGTCAAGTCCTTATTGGAAAACTCTTCAAAGATTGAGTAAAACTTCCATCTAAGTCTGATGGTCACTTTAGTCTCTTGGATACTATTCGAAAACGGTAGCTTCATTTTCGTTAATTTAACACCCTCGTGATTTCTCTACAGTTAGTGCTCCAGTGAAATAGCCATCTGCATTGCTCAACTTAAACAATTTCACCGTATTGCTAAGAATGCTCATCAGCATACCTTTGAGCCCATTTTCCGTTGTACTACACATAATTTGGAATGCTATTCGTCGTGATGTTATGTATGAGTGTTATCTAAATTTTGTAAACATGCACGAATTCTAAATTTTCCCATATCCTAAAAATACACCTTAATAGGCATCTTACAGATTTACCCTCGGGAATATAACAATCCAATGAAATGAAATGAATGCAGTTTCAGCACCTTAATTATTAAGTCAAAAATAAATTAAAGTTTCTGATATGAAGGATAACATTTTCATTGAATAAATTAAAATATTATTTGGTGAACTGACGAAATTTGATAGCTTTCCATCATTCCAATTTTCTGCACGCAGCATTTGATAATAAATTGTTATAACAATCTATAACCCTCCTTTGAGCCATGATTATGATGTCCCGCCAGAAACAGAGGAAATCAGGTGAATTGTTGGAAAGCTTATTTTGTTCTATAGTTATTAACAGTGCAATCAGGGAAACTTAGTAATTGCTTTGCCTAAGGCCAGGAAAATCTTTTAACAGTAAATAAATAAAAGTTAAAACATTTTGTCAGAATCAGTCTTGAAAAGATCAAGCCTCTGTCAAGATTTGTCTTATTGGGAGTTGGAATTTAATTGTGGGTTAAGAATTGGATTTTATACTTGAATCTGAAATTAGCATGACATTTTAAATGAATGGTTAGAATCTGGCCTACTTACTACAGACGTTCCTCAACATTTTTGACGTCTGCGGCCACCCATTTACATAGTCAGCTGCACGAAGTATTCTTCCGACCAAATTTTCTTAAGACCTAAACTAAGTCTCTTTTACCTGTTTATCTATATATACAAAGATATTCCATTCCACATACTTGGAGTCGATTTGAAGAGAATATAAGAAGGCCTCACTTTTCTTTTTCACCTTTGCAAACCAAATCAAATAAATTTTGTTTAAAAAACATTTGTGCCTGGACATTTTTTTTTTTTTTTGGATTGGTCATCACATATTGATGGCATCCGGTGCAAAAAAAAATCGCTTTCATTTGCTGCACTTCTCTGACCCACAAATCAGGTCTTTTCATCAGCTGTCTGATGTGTAATCAGTCTCCAGCCTATAACCTCATTCGTCTGAAGATCTCCGACTTTTCTCTCCTGTCTAGAAAAACAAAAATAAACAAAACCCGATAAATGCCTTCAGTTATATTCTAGAAAACGAATATAAATCTCAGTTCCGGAAATCTCGGCTAATCTCGGCAAAGGCGTACAAAAGAAATACATACTTGCGGAGCCGGCCGCATATCTATGCAAAGCGTTCGAGTTGGAACTGTCCGAAGACAAACGACACCGCCACTGGCCATAAACTTGGTCACTATCCGGCTGGCGCTAGTGAAAATCTCGGCTAATGACATTTTAATAAGTCCGACTTATCGCTGCCGACTGGCATATGCCATGCCACCATCGCTGCCAACTGAAAAACGCGTATGGTCTACTTCTCGAGACAAAAGTGCATCACCACGAGCTGCAGCACGTGAACGTTCGGCACAATTATTGGCAAACTGAAGACAATGATGGCGGTGGTGGTGGCGACACAGACAGGGGCATCATGCGGGCAGTGGATCACAATCGCAACTCAAGCTGCCTGTGATGGTTTTCGTCCATCCACCGTGTCTGGACTTTAAATCGAAAACGCGTATAATCTGTTTTTAATCAAGAGCCTGGAGGGGACCTTTTTAAGCATAATATGTCTACCATCGCTGTTTGCATTCCATCCGTTTGACGGACTGCATCAGAGTGAAACTTCGCTGGAAGCTAGCCCTATATAGGAGATTGGCATTAGGTGCACTTCCACACCCAATCAATTAAGTGGGCTGATTCGTTTGCATTAGGAGGGCTGATAGAAGATAGATTTAGAATCGAAAATTATAGAGCAACTAGTAAAGTAATAAATCATCACGTCCAAGCTTTGACGATGATGGAAGAGCAAAGTCCCTGAGGCATTAATTTTCATCTTGGAAGAAGCGACTACAAAGTAAATTAAAATTTGTTCTACTTTTACTAGTCCAATCTATCTACAAATTAAGTTTTTTATCATTGTTTTGAAGTCAATTTTTGTGTGCCAACGAACGAGCTTTCGTGACTATCGGTTGGTCAAAGTAGAGAGAATATTGCTGCAGTTCAAAAGTCCGTCGTAAACGATCCAAAAGAGTCTATACCAAGAAGTTCTTAAAAATTCGACATTGCTTATAGCACACTATGAGAGTTTTTTGAAAGAATCTTGGCCAACACCCTCAGACGATGAAGTTTACTCTAGAATCATGAAACGTTCTGGGTTTAAAAATAACTAAATTTATTGGCGCGACAGCTTCTGAAGGAGCCAGGGCCATAATGACTTTCAACCATTCCTGTGTGTGTGTTGATAATCTGCAAGAATGGAAGGGAACTACAGTTTACCGCCGAGTCCGAACGGCTACATGAGATGCACTTTTTCGAGACAAATTTTACTCTTGGAGGTTTTGTCAGTTCCTCGCAAGAGGCAGTACCCCGGAAAAAAGGTGGATATGAGCTGGATTCGAACCCAGGCTCATTCGCTTAGCAGTCCGACACACTAACCACTAAGCCACGGGGCACTACTTTTCTGGGATTGGGCTCTAGAAATATTGCAATAAGATGACCTATTTCTTCGCAAATCCTCTTCAGTGACCAAGCGCATGATTGGCTAAACGACAGATTATACGTTATTGGTCAGGTAAAAACCCTTGTGTTCCTCTGGAAACACTAGACTCTCTCTCTTCTCCTTGACCAAAAACAATTCCTTTCGATTCTAGACGAAAGAACTCTCCATTCTTAAAAAGGAATTTCAGTTTACCCAAACGTGCCAGAAAGTTTTTCCCGGAGGCTTCATTTGAACTTCCCAACTAATCCTCATCCGACCATTGAGTTAAGAAAAAAAAACTTCAATAAATTCATTTCATCATCCATTGCCTGAAGCTGATGGCACTTTCATTTGGCACTCCATGAACACTTCATGAAACTCCTGATTCGTGCAACTTTGTCACTTTCGAAGAACGACACACGCACCAAATCTATGCCACGCATCACACTGTGCATAGCCCTGAGAAAAAATCCTCAATTTTCACTTTTCTGTCGTTCCATCTGCCGAGCGTGAGATGAGGATGACCATGACAAGCTCTCAAAAAAAAAAAAAACCATTCCGTTGGCAAAACATCCTGCAGCTTGATTAAAACTCAAGTTTAATAAAGACAAGTTGCACATACTAGCAGTTAAATTATGTCCGTCATGAATCTTAATCTGCGCAAGGTCCTCAAGGATCACAACTGCAGCAGGGCACATTAGTTAATAAATTCCTGCCCCTTTGTGGATTTAGCATTAGACTATAGGCTTTTATTAAAAAGATACGTCCGTGCATCGCTCGTCGTGTATCTATATGACTTCTGTTTGAATAATCTACGTCTTGGACTTTGTTTTTCCTGTTTGGCTATTTAATTTCTGGCAGACATCCGCTGCTGTTGTTTCTCTAGCTGCAACAGCATCCTGCAACTGAGATTAATGATTCTCATGCATTGATGTTGCAACATATAATTAAGTTTCAATTACACTCTGGGGATCTAGGAATTTAGAATTTTTTTTTTCTTTTGGTCGTTTTGCTGCTTTCGCTTTTTTGCCCGTGGACGAGGGTATGGACGGACGCCTTGGAGATGAGCTGGTTTTTTTTTTTTTTTTGTTTGAGTGGCAAGTGCAGACGAAAGGCTCTGCTCCTCTGAGATTCTTTATATGGCGTCTTAGACACAACTCAAGCCGTCACGTCAGCCACATCATAGCAGCCGAACACGAACTGTTGATGCGCCTTGGTCAGTGGTAAATTTGCGTTTGTAATTAGTTTAGCAGTAGCTTTGCCGATTGGTTTGCATGCTAAAGTGACTCTGGGATGATGGAGTTCCAGTGGGATAGAGTGGCATCTAACGCTGATTTGACTTTGAAGTGGCTTATAAAACAAATCGTGTCCGTAATCAGCGTGCGATTAATAATGAGAGATCAACGATCCTACTGATATCCTTGTTTTTTTTATCCTTTTATTGACTTAGTTATATAAACAGAGCATACAGGATGCCATAAAATTCTCATTAGGAGAAGAATTTGCTTATAGGGTTATGAAGAGGATGCGGACTCGTCATAAGGAGCACCTGGGCAAAATACTAGAATGCATTCTAGGAGTTATTGCAGCAATATCCTCACGAGTAAGATGTTTAAGGAGCTCATAAGTGACTGTCATTGGAGCTGATTATATGAATCTCTGAAGTTAACAAACGTGCTGGATTAATGATACTTTGGCGTCTACTTGTTTTAAAGATGTATCCTTTCACTTTAAAAGGATTAAAGAGCATAGTAAGGTTTATTGGTATACTTGGTATAATCAGAGGATGTTAATTTCTTTTTATTTTTATATTGGGCATAAAATCTGAGGAGGTCACGTGTTCTTCCTCTTTAGGTAGTGATATCATTAAAAGGCCTTAGTAATTAATGCCTATAATCACAAGTACCCTATCATTCAAACCAAGTAGTATCATTAAGGTACCAAGGTACATTTATTTTATGCATATCACAACTGGATCGCACGCACTTGCTTTGAATAAAATTTGAAAAATATTAAAGGAATTTAAAATTTTTTATTCGATTTTCTGACTTTTTATTGTTTGAAAAAAGTTTATAAAACAGTTTTCAGCGGAACAATTTAAACGCCATTTTATTTCCTTAGGAAATGTGAAAAAGAGTATTTTTTTTTAATCTATAGAACAGTTTTTAAATAAAACTGTTTTTTAAAAATAAAAAAAAAAATAATTCAAGAATGCAAACTTAAGCACAGAAAATACTTGAATTTAAAAACAAAACTTAAAAAATATAAAAAAAAAAAAAATAGTAGAACCTAGGTAGACAAAGTCTCTTACTGCCTCAAAGTTATACCTGATGTATATCGTAATGTTTTATTCATGACATCGATTTTAAGTGTCTATTCTTGACAATAGCTTGATTTCGTTCTGTGACTAATCACTCCTAAGCACATCATCATACTCTTGTTTAAATCCTATTTTGACATCAAAGGTATCGATGAAGCTAACGGTATTAACTGAATAACTTCTGTTTTCCATCGCAATTCTGCACAGACGAACGGAGATGCCAAGACCGAACATATCTCTATGTATCTCATCTCTGGTGATATCACTTTTAAATGTATCAAAAGGTAGTGGATATCGGCTAGAAGTCCCTAAGTTTTGTAAAGACTTTAACGTAATTGGAATATTTTGTTGAGAATCAGGTGAACGATATTATTCTTCTACATCGCCCAGAAAGATTGGTTGATTCTGCTTGTTAGTGGAATTGGTTTCGTCATCGCTAAATTTATACAAATGGTTTTACCTTAATTTTTCGGTAACTGCAATTCTACTACGATGTTTGCTTAAAATTCGGATTAATGCGTTTCAGTAAAAATTTACAACCTCATTCTTGCAGAAATTCCTTCCCTCAATCACATGTTTTTTCCATGCATGTTTCTTACGCCACCTTACCCAACTGATCGATGTGCCAATGCGAACACCGGATGTTGCTGGGCAAGCCGGCCGTACTCTTGACTTCTTTCTTACTTCTCACCCTGATAGATACATGTACCAATAGTGTAACTTCTCCATTTGGCACTACGGACCATTGTGTCATTTCAGCTAAATTTCTCGTCCTCCACCCATCCAGTTAAAGAAAAACTCCCTACCAGGACCGTTTGGCAATACGATAAAGCAAGCTGGGATAGCCTGAATATTTTATTCCGAAACCTTGGTCACTATGCTCCCTCGATAGTGATATTGATGCCAGAGCCGAAATGATCACAAATGTTATTCTTCTAAGGATGCGTGCTTTTATTCCTAACAGAATAAAAAGCATCAAACCTTAAGAAAATTCTTGGTTTAACTCTGAGTGTAAAGAAACTCCACCTCAAGGAAATAAGTTTCCGATCTTACAAAGCCAACCCTTCAGAGGAAAATTGGAAAAAGCACAAACAAACAACTCTGTTATTGAAAGAACCAAATTTTTGCATGACCAAAAATTACGGCAAAAAATTCTGCAGTGTCCCAAGGGCAGTACACATTTTTGGTCATTTGTAAAAAATTCTAAAAACTTCTCAACATCTTCGGTTCCTACGCTCATCGACAATAACAAACCAATTGTTTAATCTTTAGAAAAGGCAAAGTTGCTCACTGCCCATTTTGCTACTAGCTCTACGCTGCCTCACAGCAACGTTGCCCCTCTTGTACTTGATAATGTAAATTTTTCCATGGGACAGATTTTTTTCCGCACTCGTACAGAAGCAAGAGTTCTCAAAGATCTCGATATACACAAATCCGCTGGCCCGGATGGTATACCCCCGATTCTTCTGAAGAGCTGTTCTTCCACACTGGCAAAGCCACTGCGTAAGCTTTTCAATCGCTCCTACTCTTGTTGAATCGTTCCTAGAAGATGGAAAACAACATTTGACCAGCCTGTCCCTAAGAAAGGAGACCCATGCTCCCCCGCAGATTAAGGAATATCTCGAATACCGAAAGCTTTCCATGACCGTCAGTATGGCTTTTGCAGCAACCGTTCCACTGGCGATCTGATGGCATATATCACCGAACAGTAGAACAAATCTTTAATTAGCTTTGGTGAAAGTAAGATTATTGCTCTTGCAAGTTTGGCATGAAGCTCTTTTATTGAAAATGCGTGCTTTTGGGATCGATGATACTCTTGTTCGTTGGATTAAAAGCTATCTTCTGGACCGTTCAATACAAGTTGTATTAGACGGATTTAAGTCTGATTCCCACAAAATAAATGCTGGTGTGCCCCAGGGCTCTGTTCTGTCTCCGACTCTTTTCCTCATTTTTATAAATGATCTTCTGTCTGTTACTTCTAATCCACTTAACTGTTTTGCTGACGACTCTACCCTCAGCTTTTCATATTCGTTCGATAATTCACGTCCTTCGCCTTGCAACGCTACCGTATGTCAAGCTCATTAAACTCCGATTTTGATCTGGCTACAATTTAAAAAGGGTTTATACGCCTAAAACTCGAGTATAACTCACACCTCTGGGCAGGTGCTTCGCACACATCGCTTCACCTCCTTGATAGAATAGAAAATCGAGCGTTAAGATTGACAGGAAATAGAACTGCCGCTGAAACAATTGCCCCTCTCGAACACCAACTCATTGTTTCATGTTTTTCCATATTTTATTGTTTCTTTTATAAAAAAAAAATGTTCACTTGAAGTAGCCAGTTGCATTCCCCTTAAAAGTTTCTCCCGTAATACTTGTCTCGCAAGGAATGCTCATCAGTTCATCCTTGAGCCCAATTTCGGACGTACTGTGAAATATGGGGATTCATTTTTTAGCCGAACAACACGAATTTGGAATAGTTTACCCGGCGAGATTTTCCGTTACCATTTTGATCTGCAAATAATAAAAAACTAATGGTAATCGACACCTCCTGTCTTTCCCCTCCCTATCTTTCTAATGCCCGCGTAGTGTGCTCTACATTAAAAGGTAAACAAATAATTCCTTGTGCGTGCGCTAATTATAAAAAAAAACTGTGCCTCTCATATAACTATTACTATTAGTATTTTTGAAAATGAGAAGGTGCATTTTCTTTTAATTTTTTTTAATGAAGTTATTTTTGTGCTTAAGTATACAT
This sequence comes from Platycheirus rosarum, assembly GCA_963971375.1. Classification (NCBI taxonomy): domain Eukaryota; kingdom Metazoa; phylum Arthropoda; class Insecta; order Diptera; family Syrphidae; genus Platycheirus; species Platycheirus rosarum. The sequence goes on along the minus strand of OZ020509.1, from coordinate 122,745,153 downwards.
TCTTTATTTATTTCTTTTTAATTTAAAATAATAAAAATAAAACCTGTTTCTTCCAATAAAAAAAAATCACATCTCTGTACATTTTTTAACGAAATAAAATGGCGTTTAATTTCTTCCGCTGAAAACTATTTTACGTACGTTTTCGAACAATCAAAAGTCACAAAAATCTAATAAAAACTTTGAAGTTCTTCTTATATATTTTATCAAATATTATTCAACCGCACATACGATCAAGTACGTGTGATCCAGTCATGCAATTTATTACTATTGAGAGCCTGCAAGCAGTTTTCGTCCTTATTTGCAGCGCTGGCTGGTAGCCTTGTATGCTTCCTGTTTAGCTGCATGTTAGCAATTGCCAGCAGAAGTGGCTCCTTTGATGTTTTCTTCAGTTTATTTGGAGTCTAATAGGAAAAGAATTTTTTTTTGCTATTGCACCTATAGACTTCCGACTTCTTGACGTTGATCGGGGTATCCGCAGCTATAGTCTGACAACAACGACATATAGTGGTTTCTCGACTGTACCACCTCTCTCCTTGGCTTGGCGTTAAGGTCTTCTAGGACCTTTTGTCCAAGAGCTCGAAAAATTGTTGGCATACATACACAACTAACTAATGCTAGACAAAGAACCTTAAAAACTTTAGCTTAAGTTTAACTTAACTAACACAGTTAACCTATGTAGGTGGGCGCTCTTAATTATTCACTATATTAAATTAATTGCCCTTCGTGGTAAAACTAACTTACATCCAGAAACTCTAGGGTTTTATTTTTGATCCAGAAAATTTATAAAAACTAATTTCCATATCAAAGACTTTTTTTCCGTGAGGTGCGTCGGCTGTTTTCTGATAAGGTACCTACAATTCACCGTGCAGATGTGGAATTCGTTGTCCATTTTTTTTTATTTGCAGGATTCGCCATCAGTGAATCTCTCGGTATCCGAAGCAACAACAGACACTTTTACGAGCAGAACAAAACCCAACTCCCGACTGAACAAGAATTGATTATCCTGGAACGCATAAGAAAACACCCAGAACGCCCTCTCGATGCCGAACACGCCAGTTTCTACGCTGGATCAGAATTGCGCACCGCCTGCTGTTCATCGATTTTGAGTAGGTTTCCGACAGCGTCAACAGGAACTTTTGTTGGTTTACTTTACACAGGAGAGGCATCCCGGATAAGTGAATTGCTATTATTAAAGCAACATATGAATGACCCAAGTGGAATCAGACAGGGCTGCATTTTGTCGCCAATACTGTTTTTGTTGATGATAGGCGATATTCTGCATGCAGTGTTGATAGAAAAATAAGGACCAAGCTACGACTGTCTCGCTCTCTGTTTCGAATCCGTACTACTTTATAAATGACGGTTAGGTTGAGTGAAGTGAAGGCAAGCCACATAATCTCTTTCGAATCTAGAAGCTTTCATTAAGGTCCCCTGGGATGGAAGCAACGAGGTGTTGATGAATTTTAGGACGTTCTCAAGTCAACCATCGCCCAGTTCGTTGAAAATGTATTCTCTGAGGGTTGTTTTCTTAGTCTGGGCTAGACTGTGGAATTCACAGAAGCAGTGATATGAGCCCCCTTCTGGATCAACGTCCTTAAACCCCCTACATTAGCTTGATGCGCGAATGCCCATTTTGCTTATCTTGGTTCCCATCCCCACCAAGTGGGACAGTTAAGCTTTCCTTAGATTTAGAATTCTGTATTTTTCTTTGAGATTTATGTGACCAAAGTTTTTTCGAAATCCGACAATTGTCAAGTGTTGGCCATCTATCGTTTACAGCTTTGAGGAATCTTTGGTAAGTTATGGTTGACTTTTTCTAGTGGCGCAAGTAACCAGGGTACAATTTGGCTAGGTTACAGATATGAACCGGTTTTGACAGGTTGTCAGGCATTTTATTCCAGTATTATGTCACAGGGTCCAGGGACCCATCGAATGTTACAAAGTTTGTTTCGGAAAACGGATCAGGAACCCATCGACTCCATTATACGATGGAAAAAGTGGAAGTGTATTACACATATGCTTTGAAAAGGCAACGACTATAATACAAAGCAAGCAATCCATTGGAATCTGCTCACACAAGAAGGAAAAAGAATTGTACGGCTTTGAAAGCAAATGCGGTAGAACGATCGAGGAGAATCAGTGCAACTAAGCAAAGGTTGGAGGAGGTTAAAACTTATTCCCAGAAATTGCACAAAGATGGCGCGTAGGCATAGTTGCAGCCCTGTTCCCGCTAGAGGTCCTTCACGGACTTAACAAAGTTTAAAACCTAAGTAAGTCCTTAAAAAAACTTCATTCATTAAAAAAAGATCTAAGTAATCTAAAGTATTTTGCATAAAATTTAAAAATTTTTACCGAACTTTTGGTAAAATCCGTATAATGAAATCGGCAAGCAGACACTGATACCACGCAGGATTCCTTGGTATATAATTTCATGAGTAGGACACTTGTTTGCGGGTCTGAATTATAATTTTTTCTTATAACAAAAATCCATCTATCCTGCTCTTTCACAACAATGTTATCCTAACTTTATAAAAAAATTGTGTCTTGCAATTTTAAAATTTCTTTTCGTTACATCTATCTCATTCTAAGCTTTCACATTGCTAATTATCTCTCTATGATAGTGATTTGTTGAAAGGATTCGTTATCACAGAAGTGCTAATCTGTCATTTACTTGTATCCCTCGCACTCAAGAACCCCATTAATGTTGCCCAAACATCACGTCCCGGAATGCTACAATCCTAATCCCCGCTTCAAAAGCAATCCCATGCAGACATAGCAACTTAAGATTCTATCCCCATTTGACACTTTGACAGTCTAAATGGACCATGTAGCACGCCATCGGAATGACCATTCCCCATAGCCGCCATCACCAACGGGCGAGTGCCAGCGGCATAAATGGAGATTTATGCGATCCATGTGATTGCTGCGATTATGATTCAGTTTATGGCGTGCAGTTATGGAATTCTGCTATCATTTCCCGCATGGCAATCGCCATCTGACGCTTATTGATTTTAATCGGATTGGACAGCCTGGCAGGCATTCTGTACGGCAGAATTTCTAGAGATTGGCCAAAGGCCTCCCAAATCGTTTTGCTCTGCCAATTACGTAACTACTGTGGGTAAATAGTGAGAACGTTAAGTATTTTTGCCTCCCGGACAACCATCAGAGAGGGCAGCCCTAAGTCTAACGGTGTGTTGACGTTTTGAGTCAACAGTCTCAATTTGTATGGCTTAGCCTTGTCAATTTGCCGTGCTGCCGGTTACATTGGCACCCATCGGTGTGTTTGCTTCCATAAGAATATATACGCTGTATTCACTAAGCTCTCTTCGGTTGCAATTGTTAAATGTTAAGACCTTTTATGGCCAGCAACCAAAGAATATTAACAAAAAAAAAATTAAATCTCAACGGAAAAGAAAGAAAATGTACCGAAAACTCTGAATGGTCATAGCTACGCAAGCACTGGCCACATTCCAATGATATACCACAACAGCAGCTTCCCATGATGATGGAGAGGGGGATTAGAAATTTTCTAAATACAAAGAAGCGACAGTAATAGGTTAAGCAAATGTCCAGGCCGAGACCAATGCAAACACCATCGTTGCGTCTTCGGCCCCCTATTGGTGATTTATTGAATTAATCTTTTTCTGTCATAAATTTAACTGCATTTTGTGTGCCCACTTTGGCTGGGATCAAAACATGTGTGCCGTTGACTGCTGGACTGTAGAACTCGTGCCGGAACTCCGGCATAGGGGTGCTGTGTGCAAGGTATGTGATTCTAGAGAGTGCATCGAGCCTTGTCCAGAACAACAACTGATACTTTCATCTGCCGATCGGGTTGGTTAATCGCAGATCGGTTAGGGAATATTATGGAAGTTATTTGGTGCTGTGGGGCATAGATATTGTTTAGTCCAGTTTTTATTGTGAGGCATCGTTTTCTGGACTATGAAGACGATGAGGAAGAATTGTACAATTGATTGAAGTGGTTCAAGAGCAATAGCTGGCGGCGCAATAATGGTAGCAATATCCTTTGAACAAGTTTGCTGTTTTATGTAATCTCTTTGGTTGTCTTTAATTTATCAAAAGTAGGAGAATTCCTTGAAAAGTGCTTTGTTTTGCAGGACAAGGAGTTCTGTTATGTGTAATGTTAGTAGAGTTTTATGAATGAACTAACTGTGGAAGCTGGCATAAAGCTATTTGTTATGATAGGTGTGGGTGGAGAAATCATTAAAAAAAATGCATGGCAACCCTACTTAGTATTCATCATTTGTTTTATTTTTAAGTTTCATGCATAATTAATATTCCTTTACATCGCAACGGTTTAAAAAGAGGTTGAAATCATATAGCAAAACAAGGAAACATTACAAAAAGATAGCTTCTATAAGGCCTTATCGAAAATCATGCGTCGTTTCTCTTTGCATGCGGTTAAATTGTATTAAGTTAAGTTGCGGAAAAGCCGCTGTAAGGAACATTGACATGAGATATAAAAGAATAAAGCTTCTATAATGTCTTGACGAAAATTGTGTGTTGTTTCTCTACGCACGCGGTACAGGTATTGAGTTATTAAAGCTTCGTTAAAGCCTCTGTAAGACTGTATTTGGGAATAGTAACAAAGAATGTTACAAAAACAAAGCTTTTATAAAAAAATTACTAAGTTTACCTTCGAAATAGCATTTGTAAGACCATGTTGAGCATTTGTAAGACTGTGTTTGGAAAAGTAATACGGAATTCTTACAAAAGTTTACGAAATAAAAACAAAATATAAGTGAGAAGTATATAATTAAATATGCAATATGATTTCTTAGGAACTCATTTAAGGTTGTTGAAGAGATCTTCAAATGGGAAATTTTTTTTTACAATAGCGTAACGACAATTCGACAGTTCTTTGAAAGCAAATGATCGAAGTTGGGAATGTCTTGAACCTAGAATTTGTCGTACGTGTGAAATGCGTTTTTCGAAGAAGGATCATCAATTTCTTCATTTTCGAATGAAATTGGGAGTAGCTTTCCCGGAGGATGCTATTGTGTAACTAAGCTCAATACCAAACTGTTTTACGACATTCTTAAAAGTGCATGAGGTGAATTGCGATCCTAGACTATTTGACTGAAACACGGGGAATGGTTTGGTGTGACGTAGAATCTGTATTTTGTTTCGTAGGGTTTACGTCATAAGGTTGGTGGTTTTGTCTGAAGAAGACGAAAATTTTCTTCTTTTGGAAGACCGGAGAACCCGGAGAACCTCCTTTTTCTAATCAATGCTCGGCTCCATCACTTTTTCCATCTAATTAAGCCACCTGAAAGCCTACTGCTCCTTTTGCCCACTTTCCAACAACATTAGCCCTCAAACAGCTTTTTAACAATCATGCTCCAACACACAATCAGCTAACACTTTCTGTCAGCACTTATCTTGGGAAATTGCCATTGAGCGACCACACCGCGCCCAATCTTAAACATCAACTCCCACCTTGACATGCCCCACTTTGGCATTTTAGCCAAAATATGCACCCAGTCATACGCTAATTGTATAGTTTCCCTCAACTGAGCTCTTTAGCACCCATGATGCCCATATGCATGCATGAACGCTTGGAACTTCCCAAGTGCCAATCATTGATTGCGCACAATGACTTGCCTTCTGGACGCGGCTGGCATACACCTTGCTTTTGCAATGCGACGCATAAATAACCATCATTTGCACATACCACGACCTGTAACCCACAATAGAGCCACCAGTATAGTGAAAAGGCATGCATTATATACGTTTTAATCCAATGGTGGACCATAGGCCCGAACCCCTACCAGCATCATCAACCAGAACAACTAATCCAATTGTCAGTGTGACGTGTCCTACTTGTACGTTCATTCAGTGATTATTTCATTTGCAGCTACGCGAGTATGCAACTTCAACTTCGACGTCTTCGTCTTGGTCCTGCTGTGTTCATACACAAGCCGCACCGCATCATCTTGTTCGAACTGTCGATTGGACAACAAATAAAAACTTTCCTAGGTAGGGAAGCCGCTGTGCTGCTTCTGTAAGGCTTTTTAGCATCTCGAACGTTATTGAAACAAAACAATGCCAATTTAACTACTACCTACTGGTGCTTCTGCTGCAGATGACCGTGGACGCTTCTTGCCATTAGGATGACCATTTTTGGAAGGCTTTGAGTCACACGGCTAGAAGAGATTCTGGGAGGGTAGAGTTGCCATGGGTGGACTTGCGATGAAGAGAATCATTGTTGGCCAAGCTCAGAGTTCTATATCAAGGTTTAACATCTTAGTCATTTTTACAGTTTCTCAATTCAGGCTACTTGACACGTTTTGAAGGCGATTTTCTTTGACTTTGTTTACATGACTTTGGGAGATATTTTGTCAGAAATTTAGGAACACCTCGGGGACAGGAACTACTGTTTCATAAAAAAAAAATTCTCAATCAATCTTCTAAGATGGATTCACATTTTGTAATTGTTTTACATAATTTTTTTAAGGAGACTCTTAAGGGCCGCAAAGCCACCAAATCCGCCCTTGGTCACTTTAACCATTAAACGCAATTGCCGCCACACTACTCGCTTCTGTGATTTGACCTTTTATGTTTGCGCCATATCTAAGCCGCGCCGTAATCGACCAGCAGCCGATTGCTTGTTTTTTTGGCACAAGAAATCCTCAAGAGTCAACCAGCTGCTGCCGCAAGTAGTCGATGAAGAGCCCCGGATTCCTGAAAAAAGAATTCCGCTAGAATTGCTGCTCGTCTCGCAGGCTGGTGGTATTCTCTTTGTCACCGCTTATGCTGAATATGGACGATTAGTTGGTTTGGTGGCAACAAGAACAAAGGCAGGTGGCTTCGGTGGACATGTAAGGAGTCTAAACGTAATTAAGTGATGGGTTAAGCTAAAATGGAAAGGAACGGGCATTACCGATGAAGATCTGGGCCAGGTGCGGGATGACAAATATACTATACATACCTATACATGCGTGGGTCAATCAGTTTTGGTAGAATCTTGGAAGAATTCAGAGAAGAAGCGAATATCACTGTTTGATTTCATAGTGGAAGCCGAGTCTTTGTGGGGGAAGAGACAAACCTTCTTTTTGAGGACAAATCTATCATACTGATGTCCTGAGAAGTTAGAAAGTTGCAAAGGAGGCTTTAAAGAAAGAAGATTAAGATGTTTGATGCAATTACTAAATGTTCAAACAAAGCGGCTTAGGCATTGTTTATGTTAAAAGCCGGACTTCCATAACAATAACCTTTAGAATTTTGGACAGTGTTAGTATCAAGAGGCTAAAACATATTCATATTCACATATTTCCCCACCGGTTGCACACAGTATAGTGGACCGCCTTGAATAATGCAACTTATCATAAAGCAAAACAAAGCCCAACGATCAGTGCGAATGTGTAATAGAGATGCAATCCGCCAAACAACTAGTGCAAGCTAGATGCTGTCCGTGGGTTTTAAGTGAGAAAATGGTCGCAAAATTCTAGATTTACCGGAAAAAAAGAGTTGGTTGTCTGTAAAGTCGGTTTACGAATGATAGTTTTACGTGATAACGTCAACATTGATGGCAGCACAACCAACATACAGCCCGTTAATTCACACCGTCGTTAAATCCACACACACACACACACCAATATCTACATCTACTTTCTACCTTAACAAAACTCCGCCTATTTTGTATTTCTTTTTCTCTTGTTCTTCTTTTTGAATTTGAGTGGAATTATTTTGGGAATTTGCGCCTGTTCTTTTTATGTTCGCCTGGTGCTTGCGATCGATTTTGGTTGAAAGAACCGCAACATCGCAGCGTGCGTCACTTCTCTTATCAGCATTATCAGCATGAGTCATATTATTTCGTATGTGTAGCCTGTCATCGATTTATAAGACGTTATCACGTCAAAAATTATTTTTTCTAGCTTAACGCTCGCATTGTGATAATTCACAATAAGAGTTTTCATACCCCTTTTAGTGTGTGCCGATTATAAAAAAGTACACTTTGAGAGAAAAATTAATTCATTTCTACACAAAAGGCTCAAATACTTAAGATGGATGAATTGCGACCTGCACTCAGACAGGCTATAATCTTAGCATATTTTCCCGTTTGCCAAGCCCCTCTAGGGTGCAAACATTCAGGTCTTTCCTTAGCCCTTTTCAAATGATTGCTAAAGAAGTTCTATAAATGAATAGGTCACCAGTCCGCTCCTTCTTTGCTCATGCTCCGCTCTTTACCAAAGACGTACATAAGTTAAATATATTTGGAAAATTCTTCTTCGATGATTCCAGTGATCTGACAAAAATATGCTTTATTAAAGCTCCAAAAGGTTTAATTTGAAAGAGTATTCTCGTGATCTTATGTGGTATTAGAATCAGCTTATTATTTGACATAAGTATACGTTCCTTAAAATTCTATTAATACGGAACAGAGGTATACATTGGAAATCGTACGGAAGTATTCTATCAAGTATTAGAACAAGGAACAACAAATCTTGATCAGCTCAAAGATGGCCTATCTGTCCAATCTACAAAAAGACCAATATTGAAGAACTATAAGACTTACAATCCAACGTGGGAATCCAAATGCTGAAGAGCTCCCTTCTGTGCAAGTCGCTTTGAATGAAATATATGGAAACAATTTAAAAACAGCAAAGGCATTACAAACAGCATCACATTTAGTATCATTGAAAAGGTATCGAAATCGATCTTTTTTGATAAAGCTTAATTATGTGGAGAAAGCAGATATGAAAAAGTTGAAAAACTCTATAGGTTCTATGTAAAATGGATTTTTCACCTTCCTCTTCCCAACTATTTGATAATTCTGAAGACGGGCATCATATGTTTTTCAAAACTTCCAATGTTTAAGACCATATTTTGTATTTAAAACTCTGAACACGCCAAATTATGGTTTTCTAAAGAACAGCTAGCACTTCATTTAAGCAACATGATTAATGGAAACCTACGCTAAACAGAACGATAGCCAGATTGGATGAAGAATTTTGGGAAACGTACATGAAACTACCGCCCGGCGCGGCACCGTATAGTAATCTGTGAAATATGTTATTTAATATTCAATTATTGACGACAACTTCAGTTTCTGATCACTTCACGGTTCGACTTTGCCAGGAGGGAAATTTTTTTCACGTTTATGTTCACACTGTGCAATACAGGCCAGCTGTCTTGGCATTAAGTGAAACCCAGGTTGGAGTTAATACTGTTTTATCAGAATTTACTCTACATGGATGCTTGGCGCCACTTCTTTTTTCCCATCTTGGTTTCGTCGTTTATGTTAGGAATGATATTGCTTGCCAGAGCCTTGCCCAATATGGGCAATGTTTCAAAACGGACTTTAACTTCTTGTCGCTCAAATACATCATCCGCAAACATATCATTCATTATTGTTTTATTTACAGGAGTCCAAATCTTGACAGTTATTCGACTTATAACGAATTTGATGCGCTGTCTGATTCCATCTCGAAAATTATTTCCCTTTGTCCTCGCACTGAAATCGTCATTGCTAGCGATTTCAATGAACACAATTACAAATTGGCCATTCTGGTCAGATAACACCCAAAGGAAGGTATGTCGAGCTCTTTGCCGGGTTACATAACCTTACCCAACAGATCGATGTGCCAACGCGTATTCCGGATGTTGCTTGGCTAGCCGCCCATGTTCTTGACTTCTTTCTTATTTCTCACCCTGATAAATATACCATTAGTGTAACTTTCCATTTGGCACATGACACCATTTTTTCATTTCAGCAAATTTCTCGTCCCCCACCCATCCAGTTAAAGAAAAACTCCCCACAAGGACCGTTTGGCAATACGAGAAAACCAACTGGGACGGGCTGAATATTTTTTTCCGAAACTTTAACTGGTCACTATGCTTCCTCGATAGTGACAGTGCTAAAACGATCACAGATGTGATTCTTCTAGTGATGCGTGCTTTTATTCCTAACAGAGTAAAAAGCATCAAGCCTAAAGAAAAGTCCTGGTTTAATTCTGAGTGTAAAGAAGCTATCAGGCTCAAAGAAGTAAATTTCCGATCTTACAAAGCCAAACCTACAGAGGAAAATCGGAAAAAGAACAAACAAGCAAGGAACTCATGGAACTCCGTTATTGAAAGAACCAAATTTTTGCATGACCAAAAATTACGGCAAAAAATTCCGCAGTGTCCCAAAGGCAGTACAAATTTTTGGTCATTTGTAAGAAATATTAAAAACTCCTCAACATCTTCGGTTCCAACGCTCATCGACAATAACAAACCAATTGTTTACTCTTCAGAGAAGGAAAACTTGCTCGCCGCCCATTTCGCTGCCAGCTCCACGCTGCCTCAAAGCAACGTTGCCCCTCCTGTACTTGAGAATGTAAATTTTTCCATGGGACAGATTTTTTTTCCGCACTCGTACAGTAGCAAGAGTTCTCAGAGATCTCGATATACACAAATCCGCTGGCCCGGATGGTATACCCCCGATTCTTCTGAAGAGGTGTTCTTCCACACTGGCAAAGCCACTGCGTAAGCTTTTCCATCGCTCCTACTCTTCTGGAATCTTTCATAGAAGATGGAAAATAGCATTTGTCCAGCCTGTCCCTAAGAAAGGTGACCCATCCTCCCCCTCCTCCTACCGACCCATAGCACTGACATCCCTTCTTTCTAAGGTCATGGAAACACTGATTAACCGTCAGCTTAAGGAATATCTCGAAGATCGAAAGCTTCTCCATGACCGTCAGTATGGCTTCCGCAGCAACCGTTCCACTGGTGATCTGATGGCATATCTCACCGAACAGTGGAACAAATCTTTACATCGCTTTGGTGAAAGTAAGATTATTGCTCTTGATATCTCCAAGGCATTTGATAGAGTTTGGCATGAAGCTCTCTTATCGAAAATGCGTGCTTTTGGGATCGATAATACTCTTGTTCGTTGGATTAGAAGCTATCTTCTGGGCCGTGCAATACAAGTAACGGTAATACTTACAGGTAAGTTTTATACTTTTTTTTAAAGCCAATTCTCCGTTTTATTTGCTAATTTTTAAATCAAGTGAAATCTATGCACAATTTTTGAAAAAACTAATTTTAAACTCAAAATTTGGGAAAAAAACAAAAAAAAAGTTTAAAGTGTAATTTTTCAAAACTTTAAAATTATATATTATTTTTTTTTTCAAAAATTCGTTGCTCTTATTAATTCTTAATCAATACCTGAAAACTAGATGATTTTATGTCTTCTAGTTTTTGAGAAAATTAAAAATTACTAAAACTATTTTTTATGTTTGTTTTATTTTATTTGCTTTTTTGCTTGCTTATACATTACGGTGGCCGGCGTATAAACAGTGAGGTACAACCCCCCTGCTTGGGCACATTATAGGATTTGAGGTAGGTGAAAAGTTGGGTATATACCGTTATTTTTGTATAATTTTTACTTTTTTTATGAAAATGCCCCTATTGACCAAACGGGGGAGATGTATTGATTTGTTCCACTAAAAACCGTTATCATTTCTTGGCGCCTAAGCTATCGTACACTCCCCTTTATCTGTTCTGAGACTACATTTTTAGCGATGAGAACTTTTTCGCAGTAAAAATCAAGGAAAAAAGCGTTTCTTATTGAATTAAAAAAAAGGAGTTCCATGTGATATTTCTGTCTACCAAAGTGCATAAATGGGAATACATTATAAGCCTCAACATCAAATAAAAATTTTCTAATTTCGGTTTCAAATTAAAAATCAAAGATTCTCCGGAATTTTCCCGGATGTAGGTGAAGCCTTCTCTACGTTATAAATGCAAAAACTTTCATTCAGATGTTTCCAACTCAATTAAGCAGATATCATAAGAAAAATGCCTGCATCGGTGAAATTTAATTACATGAATCAGCCTTAAACCAAATTCTTGATGCGCAATTCAGCCATGATCCGCAATCCTGAACGATGCGCGGTATTATATTTCCTGGTAGCCCTCGGGCCAAGTAATTACTATTCTTTAGTTTCTAATGGAGAAATACTTTTGACACCCTACATGACATTCTCTGGAATTTAATATGACACAACATATCTGCGCGCAGATTCCCTATATCAAAGCCTAAACGCATCTTTCTTGATGCCATGCGGACACTAGGCAGTTGTTTATAGTATAGAAGGGCCCCGCAGGCGACATTCCAAAGGGAAGTTTCTCTGAAATTAAATTTACCCTCAAACGAGAGATGCGTGTCAGAAATACATATTTCTCCAACAACTAAGCCTAAGCACTCCAAATTGAATACGTTCGTGCTGCCTCATCCAATGCAACTTCTCCGAATTGTAGAATAGAAAAAAAAAAAGATACTTTTTCTTGTTATTCACTGGGAAATGAGCTTAATATCTATCTATTGTCGGCCTCCTTTATGGACGATAGACGCATACACCTGTCATAATTCCAGATAGCCGGCGCGTACCTTCAAACTAATAAAAATGGAAATATGACATTGCCATTGTGGGCGCGTTTTCTTAGATTGGTCAAGGATAAGAGGTGAATTTCGCTGTTATGTTATGGATTGAAAAATAAAATTAAAAATATTTTTGGAAAAACAAATTGTAATGCAATATGTCGGATCAGGTGATGGCTGTAAAAATCAGTATTCAGTGTCCCATGGGACAAAGAGGAAAATCCTGCCAGAATAGAATCCCAGTAAACTCAAAAATGCAATCGGAGATTAAAAAAATCGGGAGATTTCTATTTACCTCGAAGGTCTATCTAATGGGCACGACTAGGTCGCACGTACTTGCTCTTATGTGCCTAAATACATTGGAAAGCCAGATCTTTGACAGAAACAAGTAACACTTACTTTGAAAATAACACAGTTTAAACTTATAAAAAGTATCAAAGTATTTAAAGTGAAAATGAAGTACGCCATCACACGTGCCTTAAATAACAAAGAATTTTTTAAAATGTATTTCGAAAATTGTAGGACCGGTTTTGGCAAAATCGTGTTTGTTTTATTTTTAGTTCTTTTAAAAAAATTGTTTTTGATATCTTTGTATGCAGTTTTTTAGAGTTTTTTAATATACATGTGATTATAAAATTTAAAATAATTTTTTTTTCATTAGTTTTAAAAATATTGATTTTTCAAAAAAAAAATCCAAAAAATTATTTTAATTATAAAAAATAAGTTATTAAACATTTTGATATGCGGAATTTATTAAGCTACCTAGGTATTCTCAAGTATACAATTTGACAGAAATCCAAAGAGCCGCTACCGAGAAAGCCCAAAAATAAAAAAAACCGTTATATGAAAGGTACCGTTAATAGACATTTCCCGTAAATTTGGTTCTAATCAAATGATAGCCAATACAAACAAAAAAATTCTCAAAAATTTTCATCAAAATCGTTGGAGCCGTTTTCGAGAAACAGAAGCTTTTCCTAACGGTCATATATATGGCAGGTACCGTTATTTTTGGGCCTAAAAATAAAATTTCAATTTCTCCTCTGGGGAATGCTAAAATAATCACACACACCAAGTTTGAAAATAATCGCTTAAGCCGTTTAGGCTGCAGTTTGTTATACATACAGACAGACAGACAGACAGACAGACATTTTTTCTCGGTCACTTTTTTAGACTTCTCTATGATCGTATATTCACGAATCCTAAACTTGCCTTATTGTCCTTATAATCGCAAGTAAGAAGGACGAACAACTCTCTGTAGAAGGCTATTAAAGGTGTTAAAAACCCAACTTAAAATTAACACCAACTCGAACAAACGAAGGAGGATGGAGAAAAAATAAATTGCACGACTGGATCGCATGTACTTGCTCATATGTGCGATCACATTGTAGAATAAATTTTAAAAAGATTAAAGTGAACATCAAAGCATTTATTCGATTTTTGTGTCTTTTGATTGTTCAAATAAAGTACGTTAAATTGTATTGGGTGAAATAATTTAAACGCCATTTTATTTCTTTAAAAAGTGTAAAGTAAAGTGTGAATTTTTTTTCTAAATCGTAGGAGTCGTTTTTAAATAAAACGGTTTTTAACAACTTTTTTTTTAAAAATTAAGAAAAATATTCAAGAATACGGTTTTAATCACAAAAATAACATACATTTAAAAACTAAATTAAAAAAAATTCACTTACCCGTTTTCAAAATATTGATTAAAAATTATTAAAAACACAAAAAAAAAGTTTTCGAAATACAATTAATGCAAAAATACTCAAGCTACCTACATCTTCTTGAATATCAATTTTGATTGTAATCGGATCACCAGTTTTCGAAAAAGTCGAAGAAAAAAAAACCGGTCCTATGGGAGGTACCGTTTTTAGCCCACCATATTAATTTTGTTTCACCAAAATATAATGCATACCTACAGTAGTACACTGATTTTTTTATAAAAATTCTTGGAACCGTTTTTGAGAAAAATAAGCTTTTACATAACGGTTATATGACAGGTACCGTTATTTTTTTCGGTAAAAAAAAATTCAAAAAAACTCCTCTGTAGAATGTCAAAATAACCTTAAGTTCAAAATTTTAAGACGATTGGCGCAACCGTTTAGGCTGCAGTCCAAAAAACATACGTACAGACAGACAGACAGACCGACAGACAGGCAGACAGACAGACGGACAGAATTTTGCCAGTAACTCAAATATGTTTCTCTATCATCGTCATGTCATGTTTGATTATTATTATCCATATGACCGTTTAGGAAAATCTTATTTTTCTCGAAAACGGGTTTTACTTAAAACCGTTAAGTATAGTGTTTTTTAAACTTTTTATAAGTTCAAACTGTGTTATTTTCAACGTAAATGTTAATTGTTTCTGTCAAAGATGTAATTGGGCCCATAAGAGCAAGTACGTGCTACCCGTTGTACCCATTTTTACTTGCGATTTAGGAAAATGCAAGTTATGAATTCATGCAAAAAAAAACAAATCTAACAATCAAACATGACATTGCGATAATAGAGAAGTTAAAAAAAGGGGGTTCGCGCCTCTATAGCCTAAACGGACCGACCGATTTGCTTCAAACTTGGTACTTAGTATTTATAGTTAGTATCTGGGGGCTGTTTTTCATTTTTGCACTAGGTCGAAAAATAACGGTACCTGCCATACAATTTTGAACAAAAAGTTAGATTTTCTCGAAAACGGCTCTAACGATTTTGATAAAAAATTCAAATGCAAATTTTTTATAATAATATTTCTTTCAGTTAGAATACATTTTTCGAAATTTGTTCTATAACGGTACCTCTCATATAACCGGTTTTTTCAAATGCCGTTTTATCGTAAACTATTATCCCGATTTCAATAAAATTTTGCACACAGGAAGTCATTTATAATTCAATTAATATCGCATTTCAAAATTTTCAAAAACTTTTTTTTTCGATTTTTTAAATTTAAAAAAAAAGTTTTTGTTTTCGAAATATTTTGAAATGGGTGGATTGAATTTTTTTAAATGAATTTTCTCAAATGAAAACTACACATTTCCTTATAATGACATACTAGAAAAAAAATTTAAATATTTTTTCGAAAAGTTTTTCAAAAAAACGACTTTTTAAAAAAAACTGGTCAATCGTTCGATTCAAAATTTTTTTTTCTTCGATAGACATTTAGTTTTCAAATTTTATTGCATACTTATTTTTTCCAAGAAAAACTAATTAAAACAATTAAATTCTAAAAAGAAAATATTTTTTTTTATTTTAATCTGGCAATACTTTTTTCGGAGTTGGTCTTTTTGACAGCTGTCTCTTGATTTATGCTCAGTTTGGTTTGCGATTTCATAATGAATAGACTTACTCCTGAACAAAGTTTGCAAATTGTGTAAATTTATTACCAAAATAATGGTTCGTTTCGGTGGAGCAGAGTATCGAAGAAGACCCAAATTAGTCCATCCGCCATCGCGCGCGGAAGGATCTTGGTTTGCAGGCTTACAAAATCCAACTTGTTCAAGAATTGAAGCCGAACGCCCATCAATGGGCCCAAAACGAAATTGCCACCGATCCCGATTTTCACAAAATTGGGTCTCGACTGGAATTTATTCGAGCCAGCCACGGCGGCCACTTCCCCGAAATAATTTTTAGAACATAATGCAAACCCTTATCTTTATAATAAAGCTAGATTCTTGGCCATAACATTAAACTATATGCGTTATATTTCTTCTTGAAAAACACACGTCTAAAAAAACACCCTTTATATACAGCAGCCACTAAGCAATTATCTAGCATAAGAACTAGTTCATGTCGTAAATTTTATTTAAATTTTATTCGACGATGTGGCCGCACATATGAGCAAGTACGTGCGATCCAGTCGTGCAATTTATTTTGTTTGAAATCGGTAATTTGAAAAACCATTTGAAAGAGATTTTGTTTCAACATTTATATGATTTTACTAAAAAAAAAAATAACATTACCCCATAACAGCGCTTCTGCTAAAAGTATCTTTCAAAACTAACGTTGAAAGGAACAATAAATTTACTTATTTAAATAAACCAACGAAAAGTATTTTCTTGCCAATCAATGTTTTCTGCCCTAAATGCATTAAAAGATAAACAGCTCGAAGATTGGGTTCCTGGCACAATTTTGGCTTAGAACTATAGGTAACATGCTCCAAATAACTTTTATTTATTTCGTTATTTTGTTAATTATTTCTTAGTTATAAATAAACTGAAATATATTAAATTTTTACTTTTAATAATTTTTTTGTAAAAAAAAGATTTATTCTTTTGTTTTATATTAATAAAGTTAATCAAAATATTATTTTTAATATCTAATTATGTATGTTTTTCTTATAGTTTAAATGGGAATCTTTTTTTTCAGCCAGGACTCTTTTTTTGACTCTTTCAAAAAAAATTTCAGAGGTAACCCTCAGCTGATTCAAAAGAATAAAATAACAAACAGCAGATGCTTAGGTTAAATGGAAGACGTATGTTACAAAGAAACGAGAAAAACTCGATATTTCGACGTTTTTCACGTCGTAAACTACTTCAGAGTTACTCAGGGTTACGGAAAGTATTTCCTAGGAAACTCTCAATTCAATTATTAATGAACATTGGGGCATTTATCTTTTTCTGAGCGAAAATTTTGAAAATAATTAGTTGCGTCATTTTCCATGTTGGCATGTCGAAGCTAGTAAAAACCCTGGCTTGCATTAGCATTAGCAGCAAGTGTAGATATTTCCTTCAGCTCCCAAAATATGCTCTCCATACACTGTTTTAAGCTGAGAGCTCTTCTCCATTTGCATCTTTTTTAAACGGCTTTCAATCACTTTGAATTCATATTTCTTTCCCGGGTTAGTTGTTACCTTTTGCAATTCTAAGCAGTCTCGATAAAAAAAAATCTATCAGTAGAAGACGAGATGCTGGATGATCATTTCTCCGTAGGATTCCTAGTTCCGTATCCTATACCACTATCGCGGTCTTCATAATCCTCCATTAAAATCTTCATCCACAAACGGCCTCTAATTGAAGCTGAAACCGGTTCTAACTTTTTTATTATAACATCTCGTATGCCTTTTCTTCTTGATTCACAATCACCACTTTTAGTTTTGGATCAATCTTTTGCATTACTTCATAAGCCCCTGGAATCCGTATAGCTCTAAGACGAGCATCTATGATCAGTCTAGGTCCTACGCAGCCACGGTATATTGCTTCCATAAAGTATATCTTTTTCAAGAAAATTCCTTAAGCTCTTGACCAAGCTCTGTTCTTCTTCTATGTAATAATCTTTACTGCACTGGTGATCACCAGTGGGAACTCGGAACAAAACTGTACCCCTGCCGGAAAGTTTGTATGTATTTAACTGTCCCAAAGCTCATCTTGGTGTTCATTTCCTTTTCTTTTTTAGTCGACTTTCACGACAACAGTGTCCACTGATATTATATATATATTTACGATTGCCTATTCATACACCAACCACAATCTGGTTCCTTCAATTTACCTAATTTCCTGCTGGAGAAATTCACCTGTCAATCTGTTTGAACAAGGGCGGCATATCATAATTGCTATGATAATACTATTTTGCCCCATCTCACCCGTTCCTTAAACGGTAGCATGGGGCCACTCATGATAAGACCAAAGGTAAGAAATCACATTTGCATACGTTACACCGGCCCGGTCAGTGCGCCGCCTCCGCCGAGCACGGCCTCTTCCCCAGAAGGCTATATACCTTCCCATAGTTCTTATCTCCACCATAGGCTCTAAGGCACATCCTTATTAGATATGACATGCAGTTCACGAACAAATAAGGCCATGGCGCAGCTAGACAATTGCAAAACATCATGTAACTATGAGACGGAACCAAGACCGCAAAAGGCCGGCTCTTCATAAATTATTCACGAGCTCAATTCACTTTTCGATTTTATTAGTCAACAAAGTTAAGATGTGTGCCGTGCCTCTAACTCAAACAAAACAAACCACGAGTTTTAAGGAAGGATAAGTGATCATGATCTCAGATCATACAGCGTCATATATCATCTTTTCTTTTTTTTCTCAAAACACACTACTTTCTGTCCCGCTCCGCGAAACTCACTCAATTCATTTCATTTTGGGGTTACACGACATAGTTTCCTCTGCCCACCGTCATGCCACAGCCGAGATGTCCTTTTATCGGAAAGAACTTAACATTTTATTGTGCTGCACTGCAAACCCATAGATACAGATGCATAACAGTTCAAAGGAATACTTCCGATGATACATATTCAAGATGCAACCATTAGTCATTGTGCAGGTCTAACTGGGTTGGTGCTCTCGAAGCGGGCTTAATGTGAACAAAACAATACCATTAGTATTAAGAGCTGGAGTAGCGGATAACTGGCAGGGAACATGCCAAGAGGCAGAGTTAGAAGATGCTTAACACGACGATTCCTCAAGTTGGGCAAAGTAGCCTTTCGTGTTTTTAGTGCACTTTGAGGTCGAATTTCGGTGGGGTAGGTACCTGTATCGCATGGCATAAGGTGACTTCCGCAATAAGGAAGATTAAAATGTTACGCGATATACATAATACGGCTGTACGGTGATTCAGGATAAGGAACACACCTACTCTCTGGGCTTATCGCCTCGTCGTCGTCATGGTGCCCATTTGACCTTCTCGGTGTTGGCCAGTCACACAAGATAAATGAGACTTGACATCAGAATTTTGATATCTTTTGCTGTGCAGATGCAGAGGGACTTGGGATAACCCTATTAGCTGCTAACACAGTCGTAATGGATTATAACGGGAAGATATTTTTTTCACAGATACAATGTAATCTTATATGCTAATAATATCTATTTTTTCCTATTTGAATGCATTCCTTCGGGATTTATGTTTGTTATTGCATAGTTGGGTTGAATGATAGAGAAGAAGACCTAGTTCAAGCCATGCAAAGTTTCTGAAATGTGATGAAGTCCTGAGGAATAATTTCGGAAAATCTGACTTACCCATGGGAAAGTTGCAGTCTTTGCAGTTCATAGGATTTTGAGTGGATTTTGATGCAGCAGTCATGATAATTTTGTTTGCACTACTGATTTCTATTAGCAAGTTGTAAGGAATTAAAGAAACTTGGTCGTGGGTAGGTGAAAAAAATTAAAAAAACTAGCTCTAACGGTTTGGTCAATATACCATTTTTTTGGCAAAAAAGATGCAAGAAACAAAGGTGCAAAACTTCAAGCATAGACTACATACAGCATGTACCATTAGCTGGAAGAAATATCTGGGCCAGCTGGTAGTTCACACAGATACACAAAATTGCCTAATCTATCATTCAATAAAGCTGATGTCACTCATCACGGCCTTATGACGACAAGTGTGGGCTTGTTTCGGATAAATCAATCACAGATGCAATCCGGATTAATATCGAGATTCCTCACGAGATCTGCTATAAGTTACGGAGAGGGCGGACCCGGAAGTTATTCTGTGCTAACTACGGAGCCATCATGATTGAAAATTGTACATCTTTGTCATTTTTGTCATTTAATATTTAGTGAATGTTCGGGGGGATTTGGTATTATCGGTTGCTTCTTTTCACCAAGGTAGTTAATGGATTGCATTATACTACTGCTCCATTACCCTGATTGTTTGACTAAAACGTATCGCAGACGCGCTTTTAATTGATATGCAGCGTCCCAGAGTCACACGCTGCTTCCTCAAACGTCATGTTGAAGAGGACGCAAGTCAGATCAGCCCCTTGTCGGAGTCCATTAAAGATATTGGTTATAGTCTGGACAGCATACCGGCTACTGTAACTTGACCTGTAATGTTTGTCATGGTCAGCAATATCAATTTATTTGCTATGCCAAATTTTCCAATGGCCTTAAAAAGTTTTGTTTTACCCTGATGGGTATGGTATCTTAGGCCGCTTTAATATTAATAAAAAGATGGTATGCTGGAATGTTAAATTGATGTAGTGCCCATTTCTTCCGTGAGCTGAACGTTCAACAATTCATTAAAGTACTCTTCCCATCCAGATTTTCCTCTCCGTCCTTACAGTATGTGCATCGTACTGTATATCGCGACATGATTCTGACGAATTGGTAGCACTTCCATGCATGGTGCGGACATTGCTCTCCATTTCTTTTCATTTCACAGAAACTTTTGATCTCCCAGGCTGCGTTATTTTGTCTGGGAAATCTTTTCTCTGTTGTTCTGAGCAATCACCGTACCAACAAGATATATAGTGATCCGAGTCAATGTTGGCATTGGCACCTCGATACTTTCGTATTCTTACGTTCATCGATAGCTTCTATGTATCATCAAGCAAGTTACTCCCATCTTTGCTAAGTCGCAAATCCAACAAATGAAGTGCGAAAATAGGGGGTTACCTTACAGAAGGTCGGGTAGTTGTGAATTTTTGACATGTTGTTTGGGATTCACTGTAGATATAAAAACCAAAGTTCCACAACCACGCCCCTTCCACCCTCTTCATAATCGACGAAAAATTATTTAAAATCGGCCTAATAAACCTATTACTCCTCTCTGGAATATTTTAACGCTTGATGACTTGATTGGCCAACTTAAAATTCCTACAAGTTCGATGCAGTTTTTTTTTTGTACAACCAATAGCAACGGAGCGAAACATGCTCAAATTTGAGTAATTTTTAAAATTTCGAGTTTCTTCAACTTTCAAAGCGCAGGGAAAGGGTGGGGGAAAACTAAAAAAATTTCGACCGTTCTTAGGTTTTTCATCAATAAATTTTTTTTTCTCACATTCTATGCTGAAATTATTCATGTACTTAGTTTTATATAAAACATTAAATTTCCTACATTTTGACCATTCAAACATGTTTGTATGTCAATTCGTTCCCGAGATATGGCGCTTTGAAGAAAGGTATAATTTTTCAAATTTCGCAAGACATGCAAAAAAAATCAAAATTTTACATTATTTCTTCTGTTATAAACGAATAATAATGAAATGTTGTTGTTATTATGGATAATGGTCAAAACAACTATCTGACAATGCAAAACCACTCAGCCACTTCTAAAAAACGAGATATATGCATGTTAAATTTTTGAGTAAAAAACAGGCGAACCCTCAATCCGCTCCTGAAGGCTCAGTTATTTCTTAAGAAATGTCTGTTCCATGGATCTAATAGCTGGAATCAGTACTTATTTGATAATGTAAAATATACTCAGCTATAAATTCTAAATTATGAGATATAGACATGTGAAAGTTTGAGTGCAAATATGTTTTTTCTGACACGCGACCCCTCAATCCGCTCCTGGAGGCTCAGTTATTTCTTAAGAAATGTCTGTTCCATGGATCTAATAGCTGGAATCAGTACTTATTTGATAATGTAAAATATACTCAGCTATAAATTCTAAATTATGAGATATAGACATGTGAAAGTTTGAGTGCAAATATGTTTTTTCTGACACGCGACCCCTCAATCCGCTCCTGGAGGCTCAGCTATTTCTTAAGAAATGTCTGTTCCATGGATCTAATAGCTGGAATCAGTACTTATTTGATAATGTAAAATATACTCAGCTATAAATTCTAAATTATGAGATATAGAAATGTGAAAGTTTTAGTGAAAATATGTTTTTTCTGACACGCGACCCCTCAATCAGCTCCTGGAGGCGCAGTTTTTTTTTTATTAATTCTGGTACATGGATCTAGTAGCTAGACTCAATACCTATCCGACAATGGAATATATTTTTAGATAAGACCACTAGATAATGAGACTTAGGTATGTGGCTATATCTCATAATTTAGAATTTTGAGCTGAGTATGTTTTGCATTGTTGGTTCACTATTGTTCATCATTTGTGTCTTCGAGAAAAATGTAAACGAAAATAATATCTAACACAATTGCTTGCGAAAAACCAATAATTTAATAAGAAAAGTCTTTATAATTAAAAGAAGGATTTAGAGGAAAATATTTTAGTTTTTGCTGGATCCAAATTTCGGCATAGGTTATTATTTATAATTATTCAGCAAATGAAATATTGTTGTTCAATTCAAAATGACATGCAAAATAATGTTTATTATAAAGCATTAAAAAAATATTCTAGAAAACATACCGCTAATTTATTTCTTTTCGCAAGCTTCCGTTTCTTTGAAACCATCATCTTTTGAACCATTAATCAGCTTCCAATTTGGATGCTGTGGCAAATAATCACAGCCTTCAGTTTTGTGCTTTTCCAGTAATTTTTCACAATAAAGAACATCATCTTCTACCCGACTGAGTTCATTTTGAAACTCCTTCTCCTTTTTTATCCTTAAACTTGATCATCTAAGTCGTTATTGATCTTAGAACGCTCTTTCAGCTTATCACGCACCTCCAACCTCGCAAATCGATTCTCAATTATTTTATTCTCCTTTTCGGCCGCCTCAAGCTTAAGTCTTCGGGCTTGTTCTTCACAAATTTGCTTAAGAAGTTTCTTATGAGTGGATTCAGCCAGTAGTCGCTTCTTAGCCATCAAACCTTTCTTAGAATGGTTTTTGAAACAGATAAAACGTTTGCTTGACTCTTCGCATAGTGCATTACGTTGTTTGTCCTGCTCAGCTACAAAATGCTTGAACTTTTTTACATAAGCCAAATAGTCTAACATATCTGCTTTGAGTTCGGCATTTTTTTGAACGGAATGCACAATTTGATCATTCACTTGCCTTATTGTTTCCTGGTGAAAGACATTCTCAAACATCTCAGCTTCCTGTCTTAGAAGATCTCTTTGCTTACAAATGGTATTCAAAGACGTTTTCAATTCTTGGCTTCTGATTTTTCGGTCAGCAAGAGCTTTTGCCTTTTCTTCATCTCGGCTGAGGTGGGTTTCAAGACTCATTGCTTTCGCCTCTGCTTTTAATCGGGCCAAATCCATATCATTCATCCTGCGGTGTTCGTCAAGTTGACTGGCGATAATTCTACATTGATTGACTTGTAACGCCTTCTTCAAATCATCCTCCTGCTTTTGCCTAAGATCAATGTTTTCTTGCGTTTTCATTTGAACCTTTAACCAAAACTCATCGTCTATCTTCTCTCGCTGTGCGGCTCTGAGCTTATGATCAATTTGCTTCAATTGACAAACCTGAGTTTCATGATTGTCTTTCTTCCTTAATTCATCTCGAATATCAAGGCAGTTCAGCATATTTTGCTGCAGCTTCTTTGCCGCAACGAACTTTTCCTTCTCCTTTGTGCGCTCCTGTTTCATGGTCATTAAAGAGTTCTGACGCTCTTTGATGTTTTGGTCAACTCTGGATTTGACTTTCTCAATGAGTTCCTTTTCGTAGAATTTTTCTTCGCTTTCCAGAAGTTCTCGAAGCCGTTCTCTTCGTCTGGCCAAATTCTTTTGATACGATTCCTTGCCACAGTCCACTAAGTACTTAATTTGATTGCGGAGGTTCTTGTTGTCGGTTTTCGAAATAAACTCGTAATGTTCCATTTAAAATGAAGAGATTGATAAAAAAAAATTATTTAAAAAAATTGAAACTGTTTGACAAATATTGAAAACCTCTATTGATTTTAATTATTGTTTGTTTGAAACTTTCAACGTACTCGAAGCTGAGTTTGACTTAACACTGTACATCTAATATCAGAAATAAAACGTTCGCAAACTGCTTGACGGATTCTTATAAACTATCAACAACGACTCTCTTATTTTGTCTTGTTTCTCTTTTATTCAATCCCAACATAACATAGATACATTACCACAATTTTCCTTTTAATTTTCTGGATTTTTTTTTTTTCAATTTATGCAAACACAAAAGCGCACTTCATATTTCTGCCCTCAAATTGACGAGTGAGTGCTCCGAATCCCACTTGCTAACATAGATTCCCATGTACACCAAAGATTCATATCTGCCCAAACCATGTCGATTGATTTTCCGTCTAACAGTTTGCCATGTTTCGCACACCATTTACTACACGCACGCATGTTGCCCCGCCATAGGACTTTCTAAAGCCTTCAAACATAACGGTTGCATCCATAATAATGCTTCGTATCAGAATATATGCAAAATTTAAACGCATCCATTAGATGCACGTCTAAAAAAAAATGGCCTAAACCACCACCACATTGGTTTTGCAAATGCACCAGTGCTCCCCGGAGTACTATATCTGGGCATTCGTTGCAGAATGGCCAAAGAATTGTGTCGGACTTAGATGCGGACGTCCAAGCCAGTGGGGGATCATAAAAACATTCAAAACAACTCTTCAACACCTACAGGCATCCGCGAGATACAAATTCGCTCTGCCTTACCCATGTTACACGAGATCTCACCACCAGTTGGCCGATGCGGCCGGTGTTTACTCGTTCACCGTGTTACGGTCATAACTTTTAATAATTTAATTACGACAAATGCGACGCACTGTTGCGCAGTGTAAATTATTTTATTACACATGCCACACCATAAACGCTGGCGCAGATATTAAGTGCGAAAACCCTGATTACCACGCTCCCTGGTGGCTTTAGTATCAGCATCTGGGACATAGCGGGGGGGATCTTTTGGAATACAGATGACGCACGATAAAGGGATTTTCAAATTACAATCTGAAGCTTAAAATTGAAAAATTAAAAAAATTAATTCTGTGTATCTTGTTGAGGTGTCTTCGGCCTTTAGATTGTTTTGTAAGTTCGAAATTTATTAGGTTCGTCCTTGTGCCGTACTGAAACGGGAACAAATTTGCGGACACAACTCTTGGAATTATATTTGGAAGAATATAGGATTTAACATTTGGTCAATTGCAGGACAATAAACATTTCAAGAGTGGAACTTAAGGAAGTTTGCCCGCAAGATTTATGGATTTATCGATTTATCCGTTTGACAAACCATGCAAGTTATGTGTTTTCGGAGTTGTAGGCTGGAAGTGGTGGATTTCGGACTTTGGATCTTGTGAAAAACGTTTCTTTGATGCCGCGGCTAATTCTATTGGCTTTGCTTAGAGACAGATACATTTTTTTTTTATAATAGGCAAGTGCGAAAGGGGTTATTTTTCTACCCTTATAATGTTTAAACACCGTGCGAGCATTAGGGAAGAAGGGAAGGATGTAAAAGGAGATGTCGATGGACATTAGTTTTGAAATTCTGCATATCGAAATGGGAGGGAAAAACCGAACCAGGTAGAGCGTTCCACATACGTGTGGTCCGACTAAAGAAAGAATCTCTATACTTAACGGTACGTCCGAAGTTGGGCTCAAGGGTAACTGGCATTCCTAGCAAAGCGAGTATTACGGTTGAATTGTTTAAGGGGAGGAATGCAACTGGCTATTTCACTTGAGCACTGTTTATAAAAATAACGATAGAATAGTGAAAGACACGTTACATTACGACGGTGCTCAAGAGATGTAATTGAATCCGTAATATTTCTATCTCCAATTAATTTTAAAGCTCTTTTTTGGATACGATCCAAAAAACTCAAGCGCGTTATTGGAGCACCTGCCCAAATGTGGGAATTATACTCAAGTTTTGGGCGAATATATGCTTTATATATTGTAGCCAGATCAGACGGGGTGAAGAACTTCTTGCATCTACGAAGGAAACCTAAACACCTCGCAGCAT
Organism: Platycheirus rosarum; assembly: GCA_963971375.1. Taxonomy (NCBI): domain Eukaryota; kingdom Metazoa; phylum Arthropoda; class Insecta; order Diptera; family Syrphidae; genus Platycheirus; species Platycheirus rosarum. Next base: position 122,719,256 of record OZ020509.1, on the reverse strand, counting down.
TCTTGGCGACGTCAAATATGTGGTCATTCCACAAAAGGTGGTCTGTAATGCACATACCGTGAACTAAGAGGGGGTCGGTTTCTTCGATGCAAGTGCCACTTGATAATGGTATTGGGGGTATATTCCGCTTTAACGACAAAAGACAGCATTAAGTTTTTGAAGCATTAAATTCTTCGCGATTTTTTATTCCCCATTGTACAATGCTGTCATGGTCAGAATTTAATGAACTTATCATACGCTGTCGTTGCAGTTCCACATCCGAAGAACATGCATGTAAATCTGGAAACGAATATGAAAAGCTGAGAGTACTGTCGTCCGCAAAACAATTTATTGGATTAGTTGTTTCAGTTAATAAATCATTAATAAATATAAGGAAGAGAGTCGGAGACAACACAGAGCCCTGGGGCACACCAGCATTTATGTTTTGAATATCAGACTTGAATCCGTCCAACACAACTTGTATTGAGTTCGAAAGGTAATTACTAATCCAACGAAGAAAAGATTCATCGAGTCCAAATGCACGCATTTTCGATAAATGAGCTTGATGCCAAACTTTATCAAATGCTTTAGAAATATCAAGGGCCAGCGGATTTGTGTATGTTGAGATCTTTCAAGACTCTAGCGACTGCACGGGTGCGAAAGAAGATTGCTCCCATGAAATCATTTACGCTCTCGAGTACAGGAGAAGTTCTAACACCTGCTGGCAGCGTTGAGTTTGCAGCGAATTGGGCTGCAAGCAGATCTGCTTTTTCTTGAGAACTGACAACAGGAGTATCATTGAAGACAAGCGTAGGAACCGATGATGACCAGCAGATCAATTTTTTTACTTGCGATTATAGATACTATGAGGCTTGTTTAGGATTCAAGAATATAAAAAAATTGAGATAACAATCAAACATGACACTACGATCATAGAGAAGCCTATAAAAAAAATCATTGACAAAAAAAGTCCGTCTGTCTGGGTGTATAACGAGCTGCAGCCTACCCTAAACGGGTTAAAAGATTGGCTTCAAATTCGGTACATCTTTTGGCATTCCTCAGAGGGGAAATTGAAATTTTATTTTTAGGGCTAATAATAAAGGTACCTGCCATATAGCGGTTAAAGAAAAGCTCACTTTTCTCGAAAACTGCTTAAACGATGTTGATCAACATTTTTGAAAATTTTGTGTAGGTACTAGCTATCTTTTATATAACGGTTTTTTTCAATTTTAGACTTTCTCGGTAACGGCTCTAAGTATTTCAATAAAATTTTGTAGTTGAAAACATCTAGGTAGCCCATCAATTTGAATAATTATTTTTTCCTATTTATAATTAATTTTTGAATTTTTTTTTGGAAAATTTAATATTTTTATAACTTATGAAAAAAATAATTTTTAAATTTTAAAATCAGGTGTAAGTTAATAAATTCTAAAAAACTGCATACCAACATTTCAAGCAACATTTTTTTTCAAAAAAACTAAAAATAAAAAACAGGTCCTGCAATTTTCGCAATCATTCATTTTTACAAAAAAAAAAAATCTTTAAATATTGTGGTATATTTACTACTTATAAGTTCAAAGTGTGTTATTTTCAACGTAAATGCTACTTGTTTACTGTCAAAGATCTTGCTTTCCAATGTAATTAGGCATAAAAGAGCAAGTACGTATAGCTCCATTCTTTTGAAGAAGTGTTCCTCCTCACTGGCAAAGCCTTTTCCTATGAAAGGTGACCCATCCCCCCCTCCTCCTACCGACCCAAAGCACTTACGTCCTTTCTTTCTAAGGTCATGGAAACGTTGATTAACCTCGTCAGCTTCAGGAATATCTCCATGATGGCATATCTCACCGAACAGTGAAACAAATCTTTACATCGCTTTCGTGAAAGTAAGATTATTGCGCTTGATATTTCCAAGCCATTTGATAGAGTTTGGCATGAAGATCTCTTATATATGCTTTTCGGATCGATGATATTCTTGTTCGTTGGCATGGAAGCTATCTTCTGGACCGATCAATACAAGTAGTATTGGACGGATTCAAGTCTGATTCCCACAAAATAAATGCTGGTGTGCCCCAGGGCTCCATTCTGTCTCCAACTCTTTTCCTCATTTTTATAAATGATCTTCTGTCTGGTACTTCTAATCCACTTAACTGTTGTGCTGACAAATCTACCTTCAGCTTTTCATATTCGTTCGATGATGCATGCCCTTCGCCTTCGGACGTACAATCGCGGTATTGTATAACAAGCAAGAGGTGGTAAGAGTCCTAATAAAAATAGGTAGACAACTACCAACTGATCCTAATTAAATTTTTGAAATTCTACTTAGAGGATTAAGGGTAAGATGATAATGAATCAATAATGGAGTGATAATTCTGCATTCTTCCAACAAGTACATGTTACATGATGGATGCACGGATGTTGTAACGCATTTGATAGAAAAAGACTGATCGCCTCTGCTGCCCGTTTGCTGATCTACATAGTACTATTTCAGATCTATGATCGAAGGATCTTGTGATAAACATATTAAGCATAAAGAAATTGTTGTGAAAATAAAGTGGCCGGATAACTCTGACAACTTCGTGATCGCAGCTGAAAGAAAAATATTGAAATATTTAGTTTTGCAACAAGAGTGACGAAATTACCTCGTCTAAAGATAAAGAAATTCATTCAGCTTAGCTAGATTGCATATCATTTACATATATGATTGTTCTTCTCCTCAATCGTTGTCTCTTGAAAACGGGCCAAGAAATCTTAAGACTTTCCTCTCGAGAGCGGTTATGAGATCAGTGCTGCGTCTCAACAATGGCTTGAAGATTGAAAGACGAACACAATCCCGTATATCCAAAATCCCAGAAAATCCAGAATCCCAAATTCTGAAAAGCCAAAATCCGAAATTCAAAAATCCAGAAAAATTATGTAAAATGATAAAATTGCGCAATTTTTTCATTTTATATTATTTCGGGCTGCTTTATTGTAATACAAAAAAAAATTGTTTCATTTTCATTCTGGGGATTTTGGATTATCGGGATCTTGGCTCTTCAGGATTGTGTCCGTCTCCCGATCTTCTTTAAAAACGATACCGGCTAGATGTTTAGAGTCAATGGAGACCGTTGTAGAGCCATAATCAATGATTTTTCGTTCCTGAATTAAATGCCATTAGTTTGGGAAGCTGTGATTACAACAAGACCGCGCACATGTCAGGAAGCGCGTGCTACAACGAAGGAAACGTTTGTCGAGCGCATAATATATGAGATCTGATAAATTGTTGATATCCTGGGCCCTAGGTGTGAAACCAAATTGATAGTTGACGATTATGGATTTCGTGTTTGGGCCTACCTACCCGTTCTTGACAAAATTATACCCCTATAATTTCTATACATTGCGATATCTCCTAAATACGTGTGTTTCCACTGTGATCATACCCAAAGAGATTCCTTCCATCATATTTCCAGCTTTAATCTTGATTAATTCTTCCTGTTAAATTTTAAGAGATCATTGATTTAGATTTCTGACTATTTGCTTCTAAGTTCTTAATCTAGCTAAAATTGAGTGTAGCCTTGCAGGAGATCCCTAGAAATTTCAAGAAAGAAATTTATTAGTAATTTTCTGCTCCCAGTGGATCACCCTTATTCTGACGTGTAATCAATACAAAGTTGCTCATTTTTTTAGTTCTCAGAGCTCTGATAGTACTCAGGACTCAGGAGCAACATTTAAGTCTAGGTAGAACGCTTGTCAACAACATGATTGCCCCATATCAGTGTGGTTTTAGGCCAGGAAAGTCCACAGTCGATCAAATGTTCACGCTAAGACAGATCCTGGAAACTACCCAAGAATTCCAAATCGATGTCAAAAAATGATTCCGACAAGGTGATGCGCTATCGTGCGATTTCTTCATTCGGTATAACATCCAACAACAACATCTCGTTAGAAATAAAGCGAAGAATAACTCTTGCCAATCGCTGTTTCTATCGGCTAGGGATGAAGATATCGTTAGTCGTTTCGAGCGTCAGATTCTTCGCAAGGTATTGACTTTGAATGAAAAGATTCAACCACGAACTATACGAGCTGTACAGCGACATTGACCTAGTAGAAAAAATACGTATATCACGTTTATGATGGCTGGGTCATGTAGAACGAACGGCTCGCAGGATCTTCGATTCCATCGAAGAAGGTAGACGCAGTCAAGGAAGACCTCGCCTTAGGTGGCGCATTCAAGTAGAAGATGACCTCAACCAACTTGAAGTGCAAAACTTGGTTGAGGCCCGGTTCTATTAGCCTCCACACATTTTGATATACATTTAATTCGTGCTTGTGGTTTTCTATCGCTGGGGACTGTATTTTTTCGTATATTCTATATCTTTTTCTGTACCCCTGAGGGTACTAAATATCATGAACTTTGTCTTTTAACACACTGCGTTGACAAGAAAAATGTATCATTCCGAGTTCCCACTGCCGAGATCCTTGAAACATCTGTTTCTTCTTTGTTGCCTTAAGGCACTAATAAGAAAGAAAACCATTTCATAGTGTACAGTCGCCCCTCCAATATGTACCTCTATTACATTACTACTATCAATAGAGTTACTTCTTAACCCATCAGGCTTTTCCACACTGCACACACCTCCCAGTCCAGCTTCCCATTTGTCTCAGAAAACAAATTTCCCAATTGACTCCCTGACAGCACACCCAATCGGAAAGACTGTCCAACAAACAAAGCCAAACCAAGTTAAGCTAAGTGAAAAGTTACGACCATGTTAGCCGGCAAAGTGAGTGAGCGCACCTATTCCGTGCGCGACAAAAAGTGTGACAGGAGCAAATTGGTTCGCAGGAGTCCTCCAACAGCCTTTCATCCCAGCAGCAGCGCAACATCAAGACTTAACCTAGACAATTGACACCAGAGAAAGGCAGAAGCGCAACGCAACCAACACAACAGATGCGATTGACGGGCTTCAGTCGCGTCTTACCCGATTGAAGCTCATAAGCATCCCGCGCCGACTGCATTCGCTGTCATTCCTCGAAACTGAGATTACAAGGTAATTTGCATTTAGGAGGAAACAAGGCAGCCACTTTGTGTGTGTTGGTGGATCGCCAACGAGTCTCGGACCCAAAAAGAACACACCAACCTCATTACTGGGGGATCCGACGACGGCGGCAGCCGGCAGTGTATATTCCAGAGCTGATCGATCAGCCAAGCAGCGCAATAGCGGCGGCCAAAGCCCATTCCAGTGGTGGAAATGTTGTGTCAATAATTGGCACTGCACCATAGCCTCAGCTTATTGGCAAATCGATAATGAGCCCCGAACATGTGTATCGCTAGGATTTTCATGGGTCTTCTCTTGAGAAGCGCAGTTGACTTGAAGCCACCATATAACATGGGATTCATCCCAATTGCGCACGGAGGTGCATGTCATTCTGCACACTACGAGTGCGCTGATGGCTTCTCGGTATGCAAACGGTCGTTGTAACAAATTCGCCTCTAATTAAATTGTATTACTTTGAATAGCAGCAATCAGGGACGGAGGAGAACTTGGCGGAGGCTTCCTAGAGCCCGGACATAAACTTGTTCGACAGTGTTTTACTCTTGTGAAACACATTGTGCAACTGACACGGCAGCAGGCAGCACCGACCAAGGAGATAATAAGAATTTATGGGCGAGATAAAAAGATTGATTCTCCGGATAGATTACAGGTGGCGGTGGTGAGTGCCCACATGGGTAACTGGTAGCAATCCGCTCAAAGCCGACACTTAATGGTGGTTAGCTTTATGGCCAGAGATTCCGCACACGTATAACCTGCGATAGCACGCTGGACGGCGGCGGCTGCTCCGATCAAGATGGACCTTTTTCTGGTTTAGATTTTTTTTTTTGTTGAGTAAATGCTGAATTTTGCATGAACTCTCCAATTTATAAACTAAAAAGTTGAATTAGATTCGAAATTAGACCGTCGGTTGGGAGCATAAGGTAGTTGATTTGAATGGTGTGTCTAGAGGCTGTGTAGTGGCCATCAAGAGCATATAAACGCGTCGAGCAATTGGCTAAACGAAGCTGCGAACCTGCTGATAATAAATATTGTATGATGATGCGCGGAAACTGGATTATTAGTAGATATTGGCTGGAATGCTGTCCAGCCGAAGATACTTTGAGGCATAAAGTGGAAATAATTTAGGTAAATGTGATAGCTCATAAGGAAGAATTCGTTTTTCAAGCTAGATGAGTGGAAGAGGTGCCAGATGGTTGGTATACAGGTGCAGAGGTGGCAGTTTGTTAATTTAGTATTTTCTAGACCATTTATTGGAGTAAATATTTTAAATTGTTGCAAGTTTGTTTGGAAGGAACTGCATAAATAGTTGAAGAATAATATTACCGTTTGAAAAAAACTTTGGATCCACATAAAATTATGCATCTTTACCATGGCAGAGATTTATAAAAGGACAAGCTTTAATCCGCGCCTTATTTCCTTCTCAGAAACGTGTTCAATTTAATAGTATTCATGGTAAGCTTATAGGCATTCGAACCGATTCAAAGGCGTTGTGTAAATCAGTGTTCGGACGAACTTCCGTACATTAAACAGGCCGCTAAAGGTGAACAGCTAACCGATGCCGTCGCCAGTTTCAGAGCTGATTTAATAGCACTCCATATGAAGCGATTGGATGAAACGGACCTGAGAAGATCTGGAAACTGCCATATCTATTATGGCACCTTGATAGAATCTCGAATTTGTTTAGATACGGTATCGCTGTCAGAGGAAGACTTGCTTATCGCTATTTTGAGGAATAGATCCCTACCAAGAACCACCAAGGAGACGCTATAGAGTAAGGTCGGCGAATATGGACCACCAATTATATTTTTGCTAGTAAAATTGATACAAATAAAGTTTTAACATAGACATTTATTTAAAAAAAACAATTGTTCACTCTTATTAATAATTTATAACGAAAATATTAATTCTCTCTGTAAAAAAATAACAAAAAATAAATACTGAATTAAATCGAAAAACCACCTTGTTTGGACAATTATTTTCGGCGTCCGACTCGTGATGACAGCTGAAGTGGTCCAATTCTGGCTGGATGAGGACTCCCTTTCCTTCTTGTCTAGTTTCTTCTACCCTTTATTAGGAAAACAATTACAGATATTAATTTTAAAGATATATGAATGACATTTTTAAATCTTACTCGCACATTTCTTCTTTTCAGCTAAAATCTGCTTAAACGCTTGTTTAGAAGTACTTGGCTTGTTGTTTTTTTTTTTCATCTATTTTTTTTTCAACGACTCATCTAAAGAATTTTTGTAAGGGAACTAACAGTCCATATTGCTTTCACCCACGGTGGTCCTTATTAGCCACAATATTTAAAAATACAATAATTTCAAAAGGAAACAATATTGCTAAGAATAATTGTTTTACTACACAATCAATAGAAAATATTCACTTTTTGTATTTAAAAAAAGAAATGTCTAGAAAACTAATGGTTTACTGCCGACCAAATAAAAACACTTATCAAAAAAATAATAATCACCACACCTAATTTTACTTTTTCCGCACTATGCATCGACGCGTCCTCCTTAGCTGCTGAGATAACACTGATGTCGGATGACAGATGAGAGACTTTAAGCACAAATGCAAGCGATTCTCACATCTCATCTCGGATGCATTTGTGTATGTGGAGAAAAGCTGGTGGTCCATATTAAACGCGTGGTCCATATATGTCGCCCTTACTTTACCAAATACTCATCATCCCGTTCCCGGTCCTACTGCTTCTGTATGCGATGGAAGCTCCCTTGGGATATTATGGCCTTTTTCGATCCAGTAAATAACGAATGGCGAAGAAAATACAACTGCGAGTTGTGCGTGTTGTAACATAAGCCTTGCCGAAAATTCCGCGGCTTATAGATGGCTCCGAACCTATAGAGGGTTGGACTGCGGAAGAACTACGTAATGCACAAAAAGAAGATCCTGACATCGAGCCAATCCTTACATGGAAGGAATCTATCGAGAAAACGAACGAAAGAGACATCTCCGACAGAAGTCCTACCTTAAAGGCATACTGGGCGCAGTGGGATTCCATCCATGTAATAGATAGTGTTTTACGGAGAAAATGGGAAATGCCGAACGGAAGATCCTTTAAGATGCAGCTTGTGGTTCCGAGGTAAAAAGTGGAGGAGATTCTACGGAAAATGCACAATGAAGAATCCGGTGGGCATTTGGGAATCAACAAGACACTGACAAAGGTACGGGAACGCTTTTATTGGCTAACTGCAAAAAAATATGTCGAGAGCTGGTGTCGAAAGTGCCCAACGTGCAAGCTAAGTAAAGGACCCAGAGTCAAAGCAAGGGGTAAAATGCACCAGTACAACGTGAGCGTTCTAATTAAAAGGATCAACGACATACACCACAAAACCCAAAGCAACATAAACATTGCGAAAACGATAGCACCTGAATTCAACAAGGGAGATCTGGTTCTTGTATGGCTTTACAACCCACATCGCAGAAAGGGAAAATCGCCCAGGCTTCAGCAGAACTGGAAAGGTCCCTACAAAGTAGTTACGCACGTTAATGATGTCGTTTTCCGAATCCAACGAGGACCAAGAGCAAAACTGAAAGTTGTCCATGTGGATCGCCTGCATCGCTTCCACGGAAGCAATGATGATGTGATTATTCGGGACGAACCAAACTAAGAGGAGCGTTTGACAATCAAATGTTAAAGTTATTCGGAAGATACATTTTGTTTTTAATTCAGCGACATCTGCAAGATACATTGTTTACAACAAACATTTTCAACACAACACAAAATGTCTCTTAAAAGTATGCTACGTATTTGCAATATGTATCGACTGAGTTCGAATTCGAACATGAAAAGAAAAACGTCATTGCGATCACTATGTTGTCTAGATTTAGCAGTCATGAATGCAAAATACTTTCAGTAATAGCTTTAGTCTAATTTGACAACATTTTTTTGAACTTTTAAAGTCGACCTTTTCAAGTTCTAAATCTGCTTAGATCACTTTAAGTCATATAGAATCAAATGGTCAAAGTGAAACGGCTAGCAGTTACTCAGCTTAGGTAAGGCTAATGGGCTGATGGCTTATGGTTGATGTTGTATCTATCACAATCAGATCAACGTATATTCCTATGATGCCCTTAATGTTTTGAGCCCCATAAGCATGTGAGCTAGCTAAATGAATGAATAAAGTACGGGTTTTGTAATGAACTTAGATGTCCATTGTGCCCCCTGCTTAAATGACTGTTAGTACTTTTTGATAATACTTCATCTAGTTTTATTTCCTTAATGAAACTAAGAACCTGGGTTACGTTAAGGGAGTTTAACTCATTTTCTTCTATGTAATAAGATCCTAGGCGTTTCTTCGCAGTCCCCGAGGATGTAATCTGGAGGTTCATCCTTTTTGTTACAGAATCTGCATTGACCTTCTCTCTCAACTCCTAGTATTTATGAGGTTTTTCTCTAAAATGCAATGTCTAGTCCCGCTAGAATTCTTACATTGTTTCTGCTCAAATTGATCAAGTCTACGTACCGTTTTTTGTTAAACGTACCAAGAAAGAGCTGGGCTTGACACAATTTTGGAAGGTCGTTCCAATACTTTGATCGGTTTTTTTCGGCCTTTATGAGTTACCTCTTGACGTGCTTCTCTGATAAACCACAGGAAGGTTCTGATCATCTGAGGGTTGATCTTGCTCCTATTTTTGCTAGTTCATCAGCCTGTTCATTTCCTTTTATTTCTACATATCCTGGTACCCAGTATATTGTAATTTGTTGCTACTCCCCACTCTATTCAGCATTCGCTGACAAGTTTTGAAGTGATTGGGTAGAACCTTAAAGCTTTGATTGCAGCTTGACTCTCATAATTGTAATGTCATTTCCGCGTACTTGCATTTCGCATGGAATATGCTAGGCAGGTGCCTCACTATCTGTGTACCATTTTAAGACATGGATTTTTATTGAATAAGTGTTTTCCTCACTTTGCCATTCCTTTTTGTTGCTCAGTTCAGGGTTAAATAGCTTAGCAAAATTAAACTCATATGGTTGATCCTGGATCCTTTCGACCTGCTTCCTCTCGCGTGATTTTGGAACGTAGAACCCTATCACTTAGACCACCTTCTTGATATTTGTTTGGGAGCACCAGCTAATTTGGCCACGCTGAATTTTGTCCAAATTGGTATTCTTTATGTTGGGGCTTCTTGGCTGTGCATGTGAATGCCTCTTGTTAGATCATACTTTGTCACACCTGCTGTTATACGAAGCATCTTCATTTCAGCTGCCAATTTGTTCGCAAATGTGTTGTACATTGCTCAACATTGTGAACCGTAAATATGAACTGGACGAAAAACTGCCATTCGGATCAGTAATAATCTGGAATCAGGTGAAAAGCGAACTTCCAAAGTTTTTTTTTTTAATTAGCATGACTAAACTTCACATTTCAGAGAAGACATGTTTACAACACCTTTATTTTGGCCAGCTCCTGATTTCCATTGAATGAGATTAATGTGATTCCATTATTGCTCCAAAATGAAAGCTATTTGCATCACAATTCCCATATAAGTTCCTATGGCCTTCTTGCTTTTCAGTCCGTGAAACAGATTCACTGAATTTCACCCTCTGACACAAACAGTCCAACCGTAAATTCTGGCCCACATCCTAAAATAAAGCCATCCAGTTGTTAACACCTTGATTTTTGCATTTGAACTAAATATTAAAAACGGTCCACTTTCTTCAACCAAATCTTCCTCTCCGTGGACCCATGTGGAATACCATTTACATTCATCAATAAATTTCGTCCATAATCCGTTTCGCTAACACCATCTACTAATAGTAACCCACGTGTCCAATGTCACCAACTGAAGTCGCACTGCAAAACAGAAAATAGAAAACAAAATCCTGACATGAACTCTGGAAGCACATCTGGATTCTGGAGCATGCCATTGCGTCCGCCTAGGATTTACGGTACAGTGAGTTGAATTTAACATATTTCGTGCAACACCAACTCTGACACAATCCTGCGATATTTTTTGCTTTCCACTAGATCTCGTTCTGGGATTCTTAATCCTCCCTCGCCACTGTGGGATGCTTGGACCAATGGTACGCCTAAGGTTACCATAAAGTAACAGAAGGATGCGTACCGTTTGAGATGGACTATTATTATGCAAGTTGTAACGGTGCGGTGGTGCGGTGGCAGAATAGGTAACGACGACGCGACGACTATGACGATGTCATTTATGTAGGAATCAAGAAGGAAATCACGCCTTAGATTCCTCCATTATCCCTGATAACGATGACGACGACCAGAGGAGACACGAAACTAATGCCTTGCATCACGTTTGTGGCACTTAAGCAAGTATAAGCGACCTGATGCACACAACCAATGGAAGACTCTAGTGCAACAGCTTTTACAGCTAATTGCTCGTGAGCCATGAAAATCATATGGATTCTGTTGCGAGTTCGCAAAGATCTTCAGATATTCATCATCAGGTCTAAGACGCAAAGCTACAACTCCACCGGGAGTGTTACATAACAAGCTTTGTAATGACACTGATGATCGCAAGATACACGATCTTATGATAGAACTTTTTGCGATGGACAGCAGCTGACTTTCGTCTATGGAAATATTACTTTATGAATTCCACGAAGAAGTTGGGTTCAAAGGCCACCAACAACCTTCACATTGACTCTGGAATTTCAAGAAGTCTTAATTTAAAAATAAAAAAAAAATAATAAGAAACGTCTTCATCTTCATCATTCCATAATCCGGCGAAGGTGTGGTGCGAATATTAATTCTATCAACTCCTCCGTATGTATAGTCGTCTTCAACCTCTCGGGAATGCCTGCCTAATCGCAAATAATGGTTTGCCTCATTAGTCTTGTTGGAGGAGCTTCTGTTGTTGCTACCGTCTTTGCGTCGTTGTCGTTGTCGTCGTCTTAGAGGGAATCACTCAATTATGGTGTAAGATTCTTTAATTATATTTGGTCTCTTGGGGATCAAAATATTTATCATTTTTTTGTCGAGGGAGTGGAACCACCATGGCAAGTTCAACCTGGAAGGTGAACTTTTAGCGGGTCTTTTGTGATCTTAATGAGAGGGATTTTCGCTACTTAAGACGTCTTGAATTTCAGCAGAAGCCGCACAAAAGAAAATATGCGGCTTCAATTAAATTATGATTATTTGTGTCTTCGTCAAGAGGAAAATAAGTTTTTTTTTAGGAATTAAGTGGTCAGCTACCCTGGAATTAGATAGTTAACCGTTTAGCTATATTTTAAAATTGTATATACATTACATAAGTAGATACTTACATAGCAGGATAATAAGTTACTTACACTTACTTAAGTTATAAATATTTTTTGACGTGATAACGTCTTAGATAAGACTCATGCTGATAAGATTCATGCTGATAACACTCATCACTCATGCAAACCGCGATACTGTGGTTTTTTTCAAGCAAAATCGATCGCAAACGTATTCTGACACCAGGCGTACATCAATGTATGTGTGTTTGTATATCGAGTATGTACTTTTAAACCGCCCCACGGATTTTAATGAAATTTACATGGTAAATATAGTTTTGTCCAGGGATCGTTCCTGGTCCCACTAGCATTATTTTTGCTTTTCAAATTAAAAAAATGTTTTTTCTAGGGTAGTAAAGCGCCCGCCGGGTACCGCTAGTTATATATAAAACTTGTGCCAATAGGTACTAGGTTGTTAGTACAATAGTATTTTCGGTACTATATTTTAAGTACTTAGCACTAGAATATAGTTCTATTATATTTTTGGTACTAGATTTCATACTAGATTTAGTACTAGATTTAGTACTAGATTTTTTTGACGTAATTAGTGCAATTGTATATGGTGTGAGTTAACGGGCTGTAAGTTGGTGTTGGTGTCATCAATGTTTTCTTATGACTTTATCACGTAAAATTATCGTCCGTAAACCGACTTTACAGACAATCAACTTTTTTTTATTATACCACAATTTCTGACACTGAAAGTTGTTTTATTGAAGTTTATGTTTTAACTTTCACTGTCTGGAATTTATTTAAATTAGATAGTTCAGAACAGAAAAAGAACTTGAAAATTCAGAGAAATGTGTCTTCTTTAAACTATTTGGTAAAATAAGCTACCCTATGTCCGCTATTTCACAGTGCAGCAAGAGGCATGCATCAAATAAGTGTGGTGAGTTGTGTGCCGAATTTCAGTGCCTCTATTTTGGAGTTTTCCTTTCCTCTGTTTGTTATTTTACAAAATCCTTTTATTATGTTTCGTTGTTTATAGAAACTACATGAATATTTGTATGGTGTTTTTAAGGCAACAAAACAAAACAAACCAGCAGAAAATAAACCTTTTGAATTTGAGTCATGACTCAAATTGTAAAATTATATTTGCCTCACCGAATTAAAAATTAAAAATAGGCACGACTGGGTCGCACGTTTACTTGCTCTTACATATGTGCCTAATTACATTGGAAAGCAAGAGCAGAAAAGATTCCGTTTTACCGTTTTGTTTGTACTCAAAATTGTATTAGGATTTTGATATTGAGGATCGTCATTGTACATACGTACAGACATACATTGTCTGTCTGTCTGTCTGTCTGTCTGTCCGTATCGATATCTACAGCCTAAACGGTTGGGCCGATTTGATTCAAACTTGGTATATAGTATTTTTAGAGTGCTCTACTCGACGGTTTTTGGAATTGGCATTCTAGCTCCAAAACTAACGGTACCTGCCATATAACTTTTATTGAAAAACTTATTTTTCTCGAAAACGGCTCCTACGATTTTGATAAAACTTTCAGAATGATGTTTTCTGTGCAAAATCTATCTTCTAGTTTAAATGGATTTTTCAGAAAAAGTTTTATAACGGTACCTCCCATATGACCGGTTTTTAAAATCAAACTTTTTCGTTAACTAATTGACGGATTTTGATGAAATTTTCAAAATATGTAGTGTTTTATGATTTAAATAATATTGTTTATCAAAATTTTCAAAAACATTTTTTTTTAAATTTTAATAATTTTTTTAAAAAAATATTTTGTTTTTTGAATATTTTGAAAACGGATCTATAGATTTTTTTTAAAATTTTTCTCCTAGTATAAACTATAGATTTCTTAAAATTGACATACTTAAAAAAAAATTAAAATATGTTTTCAAAAAGTTTTTCAAAAAAAACATTTTTTTGAAAAAACTGGAAATGAAAAATTCATAAAATAGAAAACAGTAAAAGAAATAAGATGGCTTACAACATTTTTTCCAAAAAACGTTATGAATAGTGTTTTTTTGATTTCATAAAATTTTTTCCCCAACATTTTATTTCATATTGCTCGGCTAAGCCCTAGCCATTAGTCAAATAAAAGAAAGTGACAACCTACATTACATACATACTTACGTATTTTAAAGTATTTTTCATCATCATAAAAGCACAGAATAAATAAGGAAGCCTTTGATAAACACACAAAAACAACTAACAAATAAAAAAAACTATTCGATTACTACTGAATGCAAAAATTTCAATCGAGAAAACAAAAGTTTACACCTTCCTATAAATAAACAAAACCACTGTGTTAACTTTTAATATTGACTCTATACCTACTGGCTTAACAGTAGTTGGAACACGTATCTTAATTTTAGTACCTACCTTCCTTCCAACCTTATTATAGGTACCTAAATCCTTTATAAATTCCATTGGTCCCATATTGGGACGTATAAAGGTCCCTTTACCTAGCATTATTGCCATACTGCTGATTCCGACGAATCTTTATGCCAGTTGTTCAAATTTTTCCATACCAAAATGAAAATTTAACTGAAAAAAGTCCTTTGTATCTTTCTATTAGCAAATTATATTATAAACAGTAAGCAGCAAGTGGAAAGATAATACTACACTAAAAAACTGCAAAAGCTAACAATCCTATATATTTATGTGTTTATCCCTTTGTCGTGACGCATGTTCGTTCGAGCTTCAAACCACAACGATTCTAAAGAAGTTGCACGTCAAAAAAAACATTAAAATTAAATCTTTGTTAAAAAGACGCCTGTACCTAAAAAGGATTAGCACACAGGAGCAAGTACGTGCGACCCAGTCGTGCCTTTTATTTCTAAGGTCATGGAAACACTGATTAACCGTCAGCTTAAGGAATATCTCGAAGATCGAAAGCTTCTCCATGACCGTCAGTATGGCTTCCGCAGCAACCGTTCCACTGGTGATCTGATGGCATATCTCACCGAACAATGGAACAAATCTTTACATCGCTTTGGTGAAAGTAAGATTATTGCTCTTGATATCTCCAAGGCATTTGATAGAGTTTGGCATGAAGCTCTCTTATCGAAAATGCGTGCTTTTGGGATCGATAATACTCTTGTTCTTCTTCTGAACCGTTCAATACAAGTTGTATTGGATGGATTCAAGTCTGATTCCAAAAAGAGCGTTAAGGTTAATAGGAAATAGAAATGTCTCTGAAACAATTGCCCCCTCTCGAACACTGACGCAATGTTTCATGTCTTTCCTTATTTTATCGTTTCTTTTACAAAAAATGTTCACTCGAAGTAGCCAGTTGCATTTTTCTCCTTAAAAGTTTCTCCCGTAATACTCGTCTCGCAAGGAATGCTCATCAGTTCACCCTTGAGCCCAATTTCGGGCGAATATAGGCATTCTTTTTTTAGCCGAACAACACGAATTTGGAATAGTTTACCCGGCGAGATTTTCCCTTGCCATTTTGATCTGCAAACATTCAAAACCAATGTTAATCGGCACCTCCTATCTCTCCCCTCCCTATCTTCCTAATGCGGATTGCTCAGTCTTCTTCGTTGAGTGAATTATAGTTCCGCCTTAATAGTACATTTGTTTCCAACAGGACGGGACATCGCCACTTAAAGGTCATCGATTACTATTTTGAATAAACACTCCGCGGAACTCGGGGTGGCTGCTTTTCATTGAGGAATTTGGAGTTAGTTAATAGTCAGCTTTTCCAATATGGCTCTATGATATTTTTTTTGGAGGAGTACAAATCACTGGAGAGTCTCTGCAACAAACTTTCTCCTGCAGAATATAATTTCAATGTTAGGAACTGCCAAAAGACACGACCAATAAACGTGCAACTTGAGAATGAAACATAATAGTGGAATGATGAACAATAGGACATTTTCAAGAGATAATTTCAGAGTTCTAGAAAAAGATTAGAGACACCGAATCAGGTTCTAATCCCAAAACTTATCAGGGATGACCCATTCTCATTCAAATTGAGGAAAAGTTATGTTTTTTTATTCACAATGATCTAAATAGAAATGTAAACCGAATCAGCTCAAAAACTCCTCCTGGAGCAAAGACAATAACCAGATCTCCATCTTTCTCTATTAGCAGCAAAATGTCTAAGCTGTAGCCAATTTCTGGGGCTAAGCTTCCGTTAAAACTATTGACCTCTCCGTGTTTTTCTTGGGCTACGAACTAGCCGTGCACTTTATGGATTCCACTCAAAGCCCTGCTTTGCAATGTTGCCTGGTTTCAGAGTGTGGCCAATCCAACGACATATTCTCAGCTTCATGTCAACATCCACTTTTGTTTGTCCAGTCCTTTTTCACAGTTCATAGTTGAATTTTTTTTTACCTGCCCGAAATATTGGCGAAGCATTTACGTACATGTTATACAGGCGTAAGCCAAAACGGATTTCATGATGAATTGAAAAAATTCTTTACTGGTGCGAAAGCCGATATTTTGCCAGAGTTTCACAAAGGAGAAAGGATTCCAAATGAACTGCGGTCTTTGTTTATTCTATTACCGACGTCTAGGTTCATTCTGTCAACAACTGACACAACATTGTTTAGATAGTGTAATTCTATGGTCTTCAGCCACGAGAAACCTACAATTGTTGGTTTCGGCCCGTATACTTTATCCTAAACTTAATTCTCGGGGGATAATATTTAGTTGCCATCAACTGTAGGAATACGGACACAACGTTGGTTCACCGCTAGTTATTGTAGATCTTGAGATCGCCTTTCTTAAATATCTTGACTATGGCCGGATTGCGGTTGTCGACCACTAATCGACTTGCCATTTGTCGTTTGCGTCGATCGAAAATCGATTGTGAATAATGTAAAAATATATTGTTATATAACGATTTTGTAGTTTTGGTTTGCAATTTTTATACCTAATTCAATTTAATTAAAAATGAGTCAAATCGTAATCCCAAACAAATTCCAAAGAAAAATGTTCCCATCTTATCTTTGCCTGGGACTTTACTCAGAGCCTTTTGCTATGTCCTGATTTCTTTCAATTAGCCTTACCAAAATGCTCATTTGATTTTTTTGTATGTAATTTATTTCGAAAAGCATGTTATTTTTTTATTTTAAATCAAAATGGAAATTTAAATAAAATATTAAGATTTTAACCAAAAGAACGCTGCTGTCGACCAGAAAATTATGCACGACAACACTGTCGATTGTCAAACCGAAGAATATCGACTTTCACAATACGAAAAACAGCAATCAACGGCCGGTCATCGAAAAAAATCGAGTATCGATTAATAAATCGACAACGCAATCGGGGCCTATAACTTCTTCTTCTTCCTTTCAATCTTTTGGAAAGTTTTCATTTTCGCAAACAGCATTAATGAAATACATGCCATTGCTTCGTGGTCTGTTCTCAGGAACTGGTAGGTATGCCTTCAAGCCCAAATACTTTGATGGTTCCTCGAAGCAAGATCACGATTCTTGCGGTTTGATGTCAATTCCTCAATGGGACCTACGTATATCCACAAATTATTATTATACATTGCTCGAATTTTCGTGCGTAATGGGTAGCCAAAAGTTTTGTCGGTAGAATTCGAGGAATCGACGTGTTCCCGCTGTCGATTCATTATTTATATATTTCTTTAAAAAAAAACTTTAGAAAAGCCGTAAAGGTTTAAATGAATATTATTCAGAATTGAAATATATATTTTTGCTGAGTTATAAAATATTTAGTAAGTAAGGAAAATATATCTGCACACAAATTGTGTGCCCAGGCCCCGGCGAGATTCGAACTCACGATCTCCTGTTTACTAGACAGGCGCTTTAACCAACTAAGCCACGGCGCCCACGGTCACTCCGCCTCTCCACAAAAGATTCATTCGGTCATTTTTCTAGCCTGATGGGTCCAATAAAATTAAATATTTTTTTTTTATATATCTGCGACATTTATTTATTTTCATCACCACAGAACCGATTCTATTTTTGTCGGCCCCCCGGTCGGCCGGCAATCGCACACCACGCATCCGAGAGCGAAGATAAGATTATCCGCAAACCGCAGCAACACAGAAGCCTAACCGAATGAAATACGTGGGACAAAATTCACTTGGCAAGTATATCAACTTACAATTTGTTGTCCTTACCCGTCCCATTGTTGCGGTCTTCATCCCACCACAATGAGCATTTATAATATACAAATGCTGCAGAAGCTACCTATTTAGCTTAATTCTAGCCACGCACAAAAGTTCCAGACCTGCCCACTCCATCCTATCATAAACACATTGTCTTGTCACCCGAAACGCATATAAAATATACAAATACTCTTGTCCGCGAATAATGGCACAGATCCCGTACAAAATGCTGGGGAATGTCTTGCAAGAGCCTAGAGGAGAACGATCAAGATAGCCGCCGCCGCGGCAGCCAGGAGTGATATGGGTCTGATTCTCGCGCCTCCAGAGAGTGACCATGGCCAGCGCGACGACATAAAGCGGAGCAATATTGAAGCGAATCGTGACACAGCGCACTGCTACACCCACACTATGTTAGCCTTGGCTGTTGGCCATAACACCACCATATTGTTGCGCGCCGGTCGTTAAGCCATGTGGAGGTCCTTATCGAAGCCTCATCGCAACGGTACCTTGAGTACAAATGTACTAAATTATTCATGATCCCGGTCTTTTGGACTCGCGCGAATCTTATCCAAACAACTGATTACTCATGTTTCGCCCAAAAAGCTGGCACAGAGTGCTCGTCTAGCTTTGGAGTTCCTTGTTGTCGCACTGCGAATGTCTTCGTTGTCGTCTTCCTCGAGTGGTTGGGTCATTGATTCCTGGAAATGGAACAAGGAGCAATATAATATTGAGGGTGGAAGCGTAGCGAAGGCTACAACACTCATAATATTTCACTTTTAAAGCAGAAGTGGAAGGTGAATTTCACAAGCAAGAACAATTTGAATAAAAATTAAAAAAGAAGACAAATAAAAAATGCTTTTTTGACTTATAAATCGATGACAGGCTACACGTACGAATTACATGACTCATGCTGATAAGACTCATGACTCATGCTAACCGCGATACTGTGGTTCTTTCAACCAAAGTCGATCGCAAGCACCAGGCGAACATGAAAAAGAACTGGCGCAATTTTCCAAAGTAATTCCACTCAAGTTCAAAAAGAACAAGAAGATAAAAAGATATACTAAATAGGCGGAGTTTTGTTAAAGTAGAAAGTAGATATTGGGGGGTGTGTGTGTGGATTTAATGAGAGGGTTTGTGGTGGGTGTGAGTTAACAGGCTGTATGTTGGTGTTGCTGCCATCAATGGTTCCTTATGACGTTATCACGTAAAATTATCATCCGTAAACCGACTTTACAGACAACCAACTCTTTTAATGGATTATTCACGTGATTTGGGAAATGTGTGTTATGTCATGCGTGCTTGTGGTACTGTACTCAGTGTAACGTCATCCAGCATGGTAACACGCATGATGTGGCTTCATGAATCATAACTCTTCCCTGCAAGAGTATATATTTTGTGAGCGATAGAAGTCATACAATTAGATCGATACTGCCAGTGATATCGCAGTAAATGAAGTGAAGGTAATCCGCTAATTTAATTTCTGTTCTTGAACAACAGCTAAAAGCAAATTACAATTTTCTCTAGAAGTACCAACGATGCATTGAAATTTGAAATCTTTTGTGCTTTAAAGTTACAAAAGAGCCATTTTTTTTCATCCTTGTAGAAATATTTTCAAATCTTGCCGAAATGCGGACCGAAATGCTTTTAAATTGTCTGGTTTGGTGATTTGTCTGTACATTCCTTTCAATTTTTATTTCTTTGTTTTTTTTTTCAATGTGGTCTAATCTGTTCGGCGGTAGAGAAGGTAAAGCTTTCTAAAGATCAGGCAGTCAGGACCTGCAACTCTACTTTCACTTATACTGCTCGTACTAATTGTAGTATCTTAAGATTCGGGACGCTATGGCGACATGCGCCGGCATTACTGTTTAAGGCAAAATCACTACAAGTGTGATGGTGGTTTCTTTAATCGTTGGCAATAGATATGCGACTAGAAAATTTACTTGCAAAAAGCCAACAGGGATGATGAAGCAGAGCGCGGAGGGGATACTAAAAGTCCTAGAGACCACGGTTGGCGTTGTGCGACGCTTGCAGCGTCGAGTAAATTTGAAAAATATTAAAAGAACTTCAAAGTTTTTATTCGTATTTTCTGACAAATCGAAAAAGTATGTAAAATTTTTTGAAGTGAAATAATTTAAACGCCATCTTTAAAAAAATGTGAAAAAGTGTAATTTTTTTCAAAATCTTGGGAACGGTTTTTAAATTAAACTGTTGTCATTCAAAATTTTTTTTAATTAAAATAAAGTACATTTAAAAGGCAAATTTTGAAAAAAATCTATTTACCCGTCTTTAAAATATTGATATTAAAAAAAATAGGTATATTCTTAAATTATTAAAATACAAAAAAGCTATACGAAAATGTATGTATATTAAAAAATTATTTTGACTGCATCCTCCTGAAAATTAAAAATAGTCCATGGATGTATGACAAATCACCTACATTTACCCTAATTTATTTTCAGGCTTCTACATACAAGAGTTTGTGGGGAAATAATATTTTCAAAATAGCTAAGCAATTTTTAAAAACAAACTATGCTGGTGACCTCTTTTGTGACCTTTTCAGTGGCAGCACTGCTCGGGAGTCCGGACAAATATAAAGAATCTCTGAGAATTTATTAAAAACTATACTATAAAAGATTCTCCTCGAGTAACTTCTGTGATAAAATTGTAGATACCTACGTATCTACGTTAGAAAAATCCTCCCAATCAAATTAATGAAGCCCAGCTTTTTGAGAACCATCAAATGGGTCTTGGAATATATCTTTTGCGAAGCAGTTACTATAGTTACATATATAGTTAATTTGAAATTTAATTTTTAGACCTAGAGATAACGGTACCTGCCATATGACCGTTAAGGAAAAGCTTATTTTCTCGAAAACGACTTCAACGATTTTGATGAAAATTTTTGAGAATTTTTTTTTTTGTTAGTATTGGCTATCATTTCATTAGAACTACAATTACGGAAAAAGTCTAAGAAAAAATTAAGGAGGCTCTTCCATTGAAAAAAGTATAGTGATAATCCGTCTGTCTGGGATCCCCTTAAGATCAGCAAAAAATTATACATAGATAATGCAAAGGCCAAGCAACAAATTTGTACTAACTTAAAGTATTCATTCTACAACTGATGCTACAAGGCATGTCAAAAGAGGCCCACTCTACTCCACGCTTTCTTAAGAGACCAAATAATACCTGAGCTGGCTGTTGCCCAGAAACCCTAGGGTTACTTATGAGCAGTCACTTTGTGGATTCGCCTATAGCCTCTTTCTCAGCATACCATTCTGCAGGGCATGATGGAATAATTCATATTATGCTCCAAAGCTCTAAGGAAAAGATTGTCTCAATCCCGGTTGATATATTCATAGAATGTTTGAATTTGAACACCACCTTTATTCCAGCTAGATGAAGAGCAGATTAATTTTTATTTGGAAATATGGCAAACCCACTTATACGGAACCAAATAATTTCAGACCAATTTTCTCAAGACTTTAGACAGAACAATTCAAATCCACATTCGCTTAAATTTTGGTAACAATGTTCTCTTGCATCCCAAACTACTCTTCGGTTATATTGAACAAAAAAAAATCCTTGGCTTTTCCTCCCTATTTTATTAAAAAAATTACAACAAATCCTCCAAAACCCAAACATCCACCTAGTGAAATTCACCTACACCCACCAACTCGAGATTTTCCAAAAAAAAAAAAAAAAAAACTTGAACAGTCTTTGAAGGCTCCACATCTACATACCAGTTGCAGTTTCAACTATATATCTGCAACCTCGACTAGGATAAGGAATGCATGTGTGATTTGGAAGCAGGAACACAAAAATGGCGAGAAATGCGATCCACTGCCAAGATAATTCCCCCGAAATGGATGTCTACCCATAGAGCCATCGAGTATCAGTTGTTGAAGGTGGTGGTGAGTGCTGTTAAATAATTTTTATCCCGTTTAAGTACACAAGAAATGAGAGGATACCACTAGCTGTTGTACACCAAAGGTTCGAGGTCCATGGTGCGGTAAATGACGTACTTTATTGTTATGCCATGGAGTTTTGTTAACACCGCAATGACAATGGCCAAGCAAAGGTCTCTGTCTCTCTGTTTGCCAGGAGTAACCAACATTGGCGAATTATTGTGGAATGTTTTAAATATTTGCAGGAAAATTCCATGTGACACTACCATGGAAGTGGACGTAAGGTATATCTTCCTTATTCAAATTGAATAGAGGCCTAGCTGGAAGATAACCATCGGAAAAGGTCATATGGTTCGGTAATTAGGTAGTAAAATGTTAAGAAATTAGGGGGGAATTACGAACTCGTCCTTTCGGATAGAAGTCGATGGTAACATCTTTTAATTAGTTTCTCTAATTGGTGATTTGGTTTCGGGATATCTTGCATAGATGTTGCAATATCCCGGAAACTGTTTAATTAATTCATTAGAAACCGTAAGGTTTTCGTTCAATTATTGCCATTGAGTAACGGTACTACACCATCAACACGCGGAAGGAATACTGCTTAAAAGAATTTATTTTGAAACAGTGGTTTTCCAGAAAAACAAGGGATCCTTATTATGAAATCCAGGATTAAGCCTAACCAACCGAATCTTTCGTTGAATCACTTGACCGATTTTGATGAAATGTGTGCGCGTGTTTACAAACCAAACCAAATGAGTCGGTTCAAATGAGCCATTTAATAAATAATTAGACGCAAAATATAAACACACTTGCAACTGACTTATTAGGCTTGCATAACGGATCATTCTTAAACTACCACACCAAGTACTCAATCTTCCGCTTTTAATTGCTTAATTTCTAATTTTGATTGCCTCCACTATGTTCATTGGCCAGAATTAGTCGCTGCTTCGATCTTCAATGAATCTCTATCGATTGAACTTCAGCTGTTGCTAACCATCTAGCCATGATGCACTACGCCAGCCGCGTATGTTCTTCCTCTGCAATTGCATCCATCCATACCATAGCAGGATTATAAATTAATTCAATTACGCCCTCCCTCAGATTCGACAGCGAAGAAGCTGCACTCCCAGAACAGTGGTGGTCTCCCTCTCTGGGGTTACCACATTGCACCTGGGTATCTTCGGTGTCGAATTTCCCAGTTATGATGATACATGGTCCTTCCAACACTTCTTGCACATGGTCTTTTGAATTTTTTTATTTTTTTTCATTCGTTCTTTTGTTTGGGCTATAGATGCCGCCACCGTCGCGTCGTTATCGTCATCGTCGTCGTCTACGCCATAGTTAGTCTGCCGAACAATATTTATGTGGGAGTCAACGCCTGGCCTTATAGGTTGCCTAAGTCTGGGGAGGAGAACCTGTTGGCCGAGAAGGTATAACGAGGGCAGGTATGACGCTGGAACATTTTGTTTGCCGTTAACTGTGTGTGTACCGCAAGGATCCTTAATAACTTTCTATTTGTAAGATTGTCACGTGATTAGCTGACCCGCGGTGTGATTTAGTTGGCGATGATAATGGCTCGGTACCAGGTAACTGTTTGCCAGTTTGTGGAATATGGTCTGCAGAATATGGTCATATCGATATAATGGCAAGAAAAATGCGGAGCAGATAATTTATTCCCGACATCACCCCCACGGGATTTAACTTAATCTCTTGGAAACAGCTCCATCGGACATGTTGCGTCGTCGGTTTATCGCAGTTCGAGCACCTTAAGAGCCGAGATTAAATTTTTTTTTAAATGTAGCGATGATGAGCCTATGAAACGACAACACACGCGTTCTGGGTCTTCTGCTTACATAAATAGTAAGGCTGAGGCACGTGGAATAGCCATCAGTTTTATGGAATCGCTGTTACCGTTCGAATGTGATAAATTAATTAAGCGATCAATATTGATCCTTATGCCAACTATGGAGGAGGCTATTTGAAAAGAATATTAATAGAGTCAGAAGTCAATAGTTGGAAAACCGAACTAACATTTAACCTATGTAAGTCATCTTACATCAAATTACGACGGAAAAATAAACTAAGTATTGATTGTCTCATCTGTAAACATTCTAATTGGAATTCTAGGCTCACGTGGGTGGGTTATAAGTCCACAATTAAGGCTGCCTACATCTTCTTCATTTCTCAAGAAAGTCGAAGAAAACAAAACGGACCTATAGGGGGTACCGTTTTTAGCCCATCACCTTAAATTTTTACTTGCGTTTATAGGCACTATAAGGCACGTTATGGATTCGTGCAAATAAAAATCAATCCTAACATTACGATGATAGAAAAGTCGAAAAAAGTGGGTCCGGAAATTCCGTCCGTCGTTCTGTCTGTCTGTCTGTTCGCACCTCTACAGCCTAAACGGATGGGCGGATTTGCTTCAAACTTGGTATATAGTATTTAGTTGGTAGTATCTCGGGGTGTGTTTTTCATTCATATTGTAGGTCAAAAAATAACGGTACCTGCGATACAATTTTTAACAAAAAGTTTGATTTTCTCGAAAACGGCTCTAACGATTTTGATAAAACTTTCAGGGTGTTATTGTTTTGTTATTTTTCAATTAGAATGAATTTTTGGGAAATTGTTCTATAACGGTACCTCTTATAGAACCAGTTTTGTCAAATGCGGTTTTATCATAAACCATTATCCCGATTTCAATCAAATTTTGCACACAGGAAGTCATTTATTATTCAATTTAATATTGCGTTTCAAAATTTTCAAAAACTTTTTTTTCGATTTTTTAAAGTTAAAAAAAAATGATTCTCGAAATATTTTGAAAACGGGTTGATTGAATATTTTTTAAATAATTTTCCCAGATGAAAACTACAGATTTCCTTATAATCACATACTAGAAAAAAAATTAAAATACTTTTTCGAAAAGTTTTCAAAATAAACGACTTTTAAAAAAAAACTGGTGGAAAGATTTTTATTTTTTTTCCTCAATCGTCATCAGCTCCCACACTGATCTTCAGCGGTAAGCCTAATGTAAGTTCTACTGACTAAGACTTTTTGTTTGTAAAACAATACTTTAACTTCATTTATCATTTGATTTATCTATCTTATTCTTCAAGGTCATTTTCCAAAGCGACCATAAAAGTTAAATAAATCCAAAAGGGAACGACAGCTTTTTAAGCTTTTCAAACTTATTTCCAAATTCATTTTCTACTCCTTTGAGTGTTGAGAGAATAACAATCTCATTAAATTCCGACATTACTAGTTATAACCGAAAACTGTGTGGAATGCAATGCTTTCATGGCCCACAGCTATTTTCAGTTTTCTGTTGTTCATCAAGTCAACGGACTTAAAAACTTTCGATTATTGGTATGTGCACCATTAACCAACTCTTTTGGAAAGAAAACGTATATGTACATTATAACATATTGCTAAAAATGCAGCGAAATGTTTAGATGTCCTTATAGACTGTCCCTTAAAAAAATTGTCAGTACAGTGAAAATGGGACGTTCACCACTCACTGTGACTACCACTACAGCGGAATATCGCTAAACTGTGAGAGAGAGCGCAAATAATACAGGGATTTCCGTAGTGCACATTACCGATCATTGATCTTAAAAAGCTTTAAAAAAGCACCAATTGTAAAAGCTCTTTAACAATATCCAAATGAAAATCCACCATGATTTGCATTAGCGTAAAAATGATGTGCTTGTTTTTTATAGTCACGAAGAGGGTTGTTCGCATCAACAATTCGTGGGTAATTCGTGCGTTCATGCGTTTTTGAGGGTTAATTTCTCCCAGAATAAAAAACATACTATTTTCATATCCAGCAATTCATATATCTAACTGCTAAATGGTATTAACGTGATAACGTCTTATAAATCGATGACAGGATACACGTGCAAAATAACGTGACTAATGCTGATAAGCCTCATGCTGATAAGACTCATGCCGATAAGATTAATGCTGATAAGGCTCATGACTCATAATAACCGCGATACTGTGGTTCTTTCAACCAAAATCGATCGCAAGCACCAGGCGAAAATGAATAAGAACAGGCGCAAATTCCCAAAATAATTGCACTCATATTCAAAAAGAAGAAGAAGAGAAAAAGAAATACAAAATAGGCGGAGTTTTGCTAAAGTAGAAAGTGGATGTGTGTATGTGTGTGTGTGTATTTAACGAGAGGGTTTGTGGGTCAATTTTTTCATTTTATTTTCTTACACCGTAAATTTTATTAAAATTCGTTGAGCCGTTAAGGCGTAATCGCTGAACATATGTATACTATAATATAAGGAGGATTAAAAAGGATGTCATGTACTTTTCAAATCAACTTGACTAAAATTTAAATTATTTCAGATGATCTCTTTTTTCCCATTTTTTAATACCATTACCTGACCTGCATAATGTTTTTAAAACCAAAACCTTCTTTTCAACTGTTAAATCGAACATTAAACTTTAAATAAAGTTATCAAATTAAAATATGTTTTTTTTTAATTCATAATAATTTGCAATCTCAAAATTTAGAGGACAAAATTAATAAAAAACTGTTTGATTTCAAATTCGTTCAAGGTTGATATTAAATTGACTAGTAAAATAAAATTCACCTTTTAATTTCTATTCAATCACTTCACACACACACTTTGGTGTGTTTTATCGTTATCTGGCGTTCTTTGATATCAGCAAAAGTGTTTTTTTTTTAATAAAAAAATGCGTTCGCACCCAAAGTGCGTAGGCCCCGGCGAGATTCGAACTCACGATCTCCTGTTTACTAGACAGGCGCTTTAACCAACTAAGCCACGGCGCCCTTACTTTTTTCATGTCAAATTATTGTGATAAATTTTGAAGCATTTAGATACATTTTGTATTATAATAACTGATTTACAAATACACATAATCATCCCATCATTATGATAACTTAAACAAACCAAATATTTTCATTCATTATGTGTTGTGATTTTTATTTTTACTTGCGCGTTCTAAAAATAAACATAAGATGAGGTATATTCACAAGCAATAGAGTCATTTGAATATTATGGAAACAGAGGAAATTCAAGGTATGTACGTTCCAAGCAAATAATGTTGTCTATTTATGGAAATTTAACCATTTAAAAGGGTTTTTTTAATTTTATCATTATTTTGTAAGTGCAATTTTAATAAACCTGTATTTTTGTATGTTCGTAGGTTTAAATTACATTTTTTAATGATCCAAGTTATACTGCTTCGAATATAAAAAAACAATGAAACATGTCATTACAATATTAAGGTAGATAAGAAATATAGATAGTAGTATCTTAAGCTATAAAAATCAAATATGACATTACCTACGATGATAGAGAAACATATTTGAGTTACTTGCAAAATTCTGTCTGTCTGTCTGTAGTTAGAACTACATCTTTAACGGCTGGGCCGATCGTCATCAAATTTAAAACATTAGGTTATTTTGACATCTTATAGAGGATTTTTAAATATTTTTTCTTAGCTCAGGTATTAACGGTACCTTTCATATAACCGTTAAGTAAAAGCTTATTTTTTTGGAAACGGCTCTAAAAAAAATTATGAAAAAATTCCGTGTGCTATTGCAGGTGTGGATCATGTTTTGGCGAACAAAAAAATTAAAATCATGGGCTAAAAACTGTACCTCCGATAGGACCGTTTATTTTTCTTCGACTTTCTCGGAAAAGTTTTTTTTCGATTACAATTAAATTAATATTCAGGAAGATGTAGAAAGCCTAAGTAATTTCACTTTAAAATATTTTAGAATATTTTTTTTTTGAAAATAAGTAGGTGATTTTTACTTGCGATTTATAGGGACTATAAGGCAAGTTATGCATTCGTAAAAAAAAAAAAAAAAATTCTAACAATCAAACATGCCATTACGATGATAGAGAAGTCAAACAAAGTGGGTCCGGAAATTCCGTCCGTCTGTCTGTCTGTCTGTCTGTCTGTCTGTCTGTCTGTCCGTATCGATATCTACAGCCCAAACGGTTGGGCCGATTTGATTCAAACTTGGTATATAGTATTTTTAGAGTGCTCTACCCGACGGTTTTTGGAATTGGCATTCTAGCTCCAAAACTAACGGTACCTGCCATATAACTTTTATTGAAAAACTTATTTTTCTCGAAAACGGCTCCTACGATTTTGATAAAACTTTCAGAATGATGTTTTCTGTGCAAAATCTATCTTTTAGTTTTAATGGATTTTTCAGAAAAAGTTTTATAACGGTACCTCCCATATGACCGGTTTTTTTAAATCAGACTTTCTCGTTAATTAATTAACGGATTTTGATGAAATATGTAGAGCTTTATGATTTAAATAATATTGCTTTTTAAAATTTTCAAAAACATTTTTTTTTAATTTTTAATAATTTTTTTAAAAAAATATTTTGTTTTTTGAATATTTTGAAAACGGTTTAATAGATTTTTTTTTTAAATTTTTCTCCTAGTATAGGTTTTAGATTTCTTTGAATTGACACACTCAAAAAAAATTTAAAATATATTTTCGAAAAGTTTTTCAAAAAAAACATTTTTTTGAAAAAACTGGTCGAACGATTTTGAAATGAAAAATTCATAAAATATAAAACAGCAAAAGACATAAAATGGCTTACAACATTTTTTCCAAAAAACGTTATGAATAGTGTTTTTTGATTTCATAAAATTTTTTTCCCCAAAATTTTATTTCATATTGCTCTGCTAAGCCTTAGCCATTAGTCAAATAAAAGAAAGTGACAACCTACATACATACCTACGTATTTTAAAGCATTTCCTCATCATAAAAGCACAAAGAATAAATAATGAGCCTATGATAAACACACAAAAACAACTAACAAATAAAAAGAATTATTCGATTACTACTGAATGCAAAAATTTCAATCGAGAAAACAAAAGTTTACACCTTCCTATAAATAAACAAAACCTTTTAACTTTTAATATTGTCGCTTTACAAACTCGCTTAACAGTAGTTGGAACGTGTATCTTATATTTAGTACCTACCTTCCTTCCAACCTTATTATAGGTAAATAATATCCTTAATAAATTCCATTAATACCTACCCACATCATACGTTTATCGATCCATCAAACATAATTCAGCTATTTTAATTAATTTGATTTCAAAAAGTAAATTATTGTTATTGGGACCTATATAGGTCCCTATACCTAGCATTATTGCCCTACTGCTGATACCACGAATCTTTATGCCAGTTGTTCAATTTTTTCCATACCAAAACGAAAATTAAACTGAAAAAAGTCCTTTATATCTTTCTATTAGCAAATTATATTATAAGCACTAAACAACAAGTTGAAAGATAATACACTAAAAAACTGCAAAAGCTAACAATCCTATATATTTATGTGTTTATCCCTTTGTCGTGACGCATGTTCGTTCGAGCTTCAAACCACAACGATTCTAAAGAAGTTGCACGTCAAAAAAACATTAAAATTAAATCTTTGTCAAAAAGACGCCTGTACCTAAAAAGGATTAGCACACGGGAGCAAGTACGTGCGACCCAGTCGTGCCTTTTATTTTTATTTTGTTTTTAAATGTAGGTGTGGAGAAAGATAGATATAATTTTTTTTTTTTGACGTGATAACGTCTTATAAATCGATGACAGGCTACACGTACGAAATAAAATGACTCATGCTGATAAGACTCATGTGTCATGACTCATGCTAACCGCGATACTGTGGTTCTTTCAACTTAAATCGATTGCAAGCACCTGGCGAATATGAAAAAGAACAGGTGCAAATTCCCAAAATAATTCCACTCAAATTCAAAAAGAACAAGAAGAGAAAACGAAATACAAATAGGCGGAGTTTTGTTAGAATAGAAGGTAGATGTAGATATTGGGGTGTGTGTGTGTGTGGATTTAACAAGAGGGTTTGTGGGTGTGAGTTAACGGGCTGTATGTTGGTGTTGCTGCAATCAATGTATTCTTATGACATTATAACGTAAAATTATCTTCCGTTAACCGGCTTTACAGACAACCAACTCTTTTTTTTAGATTAAGTTTACGGTCTACGTGTTTTTGTTCATAAAATCCGAATAAACAGTAAGTTGCCCTACCAATTTATAATGCTCAGTACGGCAACCATATGCGAGCTTTAAAATGAAGATAGCTTATTAAAATACATTAAAGTAAGGATGAAAGGCAGATATCCTATCTGCCCTGTACTGAAAATATAAATTGAACAGAATATAGTAGAACCTATCTTCTTGAAATGATGTATTGCTGGCGCGAATGCAGGGTGGGTTTTGGAGGCTTAAACCCCTCCCGAAATATCTGGAATTAAAATAAAAAGGATCTATGTTCTAAATGACAAAAAACACCGTGTCACTTTCTCCATATGTATTGATTGTTTTCTGTCATGTTAATCAAAAGAATTCATTCTTTTTCTGCCTTCGTGAAAAGTAAGTCGATAAAATTGGCTCATTTTAATGTTTTTTTTTTCATGCCCCTTCGCTTCGCAGTAGGGCATTCTATCACTCCAATTTTCAGAGACCTTGTTGACGGTTTGGGGTTGTAGCTCACGGCTGATATTAACACGATTAGAGCATTTGATGCGCAACATATCGATTGTGGCATGGGCTGTGTAACATGGTGCGCCATTCTGCTTGAACAAGAGGTCATCCAAATCGATATCTGCAATTTCAGTAAAAAAATGGCTCTGTAACGCCCACGGTTGTTCCCACCCTCATTATCGAAAAATTGCCCCAGATGTGGTAATTTTGTTTGTTAACGTAGCCGTTGAGATGAAAATGCTCCTCGTCAGAAAAGAGGATTTTTCGCCCCAAAATCTTTGTCCAATATAATCTACTCTAAAGCCGAAAACAAATGTGCAGCTGTTCTGCACGCATAATTGCGCGCACGTAAAACAGATGTGCATACTTTTTAACATTTATGTATTGCTGTATTAATGTCAAAATGCAGCGTTAGCACTGGACATTTTTGAAAAGTTGCCAAACAAGTGGCACTCAGGAAAAACATGTCACTTAAAAATAATGTAAATAAAATCAATCTTGTGTGAATATTAAATTTAGAGAATAAATATTCCAACAAATCCGGAAAAAATTAGATATTTTTAGTATCGTATTCATGCACATGTACATATGTAAGGGACAAATATAACATAACCGTAAAAACTATGCTGAAGTATTTTCTTAAAAGTAGTGGCAAAAGTGTCACGGCGGCAACGCTGGTTGAAAAGGGTGGTATATGTATGTCAGTAATGCCAGATACCTTTTATTTACATTTTTTTTGTTTGTTGTTGTGGCAGGAATTAAACTAGGCATGAATTTTAGAAATAGAGACATCGTGCAGATTCTGCAACCCCTGCAGTATTTGGGTTGACATGTTCCATTAGAGCTTGTGTAATTTTTTTTTACTGCACGAAATTAACTGCATATCTGTTTTGACCATATGTAAGGCCCAAACTGTGAAGCGATAACGAAGCGGATGGTCGTGCGCCTTCAATTGCTGGATCAATTAGACCTTGTAATAAGCGAATAATCTGAAGTCTTTGTGCAGAATTCAGCTGTCAGTATCAAAATAACTTATGATTTAAAAAGAAACCACTAGATGGCCCACCCATTATACAGTCTATCTTAAGGATGAATAGTCGGTCTCTGTAACCTACACCAATGTACTCCGGTCGGATAAAGTTGTAAGGTTTTTTGTTATTATTAAATGATTTTTTTAACTCTTGCAACTGATTTATTGATATTTAACATTCCAAAACTTTAACTGTTTCTTTTTTTTGGTATTATTTATCATATACAATATATATGCAAGCTCGCAAAGAATTCGTTTGAGGCGATTAAAATTAACGTTCTTGAATGGTCTCCTCAATCGGAGGACCTCAAACTAATCTCTAATGGAAAACTTATAGCCGGTAAAAGCAGGGGTTTCAAAAGAAAAAACGAGAAATGGAGCGCAGTGCAAAAGTCATGGAAAAGCATTCTGCAACAAAGTACTAAGTATTTTTACAAATACCGATTAATAAATCAATTAATATCGCGTAAGAGAAAATCTTATATCATTTCCAAATGTTGTTTTTTTTATAAATTAAAAAGCTTTTTTTTTTTTGAATATCTCATAGATAGATTACCGAATTCGGTTAATAAATTTAAAATATAATGCACAGTGTTTGAGTGTTTTTCATTTTTTTAAATCAATTCAACTTATTAACTTATTGACAGAGAACAATCCAAATAACTCAATATTTTACTTTAACTAATGCTTTTCGGCTTATCCATGTGTTTTGAAACCAACAAAATTTATTGAAAAAGTTGATGTCATTTACTTTTTTTTTAATTTTTATAAAACCAAAAACTATCTTAGAAGTAATGAAACCTACTTAAAACTGCCTAAGAAATTAGTTAAACCTACTTTATACTAGAACAGCCTCAGTAGACTTTTTAATTTTTGTTTTTGTTTTTTTTTTTTTATTTTTTTTTTCTGCCACA
The DNA here is from genome assembly GCA_963971375.1 of Platycheirus rosarum. Classification (NCBI taxonomy): domain Eukaryota; kingdom Metazoa; phylum Arthropoda; class Insecta; order Diptera; family Syrphidae; genus Platycheirus; species Platycheirus rosarum. Next base: position 122,686,571 of record OZ020509.1, on the reverse strand, counting down.
ATGACTGCCATATTAAATACCTAAATAAACCAAAACCTATGTAAGCCTTACCTAACCTAACCGACTGAAATAATATTTTGTTCAAGCCACCAAAACGTGGCGTACTTGTTTGTATCTTTCTTTTTGGTTCCGGTTAGACACAATTCTGCTGAACCAAAGGCTCTCAGCTCCGCTCCCTGCGGAAACTGAGTGACAACCTGAGTGATTCTCCTAAAAGATTCACCAGAGTGAAAAGGAAAAAAGTTTCTAACTTTGCGCATGCGCATATACAAAAATACCAAATCTCGCCATCCTTCTCCTGGAGATCGTCTTCAATTTTCAATAACTGCCTGAACAACTACTTCCCCGAAACATGGTTAAAGGGAAAAGTGGTTCCCGTGCCGAAAAAGACCAACCAGCGTCGAGGGAAATTGGTCAATTTCGCTGCTCTGCATTGATTTTGGAGGAGATTCTTTAGATAAAGGGAAATCATACCTGAATTTCAGTAAGGTAGGACCATTGAAGTATTCTCCGAGGGCTGGTTTCCTAATCTGAACCTGGCTGGGGCATTCACAAAGGAAGTGATATGAGCCCTTTTCTGCATCAACGTCTTGACACGCTCTGCATAGGTCTAATATGCAAAAATGCCCATTTTACTCATGCAGGCCCCCATTGAGTTTTGACCCGTAAGGGCAGCAACCAGAATGGAGAGTTGAGGTCTGCTTAGCTTTTGAATGCATTCTGTATTTTTCTTTGAGAAGACCCAAAGTCTTTTTGAGGCCGGACAATTATCGTAAATTCTTTTTTTTTTTATTTTCCAGTGGCTCAAGTACCCCGGCGCACGGTTTGGTTTGGTTCCATGGATGAACCGTTTTTGGCCAGTTCATCAGCCTTTTCATTTTCGTGAATGTCAAAGTGTCCGGGGGCCCATCGGAGGGTAACAAGGTTTGTTTCACTGATTTGCGATATCGGTCAATCAGTTGGAACTTGGAGACAATTGACGATATGGCCTTGATTGCCGCCCATCGACGACCAGTGACCAAAGCAGTGGAGATAGAATCTGCTATCAGAACTGTTTGTTTCAAACTCCTTTTGTAGATTGAGATAGAAAGTAACTTCCTTCCACCGATTAAACATAAGGCGTTTAGAGATAAGAATCGTAAGCCATTCAGACCCGATAGTTTCCCCCTATTTACAGAATTCGGAAGGTATTTTGCATAGATGATGGCTCAATTGCTTTTATCTATCTAACGCCAATACATTTTTCAACACAGATTTCTTGGTTTTGTTGATGTGCAGCTATTGAAAAATAAGTCTTGGAAACTGTTTTTTTTTAAGTACCTGGAAATGCTATGCCTTCTATGAAAAGTTGTTGGTCATCTCATCAGTGTTATGGAATTTTGGTAAACGAAGGAGTATTTTTTCCTTCTTTGAACGGCAATTTTTAAAACGTTCTATCTGTATGTGTTTTGCCCGTTTGATTACTGCTTTCTATTTAAGTTGCTTAAAGAGTTGGCTTAATAGGCACTTATGAAACTTTTAAACATACATTTCTTGTTTTCTAATACCTTTTTCGTTGAGTTAACACCATTAAATTAAAGGAAAAACACTTGTTTGCTAATTTAACATCATTAAAAAACTAATTTTGTTCGATAACTCAAAAGTCAACACACTTTTTTAGCCCTTAAAGTGCAAATTTCCGGTCGATTGTCCTATTTTCATCAAAATCGCTCACCTGATGCCTACCAGAGGCCTACGTTTGTTGACACAAGCTGTAAAGCTGTTAAATTGTTTTCACATACCATTTACCCATCAACGGGTATTTACGTTACAACACAACTATTTGATTAAAAACATTTTTCTAACCATAAGTGGCTAGCGTTTCTACAACTTTACATTGTTCAATCAACCATTTAACAAATCGATCAAACCAGCCAATTATTTATACTGGACTGCGACTCCGTCAATCACCATGAATTGCAAAACAAAATAGAACTCCGATAATTCTACAAGCCATCCATCAAAATTGCTAATAATGACATCTAATGCGCCTCCATCCACAGCCACTTCTTCGCATCTGTATTCTCTATGCGCAAACAAAGTAGTCCCACTCAAGTCTTATTGGCAATTTCTCCCGAACTTGACCACATCACCGCGCGATGTCCGCAAAGACGACAGACCGAATCACAGATGACAAGTCAATTATTCGGCCAATCCGCCGCACCATAACCACAATCGACTGTGAAGACCTCGTTAGAAGGAAGCCATCCGCAGCTCCTCGAAACGGTGCCACGCTATTATTCACACCTTTTATCAGCTGCAAACCTGCGAACACAACAAACTAGTGTTGACGACGCGGGAATAGCTAACATCATCCAAGATAAATACTCTCTTCGCTGATTCTGAACCACAGATCGGTGCCATAGCTTGCAAGGCATGCATTCCAACAAAGTTGCTAATTTTTTCCCAATAAAATGCAAATAATTGCCATTAATCGAAAGCGGAAAAGTTCAAAACGGGCGCTCGATGGAAATCCCAACGGATGATGATGATGATCAATCCGAGGAGCAGAGCCGCATGCTGGACCATCATCTTAATCGGCATGAACTGTGCGCCCGATCCTGTAGAGATGCAGATTTTTTTTAAATTATAGGAAGCAAACGAGACGCGGTACTCCTTGCTGTGCCACACACACACACACAACCATTGCATCGGACATGTGACTTGAGATTTTGACTGTTTTTAACCAGAAATCCAACGGGGCCACTTCGGCACTGAGACACCGAATGGCGGCGCGCGGCGGTGGCTATCGAAATGTTCAGCGCACCTCATTAGTTATTCTGACGAGAATCATCGTCCAAGTCGTCCTGGTCTGGTCGTCTGGATTTAGCGGCCCTACTCTCCCTCCAGTTGGGATGACAGTTCTGTGGTCCAATTCAAATGTCGTGTAGCTATCACCGATTTTTGTTGCCATCGGAACAAGATAAAATGTCGTCGCATGCAAAACACACCGGCACAGCAGCAATGAATGAAACTTGTCAACCAATTACGAATATTTTTCTGGAGTCTTGGATCTTGGTTCGGGTTCCCTTGGGACAATCACTTTTATTGGGAATTTTTTATTTTGAAAGTTCTGGAGATTGGCAATCGGCTTGGGGAGATGCCAGACGGCCACAGGACTGAACTGTCGGAAGTGTGTTGGTTTCCACAATGAGGGACGTTGAATTGGAATGTGTTTTGGATTATTCGCGACGTTCAGTGCGCCCAGACATGCGGAAGTATATTGAAGTGGGTTTTTGTCAACGTCATCATAACTTTTTTTTTTACCGAATATCCATTCGTAAATGCCGCTGAACCTTTGCGTTACGTAAACAAGCGAAATGATCCTTCACCAACTATATTAAACCCCTCATCGTAGTATAGATATTCTTGAAGTTTCTTCACAAGATAAGAGGTGCTTGAAACCTCAAAACGTTGTTATCATAACCACATACCCGTACCTCTATTATGGCCACTAGATATCCATGAATGGCTGGAAAAGTGTACACTATGTGTTTGAGCTAAGAGAGCAGGAATTTCCGCCAAGTTAATATTGGTCGATGAGAGTAACTCATTGGAGTATCCATCTGGCACTTGTGAATAGCGGCAGCTTACGCTTAAGAATTTAAGATGCAAACGGGAATTTTAAGCCGAATAGTCTTGTGTAGATACTTCCCAGACGAAAATATGCAAATTTTGAATAAATACCAATTGGCGAGGAAAAACACAATTGCCGAACTGGGTTATCTTAATCAAATGAATGTGACAGTTGCCCGGCATGGATTCCGTCTGATACCGTTAATTTGGTTTTTCTTGAAATCTTTCCACAGAAATATCTATTTTTGCATAGAAATTTGACTGAAAATTCGTATTTAAATGTGTGGTGAACAACGACGTGTTTCGAGTTTATATTAAATGACTAATAATGCAACAGCGCATTGCTGCAATTTGCATCTTAAGAAGATGGTCATTTCATTGAAGCGCTGTGTTGAGAGCGTTAATGGTCGTTTTGTCTGGTGTTATAGTGGTTTTCAAATGGGGATAAGTCAAGCAAATTAAAGAAAATTGAGGAAAAAGTTTAGGAGATTTAAAATGGTGTCTGTAGAGCAAGTGGATTACACCCAGAAAAACTCTGATTCCTTACACTAGAAAAGAAAAGCGTAGACCAGGGGCCTATAACACAAAGCTACAAGTCTACAAGTTAACAGCCACTTGTATCATTTTGTTTATCTTACAACTGTAGAGTATTTCTATAACAAAAAGTAAATCTTTACAGTTTTACAAAACAAAAATTTCCCTTCACTTGTTCTTCTAACTTACAAGTGCTTATTTGAAAAAAGAGATAAAGTAGCGCGAAAGCATTGTGATCAGATAAAAAAAAAGGACACGACTGGGTCGCACGTACTTGCTCTTATGTGCCTAATTACATTGAAAAGCAAGATCTTTGACAGAAACAAGTAACATTTACGTTGAAAATAACACAGTTTGAACTTATAAAAAGTATCAAAACACCAATACTTAACGGTTATAAGTGAAAATGAAGTACGCCATCACACATCTTAAATAACAAAAAAATTATGAAAAATGTATTTCGAAAATTGTAGGGCCAGTTTTGGTAGAATCCTGTTTTTTATTTTTAGTTTTTTAAATAAAAAAATAATATTTTTTTTTTAAATTTGGTATGCAATATTTTAGAGTTTATTAATATATATATTAATATATTTTTTGATTTATTTTTTAAAATATTGAATTTTCTAAAAAAAAAAAAATCAAAAATTTATTTTAATTAGAAAAACAACTTATTAAAAATGTTGGTATTCAAAATTAATTTGGGTGCCTAGATCTTTCCAAATATAAAATTTGACAGGAATCCAAAGAGCCGTTACCGAGCAAGCTCAAAATTAAAAAAAAACATTATATGAAAGGTACCGTTAATAGACTTTTTCCGTAAACTTGGTTCTAATCAAATGATAGCCAATACCAACAAAAAAATTCTCAAAATTTTTTATCAAAATCGTTAGAGCCGTTTTTGAGAAAAATAAGCTTTTCCTAAACGGTCATGGCAGGTACCGTTATTTTTATGTCTAAAAATAAAATTTCAATTTCCCCTCTGGCTAGGCTAGATCTTTGAAAGAATAAATTGCATGACTGGATCGCACGTACTTGCTCATACGTGTGGTCACATCGTCGAATAATATTTAAATTCTAAGTGGCTGCATGTATGTATCAAAGAAAAAAGGGAATGAAATATTTACATTAGCAAGAGTTTTAATATAATTATATAATGCATATATTAAAATAAAAAAATATATATTTTTTTCGAAAATTCTTAAATTTTTTTACATTAGTTTTAGAGTTTTCTGGGAAAAACTAAGTATGCAATATAATTGGAAAACTAAATACTATCGAGGAAAAAAAATATTGAAAATCGTTTGACCAGTTTTTTTTTTAAAAGTCGTGTTTTTTAAAAAACTTTTCGAAAAACTCTTTCAATTTTTTTGTTATGTTATTGTAAGAAAATCTGTAGTTTTCATCTAGGAAAACAATTCAAAAAAAAATTAATCAACCCGTTTTCAAAATATTTCGAAAACCATTTTTTTTTTTTTAAATTTTAAAAAATCAAAAAAGGTGTTTTTGAACATTTTGAAATGCAATATTAACTGATTTATAAATGACAAATGATGGATATTGGTTTACGATAAAACGGCATTTGAAAAAAACCGGTTCTATGAGAGGTACCGTTATAGAACAAATTTCGAAAAATTCATTCTAACTGAAATATGAATTGTTGTAAAAAATAGCACCATGAAAGTTTTATTAAAATCGTTAGAGCCGTTTTCAAGAAAATCAACTTTTTGTTAAAGATTATGTAGCGTTATTTTATTTATATGGCCGTTCCCATATGACAGAAGTTGTGTTATCTTTAGGTCGAAAACTCAGGTCCAAAACGCGAAATTATGCTCTCACCAAACGTTTCCTTTAACAAATCAATTGTGGCACGGGCTGTGTGACATGTTACGCCGCGCAGTCTTGTTGAAACCACAGCTTCCCCACATCAAAGTGATATAATTCAGTAAAAGTCGGGACTTACACGGCGCATTAAATTAACGCTCAACTCTTGCTTATTTCCTTTTGAACTTGTGTTCGGTAATGCACGCGCTCTTACACGAAAGCATGTTCGCGTTGCGCGTGTTTTTTCAGTTGCGCATTATTTTGACAGCTATCTTTTATTTTACTTTCTGTTTCAGTGATCAATATTAAAAAAAAAAAATTTAAATGAAATAAATTATAAAAACTTAATAAATGAATGTATAAATGAAAAGAAACTAATTCCATACAGCATTCAAATTCTGCGGCCATCATACATACGTTGTTATCTTCTTGTAATGTGTTGTTTGAGCAACATCCACAACAAGTATGAAGCTAAATAAGAAGAAAAAAGAATACAGACAAAGGGAAATGTCAAAAAAGTTGCAGGGACAGTTTACTCTATTTCTATTTCATTATCTTTCCCTTTCGCACTCCAAGCATGCAAGGCAAAGACGCGCCGTGTAAGTCTCCATTGACTGTATTTTTCTGGCAGGCATCGTTTTTAAGGTACACTGAACAAAAAGACATCAAAATTTGTTTTTTTTTTTTTATTTTTATTTATTTATTTATTTATCTACTGTACAGTGAGATTAATATCTCCAGGAAGTACAGGTTAACATTCAAATTATTCATAGCTTAAAAATAAGTATACAAAATTATTTTATCGTTTCTTTTACAAAAAATGTTCACTCGAAGTAGCCAGTTGCATTCCTCCCCTTAAAAGTTTCTCCCGTAATACTCGTCTCGCAAGGAATGCTCATCAGTTCACCCTTGAGCCCAATTTCGGACGTACCGTGAAATATAGGGATTCTTTTTTTAGCCGAACGACACGAATTTGGAATAGTTTACCCGGCGGGATTTTCCCTTGCCATTTTGATCTACAAACATTCAAAACCAATGTTAATCGGCACCTCCTATCTCTCCCCTCCCTATCTTCGTAATGCCCGCGCAGTGTGTTCTACATTAAAAGGGAAACACATAACCCCTTGTGCGCGCCTTAATTATAAAAAAAAAATAACGTAATACAGAAAAGAGAATACAATTAAAAAGTGAGAGTGAACAAGATATTTCAATTTTCAGTTTTCACGTAGCATATGCATAAATAATATGGAATTAAAATCTTTTTGTTCAATCTTACGTCTTAAAGAGAGTGGAAGGCTATTCCATAGATTGTTCTGATATTAAAAATATCACGAATATATTTTTAATGTCAGGAAAATAATAAAATATGAATTTGTCATGTTTTTTTTTTACATTATAATATCAATCCTTAATATCAATACTGTTTCCCTTATTCATATCATTTCCATAATAAAATTGTAAGATTAACGTTTTTTATGTTCAATTTGATACATACATAAAATATAAATATGTAGTACATTTTTGATATTTTTAAATATTAACACAACTTTATTTCAATATCAATTTGATACAAAAAATATAAAAATTAAAGTTTTGATTTTGAATAATCAAAATAACATTAATACTTCAATGTCATTTCGATAGTTAAATTTATTAAATTTACATTTAAAAACATGTTGACATATCAATTTTGACATTTTAAATGATGGACGACTTTTGTCGTCAATTCTACAGTTGTTTTATCATTTTTTTGTCGGTGTAGTAAGGAACAATGATTCCACCAGACCGTAAAGAACACCCATGATACACAGAAATACAAGGTATGCTCACTTTGGCAGTGACGTCACATTCTTCTGATTTTTGTTCTTAAAGAGTGTAAATAAATGTATTAATTTGCCGATTTTGTTATTGTTTTTTTTTTGGATAATTATTCTTATAATCATAAGAAAAATCGTTTAAGTCTTCAGTTTTAAAAAATAATCTTCACTTAACAAATAAAATAATAATAAAAGAAGAAATTGACGTCATAAAATATCAAGATGGCGATTTGTATGCGCCTAGTGAGCATACCTTGTATTTCTGTGTATCATGAGAACACCAAACTGTCATTTTTTTCTAGATATAACGGCGGCGTCTCAACAATGGCTTGAGGATTATCTATCTGAACAAAAATTTCTTGGGAAAATGGTATCAGTAGCAATTTTGTTTCGACCCATGGATCTTCAATTCTTGCATGAGTTGGATTTTTTAGCCAGAAGACCCAAGATCTTTCCGCAAAATTTTCCATAAAGTGGATGGGTTGTCCAGTTGTCAGGCACGATGGCGGATGGACTCATTGGTCTTCTTCGATGCTGCGCTCTACAGCAGCAATAGCTTTTTCAGTAAACACTGTACGAAGCGACCCACGTTTCAGCTCAGCTGATGAGTGTTATCATTTTAAGTAAATGAAGTTCAGCGTTATTCAAATTAATTGTTCTAATGGACGTATTGCGCCATGATTTCACAAACAGAATCATTTTTGTTCTCGAAATAAATCTTCGAAATAATGATACCATTCGGTAGGGACTTTTTCCTCCATTGCGCTGATGTCATTTGAAGATTTCACAACAGGTGGGTTGATAATTTTACGGTTCACGGACTACATGCGAGATATAAATAGTCACGTTCTGACCAATTCTACGGTGAAATCTTGCTCATTTGAAGACCGAATAGGCTTCTTATTCTCATTGATAGCAAGACTCATTGTTTTTTTTTTTTTTTTGATTCTATAGAAAAGTCACCCTTCGGCTAAACTGCTCGTTTGGTTTTTTCCAATATGTCAAAGTCATCCGCATAACCAAGATGCTGTCAGGATCAGGACCTTTGACCTGAGTGTTGTGCATTACGCTCTAAGGAACAATATTGATGGTTTCGTTACAATATATCTTTCAATTTTGGCAGAGCATTGAGCATTCTCCAAAGCTTGTCAGCTTATGGAAGGGATACCAAAAGTTGACATTCAAATAAGGCCCTCAACTGTTTTGAAATCAATGAAAAGGTGTTATGTATCGATATTAAATTCTGGAGTATTCTCCAGATGTAATGTGAAGATTTGGTTGATGGTAGTCTTTCCAAGCCTTAAACCATACTGACTGATAAAGGCCAATCAGTTTGTCTGAAAATTGCAAGGATCTTGTAGGCGATGTTTAAAAGACTGAAGAATATCGTCTTTTTTGTGGGTCGGATAAATCGTGCTTATGTTCAGCTCGTTGGGCATAATTTCGTCTAACCATATTTTATGTTAGGTCCGGGGGCAGAATTGGCCTATGGCCGGGTTGCCGGAAGAACGAGCCTTCCAATACCAAGTCTAGTTAAGCAACTACCATTTTATCCGTAAGGAAACTTGGTAGTTTCTAGGCGGGCATTCAGGGAGTGTCCGAGTCTTCACCTTGGTTGACAGGATAACTGAACTATTGCCTTACTGGATGGTGGGCTAGCGACTTCATGGAGAGACGGGCGAGGCCTCACCTAGGGTCTTAAAGTAGGTACCATGGGTTAACAGGAGCCCCGGCTGATTACACGAGCTTGTCTCGGTAGCAGTTGCCTGTTAAAATTGAGGTGGGCCCCCTTGTGGGAACTTCATGGGGGCTGTTGGTTACTCCAAATGCGGAAGCGAAAAGATATCTTTGGTTTCTGGGAGGATGGCACGGTTTCGTAAGATACGTGTGTTCATTGTCTTATTTAACCTTGATACTAGGGGTGCATGATAGGCCCTGCTTCTTAGCAAGGAGGATGAATTTACCATGAGAAACTCATCATTTGCTATTAGAGTGGTTTAGCGGACCACTCTAGTTGATAGTGGTCTGGTAAACCTTGGGGTCTTGTCCGCCCCAAGAGAACTCCATAAGTGGGTAGGCCCACCGTGAAATTAAGCCTTAACAGGCAGGTGTTCACGTAAAGCCTCTTCACGATCTGACCATATTTTATTTATAGGTATCTAAGTTAGTATTTGCTCCTCGCCGAATCATCTCCAGCAACTTCCAGTTGCTTTGTTTAATCTTCTTAATGATGAAAGTTCAGATCAGTTATTTTGGCAATGCTGCACTTGGTTTGTAGAGGTCATTCCAGATTTTTCAACATCGAGTGCGTATCTACTATGGTGTTTCCATTCTTAACTTTGCGGGCTCAAGGGCGGCTAGTGAATCATATTCTTTTCCTTTATAATTCCTTAAGGTGTGTCCACACCAAAGAAACATTTTTTTAAACATTTCAGAAACATTCAAAAAACATTTCAGAAATGTGTCTTTCCTTCTGAAATGTTTTTTTAAATGTTTCTGAAATGCTTATTTAAGTCTGGACGCTTCGCGAAACATTTCTGAAATGTTTATGAAAATTCTCTTTGTTTTCCCTTGCGAACGGAAATCATTCATTATTTGTCAAGCATTTTAGTCTAGTTGACAGGTTTTGTTGTTTTTTATTTGTTTGTATTTTCTTCATGATGACAAAACGCGACGCTATGATTGCTACTCTTTTACAAATCATCTAGAAGTACAAAACTGGGTACATAAAATGGCAAACAAATAAACATTTAAGAAATGTTTCAGAAATTTCAGAAACATTTATGAAATATTTCTGAAATGTTTTTTAAACAAATGGAAAACATTTCAGAAATGTTTTTTAAACAAATGTTTCTTTGGTGTGGACACACCTTTAGAAACTAATTTCTGTTAAAGCACGGATTACGTCATTGTGTATTTAAGAGGCTTATCCTACATTTTCTCGTTTTCAGGGTTCGTCATCAGTGAATTCTTCCGTCCCCGGGACATAAGTCCCACAAATGTAAGACAAAAGTCCCAAAACTAAAAGTTGGGACTTATGTCCCTGCGCCACCCCGACGGCATAACCAAAAATCTAAAGATCTTTTCTTCTTTTATCTTCCTACATATATGTGATGTTAAATACTATTTTAACGTTTTCTTAAAGCTATTAATTTTATGGCCGTATCTTCCATCCATAACTCCACGAGATTCTGGGTCCAAGTGTAATATGCTTAATATATTTTAACTCTTTAGCAGTCAATTGGCTAACATCTGTCAATCCTCAAAAAAAAAAATGAGATCACAATGTTTGGGCGTATATACCTGAAATACCCACATAAAGATCTTCACCTCATATTGTAATGATCTTTCCTTAAACTTGTTGTTCTTCGATGGACATTAAATAACATTATGATCCTAAAAAAGATGCAACTACCTAGCATCAGCAACAATTTTATGATAACAGATATGACACATTTATTGGTTGGCCATAAACTGACTTCACATTTGAGCTCTGATCATGTCAATCGACCTATTAAATTTAAATTTATAGCTGGCCCGGAAGCTAGAACAAGAACCTACACTTCCCTCCACAGTGCCACTTTTGTAAATGCACTTCCAGCTAAACAGCAATCACCTTTCCATTGATAGCTTCAGCTTCTGAATGTCAGAACATACAAATCGATTTATTGCTATTGCTAGCTTACTTTCATTTCCTATTGAATGTAGAACAACTACCTATCTACCGAAACACGCATTTGATTGTACAAATGTCCATAACCACAAAAGGAGTCATAAAATCAGAGTATTTTCCCAATTAGAGTTCAAATGTTGCAGACACACACTGATTTTCCCGGGAAAGAACACCTCAACCATTGAGAACTTTGATTTATGTACACATGCTCCCACACATAACTCATTAAAATATAGCTGGGCTTATGCTCAATCTATAGTCTAGGAGTATCTGATCTTTGTGGTCCATAACAGTTTTGATGGATTTAGCAACATAATCTGGAAAAGTTACGCCTGCCACCAGGTGGTGTGTGATTTCCAGATGTTTTTTTTTTTTTTTTTTTTTTTTTGAAGCTGGAATAGATGTTTGAAGTGTATTACTTAAGAAACAAGAGTCGGAGTTGGTCAATGATGGCCTTGTGCCACTTTCCTTCAAAGAAACAAAGTCATTTTCCATTTCACAAAATATTTGATTTGGAGAGTAAAAAATGTTGCATACTTTCAGATGTTTGTAAAAATTCTTGGATATATTCTTGGATGTATTAAAATTTGTAGATTGTAGTTAATATAACCATTTTCGACATACAAAAGGGGTGTTCGATTCTATTTCTGCTTTCGTCGCCTTTGATATAAAATGTATGGTCCCCTCCATTCCTGCAGCATCGAAACTCGAAAGTCACATAAAGAAAACTGTTGCAGTCACTCTGTTTTAAAGTTCTCGAGCTGAAACGACAATCGGGCGCTTATGCAGATGCCGATACAGCCGTTGTGGTTTTTTCCTGCCTGGACTGTAACAGACCCTAAAGGAGGTTTCTTCAAATACTGTTTATTTGTTGCCTGTAGACCTAAGGACCTCTCGGACTTTGTTTCTAGCTGAACAAAAAGCAATAAAGATGCAAATTTATGCCCAACGGTGTTGGTGGTCGTCTTGACATAAACAATCTACGGATGTGGGGTTTTATCACACCCCGAAGTGTTATGTAAGGGACCTTGTGCCGCCAGCCGCGCCCCATTTCTCAAACTTACCTTCATTGCTCTGAACACAAAGTGAACATTACCACTGGCCTAAAATAACCGAGAAACTATAAAGTCATCATTCATTCAGCGCCATTCATGTCTAGCGGAACTTGCCCTTTCGGTGTGACCTGCAATCACGCTGCTCCAACAAAAGGATGCCCCATTCCGAAACAATGCGGCAATTGAAGGCTTTATTATTCCACACAACAGAGAAACACCTAAGTACAACTCCATTTGCGTGGCAAGTTACCTGTTGCTGGCTACTAAAAGGCATTAATATCAAACTAACTGCAGATTAAGTGTTTTAGTGTTGCACAAATGCAATGCCCCTTCTTCCTCGAAAAGAAGGTGAGCCAGAGCATCCAGCAACTATATTTTAGTCCCGGACAGTGATCAATATTATTTCGATGAGTGCTGGACCCACATATTGTTGAAAGCGTACCTACTCAATGCAGGCCAAGCTGCATGTAAGTCACGATTCTTTTTTCTCTTTTTTAAGAAATGGGTGCAATTAAAAACGGTCCCTGGCAAGACGCCTGGATGAATGGGAAAACTTAATCCGTATATCTTCAGTTGTTGCGGCTGTTGGAGTAACAAATTTTCACCTGTTTAAAGCGGGGAAACAGGTCAATTAATGTCACGAAATGGGGATTGCATGTCATGAACTTTTGAATAATAAGTGGGCGGGAAGAAAAAAGGGTTGCCGCAGTTAAATTATTATCTAAACTGACTGCTTTCAAAGTGTCAGTCAACAATCAAATTTGGATATCTTTATAGGTAATTGAGTAACTATGAGGTGGTTATTTTTGAGAAATTATGTTTGGAATTTCTGACTCATTAATAAGATTGGTTAAGGTGGGCATCAAAACATAAGCAGTTTTTCAAGAGTAAGGGCAGAAGTCGGAAAGTGGTTATGATTAGATTTGCGGTTCGTGGGAAATTCATTGGCACAGGGTGTTCTTTAACTTAATCAAAAATAAAAATAATAATCAACAATGATTTGGAAAATCTTTCTCATTTCTTTTTAAAAGCTTCAAGAGATTGAGGGTTGTTTACTTAAGCCCTGGACTTCAAGTAGACCTACAAAAAATTCTGGAGCGGTAAGATCGGCTCATCTGACCGATCAGTGCAAGTCGCCAAAGCGAGATTAGACGAGGCAGAAATGCTTCCTTCATAATACAGGATGTGGTTCATGCGTTTACTCCAACTTTTTGGAAGTACATGTCCGCTAGTCGGAATCACCCAATAAAAGAAGAAACGAGTCGTTGATCATGGCTCTGTAGTGCTTGAAGCGATAATTTTGCTTATATAAAGTTGTTAACCGACGAGACATTATGTGCCTGATGATTTCGTTCTTCTCTTAACCAAGAATCATGTTGACTTGAGCGTAGCCTAACTAACAATTTAGCTTGTATAAGGTCCAATTTTTCGAATTTGGCAAGTATTAGCTTGTAAAAAACTTGTATAAGGCAAAATTTCGTAATCTACACATTTCAAATTTGACAATTAAAAAAATATCTGCTACTTGGCCTTCAAAAGTGAGATTGGTAAATTCTAATATTTAAATATTATAATACAATCATCTGTATATTAGGCAGATCGTGAAGAGGCTTTACGTGGACACCTGCCTATTAAAGCTTAATTCCACGGTGGGCCTACCCACTTATGGAGTTCCCTTGGGGCGGACAAGACCCCTAAAGTGGTTTACCAGACCAAACTATCAACTAGAGTGGCTCTGCTAAACCACTCTTGTAGCAAATGATGAATTTCTCATGGTAAATTCATCCTCCTTGTTAAGAAGTAGGGCCTATCATGCACCCCTAGTATCAAGGTTAATTAAGACAATGAACACACATTTCTTACGAAACCGTGCCATCCTCCCAGAAACCAAAGATACCTTTTCGCTTCCGCATTTGGAGTAACCAACAGCTCCCATGAAGCTCCCACAAGGGGACCTACCTCAATTTTAACAGGCAACTGCTACCGAGACAAGCTCGTGTAATCAGCCGGGGCTCCTGTTAACCCATGGTACCTACTTTTAGACCCTAGGTGAGGCCTCGCCCGTCTCTCATGAGACGCACTTGTGGTTCGACTCCATGAAGTCGCTAGCCCACCATCCAGTAAGGCAACAGTTCAGTAATCCTGTCAACCAAGGTGAAGACTCGGACACTCCCTGAATGCCCGCCTAGAAGCAGGGTTACTACCAAGTTTCCTTACGGATAAAATGGTAGTTGCTTAACTAGACTTGGTATTGGAAGGCTCGTACTTCCGGCAACCCGGCCATAGGCCAATTCTGCCCCGGACCTATAGAAGAGGATGTTTTAGCACTCTTACAGCAGGCACATCCATATCGTGGGCCAATTCTTTCATCCCCGAACCCACAGGGGTATGTATGTTAGGCAGGTAGATATAGGTTATACATGGCCATGTATAGATATAAGATCTTCCAAAGTTGTTTACTAAAAATAATAAAAAAAATAAAAGCTGCTGTAAGACTCTCCTCGACCAGTCGACGCAAACAGCTTGTGTAAGGCTTGCCAATAAAAGCCTTACAAACGAAATTAATATTCGCAAAACCAAGGCATATCAACAGCAAACAGCTGATGCACTGTCTGCACATTGTAAGGGAAAATCTTAAGGTGTTAAACCAATATTAATGCCCATTTGCGTGGCACGTCGCCGTCTAATCGAGCAGGAGAAAAGATAAGTTCTGAAGATCCAGCCTCAGCACCATATTTATGTTCATTGTTCATGCAGAGGCATGACAAGCTGGTCATGTAAGAAAATATTGTGATAATGCTGACGTCTACACGAAGCCACCTTCGGAAACGGACTCAGGCTCATCGATTTTGCAGCGGGAAAAACATGGTGTTAAGTAGCTCCTCCACGCTATTCCCTCGCCCTGTCAGCCACAAGGCCACGTGGAGATCACGAGATGGTCGAACCTATAACCAAATCGATCATATAGCAATTGACGGAAAACACTCCTTTTGTATTCTGAACGGCCGTACGTTTCGAGGAGCATAAAACGAGACGGATCACTATGTAGTTGGTGTCAAACTTCGTTTACAAATATCCATGGAATCTATTTGGCGATCAACAACCGCCCAGAGAAAATTCAATGTTAGACGACTCCATTCCGAAGGGACTACAACAACCTATGCCGATCGCGTATCCTTTGATACTGAAACCTAAAGAACAATGGCAACTATCTCAACAAGCAATAAAAAACACAGCGTCAAAGGTGTTGACTGTTGACTTCTTACAACCACCTCCGAGAAACACCTCGTTCGGCACCGACTGTGTTTAGGCAAATTAAGCCAAATCGAAGGCAGACTGGTCGTGGCGCCGCAAAAGAACTAGAGCATCTTATAATCCTTACGTTGAGCAAAGGTAGGACGAGAAACTCAAACGCTTTCTCAAAAGAAAGAAAAATGGATAACCAGAAGCTTGAAGTCGAGGAGATCTAGAAATGTTTTAATAGGAAAGAAATGGGAAACTTCTACAGAAGATTGATACAGTCGACATCAGGTTTCCTGGGCCCTGTAGATGGGGATTTGGAAACATTGTAGTAGATACGCAATCGCTGTTAATCATCTGGAGAGAATACAGTTATTGATTGGCGATGGGCCAATGGGGCAACCAAGAACTGCATCCATCCGTCCAAAATGAGATTCAAGTAGCCATTGCCAGTCTAAAAACTAATAAAGCGGCTGATGGCGATAGGCTACAAGTTCAAGTAAACACTATGTTCGGCGGACAGTATGCCCGATAATTGGAATCTCAGTACCATCTTTCCGATGCACAAAAAAGGAGAGGAATAAAGGAATTAAACTTTCAAACTTCGCCTATAAGATTCCGCGATCTAGCCATTTATGTGAACGTCTTTGTTGAAGGAATAATAATAGGCCGTTTCTTTAGCAAAGCGGTATTAGACCTGGAAAATCTACGATCGACCAAACCTTCACAAAACACTCATCATCCCGGTCCTGCCATATGGTACAGAAGCATGCACCCTTTCCTAGTCCGATGATCGCTAGGAAATAACGAATGGCGAAAACAAACAAAAACGAGTTGCACGTGGTGTAGAGGACAAATCTAGCCAAGAAAATCAGTATTTTTGGGCTAAGATCGTTCAGAAGAACAGCGAGCAAATTCTTTGATTAATAGTTAGATCTTTGTTTTTGAAGAGCCTTCAGATTATGTTGGATTTTAGCAACTGCCCGCATATTTCTTCTTCAATATTAATAACCATCTGCCTCTTGAACCAATGTAGTCAAAATATTACAAAAATTCACTTCGTTTCTACCAACAATTTCCAAGAGGTCTGCGTATCTGCCAGTACCTGGCTGGTCTTGATGAGGAAAGTCCCTCTTGTAGGCGTGGTAGAAGCACCGTCGTTATACGAAAAGTATTGTGCATTTAAATTATTTGGAATATGTAAATGAAAAAGCATTCAACATTCGTATGGTACGGCTGTTTTTGTCATGCATTTAATCTTGCCTAAAGACTTGGAATTATGAAAAATATTTTTTGATCCCAAACACCCTGTAGTTGAAGAAATAATTCTATATGCTAACGTCGCATGTTTGACGTAATTGAAATTGAAACATTATATTGCGTGTTGGGTCTCGGAAACGCATCCAAATGGTAATAATTTTTAAACTCTTAATTTTAATGATTTTCTTTGTTTAGACCACAATGCTTATTTTCGTCCATATTTGACTTTGAAGAAGCATTCAATTGGGCAGACGAAATCCGAAGGAAGTTGTTAATTCTTTTGATGTGTCTACATGTTTCTTATTAAGGCGGTGAAGACACATATGATGAAGGGGGTTATTTAAGGCTTATTAGGCTTTGAGTGATTTTAATTTTCTGAAGAAGAACATGAATAGTATAATAAGTGGAGCATCATCAGTTATTAACCCCGGGTTAAGACTGCTGCTTATTTTAATTGAGAAGAAAATGATATGTCTTCTAGCCGTTTATTTATTTGTCATGCTTACATTATACTTTAGGATTATTAAAAAAAGAAATCAAACATTTTTGTTTATATATTTTGCATTTATTTTTGTTATATAATAAATTTGTATATTTAATTCATTTTACAATTACAAATCTGAACATTATATAATATATTTAATAATTATTTATGCAATTATCAATTTTTTTCGTTTATAATTATTAAAATGTTTAATTGGTAAAAACATTTACGAGACCTTTTTGTTGGTCTTCAGCTTTATAAATCGAGATATATAATTTCACAAAATTCATTTTTTTTATTAATTATTGTGATAATGCACAAATTTGATTAAAAAAAATAATTGATGTCTGTTCCTAAACAACTTAGCCATATTAAATGTTCAAACTTAAAAATAAATTCGTTACAAACTTGTATTATAATACCTTAAAATAATAAAACAAAAATAATCTACCTTAACAGTTTTTGTTTTCTTAATTACTACTAAAAATAAAATAAGATAAACGAGTTTGTATAGGAAAAAAGAGAAAGTCTTAAAATGTACGAATAATAAAGTTTGTGTTTTCAATAACTTTTATTTATTTGCATTTATATTATTAAAAAAAATATGACGGAGAAGAAAATTATCACTAGTTTAGATTTGTTGTAGATATAAAAAAACCTTAAATTAAACATTAACAACAAAATTTATATTTTTGTTAACAACTTATTTTAACATTTTACCTCCCGAGTCCGTATTGTGATTTGATGAGAATCTTAAACGGTTATGTGAATGCCTATTAGTTTGATTGTGATGTGAGATAGTATTTTTGGCTACGCGTCGTTCCATATGATGCAACGTCGACTCTTTCCAACCGAAGCCAATTCGGAGCTTGTTGGTGACCATGCTACTGCAATTACGGCACAGCTGTGAAGAAAAGAATAACCCAGACCTCTGGTTAGGACAATTGCAGTTCATAAGGAGTTAGGGGAGGAGTGCAAAGAAAGAAAATAAAAAAGCCAATAATAAGAAGAAAAATAAAAAAAGAAAAAAAAACCTAAAATAAAAAGATAAAAACGTAAAATAAAAAATAAAAATTAAGAAAATAAAAATTTAAAACAATAAAAACAAAAATAAATAAAATATAAAGGAACATATTGTGACTTGATTGTTCGAAAAAGTACGTTAAAGAGTTTTCAGCGGAAACATTTAAACGCCATTTTATTTCTATAGAAAATGTGAAACAGTGTGATTTTTTTTTTCAAAATCGTAGGAACGGTTTTTATTTAACAACTTTTGTTAAAAAATTAAGAAAAAAATAATTAAAGAATGCAAACCTTTAGCACAAAAATAACTTTCATTTAAAAAAAATCACTTACGCGTGTTTTAAATATCGATTTTTCAAAAAAAAAAAATTAAACAAAATATTAAAAATAGAAAAAAAAGTTTTCGAAAATATTTTAAATTGAAAGTACTTAGGGTAACTACATCTTCCTGAATATCGATTTTGGTTATTATCGGTTAACCAGTTCACGAAAAAGCCGAATAAAAAAAAACGGTCCCAACAAATTTTGGATTAATTTTCTGACAGCAAAGTTCAGATTTTTTTCTGAGAAATTGTCCTCACGTTTTTGAGAAAATGGAGATCTCTGAGGCATAGGCGCCCGCAGGAAATTTTCTAGGGGGGGGGGGGGTCAGATATTTTTTGAATTACTTTTTTACCACAAGCCAAAATTATAGTCGTGAAAATGTGCGTAAAACACACTAGTATCCTCTCACCTTATCTGAATGCTTAGCCTTGTTTTGTTTTTGGTTTTAACGACTATTAGGCACGAAATCAAACTATAAACAAAAAGACACGGCTGGGTCGCACGTACTTGCTCTTATATGTATAATCCCAACAAAGATTTTTGAGAGAAATAAGTAACAGTTACATACGTAGAAAAATACAACGTACTGAGCTAATAAAGTGTCAAAACCACAACACTTAACGGTTTTTAATAAAAATTAAGTACGCCATCACACGTTTCAAATAATAATGAATACATGAAAAAAAATCCTGTTCTTTATTTTCGATGTTTTGAACAAAAAATTAAAATTCAAAACAACAAAATCATGAATTAATTATAAATAGAAAAAAAAATCAAATATTTAGTTTGCAGAATCGATTAGTCTACCTATTTCGTTTCAAATATAAAATTGGATATAAAATCAATGAGCCGTTACCGGAAGCCGAACATTTAAAGAAATGCTATATGAAAGGTATCGTTAGTACAATTTTCCGGTAAAATTGTTTTTGATAAAATGGAAGCCAATACAAACCAAATAACTTTTAAATGTTCATCAAATTAATTGTCGCCGTTATCGAGAAGTTTTTACTTAACGGTTATATGGCAGGGGTAACTAAGCTACCGTTATATTTAGCCCTAAATATACAATTTGAAAAAACCCCTCTGAGGAACGCTAATAGAACCACGCAGATAGACGGAGTCATTTTTTGTAATTAACTTTACCCTAATCTCTATGATTTTAAATGTCTTGATCGATGATATGTATGTCAATTTTTTTATATTCACGAATCTTAAACCTGCCTTAAAAAGACTATGTATGTATATTTCAAGTCAAAAATAGCAAATTTCGGAAAGATATGGTTATTGATGGTCCGTCCGTGAGCCAGGGGGCTGCACTTGCCCTGTGGGCGCCCACGCTCTGAGGGCTTTGAACGTGAAGTGGCTAATTATTATTATTAACTTTAAAATATGTACATATTTTTATATCTAATTCTTTGCTGATGTCAAATACAATAAACATTGTCAAACGCGTATTGGATTTGGACGGTTTTTGGAAAATAATAGGGCTAATGTGCCCCGTGGCTTAGTGGTTAGTGTGTCGGACTGCTAAGCGAAAGAACCTGGGTTCAAATCCAGCTCATAGCCACCTTTTTTTCTGGGGTACTGCCTCTTGCGAGGAACTGACAAAACCTCCAAGAGTAAAATTTGTCTCGAAAAAGTGCATCTCATGTAGCCGTTCGGACTCGGCGGTAAACTGTAGGTCCCTTCCATTCTTGCAGAGTAACAACACACACACAGGGATGGTTGAGAGTATAAGTCACTAGGCCTTGGCTCCTTAAGGAGCTGTCGCGCCAATAAATTTATTTTTAATAGGGCTAATTGCCACCGCACCAGAACCAGTGCGGTTATGTTTCGGTTAAATCAACCATAAATGGAATTTCACAAATAAGAATCAGAAGATACAAAATATAGAGACTATAGTGTCGTTATTCTTTTAAAATCCAATCATGATCTTGCTGTCTACATTAGGAAAGATGCTGCGTAACAATTTAGACCACAATATACTCCTTGTACAAACTTTTTAAACAGCACATCATTCATACTTAGTTCTCTATCGATGCCGAAATCTGAGATTTCTAACTTCTCTCGAAATCGATTTTGTACCGATTAAATTCAAACAAATTCAAAACGGGGATTTCAATCTTTCACAATTCCTCCAGGATTCTGGTCCGACAACACCCAAGGGATGTTTGATGAGATCTTTGCTGAATTGAATCATCTTATTCATTCAGTTGACAAGACTACTACTGCTGGCATGTCGGACGTTAATGGCCGAGCCGAAATTGATTTGTTTTATACCTCTGATCCTGCCAAGTGTTTTATTAATATGTCATCGGTAGACACATTAGGCCGTTGCGTCAAATGCTAATTTCTCATGCTTAAAGATTCCAGTAAAAGAAAGAGCTTCTTCGAAAACCGTTTGCCAGTGTTAGATAGCCAAATGGAAAAGTGTCAATAACTTCTTCAGAATCTATAAGTGTTCACTATTCCTTCTCGATAGTGACGTAGACTACAGCGCATATAAAGGATTACTAACTCTTTATTCCGAATAGGGTAACAAGCACCAGACCTAAAGAAAATTTAGGGGTTAATTCTAGCTGTTGTTGTCAGTTTTTAAAAGTATTGTGATAGGGCGACAAAATATGACGATTTTCTGAGGATGCATTGTGTTCCCTCCTTAAGCCGAGAAAAGCCATTGAGGATTCACTGAATTCACCAATCGAACTCGCCAACCACAGCCACCTTAACTAAAGGACTAACAACAACTAAAAGTTTTAGCTTGTGGTCGAAATTAGAAGTACCAGCATTCGCCCTCCAATGGAAAAGGACCAGTGAAAAAATACCAAAAGGGAAATTTCGTGAACTTTGTCCATTCGTATAAATAGACGGATAAGTGACTCTAGGACACGCAAGCGGTTTTTTGACAAAGTTATCCGCTCCGAAGTGCAGCTCGGTAGACTCCGGTGGGCACCAAGCTCGCATGAGCGAAGAGAGGAGACCTTGCTTGGAAAGATAGCGTAGACCAGGACACCCGAAGCTTTGGATTGCGCAACTGGATGGCGTCGTCGGCCAGCGATTGGGATCCGATGTATAGAAGAACTTATTGAACGAGGCCCGGACCGAATTCCGGTTGTTGCGTCGATTATGATGATAATGATTCGCAGTGCACAGTGCAGTGGGATTCCAGCTACATATGTATGTACATATTTTCTTGTAAATTTGTTATTTAGTTTATTTTATTTGTCACAAAATATTTCTGTACCTTCTTGCTGTTTTTGTTTTTCGTTTTTAGATCAATTCTTTTACAGCTTTATAAGTTGTCAAGAGCGTCAACTTTGAAATAAATATAAACTAGGCTGCTGCGCATTGGTTTTTTTTTTTGGGGAAATCCCACTGCACTACGGATAGCTTTCCCAAAATAACACAACACTACTAATGTTGGACAATGTACAAGTACAAGACGTATAAGAGTAAGATCTAGGAACCTGGAATAAGGATGTTTGGCATGGAGCAAGGAAATTTCCTGAAACATCGACACTAATAACACAAAAAACAGCATGACAAGCTGTTATGATGATGCTTCGGAACCTAGTACACAAGTCATTAGGATCCGTCGTTCCAACGCTTTTGGATCAAACAAATGCAACGGCACCCTTCATTTAGTTGGACTCATTGGGGGGTTGATTCTCTCTACACCTCCTCGTGGTCCTCCATGGAAACGTAGATATGAAAGTCCAGACTACAGATCTTCAGGTGTTTTTATTAGTCTTCGGTGACCGATTGAACCGTTTGAAAAGAGCGATTCCTTGAACCCCGAGCGTTCGGTTTCGCTGAATTTGATTTTGCGTTGTATTTTGCATTGTTGCTTTGGCTTTTTCCAATGAAGTCCGGGATCCGGAACTCTGATGTCGCTTTTTAACGATATTTTAGAGAATCCGGAACAATGTTAAATGACAATAGTAATAAATAGTAGCAAATAGCTGCTTTGACTTTTTTCCAATGAAGTGAGGAGCCTTGATGCTGGTTTCCAACAGTATCAGGGAATCTGGAACATTGTAAAGAATAGTGGCAATAGCAAATAGTAAGCAAATATGGTTGTAAAAGTGTGAAAATGATGCGTGGCCTCGGTTGAACATCGTTTGAAGCCTTCAGGTGAAGGATTCTCTGATTTGGGCCCGACCGATTGAAAAGATCCCGGAGCATGGTTTCTGCATCCGGGAATGAGTAATTAAAGGAATTGACAGAATTGTCGCGCCCGGTAACGTGCTCCAATGAGTTGGGTCTTAACTCATGGACTGGTTTGCCTAAATTACCAGGTTTGTTTAAACCTTAGTAATTAAAATTAACAAATGCAGTTCCTATAGATACTTCCGACTGGGCGGAGCAGTGGTAAGGTTTCTAGTCTCCAACGTCAATTCTAGTTTCCAAACCATTGCTTTTTAAACTGATGGCTCCCGAATGACTTTTGTGGAAGTCTAACCATAAGTGCAATTCTTCGGATGCGGGCTAGGCCATACCCATGACTGAAATAAATGTGAAGTACCACGGGATACCAAGGAGCCCAGCTGATTCCGTGAGCCGAACTCAGTAGCACCTCGGTATATGAGGTTGGACCCCTAGTGGGAACTTCGTGGTGGCTGTGGTTAACCCAAGGCGGGAGCAATAAGGTATTTGAACCGGCATCTTATCGCTGTCTTCGAAAGAAGTGCAGGTAGGCCTCACTACTAAGCAAGGGGAATGTCTATGCCACAAACATAGATATTGAATTGCTACTAGGGTGGTTTGGGGAGCCACTCTAATGAAATAACACCATATTAATACGGTGTTATAAAATAAGAGTGTCTGGGAACCACTCTATAGGGATCTGGTCAATGCTAATTTTGACTCCAGGTGAGTAGACTCACCGCTGGATTAAGCCGTAAAGGCAGGTGCTGGCATTAAAGCTTATTTTGAGCTGTCAGTAAAAATGTAACGATTTTTGGAATCAGAAAATCTACTAAAAATCACACATGTGTTATTTAAAACTTAAAAGTAGCTAGAAAAATTCTGTTTAGTTGTGGAGCAGTTGCCTTTGCCATTCTCCCCTATCCACGTTTTATAACCACGTTTTACTGTCCAAGGTCCTTTGGCCCCTAATATATGCTCCAGCACTTAAAAAAAAATATTTAAAATAAAATTATATGCTTAAGTGTTAATTTTTTATGTAGTGCCCCGGGTCTTAATTGTAGTGTGTTGGACAGCTAAGCGAATGAGCCTGGGTTCGAATCCCGCTCGTAGCCACCTTCTTTTCTGGGGAGGAACTGACAAAACCTCCAAGAGTAAAATTTGTCTCGAAAAAGTGACATCTCATGTAGCCGTTCGGACTCGGCGGTAAACTGTAGGTCCCTTCCATTCTTGCAGATTAACAACACACACACCAATGGTGGAGAGTATAAGTCACTAGGCCTTGGCTTTTATGGAACTGTCGCGACAATAAATCTTTTTATTAATTTTTTATAGTTTGTGCTTAAATAATAAAAAAATTAAATGCATACGAAAATTTGGGTAAACTTTACACTTTATAGTATACAAAAGAAAACTTAAAAATTCATTCAACATTTCAGTATCCAAGATCGAAGTAAACATTTATAAAACATTTTCAAAAGATTTCATAAATATTTTAATAACGTTTGACAAACATTAAAACAATTTTTCTTTAAATTGTAAATACTAAAATTGGAACCCATAAATATGTGCATATTTCACCTTTTTTTTAGATTTGCAAGCAATTATTTTTTGGTAAACAACTTACGAATTATGTCCTTTGAGTGTGTACGATTCTTTTGTTGCAACATTCCACACAAAAATCGTCCCATCCGACGAACCACAAGCAACTTTTGTGGCATTATAATTGAAAGCCGCCCGAGACCAATCACAGCTGAGTTTAAACGACTCGTGGCTAAAAGAAAACATTACATCATCATAAAAGAGGTCATAAAAAGGTCACCTCCCCCATCATCCCAAAGACTTACGAAAAGCATCCGATTACTTGATTCTTACGTAGATCTATCAGTTTAATTGTGTCATCACGAACCGAGCAAATGAGGTAAAGGCAGTCTGCAACAAAGTTACAATTATTATTTTTACATTCGAACTATGCAAACATAGACAATCGGCAGAGCTTCAGCCCCATTACCCTTTGACAAGTCTAGAGATGTTATTTTAGCAGGCATCGCCAGATCAACACACTGCTTCTCCGTCCTAATGTCCCAGAAACGAATCTTCTTGTCCCAGTGACCACTTATGATAGTGGAACCCAGGCTGTCGCTGGTCACAAGATCGTTGCAGGAAGAGCCGGCGAACTTAGTTTCGATGCAGGCTATACTCCGGAGATCCCATATCTTCAATGTTCTATCATGACTTCCGGTCACCACTTTGTGGGGTTCTTGAACGTACTTGGCTGCCATCACTTTGCCGCTGTGTCCAGTGAGAGTGTGCTGTATCGGAAAATGGTGAACAAAACGAAAGGAAAGATTTAATTGTTAGGCTTTGAGGAAAAAATGTAAATTAGAGGTTTAGAAAGCTTTAGAGGTTTTGGAGCATTTAATTTGGTTTGTCTGTCTGTGATTTAGTCGATTATAATAGGTGATTGAGGGCTCTTGTTGTTATAGTTTTGTAATTAAATCGTGGGAATTAAATAATAGGATTGTTGGATGAACAGGAATGTTAGAATTTGATACACAATCTATCTACCTATTCATTTAATTGAAATCACTTAAACGATTTTAATCTAATTTTGTATTTTAGTTCTTTTAACGGACTTCAAATAAATGTTTCAAATCAATTATGCAAGGCCTTGTAGAAGAGAAATGCAGAAAAAAGATTTTTTTGTAGATTGACTTACGTCTGGGCCTTTAGCATTGGGCCAAATCAAATTGGGAATCTGACATAAAAGTGATTGTAACTTGAACATAATGAATTTAACAGCATTTTAATGTTCAATTTATTTTATTATTTTATTCAATATCGATGAAAAAAAGTAAATGGCAGAATGTTCAGTGAATTGCCGAATGAGAAAATAAAATGTGATACTTTTAGATAACAAATGTCCTAAAGAGATTCGGGATATAAAATAGTGTATATGAAACAATTACATAGTTTCAAGGTAAGTTTTATAACGGGTGATTTTTTTGAGGTTAGGATTTTCATGCATTAGTATTTGACAGATCACGCGGGATTTCAGACATGGTGTCAAAGAGAAAGATGCTCAGTATGCTTTGACATTTCATGAATAGACTTACTAACGAGCAACGCTTGCAAATCATTGAATTTTATTACCAAAATCAGTGCCCTAGAAAAGTTGGCAGAAAATCCGCTTTTTTATCGACAAATTTTGTTCAGCGATGAGGCTCATTTCTGGTTGAATGGCTACGTAAATAAGCAAAATTGCCGCATTTGGAGTGAAGAGCAACCAGAAGCCGTTCAAGAACTGCCCATGCATCCCGAAAAATGCACTGTTTGGTGTGGTTTGTACGCTGGTGGAATCATTGGACCGTATTTTTTCAAAGATGCTGTTGGACGCAACGTTACGGTGAATGAACCGAACACTGATTTTGGTAATAAAATTCAATGATTTGCAAGCGTTGCTCGTTAGTAAGTCTATTCATGATGAAATGTCAAAGCATACTGAGCATCTTTCTCTTTGACACGATGTCTGAAATCCCGCGTGATCTATCAAATACTAATGCATGAAAATCCTAACCTCAAAAAAATCACCCGTTAGTTGCAAATATTTAGCTTGAAAAAATAAATTGCACGAATGGATCGCACGTACTTGCTCATAATGTGCGGTCACATCGTCGAATAAAATTTAAAAAAATGCACAATTGGGTCTCACGAACTTGTTCTTATGCTAGATAATTGCTTAATGGCTGAATATGTATGCATATATTAAAATAAAAAAAAATTTTTTTCGAAAATTCTCTCATTTTTTCAATTAATTTAAGTTTTCTCGGAAAAACTAAGTATGCAATAAAATTTGAAAACTATTTTAAAAAAATTCAAACACCTCGTTTTCAAAATATTTCGAAAAACAATTTTTTTTAGAAAATTTAAAAAAAAATCAAAAAAAAAGTTTTTGAACATTTTTAAATGCAATATTTAATTAAATGACTTCCTGTGTGCAACATTTTATGTAAATCGGGATAATGGTTCACGATAAAACCGCATTTGAAAAAAAACGATTCTATGAAAGATACCGTTATAGAAAAAAAATTCGAAAAATTCATTCTAACTGAAAGATGTATTGTTGTAAAAAAATGACACCCTGAAAATTGTATCAAAATCGTTAGAGCCGTTTTCGAGTAAATCAAACTTTTTTTGAAGATTGTATGGCAGGTGCCGTTATTTTTCGACCTAGAGCAAAAATGAAAAACACCCCCCGAACACCAAATAAATACTAAATACCAAGTTTGAAGCAAATCGGCCCATCCTTTTATACTGTAGAGGTGCGAATAAACAGACATACAGACGCACGGAATATCCGGAACCACTTTTTTCGACTTCTCTATCATCTTAATGTCATGTTTGATCGTTAGAATTTTTTTTTTGCACGAATCCATACCTTGCCTTATAGTAATTATAATCGCAAGTAAAAATTAGAAAAATATGTTTTTTTTTTTGTTTGTAAGTATTTAATTATTCAAAGTTTGCGATGGCTTTAAAACTGGTCAATTACCGTGATTTTAAAAAAGCTACAAAATAGAAAAAATTATTATTAAATTACCAAAGATCCAAATATATTTCATAAATTAATATAGATAGGTAATGCATTTGAAAAAACAAAATTAAACTCAAGCTGAGAATTAGACATGATTTTACAATGATAGAGGAGATGACAGTCAGTCTGAGATTTGTAGCTTGAATAATAGCTTTATGGGTTAAAGAAATAGTTTTTAATTAGCTTTATACTTCAAAAAAAAAAATTACAGGAGCGGGTCGCACAAACCTGCTCTTATCTGTCTTATCAAATTGGAAGGCAAAACCTTTACAGAAACAAGTGACATTTACGTACAAAATAACTTGGTCTGAACTTATAAAATGCGTCAAAACTAGAACATCTAAGTGTTTTTAGTAAAAATGGAATACGTGTTAAATTAGTATTCGAAAAATCTAGGCCTGATTTTAATAAACTCTTGTTCTGTATTTCTTGTTTTTTTTTGTGTAGCAAAATTTTAGTAAGCAGTTTTTTAGAAACAATTAATATATACAATTGATCATAAAATTTTAAATAAAATTGATTAATTTTAAAAATATTGAAAATTCAAAAAATTATAATAAATAGAAAAAAAATATTTAAAATGTTGATACGCAGAATTAATTAATTAATCCAATATATCATTTGATAGATATTCAATGAGCCGTTATCGAGAAAGTCAAAAATTAGTTAGATGAAAAGTAGGGGAGAGTGGGTACAAAAGTAACAGTAGGTCGGTGTAAAAAAAAACAGTGTCAGCGATGGCCACGTGAAATTTGACTACAGGCGCATTTTATTTGTTGATTTTTTCCTTTTATTATAAAATATACACAATATATCTACATAAAGGAATCTTGTTAGTTTTTTTGTGCTGATTCCGATGGAATAAGTTTTTTGGCGATACGCTCAACAGTATTTTTAAAATTTATTTTTTATTATAAGAAAGCAAGGGGTGGACGTTTGTAAAATGTAATTTTATTTGATGTGTATTACATTTCATATTTTTTTAGATTTATTACTTACATACGTGTTTTAAAATGTTTTGTTTTGAATACTTTGAATAATACTGTGATACAATTGGTTTATTTATATTACGAAAGCATTAGTGTTCTTAAAAAAAATACAATTTGATGAATGCAATGTACAATATCATTATAGGATGATATAAATGTATACATAGGTACATTTTTATACTTCTCTTCGAAAAATGCTCAAACATTTCTTTCCATTTATCAGCCACAATTTATTGTTTTGTTTTTGTTGTAATGCGTAAGGTTAAAAATGATTTTAGTAAAACAAATTCGTCAAACAAGTTGCAATCATTGTTAGTTGTATCTCTCTCCGCTTTTGGTTGACAAAATATAACGAAGATTCTAATTCGGAGAACTACCCAACTAAAAACTTCAAGTTTCTTGATACATCCCAATGATTTAGGTATTTGTAAAAGGGTATGTAAGATTCATGAATATTTGCCTAACAGTCTTTTTGACACAAGAGTATTAAACGCATAATACAATTATTGTTAATATAATTTAAAAAAATTCGAAAGTTTTGTTATTCGATATGGAAATACGGGACAAACCCGGGACAAAAACATAAAATACCGGACAATTATACGGCCGAGGTTTTCTCAAAATTCAGCAGGGACAGACAAGTTAAATACGGGACTGTCCTGGAAAATATGGGACGGATGGTCACCGTACACCGTGCCTCATGAAGCACTGTGTAATACGGGATTTAGTATTTTTTTGAGGCACCACACTCGAAAACTATCGAGATCTAGTTGAGAGCTGTAAATGTTTAATGATCATTTCAATATCGTTAATAGTAAGACTAAAAAAGGCAAGGACCAAAGCGGCTTCCTTGGGAGAACACGGAGGAAATTCCTGTACAGGCAATATGCAATAGACGTATGCTTGGTTTGACGTGACGCTCCATAAGGACTATACCAACCGCAGGCAATATACATCTCACTGTCCCCATTTGACCTATTTATCAAGTATTTATCTATCACAAAGGTGCTCTAACACTCAAGTAAAATAACAACTGGAACTGGTTCTACCTGTAGAATATGTTTATTTAAAGAATTGGAATTTTCCCCATCAAGTCAAGAAAATGATATCGGATGACAACATAATACGGGATCTTTTTATTACATTTTCCCATTACTTGTTTCAGAACTTCCAGCGATATATTCTCGCATTCCTGTTAGATATTTTTTTAACGGCTGCAAGAATTTGAGGCTTTTTAACATAAACCCGAAACTTCAAGTAACACCAGATAAAAAAAAAACCAATGACGCGGAAATGCTTCTTTCAGAATATCGATTGTAGCTCGTGGACTGTTGTTGCTCGTGCGCTGTTGATTTATTCTGTTTGAACCACATTGAGAAAGGAATAGGTTGTTGATCATGGTTCTGTAGCGCCCAATCAAGCTGATCCACCAAAATTTGCTTAAAAAAAAAAAATCATTTCAATCTATTCGGCCATATAATCCAAGTTCTGACGATATGTCGGCAATATTTTTTGAGTCAATTGAACTTTATACGGAAACAAACCATGCTTTTCAGTGACGCCAAAATGCTGAGTGCATTGACGATACGCCACATGTGGTTGCTCGGCAAAACTTTATCTTACCGTTTCAAACAGTCCATTTGGACGTGTTAAGCGTTGGTTAACTGCATGTTCCACTGTCCAGTCCTCAGCAACATTCGACACCATGAGACGAATAGTGGTTGTTGGACACGATATTGTAGATTATAGTGCTGAATAAACAAACGACTCACTGATTCCAAAGACTGATTTCTTTATAGATTCTCATAGTCCTTTGCTTTAAAAAAACACATGTTTTCAGTTGCCAGATCCTCTAATTTTGAATGGGAAAGCATCAAGATGAAGTTCAGCAGCCGAAGCTTGATAGAATTTTCACACGAGGTCTAAAAACAACACTTAAACTGCCCACAAGAATCAAAGAATTTAAGTCGAACTGAAAACGATTCCACCGAACAACCATTTTACTGCAAATTGCAACTTGTGTAAGCTCAAACTCCCTATTTACGAATCCAATTCATCCCACACTATTGATGGTCCTTTGTTATTGTTATTCGCAGATTCCATTCAATAAATGTATGTCCAGCTTCTTCATTTTAATCTCTGTCTACAGAGGTAACCCCCGCGATCAAGACATTAAGTTTATTTATATTTAATGCTAACAACGGTTCTTCTAATGTCTCCATTTCACATCAGGTTACGCAGCTAATTGCATCTAAACAAACCACGCAAATTGCCCTTCCAAGAGCTCATTGGGCAGGTTTCTCACGATGTAACCAAGATCTATAACTTAGATGCTGACAACCCAAACAAAAGGGGGACACAAGCCAACAGTTGATGATGACCATGACAGTCTCATCTTATAAAATTCAAATTAAAACTATATTCGTTGTGCTCATTGTCCCGTTAAACATTACTATCATCGCTTACCTAATTTTGTATGTAGATTATATTTTGTTTTTATTAATTTCCCACTGGACTCTGAGTGGATCAAAGCCGTTACCATCTATGGATGACCGAACTTCCTATAGGGAATGTCAGTTGCTGGAGAAAGGGTCCAAAGATGGGCATATTTTTGTATGCAAATCTCAAATGCGCTCGATAACATTGTTGCATGCATCACAAAACGAGTCAACTTTGTTTTTTTTTCTGCTCTAAAGTGTTAGTGCGGGAGTTTTGACATAGGAGGAGTAGTGAATTCCCATCTTGACAGGTCATGGATCTTGGACAACTCATATAGCAGTTTTTGAACTCCAACTGAACGGCAATAATTGTACGTTATTTTGGCGTTGCTGTCATACATACCCAATGAACTGGTTTTGTTGGACGACTTTGTGTGCTAAACCTGGACTTAGTGTGACACCGATGGAATGCCTAAGTGCAGCTCAAAGGGAATATGCCGAAATCAGTGCATCGAGGAATGGCCGACTGAGGGAAAACCTATGCGAGGCGTTTCAGTTGTCATTAAGTTTTATTGTTGGCTGGTGAGTTGTTGCTTGCTGAGGCAATTAGCGTTTGAAATTCAATTGGCGTCTAGTTGTTGATCTCTTCCGAGAAGTGTAGGTACTTATGAACATGGCGATTGCCATCCTCGCATTTTGAGATGTGAGCAGTAAGTCAGTGCGAGTTTGTTAAATGTTTGTTTTTTATTTACATACATACATACATATATGTTTTACATTTGATGTTTTGGAAACAACATCAATGATTGTGCAACGATCTTTAAAAAAGCCGTTCAAAGACGTAGAAATGCTCAGGAAATTCATTAACAATGTTCTTGTCAATAATGATAAAATTTCTTACAGCTGCAGCATTATTATGATGAGAAATATCCCGGATTTATTTGACAATGATTTCACCTATCTTTGGTTCTATAGTCGACCTCAAAGCAGAAGAAATTAGTGATGCAGTCAAAAACTCCAAAAATGTAGAGCAACGGGCCAAATGAAATACCTTACGTAAAATGCAAAAATATGTAAAGATCTACTAAGTTTGTATTTTGAGACCTCTACTCTTTTTTGGAGTCCTTGACATCTTGTTCGGCGATAGACATGACAACAGAAGTAATACTGATTCATAGAAAGAACCGAACAAGCCTCAGCTTTAAAAGCTCCCATTGGAGAAAATAGTATAAAACCAGCAATGCAAACAGCAAAACTAAGATAACTCAGATACATATCTACTTTAATTAAAAAAATATACAAGTGACGAGTGTAGTAAGTGTTTTTGTAAAAAAAAAAAAAATAAATTTTCCTTTCACTTCCCTGACATCGAATGAAGAAGACGCACTCCAACAAAAAGGCCAACAAAGTGATCCATTTCGATTTCACCACCATCTAACAGTTCTCCTTTCGTTAAGTCTAATCTGTATCTAAGCGACAAAAGAATCTGAGTTAAAATCGAAAGCTACCTCATTAGAACAGTCTGCGAGCAATTGAAGTTCTCCTAATGAGCGTGCGACCAATTAGCGTTTCCCACCGCCTCTTTCACAATAAAAAAAAAAAGTATCTTCTTTTGACACTGCTAATTGAATCTAGGTCGGAATAATAGAGTGCCAAAAGATCAATGAGCTTTTGTTAGTTTCGCGCATTCTTGCGGCTCTTCCGGTGTCCCACTAAAGATGATTTACAACCACACAGTTCGGTGCCTCTATACGTGAATAATAATCAATAATCTCTTGTTCGGAGGCTGAATTCCTCACAAAGCCATACCTACACCATTCACTCGCCATAGAAGGCGCACAAATACTTCTGTTGTCCGTTTCAAAAACACGCACTTGGATTTATTTGCTCGAGCATTATTATAATTCTTCTGGTGTGTTCCAGATCAATCGTATTTCTTTGAACTAATTCGAATCGCAAATATGGCCAACAGCACACAATGGACCGTTCCGACTGCATCGGACCGGACCGCAGAACACCACCGAAAGAGTTCTTTTTGAATGCAAATCATCCTTGTTTTGGTTTATTTGCCAGCCCCAGTCCGATTTGTAATCTGAGAATACATAAAGGATTTGAATATCGTTTACAAGCGCACGCTGCTTCTGGGCGTTCGCTAATCGATTGTATGCACCTTGTTCTGGCACCTACCTAAAAAATACGAGTGCGCACTTGTGTACGGGATTGGTGGGTTTTGGTATAACAAAGCACCAACCCTCCCCCCTGTCCATGGATGTTGGGACTATAGTATTAGACAGGAAATTAATCAGATTGTCCTTCCGATCTAGAGGCGTGTGGCTCATAGCAGGAAGTCAAGGAACAGCCGACATTGATCAGACGGCGGGCCGGGTAAATGATTGTAATTTGCTTAACTTGATGTTGCTTTGCGGAAGTCCAACAAGGAATTGTGTGTAAGCTATGATTTCCTCTAATGAGCCTCGAGCTGGACGTTAGAATTTTGAGCGGTTTTAAGTTTTTTTTTTCTTTAAATATTTAGACTAGAAGAGACTTAGTACACTAGAGAATCGGGAGCATAATTGATTTGTATAGGACAATGTTGTTCTGTTCGGTATGAATTTTTTTTAGTGGCTAGAACTACCTCTAATAGAAAACAAATGAATTTAATTATGTTATAAGCAAGCATATACTTAATATCTAGACGCGTTGGTTTCAAAATAACAACAGATACAAATGTACTCAATTTCATGAGAATCAACTAGAACGAACTTTGAGACTGGGAATAAAGACAATTATAAAAAGAAAGCAAATACATTTCAATCTATTCATCTTTGCTTTAACTTAAAACAAAAAATAAAAATAAAAATTAGTTTTTTTAAATAAGGTTAAGAAAGATAGTGAGTGTACTGAAGTATCGTTAGCAAAATTATTAATATACAGAGTTTTTTTCGCCAATGTGATTCTGTGAATTTAAATATTTTGAACTACCTGATGGAGGAAGCGATTGAGTAAATTGTCCCATAATTAAACATCTAACAGCTTTGCATACAACAAACGCATAGGTATCAAATTTCACGAGAATCACAAAGAACGAACTTCCAGAAGCTTGTAAATTTGTATAAATACAAGAGTAGATGGCATTGAAAGTTTAGTTCATTTTCAAAAGTGGAATTGTTAACAACTGAAAGCGTTAGTAAAAAGTGATTGAATTGAGATTAAATAAAAATGTTGAATCATAAAAACGTATTTGAATTGTGAAAAAGTGGAATAAGTTAAATTTGCTGTTATTTAAACTGAAAGACGTTGTGTTTCATAAAATAAAGAGATTTGTTGTATTATTTTGGAATTTTGATTGAGTTTTATTTGTCGAACCCCAGGCCAAAAACTTCACAATACATTAAATTTTGTTTATACTCGATAAAAAAGTTTGATTATTAAAATAAGGTTTTTAATTTTATAAGGTATGGACCATCATCATAAGGTTGCTGGAGTGGTTTTATTACTGCATCGTTGCGAAGGAAAACATGACTTGAATTTTGAAGGTTTTTGGCTATGAACGTTTTGTTAGAGCCATGGCGTTCAGGTAGGATTGGTTGAAGATTTTGCATCGTGTCCCGGAATTAATTCACGAAATCATGGCTGGAAGTCTTAATGATGTAGCATAGACCAGTTCAGCTAAAGTTACTTTGTAGTCTTCTTGTAACGATGATCTTAGGCCAAGCAGAACGATTGGGAGTTTGGCAACCCTATCTTATGTTTCGTGGCATTTGATAGCTGTCTTCAAAGTTCGGTGGAATCGCTCTATCATGCTATTTGCCTGTGGATGATAGGGCGATGATCGGTGTCTCTTGATACCCAGATGTTTGAAAGTTCTTTGAAAAGAGAAGATTCAAATTGCCTTCGTCCGTCACAATTTCTTTAGGGATTCCGAATCTCGAGATCCAACTGTCGCAACTGTTTTGAACGATCGATGCTGGCGAGGGCGTTTTTATATCCATCTGAATATGGCAAAGGTCCAACTAGGTCGAGATGAACATTTTGAAATCTTGTTTTTTTGGCAGCTGATACATGTTTGTGACCCTTTTCGACAACCCTTCTTAAGGTCTGATCAAATGAAGCGTTCTTTAAACATCTAAGTTGTTTTCTTAACGCCTGGATGTGACAAGTTTTCTCAGGTTTTAGTTGAAAAGCGAAAGTAAGCGGTTTGTGGTCTGTGTAAAGCACAAACTAACTTCTTTCGAGCGTGTTGAAAATGCAGGATTGCCATATAAACCCTCAAAAGCTCACGGTCATAGGCACTGTATTTGGCTTGTGATGGTGAAAACTTCTTTGAAAAAAATCCAAGAGGCTGCCAATCACTGTTGGACTACTGCACCTGCAGCGGTATTGGATGCATCTGCGATGATTGACAAAGGAGCGTCATTATCTGGATGTGCGAAGAGCGTCAAATTGGCAAGGCCTTCCTTACAGGTGTCAAATGCGTTATCCAGTTCGAGTGTCCATTCTTCTTGTTGACGCAAGGGTACGCATGGAGAGGAGCTTGGATCTGTACAGCTTTGGGAACAAAACGTCTAT
The DNA here is from genome assembly GCA_963971375.1 of Platycheirus rosarum. NCBI lineage: Eukaryota > Metazoa > Arthropoda > Insecta > Diptera > Syrphidae > Platycheirus > Platycheirus rosarum. The sequence continues at coordinate 122,650,989 of OZ020509.1, read as the reverse complement.
AGAAATTAAGCATGCCCAGAAATCTTCGCAGGTTTTGCACTTTTGACGGTTTTTTGTAGCAAATGATGGCGTCAGCTTTGGATGGTAATGATTGGATACCTTCTTCGCTGACAAGGTAACCCAAAAATCTTACAGATGCATTAATGTGCATTTGGAAGGATTTATGGTAAGCCCATATTCTCGAAAACGCTGGAATAGCAGTCTGAGATGTCCTCGATGATTTTCATCAGAGTTTGATGCGATAAGGAAGTCATCGATATATGGTAAACAAAAATCCAGGCCTCTTGTTACTTCGTGGACAAATTGTTGAAAGGTTTTTGCAGCGTTGCACAGACCAAAAGTCATCACCATGAACTCAAACAGCCCAAAAGGAGTTATTATAGCTGTTCTTGGGATGTATTCTGGTTCCACAGGGATTTGATGGTATGCACGAGTCAGACTTATGACGCTGAAAACTTCTTGCTTTTTAGATGGTGAGCCAATTACCATTTTTCTTGTTGACCATATTTATTTTTATTTTTATTTTTAATTACAAAAATAAAATAATTTTTAATTTTTTTATATTATGTAAATAAATTAAAAAAAAAAACAAATTTAACACAGTTTTTTTTTATTATATTTAAAATGCAACGCGTTTCGGAATAAATTTCATCAACAGGCGACTGATGATGGAATTTATTCCGAAACGCGTTACATTTTAAAACTGCGTTAAATTTGGTTTAAAAAAAAATATATTTAATAATATAAAAAAAATTAAAAATTATTTTATTTTTGTAATTAAAAATAATTATTGTTTTAACAACTACACAGTAGAAGACGAACCACATACATATTGACATTTTCATTCTAAGAGTAGTTTTTAATATTTTTTTTAAACCAAACAAAAAACTAGTTTTTTTTTTAATAAAAAAACAATCATCTGCATGAATATATTGACGTCATTCATCTGGTTCTTAAAACGAATGTATCTTTGTGCCTAATCATGGCACACAAGTGGTATCAAGAACAACATAAACATCATTAAATTTATGTTTTATGTTCACAATCTGACACCAAGTGCGAGATTTTGATTCATTATTTCTTGCAACTTGTTCAGCTTGTCAGCCATATATGTATTGCCTTAATTTCACATCATTTATTCAATGGCCGTACAGTGAACTACCAAAAATCGATGCGCGTGGACAAACTGCAGAGTAAATGTCAGACAAAGATTTAGTTGACAATATTTGGTTAACATATTTCAGATAAACTTGCAAGAAATGGATACAAGGTATCCGCTTTTCGACACACTTTTCTGAGAACATTTATGATGTCAATTAATTGTCGTTCCATGTCGTGTGTTCGCATAGTAATTTGTCATTGATTTTGTGTGTTCTCAATAAAAAAAAGAAAATAAATAAATACGAATTTACTTTAGCATCACATGTAGATAGTATGTGAGTGTTTGTGAAAGGACTGTCTAGTTGTGTTCCTCCAAAGAATCTTAGATTACAAAGTGAAATGCACATAAGTGAGCGGTTAGGTGGATCCTATCATATCCATTTTTAAACAAATACAAATAATACAACAAAATGGTATTTATGCGCTAATATTTGAATGCAATGTGATGGCTAACGTAAAAATAATTATTTGAAGGCCATTTGAACAATAAAAGTAAGGTCAGTATCAACGCATAAATGCAGTCCCCAGGAGTTGATTTTGATCCGAAATTCTGTGACAGTTTCTTAGAAATTTTTTAATTTTGTTTTTAAATCAAGCTTATTTTTGTGCTTAAGTTTGCATTCTTTAGTTATTTTATTTTAATTTTTAAACAAAAGTTTGTAAAAAACGATTTAAAAAAAAATCACACTTCTTCGCATTTTTTTAAATTTTTCCGTTGAAAACTATTTTAGGTACTTTTTTTTTTAAACAGTCAAAAGTCAGAAAAATCGAATAAAAACTTTGAACTTCTTCTAATATTTATCAATTTTTATTCGGCGATGTGACCGCATATAAGAGCAAGTACGTGCGATCCAGTCGTGCAATTAATTTTTAATGCTCTGAGGATATTTTGTCTAGTCCAATCACTTTTCTTTTAAGGAGATTTTACAGAGGTGTACTTACTTCTTCAACTGTGATTTCGGAGATTTCTTTGATATTAGAAGCAGCTGTTAGAAAATTAAGGTTTTTTTTCAATATGAGCAGGTAGGTAGATTTTGAAATTGAATAAAAGAAGCTGTGTGGATGGTATTAACAAAGTTCTTTTTTATAAATATTTTCCCTGATTCAGTTTTATTTCGTCGGTTTTTGGGAACCTTAATAGCGTAACATGAAACACATTTTTTCGCCCAAAGAGTTGAGAAATGCGCTCTCTTTTGTCAAAAATACATTTTGTGTCATGTGGAACAGCATTGTATAAGGTTCGTACAAAGATTTTATGGAGGATGTGCAGCAAACCCTATATTGTTGAATGAGGTAAATCCTAAGCTTTTGGGTGCATATTCAACTTAGTTTTAATTCATCACTACCATCCCATATAGCTTCGTATTTTTGAGTTCCATTCTATTTACTTCAATAGGTGGTTATTTGGTTTTCTGAAAACCTAACATGCTGGTGATCTTATCAGAGCGAAGGGAGTAGAAAACGAAGAAAAGAGTATATCACAGCAGGAATAATACATCACTCAAAATGGTTGACTTCAACAAAATATATAAAAAGAAATTTAGGAAATGTAATCCAGATCTAAAAAAAATTCCCGCGTTCAATGCGTCGACCTTTGATTGGTAAATTATCGTTAAGAGTTAGTTTACTTTAAGAAACATTTAGTCTTGCATTTGACTAACTTTCAATTGACAGTTTTCCCTTTGCAATAATTAATTGATGTCAGCTTTTTGTTTAATAGATTTACTTTGAAGTATAACAAACAAACCTCCAGAGGAATCGTGCATTTTTTTTAGATAAAAATTAGCCTATTTTTCAATACAGCACCTCATCCATTTGCCTATCAAATTTTATCCAAATCCGTTAAGTTGTTCAGGCGTGATTGCAGAACAAACATCCAAACATAAAAACTTTCACATTTATAATATTGGTAGGATAATTAGCTTAAAATTCTTAAGTAATATACATTTATCATTGGTTAGTAACCGCCGCTTTGCTGCCCTTCTGTTTGTTACTATACAATTCAAGATTCTGACTTCTGCAATATTCTTTCCAATTCGCTTGCTTATTCGACATTCGCGCCTACTTACTTTTCAACCTTAATACTCGCCTCGCTTGAGCTTAATTTCGAACGTACCGTGAAATACAGAGATTTTTTTTAGCCGTACAGCACGAATTTTAAATGGTTTACCCGGCGGGATTTTCCATTGCCATTTCAATTTACAAGCATTCAAAACCAATGTTAATCGACAACTTCTATCCCCTCCCTATCTTCTCAATGCTCACGCAGTGTGCTTACATTGAAAGGGAAACAAGTAAACCTTTTGCGCGCGTTAATTATACAAAAAAAAACTAACTAAGTGTATATAGAACTAGCATTGCACTAATATCATTAAAATCCATCAAGTTAATACGCCTCAGCGTCATCCAGTGGTGAGGTTTCACAAAGGTTATGATATTACAACCTTTTTAACTGAAAAGTTACATGTATGACAACTTTCGTCGTGATTAACCGAGTAATATTAGAGTTTTGCCTACTGAAACATATCTGATTGAATTCATGGAGAATGTCAATTGTGGCGTCGATGTGTAGCACGTAGAACCTTCCTAATGGAACCACATGTCTTCTAGGTCCATATGGTTCAATTTGGGCCATAAGAAATTGGTTATAAAAATTCTGCAGCGCTAACCATTGACGGTGACTGCCTCAACAGTCCTTTTGGAAAAGAGTGCGGATCAGTTTTGCCGGCACGCCCACACCAAACGGTAACTTTTTGAGAATGTATTTTCACCTGCTGGTGTCATTTCATATACGGTTAGTAGCCAGAGATGATCAGCGAACAAACAAACAAACAAAATCTTTAGCGGATGTAAGCTTCAAGTGCCGTCGCAAAATTCGCCAAGTTTAAGTCTGCAAAGGCCGAGTTTTTGTGCACGGCGAGGTATCGACTAAATCAGGAGACACTGAAGGAATATTTAATTCCGCCCCTGCATACGGAACTCTAAGAAATTTTAAGTGCGGTATTTTGGACCTTGCTCGTAATTTTTGGAACAAGTTTGAGAATGTCTTTTTTGGTGTGGGCATATTTTTCTTCTCTATAGGAGTGTGTTAGGATATAAGGCATTAAGGTAGCTTTAATACCCGTCGGTCAAACGCTTAAAGCTTCATGCGCAAAACTTATCGCATATATCGAAAATGTATACAAATACATATATTTACGCAGTATTTATTATGCAGAGTTCCCACAATAAAATTCAGTTTTTGATTTTCCTCTCCTCGACCCATTCCATTCAACTTTCTAGGTGTTACAACGCGTGCTTTGTATTAGACTAGACTAGACGTACAAATCCGAAGGTTGTTGGCCATTAAACTTTTTGCCGGCGGTTTTTTCTATCGCATGGTTTTTAATTCGATGCACACGGGCCACATATTTCACTAGTCTCTTTGGACAAAAGGAGCTCGGGAATCTAGAGTGAGTAGCCCTCATGCGAAATACGAAAGCCTCCGTTGAATATGTTCCTCCGCCACTATCTTCTTTTCAAATCCCTGATTGGATCACAATACATACATATGTCGGAGTAGATAATCAATAATAATAATGATAGATATAAAAATATATATAAAAATAAATAAAAAAAAATTCAATCATCCGCTGTATGTATATTCCTACAGAAAAGTCATCCAGGGATAGAATTAAGGTTCCTTCTTTCCAATACAATATAGTTACAACATTGTGCATTAATTTAATAAGAATTGTTAATGAAACTGCGCTTTTCGGACACTTATTTCTTGTTTGCATAACTTTTTCAGATTTTCAAAGGAATTCTAGAGAACCGCCAATTATATAGCAAAGCTCCTATTTGAACTTTTTAAGCAATCACTTGCTTGTGGTATTTTCCCTTATAGCTAAAAATGGCGATAGATCCAATTTAAAACAATATAAAAAAACTAGCCGATAAAATTGGCTCTACCGAAACTTTTTGAAAAACTAGACATTGACCAGTTAATACAATACTCAAGCCAGTAATAGGTGAGCATCAGCATGGTTTCCTTATGAGTAGATCTACTACTACAAATCTTGCTGATTACACATCCTACATTCTTTTGGAAATGGAGAAAAAGAACCAGGTTGGTGCTATATACACTGATTTTAGTAAAGGCTTTTGATAAAGTAATTCTTGTATTTAAATTAGAAAAATATGGTATTTGTGGTAATTTACTGAAATGGGTAGTCTTATTTGAATAAAAGAACGCAGTGTGTTAGATTTTCTGAAATAAATTTAACGTCTGGAGTGCCCCTTGGCCCGCTCCTATTTTTAATATTTATAAATGATTTGCCTTTGTTATTTACAAGATGCTGATACCTTTTGCATGCCGATGACCTCAAGATATTTCAGCGAAACCGATGGACTTTTTTTATAAGAATGTCTTGATACTCTTGTCAGTTGGTGTAAAAAGAATGGCATGTTGCTAAATGTGGAAAAGTGCAATATTATTTAATTTTTGGGAAAAAAAGTGCAATAAATGTTGACTATTTTATTGACGCGCAAAAGCTAGTTAGAGTTGACGCTGTTAAAGACTAAGGAGCAATAATTGACAAAAAACTTACTTTTAAACACCACATCGACAAAGTACATTCTAAAAGTCTTCGTATGCTAGGTTTTGTAAAACGAAGTTTCAAAGAATTTAACGACCCTTATATTACAAAGGCAATATATTGTTCATTGGTGCGTTCGTTATTAGAATATTGTAGTGTCATTTGGTCTCCGTTGGATAATATTGAATCCGTCCAAAAGTAAGTTCTATTGTTCGCTTTAAGAAGAATGGAACACAGACTCTTTTGTGTTACCTAGTTATTCCCACCGGCTGAAGCTTGTCAATACGTGTAGTCTTGCTAATCGTAGAGGGTTATCTGAGGCTTTGTTTGCGTTTGATCTATTGAAAGGAAATATTGAGTCAGTTTATCTGTGTTCCAAACAAAATGTTCGAGTCTTGAGACACACCAAATTTTTACATGAAAGAAATTCAAGGACTAATTATTCATCTACGAATCTTTTAATAAATATTGCGACTTGTTTCATATAACAATAAACAAAAACCCTTTTAAGGAAAACTATTAGCCGTAATGATAGCTGAAGAATCTTCGCGACTTTTTTAAATTAACTATATTTTTTTTGGTAATCTTAATATGTTAAATCCATTTGATGAAGAAAAGTCCCTTTTTTATTATTACTTTTATTTCTGTCATATTATAATTTTCACTGTAATATATATTTTATGTTGTCTTAATTTGGCAAAATCAATTAAAACGAAAACTAAAACTAAAATTCAAAGATTAGAATGAAAACTGGATATATTCGAAATTACACTGGAAAAATGCATCCTTTTGATACATTTCTTCATAGAAATGATATGAAGATAAAAGTATGATTTTGAAACGTATTTAACACCGCTGTTTTAACCACCGAAGCTATTGTTCTCACTCGACCCCGTCTCTGGTAATAACTAACTACTTGACGTTTAAACCAGCACTAATATTATTCGAAAGTTTTCAAACGAAGCCATAATAATTATCTTTATTGTTCGCAATCGTAACCCCTTGAAAGATATATTCTCCAGAGCGAGCAGATCCATCTCGAAGACTTATCTCGCGTTCACAGAACACATAAGTTTGATCGTCACATTGCAGTTAATTGTTGCAACTTTGTCCGGATCATTCAGTTTAAGTAGCCCCACTTGCAATGGTATTTAGAACACACAAACCGATGTTACAAAAAAAAAAAGAAAATAAACTCGAACACTTCATGGCTCTAATTAAGGCCTCTGGCAAGAAAAAAAAGTATTTATTGCCGCTGCACTTTGAGAGATTAAGTTCTGAATATACGATCAAATAAATCTCAAAGTCAAGTGCGTTTCCAAGAACTCGTTGATCCGTCCGTCGTCTTCACTGAGCCTCAAGTATACTTACGCCGGCCAACCGCCGACATACGATGGCCAAGGCAATTTGAAATTCAGCAATAGAATCTTCTTCTTCCTTCGGTCGTTGCAACTTGGCAACCAAGAAGCTGGGGCACTAAACAACAGCTGTGTTAGCCAGCCGGGCGGGATAAGACAATTGAATTACAATTTCAAATATAGCGGTTGTAATCTCTGCCAACCCAACCAACCGACTATCTATCTATCTATCTTACTGCCCGTCCGTCCGTTTGGCCATTGAATTGCGCGCGCAAGTTCATAGACTTTTCGGAGGCACATTCACATATAATTAAGGTGCGATGATACGATTCACCGAATCTTGTCCAACAACAACAATGGCGTGCACGCCGAAAGAAGGAGGTGCCCTCCGAACGCGTTCGCACGTATACCATTCGACGGGGGAATGCTAGAATGAAGACGTCAACAACAGGAACTATCTGCATCCCAGTAATAGAGTCCAGGAACTACAGAAATATGTACGGCAGCAGGCAGATTGGTATATCTGCGTTTTGGCATCACCATCGAAATCATCATGAATCTTTTGCTCTACTGGTGCTGACTTTTGTGATGGTCTACCTCGCATTTGTTTGTAACGATATGGTCAGTGAATTAGAGTGAATTAAACTTTTAGATTTCTCCGTTTGCAAACAGCACCTACTACATCCACCACGGGTGGAACTCTTGATGCGTACCTTCTAGTCATCCGCATTTGGACATCGGCAATTACCAGTGGGGCCCGTTCGAGTCAGTGGAATTTGACTGATTGAAGATCGGAGTATTTGCTTCAGATGCTGATTTAAGATCGAATAGATGTTCAGCACTTTTGAAGGTTCTTAAGAAAGGCTTAAGAGGTTTTGATAAAAATTAACAGTCAAGATAATGACTTATTAGCGCTAAGGCAGGCTGAAAGCGATTCACTCAAAACTCCGAAACGAACATTTTTTTTTTTTGGTTATGAAGTGCCATGTCAGTATATAAGGCTTGAAGGCTATAGTCTACAATTTTCTCTGTCTTTTCGTAGTGAATTGTTTGAAGTCCATATTAGGCTACGCTTTTTGAGATAAGTTTAATGGATTGACCAGCTAAAAGCGAAATGAAAAGAAATTAGGGGTTTTTCAATTGGCGTCCTCCGACGCGATGGCAACGTCGTTTTGGGGACATCTGTCGAATCTGTTGTTTAGTACATTGCAAGTTGCACGATTATGAATGTTACTCTATTATTTACTAACGTAGTTAACGTTGAGCCCGTTGCGGCCATTTTACGGTAGAGGTTTTGGTGGTCAAATTTGAGTCGTCCGGTTGGATAATCAATCAGTTAACACTCTTAGCTCAAAAGAACGAAGATCGGCCGAGAATACCGCCGAACTCGAGGCCCGCAGACAACAATTTGGCGAATATTGCATCAGGTTTGCGCCTAAAGGCGAAGAAGATCTAATTAACCCAGGAGCTCCAAGTTCATGATCATAGACAACGTCATTGGTACGCTGACTGGATTCGGAGCGTCTATAGCGACGAGGTGCTTTTTTGAAGAAATGTCTATGTTAACAAGCAAAATGCCATATATAGGACGACACCCACCCACATGAGGTTCACCAGGTGACAATCTGTTCTCAATAAGTTACCGTTTAGTGTGGAGTATAGACCGAGGCGAAGTGTCGTCATTAGTCCGTACTTTTTCGAAAACGACGTTGGAGAGGCAGCCACCGCCAATGGCGAGTGCTATAAAATGATGATAACCAATATCTTATGTTCCAAATTAAACCATTTGGACCTAGACGACATTGGTTCCAGCAGGACAGCCCTACTTGACACACAGCGGACGCAACGATTGACATTCTTTATGAGTGTTATCCTTTGCGGAGGTGACGTGAATTTGCCATTTAGCTCATGTGAAAATTGAAAAGCTAGAAAATTGAACCACCGTAAGAAACCGAGACGGTTTTATTTTAAAAATTCATATTCCAAACAAAATGGCATACACTACAACACTACGAATTAGCAAATTAATTTTTGCACCAACACAACCTTATACGGATGTTGCCACATATCCAACGGAAAAATAAAATGCGTTGACACTTTGGCGATGCACAATTCAGCTGATTGGCGTCGCAATGACATTAATACACAAGTCTTATTCTATACTGACCAATATATGTCACGTTGGTGGATAAGTTTCAAAAGATTGGACACTATCTCAAAAATGTTCACGTTGCGACCAATTAACGCCACGGCAATATGCCTCGGACCTTGACCCCAACCAACAAGCTTTTTCAGCCAGTCCCTAGCTAGCGAACTTCAGTTTTGAACGAGAAGTTGGTCGATGTTCATCTTTCTCTACTGCGCCAGTCCTCTGGGGTGGAAATGAAGATTTTCCGCGTCAGAGTATTGGTGTTCACTGCTCAACTAACAATTATACTCGCATAAGGTTCTAAACAAGCTATTTTTAGACTGCTATAGAAACAATACAAAATATTTCTGCGCACATTACACAAGCTTTTTAACTGCTGTAAGACTTTTATTTAAAGGTGTTATAGCAGCAAATAGCTTTCCATGAAATGTAATTAGCTTGTCACAGCAAGCCATTTTATGATAGCTAAAGCCTAAGTTAATTGTTTTTTTTATTTACCTAGGTTTTGAACTATAATCCTTCTTGTTTCATTCCAGTACTCTGCCTCATCAAACATCAACAAAACAAATATTAATTTTATTTGCTCAATGCCTTTATAGGCAAGCCTTACACAAGCTGTTGCATTGAAATTCATTAAACATCTTTGTAAGGTCTTATACAGGCTATTTTAAATTTTATTCTACAAGCCTTGTGTAGAGCTTGTCAAACCCACGATTAAAGACCTTATAGCAGCTATTTTTTTAATTATCAAAGTTTGAATTGTGTATTTTTCTAAAGTTTGCATTATATTAGTTCACTATAATCTATTACTTTCCAAATTCGATTAATTGGGCCTTATAAATTATACATCAAGCTACACTGCTCGTTGAGAAAAATAAAATCAAATGTGATGTATTTGATAATATATGTATAATGTATACTTCACGTTACTTTTGAATAATACGGCCTGTGGTAGATTAAAAAGATTTTAAGGAAAGAAAGATTTACTTTTGTCGACCAGCGAATAATTATTTTGTTTGTATAAGACCTTTATAGCTAAGGTTTACATAAGTTGTTTGCATTGACTTGTCGTACGTAGACAGCTTTATAGCAGATACTATTTTTTTTTAATTTTTTGTAAACGACTTGGGAAAGCATTATAAAGCCCATTTTAAACTTTTATTTAAATTAAATTTAAATTTATTGGCGCGACAGCTCCTTAAGGAGCCAAGGCCTAGTGACTTATACTCTCAACCATTCCTGTGTGTGTGTTGTTACTCTGCAAGAATGGAAGGGACCTACAGTTTACCGCCGAGTCCGAACGGCTACATGAGATGCACTTTTTCGAGACAAATTTTACTCTTGGAGGTTTTGTCAGTTCCTCGCAAGAGGCAGTACCCCAGAAAAAAAGGTGGCTATGAGCTGGATTTGAACCCAGGTTCTTTCGCTTAGCAGTCCGACACACTAACACACTAAACTTTTATTTACAAGCCTTATATAAACTTTCCATTTTCACTTAGGCCATGCAGCAACAATTTTTTTAATTGTCAAAGTTTGGAATGTGTGGCTTGCGAAAGTTTGCCTTATACAAGCTCAACAAAAACTATTACTTCTCAAATTCGTAAAACTTTGCCTTATACAAGCTAATTTGTTAGTTGGATGGGCGGCAATGGTGCAGTACAAAAGGTGTTTGCTTGCTAACCCAGAGATCGTGAGTTCGATTTTCAGGTTCGGAAGCAATTTTTCTAACTCCTGGAGTCGTCCGTTGGTTTTAATTGAGAAAATAGTAACGTAATTTTCGATCTCCTGCAGCGAAAAGAAATATTTCCTATCATTCTAGTGCTTATAGTGCAATGTTGAAGTTCTTGGGATTTTTCCAGGATCTGCCGTAATGGAATATTTTGTCGATATTTGACTTTCCTGGCCTAAAACCACACTGATATAAACCCATCAGTTTGTTGGCGAATTGCTTTAGGCGCTCCCAGACTACAGCACAAAAGTTCTTGTAGGCAATGTGTAGGTGATTGATATCTCTGTGTTTGGCGCAGTTCAGAGGGTCTCCTTTTAACGTATTTTTAATGAAGTTCTGGCCTGTTACAAACGTCTGGGATCTGGATATTCTTCTTTCTTCACTTTCCTGAAATGTGTTTTAATCTTCATTGTCGTTGGTCCTTCCGTGCTATTTACTAAAATCGTGTCTCTTCTTCCGGGGAACTCAATTGCAAAACAAAAAATTCGTCAATCATTCCGAAGAAATAACGAAATCCTCGCAACTCTGGAACTCGCTTCAATTGAAATAAAAAGCAGGCTTTTCGCACAAAATCCAGCAGCATGGTTCACCTATAACAAGCCTTTCCATGGAAATTGTGAAGGCCATAAAAAAAGTAATGATTATCATATTTTTGAAACAAAAGCACTTCAATGAATAAAAAAACAAAATATTACTGAAGATAGTAATCAAGAAACCATGAAGACCATTGACTCAGTAGTGACCCAAAAATGGAAGCATCAAAGTAGTGATGATGGTTGATTTCAACGGTTATTGCTAAAGAAACATTATTTTAAGCAACACTCCAAAGGCCTTTGCCTGTCCGTCGAGGAAGAAGACCTTATTACCATGAGATCGTCAAATGATGACCCAATTGTTCATTAAGTGAGCCCGTCAGGGATCGCAAACAATGGAAAAGTAGCATCAGTAGGAGCACTAAGAATAAGTTCCTAGAATTTCTTAACTTGGATGAATGTTTTTTTCAAAATCAAAAAAAAAAAAAAAAAAACTGCCTGTCACTTAGCGAAACTGACAGCAATTGAAGTTGGAAATTTATTGACAACCTCAAACAATGCAAATCATAAATGCTAACGAAGTCAATTTGACAAATAGATGCCAATGAGGCGGTGTTGCGCTAGAGGGAACAGAGAAGTGTGCGCCAGCAGCGACGCGATGCGGCTGAAATTGATTGACATTCTTTAAGTGGCGTTAAAAGTGCCTTTTCGCGCTTATTAAGTCTTTAAAAATGTGAGCCTTGAGTACGCTTGGGGGGCTTTGAATTTAAATTTGCAAAAGGTATGTTATTTTTTGTTAATTAAACTAATTTGTTACTTAATTGGCCAAGCAAAGGTAGAACTCATTTTGAAGCATTAAACATAAAATCAAAAGATTCAAATTAAATTCAGCACGGAGAGCCGGATGGATTCAATGATGACGAAACCTGCAAACGAAATGAGGACCATGAACTTCAGATGTATGTGGAAGATTTTATGACGTGGAATGTTAGGTCATTTAACAATCATCAATTAGTGGAGGCCTAGATTGCTGTAGGGTGCACATAACCACCATTCAAGAATCGCAATAGATAAAAGGAAGAATGGTGGTACATTCGGAAAACACAGCCTGTAAAACACCACCTCCGATAAAAGATTCAGGCTAATTGACTTTGCTGCGGTCCACGCCAGATCCGTGACAAAAGGACTTAGAGATCTCCTCTAAGCAAGTGTCAACTAGATTGACCACATTGCGTACGACACCAGCTCTCTAATATCACGAATTTCTTACCGGCCTTCGAGGTACGGCCACTGATACCCCGTGCAGTGATGTGGTAGAATGTTCCCGCAGTGATTACTAGCTTGTAAAATAGAGTAAGAGGCGACTTAAAGAGAAATCACATCTATAGACAATGGACATTATTGTGAACCTAGCGACACCTAAAAACTTTCCAACTAGTGTGCATGCAAATCCCTGGGTTGACAAGACTGGAGATCACCGGTACAGTTCTGGGTTTTACACAATCACAAGGAAACCCCAGATTTGACAAAGAATTACGATAAGCGCATTGAGCTAAACGGAAAGCATCAAGGGCGCCGTCGGTGCACAGAAGGACCCAAACACCTCCTGGACTCTACAACGAGAAGACTGAGGAACATCGACTTATAAGAAGACAAAAAAGGGAGTATGAGAAGTGCTCGAGTGGTAACTAGGGAACAATGTAGTAGAATCGATCGATGCTAAAAAATATTGAAAAAAACCACTTCTGTCAGGCAGTAGTGCCCCGTGGCTTATTCTGATCACCCGATATGGACGAAGCAAGGCTAGCTATATCTTATCTTAGGAACAATAAGTTCGCAGGACAATATGGCTCTTTCTATCAAATTCTTGTTCGATGGTAAGATATGGTCAGAAGAAAGCATTTTCGATTAAAGGAATCCCAGCATTTGTTTGCGCCATCCTCAAGAAAGAAAACTGTCAGAACTTAGTCAACTGCAAAAGTATATAACACGTTCATAACCTTTGATAGACAAGAGCTATAAGGAACGATACTCAGTTTTGGAACCCCTACTTTTGTTATTTTATTGCTATTATTACAAACAATGCTCAAGCGAAACTGTAATACTCGCACTGCTAGGAATGCCCATAGACTCTGTTTTCTTTCCCATTTTTACTTGCAGAACTTTAAAACAAATGTGCATCGGTACCTTTTTTTACTCCCTTCCTTATTTTTAACGCCCTTGCTAGGTTTAATCAACTTTATAAGAGTAGCCGACTTTTGATGTGAAAAAAATTATTTAAACAAGCCTATGCGCTGTCATGCAACTCTTTCTACATCACACTTGAAAAAATGAATTGCACGACTGGATCGCTCACAGATTCGAATAAAATTTGAAAAATATTAAGGAAAAAAAAGGTTTGAAAAAGTATGTAAGATAGTTTTTATTTAACAACTTTTTTCAAAAATAAAAAAAAATAATTTAAAGAATGCAAACTTAAGCAAAAAAATAATCTACATTTAAAAACAAAATTAAAAAAAAAATCTTACCCGTTAGAAAAAAAATTAAAATACAAAAAAAAAAGTTTTCGAAAATATTTTAAAATAAAATTACTAAGGCTACATCTTCCTGAATATCAATTTTGATTGAAATTGGATGACCAGTTTTCGAGAAAGTCGAAGAAAAATAACGGTTCTATGGGGATACCGTTTTTAAGCCCACCATCTTAAATTTTTTTCACCAAAACATAATATACACTTACAATAGTACACTGATTTTTTTTCCTAAAAACTCTTGCCGTTTCCGAGAAAAATAGCTTTTACTTAACGGTTTTATGACAGGTACCGTTAATATATGAGCTAAAGTAAAAAAATTAAAAAGTCCTCTGTAGAATGTCAAAATAACCTTATGCTAAAAATTTGAAAACGATTGCCCAAACCGTTTAGGCTGTAGTTCAATATACATCTGTACAGACCGACAGACAGACAGAATTTTGCCAGTAACTCAAATATGTTTCTCTATCATGGTAGTCGTGTTTGAGTGTTTTCTAAATTTTTTTCATCTGCACGAATGTATAACTTGCATTAATTACCTATAATCGCAAGTAAAAATAGTGCAGAGCTCACATACCGACACCAGGGGTAGTCTTTCGAAAATCTGTTCAATAACTCACATGCGCCCATATGCGATATTGACATAATCGGCAAAACACAGCGTGATGGGCATAGAACTCAATGCCGGCAAAACAAAGTCCTCAAGAATAGAGACCCAACTTCGACGTCATGGACAATCAATAAGTAACGACGTATGAATGTTTGAGTTCGTTGTCTTGTTGGAATTTGAAATTACTCTCAAGACCCAGCTTTTGAATGAAGATTTTCTTTCAGTATATTCAAGTATTGTGGTATCAATAAAAATAAGATTTCGAATTCCGGAAGAGGTCATACCTCCCCAGACCATAACATAGCCTCCACCTTGCTTTACTGTTGTGGTAAATTTTTTTTTGACTGAGAGCTGTGTTTGGCTCCTTCCACAACTTTAAACTCCAAAACTCCAAAACTTGATTCCAAAAGCAATCATCTCCATCCAGATCCAGAATAACTTTCAGACAGTTCTATAGAAGTTGTATTATAAGGGTTAAAGTCTAATACCCTCAGAATAAATGCTGGTGTGCCCCAGGGCTACGTTCTGTCTCCCAATCTCTCCCATTTTTATAATCCCCTAAACTACTTCGCTGATGACAGTACCTATAGTGTATACTTAGCTTTTCATAATCGTTTTGGAATCACACCCGTGAACAAGCATCTTCAACGGTGATGTATGTCAAGTTCATTAAATTCTGATCTTGACAGCATTATCAAACGGGGAATAAGAAATCGTGCAGAATTTAATGCGTCGAAAATACAATGCTGTCTTCTGTCTCAAAAGCGGAATACTCTTGCCACAATTCATGAGCAGCACTTAAATTAGGGAAGCCGATCATCTCAAAATTCTCGGTATGTGCATCACCAACAACCTCCACATCTGGGCGGGTGCTCCATCAATTCACTTGAGTCTCTTGGATCGACGGAATGTTTTAAATCTCTCTCTTTTCTACTGATATTTTCAAGTTCAATGTTTTGGAGAACTATAGAGATGCATTCCTCTTTTAAACCGGTTCACCATAATACCCACGCTTCCAGGAATGCCCACCAATGTACCCTCGAACCCAATTTCGGTCGTACGTCCTCCGAAATAAAAAGGGTGACCACAATCCCTTCAGTGTGTGTAAATTATTTAAAAAAAAAAATGAGCCCTAGCGTACTGCAGACACGTCTTCATATTTCCTTTGCGCATATATACCGCCTTCTTGCAGCTCACTTGGCCATTATAACCGTGCCTATTCAGGATGTTTCTTATGGTTTGTGATGACATCAATTCCATCAATGGTTTTTTTAAGTTTCCTAGCGGGAGTACTTTGTCGATGATCTTCTTCACAACTTCTTTAGTCGTTTTTCTAATCGACTGTCATTTTTTTTGGGTGTCCTGATCTTGGTCCATTTTGTATTGTTTTTTTTTTTTATTTCTCAAGTACATATGGAAAAGAGAGATTATTCTTCTTTCCTTATCTTGATAATCACTTCTTTAGTAGTTGCCATTGGGTGCTTATTTTTGCTTTTCATTCAAATATAATGGAATATTGTATTACCCGTAAGATTAAATGTCACTTACGAGTAATATTAATGATATATTGTATCTGAGTGACAATTAAGAACGTTTTAACTTACCAAAAACAAAGTTATCTTGGAACAAGCAACCTTTTGGAAAGAAAAATCAGAAAGAAGACTCTCTTTCCGTGTTACCACCTTTTACCTTTATAATAATAAAATTGAATTAATTAATGAAAGCCTATAAGAATGTCTTACGAGTTTGAAATACTCATCAATTCGTTTTACAATATTCACATTTTTATAACCAACAATACAAATAATACCACCAGTTTTTACTTTTTTTTATCAACATTTCTCTTTTGCACTTACTACGACCTCAAACCAAAAAAAAATCTTTAAAATTAATACCCAAAGCCGATCTTATTCGATATCACAGAAACCAACTAAAAGCGTCACCTATTCGACATGTCCCACCAGAAAGTTTGATTTATTATGCGAACCACCCTAAAAGGCAGTCAGTGGCCTAAAACTCCCACGATCTTTGACATCATTTACGAAAAAGAAGGCTAGATCATCATCAGTTTTATTCGTCAACAAATCACTTTTTCTGACCACAATCTATATGGACACATTAAGAACCACCTTTCAAGTTTCCCGCCTAACATTTCAAATGAGCTGTCATTAGTTACACACGTTTACCTTCGGTTCGTGTCATTTTGAAGCACGCTACCCGATGGCAAATCAAAAACAAAATATTAAAAAAAATTTGCCACACTCGGTGGTGATGACCCAAATTTAACGCCCAATAGCGTCCGCTAACTTAGGCCTCCAACCATCAGACGAACTTGGAACTCTAACTAACATCTCGTTGTCTACTTAATCAATGATACATGATGGGCATCCGTTCTCATTAGAGGGACGAACTTCGCGGGTGAAATTCTTCTAATCAATTAATTCATTAAGTTGGTGCGTGAGCGCATTTGTATCTGTTGGATGGCTCAGAGGCAAAGAACTAATAAGAGTTTGGTATTCTGCGCAAGACAGCAATAGATTGATCCGCAAAGAAGCTGTCTAGTAAAATTTAAAATGTGATTAAATTTTTTCTTTTTTACGGATTTTCGACAGAAAGGTGTTGGGAATTGTTTAGCAATCACGAATTTCTTTAAAAAAAAGTTCCGTTGATTGATTAACCAGCCCAGAACTATCTGGACACTTCAGTTTTTGTTTTTCACTTCCTGACCTTTGTGAAGAATAAAACTTGTTTTGATGAGAAAAGCTGAAAACAAAAAAATTGATCAAACAAAATTAAGCGATTTTAATTCAGGCTATGAGCCACAAGGGTTATATTATTGAGCTTTATTAAAAGCCACAGGTGAGAGAAAACGGCACAAATCGTGATAATTAATTTTAGCTTTGCGGAACTATTCACACAAATATCAAATTTCATTTTATCCAAAAGAAATTGCATTTGGGGTCAATCGTTTAATAAATGTTGAAAGAGTTGAAACTTGAAAGACGCTGCGCCAATAGATAGTATGGTCGTTCTTGGGGTCTAGAAAACAAATCAAATCATACAATGTTGCAAATGAGTCATATGAGCCACGAAAGCCTCATATAAAAAAAAAAATAAACAACAGCCAAAGTAAGTTGACTCTACAAGTGCTCTGCCTGGTAATGGTTTTGAACTGAGCAGGAATTTTCGGAAAATACTGAAAATGAAAGTTTTACAAATGCATCGTTTTTCCCAGAGAAGGAAGGAATAAGTTTGGGTTCTTCTGACAAACTTAATTGTTTTCAACCCTACTAAACGATTCTTCATGTCAAAATAGGTCACAAATCAATCCTCTCTTAAGCTCTGGAATGATCTTCGCCCAATCGGGTTCGGTAAAATGAAGGTTGCTCAAAATTTACCTGTTCCAAATGAATTGACTGAAGATTTCATATTGAGAATCAGTCCAAGTCAGGGTTTTGTGCCTAGAGAGTAGTGACCAAGTTCTTTATGACTTGAATTTGAAAATGATTTTCTCTTAAAAGTTGAAGTTTTGAAAAGCATTTGTTCTATAGGGTTCGATGTTCTTAGAGAGAATGGGGCGCCAATATGTTTATTTAAAATTATAATGCCGTTTGTTTTGTATGTATGTTTTGAGCACCTTGACTAATCTTTTTAATTTCTGCATTGCACCCTCAACATTTCTAGATAGCCGGAAAATCGTCATAATGCTAAGCCGAGCTCAGATTTTCTGTGAAAAGTGTTTGAGAATATTCCGGCTTAATGTTTTACAAATCATATTAGTATCTCTTAATTACTAACACCATTTCCGTCTGGGTTTCGTGCAAGCGATAGCTGTCAAACTGCCTTAACACTAGTAAGTTCTTGATGATATAAAGTTTAAATATGATCTGGAAAATGGAAGTAAGTTTTTTAATTCTTATTTCTGAATTACATTGCATTACATTTTAATCTACTCCGCTACAAACAGAGATATTTACGAACACTGGCTACTGAGGCCATCTGTTCACACAAGACAACATTGATGCAAGACAGAGAGACATAGAGAAAAGAAGAAAGAGTGAGAGATAACAAAAAACACAATTTTTTAAACAAAACGCAGTTGGTTTTCGGACGGTCCTCAATCGACTACTTACCACGCGCAATGATGCTTGATTGCGATGATATATCGGAAAGAGATGCTTTATCAGAGCCAAGGCCCGTTGATTTCTGAATTACAATTCTCGTTTGGAGCATATAATCTATCTAGTTGGACAGAAGTGGATCGATGTTGACAGAGTCCAGAATTTGCCAAATCGCCAAATCTGTTTCGATATTATTGAAGGTCATGTCAATGTCAAAAAATGCTTCTGAATAAAAATCTTTGAAGTTTATTGATTTTTCGATAGATTCGACCACCCGATATTATCAAACATTCTCTGAATATTTTCACTAAAGTGGTCAGTCTTCTGTTTAGGTATGTGGATCAAGGTAATAATCCATCAGGCCCTGCAGATTTATATGCTGAGAAGGACTCTTTGGCCCAAGCAAACTTCTTCCAATCTATGATTTGGTTACCTTATTAAAATAATGTTTATGGTTGAGATTCCATCTATACAGGATGTATCGAAATACAAATTCAAGGAAGTGACTGTTCATTGTACTTTCCGGTGTCTTATGGAAGGCTTGAGCAATGTACACTTTTGAAATTACTTTTATGGCACTAGCAGCATCATTTGTAAATTCTATGTCAGTATAATTTTTTTATAAAGCCGGGTTGTAACGCTCTATTACTCTATAGCTAGCGCCGTTAGTACTAAATATGTATAATGAAGACTCAACCAACACCTGGATGAAGGCCATGTTGGAAAGTCGAACCAAAGCATCATCTTCTGAAGATTTGTTGGTTTCTTAATATTTTCTTAATACTTTTAACTTAATTATTTGAAGAAATAGGGTTATAATACCATGGTTTGTTATAATGACCTTGAGATCATTATCAGAGGCAAGTATTGTGATACTGTTAGCAATATCAAGCAATGTCCACTAAATAAAGGAGTAGTGTTGTGACCGAGAAAGGAAATGTGTCTATGGACACAAAAGCAAAGCAAAACTAATAAATACTATTAAATTCGAGTTGGATCGAATGCTGCTACGATGCATTTCAAACTCTAACCAAACACAAAAAGGTTTCACTTGGTTGGGCTATGCACCAACTCACTAGGTTATTGGAAGCAATGACGTTGCAGACGAAATAACCAATTCAATTGCAAGTAAAGGGTCTTCCAATAAGGGCTTCCGAACTTTGACAGTTGATAGCGGCCATCTTGGTGAAGCTACATCTGTCAGATTGGATGTCGTTTATTCAGTCTGTGTTGCCAAATCACCATGGACTGTATAGCGCTCAACAACACGTGCAAATGATAAAATTGTTTTATCAAAATGGGGGTTCTGTTCGGGCCACGTTCAACGCGCTTCGCCCATTGTACGGTCCCCATAATGGTCCTACCGAGATGACTATTCGAAATGTGGTGGATATATTTGAGTCTACTGGTTCAGTAAACTCATCGACGAAACGCAAGATCTGCCGTCATCCGTGAGTGTGTGCAGGAGAATCCAAGGCTGTCGATTTCGCGTCGCTCACAAGAACTCGGCCTTTCGCAGACCAAAACTTGGCGAATTTCGCGCCTTGACTTGAGCCTGCACCCGTACAAGACTCAACTGACCCAGGAGCTGAAGGTAAACGACCATAAACAACGACGTGTGTTCGCTGAATGGGCTCTGGACCAGTTGGCAACTGACCCTAATTTTCATCGCAAAAATCATCTTCAGCGATTAGGCCCATTTCTGAATGAATGGGTACGTCAAAAAACAAAATTGTCGAATTTGGGACGATACCAATCCATATGAAATCCAAGAGCGTCCAATGCATTAACATTCATCAATGTGGATTTTAGGCTGGCAGCGTCATCGGTCCATATTTCTTTGGCCAGGTAATCACCGTCAACTGCGAGCGCTATAGGTCGATAATTAGGAACTTCTTTTGGTCTGAATTGGATGATATGGACACCAACGACATCTACATTCTGGACGAGTGATTTAAGGGCATGATCATCTCATGTGAAGGTGATGTGAACTGGCCACCGAGATCGTGTGATTTGACCCTATTAGACTTTTTCTTCTGGGATTTTTTTAAGTCGCAGGTCTATTCGAATAGGCCACAAACTACAGCGGCCCCCAAAGCCAACATAATCAAGCCATCGGGCAAATTTATCCTGATTTATGTGTCATGGAAAATTCGACACTTCTAATGCCTGCCACCAAGAGAAGACGCGGCGGACATTTAAACAATGAAATATTCCACACATAATGGCATCGATAGGCCTTTCAAAAGAATACAAAAATTCGATGATATCTCACGCAGACTTTGTTTTATTTAAATTTAAAGTTAGGAAGCGCTTAATAAAAGACCCTTTATTAACACATTTTGCATTTTTTTTCTTAATTTTATTATTTAAAGTTATCTTAAAATAGACTTCTTGTCAAGGGGTCATTTGAGAATATTTGTGTTTTTATTATCTCAAACAAAAATTGCCTAAGCTTAAATGGACCAACATTTTAAAACGAGTAAGTTTTTGTGTTCATTTTTCAAATACTTTTTCTAAATCAAATATAAAAAAGTTATTTGATTGCAACAGTAGGGTATCAAGCATATTCTAAGACACGCCTGCGTATAGATTCAGTTTGATATAGAACTTTAGAAATTTGCTTAAGCGAATCAGAGAATTGAAATTTACTACCGAAAACAAAATGGGTACAGATAATATAATTTGCCAATTTTAATCCGGCTTGAAGGACCAACATGTAACCAGCAGGTTAATAAAGTCGATTTCGAGAATTTAGTTAATTCACAATTGAATGGTATTTAAGACTGTTCAAACTGTACCTTAAGTCCTTAACAAAAAATAAGGAGACCTACCTATTAATTTTTGAGGGAAAAGTCAAACGAGCATTTCCTCACTTTAAGTTCTAAGAATGAAGTAATTTTTTGAAGGCCTTGTTTATTATCGTATTTAATTGTTACGCCGAGGTGATTTTTTTTTTAAAGAATTAATAACGTTAGTAGATGGAGGTAAATGTAGTCTAATAAGTAAATGTTTTTTTTATAATAAATTTATTTATTTATTTGATTTTTACTCAAAAGTCAAAAACGTAGATTTAATAATTTAAGGCCCAAATGTAGGTTATACCTTCACAAACATAAAATCCAAATTAAACCAAAACTAGCATACTTACTAATGTGTATATATTCAGACTTTAACGCATTGAATAGTTTGTGCATCTTACCTGAAAGAAATAAAATAAAATTAAAATTAAGAATAACGAATATTTCATAAGTTGCATTAAAAAAGTGCAAAATTTGTCATTATGCACTGTAGAAGCTCAGTAAAAATAATTAAGAGAAAAGAAAAATCTTAAGCGATGACTTAATTCTATCACAAAAAACCAATAGTTCGAAAAATGACGTCACTTCCGAAGGCACAATGAATAGCTTCCCATTTGTATTTAATGGAAAAGACCAACGAAAAACTTCAAGTTGACTTTTAATGCCTCTTAAAGCTATGAACATAGTTATTATTAAATAATCAGTCGATGGTGGTGGAACTGACAATATATCATTTAAGTCGATAAAGAAATAACAACAGTTTTGGATTGAAATGAAATTTATGTTATCACTTTAATGACAAACATGTGACAAATACGAAGTCAAGCTAACCAAAGTAAATATCTACTCGCATAGATAAATAGTTACCTTGATAAAATAATTTTCTGATTTGTTTACATCAAAAACCTCGTTAAGCAGTCAGTTAGTTTTGTGGCACATTTGGCGTTGTCACTATCAATTTCGATATATTGATATCTTTAAGTACAAACATATCTTCAAGAAGCGTTGTCATTATTTTTTTTTCGTTTGTGAGTAGTGTAGAATGTTTTTTTGTTTTAAATTTTAGTGACGGATTTTCTTCATACTATTTCATCGGAAAATGGAGTATTTTAACAATTTTAACCTATTACATTTGTTAAGTTTTAAATACTTGTAATTTTAAATAAAATGGCAATTTTCGAAATTGCATTGTATGTTTTGGACAGTTGAAGGTAAGTTAATTTATAAATTTTTTGACACCGTATCGCACTAGGCTGGCTGGTTAAAATGATAACAAAAATTTTAAGTTGTACCTTTTCACTATACTTACTATAAGGCAAGTTATGTATTGGTAAAAAAAACTGAGGTAACAATCAAACATGACATTACGATGATAGAGAAACATATTTGAGTTAGGGGAAAAATTATGCCTGTCTGTACGGATGTATTTAAAACTACAGCCTAAACGTTTAGCCCTCTCGTCTTCTACATTTAAAACATAATGTTATTTTTACATTCTACTATTCCAAATAATTTTTTAGTTCAAATATTAACGGAATCTGTTATATATGTAACCATTAAGTTAAAGCAAATTATTCGGCGAAACAGCTAAAAAATTTTTTATAAAAAAAATCAGTGCAGGTGTGGATTATGTTACCTCCCATAGGGCCGTTTTTTTCTCCGACTTTCTCGAAAACTGGTTGACCGATTACAATCAATATTGATATTCAAGAAGATGTACTAAGCCAAAATTATTTTACATTGAATTATTACCGAAAAACGTTTTTTTAAGCATTTTGAATAATATTTGAAAATTGTTTTTTTTTTTTTTTTTTAGAAAAATTAATAATTCGAAGATGACTCGATGATTTTTTTTTTAATTTTTCAAGGTCCACACCAAAGAAACATTTGTTAAAAAAATACATTTCTGAAATGTTTCCCATTTGTTTAAAAAAACATTTCATAAACATTTCAAAAATGTTTCACTAAGCATCCAGACCTAAATAAACATTTTTAGGTGTGTCCACACCAAAGAAATATTTTATTTACACATTTCCGCAAAAACATTTAAAAAAAAACATTTCAGAAATGTTTCTTTCTTTTCTTAAAATGCTTTTTAAATGTTTCTGAAATATTTATTAAGGTCTGGACGCTTCACGAAACATTTCTGAAACGTTTCCCTTCCGAACGGAAAACTTTCTTTACTTTTCAAGAATTTTAATCTACATAGTTGACAAGTTTTTAGTTTTTATTTGTTTATATTTTGTTCATGATGACAAAACGTGACGCTATGATTGCTACTTTTTTTACAATCCTCCTTGACGTATAAAACTGGATACATTAAATGGGAAACAAATAAACATTTCAGAAATGTTTCTGAAAGAAAAAAAAAACATTTCAGAACATTTCTGATAATAACCGTAAAATTTTTTTTTTAAATTTTACCTACGATTGAACCGCTGTGATTACCTGCATACTTTTTCGAAAACGACGCCGGTGAGGCGTCAATGGCAAAATGATGATAACCAATTTCTAATGGTCAAAATTGAATCATATGGACCTAGACGACGATGTGTGGTTTCATCAAGACGGCGCTAGTTTCCACACAGCGGATTGTCATTCTGCATGATCGTTTTGAGGGTATAGTTATCTCTCGCAGATGTGGTCATCATTTTGTTCCGGCTAAATCCTTTTTCCTGAAGTCGCAGGTCTAAGAGAATAAATCACACTCGATTGATGCCTTTCATACGGATCTATGCAAAATTCATTGTAAAATTGGACCTATCGGATCCGAGCCACAATAAGAAGCCGAGGCGAGCATTTGAACGATGTCATATTCCAAACATAAAGGCATACATTCAAATAAAACAGAATTTTCTTAGTAACTTACACACATTACCATTTTATTGCATTTTAACATCTACCCGCCCTTATGGAAAAGCCCAGTAAACCGCCCTTCAACACCAAAAGATGCATCCGTCTCCAATTCACGGTTACTTACCTTTCAAGAAAGAAAATGGGCCTATGAAACTAACTGAACTAAAACTAAAAACCCGCTGAATTCGTTAGATACTTGTAATAATACACTTCTTGTAATACAGATTAAACAATAAAAGCTGTTTTCTCTTAAAATAAACAGCTTTTAAAAGCGATAGCTATCGCTTATTTCTGATTGTTATGATTGTAATCGATCGGAAAAGAGCACACAATTCCTCTGAAAACGAAACATCTCTTTTGAAAAAAAGCTTTATTGAAGATCATGTTTCATATTTTTATCGCAACAGCTAAATCTCTTTACTTCAATACTTGAAGATATACTTTTGCAATCTGAGGTTGCAATTGCTTTGCGTTTAATTGACTAATGAAGTTAACCATTAATTTAATAAAGGCGCTCATGACCGCCAGAGACTCTCCCTTCGTGGATCATTCAACTTTTAACAACATGCAAGATGCAACACCATTGAGTGTCGGTGACTTGCAATTGAAACAATGTGTCTCATTAATTTGATATAATTTGTTTGCCAAGACAGATTAAATCATCAAATGAGCGCCAGCGAAATGAAGACATTGCACTTCCGTTATAAGAAAATTAGGGATTTTCAATGGAAGCATACAAGTATAAATACACAGCCCTTCTCTTCCACAAAAAGAAGACACGTTCCCCCTATGATTACGTAAGGGCCATGTAATTGAAGTGCTTAAGCATGTTGAATGAAGAAATTACATGGGTTAAAGTGTTTTGAATGGGATCCTCGTCGAAGGTGTGTTATTATTGAAATTGATATGCATCTGAAAAATTTGGATTGGATTTTTGGATATATTGTGTTTTCACATTTTTTCTGTTGTTGTTCTCTTCTTGTTACTCAATTTTTGACCTAGTAATTATTTTTGGAGGAACTTGTTGAAATTTTGAAATTCATCGGAAAAGAAGAAGAATAACCGATGGAGACTCCGCCTTAATTTGCATGCCCAAATGATTAGCGAAAGATTGAGAATATTCTGAAAAAAGAAGTTTATGGAATAATTTTAGCTTATTAAAAATTTTTTTTTAAATAAGTGTGAGTAAGAGTTTCAATTTTTTTCGAGTGAGTTTTAAGGCTGACGTGAGATCATCTCAAATATTGGTCATATGTTAATTTGTTTACTAAATAGGTTTATTAGAAGGTCAATAGCGGTTCTTTTCTCTATCGGCGAAGGAAACGATAAAATTAGCATTAAAAATATGAGTTTGTGTATCTGATGTTTTGAGCAATGTAGTTCAGTAGATGTTAAGTCTCGCAGATGTAAATCAATGTTGATAGATAGATATTTCTTCTTTTTAAATTAAAATTAAGTCACATAAAAGAAAGGTGTATTCTTTGTTGAAAGCTGTTGTGATAGACCGACTTTTAAATAAATTACCATACCATTAGATGGGCTTTGATTGAATGAGAAGCAGCACAAGATAAGTTTTCACATCAATAGCTTAAGATAAATTGAAATATAATTGGTATAACATGATTTTTAAATACAAATAAACAACAATGTATTATTCTTTAAAATGTTAAAAGGTTATTTGTTTATTTGGGAAAATATAAGAATGCATTGCGTCGAATCCTCAAGAATAAATCTTGGATAACGTTTTTTTTGTGATCGAAGAAGATCGGACGGTAGGAACTGCTTTTAGCAAGCGCATAAGATGAATGAGTGACTTCGCCCGTATCACGATCTGGAGAACAGGGTTATGCTGAATAATTGTTACCTAAAAAAAGAGCATTACATTAGCGGGAGGCAGTGGTGCAGTAGATAAGATGTTTGCTTGTTACGCGAGAGATCCTAAGTTCGACTCTCAGTTTCGAAACCAATTTTTCTAACTCCTAGTGCAAGCTGGAGTCGTCCGCGAGTTTTAAGTAAGAAAATAGTCACCTTATTCTTGATCTACTGCGCGAAAAAAAAATCTTTTATACCTTTCTAGTTCTTCTTACTAGTGTCGTGCAACATTCCGATTGCATTATAAAAAGGCATTGTGCCTTACAGACACATTGTTAAAATATTATTATTATTATAATGGCGATTTGAACATCTTGGTTTTACAGGATTCACTTACGAAAACATTGCAAAAATTGCCAACATTGCCGAGCAGAACGGGCCATTTAAACCAGAGACTTTAGATAACTGTTAGACCCACGAGGTGTTCTCGAAAAAAGGCCAAATGACCCCTCCAGCGTAGACAGCACATCATGCAGTAACTTTGAGCGAGGTAAATGGCTCATCGATGCTCATACGCGGATTTTAGGTTCCCCAGAAGCGATAATTTTTCTAATTAACCTAACCCGAGAGATGGAAATGAATGCTTTGAACACCAACACGCAATTGACACCTTAGGTGATTTTCTTAATTTACGACCCCGCGCCGCGTTTAATAGAGGATCGAGACATTGCCATTGTAGCTTGAGCGAGGCAGAGCCTTTCCTTTGGTTTCCGTTTATAAAACTTGAATCTTGCATACAAACTGTCAAAGCTTGTGCAGCATTGCTATCTAAGAGTGGAAGCTTTTTGTAAATCTCCTCCAGTATTTTGGGATCAAGGTCAAACTACTTATGGAATTGATTTTAAGTAATTTTTTATCTAATCTAAGAATTCCGCCCATGGATAGTCAATCAACCAATTACTATTCACCCCCAAATTCTTTATTGCCACTGTCATAAATCTGACATATAAGATAATACTCTGGCATTTCATGCAAATTATCAACAACCAAAGTTAAAAACCTCACAATTGCAATCAATCCATCCCCTGTGGCATGGCCGCACTACACAAACAACTATTCCACTGAATTATTTTGGCCCTGTTTTTTGTCCCAAGATACAAACAAAAAAGATTTCAAAAATTAATAAAAAAAATAAAAACACTCGAAAGTTACAATGGCTTTTGGGTGCCAACACATTCTTCCCAGCGCGCCATTAGTCAATCCCATAAAATTGAATGGCAGGCATTTTGTAATAACCCGCTCCCGCGGACTGTGCGACGCCACAAATTTATAATTCTTCATCTCATTGATTTGGGCCATAACTCATGGTGCTTGTGCATCATGTTGTGATGCCTGAACTCCGCATGATGCAGCAGCAGGTGCATCAGCAGCGATCGCTTGGCTTATCCGTGTGCTATGATGATAAATAATGATTAAGTTCCAAATTGAGGGGCTATCTTTTGGGCGTTAATCATGCGGCTCAGGCGCATCGCCTTTACCGGAAACCAGGCAAAGAGTTATATTTCAAAAGTTATCGCATGTGTGTGAATGGTATGGTGTGGGAACATGAGGGTTCTTTTTTTGCGAAAAAATAAATAAATAAATTGCAAACATCATGGAAATAATCATTATAATAATTGAAATGCTACATAATGGAGGGAACATGAGTTTCCGCTTGAAAATAAATAAAACAAACTTGACATCGTGTGCGCTGACCGAGTTATCGCAAGTGTCCACGCGGACAATCCAAAGGGAATGGAATAAGAGTGACGCAGAAGATTAAGTACTTCAGTATTTTTGGATTTGCAGATTCGCAGTTTGATAGCCCAAATAAGATGTTTTGCGAAACCAAACCACTGCATCGGCACAACAACCTACGTGAACGGAACACCTCTCCCTGCATATGCGATTCAATGTGCTCATTTCTCTTCATCGTGTTCATTATGAAGTCATCTCAGAAATGTCATTTTATTGCAGATACATTGGAAAGATATAAATAAGTAAGTTAATTGTTTGACATGAATTCTTTGATGCCATCAAGGGTATGGCTTAGGGCCATTACTTTTTTATTTATTTAATATGCTTCAAAACTTTAAAGAAAAACTATTTTTGATATGATAGTTAAGAACAATGTGCAATGTACAGGGTGGCGCACGAATCGTGTTACAAAAATAAAACGTAATAACTTTTTTTCTGTGTGAGTAATCGGCTTATTTTTTTTTTATTTTGTAGGTTACTATTTAGATTTATAAAAATGGATGCTTGGGATACGGAGAAAAGAATTTGGATAGTGCAACGGTACCATGCTTTGCAGTCCGTCATTTCCGTCCAAAGGGAATTTAGGCGGGAGTTATGCGGTAATCCCCCGAGTAGATGGACCATTATGAGGTTTGTAAACATGTTTGCCGAATCTGGAAGCATCGCACGAAGGCCGTACCATCAAAATCCCAATGTTCGGGTTCAGGATACAATCGGAGCAGTAGCATCTGCAATACAGGCCAATCCGAGCGTTTCGAACCGAAACTTATCGGGGCAAATTGGAATTAGTAGACGGTCATTACAACGGATACTTCATGACGATTTAAACTTGTTTCCGTACAAAGTCCAAATTACTAGCAAGTTAAACCCTCAGGATTTGCCTGTTCGCCTGGAATTTTGCCAAAAAATGATATCAATGGCCGAAGAAGACAACACATTGATCAATTGTTTGTTCATGTCTGATGAGGCCCATTTTGATCTTAACGGCAATGTAAACAAGCAAAATTGCCGTATATGGAATGAGTCTAATCCAGAAATGCTCCATGAGACGGAACTGCACCCAGAACGAGTCACTGTGTGTGCGCAGTTTCATCAAGGTGTATTGTCGGGCCGTACTTCTTTGAAGAAAACGGTGTAACCGTTACTGTCAATGGGGACCGTTATATAGCCAGACCAGTTATGGCGGAGCTAAACAAAAAATTCGCAAACAAATTAATTTCTAGGAACTCCACTCTTCGCTGGCCCCCAAGGTCACCTGACCTGACTGCACCAGACTTCTTTTTATGGGGTTATGTCAAGCAAGAGGTGTATAAAACGAAGCCC
Organism: Platycheirus rosarum; assembly: GCA_963971375.1. Classification (NCBI taxonomy): domain Eukaryota; kingdom Metazoa; phylum Arthropoda; class Insecta; order Diptera; family Syrphidae; genus Platycheirus; species Platycheirus rosarum. Next base: position 122,621,631 of record OZ020509.1, on the reverse strand, counting down.
AGGAATTTAACTGAATTAAAGCGGTCCATAACGACAATAATTGAGGCGATCCCAACTTCAACTCTTCAGGCCGCAATGAATAATTTTTTGACCAGGTGCCGCATATGCGTGGGAGAGCGTGGAGGTCATTTGCGGTCTATAATCTTTAAAAACAACTAACTATTTAAAATTAAATTTAATTTTCTAACCAATGAAAAAAAATAAATGAAATACATCGATTAAAAAAAAAGTTATTTGAATTTCTTATTGTAGCACAATTGGTGCGCCACCCTGTAGCTAACATTAACATAAATACTCTTTATAACCATTTTTGTGGGGATGGATGATAGGAGGAAGTTTATCGCCGTATTCGGACGGCTACATAAGATGCCCATTTTCAAGGTAAAGTTAACTCTCAAAGGATTTGTCAGTTCTCAGGAAATACAAGGTGACTAACTCAGAAAATCGAAGTCTTCTTCTCGGTAAGGAATCTCCTTCGATATGTTGTCTATGGTCTTATAAAATTCATTTTGTTTTATTTTATTCAGAAGGAGTTGATTACGCAAATGCTTAATCAAACAGTTTTATTTTACCTAATGCACATTTTGATTTTGAAGATCTTATGACTCTATTAATAGATTATTTCCAAAACCATTTGTTTCCGGTCCGAAAATGAATTAATTAAAATTGCCCAACTTCATGTGCGGTAGATGCAGAACATCTTGAGTTATTTTGAATATTCATTGAAAGCTTAACAAAAAGATTTCCAAAATGATTTTGACTACTACATTTTTTGTTTGTATCTAATTACTAACGATATCTCATTTGCTTTGAGATACAAATAATGGCCCTGCATTGTTTAATGGAGTTGATCAGATCATTAAATTTACTTTTCAATCTTTGATAAATGTTTTGGCATTAATGCATTCAGTGTTCTTATTATTATTATAAAGGTCTAAAGGCAGCCGTGTGAACTGAAAGGTTAGCCTAATGGGAAATAAATTAAAACAAAAAAACTCATCTATTATAATGGGACCACCGGAAGCGTTAATTCCAGAACTAAATTAAAAAAAAAAAGAAAAACAATGTAACGAAAATGATCTGTTTTCATCGTTTCTTTGAGATATATTAAAAAGGAGACAAGATAAGCTCCTGACTGAATTTAAATTGTACCGACTTAGCACATACATATATTTTCCAATATAAGTAGTAAAGTTAGTCTTTAAGAGGTAGTCAAATGACGTACAAATTGTAAGATTTCAATTTTGTGACAATATCGGTTTGGTTTGTGTGTATTAAACTTCTTCGTTTTGGAGTGTGTAGAAAATACACTTTTTGTTTAAAAAATCTAATAATTCCTCTGTTAAATTTGGTACATATTACCCTAAAACTAATTCTAATGTTTTATAAAATAATCAGTTCTCTCAAAATATTTATGTTGGAGGCGGTAGGCCTCGAAGATTTGTCTACGAGGCGAAGTCATCCCCCAAACAACGTAACCACGTATCAGCTTAACTAAATAGTTATCGGTGTATAGAATCTTGTAAGGATAATAGTGTTTGTAATTCGACTAGGTGTTCTGTGTAGTCCAAGTCAGGTACGAAAACATTGTCTCTCTGAATCTTTTCCATTAGAAATAGTGCAACGTTGAACCATACAGGCCATAAGCAAATCACCACTATTCCATTATATTATAAAACCGTCTTTCCAGGGTAAAAGCTCCACTGGCCCTGGCCAGAGAAGCATCTACATTTCGATTAAAATACAACTACTGCTCTAGACAGATACTAAGTTTTAGTATCCCGTTTTGGTATCGCGATCACTAACCTTCGCCAGTTCTTTATCCAATAAGAGAAATATTGTGGTAGAATTCACTCTTGACAACAAGCTTTCTACCATACCAGTAGTAGTTTAACAATGCTCTATTTTGTTATCTTCAATCTTCCAACGATTACCTTCTAACATTTCAAATCACCAACACGAGCAACAAGCAGTCGTGCTATGTTCAATTTGACATTAAAAACTAACTTAGACGTGAAATGAATGGTGTCATACTTTAAGGCGGAACAGTTTGTCTGGAGTTATACACCTAGTTGGACAGAGCTCTGATAGTCGGAAGAAGATTTATCGACCGAAGATTCGCAAGATTGGAACTGTTTTTGGGAAGGAGATGGCTGTCTTCCAACTTACTGAATATACATTATGAAACGGCTATTTACAATGATCCAGCAGAGCTCTGTTCTTCAGATCGCGATTCAAGGGCGAATGCACTCATTCGCCTCATACATTCGGTCTATCGGTGATGGTCTATCGGTGATGGTCTATCGTTAATTGGTTGATTTATACTGTACATCGTGTAAACTTATACAACTAAATATTAAAATGTAAAGATATCTCCAATCTTCATGTTTCCAACTCAGATCTCAAGCCATTAGATAATGATTTTCATCTAAGTGCTTACTATGGCACTCGATAAGTTTTTTATGCTCTGGCGCAATATTAGTCATATGAAGCTTTGAAAAAATGGGCAATTTCATATACAAACTTATGACTGTAAAAAAAAAAACTAAAAAATAATCCAATCGCTCATAATTCCTTTTCCTAAACCTATAATAATGATGGCATTTAAAATGCTTAATTCAAGGATTAAAAACCATTTAAACTCATCTGTCATCTAAAGAAGCTAAAATAAGCTTATATTCAAGTTTCATAACACATATTTAGCCTAAGCAATCCTAAGTTTAAGAAGAAACTAAAAAAAATTCTTTCTAAACTATGACTAGAATCACCTACCGATTAAATATGCAAGTAATACCTACACAAACTATTATAAGAAAAGAAACAATATTTGTTCTTAAAAAAAATAAATTAAAAATAAACAAATTAAGGCAAGTTCATTGATTTTTACAAACTAAAAACAAACGAATTAATAAACTGAACATAACAAAAACCCGCATCATCATTCACAGACATTTCAATCATAACTAAAAGAAACACACTAATTTAGCCAAATTGTTTAAGAGCACAACTGACGATATTAAAGAGTAAAAATTATTTGCGTTCAATGAACTCCATTCAAATTTAAGAGAAAAGAAAGTTGTCGTGAAAGCTCCAGTGTTTATTTTTAGCCACCCACTCCCACTCCCGGAAGCAAAGTGTCATTGCTCACAGATAAAACAAGTGCGTTCTCTTCGTCATCAATTTCAAGTTTGTTCCCCTCTCTTGAAACAATGTTGAACTTGAAAAAAAAAATACGCAACCAACACCAAGGTTGCTTGATTCTCTGTCACGAGCAGCATGGTCATGGGCAAGATCATGGCAAAGACCATTAACTTGATCTTCAAGCTTTATGTTGCCGGTGTCGTTGGTTCGATCGATGGTACAAACAAAATTTACAATACGTATCACAACCAAAGAAGCAATATGTTGCGCAACATTTTTGTTCGAACTGTTCCGATGAAAGCTATTTCGATGAGAACACTCAGAATGGCGTTTAAGGAATTGAGAGCGATCATTGGCCCGGTCGAAATGGAAATAAATTAGGAGAAAGAAATGGCAAGGAGAAAGAATTTCACAAAGAGTAAGAAATTCTTTAAGCAAAGATCTAAGATCGGTTAGTTAGATAGAGCAATTTCTTGGCCTTCTTGTGTTGCAGTTTTCTCTTCAAGATGGATACGATGTTGAGAATACAACTCCAAATATATTGTGATGGAAGTTCTTGTACCCATTCAACGACGGCGACGATGGTGATGATCATGATCATGGTCGCTATATCATGGTCGTCATGATAATGATGATGGCATGAGGCATGATGATGATGGTGGTATGGCCGCCCTGGTCATGGTTGGAATACACCGAACGTATAGAAAACGACGAGATGGAAGAATGAGAAGACGAAGAAGATTGTGTGTGGAAAAGTCAACACGACACGAGAAAAAATTCTTAAAGAAGTCTTCTAACTTATATAACAACTCATTACCTTGGCATAGACTTTAGTTCCACGGCGACCTTACAACGGTCAAGTTCGTTTATTTTTTTGGAAGAACTGTTTAGAAGTTTGTGGTTGGTGTGTTTGTGAAGGGAGGCACAGAACTTTCATAAAGAACATATTTGTGCTGAAAAAACCAAAATTAAATAGCTAATTCAATAGAGGATAGCAAATTTATTTTGCAAAAAGAAATATTTTTTGGAAAATTTTCCTTTGCGCACCGCAAATTTTTGGTTAGTTATTTATTGAGAAAATTTGTGGTTGCGTTTTTTGTTTTCGGGAGTTAATATTTTGTCTGATCAAATATTGGATAACAAAACAAATGGATTAGAATTTAGTGCAATTAACTAAGTCAAGAAGTGAAAAAAAGTGATATAGAAAAAAATTATTTTAATTAGAAATAATTTTTTGGGAATTCAAAATATATCTTTGTTTGAGAATAAGGTGTTCAAGGAACGATATCTTATTTCAGTAACAGAATTTCTATTAAAGGTGAGTTAAGCTCGAGTGATGGTTAAATATTTTTTAATGTAATTAATAACGGTTAGAATTGAGAAGTTTTTAACATATGCAGACACATTTGGTTTCAATATTTTTTTTTTAATTTTAAAAGCGCTTTGAAGAATGTTTAATTTTGCAGAAACATATTCAATTTTAATTTTTCTGAATTGTAATTAATTAAAATTTTTTTAGACATATTTAAGATTAAAAATTCAACTATCCACTTAAAAAAATTGAATATTAATATAATATTCACAGAAGATTATATCAATTTATTTTTTGAATCGGGGGAGTTTTTATTAATGAACGAATTTTAACATTATTCAAACAAACAACAACAACAAACATTTTTTCTTTTTTTATTTATATTTTTTTTTTTATTTTTCAGCAATTATTATTTTTTTTGTTTGATATATTGAGGATAAGGACAGATTGAAAATTTATTTACTTGGAATTTTTTTTAATTTTACTAGATATTTATTTACTTAAATATTTTATTTTAAAATTATATTTTTTCGAGAATTGAATTTTTGAATAAGTGTTCTTGACAATATAATAAAAAAAAGTGTGACATTTAAAATATGTTCTGGTGCCTATTCCAGATCGAAAAATATCACCTCCTAGTCCATTTTCCATAAATTAAAAGTCTATATGGAGAAAATATTTCAATGATTTTGTATAATTCATTCGTATGCACAAACACAGAAGACAGAAACACGACATACCATTAATTTGATATTTTTTTCTTTTTTTAAATAATTTTAGCCAATCGATATAAATTATATGACATTTTGAAGATTTTTAAATTCTTAATTCATCAAAACGATGTGTACGATTTATGAAAAATGGTTGCTTTAATTTCCCATGGACAGTTTAAAACATATTTTTGGAAATCCGTAACCATTGAAGACTTTACAATATGTGATTTTCACAGTTTTCCCATTTGATGAGCCAAAAGCCGAAGAAAACACAAATTTATGTGAACAACTTACCGTAGCCCAACGTGTTTTTTTCTTTGCCTTAGCCGGATCAAAGGTGTTTACGGTTCCACCAAATATTTTGTAAAGTTTCTTTTTAGTTTTAGTCCATTTAACCTGTATTTTAAAATATTTATAATGGTTAGTGTGTTAGTGAAAATTTAAGGAAAATTCTCTCTTTCCAAAATTATTCAAGTGTTAATGTATTTTTAAAATAAGTTTTTAAACTTTTTGTATAAACAAATAATTTTTTTTAAACTGTTGGCTCACTCTTTAAATAAATGGAAACTTGTGTTTAATTTAAGTTCTTATAACTTTGACTTTTTAGGCTTTTGACAAAAGATTTTTCAAAAAATCACCCAAGAAATGGTGACTTTAAAAAGCATTTTATTTAATTTGATCGGCAAACTTTTGAAAAAAATTCCGAACAGACGACGATTTTTTCACACATTGACTATTTTCTTGGAAATTTTGAAAGAATTTTTTTTTTCAAATATTACAAAAGGTGACTAAATATTATGCGATTTTAAATGTTTTTAGAAACAATTGCACTTAGTTTTAAAATTGTTTTTTTTTTTATTTTTTTATTATTCTCGTAAATATAAAATTTGGTAAAAATGCTGCAAATGACTAAATTTTGTTTTTGTATTTTTTTTTTGCAATTTTTTTTAAGATTCTGTTTTTTTCATGATCTTAAATTTATAATTCTAAATTAATTTAAAGGCTCGCAACACTTTATAACATTCATTTCTTAAATGCAGTGATGAAAATTTTGCCACACTGTTGAGTACATTTTTATTTAGATTTAAGATTCAGCAAATAAATATATTTTAACACGAAAGCAAGAGAACCCATCAATATAACCGCATTTGATGTTTTTAAATATTTTTGGATTTTGCAAACGTGAAATCAATATGATCCCTATATGGTGTAACGAAAATATTTTTTTTTTAATTTTTAACAAAACAGAGAGAGATACATTTTTATTAATTTACCGATCCAAATAATGATCTTAGGGTGGAATAAGCCAATCAAGCGCAAACTCAAATAAATCTATCCACTTCTCTATAAAAACCCACATCAGGCGAACAAAGTTTGTGCATCAGCTCTTTTGTTTGAATTAAGAAGACATGATCTACGGTTAGTTATATTAGCCCAAATTAAAATAAAACTTTCCACTTTATTATAAAAAACCATATTAAACTAACAAACTTTGTTCATTAGCTCTTTTGTTTTTGTTTGAATCTAGAAGAAATGATCTATTAAATGGGTGTTTCAATAAGGTCGGGCAGATGTTGAATGGATGGAATAAACCAAACCGTGTTTGAGGTGTTAACCATTTTTTTTTTTTTGAAAGGCTAATCTATGCCATGATGTTTTAAATATGACATCGTTCAAATGCCCACTTTGGGTTCTTTCGGATCCGAGTTTTCAATGACTCTTCGAAATAGATCCGGCTGAATTTGTGCAATGGCCTGATGTGTTATATTCAACTTAAGGGCATCGTGGTCGATTGTGGTATTCACAAGGACTTGTAACTTCAGGAAAAAAGTCTAGCGAAGTCAAATCACGTGATTTTGATGGCCCATTAACGTCACTTTATAACTTTATAACCTTAAGTCGTTCGGAACCACATGTCGTTGATGTCCATATGTTTTGAATATCATTGTTCTGTAGTGCCCGCATTTGACGTTGAAAAAATACGAAAAAACTACGGAACAGTGACACCGCCAAAATAATATCCGGACCAAATGCTAACTTTTTAAGGATCGCATGTTGAACACCGTGTGGGCTGCTGTCGTCACAAAGTAAAGGCAATTATGCTTTTTAACTAACAGAAATTCATTCAAGGAATTTTTGGGCCGAAATTGGGGTCTTCTTCCAAACATTCCGAAGCCTAGCCAGAGAACAATTGGCGTTGTCTGTGGTCATAAACTTTTAGCTCGTGTGGTCCGTTGGATCTTTTACAGTTGTAAGCCTCTAGTCCTGACGCAAAAAATTCACATATTTGAACTCTACGAAAATTCGAGTTCTTGTGGACGGCGAGGAATCGGCTGTCTCGGGTTCTTCTGTACACTTTCAGGGCAATGTTCTCGGCTAATCTGGGGTTCCTTTGACGTACAAATCTTTGCTAATTGATAACCAAATAGGTCATCTCAAATTTAGCCACCAAACGCCTAAGAATCAAATCTGAAGGTGCACAACGTCTACAACGAGACAAATTATACTCTTGGAGGTTTTGTCAGTTCTTCGCAAGAGCAAGTACCCCGGAAAAAACGGTGGGTCTGACGGGGAGTCGAACCCCGACCCTTCGTTTAGCAATCCGTTGTAACTTTCAAATGACACACAATAATACACAATTTTTTAATAATTTACTTGTCTCGGAACTCATACATAAATAATTTAATTTAAATCATTTAAGTTTTATTTATGATTGATTTAAATTGCTCAATTATATATGAAAGCTTAACATGGGCTTGAAGCATGTGAATACAATTTTCAGTGAGATGAATATCTGACAATTTACTCTTTTTTAAGGAAAACTGCGGATTCATTCATTCAATTGTCACACTTGCCATAAAGATTTCTTTCAAACATCATAATTCCATTTAATTGATATTTAATTTTTCATTTAACACATGCTATATCCCATCCCATTTTAAATAAAAGTGAAAATACTTCAATTAATCTACACACTTTCACAACTCGCTGTCGTCGACTTCTAAAGGCAATAACATTTCGTTTTAGTATTATAATTACAATCTCACTCCATCGTGGTCGTCGTCCCAAAGGTCTAAGCTGGTTGAATAAATTCCAAAACACTGGCCATTTTTAATAAATTTCCTTACGTCGCGCGTCTTAAAGTTGCTTAATTAAAATGTAAAGATGTCTACGATTAGAAAGATTTATTGCCATGGGGGTCACTTTCTTCCCTGAATTTTTTGGTTCGTCTACATTTTATTTAAAAAAAAAAAAAACATGAATATTTACGGTTATGACGTAAGCCATTAAAAAGATTATAATTGATATGAAAAGAAATCCAAGTTCCACGCAAATCCAAACTAATTACCATTTAATTAATTTTTTTCTGAGCGTTAAATTTATTCATAACACTGCAACATTGTAATATGAATTTATTCACATTTTCTGACATCCAGAAGGGTACATTGCACCTCCATTTTTACAGCTGTGTATTGTGCAAGATACAATATTTACCTAAAGCCGACTTTACATTGTATTATATTCACACACCGCAAGAGCAAACATATGATAAACAGCAGCAGGTTGCAGAGTACCAAGAAGATGTTTAAAATCAACTATGGACAATATACTACCAACAACCAACAACTGCACTCTCTCATCAACGATTCATTGCTATCATTTAGCAAAACTAAGAAAAAACAAAACCATAAGAAAAGAAAAACAACTTTAAAGACTGCGAAGAGTCTTGTTTAGAAGGAAAAGGTTCTCTTGTCTTGTAGAGACTTCAAGACTTGAGCCGCAAAAAAGGTGCTAGCAAAAAAATGTTAAAAAACAAACAAGATAAACACAGACAAATATTTACTTATATAACTATTCTTTGCTCTTCTTTACACTGAAATAATATTTTTTTTTTTGTTATTTGAATGTCGTTGTCGCCATTTTGCATCCTTTGGCCCAGATGTAAAATAGGTTTGTATTTTTATGTACTATGTTCCTTGCAAATGTCCATATAAATCACAAACTTGTATGTCAACTTTGGGAAACTTAGTGTGCAACTGTCATCGTGTGAACGTATAAATAAGTGCGATGGAATGTTCAGATGAGTTCTAATAAGTACGCCTATGAGGGAATTAAGCCCATTAATTTTGTAATTTTATACGTCTTATGGCTCAAGACAGAATAAAAGTTCTTTCACCTCTTTGAATTCATGATTCCAGATACTTTGTTGGATTATTTTGAATTATCAGCCGTTATTTATGAGATTCTGATGAGGTTCCACAAAGTCATAACTGTTATCTAAGTTGAAACACACAGAGAGGGAAAAATTCGTTTGCATTTACATCATAAAAAAACCTCATACAACATATATCACAGACGAATCGATTTAACAAAAACAAAAGCGAATTAATGCGGCGAATTAATACTAGCCGCGTGTGGATTAAAATGCCTGATGAAAAAAAAACACAACATAATTCAGTAATTAACAGCCTACAACTAATTAATCAGCAAGAAATCTGATTTCTGATACTTTTTCGATCCTGATTGATATTTCAAGTTCGATACTCAGCTCTTTCGTTTTGCTAATGAATATATTTGTTTTTTTTTTTTTTATTTTTCAAGAGTTATTCTACGATGAGACACACAGAGAAGAACTAATTCGGTGGCATTTACATCATACAGAATCCGAATCGATTTAACAAAAACAAAAGCGAATTAATACGACGAATTGCAGTTCGCCGGCTGTGAATTAAAATCCCCGATAAGAAAAATAAAACATAATTCATTAAGTAACAACCTACAACTAATTAATCACCAACAAAGCTGATTTCAGCTACGTGTTTCGAACCTGATTGAAATTTCAAGTTCACTGCTCAGCTCTTTCGTTTCGTTAGCGAGTACTTGTTATTGTAATTTGTTCATGGTTTTTGCATGTGATTGGTTCCACTGGCATGGTATCTTTAAAACAGGTGTAAAAATTTAACTTGAATACGCATAAAAGATCTTTTATCGATTAGACTTCTCCACCTATTTCCACGCACGATGATGACCAAGTTGCTGCGCAGTTGCAGCAAAACTCTAGGCGCGAATAAAAAACAAAATTAAAAAAATGAACAATTCGCCATGTTCGATCGATTACGGTTAGCGATTATAGATATCTGGCACTTGATGTTTTGTTTTTAATTGTTTTGTATCTATAAGAACGCTCAGAAAAAAAGTCAGCGTGTTTGGTGTGTGTGCGGTGTTGGTGTTTGCAATTTGTCTAGACGTTGAACTACAAAAGGGTGTTACTGATTGTGGCGCAAAGATTTGCTTATATCTGTTGTGTGTATATTATTTTTCTTTTGATTTTGGTTTTGTTCTTTTGCACCATCATCGTCATCAGTATTCAGACTCCAAGAGAATAGATAGGTTATACCTGATAATCAGTGACTGCGCGAGTGCATATAGCTATATGAATCGCTTGTATCTATAGCTATTGGATGTGTGGAATGGAGGCTAAACGCTACGCTTATTTTCTGCTTGTGATGTGTGGTACAAAAACAGACGCTCTTCAGGTTCGGACTACACACAACGCTGCTGCAGTGACGATGATGTTGTTGTTGATGGTGATGATGAAGATGAGGGGCAGAGTTTTATAATTAGACTTAAATAAAGTACACTTGTTTGTTGGAACTTGGTTGCAATTATTAACATCCGAATGGGGAGAGCGCTGGCTGGCAGGAATATCTATCTATCTGCAAGATGAACAAACTAAACAAAAGGGCTACATTCGGCTGGGTTGAGATGTTTTTTCCTGCGTCTCTGAATGGACAACGGATGGACACGTTATTTGATCTAGTCCAAGAAGAGATTCTTTTTTTATTGCAATGGATTTATTTGTTTTAAATTGTGGATGTACGGTAGCTTGTAGCTTGATGGTGATGGCATTACTATAGAGACAACGAGAGTGTAGGGCAATTTAATTGGCACAAGAAGAGGATTTTTGTAAGGATTTATGTATCTTTATTTAACGCCAGGGATTCTTGGAGGCTAAGGCAGTGGTAAAAAAAGGGAAAACAATGATTGTCTTTTTTGTGTTGTGTTATTGTTTCACTACAATCGCGCATATTTTTTTTTTCTGTTTCAGGTTAATGGAAAGTTGAGGGGTGGTGGTGTTTGTTCACACCCTTTATTGTCGTGGTTATGACTGTGCGAACATGGATGTCTATATTTTTGAGTTGAGAGAAGAATTTCTTAATTGTTAGTGCTTCAATGGCTTTATAAGAATTTTTGTATTCTATGACAAATGATAGCCTTGAAGTAATTTATAATTAAATCGAATAGATGTTGTTTCATCCAAATAAAATAAAAAAAAAGAAAAAAAATTAAGGAAAACAATTTGAAAAACCGAAGTTCTATTAAATTAAAAAACAAGCAAACGATAGTTCTATATTGTTGAGGCACTTAAAGCCACTATTTGCCAACACACACAAACATAAGCCGATCTGTGTCAAGAAAACGTCATCCAAAGACCTCGCTAACTTGCTCATAAGACATAAAACCAGAAGTGCTTGCAACACACTTATACATCATCTCATCTAGTAGCATGACAGTCATGGGCCAATGTCAACAATCTTGTGCACTTTGTTATTTCATACATTTCTATACCTAAGTTTAAAGCTTCCGCATAGAAGCTATGAGAACACGAAGGCTCTTAACATATTTCATTGATTTGCACACGAGAATTGCATTTCTATCATCCATGCCACCAAAAAAAACACTCGCATGCGTGTCTGTGTGTGCCTATGTCACTTTTCTATAAAGAAACTGGTAGCTAAGGTCCATGACCACAAAAGTGATAAATGTTAAGAATACTTTCTTCTCTTCAAAGCGCGCATCTTCACTTTCTTCCTTCTTTTCTTGCCTACTTGCTTGGATGATGGAAGATGAAGCTAGTTTTTAACCTGAACTATCACACAGGTCCAAGGAAGCCATCAACCATCACCAACAACATGTTTATACTGATTGTATATAAATCTACGTCTTGAGATACAACAAGAAGTATCTAAGGTTTCACTTGCATCATATTCACAGCGCGGATTCTAACGGAAGTGTAGTGAATCAAAAGTATTCATTACCCTTCTCCCTTTAGAATGGATAAAATGTTAAGTGCCAATGAAAACGAGAAAATGTACAGTAAAATTGAATAAAAAAAAAAACACAAATAAATAAGAAGTTAACTCGGAACAAGTTACGTAGCAGTTACCATGGATGAATAAATAATTAACGACGACAACACACTTCAGTGTGTGTGGTAAGAATAAATGTCTTCAACTTTAACTTAACATAAATGTATAAGTTGAAGATGTGTCATTAACATAAAGTATCTTTTGGTGTTTGCTCACCTTTTAGCAACTTGAGGGCAGTGAGGCAGTCCTGATGCATTTGCAATTTGTTAGCGAGTTTGGATATATTGTTTGTAAACCATTTACAGACAAGGAAGAAGCTTAGAAAATTATTCTAGATTTTTTAATCCTCGCCCTACAAGACGATGTTATGTCCTTTTTAGGTAAGAAATATTGAATGACATGTAAGGCCTAGTACTTTATCTAAAAACTAACTTAAGTTGGTCCTTAACTGGGAACTGCCTCAATAGAGGAGGAAACAATCATTCTAGAAATAACCCTTGTCTTGGAAAAGTGCATCACATGTAGCTCTTCAAAATTGGGGTAAGCTCAGGTCGCATATGTTCCGACAAAATTAAACACAACCAGGAGTAATGGAGCTGTGGTTTCAACTTATTATTATTTGTATTCAGTCTGTTTTGTTAGGCACGCCTGTTATCTTATCTTCACTGAGGACACTTTTCCGCAAAAAGTTCTTTCAAATGAATGTTAGAATGAGGCACAAATATCGGATTTCTATGTAATTTTTTCCAGCAGCTCTGTTCTTCCTTGCTGGCTGGAGAGGATTGTTGTTTAAGGTCTAGAGTAAATTTATGAAAGACATCAGATAGGTCAAGAGTGTTCTTTTAAATATTAAGGTTTTGATTGATAGGCTAAAACCGCGCTCTATGTACTGTACATAATTGAACCTACTTGTTGATGATCTAGTCCAAGAAAAGTAGACTCCTATCATTCAACATTGTCTTCACTATTGTCTGCGAACTAAAAATTGTTAGTGCAATGAAGATAGAACGTTCAACTCTCACTCTGACTGCGATATAATTTCAAAATGTGAGAGAGCGCAAATGTTGAAGGATTTCCGTTTCCGTACATTATAAATCATTGGTCTTAAAAAGCTTTAAAAAGCACCAATTGTGAAAGCTCTTAAACAAAATCCAAAGAAAAATCCACAATGCGGTGTATTAACGTAGAAGAAGTAGCTCCAAAACGATGTGATTGTTTTCAATAGACACGAACATAGTTAGGAATTCGTGCATTAGTCAGTGGTTTTAATTTCCGAGGATATTTCAGGGAGTAAAACCACCGACTGGCACTATTTGCAAAAATAGGGCTCCCCATAAGGCCTGCACTAAAAATTTTAAGTGGAGAGACTATAATATTGAGTTCATGAAGTTAAACTTTTTACCTTTCAAAGTCTTCTTCCATGAGTGTAGTTTGGAAGCCGCATAGTCTTTCTTAAGCTGGCAAGTGGCACCCAAGGTATTTTCTTTTTAAATTATGTATGTTTTAAGGGCCGCAGTGTCGAACATTTTTCATCATCATCTGTTTCTATGCTCGTCTTCAACGATACTTCTACTGTCAGTTTTCAAGAAAAAATAGATCTGCTTGGAGCCCGATTTGCAGTACTGGAACAGTACTCTATTGAAAAAGCCATCTGCATTCCTCCCCTTAAACAATTCGTCTGTAATACTCGCGCATCTAGAAACCTAAAATCAGTTTACCTTGATCCCAACTAAGGTCGTAATGTCAAGTAGAGATATTCGTTCTTTAGCCGTACTAATGGAATGTGGAATGCTCTACCCAGCTGTCTTTTTCCTCTGATTTTGATATCTTCTTCTTCTGCTTCTTTTTAAATTTACTTCGCCTTCCAAAATACCGGCACTGCTTCTCTGCCATATTAAAAGTATCGAAACCCTTTGAGTGCGCGCTTACTATAAAATCCGCTAAAACAGAAATTTGTAAATAGGGATTTTGGTATATGTTTCCCGAGCTCATCGGTGTAAAAATAAAGTTTTTTCAAATTTCCGAATCGACACTGACAGAAAAAGAAGAAAAGAAGGGCAATTTTTCTCAAAAAGGCAATTCCTTTAATAATTTTTGAAAATTATTTCTGTCCATCGTTTGGACAATAAATTTTGTTTAAAATTTACATTTTTTTCAAAATTAAATACTGCAACTTTAAGAACAAGCGTTTACGCAAGTTTTTGTCGTACTTATCGACACAGATGACAAGGAAGTCATGGTTTGGTGAACAAATTTGCGTCAGATTTTTTATTGCTGGATATATCGGTGTATCAGTGAGACATGGGGTTGGTCGTAGTGCTGGGAACATTCTTACCGTCCAGTCATCTGTCGGAAACGAACCAAAAACAGTCTGCACCGTTAAAAGATGAATTTTACTGAATCACTTTAGCCACTCAAAGATATGAAGAACGTACTTCCTCAGACTGGGATATAGAAATATTGAAATATGACAAATTTCATCCCAATTTCATCAAGGCGTATTTTTGGGTAAACGGCTTTGTCAACAAATAGAATTTTCGTTATTGGTCAGCTGGAAAACCTAATGAACTTCAAGAAACACCACATAGTATTTATAAAATTATATGGTTTTCAAATTAATGGTGTGATTAGGCAATAAAACAATGAACAAGAAATATAAAATAACCCAACCGACGTAAATGGAAAATCAGTCGCAAAAAACACTACAAATATTACTTATTATACTTCCGCGTCTGAATAAAAGATCTTTTCTCCCACGAGTCACAAATTGCACTGAACTCAAAAAAGAGTTTCTTTCGATCAAAAAACGAGGGAAAGAAAATAACAACAACATTGAACAAAAAGTTCCTAAAGCTTTTATTTCGATATAATGTAGTAACAAAACGATCCCAAAAGCCACACGAAACTGTTGTATAGAAACTCCATACTTTTTATAAGGCTAAGCCTTAACATTTGTCTAGCTCTAATCAAGCAATCCCGCGGTAAAACAAAGGTGTAAATGATTTATTGCACTCAACAGTATCTGATATGAAGGTTACAAAACCATAAGTCGGTGTCTGCTAAATAATGATTTTTCAGAAACAAACTTAAATTTATCAAAATTCCAATAACTATCGTTGCTTTACAAACAATTGATAAGCAAAATAGTCAGTTCCATCGCTGTTCCACCTTGTTGTCTGGAGTCCAAACCCACATTTTTCTCAAGTTTTCCATACACGTATATATTTAGAATGCTAAAGAAGACTCGATTTTGAACTTTTTAGAAACTTGTCATTGAAAATACTGCTTTTGTCAGAATCCGCTGTAACTTCTTTTATATGACATTATTAAAACAAAGGAAAGTATTCCTTATTGGATTCTCGGAGATCCCTGAACCTTAGTCAGCAATTTCTAAAATTTCATATAAAAAAAAGGTTTTTAAACTCTATAATCTTTTCGTATTCCTAACATTTCAACCAATTAGCAAAACAAACATCCCGTTTTTCCCCTCAACAAAAGACTCATTTTTAGCTGAAAGTTAATCCGCAAAGTAATGAAAAGTCAGATTTATGAAAAAGATACTTTGTGCACCTGGATAAGGTACCACCATCGCCGTGCCTTGCAGACGCAACCACCAACATCGCGCATCATTTTTCAAAAGAACTCCCCGAATTCATGTTCCCAAGAATTTTGGTGCGAAGCGAAACTTAAAACCAGAATCAAATATCACTTAATTACCCACCGGGCTACTGGTGTTTCCTCTGTTTCGCTAGGCCTGCTACCTCACACGGAGCCAATTATATTTAATGAAAAATAAAAAAAAAAAAAAACTCACAAAAAAGTAATAATTAAAAGTGTTTTCTTGGACTTAATGACCTGCGCATGTCGTACCACAGAACCGTGTCTGCAGTTACATAAAGAGGTCACTGTCAGGGTCAGAACATAAAAAGAGACTAGTTTCATACAAGTTCCCGCGGATTAATCATCTTTCTGCAGAAGAAACAGCAAACAAACATCGTGATGCTCTTCCTCAACTTCCCATGGAAGATGTGTTCTTTATGTGGCCCAAAGTACACCTAATCCATTGTCTTCCGACTTTCATCGACATTAGAACAATGTAACCTACTTAGAAGTTGACCATTCCACAGCTCCGTCACAATAGTGCATCGGACTGTGCACTGTTTCCGGCAAAGAGCAGAGCACAACCAATTCAAATGTGAATGAGTTCAATATCAATCATCAACTGGGCTGCATCCAAAGCTCATTTTGCTTTTGAAAGATATTTTTTGTATTTCGCAGATCTGCATAGTGATTTCCTTTTTTTCGCTCTAACTATGGTATTAGTGGGTCCAGGGCGGCCATAAATGGTTTTAGGGAAATTGAGAGAGCGAAGTATGACTTATGTGAAAGGGTGACGCCAAATCAAAATAAATAAATCTTCATTCTTCGGGGTCGGTGGTGGTATGGCTTCGCCGGGTATGGATTCTGGTGTGCAATTCTAGGATACTCGTATAAGATGCTTCGGAAGAGAAAGTTCCTTACAGACTATAAACTAAAAAAAACACTAAAATTGAATTTCTTTGTTTTTGGCCGAAGAAGTACCTTCCAAGATCAACAACTGGTGGCCTCACAGAAGTGGGCGGTCTATCATCGACTCCACCGGCGTTTTGATGTGATTTATTGTTTACATTGATGGTTATGGGAGTGTTGATTAATGGCCGAGTGTCAAACGGTATTGTACGACGGGATACTTTTTTTAATTTTTTTTTTTTTGTTATTTTATTGTTGTGGTAATATTTTATGAGCATCTGCATCTGCATCTGCATTCAGGAAAAAAATATATTGTATATACAATTTAGCTTTTATAAATAACAATATGGCAGTTGGATGGAAACTAATAAAGTTCTTTTATTCTTTTGTTTCGTTTCAGGTAAATTGATGATCTGTAATAAAACTCCAATCGGCTGTGCTTAATAGTGTAAGAATTTGTTGCAATAATCGGGTAAGATTACCGTGACATCGATGAAGAATGAATGTGTTTGTATGAATGTCTTCAGATTAGGAATGCAAGGATATTTGGGAAATGTATTATGGTAGGTTATAAAAACCAGACTAAAATTAAAAGGGTCAAGAAAGATTAATTTTTTTCATAGTCAAGCAAGATTGAAGTTCCTGGTCAAAAGTCCTTTCTTTGATATAAGGAGCAAAGTAGAAATTATAAAAAGAAAAAATGGTTCAACAACTTGGAGAGAGAATTTTCACCCCATAAATCAAGTTTCCATGACAGTTTTTTTTAGACTTTTTCTAATTGATAGAATGCAGAAATTTTAAGAGCCTAGCACCAGAGTTAACTTTTAATACCAACACTTTTAAATGATAAAACTTTAAAGTTGCAATTGGAGAACTACACGAGTTTCGAAAGTTTCAGTTAAAAACTTTCATGGAATTAAGTGGAGATACAAATTTTACTCAAAATAGGATATCGAAAAAAGGAACTCTTAATAAAGAAAGGTTTTCAGCTTAAATCAGTTTTCTTTGAAATATTAGTTTAAAGAAACACTGTTTTGTTAATTTTGAGGTAGATTTGATTCATTTTAGCAATACTGTAAAAACCTTTATTAAATAGTAGAATTATGTAAATAGTTATAACCGTAAGCTTTTCCAATCTTGCATACTCTTCCGATCTCTTTTTGAGTGGGTGGAATACAAAGAGACGTTTGGATAACCTTACTTGTGTGGAGAACTTACAATAAAATATGGACAGTTGACTAAATCAATATGTTGGACTATACACTTTTGGGAGTCCATTCAAAATTTTAATTGGTTTGGACAGCCGCAAGGCCTTGTTATGGCTTGAACCAAATCACTTGACTAACGGTCGGTTGTACAGAGAGAGGATTAAGAGAAGAAAACATTTTGCGCAAGAGATTTAATGAGTACAATGCCAGAGATGAAATACTTTTTTTGAAAACATGAAAATATGTTATGATCATGCCTCATGTAAAAAAGTCCACCGCTGGAACTTGAGTGTGTGTATCTTGAGATGAACAGAGAAATTTGAAGAGAGCTGCGCAAGTGAATTGGTACCACCTATACTTTTGAGCTGCCTTCCTCAATTTCTAATGTTAATATATAGCCCGCATAATGTGTCGTTGATCCCTCTTTCCCACGATCAATCGTTACAGACTGGAGGAGCGAATATCATGCAGTCTCAGGACATTTTTATCCCCTTATGAAAATATTTTATATGTATATGTTTCCACCACATATAGCAGAATTGTGTGATAGGTGACTTCTACAGAGTTTCTTTCGTTCTTGGAAAAGGCCTTTATTTTTAAGATGCTTCGGAAGCACAAAGAAACAGAAGTTGGAAAGATTGGTCCTTTAAATGATCTCTCAACTGATGTCATTTCCCGAATTGATTAAAAATCTATCCAAATGATGAATAGATTTAGGGTATTTGTGCACTACGACCTTGAAGATCCTAGAGCTGGACGAGGTTACTCGTTCTGCAGCTCATTCCTCAAAATTAGTATCTTTAAGAAACTTGAGTATTTGTTATATTTTTACCGAGAGCAGTTGCCTCTCTACCAACTGGTGAATTCCCGGATGCCTGTATGGTCGATGCTCAAGTGCATTGCATTACTTTTTACATTTACTGGGAAAATGGACATTGTGTCAACATTTAACAGAAGAGAATCTGCAAGCGGCACTGTTTTCTAGGCCAAGAATGTAGACTTTTTTTTATAATCGGTGCGCACTCAAGGGGTTAATATTACACTTATCATGAGTTAACACAATGCGATCATTAAATTAGAAGTACCAGAAAGACAGGAAATATTTTTGTACGCGCACAAAACGCACAAGGAAGGCATCTAGCTTGCACAAGAAGTTTTGAAAAATTGTGACCCATCCTAAGAATCGAACTCATGATATCTGGATTAGCAAGCAAATACTATATTCACTGGACCACTGCCGCGCGCAAAAGAGCTTTTATTGGCCTTTATTCCACAACCGGCGTTTCGTCCCGGTAGGTCATATAGTTGATATTGAGTACTTTTATTATTTTATTTTATTTCTCCATTTCCGTATTATTCAGTAACTTCTAAGTTTACAATGGCTTGTTTGGAATCTCCATTATTATTTTAAGTTTTTTTTTTTTTTTTTGTTTAAGCCGATGAAGGTTTGTAAAGTTTTTTGTTCCAGCTTCCACAAGTAAAATTTTGGACTGACACAAACTAGGAAGTTCATACCAGATTTTTAATCTTTTTATCCGCTCCTGTGTTTGGATTTTGTTTTTAAACACATTTTCCCATATTTCTCAATACGGCTCTGACCCCGTTAAGGATGTTGTTTTTATTTCGCTAAAGAGTCTTCTCCTTAATTGTCTTGTGGCCAGGTATCCCATGAAGCTTCTAATGCACTCCTATACCCCTTTATAGCTAATGCTGTAACAGCTTAGAGCTCTGCGTGAGGCCTAGCAATTCAACAAGAAGCATTCTTTATTTGTTTTTGTAAAAATCCCTATGTCATTTAATTCTGCCTATAGAAAACTCTAGTAGATTGTTCCATCAGTATGGAGAATTCGGTTCTATGCCAAAAAGATCCCTGCCCCTGCAGACCCATGCAGCGGTTTACCTCTTGATGGCATTTACTTTAATGGTGTGGATTACTGTATCGTCTACCCACTCATTATTACCAATAACACTACCACAGTACGAAAGCAGTAAGCAAAGTTATACTTTTAAATCATTCAAACTCTTCGAATGTTTAGAAGGTTTGATCCCGAGGACTATAGAATCGAGTTCTAGTTCCTGAGACTAATGAATGTACCTTTTCTAGTGATTTTCTAGCTGTGATAAATTCGGATCTTTTATATCCTACAAACGTACCAATGGTATAATGGAATCTTAGGCTATTTGTGAATTTTTACAGACCGGTGTAATAGACAAATTGTTTTCGTTAGTCAGTCCTCTCTTAACAATATCACAGAGAGTTTCTTCGAACTTCCCTAAATCTGTTATGATAATGTCATACCTTAAGAAACCAGATTTTCCAGCAATTTATCTACTACAATGCTTTATTATAAAGGTGACAGAACCTCTCCCTGAGAACAACGTCATTTTATGATAATTCTTCGAAAACTTTGTCCTGCATATGTTCCCGCAGTTCTTGTGTCTAGCATTCCAAATAGCCCTTTGATATTAATGATGAGTTCACACTTACTTACTAAAGCCCTCTTAACAGCTTCATAAGAGTTGTTGTCAAAGGCGCCCTAAATATGCAGGTCGACACAAACGTTTGTTTTAGGCTTTAATAGTCTAAGTCTATTTGTAAGGTGTTTTTGAGTTCATACAGAGTGGTTTCTGCCGACCGCGACCTCTCGGCTCTATAACCACCCTGGCGATGGTTTATATGCGTTTTTGTTAGAACTTTTAATCTGCTAAAGTTATCAATTATCTTTTCCAATAAATTCAGTAAAAAGCATCTTAAGTGTATCTTTTTTTAACAATTTTGGGGATAAAGATTACCATAGCTCTTTTCCATAGACTTGTTATATTGCTAGGTGCAATACTAATTCGAAGTATGTTAATAAGAATTCGTTCCAGTTTTCCTTCTTGTAAAAGGGCTGAGAAAATAGCATATATTTTTACATCCGGTGACTTAAAAGTTTGAAAGGTGTTTATCACTTACTTTGTCCTATAACTTAACTCTCTATTATGTTTTCTAATATAACTGCCTGGAAAATGGAACTGATAATAAAAATTAGTATTTAGAATTAGGGTATAGACGTTTGTCTTTCAATTGCTGTATAGCTTCCATCAAGGTTTCTAAGGGGTAAGATGATTCGGTCATCATTTTCGCTGAGTTTTATGTAGACTTGCTACTACAGAGATAGAAGAAATCCTCTAATATAATTTTAGACTTTTCTTATAGTTTCCCACTAAAGTAGGCCAGCTCTGCTTATGCCACTGTAAAGTCTTATTTTCCTTATTTTTGTTCCTTAACTAGTACAACTTAGGTTCAGGACTTAGGTGTTATTTGTAAAAATGAACTCAACACTTGATTTGGTTATGAAAACATATCAGCCAAGGCCATTCTGAGGTTCCATTGGTCGAGCATAATTTCTTCTGACTAAATTTGAAGAATGGGCAGTTATAAAAGGCAAATCTTTTTTTTTTTCAGTTCCAATATATGGTTTTTTATTTCGAATTTCACGGAATCTCTTACAATTATCTGCAGTTATCTGGAAGAAAAATCTGTTTGATAATTGCTAGCACGGCTTAGGAATAGGTCTACTAGGGTTATCTAATGGTATATTTAGTATTTAGTATTAATTAATTTTATTAGAACTTAATATTAAGATTTTCATATTTTAGATAATTAGGCCTTGTAGCTAAATGAAATTAAGACATATTTAAATATAAGAAAGTAGAGAAGAATATAATTTTTAAATTTATCAAAAAGTGTGAATTTATGTATGTATCTTAATGTTAAATTACGTTAAGTAAAGTATATACAAAGGTAGGAACAGACAAGGAAAGAAAATAGGAAAACAAGAGAAAAATAAAAAAAGAAAGAAGAGGAAAAAGAGAGAAGAATGGAAAATAGCAATTTTAATATATTAAAAATAATAATAATTGAAGAACAAACATGCACAAGCAGCAAAAGACTCAGGTTCAAAGAAGCAGGATTATCAATTTAAAGATATATTTACTTGTTAAAGATTCAATTTTAATGACTTGACACATAAAATGGTTAAACTTAATAAGTTTTCACACCGATAAATAATCAACTAAGTTCCTCTCAAATATTTGTAAGTTTTCTGTTCTTCTTAATTCACGCGGAAGGATATTCCAAAGGAGAGGCGCGTTACTGAAAAACTGACGCTCTGTTGTAAGGCAGGTAAAACGAGGGATTAATATTGAGTTAGTTCTATTAGACGACAGAAACTAAATATTGTTGTAGAGCTCAGGAGGCTGCTTGTTCTGAATAATTTTAAATAACATGGCCAATGTTTTAAATTTAAATAAATTGACTAAACTTATGCCATACAAACTTTTAGAATGAATCGAAACATGATCATACCTTCGTAGTCCAAAAACGTAACCAGCAATATTATTAAACACAACGTTGAGTCTTTGGAGGCACACAGAATCCAAATTGCTAAAAATTTCGCATCCATAGGTCAGAATTGGAACTACTAATGTTTTGGTAAGCATTTTTCTCGTTTCAATGGGTGTGAACTTTCTTGCGATAGACAACGTTCTTAAGACCCCATAAGGCTTTCCTATAACACCGTTTATGTAATTATTCCAAGAGAGAGATCTATTGAAGCAAATTCCTAGGTTTTTAACCGTATGAACAAACTCCACTGGAATATTATTCAAAAGCACTATAGGGAAGCATGTTAAGTCGAGCGTTTTTTTTAAGATGACAAGGCACTTTGTTTTTAGGGGGTTTAAAACAAGACCGCAGCTGTTAGACATTCCAAAATTGCATTCAGGTCTTCATTTATATTGTATAAGCAATTTTGAATAAGACCCAACGCAGAACTCCGGAGATACTGGACATCATCGGCAAACATTTGCACATTTCCGTGGCATATAAGACTAGGAATATCATTTATGTAGGCAGAAAACAGAAGTGGTCCTAGAATGGATCCTTGAGGAACACCACGCAATAACGGTAGGAATTCTGCTTGTTTCCTACCAGTTAGATATAATTATATGAGATGAACTACTTCCGGACCAAATCTGAAACAGGAAGATAATTAATGACACAATATGTCATGGTCAATTGTATCGAATGCTTTTGAGTAGTCAAGAAGTACGAAGAATGTGATTTTGTCATCATCCAAGGCTCTCCTTACCCGCTCCACCACATCCAACAGTGCAGTAGTACTGCTATGTTGAGACCGAAATCCAGACTGTGTGATAAGAGATCATTTGATTTAAAGAAACGATTAATTTGCTTAAGTATTAATCTCTCAGCTACTTTTGATAAGAACGGTAGAATAGATATAGGACGATATTTCGTTCCACATCGATTTTTGCCTAGGAGTATAGTTTTGGAAAATATCCATTGAGAAGGAAAAGTGCTTTTTGTGAAAATCGAATTTATGGCAAAGTTAAAAATGGTAAAATGAGTGGCATAACTGCTTGGACGAATGTGGGATGCAGTAGATCGAACCCAATAGAATTTGTTTTGATCGGAATTAAACTTTCAACAACGTCCTCAGAAGAAACAGTTTCACAGTTGAAGTAAGATAAAGCATTGGGGGATGACAATTCGAATTGTGGAAGTGGTGGGTACAGAGATGTGGGTTATCTTACTGTAGTTTGGAATGAATTTCAGCATCATTTTCAAAAAATTGTACCCTAATTTATAAGCCATTTATTTTAACTAAGCTTTAATGAAATAAATTGGTCAAAGTCTTGTATTGAAGTTTAATTCTCAACCAGTGGATAACAAAACCTTTTCTAGGTACAGGTATATAAAAGATACTTTTTTTTACAGGGTTTGCCTGTGTAGGTAGCCTATCTATAATTTTAAATAAACAAAATTGGCCTACATACGCCCTTTCGAATAGTTAAAAAAACAAAAATCAAAATTACTAAGTGCAAAGAATCATTCGAATCAGAAAAGAAAATTTTAATGAGCAAACAATTTTGAAGATACGCCCATACAAATCTTTTTTTTAAGAATGTTGAATAAAAAAATACTTTAACTGACCACTAGGTAGTGAAAATTAGTTCGAACACTCCTTGACCAAGTCATTAATTAAAAATAAATAAACTATTGCCAAAGCTAAAGAAACGCCTTTTTCAATGTGAGTAATTGCAATTTTTTTTTATTTTTTGCAATCAACATTATCGTAAATTTTATTGTAGATACTTTAAAACTAGAACATATTGTTTTGGGCGTATAAAAGAAGAATTTTTAATAAATGGATTTGCCAATCATGGATTCACGTTGGTATGAATTTATAAAGGCTGTTTTTTCCAACGAGCCTTGACCACTCTTAAATCTTTGGTCAACAAAAGATACTTTCGAACTAACTACTTTTTTAATGTTTTGAGTTCTTTTTTGAGGGGAAAGTTCAAATCTGTTTTGGAGGTTTCCTAAAACTGTTTAGTTTCTTTTACTTTGAATTCTTAGAAGACGAAGTCCTATTGCATTCAACTTTTAACCTTACCAACGTTTTATAAAATCTTTAAGCAAAATTCTACTTTGCGTTCTCCTTAATCATCAGATTGTTTTCAATTAAACAAACAACATGACACTTATCAAGGTTTTCAACATTTTTCATAATAAATGCTTAGTTCCACACCAAAGCGCCCACTTCCTGCCGACTCATTCCGACAAACCACAAATTAGAATTCCTTTACCTTGGGGCATTTCTGAACGTTTACTGAAAACCAACACTTATTCCATTAATTCCTCCATCATGGGCGTTCATAGCTCTTTCAAACAGTTAAAAAGATACAACCATTAACACTGAATATACTGTCTATAATCATACCAACCATTAACACATGCAAATCTCAAAGATACACTAACCTTCGTGTCCTTTTAACCAAACAATTATGACAGTGCCTCGTATAGCCGGCACCACAAGCCACCATAAAGCGAAGACGATGCGATGGCGCGCGAAAAAGTAGAAAAAAAGACGTAAAATGCCATAAAAACTGGCCAATAAATTAACCCAAAACTGGCACGTCTGGTAGCAATGAGCCTGTCCCCTGACCTCCTCGCCGTAAAATGCAAATAATCGTGAACGCTTTGTGAGTCAGGCCAGGCGAAGTGAGTAAAGGGCTATTCCACTGATGATTATCATGATGATGTTGATGCTCGGCCATCTATCCATCCGTCGCGTCGGTCGTCTTCTATCTGGGTTTTCCCTGCTTTGTGTCTTGTCTATCTCCTTAAACTTTCAAGAGGCCATTACAAAATTATCCGTAATAATGATTGTGGGAACCATACCGCAGCCAATAAAAAAAAAAACAAGCAGACAAAACTCTTCAATCTCCATGATGCCTCATTACATAGATTCCCAGCTTTTAAACAACAAAGTATCTCAGGGCGCATACAACGAAACGAACAAAAAAAAATTCATTAAATTGTTTTTGGCCAAAGTACTTGTTGGCGGTGTTTTTCAAAATATTTGCACAAATTGAATTCTAATTTGTTGCCGCTCCGCACCGCGTCGTCCTCATCGCATCGTCCCTACTGCAGTTGCATATTCCCGGTCTAAAACACTAATAAAGCCAACGAATGAACATCAAAAGACAACGGCTATCTGTTTGTATGTATCTAGGATAATAACGTCACGAAGATTCGATTAGAATACAACACGTCCGCGCATCAAACAAAAGATACTCTCAGATGCACTCTGCCACCATCAGGAGATTGGGGCGAAGTGAAATTCCAGAATTCTCGCGTCTGTAATTGATTTTGGATTGAAAAAAAAAATGGTATCCAACAGATACTTGCTTCTTGTAGGAGAAAACTTTTCATTATCATATGGGAACAGAGGAGCCCACAGTTCGGTTGGTATTGGGATGCACATTTTTCGCTTCTATCCCTGTCATTTGAATGGAGCGTGTTCAAACGTTCAAATATTTACCATAAAGAGAAAATTGCATGAATTATAATGGAAAGACAACAATAAGCTTGGGAGAGTTTGGAGTGCGAGGCTCCTGGCTTTTGGCATCGCGGATTGTGTTGTTTTTGGGCTGTTAGTTTGTGTATCTTGTGTCTTGGTATAAACGGCGTGACCTAATAAAAGTTTTTGCACCGTCATCGTCACGCTGTTGATGGGAATCCTAAGTCAGGTGGCAACTGTATCTACAGGCATTATCGGTAAGTTGGTTGGTTTTGGTTTGGGTATTTGCAAATCGTGCTCTTAATTGGCGCCCGACATTGGCGGCTGAAAATTTAGTTTTTTGAACATGGTGTGTCTGTAAATGGAAATGATGCGCCTGGATGCATAATTTGGAGCAGAGTTATATGCAAATTGAAAGAATACCAAGGATATGGTGGTGTGGCTTAGTGGATTCGGTGGAGAATTTTATGGATTTTAACGGAATGAGAGCTTTTCTACATAAAATTTGGGATCAAGAAGGAATAGAGTATTCTGTTTTGAAAATTTGCATTTTTTTTATTTAAATGTTTATTTGGAAAAAGAAAGTCACATCATGAACTCTGTTTAAAGACAGAGTTAGTAAGCAAAAGTATTGATTTTTGATTATTTTCATAGTGGACTTTCATAGTAAACTTATCGAGTTTCAAGTTTGACCATGGCAAGTTTAACGACTAACGAATGAACAGCACGTCCAAATGATGAGTGTTGCTAAGTTCAAATGTTGCATACGTTGCGCTAATTTTATATTAAACTTGGTGGAACTGCTTCACAGTGGACTCTTCAACGTTTGGCTAATAAATAAATAAATAAATCACCTAACATAAATTTCTCAGAGGAACTCAAGATCGGCGGGGTCTGTGAGGAAGTCATTGAAAATTAGACCACACGGATCCGTTTCACTGAGGCGGGAATTTCATACATAAAAGCATGTAGCTTTAAAAATGCTAGACCTTATTAAAGGACGTTGTTCATTATAATTGGGGTCATCTTAACAGGGACTAACTAATGAGTTAACTCACATTTTAGCTGGGATATCCTGTTAACCAGTGGTACCCGATTTGAAGTCGACTTCGCTTGCTCTGAAACAGAGCAACTTGAAGATTGCCCTGCATTAGTCAATGGACTGCCAGCCATTGAAAAAGCAAAAGTTCCGGAATTTCGGAAAACCTAATCATTGCCCCTAACAGACAGCCGTGAAGTGAATGCCGTATACCATATAAGAGAAATTACATGCACTAGGTTGCAGGTGTTTGGTGCTTCGCTAGACTTTTACTTCAGACTCACACAAATAATAGACCCATTCTAACAAGGGATGAATAGATAATAGACAGGAAAATTAATCACCATTACAAACTCCGTTTAATAGCGTTAATCTTAGAAACTAGACATTATTCTCCAAAAAAAATTGTTTAAATACGACGTTAAATCTATTAAACAAAAAAAAAATGATGCGCAAACTCGAATAATTTCAGTACTGAAAAAAAAATTATACTTAAGCACAAAAACGTCATAATAATGAGAAACTATATTAAACAAAAGAGCTGAGGCACAAACTCGAAAGTAAACAATTTACAATAAAAACATCAAAAGTGCCGAAATTCAAGATTTATTGGACTCAAAACTCAATATGCACCAAGATACATATACTTATACTGTCATGTACTTAATGGGTATAGGTATGAACATAGTATCATCATTTGCTTTTATGCTTTAGAGAATATACTACTTTATTCCTCAAAATAATTAGCACCAAAATAAGGAGTTGTTTTTTCTAGCAGGTTCTGGTTCATGGATTTTTCCCACAATTCTATCAAAACCAAGAATAGCATTCAAACTCCTATAAAAGGAGAATTCCATCGGAAGTGCTCATCGGTCGACCCAATTCTTTTTTTTTCTGAATTGATCCACTTTTGCAATCTTCTTCTTCCATTACGGATGAACAAACAAACTATAGTCTCATAGCCAGCAAAATATATAAATCTAACCGTTTATCACAACATACCTCCCATCGACCATTGCAAAAGAAGTTAATAATTTAGTTTCCATTTAAAGTCCAAGCAGCATAACTAAGTCCATACTTTTTGGATCCAAAGAGCATTCATCCATTCTAAATGTTTAATTAATTACATAAAGACAGTCGAATGTATTTCTTTACTCCAATTTACAGTTATAATTGAATTATTATTGGCTACTTTATAATTGTTTGACCATTAATGGCTTTTTTTCCAGTCACTAGTCACTGCACTAACAAGACCAAAAGATTGCATAGCTTCACGAGAAAAACAAACAACAAAAATTGTATCTCATAGGTTGATCGCGCAATTCGGGGTAGAAATAATGCTGCGCTATGTAACTACTAAACAACTTGCTGCTGAGAAATAAATTCAATCACGATTTGGTGACTCGGTTTTGTGTTTAGTCCTTTTGGCCATATCATTTGGACTGTGTGACTATTCTTCACTTTCGTGAGTCCGCGAATAAAAATACTGCATGATATATGCAGTTCCCATAATGTACTAGATTCTCTTTTTTGTCTATTCAAACTTTTATCTCGTCTTTTTTAGAACTGTCCCCTGGCTCTTGTGACAAACTCTGTTCGAGGTAAAGCACACTAACAAGGTCGATGTTCCAACAATAAGGGGGTAGTTGTAGCCAATTCAATGGATGAACCTAAATCGAAGATTTAAAGACTACAAGATGTGCGTTTGTTTGTGCGATCTATGTAAGTTCGGAATGTAATAGTCCCGGATGACTGAGGACTGCGAGGAGGTTCTTGATTATGTGGCCATTAGGAGTTTCGCAGAATTGAGAGTTAAATTCGTATGAAAGGATATCCTGTCTCTATAGCTCGCTGTGGCTATGTTTATTGGTATGTTAATGATGTTCGATTTAGTTGAGGTATACGTTATATCTTACGCCAAATTCGTGACGTTCAAGGTTTGTTAGGAAGAAAACTTTGATTTATCTACGATCGCGTTTGCAGTCGGATGTGTGGATTTTTGTATATGTGTTATGGGATGTGAAGTAATTCTACAGAATTCAATGACATGAACGCGAAACGAAAGCGCTGAAAACATTGCTTAGAAGTGTAGTTTTTAATTTGGAATAGTTTGGTTTGGAATGAAAAACCTGGAATTTAGAAATTCTTGCGTAATGAAGCATTTGTTATGTTTGAAATTCTGGAAGATATATGAACTAGAACTTCTTCTTCTTTAACCGACGATTGATATAGATAGATAGATAGATAGATAGATTTTATTTATGTAATTTATATGTGCTACATGTGTTTTTTTTTATAAAATCAGTTTGCATGGCTTTGCCGTCTGCTGATTGTCTTTTTATTTTATAATTTTGAATGAATGAACACAGAACGCAGTATCAAAACAGAACCCAAGAACATCTCTTCTCGTTTCTCGGAAGATTGGACATTTTCCCAAAAAATGGAAAGTATCTTCTCTTTCCATCAGATTACAGAGGTTGCAATATATTGGCAAGTCATAACGGTGGGGTCTATAATTTAGATGTAAAAGCTCACCTCTCAGCCTTTGCATCATAGCTATTATCTCGCATTGGTTTTTGTCATGAAAGTAATTGTTATGACCCAGGTTATGATCCAGTTGAAAGTAGATAGTCCGAGGAACCGTCTTGCTCTTACGTCTACCTTTCTTATTGGATCGTACAGCATCGGCCTCTAATCTTGCATGTTTTCTTCGCTCAATGAGATACCACAAACTACAGCAAGCTCAAGCCAGTCTCCATACCAGCCTGATTTGATTCTAATTGTGTGCAGAACGGCTTTCCTTGGTTTGCGGCCCAATGGCATTTCTAAGCCAGTTAGAACATAGTCCATATGAAGCTTAAGAGTCTTTATAAACAGAGGTGATAATCCAGTTTCAAGCATAAGCATGTAATTAATAATAATAATAATAATAATATTTTTAACTAAGTGTCTGTAAAGCACATTGCCTTTTAGAATGCAACATGACGTTGCAAGATAGGAAAGAATTTTTTGTCGGCGCAGTAGATCGGTGACTAGGATTAGGTGACTATTTTCTAACTTAAAACACACGGCGGCTCTAGCTTGCACTAGGAGTTAGAAAAATTTCTCCACGTCAGAAACAAACATCTTATCTACTGCACCAATGCCGCCCGCGATTGCGCGTGTTTATTGGAAGCCTGAATATTCTTTTTACATAAAATCTCAAGAGCTTTTCTACGCAGTCATACTGCTTACCAATTCAAACCTGCGCTGCATAAAACATAATCGATTCAGAGACTGCTTCAAAAACTCTATATTTACACCTCTGCTGAAACAGTTCTTCCATGCCGTATTGATGGAAATTATCGATTTTGAAAGCTTTTCCTTTAAATGATACTCCATACTGAGATTTTTAGTTACGTATACTCCCAGATACTTACACTCCTCTACAATGTCAATTGGTCCTCCGTTATAAGTCCATCTTTCATATCTCCTATTTGTTCCGCCACCTTCTTTAAATATCATAATTTTTGGTTGGACAAAGTTGACTTTAAGATTCCAAAGATGTTTATAACTCTGCAAACGGCTAAACATAGGCTGAAGTGTTGATATATCCAATTCCTTAATCGCTTTTAAAGTATGGTGGTAAAGATTTTGTATGAAGCGTTCAGAAACGAAATTCCACGATAGTTTTGAGGGTCCGATGTAGCACCTTTTTTATATATTGGGAAAATCAAAGCATCTTTAAACCGCTGCGCTGCGATTCCACTCTCAAGAACAATGTTAAACAAACACATTAGTTTTTCAACAAGACCGCTTGTGCCATATTTGTAAGAATCGGAAGGGATCCCATCTGAAAATAGCTGCCTTACATCCTCCAAATTAACTAAAGCCTCATTAACCTCTCGCAATGTAATAGGAACATCGAGAATATCGTTGCTCAACCATTTTTACTGCGCGCTGTCTTTTCTGCCTGAAATTCAAAGTACTTTTTTCTTTTTTTCGGTACATAAAAGCTTGTACTTCTTGTAGGCTTCAAGATAGGAATTGTGTGCCAAAGTTCCACCTTGTTTCCTAAATAATTTTAGCCTTGTGAATGAAAGCTGTCGGGCCCTTTGGCATTCCCTATCATACCACGGTTGTTTGTACTGTTTTTTATGATTTGCATTCTTCCTAGAAGCAGAGTACGAATCCTTGATGCATGCTTTAATTTCCACAAGACTTGGAACTTCCTTCCAAAAGCATTTGTTTACTCCAGAGACTTTCTGTATTCGAAATAAGTTTCATATTCCTCGTCGATTGACCTTGGGAGTAAGTTTGATTAAAGCTAACCAAAGTAGGAAGGTGATCGGAATATGGTATACTACTTTCACTTCCATAACTGATGTTGTTGATGGAAGGGAAAGCTTCCGCATTTATCGCTTGTCGTTGTGTCATTCACCATTCAAAGATCAAAGGAATCGCAAAGATGCAAAAGTTTCCTGCCTCTTGCATTACAGGTTGTATCCAAGGAGAGCCGTTTTTACTTGCCACATTGTTTGAAGCCCGACTCTCACTGCCTGCTCTTCCATTGAGGTCACCAATTATCATTACGCTTGAGTTACCCGATTGAATAATAGGCTATTGAGGTTTAGTCATGTTCCCAGTTATTACAGTTTAAATAGGATGGAAATATGTAATAATTGACTTCCTCGAATGAAACACATAGATACGAAAACCCTTCAACATATTTGATCTCTCTTTTCGATTTTTCTTGTACTCAATAAAGCACCCTCCACGTTCTCTTCCTCTGGTGTGACTTTTTGTTGTTGGAATCCAATAACATTCATAGTTTTTAAATTTTCCTTAGAAATTATTAATATTAATCTCAAGTCTCTTCTATAATATCGCTTTAGGGCTCCACCGGTTACATTCACCCCGTTGATCTCAGACACTGTACTAGAACTAATTGAGATTTATAAGCAGTCTTAGAGAAATAAATTAGAAAATGTAAAAATGGTAGAAACAATCAACTAGAAGTCACCGAAATATTTGTTGGTCGAAATAACGAATTTATCATTTGGATCACTCGTTTAGAAAAGTAGTCATGTACAAAAAACGTTAATAAAACACAGAAGGAGAATACCCAAAATTATAGGGTTCTAACACTGATGCCTTCTTCATGTCAAGTCTTCTAATAATAATACTCCGGGATTCCTTTTTTTCCATTTACAAGTCCTCTATGCGATACAAGCCTTTCGCAGTTAAGGTCAGCGGAAAATTATAAAGATGACTTATTCATAAGGCCGAGTTTCTAAGCGAAATAGAATTCCTGCGCGTATTAATGCCTTTCAAGAACCCCAAACCCTCTAAATTTTCCATTGACTCGATGAGGTAGTAGAGGTAGGACTAATGTATATATTTCTTTACATCTAATCTTTTTCTTTGGTTTTAAATATTAAATAATAATTATTATTTATAATTTTTTTAAATGGCCATCTTTTTAAAATTAACCAACGAGAAATAGTTTTTCCACCTATGAATCTTTGTTTGTAACGGTTCTTGGCTTACAACCTGAGTAGCATATAAACCTTAGTACGTGACGTGCAAATCAATGTTAGCCGTTTCCAGCGAAGGATTTTTGTTGCCCTTTCAACAAATAATTAATTTACCAGACTACCAACCATGTTCTAAACTCTTTCAACAGCTATAAAATATCAGAAAGTGGAATCACTTTTATCTTTTTTTCAGCCAATTAATAGATCAATAAATATATCAGTGCCAGTTTGATTGCAAATTATTACTCACATTCGACCCAGGTGCCTACTTGAAAACCACGTTTATAATAAAAAAAAAAATATTACTAGAAACCTCGACTTCTAACAAATGGTGTCAAATGCCTTCTCATTCTTCAATTGAATTCAAAATGAATGATTGAAAACTTTATTGCATTCTCTCAGGCAATATTCAATTAAACATCTTTTAAAGACCATCACCCTTCAGGATATTAAAATTCCGATTTCGCTGGAGTTTTTTTGTTTAAATCCCCGAGGAAATTATTTTATACACCATTGAATGACCAGTAGCTTTTTAGACCAACTAAAAATGCAAAAAAAAACTAACTAACGAATAATTATTAGCAATCCAATCAAAAAACTAGACAACAATTCACAAAAAACTAGTTTTAATTACAAAACCAACAAAAAAATCAATTATCCTTGACGCAGGAAGAATTTTCAATTAAATCCACTCACTCATGCGCCCCCAGTTTCACAAATTAAAATTTCCAATCAACAGAAGGAAATATTTTCCGCCATAAATGACCAACGGCGCGGCGACCGACGCCACTGTTAGGAATGTAGATTCCTAATTGCATTACAATTAATCAGAAAAACGTGTAATCGGGAAAACTTAGTTAATTTGTTAACAATTTGAGCCAATTTATCAGGAAAGGCCAGTTAAAATGCAATTTCCCCAGCCCAATAGGGCGCATCATTAAAATCTCAGACCACCAGGAATCCCACCACCGAAACGAATCTTGACCAAGAGTGAAGTTGATATCTAACCAAATGAGTTACGACACTATCCTGGGGATTGATTCAGCTGAGAGAACATTCTGAAGGAAAACACCAAATAGAACTCGAATGGGGCCTGATGCGCGGCAGGAAAAAAACAAATCTTGAAATACCAGTTGCTAAACAATTCGATGGTCGAATGAGATACTCAGCTTCATCTCCGCATAAGTGAGGTGGTGGAGGAGGGGGTGCATTTGAATATTGGCTAACTAGGATGCTGCGCACCATTGAGCCGTGGTTATGGAGGAATAGTTTTTTTTTTTAGTTGGCACTTTGTATAGACATCTCTTCGGTGATGAGATTCAACGGTGTCCCCTTTTTCTGGCACTTTCTACAGGAGGGGGTCGTTTGGGTTTTCTAATACAACTTCCTCCTCTTCCCTGAGGAATTTCTTTTTTCTTTCTTCAGTGGAAGAGGATTGGATATCATCTCTGTGCGGGCTTGCCAGTTCTTCCGTGTACATGGGGCAAAAGTGTGTTCTATTTATGTTAGGAGCGCATGCGCGCGCGCGCGTTTTAAACGTTCGGTTCTAGGCTGAGCTAGAAAAGATACTATATTTATTTGGCAGCACAGTGGTTAGGATGCCTAATCATGGTGTTTTATTGGGAATATCAAGATGTTGTATGCTTCGCGGTTGCCTTCCAGTTTGTGACAATCCTGTTAGGTTTCTTCTGTTGCAGTGTTTTTGGTCGTCTTGGGTTGGTGAGATGAAGCGATTTATCTACTTCAGGTTGCAGGTTGTTTTGATGGGTTTGCTGGATGATATTTAATTTTGCATGCAAACTAGACAGATACAGTTAAGTTCACAAAGCATTGTAAATTGGTAAATCTGACATTTAACAGTTTGATAATAAACACTAAGACTTTTGGTCGATTACACTTTGAATTTGGCGTTTTTGTTAGTTGACATATAGAATTAAAACTGGAGGTGTTGCAAGAAAGGTACTTTTGAATGATACAATTTTGAGGAGGTACTTCTCAATATGACTATGAAGAATTTCCGATGTCACAGTTAATGAAGTTAGTGTGGGTTAAGAAACGTCAATAATCAAAAAACCTGGAAAGAAATTGTCATAATGTTCTGATAAGGTATATCTAGATAAACTATAGGCCTTATTAGCATCGACTAGTTAATCAAAAGGTTTCATAGACATCAAAACCGAATTCTTTCGTTTTCTACTTTAAAAGCGTTATTTTTTATCGTGATTGAAGCAATTCAGCTCAACCTTATTGTAGTAAGTCAATATGCTACTTTTAGAAGTTTCAGTCGATTTCGCTTCCCAATCTCTAGAAAAATTTCTACTAAAAGCTGCAATCGCAAGAAACCGGTGAAATGTTTCCCAGTGGCTTTTTAAATCTTTTAGCCATTTTGCTATCCGTACTATAGGCGCAGAGGAACTGATGTGCCGCTTTTTAGTGCTCTAAAAGGCGACCTATATAAAACCTGGCGAATTGCAAAAGGATCAAATTATCTTCTCAATAACAAAAGACCCAAACAGAAGACTGAAGACATAAGCGCAAAAAATTGTAATTGTTGTAAATACTCCTTCGGGACTGAGAACTTAAAAGAAAACTTAAGGAGAAATGCTAACAGCCTTGGGTAGCTCTAAAAACAGCTGGAACCGACGAATTTTACTGCTAAATTTAGTAGTAGCGTATGCCCGGCGAGTGGAACCTCAGCACCTATGTTTACCCATTCACAAGACAAAAAACCCATTTCAGTGTCTAGTCTACACAATCTTGCTGGCTGTTCGTCAATAACTCGATCGATCTAAGACTAGTCAAGTAATGTTTTGCGTCCCACATAAACAGGGAATCGTGTAGAAGTCTATACAACAATTTACTGTACTGGATCTTCAGTGACGCAGATAACTTAGTTATTAAGAACGAATGGATCCTAATTTTCAAGGGTGGACATGTGTTTCTAAGAGAATGCCAGCACTTTGTCTAAAAACAATTATTCTCCCTCCACGTGGTGAACTTCGAGTGCTAAGTACCTCAACTAGAGGTTGGGCTGGCGGCTGCGACCTCTTTGGAAGGTTGCTAATGGCTGAATACGAGAGTGGGTACTTTTCCTAGCATCCAGGCTGCAATGGAACAATTCTCTAGAAGCGACGCGACGGTGGCGTCTACAGTTCCAGTCAGTCTGAACTACTTAGTTTAGGCGCGAAAACGGTGAGCTACGTCTACAAGTTTATATGTAACGGCCGATTCGGTAATCTGTACTGTTACCAGTCACAAAATTCTCGCCGATCGCGAAAAGGAAATGTCCAACATCCAGATTGTCGGGCCATATATGGCAGATGGATATAAATGTCTTGGCAAGGGAGATTTTCGAATCCTAAGCCGAGGGTTAGGTGGCGCACACAGGTTGAAGGAGTCCTCTTGGACCCTTGGTCCAAAACTGAAGGCATCAAGGGATCGAGCTAGCTCTGTAGAAGCTCGTTGGTTGGGGCCCAGGTCCAATCCGGGCTCTAGCGCCACTTAAAATAAAGAAAAAGATTACGTTAAAATGTACCTTATAAGACGACGCGGTAGAAAGAAAACATATAAACATTTCTTTCGAAAAGAGCTTAAGAACTGCAAATAGCCAAAATATTTAAAAAATGATAAGCTACGTATTAAGACTTAAAAAATATTCTCTACATACTGCTTCTTTGGTTTAAGAACATTAAAGCCTACTTTCAAAGAACTAACCAGACACTTTGAAAGAATATCCTGGTCGAACTGGTATGTTTCTGAAGCACTGCTTTTCCCAAAAGGATGAAATCGCCTTTGGAGCGCATAAACTTCATCATATATGCTTTTACTTCTTCTTCACTAAAAAGAAAATTTGGTCATCAAAGTCCAATATAGTTACTTTCAAAATGAGGTTCGCCGGGTTGAACGTAAAAGTTATTGTACTGTCGTAAGGGCAGTAAAAACTTTAGCTCATCTTCAGTGGCAACTTTAATGTGAGTTCCATTGACAAGGTCAGTTTGTTTGTTAAGTTCCGCAAACTCCACCCTATCAAGCAGGACCTGAGTTGAGAATCATGATGGAACAAATATAACGCGCAGATGCTAGGGTTTTCAAAGATCTCAATATATATAAGTCTGCAGGCTCAGACGAAATATCCCTTCTTGTTCAGAAGAAATGTTGTTCCACGTTGGCAAAACCTCTTTGTAACCTTTTTTATCTGTCTAAGTTGTTGTGCTCGATATTTTTAAGGCTAAAGTTTGGCTTTCAGCTCTTTTATCTATGTTGCGTGCTTTTGGTATCGAGGAATTTTTGTGGATTAACAACTACTTCATTCATTTCCACTCTTTTGAGAGCTTAACAACAACGAATTACAATTTCCATAAATTCTGAACTAGGGTATAAAAAACCGCGTGCTTTTCATGCATGCTTTTCAGACCCAAAGCTATATTCCGGCGTTGAAGCAAAATTTCGTCAAGGAGAAGGAGACTGAAAAAGTTTTGGTAATTATACACTTTCGCGGTCACATGGTTTTTTGGTGGTAAAAAAAAATTAAAACTGGACCGATTTTCATGATTCTTTTTTTTTTAATGTTCATTTTGACGGCGGATTTATTAAAAAAATATAAAAAAAAATGTCATTAATTCTTATTGGTGATGCTAGACTGGTTTTATTTTAAGCTGGAAGCTGGAAGTTGAAAAAATTTGTTTGCGTTTTTTTTTTTGCTAATTTTGTTTGTTTTTTGGCTTGGATTACGATAACAAAAATCGTGAATTCAATTGTGTGAAGAAAAAAAAATTACAAATAATTGTTCATAAAAATAGATTTTTTCAGCATTCAAAGCAACCGAACTAACTACCGAAATTGGATGGATCATTTCAATTAGATATTGCTAAAAATGCAGCGAAATGTTTAGGTTTTGAAGACTATGCCACATGTTATAAGGCGTACTAACTAAGCTAGAGAACAATTTTCTTATGTGGTCTGGAGCACTAAAAAAAATAATTAGCTTCCCTAGGTAGAATACAAAAACAGAGCCTTAAAGGTTGTAAATCAATTTTGGAAACATTTGTTTCATTGGAACAACGTAGAAAGAGAAGAAGGAGACACCTCCCTTTCACTATTTTATGGCGATTTTTTATTCATTTCTCTAGTAAGAAAGCCAGTGACATTTCTCCACTGAAAAGTTTTTCCCAGTAATAACTACTGTACTAAGGATGCCTGCCTTCGAGCTAATATTCGAAAGTACCATCAACTATAGAGATTCCTCTTTTTTAGTCGTACTACACAAATGTGAAATTCCCTACCCTCCCTTCCATTTGAATGACATCGTTATTTACTACTCAATCTTTCCTGTGTTTCCTAAACATGTCTAGGCTTATACTGTTTTATCCGAACTTCCTACATAGATACGTACTGTTTGATAAAGTCCTTCGTAATAAAGTAGCACTTACCGAATGTGGAATGCTTTGTTTCGCTCGGTTTTTCTTTCCTATTACAAACTTCCTGTTAAGTCTACTGAAAAGTACGCATTGACAGATTTTAATCGATATACCGAAATTGCATTTTTTTCAAATTTTAAATAATTTTTTTTCGACCACAATAGTATTGAAAACCATATGTATATCTGAATTTCTGCATTCTGTACTTTCAACTGAACCGCCCTGTACAGATTCTACGGTAATTCAACCACACACATAGAATATTGAATGTAAGGTCGAAAAATCCCTGCTTAAGTCAAAAATTGGTTAAAAAAAAGGTTTGATCCTTCCAGGAAATTTTACACAAAGTGCATTAAAAATGACATTACATCACCAAAGACTACAATGAAAGTTTGAAGGTAAGGAATCCCACACGGCGAGATACCATCATCTATTCTGGTCTTATCCTAATTACCCTTAATAATCATTCCAATTTTCCCAAAGTTTCCTCCTAAATTCATAGAAACGAGAAGAAATTCTTTGTCCAGGACTTAATCTTTTAGCTCTAGAATGAATGCTTCACAAGGTACAGCACGTAGCCTGATGTTTACCCTGCGAGCATTAACTCTTCTCATTTGACAATTTCTTTTTTTAACTTGAAAATGTCGTGCGACTTTAAGGTTTAGGTTTTGAGAATATCACTACAAAAGCCAACCAAATCCCCCCCAAACAAATGTGAGTCATGTTTCATGTCCGATTGTGTAGTATTGAACGCCAAAAACGTGATCAACTTGTGTCCTATTTCGTTAAGATTGTTTTTGTATTCCTATTGAACCTCATGGAGGAGTTGAAACAGAGACTTAGCCAGGCTAGGCCAAGAGGCAGGTCGGCACGGATGTATTAGAGCGGCCAAATCGTTTCCCACTACTATGGCTACTGAGGCGAGACTGCATCTCTTCTTCTTTTCACACACAATTCAATTTGAACAAACATAAGATTTGGAAGAGTAGTTGGGTAGGGGCATAGAGTATTTGGACCGAGTTCGTCGTCTAAATGAAGACTCCTCGCAATGAGTTTTCTATTTGTCCGAAGAAGTGTACACAAAACAAGGAGGCAGCGGGTGTGTTTGGACACCGATCTCCCCTTTCGATACCAAATGGGATCTAATTCAGCAATTGATGACGAAAGTCGAGAGTGTTTTTTCCCTTCGTGCACGACTTCTGCGAGCCCCTTGATTTATATTTTTGCTTTTTTCTAACCAACGAACGTTTGCATTGTGAGTTCTGTTCACAAATCGTTTAGTCCACAAAGAACAAACAAACAGACAGACAGACATACCGAAGGAAGGAGGTTGAGTCGCAAGTCAACGAAGGCAAACGGCGGCGGAAGACTCAAGCTCGAAAAAAGACCAAACCACATAATGATGTCTTTATAATTCGTGTATCAAGTTGTTTGGGGATATCATATATGTAAACTGGGATAACATGGGAAAGTTAAGAGGAGGCGGATTTTTTTGTTAGTTTTTATTCGTCAGGGTCCGATAAAGTCAACATTGTCAATGAATCGTGTTGCAAAAGAAGACAGCCCACTCTTGCGGCAAGGAAGACGGTGATTCTAGAGGTCATTTACATAAAGATTGGTTGGGAGTTTCTATTCTGCAACTTCAGTCAAGTTTGTTTAGCCCGGAGGTGACACTTTTGTCTGTATGGCCGGTAACAATGTAACGACGATGGAGAGGAAAGTTATAGCCGGATGAGTGTAAGTCGTGTTTGTGGGAGAAACGAAGGTAGTCGTGGAAAACGATATTGTTAGAAGCTGTGAAAATACTTGACCCACTGTTATTGGAACTGTGGGAGAACAACATGTCATCTCAAGTCTTGTGATGACATGCGATGGGAAATTCGACAGCTCGTTTCGTTAAATTGTTGACAAGTATTCGTTTTTTGGCAATCAAAGAAGTGGTGTTAGTTAGATTTTAAATCAGCTAGTTCTTATAGCACATATACTATTAATTAATCAACATTGATTCTCTTTTTAGTAGAAATTGTAAATTTTACAGAAGAATTGGCCTGATCATCAGATTAACTTTAGAAAACAGTTTTTATTAGCTCGAATGTTTCTTTGAAATCATATGTTTCACGATATTTTTCGATGCGTTTTCTTACATTTTTTCGCAAAGATTTCTGTATTGATCAGAAAGCTTTATGAGCTTTTTCTTCGACGTTGTTTGTTTTTCTCTCTCTATTTCTCTTTGTTTAATTGAAACAACTTATTTTGAGTTAGTTCAGTTTGTAATTTTCGGAAGGACAGACCATTTATAAACCTACGGAAGGTTTTTAATATACAACATTTTTATAGTGGTTTTTGCGACTGATTTTCCATTTTTATTTTATTGTTTTATTTGGTATTTGTTATAAATTGATCTATTACGTCTGGGCTACGAACAAATTTCGATGGCTTGGAATACAGTTTTGAAATGATCGAGAGTAAATACAATGGATCGAATTTGTTCGCTTTTCTGATTTTAATTATAAACAATGTCAACAAAGAAGAATTTCTTGGACTCCACAACTGTCGAAGTCCCGACAGCTCTGCATTCCAGCATGATATGTAGACATATTCTAATAAAGGTTAAGTTTAAGAATATATTCAAGTGCAAACCG
Source organism: Platycheirus rosarum (assembly GCA_963971375.1). Lineage (NCBI taxonomy): Eukaryota > Metazoa > Arthropoda > Insecta > Diptera > Syrphidae > Platycheirus > Platycheirus rosarum. Next base: position 122,581,112 of record OZ020509.1, on the reverse strand, counting down.
ATTTAATGAAATTTGTAGTTCCGTTAACAATATTTTCAGACAAAATGCTATGTCTGCTGTATGAATCGGATCTGTAGCAACGAAGTTTTTAAAAAACAAATATGTTGCCGAAATCTCTTTAAATTAAAATTGATGAAAGTTTTTGGATTTTAACCATCCAACTAACTTCACCATGTTGTTTTTTGTAGTTATAGCAAAACGTTTTGCAACTATCCCCAAGTGGCACTTCTCAGTTCTCGGAATTTACATTACAGACCACCACAGACCACACAGTTGACGTCAGCAAGAATGTTGCAGAGAGATTAAATCGATACATCTTGAAAGCTGTTCATTCCAGCATTTTTGTACATTTCCCTTGAGAACTTTAAGCAGGTAATTGCCCCGCCAGAAAACCCAACATTGTCATTAACAATTGTCAAATGAGTCAATTTATTGTTTATAAAACCAAGTTGACACCTCATTACAGGTGCTTTGATTTAGTGTCAGATGCTTTTGCCATTTGCCATCCCCATTAAATATAAATAACTTAAGATTGATCATGCAGAGAAAACCAATCCCAGACCAAAACCCACTCATAAAACGAAAAGAATGCCCATTCGTCTCAGAAGAGGAAGAACACCTAAAACCACATTCTGATACTCGGTTGAATATTATTATTTGAACTCGAAAAAAAAAACATTCCTATCACACCAACTCACAAGCAAAACTATCTGACAGAGCAATTAAGTAGCAAATCACCTAACCCCTAGACCCCTGTGGCATATCAAATAATCCAAAGACGATTCGAGAGATATTATACGCCCATGTTAATGCTGACCGAACAGGAACGTTGCCATTGCCATTTTGCATAAGCTCAAGTTGCCATGCCTACCTACCGCTTTCTAGCCCACATGTATTCTGTCATTTAGGTGCAAATCAGTTCAAATGTATCTAACAGATTTATGTATTATGTTCCCCAATCCGCACACTGCACACCACTCAAGGTACAGATACTTTCCATATCACAAGGAAATCATCAACATCATCGTCGCACATGGAACGGTCAAGTGCAACGTTGTTTTCCAACCAACTAACTGGCCAATAATTCCCGAGCACTACTTGTGAATAGGCCCATTGACTGTGATATTGGAATTCCATTATATCTCTCAACACAGACCCGAAAGACGGTAAAAAAAACAAAAACAAAAAAAAAACATCTATATGACCTCAAGATCTGGTTGATACTAGCGCACGAGGTTGTTATTGGTAGCACTTGTATCTGAAGCTGCAAGATACGTTGCTGTTAAGCATCACAGATACCAGGAGGTACAACAAAATCGAAGAAAACTGGAAATGACCATTTTTCTTCTCTCCGTTCATGAAACACACGGCCGAACGGGCCATTACGCCACGATATAACGGAAAAATAAATAATATGCCCTGGGAGTCTTTATGTTGTACGTGTGAGTGTGTATGTGTGCTAATACCTGTTCTACGCAACAGGTCAATAGCAGACCGCGATGTACCCCAAACTTCATCATCATGTTGAGAGGGGAAAACAAACAATGTATCGGACGCATATACTACACCACAGTTGCGGTTTTCTGAACGCACTTGCAACATACGACCGTAGCTTATCAGAAATTCCTGATCATCGAATCGGTTTGGTGTTGATGTTGGTCGTTGGTCGTTCGATGTTTTGTGGGTCGTCCAAACAAACGACTAACAACGTGCTAATGCCCTGGACTTGGTCTTGGCCATGCAGAAGGTAGTAAACGCCATGGTTTTGGCTTCAACACTATGAATGGGTAAATAGCTCCATCGATCTCTTGTGCACAAGAACTCTGCCATGGCAGACAGGCAGGCCATCGAATGCTATGACCCAATTCTTTGTGTTTCGGCGTCAGCGCGAGGCCTAGGATCGGATTGAAAATGTGCGGTTTTTCGATAACTCCGATAATCACTGGGGAATTATTGCACGAAGAGGTGTTCCTTTTCTGTTTTGTTGTTGTTGTTGCTCTTTTAATGAATCAATTGAATTTTATTGATTTCTTGTCGATAGCTAAATGGTGAACTCTTGAAACTGTTTGTGGTAATAAGCTGAGGGCGCGTATCAAAGGTGCGAAGTTGATTGTTTACCTGTTTGGTTTTTTGTTTGGATCTTGAAAACAGACAGAAAACAGATTACGTTGGTGATGTAATGATTAATTGGATGTTTATGGGTGTTTGTGAGTCAATCAAAAACATTAGGGTATAATTACATGTTTTGGGTATTGGATATCTGAAAAAAATAACGGAGGGAGTTTTCTTTTCAACTTTACTAAACAAAGACTGAATGAGGTTTATACTGTGTTTCTGGGTCACTGTTGTATGTATGCTAGCGAGGTTTTTGATTTTAAGTTATCTTCAGATATGTGAGAATCGAAACCACAGCTTGAGTTTCTTTTCGACTGTTTAGTCTAGTCAGCAGAAAGCAAAAAAAAACAATTTTTTTTGAAATGTGCAATAATTTATTTTAAAAACGGATTTAAATTATATGTAACATTGACCTTTTAAGAAAGAGACCTAGAAAACGAGACCTGGAACTAAGAGTTTCACAGAAAACGGAACATTATCTTTGTTGATCCGAGGGTACAAATGTATATCATTAGTATTAGTTTGAAAACTGGTACTCATCCCGAATTTTTGCTTTAACGATAGAAACATCGTTTTTGAAGCACGCAGTTCAACGTAATTCCTTAATCTCGATTGGACAATACAATTAACTAGTCATACACTGTCGCTGTCGTTGCAATTATTCCTTGTTGTAAACCTGTCTTCGGTAAGATTAATTGGATCATTACTTTCAGACAAGAGGTCATTTTTTAATATAGGAAATGAGGCGGAGACAAAACCGAGCCCTGCGGCACACCAGCATTTATTCTTTGAGTATCAGACTTGAATCTGTCCACTACAACTTGTATTGAGCGGTTCGAGAGGATATTACTAATCCAAAGTTCTCACTTTTCGATGAGATACCCTTCAGATCACCAGTGAACCTATTGCTACGAAAGCCATAATGCCGGACATTAAAAGCTGCAATGTCAAGAATTCGGGTTGTTTTATCAACGAGTTGAGTTAGTTAGTTTGAAGCAGAAAATGCATGAATGACAGGTATTTCCTGATACAATGACAGAGAAGACACTGAAGTTTCCAATAGTTCAGTTTCAAATGTGTCTAAAGAGTCGTAGAGTAACTTGCATCTGCCCGGAATGCATTTTAGGTGAATTGTTTGTGTTTCGAAGCAGATCAAGAATGAACTGCTAAAAGTCTTATGACCTTTAAATGTAGTATTTAAAAATAAATTGCAAGCCAGGTCAAACCAAGACTTTTTTGGCTTAAACTTCAGATGTCGTTGTAAAAGTACGGAACGAAATGGCCTTCTGATGCCATTTCTGATGGATTCAGTCCTGATCTAGATGATGGTTTGATTCAGAAGCGAAGCTAGCGTTGCCGTGAAATAACGCCGAGCGAAATAACGAAATTTGGCGTTATTTCGCTTTTACAAAGTGAATTAACGACGAATTTTTGAATAATTATAGAAATTGGAGTAGGTGCCAGATTGCATATAATATAAGTAATTATTTATATTAATATCCTTAAATACAAAAGTAATATTGCATTTACACCCATTTCCACCACCTACTTCCATAGCGACCTAAACAGGGGATTAATTTTTTTTTAAATTGTATCTGAATGTTAAAAGCGAGATAAGGCCGACTAAGCCAACTTTAGCAAAGTGAAATAAGACCGAACATCGGCGTTATATCGCTTTCATAAAGTGAAATAACGACGAAATTTGGAATTTAACTTAAGAGTTAAATTAAGAATCCATTGTTCCGAAGACCGTGCGAGACTTTTTTTTACTTACTGAGAACTTATCAAAAGTTACGTTAGTCATCACTGATCACGAGCGTAGGTACCTAAATACATAAACAATTGTATTGACGTATTTGTAACGAAGTAATAAAGTAAATGTTGTGATTTGTGAACCAGCCCAACTTCCAATTTAAATTGTGCAAGGTTCTAAACAAGCTATTTTCAGACAGCTATAGAAACTGTAAAAGGCCTTATGCAAGTCATTTTGACGCACATTACGGAAGGTATTTAGCCGCTATATAGCGCGGACCCGATTAGTTCTAAAATAATGGCTTGCGCTATTGCTGGTGCTGGTGCTGTTGTTGGTTCAATCTGTTCCGCCCATATAAGATTTTTGGTTGACAGGTGTTATAAAAGCAAATAGCTTTCCATGAAATGTAATAAGATTGGCTCTGCAAGCCATAACTATACAAATAGGCCCAGGTCCTCCCCGAACTGTAGCGCCACCTGAAGTAAATGCTAATAACTTGTTTCGAATGTTATAAGAAGGCCTTTGGATTTGTCCAGGGTCGATCCTTTTAATGACAACTTTTGCTAAGACTTTGCTGTACGTGTTTATATTTTTTAATTGTGAAGGTTTGAAATATATGGCTCGTGAAAGCTTGCCTTATACAAGTTCTATTCAAACTATTAATTGCCAAATTCGAAAAAAGGAACTTATACAAGCTAAAATGTTAGTTGTTGGTTGTTGGTAATATTTCCAATAAAAATGATAGAAAAATGATTACATAAATCAAATAACAGATCTTGAATCGAGGAAAGCCTTCAAAAACCTTGCACCTGCCCAGCGAGAGATAAAAACCTCAGAATTAAAAAGTCAAAGACTAGCGTTAGCAAATCACTAAGTTAAAGAATTTTAATAAGTATCTATTTTATAGTAATCTTTCATTAAAAAGCTGGTTTCTGGCATACAATTTTTTCGGGCGTGGTCATCAATATAAACTTAATTAAAAGTTGAAAAAAAAATAAAAAAAAAATAAACTACCATTGAAAGCCTCAAGCTCTCCACACCGTACGCCATTTATTCATTAAAAATTTAATAAAAATCCAGCCATTAATTCCATGCCGTGACTGATAAGTGAAAGAGGCTCTTAAAATAACCCACTAAAACTAGGTTAATATGGCTTTCGTCTCTCCAACACCAGTCCATGCAGTAAAATCTCACAATTATCCAAGTAGCATGTTTTGCAAATTTTATTAGCATACAAGTGCAACGCGAAAAACTTAAAGAAACCTTTTTCAATCAAAAAAATTATAAAAAAAAGAATTTTAATCTATGTCGAGTCAAGACTTACGAGTTTGAAAAAAAAAATTTAATGGGACAACATTCGCGGCGGTGAGTGTATTTTTAGACTGCAGCCCATAAAAGTCGATTCAGTAAGAAATGTTTGCAATTTAATTACGGCCATCAGAATCGTGTTTTAAAGGACTGTTAAGAGGACTCAAATTAAGACACAACTAAGCCGATTTATAGCTTCCTTTCAAAACGTCTCCATCTCCTGCATCTGTACTATTAACACACATACATCAGGACAAAGGACGAAGCAGTGATTTAGTTGCTAAATCCTATTGCCAGGATGACGATGCTCTGTTTTTATGGAGTGAATTAAAATGTAAAATTTATTGGGCAACTGCAACAGACCCATCGTAGCCTGCGCAGGTGTAGACAGACTCCAAACGGGTATATTCTTCTTCCATTAAGAGCTTGGCTCAAGACAAAGCTGTGGGCACAGATGGGTATCTTTTCTGTGTTTTTTTTTTCTATATTCATTCTTTGCTGCAAAGAACTTGACTTGAGAGTGATGTCTTGTTTTGTTGCAACGCCATGTTGCATGACAGTCGCTTTAAGGTAATTTGATGGAGTTATTTGAATATATTAGACGAAGTGGACTGGGAAATATTTTGCAAAAAAAAAACGAAAAGAATAGGATCTCGCGGCACACCGGGGGAGAAGGGAAGTGGTGAGTTGATGGTTTGGAGAATATGGAACGTGAGAATATGAGTTATGGAATCACTGAAATAGATCATTGGGCTGCTGATGAAGGTGGGTTTCGGTTCTCGGGCTGGGGCTTTATGGGAAGAGACGGTGTCGTCCGTCTTTAGCGTTACGCTTGGATGATTCGTGAGTTATTTTTCAATTAGCTTATTGCTACTGCAGGGAGAGTTCTGACGGAAGAAATAGCTACGTGATTTGAATTCGTTTTTTTTTTTCAACGAGGGGGACCATGAGTGTTGGGTTAGTTGGCGTGTCGGTAATGTTTCTGTTCTGACGTAAGTCTGACATATTGGACTATGTGGTGGACAGAAGGAGATTGATTTGTCATGATAATTGCATAGAGAATGTTACAGTTAAATGAAACGTGCGCTGGAAGGCTGGTAGAAACGTTACAACTTTATTAGGAATAGAGCGGTGATGGGTAAAAAATTACCATTTTTAGGTTGAAATATGTTGTCTTCTATACTCATTAATTTTTACTCAATCAACAAGTATGCTTATATTAATAAAAAAAAAATAATAAAAAAAAAATTGCTGCAAAATTATTCTTTATTAGCTTCAGATGTTATTTAGATGCAATTCATTCTGACTCACCTAGTAAAACATGCGATTTTTTTTAATTACAATTGTTAAAAAAGTCATATGTATTAAATTTGCAAAGAAAATACAAAATTTCTCAAGATACAAGTTTTACTGCAGTGTAGTCTTAACTTTCGATAAGAAATATATAAAGTGTGCGAAAATTCAATTTATGTAGCAAATAATTTTTTATAGCGACAACATATAAGAGCTTCTATAATGCTTGTAATTGGATGACTTTAATCAACATTTTTTAATTACTGCCGGTATTCTTGACTTTTAAATTTTAAATCATCATTCGATGATTATTATCAACGTTTTTTGATTACTGCTAATAGAAGAGCTTCTGTAAGGCTTGTTGATCGACTTTCGGCAATGAAGAATAGCTTCCATAAGGCTTTTAGTTCGATGATTATAGTCAAAGTTTTTAAATAACTCCCGATATTCATCACTTTTGAATTCCAGCAACAAAGTAGAGCTTCTACTTATCAGGCTTCTAATTTGATGATTATATCTATATGTATTAAATTTTATTCAATTACTGACGATAGTCTTCACTCTTATATTTTGAAGAAGAGGTTTATAATTCAATGGTCATAGTCAACATTTTTCAACTACTACCGAATCTTTACTTCTAAATTTCGAAAAAAAAATTACTTCTATTAGGCTTGTGTTTTTCAATTTGCCTATATTCATCACTTCTGATAAGGAAACAAAAATATAATTAATGGTTTGGACTTTTTATCCCAAAATCAAAACGAATAGTTTCTATTAAGCTTGTAAAACGAATCATTACACAAGCAATATGTCATAGAAAGTTTAAAGATTCTGGAGTCGCTAATTGTTATAAATATAAATTATTAAAATTCATATGAAAAGGCATATACTGTCTTTTACCAATTTTTTTTTACTTTATTAACAGCATAAGACTTTTCTTTAAAAACAAATATCTCTTAAAAATTATTATATTTATTAAACCGATAGTTTTTTTTCGAATTTCAAACATTACAAAATATGGAAAATTGTTAAAAAAGGAAATTGGAAGAAAGGATTAAGATTGATTAAGGTTTTGATGCAACTTGTTTTCAAAATTCTTAGAATTAAACAGAGAAAGTAATGAATACAGTTTAAGAATTCCACATTCGTGTGGTGCAGCTATAGTAAGGTGCGAAAGTTATGAATTTTCTGAAAATTATTTAGATATTTCGACAATAACAAACAGTTTTTGCACTCGAGAAAATTATTTTCAAAAACACAATAGAACACTACCTGGACTGCAACTTAATTATAGGCTGGTTTCTTCTGCTTTAACCGCTTCCACCTGTGGGGTTCGTCGGGTTGACTTCAGAATACGTTGGCAGGCATCCCAGTTTTGGAATGTATGAATGTTTGATCCTAGAGGTTTTCATATTGGATCACGCCTTGTTATTGTTGCTTCCATGCGAAGCATATTCTATTCAGCTTTCTTTTATTGTCAGTTCTTTGTCCAAAATTGTCAAACATATGTAAGCGCCAGACGAACTACGTTTAGGGGACATTTTTCAATAACACAAAATGGCATAGTATTTCCGTAATTGTTATCAAAAGATCACAGAATTTACATATTTAAATTTTGAAGTCGGGAAGCACTCTGTTCTCTTCAAATGATTGACCGGAATAGGCCTTTATGGATCAGCAAATGGGAAGCATATTCATCCTTTATCGCGCTTATGGCGGTTTTCATTTCTCACCATGACATCCATGGATATAGCATCTTCACTTATGATAGTTTCATCGTCAACAAATTCCCAGTGATTCACTTTCGAGTCCATCCTATTAACTTCTTGCAGAAAGTCAAGGATTGTAAGAAATAGTACGGGACTCAAAACGCTTCCCTGTTGCATACCAACAAATTTTAGTTGGGAACTCTTTGCTGAATCCTGCCAGGCATTCGGATTTCCCGAAATCCGTGTTCTTCAATCAGATCTCGCGGATTTATATATGATGCTTTCAACAATATGATTAAAGAAACAATAATAAAGTGGTATGTATGGATCGACCGTCATAATAAATGAACGTAAGATCCAAGGTAAAGTAAATTATAATTTAATTCAGCCGTACAGTTTTCTGTTCTGATTTATTAAACATTCTACCTTCAGATGCACTTAAGAAAGCGCAACAATAATAAAATCGTAGAAAAAAGTAAAAACTATTTCAGCAATTAAAACTGTTTCTTGTATTAAAACAATTATTAACATGGGAATTTTTTTGTCTTTTCTTCCAGGAATTCTACAGCACTGACCCAGTTAAGGTAAGACCACACTTTTCTCTCCCATGACATAGCAAATAAGAATGTTAAATAACACTAATAACATCATAAATCCATAGCATCAATCTTACGATTGTAACTCACGGCGTTAAAGTGCATCATTCATCAAGATAAGAGGACAAAATAAAATTAAAATAAACACGCAGAATTATATAAATATACAAAAAATTAGCATTTCATTATGCGAAACTTAAGAATGCGTGTATCTTGAAGATATTTGAAATTGTTTAGCTTCATTCTTAAACAGATCTCTGTCAGGTTTTTCCCATTTTTCTCGTCCAGAACTACTTGTATCTTCTACTTGAATGGAATACCTTCATGGCATCATTTTAAATCTTTATAGCTTTTTAAATAATAGTTCGTGCGTGAAATTCATTATACAAACTTGCGGCACATAGACAATTCTAGTAGTGCAGCACAGTATAGTGACATAAAAATTGAAGAAAAAGTATCTTTTAGAATGGAAGTTGAAAACAATGTATCTTTACCAATGAGTACCTAAACTGTTAAGTTCGATAGACTTGGTACCTGTTCGGATTTAGGCCTGCCTCGTAAAGATGCTATAATGGATTGGAGGTTTTTATCTTTGTGACAGTAAACGTGTCGTTGGATAATTTGAAGTGTTGTTTAGAGTTTATTTTTATTTCGATTGGACGTGAGTAGAAAACTTAGAAGAGTGCGTTCTGTTCTGATGCTTCAGAGAGATTTCACAGTCCTACTTGGGATGAATTCTTGGAATTTAATGTTAATTGCAGTTTGAAATGGTTAGTTAGAGAAATATTGGGGACAAGCTATTGATCACAGTTAGTAAGATGAGGAATGTGAAGAGATTGCATGACAAAAGATATGATTTAGAAGCCATCATGATGAATCAATAATAAAATTAAACGCTTCCATGTCTCATCACTATTGTCCTAACTTTTTGTTCAATGTGTTTCTTCATTTTTATTTTACAAATGCACTTTTCCTTTCAGAAATAACTTCTTGAAACACATAAAGTATATATCTTCTATTCTAACCTCGCCCTATATGCAACACTAGTTCAAGGCCAAACTCCCTCTGACTAATCAAATAGTTCATCGAACAGTCCATGTCGCCGCCAGTCAAGGACAATATTTATCAAACGCAACCACTGACTAACCCGTATGTCTCATAAAACCGCAAGACATGTGCATGTTCCCTCTTTTGCTTCATCGGTTGTCGTCGTCATCATTGTCATCGACGTCGGTCGTTGGCGTCGTTGACTTCATTGTCGACTCTACTCAACTCCGCCTGATCCTCACCGGGCAACTCTCAGCCCAAGTGTGGGTTCTGTGGTCACTTAAGCAAATCATTTTATTTCACTATTAACCCAATAAAAATTAAGAAAAATAAAAAGAAAACTCAGCAAATCGGATTGAATTTCATTTCGCTTCATAGGACTGTAAATAGTTAATTTACAATGTTCAATTTCACGTCCTTCCTCTCCTGAACGACACTCAACGATCTAAGTGCATCTCAGCATCCCAGCATCTCACAAATGCAAATTACCCATCACAACCCACATGGATGACGCAGGGACAGCGCCATCACATTAGCTGGCACCATCAGGGAATCAAGTTTCTTTTGCCAATAACAGCAACCTGTTGCATTTTAGCCCATCTCGTGTCTGACATTTAATTCATTATATTTCTCAATAAAAATCCAATCTTAATACAACCCCCTCCCCTTCCTTTTTATATGTTTCTTCCTTTTGTATGGTTCAATAAAAAATGTTGTGATCTGCGCGCGGAAATGTCCAAAACGCATAATGTCCCTGTTCGTCGGGATTTTGCTTAGCTTGGCTTATATGGCCAAAACAACCTTCGGCAAAGTGGCAAACAACTATGACGTAAAGGAAAACATACACACTTGGCAGAACAACCTGGTAAGGAGGTTTAATAGAATCATATACGGCGAAGAACCAGCTAATCCTCGTATGGAACAAGTTATCACGCCAGCTCTTTTATTTGTAACTCAGATTTATAAGGAAACAGCCAATGATCGTGTGATGGTGGGGCAGAGTCGAGGTGAAGGGGGTGAAAATTACGACACAACATTGAAAACTTGCTAAAATAACAGTTATATTGAATGGAAAACCTGAAGGAGATGATCACGCGCGTGTTTCTTTTTTTCATTGGAAAAAGCCTCGGCGCACGGTAACAAATACACTCGAAGTAACACATAAAAGGTGTTGTAAGTACGGTTTGCTTTTCATACCTCGGATCCACATGGTTTCTCCAGTATAGTGAGCATGTGGAATCTCCTCAATGTAGTGATTTTTCAACAGAAATAAAATTGCATTTCGGGAACAATTGAACCGGTTATCGATTGACTTGCAACAATCCGCCCATTCGAGCGGGCATTTTTGAAGGAATTTGGCTGAGGTAAATATTTCCAACCAAAATCGAACGCAAAAGGCTTTAAAATGGTTATATGGCTACGTTGGCGGTGCTATGGAAAGAAATTATCTTTTGGCGTTGCATTTTTTGTTTGATGGCATGTTCAAAGCAGACAGACAAACAGAGACTTTCAGTGAGATAACTTCTTTTATGCTGATGGTTAATCCTGGAAGAAGGATCACTAGCATTAAGCAAACACAGATAGTGTGAAATACCAGGCGTAGTTGCTAATGACTGTTAATTTGTGCTGTATATGTGGTCTCTGGACATCCATTGGAATTAACAGACTATGAAAGATATTTTTAGAGTGTGTATGGAGGTATTGGCTTTCCGTTGCGAAAAAAACTATAAATTTGTTTTAATTGTTTGCGAAGGAGTGAAGTTCGGTTTAATGATTATGTATCGCTGCATTGTCGAATGTCAGAGTGGAACGAGGATTGATGGAGACGTTCTTGATTATATAAAAAAACAAGAATTAATGGTCAATGATATGTTAGCTCCTAGAAGAAGAAGGAATGAAATGTTTGGTAAAATAACACGTGTCTTTTTATTTGAAATTATCTATGTCTCGTCCAATGCCAGGAATGTCTGCTGTGTTTATCTTACCTTACCTTAGGTGGCGCTGTCCGGGGTGGATATGAGCCTAGGGCCTCAACCAACAAACTTCTTCAGTCAGCTGGCCGCCCACATAAAATGGTTCATTCTGCCTGACTTCTGAATTCGGCATCGCCGTTATATAGTCTGCTGAAGTGATTTTTCTTCCATGTTCTCAGTGTCGACTGCGATACTTCTCCATTGCTCCTTTGATCTTCTTTGCCTGTTTCAATTCGAGCTCTGTAACTTTGACTTTCCAACGTCATTCTTGCAGTAACAGCTCTCCATTTCTTTAATCGGACGCTTCTGAAGCTCCCATTTCGTTAAAGAGGATGTTCAGCTCTCCTCTTCTGCTCGTAACGTCTCAAAGTTCTGATATTAGGCACCCGATTGGACAAGGAACTGGCAATTTCTTGCGATTCTTGCGTCCGCCGTCAAAATTCCTCACAGTATTTTCTCTCCTAATGTTACTCGGGATATCAGCAGCTTTGACTTTGACTTTGACAACGGGGTATTGGTCCGAATCTATGGTTGCAAAGTTCGGACACCCATGAACTGTAGCAGTGCCCTGCCTCGATTGTAATGTCGTCTATCTGGTTGACAGTTGACTAATCAGATGATCTTTATGCCCCTTTGCGAATGTTGAGGTATGGGAACTGCAAACTAGCCATTACAATATTTCGCCCAGCAGCAAGAAAAATTAGCCTGAATCCGTTATCGGAGGTGATGTTGGGCAGGCTGTGTTTTCCGACTGTACCACCAAAAATTCACCACTTTGGTGTTAAGGTCACCTAGAACAATTTTAATGTCATGACTCGGGCACTGGTAATTCGTTATGTCCAAGAACTCGAAAAACATTTTTGGGGTCATCGTCTTTTTCTTCTGTGGAGGCATGCGGCAAAAAAGGCTTTATATTGGCGAATTAAGGTTTGATGCTGATTATTTTGAGGCGCTAATTCAAGCCTTTGTAACTCAAGAACTTTTTCCAAGGCCAAATAGGTTTTTTTTGTAGCAGTTCCCATGGCATAAAGTTTTAACGTCAGCTCTTTTGTCTTAGTAGTCAAATATTTGTATTTTTATATTTTTTGGCAATTTAAACAATAGAAAAAGAACTTAAAATAATTTTATTTTGTTTATAAAAAGAAAAAATAAATATCAGACTTACAAATTATTTTAATTTTCTTTAACTAGTTTGGCAAAGAGAGGCAAGTTTTTTTTTTTTTATTTTAGGCTTTAGAAAGAAAGTTTCTTAACAAAAATATGTTAAATTTATTCGCGTGTTTTGTGAAAATTTTTCTAGAACTTTCTCAAACGTCTTGATTTTTTTTTTATTTGAAAATAAGCACAAGTGTTTAAAGAGCATTTGATTTAGCACTTCTGATAACGAAACGGTATAAATGAATCATGAGATGAAAATTATTTCTTTCAATATTATTTAAGTAATCAATATGAATTAAATGAACGATAAAATGCAATTTGTAACAGTTTTCTAATTATTTGTATGGAACGGAAACAATTATTGACTTTCTAGTTTTTTTTTTTCATTTTTCACTGATGTATGTTAACATTTTAAGTCATCTTATATTATACCAGGCCATACCTTACACCAATCCTCATTATTTTTCTTAAGAAAAAATACTTTTCCAAAACAAACAAAAGTGTCTTCTTCCTGAAGCAACAATTTTCACACCAAACTTCACCGGCATAAACTTCATAATTGATTTATCTTTCCTTGTTTGGGTAGAAGTCAAGAAGAGAAAAAAATCACTACAATACCCTCTCTAATCAATTTCATTGAAGCACACCTTCAATGAGTCAATAAGAGTGACCCAAACAAACATTATAGTCACCATTAGTTCAGTGTAAAAAGAGGGTACGTCGCACTCCAAAGCCACACAAGATGAATCATTCTGTCGGTTTTCTCAAAACAACTGTTATAATCTTCACCGAAACAGGTTTATTCTCATAACAGAAAACACCACACATTGTCGCTTTCTTCAAAGGCACATATCTGGTAGTAGGCAGCTTCATACGCTATATGACCAGCGCCATCAATGGCCCATTCCAAAGAAACAAATGTTTATTAAATGTTTCTCCCATAGCATCCTTGACCGTCTTGTATGTATGACGATGGTTATCATCATCATCATCACCATCAGATACACGATTAAGGTCTATTTGGACTCGATAATCTTTCAACAATCTTCCTGGGTCACCACGCCACCTATGATGCCTATGATGATCCACCACCAAAATAAAAAAAAAAAAAAACTATCCAGAATCCCGACTACTGCAATTTCGTTTCGAAAAAATGTTTCCTCAATAGAAAAGTAGCAACAGCAACATTAATGCATGGCAGCATTCCGAAAGGAATCCTGTGGAGCACATTGAGGCCAAGCATGTTTGTCATGCCAAAAGCGTCTTCCAGCAGCACCAACCAACAACACAACAGTCAGAACCTCTGGCAGCGTCATACATATTTGGCTGGAACTCTGGGACACCTTGCCATAAATTCACATAGCGAATATCATATTTTCAAGCGGAATCTGGGTCACGTTCGGTTGACTCCTCCGCGCATGCTGGTTAGTCCGAATACAATGTTGTTTGTGTATAACACACACCTTCTGTGGAACATCAATAACCTCGGAGTCAACCGAGATCATCATCCAGCAACGATGAGTGTGCTTCTTCGTGATTTCTTTTTTTCTTTTTTTTTTTTGTTGATGTTTGGGAATATTGAAATAATTTGCGGAGCGAATTTCTATTCTTAATTTTTCACTTTGCTTTGGATACTTTTTTCAGGTTGTATCTTAATTTCAATTTGTAAAGGTTTTATGTGCCATGAATTTGAGTGGGTTGATTAACATGGGAAATAATTTGGATAATAAATTTTTTTTTTTATAAATACAATTATAGTTTGGAGTAATGGATTTAGGCATCCTTTGGATAGCCAACGATTGTGAATTATGTATATTTTCTGATTGTGATTGATTGGCGATTTTTTAATGAAGAAATCATAATTTTAAAATGCGTACCTAGTTAAGACATCTTCAGTAAAAAATGGCACTAATGGAGAACTTACCTGAAAAAGAAAAAATACAAAATTAAGAAAATTGTCTATGAACTAGGGGTAGATACAAAAATATTAATTTATTTCTTCAAAAAGAAGATAGCTTGGCGGAAAAATAGCAGAAATAAGTTTTTTGTAAATTTATTGATTAAACTGTGTTTTAAAAAAAACTGTCCATTTTACCATTTGGCAGAAAACCGATTCCATGGCCAACAATATTAACACTTGACATCAATCTCTAAGATCACAGGTTCAAGTATTCAGTGGGTGCCATGGCCTCATCTTCCCTGACTACATTCCTCACTAACTAACTCAATATAATCGGACTGAGTCAATTTATTGTGAAAAGCGCTTACAATTCAATACCGTTAGGTGCGTATTAAATTACTCAATAGAAAAGCAATAACTCTGAAGCCTACAAATTGATCTGTCACCTTTAAGCTATTATTTTCGCAAGGCACAGTAACCACTTCCTCCAATTAGCCCCATACAAAGGTTCATTTGGCAGTTGCAAACAACACACCGTCTTCTCCTCCCACTACCGCTTAACAACTCCAATGCAGAGTCTTGAACATTTCTCCTTTAATTCTAAGCGAAATGAATGACTTAACCAGGGTCGTACTCAAAAAAGGCCAGCACACTCACTGAACCATTGCATAATGCATTCGTTTTCGTCTGCGCCATGCTGCGTCAAACGTTGTTTGCGCTACTCTCGTCCTAGGCCTCTCCAATTGACCAAGTACCATGGAGTTCAATGCCTTTTTAGGCACAGACGGCTGGCGCAACTAACTTAAATAGCAACACTTTGGCAACAAAAGCCATAGCATGACCAATATATCAATGCCAAACAGAAGTCCAAAAAGAATGAAAAACCAAAAAAGTATCTACTTGAAGAAAAACTATCTTTAATGGAAAAATGCAACATTAGTGGACTTCCTCGAGTATCTGTGAGTATGGTAGCTTACTCTCTCACATACAACATTGCATCCGAGCAATTAAGGAAAATAATCAAAAATTAAGCGAAGAAAAAAATGAAAATCAAAGATTAACGGGCATCGGGCATTCTTTTAGTTGGTAAGCTGGAGAGATGGCGGTTGAGTTGGTGGTAGTGGTAAGTTACTGACGAGGAGCATGCGATGATTTAATTAAAAAGAAGAAAATATTAAACAACAACAACACAAAATGCAAGATCCAACTTCTTAGGTGGAAGATTACATTTCCTGGCAATTAGCGATAAATACTGAAAGCGCAATAACTTGCAGTGCATCTTTCAGATTTAATTAGTAAATTTCGGTTTTTTGTTCATCTTTATGGACATTTTGAAGGGATTGTCCGTTTTTTACGTCATAATGGCAAAAACTTTATAAACGATTAACTGCGATTGTTTTAATTATTTCGGAGATTTTAAGGGAATAATGGCTTGGAAGATTTGTTTTAAGATATTTTGATCATGAGTATCAGAGTTTGTACGCAGACAAACATTGAAAATGTTTACATGGAATTATCACACAAGCAATTTTTTGATGGAAACCTTATTTTTTTGGGTATCAACAAAGAAATTACTCAAATTAGACACTTTTTTTAGAAATCATTGTTAAAAAAATTAGCCCATGATCTACTGAAATGAATGAAAATTGAATAAACAAATTGAAGAATAGCTTTAGATTGGTTCATCAAAAATTTAAGGGATATTTTAGGCAATCAAAGTTTCATAATCCTCAACAAATAAATAAATATATGGGATGACAGCTGTTCTAGTGACGCATGCCCTAAATGAAAAGTCTACTGGATCAGAGATGATCCACAATATTTCACAGAAGCCGAATGGCTGTTATGAGTTGCTCCACATTAAACCTAAAACTTGGTATGAAGTTGTGAAGTTTCTTCATAAGTAGGCGATAATTTGGGAAATGTTTAAAAAACAACATTCTACAATAATGGTCTTATCCAATGAAGACACCACTTACCGTGACTCCTTTTGGCACCTAGAATCCTACGTTAACACAAACACTTCTCTAATTCACAGTTAACATTTAAATTTGTCCGCGTAAGAATGGGAAAATAAATTTATGTTTTTAATTCAAAGACCTTTGGATCAAAATACATAACTATAGTCTGACAGATGAATATATAGACAAGCGGACAGAGAGTAATATTTTGTCCACTAGCCCAAAATAACGTGAACGCAAGATTTGCCAAAAATATCTCCGATGTCATTGAGTTTGCAGGAGAACCCTATGGAGTTAGTTGGGTGCCGCACACAAAAACTCGGCTCCATGACATGGACCTAAGACCGTATAAACTTAAACTGACCCAGGAGCTCAAAGTAAACAATCATAAATAATGATGTATATTCGGTAACTGCGGTCTCACGAGTAGTTGGAATTTGACCCCAACTTTGGTTGAGAAACCATTTCTGGATGATGGAGTTTTGTTAAGTCACACAATTATGTAAATAAAACACAAACCACCACTGTCCTGAAAGCCATCATAATCAATGTCATTCGTCAATTTGAACCTAAATAATGGGACAGATGTACCTCCAGAGTTACGTATAATCAAGGATTACCTTCGATTGCATCTGAAGAAGCCTTCCTTTTTAAATTTAGTGCAAAGGCATATAGCTCTTTCGTATCCTGAAGGCTTGACGTTTTCACCAAGGCTTTTGTTATCAACAAGACAACAACAAATTGTCCCTTCTTTGCGAATCTCTTCATCGTGAGTATCTTACTCAAATGCAGTCTTCTCTCATTAACTAACCTGATAAATAAATAGCTTCGATTCTCCTGAAGATGATTCCTCTGTCGCGATGGATTCTTTGCGGTTATCAAAAAAAAAAAAAAAAAAAAAAAAAAAAAAAAAAAACCGTTAGATTGCACGTACTTGCTTTTATGCTCCTATGTACATAACAATTTTGGAAGGGAAGATCTTTCACCGAAACAAGTAACATTTATGATGAAAAATAAGAAATATGAAAAAAAGTATTTTGAAAATTGTAGGACGGATTTTGATAAAATTCTGTTTTTATTTTTAGTTTTTTTTTTTTTTTGGTTTGCAGTCTTTTAGAGTGTATTAATATACATGTGATTATACAATTTAAAATATTTTTTTTGATTACTTTTAAAAAATATTGATTTTTCAAAAAAAAAAAAATACAAAAATTCATTTTAATTAGAAAAAAAAGTTATTCAAAAGTTTGATATGCACAATTAATTTGGCTACCTAGATCTTCTCAAATATAACATTTGACAGAAATCCAAAGAGCCGTTAAAAACACTTTTTTCCGTAAATTTGGTTCTGATCAAATGATAGCCAATACCAACAAAAAAAAATTCTCCATAATTTTCATCAAAATCGTTGGAGCCGTTTTCGAGAACAATCAGCTTTTCCTAAACACGGTCATATGACAGGTACCGTTATTTTTAGGCCTAAAAATAAAATTTCAATTTCCCCTCTGTGGAATGCCAAAAGAATCACACACACACCAAATTTGAAGATAATCTCTTAAGTCGTTTAGGGTTTAGGCTAGAGCTCGTTATACATACTGACAGACAGACAGACATTTTTTGCCACTAACTTTTTTAGACTTCTCTATGATCGTAAAGTCATTTTTGATTGTTATATCATTTTTTTTATATTCACGAATCCTAAACTTGCCCTATAGTCTCTATAATCGCAAGTAAAAAGTCTAAAGGTGTTAAATCAAATCGTTGCTTGTCTGACATAGAGCGGCGTCTTGTTGAAAATAAACGTCATCCACATCATCTTCCAATTCCGGCCATAAAAAAATAATTAATCACAGCTCGGTCGCGCAATCCATGCACCGTAACAGTTGCACCAGCTTCATTTTCGAATAAGTAATCGCACCGCCGCGCTAGCCCAAAAACCGCACCAAACAGTGACGCGTTGAGGATGGAGAGGCTTTTTAACAATCATTCTTGGCAATCACTGAAGATGATTTTTCGATGGAAATCCGGATCATTTTGAAGCATTTTAATGACCCAATCAGCAAAGATACGACGCTGCTTGTGAATGGTGATGGACCGGCTTGAGTTCTTGTGTTAACTGAAATTTAAAACTCTTAAGTCCTAAGCCTTTATGCAAAATACGGTGTAATGTTGTTTGTGGAATGCCTAATTCCAAAGATCGACGAACCTGGGTTTTCCTCAACATTACGGGCTACAACAGCAATATTCTCAGTTGTTCTTGAATGACGTACACAGTGGTTTTGATTCTTCACATTACTTACTTATAGTCCGGGAGGTGGTGTCACTTTTGGACTAGTGATCGATCTGCACACGAATTTTTTACCATGCGTAGTTCTCCACACAAACATATACGATCCGCGCGTCAGTCAGTCCAGAAACGGGGGGTGTGGGCGTGGCAGGCTGTGAAACTCTTCGGAAAAACTATGAAAAAAAGTGATAGATCTGGTGATGAAAATTTGTTATATTGTAAATTATTGATGATTAAACGTGAAAATATTCGTCAGTCACTTTCCCGACGGGGGAAACACCGTCAGTCAGAGGTTTGAAGCCGTCGGAAAAATTGGAAAATTCAAGTGATCGATCTTCACTTGAAATTTTGTGGAATGATTATTAATATCTAATCAAGCATGAAAATGAACGTCAGCCACGTTTATTGTGGTGGATTCCTTGTCAGTCGGCTTTCCAAAGTCGAGAGTGATGAGCAGGTTCCTGTGGAGCGCTGCATCTTATGCAGCTCGACTGACGAAGAATCCACCAGCGTCGTGCCGAGTCGTTATTAGCAATATCACTAGGAATTAAAAAGTCACGCTTTAAATTGCATTTTTTTTTATTAGTTGAACAAAAATCTTTTAAAATTAATCAATTTCTCCTTCACTCTGGCTGTCTGACTCATCCGTGGAAGTATCATCTTCATCATCATAATCTGATGAATGTTCGTCTCCCTCCGAATCCTCCTGACAGTCTGAAAATAATACAGGGTTTCAGTATGAAATTAATAAATGAGTTGGTATTATATGAAATGTTTATATATGTACCTGAAATATTTTCTGATACATCTTCTTCTGTTATGTCCTGGATTTCAGGCAACTGCTCTCCATCGAACCATTTAAATATATATCTGCCATCTTCTTCTTTCCATCCATATTCAATTGGATTGGTAATTGTTGTAACTTGGTGAGCAGCATAAGACCACATCTGTGCGATGTGCCTCGTTCGAAGAAAATGCTGGTAAAG
Source organism: Platycheirus rosarum (assembly GCA_963971375.1). Classification (NCBI taxonomy): domain Eukaryota; kingdom Metazoa; phylum Arthropoda; class Insecta; order Diptera; family Syrphidae; genus Platycheirus; species Platycheirus rosarum. Next base: position 122,561,026 of record OZ020509.1, on the reverse strand, counting down.
CTCGGTCTTGCATGGTGGTAGCGCTGACCCTTCGAAATTGCTCTTCGTTGTTAATATGGTCTCGTTATCTTTAATTTTGTACGTCTTCATAAAAGTTGCCAAACGAGCTAGATTGACATCTTTCAAGGTTTTATATCCATACATATCGCAAACAAAACCCTCCAAAATAGACAATTGTTCACTTACATCGTCATCTGACCTTTGCGAAATTGCAATGAAAGCATTTATATAGGTCGGAGATTTTTTTAAAAGTTCATAAGGCTTATTCTTCCCCTTTCTATAAAAAGCAGGGTTGAAGTCACAGCCAGTTAACGCATGAAAAGCTGGCAACGCTCTACTGAAATCTTCACCCAGTTTTTGATAAATCTTTGTCACGTCTATGTATCGATAGCTGTTGGCTCGCCCTGTGAGTATAGATATTTGCAAATTCTGTGTGATTCGATGCATGTTACCAAGCATAATTACAATAATATCAGTGTCAGAGCATCTTATCGTTACATGTGCATCGAAGTGCAGCTGACATATGTGGAAAATGATCTTTGAATCGGCCTCTAAATGCTCAGGGCACGATAAATTATCCTCTTCTGTTCGAAGTACTTTATTTTCAACGACCTGGAACTTGAAGCATTTCTCGTGATTCACGAACACTGTTCGATCACCGAAGTAAGCGCTCATGTGATCCTGATTCCAATGATCACATAGAAATTTTACCAACGCTTCCTTGAAATAAGTATTTTTCAAATCGCTCCTAAAATTGGACGATCTCTTCTGCTGTGGCCCATTGATTGTGAATCGATTTCCCTCTACACTTCCACGCAATGTATGTTCATTATCTTTAATTGATGGAGAAAAATATCGATCGAATGCGATAACGATTGTTTTTGCGTTGTTTGCAGTGAAAGAGTGTAATATTTTTCGTGAAATATTACCGAAAGACACTGGAATTTCCGTCATGCAGTGGATCGTATGAAAACCATCGAAAACAATCACGTCACATCTTTCGGGCTCGTGGCTTTCCACTTCTTTCTCTAATATATGCAGTAAGACTGATTTGTCAGTCTTGCATATCGTCCCCTCCAAGTGGCAAAATGCCAAAGGAACTGGAGTTAACGGGTACGATAACACTTTCTCTATATTCAATGTTTTTTCCAAAGAAAGTCGTAACAATTTCCCAAACAAATCTCTTTGCATCTTTACTTCGACGATTTTTCCATGGACATGCATCTTCTTCTTCTCCACCGCATCGGCGAACGTAAGGGTCTTATTCTTTTTCAACGCTCTCTCAAAGCGAAGAGGATCTTCTGAACATTCTGTAATAAACGTTTCCCGCAGTTTCTTTCCATTCTCCTGCACGTTGAGAAGGAATTTTTCAATATTTTTATCGACGGATCTTCCACTTGAAATATTGTATAAGTTCTCTGCATCAAGGTCGTCCGAAAAAGGGTTCATATTCTGACGAATGTGCCTCACAAGAGAGTCCATCTGCGAAGTAAATTTAGTTATCCTGTTAGGTTCAAGATCAGCAGAGACGTCCTGCTTGTTGCGCAATCCCGCTCTTTCCATGATGCAATGAATAAGCGCCGAGCGAATACTGTGGCTTTTACACCATCTCTGTCTTGCCGAAATGGAATTCGTTAGATAGCTAATGCCAGTTAATTTATTCGCTGCATCAGCGTTAATAGTTTGTTCTAACGTCAAGTCTACGGGTTGTCTGGAGAAAGATTTCTGCGTCCGTTTCACTCCAAACGATCCTTTCTTTAGCCTCTCTATTAGACCTGGATGAGATACTTCTACTTTTATAAGTTTCTCATGATAGAGTACCAGATAGCGAGAGTAGTTTTGTTGGTTGAAAATGAAGAAAATGCTAGCAATGTGAGGCAAAATCTGCTTGAATAGTTCGAAATCTGGCAATCTTATACTGCGATTCAACATCAGATAATAATCTATTAAATTGATATAAATCATATAAAACTGAGCAGTCTTTCCATGTTCTCCCTGTAAAGTTTTTTTACAGTATTCTTCATATTTAGTATGAATTCTAGAAATACTGTCATTCGTGATCGTAACACTTGGAGATTTCGAAGTCGCAAAGTCAGACAAATACTTTTTGATTTCCTCTAGTTTTTCTTCAGAGATATTCAAAGTAGCATAGAATGATTCGAAATGTAATATCTGCAGTGCTAAAGATACGAGGGGATGCAAGCGCTTACATCGATTGAAATGTTTACCAGCTAAAAAACTATTTACTGAGCCACTAGCGAGGACTTCACTGTCCACCATGATAGTAGTTAATCCACAACTATCGATAAATTTTCCTACTGCTTTGAAAAAAGCCATCATAATATGAAAAGAGCCGATATGAATGAATAAATTATCAAAGCGCGGTCTCTCTATGCTTTGAATTTGGAACGCGACTTTGGCAATCGCCAAGTCATAAGTGACTTCCATGTAAGATTGATGACATTCATCTGCTGCTCTCATTGCTTGCTTTAACGTCTCTACTATCACAGAAGTATTTGTTGGCGAACTATTGATTGTGGTGAGATACGAAATTTTTTGAGTAGCACCAAGATCTTCGTATATCAAGCTGTTATATCCCACCCAAGCTGGAGTACCCGACAATTTCAAGAAATGACTAATCATCCAAGCAAAGTCTACTCTGCAGTTAAAAACCGTTATTAAACATTTTAAGCTGTTTGGAATACATTTTAATTTATTTATTATTATTTATACATTATAATTTATTATTATATTATAACAATAAAAAACACTTACCACGGTAGTGACAACTTTGGGGAACACGAAACACGTACACCACGTGAAATATACTTCGCTACTGATTTTTTGTGCTTATTGCTAAATGTGTCGAAAACAACCAACGAGTCCCGTTATTGAGGTGATCTGAGCAACCACTGGGGACATGCCATGGTAATGACATTTTTGGTGTTTAAGTTAAAATATCTGAATAAAATCAAATTTTTATTTTTATTTTGTTATGAGTTCACGTTTAAAGAGTTTTGGCAAAAGCTTTTTTCGGTAAAATATTTAAAAAAAACAATATCTACGTTTTTTAATATTTAAACTCCTGACCGCAGAATATTAATAATTTGAAATATTGACCCTGATACCGATTATATAATTCAATCAAGGGATTTATATTGACTTGAAATTAATAAATTATAGAGAACTTGTTTCACACTTCAAACAAACAATCGTCAGTCGGCACGACGCTGGTGGATTCTTCGTCAGTCGAGCTGCATAAGATGCAGCGCTCCACAGGAACCTGCTCATCACTCTCGACTTTGGAAAGCCGACTGACAAGGAATCCACCACAATAAACGTGGCTGACGTTCATTTTCATGCTTGATTAGATATTAATAATCATTCCACAAAATTTCAAGTGAAGATCGATCACTTGAATTTTCCAATTTTTCCGACGGCTTCAAACCTCTGACTGACGGTGTTTCCCCCGTCGGGAAAGTGACTGACGAATATTTTCACGTTTAATCATCAATAATTTACAATATAACAAATTTTCATCACCAGATCTATCACTTTTTTTCATAGTTTTTCCGAAGAGTTTCACAGCCTGCCACGCCCACACCCACCGCGGTCGCGCTGACTGACTTTCCATTTCGAACAGAGTAATGGTTAAACTCTTCAATCAATTACATTTGAGTCGGAGATAAATCACTGATAAAAAAGTGACACCACCTCCCGGACTATTATCCCAACCGGCCGAGAAGGTGCTTCACGGTGACCCAAAAGTGCTCTAGTTTTGCGATCTCTGACTTTTGTAGTGAATTTTAACAATTTTAATGGTTGTTGAAACGTGTATCGTTCCATTTACATTATTGGAAAACCCTTTATGTGATCATAATGTCAATGTTCATTGTTATCTCAATTTGTTCATATTCACGAATCCTAAACTTGTCCATATAGTACCTATATCACAAATAAAATTAAGTGCACAGAAGTGCCTTCTCATAATACTCAGGCAAAGATTTCCATAAACGGATGGTTGAACGTGGGCTGTATAAGAAATAATAAGCGCGAAAATACGAAAAAACTAATTTTTTAATAGAGGTTCGTTCTGTGGTTACAAAAATTGTATACAAACACTTTAAATTACAAAATTAAATAAACGTTTTGATAATGTTAAATATATAATAAGGGACAAGATCGCAAACACAACGGCAAATGTTATAAAATACCACATTAAGCTTTTTTCTAGTTTCAAGAACAGTTATAAGAGGTAATTTAACATTCGTATGTGATTATGGGAATTAATAGTACTTTAACAAGTATGTCTTCTGGAAAATAGTGTAAAGTGTTCAGACAATGTGAGGCACTTTGGACACCCGTAACCTTTTCCAATCAACCAATCTATATGGCTCACCTATTTTCTTTTAGGAAAAGAGCTTAGATCTAATTTATTTCTTTATACAACTAAATAATTTGATTTTTAAGGTTTCAATTTCAAAGTATTTTTCTCCGCTCAATCCACGATATTTTGCAGTTCGCAGTTAAACCTATAACGTCATCTTTTTCAATTCATTCGAATTCCAACTTTGTAGGAAAAATAAAGTTGCACGTCGTCTGCATAGATATGGATTTTTGGAGTAAACCATTAATAATAGTTGCAAAAAGAAGTCGGCCTAAAATGGACCCTTGAGGGACTCCGCTCAATACATCAAGAAACTGTGATTTTGAACCAAGTCTGTAGCGTTATTAGAAATTTAGAAATTGTTTTTAGTCTTAGAGACCTGTTTTACTATTTTATTGTGTGTTATTGTATTCATTAGCAAGGCTCTCGAGCAGTTGAAAGTTGACACCTGTTTGTGTCGGAAAATCATATTTAGCGACGAGTCCCATGAATGGGTTTATTATTAACAAGCAAAACTGCGGAATTTGGGACATCAAAATCCACACGGAAATTGCAATGCATTCAGAGAAAATTGATTTTGGACTAGTGGCATCATCGGTCCACATATCTTTGGAAACGTCACGACATTGGTTGGTGATAATAACCAATTTGTTTTGTCCTGAATTGGATGATATCGACAATGACCACATGTGGTTTTTTACAGAATAGCACACTAACTCCTTTTTGTGGAATTTTATAAATTTATATCAATAAATCTCAAAACTGCTACGATAGGCATATCATGTATCAATGCCATTGGTGAAATTGCCTGCAAGAATCATGTACCCATCTTTGGGACATGATGCATTACAACCAGTCGTCTTTTTTCGGGTGGATCTATATTCTATATACTAGCCGTGTTTTATTGGAAAATTTATCCGCAGCGAAGCAAGATTTTACACACACTACAAATACAACAACCAGCTGCCGAAAAAAGTAGATGTTGATTTTGGCTGCGGATTTCATGTTCGAAACAAGAAGATTTAATTCACAATAGACATGATATAAGACTTGTATCATGCTACATATACTATATTTCCATAGATATTGCATGCTACATTGTTTAAGAAGGTTGCAAGGTAGCATTTAGGCGTGTTGGAATCTATAGATACACATTTATTTGTTTGGATTCGAATGCCAATTCAACCATTGTTCGTGCTCGATCCTCTTTTTGGTTGTATCTTGTGTGTAAATATTTTTTTAGACACACTGGCCGACGGTCTTTGGTGAATGATCGTTTTATGTTGCATTGTTTCAGAAGTTTGAAAGGTTGCACTGGGACATAAGACAACAGGCAGCTGCCTATTCGGGGCTGCCTATGGTTTTTTTTTGGAAAGCTGCTTATAGCTTTCCCAAAAAAACACGGCTATTGGATGGTACCCTAAAAATCTTTGCTGCAAAGTTAATTAACATCAAGTTTTTATTGACGTCATTTATTGCAGCATTAAGAGCACTTTCGGACCACAAACTTCGGCTAGAATCAATTTTTTTTTGCATAAACTGTTGGCATCGTAATTTGCAAATAGGTTTATATTATAAGTTAACTAAGAGAATTTGTACCGACGGACGTCGGCGAATAAATAAAAACAACGTTGGTGCAAACGTTTAAAACGTTTAATAAGTTCACTAACACTTCCTTATCATCGGTATTTTCTTCCAAAAAAATTATTTAAAAAAAACTAAGGTTAGATGGCATGGTTTTTATAAATGTTGAATGAAAAAAATTTTAAAAAATCAATCGATTCATTTCCAAAATACAGTCAAACTTCCCTATAATTAACTTCTATAGTAACGGAGATCTCTCTATTACTAATTGATTACAAGTACACAGCTTTTCGTTACTTTTTACTTGCGATTATAGGGACTATAAGGCAAGTTATGCATTCGTAAAAAAAAAAAAAAAAATTCTAACAATCAAACATGATATTGCGATGATAGAGAAGTCAAAAAAAGTGGGTCCGGAAATTCCGTCCGTCTGTCTGTCTGTCTGTCTGTCTGTCCGTATCGATATCTACAGCCTAAACGGTTGGGCCGATTTGATTCAAACTTGGTATATAGTATTTTTAGAGTGCTCTACCCGACAGTTTTTGGAATTGGCATTCTAGCTCCAAAACTAACGGTACCTGCCATATAACTTTTATTAAAAAACTTATTTTTCTCGAAAACGGCTCCTACGATTTTGATTAAACTTTCAGAATGATGTTTTCTGTGCAAAATCTATCTTTTAATTTTAATGGATTTTTCAGAAAAAGTTTTATAACGGTACCTCCCATATGACCGGTTTTTTAAAATCAGACTTTCTCGTTAACTAATTAACGGATTTTGATGAAATTTTCAAAATATGTAGTGTTTTATGATTTAAATAATATTGCTTATCAAAATTTTCAAAAACATTTTTTTTTAAATTTTAATAATTTTTTTAAAAAATATATTGTTTTTTGAATATTTTGAAAACGGATCTATAGATTTTTTTTTAATCTTTTCTCCTAGTATAAACTATAGATTTCTTAAAATTGACATACTAAAAAAAATTTTAAAATATGTTTTCGAAAAGTTTTTCAAAAAAAACATTTTTTTGAAAAAACTGGTCGAACGATTTTGAAATGAAAAATTCATAAAATAGAAAACAGCAAAAGATATAAGATGGCTTACAACATTTTTTCCAAAAAACGTTATGAGTAGTGTTTTTTTGAATTCATAAATTTTTTTCCCCAACATTTTATTTCATATTGCTCGGCTAAGCCCATTAGTCAAATAAAAGAAAGTGACAACCTACATTACATACATACTTACGTATTTTAAAGTATTTTTCATCATCATAAAAGCACAGAATAAATAAGGAAGCCTTTGATAAACACACAAAAACAACTAACAAATAAAAAAAACTATTCGATTACTACTGAATGCAAAAATTTCAATCGAGAAAACAAAAGTTTACACCTTCCTATAAATAAACAAAACCACTGTGTTAACTTTTAATATTGTCTCTATACCTACTGGCTTAACAGTAGTATGAACACGTATCTTAATTTTAGTACCTACCTTCCTTCTAACCTTATTATAGGTACCTAAATCCTTTATAAATTCCATTGGTCCCATATTGGGACGTATAAAGGTCCCTTTACCTAGCATTATTGCCATACTGCTGATTCCGACGAATCTTTATGCCAGTTGTTCAAATTTTTCCATACCAAAATGAAAATTTAACTGAAAAAAGTCCTTTGTATCTTTCTATTAGCAAATTATATTATAAACAGTAAGCAGCAAGTGGAAAGATAATACTACACTAAAAAACTGCAAAAGCTAACAATCCTATATATTTATGTGTTTATCCCTTTGTCGTGACGCATGTTCGTTCGAGCTTCACCCCAAAACGATTCTAAGGAAGTTGCACGTCATACAAAAAATATTAAAATAAAATCTTTGTCAAAAAGACGCCTGCACTTAAAAAGGATTAGCACATAAGAGCAAGTACGTGCGACCCAGTCGTGCCTTTTATTTAGTGTGTTTTGATCTCCTTATAACGAATTTTCATAATGGGATTTTTTTGTTGCTGGAAATCCAAATCTCATAAGTTTTCTTTTTCATATATAACGAATTTTTTTAAATATTTTTTTGTTAAATTCCTCCCAGTAGCTTATCATTAATTTAAAAAAAAGCAGTAAATTTAAGAAATGTTGAAGTCCTTGTCTTAAGTATTATATGCAGGGAAGTTTGACTGTATTCAAAAAACAAAAAAATTATTAAAAATTCAAAAAAATTGTTTTTGAAATTTTTAATAGGCTTTATTTGAATCATAAAACACTACCTATTTTGCAAAATTTCATCAAAATCTGTCAAATAGTTAAGGAGCAAATCTGATTTAAAAAAAACGGTTATATGCGAGGTATTCGGTTATAAGAAATCCGTTCAAACCAAAAGGTAGATTTTGCATAGAAAACACCATTTAGAAAGTTTTATCAAAATCGTTGGAACCGTTTTCAGGAAAAATAAGTTTTTCATTAAAAGTTATATGGCTGCCATATGTGTGCTCGAAAGATACTATATACCAAGTTTAAAGCAAATCGGCCTAACCGTTTAGGCTCTAGGAATCGATACGGACAGACAGAGTTGTCCGGCCCACTTTTTTCGACTTCTCTATCATCGTAATGTTATGTTTGATTGTTATCTTTACTTTTTTACGAACGCATAACTTGCCTTATAGTACCAATAAATCCCAAGTAAAAATTAAGTGATATCTCATTTACGCAGAGTGGTAAAATTTTTTAAAGAATTTTTTTGTACGTTAGTCTCAAGTTAGAATTTTTTGTTAAGAGTCGGCTTACCACCTTAACTTAAGGAAAATTCTTTAAAGTAGCTTTTTGAAAAATCGCAGAACAACCGTGAGTTGTTCCTCATTATGACTATACTCTTATGCAAATCAAATTTGGCTTGACTATACAAATAAAATTTCGCCTGTGAACTTATTGAGCGTGAACCTCCTCAGAGTAGAATATAGAAGAATTATTGATTCCTTTTTAGAATAATTAAAAATAAACTTCAGTCCCTTAAAAACACAAACAAAATTCTTAACAATACTACACAGTTAAAACATAACTTAAGTGGCGCCCAACAGAAGGTATATCTTTTCAGAGAATGTACTACCTTCTTCCAAGAAAATATTTCATTCTAATTTAAAATGAAAAATCCAGAAAGAACAAAAGATAGCCCAAGAATGGCACAACTGAAGAACAATAAAACTATACAAATGTGTGTCAATTAATTTACAAAAACATTAGTATAATTGTGTGGGAGTGCAAGAAAGTCGAGCGAAAATACGATACAAATTAGACTAGTCTGTCTGTCAATAACACATGGTTCATGCAAAAAAAAAAATCATATTGAGGCCATGAGGTGGGTTTATTAACGCAACTCACCAAGCTTGACAGATTCGTCGGTTGTGCTACTTCTTGTTCGATGTTAATTCATTTCTGGGTTCTCTATGAGGTTCTAAAAAACAAGAAAGTGATGTTATTCCCACTGCAAACGGTCTTGACACCTTCAACTTGAGCTTCTCATTTCAAGTTTCTCCTACCAAGATACACAAACAAAGATACTCGTTTTGAATATTTTAATTTGCACGGCCAATAGACGCAATGATTAGATACAAAGTATATTTCATTCATGCTGCGATAACCCTGCAGCGCCACAGCTTAAGCACTTACTCACTCTTGATGGATCATTTGCAAATTAGGTGCGGGTTCGATAGAATTCAACTTCAGTTTTTTGTATCTTATTCTATTTTGCGCCAAGCTCACGAAAAAATTACTCATCCATGACAGGCAGACTTATAATTTTCCCGCATTTTGTGTGCATTCTGCATCTCTGAATGCATCCGCGTTATGTAGCTCTTCTTACCGAAATAGGCCACATATACATCGGGAATTGCAAAAGACGCACCGCCAACACTATGACTAAGCATTGCGAAGTATATTCAAACACATACAGAAGATACAAAAAACAAGCCATGAACCTGACTGTGGATCAGTCTCCTGCCTCCTCCTTGGAAGCCCAAGCGTGGTACAAATCCACCTAATGTTGATTTATGTTATTTCGCATATGTCCGGAGCCTCATGCTTCAGGAGCAACACCACCACCACAACCACCGCCGCTCCGCGCCATCAGAACCACCAGTGGAACAGCGGTAAATTAAATGTATCTTTATGGCAAAAATATACATACCAACAGATAGATAAACACTTGTTTGCAAAACGGTATTTTTGCAGTCGAATCTGTTGTGGAAATGTTGTGTTTTACAACAAGCCATCCGCTGTACATACATACAGATGCCATGTCAATTAGGGTATCAATGAATGCGGGTTTTGGGGAGGTAGTACAGGGTGGTTACTTCTTGTGCTGCAAGCATGTTTCCTATAATTTTTTGTGGTAAAGGGATTAACCTATTTGTAAGTAAAGTTCGACAGCAATTTTCTGCGGGACTGACATGTGTCGCTGGGAATGTTAGTTTGCAAAGCACTTTGACAGCGGTACTTATTGTAATGGTCTTTGGAGGATTGTTTCTGTCATGCCACTGACATATGTTTTTAACTTTTTGTGTAGTTCTGTTGGAAAAGGCAATTTTTGTCCGATGTCAAGATGTTGAGGAAGAATTTAGCAAAAAGACTTTGACACATTATTTGACTTAATGCCGGAATTGAATGAGAAATAGGATTTAGAAGAAATTCACACAAAAAAAAAAATGACTGGAAGACATCATATTAGTGTCTCGTAAAGTATCATTATCGAAAGCATGACTCGTTAACGCCTAAGGCAGCTACCTCATAATTCAGTGTACTGCGCCATCACTTGAGGATTACCACCACACATATTGAGATTTCTTGAAATTGATTGCATCAAATTTGTAAGCCAATCCTAATGTGCTCACACTGTTAATCCGCAAGTCAATTGCCCTGCTAGATTGACTGGATGGTTTGGTTGATGGCAGCTTATCGATCAAATCTGTAACACTATATCCAACGCAATCCCCGCGACTAAGTGACGCTATAATGACGATACAGCATCACGGATCACAAAGAGCCACACCCGGCCTCGAAGGATCCCCTTGTCGGCTTACATCACGTAATTAGCTTTAAGATCACATTCACAGTGGATTTATTGATTGCCGCGTCACGTCGCCGTGCCGCTGAGGCAACGTGAGCAGGAGAATGCCCAGCTTAAATGGGATTATTCCGCTGATAATGATGCATTTGCAAATTTTCTGTTTTGTATTGCCTTGAATGAGGACAGATTAGTTGGCATAACATCAGCTGAAGAGTGTTAAATCAATGGTTCTATTGTTCAATTGTTGTCATGGATAATAGTGATAATGGGTGGTGAGGTGATGAATAGAAAACAAGATCATGTGGTTTGATGAGTTAATGTTAAGCAAGATTAATGAAATCGATTGTGATTAGGTAATAGAATGTGTGGAGCATAAAATAGGAGATTATGATGTGTAAGATGGATAAATTGTGTGATTAAAAATAATTTAAAAAGTTAAGGTGCTATAAACGAAAGAGCTGATGTAGGAACCCTGGGATTTTTAGTATTTTATGTTTAAGTCCCACACGATTAAGGGATTTTGGTTACCCTTTTACCCTACATTCCACGTTTGACTTGTATGGCTAAAGAACGAATCTCTGCACTTAAAAGTACGATGTAAATAGGACTCATGGGTAAATTGACAAGCATTCTTGAAAGCTCGGTGGAATTGGTTATTTGATAGTAGAAATAACCATAGAAAAGAGAGAAAGAGATACAAGAAACATTGCGTCGACGTTCCAGTGACGTAAATGTTCAAATGATGTTAAATATCATCGGATACATGTAGATACGTTTTATAGAAAGTAGCCATATTATACAGGATAAACATTTAAAACAGTGCAAACAAAGACATCCTACGGAACTTTAGGAGACATTGCATTGGAGATCGTGTCACAAGAGGTGTTTGGTGATGATTATGTGTTGAACTGAATAAATCGAACGTTTCGTTTTGACTAGGTACTAATTGTCCACTGAAGAGTCCAAAAGTGAGCTACCGGGGCGAAAGGCCGTTAAAAGATATTTTGAATCAAAAATACTTTATTTATTTAAATTCTGTCAATATAAAGCAAAAAATAGTGAGAAAAAAACATTTAATTTTCTACTCTGCCAGAAAGAGTCGATAACGTTTTAAGTGCAACAATAACACAATAAATTCAAAGTGAAAATAGAATGATTCTCTAACAGAATTCTGGAATAATAAAGCAAACAAAGTTGAGCGAGAACAAGAAGTTCGTATAATTAATATAATGATTTAGATAGCTTACAGTTTTAATGGAAGGAAAGTTGTCAGCTCCCAAGCGAAGCCATTATAATAACCATTCAATTAAAAGATATCGTCACACATTGAAGATCGCGCTGAGCTGGTTTTATATGACTGACGGAGAGTTATAAAACGAAAGGTGTGACTTTTTTATTTTTCCAAATATAATAGAATTATAAAATGCATTCGAGAAAAAAATCAAGCTTGAAATAGTTACCAAACATGACATTACGATATTAAAAGGGAACACTTTTACTCGTTGTTCCCTTGACTCCCGGTTTCAAGAAACCAGAAAACAAAAACGGGTTTCTACTAAAAAAGTTGATGACCTAAGAAAGCACCCAGAGGTACTCCACCAAACAACCTTTCTCCATCAATTATCTCAATATAGTTCTAATAGTTCTTACAATATTATTTGCTCAACCTGACTATAACACTGCAAACCATAATCGACAAAAAATGTTTACCCCAACGAATTTTATTGCCTCCATGTAAAACAAGCATTACATTTTGTTGCTTCCATGTCTCGTTTGGCCGTTCTAAAATGATTGGTTGTGGTTCTTAATTCGTCTTGTCATGCACCTGTTTGTGCGCCACCATGTCCCACAGCAAAAAAAAAAAGAAATAGAACAACAATCTAAACCCTTCTCCATGTCCCAACCGAAAACACTTCAAAACTGTCTTAACTACTGACCGCAACCCATTTACCAGACAAGCTTACCATGACGGATTCCACCGATACCTCTTGTTCCTCTAATCAAAAATGTTTCGTCTCTGGCTTTTCAATTGATGATGTTTAGATGCTTAGAGTGAGAAGCACTTCAGTGGCTCCTTCAATTTCCTGTCGATTTTTATTGCACCTCATCTTTAAAAACCATAGTTAAAGCACGCTCATAGAAATCTCTTCACCGTCATGGGCTTGAAAAATTCTTCAAACTTCTTTGCTCTTAAGCCTAACCTACATATCGCTTTGGTTTTGTTTGCTTCCCCATCTTTATGTTCTGTGTACTGTTGCTTCTGCTGTTGTAGACCATAAAACTATTACCTCCGGCAACGCTAAATGATAATCGCGTACTTAGATGTGGGTCTAGTTTACTAGAACGTACTATAGTTACACAAAAAGATGGAAGGAAAAGATACAAATGTGCGCCATTTAAAATGTTACGTTAAATAGAAATAATTCAAAAATACAAATATTACACTCAAAGCTTGCTCCACATGAGCAATGAAAGTACTTTTCAGTTGGATTATTGATGCTCTTCAATCTAAATAGTTTTGTGTATCTTTGTATCTTTTGTGCAGCAAAAGCACATGGCTTCACGGGATTTTCATGTGGAAGAGGAAGACGAGGGTGTATCTATGATGAAGATGGCATAGACCCAGAGTTTCCAGAGATAGGCGAGTGGCTTAGATAGATATGAAAATAAATTTTCATCCATGTAGGTTGATTTTATACACACGAAACGGATATCGTTCCTAAAGCGAGGAAAATTGAGGCTTCGCAATTCGTCAAGTGTATACTTGAGCTGGGCGAAGCAAGTTCGGCGAATGTGTTTCATTGGGTTATGCCGGTACGGTGGTGCGCATGCGCAGAGCAGTGTATCTAGCTTCTTAAATGCAATTATGAGAATATATTTATGGTATTTGCCTTCAGGTATTTGTCTGTGTGTGGTGGAGTTTTCTGAGATGCGGCAGGATTTGTGTTGGCTTTCGTGATCCCACCAACGTATATCGTGAGTAATGGACTTTTAAGGATAGATTAATTTCTTCAATGCGGTCGTGCAGCCGGTTGCTATATTATAAGTGGCACTTTCATATGACGGTTAAGTTTGGTTGAGTCTCAAATGGCCTTAGCATATGAGTTAACTAGTTTCAGAAAGTCAGTTTATATAGCCTGTTAAATCTTTTAAAATTAGGTTGGGGCTTCTTCTTTATATATCATGAGTGGCCCCAAGTCACTAACCACAATTTCGTCCAGATCCCTCTCTGAGTGTTAGCCGGATTCCTCAAAACTCGATCGCAACCAGATCCACTCTACCATAATCCCTATTTATAGCAACGAAGGTCATCATCAAAAGACATTAAATCCTGCGTTTGCTATGCACATAAACGCACATTCAATGTCCATTGTGCCTTATCGATCGCATAAAACTCTATACATTATTTAAAGAGACAACTCCGAGCAATGCCCATGATGGCATTCTACGAACCTATTCCGCATTTATTGCCATCACTGTCAACTTCTATAAAAATCAACGATGCGACATTGCACATTGCAATGAAAACGATTTCGCTTTGCAGATTTGATTATCGGTCGTCTTTTTACTTGGCAATTGATTGCCAATTCTAAATATAGAACTCCACATCACATGCTTCATTCATCTCATTTCAATCTCGAAGCAATAAAAATCCAGTCCATTGAAAATGAATCCCACAGATACATATGTTGGCATATAATTATTTGAAACCCACATTGCGGAGACAAATTACAAACACATTTCCATCTTAACATCTCGAAACGACCAACAAAAGAAATCGAAAACAATCCATAAGGAATGGGTTGCTGTATCTGAATCCTATGAATCCCGGTATAGTCTAGTCCGTGCGTTACGTTGTCGAAACAAATTCACAATACAAATCGAATCTGTTCGCAAACTCATTGTCAAGGTTGTAATATAAATCAAAACAAACGCACACATTGCAATAAATTTGAATTTGAAATTTCATATTTTTCCTGTGATCGTCTTTGATGGCCCACAAATGGCGGCCGGCGCAGTTCCGCTCATGGTGGGTTTGGATATAAATGGCCGATGGATGGCGAACGAGATAAAAAAGGATGACGGCAATTGTTGTTACAAGTAATAAACTTGGGAAAACATAAACAATCCAACGATTGAACGGATAAAAGGAAAATGTTAATCGCAAATGACATTAAAATTGTTTGAGGAAAGTCTTGGCTGTTTGTCCCTTTTATTCGTTGAGGCGGCAGAATGCAAAGACGCGCGCGCTCACCACTCTTAAGGATGAAAAGTGGAAATAAATATTTTTCCAATTGAAATGCCACTGGACGGGCACGGGCAGTGTTTGGATTTTACCTGGCTTTTAACTTATGCTGCGTCATTTTGTTATTGTTATCATTTCAAGAGGGGTCCAAGTCTTGGAAAATGACTTATGAGCGATAGAGTAACTTGGTAATTGTATTTCACATCCAAAGACGAAACTTAGTACACGCACCGTGAAGAAGTGAAGAGGCCAAATAACATTCGATTCCACTTTCCGTGCTTCGGCCGTGTCGCCGTCAAATTGTCTGTCTGCAGGGGAAATTCCGTTTCTATATTTAATATCTATGTGAGTTTATTTAATTTTTTCTATAATAGGTCATAAGTTTATTGCGCGAATAAGAGACGACACGCGTATCCGGAGGCGTTAATTTAGAAAAAAAATATAACAAAACCAGCAGTAAACGTGACTAATTTGATTAGAAAAACATGGAGGGAACTACGAAGTGTGATTCCGAAAGCTTTTGAGGTACAAGAAAGTAGGGTAAAAGTCAAGAGAGTACAAATATTGCTTTCGGTTTTGTTGATTTGATTTTATAAATGTTTTCTTTTTTTTTACTTTTCACTTCATTTATGGAATCAAAAAAAACTAATGCTAACAAGTTCTTGTTTATTATTGTATGGTTTAAGGCATTTTAGATCGTTTTCAATTAAGAAAGAGAAAAACAATCAAAAGTAAAAAAAAAAAAAAAAAAAAGTTCGCACGTCAGCTCTTTTGTTTGCACGGCTAACGAGGTTGTATATTAGAGTTTTAAATGATTTTGATTGATTTGAACATGAATTTAATGGTAATTATTGATCTGTTCCTCACTGTGGGCACTATATTTATTTGAAATAAAAAAAAACTCATGGGGTCTGTTTGTGTGTTGGTGTATTTTTTACAGGCGAAATTAAGTTTCTTTTGAATTTTTGCTTTTGATGTAGTTTTTTAATTCTTCGGTTAACCTTGAGGTTTTCCTCTTTTACTGTATATCTTAAGGATGTAAGTGCGTAAAAAAATAGTTTATATCAAAGATTCTAAGATTCTGCAATATTTAGTCTGATCCCCAAACATACTGCGAGGAAAACATTTGGGTTTTTTTTTTGTATTTTTGTCCTTCACTATACAGATTTTATTAATTTCCAAATCTCTCCTTCAAGGATTTATCTAATTTGTCATATTTGTCTTTATCCTTTCAGATCCATTAACTAATCCATAACATCAACAACAAAGGTATGTACAAGACTTCCATAGCTGTCTGTTGTTTTTTTTTGTTTAATACAAATTACCATCATCAATATTGGTCTATTATTCCCTATAATCACTTTCCCGCCCGCGGCCACTTGATTAATATTTTAAGAATGAAGCCCCAACAATTCTGGATCCACCCTTTGGTCCAATTTGCTTATACAAAGTTAGCGATAGAGAGGATGTCGACATCTTTTCTTATCTCAAAAATCGCTAAAGGGAAGCAATCTAAGCAGAGCACTTGTAAACAGCTATTCGTCTCCGACTGTCAGCTCCTCCTCTTGGAAATTCATCAGTCGATATTTAAATTAATATTCTCAAGTTCACATCTTTGAGCCATCTATCCATCTTGGGCTTCTCGTCTCGTAATCAATCAATTTCGATTGCATAAAGATCGAAATCGTTAGTTTTTTTTTTTTTTTTTTGTAGAACATTGTTGAATGCACCGTGATTATGGAAATTATACATTTTCTGTGACATCCTTAGGGCAGAATTGAAAATCACAAAGAACACATTTTTCTTTTTCCATCATCTTCATCATCATCATCGAAAACTTATAGAAACAATGAGGAGGTTCTTGGGTTCTAAATCATTGAAGTGGAAAAAATAAAAGAAAAAAGAACACACACACTCACGTTGATAGATTTTTTGCCATTTTAATTAAATTAGTTTTTATTGATTGAAGATTCAACGAAATCGATAAAAAAGTAGATTCTCGACTCGATTTAGAGAATAGACAGACAGATGGACAACACACACTAAGTTGTAGTTGTCCGCCAATCAAACAAAAGATGGACAACACTTGATTTCTTCTTGACGAGGAATTCGAAGAGATCGCAAGTTTTTGCAACTCACCAGAGAGCTTAGATAGACATGATGTTAGATACATTGCAAAAGATAGGTACTCATCCAATAAAGTACCATTTGTGAATAAGGCGAGTTACCTGAAGTCGATCGATATCTAACGAACATAATGGTTGGCCAGTAAGGGTTCTTATGTCTCTTTTTCTTAACATATTCGCTAGCTATAGACAGAAAAGGACTATGGTTAGAAGACATGATAGGAATCTTTTTGGAATAAAGATCAGCGAAATTCTTCGATTCTGCTTTATTGAAAGGAAAATCTTAAATAGTACATAGGAGTATGTATTTTATTTCAAAGAATTATCAAGAATGTTACTAGGGTCTGCTGAAAGAATTGTAAGTACAGTGTGTGCGACAAGAAAGATTTATTTTAAAGGCATACAACAAAAAATGGATTAATGATGTGTCAAGTCAATGCACAGAACCTGATGACCAATAAATTAGAGGAATTTAGATAGATGCTTGTTGAATCAAAAAGGGCGAAAGGGATTATTTTGTATCCCTAACGGCTTAAAAAACACGGTGCGAGAAGGACGTAAGAGGAGATGTCGATGCTTATTAGTTAGTTAGCGTTCTACATTCGTGTGGTACAACAAAAGAAAGAATCTCTGTTCTTAATAGTACGTCCGAAGTTGGCTTAAGGGTACGATTATTATGGTTGAATTGTTGAGTTGGCGACGTCGAATATGTGGTCATTCTACAGAAGGTTGTTTGTGATGCAAATAACTAAAAACTCCTAGTTGGCCCGTTTCCTCATTGGGGTTTTATTTCGTTTTAATGGCAAAAGACTGCATTGAGTTTTTTAAGCATAAAATTCTACGCGACTGTTTCGGTCGTACCAGTTTATAGACCTTATAATTACATCAGCATAATACCATTATTTACAGCTTGTAGCTAATCTCTTTCTATATTTTGTGATAATTTTAATTGTAATCTGTTGAATAAACCGCTCGCTTAATTTTTGTTAGTGGATTCAGGGCACTCAATATGAGTCCCATTAATCATTCTAACCCTACTTACTGCACCAAAGAGTAGTTCACCAAGTAGGAGATCTTTTTTAGTGATTTTGGAAAGTTGTTTGTTTACAGCTTGCTTTTGGCAACCGTTTTTTTTTTTCTAAAAAAACATTTATTTTATTGTGTTTGGACGAATAGAGTAGAACTTATTATTGGTAACGTAAAATACAACTGATAAATTAGGTTTTTCGCCACACAACGTCAATAAACTTATGGATCAGCATGTCCTTTCAAGAAATTAAAAGATAAAGCATGGAGCCTTACTGCAGCTGAATGGCGACATAATTGTTCTGATGTTACGGCAAAACGCCACCTACAGTCAATGAAGCCGATGCAAACTGCAGCTGTAGCATTTCAAAATATCTTTGCAGAATACACAATTGTAAGCCGATTTTATATTCTTATGAATAACTCGTTATAATTTCGATTTGCCAAATTCATCAAAGGAAATAAAAAGACCATCCGAACAGTTTCAATACTATTCATCAACTGACTTTATTTTAACACACATATTTCCCCTACCTAGTCGGCAGTCTCTCTTTCATCTGTCTCACTTGTATATTTGTTTTTATTTTTTTGGCAGTGTTGCCACACAATCTATTCGTTGTTATGGTCAGATCGGCAAAAAGACTATTACGAAAACAATCTTAGTCCTTCAACTTCTGGTAAAAAAAATTAGGGAAAAAAAAGTATATATATATATGATACCTGATGAGATTGTGATGGAGTGCTACAGGGTTCGATAATCGATCCTATTCTCTTCTCGCTATAATAAAAGATCTACCACAAGTTATTAAGCATTCTTTGATGCATCTATAGACTGAGCATCTAGAAGCATTATAAACTCCACACGTTTCTTGTTATCCAATTTGACAATGCTGTGTCAACCAGAGCTTAATGAACTTAACATAAGGTAACGTTGCTATTGCACGTCCTAAGGACGAAGGACGTGAATCACCGAAATAATTTAAAAAGCTCAGTGTAGAGTCGTCAGAAGTAACAATAATCTTACTTTCGCCAAAGCTATGTAAAAATTTGATCCACTATTCGGTGAAATATTCCATCAGATGACTAGTTAAACAATTTCTGCGAAAGCCGTACTGTCAGTCACGAAGAAGCTTTCGGTCTTCAAGATATTTCTTAAGCTGACAGTTAATTTACGTTTGCATGGCCTTAGAAAGAACGGATGTAGGTGCTATGGGTCAGTAGGAGGAGGGGTCACCAAAATTGTTTTTCCATCTTCTAGGAAATCTTTCAGTAAGTGTGGAAAAAGCTCACGCAGTAGCTTTACCTATGTGGAAGAACACTTTTTTCGGGAAGTGTGGTTTGGTCTCTAAGTTTTGTTTCTGATTAATAAATAAATTAATTTAAGCTATGACAATTTTTTGTCAAATTTAATTTTTATTTTTAATTTTGATTATTTTCACAACTTTGTTGTTTCGAAAATATTATTTATTCTTCAGGTGCTAATTTCTTCTGTTTTGTGATGTATGATTTAATGATGTATCATATAGTCCATTAAGAATGTTGTCCTTTTCTGTTTTGTTGGCTTTGTAAATCTCGAATTCCTCTATTGTATCTAAAAGCCTCCCTTTCTTGCATATGTGCATTGGAACGAGATTGTTATCAAAGTCGATGTAGGTATGTAATGTTCTCCCTGTCTGAATAAAAGCACGCACCCCTAGAAAAATCACATTTGTGACCATTTCAACACTGCCATCAATGTCACTATGGTGTTAACGTGTAACTATAGTTACCAGCTAAAGTTACGGAAGAAATTATTCAGGCCGTCCCACTTGGCTTTCTTGTATTGCCAAACGGTCCTGCTGGGAAGTTTTTCTTTAACTGGAGGAGAGGAGGACGAAAAATTTGCTGAAATGATACAATGGTCCGATGGGCCACATGGAGAAATTACACAAATGGGTATACTTATCAGGGTGAGAAGTATGAAACAAATCAAGAGTATAGGCGGAGGCGTGCCCAGGAATATCCGGTATTCGAGTTGGCTCATAGGTCAGCTGTGTAAAAGAACTCGATATACATTTCTTCGGATGTTTTCTGACCAGAAAAGCAGATCCAGATGGTTTTGTTTTCATTGAAATTGTCGGAATAACGATTTTAGTGTGGGGACAATAGAAAACAATTCTCTAAATGGAATCAGACAGCGCATCAAACTCATTAGATGTAAAATAGTAATAATAATATGCTTGCGGACATTGAATTTCAGCCACAAGAAGTTAAAGTGCATGTTGGAACATTGCTTTTATTAGCGCTTCGACTGGGCATTTAATATGGAATTATTATTGAGTTTTATTAGAAACAACAAACAAAAGAGTTGAGGTAAAACTTGGTTTCAGTTCTTTTTCAGCAAGCATTGCTGTGTTGAAGAAAAAAATTAGAAATTTCTATCAAACAAGACGATTTAATAAATAAGATCGTTATAGGTGCTTAGTGTAAACTGACCTTCAAAATATAGTTCTAAAAGGGGGAAACTGAATTCTATATACTGCGTTTTTCGTTTCTGAAAATATCCGCTACAATTAGGTGTTGATGAACTTTGAAAGAAATTTTCCGATAACGTTGTTTAAAGAAAGAGATGTGCTCGAACAGGAAATCTTGTTTTTATTCCATAGGGTTGGTTGATCTTAATTGATTTCATTTAATTGAAACAGATTTCATTAAGATAATCAAGTGATAAGGAAAAGCAATATTTATTCCAATGTTTACTCCTAACAATGCAAATGGTATTTTTTTAATTTATGGCGATAAAAAAAAACCCCATCTCTAGAATTCCTTCAGCCACCGAGGAGTAGGTACCTCTGCTTCAGTATATTTATCTATCTTTGAATCTATTACTCCCGTGTGCCTGGCATCTCTAACAAAATATACGACCACAAAATGCCGCCTCCTCCTAAACGCCTATCATATTTCAACACGGCACACAAAAAAAAACACACAAATGCAACATCCGCGTGTCGGCCATTCATATGTTGGCAAAAAAAATAATAAAGAATCCTTCCATACATCATACTTCATTTAAGGTTTCATTCGCTTTTCCAAAAGCACGTAATTAAGTCATAAAATAGGGTTAAATTAGTGTAATTGAAGTTTTTGTTGTTGTTTTTCCATCTTTGCTATAACTCGCACGTATAGGAGCCTCCACCTTACATAATATCCTTGGACATGGCAACGAGCTAGAAGCACGCATATGTATAGCGGAAAAGAAATACCAAAGCAAGCAGCACCTTCTTCTTCTTTGGAAACTATCTCTAGTAAATTATCTATGCTCGATCTGTAGATACAAACTTGCTGCACATATAAATGTGTCTAGTAATTACGTTTGCTGCCTTTTTTTGTGGCATGTTCAAGTTTTGTGTTGATAGAAAAAAGAAGAAGAGGCGAAAAAACACATTGCCTTTGGGGTTAAATCATCGCTATAGGGTATAACTTAAAGTGGAAGAACGGACACCCAGCAAAGCTGCAGCCCAGATACAATTACCATTAAGTATCTAATGAATATTTTTTAACATCACGATATGTCCGTCATCGTCGTCGTTGGTCGGTGGTATCTTCCTTTACATTGTGTATCTTGTGTGATCCAGTTTCTTTGTTGTGGCGCATACCAACATGTATTAGTATCTCAATTTGTAGTGCGATAAGCATTTCCGGATGAATTCCATGGAAGCAACTTGTTTTGCTGTCGCCAGGGAATTTTGATTCTCGTGAACAGGATATACACTGCAGGAGGCAGGACTTCTTTTGTGCGTTTATCGTCTTGGTTTTTTTTTATATAACCACATGCATGCCATAGTTCACATTATTTATTTCTAAAACAAATAGATGCGAACTCTAAGTATCGCCTGCGGTGTTGCATTGCTGTGGAATAGCAAATTGGATGTGGCTTAGTGCAAACAGGAAGATGCATTGCATATGCGAGACGATGAGATGCGACTTCGCATATAAATACAGTCTGGTGATCAAGAAATGTTACCCTCTAATATTTAACATAAAAATTAGTTGATTTTTTTTTAATACAGTCCAAACTTATTTTATTAACTTAAGTTGAAGAAAATTCTGTAATTTGGGAAATGTTTATTGAATCTATATTAATTTGGTGAAATTTATTTCGATCTTACTTACTTAGGCGGCGAAACAGTTCGGGCGAACCTGGGCCTCAACCAACATGCCTCTCCAGCTAGCTCGGTCTTTGGCTAGCTGCCTCCAGTTTCGCACTTCAAGTTGATTGAGGTCATCTTCTTCTTAAGCGCGCCACTCGCGATAGTCTTCCTTGACTCCGGCTACTCTCTGGGATGGAATCGAAGATCCTGCGAGCCGGAGCATTGTTGTCCATTCGTTCTACATTTCCTAGCCATCTTAAACGTGATATACGTATTTTTTGACCAGGTGTTCGGGTTATTCGCATTCTTACCTTGACTGCAACAAGGTAGTGATCCGATTCAATGCTAGCTGCTCGGAAGGTGTATAGTTCTCGGTTGAACTTTCTTAGGAAGAATCTCGGATCCGAGGTAAACAAAGTCCCTAACAACTACCCTAACTATATTTTAGTTAGAAAATTTTGTCTGTCATCGTCCATATTGAATGGTTCATTCTACCTGACAGCGGGATTCTGGTCTTCATCGCCGTTTAACAGTCTGCAGAAATTGTCCTTCTATTAACTCAGCGCCGACTGTGACTTTACTACGAGGTTTCTATTCCTATCCGTGGCACGTTCTGTTTACCTGTTGGTAAAAATTCCGCTCTTGGTGTAGCATCTCTCAATATCTTCGATCGCGCGCTTCTCATGGTCTCTCTTTTTCTTTTGGAGAAGCCAGTGTTTTTTCCGTCTTTACTTTTCTGCATTTCTGATGGCTTGTTGGCGACGTTGCCGCTGGTCTTCGGTATTTGATGCTGACAGCAACGGATTTCTTGAGAGGTTACCGGATGATCGATCGGCATAGGTTCTAGCGGTCTCTTGCGATTTCAGTCAAATTCATGCTAGCTGCTCGGAAGGTGCGAACATCCAAAATATTGGAGGCATGCCTTGCATCGATCGCAACGTGATCAATCTGGTTGTTGTTGTTTTTTATCTGGGTGCCACCATGTCGCTTTGTGTATATCGAGATGAGGAAATCGTGTGCTTGCAATGGTATCGTTACCTGCCGCTGTGAAGTCAATTAGCCTAAGTCCATTTTCAGACGTTGTGTCGTAAAGGCTATGTATTCCGACAGTCCTACCAAGGATTTCCACTTTACCTATTTTTGCGTTAAAATTGCCACCGTTAATAGTTTTTGTCGAGGAGCTCGTAGAAGTCATCCTTGGTGGCGTCAATTTTGTCCTCTGTGGGAGCTTTATTCGTTTTTCCGGGTCGTCAATAGTTAATCAGTCCTTTTCCGAGGCTATTTATTGGTCGCTTCGAACTTTTATATTTTCTTTAAATGGCGGGGTTGTTATCCCCACGCAAAACCCCCAACCTGGAGGGTCAGGCCCTTTGTTGTATTCCTTCGACCAAAGGATCCGGAAAGTCCGGAGTCAGTAACCCGCTTCGGGGATATGAGCGCTGCCGTTTGCCCTTTAAGAGCTCATCCGCCATCATCTCTATTTCAATGCCCTTACTCGCATTGAATTGTCCGAATGACCTTATCTCCAAATACGTCAAAGTAAGTATCTCATTAGGGCATCTACCTTGTTGACGCCCCCGTTGGCCTAATTGATTAGGCTCATCCGCCGTACGTCCTCTATCTGAAGGGGTCGTGCAAGACTTCTGCGAATCCATCAAAACAGTCATTAAAACATTTTTGTGTTGAACACTCGCGCTTATAAGTTAAGCAGGAATGCCCGGATGGACAGACCACCCGGTGGTTACCGCAAGGAGGTAAAATATATACAATTGATGCGTACGAGAAAGTTACAACACTGAGCATCGTCTGGTTGACGCCGATCAGCGCCTACCCTGAAACTAAATCAATATCATTAATTTTCTAATACGAATCGCATTCCAAGAATACTTGCCAAACTCATAATTTCCCGAAAAAATTGAGGATTATTTCGACCATCAGCTTGTTCATTATTTAAAGCAATAAGCTAAACATTGATATATTACAAATAGCTGTTTTTATTCTAGTAGCTCTAATTAGTGGTTTAAAAAAATATTATATATTCAGTGATAATGATTCAAATTTGTTAGATGCGTGCATACACAATTTTTTGTTTATGTATGTTCTTAGGTATTAAATTGTCGCTAGGTTCAAAAGCCTTCAGGTTTAGGAAAATTCTGGAACCACTATTATGATAACAAAATATCAGGAATCGGCAAACAAGTCTATCCAAATTAAGATATAAGATACTTACCTTGGAAACCAACTATCACACCACTGTCAACCGCACACTATCGTAGTTAACGAAGCTTGGAATGGAACAAATTTGTTTGAATAGCAACTTTTATAAGCTTTCGATATTTTCTGATTCTTATTCAACAGTGTCTCTAATTTAAAACAACACCCAGACGCTCCATCGAAACTATTCAAACTATGAACCAAAAAATTCCAATCTACTTCTATCGTGAAATTCTTTCATTCCCAATAAGATTTTCTCATTAAATAATCTCTCCCTCGTGAAACTTTTAGATACTGACCCTTGTCGAACTTAATTTTAAAGTCTAGTTCAACAATCACGACTATAGTTGATTCTATCTGCAACCCAAAGAAATATCTTATACAACAGTGTTGCAATCTTTTGCAAATCTCAAGTCAAATAATCTCCCTATAAGGATAACATCGATGAAAATCTTCAACCTCTTTACTGTTAATATGCAGTTTCTATCGATTAATACCAACCAAGTGACAAGATTCTGCATTAGAAAAAAACCCCAACTTTCTTTCTTTTCACGATTTTTATTTCGCCAATGCATCTCATTTTCACCAAACGAAAAAGAAAATTCTTTGGTTTTTTTTCGATTTTTTTAAAGAAAGCCAAAAATGGTTTAAAACGTTTTGCCAGTTCCAATAGCTGTCTCTAGTTATGGAAATTGTCACTGCATGTTTTTTTCTAGAAACTGAACTCTCTCTCTGCGCCGACTTCTTCTTCTAATACAGAACAATAAAAAAGTATCTAATCCAATTGGTTTGCAGATTATATGACTCTACCTAGTATTACCCTGGCTCTGGACTCCACAAACCGAAAGATAACAACTCTCATTGCTGCAGACAGCTTACAAGAGACAGACAAAAAGAACAACAACTAATGGTGTTCGGATCACAATAACTGTAAATATTTTTTAGGAAGCAACCGATAGATACAAATAGATACATGAAGTATCTATACTTGAACGTCAAGATATCTTTTGTTCTAATGTTCATTTAACCTTTTTTTCTGGTTCTGTAAATCGTCGAAGCACTTACCAATGGAAGTGGAAGAAAGCAGACTGCAGACTGACTTTGGGGGTCAGTTTGTGTCCAAAGTTCCTCTTTGACTCTTCGGGTTTAACTTGCCTAATGGTGCTGTGTGTGAAAATGATCATAGTCAAGGCTTGTCAACATTGTTTTCAATACAAGACGGTTGGCAGTTTTTTCTTGTTTCCATTGTATCTTCACTTTTTTATCTAATCTAGGACAGAACAAAAACTGCACCGAGGGTAATTATGAGCGGGTGAAACTAGTCGGCAAGGAAGTGCGACAAAAAATGTATCTTTTATTTGTCGAATGCGATTTTCGTAGTTCATTTCAAGACTCTGGGTTTCTCTCGAGAAGTTGGAAGAAGTTTTTGTTTGTTTGATCATTTAATAGGTTATTAGGGCCTTCGCGGTAATGATCAAATAGTTGCTGGAGGTAGGTTCGCCTTAAGTGGTTTCGCTTTTGCTTGCTTGATGATGATGCTATAAATTGACGGGAAGCTTTACGTTTGGACGACGACAGTAAGTCAGAATAAAATCGTAAATAATATAACCGACAGACAATGGCACAACTTAATCCCTGTAAACTGATGAGAAATGTATCTTTAACAGTCGTTGTTCTTTGTTTGAAGTCTTGCATGATTCGAATGGATTTGCAAGGCAGTTGGAATAATAAAACTTAGAGGAATTTATGATGTCGATTTTCTGGGTCATAATTATAAAGTTGGCAAAGAGACTTCATACTTGGAATCAACGGACGGTATCTGGATATTTCAACTGGAACTTACTTGGGTTAAGGATACAAGTTTGTTTATGTTTAGCTTACATTTTAGAGAATTTTATTTTTCTAGGAATATATGTGTAAATTGAGTAAGAAATTATGTCACGGAACTGTATGAAACGTCAATCCTAAACATACACACAAGGAAAAACTTCACTTTCGTCCCCAACATACTAAAGTGAATGTGGCGTTCTTTGAGAAAAAAGAGAAATAAATTCTTGGAACATTTGCTGTAAGCCACTTATATCTCCTAGAACCTAGATAATATGGCTTTCTTAAACCCAGATCCTCTACCAACCTTATTCGGGATGGAAATTGATGTTATACATTCGATTTGGACCATTTGACAAAATTTCACCAGTCTTATACTCTTCAAACTTAATAAACTTGGCTTTAAACTAATCTTTTTGAAACCGTTACTGCAGAGTGCGTTTCAGGAATGTACCCTATTCTAATTCCTATTTATCGCTACTTCTGGGGTCCCGCAAGGAAGTAACTTTGATCCTCATCTTTTCATCTTTACCATTAATGACATTGAATGTAAACATATAAAAAAATGAAGTGTCTGTTTTTAATATCAAAATAACAACTTTTTACAAGATGCAAATGAAAGTACTTATAACAAAAATTTAATTTTTGTCTGTCTGTCTTTCTGTCTGTTTGTTCCGGCTAATCTCGGGAACGGCTGTACCGATTTCGAAGGCACTTTCACTGACAGATTACTGATGTGCTAGGGAGTAACTTAGGCTATTTAAATTACCCACTAGGTGCCGCTGGGGTCGTTTTTCGAACGATTTTGGACCGATTTCGGACCTATTTTGAAGGGACTTTTACAGGCAGATAGCTGATTTTGTAACGAGTAACAAAGGCTATTTCAATCACCCTGTGGTGCTGCTGAGGTCGATAGCTAATTTAGTAAGAAGTAACTAAGGCTATTTTGATAACTATTAGGTGGCGCTTGGTCGCGGTGGGGTCGTTTTTGTTCGAAAATTTATGGTATACCCGAGCAACGCCGGGTGGGTAAGCTAGTTTGTTATAAGCCATTGAAACATCTCATTAGTTTTACAAAACCTTATCATCAGCATCAGTTAGTGATTCCAATCTTATTCAAGTAGACCTTAATAGCTTTTCAATTTGATTTCGCAAAAATTCACTGGAGTTCAACGTTGGCAAATGCCAATTGAAAACCCTTTCAATCAATCTATTCCCATTGTTGATTTGATCCGAGATCTGGATTCTTTATGTAATCGTGAGCTAAAATCCGTACATAAATCGAAAACTAATACAGAAGGCCAATTCAGCCACAGGCTTCACGATTGACTAAAGAATTGTCCAAGTCTTTTGTGAGTCGTTCTCTTTTTATTACCATCGTTAGACCTCTTCTTGGATATGCTTCTCAAGTGGTGTCCATTCCACCACGTTCATAATTCCAGAATCAAAAGCATCCAAGAACGTTTCTTCGTTGCACTCTTTGTGGCTTTTCAGGGAAAGATCCTTTTATTCTGCCTCCCTAACAAGAAGGTCTCCAATTTATTAATTCGAAAACTCTACAAGAACGAAGAGTGGTAGCGGATATCCTTTTTTTGTTGATTGCTCTACGCTTTATAATCCTATTTTCTTTTTTGTTTGTAACCATAACCCCCGCAATCTCAGAAATCCTAGCCTTCCCTTCCCCCCATCCATCGTTTCAAGTGTGTGGTGTTATAAAACCTAGAAAACCATTCTTCTTCCACGATTGTTGTGATCTTGACTAAGGCCATATGGGCCATATGTATATCTTCTACTTTACTGCTGCACCTTAAAGACTCCACCTGTGGAGTTCGCTGAGGTTAAAAACGGCCGTAGACGTCTCGGTTTCGGATGGTTCCATGTCTTAGACCAGCGTTCGTGAGGAAACAAAATCAGCTTCAATAGGTCTAATCAGATGGCAATGATTTCAACTTCTATTAAGTTTCGATAAGGTATCCACAGGAAGCTCAAACTGGTTTTTGAAGTTCTATCCTTAAATCGACTTTATTCTTGCAGCCCGAATAAAAAAGAGGAAGCTTTTTGAATTTTGTGAAATTATTGTAGAAGTTGAATCTTCTATAAAGCTGTCATTGAATTTCTGAAACTAATTTTTTTCATGAAATTTGTATGAGGTATGAAATTTTTATAAACGTTTGGTGTTGTAACCAAAGTTCTGTGGCAAATCTACAATTGTAAAGCTTGTTTTACCAAGACCATCTTTTATACTCGACAGTTCATTACTGTCCCTTCTCACTCCTGAATATTTAAAACACACTACCAGGAGTTTCGAGTGCAAGTTACGAGTTCTTCCAGTCATTCTGTATCTTTTAAAAATTCGGGCAAACATCATCTTTTTACATTTATGGATGAACATTAACCAACTGGTTCGTTGTTATGACTCAGAAGACCCAGTTTAGCCTTCATACCTTTGACATTAGTCCAACTTCGAATTTCCATTTTCAAGCAATTTTCTAAAAATATCTTTGGAGTTTTTCGTGATGGTTTTTTTTTATTTTTGATTATGTTAATTTCTTTTGCTTCCTTTTCACGTGGCGCACGCAGGAGAACCCATTCCTTAACTTTGTTGCATCCATGACACGCACTGTGTTTGGCTAGTATTAAAATAAATCAAATAAAAAAAAACATATAAAATCATTATTGGATGTGTGTCACCATCGAAGAAAAACTTATTTATAGCTGACTTGCATGCATAAGTTGCTTAAGAAGATAAATGCCCATTCAGCGGTGGATCTCTTTAAATTCTGACGCACACGGACGTCGACGACGAAAGTCTGTCGCCACACACAACAAGTCGGAAATGTTTAGAAGGCGCGAAAAATTCCTTTTGACCTGTTTGTCTGTAGTTATAGCAAATGCAGTGGACACTCCAGACATCTATTGAAATAACAAAAAAAAAACACACAATTTCTAGTTCCTAGATGGACGGGGTTGTGATTTTTCCAGGAATCTCTGGTAAAATAATTCGATGGCATGTCGAAAGAAGGATGTAATGTAACTCCACTAAAGGCCAAGACAGTGTTTGTTGTCAAATGCCGGAATATGTGTCCCGAGATTGGTCTTGAATTGTCAATTAAAATGTTACCGAATGCAAGAAGGAAGAACCACGAGGTTAGATAATAGACAGGTAGATTTATATTGAGCTTTTTAAGGCATTGAAAGAACATTGGAATGAGGAGAAAATAATACTATCGGGAGAATACAAATTTGGAAATGTCAAAGTATATGAAAATCAAAGTGGACAAGTGCATCTTGTCCAAGGGGTTTCACGTGCCTCATTTAATTTTACGAGCTCTAAAAAATCATCGATTGACTTCAATCCATGGACGACTTAATTAGATTGTGGAATGGTTGGTAGTTAGTTTGAAGATTCATAAAGTCAAGACTTGTTGGAAATAAATGAAAATAATGTCCATAGTTGAGGGCGGTGAAGAAGGTTATTAGGAATAACACGTTCAATTAGACTTAGTTGGTGGGGGAGTTGTAAGCAATATTTTGAGGAAATTCTTATACTGAGAAAATGCATCTACAGTATATAATATGAATGCCTGAATCGACCTCAAGAGACATTTCAAGACATCTTAACCTTTCCCTCAAGTGCTTTTAACAGCACGAGTGATTTACTCTCGTATTAACATGCTATTATTTGACAAAGTTTTTGGTATTGAAATGTTGCTTTCAGGCATGTGGCCTGTTGTACTAAAACAATCGAAAACTGTAAAATCGGTTATCAGAGAAAAGTGTTGGCATATTGAAGTTCGACACCTCTAAAAACACTACTAAAAAGAAAAGTTATGCATTCGATAATAATTCGAACAAGAAATGAAAATCAAACTAGAAATGTTCATGACAGAAGAACAAGGAACAATCGAATCGTAAGAAATTAAAAAGAAATAAATAAGAAATATGGGATAAGGGACCAAATAACATCGTCAATATTAAATTTCAACATCGCCATTTTAAGACTACCTTTTTAAGACAGGCGTTACTTTTCTCCCACTCAATCTTTCAATCGGCTACAATTTCCTCACTATAAAATTGATTGAGTAATTTCAAAATCGGTTATCTCAAAATAACCACTCATTACTAGACATTCAGAACCCAAACAAGGTATCCGCAATTTTTATCAATTTTATTCTGCTCATAACAACTATACTTTCAACTATCAAATAATCCCACATAAAGTGCCCTTATCCCGTTCATATAATTACACAGCATCAGTAAAAACTACAATCTTTCTTAAAAAAAATTATGACCCCTAAGGGTCGCCCTTGTATGCCAGATTCTAAGCAAAATGGATAACTCCCTTCTACAAAATATCCTCCAAACCCGTGCATGTAATAATAAAAAAAAAAATCTGCAACTAGTATCTAACAAGATAGTTACATAGCCTCATTAGATCTGTATACTCACCTGGTCCTAGGGTCAGAGACGTGAAACTATTTTCACTCTGAATAACAACTCCTTCTTTTCCGCAAACCAAAGACTATACTCCCGACTCCCGAGAGATGAAAAACTGCTGCCGAACCAAGCTACCACAATGCATTTTTTTTTTTTTTGAAGAAATAGAAAAAAAATCTTCAGTTGTTTCATAAAGAACTAACAAAAAATAATTTCGTGATATCTCTCAGATACAAAAGCGCGCATTCAGTACAGAAAAAAAAACTAATCATTTGTTTGGTTTTGCTGTTTGCAAATTGTTTTATAGATAGAAGGTCGGTGGAGTCTTTTTTGCATCTTTTGTGGAAAGATACATTTTAAGGAAGTAACTGGACATTATCTGGTTGTGGTTTTGAGGAATTTTCAGTAAATCTGTCCCAACTTCAAGGAATCTTTAAATAGAAAAATGCTCTTAGATGGACAAAGTCGGAATGGAAACGTATTACGAAGATTTTTGAATGATTGTATATGATTCTGCCGGTTGTACTGCCTTATCTTACATAAGTGAGCCAAAATTCTACTTTTTCCCAAAAATGCAAAAAAAAATATAAATAAATTTGGCCCAATCTCCATATCTGTGGAAAGTCATTGAACGAATCTTAAAAATGACAAATAAACGTAAATAAAACATCAAACTCGATGCTAACCCCCAAGCAATCTGGCTTTCATAAAAAACACAGTTGTACGGCCATTTTGTTGAAGCTACATCTGTCAAATTGGCTATAGTTTATTCAGTGTGTTTTGCCAAATCACCTTGGACGGATATAGCGTTCAACAACACGTGCAAAAATTATTTTTTTTTTCGGTTCGGGCTCCGCCCATTGTACGGTCGCCATAATCATTCTACCGAGAGGACTATTCGCAGAGTAGTGGAGTACTAGTTTATTAAACAATCAACTAACACCCGTTCGTCGACTAAGCGCAAAATTTGCCGAAAACATCGCCGCCATCCGTAAGATTGTGCAGGAGAATCCGCACAGTCGATTTCACGTCGCTCACAAGAACTCGGCTTTTCGCAGACCACAACTTGGCGAATTTTGCATCTTGACTTGGGCCTGCACCCGTACAAAATTCAACTGACCCGACGCAGGAGCTGAAGGTAAATGACCATAGACAACGACTTGTGTTCGCTGAATGGATGCAGGGTGGATTTTGGGCTGGCGGCGTCATCCTTCTTATATTATAAATGTGATTGTTTGTATGTTTGGATGTTTGTTCCCTAATAACGCCTCAACGGCTCAACGGATTTGGATCAAATTTAGTATGAAGATGGATAATGTGCTGAATTCAAATATAGGCTACTTTTTATTCAGAAAAAAATGCACGGTTCTTGTGGGAGAGGCTTAAATGTGGTATACTGCATTTCTGAAGATTTTTTTGATATACTTCGGTGCCCTAACGACAGCATGAATTTGTGAAGTCTGGTAGACGGAAGAGTAACAGGATTCACGATACTATTAAGAGATATATGGAAAAAGAGTTGTAAAGATATAGAGGTACAGAGATATAGAGATATAAAGATATTTAATGATATGGAGATATAATGATATAGAGATATAAAAATATAGAAATAAAAAACTAGAAATATAATAGAAACATAGAGACATACAAATATAGAAATATACAGTTTAGAGGAATATCACTTGTATTAGAAAACGTATTAAAACATATTAATAAAAATAAATTATAATTTGACGAAAAATATAATTTAACAAAATGCTTACTCTTAAGTCTACGCAGACAAGGTGGCGGGTAGAAGCTAGTCGGTCCAGATTTCTCCGAGAACGATGTTGGCCAGATCGATAATTACCAACTTCTTTTGGCCTGAATTGTCTGATATGGACACCAACGACATCTGGTTTCAACAGAACGGCGGCGCGGCGCCACGTGTCCCACATTTCATTCCACATTGGACTTTCTGCACGAGCGATTTGAGGGCTGGCCACCGAGATCGTGTGATTTGACCCCATTAGACTTTTTATTGTGGGGTATCCTTAATTCCCAGGTCTATTCGAATAGGCCACAAACCACAGCGACTCTCAAAGCCAGCATAACCAATGCCATCTTTTTTGTATTCTATGCAGCAGGTGTAGCGATGTTTGCGAAGCACCTTCCCAAATGTGGGAGTTATAACTCGAGTTTTGGGCGTATAAAGGTTTTATAAATTGTATACAGGTCAGAAAGGGAAAAAACTTCTTGCATCAATACAAAAAACCTAAGCACTTAGCAGCACTTTTAGGGGTCTCAGATATATGGTCGTTCCAACGGAGGTCTTCGTTGACACACATACCGAGTACTGAAGGCTTTTCGGTTTCTTCGATGCAAGTGCCATTTACGGGGTATTTTTAGCTTTAACGTCAAAAGGCAGCATTAAGTTTTCAAAGCATTAAGCTTCACACGATTCCTATTACCTCCATTTTACAATGCTGCATAAATCGGTACCGTTGCGATTGTACGTCCGAAGGCGAAGGGCGTGAATCGTCGAACGAATATGAAAAGCTGAGGGTAGAGTCATCAGCAAAACAGTTAAGTGGATTAGAAGTAACGGGCAGAAGATCATTTATAAAAATAGTGTAAAAAAAGAGTCGGAGACAGAACGGAGCCCTGGGGCACACCACCATTTATGTTGGGGGAATCAGACTTGAAACTGTCCTATATTTACAACTTGTATTGAACGGTTTAAAAGATAGCTTCTAATTCAAGGTACAATAGTATCATCTATCCCAATAGCACGCCTTTTCGATAAGAGAGCTTCATCCTAATATCTATCATATGCCTTCGAAATCAAGCGCAAAAATCTTACTTTCACCAAACCCATGTAAGGATTTGTTCCACTGTTTAGTGAGAGTTTGGTTTCTTAATTTAGTTTTTGTAGGTATATATATTTATTTGTTTGTCTATTTATTTATTAATTTATTTATATATTTATTTACTTATTTATTTATTTATATATTTATTTATTTATTTATTTACTTATTTTTTTATTAATTACTTTATTTATTTATTTATTTACTTTTAACAGTTTTCCGATGTTTGTTTATGTTTTCGTTAATTTTGAATTTATTTATTTATTTACTTATTTACTTATCTATTTTGCCTCAAAATTTGATTAAATCGTAATGTAAGCAAAATCTTAATTTGTGACCACTCGCATTAACTTCTCTTTCCACAGAAAATAATTTTTTTGCTAATTAAATGAATGGTTTTCATGTAGCTTTTAATTCTAAAAAGAATTTTAAACTGTGATAATATTATTGCATAAATGTTAAAAGTTTTTCAGTAGTAAGATAGAAAATGCCATTTCTCTGTAAAATTGTGCAATCTAGAAATAAGAAAAAAAGAAATTACACGACTGGATCGCACGTACTTGCTCATATGTGTGGTCACATTGTAGAATAACATTTAAGAAAATTAAAGTTAACATCGAAGCATTTATTAGATTTGTGTGACTTTTGATTGTTCGAATAAAGTACGTTAATTTGTATTGAATGAAATAATTTTAACGCCATGTTATTTCTTTAAAAAATAATAAAAAGTTTAATTTTTTTTCAAAATCTCAGGAGCGGTTTTTTATTAACAAGTTTTTTTAAAATATTAAAAAAAATGCAAACTTATACACAAAATTAATATACAATTAAAATAAAAAAAAAATAAAAATATTGATTTTTCAAAAAAAAAAAAATTATTATTAAAAATACAAAAAAA
Organism: Platycheirus rosarum; assembly: GCA_963971375.1. Taxonomy (NCBI): domain Eukaryota; kingdom Metazoa; phylum Arthropoda; class Insecta; order Diptera; family Syrphidae; genus Platycheirus; species Platycheirus rosarum. The sequence continues at coordinate 122,526,250 of OZ020509.1, read as the reverse complement.
GGATTTAAAAAAAAAATTATTCAAAATTACTGAGGCTACATACATCTTCTTGAATATCAAGTTGATAGTAATTGGATCACCATTTTTCGAGGAAGTCGAAGAAAAAAAACCGTTTTATGGGAGGTACCGTTTTCAGCCTACTATATTATTTTTTTCAATAAAATATAATGCATACCTACAGTAGTACACTGATTTTTTTTTATAAAAATTCTTGGAGCTGTTTTCGAGAAATATAAGCTTTAAAGTAACGATTACATCACAGGTACCGTTAATTTTCGACGGACGGACAGAATTTTGCCAGTAACTCAACAATTTTAATCTGCACAAATGTATAACTTGCATTAAAGTACATATAATCGCAAGTAAAAATTATATGAATTCAGCTAAAATAAAAATATATAAAAAAAGAGTTGGTAGTCAGTAAAGCCGGTTTACGGACGATAATTTTACGTGATAACGTCATAAGAAAACATTGATGGCAGCAACACCAACATACAGCCCGTTAACTCACACCCACAAACCCTTTCGTTAAATCCACACACACACAGCACACACCCCAATATCTACATCTACTTTCTACTTTAACAAAACTCCGCCTATTTTGTATTCCTTTTTGAATTTGAGTGGAATTATTTTGGGAATTTGCACCTGTTCTTCGGGCGACACTCGTGTCAAATGTTGTCCTTGAGGGCTTCCAGAGTCTCGGGCTTGTTCACGTAAACACGGGACTTCAAAAAACCCCACAAAAAAGTCTGAATTGTGATTTCTGTTTGATTTCATTAGACCGAGAGCCGACAACAAGTTTTTGGTTTGGAGGTATAAAGTATAACCAAAGTTTACGAACACTTATGTATCAAGAATTATCTCCATATTACGAATATATTGGTGCCAGACGTTTGAAGTTTCACCACACTCAACCAGATGCCTTCCAAAACGAGCAAATTTTATACATAAAACTGTATTTATTTTTAAATACAAAAACAAAACACCTCCAAATGTCAATTTTCTTCTTTTTTTTTTAAACATATACAATTTTAATACAATTTTAATACAATTTTTCAGTGTTTTTTAGCTCTGGTTGAGTGTTGCGCCACTTGAAACGTCTGGCACCCAAAAATTCTTAATCAAAGCTTAGTTTTCCTAAGTTTTTACTAAAATACAAATGGTTATATAATAATAAAAAACAATAAACAAAAACCTGGAAAATCGATATTTTAAAAACTTCCTTCATGATTTTTAAATAAGCAACTGAGACTTTTATTACGATGTTTTATTCTTAGACTATTTTAGAAAATTTATTTGCGTCTTAATAATTAATTTTTTTTTTCTATTTTCAGGTAAAAAACAGAACCACTTTCCCTCATTCCACAAAAAAAAAGTAAGCAATACATAACCAACAATTAAAATTAAGCCAACAGCTATTCCCAGAAACATTGGTAGTTCATCCATCAAATTTTAATTATATCTTATGGTGGATCACTCAAGGCCCACATTCACGCCTCTTTTCTTATCCGAAATTAATCAAAGGTTGGTTTTTTGAACTTTTTTTTTGAAGACTTGCAGTGAAATCAGACTCATCCTCCCACCACATGTGTTTTCGATGGCTTTAGCAGTTTTTCACTTTCCCACAACTCAGGAACTCACAATTGCAAGTGAAACGCGGGTCCGTTTTATCCCAATTTCGCTTTTCACGAAGTGCAAATATAGGTTGAGTGGCCCTGATGCGATAATTGAACGGTTCGTTCTTTAGGTGCTGCACATGATGCCACTCTAGTGAGCTATCAAACACAGACTCTTGAACTTTGCGCGCAAACTTTGATATGCTTAAGAGTGTAATCCGAGACCATCCATCTTTCACAGAGATTCGAAGATCCATCCACTTGATGATGATGAGTGCGCCTTAGCTGATGATGATTATGCTCTTTTAAGATACTTTTTTTTTTAAATAAGAAAAAAAAACTTAATACAGTCACGATGGTAACATAAAACTTGATGAGCGTCTGGTCTTTCCTTCGAGCCTCGTCTAACAACAAGACCATGATGAATGCGGAAAGATGACTTCCCGCCGCCACGCCGTGCCGCGCCGTCCGGCGACGACCATGATAATGATGATGATGACGAAGTTATATTATGATGGAAGAGTGAAGCAAAATGGTTAAGACCCATAACGCTCGCACAATGACGGTCTTTACGATAATTGTGAGGATGGATTTCAGAACTTATTTGGCCGCCTCCATTGCGGGGTCTCCAGCGAGGATTGAAAGATTGTTTGACTTTGAGAATAGCTCTTTTTTCTATTTTGATCAATTCTCTCGGGATGGTTTCTTTAAATTGAAAAGGTCATTGAGGAGCTACAGCAGGTTGAAACAATTTAATCCGAGAGATATGCGTTTTTGGTGAAAGTTTGTGAGCGCAGAAAATAGATTCATCAAGTGGGAGGAGGAAGTTTTGTTTTTATTTTACAAGGAGGGACGATGATTCAGAAGAACCCATTACGAGTGGAGTATTAGGATGGATCGTTTTTTTTCTAATATGAAATTGAAATTTTGCAGATTGAGGGCTTGGTGCACGAAATGTGTTATTTTCATGGATAAATGGGGGAGATGGTAGGTTCAGAATTTAATGGAGTTTAAAGTGAAAACTTTGACCACTTAATGGGTGATTTTTTTGGAAATTGATGTGCACTTTTTCCGTGAAAGATTGGTTATGATATTGAGTAATCGGGAATTTTTTACGTTGAAGAATTTAGGATATAAATTAGATCTTGACAAAGCAAAAGATTCCTGGGTCAGTTGGGGAAGTAAGTTCTAAATAGAGAGAATCTTGTATCTTCTTATCAAAGGCTTATGGAGGATTCATTGATATGTAACTCCTTATGGTGTATTGCGTAAATGATAGCTAGCTTTGATAAACAACCAATATTTTTGTCGTTAAGAATCGCTGTCAAACTATCGATTTATCCAAGTTTTTTTCTTTTTTTTTAAAGATTATTAACAATTGTGGTGCCAATACTGTGCCTTGTGGTAGTCTTAATTGACAGGAAGGAACTTCGTGCAATATGTATCTATAGTATGGGCATTTGTGGGAGAAACTGGTATTACTTCATCGCATATTTTGATTTCCAATGGACAATTGTATATTGCTTTCAATGGATCATTACATTTTTGTTTAAATTTTATTATGACAATGTAAGAATATAATCTCACAGTACATTATGCTGACTTTTAAATAAAAACGAAGACAAAGATTATCGAAGCAGTTTTCCGTGCCTAAGGCTATCACAACTCAAAAAAAAAAAAAGTAATCTAAGGAATATATCCTTTTAAATGTTTAGCTTTTCCTCCAACCCATCCTCCTTTAAACGCTCATTTAAAATTGATGGTTCTTTAATGCGATAATTGATATAATCATCTTAAGTTGATGACTTCTAAGAAAGGCAGTGTAATACATTATTTGACTCTAGTTTGATTTAAAGGGTTAAGGTTTTCAAATTATGCACTTAGGTAACGAATGGTGTGCTATTAAGCCATTAGAAGGTTAAACGAGGTTAAGTTCTATTTGTGATTGGTTACTTGTTTTGCTATCGAAGGAATATTGGAACATTCTGAGCGCATCCGTACGTTGTCAATAAATTGTTAAAGGACTTTGGGTGGGCGGTAATAATACCAATTTAGCAATCTGAGCAAAATAATTTATATTAAAACGATTTTGTTTGCTATAAAATAGGACCAATACATCAGCATTTAGTTGGCCTTAGGCATGGAACAGACCAAGAACAAGGCGGACTTAACGACGTTATTTGATATCAAGTCGGCTGAACCTGTATGCGAATCCGTAAAAGTGGGAAGGAAAAGCCAACTAGACAAAATTGTAAAATACTAAAAACTACTTCCTCTGACATACCGGTTTGTACGTCAGATTACATGCATCTATGTGTCTTTGTCATCTTAAGTTTATTTCGGACAGCAGCTTCTTTGGCTTGGAAAAGTGCATCTGCCTTTCGGATTTGGGAGTAAAAAGTGGCTTTTCCGCATTCCTGACTATTCAAAAGGCACACAAAGGAACAGTCGTCGCTCGACGAAGATGAATACGATAGAACTATCCGAGGCGAATCTAGTTCTCTGGTCAATTTTTTTCCCGAAGTATGCGAAGACATTTGCAAGACAATTTTGTTCGCTAACGAACGATTTTATGCCAAACGATGGGAAGTTGGTTTTGGTGAAAAAATTAGGTGTAGCAGCTACTGTGTCGCCTAAATTGATTACATGCTATTAATCTCAGGCAAAAATACGTTTTTTTTTCAAAGCCTGTATAATTCCTATTGGAGCGTATTCTTTTGGCCATGTGGTCTTTTTAGTCTTTGGATATATGTATAACACTTTCAGCCCAGATATCGTGGGACTCAAAAGTTCCTTTGGTATATACGTTGAGAAGAGGCACCATCTCTTATGGCATTGCATGCAATTGTTGCGAGTAGATCTATATGGGACCGTTCCTGAAAGGGCTGGTCCTATTACAAACCACAGAGATGGTTAGCGACGATCTTTATCTTGAAACTGCGTAATCTTCATTTTCTTCGGCACACCAAAACGTCTGATTGTGATAAAAACTTCACTAATCTGTTCATGATTCACTTTTTTCTGAGTCTTCCATCCGTCTTGTGTGCCCCTTATCACAACAGGAGGGGACCGTTTTTTCATAGAGTTTAATAGGGTTAATTGCAATCCACACAATTTACATTGATTCGATCTACGTTGTCTTTGAATGGAGGGAATTGTTCAAAACGATACACAGGGCAAACAGTCCAAATTTTTTTGTCATTCAGTTCAGGTCGGTCGTATTTCTTCCTCAATAGAATTATCGGATGCCATTTTTGACTAAATAGTTAAAGGCTCCACTACCTGATTGATTGACCAACACTTTTCGCAGACGCAGCTTTCATGTACTTGCACCCCCAGGTTTTGTGCGGCTTGTTGACTTCTGCCGATAAATTCCATGTCGTCTGCGTAAGCTAATGTTTGGCTGAATGTTGTTGACGTGCCAGAGTCACAGATTTCGCCAGGTTGAAGAGGATGCAAGCCGAACCATTCCCTTGTCTGAGTTCATTAAAGATGTTGATTGGTCTTGATAGCAAACCGTCTCCTTTTACGTGGCTTGTTATATTATAGTAATGGTTAAGTCAATTTATTTATTAATTAATTATTAATCTATAAAAAGATGGTCAGTATACCATATATATATTATACTGCCGTGAATTAACTGTTACAAGTCTTGAACATTGTCCAATATTGTGAAGGCTTTATTCACTATGGAACCATAATGACCACGAATTTTTTTTTTTAGATTAGTCGGCATTTTTCGATCATGAAAGATGGAAGATTTGTAACGTTACTTCGTCCCTTCTACGCTTACGCGATGCTTGATGTCGTCATCAAAAGATTCTTCGCTAGATTCAAGATATGTTAACTTTTCTGTCACGTTCAGATTAGGCCTGCGTGGATCAGAAAATGGACAACCGCTAATATCCACCCATACATTAAGTGCTCGTGGCAAGGATGAAAAATCGCTTCATTGTAAGCAAGAATGATTGATCCACTTTTGAGTTCGTTACCTTAAATTCTAACAGAAAATTGGCAAACAAAAGAGCAGAATGAAGAATCAATGGTTAGGAAAATAATCTGTTGGAAACACCACAAATAATCCTCGATATCGTCAAATTAGTGGCTTTTGATAATCATCTCTGGCTTTTCTGACAGAATCAAGGTGTCAAAGGGTTTCGTTAGAAATTTATTAAAATTGCATCTACTACTTTTACGATACGTATTTAACAAAAAATTTCCAAAGTAATGTTTACAGGCGCCTAGAATTGTGTGGCAAAATGGAAACCATCTATAATAAAAAAAAGATCTCGTTTTTGTTGGGAATTCATTAATCTTGTGTTACTCATTCTTGTATCTTAAAAGCCCATCCAGTCCGCGTTCAACCGAGCTTGACATAACCTAAAGCCAAACGTTAATTCTTTCGGTTGTAATTAATGAGTTTTTTAAAGTGAAAATTATATCTACTCGCAAATCAAATTCATTATCAGGGAATTTTCATCAATCTTCGTCAAAATAATTCTGGAAAAAAAATATAAGTTCCCTTTGGCAACACGAAAGCTGCCTTTAAGTCCACATTCTGACACCAATTAGTGCATATTGCATTTCCGGCTGAAGAATTCCAGATCCATCATCCTCATTCCCCGCAGCTCTTTTGCAAATTATTTCAACCCGATAACAAACTCTGTATGTCAACATGCAATTCACATTTTTTATCTCAAATTTCACGCTCCACAGATGAACTATGTGCCAGTATATTGTCATGCTCCTTGAACACACTCTGAGTCTGAGGTCAAAAAACTCACTTTTTATCACCACTTCCAGAAGAATACATAACATTTGTGCAGAAAAAAAAACAAGTGAAAATAAAATTGTCACTGAAGACATTTTCCACGGTCATAGCCCATCACTTAGGAATTAGCAAACAAAAAAAAATAAGAAAAGAACTTGCAACACGACACATACAGGCATTACGCAACATACCCATGGCAAAAGTCTACAACACCCTTCCATAAAGTACCTGCTATAAAGAATCTCTGATTTCCTACCTATGGTGATGTCCAAAGCTCTGGCATGCGTGCATGCATGTTCTTCTGCAATGACTGGAGCGGTGTGTTGCTATTTTATCCATAATCCTCATCAACGTTCATCACCTTGACTCACATGTGTGTGCCATTTAATCCTCGCCTATGTGTGCTTCGTCTTTTTGTCTTTTGGGTGCACCATCTGTGGATTGGTAATTGCAGACATAAAATCCATAGAGTACCATCTCCAGCGAAGAAGATGACGACAACGACGAAGACACAAAATGGTCTTCCCTTCCGCCGGGGCAGCGAGTGTCATCATAACTCATTGCAGACATAAATCTCTAGTATTACTAGCTGGGTGTTGAAGAAGAACAGGAAGACAAAACAAGGTGCTTTACCTGCAATGATGTCCCACAAGGATGCACACTTGGACCGACAAAAGAATCCAACCGACTTCTCGTACTTGGTGTACCGAATAAGGGATATAATTTTCGACTCCCAATATGGATTATGGATCATCAGATGGATGTAATTAGAAATAGTAACAAATGGCATGACAAGGTGCACTTGGCTGGGATATAGATGGGTGGTGGCGGAGATGGATTATCCTGTGATGGGTGGAATTTGATGAAGACAGCGGCACATGGCTTCCGGGATTGAGATCTATATTTAGGGCAGGTGAACTCATTTTTTCGACATTTCTTCGCATTTGTGGATGATTGGGTACTAATGAGCAAAATTCTAGCGTTAAGGAAGAGAGGCATTTAAAGAAGACTGTAGCCTCACATTCCAGAGCATAGCCATCATAACTGTAAGAGTTGGTGCAAAAAGTTGTCTTTTTTACGACGACTGCTAGTTATAGTGGTCAGTAAATGGTTCTACAATGTAAGCGAGGATAATTGTTTGGAATCTCGAACAAGCTTATTAAAATCTTTCAGACGCACTAGTTGCAGTCTTCCACTTCGTTAAGCACTTAAAAACGTTAAAACTCTCAGAAAATGTTATCATAGAACTAACTGTGTTCGGGCTAAAGGCAGTGTATCATCAGTATCATTGCATGCTTGATGCTTATGTCCATAATGGACTTTTGACTCACTTGGGTGGATCAGAAGTCCACAAATCAGTTATGGCTTTTGATCCATCCTGAAGAGCCAAAAGTCGAAACGATAATATTGTGGATTTCTGGTCTATTGGATATGGACTTCCGACTCACTTTAAAATGTTTGGGACTTATGCCCCACTAAGCACTTTTGAAGTTTATGATTTATAAGCAGTGCAAAAGGTATGGCGACATGCTGCCCCTGCAACCCCTCTGCTTGGAGTCACTGTAGGATTTGGAGTATGTGCGGATTTGGTGTATGCAAAATAACTTTTGTATTTAAGGAATCTTTAGGATATAACGAAACTTTACATGGTTGGGTATACCTCGCAGATATTCCAAATCCTATAGTGACCCAAGCAGTGGGGTTGCAGGGGGCACCATGTCTCTCATGCCTATCTCACCGTTAATACACCGGTAACTTTAATACACCATATGGCATTAGTTTACATTTAAGTAATGGCCTTAGTTGTGAATTTATGACCCACTTTCTTTCTAAAATAGGAAAATATGAACCGATTTTGTTACGGACTTTTGGCTCATCAGGGTCAGGGTGCGCCGTCCCTGATAACACAGCTGGGTCGCACCTACTTCCTCTTGTGAGCGGTTACAGCTTCGAATAAAATTTTAAAAATATCAAAGGAATTTCAAATTCATTTTTTTAAAAAATAAAAAAAAAATTATTCACAAAAATTGCTTACATTTAAAAATAAAACTAAGAAAAAATTCAAATATCTGTTTTCCAAATACATATTTTTCAAAAAAAATATTTAAAACAATTATTAATAATACAAAAAATATGTATATGCCGAATTGGTTAGGCTATCTACTTCTTCCTGGATATGAAATTTGATTGTAATCGGTTAAGCAGTTCTCGAGAAAGTCGAAGAAAAAAAATGGTCCTATGGGGGGTACAGTTTATAGAACAAATTTCGAACAATTCATTCTAACTAAAAGATGTATTTTTGTAAATAAAATAGCCTGACAGTTTTATAAAAATCGAGTTTTCGAGAAAATCAAACTTTTTGTTATTGATTGTAATGGCAGGTACCGTTATTTTTCGACCTAGAGCAAAAATGAAAAACACCCTCCGAGATACTACTAAATAAATACTAAATATCAAGTTTAGGATGTAGAGATGCGAACAGACAGACAGGCAGACAGACGGAATTTCCGGACCCACGTTTTTTGACTTCTCTATCATCGTAATGTCATATTTGATTGTTAGAAATTTTTTCCACGAATCTATAACTTATAGTACCCATATTCGCAAGTAAAAATTTATAATAATTTATTGAAATTGAAATGGCACTTATGAGCCAAATAAATATTACAATTACAATATTACAATAAAAAGTTAGTTCTGCAAATCAAAAAAGCGAATTGTTCTCGAGATACCCTTAGAGTCAAAATTCAGAAAAAAAAGATGGGCTAATATTTTCATCTCCTGACTTATCAGCGGTAATCAAATGCCTAATACGTGGAGGAAAGTTAACATATCCCGTCTAGTAGAAGAAGGGTGATAGACGAAACTGCCACTCTATTCAACTGGTGCCAGGCACAATTAAAGATTGTTGGGCGTAATTGGAGGATCAGTGGGGACCAGTGTCGGTTGCTACTAGTAAATCAACCACAGATGCGATATAAGATAGTAGATAGTCATCGAAAAGTTTCTAATAACAATTGGTGTGTACCAGGGGAGAGTCTTGAGTCCTTTGATCTTTATTACAATCCTCGACTTTTTCATAGAAATTAAGGTGACAGAACTGAAAGTAAATCAATACGATCGATGGAGCCATCATAGGTTATGTTCCTACATCGTACCAACGAGTACATTTATTTATCACATTGAGGCGAAAAAGACTCCATACCTAGGGTGCTAATTTTCTGGTTTACCGACTACACAAGGTTCGGGTTCTTTTGGATTTTTTTTAATGTGAAAAAAGTTTAAATTTCTTGAATCAATTCTTAATAGCGAATGATTTTGTGATTAAGACGACAAGCATCGCGTATTTGTAAGGTGGATGAAACGGCGAGTAGATGCTGGCATTTGCGGTGTGATTGAAAGTAGACCCTCAAGCTGAAAGGAATACGGTTCAAATGTTGGCCGATGTACAAGATTTCAGCTAAAATGGCTTGCAAGACAGCAGGAATGACAAATCGTAATCGAATAAGGAGCAAAGGAATCCAAAGACTCTAAAATACACCATGACCCAATTAAATGCTACTGAAAAGATAATGAAAAGGCAATTACATTTAACGTTCTAACACTATCGCAGAAGAAAAGTAGGTTCCTGGATCAAACAAATGCAACGAAACTTGTATTTAGTTGTTATCAGACATAGAACGATTCAAAACTAAGAGGCCTGTCGACAATGTGTTCTGAGCAGCCCGGTGACTCCTACATCTGATGCCTTAAGGCGGATCAGTGAAGTGGGATATTTATAGGTCTGAAACTTATCTGATCTGGTTCTGCTTTTCTTTTCTTCATTTGAAAAAAAAACAAGTTATCATCACTTTCAATGAAAAAAACATTTCCAGTTTACCTCTCCCACCTTCCGAATATTGGGTTGACCTTGGAAAGCATGGGCTAGATTGACCTCCCTTTTTAAGAGTTTTTCATATCTGAGGCTTTAAATACTGCAGTTTCTAAATACATATGCTTCTAGAAAGAAGGTGCGGGCGGCAGTGGTGCAGTAGATAAGATGTTTGCTTGTTAAGCGAGAGATCCTAAATTCGACTCTCAGTTTAGGAGGCAAGTGCAAGCTAGAGACGTCCATGAGTTTTAAGTGAAAAATAGTCACCTAATTCTCGATCTACTGCGCCGAAAAAAAAATTCTTTCCTTTCTCTATAGTTTTTCTAACTAGTGTCGTGCAACATCCCGTTGCATTGTGCCTTACAGACATAGTTAAAATATTATTATTATTATTATTATTATTATTATTATTTTTGTTTTGTTGGTCCAGTAAATTCGTTTCCTCACAGTTTCCTGGGAAGTCAGTTTTCAGAAGGGTCGCTTACTTTATAGATGTATTTAAAATGGAGTTGAAGAGTTGTAATAAAACTTTAAAAAGTACTGTTTCCATGTTGATGTCGTTCGAGAACAGCGTAAATAAAATAAAAAGAGCGCTTAGAGCGTTTTACACCTTGATTAATTGGAAAAATATGTACGTTGGTACATCGATGTTGAATTTTCCATACATTTTTAGATTTTTCACAAAATTTTTTTGGTTGGTACAATATTTGGGCTGGATGTGTCTACTACTACCATTTACAATGGAAATAAATTCTTCGGTTACTTTACAATGATGCACCACTGTAGCGGTTGAAGAAATTGTTTGTACCAGTGCACATCTAAACTGCGTGGTTTTTCGATCTTTACGCCTTTTAATTCTAGAAAGGAGTCTCGAGAAGTCGTTGCTCGCTGGAACTTTACCCTATTTAGAAAAAAAAACATCAAAACCATATTTGCGGTTTTCGAAAACATTTTTATGGCCGATAACGTTTGTTGAATGAAACCTCTTCACGCCAACTTTAACCAAAGTCTCTATTTCAAACTTTGGCTTAAATACAAAAAATTGGTTAAAACAGTAGGCCATATAATAAAACCTTGCGGTACCATAACGTTTTCCCGAGATTTACCTATGCTTTTCAATTTCAATAATTTTACTAAAAATTGTTTACCTCAATTTATTCTTGAATGATTTTTTTTTCGAGAAAAAACTTACATAATTTAATTTAATTAAATTCAATTTAGAAGCATTTAATATATTTCTAGAAGCTATGTGTAAGATAAAACGAGAAGTTCCAGCTTATTGTTTATCACTAACTGGTGGAACAAATAATTTTATGTTACCATAACAGCCTTGATATACCATCTACAGATACACGCAACGTTGAGGTTGTTTTCAAAACAAAAAACATTTTAATCCTCATGTCCTCATAAACAGGAAGACTTCTACCCAGTTAAAGACGCCATTCCCCACGTACATATTTCACACATCTTCCTGCTCAGCGAAAGATTCTAAACATATTCCAACCAAAAATAAATTCCATCTTTGTAAGATGGGTGTACTCCGTTTGACCCCGAACCATGCCAACCAATTGCTTGGCTCATTTTTCAAGAATACAAGAGTAATTACATTTGATTGGGCATAACTTGCAAGCTTATAAGTCCCAACAGTCCTGAACAGCTGGACTCAATGTTTAGGTCTTCTTTGCTTCAGAGAACATATCATATTTTCCTTAAAACATCCCAAGACATTTATTCATCTAATGTGTGGAACCATGTAACCGAGCCCCACACACAAGAATCAATCAAGAGATTAGCATTTGCTAGCGCTCTTGCCACAGCCAAATGTAGTCTCCGAACGAAGATCTGAGATTCAAATCGCGCGCACTTTACAAATCCCACGCACGTGCAGACAAAAAACAACTCACCATCGACACCACAGCAAACAACAACAACTCTCAATTTCTAACCATCCACATACATCACATGTATCAAAACTCTATGTCTCATGTCTTAAATGCAGAGGGGAAAGCGGGGAGGGGGGATTTGGTAAGGTTGCATTTTTATACAACCAAATCACTTGACCTTGGACAAGATGCAATGCACGAGGACCAGCTACAACAGCAGCATCAGCGCGCCCATCGCTTAAGATTCAAATTCCAGAATCATATCCTCCTACGTGACATTGAGTTGTAAATACGACCGACCACGGTGCAACGGCGGCGCTGAAGCTGGGAGATGTTCTTTGAGGGAGATTTTTGTTTGCGCATTCATGATATCCTCCATCATCATATAGCTGAGTGAATATGAAATGAAAATTGCACTTTCCATTTGGCGTTCATAAAGATTCTTTCCGAAGAAGTGAGTATCTATCGGATGAAGGTTTGCCTAACTATCGTCATGGTACTTCTACTTCGTTTGAATTGTATGAGATTTTCCTTTCGAAAAACTCTTTGCCGTGGTCTTTGGTGTCGTCGTCGTTGTCGTTTACTTTGTCGTGGTTCTGAAATGCCAAACAGACCTTGAAGTCTTTCTATCGGAAGGAAAAACTAAGAGTACTGCGTTCCGGAAAGGTTTTCCTTTTCTTTTTTTTTTGTTGGTATCTTCACTCTGCACCACATTTAGCATGCCATGTTATCAAAGCCTAAGCATCTTTGTCTGAATTATTTTGTGCAAAACACGGAACAGAGTGCCTATATCAAGCGCAGGACAGGGAGACAAGGAGCAGTCCTTTTTTAAAACAAATCCCCCGAGCAAATGGTTGCGCGAGCAGCGGTTTAGTTGTATAGTTTGTCGTTTTTCCTTCCGTGGTGATACATGAATGCTCAATCAACAGGGGCGCATTAAGTTAAAAAGGGGGCCTAGTTTTGATTTTTTTTTTATTGATTAATGATTAAGAAAGCTATTTTTGTATCCGTAAATATCATTAATGACAAGCGCAATGGCTCCTGGATCAAACAAAAGCAACGACAGCTGCATTTAGGTGGGAGGCCTCCAAATTTTTCGGAGGTCAACCCGACGAACCCCCAAGATGGAACCTTAGTGCTAAGCAGAAAAATTGAGTGTTGTGATCCGAGTCCAGATCATAACAATTTTTGGTTAAAGAAAAGAAAGTTACTTAAATATGGTATGTTACTTAGAATAGTTCGGTGTATTCACGGTAGGTGGAACTGTTGTCTATGACGAAACAAATGAGTTTCTATGAAATTGTATATGTGTGAAAATTTTGGAAATTCTGTACCAAGTTCTAAACAACTTTAGAATATAATATAAAAATTCTGACTTTGGGCCTCGAAGGTCATCAACGCCAAATACGCCCCTGTGCGGGCTACTTTGGCTGGAAGCTAAAAATCCGTGTACTATCAGACGAGTGGGTGACATTGTTACAAGGAAGCAAAGGAACTCTCTTTTTGGTCTCCTAGACCAAAACATAGGTATACCTTATGCGCAGACCACACTAACCAACGAACCGTGTTTGGCATTTTGCGCGAAAGCCATTGACCCGACAATATTGAATATTCGTGAAGTTTCTTTTTGCACTGGGAACCTACTCTTTTAACCACCCCCCTCCCTCCTTCCATTTTTTCTCTTTTAAATGCTAATAAAACAAACATTTTATAAATGCCGCAGGCTTGACTAAAACAATAAATAAATAGATAGGAAATCCTGGAAGAAAAGAATCCTTTTTTTTGGTCTAAAACTGATCTGCGAAAAATGAGTTCGGAACGCTTAGCGCTCGCTACCAACCAAAACCAACAAGATCAGTTCCTTTATGAATAAAATTCAAATAAAAAATAACGAAGTTGGTGTTCTGTTCTTCGGCGGTGGATTCGACTGACTGTCTGTCTGTTCGTCCACCCATCTAACCTCGTCCTCCCTATCCGAGTACCTGACTGAATGTGCGGATGGCGAAAATGTTTGATGATGATTGGATGTCTTGAAATATGCAGAGATACTAGATCAACTTCTTCCACATTGTTAACTAGCGCGGCAATTGATTGCGGATGTTTGCTCCTAAGCTCCTTAGGATGGCTTTTTTCCAGCTTCGAATAGCCTTAGACCAGAGGATGATATGCAGAAATATATGTGCAAATGACTATGGTAATGTGTGGACAGGGTGTATGTGCAGCACAGTTGGCAGTTTGAATTTACGATGTGGATTTTTGTTTTGATTTCGTTTCAAGTGGAAAAGTATAGTTAGAGATACATTTTTATTGTGACAGATGCAAGCTGGAGCTGGTGCTGGGGGAGGAATGAAAGGATTTTGATCGTAAAATTCAATGATCCGGAGAATTCATTAGGGAAAACGATGACAACGACTTGGAGTGTGGGTGTATGTTGCACTTTCGTTGTAGGAACTAGTTAGGCATGGAGGAGATTCTGAAAGTGATATTGAGTTGTACAAGTGGCAGGAAGGTTTGTCTAGCTAATGGGACACATTTGAAAGGAAGGTAGCTTTCGAGAGCATTGTATACATGAATGGTGTGAATTAGGGAAGTACTTTTAAGGAGCGCACCATTGTGAGAATAGGGAAATTATTTTTTATTATTTAAGTCCAGGTATTGTGGGATAAACAAGAAACTACTAAGAATGCATTTCAAAATGAATGTTTTGCATATTATGTATATGGATGTGCTAGAAGTTGGTTTTTGTAAGGCAACAATAAAATCACTTTTCGACTCGACAACTATGGAGTTGACATAAGTGCCAGGCTTAGAAAGTTTTATTGATGAACATGAGTTTGTTAACTCACGCCTTTCAAAGATTTTGAGATAAGAAAGAAAAAGTATGCAGTGGAAATTGAAATTCCTCTTAACATCCTTTCTTATTTTATTGCATTTTTTAATAACAAAACTTACGAGTGCTTTTAAAAAATTGCTCTAATCAGGTCTTAATATCTTGATTGTTCTGTTGGATTCTATTATTATGCGGATATATTTTTTAAGAGGTTATCAAATTAAGAAATATAATTGTTCCTTGATATAAAGCCAACGCCACCGAAGAAAATAGGAAAAAGTTTCAGCCAGCTAAAAAGATCTGCAACACTTATATTCCTTGAACCAAATTTTGGCATGAACAAAAAATATTGCAAAAGCAACACGAATTTTTGATCATTTGTAAAAAAAATGTCAAAATTCTTCATCGTCATTGATTCCTAAGATTTTTTCAATGATACTCCTCTCCAGCTGTTAGTTCCAAAGCAAAAGCAGATCTGCTTACAGCCCAATTTGCGGGAAACTCAATATTGCCTGGCAGGTGTTATCACTCCTGCTGTATAGTCGAGAGCGTAAATGATTTTATGGGACCAATCTTCTATCGCACTGTTGCAGTGACAAATGTTTTGAAAGATCTTGAACTTAATTTCAATATTGATCCGCCCGCCCGGACAGTATCAACGCTGTTCTGAAGTGTTGTTCTTCAACGCGCATTATACCACTGACTGTGAACTTGATATTTCTACACCATTGCAAAGAGTTTGACTTGAAGAAGCCTTTTTACTGAAAATGCGTGCATTTGAACTCTTAAACTCTTCTTCATTGGATTAGTAATTACCTTTTGAACCGATCAATACAAGTTGTTGGATACAGTTTGGTATTCAAGCAATTAATGATGGTGTACTGCAGGGCTCTGTTTTATCTCCTACACTTTTTCTTTATTTATCAATGATCTCATGTTATAAACAACTTACCCAATTAAAAACCACAGCACACTTAAATGTTCCATATTCGTTTGCAGACTCCCATCCATTTTCTTCGGAGGTGAAACTGCAACGGCAGTGAATCATAAGATCATTAAAATATGATCTTCGCAGAATTTTCTAATGAGGAATAAGAAAGTAATTAAGAAATTGTGTCGAATGTACTGCTTCAAAAACTCTATTGTTTTTAATACAAAATGTTGCTTTCATGCCACTTGCATCGAAAAACCGAACATCTCTCAACTCTCGTAATGTGCTTTTAGACCACCTTTCGTCGAATGACCACATATTTGACGTTGTCAAGGATACTGCGAGATGTCTAGGTTTCCTTCAGAGATGCGACAATTTTTTTCTTCCCGCCTGATCGTCCAATTTGGCAGTTGCTCTCATTATAACATTATCCAATACTGTAAACCATAAACGTTGAACACACTGCGCGTGCATAGGAGGTTAGGGAAGAAGGGACAGAAGGTGTCGATTAACATAGGTCTTGACTGTTTTCAAATTGAAATGGCAAGGAAAACATCGAAAGGTAATCTATTCCAAATTCGTATTGTTCGGCTAAAAAAAGAATCTCTATATTTCGAGGTACGTCCGAAGATGGGCTCAACGGTGAACTGATGAGCATTCGTTCCTTGGATATTTCCTTTCTTAGAGTTTAGATAACAGCGTGGTACGCCTGGCACCTAAGAGCCGTTGCGTTTATCGGATATGAGAATACCTTATCTGTCAACGAATTTGAAAAAATATAAAACAATTTATTTTTTTGTCATAATGTTATACATATGTACTTTGAGAATATGACGTGAAGATGAATTTTGCAGTACGCTTTTCTCCGTACGTAAATACTTAACGGAACTCTGTAATACATATATCAAATGAAAGGATGCAGAATGTATTTTTTTTCATTTTTATTGAGCATTTCCGGTGTAATGAGTAATAAATGATATGTAGGTATTCCATTCGAAATTAATTACATAGTTTAAAATTAAGTGTTCATCGACTTAGTGGGTCATTTCGTTATGCAGAATTGAGAGGTGCTGGAATTTCGAGCATAGGCAGTTCTATAGTAAATATAAATTGCCAAACAGTTCAGTCGTTGGTGACCTCTTTCCAGACGCTATTTTAGCAATAAAAAAAAATCTAACCATTTTAGTGTGTCTGTGATTTTTTTATGATATTGTTCTGTTATCAAACAACATAATGCACATTTGCCAGCCAGAAATTCGGTTGTTAACTTAGAAGCCAGTGCGATTAAGTTTCTAAAATGATCTTAAAATCAGTTATTTTTACCTGGCAGAAGGGATGCTCACAGGTAAACGCAACAGCTCTCAGGTGTACCACGTTGTTATGTAAATTTATTAAATTTAATACATCAAAAAATAAACAAAATTTTTTTAAATAAACTTTTTGGCAACATTCCTAGCTCTTATCCAGATTCTCCATTGGGAATATTCCGGGCAATAAATTGTCCCATTCATTGCTGAGTTCCGATCGGATTTGAGTTTTGTTTTAGAATTTCTTGCGAAGCTTATCACATGCTACCATTGTAGTTACACTCATTAAGGGGATTTTCAGAAAGCAGTCATATTTAAATGGATAATTAACAGAATCGGAGAAAAGACGGAGCCCTGGGGCAGACCAGCAAAACTTACAGTTTGATTTGAGTTCCCATCACTTGGAAATGAGGAACTTAAAACAAACAAATTTAAGTGGTGACCATTCATCCGGCAAACATGCTCCACAGGTGGTTTTCCAAATTCTATAACGCTTGAATTGCTAGGAGGTCGGGGTCAGGGCGACAAAGACGAATTGACATAATTTGTCTTTTTAGAGCAAGCTTTGTCTATAGAAAGTGCATTCAACTAGCCATTCGTATTCGGAGGGGATATCGTAGATCCCTTCCACACCAACAAATTGACAACACACACACAGGAATGGTTTACAGTATAAATAACTAGGTTTTGGCTCCTTAAGGAGCTGTCGCATCAATAAATTAATTAATTTAGTTAATACCCTTGTTCTTATGTGAACATGTAGATCCTTTTTTTCTGATAAAGTAGGATGTTGATAATGATTTGTTCAAAATACTGCAACATTGTCTTAACAAATTACTCAAGTTACATGTTTCCCACCTTCTGAAAGAACCAAAGAACGCAGTTAACTGCGGTAAAGCTTCCACAACAATTAGGTCTTCATCTGATCCTAGCATAGTCTCTAGAATTAGCGGACAACAAAACACATAGTTTTTGTTTGTGTTCCCAACCGACGAAGCACATGCAACATAATCAATTTGCCTGCAGCAAAATCATCACAATAAATTAGCAATGTAATTGCGTATCAAGTACCCATCGATCGGCCACATAATTGCTTCAATCTTCTGTCCAAGCACATAGCTGCATTTAATTTGCATCCTAGGCACGTCCGTCTCGGAAACGCTGCGCGGCGCTCTGCTTCTGCTTCCTTATGGTCAATAAATATAAAATACTAATGGCGCGCGCCAATTACCCATACACATAAATAAGCTTCATTAAAACCCCCAGATTTAGCTGATTATATAGCGGTGAAGCCTCTTGCCTACACACATTCCCAAACGATGAGGCCCAAACCGCTGTAGGACAAATCTTAACATGTCAATTGACTAACTTCTCGCTTCCTTTTCAGATACATACAACCCGTAGCTGCCACAATGCTATCACGGAAACCAACACACATTTTCGTCGCCTCCATCGTCCTGTGCCTGCTTGTGTCTGTGGCAACGGCAGCCCGTCGATCTCGAATAGATGTTCCACGAGCTACTGCTTCGTTGTCGTCGCCGCTTCAACCTGCAGCCTCATCAGAATTTACAAATTCAGCTGATGCTCCAACAAATGACAACATTGCAACTGCAACGAGTGATGAACTAGTTCAGGTATCTGTACCCGCACCAGGTAGTGATGGCGGTCTTGTAGTTCCGCCAGCGAACGGTGGTGCATCTTCAGCGGCATTGCTCCAACAATCATCAACATCGCCGGCCGATCAATCATCATCCTTGTCCGCAGCGGCGGCGGCGCAGCCGCAACCAGCTCAAGAGGCTGCCGCTGCTGCAGCAGCAGCAATAGTGCCTCCTTCCGATAAAATGGAAGAGAAAGAAGTGGCTCAACTCGCTGCAGACGCTACACTACCGGAAGATCAATTACCAAAGGCCGACGGTGAGGACAATGACATCCAAAATGCTAATGCACCGGGCGTCGAGGAATGTGATTCGGACATGATTGGCTTTGAGATTATTACCGGGTGAGTTACCAATTTTTCGTTAGATTTCCTTAATATTCCCTTTGTTGTTCGAAACCTTCTATCCTGATGGGCCCTTGAATAAGATCATCTTCAGCTCAGTCCTTCCGCATGGCAATTGTTCCTCCTTTCTTGTAGTGGACGTGATCTTTGATTGATTTCTTTCTTCTGCGATCGTTTGATGCATTCTTTGCGATGACCATTAGTTGGCTATGTAATCTCTTGGTTTTTACTTCTTCAACTTTTGAAGGAACGCATGCGGTGTGGAATCAAAACTGACCGTGTAGATGGAGAATCAATCAAAACATCAAAATGACATGTAATTTTCGAGATAATTAGGGATTATTGGCAGAGATGTGACCAGGACGTTTGTGCTGGGAGTAGAGGCACGATCTTATGGGTATAGACCAAATAAAGACTGGTAATTACATGTAATTGGACGCGCCACATTAAGCGGTAGATACGCTCAACATGAAGATTGAGATATTTTCTTGATTCTATGTTACATATATGTATGTGTGTTGTGGTAGGTCTCGAGGAGATGGTATCTTTTGGAGTGTCATGTCCGTTGGAATTCTCTGATAAAATCCGGCAGATGCTGTTTGAAGGTCACATGTTTTAATAATAATTGAAAGATTAAGCTTGATGGGTAGTACGTGTGGCACGTTATTCGCGCTCTGTTGAGAGTTCATTGAATCTAAGTTAAGTACAATTCGAAAAGCATTAAAATCTTAGAGGTCTCGTGATTTTACGTTTACATAAGAAAGATACAATTCTTAGAGTTTTCACGGTTACGTTTGATTCATTTTTAGTTTTAAACTTGTTTACCATTTTAGAACAACAGAGAATTTTCAAAGATTCGGCGGATGCGGATGTTATATTTTAAGAGAGATAAGGAAAGAAAGAAAGTAAGAGAGTGAGAGTGAGGTATAGACATAAGAGATTATTACAGAGAGAGTGACAAAAACAAAGAGAGAGGTGAAAAAAGAGAGAAAAGAAGAGTGAAGACAGACGGGTTCATGAGAAAGAGACTTGAAAGTTGTAACCTATGGTCATGTCATTTCCCATTAAGTTGAGAAAATGACATCTGTACAGCTAACTGAACGTCACTAGTCAGGCCCGATTTGTGGGACGCTCCATAACTATTGTTAGAATTTTCGGCGATAAGTTTTCGCATTTTTGCCAGATATTCTCTTTAAGAGCTTCAAGAGTCTGAGGTTGGCTGAAATAGACTCGAGACTTCAGAAAACAAAATTTTGTCTAGAACGGCTATAAAAGGCGATCTTGCCAGTGAGTGTAAATCGCTAAAACGAGAGATTAATTCCCGCGTATACAATTATTCCGCTTTTTTTCTGCATGCTTTTAGCAGAACTATTTCAGATTGCTTCAGATTAGGCCGGAATTGTCAGCATCTCGTTTTGTCCAATATTCCACCGTTTTCCCCATTGTGATTGCCCAGTTGATCACCAAATTATTCAGAAAAAAAATCGAAACAAGCATTCCGCATTTGTCAAAAGTAAAGGGTCCGCCATCTAACGTTTTTTTTTTCAACTAGTGCTTATTTCGTGAATGGTAACACTTAGCTCATGTCTGATTTGACAGATAATTAGTTTTATCCTTCCGCTAAACGAATATGGTTGTGTATACGCTGGGAAATATTGCGACATTACTGCCTGCGATCGACTTAGAGAAGATGCCGATTTTACCAAAAAAAATCATCTTTTCAGATGAAGCTCATTTTGATCCTTGCGGGTATGTAAACAAGCACAATTGTCGCATTTGGGGCACAGAAAACCAGCACGCATACATTGAAAAGCCGATACACCTAAAACGAGTCACTGTTTGGTGCGGATTTGGGTTCAGAGGCATAATTGGGCCATTTTTCGAAAAGCGTTCTGAACTTATACTTTGAACACCCAAGGCCAATTTCACAAT
The DNA here is from genome assembly GCA_963971375.1 of Platycheirus rosarum. Lineage (NCBI taxonomy): Eukaryota > Metazoa > Arthropoda > Insecta > Diptera > Syrphidae > Platycheirus > Platycheirus rosarum. The sequence continues at coordinate 122,505,107 of OZ020509.1, read as the reverse complement.
GAATGTTTGGCTCCTCGCATGGCAAATTTTATGTTGCCTATTGCCGCGCTGGACATGTATCATAGTCATAGACCGTGATGATTCCTTAGATCCTACCATTTTGGGTTCTTAACTTTAACCGATTTTACTCAACATTTTCCCAAGCTACATAATAGCAATTTTATCAGAATATAAATTGCTTTAATCTTTAGGCATTTGTAACTAGTTGCATCTAAAATAGAGAGATGTCTCTTGCTCCCTGGCCATTAGAGGCCCACTCTCAAAATATTCGCCTTGGAAGTGTTAGCTCGAAAAAATAGTTCATTAGTGGAAGTGATCACTCGCCAGTGGCCTTAAAATTTTTTGCGCCAAAAATTGTTCGTATTCGAGTAGCCTTAGACACAAGGGCCGTAAACGTGATAGTTTATTAGTTTTACATTTCTGGGATTCTTTGATACTATGGCATCTTTCGATTTCCCCGATATCATGGTTTACTCTGTTAAAAATCACGTAGGTAATGTATTTGCAAAATTCTAGGAAATAACTTCTTTCTACTAATATGCTAAAAAGAAACAAAATTTCCTGCATTTTAACAATTATCTTAACCTCTCACACTACTAAAATTTGTTCTCAGAAGCTTGAAAACCGAAAGCTCAAAGATAAAAATCAATGAAAAAGCTATATAGTATTGTTTTCAATTAGCAAAGGTAACTTTGTTGGTGGAATATGTTTTTTGTTCAATTCACATATCGAGGGTAGGTAGAAATGAGTAAAGGATTATTATTCATTAACGATGATAATGATTGATAGAGATGGCAAAGTGTACGAGTTTTTTAGAGAGACACCAACAATTCATGAATATACGTTAGTCAGTGGCCTTTTTTACTGAAAATTTTTTTCTTTAACAGGCTACTCGTATATGTGAGACTAGAATTTTCTCAAAGACCTTTGGCCGACAAGTAAAAATGGGACGAATGCTTAAGCCAGAGCTGGCATTTGGCTTTTTGGTAATAGGAATGACCTTAGCTTTTTTCCAGTTCTAAGGAAATGATGAAGCACTTATGCAGAACTTAACTAAGTGTGTCGAAGCGCTGGAAACATGTGGCAAAATCATTTTTATAAAGCTAATTGGCACCCCATCTTTACCAAAAGCATCAGATTTTTTATGAAACGAATGCTTTCAAAGGACATCGTATTTAGATATAACTTCTAACTTGAAAACCGGTGACGGTTCACTTAGGATTTCACTGTTAGGTAAAAAAATGTGTTCTTGAACGTCTTTCAAAACAAAATGAGATCTTTGTTCATGAGGATCAAGCAAATTCGGAATCATCTTCTTTTGACAATTCCAATCCATTTAAGTTTACTTCAAATCTTCCAGACGACATTTTTTATTGGATCTCCGAGTTACAAGAGTTGCATCGTTTCGAGAACGGCAAAAAAGTTCCCAATTAGCAGTCATAGAGTTTAACTTCTACTTTGAGTAAGATTTTCTTGGATTTTTGCTTCGTACTGCGACTAATTTGAGGGCTACACGTTGTCAAATAATTCAAGGATCAATGATTGAAAATAACCAACTTTGTCATTTCGATCTGAGTGTTTATGACAAAAATGCCAGGTAAAAATGGCGGCTTTCCCTTTCTTTTGGGATAAAAGGTTGGTACCCTATTACATTTTCTGTACCCCTGGCAGAAGAATTCATGATGGTCGGTTGAGTGGTTAAAGAGTGACAGTGCTGCAAACAAACTAAAATATGTTTATATTTACTCTGCGACGCTACTGAAAACCTAAATTCAATTTGAAGATTTAAATTCCATTATTTTCAAAAAGCTTTCAACTTACTTCCTATGCAATAAAGAATCAAGGTTTTTATGTCAAAAAGATTGATCGCTACCCTCAGTAACAATATTCGTAGACTACTTCCACCAACAGCGATTAAATAAATCATTGCCTCCTCGAAGATCTTAAATGACTCATGACTATTGATGCAATTTCACACCGGAACGTCCGTCGTCATTAAGTCCCAATATATTTGTTCCACCTCATTAGGATACCTCAACAAAAGAGCGCAAAGATACATTATCTAGAACACCAAACAACAAAAGATCGATCTTGATCTAATATTGCGATTTCGTAGTGAGAAAACGTATGTCAGCACCTTGAATAGGATTTTCTCTTTTTTTTTGTTTACCTAATCCAGATACATCGGCTCTAGCATCATCCAACATCCACACAAATCCCCATCTAGATGTTTCAAGTTTGCAACTTTGATTTGTCGATATCGTTTGATCTCATCACCTCTTCAAGCAAAATACTCTGAACACAAAAGGTTTCTACTGGAAGTTAAAAAAAAAAAAGAAAAAAAACAAAGAAAAACAGCATTCGTCCAACTTGAGATTTTCCTCGTAAGAGTTTCTATGGTTTTTTGCTAAGAAAAACTACTAAAAAAAAAAGAACACTTCAAATCAATTATCCATTACGATGCACATCCAAGGCAACCCGGAGAGCCTGGAATAGAGATGATCATAGATCAAACCCTTCTTTATCATTTAGAACGATGGATATATGTCTAGTGTGTGTTGTGTTGATAGATTCAAGAAGGTATATATCTATCTAATGATGGAATCAATGAGTTCCCTCTACGGTACCAATGAAATGCTTGAGCGTGCAAATATTTCTATATATGCACTACTAGGCTGCAGCTAGAGCTCCTTGGACCGGTGTGTTGTCTGTGAAATAACAAGAATTACTAGAGAATCAATGAACTTCAGGGAAGAAGTGATCTTTATGTCGGAATCAGATTATCTCTTTCTCACTCCCTCAGGGACTTTAGGGTATATTAAGGTTTGGATAAGAATTTAAAATGCACAAGTCGATAGCATCCAAAAGATAGAGATAGTTAAAGCTGGAGAGGAACCATTTTTTTAAAGTTGTAATAAGAAACTAGTTTTGAAAGAGAGGATACTGTTTCATAGATCATTCCCCCCAGAACTCAGACATTCTGAAGTAATTTGTTTATTTAATACTTACAACTCCTTTTGTGAAAAAAAAAACATTTTCCAATGCTGTTATCGTGATCACTAAAGCATCTCTAAGTTCCACACCAATATAAGGCACATGTATCTCAAAAATTGATCGATCGGAACATCAATTTTAAAATATCTAATCTCAAATCATTTTCCCGCCAAAACGTGCTGTACATTCAGCATACGAAGAACTGCTTTTTTTCACCGCAATATCGAAGCCCAAATACACACATAAACATCAAAAGATGAACGAGATGAACTTACCTGCAATGAAATAAGAAGAAAGAAAAACAATAATAGAAAATCAATTTAATAAAGTTAATCAATAACTAAGTTACGGTAGTTTTTGGGGAAGAGAACGCAAAATTGTATCTTTACTTGGCGATCGCCTAACGGTGAGATAAGAATAAAAATCAATTGGATAGAATATTGGTTGTAAAAGATACAAATTTCGATTGATCCAGGCAAATTAAACGGTTTCTATAGATACGTAGAGGAAACGAATTTAAATTGAACAGTTCAACTGGTTTATGGTTCAATCAAGTGAAATATTATTCCAGAGATGGTGTATGGAGACAAATAAGTGGTTCGTTGGCCGTTTGTAATGGCTTCTGTTTGGAAGCACATCTGCATTGTGTTAACTTTATTTTGTATGCATGAATGGGTGAAATTATGATAAAAAGTAGTCATATTAATAAAACTAAAAGATTTTATTTTTAATCAGATGTGATTTCTGGATTTCTATGCAAAAGGAACACAATTTAATAAATCGTCTAGTTTTTTCTTAAGACTTGATGTGACATTAGTGTGCTATTTTATTTTTATTTTATTTTATTTAATTCGTGATTGCTTGAAAAAATTAAGATACAATATCTTGTTAGTTAGTCTTAAGCTTATTTTACCATATAGAGCAGCATACAAAATTTAAAAATAAAAAATAAAATATATATTAACAAAATTGAATTCATTAAGAAATGAAATAGATAAAAATGAGCAAAAATATAAATTATTAAAAAAGAAGAAAGAAGAGAAAACAAATTTAACATATTTAAACCGAAAAATGGAGTTTTAATACTTTTTTAATGCTTGTTGTATTCTGTATTTCTGTAAATACAACACGATCGCAGGAAAATAAGAAATATCTAATTTATTTCTTGAAATTACTAGTCATTTAGACTTTTTCGGGCTTAAAATAAGACCATTTATATTGGACCAATGCACAATATTGTCTAGGTTTTCGTTGACACTTGAAGCACCATGCTCAATGAGCCCTAGAGGACAGCTGAAATACATTTGTACATCATTAGCATATGAGATAACCAATTCTTTAATTTGGATGGAAGCTCATTAACGTACAGGGAAAACAATAGCGGCCCAAGTATGGAACCTTGGGGAACGCCGGTTACGTTAGGAAGAAAATCAGATAATATGTCACCAATTTGAACTGCTTGTTTTCGATTAGTTAAGTAAGAAAAAAGTAATTTTCCAGCGCCTGTTGAAAAGCAATATTGATGTATAAGCATAACTTGACATGATTAACTGTATCGAAAGCCTTAGAGAAATCAAGCAAGGCAAGAAAAGTTACTTTGTCCCGATCCAACGCTTGTCTGACATCTTCTGTAACGCTCAACAATGCTGTGATACAACTGTGTTTGGAGTGAGCATATTATTTTCAGCAAGATAGCTAGTGATTTGTTTTTGAAGAATTTTATGACAAAATTGAAATCGGTCTAAATTCATCACCTTTTGCGTTTTTTAGGAATAGGTATGATTTTGACAAATTTCCATACATTGGGAAAATCACTCGACATCAATATTGTATTAAAAATTAATGTAATATGAGGTAAAATAATTGGTAAAATAAGTTTAAAAAATAAGGGGTGAATTTCATCTAGTCCAACAGTATTAGATTTAATGGAAAACACACTTTCTACAGCTCTAAAACCAAATCCATCTGAATGATTCGATTGATCCGCAAACGAAAAAAGAGTCTCTGAACTAAAAGATGGAAGCGATTGTGGGGAAATGAATTGCCGGTTAAGAATATTACCATCAACATTCTCGGTGTGTTCACCTCTTGAATTTCCAATACCAGCATTTCGTTAGTTATTCCATAGTTGACGCCCTGTTAAAGAGGTACTAAAGGCAATTAAAATCAAATAAGATATAATAAGGAGAAAAGATGCTGGAAGAGGTGGGCTTTAGACAAGGACTTTGAAGGTTAAAAGGGGAAAGAAAAGGGATTGAAAGTTAAGTTTTTTAAGACCATAGGATATACGATGGGGAGGATGGTAAAAAGACGTAGGATCTAAAATTGCGTGGGTTGGTGTTGAAAAAGATAAGATCAAAAAGAGGGCAACAATCAGTGATATCTGTAGAAGATTTGAAGGGAGTTTTTTACTTATTCGGGAAAACGTTCGCATTTGGCAATGTTAAGTTCGGGAAATTTCTTACTTCACCACGTGACGATTGATTAAGGTAATTTTGAAGCAGGGGAGAATCACGACTAGAAGTACTCCTGAGGTGGCCGCAAAAGAAACAGAAAGAACAGAACAGGAAAAGGAAAAGGACTATAGGCTCTTGTAAAGATACGAGGATATCCATTAACAAGGACTGAAATCGAGAAACGAAAGCTATAAAATAATAAAACTAAGAAATTTTTCGAAAACCTTGCTGAAATTTGTATTGATCAGATCTACTTCGTTACCTTTCTCCGTAGCAAAAAGTGAAAATGTGACAAACTCAACAAGATTAGTAGTGTAGGATCTTCCTTTACAAAAACCGAGGATATACATAAGTATATATAAAGAAAGTATATCATATAGAATGTTTTCGAAGATTTTAGGGATATGGGAAAATTTTGCGATGGATCGATAATTAGAAACATGGTTTTTGGGACATTTTTTAATGGATAGGAGTGGTAACGGATATTTTCCATAACTGAGGAAAAATAGCTTAAAGAGGTTAGTAATAGGAAGAGCCAAACGGGAGGAAGAGTTTATGAGTAAAATAGCAGGTATACCGTCGAAACCTCGAGTATACCTACTCGTCTTTCAGTATAAGGAGGCCATTAAGGATAAATAAAGTATACATAAGAATGGCCAGTATTAAAAAATGCGGAAGGTAGGAAAAATATAAAGAATCAGTATCTAAGGTTTTTGTGCAAATGACTATTTTAAGTAGCTAGCGAAGAAATTGGCCATGGATGGATAATTAGATAATAGGTTGTCGCAGAGAAGAGAGCGAGGGGCAGCATAGTTTAGCTTTTTATAGTTAATAAACTTATAAAAATGTATGAACCGTTATTAAATTTGCTTGGGTGGAAGATGTAAAGACCTTATATAGTGTTTCATAGAGATTGCAGAATCTGTCAGATACTCCCATATTTGAAGTAATCGAAAACTGAACGAGAACGAAGACATATAATTCATAGATTTTTTCTTCTGTTTCGTAGCGCGCGTAATTTAGAACAGGCCAATGTCAATTCCGGAAACGTTGAAAGCTTAAGATATTTCAATCCACAAGACAAAGTTTTTCAAACGCATTCCGGAAACATTTTTTTCTTATCACAATATCATGCTTTTTAATTAATAATTATTTGTATAATATAAAAATAATTTAAAACTCATTAAAAATCTGGCAGACAAACCTGCACTAAACGGTTTCCGCTACCCTCTAATTTAGTTAGGAAAATAAGTAAGGATGTAAACGGAACTATCGATGCACATTTGTTTTAAAGTTCTGTATTTAAAAATAGGAGGACGAACCACAGTTCGAAAAAAGCATTTTACATTCGCGTGGTACGGCTGAAGAAAAAATCCCTGTGCTTAAATGTCTCAAAAGAGATGTAAATGTTTCTTTTATTGTAAGATCGGTGATCATTTTTTAACTCAAGTGGCTTATATGGGAGCACCTGCCGAAAATAGGGGAATTATTCTCAAGATGGGGTGAACATTTGTTGGCATCTTCGACGGAATCCTCGACAGTTCTCAGCGTCATTAGCAAAGATTATTAGGGTATTCCACCGAAAGGTGGCCTGTAGTGCACATTTCAAGACTTAGAGGTGTTCGGAAATCTAATCATCGATCCTTGAGTTAATATTGAGGGATGATTTAATGAATTATTCAACAGACAGCTCACGGAAGAAATGGAGGTTCCATTATATTGAGATGAAGGCCTTTACCCTGCAGCCACCAAACATTGAGGAGATACAAAAAGCGATTTGTGGGACCAAAAATAACAAGGGTTAAAGGGCCAATGGCTCATCAAACATGAAGGACAACACTATATGTATCAAGCAATTAATTAAATCATAGTACAGAATGAAATTCCATAAGATGGCGAAAAGGCATCATATTTGTATATCCCGTACATACAAAAGCAGGAAGATATCACAAAATGGAGCCTTCGGTTCAACATGATCCTCGTTGTTAACAATATACTTTTACGTTCTAGTTAATTCAAACTTCTTAGAGAAGAATCTATGAGAAACTCAATATTCCTACTACATTTCTTTTTATTATGCAAAATAAGGAAAGTTTTCAATACCAAGATGAAGGACAAGCACCTGTGATTCCAGATAATATGGTCTTGCCTGCTTGTTATCCTTTTTTTTATTTATCAAAAAACAATTAGGTAAGTGAATCGTTCCTAAGCACTCCTTTTCCATAAGGATCTCTATCTTAGAAAAATATTTGAAGGTTTAAGTATTGTTTCCTGAAACACACCATTTTACTTATAGTATGAGTTCCTTACTTGCAGCCATTCCTCAGTTACAAATTACCTTAAAATGACCAAAATTGATCTAAGCTCGAAAAACACCGCCCTCATTAAATTGTCTCTTAAATCCTGACCCTCTTTATCACTGTTTGAACAACCTTTTATAGCAGCTTAATCAATTAAATTACAAAACATTCCACTTAACTTATTTTGTTTTTCTTTTTATTCTCATTTACAGATATGTATTCTCAGCGCCAGGCAAACTCTTGGACTCATTACCCGGAACACTTATGTTAACTGATTGTCTGGAGGCATGTCAGGGCAACGAAACATGTCATGCGGTTAATTACGAAACAGGACTATGTGTTCTCTTCTCGGCCAACGCTGATAAATTACCAGGTAATTTATTGAACTCAATAATGTGGTTTGGTTTTTATAGGAGTTTTGCTCCTAATCCCTTTATTGAGAGATGTTTGGTCTGATGATGAATTTCGAGAGCGGAAATTTAAAAATCAAAAAAAAAACTGCCATGATACATATACATGGAAGTCCTTTGAAGCTTTTTTTCAATTACTTCCACGAAAAAGTCTTCTTCTTGAAACTATAGAAATCGAAATTACCTAGAGACGTAACTGGCAACTTCAACAGAAACCTATATTAACTCTTCAATCTACTAGCCCCACGTGAAAGAAACTAGTGATAATGAGTATACCCACTCAGAATCTTGAAAAAATCCTTTTGCTTTTCGATAAGACGGAAGGTTAATGAAGGTTCTATTTGGTACCAATCTTGCAAAAATGGAATTTTCCGTAAACGTGGGAAGGAGCTGTCTGATGGAACTCCGATTTCTATTTTTAAGTGGAACTTCCAGTCCCGTTTATCATCGATTTTTCAATCTAACTCGCTTCAATTAGAAATTATATCTCAATCTTAACCTACGCAAATAGATTCTTGGAAACCAGTCCATTTCTTCGTTACTGCGTTATTGCGTTATCGATTTACGAGGGTTTTCAATTCTCAAGTCTTACCGAACGATAGGAAGATAGGTGATTCATTTTTTTTTCAAGGAATCACCTATAGTGATCAACACTTGCGGCAATTTGTTCAAGTCAAGTGTAGCAAGATCCTTTGGCAGACTGACGAAGTGCGAATGAGATTAAACAAAAAAATCCAAAACAAGTGTTATTTTGAAAGGAGTGATCTTTTTATAGAACTCATCCTCGCTTCTAGACCAGCCTAGGAGTAGGCACCTATTTTTGATCAGATAAAACTTATAAAAAGTGAAATGAGCTACTGGGTTTATTAATTGCTAACATCTTTCTTATATTTTTGTCCTTTGGGTTGCAGGTGCTCTCACGAAATCCCAGTTCCCGGTCTTTACAATTTATGCACAGAAAACATGTTTGGGTGTTCGTCCGTGTGCCCGGGCATGGTGCGTGGATCGCGTTCAAGGATACAAATTGAAGGGACATAGCAAACGTTCGATGACAGTCAACTCTAGACGGGATTGCTTGGAATTGTGCTTGGGCGAAACAGAGTTTACATGCAGGTAAGTGTTGATGGTGGCGCTGTTGCTGGCGTTGTTTTTTTTTTATATAGACGCCGCCTCCTTGCGGAATGGCAGAGGAAATAAATTAAATTAAATTGCAAAACGACAAATGGACTTAAGTGGTGACTTTAAGTGGTTTTTAATGAAATTGTTGATAAAGGTATTGAGCATTGGGTATGGCAAAAGGTGTTGATATCGTTTGTTACTTTTTTTTGTTAAACTGAGTTTTAAAGTTGAAAATAGATGATTAGTTTTGTTTACTAAATTGTTGCAATTTGTTACAAAGCTGAACTGTCAAAATATGCTTTGATACCTAGTAAGTTCTCTTGGACCTGGGAAGTTGCAATCAATCTTTCGACTATACATTTTATTAGATCTGGTTGAAACTATTCGTTCTTTTTTTTTTTTTTTTTTTTATAATTAACGCGCGCACAAGGGACTATTTGTTTCCCTTTTAATGTAACACACTGCGCGGGCATTAGGAAGATAGGGAGGGGAGAGATAGGAGGTGTCGATTAACATTGGTTTTGAATTTTTGCAAATTGAAATGGCAAGGGAAAATCTCGCCGGGTAAACCATTCCAAGGTCGTGTTGTACGGCTAAAAAAAGAATCCCTATATTTCACGGTTCTGATTGAAGTTTCAAGATCCGGCACAATAGTGTGGCAATTTCCTGCCTACTTCGAGTTTTATTTCTTCCAATCATCAAAAGTTACGGATCGATATCAAATAAGAAAAACTTACTTACTTGTTTCATAAAGCCAATTTCCAATTAGGCCTTAAAAAATGATATTAGCAATATGTGCCAAGAAGTTGAGCTATCGGTCACATAATATGCCAGGGTTGCGAATCGAATCTACATTAGATACGGGTTGAGTATGAAGAAGGTAGATACGGGGAGAAGATTTTATACGTTTACGTGAAAAATTGAATTGAATGGCATTTGGCAATATTTAGTTCTAAGCCGTTTTGGACGCAACAGATTGAGAAACTTTAGAGGCCTAATAGAATGAGAGAAAAGTCAAGTGTCGAAGTAGATGTCTCAACATCAGAGTAGATTGAGATTTGGGAATGTTTGATGACCATTTCAATATCGTTAATAGTAAGGATAAAAAAGAAGAGGACCTAAGTGGCTTAAGTCACTTCTTTTCCGTTCTCTAGGGCTGAAAGAATATGGGATAAAAATTCAACAAGGTTAGTTGTCTATCAGAAATGAGAGTCTTGTAACGGAAACCTAAAATGTCATAGAGAATGCTTTCGAATATTTTAGGGATGTGTTAAAGAGGTTTTCCATACTTGAGCGAATTTAATTTCAGATTGCTTACAAAAAAGGTGAGGGACCATCAGGGGCGGGGAGAAATTCAGCATTAAGTTGCTTTAGTATAATTTTAATATTATAAGGATAGGTTCATACCATAGAGAGACCAATTTATGTCCGCGTCAACACCCAAGTCATTTAGTGTACAGGAAAGGTAAATCTGCAAGGGCGCACTACACTATCTAGAAAGGAAAGTGGAGGGAATAATACAGTCAACAAATTTAGCCTTAGGTACCTTTCTTGATATTGAGGGTACATTAAATAGTAACGGCTATGGCTATAGTTAGGTTAGCAAGACACAAAAAGGTAAACTTGGTTGGGTAACAGGTCACCAGGGTATTGCAGGCAAAAAGTTGTGGACGTACCTATTAGCTAGGACTGGATCCTCCATAAGTTTTATATGGCCGGAAAATTGTTTTCAAATCTACGACTTTACTGTCTCCCAAACGTAGATTGTTTCATGTCTGAGGTCAACTAAATGTTGATGTCATTGCATTTGTTTGATCAAGGAGATTTTGCGCCTACATTTCGTACTGGAACATCATATAACATTACCTTGTGAACTGAGTTAACATGGTATCATATAGCTACATGACGGTACCAGCCAAGTTCGTTATGTTGTATGTTGTCGAAGATATTATTCTCAATGTGGAGGCTTCCCCTGATGTTATAGCTCCTCAGCACTCCTGCTGTCTTCATTTTGTTTACTATCAATAACCTTTAATACTTCTTGTACAACGTCCAACACCATAGACTCCATAATTAAGTATCCATTTCCATCCACAACATTAATCCAAACATCAAGTGCTCTTAGGAAGGATATAGGATCCTCAGTTATGGAGCCATTGAACAACTGATCCACTTTCGAATGCATCATATCACCTCTATCAGAAAGTTAAGATTTGTAATAAAAAGCGAAGAACTCACGATTTCTCCCTGGTGTACACCAATTTTGGATGGAAAATTTTTACCGTTCATGTTCACCGCACGTACATTTTTAAAACTCAGTGTTGCCTCAGAGAGTAGGGTGACCCAAATCGGATATAGTGGTTTTATATGAGACTGCTTTTTCCAAATTTAATTAACAAAATTTGCAATTCTTTTGAGGAATGCATGATTGATTTACATCTGGGCAGAAAGCCGTATAATTTTTCGAAAGAGGGCACTCAATACCCATACGAATTCCAGAACTTTAAAGCCTACTTTTTTACTTTTCTGCTAAGTAGCCAATGATTCCTTTAAGGCGCATAGAAAAAGCATGGCTGACTTTTGGTGCACAGTCTTTCAAGAAAAAAAATGGTAACCATCAAAACGCAATACAACTCAACGAAAGACTCCATAAGCAATCATTTGCTGATTCACCAACATCTCTTACCAACAATTAGCACCATAATCGTTGACACTGTCACTTTGTGCCCTTAACATGCCGCCAATTCATTCACCTTTCTTGAAATCCGAAAAAAATAAGAAAAAGTACTCAACTGGCATCCACATTGTACATGAAAGAATCTTCTCAAATATCCCACATCAAGATGACGCCTTTCAGATCTTGGAGCAATAAAACCGACTTCGACGACGACGAAAAACGTCCGTCGCTGCGACTTCGTTCTTCTCTAGAAGCTCACCTTCCACAAAGTCGATCGTGTGCGTCGAGCGCGTTAAAATGAAAAATGATAGGTTAACTCGAATCTATATATGTTGTATGTGTTCCCGCACCGCAATCATGATCTTCAAGGCACACAAAGTCATTTCTCTGCACAAAACTTCAATACCAGGGCAGCACGTTTTGTCTTAATGATCATAATAAGCTACTTGAATTGAGTATACGTAGTTGCTCTGGAAGTCTATGAATAAGCATTTCTTGAATCAGGTGCTGCCCATGATGACCATCAAGACCATGTTGCCTGGTGATCATATGCCTTTTAATTTTTTAATTACAATAGAGCTATTAGGAGCCAGCTACTGGAAAAGTAGCTCCAGAACCGCTATAAGAGGCGACTATATAGATAACGCCTTCTCAAACGTTCAAGAGGCTTCTTCTTCACCCGGAGTAGGAATTCACCTGCAATTGTCCATCAAACACTTGATACCACCTGTTGGCCAAGAAAGAGAGAAAGAAACACATATATATCCATTTTGGCATTGGGAGAGTGAAGGAGCGCGAGCCCTCCACCTTCTTCGTCCATTTTTGTGGTTAATTATGATCTTCCCGGCACGTCGTTTCGTCGTCGTCGTCGTCGTCCTCGTCATGGTCGTGATCTGGTGGTGTTGAAATAAGTTAGGACTTTGCAAACTTAGATGGTATCCGGCAGAGGAGACAATTGAATTGTGGATTCTTGTTGATTTCGTGCGAATTAAGCAACCAAACGTGACTATATCAGTGGCACAGTTGCAGTTATGAGGAAGAAACACTTCCTCTATCAGATAATCCGAATTATATTTCTCGTGTATTCGTGGTGGAATTTTAATGAAACTATTTGGCCAGAGTTTTGCGGTTTCCAGTGTTTAATAATAATCAATCAATGGGTTTGTCATCAATTATAATTTAAGGACATATGGTAGTCAATGTAACTTAAGTCCTATCTTCGCGGTAATAATAAACACTGAAGAGTCTAAAAATAATTTGCTCAGCATGTGGTTTGGACATATCAGTTACTCGATGACAGATTGAATGGGTTGTCAAAAGGAGGCACTGTAGTGGAGACTTCTACGGACATTGTATCGTTTCGAGATTCGAAAGAAAAAAAAAGAGTAAATGAAGAGTCCTTGAATAAATCAGGAGGCCATACATAGCGTGTGCAGCCAATTAAGACGGTCAAGTGAGACCATTAATGGTTTACTTATTAATATTCTGTCTGATTTTAATATTTTATGCGAAAAAGAATAAAAAATAATATTGGAGAAAGAATGTTGCCCTCAGATCTGTGGTAATAGCTTCCAGTTGTCTAGAAATCTTGCGGTTTTTAATTGTTCTGCTGGTTGTTACTTTTCAAAGAACCCTAGTTTACTAGCTATGAATCGGAACAGCGAGAGGAATTCGAAGATTTTATGTAAGATGTTTGATAGCTTGAATAAACGAAGAGAAATAAGCATTTCAGAAAAAATTGAGTTATTAGGTCTTTGAAAAATGCTTGAAAAACAGGGTCCTTAATCAATCTTGAATATTACTACAAAAGTGTTTTAGGAAACAATTTAAGAAACATATTTCCAAATCAAGAAAAAAATCTTGTTGAATGTATTTTGAACCAAAATAAGAATAAGAAAACGTTGTAGACAAACCTCTAGGCTTTGGACTGTTCTATGCCTCAAACCCACTAAAAGCAGGTTCCCTTCCATTTGTTTGATTCAAGACTTTAGTTGTCTTGTCTAACTGCGTTATCAGAGCATTTTCTGTTTACATAGCAGTACCAGATAAGTACGCAGTATTTCGTCCAAGATGGTATTCTTAATGTAAAGTTTTATTTTAGATTTTCATGTTCTTTATTGGATCACGATTTGTTACGCTTGCAGTTAACCGGTGCATCTTCATTATAGCTGCCGTCAGTTTTCTATAATACGTCATGTAAATTGTTCACTACTGTGGACCGTATCCTATTCTTCAAGGTCATGGAAATATTGATTTATTATTTGCTCTAGTAATTTTTCGAGGAACGAAAGCTTCTTGATAACCGATAATACGGCTTTTGTAGTAATAGGTCCATTGGTAATCTGACGGTTTATTTCACCGATTGTGGAACAAATACCACTTGATATTTCTAAAGCATTCAAAGCAGGTGCCCGGCTCTCTTATTGTGGTTTCGACATCAATGTTTAGGATTATAAATTACCTTTCCGACAGTTCAATGCAAGTTGTACTGAATAGGTTCAAGTTTGACACACTCAAATTAAATACTGGCATGCCCCAAAGCTCCGCTCTGCTACCGTCTCTCTTTTTTATGTTTTTTTTAATGATCTCTTGTCCGAAATTTCTAATCAACAAAACTGATTTGCTGACGATAGTAGACTTAGCTTTTCATATTCGTTTCTAAACTCACACCGACCGTTGTTAGTCAAGTGATTTGGCTCAAACTATGTTTAATACATTTTATTTATTGTTTCTAGCGAGTGACCGATTAGTTTGCATACTGAATACTGAGCTCTTAAATGAAAAATGGGATTATCTTTGATGGGAGTGATACTTTTTCTCTGTCTTTTCGTTGTTCGTTCGTGTTTTTATTAAACAGTTGTGCTGTCGGTAGAGGTAGTTTCGCCACGTGTCGTTGCTTCCCAATCCCACATTTATGTTATTGTTACAAAATTCCGAAATTGACGGCATTAGCTAACAGTGTGTAATTTTTTGCGTCGAAAACAAAATGCAATAATATCTTTAATATAATCTTGAAATTCTATGTATTTGAATACATACACATTTGAATCAATAGTACAAATCATTTAATTTCTCTTTCTATTCTTCCTTTAATTCTACGGTCAGTACTCTAGAGAAATAGTCAGTTGCATTCCGTCTCTCAAACAATTCCTCCGCAATACTTGCGCTTCCAGAAATTGCCCATCAATTCATCCTTGAGCCATTTTGGGTCGTATTGTTTAGTAGAGAAAACGTACAATTCGAATGTGAAATCTATTCTCCAACTCTATTTTTCCATTCCGTTATGATATTTATGAAGTTTAAAACTAATGAAGATCAATGCCGTGTAGACTAACGGGGCATTTTTCGATCACAGAAGATGGCAACTTTTCAGCCACTTTCCCACTTTACACTTACGAGATGTCATCATCAGATTCATTTTAAACTTGAGAGGAACTTTTCGATAGGCCCGGAATAGGCCTGTGTGAATCAGAAAATAGCAATTTCACTCAGTTGTCAGAAAAGAATTGATTCAATTTCGGGTCCGTCGTCCGTCTCCTTACTCTTTACAGAAAGTTAAGAATTGTAATAAACAGCAAACGAATCGATTATTTTTGGGAACTCTTCGGTGACTCCTGTATGGTAATATACCATGAGCAATCGCACCTAGAACTCCACGTTGCATGATCGTCATATTTTTTATCCGAACGGCCCATCCAATACCCGCTCTGTATAGTGTGTGACTGCAACTTGATTGTACAATAGCTATCATAATTTCGTGTATCATCTTTCTTTGTGATTGGGAAAAGATCACTTGACTGATTAGGCATATAAACAGCGTCGATAACTTTGGAGATTAGAATCGTGAGCTACGCCAACTTGACCCAATGTCATCTATCTTTTTTTCAGAGCTCTAAAGGGATCTCCTCCGTTCTAATAGATTTCCTTTTTTGGAGTTTTTCATCTGAGTACTACCTTTTTCAACAATGCTGTAGGAGACTTCTTCGTGGTTAGTTCCAACTTTTGGATAGTATTTTCTGAAAAACTGTTCATGTTAACTACTATACTTTAGTTTGGCTATTTATAAAGAATTTTGTCTTCATCCACAAAAAAGATGACCTTGAGCATTGTTAATAAATTTTGGTGAACGGATCTCTTAATACTTCCGTAATTTGCAAACTCCTTTTATAAAATTTGTTGCTTGAAACAACAAAACATTCTCCATGAGCTTCAATCGGTAGGTACTGTTCCCTATTTATGGGGATTACAATGCTTTTTATCAAACACAAGATGTTGCCTACCAATGATCCACTCCGAATTGACTTTTGGAAAATGCATGATAATTTGATCTCAAGTGGGGGTTTGCATCTTCAAAAACAAAGCAATTTTGCTCGCTCAAGGGCTCATTTAATCAAAAAATTCCTGAGCATTTATCTTCAGTTCCTGGTTCAGTTCCTGGTTCAGTTGGTTGTTGTACGGGTTCGAGCTCAAGTACCCGCAAAAACTTCGCTCTTAAGCACTACGTCCTGCACACTCTTATAGATAGTTACAATATTTTTCAAAACCAGTCGATGTACGACGCTGACACAAGAATGGTTTAGTTTGCCTGCAGAATCTTTTTTTTACTCCTAAATAACCTCTCAATTTGAAATATGAATTCCGTGCGTTATTTTGTACGTCCAGAATTTTACATTAATTTTGACACTAACGCTTTCAGAGACTCCGATCATAACACTTCCAGAAACCCCAAGCAATTTGTTTTTTGTTTAATTTTCAACCGCAAAGACCAATAAATTACAAGTTGACTGACTCAATCCCCCAAGGCCTGTCTGGCACATTTTAAACCTTTGATTTGACTCATCGTTGCCCTACTTTCCTGATTCGCTAATTAAAATTCAGCAAAGTTCTTCTTGTCAATTGATGCAAATAAAAACCACATGAACAGCGTGTCCTACATTCAAGCGAAATACTCATCAGCACAAGTCGCGCATCATCACATCATCATTACCACACTATCCCCAATATATCTTTTGTATCAAAGTCATTCCCGAATGCAAACCAGCAAGTTTCAAAAAGTAAAAAAAAAAAAGAAATAAAAAACCAATTCCCCGAAATACAGGTTCACACTCAAATCACCCACCAAACAGCATGAAATTGCAACAAGACAAGAAAATCATCAAAGTTGGCAACCACTTGTTTTCTCCAAATGCCCTATAGCTTCGAAGATAACTGCTGCTTCATTGGGGGAACATCAACCCACATCAATCAATCTGCACACAAAAACACACACAAGTACGGCATAGAATTGCGGATAAACAGGATGCCTCTCTGCAACCTTCGTTTGTACCAACCAAGACTCCAAATGCCGCACACTGGAACATAACAAGAAGGAAGCTCAATGAAGCTCAATAGTTCTTTTAAAGAACCAGAAGTTCAACTTTCATCTCTCGCACTCGCACTCCAGTTGTACGGTGGGTTTTTTTTTGTTTGTATCTTCTCCAGTTAACTTGATCCACTGGATTCTAATCCGAACTGAACCTTCCAAGCTACCTACTTATGTGTCTCTAATTAAATCCATTTCCCTGCTGCACAAACAATTCCAGAAATAATCTTTGTGGCATCGTATTTCAATCGCACAAGCACGAGCCTCCTCCTCTGCGACTAAAAAAAGATACAAAAATATCTTTCGTTCTATTTTAATGTCGACCAGCGTCATCCAGAAGGCATAAAATATTAAAACGCTAATATAATCATCACTCAAAGTTAACCGTTAACTTAAGGTCATCTATTTAGTCAGATATGAGTTGAGATAATAGAAGAGTAAGACAAGATATCCAATGCCAATCCACCAGAACAACAGATACAACGGACACAAGAGAACAACGCGCAAAGTATCTAAATCAGTCAAACAGTTTGATATCCCCCAGATGCTCTTTGCATCTTCAGATACACCGGTGAAACCAAGCTCTGCATTTAAATAGCTGTTATAATCTCACCAATGTTTTGATGTTGATGAACTGTGTCCGAGAACCGAGTTGTAGTAATCGTCCTCCCCCTCCCGATTGTGTTGTAGTATGTAGTTAGTTGGAGCAAAACTCTTTAACAAAATTATCAAGATTATTCTGAAATCTGTTTTTTTCCAGCGTAGAGGAGTCTTCAAGTGCTGCCAAATGTTTGGAAATTAAGTTTTTTTCATAAATTAAAATAAATGAATAATTTAAAAAATAGTAGTTAATTGAGGAGAAACTATTTAACAAATTTATTAATTTATGACATGACCAGTCTTTTTTAACGTAGAGTAGGATATAAGTGCTGCCAAAAGAATGAAAAAAACAATTCCCATAAACTTGTTTGATAATTTAAAATAAAAAAAATAAACTTAGTTAAGGCAAAACTATTGAAGAAAATTATAAAGATGATGAAGAGATCATTCTTTTTCCAACATAAAGTAAGATATAAGTGCTGCCAAAAAGCTTCGAAATACAAGTCGAATAGATTTCGTTGTTGATACATTAAAATAAAAACATTTTTAGTTAAAGCAATATTATGAAACAAGATTATTAAGATTATAAATAGACCAGTCTTTTTGCCTAAAATAGTATATCAGTGCTGCCAAAAGTCTAAAAAATTCTGGTCGAATTAATTATTGTTTTTTTTATAATATTTAAGATTGTGTTGTTTTATTTCAATTGGAAATGAGGTTTGGAGATACTAGAGGCTGTAGAATGCTTAATGTTTGTATGAGTTGTTAAGCGCAAAGGATACAATCTAAAATTCTGACGATAACTTCGTTTTATGGCATTTTCCATTACTTGTGTGAGAATTTTCCGGCAATAGGTTCTCGCATTTCTGTCGGATATTCTTTTAAAGTCTTCAAGTGTCTGAGGCTTGTTTCCATAAATCCGTGACTTAAGGTAAACCCACGAAAACATGTCTAAAGCGATCGAATCCGCTGATCCGCCTGGGCAGCGAAAATCGCCAAAGCGAGAGATTAGTAGATGTTGTGGAAATGATTCCTTCAGAATATGGGCTATGGTATGGCTCGTGCAATGTGCGACGTTGTTTCATTCTGTTGGAACCAAATGTCGTTGATCATGGCTCCTAGCGCTTTTCGTTCACCTTCACAGTAACTGTTTGGCTCACGGTTAGGGAACATCTTCAGACCTTTTACCTGCAGCGGCTGTCAGCTTATCGTAAAAGGCGACTGAAGGAGAAATCATATCTAAGCAATGAGCATCATCATTGAGACGTCTGGTAAAGTAAAAAAAAATATAAATCTTCAGGTCTTTTAGCAAAATTCATCGTAGGGACTAGGGACCGCCGATTAATGCCCCTTTTTCCGTGGCTAGTCATTTGATCGGTATTCCGGGAACTTTTTCGACATCTTCGGCAACACCAATAAATTCTCAGCAGAACGGCTGTTCCGGGGTACTTTTCTGACATTTATCTCTTTTCAAAATGGCTGACAGTATAACAATAATTGAAAAAAGCGCGCAAAATTGAAATTGACAGCAATATAAAGCCCGCACCCAAACTGAAAATTGCAATCCTTATTGCTATTCTCATTGCCTCAAGATAGCTTAAATGCAACTTTCCAGTCCAGTTTGTTCCACGAAATTCACGTTGCGCCAAGCAATTTTTCCGCGTTCTTTTTTCTAGCTTTCTATGGCATATTGACATTTATTCTGCATCTGTTAGTTTTACAAATGTCAAAACAGAATTGACATTTGCCGCCATTTCCATACTTATAGCGTTTTCCAATAGGGAAATGAAGAAAGAAGAAGTCCCGAGAAATGCCGGGAAGGTTCAGATAGTTAATAATAATAGCGCCCACGATACCTTTGGTGGCATAACAAAGAATTGTCTTAATATTGTATTGTAACAATAAATGTCCGAAGAAACCAATTTGCTAAAAAATCTAGATTTTTTAATCGATGTTAAGTATATTCTATATTATTCAACCAAAAGAAATAGCACACAAAAAATAGTCCCATTGGCAGCACTGCCAATGTGTAAGATGAGAACTTGTAATTGAAACTTCTGCAAAGAGTACAGACAATTTAGGCGAACAACTTCTCTTCAATGGAGTATCTAGATTTGTCTGGTATTTATTCCCTGCCAGTTTCGCCCTCCTTGTCCTTCATCTACTTCATTCCAATAGACAAGGTAACTCATCTGTTTTAAACTAGATATCTTAGAAATAATAATTTATTCCACTTGATTCGCTCTTGAGGGGGTCTCCCTCAAGACTTCTTCTTGATTCCGCATCCGAAGGCCTTCGAATATAAGAAGAAGATGATCCAACTTCTTCTTGTGTTTGCATTGTGCGAAGGCAATTGGAATATCTGGAGTTTGTCTCTAGTTTAAGATACGGCATAAGCAATGCCACTTAGCGGATGGAAAAAATTAATTAACTGTACTCTGGTTATGGTGTAAAGGTAGGTATATATGTATAGACATCGACTTGGCATGGTGATCGAGAATTTTTCAAATCGTTATTCCGTGGAAAGCCGATTATGCAAGAACGTCGAGTATACAACGGGAGTAAATCAGTGCTAAGCATTCCTTTTGTTTTGTTGTTGTGGATGTTGTTGCGTTAGTTCTATTTGTGGATGCCACTTGCTTTGAGGATAATGTAGTAAGTCGGTTATTGCTAAACGAATAATTTATTGGAAAACAGCGGAAGAGAGGATTAGATTTGATTTGTTAGTCTATTTCATTTAAATTTGATTTATTAGGTATTTATATAGAAGGCACCCTGTCGTTGGTTTCACGTTGGGCGCCATCTAGTTAGATTATGTCAAAGTTGATAAAGGTCCTGAGTTTCAACTTTTGTTCTATTGGATTCGAAGAGAATCTACAATCATAGGCATGATTTATACGTTTTTTGTTTAATTGAGGCTTTCAGAGAAAGAATACCAAATGAAAGCTATAAATCTTCCAGACAAAGCATAGGATGAAATGGTTTAAATTGAAAATAACACGTTTTCGAAATGCTTAAATAAATTATTGATTTCCGAACCTACTTAAATCCAATTCCGAAATAACCACTCTTGAAGCATTCACTCCTGTTTGATCCAAATGATAAAAAATATACACCAACCCATAAATTATTTATTTACCTTTCACATCTGTAATTTAAAAAAAATTTGAATTCATTGGATTCCTTTTTTTTTTGGTTCACCCTTTACATTCTTAACGAGTCCCAGTTTCGGCACATAATTCAATTTAGTCAGTTCATTGAACTGCATAAACAGCAAATCGTCAATTCCGACTGCTTGTCCAAAAAAATCAAAATTAAAAAAAAAAACAAACAGAACTTCTGCGAATTTCAAACAAGCAAATAAAAAAAGGAATTTGTGAGAAAAGGGATTCAAAACTGGGTAAAGGAGAGAACTGTGGTCAGCAAGAGCAGAGGAAGAAGAGGATTTTTCGGGAAAGGAATTTTTTTTTGGTTCATTCTTATAAGGACAGTGCAGTGAAACATTTTGTTTTCTGTCGAATTAACAACCACAAAATCACGTTTTTTTAAGATTGATGCGTTCGATTTGCCCCAAAACGCCAAAACAAATGTAATTACGTGCATTTATGCATTCGAATAGTTGGCAGGGTTAGCAGACTTATAATTCATGGGCATGAATGTTGAAGGACCGGAAGACTTCAGGTTTGATGTATAATTTAATTTTTGGTGAGAATAATGAGATATAGTTATTAAACGGTGTTTTTAAATACCAAAAAAAAAAAAAAAAGAAGAAGGTAGAAGAAACCTTGCTGGCCGGCATCTTTGGATAATTAGAAAACAGTTTTTCTGGGTTGAGTAATTAAAAAAGAAATAATTGGCACCACAGCTCCTTTATGGCAAAACCTAGTGACTTACAATCCCGAGCACTTCTGTGTGTGGTTTCTGAACGTGCAGGTATAGAGGGTGTCATGTCCTTAATTTAGGTCACCCGCCGAATCCCAACTGCTACATGGGATGGAATTTTCATGACAAAGTTTTACTTGGAAGATTACAGTACGTTGGATAAATCTAGGTAACACCGTCAGGGTTCAAGCTCAGACCATTCGGCATAGAAAACTGACGAGAAAGCCACTTCGGTAATGGGCCTTGCAGGTGCAGCTTGATGGTTTTGAAGACTTTAAAGCTGAAGTTTATAAATTTTCTAATACTTTGGATGATTGTAAAACTATTTACAATCTATTAAATAGATCATAACATAAGCAAGAGAAGTCTTAAAAAGGTCGGTAGACTGTCTAATCATATATGTATTGTATATGCTTTTCTCACCAAAATAGAAATTAAAAAATATTCATTTCTTTATACACATTTTAGGATTGTTCTATTCTAGAGTTAATTGCCTTAATTTAAAGTTTTCTAATTAAAGTATGGAAGAATTGTTTTTTTCTCTTTCAAAACAAATACAACATATGAACTTGATAGAATCGTTAGTGGAGTATGTTAATGGAACACTTTCCAGAAGCTGCCACCTGCAATACCGCTAATATCATCATTATTGTTTCAGTGAATGAATGAACAATGTTTGAGGTTCTTGTGCCCAGCACTTCCTCACACTTTCTTATTACAGAACTTGCAACTGGCAGTATTAATAACTATAAGTTGCCAGTTTAAGCCCTCACAAGTCTTAAATAGTTCTAGTAAAGTGTTTAGTAGGAATTTGGTTTAATTCAGCTTCAGGGAAGTTATTACTTTATTGTGGTTATTCTTTACATTACTTTGCTTAAAATTTATCGCGTTTTTCGTATGCCCACGTCCGTTTAATACGAAGCCTGCTTTCTAACTGTAAGGCGATTTAATATTTTTTATTGCAGATGTTATATACATATGTGTGTCTAGATCTTACAGATTCCTCCACTTTCAACTAGTTAAAAGTTGAATATTGAGGAGCTTAGTGCTTGAAGTGCAGATTGGCTGACTGACATGCTGTCAATATCTATAGGTTCCAATAATTCATTTTCATCTCTATTTAAGCATATTTGCATATCGCATATACTTTCACTTAAAAAAATATTACAGCTGTTTCGCTGAATATAGAGATTACAGTTACTTGCCCACAAATTCCTAAATTATTATCTTCAGCAGTTAAGAGTCCATTAGTGTTTCATGTGCTAGCGTATACCTTAAGATTGCTGTTTTTTTTTTTTTTTTTTTTTTTATAATTAACGCGCGCACAAGGGACTATTTGTTTCCCTTTTAATGTAACACACTGCGCGGGCATTAGGAAGATAGGGAGGGGAGAGATAGGAGGTGTCGATTAACATTGGTTTTGAATGTTTGCATGTTGAAATGGCAAGGGAAAATCTCGCCGGGTAAACCATTCCAAAGTCGTGTTGTACGGCTAAAAAAAGAATCTCTATATTTCACGGTACGTCCGAAATTGGGCTCAAGGGTGAACTGATGGGCATTCCTAGCAAGACGAGTATTACGGGCGAAACTTTTAAGGGGAGGAATGCAGCTGGCTACCTCGAGTGAACATTTTTTATAAAAGAACCGATAAAATAAGGAAAGACATGAAACATTGCGTCGGTGTTCGAGAGGGGCAATTGTTTCAGCGGCAGTTCTATTTCCTATCAATCTTAACGCTCGATTTTGTATTCTATCAAGCAGGTGAAGCGATGATTGTGAAGCACCTGCCCACAGGTGGGAGTTATACTCGAGTTTAGGGCGTATAAACGCTTTATAAATTGTAGCCAGATCAGATGGGGAAAAATACTTCTTACACCGATACAGAAAACCTAAGCACTTTGCAGCATTCTTAGCGATCTCAAATATATGGTCGTTCCAACGGAGGTCGTCGTTGACACACATACCGAGTACTGAGAGCTTTTCGGTTTCTTCGATGTAAGTGCCATTCATGGACAATGGCATTGGGGGAATGTTTAGCTTTAACGACAGAAGACAGCATTGAGTTTTCGAAGCATTAAACTCCACACGATTTCTATTACCCCATTTGACAATGCTGTATAAATCGGAGTTTAATGAGCTTGACATACGGCACCGTTGCAATTGTACGTCCGAAGGCGAAGGACGTGAATTATCGAACGAATATGAAAAGCTGAGGGTAGAGTCGTCAGCAAAACAGTTAAGTGGATTAGAAGTAACAGACAGAAGATCATTTATAAAAATGAGGAAAAGAGTCGGAGACAGAACAGAGC
This sequence comes from Platycheirus rosarum, assembly GCA_963971375.1. Taxonomy (NCBI): domain Eukaryota; kingdom Metazoa; phylum Arthropoda; class Insecta; order Diptera; family Syrphidae; genus Platycheirus; species Platycheirus rosarum. The sequence continues at coordinate 122,480,998 of OZ020509.1, read as the reverse complement.
CCTGGGGCACACCAGCATTTATTTTATGGGAATCAGACTTGAATCCGTCCAATACAACTTGTATTGAACGGTCCAGGAGATAGCTTCTAATCCAACGAACAAGAGTATTATCGATCCCAAAAGCACGCATTTTCGATAAGAGAGCTTCATGCCAAACTCTATCAAATGCCTTGGAGATATCAAGAGCAATAATCTTACTTTCACCAAAGCGATGTAAAGATTTGTTCCACTGTTCGGTGAGATATGCCATCAGATCACCAGTGGAACGGTTACTGCGGAAGCCATACTGACGGTCATGGAGAAGCTTACGATCTTCGAGATATTCCTTAAGCTGACGGTTAATCAGTGTTTCCATGACCTTAGAAAGAAGGGATGTCAGTGCTATGGGTCGGTAGGAGGAGGGGGAGGATGGGTCACCTTTCTTAGGGACAGGCTGGACAAATGCTGTTTTCTATCTTCTAGGAAAGATTCCAGAAGAGTAGGAGCGATGGAAAAGCTTACGCAGTGGCTTTGCCAGTGTGGAAGAACACCTCTTCAGAATAATCGGGGGTATACCATCCGGGCCAGCGGATTTGTGTATATCGAGATCTTTGAGAACTCTTGCTACTGTACGAGTGCGGAAAAAAATCTGTCCCATGGAAAAATTTACATTCTCAAGTACAGGAGGGGCAACGTTGCTATGCGGCAGCGTGGAGCTGGCAGCGAAATGGGCGGCGAGCAAGTTTGCCTTCTCTGAAGAGTAAACAATTGGTGTGTTATTGTCGATGAGCGTTGGAACCGAAGATGTTGAGGAGTTTTTAATATTTTTTACAAATGACCAAAAATTTTTACTGCCTTTGGGACACTGCAGAATTTTTTGCCGTAATTTTTGGTCATGCAAAAATTTGGTTCTTTCAATAACGGAGTTGCATGAGTTTCTTGCTTGTTTGTGCTTTTTCCGATTTTCCTCTGTAGGGTTGGCTTTGTAAGAACGGAAACTTACTTCTTTGAGCCTGATAGCTTCTTTACACTCAGAATTAAACCAAGACTTTTCTTTAGGTTTGATGCTTTTTACTCTGTTGGGAATAAAAGCACGCATCCCTAGAAGAATCACATTTGTGATCATTTCAGCACTGGCATCAATGTCACTATCGAGGAAGCATAGTGACCAGTTAAAGTTTCGGAAAAAAATATTCAGGCCGTCCCAGTTGGCTTTCTCGTATTGCCAAACGGTCCTGGTGGGAAGTTTTTCTTTAACTGGATGGGTGGAGGATGAGAAATTAGCTGAAATGACACAATGGTCTGAAGTGCCAAATGGAGAAGTTACACTAATGGTATATTTATCAGGGTGAGAAGTAAGAAACAAGTCAAGAGTATGGGCGGCTTGCCCAGCAACATCCGGTATACGCGTTGGCACATCGATCAGCTGGGTAAGGTGATGTAACCCGGCAAAGAGCTCGACATACCTTCCTTCGGGTGTTGTCTGACCAGAATAGCGGAGCCAATTGGAATTGTGTACATTGAAATCGCCCGCAATAACGATTTCAGTGCGAGGACAAAGGGAAACAATTTTCGAGATAGAATCTGACAGCGCATCAAACTCGTTACAAGTCGAATTGCTGTCGAGATTTGGACTCCTGTAAATAAAACAATAATGAATGACATGCTTGCGGACAGTGAATTTGAGCCACAAGAAGTTAAAGTCCGTGTTGGAACATTGCCCATATTGGGGAAGGCTCTGGCAAGCAATATCATTTCTAACATAGACCACGAGACCATGATGGGAAAAGAGTAATGGCACCAAGCTATACCCATGTAGAGTAAATTCTGATAAATCAGTATTTACTCCAACCTGGGTTTCACTTAATGCCAAAACAGCTGGCCTGTATTGAACAGTGTAGACGTACAGGTGAAAGAAATTCTTTCTAATACCACGAACATTGGAATACACGACACAAAAATCACTTACCATTTAAAAATACTTACACACAAAACACAATTCTGAATAAGTCGAACCATGCAGTGAAAATCAAAATTAATCTCTGTAATAATCAAACTGTCTTAGGTGTTATGCCCATAAGACAGCTTGCATACAAAAAATCAATTTAAATATTCAGCACAATAGGACAAACTCAGATGCCCTTATCTATTTACCGCAAGCATACGATGCCTACAGTAGATAAGAAAGAGGCAGTTAAGCTAAGCACAAAGGGTTGGGACAGATAGGAGGATAATTTAATTTGTTATGCAAGTGTGAATTATTTTTTTTTTTTTCTTTCACAGCGCGAATGGGCATCTTATCGTCTTCCAACGACGCAAGTGGATATTGTTATTATCTTTACAGCACACGCGAGGGGGTTTTGCCAATTTCTCAAACGAGTGTGTAATATAATTTTTTTTTTAACACTCGCGATAACAATGCGCAATAATTTTTTTTTTTTTTTGACTTTTGTTTAATTGTTATGCGCGCACCTCGACCCGACGTCCGGCCGCTATGAGCTTAAGATCGACACTGTTAACCCCAATCGCCGCCTAACGTTCTTTTGCTTATCAACCCTGTTCTATAGTTTTTTTTTGTTTTATGTTTAATCATTAAATCTTTGAATGGTTCATGTCTTCTTATCCAAATGAAAAGCTAATAGAAATCACATTTGTCTGAAGCCAAAATTAGGACCAAGGACCAAGAGTTGTAGTACACAAGAAACTTCTCATGATATGGAATCTCTAAAGATTTATTGAACACAATTAAGGAAAACTAAAAATGTTCATGAAAAAACTTTTATGATAAAATAGAAATCACTTTTGAAGCACCGTCATGACTTAGAGAAATATTTCAGTTATGGCAAGTTTCTTAAAAACTTCTAATCCCACCTCGACTAGTTCAAGTGATGAATAACTCACTCCTCACTTACACTTGCGATTCGACACCCACATTCCAGATAGCTCAAGACAGATTTTTTGGGATTCGGACAATTAATCGGTTCGATCTATATAAATTTGCTGAATCAGAAGGAGGTAATATCGAATCAATGTTTAAAACCGATCTACATTCTTTCACTATTGAAAGATGTTAAAGCTGTATTCGTTCCCAAAGCTAGTTAATCCGACAAATTTTAGACCGATTAGTCTATCTTTATTGCATCTTAAAACTCTAGAAAGATTGGTTGATATCCAACTTCGTGGTTTCATGGAGCCAAACCGTATTTCAACAGAACAGTACTTTTACTGCAATGGAAGACTTAAATTGGGAGAAAACGTTCCGCTAACTTTGATTTGCACTATCAAATATTCCATTCATCATAGAGAGTATAAACTGGTTGTATTCCTGGATATAGAAGACGCTTTGAAGTATGTAGACAACGCTGGAATCACAATATCTTTGAGAAATTTCAACGTAGACAGGTCATTTGGTGAACTGATAATTAATGATAATTCTGAAAAGCAGGATAATCAATGATAGCCAAGCGACTTTTCCCCAGGGAGATCGTTCAATAGTAGTACGTCACAAGGTGAAGTTCTATCTCCACTTCTATGGAATATTGATCCTTTATGAACTGATAGTTTGATTTTTTCAGCACTCGTACAGTTCGCAAGAGTTCTCAAAGATCTCGATATTCACAAATTCGCTGGCCCGGATGGTATACCCCCGATTCTTATGAAGAGGTGTTCTTCCACACTGGCAAAGCCACTGCGTAAGCTTTCCCATCGCTCCTACTCTTCTAGAATCTTTCTTAGAAGAGCAAAACAGCATTTGTCCAGCCCATCTCTAAGAAAGGTGACCCATCTTCCTCCTCCTCCTACCGATCAATAGCACTAACATCCCTTCTTTCTAAGGTCATGGAAACGCTGATTAACCGTCAGCTTAAGGAATATCTCGAATGTCGAAAGCTTCTCCATGACCGTCAGTATGGCTTCCGCAGCAACCGTTCCATTGGTGATCTGATGGCATGTCTCACCGAACAGTGGAAAAAATCATTACATCGCTTTGGTGAAAGAAAGATTATTACGCTTGATATTTCTAAGGATAGAGTTTGGCATGAAGCTGTCTTATCGAAAATGTGTGCTTTTGGGATCGATGATACTCATGTTCGTTGGATTAGAAGCTATCTTCTGGACCGTTTAATACAAGTTGTATTGGATGGATTCAAGTCTGATTTCCACAAAACAAATGTTAGTGTGCCCCAGGGCTCCGTTCTGTCTCCGAATCTTTTCCTCATTTTTATAAATGATCTTCTGTCTGTTACTTCTAATCCACTTAACTGTTTTGCTGACGACTCTACACTCAGCTTTTCATATTCGTTTGATGATTCACGTTCTTCGTCTTCGGGCGTACAATTGCAACGGCACCGTATGTCAAGCTCATTAAACTCCGATTTATACAGCATTGTCAAATGGGGTAATAAGAATCGTGTTAAATTTAATGCTTCTTAAACTCAATGCTGTCTTCTGTCGGTAAAGCTAAACATACCCCCATTGCCATTGTCCATGAATGGCACTTGCATCGAAGAAGCCGAAAAGCTCTCAGTACTCGGTATGTGTGTTAACGACGACCTCCGTTTAAAACGCCCATATATTACTGTTGCCAATAAAATTAAGTTTAAAAGAATTCATGAGTCATGTTTGGTGGTCATTATCGGAAACATCAAAAATGTAGCACAAAACCTAAATATCTGAGTATAATCATGAAAATCGAACTGGTCACTTAAAACCCAAACAAAACCAAAACCATTCTATTGCAAGTTTATTGCAACAAAGTGAAACTCTAGACCACAACATAACCCTGAGTCAAATCTCATTTCCCTGATTCATATATGAACACATTATTTTCTCTTAGAAAAAACCACGAAAAACTAATCAAGAAAACACTTTAAAGAAGCAATTGACCAACGTCCAATACTACACATTGTATCGAGTCTTTTGTCTTAAAAGGCAATATATTCTCCAGTCAATACCCATTTTCCACCAGTTTACAACATTATGAAAGTGCAAATTGGCCTTGTCCAGTGTGGTTTTCCATTTTTCTCTTTTTTCTGAATGAAAATCGATTTGCCCTTTCGTTGGCAATAAATTTTCATTTTTATCCATCCAAGCAACAAGCAAACTTCACTTTCCGATCGGTTATACATTCCCTTTAACATCGGAATCGGAATCTTCCACCAGGAGCTTAAAGAACCAGACATAATACAAAGATTGATGACTATATACTACCCGCGCTTTCCATTTTTCCTACGCCCAATCCTTCTCGATTACATAAGTCGGAAATGCTAATCGATCCGACGCGAAGGTGTGCGCAATCATGCGCCACTGAAGATTAAATAAAATTAGAATAAAAAAAGAAGAAATCTACAGCGCGGCGTATCTAATTGCAAACATACGGATTGCAGTATCAAGAAGTCCATTTGGCCAGCAGGAAACGTAATAGTAGACCAATATATGACATTCAACACCTTGCTGTTTCGAATGGCTACCGCAAGAAGAAAATACGTGGCAAAGCAGAACAAAAGTCACGAACTTTTTGAATGTTCCCGCCAAAATGCATGCATTTGTATCTTCATTCCAGCGATATGCTCAATAATTCATATTGTATGGAGATGAAGAAAGCCAATGAAAAACTGTTATAATGAATTATAATTAAATTTGAATTAGACAGTTGCGCACTGACGCATGAACGCTCGTGTGAACGTGAATTGCAATTAATATGGAAGATCATCAGCACTGTCCAGCAACAGAGCACCAGCGCAGTGAAGATACATGTTCGGGATGATGCACATTAGATGGTATGTTAAGAAAATCGTTTGCGATTATCTGCATGCTATAGATGAATTGTGTTGGAACATGGTACAGGAGCCATCGATACTTGTCCAATTTGATAGATATGCAACATGGAATGATACAATTTTTTTGAAGAATGTATGAAGATAGGCGTCTCGGGAGCAATGTGGTCAGGTAAATTATTATTTTGGTGTTGTGCTGGGATAATAGATAAATAATTGTACATGATTGTTTAATGAAGGCCTTAAATTGTTTGGCTGATATGTTTTAATTTTAAATGGCGCCACAGGCGTGGAGGCCTAAGACATGAAAACAGTTTTAGGTAATGGAAGATATAGAAGTTTGATCGATTTTAAGGTCACTTTCCGACAAATCAATTTTATTGGAAGCTGATACTAATATAAAAGAAGAAGATGAACTACTGTACAAAGGTTTGTGAAGACCTGGAAAATTCTTTCTAGTCACGATAGTAAGGTATAGCTTATAGTTGACGAACGGTTTGACAGATTTTGATGAAATTTTGTGTGTTTTGTTCTTTCTCGTCGGAGATGGTTCGAAGCATATTTTTTGCAGTAGCGAATTAACAAATATTTAATTAGATGGATTTGTTTTTAGGGAAGTTCGAAGAATGCATAAGAGATAATTTTTCACCCATGTGGAAGAGTGCAGACCACTCTCGAAAAGCAAAGGAGACTCTTTGTAAGACCTTGATCATCCCAGTCCTGCTCTATGGCTCCGACGACTTTATCGAAAGCGGATGAAGATATCCTAAGTTGTTTCGAGCTTAATTTTCTTCGCAAGATATTCAACCCCATCTGCGTTAACAGGCTTTGGAGGAGAAGGTTCAACCACGAACTATAAGAGCGGTACAGCGACATTGAACTGGTCAAAAAAAATACGTATATTACGTTTAAGATGACTAGGTCATGTAGAACGAATGGAAAACAATGATCCGGCTCGCAGGATCTTCGATTTCATCCCAGAGGGTAGACGCAGTCAAGGAAGACCTCGCCTTAGGTGGCGCGCTCAAGTAGAAGATGACCTCAACCAACTTGGAGTGCAAAACTGGAGGCAGCTAGCCAAAGACCGAGCTAACTGAAAAGGCATCTTGGTTGAGGCCCAGGTTTAACCAGCATTGTAGCGCCACCTAAGTAAGGAAGAGTGCAGCGGGCAAATCGTCTCTGAAGATCGTACCCAAACAAATCCACAAGCCTCACAAGCCGGTCATGTAAGAAAGTATTCTGATGAAAAACAATAGATATGCATCGGATGAACAAAACAATCGCTGATTCTTTGGGCTATGCATCAGATGAACCAACCAACCGCTGATTCTTTAGGCTAAGTAAATAATTGAGAAATAAAGCACTATCAAGAAGAACACTAATGATCCCGGTCCTGCTATATGGTGCAGAAGCATGGACCCTTTCAGAAGCCACCGTAGACTTCATTTACGATGGAGCGACCAGGTAAAGGGTGTATCGAGCCGGCTGAAGAGGCACATTAAACGAGGGCACCACGCTATGTATAGCGCCTCCAAAAGTAACAAAAAAAATAAAAATGGGTGTAGCGAATCTCACCATTTTGCAGCTAGTCTCCTTTTTCTTTTACCGACCGACGATTTTATTATAATGACTGCGACCACAACTCTTTCACTTCAGTAGTGCTTCGGGCTAAGCCCCCACCTATGTTGACTTCAGAAAACGTCCGGAGGCCTGGATTGGTCCAAGTCTGAGGGCCACAAAATAACACAGGCGTCGTTGCATTTGTTTGATACATGAAATGTTGCCTTTTTTCCGCAATAGATAGGCTTGTGTGGATAAGCAAAATATTATCCATTTCCTATGACAAAGGGATCAAGGTTCAGTTCCCTTTTAGAGCACCCTTTTTTGGGAACACTATCTCTTTTAATGATACAACAAATCCACTAAACTTTGTCTAAAAAAATACATCTCAAGCAGCCGTTTGTTTGTCCCTTTCCCTCCTGCAGATTCACAACACACACACAGAGGAATGGTCGAGAGTGCCTGGGGATGTCACCCCAATAAATTATGTTTAATTTCAGTAACTTTAATGTTATAGAGCCAGGTTGCCGCTTTAAAACTTTGTTTTTGAGTACACACTACACCAACTCTGTTCTCTAATATTTAACCTGAAAAGCATCTCAATTATTTCTTTATCCAAAACTTGTCATCTTAAACGACTTTCAAAGTCCCTAACCGCAAAGATGCGTAACTTTATTTCACTCATGTATTTGCTATTCCTACACAAATATTACAAATTATTGAACATGAACATCTTCAGCAGCAGTTCTTCCAAGATTAATTTAATTAATAATTTCTTCGACGCACGCAGGTTCTTCACTGAAAACCCGCGTATACTTTGATGTCTTACTTGGGCGCAAGCAGCATAGACCCACCTGCAGGTCCTAAATCAAATATTTATCATAGGTCGATAGACCGATAGCAAGAAACCAGGCACACGCACACAAAAATTGATAAATGGGATTTTTATTCCACCTTTTACTTTTTAATCGCTAAAGCACTCTCTGCATCCGATGCCGTTTCTAGAGGAAGATGAATCTTTAAAATTGAATTTTAATCGAAGTCCCGACTGCTTTGAAGTATACTTTCACGCCTCTCGCGCACGATCGACTATATTTGCAGCGAAATTCCCTAAATTCCCCTCACACCGGGAAGGATAGGATTAATTCCATGATAACTTAATGGGTGCACCAGTGTGCGCCTTGCAACACTTCGTCGAGTTGTTCTTTCAAAACAACTTAACAATATCTCTGGATCTTTGCTTCCTTCTATGTCTATAGCTCATGCCGGATAAATGTAATTTTTCTAATAAATCTTAAGCCACCTCATGCGTCGCATCTTTGCGATAATTTGTGTATCTACGCATTCATATCTCATAGAATGCTCATCTCTTTCGTTGGATGTCCCTTATTATAGGAAGTTTCATGAAGATATCACATCAAGAGGCAAGGTAATCATCCTTTTATCAAAGATCGATGGAGGTGTTTAATGAAATTTCGCACTTTGCTTAATTTAATCGCATCACACTGTGTCCAGGGTCCAGAGCTACAAAAGATTTTTATAATAGCGTTAGAGGTATGTTGATGCTGAAGCGATTCATAAGGCGGGAAAACATGGAGAATTCAAAAAATTCTCCCGCCAATCCATTATAAATGATTAATGAGGTGATCATAGGAGATATAAATTTAAGCTTCTGCACAGAGATTGGCAATGGAAGATTTTGTGCCTTTGGGGTTATTAATCAATGTGTCGTTGAGTCATTAATTTATAAAAGGAAAGAACAACAACACTGAGTGTGTCTATTGTATGAGAGGTGTTGCTTCGTGGTGGCTTTGAATGGGAAATTTCTTCGGAGAAGTTGGGAATTATGGAAAGAGAGGCCATCTTTGCTATTTGGAGTTGGGCGTATGGAGTGGACAGCAAGCGGAAGTCGATAGGGATCTGTTGAAAAGTGATCGTTTAGAATTTGACTTTATCGCCTAGATATGGGCAAGAGAGGAACATGAGTTTGAAATTTCTTGACAAAGGCGAAATTTTGCTGATTAGTGTTGGAAATTAAGGAAAAACTTTGAAGCAATTTTTAGTTTCTGTCCAATTAGCTTGGGCTTTGGGAAAAGGATCAGCATACCAGGTGAATTGACTTTGTTGTTGTTGTTGATAATAAATTTCATTGTGTTTCTGATATTTTTAAACTTCTGTTTCTTCAATAAGGGATTTTTGTGTTCTAGGAAGAATCATTAAACATTTGCTCATCGTTTGAAAAAGAGTTGGCACAGCAGCTCCATGAGGCCTAATAACATATTCTATCAACCATTTCAGTGTATAGGTGCAATGTTGGAAGGCAAAATTTACTCTTTGAAGAATTGTGGCTTTTTCGAACTTTTTCGCTAAAGTAAAAAAACAACTATAAATTATTGCTCTGGATGCAAGCCTGCAATCTGCTATCTGCAAACCGGCTATCTATACTCGGCTTGTCTTTGGGCAGTTCTATAGTTCAGGGTTAAATTTGGGCTTTAACCAATGAGTCTCACCAGTTAGACTTGGGCCTATAACAAAATTTGTGGGATTCAATTTCAAACAATGAAGCCACTTTTGTGGATCGCTTTACTGAATGCCAGTATGTGGACCAGACCAAAGATTTTACTATGCCATAGTGCTAGCTTACAATTTTGTCAAAAAAACATCTCTAATTTATATCCAATATTTTCCTGCAGGAACTAAATATATTTAAACTTTTGGCAACAAAAATATTTCCTGCCATTTATTACTTTTTTTCTGTTTTAATTAATGAATGAGAAAAAGTGCCAAACAAATTATGTTTGTTTTCTCCGATTTTGGACAAAATGACTATTTTTTTCTTTTGAAAACTTACAACTATTTTTTGTAGCTTGACTTGTTAAAATGATTCAACAAGTGAAGGATTTGTTTTTTATTGAAAATTCTTATGGTTTTTATTTTGTTACAGAAATGATTTTCACTTGTTAAACAAGTGGTTGTTGACTAGTTGACTTTTTGTTCTGTGTTTTAGGCCCCTGGCTTCTTGCTAAAAACCTTCAATTCATACTCCTAACAGTTGAAAATTCTTGTTATTTTAGTTCTTAAGGTGTGTCCACACCAAAGAAACATTTATTTAAAACATTTCAGAAATATTTCTTTGTTTGTGAAATGTTTTTTAAATGTTTCTGAAATGTTTATTTAGGTCTGGACGCTTCGCGCAACACTTCTGAAATGTTTCTCTGTTTCCCCTAACGGAGTGAGTGACAAGGCCAAACAAATAGCGTTTTTCAGGGCTTTGGCAGCCTGTAAGAAGTCTGTCACATACATTTTTGCACTCAGGGTAGCAAGAGCTTTCGGATGCGACTAATTTTAAGTGGTTTCTCAAAAGTCTAAAAACGTCAATAAAAACCGCGTTTTTGGCGGCGTCTGTCAGAGGTTAAGCATCTGTAAGACACCCGTCACATAGATTTTCGCACTCAGGGTGCTTAAAGCTTTTGGATGCGATTAATTTTAAGTGGTTTCCCAAAAGTCTAAAAACGTCAAAAAACGGGTTTTCGGTGGTGTCTGTAAGGGGTTTTGCTTTTGCACCTGTGAGACGTCAAACATTTTCGCACTTAGGGTATCGAGGGCGTTGGGATGCGATGCATTTACAATGGTAACATCAATATCATTTGGTTTCCCGATGCGATGCTATGATTGCTACTTTCCTTAAAATCCATCTTGAAGTACAAAACTGGATAAATAAAATGGGAAACAAATATACATTTCAGAAATATTTCTTAAAAATGTTTTTTAAACAAATGTTTCTTTGGTGTGGACACACCTTTAGGTCTTGAAGATTCCGACATTATGCAGATTTTGCTTAGTTTTAAGCCAGACGCTTTCAATTCGTAAAAGGTCAGAGCTACTGGAAGGCCGTTCCAATAAAGGAATTGCATGGCAAGAAGCATCCGGTTGAATTATATAAAGGGTCCGCCATCTAACGTTTTTTTTTTCAACTAGTGCTTATTTCGTGAATGGTAACACTTAGCTCATGTCTAATTTGACAGATAATTAGTTTCATCCTTCCGCTAAACGAATATGGTTGTGTATACGCTGGGAAATATTGCGACATTACTGCCTGCGATCGACTTAGAGAAGATGCCGATTTTGCCAAAAAAAAAAAAAAACATCTTTTCAGATGAAGCTCATTTTGATCTTGGCGGGTATGTAAATAACCAAAATTGTCGCATTTGGGGCACAGAAAACCCGCACGCATACATTGAAAAGCCGATACACCCACAACGGGTCACTGTTTGGTGCGGATTTTGGTCCAGAGGCATAATTGGGCCATTTTTCGAAAATGAGCAAGGAGTGGCCGTTACAGTCAATGGCGATCGTTATCGGGCCATGTTGAACGAATTTTTGTTCACAAAAATTGAAGAGGAGGATATTGGCAACATTTGGTTTCAACAGGACGGCGCTACGTGCCACACAGCCGAAGCTACACTCCATGTTGATGAAGCATTTTCAAAAAAAAAAAAAGTTATTTGGCGGACCCGTTAGCTTGAAGACGTGGTATTGATTGGATAAGCTCATTTTTCCATAATATATGTATGTCGGTACTTCGCAGCATATCATTAGAGATGCTGGAGACTTGACAGTTTTTTTAAGCTATTCCTTGTAAAAAGCGTCTTCCGCGCTTCTTAGTACAAACTGCGGACCTGTACTCAGCACTGCAAATAAAGGACGCCATTGACTTAAATCCCAGCTTTTGAGTCGTTTGGTCCTGTTAAGATGTCAAAAGTAGATTTTCGAAAATCCAATTTCCCGAATATCCAGAATCCCGGATTTTAGATTTTCGGGATTTTGGTTTTCGGGATTGTGTCCGTTTCGTTTTAGTCAATTTAATAATTCAAATATTTTTTTTAATAAAATTTAAACAAACATGTACGCACGAAAAGAATTATTTTTCTACCCTCAGGCTGTGTGTCAATTGCGTTAAAATGCTTGCTAAATTCGATCCCCAGGCTAATTTTTGACGTTTGCATCGAAATGGACACAATTTTAGCTTTTTTTAATCCACTATTCGCCTTTATTTCTCACATAAATAGTACATTTTTCCTAGAGAACAATTTTTATCTTAATTAAATTTATTACTTTTTATACGAATAACAGCTTAAAAAATATCAAGATAAAAATAAACTCAAATAAGTTCAATTTGTACTTGTTTTCAAATTAATGTTCACTAATAATTAATTTTTTTAATGCGCATTAATTTTAAAATTCTGCATTTCAAAATTTGAGGCAAAAACCGAGCCAAGTAAAGCGTTCGAAACTCGTGTTGTTTCAGTTATTACAGCGCAATTTAGAACAGATTTCCGGTTTTGTTTATCTTTTTAAAACTCTCTAGCCCAATCTCGAAGTTTTATTATAGGTCTAGACTTTTTTCCAATATCCACATTTATACTATTTCTACTGTTGTTTCTGACTTGCATTAAAACAAGAGATTTATAAACAACAAAACAAGTATATTTCAGTTTTTTTAATTAACCAAAATTCTTTTTAAATATTTATGTCATAGACATATAGTCCATCTATTTTGCATCTAAAAGAGAGTTGGTCGAACTATGCTCTTCTCTCATCTTTGTTTAAGAGAGAGCCGAATTGTAGCCATCTCATTAGCTTTCTCAAATTTATTTCTGTGTCTGTATCGAATTTATTTAATAAAGAGTAATTTCTTAATCGATGGTGATAGAAAAAGCTGCATCTAACAGCGAAGAAATCCCCGACATCACATCACGTTGAATAGGTCCAAAAAATATTACCAGACTTGATAGCTTCAGAGTTCTGGAAAAAGGTGGAGGATGATTCAAGATGGCTCAAGATTCTCACCTCCAAACTTATCAGCGATGGCGGTAATAATTCCAACATACAAAGGGGGTCAAGTTGCGATAGCTACCGTTCAATCTACCAATTTCAAACACAATGAAGATCGTGTTTGCGACGATCTGTGTGCTGGATCGAAGTTCCCGGAATATAGGAATGAAAATGGTAAATTATCAGGATTCCCGAGAGATTAGCACATTAAGTTGGTTGATTTTGAAAATGTATTCCAAAGACAGCCAATAGACCTGCTTTTAGTTGCCCTAGGGCAAGTCAAAATAAAAATAAGATACCTTGAAGAAGAGTCCGAAGAATTTCATATCAAAGTGGGTGTGCCCCAGGGAATCGTCTTGAGTGCTTTGCTTTTTTATTACAGCCGTTGTTTTTCTGCTAGACGGTAAGGTGACGAGCCCGAAAGTGAATTAATTATTCGATACTGACGGCGGAGCATTCACATAAACGAAGATCTTCTTTCCTATGAGCACTTCATGTATTGGTGGATATTTTGGAAGGAAATAGATAAAAATAGAAGTATCTTAAATCCATTAGTATTAGTAGATGCTGTGAGAACAGAGTTCTTAAGGTCAAACCATGCTATGGCGATGTTCCAAAACTTTTACGGGGGAAAGAGAGGCGAAAAAACAAATGGATCAACCATAGCGGCATCTGCATTTAGTTGGCCTGAAACAATAAACAATCTTAAACTGAGAGGCCTAAGTTTAATGACGAACCCTATACAAGGTGAGCCGAAACATGGTGCTTGAGTTGTGGTCCTGGTAAAGATTTTAACAATCATTGGAAGAAGAGTAAATAAATGACAAAGTTATTTATATAAACAATGATCGTCTGGCCTTGTTGGGATAAACTTTATACCCTTTTAGAATTCAAAGCACTGATTCTTAAAACAAAATGAGTTTTTTTGTCCAAATCTCTTCGGATTTAACTTTTCAATTGGAATGTAAGATACTTCTGTTACGGTGAGCTATTTTAATCGCCGCCATGTTGTGTAGTGCAGGTGTCATTAGCCTTGTCTTCAATCTATCCTACACCGAGGAGTATTCATTCGATCAGATGAAGAATAAGCGAATCAAGAATTCATCCACATTAACTGCTTCTGTTGGGTTGTTGGGTTTAATCTTCATTTTGATCTCTTTGGAAGTCACCATCACCTCACCATTGGACAGGAATTCCAAAGCTTAGTTTTCTATTGTTTTACGTTAAAAGAACGTAAGACAGGTAGAACTTTTCTACCACGAGTGATGTATTTTAGTGCTGGTGGAGTATCTGCAGATCCAAAGGCTCTATGTAGTATGTTACATCGGTGGCGGTGGAAAATATTTTAGCCATCGTAATCGTAGGTAATTACGATTCCTTGTACGGGACAAGTGATGGATGTGGATGCACAATGACCGAATGTGTTTGCGGTTTCGCGTAACCCGTAACATCGATTCCCATTTTATTGCTGTCCACTGACCTCGCGAGTAATTCCACAAGAGTCCCGAAAACACTTCAGTGCTCTGGGCAAATATAACTCCTGTAATCGGCCATGGTTAAAGTAGAAGATAAATTCCAGGAATTGGCATTAAATTGCTTCTGTTGAGCGTTACAATTTTCCACCTTGACCGTCATATTTCAATCGATTCGAACACACAATCGTTTTAGGGTCTTTGTCCTCGCCAAGACAGTCCCTGTAGTTTGGTCGTGAGGAAGCGTGCACATCGATTGATCTAATGCAGAATTGGCTCATTTGGACAATCTTCGTGAGAAGAAGGAAGACACATTATCTCTCTAGGGGGACAATTTTTTTTGGTTTCGTTTGGCTTTGCTCCATGGTTTGATTTTGTAATGACACAACGATTTGTATTCCTGGTTATAATGAAGTCAGTGCGTGTGTATCCGCTTCCTTTAGGATAAGATTTTCTTTTCGATTTTTTTATTTTTCTTTTTATGAATAATTCTGTCGCCGAGAAATAGAGTAATTTATGTGCATTTGGATTGCGAATAGCGAATGGTGTTTGTGATGATGGGAAAATCAGGAAATGGGCTACACTTGGATGTTCCATTGTATGTGAATTTGAAAAGCAAATATAGCAGCGCGCAACAGCGACTTGGAACTACAAGCAGACACTTCTGAGAGAAAATTTGTCAGTTGAATTGAAAGTAGATCGGAAACCGAGAACGAACAATAGAAAACGATGGGTCAATGGAAACTAACAAAGTGTGAATCACTGGAGAATTGACTACATTGTTGCTTGATCGAGATACTAATGACCAGTGAACAAACATCGAACTTGGAAGTTTTTCATGCTGAAACTGATATGATAGAGGAAACTTTTTTAATACTGCGATGTCGTTGAACTTTTGAAAATCTTGACTTCAAATCTGTCTTTAAGAAGTGTTGTTCACTCAAACCGAAGAAGAATATCTATTTTTTTTTAAATAAAGTCAATACCTTGACTTCGAAAAAGAAGATTCTGTACTTCGAAATAATGTCATATAAGTTCTACCCAAATGTCCGATCAGGGCGAAGAAATAGCGATTATAAAGTATTATTCGATCTCACTGACTTCAGAAAATAGATGGGACTTGATTTCTAAATTAATAATTTCAGTTTACGGCAAGGGTCAATCTTTGGTCCGTTTTTATTTTGTATACATACATGAATAAAAAGGAGCTTCTTAACAAACTTGTCTCAAAACCAATCGAAGATTGACAATGCAAAATCGTTATGTCCAGAAAATTGGGTTTCTATTAAAAAAAAAAACTATTAAAGAGAGACAGACATTTAAGAGGGGAGTATAACGGGGTAGAAGTATTAAGACTTTTGAGTTCTCTATAAAAAAATCGAATCAATTTTAACTGAAAATTAAAACCTATTTAATTAAGCCTAATATGACAAATAAAAATTAAAATATTTAAAAAAGTTTCGACTTAGAAACACATATTTTTAAGCTTGTAGTTATTATTAATTATTGTTAATTTATTATTTAAGTTTATTATAAAATTCTCTAGGAATATCACAACATTTTCTACTAATATCATATATTGTCTTTCGGAAATTGTAGGACCATTTTTTCACGCAGTTTTTTAGAGTTTATAAATAAACAGATAAACATTAAATTTGAAAAAATATAGTCACAGTTTAAAAAAAACTGTCGAAAAGTCAAAAACAGATTTTTAAAAATTAATTTTAAATAGAAAAAATCTTAGCCATAGCTAAGGTTTGATAGACAAATGATCAAACACGTACAAATTTTTAAGAAGATCGGTTTAGCCGTTAAGGTTACAGAACCTTACTGTTTCTTTTTTTTTTCTTTGTAAAAAAAGATTTTGGACTTCTGTATCATATTAAAGTTAATTTTAATTTAATTAATTTCCTTCTAGTATAGTACCGTCAAATTAATTAAAAAAGAGGATATCACAATCAACTGGCAAATAGCACAAAACAAGTAAGGGGGAAAACTGTCCTCAATTCAATGCTTTAAAAAATTAGCTTTCTCATAAAATAAACAAAATGTTAAAATATCACATAAGCCTCAGGGAACTAAAAAACGTTGAGATACTACTGAATATAAAGTTATGTTTTTTTATGATTCCCCGTTGTTGAGTATTATCTGAGCTCTTAAGCCGCTTATTTGTTCAAACATCAAAATCCACAATCTTAGCTCTTCAGCCAAAATATAGTTTCAATTCGAATCTTCAAAAAAGACTGATTTAAATTCCAAGTACTGAGCCTACACAGGTAAACTTAATTTTATCTTATTATTTACTAGCGGATCCGGCGGACTTTGTCTCGCCCCAATTTAACGCCTTCAGATAAACTCCAGATTGCAAATAAAACAGATTATTCAAAATTCAATGTGATTTCACAATTATTGGAACAATTGCACACAAAATTCTAGAAAATAAATCAATTTTCGGTTTTTCCAATTTCCCGACTTTTTCGGAGGGTTTTCCCAAATTTCCTTCCTTAAAACCTTCTCCTGGCAATAACGAACAACTACTGACAAAAAATTTGAGCCAAATCTTATTTTATGAATTATTATACATTTTTTTATATATATAGATTGGGTTCTCTCTCATATAAAAGAGGTATCACAATCAAATAAAAAATATCACAATGAAAGACAGAGTGAAAATCTAAGCTAATAACAATTTATGGAGCAATTCATTGCTTAAACAAACTAAATGATGTTTTTTGTCATAATTCAAATATAAAAAAAACACAATATCATATAAATTATAAAGAACTAAAACACGTTGTGATATTAAACATATGTATAAGAGTATCCCATCAAACTCCAAAAAACCTATTTACCACCAGAGTATCACAATAAGAGATCACAATCACATATCACAAAGACATCATATTAATTATCATAAGAGATCATTTAAATATCAATTTGACACAGATGTTTAAGTAAAGTTTCTGAACTCAACTAGTTTCGAATATTTACTCATTATTTTCTCAGCAATTTATCACTGTCATGTCATGCAATTTAAAACACTTAACGTGTCCGTTGGTCTTTCTTGCTGTAAACCTCTTCTACTTAAATGCCACCCAGAAATAAGAACTTGCACCTTTAAGATTATGTAAATTAAAAGAACTGGATCAACCTTTGCCTAAAGAACACACAGCTTAAGATAATTCGAGTTATACTGCAACGCCCATTTGGATTCAAAATTTATTGGTTAAATCACGCAAATCTTCAATCCAGTAGTTGATGGCTAAAATATTATCTCAAGGAAGTTGCACTTTCATGTTTGTCTTGCTGGCCTTAGTGAAAATGCTTACCCCAAGATGTCCGTAAGTTGACGGAATTATGACTTACAACACCTAACTCTAATAAATTAATTTCTTGTACTTCCCTATAAAAAAAAAACACAGAAGAACTAATTTATTAACATTATTAATTTGCATAAAAAACGCTCCTGCCTTCAATTGAAACGAGTTTCTTGCGGCCCAGGTTAAGCAAATTGAGGTTTAATTACGACGAAGACGATGCCTCACCTAGTTGATGCAGTGTCGGAATAATCAGAAGCAAGAAATTGTTTTTTTATGACACCATAAAATGCAACATTGCAGGTGATTAGAAGATTGAAGATTCTCTTCAGCAATTGGATTCACCTAGCATTAGATGCCGAGGTGAATTGGTGCAATTAAAAAGCTTTTAACATACGGATTGTAAGTTCTCGAACCGAAGCTAGTTTCAGCGGTCATTTATAAAGACGAAGATACAGTTTCTCTTTAAAAAGATATTAATAAAACGTCATTTCGAAAAAAAATGTTGAAAAAATTATGGGAAGCCTTAAAAAATGTAATGTAAAATGTTTAGTATCACAACGTTTTTTTAGTTCTGTGATATTGTGATAATTATTTTATTTTGTATTATATGGAAACACATCATTTGGTTTGTTTAAGCATTGATGTATAAGTTGTTGTTTGAACTGATTTTTCACTCTGCTTTTATTGTGATATTTTTTAGTTGATTGTGATACCTCTTTATATAAGTGATAACGTGTTTTTTGATTTGCTTATGTATTAAAACTAAGGTTTGAATTGTGTTTACATCATAAAGGACATTGTGATACGTGTTTGTGATATTACTAAGAAACGTTCAAAAGACTCAAAATAAAACTGAGTTTGAATAAACTAAACCATTTTCACTTGATCAACTATTTACGAAAACGCCTTGAAAAATAACCTCTTCTCCAAGACTTCTCTAGTTAGACAAAAAAAATATAAAATTTATGATCCATGTGGCATTAAAAACAGCAAAAATGTAATCACCTCTCATCATTTCCCCGCGCAAAAGAAAATACACACACAAAACCAAAGAAGATTACCATATTCAGATACTTAGGGGGAAAAATCAAGAGAAAAGTCAAGGCCGAAAGCCATCAAAACTAACAAGACCATTGTTCCGGCTAAGCGCGTAGCAACCACAATTACTGTGTGTACCTCCTGTACCTCCTATTTTATCTGCCATCGCATCTTTGGTGTTTCTTTGGATTTAATTTTTTTTTTCATCATTTTCATATAGAAAAACAAAAATAATTGACATTTGTTTATAAAATATCAGAAAGAGGAAACGAACTTAAGGATATCGGTGCTGCCACAAACGGACGATTCTATAAGCATACACGTGAACATGTTCAACAAGCCATGAAACTGCCATGCAGCTACTTTACGACCATTCATACTGCAAAATGTGTGGTGTTTGCTTCCTTGTGTGTTGGCTCTTGTCATATTTTTAGCAATAAAAGTGTTCATGGTTTCCTCCAGCCCGAGACGGGACACAGATTTTCTTAAAAAAAAAGAATTTTCCTTAATGTTCCTCATATGGTGTTGAGGCGGGAAATGGCGGTTTCTTTTTCCCCGTCTGTCTTCTGGAATGCCAGCGAAACACTAACGAACCTTTTTTTGTAGCTTTTACTTTGGCCAAAGGTTTAACATGCGTAAAGGACGCGCAATACACAATGTCCAAGTTATCGATTTACAATATTTCATAATTTTTGTAAGAACACACAACTTGGAGGGGGAAAAGGAGTTTCGAAAGAGAAGTATCTTTATAGATTATCCAGCTAACCAGCTTAGCCTACGTGTCCTTGTTCTATATGCAAATTCTATCAAAATTAGTTGTATAGGGTAGGTTATTGATGTTTGGCCTTTTATGAAAGAAATATTAGATCATGAATCTAATCAAAATAATTTACGTTATATTGCCATCGACAATTATTAAAAAAAAAAAAAAAACTGCAACTTAATGGAAAATAATCGGGACTCGTCAAGAGATTTGCCTATTGGTTTGATTGATATTGAAACAATGTTTCGATAGATGCATAAATGTGATTTGGGATGCCTCAAGTAACGTCAAGTTCTGGGAATCTAAGTGTGGACGATCATGAGTGTACACGTAAGTCAAAGCAGATATGGTAGGATGCCCCGCAGGGTCACCAAAGCGCAGGGAAGCATGTTGAGTCCTTTATTCTTTGAAAGCGATGCCCATTGTCTGATCCACACAGGCCTATTCCGGACACTTATTTAAAAGCTAAGATCTATGATCAATATCGAGGGGTCTTGTGATCCCGACCACGATCATGTGTCAGTTCAAGGTGGATGAAATTTCGGATGTATAAAGTTTCGGAAAAACTATGTCATCTTCTGTGATTGAAAAATGCCTTCTTAGCTGATCATTAAACGCTTACAAAGCATTTGACAATGTTTAAAACGTATTAGAATAAATTGGCGGAGCTGAAATGAAGGTGTTTTGCCTGTCAGCGAGAGTGACAAAACGAGATCGAATAAGGAGCAAGTATGTAAATCCTTGGAAGTTTCTTCATTTATGACATCAGCTTGGACAAATACAGCATAACAAACTTAGCTGATATCTCTTTTGAAGGAAGATACTCTGAGAAGAAAGTGTATTAGACAATTTTAACGTTCCAAGAGTATTGGAAAAAATGCAGGAACAAAAAATATTGGATCAAATAATTCGAAAGGCTTGCTGACGTTTTCTTAGGTCAACCTTGCGAAGAGCAGACAGAGCACTGAAAGTCTAAGTAGGGAGCGTTGTGATCCATGTTCCAGAAATCATTGCAGTGGTTTAAACAAGAAGAGGAAGAAGGAGTTGTTTTTGTTATGTTGAAAGAAATTTTGTGAATTGTTAATTGAATCAGCTCGCACGCTAAACGTATGTTTGTATTTTATGTTAATAGTTAATACTTCTTTGAACCTATAAAAAGAGTTATACTGGTCATTTAGACGTACATTTTTTTTTGTCAAATGTATTGGAATGAAGAAACTAATTTGTAGCGTGGACTTTCAGCCACTTATGCTATTGAAAAATAAGCGAAATAAAAAGTTGATTAAGAAGTTTGGCTAAATGAAAACTATTTCGTTAAAAATTGCGAAGTAAAACTTCGCGGTACAAATTTGTTGAAATAAAACCCTCCTTAAAATGAGAAACGAGGTTTTCTACTTTAAAACTGAGATTTCTCAAAAAGTTTTGTGATTTAAAGATTAAAAGCCGCATGATTTAGTAATCCGTGAAACTTTGTTTTTTTTTTTATATAAATAAATTGTTGTAAACGCAGACTTCTCTATTAAACCCAGGGTTATGGGGTTTGATAATATTTCCCCTGACTTTGTGAAAACTGTTCTTCACATTATCCTCTTTGTGTTTTCTGTTTTCCCATTCTCTGCCCTTTCTTCTGTTTTGTCCTGTATTAATGTCGTCTTGTGTGTTGTCTTGTAATTGTCTGAGTCAGTCGATGGCCTCAGTAGACAGTGCTCATAAGTGTCTCACTTCGTAGATTTATCTACGTAGCAGATCCATGTGTAATGTAATGACCCATATATTCAGTATCATAATAATGACATCTTTATACACTTTTCTTTAAAAAAAAATTAAATAATGCAAAACTCAAAAAGAGCAACGAATTCCAAACACAGTTTTTAAATACTTTGCAGTTTGGCTTTGGTACCATGCGTAGCTCCGCTTATTTAGGACTTTCTGAAGATATACGCGTGCAATCAATGCTAATTATATAACTGTGATAAAACTATTGGACTTTCTCAAAGCATTTAACAATACTAACATTCTCTGTGATAAGCTCTGGCAATATTTTAACCTCTGTGATACTTGATATACTGATTGGTTCATAATATGGCAAATAGAATACAATTTTGTTCCATAGAAAATTATCCTCATTCTTTGATGTTAATAAGGATGTTCCTCAAGGATCAATTCTCGGTCCATTACTGTTTTCAATGTTTATTAAGGACTTCGCATCCATTGTTTCTTTCATTTACACTACAGGGTCTTTCAATTTCATCCGTCAATTTTTTACTTGCGATTATAGGGACTATAAGGCAAGTTATGCATTCGTAAAAAAAAAAAAATTCTAACAATCAAACATGATATTACGATGATAGAGAAGTCAAAAAAAGTGGGTCCGGAAATTCCGTCCGTCTGTCTGTCTGTCTGTCTGTCTGTCTGTCTGTCTGTCTGTCTGTCTGTCCGTATCGATATCTACAGCCTAAACGGTTGGGCCGATTTGATTCAAACTTGGTATATAGTATTTTTAGAGTGCTCTACCCGACAGTTTTTGGAATTGGCATTCTAGCTCCAAAACTAACGGTACCTGCCATATAACTTTTATTAAAAAACTTATTTTTCTCGAAAACGGCTCCTACGATTTTGATTAAACTTTCAGAATGATGTTTTCTGTGCAAAATCTATCTTTTAATTTTAATGGATTTTTCAGAAAAAGTTTTATAACGGTACCTCCCATATGACCGGTTTTTTTTAAATCAGACTTTCTCTTGACGGATTTTGATGAAATAATATGTAGTGTTTTATGATTTAAATAATATTGCTTATCAAAATTTTAAATATAAATTTTAATAATTTTTTTTAAAAAATATTTTGTTTTTTGAATATTTTGAGAACGGATCTATAGATTTTTTTTTAAATTTTTCTCCTAGTATAAACTATAGATTTCTTAAAATTGACATACTAAAAAAAATTTTAAAATATGTTTTCGAAAAGTTTTTCAAAAAAAACATTTTTTTTGAAAAAACTGGTCGAACGATTTTGAAATGAAAAATTCATAAAATAGAAAACAGTAAAAGAAATAAGATGGCTTACAACATTTTTTCCAAAAAACGTTATGAGTAGTGTTTTTTTGAATTCATAATTTTTTTTCCCAACATTTTATTTCATATTGCTCGGCTAAGCCCTAGCCAAGCCATTAGTCAAATAAAAGAAAGTGACAACCTACATTACATACATACTTACGTATTTTAAAGTATTTTTCATCATCATAAAAGCACAGAATAAATAAGGAAGCCTTTGATAAACATACAAAAACAACTAACAAATAAAAAAAACTATTCGATTACTACTGAAGGCAAAAATTTCAATCGAGAAAACAAAAGTTTACACCTTCCTATAAATAAACAAAACCACTGTGTTAACTTTTAATATTGTCTCTATACCTACTGGCTTAACAGTAGTTGGAACACGTATTTTAATTTTAGTACCTACCTTCCTTCCAACCTTATTATAGGTACCTAAATCCTTTATAAATTCCATTGGTCCCATATTGGGACGTATAAAGGTCCCTTTACCTAGCATTATTGCCATACTGCTGATTCCGACGAATCTTTATGCCAGTTGTTCAAATTTTTCCATACCAAAATGAAAATTTAACTGAAAAAAGTCCTTTGTATCTTTCTATTAGCAAATTATATTATAAACAGTAAGCAGCAAGTGGAAAGATAATACTACACTAAAAAACTGCAAAAGCTAACAATCCTATATATTTATGTGTTTATCCCTTTGTCGTGACGCATGTTCGTTCGAGCTTCACCCCAAAACGATTCTAAGGAAGTTGCACATCATACAAAAAATATTAAAATAAAATCTTTGTCAAAAAGACGCCTGCACTTAAAAAGGATTAGCACATAAGAGCAAGTACGTGCGACCCAGTCGTGCCTTTTATTTGTTTATTATTTAGTCACGGATGCCAAATCACCAGGATAAGTTACATGTTTAAACAGCACATCTAAATGATACAAATTTAATATCAAAATGAGTGTTCGTTAGTGAAAACTTTGAAAAAACTAAAGCCATGCCAATATCTTAACATCACATTTTCCTGATTTTCCTCTCATTTCATTTAACTGCTAAGTTGAATATGTATGAAAGCCATGCAAAAATATTCTTGGCATCTTCAATATCTTAATAAACTGGGTATACCCACAACCCACATAGGTTCCATTACTTCCTGAGTTTATACTGGCTTAGAGGAATATTTATAACAAAACAAATTTATTGTTCCAAGTCAAAACTAGGTGAAATTCTGTCATTCATATCTGTCAAAGTTTCCGTTGATTCATGTGTCCTATATGTTTTTAATATTCGTAAGTTTACCTGTACATCATCATATTGATGCTGGTCCTTCTTCTTTAAAATAAAGAATCTGATCTATTTGATTGATAACATTAATTTCTGCTCTTCAAATGTCTATAATAATGCGACCTTCTATACACACCTGGCTTGACTTTATACTCTCAAGCTTTGGAATGATTTGTCCCTTTCAAAATGAGCTGTCTGCACAGCAACTGTTAGATAAAAAGAAAAAAATTAAATCATCCAAGCCCATTCCTTACCATCCACACCACCAAACTCAACAACACATGCAATGTTAGATCAATCGATTTGCCTTTAGTAATGGCATATCCAAAACTAAGAAACATTAAAGTACAAGCCAAAAAAGAAATAATTCCATACTAATTAATGAAACATAGGGTAACACACAATTCCGTCCATGTCGTCCCACACAGCTTCTCTGTATCGTTTTTCTCTTTAATTTAAAATCTATGTTTGCATATACCGCTGATCATCATAATTTCATATTTGTTTGCTGTAACCATAAAATAACGTATTTTTGTTTTCTTTTTGCATTTCTAGATCGGCCAACTACTATCGTTCGACAAATGTCTGCGAGCTCTCCGAAATGGATCGAATCACTTTGGCCGGATCAAGTGCATTCCAGGCGTTCGAGGGTATCGATTATCTGGAGAACAACTGCGCCGAAGAACCAAATAAACTGTGCGAGTTCAAGCGTTTGTCGGGCAGAATATTGAAGACCGTCGATTCGGTGTATCAGGATGTTGGCAGCATTGATGAATGCCGTGATTTGTGCCTTAACTCACCGTACAGGTAAGTGTAGTTGGTTGGTGGTACTGGTGGTCAATTATGATGCGGATCGGGTAATATCTATAAGACTTTTTGCCATGATGACGATTTTTTTTATCAAAAATAATAATTACTCTCCATGACGACGACGGACGGGGTGATGAAGATGGAGATGCGACTGGTTTACTAATTAGAGATCCTTGTTCTCCGTGGAGGTATCCATTTCTAACGCTTGTCAGGTGTGTGTGTACGCCGCGCCACACCACCACCGTGCAACGGAGAATAGATCTGCGGACACAGAAAAAGTGGGTTGAATGAAGATTAATCTAACAGAGTGGACGTGGCTTGGTTTGCATATTATCGTGTCCGGAAATGGTAGTGCTTACAGATGTGGATTTAATGTATGTTCGTGTGAACAAGGCTTTTGCGTGTAGGATGGATGGAACAAATCTCCAGAAGATTACACGCGCGTTGCAATGCTGTGAGTGATAACCGAAGGAACGAGAAATGGCCAGGCTCTATGGAGTCTCCATTTCTTTCTCTTTGTATAGGCATTAGATATGCATTGAGGACGAGATTGTTTTGAAAAAAAAATAAAAAAAAAATAGGAAAACAGGTTCGAGTTCCATAGAAATGTTTGGTTTGTACACAAATTTACCGCTAAGTGAGGTTAAGCGAAATCGTAAACACAAAGTGTTGCCAGCAAGTGTGACAGGTTTCTGGAGTTTTTAATCAGGTGCAATATAGGAACTAGGAGGCCATCAGCAACCTCATCATCCTTGGGGAACACACACAACAGAGATGTTATTTTGTGGTGGAAAATGAAGAGAAAACCTTTTAATCTAACAAGCTGTCGCTGCGTCGAGATTGGCCGTGACGAATTGACTTGACGCTATGCAATTGAACATGCTCATTTAAACAGATTAAGGCTGCGTGTCAAGGATGTCTTGATTAGGTTTTGAACATGACGCCGCGCCGGCCGTGTCAGTGGATGGTTTTCGTATGGAATTGGGTGAAAGGTGAAATATAGTAATGGGCAAGGTTTTTAGAAGAGGAAATGGTGCTTGTGTAAATTTGGAACATGAGAATAAGGATACGTCGTCGTCGTGGCTCATGTGTGATGACAGTCTGTGGGATTTGTAAGCTTCAATTATTCCACAGCATGAATACGAAAGAAAACATAGGCGCATTTCAAGTTTTCTTGAAGTAAAACTTCCGTTAGTCATAGAGTGTTCTAATAAGAGCTTCCTAACTTGTTTTTAAATAAAACAAAATAAAAGTCTATGAGGAAAATCTGTATTTGAGTTGTTGGTTTGGTTCATGCCATTTAATGTTTAAAGATAATTTCCTTCAAATGTTGCCCCCGACTAACTTTTAAATGGTTTTTTCAAGCATATTGGCTGGTATTTCATGAAAAACTGGAGTTGTTGGCTTCCAAAGCTTAAAATTAATGCAATGCTATCAAATCACAATATCTTGGTGGCCAATTAACAGGACCATCTTTTGAGATGATGTTTTCATCGAACTTTTTTCTTAACAAAGCGATTGATTCGTTTGCTATATGGCATGTAGCGCCATACAGCATTGGAGCATTGCTTTTTAGCACTTTCTTTTAATAGTAACAAAGGCTCCTACGGCATTTTTAACGAAAAGCGGACCGATGTGCCGCCTGCTCATAACCTCAGCAAAACAATGCGTTTTTAGGGTTGCATTGGATTGCCTTTGGCTGTTCATCAGCTCAAAAAACAGCAACAAAATAAATTGCACGACTTGCACGTACTTGCTCATATGTGCGGTCACATTGTAGAATAAAATTTAAAATTTAAAGTTAACTTCAAAGCATTTATTGGGTTTTTGTGACTTTTGATTGTTTGAATGTAGTACGTTATTATATTGAGTGAAATAATTTAAACATCATTTAACTTCTTTAAGAAATTTTAAAAAGTGTGAATATTTTTTTTCAAAATCGTAGGAACGGTTTTTAAATAAAACGTTTTTTTTTTAATTAAAAAAAATTATTTAAGAATACAAACTTAAGCACAAAAATAACATACATTTAAAAAGAATATTATTTCAAAATACTGATTTTTTTCAAAAAAAAAAAAAAAAATAAAAAAAATATTAAAAATATAGAAAAAAAGTTAAAAAAAATTTAATGAGAAATTACATTGGCTATCTAACCTTCTTGAATATCAATTTTGATAGTAATCAGATCAACAGTTTTCGAGAAAGTCGAAGAAAAAAACCGGTCCTATGAGAGGTACCGTTTTTAGTCCACCATATTACATTTTTTTTCACCAAAATATAATACTTACTTACTTCTTGGAGCCGTTTTCAAAAAAAAAAAAAGCTTTTACATAACGGTTATATGACAGGCACCGTTATTTTTTGAGCTAAAACAAAATTGAATCTGTAAAATGTCAAAATAAACTTAAGTTCTAAATTTGAAGACGATTGGCCGTTTAGGCTACAGTCCAAAATACATCCGTACAGACAGACAGAGAGACAAACGGACAGAACTTTGCACAGTTACTCAAATATGTTTCTCTATCATCGTAATGTCATGTTTGATTGTTATCTCGAAATTTTTAAACGAATGCATAACTTACATTCTTAATTAATAACTTAATTGCTTCAAACTATTTTTCGATGAAAGAATGGATCAATGGATCTTTCAAGGTGCCATCGGAATGTTTTTTTTAACTTTGTTCCTAATTTCTCGCTGGACTTACGATTTTGCATCTGCATGTATTTTTAATTAAGCTTAATTCTTAATTGTAGTTTTGATTCGAGTTGTTCATCAAACTTCAAGCGACTGCAGCGCCATCTGCATGTTTATTTTAATTGAGCTTTGTTGCTTATTGAGCTAGAATTATGAAATTTGGAAGGTATGTATACATGTTCTTCTTAGGCTCTCATTGAGACAGAAAATTGAAATTGACATTTCTTAACGTTACTGGCTGGAGAAGCTTGTTGGTTGAGACCCAGGTCCATCCAGGACTATAGCGCCACCTAAGGTAAGGTAAGGTAACGTTACAAACTTTAAGCGACTGCCGCGCCATTAAGGCAAGTTTAGGATTCGTAAATATACAAAAAATTGATTTAACAATCAAAAAATGATATTACGATCATAGAGAAGCTTCTAAGTACCCAAATCAATTCTGCATACCAACATTATGAATAATTATTTTTTTTTTCTTGTCTATAATTATTTTTTTGTTGACTTTTCAATATTTTTAGAACTAATCAAAAAAAAATATTTAAAATTGATAAGTTGTATATTAACAAACTGCTTATAAGAAACGGCATACCAAAATCTGAATTTTTTTTTTAACGAAAACTTACAAACAGTAACTTAGTCCGGGGTTCGGGTATTTTTACTTAAAACTGTTAAGTGATGTGGTTTGACACTTTTTATAAGTTCAGACCGTGTTATTTTTCTACGTAAATGTTACTTGTTTCTTTCAAAAATCTAGAGTGCCAATGTGAATAGGCTAATAAGAGCAATTACGTGCGACCCAGTAGTGCCCATTTTTTTTAACTTTGTATCGTAATGAAGTAGAGGTTTCAATTTTTTTACATTTACAGCTAAGGTTATAGAATTTTTAAAATCAATCATTTTTGTTTCTAGTTTTGATTATACATACAAAATGTTTATTATTCTACTGCGACACAAAATCAATCGAAAACAGCGCCACCTGTAGGTTTTTTATTTTGATTCGTTCTATTCTATTCTATTGTGATACAAAAATCTATCGAGGACAGGCCATAATATTTTTTTTTTTTTAATAATAAATTTTGTTCCTTATTGAGCTAGATATACATATAAGAATTTTTAAATACTGTATTCTTCCAAAATTTATCGACTACAGTGCCCTCTACGTACTTTTTTTTAATCTTCCTTTTTTTCAAATGACAGATTTAGGCTTTTGTACGGTTTATAATCCGAATGAATTTCTTTAAACCAAAAGAAAAGACAAAGAAAAATTCCCGACGCACAAAAGAGCCAATTACAAAAATATGGCGGTTTGTCGAGACGAGAGTTAAATGGCGCTATCAACACAAATATTATTGTATGAACTTACGCCATGAAAAGTTCTCTATCTTTCTATAATTTTTCGATCCACATTTTCAACTACAATTTTATTTGATGTTTTTTTTATTTTTTTTTTTTGACGTCAAACATGACTCAAGAACATAACCCATTTACAATCTCATGTGGCAAGAGTGAACCCTCATGCCTCATCATTGACATCATACATTATGCTTATCTTCAAACTCTTTTTAATGAGACACACATCTTGCACCTAATCAATCTATTTGTTTTTTTTTTCCTCAAAAACAGATGCCATTCATACGACTTTGGTGACACCGGAGACATGGTATGCCGTCTCAGCCATCATTCACGCGCCACTCTATCCGACGTCCAAGAGCCCTACCTGGAAGTGCCCGAAGCCGCTACCTATGAACTATCATCATGCTACAATGTAACCATCGAGTGCGGAGCTGGCGATATGATTGCCCGCATTCGCACATCCAAACTGTTTGATGGCAAAGTCTACGCCAAGGGCTCACCCAAGTCATGCTCCGTTGATGTAAAGACCTCGCTTGACTTTGAACTTCGCATGGGCTACAACGACCTCGAGTGCAATGTCCGCCAAAGCGGTTCGGGCCGATACATGAACGACGTAGTCATCCAGCACCACGACACCATTGTTACTTCCTCGGATTTGGGTCTGGCTGTGACCTGTCAGTATGATCTCACCAACAAGTCGGTATCGAATGAAGTTGATTTGGGTGTTAAGGGTGACATTGAGCCAGCACTGTCCGAAGAAGTGATTGTCGATTCACCAAATGTCATCATGAAGATTACATCTCGTGATGGCGGTGACGTCATGCGATCAGCCGAAGTCGGTGATCCCTTGGCGCTGAAATTTGAAATCCTCGACGAACAGAGTCCCTATGAGATTTTCGTACGCGAACTAGTCGCCATGGATGGCAGTGATAATGCCGAGATCACTCTTATCGATTCGAATGGCTGCCCCACCGATCACTTTATCATGGGACCCATCTATAAGAGCTCGCTTACCGGCAAGATTCTTTTGTCACACTTCGATGCATTCAAATTCCCATCGTCTGAGGTTGTGCAATTCCGTGCTTTGGTCACTCCGTGCATGCCGTCGTGTGAGCCGGTGCAGTGCGACCAGGAGGATGCCGGTGGGGAGTTCAAGTCATTGTTATCGCTTGGACGCAGGAGGCGATCAATTGCTAATGCCACAGGTGAGTTACGGAGTGTGGTGCGAGAAATTATCTCCATCAGTATGATGGTCATGGT
This sequence comes from Platycheirus rosarum, assembly GCA_963971375.1. Taxonomy (NCBI): domain Eukaryota; kingdom Metazoa; phylum Arthropoda; class Insecta; order Diptera; family Syrphidae; genus Platycheirus; species Platycheirus rosarum. Next base: position 122,450,801 of record OZ020509.1, on the reverse strand, counting down.
TAACTAATTTTTGCTCTGATTGTTTGTTAATTTTGTTTTTATTTTAAAATAATTTTTTTATTTTATTTTTTTAGTTGTTTATAGTGAGAGAAGGTCACGTCGGGAAGCGGTCACCAGCAAACAACCAAGCCAGGAGGATATGATGTTGGTGCAATCCATTCAGATTACTGACAAATTCGGCTTCGAGAAGCAACAACTGACAAAATCCACCGGATACGATGGCAGCGAAACGGTGTTCATATCTGGCGATGCCGCTCAAGGATTCTGTGTGAATGCAATTGGTGAGTAGTGCAACCAGGAGTGTAAACTCATCTGTGTTTTGAGAAGATAGATTGGCAAGAAGGCAATCGGGCGTAACGAAATCGTTTTGTTGAATTAAGTTGTGTGTGTCTGGGGAGATGGAAAGAGGGAAGTGTGTCTAAGATAACTGAGGCCAAATGGAATTTAAGGCTCCTACGTCCCTCCGGACCTGGTTCTGGATAATAAGTGGAAATTTAGTAATTGAAATCGATCGGATTTCATGTAGCAACATTGTAACTTTGTAGTTACGAGCGTTGCAAATCGAAAAACACGATGGAATGGAATTATAAGGAAAACATGAAAAAGTGATGTTGAAGGGCGGATTTTAATGATAAGTTTGTAGAGTACATTAGGAAATGTTGCAACAACCAAGCAATTGGCCTTTCTGATGCGCAAGGTTGTACAACTTTTGTACATATTTTTTTCCCAATAATTTTAGATTGTTTAATGTTCCTTTAGCATCGTAAAAGATTGGTCCCTTCACTTGGGTATCTTTAGGAGCCATAAGAGCACAGTTTCTGAACTTAATTATGATCCAGATGCTGCAAAGTCAATTAGTCAGAAGGACTCGTGGTTCTTTCTTCAATTTCTTCTTAAAAACTACCGAATTCTGAGTTAAAAAGAAGAACTAACTGTTTTTTTTTTATATAATTCCAGGACTCATCGTGGCCGGGACAGTCTTCCTGCTGGCACAATTGGCAGTCATTTCCATCTGGACCTACTTATACCAGCGTCGCAGAAAACAGCACAGCTACGCCAACGAAGGCGTCAGCACTTCCTCATCATCATATGGCTCATCGCCATCAACTATCGTCACAACAGCACCCAATGCCACCCTAAACAGCAGCCGTTCCGAATCCCTTTGTAAATTATATGACAGCGGTTTTGCTGGACGGCATGGCCGACAGTTTTAAAGAAAATACAACCGACAAGAAAAACAAAGGAACTCAGTGAAAATAAGAATCTCCCGTTTTGAGGAAAAATAGGTTTCTTTTTTAAACAAAAAATCATAACGAATCTATAAAATCTTTTTTTTTTAATCCTTGATCACCCCCGCCAACAAACTTCAAGTCTGTTTGGCACAAAATTTCTATTCATGTGAGCCATTTATCAGTTTGTTACTTCCCTGCCGCATAATGCATTTAATTTAAATATTTTAAATAAATTGCATTTTTTTTTAATAATTAAAAATTAATTGTAAAGAAAAATATATAAAAAAAATATCAACTGCTCAAATTTGCCAATAAGTGTGTTTTATCAAAGCAATCGAATTATAGAGTATTGAGAAATCATGGTGCCGGAATTATAGCAAGGGCAATATTAATTTTAAAAATATATATAAAAAACAAATTAATTGAAAACATATATATATTTTTAAATCAATATCAAAAGCTGCAAAAAAATTCGCGATAATAGAAAATAATTGAGAAATTATGTTTAAGAAAAATAAGTCTAACTGTGGAATCTTATAAAATAAGTAAAAAAAATAAAAATATTTTATTTATTAAAAAATAAATCAAAAAAGTAGAAACAAATTTGTTTAAAAGCAAAACAAAATTGAATTGGAAAAAAGGATGACTGATGTTACATAAAATTAAAAATACTTAAATCTTCTAACAGAGTTTTTGTATTTTTGCAATTTTAACCTTTAAATTATAATTATTGTATAGTTATAGTATATTTATTTTCAATCGTTCAGTGTAACAAAAAATAGAAAACAAAATAGTCTTAATTCACAATTTCATGGATGCACAATTTTCAAATAAAGTTTAGTGTCACAAATTTAATCTAACAAAAAAAAATTTAAAAAAAAAATTATAAATCATAGATTTAAGTCAAAAAAAATAACATTGAAGGAAGATTCACACTTGTCCTGTTTTCCAATTGGAGGTGACAATTTATGTTTTTTTTTTTTGGAATGATAATTTTTTAGATCATTTTGTTTTTAATTTAATTTATTTTATTTTTTATTTAAAAAAAATAATAATTTATCGTAGAAAGTGGAGAGAATTTTAAATAAATACGCATTAATCTAGTTAGGAATTTTTATTAATAACACATGTCCCCTCCCAGTGAAGAACAATTGAATGACAATTTGTTTTGTTACTATCTATTCTAAGCATAGAAACAATTTAGTTTTAGTTCTCAACTATAATTTAGTTTAAAACTAACTTTTATACGAAACGAATTTTGTAATACGAATATAAAACAGACAATAAAAACAAATATAGAAAATAATAACTTTTTCTTTCTTCTTCTTTGTTTGTGTTCCGGAAACTGCATTCACAGTAATACTTTCAACTCTTCATTGAACCGCAACGAAATCACTCACTATTTTCAGAAAAAAGTTTAAACTGTGGCTACTTTGTTTTTTTTTTTTTTTTGGTCTACCAAATCTCTGGGGCAACAACTGAGATCCGGTTCGGGTCGGGCCTCGGTCAACAAGTATACTTCCATATATCCAGTTGCGCACCCTAAGGCATCGAAAGTCCTGTTCTATGCAATCCTTTCCACGTAAGCAAGCTCTGCCACATTATCTTCTACCATAAAAAGAAATACAAAAGATTTTCCGAGCTGATTTCTCTTCAATCATGCGAGCTATGTAGGTGCCTTACCAACCGGAGTGTACCGAGCTTTACGTTTTCATACAATTCTTATCCGGAATCTTTCTCGCTCACTTACGGGGCTAATAATTTTCCGTAAGACTTTCTTTTGGAAAGATCAGAGTGCCGTTTTTTTAAGTAAGCATCATAAGTATGCGAGTGCGTACTGGTTAGACCATAGTCTTGTACAACAGCAGCTTAGTTTCTATGATACTTACTTACTACTTACTTAGGGGGCGCTACAGTTCGGGACGAACCTGGGCCTCAACCAACATGCCTCAGTCTTTGGCTAGCTCCAGTTTCGCACTCCAAGTTGGTTGAGGTCGTCCTCCACTTGAGCGCGCCACCTAAGGCGGGGTCTTCCTTGACAGCGTCTACCCTTTGGAATAGAATCGAAGATCCTGCGAGCCGGAGCATTGTTGTCTATTCGATCTACATGACCTAGCCATCTTAAACGTGGTATACGTAAGTATATAAATCAGTGCCATTTTCGCAGCTTGATGTCAACGTCATATTTTTTGTCAAATCTTACTCCACAGTTCATAGGAGGAAACACCGGATCTTTAGGATGTAATGTAACGCAGACAACGATTATCAAAGGCCTGTAACTCGCTCAAGATGTTGGCGAAGTATCTCGTAAGGAAGCACGGATATCATGTTCTATTAAAAATATTTTAACTTGGTGCAAAGCGAGTTCATATAATGGCTTTTTGGACTCAGCATGGCATAATTTCACACATGAACAAGAACAAATCATAAAAGCGTCCACATATACTACACAATTGTTTATAAGAACAAAGTTGTAAATTAGTAAATTAATTTACAAAAAATTAAAAAAAATTGACGCAACGTGACGGATCCATGAGGGGCCAAAGCCTAAACGACTATAATTTAGCCTTTGGGAGTTGTGAATCTACTTGGATATAGAGTGAACCTGAACAGTGTTTCGCCGAATTCCAACAGCTATAAAAAATGATTGGACACTACAATTCCATTTATTAGTTCCACTCCATCGTTTTGACATAAAACAGGAAACTTTATGTTTATCCCGGACAACTGGTTCGGGAAATGAAAGCAATTCCATCCAAAAAATAAAAAAAATACTGCGGAAGTGTGGTACTTCGTTTCCATATTACATATTCTGTGTAGGCAGTATGCCAAGCAGATATTTGATTGCATAGTTTTAGGATGATTGGGTTACTTGATTGTTTTCCCAAGTGACAAGAGATTTCTGTCCATACAATGAGCTTGAAGGTATCTTAAACATCTTTAAAAAAAAATATATATATAAATATATTAATACCAACTGCAAATGTAATATCCGCTGATGCCAATAGAAAATAAATAAATGTATTGACGCGACAGCTCCTTAAGGAGCTAAGGCCTAGTGACTTATACTCTCAACCATTCCTGTGTGTGTTGTTAATATGCAAGAATGGAAGGGACCTACAGTTTACCGCCGAATCTGAACGGCTACATGAGATGTACTTTATCGAGACAAATTATACTCTTTGAGGTTTTGTCAGTTCCTCGCAACAGGCAGTACCCCGGAAAAGAAGGTGGCTATGAGAGGGACTCGAACCAGACTCTCCGCTTAGCAGTCCGACACACTAACCACTAAGCCACGGGGCACTACTAAAGATAGAATAAAGATGTGGATATCATTTTTTTTAATAATTATGTCATACAAATGTCTTCAATGGAGTTGCACAGCACACATTGTTTCAAAGGAAGCTTCGTTTTCCGAGCCACATGCTGCTGTAAATGGTTGAAATATCCTATTTTCATGGAGAACAATACACGAACAACAGTTACTTCAGTCGAGTGCTATCGATCCGGACCATTAATTCATTTCAGCCAAAGTAAGGCTGTGGATATCCTGACCAATGCTAAGAAGAGTTCCTACTTTGAGGAAGTTTCTACGTCAGACGGCTACAATGGACAAAAAATCGACAGCAGTATATATTGAGAACAAGTTGCAACATTTGTGAAAATTTCATTGGAGAGGACGTCTCTAAAGTTCTAGGTTTTATACCTTGTACCCTTGGTTTTACAATGAGAACTGGAAAGCACATGCAGTTAAATAGGAAGCGTATAAGGCAGTGCTGCGCAGAAGCTCAGATTTGCCAGCGGGCTCTAAGAAGAAAGTATAGGCAACATGAGTGGTGGATTAAGGAAATTGAGAGTTTTTACTGCAACATGCTGAAAATGTAGAAAAACCACTTTTGCAATCTTTATAACAGTGATGAAATCGGGTGCTAAGCTGAATGAACCCTTCTTAACTAAGGACCAAAAATCCGGCAGAGCAAATGGCCCAGCTGCCGAAATCATAAGCAACAAGACAGATAAACAAGATATGGTCTGAAGAGAGCATGCCTTATGAAAGGAATCTTAGCATTGCTTCTCCGATCCTTAAGAAAGAAGCCCCTATACGCATGATAGCATTATAAAGAGCAATGCACATTGTTAGTAAGAATTTTAGAAAATTGGGGCCTACGCAATCTAGGGGTCTGACGAACTTATGGTAGACTAGCAAACCCACCCTGCGTTACTCGTATATAACATACATTTTCTGGATCCCAATAACAGAGCTACCTAACGCACCCAAGTATATCTAGAAACTACCACCTAAACATGTTAATACACACAACGATTTTTTTTTAATCGGTCAAGCCATTTAAGTTTAATATTGTTTATATAAAAATTGTAAAGGTACCGGGAAAACCTCATTTTCCAATATCTTCCGCCAGTACCACCTATCGGACCAGGATTTTGCTAAAGGTATTTTTTTTATTTTTTTGAAAAAAAAAACAACCCCAACGCCACCTAGGGTAAATTTAAATAGTTTTACTTGCTTCTTACAACATCAGTTTTCTGCCATGAAAATCCCGTCAAAATCGATCCATAAATAAGAATTTTCGAAAAAACGACCCCAGCGCCACCAAGTAGGTAACTTAAAAAAAAAGTAATTATTTTTTATAATTAAAAACAGATACTTAATTTTTATTTATGTGTATAGATATTTCTATGCAGGGACCGGATAGAATATTCCTGCAGCACTTCCCTGCTTGGTAACTAAAGGAAAAATCATATCTAGGCAATGAGAACCAAGGTGAATCTAGCGACACTTGAACACATACAAACATTTCCACAAGTGTAAATGCAAACCCCTTAATTGACACGCCTGGAGGTCAACAGTGTCGTTAAAAAAATATTAAACCTGTAAAAAAACAAGACACGCGTTTTGAAAATAATTAAAAAAAGAAAGCAGTGATCCCCCCCCCCCTTCCCCTCACATGTGGAATCTTAAGGCGAAGGAATGAGGCTGAAATTGTGGTTCCATTTAAGGTCACAGCAATCGTCGATTTAAAGAAGTAAATCAGTAATTCAGACATGGTAGTCAGACATGATAGTCAGACATACACACGTACAACCGGTTTTATATATTAAGACGTAGCCACAATCCGAGGTCAAAATAAAAAATAAATATAATTTCTTAACGTTTTCGACTTTATTGCTAACAACAATCATTTTCTTTTCTATATCTCTTTAGTACATATGTCTTAAAAATCTATGACATATTGAAAACTTTTTTATGTATGCGCTACTCTCAACAAAATTGTGCGTCTCATTTCTCCCAAAAAAAAACTAATTTTAAAAATAATCCTCACTCACCCTTAATCGATGGTCCGCCACTGTCCAGAGTCTTGCCCCGAAATCATTTGATGTACCCAGGATGTATGAACCCGTTGAGTCAAATTCGACAGAATTGATACCAGCACTGCTGCCGCCAAGAACGGCTCTTGCTTCTGTTGTTGTTCCTGTTATGTCTGTTAATATAAAATATAAGTCTATGCTTCCAGAATTATAATAAATATCTTACGCTTATTCACATCCCAAAGTTTAACACGGCGATCGGCACCGCCTGTGGCCACCATTTTCTCTACCGGATTCCAGCGAACAGCACTAGCTTCGGTTTCATGAGCTTCAAACTTCATCATCAGTTCTGGTTCAGCCGAATGGAAACGCTCAGGCCCCGTGCCAGGTGACAGGTTAACTTCATCGGCCAGCATCAACATCTCATCATATAAATAATCTCCACCGCCTTGATCGCCACCACAACCACCACCAGCGCCAGCACTATCAGGTGGCAGATCGTTTGGACTGGTCGAGTTGCGAGTCTCACGGACGGCGTCTTCTAGGTCGCGGCGGAGTTTGTCCGACCGTTTTCTGAAAAGTGACGGCAGTCTTTTTCTAGATTTTAAATGAATGTTTTTATTGAATTTTAGCGTCTTTGGTCAGGCCGTTAGTACAATCACAATGAGGCGAATTTTTATTTCGTTAAAGGTGTGTTATCGAACATAAGGGTTCTGAAGTGTGGGGTGAATACTTTTTTTTGCGTTTAGGTTGAATTGGTGAAGGTTATCTTCTTGGGTACCACATTATTTGATGATTGCTCTTTTGCTTTTTGCACCGCGAGAACCCAAGTTATATTCTTTTTTAAGAAACCAACTCAAAAGCTACTTTTATGATACACATGCGATGGAATGGTTATTGAAACAAAATCACTGTTTATGGGATGTGAGATGGTTTAAACAAAACAAAAAAATAATAAATTATGGTTATGGCAACGGAATTCATATTTAGCTACTTTAGGAACTGGTGGAGTCTGCCTTTTTTTGTGTGTATAAGTGTGTAGAGATTTTATGTCTTAGTTGAAAGTTAATCAGGAAGAGTTTGATTTATTTTTTTAAATTTATAATGCGTTTTTCGTTTCACGTTCATTTAAAAATTGAGACCAAACCACTTAATGACCGAATACCTTGAACCTTGAAAAAGACGAAATATTTAAATTATCTGAACATCTAATCGCTTTAAATACTGCATTCGTACATTGGTTAAATGGACCTAGAGTAGCAGTCAAACGGAAGTTGGATGTCTGATTGTGTTTGTCCAAAACAACAAAAGATTTTCTTAAATAAATAACCTTCATTGTGAAACCTTTGTAGTTATTAGTGCAACAGAAGAATTCACGACTATTATTTTCACAATTTTCTGAAGATTGTTGGAGCGATTGAAGAATTGGAATGTTGCAGTCTGGAGACCGGCCTAAAGCGTCATCAAACTGACGCTTCTATATAAGTGATACTTTTTGGCAGTATAATCCATCATTACATTAAATTACGGCATATCTTGGACAAGTAGTGCCACGTGGCTTAGTGGTTAGTGTTTCGGACTGCTAATCGAAGAGCCTGGGTTCGAGTCCCGCTCATAGCCAACTTCTTTTCAGGGGTACTATTACTATTGCGAGGAACTGACAAAATCTTTAAGAGTAAAAATTTGTCTCGAAAAAGTGCATCTCATGTAGCCGTTCAGACTCGGCGGTAAATTGTAGGTACTTTCCATTCTTGCAGATTAACAACACACACACGGGAATGGTTGAAAGTATAAGTCACTAGGCATTGACTCCTTAAGTAGCTGCCGCGTCAATATTTTTTTATTTTATATCTCGGACAAGGAGAAACCGCATCTAGACAATGACCATAAAGGTCAGTTTAGTGACATTTAAACACTTCAAACTTTCCCACAAGTGTGTCTGCAAATGACTATGTTGACACGAATAGAAATTACCAGTGTCGGCAAAGAAAGTTGGATCAAGCAAATAAATGCAATGACACCTTGGCCTTAGCTAATGAACAATACAAAACAGGAAGACCGTTCTTTAGGGAGAAGCTGGCGAAACACCCTTAGGCTGGTGATAGAAAAAAGTTAAGAATTTCATATTCCAACATACCATACATGAGAGAATTCAGCATCACAAATAAATTGACACGACTATGTAGGCTGACCATGACCAACCAATCAACATCCTTAATGGACTCCGAGAAGGAGATAGGGTCTGGCTTGCCTCCTCTTCATCCTTGCTTTGGAAAAAGTAATCCGTAAAGTTCGAAGTGATGAGTCGAGATCATAACAACCGTCGGCTTAAGAACCAAAAGAGGAAAAGAAGACGCAAGTTTTGGAAATCACGCAGGAACTTCAAATCGACATCTACCAACTTTGAGTAGAGTTCGAGGTCGCTTGGAAAATCATCTATAGAGATGGGCTGTCCCTGTTTAACTGGTTCGTTAAAAAATAGTAGATTTAGACTTCTAGGCTTGCTATCATGCTCCAGATTTATCCAAACATAACCGAAAGAACAGTGCAGCATGAAGATGGAAGCCCACTCTGTTCTATCAAGGCCGGAAAAGATCTCACCAACACATTTTATGTCACCAAGGATTTTGAAAAGGCGCGCTGTAATGCTCCAGACTTCTACATCACTCTTCCGCTAATACCAAAGACACGGTCTTCCTATATTCGCCAACGATATTTACATTTTCGGAAGAATGCAGCGTTGTGTTGCCTGCGCTTTGGTTGGGCCGAGAGCACCAAAGTGGAATAACCAAGCTGAGATCAAACGAATAGTATTTGCCAATCGCTGCTTTGGAAGGATTTGATCTGACATCCAACCTGAAACTCCTTGATTATGAGCAGTGTGGATAGAGAAGCTGAAATCGTGGGGTTGAAAATCAATACCGGCAAAACAAAGATGATCAGCCTCGAATCGGAACCCAGTCATCCTCTCTAATAAATATTTCTCAAAAGCCAGTAGAGAAAGTACAGAGCTTTCAATACCTCGGGAGTATCATCTCCACCGAAAACGGAACCACACAAGACAGCAGTAGCAGGAAAGCAAAAGCCTATTTTATGTATGTCAAAAACTAACTCTCTCAGGTTAAGGACCAAGCTACGAATGTTTCGGTCCAATGTAGAATCCGTACTGCCATATGGATGCAGCACTAGAAAAGTTACATCAGCTCTCACGAGGAAGCTCCAAACGTTCGTTAATAGATGCTTACGAAATATCCCTAGGATTTTCCAGCTTAACCGATGATTCAACGAAGACCTTAAATGAGAACCGGTCAGGAACTCATTGACTATTAAAGGAAGGTGAAAGTAGTGGTAGTGGATTGGGCATACGCTTTGAAAAGACAATGGCTGTACAGCAGTGGAATCTGCTCACACAAGAAGGAAGAAGAGTTGGACTGCAGAGAAGCACATGACGTGAAACAGTAAAGGAGGAATCAGACCAATTAGGAAATCGCATACGATGGCGAGAAGGCGTAGTTCAAGTACTGTGTCCCCCTAGGGTCTCCCACGGACTTAATAGGTCTGAAGATCTAATAAAGCCAATAATCGCTGCTTCGTGCAATTGGCTAGCAAAACCCTTCCTCAAGCAACAAAAGTATACTTATATAAGAACCTTATCATCCTAGTCCAACTGTATGGTGCATGCATACGCACATTGTCAAAAGTGGATGAGGATCAACTAAGTTACTTCGAAAGGAAATGCTTTCTTTTTTTTGGTATCGGATGAACAAACGGTGAGTGGAAAATGATGCAAGGTAAAAAGGTATAATATGTTATGTGCACCTTTTCACGACCCTAGACATCCCAGTCCTGCTGTACAGTTCAGAGGTATGCACATTGTCATAAGTGGACTTTTTGGCCAAAACTCATTTTTTCAGAGGAACAATGGTTTGATGCAAGGTTTTCTGCAATATATTTCTTTAACTTTGTTGAAGGTTCATGTAAAATGTAGACTGATGCATATGGGATTTTGTGGATAATTTTAAACATTTGTTAACATCGTCTTTAGATTAATTATATTAAAACTTTGTTTGAAGAAAAATGAAATTATTTCGATCAAGACATAAATGAGAGTTAAAAATGAGTCACTTCGATCTGACCATTAACGCTCCAAAAATGTTGTACTTAATTACGTTGCAAGACATTGCACTGTACATAAATTAACCTAAGAACATAAATCTATCCTTAACTGACCCTGTGTTAGTTAATAAATAAATAACAAAAAAAAACACAAAACAGGACGAATACAACACACAAAAATAGAACAAACCTTTCGGGGTTAACTTTTTCCACAAAAACCATTAATTTTTTTTTGGGTGCTTTATGTGATTCATTGAAAAAAAAAATAATTTGAAAAAAATGCAGCAAAATCTTTAAAGAATGTTCATAAAGCACACAAAACCATTTCCAGCAATCGTGGGGATGCTAATTGATTCTTCGTTTTTTTTTTTACTCAAAAATAAATACAAATTTACAAGTATTGATCAAAGCGATACTTACTTTAGGAAGCTTTCGTTCTCTTCGTTCAGTTTGTCTGCATCCTTGGATTTGTATTTCATCAAACGCTCTAGAAGGCTTCGATTTTCATCCTGAAACAACAGATAAACAAATAAATTCTTAACGAAGTCCAAAACACTTAATATGCAGACAGTTTTGAAATGCAACTGAATTCATTAGGAAAATTTCAAAAATCTATATAAAAATATGCGATTTTCAAAATAAACAAAAAAAAGATAAACAAATTTTAATTCATTTTTTAATCCAGCTACCGACGTCATTGTCATAAACATTATTTTGACACCTCCTTTGCGCTCGATTTAATTATTCGACATTTTTTGGCTCATGTCCATTTTTCACAACAAAAATTGAATATTTGAATTAAAAAACAAGAATCCCCTCCAACCCAGGCTGTTCCACCCTTCCAGTCATTATTATCAATGTGTAGCCGGAAGGGAGCATCCCTGAAATGTTATTAAACAAATAATTTGCCGGTTAATGCCGGATTTAATGAAGGCTAGATGCTAAAACAAATCACGAGTGCGTGAGTAAGATGTTTAGAAGTTGTGGGAATGACGCCACTCAATTAAAGTTTTTTTTTTTTTATCGACCGTGGTGTTTGTTTTTATAGAATTAAAGGTCATAAAGAGAATCATTAGGATGAGTTAAGCACGAAGACGAGAAGATGATAGGCACCGCTATGCTTTATTATGATGAAGTCTATTAATAAGGCGGTCAGTGGTTCGACATAAATCATTCATTTTTTTTAGAATGAATCTCCAGCCAAGGAGAATGTTGAATTATTGAGATACCGTTTGAAATGGTTTTTTAAGTAAATTGAATTGAAGTAGAAAGATCATGAGATCTTGTAAAAGTGCAACGTTTTAGATTAAAAAAAACCAAGAGTGGTGGAAAATGGCATTTGCATTTATGAGGAAAACTCCAGAGTTTAGCTATCAGCAGCAACTTCAGCATTGTTTATCCTCAATTCGTTTTAAAGCATGGCAGGGGACAAAGTTGAAGAGAGCACGCATTCACTTTATGGCATCATTGGCTTTTAGAAGCATTTCATTTCACACGGTCATTTCAATTCTATTCGATGGCTTTCCAGGTTGCATTTAATAAACTGATCATCACTGTTGTACACTCTGAATTTGCAAGTAATTAGGAAGTTGAACCATGGCCATCTTTGGCCTTTGATGACTTGCTAAAAATCACAAGTCGGGTAAACAAATGCCCGACGAAATGAACTTTAGAATCATCATCTGCGCTAACTTTAGAGGAATAAGTCTTTTAGGGGTTTCTTTTTTATTAGTTTGGATGCAATCAATTCTTTTGAGTTATTCATCGATCAACTTTTCTCAATTTGACAGTTTTTGAAAAATAATAAAATTTTAAAATCTTATCGCCTAGGATATTTTTGACGTGATAACATCTTATAAATCGATGACAGGCTACACGTACGAAATAACATGGCTCATGCTGATAAGACTCATGACTCATGCTAACCGCGATACTGTGGTTCTTTCAACCAAAATGGATCGCAAGCACCAGGCCAACATGAAAAAGAACAAGCGCAAATTCCCCAAAATAATTCCACTGAAATCCAAAAAAGAACAAGAAAAAAAGAAAAACACAATAGGCGGAGTTTTGTTAAAGTAGAAAGTGGATGTAGATATTGGTGTGTGTGAATTTAACAAGAGGGTTTGTGGGTGTGAGTTAACGGGCTGTGTGTTAGTTTTGCTGCCATCAATGTTTTCTTATGACGTTATCACGTAAAATTATCATCCGTAAACCTAGTTAAAGATAATCAACTACTTTTTTTATAAGGATAAAATATACCAAGCCCGTATCGGCATTCTGTATCTGTTGCAACTGGGAGATAAATGGTTATAAAGCCGACATTTTCCGGAATCAAAAAGACCTTGGTTGCCGGTCCTCATGACCTTAACACCGACGGGGTCGTCGGGTGCCCAGGAGTGTACATATCTTAAGAGAATTTACTACTTTTTTTTCAATGTAGAATGATGTCGGCGCCAAATCATTTCTGGCTAAAACACAATCACGCTTTAGCTTCGGTTTCGCTCGACGTTTACAAGTTTAACAATAGGAAATGAATACATCTTATCACAATGTCGCTTTGGCTATGACGTTACGTTTGGTTCGTATAAGCTGTAGTAGAAACTGGTTGAACTTTTGCTCGCTTTGACAGAAAAAAGCAAAAACAAAAACACACAAAGCGTGTGAAATGTTACGTGACGAAGCCAAACTGAAGCGTGATTGTGTTTTGGCCATTAGAGCGTAGTAAAATCTTTATGGAAACCGACAACTACATCCGAGAGAATAATCGCTAACGAAAACACAGAAAATTATTTCCTTCTTTGGTGAAAGCTTGCAGGAAGTTCTCTTCACGTATGTATCTTCAACAAATACGACATCTGTACCAATGTTGCTTACAAACCAATATGAGCAGTCGGTACTGGCAAAATTACACTTAATGAACAGACTTAAGCTGTTAGTGGAGATTATCACCCAAGTCATCTCTGACTCCTCTCTGCACATCCAGTATGGTTGCTCCGTGACCAGACATTACAAGTTTTTTGCTGGGCGGTTCCTCTTTCAAGACTGAATTCGTTCTAATTGTGTTCAAACCTTCAAACTCTTTGAATCAGGAATCATAGGTTACCTATCCAATTTTTTTGTACGGGACATCGTGTTCTGAGAAAATGTGCATATCGTACATTTCAAACACCTGAATTGGCTTATTAATATTAATCACTGAGATGAGCGACTGAAATCGGCAAGAGAAAAATACAGGAATTTTGTGCAACAGGTCAACAATATTTTATATTTTAAATACATTTACATACATACATACATGTATATGTATGTATTAATGTACATACAAATGTACATATGAACAATATACATACATAAAAGCATACCTTTGAATGCTATCCATCGTGAAGAGAAAAACTTGTCAATGAATTGAATTTATTCGTTTAGTTTCAGATTTACCATCGCATTCACAAAAATAACGGTGAACTCAAGAACTTCTTGCAAACAGTCAAAAGAGAATCTAATATGGTTGCAAAGTTGCTAGGATTTCCTGATTTCAGCTTTCGAAAAACAAATTTGAATTTAAAATGAATGAAATAAAACACACGACTTCTTATTTTTATTTATCTGGAGTTCAAGTGTTTCATTTCACATAAGTTGAGTGTAAAGTATGTAGATGCCTCGAAATTATGTTTTAAAACAAAACAAACACTAACCAGCTTATGCAAACTTTCTTCACAAGTCAGTCATTTTGGAATAGACTATAACGCATCAAACACATGCAGCATAGAAGGCAGCCCTTTACATAAATGTCCGGAACTGCTCGCGGGCTCTACGAAAAGAAGAGGAAACATGAACACCTGCTCCTCGACAAACAGCATGAGGAGCGCACGATTGAGTAAATCATCACTACAGGAATGAAGTTCGAAAGTTTTAGCAAAACATAAATGAAATTGTCAAAGCTACAAGGCTCGAAGTGAAACTTGCAGGGACGATCAAGGGAACATCGTAGTGAAATCGCTAAACTATTTCTGCAGAATGTAAAACGACGAAACGAATTCCGCTGTCAGGCAGAATGATCAATTTTATCTGGGCGAAGTAGACCAACAATTCCGCCCACCACATCTGGATGAAGTAAAGATAGCTATATCTAAGCTAAAGAGTAACAAAGCCGCCGGAGCCGATGGCCTAGCTGTCGAACTTTTCAAAGCTGCAGGCGATGACTTGACTATAAGTATGCACCAACTCATAAGCAAGATATGGTTAGAAGAAAGCATGCCCGATGAATTGAATCTCAGCATAATTTGCCCGATCCTTAAAAAAGGAGTCTTTCTGAACTGCACCATCTACAGGGGTATCAGTCTCCTCAACATCGCCTACAAGATCTTTTCTGCTGTATTATGTGAACGCCTAAAGCCATTTGTCAACAACCTGAAAGGTCCATATCAGTGCGGTTTTAGGCCAGGAAAGTCCACTATCATATTACGGCAGATTTTGTAAAAAAACCCAAAAACTTCAAATCGATACCCATCAGCTTTTCATCTATTTCAAAGCCGCGTACGATAGCATTTATAGAGACGAATTGTATACTAAAGCAATGTGCAGTTTTAACATCCCTGCCAAACTCGTCCACCTGTGTAAAATGACGATTTAAAACCCACGTTGTTCATTGACATAATCGGAAGAACACAGCGTGATATCAGCACCGCTTTTATGAGTATTGAAATAAAAGCCGAAGATGGGTTTAGAAGTCAATGAGTGCTGTCATCAAGAAGAGACACCCAACATCGACGTTTTGGACAAAACTTTTAAGACATAACTTTAAGGTAGTTAGGGACTTTATCTACCTGGACTGGACTTCTCTATCAACTTAGAGAACAACATCAGGGCTAAGATGAAACGAAGAATAACTTTGGCCAATCATTGCTTCTTCGGGATAAGAAGGTAAACTGTAGGTCTCTTCCATTCTTGCAGATTCACAACACACACAGGAATGGTGGAGAGTATAAGTCACTAGGCCTCGGCTCGTTAGTGGACCTCCAGAGTGGAGCTGAGAGTGAGCAAGAGCAGTGAGCAAAGAGCAAAGGGGAGAAATCAAACTCGTGTAGTGAAATTATAGCACACAGAGTGCAGCGTCGTTCGAAGATTGAGCAGAGTCAACAAGGGAGCAAAGCGGCGATTTCAAACATGCTTGATTTCTCCGCTCTCATCCCTGCGATTTTTAACTAGACGTGCAGGTTTTATTCGCAAAAAAAATTGAATAGAAATGAATGATCTCTTTCTTGTTAACTTTTACTTTGATCTTGCTCCTTGCTCCTGCGCACGTGCATAACAGGAGGCAGCTAGCTAGGTCCCAAGCTGGATGGAGAAGTTTGTTTGGTTTAGGCTCATGTTATCCCCGGACTGAAGCGCTCCCTAAGGTAAAGTAAGATATGGTACGGATTCTCTAAAGCGGTATTTATCTAAAATTAACAATAAAATACTTTTGGAATCCATATAAAGACCAAATCTCTAATAGAAGCACTTTAGTTCCTTTTGACTTATGCAATCTTTACGATAAAAACTGCGGCGTAAAACTTAGATGATGTTATTTATTTAAAGTGCAATATAATACATACGCTCAACTCCAAAATCTCTCAATATCTTATTTGGCCTTAGTGAACATTATCAGACCTCCCGGTGTTGGATTGTTTCATGTTTGAAGAATATTACTGTAATCCTCAAAAAGCTGGACTTGAGCAGGTCAACGGATTTCCTGAACATTTTTTTGAGTGGCTATAAAATAAAACTAATTGCATCCCCTTGTTAATGAAATCAAAACTTGCCAAGGAGATCTTTATGGCTCTATTGAACTTCCATGGAATATCTTATCAATATCTATTGGATTTCGAACCCATTAAGGGTATAATTGCGGATGCGGATGGAAACACTGTAGTAGATACGCAATCGATGTTAACCATCTGGAGGGACCACGTCAAACAGTTGTTGAATGGCAATAACGGCCAATATATGATGAAAAGCAATAATCACATCCACCCGGCCACTGTTACACTAAAAACCAACGAAGCAGCTGGTGCCGATGAGTTACAACTTTTCTGACACGCTGGAGATAACTTGTTCAGGTGCATACACAAATTCATCTGTATAAATGTGATCGGAAGAAAGTATGCCTAATGATTGGAATTTAGGTACTACCTGCCCGATCTACAAAAAAGGAGATCGGCAATTCTCCACTAACTAGACCCAACTGGAGGAATTAGCCTTTTAAAAATCCTCTCCAGCGTTTTTTTTTTTATAATTAGCGTGCGCACAAGGGTTTATTTGTACGCTCGAACATTAGGAAGATAGGGAGGGGAAGGACTGTCGATAAACATTGTTTTTGAATGCTTGCAAATCAAAACGGCAAGGGAAAATCTCGCCGGGTAAACAAATCCAAATTCGTGTTGTTCGGCTAAAAACAGAATCCCTTTATTGCACACTACGTCTGAAATTGTAACTGAAGAGCATTCCTCGCGAGACGAGTAATACGGAAGAAAATTTTAAGGGGAGAAACGTAGCTGGCTACTTCGAGTGAACAATTTTTTATAAAAGAACCGATTAAATAAGGAAAGACATGAAACATCGGTGTTCGGGAGGGGCAATTGTTTCTGAGGCAGTTCTATTTCCTATGAATCTTAATGCTCGATTTTGTATTCTATCAAGCAGGTGAAGCGATGTTTGCGAAGCACCTGCTCAGAGGTGGGAGTTATACTCGTCTTTTGGGCGTATAAACGCTTTTTAAACTGTAGCCAGATCAGAAGGGGAAAAATACTTCGTATATCGATACAGAAAACCTAAGCACTTTTAGCGATCTCAAATATATGGTCGTTCCAACAGAGGTCGTCGTTGTACATACCGAGTACTGAGAGCTTTTCGGTTTCTTAGATGCAAGTTTCCCTTTTAATTCATGGACAATGGCTTAGGGCTTAACTGAAGACAGCATTGAGTTTTCGAAGCATTAAACTCTACACGATACCTATTACCCCATTAGACAATGCTAAGTAAATCGGAGTTTAATGAGCTTAACATACGGTACCGAAGAAATTGCATGTCCGAAGGCGAAAGACATGAATCATCGAACGGATATGAAAAGCTGAGGGTAGAGTCGTCCGCAAAACAATTAAGTGGATTAGAAGTAACAGACAGAAGATCATTTATAAAGATGAGGAAAAGAGTCGGAGACAGAACAGAGCCCTGGGGCACACCAGCATTTATTTTGTGGGAATCAGACTTAAATCCGTCCCATACAACTTGTATTGAGCGGTCCAGAAGATAGCTTCTAATCCAACAACAATAAAATCATCGATCCCAAAAGCACGCATTTTCGATAAGAGAGCTTCATGCCAAACTCTATCAAATGCCTTGGAGATATCAGAAGCAATATAAAGATTTGTTCCACTGTTCGGTGAGATATGCCATCAGATCACCAGTGGAACGGTTGCTGCGGAAGCCATACTGACGGTCATGGAGAAGCTTTCGATGTTCGAGATATTCCTTAAGCTGGTTAATCAGCGTTTCCATGACCTTAGAAAGAAGAGATGTTAGTACTGTGGGTCGGTAGGAGGAGGTGGAGGATGGGTAACCTTTCTTAGGGACAGGCTGGACAAATGCTGTTTTCCATCTTCTAGGAGAGATTCCAGAAGAGTAGGAGCGATGGAAAAGCTTAGGCAGTGGCTATGCTAGTGTGGAAGAACACCTCTTCAGAAGAATGGGGGTATACCATCCGGGCCAGAGGATTTATGTATATCGAGATCTTTGAGAACTCTTGCTACTGTACGAGTGCGGAAAAAATCTGTCCCATTAAAAAATTTACATTCTCAAGTACAGGAGGGGCAACGTTGCTGTTAGGCAGCGTGGAGCTGGCAGCGAAATGGGCGGCGAGCAAGTTTGCCTTCTCTAAAGAGTACACAATTGGTTTGTTATTGTCGATGAGCGTTGGAACCGAAGATGTTGAGGTGTCTTTGATATTTTTTACAATTGACCAAAAAATTTTACTGCGTTTGGGACATTGCAGAATTTTTTTACGTAATTTTGGTTAATGCAAACATTTAGTTCTTGGCTTGGCCATATAGAGCGGATGAACATAGACGCTACAGCGTACAGTCTTCGACGTTGGACCCGTCTTAGCCAAGGAAGATCTCATCTTTAATGAGGCGACCAGGTAGAGAACCAGGAAAGAACTTTATAAGGGCAAGACAAGACTCCTTTACCCAGATCGAGCAGGCGGCACAAAACCTGGGTCTGCACATTAATGAAGAGAAGACTAAGTACATGGTGGCTACGTCTGCGAGAAGTGTTGGTCCAACTATCAGAGTAGTGGGGCATGAATTTGAAGTAATGCAGTCCTTTAACTACCTTCGTTCAAAAGCAGCAGCCGATAATAATATGGAAGAAGAAATACGCGGGCGGCTGTTGAAATCCCACAGAACCTACTATAGTCTGTCAAAGCTCTTTAAATCCAGAAACCTTACCATAAAAAACAAATTGCTGCTGTACAAGACTGTGGTCTTACCAGTACTTACATGCGGATCCGAGACTTGGGTGCTTACAAAGAAGCGTAGACCAGGACGCCCGAAGCCTTATGGTGCGCAATTGGATGGCGTCGGCCAGACCGGATCCCGGTTGTTGCGCCGATTTCCCGAGGCAGTTAAAGAATAGAGATTTATACTTTACACCTCATCTTGTCAGGCCACAGCCTGTTCATATAATCGTTAGGGATTCATATTTGCCTGTAAGTCAGAACCCCGAAGTCTCATTGGGCGTTGGTAATCTCGAAGATGCAGAGAAGCTATCAGACTAAATAAAACAACTTTATGGGATGTAAACGTTTGCTTTCAGTCGCCGCTTTCTTCCAATGCGTAATTATTTCGTTAAAATAAATAAAAATACTTAAATTTAAAAAATATTTCTTTTTTACGAAAAAAAATTAAATGTTCTTCAAAAAAAAATTCATAAACAATACAGACATACATGCAAAACTACTCTGGAAACCAGGCCACCCGACTCAATGTCACATCAAACGCCCAAAAGCATTGTCAAGTTTTTTTGCATGTATCTCATGATTTTCCCAGGCAGCAACTCAACCGCGACCACAGTCAATGAACAATCAAACTCTCTCTAAATTCATCCAAAAAATTATCCATAAATTAAAAATAGAGCTTCGGCAGTGACGATTGCTCATCATGCATGCCCACCCGTCTGTTTATGTGACTTGGTTGGAAATGAATAGAATTAAACAAAAAAATTGCTTCAAACCGAATGCAGTAACCTATAAGCGTGTAATCGGCTTTGGAATAGCCAAATATCGCTTTCGATTTATGGTTCACAATTCCCCGCTGTCTGCAGGCGAGCAACGCATTTAATTTATCACACGTTTATGGCCGTCTATCGAAGAGATAGGCGATAATGCCAACGAATTTACACAAAACTGCAATAAAAATGAGTCTCAAGTGGAGCTGGTGGTTGTAATTAATTCGAAATTAAGTTTCAAGTTCATTGAAGACCTCACGAAAGTGGAAATTCCCGGAATTGCAATGAAATCTCACCTGAATGCCTCGCATTTTCTCTTCGAGAGCACTAAATGCGAGCTGAAGGGCAGTATGTTCATCGCGCAGGGTGGTGTCCAGCTTCTTGAGCTCTTCGAGACTAGACTTTAACATGGCAGACTCTGCGCGTAGGATTTGATTCATCTTCATGTGCTCTGCACAGCTGAAATTAAAGAAAAAAAAAACAAAAATGAACATGATTCCTGGACGATGGGCCAACTTACATTATTTCTTTTTCGGAGAGTATTTTGCGCTGTTCTTCGACCTTCATGCTCAGGTCGACAATCATTTGGGAATTGTCGCCCTTCCGCTTGTGCAATTCGGTCAGATGCTTCTGTTCGGCTAGCAGACGCTCGAGAACCGCAAAGGAACCACCTGAATCCTTGCCACCTGTTGCCACGGCAGTGCGAAGCTTCTCGTTTTCGACATTGATTCGCAGATTCTCTGCCTCCAGTTGGACAACAGTGTCATAGAAACGATTGTCTATAGAGAGAGATCGTACAGTTTTTGTTTTTTTTTTTGTGCGACACTGAGTCGTGTCTCATTAACATAATTAAATTCAATTATAGCAAGCCAACGCCGTGGCCAAATAATCGGCGTCAACTGGAATCATGATGTGTGGGACTGTAAAGTGAAACTTACTTTGTTGGATTAGTTCCTTGTGGTAGGATGATTCGCGTTTATTGCGATCTATTATCCGTGTTATGATTGATTGGCGCCAGTTTGGCGCATCTGAGGACATCTTTTGCTCGAGATGAAATCACTTTTGCTCCAAGAAAGTGGTGGGTTAGGTGTTGGGAAAGCCTTGTTGACTGAGGGAGTATGGGAAAAGTATTTTTTTTTGATGGTGATGAATTCGGAAGACAACACACACGCGATTGACGATTTTCCTTTGCGTTTAGCTAAAACCGTCGTTTCTATGCTTTTTTTATTGTTTTGAGAGAACTAGTTGTGGGTGACAGTTGGACGGACAGCCACTTGTGTTTTTGTTCTTTTTGATTTTTGACATTTTTAAATGTCATTATTGTGGAATCTAAATTTTAATTTGGAATGTAAATGGGAGGTGTCTAGAAAATGAGTTAAATTGGTTCGGGTATTAGATTGATTTGAAATTTAAACTAATTTTAGAAATGACTTTTCCAATTAAAAATATTTTTAATTTAATTTTATTTTAAAGACAAAATTATTCAATTTTGAAAGAAAAAACATTTTGCATCAGTCGTTATTCTTAAATTGCATTCAAATTTTATATTGGAAAATATTGTGTTGCAATAATTTCCAAAGATGTTGCATACTTATAGGATAATACTTTATAATTTTTTACCAATGGTCGCACTTCTTTACGAAGTAAATATTGTTTTTATTAATATTAAATCTTTAATTCAATTGTTTCTGTTGTTGAAACATCCATTAAAATGAAAAATTAATTCCAGCAAAGGTTTTTAGTTTAACAATTATTAGTTGTTTTATTTGTATTGCAATTTCCATAAAAGTACTTAAATTGAAAACTTTAACTCAATTTGAACTTAAATGAAACAGCAAGATTGCTTCCATTTAATTTTGATGTTTTTGTTATGAAGTTCTGAGTAGAGAATGCTCAGAGCTGTCAGATTTAGTTAAGAAACAAATTTGAGCGCTGAACTCTGTTATGAATAGACCAGCTATCAAATGTAAGAATTTTTTGTTTATCACGGGAAGTTATTTGTTCAACAAAAATGGACAAAGCAATGATTATAAAATAAGAATTTCCGGGAATTGTATACTGTCAGAGTCCCCTAATTTTTTGACGATAAAAAAAGTAAAATAAATTCATTGAGATTGCAGGAAAATTGAATGCTCATTGCTTTAACAGTGCTTCAGATTGCAACACAAAAAGGTTATGTGTTGGATGCGCTGGATAAATACATTTAAAATTATAAAAAGAACATACAATTGCTTTTCTTAGTTATATAAAAATTGGTATAACATTTATTGCAAAAATTATGTATTGTTTCTCATAATGTGGAAATATGTATATAGCCATAACGAAATAGGAGAGGGTGTTGAATGAGACTCCGATTCAGATTACCTTTAAAGTGCTCACTGCTAAATATCAAAATGAAGCAAGCATTTCACATTCGTGAGGCACGGCAAAAAAAAAAAGATTACCAGTACATCGCAGGTTGGGTTCAAAAGAAAACTGAAGTGAATTCCTATAAAGTTTTCAGTAGAATTGTATCAGGGGAGGAATAAACATAGCTGACTAGAGCACTTTGGTAAAAATAGAAATAAAATATTAAAGAGCATGAAAAATAGTGGGCGTGCATAAAACTTTATAGTGTGATTTTGGGGCACCACAGAAGTTGGTCTGTAATGCACATACTGGATTACTGAAAACTGTTAAGCTTCTTCGATAAAAGTGCCGCTCATGCAGATCATTTTTTTTTTGCCATACTGTAATACTGCCTTAGTCAATCCGTCTGTCGAAGATCCACAAAATTAATGTATTTCAAAAAATTCGGCACAAATTGCCCGGATAAAACTAGTTCCTTCTAAGTAATAGTCTTGAATTCTTAAGGTTTTGGTGCAACGTTGACTCTTTATAGATTAACTTTTTTTTACTAAAATATATTTCAGAATTTCCAATCATGACTAATACTAATATGTATTATAAATATTTCTTTGCCGATCACGGTCGGTCAATTGACACTTGAATTTTGAGCACTTTGAATTGTTATATCAGAAAAAATATTATCTCTATTGTTCTTAAATTTTAAAACATATTGAAACTTAACCTGCTTCATAGGCGGCAATCCATGGATATAATTTAATCAAAATCCGTCAAAAGTAGCACTGAAAACTCCTCTCTATTGAGTTAGAATAGCTACAAATCTTTTGGCTTTGCTATTCTTATTTAATAAGTAATTTATAAGAAAGTGGACCTTCTCCTCAAGTGAAAATAGAAAGGAAAATTAATGTCATTAAGGAAGACGTCAATTAAAGAAATATGTCGACTTTAGATTGTAAAAACACTTGGGTAACTTTTGTTGTTGATTTTTTGACATTGTGGCTTTCTTTTTCATGACGCAAGCCTACAAAACGTAAAAACTAGATTCGCAAACTGTCAATCTTTGGGCATATAAATGTTAAGCCTTTTTAGTTGAATAGAACAGAATTGTTGTATTATATATATGTATCTACATTTGTACATAAATATTTGGTAATAACAGAAACTAATTATATTCGAAACATAACTCCTTTTTCAAAAACTTTGTAGATACTTACCTATCGTGACATTTTTGGTCAGCACTCTTCCTGATGTAGACAAGAAAATTCTGATTTTTTCTAAATATATTTGTTTTAAGTAAAAACATATTTATGCATTCATATTTTATTTAATAAACATATTTTAAATACGGCATTTACATACATTTTATTTTTTATTGATTCTAGCCTCTGCGAAGTTGCAATTCCTTGTAAGAACGTTGAATCGAAGTCTTGATACAAAAAAAAAAAATTAAAAATGAAGAATTATAAACTTCTTCCTGCATAGTCTTACCCTTCCTTCGACACCTTGAAGAACTACTATCAAAGCAGCTACAAAACAAAATATTAGTCGATTCATTCTGCTAATATACTTGTCAAACTATCGTCGGAGCTGCGCTTAAATAGTAAACGGAAACAGTTCAGTAACGTTTCCAATAACAATTTGACGTTACCTGCTGATTAAATTGCTAACTATCTTATCAAGCCATCCATTTATTATTATTAAAAATAATTATTTTGGTCACGCAAATCAAACATTTCCTTGCGTAATGCGGATCCATTGTGGAGGCTTTGCATTAACTGCCTCTTCTTCAAAAGGTTTCAAAAGCTGCTTTCACCCAGAAAAAAATGTTTAGACATCAAATTTTATCCTTTCAATTTCAATATATCAAATTATGTGATTTTTTTCAAAATCGTTTTAACGGGTTTTAAATAAAACGGTCTTTTAACAACCTTTTTTGAAAAATTAAAAAAAAATAATTTAAGAATACTTAAAAAAACTTAAGCGCAAAAACAAAATTAGAAAAAAAATCACTTACCCGTTTTCGAAATATTGATTTTTCAAAAAAAAATATTAAAGATACAAAAAAAGTTTTCGCAAAAAGAATTAATGCGAAATTACTTAGGCTACCTACATCTTCTTGAATATTAATTTTGATAGTAATCGGATCACCAGTTTTCGAAAAAGTTGAAGAAAAATAACCGGTCCTATGGGAGGTACCGTTTTAGCCCACCATATTACATTTTTTTCACTAAAATATGATGCTTACTTACAGTAGTACACCTTAAGTTCTAAATTTGAAGACGATTTAGGCTGCTGTCCAAAATACATCCGTACAGACAGACGGGCAGAATTTTGCGCGTAACTCAAATATGTTTTTCTATCATCGTAATGATACGTTTGATTGTCTAAAATTTTTTAATCTTCACGAATGCGTAACTTGCATTATAGTCCCTCTAATCCTAAGTAAAACATAACAAAATATTTGCGACGACGACGCGACGACTTCAGAATATACCAAGATAGGGGTTTGCGAGCGCCTACTCTTTTATTTCTGTGTATCTGGTTTTTTTTATGATTGTCCAATTTATTGGATAACGGAAAGTGAGTGCGTTCAGCATATAACTTTTGAGTAGATTTTAAGTAAATTAAATTGAAATCTCGATCTGAGTAGAATAAATGTTTTATGGCAAATCTAGTGATTTCGAGGAGGTTTGGGGAAGATTTGAGACAATCTAGATTTATCATCAGGTGGAAACGTAGTAACGGGTGATTTTTTAAGAGCTTGAGAACTTTTTTGCATAAAATTTGCAAAATCTCATCGGTTCTTTATTTGAAACGTTAGATTGGTCTATGACATTTACTTTTTGAAGATAATTTCATTTAAATGTTGACCGCGGCTGCGTCTTAGGTGGTCCATTCGGAAAGTCCAATTTTGGGCAACTTTTTCGAGCATTTCGGCCGGAATAGCCCGAATTTCTTCGGAAATGTTGTCTTCCAAAGTTGGAATAGTTGCTGGCTTATTTCTGTAGACTTTAGACTTAACGTAGCCCCACAAAAAATAATCTAAAGGCGTCAAATCGCATGATCTTGGTGGCCAACTTACCGGTCCATTTCTTGAGATGAATTGTTCTCTGAAGTTTTCCCTCAAAATGGCCATAGAATCGCGAGCTGTGTGGCATGTAGCGCCATCTTGTTGAAACCACATGTCAACCAAGTTCAGTTCTTCCATTTTTGGCAACAAAAAGTTTGTTAGCATCGAACGATAGCGATCGCCATTCACCGTAACGTTGCGTCCAACAGCATCTTTGAAAAAATACGGTCCAATGATTCCACCAGCGTACAAACCACACCAAACAGAGCATTTTTCGGGATGCATGAGCAGTTCTTGAACGGCTTCTGGTTGCTCCAGAATGCGGCAATTTTGCTTATTTACGTAGCCATTCAACCAGAAATGAGCCTCATCGCTGAACAAAATTTGTCGATAAAAAAGCGGATTTTCTGCCAACTTTTCTAGGGCCCATTCACTGAAAATTCGACGTTGTGGCAGATCGTTCGGCTTCAGTTCTTGCACGAGCTGTATTTTATACGGTTTTACACCAAGATCTTTGCGTAAAATCTTCCATGTGGTCGAATAACACAAACCCAATTGCTGCGAACGGCGACGAATCGACATTTCACGGTCTTCAGCAACACTCTCAGAAACAGACGCAATATTCTCTTCTGTACGCACTGTACGCATTGGTGTGGTTGGTTTAATGTCCAATAAAGTAAACTGAGTGCGAAACTTGGTCACAATCGCATTAATTGTTTGCTCACTTGGTCGATTATGTAGACCATAAATCGGACGTAAAGCGCGAAACACATTTCGAACCGAACACTGATTTTGGTAATAAAATTCAATGATTTGCAAGCGTTGCTCGTTAGTAAGTCTATTCATGATAAAATGTCAAAGCATACTGAGTATCTTTCTCTTTGACACCATGTCTGAAATCCCGCGTGATCTGTCAAATACTAATGCATGAAAATCCTAACCTCAAAAAAATCACCCGTTATAACCCTCATTCCGTTGTACCGGTCACAAAAACAAGATTGAATATGAGGATCTTTGCGCTCAATTCAACGGTTACGATGTTATTGCGCTTTGAAAGTAAAAAGAACTCGAATTTTTTTTTTTTGCTATTGATTGCATAAAATCATAGGAAATTTTATTTACTACAAGTTCGTATAAAATCATTTTATGTTGAAACAATGAAAAAAACTGCCGATTTTCAGCAATTTTTAGTCAATTGTAAAGGGCGGGGGGCGTGGTTGTGGAATTTTTGTTTTTGTATCCACGGAGCATCCCAAAAAACATATCAAAAGGTTATTATTATGAATATATGAATATGCAAAGAAGGAAATGCTTATACCTTATAACGGGTGATTTTTTTGAGGTTAGGATTTTGATGCATTAGTATTTGACAGATCACGCGGGATTTCAGACATGGTGTCAAAGAGAAAGATGCTCAGTATGCTTTTGGTAATAAAATTCAATGATTTGCAAGCGTTGCTCGTTAGTAAGTCTATGCATGTTGAAATGTCAAAGCATACTGAGCATCTTTCTCTTTGACACCATGTCTGAAATCCCGCGTGATCTGTCAAATACTAATGCATGAAAATCCTAACCTCAAAAAAAATCACCCGTTACTTTAAACCTTACCTTTTACTTTAAAGCTTATCTAATACTTCTAACTTATACTTGGGGGGTATCCTTCGTTTTTATGATAACGGGAAAGAACTGATCAATTTTTGCCTTTTAAAGACCAGGTCTATAGCTTTATTATAACTTAAGTTAATAAAATGCTAAAACCTAGCAAAATTAACTTACTTTAAGCCAAAAATAAAACACATCCACGTATAGTTCCTACACCATTAAATATAAGATGTAACGAGGCGGTTATTCCGCTAATTGCTTAGACGTAACCAATAAATAATTTGTATTCATAATCCATACTAACCATAGTGCCTCGTGGCTTAGTGGTTAGTGTGTCGGACTGCTAAGCGAAAGAACCTGGGTTCAAATGCAGCTCATAGCCACCTTTTTTTCTGGGGTACTGCCTCTTGCGAGGAACTGACAAAACCTCCAAGAGTAAAATTTGTCTCGAAAAAGTGCATCTCATGTAGCCGTTCGGACTCGGCGGTAAACTGTAGGTCCCTTCCATTCTTGCAGAGTAACAACACACACACAGGAATGGTTGAGAGTATAAGTCACTAGGCCTTGGCTCCTTAAGGAGCTGTCGCGCCAATAAAAAAAAAAAAAAAAAAAAAAAAAAAAAAAATCCATACTAACTTGTAAGGTCGTTGGCGAGCTTCGAAGTATGTTATTATTTATTTTTATGCTAAAATTAATTGTATGCTGCTAAATGGAGCATTCAGTATGGCTTATATCAAGACCAACATCGCACTTTACTGACAGTAATCCAATTAAGCTGGAGAGAGAATCGAAAGGCGATTAAATAAAATGGATCACTTACAACTTTTCCAAGGAATACTTTGAATTCCCGAAGAAATATGTAGATCTGCATGTTTTGTAAAATAAATAGCACAATTTGTGACCGGCTATAATTCTAGATCATTTGCAGGAATTTATTAGATTTAAGAATTAAAGGGTAAGTTTTTTTTATAAAATGTTTTCAGTAAATAAATTATTTCGTTTAATTTTGAGAAAATATCGTCGACCGGCATACTGATGCCTAATTCTAAGTAGCAAGTTCCTGGATATCAAATCCATTTCGAATTTTGACATGAAGACCTATTCTATCAAGTGGTATAAGTATAATGGACTTCCTATACTATTGCCAGAGTCTAATTTGGAAAAACGGGTCTGAAAACAAAGTAAAGGTATAGAACTTTAAAATGGAATAAAACAAAAATGATTTTTTAAATTGACATTAAATTTACTTTATAATCTTCTGGCATTATAACTAAAATATGATCGTTGGCATAAGACCGCCATGTCTGGCTCGGAAGTAGTTTAATCTGGAAGTCCAATTTTCGATGACTTTTTCCAATATTTGTGGCCGTATATCGGCAATAACGTAGCGAATGTTGTCCTCCAAGTGGTCAATCGTTTTGGGCTTATCGGCGTAGAGTAGCGACTTCACATATCTCCACAGAAAATAGTCAAGCGGCGTTAAATCGCACGATTTTGGAGGCCAATTCACCCATAAAGCACACCAAACAGTCAGTTTTTGTGGATGTTACGGAGTCTCAACATACACTTAAGGATTATCATCACTCTAAATACGGCAGTTTTATTTATTGGCGTATCCATTCAACCAAAAGTGAACTTCATCGCTAAACAAAATTCGCTTATGAAAATTGGGATCAACGGCAATCTTGTTTCGGGCCAATTCACCGCCTTGCAAGGTCATCATGTGGCTTTAATTCTTCCAGGAGTTGGATTTTGTAAGCACGCAAACTAAGATCTTCCGCAAAATCTTCCATAAAGTGGATGGACACTTATCCAATTTCTGTGCACGATGGCGGATAGACTGATTCGGGTCTTCCTCTACACTACGCTCTACAGCAGTAATGACTTCTTCTGTACGCACTCTACGAAGTCTCTGTTAAGGCGTATATCATTCACAATTCAAAATGCACAATTTGGAAGCGTTGTTCCGCCGTCAGTCTATTCTCTATTCATGTTGAAATGCCAAACCAAACAAAAAATAAATCACTTGACGGCTGACAAAATGACCGCCGGTTAAAATAGTGTTGCCAACTTAAAGTTCTATACCCTTAAAATATAGTGTCCATACACATCTCCGCTGCTCGCACGTAGACATTTAGTTATAAATCAAACTCTGCTGCTCCGCTTTCCTTCGCTCGCCGCGAAGATATTGCATTCAAGATCATAAAGGAGCCGAATATTTACTGTTTTATTAGCCAAAGTCTTAAATCACCAAAATACCCGATCTACTCTGTATCAGGCGGTTTTTCTCCGTACGGACGATACCGTCGTGTGTGAAAGAAGGTTAAGATCTGATCGATTGTTGATTGATAGCCACCACGAAAAGCTTATGGGGGGACTTGCCATACTTCATACTTTCATATCTCATATGATAGATGTTATTCCCCTTATCCTGTAGACGGCTGACATCTATCAAGGATCCGCTTACATAGCGAAAATTGAAGTACTCTTAGTTGGCGTTAATACTAACACTTTAGATGTACCTACTAATTAAAAAGTTAATTAAAAAAATGGTATGATTTCATGCAATCACAATTTTGAATGATAAACACATTATGCAACGCATTTTCGAAAAGGTATTAAATATTAACTAAAACCTATAATTAAGCCAAATAAGAAGTTAAAATCTAGTCTGACTGCATAGCCTGATTTCCGAAGCTTAGGTACCCCCCTATCATTTATTGTTACGCAAAAATCCATTTAAACTTTTATTAATAATTAGAGCGTAAACCATGTTTTAGAATCTTAAAAAGAATTATCGAGAGTTTTTAAGATAACAAATTTATTTTAATAAGCAGTTACGTAGAGTAAACCATCTCAATTTACTATATAAACGGATCTTCGACGATAGTTTGATAAGTTTGAAAAAAGTAAAATGAAGAGATTTACAGTAATTTTTGTGGCTACTTTAATAGTGCTTTTGCAAGCTGTCGTTGGGGAAATACCGGAAGTACATTACGAAATTTATTTTTAAGTTTTTGCTTAATAAATTTTTCTTTTTTCAAGTCTCTGAAGGCGAAATTTAGAAATTCATTGAGACAGAAGATTGCAGGAAAATGAGTGCTCTTGCTCTACCATTGGTCCAAATGTAAACACATAAATAACTATGTGTTAGTTAGATGTTTATTGAAAAATCAATAGAAGAACTTGAACTGTAATGAATAATATAATTAAATT
Organism: Platycheirus rosarum; assembly: GCA_963971375.1. Classification (NCBI taxonomy): domain Eukaryota; kingdom Metazoa; phylum Arthropoda; class Insecta; order Diptera; family Syrphidae; genus Platycheirus; species Platycheirus rosarum. Next base: position 122,420,627 of record OZ020509.1, on the reverse strand, counting down.
AAAGGATTAATATTTATTTAACAAAACTTATAATATTTACTTTAAACATCCGATTTAATTTTTTTAATATTGGAGTTGGCATCTACTGCTACTATCGTCATTGTATATACACTGCCTGTAGTACTATCATGAAACATCATTTTTTAGTTCTGAATCAAGTCGCAATGAGGCGTGCTGAAATTTGCCAATTGGTGTGAATATAGAATAAGTACAGACAACAAAAGTGTATTAAATACTGGTAAAATATCGGCAAATGTTCTAGTCACCACTATTTAGAGGTAGTTCTGAATCAACCTGGAAGATGGCCAGACGAAAAATGACCACCATGAGAGTACTATAGAAAATGTATATACAATGCTATCGTATCGAAGACAACGGGACGGGAATAGCCGGTCGGAAACTTTGAAATAACAAGAGAGTTGTCTTAAACGTTGGGTGCGTTCGATGGTGTTTGGTTTTTGTAGCTCCAATGGGCGCGTTCTTAGTTTTGCGATTCTTGGTCGCTACAGAATTAAACATTAATGGCCAGTTTTACAATAAGGGCTTAAACCAAGGTTTTACTAAACCAAAACAAGAGTTAACTATGGTCTCAAAATTAAATGTGGATCTAAATCCAAAAGCAATTGCAGGAATAGTTGATAATGTTTTTCAATTGGTTCATCTGTTGTAGGACAAAAGGCCTCTAATCTTATTGTTATGCTAACTGCTATAGATGCAGTAAAGTCTATCATTGCAAACTGAAATAGATATTTCTTTTTTAAAAGATTGGAGGATGCTATAAAAACTCAAGCTGGGAAGGTATGGTCGAAAAATGGAATTTTGCTCTTAGGGCTATTGAAAAAATTCGGAAAAGGTATTATAATTTCCATTAATGGCGAATGGTTACTCTTTTTTTTATAAACACAATAAGCGAGAGGCAAATTGATAAACAGTCTCCTCTCTCCTGGTAGCGGGGGAGCAGACAGGTCCTGGTGGAAGTGGAATGTACGTGGGTTAAATGAAATCTTACAACAACAATTTCAATGTATTTCAGGGTTCTCTTTTATATTTAAGTGGCAATTTCTTAAGTTGAGTGCGATGCAAACACTTGAATAAACTTATGGTTCGGGTGCGCTTGCAGTAAGAGGCTGTACAATGTTCCTTATAGGTCCGGCAATATGAAGAATTGGTCTATGTTTGGTTGCGCCAGAAGTAAGATGCTTCCAAGTATCAAGTACAGTCGGCACGTAGATAGAGTTTCTTTGTAAACGGCAGCCATGAGGTTTCTCTCAGTTTCACTGTAATAACGCGGAATTTCCGGAACTGTTGTGCGTTAAAATTGCTGGCCTTGATGTTGACCTTGGTCCTAGGAGCGCAGACAGGCCTCGCTCTTTAGCAAGAATATTATTTGGAATATGTGGTTTTCCACTTTAGGAATATAGTCTGTGACTCCGATGCAAGTAGGCTTAAGCTTTAATGAAATGTGCTCACGTAAAACAAAGACATACTTTGGGGAATCCTCTGGTTAGATTTTTGGTTTTGAAAGTATATACAGTAATTATAGCAAAAAACAAATTTTAAAATTTGTGTCTGTCTGTCTGTCTTTCTATCTGTTTGTTCCGGTTAATCTCGAGAACGGCTGCACAGATTTTGACGGGACTTTCACTGTCAGATTGCTGATATTCCAGGCTCTAGGGAGTAACTTAGGCTATTTAATATACCCACTAGTTGGCGCTGAGTGTTTTCTTTCTCGAAAATTCTTTTATGTACCGATTTTGACGGGACTTTCAAAGGTAGATAGTTGATATTGTAGGGATTAAATAAAAGCTATTTTAATAACCCTTAGGTGACGTTTTTTAATTTATTTATGTTCCGATTTTGACGGAACTTTTACGAGCACTTACCTGACGTTGTAACGAGTAACTAAGGTTATTTTAATCACCTCTTCTTGCCGCTGGGGTCAGTTCACAAGCAGATAGCTAATTTTGGAAGAAGTAACTAAGACTATTTTGATTACTATGTGACGCAACGCCGGGGCAATTTTTTTCGAAAATGTATGGTATACCCGAGCAACGCCGGGTTGGTAAGCTTTAAAATCAATATGCATCGCTAACGCTAAAATAAGAGCATTAATTACTTCATTAATTTTTAGGTTACCTTTTTCTTAATTTGTTCATCAAACAAAGTCGTCTATACTGTCCAATGATTCGAAAGTTTTCTCACAACGACTGGCATCTCACATTCCTGTGTCCACAAGAATTGGCATTGATTTCATATTTTATTCATAAATCTCAAAGATCTCATCTTTAGTCCTCAGTTAGCTTTCCCACCAATGATGGGCCATAGCAACTCCAACCTCGAACCTTTGCTGCAATATAAACTTCCCAAGCGCACAAGATTCGCCACGACTATCAAGCACAGACTCCTTGCCGTCTCTTTAGCCACAAAATGAACTTAGACATGTGATATATATGTTGGTGGGTCATAATGTCACATATCCCCTTTCTGAACGTCTGAAGGCACAAATAAATAACGGCCCATCCAAATGCAATATAGGAAAGGGTACAAACGGACAAGGTGCCCAAGCCCAAAACCATCCTCTTGGCTAGAATTGAGATGGCAACGCTGATATCATATTGAATGAGGGGATTTATAACTTCTCCACTTATGAGCCATTCATTTGGTAGCTTGTGTGCCTCACTAACGAAAAGGTTTGGCCTAGGATATACGATGTGCGCAACCATTACCATACCACCTGTTGCATCATAAACGGACAGACAATGGATAGTTATTCCTTGCTTTAAGGATTCATATTGTTGATGCTTAGACATTTGTCAAAACATCACAAAGAGTGGACAATTTATTGTCCAATTAGCGGGCTTGCCGAAATACAATCCACAGACATTCCTGCTCCATCGGCTTTAAGCAAATGCCAAGACATTTTCACCGACTACCACCACCGGAATGCTGCATTGAAATTCCAATCGCGCCAGTTTCAAAAAGGTCCCACCAATTTATTGCTCAATTATTTCGCACTTACTTAGGAACGGTGTTGTCGCTACTAATGGAGCTGTTGCGCGAAAACACTTTTCGCAGTCTTGGGCGCTGTTAATTGGGACTTGAGGACCAAGTCGACGAAGTCCAGTGGAAACTAAATTTTCATTTTATCAGTTAAGCGTGTGCGCTTGGATACTGGAACTGGTAGCCAGGCCAACAGTCAAAGTACCTTAAGCTAACAAGTATCTGGAGCTTATTTATGACGTCGCAGATACATTATCGGAAGTCTTATCTTTATAGTGATTTTCAGTTCGCAGTTTATGACCATCAAAAGAACGAAAGGTTGGGAGCCCGCTGAAAGGAAACTGGTGTTCTGTGGGAGGCAGTAATTAGCAGAAAGCTGTGGAAAAGCATCCTGGCCAACTGAAAGGAAACCTACGGTCTTGCCAAATTTATTTTATGGCAAGTAAAAGTGCCATTTCTGTAGATTCTTGATATGAAATTTACATTTCCAGTCGAATCATAAATCCCAGTTGACTTGCTGCAGTGCACTTCGGGTTCAACAGGAAACTTGTGCGCAGAAAAATTATTATAAATGACATTTCGGCATGCGATTCGTGTGGCACTTCTTGGGAATAAGATAAGCACTTAGGATAGGCTCGGATCTGAGTCTGAGGCGCTTGGTTTAATTTATCTTTATTGTATTTTAATATTGAAGTTACATGTTTTTAGCCTATGATGATCATTTAACGCAGTTAGAGCATTCATTTTCGAACTTATGTGTGGATGAACGGTGGTGGTGGAAAGTTGTCAGGACCATATGGCATTGGAGGTGCTTAATGTTTGATAAAAGTAATGAGGACTTGTAGGGAAGTATGTGGATTGTTTTTGCATTAAAGCGAGGATCAGGTTACAAATGGTTTGGTAAATCATAGGTGGCTGTTGGTTTTCCGATTAACAATAAATTCTTGATAAATGCTGAATTGCTAATGGAGATTTTTCAACTTTCGGATTTTTACAAACATAGATTTAATGTGCGAAAATTGGTTAATTTACTCAGCGAGCTGAACATTTCAGTACAGAAGTTTCTAGATCTATCTATCAAAAGAAAACTCCGTAAGAAAGTAAAGCTCTTTTCTTGACAACTATATCAATGAGGTTGTAATCTGTTTAGAGTCAACAAACATTTAAATTCAGCTTTGGCCAGATCTAGGAGGTTTACCTACCAATGTGTATCTTGTTAGTTGATATTGGTATTGTTGTTCCTTTCCTGGCACAATACCCAATAAAAAAACTGAATGTTGAACAGTTCTTTGATTCTGCCATTTCCATGAGAAATTACCAACAATTTTGGGCAGTTAGAGAATTTATGGAAACAGAAACTAAGCAATTAATTCGTTGCGGTTTTTTAGCTCGCTTGAAACATTATCTTCAGTTTTTTAAGCGGTTCTAGTCGAGAATTCCATCAATACGGTTTCTTCGATGAACCATTAAAAAGACTGAGACTTGTTGGCCCGTGTTGGATCGATAACGTTTCTAGAGAATATACAATCATGAACTTGATAGAATCTACTTCGAAGCAAGGTATTGGAAAATATAAAGCTCAGAAAGGCTAGGTACCTAAGATTAACAAGCTCGAAAAGTCTTTTGCATTTCTTTGTATGGTAGAAGGCAGCGTGGCAGACCTGGCTTATGACGCAAGGATGGCGTAGATCATGACCAAGAACCTTTGGGGAGCAGAGCTTGATGACACCGGCCAGCAATTAGGATACATAGATATACATGCTGGATAAATCCCGGGCCGAATTCGGATTTTTACACCGATAAAGATGATGATGGAAATGGCTCGAAAATTAAAAGACAAAGTCTCAAAATAATAAAATAATAAAATTAATTAATTAATAAAAAAAACGAGTATGTTTTTCAATAAGATACAAACTACTACCTTTTAGTGAGAAAACAATAATTTTCAAAGATTAATAACGGGGAAGGTTATAACCCCTGAACAGTTGGCTTCATTAGAAGAAATATAAGACAGGTTAACTCATCAGAATGGTGAACCATATTAATGCTTATATCTTATATGTATATCAGTTTAATAAATTAAATTCCTACATAGCGCCAGAAGATGGAATAATATTTCCGACACGCGTCGCCGATTTTATATAAAAAAATGGGCACCACTGTGTTGCACGTACTTGCTTCCTAATTACATTGGAAAGCAAGATCTTTGACAGAAACAACTAACATTTACGTTTAAATAACACAGTTTGAACTTATGAAAACGGTTTTTAGTAAAAATGAAGTAAGCCATCACACGTCTTAAATAACAAAGAATTTATGAAAAATGTATTTCGAAAATTGTAGGACCGGTTTTGATGAAATCCTGTTTTTTATTTTGAGTTATTTGAAAAAAATTTGTTTTTGATATTTTGGTATGCAGTTTCTTAAAGTTTATTAATATACATCCGATTGTAAAATTTAAAATAATTTTTTTGTGATTAGTTTTAAAAATTTGATTTAAAAAAAAAATTTCAAAAATTAATTTTAATTAGAAACATAAAGTTATTCAAAAATTTGATATGTAGAATTCTTTGGCTACCTAGATCTTGTCAAATATAAAACTTAACAGAAACACAAATAGCCGTTACCGAGGAAGAAAAAAATTTAAAAAACCGTTATTTGAGAGATACCGTTTATAGACTTTTACTGTTACCGTTTTCGAGAAAAATAAGCTTTTCCTTAGCGGTCATATGGCAGATACCGTTATTTGTAGGCCTAAAAATAAAATTTCAATTTCAAAGTCAATGTCAAAAGTATCACACACACCAAATTTGAAGATAATCGCTTAAGCCGTTTTAGCTGCACCTCGTTATACATAATGACAGACAGACAGACATTTTTTGTCGATCACTTTTTTAGACTTCTCTATGATCGTAATGTCATGTTTCATTGTTATCTCAATTTTTTTTATATTCACTAATCCTAAATTTGCCTTATAGTCCCTATAAACGCAAGTAACAAAGAGTTGGTTGTCTGTAAAGTCATAACGTCATAAGAAAACATTGATGGCAGCAACACCAACATACATCCCGTTAACTCACACCCACAAACCTTCTCGTTAAATCTACTTTCTACTCTAACAAAACTCCGCCTATTTTATATTTCTTTTTCTCTTCTTGTTCTTTTTAAATTTGAGTGGAATTATTTTTGGGAATTTGCGCCTGTTTTTTCATGTTCGCCTGGTGCTCAGAATAAGTTTGCGATCGATTTTTGTTGAAACAAATGACCCACAAACACTCTCGTTAAATCCACACACACACACCCCAATATCTACATCTACTTTAACAAAACTCCGCCTACAACTTGGAAACCAAAACACACTCACAATGATCAGTTTTAATGCAGCTCTAACTTTTAATTCTAACTAAAAGCTGTACTATTTTTTCTTGTTAGTGTAACACAATTTCGTTTAGCATTTTTTTTCATTTGTGGCTGTTGTATCATTTAAGACACCCGGTGAGTTTTGGACCAGTGCCTTTTTGTTTGGCACTATTTCATACAGTTAAACTAGTAAGTCGGAGAAAACAGACAAAAGATGCCTTTACAATAGATTTTGTTAACAATCACTATCATCTGGAGTTAAAAAGGTCTTTGGTCTTGAATAAGCAGTCACCCAGAAATTGTTTGTATGGCCTTTTAGGGCTTAACAACTGAAGAACTATAAATCTTCATCGGACACGATGTGTCATGGAAGTCTCTAAATAAAATTTATCAACCAGATTACAAAGCTCTTTAAGTTAACCTTAGGTCAAACCTGCTTCAAAGTGCAGATTGCTGTTCGCAAAGTATCATAACAACATTCATGTCATGGTCCATACAAAAAAATATCTCAATCGAGTGGAAAATAAATAAATATCGCGAAACGCCTCATGCGGAAACATCAGGGTCAAGTGGTTATACCTCCATCACTCCTGTAGCGTAGAGTGCTATAAGCTGTCAGTATATTCCAGTATAACAAATAAAAAAGCCCAAAGCTTCAAGTTCAAATTTATGCAAATCACCATATACTAGAAGGAAGTAAAGGTCAGCTTTGGATAATCGTAATTTGTTGATCAACAACCAAGCTGACGGAACCGAAACTATTTTTAGACATCAAAACATCAGAATTACGACGTAGGATTGTTTGTGCCACGTGAGTCAATTAAATTGATTTTTATTTAACTCTGATCGTCAACAACAGAAAGTATCTCATAGATGAAATCGATCTTTACATTTCGAAACCACTTTCTACTACATATATAGGTCGCCCACTTAAAACGCCCCTCACCTTCCACTGGGTTAACTATTTAAGGTAAGTATCTTATGGAACACAAATACATTAGATTTTTTTTCAAAAAGTAGTTACTTTTTATATTTAAGCTCCATTGATGAGTAAAATTCAAAAATGTACACAATAAATTAATTTAAGAAAAATGAGTTAGTCGCACCTTCGACAGGTGGGTTAGTAAAATATCCTCTTTTGGACCGAAGTGCTTTCTTCCGTCTTCGGGTTTGGGGTTAGATGTAGCTTGATCTGCCATTTTTTTTTAACTCTCGTTTGTATTTTTTGGATTCGCTGTCCGATGCTATTGCTGTTCATTGTCCTCGGCTCAATTGACTTGCCGGAATCGGCTTGCTTCGGCGTAGTCCCTGACATCTGAAAAATTCCTTTCTGGCTTTATGCGCACGTCGTCGGGATCCAATTGGAATTGGCCATTCCATTCGGTGGGCAGGATTGTCGGTTCCGAATTGTATTCATAGTAATTCTGATCATCGGATCGATTGCGTTCCTGCTGCATGAGCACCTCGCCGCTTTTGGCGAATGTGCCGTCCCACGTTGGTGGCAGGATAATTGGTTCTGTGTTGAATCCGTAGAAGTTATTCGTATTCGTTACGAATTCGTTGTGCTTGCGCACTTTGGAAACATTGTTGGCAGATCCTTCGCCATATACGAATTTTCCATTCCATCCTTCGCACTTGGTTTGGATGTAATCGTCTTTCTTTCCGCGACGGGGCATTTTCTTTTTTTTTTTTTTTTGGATTTTTATTCGTTTTCGTAAATTCGATTTAAGTCAACTGACACGGTTGAGATTCAAGTTGTAACTGCCAGATACTTATTGAGATACTGTGGAAGAGATTTTTTGTTTTGCTCTATGGTGTTTAAATGCAGAGTGTTCCGCCTACGAAACGAGTCTAAGCCTAAGCTAAAGCTTCGCCTCAAGCAAGGTAGTTTTAAGTTTGCCATATAAAGAAGCAGGCAGCATCGCAGAGGTTCCGACCCGAGCTTGGGGCACGCTATTATAATAATATTATGAGTCAGTGACTTTGGGATCGGCGATGTTTTGTTTGGCGGGCTTTGCTGGTTGAACACTCGTGGAAGTGATTTGTAAGTTTCAAATCAGAATTCATAATTGTTTTTCTACAAGCTCCAGGTGTGTGAGATTTTGATGATGATTTGAGGTGACGATGCGTCGTTGTAATAAGTGTGAAGTCTCTGTTTTGGAAGTTAATTTTTTTCGTGGAGCTTGATCTTGTTTATTTTTTTAACACGATCGTGATTTTTTTGAAGGAAATTAGTTTGAGTTATGGACTGGCACTGGAGTAGAAGACACATTGTCTGATTGGAGGTTAGTTTTGATGGGATAGTTTGTTTTTGTTTTATTGTTTATGATTCCGAGTTGATGACTACGACTGGACAAGCAATTCATAGTCTACTGAACAAAATTGAGTGAAACAACAGGTTGGCAGTAGTCTTCTTTCATTCTTTCTTTTTAACTTGCGATTATAGGGACTATAAGGCAAGTTATGCATTCGTAAAAAAAATTCTAACAGTCGCACATGACATTACGATGATAGAGAAACATATTTAATTTAGTGGCAAAATTCTGTCTGTTTATTGAACTACAGCCTAAACGGTTTGGCCAATTGTCTTCAAATTTGGAACATAAGGTTATTTTGACACTACAGAGTCCTTTTTAATTTTTTCTTTAGCTCAAAAACTAAACTATAAACTAAAAGCTTTTTTCCTCGGAAACGGCTCCAAGACTATTTATGAAAATAAATCTATGTACTGTTGTAGGTGTAGGTCAAGTTTCAGTGAAAAAAAAAATCAAGATGGTGGGCTAAACCGTTACCTCCCATAGAAGTTTTTTTCGACTTTCTCGAAAACTGGTTATCCGATTTCAATCAAAATTGATATTCAGGAAGAAGTTGGTAGCCTAAGTAATTTTATTGTAAAATATTTTGGATTTTTTTTTTGTATTTTTAATAATTTTCTTAATTTTTTTTTCTAAATCGATATTTTGAAAACGGGTGGATCAATTTTTTTTGTAATTTTTTTTTAAATGTAGATTATTTTTTTGCTTAAGTTTGCATTCGTAAATTTTTTTTTCAATTTTTGAAAAAAGTTATTAAAATAAAATCGTTTTATTTAAAAACCGCTACTACGATTTTGAAAAAAAAATTACACTTTTACATTTAAATAAAAATTAAATGGCGTTTAAGTATTTTCGCTGAAAACTATTTTAAGTACTTTTTTCAAACAATAAAAAGTCAGAAAAATCAAATAAGAACTTTAAAGTTTCCTTAATATTTTTCAAATTTTATTCCAAGCTTTGACCGAACTGCCTCCGGTATGCCATCAAAGAACTTGCGCGCTAGAGCGTCGAAATTTACCCGCTTTACCTGGCCGAACCTTTTTATCCTCTGGGTACGGATTTTTTGGCTAAGCTTATGTCATTGTACAGCACTAATAACTCGATCTTGTGTCTTATTCGCCATTTGTTGTTTTCTGGATCGCGAACAGGATCATAAATCACATTCGACTGGGAATGGGTCCATGCTTCTGCACGATATAACAAGACTGGGATGAGTGTTTTTTATAGCTTCTCATTGGTTCTTCTCGATAGGTCTTAATTCCTCAATTCCGGACTTAGCCCAGGAATACAGCGATTAGCAAGAGTGACTCTATGTTTGATTTCTACGCTTATGTGGCTCCTTGTGCTTACAGGTAGACAAATTCACTGATTAACTCGAAATTATACTTATCAATTCTAACGTTATGACCAAGTGGGTTGTAGGTCTTGGTGTAAAATTCTTCGGCTTTCTCCAGGGTCTGGCGTAATGTAAAGTTTTGGTCGTTCGTTGATTTGTTGGCCTCGATAAGGACGTATTATTCGAAAATACAAGAAGTTCTTCACCCCGTCTGATCAGGCTACTGTATATAAAGCATATATTTGACCAAAACTCGAGTATAAATGCCACATTTTGGCAGATGCTCCTATAACGCACTTGAGTTTTTAGACCGCATCTTTAAAATTTATAGGCGATAGAAAAATTATGGATTCAATTACATCTCTCGAGCACCACACGCCGTAATATAATGTGTCTTTCACTATTCTATCGCAATTTTTACAAACATCAGTGCTCCAGTGCATTCCTCCCCTGAAACAATTCAACCGTAATACTCGCTCTGCTAGAAATGTCCATCTTTGAGCCCAATTTCAGACGTACTCTTAAGTGCAGAGATTCTTTCTTTAGTCGCACAACACGAATTTGGAACGCTCTACCTCTCTCGGTTTTTATACGCATCCTTCCATACTTCCATATTAAGGGTAGAAAAATAACCCTTTTCGCGCGTGCCTTTTATAAAAAAACGGCTAAGACGTTCACATAAAACGCTGTTGCAGAGGAGTCGATTTTCTTTTTTCTTTGGTAGAAACCCAATGAGCCGGCGTTACCGAGAAAATCGAACATTAAAAAAATCGTTATATACCATAATATATATATATCTACCATAATATTAATTAAATCATATTCTTAACGTTTTGTTTTAATTTAAAATGGAAGCGACTGATCGAACCCCATAATACATACGCAATATCCAAACCTGGATTCCAAACATAATTTCAATTTGCTATTCCTTGCGGGAAGACATTCCCACTCGTCCAACCACAACCATCGATAAAGGAGTCAACAAATACACTAGTCGGATCGGTCCTGAGGTAGGTACCAAATAAGATTATAATCGACGACGACGACGACCACTACGCTCTGATTGTTTCCTGTTCCTTGTTTGGCATTTTGTTTGTTCGTGCATCCCAGTTAGATGAGTATCCGTATCCGCAAAGTTATTCTATTGAAGACATTGTCCTCGCTCAAAGGTTCCACCGGTTCTAAACAATTTTATCAGCTAAATCCCCAAAGAAGGCGCAGGTACAGAAGATTCGAACTATTTCCGCCTCATTTATATGAATGCTGAATGCAAATGGCTAATTGAACGGAATTTCTTCGATTATCGGCACCCAAATTGCCGCCATTGCCCAAAGGAGCAAAGAACGCCCCGACACGGCTGCAAAGCAAAGCTAAAAGAACACCCATCATGTGCGGGAATGGATATGGAGGCAGTGCCCGAATGACTATCGGAATGGGATCATCATTGTTTGGCAATAGAATTGGTCCATTTGAATGTGGATAGTGCGCAGTATATGCGGAATGCGGGTGGAAATGGGAGGCAAATGATGTTATTTGTTTGGAGGCGATATGAATTCAATGAGGTGGGTCATTGGAGATGGTTTGTTTAAGGAAGGTATAGGTTCGGGAAAGAATGTTTCCAGAGGGAGCCTAATCACAGGCAGGGTAAATTTGCTGGCATTAATTTTACATTGAATGGAAATTGTTAAATCAGAGATTATTTAACGAAAGTCTGTAAAGATCCTTGATAAGTAGGGCTCCACAGAAAAACAAAACAGAGAGTTCAATGTTTTTTTCTATAAGGCTTTGAATTTAAAAATCTTTAATAATTCAGGCAATGCTAATATAAAAAAAATCTATTAAACGAGAACTCACACACGGAGCAAACCCATTATTGACAAATTCTAAAGGGTAATCCAGTGATTTCCTTTTTTCTGCAACTTTAAACAAACTGATCCAAATGTTTTTAAAAATTATTTCGGTCTTTTTGTAACTTGAGGTAGAATCTAGGGTGCTGAAGCGATTTTATTCAAATTTCAGAATACAGGTTTCTAGGTGAAACCTTTTTTTAAAAAGGCCTACCAAGGGTAGGGAAAAATAAGGAAATAAGTGCAGAATTATGCGCAATCTGCCTCTTTAAACCAATTTGAGTCAGTGATGAATCTTAGGATTTTTTAACTGACTTCTTGAAACATCACCTAGTACAAATTAAAAGTTAATAACATCGAAGGAAAATAAGATCGTTTAAATGTCCGCCGCGGCTTTTATTGGTGGCGCGCATCCGAAGTGTCCAATTTTCCATGACTCTAGCGCATAAATCAGGATGAATTTGATCGATGGCATTGGTTTAGTTGACTTTGAGGGCCGCTTTATCGCGATGCATTTGACGCTCTTGAATCTCATGTGGATTGGTATCATCCCATATTCGACAATGGGCATCACCGCTGAAGATGATTTTTCGATGAAAATTAGGGCCAGTTACCAAAAGGTCCAGATCCCATTCAGCGAACACACGTCGTTGTCTATGGTCGTTTACCTTCAGCTCCTGGGTCAGTTGAATTTTGTACGGGTGCAGGCCCAAATCAAGACGCAAAATTCATCAAGTTGTGGTCTGTGAAAGGCCGAGTTCTTGTGAGCGACAAGTTTCGTCCGCTGAAGGGTGTTGGTGGATTGGTTTACTAAACCAGTAGGCTCAAATTTATCCACCACACTGCCAATAGGTAGGACGATTATGGCGGAATGTTGCCCGAACAGAACACCCATTTTGGCTTACTGTCAGTAATACATACTAGTCATACTGGACGATCCATTTAGCAGCATCAAATTAATGTCAGCATAACACCCTCTAACAAGCTTTCCGTTGGCTAAAAAATAAATAAATACTTCGAATTTTGCCAATGACTTTACCGCCAGTTAGTGTGGATTATGAATTCAAAATATTTGTTTTACGTCAATAAGTAGAATTAGTGGTGCCGTTCAATGGGTCCACTAAAAGTTAGTCAACGCGCCTCTGATTGATCAACTGGCTCTAAAAGTTAGTTGAATTTTATTTGACATTTAGTCAAAAAGTTAGTGAAGATTTTTTGACAAATTTTCAACTGACAGTTTCCCCTTTACAAAGTAGGAGATATACGTGGATGGGTTTTATTATTTTGTGCTTAAAGGCAGTTAATGCAAAGCCTGCACAATGGATCAATATTACTCAAGGAAATGTTTGATTTGCGTGACCAAACTAATTTTTTTTTAATAATAATTAATGGCTGGCTTGATAAGATAGTTAACAATTTAATCAGCAGGTAACGTCAAATTGTTATTGGAAAAGTTACTGAAGTGTTTTCCGTTTACTATTTAGGCGCAGCTCCGACGATAGTTTGACAAGTATATTAGCAGAATGAATCGACTAATAGTTTGTTTTGTAGCTGCTTTGATTGTAGTTCTTCAAGGTGTCGAAGGAGTAAGTGTATGCAGGACGAAGTTTATTATTCTTCATTATTTTGTTAATTTTTAATTTTTTTTTGTATCAAAGATGTCGCCTGAACTTGAACGTTATTACAGGGATTTTGAGGGTAGTAAATTTGGCTAGAACCAATAAAAAAATAAAATGTATGTAAATGCCTTATTAAAAAATATTTTTTTTTAAATAAAACTATGAATGCATAAATATGATTTTACTTAAAACAAATATATTTAGAAAAAAGCTGACTTTTCTTGTCTACATCAGGAAGAGTGCTGACCAGAATTGTCACGATAGGTAAGTATCTACAAAGTTATTGAAGACGGAGTTTCGTTTCGAATATGTAGATACATATATATAATACAACAATTCTGTTCTATTCAACTACAAAGGCTTAACATTTATATGCCCAAAGATTGACAGTTTGCGAATCTAGTTTCTACGTTTTGTAGGCTTGCGTCATGAAAAAGGAAGCCACAATGTCAAAAAATCAACAACAAAAGTCAGTGTTTTTACAATCTAAAGTCGACATATTTCTTTAATTTCCTTAATTACATTAATTGTCCGTTCTATTTTCACTTTAGGAAAAGGTCCACTTTCTTATTAATTACTTATTAAATAAGAATATCAAAGCCAAAGGATTTGTAACTATTCTAACTCAATAGAGAGGAGTTTACAGTGCTACTTTTGACGGATTTTGATTAAATTATATCCATGGATTGCCTATGAAGCAGGTTAAGTTTCAATATGTTTTAAAATTTATGAACAATAGAGATAATATTTTTTCTGATATAACAATTCAAAGTGCTCAAAGTTCAAGTGTCAATTGACCGACCTGGATCGGCAAAGAAATATTTATAATATACATATTAGTATTTTACATGATTGGAAATTCTATATTTCAGAAAAAATATTTTAGTAAAAAAAGTTAATCTATAAAGAGTCAACGTTGCCCCAAAATCTTAAGAATTCAAGACTATTACTTGGAAGGAACCAGTTTCATCCGGGCGATTTGTGCCGAATTTTTGAAATCCATAAAGTTTGTTGATCTTCGACAGACAGATTGACTTAGGCAGTATTACAGTATGACAAAAAATAATGCTCTGCATGAGCGGCACTTTTATCGAAGAAGCTTAACAGTTTTCAGTAATCCAGTATGTACATTACAGACCAACTTCTGTGGTGCCCCAAAATCACACTATAAAGCTTGTTGCACGCCCACTATTTTTCATGCTCTTTAATATTTTATTTCTATTTTTACCAAAGTGCTCTAGTCAGCTATGTTTATTCCTCCCGTGATACAATTCTACTGTAAGCTTTATAGGAATTCTCTTCTGTTTTCTCTTGGACCCAACCTGCGATGTCAGGTACTGGTAATCTTTTTTTTTAAGCCGTGCCTCACGAATGTGAAATGCTTTGTCCATTTTTTGTTTCTCTTCATTTTGATATTTAGCAGTGAGCACTTTAAAGTTAATCTGAATAGGAGTCTCATTCAACACAATCTCCTATTTCGTTATGGCTTACATATTTCCGCATTATTAGAAACAATACATAATTTTTATAATAAATGTTATACCAATTCTTATATAAAGAAAACAGTTTTATGGTTTTTGTTATAATTTTAAATTTATTTAGGCTGCGTTTTTGGCTTATCCAGCGCACCTGACACACACACACACACACACACACACACAAGTAAATAAATTGCACGACTGGATCGTACGTACTTTCTCATATTTGCGGTCACATTGTTGAATAAAATTTAAGAAAATTAAAGTGAACATTAAAGCATCTACTCGATTTTTGTGACTTTTGATTGTTCGAATAAAGTACGTTAAATTGTAGTGGGTGAAATAATTTAAACGCCATTTTATTTCCTTAGGAAATGTAAAAAAGTGTGCATTTTTTTCAAAATCGCAGGAGCCCTTATTAATTAAAACGTTTTTTTAACAACTTTTTTAAAAAAATAAAAAAAAATAATTCAAGAATACAAACCTAAGCACAAAAATAACGTATATTTAAAAACAAAATTTAAAAAAAATTCACTTACCCGTTTTCAAAATATTAATTTTTCAAAAAAAATTTTTTTTTTAATTATTACAAAAATAAAGTTTTCGAAAAAAAATTAATGCAAAATTACTTAGGCTATCTACATCTTCTTGAGCATTAATTTTGATTGTAATCGGATCACCAGTTTTCGAGAAAGTCGAAGAAAAAAACCGGTCCTATGGGAGGTACCGTGTTTAGGCCACCATATTAATTTTTTTTTCAACAATATATAATGCAAGGAATGCTCATCAGTTCACCCTTGAGCCCAATTTCGGACGTACCGTGAAATATAGGGGTTCTTTTTTTAGGCCGAACAACACGAATTTGGAATGGTTTACCTGGCGAGATTTTCCCTTGCCATTTTGATCTGCTAACATTAAAAACCAATGTTAATCGGCACCTCCTATCTCTCCCCTCCCTATCTTCGTAATGAAACACATAATCCCTTGTGCGCGCGTTAATTATAAAAAAAAAACTTACAGTAGTATATTGATTTTTTTTAATAAAAATTCTTGGAGCCGTTTTCGAGAAAAATAAGCTTAACGGTTATATGACAGGTACCGTTAATTTTTGAGCTAAAAAAATTGAAAAAAACCCTCTGTAGAATGTCAAAATAACCTTAAGTTCAAAATTTGAAGATGATTGGCCAAACCGTTTAGGCTACAGTCCAAAATACATCCGCACAGACAGACATACAGATGGACAGAATTTTGCCAGTAACTCAAATATGTTTCTCTATCATCGTAATGTCATGTTTGATTGTTATCTCGAAATCTTTAATCTGCACGAATGCATAACTTGCATTATAGTACCTATAATCGCAAGTAAAAATAAGAAGAGCTCGTAAGAACTGTTCACAAGTTGAGCCAACATCATCTATTCATAATATTAAGATAGCGGATGAACTTCGACGTGTCGATGGAGAAATGTATGTTTTGGCTGAGAAAAGTTTTCTCAATGAAAAAAACATTATTTTGGGAACCATGGACAACATAAGGCAGCAATCCAGTTGCACTTTGTGGCTCATGGATGGAACATTTGAGGTGGTACCGACTATTTTCCACCAGCTGTTTACAATCCATGGGCTTGTTGATGGCCACATAGTTACTTTGTTGTACTGCCTCATGGCCTCTAAGAGCTTCAAGTATTTAGATTTTTTTTTTCCGAAATCCTAAATATCGCAAAAAGAAACAATATTTCTCTTTGTCCAAAATACATACTTTCCGATTTTGAGCAAGCAAGGGTTGTTTATTCCATTTGGGCCAAATTATCTAGCGGAAAATTCAATCATCGGGCCTTACAAAGACCTACGGAAATAATGAAGGTAACATTTTTCTCACGGTCTACATATTTTAGATTTTAGTTTACAAATGAGGATGCTGAAGAGCCTTGCTTTCGTACTTCGTTCCACCTGATGAAATTCCATGCTATTTTAATGGCTTACTGCTTAGACTGCTTAGAAACATTTGCACCAATATTATAAAGTGGTTTGCAGAAAATTATGTAACTGGTAACCAAAATAAACTATTAAAACTTTATTGAACCCATTATTTATAATGCTCATATGTGCGGTCACATCGTCGAACAAAATTGTTTGTTTTTATGCTAAATAATTGCTTAGTGGCTGCATATGTATGTATGTATATATTAAAATAAAAAAAAAATATTTTTTTCGACAATTCTTTAATATTTATTTAATTAGTTTAAGAGTTTTCTCCAAAAAAACTAAGCAAGCAATACAATTTGAAAACTTAATTTCTATCGATGAAAAAAAAATATTGAAAATCGTTCGACCAGTTAAAAAAAAAAAAACGTTTTCTTTGAAAAAACTTAAGGAATCTGCAGCTTTCATCTAGGAAAATTATTAAAAAAAATCAATCAACCCGTTTTCAAAATATTTCGAAAACCAATTGTTTTAGAAAATTTAAAAAAAAATGAAAAAAAACGTTTTTCAAAATTTTGAAATGCAATATTAATTGAATTATAAATGACTGCCTGTGTGCAATTTTATTGAAATCGGGATAGTGGTTTACGATAAAACCACATTTCAAAAAAAACGGTTCTATGAGAGGTACCGTTATAGAACAAATTTCGAAAAATTCATTCTAACTGAAAGATGTATTGTTGTAAAAAAAAATAGCACCCTGAAGGTTTAATCAAAATCGTTAGAGCCGTTTTCGAGAAAATCAAACGTTTTGTTAAAGATTGTATGGCAGGTACCGTTATTTTTCGACCTAGAACAAAAATGTTTATCATTTTTTTCCCCGAGATACTACCGAATAAATACTAAATACCAAGTTTGAAGCAAATCGCCCGTCCGTTTAAGCTGTAGATGTGCGAACAGACAGACAGACTGACGGAATTTCCGGACCCACTTTTTTCGACTTCTCTATCATCGTAATGTCATGTTTGATTGTTAGTTTTTTTTGCACGAATCCATAACTTCCCTTATAGTACTTATAATGACAAGTAAAAAGGACATTTTTTCCAAATTATTTAGTATAACACCATTGGGGAGTTCATAGTGAAGATCGTCTAGGAAAAAGAAATATTAAGGCACCTAGTATGCATACGCTGACTCCTTTTGTTTTCTGAAAGAAGCTTGAAGCGATTTTTCCATCCCAAACTGTTGTGAAAGTATCCCGATAAAGCAATCTTATAACGGAAACCATTTTTCTAGGTGTCTCAACTAGGTATCTCAAGACTTTGTAAGATCAAGCTTCCCTATTGATGTTATTAAACGCTGCTGACAGATCAAAGAAGAAAGCATTATAAGCTTTTTTTAACTCAGTTGAAGTTGAATGATATAGGAAAGTTCTACTATTACTGCAATAACTTACGTATTCAGCTTGATATTCATTTAGTATGTATGTGGTTCTCTTAAGTCTTTTTTAACAAAATTGTTGTGAAGATTAGCAAGAAAATAAGGCTTGCAGTTGTAGAAATTTGATTCAAGGTCGCTCTTTTTAAAAAGGGGGCAATTATCGATCTCTTAAAGGAGAGGTGCTTTGTTTTCCTTTGTTGATTCTATTGGCCGGATCACTTCATTAAATTTTATTTGATAATCATTTATTGGATGAAGAATGGTTTCTAAAACTGGTATCGGTACCATGCTTAGTGATGAGGCTGAATTCAATGTGCGATTGAAGGGATTCGTTAGCAGGGATTTGTATTTGTCTATTTGTATATAAATATTTGTTGAATCTTCACGGATCTTCTTTGAAATACTCCACCAGGCTTTTGCCGAAGTAACAGATACAAGTTGACGTGAGATACATTCGTTGTAATTGTGCTGTTTTGATATTAAGAGATCTTTATATTTTTTTTTTATTTCAACATTTTGTTTCTGCTAACTTCTCGGATATGGTTTTAAACATTCTCAGTGCTCCTAATGAATCTTTTCTAGTGATGTTACTATCAAAATCATACCAATATTTCTTGTTGTTGAATTTTCTATTATATGTCATTGGCATCTCGTTTGCTTCATATACGAATTTTTTATAAAGTGTGTTTTTTAGAGGTACAAAACTTTGAAATGGAATAAAACAAAGATGATTTGATTAAATTGACATAAAATTTACTTTATTCGAAAGATAATCTTCTGGCATTATAATTTAAAAACACGGCTGGCTCGGACGTAGTCTAATCTGGAGGTCCAATTTTCGACGACTTTTTCCTACATTTATGGCCGTATATCGGCAATAACATGTTGAATGTTGTCCCCCAAGTGGTCAATCGTTTCGGATTATCGGCGTAGACTAGCGACTTCACATATCCTCACATAAAATAGTCAAGTGGTGTTAAATCGCACCATCTTGGAGGCCAATTCACGGGTCCGTAACGTGAAACTATGAGGTTACCAAACGTTTCCTTCAATAAATCAATTGTGGCATGAGCTGTGTGACATGTTGCGCCGTCTTGTTGAAAACACAGCTCCTGCACATCATGGTTGTTCGATTGATGAGCGAAAAAGTCAGTAATCATAGTTCTATAGCGGTCACCATTGACTGTAACATTCTGGCCAGCATCGTTTTTTCAAGAAGAACAGACGGACCAATTATTCCACCAATCCATAAAGCACACCAAACAGTCAGTTTTTGTGGATGTTATGGTGTCTCAACATACACTTGAGGATTATCATGATTCCAAATACGGCAGTTTTGTTTATTGACGTATCCATTTAACCAAAAGTGAGCTTCATCGCTAAGCAAAATTCGCTTATGAAAATTGGGATCAACGGCAATCTTGTTTTGGGCCCATTCACCGAATCTACGCCTGATAGGTGATCATGTGTCTTCAATTCTTGCACGAGTTGGATTTTTTAAGCACGCAAACCAAGATGTTTCCGCAAAAACCTACATAAAGTGGATGGACACATATCCAATTCCTGTGAACGATGGCGGATAGACTGATTCGGGTCTCCTTCTACGCTACACTCATTCATGTTAAATGCCAAACCAAACTTAAAAGAAATCACTTGACAGCTCACAAAATGGCCGCCAGTTAAAAAAGTGTTGCAAACTTAAAGTTCTATTTTCTATAACTCTAAAAAAAATACCCTTTAGTTTCACATCTCATTTCTATAAGTTCTTCACGGGCAATGTCCAGGGTATTGATTTTATTTATCTTCTGTATAGAGTCCAAGAATTTGTTATCAACCCACCTGAGCCTTGGAAGCAATTGCATAGGAACTTTCGAGAGATGTCTTTATATAGCTTTTAAATCATCCTTAATGACATCATTCAATTCATTTAACAGACAAATCTTCTCTAATACCAAACGTGTTATACATATGTAAGTCCCTCGGTTAAGATAGTTCTCATCGACTTATTTCCGGTGCAGGGAAATAAGTCCCCGGGAACTTATTTAAATTCTGCATATCTACATTTTAAATGACTTTTTTTCTAATAAAAATTAATTTTTGATTTTTTTTTTATAAATCAATATTTTTAAAATTAATCAAACAAAATTATTTTAAATTTTATAATATTAATAAAATCTAAAAAAAACTGCATACCAAAATTTCCAAAATTTTTTTTTCAAAAATCTAAAAAATAAAAACAGGATTTTATAAAAACCGGTCCTACAATTTTCGAAATACATTTTTCATAAATTCTTTATTATTTAAGACGTGTGATGGCTTACTTTATTTTTACTAAAAACCGTTAAGTATTGTTTGATACTTTTTATAAGTTCAAACTGTGCTATTTTTAACTTAAATCTTACTTGTTCTGTCAAAGATCTTGCTTTCCAATGTACGTGCAAATAGGCACACAAGGCAAGTACGTGCGACCCAGTCGTGCCCATTTTTTTTTAAACTTTCTTTGAGTATGTTAATAAGAAGAAATCTATAGTTTAAACTAGGAAAAAATAAAAAAAAACTATCGATTCATTTTCAAAATATTCAAAAAACAAAACAAAATATTAAAAATTCAAAATAAAATATTTTTTTTAAATTTTAATAGACAATATTATTATTTAAATCATAAGATACTACCTACTACTACTACAGTTTCTAAAGAGAACCTCATAGCTCATACCCTGCGTGCTTTTGGGATCGATGATAGTCTTGTTTGTTGAATTGGAAGCTGTCTTCTGGACAAGTTGTATTGGACGGATTAAAGTCTGATTCCCAAAAAAAAAATGCTGGTGTGCCCAGGGCTCCGTTCTATCTCCGACTTTTTTCCTCATTTTTATAAATGGTCTTCTGTCGGTTACTTCTAATCCACTTAACTGTTTTGCTGAGGACTCTTCCCTCAGCTTTTCATATTCATTCGATAATTCACGTTCTTTGTCTTCGGGCGTACAATTGCAACGGTACCGTATGTCAAGCTCATTAAACTCCGATTTATACAGCATTGTCAAATGGGGTAATAGGAATCGTGTGGAGTTTAATGCTTCGAAAACTCAATGCTATATTCTGTCGTTAAAGCTAAACATACCCCCAATGCCATTGTCCATGAATGGCACTTACATCGAAGAAACCGAGAAGCTCTCAGTACTCGGTATGTGTGTCAACAACGACCTCCGTTGGAATGACCATATATTTGAGATCGCTAAGAATGCTACTAAGTGCTTAGGTTTTCTGTATCGGTGTAAAAAGTACTTTTCCCCATCTGATCTGGCTACAATCTATAAAGCGTTTATACGCCCTAACTTCGAGTATAACTCCCACCTCTGGGTAAGTGCTTCGCAAACATCGCTTTACCTGCTTGATAGAATACAAAATCGAGCGTTAAGATTGATAGGAAATAGAACTGCCGCTGAAATAATTGCCCTTTTCGAACGTGTCTTTCCTTGTTTTGTCGGTTCTTGTATAAAAAATGTCTACTCGGAGTAGCCAACTGCGTCCCTCCCCTTAAAAGTTTCTCCCGTAACACCTGTCTCGCAAGGGATGCTCATCAGTTCACCCATGAGCCCAATTTCTGACGTACCGTGAAATATAGGGATTCTATTTTTAGCCAAACAACATGAATTTGGAATATATTACCTGGCGAGATTTTCCCTTGCCATTTTGATTTGCAAGCATTCAAAACCAATGTTAATCGACAATAAAGTTTTAACACTTTTTCCGGCCATTAGAGGCGCCCCTCAGGGCACGATCCTCGGACCACTTCTCTTATCTATGTACCTCAATGAACTTCCAAAAAAAATTACATCATATATCCAAATGACGACGTTCAACTTTTCAAAAAAATTCACCTCGAGCTTATCGGAGATGTCGGATACACAATTAACAAAGATCTGGCAGAAATTCTACACTGGGCATAAGAAAATTTTTGTTTCTTAAACCTCGGATGTCCAATTGCATTTTGATAAGCAGACAGGATTTGAACTTAGAATACCGAACCCTTGTCATGCTGTTTCACAGTAAACTGACGTTGGATACATAGGAAACAATATAATGAACACTCCCGAACTTTTTTTGGATTTTGAGTTGACAAAGGTAACATTTTCTAACATCTCAACACTGTGAAACTGTCCCGAAAAAAACCTTAATTTCTTTTTTTCTGCACCAGTTACCCTCAATTACAGCGATGACTTTAAAAATAACACCTCCAGCTGATATCAACACCTAGCTTAACCACATCTAGAATATCCAATCTCCCAAATACTTTGCCAAAAGTACGAGTATATTGTAGCTATACAAGTATAACGTGCGAAAGAATTTCAAAACAATAGAATCCCTTCCTCCTGCACCACACTTGCACTATGCCAATAAAACTACAGAAGCTGGTTGTGAATTGTCGAGGCAGTGGTCCCCATCAAGGCATCAGATATTAAATGAAGCGTTAAGTAGAATCCATGTTGCATAGCTTGTTCAGCACCTTATTCGATTGTGATCATCACGAAAAGCGATGTTCCCATTTTTTGCACTCTTCCAATACTCAAGTCATGTTAGTCTTCTACCCAGACCCAAGACCAACTCCAATGCCACCATCATATCCTATAGCCATTTACCACTAAACCAATTAAGGTTAATCTCAATTAAAAATCTCAAGTCATTATACTGTCTGATGCTGGCGGAACCGGGAATATAACAACAACAAAAAAGAGATGCTCTTCGTCTAGTTTTACTCTAGAATTTTGATGAAGAAGATTTCTTTTGCCGAACTCCGGTTCAATCGGAACATTAATTATTTAGTAGAGCTTTGTGTATCTGTGCAGGTTGGTTGGTTTAAGCCATGTGATTCCAGTTTACCTTGGTGGACAGAACATAAGCATTTGCAATTGCAAGGAACTTGGCTAACCATAGACGATGCAACGTGGAGGGTGAAAGAGATCATCTCATTAAGGGTACACGCTTTTATTGGAGCACTTCGTTGGAGCCAACTCTTCCCATGATCCCGGGGACGTCCACAGTTGAAATGCATGGAATCGTAAACAGAGTGAAAAGTAAGCAATGTTTTCTTTGGTTCAAGTGAATGAAGAGGATTTCTTTAAAGTGCTGCAAGAACACATTTCAGGAATTCTAATTATTTTTATTGAACAAGTCGCAGGTGACCTCGTTTGGCAACAAACGGGATTGTAGCGGAAAATGCTTGTTTAAGGTATCCTAGATGCACAGGAAACTAGACGATGATTACAACTTTTGAATGAACATGTGGAATTTGAACATTATTAGTTTACTTGGAATTTTTATTTTACACATTTAAAACGTGTGTTATATTTATAAAGAAAAATGCAGACCTGCACAGTCCATTTTGTATAGGAATGAAGGGAACCTAATGCCGATTAGGAACGGGTACAAGATGTGCTTTTTTAAAGACAAAATTGGCAGATCTGTTAACTCCTCGCAGGAGATAGCACCAGGAAAAAACAGGTGGCACAGTCAGGGATTGAAACGTGGGGGGGAATCGGCTAAGGTAATATGTGACAGTCACATTTCCGTTAGTTACATGTGATCACATTAAATTTCCAGTCCGTGTAAAGTGATCACTAGGAAAATCACTTTTCATAACATAGGTATCACTTTAGGCGATTCCACCTCAGATCTTTTGAGATAGTAATCCAAGAAAAATAACCATTCTGCCAAGTGCCAATATGTACATTGTACATTAATAAATAAAATAAAAAAAAAAAATTGTGAATTCAGTACAGACACTAATTTTATTTTAAGTTTTCAACTTTGATGCTGAAATCTATTCAAGAAGCACACAACTCGGATAACTTATAATGGTGATATCATATAAATGAAAAGCGCAACTGCAGCTATGAAAAGAATTAAAGCTTACTTCAAATCTTGCTCCATTCTAAGTTGAGCTTTGTCATCAGATTTCATATACATAGTGAATCCCTAAAAGTATGCAACATGTTAAAAAAAATATGAGTAAATACATTAGGGTTATTCACAATCCGGTGCAACAAGTCTTGTAAAATTGTTAAATTTTATTTTTGTTTTGCAGATCGTGATCGCACTTTTTCCAATATGTTGCAACACTACTATTGGTTGCGTTCACATTGGGTAAGCTCACATTTATTGTATCCTTCAGATTGGATTTATTGCTTTGGTTGTAATTAGCATGGTTAAAATCAGCTGATTGATTGAAGCTGATTGATGAACATATGGAAACAGAGAGAACATCCAAAAGAATCCTAAAATTTGTTGGATATTTTTCTGTCTGAAGGAACATGCGATGAACAGTTGACTGTGTTTCTCTTTTGTTTCGAATTTTGAGATGTGGTTGGGATTGTTCGTTCAAAAAAAAAATTGTTAATTCGGTAAAAATGTGAACTCAGCCGTTTTGTAAGAATGGCATTTTACGAACATTCAAATACATAAAAGCAAATTTTATATAGGAATTTTAGGGACTATAGGGCAAATTTAGGATTCGTGAATATAAAAAAAATTGTAGTAGTAGTAGTTTTATTGATATTTTTTTTATTTTCAACACAATTTGTAATCTTAAATTCTATGTGATACATACATATACACTGTTATTTATGAATTATTTAAATTTGCCGACTTAGAAATTGGTCTGGCTACACAAGTATGGTTTTAATTTTATCAAATATGATGAAAATACAAATTTTAAGTTAAAAAAGACTAGGTAAATAAATAAAAAATAAATTTACTGGCGCGACAGCTCCTTAAGGAGCCAAGGCCTAGTGACTTATACTCTCAACCATTCCTGTGTGTGTGTTGTTACTCTGCAAGAATGGAAGACTAGGTATGTCTAAATTTTCACATGAGAAGTACGTCCACTAAATAAATAAAGTAAATAAATGCTCGTTTTTTTGTGGAATTAGTGCTTAACGCTTGTTGTATTATTAATTACAAAGGGTTTTTCAATAAGAGCGCTACAAAAGTTTTTTTTTTAAATAAAACAAAAACGGTTTTGGATATCAATGAAATTCTTTATTTCTGTGAAAGTACGTTCGATGCCATTATGTATGGAATGCGATTTCTTTTGCATGGCCACCACGGGCACGCTTGCAGAAGTTCAGACGCTGAACCTAATTTTCGACGGTTTTCAAGCATGATCGGCCGATACTGCTGCAATTTCACGTTCGATATTCGTACGAAGTTCATCAATCTTCGCTGGCTTTTTGGCATAGACCATAGACTTGACGTAGCCCCACAGGAAATAGTCTAACGGCGTCAAATCGCACGACTGAGGCGGCCAAGCGACTGGACCATTTCGTAAGATAACACGTTCTCCAAACTTGGTTTCCAATTAATTGATTGTGACATTTGCCACACCAAACCGTAATTTTTTCGGAATGGAATGATGACTCATGGAGTACGTGTGGATTGCTGCCTGACCAATACCGCATATTTTGTTTATTGACGAAGCAATTCAGCCAGAAATGAGCCTCATCGCTGAAGATGATTTTTCGATGAAAATCCGAATCATTTTCAAGTTGTTGCTCAGCCCAATTCATGAACATACGACGCTTCTGGTGGTCAAGGGGCTTCAGTTCTTGCGTCAATTTAATCTTGTAAAAATGTACGACGCCACATAGATGCCCAACGCTTGAGAACGACGTGTGAGAGACACATTTGGGCTTTCTGCAACTGAAGCCTCAGCGGCAGCAATATTCTCGACACTACGGGCACTTCTTTGTCTCACTGGCACGGGAACATTTTGTACTGTGGATTCAAATTTTTCAACTCAACGCTCAATTGTTAATCTGCTAGGACGATTATGACGACCATAAATCGGACGTAGCGCTCTTAACGTTGAGGCCACTGACTGCGAATGTCGGTAGTAAATTTTAATAATTTCGACTCGTTGTTGGCTCGTATATCTTGCCATCATGAAATGGCAAACCTTACTGAAGAGAAATGTCAAAAGAGCGGCAAGAAATATGGCGTCGTTTGCTGTCCCTGTCGCTCTACTTTTGTAGCGTCCCTGTTTAAAAACCCGATATATTTTATATTATTTTATAAATAAGCGTGCCTTTTTTGCGACCGCTACTGTTGTTTCTGTTTATGTTGTTCGAGCTGGTGTGATTGATGT
Source organism: Platycheirus rosarum (assembly GCA_963971375.1). Taxonomy (NCBI): domain Eukaryota; kingdom Metazoa; phylum Arthropoda; class Insecta; order Diptera; family Syrphidae; genus Platycheirus; species Platycheirus rosarum. The sequence continues at coordinate 122,394,170 of OZ020509.1, read as the reverse complement.
CGGAATGAATTTCACGACTGCTGCTTGAGCCCATAGCTACGCCTGCATTGAGTTGGGCATCTACTTCATCATTTTCAGTATCTAAGATACTATACCGGTTGGTGTTATTCACCGCTTCCTTGGCTAACCTTTTTGTGACAATAATGGGAGTATGTTGTCTCCTTTTCCTGGCCAAAACCGCCTTGAACGACTCGTCGTCGTTGACAAGAAGTTGGTTGAATACTTCTTCTGAGTTACCGTTGGGGTATAACTGTTTAGCAGCAGTTAAATTGTACTCGTGGCCAATTACCACGCAGCTGCTAACTGGCCTCGCTTCACTGACGCCAAAGCCCTCAGACGCCATTTTATTAGGTACTGCGCAGTTAGGCATTGTATCCATCTCGCTCGTGTCCCCAGAGCTTATGGGGTCTACAATATTACACATCCAGTTACGCATAACGGATTCAATAATTTTTTTTTGTCGGCTTCATTTAACAATGAGGACGGAATTTTTATTTTTTCCCAAAAAGGTCTTTTGTCGGGAGGCACTTTGGGAACTATACTATCCCCGTCCATCACGGACAATTAGAAACAGCCAAAAAAGGTAAATTTATTATTTAGCGAGAAAAAAAAACACGCGTCCACACACTCCGCAAATAAAGCTCTTTTTTTGCAAATTATTTCTCAGATGTTAATATTTACTTCTTATTTATTTAGTTTTGGTAAATTTTATGATTTTGAAATAAATTTAAGCACAGTAACTTTGGTTAAAATTAAATTTTCGCAAGAGCTCTTATTAGACACGCGTCACTCCGCGAAACAAAAATTCAGCACCAAAAAAAAAAAAAATTGAGATAGCAATCAAACATGACATTATGATCATAGAAAAGCCTAAAAAAGTCTTTGACAAAAAATGTCCGTCTGTCTGTCTGTCTGCACGGGTGATTATCGATCTGCAGCTTAAACGGGTTAAGCGATTTTGTTCAAATTTGGTATGTTTGGCATTCCTCAGAGGGGAAATTGAAATTTTATTTTTAGGGCTAAAAATAACGGTACCTGCCATATAGGGATTAAGGAAAAGCTTCTTTTTCTCGAAAACGGCTCCAACATTTTGATTATTTTTTTTGAGATTTTTATCTTGGTAGTAGCTATTAGATCGATGTCATCATGTTGTTGGATAGTTTTCCTTTGCCTATTTCTCGCTTTTTCCATAACTTCCTACTAGAAGTTAAAGGACCAACTTTGAGTTCGTAATATATTCTTTTGGCATCGAGACATCTGAGAGAATAATATGAGCAGGTGGAATTAATGAATATCAATAAAAATATGATTTAAGCTTCCAAAGCCATATAAAAACCGCAAAAAATCCTCAGTAATACTTCGATATTGTATAAGAAAAAGTAACATTCTTTAATGACCTTTTTTCAGTGCATTTTCATTCTAGTTAATATACTTCTCTGGTAAATTGTCTTCTTAGTATATCTCACATCCAAGGAAAACCTATTGAAAATCTAGAAATTAAATTATAATCCCTATTTCATTTCCATTCAATCACAATCCTAAAAAGACTGTTAACTCGGTTCTCATTAACTATACTCTCCCCACAGTGTGCGTTCTCTAGCCAAAGAAAAATCGATACCATTCCGCTTGAAACTCTTCACGAGAATCTATCTCGATTGCATTTTCGTCTCATTTACTGCATTCAGCATTCCAAGGGTCATCTAACCTCTCCCCAACTCAACCACTTACCCGTAGAACCGCATTTCGCCCAGACACAAAAACTTCAATTATATTATAACCTACGAAGGACGGACCGCATGTGGGCAAGCTATAATAGTTGAAATAGATGGCTCTTAAGATGCATCCGTAGAGGTCCGGGAAGCAATCTAAGCTGGACCTTTCATAGTTTGCATATTTTTGTAGTTTATTGAACACGTAATGTTATAGCTCCTCATCTTCATCTTCCTTCCGCTATGGATTTCTTATGCAATGCCTCCATTGAGTCATGGTCAATAGCTTGGCATTAAGATCTCCAGCTGTGATATTATGGGAATTATTTCTAAATGGCTTTCGTAGGGCAATTCTTTATGTGTTCTTGATGGAGATCATGGATTTTTTTGTGTGGCTTGTAGGTGCGTGCGTGTGTTTGTATATTGCTAATGGGATTCCTGGGAAGGATATGTTGGTAAAAGATCCTGAATCTGTAGATAATGATATCAATGACATTAAGAAGCTGTGAGACCACATGTTAGGAAAAATGTTTAACATAATTTTAGGGGCATTTCTTTTTATTTTAATCGTTTGGTTAATCGCAGTTGGTTTAGTTTTTATATTATTTTAATTAATTTTATTATTTTTAAATCTGAGAAAAATACTTACAATTTTACGTAATTATAAAATTAAGTTAGGCAAATATTTTAATTTTCTTCTTTTATAATAAAAGTTGTAATTTTTTTTTTCTTTTAAGTAAGGTTATAGAGGCTGCATATGATATTGTGGGAAGTTTATTAAGAAAGTCAGCCATCTGCGGGATAAGGGGATAAACATAGCAAACGAGAGTATGAACTTACCGTATCACGGAAGTGCCTCCTCGTGGCGGCTGCTAAAATCCACTAGAACCTACTATAGTCTGTCGAGATTCGAGAACCTTCAAATCCAGAAACCTTACCATAACAACTGAGCTGCTGCTGGAAAGACTATGGTCTTACCAATATTCATCCAAGATCCAAGATTTGGGTGCTTACTAAAAGACACTCTGATCTCTTAACCGCGTTGGAAAGAAAAGACTTACGAAGAATTGTTGGCCCTATGTGCGCGAGGGAGGACGGCTCCGGAGAAGATGCAATCATGAGTTCTAAGAAATCTACATCGATGGAGATGTTGTGGAAAAAATAGGGCTTTGTAGACTCCGGTTGGCTGGGCACCTAGCTGGGATGAGCACAGAGGAACCAGCTCGGAAAATCTTTTGCAGTTCATTTTACTGTAGAAGGCAACGTGGCTGACCTTGCTTACGTTAGACCAGGACGCCGGAAACCTTGAGGTTCGAAACTGAATGGTCTTGGCCATCAATTGGGATGTATATGGAAGAACTTGTTGGATGACGCCTAAGTGGAAAAAATAGAGCTCGGTAGACTCCGGTGGACTGGGCATCTAGTTTGGATGAAGAAGAACCAGCTCGGAAAATCTCTTGCAGTTCATTTTATTATAGAAGGCAACGTGGCAGACCGCAGACCTTGCTTATGTTTGAAGAATGGCAGATACCAGGACGCCCGAAGCTTTGGGCTTCGAAACTGAATGGTGTTGGCCAGCAATTGGAATTTATATGGAAGAACCTGTTGCATGTCCCCTAAGCAGGATCCTGGTTGTTGCGCCGATAATGATGAGTTAAGAGCTTTGTCTTTTTATTTATTATGGACATTGTCAAATCTGAATGAGAAGAATGAGAACGCCTCAGACGTAGAGGAAGACATCGACCAAGCTTCATGTTAAATTGGAGGCAGATGGTTGGAGAAGCTTTTTGTAGAGTGCCAGATTTATCTTGAACGATATCACGGATAATGAATAAAAAAACATAATGACTTCATTAATATTTATGAGTCACCTTTTAAAAAATTGCACGTTATCTTGTCTTAAGTTTTAAGTTTATACGGGTGAACAAAAATGCTATGACAACAAAGGTGAATTTTTTTTTCAGGTTCAACAGTATCACAGAGCACATTCATGTTCCTCTATAACTTCCGACGATTGAAGAGGATTAGCTGACTCACTATTTATTCTTCTCTATATAACCTTAAAAATTACTGCGCTGCCAAGCCCAAATTAAAGGCTTCCACCCTACATCAGCATTAAATTCCTATTCTCTTCTTGGACAATGGAATTCAATTTTTTTCCGTTGGCTCAACACAATAGCAGCCACAGCTTCAATCGTCCGGCCAACGATATTTGCTCAACCCGCGAACAATCTTAAATCCTTGCAGATCTCCATTGTTGGCCCTTAATTGCGGATTTATTGTTGCGGACGACTTTAAGCTCCAATTTATAAGGACCAATGGAAAACCCTTTGACAGGCGGTAAATTAAAAGTGGAATTCTTAGAAGAGCAACTTCCATGTTCGGTCTGATTTTAATTGCCCCCGTTTGCTTTTCCAAAACCACTAAAAAAAGCAGAACAGTTCACCATCGCTGATATCCCGGCTGGCGTCACTTTGACCCCGACGAATGCAAATTCTCGTTAAAAAACTTGCCACAATAATGATGACCATCTGACAGTCGTTACATTTGGATTCTCTACTTTTGGAATGGTCCAGTTGGTGCTCCTCAATGATGGTGGCAACATCAGAATAAGAAGCATAAACAAAAACTACGAGTACCTGGTATCTGGATGGACTTCCATGGCATGAGGGTTACTTTTACTTTCGTTCAGACGCTTGTAATACATGTCATGACTGACATTTCAATAGTAAAGCCTTTTATTATCTGGCTTCTCAGATTATTGGTTGCAGCATCATCGCAAGTCGAACGAATTATAAATTATTCATTCGAGTTTTGAAGGAGGGTTTTCGTGTGCCAGGGCCAGCTTCTGTTGCTGGAGTTTTATTGTCGCGCTTTTGATGATGAAGCTGGTGTAGTGATTCTTTTTTTTCTGGATTTTATTGCAACTCAATAGGAGTTGTACATACTTGGAAGATTCGAAGGTTTGCCCTTTAACGGCTTGACATTCGGAGAATATTCGTTTGCACTCATTGAATTACAGAGAATGGATTTTATATTTTTAGACTTTCAGTGTTTTCCCATTGATTCTTCCAACTGCTTTCTATTTAACCTACCAAAACATCAAAAGACTTTGATCTGAAGGCTTGGAATGCGATGGTTTTTTTTCAGAAAATAATAACAAAAATAACTTAACAGACATTGAACAGTTTTAATTAGATCCCTAGAGTGTAACGGTCTTGGAACAGCGTCGATGATGTCGCGTCGTTGTCTGACACAATTGCAGGTCTGCCACAAATCACCCAGTTGGCAAAATAATATCCACTGGCCGACCACTTCAAGTTGTGCCACAGCCAGCCTCAGAGTCGATATAAATTGCCAGGCGTTTGCCTCAGGTGCTTCCCTGGGTCTGGTGCGATAGAAACGTCAACCGCATTTCCGCATTTTTGCTGTCTTCTTGGCTAAGCCAACAAGTATCATAGCTGCGCGTTCCGATGGTGTTGTGAAAGTACGTGGTCACTCTGGTCGCCTTGTTGGACATATAGAGTCGACTGACGAAGACGACGACTACGACCATGACGACGATGCGACGGACAGGCCAAGAGGTGAAGAAACCTCAACAGCATCTTCAGATTGCCGTAATAAACGTCAAAACCATTTGTTTGGAGTTGGTTGGATTGGTGCGGCTCGGGCAGCATCACTTCTTTTACTCGCTAATGATTAAATTAATTAAATTTTGCTGAACTCGCGCGGCTTCATTAGAGTGTTAGCGTACATAATTGGTTGCCGACGGCCAGTTTTGTACACAAAGGGGTATACTGTTCCAGTTTGCCGTAACGCTATCGCTGAGATACAGAGAAGAAGATGTTGGTGAAGATGAAGTTTTTTTATTGCTAGTCTTTTGTCCAATCACGACATTTAAGGCAGACAGTGTGTCTGAGCCAGCTGACAGCAATTAAGATAACGGATCGCAGACCAGTTAAGCTGGGTGTGAAGTGTACAATGGGACAGGGTAGACGATGACATTATATTGAGACTGATCATAGAAATGTCAAAGATCAGACAAAGTCTGAAAATATTTGCAAATCCTGTCGATGAAATGACACTTTTCGGCCCGTATCACGAAATTTCTATTGATCTTATTTCACGCCCAGCACTCTGTCTATAATAAGCCAAATTTTATTAAGAATTAATTAAAGTTTTTTTATTTTTTTTTATTTTTTATTTTTTTATATTTTTTTATTTTATTAATAATTCGAGTATCCATCGAGTATCCATTTACATAAGCAAAATAAATTGCACGACTGTATCACACGTACTTGCTCATATGTGCGGTCACATTGTAGGATAACATTTTAGAAAATTAAAGTTAACATCAAAGCATTTATTCGATTTTTGTGACTTTTGATTGTTCGAATAAAGTCCGTTAAATTGTATTGAGTGAAATAATTTAAACCGGTTTATTTTAAAAAAAATCACACTTTTTATAAAACTTTAAGAAATGTAAAAAAGTGTGAATTTTTTTTAAATAAAACGGTTTATTTTTAATTAAAATTAAAAAAAATTATTCAAGAATACAAACTTAAGCACAAAATTAACATTCATTTAAAAACAAAATTAAAAAAAAATCACCTACCCGTTTTAAAAATATTGATTTTTCAACAAAAAATAAAAAAAAATTATTAAAAATGCAAAAGAAAAGTTTACCAAAAAAAAGTGAATGCGAAATTATCTATCAATTTTGATAGTAATCGGATCACCGGCTTTCGAGAAAGTCGAAGAAAAAAAAACGGTCCTATGGGAGTTACCGTTTTTAGCCCACCATATAAATTTTTTTTTTCACCAAAATATATTGGTTACGTACACTGATTTTTTTCATAAAAATCTTGGAGGGGTTTTCGAGAAAAATATGCTTTTACATAACGGTTATATGACAGGTATCGGGTTTTTCAATAAGAGGGCTACAAAGTTTTTTAAATAAAACAAAAACGGTTTTGGATATCAATGAAATTCTTTATTTCTGTAAAAGAACGTTTGATGCCATTATGTATGGAACTCGTTTTCTTTTGCATGGCCACCACGGGTACGCTTGCAGAAGTTCAGACACTGAACCCAATTTTCGACGGTTTTCAAGCATAAATCGGCCGATGCTACTGCAATTTCACGTTCAATATTCGTACGAAGTTCATCAATCGTCGCTGGCTTGTTGGCATAGACCATAGACTTGACGTAGCCCCACAGGAAATAGTCTAACGGCGTCAAATCGCACGTTCTCCAAACTTGGTTTCCAATATATTGATTGTGACATTCGCTGTCTGGCTTGTGGCGCCGTCCTGTTGGAACCACATGTCCTCCAAGTCCATATCATCCAATTGGGGCCAAAAATATTCGGTTATCATTGAACGGTAGCGATCCCAATTCTCAGTAACGTGCCGGTCTGTATCATCACGGAAGAAGTACGGCCCAATGACACCACCGGCCCATAAACCACACCAAACCGTAATTTTTTCGGATTGCTGCCTGACCAATACCGCATATTTTGTTTATTGACGAAGCCATTCAGCCAGAAATGAGCCTCATCGCTGAAGATGATTTTTCGATGAAAATCCGAATCATTTTCAAGTTGTTGCTCAGCCCAATTCACGAACATACGACGCTTCTGGTAGTCAAGGGGCTTCAGTTCTTGCGTCAATTTAATCTTGTAAGGATGTACGACGTCACATAGATGCCCAACGCTTGAGAACGACATGTGAGAGACACATTTGGGCTTTCTGCAACTGAAGCCTCAGCGGCAGCAATATTCTCGACACTACTTGCACTTATTTGTCTCACTGGCACGGAAACATTTTGTACTGTGCCTGTGGATTAAAATGTTTCCACTAGACGCTCAATTGTTGATCTGCTAGGACGATTATGACGACCATAAATTGGACGTAGCGCTCTTAACGTTGAGGCCACTGACTCCGAATTTCGGTAGTAAATTTTAATAATTTCGATTCGTTGTCGGCTCGTATATCTTTCCATCATAAAATGGCAAACCTTACTGAAGAGAAATGTCAAAAGAGCGGCAAGAAATATGGCGTCGTTTGCTGTCCCTGTTGCTCTACTTTTGTAGCGTCCCTGTTGAAAAACCCTTTACCTACCGTTAATTTTTAAGCAAAAAAAAATTCAAAAAACTCCTCTGTAGAGTGTCAAAATTACCTTAAGTTCTAAATTTGAAGACTGTCTGTACATCCGTACATAGACGGACAAAATTTTGCCAGTAACTCAAAAAATGTTTCTCTATCATCGTAATGTCATGTTTGATTGTTATCTCAAAATTTTTAATCTGCAGGAATGCATAACTTGGATTATAGTACCTATAATCGCAAGTAAAAATTAAGTGAATTTATTGACGTTAACAGAAACAGTTAAGAGGTATCTGCTTATTAAAAAGTTAATTATTTTACAAAAACCTCTAAAGTTATGTTCTAGATGCAATCACAATTTTTCATTATAAACACATTATGCAACGGCAATTTCGATTTTTTTTTTAATATTTTCCAAACCCTATAATTAAGCTAAAAAAAATAATATCTAATCTCAATGCGTTCTTTGATAACCGTCACGGTCCCACTAAAATTCATTGTTACACAAAAATTTACTTTAATAAGCAGGTATGTACTAAATGTTTTAATATACGTAATCAGGGTGAATTCTCATTTTACTATATAAACGGATTCCCGACGGTTGTTTGATAAGCTTAAATTTTGAAAAAAAAACAAAATGAAGAAATTTGTAGTAATTTTTGTAGTTGCGTTGATTTCAGTTTTGCAAGCTGTCGCCGCCGGCGGGATACCGGAAGTACAGAATTATGAAATTTATTGTTAAGTTTTTATTTAATATACATTTTTCTTTTTTCAAGTCTCTGAAGGCCAAATTTAGAAATGCATTGAGAAAGCAGATTGCAGGAAAATGAGTGCATTTACTCTACCAGTGGTCCAAATTATTACAACATAAAAATGTTTATGTGTTAGGTGAGCTGGGATAAATAAATTTCAAATTATAACAAGACAAAAAAAACATAAAATTGTTTTTCTTAAATAACAATTGGTATTGGTATAACATTTATTTAAAAAAAAAAAAAAATATTAACAATTCTCCATGCCTCTTCACCAAACAACAGGACTGGAATGATGAGGTTGTAATACATAATGGAACAATTTAGTTGCCCGAGAGAAGACTTTTCTACCAAGATAATAACGCTTCGACAAAAGGTAATTTTTTCAAATTTACCTAAAAAAATGCCAAAAACTGCAGGTTTTGCCCTCATTTCTTCTGGTGTATTCGAATTATGATCAAATGTTGGTGTTTTTATGATTCTTGAATAAATCCACCAACTTTTGTCACCCTAAAATGAGGTAAAAATCTGCAGTTTTTGGTATTTTTTGGGGAAATTTGAAAAATTACCTTTTGTCGAAGCGTTATTCGTAACGAATTCACATATAAATATGTCGAAAATCAATATTGTAGGAAATTGTATGTTCTCTAAAATATACCTGAACGTATTAACCTTTGGACGTAAGCAAAAAAGTATTAATGAAAAACCAAAGGAAGGTCGAAATTTTTCTTCCCCACCAGTTTTTCCACACACTATCCCTAAACATTATCCTAAAGTTTAATTTAGTTTCAGCCTTTGTCATCCTAAACCCATTTCTTCTGACCTTACGACTAGACTATCATTAATTTTATAAAATACACACAATCACGTTCCAGCGATGGAACCTTTACATGATTTAGGATCATGGCTATAATGTGTACTTAAAAAAAAAAGTATTTAATTTCTGGCATTTTATTCACTAAATACCTTGCGCTCCCCTTTTTTCTATTGAATTCTCTCCCTGCGCAGCCGACCTGACATTGACATTGATGCCAGTGCCGAATTGATTAGAAATGTGATTCTTGTAGAAATGCCTGTGCATTTGTGAGAAAGTACTAAACCGAAAGAAAAGTCCTGGTTTAACTCTGAGTTTAAGGGCACTATCAGACTCAAAGAAGTAAGTTTCCGATTCTACAAAGCCAACCCTACTGATGAAACTCCGTTATTGTAAGAACCAAATTTTTACATGACCTAAAATTGCGGCAAAAAATTCTACAATGTCCCAAAGGCAGTACACATTTTTGGTCATTTGTAAAAAATATTAAAAACAAGCTGCCTTATCGAAAATGCGTGCATTTGGGATCGATGATACTCTTGTTTGTTGGATTAGAAGCTACTTATATTCTGGACCATTATATTGGACTGATTCAAGTCTGATTCCCACAAAATAAATACTGGTGTGCCCCAGGACTCTGTTCTGTCTCCGACTCCTTTCCTCATTTTTACTTGCGATTATAGGGACTATAAGGCAAGTTATGCATTCGTAAAAAAAAAAAAAAATTCTAACAATCAAACATGATATTACGATGATAGAGAAGTCAAAAAAAGTGGGTCCGGAAATTCCGTCCGTCTGTCTGTCTGTCTGTCTGTCTGTCCGTATCGATATCTACAGCCTAAACGGTTGGGCCGATTTGATTCAAACTTGGTATATAGTATTTTTAGAGTGCTCTACCCGACGGTTTTTGGAATTGGCATTCTAGCTCCAAAACTAACGGTACCTGCCATATAACTTTTATTAAAAAACTTATTTTTCTCGAAAACGGCTCCTACGATTTTGATTAAACTTTCAGAATGATGTTTTCTGTGCAAAATCTATTTTTTAATTTTAATGGATTTTTCAGAAAAAGTTTTATAACGGTACCTCCCATATGACCGGTTTTTTAAAATCAGACTTTCTCGTTAACTAATTGACGGATTTTGATGAAATTTTCAAAATATGTAGTGTTTTATGATTTAAATAATATTGTTTATCAAAATTTTCAAAAAAAATTTTTTTTTAATTTTAATAATTTTTTTAAAAAAATATTTTGTTTTTTGAATATTTTGAAAACGGATCTATAGATTTTTTTTAAATTTTTCTCCTAGTATAAACTATAGATTTCTTAAAATTGACATACTAAAAAAAATTTTAAAATATGTTTTCGAAAAGTTTTTTTAAAAAAAACATTTTTTTGACAAAAACTGGTCGAACGATTTTGAAATGAAAAATTCATAAAATAGAAAACAGCAAAAGAAATAAGATGGCTTACAACATTTTTTTCCAAAAAACGTTATGAGTAGTGTTTTTTTGAATTCATAAATTTTTTTCCCCAACATTTTATTTCATATTGCTCGGCTAAGCCCTAGCCAAGCCATTAGTCAAATAAAAGAAAGTGACAACCTACATTACATACATACTTACGTATTTTAAAGTATTTTTCATCATCATAAAAGCACAGAATAAATAAGGAAGCCTTTGATAAACACACAAAAACAACTAACAAAAAAAAAACTATTCGATTACTACTGAATGCAACAATTTCAATCGAGAAAACAAAATTTTACACCTTCCTATAAATAAACAAGACCACTGTGTTAACTTTTAATATTGTCTCTATACCTACTGGCTTAACAGTAGTTGGAACACGTATCTTAATTTTAGTACATACCTTCCTTCCAACCTTATTATAGGTACCTATATTCTTATAAATTCCATTGGTCCCATATTGGGACGTATAAAGGTCCCTTTACCTAGCATTATTGCCATACTGCTGATTCCGACGAATCTTTATGCCAGTTGTTCAAATTTTTCCATACCAAAATGAAAATTTAACTGAAAAAAGTCCTTTGTATATTTCTATTAGCAAATTATATTATAAACAGTAAGCAGCAAGTGGAAAGATAATACTACACTAAAAAACTGCAAAAGCTAACAATCCTATATAATTATGTGTTTATCCCTTTGTCGTGACGCATGTTCGTTCGAGCTTCACCCCAAAACGATTCTAAGGAAGTTGCACGTCATACAAAAAATATTAAAATAAAATCTTTGTCAAAAAGACGCCTGCACTTAAAAAGGATTAGCACATAAGAGCAAGTACGTGCGACCCATTCGTGCCTTTTATTTCTATTGAATTCTCTCCCTGCGCAGCCGACCTGACATTGACATTGATGCCAGTGCTGAATTGATTAGAAATGTGATTCTTGTAGAAATGCCTGTGCATTTGTGAGAAAGTACTAAACCGAAAGAAAAGTCCTGGTTTAACTCTGAGTTTAAGGGCACTATCAGACTCAAAGAAGTAAGTTTCCGATTCTACAAAGCCAACCCTACTGATGAAACTCCGTTATTGTAAGAACCAAATTTTTACATGACCTAAAATTGCGGCAAAAAATTCTACAATGTCCCAAAGGCAGTACACATTTTTGGTCATTTGTAAAAAATATTAAAAACAAGCTGCCTTATCGAAAATGCGTGCATTTGGGATCGATGATACTCTTGTTTGTTGGATTAGAAGCTATATTCTGGACCGTTATATTGGACTAATTCAAGTCTGATTCCCACAAAATAAATAAATGTTCTGTCTGCTACTTCTAATCCACTTAACTGTTTTGCTGACGACTCTACCCTCAGCTTTTCATATTCGTTTGATAATTCACGTCCTTCGCCTTCGGACGTACAATTGCAACGGTACCGTATGTCAAGCTTATTAAACTCCGATTTATACAGCATTGTCAAATGGGGTAATAGGAATCGTGTGGAGTTTAATGCTTCGAAAACTCAATGCTGTCTTCTGTCGTTAAAGCTAAACATACCCCCAATGCCATTTTCCATGAATGAAAAGTCGGTTTCCGGACGATAATTTTACGTGATAACGTCATAAGAAAACATAGATGGCCGCAACACCAACATTCAGCCCGTTAACTCACACCATATACAATTCCAATTATCACGTCAACATCATTTTATATTTTACTTCGACCGACGCCATTTTGATTTCTGTTTTTTTGTTAAGCCCTGTCATTTGTCAAAATACACAAAATTTATGAAGTTGGAAGCTACATTATGAGTAATGTAAGACGAAAAAGCGTCAAAATGACGCAAGTGTGCACCGAGCCTTAGGGTCACCAAAAAATGACCCACAAATCCTCTCGTTAAATCCACACACACACACACCCCAATATCTACATCTACTTTCTACTTTAACAAAACTCCGCCTATTTTGTATTTCTTATTCTCTAACCACAGTATCGCGGTTAGCATAAGTTACGAGTCTTATCAGCATGAGTCATATTATTTCTTACGTGTAGCCTGTCATCGATTTATAAGAATATATCACGTCAAAATGTTTTTGATGCATTTTGTCATAATACAGCCATTAGACAATAAAATAGTTTTTAATTTAATTAAAATAAATTGTACGACTGGATCGCACGTACCTGCTCATATGTGCTGTCACATCGTCGAATAAAATTAAAAAAATAAAATAATACATTAACGTAGAAAAATAACACTATCTGAACTTGCAAAAAAAAACTGTCTAAACAACAAAACTTAAAGGTTTTTAGTAATAATTGAGTACACCATCACACGTCTTATATGGTAACGAATGTATGAAAAAAAAAGATTTAGAAATTTGTAGGAAGGATTTTAATAAAATCCTGTTTTTTTATTTTTAGTCTTGAAATATTTTTTTTTTAATTTTGGTATGCAGTTTTTTAGAATTTATTTATATACCTACATGTGATAATAAAATTTAAAATAATTTTTTTTGATTTCAGAATATTGATTTTTCAAAAAAAATCAAAAATTTTAATTTTAATTAGAAAACAAAAAGTTATTCAATTATTTTATATGCAGAATTAATTTGGCTACCCAGATCTTCTCAAATATAAAATTTGACAAAAATCCAAAAAGCCGTTACTGAGAAAGCAAAAAATTGAAAAAAAAAACTGTAATATGAAAGGTATTGTTAGTAGACTCTTCACGTAAATTTGATTCTGATTAAATGACAGCTAGTACCAACAAAAAAAATCTCAAAATCGTTGGATCCGTTTTCGAGAAAAATAAGCTTTTCCTAAACGGTTATATGGCAGGTACCGTTGTTTTAGGCCTAAGAATTAAATTTTAATTTCCCCTCTGAGAAATACCAAAAGAATCACACACATCAAATTTGAAGATAATCGCTTAAGCCGTTTAGGCTGTAGCTCGTTATTCATACTGACAGACAGACAAACAGCCACACAGACATTTTTTGCCACTAATTTTTGTAGACTTCTCTATGATCGTAACGTCATGTTTGAATTTTATCTCAATTTTTTTATATTCACGAATCCTAAACTTGGTTTTAGGGGCCAGTTATAGCTATCATTGAAATTCATCATTGAAAAACTTTAAACCGATTTTGTACATGTTTTTCTTTGACTAGTAACACAAATGATATACCAATCGATAGCAAATCATACGAACAATTTTTTTCGACAAGAAAAAACCAATTTGCACAAATATTTTTTACTAAAAATGTATTTATCTGTTTTCCTGATGCAAATTCGTTTTTCGTGTCAGCTGATTGTTTTTTGACAGAAAATGGAACAACTCGTTCCACTGATTTGAGTTCCAATTTCGTTTAGTTCCAATGACAGATTTGTATCGGAAAAAAATGTTTGTGTGTATTTCAACCAGGAAATTTTTTTCAATGACAGAAAATTTCAATGATAGCTATAACTAGCCCCTTATAGTCCCTATTATCGCAAGTAAAAAAGTTGTTGACATTTCTTGTTCCAAAGTCAAGAAAAGATGACCAAATGAGAAGTTGAATTAAAGAAAGTTTGGGTTCCAACCTTCTAACAGATAAGTATAAATGATTCGTATGTTATGTTGATAAGACCAGCGCCTAGGATCGAAGGAGGAGTAAACAAATAAAAGCTGAATGATATGCAAGTTATTTCTCTATTTTAGAATTTGTTGCTTCTTAATTGAGAAACAAATAAATGCAAACTCCTGCCACAAGATACTTCCAGATAGATTGGACAACTTAGATACACCATTGTAGATTTATGGGCAGAAACGAGGAATGCACATCTTTTCGCTTGACTACTTCATTCTTCTTATAAACACGTTCCGCACTTGATTTATTCCTATTTAAATAAATTCCTGAAACTCCCACATGAATTCTCCGCGGATCATAAATTTCATTCAATTTATTCTTTCATCACAAACGGCTGAAGAGGTTTGTTTATTTTGTTGAGCTCAAAGAATGTTGCAGTCGAAGGGGCAAACAAATAATAAAAAAAAACGTCTGTCCAAGACACGGGAAAAAGGGTTGTTGCATTTACAAACTTCCATAAACAAAGATTGACTTCTTCCAGCTCCCAATCGTCCGCTCAAATCTCGTAACCGCCTCTTGACCCGAATGACCCAATTGATATGTCAAATCAATATTTGAAACCAAATTGTGCGTGCAGTCAATCAAAACCCCTTCTGTATTTGGTGAGATGCTTATCCACATCACTTAACCAAACCAATTTGTTAAAATGTCCAAAGAGGAGCCAAAGTTCCTCCTTCGACATCACGGTCCCCAATCTTACCGTTCCAGGTACTTAAACATAAGGTTCTTCCTTACAATCTCATCTACTTAACTGCCATGAGAAAGGCTTAAACTCTCTCATCTGCAGCTATCTTTTGCCCAAATCGAAACGAGAATCCGACTTGGAGTTGGAGTCATTGTCAGTCGACGCCAATCATGTTGGGCACGTCAAGTTTGAGGAAAAAGGAACAAGTCTCCGCTTCTTTCCGAAGACCATAAGAGACCAAGACAAAAAGGAATCTGTCCAACGGTATTGTGCGTGTACTTCTTCTGTTCCGCTATCATTTATAGATCGTCATCGCAATGCATTAGTCAGAGAACTGATTTAGATAACTTAGCTTGCATAGCTATATAGGTTTGTATAAAAGTATATAGATAGAGTATCTGTAGAGTGCAGTTGCGGATTCTGTGGGTTTGTTAAAATGGTTAAGCAATCTGTGCTTATCAATTGGCACAGCAAGAACAACAAAAACCGACATCGTTAACGGAGGGTATTAGAAAGGTTCTATGTCTGAACTTGATACCTTAAAAGGATCTAGATACAAATCGGGTTTTCCGATGGCTCCAGAAAATGTGTGTTTGCGTTGGCTGTTGTGTATTGTATGTGTGTGGTAAGGAAATGATTTGATTTTTGATTTCATGCCGAGTGGAGCAAGGGTTTGCATCTGCATCAGACTGGAAGATTCAAGAAATCCATCTCCCATGGCTACAATGTTGTGAACATGATCAATGATCATACATTTGGCTTGGAAGGAAGGACATGTGTCGTTTTTTTGCTGTTGGCATTATAAGGAATACACTTGTGGATAGTATAGATACCTAGTTGGTAATGGAAACATTTTGAAAATGTATTCACAGAAAAAACTGTTGGCTTACCTTTTAAGGACATAATATTGTGTCTGGGTAATATCTCGCTGTGTGTGGTGTGGTTAAGAAGCTAGTTTAAGCTAATTGGCATATATCAACACTAAAGTGACATTGATTTCATGATATTCATATTTACATGATAGTTTAGGTGGGAAATCGAACCCAGACTTTTGGGCCTCAACTTACTAATTTTAAATTTTAATTTTTTTTTTATCAATTTATAATACAGTTGGAGTTTAAATCTTATAAAGCTACTGAAGCATAGGTCTTCCGAGTTGCCGGCGATGATAGAGTAAGAAGTATGCTTAGGCTGATAAGTTATGATCAGAAGGAAGTAAGCTCTGTGAATGGAATATTGAAAGTGTATTACATTGTTTAGAAAAAGCACTCACTTTCGACGTCATGGACTTAACATCACATTCACAATAGACAGCTCTCACTTAACGGTACAATAGGGACTTTGTCTATCTAGGCTCTGCTCAGAAAACAACGGTATAAAAAACAAAAGGATTAATAAGTAACACTTGCCAATGGCTCCTTCTTCGGGCTTAGAGGGAAAGTTAATTCTTACAAAAGAGCTTGACCAACTTCTCATGCAAAACAGAAGCTAGCTAGCTACAGGCAAGATCTGCCGAAAACATCGCCGCCGTCCGTGAGAGTGTGTAGAAGAATCCTGGGCAGTCGTATTGGCACGCTCACAAGAACTCGGCCTTTCGCAGACCACAACTTGGCGAATTTTGCGGCTTGACTTGGGCCTGCATCTGTACAAAATTAAACTGACCCAGAAGCTGAAGGTAAAGGACCATAGACAACAATGGGTGTTTGCTGAATGGGCATTCGAGCAGTTGGCCAGTGACCCTAATTCTCATCGAAAAAACATCTTCACTGGATGAACGGGTACGTGGCCAAATAAATTGTCGAATTTTTGACGATACCAATCCACATGCGATCTAAGAGCGGTGATGATATGGATACCAACGACATATGGTTTAAATAAGACGGTGCCGAGTTCCACACAGCTCATGCCACATTGGACATTCTGCATGAGTGATTTGAGGGCATGGTCATCTCACGTGGCGGTGATGTGAACTGGCCACCGAGATCGTGTGATTGATTTTTTTAAGTCGCAGGTCTATGCGAATAGGCCACAAACCCATCGGCCCTCAATGTAAATATAACCAATTCCATTGGGTGATGAAAAATTGGTCACTTCGGATGCACGCCACCAAGAAAAACTGCAGCGGACACTTAAACGATGTAATATTCACACATAATGGCATTTATAGACCCTTTATATAAATATAAAATTTCGATTATATCTCACACACACTCTGTTTTATTTAAATTTAAAGTTAGAAAGCGCTTAATCAAAGCCTTTGTACTTATTCTTTGTAATTTCTATACTTATTCACCTAAGTGATTTAGTTTCCTAGCTATAAAAAGCTTACAACATTGTAGTCCGTTTCTTGAAAATCCAATGCCCTCTTAAAACTTCTTAATACTTTTCTAAGCTGCCAGTTTGCATTCTAAAATCCAAAACAAAAACGGGACAAAGCATTTAACATTCGTTAGGCACGGCTTAAAAAAAAGATTACCAGTACCTGACAATACATCGCAGGTTGGGTTCAAGAGAAAACAGAAGAGAATTCCTATAATGTTTTTAGTAGAATTGTATCACGGGAGGAATAAACATAGCTGACTAGAGCTTTTTGGTAAAAATAGCAATAAAATATTAAACAGCATGAAAAATAGTGGGAGTGCAATAAGCTTTATAGTGTGCTTTTGGGGTACCACAGAAGTTGGTCTGTTATGCACATATTTGATTACTGAAAACTGTTAAGCTTCTTCGATAAAAGTGCCGCTCATGCATAGCATTATTTTTTGCCATACTGTAATACCTACTGCCTTAGTCAATCTGTCTGTCGAAGATCCACAAGCTTTATGTATTTCAAAAATTCGGCACAAATTGCCCGGATGAAACTGGTTCCTTCTAAGTAATAGTCTTGAATCCTTAAGATTTTGGTGCAACGTTGACTCTTTATAGATTAACTTTTTTTTACTAAAATATATTTCAGAATTTCCAATCATGAAAAATACTAATATGTATTATAAATATTTCTTTGCCGATCACGGTCGGTCAATTGACACTTGAATTTTGAGCACTTTGAATTGTTATAGCAGAAAAAATATTATCTCTATTGTTCTTAAATTTTAAAACATATTGAAACTTAACCTGCTTCATGCAAATCATGGATATAATTTAATCAAAATCCGTCAAAAGTAGCACTGTAAACTCCTCTCTATTGAGTTAGAATAGTTACAAATCCTTTGGCTTTGCTATTCTTATTTAATAAGTAATTAATAAAAAAGTGGACCTTTTCCTCGAGTGAAAATAGAACGGACAATTAATGTAATTAAAGAAATTAAAAAAATATGTCGACTTTAGATTGTAAAAACACTGACTTTTGTTGTTAATTTTTTGACATTGTGGCTTCCTTTTTCATGACGCAAGCCTACAAAACGTAGAAACTAGATTCGGAAACTGTCAATCTTTGTTGTATTATATATATCTACATTTGTACATAAATATTTGGTAATAACAGAAAATAATAATATTCGAAACGAAACTCCTTTTTCAATAACTTTATAGATACTTACCTATCGTGACATTTCTGGTCAGCACTCTTCCTGATGTAGACAAGAAAAGTCAGCTTTTTTCTAAATATATTTGTTTTAAGTAAAATCATATTTATGCATTCATAGTTTTATTTAAAAAAATATTTTTTAATAAGGCATTTACATACATTTTATTTTTTTATTGGTTCTAGCCAAATTTACTACCCTCAAAATCCCTGTAATAACGTTCAAGTTCAGGCGACATCTTTTGATACAAAAAAAATTAAAAATTAACAAAATAATGAAGAATAATAAACTTCGTCCTGCATACACTTACTCCTTCGACACCTTGAAGAACTACAATCAAAGCAGCTACAAAACAAACTATTAGTCGATTCATTCTGCTAATATACTTGTCAAACTATCGTCGGAGCTGCGCCTAAATAGTAAACGGAAAACACTTCAGTAACTTTTCCAATAACAATTTGACGTTACCTGCTGATTAAATTGTTAACTATCTTATCAAGCCAGCCATTAATTATTATTAAAAAAAAATTATTTTGGTCACGCAAATCAAACATTTCCTTGAGTAATATTGATCCATTGTGCAGGCTTTGCATTAACTGTCTTTAAGCACAAAATAATAAAACCCATCCACGTATATCTTCTTCTTTGTAAAAGGGAAACTGTCAGTTGAAAATTTGTCAAAAAATCTTCACTAACTTTTTGACTAAATGTCAAATAAAATTCAACTAACTTTTAGAGCCAGTTGATCAATCAGAGGCGCGTTGACTAACTTTTAGTGGACCCATTGAACGGCACCACTAATTCTACTTATTGACGTAAAACAAATATTTTGAATTCATAATCTACACTAACTGTAAAGTCATTGGCAAAACTCGAAGTATTTATTTACTTTTAAGCCAACGGAAAGCTTGTTAGAGGGTGTTATGCTGACATTAATTTTATGTTGCTAAATGGATCGTCCAGTATGACTAGTATGTATTACTGACAGTAAGCCAAAATGGGTGTTCTGTTCGGGCAACATTCCGCCATAATCGTCCTACCTATTGGCAGTGTGGTGGATAAATTTTAGTCCACTGGTTTAGTAAACCAATCTTCAGCGGACAACACTTGTCGCTCACAAGAACTCGGCCTTTCACAGACCACAACTTGCTGAATTTTGCGTCTTGATTTGGGCCTGCACCCGTACAAAATTCAACTGACCCAGGAGCTGAAGGTAAACGACCATAGACAACGAGGTGTATTCGCTGAATGGGATATGAAGCAGTTGGTAACTGGCCCTAATTTTCATCGAAAAATCATCTTCAGCGATGATGCCCATTTTTGGATGAATGGGTATACTTGAACAAATAAAATTGTCGAATTTGGGAAGATACCAATCCACATGAGATCCAAGAACGTCCTATGCATCCCTATAAAGTCACTGTTTGGTGTGGATTTCGGGCTAGCAGCGTCATCGGTCCATATTTCTTCTAGAACTATGTTGGCCATGTCTTCACCGTCAACAGCGAGCGCTATAGGTCGATGATTACCAACTTTACCTAGCCCTGAATTGGATAATATGGACACCAAAAACGTCTGGTTTCAACTGGTTGGCACCACGTGCCACAAATTCTGCACGAGCGATTTCAGGGCATGGTCATCTCACGTAAAGGTGATGTGAACTGGCTACCGAGATCGTGTGATTTGACCCTATTACACTCTATTAGGATGTCTATGCCAATAGGCCACAAACCACAGCGGCTTTCGAAGCCTACATAACCAACGCCATCGGTCAAATTCATCCTGATTAATGCGCAAGAGTCATGGAAAATTGGACACTTCGGATGTGCGCCACCAAAAGAAACCGTGGTGGACATTTAAACGATGTTATATTTCACTCATAATGACTTCAATAGGCAGTTCAAACGAATAAAAAAAATCGATGATATCTCACACACACTTTGTTTTATTTAAGTTTAAAGTTAGGAAGCGCTTAATGAAAGACTCTTATTTATTTATTTTGTATTTATTTTATTTATTTATATATTTATTGTATTTTATGTATGTATTTTTTTTGTACTATTCCAATACCGGGTTAAATAACGCTTTGTCTATTTTTCAATGCAATATCTCATCCAACTACCTTACAAATTTAATACAAATCCGTTGAGTGATTGTGAAAAAAAACATTCCAAAAAGAAAACAATGACATTGGAGCTATACTCTGTCCACTAAAAATTGTCAATACTTGTCAAGATAGGACGTTCACCTCTCACTATGACTGCAGTGGAATCTCACTTAACTGGGAGAGAGCGCAAATATCACAGGGTTTCCATAGTGCCATTTTAGATAATTGGTCTTTACAAGCATTTAAAAAGCACCAATAGTGAAAGCTCTTTAACAAAATCTAAAGGAAAATCCACAATGATTTGCATTAGCGTAGAAGTGGTAACTCTAAAATGATGTGCTTGTTTTCAATACACATGAAAAGTGTACTAGCTTCAATAATTCGTGTGTAAATCGTTGGTTCGTCAGTGGTTTGCTTTTAATTTTAGTGGATATTTCATGGAGTAATATCACCAACTGGCACCATTTGCAAAAATAAAGCTTTCCATAACGCCTGCACCCCTGACCATGAACTGACAATTTTTATTGGACAGAATATATTAGGATCATGTTTTACTTAATATCTTTTTCATATAAAAATCTCAATTATTTTGGGATGTCTGCAAGATTAATTATTCTAAAAATTGAAAAAATTTAAATTTTTATTTAATTTAATTTTTTTTATTTTTATTTATATATTAATTTTGATTTTAATTTTAATTTTTATTTTTTTTATTTTTTATATTTTTATTTTTATTTTTTATTATTATTTTATTTTATTTTTATTTCTAGTTTTCTTTTTATACCACCATACCCTACTTATACTGCTTCGCCTTAAGGCTCTATCTGAGGGGCTCACTGGGTTGGCCATAGAAAACATAGGTCCTTTTTGTGACAATTCAATCTGAGATTGGAGCTTCCAAAGGCACTAAATTTCTCAGCTATTGGTGTGGTTCATAAATAAAACGAACTGCCAATTGAGATGCCAGGAAAGTCTTCCATTCGTATAAGCCATACGAAACACGCACAAATTTTGTCACAGAGTAGTACATATACATTCATTATCCGGTTTAATGCGTAAGGTTTTTCACGTAATGAGGACTTTCACAATTGCTTGCATGAATTGTGGTCGTCTTGTCCAATTGATTTTTGCTAAACGGCACTTACCACTAGATAATATAGTTGTGCCTACTGTTGCAAGAACTGGCAGATAGTCTGTGGGTGAATAAGCCTTATTAACAACCCACTTGCAAGTACATCACGCAACGATTTATGCAGCTTATGCGACATCCTCCAGTCACGGAATATGGTGGACATTATTTGCGTGTTGTTCCTTTTGGTTGAAAGTAAACTAAATTAGCATTTTTTTGGTTTTGGTAAAGATGAAAGTGTTGAATCAAAATCATGAGTCACACGCAGGTGTTGATTTTAAATTTGTCTAAACAAATTTCTAATTGCAGAACAAATTTGTTGAAGAATTCGCAATTTTCTACTAAAGAGCGTTTAGAGGTAGAAACAATTCTAAGAGAAAACAATTATCTAAGCCGATAATACAATTAAAGAGTGCGATGAGATAAGCAAGAGTTGATCTTTATTATCTTGTGTTATGACATAGTAGATAATAATTGAGACTAAGTTTAAGATATATAAGAGTAGCTATATTCAATAGTTAAAGCGTGTGAGCATTAAGGAAGAAGGGAAGGATGTAAAAAGAGATGTCGATGGACATTAGTTTTGAAATTCTGCATATCAAAATTGGAGGGAAAAACCGAACTAGGTAGAGCTTTCCACATTCGTATGGTTCGACGAAAGAAAAAATCTCTGTATTCAGCGAAATCAAGCATCGTTGCGCGTGGTTAGTAGAAAGATGGGGGACCGTCTGAAAACCAACTGCGTGCTGTTGACATGTGTTACGTGTTTTCTGTTTTCCGTTTTCCTTCTGTCCTGTATCAATGTCGTCTTGTGTGTTGTCTTTGTAATTGTCTGAGCCGATGGCCTCAGTAGCCATCTACGGAGTAGATTAAAATGTAATGTAATGTAAAAATCTCTGTACTTAACAGTACGTCCGAAATTAAGCTCAAAGGTAAAATAATGGGCATTCCTAGCAGATTGAGCATTACGTTTGAATTGTTTCAGGGGAGGAATGCAACTGGCTATTTCACTGGAACACTGTTTGAAACAATAGCGATAGAATAGTGAAGGACAAGTTATATTACGGCGGTGCTCAAGAGATGTAATTGAATCCGTAATTTTTCTATCTCTTCTTAATTGTAAAGCTCTTTTCTAGATGCAATCCAGAAAATTCAAGTACGTTATAGGAGCACCTGTCTAAATGAGGGAAATATACTCGAATATTGGTCGAATAAACATTATGCTTTATATACTCTAGCCAGACAGATGGGGTGAAGAACTTGTTGAATTTTCGAATGAAACCTAAACACCTCGCAGCATTCTTAGCGACGTCAAATATATGATCATTCCACAGAAGGTGGTCTGTAATGCACATATCGAGACCAGAGAGGTGATCAGTTTCTTCGATGCAAATGCCACTCATGGATAATGGCATTGTGAGTAAATTCCACTTTAACGACAAAACACAACATTGAGTTTTTTAAGCATTAAACTGTACGCGATTTTTTATACCCCAATGTCCAATGCTGCCAAGATCAGATTTTAATGAACTTGTCCATATAATGCCGTTGCAGTTATACATCCAAAGAACATGGATGTAAATCTGGAAACGAATACGAAAACCTGAGAGTACTGCCGTGCACTTATTTTCGATCAAAGGGCTTAAGGCCAAACTCTAGTGCAATTGGTCGATATTTGTGAAGGTGAAGAAGGTTCGCCTTTCTGGCGAAAGGCTGCGCAAATGCTATTTTTCATCCATTTGGAAAGAGCCCAGAGAAAAGGGACTGATGAAGAAGCTTGCACAGAGTTTTTTCCACAGTTGAAGAACATCTTCAGAACAATAGCGAAGGTACTATTCCAGCCAGTGAGCCAGGAGAGTTGTGTAGAGTCTTTCAAGACTCTTGCGACTGAACGGGTGCGAAAGATAATTTGTTCTATAAAATCATTTACACTCTCGAGTACAGGAGGAGTTTTAAGGTTATCAAACAAATTGGTCTACAAGCAAATCTCAATCGCATGAATATCATTGAAAACGGGCGTAGGAACCGATGATGACGAAGAGTACATTTTTTTTTATAAATGACCAACAATTTTTACTGCCCTGGGACATTCCAGTATTTTTTGTCGAATTTTGTATTCATGTAAAAATTTGGTTTTACGAATATGAGCATTGCAGGCCTTTATAGCTTGCTGAAACTTTTTCCGGTTTCCCCAATGACGTTCGCAGTAAAAGGATTTGATAACACTACACAATTTCCTGACCTTGTCTTTAAAACAATCGGAGTTACCCCATCTAATTCTACCCACATCCGGGAAAAGACAAATCCAAGACTTCCAGCTTGGATCACCAAAGAATTTCAAATGGCTTATCTTCTTTTCTTTCACCAAAGATCATGATGATCTCGATACTCTCCCACTTCTCTGCCTAACCCTAGGGCTCCACCTGTGAGGTTTGCCGGCTTGACCTCAGAAAACGTCTTCAGGCCTCCCGGTGTTGGATTGTTTCATGTCTGAGGCCAACTGAATGCAGTTGCGGTCGAACACCTATACTAGAGCTTCTCAAACGTCATCAATCATAAGTATATATTAAGAAAATAATCTTCATTTTAAAGATTTTAAAAGAGTTATGGTAATTACTATTAAATTATCATTAATTACTATCAGAAAAAAAGTATTAAGCTAATTGTCTGCTATTAATCAACGATCATGCCGTTGACTGAGTTGTCAAGCGCTAAGGCCGATGTCTTGACATACTTGTTAATTGAGGGCAATTTGTGTTCAAATTAAAAACAAAAGTTGTCCAACTCCCACTCTTGGACTGATTCGATATTGCATGGGAATGCATTAATAAATTTAACAATGCATTAACATAGATTGACTTTGAATTAACTGTTTATTAAATATTTATTACACGTTAATTGAAATTGAAAATTGCGTGTTGGAATATGACTAATTTTCATTCTATACAAGGTGCGATCAGGAAAATATAAATTATTTCATTAAATTAAAGTAAGCAACCCATAAGAATAATTATTACGTTGCGGCAATTCCATCAGAAACCAATACCTTATAATAATAACAAGGTGAACGATACTTTGGACGAGACTAGGAGAAACCCACATAAACCTCCTTAAACACAGAAGAACCAATTGGTAAAAGAATTATCGAATACTGCGTACTGTACAGTACACAGGCTTTTAAAAAAACAGATCATTTGGCATATAAGATAGATTGTCATAATCGAAGGAGTAACGAAGGTTCTCATCAAGGCTTAATGTCATCAACCGATACAAGAAGACATAACTTTAAGAAAAAAAAACGTTAAGCCATTGGAACAGGACATTAGACTTTTTCTTTTAATTTCATGGGCTTGTTTTATTCTCCTAACATTTCAAATAAGCCGTAAGACAGGTAGTTTCATTAAGGATCATCAAGCCAGAACATCAAATAAGGTATTCCCAGTTATAAGTTTTGATTAAAGGCCTTCCTCAATTTTGATGACTACATCGATGGCAAACTAAATTGATTAATTTATTGATAGTCCAAATAAATTGGACGCCCATTTGCATTTATACGCCTTTTTACCACGCTCATCTGAGAAACTGCCCTTTTTTCGCTTGCACGTGGATTAATTTATAATTTATGTGCGCGCGGCGTCGTCGACTTCCTGGAAAAATTCAAGTCCTCTTTGGAGGAACTTTAGCTATGATGTTGATGTTCTTCTTTTTACTTGCGATTATAGGAACTATAAGGCAAGTTTAGGATTCGTGAATATTAAAAAAAATTGAGATAACAATCAAACATGACATTACGATCATAAAGAAGTCTAAAAAAGTGATCGAGAAAAAATTTCTGTCTGTCTGTCAGTATGTATAACGAGCTGCAGCTCAAGCGATTATCTTCAAACTTGGTGTGTGTGACTCTTTTGGCTTTTCCCAGAGAGGAAATTGAAATGTTATTTTTAGCCCTAAGAATAACGGTAGCTTAAAAGTTTTCTCGGAAAAACTAAGTATGCAAAAAAAATTGAAAACTAAATGTCTTTGGAGGAAAAAAAATATTTAAAATCAAAAATACTGCTTTTCAAATTTGTGCTTTTAAAACTGAAGCGGCTAAGATGGGACTAGTAAGTAATCGAGAAAAAATGTCTGTCTGTCTGCCTGTCACTTCCCCTGTTACCCCTGTGGGTTCGGGAATGAAAGAATATAGATATATATAGGTTCGTTGGCAGAATTAGCCTATGATTGTGCGTACCTGAGGTAAGAGCCCTCTAATCTCACCGCCCTATAGAATGGGTGCAAGAATTATTCTATGGCCGGGTTCTTGGAAGTAAAAGTCTTCCAATACCAAGTCTAGTTAAGCAAATGCTTCACGATCCGTATGGAACGGCTGTAGGAAGGTTTTCCTCTAGGCGGGCAGCAGGAAGAGTCCGGGTCTTCACCGTAGTTGATAGGATTATCTTAGATCTGTTGTCTTACTGGATGGTGTGCTAACGACATTATGGGGTTGAACCACGAGTGCGTCTCATGAGAGACGGGCGAGGCCTCACCTAGGGTCTAAAAGTAGGTACCATGGGTTAACAGGAGCCCCGGCTGATTACACGAGCCTAGCTCGGTAGCAGCTGCCTGTTAAAACTGAGGTAGGCCCCCTTGTGGGATCTTCATGGGGGTTGTGGTTACTCCAAATGCGGAATCGAAAAGGTATCTTTGATTTCTGGGAGGATGGCACGGCTTCGTAAAAAGTGTGTGTACATTTTCTTATTTAACCTTGGTACTAGGGGTGTTGATAGGCCCTGCTTCTTAGCAAGGAGGATGGAGTTACCATAATAAATTCATTATTTGCTACTAGAGTGGTTTGGCAGCCCACTCTAGTTGATATTGTGGTCTGGCGTACCACTCTAGGGGTTTTGTTGCGCCTCAAGGTGACTTCAATGTGGGTAGGCCCACCGTGAGATTAAGCCTTAATAGGGTGCTCACGTAAAGCCTCTTCACGATCTGTCTGTCTGTTAGTATGTATAACGATCTGCAGCCTAAACGGCTTATGCGATTATCTTCAAACTTAGTGTGTGTGATTCTTTTGACATTCCCCAGAGGGAAATTGAAATTTTATTTTTAAAATAACGGTACCTGCTATATGACCGTTTAGGAAAATCTTATTTTTCTCGAAAACGGCTCCAACGATTTTAATGAACATTTTTGAGAATTTGTTTGATGGTATTGGCTATGATTTCATTAGAACCACATATACGGGAAAAGTTTATTAACGGGACCTTTCATATAACGGTTTTTTAATATTTGACTTTCTCGGTTATCCAATCCAAAGAACCGGGATTTCTGTGAAATTTTATATTTAAGAAGATCTATGTAGCCAAATTAATTCTGCATATCAAAATTTTGAATAACTTTTTTTTCTAATTAAAATTAATTTTTGAAATTTATTTTTTGAAAAATCAATATTTTGAAAACTAATCAAAACAATTATTTTAAATTTAATAATCACATGTAATTTAATAAATTCTAAAAAACTGCATACCAAAATTTAAAAAATAATTTTTTTTTCAAAAAACTAAAAATAAAAAAACAGGATTTTATCAAAACCGGTCCTAAAATTTTCGAAATACATTTTTAATAAATTCCATGTTATTTAAGACGTATGATGGCATATTTCATTTTTACTAAAAACCGTTAAGTATTGTGGTTGTTATAAAAAAAACTGTGTTATTTTCAACGCAAATGTTACTTGTTTCTGTCAAAGATCTTGCTTTCCAATGTAATCAGGCACATAAGAGCAAGTACGTGCGACCCGGTCGGCCCCATTTTTTCTAGTGTTGTAGTTTCTGGTTCGATTACATTCTTGAACGATGCTGTACATTTTGTTTCTCTCTCATGATTAATTAGCTCTTGAGGAAGATTTATTTTACACGGCTGGAGTAGCGTGGCATGAATGAATAAAAATCCATCTGCAACACCTGCAAAGGAAATTAACTATAGGTAAAAGGTATGGCTTGCTGGTAAAGATGAAAGCTGAATAGTAGATCATCCTCTATGTAGGGAACCTGTAATAGGAACTGTTAACAACTGGAACTGGTTTGGCTAATGAAACATTTTAAAAGGCAGTTAAAATTCTAACATTTTCCCATCAAGCATATAACTGTAACCGGGTATCTTATATTACTTTCGATGAATAAATGCTACCACTATTATCGCATGACTTTCACTTAAAAGGTAAGCGTTAAAGATCAAATACGTTAATCTCGAAAACAAAGGTCTAAAGCCTTAAATAAATGATGTCTTGTCAACGGCCTTTGCTCCGATAAGGCATCGCTTCCCAATGATTTTAAAGCACTTCTTTTTTAACAAGAAAACAATTAAATAAAAAGTGACACTTCCTTCCCATTTACTTTCCTGCAATCCCATTCTGCTTCCCCGACAGTTCATTGAATTAGGCGTTCCTGTGGTCCGAGACATGTTGGACACAATTCAAACCAATTGGAGAACATTAAAACATCGTTATACACCAGCTCCACCATGCACCAGGATCTCTCTAATTACCAGCTTTTATTTCTACTTCCTCTATCAGCCAACATCTATACAAAGTACAAACCCAATGTCATGTTAACATGTCTCCTCCCGCTCCTGCTCCCGTTCCCGAATTCCACTTCTTCTAATCAACCTAAGAACAGTTCACAAATAGTCCGTAATAATATTTGATTACACACACGAAGGCACTCTGGCTTTGGAGAATTTGCACGCAACATGGCCAAACAATAATTTCCATGCCATCCTTCCTGGTCGAAAGGATAATTGCAGGCCATTGGTATAATCCGCACTCCTAATTCTATATGACAAGTGTTAATTAAGGAACCGACATACTCGGCGCACCTTACACCTGCTGCAGCACCTCTTACCAGGTTTGCAAATTGAAATTGGAAAGATTATATCCGCTCTGGGGAAGAAGCAGCGCCGAGCCCTCCCAATCTCTACCGGAGGATCGCATGAAGCTATGTGAGTGTTGATTTATGTGGTGTGGCACAGAAGCTAGAGCGTTTCGAAGAGCCGCCTTTTGCATCCGTCCAGCAGTGCAATAGGGAGTTCTAGGAACAACACACCAACACACACTCACGAGACAAATGCAAAGATGTCGGATATTATGCCGACATGCTGGGAACAGAAGTTCGGATTGTTGCTGCTCGTTAAAATTTCCGAGAATCCCAAGGAGACGGGATGTGATTTCAATGCACTACCTATATTCCTATATCGGACCCTTCCTTGATTTCATTAACTTTAAACTTTAATTGACGAGGGAGGCGAGGCTGTGAAGGTTGCTCAACGAGACAATGTTTTTCCATGTTTGAAGTTCGGTTGGATCTGGCCAAATAGCCCCGCTCTTTGGTCTCTGTCCAAGTCCATTAAGTAATTTTAATTGCCTTTGCGTGTATGGAAAACCATGTGGCGGCAACAAGTGGCTGCAGCACCTGTAAGTGCTTTGGTGCGTTGCGTTGTTGGGAAGGAGCGAAAATACCTTGTTGCAAAATTATGAGAGATTTGATTGTAAGGTGTCAATATGCATTTTTTTTGTTGCAAAGCTAGCAGGTGTTATTGCTAATGACTTGGTGAGGAATGCTGGAGAATTGGTAAATTTGTTTGTTTTGCTGATTGCACACGCAAATGGTGGAAAGACACGGATGGAATGTTTAAAAAGTCGCATTTACTGCGTTTATGAGAAACGATTTTGGAGTTGTAATGGATGAAGGTGGTTTAAGTCTTAGGTAAGGTGGATATATGAGTAACGAGTATTGTTGGAAAATATGACACAATATGTAGGAAGAGTAATTACGTTAAGTTTGGAAATTTATGGTGATTCTTAAAAGTTAGTATAACATAACTTCCTAAGCTTTGTGTCTAAAACCCTGTTATCTTACATTTTAGTTGTTTTAAGTCCTTACTAACATTATAAACGTTACTTTAATATACTTACATTTAAATCCTTTAAATTGGAATTAATTTATTGTGATAATCTTTCAGGGGAAAAGTGAGATGTAATCATTAATTACTTTTTTATTTCATGCAACTCCGTTATTGAAAGAACCAAATTTTTGCATGACCAAAAATTACGGCAAAAAATTCTGCAGTGTCCCAAAGGCAGTAAAAATTTTTGGTCATTTGTAAAAAATATTAAAAACTCCTCAACATCTTCGGTTCCAACGCTCATCGACAATACTCTTCAGAGAAGGCAAACTTGCTCGCCGCCCATTTCGCTGCCAGCTCCACGCTGCCGCATAGCAACGTTGCCCCTCCTGTACTTGAGAATGTAAATTTTTCCATGGGACAGATTTTTTTCCGCACTCGTACAGTAGCAAGAGTTCTCAAAGATCTCGATATACACAAATCCGCTGGCCCGGATGGTATACCCCCGATTCTTCTGAAGAGGTGTTCTTCCACACTGGCAAAGCCACTGCGTAAGCTTTTCCATCGCTCCTACTCTTCTGGAATCTTTCCTAGAAGATGGAAAACAGCATTTGTCCAGCCTGTCCCTAAGAAAGGTGACCCATCCTCCCCCTCCTCCTACCGACCCATAGCACTGACGTCCCTTCTTTCTAAGGTCATGGAAACACTGATTAACCGTCAGCTTAAGGAATATCTCGAAGATCGTAAGCTTCTCCATGACCGTCAATATGGCTTCCGCAGCAACCGTTCCACTGGTGATCTGATGGCATATCTCACCGAACAGTGGAACAAATCTTTACATCGCTTTGGTGAAAGTAAGATTATTGCTCTTGATATCTCCAAGGCATTTGATAGAGTTTGGCATGAAGCTCTCTTATCGAAAATGCGTGCTTTTGGGATCGATAATACTCTTGTTCGTTGGATTAGAAGCTATCTTCTGGACCGTTCAATACAAGTTGTATTGGACGGATTCAAGTCTGATTCCCATAAAATAAATGCTGGTGTGCCCCAGGGCTCTGTTCTATCGCCGACTCTTTTCCTCATTTTTATAAATGATCTTCTGTCTGTTACTTCTAATCCACTTAACTGTTTTGCTGACGACTCTACCCTCAGCTTTTCATATTCGTTCGATAATTCACGTCCTTCGCCTTCGGACGTAGAATTGCAACGGTGCCGTATGTCAAGCTCATTAAACTCCGATTTATACAGCATTGTCAAATGGGGTAATAGAAATCGTGTTGAGTTTAATGCTTCGAAAACTCAATGCTGTCTTCTGTCGTTAAAGCTTAACATACCCCTAACGCCATTGTCCATGAATGGCACTTACATCGAAGAAACCGAAAAGCTCTCAGTACTCGGTATGTGTGTCAACGACGACCTCCGTTGGAACGACCATATATTTGAAATCGCTAAGAATGCTGCTAAGTGCTTAGGTTTTCTGTATCGGTGTAAGAAGTATTTTTCCCCATCTGATCTGGCTACAATTTATAAAGCGTTTATACGCCCTAAACTCGAGTATAACTCCCACCTCTGGGCAGGTGCTTCGCAAACATCGCTTCACCTGCTTGATAGAATACATAATCGAGCGTTAAGATTGATAGGTAATAGAACTGCCGCTGAAACAATTGCCCCACTCGAACACCGACGCAATGTTTCATGTCTTTCCTTATTTTATCGTTTCTTTTATAAAAAATGTTCACTCGAGGTAGCCAGCTGCATTCCTCCCCTTAAAAGTTTCGCCCGTAATACTCGTCTTGCTAGGAATGCCCATCAGTTCACCCTTGAGCCCAATTTCGGACGTACCGTAAAATATAGGGATTCTTTTTTTAGCCGTACAACACGACTTTGGAATGGTTTACCCGGCGAGATTTTCCCTTGCCATTTCAATTTGCAAACATTCAAAACCAATGTTAATCGACACCTCCTATCTCTCCCCTCCCTATCTTCCTAATGCCCGCGCAGTGTGTTACATTATAAGGGAAACAAATAGTCCCTTGTGCGCGCGTGAATTATAAAAAAAAAAAAAAAAAAAAAAATTAAATTTAAACATGCTTAATAATTTAGATGATATGATATTCACCCAAATAAGAAATAATTCAGTTTGTGACCCAATACCAATATCCTATGTATTCCTCCTCGGTGGTGCTGTGCTAATAGTGGTGAGGGAGGGGGGGGGGGTTAAACTGTTAAAATGTATTTCGAAGGTATAACACTGGTAATAACTTGTATTGTAAAGTTCAAATTTGGACTTAGTGGAGTATTGATCTTAGATAATTGTCCGTTTAAGTTTTTTTAGTTTAGTAGTAATGGTATAGGTGATTTTAAAATTGATTATGTTAACATTCGCGGAATTTCTGTACCGCGCGTACTGTGATGGAAAATACCAATTATTCGGAATTTGCCTTGCATTGGTATTCACTAGTCACTATCACTAGTGCCTTTATTCTTTGCCAAACATTGCCTCACTGTCTATATAAAGAATGATGTTGCATATCAACTTCAACCACAATTCGGCCTGTGCTTAAAAACAGAATTTAATTTCATGTGGTTAAAACTATCGATAAATAAGCGCATCATTCATATATGTTTCCTTAATAGAAGCCCAAATTTAGACAGAGTTTCAACTTTTAACGAATTATAGATGCTTTGTCTAAATCCATTCAAGGAATTGTTATCCGTTATCCTCGCACTGAAATCGTTATTATGGGCGATTTCATAATGTATACAATTCAAGTTGGCTTCACTTTTCTGACTAGACAACACCCGAAGGAAGGTATTTTGAGATTTTTGCTAAGTTAAACTACTTTACTCAGCTCGTTGATGAGCTTAACCGAATTCCTAACATTGCAGGCCAAACCGCCAACACCCTAGACTTGTTTCTTACCACTGACCCTGCCGAAAGCACAATTTGTGTATTACCGCTTCTAGGCACATCTAACCATTGTGTCATCTTTGCGAATTTCTCGTGCCAACCCATTCCAGTAAAAAAAAAACCAACAGAACCGTCTGGCAATACGAGAAATCCAATTGGGACGATCTCAATAACTTCTTCAGGATGTTTAACTGGTCACTATGCTTCCTCTATAGTGACATTGATGCCAGCGCAGACATGGTTACAAACTTAATTCTTTTAGGAATGAAAAATTTTATCCCAAATATGTCGAAAAGTATCAAACCTAAGGAAAACTCATGGTTAGATTGGAGCTGTAGATAGATTATCAGGTTAAAAAATGTAAGTTTCCGTTGTTGTAAAGCCAACACCACCGGAAAAAGTTTCAGCAAGCTAGAAAGGCCTGCCACATTAATATTCGCAAAACCAAATTTTACATGAACAAAAAATTTGACAAAAAATACTGCAATGTCCCAAAGGCTGTAAAAAATGTTTGGTCATTTGTAAATAAAGTGCACGACTGGGTCGCACGAACTTGTTCTAATGTGCGACAGTGGTCTTGGGGCTTGAGATTTTTTGAAAAAAAGGAGGAGGAGGAGCATTTGAAATTTTGTTAATCACCTAAAAATCACCAGTTAAAACGTTTTTTGGAAAAAAAAACTAAAGTAAGCCATTTAATTTCCTTTACAGTTTTGAATTTAAAGGAAAGATTTTTTCAAAATCGTTTGGCCATTTTTTTCAAAAAACTTTTTTTTTAAACTTTTCAATAACATATTCCAAATTTTTTTAGTATGCCAACATCTAGCAGCTGGTAG
The DNA here is from genome assembly GCA_963971375.1 of Platycheirus rosarum. Lineage (NCBI taxonomy): Eukaryota > Metazoa > Arthropoda > Insecta > Diptera > Syrphidae > Platycheirus > Platycheirus rosarum. Next base: position 122,360,626 of record OZ020509.1, on the reverse strand, counting down.
TTATTGTCAGAAAAAAAAAGTCTTTAAAATTTTTTTTTTGAAAAAATCAAAAATTAAAAAAAAAACTCTAATAAAATTCTTTCATTTTTTTAATTTGTTTAAGAGTTTTCTCAGAAAAACTAAGTATGAAATAAAATTTGAAATCTAAATATCAATCGAGGAAAAAAATATTGAAAATCGTTCGACCAGTTTTTTTTTTAAAGTCGTTTTTTTTTAAAACTTTTCGAAAAATATTAATTTTTTTTAGTATGTCATTATAAGACAATCTGTAGTTTTCATCTGGGAAAATTATTAAACAAAAAATCAATCAACCCATTTTCAAAATATTTCGAAAACCAATTTTTGTTTAGAAAATTTTAAAAAATTGAAAAAAAAATGGTTTTTGGAATGCAATATTACTTAAATTATAAGTGACTTCCTGTGTGCAAGATTTTTTTCAAATCAGAATAATAGTTTACGATAAAACCGACTTTCAAAAAACCGGTTCTATGAAAAGTACCGTTATAGAACAAATTTCGAAAAAAAATTTCTTACTGGAAGATGTATTGTTGTTAAAAAAATAATATCCTGAAAGTTTTATCAAAATCGTTAGAGACGTTTTCGATAAAATCAAACTTTTTGTTAAAGATTGTATGGCAGGTACCGTTATTTTTCGACCTAGAGCAAAAATGAAAAACACCCCTCGAGATACTACCTAATATAAATACTAAATACCAAGTTTGAAGCAAATGGGCACGTTTAGGCTGCAGAGGTGCGAGCAGACAGACAGATGGACGGAATTTCCGGACCCACTTTTTTCAACTTCTCTACTAAGGTAATGTCATGTTTGATTGTTAGAATTTTTTTTGCACGAATCCATTACTTGCATTATAGTTCCAGCAGGTGTCAGATTTTAAGGGTCCAATCTCAAAATAAACAAATCCGCTGGCTCTATTGTTCTGGAGAGGTGTTATTCAAGGCTGGAAAAACCTCTGCGTAAGCTTTTCCATCAGTCCCATTTCACTGGACTCTTTCCGAGTGGATGAAAAACAACATTTGCCTAGCCTATCGCTAGAAACCTTCTTCACCCTCACAACTATCGACCAATTGAACTAGAGTTTCGCATTAAGCCCTTTTATCGAAAATGCGTGCATTTGCACTCGATGACTATCTTCTTCGTTGTATTAGTAATAACCTTTCGAACCGCTTTATACAAATTGTGGTGAACAGGTTGAAGTCTGATATTCACAAAATAAATGCGGGTGTACCCCAGATGTCTGTTTTGTCTCCGAGCCTTTTCCTCTATATTTATTAACTCCAAAATTCAAGGTGAGAGAGGTATGGGGGCCATGCTACCCCCTTTCTTAGGTTCACCTTGCCTGGATATGATTTCTCTTTCATTTGGCTTTTCAAATGGAAGGTGCTGCAGGAATATTCTTCCCCATCTCTTCATAGGAGATGACAAATCATCCAAGAATAAGCTTTCCCTTATAAAAGTGTATCTCATCATCTCATGTCGCCGTTTAGATGCTGCTATAAATTGTGGGTCTCTTCCTTTCCTGCCGATTCACAACGAACATCATGAGTCATTAAGGTATAAGCTACTAGGCCTTGACGCCTTAAGCACCTTTCCCGCCAAAAATTATTTATATATTTAATTCCCTCATGTTTTTCCGCAGTGAATCCAGCAATCAACTTCCAAAAACAATCTTAAATCCTAATTCATGGTTATAAAACATATCCTTATTGCCTCATGGGCTCATCTTCAAATTCACCCATCCCATCATGCCAGCTCTTAGTTTGTTTTCCTAAATCTTTCAAATCTTCGACATTTATCTAATGTGCGACCATTACCAGACCTTATGTCAGGAAACCATGCAAAAACCGACACTCTTGTGGACAGATACAAATGTACTCCGTCTACGAAGAACCCCAGTTGTGGGTAGTAGATAGACGTTATGCAGGCTCAAAGTGGCTACACACCGAGACCAGCAGGTGTTTTCTTCCAAAGCTGTTTTCACCTGTTCGAGATTATTTCGATGCGGTGATTTTTTATTTTCTATTCTCCCCGCTCAGATAGCCATGTCGATAATTCCTATGTCGTAAGGCGACCAGCATTATTTGGAAATCGAATATAAACCGAAGGAAGCTAGTTGAGTTGCCAATAATTTCAAGACACTGTTTAATATGATTTGATATGTTTATGGCGGTCGGTCTTATGCAATCGCCATCCTAGTTATTGCATTTAATTTATTTGTCAGCTTGCAAGGAGCACTTGTATTAATTACTGGCCGGCAAACTACTTGAGGCTGTGAACAAGACTTTTAAGTCAAATAAATCTTATTGCATGGTAATTTGTCACTTATGGGACTCTTTATAAATGCATATCTGGTTTAAATTATGTCATTCTAAGCGATTGCAGAAGCACATAAATCAATGGGAATTAAATGGAGGTTATTGTTTGGATTTGAAGTTTCTCAATTGAGTGTTTGAGTTTGGGTGGATTCGAAACAATAATTTAGATAAGCTTAAGTTTTAAAAATAATAATAAATTTGAGATTTTGTTTTGACATATACATCATGTTTTACGCACCTAATTGAGTTTTCTTGTACGTACACATATTGACAGCTGGGTTTCTGAACAGGCGGAATTACTTTAGAAGATTCCTCTCTTTCTTCGTTCTTTTGCGGACATATTATGTTAATAGGATTCACAGAACAAAGACATAGCTATTTTAAGGAAAAAAAATTTAACTGATCGGAAATGGAAATCGGTTTTTTCGACAGCTCTCCTTTTTCTACAACTGGTTTGCCCAATATATACCGCTCGTCGGCAAAAAATTAGTTTAAACGCAAGCTCCCAAAAATCGCTCAGTAATGTCACAAAGTTCGTCTCTCGCTTTTTGGGTTGCAACTTTTAAAGAACAGAAAACAGAAAAAGATTGTAGGTACGTTCTTTAAAACCCAAAAAGGGCAGCAAAAAGTATCTTTGAAACCAGTTTCTAGGAACAAAGATATAAATAGTTTTACTAAAATTAATTAAAACATCAATTATACTCATGATAATAATCTTTTATACAATTTGATATATTAATGCTTAATTAACCCATGTAACTTTAGTTAGACATTCTATTAAAATGAGGATCATGATCCACAGAAATACAAGGTATGCTCACTTTGGCTGATTATGTGTGTGCGTCACAATCTTCTGATTTTTTGTTTTTAGAGAGTGTAAATAAATGTATTAATTTGCCAATTTTGTTATTATTTTTTATGTAATCATAAAAAAAATGTTTAAACCTTCAATTTAAAAAAAAATAATATTCACTTAATAAATAAAATAAAAATAAAAAACAATTGACGTCATAAACTATCAAGATGGCGATTTGTATGCGTCTACTAGCATACCTTCTATTTCTGTGTATCATGTATGAGTGAGGATGAGCTATCGTCTCATGGTCTCAAAAGACAAATTATCCAACCAATGGGATGCCATTCTATCGAGAAAAGAAATTTTAAAACCAAAGAGACGACAGTTGTTGCGAAACAGATGCTAGAGTATGGAGCTGAAGTCTCTTGTTCAAATAAAAAAATTGTATTTAAAGTTTAAAGCCTAAAATCGTTTCTTTCAAATATCTTAGTTGTGTTTACAAATCCTATTATCATAAACAACATGTAAGACTACAGTACACATATCTAAGGTAATAAATAGCCTTAGAGGTTTCATTTTTGCAATCTTCTGCGCATCTGTCAAAATCAAAGTAAAATGACGGCCGCCAGAGACCAGAAGCTTGTTTATTTGTTCTGAAAAATAGATCTCGTGGGTATATTTTAAAGATTTGTGGTAATTTATCTATAAAAAAAGTTTTGTTCATACATTTGTTTGATGTAGGTCTCTAACAAATACCATTTCTAATACAAAGTGACAGATCAGATTTTGACAACCTGCGGAATATATTACCTTAGTTATGTGTACTGTGATATAAGACAGCTATCAGTTCTTCAAAAAATAATATTTTTGAAGGTAGGTTGCAATATGATTTACTTACTTCTGTTTCTTGGCAAGAAGTTACAAAAAAATGGATAAGAACACTAGAATTCCATGGTGTAGTTTAGGATGATTGTAACATTGCCAAAATTCATAACTAATGTACCTACTTGTCGCAAGGTGGATTTCCAAATCAAATGGCATTGACTTTTAGGGTGAGGATCGACGGTAAGACAAATTTTCGGTGAAGTCTGCAGTCATTTAAGATGACGTGACCTACTTTCAGACTTTCACCAATGGCAAATAATAACATCGGAAGTCGGAAATAAATTAGCAATGAATTCCACGAACCTTGTCACATTCACATGCTCCACTGTTTTGAGAGCATCAATAGAAAAAACTTTGCTAAAAAAGCTTCTGCCAAACACCGCCTCCGGCTTCAAATATATTAAGGTGAGGTTGTGTTGCCTACTGTTTACATCTTCACACTTCACAGTAGTTTATGTAGGAGCATATCGCAGACAGAGCCACGGTAGTATTTTTTTGAATTTCCGGGTATAGGAACTAGGAAGCAAGTAAAATTGAATCGCCACCACCCGGAAACCTACCTTATCCCGAGAAAGTAACACTATATTTCTTTGCTTTTGACATTGCGTTTCTTTTCTCTTAAGAGTTCAGACTAGGTCTGAAGAGGCCCTGTCCTGAATTTTTTTTTCTGATACACCGGAGGAGGTTGGTATTTAATATCAGGCTCTCCAAAGAAGGTAGAATATCACGCTCTCCAAAGAAAGTAGAATAAAATAAAAAAAACCTTTGTTATAATTGTTTTACGATGGAGCTAATTGACTTAGTTGTAAGGCGAAATGTTGTAATAGTTACTACGAATAGTTCCTACACCTCAACATTCATAAAGGGAGATGGAGATCCCCTGTTCAATCAACTTTCAACCAGATAAACCAAATTGCGATCGATGCAAGGCAAGAAAATTTTTGCCATAATCATTAGGACACCTCAGGATTGCTGGGTTTTACACGTTCACCACAACAAAGCCCCTGATTTGACGATAAGTGGAAACTGGCACATGCAGCTAAACATGAAGCATACAAGGCAACGCTGTATAGACGGTCAAGAACTGCTCACGGGCCCTAAGAGCAAAGAGGAAAGAATAACACCGGGTTCTCAGAAAGAAATGGAGAGCTGTAACTGCTAGAATAAAGTTGAAAGTTTTGCCAAAAGGTAAAAATAAACTGTCAAAGCTAAAAAGCTCGAACTTGAATTGAACTAAAGTATACAAAAACGATCAGAGAAATCCCTGTCGATGCTGAGAATATGGAAAAAGCACTTATGCAGACTGTATAACGGCGATGACGAAACGAATTCCATTGTCAGGCAGGATGATCCATTCTAACTGGGCGAAGTAGAACAACAATTCCGGCCAACAGATCTGGATAAAGTAAAGCTAAGGTTCAAAACTGCAGGCAGAAAGCTATATGGACCAAGCTGGTTGTAGGTAGCGACAACTAAGGAAAGTTAATGTAAGAGTTGTGTTTCAATGATTCCAACAAAACAAAATCTCGGATTTCAACAACGAAATTTCAAAATGGTGTTCACGCCAGCTTAAGATTTCAGATTTTAAAATAAACATTGAGTGTGAAAGAAAAAACCATCTGAGATTACACGGACTAAAAAGAAGAACTTTTGAAATTGGAAATATGTTCAAAACATGTTTTTATTAGTGCAATTGGATAATATTTTCTTGATTTAGTTTCTCACTGTCTTTGAACAAACATAATGGGAGCTTTCATGTGGTGATGAACAGACCCATAAAAATAGCAAAATAGTTGCGCAGCAGTGGAAGTTAAGTCGTTTTGCGCGAATGCTATATCGTCTCATTAAAGCCCAATATATACATATATATTTCAACTTTGACAGACGGCCTCATTTTGGGTGACCATTTAATGTCAAACAAAAATTGGTCTACTCTCTACTGAAATTTTGTAATGTTTCTTACAAAAAAGGTCTGGAAGAATTCCAACAAATCCTTCCTAGATTATTTTCTTTTTTTCCTCACAGTTTATGTCTCTGAACTCAGTCAGATTTCTATCGGCGTAACTAGCAGGAATTGTTTCGAAAAAATTGTGTCATGTACCGGGATATCTCTTCAACTCGGAGGTCCTCTGCTTTGTATTCACTTTTAACAAAATATCTTGTAACAAACTGGTCCGTTTTGAATCCAATTAATTTATTAGTCTCAAAGGTTGATGTCCATGTCATTTGGTTTTTACTGATCTGTCAATACTTGGAGACCATCTAACATCTTCAACGTCAATCGACTGGCGAATGAACTAGAAAAAACACTCATTTGGTTTGCTTCCTTGTTGGCCATGGACCAGTTTCATGCATTTAATTTTTCAACCTCCATCAGACGCTCGCTGAGTCACCGCTATCAACCTCCTAGGTTGCCCTCTGCACGTCAAGAAGCCGCCTATCGCTGCACGACTTAACAATCGAATAAATTAATGAACCTGTTAACGTTTTTCCTCCAATAAATCAAAAGCACCTGTCAATTGAATGTTTGGAATGCTGGATTCTGATGCAGTTTGGTGCAGAGCACAACTCAGGTCTTCAAGACTAACGCACGTAAAGCGCGATGCCAAATCGAAATCGCACTGCGCGGCTGCTGCAGTCATTCAAATGACAACCACACAGAATGACAAGCTGCCTCGCGCAGACACTGGTTGGATGTATTTTGATTTGAATATTCATCAGTCGTGCACTGAAGCCGACGAAGGCTTCGCCATGCCACACCGGCCGCCTTGACTTTTTTTCTGGCTTAATTTTATGTCCTACCATGAGACATGTTTTGATTTAAAACTGATTAGCCATGGACTTATTTGGGCTTCAGAATTGATGGTCGAAACAAAATTTGGGCGCCATCGTTTGGTGTTGAATTTTCAAATTAATGAATCATCCAGCTGAAGTTGGGAGAGTTAACTTAAACCTGGTTTTAGGCATGGTAGCGTTTTCACTGCCAATATTATATACATGGACTGCTGAGGTTGGGTTAACTTTCCGTAAGATTAATGAAGTGAATATTGCTGAAATACTTGAAAATTGTGTTCCGTGGAAAGGCTGAAAATTCGAATTATAAAACATACTACCTGATGTTATGGTGGTTAATCATTAATTAATCATCCATAGAGTCGGTTGTGTTAGCCCGCAAGGGACGTCATAAGTTTGTTGAAAACCCATAAAAAGCCTTATTTGTCATGACTCAAAGAACCGTGGGATTTTATGAATTTTTAATAAAATGGATGTCAAAGGTTAATAAGACCAAGAATAAGTCTTATACTTGGACCATTGGAATTCTTGCAAGGCGAAAAGGTTTTAGAATTAATAATAAATTTTCTGTAAAGTTTTCTTTTTTGCCTGGGAGTCATTTTAGAAAACTTTAAGGCAGCTTGTTTATACAATCAAAATATATACATACATACGGACTACCTAAGCTTAATGGAAGATCGTTGTTTTTAAAGGAATTTAAATTTTACTTGATTGATTTGAAAAAGGTTGCCCAGCATAAATCTTATGATATGTTCCCACTTTCCACTTGAAGATTTCACAACTTGTCAAAATATACAATGAGACAACAATCTTAATTGAAATTTGTTTCGCCGTCGCCATTTTGTTCTATTGTTCTCATTTGCCAAAATCTCACACTTACAAAAGGCAGGTTCAAAATCTCATATTTCGTTTTGGTGAAACAAAGCAATAGATTTTGTATCGGGGATTTTCTAAGCTAAGAAAGGCTACCCAGATAGAAACACCAAGGTCTAATATACATATTATAATACATTTGTATATATGTATATAATATGTGTACGTCTATTTGATATGCTTGTATTAGACATATACTGAATGGATATTGTAGATCTATTTAATTGATATAGTGAAAGAATTTTACATATGTATAATTTACGTATATTATACAATAAACATTTGATATCGAATTAAATACATTTATTATACGTATACAAAACATGTACTAAACGATAAAGATGAATAGAACTGCATTGCTGTCAACATGACGTATTTATTACGTATATTGTAATTTGAAGACGAATGGCCTAACTTAACAGGCAGACAGACGGACAGAAATTTGCTAGTAACTCAAATATGTTTCTTTATCATCGTAATGTCATGTTTAATTTTTATCTCAAAATTTTTAATCTGCACAAATACATAACCTGCATTATATTACCTGTAATCGCAAGTAAAACAATTATAAAAAAAATATTTACACCTACATTTGTACGTATGTCTTAAAAACGAATATGGCTACGTACTTTTTATGTTTAATATACCTCAATGTTGTAGTATTTAACACAATAAGAGCATGTGACCTACATACATATGTTAAGGATGCCTTCACCAGAAGAATTCCTAGATGGGTATCCCATTCCCGTGCTTATAGTCCTCGTGTGATCTTCCATCAAAATCCCCGGCTCATCCTGCGGATCTTCTTTTTTATAATTAACGCGCGCACAAAGGACTATTTGTTTCCCTTTAAATGTAGAACATACTGCGCGGGCATAAGGAAGATAGTGAGGGGAAAGATAGGAGGTGTCGATTAACATTCGTTTTGAATGTTTGCTGATCAAAATGGCAAGGGGAAATCTCGCCGGGTAAACTATTCCAAATTCGTATTGTTCGGCTAAAAAAAGAATCCCTATATTTCACTGTACGTCCGAAATTGGGCTCAAGGGTGAACTGATGGAGCATCCCTTGCGAGACGAGTATTACGGGAGAAACTTTAAAGGGGAGAAATGCAGCTGGCTACTTCGAGTGAACATTTTTTATAAAAGAAACGATAAAATAAGGAAAGACATGAAACATTGCGTCGTTGTTCGAGAGGGGCAATTGTTTAAGCGGGAGTTCTATTTCCTATTAATCTTAACGCTAGATTTTGTATTCTATTAAGCAGTTGAAGCGATGGTTGCGAAGCACCTGTCCAGAGGTGTGAGTTATACTCGTGTTTTCGGCGTATAAACGCTTTATATGATCGTTCCAACGGAGGTCGTAGTTGACACACATACCGAGTACTGAGAGCTTTTCGGTTTCGTCGATGTAAGTGCCATTCATGAACATTGGGGGTATGTTTAGCCTTAACGAGTTTTTGAAGCATTAAACTCCACACGATTCCTATGTATTACCCCATTTGACAATGCTATATAAATCGGAGTTTAATGAGCTTGACATACGGTATCGTTGCATGTCCGAAGGCGAAGGACGTGAATCGTCGAACGAATATGAAAAGCTGAGGGTAGAGTAATCAGCAAAACAGTTAAGTGGATTAGAAGTAACAGGCAGACCATTTATAAAATGAGGAAAAGAGTCGGAGACAGAACGGAGTCCTGCGGCACACTAGCATTTATATTGTGAGAATCAGACTTGAATCCATTCAATACAACTTGTATTAAGAGAGCTTCATGCCAAACTCTATCAAATGACTTGGAGATATCAAGAGCAATAATCTTACTTTCACCAAAGCGATGTAAAGATTTGTTCCATTGTTCGGTGAGATATGCCATCAGATCACCAGTGGAACGGTTGCTACGAAAGCCATACTGACGGTCATGAAGAAGCTTTCGATCTTCGAGATATTCCATAAGCTGACGGTTAATCAGCAATGGGTCACCTTTCTTAGGGATAGGCTGGACAAATGCTGTTTTCCATCTTCTAGGAAAGATTCCGAAAGAGTAGGAGCGATGGAAAAGCTACGCAGTGGCTTTGCCAGTGTAGAAGAACACCTCTTCAGAAGAATCGGGCTATACCATCCGGGCCAGCGGATTTGTGTATATCGGGATCTTTGAGAACTCTTGCTACTGTACGAGTGCGGAAAAAAATCTGTTCCATGGAAAAAATTACATTCTCAAGTACAGGAGAGGCAACGTTGCTGTTAGGCAGCGTGGAGCGAAATGGGCTGCGAGCAAGTTTGCCTTCTCTGAAGAGTAATCAATTGGTTTGTTATTGTCGATGAGCGTTGGAACCGAAGATGTTAAGGAGTTTTTAATATTTTTTACAAATGACAAAAAAATGTTATTGCCTTTGGGACACTGCAGAATTTTTTGTCGTAATTTTTGATCATGCAAAAATTTGGTTCTTTCAATAACGGAGTTGCATGAGTTCCTTGCTTGTTTGTGCTTTTTACGATTTTCCTCTGAAAGGTTGGCTTTGTAAGATCGGAAACTTACTTCTTTGAGCCTGATAGCTTCTTTACACTCAGCATCAAACCAGGACTTTCTTTAGGCTTGATGCGTTTTACTCTGTAAGGAATAAAAGCATGCATCCCAAGAAGAATCACTTCAGCACTGGCATCAACGTCACTATCGAGGAAGCATAGTGACCAGTTAAAGTTTCGGAAAAAAATATTCAGGCCGTCCCAGTTGAATTTCTCGTATCGCCAAACGGTCCTGGTGGGAAGTTTTTCTTTAACTGGATGGGTGGAGGATGAGAAATTAGCTGAAATGACACAATGGTCTGAAGTGCCAAATGGAGAAGTTACACTAATGGTATATTTATCAGGGTGAGAAGTAAGAAACAAGTCAAGAGTATGGGCGGCTTGACCAGCAACATCCGGTATACGCGTTGGCACATCGATCAGTTGGGTAAGGTGATGTAAACCGGCAAAGAGCTCGACATACCTTCCTTCGGGTGTTGTCTGACCAGAATAGCGGAGCCAATTGGAATTGTGCACATTGAAATCGCCCGCAATAACGATTTCAGTGCGAGGACAAAGGAAAACAATTTTCGAGATGGAATCAGACAGCGCATCAAACTCGTTACAAGTCGAATAAAAGTTTTGGAGTTTTGGACTCCTGTAAATAAAACAATAATGAATGTCATGATTGCGGACAGTGAATTTGAGCCACAAAAAGTTAAAGTCCGTTTTGGAACAATGCCTATATTGGGGAAGGCTCTGTCAAGCAATATCATTCCTAACATAAACCACGATGGGAAAAGAGTAATGGCACCAAGCTATACCCATGTAGAGCAAATTTTGATAAATCAGTATTTACTCCAACCTGAGTTTCATTTAATGCCAAAACAGCTGGTGTAGACGTACACGTGAAAGAAATTCTTTCTTAAACCCCGAACATTAGAATACACGACACAAGGTGGTTGTAGAAGTCTATCCAAAGCGATTGTTTTTCCTCTTGTTCAAATTCAAAAACCACTTAAGTTGCGATTTTTCACAACTTCCAAAATTATCAGAAGTTTTTTCAGAACTTATTGCTGAGAGCGATTTATGATAATTTTAAAACTTCTTGTCATTTATGAAAAAAAAGTTTCCGCACTAGCAATGGATGCATTTTCTAGACAACAAATATTAAAACAATCAACTATTGCTAGTTGTTTGTTGTTGTTTTAGTGGAGTTTATTGAATTAAATTCAAATTAAGGTTGAAGTGTCCTTAACTCCAGGATATGCGTTTCGCCCAAGCATGAACGGTGGGCTAGACAACGCGACGTGAGCTTAAACATACCATATAAATTGGTGATTCGGGGAATGTGTCAAAATTATAATTTGTAAGATAAAAATTTCAAAATCGGTACCAAAGTTGTTGCACTGCCAAAAATAATTAACTAGTAGTTTAAAAAAAAGTTTTTTAGCTTGTACCTAGTTTTAAATTACCGTTGATCTCAACCGAACGATTTGTTTCAACTATGGGGATTTTGAAGAAAATAGCCCTAAGTGGCTTGTACATATAAAAACCTTCGGAAGTTCTGGAAAATGTTACACCCATTAAATATTACATACAATTATACTCACACTTGTGTAAAATTATAAATTGATTATGACACCAACACCACAATGGTGTAAAAAACTTTGGTGACAGCATAATTACGCTTCTGCACATCCAAGCAGCGCCCAACAGCAAGTGCTTATAATAGCCGCACGCTTTTCATTTCTCGCGATCCGCAAAAACCTCTAATCATCCGACGAATGCATTTCACGAAGTGAATATCTTAACTTCTTCAACAGCTCGCAGCTCTGAAATACTAAAATATTTACCAAAGTAGCAATTTACCTCACATTTAATCGCACAGCGAACACCTCATCTCTTGTGAGATATAAAATAGGAAAATGTCTATTTTTCCACCGAATCCACAAAAAAAGGAATACCCAACTCCCCATTGGCATAGACTTCATCTTGCTCCTAACCACGAGTATTATAAAGATACTTGAATTGGATGCAACGTATACGACGCGGACACCGATACTTACCGAACGGACGCACCAACGTCTCGCTTAACTTAACTTACCAACGCTTCGTCCATACCAGCGAGCAGCGAAAACAAATCATTCGGGATTTATTTGCTAAAGGAGCCGCCCAATTTTCAGCCTTTTATAGCCCAAGCTTAGATAGGCTTCAGCTAGCTGCTGATTATTTCATTAAAATAGTCGAATGGGAAATCTTTAAGTTTCATATTAACGAGTCGTATAAGAGGCGCACCAATTATTAGGTGCGCATGTTACACTTCGGGGCATTCGCGCGGAATGGGCTTGGTGCTTCATTTGAGGTTTGGAGTATGGTGCACCATCAGAAAGTCATAACTGGGGGTATTTAGCGATTAACGATGCAGAATTTTCATGACTTGAAGAAACATAGCTTCGAGCAGCTGTCGGCAGGAAAAGAAGAGTATTTCTTCTGTTAACACTCATAAAAGATTTTATTGACATTTGAAGGCTTCTGTTAAGTGGGAGGAATGTCCTTCGATCGAGTGTTCTAGAGACGTAGTCAATTAGCAGAAACTTACGACTGAATGAAGATACATGAGACTTTAAGAAAACTTTATAGTTTTTCAACTTCTTGGTGTGGTCTTTGTTGTTATTAAAAGGTATTCCGAATTTTAAAAAAATCTGCAACACGTGCAAAAAATGTTTCTGGCAAACAAATAGACTTTTTGAAAAGAGTAAAAAACTTGAAATTGGCTTAGATGACAAATGTTTTATTTTACCGTCGATACCGCTTTAAAAACACCAACAAAAACAAAGATCATAAAATTCAATTAAAACCATATATCAACCGATTATGACAGCTTTGAGAGTTGTCTGCAGCCGCAAAAACTGCGCCTGGCTCCACATCATGACAGCATCCATTTGCACGTCATAAAAGTAATCTGGAGCGTTCATTATACACCATAGAGCCCGCCCGTTGTTTTCAGCGTCTTGTTGATAATAGATTTGTTAATTGCACACCTATCCACCTATCCGGAGTTCATATAGTCGGACTAATGTGATAATAACAGTTCCATTTCAGTATCCGCCGTTCCATGGCCTACTCGCATAATATCTGCAATGCTACTTATGGCCGCACTTTTTCATCTGCAATAACCAACAATTACCATTGCGCACATACACTAGTGCAAAGCTGCCCATGGTGCGATCCGAATTGTTTCGACCGAATTAATTGGCCATCTGTGAAGTTTTTCATTTCACAATAATTCACTTTAGTCCAGCTCCATAGAGCACCAGTGAAAACTAGAAAGTGGGATTTGCATAGCTCCGTCGTAGCTCTGTATGTGGCCAGGTTAATCCTTTGGTTGCCAACTAAGGAATTCATAGAAAACTTAGGTAAATGCCTTTTTAACAGCTTGTGTCGGATTAATAAATAGCATTTTATAAACGAAGCTATAGGTATCCAGCCTAGCAACATCTATGAAACTTATTTTGACATATTGTATCTAAGAGAGTATGGTGTTTTAGTAAGTAAGTTAAAAACGAAGTGGTTTATGCTAATTCAGTAGGATTTGAGTTAAGACAATTAGTGGAATGGAAGCAAGAGTTTCGTTGGAAAAAGCTTGCGAATTATTGTTCAATTAAAAAAAAAGTTGTTGTAAACAGTTTGAAGGATATTGATGAAAGTTTGTTTATGTATTCTATAATGCTATGTGAATAATAACATAAATTTGATTATTTATTATAAGTGGATATTGGAATTCTACTTAATTACATTTTCAAATAAAGGGTCTTTGCATAGGAACCTCCAAACTATGAAATTTTAAGAAGTTACTATATGACAGGTCCACATGATGTTGCGACATCAGCCAGTCTCGCTCTGCAATAAAAATTAGCTTCAACCAAATCAAGAACTGGGTTGGAATCAGCTAAGGTGATATATGACAGTCACATTTCTGATAGCCATATGTGATGAAATTAAATTTTAAGTCTGCGTAAAGTCATCACCGAAAAAATTACGATTTCTGGCATCAATTTTGTTTTTTGACAGTTACGTTAGATATTAGGTAGCCATTGGCCGCATTGTTATAAAATATATTTGTTTTGTTTTGTTTTTTAATCAAAACGCTGCCAATTAACAATATGTGACACCTAAACAGTCACAAGAAAAAATCACAAAAATGTGACCGTCACCTATGACATTTACCTTACGCAGACCGAATTTCTTGATTGTGACTGTCACTTATCATATGTATACCACCTTTTGTAATCTGTCAACATTACTGTGTCGCAACATGATGTGGACATTTGGTCATGTGTAGTCCAAAAAAAACATACGTACAGACAGACAAACAGATGGACAGACAGGCAGAATTTTACCACTAACTCAAATATGTTTTTATATCATGGTAATGTCATGTTTGATTGTTATCTCAAAATGTTTAATCTGCACTAATGCATAACTGGTATTATAGTACCTACAAGGTAGGCCAAAAGAGATCACCCTATTGGATGATGCTTTATTTTTGCAAATGGCCTCCAATGTCAAATCTGTTTTGACATTTGTGGACTAGGCATATGTATAATATAAGTGAACAAGCCATGGAGCGATACACTCCCCAAGAACGCGGAAATCGTGTCTATTTTTTTTGCTTAACAGTTGGTCTATAGTGTTGGCGCAGCGCGAATTCCATCACCGATTCCACGGCCGTCCGACACCGACTGCGCCAACACTGCGCCGTTTGGCCACCAACCTCCACCAAATCCACGAGTAGGTATAATGCACGAGTAGCCATTACACCCGCTCAAAGTTACCGCATGGTGCGCTGTTCACGCTGGAGGAGTCATCGGGCAATTTTTTTTCGAGAACGCCGCTGGTCAAACGACAACAGTGGAGGGTGAGCGCTATAGGGTCATGTTAACAGAGTTTTTTCTGCCGCAATTAGACGAATTAGGACAGAGCTACAGCACACACTGCGCGAGCCACAACCGATATTCTGAAGGCGGCATTCCCGGGTCGCCTCATCTCTCGTTTTGGCGATATGCACTGGCCCGCAAGATCTCCCGATTTAACCGTTTCAGTCTTTTTTTTGTTCAATTGATGAACGAAAAAGTCAGAAATCATGGTTCTATAGCGGTCACCATTGACTGTAGCGTTCTGGCCAGCATTGTTTTTAAAGAAGTACGGACCAATTATTCCACCAACCCATAAAGCACACCAAACAGTCAGTTTTTGCGGATGTTACGGTGTCTCAACACACATTTGAGGATTATCATCACTCCAAATACGGCAGTTTTTTTTATTGACGTATCCATTCAACAAAAAGTGAGCTTCATCGCTAAACAAAATTCGCTTATGAAAATTGGGATCAACGGCAATCTTGTTTAAGACCCATTCGCCGAATCTACGCCTTGCTAGGCGATCCTGTGTCTTCAATTCTTGCACGATGTTGATTTTGTAAGTGCGCAAACCATGATCCTTCCGCAAATCTTCCATAAAGTGGATGGGTACAATTGTTGCGCGCGAAGGCGGATGGACTCATTCAGGACTTCTTCGATACTCTGCTCCATCGAATTTGAACCATTTTTGGTAATAAATTTGCACGATTTGCAAACTTTGTTCAGGAAAAATGGCAAACCAAACTGATCATAAATCAAGTAACAGCTGTCAAAAAGACCAACTCCGAAAAAAGTATTGCCAGATTGTACCATTTGATCCCGCCAAAAGCTTTTGTTTTGTTTTGTGGTATCCTTGTCTACGTTTACAATTCTGTGAGTAGAAAACAGTGTTGCAGTAATAAGATTTTATAGATTTCTTCACTTTAAATCTCTTTTATTCTCCATCAGATCGCTAAATATTGAGCGACACCTAAAAATCACTTCCCACATGAAACAAAGCTCCCAAGCTATCGACATCATAACAACATCCTTTTTTTTCCTTTTTTCCTGTCAATTAAAGTGGAATCTTCTCTTTAACACATGCCTTGTACCAACAATCAACCGAGTGCCAAACACATCACCACCTCACTCATAAATCAAATTCTTGACTAAAATGCCAAAGATTGCCTCATTTCCTTCAGCCTCAGTTTCAGTCTCACATTTGCCCCAAGCTAGATGACATTTCGTCATTTTCCATCGAACTGGCGGCGCGGCGCGTCAAATCAGTCATAATTGCAGTTCTTGTCTTCTTCGCACTCGGTGCATCATCCTAAAGCAAATGCTGGCAATTACCGCGTTTTTCATCTTCTTTCTTTGTCAGGCACAGCATCACCCGATCCAGCGATCTTGACAAATTATTTTCAACTCTTCAGCCTTCAAACTCGAACTTAATTTATTTTCGCATCGCATCGCATGGAAAAGCGCGCAAAGTATGCACCAAGAGTCATAATTACCGATGCCCGAATGGCATCTAATTGAATAGACACCTCACTGCAGGTAGCCATCAGTGGGGCATCACTCGTTAGTTGATTGGATGGATGTTGGCTTCAGTTAGGACTTGGGACGTCTCTGGTACAGGAACATATAAAGCTTCCTTTCACTTGGTCTTGCTGGCTAACACCAGCAGCTGGAGTAAAAGCCGAGTTTACAAACAAAATGGTTATTCTTCTCTGGGCGAACGTTAAGTCGAATAGCACCTAATCGTGAGCCATTACACGCGCCGGCAGCGGGAGCATGCTGTCGTGGTACTGAAGCAGCTTAGTAATTGATGTTTCCCAGAAAAGCACGAATCCGTTGGGTTTGGCTTACGAAATGGACGCAATCAAGCCACATTCATTACCGCACAACCCCACATGTGTACGTGCACACTTCGATAGCGGATTCCTTGGCCAATAATATAAATCTTGACAGCAAAAGCGTGGAGCAATCGAATGCCAAATGTATTCAATGAGGATAAGACTATTAAATTGACAAATTGGCAGTTTGTTGGAAATTTCAAAACCAGCGATGATTTCCTTAACAGGATCTAAGAGTCTTAGGAAGAGGTGTTTATATGGGTAAACTGGGTAGCGATGAAGAATGAAACAGAAGGTATTACTTGATTAAAGGGACTTTAATTCAATATCAGCTTCTTGATATGTTGTAAGAATTGTTTTGCAAATATGGGAGAAAGAAAGATTGGGGTATTTTTCTTTTAATTAACGCGCGCACAAGGGACTATTTGTTTCCCTTTTAATGTAGAACACATTGCGGGCATTAGGAATAAAGGGAGGGGAGAGATAGGAGGTGTCGATTAACATTGTTTTGAATGTTGGCAAATCAAAATGGCAAGGGAAAATCTCGCCGGGTAAGCTATTCCAAATTCGTGTTGTTCAGCTAAAAAAAGAATCCCTATATTTCACGGCACGTCCGAAATTGGGCTCAAGGGTGAACTGATGGGCATTCCTTGCGAGACGAGTATTACGGGAGAAACTTTTATGGGGAGAAATGCAGCTGGCTACTTCGAGTGAACATTTTTTTATAAAAGAAACGATAAAATAAGGAAAGACATGAAACATTGCGTCGTTGTTCGAGAGGGGCAATTGGTTCAGCTTCAGTTCTATTTCCTATCAATCTTAACGCTCGATTTTGTATTCTACCAAGCAGGTGAAGCGATGTTTGTGAAGTACCTGCTCAGAGGTGGGACTTATACTCAAGTTTAGGGCGTATAAACGCTTTATAAATTGTAGTCAGATCAGATGGGGAAAATACTTCTTACACCGATACAGAAAACCTAAGCACTTATTAGCATTCTTGGCGATCTCAAATATATGGTCGTTTCAACGGAGGTCGTCGTTGACACACATACCGAGTACTGAGAGCTTTTCGGTTTTTTCGATGTAAGTGCCATTCATGGACAATGGCATTGGGGGTATGTTTAGCATTAACGACAGAAGACAGCATTGAGTTTTCGAAGCATTAAACTCCACACGATTCCTATTACCCCATTTGACAATGCTGTATAAATCGGAGTTTAATGAGCTTGACATACGGTACCGTTGCAATTGCACGTCCGAAGGCGAAGGACGTATATCATCGAACGGATATGAAAATCTGAGGGTAGAGTCGTCAGCAAAACAGTTAAGTGGATAAGAAGTAACAGACAGTAGATCATTTATAAAAATGAGGA
The DNA here is from genome assembly GCA_963971375.1 of Platycheirus rosarum. Lineage (NCBI taxonomy): Eukaryota > Metazoa > Arthropoda > Insecta > Diptera > Syrphidae > Platycheirus > Platycheirus rosarum. The sequence goes on along the minus strand of OZ020509.1, from coordinate 122,342,312 downwards.
AAAGAGACAGAACGGAGCCTTCGGGCATACCAGCATTGATTTTGTGAGAATCAGACTTGAATCCGTCCAATACAACTTATATTGAACGGTCCAGAAGATAGCTTCTAATCCAACGAACAAGAGTATCATCGATCTGAAAAGCACGCATTTTCGATAAGAGAGCTTTATGCCAAACTCTATCAAATGCCTTGGAGATATCAAGAGCAATAATCTTACTTTCATCAAAGCGATTTAAAGATTTGTTCAACTGTTGGGTGAGATATGCCATCAGTTCACCAGCGGAACGGTTTCTACGGAAGCCATACTGAATGTCAGGGAGAAGCTTTCGATCTTCGAGATATTTCTTAAGCTGACGGTGAATCAGCGCATCCTTGACCTTAGAAAGAAGGAATGTTAGATCAGAATCAGAATCAGATCAGTTAGAACGTCAGATAAATTTTTTTTTTATCTGAGATCAATTTTTTTTTGATCTCAGAGCAAAATCTGAAATCTCGTTGTCAATCGTATTTACCACATATTTGCACACACACTACAATAAAAATGACATTTCTCGAACGTCAAAGTTGAAGTTTTGTTTTTGTTAGCATTCTGTGAATGTTGTGATTTTATTTTGGTTGATTCCTTGAAAGAAAATTTTACATAAGAAAAATTATTAAAAAAAGTGATTAAATTGTCAAAAATATTTAATATACATATTTACTGACTGTTAAGGAGAAATTTGACTGAGAATTCATAAAGAAATAGGTATGAACTTGTGAAATAAAAATCAAAGAATTAATGCATGTATTTTTGTGCAATTGAAAAATAAATGTGAATTTTAATCATTGTGTATATAATAATAATCTAGTGAGATATCAATTTTGTTATAGATAACATTTTAAAATGAATCCACAACTTGCTGCAGTCATTGGCTATTTAATGCCGTCGCCTTCTTCTTTGGAATTCACAACCAGCAGCAGCTCTTCTGATACAGATTCAGATGATGAATTCTTTGAAATAGAAGAAATGTTTTAAGGAAAGAGAGGCATTCTGTCCCAAATTCTGCAAATTATTTCATTATTAAATATAGCTTTTTTGTAATATTATTACTTACTTTTGTTGTGCTGAAGGAGCACATTGGTTTTTCCTCCCAAAAAAATTGTTTTTTTTTGCGTGAGATTAGCAAAAGAAAAACACAAACAATTACAAAAACAGATCAGTCTGTTTCAATTTCGTTTGGGCAGGCAAAATCCGAAATCTGAGATCAAAATCCGTCTTTACCAAAAGAAAATCACATTAGAGACAGGCTGGACAAATGCTGTTTTCCATCTTCTAGGAAAGATTCCAGAAAAGTAGGAGCGATGGAAAAGCTTACGCAGTGGCTTTGTCAGTATAGAAGAACACCTTTTCAGAAGAATCGGGGGTATACCATTCGGTGCAGTGGATCTGTGTATATCGAGATCTTTGAGAACTCTTGCTATTGTACGAGTGCTGAAAAAAAATTTCCCATGGACAGCTTGCATACAAAAAATCAATTTAAACATTCAGATGCCCTTATCTATTTACCGCAAGCATTGGATGGTCATACGATGCCTACAGTAGATAAGAAAGAGGCAGTTAAGCACAAAGGTCATGGGAAAGAAAAGAGGATGCAACGCGAGTTTGTATTTTTTTTTCTTCCACAGCGCGAGTGGGTATTATTTTATTCTTTACAACACACGCGTGGGGTATTTTTTCATTTTCTCAAACGAGTGCATATTTTTTTTAAACTCTCGCGACAACAACGCCCAAATTATTTTTTTTTGTTGACTTTTTTATTTCAGTTTTTTTTTGCGCGCACCTCACCCGTCCGTCTTTGGCGAGCTTAAAATCAACCATAATATTTTGTTAAATATTTTTACTTGCGATTATAGGGAGTATAAGGCAAGTTAAGGATTCGTGAATATAAAAAAAATTGAGATAACAATGAAACATGACATTACGATCATAGAGAAGTCTAGGAAAGTGATTGAGCAAAAATGTCTGTCTCTCTGTCAGTATGTATAACGAACTGCAGCCTAAACGGCTTGAGCGATTATCTTGAAACTTGGTGTGTGTGATTATTTTGGCATTCGTCAGAGGGTAATTGAAATTTTATTTTTAGGCCTAAAATTAACGGTACCTGCCATATGGCTGCTTAGGGAAAGCTTATTTTTCTCGAAAATAACTCCAACGATTTTGATGAAATTTTTTGAGAATGTTTTTGTTGGTATTGGCTATCATTTGATATGAACCGAATTTACGGAAAAGTATTTTAACGGTACTTTTCATATAACAGTTTTTTTAATTTTCGACTGATTAATTAATTCATTGAATAATACATAAATCTTGTCTTTTGCTCACCATTTTGACTGTTCTTTACAATGTATAATATGTTTTAAAAGCTTACCGTAGCATTTTTTGACTTAGTCACGTTTTGACATATATTATTCTTCAATTAATCTCTAAGCCAAGTACCTATAGGAAGAAATATTTTAAACAAAAATGCGTCCGAATATACATTTTGATGTCAAATTCTACTACTATTGATTTGTCCTCATCAGACTTACCTAAGCTTAATAGGATTTTTTTTTTAATTTAATTTATAGAATAAGTAAATACATTTTCTTTTCATTCCTGTTTTTTATTTACTATTTTATTCAAATAAATACACAATACACTCGGATGGAAATAAATTGCACTACTGTATCGCGCGTACTTGCTCTTATGTACGGTCACATCGTGGAACAAAATTTGAAAAATATTAAGGGAACTTCAAAGTGTTTATTCGATTTTTCTAACTGTTGATTGGTCGAAAAAAAATACGTAAAATAGTTTTCAGCAGAATAATTTAAGCACCATTATATTTCTTTAAAATATGTTGAAAAGTTGGATTTCTAATCAAAAACCTAGGAACGGGTTTTAAATGAAACGGTTTTTATTTAACAACTTTTTTTAAAATCATATTAGGGTACCGTTTTTAGCCTACCAACTTATTTCCTTTTCCGTTTTTCTGTTGTTCTGATATACCACACCTACCATTTCCGTTTTTGAGAAAAATAAACTTTTACTTGACGGTTTTTTGGCAGGTATCGTTAATATTTCAGCTAAAACAATTTATTGAAAAAAAGTCCTCTGTAGATTGTCAAAATAACCCTATGTATTAAATTTGAAGACATTGGCCCAACAGACAAATAAATATACACAACCGCAACTAAAAATATTACCGATAATTTTAAAACTGCTACTCACACTGCTTTACCTGAAAAACAAGTGCAGAAAAACGTAAAATGTTAGTTGCACAAAAATGTATGCAGATTCACTAGCCGTGTTTTTTGGCAAAGTTATCCACAGCGCAGCTGGATTTTACACGCATTACAAAAACAACAACCACCTGCCGATAAAACATTTAGCTGCAAAAGGAGATGTGGAATTTGCCTGGGGATAGAATGTTTGACATAAAAAGATTTCATTATGTGATTATAGGAAGACTAAAATAATTAATTGATTATAAGAAACTATTATCGCATTTAAAACACTTAAGTCCATTAAGTTGATATAATGCATTGTCATCCAGTGCTGAGTTTTAACAAACCGTATAGTATTTTAACCTTTTTAAATCAAATTGTTCATGTGTGTAAACGGCAACCTACATGGTTGAATCCTTTTAGAAAAATGATTCATCACATTTCTTAATTTTGGAAGGAAATACATGTCTTTCGATATTTTGAAATTTCTTTTGTAACGCAACCTGTAGAGATTTATTTGAACCATGTTATGAAATAGATTAATTTTTTCCATTTCCTTTTAGTAATTTATTAATTTATAATTTTCCATTGCTCTTTCAAATGCACAATACGCGCCATCTACTGGACGTTAATTTTACTATTGTGCAGCTGCATGTGGGACCCAAGACCGATCAAACAGAAAAACAACAAAAAACGAGTAACTCTAATCGTTAAGGGCGACGCGACGGTGGACGTTATTGAAAAAATAAATGCTAGCTAGTTGAGTTTTGTCCAATCTAAACTAGTATATAAAGTTGGAGTGCACTTGTCTTCAATTAAAACAATTTTTTTGTTGCTGCCCCCGACTACACGGCTGGTGGGGGCTCGAAGCCGTGGCCCTACTGCTTGGTTAATCCGGCCTGGTTACGTAGTTATTGCGTGAGAAGTTCAATTTTCTTCATTTCGTGAAAGATACTAATAATAGCATATGAATATCATGCTATTATTAGTATTTTTAGCAAATTTATGGTTTTATAAAATAACTTATATTAAACAAACGTTTAAATTTGGAATTTGATATTCGCGGGATTTATAATTAAGTAATTATAATTTGATAAGATTAGTACCAACCAAACGCTGTTCGTATACTTTTCAAAACCATCGAATTTAAAGCTATGACCGTACCGGTTAGAAATAAAAGCCCCAATCTGAAAAGCCCGGCGTCAAATTCCTTAAGTATTGTGTTTATGAGGCTAGGCGGCCAAAAAAGGTGATAGTGCCTCTTGGCTGATGTAGTCGTATACAAGGTGATAGCAACCACATTTCAACCTCTGATTTATTTCATTCTTCGTTCCTCGACAACTAAAACGCCTATGAGTTTAAAAATTATTAAGTTTAAAAATCAATTAAAAAAAATTGCAGCGAAAAATTCATTTCCTCAAAAAACTCATAAAAGCTAATTTAGTTTTCTGTCATTAATTTGCCAACATTGAAGCCAAATGACAAAGAGATCATAATTTGTTGTTGCCCCAGGCATGTTCAGTATCCCACGCACTACAGTCAGACAGTGCTGCATCTAAAAAGCGACTTTGATTGGGAGCAAAATAATGGAATTGTCAGGCCTGTATTGCAATCATAGAAAACAAAAAGGTGTGTGCTCTGTTGTATGTGGAGCACATTTCAAATAAATTACTTTGCCTCAAATCAAATGCACTAATTGGAATTAATTAGACATTTCTGTCAGTTATTTTGAGATGTGAAGCACAGCTGTGAGCCATAATTTAATGGTTAGGGTACAAGTTTGTTGCCTTAAAAAGATTGTTTTTTATCACGGTCCCTAATCTTTTTTTAATAAGATTACCTGTAGTTAAATCTAAATTCACCTCTTCATAATTTCCCTAAGAAGTTAATTTTTACATATAAGAAATAAGAATATTCATTTCGGAACCGCCAATTTCGTACCTGTATTTATATTGTTCTGTGATGCCATAAACTAGTGCAGGTTGTATTTTATATTAGTAAATATGGGATCTAACATTTTCAAGGCAGAATATCAGTATCAGCATATCAGCTATTTTACAGAGTTCTTCTGTAATAAAGCCAGTTGCCAGTTAGTTGTTTTTCTTTCCTCATAAAATTCAGCAGTTTTATTAGCACTGCAAAAAACACAATTGAGCATCTTTGGATACACTGCTTAGGGCATGAATTCTTTCTTAAGTCGCACCACACGAATGCTTTGCCCGGCTTTGTTTCTCCTTCCCATTTTTATGTGTCTAACTACAAAACTAATGTATATTGGTATTTCCTTCTTCGTTCTTCATCATTCTCTAATGGTCGTGAGGTATTCTAACTCTAAAAATCCGATAACTTTTGAAACTGTAAATTGCGAAAAATTGTTCCCTGCAATCGCTGCAGCTTGACTTTCAGTGAGAATTTTTTGATATTTTCTGAGATATCTTATTCCAAAGTCAACTATATTTCCAAATACATCATCTGTACATAATCTAGGAAATATTTTTTCTAATTGTAAGCTTTTAAAGAGCCATAAGCTGATGCTTGCATTTTCATCTAATATTATCGCCTGGTATCAATCGGAAGAAAATCTGCAAAAGCCATATTTCCTTTTTATTTTTTTTATATCGATTTTCTCATGAGCCACTGTTTTCCCATTAAATTCATAGTGCTAATGAAGGAAGCGTTAATTTAATTACCGTTGCATACCATATTCTTTCAACTAACACCTTTTATAACACCTTGATTAAGAGTGTTAATATTTACTTTGTATACCGAGTACCGTATTGTCAATTAAGGTGGCATATTCATTAAGCAAATTAATAGAAACTTAACTGCTTTTCGTAATCATGAACCGCGGAACTTGACGATAGTTTTTTTTATTAAATCGATGAATGGAAAACAATTAACGTTTAAATGCGTAACGTGCAGGTGAGGTGTTTATTAGTTACGGCAAAGTGGATTTTAATTGTTCATCTAAACATATCACACATATATGCACATGTTTTTTTTTTTTAACAATGATGAAGCTTACGAGTTACGACATACTGCTCTATGTGAGCTTTTATGTAAACATTTGCAGACCACCATAGCGGAAATTCAGTTTGCTGAACATAGTTTTGAAAGTTGAAGAAATTAATAAAACAAAAAATGCTTTTAAAAAACTAGAGTAAAATATTATAAAGAGGAATCTCTTTAATTGGTACGTTCCATCCCCCAACACTATCAATTTTTGTTGCCTCTTTTGTATATCATTCATTGTGTTTTTTTTCAAGCATTGTGTTTCACTCATACTTACCCGAAAAGGTCAATGAGATGACACTTCAGCTTGTAGGCATTGTCAAAAAAAAAATTGTCTATCCACTATTTACGAACTGTCTACATATTATATCCGAAAAGAGAAAAATTGTAAAATATGGAATAAAATGTACAGAGGATTTTTGGTGTTATAAATATTCATTGTTTTATTTGTATTCGTGTTATATATATTTCTTTTATGTTTATCGCAAATCGCGATGAATGCAAATGAACTCAGTTATGATTGTAAAGCCGACTGAAGTAGACGTGGAAATAAAGTTGTAACGTAACAAAAACAAAAATAAATTGCACGACTGGATCGCACGTACTTGCTCATATGTGCTGTCACATCGTCGAATAAAATAAAAAAAAAACAAGGCTAGGTATAGGTATACCTAGATATAAGCTATAAGGTATATTTAACAATAATTTACTTTTTGAAATAAAATTAATTAAAATAGGCAGCTTAATTATGTTTGGTGGATCGAAAAACCCGTGTTGGGGAATGAAATTTATTTAGAATAATATGTACCTACCTATAATAAGGTTGGAAGGAAGGTAGGTGCTAAAATTAAGATACGCGAGAGGATATAGACAATATAAAAAACTTAACACAGTGTTTGTTTGTATGCAGGTGTACAATTTTGTTTTCTTGATTGAAATGTTTGCATCCAGTAGGTAATCGAGTATTTTTTTATTTTTTAGTTGTTTTTGCGTAATTATGTGTTTATCATAGGCGTCCTTATTATTTATTCTGTATGCTGTATGCTGTTATGATCATGAAATGCTTTAAAATAAATAACGATGATAAATAATAATAACAATAACGAAGTATTCATTAGACTAGTGGCTAGGGTTCAACCAAGCAATATAAAATAAAATTTGGGGAAAATATTAAACATATAATTTTTTTATGAAATCAAAAAAACACTATTCATAACGTTTTTTTAGAAAAAAATGTTGTAAGCCATCTTTTACTTTTATTGCTTTTTTTCAAAAAAATGTTTTTTTTTGAAAAACTTTTCGAAAACATATTTTAATTTTTTTTTTTGAGTATGTCAATTTAAAGGAATCTATAGTTTATACTAGGAGAAAAATTAAAAAAAACCTATCAAATCGTTTTCAAAATATTCAAAAAACAAAATAAGTTTTTTAAAAAAATTATTAAAAATTAAAAAAAATCTTTTTGAAAATTTTAATAAGCAATATTTAAATCATAAAACACTACATATTTTATTACATTATTTCATCAAAATCCGTCAATTAGTTAACGAGAAAGTCTGATTTAAAAAAAACCGGTCATGTAGGGGGTACCGTTATAAAACTTTTTCTGAAAAAATCCATTAAAACTAAAAGATAGATTTTGCATAGAAAACACCATTCAGAAAGTTTTATCAAAATCGTAGGAGCCGTTTTCGAGAAAAAATAAATTATTTATGTAAAGTTATAAGACTAACGGTATGTTAGCTTTGGAGCTAGAATGCCAATTCAGAAGACAGTCGGTTAGAGTACTCTAAAAATACTATATACCAAGTTTGAATCAAATCGGCCCAACCGATACGGACAGACAGACAGGCAGAATTTCCTGACCTACTTTTTTTGACTTCCCTATTATCGTAATGTCATGTTTGATTCTTATAGTCCCTATAAATCGCAAGTAAAAAGAAAACCAGTATGTTTAAATTTAGTGGTATCTGAGGCGCAGGGACATAAGTCCCCGGGACATAAGAACCAGTTTTACGTTTCTGGACTAATGTCCCATCTTGGTGTCCCAAGCCTGCGAAACTTGAACATCTAAAATTTTTCCCATAAGTATGCATACAAATCCCTGTGTCAACGCGACTGGAGATCACCGGCGTCGTTAAAGAAAGACCAAACAAAACAAAAACGGAGCATGCTAGTATCGAAAATATTGATCTGCGGAGTTTTATATCGAAATAAAGGCGCGGAAACTCCTGGATCCAACAAATATTTACAACGATATCTGCATTTAGTTGGCCTAAGGCATGGAATAATCCAAAACCGGGTGGCCTTTCTATGTTTTCTTAGGTCAACTCGGCGAATCCCAGTGCAGATCATAACAATCGTCGGCTTATAAAAAAGAATAAGAGTTTAATGATTCTGTCTCCATGTTGAAAGCTCTACGAAATAAGGATTAAAAATAAAAATAAAATTAGGCATTGAACTTTTAAGTTAATTTTAATTAATTTATTTTTTTTAACGTTAAGTTTTTGTGAATGAGGCGAATTTCTGACTTTGAGTCCATCATCGGGCTATTTAGTAACGTTACTTCTCCTGACTTATATATTATAAAATAAATAAAAATCCGTGTGGTTTAAATATAGCAAGCTCCACCGTCGACAAAATATTCGCATTACTTTTGAACGCAGGAATTCGTCAAAAAAAAGCATCATAGTTGAAGGATGCTCTTACGTCAACCTTAGTGGTACGATCTTGAAAAATTGTTCATAAATTCGGGTTGGGTCAGGTTAGGCTGAAATTATCATTGGAAATGGTTCTAAGTAAGAACAAAGTTTGAACGAAGAAGCATAATTCTTGCAGGTTGGGACTGATCAGCCCAAGTTATACAATCTTAATTAGGTACAACTTTTGCAATGGTGGTGGTGATAAGCCGGACTGCCATGCCGAAGAGTCGTATGACTCTTACAAGAATGGCTGAGAGTAAAGGTCTGTAAAACTTCGCTCCTTAAGGAGCGGTCGCCCCAACAAATTTATTTAAATATAACAAGAATTCAATTTTGAATTATTTCCTTGGAAGAAACACAGTTATGCCTATTTCATTATGCTCTTCTTACCCCATAAAAAAGTTCGTAAGGCTTAATAAAAAACCCATTCTTCTTAAAACGCCTTAATTTTTCAACACCACTCTCCTAATCATAAATATCCTCATTTTGCAACTTCCTTATGAATTCTCCTCACTAATTTTAAAATACCTCAAAGGCCAACCTTTTGTTTACGAGCCAACAGTTCAAGTAGCTCAATAAGGAAAGGTTCTTTTATGACGACTCTACCCCACACAATTTGACCCTGTGACTTGATTATCCTATTTCAGTATCCATCCATATCCACCCGTGAGCAAAAAATGGCAAAAAAAAACAAGAAGACGCCATAATTGCACCTAAAAAGAACAGTTCCAAAAGTCTCTTAAAAAACCTACTTACATTACAAAATCCGTTACTTTCGATTATGATACCAGAAACCATAACTGCGCTCTCTGCTCGGTCGAGCGCAATGAAGCAAAGTGTAGGATCGAATGGCCCAGGGTCAACCCAGCAGCAGGACAACTATAATACACCACATACTCGAGATATACAAAAGTACTTCTTCCATAACTGGACATGATGCAGCGCACTATAGAACTATGGTCTGGCCAGCTCCAGACCAGAGTCTGGTTTGGTGGAAGCAAAAGTTAACTATCGATTGTAGTGCGCGACCCACACGTTAATCTCTATGGCCATTTACATATATACCAACCGGAGATGTGCCATCGGGCGCAGGAATTTCTTACTGAGGATGTGCAATGTAAAAGAGTTCATGCAGCACTCTGGGCCACTATTGTTTGTCACTGAACAATAACATTGCAGCCGCGCCAATTTTAATAATCCGTGTACGGAGGCATACATTTATGTGAATGTTGAATGCTATTTCAAGACATTCAGAGCCCGAAAGTCGTGGAAGCTGTGGATTGTGGAATGATCATTGTCTTGTTGCAGACTTGGTTACTTTGTAAGCGAAGGCCTGAAGGGAAATTATGAATTATTTATAATGGAAAACCATCGTAGTTCGGTTGGCTGGATTGTGTGTTGCACGCCGCCGATGGCAGCAAACCGTTGAAGGAAAACGGAGTAGTTGAGACAAATTGCTTCTGCACTGCTGTGCTTCCATTTTAAGTTCCTGCCATGGGTTTGGTGTGAAATTTTTTTTTTGGATTAAATTAAAGTGTCAAGTGAATGAGATGTTGCTGAATAAATGAGTTGGAATAAGCATAATTCGCAACGTTCAATTTAAGTGTTTTGACTGCCGCCGCTTGCTGAGGATGTCTAACAAGGAGTGCAGAACAAGGACTGCAGAACAAGGTCCTTGCAATTTGTTCATTTTTAACTAAAAAAGAGCAAGGAGTCATATTCAAAAATTCTGAGGAACTGGAATGGTGAATCAATTACTCTTTTCTGATAATGGATCCATCACAATCATACATCCTTGCAACAGGAACTTTGGGGACTAAGGCGCGGCGTACTTAATCGAGTAGTTGTTGATTGCTTTAAGCTTGGATTAGGCCAGCAATGTTACTTTAAGTCATTTCGTACTGCTTGCTTTGGAGCCGGACTGTTGCTAACCAAAACAGCTATCAATAGTCTAATTTCCTTGGAGAAAAGGTCATCAAAGCCAGATTTCGGAGTAGACTACACTCCGTCATCATTAACAATGCTACGCCCAAAAGATCGCATCTGACGAAGAGAAAGAAAAGCACAGTCGGCCAGGTGTCACTTATAAGCTAAAACGACACACCGCGCGGAGATATTATTATTGTTATGGCCATAGGCGACTTGAGTGGTAAGGTCGTAATACCAATTATAAGCATCATAGGTACGTAATGGATAACCATGTCAGCATTTCCAATGACAATAACGATAGGTTCATTGACTTCTGCCACGTTAATGGCCTTGCGATAGGTGCAACCATGTTTGAACACAAGACGTGCCATAAAAAGTAAACGGACAGATAAGCATCTTCCAACCAAATTGATCACTTCGCGACGATTCATAACCAGTCTCCTAGATATTAGGAGCAGATGAGGCACCGACACAACATGAAGCTTATCCGAGACCACTATCTAATGGTAGCAACCGCAAGACTTCGTACCAGCTGCAGTTCGAAGATCCAAAGAAATCAAGTTGCTTAGCGTCAATAGACTAAAATGATTCTTCAACACGGCAACAATTCTGGGACCAAATTTCTCAAGGAATGAGAAAAGAACAGCAGACAGAACCCGACTGACTCCATCGAAAACCACTGAAGTACTGTAAAAAATGTATTCATATCAGGTGCTGAAAGAATAGTCGGTAGAGCGCAGGAAAGCAACAACACTTGGCTTTCTGAGGACTCTAGTGTATGGATCAATGAACGCTCAGATAGCAGCTGCGCAAGAAGAAACAAGCTGGAATTTTTATACCGCATGGAAAACAGAGAGATTCAACGTGGTGTGTGACTTGACAAGCATAACCACATAAATGCTTTGGATAAAAAAGAAGTAGATGCTGCAAACAGCAGGTTTGGCGACAGCAAAACCCATGTCCTGAAACGCTTCGACGTAATCTACCTGGCTGATACCGGTTTCTATTCCATTTCCAGCTCGTTCATTGCATATCGAGCAGGTGGACGTTGTTGCTTGGGACCATCCCGGTCCGTGTTCCACGTCTTTGTACGCCATCCTCAGCTGGTCCAGAGTGATGATAGACTGAGGGTACACCAGCCTTCGGATTCGTTGGCTAGGTTCTTTTTCAAAATGTTAATGAAATCTTAACTTGCTGATGGCGGCGAACAATTGATCGCCGCCAGACCATAATGTGGCCGGACAGGTGTCGGAGCGGTTACCGGATTGCCCGCCGGTGGCCGTACTTTATCTTCCACTTGTGATTTCTTTTAGAAAATCAAGAACTTCCGCTTTTACGGATTCTGTGATGTTTTTCCTTCATCGATTCTCGATTGGAATCGTTTGCGTTTCTGACCGCCAAATTAATGACGGTCCTAAGTTCCGCCGAAATCACGCCAGCTGCTTCTCCCCCTCTATCACCGCTTGCTTGGATTAGATATGCCAGAATGATTCTCATTATTCGCTGAATGGTTGATTCGGCCTTTACCTCTGGTAATAGTTGCGTTACTTACTATACTATACCGCGGTGCCATCAAGGAGTCAGTGGTTCGATCGAAGGTACTGCTGCGGTCCGACAAAGGAAGATTATTAGCCGGACGTATATGAATACCTATTTGCGATTCTTTAGAATTACTCGGAATAGCCACTAGGCGACGCGGAATCTCCCGAGTTTTCCCTTGGAGGGATGGCCTTGGCGATTGGTGAGCGTCCTATTGGCATTTCTCCGCAATACGCAGTGAAATTCTTAAGCAAGGAGCGGTTATAAAAATAAAAATAAATTTGTTGTTGCGACAGCTCCTTTAAGGAGCCAAGACCTAGTGACTTATACTCTCAACCATTTCTGTATGTGTATTGTTAATCTGCAAGAATGGAATGGAAGGGACCTATAATTTACGGCCGAGTCCGAACGGCTACATGAGATGCACTTTTTCGAGATAAATTTTTACTCTTGGAGATTTTGTCAGTTCCTCGCAAGAGGTAGTATCCCAGAAAAGAAAGTGGCTATGAACGGGACTCGAACACAGGCTCTTTGCTTAGCAGTCCGACACACTAACCACTAAGCCACGGGGCACAAGGAGTGGTTAACTGGTCGGTTTTCTACACTACTTTTTAATATGACCGTTTTTTACTCTTCTTCCCAGGTAAAACGCTAACATCCGATTTTGATGAAATGAAATCAAAATTCAAGATAAAAAAAAAAAAAAAAACCAAACGACAGAAGAAAAAACCACTGGCTTATTTGGGGAGAAGTTCATTATTAAGCCTCTTCTTCTGGCAGTGGGCCGCAAGACGGTAAATTGTCGAATAAGTTTAAAATTTAAAATGTCATCAGACCGGGCTGTATATTGTGGCCAATACTGTTTTTGTGGTGAAAAGTGATGTTCTGCGAGGAGCCATAGCAGGAAAAGGAGGGTTTTAGTAGAAACATATTGATTATGAGGATGACGTATGCTTACTCGCTCAATGGATCATGAATCTCCATATGAAAACACTGATTGAGGTAGATGCTGAAATCGTGAAGTCGAAAATCGTTGCCGGAAAAATCGTTTTGGAAAAGAAAAGGACTTAATCTTCCTTCATCAAGCTTTTCTAGGGCGAGAACTAGCACTGAAAACCGTAGACTTAATAGCTGTGTGGACCTAAGTTATTAAGCCTTATACTTCCTTATCTTTTTTGACAATGTCCATGCATCTGGACTATAGAGAGGAACTGATGATGATAGTCTTATAAAGGGCCACTTTTCTATTACTCAATTGCATTATTAGCCCGAAAAAGGAGCGATTGTATAAGAATCATTCTTCGTTTGATCACAGCGCTGGTATTGTTCTCTGAGTTGATAGTGACTCCCAGGTAGATAAAGTTCATAACTAACTCAAATTTATAGCTGCCCTGTCCATCATGATGTTTGTGCAAGACTTTGATGTTGGGTGTCTCTATTTACAGGGCACCTTAGACCTGTGTACAAAAGTTATGTTAAAAATAATTATTGAATCACATTCCTAATTTTTAGACTATTAAATGAGGTCCAAAACTCGAAATTATGTTGAAATTGGCTGAAAAAAGAAAAGAAACAACTTAACTTTAAGAAATATTTTTTTTCTTTACATTGAATTACTATAACTTGCAGCTTCAACACGCGGTGCAATCGACATAAGATATTAGTACTTGAATATGCATTAATGTCTCAATAACTCTTATTTGTTTTACCAGTTATACCTAAGCTCAACTGAGATCAGATACTTTACAACCTGCCCAGCCTTGTGACATGGCCATTTATGGAATCTTTGAATAACACATAAGCTCAGGTTAAACTCATTCACACTTATCGGCGATCCGATCAAAAAATATTAGGACTATAAACTAAAACAAGATAAAGAATCTAAATAACGAAGTAAATTGAGTATAATTCATAAAATAATTTCTAGGTCAACAAAATGTTTCGAAAGATATGCAAATATGTAGGTGTTTTGAAACTTTTAAATAATGAGTGAAAATGTTGTAAAAACACTCAGATTTGCATAACATAGACACATAATCCGGACTAAGATTACATTTTTGTCGGAAAAAATGGATCGTGAAGTAGAAAAAACTCAATTCACCACACTTCATAACATCATTTTGATACAAAGTTGAATTTTTGAATTCAAGTCAAAGAGATTAGGCCTACGTTGAGTGAAACAAGTTTTGCTAATTTTTTTTATCACAAAAACAAACTTTAATTAAAATTGCTTGCAACACCCAAAGAGATGCAAGTCTTCATCTTAGATAAGTTTCCGCTTATACCTACAGTCTTTTTTGATGAGTAAAACCATTTTGACCTCAATCTACTCGAGTTAATTGAAAACTTACTTATCCGGACAAATAAATTGTTGTTGTTGCAACTTAAATCGATTAAACTCCGATTGATTCATCAATCTTTTAAAGTAAACATTAAACATCAACACTGTAGACCAAAACCAGTGTCCGAGTCCACTCGCTACCAATAACCTAAAATATTAATTAATTAAAAAAAAACAGTTGGTTTTACCTGGCGAAACAAAAACAGCCTAATTAAACGGAATACCCTTGTTTTGCGCTCCGCAGATTATGCAACTATACGCTTGGCGGTGTGGTGTAACTAATTCAGCAGCACTGCAACGCTACAACATTGTGCATTACTCGTGGGAAATAGAAACCGCCAGCGCAACGCAACATGACCGCACCGCAGCCATTATGCTAACCTTTCACTCGACAGCCAGCAAGAGTCACAGTCGATTTCGAGAGATACCTCACCTAGCATGGCAGCTAATGGCACCAAGTAACGGTAACGAACACTCATCCGTCAGTAATGTAGCGGAAAATTATGAGTGCAAAGATGGCCGACAGTTGTTTTGTGTTTGCGGCGGCGCGAGCACCAATAAAACGAAAGGACATGCACCACAAGGCACTTTATTGCATCTGCATGACCAGGGGCGGCGGCGTTCGCTAAACATTCATCGCCGAGTCAAACGCCATCCCAGGAGCCTTATGTTCACTCGAACTATGATGATGCAATGTTTATATCTTGTAATTAAAATGATTGATTTACAACTCAATTAAAGCCCGCACCGATCTTAAGTACAAAACTTTTGATGCTCTTGACGGCAAATGGATTTTATTCGAATTCGAAATCAAGGAATGTACATAAGGTACCATGGAGATCTGTCTTGTGTCTTGTATTTTGTGTTACCATTTCCCAGCTTGTGGTCTTACCATTTTCGGATTGGTAATAAATATATAAATTACAAAATAAAATCAGAGCAGACTTGGAACGTGACAACAGGATGCAGTGGCAGAAAGTAGCTGGTGTTAATAAAAAAAAAACTGAAATTTTGTTTTCATTTTGGTAACTGCCGGGCTTTTCAGCCTTTTAGGGAAACGTTTTGTGCAGGTCTTGCAAATGGAACATTTTCGAAAGTTGTTCAAGTTATTCGTATTTGATAGACTTTGGTGCTGGGTTTTTGTGTGTCAATCGGTTCTTGCAAATTAATTAACGAAGCAGTTAACAACGTGGGAAATGTGTAAATATAGTTGACATCGTTTGTGGCAACTACATATACCTACTACCAATATTCAACAAAAAAATGTCAGTGCAGGGAATAAAGGACGTTCGACTGTTGAATCTCTTTAAGCAGTGAAGGAGTGCAAATATTACAAGGTTTCCGTAGTGCACATTATAGATGATTGGTCTTAAAAAACACTAATTCTGAAAGCTTTAAATAAAATACATACCAAAAAAAAAAAAAAAAACCAAGATGAAGTGGTTACTAAAATATATTGGTTTTGTTTTTATACACAAGAAGAAGATTGTTTGGAACAAAAATTCGTGTGTAAGAAGTAAGTCAGTGCTTGAGTTTTTAATTTCATCAGGCATTCACCAAATAGCACCATTTTCAAAAAAATAAGCACTCCCATAATGACACCTTTTATTTTACGAACTATATTGCAATTATAATTAAACGTATTAATACACATTAATAACTGAATTTTTCAGTTTAAAGACACAATTCCAGGTCACTTTACCCAAAGACTTGTTGTAAAGGGTGTCAGGAGCGATTTTTTTTAGTTGAGCAGTTAAAAGATTGAGAAGTAGTAAAATCATCGTTCTCCAAATCCTTCAATTAAATATCACAACTACCTTTCATATACCACAGCTAACTTCAATCTACGATCTTCTATCCGTATAAAATCTTCTATCAGTACTCTACCATCAATATCAACCACTTACCATCTGCTATCTACCATTACCTACCAACCATCTACCACGACCTAACTACCAACTATTGTCAACTTTCATATACCACAACCACGTTCCATATATCATAACTAACTTCCACATACCAAAAACATTTTCCATATACAAACATCAACCATGTACAATCTACCATTTACAGTCTACCACCTACTACTCTACAACCTACCACCAACAACTTACAACCTACCTACCACCTAACACCTACCACCCAACTACCGCGATCTAACCATCTATACAGTCAGCAACTGTCAACAGTAATATACCACAACTACCCTCCAAACATCACAACCACATTCTGGTATACGGAAATGTCACAAATGTCACAAATGTGTCTTAGACAAAATAACGAGCGTTATTGCTGAACGCACTTAAATGAGTGAATTATTTTTTTCAAGGACCGAAAATCCAACTCTGCATTACACACACGTGCCTACTATTTAGTAGCATAAATCAACACATCTATCTTTTTATGGAGATTGGCAAATAATAAAATCTTGGTTTTGGAGGCTTCGACCGGAATGGTCCTAATTTTTAAATACAGCTTTATTGAGGTAATTTTTTAAAAACATGAATTATTTTCTATCAAAATGTATCCACCAAAAATTAACCGTTACTTATAGCACGATTCTCCCCCTTGTGACGAATCACAAGTCACCACAAGTTCTTGTGACTATTCCTTGTGAGGATTGTTGTGACTCGATAACATTTGCCGGATTCTCTGACAATCCTCACAAGGCAAGTCACAACGAAAGTCACCATACCATGGTGAATTTTTATTGTGACTATTGTAAATAGAAGATGAGGAAAACAGTGGACACGACTGGGTCGCACTAACTTGCTTTTATGTGCCTAATTGCATTAAAAAGATTTTTGACAGAAACAAGTAAAATTTGCGTTGAAAATAACACAGTTTGAACTTATAAAAAGTATTAACAACCACAATACTTAACGGCTTTTAGTAAAAATGAAAATGAAGTACGCCATCACATCTCTTAAATAACAAGGAAGTTGATAAAATCCTGTTTTTCATTTTTAAATTTTGGTATGCAGTTTTTTATAATTTATTTTTTTGATTAGTTTTCAAAATATTGATTAAAAAAAAATTTTTAAATTAATTTTAATTAGAACAAAAATTTATTCAAAATTTTGATATGCAGAATTAATTTGGCTACATAGATCTTATGAAATATAAAATTTGACAGACATCCAAAGATCTGTTACTCAGAAAGCCAAATATTAAAAAAGATCGATATAAGAAAAGTACCGTTAATAGACTTTTCCCGTAAATTTGGTTCCAATCAAATGATAGCCAATACCAACAAAAAAAATTCTCATCAAAATCGTTGGAGCCGTTTTCGAGAAAAAGAAACCTTTTCCTTAATGGTTTTATGACAGGTACCGTTATTTTACTTACTTACTTACTTAATTAGGTGGCGCTACAGTTCGGGACGAACCTGGGCCTCAACCAACATGCCTCTCCAGCCAACTCGGTCTTTGGCTAGCTGCCTCCAGTTTTGCACTCCAAGTTGGTTGAGGACGTCCTCCACTTGAGCGCGCCACCTAAGGCGAGGTCTTCCTTGAATGCGTCTACCCTCTGGGATGGAATCGAAGATCCTGCGAGCCGGAGCATTGTTGTCCATTCGCTCTACATGACCTAGCCATCTTAAACGTGATATGCGTATTTTTTTGACCAGGTCAATGTCGCTGTACAGCTCTTATAGTTCTTGGTTGAACCTTCTCCTCCAAAGCCCGTTAACGCAGATAGGGCCAAAAATCTTCCGAAGAATCTTACGCTCGAAACGACTAAGGATATCTTCATCCGCTTTAGATAGAGTCCATGCCTCGGCGCCATAGAGCAGGACTGGGATGATTAGGGTCTTATACAGAGTCTCCTTTGTCTTTCGAGAGAGGGCTTTGCTACTCAATTGCCTTCCTAGCCCATAGAAACAGCGATTGGCAAGAGTAATTCTTCGCTTTATTTCTGACGAGATGTTGTTGTCAGATGTTATAGCGGATCCGAGGTACACAAAGTCCCTAACTACCTCAAAGTTGTACCTGTCTATTGTGATGTTTTGTCCAATCCGCCGGTGTTGTGTGTCCCTTTTTGTGGACAGCAGGTACTTCGTTTTGGCCTCATTGACTGCTAGTCCCATCTTAGCCGCTTCAGCTTCAATGCTAGCAAACGTTCCAGTGACAGCTCGCCGAGTTCTGCCAATGATGTCTATGTCGTCGTATGCTAGCAATTGCACAGACTTGAAAAAAATTGTCCCACTACAATTGACTTGCGAGTTTCTTATAATTTGTTCAAGTATTAAGTTGAAGAAATCGCACGATAGCGCATCACCTTGTCGGAATCCTTTTTTGACGTCAAAAGCTTCTGTGAGGTCAGTCGGACGAGTTTTGTGGGAATGCCAAAACCTGACATGGCTCTGTATAGCTCGTCTCTATAAATGCTATCGTACGCGGCCTTAAAATCGATAAAGAGGTGGTGGGTTTCGATTTGGAATTCTTGGGTGGTTTCCAGGATCTGCCGTAGCGTGAACATTTGATCGATTGTGGACTTTCCTGGTCTGAAACCACACTGATAGGGGCCAATCAGGTTGCTGACGAAAGGTTTCAGGCGTTCACATAGTACGGCAGAGAGGATCTTGTAGGCGATATTCAGGAGACTTATTCCTCTATAGTTGGCGCAGTTTAGAGGGTCTCCTTTCTTGTGGATCGGGCAAACGATGCTGAGGTTCCATTCATCAGGCATACTTTCTTCTGACCAAACTTTAGAGATGAGTTGGTGTATGCACTCCACCAGGTCATCTCCGGCCGCTTTAAAAAGTTCGGCGGGTAATCCGTCGGGTCCAGCAGCTTTGTTGTTTTTGAGTTTAGATATTGCTATCCTTACTTCATTTTGGTCAGGTGGACGGAAGTTTTGTCTGTCATCATCCATGTTGAATGGTTCATTCTGCCTGACAGCGGGATTTTGGCCTTCATCGCCGTTTAACAGTCTGCAGAAATGGTCCTTCCATGTACTCAGCACCGACTGTGACTCTACTACCGTTATTTTAAGGCCTTAAAAATAAAATTTCAATTTCCCCTCTGGGAAATGCCAAAATAATCACACATCAAATTTGAAGATAATCGGTTAAGCCGTTTAGGCTGCAGCTCGATATACACCCGGACAGATAGACAGACAGACGGATATTTTTTGCAAACGACTTTTTTAGGCTTCTCTATGATCGTAATGTCATGTTTGATTATTATCTCAATATTTGTTATATATTTACGAATCGTAAACTTGCCTTACCGCAAGTAAAAATAAAACAAACATGGCAATCATAAAATGCAAGAAAAAAAATTTATTTTGGAGAAAGTGAAGAAATGAAAACAATATATTGTTATAATTAAACTCTCCATATTCGGATGTACATAAATCCTGTAATAAGATGCACCACAATCAGATTCACTTCCATTTTTTTTTTTAATTCACAAATTGCAATTTACTAAAATCTGCAATCTTATCAATATTAGTTGATAAAATTCTTAACTCAATAACTTCTACCTATTGAAATGTCAAATCCCAAATAATATGCTCTGTCTGAAGGAGATCACAATTTCGATTTTTTTTGTGACTCTCACATGTATTGATTCTGGGGGAGAATACAAAAAAGTCACCAAACTTATTTCACCTCTTCTTGTAACTTGTGAGTTGTGAGGCATGAGTGATGATGGGGAGAATCGGGCTTATAGTTCCAAATGGACCGCCAGGCTCACTCACTATCAATACATAATTATACGTAAAACGTAATACATATTGATAAACCTCCCTGTTCTCTTGAGTTTGAATATTGAATGGCGATTAAAGCCAATCCAAAATGCGTCTCACCAGAACAGCTGTCTGAAGGTTTTTTCTCTCAACTTAAAAATGAATAAAAACCACTCATAAGTCACAATCACAACAAAACTCATAAGAAATCGGGATCCACTAGTTGTTTGGTTTTTCTTAATTATGCCGGCAAATTCCCCCAAAACCATAGACAACCGGTTTTTGTGACGCGATACGCGAATTGTTGTTACATAAGTTCTGTTTGCTGTTACTATTTTATTGGATACAGTCAAGGATGACGTCATTTTACAGTTGCTTTTTGTATGTATGACATTGACTTGTGTTGTGTGTTTTGGCCTTCGAGGCGCCTCCTCTTCAGTGTGGTCAGTGACTCAGTGCTTTGTTGGCTTTTGGAGTGACGAAACGATTTCAAAGAAGTTTTTGGTTCGCGACGTATGAGGTATGACTCAAATCTGTGATTAAACTTTTCTATTGCACCGAGACCGTTAACAGTGCTAGACAGCATTGAAAATTTAACTAAACTAACGAAACTAGTATATTTTTATCAACAAAATGGATGAAGTAATACAAACAGAGCCAAAGGCAAATCCTGAAAAGAAAATGCTTATGCCAAAGGCAAATCCTGAAAAGAAAGTACTAATGCCTAAAGCAATGATTGAAGTTGAAGATCCCGCAGAATATAACAAAAAGAAAAAAGAAGAGAAGTCATGGTTCCGTCGATGTTACGACGATTGTTGCGACCGTTGTGTTTATGAGTGCGATGATTGGTGGTGCTGGTGTGACATATTGTGCAAGTTATTGTGTTCACCCTGCCGCCGTCGTCGGTCGCACAGGTGTTGTTGTTTGTGTGAATGTTGTGATGGTGAATGCTGCTCAGATGGATGCTGTTCAGGTGGATGCTGCTCAGATGGATGCTGCGCAGATGGATGCTGCCCAGAAGGATGCTGTGATGATGATGACGGTGGATGTTGTTTCGATGATTGCGCTTGCGATTGCGATTGTTCAGATGACTAATTGCCGCCAAAATACCTCCACATACAGTGTACCTCATATTTCGCATTTAAAGAAGCCTTCCAGATAAATAACTTAACAAACGAAATGGCAAATCAGTAAGTCTTTATATTATTTATTATTTTATTTATATTATTCTTTATATATATATATAATACACATATATATATATATATATATATATATATATATATATATATATATTATTTATTATAAAAAAAACAGTTTTAACTTTTAAACAAAAATTAATAATTCCTAAAAAGACTCAAGTTTGCTTTTCAATTCAAGAGAATTTAGAACTGAAGAATTTATTCACTAATAAGAATCCTTATGACTCATTTTTGAAACAGAATGATTTCTGAGTACACATTACGCCTTAATGTTAATCTTTACATTAATTTTTTTTTTAAATCATTACAAATCAATGATGTACATATGTATTTATCTCCCCGTTTAATTGATAAGAAGGCAACCAACAGATATTTCTAATAAGTCGCAAATAGCTAAATCGATTAAACCGAACAAGAAAACCTTCAACGATGCTATGTATTTTTTGTATCGCTGCACTGTCAATATGGAGGGACCACATTTACATCATAAAATTTGAATAATTCTCCATGTAAACTGTTGCCGGTAAAGTATTTTTTTTTAACAGAAAAGATTTTTTAGAATTGCCCTGAAAATTCCAGCCCAAAACAAGTTACAAATCAAAATTCAATTTCTATTTTTATCTGCATTCTGCAAGTATTTGCTATTTGGGAATTGAGATGATGTATTTGCTGAAGTTGTTTTGAAGGTTGTTTTTGGGGCGTTTCGGCAACGAAGTGGTCAGGGTTTTTGGTTAGTTAGTGTGTTGCTAACCTCGGACATGGTAAAGTGACCGCGTGTTAATGTTTTGAGTGTTTATTTTGAATGCTATCAAAGTAAGCAAAAACTATATTAATTTTTATATTAAATTAAAAATAAACTTATCGTGAATGAGTCATTTCTCATTGCTGATTTTTTTGTTGAAAACTCTGGCAATGATTTGTACAAATAAAGTGATGCGATTGCGATAATTCATTGATTTTTTATTAAAATTGAAAAGTTCCAATTTGTGATTGATTAAAATGAATAGTAAAGTCTATTTTTAGGCTGAAAATATGTAAATAAATAAACAAACATTACATTTTAACCATGGAACATCAAACAATACAAGAAGCCCCTAGAGCGAAAGAGACACAATCAATTATTAGTGATAGCGAAGCAGAAGAAAAAGAAAGAAATAGCGAAGAAGCAGGCGAAACAGTGTGTAGTCAATGGTGTCTTGGCAGTCAATGTGGTTGTTGTGACATGGGGTTCGATGATATTTTGTATCATATGTTTTGCCTTGTTTTGTGTTCACCCTGTCGATCTGAAGAATTCTGTGTATGTATGAGTGAATGCTGTGCGCATATGTGCTGCCATGGATGCAGCCCCTATTGACCGATCAGCTAAATAATTGTAAAACGAAACTGCCATTATGAGACTTATCATAATGTATTTAATCAAAGACGGTTCTTGAATTAAAAGAGGCTTACAAAAAAAAACACTTGAGAGTACCAGTTTTGGTAAGTCTGTACTGCAAAACTTGTAAGTTTTTTCAAGTTATTAAAATTAACAAATTAAAGAAATATCATCGGTTCGGGCTCATATAAGTTTCTTCTAAATTTAAGTTATAGACTAATAAGTTTGCTAAGCAATATAAGCAAAGTTTTTGAAAAAGTCATTAAGAAGCAAATTCTAGATCTCGTTTCAATTGGAAATATTTGTCCTAATTATAAATTCGGCCTTAGACAATTTTACAGTAGGAATTTGTAACCACAACTGAGGTGCAACGTGCAAAATAAATAAAGAGGCATAATTTTAATAGATACAGAGAAAGCATTTGATTCAGTTTGGTATGATGTCATGGTAAAAAGATAAATGTTAGTTCTTACTATATTTGTGTATGAAAGTTCAAAGTAATAAGAAACTTGAAGAAGTGTTTGGGTCAATGTTAATTCTGGTATTTCCAATGTATTTTATTTTAATTTTGATGTCATCCCGTACTGTTCCTCGTTCTATATCCATCTCCATACGGTTATCCACACGGGACCAAATTTATATAGACAATTTTTCTCTTCAAACAGCTAACGGATGTCCACCTGCGTCTGCACCATACAACAACATGACTGGGAATATGAGGGGCACTTTAGTTTACTGCTAAACGTAACGAAATGAAACAAAATCAATATCAATAACTGAACATTTGGCTTTCATGAACAAAAATTACTTTTATAATTTGCTACAGTCTGCCAAAATTTACAACAAAAATTTACCGTTAGATACTAAGTTTCCAGGTGGCCAGCCTAGTTCACTCATTTCATCAATACATAACTGGACGTAATACATGGTGTCCGGTTTTACAACGTAAATTTACCGATCCCGAACAGTTATGTAAGTATAAACGGGGCGGAATGCTTTCACTCCTATTTGGTTGTGTGAGTGTGAGCATCGTGCGTTCGCTATTGAAGCTTTTTTAGAGGTGGTTATTCTTATGTTATTGCGCGTCGGCAGTTTTATTCACGATATAATATTCGTCAATTGAGTGACGATCATGAGCCAAATGTTAATTTAATTCGTTTGCAAAGGCTCCGATAAACTTCTTCAGCTTCAGGGTCCAACAGAACTTCGAAGACATTGGAAAATGTGGAACGAAGCTTGCCCAAAAATCCAACATTTTAAATTAGGAAAAGAGCTTCCACTTTACACCCCAAAACTACTGTTTATGACATTTAAAATAATATCCGTTAATAATAACTTTAATTTAAGAAAAAAAACGTTTGTTAAATAACGATGGAAAGATTCAGATACAGTTAGTTGCATTTGCATCTTCTGGAGTGACGAAGCCCACTTACACCTCAATGAACAAAATGAACATGTCAATAAGCAAAAGAAAAAATCAATGGCATTGTCATACATTGTCCAGAGGTATTTGGTGCGCCTTATTGACGAACGCAATCATAGGGCCCTATATTTTCTAAAATGCCGAGAAGAGGCAGTAAATGTGAACAGCTAAAATCACCAAATGTGCGAGCACATTATTCTTATTCATCTGTCTTATTCGTCTGACGCAGCCACTCATAGGTCATCCGATAGGGGGCTGTAGCTGGTGGATTTCCCCCAGGCCCGTAGTTCTGCGAAGACCTACATTTCTTTGAATGGACACGAAATTTTATAAATACTTTAATTTTCTTCAAGAAGGGGGTCCCGTACATGGTTTGCATCGGGCCCGAAAATTCTCTCGCCGGCCCTGGGTCCACAGACCTAACCCCTTTGAAATTTCTTTTTTGAGCTACCTCAAAAGTAAATTTTACAATAACAATCGAGGTCCCAGGCGCAGTTGAGGGAAAATATCTGTCGTTAAATTAACTCCATTCAACCTAGCCTGCTACAGCACGTGGCACGAAATACGATGGACCGTTTGCATTTTCAACTTCTAAGATCCGAATATTTGCTCTATATAAAAGAGTAAGAAATAAAACAAAAGGTCTTATAGTTTTTTTTTATTAACGTTTGAAAATATAAATCTTCTAACGAACACCCTGTGCCTGTACATACTGAAACTGATGAACCACACCGTGCTCTTGACTCCTGACTCTTGAGTCTTCAGTCTTCACCTTCCCACTTCAGTGGCAATAAGCAAAAAAAACGCTCATTAGAAACTCATCACAATTCACAAATCTTGTTTGGTTTTTTCTTAATTATAAACTTCAGTTTATATACAATGATTATACCGGTAAGTTCCCCAAAAACAATAACCAACCGGTCTTCGTGACCATATCGTCTCATTTGTTTTGTTAGATAATTTCAATTCAGTTCTGTTTCCAAAGGGTGTTTTTTTTTAGAGGTATGGGAACTTTAAGTTGGCAACACTATTTTAACTGTTGGCCATTTTGTCCGTTTTCAAGTGATTTATTTTTAGTTTAGTTTGGTTTGGCATTTCAACATAAATAGACTGACGCTGAACAACGCTTTCAAAATGTGCAAATTTATTTTGAAAATCATGGTTCTGTTCGAAATACGTATCGCGCACTACGTCCATTTTAAGGTCAACATAATCGTCTATCAAGGCAATTAATTCGATTAACTATGGAACGTTTTCGCATCCACAGAGACGTCGTACAGTGCGTACAGAAGAAGTCATTGCTGCTGTAGACCGTACCGTAGATCTTAGTTTGCGTGCCTACAAAATCCAACTCGTGCAAGAATTGAAGCCTCAGGATCACCTAGCAAGGCGTAGATTCGGTGAACGGGCCTAAAACAAGATTGCCGGTGATCCCAATTTTCATAAGCGAATTTTGTTTAGCGATGAAGCTCACTTTTGGTTGAATGGATACGTCAGTAAACAAAACTGCCGTATTTGGAGTGATGATAATCCTCAATTGTATGTTGAGACACCGTTACATCCACAAAAACTGACGGTGTGCTCTATGGGTTGGTGGAATAATTGGTCCGTACAAATGATGCAAACGTTACAGTCAATGGTGACCGCTATGGAGCCATGATTACTGACTTGTTCGTTCATCAATTGAACAACCATGATGTGCTGTGGTTTCAACAAGACGGCGAAACTTGTCACACAGCTTGTGCCAAAGGAAACGTTTGGTAACCGCATAGTTTCACATTACGGACCTGTGAATTGTGTGCGATATAACGCCGCTTGACTATTTTCTGTGGGGATATATGAAGTTGCTAGTCTACGCCGATAAACTCGAAACGATTGACCACTTGGGGGACAACATTCGCCGTGTTAAGGCCAATATACGGCAACAAATGTTGGAAAGTCATCGAAAATTTTACCTCCAGATTAGACTACGTCCAAGCCAGCCGTGGTGATCATATGCCAGAAATCATGTTTAGATATATATATAATGCCAGAAGATTATCTTTAAATTAAAGTATGTTGTATCTCAATTCAAAAAATCATTTTTGTGTTATTTCATTTCAAAGTTCTAAACCTTTTAAAAAAACACCCTTTATTTATATTGGGTATGGCGTATCGGTATAGTTTAAGGTGACGTCATTTTACACAGTTGTGTCTTGAATGTGTGGCAATGGCTTGTGTTCTTCGAGGCGCCTTAACTTCAGCGTGGTCAGTGGTTCAGTCAGTGCTTTGTTGGCTTTTGGCGTGACGAAACTATTTCGTGTTGTTGGTGTTTTGTTCATTTATTTTCTGTAAAATAAACTTTTTCGTTTAAAAACAATATTTATCAAAGAAGTTTGATTCGACGTATGGCTCAATTCTCTTGCCGCTTTAAGGAATGTGATTAAACTTATTTGCTGTTAACGTAAACGCAACTTTTTTTTTTAAATATGGATCAAGTAATACAAACAGAGCCAAAGGCAAATACTGAAACAAAAATACCAATGCTTGAAGAAATGATTGAAGATGAATCAGAAACTAAGAAAAAGAAACAAGAAGAGAAAAAGTCACGGTACTGTTGGTGGGTCGACGAGTTTTGTGACTGTTGTGACGATGGGTGCGATGATTGGTTGTCACACATATTCTGCAATGCATTGTGTTCACCCTGTCGGTCGGACGGATGTTGTTGCTCGTGTGAATGTTGTGATGGTGAATGCTGCCCGGACGATTGCTGTGATGGTGATGGCGGCGCGGACGGATGTTGTTCCGGTTCCGATGATTGCGCCTGCGATTGCGATTGTTCGAATGACTAATTGCAGCCCAAATTTCAAATACATTGTTTATACCTACATCAATTGTTTGCATTTAAAGAAGCCTTCCAGATAAATAACATCAAACGCAATGGCAAATCAGTAAGTGTTTATATTTTTTTAATTTTTTTTTACAGAAAAAACGCAACGGCAAATCTTTAACTTATAAACAAAAAAATTATAATTATAGAGAATAAGTTCACTAATAAGAATCACTTAGGATTCATTTCTGAAAAAGAATGACTTTTGCGTAATAATTCTTATGTTTAATGTATTTTCACATCGAATTGTCTTAATACATTTAATGATTTCAAAGAAAAAAATATGTTTTTAACTTCCACTTGAAGTAATATGTACGCCTCCAAAAGATATTTAAATAAGAAACAGCTAAATCGATTAAACCTAACAAGAAAAACTTCATCGATGATTAGTATTTTTTATTGATGCATTTGGATAAGCCTAATTTACATATTAAAATTTAAAATAATTCCCCATATAAAACAGTGTCTGGTGAAGTTATTTTTAAAACAGACAAGTTTTTTATGAGTTCCCTTGAAAATTCTAGTCACAAATCAGAACTCAATTTGGAACGAGATATGTTTTTATTTTTATCTGCAAGTATTTGCTTTTTGGGAATTGAGATGACGTATTTGCTGAAGTTGTTGTGAAGGTTGTTTTTGTTGTTTTTGGGGCGTCTCGGTAACGACATGGTCATGGCTTTTTGTTAGTGTGTTGCTAACCTCAGATAAGACAAAGTGACCGCGTGCCAATGTTTTGAGTGTTTATTTTGATTGCTATCAAAGTAAACAAAAACTATATTAATTTATATTAAAAATAAGCTTGTTGTGAATGAGTCATTTCTCATTGCTGATTTTTTTCTTGAAAACTCTGCCAATGATAAGCACATACAAAGTGACGCGATTGCGATAATTCATTGATTTTTTATTAAAATTGAAAAGTTCCAATTTGCGATTGATGAAAATGAATAGAAAAGTCTATTTTTAGGCTGAAAATATGTAAATAAACAAACAAACAATATATTTTAACCATGGAACATCAAACAATACAAGAAGCCCCTAGAGCGAAAGAGACAGAATCAATTATTAAAAGCGAAGCAGAAGAAAAAGAAAGAAATAGCGAAGAAGCAGACGAAACAGTGTGTGGTCAATGGTGTCTTGGCAGTCAATGTGGTTGTTGTGACATGGGGTTCGATGATATTTTGTATCATATGTTTTGCCTTGTTTTGTGTTCACCCTGTCGATCTGAAGAATTCTGTGTATGTATGAGTGAATGCTTTGCGCATAATGTGCTGCCATGGATGCAGCTCCTATTGACCGATCAGCTAAATAATTGTAAAACGAAACTGCCATTATGAGACTTATCATAATGTATTTAATCAAAGCCGGTTCTTGAATCAAAAGGGGCTTACAAAAAACACGAGAGTACTAGTTTTGGTAAGTCTTTACTGCAAAACTGTTGAGTTTTTTTCCAGTTATTAAAAATTATAAATAAAAAAATATCAACAAAATTAAAAGGTTCAATTCGGGCACATATTTAAATTCCTTCCCAATTTAAGTTATAGACTAATAAGTTTGCTAAGCAATATAAGCAAAGTTTTTGAAAAAGAACCAAATTCGAGATCTCGTTTCAATATAAAATATTTTTCTTAATAAGAAATTCGGATTGAGACAATTTCACAGCAGGTATTTGTAATCACAACTGGGATTTAACGTGCAAGATAAATCAACAGGCATAAATTTAATAGATACAAAGAAAGAAATGTTGGTGTCATCCCGTACTGTTTCCCGTTCTATATCCTTCTCCATATGCCGCTTACCCATATAGGACCAAATTTACCTAGATAATTTTTCTCTTCAAACAGCTAAAGTGTCCTCCCTCATCCACTTTTGACAATGTCTACCCGCAGACGCATATGTGGGAATATGTGGGCTTTATAAAGGGGCACTTTAGTTGAGTATGCGAGCAATAAGATGAACTTTTAAGAGATCATTCTATTATACCCGATTCGCGTCTATAAGAATTCTCACCAATTTGCAGAATTATTATTAATTATTAATTGTTTTGGCTAGAGTGTCATATGGTCTCCGTTACTGCGCCTTATGAACGCCATTCTGTATGTGCAATTTCCCACCACTTTTTCGAGCATACCCGATTTATTTTCGTCAATTATGCGCCAAATGTTGGCCTCTAAATGATCAGTCATTGTTGCTTTATTAGTAAAGACCAGACACTTGATGTTCCCCCACAAAAAGTAGTCTAAAGATGTTAAAAAAAATTACCCACAAACACTCTCGTTAAATCCACACACTCATACACCCCAATATCAACATCTACTTTCTACTTCAACAAAACTTTGCCTATTTTGTATTTCCTTTTCTCTAACCGCAGTATCGCGGTTAGCATGAGTCATGAGTCTTATCAGCGTGAGTCTTATCAGCATGAGTCATGTTATTTCGTATGTGTAGCCTGTCATCGATTTATAAGACGTTATCAAGTCAAAAAATCAAACACACTTTATTAGTATGACAGTTATCCCTATCGGAAGTTCTATACCTCTAAAAAAAACTCCCTTTTATTTTCAAAATAAATAAGGGCTTCATGTAGAATGGATGACTCCCCTTTTTCTGCGATTAAACAATGTTCTTAAATTAAGAGTAAATTCTTCACTATAAAACTAAAGAGCATCTCTCACATCCTTTTCACATGACGGGATGATACGAAATGGATGAGAGTCATTCAAGTGTTCTAGCATAAGGATAAGCATCAACAAACAAAAAAGAGCGCTTCAGATGGTAAATGGTTTTCCTATACTTTAAGGAAATGTTTTGAGAATGTTTTGAAACATTAATTATTTTAATTCTGACAATTTTATGTTGGGAGAATTGCCGATCCGACATTTTTTTTAAGTGGCAAACCTCACTTGTTAATTAGTAAAGTTGTTAAGTGAAGCAGAAGAAAATAAAACCACTTTTTACCTTTTAAATAAAAAACTCTTAAATGTTGCACATCAGTTTGGTTTTCATAAAACAACAACATCCAATAACGTGACAGTAAGTCTAGCAACTCAGATGCTAAATAAGACCGTCAATAGTAAACCACTTTATTAGCATTTATGATATAAACCTCACAAGTTAAAATGGCTATAAACGATCGACAAGCATTCCATTCACTCTGATTTATTTGATTTTAAAAACTTGCAAACAAAGAACACACTCCATTGATTCCCTTTCAATCGTCCCTGTCAAAGCAATTAAGGCTAACTCTTGTAAGCCTTTTTAAAAACTGTCATTAGTATTCGCATAGAATAAAGAAATATATCTTAAAAGACTGCCGATGTTTAGTCGGAGATACTCCTTAAATTCATTCACATCTCATTTTGGATGCAGAATGACAGTTTTTAATGCACGTGTGCGCAATAAACAAAGTTGCTAGTGGCATGTCAACCGTACGTTAAGAGGAGCTCCCTCTTCCTATCCTATCAGAATAAATAATAATTTATTGTAATATATTTCACATTTATTATCTTGGCCGGACTAGACAATTTGTCTTTTAGTATAAACGTTACGTTGTTATATTATAACCACGTGTCAGATACAGTGAAGAACACTTTTCTTACCGGATACATCTACATTCACGTTAACGCGAAAAAAATGTTATGCAAAGAATACTTGTTTATGGTATAACTTACAGATAGAATAATTGTTATCATTTGAATTTTTCTACCAAAATTATAAATTCAAATTATTTAAATTGTTCAAAAATGTATTAACATGACAAAGAAATGTCTTCGCTATAAAAACTATTAGTTTGTCCCTTGTGATGATCACTTAAACTTGTAACCAAAAATATAATTCCAGACACCCAGTTCGGCTTGAAGGCGGGACATCACACAATTCATGCCGCGTTTAAGCTTGTATCTGCTGTCCAATGGAACAATGCTAAGAAACAATGCACGGGTGCATGTCTGGTTGATTTGGAAAAAGGCTTTCGACAACGTATGGTTAGAGGGTCTTTATCTGAAGCTAACCAGATGAGGTATAAGTAAACCACTGTTATATACACAGCTGGTCAAAATCAATCGTTTTCATTAGACTATCAATACTTAATAAAATATTAATATTTAAGTTATTAAAAATTTTAAACAATAAACCCGTCGGTGTAGACATTTGCGCTTGGACATAAAAATAGGTGCGTCTTCCCAAATCATCAATAATGATAGTTTGTATGTATTTTATTTGTATTTTATCATAATTTTCGTTTACCTTCCTCTAATAATCCGAGTATCCGCCATTGTTATCCAAAACTTTTTGAAGTCTGCGTGGCATTGACTCTACAAGCTTTTGGAATGTTTCTTGGGGTATATAATACCATTCCCTCTGAACAAAATCCCACAATTGGTTCCCATTTGGAAAATATTGGTCTCCTACTTTCCGTTTAAGCTAATTCCACAAGTTCTCAATCGTGTTGAGATTTGGGGATTGACTTTTTTTTTTTTTTTTTTTTTTATAATTAACGCGCCCACAAGGGATTATGTGTTTCCCTTTTAATGTACAATGTAGATCAAAATGGCAAGGGAAAATCCCGCCGGGTAAACTATTCCAAATTCGTGTAGTTCGGCTAAAAAAAGAATCCCTATATTTCACGGTACGTCCGAAATAAGGCTCAAGGGTGAACTGATGAGCATTCCTTGCGATACGAGTATTACGGGAGAAACTTTTAAGGGAAGGAATGCAACTGGCTACTTCGAGTGAACATTTTTTTGTAAAAGAAAAGATAAAATAAGGAAAGACATGAAACATTGCGTCGATGTTCGAGTGGGGCAATTGTTTCAGCGGCAGCTCCATTTCCTATCAATCTTAACGCTCGATTTTGTATTCTATCAAGCAGGTGAAGCGATGTTTGCGAAGCACCTGCCCAGAGGTGGGAGTTATACTCGAGTTTAGGGCGTATAAACGCTTTATAAATTGTAGCCAGATCAGATGGGGAAAAATACTTCTTACACCGATACAGAAAACCTAAGCACTTTGCAGCATTCTTAGCGATCTTAAATATATGGTCGTTCCAACGGAGGTCGTCGTTGACACGCATACCGAGTACTGAGAGCTTTTCGGTTTCTTCGATGTAAGTGCCATTCATGGACAATGTCATTGGGGGTATGTTTAGCTTTAACGACAGAAGACAGCATTGAGTTTTCGAAGCATTAAACTCAACACGATTTCTATTACTCCATTTGACAATGCTGTATAAATCGGAGTTTAATGAGCTTGACATATGGTACCGTTGCAATTGTACGTCCGAAGGCGAAGGACGTGAATTATCGAACGAATATGAAAAGCTGAGGGTAGAGTCGTCAGCAAAACAGTTAAGTGGATTAGAAGTAACAGGCAGAAGATCATTTATAAAAATGGGGAAAAGAGTCGGGGACAAAACAGAGCCCTGGAGCACACCAGCATTTATTTTGTGCGAATCAGACTTGAATCCGTCCAATACAACCTGTATTGAATGGTCCAGAAGATAGCTTCTAATTCAACGAACAAGTGTATCATCGATCCCAAAAGCACGCATTTTCGATAAAAGAGCTTCATGCCAAACTCTTTCAAATGCTTTAGAGATATCAAGAGCAATAATCTTACTTTCACCAAAGCGATGTAAAGATTTGTTCCACTGTTCGAACCGTGAACAGTGAGATATGCCATCAGATCACCAGTGGAACGGTTGCTGCGGAAGCCGTACTGACGGTCATGGAGAAGCTTTCGATCTTCGAGATATTCCTTAAGCTGACGGTTAATCAGTGTTTCCATGACCTTAGAAAGAAGGGATGTCAGTGCTATGGGTCGGTAGGAGGAGGGGGAGGATGGGTCACCTTTCTTAGGGACAGGCTGGACAAATGCTGTTTTCCATCTTCTAGGAAAGATTCCAGAAGAGTAGGAGCGATGGAAAAGCTTACGCAGTGGCTTTGCCAGTGTGGAAGAACACCTCTTCAGAAGAATCGGGGGTATACCATCCGGGCCAGCGGATTTGTGTATATCGAGATCTTTGAGAACTCTTCCTACTGTACGAGTGCGGAAAAAAATCTGTCCCATGGAAAAATTTACATTCTCAAGTACAGGAGGGGCAAAGTTGCTTTGAGGCAGCGTGGAGCTGGCAGCGAAATGGGCGGCGAGCAAGTTTGCCTTCTCTGAAGAGTAAACAATTGGTTTGTTATTGTCGATGAGCGTTGGAACCGAAGATGTCGAGGAGTTTTTTATATTTTTTACAAATGACCAAAAATTTGTACTGCCTTTGGGACACTGCAGAATTTTTTGCCGTAATTTTTGGTCATGCAAAAACTTGGTTCTTTCAATAACGGAGTTGCATGAGTTCCTTGCTTGCTTGTGCTTTTTCCGATTTTCCTCTGTAGGGTTGGCTTTGTAGGATCGGAAACTTACTTCTTTGAGCCTGATAGCTTCTTTACACTCAGAATTAAACCAAGACTTTTCTTTAGGTTTGATGCTTTTTACTCTGTTAGGAATAAAAGCACGCATCCCTAGAAGAATCACATTTGTGATCATTTCAGCACTGGCATCAATGTCACTATCGTGAACCAGTTAAAGTTTCGGAACAAGATATTCAGGCCGTCCCAGTTGGCTTTCTCGTACTGCCAAACGGTCCTGGTGGGAAGTTTTTCTTTAACTGGATGGGTGGGGGATGAGAAATTAGCTGAAATGATACAATGGTCTGAAGTGCCAAATGGAGAAGTTACTCTAATGGTATATTTATCAGGGTGAGAAGTAAGAAACAAGTCAAGAGTATGGGCGGCTTGCCCAGCAACATCCGGTATACGCGTTGGCACATCGATCAGTTGGGTAACGTGATGTAACCCGGCAAAGAGCTCGACATACCTTCCTTCGGGTGTTGTCTGACCAGAATAGCGGAGCCAGTTGGAATTGTGTACATTGTGTACTTGGCCATGAAACAATGTTTTTCTGAGGAAACCAATCTTACACAAGATTCGCCGTATGTTTCGGATCGTTATCCTGTTGAAACTTCTATCGGAGGAGTATGTTTTCGTCAACAAATGGAAGCATGACATTTTCCAAAAATCCCTATAACCGTATTTAGTCAAAATGTTAGTAATACGGAATAAAGGGCCCACACGATACCAGGAAAAAACATCCCCAGACCATAATATTTCCTCCTACGTGCTTAATTGTCTTCCGGGTATAGCGAGGGTGATAGTCCTTTCCTTTTGGTCGCCTTACATTATGCCCAGAATCTTAAGAAAACAGATTAATTTTTGTTTTCTTGATTCCAGAGGATATTGCGCCATTTTTCGCTCCTTCAGGTCTGCTCCAACTTCTATGGCTTAAGGTAAATTCTTTTCGGGAGCTTATATTATTTTCTCTTAGTAAAGGAACCTTCCTGGCAACTTTTCTTGGTAGGTTGAAGTTCTAAAGTCTTATGCGAATTGTGCGGGCACTGACTTCATTATTGATTTGTGCGCCTTCGATTTAGCTAAAAGGAGAACACGGCGATCAATGGTAACTGATGTTTCTTTCAGCCTTCCCCGATTTTCGCACACTAATCTGGCCTTAATAGCATTTGTAACAAAATTTTGGGATCTTCCCAGGGCTTCTGCTATAAATTTGTTAAGTTATTTCTTAATTGTAAAATATAATTGTCTTTCTTCCACCGAACAATAGACATATTAAAACTCTGATAAACAAAAAACTATTATTTATCGATAGTTAAATTATTAAAAACAGGTTACCATAAAATTTAGTACCTTTTTTGAAATAACAAAGATATAAACTGTGAATTTATTTGGAGAACACCTATTTTAATGACCAACTTTTTAAAAACGCCAAATCTTATTGCAACACAGAAAATAGAACAGCTCATATCATAATGCAAACAAAATGAAGTAAGATCAGCATCAATGTCAAGAGAATAACCGTTTTTCTTTAAACAAGAACTTCTTGCAAGGCTTGCGATCAAAAAAACAGTTATTTTGCATCAAAGAACAGTGCATGCTGTTGGTCATGGCTCCGGAAGCGATCTAGAACATTCCTCGTTGAGCGAAGGAAGGGTGAGAAAAGATGCACAAGAGAAAGAAAAAAGATCAAAAGCAACTTGAAGTCGAAGAGATGGAACGAGGAGCACAACTTCTACATAAAAGTGAAACACTCAACATCAGGATTCACAAGCCGCCCTTGAAGCTGCGAAAATGGGGTTAAAAACAATCTATTAGATACCAAGCCGACCAGTCAACATATATGAAAACGAAGAGTTACATCCGCCTGACCAAAATGAAATCAAAAGTAGACATTACAATAATAAAAACGAACAAAGCAGCTGGTGCCGATGAGCTACAAGCGGCACTTCTTAGACACACTGGAGACTGGAGATGACCTGATCAGGTGCATACACCAACTCGTCTGCAAAATATGGTCGGAGGAAAGTGTGGTCGGTGTTTGGGTTCTCAGTATCATCGCTTGATCCACAAATTAAATTAAAATTAAATTAAATTAAACATCGCATAAAAGATGCTGTTTAGCGTTTTATATAGACGTCTTAACGAGTTTACCGAAAAACTAATAGCTAATAGACGTCGGAGAATAGGTCAAAGTTGTTAGAAATTCTACTGAAACCTTCGTGACTACCAGCGGTTTAAGAGAAGCTGCACTGTCATGCAGCTGTTTCAATATTGTGCTTGAAAAGGTATTACTAAACACTCAGCCCAATACATCATGCGCTATCTTTAATAAATCAACACAAATATTTGGATTTGCGAATGATAGGGGGCTTTCACTTCCATGTAGTTACAAGGAAGTTTAATGGGAAGATCATAAGCCAGGACAAGACAAAGTATGTGCTTTGTCTACCTGTGGACTGCTGTAAGCAGTGAAAACAACATTAGAGGGGAAATCAAAAATAGATTTATTCTTGCTAATCACTAATTCTTTGGGCTAGCTTGTTATGCAATTGAAGAATAACGCCCTACCGATAAAAACGAAGGACACGCTTTCCAAAACACTCGTCCTCCCATATACTATTCCGTGTAGTAGCATGAACTGTATCCAGTCGAAGGAAAGCTTTCTTGATGTATTCCAGATAAATTACTTGATTGCGACCTAGAAATTATTGGCTCAGAAGATACAAGTCTTATGCCCTATATAGCCCACAAAAGCCGGTATTCAGCGACTAAAATGAATCGCCAATATAAATAAATTGCAAGACTGGATTGCACGTACTTGCTCATATGTGCGGTCACATTGTCCAATAAATTATAAAAAATAAGTAACATTAACGCTGAAAAATAACACTATCTGAACTTAAAATAAAATGCACGACTGGGTCGAATGAACCTTTTCTTATGCTATATATTGCTGAGTGGCGGCATATGTATATATTAAAATAAAAAATTTATTTTTTTTCGAAAATTCTTTAATTTTTTAATTAGTTTAAGAGTTTTCTTGAAAAAATAAGTATGCAATAAAATTAAAAAAAAAATCGATCTAGGAAAAAAAATATTGAAAATCGTTCGACCAGTTTTTTTAAATCGTTTTTTTAACTTTTCGAAAAAATATTTTAATTTTTTTAGTATGTCACTATAAGAAAATTTGTAGTTTTCATCTGGGAAAATTATTTAAAAAAATCGATCAATCAAAGTTTTCAAAATATTTCGAAAACCATTTTTTTTTGATAATTTTAAAAAATCAAAAAAAAAGTTTTTGAACATTTTTAAATGTAATATTAATTGAATTATAAATGACTTCCTGAGTGCAAATTTTTTTTGACATCAGGAAAAGATAAAACCACATTTGAAAAAACCGGTTCTATGAAAGTTACGGTTATTGAACAAATTACGAAAAATTCATTCTAACTGAAAGATGCATTGTTGTTAAAAAAAGAGCACCCTGAAAGTTTTATCAAAATCGTTAGCTTGTATAGTAGGTACCGTTGTTTTTCGACCTAGAGCAACAATGAACATCACCCCCCGAGATACTACCAAATAAATACTAAATACCAAGATTGAAACAAATCGGCCCAACCGTTTAGGCTAAAGAAGTGCGAACAAACAGACAGACAGATGGACGGAATTTTCGGGCCCAATTTTTTCGACTCTCGCTATCATCGTAATGTCATGTTTGATTGTTACAATTTTTTGCACGAATCCATAACTTGCCTTATAGTACCTATAATCGCAAGTAAAAAAAATGGGTATGGCAGGTCGCCCTTACGCAACTCAAGAGGAAGGGAAGTCTTTTTCGATCACAGGAGATGGCAGGGTTTTCCCGCCAATTTATTCACACATAACTCAAGGATTGCTTGATGTCTTCATCATCCTATGATGTCCTATTATGGAATCGATTGTTTTGGTTCGTTTGAAGTGGACGCTTGATCGGCAGCAATTTTGGCCCTTCCACCAACGAAAACTCTAAAATTTGGGTCAAAAATGGAGAATTTTAAGGCCTAAAAACCCTACCTGTTTTTTTAGTTGAAACTTTTGACCATTGCAGAATATTCTAGTTTTAAACCTGCCACACCCTGTTGCCATATTCAGCCTTAACTTCCAAACCTTTCCCTTTAAGAGGTTTCGCACAAATGCACATTATTCTGAATTATTTTCGTGATTGATCGGCGTGCATTTGAAATTTATTCCTCCTTAAGCCACAATTGCTGCCGTTGATTATCTAGTCCACAATTCAATAGCTCAGAATAGTATTAGAATCTAGAACCCATTGTTAATGGCTATAAATATCGTTAACACCGTTCGTCAATCATAATGTTACATGACTCGTCCAGCCAAATTACTTGCAGGTGCCAACACAATCCCAAATTATACCAAACAAAGGTATCCATAAGCTTCCTTGAGAATAAAATAAGAAACTAAAATACCTTTCCACTCTCAGCTCACCTCTGGACCGATCATCTTGCAAGGAAAAATTGCTGCAGCGACTTCCGAACCAGATCGTTATTTAACCCAAACAAGTGTAAATTTAGATCCTAATGGACCGTATCATCACGATCTGCCATTCTTCAGAAATCAGACCAGACACAGTCACTCCAGCTGTAGGTATCCCCCATCCATAAGTCGTGCGATGAAAAACGCCAATGTAGGATATGAGCGCGCTAGGAATGATTTATTTTCCGGGCAACGAGCGTGTGGAAATGAAGCAAAACGGGTATAAGTGCGCAGCTGTTAGATGGACGGGACGGCTTGAACGACCGATGACTTGACGATATACATACGACGAATCGGGAAACAAGTTGTTAGGCCTACACAGTTTTTTCCTCGATTAGACGGACACGGGTTGAAACGCACATGCAAACGTCTCTCATCCTTTGTGGAATGTCTGCGTGTCTGGGCGATTTATGGACGTAGCGACATGGTCTATAGGGAAACAGTAGGGGAAAACCCTCGAATGGATGGACGTATGTTGCTATCTTGTCTATCAGGGGTTCCTACCGTCCTACACTGGTGTACAGATTTTATGCCAATAAGTGGGATCCTATAGCAAGAGGTTGTTGTTGGTTCCTAGAAGTAAAAGGTCTTCATCTATATTGACTTAGAAGTGAAGAAAGACAACGTTTACCAGCGCAGTGATTATAGTATTTCTTGAAGACATTCGAATTTGCTGTTTATTTAGACTCTTAAGTGGGATAAGTTGTTTAGTATCAGGGAAGTGTTCTTAGTTGTATAATAAAAGAAGAAGTATTAGTTATTTTCAATTACTACTGAAGTAGTTGGTAATTGTTTTTTGTAACTTAACTTAAAAGAATATTTCTTCAACAAGTATTCCCTGTTCGTTTTTTATAGATTTTTGGAGGAAAAGAAGAAGTACTTAACTAAGATTCAAAAGAATGTAAAATATTAAAGAAGAATTAGAATTTTTGTTCTACCTCCACAAACAACAATTAACTTACAATGGTTTTAAATTATTACGGAAGTAATGTTTTGTAAGCCATACCGAAATATGTGGTCAAGTCAGAAAAGATGGACTCCCCTTTACATCTTCGAAAAAATATTCTTTCTCCTGATCCACATGTGCGATGTTGCCAAGTTTCCTGTTTTGGATTGTTTCAATGTCTGAGAAAACATAGAAGTCTGATGTTTCATCATCTGCTTGATTAGTCGTTATAGTCCTGCAATGAAAAGCGAATATTCCAGAAGAAATATCATCAGAGTTCTGGGAAAAATAGACATTTGTTATAGATGGCCTAGAACTAGTTGATCAAATCAGTGTTACTGTTAGAATTGTTTGAAATGTCGCATAAAAAGTCGCATTTGAAAAAAAAGTCAGAAAACAGTATAATTTATAGGCACCTACAAAGAAATATGTTTCGCTAGAAAATGTAATAGAAATATCAATATGGACGCTTTAGTGACAAATCATAAAAAGTCATTGTAGAGTTAGGGAACATTTAAATGAAAATCAAAATTTAATTTACACAATATAATACGTTATGGTGTGGTCCTGGGTGTATTCAACTCAGATTAAACAATCTCTATCTATTTAGTTGAGTATGGAATTGTGAGTGTATTTGAAGAAATAGATGTTCAGAAGACGATTTATGATTAATGCATTGTTTTGTCTTTTATTTTCTGAGGAAGTCGCCCAGGCAGAAAGGTCGTCGTCAGGTGGCACGGCTTAAAAAAGGGTTGCGCAATTTTTTTTTTTATAATTAACGCGCGCACAAGGGACTATTTGTTTCCCTTTTAATGTAACACACTGCGCGGGCATTACAGGCCGACTCCACACGATACCTGTATTGCTAACCAGATCTCTGACATAAATATCAGACCATTTTCTTTTTTCTTCGCTGGGCAGTTCATGTCTTGATATTTCATTAAAGCAAGAGAGGCTAATGTGTTTGTATCTCTGACAAAAATCAATAGATAGAAATTCTTCTTCTTATATTTGTTAATTTTATCATTTTAAAACATTTATTCCATTAAAAAATTATAGATGTTGTCTCATTTACTCTTGTTAATACACATTAACTAATAAAAATACTGTATTCAGGCTTTTTCACTGCAAACTAATTTTTTAAAGCGCACAAAAAGAGCAACTACCCGCATGAGATACAAAAAATAATAAAATTAAAAAAAGAAAGAAAAAATACAAACGTCAAATTGTTATCATGATGTCTAACATCCCAACAGACTCCGAAACAACGCGACTCCATTGGATATTTCATCTCATGTTGAAGATTCTGGGAGAAATTATATCGTGTGGAGTCGGATAGATAGGAGGTGTCGATTAACATTGGTTTTGAATGTTTGCCGATCAAAAATTGCAGGGAAAATCTCGCCGGGTAAACTATTCCAAATTCATGTTGTTCGGTTAAAAAAAGAATCCCTATACATAGTACGTCCGAAATTGGGCTCAAGAGTGAACTGATGAGCATTCCTTGCGAAACGAGTATTACGAGAGAAACTTTTAAGGGGAGGAATGCAGCTACTTCGAGTGAACATTTTTTATAAAAGAAACGATTAAATAAGGAAAGACATGAAACATTGCGTCGGTGTTCGAGAGGGGTAATTGTTTCAGCGGCAGTTCTATTTCCTATCAATCTTAACGCTCGATTTTGTGTTCTATCATGCAGGTGAAGCGATGTTTATCTTACACCGATACAGAACAGAAGTCGTTGTCGACACACATACTGAGAGCTTTTCGGTTTCTTCGATGCAAGTGCCATTCATGGGCAATGACATTGGGGGTATGTTTAGCTTTAACGACAGAAGACAGCATTGAGTTTTCGAAGCATTAAACTCCACACGATTCCTATTACCCCATTTGACAATGCTGTATAAATCGGAGTTTAATGAGCTTGACATACGGTACCGTTGCAATTGTACGTCCGAAGGCGAAGGACGTGAATTATCGAACGAATATGAAAAGCTGAGGGTAGAGTTGTCAGCAAAACAATTAAGTGGATTAGAAGTAATAGACAGAAGATCATTTATAAAAATGAGGAAAAGAGTCGGAGACAGAACAGAGCCCTGGGGCACACCAGCATTTATTTTGTAGGAATTAGATTTGAATCCGTCCAATACAACTTGTATTGAACGGTCCAGAAGATAGCTTCTAATCCAACGAACAAGAGTATCATCGATCCCAAAAGCACGCATTTTCGATAAGAGAGCTTCATGCCAAACTCTATCAAATGCCTTGGAGATATCAAGAGCAATAATCTTACTTTCACCAAAGCGATGTAAGGATTTGTTCCACTGTTCAGTGAGATATGCCATCGGATCACTAGTGGAACGGTTGCTGCGGAAGCCATACTGACGTTCATGGAGCAGCTTTCGATATTCGAGATATTCCTTACGCTGACGGTTAATCAGCGTTTCTATGACCTTAGAAATAAGGGATGTTAGTGCTATAGGTCGGTAGGAGGAGGGGGAGGATAGGTCACCTTTCTTAGGAACAGGCTGGACAAATTCTGTTTTCCATCTTCTAGGAAAGATTCCAGAAGAGTAGGAGCGATGGAATAGCTTACGCAGTGGCTTTGCCAGTGTGGAAAAACACCTCTTGAGAAGAATCGGGGGTATACCATCCGGGCCAGTGGATTTGTGCATATCGAGATCTTGGAGAACTCTTCCTACTGTACGAGTGCGGAAAAAATCTGTTCCATGGAAAAAATTACATTCTCAATTACAGGAGGCTCAACGTTGATGTGAGGCAGCGAAATGGGCGGCGAGCAAGTTTGCCTTCTCTGAAGAATTGTGTGCATTGAAATCGCCCGCAATAACGATTTCAGTGCGAGGACAAAGAGAAACGATTTTCAACATGGAATCAGACAGCGCATCAAACTCGTTACAAGTCGAATAAATGTCAAGATTTGGACTCCTGTAAATAAAACAATAATGAATTACATGCTTGGGGACAGTGGCCATACAAAAACAACGCCGACTCCAAATAACCGAAAGCAAAGTATTAAAAACTAAGAGACTTTTTGATTTTTTTTTGAATCATGCATGCAGTTATTCGAGAACATTGAAAAAATTTGGAAAAAATATTGTGGTCCTTACTTCTTAAAGTCTGTGCTTCCTCACATCACATATAGTTGATATGCCTTTTGCCCAAAGAACTCAAAAACCGCATCAAGCTATCTGGTCACCTGATAGAATGAAGAAGTGGATCCAGAATCCAACGAGGTTGAGAAAATAACAGAACGACTATAACAACCCAAGCAGATAACTGTTAAACAGTTTATATTTCGGTTCCATTGGAAGAACTTCTGACTACTTAGTGGATTGATATATTGATAACCAACAAAGAATTAAAGTTCTCCGTGGAAGGATAAGAATACGAAGATTCAACGTCCCTATAAAAAAGCTTAGAATTTTAACATTTCTTGATGGCAATTTTTATTAGTATTGTCAATACAAAGGACAATGATAAGGTCATTAAAACAAATAGCTAATGCTTACAATATTATGTCGAGCATTTTATTTATGTCGACCAATTAAACCTTAAACTGTTTTTCCGATATTTTGCCAGACTGCTAGCTCCCTAAAGAATAATTTCAATAATGAGTATCTTTTTCCTACCTAGTTTCCTGGTTGTAATTTCTTTGGGTCATTTCAAAGAAGAAAATGTCATTTACAAAATGGTAGTCATTAAGTGCACATTGTACTTCTTAGTCTTTGCCAATGTTGTCGACGGTATTCAAAGAAATTTATCAGGGTTTATTGGAACTAATAGAAGCATCCTTACTAAAGCTGTTTCATCTGTAATTTCAGCTTCATTCAATAAGTCTGCGAATGTTTTAGATATCGCAATCGAAACAGGCGACCATCGAAAAACAATATTTATTTCTGATATTTTGGATGATTTATTATTAAAAAATGATTGGAATTTTGCAATCAAACTGAATCTTGACAATTCGACAGAAATTCTCAAAGCTGGCGACTGCAATTTATGGTTCGTAGACTCGGTGAGTTTTTCTCGTTTTTAGGTTTAGAAAACCCTTTTTGCTATTAACGTCTATTTTCTTACAGGCGATTATTACCCCTAGTTTATTCCTATAAGGGTGATTCGCAGTTGTATTTCCTTGTCGTTTTAAAATTTGTTCCACTTGGAAAGTCCTTGGATACAATGAGATTAATTTTTCATGATATGCTCAACCTGATGCTCACTAACATTGTTATTATGATGGAGACAACTCCTAAGGAAGTTTCAATCTTTACATTCTTTCCATTTAACAATTGGTATTGTCGATCAATCGAACCAGTC
Organism: Platycheirus rosarum; assembly: GCA_963971375.1. Lineage (NCBI taxonomy): Eukaryota > Metazoa > Arthropoda > Insecta > Diptera > Syrphidae > Platycheirus > Platycheirus rosarum. Next base: position 122,298,775 of record OZ020509.1, on the reverse strand, counting down.
ATTGTAGGTCAATTCTCAAACAACTCTCTTACAAGTGAACTGTTATTTCCTCCTAAAACTGATAACTTTCATGGTTGCCCCATGAAAATTGTTACCAGAAATCAGATTTTTTTTTGGAACATAACATAACATAATGGATTTACTGAATTATGAGCTTTAGAAGTCGAAATCATGAATAACATGGCCAGTAAAATGAATTTCACATTTGATTTTACCAAATCATCGCCAAGCGAACGAACAGAAGTTTTCGAAAATGGAACCACATTTGGCCCATTCAAAAAGGTCAGTTAAAAATTATTCAGAAAAAATGGAATTTTTATATGAGCTTTATTTTCTCATGCATTCAGATAAGAGAAGTTGACGTTATGGTGGGTTTTTTCAAACATGGTCCTTTTCAAGATCTTGTGCTAACACCAAGCTTCACCTTCCATACCCATGTGGTCATAGCTCTACCTCGTTCGCCTTACGGGTTTCAAAAATTGGAATGGCTAGTGCATGCTTTTGACTTGTCAGCATGGATCTGCATATTGGCTCTCTTCGTTTTAACAGTATTGTGCACAACTTTTGTATCATCGAACAGCAAATTGGTGAATATCCTGCAGCTGCAAAAGAAGCGCAGGAATATTTTGGGAATCTTGTCCATAGTGATTGGAGGCTCTATCGAGCATCTGCCAAGGAAGAATTTTCTTCGACTTTGTTTCATCATCTGGGCCTGGGAACGTTGCTGATTCGAGCAACCTATGAAGGAATGTTGTTCAATTCATATCGCAGACTCTACGCCACAAAAACACCACTCACCGTCAAGCAACTATTGACCCAGAACTACACTATTCATTCGCAACCAGTCTATACTCCAGCTATAAATGAGCTTAGTGGTATTGGACAGGTCAGCTACGAAGATCTGACAATATTTAGGGTTCTTTTGAATTCTTCTGGCAAGAATGCTGTCATTGCATCCTATGTATACATATACTCTGTTTACAATAATAGAAACCATGCCATTAAGGACTTGGTGATGGAACCGCTGTACGGTGACCAAGTCTGTATGTTTTTTAAGCAGCATTCGACAATTGCTCCGCAAGTGAACACCCTGATTCAATGGATGGAAGAGACTGGAAATCTTCAACCGTGGCGAGCGCATTATGAATACTTGAAGAGGATAATATTACGAGCAGGGCAACCGTTTATTCCCGGACCGGGACCTATACTCTTAAGCCGATTCAAATACCTTTTGGAATTGTTTATTGTGCCCTATGCGTTTGCTGTTTTGGTTTTTGTTTTAGAATTGCTTTGGTTTGTTTAGAATTTCTAGAAGATTTTGTTGAATTATAAAAAATAAAGAGTTCTGAAGTCCTCGGAGTATTCGTGAATCTTTTTGCGTTTTCCAAAAATTTGACCTCTCGACCCCTTTCACATATTATTTTAAAATAAAAAGTGAAGAAATGTAAGGGGCAGCTACCATAGGTGTGAGTTATACTCAAGTTTTAAATTTGAATCACGGAAAAAATGAATCCACTGATCATTTATAAAAATAATGAAAAGAGTTGGAGCCCTGAGGCACATCAGCATTTATTTTGTTGAAGTTATTTCTTATATAACTTATTCCTGTTATCCTGTTGAACTTATAACAACAACAATAAAGAAAACTCTAGACTTTAATTGAACTAATAAAGAATGTTTATTTAACGAGCAAACTAGATAGACTAAAAAAGATATTTATACAAAAAACGTTTCTACGCTATAATTCAAATTCAATTTAGGTAACCATAGCAACTAATGAAAAAACACAAAATAACAAGTTGTTCAGACTACTTGATAAATAAAAGATTTGTCAAAACTGAGTATGATATTTACAACACTCCCACTTTTTGACAACTTTTAAAAAAAAATTAAATTAAACTAGATTACTATAAAAAACAGGTTCTTTACACAAAAATTATTAATCATAATTAATTCTCGCAAACTCCCATTAATTTCCGTAAGAATTGGAAACGCTCTCTTGGCAAAGCCTTGGTTAAGATGTCTGCTATCATATCTTTGCTTGATACATTTTGCAAATTGAAACAGCCATCCTCAAATTTTTCACGAATGAAGTGATATCTAACATCAATGTGTTTGCTGCGACGATGAAATTCAGGGTTCTTTATCAAGCGAATCGCGCTTGTGTTGTCCATGTAAAATGTTGTAATGTCTTTAATGTTGCCTGGTGCTATTTCTGCAAACAATTGTTGTAACCACACTAACTCCTTGATTGCCTCAGATGCTGCTATGTACTCTGATTCCGTTGTAGAAAGAGAAACACATTTCTGTCGAGTGCTACTCCAACTGATAATTCCAGCATTGTACTTGAAAACTAGACCTGACGTTGATCTTCGTGTGTCGATGTCACCAGCATAGTCTGCATCACTGAATCCGCACAACTGATGATCGCCATTTGTGTTGTACTTAATTCCGTAGTTGACTGTACCTTTAATGTATTTTAGTATCCGTTTAAGAGCATTCTCGTGAACTACCGTCGGCTTTTCTAGATATCGACTCACTAACCCAATTGCATAGCCAATGTCCGGTCTTGTTGCTATGGCCAAATACATGAGACTTCCAACCAGCTGTCGGTATGGAAACACACTCGGTTCGGATTCGTCAAAATTCGACATTATTTGGTTGGAATCAGCTGGAACAGATACTGAATTGCATCCTTCGAAGTGGAATCGTTTCAAAATCTTCTTGGCATATGCTGTTTGGTGCATGAAGATGGAACCATCGGCCTGTTGATCGATTTGAAATCCCAGAAAACAGCCCACTGGCATCACTTTGATATCGAAATGTTTTTGAAGATGTCCAATTACTGCTTCAACGTTGGCTTTATTATTTCCAACCACAATCCCATCGTCCACATAAATTGCCACAATTACTGATTTTCCATTCTCATGGTTAACAAACACACATGGATCTGACTCGCAAGTTTTTAGTCCGAAAAGTCTAATGAATTCTTTGAATTTATTATTCCAACAGCGCGAAGCTTGCTTCAAACCATATAGACTCTTCTGCAATCTACAAACACGTCCACTGTCGTCATTAAAACTAACTGGTTGCTGCATAAAAACAACTTCGTCAAGATCACCATTTAGGAAAGCAGTTTTAACATCGAACTGCTTCATGTGCATCCCCTTCTCAGCTGCAATGGCCAAAATCGCTCGCAATGATGTAAATCGAATTACTGGACTGAACGTTTCCAGATAGTCTATGCCATACTCCTGATTGAATCCACGACAAACTAGCCGTGCTTTAAAACGTTCAATTGAATCATCAGAGTTCTTCTTTATTTTAAAAACCCATTTAATGTCTATGACCTTTTGTTTCTTTGGCTTTTCAACCAATGTCCACGTCCGGTTTTTCAAAAGAGAATCATACTCTTCCTCCATCGCTTTTAACCATTCGTCGCTTTTCTTTGAACTAACAGCTTCTTCATAAGACTGGGGCTCCTCGCTGATCGACAGTAAGGCCATTGCCATAGAAGCACTTTCTTGACGGTTACGCAAACGTGTTTTCAAAATATTGCTTTCATCAATTTTTGCTTCCGGAATCAGTTGACTTGGAACCTTCTTTGCTGCTTGCTGAACCTCAAGATGTTCGTTCGTTTCTTCCTCGTCTTCGTTTTCTTCTCTGAAAACATTTTCACTTACCGGTTCCTTGCAGATCGCATCATCTTCCTCGATAAAAGTGACTGTAGATGTTTCCTCTGCCAAAAACTTTACATCACGAACTACGGACACACAATTTGCATTGTCCAAGACACGTAATCCTTTCTGGTTTTCATCGTAGCCAATAAATATACATTTCCTTGACTTAGCATCTAATTTCTTGCGTTTTTGCTTAGGGATATGAACGTAAACCTGAGCCAAAAATATGGAAATGGTGAAATTGAGCTTGCATGCCATACCAGAGTTCGTATGGCGTCTTGTCCTTTACAGTACTGGTTCCTGTCCGATTTAAAACAAACACTGCTGTCTGTACTGCTTCCGCCCAAAGCTTAAGATCCAATTTCTTCGAGTGAATCATTGTCCGTGCCGATTCCATAATGGTTCGGTTCTCACGTTCGACACAACCATTTTGTTCAGGCGTGTATGCAATAGATCGGCGATGATGTATACCATTTTCCTCCAGTAGCAACTTCATGCGATTATTTACGAATTCCAACCCATTGTCTGTTTGTAGGATTTTAATGGGGTGACCACATTGTTTTTCAGCTAACTTCAGAACTATTTTAAACTTCTCAAATACCTCCGATTTGTTTTTGAGGAAATACACAAACCGAAACTTTGAAAAATCGTCTTTGAAAAGTACAAAATATCTTGAGCCTCCTAATGAATCTTCCTCCATTGGTCCACAAACGTCCGCATGGATAATTTCGCCACACTTTTTTGATCTATCTGGGCGCAAACTAAAGCTGAGTCGATGTAGTTTGCCAAATGCACAGCCATCGCAGTCAAAGTTTTGGTCGACAAAATCAATGTTGTTTCTCTTCAAAAAACTGCGAACTTGAGGCAAATTTTGATGGCCTAGACGCTCATGCCAAATGCGTAGAGTATCAGCCTTAACTGCGACCATTGATTTGTCGTGCGGTGGCTCAATGATTTTAAAAATCATTTGAAACAACCCACCTTGTCTTGCTCCCACTGCTACAACACTTTCACCATCTAGCAGCTTAAATGAATTTTTGTCTGACCAGCTTGTGTGACCATTGTCCATTGCCTTTGCCAAAGAGAACAAATTTGCATACAATTTCGGTGCATATAAAACATTTTTAATTGTTTTCTCGATCCACTGAATCCCATTGTAAGACAAAACTTTTAAGTCTCCTCTTCCGAATGCATGCATCAGTTTTCCGTCACCAAGAAGAACTTCAACCGGTGTATCTAGTTCAGAATACGTCGTAAACCAATCTCGGCGTCTACACATATGATTAGTGGCTCCTGAATCAACGAACCAAGCATCAGACGTACCCAGAGATTGAACAATGTTGCTGAAAAAAACCTTGTCTCCATCAGATCGTGTCTGTACTTTGCAATCGCGTTTCCAGTGTCCAGTTAATCCGCATTTAAAACATTTGCCAGGTCTCTTCGGTTTATGTGTTTTCTTAAAACTTTGCTGATTCTGACTCTTTAGAGAACCAGTTTTTCGTTTTGCCAGCAGCGCTTCGCTCGTTCCAATTTCGCCTTGATTCATAATGCCAACTCCTAATCGACTTTCTTCTACCATCAGCCGATTCGTCAAATTAGTAATCGTTTTATTTTCCTTTGCTGTGGAATCCCATGCTGTAGAAAAATGTCGGTACTCCGAAGGTAAAGTCATCAGTATCTTCGTAATCAGCATGCTGTCATCTATGGTGACACCGGCTAGCTTTAATTTTTGTGCCAAATTTTCTAGAGTTGAAATATGAGTTGCGATATCGTGTGCTTGGTTTTTCTGGTAAGCGTAGTACTGCTCTTCCAAAAGATGTTTCGCTGAATCGTTGGTTTGTTCGTAAATAGAATGCAGCTTATCCCACATTTCTTTTGATGTTGAGTAATTGCACAAATGAATAAGAACTTTAGACCCACATGAGTTCACTATTAGTTTCTGTGCCTTAGCATCTTTTTTAGACCATGTAGGCAACAAGGTTAAATCTGTTGGTTTCATTGATGTTCCATCAACGTAGTCATAGAGCTCCAATGCCATAAGGTTCACACGCACTTGGAATTTCCACATCATCCATTGTGATGAATCAATGAATTTCTCGATTGTACAAGATTCCTTTTCCATTCTGTCTATTCTGCAAAAATACGCCTTAGTGTTATATTTATTCTTCTAGAAAAATCTCCAGCAATTATCCGAACAAAAAAAATTCAATTGCAAAACACAAATTACGCAGATTCACAGATATATTTTCTCCTGCGTAGAACTGGGCCCATAACCTGTTGAAGTTATTTCTTATATAACTTATTCCTGTTATCCTGTTGAACTTATAACAACAACAATAAAGAAAACTCTAGACTTTAATTGAACAAATAAAGAATGTTTATTTAACGAGCAAACTAGATAGACTAAAAAAGATATTTATACAAAAAACGTTTCTACGCTATAATTCAAATTCAATTTAGGTAACCATAGCAACTAATGAAAAAACACAAAATAACAAGTTGTTCAGACTACTTGATAAATAAAAGATTTGTCAAAACTGAGTATGATATTTACAACATATTTTATGAGAATCAGGTCAAGAAGATAACTTCTAATCCAGAGAACAAGAGTATCATTGATCCCAAAAGCAGGCATTTTCGATAAGACAGCTTTATTTCAAATTTTATCATGTCTTGGAAATATCAAGAGCAATAGTCTTACTTTCACCAAAGCGATATAAAGATCTGTTCGACTGTTCAAGGAGATATGCCACATTGTGATCAACATTGGAACGATTGCTGCGGAAGCCATACTGTCGGTCATGAAGAAGCTTTCGGTCTTCGAGATATATCTTAAACTGATTGTTAATCAGCGTTGCCGTGACCTTAAAAAGAATGTATGTAAGGGCTATGTTTCGGAAGGTGGAGGGGGAAGAGAAGTCAACTTTTTAGGGGCAGGCTGCATAAATGATGTTTTCCGTTTTCTAATAATGTTTCCAGAAGAGTAGGATGGAAAAGCAAGGGAGCATAGTGATCAGTCAAAGTTACGGAAGAAATTATTCAGGCCGTCGTATTGTTGAACGGTCCTGGTGGGAAGTTTTTCTTTATCTGGAAGAGTGGAAGACGAGAAATTTGCTGATATGACACAATGGTCCGAAGTGCCAAATCGAGAAGTTACACAATTGGTAAATTTATCCGATGCGAGATAAAAGAAATAAGTCAAAAGTATGGGTGGCTTGCCCAGGAACAACCGGTATTAGATTTAGCATATCGATCAGCTAGGTAAGCTGGGGTGATGTGTGACCAGAATAGATATCAATCAATTGCTATCTAAGGGAAGTCTTACTGGAGAATTGGGATGTATGAAAGAACTTGCAGGATGAAGCTCGGACTCGTACCGAATCTCGAATGTTACTTCGATGATGATGACGAAGTCAGCCATTCACTTATGTTCCCCACTTCGATAGTTAAAAGTAGCAGAATTCCTAACTCATGCACACCATCTCTTCATCATTGAGTTGCCTATAAAAGCGTCACATAACCATATCAAATCTCGGCACTCTTTTCAAACTCATCCATAGCAAACCTTCGCAACAAACACATCGCCTGATCGTGTCGATACCAATCCCAGGGGAAGGATAATGAAGCAATAGAAGATTTTTACTCGTCAACTTGACGTATACACCTGAAAGAAACTAGTTACAGACGAAACAGCCTGCCAACGCATTTATTTATAGAAAGCCAAACCCGAGGAAAGCAGTTATTTCATTGGAATTTATAAAATTTAAGGCAAATAAAAAGTCGATAATAAATGAAGCTCGGTCTTAAATAACTTAATCGTTATCATAATGCTGCTAAGCTCTATATAGATAGACGCTATAAACACAATTTTTGAGTTCCCCAAGTTTAGTACAATTGTCTGATGAATTAATGTATTCAATTAAAACGTTTAAGTGGTTGATCATGGATCACATTAAAATCCAGTAACTATTACCCGCCTTATAACGTTCAACTTTACTGATTAGTTGGAATATTATAAAAACATTTGCCCCTAGTCACCACACCTACTAAGTCCATTCAGACGTCGGTGGTCGTCGACTTTAATAGTGCAACATTGCTTCGCCTCTACACAAAGCCATCAACATCACCTACTTTAACTAAAGACCCCGCTTAGCTCCTTCAACCAACCACCACGACAGCTTCTGCCATTAAAAATGCGTAGGCCGGTGACCGGCTGACAATAAAATAATCTCGCTGATTCGCTTGAATTTACAAACTCTGCGAGTCTGGTAAACAAACGATGAATGAAATGCCAAACAACTTCAAAGATATTTTTTAATTTCCAAACTCAACAATTGTACGCGCGCGAATACCTCAACAATCTGTCGGCTTTTTAAGATACAATTTAATTTAGCGGATTTGTTTTGATACTTCTAATTCCGCGCTAGCTAATACCTGTCGCTTGCAATGGTGATCCGTTTGCCAGTCCGCGTGTGGGTTGAAAAGATATTTTGGATCCAGGTACTGCCGCATGAGCTGCGACAGGTGGAACGGTTTTATTTGCGCATGCAAAATTGTAATACGTTCTTCCGTGGGCGAATCGCTGAAGCTGACGCGGATAGATTTATAATTAAATAGGTATCGCGACGACGATAGCTTGGGATGTGGGGAATTGGCAATGTAAGTCGTTTTTGGTATCGAAGGCGAGTGGGTTGCTCGGTTTTGACTCACCCATTTAATTTTTTTGAATATTGTCTATTGGTGCAAGAATTTGGAAAGGAAATAAATCTTTATCCCAAATGCAATCTTAGACTTGGGGAATAATTAATTTTAATTATCATATTAATGAGGAAGTGTGTATTCGCTGGATTTTTTTTTGAGTTTGTAAGCCAGTCATCAAGTTTCTGCATTCTTACTGGGATTTGGCGTGGCACCAAGTTGAATTCTTCCAAACGGTCTTAGATTAAATCAGGTGAGATACTTATAAATGATAATCCTTTCTAGAAAATTAGCAAGGTGTAGACCTAAGAGCAGATGGACCATACATGCGTCATTCTTAAAACGTTTTAAAGACGATCAAAATCCTTTGAAGAAATAAAACTGACGGTTACACAATTTCAAGTAACAGCAGGAGGTGCCATATATGTGTTAAAAAGATTTCTTCATAACCATTTGACTGCCTCTTCATGAGTTTAAGGATCTATATTGCGTAACCACTTCCATTCAGATGGATGCAGATAAATCGGTTACGGAAAATGATGCAATTTTATAGCCTTTTTCTTGATAAAACTTAGCTGTGGTAATAAAAACTTGTCCGTTGAAATTTGTCGTAATATCAACCTAAAGGAAGGGATCACAGCATGACAATGCTGCTAACTTTAATTGCACTTAAAAGTTGTTACAACGAAATTGTTAAAGCGAAAGACATTGCCACTTGAAGCCATTTGCTATGCTATACACAGAAAGCATCTTTTGGATTTGAAAACTAACAACTGATGCGACACACATTTAAAACAGTCGTTAAGTCTTTAACTTTATTTGGGTGAAGGGCCTATAACACAGACCAACAAGTCAACTAGTCAAAAACCACTTGTTTAACAAGTGAAAATCATTTCTGTAACACAATAAAAACCATAACAATTGTCGATGAAAAAAAAATCCCTTCACTTGCTGAATCAGTTTAACAAGTCAAGCTACAATTAGTCGTAAGTTTTCCAAAGAAAAAAATAAACATTTTGTCCAATATCAAAGACAACAAACATACTTTTTTTGCTGCTTTTTCTGATTTATTAACTAAAATAAAAAAAGGTGATAAATGACAGATATTTTCGTTGCCAAAGAGTTAAAAATATTTAGTTCCTGCAGGAAAAAATTGGACATAAATTAGAGATGTTTTTTGACAAAGTTGTAAGCTAGCACTATGGCATAGCTATGTAGCCCTTGTCATTTTATGAACAACATGCTGAATGTACCTAATACATGGTATTGAGATTTGAGATCCAGTTCCTAACCAATGCAGGGCTATCAATATTTTCTACTCTTTTTCTTCTTTTATAGGTAGGGAAACGTAATTGGTGGTACATAGAGACTTTCGGTAAGCTAATCAGTAATTTCTACGGCCACACGAATATTTTCAATAAACACATCGGATTCTTTTACAAAGTTCATTCTTTCTGTAAACACATTTGTCTGTCTTTGGTCCTCAACATCACTCTCCGATTCAGAATAAAAAAAACATTTTTAAACAAAACTTGACCACTCAATAAACTCAGAACTATCTTTCCAAATCTATCACTTGATAAACACTACTGCAAGTGCTTATTCCTAACTTGTTGACAAGACCCCGAACGTCGGTTGATATTTATCAACAATTCAACAAGTTTATTCTCTTTTTTCTTCACACTTGTTTCCAGTTACAAAAACTATTAAATTGTGAAATTTCCCACTTGTTGCAAGAAGCCGAAACAATTGTTATAGTTCTCCTAGACTTGTTTTTCCGTGTTATACAATTTTTTAACAGTTTTTGAATTTCTCTTGTTCAACAAGCATTTTATGTATTGTGTTATTGATCCCTAATCATGATTTTAAGGGGTTCGATTTATTATATGCTCTGGCAATTTCTCAGAAATGATTGGAATGTTTTAGGTTTTGCAAGAACTTAAAATCTCGTAATGTGGTTTACGATTTTATCAGCTTCAAGCAAAAATTGTATAAGAAACTTTTTCGACTTGTTGACGACTTGTTAACAAAGTTGAACTACACAACTTTGGTCGTACAGGATAAACTTTCCAGTTCGACTTTAGAGTGCTGGTGCCAATTTTTTGTCGTAATTCTTTTGCCAGCTGGTGGTTTGCAGGTCCGTCCAAGCCTGACTCTGTTTATTCTTTCTTTATATTTTATATTCGCTAGGGAAATTTACAATAGAGGGAAATTTCTACATTAATATCAGTGTGGCCACTGGGCTTAATTACTACACAAGTATTTATAACCTATAGTCTATTGTACAAATTTGAGTCAGTTTTGTACTGCTTGCTATTGAAACAACTATTTTGACGAATTCCAGAAAATATTATAGTATTTATCCTTTTCTCAGCAAAATATATATATTTTTATATTATTTTTTGTTTTAATCACAACAACAGTATTAACATAATTGTTTAATTTTTTTTTCAGAACATTTAGCCCCAAAGAAGAAACTACCTCAATCAAACCTGATTTCCAGTTAACAATGATCTTTTAGAAGTTCAGCATTTAGCAATATATTAAGCTTTAAAAATAAATAATTAGTGCTTTCAATAAACATTTTATAAAAAATGTAGCTTTGGGTATAAATATTTGTTTTTATAAAGATATTCCATACATGAGCTTAGTTTTAAAAGTGAATTTTAGATTATTTTTAGTATCTTATTATATAAAATATATTATATTTTCATTAAGAATTATAATTAAATAAAACATTTTTAAATGTGTTTAAAAAAATATCGATATCTCAAAAGTCAAAAATAAATTATTGATAAATGTTTAAAATTCGGTTAACTTTTTCTATTTCATTTTTACTTGCGACTTTAGGTACTATTATGCAAATTATGTATTCGTGAAGAAAAAATTTGAGATAACAATCAAACATGATATAACGACGATAGAGAAACATATTTGGGTTACTGGCTAAATTCCGTACGTCTGTCTATCTGTCTGTCTGTATGGATGTATTTTGAACTACAGACTTAATGGTTGTGCCAATCGTCTTCAAATTTCGAACTTAAGGTTATTTTGACATTTTACAGAGGAGTTTTTTTTTTAATTTTTTGTTTAGCTCAAAAATTAACGGTACTTGTCATATAACGTAAAAGCTTATTTTTCTCGAAAACGGCTCCAAGAATTGTTATGAAAAAAATCAGTTCACTGCTGTAGACAAGCATTATATTTTAGTGAAAAAATGGTTGCATAAAAACGGTACCTCAGGGACCGTTTTTTTTCTTCGGCACTCTCGAAAACTGGTAAACCGATTACTATCAAAATTAATATTCAAAAAGATGTAGGTAGCCTAAGTAACTTCGCATTAATTTTTTTTATTTTTAATAGTTTTTTTAATTTTTTTTAATTGGAAAATCAATATTTTGAAAACGGGTAAGTGAGTTGTTTTTAAATTTTGTTTTTTAGATATATGTTATTTTTGTGCTTAAGTTTGTATTCTTAAATAATTTTTTTAAAAAAGTTGTTAAAAATAAACCGTTTTATTTAAAAATCGTTCCTAGCAGTAGGAGTTTTTGAAAAATTGCTACCCAGCCTGAGATTCGAACTGACTGCGTTAATAGCAAACACCTTATCTACTGCACCACTGCCGCCGGCGGCGCAAGCAAATGTTTAGGGAAATTTAATAGAAGATAAATGGAAGTACCAATGCACATGTATTTTAAAGTTCTGCATTTCAAAATGGGGGGAAAACCAGATTCCGTTAAGGTTTTCTACATTCGGGTGGTACGGCTGAAGAAAAAAATGTCTGTATACGCCTGAAGTTGGTCTAAATGGTAAACTTATGGGCATTACTAGCATGGTGAGTATTACGTGGCAATTCTTTCAGGGAAAGAATGCAACTGTCTTTTTCAGTGGAGCACTGTTTGTGTAAAACTTGCGATAAGACAATGTAATTTTCTTATTACTTCTTAATTTTAAAGCTTTTTTTGGCTACGAACTAAGAAACTCAAGTGCGTCTTAGAAGCACGTGCCCAAATATGGGAATTATACACAGTCAATAGAAAGTTTAGCCATTTAAATTAATAGCAAATTACATAAAATGGTCAAAACCGCTGGTCGGACAGACTTTTTCTTGTCCGTTTAAATGGCTACTTCCTGCTGCGTTTTTGGTGCTGGCCTAACTCTTTGGGTCAACCAACGAACAGGGTATCAAAGGAAAGTTCACACCGTCTACATTAAGAATCTGCTGGCCGGACAAACTAAACATGGGTCAAACATGCGTCCGACAACTTAAAAAAAATTGTTGTACATTTCTTCAATTTTTTGAAAGTCTTTATCAAAATTTATTTTTTAGACGAATTAGTATTCAAAACAGCGGTTGGACGCATGTTTGGCCACTTTCCATCGACTCGATGAGGTAGTTTTCTTACGGCCGCCTCCTGGACTATATCGAATTACACTCTCAACCATTCCTCTGTGTGTGTTGTGAATCTGCAAGAATAGAAGGGTCCTACAATTTACCACTGAGTCCGATCGGATCCTCGCAAGAGGAAGTACCCCGTACTCTGACGGGAAGTCGAACCCCGACCCTTCGCTTAGCACTCCGACACACCACTAAGCCACGGGGCACTGTTTATAGACCTCAATAAAAATATCGTATTTATTCTATGCATTGAGGAAATAGGTTATTATTTGTATGAAAACTCGTTAAAGATACAAATTTCTCTTAAGGAAAGGTTTCAAAAAGACACAATAGCCTAACTATAGTTGATGATCTTTCTGTTTGGTATTCATAAGCTTCATCTCCACGGCTAAATGATCTTTTCATTTCTTTATTGCACAACACATCTCTATACCCATGAAAGGTTTCCTTGGTTTTCCCCAAAACATATCATCATGCTTGCAGAAAAAGAAAATTCGTTAAGGCCGCAATGCATACAAATAGCTTTCATACTGGTCATTAGTAATAATATGGTAATTTTCTTTTTTTTTTGGTTAAGTGCATAGCTAAATTGCGGAAAAGAATATTTTTTTATTTGCATATTACTATGAGTAGAAATATTTTTTATTAGGTATTTCAATATCTGTAGTGTATACTGCTATCGTGATTGTGGCTTGGAACTTCGAAGATAATATCTTCATCGATAAACATTATAATTTGAAATCTCCGGGAGGCTAAGAAATATGTTTGGTTAATTTTAGTTATAAAGTTTTTTTTTTTAAATATTGATAAAAAAAACTTATTTAACAATAACTGATAAAAAAGCAGTTTCTGTTACATAGCTTTTACTGGTTCGCAAAAGTTGTCTTGTTCATATAAGAGCTTGAGACCACAACTTTTCCACTTTACTGCTCGACCTGTAGTGGGGCTTGCCGTGCTGACCTCAGAAAACGCCGGCAGGCTTTACGGTGCTAGATTGTTCAATGGCTAATGCCAACTTAATTAAGAAATGTAGCATGAAATTGCTTTTTGAACTGGGTTCTCAGGCAATCTGTTTTGTTTTATTGGCAGTAGAAGTTACCTGGGTCAGATTGAATCTTGTCGAGAATGCTATTCTTAATGTGGATGCTTAGTCAGAGCATGCTTTTTACTCGATATGGATCACAAAGTGGACAGATAATCGGTCTTTTTGATGCTAATGCGGTTTTTATTTCCCTCACTTCCCTATAAAGTCAGTTAAACGAAAAAACCCTAGCAAATTTATAGACTTTGGCGCCAAGCACTTTTGTCGAAAATGCGTGCATTTCGACTCAGTGAAACTCTTCATCCTTGGATTAATAATTGCCTTTTGGACCGCTGCATACAATTAGTCTGGGATGGATTCAAATCTGATATTTACAAAATAAATGCTGGTGTGCCTCAGGGCTCTTTTTTCTCTCCGACATTTTTTTTCTAATAATCAATAACGTTTTCTTTTCTGAAAACAACAAATCCATTAAACAATTTTGCCGACGGTATTATTGTCAGTATTTAATATTCGTTTCCAGATTTACAACCAAAGTCCTTACCTTAGGTGGCCTTACAGTCCGGGGGGACCTTGGCCTCAACCAACAAGTTTCTAGCCCTAGCTAGCTGCCTCTAGTTTCGCACGTGGAGTCGTTTGAGGTCCTCTTCCACTTGTGCGTGCCACCTGAGTCTCGGTCTTCCTCTACTGCACCGCCGTTCCTCTAGAATGAATTCGAAGATTTTCCAGGCCGGAGCATTGTTGCTCTTAAGCTTAGATATAGCTAGCCTTACTTCATCCAGATGTGGTGGGCGGAATTGTTGGTCTCCCTCGCCCTGCCTGCCTGATAGCGGAATTCGTTTCGTCGTCGCCGTTATATAGTCTGCAGAAATAGATTTTCCATATTCTCAGCATCGACTGCGATTCAACTACGATGTTCCCTTGATCGTCTTTCCAAACTTCAGTTCGAGCTCTGTAGCTTTGACAGTTTCTTTTTACCTTTTGGTAAAACTTTCGAACTTCATTCCTGCAATAACAGCTCTCCATTTCCTCGATCGCGCCCTTCCCATGATTTCGCTTTTTTTGCTTTCTGAGAAGCCGGTGTTCCTCTTTCCTCTGTTGCTCGTAGAGCGCAAGGGCAGTTCTGGTCCTTCTTTGCAGCTCCCGCCATCTTGTATGTTTCTTTTTTAGCTGCATGTGCTCGCCGACACTCATCATCAAATCAGGGGTATCGTTGGGGATGCCGTGTAAAACCCAGCACTTCAGTGTTGGCTTCCCTTATGGCATTTTAGCAATGTTCTGGTTCTCAATACTTAATTCTGTCGGTAAGGGATTCCTTTGGAGTCATTGGATTTAATTCTGATCTTGGCAGCATTGTACGATGTGGAATAAGAAATTGTGCAGAAGTAAATCCCTTAGAAACTCAGTCTTAACCTCCTTAACCACTATGCATGAGTTCCACTTGCATCTAGGAAACGGACCACTATGATGCAATTGCATCATAGACCAATTCTTTGGAATGGCTTCATATTTGATATTGCCATCAAAAAATCTGCCAATTGTTAAGATTTTCTCAGAAGATGCAAGAAATTGTTTACACCGTCTTATCTAAGCCTACAATCTACAAAGCGTATACCAATTGACTAAAGCTTTTTCAATTTTCGGATCCAATCACAAAAACAAAGAAATTTTTAATTGATAGGTGATATATAATAAAATAAAGTGTATTTATTTATTTGTTGCTATATTTAAATACAGTGCTACAGTGGAATAGTTGAATTCGTTCCTGAAAGAATTCCACCAGCACTGCTAGGCTTGCCCATCAGTTTACCATTAACGCCAACATAGAACATCCGTACTATTTAAGTACAGAGAATTTTTCTATAGTTGCACCACACGAATGTGGAACGCCTTGGCTGGTTTTGTTTCTCATTTCCGCTTTGATATACAAACCTTCAAAATCAAAGTGTATCGTCATCTCTTCTTATATTTTTCGTTCTCTCGTACGGTGTTTGTACATAGAACAAGAAATATATGCAAAAAAGTTTACATATATACATGGCCTGATTACCTCATTGTTCAAAAAAATCTACAACCTAACAGCAATAACCTCCCTTTTATTGGTAACGCGAATTAAATTTTTTCCTTAGTCTGTAGACATCCAATGCTATTAAAAAACTTTTTCCAGATTGTCGTGAAAAATTTGCATTACATGTGTTTTTTGTTGCACAACAAAATCAAACGCTAACGCTTATTCACTTGGCTCACATAAATTTACTTAGCGTGTAATATTGTGTGGATGGATACAACTAAAACAACCAAAACACAAAAAAAGATAGATACTTTGCGACATGGATGGCAGACATTGCAAGTACACTTTATCTGTAATCCAATTAATTTGTGGCAAGAGTGTCTCGCCAACACCTGATTGCAGTATATTTTCCTGATTAGCAATAGATGCGAAGTCTTTTTTGCGCCGCGTGCGCCCTCTCTGATGATGATGATGGAAATTTGCTACTGTTTTTTGATAAACATTTAAGTGTTAAGAGTGTTGCCGTGTGTCATTTAACGCAGAGTTGGGGCATACAATAATTGATTCAGGTACAAGCTCTTGTTTTACCAAAAACAGTTTTTTTTATCGTTGGATTGAAAAACAAATATCAAATGAATTAGGTTTATTCCGCAAGAGTGTCTGTTGATTCTTGGCCACTTGGAACGAATAGACGTTTCAGAAACATGAAACTAATAGGTTCTTACGATATCCAAATGCATCAGACGCAGTCCAATAGGATAGTAAATTGGGATGGATACCTTACCATCAAGTTCTACTGATATCTTATAAAATCTTTCAAAATCTATGAGCAATTGAATTTTTAAAAAAGGTAAATGGCTTCAAAAAAAAATCTTCTGAAAGTTGGTTCCATTTATTTACTTCTTGTCACACTATAAGCCCATTACTTCCCCCCATGTACGCGCCATAATCCGAAGGTGATTAATGAACAATCTGAATCCACACTGAGCAGAACTTCCGTCTGCTCCAATAGAAGGTATCATCTCACAATAATTATTATCCCCTTTGAAATATGATATGCTTAGCGCGCTTCTTGGATCTTGATCCCCCCCAAGAGATTCCACCTAAATTGGCGCGCTGTGGCCCGGTTAAATCCAATCCAAAGTCATGTTTCATTACCAGAAAAAAAAAGCAAAACCTGATCCTGAAATCCGCAGTCAAATTTTACACGACATCGTATAAAAATAAAAAAAAAATGGAAATCCCTTACAGACTTTTGGATGAACTATCTTGATCATGGGCATCCTGATGCCTGATAAAAAAAAACACTTAAGTAGGTACATCCTCTTGGCTGGCTGCTCTAGTGAAATGCGTGTCCTGATCTCGTGATTAAATTTTACATCATGTTTTATAACTCGTAGAGATCGCTGTTCGAACTAATGTTGTGATTAAGTTGGGCCTCCTTGGGGCTCTGTCTATAGCGAGTAAGTGTGTTCCAGGTTAGGTTTTTGCACTAAGAATGCAAAAATATTAATCATTCGGAGTTTTTATGAAGGTTGATATACTGCACTTGATCGCACGTACTTGTTCATTATTCTCAAGGTAGCCTTTGAGCTTGGGATGCTGACATTTTAATCCTTTTTAAACCTATTTCAAGTGAAATGATATTTTAGCGAGGCGGAAGTTGGTCAATTAAGCATATCTAAGGGATTTCCGAAATTGAAACGACTTTGGAGTTTGTAGGCTGACCGTGCCTAACATTGCAAGCCAAGTAAAAGTAGCTAAAATCATGTCCAGATCAATCAACATCTTTAATGAACTCCGACAAGGTGATGGTCTATCTTGAGTTCTCTTCAACATGCGTTTGGAAAATGCAATTCGTGTCTCTTGCATGTCAAGAAAACGTACTATCGTCACCAAGTCTAGCTAGATATTGGCCTACGTGACGACATTATCAGTTTAAGGCAACACGCTATACCAAAATCCTTCATCCAAATCGAGTAGGTGCATAGTAATGAAAGGAAAACCAAATACACGCTGGCTGATTCTGTGAGAAATATTGGTCCAACAATCAGGGTAAAGGAGCATGTATTTGATGTAGTGTACTGGTCTTACCAATACTCACAGATGGATCCGAGAGTTGTGTGCCTTCTAAAAGGCACTCTGATTTCATTCAAGAGGAAAGACCTACGGAGAATTGTTGGCAATTCCGAAGAAGATACAATAATGAATTGTATGAAATCTACCTCGAAGCCGTAACTTGGAAAAAATAAAGCTCGGAAGACTCCGGTGGGCTGGGCACCTAGCTCGCATTAGCGAAAAGAAACCAGCTCGGAAAGTCTTCTGCTGTTCTTTTTATGCTAGAAGAAAACGTGGCAGAGCTGCTTACATTGGAAAGATGCCGTAGACCAGGATGTATGAAAAACTTTTTGGAAGAAAACCGAACCGGGTGTCGTTTGTTCCGCCATTGATGATCATTATTAATGACGAATAATCCTAAACACGTGGAGACAAGTGAACGTTATTTTTTTACCCAAATTAGGCAATAGGCCGAGTGAGCTACTTTAATGCAGCAGATCAATAAGTCTTACATTATTTACTCTCAGAGCCATAAAGAGACTAATGGATGTCTACATCAGAGAACAGAGAAAACTATCTAACCCTCTACACTCCAGTCAGTTTGCGTACAGGAAAGGCAAATCTACAAAGGGCACTCTTCAATGCCTGGTTAGGAAGAAAGAAGGTGTCAAAAATTTAGCTGTAACAGCGTTTTGAAATAAATGTAAACCGAACAAGTAGTTTTTATCTTATAAATTTATTTAGTTAAATTCTATATTGATTAAACAAAAGCTTTAAGATTTTAGAAGAGCAGTCAGAAAATTGAAATGTCGGTCAGAGAAGAAAATCGGAAGAGCCACATGCTCAATAGTTTTTATTTTTTTACATTGCCTCTGTAAAAGATGGTTGCGTTCAAAAGGTTAGCGTTCGGAGTTCAAAAGGTTAGCGTTCGGAGTTTGACAACTGTAGTTGGGACGTGACAGTATTGAAAACTCAACCAACACCTGGATCAGAGCCATATCGAAAAGTCGTTTTATAACATAACCTTTTCTAGATATGAGGGTTTCAATAACTGAGGTCAAAGGATGTCCACAAGAAGAAATGCTATCACCCTTTCTGTGGTCATTAGTCATAGATGGTCTACTAGACGATCTAAAGAGATGATGTTATTATACCATGCTCATGATATTGCGAACATTATCAGCGGCAAGAATTTCAATACTGTTGTAGTAGAATGGTGATCACCAGAAGGGTCATCAATTAATGCCACTAAAACTATGCTTAAGACGCTTCTACCAAAAGAAGGCAACTGGATCTGAAAACAATTGTAGTGAAAGGATCTGCAGTAGTCTTTTCCAACGAAATCAAATATATTGGATTGGTAAAAAAAAAACTTGAAACCTACCTGGAATTCTCACCTAGAATCTGCAACGGAACGTGCCACAAGAGGTCTGTGAGCAAGCAGATGTCTCTATACTCTATGGTTAAACAACCCAATAATGATTTAATTTCTATAAACTATGATGTCTAGACCTAACGTTATATAATGGGACATATTATAGTGGCCAAGAACACTTGAACGAACTACGATAATGAAGCTGCAGAGATTTCAAAGAATTGCATGTCTCATTATAAGATGTGCTATGCGCATTCAACCTATTCCTATTTTATAGGCTAAATTAGAGTTTTCGCCATTAGAAGTCGTCGTAGAAAAGACGGATACTTAAAGCTTGATTGCAAGTTTTAACCGGGTGACCCTTTGTGATATCCAAAAATGCTTGACTCAATAAGCAATTTAAATGTTTTCTTTACTTAACAAATGTGATTTTGACGAAATATAATCCGAAACTATTCTGATAGTCAAGCTGCCATTTAAAGCACTCTCCTTGAATACTATGGATTCGAGTTTGGTCAAATGCCGCACGTACTTGCTCTTATGTGCGGTCACAGCTTCAAATAAAATTTGATAAGTTTAAGAAGAATTTCAAAGTTTTTATTCGATTTTTGTGACTTAATTTTTTGAAAAAATTACATTAAATAATTTTCAGGGGAAAAATTTAAACGCCATTTTATTTCTTCAAAAAATGTTAAAAAGTGTGAGTTTTTTTTCAAAATCAACTTCATCATATCAACTTTTGTTAAAAAATTAAAAAAAATAATAATAGAAGAATGCAATTCTTAGAACAAAAATAACCTCCATTTAAAAATAAAAATTAAAAAAAAAATTCACTTACGCGTTTTCGAAATATCGATTTTATTAAAAATTTTTTTAAAAATATAAAAAAAAGTTTTTTTTTACTAAGGTTACCTACATCTTCCTGAAAATCAATTTTGGTTGTCATCGGTTAACCAGTTCACGAGAAATTCGAAAAAAAACGGTCCTATGGAAGGTACCGTTATTAGCCCACCATTTATTTTTTTTTCGTCAAAATATAACGCTTATCTACAAAAGCCGCTCCCTCACTTGTAGGTGCGGTATCGTATCTAACTAAACTAGAATTAACTTTCGGTACTTGGAAAGAACTATTCTATTCAAATAAATGTCCGGAATAGGCTTATGTGGATCAGAAAATAATTCGCAGGGTAGATATTCAACAATAATGAAGGTGTTTGACATCCTGCATTCATCGATGCATTAATGCGATTCGACCCACAAAATAGGCAAATTATGCCTTTATAAGTGCCTCGAGCTTATTTGTGAAAGGCTCCTTCTCTTGTACTTGGGGATATAAATAGCCATTATTGAGTCTTATTTTATTATTTAAATTAAAAATATCCTCTCTTTGGTTCTAAATTCTAGAATAGTTTAAGTCCCAGAAGAATGCAACAAAATTGTCCAATAAAATTGTAAGGTCTTATACATCTCTTTCTGTACCACATCAAGTACACGCAACCTTAATGGATTTACATACATCGAGGTACATTTTCGTATCCAAAATTGACTTCAAGACTCGCACAGCCACTTGTCGTGAAAATGCGTCAAATTCCTTGAAGATAACCCAAGGCCATAGCCCATGCGCGGGTTTACATCAAAAGTATATGGCATGGCGGACGTCATGCTCCCAAACGAAACATCGTTCCGTTGCTTGTTCGAGCTCTTCTAGCCCCGCAACCGCCAAATGTAAAAATAAAGTCAGTCTTCGATGAAACATTTGTGTCCTGTACAATTGTCACATAACACAAAACGTAACGTAGCCGAGTGTTTGCCCCAAGGAGTGATGACATCTCTGGTGCGCTACAAGTTGTTTGGGGCATGTATTGTGTGTGTACAACGCCATGTGACTTCGTGGAATTATACTTTGTGTGGAGAAACCGACGATGACGACGATGACGACGAAAACGACGAAGACGACGACGACTACGCTCTGCTGTTGATCCTATCAGTTGCGTCACTCAACATCAGGACAGGCCTCATAGACCAGCTGTAGCACAGTGCACTCGTGTAAAAGAACGAATGACATCGCGCATCATGTTGCATGTGTAACATGAAAAGAATTTTAATTGAAAACATCACAAACGTTTGTAACGAGGTGTGGAAAATCATTACAATAATGTTAGCAATCATTGCAGATGGGTTTGGTCTGGAAGTGGTTAAAGATTTTCAAACACAAAGCGTTCAATGGAAATGGGTCTCAGCAGTTAGGCTGACAAATATTAGAAGCTTAAGCTATTTTCTAAGCAGGATAAATAGGAATAGAAAACAGTCAATTAGCTTGCCAAATAATCACTAAATCATAAGCATAGTAGCTAGAATTAATTTTGGTTTCAAAATGGAAAGACAAAGTATCTCTTACCCAGAGAAACATCTGTTTTCAACAGAGGCATATTCGGTGGATTGTTATATATTTTATTATTTATTTTATATGTTCATTAAAAAAAAAAAATTGTCCTTCATATGTATGTATTTACACAAAAATAAGAAATAAGATACAAATTATCAAAGGACTTACCCATTAGTCTTTTGTTTCAAAACATGTTCTACAAAATATGCCAGAAACTCTCTGATCAATTTCACTTCATAATGTTTGAATTCCACCAATTTACTCTTGAAATACCTTGAAAGATTAGAAGATTCATTTTACTGGTTTAAGCCAAAAAAATAAAGAAATTTTTTGATAACGAAAACTTTAATTGCTTTGACTAATAATTGAAAAACAGCAAAAGTATTAGGGCTTAAAATTTTGTACTTGTATTATGAATATCAACTTTAATGGATGGAAAATGTATAATGTCAAATTTAAGCCTAATTTTCGTTCCTAGTTGTCCCGGTGCAAGTGTCGGGTTGGTCGAAATTCCGAGAGTATTTCTGCCGTTCAAATGTCGATGGCAAACGAAACAAAAGTGTGAATGTTATAAAACAACCTTGGCCTGCAATGTTGTAAGATGATGTTAACTCAAGAACTAGAAAACTAGAGAAGAAAATTAGCTTTTATGTGGGTGTGGAATGGTGAAGGTGGAGGTGGATTTTGAGCGTGTAGAAAACATGCACTGAGTGCCACAAGAAGAACATAAACTAGTTGAATTAAGAGGGGAATGCAACATAGTCCCGAATAATGATATTCCGCTGATTTAAAAACTTGTTGGACTTGTGACTTCTTTGTATAAAAAATGGCCACGACTGGGTCGCACGTACTTGCTCTTATGTGCCTATTTACATTGGAAAGCATTGTTTCTTTGACAGAAACACGTAACATTTACGTTGATAATAACACAGTTTGAACTTATTATTACCAAAATCACAATACTTAACGGTTTTTAGTAAAAATGAAGTACGCCATCCTACGTTTTAAATAACAAAGAATTTATGAAAAATGTATTTCGAAAATTGTAGGACCGGTTTTGATAAAATCCTGTTTTTTATTTTAGTTTTTTTGAAAAAATAAATAAATTTATTTTTTGAAATTTTGGTATGCAGAACTTATTTAGCTATCTAGATCTTCTAACATATAAAATTTGAAAGAAATTCAAAGACCCGTTAACGAGAAAGCCCAAAATTAAAAAAAAAAAAACTTTCTATGAAAGGTACCATTAATAGACTTTTCCGGTAAATTTTGTTCTAATTAGCTGATAACTACTACCAACAAAAACATTTTTCAAAATTTTTCATCAAAATCGTTGGAGCCGTTTTCGAGAAAAAGAAGCTTTTCCTTAATCGTTATACTACAGGTACCGTTATTTTTAGCCCTAAAAATAAAATTTCAATTTCCCCTCTGATGAATACCAAGAAATACACAAATAACAAATTTGAACGCAATCGTTCAACCCGTTTAGGCTGCAGATCGATATACATCTGGACAGACAGACAGATAGACAGACAGACAGACAGACAGGCGGACATTTTTTTCAATGACTTTTTTAGGCTTCTCTACGATGACATGTTTAGTTCTTATCTCAATTTTTTTTATATTCACGAATCCTGAACTTGCCTCATAGTCCCTAAATCGCAAGTAAAAACAGGAAATCACAAAATCAAGAAATACCTCAAAATGAAATTCCGCTTCTTTTTGGAACTATTTTACGGAATTTTAAATACTTTTATAAAAAGTATACTTGTTGATTTTTTTATGATTTTTTATTGAATTTTAATTTATAACTACTTAAAAGCTAGACAAAAATCTTAAATCTAGCTAAAACTATCAACTCAATTAAATTACTGGCCCTAGGCGGATGCTCTAAATTAATCTTTTACTCAATTTAAATTGCCTTTCCTTGTTGATTCTTATGATTTAATGTACAAAACATGCAACTTCGTGAGGGATGAATTTAATATTTAAATTCAACAAAAAAAATTCATTTTTTTAAGAAATCTTGAAATGTTTCTGCATTGTTGATTTAGCAAAATAATTTAAAAAAAATACAATTTTTACGACGAGTAATTTAAATTCTAAACTAGGTACCTATTTGGCAGTTTAACCGAATAGAACTTTCAATTTTAATAATAATTCTGAAATTGTATTAAAATCTTATTGTTTTTTATGATTTAGTATACCTAACCATAAACAAAACAACAATTTTACAATTCCATACAAATAAGAATTTCAATTTCCTGGGAAAATGAATTTGGAAATTTATTGCCTTAAATGAAGGGAGACACTGGGTTATTTTTGGCAGCTGGAAGACCATCTGATTTTTTTAATTAACTAGCTTTACGCTATATTTCCACAGGCAATATTTAAATTAATAAATTGTTACAGCAAAAAGGCAGGCTATAATGGGTGGGCCATACATTTCTGCCAATTTCAATTGTACAAGCTTATTTTCAAATAATATTGTTGTTAGGCATTTAAAAAAATGCCAATTATTGGGTAGGCAATATGCTATTGCCATTGCTTCAGCGTCTCAACTAGGCAATATTAAAACATTGGCAATGAACTGGGAAATTTATTGCCTGACAATAGGTTGTAACTTTATCAATACCCGAAGAAGCTAATATGTTAACAATTGTAGATTTATCTTCCGACAGCAATTGGAAATCTGTTTTTCGAAATATTTAAACAATCAAATATGTAAGTTATTGCCAACGGATATAACAAAACTTCCTTCATATGTATGTATATGTGCATTGGAGAAAATGATTAGGTCCTTGATTAAGACAAGACACTTGCATACATATTTTAACGATAATATTATAAAAATTGTTTAAATTTGTTTATGTACATACATATGTATGTATGTAGAACTTACCCCGTACAATTTTCTTAAGACACGTCTTCTGCACACAATAGAAATGTTTGGAATATTCTTAGCAATTTTCAATCACATTAATCTGCCGATCTTTGAACATCATAAAATCATAATGTCTGAAAGTTCCGCCACTTAATTCTTGAAATTGATTGCTTGAAAAATGTAATTAATTTCACATGTTTGAGTATGTACATAATAAAAATCTATTTTGAATTTTTCTGTTTCTGAATTGTTTTGAGAACAAAAACTTTTATTACTTTGATTATGATCTGCAATTGAAAGGCAACAGTATATTTCTATTAAAAACTATATTTTTTTTTATCCACAGCTGAACTCGCTTTGCGTGCGCGTTAATTAATATACATATTATTCGGAGAATATTTTATACAGCGTTTCTAATGCTTATTTATCACTCGGAAACAGTATTTTTGAATGGTAAGATCGTTAGACAAAGAGATACTCTAATATCTCTCTCTGTACCCTTGGTAACGTTTACACATTTCATTGGGTATGTAAATATCATTGAGCAGTTAGGGCGTAAGAGAGTAACACAAATAACCTACTAAGGTAAGGTACATTCGCTTTTAAAATGTTAATACTAATGAATACATAAGCTTTGAAAATGCAGATGTCTTACGAATTAAAAGTGGCGGCAAAGTTATATCAGTTATTCCATTGTATTTGAGAAGCACGGATTGGCAAAATGATTTGGAAAAAGTTAAAACCCTCTTTGCTGAATAAAACATACAGAATCCCATATTTTTGGGTGATATGAATGTGCGATTGGGCAACCTACAACAAGATTTAGACGAGATCTATCAATCAACATTTACTGTAGGTCTCGAGATACAATGTTCAAAAGATGAAATTGTAAATGCAAAAGGGAAGGAGTTTTTAGAATTTTGAATTTTAGAATGACCACGGACTGATAATTTTAAACGTTAGGACAAGAGGAGACGAGAAAGGCAATTTCACTTACATAAGTAATAATGGAAAATCGGTTAACGATATATGTGCGTTATCACAGGAAATATTACTAAATGTTGAAAGATTTAACGTCGAAGAAGCAATTTGGTCGGTACACCTGCTTAAAACAAAGTACTGTTGTTTCTGAAATCGGCTTTAAAAATCTTTTGCCAAAACTTAAATGGAAGGAAACTGAAAAGATATAATTACTAATGCGAAGCAGGAAGAAAAAAGCTTTCAAAATATTAAACACATACCGAAAAACAAGAAATGATGATGATGAACAAAGATATTTGAGGGCACAAAAAGATTATAAAGTTGTTTGCAAAATTAGTAAAATATTATACTATCAAAAAGTAGATTTCAGAATTAATACCGTTAGAGACAGTAAGGATTGGTGGAACCTAATAAAGGAAATAAGAAACAAAGGGGAACAGATATACAACGATATAAGTGCTATGGAGTTCAAAACTTATTACACAAATCTTCTAAATCCAAATCAAGTAGCCACTAACATTTTATATGTGAATTTGGACAGACCGTTTTCTCTAGATGAGCTTAAGCATATGCTCAATAACGTAAAACTGAACAAAGCACCTGGAGAAGATAGAATAACGTAAAAATTTATTGCAAATGCAAGCGATGAATTTCTTGAGGATTTCGCAAAAATTTATAGCAGAATGTTGGATGAATGCAGGGTGGAAGAATCTTTTACGAAGTCGATAATTTGTACGATTTTAAAAAAGGTGATTGTAGTGATCCCAGCAACTATAGAGGCATTTCTTTCATGAATTCCATAGCAAAAAACATGATGGGAGTACTAAATGAAGGGTTATACATCTGGGTTGAAAGAAATAATACCAGGCTGGGTTCAGAAAACAATACTCTACAATGGACAATATTTATAACTTGGCTTCAATCGCTCACATCAAGTTCGCAGAAAAAAGGAAAGTGTACGCATTCTTTGTAGATTTAAAGGCAGCTTTTGACAAAATCTCGAGGAAATTATTGAAGTTTAAGCTACGTGAAATGGGATTTTCCAAAAAATCTGCTGGAGAGTGTATATTCTAACACACAATCTGCAGTCTGGACAGGAAAGGAGATGTCAGAATATTTTCAAACACATTTTGGGGTGAAGCAGGGATGCTTGTTATCGCCACTTCTTTTTGCACCACTTTATGTCAACGACTTACATGAGCACATAGGAGGAGGACTAAATGTTGAACAACTAACGAAACGAATTTTGCTGTATGCTGACGACATGGTAATCTTAGCAGACGATATTGAAGTTATGCGTCTTGAAGAGTACTGCGATAAATGGAGTCTGGTAGTTAACCTTTTAAAATCAGAAATGATGGTTTTCCGAAAGGGTGGTCGGTTATCAAATCGAGAAAAGTGGATCTTCAAAAGACAGGAAATTTGTATTGTGACGCACTACACTTACCTAGGTGTTCTTCTGACTCCAAAAATGAGTTTTGCAAAACATATACAGAAAAGAAACACAGCAGCAACGAGTAGTTTCAACGCCATATGGAATTGTTTTCTTAACAAAAGGAATATAACCCTTAGCCCAAAGTGGAAACTCTTCTTGGCAGTATGCAGAGCTATTTAAACTTATAGCGCTCAATCTGGGGATTTGGAATGTTTGAAGAGGTCGATAAGCTACAACGATATTTCCTTAAAAAAAAATTAAAATTGCCGTCAAATACTCCTAGCTATGCCTTATCACTTGAGACTGGAGCAGAAGATGGACATTTTTTCACACTGGATCTACACCTTAGATATGTCAAAAAATCAATGTTTAAATACAGCAGTACCAGGCTACCACATCAACTCAGTCTAATCCTTTTGGAAAAACAACTCTTTTGGGTGAAAGAAATAAATAATATGGGAAACAGATTCAGCGTACACTGGGACCAGACCATATGTGAAATAGTCTGGAACAATAAGAACTTACAACTTCTCGATCGACTCAAATTAGAGGCTCACCACGAAATAGAACGGAGAGCGAGGGAAAGTAGCATAAAAATTTACAAGTACTTAGATTACTCGCAAGGTCAAAATTATATTAATGGAGATTTAAACTTGGATTTTTAAGGCTAGATGCGATCTCACTCACTTCAATGGAAACAGATTTGGAGAACAGGAGTCATCTTTATGCAGCATGTGTAATATGATGGAAGAAGAAAACATTCAACATTTCCTCAGAAGATGCCCCGTCCTTAGGGAATTCAGATTACGATACTTTGAAAAGAAAGTGTTGAATGAAAACGAACTAATAACAATTCTTAACGGTGGAAACGTGACAAATTGGAACAGATTAGCCAATTATATCATTGTGGCAATATCCTATACAAAACAACTTGTAACAGAATTCAATTAAATAAAAAAAGAATCAAAGAAGCTTTTTATGCTTCTTATGTAAATAAAGTAAAAGATAAAGTAATTACTTCAATACGAAAAAAGTACAGTACAATAATATCAATGGAAGTTATCAATTACCCGACAGACGACTTTTATTTCATTGTCGTAAGGTTTTTGTTTTTTTGTTTTTTTAATTTTTATTTACTTTGAATTGAATTATAAAAAAAATTAAAATATGTATGAAAAGGAAAAATGAAAAATAAAAAATCATCTATTACTACAATGCCTTGGATCAGAACTTGAGGTAGTTTCCCAAAATTCCAATTTTTTGCCTTAAATAAGACGCCTGTAGTTGCTTCTTTGTTGTGATGGCATACCCTTTCATAAGATTACAATAGTTTTCAAAAATAAAGAAAAAAATTGGAAAAAAAACACCTTAAATGTCTTATCAACTCTACCTGAATACAATATATTTTCAGTTGCCCATCAACTTTTGTTGGTATTTGCTAATCCTCTCTGGTCTCTGAACTGTAAATTGGACACATCCCAAGCAAATCTTTTTTTTTTGAAAACCGTATTAGAGTCTTTCCAATTAATTATTGAAATTACCATTCAAATCCCGAATTCAATAGCAAACCAATACAATATTACCTATTGTATCTCTGAGGTCGTACCGTAACACATTTTCCAGTCTTTTGTTCTAAAAAAAAAAAATTTTTGTATTACCGCACCAGAAATATTGACCAACCATCATCATCGCCATCACCAGCTTCGGACAATGAATGGCGACTTAAAGTCTGCTGGTGGAATTTTTATGCAAATAACCTAAAACCAAACCGCATTCAAATGTGCATTATAATAGAAATAAAAATAAAAGCTGTCCATATCCATATCCACTGACATAACATAAATGAGTTCCAGAAACGGTCCGACAATCTATTGATGCCAATAGGTCGCCGTAACGCGAATACAAATATAAAAACTGAAAATTATTTTTCACTTTCATGCGATGATGTGTATTTTTTTTTCTTTTTCTTTTATTATATACATAGTCTTGAACATTAAACTTTTGTTGGAATCACCAGACCTGGAGAACAACGTGTTGTGCTGGTTGCACAGGCGCACATAACGTATGCAACACGAATAAACAACAATTTCTAATTTCGCTGAATTTTGCTCACACAACATATCGCACGGATTAGGTGCACGTTACATGGTCTTTAGGCGGCAAATTAAAGTCCCAGCAGCTTCACGATTGTGACTTTGCAAGGAAAGGAGAATTTCTACAAAGGAAATAGTTTGCAGGAACTGAAGATGTTCGAATTCACTCGAATTCGAACATAAAATGGGTTTTTCAACTGTCAAATTGAGGATGGAATTGCTTTGTTAATTTTTGGTAAAGTAACGAAAGAACATTTGTGTTCACATGACTTAATGGCAACATGGACACAAATGCCCAAAATGGCTTCATACGCTTATTGGTGGTAAAAAAATAGTGATAAGCGGCTATTTGACATTTAAAGAATTAAAAATGAATTTAACCTTCACTTAATCCAATTTCTTGCGAATACTTGTTTGTGAAATTCACCTATTTCATCGGCACACGTTAAAAACTAAGAGATCCACTGCAACAGCAGGTTGGATCGGACAATTTTCTGTCAACAGCTTTTCCAACGACACAAACGCTGGTGGTGTTAGAGTTTAAATATCATTAGAAGCAACGATACAGTTGATGTTGCCTCAAGTTTCGTTCATTTAAAGAATTTATCTCTGCCTTTTCAATAGAAAATTCAACATCAACTTTAACCACATCGGTTAAGGTATTTTCCCGTTTGATAGGGTGAAAACATCGCAATGCTTACAAGTCTTACAGGTTCTCCGGATAAAGGGGGCCCCCGTGAATAAGCACACGGAAAAGCAAACAGAACACGCTATCTTGTTATCGATCGATTTATCGTTTTCGCTTTTTGGCTAGCATTAGCGAAAAAAATGTTACCAACTACACTCCATGTGGCCAGACTTCACTATGCCGCTGATACTTGCAGCACACTTGAACTGACATTAGAGCTCGTAAAATGAGCAGGGAAACGTATTGTTGGCATTATTAATCCAATTCGAATGGATTTTGGTCGTTGTATGTTAATTTCAATCGCAACTGACCTGGATACCGCTGGTTGATGTGTCTCTGTCGTACAGAACGACAGGCCATTGGAGTTCCTCGGGATTGAGACAAAAGGTGAGCAGGTTTCCTTGCTAGAGCGCGGTGCATAAATAGTTATAGTTGGTGTACTTTAGCCGAAGCCGAGTTATGAGACGGAGTACAGATGCATAAATTGTAATTGACCATTTTGCCAGCTGACGGGGGCACTAGGGTTGCATGTGGGGTAGCAAGATTCGTTTTCTTTAGTTCGGAATTAATTGCTATGTGTGGTGTTGGAGCTGATATTAGTTTTTATTGTTTAAAATTTGGTGTTAATTAAATTTTATAGTCGAAGCCAAACATAGAGGTGTTTTTGAATTGCATATGTGCTTACCATGGATGATTAGCTAATTCATTGCACCTAATTGCATGTTTAAATAATTCTAAACGAGCATCACCCCAAAACGATTCTAAGGAAGTTGCACGTCATACAAAAAATATTAAAATAAAATCTTTGTCAAAAAGACGCCTGCACTTAAAAAGGATTAGCACATAAGAGCAAGTACGTGCGACCCAGTCGTGCCTTTTATTTCATATAAAAAGCAAAGAAAAAAACAGTTTTCTCTCTTGTAATGATATCAGAATAACAAACAATAAACTACTACAAGAGAACGAGAGAAAATACGGAAAAGTTGGTCGAAGAGCGATGAATATAATGAAGAATTAAATGGAGGGATCAAAGAATTCATCGTATGTAAAATTTAAACTCAAAACAGTTGATTATGAATTGTCAAAACGTAAACATTAGTGAATGCACTTGTGTGCAGCTTATAATATATTTTATGAACATTTACAAACATTTTTACTAAATTTTAATTTACTTTCGCAACAGTTCTTATTTATGAATTGAATAGAATTAAAATTTTTAAGATGACATTCTGCACTCTTAGTACTAAGTGCAAAGATTTCAAAGTAATAAAGTCTGAAAATAAGTAGAAACAGTGTACCGTGACAACCGATTTGCGGTTTTTTGAATGGCTTCGGAAGGCGCCCTGAGATAAGAACATTTGTTAAGCTTAGAACCTTATGAGCGGCTGCATTCCAAAATAAGAAGATATCTTGATGCAGTAATTTTAATTTATCTAATGATGCAGAACTTTAACAGGCAAATTAATAAACGTGGAATAGCGTTAGGTTAGGCCTTATTCCGTGGACTTAGTGCAAAATGTTATCAATATAACTTATAAAAAAATGTCTACTAATCGACGTTTCCTAAGTTAAACCACCGAAGAAGGGGGATCAGCGAAGGAATTAGAACCAGATGTGTCAAAATTATTCTGAAATAGATTATTAGGTGCGTTCATTAATGTGACCTTTATTATTGTTTTTTTCATAAAAACAATCCAAATTTGAGAAACTTAGTGTAAATTTCAAGTTACTGAACCAGCATTTTACTTATTGAAGTAGATTTTCTTAAGGGATTTTTGGCCACTTTACGGTTTCACGTACATTTTGTTTATATTAATGAAACATTTTAATCCGTAGCTTACGATTTTTTCCATGGTTTAGTTGTCTCGTGGAATAAAGTTGGAATAAGCGGTGTTAAATAATAGTGATGTAAAAATATATATTTCACCTGTCTAAGCTTAAAGTAGCATTAATTAAAAATTTAATTAGTAAAAGAAGACAAAATACCAACAAAAATAAAAAAAGCTATGTGGAGAAACAGATCGAGCTGGCAGAATTAAGCTGTGTTGTCAAGAAGCAGTTACAGGGACAGGAAAGTTCGGTTTTAAATGCTCTGGTGAAATATAACGGCAATCTATTTCACAACATGGGCTTACATGGAAGAAGTAAGGCAAACTATATTTCAGCTGTGTACATCAGTGTCATAAGTCTAAGGAAAACATTTCCTGAAGAAATCTACATATCTTTTGCTCCTAAAAGTTTTATTCAACACCTAAATAAGTTTTTTTATTACCAGTGGCTTTAGGCCATAAAAGCCAAATATCGAACGATCAAATATGCAAATCTTATTAATTCGGCAGGGGCCTCGCTCTTAAATCCGATTCGAATGTTAAATCGTTCGATAACGGATAATTTTTACTCAGGAATCCCAGATTCGAAAAGTAACATCCGAATTGGATTTTCTTCTTTTTTCATCATTCAAGTATTCCTTGCGAAAGAAGAAAAATAAAATTCGGATATTCCTTTCAGAATCTCGGATTCCTGAGCATCAATTATCCGTTTTTGAAGGATTTAAGTTTCGAATAAGATTTCAGAGTAGGGCCCCAGATTTAGAAAAAAAAATCGAATTGATGGACATGTTACAGTGATAGAAACCATGAAGATTATTGTTCCCCGTTAAAGGGAAACTTTGGCCTTATTAAGAGTGTTAACTCATTATTTTACTTAAAAATAGAATCAATAGTCTAACTATTGCTCATTTAAAGGCGATTCTACAATTAGAGCCAATGCTAAAGAAGTAAATGCAAGGAGACTGTCGGTGTGTTGAATATGGTTTCAGATTACAAATGTTCTCGATCCATGGGTATACCAAATTTTAGTTTACGGCAAATCTTCCAATTGTTTATCTACTACAATATTTTATTTTATAGTAAGGCTGAAAGAAAGCCTCCGTGTGGGCAGCCTTTTGTTGTTTTGTTTGTTCATTATAACTTCTGATCTCATTGAGTTATTAATTACGATTTTCAATCCCTTCAGTTAAAAGGGTGTTAAAATACATACCGAAAGACTTAGGATATGTACCTTTTTGCTCAGTTTCAGAAACAAATATTTGTTCATAGTCTTGTTATATAGAATATTGCCTACTGGAATACTACTTCTAAAATACGTTATTAAGTAAAGGCAGTAGTTCCACTTTTGCTTTTTTGTAAAAGGGTTGGGGACTTAAAAGGTTAAAATGTGCCTATCGCCTTTTTACTTTTACCTGACTGATGGTGGCGGCTATATTCCAGTCGTGAATTGTATTATCTATAATTTGTTCTACAATTGGTCATTCATCATTTCATTTAAATTCATTTTTATTTTCCGTTTTTCTTAAAACTAACTTAGAGCTAGACAAAAATCTTAACGACTAGCTTATATATTAACTTAATTAACTTACTGTTCCTATGCGGGCGCTCTAAATTATTTAGTATCTTATTTTACTGCCTTTCGACGTTAGCCTAACTTATATTTAAAAAGTTCAACTTTATTAAAATGTATTGACCCCGAAAAGTGTAAAAAAACTGGGTTGCGCATCAATTTTTCTTTTTATTTAAACTTAAAAACTACCTTATAGCTAACTTAATTTACGACAACTACTTAAAACTAGACCATCCATAGTAAACATTTTTTTTTTTTTTTACCTTACTTAACTTAAAAAACTACTTTAAACCTATGTAAGCCGACCGTTGGTGATAACCCATATCGAATGACATTATCGTTCTTGTAAAAACCAAAACTAGTTAATTTGTTTAAATAATTCCTTACGGTCTCTATCAGATATCACCCTACTGAACGCTCTGCTCCGCTCTCTGCGATGACGTCGCGATGATAAAGGAGCTGCCTATCAACAGTTTTGCGGCCGACGTGGTAGATAAGCGGAATCGCCGATCCACTCTGTATCAGCCATCGACTGTCTAAATAGAGAAATGCTTCTGCCGGGATGAAACCGCTTAAACGCACACTCCCAAAATATTCGTTGTCCTTGCAATGTGATCTCGAATCAGCTTAATAAAAATATTATCTATCCTGTTTATATTGGCCCCATTGTATAGGACCTCGTTGCGATAGTAGTGTTTGTACTCCGACGCTGGTGTTCTGTGTAGTCCAAGACAGGTACGAAGGCATTGTCTCTCAAACACACGAATCTTTTCCATTTTAGATGGTGCAACGTTGAACCACACGGGGCATCCATAGGCAATCATTGGCCTAATGAGGGCCATGTAGCAAATCACCTTTACCCTGCTATCAACTCGGCTGCTATAAAACAATCGTCTTGTCAAGGCAAAATCTCTCCTAGCTCTGGCCAGAGCAGCCTCTACATGTCGGTTGAAATTTAGGAAATGGTCCAACCAGATGCCAAGGTACTTTACTACACTTTTACTCTACAGTGGATGTCCATGTGGCCCATCGATCACTGGCTTGCGCCAGATCTTTCTCGTGTCCCTAGAAGCTCTAGACAAAGGGGTTCTAAACAGGATAGTTTCACATTTCTGATAATAAATTTTCATTTTCCAATAGTTGGAATATTGCTGACTCTTGTTGAAGTCACTCTGCAAGAGAGTTTTGATAACCTCGACTGTTGGACCTGTTCTGTACGCTATTAAATCGTCCGCAGACGCAATTGCTTGAGTAAGATTACCTATGAGATCGCTGGTGCACATTTTAAAAAGAATCGGTGAGTTGCAGAACATTTTTAATATCAAATACTGTGGTAGAAGTTACATTGCCACTTTTGACAACAAACTTTCTACCATTAAGTATGTCATAAAGCATATATAACAGTGGTTTACTTATGCCCCAACTGGTAAGCTTTAGATAAAGATTTTCTAACCATACGGTGGCGAAAGCCTTTTCCAAATCAACCAGACAGGCACCTGTGCATTGATTTTTAGCATTGTTCCATTGGACATCAAACACGAGCTTAGACGCGACATGAATTGCCCCGCTTTAAAGCCGAACTGGGTGTCTGGAATTATATTTTTGTCCTCCACCCACTTGGACAGACCTCTATTGAGAACTTTTTCGAATACTTTACTGATACTCGGAAGAAGACTTATCGACCGGAGATTTGCCGGATTGGAATTATCCTCTCCCTTTATCGGGAGAGGATGTACAACAGCTGCCTTCAAACTCACTGGATAATATGCATTATTCAGCGCGTTGTTAAACAGTTTAGTGTATATGTCTATTGCATCCTCAGGACGATGTTGTAGTACAATGTATTTTCTACAATTGGTTAAGTGCTCTTCATTTTCTATAAAGCTCATAGAAATTCACGATGGTATTTCTATTCGATTTTCTTACCATCTACATTGTATCATTCACCGTTTACCATCTACCATCTGCCATCTACAATTTACCATCTACCATCTACCATCTACCATCTACCATCTACCATCCACCATCTACCATCTACCATCTATCATTCACCATCTACCATCTACCATCTACCATCGACCATCTACCATCCACCATCTACCATCTAACATCTACCATCTAACATCTACCATCTACCATATACCATCTACCATCTACCATCTACCATCTACCATCTACCATCTACCATCTACCATCTACCATCCACCATCTACCATCTACCATCTACCATCTAACATCTACCGTCTACCATATACCATCTACCGTCTACCATATACCATCTATAAGGATTAAGTACCATATACCACAACCACATTCCATAAAATTCGACGGATTATTTTTCAATCATGGAGCATTTATAGCCTCACTTAAGCCTTATATTGTTTACTCCGATTCTCGGTATCTACTGGACCAATACGTTCAAGGTTTGTCTTCAGAATGTTTTTTGTAAAGATTCCAGTGGTTTTCCATAGTAGACGTTTTAATTCTGTGGTCGGACATTGAGTATTCGTTGGATACTTGACCTGCCTGTCTGATCTGAAAGATATTTTCTTAGGCAGTGAATGAATTATAAGATAATTATTATCTCCCCTTTTCTCAAACAAATTGTAAGAACAACAATCTGTCAAAAATTTGATAAACTAGTTAAACCATTTAACTTAATAATCAATAACTCGAAGAACCACAATTGTCTCAAGAACCTTGAGAATTCCGATCTGCTAACCGAACCTACTATTTTATATCATAATTAATTGGCAAACTCAATTATTAAATCATGAAAGGCAATTATACTTCTTTTTCAAAAAAAACAATACAAAATTCAATATCCGTTTTACTTAACGTGGCAAGTATACACATAAAATTCGAATGAGGGGTGGCACCACAAAATACCTACTCATAAATCCAATCGCACACCATATTTGTATCTGCAAGATACTTCTTATTTGCCAGATTCGATACTAGAGTTTATCTACACGATCTGCAAATTATTCAATTTAACTCGCGCCCTTGGTGCATTTTATCCCAAAAAAATTACGGCCTCCCGTTGCTTCAATGTTGCGTCAGTTGCAAGCTAGAAATAAATTGTCACTAATTGTGGAAAATTACCATTAATTCACCTGTTGCAGCTTGTTACTGAATTTATGCGAGATAGTGTCCCAAATCGAAGCCATAGATTTCAAAACATTCGGTGCCATTGTTTTGTGGTGGAGCTGGAAGAACCTCGAAGACATGTCTTGAAAGCACTACCGTTAAACCACGATTTGAAGCATGAATTATTAATTCCACCTGTCATATTGTTACGAGTACCAAATTGGATTAGTCTTGTGGCTGCAACTTTTTCGGTTGTGGGTACCTCCAGGAGTTGCATAGAGTTAAGGATGGATTTTCCCTTGGAAGCCCGTCTTAAAGACACGTTACCCAACTAGGAGGCGAACCGTCGAAACGCAAAACGCGCATTCGCCTCAAATCGTTTTGCAAATGAGAGCAACTAGGTGCTGGGCTCTGTTGGTGGCGCAGGTAGGAGGAGGTAGCTGATGTGCCACCGCGCAGAGGTTAGCTCGATTCCCTAGGAAGGCTGGTATAATACGCGCCGACGCCGAATGGTTGTCGTGCGCCTGGAATATTTAATCAGCGAGTTGGCATCGAAAGTACACGTTGTTAAATTATTATTACCGATGTTATTGTTTTGAACGAGTTTCCTTGTGGCGCGCGCATTTTATTTAAACGGAAAACAGATCGGAGCGCACGTCTGCATGCCAATCGCATTTCGCTTGACTCGAGTGGACAGATGCATGCACCAGCACCTATTATTCGTGTGAATTTGCATAGAAATCTGTGCAGAGATTTTGGTAGTTTATTTCAATTTCTTGTGAGGCTGTGAAAGTTGAATAAAATAGAAAGGCTCTTGAAGGCATTGTTTCGTTTTTTTTTCGAAAAGAAATCCTCTAATGTCTGTCTGGATGAAGCTATTGGCGGAAATATTTATTTTGTGTCATCGTTGATGAATGGAACTTAAGTGTTATTTTGGCTTTCTATGATTAAGTTATGTTCATCAGTTTTAAGATCTTTTGATTGCTCTGAAATCTTTCAGTTTTTTTTTTTGGGAATTGCTTATGCGAGAATATGAGAAATTCTAAATAACTGAACCCTATCTAGGTAAAGTCCAATACATGTTAATCGTTCGAATTCGGCGAAAAGATTTAAGTTCCAATCCATTCTTGATGAATCAAAACGGATAAACAGTAGTGAAAGTCAGGAGCCTTGGCTTCTTTAAAAGTTACAGTTATGTCCTTAAAGATTCAAGTTGGCATGTGAGAAAATTTCCAAAACTGAGCACTGTTCTTTTTCTTCGATACAAGTGCCATTCATGGATGATGGCATGGGGATATGTTTCCACATAAGGCCTTTCACAATTCATAGAGTCAACTCGGTTTCTCCCAATAGTCGAACCCAAAACCATATCGACGATTTTGTTTTGTAGTAACGATGAAGGAAATCACTTTGCAATGTAATAAAGAAGTATGGACGCAGAAACTGATTATCTTCAGAGATGCTGACCGGCCACATTCAGAGGATTCATCAAGCAGACCAAAATTTAATACCTAAGCACTTTTAGTTTTGCAGATACCCTTGAAGACAACAGCTTAACTATGAAGGAAATTTGTAATGAACTCATCGACAAAATTAAGAGCCAACTCATGAAGTTGTGGATATACTTAGGGCCCCCCAATAATTGCAGAGATAAACACCGGGATTTTCTCCTAAAAACGACAAGCCAGTTGGGCTTCATGGCATAACGGCTTAGTCCCTGAGAACAGATCCTGAAGCAGGAGCCTATGTTTTTTTTTACTTTATACATAAGTCTGTTTAAAAAAATTATTTTTCCCAGGGAATCGAAAAACCGAGTTATCATCAAGATCCCTAAGAAAGGCGATATGAAGAACTGCAATTGCCGGGATTGACGATGTGATGACTGCCACAGTGGGTATAAGCGAAACGACGATATCTTATTCCTGGCAACCAAAACCAATGCTCTTAACCAAATGTGTTAATTGCTACTACAGAATGGAGATCCTTAAAGATTAACGCTATCAAAAAAAAAAAAAAAAAAAAAAATGGAATGGAGATGCGGCCGGCTTAAAGATTAACGCTAAAAAACAATTTACAACTTCTAAAGGATATCGATATTCACAAATCCTCTGGTCAGGATAGTATTTCCGATATTGTTCTGAAGAAGTGTGCTTCCGCGCTGGTAAAATCTCTGTGTAAGCTGTCCCTTTCTGAAGGTCTCTATGCGAGAGGATGGAAAATAGCATTTTTGGTCTGGCCCGTACCTAATAAAGGCGTATCTTCATCCCCTCAAACTACCAACCAATTGCACTTAAATCCCTTCTTCTCAAGGTCATGAATATGCTGATAAACCATCAGATTACAAAATATCTTGAGACACGGAAACTTCTTATTGACAGGCAATATGGTTTTCGTAGCAATAGGTCCACTGGTGATGTGATGATATGGTGATATCTCACCGAACAGTGCATTGAAACTTTACACCGTTTTGGAGAGAGTTAAGATTATTGCACTTGATATTTCAAAAGCATTTAATAGAGTTTGGCATCAAGCTCTTTTATCGAAAATGCGTGCATTTGAAATCAATGAACCTCTTATTCGATGGATTAGAAATTACCTTTCGGACCGTTCGATTCAGGTAGTTTTGGACGGTTTCCAGTCTGATAGTCACAAAATAAATACTGGTGTGCCCCAAGGATCCGTTTTGTCTCCGACACTCTTCTTCATTTTTGTCAATAATCTTTTGTCTAAGACTTCAAATTTATTAGATTGTACTCAGCTTCTCATATTCGTTTCCAGATTCACTTCCCTGTTCTTCGGATGTGGAACTACAACGGCAGCGTATGATTAGCTCATTAAATTCCGACCTTGCCAGCATAGTACAATGAAGAATTTAATGCTTCAATATGCGTCTGTCTTTAAAATATAACCTATGCGTGCTTTTGGGATCGATGATACTCTAGTTCTTTGGATTAGATTATCTTCTGGAAAGCTACAAGTTGTACAAGAGGCGTTTAAGTCTCTATTTTTATCTCCGACTCTCTTTTTCATTTTTATTCCTAACTGTTTTGTTCACGATCATACCCTCAGTTTTTTTATTCATTCGGTGATTCATGTCCTTCGCCTTGGGACGTGCAATCGCAATAGGACAGTATGCTAAATTCCAATTTGCTTAGCATTGTTAAATGGGGTAAAGGAATCGTGTGGAGTTTAATGCTCTCTGGGTCGTTAAGGCTTAACAAACCCCCTATGTCAATGTCCATAAATGGCATTTGTATGAATGAAACAGAAAATCTTTCAGTATATACTTAGTACGTATTGTGAAGTTTTGGCCTGGGTTTCGACAAATAAAACTCAATCAAAACTCTAAAATAATATAACAAATCCATTTATTTTATGAAATATAAAGTCTTTCAGTTTAAATAACAGCAAATTTAGCTTATCCACAATTCAAATACGTACTTCAACACTTTTTATTAAATCTCAATTCAATCACTATTTACTAACGCCTCCAATTCCACTTTTGAAAATAAATTAAACCCTCAATGCCATCTACTCTTGTATTTATATAAACTTGCAAACTTCTGGAAGCTTCCGTCTCGTTCTGGCATAATCTAAGCTTTCGGTTGTTTTAGTACAGTTCGGGTTCGAATTAGTACATGGAGTTCGAATTAGTACTCAGTCACAGTATGTTAACAACGGTTTTCGTTGAAATGACCATATACTTAGACAAAAAATGCTGCTAAGAAGGCCACCGTAATTTTCTAAGTATGTTTGACAATAAAACGGGAACACATAACCCCTTTTGCACGCTTATATGCATATGGCGTTAATTCCCATGCCCTTAGTTCATGGCCTTCGAAACATCTTCTTTGATTTGTTTTAATAAACGTTTGTTACGTTTTGATTATTTTCAATAAAAGTCTAATAAGAACTGACAAATCTAAGTAATTGAGTGAATCATTCGATTGTTAGAATTCATTTATAAAGAATACATTATCGGTTCTTATTAAGATCATGTCAAATGCCTGTGTCACTCTTATTAATATCACATTTGTCTCATCTTCTCTCTGCAGCTTTTACAGTACATATCATATTACAAAGCCTAAAAAGCTCCAGATAGTAGGACTCCGGAGAAGTTTTTACAGTCAC
The DNA here is from genome assembly GCA_963971375.1 of Platycheirus rosarum. Lineage (NCBI taxonomy): Eukaryota > Metazoa > Arthropoda > Insecta > Diptera > Syrphidae > Platycheirus > Platycheirus rosarum. The sequence goes on along the minus strand of OZ020509.1, from coordinate 122,258,425 downwards.
AATGGACAGCCTCAGGCTACATGCCATGAAAATTGATCCAAATACACTTAACTCGTTGGAAGCGTATAACTATAATAATAATAAACAATCAAATATGCAAATTCAATTAAAATTATATCGAACTGGTCGCTCGAAGCCAATTTTGAAAACATTTTTCCTGGAACAAGTTTCTTTTGATTTGATTTTCTTTTATTTGTGTAAGCAACTTTTTTATTGACTTTCTATTGTTATTAATTGTTATTTGATATGATTCCGGATTGACCGTTAAGATGAAGTCCTAAGTTAAAGGTTCGAAACTTTATAGTATTTATAGTTATTAGCTTAAGTATGCATATTAAGAAATGCAATAAATACTCTTGTATTATTATTAGGAAAAATATCTTTAATCATTAATGTTATAAAGTCCAGATTAGAAAAAAAATGGAGACCTTTGAAGCTTCTTAAGAAAATAGTTTCTGTAAAGATAAGAAAATTTATTTATTTTAATGCGATAAGTGCAACTGTTTTAGCCACTTAAAAGCTCATTAAAATTTCTTTACAATGCTCCAGGCCGACTTTTTCTGGATGACAAAATTCTTCAAAGATGGCAACAGTATTATGAGACACTTAAATCAACGAAGAAGAAGAAGCTATCACTGCTGCGAAAAACTCAACAATGGAATAAGTGTTTTTGCAAACCAAATACTTAAAATATTTAAAATATTTAAGTTAGCCCGAAGATGGACACACTATCTGAAATGCGCGTCGCTATTTAAAATAAAAAATAATGTTGTAAAATATTTAAAAACCTTTAAAATTAATAGAAATATTATATTATAAAATGCAGCATTGGGAAAGTAAGTATAAAATAAATTGCACGACTGGATCGCACGTACTTGCTCATATGTGCGGTCAAATCTTCGAATAAATTTAAAAAATGCACGACTAGGTCGCATGAACTTGTTCTTATGTTAGATAATTGCTTAGTGGCTGCATATGTGAAAATCAAGATCGGTGGGCATCTGGTTTTGGGCCCATTCACCGAGCATGTGACGCGCTTGATGGTCTTTTGGCTTCAATTCTTGCACGAGTTGGATTTTGTAAGCCTGCAAACCAAAATCCTTCCGCAAAATCTTCCATAAAGTGGATGGGCACATCTCAATTTGTTGCCCGCGATGGCGGCTGGACTCATTCGGGTCTTCTTCGATGCTCTGCTCCACCGAAACGAACCATTATTTTGGTAATAAATTTGCACAATTTGCAAACTTGTTCGGGAGTAAGTCTATTCATTATGAAATGGCAAACCAAACTGAGCATAAATCAAGTGACAGCTGTCAAAAAGGCCAACTCTGCAAGAAGTATTGCCAGATTGAAAACCACACGTCTATTAAAATAAAAAAAATATTTTTTTTTAGAAAATTCTTTCATTTTTTAAATTAAAGTTTTCGCGGAAAAACTAAGTATGCAAAAAAACTTGAAAACTTAATGTCTTTGGAGGAAAAAAAATATTTAAAATCGTTCGACCAGTTTTTATTTTGAAAAAAACTTTTCGAAAGAATATTTTAATTTTTTTTTCTAGAATGTCATTATAAGGAAATCTGTAGTTTTCATCTGGGAAAATTATTTAAAAAAATTCAATCAACCCATTTTCAAAATATTTCGAAAAGCATTTTTTTATAGAAAATTTTAAAAAATAAGAAGAAAAAAGTTTTTGAAAATTTTGAAATGCAATATTAATTAAATTTTAAATGACTTCCTGTGTATTGAAATCGGGATAATAGTTTACGATAAGACCGCATTTGAAAAAAAAACGGTTATATGAGAGGTACCGTTATAGAACAAAATTTAAAAAAAAATCGTTCTAACTGAAATATGTATTTTTGTAAAAAACAGCACCCTGAAAGTTTTATCAAAATCGTTAGAGCCGTTTTTGAGAATATCAAACTTTTTATTAAAAATTGTATGGCAGGTACCGTTATTTTTCGACCTAGATCAAAAATGAAAAACGAGAAACTACCAAATAAATACTAAACACCAAGTTTGAAGCAAATCTGCCCATCCGTTTAGGCTGTAGAGGCGCGAACAGACAGACAGACGGACGGAATTTCCGGACCCACTTTTTTCAACTTCTCTATAATCGTAATGTCATGTTTTGTTAGATTTTTTTTGCACGAATCCATAACTTGCATTATAGTACCTATAATCGCAAGTAAAAATCTACTATTATCAAAAAAAAAACCATATTATTTAAGAAAACAATGTTTGTAATAAACCTTATATTTATTTACACTTTCTATATTTCCAAAAAAAAAGTTATTCTAGATATTATTCACCTTGCAACTTTCTATTCCTAAACATAAACAAAAATAGCTGTACTGAATAAATTTCAACAAATTCGTTTGAAATTTCAAATCAGAACAAAATATTAAAATCAGGCCAGTTTAAGACGTATATTAACTCCAAGGACTGCTCCGTAAACTTAGGACAGGTACCAGTGATGTAAAGAAATATTCAAGTGATAACTTTTCTTTAGGACTTGGTACCAGAGCTGGGACCTGGCCCAGCTAGACCGGGTACTAGGCTCGCTAGTACCCATGTGAAGAAATTGAGCGTAACCAAAATTATTTCAATAAAATGATAAAACGAACTGTTTACTGAAAAGGCAAAAATAGTAATTAAGTTCAAATATTTTATTTCCTAACGCACCATTCATCATTCCCGGAACGGTAGCGGTTCGAAATTCTGGCTTCAAAATACTGCTTTTCAAATTTGTGCTTTTAAAACTGAAGCGGCTAAGATGGGACTATCAGGCAATGAGGCCAAAACAAATTCAAAGAAAGTAATCGAGAAAAAATGTCTGTCTGTCTGTCTGTCACTTCCCCTGTTACCCCTGTGGGTTCGTGGATGAAAGAATATAGATATATATAGGTTCGTGGGCAGAATTAGCCTATGATTGTGCGTACCTGAGGTAAGAGCCCTCTAATCTCACCGCCCTATAGAATGGATGCAAGAATTATTCTATGGCCGGGTTCTCGGAAGTAAAAGTCTTCCAATACCAAGTCTAGTTAAGCAAATGCTTCACGATCCGTATGGAACGGCTGTAGGAAGGTTTGCCTCTAGGCGGGCAGCAGGAAGAGTCCGGGTCTTCACCGTAGTTGATAGGATTATCTTAGATCTGTTGTCTTACTGGATGGTGTGCTAGCGACATTATGGGGTCGAACCACAAGTGCGTCTCATGAGAGACGGGCGAGGCCTCACCTAGGGTCTAAAAGTAGGTACCATGGGTTAACAGGAGCCCCGGCTGATTACACGAGCCTAGCTCGGTAGCAGCTGCCTGTTAAAACTGAGGTAGGCCCCCTTGTGGGAGCTTCATGGGGGTTATGGTTACTTCAAATGCGGAAGCGAAAAGGTATCTTTGGTTTCTGGGAGGATGGTACGGCTTCGTAAGAAGTGTGTGTACATTGTCTTATTTAACCTTGATACTAGGGGTGTTGATAGGCCCTGCTTCTTAGCAAGGAGGATGGATTTACCATAATAAATTCATTATTTGCTACTAGAGTGGTTTGGCAGCCCACTCTAGTTGATAGTGTGGTCTGGCCTACCACTCTAGAGGTTTTGTTGCGCCCCAAGGTGACTCCAATGTGGGTAGGCCCACCGTGAGATTAAGCCTTAATAGGCAGGTGCTCACGTAAAGCCTCTTCACGATCTGTCTGTCAGTATGTATAACGAGCTGCAGCCTAAACGGCTTATGCGATTATCTTCAAACTTAGTGTGTGTGATTCTTTTGACATTACCCAGAGGGGAAATTGAAATTTTATTTTTAAAATAACGGTACCTGCTATATGACCGTTTAGGAAAATCTTATTTTTCTCGAAAACGGCTCCAACGATTTTAATGAAAATTTTTGAGAATTTTTTTGTTGGTATTGGCTATCACTTGATTAGTACCACATATACGGGAAAAGTCTATTAACGGTTTAATATAACGGGTTTTTTTAATTTTTGGCTTTCTCGGTTACGGTTCTTTGGATTTCTCTCAAATTTTATATTTAAGATCTAGTTAGACGAATTAATTCTGCATATCAAAATTTTGAATAACTTTTTTTTCTAATTAAAATTAATTTTTGAAATTTATTTTTTTGAAAAATCAATATTTTGTAAACTAATCAAAACAATTATTTTAAATTTTATAATCACATGTAATTTAATAAATTCTAAAAAACTACATACCAAAATTGAAAAAAAAATATTTTCTTTAAACTGAAAATAAAAACAGGATTTTATCAAAACCGGTCCTACAATTTTCGAAATACATTTTTCATAAATTTCATGTTATTTAAGACGTTTGATGGCATACTTCATTTTTACTAAAAACCGTAAGTATTGTGGTTTTTAATACTTTTTATAAGTTCAAACTGTGTTATTTTCAACGCAATTGTTTCTGTCAAAGATCTTGCTTTCAAATGTAATTATGCACATAAGAGCAAGTACGTGTGATCCAGTCGTGCCAATTTTTTTCCTTAACTATAAGGTTTAGCAATTTATCACGAAATGCATGTTCCACCTTAAGAAATTGTCTTCACATCAATTGAAAGACATCTTGACTGTCACATCTGTCATATTTGGACATATTACATGGAATAAGCTGTTACAATTTAATTTCATATCGACCAAAGCAAGGGTGGTCCTCAAAACCAAAGTCTTCGTGCATGATAGGCAATTATACCCAAAATGACACACAACCCAAAATACTAGGTAAAACGGTAAACACGCAATTTAGGCCACTGATGCGTATTAAATCTTTCGTAGTACCGTAATAACAAGGTTTCCTTCATTAACACGTTTATTATGTTTTTTTGTTTTTGTTAAGGTGTCTCAAGCCAAACATAACCCTTTTTGCGTGTTCTCAAGACATTTTCGTGGAAAACAAAAGAAAAAAAGAAAAAAACCTTACTTCCATGGCATCATGGCATCGCCTTAATGAACCTTTTATCTGCGTGAAAAAATCTTAATTTTAGTACCTGAATCTCTTGGGATAATAACATGACTTGCTCATGAAAAAAGAGCTAGCTTGGCCTAGAAAGGTATCGATGTACTTGCCAACATCTGGGAATTGCAACTGCAAGGTAGACACTTTCGGATGCAAACTGGTTTTGTGCACGTTCGGCTACTTTCATTTCAAGAAATAAATTGCATTTGCATCTGTTCCTGAATTTTTGGGGTCAACCATTCGACTTAAGGGAAAACCAATGGAATACAAGTGGATCACTAAAATTACGATCCCAATCACTCTGATGAAAGCTACGATGTTGGAAGGCCTTTCTTTTGAAATTATAACAAATTATTAGAACAATAAAACAAGACAGATTGGATCAGCAGAACTTTGAAGACCTTTGTGGTTTGATGTGCAAAGTTTGCCTAGTGACTGGAAGTAACTTAAAATTTGTTGTTATTACATAAGTTAGTAAGGCGAGGTTTAAAATAAAAATAACGATGGCTTTGTTCAAGGCATCATCACAAACGATTTTGATTAAGTGAAGAGAAGAATGTAGTTTTCAAAATAATTACTGGTACTTTTTACCTTGATGTGAAGTTTAAATATACTTATAACAAAATATAAGCTTTAAATACTGTATTACATTAAACAAAATAAGTGGCTGAAGCGTATTATTTAATCCTGTTCGTGCTTCCTATCTGGCTTATAATAAATATCTGACGGATGTCTAAGTTGTTGAAGTACCCTCGACACTCGAGGTGTAATTATTGCTTTTAAAATAATTATCTATCATCGAAAAGTAGTTGGATCGTTAACTATCAATAAGCTTCATGTGTTAAAAAGAGTTTGTTTATATCTATTGGTATCCATGACATTGTGAATGACTTGTCAGTGCCAAATTGATTAAGCGTCATATGTAAAGATAAAAAGCATTATTCACTAAAGTCTCAACTAGCATTAATGAAATGTTGTAAGACATGTTTTGAGATAAACCGTTTTTTTGCCAACATTTTTTTAATTAAACTGATGCTAAAAAAACGTATCTTAGAGCATACCTACCTGAGGAAAAGTTGAATATTTTCTGTTGGTGTGCCCCGAGGCTCCGTTCTGTGTCCGATTCTTTTCTTCATTTTTATCAATGATCTTGGACAATGGCATGGGGTATGTTTAGGTTTAACGACAGAAAACAGCATTGAGTTTTCGAGGCATTAAACTCCACATGATTTCTATTATCCCAGTCAACCATGCTGTGTTAATCGGAGTTTAATGAGCCATTGCAATTATACATCCGAAGGCGAAGGATGTGAATCGCCAAACGAATATGACAAGCCGAGGGTAGAGTCGTCAGCACAACAGTTTAGTGGATTGGAAGTAACAGGCAGAAGATCATTTATAATAATGAAGAAAAAAGTCGGAGACAGAACGGAGCCCTGTGGCACACCAGCATTTATTTTGTAGGAATCAGACTTGAAATCATCCAATACAACTTGTATTGAACGGTACAGAAGATAGCTTCTAATCCGACGAACAAGAGTATCGTCGATCCCAAAAGCACGCATTTTTTAATGAGAGCTTAATGCCAAACTCTATCAAGCGCAATAAATAAATAAATAGTAATAATTTCACCAAAGCGATGCGATGTAAAGACTTGTTATACTGTTCGGTGAGACATGCCATCAGATCAGCATTGGAACGATTTCTGCGAAAGCCATACTGTCGGTCAAAAAGAAGGTTTAGGTCTTCGAGTTATGTCTTGAGCTGATGGTTAATCAGCGCTTACACGACCTTAGAAGGAAGGTCCTAAAGTGATATGGGTCGGTAGGAGGAGAGGAAAAAGGGGTCAACTTTCTTAGGGACTGGCTGGACACATGCTATTTTCCATCTTCAAGGAAAGATTCCAAAAGAGTAGCAGCGATGGAAAAGCTTACCCAGTGGTTTTGCCAGTGTGGGGCCCCATCCGGAGCCAGCGGATTTGTTTATGTCAAGTTTTTTGAGAATTTTTGCTAATGTATGAGTGTAGGAATAAATTGCACGACTGGATCGCACGTACTTGATCATCGGTCACATCGTCCAATAATATTTAAAAAACAAGGCTAGAAATACGTAGATATAAGCTATAAGGTACATTAAACAATAATTTACTTTTTGAAATAAAATTAATGAAAATATATAGCTTAATTATGTTTGGTGAATCGATAAACTCATGTTGGGGGTATTCATGGAATTTATTTAGGATATTATGTTCCTGCCTATAATAAGGTTGAAGGGAAGGTAGGTACTAAAATTAAGATACCTATTCTAACCACTGTGAAGCGAGTGGTAATAGAAAATATTAAAACTTAACACAGTGGTTTTTTGTATGCAGGTGTACAATTTTGTTTTCTTGATTGAAATGTTTGCATTCAGTAGGTAATCGAGTATTTTTTATTTGGGTGTTTATGTGTTTATCATAGGCATCCTTATTATTTATTCTGTATGTTGTGTGCTGTTATGATCATATAATGCTTTAAAATAAATAATAATAAAAATAACGAAGTCGGGGACAAAATGCCTACCTTGTTTTTGTTTCCTTGAAAATATGACGGATCCCAAAGTCGTTTGACTATTGTAAGAAAATAATAGAATGTGTTTCCTTTCCCATTTCTTTTTCTAAACATTTGTTTATATTTATTGTAAATGGTTCCCTAGTATGCGACCTTTGAATATTTGGAGTTGATATATCATCAACCCACAAAGAACAATGCAAAACTCAGATAATTCCGACGTTTTCTGAAATCAACCAGCAAACTCCTCACAAGGATAAGTTTAGTGAACCACAAAAGCTAAAAGATTATGAACTCTGATTTTCAAAATTATCGGTTAAGGTTTGAGAAACATTCAATTTAATTTTTTTTTCATTTTTATTGAATTTATTCTAGACACAATTCATAAAAACATTTAACTAACTGGCCCAAACGGGCGCTCTAAGTTATTCTTTATTTATTCTCTTTAAACTTATACCTTTTGGCGTAAGAACTACATACCTACATATACAATACATATATATTTTTATTACTTTTTGTTTAGTTAGAAAATGCAAAAAAAAAACTATTTTAGTTACCTAAAATTAATTCTTCATTGTGTAGGTTACTAACAATAGAAATTCATTCCTGTTCTGATAAATATTAGATTTAAAGTATCTTCGTAAGGCTAATTATTTGCATTTATTCCTTAGGAATCTTTGCCTTTCTGTCAATTTCTCCGTCATATACTTTATTATTACCTTCTTCTTATATTTTCCAAAATTTTGTCTAGCACATATGTTCCTCCTACACACCAGTCTTCTCTTCTTATCCATAAAACCAAAACTCCTGAGACAAAGCACTGCCTAACAGTTCTTTGTCATAGCAAACAAAACACCTTTTGAAATCTGATCCCCAGAAAACAAAGTCTATGTTTGGTAATGAATGATAGATGCATACGAAAAAAAAACTGTATCTATCTACCTGCTTGACATTAATCTTAAATATTTCTTTTATTTAATTCATTACGCAGAATTTCATTCATTTGCAAAGAAAATGAAACAAATGTGCACAGTTAGTTTCATTGTTAAAAAACATTACTACCATTGCACTAGTTTCAAAGTTCCACAAAGTGAATTGCATTTAGATGCAGAAAAGAAATGCCATAACAGTGTACCCAGAAGTTCGTTCAGGTCTGATTCCCGAGATTTATTTCAAGGTCTGTCTCTACACACTGGCAAAACTTTTTGTTTGGTTCATTCAGATTTATCTGCAATCGCACGACATGCATGGTTTTCAAATCTTTATTTATGAAAGAAAAAAAATTGTTAAAAAAATGTATCTTTTTCCTTTTTGTGGCGTGATATTTAACTTTGACGTCAATATGCACTTGTTGCGGTTTTTTGCTGCCATCGTTGGATAAAATAATTCGTTCATGCTGTCCCAGATATGTTTGATACTTTGAGATCAACCTGTGGGCTTGTGTATATCAGAACAACAAGTATCTATAAGGCTAAAGGTTGTTTTGAAAACAGAAAAAAACTAGCTTAGTTTGGAAGTGCAAAAAATGAGGAGTCAAGTCAATAAATACAATCTTTTATTAAAAAAGAAGTTCGTGCATCAGCTCTTTTGTTTTAATTTATGTATTGAAGTAAAACGATGCGAAATAGGTTGTAAGCGGCATTCACAGACTTTGATATTAATTTTATTCAATTTTTATGATATACTTAGATCATTGATGTAGAAAAATATGTGAGACCTTGGACATGGAAATCCAATTCACAGTCAACTTCTTCGGATAAATTCTGAATTATTGTTAAAAATTGCTAATTCAACAAAACAGATGTCACATTAAAATTGCAAAATGATGCAAGTTGATTTTTTCTTTGTGATTTCATGAAACTCTTGACACAATGTAAAGCTTCTAATAAGTCAACATATTATGAATCCCCCGATTAAGTTTTGAGATCGTGATTGTGCATCTTTTTTCTAGCCATAATGCCTCAAATAACCAACCTTCAGAATATCTGTCAGGTTTTCATTTTTTTTTTCAAAGAGGACGTTTCACATAAAATGTCATCAAACGTCTAATTAATCTTAAAAAAGAAGTTGGAAAAAACAGTTCTATGGAAAAACGTGCAAATGATGGTCTCATTGCAATGACACTTGCAACACTGCAACATGAATGGCAGGTGACATTCTCTGTTGTGAACATCATCAAGTCCATGTTCGTTTATCGCAAGCGGGTGCAATACTAATGAGATAATAGTTGCTTCCATTAAGGCCATGGTGATGTACGTTTATAGCATTTAGTCTTCCAGCAGTGGTTCATTTTAGATCGATTCGTTAAAAAATAGATAGATTGATTTTCAACAAAACAAATGAGCTATTGGATGAAATACAGTAAATTGCAGCTTAGAATTTCAAGGACATTTTTAAAACAATGGAGATTCTTTTAATAATTTGTTTGTATTTGATTATTTTCGTGATCATTTCATTTTAAGAATTTCTTGATGGATTACTCCAACAAGAACAAGTGAAAGGATAAAGAACAGCGGAAAGCCCTCCGACCTCTTCGCAGGTACACTTAGAAGGCCTACAAAAAGTTAGTTACTAGTTAAGTTAGTTCTTACACCAAATGCGAGTACTTTCAAAGGTTACAATCTCACCACTAACTCCAAGACGAAAGAGAGTCAGGTTCTTCCTTTTGCCGACATAAGGGTATCAAGCGGCTATAGTGAATTACAGCAATTATTTAATTAATTATAATTGAGCTAAGAATCCGCGATGAGGTTAATAAGTCTATCCTAGAGAACAACGGAACTTGCTGATAACGCCTAAGGCGCTGCTGTTTGAAGAGCACTCGTAGGCCTAAGCGTTGACAACACTATTATCAGCTCAAAGTAGTAGCTTAAGTGCTTGATTCAGCAGTACTAGTTAGAGAAAAATTCAAATACTTCAGGTACATTATTCTTCATGTTACCAACCATTGAAGCAACAGTACACATCTACACAGGCCATTCCAAAATGGAAAATGGTGTTGACTGGGGATTTTTTTTCAGAACCTCTCAGACTATTCGGTTCAATTAGAATTCTTGACCATTACTGTCTTCCAGATTTAGGTTCTAGCGCGACAATAACAGCTGCTAAAAAAGTTTTTAATGTTGCACTCTGACATAATCTTTGTTTGCGATCCGTTAAATCACGAGTACCGAAGAAGATAGAAGAATGAGTTGTACGTGCTGTAAAGCAGCATAAGCCAAAAAATTTGGGATTTAGAAGCCGGGGAGACCTCATTTCCCATGGAGTGACCAGATAGATATGGAGACCTCCGACTGCTTGGACTTCAAAATAGGAGACGCCCGGCTAGAGATCGAGTCGGCTGTGGAGGCATATTAAGCCAGATCAAAGAGCACTCCGCTATGTAGCGCCACCAAAAGTCAAGTAAGTATGTAAGTAAGTAAGATGAACAAAAAGTTTCTGGCTCCCTGCTCATAAGCATCACAAACAAACACATAAAGACAGAAAATTGAACCCAGCATCGACGAATTTGAGGCTGCTGTGATGAAGAAGTGCACGAGGCCACTTCGAACTTCCTATTCTACTATCCAAGTATACAGAACTCAATCATCTAAGCCCTAAGAAACAGGATCCCAGGAAGACACTAACGATTATCTAGACAAACTCTGGGAAACGGATTGTGGAAATTTAAGAAACACTTTCGGATGACTTAAAATATGTGAATCTGCAGGAGCATATGGGAGATGCAAGGATTTACAAAGCAGTTTGCTAGATAAAAAAAAATAAATTCTATGCAGAGAGAGGATTAATAAAATAAATTTAGCTATAAATGTTACGTTGGGATGTACCACAAGGGAGCCATCTCGGCCCTATATTTTTTATAATTTATTCCCGATATTTCTTTAAATGCAAAGTCCTTGATATATGGTGTGAATCAGAATGTAACTTATTTAAATTTGTTATCCGCATCTAAAAAAAAGTCTTTCATGACATTTCTTGTAGCCATCGTTGTATGTTCAGAAAATTAAGTTATTCACTGCCAACTTTATACCCACAATTCCTAGAATCAAACAAACAAAATATATTCTTACCTTACCTGTTATTGCAGTCAATAAATCTAAGATATCCATCCCATTGAGCTTCTTTATTACCCTATCAGCTTATAAAATTCTTCGCAATTCGCACTTCACTCAATACAGTGTGACCAAATGGGGGATTTTAAGTTGCGTTACAAAGTTGCTTCAACATTTATCTGCCTTAACTCAATGGGTGGCTATTAAGTTTTATGTAGCCACATGAACCTCAACGTATCGACCACTATACTTCAGGCCTTTCTTGTGGAACTCCTAATTCTATAATTTTTTTCTTTTAAGGAAGTATAATATATATTCACTATAGTGTCCGAAGGATTTTATAACTTAAGGGCCATTGAGAAGATGTTGGTTCGTGCGATGGTGTTGGACCAATTAATTTGCATATCGTTTTTTAATATGAAATATTTCTTGAAATACCATTTTTTATAAATAAGGTTTTGCTATAGTAGCTTAGGAACGAAACTATTCTCGATTTTTAAATATTCTGATAGAAATTCATTTCAGCAGGAAAGAGACATTTTAATCCCAAATCCGAACTTCTGTGAGTTATTTAAATAGCTGCAAAACCAAGCAAGCCAATTACAATGTTTTGAGATATTAGTAAGACTTTCATGACGAACCTATTTACATAACATTAGAAACTATCATAATTAATTTTCTATCCGGATACCTAATGATCGTAAGTGACTATCAACTTGTCATCATTCATAACACCTGTCTAAATACGCACCCACATATGAATATTTCGACTTGAAGTTGGAACAGATATATTGCTGCATTAAAACATTTATTGTCCGTTCCACTGCTTCAACCTATTAATCTGATAAATTTATGATCTTAATGCTGCTTATCTTTGCCATTATTGATACTGATTTGCATGAGTAGATCTACGATTGTTTATAATTTTATCAGACGATGTTTATAACCACCCCACTTCAAACACAAAAAAAAACAAGGTTACGAATCCAGACAAATTTAAATTCTACAAGATGATGTAAGGTATGAACTCCAACTGGGATGATCGGAGATCCATAATTATTGCAGCCAAAGTTTTCTTCTTCATTGCACGAAGGACAGAAGGTGTCGATTAACATTTGTTTTGAATGATTGCAAATCCAAATACAAAGGAAAATATGGCCGAATACTCTATTCCAAATTCGTGTTGTTCGGCTAAAAAAAGAATCCCTATATTTCACGGAACGTCCGAAATTGGGCTTAAGGGTAGACTGATGAGCATTCCTTGCGAGACGAGTATTACGGGAGAAACTTTTAAGGGGAGAAACGCAGCTGGCTACCTAAAGTGAACATTTTTACTTGCGATTATAGGGACTATAAGGCAAGTTTTGGATTCGTGAATATTAAAAAAATTGAGATAACAATCAAACATGAAATTACGATCATAGAGAAGTCTAAAAAAGTGATCGAGAAAAAATGTCTGTCTGCCTGTCTGTCTGTATGTATAACGAGCTGCAGCCTAAACGGCTAATGCGATTATCTTCAAATTTGGTGTGTAGGATTATTTTGGCATTCCCCAGAGGGAAATTGAAATTTTATTTTTAGGCCTAAAAATAACGGTACCTGCCATATGACCGCTTAGGAAAATCTTATTTTTCTCGAAAACGGCTCCAACGATTTTGATGAAAATTTTTGAGAATTTTTTTTAATGGTAGCCAACATTTGGTTAGAACCGCGTATACGGGAAAAGTCTTTTAACGGGACCTTTCTTATAACGGTTTTTTTAATTTTGGGTTTTCTCGGTAACGTCTATTTGGATTTCTGTCAAATTTTATATTTGAGAAGAGCTAAGTAGCCTTATTAATACTGCATATAAAATTTTTTAATAACTTTTTTTTTCTAATAAAAATTTTTGAAAAATCAATATTTTTAAAACTAATCAAAAAAAATTATTTTAAATTTTATATCCACATGTATATTAATAAACTCTAAAAAACTGCATACTAAAATTTAAATAACAAAAATTTTCAAAAAAACTAAAAATAAAAAACAGGATTTTATCAAAACCGGTCCTGCAATTTTCAAAATAATTTTTTCATAAATTCTATGTTATTTAAGACGTGTGATGGCATACTTCATTTTTACTAAAAACCGTTATGTATTGTGGTTTTGATACTTTTTATAAGTTCAAACTGTGCTATTTTCAACGTAAATGTTACTTGTTTCTGTCAAAGATCTTGGTTTCCAATGTAATCAGGCATATAAGAGCAAGTACTTGCGACCCAGTCGGGCCCATTTTTTTACGAAAGAACCGATAAAATAACAAAATACATGAAACATTGTGCTGGTGTTCGAGAGGGGCAATTGTTTCTGAGACATTTCTATTTCCTATTAATCTTATCGCTCTTTTTTGTATTCTATCGAGCAGGTGTAGCGACGTTCGCGAAGCACTTGCCCAGAGCTGTGAGTTATACTGGAGTTTTAAGCATATAAACGCTTTTGAAATTGTAGCCAGATCAGAAGGGGAAAAAAACTCCTTGCAGTTATAAATCAGAATTTAATGAGCTTATGATACGGTACCGTTGCGATTGTACGTTCGACGACGAAGGGCGTAAATCGTTGAAGGAATATGAAAAGCTGAGGTTAGAGTCGTCTGCAAAAAAGTTTAGTGGATTAGAAGTAACAGACAGAAGATCATTTATAAAAAGGAGGAAAAGAGTCGGAGACAGAACACAGTCCTGGAGCAAACCAGCATTTATTTTGTAGGAATCAGACTTCCGTTCAATACGACTTCTTTTGAACGGTCCAGAAGATAGCTTCTAATCCAACGAACAAGAGAATCATCGATCCCAAAAGAACGCATTTTCTATAAGAGAGCTTGGAGATGTCAAGAATAATCTTACTTTGACCAAAGCGATGTAGACTTGTTCCACTGTTCGGTGAGATATGCCATCAGATATCCAGTAGAACGATTGCTGCGAAAGCCATACTGTCGGTCATAAAGAAGCTTTTGGTCCTCGAGATATTAGTTAAGCTGACGGTTAATCAGCGTTTCCATGACCTTAGAAAGAAGGGACGTAAGAGCTATGGGTCGGAAGGTGCAGAGGGAGGATGGGTAACCTTTCTTAGGGACAGGCTGGGCAAATGGTATTTTTCATCTTCTAGGAAAGATTCCAGAAGAGAGGGAGCGATGGAAAAGCTTACGCAGTGGCTTTGCCTCAAGATATTTCTTTCGCTGAAAATTAATCAGCGTTTTTATGCCCTTAGTAAGAATGGATGTTAGTGGAATTGGTCGATAGTTTGAGGGAGAAAAAAGATTCACCTTTTTTAGGAGTGGTAGCACCTGTTTGTTGGCAGTGTTGAGTTTGCCCGAAATCGGGCTGCCAGTAGATTTGCTTTTTCCTTGGAGCTGACAGCAGGTGTATCGTTGAAGACAAGCGTACGAATCGATGACGATTTAGAATTCAGAATATCCAAAAATTTGTACTGCTTATAGGAAATTGCAGTATTTTTTGCCGCTTTCTCATTTTTTGGCTTTCTTGTACTGACGGACGGTTCTCCTTAGTTTTTTTTTCAATTGGTTTTTGTTGGCACAAGGAATTCGCAGAAATGACATAATGATCAGGCGTGCCTAGAGTCAAAAAACACGAATGGTGTATTTATCAGGATTGGTGGTAAGTAACAAGTCCAAAGGGTTGAGGGTTGGACTTGCAATGTCAGGAATACGGGTTGGCTGTACCACGAGCTAAATTAGTTGATTCAACTCAGCAAAATCTCATAAAACCTTCCTTCGGCAAAGAATAATGGCACTAAGTTGTATCCATGCAGGCTGAATTCCGAGTGGTCGGTATTTTCACCTACTTGGGTTTCAAGACCTACGCGGCATAGAAATTCTTCCTAAGCCCACTAATATTTGCACAGTCAACTTTGAATGTACTTACCACCTTAAAATAAAAAAAAAAAAAAACCAAATCGGGTAATAATTATTTATAATGAATATCCAGCTAAGTCCCATTTGAGCTTTTCAATAACAATAATTGTCACTAGTGTTATGCCTTAATAACAATTCCATCCCGGATAACTCAGAGAATATTAACTAATCCATCCGGTAACGAAAAAGTTGGACATAGGGATTTACCGCAATAGCTAAATTAAATCGTCTGCGAAGAGAATATATAAAAATTATTTTACAATTTATATTATTATTATATTTAGTTTACAATTTAAATATAATAATATTTTAAATATAATAAAATAGGAAAGTTTTGTATAGAAGACAAGTTCGGTATAAGAATGTTTTAAATCTTAAGCATGGATCTTGCCTTTTTAAAAAACAGAATCTATGTGGTCCACGAATTCAAGACTCCAAGATTTTTAGATTTGATAATCAAAAATGATACTATATACATGGTTAGTACGGCATTATAAAGTTTGCCTGACCATCTGAATGTATATCATTATGTAGCCTATAAACGGCTGAAATGATGATTTAGTATATATGTAGTTATTTTAAAATTTA
The DNA here is from genome assembly GCA_963971375.1 of Platycheirus rosarum. Taxonomy (NCBI): domain Eukaryota; kingdom Metazoa; phylum Arthropoda; class Insecta; order Diptera; family Syrphidae; genus Platycheirus; species Platycheirus rosarum. The sequence continues at coordinate 122,242,361 of OZ020509.1, read as the reverse complement.
TCAGGTTATCGAAATAAACTTGCAGTTTAACAATTAAGCTTATTTTTCTTGAAATCGGCTCGAACAGTTTCGATCACATTTTAAAAAAAAATATTTTGATAAGTCTACCATTTTCTATCAAAACAAATTTTACCAAAAACGTATATTAATGGTAAATTGCATAAAACAATTTTTGAATTTTTCACTTTCTAAGTAACGGCATGGATTTCTACAAAACTTTATGTTTGAAAACATTTATTTTTGTTATGATTATGTTTATAATAGATTTTTTTTAAGAACTTTTCTTAACTTTTCAGTAGTTGTAAGTTATTTACTTTTTCTTACTTGCGATTTAGGTACTAAAATGCAAGTTATGGATTCGTCTAACAATCAAACATGACATTACGATTATGAAGAAGTTGAAAAAAGTGGGTCCGGAAATTCCGTCCGTCTGTGTGTGTGTCTGTCTGTCTGTCTGTTCCCGCCTCTACAGCCTAAACGGATAGGCCGATTTGCTTTAAACTTGGTATTAAGTATTTATTAGGTAGTATCTCGGGGGATGTTTTTCATTTTTGCTCTAGGTCAAAAAATAACGGTACCTATCATACAATTTTTAAGAAAAAGTTTGATTTTCTCAAAAACGGCTCTAATGATTTTGATTAAACTTTCAGGGTGCTATTTTTTACCTCAATACATATTTCAGTTAGAATGATATTTTTTTAAATTTGCTCTATAACGGTACCTCTCATATAACCGGTTTTTTTCAAATGCGGTTTTATCGTAAACTATTATCCCGATTTCAATAAAATTTTACACGCATTCAATAAATATTGCATTTCAAAATTTTCAAAAACTTTTTTTTCGATTTCTTAAAATTTTCTTAAAAAAAATTGGTTTTCGATATATTTTGAAAATGGGTTGATTGAATTTTTTAAAATAATTTTCCCAGATGATAACTACAGATTTCCTTATAATGACATACTAGAAAAAAAAATTAAATATTTTTTCGAAAAGTTTTTCAAAAAAAACGACTTTTTAAAAAAACTGGTCGAACGATTTTCAATATTTTTTTTCCTCCATAGATACTTAGTTTTTCCGAAAAAAAACTTTTAAGCTAATTAAAAAAATTAAAGAATTTTCTAAAAAAAATATTTTTTTATTTTAATAGACGTCACCTGTCACTTGATTTATGCTCAGTTTGGTTTGCCATTTCATATTCATTATGAAATGGCAAACAAATTTATTCCCGAACAAGTTTGCAAATTGTGCAAATTTGTTACCAAAATAATGGTTCGTTTCGGTGGAGCAGAGCATCGAAGAAGGCCCGAATGAGATCATCCGCCATCGCGCGCAACAATTGGAGATGGAAGATTTTGCGGAAGAATCTTGGTTTACAGGCTTACAAAATCCAACTCGTGCAAGAATTGAAGCCGAACGACCATCAAGCTAACACACGTTCGGTGAATGGACGCAAAACGAGATGGCCACCGATCCCGATTTTAATAAAATTGGGCCTCGGCTGGAATTTATTCGAACCAACCTTGGCGGCCACTTCCCCGAAATCATTTTTAAAACATAATTCAAACCCTTATCTTTATAATCAAGCTAAATTCTTGGCCATAACATTAAACTATATCCGTTTTATTTCTTCTTGAAAACCACACGTCTAAAAAACACCATTTATATACATATATATGCAGCCACTAAGCAATTATCTAACATAAGAACAAGTTCGTGCGACCTAGTCGTGCATTTTTATAAATTTATTCGACGATGTGACCGCACATATGAGCAAGTACGTGCGATCCAATCGTGCAATTTATTTTATTTAAATATCCTGCATATTAATCTGAATTTAAATATACTAATATTTATTTTAATTATAAAAAAAATAAATTAATAATTTTGAAAAGAATTAAATTAAAAATGAAAACAAAATTTATACAGTAATAATTTAATTACTTATGAAGCAAAACATTTCGGAATAAATTCCATCATCAGGCGAAAGCTTGGGATGTACTGTCATACTAGATATAATCTCACAAAATATCCTTTTTTAAACTATACAAGAATAAATATTTTTTTTATATTTTTTTTTGTATGTAAATTAACTCCTACATTATTATTAAGTTTAGGATGAGGAATCAACCTGAACGTTCGATTCATGATAAAATGGCAAACCAAACTAAAGATAAATCACATGGCAGATGATAAAATGACTTTCAATGAAAACAGTGATGCCAACCGAAAGTGGGCAAATAAAATAAATTGCACGACTGGATCGCACGTACTTGCTCATATGTATGTCACATCGTCGGATAAAATTTAAAAAATAAGTAACATTAACGTAGAAAAATAACACTATTTTAACTTAAAAAGAGTGTAAAAACCACAACACTTAACAGTTTTTAGTAAAAATGGAGTACGCCATCACACGTCTTGTATAATAACAAATTTATGGAAAAAGTATTTCGAAAATTATAGGACGGATTTTGATAAAATCCTATTTTATATATTTAGTTTTTGATTTTTTTGAAATTTTGGTATGCAGTTTCTTAGAGTTTATTAATAATATACATTTGATTATAAAATAAAAAATACTTTTTTTGATTAGTTTTAAAAATATTTATTATTCAAATAAAAAAAATTAAAAAAATTAATTTGTATTAAAAAAAGTTATTCAAAATTTTGATATGCACGATTAATTTGACTATCTAGATCTTCTTAAATATAAAATTTGACAGATATACAAAGAACCGTTACCGAAAAGCCAAACATTAAAAAAAACCGTCATATGAAAAGTAACGTTAATAGACTTCCCGCTAATTTGGTTCCGTTTAAATAATAGCTAGTACCAACAAATAAATTCTTAAAAAAAAATTCATCAAAATCGTTGGGGCCGGTTTCGAGAATATAAGCTTTTCCCTAACGGTTATATGGCAGGTATATCATAATTATATACAAAAGTTGTCAATAGGTTAATGTGGAGAAAAATTGACTGATGCGAGTCTCAAAAAAGCCACTCCAAAATCACCTTAAACTAATTGCTTATATAAAATGGCTTGAGGAGATCCTCCACGCCTAATTTTCTTCGATCCGAGTGCGGTTATGGGACTTATCGTTTCCTCAACCCAACTAACCAAACTATAGTCCCCTTACCTTTGAAATAAAATCCTGGCCGCGGGACTACGACCTGTATTTAATATCTCGTAGTTTATGATTCTACGCAATTTTATCAAGCAAATTTGAACTAAAACTGTTTTTTTAAATGTTTATCTAAGGTCTTTACATTAAATCCCATCCCCAAATTAATTCCTGATAAAAATGATTAATGGACAAAAGTTTGTGGTTTAAGTTTAAAATCTTAATTTAAAATGTCAAATGAAATTGAATCCAATGTTAAGATAAAGATTAACAATAAAAAGATTCCATTAAATAGTCAAGAACAATTGGTTTAAAAATTTTCTTCAGAAGATAAGATAACAAAAAAGCTTCTGTTCTGTTCGCATATAAATAGGTTCCGAAGAATTACAAATGATTCTTTATTTTTAGTTCTCACAAGTTGTTGGAATAAGATTGAGAATTTAAAATGGCAATCAATAACAAAAGTCAAGTGTTGTTTACATTTTTAATATTTGTTTTTATTTGTGTTATACTTTTCCCAGGTAAATACAAAAACGTCACAACATAGATAGATCGATAAGATACTTTTCATTGATATCTTCTTTTTGATACCTTACAGTATCTGAGGCAGCCCAGTTTCGAATCGTTGGAGGTGAAGATGTAAAAGCAAACGAAGTTCGATATCAAGCTTCTTTAAGGGTCTACGGACAGCATACCTGTGGTGGAACCATTATTACTTCCAAACACATTCTAACCGCTGCTCATTGCCTCGAAGGACTAGGCTTTGAAGCACCCTATGATGATATTACGGTTGTGACTGGTGCTGTTAGACTCCTAGATACTCGCAATGAACATATCATTGCTGATATCACTGTGCACGAGAAATTTATCAATAGCCAACAAGAATCATGGCTCAATGACATTGCTGTTATCACAGTTAGTTTGGAGAGGTCTTACAAAATAGGACAGATTTTAGTTGTGATTCTTCTATTTCAGCTTGAAGATGAAATCGATTTTGACGAAACTCAAGCACCTGCCCGTTTACCAGTATCACCAGTTTCAAATGGTTTAACTGCCAGTGTTGTTGGATGGGGTCGACAAGATGCTGTTAATCCCTATCTGGCAAAAGTGCTGAAGAAAGCCACACTGAAAGTGCTGACCGCAAAAGAATGTCAACCGAAAGTGCAGTTCCCTATACGTGAGGGTCAAATCTGTGCTTTTGGCGGGAAGAATACTGGAATTTGCAAGGTAATAGTAAAAGTGGTTAGAAAATGGAACTCATTTTTGTACTTCTTTTTCTTAAATCCTAGGGTGACAGTGGTGGTCCTTTGGTTGTTGATAACACCATAATTGGCATTTCTTCATGGAGTATTGCCTGTGCTACTGGAGTTCCGGATGTATTTACTAGTGTCTACAACTATCTTGATTTCATCAATGAAATTGTTGCCAAAAGTCTGTAAAGAGCTGAAAGTAAATGAATATTTAATAAAAGATCCTGAAATTAACCCAAATAAAATAATGTAATTTTTAAAAGCCTTAACCTCAGGCAAACGCAGTTTGAGTTTTCGAAATAGTCAGAAATAGTATTATTTCCTAGATATCTATTAGACTCCTCCTCTTTATGATTTTTATTCATTATAAAGGATTGCAAGCCACAACCATCCATCAGGATAACCTCGAATCTTCTTCGTACAAATTAACGCTTGAAAAATAACCATCATTCCATTAACATATAATAAACAGTTTGCACGTACGTGCTGCAGATAATTGGTTTTTCAATCACCGTCTTCTCATCCACAACAATACCTTCAAGCGGTGCAGCACACGCTGCTTGATGCAAATCTCAAGACAGATTTAAGCTATCATGGTGAAATGCTTTCGCAAAAGAGCAGTGATTAAAAAAAAACCAAAAGTATAACATTAACCATACAAATCATCCAAACAAGCCCAATGAGATCTTATCCCTTATATTCAGCACTGATGCACATTCTAGATGCTCTAAAGGCTTGTTCTAATAAATATCCTTCAGCATGTAAACCTCATACAATTATCTTTTCTAATGTTTCCATCTTGTCTGATCTGTTCTTCGTTATTGAAAAGGAGTGGTCGTTAAGCCTTCGCATACCGCAGAGTATCTTTATATGAGATCCACATTGGGTGGAAATGGGTGCGCATCTGCATCGTTCGTGACAGACACATGGTGAAGCAGGAAATCTCAGCACACATTTTTAGAAGTCGTAGCAGGAAATAAAAACAAAATGACCAGGAGACAATAATCATCATCACATTCGTATGCTAGTAGTCTTTAAGTAGCTTTGGATATAAAAAAACAGCAACTATGATGTTGCAAGTCGAGATGTTTCTAAAGATTGACAGGCGCCGTCACTGAAACAATTTTTCAGGATTGGTAATGCAATAAAATGAATAACTAGGAATAGTTTGCAAGAGGCCAGTTAATTAATAATTTAGTTTAAAGAAGTTGAATACCCGCAGAAGACCAAATAGAAGGTTAGTAAAACTATCAACAATTCCAGGAACCTTTTTGGCACCAATTTGAGCTTGAACACCGGGCCGAATATATAATAACATAATCCGTCTTTCAAACGCTTTTAACATGCTCTTGGTTCATCAGAGCTGTTATGTATTTATTATAATATGCTAAGGCTTTAACTACAAACTAACTTAAAAGGAGGCATATACCTTGAGGAACAACTTTTTCGTCATCGTTCTGCAGCGCTCGCCATTAATGGTGACCGCTTCACTAACGTCGTTTTCGAAAATGACGCCACGTCACACCAAACGGTAAGTTTTTGAGGATTTATTGTCACCTAGTGAACTTCTTGTGGGTTCGTGTCATCCCATATATGGCAAATTTGCTGCTAAACACAGTCATCCATCCAAAAATGCGCCTTGCCGCTAAAGATGATTTCTCGACCAAATTTGGGGTACTCTTCCAAACACTCATATGGTAATACATTTTGAACTTCTGGGTTGAATCTTGCACAGGTATAGGCTCAAGTTCCGATAATTGATCGCCTCGGGTTCTCCTGTATACTTTCACCGACCGCAGCGATGTTCTCAGGAGATTTTGGAATTTATATTTTATGACTTAAAATTAAGGTAGCTGCCATCCATTCTATCAGCATAGTGTATAAACCGTACTTTTAAATAAATGGTTTTTATGCTGTTGACATTTTCGGAAACGGCTTATTGAATCTCTACAAAACCTTATATTTATTTTTACTTTATTATGGTAAATCCATTCTCATTGCTGAGGAGGGGGGCCTATCTGCACCCCTAGTATCATGGTTAATAAGACAATATACCTAGTCCTGCCATAAATTCTGTTACACAATTTCCAGCGCTTATCCTTTAAAACTTCTTGCGTGAATAGAACCGTTAACTTTTTTTCAGATCACATGCACTGATCAGTGAAGAATACTAGTCATTTTGGTTTCAGTTTGCAAACTAGTAACATGGAGTGGGACTTTAAAGAGAGTCGCATCGCGGTAATAGCGTTGCAGAAAGAGGCGGAAAGAGTGCTGCCTATATTTTTGACTTGCTAAAACCACTCGGTATATCAAGAATATTCGTTTATCGGGCTATTGCTCGCTTCGTCGAATTCTCTGGAGTAGAGGACAAGGCAAGAAGTGGTCGCCCGCACTCGACCGTACAAGGCAGTGCGTGAACAAATTTGGAGGAATCCCCTTAGGAAGCGGAAGATCATGTCCAAGGAATTGGATATATCAACCAGATCAATGTCTAGGCTGATTCAGGATGATCTGCACATGAAAGCCTATCGTCGGTCCAAGGGTAATCATCTAACTCCTCAATTAAAAAAAATAGGCTGGAAAGATTCAAGCGACTTTTGCAGTGGCACGCTTAAAATGACCATGAAAACATTTTTAGCGTGGAAGAAGTTTTCAACACACAAAATGACAAAATTTATGCCACTTCGTATAGAGAAGAAGAAGAAAGTTGTTCCAAGGGTTCAACGTGGCCATCATCCCACTTCCGTAATGGTTTGGTGGGGGATCTTTCACCATCGTGTCGCACCCCTCCATTTTTGCAAAAAGGCGTAAGAACTGGTGCAAAGGTTTACCAAAAAGATGTGCTAGAGGGTGTTGTAAATGATTTGAACAATACCCTTTTCAATGAACACATTTGGATATTTCAACAGGACTCTGCTCCAGCGCACAAGGCCAAAACCACGCAGAAGTGGCTCAGGGTCAATTTTCCAGGATTTATAGCAGCAGAAGATTGGCCGTCGGTGAGTCCAGATTTGAATCCATTGGATTATGGTTTGTAGTTAGAATTGCAGAATATGACCTTCAAGACTCCGCACAGAAATTTGGAAAGCTTTAGAACAACATTAAACAGAGCAGTGTCCACGATCTCAATTGAAACCGTACGTGCCACAATAGCCAGTGGCCACACCGTTTGAAAGCTTGTGTTGTCGCAAAAGGCGGTCATTCCGAGTGAACCCAATTTTTATTTTTTAATCAATATTGTGTTCTAGTAAATGAAATAATTTTTTTTGTTTGTTTCATTTTTATAGCGTTTTATACTTGTAACAGAACTTATGGCAACACTAGGTACACACACTTCTTTCGAAGCCGTGTCATCCTCCCAGAAACCAATGATACCTATTCGCTTCCGCATATGGATTAACCACAGCCACCATACAACTCCCACTAGAAAAACAGCTGTTACCTGGACAGGGCCAGTAAGTTAGTTAAGTTTAAGCTACTTTTTACCATTGTCTACCATTAAGTTCGTAATAAGTCAATAAAAAATAACAACAAAAAATATTAAGAAATATATTATAATAATAAAGAAAAAATCTAAAACGCATTTTTTAAAAGGGAGGTGATAATTTTTTTAAATTTATAATCCATGACACAATAGATCTTACAGGTCCCAAATATAACTACATCGGTATTTAGTTGGCCTCTTCAATACTAAGAACACTGACTGAAACTTGAACAGCAGCAATATTCCTGGGACTTCGACCAACCCTTTGATGTTTTGACATCGACAGTTTGGTAATTGGTTTAAGTTAAAATTTAAAAATTGACAATTAAAAAATAAAAAATAACTGTAACGACGTTACTCTGCTATGAAATAATTAAACGCGAATTTAAGTTGGATTTTAGGAGAAAAGCAAACGAAAGCACAAGAACAATGTGTTATGATAATAATCAAACGCGAATTTAGATTAGATTTTAGGTGGAAAACAAACGAAAGCACAAGAACAATGTGCCGCGGCACTTGAGAATATAAAATTACAAATTAATGGCAAACGTCAAACGTCGATATGTTTGAAAAAAAAAAAATTCATAGGCCGACAGCAAATACAGTGCTGCCTCCGGTAGCTCAGCTTGGGAGTGGATTCGCTAAAAAAAGGGTTTTATTAATCGCGCTCGATTAATAAAACGATAAAAAGATTGATTTAATATCAAATGTTATTAAATACCTGAATGTATATAAAAGTGCAGGAGCGTACTGATATATGAATGGGCGCCAGGAATCTTTAATGGTAGTTTGCCTTACCAATAGGGATCTGAAAAAGGTCTTCAAAATATTGAAGGTAAACACAAGAGTTATATTCCAAAGTGGAAGTTGAATTATTTTATTGGTTAGAAAATGTATTGGTTTGTCTGGGAAACCTTGGCTGAAGGCCTGGACTAAAACCCAGAATCTTTTCGACAACAAAACAAGGAACAATTGTTTTTCAATATTGGCAGAAGGCCAATTATCGAAATAAAAAAAAAATTAAGGTAAATGCCAAATACTAACAATAGTTTGTGACAAAACGACACAAAGAAAAATCACAATGCTAAACGATAAGCTGAAGGTCAAACGGTACCAAAAGAACAAAAAGGGTCACGAGTCCCACAATCTTGGGAGAGAAACGATTGGGCAGCGAAGGCCTAAACGAATATAATTTTGCCCCACACAGGGTCACAAAACAAAACGAATTCAACTTAACTAATTACAACACAACCAGCTAAAAATTTCTGGCCACAACCAGACACAAAAATACTTAGCTTTGCGAATATCCAAATCTCTCGTTCCTCCAACAAGAATATTCCTCTCCTACTGTTGTAAACTCTAGTTTCAGATATCCAACTCTGAATTTTCTCCAAAGCTATCTTCCAATCAATCGTAAAAGAATTTTCGAAATTTCTCCTTTTTAAATAATTTTTCACTTTCTTTTTTTTTTTTATACTCCCAAATCTTTTCAAGGCTTATATCAAAGTCCCCAAAATGGAGGGCTTGCTCGTCCACTTTTACCACGACCATATGGCCATCCTCTTCTGATCTTTGCGTGGTGGTGTTCTTGTCTCGGTCATACAGCCGCATCCTGCCCTCATAGGCTAAGAAGTGCGACCGAGAGCAGTGAAACAACCATTGCACGCGATCACATGCGTTGAGGATGCGATCCCCATTGGCTCAGTGGACGTGTTCAGCCTTCTACCGTCAATTCCATATTATAAAAAATCAAGTGAAAAACTATGAAACTACGCGCAAATTCCCCAGCCCAAACCGGCCCAAACTAAGTACTTTGAGAAAAATATTCTTGTTAGACAAAACTATTACCATTTCCAACTAAAATGGTGGGATTTCCAGAGAAATTAATTATTTGAAATCCGTAGACCTTCGCGCAGATAAATTAAAAAGGGAAACGCGTCGCATTGTGATCTTACTTTAATGTCAGACACTTTATGGTGGGCACTCGGCCATACTAAATTTACGTTGGTGTGATTATAATTCACACATTGTTGGACATGGGTCATATTCATCATGCCTTTTCCTCTTTTTCGAACTTCTGTCGAACAATCGCTCGAATAGTGGACCTTCCGTCTCACAATGAATGGTGTGGACCCCCTGTCTCACGTTTATCGATGGAACCTAGATTGGTTGCTTTTCCAAAATACTAAAACAGCAGTCCTCTGGCTGATGGTCCAGGTTTCTACTGTACTCTTGAAGCATTTTGGAGCCAAAACAGAAAGGAATTGGAAATAAAATGTGAATAAAGGAAAATGGGTTGGTGAAACTTGTTGTGGTAAAAAAAAAATTTTTTTTAAATTATTAAAAAAACAAAAAAAAGATTTTCGAAAAAAAAATTAATGCGGTATTACTTATGCTATCTACATCTTCTTGAATATGAATGTTGATAATAATCGGATCACCAATATCCGAGATAGTCGAAGAAAAAAAAAACGGTCCTATGGGAGGTACCCTTTTAGTCCACCATATTAAATTTTTTTTTCACCAAAATATAATGCTAACCTACAATAGTACACTCATTTTTTTCATACAAATTCTTAGAGCCGTTTTCGAGAAAAATAAGCTTTTACGTAATGGTTATATGACAGGTACCGTTATTTTTTGAGCTAACAAAAATTGAAAAAACTCCTCCGTAGAATGTCAAATTAACCTTAAATTCTAAATTTGAAGACGATACACCCAGTCCAAAATACATCCGTACAGACAGACAGACAGACAGACAAAATATTGCCAGTAACTCAAATATGTTTCTATCATCGTAATGTTATGTATGATTGTCATCATAAAATTTTTAATCTGCACGAATGCAAACCTTGCATTATAGTACCTATAATAGCAAGTAAAAAGAAAACGGACAACGAACTTTACGAACTAACAAAATTTTAATCAAACTATGTATATAATCTGTGCTACAAGTGTGGGCTCACCATAAAAATGTTTGTAAGCTTTTTTGATTGATGACAACTTTAAACTATCATTAAAAGTTTCATTCAAAAATTATGAGATCCACCTTACCCCCTCAAAGGTTTACCAAGCCGTTTATAAATCCATTAAATTCAAACAAAATGAAGCGGAAAATCAAATATGCTTCCCGAGTTTGCACATAGTCAAACGTCTCCCCCCATATGCACGAGCTTTAAAAACATATCAATATTTTCAGCGATTCAATCTATTATAGACTCCTTGCCCGAGGTACAAAGGTACCTTATTTTCGCTTTTCCCACTCTGTGCACACTCACCTGCCAACGGCCAGCATCAGATTTTCATTCGTTGGTTCGGGTGACTTAAAGCGCGCACTTGATTTACGCTGATTGCGTTGCAGCCTACAAAATCGTTGGTCCAGAAAATAAAATAATCTACCTGTGCTTATGATTCCGGACAGTGTCATAGAAACTGCAAAACACACCATTTACCCATTGAAACCTTAAACAGATCGTTAATCTCCCGAAGAGAGACCGCCTTTGATGAGGCGGCAACCAACCGTCGTCCGTCGTCTGCTTAAGCTTGATCTAAGATCGTAAATTGTTCAATCGTTGCATATAGCCCATGCATCAAGTCCTGGGTAAAGCATGTCAAGTCTTCCATAGCTCTCAAGCTCTGGTATAATATTAAGCTATGCATCGGTTGCCCCAATGTGAATCAAAATATCACAGATTTGTGTCGTGTTGTAAGCGTATACGCGCTCACACTATCTGTTTCTTATTTTTACTTTTTTTTTTGCATAAAGATATTAAGATACACATTCCATTGCCTTGGCTTGCCGAGGACTGTTTCGGTCGTCCGTTCGGTCTATTTTGGGTTCGAAATGTTGCTACCTACGTGCTGACTATTAAATTTCTATCGCGTAGATAAATTGGTCCATTATCTTAGTTAGGATAAGAAAGGCTGGCTGTGGTTCGGCCTAGTTTGGACAGAATGAGGTCGCCCGTGGGCTAAAAATATGCGAGTGTGCCGTGTATGAATCGGGGGATACAAGCAAAAAACAATAACATTTCTTTTAAGGGGCTGATCAAAACATCGGGCAATTATCCTTATATGACTATGAAAATGTAATTACATCACTTTCAACACAGCTACCGTTATAAGTTGCATTCTTCTGGGTGTTCGCAAAGCCTCAGGTCATTTGCAGAAAAGTTTGTTAACCATATTTTTTGTAACTGCTGTAGTTTAAGAAAAACACTTTTTGGTAAAAAAAAAATGGTAGTTCCTTACCATATCGGAGTGTAAACTGTGGTATGTAGACACCCACTGTCCCAGCTTACATCGTTGAAAGGACTTATGTTGCCCTAAGGCAACGTGCGTGAAATTATGCCACAGACCAACAAATCCAAACAAATGTAAGACGCCCCACAGGAGTTCTTCCCAAATTTGAAAAGTTTAAATATCTTGGGTCGACGATCAATAGCGATGAATTTGGTGATGACGACATCAGAAATCCGCGCCAAAGTAGAGGTTGGATGAGCTTGTATTCTGTGATCGTAAGCCCCCGTAAGCTGTAAGTAAGGCTCTTCACGGCAGTTGTTCGACCAGCTTTAGAGCTGACATATGGTTCACAATGATGGGCAAGATGCATGAGAGCCAATTGACGGATGCTGAGATATAGATGCATCCCATGAAAGCAGGAGTGACAAAAGCGTGATCTATAAGAAGCATTGAAATTTGAAGACGAAAACGCCCGGAATAATTTCTTACGTAACCTAATCACTGCGTGTAAAAATTAAAATTTTTAATTTTGATTTGAATTTGATTCTAAACTTGGGACAACCATCGTTTTTTTCACAGATATGTGTCATGATCCAGGAAAGCAAGTAAGCGCATTCCCGCATTTTAATAACATCAGTGACCCAAATTGACAAAGTTAAACTCCAGCAGGGGGGCAGCATTTCCCCATAAATATGTTACTATTTAACCGGCGAGGAATTTTAATTTTGGAGAAATTTTAGATACTATACCTTTAAATGAGGATAATGTGTAAGCTTTGAAAGTAAAAATAGGCAATTTTTAACAAAAGACATGTAGGAGGTGCAAATGCGCTTTAAAAATTACAATGACATATTCAGAATGATCCCAAAAATATATGTTAAGGTCACCATCCTTGCCAAAAGTTCTTTAGACTCAGGTATAAAGTATAATATAACCTTTCCATCTTACTGGGCTTTAACTTGCTGACCTGAAAACGTGGCGTCAATCACCCAATTTGAGATTGTTACTTACCTTGCAATCTTTTGGTTTTTTTTATAATGGTTTATAACCAGCTAATTCAATCACACTTTAAGATACAACGATATTTATTTTTTTACATGCTTCGACTATTAAAAATTATTGATTAATCACTTTTGAAACCATAAGTCAAAATAAAAAAATTGTATCCATTAAAACAGAAAATTTCACACCAATTATATTCGTATTAAAATAAAAATAAAAGAAATTAAATAGTTAAATCCCACCTATCATCTACTTTGTGTTGTTAATCACTTACTCGTGGTCTTTTTTCTTTAAAAATAACCTTGACTTTGACACTTACCTATCTAAACAATGAAACGCTAATTTCATGGAATATTAGACGGTTCTTTGTTCCCATTATTAAGATTTATTAATTTGTTCGTTTCTGGTTTTAAGTGTAATGCAGAAAATATTCTGACCTTTGAATACATTAACCTGGTCCCAGCTTTATCGAAACTTCATCTTAATCATTTTTCCTTTAAGATAATTAATATATTAAAAAAATATCCATAAATTATATCTTTCACCTGGAGCACATTGTGCTTCCTCTTGATCCTCATCGCATCATGATGCAATTAAAAACTGCAAGAAATACATCTTTTTTACGCTTTCAAGATGTTAACGAGGACCGCGTGGTGCCTTCGGTACACCCACGGCATTAATGATTTCCTGTTAGATTAGGAGAATCCTTCACGGGAATATAAATAATGCATAAGCTGTTATAGTTTCTTTGATGATGTACATATAATTATATAACGCTTAAACCTGACATCGTCTAAGGTGTCTAAGGGACTTGCTTTTGAATAATAAAGAGCATGTTTAAAACAAAACAACAATCTGCAGCATAAGTTGAACATGATAAGGATAGAGAACACATGGAGTCTTTTAAAAGATATTCAAGTAAATGTACCATCTATCTTACTTTACCACACATACACATAGTTAATCCATCAAAAAAGACCATCCAAACGTCGATAAAAACGAATGTGAATAATATTCAAGTTCTTATCTCAGCTCTTTTGTTTCGCACGAAGAAATATATACTTTCCCTTCACTCACAAGAAATTGCGAAAATCCATTTATTGCACAACATTCCATCGATTGATTTGAATCTCTTGCAAAACCATCGTGTCCGTCTTCCATCGACCACACCAACAACCAAAAAAGGCATTCGTGTAGAACTCACCCGCCAAGACCCGACGCGAATTAGTGTGGTTCTGCGATTTATTTTCGATTACTGCGCGCTTCAAATTCCTGCCACACTTGAATTACCTGATCACAGCTCCCCTTGTGTGCGCTTTTATTTTCTTGTACATAATATTTTCATTTTCATTGCGTCTCGAATAAAGTGTAACCATGTTGCAAGTGATTTTTTCATTTGAGGCAAGATTACGTGCTCGGCAAACCAATTCGGTTCGGCATCGGCGCAGTGCAGTGCAGTGAACGTGGTTTGGAACATAAGTTCACGTAGCGCACTTGCATGAGTTATTACTTTTATGCTATGGTGTCCGTTTTAGACGTTATTTTTATAGCGTTTTGCGCTTGGGAATTTTGTTTGTAAAGCCTTTGTTCTGCATTTTCGGGGGTGTACTCGGAATATTTATATAAGGTAAGTTATCAAATGGGTAAGTTAACTTTAAAAAGCAGTTAATTATTTAAACTTTAAGAAATATGTTTTTTATATCTTTTTTTAAGGTTCAAAACTATAACGAGGACGATCATGATGTTTACTTTATCCATGTATATCTATTGAACGATATAACTTTCTAATCCTTTACCTTATAGACCACCTTTTTAAAAGTCCTCATTACTTTTTTTATGTAATTCATATTAACATTTGAGTCGTCATAGCCCATATATCTTCAAATCAAAAGCCCAATGAACATTAGTACTCATAATATCCAGCTCCAATTCCTTCAGCAAACAGAGCGAAAGATATCCGCGGCAGCCTTTGATGTGCGCCTAAAACCTAACAGTTTTTTTACGGCTCGCAGTTATTTCTACTGACATCGTCACCCACATACGGAAGACAAAACAAACACCGAGTTGAGTGGTAGCAGGTACGACATACCTCCTGATGCATTTCCAAGTCTCCCCTGCAACCAACCATTGAGTTTGTACCATTACTGATTTTAGATAATTTCGCTCGTCTTAAGCATCCAAATGGCCATTCTTTCCAACGCGTTTGGCTGCGCACTTGTACCAACTCCTCCAAGTCCATAGCCTTGCACAAGTTATTCCACGAAATTCTCTGGGGCAAGTCAAACACAAAGCACAAAGTTTTATGATCATGATCAAGCAATCGATGTTTGCCTTATGGTAATATGGTCATTGGAGCTGCCATGGCAGTTGTTGCCATCAGAATACAGTTCCATGGCGCAAGCGACTGTGTCGGCCAATAATGATCGCATGGATCGCGAGCTTGTTGGACATGTGTAGGAAATGCAGAGATATAGTTGGAGTCACCATCCGCATCTTGCCCAGTAAAATTTCCTCCGAACAATATGGAGCTGGTGGTTGACTGAATGAACAGCAGGTCAAGAGAGTGACGTATAATGTTTGACGTTGGCGTTGAAGGCGTTTACCAGAATGACTTCTTAATTTGCATAACAGAGCTAAGGAATCAAGGCGCAAGATAGGGTTTTGTGTTCTTATTTATTTATTTTTTTTTTTTGAGTAAATAAGTAAAGACAAGAAAGTGGGTTGGATAGAGGTATTGACGAGAAGTAGTTCATGTGCCATTGAAGTCATCGTTAGATCCACGGCCTAAAGGGATAATTCAAGGAGAGTACAATAAACTTGTCGCACTTAGCAGAGAACTGTTTCTTTTTGGTATTTTGAGGAACCTGCAAGAAATGGGGCAAACAAAAATTACGTAAGTTGTAAACATAATTAATTCCTAAACTATGAGTAGTTTTCCTATTTATAATCTTTTTTTAAAAAAGCTTTTCAGCTTTTATAAATTTTAATTAAATCTTTTATCTTAATTGAATTATCATCATTTGAATAAAATCGAATTATAAATTACAGGCTTCTTTTCGCGATAAAAAAATTAGTCTGTTTCTTAATTCAGCAACTTACTCATCTGCTTAGTAAATTTCATCGAAACCCGATAAGTCGTTGAGGTGTCATTGCAAAACAAAAATCTAAACATCCCAACAGAAAACTTTCACATTTAGAAATTTAAGTAAATAAAAATGTTCCTCTTCTTTAACCTGCGGTTCTTATGATTTCTACTGAGACCATAACTGTCACACTTCACTGCTTCGTCTTCAGGCTCTGCGCGCGGAATTTGGTAGGCTGGATTTAGAAAATGCCTAGAGGTGTTCAAAGTTGGAGTGATCCATGTCTGATTCCATACTAATGTCGTGGGACGTGGATATTGCCTTGTATAAGTGTTAACAGGGTAAATTTTCTCTACATAGCAGTACCAGCTGTGTACGTTTATTATGCTGTATTGTGTCAAAGAAGAAATCTCCTGAGCATATGTTCTTTTGAAGTAGCATAGTTCCTAATTTTCTTCTCCGTATAGTTGCCTGGGCCCTGTTATTAGGACGTTAAAGATGTCTTCTCACCTTCTCGCTTGATCTTCTTTCCCAGTTCACAGCTTTGACCGATCATTCTTTCAAAGTTCCAACTTGGTCTGGCAGAGTAGTATGCCTTATTTTAGCAAGTACTTTGGAAAAAGTTTCCGCAAGTAACATTTGTGCACGTACTTCCTCAATATTTTTTTGTTTGGTCATTCTGGTCGAGTTAGGTTCAATTTTTAATTCAATTGGAGCTGTCGCACGGCATACATTCTTAAATTTTCAAAAATTTGCATGATTAACAACTTGCAGGTTATATATTAAACCAAAAAGATTAAAAATACATATCTGCTTGTGGAATACGATGGATTGACCACAGAAAACGGTGGCAAACATCGCAGTTATAACATATTTGTCTGAGGCCAATTTATTGCATATTTTTTCGTAACTTAGACGCAATAAAATAAGTTAAAATAAATATCAAAAAAATTAATATGGACAATCAATCGCAAAAACCACTATGAACATTATTTATTTAAAAAAACTTTCGGTGACTACATACCGAAGCGCCCTTCCTTTTACAAGTCATAATATTAACTAACCAACTAACTCAAAACTTTAAAAGAGATTCTTTGGATCAAAGAGACAGGCTAGCAACATCGAACAAAAAGCTCATAAAACTTTTGTTTTGGGATTTGATTGTGCAACAAATTTCATTGCGTTTTTTGCGTTTCTTTTCTTTAAAAAAAAATATTTTATGCTTGCATTGCTTGAAATGTTCATCAATTTACTCTCGAACCTAATTTCGTAAGTACTGTTAAGTAAATTCACTTGTTTTTAGTTCTAATCTTATACACGACATTTACACCCGGCCCGATTTTAGCCGAAACTGATGTATAGCTTCAACATCCCAGCTTCCAGTGTCAATTAATAAACTTTGTGAGTACGTCAACAAAGTATGCTTAACGCAGGAAAATACCATTACTTTCGTGACTAAAAATAGACAAGAAGTCTTAGACGAAACTCCAGGACTCCGAACTTAAATTGTATGGTTTAAGACTTAAGAGTTTCTACTGAATTGTAGTATTTACTTTGCAAAACTTTTTCACAGAGAAAATT
Source organism: Platycheirus rosarum (assembly GCA_963971375.1). Classification (NCBI taxonomy): domain Eukaryota; kingdom Metazoa; phylum Arthropoda; class Insecta; order Diptera; family Syrphidae; genus Platycheirus; species Platycheirus rosarum. The sequence continues at coordinate 122,224,596 of OZ020509.1, read as the reverse complement.
TATAAATAAATCCTAACAAAACACTCTGGTATCTTGACAAAAATATTCTTATACAAGCCAGCAGAAGTAAACAGTTTCCGGGAATTCAAATGAACTCAGACTCAGCTGTCTAACTAAACTTGTGCTAGTTCCATGGTGGAAAAATTATTTTTCAAAATTTAGATCCAAATTTGAAAATCCCAATTAATAAGGCAAAGAGGACTATGCAGTGTCGTAAATTCTTCGGGGAACTAAAGAAGAACAAGGGAAGAAATTTTGGAATTTGTGTATGTGGATTTCTGCCCCCGCTGCAGCAGCGAGATTATATAAAGCTCTAGCGAAGGAGATGGCTCATACATCGTTAGCACTTTGAAACTTAGCAATGTCAACTATAAGTTCAAGAGTTAAAGGATCAAATGGGTGATAAACACCTTTCAACCTTTTAAGATAATAATTCCTCAGCATTCTAACAAGAAACAAAAATTGGAACTGATCCTCTTTACATGCTAACACTCTTTCTAATATCAATTATCTTCATTTAGTTTTTCTTTAAAAAAAAGTGTCAATGGAACCAACAATTTTCGCGTCTCCCACCTCAAATAGGTACAATAAATTTGATGTCACATTTTCCGTAAATGGGAACTTCAACTGTCATGTCATTATTTCGTTCTTTGTCGGACCATAGTTCACACAAAAACTAGTTAACAACTTTAAAAATTTTAATCTTAAACTCGGTTGCTAAAAAACAAAGCCAACTAACTATTCTTACAATGTATGTGCAGCACAAGATGCTGTGGAAAAACCAATTTCAAAATTGCACATTTATACAGTAGCATGCTATCAAATAAATCACTTCATTACGGCGACATTTCTGGATCAATTTCTGGTAAGTAAAAAAATATTATAAACTCAGTTGAAATGGAAACCTGTACTTAAGCCATATTAAGATCCATAAAGAAACATTAAGTGGAAACTCTTGCACTTGCCCACCCCTAATTTTGAATAGAAACTATGCAGCAAACAAATTGCACTCAGCTTATATGGGATGGATGTCTATCATTCGGATGCCTGAGCAATTATGGTTGTGGTCTTAAAGCTTAATTAGGTCCCAAGGGTCTCGATTCGCATAAAGGCTCTTGAGGCTGCTGGAGTCAATTGAAAGAGAAATCGAAAAGTATTCCCACAATTTGATTTAATCTCAAGATGGTCACTTAGTTAAAATACTATATTCACACATGCAAACACCTTGACATATGTATACAATGAACACACAGTAAATAGATGCAATTTGTTGAGAGTGAAAACCCGAACATTAGGTGTATCGAATATGCCAGGGTTGATGGTAGATTTTTCCAATCAAATTGAATTTAACTGACAACATGTTTAAATCTGGAACAACAACACACAACAGCAGACAATGGCTTCGGACACAGAGTTGCAACTCGTAATACCAGACATAAGAAGCACTAGGTCCCTTAGAGGAAGAATACAGACCTGGTGATGTTCAAAAGGGCAACGTGCTCATTAGCGCAAGGCACGCATCTTTCAAATGATGTTGTTGAGGTGCAAGAAGAGAGGAGTATCGGCCAAAGAGAAGTAAACAGAAGAAATCTCGGCGTAGGAAAAAAAAAACAGTGAATCCGCAAGTTCTCAGCAAAGTTTATCTCTTGGCGCCCGCAAAAAACCCGGAGGTTTTAGGTAAAAGGACCTGGTAAGCAAGCTCTCTGAAATAGTGAAGAAAGCCTAATCACCGAAGTACGAAATTGAAGTATAAGAAACTTTTTAATGCACTGCACATTATGTAGGCAGAGCAATAGGATGAGAAGAAAGAGTTTAGCTTGAACCAAATCATTTGGCCAACGTTCGGTTGCGCAGAGAGAGGATTGAGAGAACGAAAAAATTTGCGATAGATGCACTTTTTCGGGACAAATTTTACTCTTGGAGGTTTTGTCAGTTCCTCGCAAGAGGCAGTACCCCAGAAAAGAAGGTGGCTTTAAGCGGAATTCGAACTCGTCCGACACACTAACCACTAAGCCAATGGAGATAAGCTCACTACTAAAGAGATTAATATATAATATGCATATATAAGCAACAAAAAAAAAAATAATAAATCCGCCGTCTTAATTGACGCAAAAAACATTTTTTGGTGACAGCGAAATAAGAACAAAACTACTTCATTCGGCGTCGTCTGATATTTAACTCTTTTATTTCAACGTTTGTATGTATGCTAAACGTGTAATATGTGATAAATAATGAGAAAGAGAAAAGAGTAATAACTTAATATCGGGCGTATGCCTCCAATTAATGGGAAAATCTGAGAGAAGTTTCCATCCCAAGATTAATATTTTAAGAGCACATAATAGTTAGTTCCAGCGGTTTCATCCCACCTTTCCTATATTTAGGCATTCGAGGGTTGGTACAAGGTAGATCAGCGATCTCATTGATAAACCGCGTCGACAGTTAATTATTAGATAGGCGGCTCTTTTACCACCGACACATTGTTGCAGGGCCTAAGTTTTTATCAGAAGCCCAAGGAAACTAATGCAGAAACAACCAAGGCTTATTTAACATAGTCTAAAAAAGAAAAGCATCCAAGACTTCAATAGAAACAGAATCTATTTGCGGAATTTTGGATGTGAATTCAACGTTTTTCTGAAATGGCAATAGCAAAATTCTTCATTTTCAATTTAATTCTATAAAAGTGGAGATAGGACTCCATCTTGTGGCGTAGCTCTACAAACTGATCTTCTTGCAGAAAAGCCCCAAGGCAAACATTGATTATCTGGCTCTTCGGAATTCGATTAATCAGTTTACCAAGTGAGCCACCTGCTTTAAGGATTTCTTAGTGCCATTGCGATTGCAGCTCTATCGATATTGTTAAAACAAATCAACCAATTTGTACTCCATATGATGTACAAACAAACGAAAGGAGAAAACAACAGTAGCGACTATCCCTTGCAATAAGCTTGTCGTACTGTAGAAATAACATTTGGTTCTTTCACTAGGCAGAAATATTAAGAATAAGCATGAGAGCACTTTGCTGATCCGTTAAACTGACTTTTTATTTAAAGGGTCTTCCAATAGAGACTTCCAAAATTTAACAGTTGACAGCAGCCATCTTGTTGAAGCTACATCTGTCAAATTGGCTGTCAGGGATAGGGTTCATTGTTTTATCAAAAGGACAAGAGAACTTCGTAGTGTGGTAGATAAATTTGAGTCCACTGGTTCAGTAAACAATCAACCAACACTCGTTCCTTGACGAAACGCAAGATCTGCCGAAAACGTCGCCACCGTGAGAGTATGCATCAGAATTCGAGGCAGTCGATTTCTCGTCGCTCACAAGAACTTTTGTGTCTTGACATGGGCCTGCACACATACAAAATTCAACTGACCCAGGAGCTGAAGTAGGTGGACCGTAGACAGCAACGTGTGTTCGCTGAATGGGCTCTGGAGCAATTGGCAACTGACCCTAATTTTCATCAAAAAAAAAATCTTCAGCGATGAGGCTCATTTCTGGATGAATGGGTACGTGACGAAACAAAACTGTCGAATTTAGGATGAAACCAATCCACATGAGATCCAAAAGCGTCTAATGCATCTCCATAAAGTCATTGTTTGATGTGGATTTTTGGTTGGCAGCGTCATTGGTCCATGTTTTTTTGAGAATGATATAGACCAGGTAATCACCTTCAACGGCGGCGAGCGCTATATGTCGATGATAACCAACTTCTTTTGGCCTGAATTGGATGATATGGACATTCTGTACGAGAGCGAGCCATTAGACTTTTTCTTGTAGGTTTTTTTTAAAGTCGCAGGCAAATGCGAATAGGCCTCAAACCACAGCGACTCTCAAAGCCAATTCCATCGGTCAAATTCATCCTGATTTATGGGCTATATAGAGTCATGGAAAATTGGTCACTTCGGATGAGCGCCACCAAGAGAAGCTGCAGCGGACATTTAAACGATTTAATATTCACACATAATGGCATTTAAATGAATACAACATTTCGATGATATCTCACACACACTCTGTTTTATTTAAATTTAAAGTTAGAAAGCGCTTAATCAAAGCCTTTGTACTTATTCTTTGTCCTTTCTATACTTATTCACCTAAGTGATTTAGCTTCCTAGCTGTAAAAAGCTTACAACATTGTGGTCCGTTTCTTGAAAATCCAATGCCCGCCTTAAACTTCTTAACACTTTTCAAAGCTGCCAGTTTGCATTCTTAAATCCCTCCTACAACGACTCTAATCCTCAAAACAGAAGCTAACAAAGGTGCCTATTTATACCATTGCGAAATCGTACCAGCACCAAGTAATGACAGTTTATTTTTGAATTGTACGCTCCTATTCCTCCTATCAGGATGCGGAATCACGTCCAGCTCCCGGTCTCCTTCTTTGATTTGGTTTTATTTCAAATGTCGTCCGTTCACCCCTATAGACACTGCCACTGTTTCATAGTCTCCATCGCAGATGTCTCAATTACTTGCGCAGTATCCTTTGCCATACTGATGTGGGTATTAAAATGTGTGCACTGAATACCGAAAGCCAAGATTCCGAACGTATCAATGGATTTTTCCACTCTCCAGCGTCCAATTCACCAAAAGTCACGTTCCTCTATGAAAAGGCAAGGAGGCAACACAAAACAACAACCAGGACTACGACTCCGACAACAAGGTTTCAAAAATCGGGTGTTGACTTTATCTGATGAACAGATCAAAAAGCAGCGCAACGCATACGCTATACCCGCTCACACACTCTATAGCCCAGTCTATAGGATTGTCGAATCAAACATTTGAATCCAAATGCAATCTGGCACATGGAATACATTAGGCGGAATGTGCTTGCCATTGCGTGTGTCATAAATAAGCTACCAGAGTTGAAGAACTCCACTGGGATATGTCCTCGTCTGCGGTCTGAGAGCGCGCGAGTAAGCCAGGTAGCTTGGCTGCGGCCTTCGGTACCCATGGGAATCACAAAGCCACAAAATGGCACATTCACCAAAGTGGCCATATGGAATTTTCTGAATTGGTGCAGAATCCATTATCGTAGCGGACTTTGCATTTCTTATTTGATAGCTCCTTCCTGTCCAGCAGGCGCTCTCTGATACTTTATAGTGCTGACAACCGCGCGACTGTTTTTTTCGCCGAAGATGTCCTGCCGCCATTGAACTGAGCATATTTATCTGTCACCCTGGACCTCAGATTTTGCAAAATAATTGAATCCCATTAAGTGCGCTCTAAGGCCTCTGTGCAGCGCGACCAAGTTCTAATAGTAATAGCCTGTCTCAGGCTGGCATTAACGAGCCAAACTCAGCGTGAGATGCACCAGAATCACCAGAGCACCAGGGAAATGGATCTTCACAGGAAAAAGAAGGACGTTATTCTTAAGCGATGACAACTTAATGGATGCAGCTTAATATTTTCTGAATGGAAGCGTTTTAATTGCTGTGGGTATGCAGTGATGGCCGGTGTTGGGGGCTCATTGTTGGAAGAATGTTGATAAGTGGTGAATGGGCAGAAATCTCTGTGGGTATATGTGGCATTATCATGTTCGGTGTCATTCAAATGGAATGAAGGAATCGTATGCATGTTCATTGCAATTTGCTGATGAGAGCTTCTCCAGAAAATAATTGAGGGCAATTTTAAGAGACCAGATAAGAGATTATGAGAAGTTGGTATAAGGCGTTGTGAGTGGTTTTTGTTCGGTTGGGTTGAGTGCACCTGAAAGTGATGTGTTTAATTATGTTTTACAAGCCCGAGAAATTTAGCTTGGAGGTGTAATGAACTTGAAGTTCTTTTGCCTGTGAACAGTGTAACATGGAAGAGGTGAGCCTCTTGACGTGGGAGTTAAGGAGCATGCAAGGTAATTTGAACTTGTTTTTGAGATAAAATCATTTAGTAGAGTAATTGAGAATTTGATTTTATTCAGATGGTTTAAATAAATTAAGGCCTAGTGAATTATACTCTCAGCCATTCCTGTGTGTGTGTTGTTATTCTGCAAGAATGGAAGGGACCTACAGTTTACCGCCAAGTCCGAACGGCTTCATGATTTGCCCTTTTTCGAGACAAATTTTGTTCTTGGAGGTTCTGTCAGTTCCTCGCAAGAGGCAGTACCCCGGAAATGAAGGTGGTTTTGAGCGGGATTCGAATCCAGGCTCACTCGCTTAGCAGTCCAACACACTAACCACTAAGCAACGGGGCACTACAGATGGTTTAACATAGCAAAACATTTAATGTATACAAAAGTTTCAAACTCCTTCTGATGGATCGAAAATATGTTTAATGTATAAAAAAATTGTTATCAAACATCCGAATCATTTTCATTAGAAATGGTGCAACGCTGAATCACACAGGGCATCGGAAAGCAATTATCGGCCTTATGAGGGCCATGTAGTAAATCACCTTACCCTGCTTTAAAACAACCGTCTTTTCAGGGCAAAAGCTCCTCTAGCTCTAACCAGAGCAGCGTCTACATGTCGCTTGAAATATAGAAACTGATCCAGCCAGATTTCATGGTACTTTACTACACATTTACTCATCAGTGGATGTCGATATGGTCCTGTGATCACTATTTTGCGTGTATCCTTAGAAACCCTTGATACAGGAGTTCTTAACAGGATAGTTCCACATTTCTGTTAATTTTCAACTTCCAATCATTACAATATTTCTCAATCCTATGTATATAACCTTGACGTCTTTACCTGTTCTATACGCGATTAAAACTTCGGCATATGCAATTGCATGAGTAGACTCTCAATGAGATCACTGGTGCAAAGAGAATCGGTGAGTTGACCGTTCCCTGTCGCAGACCATTTTGTTGACTTAGATCTACTCGGGTTGTCCGGACCCGGTTGTCCAATGAGCGGTTTTCTGTAGGTTGGGGGTTGAGTTGGCGTTTAGCCACGATGGTAAGCTGACCCCGTGTCAGCGTTGAAGGAAACTGCTTCATCGTTCTCATTGATTATTTCTAGGACATACATGGCTCTAGGATACCTAGGTTCGAAATGTCGTTCCAGGGTGGTCATCCTTCTCATGAGTGAGTTAGGGTTTTTAAAATCAAATATTGTGGTAGAAGTCACATTGCCAATGTTGACGAACAATTTTCTAACATTAAGCATGTCGTAAAGCATATATAACAGTTCAGTACTTATGCTCCATATAGTAAACTTCAGATTTGTTGTGGATTGGTATCGTCCCAAATTTGACAATTTTGTTTGGTCACGTATCCGTTCATCCAGAAATGGGCCTCATCGCTGAAGACGTTTTTTTGATGAAAATTGGGGTCAGTTGCCAACTGTTCCAGAGCCCATTCAGCGAACACCCGTTGCTGTCTACGGTCCACCTACTTCAGCTCCTGGTTCAGTTGAATTTTGTATGGGTGCAGGCCCAAGTCAAGACACAAAAGTTCTTGTGAGCGACGAGAAATCGACTGCCTCGGATTCTCCTGCACATACTCTCATGAACGGCGTCGAAGCTTTCGGCAGATATTGCGTTTCGTCGAAGAACGGGTGTTGGTTGATTATTTACTGAATCAGTGGCCTCAAATTAATCCACCACACTGCGAATAGTCCTTTTGGTAGGACGATTATGGCGACAGTACAATGGGCGAAGAGCGCGGAACGTTGCCCGAACAGAACACACATTTTGATAAAAACAATTTTATCATTTGCACGAGTTGTTGAACACTATATCCGTCTATGGTGATTTGACAAAACAGACTGAATAAATGACAGTCAAATTCAAAAAGATGGCCTCTAAATTAAATTTTCTAAATTTTCTATAAATTAATTATCGCACTTTGCGACTGCGAGCCGATTATAAAATAAATTGCACGACTAGATCGCAAGTTTGCATAAGAGCGGTCACAGCTTCGAATAAAATTTGAAAAATATTAAGGGAACATAATAGTATTAGCATTCACCTTAGCATGGAGCCTTTTTACTGAGTAATCCAAGCATCATTTTAAGTATTTTATTTTGGCAAACCTGAAGATTTTTGATATATGAGTAAGCGCAGGTGCACCAAACAAAAGGATTGCTTGAAAATGGTTTTAAATAATATTAATTTATTTTGCATGCTAAGGTTTGACTTTCTATTAATAAAAGGATATAAAGTTCATACTGTCAAATTGATATTATTAACTGTATTCGAAATGTGAGATTGAAAAGTCAACGTATTATCCAAAATAACATCGAGGTATTTGCAGTTATCTGACCATTCGATTTGGATCGAACTAACTAAAATTGGGCCCAAAACGGATCCTTGAGGGACCCCAAAGGGTAGGTCAGATAAAAAGGATTTTTAGGACGTTTCCTAAGAAGACTGCGAATTTTCTGTTTTTAAGAAAGCTTTTAATAAATTTAATTATATTATAAGGAAAGTTGAATTGGAAAAGTTTAAAGATGAGAGCATTATGCCAGACTGTATCAAAAGCTTTTTCGATTTCCAGCAAGATCATTCCAGTAGATTGTTTATCTGCAATTTTTTGAGATATAGAGTTTCTTATTCTTACTAATTGGTGGCAGGTTGAGTGGCCGGGTCGAAAGCCAAACTGATAATTAGATTCTTAAATCATCGACGAGAACTTGAATTTTTGATTTCATTATTTTTTATAAAATTTTGCTTAAGCAGCTAATTAGGCTGATAGGTCTAAAGCTAAGTGGATTGTCAAAAGGCTCACCTGGCTTAGCAATTGGTATTACCTTAGCATTTTCAAATTTTTTGGAAAGTAGTTAAATCTGAGACATGAATTTAAAAGTATTGTGAGATATCTTACACCACTCTTCGGAAGGGATTTCATAAGAATGTTGTTGATATTGTCCAATCCTGGAGTCATTTTGTTACTAGTTTCTAGTATTAGTTCTTTTACTTTTTTGTGGTTAGTACAATAATTTTAATAAACTATGGATGATCTACATGATAGCTCACAGAGGACATTTTGGGCCTCAATTTCCGTGTTATTATCGCTAAGATGTGCTGAGATAGAGTGATTATTGAAAAAAGTTGTAGCTATGACATTAGCTTGAGTAATGAAAACATTATTTTGTACTTTTAAAGGGGGAATATTCCTTCCTTTTTTGTTTATGACTTTTGTTATTTTCCAGAACGGTACTAGCCTTATCAAAACTCGATTAACGTTTTCAATTGTTATTTCGTCGTAATTCAAGTTTTCGGTCAAAAAAGATTGAATCTATTCCAATTTGCAGCTTTTGTAAGAAACAGGTCAAAGGTGGAACGATTTTTCGAAGATGACTTATGAATGTATGTATGATCAGGGGTGCGTAACACAGTAAAAAGACTATTTGAAGCGAAAATGCAATGAAAAGTATTTCCCCAGCTATTTGCTCTGAGACAACCCCATGATTGGTGTCTGCAATTAAAATCACCTCCTAGAAGTATATTGTTTCTATGTCTCCACAGTTGTAGCAAATCACACTTAAATTTAGCCTTCTTTTCAACGCTACTATTACCTCCAGGGAAGTAGAACTTCAAATTTTGTTTTGATTTCTGACAAAATCCTACTACTGGTTTTCAAAATACTGATTTTTGAAAAAAAAAATTAAGAAAATTATTAAAAATTAAAAAAAGTTTTCGGAAATATTTTAAAATAAAATTAATTAGTCTACCAACATCTTCCTGAATATCAATTTTGATAGAAATCGGATGATCAGTTTTCGAGAAAGTCGTAGAAAAAACAACAGTTCTATTGGAGGTAGCGTTTTTAGGCCACCATCTTGAATTTTTTGTTTTTCACCAAAACATAACCTACACCTACAATAGTACACAGATTTTTTTTCATAAAAATTCTTAGAGTCGTTTATGAGAAAAATAAGCTTTTAATTCCCGGTTATATGACAGGTACCGTTAATATTTAAGCTAAAAAAAAAAATTAAAAAAGGCCTCTATAAAATGTCAAAATCTATCAAATATCTTCCAAATTTGAAGACGATTGGTCAAACCGCTTAGGCTGTAGGTCAATATTCATCCGTACAGACGGACAGACAGACAGAATTTTGCAAGTAACTCAAATATGTTTCTCTATCATCGTAATTGTCATGTCTGATTGTTAGAATTTTTTTTTTACAAATGCATAACTTGCCTTATAGTCCCTATAAATCGCAATTAAAAACAGAAGAGAAGAGAAGAAAAACTGTTTTTAAAAAAACTAACTGCAATCAGCCAGACTAAAACAGTCATGTACGGTTACGCTTTTAACGGTGAGCATTTAGCAAATTTAAGTTTGTGGTTAAATTTCCACCTGTTAATGACCCAAGTTCAGTCTAAATGGCCATAAAATCTTTATGTTTTCACACGAATCCAATTCATGGGTAAATCCTACCTACCTTGACGTCTTACTACCAAGAGTGTGGAATTGCTTTTACTAAAATACACAGCTACGCACGAAACGGTCAAAAAAGATTTATTTACATTTTTAAAATCGTTTCTTTTATGTTGTATACGTCTTTAACTGCTTTTCAGAAACACTAATGAAAGTAAAACCTTTAATCAAACCGTACGTCGTCAATCCTCAAATAATACTTAATTCGGATAAATGTTGGCATTTAAAGAAACGTTATTTGCGTCCTGAATTGCAATGGGCTGCAGTCTTATTACGACGTCATTAATAGTTTATAGATTGGTCATTGAGGTAAACGCTTCTTAGGTCTTGATTAGGCAACAATTTGTCCAATACTTTCTCAAGCCCGAAAAGATAACATTTCCAGGGTGAGTACATAAAACTAATTGCATAGCACCTATTTAATGACTGTTGTGAATTCCCAAGCTTTACAAACCAGAAATCCTGGATTGAGCTTCTTATTTCAATCCCAACTCCCACCCCGACAGTAACTGAGGTATCAACTTTCTCAACTTGGTTGTACACTTAATGGCTTCACTTGATTGCCTGCATACTCCACCTCAAAGCCGAGCCCGCTGCGCTTACACTACTATATTTTTATTCAAAAAAAAGGCCTTAAATTTGCAGAAGAGCAGCAAGGTGGTGCCCCCTTGGAGTAATCGTCAAGTCACGAAGTCACTGGACACGCTTAACACTCTTGAATGAAATATACCGAAAGTGGTTTCTCGTGTGGGGGAAAGTGGTAAAAGAAGTCACAGGATAGATGGTGGCTTTAATGGCTGAACATTAATGTGACATAATATACAAAGAAGACGTTTTTACTATGCGCGATGTCAAGTGAGGCGTTGCTAGAGGTGTTTGCCACCACGACTGCCGGATAATGGCTGTCTGCATAGAGTCCGTGGAATTATGGATATTTTATTGTTCGGATTAGAATTTATGTAAGTTGAGTCGCTTTTACTTTTTTTAAATGGCGCAGGCGCATGGCACTGCAGGTTGGATTGAAAAGACCTTTATGCGCGCGGAAAATGCATAATTGACGGAAAATCTAAAATGACAGGAATTAACTTCCAACAGAGTTGCCATTTATAAATGCAACATTGTTGAGGAAGTATTTTTAAGACGCAAGCACGTTATTAGCATTTGAACTGTGATATTGGAAATTTTAAAGTTTTTAATTTTTTTTTTCAGGCTATAAAAAAACTTTTCGAACTATTTTACAGGTTTCTGGATACGACCCCAATTAATTTATTAATTAATTAAATAAATAAAAATAAATTTATTTCCGTGACAATTCCTTAAGGAGCCAAGGCCCAGTGACTTATACTCTCAACCATTCCTGTGTGTGTGTTGTCAATCTGCAAGAATGGAAGGGACCTACAGTTTACCGCCGAGTCCGAACGGCTAGATGAGATGCACTTTTTCGCGACAAATTTTACTCTTGGAGGTTTTGTCAATACCTCGCCAGAGGCAGTACCCCAGAAAAAAAGCTGGCTATGAGCTGGATTTGAACCCAGGTTCATTCGCTTAGCAGTACGACACACTAACCACTAAGCCACGGGGCTCTACACGGGACATTAATTAATTAATTATCCTAAATAAAACAAATACATTTCACGACTGGATCGCACCTACTTGTTCATTTGAGCGGTCATATTGTCGAATTAAATTTATAAAAAAATAAGTAAAATTAACGTAGAAAAATAACAATATCTAAACTTAAAAAAAGAGTCAAAACAACAACACTTAACAGTTTTTAGTAAAAATAGAGTACTCCATCATACGTCTTGTATAATAATGAATTTATGAAAAAAGTATTTCTAAAACTGTAGGTTTTAACAGATTTTGATAAAATCCTGTTTTTTTTAATTTTAATTTTAATTCCGGTACGCAGTTTCTTAGAGCTCATTAATGTACATCACAATCAAAAATTTATTTTAATTAGAGAAGAATAACATTATTTTGTATTACATCCTAAAACTATAAATTTGTTATAATGATTTTGATTAACAAGGGGCGTTTCGAAAGCTTAACTAATTAATTATTAAGATTAGTTGTAAATCGTTATGTAAAAGGTGCCTAATTACGCAATTTCTTTTTGACATGACAATAATTCGTTTGTTTATAAAATCTAGATAACTAATTGATCCTTTTATAAAATAACTAATGTTATAATAAGAGGGTAATATTGCAATTAGTTTGTGTAAGTTCCATTGGAGGGGATTTTATTTTTTCCTATTTAAGCTAAGATGCGACGAGAATAAGATATGTAAAGTATTGTACAAACTACAATGAATAGACTTGCAATATATTTTTTGGGTGCTTTTGTACTGCTGTGTGGAGTGATCCAAGGAATCGATGGTGAGCAATTGTACGGTATCTATCACCCGGAACATAGGACAATAAAAGGACGTTAACCAATATGATTGCTTGTGCATAAACAAATTACAATACTTCGTAGATTTATCTATCTACATATGTAATGTCATGTAATGTAAAACAACCAAAAAAATAAATAAATTAGACTGAAGCATGTGTTTTTGATTCGAAATTATGATTTGGTAGCATGGGAAGCTCCATGAGAAGCACCACATAGGCATATTCAAAAGATACTCATGCTCTCCAACAATTACCCACTGTTATTGCGTTGAGAATCTGCAGGAATGGAGGGCATCTTCAATTTACCACCGAATGCGAACAGCTACTTGAAATGCACTTTGCCATTGCAAAGTGTACTCTCACCTTTGGGCAACTTGATAATTTGATATTTGCTACTTTGTTGTTTATTTATTTATTTATTATTAAAATTTATTTATTTACTAATTTATTTATTTATTTATCTATTTATTTATTCATTGTTCATTTATTTATCTAATTGGTAATTCATGTATGTTAATAATTTAATTGTTATTTATTTACTGATTTTTTATTAATTAATACACATTTTTTTTGGGATACAAAAATGTAAATAAAATCTTTAGTAATTTTTTCTTCAAGTAACTTTTTCTTTAAAATGTATAAATCTGTAATAATTATAATATTTTCAGTAGTAAATTAGGATGTAAGACACCATATCTCTGTAAATTGTGCAATCTAGGTTTAATGATAAAAAATTAAAAAAAAATTATAAAAATGTCAGTTACAATAAACGAAAAACTTATTTTTCTCGATAACGGCTATAACAAGTTGATGGTTTTTTTTTTAGAATATTTTTGTAGGCATTGGCTTTTTACGGGAAAAATCTATTAGGGGTACCTTTCATATAATGTTTTTTTAATTTTCGATTTTCTCGGTAACGGCTCATTGGAATTTCATAAAAAATTGATTTTTGAAAAGATCTAATTAGCCAAATTAATTCTGTATACCAAAATGTTGTATACCAAACAGTTTTTTTTTTAAATTTATAATTAGTTTTTTTAATTTTTTTTTTTTGAAAATTCAATATTTTTAAAACTTATTATAAATAATAATTATTTTATTTATAATCAGGTGAATATATTATTAAACTCTAAAAAAAACTGATTACCAAAATCTCAAAAAGATTTTTTTCCAAAAAACTAAAAATATCAAAACCGGTTCTACAATTTTTAAAATCCTTTTTGCATAAAATCGATAGTATATAAGACGTATGATGGCTTACTCCATTTTTACTAAAAATCGTTAAGTCTTGTAGTTTTGACACATTTTATAAGTTCAGACCGTTTTATTTTTCTACGTAAATGTTGCTTACTTGATATTTTTCAAAGTTAAGCCTTCCAATGTCATTAGGCACATAGAAACAAGTTCGTGCGACCCAGCCGTGCCCATTTTTTCTCTCGCACCTATTCAGAATCCTATAGTCTATAGTGTCATCAAGCAGGGGGGTTGCAGGGGGCAGCATGCCCTCAATACATATATTACGGTTTAACCGGCTGGAAATATTAATTTTGAACAAATTTCGGGAAAATATTTCTTTTAATGAGGATAATTTGCAAACCTGAAAAGTAAAAATCGTCACTTATCAACAAAAAACCAAAAAATAAAGAGGTGCGAGCACGCCTTAAAAATTAAATAATCATATGTTCAGAATAACCCCAAAAATGACTAATATTAAGGTCACTCATCCCTCACGAATTGTAAGCCAAAAGAAATATTTACCAAAAATTTTTTCCTTTCTTTTTAATTCTTCTAACTATTTTCGTGCAAACTTTCAGTTGCATTCTAAAAAGGCAATTTGCCTTACAGAGATACAGACGCATAGTTAAAATATTATAAACTAGCTGATACCTGCGACTTCGTCCGCATGAAACAAATCGTTCTAAAATAATAATTTTTGTAAAATAAGCAAACCCAGCGCAACCTACAGGTAATTCAAATAGCTTTAGTTATACCAAAATATAATATATAAATACAAAAAATTAAAATAAGCTCCCTGCCTGTAAAAGTCCCATCAAAATAAGAATTTTCGAAAAAAACGACACCAGTGTCACCTAGTGAGTAATTAACATAGCCTAAGATACTCCTTGGGATATCAGCTACCTGCCAGTGAAAGTCCCGTCAAAATCGGTCCATAAATAAGAATTTTCGAAAAAAAACCACACCATCGCCACCTAGTGAGTAATTAATATAGCCTAAGTTACTCCCTAAGATATCAGCTACCTGCCAGTGAAAGTCACGTCAAAATTGGTGCAGCCATTCCTGAGATTACCCGGAACAAACAGACAGAAAGACAGACAGACAAAAAATTGTTAAATAGTATTTTTGTTATAAGTTCTGTATATCCTTTCGTATACACCAAGTAAACACCTGTATTTTGATTTTAGAAACAGACATTTCATTTTTATTTATGTGTATAGATGTTATTTTTATTGGTGGCAGACCCCTGATTTCACATGCAAATTATAAGTTGGCGTTGCGTTGGGTAATCTGGGCAGTCGCTTAAGGAAGTACCTCTGGATGTATATCCAAATGCATCCTATAGCACAAAAAAGTGGTATTAACTGTTGCATTAGACACTAGGTGTTCTTAAAACACGTCGATGTTTTTAATTTCGGAAACATCATCAATGAAGAGAGAAAACAAATTTGGGCTGAGAATTCATTCTTCAAGTACATCCTATGATGGACTATGCTTCCATTCTAAACAGTTGCACTGTTTGAAAAATTTAGAGAACAAATGTAAACATTTTCTTTAAACATGAGATGATAGTTTGTAAGTTAGTGCTTGCTCGTTTCCCATATCAAAGAAAGCCTCTCCCCCCTCCTTTTAAATGAAGACATTATTCATCAATATTGGTTAACCATCTCCCATCTTCATCAAAATTAGAAAAAAAATGTCCATTCACAAAAAATCCCACGTTTTTCAAACTTAAACCTAAACTGCAAGTGGGTCTTAAACTAAAAACAAAACACAGATTAAACCTTTTACCAATAATTGCATGAGAAACCCAAACAAATGATTGCCCATAGTACGTTGTGACAAGCCCCTCTCTCAACCAAAAACCAGAGCTTCTTATCACAATCTTGAAATCACAATAAATGGCTACCAACCAGCTCAAGAGATCAAGCAGCTGGAACGTGTTATTAGTAGTATTTGGCCAACTCCAAGCTGTATACCATTTCCATTGGTCATGCAGACTAACAACAACTACGAAATGCAAATGCCACGATAAGTATCTTCGTATAATTAATATGCAATTAGCATAATTAATAACTCGAGTCTAGTTGGTGAGTTGAGCTGCTGATCGCGCGCATAAACTCAAATTATTTACTCTGAAGCTTGAACTTTTGAGTAGTTTGGGACATAATTACATATCTGGGAGAGAGTCATCGAAATGCACAGACAACTGGTGGAGGAACCTTTAGCTATTAAGATAAATGCTTTTCACAAATGAAAATGCAACGCTGAAAGGATTTTTCAAGAGTCAAGCCCAACAAATTATCTGGTTTATAATAATGTATTATGTACGATCAAAGAACTTGTTAAGCTTAGAATTGATTTCAATCGGACTATCAATAGATGGATATTACGGAATGCGGTCTCTTGGAGTCCCGCCTTTGGATTTGACTGTTGAGTAATAAAACGCTGGTTTGTATAGCTGCGGTGATCAGATAGTAGAAATTAATCGAATAAAGTGGTAAGCAGGCTGGAAGATCCGATTTGGAGATTGCATTGTGTTCCTTTTCAATGTCTCATTAGAGGAGATTAGGATTTATTTAGGTCCGATTTGGAGTAGAAATATACAACTCTGGTCGCATGATATAATCGGGTCATTGGTTATTGGAAACTGGGCTTTAAAAACACAACATTTGGTTGAGTTTTGTAGAAATGGATTTGAATTTTGAAATAAAACGATTTGTGCTCGCGCCCACAAATTGATTACTTTTAGGAGATGTAAAATCAAAATCAAGAAATTATTTCCATATCCTGAAAAATAAAATTCAGGTTCCCCTTATCACTCAATCATATATCAAGTTCTATGTCTAAAGTGAAGAAGATGTTATAGAGAAGCTCCATACATCAAAATTTTAGGGAGAAAAAGGACCAGAGAAAAAATTTCAAATTCGTGTGGCGCGACTAAATAAAGAGTCTCTGTTCTTTATATAACATCCAAAGTTGGGCTCAAGGGTAATCTGAGAATCTGTTTCTTATAGCTTTAAAACACTGAAAGGTACGCTTGGTACTTTGGGGATATACATTTATCTACCCCTTTACCTATTTTTGAAGTTCGTTTGGATTAGATCCTAAAACCACAACTGAATCACCTGCCCAAACATGAAAATTATGCTCAAGCTTTTGGTAAATATAAGCTTTAAAGACTGAAGATGGATCAGATGGACTGATAATTGTTTGCCTTTTTGAAATAAACCTTATTATTTCGGAGCATTTTTGGGGGGAATTCGAATATGTGATTATTCCACAGAAGATGGTCTGCGACGCACATAACGAGAACTGTAACAATGTGGATGCCACCTGTCGATAGTTGCAGAGAAAACGTATATTTTGCCTTAACGACAGAGCATTACATTCTACGTGATTTCTTAATTTCCACTGGACAGTTCTGTGAGAATCAACATGCAATTTTCATATATGTTCCAGTTGTTAGTTCCAATTCTGAAGAACGTGGTTTTAAATTTGGAAATAAATACGAAAAGCTGAGAAAACTCTGGTGAGTAACAAAAATTCCGAAGAAAAATTGTTTCAGATGTTCTTTGACGCCTATAAGAAAAGTTGTCGGGGACGAAATGGAGCCCTGGGGTACCCCAGAATTATTTTGTGAATATCGATTTTAAATCAGTCCAGCACATATTGTATTGAGCTAGAAATAATTACTAATCAAACGAAGAAGAGCTATGCTGAAAACAAATCAATGCATCAATAGAAGATTTTGACATGAAGGGACACCTAATATCAATATCTATGAAAAAACATGAAAGTAGATAGTTATAACTACGAACCTTGACTTACCAGTACTGAGATCAAACGAAGAATAACTCTTGCCAATTGCTAATCCTTCGGGCTAAAATTCAATTGAGTAGCAAAGCTCTCTCTCGGGCAATGCAAGTATCCTTTTAAGAGACTTCCATCATCCCAGTCCTGTTATAATAGTAAAAGACATGGAGCATAGACACCGTCAAAAGCAGATGAGGACGCTTAAGATTGTTTCGGGAGAAAAATTGGATACAGAAGTTACAAGGAGGAACTGTACGGGCTGTACAGCGACACAGACCTACTCAAAGAGTAAAAGTCCAACGCCTGTTGGACTGTGTCATAATAAAGCAAATTGACACCAATGCTCTGGCCTGGAAAGTCTTCGATTTCAAACCGGATGGATGCCGCAGTAGAGGGAGGTTGAGACTTGGCTGGTCCACGCAAGTGGAAGAGGACCTGGATCTACTTCACTTGCAAGGCTGGAAGCAGCTAAGCTGGAGGGAAAAGCTTGTTGGTTGAAGCCTCCCCATGTAGATCCGGGGTCAGAATAGGTCTACGATTTGGGTGCGCCTGCAGTAAGAGTTCACAAAAACACTTTCTCCTTATAGGACCGAGGGGCAGAATTGGTCTATGGTTTGGGTATGCCAGAAGTAAGAGGCTTCCAAGTATCAAGTTAAGTTTCAGCCTCAGCATGCAGAGTGTAGTAATTGCGTGCTTAACTGCTGGCTATATATTCCGGAACTGTTGTTCTCGTAAATTTTTGGTTGGCAATCGATTTTATCCACAAGTTCGATTCTGTATTTCAAAATTGAGCGAGGCCAACCCTGGCTTTTATCTGGTACCACGGGTTAACAGGTAGTAGCTGCCTGTTGAATGGCGGTAGGCTCCCTTGTCAGAGGTTCGTGGTGGTTATATGCTTACCCAAAATGCGGGAGCAATAAGGTATCTTTGTTTTCTGGGGGAAAGCTTGGCTTCTTAACAGAAGCTTTGTATGTCGCCATATTTACCTTTGATTCTGCAAATTCTGGTGCAAATATACCTTGCTCCTCAACGACTAGAATATTTTTGGCATAACAAAAAAAAATAATTGACATACTAGAGTGATCACCACTTTAGTAATAGGGTGGCTGGAAACCAAGCTTGTGATCTGGTTTTGTTCATTTTGCCTCTATGTGGGTAGGCCTACCATGTGAAGTTACATGATCCGTATGTTGAAGCCCAGGTCTGCGACGAACTGTATCGCCATCTAAGGTAATGCAAGGTTGGCATAATCTTGCTTTCAGTTCCATTTCGTTGTGAGACATCAGATCACCAGTGAGCCGTTTTATAATTTTAGGTTTTCAAAATATTTCTTAAGCTGACAGAAATTATGCTTTTCCATGACCTTACAAAGAGATGGGGCGTGCACTTGGGGTGACAGCTTCAAGGCGAAGAAAGATTTACCTTTTTGGGGAGGGGTTGGACTTATTTTGTTTTCTGCCCTGCTCCCAGCAAAATATTTATATTATAATATTCAATGTAGAGGTTATTATTCTTCTTCTTTTACTGCCGGCCATAATTACGATCTCGACTAGGACCGTAACTCTCCTACTTCTCTGCTTCGGTCTAAGGCTTGAATTCTTCTTCATCTTTACACAGAGTAAAAAGGTTATGTCACTGTTAATGAATAAAACTATTTAAAATATTTTATCTGGGTCACGAAAAATGTAGCTATTATCTTCAATGAACCATATAATTATTCATGGCGCTTGTCTATACTTCCCATTGCCACACGAAACTATATGAATCATCTGGAACTCCATAGACAATTGCTTCACCGAAAATGGCTTTATTAATCACGACCCGTCAAAAACATTTGCAAACATATTTACCCCTCATACACGACAAAATTTATACAACAAGAAGCAACTTTGACATAAGTCGTGCAGCACACTATCAATATCGTCATATAGTAGGTTATACACTTTTTACCCAAAGACGACTCTCCCGCATACGACATACCCCATCCTCATCATCGTGCCACGAAGAATGTATGTTCTAACATCAATTACCAGCTGCATGACCACCAAACAACATTACAGAAGAAAAATGTTAAGATTAATGAAGATGCCCCACGTGGAGAAACATATACCGCAGCCAAAGCCGCAGAGCGATCGATGCAACAACGCGACGAGGAAACCAATGTCCATGATGTCAGAAAAAACTCACAATATTGCATGGACGACAGCACTTCAATTCTTACACCCTCCCACGATTGCTGGTTCCGTTCAAAAGTCAGCACCCCCGCCACAGCACACAATCAATGTTCCCTAAAAGCCTTAACAGAACAAATATTTCTAGTTGCATGCAACTTCCTTGGCAGAGAGTAGAAGCACTTGAAGATACCGGTTATCGCAATTTGGCTTACTTACATGGTGGTAATGTGCATAACTGTATAAGATACATAATAACTTTTCCAATGGATTCTCGCGTGATCAACGGATTTTAGGATTTCTTCTTTTTTCATCTTCCTGCCACCACAATAGATCGGAGAATGTTTTCTCTTCTACGTAGGTACCTAAGCGTAATAGATGAATCCTTCAACTTGCCACAGTGCCGATATGCAAATTTAGATAAGCCTCATCCTTCGCCACCAAAAACCAAATGGAAGATGGAAATTCATAAAAATTCTTAGCGGCACCCTGTCGCACCGTGATATGTTTGACATTCTAAAAGAAGGTTAGCCTGAGTGGGTTTGTGGGAATATCTGCCATTTGGGTTTTTTTTTCTTCAGACTTGCCACCCAAATCCAGTTCACTTGTTTTACGAGATTCACAGCGCTTCCTAATGACTCCAACTGAATCTTAGGAAGTCGCCACACATCTTCGACACGAATTCTTTGAAAGTTCTGACATTTGCCATTCACCAAGATGCGAGACCCAATAGCGTGTATCTTTCGGATATGCAATTTCATGTTAGCTTTTGACGTGTAGTGGAATCACACTTTCGTGGGATTCCGAGAATCATCAATTACGTATGTTGGGTATGTTGCAACATAGTGGGGCTGAGTAATGTCTAATGGCTCACGACTGCTGCTACGAATTATTCGATTTTATTTGATCAATTTGAGAGACTTAGTTTGAGCCAAAAGTGAAGACCGAAAGGAGCTTTGTTTTTTTTGGAAGCGCAGTAGGTCGTCGTGGAGAAGGCGTTTTGAGTAATATTGTGAGTGTGATTGCAGCAGAGATTTAGATAATGAATGGAGGCATCAATGATGCGATGCTGTGAAATCATTCAGGCGGTAGCAGTCTTTGGGATAATGACGAAGAATGTGAAGTGATGCACATTCAATTAGGGTTAATTTGAAGTTGGTTGTTATACAGACGTATATTTCATACTTTGTAGCTTATCTTCTGTGCCATGGATATGAAGTTGTAGTAAGGGCGTAATGACCAACATGAAATTATTTATTGAAGTGAAAACTATTACGTTAGTTAGTTAGTCTTTTGCATTGCGGTAGTGTAACCCTGGCTGAGATATCTAATTAATTTTATTCATGCCATCCTTTCAACTAAAGTAAGGTCTGACCACGTTGTCTTCCACCATAAAAGAACAGCAATCGAGTCCATATGAGCTAGGTGCCCAACCCACCGGAGTTTGCTCCGAGGTTGATTTCTACAATTAATGATTCTATCATCTCCGGAATCGTCCTCCCTCGCACACGATGCCAAAAAAAATTTCCGTAAGACATTCGGACGCTGAGTTTTCTCATGTCCGTATAAAGTTCTACTCTGGCCATGCTTTCGTAGGTGACAACAGTATATCCAGTGATGCCCGAACCGAATTCCAGTTGTTGCACCGATGTTGATGACGGTGACTCAGCGTGTTATCGTTAATCAGGGGAACTTACCAGTCGTTAAGTTAACAGACTTTTTCGTTGGTTTTGAGGAAGTTTCTGCATTTTAAAATGCTCTACCAATATCAAAGATAAAAATAATTTCACTTACTGATAAAAGAATGTATTTCAATATTAACAATATGTCAATAAACTGGAAAACACTTGTTGCATCAATTTTTAACAATTTCTTGATACACTTGAAAGCATAGAGTCAATGTTGTGGAGAAAACTACGACCAATTTACACGAAACTTGTTCTTAACAATCACACACATTTTTGGTAAAGTCTTTTCCCGAATCTTTTTTTATCAAATTGCTCTAAACACAGAGTACACTTTGCCTTGAAAAGTGCATTTCAAGTAGCTGTTCGCATTCGGTGGTAAATTGAAGATGCCCTCCATTCCTGCAGATTATTAACGAAATAACAGTGGGTATTGGTTGGAGAGCTTGAGTATCTTTTGGATATGCCTGTGTGTTGCTTCTCATGGAGCTTCCCATGCTACCAAATAATAATTTCGAATCAAAAACACATGCTTCGGTCTAATTTATTTATTTTTTTGGTCTTTTTACATTACATGACATTACATATGAAGATAGATAAATCTACGAAGTAGGGGCAATCGGCTCATGTTTATTGTAATTTATTATGCACAAGCAATCATTTTGGTTAATGTTTATTTATTTTCCTACATTTCTGGTAATAGTTACCGGACAATGGCGTACCATCAATTCCTTGGATCAGACCGCACAGCAGTACAAAAGCACCCACAAAATATATTGCAAGTCTATTCATTGTAGTTTGTACAATACTTTACATATCTTATCCTCGTCGCAGCTTAGCTTAAATAGGAAAAAATAAAATCCCCTTCAATGGAACTTACACAAACTAATTGCAATATTAACCTCTTATTAAAATATTAGTTATTTTATAAAAGGATCAATTATTTATCTAGATTTTTTAAACAAACGAATTATTGTCATGTCAAAAAGAAATTGCGTAATTAGGCACCTTTTACATAACGATTTACAACAAATTTTAATAATTAATTAGTTAAGCTTTCCAAATGCCCCTTTTTAATCAAAATCATGATAACAAATTTATAGTTTTAGGAAGTAATACAAAATAATGTTATTCTAAATATTTTCTTGAAAAAAAATGTGTAGTATCATCATTTTGGAACAACTTAAAATTTTACTATGAAACAATGACCAAATGGTAAATGCCAAAACAAGACCTTAAAATCATTATAAAATATTGATTTTTTCTGCATGACCTTGACTTGGTACCGGCAACCTTAAGAACGGTAACGCCAATTGTTGATGTTAAAACTCGTCCTAATAGCCAAAGAGCTCAAAGTTAACAAATGTGAATTAAAATTTTTAGTTTCTAAGTCTTCCTAAGCCAGTAATAGGACAGGTTGGTCGAAGGCTCAAAATATTGGAGCCATTAAAGCGTTTTTTTTTTTAATTTTTGGCTTTCTCGGTAACGGCTCTTGCGATTTATGTCAAATTCTATATTTGAGAAGATCTAAGCAGTAAAATTAATTCTGAATATCAAAGTGTTGAATAACTTTTTTTCTAATTAAAATAAATTTTTGATTTTCATGTATATTAATGAGCTCTAAAAAACTGCGTACCAAAATTAATAAAAACTGGATTTTATCAAAATCTGTTATACAATTTTAGAAATACTTTTTTCATAAATTCATTATTACACAAGACGTGTGATGGCGTACTCTATTTTTACTAAAAACCGTTAAGTGTTGTGGTTTCGACACTTTTTTAAGTTCAGATTATTTGACAATGTGACCGCTCATAAGAACAAGTACGTGCGATCCAGTCGTGCAATTTATTTCTTTTATTAAGGATAATTAATTAATTAATAAATTAATTGAGGTCGTAGGTTTTTTTTTTAAATACATTCACCTTTACAGGTATCCCCACAAGAAAAAATCGCAAGGTGTAAGGTCTGTGCTTTTCAAAGGCTACAACATGACGCACTTCTCTCTAACTGTTTTTTCAGATAACAAGGGTTGCTATTTGCTATTTTTGGCTCACACTGTGTATAAGTTATCGTTATTTTTAGCCCTAAAATAAATTTACAAAAATAACTCTGAGGATTGCTAAGAGAACTACACATAACAGGCAGACAGACATTTTTTGCCACTTATTAGGCTTCTCTATGGCTGACTTATCAAAACTGCATTCATACCAACACTGAAAACCTATGAGGGTACTTAATGATTCATAAAAGAAATTTTTAAAACAGTTCGAAAAGTTTTTTTATAGCTGAAAAAAAAATTAAAAACTTTAAAATTTCCAATATCACAGTTCAAATGCAGCTTCCAACGCTAATAATAAAAATACTTCCTCTACAAAGTTGCATTTATTAATGGCAACTCTGTTGGAAGTTAATTCCTGTCATTTTACATTTTCCGTCAATTATGCATTTTCCGCCCGCATAAAAGTCTCTTCAATCCAACCTGCAGTGCCTCAACGAATGGGCCGATGAACTTGCCAAAAAACGGTTCATCCATGAAACCAAGCCAAACCGTACCCTGGGTACTTGAGCCAGAATTGACGAGCATTTCCTTAAAGCTGAACACGAGAGATGGTCAAAACTCGACAATTGTCGCGTCTCCGGTAGTCTTTGGAAAAAAATCTCTGTGAAAAACACAGAATACATTCAAAAGCTAAAGGTAGACCTCAACAGTCCCTTTTAGTTGGTGTCCTTACGGGTCACAACTCAATTGGGCCCACATCAGTAGAATGGACATTAGCACATTAGGCTTATGCAGAAGGTTTAAAAACGCTGATGCAAAAGAGGGCTCATATCACTTCCTTGTGAATGCCCCAGCCTAGCTCAGACCCGGAAAACAGCCCTCGGAGTTTACTTCTTCGACTTCTTTTTGGGTGACATTTAAAAAAAGCCACTTAAAACTATTTTAAATTCATCAAAATCTCAGGATGGTTTAAGGACCCCATAACTAATTCTCCCCCAAATTGATTATCACAGATTTATACATTTTGAAGAAAAAGTTATTTGAAGAAACTTTCATTCACTATACATTTATAATTTTTCATAGGAAAAAAGAAGTGGGAAAAGAAAAAATTACTTGAGATTATTATAATTAATAATAAATCAGTAAATAAATAACAAATAAATTACTAACATAAATGAATTAACAATTAGATAAATAAATGTACAATGAATAAATAAATAGATAACAAAATAAATAAATAAATAAATAAATTAGTAAGTAAATAAATTTTAATAATAAATAAATAAATAAACAACAAAGTAGCAAGTAAATAAATAAATAAATAAACATTTATTTTAACGAATATAAAATTATTAAGTTGCCCAAAGGTGAAAGTACACTTTGCGTTGGCAAAGTGCAATTCAAGTAGCTGTTCGCATTCGGTGGTAAATTGAAGATGCCCTCCATTCCTGCAGATTCTCAACGCAATAACAGTGGGTATTGGTTGGAGAGCACGAGTATCTTTTGGATATGCCTGTGTGGTGCTTCTCATGGAGCTTCCCATGCTACCAAATCATAATTTCGAATCAAAAACACACGCTTCGGTCTAATTTATTTATTTTTTTGGTTGTTTTACATAACATGACATTACATATATTACATATAGATAAATCTACGAATTAGGGGCCATCGGCTCATGTTTATTGTAATTTATTTATGCACAAGCAATCATTTTGGTTAACGTCCTTTTATTGTCCTTTGTTCCGGGTGATAGATACCGTACAATTGCACACCATCGATTCCTTGGATCAGTCCGCACAGCAGTACAAAAGCACCCACAAAATATATTGCAAGTCTATTCATTGTAGTTTGTACAATACTTTACACATCTTATCCTCGTCGCAGTTTAGCTTAAATAGGAAAAAATAAAATCCCCTCAAATGGAACTTACACAAACCACAAACTAATTGCAATATTACCCTCTTATTAAAATATTAGTTATTTTATAAAAGGATCAATTAGTTATCTAGATTTTTTAAACAAACGAATTATTGTCATGTCAAAAAGAAATTGCGTAATTAGGCACCTTTTACATAACGATTTACAACTAATCTTAATAATTAATTAGTTAAGCTTTCGAAATGCCCCTTTTTAATCAAAATCATGATACCAAATTTATAGATTTAGGATAAAATATTTTCTTGAAAAAAATTGTGTAGTATCATCATTTTGGAACAATTTTGGAATTTTACTGCGAAACAATGACCAATTGGTAAATGCCAAAACAAGACTCTTAAAATCTTTACAAATATATAATTTTTGCTGCAAGACTTTGACTTGGTACCGGCAACCTTTAGATAGTTAACGAAAATTATTTTTTGGTGTAAAAACTCGTTCTAATAGGCAAAGAGCTCAAAGTTGACAAATGTGATTTTAAATTTTTAGTTTCTAAGTTTTATGATGTCAGTGATACGACAGGTTGGTCGAGAGCCCAAAATATTGGATACCACTAGATGGGAGCTGGTGTCGCTCGCCGAATACAACAACCGGATCTAAATTGTTCCTCTTGGAATATTTTTTTATAGTCGACCTGTTTAAAAGGAATAAAGGGATATTTGGTTGCAATAAAAGGAAGAAATTAACAAAAACGAACAGAATATGTTTTTTTGATTTTTGACGTGATAACGTCTTATAAATCGATGACAGTCTACACGTACGAAATAACATGACTCATGCTGATAAGACTTATGCTAACCGCGATACCGTGGTTCTTTCAACCAAAATCGGGCGCAAGCACCAGGCGAACATGAAAAAGAACAGGCGCAAATTCCCAAAATAATTTCACTCAAATTCAAAAAGAACAAGAAGAGAAAAAAAATACAAAATAGGCGGAGTTTTGTCAAAGTAGAAAGAAGACGAACATATTGGGGTGTGTATGTGTAGATTTAACGAGAGGGTTTGTGGGCGTGAGTTACGGGCTGTACATATGTTGGTGTTGCTGCCATCAATGTTTTCTTATGACGTTACCACGTAAAATTATCGTCCGTAAACCGACTTTACAGACAACCAAGGTGTGAGAAGGTGAACTACGCTCAACACAGGTTCTGCTGGCAAAGTAGGGTTTTTTTTTTGTTTTTCTATATTTTGTTGTGCCAGTGAGAATATTCGTTGTTTCATTGAAATTTAAAAAGACGACGATGATGGTAGGTACAATTTTCTTTTTATAATTTTTGGTAAGTCACGTATTTTGTTAATATGGAAGCTTCTTTTACCCACCATTTTCATTTTTTTTTTATTTAAAATAAAATTCTATTCTAGGTAATTAGGTTTTGAGGGTTTTAAATAGAAACAAATAATGAATAATTTGTATCTAGTTATTAAATGGTTAGCTTATATAGGCACATATTGAGCACATTAATGAGAATAAGAATCCGTTTGGTTTTCTTAATGTTCATTGACATGATGAGCATGTAAAGATCAATATTCATTGCAAGATAATCGCTGTACCTGTGATAAGTAGTTTTATTTTGACCAAAATAATGACGTACAATTATGTTCCATGTTTTATTTATTTGCTATTTTTTTAATAATTTCTGCTCTATGGTGAAAAGTTTTTTAAATCTTTAAAAATTAAAAAAAAAACTTTTAAGGAAAACTAATTTCAAGCTCCAAAAAAAAAAAAAAAAATAATAATAAAAATTGTTTATATTGATTTTTTTTACGAATTTGATATAATAAGTACTAAGTTAGCTTTAAATATTTATGACATCTATTAATTCTTAATTGAACACTGAAAACTTTGAGAAAATTGATATTTGTTAAACAGATTTTTTAAAATTTGTTTCGTATTAACATGGTCTTACTCTTAACACATTTTGGAAAGAGTCGAATAATTTTGGCACCGCAAAATAATAACGGATTTCTGTACAGACATTAAAAACAAGTTTTTTAAAATATGGGGCTGGTCTACTAACCCGCATTTAAACCAGAGTGCAATTGAAATAAAAAAAGATATGTATTTAGAAATAACGGCAATATCTACAATATTGTGCTATACTTTTTTTCAAAACCAATCATCATATCATATTATGTTTGAATTAAGTAATTTTTATCAATATTTAAAAAATATAAACTCTACGACTGGATCGCACGTACTTGCTTATATGTGCGGTCACATCGTCGAATAAAATAAAAAAAAATAAGTGACATTAACTAATGTATTTATATGTGTTTTTCACACTAGAAACCAAGTTGCCGTCTATACTGGTACACAGTAGAACCTTTTTGAATGAAGAACAACAACCTGTGTGTACTACCACCAAGTTCATAGGCTGGAGTTATAGCTATTTCACGGGGGCCAACCCGATCATTAACATAGAGAAATAACACTATCTGAACTTAAGAAAGTGTCGAAACCACAAAACTTGACAGTTTTTATTGAAAATGGAGTACGCCATCACATGTCTTGTATAACAACGAATTTATGAAAAAAGTCTTTCGAAAATTGAAGGACGGATTTTGATAAAATTTTGTTTTGTATTTCTAGTTTTTTGATTTTTTAAAATGATTTTTTTTTATTAGTTTTAAAAATATTGATTTTTCAAAAAATTAATTTTAATTAGACAAACTTTCTCGGTAATGGCTCTTTGGATTTCAGTCAAATTTAATATTTAAGAAGATCTAGGTAGCCAAATTGATTCAAAATTCTATAACGACCTTGATTTTAACTTTTACATTTTAAATTTTAAAAAGACAGATTTTAACAAATTAAATATGCTGCTGTCGCAAATTGATTGGTCATGTCTCAATAATTGTTTATCTGCTAACACTATGGTTTTTGAATTTTATACTGTTTTGTTTCATTGTTTTTACTTGCGATTATAGGGACTATAAGGCAAGTTATGCATTCGTAAAAAAAAAAAAAAAATTCTAACAATCAAACATGATATTACGATGATAGAGAAGTCAAAAAAAGTGGGTCCGGAAATTCCGTCCGTCTGTCTGTCTGTCTGTCTGTCTGTCTGTCTGTCTGTCCGTATCGATATCTACAGCCTAAACGGTTGGGCCGATTTGATTCAAACTTGGTATATAGTATTTTTAGAGTGCTCTACCCGACAGTTTTTGGAATTGGCATTCTAGCTCCAAAACTAACGGTACCTGCCATATAACTTTTATTAAAAAACTTATTTTTCTCGAAAACGGCTCCTACGATTTTGATTAAACTTTCAGAATGATGTTTTCTGTGCAAAATCTATCTTTTAATTTTAATGGATTTTTCAGAAAAATTTTTTAACGGTACCTCCCATATGACCGGTTTTTTTAAAATCAGACTTTCTCGTTAACTAATTGACGGATTTTGATGAAATTTTCAAAATATGTAGTGTTTTATGATTTAAATAATATTGCCTATCAAAATTTTCAAAAACATTTTTTTTTAAATTTTAATAATTTTTTTAAAAAAATATTTTGTTTTTTGAATATTTTGAAAACGTATCTATAGATTTTTTTTTTAAATTTTTCTCCTAGTATAAACTATAGATTTCTTAAAATTGACATACTAAAAAAAATTTTAAAATAAGTTTTCGAAAAGTTTTTCAATAAAAACATTTTTTTGAAAAAAATTGGTCGAACGATTTTGAAATGAAAAATTCATAAAATAGAAAACAGCAAAAGAAATAAGATGGCTTACAACATTTTTTCCAAAAAACGTTATGAGTAGTGTTTTTTTGAATTCATAAATTTTTTTCCCCAACATTTTATTTCATATTGCTCGGCTAAGCCCTAGCCAAGCCATTAGTCAAATAAAAGAAAGTGACAACCTACATTACATACATACTTACGTATTTTAAAGTATTTTTCATCATCATAAAAGCACAGAATAAATAGGGAAGCCTTTGATAAACACACAAAAACAACTAACAAATAAAAAAAACTATTCGATTACTACTGAATGCAAAAATTTCAATCGAGAAAACAAAAGTTTACACCTTCCTATAAATAAACAAAACCACTGTGTTAACTTTTAATATTGTCTCTATACCTACTGGCTTAACAGTAGTTGGAAAACGTATCTTAATTTTAGTACCTACCTTCCTTCCAACCTTATTATAGGTACCTATATCCTTTATAAATTCCATTGGTCCCATATTGGGACGTATAAAGGTCCCTTTACCTAGCATTATTGCCATACTGCTGATTCCGACGGATCTTTATGCCAGTTGTTCAAATTTTTCCATACCAAAATGAAAATTTAACTGAAAAAAATCCTTTGTATCTTTCTATTAGCAAATTATATTATAAACAGTAAGCAGCAAGTGGAAAGATAATACTACACTAAAAAACTGCAAAAGCTAACGATCCTATATATTTATGTGTTTATCCCTTTGTCGTGACGCATGTTCGTTCGAGCTTCACCCCAAAACGATTCTAAGGAAGTTGCACGTCATACAAAAAATATTAAAATAAAATCTTTGTCAAAAAGACGCCTGCACTTAAAAAGGATTAGCACATAAGAGCAAGTACGTGCGACCCAGTCGTGCCTTTTATTTTTTTTAATCTGTGTTTTTTTCTTCTGTAAATTCAAGATCATCAGTATCAAGATTGGTACGATCGTGAAATTAAAAGCCTTAAGAACCACAGAAACAAATTTTGGACAATTTACAAATTATCTCGAAGTGAAGGCGACTTTGAAAACTTTTGCCGTGCTAACGAAAATTTTAATAGATTTTCAAGTTTAAAATATTTTAACTATCTGCAGAAGGTACAAAATATTTTTGGAATTTATAAATTGTAATAGGAAGTCTTGTCCATATCAGTCCGTTCTGAAGTCAAACGATAAAACTAGTCATGACCTTCGTGTTATTACACAATTATTTGCAGACTTTTTTCAAAGTGCCTTGAAATGTGATACTGACATCTGTGATACTTTAAACTGCGATACTTCGAACTTGACGAGAATAGCCAAAATATTGGTTGTTTAAAATCCTTCTCTTACTTGACTGATATGAACTTCAATATCAATTCCGATAACGTTGCTAAGTTTATATCTAATCTTGACGAGAATTGTAAACCAACGACAGATGGTATACCTTCTATTATTTTAAAAAAATGCGCAAATAATTTGCTTCTACCATTGTCCACTCTCTTTAATTATTCTTTGTTTTCTTGTTCATTTCCATGTTTTTGGAAAAAATCCTTCATAATACCTCTAAACAAAAAAGGTAGAAAAGACGAAATTCAAAACTATTGGCCTATAGCTAAACTATCTGTTACTCCGAAACTTTTTGAGGCTGTTATTCTGTGTTTCTATGTCAAATCAGTCATTGTTGCTTATCAACATGGTCTTACCATAGGTCGCTCTACTGTAACGTTTCTTATGAAGTTAACCGAAATTTGCATTGATGTATGCCTTACCGCGTCTTTACGGACTTTAGTAAGGCATTTGACAAACTCTCGCATAAAATCTTGCTAAAAAAGCTCAAAATTCTTGGTTTTAGCGAAAACTCCGTTCTGTGGCTTCAATCTTATTTATTAAATAGATCTTATGCAGTACTGTTTAACGATTGCCCATCAAATTACATTACAGTTAACTCTGGAATACCACAAGGTAGCCATTTAGGCCTACTACTTTTTATTTTATTTATTAATGCCTCATTTACGCGGATGACGTGACAATTTTTAAAACTATTTCTAGCATTAGTGATTGTGAAATGTTGCAATGTGACCTTAATTTATTTTTTTGACTAGTGTGTGCGTAATTGTTTGTCTATCAATATAATTAAATGTAATTTTATGACCCTAACTAGAAAAGTTTCAATAACTTCATTTAATTATACGTTAAATGGAATTTCCTTATCATGTATGGAAAACGTAAATGTTCTTGGTGTCATATTGGATCGAAAGCTTGAATTTATTCAGCACATCAACTCCATATGAAATAGAGCTAACTCAATTCTAGGTTGGATTAAGAGAATCACGGCAATTTTTAGACCCTTTGAAGAAAACGTAAGGTTAGTTTAGTAGCTTTTAAATAAAGTATTTTTAACTTTTAGGACACTATCACCTCTTCGCCTTTTTCTGTAGTCGGAGCATTTCGTCGCTAAGTGTGCTTATTTTTTAAAGATATTTTTAGTTTTCAAAATAGACTTCTTAAAGATTTATATATTTTTCATAAATAAACACTAGACTCCTTTGAATGTCATAGGTGATTAAAATGAGTAATTTTTTTTCGATAACTAGCTACTTAATAGATACTTTACTCAAAAGAAAAATAGAAATGAAAATGATATGTTATAATTGATTTCTAACCTCAGTGGGAAAATAGTGTGTATTGCAGCCAAAACTAATATATAATTTGTTTACAAAAAATGCTCACATATTTTATAAAAACACTAAAAAACTTTGAAGATACTATATTTTTCTTAGTAAAGATATATAATACTTGTAACATAGGTAAAACGCCATCCCGTCACTTGTTTATAGACAAAGCACATTGGGTTCCTACGCATTTCCACCGATCCACCTTTCCTTTTAATGGCCAGGAATTGCTTAGTACATAAAAGCAATTAGCCAAAAATGCGGATGGGATTTTTGTGTTAGGTGCACCTAGTGAGATAGAAATTGCATGGTGAGATACGCCGTTTTCTCTATCAGCACCATCACTGCTGGAGTGCACATCTAATTAAATTGCACACAGAGAGTTGTGGCGGGCGGATTGCAAAAGAGATGGAAGCATCTCTGATGGTTTTTTAAATTTGTTTGCACAGTGGGATCCACCGACATTCATGTGTCCAGTGAATGTGTGTCTGCATAGCATATGAGATCATTGCTCTTAAAAGGAAGATGGAGGTAAGCAGGAGTCATTTTACGATTGGCGGCAAAATTCAAAACCATTAAAAATGAGAAATGGTTATATAATGAAGAACGAAGCAAAATATTAGATTCTTTAAACAAGACATCCACTTATCTAGATCAAAGATTCAGAGTAAGAAGAAGTCACACCCATGTTATCTTACTTAAATAAAAATCATAACTTTATAATGGCACAGCCGAGAGACATGTTGAAAGGGAGTGGTAGTGTAGTGAAAAAAAAAATGTTTGTTAATATTTATGAATTTCTTGAAATACTTGAGTCATAGTAAATCTGATCTAAAAATCATTGCCCCCGATCGTAGTTTAAAAAAAATTCATGTTTTTTCCCCGGAAACTAAGCCCGTCAAGGGATCTAGTTTCCACTTGGTAGGAACTAGAACTGGAACGACGAACCAAGCAACGACAACGGCTAAACGATTTAAGAATCAGAGCTCAAGCTGATGCACATCAGCTGGCTGATGTCCTGGCCACATATAAAGCTGACATAACATCACTTCAAGAAATTAAATGCCCAGAAATGGTGTTTTGCAGAAAAAAAAATAAAACACGTATTAAAGCGGTCACCCGAAACAGCATGTGCTCGGGGTAGGCTTCCTAGCTGGCCAAAAAATGAAGTCTACCATCTTCGGCTTTAATGCAATAAAGGGTTCTCGCACCTAATGAGGAGTCCGAAGAAGACGAGAAATATTCCTTCTACGAACTTACGGAGAGGGCCCTCAATGCCGGCTCAAGATATGACGTTAAAGTCATCCTTGACAATTTCAACGATTTTGGTCGTTGCGATTACGAGTATCACGCGTAATCTACAAATCCACCTGGGTATCACCTGATGCAGTCACTCGTAACCAAATTGACCATTGACTCGGATCATTATCGTGTTGGTACCGTGTTCCGAGCGAATTGCTCTGCAAAGAGGTATTGCATTAGGTGCGAAAGAGTACCGGGCGTAGAGGAAAAATAGTAACGCCTTAAAAACAAAGTTTACTGCTGATACCATCTTAGCTTAGAGATCGAAGCGACTGGTTTGGTGATGAATGCAAACTAGCACCTAAACGTAAGAATGCTGCATACTGGGGCACGCGAAGATGAATGAATAAGGTCGGAGAGGGAATTCTGATTACGATTCTGTGTAATTTAATGTATTGTTGAACTCTAAGCTCATGGAAGAAATGGAGACTCCAACATTTCAACAATTCAAGCAATAAAGAGACACAAAAGGCGATTAATCGGCCCAGAAATATAAAGGCTTAGGGAGCCGACGGCAAGCTGATCAAACATGGAGGGCCAACACTGCATCAAGCTATTCATGAAATAGCTTCCATTAGTACACGTATGTAAACATTAAGAAATGTCAGAAGACTGGCGAAAAGGCATCATATGTCCCACACAAAAGAAGAGAGATTTCGCAAAGTGCAGCAATTATAGGGGTACACGTACAACATTGTTGGAGTTCATCCTATAAGATGTTCTCATCTATCCTGCAAGAACGGAAAGTCCAATACGCTTAAACCATAATCGGCAAATATCAATGTGGTTTCATACCAGGCAAATCAACAATTGATCAGATCCTTAACCTTAGGCAGGTGATGGAAAAAGAATGGATTTTGATATTTCAACACACATATTCCAACCGTACATGGCCCTGTGAGGGCCATGAGTCTGGCTCTGGCACGTCAACAAGAGGGACTATAGTCACGGAATTCAACCAGATATTGGCTTACGCTGATGAAATCGACATTATCGGTAGAAGTCAACAAGACTCGTTTATCCAGATCGAGCAGGCGCCACAAAACCTGGGGCTACATATTAATGAAGGGAAAACCATCAAGCATATGATGGAGGAATAAATGTGCGGGCGGCTGCTAATATTAGTCCAGTCGATATATCAACAAAAGTGATTTTAGCTGGAAAACATTCTGAAGTTAATGGAACTTTAACAGGTTGTTTGGAGGTACATAAGGAACACTATCCTGGATAACCGACCACACCGGCCCTGTGCTTATGCGAAAATATACTTTCCGCGCCCAAGCTAGCTACATAATATGTTTCAGCATAATCCCTTCAACAACATAATCCAATTCCAAGGTCATCGGCAGGTGTACAAAATAACATATAATTACCAAAATAAGTTGTATTCATGTCTAAGACTTTGTCTTCATTCTTACCTGATTTGAGAGGTGTTCCACAAGGTTCGGCTTAAGGGCCGATCCTTTTTCACTTGCAATAAATAAATTGCCATATACTTTGAACTTTTCATTACACACATTCATGCCGATGATGAACAACAGCTTTATTTAAAGTACTCCACTTGGCCTTATCGAAAATTATGTAGATAACTTAAATCAGGAACTTCAAAGTATTTACCTCTGGTCTCAGGAAAGTGAACTGGTCTTAAACCCCTTTTGAAACAAAATGTCTTGTATTAACAAAAAAAAAAACTCAATAACATTACTATTCACTTTATAGGAAAAACAAAGGAGGAGGCATTTACAACAGGCCTTTGAATTGACAAAATTTAGAGTTTGAAAAGTGTTAGATGCCTTCATGGACCTTCCCATGCTGCCAAAAAAATAATTTCGAATTAAAAACACATGCTTCGGTCTAATTTATTTATTTTTTTGTTTGTTTTACATTACATGATATTACATAGATAGACAAATCTACGAAGTAGAGGTCTTCGGCTCATGTTTGTTTTTATTTATTAAGAACAGGCACATCATTTTGGTTATGTTCTTTTCTGCTGTACATAAGGATGGACACCGAACATATTAGCATCGCTTCCTTGGATCAGTCCCCACAGCAACACCAAAGCACCCAAAAAATATGTTGCAAGTCTATTCATTGTGGTTTGTACAACACTTTACACATCGTATCGTCGCCGTAGTTTAGCTTAAATAGGAAAAAATAATATCCCTTCCAATGGTACTTACACTAACTAATTGCAATATTACCCTCTTATTAAAATATTAGTTATTTTATCTAGATTTTGGAAGCAAACGAATTATTGTCATGTCAAAAAGACATGTGCACTTCTTGCGTAAGTAGGCACCTTTTACATAACGATTTACAACCAATTTTAATAATTAATTAGTTAAGTTTTCCAAATCTTGGAAAAAATGCAATTTTATTTTGTTAACATATGCATCCTTGATTATTTATTACGTGAACATGAAAAATACCCCTTTTTAATCAAAATAATGATAACAAACTTATAGTTTTAGAAAATAATAAAAAATAATGTTTTTTTCTAAATATTTATCTTTCTGACAAAATTTGTGTAGTATTATAATTTTGGGACAACTTTGAAACACTGCGAAACAATGACCAAATGGTAAATGCCTGAACAAGACCTTAAAATCATACAAATTATTGATTTTTGCTGCAAGACTTTGACTTGGTATCGGCAACCTAAAAATCGTTAACGCTATTTTCTGGTGTTTAAACTTGTCCTAATAGCCAAAAAACTGAAAGTTAACAAATGTAAATCTATATTTTTAGTTTCTAAGCCTTTCCAAGCCAGTGATACGAAAGGTTTGTCGAGGGCCCAAAATACTGGAGCCATTAGCGTCCCGTCGCTTCGATAAAACTACACGAAGGTGATTTTTGTGAAAGGATTTTGGCCTATCCTACCCTTATTAGATGAAACCCACTCAGAAACAAAAACATCACGAACTTATAAAGAAACGTTCGTGGATTGGGTTCTATTCTAAAACTGAGTGATGAAGCGCGTTCTTGTCTAAAAGTGCTTGGTGAACAATCAGCGTTATTGGTCAGGGGAGAACCCTCATAGGCGTCTAGAAACAGCACAATGCCACATTAAAATACTCATATTTTGATAAGTTTATCGTCGACATTGGAAGAACATTTAAGAATGCCGAGACCTGCCTCAAAACAGCAAAAAAACTGATTTACTTTCTGTCGAGTGACGTGGAGAGGCTGCTAACGCCCTTCCGAGCTGATTCCTTTTCGCATATACGAACCAGCTGTCCAGCACGCCAGGGTTTATCGAGCAGCAGCTTAGTTTTTACGGGAAGGTTTCTGGCTCTAAAAGGCCTCGACAGACTATAGAAGGTTCTGTTTGATTTTTTCTTCCACATTATTATCAGCTGCTACTTTTGACCCAAGATAATAAAAGGATTTAACTACTTCAAATACATGCTGCACTTCAGTGATTGTGGGACCAACAATTCTCTCAGATGCATCCCTATGTTTTGTCCCGCCTCATCTGCTCGATCTTGATGAAGCTGAACAAAGCTTGTTAACTTCGCTGGAGAATAACGGGTACCATCAAATTCATCAACTTCGGGACGCCAGTCAAAATGCTGATACGCCGCAGCACGTCTTTCCACTACAGCCTTAACCATTAGAAACGAAATACAGGATGGTTGGTTCGGAATCTATTCTGAGGAACTCATCCGGTATAACATCAAGCCAAAGTGTCTTGTTGTTTTTTAGAGGAAGGATCGCTGTTCTGATCTGTGCAATTGTTAGGGATTGATGTCAATGCTTCTGTAAGACCTAAGTATATCCACAATTCGGTAATTTGATTTTGAACTACGACTATCATCTGAGTTGGTCTCCTGTTATAAAGAGTAGATTGCCGTTGGCAGAGTAGTTGGTCCTATATTTTTTTTAACAATGGTGTTATTCGGCATTTTGTACAGCTCTCTCGCGTTCCCTCTTCTTGTGGTGTCTCCTCTAGTCCCAGTTGTCCTGTGATATTTAGAGAGTTCTAGCGACTGTCTCGGTGCTGTTTCACATCCATTTTCAATAGAAATGCTCCTAACTTTATCTCTCATCATTTCTTCTAGAATTTGATGGTCCTTAAGTGCGTAGGTATTAATTGTTGCTCTGCTTTATGTACCCCCTGAACGTTGTCAGACTACAGCTGTTCGCGTTGCCAATTCGCCAGTAGCAACTGCGATGATCATTTCCTACGTCTGCAGTTCTATCGATTCTTACATCGCAATGATATTCTTCATTGGTTCTGGTCCTTCTTCTACTTCTTGATTCTCAGTTCTCTCTCGAATAATGTCAGACAGAATTTCACTTTTCTCTATTTAAACTTATCATACACCCTATCATCCTTCAGTCTGGATAATGTTATGAAACCCTATATCGATTTCAACAATTCCTCTAGAGACACAAATCATATCCCATTAGCTTCCAAACCATAATGGTGAATGTGTTCCAGATATAGGCGTATTGAATGTAATTTACTGCCCCAATCGCACTGATAGACCACCAATCCATTCACTTCACATTTCCCAATAAATTAAGGTTAAATACACTTGCAACTGACACAAAAGTCTGCAAGCCACCGCCGCCGCCGCCGCCGTCACCTCTACATGCGCATGCCAGCCGGTGTGTACACCACTAAGAATGGCCTCTCCGATGACAAATCATACGCTCTCCGGTTCCGAATACGATTTGATCGGAGCCGATTTAATTTTATGTTTTAATTGAAATGCATTTGGGATTCGAACTCGGATTGGGATTCGGATTTCAGCGCTATCGTGGGATGTGGGAACTTGCACGATTTTTGTCGGTTCCGCAGCGCGCGAATAGATTGAGCACTAGCACTTCGGCGTGTAATTGACTGAATTTTATTAGTCGTCTTATTTAGTATACAGCCAACTCGTAGGGTTTATCTATTTCAAAGATCAAAGCTCTACTTTGGGCCGAACTAAGTAATAAAATATTAAACATATTCAGGACATTACATCATATTTATCGTATTAGTTTGGTGTCTCACACGTTATTTTACTGTGCGTTGAGCAGAAAAAAAGTATCTGCAAGATACATAATTTTTTATTCATCAATATAGATTATTTATTGCATATTAATGAGTTTATTACACATGAGGTATCTGTGGCACGAAGTGCACTTTTGTTCACTCCCCAAAAACAGGCTGTAATGCCTTAGTTTTGAGGCCACACCTCGGTTCATTCGCTTGTCAGAAAGTACAATGCCAAACGTTGTATGTTTTCTGTGACAAATAATCCCGGCATTTATAAGATTTATATCCGAAAAATGTTTTTATTTTTTATTGAGATAGATTTCTAGCTGTGGGTATAAGAATGCACACCTTTGAAATGTGTTCATGTTTTATTTAAATTATGCTGTCAGCGCGACGAGTAGTCTTACTACCTGAAGCTTCGCTTACGAGGTTATGATTGTGGCATAAGAGTCATGTTTGATGGATGGCATTTCAATACTCAAGCAATTAGATTGAAAAAAATGAAAATATTTTTTCATCTAAACTAAAGTAAATAAGCAAAAGACAACTACTTAGTTTGGAATAACGCAAAATATACTTCACAGAAGTTCCATATTGACCATTTCTGAAAAAAATGGAATCAATTACACACGCAGCGCGGAGAGAAACAACTTTCGTTGATGATTGCCAGAAAAACACTGACTGACTGACCATTTCTTTACTTCTTCATCAATTCTTCTTCTTTTCAATTTTTTGTTTTAATGATGGCACACTTATGAGCTTTGTTTGTCTACTCCCTAAAACAGACTATTTTGAACAATCTTTCACAAATGTTGTTCGTTTACACCATAGAGTAAATATATTATAAAGAGGGAAATCTACTGCCTACAAACTGGTCAAATAAGTATTGGTGTAGATCTGTCAAATAATTGACGAGCTCAGTGTATGTAGTAGTGCTGAACTGTCAAATAACTGACCTCTTCTTTTAAGTGAGTTATGTTAATACACCACTTTTCACCACGAAATTGGGCGTGTTGCAATATACTTTATGATAAAAAGCGCCATCCCGTCATTTTGACGTCATCCAAACTGACTAAATTAAGTACCATTTTTGAAAAGAATCCGAAGTGTTAGTGGACTAAAATGTATATTAAATTAAGCAGATAAAACATTGGACCAAACCTGCATAAATTTAAACTTACTTTCCAGTTTTTTTTTTCTAAAACGGAAATTAATTTTTTCGACAAGGGTCACTGATGACGTAAAAATACGAAAGTCGCTATCTTGTTTTCTTGTATCATGAGGAGACACTAGCAACTTACCCGAATGCAAGTTGTTATACTTTATTATTTTCCCTGCCTTTTACAGATTGTGTGCTTGAAAACTCTAATTTTTTTTTTTATATAATTAACGCGCGAACAAGGGACTATTTTTTCCCTTTTAATGTAACACACTGCGCGGGCATTACGAAGATAGGGAGGGGAGAGATAGGAGGTGCCGATTAACATTGGTTTTGAATGTTTGTAGATCAAAATGGCCAGGGAAAATCCCGCCGGGTAAACTATTCCAAATTCGTGTCGTTCGGCTAAAAAAAGAATCCCTATATTTCACGGTACGTCCGAAATTGGGTTCAAGGGTGAACTGATGGGCATTCCTTGCGGGACGAGTATTACGGGAGAAACTTTTAAGGGGAGGAATGCAGCTGGCTACCTCGAGTGAACATTTTTTATAAAAGAAACGATAAAATAAGGAAAGACATGAAACATTGAGTCTGTGTTCTAGAGGGGCAATTGTTTCAGTGGCAGTTCTATTTCCTATCAATCTTAACGCTCGATTTTGTATTCTTTCAAGCAGGTGAAGCGATGTTTGCGAAGCACTTGCCCAGAGGTAGGAGTTATACTCGAGTTTAGGGCGTATAAACGCTTCATAAATAAACGTTTAAAACTGGTTAAACAATATTCAAGAGTTTCAACCATTTTACCTGATACCTAAACTGATGATAGTGTATTGATTGTTCTAAGAATGAACTTAAACAAGCTTTCGGTCAGAAGAACACTTACGTTGTATAATTGCAAGATTGAATTATACAAAATAGCGATAAAGGTGTACTTTTAAAGATACATTATCTCTCTTCATACCCTATTATACTCGTATACACAGGAGAATAAAAGCCTAGTCAAACTGAGCGCGTTTTAACGCCGCGTTATAGTATACCGTATAACACATCCCAAGTCACATAGAGCGCGTTTTCGACGTTGCGTCAAGTTCCACACGGCGTCAAAACGTAAAACGCATTTACAAATTATTTTATTTGACGTCGCGTAGCATAAAATCTTCGTTAAACAAAACGCGTTTTTAACGCAGCGCAGAGATAATTTTACGCTGCGTAGAGATTATTTTGACGAGGCGTTCTAAAGAAAGATTTTTGTGTAATATTTTGTGCTTGGTGAATTAAGTCATTCTGAACTTGTTGTAGAAATTTATTAATTACTTTTTTGACTTATTCTGGGTCATTTAATATTGTATTGTTTAAATGGAAAAAGATAACTTAATTGGCATTTAGTGAGAAAATGAAAATCAAAATTCAAATATTAAACGCGCTGCGGATGGCTCTCTGTCTGACGTTCTCTAATGC
Organism: Platycheirus rosarum; assembly: GCA_963971375.1. NCBI lineage: Eukaryota > Metazoa > Arthropoda > Insecta > Diptera > Syrphidae > Platycheirus > Platycheirus rosarum. The sequence goes on along the minus strand of OZ020509.1, from coordinate 122,183,766 downwards.
CGTGTTTAGAACGCCGTGTTAAAATAGTCTCTACGCCGCGGGGTAAAATAATCTCAACGTCGCGTAAAGTAATCTTAACGCTGCGTTAGCGAAATAGCGCCACATATTGCGATGCGATTCGCTGCAAGCAATCAATTACATGAGTACATATGCAAGTGTCTACAGCGCGGCGATTTAAGTCGACTGGAAGCGACTGAACTGACTGAGAGCGACGAAAAAATACAATAAACATTTGTTGAATCAGTTTAGCGAATCGCTCGTTTGACATGGACACATTTATTGATTTGCGTGAAAAACAATTTACCACAGTAAGACACCTTTAACATGATCTGCGAACTGCGATCGCGAATAAAACAATTTAAGCAATTTCTACAGAAAATATCACTTTTAATTTATTTTTACTGTTCGAGAAAGTTACTAAATTATTAATTCTACAAACTTAAAACGAAAAACACTGCATTTAAATGGTTTATATTACAAAATTGGCGAAATAGCTCTGCCATAAACACTCAATCGCCGTGCGACGTGAATACGCTTCTCCATAAACGCGTTAAGAAATAAGGCTGTTGGTAGAACACGTCCCGCTCGATATGTTGTTTGGTGGAAGTGAGTTTCTAAAACGTCAACAAAATGTTTACATTTTAGCGCGAAATAAAAAAAAATTTGTTTGAATTTTCTCACTATCGCATCGTTGCATTTGGTTTTCAAAAGACGGTAGGCTGCAAAGTACCCGCCAGAATAAGATTTGTTTGGGTTCCAAGGATGGCCAATTTTGCTGACATTTTTTTCCCGTTTATGTCACAGTATCCGGGGACCATTTGAAAGGTAACTAGGTTTAATTCGCTGTTGCGGCCGCAATTAACCAGTTTCGACCTGCCTCGAGGATATCTTTCAAAATATCAATCTTCTTACTTTCGATGTAACATGGCAGAAGCAGCTTCGCCAATTGCAAGCACATCGGCTTTTCTCTAGCCTGCAGTTTTCTATTTCACCCTACAAGCGGTCGAAACTCGGATGTCTTTCTGTACCTAGTTTTTCCATCGAAGATGAGGTCTAATTTGGCTTCTGACTCCCTCTGAAATGCGCGCTATACCATCGATGTTCATCTTATCTGAAAAACACTGCATTTAAATGGTTTATATTACAAAATTGTACATATTTTTACGTACGACAAAGAAATTCACGACAAAGAACTGTACAGGTTAATTCGCAATCCAAAACATCAGAACGCGATCCACAAATTTGCGAATAAAAAATTCGCTCGAATTTACCTCAAATATACAATGTATGCACGTCACTCTGCTTCTTCTCTTTGAGATATCAACTTTTTCCTAATGCTATTGGTTTTGATTTTAGATCAGCGATTCAAGCAGTTCAAAAATTACGTAGAATTTTTCTTTGGACATCCAAAAATACTGGTGAAACTGTCCAGGATATTTATCGAGTTGATTTATAAGGGTAAACAATTCTCCTTTCATGTTACGATGATCCATGTTAAATGGGAGCACATGCAAACATGCACATAATAATAATGATAATAATAATACAAAGAATAATAATAATAACAACAACAACAACAACAACAACAACAACAACAACAACAACAATGACATGGGGAAATAGCTCTGCCATAAACACTCAATCGCCGTGCGACGTGAATACGCTTCTCCATAAACGCATTAAGAAATAAGGCTGTTGGTAGAACACGTCCCGCTCGATATGTTCAGTTTGGTGGAAGTGAGTTTCTAAAACGTCAACAAAATGTTTACATTTTAGCGGGGAAATCAAAAAAAAAATTAGTTTGAATTTTCTCACTATCGCATCGTTGCATTTGGTTTTCAAAAGACGGTAGGCTGCAAAGTACCCGCCAGAATAAGATTTGTTTGGGTTCCAAGGATGGCCAATTTTGCTGACATTTTTTCCCCGTTTATGTCACAGTATCCGGGGACCATTTGAAGGGTAACTAGGTTTAATTCGCTGTTGCGGCCGCAATAAACCAGTTTTGACCTGCCTCGAGGATATCTATCAAAATATCAATGTTCTTACTTTCGATGTAACATGGCAGAAGCAGTTTCGCCAATTGCAAGCACATCGGCTTTTCTCTAGCCTGCAGTTTTCTATTTCACCCTACAAGCGGTCGAAACTCGGATGTCTTTCTGTACCTAGTTGTTCCATCGAAGATAAGGTCTAATTTGGCTTCTGACTCCCTCTGGAATGCGCGCTATACCGTCGATGTTCATCTTACCTGCCGCATCGAGACATTTTAACGAGCTTCTCCTTGGTTCCCCTAGATTGCTTTAAGAAACAGTAATAAGTTTACGTTATTCTACGTTTGTTTTTTGCGCTGATGTTTTTTTCTGTGTTTAGAGCAGTGCCCAGGTAGACAAAATTTCTACCTACCATGAAGTTCCTTCCAACTGTCACGTTCTGACCAAGTCAGTGGTATGATTGGTCTTTTGTTAATGAAAGAATATACTTGTCTTGTACCTGACTAGGTCATCTCCAGTATGTCTAATTAGATCTGTTTGTAGCCCATTGGCACCAGTTACTTTGTTCCTTCTTAGTCTGGGGATGGCTACTTTAATTACGTTTTGTGTGGGTGGACTTCTGATTGTCATCTTAATCTTGGCTCTTACAGACTAGATATTAGCTGTCATCTCCATTCTGGTTGCAAAAGTCTTTTCATATATGGCTGTTGATAATTTTACTCTAGGGAGTAGGGGCACCAAGTTTTGACTTTATTTTATTATAACATTAATTTATACAACCAGCGTTAAATTATTTGGTAATTCATGTAAAAAAGTAGGTTTAAATAAGTTAAAAAAAATAAATAATAAAATAAATATTTTCATCAGCCATTTACATCAATCACAAATTCACATAATTCATAATTCACTTTAAGTGCTAATTTAAACTAATTTAAGTACAAAATTCATAAAGTTATTATGCGATTTTTAAGACATTTACATACTAATGTTATAGGGAGACAAATTTTATATTAAAATAAACTGAGAAGCTGTCCTGTTTGTGCCTTTTTGACTGTCTGATTTGGTAGTTTCAGGACAATGTCAGAAATATTCACAGAAGCCTCATCTTTAACATCAGGATATACAAAGGTTCCAGTTGGTTTGCGTTTTAAAAAAGATAAGTGAAAATCATTTCCTCGAACATCTTCGTACTTTGACAAAATTTGGCCAGTAAAATGATTATAAGATTGCTGCTTTTCAAAGTTAATTATCTTTATAATAGCATAATCCCCTTCTTGAAGATCACTGGCGACAGGTGGGGCAGTATTAAGAGTGTCATTCCAATATTCAATATTAATTTCAGCGATTTCAAATTATATTTATCAGCAGCTTTTCTTATTTATAATCGACCTTCCAGCACATCAGATATTGCAGATGCCACAGCAACTTCATCAATGTTTGTTCTTTCGGTGTTTTTTGTATGTTCGCACCATTTGCCTTTTAACAAATACATAAATTAAGTTTTAATAACTTACATATTTTTAACAACATTTACTTACCTTATAAATTTATACGTAATTGTTTACACAAATACGGTTCGAAAATGGAATGTGGAAAATCAGTCGCAAAAAACACTATTAATAGTATGTATTTTAAATACCATTATATGCCATTATAAATTGTCTTTCTTTCTTCGAGTCACAAATTGTACTGAAAACTGAACTCAAATGAGATTTTTTTGATCAAAAATTAGAGGGAGAGAAAAGAATAACAACATCGAACAAAAAGCTCATAAAACCTTCAGTTCGATACAACGCAGTTGCATTCATATTCAATTACATGTACAAATTAGAACCGATGGACATGAAAATTGGATAACGCATATGAAAGTCCTTTTCCTCCAGAATATGCTTTATATTATGTACTGGTTGGAAGCATATGAATATGATCTTCCTTTAGGATGACTCAATCGTTAGCAAGAAAAAATTAATTCACTTTTCGATTCGTCAACTTATCGTTCAAGAACTGTAATAAAGAGAAGACGACTTAAGATTCTATATCCTAAATCTTTGGTTTTCGGATTTTTAAAATATTAAGTTAAATTAAAAAAAAAAGTTTTTGAAAAAACGTCAAAAACAAAAATATATTTTGTACCTATATAAGCAATATATTAAGGGTAGAAGTTTTGAGTATTTAACTTGTAAAAAATAGCTGTTCTTGATAATGAAACGAGATTTTAACAAAACCGAATTAAATCATTTACTGTTTTTTTTTTTTTTTTATAATTAACGCGCGCACAAGGGACTATTTGTTTCCCTTTTAATGTAACACACTGCGCGGGCATTAGGAAGATAGGGAGGGGAGAGATAGGAGGCGTCGATTAACATTGGTTTTGAATGTTTGCATGTTGAAATGGCAAGGGAAAATCTCGCCGGGTAAACCATTCCAAAGTCGTGTTGTACGGCTACAAAAAGAATCTCTATATTTCACGGTACGTCCGAAATTGGGCTCAAGGGTGAACTGATGGGCATTCCTAGCAAGACGAGAATTACGGGCGAAACTTTTAAGGGGAGGAATGCAGCTGGCTACCTCGAGTGAACATTTTTTATAAAAGAACCGATAAAATAAGGAAAGACATGAAACATTGCGTCGGTGTTCGAGAGGGGCAATTGTTTCAGCGGCAGTTCTATTTCCTATCAATCTTAACGCTCGATTTTGTATTCTATCAAGCAGGTGAAGCGATGATTGTGAAGCACCTGCCCACAGGTGGGAGTTGTACTCGAGTTTAGGGCGTATAAACGCTTTATAAATTGTAGCCAGATCAGATGGGGAAAAATACTTCTTACACCGATACAGAAAACCTAAGCACTTTGCAGCATTCTTAGCGATCTCAAATATATGGTCGTTCCAACGGAGGTCGTCGTTGACACACATACCGAGTACTGAGAGCTTTTCGGTTTCTTCGATGTAAGTGCCATTCATGGACAATGGCATTGGGGGAATGTTTAGCTTTAACGACAGAAGACAGCATTGAGTTTTCGAAGCATTAAACTCCACACGATTTCTATTACCCCATTTGACAATGCTGTATAAATCGGAGTTTAATGAGCTTGACATACGGCACCGTTGCAATTGTACGTCCGAAGGCGAAGGACGTGAATTATCGAACAAATATGAAAAGCTGAGGGTAGAGTCGTCAGCAAAACAGTTAAGTGGATTAGAAGTAACAGACAGAAGATCATTTATAAAAATGAGGAAAAGAGTCGGAGACAGAACAGAGCCCTGGGGCACACCAGCATTTATTTTATGGGAATCAGACTTGAATCCGTCCAATACAACTTGTATTGAACGGTCCAGGAGATAGCTTCTAATCCAACGAACAAGAGTATTATCGATCCCAAAAGCACGCATTTTCGATAAGAGAGCTTCATGCCAAACTCTATCAAATGCCTTGGAGATATCAAGAGCAATAATCTTACTTTCACCAAAGCGATGTAAAGATTTGTTCCACTGTTCGGTGAGATATGCCATCAGATCACCAGTGGAACGGTTGCTGCGGAAGCCATACTGACGGTCATGGAGAAGCTTACGATCTTCGAGATATTCCTTAAGCTGACGGTTAATCAGTGTTTCCATGACCTTAGAAAGAAGGGATGTCAGTGCTATGGGTCGGTAGGAGGAGGGGGAGGATGGGTCACCTTTCTTAGGGACAGGCTGGACAAATGCTGTTTTCCATCTTCTAGGAAAGATTCCAGAAGAGTAGGAGCGATGGAAAAGCTTACGCAGTGGCTTTGCCAGTGTGGAAGAACAACTCTTCAGAATAATCGGGGGTATACCATCCGGGCCAGCGGATTTGTGTATATCGAGATCTTTGAGAACTCTTGCTACTGTACGAGTGCGGAAAAAAATCTGTCCCATGGAAAAATTTACATTCTCAAGTACAGGAGGGGCAACGTTGCTATGCGGCAGCGTGGAGCTGGCAGCGAAATGGGCGGCGAGCAAGTTTGCCTTCTCTGAAGAGTAAACAATTGGTGTGTTATTGTCGATGAGCGTTGGAACCGAAGATGTTGAGGAGTTTTTAATATTTTTTACAAATGACCAAAAATTTTTACTGCCTTTGGGACACTGCAGAATTTTTTGCCGTAATTTTTGGTCATGCAAAAATTTGGTTCTTTCAATAACGGAGTTGCATGAGTTTCTTGCTTGTTTGTGTTTTTTCCGATTTTCCTCTGTAGGGTTGGCTTTTTAAGAACGGAAACTTACTTCTTTGAGCCTGATAGCTTCTTTACACTCTGTTACAGTACATTTGAAGATACCGAACTCAAACATTTAAGTTGAAGTACATATGAAACAGAGAGATAGTAGAATTTGCTGGACAGCATTTTGTCTTTTTATTCTATTATGTAAATGCCATGTTTGAATGCCATCTTCAGTTTCATGTTCTTGTAGTTTTTATAACCTTAACAAAAAAGTCGATTCTGTTACAATATATGACCAAATGTCCATATTAACTTTTTTGTCAAAAAGCCCACAGGAAATAAATGCTATATTAATTAATTTTTTGCCGACATTCCCATTTTAATTGCACAAAACTTAAATGCGAGTACAATTCCCACGTTGCCGACAAAAGCAGTGTTCAACATATTATATGTGGTCAGAAAAAAATTATATCATTTACGTTAATCCCTCGAGGCTATATTAGACTTGTAACTTCGCCAATTGCAAAAGTCATAAAACTCTGGTTTGCTTCTGTGTCACCAAAAACGCTCATTAAGCTTGAGAACAAAACGTATTCCGTGTCCACTCTGATTAATGATATTATATTTGCAATATTTCATCTGAAGTAGTTAGTTTCAGTTACCAACAATCTATTAGAGACAATGAGGTTAGTTTTTTTCTTCTCAAGCTTCATAATTGTGTAATCCTGGTATGACCATACATCGGAGGATACTTTTTTTTTTAATTAATTACTAGAAACAAAATTTTGTCTTAAACTGGTACTTGTTTAGTTATTTTTCGAAGCCAGAAGGTGCACACCTTCAATTAAACAATTTCGGCATCGAAATTTTATTTGAAAGCAATTGATGATGACAACAATCACAATCCAAAGAGCTTTACCTCAATTTTCAGAGTGAAAGGTTATTAGTTAATTATTTGAGCCAGCTGGTTGGCTTGAGAGTTTGATTAACCGTATGCCATGGCTTTGGCTTCAACAGTCTTGAAATACTTTGTCGGTGGTTTTAATTTCCCACGAATAATGCCGCATTAAGTGGTTAAGTGCACACTCAGGTGTTGCATCACTGTGGAGCGGTGCTTAAAGTACTTATTTTTAATTATATAAAGCAGTACACATGTATTGTGGCTTAAAGATTTTTGTTTAATCTAAAAGGAACTCTTTTGGATGCAATTCACAGAATTATTTACTTATAACAAACAAAGTCTTCTTTCTAGTATGATTATCCTTACGTATACATACTTATATGAAGGGACAGGATAGTAGGTATATTCTTGCTCCACATACCAACTTGTCGAAAAAGGCTATTAAATAAATAAATTGCAAGACTGGATCGAATAAAATTTGAAAAATATTAAGGGAACTTCAAAGTTTGTAATCGATTTTTCAGACTTTTGATTGTTCGAAAAAAATAAATAAAATATTTTTCAGCGGAAAAATCTAAATGCCATTTTATTTCTTTAAAAAATGTTAAAAAGTGTGATTTTTACTTGCGATTTATAGGGACTATAAGGCAAGTTATGCATTCGTAAAAAAAAAAATTCTAACAATCAAACATGACATTACGATGATAGAGAAGTTAAAAAAACTAGGTCCTGAAATTCCGTCCGTCCGTCTGTCTGTCTGTCCGTATCGATTCCTACAGCCTAAACGGTTGGGCCGATTTGATTCAAACTTGGTATATAGTATTTTTAGAGTACTCTACCCGACCGATTTTCGAATTGGCTTCTAGCTCCAAACCGAACGGTACCTGCCATATCACTTTTAATGAAAAACTTATTTTTCTCGGCTCCTACGATTTTGATAAAACTTGAATGGTGTTTTCTATGCAAAATCTATCTTTAAGTATTAACGGATTTTTCAGAAAAAGTTTTACAACGGTACCTCCCATATGACCGGTTTTTTTTCAAATCAGACTTTCTCGTTAACTAATTGACGGATTTTGATGAAATTTTCAAAATATATAGTCTTTTATGATCTAAAAAATATTATTTATTAAAATTTTCAAAAACACGTTTTTTTTAATTTTTGATAATTTTTTTTTTTTAAATTATTTAGTTTTTTGAATATTTTGAAAACGTATCTATAGATTTTTTTTAAAATTTTTCTCTTAGTATAAACTATAGATTTCTTTAAATTGACATACTCAAAATAAATTTAAAATATGTTTTCGAAAAGTTTTTCAAGTTGTTTTTGTGTGTTTATCATAGGCTCATTATTTATTCTGTGTGCTTTTATGATGATGAAATGCTTTAAAATACGTAGGTATGTATGTAGGTTGTCACCTTCTTTTATTTGACTAATGGCTAGGGCTTAGCCGAGCAATATGAAATAAAACTTGGGGGACAAAATTTTATGAAATCAAAAAAACACTATTCAAACCGTTTTTTGGAAAAAATGTTGTAAGCCATCTTATTTCTTTTGCTGTTTTCTATTTTATGAATTTTTCATTTCAAAATCGTTCGACCAGTTTTTTCAAAAAAATGTTTTTTTTGAAAAACCTTTTGAAAACATATTTTAAATTTTTTTTAAGTATGTCAATTTTAAGAAATCTATAGTTTATACTAGGAGAAAAATTAAAAAAAAAATCTATTAAACCGTTTTCAAAATATTCAAAAAACAAAATATTTTTAAAAAAAAATTATTAAAATTTAAAAAAACATGTTTTTGAAAATTTTGATAAGCAATATTATTTAAATCATAAAACACTACATATTTTGAAAATTTCATCAAAATCCGTCAATTAGTTAACGAGAAAGTCTGATTTTAAAAAACCGGTCATATGGGAGGTACCGTTATAAAACTTTTTCTGAAAAATCCATTAAAATTAAAAGATAGATTTTGCACAGAAAACATCATTCTGAAAGTTTAATCAAAATCGTAGGAGCCGTTTTCGAGAAAAATAAGTTTTTTTAATAAAAGTTATATGGCAGGTACCGTTAATTTTGGAGCTAGAATGCCAATTCCAAAAACCGTCGGGTAGAGCACTCTAAAAATACTATATACCAATTTTGAATCAAATCGGCCCAACCGTTTAGGCTGTAGATATCGATACGGACAGACAGACAGACAGACAGACGGACGGAATTTCCGGACCCACTTTTTTTGACTTCTCTATCATCGTAATATCATGTTTGATTCTTAGAATTTTTTTTTTTACGAATGCATAACTTGCCTTATAGTCCCTATAATCGCAAGTAAAAACTATTCGATTACTACTGAATGCAAAAATTTCAATTGAGAAAACAAAAGCTTACACCTGCCTATAAATAAAAAAGACCACTGCGTTAACTTTTAATATTGTCTATACCCACCCGCTTCACAATAGTTGGATTGTAACTTAATTTTAGTACCTAACTTCCTTCCAACCTTATTAAAGGTCCATACCCACACCATACGTTTATCGATCCATCAAACATAATTAAGCTTTGTTAGTTAATTTGATTTTAAAAAGTAAGTTATTGTTAAATGTACTTCCCTACTGCTGATTCCTAAGAAGCTTTATGCCAGTTGTTAAAATTTGTCCATACCAAAATTAAAAAAGTTCTTTATATCTTTCTATTAATCAAATAATATTATAAACAGTAAACAACAAGTGGAAAGGTACAAAAAATACAAAACACACTAAAAAACTGCAAGAGCTAACAATCCTATATATTTATGTGTCTGTCCGTTTGTGGTGTCGCATGTTCGTTTCATCGAGCTTCAAACCACAACGATTGTAAAGAAGTTGCACGCCAAAAAAAAAACAATAAAATGAAATCTTTGTCAAAAAGACTTATGAACTAAAAGGATTAGCACATAGGAGCAAGTACGTGCGACCCAGTCGTGCCTTTTATTTATTTTTTTCAAAATCTAATAAATAAATAAAACTGTTTTTATTTAACAAACTTTTTTTTAAAATTAAAAAAAAAATTATTCAATTATGCAAATTTAAGCATACAAATAATCCACATTTAAAAACAAAATTATTCACAAAATATAAATTTTTCCAAAAAAAAAATTAATTTTTTTAAAAATACAAAAAAAAAATATTTGGAAATATTTTAATGAGAAACTACTTTGGCTAACTACATCTTCCTGAATATACTTATAATTTGATTGTAATCGGTTAAGTAGCTCTCGAGAAATTCGAAGAAAAAAAAACGGTCCATGGGGGTACCGTTTTTAGCCCACCAACTCAATATAAACTACAGCTACAAAAGTAAACAATTTTTTTTTATAAAAAATCTTCCAGTTGTTTAAAAAAAAAAAACTTTTACTTAAAAGTTATATGACCGGCCGTTAATATTTGAGGTAAAAAAGTCTCCGTAGAATGTGAAAATAACCTTATATACAAAGTTTGAAGACGATTGGCCAAACCGTTTAGGTTGTAGTCCAAAATACATACGTACAGACAGACAGACGGACAGACAGAATTTTTCCAGTAACTCAAATATGTTTCGCAAACATCGTAATGTCATGTTTTATTGTTATCTCAAAATGTTTAATCTGCACGAATGCATATATAAAGGGTGTTTTTCTTAGACCTGTGGTTTTCAATCTGGCAATACTTTTTTCGGAGTTAGTCCTTTTGACAGCTGTCATTTGATTTATGCTCAGTTTGGTTTGCCAATTTATAACAAATAGACTTACTCCTGAACAACGTTGGCAAATCGTGCAAATTTATTGCCAAAATAATGGTTCGCTTCGGTAGTGTAGAGTATCGAGCAAGACCCGAATGAGTCCTCCTCCATTGCGCGCAACAATTGGAGCTGTGCGCATCCACTATATGGATGATTTTGCGGAAGGAACTTACTTTGGAGGCTTACAAAATCCAACTCATGTATTATAGTACCTATCATCGAAAGTAAAAATAACTTCTAGGCAATGAAGAAATGCAAGCGCAAAAATTTCTGGACCAAACAACTACAGTCCAGGACCATTAGGCCTGCCGACGTTTTCTGAGGCCAACCCAGCTAAGCCTACAGATGGAACCATAGGATGAAGCAGAAAAATGGAAGAATTGTTTGCAGTCGAGATTATGACAAATGTCGATTAAAGAAGAAAAAAGAGATATTTATCAGCTGCAATTGCAGGCTACTTGTCCAATTAATATTTGTACATAAAATAAGTTTAATGTTTTTTTTTTTTTTTTTTTGTAACTCACTTAAGTCATCAATTCTTAATCTTGCTTCCTCGTACTCGTAGTGAAAATTGGATGCATAGAACGCTAGAACCCCAACTAGAGTTTCGGTTTCAATAATTTACCGTACAAAGTTTTCCTATTTATAATAAGAACAAAATATACGAATTCCTTAGCATTAATTTACAAAGGTTGTGGGCTTTCAAAAGTTTTTTCAAAAATAATTTAACATATTATTGACTTACCCAAACTAGGAAAAACAAAATAAAAAGAGCCACTATCTGTGGCAAAGTTCATCTTAGCAGACTGCACATCACCAAAAGAAAAACGCAATAAATATCTGAATAAAAATTTTGATTAATTCAAATTTCTTTTCTTGAAAATCTAATAATTAATAATAATTCATTCATGATAAATTAAAAAACCAAACATTCCAATGTTAAAGAATTCCATTTATTCAAAGTATCTTATAGCTTTCATTGAACCAGGCAAAGAAAAAATAACCAAGTAATCAGCAATCAGTCAATTCAGTCCGAATGATTTCCAAGAAACTACACTATGAGTCTGAAAAGTTCAACAAGACTATGAATCAGAGGTCAACATTTTCACTTTCACCTGGCGGCGTAGATTATGTCTGCAGGCACAATGCAGGTACATGATCATAGAGAACTAACTGCCGGCTGTAACTCTATAGGAAAGGATGAGTCGAGTAAAATTATTAAATTGAATAATTTCCTGTTGCATCTACACAACGATGCACGTTGTTCGATGAGTTTACAATCGAAAAAGTGATGAAGAGGAGAAAACGATTTTATGCGCGCCAACTACCAGGATTGTGTTTACTCGTACTGAGTCAGGAATATCTTCTTTTCAAGCAAAAGATGAAGAGTCTTCAGGTGAAGCTAGCAAAAAGGGAAATTGCTGTTGGGTTTTATCTTCAGACCATTAAAGACTTAGGTACTTAGTAATTTTGTTTATTTTTTTTCAGATTAATTTCTATGTTGTTTAAAAAGATAGATTTTGCTCTCTGTTTAAAACAAATATTCTTCAGTTTCTATTAAATTTTTTGGATACATTTAACAAAGAAAATTCAATCAAACACAATTCTAGACAAATGTCCAACATTGTTCTTCAAGAACCCACACCTACAAAAACAATAGATATTTAAATTCATCTTCTCCAAATCAATATCCATAAATACTTTATTATAGAGCATAAGACTGAAAGAAAATCATAATATTCCTATTTACCAATGGAATGCTCGGACTTGGAGTCACCAGTGATTCCGTTGAATTACCATCAACAAAGTTAACCTCTTTTTACCACACACGACCAACAACGTTCCCCAACACTTGACATCTTTTAGGCCATAAAATTCATTACTGTTACACGATGTGCATTTGGAAAGCATGTTGAATCAGCTTTTAGTGAGGCTGGTTATGTCTGCTAAGATGGCAATAAACTGTCATATTTATCTGTCCAGTAACAGCCACAGCATCGAGTTGTCATTCTGGGTTGACATTATATTGCCGTCATCAATGGCCGCGACATTGAAACAATTTCCGGAGAATTAGGGATTTATTTAATGATAATTTATAGTTTTAAAGATACATTTAGTGAAGTACATCTGTTTATTTACTCAGAGATTGTTCACTGGATTTCTTAAAATACATAGAGTTTGTATGTATTTGGCCCGCTAGATTTTCACCACACAAAGAAATGGCCTCGGAATTGTTATTATTTATATATTTAAGTTATTATCTCTTGCCATTACTGTAACATACAAACGTGGTTGACCCAAGTGAAGCATTCACTAAAACCATAGCAGTCAAGACAACTTGGCAGGCGCCACCATCACCGAGCAAAATGGCCCAAGTTCCCTGCTCATTTCGAAGGTCATACTCCGAATAATTTTCGAATTATTAAAGAAAAAGGAGTCAGGAATCAGGAGTCGATGCTATAGGCATACGGTATACCCAATATCTCCCTGAGGATGAAATAGTTATATCCACAACTCTGTTTAACAACACGCATGGATATTATCCAGTGAGTTGGAAGACAGCTGTTGTACATCCTCTCTCGTAAAAAGAAAAGGATAATTCCAATCCGGCGAGTCTCCGGTCGATAAGTAAAAAATATACATAATTCCAGATACCCAGTAAGGTTTTGAGGCAGGACATGACACCATTCATGCCGCAAATTGGAGACTCTCGATCAAAAGTCTTGAGAATGCTATATGAAGCCTTTCACCCAGACTGTTTTCGAAGAAAAACAAAATTTACCGCTTCAGTAAAGTTGTAGGAGATGTATGTAATCTTGGAGCTCCAACTTTTACCCTCAATATCAGTATTGCCAACAGAAGATGGCCCTTTTTTATATAAACAAGATGGCGCATTGTGTCATACAACCGAGCTTAACACGAGCTGGCTTCGTGAACCCAACATTCTAGTTATAGTTATAGCATGGACTTGTGGGGAAAAATGAAAAAAAGACCTGAGGGCAAACCCAGCTAAAAACTTAAATGACTTGACAAAATAACACCCAAGAAGTTTTGAGATCGCTCCTACTTTCCTGGAATCTTTCCTAGAAGATTGAAAACAGCATTTTTCCAGGCTTTGGTGATCCATTCTACCCCTGCTCCTACCGATCCATAGCACTTACGTCCCTTCCTTCTAAGGTCAAGGAAACGCTAATCAACAGTTAGCTTAAGAAATATCTCCAGGACCCAAGGCTTTATCGTGACCGGCAGTATGAATTTCGCAGCAATCGTTCCACTGGTGATCTGATGGCATATTTAAACGAACAATGGGACAAGTCTTTACATAACTATGGCGATAATAAGATTATTGCGTTGGATATTTGCAAGCCATTTGATAGAGTATGGCATAAAGCTTTCTTATCGAAAATAGTGCTTTTGGTATCGATTATACTCTTGTTCGTTGGATAAGAAGCTACCTTCTGGACCGTTCAATACAAGTTGTATTGGACGGTTTCAAGTCTGACTCCCACAAAATAAATGCTCGTGTGTCGATTAACATTGGTTTTGAATGTTTGCAGATCAAATGGCAAGGGAAAATCTCGCCGAGTAAACTATTCCAAATTCGTGTTGTTCGGCTAAAAAAAGAATCCCTATATTTCACGGTACGTCCGAAATTGGGCTCAAGGGTGAACTGATGAGCATTCCTTGCGAGACGAGTATTACGGGAGAAACTATTAAGGGGAGGAATGCAACTGCCTACTTCGAGTGAACATTTTTTGTAAAAGAAACGATAAAATAAGGAAAAGACAGCGTCGTTGTTCGAGAGGGGCAATTGTTTCAGCTTCAGTTCTATTTCCTATCAATCTTAACGATCGATTTTGTTTTCTATCAAGCAGGAGAAGGTCAATGCTGTCTTCTGTCGTTAAAGCTTAACATACCCCCGATACCATTGTCCATAAAAATCTTTCATTACTTGGACATATCTCAACGACGATCTCTGTTGGAACGACCATGTTTTTGAGATCTCCAAAAATGCTGCTGAGTGCTTAGGTTTTCTGTTTCGATGCTAGAAGTTTTTTTCCACTTCTGATCTACCTACAATTTATAAAGCGATACGGTCAAAACTTAATTATTACTCACATCTTTGGGCAGGTGCTTCTCAAGCATCCCTAGACCTCTTCAATAGAACACAAAACAGAGCGTTAAGTTTGGTAGGAAATAGAACTGTTTCTGAAATAATAATTGGAATGTTTCGTGTCTTTCCTTATAATATCGTTTTTTTTTATAAAAATTAGTCAGTCCAGTTAGCCAACTTCATTCCTTCCCATAAAAAATTCGACTTAATAATCGTCTCGTAAGGATCGCTCATCAGTTCAAGCTTGAGCTCAATTTCAGACGTACCGTGAAATATAGAAATTCTTTTTTTAACCGAACAACACGAATTTGCTGAAGTTCTTGCCATTTTAATTTGAAAGCATTAAAAACCAATGTTAATGGACAGCTTCTGTCCCCCCTTCCTAATTTCCCAACGTTCGCGCGTTTAACATTATAACGGCAACTCTCTTGTGTGCACGCATAGTACCTATAGAAACAAAATCAACGTTCGTAAGACTTGTTTTTCACAAAATTCATCTACAGTTTGCAGAACTGCAAAGATATCTTACTTTTTGGATGGGAAAAACTATCTTGGAGCTTGGAGGGTAGTTTCCTTCTTGTTGAACTCAATAGTTTGCTGAAAATATGTACACACTTCTTCAAGCTTTCAAGTTGAGAAGAGATTCCTTCTTCGTTGCTTTCTAGCCATTGTTATTTTATAGGAGCCTAATTTTGGTCGAATCTTAATACTGGTCTAGAGATTTATCCAAGCTTTTGCGTATTTTTGTGTGTTATTGCAATAACGTTAATACAACTCATATTCTTCCACACGCTGAAGCTGATCTCGAGGTTCAAGCAATATACTTTTACAGGAGATTCAATATGGCCAAAATCTTTTTATCAAAAGTCCTTATTACTTATGTAAGTTGGTACTTAAAAAATGTGTCTACGAACTTGACCATTTTAAAATAATGATATGTGCATTTAAGATGATTAATGTAAATTTAAAACTAAGAAGTCAACGACACTAAATATAAAACCGATAAAGAAAAGTTTCCGAAAAGTGCTTTCGTAACAAGAGATTCCTTATCTTCTCTTAATTAAATCAAATGAGCAGATATTAATATTAAAATCAAATTGACCATTGATAGTTATAGCTTATAGAAGACCTCAGCAATTATTTACAACTAGACAATTGAATTCCAATGATGAAATTAATAATGCACGCCTCTTCTCAACTTTTCATTTGTCACAGCAGGGCTTCTCTAGAGCTGGACTCTTCCTATCACTAAATTTAAATATTTTTCTTTTGATTGTTGAAATAAATTCGAAAGAAAACAAAAAGATGAGTAGTTATCGAATAAATCTTTTTTTGATCTTAAATTGATTATTTCTTCTTTTTCTTGAAGATGGATATAGTGCCATCTGTCGATTAACTTTGAATGTATGATTTATTTTAATAGAAAATGATTTAATGGACCAAAAGGGTTCTCACGCTTCTTTTTTGAAAACAAATGTTGTCTTATAAGCTACTTCCGGTTTAATCATATAATTATGTGGACTCTTGATGATCAGTTGACTGTGACTTTATTAAGATTAAAATCCCCCAAAATTCATCCTCGTATAAAAAATGAGTCTTCATAATAATTATCTACCTGTTCAGCAATCTAAGAATACAGACTTTGGAAGAAATCGAAAGGGATAAACGGACACAAAAATAAAAATTCTCACAAATATTTGCCATCCCAACGAACTAATGAGCCACTCCTGTAGGAGGAGGATACGTTAGCGTAATTATGTCTCGTTTGAAGTGGTATGTCCGAGGGCAGGTAAAAAAGAGTTCCGAAATTGTGTTTTTGATTTCAAATAATACAATGCCGCCAAGCGCTGCTGGTCGCCCCGGTTAAAAATGTTTTGAACATCAATTTAAATAAAAAAAAAAAAGAAAAACATACAAATGTTGTTTTCCAATAACGAACAAGTGAGCCATCTTGTTTTATGATATTTATTAGTTAATTGTGAAAAAAGACACCAGGCTCCTATTGCGAATACTTGTCTGTAGATGTTGGAGGTAGATAGAATAATCTTCTTTTGGGAGTGATCTATAGGCCCGACAGATCAGTTATAGAAGAAATCACAGTTAGCTCTTCAAACATTATAATAAGTGGCGACTTTAATAGTGATCTTTTAACTGATAGAAGGCTGTGTGAAAATATGAATTCATTTGACTTATATTCAGTTAATTTATCAAGACCAACACATTTTACCCAGTCTTCTAGCACGTTAATAGACCATTTTTATGTAAGTGAAACCAATGGGGTTCTTCTCTATGACCAACTTATGGCTCCTGTGTTTTCAAGACACGATCTTTTATTCCTGACTTACGATTTTAACACAAATAAAAGCCCCCGTACTTCCAGAATTCAGTTTAGGGACTTCAAAAATATTGATACCGGATCTCTTGTAAGCCATATTAATTCGATAGCATGGAGTGACATCTATCTTATGCCTTTACCAGACGAACAAGTTGAATTTTTCAACACTAATCTGAATCTTTTATTCAATCAATATGTTCCCTTAAGAACAAAAAATAGGACTAGTGTATTCAAACCATGGTTTACAGGTAGAATCAAAGACTTAATGAACCAGCGAGATCTAGCTAATCGACGATGGATACATTTTCGTGTTGAAGAACTTCATACAGCGTACAAATTATTAAGAAACAAGGTTGTTCAAGAGATAAGACGTGCCAAGATTAATTTTTTCTCGGATCATCTAAACACCAAATCTAAAGGTCGCAAACTGTTGGATAACCTGCGAAAACTAGGAATAGGGAAGCAAAGACCGAGTCTTCAAACTGATCTGAAAGGGGACGAAATAACGGGTGATTTTTTTGAGGTTAGGATTTTCATGCATTAGTATTTGACAGATCACGCGGGATTTCAGACATGGTGTCAAAGAGAAAGATGCTCAGTATGCTTTGACATTTCATCATGAATAGACTTACTAACGAGCAACGCTTGCAAATCATTGAATTTTATTACCAAAATCAGTGTTCGGTTCGAAATGTTTTTTATCGACAAATTTTGTTCAGCGATGAGGCTCATTTCTGGTTGAATGGCTACGTAAATAAGCAAAATTGCCGCATTTGGAGTGAAGAGCAACCAGAAGCCGTTCAAGAACTGCCCATGCATCCCGAAAAATGCACTGTTTGGTGTGGTTTGTACGCTGGTGGAATCATTGGACCGTATTTTTTCAAAGATGCTGTTGGACGCAACGTTACAGTGAATGGCGATCGCTATCGTTCGATGCTAACAAATTTTTTGTTGCCAAAAATGGAAGAACTGAACTTGGTTGACATGTGGTTTCAACAAGATGGCGCTACATGCCACACAGCTCGCGATTCTATGGCCATTTTGAGGGAAAACTTTGGAGAACAATTCATCTCATGAAATGGACCGGTAAGTTGGCCACCAAGATCATGCGATTTGACGCCTTTAGATAATTTTTTGTGGGGCTACGTCAAGTCTAAAGTCTACAGAAATAAGCCAGCAACTATTCCAGCTTTGGAAGACAACATTTCCGAAGAAATTCGGGCTATTCCGGCCGAAATGCTCGAAAAAGTTGCCCAAAATTGGACTTTCCGAATGGACCACCTAAGACGCAGCTGCGGTCAACATTTAAATGAAATTATCTTTAAAAAGTAAATGTCATGGACCAATCTAATGTTTCAAATAAAGAACCGATGAGATTTTGCAAATTTTATGTGTTTTTTTTTTAAAAAAAAGTTCTCAAGCTCTTAAAAAATCACCCGTTAAATCTGAAATTTGCAGCTACTCCCCACGCAATCCACGGATGTGCAATTTAGCTTTACCTGTGTGAGCCGCATGGATGTGATAGAAATTTGTATTGCTGTGAAATCCACTGCAGTAGGAGTTGATGAGTTAAACCCAATCTTTTTAAAGGCCGTATTATCACTCCTTCTACCTTATTTTACCCATGTATTTACTTCTATCCTAACCACTGGAATCTTTCCCCTACTGTGGAAAACGGCTAAAATAATCCCAATTCCTAAAAATTCGTTATGTGATGAATTCAGACCCATATCAATACTTCCTTTCCTTTCAAAAGTCTTTGAACGCTTAATGCAAAAACAATTAAATGATTTTATTACCCGCAACAATCTCTTAGTCGAAATTCAATCAGGTTTTCGTTCGCACCATAGCTGCACTTATTAAGGTAATTGAAGACATAAGGGTTGAACTCGACAAAGACGACATAACATTTTTAATCCTTTTAGATTTCTCTAAAGCGTTTGACATGGTAAATCATTCAGTCCTTTTGCATAAATTACGTCAGAGGTTTAATTTATCCTTTGAAGCTATTAAACTCATTTCATCCTTCCTTACCCACAGAAAGCAGGTCGTATGTTTAAATAATATTTTGTCACAATTTCTACCTGTACAACAAGGGGTTCCCCAAGGATCAATTTTGTCCCCACTTCTTTTCCCGTTGTACATAAACGAAATAGCGTTCATCATAACTCAGGCCTCCAAGCACTTTTATGCCGATGATATTCAAATCTATAGAAGTTGTCCATTAGGACTAATCGAAAACTGTGCCTCCATTCTTAACCAGGAACTTAATAGGATATCCAATTGGGCTTCGTGTAACGGGTTGGTTCTCAATCCGAACAAATGTAAATGTCTAGTTTTTTCTAAAAAAAAAGAACTAGATTTGTCATATTTTTCTTCCATAATACTGAACGAAACTACGCTAAAATTCGTCAACACATCTAGAAATCTTGGAGTAATATTCAACAGAACCTTGACCTGGAATGAACATATTAATTCAATAGTGGGTAAAGCTTATGGGACGCTAAGAACATTGTGGACTGCTCAGGAATTTACGCCACTTCAAACTAGAATAGTATTCGCAAAGACTCTGGTGATACCAGTTCTTACTTACGGGTGGAAACATTTTACAACTGCGATGAAAGCAGTAAAAATAAATTAAAAGTGGCTTTTAATAGCACCACACCCTGTATTTATGGGTTAAGAAGGTATGAGATCACGTCTCACATCTGCAGCAGAGCCTCCTTAAAATGATAATTTCATCAAATTTCGAACTTTAATCCTACTTTTTAAAATCGTAAAAACTCGTCAACCCAACTATCTGTCTGAAAAACTCCGGTTGCCAGCGTCAAATAGATCTATATACATAATATTACCTCGCTTTTCATGACTGACCACCGAGAGACAATTCTTTATAGATGCTGGTCGCCTCTGGAACTCCCTGCCCGCTTATTTACTCAATACTTTCCTCTCAAATCAAAGCAACTAACTTCTTTCTATCGAAACTAGCTTTCTTCGTCTATCTCTTTCACTCCGATATCCTTTTTTTCTCTTTTCATGATCTTTATATTTCTTATTTTTAAATTAGTGTTTTTTTAATTATTTTTAATTTAAATAAATATTTCAACTAAAAGTCACTTTTCTCGTTATATTATATTTTATTATTTTTTGTATTATAATACTATCAAATTTGTTCTTATTATTTGTAATTTTTTTCTCTCTATTTATGTAATTGTTACTAGTTATGTGTATTAACAAACGTTCACTAACTTAAAAGATGTAAATAATCCTAATGTGTAAGTTTATAAGAAAATTAAATAAACTAAACTAAACTAAACATCATTGATAGGGGGGTAGAAATTAACGAGCCAAAATGACTACCTCATGGATCTCAGGATGTTGTATTTTTTTTTTCTTTAATTTCTTGCATCTTCGAAGGAAACCTAAACATTTCGCAAATTTTTATCAAGTACATAGTACATTCCTCAATTTAATTGCTACTAGTGGATAGTGATATTGGGTGCTTATTACACTGTAGACTGTAACAAAAAAAGGCATTACTAAGTCTTCGAAAATTCGATTTCTTATCCGCCTTTCGACAATGTTGTCAAGATAAGAATTCAGAAGTTAATGAACTTATCACACTCTATCTATCTATCAGGAAACGTATATTTGAAAAAACTGAGAGTGCTATCGGCAGCCAAACAAATTATAGGATTAGTTGTTTCCAAATATTAGGTCGTTGAATATTAGGAAAAGAGTCGTAGACATAACAGAGCCCTGAGGCATACCAGAACTTATTTTGTATCAGACTTTAAACCGTAAAATACAACTCATATCAAGCAGTTCGAAAGGGAATTACTAATACAACGAAGACAAGTCTTAAAGAATCTAAATGCGCGCAGTTTCTATCAGAGGGCTAGATGTCAAACTCTATTAAAAGCGTAGAAATATCAGTAGTACTTAAATAAAATATATTATAAAAAATTTCTACCGAAATTCGGAGACCGCAACTTTAAGAGCGTTAACTCCAATTTTCGGTCGTAATTCTCGCCCTAGTAGACAGGCAACAAGTTTAGTGGAAACATTTGAGTCTAAATATTCGTTGAGTGATGTTGCCGTATCAGTGAGACAACAGGTTGGTCGAAGTGTCGAAAATATCGCTGCCGTTCAGTAGCAAGCGATCCCAAATCAGTCAATTCCACGGCGTTTTCAAGGAAAGAGCATCGCTCAGACTACATTAAGGCGTATTTTGCATAAGGATCTTAGTTTACACCCATACAAGATCAAGCTGACTCAATAATTGAAGCCGATGGACCATTTGAGCGTTCTCCGATTGGGCTCTGAGGAAGATAGGCCAAGATGATGAATTTCATCGCAAAATCATTTTCAGTGACGAAGCTCATGTTTGGTTCAATGGGTTCGTCAATATGCGTTATTAGTCGGGCGAAAATCCACATTTGCTTAATGAATCACCACTTCATCTACAAAAAATAACGGTTTGCATGACGGTGGCGTTATTGGGCCAAATTTTTTCTTCGACGATAACGATCGTCACGTTACTGTGAATGGCCAGCGTTATCGCTCCATGATTACGGATTTTTGTTGGCCTGAATTGGAAGATATGGACTTGGACGGTATGTGGTTTCAACAGGATTGTGCACACCTTACAATCGATTTTTTGAAGAGTAAGTTTGATGAGCGTGTTTATTTATTTGTTTGTTTATTTATTTATTTGACTATAACTACAGATACATAATTGATCACAGTTATTTGGATTATACAAATAATATTACATTTACATAATTAGTGACGATTTAAATTGAATAAAAGTATTATTTGTTTAAATTTCAATGAAGTAAGATTAAAATCTACGAAGGAATTATAATTATTGAACTGTTTACATAAGAGAGAGAACGGTTCATTATTTAAGTAGTTTAAAGTAGTTTCATGTGTTCGCAAAATTTTAGAATTTCGACTTGGACGGAATGGCACATTTAATTTTATTAAGGAAAGCAAATAAGGAGAATTTATATCACCGTTTTAAAGTTTAAATATGAATGCAGCATTGAGTGATGACCTCCTATCCTCGAGCGTATTAAGACCAATCAGTAAAAGTCGCGAACGATATGGTGGAAGATGGTGATGATTATCCCAGTTAAGATGACGGAGAGCAAATAATAGAAACTGTTTTTGAATGGATTCAATGCGGGCAATGTGACAGGAGTAATATGGGCACCAAACTTGGCAACCATATTCCAAGATCGAACGAACCAGTCCAACAAACAGGCTCTTTGTCACATAAGGGTCGTTGAATTCTTTTGACCATCGTTTAATCATTCCTAGACGAACAGAAGCTTTTGCAGTTATAGAGTCGATGTGCATTCTGAAGTCTAATTTTGAATCAAATATTACTCCCAAGTCTATAAAATAATTAACTCTTTCAAGTTTTGAATTATTTATAGAGTATTCATTAAAGAAAACATTTTTAACTCTAGCGATGGTCATTACTTTGCATTTCTTAGAGTTCAGTGTGAGATCATTCTTATTACACCATTCCTGCAAATGATCAATATCAGATTGCAATTGAAGGTAATCAGCATTATTTTTATATGAATATAAAATTTTCGCATCGTCAGCATAGAGATGTATGTCACAGTAATTTATCACAGCGGGTAAATCATTTATAAAAATTACGAATAACAGTGGTCCCAGGGGGCTTCCTTGAGGCACGCCAGACTTGACATCTATTGCGTTGGATAAATGAGACTTGAACTTAACATATTGAGTACGAGATGATAAATAACTTGCAATCCATTGCACAAGTTTTGGGGACCAGCCGAAAAGTGAAAGTTTTCTAACAAGCAGCTGATGATTAAGTTGATCGAAGGCTTAGGAGAAGTCAGTGTATATAACATCCGTTTGATGACCATTCATGAATCCTTTTGTTATGCATGATGTAATTTCCAACAGATTTGTAATGGTAGATTTGCCCTTGACGAATCCATGCTGTCTGTCCGATAGATGCGATCTTACACCATGTATCAACTCATGGACTATTATAGAATCCATCATCTTGGGAATAACGCTGAGTTTTGCTATACCTCGGTAGTCACGCATGTTGCATCGGCTTCCTGATTTAAAAAGTGGAATTATAAATGAAGACTTCCAAGCATGCGAGAAAACGGAAGACGACAAAGATAGGTTAAACAAATAACATAAAGCACTAGCCAAGGAATGACAGCAGTTTAGTGTGTTATCTCAAGAAATGGGCTAGTGATTGGCCGCTTCGTTCGTGCGATTTAACGCCTCTAGACTATTTTCTTTGGCGCTCCGTTAAGTCATTGGTTTATGCCAACAAGCCGACGACGTTGGAAGAGCTCAGAGCCAACATTGAAATGTGTGGCCGAAGTCCTGATTTATAGGGCTTTTCTTCAAGGCTTTTATGTGATAGAATAAAAGAAAGTTATTAGTCACCAAAAATTGGGTCCAACGAATCGAGCCACGCATTTTTGATATAAGAGAGCCATGCCAAACTCTATTAAATGCCTTGGAAATATCAAGCGTTATAATTTTACTTTCACCAAAGCGATGTAAGGACTTATTCCACTGTTCGGTGAGATATGCCATCAGATCACCAGTGGAACTATTTCTCCGAAAGCCATACTGACGGTCATGGAGAAGCTTTCGGTCTTCGAGGTATTCTTTAAGCTGACGGTTAATCAGCGTTTCCATGACTTGAGACAGAATGGATGTTAGTGGTATGGGTCGGTAGGAGGAGGGGGAGGATAGGTCTTCTTTCTTAAGGACGGGCTGGGCAAATGCTGTTTGCATTCTTCTAGGAAATATTCTAGAAGAGTAGGAGCGATGGAAAAGCTTACGCAGTGGCTTTGCCAGTGTGGAAGAAGACCTCTTCAGAAGATATCTGAACCTTTCTACTGTACGAGTGGGGAAAAAAATCTGTCCCATGGAAAAATTTACATTCTCAAGTACAGGAGGGGCAACATTGCTGTAAGGCAGAGTGTAGATGGCAGCGAAATGGGCGGCGAGCAAGTTTGCCTTCTCTGAAGAGTAAACAATTGGTTTGTTATTGTCGATAAGCCTTAGAACCGAAGATGTTGAGAAGTTTTTAATATTTTTTTAAAAATGACCAAAAATGTTTACTGCCTTTGGGACATTGCAGAATTCTTTGCCGTAATTTTTGGTTCTTTCAATAACGGAGTTGCATGCTTGTGTGTGCTTTTTCCGATATTCTTCTGTAGGGATCGGAAACTTACTTCTTTGAGCCTGATAGCTTCTTCACACTCAGAGTTAAATTAGGGTTTTCCTTAGGCTTGATGCTTTTTATTCTGTTAGGAATAAAGCACGCATCCCTAGAAGAATCACATTTGATCATTTCAGCATTGGCATCAATGTCACTATTGAGGAAGCATAAGCATAGTGACCAGTTAAAGTTACGGAAGAAATTATTCAGGCCAGGAGGTTTTGTCAGTTCCTTGCAAGAGGCAGTACCCCGGAAAAGAAGGTGGCATTGAGCTGGATTCGAACCCACGCTCATTCGCTTAGCAGTCCGACACACTAATCACTAAGCCACGGGGCACTACTAATGGTATACTTATCAAGGTGAAAAGTAAGAAATAAGTCAAGAGTATGGGCGGCCTGCTCAGCAACATTTGGTATACGCGTTGGCACATCGATCATTTGGGTAAGGTGATGTAACCCGGCAAAGAGCTCGACATACCTTATTTCGGGTGTTGTCTGACTAGAAAGGCGGAGCCAATTGGAATTGTGTTCATTGAAATCGCCCGCAATAACGATTTCAATGCGAGGACAAAGGGAAACAATTTTCGAGATGGAATCAGACAGCGCATCAAACTCGTTAAAAGTCAAATAGCTGTCGAGATTAGGGCTCCTGTAAATAAAACAATAATAAATGATCCTGAAGTATATATATGTATATTAATTTAAGATTGAGTTCTTCCTTCTTCAGATCGGTTTCAAAACTTCATCTTTGTTTCCCTTAACGGCTTCCGATCCGTCGGAATTTATCCTTCATGGGTTAATTAAAGTTAGTGCCATTATTCTTTTCCAACCACAATATGGTCCTTGTACTAACTCCTTTTTTATCGGATGTTGATGGCCAAACGTCGGAATAAGAATTTAATGCGTCTGTAAAACACAATGTTGTCTTCTGTCTGTCAAGCGGAATCCTTCTCCCTTGCCATTACTCATAAGTGGCACTTACATTATGGAAGCTAGTCATCTTGAATTTCTCGGTTTGAGCATCACCAATCACCTCTTGTGGAATGATCATATATATGATGTTGCCAAAAATCCCGTAAGATGTTTAGGATTCCTCCGAAAATGTAAGAAATTCTTTTCCCCTTCTGATCCATGTACTAACTGCAAATCATATATCTGTCCAAGGCTAGAATATAAATCCCATATCTAGGCGGGTGCTTCATCAACGCACTTGAGTCTCTTGGATGGTAATCAAAGAAGAGCGTTCAAATTGATTTGAAATGATCACATCATCAGAACATTCACCCATTCTAGGAATGCCACCAAATTTACCACCGAGCCCAATTTCAATTAAGTTAAGTACGGATATTCGTTTTTCAGCCGTACAACTCGAATGTGGAATCTTTTGGCTAACTCTATTTTCCCTTCCCATATAATGAGTTCAAAAGTTTAAAACCAATGTGCATCGGCATCTCCTATTAAACTCCCTTCTTTTTTCCTTAACTTTTTAGAAAGAGACTGGATACCGTTGAAGGCCACCTCTTCGAAAGACAAATGGGAATACTATCCGGGCCAACAAATGTTGGTAGCTGTTTTCCGACAAATTGTTTTCTTTACATAAATATTTAAAATCTAAAAAAACATTTGAAATTTTAATGTAATAAGACCAAACGTTAAACGATCGAAATTGAGATATTGCTTTTAAACGCTGGTTTTTTCTAATTAGCTTACTA
Organism: Platycheirus rosarum; assembly: GCA_963971375.1. Classification (NCBI taxonomy): domain Eukaryota; kingdom Metazoa; phylum Arthropoda; class Insecta; order Diptera; family Syrphidae; genus Platycheirus; species Platycheirus rosarum. Next base: position 122,157,537 of record OZ020509.1, on the reverse strand, counting down.
GAATTTGATGTTATAATTCTTTTGCCACCACTTGAAGAACTTAGCTGAAAGTTATTTTTTTACTTGGAAGCCCAAGAAAAAAGCAACGTTAGCCAGAACATTTAGAATTTGAAGTTGGACGCGATAATCAAAAAAAAAAAATAATGGCACCTTGAAGCTTTGTGTTTTGCGTCATTACAATACACACTGCCTACAATTTAATCGTTAAATTCATAATTGTCATTTTCAATGGCGGCTGTATCTTGATAACGATGCCAACTGCCTAGTTTTAAACCATTCCTTGTTAACTATCTCTTGAACTTCCCTATGAAGGTTAAAAAATATATCTTCGATGCCCTAGTACACCTACATGTACGTTAGCGAGATATTCAAACGGATACTATACTAGATCTTTTGGTGCAACCAAACCTAGTATAACCCATATTATTTATTTCAATACAAGAAACATCTTAATTCTTTTTATAATTCCAAGAAATTTGAGATTTGAAAGATTGAATTCAACAACAAACTAGGTACTCAGTACCAAGAATTGTATTTTCTTATAACGAACGGTTTTAATAAAAAGATCCAAGGGTCAAGTTTAATATTTTACGTTTCTTCTCTTCTTTTAACATAAGACCTTGAATTCATTTCTATTAAACTTTCTAAATAAGCACCACCACCGGTGTTCATAACCTTCATGTTAACTTAAAAGTATTCCTCAAGAAAGAAATACCACTTTCATTGCAATTGCAACCACAACCAACAAAATCAACCAGAAAAATCTTATCACATCATCCGACACCTCAGAGACCTAGTTGAACAAAAATTCTTCTCTCCTTTAACATCCACTAGAGAGCTGATCACTTTGTACACTCTGCAACATTGTTGCATCTTTAATACAAAATTTAAAAAATCCCAAGTCGCTAAATTTGCTTATCCCTGCATAATCTTAAATTTACAAAAAAAAATAAATAAATGGAAAATGTCTTCAAAACTTCTTCTTCTATCTTGAACAACAACGCAAACTGATCCAACTAAACACATAAAAATGCCCCAACAACTTACCCAGATACTAATCTCAGTGCCTCAGCCGCTCCCAACTATCCAAAACTAACCACACAAACACACCAAAGCAAGTGGATGACACACAAGCTTGCCACTAAGCCGGCTTGTAAAATAAATTGAATGAGCACGAACGAAACTAACGACCAAAGCGTAGATCAACAAAAACAAACTACAAGATACTTTTTCTGTTAACAGATTGAACCGTTTGAATGTTAACAACAGAGTTTCGATTCGACTTTTGAGCTCAGCGGTTCAAACCTGTCTTGTACTGATTCCAGGTGTTTTGATAGGTATCGTCTGGAATGGAAACGATATCAGGTTTAGGAGACGAGCCCGCTGGTGTTCCAAGCCTGACTCCAACTGCACAACTTCAATCAGTTTGCAACGAACCTTTGTCACGGTCAAACGAACCTGCGCGTCGCGACACACGGTACCGTGCTTACAGATATAATTCAACAGGTGGATGGTAACAGTGCGATAAACAAGTGTTAAATCAAAGAAATCAATCGAATTCTGCCAAAAGATACAAAAGTATCTGAAATTCAAAAAAGTATCTAAATACAAAAATATTTTACCTGTTTAACAGTTTATTGTGTTTGCCTGATTTTTTCGAATTCTCTTCAAATATACAAAGTATCTGAGAGATACAAAAGTATCTCAAGCCCATATAAAGGTTTCAAAACACAGCTACAAAAGTATCTAAACAAATCTCACTGTCATTACAATTATTCTTCGACTTGTCCAAGTGCCTGACCTCGATTATATTGATTGAGTGTAAGAGTTAAAGTAAGCACCTTCGATCGAGGTCAACAATGTTTTCCGTAATCGGTGTCCGCTTCGTCGTCATTGTCATGTTCCTCCTTCATCGTAGTCTGAGTCTTGCGTTTGAATAACCCAACATCGAAACGTCTTGTTGGTTGGGAAGTGCGGTTGTTGTTTTTTTAATTTTTATCGGGAAAAAGGGATCACATTTCCAACGTTCCTTTTATGTGTCCACCATTAGTGATACCAAAAAAATGGTCAATATTTGACAACAACAACAAAAAGGTATATCTACCTGAGTGATTGATTCTATCCGTGTCCATTGAAACACACCAACAAGTGGATAAAAGGGTGTTGTGGCCGGTTTTGGGGATTTTTTTTTCTTGTCATCGTCTCGGTTTACATTACTCTTGTTCCATTTCTTCCCAAATGTATGGAGAATGGAGTTTTTTTTTGTGTTGCCTCGATTGAACAATAAGAGCCGAAGAAGTTAAACAAAAAAAAATCAGAAATCTTAAGGAAACCTCAAAAAAGTGAAAGGATTTCGGTGTCGTGTATCTGACAAATAAATTTTCAAAGGATATCGACAACAACAAAATACCCTTATCAGTTTTCGGGAGTGTTAGAGCATTTGTCATGCTTCTGCAATATAGTTAAATCTTAATCTCTTTGGATTAAAAAAAAAATCTTGTTCACCCGCATTTAAGTGAATCATCGTACAAATAGTTTGGATTACCTTCAATAGTTAAAAAAAAAATTAAGGCGTTTTATCTACACAGCATCTTTTAGAGCAGCAAATACGAAGAAGTGGAATATACTTAGACGGTGAGTGTTTTTGGAGTTTTTTTTTTAACTACGATTTGAGTGCCAAAAATGGTGAAACAATAGAATGACGGGTTATGAACCTTTTCCATGGTTAAGATTGTATGATAACCAGGAATGGAGATTTGATTTATATTTCTTACGCAGGAATTTTCGTTTGATCTTATTTCACTTAATGGTTGGCTTGTTAGATGAAGGCGCGTTGGCACTTAAAGTGTGCGAGTTTTTAGGTTTTTATTGTTTCGGACGGATTCTTTACACGGAAGCTGGTCAATCTGATGATCCAAAATTATTTTTCAAGGAGGTTGTGAGAGGTTTTTTTTTAATTTTCAAATAATCGTCGGAATAATTTATAGGATTTTAGAAACTGTTTAAGTAGGTTCTGTTTAATGAACTTTCTTGTAAGAACTATTCTCATTTTGTAAACTGATGCTTAATCTTCAGAAGTTAAAATGAAAGTTTCTGGGGAAACTGCAAAGCAGAGTTTGAGTAAGAATTGCTTACACAATTGGTTTAAATTCAAAAAAAAAAAACAAAACAAATTAATTAGATACATACTAATTAATGGCCTTGTAGGTCTTACAATTTAAAGATCCCAAATATTACCTCTAAGCTGATGCCTAGTTAGGAAAGAGGTTTATCATATCAAGAACTTTGAAAGACTTTTCAACTACTTTATCTAACATGGTTAAGAGAAGGTATTTGGAAAAATTGAAATAGGTTTGAGGGAAAGGTTGAACTTATCAAATTGTATCGGAATCATCGATGTAAAATTGTGAGGATAAAATGTTCCTAAAAGAGTGGATAGAATTTCTTCTGGTATAAAGACTGTTTTTCTATAGTTTTGCTTGCAGTAGGTACTTGACGGTATGCCCTGGTATGGACACATTTGTCCATCACGTACTCTTTGGTGATGAAGGTTTTAAATCGCAAACGTTTAAATGCGTTTTTTCCCTAAACCAGCAGCCTTCGTTGATGATTCTAAAACAATTTTGAAACAAACAACTTTGCAGAGTCAGACGTACATAAAGTTGAGAAGGTGTTCGGAATTGAAGACCAAAAATGCCAATTGAGTTAGAAATCGATTGTGCTAAATAATTTTTAAGCTGCGTTTTGTGCGTTATTTCTTCGCATTGACTGCTCAGACGAATTTACCGAGCCTAGCGGATAAATGAGGAGCCACTAGGTTGCGCTGGGTTCGTATTTAACTAAAATTTGTATTCATAGACCGATTTTGTCGTAGTGCCCCGTGACTTAGTGGTTAGATGGCACTAGGCTGGAGATATTGGAAAATGAGGTTTTGCCTGTACTTTAACAGTTTTTATATTAACAATATTAAATTTGAATGACTTGACCGATTTAGAAAAATTATTTGCGTGCATTAACATGGTTAGCTGTCAGTTTCTAGGTATATTAAGGTGCGATAAATACCCGAGCAACACCAGAAACTACTGAAGCGATTTTGATGAAATGTTCCATACTGTGTGTAAATTGGTCTAACTTGAGGCATAGGACTGATTTTATCTCGATTAATGGACTCAATGTTTTTTATTGCAAATTAAAAGAGCCATAGCAACTCGTGCCCGCGTCTGGTAGTTAGTTTATAAGATAGCACACCTTATTTTTATAAAATCTTATAAATCAAATTTCAAATTTGTATGCGATCCAGAAAACTCAAGTGCGTTATAGGACCGCCTGTCCAAATATAGGAATTATACTCGAGCTTTGGTCGCCCCGTGGCTTAGTGGTTAGTGTGTTGGACTGCTAAGCGAATAAGCCTAGAGCTGAATCCCGCTCATAGCCACCTTCTTTCCAGGGTATTGCCTCTTGCGAGGAACTGACGAAACCTCAAAGAGTAAAATTTGTCTAAAAAAGTGCATCTCATCTAGCCGTTCGAACTCGGCGGTAAACTGTAGGTCCCTTCCATTCTGGCAGATTAACAACACACACACAGGAATGGTTAAGAGTATAGGTCACTAGGCCTTGGCTCCTTAAGGAGCTGTCGCGCCAATAAATTTATTTAATTATTTATTTGGTTGAATATTTGCTTTGTATACTATAGCCAGATCAGACACTGTGAAGAACTTCTTGCATCTTCAAAGGAAACCTAAACACCTAAAAAGCATTCTTGGCGACGTCAAATATGTGTTCATTCCACAGGAGGTGGACTTTAATGCACATACCGAGAACTGAGAGGCGATTAAGTTCTTCGATGAAAGTGCAACTCATGGATAATGGCATTGTTTTTGAAGCATTAAATTCCACACGATATTTTAGTCCTCATTGTAAAATTTTGTGAAGATCAGAATTGAATGAACTTATCATACGCAGCCGTTGCAGTTTCACATCCGAAAAACATGGATATAAATCTGGAAACAAATATAAAAAGCTGAAAGCAAAACATTTTATTGGATAAGTTGTTTCAGATAGTAAGTCGTTGATAAATATAAGGAAAAGTGTCGGAGACAAAACAGAGCCCTGGGTCACACCAGCATTTATCTTATCAATATCAGACTTTTATTCGTCCAAGACACCTTGCATTGAGCGGTTCATTGAAACGAAGAAGAGATTCATCGAGTCCAAATGCACGCGTTTTCGATAAAAGGTCTTAATGCCAAACTCTATCAAGTGCAATAATTTTGCTTTCACCAAAACGATGAAGAGATTGGCTCTAATTTTCAGTGAGATGTACCATCAAATCACCAGTGGACCTGTTGCTACGAAAGCTTGAATCAAATCATGAGTTTTCTTTAAATTTAATATTTTTTGAACAATTCGAAGTGAAATTTCTCATTTTAAAAGAATAATATTTTTGACTATATATCTAGACATAAGTCTACATAGCATAGTGGTATTTTCCAAAATTGACTAGGTTTTCAATAACGTTTTCAATAACGTTCATAGGCCTTTATTTACATTATTTATCCGACTTTAGAATAAATCCAATGGTGCTCTCATAATTAAAAGAAATGTAGCTTCCTGTTCAAAAATAGTATGCAAAAGAGTGGCCTGAAAAAACGTATTTAACTTCCAATGCCCTTATTAGCTCTTAAATGTGATAACTCTACAGAATTATCATCCCATATCACTTTGCCTTCTTTCTGATCATAGAACCCCGTAATGTCACATTTCCTGTCCTAATTCTGTAGTTTATCGATAACGTTCCTCAACATCCAATTCCAATTCCAAACTATTTAATTCCTTCGAATCTAATGCTGAAACCGATTGCATTCTAAATTATTGTTATTTTACCATTAAACTTACACAATTAGTATTCTTATCGTTAACCTCTCTTGGATTGGTAACCATGCCCACATGCACCACCAACCGATGTTGGTATAAATTAACACTCTTCGTCTCTGATTTTTAGTTTACATAATAAATAATGTAAATTATCTCAGCATTTGGTTGTATTTTCCATCGAAAAACACAAATATTTTATGTAAATTTGTTCTTAAATAGATACGTATATACAAAATTCGGTTCTAATTTGTATTCCAGTGGAGGTCCATTTTGAAATGGAGGCACATTTCTTTTTGGGTTAGAGCTTGAGGTTCTTTGACCATTCCATAGAAAATTGTTTTGTTTGGAAAACATTTTACTTGAAAGGAATCCATTTTGGTTGTCATAAATTGTTGGATTGTATTTTAAGCTATTTATTTGTTTGGAATCATTAATTTTATACATATAAGGAATAGGGAATAGAAAAACCCTCTTATGGATTTTGTTGTGGGGACATTCATAAACTATAAAACGTTTAACGTTCGGTGTCAAGTTGTGTTTGGGTAGGAACGAAACTTCTGTGATTCTGTGTTCTTGGATTGAAAATTTGAATCTAAATTAACACGACGGGGGCGTTGTTATGTCAAATTTGAATTTTATTGAGGTAAATGATACGTAACAAGTAGAAATTTACTTTAATTTATGTTTTTTCTTTAATTTTGAATACACTTGCCACTTGGAATTTTGTTTAACTTTCAACCACAAAGGGTTAATAGCAATTGAAGGCTTTTGAATCAGTTGCCCGTTCTTTTATTTATTCTAAGCAGATAAAAATCTTCAAAGATATTTCTTTTAACCATTTTTGTTAAATAATATGATGAATAATTTTAATGTATTAAACGGTTTAATTTATGTTTCCCATTAAGAAGCCTTTTTTATGTTTAATTTGAATCAGATGTCTTGCTTAAATTTATGACAAACTATTTTAAGGAAAATGCCAAAATCTACTATTTTCCTGTTTCTACCTTAATACAAATTAAATCCCATGAGACCTCTAAGTCGATCGTTTTACACCAGTGTAATTGATAAACTATTGGAATTTTAATTGAAAAATGCAACTAATCTAATCCGTAAGATACACCACAACATTGATTTTAAACATTTGTGTCTGTTTCGAGTGATGAATCCATGAATCCACCAGGCACAAGCACCCTATAAACATTTTTTTAATTCCTACTTCTTGGTATACCTGAAGCAGTCATTGGCTTTGATTGAGTATCTGTTGAATTTGTTGTAACACACTCTGGCTAACGTGTTTCTTTTCGTAATTTCATTTTAACGGATGTGATGGCGCATTATGCAATCCAATAAATATTTATAATCCATGAACCCAGCAGACATACCGTCGCCATTAAAAAATGATAAACTGGAATGTTGCTTTTGACAAGGAGAATATATTTTTGATGAAAATATTATATAAGTGGTAAGAAATGTTGCAATGTCTTCAAAAAAAACTAGTTTTATTTTCCTAGAAAAAATCAAGATTTGTTCGGCGATCATTATGATCAAAATCTCTGAGAAGCTATAATTAAGAGTGGTTTGTGGAACAAGTGTCATAAGCAATTAAAATCATAATGCAGTCTTCTGCAGTTTTAATTATTTTAATTGAAAAAACGTGGTATTGAACATGTCTGAAAAGAATAATAGTAAGTCAACTCCGTAACAACTGACCTTCAAAGAAATAACTAAAATATCATTTTGTTTAAAGAAAGAAATCCGGTCTAAAGAAACAAGTTTCCCGCCAAATCTTACCGGCTAGACTAAGTTCAAATTAAAAAACAAAAAACATTTCTATTAACAGATTATACACTATTTAGTCGATTCGTTTCAACTTGATGTGCAAGACATCAGAAAATGAAGAATAAACAACCAAGTTCGTATCTCAGCTCTTTCGTTTAACATAAACAAATTATTTGTCTTTGAGGATGTTACTCAATTTTACCACGATAACTTTTCTTTAATTTAGCAAATAGACAGTAGATTAATAATAATTAATTATGCATCTAGATTGATGATCATCTTTGATATTTAGGATGACTAATGAAAGAATGAAATTGAGAAAACTTCGTCTGAGTTTTAAGGCAATTATTTTCCGTCGAAATTTAAATGTCTTTTGAATGATTAGAAAAAATAAACGATAATATGTTCTCTGGAAATCATATTTATCAAAGTCTGGTTTTACCTGCAGCTTGTCTGGGACTTTATTTTACCTCACTTTCTAAAAAAAACGTCGACAACTAATAAATAACATCAAACCTGATCTAAGAACAAGTTCCTTAAAAAAATAAGTTGCAAACTTTCAAGGTAATGGTTTTAAATAATTAATTAATATCTGATTGCAATTCCAGTTTATTTTCCGACAAAAGATTGTGTTTTAACAAATTTTATTTTATTTTTGCAAAATTTATAGAACAACCCAAACAAAAATTGGCATATAACTTTAATTTTCATAAAGTCAAAAGTGAATCATGTTTCTTTTGAAGTGGATTTGTGGTTTTTTGGCTACGTGATCTCATCGTTATCTTATTGGTTTTACAACTGCGGTTTCTTTTTGTAGTTTTAGTTGGATGGATTTATATCTTCCCGAAATCCCAGAAGAACTTCTTGAACAATAGAACTTTATAATATAAAAAAAAATTGCTTGATCGTGTCTCTTCTTTTTTCAAAATGAATTTATTTTAACAAACTTTCTGAGGTCAACGATGTTTTCTTAGATCTTTTTCGATTTTTTTTCCAAAATAATAGATTACAATAGTTTTTTTTCGTTGGGTTGGTTTTTTATTGAATCCCACACGATTATTACTTGTGTGGTCTCAATGATACATATAGAATGATTAAAATGTTAATCGTTTTGACTTGGAGCATTATAAACTATAGAGACGGCTTCTCCATACCACACCACCAAATGAGGCACTGATTGAAAATAATTAAGTAATTTAAGCGTTGGGTTAATTGGAAGGCTTAGCCATAAAATATACTTTAACTTGTTAGGATATGAATTTATTATTCAAAAGCCTCTGCAGTTGATTTATGGAATAATTCTCAACGTAAAGCTTAATTAACATATTGATGCAGTTTGGTTATGGGTTTGGGAATTACATCGCATCCCACGTCTTAAAATCTGAGTTAGAAATTTTCGTTGCGGCAAATGGGATGACATTCTTAACTGACCTAAAGAGCAATAAGTCTCTTAACTGACGTGTAGTATTTAAAGTTAACAACATTTTTAAGGAAATTACCTACGAAAAAAACACATTCTCATAAATTCTTTTTATAAACAAAAAAAAAGAATTTTTTATGATTGATTTGAAATATAAACAGCTATTTTATTTGCATAAAAAAAAAATGTTAAGAGGTCTATGAAATCTACAACGCTTTTAACAAATTATTTTCAATTGGGGACATATTCTCCCATTGTGCTTAATTTTAAGGATTTGCCAGGATTAAAGCCAACAAAAACTTCCTATGCGGATGTGGGTTCAGTCTCTTCTCCCACATTAAGAACATTCTTTTGCTCTGGTACTACCTCCTTCAGAAGTAAAAGACTAAAAGCTCATCTCGGAGACCAAATCTCTATACTACTGCAGACATGGGATCTAATAAAAGCAGACTTGGGACTTATTTGAGGCGCTTCAGAATTTTTTCGCAAGTTCTTCCGAATTATCTTATCGTTAAAAATCTTTTCACGAACTATAAGATTTGAAAAGGCGCATAGCTTGCAAACAAAAAAAAAAATAAACATATCGTTTGTCTAGGTACTTTCCAGAGCATAAACAACAATGTTTCGACTGGCAAATTCTAGAATTCGTTATCAGGAGTAGGATTCATGGTTGCATCACAAGATGGCCTTAACCAATTTTAAGTGCAGAATTGAAACCAGTTATAAAGCGTCGGAGCGTGGCAGCTTGCTGATGAAGAAGCTTGCTGGTATGTTTGCCCCGAACTGTACTGCCATCCAGCTAAGTAGATAGTTAAATAATCAGGCAATATGAGAATTGCGAGAATAATGCAGGCCGATTTGGAGACTGATGTATAACCATCTTCTATATGTCTTGGTCGGCGTCTTCTTCAGATTAAATGGTTTTTTCTATTTTAATCAAAAAACCATTTAAGGAAATCATATAGATTTCTTCCACAGGAACAGTGTATTTTTTCGAAATAAAATCCAGCACATATACATCTACTTCCCAAATTTCATGCAAATCTGTTAAGCCGTTGAAGCTTGATTGCGGAACAAACATTCAAACAGAAAACATAATATTATCAACAATATAATTTCTGGGTAAGTGAAAAACATTATCAATAACAAGAGATTGTAGTCCAGTTAGCCGTGATTTTTTCGTTGCAAATCTATCGAAAGAAATTTCATTATTGAGTCCTAAAAACTACCTCCAGAGGATTGGCAGGAAAAAGTTGCGACCATTTTTTTTAGGGAATTGAATTATTTAACTTTTTGATTAACCAAATTTGTTTGACTTATAAATCGATGAGAGGCTACACGTACGAAATAACATGACTAATGCTGATAAGACTCATGCCTCATGCTAACCGCGATACTGTGGTTCTTTTTACCAAAATCGATCGCAAGCACCAGGTGAACATGAAAAAGAACAGGCGCAAAAAAAAAGAAATACAAAATAGGTGGAGTTTTGTTAAAGTAGAAAGTGTATGTAGATGCAGATGTTGGGGTGTGTGTGTGTGGATTTAACGAGAGGGTTTATGGTTGTAAGTTAACGGGCTGTATGTTAGTGTTGCTGCCATCAATGTTTTCTTATGACGTTATCAGGTAAAATTATCGTCCGTAAACCGACTTTACAGAAGATCAACTATTTTTTTATGATTGAAGGTTTAAAAATTGAGATAACAATTAAAAATAGTTTTAATGTGAATAGGAATTCAATAAAAGTTACCGACAAATATTATCTTCTTTCTGCATTACATGGCTTTGTGATACCTGAACGTTTTTTTTTTAATTTTACACATTTTTGATCTTTCCCTAGAATTATTTTGAAATTCAATTCAGATTTGAAATAAAGGTGCCTGCCACAGTAATGGTCATGTCAAAAGATTATTTTTCTAAAACGGTACTAAATTGACGAATTTTCTCAAATCACCTATACTTATGTATTTTTAATATTTTAGCTGGTAGGTAAGATCAATGATTATTTGTTTGTTTTTTTTTTTTTAAGAACTGTACTTATTCAGTATTCAGTGTTTCCACAAGATTTAAAAATTAATGCATTACTGCATACCAAGTGTTATTAAAATCAATAATAATGTGCCTTTCTAATTATAATAAGTTTTTAGAAATTTTATTTGGACTTTTCAATAGTTTATAATATATACGTCTAAATTGCTGAACTCTTAAAAATAGCTTACCAATATCATAAAAAAAATATTCTTTTTCAAGAAAATAAAAAACAATTCTTGTAATACTATTATTATAATTATTTTGTGTATTTAAACTTTTTTTAGTTTGTATTTATAAGAAATCGTTTTTTTTTTTTGATTTGACAGATTTTTTAAGTTTAGACCGTGTTATATTTAAAGTGCATAAGAGCAAGTACTCGATATACTTTTATGTATACATATATATACTTCTTATGAGTTCTTCTAACGATTAAAAAAAAAATAAAACAAAATTAAATTTTGAACAACTTTGCTATGTGCATTTTTCATCAAATGTTGAAAATAAGCGAGTTATGAAACAAAAATCTATTTACCCTTAAATTTAAGATGGCGGCCAACGCTAAAGACCCAGGAATTCGAAAATCGAAATTTATACTCACTTTGAGTCCTTCTTACCTACTTTTTCCATATCAATTGTACATATCAAATGAACACTAGATCGTAGGCGAATATCACCGCGGTCCGTGAAAGTGTACAGCAGAAGGCAGTCATTTCTACAATTCCCCTCAAAATCTTTTAAAGGTTCATTTGAGAAGTCAAAATCATTAATAGTTAGTTAATTTTTAAATTTAACTTTCATTATTAATATTTTTCTCTTTTTCAATGTAATTATTATCATTTTTCTTTTATTTTTTATTTATAATTTTATATTGGTAAATCTCATTATATGTAATTGTAACTTAATCATTAAACACTATGTAAAAGTATAGCAAAAAAGACATTATGTCTTAATATACTATGATGTGAAGTCAATAAATACAATAAATACAAATACAAATACAATTCATCGCCGATCATAAGAACTCAGCCTTTCGCAGACTTCAACTCGGCTTGCAAGTTCCTACTGATCCATGAGTTCAGAGTTCATTACCGCAGTTTAAGATGAATGGCGTGTCATTGGTCCTTACTTTTTCAAAAAACAACGTTGGTGAGGCAGTCATCATCATCAGTGACGAGCACTGATAACCAATTTTATTTGCCCCAAATTGTACAATATGGTCCTTGAGGACATGTGGTTTCTTATAAACAAACGTATTTACGTTTTTTAGAAATCCTATCACATTGCAAAAAACCGAAACCGTTTAGTCTAAAAATAAACTTAAGAACTTTAATATCCTTCAAAAGTAATGACTTTAACAAATTAACACAATGAAGGTCAAAATATCTAGGCCTGAATTCAACGTTCCGCATCTTTTTTTAATGTAATTTCATGTGCCCTATAATTTCCATAGCCTTTTAAAAACCCATCTTTAAAACAAAACTACGAGAACTGAAATTGAGATTCAAAGCTAGGAACAGATTAATTAATTATAAAAATGTATAATACCTCCGAAGAAGGTCCAACAAATTATTTCTTGCCATGAATCTTGTAATTACTTTAATTGGACAACAAATTTAGTTGGTTGGTCAAAATAAAGTAATAAATTTTGCAATTTTTAAAGACCGCCTCAAGGTTGTTTCTTACAAATAAGATTATTGTTTTTTTTTAAATTACTTACTTCTTTGCCAAAATTAAGCCTCTATGGTTTCAAGTTATTAATTAATACACAATAACTGAAGCCTTACTTAACAAATGGCAAGCAAAACGCTTAAAGACGAAGACTTGGTACTTTCAAGTCTGAATATAATGTTATTAAGATAATCCATCTGCGTCGTCGTCTTATTCGAGTGAAAAATTATAAGTTTAATGATTGGTTTTTAATTTCTATAATTTTAAATGTTGTCTAACACTCATTATAAATTCAGTGGGGAAAGTCAAAAGTGATAAGTCTGGGAAAAATATTCTCAAATAAAATTAATTGATAGGAGGAAAAAAATGGTAATGTTGTAGATTGATTTTTGAATGAGAGTTTGTTTTATTTGTTTTGTTTTTCTTAAAACGGAAATTAAACTCCAGAGATCACTAGACTTTGACTAACCAAAGAAGATGAAAAAGTTGTTCCCACAGCAATGTCTGTTTAAAGTGCCGTGGATGCCTGAGGCCTTAAAGGTTAAACAGATTTTCTTCGAACTCAGTTTTCAAGGCCTTGTTGGTAGTTTTGTTTTTGACTTTTAACCAAATTGGTAGTTCGATTTAATTTTAAATTCTTCGGACGTTAGATTTGGTGCGGAAGACATTACAAAATGGATGCTTTTGAGCTTATGAATAGGAGCTATGTTTGGCTAATATTTTGAAAATTATTTTTTTTTAAGGCAACAATCTACTCATCTAGGTAACTGCAGTTTAATCACTTGAGATCAAACAAAAGGACCAATTTATGCAACTGTCTAATATCTATTCAATAAAATATGAACCCCTTAAGAAAATTGTCCAAGCGTGAAGTCAAGAATAATTAATATTGAAGACATAAATTACAGAAGAATTTTCGTTTTGTATTTCAGAGCTCAAGACAACCAAACTCATGTTTTACCCTTAAAAAACATAAATGCCTACTCAAAAATTTACAAATCTGTAAGGAACATTTTTTTCTAACCAATAAATTCTCATTTGGTGATCGATGAGGTGTTCACCAAATCAAACAAAAGGTGGTGATTTGTCTTCCCAACCGGGAACAACACAGATCCAATAACATCTTTCAAACTTGGAGGCGTTCTAGGAACATATTCAATAAATAACATCAAAGGTCATCTTTATTGTAAAACTTCAAGTTGTTTTAATGTATTCCCAAATTTTAGAACAATAAATTATATATTTTGAAGAATATTAGATAGAAAAGCTATTAAAACCCGTTAGTTTCGTTTCAAGAGCTTAATCAAGAACCTATCTATGCAAATTGCTTGTGTTTTTTTATGATTTCAGATGTTTTATTAAATTTGTATTGTACCTATTTAAAGATTAACAGGGTGTTCTGCAAGTTTTGAATACCTAAAGATAAAAAAAAAATAAATTGCGGTCACATTGACGAATAAAATTTAAATAAAATGCACGACTGTGTCCGACGAACTTGTTCTTATGCTTGATAATTACTTAGTGGCAAAATTATTAATTTTTTAAAATACTTTTTTTTTCGAAAATTCTTTCATTTCTTTAATCTGTTTAAGAGTATTCTCGGAAAAACTAAGTATGCAATACAATTTGAAAAATAAATGTCTCAAGGAAAAAAAAATATTGAAAATCGTTTTTTTTTAAGTCGTTTAAAAAAAAACTTGCACGAATCCATAACTTGCCTTATAGTACCTATAATCGCACGTAAAAACTAGATGGAAATGAACATGGAAATTTTGAATCTTGAACGCTCTGCTATAAATGGAGAATTTATTTATTTATTTATTTATTGCTTAATTCAAGAAGTCTTAAAACTAAAATTCAATTCTTAAACACTTAGCTTAAATCTTACGAATATGGAGACGAGATAAAGAGTATTTAGGTACATTAGTACATGTGTTAGAAAAGGGTGAGAAGAATTAAAAAAGAGAAGTTTTAATGGTGTTCTTGCTTCTTGCTACAGTGGAAGTCGAATGAGAAGGTCATATTATTAGGTTTAGCTTGAGCTTGAACCAATTCAGTTGGCCATTCTAATGCGCATCTCTCTTCGAATTTCTCGCCTCATCTAATGAATCTTGAAAGATACATACAACCAAGTTCAAGAGATGGACTTTTTGAGGTATGATCATAAATGTCATCTCTGGCATTGTACTCATTAAATCTCTTCCGCAACATTTGTTGTTCTCTTAATCCTCTCTCTGCTCAACCCATCTTTCGACAAGTGATTTGCTTCAAGCTATACAACTGAATTGTTTCAAGCTATACACATACGTAACATTCGGTCATTATTTCCATAATTTGTTTATATTGAAACGTGAAACTGATCTAACATTTCTGTGGTTGCTGTTAAGAGATATTTTCTGCTGAAGAGAAGGGCAGCCGATATTATTAGTTAGAAGCCGGTGAATAAAGACGATATCAGGCAACTTAGCGACGTTTTCCCAGAGATTGCAAATAGTGCAGGCTTACACGGACGGGTAGATTAAAACTATCTGACCAGCGGAGAGAACGAAGGGCGAAATTAAGATGTATACGCTGAACTGCTTCAATTCAATACGTATAAGGAGTGTCTTGGGTAATAAGGGGACCAGACTTGGCTAGCATATTCTAGACGAGGTCGGACGTATTATTACGTATAACATAGGGATCGATTTTTTTTAATTTATATTATAAAAAAGAAAATATTATAAATAAATAAAATATATTTTTTGTTATAGTTTTATCAATATGAGAAAAAAAGTTCATTTTTCTACTGCAGGTTCCACCAAGATCGCAAAGAGAATCCACTTTCGGAAAAAGTTCGTTTGTTTATCAAATAAAATCGCGGAGAATGTGGGAGGGTTTTACGGGAATATGTCATAGCTTGAATTTTGTAACATTTAGCTCAAAGAAGTTTTCCTGATACGAAATATAAAAATTATTTAGATCATTTTGAAACAGGACTGAATCAGAGGAACATGAAATGTTCCTTTAGATTTTCGGCGTAAATTGAGATAAATGAGTTTTTGATAACACAGTCAACGTAATTAATTGTAAGAATGAAGATTAAAAAGCAAATGTGACTAATGATGATGCAGCCAACAAGCTTAGAGGGGAACAAAAATCAATTAATTAATTTAAATCGCCTACGAAAGCTTAGCCAGGGTGTAATTTTATGAGGCAAATGGCAGACCGGGCCACGCATTGCTGTGGCTCATTTAATTTGCAATAATACCATTAATCGAGATAACAACAATTCTATGCCTCAATTTGGACCAAATTACACACAAAATAGATAATTTATTGAAAATTGGTTCAATAGTTTTGCATTTTATTGGTGGAAACACCAACACCAACATACAGCCCATTAACTAACACCCACAAATACTCTCGTTAAATCCACACACACACACCCCAATATCTTATCTACACCTACTTTCTACTTTAACAAAACTCCGCCTATTTTCTATTTCTTTTTCTCTTCTTGTTCTATTTGAATTTGAGTAGAATTATTTTGAGATTTTGCGCCTGTTCTTTTTCATGTTCGCCTGACGCTTGCGATCGATTTTGGTTGAAAGAACCACAGTATCGCATAGCGTATGTCACTTTTCTTATCAGCATTATCAGCATGAATCATATCAGCATGAGTCATGTTATTTCGTATGTGTAGCCTGCATCGATTTATAAGACCTTATCACGTCAAAAAAGCAAAAAAAAAATCTGAGAGTTTGTTCATTGCTTGTCTTCAAAACCAATTCTACCTCGGAACACCATGCTCTCTAAGATCCAGAGCCATACCATGAAAAAATTAAAACACTTAAATGACTCCATTAGCTGCTTCAAAATGTTGAAATTAAAAACAAAACCGTTTCTACGATATGCACATCACATCCATTAAAATACCAAAAGAACCAAATCAAAAATACATCATCTAAATTTGAATTTCATTTACAAGAGTTTGTGAGAACGAACATTCCATTCCCGATGATTTCAATCTTCCTACCTATGTATCTGCGGCGCCACAATAAAATTTTCTTACGTTATTGTTTCCAAAAAAAGAAAAACCATCAAACACCTTAGACGACGGAATCCCATTCAAATAAAAAAAAAAAAAAATTATTAACGAGTTAGAAAGCCGAGTTGAGATACTCGCCAAGATGACGATGATTGTTGTCGATTTTGGTCAAAACTCATCATAATCGCCGTCGTTAAGCCATGAAAACCTCAACAAACTGAAGTGGCTTATGTCATAAATGTGTTTATTGGGAAATGTAGTCATCCAAATTGAAAAAAATAGATTTCGGTTTTCTTCCTAATTTCCAGATATGCATCATCTTTATGTTTAAATGTATATTTTTGTGATCTTTTGGATACAAGGAATTTTAATGATTTCTTTTGGTTGCGATAAGAATCTTTAAATATTGTTTTATCATATAAGTGGATATGGCTTTGTTTTTATGGTTTTAACTTTTGTTCGAATGTTTAAAAACACTTAAACCTATGTTTAATTAGGTGAACGAACTTTTTCTTAAATAAAAGTTTAATCTGATTAATGGTGCGTGCATAAAATAAGCTTGGGAAGGTGATAAACTTAGAACAATGGTGTGATTAATTTTGTTTTAGTAAATGAGAACAAATCGTTACGTTTATTGGTTAAGTAGAAGACGTTGTTTTAATTTGTTAGAAAAAGTGATGAATGATTGAGCTTCAAATCAAGTTATTTTTACAGTTTGGATCGTATTAACATTATTTTTATTATTTTTGTTGTAGTAAAAGTGACTTTCTTCTTCTTATAACAAGACAATTATCTTCCGTTATTGCGCTTTAAACTCTGAGAAAAACAGAGCTATTAGATCAAACGAAGAATAACCCTTGCCAATCGCTGTTTCTTCGGATTTGGGAAGCAATTTAAAAAACAAAACCGTCTCTCTGGAAATTTAAGTGTCGCCCTCATCATCCCACCCAGGCTGCATGGTGCACAGACATGGACATTGTCAAAAGTGTGTGTGAACAGTTTATGCTGCTTCGAAAGAAAAATACTTCAGCCGATTTTTGGTATGAGTACTCGTATAAAGAAGAAGATAAAACCGTAGTAGAGCAAGACCAATACTTAGCAGGAGCACGCAAGTGAACGAGAACCTTGATCAACCTCACGCGTTCAAAACTTAAGGAAGCTAGCTAGGGACCGAGCTGGGTGCAGAAGGGTGTTAGTGGCGTTGTTGGCTTGATACAACCCCGATTTGTAGCGCCACCTAAAGTAAAGTAAAGTCATAATTTTTATTTAGGTCTAAAGTCTATTCGTCTTCTCATAATCGTTTCCTCATAAACCAAAGAAATATCATTGACCAATATAAGTGAGAGTACTAGATACTGCAAATTATACAGGGAAACACTAAATTTAGGATAGATGTGTGGCAGGTAGCGCGGTCTTGCTGGAAACGTATTTCTTCAATAGGTCCATATGGTTCAATTTCGGGTTTTCTCAAATTTGGCTTTGAAAGTTGAAAAGTCGATTGTGAAGAGCCATAACGTCTACAGTAAAATAAGCGCAACGCGGACAAGGTGGATCTTGCCATGGTGATTTAACATTAGTAAATAATAATAAAAATACAGATATGACAGATGTCACAAAACAACATGGCCGCCACAGGTCGCAAGAAATTACACGTGCCAATTTAAAAAACCCTTTATATATATATATATCTCCCTCAGCGTGGTCCGGCCACCGGAGCTAGATATCCTTCTGTTTCACGTCCCTTCTGACTTAGCGTTGAATAACTTACGTTTTGCAACGTTGATCTTCATTCATGAAAACATCTTCCTGTTTAGTACATTTCTCTCTATAACACCAAGAGAGGTTTTATGCTCCTGGAATTGCTTCCATCTTTTTGCTTCTGGACCGAAACAAAAAGAGAGCTTTTAAGGGTTTCTCCTTGATAACCTCTCTATAGTTTTTTATTTATTGATTGCGTACTGAGGGAATTGTAACAGAAATTAGAATAAATTGTCGTGATTATGTCGTTTTCAGTGCAGTGGTTAAAGTGATCCCTCCTTTTACCTTACTTTGCCTTACCTAAGGTGGCGCTACAGTCCGGGTGGGCCTGGGCCTAAACCAACAAGCTTCTCCAGCCAGCTCGGTCCCTAAGCTAGCTTCATCCAATTTCACACGTGAAGTCAGTTGTGGTCCTCTTCCACTTAAGTGCGCGACCTGAGTCTCGGTCTTCCTCTACTGTGCTGTTCCTCTGGGGTGGAATCAAAGATTATCCGGGAGCATTGATGTCCATCTGCTCTATATGACTCAGCCATCTATGGGACGTTGAATTTATACTCTTTTGGCTAGGTCTGTGTCGCTGTACAGGCTGTACAGTTCTTCATTGTATCTTCTTCTCCACTCTCTTTATTTCGTTTGCAGGGTTCATCATCAGTGAATCCGTACGTATACGAGGCTTGTGGTTGCTTCGCAACTAGTTGTTTTTGACACGGCCGGGAAGTTACCCCGATGGCACAACCCCTAACCTGGAGGATTAGGTCTTTATTGTGACTCCAAGGACGAAGAGCTCTTAAAGGCCTGACTTCCGAAAACGTTGTCATAGCCCATACACGGTGATCCCTCCAGATTTTTCTAATCATTGATGTCTATTCGCTCTTTGTGAACCAGCCATTTGAAACTTTGGACTTTTATTCTTTTGGTTAGTTTAAAAAATACACCAATTGCGTCATCAAAACTTATTTAAGACAATCATGTAAATTAAGAAAACTTGGTAAGAATAGTCAAGCCTAGGTATTTCTGGTAATTCAATCGTAGAATCAACTCATTTGTATCCCTGATTTCTGTAACCTCCTGTGTTCTTCAGTTCTCACGTAACTATGACCATGACTGACTTAAATCAAGCAAACCCTCTGCTATCCAAATAAAAAACAAAGTCCAAGAACTGTCAGCTCAGATCATAATCATGCTCTGTACCACCAAACTCGGTCCATTTTATAATTGTTTACTATCCACTTGGTATTCCATCAGCGCAATCAATATTCAGAACACATGCTCCTGATGAATTTGCTTAACTCTCAGCACACAAAAAGCTCTACCCACCGATACTCGCTCACTCAAAATATGACGTAGGACATAGCGTAAACGACAAGAAGATGTAAATAAAAAATTCCAAAATCGTAGGCCAACAAAAATAAAGTTTGCCCAGCAGATTTATTCTGCTAGCGTAAAAGGTGCGTTCCTTCGGTGGCCATATTGTCCATGTGCACACAAGTTCAATGCCTTCTCCCTACACTCGAGTCCGCATCCAAAGTGGCCGAAGTCAGAGTCAGAGTTGGAGTCAGCGTTCGGCGAATTGATATCAAATATTTGCGCTCACAGACATTTTAATGGCTGAATGCAAATGATCGCACGTTCAGGTGTAAGGTCTCGTTTGTTTTTTTCTTAGTTTTCTATCTTTTATCTTTCTGTGTTCATATTTATGGCCGATAAAGATTGTATTCACTGATTTTAGATAATGACATAAGTGGTATTGTGCGGTGCCCGAAAAGGGTGTGCTACATAGCCGCGTCGCCGCCGGGTGCCGCCGTGGACACAGACACGCCAACCCAATAAGAACCATATTTATCATTTTCCTTGGTTCTTGTTTTTTTAATGTCCCTGAACTTATAGTTATGATTGGTCGGAATCAAATCGGATTCGGAATAAGGACAGAGTTTGAAAAAGATGGATCTCAAAGATATGCAGAAATTACGGAAATTCGTTTGGATGCTTGGTTTGTATGAGTGGCAGTGCGCTTTGCAAAACTTTCACTTTTGGCCGAATCAATGGACGCGTTTTATCGATAGCTCGATTGGAAAAGTTATTAATGATTTGAATATGACGATCGAGTATGAATTGTTGACTGGAGTGGTATTAATGTCAGAGCATCAATCATATTTATGTATCTGGGTTGATGGGAAGAAAGTGCATTTGGACAGACCATATATACAGATGCCTTTGTCCGTTTCGTTGGCTGATGATTGCTGAGGAAGAAGTATAGGGAATTGATGAGATAAATGTGAATAGGTATTTTGATAGCACTCTGACATGTGCAACTAACGGTATTCGGAAAAATGAAGTGGAAGTATTATGATAAACACTTACAGTTTATTACCAAGGAGTTGATGAAATATTTATTTCTTCAAAGTCATCAAAGTGGTTGAAATTAAAAGTATAAAAATATTTGATAATTTAAGAAAGACGAAAAAAGAAAGACGGAACCTTGAGGCATACAATCAGTCATCATTAATGTTGCAAATTTTACACTTGCTCAATTTGTTGCTGTTAGTTGTGGTGAAGGTTCATGACACCAAGCACACACGCATGTTGCAACGGATTTAAGATAAACAAAATTATAAATTTAATTGAATTTGGTGATGCTTTGCAAGTTCTTCGGTGTGCCCTTTGACATTATGGATTTAAAATCAATCAGATCCAAAAGACTATCCAAAAAAAGGTTTAATGGACTTTACCAGAAAAAGATACCTAGAAGATATATTAAGACAAATATTTCGTTAAACGATTGTTCAAAATGCTCAGTGGTTAGACAATTGGTGGCAGCAACTTTATCTATTAGGATATTTTAGTATATGACTCCACTTTAATTAAGCAGTGTTGATTCACCCACCATAGCCTTCAAATGAAGTTGTGTGTAGTGCAAAGTTTAAATTTGTCAGAATCATCCCATCCCAGTGCGCGAGGGAAAAAGGAGCTGGTTGTCTGCAAAGTCGATTTACGGACGATAATTTTACGTGATAACGTCGTAAGAAAACATTGATTGCAGCAATTAAAATTAAGTCACACCCATAAACTCTCTCGTTAAATCCACACACACACACACACACCAATATCTACATCTACTTTCTACTTTAACAAAACTCCGCCTATTTTGTATTTCTTTTTTTCTTTTTGTACTTTTTGAATTTGAGTGGAATTATGTTGGGAATTTGCGCCTGTTCTTTCGCATGTTCAGTTATAATTGCCTTAGGAACTGGTTTCGTTAGACGGATTCAAGTCTGATGTTTAAAAAATAAATGCTGATATGCCCCAGAGCTAAGTTTTGTCTCTGAAAAATTAAAAGATTATTTTGTGGGTATTATAATTTAAACCGTCCAAAACAACCTGTATTAAATGGATCAGAATATAGCTTCTAATCCAACGATAAAAAGTATCATAGATCCCAAAACTACACATTTTCGATAAGAGATATTGATGCAAAACTTTTGAGTTTCTTAGCCATAATTCAATAAAAGAGCTTTAAAAATGTTAGGTGTATATTCTTAAGCAATCCTGTATATTTCTTTTGAATTTGCAAGAGCGGAAGCAACTTATAATTTACCGTCGCTTCCGAATGGCCCGTGGCTTAGTGGTTATTGTGTCGGACTGCTAAGCAAATGAGCCTGGCTTCAAATCCAGCTCATAGCCACCTTTTTTTCTGGGGTACTGCCTCTTGCGAGGAACTAACAAAACCTCTAAGAGTAAAACTTGTCTCGAAAAAGTGCATCTCATCTAGCGGTTCGTACTCGGCGGTAAACTGTAGGTCTCTTCCATTCTTGCAGATTAAAAACACACACACAGGAATGGTTGAGAGTATAAGTCACTGGGCCTTGGCTCCTTAAGGAGCTGTCGCGCCAGTAAATTTATTTATTTTATTTATTTTCCGAACCGCTACATGAGATGAACTTTTTCGAGACAAATTTTACTACTGTATAATTTGTCATTTCCTCGCAAGAGCAGTGCCCCGAAAAAAGGTGGGTTTGACGGTGAATAGAACCCCGACTCTTTGGCATAGTAGCCCGACACGGAGTGGACAATGTTCTTGCAAAAAGCCAGTTGCATTCATCCCCTGAAAATATTCAACCGTAGTACTCGTACCCCAAGGAGTGACCATTATTCTATCTAAACGCATTTTTGTTCCTTGCCTTGTCGGACTCTGTTCTTCCCTCCCATTTTTAAACGCAGAACTTTACAAAAAAAAATTTGCTTCATTCTCCATTTACATCCTTCCCTATTTTTCTAATGCAACCGCAGTTTTAATAATCATTATAAAATAATCGGAAATTCCTTTAGTGCGGGGTAGTTATAAAGAAAGACGCACAACTTCCGCACATAACCTTGTCGGAATATACCAAGTTTCTTTAAAATTTATAAAGCGGATGAGTTTTATGAGTATTTCGATTTCCACACCCGACATTATAAAAGAACAATTAAGTGGTGGTGGTTATCGATTTAAGATCCTAGTCTCCCAGGATCTGTTTTAAGCGGAAAGGTTTGTTATTGTTATTATTGTTAACCTGAAATCGCAAAAGTAGCCTTCAGGAGTTTAAAGCTTCCATAAAGAAAACAATTTTCTACAGTTGGTAAAAGAAATTCTTTGATTTTCCTGTAGAGAAGCCGGCATCTTGACTAATATTATAAATCCGAATGCAACTTTGTTTGTTTATTTGTAACATTTTCCTGCCTAAAATACTCAGACAATCATTTTGAATTTTTGTAGGCACTTTTTTCCCAAAAAAAGCTATTTTCGAAGGAAAGGAGGCCGAAGAAACGCACTTTTTACACTAAAATGCAAATGTTGATTGAAACGCGAGCATAGCAGCGGATAAAATCTAGTTCTCTATAAAATAGAAGCAAATTTAACACTATATAGTCAGATTCGCTTATGAAAATATACAACAAAAAGACCGTAGACAAAAACCTAACAGAATTCAACTTCTATAACTTTCATTCCACGGAAAAAACAATATTTTGATACATTTGATACTTCAACAAGTATTATTCTTTCATTACAAAAGCCCTCCTTGTTGTTTTTTTTTTAAATTGATTAATAAATGGTTCAGCAACCATGTTTATTTTGCTGAATCATTAAAACTCCATTAACATCTAGTTGCACCTAAACTACAAAGATAAACAACATTTTTTCAAATGTATTATCAAATAATTATTTCCTCTTAAAATCACTTTTTAAGACAAAAAAAAAATCAGAAATAAAAACCCGCCGTCATCATCAAGGTTGGAGAGAAAACTCCTATTTTTTTTTTCTAAAATGATCATTCCCACGTCCAACTGGGTTTCCTCTACCCTTATAACGATTCATTGCCATGATTAGTAATCCATTAACTGCTATAGTTTCCTTGAAATATGCCGTTGAATCAAATTGGATTTCAACTTGGACAAAGTAACCCTTCCTTCCAGTTTATCCTAATTCATGGGAAAAATGAAAAAAAAATATGGAAAAGGCGTTGAATGTAATAATTTACCACAAAAAAAAGAAGAATAAAAAAGTAAATCAAACAGAACTATTTATGTATTTTTAGTTAGCACTAAATTGAATGATGTAATTGTATCTGCCTACGAGGTCAGTAGAGGTTTCGAATTTCATTAATTCATATAAGAGGACAGAATTAAAAGAAAACCACAGTGAGAATACATAATGCCCAACGACGACGCCTGATGGCAACTCTGAAGTCAATGAGTGGGATTGAAGCATGTGTAATCGATATCAACTTCCTTTGTATAAAAAAAAACTGACTTAAGAAACTTCAACTTAAGCAACAATAAACAATTAATCGGATAAAGAAACCATGCGATAAATCAGAAAGAAGCTGTATAAATGTGAGAAGAAGTGAAAAAAATCAAAACAAAAGAGCTGATCAGCGAACTTTTTTTTTAAGTTGAATTGTGTTTCTTTCAGCGAGAGTGTCATTATTTGTCATATTTCAGGACAAGTTTTGATTGTGATAAATAAATCTACAAAAACAATCACATTTGAGCTTTCAGACAAGCTTTAAAGACAAGATATCAAATGATCTTTTATCGAGGCCGCGTTTATTCTCATTCAAATTAAAGGTGAAAAGTAGAACATGACATTTATTTTCAAATAAATCTTCAGCTAACTCTCACTTCTTTCAAGTTAAGAAAAAAAACCTTAAAAGAAGCAGTAAAACCGTGAAATAAAACTTTCGCTAACGACTTCTCTCATTTCAACGGTATTTCGTCCGGTCTTTTGCACGCAGCATCATCGTCTTCGTGGTTCAGCTAATATTTACCATTAATTAAAAAAAAAACATCTTGAGTAACGCACAGTGGAATTTCAATAAATTCCCTTCTACTGGATTCTAAACATGAGGTAGGAATAAAGATTCCCCTTAAGGAGTACGGTTCTATCTATTTGTCAAGGCATTTGTGACAGTCACCGCGCAGAGATTATATTCCCCCCGCAAAAGAATGCCAGATATAAGGAATACACATGAAACGAAGACGAAGATGCTTTGGTCAAATCGCCGTCTATTCATTCATCTCTTAATGGGTTTATCGTTCCGAAACGAGAATAGCTTGCAACAGAATTAGGTAGCCATCACAGCAGCAGCAACAGCATCACTCTTTTATACCTGAGCTCCTTTTTTGAGCGCAATCACCACTTTTAGCGAAAAGAGTTGTAGCTTAAATTGTTCTGCCATCAGGCAAGAGATTAAGACTAGAATGCATTAGAGGTGGTCGTTGACTATCCCAAGTCGTCTTCGCGTCGTCGGAACGGTCCTCCAAGTCCAGCTATAGCGTTGTCGTCACTGTTTGGCAAGATAAACGTTGTTTCGCTGATATAAGTGCGTCTATATAAAATATACCTAAAATGCTGTCTTAAATCCTACCTGTGGCTGTATATGAGAAGAACTTGAAGAAGCATTTTGTAAAGTCGTTTTTTGTGATGGAAGGAACTATAAAATTACTTTTATGTTCGCTGATTAGAGAGTCAGGGAATGTACAACTCTTGGTTGAAGGTATAAAATTTATTTTACAAAGGACAGCAGCTGTTGGAAAATTCTTAAAACCAACAGCACATGTGTCTAACACAACATTCTAGCTAATGGAAATGAGTTATCTTTGAAGTTGAGAAGAAAATTAGATCGCGCAGCTTGAAATTTGTGGCAAGTGATTAGCAAATATAAAATTAAACGAGAACTAAGGCCGGATAAAGGGACTTTGTTGATTTGAAGATATTTTTTTGCAAAATTAGATTATTTTTTATGAGTTTGATCAAAGCAACGATATAAATGCCAAATCTTTGGAAGACTTCCCTGCATATATCTTATAACAATTAAAGGCTCTACCAGCGTGTGAACTTTAAAACCAATATGCAACAAATATTTTGCAATAGTTCAACAGATACATCGCTT
This sequence comes from Platycheirus rosarum, assembly GCA_963971375.1. NCBI lineage: Eukaryota > Metazoa > Arthropoda > Insecta > Diptera > Syrphidae > Platycheirus > Platycheirus rosarum. The sequence continues at coordinate 122,131,547 of OZ020509.1, read as the reverse complement.
CATCATCTTCCCATCATAGACCAAGTACGTTTAGCAACAAAAATCTGTATCTTTTTTTTTTCTTACCCCATTACATCCGCACACTTTGGAATTTCTTTTGTTTTATTCACAGCAGCGCACAGCATAAACTATTTGCACGTACGAAGTTCACAAAAGTTGCATCTAAAGTTCAAGGAAGCAAAAACCAAGAGTTGTTGTAACACACTCCATCACATAATCCACAGTCCGGCGCAGACACAGATGGAATAATAAAAAAATTGCCCATCGAAGAGCATCTATAAAATGCGTGAAAAATTACACTCGTTTTGAATTTTTCCACCTCAATTACGAAAATAATTTGAAAAATCAAGAAGAAGAAGAAAAAAATAAATAAAACTTACCACTCCACTTGCACCTTTTATAAGAGAGTGATATATACAAATCATACCTACGCAGTTGTTGCATCCAATGGAACATAATCAGATACGTTATTTACAAATTCGAAATAGGCGGCTTGAAAACGATGACGACGATGACGATGGAACCGGCGACGCGGCTACGACAGAGTGTAATACAAATGGAAATGCAACCAACCGACGACGATGGGCCACGGATGGATGCATAATGATGAGATTGCATTTTGACGTGGGAAATTACATTTCCTCATCAATCCGATTTGGTGGAAGCGTATCCGATAGTGTTAATTTGATTAAAAAAAACGCTCACCTGAACCTATTTGACATAAAAACAATTTTTATAGACCACTCCAACCTGAAGCTCTCGTTTTGATATCTTAGATGGTAAAACTTACACCGGGACTGACGTAATTTGAAAGTTGTTTTCCAAGAGTTGCCAAATGTATCTCAAGCAACTAAATTCTTGTTCTTTTTTATCTACTTTGAAAAAAAACAATGAATGTATCGATATCTAAGAGAACATTGGTGGGCAATCTCAGTCAATGCGCACCTGTGAACGCAAACCACTAATACGATCAAAAACAAGGTATCTTAATCTATCGGTGGCAACAAACGTTTCCAAAGAATTAGTATCTAGTTTGTTAGCGAACCATTGGTGGCTGACAGCGGCGGCAGTTATATTAACATAATTCCAAAGTATTAGAGTGTGGTGGTTGGGGGAATGCGACAAGCAAAACAAAACGCCTACGACCATGGAATGGTCCCACGTTGTTGGTGCAATTATGTCGTTTAGTATTAATCTTTGTTTTTTTTTTTTTTTTTTAAAAGATACTGGGTATCTATGAATGTTTTAGATACAACAGCTCCCCCATAGCCACCGACATCGTGAAGTTTGTGTACTAAATACTTCAAATTGATTGAATTTTCCATGACAATCAGCGCAACGAATTGTTAAGATTGAATGAAATATCATTGAACGAGGCCTTGTTAAGTTTATTCATATACCTCCGCATGTGGTTTAAAGATACTTTGTTATATGAGAGTATCTTAGAGTTTGGAGGCAATGCAAATATACTTTGGTGATAAATGTTTTATGCAAATTATAATAACGTTTACGATAAAACTTAATTATTGTTATCATTTTTTTTTCTCTTTTTACTTGCGATTATGGGGACTATAAGGCAAGTTTAGGATTCGTGAATATAAAAAAAAATGAGACAACAGTCAAACATGACATTACGGTTATAGAGTAGTCTAAAAAAGTTAGTGCCAAAAATGTCTGTCTGTCTGTCAGTCAGTATGTATAACGAGCTGCAGCTTAAACGGCTTAAGCGATTATCTTCAAATTTGGTGGGTGTGATTCTTTTGGCATTGCCCAGAGGAAATTGAAATTTTATTTGTAGGCTTAAAAATAACGGCACCTGTCATATGACCGTTTAGGAAAAGCTTATTTTTCTCGAAAACGGCTCCAACAATTTTGATGAAATTTTTTAAGAATTTTTTTGTTGGTATTGGCTAACATTTGATCAGAATTAAATTTACGGAAACAAGTCTATTAACGGTACTTTTCATATAACAGTTTTTTTTATCTTTTGGCTTTATCGATAACGGCTCTTTGGCTCTTAGGATTTCCATCAAATTTAATATTTGAGAAGATCTAGATAGTCAAATTAATGTTGCATATCAAAATTTTGAATAATTTTTTTTTTCTAATTAAAATTAATTTTTGAAATTTACGTGAATATTATAATAAACTCTATAAAAGTGCATTCCAATTTTTTTATTTTTTTAACTAAAAATAAAAAAACAGAATTTTATTAAAATCCGTCCTACAATTTACAAAATACTTTTTTCATAAATTCGTTATTATACAAGACGTGTGATAACGTACTCCATTTTTACTAAAAACCGTTAAGGGTTTTGGTTTTGTGACTTTTTATAAGAAGTGTTATTTTTCTACGTTAATGTTACTTATTTTTTTCAATTTATTCATTATTTAATTTTATTTTAATTTTATTTTTAATTTTATTTTATTTATTTATTTTTTATATTTTGCGTAAATATGAGAATTACACACAAGTTTACCCGCATATACTATAGCCAGATCAGACGGTCTGAAAAATTCTTGTATCTTTGAAGGTAACTTAAGCATTTTGAAGCATACCACAAGAGGTGCTCTAAGATGCACATTTCGAGAACTGAGAGTTGTTCGGTTTCGATAAGTTTCACATTAATGACATAAGACAACATTAAGATTGTTAAAATTCAAAGTGATTTCCTAATTCCCATTTGGAGATCAAAAGGGCTGCTTTGTCTCACATTAAAAAACTCCAGGTGTCACAAAACAAATTATTAAAAATGATGCTAAGCCTCCCACTTCGTTACTCAACTAGTGATCTTCACCGAGAAACTAATGTTGAATTGATTTCTGAACGAATAAATAAGCTCGAAGCAAACTTTATTTACAGATGTAATAACACTGACAACCCTCTTGTTCACCAGATTAATTCCCTGTGATAAATGCTTGTTATGTTTTTCATTTAAACTATTTATTCACTTATTTATTTTTATTATTTATTTATTTATTTCTTTATTTATTTATTTATTTATTTAATTATTTATTAATTTGTTTATTTATTTATTTATTATTGTTGTTTTCATTGTTTATCTATGTATTTATTTGTATTTATTAATTTATTTACTATGTAATTAATTAATTTATTTATGTATTTAATTATTTATTTTTTTATTTATTATTGTTGTTTCATTGATTTTTTATATATATATTTCTTTTCTTTTTTTACATAACTTAATTTAAATTGGAGGTTTTTTCTGTGCTTTTCCTTAAAAAAAAAATCTTTCCCAAATATATTCATCATAATAATAAAAATAATGTTACAGATGTAAGACTTTACATGTCAAATCACTGTATTGTAAAATGTGCGGTTACAACACCTTTTGTATTGATTTATTGCAAATAAAAATATTATTACTACTAAAAAAAAAAAATCAATAAGCTTATCACAAGTTGCTGTTAAAATTCAACATCTGAAGAACAGGGTTTGTAGAGACGAATATGAAAAGGTGCATCAGCAAAACAATTTGATAGATTGGTAGCTTCAGACACGAATTGCAATAGAATGAGGGACCAAACGGAGCCCTGGTGTACACCACAATTTATTTGTTTTGAACATCAGACTAAAATTCTTAAAAAAATTAATTATTGAGGTTTGAAAGGTTAACGAAAGAGAGTTTTGTACAAATGCAAACATTTTCAATAAAAGGACCTATAACGAAACTCTTCAAAATGAAGTTAATAAAACATCCTTTTGAAGGATATTTGGTTTTCCTTAGGCGCCAGTTATAGCGATCAGGAAAAATATTCAAATGGATAATTTACTATGTTTTTATAAGATTCGATTACTATACTAATCTATGGGAAATCAATCAAAGAATTTTTTTACCAAGAAAGTTCTTAATTGAACGAATATTTTTTTTTTTACAAAAAATGTCATTTTTCGTGATGATATTCAAGAAGATGTTGGTAGATTAAGTAATTTTATTTTGAAATATTTTCGAAAAATATTTATTAATATTTATTTCAAAAATTAATATTTTGAAAACGGATAAATGGACTTTTCTTTGTATTTTGTTTTTTAAATGAATATTATATTTTTGCTTAAGTTTTTTTTAAATAATTTTTTAAGTTTTTGAAAAAAAATTCACACTTTTTCACATTTTTAAAAGAAATAAAATGGCGTTTAAATTTTTCTGCTGAAAAACTATTTTACGTACTTTTTTTTCAAACAATCAAAAGTCAGAAAAATCGAATAAAAACCGAAACCGAAAATCGAAGTTCCCTAAATATTTTTCTTATTTTTATTCCAAGCTGTGACCGCACATAAGAGCAGGTACGTGCGATTCAGTCGTGCATTTTATTCCTGTTCCAAGCATCGGGAAAAAAATATGGCGAACTTTGCAACAGGAAAAAAGTAAGTTGCTTCGGTTTTTTTGTGAAGTCAACTGACGTATTTTCACTTATTGCTATATATTGCTATAAAATCTCATCAACAAAAAATTCTATTTTTCATTTGTTCCAACTTTTCCTGATGGTTTTTTCCTGATCGCTATAATTGGCGCCTTAGAGTAATTCCTAAAATCTTACTATAAAAATAGCAACATTAGATTTAACTTCAACGGATCATCAGTCTCTATTTCAAAAACTGCGAGATGTCAATGGTCAATGCCTTGATTTTCTTCACATGATAAACGGAATTGCTTCTTGATGATAAATAAAATCCCCAATGTTGGTGTCTTCAAAAATTCTTGAATCTTTAATTAGCTCTCAGTTTTTGATAAACTTTCTGATTTCCAGTATTCCAACCTCAAAAATCACAATTGAAGCAGATTTTTGAAAATCACATATGGACGAGTTGATAAATGTAAAACTTCAGCAACAATACTATTTCTTAACATGTTTCAGAAGTTTTGATGTTTGCTCTCAACAATGAAATCAAATTTTGATAAAAAAATTACAGAAATAGTATCGTATTCTAACATTCATCAAAAGGTTAGGCATTAATTTCGAAAAGATATGATATTTTGATCGTTGCATCTTTTTTTTTATTAAAGTTACATTATTCAACATTTATCTTACATTATTTATTCTACATTTTATTTCATCTTCTTCTTTTTTGGTAAGTGATTTATTTTTCTCTTTACATTTGCCATCCAATTTGAATTTATGGCCATTTATTCATGAATCTCCCCACAAGACTAGTGATTTTTTTTTTGCATTAACCTAAGGACATAGTACATGCTCTGCATGATATCGAATGTCCTTTGTTGATTGCAACACCATAAATATATGAAAAAAAGGCGGCAAAAAAATCGAAAATGACCGACAACTCTGATTTGCACAAGAAATAACACTAGCGTTACCAGTTCTATGCGGTGTGCTGTAAGTCTGGCCTACGTTTTCGTGTTCAAGCTCAGGCTTTGATGCTATAATTCAATGTCAGAATAACACATGAGACTAAAATGCTATGTAAATCTTATTGCACAGGTCTACTTGTCTATGTTGTCGTCCTTAAGGTGGTAAGTTGATTGTTAGTTAATTCAATGGAAATACAAAACTGTAGGTTATGTAGTGACCACAAGAAGTTTTATATTTTGCTGATATGAATATAATGGTTTTTTTTTGTTAAATAAATGAAAATATTATAAAGAAACTCTCTCGATTTATAATCAAAATTAAAAAAAAAAAATTAAAAATTATTTAAAAGTTAAGGTTAAGTTATATATTTAAGGTTAACATCAGATGTTGTGTGACTTAACCTTTTCCTGGGAAATCAGAATTAGACTGGGTTCCTTGCTTCTACTATTAAAGCTAAGCTTTTTGAGCTGTTCAACTGATAACTAATGTGCATTAGCATTAGCATTATTGAAAACGTTTCAGACTTAAATAATCCATAGTAGCTAAAACGGATAGACAAAGTCTAAAAAACTGCCATCTAGACGAACTTCTTCAAACGAATAACGCAGCTTATACAATATCAAGCTCCCTGCTACACACATCGCCTCTTCTCTAATCCCAACCATTATTCTAACCGCAAAATACTTTTCACTCCCAAAAAGGATGCCGACACCACAGAGCTGTACACTACAAATTCGAATCCCTTTTCATACCAACCATCTCGTCCTCGGCATGTTCTTACATCGGGCAATCAATCACGTTCAACATTTGCATAAATCAAAACACTCACTCTGGAGCCTTGTTCGGAATAATTATTTGCAGGTGCATACACGATCCCCTGCTACACTCAAGACATGTATTTCTGTCTGTCTGTCTGTCTGTCTGTGCAAAGCAGAACCTCCTCGCGAACCATTAAACCATATCCAGCGAGTGTGTGCAGTGCACCTTTCATCACCTCATTCGTCCAATATATAGGTGCACTCTCTCGCCCTGCTACCGAACCGAACACAACATCCTTATTCTCACCATAAAATTGAAATCTTCTCAAGCCCACCCGAGACACCCCGTTTCGTCGTCGTCGATGCCTTTTCAGTAAAACCATAATGGAAACAGAGCAGGAAACACAAAGCCTCTCTTTCAAGGAAGAAGATAACCAGGCTCCCCATTCACGGCCAGCCTGTGTGGGATGTGATTGGCACTACCGCGTGGAGCCGAGTGCTGCAGTGCGGTGGTAACTATATGGTAACTCAATAGAAATGGAACCGCACCACCGTCAAGCCATTCTTCAGCGGCTCCTGCCGGTTGCTGCATAGCGATGCATCATGACTGCTGCACAGCCCGATGATAGTGCAAAACAAGTTGTTGAGCCCACACACTTACCATGGGGCCAGTTACACCAATCTCAGCCGTATGTCTGTCCATGTTTGTTCATTTGCTGTGCCTGACATCTAGTGGTGGAGGGCACGGAGCTAGTTGCAGGAAACCGTGCTGCGTGAGTGTGTGGCGGTAACAAGGTCCCATCCTCCGGTCATGAAAATCGAGTCTCAGCACTCACATATCGTCCTACGGACTTTTGGCCATAACTCCAAGATGGACTTTTTTTCTTCTTTGCCTTTTCCCGCCATTCTGAAGGTGCACCACCGACCTGGAAATTCTCTGTTTTTTTATCCCCCAAAGTAGTGCGATCATCAGATATTTATATCCACCCCTTCCCCTCATCGCTTTTGATCACCAGCCTTATAAATTCTACGGTCCAGTGATTTATTTTGGAGCAACAACAACGACGACGATCACTGATCAGAATCAAAATCAGGAATCGGAAATGTTAAGTTGATTAGATTATGATCTTCATATATGAAAAACCCTCGAGTGTGTGAAAAAGAAGAGGAAGTCATTCCTGCCCACATATATGTACACAAAACACATATGCAGAGGAAAAAGGCGAATGAAAATGTGAAATGTGTCTTGTTTGGGGAAAATCATGGTCATGTTTGTGGAGTTTGGAGTTTTGAGACTTGTAGGTTGCTTAGGGCGTAAAACATATAAATGTCGTGCAGTGAAATTTAAATCGTGGATGCAGAGGATAGGACAACAAAAAAATTGCTTCGCTGGGGTGTCATTAGTCACGGATCCATGAACATCTATCTGGATCTTTGGTGGAGAACAATAAACGATTTTTGTGTGTTAATCAAAGAACTTTCTCACTATTGTGCAAACATTTTGATTTTAAAAGCGTTGGGTGGTAAAAGTCTGTCTGTCCTTCGGATGCAATATTTTGTGTCATTATTGGAGTTCATTGTCAAGGGGTTTTCATTTTGCTTCCATTTTTCCCGGATCACTTGCCAGAGGGTGTAGGTATGAAAGCTATATGTGGAACTGAAAGGTACTGCTCGATTATAATATTATTTAATCAAGAATGATCAGTTAAAACCGAAAATATTTAAGAAAAACGCGAACAAAATGGTAACATGATCATAACATCATCTCTATTTATTTTTGTAAGGACTGCAAAGTCACATTATAAATAGAATACCTATCTAAAGAAGCTATCGGTTCTAGTAAAAATTTGAACTGGGTTTTTCTTGACTTCATCCACCAACTCGTTCTTCTTCTTTAAACTACGAGTGTTATGATCTTGATTGGGACCATAATTCTCCAACTGCACTACTTCGCTTTAAGGCTCCACATATGGGATTCGTGGGAGGACCTCAGAAAACGTCTTTGAATTCTTCCTTGACTGAGGTCAACTAAATGCATCAGGTGTTGTTACGTTTCTGGATTTCTGAAATGTTCTTGTCACTCCAAGGGTCTTCAGCTGCCGTCAATCTATTCTAATACGTCTTTTAAATTAAAACTCTGTTTGGACCCTTTATAATTGCTGAAAGGACAAATGTTATGAAGACCCTTCCTTTCAACTTTGGGACATTTTGCTATCACATAAGATGGAAGTGTTTTGTTATTATTACAAAATCCTTCCGACAATTTAAGAAAAAGATATTCAACCTTCAACTTATCAGATAGCGGGGTCATATAAAGCGGATGGACATCAATGCTCCTGCCTGAAAATTTTCTTGATGCAGACAGCGATTCACAAAATAAGATAATAGCCGTACAACTGGGTTTGAAGAAGAATTTTCAACTCAGTGCGTTAGAATTGATTGAATTTGCATTTTAAAGGCCGAGTATTTTACGAAGCTAGGAACGCTTCATTCATTATTTATTCTATGTTCTATTGGGTTCCAACATCTGCTTATATTTACAATGCTGTTGAGGAAGTTAAATTGCTTCGATAGGCGTTTTCCGAAGAATTACAGATGTGTGAAAAAAGGATCATTTCCCCCGAAGGATAACTGGACCTAGTTTAGAAAGTTTGGCTCCAGGAAATAACCCCTCCAAATATATATTGACATAACCCCCCAAAATTGGGGAACAACAGCCTCTAAATTTCCGTTGAAACAAAGAAACTAATCTAGCCGGATGCCAAGGTTCTTAACTACACTTTTACTCGCCAGTGGATGTCCATACAGCCCAGCGATCACTAGCTTGCCCCAGTTCTTTCTCATATCCCTAGAGCCAAAGAGGTTCTAAACAGGATAGTTTCACATTTCTGGAAATAAATTTTCAGCTTCCAATCGTTACAGTATCCTTGAATTTTATCGCAGTCACATTGCAAGGGAATTTTGATGGCTTCAAATTTTGGACCTGTTCTGTACGCAACTAAATCGTCAGCATACGCAATTGCATGACGTAGACTCCCAATGAATCGGTGAGTTCACCGCTCCCTGTTGCAGACGTTTTTAATATCAAACGTTGTAGTAGAAGTCACATTGGCATTGGCACTCTTGACAACAAACTTTCTACCATTAACTATGTCGTAAAACATACACATATAACAGTGGTTTATCTCTGTCCCATATGGTTAGCTTCAGATAAATAGCCTCTAGGCATACGGTGTCGAAAGCCTGCTCCAAATCAACCAGACAGGCACCCGTGCATTGATTCTTAGCATTGGACAGCAGATACTGTCTAGTCTGGAATTATATTTTTGTCCTCGGCCCATATAGACAGAGCTCTATTGATAACTTTTTCGAATACATTGCTGATACTCGTAAGAAGACTTATCGACCGGAGATTTGCCGGATTGGAATTGTCCTTTCCCTTTTTCGGGAGAGGATGTACAACAGCTGTCTTCCAACTCACTGGATAGTATGCATTATTCAACGCGTTGTTGAACAATGTTGTGTATATGTCTATTGCATCCTCAGGGAGGTGTCGAAGTACAACATTGGGTATACCATCGACTCCTGTTGACTGTTTTTGAAGATCATTTGGAGTTCAACCAGCGAGATGAACAGGGAACTTGGCCCATTTTGTTCGGCGATGGTGGCGTTTGCCAGATTGTCTTCATTGAACCCGGTAAGACCAAGATTATCAGATCGCCATTGCGTGATTCAGCCGAGCTCTGTTCTCCAGGTCGTGATTTGAGTGAATGGACTCATTTACCTTATACACTTGCTGAAAAGCAGAACCCACTGTCTCTACCTTCTTCAATGGATTTTCGATCACAAAGAAATTGTCGTCCAAGACGGCATTTGCCAGATCTATTCCTGCGGTCAGGAGTATGTTTTCGTTGTCTGCCGTTCTCGGAAGCTTAAGACACGGAAGATCGTCTTGATAATTATTTCTGAAGATTTTATTAATCTCGGGAAGTTTTTATTAATCTCAGTCTATGTTAATAGAAAATCTATAATTTTGTTTTATGAGCGGGTTAACATTTTTGATGGACAACTTCAGTTTCCTAATCTCCAGATCGTTTCTGACAGTAAACTGCTTGTACAAGATTTTTAATCCTGTCAGAAGGCCACTTTTTTGTCTGTCTAGTGCTTCTATTGTCGCGTTCTTGTACATTTCAGTTGAGTTTTGTTCTTTGTATCGTGGGATTGTTCTGTCCATCGTTTGTTCTATAATTCTATCCATCTGAAGTAGCCATCCATCGATCTCTACAAGCGGAAGGGGTGTAAAGTACGTGAGCAGGCCTAAGCCATTATTTCTGAAACTTGTTCATATTGCTCTAGGAGTTAAAACATTATAAGTCCTAACTTCTAGGTGTTCATCCACATTTACGACATCTGATTTGATTATCTTTGACTTAAAGTTCAATTTTATAAAGACTAACTTGCTTCTTCTGAAAATTGGAGATGTTCGGTTGCAGAATATTTAATTCCATGCTGCTGTATCCCTTAAATGGACAATGTCAATAAGTTTTAACAGGAGGAGCGACCTACTAAAGCACTATATTTTGTTTATAAAAAATCATTTTTTATTGATTTTTTGTTAATCATTTAACATTCATACTAATATGGTATAAATACATCCACTGCGACCATTTTTATTTAAAAATCCTTTTGAAAATTGCTTAAACTAAACAATAATTTTCTTATATTTTTTTTCAGACAAAACATCACAATAATTTACCTAATATCTTCACCCAAACTAAAAAAACAATAAAAAACTGGATGAATTATCTAACCTCAACTTACATTCTGCAACTATCCACTTGAATTTGAATCTGAATAACAAAGCCGCAGATACCGACCAACCGATATCGTAGTCGTCGCCGCCGCGTCGTCATCGTCTCCGATGTTTATCGTTAAAACAATTAACTGCCTCAAGTCTCCACAACGCGGCGCTGTTATTTTACGGTTATTGCATTAATAAATGGATTGTCATAAATAATTATGTTCGAATGTCGATAATGCCTACGACTACTATAACAATCGTGCTGTGATAGTTCTGACGCGAATTTTTTTTTTTGTTTTTTTTTCGTGATTATATTAATAATTTGGTTTTTATTTGTTTTGTAAAAATTTATTGTTATTTTACAAGTTTTTTACGATTTGAATGCATTCGGATGTGCGATATGAGGTTTTTGTAAGAAAAAGTATCTGAGTGCAATTTGTTTTTGATTTTCGTCTTTTGTGTTTGTTGCTGTTTTATTCCAACTGTTGGATACAGATTTTGGTTTGGATATTGAACCTGGAGATACAAAGGAAACACAAGGTGAGATAGACTTTTATGTATACAGGGTATATGGAAGTGAGAGTGTAAATTGAGTTAATTAGTAATAATATAAATTTGTCACATTTTTATTGTAAGTACAAAATAAAACGCTATTAAGAGCTGATAACAAGTTAATTTGTTTGAGTGGTTGTAGTCATTAATGAATTCAACCCAAAATCTGCTATTACAGAAATAAGATTTAAAGAAATATAAGGAAAAGAAATATACTCTCTTGCGATGAATGAGCGGCAATTTATGATGCAAGCAAATTCTCTTCTTTAAGTGCGCTATTCTTGTCATCGAAATTAAGTGTTGGAACTGAAGACGAAGAATTATTTTGTATATAATTTACCAATGACCTATGATGTTCATACCACACCACAAGCTTGTTACAGATTTGTGAAGCACTTTGAACTTTCTTCGGATTAATTCAGTATGGTTTGCTTTTAGTCAAGCAAAGCATCAAATTCCACAAAAGGTGAACTAATGTCAAAATTTTCTGATAAAACTTGGAAAATAAATGACATTTTTTGACCAAAAGAGTCCTAACAGAATTATCTTTTTTGAGCCGAACAACACGAATTTGGAATAGTTTAACCGGCGAGATTTTCCCTTACCATTTTGCTCTGCAAACATTACCAATGTTAATCGACACCTCCTATCTCTCCCCTCCCTATCTTCCTAATGCCCGCACAGTGTGTTACATTAAAAGGGAAACAAATAGTCCCTTGTGCGCGCGTTAATTACGAAAAAAAAAATCTCACCGAAATAACAGCTTTCTTTTCTAAGAAATGCCCAACCAACAATTAAAATTAAACAAAATTTTAATTTTAATACATTTTTTTTAATTATTTCTATGCATTAATTGTTCATTACATTGTACTATTCAATGTAAGACACACATTCCCTTTTAAAAACAGATATTTCCATTGAACCCCTTTTGTTGTTACAAAAAGGTTAGACACTAGTATCCGCCTTCTCGTGGTAATGACCTATTGCCATGGTCTAGTGACTAGTAACTCAATGCACCTTTCCAGTTTTTCAATCTCTTTTGCTGTTTGCTGTCCCTGTTCAGCACGAAATCACACTTAAAATTAACTTTACAAGACCAGCTCTTTGTTTACTCTTATGATGACGTTCAATTGAAAGCATGAGTGATCCAAAGAGGGTGTGTATAGTTTTTACAAAACTCTATATAGAATATCTTGTTCCCAACAATCCTTTTTCATATGCTGAAAACGATTTTCAATTGAAAACTCACAATATTTTCATAATCCGGTTGTTACGCCAATATTGGCAACAGAAGTCGCTTGTACAGAATAAAATAAAACGAAAAATATTTCGGTTTGGAGGTGCGGTGATCGAAACCCAAGGTCTCTTAAGACCATGTACAAGATTGGGCTTTCATTTTGCAACATTGCTGCAAGACGCTGTTGCCGCCGAGAGACCAGATGGCAGTAGTCATTGCGGTTATTAGTTGTAATTTTAGCCATTGTCTCACTGTTGGGTAATAAAAAGGAAAAAAAAAAACTATCAAAACGTATCTGAATGAGGATAATTTGTTATTCTTAAGTTACCGTAAGCACAAGTATACTATAATGCGAGAGGCCAAGAGGCCACTGGGGAATCAGGGATTACGTCATATGAACATGAGCTTTTGCCAGACAAATAATGAAAGAGTGGATGTGCACTTTTTGTTCGAAATGATTTGAATATCCCTGGCGCAGAGACGCCACACATCTATGCGGGTCACGAGGTAGATGAGGTAATGGAAATCTTTTTGAGAGGAAGATTTCAAAACTTTGATGATTACCCAAAACAAAATCTAACGCATATAATGATGAAACGAAGAATCATTTTGCTCATATTTGAAAGAAAAAGAAAGTATAGCTTTTTAAAAAACTGAATAAATGATTTTTAATTTTTTTAAAGTTAATTAAAAAATTGGTGATTTAATATTCGGAATATTAATAACAGTTATTGACTTATATGAAGTTTCTTCTGAATGGCTTCATGTCGTAAACGATTTTGAATTCCAAGTTGAAACTCTTTCCATCCATCTCTCGATCGTCGTTTTCACAAGTTTTAATAAGGAAAATTTTAAAATTTAGCTACCCTATACTAGGATACCACTTCCGCTCCTTAAAAACCGTCCCACTAACCAAGCAACTTCATATCCAATGAAATCACAGTTTTGAACTTAAGTTCTTTCTTTACGCTCTTCCAAACTCAAAAAATGTACAAGTTTAAGTGGTATTATTCGCAACGAGGTATTTATGCATCCCCGTATAGTTTTTGAAATATTCAACTATGTAATTTCAAAACTATCTGGAAATTTTATATATGTAACTATTTGTTTGGGAATACACAGCTTTAATAAACCTGTCATAAAAGCATATTCAAAAAAAGGTTATGCCTATTTTGTATGTTTTTTTAATATAAAAATTGTTAAGCTTTGATATACCAAATGCACATTTGTAGTAGGTCGGTTCCGCAGAGAGAGAGGATTTAAGAGAACAAAAATTGTGCTCAAGAGATTTAATGAGTACAATGCCAGTGATGATATACTTTTTTGAAAACTGCATAATAAGCTATGGTCATACTTTATGTAAAGAAAGTCCTCACTGGATTGGGTGTATCTTTCAAAATTCATGAGATGAGCAGAGAAATTTAAAGAGAGCTGCACAGTAAAATGGCAAAGTGAATTGGTTCAAGCTACATATATGTATATCTCGAAACTTTGTGGCAATAGGGCCGTTCGTCTACTTGTTGGGTTGTTATAGGAAAGCTGTCAAATTTTAAAGAGTGGGGATAAAAACTCTCAGAAAATAATAAATTCGCTCAAAAGTAAAACAACGCTTTGTGCATCAAAATAGGGGAACTTTTTGAACGTCAAAAAATAAAAAATATGTAAATTGCGATTTATTATTTGTTTTGAATTTACCATTTAAAAATGTAATTACTTTAAGATTCTTCAAATACGAAGAATTCACGAAACGTCAAATTTCAAATGTAGTTTTTAGCTTGACAGAACTCACTTTTCTTCATCAAGAAATTTGTTGCTTTAAAATAGGGAGTTAAGGGGAAATTTAAAGAGACGAACAAAGCTAATAAATGAAATATTCTTGTGCGAAAATTATGCAACGGCTTATGATATTTCAAAGACGTCAAACATCTAGCCTTATTGTCTAACATTTAATGATGACGAAACTATGTATACAAAGGCTCTTCTTCAAAAGTCTATTTCGTTTACCGAATTCTACGCTGCAATTCATTTTGAACTTGGTATTACACTTCGATCTACATAAAAAAAAAAACTTCTTTCCAAAAACAATAAAAGAATGAACCACGAAAATACTGTCCGATAGCTGGTTCCTTTTCACTAGTATGTACAAGCTAGGTGCACAGACCATCGGAGTCTACCAAGCTTTATTTTTTCCACAGCATCTGCTTGGAGGTAGATTTTATACAATTTACTTTGCATCTTCTCCGGAATTGTCATCCCTTGCACAAGGGGCCAGCAATTCTCAGTAAGATTTTCCTTTCGAACGCTTTTAAGAGATCAGCATCATAGTGCCTTAGCCTTTAAGTAAGCACTCAAGTCTCAGGTGCGTATGATCTGATTGCCACCTCACCGAAAGAGTGGAACCAAACGCTCTGGCGAAAGTAAGATTATTGTAATTGATATTTCTAGTTATTTAGCAAGAAGCTATTTCTTCGAAAATGTCAATTGGGCACGAAGATACTCTATTTCGTTGGATAAGTAATTTTCTTTCATGCCATTCAATACAAGTTTTGTTGGACGGATTCACGTCTGATATTCACAAAACAAATGCTGGTGCGCCACAGGGCTCTGTTTTGTCTTCCAGTTTTTTTTCTTATATGTTTGTGTTTATCAAAAATCTCTTGTCTGAAACAATCCAATTAATTGTTTTGACAGTACTCTAAGCTGTTCATATTCATTTCCAGATTCTGATCCAAGTTCTTTGCATATGGAACTGCAACGGCACAACTTATGATAAGCTTATTACCATTTGATTTTAACATTAATTAAATCAATTAAATGCTTCAAGAACTCAATGTTGTCTTTTGTCGTTGAAGCCGAACGTATCTTTCATACCACTTTCAATGAGTGGTATTTAATTACATCAAAGAAACCGAACACCTGCTAGTTTTCGGAATGTTCATTACAGTACAGACCAACTTCTGTATGATGACCACATCATATTCGATTTTGCAAAATTTGTGGCGACCGATGTGATATCTACTAATATCAGCACTTTAGATTTTTTCGTTATTGTTTTTAACTTGATATATTTTTGTACGAATCTCAAACTGACATTAATGTCAAAATTGGCCAATCGAATTGTCTGAAATTAACACATTTTTAATTTTTCTTTTTTTAAATCGTTTACTACCTACCACATACATTCGATTAGCACTTCACTAATTCGGTACCCACGCATATCCAATTAAAGTATCTTTAAATAAAAGATACATTTCCTAATGTCAACTTTCCTTGGTACGACCATTTTTGAAAAAATTAGTTGGCTAACAACCTGGTCCACCTCTTTTGCCAATCATGATGGCACACCATATTTCCATCGCCACTGGCCATCGTTGACACCATTGCTCTTTGCGCTCATCCTAACGACAAAAATCCAACATCCATTAAAAGACATTAATCGTGTCCCAAAAACCAAAACCAAAACCGATTCATGTGAAAGGGCAAAGCTCTTTAGAGATGTTTAGTTGCTTCAACTATGTAACACGGCTTGGCTCTTCTTCACCATAAGTTTATTGACTCTGGCGCAACTCGCAATGGATGTTGTTTACACACGTCCAATACCAATCTTGCTTTTGAATGATTAGCATTACCATTCTAATCTCTTGGGATAATAATTTTTGTTGCCATTTTCATCCGACATCGTCAACATGAACCCGATGGCACCACTACCGTGCTCCGAGCCATGAGCACTTGAATGGCTAATCGGTTTTACAACAATAATGGCCTGAACAGCGTGTTGTGTGTGCAGAAGAGTAACAAGTTCTGCATTCGTGCAAAAAAACGGGCTTGGGGCAAATGTCACGTTTAGTGTTTTTCAATTGACGCTAGCTTGACCTGAGCCATGTTAAGTCGCACTTGTTATGAACTCTCGCACGCAACATGGATATCTTCTGAATAAATACCACAAGAGTTAAGTTGACTGAATTATAATGACAGTTTGTGTATTCTAATGTCAGAGCTTACCGAACTGCCCAGAGTGAAGAGACCACTTTAAATAGCTGTCAAGCGAAATAACGGACGTCAACACATTTTTATTTTTTTTTTTGGTTGACTGGCGTCAAAAGTATGCCGACTTTGTTGTAAGTTGACAAAGAGAACATATCAAAGTATCCAATTTGGACATGGTCTCTCGGGTCTGGTGGAGTATCAGTTGAAGAAATGTGCGTGTTAATGATTTGTTGGCAACAGGTACCACGCTTCTGGGATACAATAAGACGGCTTAGTGTCGGATTTTTGGGGGCATTCGCTCGCAAATTTTGATTGATATTTGATTGAGGGTGTGAAAGTTGTGCTTAGAATAATAGGGCTTCAATTGGAGCGGTGGTCATAGAGCATCTGAGAGCATGCGAGTTTTTGTAAGTCTCGCTAACATTGAAATAGGTATGTCTAATGGCAAAGCTAGAAAATTTTTACCTGTATGAAGTGGCTTTTCGTTACCATAAAAAACAGAATTTTCTAAGGTAAATTTTGTGGTCCTCCTACCTTACATTAGGTGAAGCTACATACATACTACTCCGAAGAGAAAGAATGAAGCTTTTTTATTTAAAGAGGTTATATCTCTAGAAACTATCAAACGTTATCCTTGCCTGCCTTTCTACTAAACACAAAAAAAGTTCCCGAAGCTCTTCTATTAGACTAACAACTTTCAAATGCCAGTATGCCTAGAGTTGATGAATTGATATATTTTTTAAATAAGGTTTTTACTCATTAATTGGCAGAAGTTTTTAAAAACAAATTTTCTTTACTTTGAAAATAAATAATAATGATCTCACTTATGACATGTTTTAATGTTCAACTTGTTAAATCATTGATTACAAATTGTTTTTAAATTAAATTCAGAGATCCCGAGAATTTCCTCTCTAGACTTGGCACAAAGAGCATGCGCCGCTCTTTATTATTTAACTTTTTTTTAATTCATAATTCCTATTCTATTTAAAATATGTGCTGAGCGTTTAGTTCAAGCCGTCGACCGTCTTCAGGACTTTTCTTTTTAATATTTCTTCTTCTTGTTTTGTAAATGATGGCTTGGATTTGGACTTCTTCAAAAAAATACTGGACCTTGGAAAAGTTAAAAAATTCTTCAAAGGTGATTTTGTTATTATCCAAGACAACACTATTTCAGAAACGGTCCAAAATATTTTTTGCTTGATTTTGATAAGAAAGCTTTCTTTAACTGCAGCCTACCCTAAACGGCTCAAGCGGTTACCTTCAAATTTGGTATGTGTTATTCTTTTGGCATTCCTCAGAGGTATTTTGAAATTTTATTTTTAGGGCTAAAAAAATGTTCCGCCTTATAACCGTTAAGAAAAAGCTTATTAATCTCGAAATCGGCTCGAATGATTTTGATGAACATTTTTGAGATTTTTTGTAGGTATTGGCTACCATCCTATTAAAATCGGCTCATTGGATTTCTATAAATTCTAATATTTTAAAAGATCTAAGCAGCAAATCTATTTCTTCATACCACTGTTTTATAATTAATTTTTTTTTCTGAAAATTCAATATTTTTAAAACTAACAAAAAAAAATATTTTAAATTATATGAACAGCTATATATTCATAAATTCTTATAACTGCATAGCAAAATCTCAAAAAAATATTTTTCTTCAAAATCAACAATGTTCGAAATACTTTTTTCTAAAATTCATTTTTATTTAAGACGTCTTATAGCTTACTACATTTTTACTAAAAACAGTTAAGTATTATGATTTTGATACTTTTTTATAGATTAAGACGGTGTGATTTTTTTTTGCTTAAATGTTAGATACTGACTGGCTAGGCACATGAGAGCAAGTACGTGCGACCCAGTCGTGCCCATTTTTACTTGCGATTGTAGGTTCTATAAGGCCAGTTATGGATTCGTGCAAAAAAACAAAAATTCTAACAATCAAACATGACATTACGATGAAAGAGAAGTCGAAATTCCGTCCGTCTGTCTGTATGTCTGTCTTTCTGTTCGCACCTATACACCCTATACGGATGGGCCGGTTTGCTTCAAACTTGGTATTTAGTATTTATTTGGTAGTATCTCCAGGTCAAAAAATAACGGTACATGCCATACAATCTTTAACAAAAAGTTTGATTTTCTCGAAAACGGCTCTAACGATTATTATAAGACTTCGTGCTATTTTTTACAACAATATATCTTTCAGTTAGAATGATTTTTTTCGAAATTAAATTCTATAACGATACCGCCATAGCCCCGTTTTTTTTTCTTAGACTTTCTGGAGAACTGCTTAACCGATTACAATCAAATTTGATATTTAGGAGGATGTAGATAACCAATTAAGATAAAAATATTTTTGAATTTTTTTTATATATTTTTTTTTTTGAAAATCGATGTTTTGAAAACGTGTGAGGTAACGGTAGGGGAAGTAAATTTTGTGTTTAAGTTTGCATTCTTGAATTTTTTTTTAATTTTTAAAAAAAATTTTAAATAAAATCCGTTTCTACGATTTAAAAGAATTCCATTTTTTCAAATTGTTTAAAGAAATAAAACGGCGTTAAATTTTGTCCGCTGAAAACTATTTTACCTACTTTTTTCAAACAATCAAACGTCAGAAAAATCGAATAAAATCTTTGAAATTCCTTTAATATTTTTCAAATTTTATTTATCGTTGTGACCGCACGTAAGAGCAAGTACTTGCGATCCAATCGTACAATTTATTTTTGAAGGTCTTTCATTCATTTCATTTCAAGAATCTTATTAGCTCCAACTTCATTTGAGTAGCAGTTTCGAGATTATGGCTACCTGTTAAAATGTCTTCCATGCAAATCTTTTGACGAATGATATCTGCCTCAAGTAAAATGCTACACATGCACCTTATCAGGTAAATCATGAAGACATTTTATAGCGAGGTAAGGGTGCAAGCTTGGTACCAACTCTTCAAACTATATACGCTGGAATCTCTGATTCTATTAAATTCGATAATTTTTCTTGTGAACTTAAGGGTTCTTTTCTAGCCTTTGTCTAGGTTAAGAAATCCTTTGAGTACCCTAGAATTTGATGGTTGTCTAGAAAAGGAAGAGTTACGATATATCTTCTACGTATCTATCGTCCGATCATTTTGTAGTTTTTTTAAATATCTCTTCACATTGACGATCCTTTTTCATGAGCATGTTTTGCATTTTTGGGGAGTAGGAAGCTAGTATTTCTTCCAAGTTCCAGAAGCTTTCCACTAGATTGTCTAGGTGACTAGATGTAGTTTCTACTGTTTTTTAGTTTTAACAGTGTTTGTAACGGTAATACCAACTACAATCCATGCCATACTTAGGTGTTATGAAAGGTTGCACCACTGTTACTGTTAGTTACTTTAATTTGCCAACGGAAAGAAGTTCAACATCAAAGGCTATTTATGAAGAATTTTAGCTTGTTGATAGATAAGCCTATGAGTATAGCATATGAAAACGAAAAACTATAGCATCAAATTCCTGGCGAGCTTTCCATTTCATTTCATAGTAATTATTGGTCTGATTCCAAATGCCAAAATGTAACTATAGAGGTGGGATTGTTTTTTCACTTCAGCCAACCCTTCGGAGAAAAACTGAGTCATATTCAAAGAAATGCCAACAAAATACTGGACAATCATCGCCACGACAAGAAAAACTTTTGATGATTCCCTCAAAATATACAAAATTAAACATAGTCATCGGTGCCTTCGCTGATCTTCAGCGTTAACTATGTTATGACTCAAAGACCTCGAGATAAAAAATTCAACGAACCATGTGAAATATACTCTACTTTTCTGAAGAAATTATATTTCACAGGTGATCTAATGGCAAATCTTAACAGAACAACAGAATGACTATTGACTACATCACTTCGATGATCGGTGAAAGTAAAAAAATGTTTCAAAAGCTTTCAA
The DNA here is from genome assembly GCA_963971375.1 of Platycheirus rosarum. Taxonomy (NCBI): domain Eukaryota; kingdom Metazoa; phylum Arthropoda; class Insecta; order Diptera; family Syrphidae; genus Platycheirus; species Platycheirus rosarum. Next base: position 122,110,965 of record OZ020509.1, on the reverse strand, counting down.
TTGAGTTTGGCATCAAATTTTTGACGTGATAACCTCTTATAAATTGATGACAGGCTACACGTACGAAATAACATGATTTATGCTGATAAGACTCATCACTCAACCAAAATCTTATCTGATTACAATCAAGATCGATACCCAGGGTTCAGGAAGATGTATTATGTAGCCAAAATAATTTTGCATCGAATTTTTTTACGTGATAACGTCTTATTTGTAGCCTGTCCTCGATTACAGGCTACACGTACGAAATAACATGACTCATGCTGATAAGACTCATGACCCAAGCTAACCTCTGTACTGGGGTTCGAGAGGGTTTGTGGGTCATTTTTTCAACCAAAATCGATCGCAAACGTATTTTGAACACCAAGCGAACATGAAAAAGAACAGGCGCTAATTCCCAAAATAATTCCACTCATATTCAAAAAGAACAAGAAGAGAAAAAATATACCAAAATAGGCGGAGTTTTGTTAAAGTAGAAAGTAGATGTAGATATTGGTGTGTGTGTGTGTGTGTGTTTGGATTTAACGAGAGGATTTGTGAGTGTTAGTTAACGGGCTGTATGTTGATGTTGCTGCCATTAATGTTTTCTTATGACGTTATCACGTAAAATTATCGTCTGTAAACCGATCCTACAGATAACCAGTGTATTAGTTGATTGCTTTTGGTATTGAAAAATTATTGCTACATTGGCATAGTAACTAACTTCTTGCCGTTTTATTCAAGTTGTTTTGAATGGTTTCAAATCTGAAGTTCAAAAATAATTGGTGGCTTGCTTTAAGGCTCCGTACTATTTCCAACTTTGTTTCTCATTTTAATTAATGATCTCTTGAAACTGCTAATTTTTTTTGCCAAGAAGCCTCAGTTTTTCATACTTATTTTCAAATCCACCTCCTACTCCTTTGAGTTTGGAACATCAACAGGAGAAAATTACGATCTCATTAAATTTCGACCTAAGCAGAAAGCAAAACAAAATATTTATAAGAATCTAAAAAGCGGTAGCGAATCAGTTCCTCATAAATTTCTAACGATAACAATAGGACGGAGCATTAAAATTAATTTTAAAAGAATAAATCAGTGCATTTTTAATAGCCTGGTTTTTTTTATAAAGAAATTGATTACTTTTTAACTTGACGGAATACTTCGTTGTTCTTTGAAACAAAGAAAAAAAAACATCCATTATAGCCTGACCATTCAGGGTGGCCCCTTATAAATCTCCACCGACCTATGTTCAATAAATTTTTTTACAAATTGCCATGAAACCGAAAGTTAACATCGCCGACATGAACATTACAGCTGACCATAAACACAGACACACACACATCAATCAATTCGACAAGCATGTTTCATCTGAAGCGTATCCAAAATGCCATTCACTTCATAACCCTGTCTGGAAAAAATCGTTCCTATCCCGAGCCAGCAGCAGACCAAGAAAAAAGGCCCATATTGCATGCAAGGTACACGATACCATGTCGAAAGTTGAAAGTGACCACCTAAAACACATAAAAGGTCTGTCGATTGCATGAGCTGTGTGGTAGCATGCACTCCACAAATCCATCCATTGATTGCATCTGAAGCGGAAATTTCATGACGACGAATCAACAATTTCTACAACATTCACCGCCAGCCCAGTGTGTCAACATACCTACTACCAAAAAAAAAAACTCGGCAATCAAAACCCGAACACATTGCTCCAGGCAAAAAGCCCACTGATTCAAATCAAATAAACCACAAAAAAATATAAAAAGAAGGCAAAGAAGGCCTACTCCCGTGTCCCGTGATTCGGAATCGAAAGTGTCGCATTGTGTGTCCGACTCCGATCCGAACTACCATCATTCAACTTTCCAATTCATATTGCTTGCGGTGCTGTTGGTTGGTCGTTCGGTAGGTCAGCCATGGCCTGGTTGTTGGGGAGTCCACCTTATCGGCCCGCATTTCTCAATCAAAACATAATGTTCAACAGAAATAAATTGGCCAAGTACGTCGCTTCCTTTCAACTCGAGCTTGGCTCATTAGAAGTTACTTCCTTTCTTAACCTCCAGAACTATAGCACCGGATTTCACCTAGTTCTCTGTGTGAGCCATCGCTTGCATTTCCACTTATAAAGTGACGGTAGCTCGTAAAGTACCGTAACCTACGATAATTGAGTGGAGAAATAGTAGAAATCCCGTTACTGATAATAAGTGGTATCCTCAGCAGCCGGTCGCAACCGTCATTGCTGCAAATGCGACTGCATACCTAATGGCCGACCGCAGTGAGAGCCTCCCGTTCATAGTATATGTACGTGACCTCAATTCCAGGCTAGACTGTGCCTTGGCTTGAAGCTTGTTGCTGCTGCCGGCTATACGATTATACAGCACACAGCTTCCTCCCGCTCTTGACAACCAGAAAAATATTCTTCCGTTTTTGATTTATCGCCATTTGGCAGCATTGCTCTGCTCCGAGAGTGAGGAGGTGGTATCTGCGGACCAAAACCATGGCATCTGGTGGTCACAGAACAGCCAGCCTGGAGTTGGTTGTTTGGGAGTCAAACTGCAGTTGTTGTTTGAATTTAATGTCCGCCGTGTTCACGTTAAATGTACTTTTTAATGGCTTCATTCAATTTTCGTTGAAGGTATGTACTGGTGGCTGGCCAACTTGGTATCTCTCGCTACAAGAGGCACACAATCGATTGATTAGAATGGTTGACCATTTGAAGAGCATTGGGACGATTTCCAGGTCTTCATATAGATGGTAGATTGGAAGCCTAATCAATGACTACCAAAGTGCCAATTTGGCAACGACGACGACCATCGGAGTTATTCTTGTATTTTTGTTGATTGAGATGCTTTGGATGGCATGCGAAGGCTGTTTGGTTTGTGTGTTGGGTAGACGTTTCAAAGTCTCTGGGGATGAATAAGAGACTTGCGAATTCGAGGAGGAGTCTGACATAGTTTCGTTTGCTGCAGCAATGCCAATTAGGAATGTCTTGCAATGGTGGATAGAAATTTACAATCAAAGGAATTTTTTATGAATTTCATATAATCATGCGATCCAGCTGCTGTCATTTGGGTTTGCCTGCCTCAGGCACGTTGGGTTAGTCTTTTTTTCTATAATGAGAATGAAATTCTTCAAATCAGAAATCCTGTCATTATTCTGCGATTGATTCCAATGGAAAACGTTTTTGTTTTGTTATACATGCCCCATTATTAGGAGCTTCACCCTTATAATAACATGTTAAAGATTCATTCTTGTAGATAATAAGTGTGTCTTTAAGATACAATTATATACATAGAAGAGAAAACTATGAACAATGTTCATAACTGAATTAACTCTGTTTGCCTCTAAGTGCATACTACAAATCGCTTCTTCTAAATTTCAGAAATTAGTATTTTTAAGACAAAAAAATTACAAATTAGATACGTAACCTTAATTTTCTGAAAACTTTCAGAAAAAAATAAATATTAAATTTATTTAACTTGTAAAAGTAAAAATACATTTTTTTATTATTGACTTTTCAAAAAGTCTTAATCGATTTTCATTAACTAAGAATTAATATTTATTGAAAAAAAAACAATTGATACTTTAGTTTTTCTAAATTGTTGTAAAGTTTTTTTTCTAAGTTCGACACAATAATCGAACTTGAAATAGCAATGTAGCAAAACTCTGTTTTAAAGTTTAACTAAAACCTTAAGTCCATTATCTTCAAATTAATTACATAAGTTTTTTCTTCAAAAGACAAAAAAGTTCATTCGTTCATTTTAATTGATGAAAACATGACATCAAACTACAAAAAAAAAATTATCGGAGTGGTTTATATGAAACAAATTAAGACCAATTCCCAAAAACTCAAGAGTCGAAATTTTGTATTTATTCTGTCTTTGAAGAAGCATTACTTGAAGTTCCATAATTTTTTTTAATTAAAATCGTTCAAGAAGATGGATTGTCCTCATCAGAACTCTTACTAAAATTCGTTCTTTTGACCTTAACAAAGCCCAATACTCTTCAAACTTATTCTTTTCGGTTTTGAACCGATCTTTCCTAAAATGGATATTTCCTTGCCTCAAAAATCATTTCAATAGAATGCGTTTCCTAAATGAACTTTCTAGCCCATTTCTCGCTTCCGCGGTGTCTCTCAAGGAAGACTTTTAGGCCCTCTACTTTCTATCTTCACCATAGAATTCGCTATAAAATATTCCAATCTATTATTATATACTATATCATCAGTATTGTAAAAGAATAGTCTAAAGAATTTTCCATCACTTATCTGACTCGTTCCTTTGAATATGGAATTATCTTGGAATCGAAAGCTTTCAAAGAAGCTTTCTTCTCTTTGTTCTTCGTGGTCTTTCATTGCCAGATCCTTCCATTCTTTTTCCCCATTCTCACCACCAACTCATAACCCTGAAAATTCTAGAAAAAATGGGCACGACTGGGTTATGTGCCCAGTTACATCTTTTTTCAGAAACAATATGTTAATTTAAGTGGCTATCACTTCGACCCAAAAGTTGATTTTCGCGCATTTTGTAGGCCGTCTGGCGAGGGGAAGGTTGAAAACGTCTTGGACACACTTTTTTGATATCAGGGCACCATCCCCTATTGTTTATATGCAAATTTAAGTGGTTATCACTGCGACTAAAAAATCGAAAAATGACCATTTTCGAACGCCCACCCCCACCCCGGCTGAAAAAAAAATCTGCCAGACGGTTGAATTTGGCATATTATTGCGTATATCTAAACATACATGTGTATAAATTTTGGTTATCACTCCACTCCCAAAATTTGCTGCCGGCTCTTAAATATATTTTTTTCCTTAGTTTTAAAAATATTGAATTTTCAAAAAATTATACCTTAATAGAAAAAAAAAATCTAAATGTTGGTATCCATAATTAATTCGGCTGCCTAGATCTTTTCAAATATAAAATTTTATAAGGTTGTTTTTTTTGTAAAGGTATAGAACTTTAAGTTGGCAACACTATTTTAACTGGCGGCCATTTTGTCAGCTGTCAAATGATTTATTTTTAGTTTGGTTTGGCATTTCAACAGGAATAGACTGACGCCTGAACAATGCTTCCAACTTGTGCAAATTTATTTTGAAAATGATGGTTCTGTTCGAAATACGTATCGCGCACTACGTCCATTTTACGGTCACATAATCGTTCATCAGAGCAACTAATTCGATTAGCTATGGAACGTTTTCGCACCACGTTTACTCTAAATGATAATACGCATCCACAGAAACGTCGTACAGTGCGTACAGAAGAAGTCATTGCTGCTGTAGAGCGTAGCGTAGAGGATGACTCGAATCAGTCTATCCGCCATTGTGCACAGGAATTGGATATATGTCCATCAACTTTATGGAAGATTTTGAGGAAAGATCTTGGTTTGCGTGCTTACAAAATCCAAATCGTGTAAAAATTGAATCCACGGGATTAACTAGCAAGGCGTAGATTCGGTGAATGGGCCCAAAACAGGATTGCCGTTGATCCCAATATTGAGAAGCGAATTTTGTTTAGCGATGAATCTCACTTTTGGTTGAACGGATACGTCAATAAACAAAACTGCCGTATTTGGAGTGATGATAATCCTCAATTGTATGTTTCGACACCGATTTTCGTTCATCAATTGAACAACCATGATATGCAGGAGCTGTGGTTTCAACAAAACGGGGCAACATATCACACAGGTCGTGCTACAATTGATTTATTGAAGGACCCGTGAATTGGCCTCCAAGAACGTGCGATTTAGCGCCGCTTGACTATTTTCTGTGGGTAGATGTAAAGTCACTAGTCTACGCCGATAAGTCCGAAACGATTGACTACTTGGATGGCAACATTTGCCGCGTTATTGCCGATATACGGCCACAAATGTTGGAAAAAGTCATCGAAAATTGGACCTTCAGATTAGACTGGTCCGAGCCAGTCGTGGCAATCATAGGCCAGAAATTATATTTAAATTATAATGCCAGAAGATTATCTTTCGAATAAAATAAATTATATGTCATTTTAAAAATTCATCTCTGGTTTATTCCATTTCCAAGTTCTACCACCTTTATAGATCTGATAATAGATAATAGAAACAGTTGTTTTGTTAAGTTATTTAATTAAATCAGATATATATAAGCTGCTTGTTTAATTTAATTTAAAAAAAAAGGAAAAATATAAAAAAATAGTAGTATTATAAAATAAAAATTTAATGTTTTTTATGAGATTTATGCACTTTGTTCGAATTTTCTTATCTAATCTTTATACATTTGTATCTATATATTAAAAAATGGATGTATGTATGTCCGGTATGGACTCCTAAACCACCCAACGTATTTTCATGAAATTCGTGTGAAGGTTTGGTGCCGCTAGCATTAAGATAAAAGAAAAAAAAATAATTTTACATTTCACATTAAATACATTTATTTTTCTTGGACGTAGCAACCCACGCCATTTACCGCTAGTCCTTAATAAAAGTAACACTTTACTTAGAGTTTTAAAAAAGTATATACAAATGTCAACGGCCTTGGCTCCGATAAAGCATCGCCTCCCGTCAACTTCCAGAAATGTGAAACTATCCTGTTTAGAACCCCTTTGTCTGGGGCTTCTAGGGAAACGAGAAAGAACTGGCGCAAGCTAGTGATCGCTGGGCCACATGGACATCCACTGGCGAGTACAGATGTAGTAAAGTACCTTGGCATCTGGTTAGATCAGCATCTATATTTCAATCGACATATAGAGGCTGCTCTGACCAGGGCTAGGGGAGCTTTTGCCCTGACAAGACGGTTGTTTTATAGCAGCCGCCTTGATAGCAGGGTGAAAGTGATTTGCTACATGGCCCTAATCAGGCCGATGATTGCCTATGGATGCCCTGTTTGGTTCAACGTTGAACCATCTCTAATGGAAAAGATTCGGGTGTTCGAGAGACAGTGCCTTCGCACTTGCTCGGACTTTATAGAACACCAGAATCGGAGTACAAACATTATTATTCCAACTAGGTTCTATGCGGTTCCGTTGATCTACCACGTCGGCCGCAAGAACAGTCGATAGGCGGCTCCTCTACGACCGGGACATAGTCGCTGGGAGCGAAGCAGAGCGCCTCCGTTTCAGTATAGCCGTGCCCGACCGGGATCGAAAGGAAGCCCTAGATCAGGTCCACCAATTTTGGGGGCTTAGCTAAAACCCGAAAATTTTCAGTCGACATAGACGAAATATCGCCTATGGCGAACTTACATTCATCTATAGTATCTAAGTTAGGTAAAGCAGTTGCCCTAAATATAAAAATTCAAAAAAGCTTGCTGTGGTTGTTCTAATTTTATGTATTGTAGGTTTGTTTTAAGTAATTTTAAGTTTATTTTTAGTTTATTTTAAGTTAGTTTTAAGTAGTTTAAGATAAACACCGAAACAGAAAACCCAGTTTTTTTTTATTAATTTTCTGGGTGAAAAATAAAACCCCAATATGTATATAAGATAAATTTAAGTTATTTTTAGGCCGAAAGGCAATGTAATGATTAAAATGTAATCTAATTAATTTTGTTTGTAGAACCAGCCCTAATTTTATATTCAAAATATAAAAATCAATTCGATAAGAAACCTCAATGTTCACCAATAAATTTTGCGGACAAAAATACTTCAAATTTCAACACACAAATGACAGGAATTAGAATTTCGAATTAAAGCTGAGTGAGGGACTATTATTTAAATATGTAGCGTTTAATAAAATATTTAAGTAATATTAAATTTTTTGAAAAATATTTTAAAGTCTTCAAAAATACGAAAGTATTAAAATTTGTATTAAAGAAGTTCATCTCATCTTCACAATCTTATACCCACATACGAATTATGAAATAAGCACTATTAACATTGTTTAAAAAATGATACATATAACTTAGAGGTTAAATGAGTAATGCTGTATTACTTCATGAGTAATTAAATTCGAAAAAAATATTGCTTACCAGTTACATACGTGGAGTCCTAATTCATTATCCTTTGGGTATTGAGCCTTTCATTTCTCAGTTTTAAGTCTAATTTTTGCATTGACATTAGCAGAACTCCAAAGTTTACAAACTTAAACCTACAACAAACAAAAATAAAGTCTTAATAAGCGCAAATATTTATATAATATTTAATGGATTACCTGCAAATTCCAATGATTGTAATCGTTTTATCCCAACGCATAGGAATGGAATACGGGAAAGCAAAATTTTCTTATATGTACATGCATACATACATATGTACATATGTATGTACATACATATGTATGTTTTTTAAAATGTCGCTCTTTTATTTATTAATGAATTTTATTATTACTTGTTTGCACTCCATGCAATCGTTCAATACAAATTTAATATTAAGTTAAAAAACCGTTTACAAATATTTTTTTAGATTTTATTTATACGGAGACAATTTCTCGAATACAACAATATTTTAGAAAATCAGAATTTTATTTGAACTTAAAATGAATACGTTTGTATGATTTTTTCAAAAAAAATAATCAATTAAGTTTTTGTTGGCAAGTAGAAATATTTAATTAGTGCTAAAAAAACAATAGGTAATAACAATGCTAACAATGATGGTTATCCATGGATACTCCATGGTCCAAAAACCCTACCAAACTTTTTTTTTTGTGAATGCCTTTGCAACCATTGAACCTTTTGAGAAATTATCATCATTCCATAGACGATAATTTTGCTTGTTAATATAACCAATAAGAATTTTTGAAATTTGCAAGTATGGCGGTATTATCAGCAAATATTTGTTGTCTCCAATTTCGAACTCTAAGCAGTCGAAGGCCCCCTTCGAGAATGAGGTCTATCTTGGCTTCATCCAGTCTACATGGCCGAGCGATCTTAGCCCCTGGAACTGGATATGGTTATGGGCCAGACTTATGTTGCTGTACACCACGAGCAACTCGTTCTTGTATCTTCTTCACCATTCGCTATTTACTGAATCACAAACAGGGCCATAAATGGTACGTAGTACCTACTTTTGTCCCGAATAACCCGAGGGAGCTTTCATCTGTATGGGAGAGGGTTGTGGGCCTTGATGTTGAATTCTTGGGTTTTCTCCAGGAGCTCAGAAAATGTGAAGATCTTAGGTTTTTCAGTTCTTAAACCGCATTGATAAGAACCTATTATTTCGTCAGCAAACGGCTTAAGGCATTCATATAAAACGTTTAAGAGGATCTTAGGCGATGTTAAAATGGGCTAATTTCTATATAGTTAGTTAGTGCAGACTTTGAAACTAGCAAGGATTTCGGCTACCTGTTTATCTTTGCGTGGCCTGTTTGAATCTTTAGAGCGCTTCTTTTCTACTGCTCACCTGAGAAGGTAACTCATGTATCTAAAGGGTCTTTTATTAAGCGCTTCTTAACTTTAAATTTAAATAAAACTAAGTGTGTGTGAGGTATAATCGAAATTTTTTATTTGTTTAAAAGGCCTATTGATGCCATAGTGTGTGGAATATAACATGGTTTAAATGTCTACCGCGACTTCTCTTGGTAGAGCCATAAAATGACTCTAGCGCATAAATCAGGATGAATCTGATCGATGGCATTGGTGATGTTGGCTTTGGGGGCCGCTGTGGTGTGTGGTCTTTTCGCAGCGAACACACGTCGTTGTCTATGGTCGTTTACCTTAAACTCCTGGGTCAGTTGAATTTTGTACGGGTGCAGGCTCAAGACGCAAAATTTGTCCAGTTGTGGTGTGCGAAAGGCCGAGTTCCTGTGAGCGACGCGAATCCGACTGCATCGCATTCTCTTCATACTCTCATGGACAGTGAGGATGATTGTTTACTGAACGAGTATTCTCAAATTCACCCACCACACTTCGAATAGTTCTCTCGGTTGGACGATTATGGCGACCGTACAATGGGCGAAGTGCCCGGACAGAACACCCATTTTGATAAAAGAATTTTATCATTTGCACGTGTTGTTGAAAGCTATATCCGTCCATAGTGATTAAGCAAGATATACTGAATAAATGACAACCAATTTGACAGATGCAGCTTCAACAAAATGGCCGGTATCAACCGTCAAAGTTCGGAAGTCTCTATTGGAAGACCCTTTACAATCCATGAATCTGATGGATGCAACGGTCGTCGTAAGCTCAGCTTTCAGTTAATCAACAGGCACAGCGTGGAGGTGACGATACGATTTTGCCTACCAATATGTTTTTTCAAGCAAAGCAAAGCAAATATTAAAACGAAATGTTTAATTCGCTTGACATAAAATCAAGTTTTAAGCTTTCCCTATATCCAGCCATAAATTTCGCCTTAAAGTGAACCTTTAAAGCCTGCTCCAGCACCAAAGTGGTTTCCTTTTTCCTCTTGTGTGCCCATAAGGCCACCCACCGTTATCATTTTCATCTACATAAGCAAAGACATGAGCAAACGAATGACTTTATTTTTATTTTCCCATTTATATCTTTCCTTCTGTCAGTTTTCCTATAAAACCAAAAAACAATCCAGATTCTGCTGACTTCGCTCTTCAAGATCTCACATATGGATGCTGTTTTTTTTTTTATTATTTTCAAGACCTACATATAGTAAATTTAAGATACAAAAACTTACAACCTCCAGAGTAACCAGTTTTTGACAGAAAGTGTCTGCGCAGCAGTAAGCAATAATGTGGGTCAACCTTTGTGCTTCCAATTTGGCACATAAACTTTTTTTTATATAGAAGCATCAGCATTAGCATTTCTGGGTGAGGTGTAGTTTTGATTTTAGTGAAAATATTGTTAAAATTAATTCGGATTTCATTTTTGTCATTAATTAACATCAGACATGCGAAAGCCGTTTAGAGATGACAACAAGAAGCTGGTTTCGTGGTGAATAAATTAGGAAATAACTGGGTCGATTTTGCAAAAGAAAAAAGAAACATTTTTGATTTGGCGCTGCTCTCTTTGTATAATTGTATTCTAACGAATTGACGATTGTAGAAAGTAGGCTTTCGAAACAGAAACCGCATGACTGAAAGGTTGTCAAATCATAAACGTCAGAAACTATGATGAAAATATTGGACACATTTGAATAGAACTGGACGGTATGGGGCAGAAAGTCATGCTTTCAATGGAATTCAATACCACACGTTGACCATGATCGTAATATTGATAAAATACATGTCGTTCTCGGAACGACCACCGCCTCACACAAATAGAGTTCTTCCAGCACCCATTTTGTTTGTCCATGCACTATGCAAACGCAGATACTTGTCTTTCACCTCGTTCCCACTCCTGAGACTGTTGAGTCGCCATAATTCAGTCGAACAAATTGAGACCACTCCTTAGCCACGCAGTTCGCAATCCTATCGCGCAACTCTGTCGATAGAGTCATTTAAATAAATATTTACAATGCCTTTCGGCACTAGCCTCTCCCCCGAATAGCTTTCCACCAAGATCGCAGAATTAACACCTCAAAGTCGTCTTCGACTCGATACACTTTAAGTAACATTAGGAACCATACGTTCATTATAACATCTGCTTCATCTGTGTGAAGATACAAGATATTATTGAAGAAATATCTTTTGGTGCAACGATTATGTTTGGTTTGGGCGATATCTAAGAAGGCGTATTTATTCCGCCCACATTGCATACGAATTCTACTATTCTGCTGCAGCAAAGTGCAACATTATTCAAGTGCAGTATGATATTGTTCGTACATAATCGGGAACACGTTCTGCATGTTAATGGGTTTATCTGTTGCAAATGGCGCGCATTATTTCTGTGGAATTGAAAAATTTGCATTTAATTTGTATGGATTGCTGTTTTTTTTTATTTGTTTTTAGTGACTTATAATCTTTGTTTGTTTTTTTTTTCTATGTGAGTTTGTGGAATTTGCAATTAGTTTTGAAGAAACAATAGAAAAGCGTTCAGAGATACTATCGCGGGTGGTGTAGGACACAAGTAATTCTGGGAAATTGGATGCTTAACATTGGGTTAACATGGTGTATGCGGTAGTGATTTAGTGATTTAGTGATTAGGTAAGGGGATTGAAAGTTCCATTACAAGTATTACAAGTTGTAGTCGACTACTGCACTTAAAGATACTTTTATAGATACATTGGTGCTTATGTTATCTATTATATTCTCTCTTCAGCTTTGCTAGTTTCATTGTTTTAATAATCTTATGTCATATTTTCCTATGAATGCATATGGAATAATAAATTATCTGTGGAGTTTCTAACAAACCAAAGATTTGATTTTGCTGATTTCCTGATGAAAATACATAGTTTTAATAAAACAAAAAAAAATAATATTCAAAACGTGTTACAAAAAGTCTAAACGTTTTAAGCAGTCTACAAGTGCATACAAGAATTAATAAATGCGCTGAAATGCTTGCTTAAACTAGTGTTCTTCCGGCTAAGAAGTATAGGAAGACTTTGCATTTCAAATATTTGACAAATCTGACTCGTCATCAGCAACATTATTTACATATATATATTTTTTGCAATTTCAAAACCTCTGCTAAATAAAACCAAATACTCACGCAGAAAAATTATTTTTAACCGATTGTGATTTTCGGTGGGTTAAAAAAATGGGTTAATTTTACTTAGTTTTATTTAAAATGTTCGTAGTGCAGTTAGTAAAAATAAACGTAGTTAACTCGAATGATTTTTTTCTTTTTTTTTTTTTTGTTAACTTTGAAAGGTCAAAATAACCGAAAAACTCGGTTAGAATTCCTATGTTATACTCGAATTATGAGATGCAGTTATTTTTCAGATTTTTTCGGTGTTGAATAAGGTAGTTGGACTTAATATTTACATATATGGCAGTGTAAGAACCACTGACCTAGGACCCCTAAATAACAAGATATATATATGCATGCAAAGACTTAAGTGACAAAATGTAGTCTCTGACACTCGACCTTTCAATCCGCTCTTGAACAGTAGTATTTTGTTCGGAAGATTTTTAGTGTATGGATACGTATACCTACTTGAAATCTCTTGAAAAATTAACTGGGCCTCCAGGAGCAGATCGAAGGGTCGCGTGTCAGAAAATACATTTGTTCACACAAGCTTTAATATGCCTATATCCCGTTTTTTAGAGGTCCTAGGGGAGTGGTTCTTACACATACAGGTATTGAGTCCATCTACTTTATCCATACACCAAAATCTCCTGAAAAATAGCTGCGTCTCATAATTCGAGTATAACACGAAGTCTGCGGTGTTTGGCATTAAAAAAAATTGAAAAATTACCTTTTTTTTGAACGTTATATCTTAGTAAAGAATTGACATACAAATATGTTTGAACAGTCAATATTGCAGGAAATTTTATGATTTACTAAACGGTTTTAACTTAGGACATATGCAAAAAAAGTTATTAATGAAAAACGAAAGAAAGGTTGAAAATGTAGTAGTCTCCCACAAAGTCCAAAATTTGAGAAAATGTTAACTAACCACCTGTAAACATTATCCCAAGGTTTCCGACCTTTGTCGACCTAAAACAACTTGTCGACTGGACTTGGAAATAGGTTTTCTTTAGATTTTCAAGATTGTGAGTGTACTATTAGTCTCACAGACTTCGTTTTATGCTAAAATGAAAGGAAATTAAATTTGCTACTACTTTATTTGTAATGGGATTTTCTGTGCGATGAGCAATTTCGCCAATATTTGATCCGGACGGCAGCAAAACTGAAAATTGTCAATATTGACCATTTTCAAAGAGCCATTGCTTGCTCTGTATAGGGTTTATAGAGCTGCGGTAAGGCTTGTTGCGAATTTAATGGACTTAAAAAAAATTCTTAATTTTGTTACCAAAAAAGTTGCAAATTTGGATTAACACTAACCTAACTGGTTCATACAACATACCAAAAAATTCAGAACTGCATCATGCTTTGCGATTTTAATGTCGATTTCTACTGGGCTATACAGTTGAAAATAAAAGATGGTCAATATTGCATAAATGTTTAATTTAATTAACATATATATCTCTGTTAGAAATAATCAATCATATTTATTTTAAATAACTAACGAAATAGGCTAAAGAAACTGAGATTGGCTAATGTAACTCAGTAGAATAGCTACTAAAGCTACTCCAGGCGTATACAACTTAGTACATTGACTAATGGAACAGAGAAGATAGGAAATCCAAATGAAGAGATTAGCTAATCTAACCAAGTAGATTAATTACTCCAACAGAGTAGGTAATTTACGCCAGCCGAGTACATTAGCTGCGCCTAGTCAGTTGGTTTGAATAACACAGTATATTATGTACATTGACTTATCCAGCTGAATAAATTGATTACATAAATTCGGTACAAACGTTTAGAACGATACGATAACCGAGTGGATAAGTTAAAACTACCGACAAAAAATTTTATCCCAACTATGTAACTAAGTTATAATAATAATAATAATATTTAACTATGTATGTGTCTGTGAGGCACATTGTCTTTTAGAATTCAACTGGACGCTGCACGACACTAGTTAGAAGGATTAGAAACATAGGAAAGATATTTTCGGCGCAGTAGATAAAGAATTGGGTGAATATTTTTTTCATTTAAAACTAGGAGTTTGAAAAATTGCAAACCAACTGAGATTCGAACTCAAGATTTCTGGGTCCACTAGCAAATATCTTACCTACCGCTTCACTGCTGCCCGCAAGTTCGATAAGGCAATTTTGTTGATTGGTTACATAAATAATTAGATAATCGACTTAATAATGTGAGTGTGAAGTGGATTGAGCCTTTAACGAAGGGCAGGGCACGAATGCCAAAGGTTATAAAGAGAACTCTGCAATGACCCAAAGGCAGTAAAAATGTGTGGTCATTTGTAAAAAATATTAAAACTCCTCAACATCTTTGGTTCCAACGCTCATTACTAATAACAAATCTATTGTCTACTCTTCATAGAAGGCCAACTTACTCGTAGCCCATTTCGCTGCCAGCTCTACGCTGCCCTACAGCAACGTTGCCCTTTATGCACTTGAGAATGTAATTTTTTCCATGGGACAGATTTCTTTCCGCACTCGTAGAGTAGCAAGAGTTCTCAACGATCTATATACACAAATCCGCTGGCCCGGATGGTATACCCCCGATTCTTCTGAAGAGGTGTTCTTCCGCACTTGCAAAGTCAGCTTTTCCATCGCTCCTACTCATCTGGAATCTTTCCTAGAACATGGAAAACAGCATTTGTCCAGCCTGTCTCTAAGAAAGATGGCTCATCCTCCCTCTTCTCCTACCGACCCATAGCACTAACGTCCCTTTTTTCTAAGTTCATGGAAACGCTGATTAACCGTCATCTTAAGGAATATCTCGAAGATCGAAAGCTTCTCCATGACCGTCAGTATGGCTTCCGCAGCAACCGTACCACTGGTGATCTGATGGCATATCTCACAGAACAGTGGAACAAATCCTTACATCGCTTTGGTGAAAGTAAGATTATTGCTCTTGAAATCTCCAAGGCATTTGATAGAGTTTGGCATGAAGCTCTCTTATCAAAAATACGTGCTTTTGGATCGATGATACTCTTGTTAGTTGGATTAGAAGCTATCTTCTGAACCGTTCAATACAAGTTGTATTGGACGGATTCAAGTCGGATTCGCACAAAATATATGCTGGTGTGCCCCAGGGCTGCGTTCTGTCTCCGAATCCTTTCCTCATTTTTATAAATGATCTTCTGTTTGTTACTTCTAATTCACTTAACTGTTTTGCTGACGAGTCTACCCTCAGCTGTTCATATTCGTTCGATAATTCACGTCCTTCAAGCTCATTAAACTCCGATTTATACAGCATTGTCAAATGGGGTAATAGGAATCGTGTGGAGTTTAATGCTTCGAAAACTCAATGCTCCCTTCTGTCGTTAAAGCTAAACATACCCCCTATGCCATTGTCCATGAATGGCACTTGCATCGAAGAAACCGAAAAGCTTTCAGTACTCGGTATGTGTGTCAACGACGACCTCCGTTCGAACGACCATATATTTAAGACCGCCAAAAATGTTGGTAAGTGCTCAGGTTTTCTGTATCGGTGTAAGAAGTATTTTTCCCCGTCTGATCTTAAATGACGAAAATGGCTATTTTAACCATATAAGCTTTGCTAAAGAATGTCTATTAGAAGTCTGGTGGAATTTAGTTTACTTACCCCGATTTAGATGGTAATTTGAAATAATTTGTTTTAACAATTTAATTCGTGTAAAATTAAACATCTGAATTTGCAGGTTGTGTATGTATATTAACAGTACTAAATTAAACCGGTTATGTTGTTGTTTTTAACTAACTATTTTTCTGCGCGCTTCTAGAATTGACAGTCTTATTGAAGCTCTTCATTGTAAGTGTGATAATATTTTCCTTTTTTACAATCAAAAACATCTTTTTTGGAAACTCATTTGATTAAAAACTTATTACAAAAACAAAAGATTGATAGAAAACCTTATTAATTTGATCCCAATACCTAAACACTTTCAGAGGTCCAGATGGCATACCCCTATACTTCTCCGAGCTGGTTTCCTTCGCTCATTTCTGAAAAAAAAACTGAAATTAAATTTTGGATGGACCCGCATAAAGTCGGTAGCTTACCAACTATTTTAAGGAAAAACAGTTCCGGAATTTTATGAATTGTACTTGCATCTGATAAGTGCTTAAATTTGTATTATATGTGCAAGAAAATTAAGCCGCCTCCTCTTTGGCTACAATTTATACGACCTTACCTGGAATGTTACTCACATCTTTGGGCAGGTTTATTCTCAAACTGCACTCACTGAATGGAATGGAGGATAGAGTGATAAAACTACTAAATAAAACTTCTATAGAATCATTCAAATGAATACATTGCTCCCCTAAAGATATCGCCTGTGTTATCCGTCTCGATAGAAATGCTCATTAGTTCACACTTAAGTTCTATTTCAGATAAACTATCTAACATCGTGATCAATTTTTTAGCCACACAACACGAATATGTTGAATGACCTACCTAGAAGGGTTTGTTATTAAACTTACTTACTTACTTTTGATGAAGGAAGCTTTCATCCGACTGGGTAAGAAACCATGCTTCTGCACCATATATCTGGACCGGAATGATCAGTGTTTTGTTCTTGGTCATAGAGTAACAATAATATAAAGAGAGAAATCTTTTGCCTTCTTTTGACAATACCATAAGCTGGAACTGTCATCTCATTAACCATTTCGGATAAGTGTGAGTAAAACACAATGAATGATATACAAAAGGGTCAGAAAAAAATGAGGGTGTTGGAGGATGGAACGTACGAAAAATTTTCCTCTATTCAATATTTTTACTCTATATTCTTGGCTCTTTTCGATAGGCCGAAATAAACAGAAGAAACAGCGATTTTCAAAAGTTACTCTACGTAATTTTATTGAAAAATAAAAAAAAAAACTGTCATCAAACAAAAAAAAATATAAATACAAATCATACGTTCACATTCTTGTCAGTTTTAAAATTTTGTTTTTTAAATACTTTTGCGAAACTGTAATTCTAACAACATTCACGGAACTAAATAATGTATTTTTTTTTTAATATCTGGATATGTAATAAGAACAAACCAAAAAGTTGTGCATATGTTTACATTTGTAAGTAAGTTAAGTTTACTTAAAAAAATGCTACAAACATATAATTTAAAAAATTATTCGAATTTTTAAATACAAATGTTTGTTTTTTTTTTTTATTTTCAGGTACATATGTACACATGGGTAAATATTTCTTAACATCGAATTGAATTAGCCAATAGTCTTGGTTTTTTTTTTTTTGAGAAAAGAGTAAGTAATTCTGTTTTTAGTCACCAAAAATTCAATTAAATTTATCATAATACTCTTCGATGGAATCAGACTAACCGTTTAGATACAAATACAAGCCTAAAAAATTCTTGCAACTAAATACGATAACTTAATCATTCAGAAACTTGGAACATGCCAATAATGTAATTGACCTTTGCCTTTAAATTGGCTTGCAGTCCAATGGTGTTACTCAATTTTAATCCAATTTGCTACCGCTTGCCGCATATGCAGCACCTATATAATGTATATGCACTGAATTTACCATCACTCTGTTATTACCACACCTCCGAATTGCAAATTACATTGTGTTGGTCGCTTTATGTGCTGCAAGCTGGCACTCCATGAAATTCCCCCAGCAAGGCCAAAGAGGTCACCAATTGGCCATTTTGCTTGTCAAAAGCGTCGTGTAAATAACTTCTTCTACCACAAAACCACCACACACATGATTACTTCCACGTGAGTAAGCAATTTTTTTTTTTTTTTTTTTATTTTTAAATTTTAATTCAACCACGGATTTGAAAGTTTTTGCAAACTTTCACTACAGTTTCCAAGATTTTAATTAATTTAATTTAATTTTTGTTGTTGTTTTGTTGAATTGTTCTTGTGAGGTCTCAATTTCAATCTCTTGAAGTTAAAGGTGGTTAATCTTCCGTCTTTGGTCTTGAGCTTTTTATCGACTTGGGGGCTGAAATTATAATTGAAATGTTTCTGGTACTGATTGGGCAAATCGAAAATTTGTATCTGTGAGGTTGTTTGTTAAAAAAAAATCAATTTTGTATAATCTTGTTAGCTTTATCGTCGGAAGCTTGTTTTTTCTGAAATTAATGGCAATTGATTTGAGGGCGTGCGGTTGAACGCTTCAGGTATTTATGATCAGGTGCGATTGGGTGATTTTAGAGGTGATTATGTTGTCTTCTGTTGATTCAGGAGTAATTAGCAGAGAAGCAATAACTGCATGGGTGGGGCTTTGTTGTTCAATGTTAGCGACTTATTGGCGGTGTTCGTCAAAGAGAATTTACTGAAACTGTTTGAATATCTTGGGGTGAATGTAAGCCTCGAGGATTTGAGAACGTGTTTGATTATTATCTTCTTAATTGTCTCGTGAATTCAAGTGTATCGGTGGTTGTATTTATTTTAATATTTTACAAGCAGTACTACAGAAACCAAGGTACTTTACCAAACTTTTACTCTGCAGTGGGTCCAATCCAGCCTTTTTTTTTTTTTTTTTTTTTTTTTTTTTTTTTTTTGATTGGAGTCGATGGTGAATTTCCTAGTTTATGTTATTGAACGCAGTCCACCCATTTGTCCGTTCAGGAATTTCATTACTTTGGCATAATAAACGACCAGGAGCTGAATTTTCTTACATATATTGAAGATGTTACTCTGTAAGCGGATTTGACCCTTCATTAAACGATGCTCCAACCCTTTCGTTACCCAAACCCTGTACGTACCTCTTGAATGGGCTTGTCTATAATCGAGAGTTTACATCACCATTTCTTCCATTTGACCTTCGAGAACTGTGTTGGAAAAATCATTTGATCCTAACTACCCCATGCAACTCAGTTATTGAAAGAACCAAATTTTTGCATGACCAAAAATTGCAGTACAAGATTCTGCAATTTTTCCAAGGCCCAGATTTTTTCGGCACTCTCTCTATTCTTCTAAAGAGGTGTTTTTTTCACAATGGCAAAACTACTGCGTAAGCTTTTCCATCGCTCCTACTCTTCTGGAATCTTTCCTAGAAAACAGCATTTGTTCAGCCTGTCCCTGTGACTCAGGTGCTTCGCAAACATTTTTTCACCTGCTTGATAGAATACCAAATCTAGCGTTAAGATTGATAGGTAATAGGATTGCCGCTAAAACAGTTGCGACAAGTTTCAAGTTTTTTTTTATTTTATCGTTTCTTTTATAAAAAATGTTCACTCGAAATAGCCAGCTTCATTCCTCCCCTTAGAAGTTTCTCCCTTAATACTCGTCTCGTAAAGAATGCTTATCAGTTCACCCTTGAGTCCAATTTCGGACGTTTCATAAAATACAGGGATTCTTTTATTAGCCGAACCACACGAATTTGGATTAGTTTACCCGGCGAGATTTTCCCTTGCCATTTCGATCTGCTAGCATTCAAAACCAATGTTAATCGATACCTCCTATCCTTCCCCTCCCTATCTTCCTAATTCCCGCGCAGTGTGCTCTACATTAAAAGGGAAACAAATAGTCCCTTATGTGCGCGTTAATTATAAAAAGGTAAAAAAAACTTTGGTGCAGAATGTCAAGTGTCAATAATACTTCTAACAAACGCAGCAACAATGTACTCGGTTTTCTATTCACTAATGTGCAGCCCAAAGGTCCGCTTGCTCGATCTCAATGAAGGAATCTTTTGCACCTTGTTGACTTCCACCGATAATGTCGATATCATATTCCCAAGCCAGTATCTGACAGAACTTTGCGCCAGTAGTCCCTCTTGTTGATGTACGAGGGTCACGGATTGCCTTCTCCAAAGCCAAGTTGAAGAGGATGCAAGCCAGACCTGCTCCTAGAGTTTTATTTTGGCTATGTCGTAGGTGGCTCTTAAGTCTATAAAAAAGTGTTGTGTAAAAATGTTGAGTTCAAGACATTTTCCATCACCTGTCTAGAAGTAAGGATTAATAGTAGCCGATAGTGCTATTTTTTGTCCGGGGCTATCTGATCTTGCAGGATAGAGGAGAATATCTTATTAAAAACGCAACGGTTTGATGACCTAATAATTCTGCACATTGTGATATGATACTTCTTATGGGCCATAGACGGGAGATCAGTTTGCCATTAGTATACCATCGAATCCAGAGCCCTTGACTTCAATATTTTCTCAATACTTGGTAGTTGCAGCATGAGGGCTTCTGTTTGAAAAGAGTCTCCATTCATTCCTTAAGATGGACCTTCAGCTTCGGTTCACTTCCCATCGCTCCAGAATGCTTCATGATAGGTGATCAGATTTTCCTCTCCGTCTTTGCAGTAAGTGCATCGTGACATCTTTCGGATGGATTGGTTAACTTCCGTGCCTGGTAAAGACTTTGCACTCTATTTCTTTACAATTAATGTTTTTCTCCTAGTATTTCAAATAAAATTTAAATAAAAATAATTCCTCGGTTTGAATTACCAACAAGTTTCAAGCTCATGCTTAATTAATCCTAACATGTTGATCTTTAAATCTAGCAACCATTCTTTCACTCATCAGTGAACACCAACGCCCAGTTCGCCTTGTCAACTCGGCACCTATGTAAACAATCCATCAATACCGATTGTAATCGATAATTACTGAAATATTGAATTGCAAATTTAATCCTGAAGTTCTTACAACAATTCTCAAGCTCGTACTTATAATGGCCGATTAACTGTCCAATAACTTGTGACCAAACGTCCAGCTTCTCATAAACGAATCTATCATTCATATTCGCTTGAATTGTTAAACAAATATTGAAACTGATCTCGTGTACCTACACATTAATAAATCCAATCTGTGATTGATGCAATTATAAGATACAATCGGCAGGCAGCCGCATTTGCAGCACCTACTTGTTCTGCGCGATCATTAATGTGCCGCATTTATAATTAGCGACTGTGCAACTGCCAACTGCCGCACCGGAAAAGAGTACTTCAATTATTAAATTAGCAAACAATTTGCTAGCTTTTCAAAAGCGTATAATGCGGGGTCCATTAGTCAAAAGGTTATACAAATGATTCTGCATAGCTTTGAGATACTATTTGCTGTTGCAATTGAACAAAAATTCCAAAAGTTTTTTTTTCTTTTTTTTAATAATTTGATAATTTGTCTGCGAAAATACTTGAGAGCAAGCATACGATGGACTTAAGTTTGAGGTGTGTCAGGTGGACCATTGGCGGTTTCGTCGGCATGGTAGTTTATTTCACCTGTCCACATTCGACTACTGTTGGTGTTGGTTTTGAATGCGGGTGGCTGTTCATTAGTTATTTTTTTTTAGTTGAAAGTCTGACGTAAGATTGTTGCTATATCAACACTTAGTTCTTAGCCAAACTCAAGATTAATTGAATGTTGCTTGAAACCGAGGTCATGCTATAGTAGTTTGCAATATTGTGAACATGTTGGCCTCTGTTATCTATATGAATTGAAGTTCGTTTAAAAATAGGTTAAGCCAGATTGATAGATTGACGGTAACATTTAGATCAATTTAGAGCAAGCTTGATGTCTTGGGGTTAAATTGTTCATGCTCTTGAATCTACATATATAAAACCTATGAGCCCTCCAGCTCGAGATAATTCCAAGACATATTTGCAAGAGGAAGAAAATAGTCAAATAGTATTGGTAAATTGTAAAAGACGTGAGAAATTATTCGTCGTGCTCAATTCTAATGCTCATCTTCATTATACTACTGCAATCAGCTTCTTCTTCTTCTTCTTCTTCTTCTTCTTCTTCTTCTTCTTCTTCTTTCTTCTTCTTCTTCTTCTTCTTCTTCTTCTTCTTCTCTTCTTCTTCTTCTTCTTCTTCTTCTTCTTCTTCTTTTCTTCTTCTTCTTCTTCTTCTTCTTCTTCTTCTTTCTTCTTCTTCTTCTTCTTCTCTTCTTCTTCTTCTTCTTCTTCTTCTTCTTCTCTTCTTCTTCTTCTTCTTCTTCTCTTCTTTCTTCTTTCTTCTTCTTCTTCTTCTTCTTCTTCTTCTTCTTCTTTCTCTCTCTTCTTCTCTCTTCTTCTCCTTAAAAAACGTTGATACAATGAGGAGCAAGAAAATCCGTTTATTGAAAAACAAAATACATCATGGCGTGTGCCTATCAGCAGCGTAGAGAAGGATTAGCAGTGACACCGAAACACCATGCACATGGTGATAATTACAAGCACTGTCTCCAGTGTTTTGCATTTCCCTACCAGTAAGGAAATGAAGTTCACTTTTAATCCGGTTACTAATAAACTGCCATACAATATATATCGATACACCGGATGCTGCAAATGCTTGTTGCAAGTCATTTGTTACTGCATTGTTTGTGTGGGCGAGACAAAGAACTCAATCAGAGATGAAAAACTACGTTCGCTTTCAAAAAAGCAAAAAACTTCACAAACAGTTTCTTAAAGCGAAAATGCTCTGCTTTCTTGAAAACGCTTTCATGTGAAAGCAATTCTGTTTTAGAAAACGTTTTCAAAAAGTCGTCACACTATGAAAGTTTTGATTTCAGAAAATTGTTTGCTTTCTTCAATGATAATGTTTTCTGACAGGTTATAAGTTTTTTGGAGCTGATCGAGTTCGAAGTAATTGTGGTGGATGCAATTTTTGTTAAGGACATTGTTCCTTGTGCTATTAAATGTAGGTCTCCAAATGACTGGCAAATAGAGTTTTTAGTTTTAGACTGCTGCTAGGTATAAAACCTCATACTTCAAAGAAATAACGCCTCTCTTCATCAAACGTATTTTTGTGCGGTAATATGAAAAGTAATTTACTATTGAATGATCATTTATTGTAAAGCATGTATTTCGTCTCTTCTGTGCTTCCTTAAGTAAAAGGGAGAATTAATACAAAAAAAAGATTTAAACTTTGTTAATTTTTTTTAGTATTTATTATTTTTTCTAATATTTTGGTATAAGGTCCGCTGTCTTACAGTCTTTGTCAATATCAACTTTCTCCTATCTCATATTTTGTTCTTATATATAGTATTTTCTTTCTTGAAACTATGCCACTTGACTTGCGTTTTGTTCATCGGAATCAGGCTACAGACCACGATCATAATATTTACTTTACTCGTCATAGCCACATGACCAATGCAATCCAATACCTTTAATTCTGCCGATCTTGAGGTGACCCACTCAAGTACTTTGGGCTATGACATAATCGATCGCAGTTTTGCAGTTGCAAGATGTCATGTTACACTTTGCACCGGAGAAGTGTAGAACAAATGGGAGTGATGACGAGTGGATTATTATTCATGGGTAATGTGTTTTAGCTTCTGAAAATATTTGTCAATAGACCACTTAAAATGCTCTTTCCCCAAACTCAAGGTTTTGTCTAAATTTTTTTTACGAAAACGGTATTTTTCTTGGACTGCGAGTGGCAGGTGCTTTTCTTTCAGATGTCTACGAACCATTTCAATGCTTGTCTTATGATAGAAATTCCGTTTTAAGGTCAAACAATGACAAAAATTGGTTTTATGCCGAATATCGGCCAGCAATTTTATTTCTTTTTTCATAGAGGCAGAGTTGTTTGGTTTGATTTCAGAAGAAGACTTTAATGCATTTTGTATCATCGAAGAAGAGCAACCAAATAAGTTCTGCACTTCTGCGTAGGATTTTCTTCCGCTTTTCAGCGGAACAGTGCTTTTAACGATCCATTATTGACCAAAACTAAAGTCTGCAGCTTGTTATACATACAGACGAACAGACTGACAGACAGACAGATAGACATATTTTCTCACTAAATTTTTTAGGCTTCTTATGCATTCGTGCAGAAAAAATTTGAGATAACAAACAAACATGACATTACTATGTTAGAGAAACATATTTGAGTTACTTGCAAAATTCTGCCTGTCTCTCTCTCTGTCCATCTGTACGGATGTATATTGAACTTCAGCCTAAACGGTTTGGACAATCGTCTTAAAATTTAGAACAAAATGTTGTTTTGACATTACATATATAAAGACTTACAATTTTTTTTAGCTCAAAAATTAACGGTACCTGTCATATAACCCTTTAAGTTAAAGCTTATTTTTCTCGGAAACGGCTCCAAGAATTTTTATGAAAAATGCAGTCTATTATTGTAGGTGTGCTTCATATTTTGGTGAAAAAAATCAAAAATAAATCAAACTGTGGGCTAAAAACGGTACCTCTTACAGAACCGGTTTTTTTCCTCAACTTTATATTCTATTTTATTCTATTCTTACATTACAATTACAAGACAACACACAAGATGACATTGAAACAGGGACAGAAGAGAAGACAGAAGGAGAACGGAAAACAGAAAACACATAACACATGTCTATTTATGTAGTTTATTTTATTCTATTACAATTTAAACTGATATTTAAGAAGATGTAGGTAGCCTAAGTAATTTCATTTTAAAAGATTTTCGAAAACCTTTTTTTGTATTTTTAATAATTAAAAATTTTTTTTTTTTTTGAAAATCAATATTTTGAAAACGGGTAGGTGAATTTTTTTTTAAATTCGGGTTTGAAATGTAAATTATTTGTGTGCTTAAATTTGCCATAAAAACCGTTCCTACGATTTTGGAAAAAAATTCTCAAATTTGATCATTTCTTAATGAAATAAAATGGCATTTAATTTTGTCCACTATATATTTTTTAAATTTTCATAACCCAATGCCGACTTGTATACATTTAATAATATATTATGGAAATTTAATTCCTTCAATTAGCTATTAGTTAATCGGAATTTTGGAAAGTTAGGCCTTTGAAAATGCCGACTTGCACACTTTCACTTTTAAGAACAAAAAATATACCTACCCAATTTTATTAATTTTTTTAACGTTTTGTTCTCAACTAATCTTGTGAAAATGTGTCGGGTTTTTACTCATAACTAGTCGATTAATTCTTAAACTCTCAAATTTATTAATGTAACTTCCTTAATTTGCCGACTCGTAAAATTCGTGACATTTACCCAAGCCAAAGCAGCTCTTAAGTCTGAAATCTGACACGATTCATCACTTCCTTCTTGAACATATTTTTTTATTATACAAATCCTCAATTCCAAATGTCAATTTATTTATATAGACTCGACGATAATTTCAACATCAATTAGTGTTATGCAAACATCCAGTGATTTGTTATTCCATATCTTATATCCCAACATGCCCCCCAGTGTGTCACTAAGCCGGCCTTTCAGTTACTCGTTGCATCAACATTGACACTTACTCAGCACAACATAATTAAACCGTCTTTGCAATTTGAGAGCTCCATTCAATATATCCAACATGTCAACATTTTTTTTGTTCCTAATCCCTTCAAGTTATGGACACATAGATACTGCCTCAGACCAAGTGTCATTGGATTTGGATTGCAGCAAGAAAAAAAAAAACGATCACCCAAGCATCTCCACTCGATGCCACCCATTGACTTTCTACGAATTGCCCACACTTCCTGCATTGCATCCGATCAAGCGAAACTGCGCACATTAAAAAAAAGTTACAACATCAAGAAAGAAAAAAAAAGTAAGAAGATGCAACAATCCGTTGCAATGTAAATGTTGCAAGCGCAAAGGTTTTTCCAATCTGGTTTTCTAAACGATGCGGCACACGATGCCATTGGGCATGGAACACACTATATGAGTGGATTGGGCTCTTGTTAAAAGGTCAAGAACTTCCAATGAAATTCAATTCGATGCATACAATCGCGAATGAAGTGAGATGGAAGTGAAGGAGCACATTAAAATAATATATAAATCGATCTAGTAAAAAAAAAAAAAAACGGAATCTAACACATCTTGTATGCTGCATCCGTGGCTAGAAGTATCTTATGGATCACATACAACACGCCATTACAATGGTGATCTAATTTCTTCCTGGAATAGAGTCATCGCTTATGATAATTCTAGAGATAGTGCAGATCGGCGCTGGATGTGGCAAGGGCTCACCATCCATTCCATACTCTATATCTACCGCACAGTTAGGTTTGAGTCTACTGTGGCAAATATGAAATTATAACCCAAGGGAAAGCGCACAAGCATCTCTTTGCGTCTAGCAGGCCAGCTAAGCGATCACACAATGGGGTAAGACCATGACCACAAAATTGCGACACGATCCTATACATGATGATGGACGAAGTGGCTTTGGATACCGGTACTATCGTAAACCTCAGAACTCAGAATGTATCTATCGTTTGGACAGACAGACCCAATCGCGGCTTCTCGGATTACAAATTCTAAGTTTTAATCATGGATGCAGTTGGTAGGCGTCTTAAATATTAGAAAAGGGTTGCCAGGTTACTGGTTTGGTTTTAATTGAAAATATTATTAAAAGATTTTCACGTGACAACAGAACAGCGTTGCCGTCTACTTTTTCTACCACACTAATTTACTATTTTATCGAATTTGCCATTTTCCTTAACACTCCTGTTAAACTGCAATTCAATTCGCGACAGTTTACCTCCTCTCCTATTTAACGAAAAAATTCTTCGAAATCACAGACTTAAATTAAAAAAAAAAGAAGTTCAATCAACACGGCAACCCTAACCACTCATAGAGCCCCAGTGACGATGTGGTGATTGGATACTCCTCAGCAGAGACTTCTCAAACACACCATCAACCGACATCGGAATGAGGAAACCGAAAACCACCTCAACCGCGACACACAGATTTTGTGTGCGCGACGAGCCGATTTTATGTATTGGCTCCTGTCAAAGTTGCTGACCACGTTCTATTGGGCCAAATCGAACATGGAGCTGCCAGCCACTGCAAGCAATGGGCATATTTGTGCAGGAACACCCTTTAAGTAGATCGTGAGCTCTTCCAGCATAGGTATTCCTCGAAACAAAAATACTCGCATCTAATCATTTTGTTCTCCTCTTGGTGGACCTGGACGATGTCAGGTGTACGTTCGCGGCTGATTCTATTTTTTGTTGTTTTTGTTACCTTCCTCTTCTGCTGCTGCATGGTCGATGGAACGGACAGGACAGCCAGCTGAAAAAAAAACAGTTAGAAGCTGAGCCATGTTTTAGCCAAAGAGTATGGCCAGTCATAGCCACATTGGTAATTGGTGGTGCCTGCTGCTGCTGCTATTACACCTGAATACAGCAAGAGGTTAAAGATTTCCTTTAAGACTTTTTAGAAAGGTGGTCGTCGTTCCTCAAGGTTTTTTTGTTTTTCCACTGCAATGTTTTTGGTTTATTTTTAGTTCTTAAGTTAATGAAGAAAATCGGGAAAAAATATTTGTACGTGTTACAGTTGTTGTAAATAATGAAGTGCAGCGTAAGGCGGCAGATCGAATGAACTTTTGTAACCCTAAATGCGTTTGAAGGTAATTTGAGAAGACTGAGATTAGATGAAAAAGAAATGGTAATGGATGGATACACTGGGAGGCTAATGGTGTATGTACTCAGCCTTTTGTCCATCTTAATTGCTTTGAAAGGCGTTAGTCTTTTTTCTATGAAAGGAATGTTTTTTTTTGTAGGCCAAGTTGTTCATAAGGGAACTGGAGCGTGAAACAGTTGCTATTAAATTTGAAAATTGGGAGATATTAGCTTTTTTAAAAATATGTTTGAGTGTGCTGTTAAGAATTTATCATTTCGTTTTTATCTCGAATTTTCTATTAACAAATCATTTTTTTAAGTATTTTCATTCAAAACTCAATATTCCAATAGACTTACTTTGTTTGCTATTAGTTTCTTATATCAGAGAGTATAGGGTATCCGTTATGAATATGCCAAAATTACTCCCTGCTTATGCCATTAGTTGTTACTTTGAATCCTCTTCGACAAGCCGTCCTAAATTTCTGCCTTATCGATATTTCGACGTTTGACCACACTACCACAGACTATAATAAATGGTGGTTTGTGATGCATGATCACATGGAGAAATAATTTCGTGAAGAAAAAAATTACAGTACCGTTTCATAGCTAGTGGGTCAATCAAGATCAAGAACACCATAACAATAAACTGTCTAAGCCGAAAAGGGTCACAGAAAAAAAGGAATGATATGCACTGAACCAAAAATGGTTGTCATATTGATAATTTTGTTTATCAAATTGATGAAAAAAGTTGTTATTTTTCAACCAACGACAGCGGTTATTAATATGAAAATTTTCGATCATCAATTTTCAAGTGGAAAACTGCTGTCATCATTTTGACAGCCGCGATCATCGTATTGATCATATTGATCATATTGAGAACCGCAATTGTCGCATTGATCACCGATATTGTTAGGTCGATAATCGAAACTATCAATAAGATGATCGCGGTTGTCAATACTATGATCTTTCTTTTAACGCGACAAGTAACGGGATCAACTTTTACTGCTTAGATTTTTTTTATGTTAATCTGAATAGTTTCCCCACGATTTATAAGGAACTTAATGTGATACTCCACATGTTGAACGCTCTCTCCCTCTAAGAAAAAAGACAAATGTGGGACCCTGATTGTGTAGTACATTGAAAAGTGGTAGTTTTGTTGTTTTTTCGTTTTTAAACACTAATTACTTACATCTTTAATATATTAATAAACTTTTATTTAATCTAAAATCAAATTCGACACACTAAAAATTACATCACGAAGTCACTTCTTGAACTTTTACAAATAGAATGACGCGCTTTATTTGAAATAATGATTAAAAACAGGAAAAGATTCCGTTTTTACCGTTTTGTTTGAACTCAAATTGTGTTTGGATTTTCGTATTGATTATCGTTGTTGTAAATACGAAAACTGCAAGAAGTGATCATCTTATTGATTATCGCGATTGCCCATATGATAACCGAAAGAAGCGAGTTGTTAATATGAAAACTTTCACAACGGAACTTTTTTTGTCCTTAAGTTTACCGTTTTTCTTTGGTATCATAATTTTTTTTTTTTTGGCTTTCATATTGACAATCGCGATTGTTAATACGACAACTTCAAAAAAGTCGATCAACATATTGACAATCACGATCATCACATTGACAATCGCGAATTGACCGTCCAAAGTAAAATAAACTTTGTCAATATTATGTTCTGGAATTCCATCCAACACTTCAACATTCAATTGCAAAAGAAGTTGCGAAAGAGGCTTACATTCAACGACTTTTCTAGGGAAAACGGATGCGATATGGAATTGTTTCATCTCTCAAACTTAATGAAGGTGTCCTTGCATTTTTTGATCCAGGAGTTTTAACGTCTGCCTTTCTTGCCAAATGGTATTAAAACATGAATTTTTTGACATTTTTTATCATATTTGGGGCATCTCCTTTCGGGTTTCATTTCTATCGAAATGGATGCTAAAGTAATTTTTGGGTAGTTTTTTCCGAGCTCATTTTCGACAGTCGGAACACAACATGCTTTTAAGCTGTGTTATCTTTTGCCTTAAATGCTGTATACATTTCTGTCATCCCCAATACGTTAACTGCTCGAGGCATATATTAAGGATGCATCTTCTTTTTCGTGTCCGTTTTTCTTAAATTCTAGCTGAAAGTCGACGATTGTAAGAATTGCAATAAAAAGCATTGGACTCTAGATGCTTCCTTCGTGCACACTAGCTTTAATAAGAACCTGGCACCCAATCAAGTTTTATTCTATTGTGTTTTGCTAGGGCTTGCAAAGCATGGTAGCAGCAGCTTTGACCAATCTCGAATTCATAGTATTGACAAAGAGAACGCTTTTAGGGCAACTTGACTGTATGAGTATATCTGGATGCGGTACCTGATGTTGATATCTGCGCAGATTTCAAGGGCATGAAGTATAGCTTGAAAAAACCGTTGTACTAGTTCCCATTGGTACTGAAATTTTGCTTTTGGATCTTTACATACATTCATCTATCCTTTAGCCATTTTGGATTCATCAGTATACCATACAAGCTTCGTTGTTCTATTTTTTGGAGTGCCAGTAAACCAGGTATTTCTGTGTTCTATTTCAAAACGCCTTCCAAAACAAAATTCTTAGTTTTCCCAGTATCACTTTAAAGTCTTCCATTTTATCAGTGTGCTTTTGTAGATAAGCGTTATATTTTGGTAAACAAAAAATAAAAATTGTGGGCTAAAAATGGTACCTTCCATAGGACCGTTTTTTTTTTATTCGAATTTCTCGTGAACTGGTTAACCGATTACAACCAAAATTGATATGCAGGAAGATATAGGTAGCCTTAGTAATTTCAATTACACGTTTCCTTGCATCACCAAATTAACAGAAACCAAATTAGCAGTAATCCTTGTGCAATGATAATACGATTTCGTTCCGTATTGAGACAGCTACATACAAAGTATTTTTCCTAACATCTTAAAAGCGGACCCTTTTTTCCGATGCTTCCATACTTCGTTGCTTGGAAACCTTTATTGGACTAGCTTCGACCAATAAAGCTTCTGACTCAAACATTTATTGTAATTCAAATGCTGCGACCTTGAAGAACAAGTATCAAAACCTTTCTTAAATTGGATCATGGACAGAATTCATACGCCGATAGGAGGATGTCTAACAGAGCTTCAAATATCTAGTTCAGTATAAAGTGTCATGAACATTAGTTCATCAGAAACCATTTAACATATGAATTAAGTCGTACATCTGCTTCAAGGTTTCTGTTGAAAACTAAACATTAAATTCTTATTTAAAGAGAACTCCACTTTGAGGTGTTTGTATTGCCTAAAAACTTCAATGTTCTTGTGCGAATAATTTAATATTCCTATTTCATGGAAGCACCAAATTTAGAAGCCGTGTCACAAAATCATGAGAAATAAACCTGCCTTTCAATCCTTGAACAATAAAAAAAAAAAACAAAAAATATATAACAACATTCGAACAACTTTATCCTTCCACTGCAACAACAAAAAAAAAAAGTATCCATGAGAACGGCTTGCAATCGGATCGACCACAAGCATTATGTTCATCTACTTTTCCATAACGAAAGCCCCAAATAAGGCAAAGGCAAACATGACGCCAATCGGATGCTCTCTGGGACCTGAACAACAAAAAACGAAACCCAAGAAGCCTTAATGATGAGCAATAATCCGTTTTTAAAAATAACGTCTGACCTCGCACCGCAAATCCCCCAAAAACCTCTTCAACTGCTCCACCAATCCTTTGGAAATCCAACTAATATCCCGTTTTATTTTCACTTCCCATCGTTTATCTAACTTATTTCTAAACCAGGATTGTTGTTATTTATTTATGTTTTTTTTTTGCGCGCGCTCAAAAGTCAAAATGTTAAATTTGCAGTTATCTGGCGAAGCTATTTTCACACAGGGAACATCTTCCCAAAGAAACGCGCGAGTCAAATCAACTTGGGGCTTCGTTTTCATATGGCGCACAGCAATGGGGCAATATGGCGGTGGCGCAGTTATAACAGCAACAACACTCATACTTACAGTTTAACCTAACAAAAGCCTTGCCAGGCAATAAAAGGACTTTTATTCGGGTTTTGGTGTTGTAGTTCCGCTGTCTGGTTGGCTGGTTGGTTGTTGGAAAAGTAATTGTAACCTTTCACTTCTGGCCACATTGACAATCGACAAAAGCGTCGACGACGAAGTGAACCACCAGTTAGCTGGAGAGCGGTAATAGCATGCGATGTGCGCGCAGGGGAAATGAATGGTATGTGTGCGGTTATGTCGATGGTCGAGCTGGAAATTATGGGAACCTTATGATAGAAATGTCTTATCCGAACTTAAGAAACGCGGACTGAGTGGGTTGCCTTGTGGTATTCAGTTTGACAGAACAAAATCTATGTTCTTTCGCTCACGCGAACTGCAAAATTTTTAGGTGTGAACGTGAATAATTTATATCGGATCGGAGTTTTCGGACTACGAGCTAGTTATTTGGTTTGGTTCACGAAATATGAGACACATAAAGATATTATATGTTCAGTGGGATTGGGATGAGGACAGAGTGGCGTAGCATGATGTCTGGGTCAACACGATTTGAAAACAAACATGACATTTGCATGAATGGCGTAGGTGATTATGGCGGGAAATAAAACCACAAGAAGATTCAGTATCGCAGGGGCGTATTTTGTTTCATTGGTGGGCCTTTGTGTCTTTGATTAGTTCGGTCACAGTTGATAAGTTTGGAGATGAAAATTGTGAGCCATTTGGACCTGATGTCTCCCATCTTTTTCGACAACTTCTTCAACTGAGTTGTCGGGGACTTATTTGTTGTTAAGTTAGAAACTGTTCATTTAAAAGTTCTTCACAATTCACAATACTGTCACCGTCTGTGACTTAGCATTTTTCCTTTTTTGAGCGTCAATTTTGAACGTATAGGCTAGTCAATTGCTGGCTATGAAATCAGCAACACGGCACACGAACAACGCTTTTGAATCCCGAACCTCTACCTCAAAAAGAGTCTGGATGCAATTGGACCGCAATTCTCCATTCGTGATCCTACCAAAAGTATAAATAAAAAAAAAATTAAAAGAGTTAAAAAAATAAAAAAAATAAAAAACCTGATTGGCCAAGGCAAGTCCAAGGAAACGACCTTCCGAGGAAAAACGTCCCCTTGAAGTGGTTTTCAGCCGAAGCACTATGGTTCCGTGACGCTTTGTTAAAGCGAAATGTTGGGCGCCATTGTTGCGAAACAGGTTTCCACAGGGGAACTTCTTTGGAGCGAACAGTAGAAGCGGCAAGAACCTACCCTAATCCGTTGAGCCTAGCCGTGCAACGACAAGCTTGCCACCGCCCTCTTATTTCCCCAAAAAAGTTCCCCTGTGGAAACCTGTTTCGCAACACATGTCGCAGTTCCTGAATAGCATGGTTGGCATCAAGAGCGTTGTTTAATACCCCATTTTTTATTCAAACAGCATTCCATAGTCTTTGCTCGGGCCCACTTTATGTTACCACACAAATCCATCCCTGTTTTTTTTCAATAGGTCATGTTAGAGTACCTTCGGGCAATTCCGTTCCGTTAAGACTCACTTAGCATCAGCAAAGCTTGTTGTTGGTTCATCTAACCCCGCCGCCCACAAAACTGTCTGGCACCGTGCACAAGTAACTCCATGCGGCAGTTATAATACATGCACCACCAACGACATGTTCGCGAAGAGCTTACCTACACCATCAGGAACTTCTTTCAACTCCCCAATCGCCCAATATGAGAGTCTCCGGTTTTGTATGTTGACTCTTGTGGCACAGCTAAGATAAATTGTGTCATCGTTAACGGCATCTCTCTAAGTGCTGAGATGTGCACAACAATTCCAGCCAAATAGAGATCCGCACTTGCACACGAAGCACATTTGGTGGGAAGACAATTTACAGCCCGTAAAGTTCATGTTTGTCTTTATATCTAGTTTTGTGTTGTTGTTGTTGGGATCTTTTGTTGGTACTTCGCTGACTGCCAACTGCCACAGGAAAAGATCACGCTGACGCTGATGTGGCAGGTGCAGGAGGGATGCCTTCAAATGCTAATTCGACTTTTTTTTACTCTTTTTGCTCAAATTTCCTAAAAGGCAGCAGCGCTCTTCGGTGCTGCTCTGGAGTAATTGTAGTTCGTCGAATCACTTAGCAAGACTTAACAGGGATTTGGAGCTTGCAAAATGGGGTATGTTTCGTCATTTTGTGTCGTTGTGTCTATTTTACATTTAATTTTTGCTGATTAAGTGTCAGCTGGAACATGGTGTCCAATTAAATAGATCCGATTCGATTGGGAAAATATGGAATAAGACAGAATGATTTCTGGTAAAGTTCATGTTACGCCATCGATTGTGTGAGTTGGTTTGGTGGTTTGGAATAGATGCTGGCCAGATCGTGACTCCAGCTGACGTTGACGTTGTTTAATTGACTCGGTTTAGGTCGAATGTGTTTGTTCGAAATGTTTGTTTTAAGTTAAATTTATTGTAATGACTTCTTGGAATTCTAAGTATTTGTATATTTTGGGTGAATTTACCTTAACCAGATGAACTAGGACGCGAGAATATTTATGAGCTAAAACAAATATAAATTTATAAAAAGGATTTTGAAATGATGTAACTTGTACACGATAAATGGTATGTGGAAACTGGTTTCAGAAATGTTATCTAAAATTAACTAAGCTTGTAGAATTTTTTTTTCTCTAAAACCTGCTGTTTTTGAAATAAAAGCGAAAAACCCATTTCTTTGACCTGTGACCTCCCATACCCAACTAACAAATTTCGCTTGTATAAGGTCCAATTTTTTGAATTTGGCAAGCGTTAGCTTGTATGGAGCTTGTATAGGGCAAACCTTCGCAAGCCACACATTCCAAATTTTGACAATTAAAAAATAGCTGTTATAAGGCCTTAAAAAGTGAGTTTACGAGATCTTTTCCAGGCTTGTAGATAAAGATTAAAAATGGCCAGTATAAGGCCTTCCAAAGATGTTTACTGAAAATTAAACAAATAATAATATTAGATTGTAGTGAGCTAATATGATGCAAACTTTATAAAGCCACACAATTCAAACTTTGACTATTAAAAAATTAGCTGTTATAAAGCCTTTAAAATTGAGTTTGAAGCTCTATACAAGGCTTGTAGATAAAGGTTAAACATTGACTATATAAGGCCTTCCAAAGATGTTTACTGGAAATTAAAATGCAAAAAGCTTGTTTAAGGCTTGTCTGTAAAGACCTTATCCAAACTAAATTAATATTTGTAATGTGCCTGAAAATTGCTTTTTTTTAAGGCTTTTTAATGTTGCTATAGCAGTCTGAAAATAGGTTGTGGTTCTACACAAGTTAAATTTTTAGTTTGTAACGGACCTAGCGTACATTCTAAAATTGGGGACTTTTGTCAGATTGCAAAACACATCAATACCAATCTGTATATTCAAAATCAGCCTGTAACTAATTGTTTCCTTTTAAAAAGCTATTCTTACTGGGCCTTAACGGAATTACCGATTTTACGCCATTGAATTTGCTTTAGAAAAACTAAAGTTCAATAAGCCGACTTTAATGTTTATATTCTGACAAGCGTTTCAGCTTTGGCTTGCACATGCTATGTGTTTGAATTTCTGGTTTGGTTTTTGCATGGTGTGTGTCATGGCTAAGCCAAGACAATAATATTGCTCTAGTTATACAGGGTAGGGTCGGATTGCTTCACATTATCACTTGTGTATAACACTCGTGATTATATGTTGTTGGGATGCTTTGAAGTCTGTAGCAATAATTCTTCAAAATGTTTCGTCTGTATTGGTTTTGATTTTTTTTTTTTTTGTTATAATGAGCTGTGACTTTAGGGTTGATCACTCCAATATTCCAAGGCTAAAATCAAATTTTCTGGCTGCATACTGTTAGCCATTACTATTTTCCCATTGTCAACATATTTGTCTATATTAGGAATGATGTTGCAAACCAATTCCTACCACAATGTGGTTCTTGCAATTTTGAACTTCATGTGGTTTATAAGAACATTATTCACGCTTGTTTCCTTTACCGAAGCCAAATTCTGGACAGATTTTCAACTTTTCGCGAATTCGATTCGCAGTCCGATTCAAATCCAAGAATTGTTTCTCCTTATCCTCGCACTGGATATCAATGTCCACATTTCCTCCTGGATTTGCTATTCTGACCCAAAAGCACCGCGAGGTGTGTATGCTGAGATCTTGCCTGAGTTAAATTATCTTACTCAGTTTATTGACAAGGATCCTAAAACATTCTGTATTTTAAGAATCCTGTTGATCCGGATAATTTAACCACCATTGTTCTGAAAAAAAAACTATTGAGGACGCGACGGGGTGAAAGTTAAAATTATTGCACTTGATATTTCGAGGGCATTTGAAAATTTGGCACTAAGCTCTTTAATCGAAATTGCGTGTATTTAATTTCGACTTTTCTTTCGTTCGATTTGTAATTACCTTACGAAACGCTCAATACGGATTCAATTCAGATATTCACAAAATAAATTGCTGGGGTGCCCCAGGGCTCTGTCTTGTCTCCGACTCTTTTCCTTTTATTTATATTAGTTATTTTGCTGATGACAGCACACTTAGTTTTTCATATTCGTTTCCAGAATCTTATCACTGTTTTTCATGGGGTTGAACTGCAAAACTTTGGACGTGCAGTCAAATACAAGGGATTCTTTCTTTAGCCGTACCACTCGAATGTGCAGTGGCCAAAGTCAAAATACCTAAATTTGGTGGTCCAGATATTATCTCCGGCATTTTTCCTAAGAGGTGGTCTTCTACAATGGCAAAGTCACTTTGCAAGCTACTATCCTACTCTTCAGGGCTCGTTCTGAGCAAATGGGAAACCATCTTTTGTCCAGTTTATACCTAAAAAAGACGAATCCTCTTCTCCCTTTTTTGTAAAGTCATGAAAACGCTTATTAATGATCAGCTCAAGAAATAACTCAAATAACAATTTCAAAAGCATTTGAAGATTCTAGCGCAAGGCTCTCTTAAAAATGGGTGATTTCGGAATCAATGTTTCACTCATTATCTTGATTAGAAATTAAAATAAATACTGCGTTGCCCCAACTCACTCTCGAGTACTATTTCGGTCGTACTGTTAAGTACAGATATTAGTTTTTCATCTGTACAACCTGAATGTGGAATATTTTTCCTAACTTTATTTTCCCATCTGATTACGATATTCAAATGTTTATAAGCATTGTACACCATTTAAATAAAAAGTAAGTAAACAAATATGTTAAGTAAATACAAAAAAAAAAACACAACCTTGACTTTAAGAAATTGGAATCAGCGCAAAGTTCTCTAATGTCAAAAGGTTTGCTCGATCAGCTAGTTGCAAGACTATAAGATTCGACCTCAATGCCGTCAACTATCTCAGCAAAATTTAAATCCAAAGAACAAGTTCAAGTTTCATGGGAAATTATGTTCTTAATGGTAACCATTTCACAAGTAACATAAAGATAGTCAACCTAAAAGATAGAAATAAAAATGTGGGTACTGATTGAGGGGTTAGTTAAGAAAAAAAGTTTGAAAATTATTTTTTATAGCTTTCGCTATAGAATCCATAAATTAGCTGTAGTTTATGTGGCTAAAAGGTGGATTCAAATAACCCTAGAACTTTACTGTGAATGAATTTTGTAGCAAGAAAAAGAAATGTTCATAATTTCGCTTAAAGAAAGGACTTTCTGTCTTTTGCTGTCCTTCCCAGTGAAAAAAAAATTAATTAAAACTAGATAATAAAAAAATCAATGATCAGTATTTTTGTATGTCAAAGAAGCGGTTTTATTCTGGTCATCTCGTAAAAAACAGTTTAAGTATAATTGATTTTCTGTTTGTCTACCTCTGCCACCGACGACAGTTAAAAAGACGAACTTAACATAGGAAAACCCATTAACTTTTAGTTGAGCTGCCAACGTGATTGGAAATCCTAAACAAAAATGCATAAAATAACCCTGGAATTAGCCTGGCCAACAGTGAGAGGCTTTTCTATCTAGTTAATTCCATACCCAGTTGACGTTTGCCATACTAAATACGTCGGCAAGGTGCCATAGGACCGGCTATGCTAGCGTGTAAATCGCCAAACCAAAATCGCTATTCTTGAAGAACCGTAAAGCGTGTTTAAGTCCACTTTGGAGTTGTGTTTGTGATTCTTTTTAGAAACACAAAATTGTAAGCGGTGAGGTGCTTTCAAAGGAATTTTGTATGCAAAATGGGTCTGCTGCCGGCTGGGTTGAGCATAGCCAACTGACATAACCGTTGATTCTAAAGTTTGATATGCCATGGACCATAAAATATCATTCTAGACTAGTGGGTATTGTTGCCAACTTTGATTGTTTAAGATAATCAAAACCCTATTTGGGTAGTGGAAGCAAGATTGTTGAATTGATTTAATAAGTAACTAAAATCTGAGGGCTATTATAGTTTTATTCAACTGGGTAGTTGAAGCACTTTTTTCTTCCCCTCTTACCCTTTTTTCATACAATTAAATATTTTAACACCTTACAAGCATAAGGGAAATAAGGAAGGTTGTTAGAGGAGATACTGATGCACAAATAACTTGAAATTCTACATATAAAAATGGGGAAAACAGCCAGGCACAGCGTTCCACATTCGTGTGGTGTGACTAAAGAAACAATCTCTGTACTTAACAGTACGTCTGAATGACGCAAGAAAAAGATATAAAAATATAAAATATAAAACATTAGTGCAGCGCATCCCCCATGTCTCAAAAGGCGACTAAAGGAGAAAGCACATTTAAGCAAAGTAATCAAAACCCAATAAAAAATGGAGAATTTATGTGTCGAAAAAGTTGAGTATGGAGAGCTGGAACGTTGGAAGTATGAGCGGTCGAAGATGGGTTTTGGAAGAGATGATGAGGAGGAGAATACCATCATGGAAAAAATACAGCATGACCAACTTAGCTGGTACTGCCATGTAGAAGGGAGATGCCCCAAGAACCCATGCAGTTCAAAAGGCTATAGCATGCTACGTTTCACCACTAGAAAGAAGAAAGGCAGGTTCAGTACATTACATTATAGTCGCACTCTACTCCGTAGATAAATTGACTGATGGTCCGATCAGACTACTATTGGGAAGCGATGGTTTATCCGAGCCAATGCAGTTGACAAGGCATATTCAAAAAACCGGGAGACCTACTGACGTCTTCTGAGGTCCAAACAGCAAACCCCCACAGGTAGAAGCTTAGGGCAAAGCAGAGAAACGGCACGATTGTAGTCTGAGTCGAGATAATACAAATCGTCGGTTAAAGAAGAAGATCCAAGAAACTCAATTGCAATAACGCCACGTCAGGCGGAGTAATTATTTTCACCCATGTTCTGAGGAAACTAAAATAGCTCCAAGAATTTTTGACTACGTCGAATATTTATGAGATTTATATCTAGAACTGCGAGTTAGTCCATTTCCTCGATGCAAGTGGCAAGTGCCACTAATTGATGGTGAATTAGGGATTTTATTTCGCTTTAATCAAAAACACCGCATTGAGGTTTTAAGCATCAAACCTAAAGAATTTAATTTTATTCTTATTTCCCATTGGACTATTATGAGAATCCAATGAACTTCTCATGCGCTACAAAACATGGTCGTGAATCTGGAAACGAATAAGAACAGCTGAATGTACTGTCGTTGCCAAAACAATTTAAGTTGATTTGGACATGAGGTCATTGATTAATATAAGAAATAGTGTTAGGCACAAAAGAGAGCCCTGAGGAACACCACCATTTATTTTGTGAATATCAGACAAGTATCTATCCAACACTACTTATATGGAGAGGTTTACTAATCGCAAGAGTGTCAACGAATTTAAATTGATTCATTTTAAGTGAAAATGAGGGAAATGTGTGTTAAAAAAAATTCACGACTGGATCGCACGTACTTGCCCATATGTGCGGTGACATCGTCGAATAAAGTTTAAAAATAAGTAACGTTAACGTAGAAAAATAACACTATCTGAACTTAAAAACTTGTCAAAACCATCACGTCTTGTATATAACAACGAATTTATGAAAAAAGTATTTCGAAAATTGTAGGACGGAATCTGATAAAATCCTGTTTTTTATTTTTAGTTTAATTTTTTTTTTTTAAATGTTGGTATGCAGTTTTTTTAGTTTAAAAATATTGATTTTTCAAAAAAAAAATTCAAATTAATTTTAATTAGAAAAATAAAGTTATTCAAAATTTTAATATGCAAAATTAATGTTGCTACCTAGATCTTCTCAAATATTAAATTTGACAGAAATCCAAAGAGCTGTTACCCAGAAAGCCAAAAATTTAAAAAAAACGCTAGATGAAAGGTACTGTTAATAGACTTTTTCGGCAAATTTTGTTCTGTTTAAATGATAGCTAGTACCAACAAAAAAATTCTCAAAAATTTTCATCAAAATCGTTGGAGACTCTTTTGAGAAAAATATGCGTTTCCTAAACGGTCATATGACAGGTACCGTTATTTTTAGGCCTAAAAAAAATTCAATTTCTCTCTTGGGAATGCCAAAAGAATCACACATACCAAATTTGAAGATAATTGCTTAAGCCGTTTAAGCTGCAGCTCGTTATACATACTGGCAGACAGACAGACATTTTTTGCCACTAACTTTTTTGACTTCTCTATGATCGTAATGCCATGTTTGATTGTTATCCCAATTTTTGTTATGTTCACGAATCCTAAAATTGCCTTATAGCCCATATAATCGCAAGTAAAATGTAAATGCTGACGGTTCTACTCTAACTACTATTAGGTATAAGAAACCTGGCAAGCATGTTATAAAATAACACTTTGACAAACACATACGAGAATCGAGATGCCTTCAGTTACAGGAATGTAAAAGTAATTGTAATCTGCAACACACAAAGGCAGACTGACATGTCCCAAGGGTCTTCATAAGTCTTCAACATGAAGATCTGATGATGCGGGTCTCTTTTACAATCTTGCAGTAATTCGCTTTCAATTGTCTCCACATGAAGAGGTACTCCAAAAAAACGAAAAAAAAGCTTTTGTTTCTGTTGTCTGACTCTGACCTCCATAGCTCCATAGTACAATGAGCCATCATCCATTGGAATGCCATTAACAACTATTGCGATCAAGTGGGATGCCCTCCAACACCACAATAATCCAAAACGAATTTGTAGAAGTTGAATGAAAATTAGACTTTCAACTTCACGCAAGAAGTTATGTTTTAGAAATTAAAACGAAAAAATAGGTGTTTCAAAAAAGAAGAATATTTTTTTAATTTTCTATCTCAAAAAACGAATGTATCTGATGCATTGTATTGATTTGGCTTTTGTGCAACTGATTTTGCGCAGCTGGAGTTCGGAGTTGCTCATATTGTTTGATTGATGGATGCAATGAATGAGATTGAGTAATGACAGACGAGGAGAGTTGGTTTTGGTGCCGTCGCGTCGGTACGGTAGGTGATTTGCGCGCAATGATTTAGCAGTTTTTTTTTTCTTTCATAACAATGTCCGGAGGATTCGTATTCACACTTAAGACCTTGACAGATATAATTTTATTTGTTTGAGCAATAATCATAATCATACTGCGTGGATTCAGCCATCTTATTAAATGTTGACATGCCGACTCCACACGATAAATTTCTCTCAGGATCTTCAACATGAGATGAAATATCCAATGGAGTCGCGTTGTTTCGGAGTCTGTTGGGATGTTAACCATTTCTCTCTGCGGTTCTATTTTGACATCGATGTCTTGATAACAATTTGACGTTTGTGTTTTTGTTTTTCTTCTTTTGGGGCCCGATGACGTTTCATCTCATTATTTTTTGTCTCTCATGCGGGTTGCTCTTTTTGTGCGCTTTAAAAATTTAGTTTGCAATGAAAAAGCCTGAATACAGTATTTTTATTAGTTTATGTGTATTAACAAGAGTAAACGAGATAACACCTACACTTTTTTAATGGATTAAATGTTTGAAAATGATAAAATTAACAAATATAAGAAGAAGAATTTCTATCTATTGACTTTTGTCAGAGATACAAACACATTAGCTTGTCTTGCTTTAATGAAATATCAAAACATGAACTGCCCAGCGAAGAAAAAAGAAAATGGTCTGATATTTATGTCAGAGATCTGGTTAGCAATACAGATATTTATTTGCCTATGCATACTTCAGAAGATATATATT
The DNA here is from genome assembly GCA_963971375.1 of Platycheirus rosarum. Lineage (NCBI taxonomy): Eukaryota > Metazoa > Arthropoda > Insecta > Diptera > Syrphidae > Platycheirus > Platycheirus rosarum. Next base: position 122,069,162 of record OZ020509.1, on the reverse strand, counting down.
GATGAATGACATGTAAAATATCAAACATGACATTACGATGATAGAGAAACAAGATGTTAATAGTGAACAAATTCAGCCCTTCTGTATGTATTTTTTATAGCTCTTTGCACCCTAAACGGCTTAAGTAGTTACCTTTTAATTTACTTTGTGTATTTCTTTTACTATTCCTCAATAGTGCAGTCGCAATCGCAATGTCAAAAAAAGGATGAATTGGAAACAATTAGTTCGTACAATTTGGTGGGGTCATAAGGAGTCTAAATTTCGGTTGGGGGAATATTGTGCTGGAGCTTCAGTCGCCATTTTGAAAGAAATGACAATTTTATTTTGGCCAATAACTTCCACATTTTTGATTTCTGACAAAAATAATAAAGGTGAATGGTAACTTTCCTAAAAAAAAATAAAAATATTAAAGTTGAAGAGAATTTAATTTCTTACAAGTTTTACATTAATTATCTTTATCAGAAAATCAAAAATACCGAAGTTATTGGAGAAACAAAAAAATTTCATTAAATTCAAAATTGCGGCTTAAGCTCCAACACGATTTTCCCGAAATCTGAAATTTACACTACTTATGATTCTCCCCAACGAACTGTAAAAGAAAATTGTACGAATTATTTTTTTTTATTTCAAATGTTTAATCCGACTACAGAGGGGTTTTTGAAATTATGTTTTAGGTTTTAAAATAACACTACCTATTATATAGCCGAAGAGCAAATTTTTCTAAAATTGGATGAAAATTTTGAGAGTATTTTGGTCGGTATTATTTAATTTACAATCAAATATCGGAAGGGTCTGCATTTACGGTACCTTTCATGTATTTATAACATCTTTTTTTATTTTCAACTTTCTCGCGAACGGCTTTTTGGATTTTTTACAAACTTTATAGTAAGTAAGTAATTCATGTTATTGCTTATTTCATAGATACATTTTACAGTTTTAATGAATTAAGAAGCTATGGCATTGCCGTCAGCTCCGTTGGGCAGTTAACGTTTTTTAATATACATAATAACATTAAATGCTTTTACTCAAATTCAGTAATTAATAACGTTCTGTATTTATAAATTTCTTTCAAAAAAAGGTAGAGTATCTTCCGGTTAATATCACTCAGTGTTGAAATTGTTTCTTTCATTGACAGCGTTTTCTTTCAAAAATATGAGTGACGTTGAGGAATAAAAAAACGAACATACACTTATAACATGAAAACAGTCTTCTTTGGCTTTCAAATTACAAAGAGTGCAAAATTGAAACTTCCGTTGTACGGGCAACCATTCATTGAGAGCTAATAGTTCGCATCTGGTTTTAAATATTAACGATATCTCTTTGTAACTCATCGAATCGTTGAAGTAGTTACTTTCCATTAAGTCAATCTTGAGTTATGAATATAATATTCTGCTTTCTGAATTACGGACTTCTCCTTCTAGCGCAAATCTTACTGAGGATTCGTATGCTTGAAGGATGCGGTAAAACTGTTCTTTTAAACTTCCTAAGTTGTTTGAATCGAACGTCACTACTTCTCCACAAGCTTGTCCTAAGCTTATCCACCTTAGCGCCCACCAGTCTTTGTTCCTCATTTCGTATAGAGCCATTTTTTTTTTTGATAAACGATCGTATGGAGAAGACAGTAGCTTAACGATGTAGTCCGCCTGCGACTTAAGGGTAGATGTGTAAAGTTTAGTAAGGCCCGTTTCCAAATATAATTCATAGTTTGGTGTATTTAGCGGAAGGTTAAACAGTTTTTTCAAAAAAGAACGATGAAACTTTTCTATCACAATATTTTCGTTATCACCCCATACTTGCGATGCATAACATAGTGTCGATTTAACCACAGCACTAAAAATTTTATACTTAGCAGATAATATGATGCGTTCGTTATTGAAAAATTGTTTAATCAAGCTTTGAACAGATTTGGCTTCCTCATCAAGGTGTTTGGAGAAATTAATAGTCTTATTTAGTTCAACTCCCAGATATTTGTACTCATCTGCTATATCTAATCGGTTTCCATTAAAATTCCAACTACACGAGTTTTGGTCCCGGTTAGATCTAGAAAACAGCACCACTTTTGATTTGTACTTGTTAATAACGAGCCCCCATTTACTGCAATACCCGGCTAAGCGGTTGATCACCAATTGGAGATTTTCGGGTGATTCTGACAGCAGCACTATATCATCAGCGTATAGAAGTACATTAACTATCTTTTCAACTATACGTATTCCTCTTGATAAGTGCGTTACAACATCGTTAATAAATAATGAGAACAAAAGAGCGCTTAGAGGACATCCTTGCTTCACACCAGAGTCTGTTTCAAACTATTGTGAGTAGTGCGAATCATCCCAAACAGCTGCTTTTGAGTCTCTATACATCTCCTTCAAAACATGAATATACTTTGTGGATATACCTAGTTGCGATAGTTTGTAAAAAAGTGCATTACGATTTACAAGATCAAACGTTGACTTGAAGTTGGCGAATAACGCGTATATTTTTTTATATCTTGCTTGATATGCTCTTACAATAGATGTCAGCGTGAAAATATGGTCCACGGTTGAGTATCCTTTCCTGAACCCAGCTTGAAATTCCGAAAGGATGCTGTTGGATTCTACTTATCTTTCTAGTCTATTGGCGAGTATTCCACAAAACAGTTTAGCCAGCACGTTCATGAACGAGATACCGCGATAATTTTCTACATTATTCAAATCTCGCCGGAGTAGAGTTTTTGAAGAATTCGTATGGGATTCCGTCTTCACCAGGTGCTTTACCGTTCTTCGCGAAGATGATTACATCTTGAACTTCTTTCAGTGTTATTTCACTATCTAGGATCTCGTCAGTAGAAAGAAGCTCAGCATACATAAAAAGTAGACCAGATTTTCCAGAAAGCAAAATTTTGAAGTGGATCGAAAGAATTTCGGCTGATACTCCTGCACCTATGGTAAAATTTGTTCCGTTGATTTCTTTTGTCACTTTGCAAAACTCTTTCGAGTCTTTTGTTTGACCAAGTTTAAGTGCTTGTTTGTTGACAAATTCCGTTTTCTTTTGTTTGCATAAATTTTTATAATAAGAATTTGCTTCGATATACCAATTTCTAAGGTCTCGATAGATGAAGTTGGAGTTTCTCATCACATTAAAAAGAGCAAAGGATTTTCTTCGGGCATTCATACAATCATTATCAAACCACTTATTCTTGAACTTCTTACAGTTATTTGTAATGGTTTTTGTTGAAGAATTTCTTATACAAGAAATAAGTTGATTGGAATGTACTTCAACGGACTCAGATAACTCGCTTCAACTTAAAAGATTAGCGTTCAAATTGTTTTGATAAACCAATAGATCATCCTGTTTCCAATTTAATCGAGGCAATAGTTTGAGGTTCCTTTGTTCTGATGACGCAACACTAACCCATTCCACAATAATAGGCAAGTGATCCGAGAAATTCTTACATTGTACTTCGAACTTTATATTTGAAAAAATTGACGAATAAATTTTGTATTCTATTTCCCATAAAATTGCTTTTCCCCATACCTTAAGGTATGCAGCACCACTTATTCTGCAACTAGATATTTGCAATGTATTGTATAAGAGCAATGTGGCAAGAAGACATTACTCGCGTTATATTGTCTATAGGGACCTAATCGCAAATTAAAATTGTGATTGGGTATAAAAATTGGTAATATTTAATAAAAAAAGTCAACAAGCCATAATATCAACATACTTTATATGTATACATATGTAAACAACAACAAACATATTTGGTAACTAACTTTGACGTCCTTACTTTCATAATAATGCCATTTTTGATTAGTTTGAATATTAAGAATCCATAACTTCTACTGTAAAAATATCTCAACAAAATAACGGAAATTATATTTTTTCCCTTTTCTACCCATTATTCTTATAACTTAAGTCTATGTATCTATACATTTCTAATGAGATTTTTCTAACGAATTTCTATGCTTAATTTGCACTTAATTTGTACCTATTGCCTATCGAACTCGGAAGCGATATTCATAACTTACAAAGCAAAACAAAAATCTATTTCTTTAAGGAGTTTAATATGTACATATGTATGTATATATACAAAAAGTAATATTATGTTTAAATTTTAGGAATATATATATAATATGTGTATTTTTTTATTAAACGGTAAGGTTCATATTGTAAACAAAAATCTGTAAATCCAAAGAATTCAATTCAAAATCCTAGCCAATATCGTTCATTGATAAATAAACCCTTACAAATGTAAACAAAAGCTACAAAAATCAAAGATAAATAAAAATTCAGATGCTTTTCAGGTTTGTTTACCATCCTAACTGCCTATTTCTACCCACAACAAATAGTTGGTTTATATAACATATCCTTTTAATAATCTCATGGTCTCCTTCTTTTTCTTCCCGACTGACTTTGTACGTAACTCTAAAAACCGTGCTCTTAATATTCTCTCTTAAATCTAGCGACCACAACTAGCGCCACCATCATGTTGATGGACGTCAACATTTTTTGACGTCCCATAATTGTACTATTGGCAGTATACATATATACAAAGATTTTACTATAATAAAAACACAATTTTTAATTGTTTGCCTGTCTGTTTGTTCCGGTTTATCTCGGGAACGGCTACAGCGATTTAGACGGGATTTTCACCACCCACTAAGTGGCGGTGGGGTCGCTTTTTCTTTGAAAATTCTTGTTTATGGTTTAGACAAGACTTTCATAGACAGATAGCTAATGTATATCAACAAATGTTTGTGTACTAACACGACTACGTTGGTTGTGTTTAATTACTGTTGGTGCTGTTTTCGGGATCCAGAAAATGTAAGGTAAACTAGAGAAACGCCGGCGGGGTCAGCTAGTTTATTATATTTTAAGATACTCTATATAAAAAAAAACATTAAAACCGTAAAGTGATGTGGTCTTGACACTCCAACACATGATTGTGTCTTTCAAAAATCTTGCCTTTTTTAAACGGTTTGTGTTCATCGGTAAAAAAAACACAACAAAACAAAAACCTAAGCGTCTAAACCTAAAAATGCAAGGAGGGCATCAAGAATAAATCAACTGCAACGCTTTACCCCGTAATGCACTCAATGTAATGTATGGCTCCAATATTTTGAGTTCTCGACCAACCTGTTGTATCACTGGCTTTGAAAAACTTAGAAACTAAAAATTTAAATTCACATTTGCTGTTTGGTTATTAGGACAAGTTTTAAAACCAAAAATTGGCGTTAACCGTTTTAAGCCAAGTCAAAGTCTTGCAGCAAAAATTAATAATTTGTAATGGTTTTAAGATCTTGTTTTGGCATTTATCACTTGATCATTGTTTTACAGTTTAATTTCAAAGTTGTTCCAAAATGATGATTCTACACAACTTTTTTCAGAAACAAAATATTTAAAAACATTATTTTTTATTATTTTCTAAAACTGTCTATTTGTTGTCATGATTTTGATTAAAAAATGGCATTTGTCATGCTATCAAGAAATTTGTGCTTCTCACGTAATAATTAATGAATGACGCATGCTTACACAATTTTTTCCAAAATTTGTTAGGCTTAAATATTTAATTATTAAGATTGGTTGTAAATCGTTATATAAAAGGTGCCTAATTACGCAATTTCTTTTAGACATGACAATAATTCGTTTGCTTACAAAGTCTAGATAACTAATTGATCCTTTTATAAACTAACATTTTAATAAGAGGGTAATATTGCAATTAGTTAGTGTAAGTTCCATTGCAGGGGATATTATTTTTTCCTATTTAAGCTAAACTACGTCGACGATATGATGTGTAAAGTGTTGTACAAACTACAATGAATAGATTTGCAACATATCTTTTGGGTGCTTTGGTGCTGTTGTGGGGACTGATCCAAGGAAGCGATGCTAATATGTTCGGTGTCCATCCTTATGTACAGCAGAAAAGAACATAACCAAAATGATGTGCTTGTTCTTAATAAATAAAAACAAACATGAGCCGAAGGCCTCTACTTCGTAGATTTGTCTATCTATGTAATGTTATGTAAAACAAACAAAAAAATAAATAAATTAGACCGAAGCAAGTGTTTTTGATTCGAAATTATTATTTGGCAGCATGGGAAGCTTCATGAGAAGCGCAAGCATAGACCTATATATACTCATGCTCTCCTCCCAATACTAATGCGTTGAGAATCTGCAGGTATGGAGGACACTCTGAAATAACCTTAAGTTGTTCTAAGATTCTTGGCAATAATATTTTCACCTATGCATACGATCAACGCGATTTCAATTTGATGTTGATGCCTTTGAAAGACCTACGTATATCGATAACTTTGTGATTTGTATTTGAATTCAAAAGAGTGTTCCATTCCATCTAGCTTTGAAGTTGTTTTTCTATTAATGTTAGCAGGTTACCATTGTGATGTACTATACTACTTCTCATACCAACGATAACCTTCGTGGTTTTGTACAGCTCCCATGTGTTCTCTTTTCTTTCAGCTCTGAACATTATTTTTACTCTTGATTATATTTTTAAATGCCCTACGGTGCGTGATTTTGTCCGAGGTTTCTTAGGATATCCAGAGAATTCTAGCGCTAGCCCTTCACTATCTCAGTACCGTTTTATATCTGTCAATCGATCATAAGTAAAAAATGACCAATCCACTTTCGGGTCTATCCACTGAACCTTTAACAGAACAAAGAACAAAGAACTGAAGACGTTTCCCTGGTGCACACCAAATTGGGATCTTTACGATGAGTGTGGCTCCTGTTCAGCGATATTCATGGTGTGTGCCATCAGCATGATTAAATAAAAACTTTCAAAATATCGTATAGCACTATATCCCCAGTTGATTGCTGGAAGATAATTTGAGCGATGATCAACGCTGAAAAGCTGGAAGATTAGAATTGCAAGTTCCACACTTTTCCAGAATTCTGGACTTTCCTTTTTCAGAGATTTGCACCGCAGAACTCACTTCTCTATCTGTGATGTCGAACATCAACAGAAGTCAAAGAATTACCGTTCAAGAAAAAAAAAACAATGTCTTTATGAAAGCTGTTTCCAATAGTTCTCTGATTGGCAATATTGGAAAACACAATAAACTATTTGTAAATAAAGATTTTCCGCATCTTTTTCATATATGTTCCTTTTAAAATATCCATATTAAGTTTCGCAAAGGAACTATCAATTTTTTAATAATTCAAATAATCTTCATTATGTTTCCATTAGTTTTTCATTTTCATTCCAATCTCATCTGCTAACAAAACACTATTCGTCTCTTCTTCCTTAGTATCTTCATCTTCACCTGGAAACACTTTCACTCCATCACTGAGGTCATTGAGGTCTCACAAACCTCTTTCAATCCCTGATTTATCCTCTTTTTAACCACATCCAAGTTCCAACCAGTTTCCTTCCAATAGAATGATCCAACATCCACGTGTGATTTTCATTCGAGTTCAAGTCTTTCCTACTATAATAATGACATCTACGTTCGTGGCTTTTTAGGTAACCCTGACGTTGGAAAAACCTCCCGTTTATCGTAATTTTCTCAGTACCTGGTATCGTGATTCGCTGACCTAATAGTTCAATCCAAACCACAAAAGGTCGTGATAGATTTGTTCCTCATTTAACACACAAACCCATTGAACATAACTCTTCTTCCAAACGATTCTCAAAACAGGTCTCTCATAAATCCACCAAAGTATCTTATTTTTAACACGAAGTAATACCTCCGCCATTATGATTCTCTAAGCGACAACTTTGAGTAAAGAGGTCACATCACTCATGATTACTTACTTCGTCCGACTTCCTGCTTCAAAATAATGGGAAAAAAATCGATGTGTGTACATTTCTCCTGGCGAGAGCTCTTCAGCAGAAATATTCCTTCTTTTGGTGTCAGGTAAACAGGTACCACTCTCATACACCTTCAATTGCGACGGCGAAGTTGAAGATTGAAGAAGACCCCAAGGAACGGACGACGACGTGACGCGATGGACGTAAAGTTGATGATCAACAATATTGGCCTCAATTGGGACTTTTGCCGTAAGCTATGTTCGGTGTTCGGTGTAAAGACTTGTCCCAGATTTTTTTAAATTTTTCTTCTTTTGGATTTATGCTTTCATCGTGTTTTTGTTGTTTTGCAAATCAATAGTGAAATTCATCTCCCCGCACCCCATTTGTGGATGTGACTTTCTTTTCTTGAATGTCCATGACGTCGACGGCATGTCCATTGAGTTAACATTAATTTGTAAATGCCGAACAGCTTCGGAGTTCACAAATTAACGAATGCAAATAATTTCAGTAAGTTTATGTACCGTTGACACGATCGCGCCGCCACCGCAGGAATACGTCAGATACTTTTTTTCTCCTCCACAATGTCTACAGATACCAGATTTCTCTGTTTTTTTTTTTTTTTTTTAATCTGGAGGCGTTATTTGTGATTTTTTATTTGTCTCCACTGATATTGACAATATAAACATTGATTTAGTAATTCTGTCTTTAGGTTGGTTGACTTTTATCTTGACTTTCCAGTTGTTTGGTGTCACATCCATAGGTAGATATTCTTTGAATGCGCTTGATCAATATAAGTTCTATACCCTTAGACGGATATTGTATTTAAGTCATGAAAGGGGTTTTTTTTACGCCGTCCGGAAATCCGCCATTATGTAATTTTTTTTTTGAGAGCTATGACGTAGGCAGAGATTTTGTGAAATAAACAAATGTTTTGTAGTGGCAGTAGAAATTAAATTTTCTGTGTTTATTTATTTATGTGTGCTATTTATTTTAGTAGCACCCCGTGGTTTATCGTGTTGGACTGCTAAGCGAATGAGCCTAGGTTCGAATCCCGCTTATAGCCACCTTCATTTCCGGGGTACTGCCTCTTGCGAGGAACTGACAAAACCTCGAAGAGTAAAATTTGTCTCGAAAAAGTGCATCTCATGTAGCCGTTCAGACTCGGCAGTAAACTGTAGGTCCCTTCCATTCTTGCAGATTAACAACACACACACAGGAATGGTTGAGAGAATAAGTCACTGTCACTAGGCCTTGACTCCTCAAGGAGCTGTCGCGCCAATAAATTTATATTTATTTGAGTGTTTATCTGAAAATAATGTAGAAAAATTAGGAAATAAAAGATTATATGGCATACCCTAATTTTAATTTAATTTAATAAAAATTAATAATTTAATTTTGTTTATTGACTGAGTTTGATTTTCATTTTTATTTAACTTATTGGTAATAATTTAAAAAAAAGAACTCCGAAAGATGGTTGCTTAAAATGTTTTCTCCCAATGCTCATTAGGAACGGTCTTGAAGGATCTACCTTAAATTGCTTTCTACTGTTCATCATTCCAAGAGAGGGTGGACTTTAACTCTTTTCGAATCGTGTCTTCAACCAAGTACCTGAATCTTATCAGGGTTCCTGTCAGTTTCAGAAGCTGTAATTAAATTAAAAATCAGCTACATTTTCAAGCATCTTATAAGATTCATAGTGACTATAAGGCAAGTTTAGGATTCGTGAATATAAAAAAATCTTAGATAACAATGAAACATGACATTACGATCATAGAGAAGTAAAAACAAGGGATCGAGAAAAAATGTCTGTCTGTCTGTCTGTCTGTCAGTATGTATAACGAGCTGCAGCCTAAACGGCTTAAGCCATTATCTTCAAACTTGAAGTGTGTGATTATTTTGGCATTCCCCAGAAATTTAATTTTTAGGACTTAAAATAACGGTACCTGCCATATGACCGTTTAGGAAAAGCTTATTTTTCTCGAAAACGGCTCCAACGATTTTGATCAAATTTTTTGAGAATTTTTTGTTGGTGTCGGATATTATTTGATTTAATACCAATTGCCGGTAAAATTCTATTAACGGTACCTTTCATATAAGGTTTTTTTTTTATTTTGGGCTTTTTTGGTAACAGCTCTTGGGATTTCAGTCAAATTTTATATTTGACAAGATTTAGGTAGCTGAATTAATTCTGCATATCAAAATTTTTAATAACTTTTTTTCTAATAAAAATTAATTTTTGAAATTTGTTTTTTGAAAAATCAATATTTTAAAAATTAATCAAAAAAAATTATTTTAAATTTTATAATTACAGGTATATTAAGAAATTTAAAAAAAACTACATACCAAAATTATAAAAAAAAAATCAAAAAACCAAAAATAAAAAAACAGGATTTTATCAAAACCGGTCCTACAATTTTCGAAATACATTGTTCATAAATTCTTTGCTATTAGAGACGTGTGATGGAGTACTTCATTTTTACTAAAGACCGTTAAGTTTTGGGGTTTTTATAGTTTTTATAAGTTAAAACTGTGTTGTTTTCAACCTAAATGTTACATAAAACCTTTTGCGAAAGATTTAACACATTGCTTTGCATCGTTACCAGCAAGGCCTCCTTTGTTTTTCAGATGCGGTGGTACTCCATAAGGGTAACTTTTTTTATTAGTTTACTAGCTATTACTTATTACTTCGTCCGGTTTACTCAGTTCATCGTTCTAAAATAATAATTTTCGAAAAATAAGCAAACCCAGCGCCACCTACGGGTAATTTAAATAGCTTTAGTTATTCTTTTCAAAATGAGCTCCCTGCCTGTGAAAGTCCCGTCAAAATCGGTTTTGGCTTTAATAATAATTTAAGTCATAAGCCTTACTTTTTCATTAACATGATCACTGAATTTTTGAACCCCTCAAAATAAATAAACAGGAAATCATTAATAATTCAAATTAATATTGCATTTTAAAATTTTCAAAAACTTTTTTTCTCTGATGGTTGCCTAAGAACGGTAACCCCCAAAGAATCGTTTTTTTTTCTTCGACTTTCTCGAAAACTGGTCATTCGATTTCAATCAAAATTGATATTCAGGAAGATGTTGGTAGCCTAAGTATTTTAATTTTAAAATATTTTGGAAAACTTTTTTTTTGTATTTTTAATAATTTTCTTAATTTTTTTCAAAAATCAATATTTTGAAAACGGGTAGATGATTTTTTTAATTTTGTTGTTAAATGTAAGTTTTTGTAATGAAAAAAAAAGTTGTTAAATAAAAACCGTTTTATTCAAAAACCGTTCCTACGATTTAAAAAAAATTCACCCTTTTTCACATTTACTAAGGAAATAAAATGGGGTTTAAATTTTTCCGCTGAAAACTATTTTAAGTACTTTTTTGAACAATCAAAAGTCACAATATCGAATAAAAACTTTAAAGTTCTCTTAGTAGTTATTTTTTAAAATTTTATTCGACGCTGTGACTGCACATAAGAGCAAGTACGTGCGATCCAGTCGTTCAATTAATTATATATAGAGGGATGTATTCAAAATCGAACCTCGACTCCACTTCATCACTTAGATAAACTTTTATTTTACTCGTTCTCCATTTCGATGTCAAAAAAAAAAAAACAAAACCATAAAAAAGGGAAACGCATTTCAAGTGCAACTGACATTTACCTTATTCAACCAAAATGTCTACTATAAAGTTGCCACATAAAGACCACATCTTTTGCTGCATAAACTCGCATTAAAACTATTCTGCCATAGACCAAACCATTTACCTACCCCGACAATATCTTCAAGATAACATTTAAAAAAGAAAATCCAAAGGAAAAATGTCCACGAATTAGAATTACAAAAAGTTGGCATTAATATGCCACAGATGCGGCCCTCGAATGCTCCACTGGGATGCTGGTCCGGCTGCTGTGCCTCATTTCTCTTTGCACGGTGCGTGCTCTGATTTCACGGCACTGAACCATTTTGCTAGATCGATGAGTGTAGATAATTAAAGTGCCTCTGCTGCTGTGCAGCACCTAACCATATTCAAGCCAACTATAAGCAATCCAGCTTAAGTTGCAGTTGCAACTCTAGCGTAGCAACTTGTCCATTTATAGACAATGAATTTACGGCAATGTTTTTGCAATTAATATTGCACCTGATTAAGTGCGGAATTTTCACGAGGGAAACATTTTCTAACTCCGATTCGATGCGAAGGTCTATCTTTTGCTGCCTCCATAAGGTGGATGATGTATGCGGATTATCGGATCTTTTGTGGAATTAACCATGTTTTCGGCGGCAAGTTACCAATTGAAAAGGATCTATTCGTTTTAGCCACGATTGGCGCGTGAGTGTATTTAAATTTTACACATAAGCTCCATGTGTACATTGTATGAACAGTCGGCAATGTAGTGTGCTTTTCTATGAACCAGACAAACGAACTTGGCATGGGGGATTCTTAAGGTATTTTGGAAGAAATGATTTCTTCAATTTATGAAAGGATTGATTCAGTAGCGGTCGATGCACTCTGCACTTTGTAAGGGAACATCTATACACATAAGTGTCTGTTTTTAAAATCAAAATAACAGCTTTTTACTTGATGTATAGGAAAGGATATACAGTACTTATAATAAAAACACCATTTAAAAAAATTTTGTCTGTCTGTCTGTCTGTTTTTCTGTCTGTTTGTTCCAGGTAATCTTGGGAACGGCTGCACCGATTTGACGGGACTTTCACTGGAAGGTGGGTGATATCTTAAGGAGTGACTTTGGCTGTGTTAATTACTCACTAGGTGGCGCTGATGTCGGTTTTTTTTCGAAAATTCTTATTTATGTACCGATTTTGATGGGACTTTCACAGACAGGGAGCTCATTTTGAAAGAAATAACTTTTTGTAAACTTTGCGCATTGTTTAAACAGTTTTTGATAAATTTCTGGATGCTGTACGACACTCGTTAGAAAGATTGGACAGATAGAAAACAATTTTTTTCGACACATTAGATAGAGAATTAGGTGAATATTTTCTCACTTAAAACCCTTGCACTAGAAGTTTGTAAAATTGCACCCCAACCTGAGATTCGAATTCACGATTTTTGGGATCACAAACAAACACCTTACCTCCTGCACCACTGCCGCCAGGGATCGCCTGCATTGACGTGGAAAGATATTCTGGGCTCCTCTTCGAGATTTTCAGCAACAGCCAAGTTACAGCAGTGATATTCTCAGCAGAACGGCTGCTCCGCAGACTTATGTTTTTAAATACGGTTATTTTATAAAGTAGTAAATGGTGCAGGGGTGGTGTCATTGAAATCACCAATAGTGCGGATTTCGCAGTCATAAATTACAATGTCGCAGTTGTTGGGTGATGAATGCAATCAAGGCATTTTTTTAATAACAAAGATTATTGCATTATAGCTCGTCTACAATTTTGTTCACAATTCAATTTTAGACGGTTAAGTTATGAAGTGAGTCCGAATTTAATTCCTTCCTCTATATGGAGGTTCCGGGCAACTGCCTCGGTTATGAACGCGCCAGTTACAGGGCCTAGTCGATTTGCAAGGACTTGCGAAATCATTTAACTGATGGCATAAAGTATATATGAAAATGAACGACGTTCAATAGGGAAAAGAGCAGCCTTGTAGGGACTTCCATGAAACTCTGAAAAGAATTTGATTTTCCATGCTTTATAAATTCAAATCGTCTAAGAACTGAAAAAAAACTTGGTTTTATTAAACTTTTATTTGCGATTAAAGGTACTATAAGGCAAATTATGGATTCGTGCAAAAAATTCTAACAATCAAAAATGACATTACGATGATAGAGAAATCGAAAAAAGTAGGTCCGAAAATCCCGTCCGTCTGTCTGCCAACAGGCAGGCACCTCTACAGCCTAAACCGATGGGCCGATTTGCTTCAAACTCTGTATTTAGTATTAATTTGGTAGTATCTCGCGGGGTGTTTTTCACTTTTGCTCTAGGTCGAAAAAACGGTACCTGCCATACAATTTTTACCAAAAAGTTTGATTTTCTCGAAAACGATTAAGATAAAACTTTCAGTGTGCTATTTTTGTACAACAATACATCTTTCAGTTAGAATGAATTTTTCGAGTTTATTTCTATAACGGTACCTCTCATACAACCGGTTTTTTCAAAAGCGGTTTTATCATAAACTATTATCTCGATTTCAATAAGATCTTGCACATAGAAAGTCATTTATAATTCAATTAATATTGCATTTCAAAATTTTCAAAAACTTTTTTTTCGATTTTTGAATATTTTCTAAAAAAAATTTGGTTTTCGAAATATTTTGAAAATGGGTTGATTGAATTTTTTTAAATAATTTTCTAAAATATTTTTCAAAAGAAACGACTTTTTAAAAACTGGTCGAACAGTTTTCAATATTTTTTTTCCTAGATAGACATTTAGTTTTAAAATTTTATTGCATACTTAGTTTTTCCGAGAAAACTCTTAAACTAAATAAAAAAAAAATGAAAGACTTTTTCTAAAAAAAAATAATTTTCTTATCTAAATAGACGTGTGGTTTTCAATCTGGCAATACTTCTTTCGGAGTTTGTGTTTTTGACAACTGTCACTTGATTTATGCTCAGTTGGGTTTGCCATTTCATAATGAATAGACTTATTTCTGAACAAGTTTGCAAATTGTGCAAATTTATTAACAAAATAATGGTTCGTTTCGGTGGAGCATAGTATCGAAGAAGACCCAAATGATTCCATCCGCCATCGCCCCAACCGCACGTCTAAAAAAACATCCTTTATTTACATACATATGTAGCCACTAAGCAATTATCTAACATAAGAACAAGTTCATGCGACCCAGTCGTGCATTTTTTTAAATTTATTCGACGATGTGATTGCACATATGAGCAAGTACGTGCGATCCAGTCGGGCAATTTATTTCACTAAAAATTATATTTTTTGGATCAACGAGGCCCACGGATGCCGGGTCAAGAGCGGCGAATGTCAATAGTGAGAATTATGGGCGCATGATTAGGGAATTCTTATTGCTAAACCTGCGAATTCATCTATCGCTCTCATCATATACGTAAACAGGATGTTTATTACTCCGACTGCAAAAATTTAGATGAATTTATTGCGAGAAATATTTCCCCAAAAACTTATCAGTCACTCGAATCCTGTACCCACCTACGTTCACCACCGCTACAAAATCGATGAGCCTGAGTTCGTTTCTGGATATGGTTTTGGTTTCATGCGGGCTGTGCTTTCCATAAACAGGAAAAATTTCGATGGTGATCCAACGAATGAAATGTTTCTGGAATTGGTTTTGTTATCCATGGCCCACCATCTTTGAATCTCTCTTCTGGATTATTTTCAGTAAATGCAGAATATCTTTGATGCGCCCGACCACATATAGGAGTTATACTCTAGCTTTGGGTGGATGATAGTGTTATAGTCTATTAATTTCTCAGCATTTTAAGGATCGAAGGCTTATCACCTTCTTTAATGGTAGTTTCATTCATTCAAAATTCATTTTAAAGACTACAAACGTTTGGGTCTGGGCCTTAAATTGCACAGGACTGTTGATTCCTTATTTCAACAATGTCTTTTAGGGTTAAATTTAATGAGTTTAACATATTCTGCCGTCAAAGTTCTATATTCGAAGAACAGGAGTTTTAATTAATTATGCTGGATTAAAACTATTTACAAATGTAAAACGAATGAAAATCACTGATTTTATAATGCTTTCTTTAATAAGTACTTTTCTCCTTAAATGAAATCTTTTCTTAAAAATAACCTCAGCCACTGAATTTCAATTTGAGTTGGTGGTTTGACTTTGACGACTGCCTTGTGCCTTACAACTAACTGCTCAGACAGGCACACATGGTCAGAGTATATCTAATAATTATTAGATATACTCTGCACATGGTTGATTCTAGTTTTCCCCTTTTCTTGTTTCCTTCGTTCGTGTGTGTATATGTATTCTGATGGTTTTCTATGTGACTCGGTGTATCAGTTGTGTAGTTCGTTTGTTTTGTTTTTGTCTAGTCACTTAGGCCCTTATATACTTATCGCCATTATTGTTATTTTGTTGGTTAGTAGTTATTTCTTCTGTCTGGCTTTAGGAATTCTTACTGCAGGATCGGCCCAATCCTATATTCATGAATATAAGAAATAATTTCGGTGACCAAACAAACCTTTAAGACTCACAACCATTTATTTTGTAAGTTTCAAACTTAAAACCCTTCTCCCTGACTCAAATGGTCAAAAAAGTCAATAACAACTCAGCGATCAAGGAATGAGTTGAAGATAGTTTGATGCTTTTCTTTTAAATGTATCAGAAATATATCTAGAGAAAAAGAACACTTTTTTTAGCCAAAACAATGAAAAATTAAGTCGGTTGGAAAAAAACTATCAATTGACCAAAGGATTTGTTGCGACCAAAACTGTTCTCGGTCATTAAGGATTTATCCTTTTTCAAGATATGGCTGTGAAGCAATTGGAGGTCGAATATGAATCGCTGAATGTTATTTTTATTATGAAATGGAATAGATACATCTGTGTTACTCTTTTTTTTCTCCAAATTTGGCAAGGCAAACTTTATTCACTTCCTAGACAAAATTGTTTGTCATTTCTGCATCTCCTTACTTGGCCCTCTCCTTTACTTTCTCTAGAAAGTTGTTCATATATCCCCATCACCATTAATTTTGACCTCAAAATACGTTTAGACTAACCTAGGGCCAAAAGACTCCACCACACACTACCAAAGTATATCCTTTTTCTCGATTTACTTTCACAAAAGCAGTGATTGTAAGACCTTTCTGAATTATTCATTTTATTCGGAATACGAACCTTTTACATTCAGCGCACTTATACCATTACCACAATAAGATACTCCAAAAGGACATTACGCATAAGACCGCTCTGCCATTACCAATTGTGGGACATATCTTACCATAATATTCAAATGTCTCACAAATAAACAAGACGACAGAGAATTGCTTCGCAATTCGATGACTTCCATTGTCTTGGGCTTTATCTCTGGTTAGATTCCTTTGCGACAAACACATTCCCAAGCGCACTGCACTGCTACTGCAATGCTCCTCTCGCATTGCTTCCAAGAAACGCAGATTTTTATTTGAACATATGGGGAGCGCGTTCCTTGCCATGGCCAACAATGGCTGGAAATCAAAAAAAAGGTCCAATGTCAAGACAGCCGGCCAACCATATGCAAAGGTACTCCTCCAAATAGAGACTTGAGAGGCTGCATGAGTGTGTCTCTGTCCATTTGCAGTGCATGTCGACTACGACGACGTCCAGCAATTCTGTGTCTGATTTCCATTATTACATGTGCCGCGCCGTATCTCCACCGGTCCTTCGGATTAATCTCAATTTGACCTTTTATTGAGGCTCAAGTAATAAAAATTTATATAACTAACTTATCAAGTGAATTTTGTGTTGTGTGCTGTGTGCACCTTTGGGGCTTGCAGAGGAGAAGTAAAGTAGATCCAAGTCGGGGGAGGGGGGGCTTAATTTATTGCTTCCTCTATTGCCCGTGAAATGTATTCCGCACTCATTGTATTCCAATTCGAATTGCTTCGTTATAGGCTATCTTGTGGATATTTTAATTTTTTTTTGTATCTTCAGGTTTTTGTTCAACAACCCACCAATTACCATACAACAACAAAAATACGAGACCCAAGTGGTTTGTGGAATGATACTTGACCAAATATAAATAAACTTAATCAAAACTCCATTTTGGCTTTGAATGTGTCTAAAATCAATTTGGCCGCATGGTGACCCTGGACAAATTTTATGTTAGTGGGATATCAGTCATTAATCAGTCTGTCGGCAGCACAATGGTGACTTCTGTGTGGGTTGCACTTAAGATCTTAATATGACACAACTTTGGGACGTCAGGATATTGATTTGACTTTTTATTTATTAAATATGGGTTTCGGGAATTCAGAATTTTAGTGGGTGGCCATATAAAAATTAATAATTTTTTTTGTTTTTATTAATTTTACAGAACATGACGTGGAAGATTGGAGTGATTGGTGTGGTGCTACTTATAGTCACGCGGAGAGCTCATGGAATTCTGGGCAAGTCACAGATGTGTGAAGTCGAAACAGGACAGACGAACATCATCCTTGACATTGAGGAGAGCAGAGGAAATTGTAAGTACCTATTCTTTTATCTTAACTTTAATGGACATAAGACTAAATCAGTATTTTTGATGTCAACGATGAATACAAAATTCTCAAATGAGGGTATTTTATGGCGTTATTTCGGATAATCAATACATAAGTGTAAGTAACAAATACAAAATCGATTATAAATTAGAGAAATAGAAGCGGACCCATAGTAGATCCTTGTGGAACTCTGGTTTTAAAATACATAATGTAGGCAATTTAATTTTTGTTTAATTTAAGGTCCTAATGCCGAATATGTTTTTACGACATGCTAAAAGGGTTAAAACTTCCCTTGAACGTACAAAGAGGGTTTTAAATAGAAATGTTGATGCACATTTGTTTTAAACTTCTGAAGAATCATAATCAGATGAAAAACTAGAATTCGGCATTCGAGTTGTACGGCTGAAGAATGAATCTCTATACTTAATATTACGACCGAAGTAGTGCTTAAGGGTACATTTGTGGGCATTTCTGGAAAAATGAAAATTACAGTTCCCCAAGAGGTGGTTGATAATTTAAGCGCAACTCATTAACAGCGTAAATTATGGTATTTTCCGCTTAAGTTAAAGAAAACGGCATTGCTTGTTTTCGACGAATTGAATAACGCATAATTTCTCTTTCTCCATTTGATACTGCTGTCAAGATCAGATTTTATTAAGTTTAAAGTTAAGTTTTAAAGAAAGATTCCATAGAATCCCATAGAATCACTTATCTCAAGTACGGGTGGAGCATTGACACTCTCCGGCAGGGTGTAAGTTTTGACGAACTACCTACGAAAAATATAGACATTCTCTTCAGAAGAAAAAAATGGATTTTTGAGTACTTTTTTTCTTATTTGTTTGTTTATTCAAAAATTGTGTCCAACGTATATGGGCTTGTTGTTTGTGCATCCTTCCTGGCTTGTTTGACATTTTCCCTGTTTTCATCAGGAGGATTGGCTATTTAGCAATGGAAACATACCTTCTTTTCTTTGTCCGGTGATCATATTGACGGGGATGCATTATCACGGCACTCTAGGAGGGATCAGGGGCAAAGAACAATTCAAAAGAGTTTTCGGTTTAGCCATCATATTCCGATATGCGTATAGGCTTGTCAACTAACTGAGTAATCCTACTCAGCAATGATTTCAGCATATACAGATAGACAATTCATTGAATGGAGTCGGACACGGAATATGATACGGGAGATTTTGAAACTATGTCCAGATTTGGGTGTCAATAAAAGAAAAACGCATGAATGATGTGATTATAATCTGTGAATTTAAACCACATGAAGATAAAAAAGGGTTAATAAAAGGCCTATTATTGTGGTAGAGTCGATACGCAACATCATTTCTAATGTAGACATGAGGTCAAACGTTTGCTTTACGCCAGCACCTGATGTAGGCGAACCCCTCCTCCAGTCCAAATAAGCATTGACCAGATCCTTAGAATGGTCCCCAGTCACTCTTATTCGGAGTGATGCTTTCAGTCCACTTTAACTTTCGAACACCATATAAATATGATGTTATAATACTAAAGTGGCTCCCCTAATCACTCTAGTAGCTATTTATACCTATGTTTGTGGCGTAGATATTCCCCTTGCTCAGGAGCAAGGCCTATCTACACCTCTTGTACATCCAATCAAACTATCCTCTTGCGAAGATAGCAGATCAGTTGCCAGGGTCAATTACCTTATTGTTCTTGCATTTGAGTAACCACAGCCACCCCGATACTCCCACTAGGAGGCCTACGGCAATGTTAACAGGCGGAAAACCTCACGTAATTATTAAGGGCTCCTGTTAACCCGTGGTACCTATTTAAAGCCCGTTTCCGAAATGTTGGATCGATCCCATAAGGTCGCTGGCCCAACAGCCAATTAAAAGAACAGCAGGTCAAAAAATCGCAATGAAATCTCGAATTCTTCAGTCGCTGTCCAGCCCCTCCGTATAGTTCACAGCGAGTAGAAATCCGAAACTGCACCTGTCAACTTTAATTCACTAAGACTTAACCACACCTATTCTCTCTCTTAACCAAAAACCCTTCTATACTCTGTTCAAATTTGGATAGGGAAGATAGGACATTTGCCTTTCACTCTTACTGTTATGGTTTTCAATAAGCTATCTCTATTTTAAATCTCTCAAATGGTTGCCATACTGGGCATTTTAAATTGGTATAATTCTCACACAAATGTAGGTATGGTTACCAACTGATTATTCAAATTTTATAAAAACAAAAACATGTAACAAAAAAAATTAAATTAAATTAAATTTATCTTTTTCCACACCACCAAGAGGTAAGATAGTAGGCGCATTTTTTTAAGAGTTCCCCAGAAGGCCCAATTTCTTTTAACGTAAAAATAAATCACAGAAAAAAACGCAAAACATGAAGTAAATTAAATAAAAAAAAACTTTCATCACTCCGTCGACTAGTTGCTGCTACTACTTTCTTCATTTAAGTTTATTATCAAACAAAACAAAACAAAATAAGCTTTAACTTAACGGTTATATGACATGTACCGGTAATATTTGAGCTACAAAAAATTAAAATAAGGCCTCTGTAGAATGTCAAAATAATCGTATGTTATAAATTTGACGATCGACCAAGCCGTTCAGGCTGTAGTTCAAAATACATCCGTACAGACGGACAAACATAATTTTTCATTAACTCAAATACGTTTCTCAATCGTAATGTCATGTTTGATTATTATTTCAATTTGTTTTTGTGTACGAATGCATAATTTGCATTAATGTAACTATATTACAACAACCAAAATATCTCTACTCAGTTATCTTATTTTCGGATCTGTGTTACGAGGGACACCACGCAGTGGTGGAGAGAGCTTTCATCCCCTCCTAATGTAGACAGCAAGACCGTGATTAAAAAAGAATAATGGTTTTGGGTATGATGTTCATACAGAATGAAATCCTCTCCTAACTGATGCTGGCTTGCATAAAAGCATAGATTAATCAACGACAACACCAGCGTTTAATTTTTTTAATAACGATTAACTGAAATTCTTTTTAAATAGTCTTAGACCAACTAAAGGGTGTATTTTTTAGACGTGTGGTTTTTAATCTCTCCAGTCAGCTCGGTCCCTAGCTAGCTGTCTCCAGTTTAGCACGTGGAGTCGGTTGAGGCCCTCTTCCACTTGTGTGTGCCACCTGAGTTTCGGTTTTCCTCTTCTGCGCCGTCCCTCTGGGGTGGATTCGAAGATTTTCCGGGCCTAACTACCTCCAAGTTATAGCTGTCTATGGTGATGTTTTGTCCAAGACGTCGATGTTGGGTGTCTCTTCTTGATGACAGCATATACTTGGTTTTGCCCTCATTAACTACTAAGCCCATCTTTGCGCTTCCGTTTCAATACTCACAAAAACGCTACTGACATCACGCTGCGTTCTTCCGATTATGTCAATATCGTCGGCGTATGCGAGTAATTGGACGGACTTTTGAAAGATCGTGCCTCTGGTGTTGCTGTGAGAGTTCTGCACTATTCTTTCAAGTATGATGTTGAAAAATTCGCATGACAGCGCATTGCCTTCTCTAAATCTTTTTTTGACTTCAAAGGTGTCGGTGAGGTCTTTACCGACCTTGACGGAACAGCGTGCGTTTTCTGCATCGTCTGCAGCTTTGAAGAGCTCGGCAGCTAGGCCATCGGCTCCGGCGGCTTTGTTGCTCTTAATTTTAGATATAGCTAGCTGTATTTCATCCAGACGTGGTGGTCGGAATTGTTGGTCTACACCGCCCAGATAAAGTGGACCATTCTGCCTGACAGCGGAATTCGTTTCGTCATCGCCGTTATACAGTCTACAGAAATGGTTTTTCAATATTCTCAGCATCGACTGCGATTCCACTACGATGTTCTCTTGATCGTCTTTGCAAGCTTCAGTTCCAGCTCTGTAGCTTTGACAGTTTCTTTGTACCTTTTGGTAAAACTTTCGAACTTCATTCCTGCAATAACAGCTCTCCATTTCCACGATAGCGCGTTTCTCATGTTCCCTTTTTTTTCTTTCTGAGAAGGCGGTGTTCCTCTTTCCTCTTCTGCTCGTAGATTGCACGGGTAGTTCTGGTCCTTCTTTGCAGCGCCGCCTTGTATGCTTCTTGTTTAGTAGCGTGTGTTTGCCGACACTCATCATCAAACCAGGGGTTTCGTTGTGGCGCCCGTGTAAAACCCAGCACTTCAGTCGCGGCTTCCCTGATGGCATTTTGGCAATGTTGCCACTGGTTCTCAATACTTGATGCTGGCGGTAAAGGACTCCTTTGGAGGTTATTTGAGACTCGATCGGAAAAGGATCAGGAGATTTCTTGCGATTGCAGCCGTCCGACTTTAATCCTAATCCGTACCTTGGCTACAACGAGGTAGTGGTCCGGATATCCATCATACTTGCATCGATCGCAATGTGGCCAATTGGGTTGACAGTGGATTGATCAGGGGATCCCCATGTCCCTTTGTGAACTTTGAGGTGTGGAAACTTGGTACTAGCTATTACGCCCCGCAGCAAAGTTAATTAGCCTGAATCCGTTATCGGAGGTCGTGTCGTGCAAGCTGTGTTTTCCGATTGTACCACCAAAAACATCTTCTCTCCCTAGCTTGGCGTTAAAGCCTAGGACAGTTTTAATGTCATAGGTAGGGCATTGCTCATATGTTTTGTCCAGGAGCTCAAAAAACATTTCTTTGGTGTCATCATCTATTTCATCTTTCGGGCAAGTGGCCGTCGCGGCTGGCTTAGATAAATTCCAGCCCAATTTTTCCAATTTTGTGAAAATCGGAATCGGTGGCTATCGTGCGACGCGCTTGATGGTCGTTCGGCTTCAATTCTTTCACGAGTTGAATTTTGTAAGCCCGCAAACAAACATCCTTCGCAAAATCAGTAACATGTCTACTTATTATGAAATGGCAAACCAAACTGAGCATAAATCAAGTCACAGCTGTGAAAAAGACCACTCCGAAAAAAGTGTTGCCAGATTGAAAACCACACGTCCAAAATAAACACCCTGTACATTCCAATTCATTTTGTCTGTCCATAAATATGTGAAAGATCTGAAAACGGTTACTGGCGTGCTATGCCACACTGCAAACAAAATTCCAACAGCATTTTCCAATCTTGTCCGTATGGATTTTTTTTAAGGGGTTATTTGAAATAACAAAGTATATGCGAGGAAACCTAGACCATTGACGAGCTTTAGGAAAACATTCGTGCCAAAATTATCACCCGATATTCTCGAAAACGCATCAAAAATCGCATATTTTGCTTAAATAAAAGCGTCCACTTGATTGGACGTTGTATTCAAAAACTAGTTAAAACTTATTTTAAGGGGCCAAAATAAATAAAATGCAATAAGTCACCCATTGAATTACATAAAAAACATCATTTTTTTCAAATATGTACACTAATTTTCAAATTACTATAATTAAACTTCAATCATAAAACCAAATACTCATGCTGCACCTGTGACGCGAGATTTGTATTGTTCTGCAACAAAGTAGCTATTGCAAATGCATCATCATTTCATGTCAAAAAAATACGATTCCACTTCAAAACCAATTTGAGTCCGCATGACGGACCTTCAATGGCATCCGAATCCTGCTCATCTTTAATGGTCTTACCAACAATTACCATTTCAAAGTAGCGTTTCCCAGAGAATCAACCGAGCCAACTCGATTCCTCCAAAAGGGATTATTATTTCGCCTGGTTGTTGTTCTTCTTGTTTTATTTCCTTGCAGAATAATGTGCCCCAGAAGTAATCTAGTCCATTCAATTGAAGATTTATTGCATACCATGGAAATACCTGTTATTAAGTACTCTATTTTAATTCGCCTTTTCCTCAAACACAAAACTAAGCCCCTGGTTTCCTGTCGATCATTGCAAATGTGAGGAACATCAATGGCAGATTGTGGCGGCAGCGGCATTTTGTCAGGCCTGGAGACAGCCTGGTCGGAGTGGCATGGCGAGGGAAGCATTTATAATCTTGTTATCTTGCCATTTGATCTTCTTTGCTGCAAACGGGCTGTATGTTTGCATTATGCACAGGGACGCATCATTCGGTTTCTCAAATCAAAATGATGATCATTCTTTGGTGAGGTGGGGTGCCCCAACAGAGGAAAAAAATATATCCTTGGCCATTTTTCATTCTTGTGTCCCGGCATGGCAGTTTGATGAGATTCAATCCCCACTTTCCACTTCGCTGTTGAATCGTGTAATGCTGGCCCCTCTGGCGGGTCTCATTATAAACATGGATTTGCATTGGTCAACGTTACCATGTTGCCACACCTTAGCTCCACAGTAAAGAAAACACCAGTCAATGAGCTCATTTTTCAACGTAACTCCTTTTCGGATGGCCTCAGGATATTTATGAAGCAGGACCCCAAGGCCAAAAGAAAATAAGGATAATATCTTCTTACACAAAGTGATGCACAGTTCTCTTGGTTGGTGCCGTGCGGATTATAATAATAGGTCTTCGGATGCACGGTATAGCGAAGTAGCAGAGAATGGACGCAGACGAATCTATGATGTGAAGAACTCCTAAGTGGCATGAACATATATAGAGGAGCCTCAAAGTAATGCAGATTGTGATGAAATCGCCACTGATTCGATTGGTCGCGCGCGTACTTGCGCTCGGATGCAGGAATTTACGAGCAAATTATTTTTTGCCAGATTGTGTGTTGATGGAATGCGTTGCACAGTGTGATGTATTACACTAACGCTTGCTAAAGACTGCCACTCCCTCTGGTGGGGGAAAGGGGGGCTAAATTGTTCATGCATGTTGTAAGGAGTATGATTTACTTCTTTACATTTGATCGCCATCGCGCCTATCAAAAGTAAATGACCAAGAACGATAGGTAGTCCGTTGGAAATAATTATGATGCATTAGGAGCAATGAAGTGTTTAGACAAAAAGATTAGGTCCAATGCCCGCGGGCAGACTTTGCAAGCTTACAATGAAATGGGTGTTGTATAAATGAAAAAGATACTTTTTATGGTTTAAATTAAATTATAGCAGAGTAGTAATATAATGTTATATATCATTTAATTTTTAATGGTTAAGGTTAACATTTAATGAATTATTAGTTTTTGTAGAAAATCAAGATGGTTAGTATTTATGTCTTCCGCATTTCTTCAATTTTAAATGAGAGCCTTGCACTTCAAAGACATTGAGTTTCCTTATAGAGAGAGTCTAATGTTTAATTCAATGTCACAAGAGAATAAGTAAAACACTTCTATTCGATTTCGTAACTTTTATCGGACTGATACTGATTCTTTTCAATTCTTCTCTTTTCTTTTGTTCTATTCGAGTGTATGCACATCAATGTGCTTGCAGAAAATGGCTCGAGCTACTATATACCTGTGTATGTAGTTAAAATACTAATAAACTAATACAGTACAATGCTTATGAACTGCTATATACATTGCAATGCGTAGAAACTACTTATTAAAAAAACAATAACTAGAAGTATTCATTTTGTTGAAATATCAAAAAACTTATTACTGTGTTTAGTACTTTTCTTGGTGAATCAAGGTTTTTAGTAGTTAAGGGTTTTTTCTGACGATATTATTTTGGAGTTAGCCAAGTTTCACATTTCAAGTATCTTATTATATAGTTTTGATAAAGATTCCTTAATTAAGGAAGGGCATTCTAACAGTCTGGCTCAAGCCGAATATTGTGGAAGTCTTCATTTAACCTGTTCTGATAAGTATGAATTAAAGGAAACTTAAATAAAGAAAGAAAA
Organism: Platycheirus rosarum; assembly: GCA_963971375.1. Lineage (NCBI taxonomy): Eukaryota > Metazoa > Arthropoda > Insecta > Diptera > Syrphidae > Platycheirus > Platycheirus rosarum. Next base: position 122,043,563 of record OZ020509.1, on the reverse strand, counting down.
TAGCTATGGCCCTAGAATGGAACCTTGAAAAATTCCCGATGTTAAATGAAAGAGATTTTAGAACATAGCATTTTTGTGACCTTCTGCCAAATAGTGAAAGATAGAATTAATTTAATTTTCAATTGAATGAAAAGCCTTACAAGGTCTAGTAGACAAATTGTATGTGGGATTTAAGCAATTAATGCCAAACAAATAAAACTCACAGATATCAATATGGTAACGACCGACGGCTTTGCTCCCATTATTTAAAAAAAATGTGCTCATGCCTTAGCAGTTCCACTTGAAGTTATCTTCAATCGTTCTCTCTTAGAAAGAGAAAGGAAAAGTTACTTTATCACCACAATTTTTATCAAAAAACCAGGTCATAAACTATATATCTGCTATTTCAAAACTATTCAAAAAGATCGTTTATAATAATTAGTTAGTTAATAAGTTATTAAGTTAATAAGTTATTAAAAGAAGTTATGGCTAACACACAATCACGCTTTAAATTTGGTTTCGCCAGATGTTCACAAGTTCAACCATATCACAATGTCGCTTTGGCTTTGACGTTACGTTTGGTTAGTGTACCAGATAAAGTAACGTGACTCAAACTCAAAGCTGAAGTAGAAACTGGTTGAAGTTTTGCTCGCTTTGACAGAAAAAAGAAAAAGACAAAAACCAAAATTTGGAAAAAATCATTCAAAGCGGACACAAAGCGTGTGAAATGTAACGTGACGAAGCCAAAGCTGAAGCGTGATTGTGTTTTAGCCATTATTTCACAATTGCGCTTTGCAGCATGGTTTCATTGGTGGAAGATCAACGACTACCAACCTCAGCATTTTTATCAATTACGTGTTAAATTCTCTTGAACAAGGTTTTCAATGTGACACACTTTACACAGATTTCTTAAAGGCCTTTGATAGAGTAGATCACTCTATAGTAGTTGCTAAGCTGGAAAATAGGGTTTAACTCTAGTTTATTAAAATGTTTAAAATCATATCTTACTGACAGGATTCAGTTCGTAAGAATAAATAACGTTCTTTCGGATCCCATCGAAGTGAATTCCGGTGTTCCACAAGGTAGTCACTTAGGGCCTCTTGTATTTTTAATTTTCATAAATTAAATTCCAAATTTCTTTGATGCTCGCAGATGATCTGAAATTGTTTTTTAAGTATAAGATCTGCTCTAGATTACATTAACCTACAGAAAGATCTATCAAATTTATCTGTTTGGTGTAGTAACAACAATCTTCACCTTAATGTTTTAAATTGTCACAGTATGACATTTACTCAAAGTACTGCACCGATTACTTTTGAGTATAACAAAGAAGGAATTTTCCTTTGTAAGGTAAACGAGAAGAAAGATCTGGGGTTCATTTACAGAAATTCAAAACATTTTTCAGACCCGTTTACTCTAAGATCACTTTATTCTCTTATGTCAGATTTGTGTTCGAGTACTGTTGCACAATTTGAAACCCAAAATATGCGGTTTATCCAACGAGAATTAAAAGAATCCAGAGAATGGCTATCAGGATCTTGCATTGGAATATCAATACGCCCTCTTATAATAATAATTCAAGGTGTTTATTACTAGGCATCCAAACTTTGGAAACTCGACGTAAATATTTCGAGATAATGTTCGCGAGAGATGTTATTAATTATAAAATCAATTGTCCTTATTTGCTTGTGTATTTATGTTCCCAGCCGTGAACTTTGACAAAATCGATTGTTTTACGTGCCCTTTCATAGAATAAACTATGGCCCATGAACACTGTTTAAAACAGGCTAACTCAGTATGTAGCGTTCTTGATTTTAATATGTATTTAAGTAGAGATTGTTTTAGGAAAAAACTACTGTCTTTATTGAACACTGGGGGATAGTTTTTTTTTTATTATTATAATTATTATTATCCAATAGTTTTTATTAAGTAGTCTTTAAGAGTCTTAGTGCTCTGCTTGATGTAAATTGAAATAAATGAAAAAAATAAGCTTACTAAGTACTTTTCTCTTTAAATGAAATCTTCTCTCAAAAATAACCTCTGCCACCGAATTACAATTTAATTGGTAGTTTCACGAATCACGACTACTTTACAACTAAAACTAACTTTTAAAGCAAGCATACATTAGGGATGTTGATTCTTGTTTTCCCCATTTCTTGTTTCGTGCGTTCGTGTGTGTATGTGTTTGTGTATGTAGTCTAATCGTTTTCTGTGTGCCTCGTTGTATTGTGGTTCGTTTGTCCAATCACGTAGGTCTTTATGTAACTCTCACCATTATGTCGTTATTCCTTCTGTCTGTAGAGAATGTTCTTGCAGGACCGGCTCAATCCCACATGTATTTTGCTTCATTTTTATCGAAAGCCTTCATATAAATCGCCATTCTTTATAAAACAAACGTTTAAACAAATTTAAAGACACAAATTGAACACACAAAATATTACCTACATATACTCTAAAACTCTTATGACTCGAAATGCTCGAGGTACCGTTGCTGATGCATTGATATTATGAATATCAATAAATCGTAATTGGAAGTCAAAATCGGTTGCCAGGTTAAAAGTTCAACATTCATGAAGTGCGGCTTAAGAGTAAGTCCTTATACAGGAGGCTTGAGGCTAAATTGAAAATTACTGCTGGTGATGCTAGTATTACAAGAAAATCTTTTAATGGAAGCAATCTATCTGGGTGTTTCGCTAGAGCAATACTTATAAAAACGGCGATAGAATAAGGCAACAGAAAGGCAGGAAATATTTCTACTTGGATTCAATCCAGTAAACCCAAGTAGCAACAGAACCATGCAGCGTTTCGATATGAGAATTATACTCATAGGAAATGATAATTTCAATCCGCCGAATCTCCGGTCGATAAGTCTTCTTTGCTTTTGAATTTTCGAAAAAAATACAGCAAAAATATAATTCCAGACACCTAGTTCAGCTTATGGCCCAGGGATGCTTGTCTGAATTGGAAAGGGCTTCCGAAACAGCATGGTTAGAAGATATTGAATTGAGAAATTATCGTGTTTCGATAGCCTTTTCCTAGAGAAATAGCAGACTAGTGATCACTGGGCCACATTGACATCCACTGGCGAATAAGAGTACCTTGTTCTTTTATTATACCAATGATACAGTTATTCAATCAACATGAAGATGTTGTCCTTGTCAGGCCAAAACTCCACTAGCTTTGGCCTGGTTATTTTCTAGCAGTTAAATTGATAGCAGTATAAAGGTGATTTGCTACATTGCTTTCATTAAGCTGAAGATTGCCTTTGAATGTTGTGGAGGACCTTTTAGATTTTTTTCTTGTCCATAAAAACATTTAAAATGCCTTTCTAGCGTCGAAGCTAAAACAATCACTTCGTATGAATTTAATTATTTGAAAATCCATCCTAAAATTTTCTTTAAACTTCAACCAAAAAATGTGCCGTTTATTCACCAAGTTTTTATCTGATAGAACTGTTTACAAGATTCAAGCGATCTTTTAGTTCTTAGAACATTGTGATAGCAATTGCACGGACAGTGCGGCAATTATTGACCGTTTGTTCTCGTAATAAAATTCAATGACGTGAGCAGATTTACCAACCAGCATAATGAATAATAATTCCCTTGATGTGTCTGAATCCTCTGGGTTTTGAAGTTTTCATAGAAACACCTCAAAGCAACTCAAAAACTACAGACTAGGTAATTGCGTGCCGCTTGTGGTCGGACCTTTATTGTCGGCAAAATGATTGCATCTCTTTCAAAGCACACACCATACCATACCATTTCCATGATCAAGCTCAAGCCTTACCTTGGCCAACACAAAACGTGTGCCCACTGCCAGGAATTCAACATTCAGTCAGCATCCTCTGAGTCCTATAAAAATGCTAATATAAAATAATTACCATTAATTGGTAATCACATCGTCACAACTCATTCTACACAACATCTAAACAGGGTGACCCTTGATTTGTATGTATTTTGTTGTCTTGCCCCAGCTTCGGAGTGCCCATACGAGATCACTTTACAATCGGCCATCTGTACTAGAAGTTTATCCAATTACTTGGAACGCATTTAAGTTATTGGCATTACGGGAGTCGTTCGTTTTCATTATAGCCCTCTTGTTGTCGTCTCCATACCACATGACCATGATAATGATGACGCGATCCGCTCGCTCTCTCCATAGCTCTGATGCAAGTGTGCAGAAGATTTGCGACGCCCTTGCCTCGCAAGAATCATTAGTATTATCTCCAGTGCGCATCCAAATGTAAGTTCCTCCATATTGATGCTGGAACTATGCATCAGCTGAATCGTAATGGGGTTGGCATGCAAACATCGTAGAATTCTAGAGTAGTTCCATAAATTAACCGCCTTTCAGCAGGAATCCATAAAAATGGCAAAAACCAACCTCAGTCCTCCAGAGCTGATGATGCTGATCTAGATATTGCACGCCAGCGCGGCGACCTGGCCAAATGACGAACGCAGCGCCCCAGAACTGAAAAAAAACCAACGCTCCGAATAGTGTTGCAAGTTGTAAGTTGAGGTGATGCAATCAGCTTGCCATCGAAAAGAAACAACTTGCATTTTCTTCGCTTGAATTAACAGCTTGCGAAAAATAAAAATGAAAATGAATATTGGAAAAACGGTTGCATTAGATGGGTGCGCGCAATTGTATCTGAGAATGGATCAGCGAGTGTTTGAAGATATTTTCTGTATTTTTATAGTTTTTGTGGTGGCCATGTTCATGTCCGTGCCACCATCGCCAGCAATTCGCCTGCCATGCAAATAAACACCTCTGATGGAAATAAATCAAATCACTGCATCATAATAATGCTGACTTGCTGCAGGAGCTGTGGCTGTGGTATCAAAAAGTATCGGAGTCTCGTGCAATTGGCCGGACTATTGGTGTCATGATTTTGATTATATAGCTGGAAGGTGACTCTATGAGTTTGAAAAGGGAGGGCTAGGCTGGCTAGTGCTTATTATTTCTGAAACAATTTTTGCGCAATCAACAACAGTAGGACCATGACTATGAAGATGACGACGACAACGACGACGACTACTTAACAAACGGGAAGTGATCGTGTTTTAGTGGCGGATTCCATGTACAGCTCGAAGGTATTGGAAGGAAAATTGTAGGCTGGTAGCTAGCAACCGTTGAAAATGCGATTTATGGCTTGTTAAGAATATTACGCAGAAAAGAAGAGCATTCAGGCTTGTTTAGTGTGGCGTTTGTGTAGTTGCATGGAAGGGTGGAAGAGTAAAGTTGATTGTAGATTTCTGTTTGCTGCAATTTGATACATTCCGTTTCTTCTAATCATGCTTATAGAAGTCAAGATAGGCTGCTGTTCTTCATCCAATGTGACGTAATTAAATTTCATTTGAGGAACATTTTGGAATTCTTTTATTATAGGGACTATCTATGAGGCACGTTTAGGATTCGTGAATATAAAAAAAATTGAGGTGACAATCAAAGATGACATTACGATCATAGAGAAGCCTACAAAAGTCAGTGACAGAAAATGTCTGTCTGTCAGTCTGTCCGTCTGAATGTATAACGAAAAATTGAGGTGACAATCAAAGATGACATTACGATCATAGAGAAGCCTACAAAAGTCAGTGACAGAAAATGTCTGTCTGTCAGTCTGTCCGTCTGAATGTATAACGGCTAAAACTATTACCTTAAAATTTGGTGTGTGATTCTATTGTCAGAAGGCTTTTTGAAATTTAATTTTTAGGGCTAAAAATAACTGCCTTATGACCAATAAGGAAAGGCTTAAATTTCTCGAAAACTGCTCCTTTAATTTTAATGAACATTTTGAATTAATTTGTACGCTAAGCTATCATTTTATCAAAACCAAATTTACCGGAAAAGTCTTATAACGGTACCTTTCATATAAAAGGTTTTTTTTTAATTTTTGACTTCCTCCGTAATGGCTCATTGGATTGCTGTACAATTTTTTTATTTGAGAAGTCGTAAGTAGCCAAATTAATTCTGCATACTTAAATTATGAATAAATATTTTCTTTCTATTTATAATTGATTTTGAATTTTTTTTTTATTAAATATTTTTTAAAACTTATCAAAAAAAATATTTTAAAAATTACGATAAACTGTACGTTAATAAACTTAAAAAAAAACTGCAAACTAAAAATCTTAAAAATATTTTTTTTTTTTTTTCAAAAAAACTAATGAACAACAATTCTTACCGCAGTTTTGGACTTGCATATGGTTCTCCAAATGTGGTCATTGCAGTGCTCTTTAGATTCACAAGGTGCAGAGTTTTTTAGTTCTGGTTAGCTTTCACTTGTCTTTAAGTTATCACCCCTTCTAAGGTCTGATATTTTTATCTGTTTGGGACGAAATATCTGATCCCTTAAATATATCCTATACATACTTGTTACCATACAGATGTCTGCGTCGGTATTGAAGAAGCATATTGACCATTCGAAGTTCCTGAAAAAAAATATGATCCAAATTGAGTGATCTAACATGACATCCCTTGAACTTAATTGTAGAAAAAAAAAACAAAGATGACATTACAGGGCATTTAAAGATGTATACTTAATTGCAATTTAAATCATTAAGTATCAGGTTTTTCAACAAGGACGTTACAAAAGTAGAGCGACAGAGACAGCAAACGACGCCATATTTCTTACCGCTCTTTTAACATTTCTCTTTAGTAAGGTTTGCCATTTCATGATGGAAAGATATAAGAGCCAAAAACGAATTGAAATTATTAAAATTTACTACCGTAATACCGAACTGAAGCCGCTTGACCACCAGAAGCGTCGTATGTTCGTGAATTGGGCTGAGCAACAACTTGAAAATGATTCGGATTTTCATCGAAAAATCATCTTCAGCGATGAGATTCATTTCTGACTGAATGGCTTCGTCAATAAACAAAATATTGGGTATTGGTCAGGCAGCAATTTACACGTACTCCATGAGTCATTATTGCATCCCGAAAAATTACGGTTTGGTGTGGCTTATGGGCCGGCGGCGTCATTGGGCCGTACTTCTTCCGTGATGATAAAGCCCGGCACGTTACTGTGAATGGGGATCGCTACCGTTCAATGATAACCGAATATTTTTGGCCCCAATTGGATGATATGGACTTAGAGGACATGTGGTTCCAACATGACGGCGCCACAAGCCACATAGCGAATGTCACAATCAATTTATTGGAAACCAAGTTTGGAGAATGTGTTATCTCACGAAATGGTCCAGTCGCTTGGCCGCCTCGGTCGTACGATTTGACGCCGTTAGACTGTTTCCTGTAGAGCTACGTCAAGTCTATGGTCTATGCCAACAAGCCAGCGACGATTGATGAACTTCGTACGAATATCGAACGTGAAATTGCAGCAGTATCGGCCGATTTATGCTTGAAAACCGTCGAAAATTGGGTTCAGCGTCTGGACTTCTGCAAGCGTGCCCGTGGTGGTTATGCAAAAGAAAACGAGTTCCATACATAATGGCATCAAACTTTCACAAGAATAAAGAATTTCATTAATATCCGAAACCAATTTTGTTTTATTTAAAAAAACTTTTGTAGCGCTCTTATTGAAAAGCCCTTTATTAACGTGTGCTTAAAGCGTAAGCTCTAATATCAACGCTAAAACCTGAAATACAGCGTTTCCGTGGAGATTGGAAGTTTGAAGCTCTAACTACCTCAAAAGTCCTATTTGTCAAAACTTTGTGATCCACTTAAAGGCCCTAGGGAGGTTCATCAAAACTGTTTTGGAAAGTAGCACTGGGATTTTCTTAAAAGAACATCCGTTCGAAAAGTAGAGTTCCTTTTGCAAAGGCATACTCCTTTAGGTTCCAATGCTTGAAATTTAATGACCTATAAGGAAAAGAAAGGAAGTCTTATAAAGACTCTCCTGCTTCACTACATCACCTTAAGGCTTCACCTGTATGCTTTACCAGGCTGATCTGAGTACGCTAGTCTCCCGTTTTTTTTTTTTATCTGAGCCTACCTAATTGCAGGAGTCGTTTTTATTTACTTTTAATTTTCTGTTGCAAAAGTTTCAAACATGGTACCTATGCTATGGCTTTCCAAATTGGGTTCTCAGGGCATCTTCCTTTTACATGGCAGGTTGGTCAAGGGTCAAGCTGTATTTTGTTCATCACGTTTTCTTGTGTTTTCATGTTCCTTATTCTGCCATTCTCATACATCTTGTATGTTGTCCAACATTATGAACCTTATGTAAGCACTGAACGTATAACTGCCGTGCAGAGCCTTTATTACAGCTTGGAGACCATTTTTCAATCACTAAAAATTGTAACATTTTCTGGAAACTTCATCAGCTACCTTACGCGATTCTTGATTTTTTGATCACAGATTGAAGATATCTAAACTTTCCTGATTTGAGAAGAACTGTTGCATTCAAGACATGCAAAGATATAAAATCTTCACTAATCATGGCTCCTGGCTTAGCTATAAATAGTAGAGATGCAGTTGAAAAGACTTTTGCTTGCTCACCTAGACATAACGGGTTCAATACTAGGGTTGGGTAACATTTTTTCTCACTGCTTGTGCAAAACAGACTTCCCCAAAAAATTCTTTCGCATCTTTCTAAGTTTTGTTACTATTTTAGTGTTCTGCATTCTAAAGTACAATGGGCCGTAATTTTAGCAGAAATTGTAATACCAAGGCTTCAAGACATTTCCCACACCAACTTTAATTGGGAACTCTTCGGTGATATCTTGACTTGCTCGTTCATCTCCATGATTATACACACGAAGTTTTTTGGAACTCCACGCCTTAGAATATTTCAAACAACCCCTCGCTATTCCTTTTTTCGAGTTTTCGACTGCACAATTGTGATATCATGGATTTCTTCGTTCTAAGATGTAGCTAATGGAAATAGCCCAGGAAACTAGTCATTTAAACGTTTTCAATTTTCAGGGGTCAACCTGGTGTAACCCACTAGTAGAGCCTTAAGACGAAGCAGTGAAGTTGAAGAGTTATGAGATCCAAGTCGCGATCATAACAAGCGTCACTTGTCGGTTCAAGAGGAAGCAGAAAAAAGAAAAAGAAGAAGGAGAAGAAAACGAAGAAGAAAAAGAAGAAGAAGAATCAGCAGAAGATCTCTTACATGAATGTGCTGAGCCAAGCTACCTGAATCATTTTTAGTAGCTATCAACAAAACTCTGCCCTTCTAATTCAAAAAATTAGAATATCATCAAAATCTATGAAGTGATAATGGTTATTTAATTTCCAGGAAATTAGCAACTCTGAGTTATGATATTTCAATGGTACTTCCACGCCCATAGATTCCTTAAACACACAAAAAGATAGAACTTCCATTTTAAGTAATATTTCGTATGTGATCGACACTCTGCGTACAGGTTTTCTTTTAAAAGAGTTATGACAACCCGGAAACTTTGTGTGCCAAACAAAACCATCTAAACAAACTCCACTTCACTTCTTCAATAATTATCTTCAGAATGATAATCCGATTTCACAGAAACACCAACCCCCAGGGGCGCAGGCGAACCCAAAAGCACTTTGCTTTGTTAAATATCGTAGATTCATTTTATTGCCAATCATTTCTGCCTCCATTAATTTTAATAAATTTTCTTATTGTTCACTCAAACAAACACGCAATGTTTACCCACGTGGGATCTTGTATCTTGAATCACCGCCAGCGGTGCTGATTTTTTTTTTCGCATCTGTAAGCCTATCATTTAAAAAAAAAAACAATCTATAAACTTGTTTCCACTGATCCAATGATTAACTTTTATTTTTTGTATTTAATTTCAGATGTTGGCCAACAAACAAATCCACCAGAGCTTCCAATCTTTGGTGATCCGTTCACGGAAATCGCTCTCGATCTGGTATTCCCAAAGGGTAATCCGACATTTTTGCTGAATGGCAAGAAGCTGCAGCTGTTGCAGCCACTCGACCGAGATGAGGAAAATCTCAGCCATATTGTGTTCCAGGTGAGAAGATATGTCATTTAAATTAAGCACAAACATAGATACTCTGGGTTGGAACTAATAAATACACCATAATGGACATAAGCTGTTTCCAATATTATGGTATTGGAATAGAATTTATTAAAAAAAAATAAAAACTACGTCTCACATAATGTGAGGCATGTATATGGAGCCAAAGCTTATGTGGCCTTTTAGATAAATGTTGCTATGGGTTTGACAAGGCATTCGTCGACTTTATGGTGCGCCAAAGGCTTGAGGCTGGTTTTGTGATCTTATTTGAATTGAGCTAAGCATTGAAAAGTGTCAAGATGTAAATGGTTGAAGTATTTTATTGAAATGTATTTTTTTTTTGTCTTATTAGTCCATGGTCCATTCAAATTGGTAAAGGCATCGTTTGGTCTAATGACTTAATAAATTGAGTGTGGCACGTTTGATTCGACAACGACGTTGTAGCTGAAGTTATTTATTGGAGTCCTAATGGGGGAATTTAATTGAAAATCGATTAAAATTTATGTCCGAAAGTGGAATTTTAAAATTGTTGTTGAATATGAATTCGGAAAAAGTTGATCTGATTTCGAAGTAGATTTAAGATTCTACATGATTTTTGTAGGAAATTAGGTGTTGATTGAAATGACCATTTGAGTTAAACTAATGTTAGTTTAATGTTTATTTTATGCAGATGACGCAATCAGGTTTTGTGTATTAGGTGAAGATTTAGCTGAGATCAATTTTTTTATTGGAATAAATGAAAGAAATCTCTTTTAATCTGCCTGGCCTGAAGGAGTCTTTAGCGATGAACCAACATTTGGTCCTTCGAGCCGGAAAAATGATTTCCTCTATAGGTGATTTTTTTCATAAATATAGTCGCTCTTTACGTTTACAATTTTTACAAAGGGATTTTTCCTTGCCATTTTGATCTACAAACATTCAAAACCAATGTTAATCGTCACCTCCTATCTCTCCCCTCCCTATCTTCCTAATGCCCGCGCAGTGTGTTCTACATTAAGAGGAAAGTCCCTTCTGTGCGCGTTAACTATAAAAAAAAAGATTTTACGCAGTTTAGTTTGTTCAGCCTTTTCTGGGACTTTAATGAATCCTTTTTCTTCTGTCTTAGAAACCTTGTTAGTCTATTCCGTGTGAACAGCAACACCATCTTCCGTTGTCAGAGGCTTCTGGAGGAATCCATCAGTACAATCTGGGCATGGAGGAAGGTAAATGTGAAGCTTACTTACTTACTTACTTAGGGGACGCTACAGTTCGGGACGAACCTGGGCCTCGACCAACATGCCTCATCAGCCAGCTCGGTCTTTGGCTAGCTGCCTCCAGTTTCGCACCCCAAGTTGATTCTGGTCGTCCTCCACTTGAGCGCCCCACCTAGGGCGAGGTCTTCCTTGACTGCGTCTACCATCAGAGATGGAATAGAAGATCCTGCGATCCAGAGCATTGTTGTCCATTCGCTCTACATGACCTAGCCATCTTAAACGTGATATGCGTATTTTTTTGACCAGGTCAATGTCGCTGTACAGCTCGTATAGTTCTTGGTTGAACCTGCTCCTCTAAAGCCCGTTAACGCAGATAGGGCCAAAAATCTTTCGAAGAATCTTACGCTCGGGACGACTAAGGATGTCTTCATCCGCTTTAAATAGAGTACATGCCTCTGTGCCATAGAGCAGGACGGGGACTATTAAGGTTGTATACAGAGTCTCCTTTGTCTTTCGAGAGAGGGCTTTGCTACTCAATTGTCTTCCTAACCCATAGCAACAGCAATTGGCAAGAGTTCGACATTATCAGAGTAGTGTTTTGAATGTAAGTATTTTTAAATGGTAAGTGAGTGATTTTGTGTAGTGCCCCGTGGCTTAGTGGTTAGTGTGTTGGACTGCTAAGCGAATGAGCGTGGGTACGAATCCTGCTCATAGCCACATTCTTTTTCGTGGTACTGCCTCTTGCGAGGAACTGACAAAAACTCCAAGAGTAAAATTTGTCTCGAAAAAGTGCATTTCATCTAGCCGTTCGGACTCGGGGGTAAACTGTAGGTCCCTTCAATTCTTGCAGATTAACAACACACACACAGTATAAGTCGCCTATTCTTATGTTCGCGGCTTAATAAATAATTTCTTTCACGTGTACGTCTACACTGTTGAAGACAGGCTAGCTGTTTTGGCATTAAGTAAAACTCAAGTTGGAGTAAATTCTGATTTATCAGAACTTGCTTGGTGCCATTTCTCTTTTTCCATCATGGTTTCGTCGTCTATATAGGAATAATATTGCTTGCCCAAGCCTTCTCCAATATGGGTAATGTTCCAACACAGACTTTAACTTCATTCATTCATTCATTCATTATAGTTTGATTTACAGGAGTCCAAATCTCGTCAGTAATTCGACTTGTAACGAGTTTGATGCGCCGCGTGATTCCATCTCGAAAATTGTTTCCCTTTGTCCTCGCACTAAATTCGTTATTGCGGGGAATTTCAATATACACAATCCCAATTGTCTCCGCTATTCTGTCGAGCTCTTTTCCGGGTTACATCACCTTACCCAACTGATCGATGTGCCAACGCGAATACCGGATGTTGCTGGTCAAGCCGCCCATATTCTTGACTTTATTCTTACTTCTAACCCCGATAAATATACCATTAGTTTAACTTCTCCATTTGGCACTGCGGATCATTGTGTCATTTCAGCTAATTTCTCGTCCTCCACAAGGACCGTTTGGCAATATGAGATAGCCAACTGGGACGGCCTGAATATTTTGTTCCGAAACTTTAACTGGTTACTATGCTTCCTCAATTGTGACATTGATGCCAGTTCTGAAATGATCACAAATGACTGATGAAATTGAAATGATTCTTATAGGGATGCGTGCTTTTATTCCTAACAGATTAATCATCATCAAGCCTTAAAAAAAATCCAAGGCGATTACGAAAAAAAGTATCTAAAATATTAATTCCATCAAGATGTTATTTTCTAAAATAAACTCTTATAATCTTCAAAGCTTAATGCATGGTTTCCGCACTTATTGTGAAAAAGCGTGTAGGTACTGTACTTGCACACTTTTTCTCTGCAGGTGGCCAAAAAAAACTTGACAATCCTTTAGACTTTGAAGTCAGAATAGAACAGAACACACATTCCTTCCTTTTGCAACACGTTTGAAAACATGTTTGTCTATAAATCACTCTAACATTCAACATTTTCCTTCATTTCAGGTGTCTTGTACGATAAGATCGTCGAACAAGAAACGTAACATTCCGATCATTGTGCGTGTGTCAGATGTCAACGACAATGCACCACGATTTATGAACACACCCTACGAGGTTACGGTAGCCGAGGTAAGTGATATTAAATTAATAATATTTTATTCACCATCGCACTACAGAGTGCGCTGAGAACAATCAATCTCAGTTGCAACAACAACACCAACGACAACTTGATCCGAAACAAATAACAACCTTAACACGACAAACTTGTTGGCCTATTTTTTGTGTTTTTTTTACTGAACCCAAACTCCCAGACTATTGTTGCATTTTAGCCCACGGGCGCCCGCATTCTCTAACACCAAGCACCACACAAACTCCAAAGCTAAGCCCAAAATAAGATTATCAACCAATTTATCTTCGAGATAGTTATTTAATAGTCAGCACGTAGGCTGCAGTTGATCCGAATTGGAAATTCCTTTTGGCAACAAAACGACAGCCACAACGTCTGTCCATTCGTCCGTTGGTTCGTCGTCGGCGAGAAAATGGATCAACTTGTCCCTCGGATCACGAACATGTAAATCGAAGGTAAAGTAAGTGTGCGCGCATGGCACACGATCTTTTGGATATTCGATTTGGATTCAGATTCGGATGCAAAGCTAATAAGCGTAGCTTGGGATTGCGATTGGACCATATTACCAAGATCTAGGGATCAGGCAGCTCGTGGCTCAGGCGCACCGATAGACTCAGATTGCATAGATTACGATGCGAGGTTGTGCTCCATCAAAGGCGGCCTCTTCGCGATATTAACGATTGGTTTTACATTTCAGCGGAGGCAGTGTGTGCGGCAATTGACGTGACATCGGTGGGGTTTTCATGGAAAGGAAAGCATATCCTTGTTGGTGTGTTCTTTTGGGTAAATAATCGTAGACGTGTAGCTAAAACGCAATCAGCGTAAATCATATGCGGACTCAAACTCAAAGTCGGCAACGAAGTCAAATTGACAACGAAAGTGACAGGAGGAATAGAATCTGGCATTGGTGCTCGGTGGTTTCCTTGGTATTCGGACAAAAGTGAGGGATGATAATGTGTAATGGAAAAAGCAATCACGTTGGGGATTGTGGGGCATTTGCATCGTATTTCATGAATTTGCTTAAGGTTTTGTATTGTTTGCTTTGTAGTGCATCAACGCCCACTTGGATTTCAAGGTTTGAAGGCTTTGCAAGAGGGTCTAGGTGAATAATGTTAAATTGACTTTTGAAAGTCTGGGTAAATTCAAAGAGAAGATGTCAGATAGAGAAATTGAATTTATTTTGAATTTTTTCCTGATGATTATATTTATTTCCAATTACTTTGGCTAAGGATGTTCTATATTATAACGCTATATGGAACTTTTCCGGGCTTAAAAACAACTGGTAAAATAGTAAAAATTCGTATAAAAAAAATTGTAAAAATTGCTGATGAATATAGGAATTTAAAAAAAATGAGAACAAGAAGATCCAAGTGTCCCGTTGTAGTTTTTTTTTTAAATAAAAAAACACTTAACACTCTTGCGTTACAGGTTTCAAATAGCTTTTTTCTTTGATCATTTTTTTATTGATTAATTTCATCTTTAGTCCATAGCTATTAATGTTAGGGAGAAAGTTGGGATTAACTTGGATTTTGTTAGAAATCTTAAAACTTCTAGAAATGTAATATTTTTTTAGTTTTATAATTATTTGCTTTAGTTTATTAGGTTATAATCATCTCACTTAAATTTAAGTTAATAACAATAAAAACAGTGAAATCTGAAACGATCAAAATGCCAAAACTGTTTCTAACTTTGTAACATAGTATCAGTATAAAATTATCCATTGTAGTTAGTTTATCAAACTCTTTAACAAGTTTATGCTCTTTTTTATCAACTTCTGCAGTTTCCAATAGTGAAACATTTACATTTCACACCGTTTTTTCAAACAAGTGGAACAACACGATATCTGCATTATTTCAATGTTATTTTTCGTTCAGTTTTTTTCAGCAACACCCAAATATTATTCTAGTTGTTGGAAAAATAAACAACTTTTATTGATCACTATCGCAAGAAGACTGACTCTCTCAGAATTCAGAATACAACAACGATAAACTTAACGAGCTTTCAAGAGCTTTCAAAAAAGTGAAAATAACATTGTTGTGGAATAGGTTTATTCTACATAAACTTTACCTTGTGCTAAGTCGGGTATTATTTGGGAGTTTGTAAGATTTTAAGGAGTAGGGATACAAATCTCTCCTAAAAAAACAAAACTGCAGAAATCTTCGGAAACGCGTTGAACAAAAAAGCTTAATACTGTTTTTTTGCACACAGATGAATGCGGGAAACTAGCTTTATTTTCACTTCGAAGCGAAGTTGAAGTTCGTAGCTTTTGTGAGAAAATGGGTAACAAACCTAATCCTACTAATATTATGTGTATATTTGGATCTTTGTTCAACAATCACTCCTCAACGGCTTAACGGATTTGATTGAAATATGGTTAGTACATAGTTGGAAATGCTGAATTAAAAAAAGGTTAATTCTTATCCCGAAAAAAGCGTACGGTTCCTGGGTGAGACGTTTATTTTTTGATTTGTTATGTTTTCATTTGCTATGAAAAGATGCATGGTTCCTTTGGGAGAGATCAAATATTTTAATACTTTTTGATTTAAATAATAAAAAATGATTTCTACTGAAGTCCACGAAGACGAAGTCACGGGTCGAAGTTTATGATTTTATAAATGATAGATGGTGACTACCTCCTTGAATACAGTAGGGCTAACATCATCTTCTGTTTCTGAGGGCTATCTTTTTTCGTTAGCTTTGAACACATCTGGACTGAGGTCTTTCAACAATTCGAACAAATTAGCTCGTCATTTAATTATATCGAACGAACTAAAAACTATCAAAACCACAATACTTTTGGTTTTTTTGTAAAAATGAAGTACGCCATCACACGTCTTACACAACAAAGAATTTATAAAAATATTATTTTACCGTTAATAGACTTTTTCTGTAAATTCTTCTAAGATCTAATCAAATAATAGCCAATACTAGCAAAATCTCAACAATTTTCATCAATATCGTTGGAGCCGTTTTCGAGAAAAACAAGCTTTTCCTAAACGGTCAAATACCGTTATTACTGTTATTACGTTAGTACCGTTATTTTTAGGCCTAAAACTAAAATTTCAATTTCCCCTCGGGGGAATGCCAAAATAATCACACACACTAAGTTTGAAGACAATCGCTTAAACCGTTTAGGCTGTAGCTCGTTATACATACTGACAGACAGACAGACAGACAGACAGACAGACAGAGACAGACAGACAGACAGACAGACAGAAAGAGAGACAGACATTTTGTCGATCACTTTCTTAGACTTCTTTATGATCATAATGTCATGTTTCATTGTTATCTCAATTTGTTTTATATTCACGAATCCTAAACTTACCTTATATTTAGTCCCTATAATCGCGAGTAAAAATAAGTAACATTAACACTGAAAAATAACACTATCTGAACTTAAAATAAAATGCACGACTGTGCGGTCACATTGTAGAATAAAATTAAGGAAAATTAAAGTGAACATCAGAGCATTTATTCACTTTTTGTGACTTTTGATTGTTCGAATAAAGTACGTTAAATTGTATTGGGTGCCAATAATTTAAACGCCATTTTATTTCTTAGGAAATGTAAAAAAGTGTGAATTTTTTTTTTTTAAATCGTAGGAGCCGTTTTTAAATAAAACGGTTATTTTTTAACAACTTTTTTTAAAAAAATTAAAAAAAATAGTTCAAGAATACAAATTTAAGCAAAAAAATAACGATTATTAAATAACAAAATTTAAAAAAAAAAATCATTTACCCGTTTTCAAAATATTGACTTTTTCTAAAATAATTTTTTTTTTAATTATTAATACAAAAAAAAAGTTTTCAAAAAAAAATTATGCAAAATTACTTAGGCTACCTACATCTTCTTGAATATCAATTTTTATTGTAATCGGATTACCAGTTTTCGAGAAAGTCGAAGAAAAAATAAAAGGCACGACTGGGTCGCACGTACTTGCTCCTGTGTGCTAATCCTTTTTAGGTACAGGCGTCTTTTTGACAAAGATTTAATTTTAATGTTTTTTTTTGACGTGCAACTTCTTTAGAATCGTTGTGGTTTGAAGCTCGAACGAACATGCGTCACGATAAAGGGATAAACACATAAATATATAGGATTACTAGCTTTTGCAGTTTTTTAGTGTATTATCTTTCCACTTGCTGCTTACTGTTTATAATATAATTTGCTAATAGAAAGATATAAAGGACTTTTTTCAGTTAAATTTTAATTTTGGTATGGAAAAATTTGAACAACTGGCATAAAGATTCGTCGGAATCAGCAGTATGGCAATAATGCTAGGTAAAGGGACCTTTATACGTCCCAATATGGGACCAATGGAATTTATAAAGGATTTAGGTACCTATAATAAGGTTGGAAGGAAGGTAGGTACTAAAATTAAGATACGCGTTCCAACTACTGTTAAGCGAGTAGGTATAGAGACAATATTAAAAGTTAACACAGTGGATTTGTTTGTTTATAGGAAGGTGTAAACTTTTGTTTTCTCGATTGAAATTTTTGCATTCAGTAGTAATCGAATAGTTTTTTTTTTATTTGTTAGTTGTTTTTGTGTGTTTATCAAAGGCTTCCTTATTTATTCTGTGCTTTTATGATGATGAAAAATACTTTAAAATACGTAAGTATGTATGTAATGTAGGTTGTCACTTTCTTTTATTTGACTAATGGCTAGGGCTTAGCCGAGCAATATGAAATAAAATGTTGGGGAAAAAAATTTATGAAATCAAAAAAACACTATTCATAACGTTTTTTGGAAAAAATGTTGTAAGCCATCTTATTTCTTTTGCTGTTTTCTATTTTATGAATTTTTCATTTCAAAATCGTTCGACCAGTTTTTTCAAAAAAATGTTTTTTTTTGAAAAACTTTTTGAAAACATATTTTAAATTTTTTTAAGTATGTCAATTTTAAGAAATCTGAAGTTTATACTAGGAGAAAAATTTAAAAAAAAATATATAGATCCGTTTTCAAAATATTCAAAAAACAAAATATTTTTTTAAAAAAATTATTAAAATTTAAACAAAAATGTTTTTGAAAATTTTGATAAGCAATATTATTTAAATCATTAAACACTACATATTTTGAAAATTTCATCAAAATCCGTTAATTAGTTAACGAGAAAGTCTGATTTTAAAAAACCGGTCATATGGGAGGTACCGTTATAAAACTTTTTCTGAAAAATCCATTAAAACTAGAAGATAGATTTTGCACAGAAAACATCATTTTAAAAGTTTAATCAAAATCGTAGGAGCCGTTTTCGAGAAAAATAAGTTTTTCAATAAAAGTTATATGGCAGGTACCGTTAGTTTTGGAGCTAGAATGCCAATTCCAAAAATTGTCGGGTAGAGCACTCTAAAAATACTATATACCAAGTTTGAATCAAATCGGCCCAACCGTTTAGGCTGTAGATATCGATACGGACAGACAGACAGACAGACAGACAGACGGACGGAATTTCCGGACCCACTTTTTTTGACTTCTCTATCATCGTAATATCATGTTTGATTGTTAGAATTTTTTTTTTTTACGAATGCATAACTTGCCTTATAGTCCCTATAAATCGCAAGTAAAAACGGTTCTATGCGAGGTACCGTTTTTAACCCACCATATAGAATTTTTTCCCCCAAAATATAATGCTTACCTACAGTAGTACACTGAAATAAGCTTTTACATAACGGTTATGTGACAGGTACCGTTATCTCAACATTTTTTATCTGTGCACGAATGCATAACTTGCATTCTAGTACCTTTCATAATCGCAAGCAAAAATGTGAATATTTGTTTGCAAGGATGTTTGTTCTACAATCACATCTCAACGGCTAAACGGATTTGGATGAAATTGAACAGGTAGACAGTTTTATATCCGGTTCCTATTAGAGAGGCTTGTATGTTTTAAAATGCTCTAGCCATGCATTTTAAAACATACAAGTGCTTAGTGCTTCCATGGATCATACTTCAACTTGTTTACAATTTGTGAAGCTTGGTTATTGGAGGGTCTCACTGGTCAAACACTACTACAACGGCTATATTTATTCTGAAAAAAACGCATGGTTCCAGCAGGCGAGATCAGAATATCCTTAAGTCTGAAGCTCACGGAGACGATGTCGCAGAAAGAGGCTTGTTATTCATAACGAAGAAGGAATATATTTAAAAGCAGGCATTTTAATAGATTCTTATTAAGATGGACATACCGTCTTCTTTTCATTAAAATTTTAAATTCGTTTAAGTATCTAAAAACTGTTAGGACTCACTGCTTGGGTTAATTTTAAAACCTCAAAATAAATACTTTTCTATCGTAGATATTAATTTTCAATAGAACGTAGAATACGCACAACATTTTGCAGGAGAACATTTATCAACACAATGGACAAATGGCGTTTGAAATGCTGCACTAGTGCTTTTGTCATATTTCCTCCTTACGCATATCAGACCAGCTTACTAACTAATACCAGCTAATTCCACCAGTTTTATGTCTAGGCCAACACAGTAAGGCATTCAACAAGGATATAGTCCTAACACAAACCTTTGATCTCAAAATCCTTACTTAGAAAAGAAGTTGGAAAACCAACTTTTCTTGATATTTGTGTGCATTAATCATTTTTTCCCGAACAACTCAAAGCCGGTTCTTAAAACACTCTTTCCAAGTGTTACACTCGCAAATCTTCTTAGCCCGTCAACCTCCCAGAAGTCACAAGCTAAAAAGCATGTTACACATCCCGTAACACGTTAAGTATAAGAGGACACCAGCTAAAATAATGTGTCGATTCCAACTATGACATTAGTCATCCATGGGTGTCATGTTAAGTGAAAGTGACCAAATCCGACCGTGGGTTTAGTATTTGACAAACCAAAAAAAATCTCCCCTCGTTAAACATCGGAGAAATGTCTGCAAACAGCGTGAGCACTTTAATCTATGTCTTCTGCGGAGTCCTCCGTGGTCCCTGCTGCTGCCAGCTTAAACAGTGCACATGACAACATTTTGGATGCATGGAATTAACCAGTTTAACAGTATTTTGTAACTTTTTTTCAAGCCGGACTGTGGAGGTAGACTGTATAGTATAACCACGACGACGATGACGATGACTACAACGTGCAACGTGAACGATGTTTCTAACGCTAGCTTGTACGTGTGCTGCTGCATTGTAGATGCATTTTTTCTGCATTTGCTTTTTATACTTTTTTACCTTTTACTTAACAAAACGAGGATGTTTGGTGAGCCAGCGCAACGCTTACAGTTCAGGTACAGTTATGTGTTTTTCTTCAATGCGGTTCGATTTCCCGTTGCATTGATTTTATTTGGTTTTTAATTTGCGACTTATAAAGGCACATGTCTCTTTGTGTGGAATGGCATCGATTTTTCTTCCCCATCTGTCAGTTTGAAACGTAAGGAGCTGCCAGGCACATACAAAAAAAAAGAAAAAATATTATCGCTATGAACCCGGGCTGTCAGATTGGCAGTTTCTGCATTGTTTGCTCTTGTTTCAAGTGAATTCCAACATCAAGTCGATCGTGAGATAAAAATTTCCTCCAAGTTCTAGTTCTTAGCTCAAAGTTGAACGATAACAATAAATATATCACGCCTCCACAGCCCTCGTCGTTACCGTCGTTATCCAATGCCACCACCATTATCAGTTTTTAACACGAAAACACATAACTTTGGCGGAAATTCCTTGGCCATGTTGTTGACATGATCAACATTCTTTATGTCCTTCGCACTTTGCTCTCCTTCTTATTGCTGTGTTGTGTCACTTAGTCAAATGGTGGTTGGCTAAGAAAACAATTAAGGCACCCCTTAGCTCTATGTGGTGTTTCCTAGACCATGACGGTTGGGTCTGCACATTACAAATATATTGCCTGCGACCTCAGCATAACAATGGTGTTGCTTTGACAGTGTTCCTTTGGAGTTTTTTTTGCAGCTCTTTTGTATGGTGCACCTGTGGTATTTGGAGACCATGTTGGAGGAAACTCATATAGGTGTCGAGAGCAATGGTCCCATGTGGAATGCTTGTACCGAATGTGCTATGGGAACGGTTTTTTTATTGGTAAATCACGAATGAGGTACGAAAATGAATTGTCAAGGCAATGTTTGTTTTTTGGATTTTAATTAAAAGAAAGTGAAATTGGATTTTGTAATCTTGAGGAAATTTAATTGTGTCATTGCAATGCAATGGGAGAAATTTAGCAGGAAATTATTTAACAGAAAAAATGTTACTCATACGCCATAGTGACTTCTTTGTTGGGTGAAAGTTAATGCCTTCAACTTTTTTTTTAATTTAATTCATCAAAATGTTACCCTTGTATAGTAAATAAAAATATATATTTTATCATCAAAAAACAATGACTCTATAGACAATATTTTCCATCATAAAGGCACATTTCTTTTGAAAAATATATTATCAAGTTCTTGTCAAGTTTGTTTCTACGATTGTTTTAAGGTATGATTTGAAAAACGTTCTTTTTCGGAGAGACATGTATTTAACTTTGTCTAATGTATGCCCCAAAAACGGGTCGAAGCTTACCCATTGTTTTTTTTTTTAATTGAGGCTTCTTCTATTGGGAATCAAACTTACCCAAAGAGATGATAATCGCTTAGATTAGTACTCTAAATAGAAGAAAAAAAGCAAAGCTTAGAGGAAGATAACGCTGTGACACAGAATTACTTTGCCTATTGAAAGACTCTGTAGATCCTGGATATTGGATATTTTTTCTAACAAACACACATTTGTTGAAAAATTTGGAAACGAAGAAGCTGGATTTGCTGTTCATAAGGCGTCAGATTAAAAGAATCAGTACGAAGAAGATCCAAGAGCCAAGACGCATGAAAAAGGCTCCTTCATTAGAGCTGGAAATAAGAGTTGTGAATGAATTCTTAATTATGGTGTATTGCTGCAATTCAGTTCTCAGTCCAGCATTTCTGATAAAAGGGCGTTCGTAGCGATTGTTCAAAGAGAGATTTACACATGAATCTTCAAATTCTTTTGCCCAGATTAAATTAATTCAAATATTAAACTTGCCTTGTTCACAATAAAATAAATATGCATCGCTAGAATTTAATGTCTTCAAAATCTTCGTTTTAACAACCCTAATAGTCAAAATTGATAGAAAAAGGACGATATGGTACGTAGAACCTATTGATTTGATCCAGGTAAAGAAAACGACCCCAAAACGCACTTGATCAACTCAGCATTGAAATTATTTTATGCATATAAAGCGTTTTTCAGATGCGTTTGAACATTTGTTTGAGAATAATAGAAGATATAACACAGTTAATCATTTCCTACCAATTCCATGTTGTTATTCACAAAATAGAAGTTTTTTTCAAAAAACTGCTGGACTCTCACCAAGGACTTATTAAAAATATTTTGAATTATGCTTTCATTTTTGTAATGTCAGTTTTCCTCCATTTTCTTGAATATTTGAGTAAGAAAAGAATTTGTCCATTTATTGGAAAACTTTATTGATAAAATGGAGAGCTCAAACATTAAGTGAAAGGCTCTTTAATAAACATTTTGATTATATATTTTGAGAAATACCACCGGTGTCAGTTGAACAAACATCATTCAATGAAGAAAGATGATCAACTCAATATTCTGCAGGACAGTATTTTAATAATGTAAATTGATGAATGAATCTTGAAATTTTGCAGCAAAAACGAATAAGAAATATCAATAGTTTCGTCTTGAGATTTTCTTAAGTAAAGATAGTCGAAAAAACATCTGACTTTTTCTTGAAATGCATACATATATACAAGTTTTTAATAGTCATCGTTCAAGAAAAAGTTATATCAAGTAAATTAAGTTTGTATTATTTGAATTTTGTAAGGAAAGATTACTAACTAATAAATTTTAAAGAATAGCATGCAAATTGTTAACTGCTTTTACATATATTCACAATTTCAAAATTTATTACGTTTTCGGACAAAAACCACCACGCTTTGCAACCGACTTCGTCTCGTCACGTATATAAGGCTTCACCGAGCTTTCCTCTTATCGTGAATGTGTAAGTATTGAATACCTACTTAGAGTAAAATATTAGTTTTTACTTGCGATTATAGGTACTACATTGCAAGTTATGCATTCGTGCAGATTAAAAACTTTGAGATAACAATCAAACATGACATAACGATGATAGAGAAACATATATCAGTTAATAGCAAAATTCGTCTGTTTGTCTGTCTGTCTGTCTGTACGGATGTATTTTGGACTGTAACCTAAACGGTTGAGCCAATCGTCTTCAAATTTAGAACTTAAGGTTATTTTGACATTCTACAGAGGAATTTTTTTTCAATTTTTTTTTAGCTTAATAATTGACGCTACCTGTCATATAACCGTTTTGTAAAAGCTTATTTTTTCTCGGAAACGGCTCCAAGAATTTTTATAAAAAAAAATCAGTGTACTACTGTAGATAAGCATTATATTTTGGTGAACAAAAATTTTAATATATGGTGGGCTAAAAACGGTACCTCCCATAGAACCGTTTTTTTTTTCTTTGACTTTCTCGAAAACTGGTGGTCCGATTATTATCAAAATTAATATTCAAGAAGCTTAAATAATTTTGCATTAATTTTTTTTCGAAAACTTTTTTTTTTGTATTTTTAATAATTTAATTTTTTCTTAAATCAATATTTTGACTTAATCTTAAATTATTTTTTTTAATTTTTTAAACGATTTTGAAAAAAAATCACACTTTTTAACATTTCTTAAAGAAATTAAATATCGTTTAAATTTATCACTCAATATAATTTAACGAAACGAAAAAGCCTCAAAAATCGAATAAATGCTTTGATGCTCACTTTAATATTACTTAAATTGTATTGTACATATATGAGCAAGTACGTGCGATCCAGTCGTGCAATTTTTTTTTTTTTTTTTTATTTGAACTTATTTATTGAATACAATGTCAGAAAGCCACACACACAGCAACAGTTCAGACAAATCGAACTATTTTTGTATATGACTCGGTTTGTTACGTTATCCTTACGAACGTCAAACGAAACGTTTATAGAGAAAGTTGCATTGTGATAATGTATACACATTTCGTATTGTCGAACTTTTCTCAATTGTCAAAGTCGGTTGTAAGGCGTGTTTGTGTTTCTGCTTTAAAGCTTCAGAGGAAAATATTAAATTGGGCATTAAATTTGTTGTTTTATCAAAAAGCTTACTCCAAAAGTCTGTGGAAATAATTTTACCTAGAAAAGGAATTTTCATCTGAGAAGAAAAAAAGAGATTTACTTTCAGAAGAAATTCAGTCAATATTTAGTAATATAATATCACTTACAAAGAAAGTAAAGTCCTTATCCTAGAGCCAAAAGGCATTTCTAATCATAATCCACACATGATAATAGAATATTGCTTGCAGATTTCTTTCAATCTGTTTACAACTGTGATACTACAATCTATCATAATTTTTACTGCAATAATGTTAAAGACCATTATTTTCAAATATATTTAAACGTTACTTTTTTACAAAATTCTGGCTTTTGCACGTGAAAAAGTTGTATTTATCTACCCTTAGAACTTTTAAAGCATTAGGAAATTTAAAAAGCAAGCAAGTTAAGATGACGAAGCAGATTAGCTTTGAAATTCCACATAAGAAAGGAAGGACAAATAAAGCCTGGCAAAGTTTTTTTAATATTAGTATGGTGTGACTAAAAAAGAATTTTTGAACCTAAGAAATCGTGGGTTTTTGAAACATTGTGTTCCACCCGATTTCTCATTTCCTTGAAAAATTAATATGAAAAAAAATTTCAGGAAATCATTCAGGAAATATTTTTTTATAATGAACTCCAGTAAAAGTGACGGAGACGAAACAGACCCCTCAGGCATACTAGCATTTATTTCATGAATATCAGACTTCAATCTTTCCAACAGAACTTTTAGGTAGTGTCTCAAAAATTAATTACTAATCCAACGAAGAGGAGTTCCATTAAATTCCATATGACGCATTTTCGATAAAAAGGCTTTGTGCTAAACTCTTGTAAATGCTTTTGGAATATCGCCGCAATAATCTTACCTTCTCCACTTTATTCATCTACCTATACGCCAAATTACCACCGGGCTGCAGTGGTTCAGTAGATAAGATGTTTGCTGGAGATCAGGACATTGAAGTCGTCAATCAAAAACGTCAACTTGCTCATAAAGCAAAATTACAGATTGTCGATTAACTCGTATTGGGATAACAGAATTCGAGCCGTTAACTCTAGCGACCCGAGTATGTTTCCCGAGATTAATAAAATCTTCAGGAAAAACAATCAAAATGATTTTCCGTGTCTTAAGCTCCAGGGAACGACAGACAACGAAAACATACTCCTGACCGCAGGAATAGATCTGGGGGACGCCATCTTTGTGATCGAAGATTCATTGGAGAAGGTTGAGACGGTGGGTTCTGCTTTTAAGCAAGTGTATAAGGTGAATGAGTCCATTTGCCCGAACCATTACCTGGAAGTGCCCCGTGGATTAGTGGTTATTGTGTTGGACTGCTAAGCGAATGAACCTGGGTTCGAATCCAGCTCACAGCCATCTTCTTTTCGGGGTACTGCCTCTTGCGAGGAACTGACAAAGCCTCCAAGAGTAAAATTTGTCTCGAAAAAGTGCATCTCATGTAGCCGTTCGGACTCGGCGGTAAACTGTAGGTCCCTTCCATTCTTGCAGATTAACAACACACACATAGGAATGGTTGAGAGTATAAGTCGCTTGGCTCCTTAAGGAGCTGTAGCGCCAATAAATCTATCTAATCTATGACCTGGAGAACAGAGCTCTGCTGAATCACTTTTACCTTTAAAATAGCATTACGCAATGGCGATCTGAGAATCTTGGTTTTACCGGATTCAATGAAGACAATCTGGCAAACGCCACCATCGCCGAGCGAAATGGGCCAAGTTCCCTGTTCATCTCGCAGGTTGAACTCCAAATGATCTTCGCGTCATTAAAGAAAGAGAAGTCAACAGGAGTCGATGGTTTACCCAATGTTGTACTTCGACACCTCCCTGAGGATGCAATAGACATATACACAACATTGTTCAACAACGCGCTGAATAATGCATATTATCCAGTGAGTTGGAAGACAGCTGTTGTACATCCTCTCCCAAAAAAGGGAAAGGACAATTCCAATCTGGCAAATCTCCGGTCGATAAGTCTTCTTCCGAGTATCAGCAAGATATTCGAAAAAGTTCTCAATAAAGCTCTGTCAAAGTGGGCCGAGTATAAAAATATAATTTCAGACACCCAGTTTGACTTTAAGGCGGGACATGCCGCGCCTAAGTTAGTATCTGCTGTCCAATGGAACAGCTAAAAATCAATGCACTGCTATATATGCTTTATGATATGCTTAATGGTAGAAAATTTGTTGTCAAGAGTGGCAATGTGACAGCTACCACAACGTTTGATATTAAAAACGGTCTGTAACAGGGAGCGGTGAACTCGCCGATTCTCTTTAGTACTTACACCAGCGATCTCATTGGGAGTCTACCTTATGCAATTGCGTATGCCAACGATTTAGTTTCGTACAGATCAGGTCCAAAAGTTGAAGTTATCAGAATTCTCTTGCAACGTGATTTCAATAAAATTCAACTACACTCTAACGATTGGAAGCTGAAAATTAACTTCCAAAAATGTGAAACTATCCTGTTTAGAATCCCTGTGTCTAGGGTTTCTAGGGATACGAGTAAAAGTGTGGTAAAGTGCCTTGGTATCTGGCTGAATCAGTTTCTATATTTCAATCGACATATTGAGGCTGCACTTGCCAGGGCTAAGGGAGCTTTTGTCCTGACAAGACGGTTGTTTTATAGCACCGGCCTTGATAGCAGGGTGAAAGCGATTTGTTACATGGCCCTCATCAGGCCGATGATTGCCTACGGATGCACTGTGTGGTTCAACGTTGCACCATCTCTAATGGAAAAGATTCGGGTGTTCGAGAGGAAGTGTATTCGCACTTGTCTCGGACTTTACAGAACACCAGAGTCGGAGTAAAAACACTATTATTCTAACGAGGTCCTATACAAGCAGGATAGATAACTTTTTAATTAAGCTCATTCGCGGACACATTGCAAGAGCGATGACCTCAACTAATGGACAAATCTTCGGGGCTTACTACCCCCAAGATGAATATTTTAAAAGTATACGTTCGAGTGGTTTTATCCCGCCCGAGGCTTTCTTATACCTTGATAGTCGAGAATAGAGTTCAGGATAAAAAATAAAAATACAAAAAAATTTATAAAATTTATAAAAAGCTTGCTGTGGCTATTCTATATTTAAGTATTTTTTTTTATTTTAAGTAATTTTAGGTTTATTTTCAGTTCACTTTAAGTTAGTTTTAAGTAGTTTAAGAGATTAAGCGATATAGAAAACCAATTTTTTTTCATTTTATGGGTAAAAAATAAAACCCAAGATAAGATAAGATAAATTAAAGTTATTCTTTAGGCCGAAAGGCAATTAAAATTAAGTTAGAGATTAATTTAAAGCGCCCGCATAGGCCCATTAAGTTAATTAAGATGATATTTTTAGCTAGTTTTAAGATTTTTGTCTAGCATTGAAGTAGATATAAATTAAAGTTAAATAAAAAATTGTAAGAAAAATTAATAAATAAGATGTTTGGTTGTCAAGCGAGAGATCCTAAGTTCGACTCAGAGTTTGGGAAGTAATTTTTCTATGTTTTAGTGCAAGCTAGAGCCATCCGTGGGTCTTAAGTGAAAAAATAGTCACGTAATTCTCGATCTACTGCGCCGAAAAAAATTCTTTCCTCTCTATAATTCTTCCAAACTAGTGTCGTGCAACATCCGGTTGCATTCTAAAAGGCGTTATGCCTTACAGACACATATTAAAATATTATTATTATTACTTATTGCTACGGAAACCGTACTACCGGTTATTGAGAATCAATTTTTACTTATTGATAGTTTTCTTAGCAGGAGGCTGATAAAAGGTGACTAAAGGAAATATTACATTAAAATAGTAAATGCAACATTTTAATAACTTCAAACTTTCCTACAATATATGGTGCCCTAAGGGCTTGTGGTAAAAGTAAATGCGGAAACATTAGCCTTTATTTGGCATCAGATTTGGAATAATCTGAAATTAGGAAGCTACTGGACGTTTTCTGAGATCAATCCTTCAAACTCTATTAATAGTTCAGTCAAATGGTGTTCAAAAACGACTTGAAGTGGAATGTTCTGGTGTAAATATTTTTGTTGCTCCTTTTATGTTCTTGGGGTCGCTGAACACAAATCTGAAGTTGTGCAACAAAATTTTTCACAGCAAATATGAGAAATCGTCATCAAAACATCAAAAGTTTCGACATTTTTTTCCCCTCATTAAAAAAAAAAGATTTTTTTACAAAATCAATTATGCAGTAATAAAGGCAATATAATAACCTTCAATTTATGTTTAATCATTTTTTTGTAAGACTTATAGTTTCTGCGAAAACAGGTGTTGAAAAATAGCCTGAAATATGATTTATTTGAAAAGTGCAAGAAAAAAGTTTTTTTTTTAATTTTGTATCACTATTAAAAAATAAACCTAAACCGCCAAGTGAAGAATGATCGAATTCATTAGCTATTTTAAGTACGTATTTGATAACATGACTTCTTGCTTCTTAACTGAATCATTGAAAATCTAAGGATTTTGAGGTTTTGTTTAAAATTATTCGTTCAACATATTTTTTGACTTTTTCATTGATACGAGTTCTTCAAACCAAGGGTCAATATATTATTTAATGAGGACTTTAAAAACAAATAGCAAAGCTATTCTTCAATTTATTTGAATTTTTCATAAATCTATAATTACTCCATGCCATATATTCGAAACATTTTTGCCTTCTTCAATTAACATCTTCTTAATCCCAACAACCAAAGGGTAGCTGACCCTTCTTTAATCTAATGAGTCTTAACTCATTTTTTTGATATTATCGACTCTTGCGGCATAAAAAACTGTGACCAAAATTGAGTCAAAAATCCAGAGGCACAACCATATGCACAACCTATATTTGGACTAAATGGATTCAAACCATTGCGCAAAGTTAAATGCGCGCTTACAAATTTGCAATGCTAACCGATGTGTTTCAATGTGTTCATAGCCAAAAAAAATATAACGTGCTTCTAGCTATTTGTATCTCGATACTGGATGCTAAACGAACATGATTTCAAAAGCCGCATAATGCCATATGTGTGTACCTGTCAAATCGGTTTATTCTATTCAAGTTTTCTCCTATTCAAGTTACGCAAAACTTCATTCATAATGCACACACGCCGCCGCCGCACCGTCACCTTAGTTCTGCAATGCATCTTAGTGCAGCAGTGCGCTGCAGCGGGCGCACCATGTGCGCCGCGAGCCGCTTAAATTTCATTCTATAAATTATAAACTTGCTCGCTGTCACATAGCATTCTCTGGATACCTGTTTTCCAACAGAGAGTGACCAAACCTTTAACAAATGGCGTTCGCTTCGGGGATCTTTTTAATAAGATACTTCAAGGTCTCTATGCCACCAACGCGGCGTGGTTCTGGTTCCTAGAGTATGTGTATTTATTTCTGAGCATGGGAACGCATTTCGTTAGAAACTAAACTACTTGGAGGTAGGTCCGCGCATATATGTTTCAATCTTGACGTCCGTTGGCGACGACAACAACGAAATGACATGTGCAGAGCATGTGCTAGACCTCTGGAACCTGGTTAATGTAAAAGCTTTACAAATTCTTTTTAAAGACAACGAGAGTGTCGGTGTTTTAGCTAATTGTTAGGTGGTAAGCTGAGTTGAAAACAGCGTTTAGCAGTTTTGGTTTTTAGAGCTACTGTGACGCAATTGTAAACAGAATCAAGTGGTGTGGGAGTGAAACAAATATTTTAGAATGGAAGCAAGAATTTTGTGCAGAAATTAATATTCTGCAGTTTCCTGCCTTTTCTTTGGAGTATCCGATGCTTAGAGAATTGACTTCATACTGATGTTTCTTATTAATAAAAAAAAAACATTTAATATTTTATTTCTATTCTTCTTATTAAGTTTTTATTGTGGAGTCCCCCAGGTGAACCAGATTGGGCCACTTTTTGTCCTATCTTCTTATTCTCTTTACCCACTTTTAAAACTTATAGCTCTAATATCTTGTGTCCTCTGAATAGTCTTGTTGTGGAGAATCCCACACACTTTCTCATCGTATGTTCTCATTTGCAAGTCCAGGTTCAAAAAAGTATCTTCTAGACAAAATTATGAAATATCGCGTCATTTTGAAGAGAACTCTTGGTTACTCCTACTTCAATGTCCAATGTTTTGTCTTTTTGCTCAAAGGCAGACACAGACCGTAGCATTATATGCATACCTCATTTGTGCGCATGATTAGACCACGAGATAGCTAGATCTTGTTGGGTAACTTTTCTTCGAAATGGCCAAACTGTTATCTGGTTCTGGATGAGTGATTTTCTTGAAATGTTGCATTGTCCTGCAGCATTGTGTTGGATTTTTTTTTGTTCCTCCTCTGGAAGTTCAGTTATATTTTATGAATAATTTGAAGGTGATCAATGTAGCGGAAAGGAAGTTTGCATTATGCGTTTGAGGCTGAAGCAAGTTTAAGGTTTTGATGCTCTATGGAGCATCATGAGGATGTATCTTAACATCATTAACAATTTCTTTTGTTTCTTGGCTGCTAAGAAGTGAAGAACGTAGTTCTGAAGATATTTAACTGAAGTGCCAAGAACGAAAGCGCTTTCTATTGACTTCCATACAACAAAAATATATAATTCATTGGTGATTTGGTTGACGGTATCTAACAAGAAAGTTAAACAGATCTTTAAATCGTTTCCGAGAAACTAAGTTAATGGACTGGATATAACAAAAGCAGATCATATAGTTTTGGTTCCAACATTTTTATCAAAAATTCGTACTGTTAATGCTGAAGAATTTCCAAATACAAATATTTCTTAGACTTTTTAAATTGTGATGATCACAGAAAAATGTCGGTTTGTTCCCACTGTTCTTCTAATAAAACAACCTGTATTTCTCTCCTGCTACAAGCAGTCTTTGTAAAGTTGCATCACACTAATGTGCAATCCTCTTCTTTCTTTTTATTTTAAGCAATGGCGCAAGTTAAGTTTGGAAAAGAATGAATTTAAGGTTAAGAATGACAGGAATGAGGGTATGTTTTGAATTGACGTAGGCGTTTATCACGGCCCTGAATGAGATGATTCTAAAATCTTAATGACTTCTAGTCTTAATAAGCAATTGTAATGCATCGGTGCAGGTAGCGTCTTTGTAAGAACGTCTGTTTCCTCTACTAGAGTATTATATATTTTTTATGATAAGACATCAAGAATGAAATGCTGTCGAGTGTCTATGTGCTTAAGCATTGGATATAACACATGATTTTCAGCTAGAAGACTGGCACCACGATTATCGTTGTATAATGTGATCCGATCCAAGTTTCAAATACCGAGATGAATACTCATATATTCCGCTTCCGTAGAAGATGCGCAGCAACTGTTTTTTTTTTTCGTTTTGAGACTTCCAGCCAACGACCACATTTTAAATCGTAAATCCATATCCAGTATACGATCTTCTATTTATTACGCACTTTCTACAATCAAAATCAACGAATCCATTTATTCCTTCGTAATTTCAAATGTATTGTAACACGAAGTCTATTGTTCCTTAAAGATA
The DNA here is from genome assembly GCA_963971375.1 of Platycheirus rosarum. Lineage (NCBI taxonomy): Eukaryota > Metazoa > Arthropoda > Insecta > Diptera > Syrphidae > Platycheirus > Platycheirus rosarum. Next base: position 122,011,712 of record OZ020509.1, on the reverse strand, counting down.
GCATAGAATACGCTTTGCATCACTCCTGTGAAATCAGAGAAACAGGTGTTGAACTGAGCGAGGACATTTGTACCATGAGATATACATATCTGATCGGCAGCACTGGTGACTAATACAAACACGAACAAACAACGAATAACGTGGGAAAGACAAAATCGTCGTTCCATCAACCAGTTTGCAGTTTCGCAATAAAGAGAATAATATTTTTGATTTAAGAGTTGAGAGTTCGGTTCAGTCTTCAAACTCGTCTGGTAAGGATCGGTCGTTTGCCAGAGATTAAAAGTAAACAAAGTGCCTTATAATTTTTATCAAAATAAACACCCTACACTTTAATTTCAAAATTAAATGCAAATTTTACATGTATCTTGAATCTTGAAATATATCGATTTCGAAACTGTATTTTGGGTCTTCGAGAACCGTTTACGTTTGGATCTTCGTTGGTCGCTCTAAGTTCTATTAGTTGTAGAACTATTCACAATAGACTTAAAATGTACATACAATTCACAATTTATCAAAAATTGTGATAAATCATAAACATATGTTTCGTTCCACTTGTCAATGAACTTTTGATCTCGTAAATAATAGCACTTTTTCATTCAGCACATTCCTGTCGGGAAATTTACATCAGCATTAAAGGTATCAGCAACAATATCGTTGTCAAAAATGTTATGTTCTTCTTCACGTTCTTTAGTGGGAGACCGCTCAAAATTCCTTACGTAGTACTTATCACCATCACCAACGTCCGCATCATAAGGTTCTTCGTTTCTCCAGCAATTCAACATTACCACCTTTTGTTTCAATTGAGATAATAACTCCATACTCTAGTAAATTTGTGAATACATAAACGAACCGTACATCTCTTCTGATTGAAATTTTCCTCGCTGAAGGCATACAAATTTGATAAGCTTCCGCCTAATCTGAACACCCGACAAATATTCTTTCAGTTAAACGAGCCCCAAATTTATCTCTTTATTGTTTTTCATTCACAACGATTGCTATGCAACCGAATATTTGAAGATGCCTTAAGCTCGGAATTTTTCTCATCCAGTTTTAAAGGTGTTTTGCAACCAAAACTTTTCGTCCAAAAACGATTTCTTAAATAATGCGCTGAACATAGTTTTCGCAAAAAACGATGAGGACAGCCCAGCTTATAGAACTTTAAAAATGAAAGTCTAGTAGGTTTATTTTGATAAAAAATATAAGACGCTCCATTTCCTTTTAATCTCTAGCGAGCGACCGATCTTTACTAAATGAGTTTAAGACCTGAAATAAAAAGTATGATTCTCTTTTATGCAAACCTGTTTGATGGAACCGATGGAAGAGACGCTTTTATTTGTGTTTTTAGTAGTCGACAGTGCTGTCGATAGAGTTAGTCTCGTTACGTCATCATCGCCGCTTTCCAATCCCTATACATCTGGACATTTTGATCAGTTAGGTTTTTCCTTTCACTTAAACCACTTTGTTGTGACGTGTATGGTGTCGACGTGTCGAGTCGATAGTCTCCTTTCGATTCCTTATCTCTTACGATATTAATCAAATGTATTTAAACAATACTCTTTACCATTATCCGTCTGCCTCTGCAGTGCTTTGATTATTTTCCCGGTATGCATTTCAACGAAACTCTTATAATTCAGGAACGTTTGATATACAACGGTTTTTTCACCAGCGCGATTAGTCGCCTATGAAGGTGCCAAGCCACTCATGCCACATCTGGGTATCAGTTTTGTTTTTTTTATTATTTAACTCAGCAAGGCTTTCAGACTCTGATTTTTGCTGAAGGCAATACAAACTCATCAACTTTGTCGGCGTTATGTTTGATCTGGCAATTTTATCACGGACTCACCTACTGTGGCGCTGAAAGATTACCTTACAGTGCTTGTCAGTGATTTTAGCAACTGAGAGATGATTTGTGCGCAGATCAGGAACAAGTAAAGTATTTTAAAAATTTACTGTGCAGTTCCTTTGGCCTTCACTGAGGTGGATTGACTGCTCGCTAGTTACTAAGTTTTATTTTTCACTATCAGTTGATGACGTTTCAAAAATTTCTTCTTCACGAGTCACGACACAGAAGTTGGAGAAATATTTCTTGTCCTAACCATAGCTCCTGATTCACACTCTTGGGTTCTTGACAAGTTTCACATCAATTTCTGTCGCATTTTATATGCATCATATGCAATGTAAACAAAGGTGTGAGTAAAATTTAGTCCAATATAGTAGAAAGATAATTCGGCGGCCTTGTATTGCGCGGGACTTTTAAAACCAAACATTTTAATTTAATCTGAAGAAACAGAATAATCTTGATAGTATCTAATTGTTAGCCTTAGTCAAGACGTTGATCCGGATGTGTGATTAAAAATCCATTTCAAGTCCTCCTTTTGAAGAATCAAGAGTATTGCTGTGATTTGCAATATCCGGAGCTTCTTCAAACAACATAGGTAATCTACCGTAATTACTAGTCACGATGTTAAATGCTTTAGTCCACTAACATCGTCACTCACTCCACTAATCTATTAAGCTTCATCCGCATCGTTTTAAATCACAATTGCAATGACTTAATGAGTTTCTTAATCACATACTTGAAAAACATTAAAACATTACTTGCAGCATTTTCCGATGCAATAAAAATTGATTGATAGCACTTAACCAGCTCATTAGTTCGAACAGGGTTCAGTAAGATCATTTAGGATTGAATGAAGCAGTTAAGATACTCACAAAGTCTTGCTTCAACGACCTGTGAGGCATGTAGTCCAAACAGGTAAAGTGTGTAGCGAAGATAAGCAACTCTAGTCCAATGTGGAACGCAATCACTCAGACTCGGTTGACATTTTTTTTTGTACCAGCGAGCCGACATCTACTGTTACATGACATAGTTTATCTTGTTGCTTCAACATGTTGAAATTGCTTCATTTAAACAATTATAACGTACATTCTACTTATCTCCAGAAAGCATCTATATAACGAGGATTTCAATCTGAATCTCTTTCGCTTATCTTTGGTTCAGAGTAATTTTTTCTTCAAGACAAGGCAGCCATTTGCAATGTAACTGACAGTTGAAGTGTCATTCACAATTGACATGGGATCTGCGAAAAACACGCTCCACTCTCACCGCGACGCCATAATGTGAATCAAATGTCATATGGCACCGATGTTATCTGTCATGTTTGTCCCCATTTCTCTTGCACTGCATCCGGACAAAATATGGCCGGCGAACCAAAGATGAGCTTACATGTTGGTAGTTGCAACACCACGATATCAGGTAACAAACACCCAAACTGACTGGCCGCCGATGATGGGGTACACGAGCGTTGGACGCGGACGCACTTTGACGAATATGGTACCAGATGGGTGGCAGGCTCTATGGCAGGGCAATACTGTGCCACCATCAATTTTATGCCACATTATATGGGAAAATGTTTCAATTTTCACATCAGTGGCAGTTTCTTTTCGAGACATCCAAAAGTGACAGCTAATCAACTGATGAGCGTGTTAAGAGGAGACTTGGGCATTTTTGTGGAAAACCAACATGCCACCGATATGGCGAATGCACTCTCCTCTTTGCAGCGCAGCACACAATCATGGGTGTCGTGTAATTTGTCATGTTTTCCCTTTTGAGATATTCATGAATTTTCATTGGACAGACGAAGTGAGTTGAGAAAGCATGGCTAGATCCCGACTCCCGATTTGGTGCAGCTGCACAGAAGTACTTATGTATCTGCAACTTAAGGTATTTGAGAAGGTGGAGTAATTAACGACTGATGCATATCTAATTGCAATTAGACAGACGGATTTGGCTAAGTTACAAATCAAATAAATGTATCTGAAGTTATAAATGGTTGCATTAATCATTACGTGTGGATTAGCTTGAGTGGAGAGTTTTTTTTTTGACAAGGTGCAATTAACCATATTTGGAGATTTTGGAAATTAAAACACTGATTGAGATCTCTTTCCCAGGTGGGAAATTGGTTTTCCTGGGAATTTTGTTTTTGGGGTAAACTACAATCAATAAGTCTGTAACATATGTTTGAATGCTTAATGTTGGTTTGTTTTGGTTTGGTTTCTTGTCAACATAGACTCTGACTAGACGATTGAAATAAAAGGACAAGTTTTAGAGATACATTGTGGGAAATAAGATATGAACTGATGTATGTTATTATGAAATAAAAAATAATTTTATAATAATTTTTATATTCCAAAAAAAAAATTGTATTTTTTTTTCTTTTAAATCAATTATCATCACCATCAGGTCGGACTCTAGCTAGCTGCCACCAGTTTTACTGGTGAAGTTGGTCCAGGCCTTTTTACATTTGCGTGTGCCTCCTATGTTTCAGTCTTCTTCCACTAGTCAAACGTCCCACCATATCAGTGTGAAAAAGAAGATTTTCCGGGGCGGAGCGCTAGTTTTCGTTTACTCTACATTACGCAGTCGATTGCTAGCTAGGATCCCAGCTGTAGTGATCCAACAATCACCGTGCTTTCTTTTTTCGAATGAAAGGGTGACTCGGAGAGAGAATCAAAATAATTACAATTAAATTTCAGTTTTTGTGTTTCTTTAATGATTTAATTTTTAATTTAATAATTTAATATTTTGTTAAATTTATAATTTTCATTTTCTATGGAGCCCGCTATTTACATGCAGTGCTGCGACCTTTTGAGTTTGTAAACTTTAAACTAATAAAATAAGCTATCTGCTTGTGAAACGACCCCAGCGGCAGCAATTGGTGAATACAATGGCCTTAGACCTTAACAGATCAGCTATCTGCCTGTGAAAATCTCTTGAAATCAGTCCATAAATAAGAATTTAAAAAAAAAAACACCACAGCGCCACCAAGTTGATAATTTAAATAGCCTAAGTTAATCTTTGGAATATCCACAATTTGCCAGTGAAATTTCTCGTCAAAATCAGTGCAGCCGTTCCCGAGATTACCCAGAACAAACAGACAGACAAAAATTTAAAAAGAAATTGTGTTTTTGTTAACTGTATATATTTTCATTTGCATCAAATAAAAGGCTGTTATTTTGATATTAAAAACAGGCACTTCATTTTTATTTATTTGTATAGATTATTGGTACTATAAGGCATATACATACATATACCGTGAATATAAAAATAATCGAGACAACAATCCAATATGACATTACGAACATAGAGAAACCTAAAAAAGTTAGTGACAAAAAATGTCTGTCTGTCAATCTGTCAGTCTGTCCATGCAGACGGACGGTATAACGAGCTGCAGCCTAAACGGCTTAAGCGATTACCTCTCAATTTAGTATGTGCGATTCTTTTGGGTTAAGGAAAAGCTTATTTTTCTCGAAAACGCTTCCAAAGATTTTTATGAACATTTTTGAGTATTTATTTTTTAAAAACCAGATTTACCGAAAAAGTCTGTTAACGGTAACTCTTATATGACGGTTTTTTTAATTATTATATTTATATTTTAACGGCTCAAAAGATTTTTATATATATGAATGACCTAAGCAGCCAAATTAATTCTGTGTACCAAATTAATTCCATATTTTTAAAAATTATCAAAAGCAAATATTTTAAATTTCATAATCAGCTGTACATTAATAAACTCTAGAAAAGTGCATACCAAAGTTTAAAAACAAAATTTTTCCAAAAAATAAAAAAAACACAACTTTTACGGGGTTAGTTCTGCATTCTTTTGTTTATTTCCTTCGATCTCTGCGAATATTACATAAAAGTGATGGATGGATGTATGATCTGTACACCATGCATTGGCAGGCAATGACAGCCCTGGGCCTTATACCATAACATCGGGTAGTTCCTAGCAGCTCAAGCTCAGTGAAGCGATTTCAAGTTTTTTTTTAAATCATTTTGCTTTTGTCAGTGCGTAAGTAAAAGTTTGTTAAGAGTACCCGCCCCAAGAGGGCTATAGAGGCACTTCCATCAGTCAAAATAGTGCCGTAACTCCCGTATTTTTTACGGAGATCCACCTATTCCGCAAAAAGCTGATCGCTGAAATTATGTTAAATCGTTTCCTCTTCTTTGTCAACCATGCAACTCCTGCAAAACTGTTAAACTAATTTTTTTTAAGAAAGATATCAAAGATAGATATTTTTGGTTTGGTTTTGGTGCTTATATCAACATTACAATAAGCTGGAGTGTCTCTGCACCCAGGAGAGGTGAATATTAAACTACACTTCCATCTCCTTAAGAGAAAATCGACAATTTTGGGGCGATGATTAAGTTTGAAGAGACTAACTCGAATTTTAATAACACCTGACTATCTTAAGAAAAGGCAGAGATATAAATTTTGTGCAATCTGAACCAACTTTTTATTAACTCGTTAGGTATTTTTTGACAGCGACTTCTTCTTGTTCATTAAATTCTCTTTTAAAATATGCTAAAATTCGAAGAACTAAATATAAACACTAACAAAAAATTCGGACTGTGGTTCGTATACATTTTTTGTCATTGGTTAACAGCGTGCGGAATTCGTTGTCATCAGTTCCTACTATTCATTTGTTCTATTCCTCTGATCTTTTTCCGAATCAAAAACAGCATTGTACAGCCTGTCTCTAAAAAAAAAATGTTCGTCCTCAAACTGTCGATCAATTCCACTTACGCTCCTTCTTCCCAAGATCATGGAACCGGTGATTCAATTTCAGTTTAAGAAATATTTCGAAGAACAAAAGCTTCTTAATGACCGGCTGTACAGCTTTCGTAGGAATAAGTCCACTGGTGATCTTATAGTAAACCTCACCGGGAAGTGGAACCAATCCTTACATCATTTTGGACAAAGTAATATTATCGCACTGGATATTTGTAGAGCGTTTCATAGAGTTGGCGTAATGTTCTTTTATAAAAAGTGCATGAATTCAGTGTTCAATAATTTCTACTTCCTTGGATTGGTTATAACCTTTTCCCTCCGGTCGCTGAATGTAAGTATGATTGGACTTTTTAAGTCTTATATCCACTAAATAAATGCCGGTTGGCCTAACGGCTCCGTTTTGTTCCCTACACTCTTTCTTTCCTTTTCTATAATTTTTTCTTGTCTAAAACTACCTATCCTTTAAACTGGTTTGCTGACGAGATACCTGTCGGTTTTTCACATTTATTTCCAGATTCACAACCATCTTCTTCGAATGTGGAATGACAATTAATCAGTGAAGGGCTTGAAATCTCATAGAATTTAATGCTTCAAAAACTCAATGCTGTATTTTCTCGTTAAGGTAAAATTAACCCTTTTTTGACTTTTCATGACCAGCAGCACTTTCCTTGGAGAAACTGACCAACTCTCAATTCTCCTTATGTGCATCAGAGATCACCTTTTGTAGAACGAGGAACGACCACACATTCGACGTTGTCAAAAATGCTATGAAATCTTTAGGTTTCCTAAGGGAAAAAAATACTTTTGCATCTCTCGTGTAACGCCGCCGCCCGCCGTAATATTATGTGTCATTCATTGTTTTATTGCCATTTTTTTACAAACCGTGCTCCATTAAAATAGCCACTGGTATTCCTCCCCTGAAAGAATTTCACCGAAATATTGAATCTGAGCCCAACCGCACCGCACGAATGTGGAATATTTGCTTAGCTCCGTTTTTCCTTCCCATTTTCTTTTAACTTTTTTGTTTTGTCTGGTACGGTGTTAACATATTTTCGTACGTTGTAAGAAGGCAGCCTGAAGCACTATTTACAAACTTGAGCGTAGTTATTGACCATTTGATGCGTTAATAGTTGGAAAGGAGAATTTTTTAGCTCCTGGTACAGGCTTTTTAAAATCCCTACTTGATGTTTGGCATACTTCTTCTTTATTTATGCAACATTTTTTCGTGCAACATTTGTAGTCGATTTCGAAACATACATATCTCTGAATCTCTAAAGCAAGCTTCGAAAGAAGCTTCTTCTTTTTCGTCACTGATCTATTAATTTAATTAATTTAATTTTGGTGGGGACAGCACCCCCATTTATTTGGCTTATTTCAAGCTATAAAACTAAAACTAACTTAATACTAATTAAATCTAAATGGGAAGCTTGGGACTGTTGTTGAGGCGTAACTTTAGATTCGGTGTACAAATATTTAGGTCAAAGGTATATAGAAAAGTCTAGGATTTCTGAGATTGCGGGGGTTAGTGTTAAAGAAAATGGAATTATATAATGAAGGGCAGTCAACGGAACCAGAAAAAAGTCGGTGAATGAAAAGAATATCGGCAACCAATCTTCGTTCATCTAGAGTTCTCAGATTAATAAGTTGGAGACGGGCATGATATGGAGGTAGAATAAAAGGATCTTGCCATTGAAGGCCGCGAAGAGCGAAAAAAAGAAATCGTTTTTGAATGCTTTCTATTCTCGAAATATGGACGTGGTGGTATGGGCGCCAAACTTGAGAAGCATATTCAAGGAGAGGTCTAACGAGTGTTATATATAGGGAAAGAGTCAAATAAGGGTTGCAGAACTCTTTAGACCATCGTTTTACGAAACCTAGAGTTGAATTAGCCTCCTGTATTATTTCATCGATGTGTGATCGGAAACTAAGCTCACGATCACATAAAACACCGAGATCTCGGATCGAATCAACAATGGGAATGGATTGATTGGAGAAAAAATATTGACCTGGAGGTAAAACTATGCGTTTACGTGAAAAAGTTATCGATTGGCATTATTCCACGTTCAGTTCCAGGCAATTTTTGCTACACCAATTTGTAAAGCGATCAAGATCTAATTGAATATAAAGTTTTGAAAAACTTAGTATCGTCAGCATATAATGAGATATTGGAATGCTTTATTATCAATTCGATGTCATTAATGGTAAGGATGAAAAGGAGAGGCCTAAGTGACTTCCTTGAGGGACACCGGAAGTGGTGAAAAATGGACTGGAAAGTGCATTCTTGAAACGCACACTATAGGAACGATTTCTGAGGTAAGAAGATATCCATTTCAAAGAGATCTGTTCAAAGCCATAAGACCCTTAAGTTTGAAGAGTATAAGACAATGAGAAATTTTGTCAAAGGCTTTACTAAAGTCAGTGGAGATAACATCGACTTCTGGATTCTTATTTTTCTCTCTAAAGACTTCCGATTGGGGCTTGCTATTGGATTTGGGTTTAGGAAAAGGTGGGCTATTGTTCATTATAAGTTGGATGCATATTTCCAAGCTGAATGAATCCGTTTGGGTGATGGAACATCCATTCGTATTTAGATGGAATCTGGATCTTGAAGCACCTTGATGACATCGGTTGACATTCACATAAGTTTAATGCAAATTTACGCATAAAGTAGGAGCGAATCCAAGTCACATCAGCAAATCGAGGTGTGTTTTTTAACATGAACGAGGAGTTATTGGACGAATCCAGTTTGCTGAGTCTTTTATTCCAGTCCGATAAATTCCAAGCATGTCCACATTTAATGACCGTTTCCTCTGCCGAAGTTTCTTGAGGTAGTTCAGGAAGATCACTGTCCATGACTTCGGCAGAAAGTAAAGTATTTCTTCGAAGATTGAAGTAGTTCCTTTTCAAAATTGGTTGCTTCTGTTCGTGAAGGGCATCATTTAGAAAGAACTTTAGAGAGTGTGCAGTTTATGTTTTGAAGCTCAGTGAAAATCTCGGCTAGCATTTGGTCAGTAATGGTCGTGGGGAGAGGTGGAACGCGGAACGACGAACTTTGCACTTGGATCTCAAAATCTAATCGCAATTGATTTAAATTGGTGTTCATAACTTTGGCTGATGCATGTAAAGGAACTAAGTTTAGATTTCATGTCAGACCAGAGCGATTTAAAACCCAGAGCAATGGACAAGTCGAGCGTAGAATCATAAAGAGGGTTTAAGGATTTGGTGGTACTGAATTGTTTTTTCAGATTATTTATTTTAGACAAACACTGAGCAGAGGAATTGTTGTGATTGAGAATTAGACTCCTCAACACTTTTAAATAGGAGATCAAATTTTTTGGAAAGTTTTAAAATCTTTTTTTTGGGATAAGGCATTTTATCGCAATCATAATGTCACCGATTGAAATGTTTTTGCACTCATCACAATAAAAAATAAAGTTATTTATACAGGAGGGATGAAGGGACTTGCCACAGATACCGTTGCATTTACGTAACTCCACGGTTACGTCAGCGTTGCTACACATTGGATTGGCACACGACATTATTTCGATAGTTAAGTAATGTGGGTCAGTTATAATTTCAACACTCAGCAATTTAAACAGGCCGCGTAAAATGAAACTTAATAATGTAGGTCACGAGCAGTAGGCAAGAAAAATTGAATTTATTATTATTATTATTATTTTTTTTTTATTGTTTTGTGACGCGAGAAATGGGCAAGAAAAACTATTCTTTTTTTTCCGATTATGCAAAAACGAAAATTGCAGAAAAGAAAATTAAGGGAGCAAACTAAAAACACGTCCGATCAGTTCTGAGGGCAATTATCAATTGTCTTTGTCTACACCGTTTTCCACTATTAGTTATATCTGGTTCGATAAAAGTTTCCTTTTGAATCGCAAAGTATGATTTTACCTTTTCTAAACAGTTTTGGTTAGAAATTTCCACACCTTTTGTGCTGCCTTCATTTCGAAATAATTTTGGTTGATGTTGAATCAACGGATGTTTTGAATTTTCGAAATGAATACCTTTTCATGCTGCATCCATACTGCCACCAAAAGACATTGCATGTTCAAACTCACCAGAAATAATTCCCAAAGGAATTTTACAAATTCCCCGAACCATCATTGCAATGTTTCCGACCTCCGTTTTTAGACTGAGTAGTCTGCCTCTTTCAACAATACCCTTAGAATATCAATATTTCTGAAAAAAAAACCAGTCGATACCTTTTTTGAAAGCTTTGAACCTGTCTAAATCTATCTATTCAAAGGTAAAGTAAAGGAGTCAAATGAAAACCAGAAATTTTCTGACAACATTCTCACCAACCGACTTAGAATATATCGCACCACACACGATAATATTCAAAGCCTTTGTTCTTGCAACATCGAATCGAAATAATTTTCAGCAAACAGAAAGCCTTCGTCGCTTACGTAAATAGATTGTAATTAAAGAATTCTTGCAGCACTGCTTTTGTGGGATAATTTACAACACCATACGACGCGTTTCTATACGCGCTGGGTATTCCGAAGGCTAGAATTCCCGCGTTTGTTCCATAGACGGCTATGTGGTGGTCGATCGATGGTGCAGCCTGAGTTGTTTTTATTGGCCCATAAAAGCAGTTAAGGCATATAATGCTCCTGCATTCCAATTATCCGGCTATATTTGGCTAAGGTGGATGCAGCGAATTGATTTTGTGCAATTATGAAGGTATGTGCCTTTGCGCACACACGCTTGTGTCGCAGTGTCGCATCTCATCAAGTCTCGCATGGCCGTCAACACAGCAATAACCTTCGATTTCTGACCACTTTGTCCTGCGATGCATCATAAACATGACGTATTGATCAATTTTACGTCAATACAGATTCATAATGACTTGCAGTTATGTGCCTGCATGACGTCCATAATCGAGCTCTGCGAAGGATATGGCCATCAATCCAACGAGCATCTATGCATCTTTGGTGCAGCTCCTGGCTAAAGATAGTATAGATTCAGATAGTCGGTCGATTGTCATCGCGTCACATTGGCGCATCTGTCGTTTTGTCTTAGAGATGCATATATGGCTGTTGCATAGTCATTCCGTCATTTCTGATGATGTGCCACATTGCAAATGTGTATACAAACTGATTAATATTTATAGTGACGCGCTGGCGCAAGGGCGCAAGGGAACCAAAGATGAGAGATGAGAGAAGACTACCGACTGGCTCTGACAAAAGATCAGGCCGAAGGGGAGTTTTGGTATATAATTTATGGGTGAAATGCAATTGTCGGAGGTTGCAGGGTTTGAACAGAGGGGGACATGTTGTCTGATGCATATATGTATTATAAGAATTTTGCTGTTTCTGGTTTAATGAATGCAACTTCTCTTTTTTTTTGTCTTTGCAGTCTACACCCGTTGGCACAACGATATTTCGAAACATTCAAGCCCTCGACAAGGATGCCGGAGTTAATGGACTTGTTGAGTATTTTCTTGTGGAAGGAAGAACGAACACTACGGAGGATGAGAAAATGACTATCGCCGATGGCTATGACACTTTTGCTATTTCATTTCCACATCAAGGACAGGTAAGGATTATAGATGTTTTTTTTTTTGTGTTTGCTACTGCGGTGCTAAAGCGCACACATGCAAAAGACGCAGATGCATTAAGAGGTATCCGATTTTTCTTTCAGATGTTTGATGGCTTGTGGTAGAGTGGTTGGTGATTTGTGTCTGAAAAGCTGATTGCTATTCCCCAAAGTAAAATAATAATTACATTGAAATACAGGGTTCAGTGACCTTTTCCTTGTTTCTGAGAATTAACATTTGACAAAGAATCTTCTCAAGAGGTTTGCACTTTTCTATGCAGTAGGTTGCCCATTTTGTGTCAAAATTGGTGAAAGCGTAGATGAAAGTTGTCAGAAACCATAATTGTCTTTACTGTCAACTTTTGGAACAGAAGCTATAAGAACAAACAGATCAGTATCTTCATTGTCAAAGATTGATCAACTGGTTCCTGTTTTTTTAGAAGATGATTAGCATATCTGCGTTATCTTCAACTTCCATAACACAAATTCTTGCAGATATAAGGCTTCTTAATTGGAAATGGATGATTGGCTCTCGTGAACTAAATATAGCTTGAACAATCATTTAAAACTCCATGTCAGTAGCATCCTTACCAGTTGTCCATTAGCTATCGCAGCATGATCTGTATCTTTAAAATGGTATAATCAGCTTACTTCTCGTGCTCCAAAATATTAGTTCAATAAGACAACAATTTCTTCTAAAACTTCACTATGCTTCCTTTATAGTGACGCAGACTCCAGCACTGGATATGATCACAAATATAATCTCCCTGAACTTCGAACATATCAAGAATTATCAAATCTAAAGTTAAGTTATGGGTTAACTTGAGCTGCGAAGATGTAATCAAGGTAAATTTCAAACTTTTGCCTTCAACCCTTAAGCGAAAGCTGATTTATTTGCAACACAGTTTTCTGCTTATGTTAGAGTAACATTGCGTACTATCTTTTCAAGCATAATGTTGATACAGCAGCACGACAGTGCGTCACTTTGTCGTTACCCTCTGATGGTGTCAAAGATCTCGGTAGAATCTCTGCAAATTTTGACGGAGCAGCAAGCATTCTCTATCGTCATCCTGATCAGACGTATCAGTTTAGAGTGAATTCTAAAAATAGACATGTCTCGGTACATTTTGTCCCTGTTTTTACTCGATTATCGATTATCGATAACAGATGGTGGGTCTCGATGTTTAATTCTTCGGTTTTCTCCAGGATCTGGCGCAATGTGAACATTTGGTCGATCGTAGATTTTCCAGGTCTAAAGCCGGCTTGGTAAGGATCTGTTATTCTGTCAGCAAACGGGTTAAGACGTTCACATAAAATAAAACGCTGGACAGGTTCTTATAAGCGAAGTTTAAAAGGCTAATTCCTCTATAGTTAGTGCAGAGAAGTCGATCTCCTTTTTTGTGGATCGGGCAAATGGTACTGAGATTCCAATAATTGGGCATGCTTTCTTCTGACCTTATTTTGCAGATGAGTTGTTGTATGCACCTGACCAGGTCATCTCCAGCGTGTCTAAGTTCTACTTGCCCATCGGCACCAACTGCTTTGTTCGTTTTTAGTCTTGCAATGGCTACTTTGATCTCATTTTGGTCGGGGAGGTGTAGCTCTTGGTTATCATCTAGGTTGACTGGTTCAGGTCTATTATTGGCGGAACAACTGGTTGAAGTAGTATTTCCAGATTGTTAACATCGATTGCGCATCTATTACGGTGTTTCCATCCTCATCTTTGCCGAGTCAAGGACGGCTAGTTAAACCTGATGTTGACTTTTTCAATTTTCTGTAGAAGTTTCGCACCTCTTTGCTATTAAAGCACCTCTGTATCTTCTCGACTTCACGTTGGTGATCTTTGTTCATTCTCCTCAGTAAGCGTTTTTCATCCTTCTCTCGCTAAACGTAGAGATTAAAATGCTTTAATTCTTTTGCGGAGCTTGATCTATATGCCTCCGTTTTGGCTTTGTTTGCCCGAGCACATTCGGAGATGAACCAGGTGTTTCTCGGAGTTGGTTGTAAGAAGCTCAACACCTCTGATGCTGCATTTCTTATAGCTTGTTGACATGCAAGCCATTTATCTTTGGGATTCATATTTTCAATGCGTTAAGATCTCCCAATAGGGAATTGGCAAGGAGCTCGTAGAAACTTTTTCTGGTAACGTTGACTTTCTCTTCTGTAGAGGCATGGGGGCTATTAAAGCTGATATAGTGAAATTTTGCCTTGATACGGATCGTCATAATTCTCTCGGTGACTTCGCTAAAGCTTAAGACCATTTGTCAATTTTTTTCAGCAAAACCGCATCCAACCAAGCGCTAATTCCCAATATTTTCTCCTGCTCGTAGTTCCTGAGAAGTTGACTCAGATACCCATGGTTCACTTTGTTATTGGTAACTATACCTGAATTCAAGACCACGAGAACGGAAAGATTTTCTAAAGCCTTTTAGCATCGTTGTTAGGACTCTATAATCTTGTCAAAGTCTCGGTTTTCTATGGATTGCTAAATGTCTCAGTACCAAAGCTGCTTTATTCTTTCGACGAAGAATAAGGCAAAATGTGTCAGTAAGGGCCATGTGTCACAGGGTATCTATTTCGCTGGATTTGGCATTAAAAACTGTTTAACTGTTCTCTTCGACATTTACCAAAAGATCTATGATGGTAGTGGTTTTATTAAGATGACGAGTTAACCTTTGAGAAATTTCGAGAACTCTCGGTCTCTGTTGAACGCTTCTCTGATCTTTCTTTTCTCTGGCAAGTCCTTTCTAATTAATAACTCCATGAGTCCAAATAAAATCGACATAACTCATACTCAGCTAAATGTAAAAGATATGTCCCATATAGTGTATAAAAAAAATAACTAAATTGCTAAGAAAAAACTCCTTCAATCCAATGTAACTCCTTCTTCCTCACACTTCCTTCACTCCTTCCATTCCCAATACTTCTACTCCAAATGGCTTCGATTCTTTAACGGTTTCTCAATTTAATAAATTGATTTGCAGAATGAGCTAACAGATTCACCGTTGGTTCTTAAATGTCACAGCTTGGTACTTTTTCAATCGATGATTAACCACCACCACCAGAAGAAATCAATCATCCAAAGTGACAGTTCCGTTTAACTTCACGTCCTCGCAATGCATCAATTCCATTGCAATTGCCGTTTATCTCCGCTCACAATTAAACGAGACTTCAAAGTTATTTACTCCAATCATGGCCGCCATCTGTCATTTTATCCGCGCTTCCGTCTCTGTCTTTCCTTCTCCGAAAAACCATCAAATCAATCGAATCGTTAAAATGTAGCCGATGCCCCGGAGCAATTGAAGTCAACTCGATGGCCATGTCGGGCAAAGAAGATACTTTTCGTCCACCTAATGAAAATGAATTAACCAAACAGATTTATGGATGCCATTCAACCTAAATGGTATCATTGGATACAGAATCCAATGGCCTGTCCTGTCATATCCTTCCAGTAGCCATCTAGTCATCTAGCCATTTGGTCATCTTGCCATCTTGCTCTCTTAAAGAGTTGATGAATTAAGAAGACGATGAAATATGCTCGTTCATCTGCTGGGGGATACAGCTCCAGTAGAAGCCACAATGATGCCATATTCAATCTGAAAGATTTATTGGAAATCTGTTTAAATGTCGATGTAATACACTCATGTGGTCTCACTTTTTTTACTTAAATATTTTTTCGTTTCTTTTTTTTTTCTTACCACACAGGTGACTGTTGCTAAGACACTGGATTATGAAAAAGTTCAACGATATTACTTGACGGTTGTCGCATCGGTAAGTAACTGATAGATATAAGATACACACAAGAAGATATAAGACAGGGAAACCTATGGCTTAGCCATTGCTCACTGCTCGAACTGGAATTTATTAATTTGCCAATCCAGTTCGGAGGATCTACTCGTATCTTTGAGAGACGATCCGTAACTTTTTTCCCAAATAGGAAGTAAATTCCTTTGACGGTGGCAGCATTTTTACGACTTTCATTTCTTCAACAGTATGTTTGGCAAGTAAGGAAAATAAGAAAATAATTTTTGTAGTTCGTGAAGGATCTTATTTATTGTGATATGGAAACTGCAGTCACAGAAACACTTTAACTCCTCCTGGATTAGATCTCTTCAACTCTTTCTATATGTTTAAGCTGTGTCCAGGATCGCAGTTTGACAGTTTGTTTAAAAAAAATCCCTTTCTTGTGTAACATACTGTATTGAAAACCTCCGCCATGTCAAAGAATTTTCTAATAATTGTAAAGTGAGATTTATGTGTTTTTGGTCTAGCCTCTTCTGTTTTTTTTTTTTCATTTATTTTCCCTGCCTTCAGTCACAACCCTCAAGATCGATGGATAGGTGCACTTACAGCCCAGATGCACTCCTCTATACACACAATTGCAACCAAAAACCATTCAAATATTTTGTTTCCATTCAAACCAAACAAACCAAGATAAATATCCGGACAGTTAACTATGCTGGCTAAGTGCTGTAGCTGCTGTGCATCATGCGCGTGCATAAATATCTCTCGCGCTCTCTTCCACATCGTTGCGTCGTCAATGCAAACTTGCTTTACTCTGCCACTTGGCGCAAAAGAGTTGATGATGATGGTTTAAAGCAATTTGCATTTTCTCAGGCTGCATTTCTGCAGAAAGAAGAAGCCGGAGACTACTCTCAAGATTACGAGCGAATTTTATTGATGTCGTTATGACGTTTTCCATTGAAATGTGCAAAAGACCTGTCACTTTCATCATTCGGATCATTAGTCATTGTAGTTTGTTAGTTTTTTTTCAAAATGATGTTCCCTTGCGAAAGAATGCCAATTCAGAGTCAATTATCGATGATGGCTCTTGCAACGCGTGTAATAAACCAATTGTACAAATTACACTCTACGGCTGGCACTTTGATGTTGAGTTATTGTGAATAAATCCCGGAAAATCAATGAAAAATTTAGAAGAGGAGGTTTGTTTATTAAAACAGCTGTTATGGATATTGAAATGCGCAAGACACGACGCAGACAGTCGATAAATGTAAATCAAATTTTGCTGCTCAGCTCTTTCGTTTAACATGCAAACAGGTGCTATGATTTAATATCCCCTCTGCCATGAAGTCACATTTATTCCTTTGAATGTTGATCAGTGATCACATTGCATCGGAATATTGAAATGATGGATAAGATTAACCTAATTTCATTGACGTCAGTTTCTCATGCGCCCGGCTTCGGTAAACTTGTCACACATTTGTCTGATCAGATTAGTCATGCTGCAACCTTCACAAATTCAAATCAATACAAATCGTTTTGTGTTTTTGAACAAAAGAATTAACAAATTACCTCTCCCCTTTCATTAGTCACATATCGTATATTTGTGCCTCTAGATCAAAGGCATCGAGATACACAGATGGTGGAATGTCAGTGCATAATTATGTTGGTGATTGATAGAATGATTATGCAATGCATTATTATTAACCTTTTCGGATATGGATTTTCGAGGCACATAAATGGTAAACCACTATGGAAATTGTAAACGATTCTAATTGAGATCTTAATCTTGGTATGTCAAGCTGACCTCAGACGATAATAGGTAAAAAATCTTACATAATTATGGCCCAAGGGGAAAATCACTTTTGAGTAAGAATGTATTTTTAATCTTCAGACCAATGTCACGTCAAAACTGGTGGAATGCATATTAAATGGTATATGATTATTGTGGTTTGTGGAGGTGATTTTATACTTTGAAAGAAAAATGGGAAAAACTATAAGAACTAACATAAAATATCATAATTGGCAAGTTTTTGTCAAATAAAAAAATGAAATTAGTTTGACATTTAAAATGTCATTCAGATAAATTTATTTTATCGCTTATTTTAATGATTTCTTAATAAAAATACATATAAAAATACTATTTTATTTTCCAACCGCAAAAGTTGTTAGAATCGAATGATTTTCAACGGATACTATCATTAAACTTAACCTTCGGCATTACAACCAAACCGTACATTTATTTTCAATGTAATTTGTTTTCCTCAGAAAATAATGCATATTGTGTTTGCTGAAAAAGCTGTTCAGTCAAAAATCTGATCCAGTATTAGTCAACTTTTTTTCCAGATCCCAATCTTAGGACGTAAATCTCTTCTTTCGTCATGTTATCAATGGCTATGGTTTTTGGGTTGACTTTATCCACTAGATAAATTAGCACACACACTAATATTGGCTTTATTCGCTAGATCAGATAGCATACCCAATAATGATTTCTAGGGGTATTCTTAAATGCTGGCAAAACAACTGCGTAAACTTTTGCATCTGCCCTATTCTTCTGGCCTCTTTCCGGGAAAATTAAAAACAGCATTTTTCCCATATGTTCATAAAAATAGACCAGTATTTTTCATTCAAACTATCGACCAATAGCACTTAAGTCTCTTCTTCTTCAGCTTGACAAATGTTTTTAAAATTACGTTATTTTTGTGCTTAAGTTTGTATTCTTAAATTATTTTTTTAATTTAAAAAAAAAATTGTTAAAAACCCCGTTTTTTTAAACCGTTCCCACGATTTTGAAAAAAAATCACCCTTCACAATTTATAGTACTTTATTCGAACAATCAAAAGTCACAAAATTCGAATAAATGCTTTGATGTTGACTTTAATTTTCTTAAATTTTATTCTACAATCAACAACCGCACATATGAGCAATAATGTTGGTTCTGTCTAACAGACTGAGTGAAAGGTGAACCCAGACTAGCTAAGTGCTGGATTTATGTATCTCAGTAGTATAGCAGTGGGAGTATCGTAATGGGTTTATGGCTACAATCAAAGAGAATTCTTAATAAGTAATTTGATTTGTCTAATCACTAAGGTTTTTCACTAGCAGCTAAAAGGAAAAAGAAAAACGTGACACACGGGTCAGTTAAGGTTTTCACAAAAGGCGTGCAATTAGATTTGAAGAATTCATTACCATATGAACTAGATCTTTTGCCATATCAGCAGGCTCAAAGAAGTAAGTTTCCGATCTTACAAAGCCAACCCTACAGAGGAAAATCGGAAAAAGCCGCACAAACAAGAAAGGAACTCATGCAACTCCGATATTGAAAGAACCAAATTTTTGCATGACCAAAAATTACGGCAAAAAATTCTGCAGTGTCCCAAAGGCAGTAAAAATATTTGGTCATTTGTAAAAAATATCAAAAACTCCTCAACATCTTCGGTTCTAACGCTCATCGACAGTAACAAACTAATTGTTTACTCTTCAGAGAAGGCAAACTTGTTCGTCGCCCATTTCGCTGCCAGCTCCACGCTGCCTCACAGCAACGTTGCCCCTCTGGTGCTTGAGAATGTAAATTTTTCCATGGGACGGATTTTTTCCGCACTCGTACACTAGCAAGAGTTCTCAAAGATCTCGATATATACAAATCCTCTGGCCCAGATGGTATACTCCCGATTCTTCTGAAGAGGTGTTCTTCCACACTGGCAAAGTCACTGCGTAAGCTTTTTCATCACTCCTACTCTTCTGGAATCTTTCCTAGAAGATGGAAAACAGCATTTCTCCAGCCTGTTCCTCAGAAAAGTGACGCATCCTCCCCCTCCTCCAATCGACCTATAGCACTAACATCCCTTATTGCTAAGGTCATGGAAACGCTGATTAACCGTCAGCTTAAGGAATATCTCCAAGATCGAAAGCTTCTCTATGACCTTCAGTATGGCTTCCGAAGCAACCGTTCCACTGGTGATCTGATGGCATATCTCACCGAACAGTGGAACAAATCTTTATATCGCTTTGGTGAAAGTAAGATTATTGCTCTTGATATCTTGATATCAAACACCTATTTCCAGGCTGTGAGATCTGCTATTTCGGTCAATAGGAGCCAGAACTGTTTCTACTTAAATGTTGCTCTAGTTTTTGTTTAATATTAAACTGCCCATTTCTTTCTTCCTCAAAAATCTCTAAAGCAACAGGGCACTATTGAAACTCCCTCTGCTCAATTAAAAATTATTAGACCTCCTATCCTTACCGATCGAAATCATTTCGTCTTATGTTCCTAATAGCCTACTTCGTTATTAAAAAATGTACAACGCATGCACCAATGCAGAAGTCAAGCACCACAGCCGGTTAGCACTTGATACATATTGCTTCAACAATTTGATAAGAAAACATGCCTCTAATGAACCAACAATTCTACCAATTACTCCACCAATAAAACCATTTTCTTTCGCAAAAGTGTCCATTAAGTAAGCAAAATAAGAAACCCGCTAAAACCAATGTATCTGCGAAGGAGTTCGAAGAAATCCAGCTAATATCACGCTAGATATTCAAGATTTTATAAGTGCGAAAGTGTTATTTGCTTCAACATCACAAGCACCAGTCGCTAGTGCCAATTTGTGAAGTTGTAAAATTTGTTAATTGCTTCGAATCCATTAGATGTAAAAAGAGAATTTGTTTTTATTGATAACATCAGTGATTGAGTCGAAATAAAAAACAAAAAAAAAAAACTACAATTTGAATCGAAAAATAATTATAAAATCAGTTTCACAACTTTACGCTCGTAATCCGGATAAAATGAGAAATTCGTTAAGCCTTTTGTAATCTTTTTGCCACAACGGACAATGGGGTGTGTTACAATTTTAATTTACTCCGAGCCCACCCACTAAGACATTGAACTTGTATCTTTCGTGTAGGTTTTCCTTTGTGGAGTTTTTGTGTTTCAGCATCTCTTTGCTTTGATCTATTTCGAGGTTTGCTTGGGAGCCTAGTTTTCCAGGTAATTAATTGCAATCGCAATTACAAGATCATAAAAACGATCACCTCCATAGGTTGTATGGGATGCCAGAGGCACATGTGGGGTGGTACTGGGATGGCTTAAACCAACACGAATAAAAGGAAAAGATACAAATTGCATCAATGTATCTTTTTATTCAATTTATTTTCAATTTAACTTGGCCTTGGTGCATATCGGAGTTTATCCAACATAACCAACAGCTGTGTGTTAAAGATACACAAAATCGTAGATGGGGTTTGTAAAAGGGTTTAGAGAGTAACTTGCCTGTGTTGAAGCCTCAAGGGAATTTAAATTAGGTATAGTTTTAATCATGATCATCATTAATTACAATAAACATCTCATAAAAGGTTGTATTGGAAGATCGAAGAAAACTTTTCACATCGTTTTCAATCTTTTTTATTTCTTAGTTAATTAAGATTTTGATCGATGATTTTATTTCGAAGCAATTAATTTTTTCCTCTGGCTGTACTTTGAACTTTCTAATTTGAAAAAAATTGTTAGAGGGAACGCCTTTAAAATTCATCATTTTGTCTGGGGAAATGTGATTTACTGTTTAGGATTTTGCTTCTAGAGTAGCGAAGTATCAATCAAATAGTTGTTCAATGGAATGTCTGGTAACTATAGAATCAATGCATATGGTTTCTCGTAATTTTTTTTGTGTGTAGGTGTTCAAATTCTACCATCTTGGTGACCGATTCACGTTACCTCCACGTTCCACATCAATTTCGTTTAATTCGTGCCAAAAGAAATTAGTTATTTTTGATCTTTAGTGCTCGCCTTCAATGGTGCTGGTCTCATCAATGTAAATTTAGAAGATGTACGAATGCGAACAAATGTTGCAGTTGTCGGTGCCGGTGAAATTCGGATCAGTTGACGTCGTCACTTATTCGGCAAATTTACGTATTTAGATGGCCATTTGCATGATGATTATATGGTTGAAATTGCCGTTGTCTTCAAAAAGTTCCGAAACACAGTAAGCAAACGAATATATGTAAAGCAAAAATACTTTATGGTTTTGATTGACCACTCATTGGCCGATTGAACGATACAACCTTAAAGATACCTAATATCTAGTTTTGAGTTTGATTTCGAAAGTTATTAGAAGTTGCCAAATGTTTTCCTTCAATAAAAGCGAGGTTGACTCATCAGAACTGCATTGTTCCCGCTTTTTCGCCTTTTGCTTTCTCTCGAAGATTTTTTCAGCTAAATTGGTCATGCTGCTATTTTAATAGTTCACATTTGTTTGGCACTCCATTGCCATTAAAAACAATCAGTGTATCCTATGCTTAACTTTAATTCTCTTCCATTGTGTTCCACCACAATGCGAGCACCTTCATTGTAGATTTCGTTTTCTTTAGATGTTCTTCAATTAACTTCCTCTTTCCTTGATTTATCTTATTCTCTGAGGACGTCTGTAGAGTTCGAAACCCAATTTCGTGTATTGAATCTTCTGTTAGAGGTTTTAACTTAACTTCTTTGAAAACCCGGGTTGTTTCTTCAATTGTGTCAACACTGAAAGGCATATCATCAACGCATAATGATGTTTGATAATTACATGAGCTGCCTCAGGATTTTACTGGAAATCTGTTTTACGGTTTTGTTTTCTACTTTTTGAGAAATACTCGGAGACATTAGCAAGTCATATAGTTAGTCTGCCTTCTTAAAAAATTCCGGATCACAATGAACGTCACCCAAACGCCACAAGAACCTTTGATGATAATCTTGATCTGCTTGGCCCACTTTTACCTGAAGGAACATTTCCTGTATATCTAATATCAGTCAAGTCGTTAACTCATTTTGAACTCTGAATAGTATGTTGTTAAGTGAATTACTTTCTAAGAAGCGGCAGCTCCATCTAACACCATTTTAAGTTTTCCTGATTTTTCAACATTTTTAACCAAGAATCGCCAGATACCAACCGTGGTTTTTTAATTTCGATGAACTGACCTGTCTTTAGTGTAGTGCCCCGTGGCTTATTGGGTTAGTGTGTCGGACTGCTAAGCGAATGCGCCTGAGTCCAGCTCATATCCACCTTCTTTTCCGGGGTACTGCCTCTTGCGAGGAACTGACAAAACCTCCAAGAGTAAAATTTGTCTCGAAAAAGTGCTTCTCATGTAGCCGTTCGGACTTGGCGGTAAACTGTAGGTCCCTTCCATTCTTGCAGATTAACAAAACACACAGAGGAATGGTTGAGAGTATAAGTCACTAGGCCTTGGCTCCTTAAGGAGCTGTCGCGCCAATGAATTTATGACCTCTCTTTGGCAAATTCTTTGGTTATTAAATCATTTACTTGTTTTTCGATTTTTATATCCAGTGAATGATCGAAAACTAACGCTTTTCTAGACGCCATCTCTCATCTAAGCACCAGTTTATAGCAACTTTGTTTAAATTAAAATGCTTCATTTTGCACTGCACTATGATTTAAGTGATAATGTCTCCTAAATAAGAATACTTCTCTGACAACGAAGCTTCATCGATGGATTGGGCAGGCAGCCCTAACGCTTTCATTGTGCTACCTTCTGAGATCTTATTGGTTATAATTTTTACTTGCGATTATAGGTACTATAATGCAAGTTATGCATTCGTGCAGATTAAAAAAATTGAGATAACAATCAAACATGACATTACGATGATAGAGAAACATATTTGAGTTACTGGCAAAATTCTGTCCGTCTGTCTGTCTGTCTTTCTGTACGGATGTATTTTGGACTGTAGCCTAAACGGTTTGGCCAATCATCTTCAAATTTAGAACTTAAGGTTATTTTGACATTCTACAGTGAAGTTTTTTGTACCTGTCGTATAACCGTTATGTAAAAGCTTATTGCCCTCGAAAACGGCTCCAAGCATTTTTATGAAGGCAGCCTAAGTATTTTCGCTTTAATTTTTTTTCGAAAACTTTTTTTTTTGTATTTTTAATATTATTTTTTTTAACGGGTAGGTGATTTTTTTTAATTTTTTTAAATGTACGTTATTTTTGTGCCTAAGTTTGTATTCTTGAATTATTTCTTTTAATTTTTTAAAAAAAAGTTGTTAAAAAACCGTTTTATTTAAAAACGGCTCCTACAATATTGAAAAAAAAATTCACACTTTTACATTTTTTTCAAGAAATAAAATGGCGTTTAAATTATTTCACTCAATACAATTTAACGTACTTTATTCGAACAATCAAAAGTCACAAAAATCGAGTAAATAATTTGATGTTCACTTTAATTTTCTTAAATTTTCTAAAATTTTCTAAAATTTATCTACAATGTGACCCCACATTAGAGCAAGTACGTGCGATCCAGTCTTACAATTTATTTCAAACAATTCGACCTGAATGACTTATCTTAAAATGTTGTATTTATAAACTAAATCAAAAAACGCCATTCTGTTTGGTTCAAATTTTCTAAAAGATACGCGAACTTGCACCAAAAATTGTATTTCCACTCAATCTTACCACATCACGAGTTTGCCATTTCAAGCACACTCCGCGATCGATATTTTTCTCTCCCCATAGACTTGCCCCCTTGTATTAAGAAATTTTGATTTCTATCTAACCGCACAACAAAGATCTAAAATCTTCCTTAAATTCTTGTTCTCCAAAGAAATCCTTAACAAACAAGGTGTACCAAAAAAAAAAAATATAGAAATATCCCACTAAAAAAACCCAAAACAACGATATGCCCTGCGATAAGAAATTAACAATTAAATTCGTGATTCCCGATGGTATCCTGGTCTATAGACACCATAACCTCAAACAAGGGCAGCAAGCATAGCTAGTTATAAAAACCATGAACTCTTCTTTTTTTATATTTGCCCACTCCTACTAGTGGGTCTTCCTTCATAGCTATCAGCATAAGGAAACAATACAACAACAACAAAAATAATTGAAAACATGCATAATTACAAATGCAATTGGCATCGATAGTACAGAAGGCATTGCAGCTCCACTTCCTACACTCCGATGTTTACCATTAACGATCTGCAAAAGGAAATTTAATTATAAATCCACTAGCTGGATCAGAGCTGGAGAACCTGCGGTGCTCCTAGGGCATGCTCCGCATTTGAAAAGATTCAGATGAAATAGCGGATTCTGGTATATTGGTAGCCCACGGTGCAGGCAGTGTTCATCGTTTCAATCACAGGTGAGGTGGTTTTAATGTTCTTGGGAGTCGTTGAAGCAGGTTTTTAGCACACCAACGCTGTGTGGCAGGGTGGGATTTATGTGTTCTAGGGCCTTTCTCTTAACTAGGGGCGTAGTTGATTGATAAATTGAAGTAATTTAGGGTAAAGCTGGGTACGGTTGAAATAATGTCGCTTATATTGTCCATTATAATAATAGATGGCATAGAAGATGCAGGTCTTTCCTGGATCACTTCTCACTAAAGCATCGCAGGCCGTATTAATAGCTTATTCCTAAACAACAGCGTCTTCAAAATAAATACAGCCCTGTACTACACCCATAGGCTTGGCATGCCTTTCGGATAAATAGAAGAGATTTTTCCAGCTTGTTCGCTTGTTACACTTTAGTGTGGTGCACCAGCTAAAAGCAATGTTTGGTGTTTTATTGCCGGCAGGAATTTTTGTCAATTCCGAAACAAAGACAGGCACGGAGGAATGCATGTTATCCTCTACTGAAATGTTGGAATTGGAATCTCAACTACTGTTGCTGCTATTGGCTCCATCGGACTATGAATCTTTTTACAAATTTTCATTTGCGAATTGAGGAGCCAATTTTTGCATAATAATTTATAGTGCTGGTTATTCGATTTCTATATTGGAAAATGATCTCCTTCAGTTGGATTCGGATAGACTACCGTCCGCGGCGCTGAATAGAGTTTTGTGTATGGTTGTGGTGTTGGGAGCATTGCTATTGCTTAGACACAATATTACGAAATGGTTTAGTTTTGGTCCACTTCTGGTAGATGTTTCTTTTGAGTTTGACTTTTGCAGGACGGATAGATACTTCATAGGCAAAGCATAAACCAGGAAAGCTTAGTTCTTGTGAAACAAACTTTGTTTATTAAAAGATACTTTGTTGCAAATAGAGATTACGTGATATTTTTTTTTGTTGTTGTTATTATTACTTACATGATAATATATCTCATTTAGACTGCACATAAATTATAGTTTAACATTGTGGATAAGATAAATTTATGCGGGAGTTGTAAAAGACAATTATTTTGATGAATACTAATAATAACTAACGAATGTGTTCATTAAATCATGGTATTACTGTCAGTGTTACAGTCCACCTGACAGTGGATCATCTGAGAATTCAAACAACTATTATTTAGTTGCTCTTTCTAGGACAATGTAAGCCAAGATATTTAACAGGAAGAAGTAGTGTGATAAAAATTGTTTAAACGATTTTTTTTCTAAAACGGATTCTTATTTTTAGTTCCTTTAAGCATTTTTTTGTTTTTTTTTATATTTTAAGGCCTTAAACTCAAAGGTCCAAGACTATTTTAAAGAATGCTAAAAAACAAATTTTTTCATAGCAAATTTGAAAGTATTATCAATGTTTTCCGCTACTAAGCCCCAAATTTAAGGAATGCTGAACACAATTTGTCAAATTTATTTATTCAAATATTAGTTACAGCATAAATGAGATTATTGCGGAAACAAAACTAGACATTTTGGCCGCCTCGTTCATGCGATTTAATGCCTCTAGTCTATTTTCTTTGGGGCTATGTTAAGTCATTGCCTTATGCCAACAAGCCGACGACGTTGGAAGAGCTCAGAGCCAATTAATTATTCCCCGAAGGACCTTGCTTTGGAATTTTTGGATGGGTTCAGCATTTGTTTTCTTTGTACAATCCCATATCTAAATGCCAAATGTGTTTTTAGTACTTACTTCTATAACATTAGTTTGTTCTGGATAGATAGGTCAGAGTTCTTTCCTAGTAACCAGTACATTTTTCTATACTTCAAGTTTAGTTCTTCTCTTTCCTTTTCCTTTGTGCTCTTTCCATTTAAGCTTTGCATCCAAAGTTATTCCAAGGTATTTGGCGGTATTGGAGTAAGGCACTGCTATACTGTTTATAAAAATTGGAACATTGCTTATGTTTTTGTTAGTAAAGTTTATATGCTTCGATTTTGTTTCGTTTAATTTGATACGCAATTTTTGCGTCCAATCATCAACTTTATTGACTGCATTTTGCAATTTTTGAATAGCTTTGTAACTGATTTATCTGGCACCAATATCGCAGTATCATCAGCAAAAGTGGCCATGATAGCGTTATTGTCCACTGGATTGCCCCTTGTATATAACAAATACAGGGTTGGTCCTAGGACACTTCCTTGTGGTACATCGGCTTCAATTTTCTTTAGTTCCGAATAATTTTGGCCGTACCGTACTCTAGAAAGTCGGTTCGTAACGAAGGATTTCAGTATTTCGTACTACTGTTTGGGAAGGTCCCTATGCAGTTTGCACTTAAGTCCCAAGGGCCAAACCTTGTAAAAAACTTGAGCAACATCTAAGAATAGAGCCGAACATACTTGTTTTTCTTCAAGTGCTTTTTCCACAACATCCATAATTTGATGCACTTGTTCTATCGTGGAATGTTTATTTCTAAATCAAAACTGATGGCTGGGAATTAGTCTTCCTTCTTCTATTATTTTGCTAAGCCTTTTCAGGAGCAATTTTTCGAAAACTTTTGCCATGATTGGTATAAGCGATATTGGTCTGTAAGATGTTATTCCTGTTGGTTAGCAAAGAGATCAACCTTTTGTTTCGAGTTTCCGATCCATTTACCATTTTGAGATTTTATTGGCGGGTCTTGTGTCTGGGGTCTTTTGAGGCGCTTCGCTGCTTTCCATAAGAAGAAGCAGCACAGATTCTTTTTTTAGTTGATTGTTAAGATGGTTAAAAACTGCCTTATCATCTGGAAGTCTCGTAGCTTTTTTTCCAATATCAGCTCTTTTATTTCGACGGGATATTTTATTTTTTTTTCCTCGTGTTCGAAATAGTTGGAGTACTTTCTTCTACAGCCTGTTGCACATCAGCAATAAATATTTCTACTTCATGATCAATTTGTTTAATTGTTTGCATGGGAGATCTTCGGTTTATCTCTGAATTTGTTCCAGTTTGTTCTCTTATTCACGAGCATAGGATTACTTTTTTTATTATTTCTGCTTCACTCAGTGATAAAATTGCTGGAGTATGATCTGACGATAAAACGTAATTACCTTCGACACTTATATGATTTCGTTTAATACCTTTAACGACGAAAAAGTCTATTAGGTCTGGTATTTTGTTAGTATCAGATGACCAATATGTTGGCGACTCAGAGCCGTTTACCTTGTGTTGTCATAAGCCTAGATTTTTAATTGATGATATTTTTTTTCTGGTAGGGACAACATCTCTTAAAATGGACTTTAGAATTTAGACTTTAGAACAATGTTGATAACTGTTATCCTATTGACAAACTTTTACACATCCCTAGAATATTCGAAAGCATTTTGTCCGAAATTCAAATTTCTGGTGTAAGTCTCTTATATCCTCTAGACAAATGACTTTCATTAATGTTAATCTATACAACCATTAACCTTGTTGAATTTGTATCATATACTCTCAGCCCTAGATTAGAAGTAGCTGTTATCAACACTGCCTTCAGGAAGGCATTTGACAAAATTTCGCAGACTTATATTTTGTAAATTATTCTCACTAGGTTTTTAACCTATCATAATAAAATGGATGTTTTTTTTTCTAAAAACTGATACTACAATGTTCACTTCAGATTTACTCTCTGAATTTTAATTTGCTAAAAAATGTAGCCAATTAGGTCCTAAGAAATCCTCGCCTCCTTTTATTTGCCTACTCACCGTACCTCTTATGGCTCAAACAAACCTATTACTCGCGTGGTGCTGAGACTTAATTCAAATGAAAACTGTGTTGACTTTAGCTTCAGCACTCCCGGCTTAAAACGCCTATTCAGAATCATCCCCCAAATTCATTGGATTTAAGTTAGTCAGAAGTTTCATAGCTTAAGATGATTTTCTTCTCTGATTCCATAACTCTGGATTGCATCTGTGATTAAAAAACTAAAAACAAATCTAGTCTTATAATTTTTTTTTGGAAACCGTCATCCAATATCCGTTCAACGATATTTATGAGCTAAGACATCAGCTTAAATGAACCGTAGGTATGTCATTTCAGGGTATCACCTTTCTACTCCTAGAGTGGGATAGTTCGAACCTTTGTTAAAATTTCTTAGCCTTACAACTGGAGTCCCTCAAGGTTCTCAATAAAGTGCTCTTCTTTTTGTTTACCCTAAATATGATTTTCAAGTCCTCAACGAGAAGAAACATTCAGGTATCTCTTTCTTCGCAGATGACACGTGACTCTATTATTATGTGACTAGGTGATTATGATAATTTCATATGACACTCAGAAATAGTCGCTTTGAATAATATCCTCGTTACTACGATCTCTGCAACTTTTTCAATCTGTCGTAAGAGAACTAAAAATAAGTAACTTTCTATTGTTTACCGCAGATCCAATTTTAAATTCAAACCACCTTCGGAACATTTTATAACCAGGAAATCTATAACTCGTGCGTTGTTATTCCTAGCGTAAATAACGTTTGTTTGCCTTATTCTTTAACATACCTCTGATCCTTATTAACATAATCATCGTTCCATAATTGGCAGCATTTAATTACGAATACTTCCATGTATTCTTCAAATTATGCTCTGAACGGAGCCTTTGGCTTTTTTGACTACTTAAATGTATTAATATTTTGTCTTCCTGTAATGTTTCCTCAATATTAAATGGAAACCAACATCTTTTACTGTTTTTTTATAGACTTAACCTAAGCCGAACTTAATTCAGCCACAAGTTAAAGCGCAAACGTAAATTGCAAATCTTGTCCAAGCTTAAAGAATGTTGGATACAAAACTCCAGACAGCAACAAACAAACATTGTTTATAAACAAAAAGCCAAACTAATTATTATCCAAAGGTGTTAACAAAATACACACCGACAAAGGATTATTAATTATCCACTAATATTTATGATTGCAATCATCACCGACAACACACAACCAAGCCATTCCCCCAACCATTACATATAATGTCGCCAACTTTAGCCCACCTTTAATGATAAAGGTGGTGATAATTACATATCCATTTCTTCGCTGCTGCGCAGCCGCGTTGTGCCACGCCATGTGCCGTCGCGTCGTATTGATATTCGTTAGATACGAAAACAAAACAAAAATACATCGATAGATCGCATTTTTCACTTCGAGTTCGCGGTGTTGCAAGTTATATACGGCTTTTCTTTAGTGCAAAGTATGACATACGAAAAAGATACAAATCACTGGGCTGGTTAAATTAATCCTGATTCATGGAGCTTGGAATTTAGGTTGGTCAGGACGGAGCGGAGTACAACAGTGTTTTTTGAAGTTTATTCTCAAATTGAAAACAGGAGGCAGTTGCACAGCGTTTGTTTTGGGTAATTAATGCGATGTTTCTTTGGTATATTTGGAATGTTCCTAAGTCATGAAAAATTAGGAACATTAATTGTTTAAAAAATTCGAAATGAAATTCCTAAGACATAGGAAAACTTGTTTGGAAGCCGAAAGAATTTAGAAATAAGAAATGGATTTAATAAAAAGAATTTTTGATCTTTTACATTTAGGCAGGTAATGGAAAAAATTCTGGAATCACGACTTTGCAATCTGACCAAGAACAACATTACAAGCCGGTTTGCTGTCCCAACCCATTAACATCTTGTGGCCTTCTATTCACTTAAAAGCTTTAATATTGAGCCCTATGTAAGCTCATTTCCTAGGCCACAATATAACCACATCCTGGGATATAATTGGGAGTTACTAATGGGTCAGAAGTCAGAACTCATATATCAATTGATTGTAAAAAAGTTGAATTATTAATCAGTGAGATAATAATAATAAAACATTGAAAAGAACAACATTTTTGAAACCAGATGTTACCCATAACTTGTTTAAACTCAAAGCAAAACATATTGCGCACTGCTACCTAAACCAAAACATTTCAAAACTCAGCAACAACAAAAATGCGTAAGATTTCAGGCAAGTAATCCTCAAAAACTCCATAAATTTCCTTGAATTTCAATTCTCATCCCAAAAATGGCTTGTTTACTCTCTGTTTTGCAGAGACTTAATAAAAATATAAAAAAAAAACAAACCTCTGAATAACTAACTGCCCGACCATCATCCAACAATAGATTGTAAGCTGCTGTGCAAAAGAATGGCTTCTTTGACGGGTTAAAAGCTACACGAGTCCCCCCCAAAGCCATAAGGTTTCGTTACCACACAACTCCAATCTCGAGGAATTATTATGACCAACACTGAAATGTATTCGCCCGTCCAATTGTCCGCCATATAAGGCGAACGGTCAAAACCAAAAGCAAGACATTATAATTTATGTTTGATCATTATAAATTTGCAATTATAAGTGGTAGACGAACAAAGCTGGACCAAAACCAATACCGAAGAGGATCATATGACGTCCTCGATCCAAGTGCTGCAGCCTTTGCGCGTCTATCTACATGATATTCAATTAGATTGGACATTCATTTTTGTGCAAGGCATTCAAATTGTCATCGCACAGCACGGACACACACCTAATTTCACATTTGCAACATTTAGCATCCTCCTCGATCATCGTTTGTCTCATGATTATTCATTTCATATCAACAAAAAAAAAGATACTAACGAATTGCAACATGTGCATCCATATAGTCTAGTGAAATGTTTGATGTTTGACATTAACAAATTATTTAGCCATTTTGAATGTTTTACGTTGTTGGTGTCAGGCGAACGCGTTTAGCTAGATTTGTTCGATTTGAATGGCACTGGCACGTTTAAGGAAATCGATGCCAAGTCATGCGGCTAGACGATGAAAACCGGAGGGAGACGGTGTAATTACAAACATATGTCTTAAGGTGAGAAAGTAGATGTTTCCTGTGGGCAGACATGGCTTACGAGTAGGAAATATGTTTCACAGGCAATGTAAGTCTGCCCTACAACATGTCTGATGGTGTTGATGGTACTACAAGGCACCTAAGAAGTCTAATAGATATTAATTACGTCATTAGCCTCAATTAGCCAGGCGAATTCAAGAAACGATTATAGGAACTATAACGCAAGTTATGCATTCGTGCCGAAATAAAAATTGAGATAACAATCAAACATGACATTACGATAATAGAGAAACATATTTGAGTTACTGGCAAAATTATGTCCGTCTGTCTGTCTGTCTGTCTGTACGGATGTATTGGTGGGCTAAAAACGGTACCTTACATAGGACCGTTTTTTTCTACAACTTCCTCGAAAACTGGTGATCCGATTACGATCAAAATTGATATTCAAGAAGATGTAGGTAGCCTAAGTAATTTTGCATAAATTTTTTTTCAAAACATTTTTTTTTGTATTTTTAAATAAGTTTTTTTAATTTTTTTTTTTTTTTTTTTTTGAAAATCAATATTTTGTAAACGGTGAATTTTATTTTACTTTTGTTTATAAATGTACGTTATTTGTGTGCTTAAAATTGTATTCTTGAATTATTTTTTTTATTTTTTTAAAAAAAGTTGTTAAAAAAAACTTTTTATTTAAAAACGGCTCCTACGATTTTGAAAAAAAAATTACACTTTTTTACATTTCCTAAAGAAATAAAATGACGTTTAAATTATTTCACCCAATACAATTTAACGTATTTTATTCGGACAATCAAAAGTCTTAAAAATCGAATAAATGCTTTGATGTTCACTTTAATTTTAAATTTTATTCTACAATGTGCCCGCACATATGAGCAAGTACGTGCGATCCAGTCGTGCAATTTATTTTAAACTGAGCCTACGAATTGAAAAAAAGTACATTTGTAGATACTTACATATTTTTTTCGCTGAAAACTATTAACTATTTTCCCAAAAGTCAAAACTCACGAAAATCCAATAAAATTGATGGTGACCACCTCACTAACTTCGTTTCAAAAAGTAGGGATCAATGACGCCACATGCCGGCCCAAAATACCCACATTAAACAGTAACTTTTTGATGATGCATTTTCACCTGATGGTGAACATCGTGTGGGGTGTCTTTGTCCCATATATTGCAATATTCGTTGTTTACACAGGCATTCATCCAAAAACGAATGTTGACTGATTCATAACCGAACCGGTGGTCGTGTCATATTTAGACACCAAACGTTGAAGAGTTAACTTGTTCACATAGTGCACTCATTTCTATAATAAACTTTATCATTTGAACGTATTTTTCAATTGTGTAACTTGCAACTTTGACAGATGTGACCATGCACAACAACGCATTTTAAACAGAAAACTTAAAAAAAAAAACAATAAATTACAACAATCGTTATATCCAATATATAGAATAATGTTTTCCTTTTTCATACCAGAAAAAAACCTACAAACGAAACACGACTTAAATAACAAACGGAAATGACATTTAGCGAAACCTTTTAGCCAAATCCAAGCTCACAGTCCAATTAAGCAATTAATTTCGCCAAAAAAAATCAAAATCAAAAGTTATCCAAAGATATCTACACCCCCGTCTTGTTCAACATCTCAGACATCAGACAGGGGAACACTTTCGATTTCCTTAAAGTTGTCTCTAAAGCCCCCGTCATCGTGGATCGCAGTCTTCATGTCGTCCGTCAACCGGCTTCGACTTCATTGACCAGCCAACCCACAAGTTTTCCTTTCAATCGAATCCGATTCGATGGCATGACGCATTTCCGTGACGCGACTTAAAAAGTCGACCAACATAACACAAAAACACACAGCCAACCGCTTGAGGCCATGTTAACGTCTAATTACAATCACGTTGGTGTTTCGTCGTATTTTTTCATCTTCTTTGCATTTAAAGCTTTCCAGCTCATTGTTAAAATCTCACGGATTTCACTTGCCTGCCAAAGATACTTATGTCCGAAGCCTACACTTTTTCGCAATCTATTGGAGAGTTTTTCCGACCTCACGATAGATCGTTTGGTCTAATTTGAATGTCTAATTTATTAAAGGTATGTCTACTTGGCGTTTGTATTTTTTTTTTTTTTTTTTTTGGAAAACGGAAAGTTGTGAAAACACCTTCGACAATGTGTGTATGGAAACTCGGAACCTTATGGTGGTGTAACGATTAATTGAGAGTCAATCGTGAGTCCGATTTAGCACATTAGCACAATTTTTTTGTGTTCCGTTACGACATTTTGGTATTGTGTTCGTACATGGAACGCCTTAGTGCGGTGGAGCTGGTTAGTTTCGACTTCTGCAAAAGAGGAGCTCCGGTGATTATAGATGATTATAAGGTTTTGCAATCTAATTATTGCAACGAATGCGATGGAAATAGCATTTAAAAGGTACCACTGATGATTTTGTTTGGCTCGAAAGGTCATTTGAATGAACTCTTAATGGACACATATGCTAAAATTAATTAGCAACTTTTTGGATATTTGGTTATGGACGAATCGAGAGAAGACAAAATAATGAATTGTATGAAATCTACTTCGAAGCAGATAAAAGTAGGGAAAAAAGCTCGGTTGACTCCGGCGGGCCTGGCACCTAGCTTGTATGAGCGAAGATGAACCTTCTCGGAAAATGTTGCCGTCGTTTTTTATGACAGAAAACAACCTAGCAGCCCTTGCTTACGTTGAAAGGATGGCGTTGATAAGGGCGCCTGAAGCTTTGAGTTGCGAAACTGGATGGCGTCGGCCACCAATCGAGATGTATGGAAGAACTTGTTGAATGAGGTAGTTTAGATGATTTTTAGAGCTACCATTTCTACGCTAATGCAATTCACGGTGGATTTTTCTTTGGATTTTGTAAAAGAGCTTTTACAATTGGTATTTTTTTAAGCTTTTAAAGGCCAATGATCATTAATTTGCACTATGGAAAGGAAATCCTATTATATTTCTCGATAGTTACTTAGACTGCAGCACACTTATGAAAACAATTTTTTTTTTTTCAAATGAGAAATTTCGTCTTGGTAATGGCAAAAAATATCAAAACTAAAATAACTCATGGTTCGATTTGAGCTGTAATAAGGTTATCAGATTAAGTGATGTAAGTTTTTCTTGTTATAATGCCAATACCACCGAGGAAAAACGAAACAAGTATCAGCAAGGTAGAAAGAACTGGAATGCTAATATTTGTGAAACTAAATTCTTACATAAATGAAAATTCGACAATAAACACTGCAAAAAGAAGAAAAATATTTGGTAGTTTGTAATCATCAATCAATTCATTGATTCATAGGCTCATCTTCAACGGTACTCATGCTGCTGGCAGGAAGAAAAGCAGATCTGCTTGCATGCAAATTTGCGACAAACCTCAATACTAGTGGCAGGCGTTATCACTCTGACTATATACCTGAGAACGTGAATGATTCCAGAGAGACCAATCTTCTCTAGCACTCGGTATCCAAATCATCTGGCCGGTATAGTATCCTTGCTATGGTTCAAAAGAGGTGTTTTTAATCGCTAGTGAAATCACTGCGCGTAAGCTTTTCCATCTGTCCTATTATTCTGCATTTGTCCAGCATTTCATGCCATGTAGAGCCTTCCTTTCAGTTTAGGAGACATATTTTGATCACAGAAGATGGCGCAACTTCACCTACCCTACATTTAAGTGATTCTTGATGCCTTTATCAAAAGATCCTTCGCTATAGATCACTTGGGTTCCATCCAAATAAATGTCTGTAAAAGGTCTGTATGGATCAGATAATGGGGAGCATAGTTATTCAGACTTTTTTCGGTGATGAGGTATCCATTATCATCTGCCCATACTTCAAGTGCTCGTTGCAAGGACGTAGGATCTTTAATTTTGATGACTCCATCTTCAGCAAAGTGTGATTCATTTATTTTCGGTTCCGTCACCTTACGCTGTCTCAGAAAGTCAAGAAATGCAATTGAGAGCAAAGGACTCTTCCCTGTCGCACACCAACTTTGATTGAAAACTCTTCGATGACTCTTCGACTTTCTCGAACATGTCCCCATTTATATTTACGGAACTCTTAAATATACATGCCTAAGGGCAGCCCATATTAGATCTCGTGGTTGTCTTCCTAATGCTTTTTTCAAAATCAACCAACATAGTGTTTAATTCTCTTGAAGAATCCTGATGTTTGTCCATTCTGAATCTTTTAGTCTGGATTGCATCTGTGGTCATTTGGTCACCACTGATGAGTTTGGTGAAGAGAATAGTGAGCCATCTAGGTTCTTCAACTTTGATATCGGGGGCTTATTATTTGTTGTTAGATGCAGCTATTGGAAAATGTATCCTAATAACTGTTTATTCAAAAGTACTTAAAATACTGTCGCCTTTTATGAAGAATTTTGTCATCATCCAAAAGAGTGCTCTCCGTACTCTCTGCCTGAAGTTGGGCACACTTCTTCTTTGCTTTTTTCTTGCAAAGTCTGTAAACCAATCCAGGTGTGCCCAGGCCACTGTTTTGTCTCCCAGTCTTTTCCTTATATTTATCAATGACCTGTTGTCTAACTAATTCAATAAATAGTCTTGCTTCTCGTTTCCAGTATCTCATCCAGATTCTTCTAGAGTTTAAGTTCTAAAAGTCTTTCATTAACAAATAGTTTTCTTTGATGCATTTCAGTGATTACTTAATTCTGAGGCTGTTGAACTTAGCTTCCTTGTAACACTTTAACACTTTTTTTTAAGCTTTGCCAGTTTTTATTGAAAGCATTTCTAATTCCATCGACACCTCCATCAATAATGTCCCCTGAATGGTTTAATTCAGGATTAAAAGATAAATCCAATTCGCAATAAAATAATTGGAATTTATGTTGGTAGCCAAATCAAATTTTTCTAATTTACTTTGCTAATTTGCAACGGACAACTGTATTAGGAAATATTTCGCTGCAACATGAAGAAATCAGTTGTTGTTTTTTTAATCGATAACGAATATCTCCTGTCAATAGTCAAAATGTTTACTCTCCGAATGCCATTCACAATCCGCACTTTTGCTAACATTGCTTCCATATAGATACAGATACTTATCGACCAAATCAAATAAAATCGTTACCTTTACCAAATGTGTTCTGCTGCCACTCAGCGTGATCCAGAAAATCAACTTTCAACAAAAACTATCTGCGGCAACAACAAATTGTTCAGCTAAACTGCTGCCTGGAGGCTGATGGCGGGATGGCCGTTTTCATCCAAACGTGCCAGCTCCACTTTCAGCCAAAGAGCTTAATCATACCAAACTCGATATGGTGTGATAAAGATCAGGCAACTTGTCTGATTTCCATAAAACAGCACCATATCCATCAATCAGACACCGAATTGCTTACGAATTATAAGTTCGCAAAAGATTTTTCGGATATCAATTTCAAGACATCCAAAGCATACATCTCATAATTTCCTGGCTTAATGGTAACAGCTTAGTTAAAGACCAGAGAAACAAGTTAGGATTAAAAATGCTCCAAAATGTATCTTGAAGATGTAGATCGCAATCAGTGATCAAAATATAAACTTTTTCCTGCAACTGCAATTGCCAGTGATTAACCATGTTTTGTTTCTCTTTCCAGGATCGGGCTCGTAATGTATCTGAACGACTCTCCTCCACGACGACGCTAACGGTGAACATAGCTGACTCGGATGACCTAGATCCCTCGTTCATTTACCGAGGATGTGTTCTCCTCGATGGAGCCTGCATCAACCCAGAGTATTCGGCGTCCGTTCCGGCGGGTTCACTTCAAGGTGTTCTCAGCGTCTCTCCAGAACGCATCCAAGCAGTAGATCTTGATACGATAAGCTCTCCTATTCGCTACTCCTTCGCTAGTGGAATGCCAGGCAATTATGGCGACTATTTCGAAATCGACGAACAGACAGGTGTCCTGAAGCAGATAAAAGCCGTCGATACGTCCACAGCCAAGAAATATGACATCATCGTTAAGGCAGAAGAAGTATCAGAAGCGAAGCGATTCACCACAGCCAAACTGACAATTATGGTAAAACCAGTGGATGCCAATCCACCAATTATCGCTGCATCCGACATCGAAGGTTATGTGGAGGAGAACTCTCCGATCGGCACTCGAGTGTTGGATGCAAGTGGAAAGGTTATTACCTTCCAGACCAGTGATGCAGATCTAGGTGAGGATGATCCAAAGCCAGCGTA
Source organism: Platycheirus rosarum (assembly GCA_963971375.1). Classification (NCBI taxonomy): domain Eukaryota; kingdom Metazoa; phylum Arthropoda; class Insecta; order Diptera; family Syrphidae; genus Platycheirus; species Platycheirus rosarum. Next base: position 121,973,725 of record OZ020509.1, on the reverse strand, counting down.
TATCTACGAACTGACAACACCATCATTCGATGTGACCAAAGATGGCATTTTGATCGTTAACGAGGAGGCGCTCGATCGCGATCCTCCCAATCCGGGTAAATTTAAATTTCAGGTTGTTGCCCGTGAGCCAAAAACCAATGCCGCCAGTGCACCGTTAAGTTTGACTGTGCACCTGAAAGATGTCAACGATAACGCGCCCAAACTGGCGATGGTCGCCCCAATCTCGATTACTGCTGGCGACGGCAAACGCCTGGTGACACAGGTCACGGCGACAGACAATGACGAGGGTGAGAATGCTGTGATCACGTATTCGATTTATCATGTCTCCAACAATGGAATCAATAAATTTGCCATCGACGAGCGGACAGGCAGGATAGAGACTCGTGGCAGGACGATGGCCGGAGAACAGTACAGCATTACAGTGCAGGCAGCTGACATTGGCGGATTGAGTTCACAGGCCATCGTAGAAGTATCTGTTATGCCGGGACCCAACACGAAGCCACCGCGATTCTTGAAGCCTGTGTACGAGGTGCAAGTGAGTGAAGGTGCAGAGATAAATTCTACGGTAACCGTGGTTAAGGCAGAGGATCCAGAAAGCGATCCTGTCACATATTCCATCTCGTCGGGCAATGATCTGCGACAGTTTTCCATTGGTCAGGAGAATGGAGTGATCGTGGTTATACGAAAATTGGATCGTGAAAGTCTGACGCGATATCAATTAATAATTAAGGCTGAAGATAATGGTGGACTATCAAGTACGGCGACAGTGAATGTCAAGGTGACAGATATCAATGACAAAAATCCAGAATTTGATGAGTCTACGCTGCCGTATGTTTTCAATGTTGAAGAGGGTAGTGCTGGCGCTTTTGTGGGCATTGTACATGCAACGGATGTCGATGAAGGCATCAATGCTGAGATAACCTATTCCATTCCCACTGACATACCGTTCACGATTAATCCGACGACAGGTGAGCTACGAACGAATACCAAACTGGACTATGAAAGGCAAACGGAGTATAAGTTTGTTGTGACAGCTAAGGATGGAGCGCCTGACTCTAGACTCGGAACAGCTAGTGTCACTGTTTTGGTGCGTGACATTCCAGATGAGGTGCCCAAATTCACTGATTCACGAATTGATGTCCGAGTGCCGGAAAATGTGCCGGATCTTTTGATTGCGACGGTTCAAGCTATTGATCCTGACACCGTTCAGGAAATCACGTACACTCTGAAAAAGGGTGCGACCGAGCTGTTTAAGGTTGATCCTAGGACAGGTCAGATTAAGACGACAAAAGGATTGGACTATGAGAAGGAGAAGCAGCACGAATTGATAGTTGGAACGGTGGAGAATGATGGCGAGGGGCCCGGCGACACGATTAAGATCATCATCGATGTGGATGATCGCAATGACATTCCGCCAGTTTTTGTTTCCGTTCCCGAACCAAAGACAGTGAATGATGACCAACCGATTGGCACTATTATTGACACAATGGCGGCGATTGATGGTGATGGATCGTCTCCGGGCAATGTGGTACGCTATGAAATGGTAGGACGGGGAAAAGCACTTAAGTATTTCCAAGTTGATCCTGACACTGGAACTGTAAGGATTCGTGATGATCTCAGGAAAGAAGAGGACACAGAGTATCAAGTCGATATAAGAGCCTATGATATGGGTGAACCGCAGCTGAATTCAGTGGCGACACTGCCTGTTTTTGTGAGACACTTGCTTACCGATCCATCGTTTGATGATCCAACAATGGAAGGAAAAATGGACAGTGGAGTAATCATGAGTCCGGAAAGCCTCGGACTGGCATTCAGCGATGACAGCTACACAACTGGTGTTCCTGAAACAACTGGAATCAATGCAACAATCAAACTAATCCAGATTATTAATTCTAAGAAAGCCGCCAGGGCAAATCCTGGCTTTAAGTGTGAAATTGTTGATGGCAATGAACGAGGACTATTCAGTGTGACTATCGAAGACCATGGCTGTGGAATTGTTCTACAGAAGCGTTTGGACTATGAGAATCAAACATCACATGGATTGCAATTGAAGTTAGTGTCCCACAAGTACTTTGTGAATCCACAAAAGAGCACGACCTCTGTGAAAATCATCGTTCAGGATGAGAATGACAATGCCCCTGAGTTTAGTTTCAATCGTCTTCAAGGAAAGCCAGATACATTCTACGGAGTGGTCGGCCCAGATGTTGATATTGACACCACAGTCTTACAGGTACATGCTACTGATCGCGATTCGGGCAAATATGGTATGATTGGATACAAGATCTACGACGAGGAAGACAACACCATCAGTGAAGCCCAAGCCGTAAGTTGGATCGACTTGGGATTTAAAAGAATTTATTTGTTGACTTTGCTTTATTTATTTTCAGCCAACAACCTACTTTACGATAAGCGAAACAACCGGCATACTCAAGACAGCTAAATTGTTGCGTGGTGGTGTCACTTTCCCGATGCGTTTCTTTGTGGAAGCGCGTGACAATGATGGACAGGAGGACGGGTCACACCGGACGAGAGCACGAATCGTTGTCAATCAAATCACAGATTTGAATCGCATGACATTGGTATTCTCGGATTCGACACCAAATGAAATCCGCAGTCACTACACACAATTGGAAGAACTGCTGGAGGAGAAGACAAATGGAATGATTGGCGGAATCGAGAGATTCAGCAATCGAAAGTTTCTGAACGAGAATGGCAGCATAATGGAGAATCCTTCAGCGACGGATGTCTGGTTTTACATTATCGATCCGGCGACAGAGACAATCCTGAAACGCAACGACAGTGTAGTGAGTGAAAGTCTCCTGGAGCCGACAGCTCAGGCTGAGATTAATTTTGCGGCATCGGGAATTGCCAGGGCTACCGCACAAGGTATTTTCGGACCGATTGAAGCCAGGCATCAAGTTCATAAGGTTTGTTAAACAGAATGTTTACTTGTATGTAAAGCATCTAACAAGTTTCTAATGCTATTTCAGATCAAAGCCGCTATTGCTATCAACGATGAGGTGTTCCCCTATACGCTGATCGCTGTGTCTTTGATGATTCTAATCCTTGGAACAATTGGAATCATTTACATTTGTATTTCTTGGTCAAAGTAAGTTAAGAAGAGAACATTTTCCAGAAAGATATTTAATTTGGAATTCTTCATTTTTTCAGATACAAAAACTTCAAACAACGAATGCGGCAATATTCGGCACCTTCAAGCCCCACCCGATATGATCCAGTAATAGTCGGTTCACAGAACGGTGAGACAGTGACAAATCTCAAGGAGTATGAAACTCAGGTTTTGGCAATGGCAGTGCCACCAGATGTTGATGATGATCTTCAGCTCGATTTCAGCGCAAAAAATCACGCCTTCAGTTTAGATAGTGTGAGCTACATAACACACAAGGACAACGGTCAATCAAGTCCGTCACATTCGGAAGCAACAACAGCGACTACAGCAACTCTAAGGCGAAATAACAACAACAACAACAATGTCAACAACAACATGAACAACAGGCAGAACACATTCAATAGAACCCTGGAAATGAACAGGAATAATGCTAATCCTTTGGCGTCAAATGGCACTCTACCGGGGACACTCACCCTGGGAAGGATAAAACAGAACACGAATCACTATCAGAATGGAGGCTATAAGTTAGACACAATAAGCAGAAACAATTTGGCAAACATGCCAAACAATGCTTATAGCACTTTAGGTAGGCGGGGGAACACCTTCGGGAGTGGACAGAACACACCAAATGAAAGTCAGGCCGAGCTTATGACAAACACTCTGGGGAGGAATAACAACCATAGGGGTTACGGAGAAATTCCCATTGCTAATCCCTTATTTCAAAGGTAAGTTTTACAGTTTAATATTGAAATACTAATTTACAATAAATCATAATAAATAAAAAACAAAATGGGCGCCGAGGTGAAAAAGGCCGGCCCTGCATTTCATCCATTCCTAGTCTTTTAACTTAATTTTTTTTTTACAGATCAAATGGCGATCTCAGTCACATAAGTGCGACAAATGAGAATGTCTCTTTTGGCAAACGTGACTATGGTCAAATGGGGTTCTCATATCTAAACGATTTGGATCGGTCAGAAGTAGAAACTACAACGGAATTGTAAATATGATTTTAATTAATGAACAAAACTGCCACTCCACCGCCGAGATCAAAAAGGACCCAAAAGGTCCTGAAAGTTTTTTTTAATTTACAAAGTTGCCATTTTAAAATGTAAATTAACAAAAAAATAGATTTAGTTCTAAAACATACTCCCTAGTTAAATACTAAATAAATGATATATTTATGGAACAAAAAATTATGTAAAAATTATAAACAAATTGAAAATACATAAGCTGATGTAAAATAATATTTTCTTAGTCACTAGAATATAAGTTACTCACACTTTTGTAAATGTTTATTCTTATTTTTTTAATAAAATGTGATTTTCACTATCATCACAATTGTAAAAATAATTTTAACTTTTAAAAATAAAACAAATTATGAGATAAGTTCATTTAATATTTCTTATATAAAACTTTGTTTTAATTATATTTTTTTTTTTTGCTTAGTTTTCAAACATTTTATGTGATTTAATATGCTCTAAGCAAAATATTCTTTTGTTTTTGCATTTTTAATTTGTATTTAGTTTTATTTAAAATTTGTAAATATTTTCTTTTAATTTAATTTTATTTAAAAAAAATATTCATTTTGTTATGCGATTAGTGAATTTAGAAAACTAAGCGAGTGTACATTTAGATAATTCTGTAGGTAGTTTTTTATTTTAATAAATTAAAAATAGAAATATTTTATAAAAGAACAGTAAATGTTGTATTTATTTCATAGAGACTTTTAATGTCTATTTAAACGTGTTGTTTTAATGTTTCTAGGCGCAAATGCTGGTAGGTTTGTTCGATTTCCGTACTGCATTACTCTTGCCCCGATGTATTATGTGTATTTAGGTTTTTAGACGAGGCATACATTTATGTCCTTATCAAGATGGAGGAATGTACTTGATAGACATGCACTCATTTGGTGAGAACCAATTATGTCAAAATCTTAAAATAAAACAAGAAGATAATGTAATACTGTATTTCCATTGCCATTGCAGTTTTTTTGAGATCTAAGAGATTTACGTTTTCTCAGACGATCGAACACGATTTGCCAAATAAAAAATCTCTGAGCCGAGATCTACATATACTAGATGGAAACTAAAACTGGAAAACAGTGCATTAGCTGGTTTTTAAAGCTATATTGATCATATTTAGCTAAATCCTCTAAATTGGTCAAGCAATACCGGGATGAGCCTGTGAGTTTGAACTTTAATCTCAAGGTCACTCTTATCTTGGTCGGAATCATAGTTGCATTGAGGGAAATGAACGGACTGAAAAGAAAAGTATCGGCTTTTAACTCACTGGCCCTCACTGGGCGACTTCCAGAAAAGGTGATCTCTGGGAGCTAAAAAATGGGGATGGACACACTTGTTTTAAGGTTAAGGAGTGTAGAAGAGTGTAGAACCTTTTTGGAAGTGGTTATTGGAAGTGGAAGTGGATAGTCATCGTTTTGCATGTCATCGCGCTAACATCGAGCCGATGTCATTTGGGACAGCAAATGACAGACTTCCGTCATTCGTGTGATGACAAGATGATGATACGACGACCTATGGCAGTGCACTGACGTTGCAATGACCTATTTTATTCTGACGTCAAAGTCATTTCGATGATGGTGTGAAACAAGATTGACGGTTGAATCCTTTCAACGAGTGGCGATTTAACGATTCAAGGAAAGAAACATTACGACGCGCCGCCGCGCCGGTGCTCAAAAGATGTGAATGTTTCTATCATTCTAAGGTCGTCGCCTATCAATTTAAAACATTTTCTTTGAATTCAAGTAGGTTAAGGTTATGGGAGCACAGGGGCAAAATTTGGAAATCATACTTAAATTCTACATAGACACATTAATTCCTAGCGTTTTCGAATGAAACTTAGACACTACGACTAAGCTCATTCTTAGCGACGGTGAATGTGTGGTCATACCACAGAAGATGATCTCTAATACACAATACACATTCCGAGAACTTTCTTCGAGTGTGCTTAGTGATTTATTTATTATCAAGCTTTTGTTTACAATTTTCACAATATAGCCATTGGCTTCAAGTGCCGTCAGCCGCAAAATGAGAGTTAAAAAGAATTTTAGATTTAGGTAATAATTAAGTATTTATACTTCTTTTATCGAAAAAAATAGAAAAACTTAAAAAGCTTCATTAATTATTTGTGCACGATATTTGAGAGCAGTTTTCAGATATGAGTATAGGGTATTCCAATCCAATCTTCTCCGTCAAGTAGTCGAGAGAATTCTCCGATTGACAGGGTGATTTTTCCCCAGTGTGTTCACCGTATTTCGTTGGTTGGGTATACAAATCACATGACATCGCCCTGTTCCGTAAGGCAACGCCCGTACCAATTTTTCAATTATGGTTGGGTCTTTACTCAGCCATAAATTGAATGTTTGTATTAAATTGTTTGAATTAATCTTTGTTTTATAGAGGGCGCAATTACGAGCATAAGATTTGAATTCAAAGCCAATTATATATATATATATGTTATATATATATATATGTTAATTTTATTGTTTTTGATATAATTATTTGTTAAATTTGTTATTTTTACTTACTGTCATACTGCCGTGTAATGCTTTTTTTTGAAGTACTGCTTTCTTAAGAATGTGTGAATTGCACAAACACTCTTTTTTTAGAAAACCGTAGGCATAGTTTAAAAAAACTGTTTTTTAATCAATTTTTTTTTAATTACAAACAATTTCAAGAAAACATACTTAAGCACATCAATGACCTTCAACCCATTTTAGATTGACTTTCCAAAAAAAAATAAAGAAATCGTTAAAATTGCAAAAAAAAACTTATTCGAAAAAAAGTTGGTTGTCTGTAAAGTCGGTGTACGGATGATAATTTTACGTGATAACGTCATTAGAAAACATGGATGGCAGCAACACCAACATACAGCCCGTTAACTCACGCCCACAAACCCTCTCGTTAAATCTACATACACAGACACACACCTCAATATCTACATCTACTTTCTGCTTTAACAAAACTCCACCTATCTTGTATTTCTTTTTCTCTTCTTGTTCTTTTTGAATTTGAGTGGAATTATTTTGGGAATTAGCGCCTGTTCTTTTTCATGTTCGCTTGGTGTTCAGAATACGTTTGCGATCGATTTTGGTTGAAAAAATGACCCACAAACCCTCTCGAACCCCAGTATAGAGGTTAGCATGGGTCATGAGTCTAATCAACATGAGTCATGTTATTTCGTACGTGTAGCCTGTAATCGAGGACAGGCTACAAATGAGACGTTATCACGTCAAAAAATTCAATGCAAAATTATTATGCCTACATAATACATCTTCCTGAACCCTGAGTATCGATCTTGATTGTAATCGGATAACCAGTCCTCGAAAAATTCGATTCATTATTTTTTACACCAACAAATTTCAAAAAAAGTCCTCTGTAAAATGTCAAAAACCATCTTATGTTTTAAATCTGAAGACGATTGACCCAAATTACACCCGTACAGACAGACAGAATCTTGCCACTAACTCAAATATATTTCTCTACTATCGTAATGTCATGTTTAATTATTATCTCGATTTTCTTAATATGCACGAATGCATAAGTTGGATTTGTATGGTTTGATCGATATTTTAAGCGTAAAGGAGATTCGCCTTTCTAGGGTAGAAAAATGCTGTTTTCCATTCACTCGGAAAGAGGCCAAAAGAATATGACAGAGAGGAAAGCTTACAACACCTCCGCAAAACAATAGTGGGGTGGAGATTATTATACGCGCCAGCAGATGTGTGTATATTGAGGTTTTTTAAAATTTTCCATTTTTGAATTCCTAGCATTTTAGCGTTGGCCGCCATCTTGAGTTATAACTACATTATTTTTATTAAATTACTCGCTTATTTTCAACTTTTGACGAAAAATATACAAAAGTTGTTTAGAATTTAATTTTCTAGAAATTTGGTCTAAATTAATTTGAATTGAAATTACAACTGCATATCTACGTATTCTCTTATCACTTGTTTGATTCTACAATCTAATCTATAATAATAATTAATAAAACTGTTCGACTTTTCCTAAGGTGCACCAAACGAACTTACCTGGCTCTGTTTCTCACTCCTAATTTGATACTTAGATCCTTAAAAAAATCTATATCGGTACTTGCCATTACATTCTCCCCTTTTTCTACAATGGTAGCACTGTGTGTTTTTATTTTGATTTCAGATGAAAAGAAGGGGTGTGCAACTAGTCTTGTATCATTACAAAAGTGCAAGATTTTTTCCACTGCAACAACAAAATATTCTGGTTTTACTTTTGAATTTTGCACTTTTACTCAACCCTAACCTTATAGTAACAGGAAAATACAACGGTGCAAAATTTGCTTTTATGTATTTGACTGTTCGCAATTTTACTAGATTTGTTGCATCGGATCATGAATGCCCCTATTATTTTATTATTTTTTTTTTATTTAATTAAACCAAAAATCATAGAAGCACCCTGTATTCACTGCACTAAACTTCAAAGTGCAAATCTCCTCATACACGAACCTTTCACTAACAGATTGAGAGCTACTGTTATCAATCAGCTGTCATTTTGCGACAAACTGTCATCAGGTTTCTTATCATTCCACCGACGCAAAAATCACAGACAGTCGGACAGACGTAAATTTCAAAGACGAATAGCCGCAGCTAGAGCAATTGTTTTTGAAGCAAGTGGTAGTGCAACTAAAGTGCATCATAACAATCTATAAATAACTTTGTTTGATCCTCAGATTCGTCAACAAACAAAATCAAAATAAAAACATCTTTGTGAACGATAAAGCTTGACGTGCAGTGAATTTTCTTTGCCTTTGTAAATAAATTTTTTCTGGAGTCGAAGTCAATTAATTTTACGTAAGCACCCTCGAAACATGGCTAAGTTAGATGAAAAGATTGGTTTCATTGGCGGGGGCAACATGGCCTTTGCCATTGGTGCTGGACTCATATCGCGTGGAATTGTCAAAGCTGGTCAAGTGCATGTTTCTGGGCCACATATTGAAAATCTTCAGCGATGGCGTGAACATGGGGTCACTGAGGTCAGTGAAGATAATTATGAGGTGCTTGAGAAGTCAGACATCATATTCATTGCCGTCAAACCTCACATTCTAGAGCCCTGTGCAACGCAATTGAAGAATAACCATATTGTAACAGCGAGGGATAAGGACAAGTTGTTTGTGTCTGTGTTGGCCGGGGTTAATCTGAAGACTTTGCAAGAGACATTCGGATTCATTCAGGGATTGAAGATGATTCGTATAATGCCAAACACATCGATGCAGGTGGGTGAGGGATGCACAGTTTATTCACCTGGGTCCTATGTCAAGCAACAGGATCTGGAAAAAGTGCATTTGATGCTGAATTCTCTGGGTATTGCCCAGCAAGTTCCAGAGTCGATGATTGATGGTATTACTGGATTGGCTGGCTGTGGACCGGCATTTGTTTATACCATTATCGAAGCCTTGGCTGATGGCGCAGTCAAACAGGGTGTTCCGCGGCAAATGGCACTGCAGTTCGCTGCCCAGACGCTATTGGGAGCTGCAAAGACTGTCATCATGACGGGCAAACATCCAGCCGTATTGAGAGACGAAGTTTGCTCCCCAGGTGGTTCTACTATCTGCGGAGTGTATGAACTGGAAAAGGGGAATTTGAGGTTTGCATTTTGGAATGATTGAACCAAGTTTCGTGTTAATTTCTGTTCTTCTTGTAGGTCCACTCTAATGACTGCCGTGGAGAAGGCATCCCAACGCTCTGCCGAGCTTGGGAAGAAATAATTCAATTAAATACTCTTTAACCGCTTTTTTTGCTTTCTAATCAGACTTGTGGATAATCATTAATAACTGAACACATCTTTGACGAGGAAAGGAGAGACTTGTGCGGTTAGAAGATTTGCTGGTGAATCTTCTTCCTTGTGCGACTTTCTCGGGCGAAATTCTAATTATTAAATAAAACATTCTGAATGTAATCGAACAATGAATTCCAATCAATTTAAATATTTTGACTCGAAATAAAAATTGTTAGTAACAAGAAGTCAATTAGGAGGATTCATTTCAATGGTCAATCTTCAGATAATTCATCAAAGGTTGAAGAACAAGGCCAGTGTGTAACTCAACGTATATTTCATACCATCGAGCTTGGTGGTGTTAAAATAAATAGTTTCTATACAAAAGTTTGGAATACAAAACAAAATCTTAGATCACGCGTGGTCCATGTTTACAAAACAATAAATTAAAGCCAAAAAGGGATGTCCACCAAAGACTGCCTGAATTCTTCACATTTTATTTCCCTTAGTCGCGCTGGTTGAATGGATTGTCCGGGGACTTGTTCCATTCCTTCATTAGCATTTGCTTCCATTGCGACAAGCGTAGTGATGGATTCTCAGCTTTGATGATTGGCAGGTTGACAGCTTCAAAGGCCTTATAGGCAGCTCGCATACGTTTCTCTGGGTGTTTCTCTTCACCTTCGATTCTAAGAAGAATGAAAAGAATTGAAAAAAAAAACTAACTGACTGCCAACTTCAATTTTACCTCAAAGCAGCCAAAGCTTGATCGACATTGGTGGCAACAACAGTATCAGCCATAGCACGATTCAGATTCTCCTCCAGTATGGGTTCGGGAACAACAACTTTAGCAGGTAGTTTGGGAGCATTGATGAGTTCGATATTCTTGTTTCGTTTTTCGATTTCCTCTTGAATTTGCAATCGGTTGACTTTGCTCATCGATTGTTTTCCTTGTGTACGAATCGATGACATCTCTTCGTCCAGCAAAGCCTTGGCCTCGGCCTTTCGCTTTGCAGCTTCAGCGCGTTTGCGATCTTCCTCTTCCTTGCGTTGCTTCTTTTTGGCTAAAGTCTTATCATCATCTTGCCATAGTCGGTCTTCGGCTTCTTTCTCTGCTTTGGTCATTGCTTCTTTTTTGATGGCTTGTTTTCGTTCGCGTGCTTCGACAGCTTTTGAATTTAAGCCCATTTTCTTTGGCATGATGACGATTAATAGAATTTACTTTTGTTTTGAGTTGGAAGATGTTAATTGAAATTGAAAGATTTTTTTTCAAAAAATATCCAATAGACAAATTTGTTATGACAGTGATATAGAGGATGAAACAAAAAATTGACGTATATAACAGAAAAAAAACTGTTCATTACAGCGGTTTGCTTGTTAGAAAATTAAGGTGTGACCTGAAGGCTAAGGCAAATAAAAATCTGGTTTTAAACTTCGTAAAATTGTCGTAAACGTATTACACGTCGTAAATAATACAACATCGTAAGCTAGATGTCAAAATTTGTATGGAAATCTTTTACAACAAATGGTAAACTTGATTGAAAATGTTGTAAACGTGGAAAACTTTTTGCCACAACAAAATATTGTTCTTCGCAAGTCGCAACCAAATAATGAAATAAAATGTAAATAAATAATAAAAATATCATATAAAACAATTTTCTCATACATTTCCACAAATTTGTCTTATTACTTATTTAATGGCTTTAATGAAACGAGCATTTTACCACGTCCGTCTTAAGGATTATAAAGTTCCATTCCATTTTATTTATTTACAGCAGAACCTTTCAGATCTTCCAAATTGTAATTCTTTTTTTTTCGTTCAGAGTATGATCAGAGCATTGTCAAAGGAGAAAATAAATTAACTGAACATTTTCCGAGTAAAATTCTCAGCACAATCAACGACAATGCTGACCAACGTAAAATACATATAAACATAAAGCTTGTTTAATAATTATCGATTCATCCATTTTAATTTATGTATCTTCTGTTTTGTGAAGAATGATAGCAGCGCATATAGAATTTTACGAATCACTCTTTGAAATATACACATGCCAACGTGAAAGAGATAGTAATAATCTATGCAAAACATTGCCGTCTGTTAAAAATCCATATCAAAAATATCGATTTGTGATAGCCAAGTGCTAAAATGTATTTTTAAAATAAATATGAGCGCTCAGACCACACCCGGTTGAGAATAATCAGAGTGTGCTGTGCATGCTCCGACTCAATTCAAAGGCCTTTTCTAAGTGCACAACGCCTAATATTTAGCCAGTTCAAGGTTCTAAGCCTTCCAAGTTCTCCGCTTTCTTAGAAACTTAAACATGATTATTTAGAAAAAATCAACAACTTTTGCTGACAAAAGTTTTTGTCAGAGAACTCTTTTAGAATTAATTTGAAAACTCAGTAAAGCAAAAGTAAAGCAGCTCTGAATGCAATCAATTTGTATAACAGTTTAAACTTCAAATTGAAAGTGTAAACCCATTTTTCAATCTGTCATCTATAAAAAAAGAATTTGTTTTCACTCTACAAAACTTGTTTTGTTAAACATTTTATACATACAATTTATTTTTTTTATTCAAAATGGATATAATTAAAGCTGAAATAGCTCGAAAACGTAAATTCATAGAAGACAAACAACTTCTGGTAAGATAAAACTCATTTCAAAAAGTGCTAAAACCTCACAATAACTGCTTTTACTTTAGGGCGAAAAGAAATATTTTCGAAGAGGTGACTTGATTGCCAAAAACACTGCAGAAATCCTCCAAAAAATTGGCTACAAAACAGCAGAATCAGAGAACAAAACAGATGCTTCCCAAGAAGGAAACAGTAAGAACAAAAATAATTACATATCTTCATTACTTTTTTACACAAAATACGATTTTTTCTAGGCAATATCCACAATTCTGTGTCAGAAACAAATATTCTTCCCCGAGCTGAAGTCATTCGTCGTCTACGTGAACGAGGTGAACCAATACTTTTGTTCGGCGAGTCTGAAAAGGAATCCTTCCAGCGATTGCGTTACTGTGAAATCTCCCAGCCAGAAACAAATCGCGGCTTCCGTAATGATTTCCAAGAAGCCCTCGAACAAGTCGATCAAGCTTACCTCAATGAAATGTTCGCCAACACCCCCACAGCTAAGGTGGAAAAACAAACAGACGAAGCTGAAATAGATGACTCGGTGAGTTGGGAATCAATCCACGAAATGGCTAAGACCATGGGTCGCGGCAACAAAGAACACGACATGGAAGTCATCATAACTCTGCTTACCTTCCTGCTAAAGCTGTGGAATGATCAAATCACTTCATATTCCGCCCAAGAGAAACAATCCACCAAAGTCAAAATGGCCAGAGTCATTTACACACAAACCAAGGAGTACGTTAAGCCGCTCTTCAGAAAACTGAAGCACAAGAACCTGCCCGATGACATTCTGGACAGTCTGCGTGACATAACGAAGAATTTGCTGTCGAGGAATTACATTCACGCCAGCGATGCGTACCTGGAAATGGCCATCGGCAATGCTCCTTGGCCCATCGGAGTTACTATGGTCGGTATTCACGCACGTACTGGACGAGAAAAGATTTTCTCCAAAAATGTAGCACACGTAATGAACGACGAAACTCAACGGAAATACATTCAGGGACTAAAGAGGCTGATGACCAAATGTCAAGAGTATTTCCCCACAGATCCGTCGAAGTGTGTGGAGTACGTAAGCAAAAAAGATCAGGAACAGAATTGAGGGTGTTTTAGTTGTTAAGGTAATAAAATAATTTGGATCAAAATGAATTTGTTTTGCCGTTAGTTTTTACTTGAATATAAACTTTTTCTTGTTGATTTCTCAAAAAAGTTCAATTTAAAGAGCATTCCGATATATTTCTCTAAATAGAGTAGGAAACTTGAGCTACAAACACGATATTACACGACGAAAGAAGCAACGACAACGGCTAAACTATTTACGAATATTCGTATCGAACTTAAGATCGCTCTACAGAGCTCGATCTGCACAACAGCTACCCGATGTCCTGGCCACATAAAAAGCTGACATAACATCACTACAAAAAATGAGATGGCCATGGTGTTTTGTAGAAAAAAGGAATATACGTGGTCGGCCTAGGCTTCCTAGTCAGCCAACAAATTAAGTCTACCCTCATCGGCTTTAATGCAGGAAACGAAAGGCAAATTTAATAACATCAGCCTCATAAACGTTCACGCATCTACTGAGGAGTCCGAAGAAGACGAACAAGATTTCTGCTAAGAACTTGTAGAGAGGACGATTTCAACGCCAAATTAGGTAAAGATCCAGCACTCAGGCACATAGGATCCCATAGTTTGCATGATAACACTAATGACAATGGACTACGAGTCATAGAAATGGCAGCATCAACGAAATTGGGCATCGCCACTACTCGAGCCTGATGAGGATACGAACGTATCGAGGTTCCAACATTGACTCGGATCAGGGATCACTATCTTGCCGCTTAGATTCGACTCACCACGTCTGCCTTACGCGATAAAAGCGAAAGCAACGCCTAGAGTCGTACGCTAGGGCTCGGCTTCCAAGAGCTCAATGAGTGAAAAATAACCTGGGACAGATTGCCGGGCGTAGATGAGAAATAGTCACGCCTAGGGTCTGAAAGTGAGTCTCATGCAGTCTCATAGAACGCGGTGACGCGAAGTTGAATAGAGAAAAGACTTCACAGATAAAAAAGGCAGCCCGGGAGAAAAAACAATGTCTGTGAGAAAGAAATAAAGAGCGAGGTTCGCACGGAAGTTCTACCAACCCGTCAGAAACATGTAAGAATATACACCACGCTGCACATACTGCACGAACGAAGTGGAGAATCTGATCACCGGTCAGCTAACGGAAGAAATTACTCCAACATTTCAAGAGAAATAGTGGTGCTACAACCACCAAGCATGCAGGAGATGCAACAAAACGTTTAATCGGTTTAAGAAAAGCAAGGGCTTGGAAGCCGATGACAGGCATGCCATGTTTGATCGAGCTCATCAAACATGGAAGGCCAACAATACATTATTAAGAATTCGGCATCCCAAATAAATTTACACGACTATATAGGCCATGACCATGACCATCATTAAAGCCAAGCAAAAGAAGCTTGCTTACTTTCCAGACCAATCAACATCTTTAATGGATTCCGAAAAGGGCATGGTCTGGCTTGCTGCATCTTTAAATTGGCGTTGGAGAAAGCAATCCGTAATTCTGGCACACCAAAAAGAAGTATTATAATCACCCAAGTCCAGCTAGATATTGGCTTACGCAGACGACATGGACATCATCGACGGAAGCCCACAAGCCAGACCCAACAGCCGCAGGTGGCATAAAACCTGGGGCTGCACATTAATGAAGGGAAATACATGGTGGCTACGTCTGCGAGAAGTCTTGGTCCAACTTTTAGGGTAGCGGAGCATGAATTTGAAGTAGTGCAGTCCTTTACCTACCTTGGGTCAAAATTAGCCGCCGATTATAATATGTAGAAAGAAGTACGCGGGCGGCTGCTAAAATCCAACAGAACATACTGTAGTCTGTTAAAGCTCTTTAAATCCAGAAACCTTATCATAAAAACCAAGTTGCTACTGTACAAGACTATGGTCTTACCAGTACTCACATACGGATCCGCGACTTGGGTACTTACAAAAAGGCACTCTGATTTCTTATCCGCGTTCGAGAGGAAAGTCTTACGGAGAATTGAACCTCGGAAAGTCTTTTGTTGTTTTTTATACGTAGCAGACCTTGCTTGGATGAGGCCCGGACTGAATCCCGGTTGTTGCGCCGATGATGATGAAGAATGCTTCGTGCTGTCTACGTACACTTCGAAGATGTAACCATTTGTTCACCCCGTTTTTCAGGCTATAGTCTATACAGCGTATATTCGTCAAAACCTTAAGAATGTTTAATTCTTGTATTTGAGCAACGTAACAGCTTAGTATTAGGTTTGTTCGCACTTCTAAAGGTGTTTACAAGCTTAGCTTTGAGCCCGTACCACACGAATGTGGAATGCCTTTCTCTCTGTTCTCTATTTTTCCCTCCCATTTTGACTTGCAGAACTTATAAAAAAATGTGCATCGGTATCTTCCTTTACACCCTTGCCTATTTTCAAAACGCCCCCTCTGTGTTTTACCAACGTTATAAGGGTAGCCAATACTCTCTTAGTTCGGGCTAATTATATATACAAAAAAACGTCGTTCACCAGGTTATATAGTTCGGATGGACAGTGACACTAAGGTCGGGCCCGGAAAACCAGAATTAGAGCGGAGTAAAAAAAGACCTAGAAAAGCGGAAGACCAGCTCAACCAACTTCGCCATCGAAACTAGTTACCTATGTAAAACAATTAGAATTTAGACACTTAGTTTAACATATAGTTTTAATAATTAAAAAAAAGGTTAAGACAATCTAAATCGCTTATCATGCTCACACCATGAATGCTGAACTCACAATGAGCCTTTTCTCTGACTCTTTCTACTGACTCCCTTTTTAGTTAGTCAGCGCCGTCGGTTCTGTTTTAGATGTAACAGATTCGTCCATCCTGATATCATCGACGCCCTCGTCGAGGTCGGCATGTAGCTGCACCCACCTTTTCATTCGATCCGCAGCACACGTTGCAGAATATGGTTTCTTCATTCGTTGCGCAGATGGAATGTCCTTAACATGATATCGATCGTGTGGAAGTACCGCCGTTACAATGTAGGGTCCCTTATACTTTGGTTCAAGTTTTCGTGATGTTCCTGTTGCCACTACTCCATCATTGAGAATCATTACCATATCTCCAACGTTATAGGTCTTGGCCGGTTTGTTTTTCGCATCGTGCCGTTGCTTTTGAATGGTTTGAGACTTGAGGATGGCTTCGTGACCTTCAGAGCGGATTTGTGCCAAATCGTTTTTGTTCTGGTTGAGTTCGACGCCAATTGAGAGAGGATTTGGCCAGGGTTCTCGAGGAATGTATCCCATCAACATTTGTTGTGCTGTTTTGTGAGTTGATTCATTATACGTGTTGTTGATTCCCCACTGAATCATTTTGACTTTCTGGTCCCATCGAACATCGTCTTCTACCGTGGGGAGAAGTGCTTGGAGTATCGTTCTATTATAGCGCTCAACCTGTCCGTTCGCTCTTGGAGTCTTAGTTGCATTCAAAACATGTTGAATACCATGGCTATGAATATGTTCTTGAAACAGCCTAGAGGTGAATGCTGAACCTCTGTCAGTAATTACTCTTTTTGGATTGCCAAATATATTCGCAGTCTCTATAAGGAAGTTCAGAACTGGTTTAGTTTGGGTACTAGGTAAAGCCTTCATGATAAGAAACTTGGTGAATGCATCCACCATAACAATCAAGTACATATTACCCTTCGTCGACTTCACAAACGGACCTAGGTGATCCAAATGTATGGTATGAAATGGAACATCTTTCTTCTCAATAGTATGTAATTCTCCCTTTGGCTGTATCTCCAATTTATTGTAGGCACAGTGGACACAGTTCTTGATATATTTTTTGACGGTCTGTGTCATTCTAGGAAACCAATACCGTTCCTTCAAATGCCTTAGCGTCTTGTTATTCGAGAAATGTCCAACTAAATCATGGCTTCCCCTCAATACTTGCTGTCGAACACCTTTAGGAATGTAAAGCCTCAATTCACCTTCCACACATCTGTACAATCTTCCCTGCGTTAACTTGTAGTCTTTGTGGTGCTGGATTTCCGTTTGATTTTCTGGGATCTTTTGAAGTGTTGTTGTTATATCCTTAACATCTGGATCTTGTAGTTGCATCGTATAAATCCAGTCTTCACCATTAATGCTTATTTGTAACACATCCATGTTTACCACGTCCGGCTCCTCTGCAGGTTCATGAGCATTCCTTGAGAGGGCGTCTACATGTGTCATTGCGGTTCCAGCTCGATGCCTTATGTCATAATTGTATTCTTGCATCTTGAGCCACCATCGAGCAATCCGAGGAATCAATTCCTTTTTATCCATAGCCGTTTTCAGTGCACTGCAATCAGTGATTACATCGAAGTGCTTGCCCAAAAGGTACTGGCGGAATCTAGCCACTGATTCGACAACTGCCAACGCCTCTAGCTCATAGCTATGATATACAGACTCATCCTTTGTAGTTTTCCTACTAAAATAGGCAACAGGTCGTAGGTCACCCCTTCCTTGCAGTAGCACTCCACCCAATCCCTTCGAACTCGCATCAGTGTGCAACTCGTGGTCGGCAGTTGGGTCATATAAAGCCAATACAGGTTGTTTCGTTAAGTGTGTCTTGAGTTCGTTGAAGGCATTCTGTTGGGGGCTTTCCCATCGGAAGATCGAGTCCTTTTTGGTCAATTCCGTTAATGGCAGGGCAATTGTTGAAAAGTTTTTGATGAACCTCCGGAAATAACTTGTTAAGCCGAGGAATTGCCGTACCTCATGTTCACTCTTCGGAGTTCGAAACTCTTCTACGGCAATGGTCTTCATTCGCCCAGGTTGTATCGAATTCTCTCTCACAACATGTCCTAGAAAGTCGATTTCGGTTTTGAAAAAATGACACTTATTTAAATTTAAGGTTAGGTTTTCTTCCTTCAACAGTTTTAAGAACTTCTCTAACTTAATCATCCCTTCTTGAGTCGAGTTGACCGGAATCACTATATCATCAACAAAGTTTATTATTTTATCCGGTTTCATTTGTTGAATTAGAACGCTCATCATTTTCTGAAACGTTGCAGGAGCTATACCTAAACCAAAAGGCATCTTGAGGAATTCATACAACCCTGCTGGCGTGATAAAGGCTGTGTAGTGTGTGTGTTCGGGTTTTATAGGTATTTGGTAGTACCCGGAGGCCATATCTAGTACTACAAAATATTTAGATCCCGCCAGATTATTTAATTGTTCTTCCATCAATGGCATTGGGAATTTAATTTTCTTTATATTTTTGTTGAGCCGTCGATAATCAACACACATGCGATGCTCCCCATTTTTTTTCTGCACCAATATGACCGGCGACGCAAAATTAGATCGAGATTCTTTTATGATACCACAATCCAGCAGTTCATTGATGATTGAAGTGAGGATATCTCTTTGAGCGTATGGTACTTTATATGGTTGGCTGACCACAGGATCCTTCTTTTCAAGTTCTATTTCCATTGTTGTTATTCTTGTATGTCCGAGTTCTTTTTTTGTCATTGCTACGCACTGTCGATATTGTGCTAACAGATTCAGTAACTGCTCAGTTACCTCAGTGTCAATTGTGTCCCCTATTTTAATGTCTGTCAATTTGATATTCAAAGGGTAATCTTCAATGCTGGTTATTCGTTGAACAGTTAGTTTCTCACCAATTTTCGTCAAAACACACGTTGGATTATCGAGAACATCTTTCCCTACTATCAGGTCATCTTTCAAGATTGTATCGGCCACAACAATTGCGCAAACATTAAAATTAGACCCATCGATCTCAATATTGGTACATATACTACCAGCAGCTTCGCATCTACCTCCTCCAAAACCATGCAAGACCACATTTGACTCTTTGATATCGTTGCTTAAATTCCTTGCAACCGCCTTCGAGATAATGGTTCTCTCACTTCCTGAATCCAGAAGAGCTGTGAAACATTTTCCTTCAATATTGACATTCTTCTGGTAGCCATCCATGTTAGGCTTACTAGCGACAACATTAACCCGAAAATGGTTTCTCTGTTTCTCTTCTGAATTCCCAACATTAATGTCATTCAACGGTCTCTTTCTTGTGTGGGTGCATTGTCTTGCATAATGGCCTGGTTGACTGCAATTGTAGCAGGTGATGTTTCCCTGTTGCGTAATTACATTTCTTGGTTGCCTTGTACGGTTGATATACGTTGACGATTGGTTTCGGTAATCCATCATTGTTCTTGAGTGTGCATCAGACGTTCTTGACGCTATTTTGGAATGTTCCCGTATACTATGGAACCATTTGATTTTCTCAATCAGTTCAGCGATATCTTTGAAATTACTCGCAGCCAAACTCGAACTCATTTGTGGATCATTTAATCCTGTCAATATGTACTGTATCACAGTTTTATCCGCTAGCTTAATTCGTTTACCCATCATATTAATTTCGAAGCAATAATTTTCGATTGTTTCATCAGACCTCTTGATCCTCTTAACCAATTGCTGGTGCATTTCCACCTCACTTACTTCATGCGGAAAACTAACTCTTAAACCATCTGCTAATTGCTCCCAAGACCTACACACCTCCTGCATCGTATCCCACCAATAACGTGCAGGACCTTGCATTTTTGATGCAACTGCCATTAGCAGGGCCCTTTCGTCCCATTCGTACAACTTGGACAAACTCTCAACCCTTTTAAGCCACAGCTCCGTTGACAACGAAGAAACTTCACCAGGTGAAAAAAAAGGAATTGAGTCGGCTATTTCCTTAATACTGCAAACCACCTTGTGTGTAGTTCTATAATTTGCTGTGGTTCGTGCTTCGTAGTTCCTGATTTTTGCAACCAACTCCTGCTCTTGTTTCATTAGCATTCTCTCCTTTTCTAGTAATTTCTTCTCGCGTTCTATCATATCCCATTCTCTTAATCGAAGGTTTTCATCGGTTATTATTTCAGTGCCAGAGCTGAATGTTGAATTATTTAGATCAACACACCCACCCCCACTTTCAGCCTGCTCATTGTTAGATATTCCCGGTCGCTGTTGCAGCTCTAAATTTCCTCTATCAAAACTTTGGAGTCTCTTGAGCAGTACACGTTTTGATCCCGTTACTGGGAGCTTTCTGCTCTTAAGCTCCTCCTGAAGCTGCTTAACATTCATATTCTCCATTACCCTAAAATTAAATTAATGTACTACACTTTCAAATCATCTATGTTCAAAATTTATCTGCTTTAATAGATGCTTCACCCAAAATTACAAAATATTTAACGGACCAACAATACAAAACAAAACTCACTTTGATCTTCTTTCTCTTTTTTCTCAACCACCCTTTCTATGTCTGACGTTCATACACATTATCGTGAACCGACAACGCAACGAAAACCAAGCAACAATTTCAAATTCATCTACTCTTTTACTAAATCAACGAACTGTTTCATGTCTAACGTTTATATGCCTTTTCGTGAACCGAAAACACAACGAAACCAGACCACAATGCCTACTATACCTTCTCTTTCCAACCAACTAAATGGTTTATGTTTATGGCTCCATATTGTGTATTTCGTGAACCTCAAGCACAACAGAGGCCAACTACATTCCAACTCTCATTTGGTCTCCTTACTTTAACCTGCCTTTCATATCCATATACTTTTCCGTAAACCGAAAACGAAATACGAGTGAAAGGAACCACAGATCATCATAATGCAATTTCACATTTACCATACCTTCGAACTATGTACATACATACATACATTCACTTATATACTTTGCTAACTCCTTCGAGCTAGACAAACAATCGCGCTTTTCAGACACAAAACGAAATGTACAGTTATTTTGCATTTTAATTAACAACTTGTACACTAAATTATAGTACCGATTCTCATTGTATTACAACCAGTGAAGCATCCAAAATAGCCAATAAATTAAAACAACTCTAAAATATCACCGTTTAAAGAGGTTCCTATTTTAATTCGACTACAATAAACAATTGTAACTAGGTTTGCTCTTTACTGCAAATATTTTCTCAATTTGAGTCCTTTATCTCACTTCTGAACTAAAACAATTAGAATTTAGACACTTAGTTTAACATATAGTTTTAATAATTAAAAAAAAGGTTAAGACAATCTAAATCGCTTATCATGCTCACACCATGAATGCTGAACTCACAATGAGCCTTTTCTCTGACTCTTTCTACTGACTCCCTTTTTAGTTAGTCAGCGCCGTCGGTTCTGTTTTAGATGTAACATATGCAACAGTTGTTGGTTGGCCACGTAATTAGACTGAAGCGCGCATCTATAGCTGAGGTCATAATACCTCATATAATAGAGAACGTCGGTGAGATGTAATTTCCCAAATTTTTCTTTAATCAAGGTCCACCCCCTCCCCTTTTCCATGACTATAGCCATTCAGAATTTACACCTTCTACTTCTTTTTCGATGCAAACGGCCATCAAACCTACTTTCTTGTTCTATAGACCAACATTATACAAAAAAAAGGAACTTTAACTATTTTTTTTATTTGTTTCGTTTTATTTATAAAAAGAAAGAAAAATACTTTGTTACATACTTTTGTGATGTTGCTAAACAATCAAAACTTAAGTCTTAAAACTAAATGAAATAAATTATAATAAAGATGAGTTAAATTAAAAAAATCATAAATTATATAACTTCCTACTAAAAGAACCTAAAATCTAAAACTAAAAAAGTCTCATTAAATAAAAATAGAAAAATATTTTTATATTTTTAATTAAAAATAAAAAAATAGTATTTGGACTGAGGAAAATGTTTAAGTAAAAAAAAAACATTTCGTAAGTGTTTTGCACGATTCGAGAGTCTAATGGGAAAAATATGATCCAAAAACTATTTTGTGAGGGCGGTCTAGAATGAGGCCCTTTTGTTTTTCGAATTAGACTCGCAAAGGTCGCCTTCGTTGTTCTGTGGGAATCAATCGATTGTTTTTGTTAAGTACGTTAAAATTGAAGACATATTTGTTTAACACACACACGCAGGAAAACTTCGTCATTTAACTGCTTTTCGCTTCGTCGGCATTGGGAACTGGTTCATCCTCGAAGTCTTCATCGTCACCAAAGAGCAGAGCTTCTAGACTGGTTTCGAATGGTGTTTTCTTGCGTTGCGTGGGTTTAGGGGATGTTGTGGCAGGACTAGGTGTAGTGGACGGTGTTACTTCAGGTAAACCGTGTGTAGTTGTTCCTGTAAGGGCTTGAGGAGTGGGAGTTTGGCTAGTTGTCGTCGTCGTTGTTGTAATAGTTGGGCGGGGTGTTGTTGTGGTGGTGCTTGTGGTGGTAGTTGTTGATGGCGTTGCAGTGCTTGACGTTCTTGGCTCTACTCTGTGCAATGATAAAGCGAGTGGTCGTTCATTCGTGTGTTTTTCGCTATGTTCAGCTTCGTCATCATCGTGTTTATAGCCTGGTGGGTAGATTGGTTTGAATCCTCCTTGCAACTCTGGCTGGAAGCTATCCAGCTCAAAAGATTTAGTAGTAGATTCTTCCTCCTCAGTTGCTGATGAAGCTACATCTGCTCTGTTAATATTATTTTTCTCGTATAGCGCCGCCTGGACAGGTCGTTCGGTTGTTCCATGGAAAATGTTCCATCCGTTGGAAGCTATTGGTGAGCTTGTGGCTGAGTCAAGGCTCATGCTTGGATAAAATGGAGCCATGAAGTCTTTTTCAAAGTTTTGTCCTCTAGTGTCTAGATCTTGGTTGAGAGAGTCTTCGGTTTGTTGGTCACGGATCTCCCGAATCACAGGAGTTGCCAAATTGACGTTTGAAAAACGGTCTTGCATATAAGGAGGCATTCCATGATAGTGGTTAGGTTCAGTGGGAGTATAAGCTATTGCAATCGGAGTTTCAGTAACAGCTCCCTGTGAATGAGCTCCATTTATGATTCTAGGAGTGATAAGTATTCCTGGATCCCGATCGAGTCGATCAACCTCATTTTGGAATTTCGGTCTGAACCCTGAATAAGAGAGATTTGGCTTTTCCAAGGGATATGGGAATTTATCTTTGGACTGTTTCTGCTGCAGAGTATGCACCTTATTCTTGACAACAAGAATAGGTTCTTGTGGTTGATCTCGGACAACTGAGAAGGGTGTGTTTTGATATTCATTTCCAGGACCAGTACTGGCCCCCGATTCGAGTTGAGCAACAACTGGAGTGGGTTCTTTTGTCTCTGCTGATTCGTTGATATCGTGGTCGGGGTTGTTTAGGGAAGGCTTAACTGGGTAAACTACATATAGACCTTGAGTTGGGCTGTTTTTTTCAAATAAGCTTTGCGTCTCACTCGGTACTTTTATCTCGCCAGTTTCTTCTGAGGACTTCTGTTGGGATTTCAGCATTTGGAGTGTGATCACTGGTTCTAGTTTGACCTCTTCATTCTCATCCTTTTTCATAACTGGCTGAGGGGGATCATTGATAACGAGATCCTCTTCTTCGAAGGCAGCTAGTCTCTCAGTAGCTGGTCCACTCGGTGATTCTGGTCGTGGTTGGTAGGCATCTGGGATTGTTTTATAAACCGAATGACGCTCGTATCCATAGTCAAGTGGTCTATGAAGTTGTGGAAGCTGTTGTGGACGACGGAGATAGTTGCGATCTACATACTGTGAAGGATGTGGTGATACTCTAAAGATTCGACGGCTAGCGTCTTGGGGAGGCGGTGGAGGTCCGCCAGGGTATTCAGGAACTCGAGTTACTGGATAACGGCCTGCAATCGGTTGACGACGGTGCGAGAATTGTGGGGAACCTGGTCGCTTTTGGAATTGTGGATGCTGAATGCGAATATTGCCTGGCTCTTGGTTGAAATTTGTTGGATGTCCTTGTGAAAGCTTGGCATTCGGCCGGAATTGTGGAAGAATGTTAGGTAAAGGTCGGTCGGGGTTTGGACGGTTCATGCCTGGAATTGGTTTTCGTGTAAACTCGTTGTACATGAAAGCTGGTGGCTGTGACCCGGGTGGACCATGGTTAGGTCCATTTGGCCCATTTGGTGAATGTGGTCCAAGTGGATAAGGTTGTCTATTTTGGACGGGATTTCTGCTGGGTTGTTCATGATACTCTGGAGGCGGACGGGATTGGAAATGTGGTGGCTCCATGTGTTGAGCTGGTCTGTGGCCCTCGCTTTGCTGGGGATATGATTGGAAGGGCATCTGCTGAGGTCGTTCTTGGAGTCCATGTTGTTGAACATGATGCTCAGTTGGACCTTGATTTTGAATTTGAGGTGGATTAAGACGGTGCTGGTTAAGGTTCAGGACTTCATGCTGTTGTATTACAACATCTCTTTGGTTTTCAGTGTTGTATTGAATTTCATTTGCTTGTGTATTCGGGATGATTGCTGACGTTTGATCAGGTTCTGGATTGGGAAAAATGACTTGGTTTCCGTTCTGTTGCATCTGGATATGCATTGTCAGTGGTTGGGCGTGTCCATTCACTGAATTTCCATCGGGTGAACTATCAGGTACTTCTCCTTCGCTAGCAGGAAATCGAATATTGCTTGACACCATAAGTTCCTGGGTTTGCTCCTGGTTACCAATCTGTTGGAAGTTGATATTGTTTTTATTTGTGTTTTCTTGCTGTGGGTAAGCGCTGTTGATATTTTCATTGATGACAGTTCCATATTGAACTGGTGGCTCCTTGGAGAACAAAGGTTCTTTCTCAACACTACCCATAAAGGAGTTGGAACCGACATTTTGTTGACTTCCTAGGACAAATGTAGCTGATTGCTGTCCAGGAGAGATTACAACGTTGTTGATGTTTGATGTGGGATGGTATTGCATGACATTGGGCTGTTGGACTTGGTACTGAACGTATTCCCCGTTGAAGTTACTTCCACCTTGTGTTTGATCGTGTTTCTCGGAATTAACATTGTTTTGGTGGGTTTGCTTCGATGGGTGGATGGATAGAGTTGCTTGAACTGGAAGTGGCTGTCTTGATTGGTTAATAGTTGTTGTAGTTGGTGCAGTTGTTGTTGCTTGATGCATTGAAAATGGAGACGGTTTTGATGGCGAAATTGGTCTCATTAAATTGCCCTGTGCGTCCAGCCCTTGGTTCTCAGAAAATGAATTGTCTTCTTCTTCGGAAAGGCTGTTGAAAATGTCCGCCAATGTTAAAGTGGGTTCATTCTTCTGGCCAACGCTACTGTACACGTCACTGGCATCTAATATTGGCTTTTTAGTTGCCTTTGGTATGGGGCTGAATGATGGTGGGCTGTCAGAGAACACGACAAGATTCTTGACAGTTGTGGTTTTCGTTGGATTTGTGGGGAAAATAGAAGCCTGTGGAGTTGTCTTGCGAGTTGAAGTGGTGCTTTGAGTGGTCTTGGTTACCTTAGGAGGAACAGTTGTTGTGGTTGCTTTTGTTGTAGTTGAGATTGGTGTCGTGGATTTTTGAGTTGGCTTTGTTTCTGGTTTTGTGGATTTCCTGATCTCCTCCGATGTCGTTGGCATCGCTGATGAAGGCTGGTTGTACTTCTTTGTTGGTACAAACTTCTTCCTTGTTGTGGTAGTTGTTGGGACGGTAAATGGAGTCGTAGATGTAATCGGTTTTCTTGTGGTATAAGTCCTTGGAGGTGGTGCGGTGGTCGAAATTGTTGTTGTTGTCCTCGCAGTTGTAGAATAAACAGCTGAATCAGTTGCTATATGCAACTTCGTTATGTTTCTTTGAATATTGTAGTAGTGGGGTGACGTTGTGGAAGTCATTGAGGTTGGCAGAACGGTCTGGGCTTTCTTGGAATTATAGTTCTTATTGTTTCCTTGATATTTCAAATTCGCATAAGAACTTGAAACCAAAGGATACACGAACTTCGAAGAAGAATACTTTACGGGAAGATTAAGGAAGTCATGGAAATTGGATGAAGATCCACTGAGAACAATTTTCTCCTTTGGATCGTACACCTCATTCGCTGAAGTCTCAAATCCAGCCTTTTTTGAACTGAAGTCTAGTTGTCCAGAAACGGGGTCCTTGCCAACATAAAATGGCTTTCCATCGTTAAAGATTTGATTTGGTAACACATATCCAGAAGGCACAAATTCGTCTTCTTGTGATCCACTGGCATCACGTGCTTCAGGTTTCAGGTTCTCCTCAGATGTGGTTGGAAGGGCTGCGGCAAGTGTGCTCAGGGCCAGGGCGATTGCAATGGCAATCTTAAGTTTCCCCATTATAATATCTGAAACGAAAAGAAAGCAATTTTTTTTTAGAAAAAGGGCTTGGCCAATAGAATGCATAAATAAATATTATAATTTAAAGTGAAACTGTTTATTAATCTTTCAAGTACCCACAATTAATTAAAGTGTGAAATATTTCTTTCCAAACACTTTTTTATGGACAGAACAAGTGTATGAAACCGAAGAAGCTAAAGACAGCAGTTGACTGATGAAATAAACTTACTACTCTTGCTGCCGCTTTTGGCATCTTGACATTGGTGCATCCAAGTATTACCTTATATGTTCTCCACGAGGGGAGACAAAATGCAGTGGTCGAATAACATTTGAAGTGTGTTATTTCTTTTAAC
Organism: Platycheirus rosarum; assembly: GCA_963971375.1. Classification (NCBI taxonomy): domain Eukaryota; kingdom Metazoa; phylum Arthropoda; class Insecta; order Diptera; family Syrphidae; genus Platycheirus; species Platycheirus rosarum. The sequence goes on along the minus strand of OZ020509.1, from coordinate 121,946,685 downwards.
CAGTATATGAACACATCGGATCAAAATCTTAGAGGAGCTGTCGCAACTTGCTACATTGTAATGCTTGTAAGTGGAAAAATATCCACTTTTATTTTTTGTGTTGGTAAGGATTCGAAGTGAAATAATAGGTGTCAATTTCAATAGAGAAACGAATAATCTGTTTACAGTACGACTGGTGCAACAAAGAAAAATAAAAGGAGTCTTAACCATTTTCAAAAAAAAAAAACCTTCCAAAAGGGATATGTAAGTATGTCTAGCCAGGAATTTGGCTTGCTTGAATTTTCTTATATTCTAACATTGAATAAAGCTTCATGTGCACGATTTCGTCATTCTTCATAGTTAGAGAAAGAGCATTTTCTATAAAGAGGTAACCCATTAGTTTTGAAAGAAAATGAGAGATATCAATTTCGTAACGCCTCATCGATAGATATGTACATGTACACATTTCAGAGAATAATTCAGTTCTCCGAGTTTCCCGTTCCACCAAAATATAAGAAGAATTTTGATTGGAATTTATTCAACAGGTTATTTAAAATTTCTTGTTTAAGGGTGTTGTATGTGCAGCTCAACGTTAAATTCAAAGTTAGTTTGTTTTTACTTAAAGCGGGGTTCACATGGGACAATGCAGAGGCCAAGACAATGGGACAAGACAATCATTGTTCCTTGTGAACAATTGTTTCCAGGACAAGACAATTGTCATTATATTGTCCTCCGAGCTAGCCTGCCGAGCTATCTCTTAGGACAAAATCGACATCATCAATGCAATTGATTATTGTCCCATTGTCTTGTCTGCGTGTGAACGCTGCTTCCATTAATGAAAGTTACCTACTCAAATGTCTGTTTGTCTATCTGTTTGTATAACGATCTGCAGCCTTAATAGCTAAAGTGATTACTTTCAAATTGGGTATGTGTGGTTCTTCTGGCATTCCTCAGAGGGTTTTTGAAACTTTATTTTAGAGGCTAAAAATAACCATGCCATACAGCCGTCAAGTCAAGGATTTTTTTTTTCGATATTGGGCTGTCTTTTTATTCAAAACAAACTTACTACTTACTTACTTAGGAGGCGCTACAGTTCGGGACGAATCTGGGTCTCATCCAACATGCCTCTTCAGCCAGCTCGGTCTTTGGATAGCTGCCTCCAGTTTCGCACTCCAAGTTGGTTGAGGTCGTCCTCCACTTGAGCGCGCTATCTAATCCATTCTCCATACATCCATTCTCTCTACATGACCTAGCCATCTTAAACGTGATATGCGTATTTTTTTTGACCAGGTCATTGTCGCTGTACAGCTTGTATAGTTCTTGGTTGAACCTTCTCCTCCAAAGTCCATTAACGCAGGTAGGGCCGACAATCTTTCGAAGAATTTTACGCTCGAAACGACTAAGGATATCTTCATCCGCTTTAGACAGAGTCCATGCCTCGGCGCCATAGAGCAGGACTTGGAATAAAATGAGAGCAGGACTGGGAATGGGAAGACTTTTATACAGAGTCTCCTTTGTCTTTCGCGAGAGGGCTTTACTACTCAATTGCCTTCCTAGCCCATAGAAACAGCGATTGGCAAGAGTAATTTTTCGCTTTATTTCTGACGAGATATTGTTTGTTAGATGCTATAGCGGATCCGAGGTAAACAAAGTCCCAAAACAAACCGGAAATGTCTATTAACTTTTCATCGGGTTTTTTAATTTGGGTAACGACTAATTGGATTACTATATTTAAAAATATGAATAGTAGTTAGTTGAAGCACATAAAATGCGAATGACAGGAGCGATTTGGCTATTTTCTTCAGTTCGTTAATAGCGAGTTCTGCTCTCAAAATAGATCTTTTCAATGAAACTTGTTTCATGATTTAATTAATTGATTAATTAGTTGGTGAAGAACTGACACCCTTCCTCTGTAACTTGCATTTAGGGATGAAACATCGTTCACAAAAAACATCGATGTTATGATGATGATATCGATATTTTAGTGATGGATGCAAAACTTAGGTAAAAATAAAAAAAGACTAATTTTCTAATTGTTATGAACAATGAAGTGTTTGAAACAAAATTTAACTATTTTTTGGTGGTAGGTATTTGGCATAAACGACGATCTGGCGTTTGTTTTAAATTTGTGCTCCATTACTTGCAGCAAATATACAAAAATTGTTTTATAAAACATCTCTGTACTTATCACATTAATTTTTGTTTGCACTTTTACGGTTTAAACTGATTAATTTACTATCAAATTACATTTAACGATTAGTCCTCAAATCAAAAGATTTTTTTTGTGAAACGTCAAGTCAACATTTAGTGAAGTTACAATTCAAAGGGTGTGTTCAATATTATCTTAGTAATGTCATGTTTTTGGCTCTCACTAGAGTTGTGGAATACCGATTCTTACTCGACTCGACTGTGAGCTCTCGAGTGACATCTCACTCGACTCGTATTCAGGAATAGCCCCCCAGATTTTAACATTCTCTACCAATCAGGACGTTCAATGCATCGTTGACCTCGAAGCGGCGTTAAAAACGCGCTCTGTGGGACATGAGATATATATTGCTTTATATTACAACGCAGCGTTGGAACCCGTCGTCAAAACGCGCTCTGTTTGACAAATCCTGTAGTCAAAAGGTTTTTAAATTTTTTTGACTAATTTCAACCAACAGTTTCCCTTAGGGATATGTAATACTTTTTATCGAGATGTTAATTATTACGTTTTATCTTTTTAGCAAAAAAAAAAAACCCTTATAAACTTAACGCATAGTTTACAGCTAGACTGTTAACTAAAGAAGTCAGGTAATTTCCTTAACAAAACATATCAAATATTAGTCAGAGTAAAGGAACAATTTAGTATTACCCAATCGAAGTTTTGGAACCCTTTGACTTAAAGGTTCAAATTTTTTGAATTTCGTTCTATGGATAACCACTGAATTCTGAATAGCTCCTCAACTTCGACAAAATATAACGTAAACATAATGACAAACTTTTGCTCATATTTTCATTTGATGATGAAATACACTGAAAATATTTGCTCTCTTATTAAATTGAGGTAATCTTGTGTAAAATGTATTGCATACATTTGAACCCACATCCAAACACCAACTCCACACAACTTCAGGTTATAATAGTTGAATCCATTTGGTTGCCATAAGTGTTTTTGTACATCATTAGACACTACTCTGGCACAAATGTCCATAAAACACACTCCGTCATCAGCCAAACAAACAAACAAATCCATCCAAGAGATGGCTCTGTACAACTAATTCCAACAAGAATGTAGGAGGACAACTTTCATTTTATTTTGCGGCAAGTTAATGCATCAACAGCGAAACCCAAACTTACTCGCAAACTACTTCTTCTTTATCATTCCTATTCTGGTATAAATCCGAATCCGAATTTCGAATTCGAGTCCGAAGTTGCAACAACCAAGTTGTCACTTTCTGACACTGACAAACTTAATAGTGACACTTAAAATCGAATCATACTTTCGGGTCAATTCTCCCAAGACTCAAAAGAACAAAGAAATCTCAAGGTGACCACCAAAAAATGTGACAGCGTGCTGGAAGAGAATATATTATCACCATTTTTAGTTCACTTTTCATTTCACAAAGATGAAAGTAAAATTTAATTTTAAAATAAAAAAAAAAAAATTAAAATACAAAAGACAAAAACCGGGGTTGGAAGCACTCATCTGCATACATACCTTAATCTTATCATTTTATTGGGAGTTTTTTTTACCAATTTCATGTAATAAATATTTATCTTGGCATGAGGAAGATTGTTGTTGCCGATGGCCAGGCCAAGAAAAAACCCATAAATATTCTTCTAGATTTCACTTTCACCTTTTTTTTCCTTTTGCGGTTCTTTTGCTGACCATCATCATCATCATCTTCGTCTGGTCTTTTATTCATATATTATGTTTTATTTTCTTGTTTCTCTTGACTGAAATTTAGTTTTTTTTTGGAGTCAGATCGGTGTGGCCTCTCGTGATAATTGAGATCAGTTAAGGTGGCTCTGGCTGGTTTTTGGTGTTTGCGTTTGGTTACCCTTTTTTTGTGTTTTTGTGTTGACTTCTTAGAGCTGCAAATTTTGACAGATCTACTTTGAGGTGACCAGTGACCCAGTTTGTTTTGTTCGAAATATTTGGTTAAATGGGAGCAAAATTGTTAATAAGTAAATAGATGACTGGTAAATATTATAATTTTGTATTGACGAATTGGAACTTTACAAGTATGAACGGTCGAAGATGTGAACTGAGAGAGATTGAAGAAACAGAATGGCGAAAACTGTGGAAATAGGGCCCGTTTCTTAGATGTTAATACAAAGTCAAACATGGTGTAATACTATGGCCGCAGACATGGGATAATCCAAAATTGAGAAGCCAGTCGACATATTCTGAAATCAACCCGGAAAACCCTACAGATGGAGCCTGAGGGCGAAGCAGAGAAGTGGGAGAGTTGTGATCCAAGTCGATATCATAACAATCATCGGTTAAAGAAGAAGAAGATTACATTCTGGAACCCTACTTAGACAATAGGCTTAAACAAGTAACGAAGTATTCGGGGTTTAAAGGAATAAATTCTTTTGTTCCACTAGGAACTAACTGTCTTCGGTCCAGTATTGTCCGTACTTTTACTTTAAAAAAGACGTCATGATAGTTATATTTACTGATGACGTTACATTAACCGAAAAGCTGCAGAACACGCTTAATATAATAACGAGACATGGCGCATTGTTCTCAACGAGCTGAAAATACAGATACCGTATGCAAACGAAGCGTTCTTAGCTAAAATGGAAGATGTACGTTAAGAAAAAAAACGTGAAATGCTCGATAATAAATAAGGAAAATTGAACTGTCTTATTGAACAACCACCAATCCAATCTTGATACTTATTAACAAGCAAGTGCTTAAACGAATGGTATACAGAAACTGTCGAAGAAGTTTAAAACACGTTTACAAGTCCATTGCAATAAACAGGTCTTTGACGAGACAAACCTTTTACGCCGTCTCCGGATTACGATACTATTCGACTAAGTGCAATAATACGTACATATATCAGCTCGAAAATGCGGTATCTGAAGGTCGCCTCAATTCAGAGCTCCATGCCAAACTATAGGTATGGAGTAAGGACCTATAGTGCCTATAAAGATTTTTCACCTTCCCGCGCAAAGGAAAAGGAAAAAAGCTTTATTTGACAAATGATTGATCTGACACTCTGACAAAGTTGGGAGAGATCATCATAGAAGGATTCCGTAAGGGGATACGTTTCGTGTGCAATGTGCATGCATGGGACGCTGATGAATTTAGCAGTCAATGAAGCGAAAACCAAGTACCAAGATATGGACACACGACATCAAGAAATTGGCCAAAATATCACTTTAGACACGACCTTGCCTCAAAACCGCTTAAGTTTCTTATACCTTGTTGCTTTTCAATTACTCTCTCGAAAAAAAAAACACCAAAGAAACTCTATGAAAGACCATAATCGTCCCAGTTCTTCAACTAAAAAAGATATTTAGCCCCTGATTAAGGTAAATGAGTTGTATCTGTCTCTTTAAAAAATAAATTGCACCACTGAATCGCACGTACTTGCTCTTATGTGTGGTCACAGCATCGTATAAACTTTGAATAGTATTAAGAGAACTTTAAAGTTTTTATTCCATTTTCGTGACTTTTGATAGTTCAAAAAAGTACCGTAAACTTAAACACATACAATATTACTATAAATATTATTATTATTGTTATTGTATTATTATTAAAAATACAAAAGTTAAGTTTCCGAAAACATTTTAATGTAAAATTATTTTCGCTACCTACGTATTCCTGAATATCAATTTTGATTTCGTTTAACCAAATCTCGAGATAGTCGAAGAAAAAAACAGGGAAGTACCGTTTTTATCCCATCAGCTTAATTTTTTTTCACCAAGAGATAATCCACACCTATACAAGTATACTGACTTTTTTCATACAAATTTTTGGAGCCGTTTCCGAGATAAATAAGCTTTTACTTCATGGTTATATGACAGGTGCCGTTAATATTTGAGCTAAAAAAAATTAAAAAAGTCCTCTGTAGAATGTCAAAATAATCTTAAGTTCTAAATTTGAAAACGATTGGTCCAACCGTTAAGGCTACAGTCCAAAATACATTCGTACAGGCAGACAGACAGACGGACAGAGTAACTTTTGCCAGTAACTCAATTATGTTTCTCTATCATCGTAATGTCATGTTTGATTGTTATCTCACAAATTTTAATCTGCACGTATGCATAACTCACATTGTAGTACCTATAATCGCAAGTAAAAACCGTATGATGGCCTTTCTCCATCAACGTTGAGGAAAATCGAATAAAACAAAATAATGATCATTTATTCATTTCGACCTCACCCACCCTCGCCGTGTGAATTTAAAAATAAAATCCACCAACAGAGTTACTTTTGCCAATTGAAAACAATACTAATGAGCTTTTTCGTTGCTTTTCATCTTAGAGCTTTCGTTTGTGAAACTTTTGAGAACAAAATTTAATAGTGTGAGAGGGTAAGTTTTGTCGTATTGTGTATATGTTAGTACTAGTACTTGAAAAGTACGGAAACCCTGTAAGAACTTTAACTTGAAACAGAAATATGCAAGCCAATGCAACCGGACTGAGAGACAGACGTGCTTTATGTTCCTTATTTAACCTGTCGTTATCGTCTTCCGTTTTCACGCAAGCTTTATAATTCCACTTTTTAAATCAGGAAGCCGATGCAATATGCGTGAATACAGAGGTATTGCAAAAATCAGCGTTATTCCCAAGATAATGAAATCCATTATAGTCGATGAGTTGATTCATAGAGTAAAATCGTATATATTGGACAGACTACATGGATTCGTCAAGGTTAAATCTACAATTACAAATCTGTTGGAAATTACATCTTGTATAACAAAGGGATTTATGGATATGGTATGCATTGACTTCTCCAAAGCTTTCAATCTAGTTAATCACCAGCTGCTTCTTAGAAAACTTTCACTTTTTGGTTGTTCAATGGATTGCAAGTTATTAGTCATCTCGTTCTCAATATGTTAAATTTAAGACTCATTTATCCAATGCAATAGATGTCAAGTCTGGGGTGCCTCAAGGAAGCCACCTAGGACCACTATTATTCGTGATTTTTATAAATGATTTACCTCTGTGATAAAATACTATTATATATGTACATCTCTATGCTGACGATGCGAAAATTTCATTTTCATATAATAATAATGCTGATTACTTTCAACTGAAATCTCATATTGATCATTTGCAGGAATGGTGTAATAACAATGATCTCACACTGAACTTTAAGAAGTGCAAAGTAATATGACCTTCGTTAGAGCTAAAAATGTTTACATTAATGAATACTGTATAAATAACTGAAAACTTGAAAGAGTTGATTATTTTATGGACTTGGGAGTAATATTTGATTCAAAATTAGATTTCAGAATGCACATCGATTCTATCCCTGCAAAAGCTTCTGTTCGTCTAGGAATGATCAAACGATTGTCGAAAGAATTCAACGACCTATTTGTTGGACTGGTTCGTTCGATCTAGAAATATGGTTGCCAAGTATGGTGCCCATATTACTCCTGTCACATTGCCCGCATTGAATCCATTCAAAAACAGTTTCTATTATTCGCTCTTCGTGATCTTAACTGGAATAAACATCACCATCTTTCACCATATCGTTCATGACTTTTACTAATTGGTCTTAATACGCTCGAGGACAAGAGGTCATCACTTAATGCTGATACAAGTTCTCCTTATTTGCTTTCATTAATAAAAATAAATGTGCAATTTCGTCCAAGTCGAAATTATAAAATTTTGCGAACAAATGAAACAACTTTAAACTACTTAAATAACGAACCGTTCTCTCTCTTATGTAAATAATTATTATAATTATTATAATAATTATAATTATAAATATAAAATAACAAAACAAAAAAAAAGCAAATGGAGATCATCAAGCCTATTCGAAATGACGAGTTTTGGAACTTCACGAGCTCTATAGCCACATTGAGCTGTTTAAAGTGATGCCTGTAGTTAGAATATGACCTTAACAAACTTGGAGTGCTTAACTGGAGGCTGTCATCTAGGGCTATCCAGGTAGGACTTAACAATTCGGAATTTTCTCTGAGGATGCAGCCTTTAATCAATGGCCACAATGTCAATGTGAAATCATTCAGTAAAACAACATTTTGATCATGAACAAAGAACTTGTAAAAATGATTAAAATTTACTATCAACATTCCGACTCGGTGATGGTAATTTTAAGATCGCAACGCCAAATTTTCGTCTTAACTTCCAACGTAAATAATGTCTGCCACGCTGCCTTCCATAAAAGGAACTGTCAAAGGCTTTCGAGATGGTTTCTCTTCACACAAATGGGTACACTGGCACATAGTGCTGTACGCCAGGTTAACGAGACGGCCCAGACCATCCCCTTGTCAGAGTCCATTAAAGATGTCGATTGGTGGACAAAAAATCTGCTTCTTTAACTTTGATTGTTACATTAGTCATGGTCAGCCCACATAGTTAATTTGTTTGAGATGCCATGCCGACTTCTCTCATGGCCTTATAAAGTTCTACCTTGGCTACAGAGGATATAAAGTTGGAATGCCCCATTCCAGACTTTTTTTCATCACCTTATTAATACTAAGATCTGATCATTTGTTGATGAAACTTAAACCATAAAGTAAATTATTAAAATAATATCATTAAATCGCTTTTCCAAATCGTTAGTTTCACCATGAGAATCTTATTCACCTATTATTGGGCCTTAAAGACCACATATCCCCTTCACCACTGCACCGTGCAATTTCATCAAGGTAATTAATCATTAAGAGTACTTTTCCCGATTGAATTTGCCGACTTCACTTTGTTTTCCCTTCTTTTTTTACCAATTAAAGACTCAATTATCAACGACTAAGCGACCATGGTCTTGGTTAATCAATCATATTCAGAAAACGATTCCAATACGTGTAATTGAGAAGATCCCCTTGCAACAACACGGCTCGTTTCTGTTTGATGCAGATATGTCACTTAACCTGTGGATCACATATAAGCTTCATGCACTCATGCATCTCTCCAAGAATTCCTGATTGATTGATTGGCAGGATCAGATACCGTCAATAGCATCGCACTTTACTGAGGAAATCTCCTTAGTCATAAGAGAATACCCGGGTAATCAATCGCGTTGCAAGTGCGAGCTTGCGCATATAAATGATGGGCTCAAACTTATTTGCGTCAAAGAAAGTTTTTTCTACTTCTTATTCCAAATCAAATGAATCGTAGTTTCAGAGCGCGCGAATAAATTTATGGACCATTAAGTCTTAAATTTAGTATTTTCAACAACGTTTGGTTAGAGAGCCAGCAGAGTGTTCACTGGAAGACCATCTAATGTGTGCTGCATAGCAAATTTATTTCATTTCTCAGGTTGACAATTAAATTTCTGTTCAGCTTCACAATTTATTTACTTTTTCTTCCAAATTTATTCCGATTTGTTTGTTCTTCACTGTATCTTCGTGTCGAATGAAAGTGAAAAGGTTGTTAAACTATTAAAAAATGGTTTAAATGATTTGTTGTCGGATTAAAATATTGGAAACTCGAAGTTGGGAGGTTATCGCTGTTTTGTTATTCGTTGAAGATGTCAAGTTTTATTAGTTGTTCTTTTAAAGAAAGTTTATGTTATCAAGAAATTAATTCAATCTTTATTAAATCATTAAGAATAAAAGCAATTCTTATACAGACAGAAAGGGCCAGGTAGATCTAACGTCTTCCAAAATTAAAATTCCAATATGAACAGAATAGTCAGTTGCATCAACTTAAGGTCCGATAGAGAACTCTTTCCCTTGAAGTCCTTCCAACGAAAGAATTATGTTAAATGAAAAAAAGAGAAAGTCACATGTGTCAGTCATATGCAATCATATGACATCTTTACTGCAAACTTCAAACTCTCATATAGTATTCAAACCGAAGTCGTGATGTCTTTTTTAAAAAATATTGCCGTTCGTGAAGTTTTGAAAGACCAAAAGACTCCAAAATCTTCCCTAATTGTCTCTCACACTGGCGCAGACTACCGTGATACATAAATCAACCCAGTCGGTGTCATTTTATTTCTTTCTTAAGCAATCAATTTCAAAATTTCGACAGTTCCACATGCTTAGGTATAAAATTGAAATGTGCTATTAAGAAAAACCACCACCCACCCACCGTTCCGTGGAAAATAGCTAAAAATAAAATTGCCATTTAACCAAAAACGGGCAGAAAAACCACAACTGTGTAATATCTACAGCAATTTGTCGACATTTGATGCATTTCCCCAGCGCGAACAATAAAACCCTCATAAGGCAACATGGCTGCGCTATCTTCATGGTCGTGTCGGTGGCAACGCGGCGGCACGGCGTTTGTTCATCACGTAAAAATAGATGAAACGAACAACGACGACGACGATGAAAGTAAAACCTAAATAGCCTCATAAGCACTTGAGGCGCAGACAGTAAGTCACTCTGCAGCTCAGCCCGACCAAGACCACACGAGATAATTATGGCCAAGGAAAGCCATATAAATAATTAATGACCATCATTTACAACAATCCAATAATCCAAGTTTGTATTTTTATCTTCGCATCTTCATCGACTGTCTTGAATCAGTTCGCTTGAGATGTATGTTATATTTGTTGTTGTTTTTTCGTTAAGCAAAAGTGTGTTTATTGTGCGAAATACAAAAAAAAAAGGAAAGAAAAATAGGTTTTCCTGTCCAGCTTCCTGTGATGCACTATGTGGTGCTTATCACGATTGATGTGTACGGATGCTGTAAATTTTCCAATAAATCTTCTTAATTCTTCTTCTCTTGCCATCTCACTTACACTGAAGCAATTTTGAATTGTTGCGTTTCACCATACTGACGATAATGTTGTTGAAAGATGCTATGATGGAGCCATTGAACTAACCGCCGAACAAGCTGTATTCGATGGTAAAGCTTTGAAGAAGACGAAGGGAGCAAAAGTGGACAGGTGTACATGGCACTTCATATAATCATCATCACATTCATTGTTTTCAATTTGACGTATATTCGCAGATACTCATGGAAATTTCAACACAATTCGTAGATTAATAAAAAAGCTATAAGAAGAGCCTAGATGATGAAAGAGAAAAGAAGATAAATGCAAGTTGAATTTAGATGATGGAATAGATAATTTTTTTAAAATGTGCTTCCACAAAACTTTTTTTTATCACATTGATATGGGGAGCGAAACGCAATTGACGGTCAATAAGACGGATAATTATATGAACAAAATATTTCACATTTTTCCATAAACAAACAATTACGAAAGTTTAAAAAAAAGAAGAAAAATCTAGGCAATTAGCCGATGTAAACAAATAATTTGTGAAGAAAGCAAGTTTGCTGATCAGCTCTTTTGTTTTAATGAAATTGCTTGGTATTTTTCATTTGATAATTGATAATTAAAAATGATTTTTTTAAGTTTTATAGAGAAAACTGCATTTGAAAAAATAGATTAAAAACATAACTAGCAGAATTATTAACAACTGCATATATGTAGATTGGTGGAAGATTCAAAATTGAGGTTTTAGGAGATCTTCTTACTGTATACAAAAACGGAATAGACATTAATTTAATAAGCTTAATATGTACTTCTATGGATAAGAAACTAAAACTTTTGGTTTATTAAATACCGATTTGTTATTATCTAATCAACTAAGGTTTGCATTTATGAAAAAATCCTATTGGGCGTGGGCAAAGTTGAAAGAGAGTGAATCTTTTAAGTTGGTTGAGATTATCAAAAACGTTTTCTTTAGAACACTGCTAGATATGTTGCAAATCAATTTGCTAGGTTTCGATCACATATCTCACCGAACAGTGGAACAAATCTTTACATCGCTTTGGTGAATGTAAGATTATTGCTCTTGACATCTCCAAGGTATTTGATAGAGTTAGGCATAAAGCTCTCTTATTGAAAATGCGTGCTTTTGAGATCGATGATACTCTTGTTCGTTGGATTAGAAGCTATCTTCTGAACCGTTCAATAGAAGTTGTATTGGACGGATTCAAGTGTGATTTCCGCAAAATAAATGCTGGTGTGCCCCAGGGCTCTGTTCTGTCTCCGACTCTTTTCCTCATTTTTTATAAATGATCTTCTGTCTGTTACTTCTAATCCACTTAACTGTTTTACTGACGACTCTACCCTCAGCTTTTCATATTCCTTCGATAATTCACGTACAATTGCAACAAACTCAATGCTGTCTTCTGTCGTTAAAGCTAAACATACCCAAATACATGTCCATGAATGGCACTTGCATCGAAGAAACCGAAAAGCTCTCAGTACTCGGTATGTGTGTCAAAAACGACCTCCGTTGGTACTACCATATATTTGAGATCGCTTAAATGCTGCTAAGTGCTTAGGTTTTCTGTATCGGTGTAAGAAGATTGTTCTCCTTCTGATTTGGCTACAATTTATAAAGCGTTTATACGCCCTAAACTCGAGTATAACCTCCCTATCTTTCTAATGGCCGCGCAGTGTGTTCTACATTAACAACGAAACAAATAGTCCCTTGTGCGCGTGTTAATTATAAAAAAACGTCGAAAATGCTATTCAACTACAATACATGAAATTCATGTAGGAAACACGTTGCGGAGTTAAATCTTATGTGGCTTAAATTAAATGTTCATAAGATAATCATTCACTCTTGATTATGTATATTAGAATGATTATCTATTTTAGACAGCGGAGACCCAATTGAAGCAGCAACTAAACTTTAAATCGTTTTAATGCGCTGTCAGATTGCATACAATGATTTGAGTCAAATAGCCTTCATAATGAAATTCTTGTTACGTCAATATGTCCATTATTCCAACTGGCTTCAGTTTTCTAGCTATATATAACATATATATAGTATATAGCAGATATCTTTTCTAAGTTATGTTTGTTGACGGTTCTAGGATAATACCAGATGTTGTAGGCTAGATTACTATCGCTCTTGACTTAAATAAATAAATACATTTATTGGCGCGACAGCTCCTGAAGGAGCCAAGGCCTAGTGACTTATATTCTCAACCATTCCTGTGTGTGTGTTGATAATCTGCAAGAATGAAAGGGACCTACAGTTTACCGCCGAGTCCGAACGGCTACATGAGATGCACTTTTTCGAGACAAATTTTACTCTTGGAGGTTGTGTCAGTTACTCGTAAGAGGCAGTACCCCGGAAAAGAAGGCGACTATGAGCTGGATTCAAACCCAAGCTCATTCGCTTAGCAGTCCGACACACTAACCCCTAAGCCACGGGGCTCTTGACTTATTTCTCACTTCTCATCCCAAAGGGAGAAAATTTTCCCAAAATAACCGTCTGGCAATTCTAAAAAGCCAATTTAAATGACCTCAACAATTTTGTCCATAATTGGCAGGAGGATGAATGTGCTGATATCTTTTCCAAAACCATTATAATTGGTTTTAACTCTTTTGTTCTTCATAGAACAAAAACCATCAGACCAAAGAAGAATTCTTGGTTTGACTCCAGATGTAAAAATGCAAAGGGGAAAGAATCAAATTCTCATAAGAACAAAATATTAAAAAAAATAATTTGGACTCTCCTAAGCGCATTTTTTTTATAATCGGCTTGCACTCAAAGGGTTATTATTACCCTTATAATGAATTGACACAGTGCGAGAACTGATTTTAGAAGAATAAAAAAGACAGGAATACATTGTCGGCGCAGTAGAACGATTAGCTGACTATTTTCTCACTTAAAATCCATGGACGGCAAAAAGCTTGCACTAGGAGTTTTTATTTTGAAAATTTGCTACCCAGCCTGAGACTTGAACTGACGATCTCTGGGTTAACAAGCAAACACCTTATCTACTGCACCACTGGCGCTCGCCATTCGTTAAAAAATATATAAAAAATTCAACACCGTCATGGGTTACTACTTACTATATGATCATCTCAAGCGGAAGCCCTCTTCCGTTGCCTTGATTCCAACTGTTTTGAAATCGTAAGATCTTCTAAGTGACAAATACATTTTCGCAATCGTAAGGTTGCTAGATTACTCGAAATTCTCGGCATACATAAATTTGCAGGCCTAGTTGGCAAAACCCTTTCGTACCCTTTTTTATCTATGTTATTTTTCAGGTCGTTTTCTAAGTAGGTTGATAGAAAAAGCAGTTGCTGAACTTATTCCAAAAAAGGTGACAAATCGAATAAACCTCCCTTCTTTCTATGGCCATAAAAAAGCTTCTCCATACTGTATCCGACGATGTTATTCACTTTCATTAATGATCTCATATCTGAAACTGCTTTTCCACTAAATTGTTTCCAACTTCACCTCATTCTCCTTTAAGGGTTAACAAGAACGGGAAAGACTGACAATCTGATTTAATTTGATGCTTCTATGGCCCATACCTGTTTTCTCCCCTCTAATAAAAAATATTTCCCATCTTCCATGAGTGAAAAACTTCCATTAAAAAGATTGAAAACAATCGATTATTCATAGCCAGTTTCAATAAATACTCCCCTGAAACATTTCCCCCCTTATAACCGTTCTGTAAGATAAATCGTCGTTATACCCTTAGCAAAAAGGAAACAATAAGGATCCAGGTTAAGTCAGGCTCAAAAACACAAATTTACAGATATCCAACTTTCAGATTGACAAACGACTTAGTGAAAACTAATAAACCAAATGACAATCAAATATGAAACCAGATGTCGTTGGTGTCCATATCATCCTATTCGAAGCTATATCCGTCCATAGTGTGCTCTAGATTAAAAGGGAAACAAATAATCCCTTGTGCGGGAGCTAATTATAAAAAAAAAGTGATTTGTCAAAACAGGCTGAATAAATGACAGCTAATTTGACAGATGGAACTTCAACAAGATGGCCGCTATCAACTGTCAAATTTCGAAAATCCCTATTGGAAGACCCCTTAGAACTAACGCTAAATAACGCATGAATTTGAATAGCTCTGTTGTAAATCCTCCCCCGAAAAATTGATAAAAACAATTTCAATCCGGCGAATCTTCGATTAATAAGTCTGTTTCCGAGTATCAGTAAGTTCTCAATAGAACTCTGTCCAAGTGAGCGGAGGACAAAAATATATATGTCCAGACGCATAGTTCTGCTTTAACGCAAAGAATAAATGCACTGTTGATTTAGAGAAGACTTTCGACGCCCTATGATTTAAAGGTCTCTATCCGAAGCTAACCAGATGGGGCATAACGCATAACTAAACCACTGTTACAAGTATTACGATAAGCTTAGTGGTAGAAAATTAGTTATCAAGCGTGGGAATTTGACTTCGGCACCAGTTATAACAATCAGGAAAAAACATCAGGAAAAGTTGAAAAAATGGAAAAAGTTCCTACAATGTTTGATATTAAAAATGGTGTGCAACAGGGTTCTTATTGAGAGCCTACCTCATGCAATTTGATATGTCGACAAAACAGGTTCAAAAGTTTAGGTCATCAAAATCCTCCTACAGCGTGACTTTGAAAAGATTCAGTAAAATTGTAATGATTGCAATTTGAAAATAAACGTCCAGAAATGTGAAACTGTACTATTTGTAACACCATTTGTCTGGGGCTTCCAAGGATATGAGAAAGAATGGGCAACCGCTGGGCTACATGGATATACAGATACACTAATCAGTAAAATGTGGTAAGGTAATGTGGTATCTGGCTAGATTAGTATCTACATTTTTAAATAGATTCTGATCGGGCAAAGGATAGGGAGCTTATTTCAGGCGAAATGATTGTTTTATAGCAGCCACCTTGATGACAGGGTAAAGTTGATTGGTTATGGATGGATGACCTATGAAGTTCGTTTGTCAAAACGATAATCGTAATTGTCTGAAAGATGCTAGCTTTTAAATAAAAAAAATCCTACTAAAATGCGCCATTGTCGCTTCTTCGCTTTCATCATATTGAAAATCGAAATTATTCTTACAATTGTCGTATTGACTATCTCCGTCAGGCGACAGTGAATATCGTATTGATAATCTCGATCATCAAATTGTCAACTGCGTTCATCGTACGTTAATATCTTGAAGTTTTTATTAATTTGTTTTTGTATTAAATGTTCAATCCCGAATCGCAATTATTATATTTCTTTACCTGTCTAAAAGAAGAACTAAAGTGTCAGTAGAAATCCACCAGAAGGATCTGAAAAAAAAAATAAAAACAAAAGTTAATTTCACGAAAGGTTGTCCATATATAAATACTATTAACACTAAAAGTTGTAGCTCGAGTCATTAGTTACTCTCAACATAATCTAAAAATGTCAAATCTAATATTATGTACAACACCATCTCTAAATAACTAACTAAATCCTAACCATGCCGTCACAGTTAACTACTTTTATGTATTATGCATCCAATCCAGTCTATCTATAAACGTATATCTGCAGATAATTTTCATTTGCAAATATCTTCTGCCGTACAATTACCATATCAGATGATAAAACGCAAAGAGAAAACTAGTTTCCTAAAAATCTGACCCAGTTCCCCAGTTTGGTCTCCAGACTTGCAACTTTGCCAGCCATTTGGACGGTAACATTGGAAGCACTTGAGTGCACTTGCTACCGCGGGTAAGAGTAGGTATTTATATATACAAAAACGCAGGGAGTTCCAAAGACTGATGGACTACTCTTGAACTTGATTTTCCCATCGACTGGCCAAGAAGTGATGGTTTGTTGGCGGAAGGCTGTCGCCACTAGAGTCTAGATGGCGTCGCATAGTGGGTTGGATTGAGAAGTGCGGAGGAAGCTACTCGATTAAAATGTTTGCAGATGTATTTCTTGTGTGCATCCAAACGAAAACGAAGAAAAACACCAGAGAAACATCATTATTAATGAGATGTGGTTGTTGTTGTTGTGTTGATATCTTTGCGTGCGATTTTCGATGTTACGTAATTGGAGACCCCAGAAGAAGATCGTCGTTGTGCAGGTGATGAGAAGAAATGACCGCATTAGGAGCACTTGCAGATCAAGTCTGAACTCTGAAGTTGCAAATGATCTGGGTTTGTTGATCACTCTTTTGAGCGGCACATCACGCTTCACTTGACTTGAAACTGGTTGAGAGTGCAGCTTCTTCGTATGGGTTAGAAAAAAAAGTTTTGAGTACGGTTGAGAAATTATGAATATCGCCCGATGAACGGCTTGGCTGCGACGCACGTTGATTCAAATCACGTAGAATAGAGGAGTGTGGCTGATTTTGTCAGCGGTTGTTCGCCGTCACACTGACTGGAAGTCAAGTTCAAAATCATGGTCGGTCAGAGACGTCAGCTGGTGATGGATAGTTTTGTGTCACACAAAACCTTGGAATGTTATAATTGGACTAAGCGTAGCTCAGTTATGAGGAAGATGTATGATTTCTTTTTGTAAATTAGCGATTCTATTTCGAAGAGGCAGTATAATCCAAGAAAGCATTATGGCATGGTCAAAAACACTTTCTTCTTCAATTTGAAGTCATCTTTAAAACCTTTGTTGTCGGGATATTCGATGACGGTTGCGAAAGTGAATAACAAAATAATAGGCTCTTGAATTACTTTACCGATTTTGATGAAATTTTACTTATATGTTTATTTTGGCGTGTATGAAAGGTTTTTAATTAAGTTTTTTGAATATTTTAGGTTTAATTAAAGCACAACATTTACAGTAAAAAATCACTAACGTTGAAGAATGAGGTGAACTTCGCAGGGATGAAGAAGCATTAAGCCTTAAGTTTATTTTCAAAGCGCGTATTTCTATTGAATTTTATCTTAGAAAATAAACACGCATGTAATTTTTTAGAATTCAACATCTATCCACGATTCTGTATCTTTCGGGGTTCTAGAGGTTTGTAAGTTTGGACCACTTCTGTCTCCTCAATGTGACTTATGATTGTGACTATTTTAATTTGCTTCTTATTCTATATTAAACAAATAAACATGGGCATAACTGAGTTGCACATACTTGCTCTTATGCGCTTATCATATTGGAAGGCAAGATCTCGCTTTGGCAGGAACAAGTAACATTTACGTAGAAAAATTACATGGTCTGATATATAAAAAGTGTCAAAACCACAACACTTAACGGTTTTAGTATGCCATCAAACGTTTTAAATAATAATACGTTTACGATAAAAATACTTTGAAAGTTCTTCGACTGATTTGATAAAAATACTCTTATATTTTTAGTTTTTGAAAACATTATATATTTTGAGATTTTATTATTCGGTTTTGAAGAATTTATAAAATTTATTGATTAATTTTAAAAAAATATTGAAAATTAAAAAAAAATACAATTATAAATAAAAAATGTTTTCAAAATGTCGCCGCCTTAGGGCTTAAGTACCCCCCATAGACCACTTTTTCGGGATGATGCAGTTATACTAATTCGAATATTCTGTATCGTTTGTTCCTATCCCCATTGCTCTATATCTATTATTAACAAAGTTACGAAAACCACTTTTGCTCTATAGATCAAACATTTTTGGGTTCTCTTAGTGCTTATTTGCTTCATATCCTAAATTTGTACTAGGTGGGGCAATTTTTCTAGAGAAGTTGGAATAACAAACACGTAATGATTAAATGCCCTATAGCAATGAACAATGGATATAGAGCAAATTCAACAAAAATATATTTTCAGTGCTTAATTGCACCATATCCCCATAGTGTCCCGTGGCTTAGTGCTTAGTGTGTCGGACTGCTAAGCGAAGAGTCCCGCTCATAGCCACCTTCTTTTCCGGGTTACTGCCTCTCACGAGAAACTGACAAAATCTCCAAGAGTTAAATCTGTCTCGAAAAAGTGCATCTCATGTAGCCGTTCGGATTCGATGTAAAACTGTCCCTTCCATTCTTGCAGATTAACACCACATAAGTCACTGTCACTAGGCCTTGGCTCCTTAAGGAGCTGTTGGGCCAATACATTTATTTTTATTTTTTAACTGCCCATAGGAGATGGGATATAGAGCATTTGAGCTCACTTAATCTATAACAACTAAGTAAACATTTATAGTCAGTTTGAAAAGTATAAATAGAAGCATAATTTTCGCGATCGCTCAGTGGTTCTCAGGAAAGTCAACTTCGATTTCCATCGACTACATCCCCTAATACGGAAGTGTACTGGACTAAGCCAAACAACCAAGCTTCTCATATACAAGCAACTCATCCGAAATATTATCAGCTACAGCTTTTCTGTGGGGTTAATGATTTTGAAAACCAGCATGACGAAGCTAACCTTGTTTGGGAGGAAAATATAGAGAATAAGCACAGGGCTATTCTTTAACCATCAAAGACGGGGGCACTTCCGAAAAGAACAACTCTACGAAGAAGATGGAATCATCCCTATAGACAGATACCTCACCCTATTAACTTAGAAGCTCATATGACCAGTAACAGCCACCCGAATCAACTCTTTAGCGGAATAGTCAATCAGGAACGATACCCAATGCCAAGGTACCTAAGCGCAATAATGCCAGCCATAGACAACGCAGAAGTTCCCTTTTACGCTTACCCAATGTCAGCGTACCATAGAGGCTAGACACTACAAAACCCATCCCCCACCCCCAATAATAATTGGACAACCGGGACTGAACAACCCGAGGAAAAACAATCAACGAAATTTTATTAATATAACCCACAATTATAATGTATTTTTTTCATTCTAATAATATTATAAACGTGAAAGTTTGTGAGTATGTATGTATGTATGTATGTATGTATGTATGTATGTATGTATCTTTGTTGCTATTTCACGCAAAAACTACTGAATGGATTTTGATGAAACTTCACATAGGCTACAATTCATAAAGATACATCGTATATTATCCAATGTATAACGATAAGTGTCAAGAAAGTCGGAAAAAACAATTTCATTAAATTATCAGCGCGATTTGTTTGTGGTTAATAATAAGTTATAAGGAATTTTGTATGTCAATTGTGTAGACTAATTAATTTTAGTATTGACTACTGGAGATAGTATATATATAAAACCAAAATTTGTGTGGGTGTACGCTATAGTCCCGAAAACTATGCACAAAACCCTCTTGAGTGCTAAAAGCAATTTATTCTACAAGTGATAAGGAAGGTTAGTAGAGCGGTCCGACCCCTGGCGATAGATGGCGCCATAAAATAAAATAATAAAATAAAAAATAAAATAAACTCAGTTTTTTAAATCTCGAAATAAAATACTTCATTCATTCTTTCTCGGGCGTAACAACGTATGCCGGGTAAGGCGAGTTTATTATAAATCTTAAAATGTCTAACGTAAGACCCTTTTTGAGCCAACAATCTTTTAATTTTTCATTACATATTATTTAATTTAGTTTTTAGCCAATTTTCTCCTATATTGTATATATAAAAAGAAGTGTACATTTTGATTGCCACTCCATAACTCGAGAACGGCTCAACGGATCAACATTTGAAAAAAAAAGTTTAATTTTCGGCCTGACCTAACGAAAAAAATCGATCCAACCTAATACACAAACTCATACATAAACACATTTATTATTTTAAACAAAAACCTGTGAACTATTATTATTTTTTATGAACTTTAAACAAAATGGTTGATAAGAAAGCAAACAAAATGCGAACTTTGTTTCAAATCAATATTTATTAAATATGCTTCGACATTTCAATTCTGGTTGGAATGTTATTCATGGCCGAATTAGCAATATCGACTGTGTCTGTAAGGATACTTTCAAAAAAGCAGCCAATATATTTTTATAATATTGTAAAAAAAAAAAAATAACGAGGTAAACAAGAGGAAACAAATTTATTTTAAATAAGACGAACTATGTACCTTTACGTTCCCAAACTACATAACAGAGTTAAATGTAGTCTTTTCGAAGTTTTTACGATAATATTTAAGCACTTTTTTTTACTAAAATGGATAAAAACAAAACTCATAAAAAAAACTTTAAATTAAAAAAAAACTAAAAAACTAAAAAAACCTAATAAAAATAGCTCCTACAAATGTTGAAGCATAATAATAATCAATTCCGAATAAAATTAAATGTATTTTTCTAGAAAATTTAATGCACCAAAATTAATTTTAGGTATTTTTCATAATTTAGTGTTAAAATAATTTATCATTTTGATAGGTTTTTCATCGACTTAGAAATAAGCCAATTTGACATAAAGTAAGGCATACCCACAGAATTAATATTATTTTTTATTTTATATTTTATCACTAAAAATTAATTTTTTAAAACTAATAATGCTAGTGATTTTGAATTATCTTATACATATGAAGTTTAGATTTCATTGATTTCGCATTCGTATGGAACAGTGTACTATATCCATTTCTGACTTTTTTCAAACTTTTTTTTTTTAACCGTAACAGTTTTTGACCCAAGGTTTTCAAATTACAAAAAAGAAATGTTCAATTAATATTTATAAACATTCAAAAGTCATATTAGTTAAATAGAAAGTAACGCAATTATTTTTCAAACCTTAAAATTCATTTCCTGAGGAATAATTTCGATGGATATGAAGTACTCAGGCGGCGATGTTTCTATGGAAAATTAATTTGAGTCATTACAGAAAAAGTCGAAAATTTTAAAAAACCGTTATATGAAAAGAATTGTTAATAGACTTTTTCCGTAAATTTATTTCGGTAAAATTAGGCCATTGCTCTTGAACTTGAAAGATGATATTCGAATAGAATTAAATAAAGAAAATGAGGATCATGTAACTTAACTTGTACTGCTCAATCATGAGATCCGAGTATTAACCTGAAAAAGTACTTCATTTCCGAATCAACAGCATTTAAGCTATTATGGAAAGTTATTTTAGTAGGTCGCTTACAAGCTGTTTACAGCAACCAAACAATGTCTAATTTAAAACCAAAGCTGGTGTCCCACAAAGATCGATTTTAGGTTCTCTATTGCTTCCTAAATTCAATAATGACTTTCACCTATGAAAATCATATTGTTAAAACAGTTTCCAAGATCTACGAATCCCTTCAAGTTTTGTATCAAATTAGAAATTTTTTTTCTTGGAATAAGGCAATGCTGGTTGAGTCACTTTTGTTGCCAATTATTTTCTATGCCTACCTTGTTATTTGTGACCTAAATAGTTACTGCTGTAAAGTTTGCTTATATCCTTGATTGAAGAGAACACATTTCTGGTTATGTTATGGCTTTCTTTGGAATGGAATTACAAAAATATCTCGAATTTAAAACTTGAATACTGTAAAAGAAAAAAAGAATATTTTCCAAATAATTAAATTTTAATCTAAATTATCACGTTAGGGAAGCCAATACCCGAAATGTCCTTAGTTTTGACAGCTGTCATAAAAATCACCTTGAAGAGTTTAAAGTGCCATTTCTGTTAACCCATATTCACACTATCTTCAACTGACTCTTGATTTCAAAATTCATTATTTTATTGGTAATTATTAGACAATAGAACAATAAAAATCAGCATTTCCAAGCCTTCAAGAAGGTCAAAACCAAATTATAAATAATACTATGCCAGGTACTTCAAGAACTCGCGCCTTAAATTGAATTCAATTATTCCGCTCGTGCTTCTGATGATTGGCGGTATTGCAAACAAATTGTTCAATTCATTCAAATTCCCAATTCCCATGGTCGTTGATATATAATTTGTCAAAATTATCTAAAAAAAAAAAAAAATGATAACTCACGCGCAAAGAATTCACTTTCACTTTTGTTCCTGTCCGAGACGATGGACACGACCGACGACGCGACGCAAAGAAACACCCAAAACCAAAGCTATTTCGTGATGTCTTCAGAGAAATATTAATGCTCGAAGTTTCACTGATCTTCGTTTGTATTGTATTTGTAATCAAATCACTTAGGATGTTGGCCTGCAACCTGCGCTGAACTCCAATTAAATGCAAATCTGTTTGGCTTCTACAACATCAACAGATCATTTCATATCTGACGCCGCCACCGACGCGAAGCAGACAATAAAATCAAACGAACCTTAGTTGTGACCTCATTATTGTGCCGGTAGTGGTTGGTGGTGGCGAAGAAGAGTGGAAATGAATATTGACCACCAACGTGTTGGAATTTTCAACCGGTGTTGGCTTTCAAATTGAGAATTGGTTGCTGGAGTAGGGGCTTCTCCGCTACAGACGTTGAGGTGGTTGACACAAAGTGGGAAATCTACGTGAGGTATTCGGTGTTAAGTTATTTTATTATTTATTTTAAAATTAATTTATGTTTATTTATTTTTTAGATTTGTTGACATTAATATAAATCGTGGTATTTTTTTGTCTGAAAATTTCACTTTTTAAGGCGCGTATGGTATCTATTGATATAGGTGTTGACGCAGATTTGGACTACAAAACGAGTTTCCGGTGACATTACATGGCTATTAAGAAGCTATGAGAAAGATTTATCTTTAATCAAACTTAGTTATTTTATTAAAAGAACTAACTGGGGTGAATTCGAAGATTCACATTGAAGTATCCATCCGCTGTATGACCCAGTTATTCGAAAGGATTAATTTGGTGCCACTGGGCCAAAAAATACCATGCCATCGTCATTTGCGGTTCTTTTCATACTCGTGGGTCACTCGGGGATTTTGCGTTCCTCAAATTCAGAAGTTTTGTGGGATCCCAGGATCTTGTAGACATTTTTCAATTCAAAAATTACATAATTTACTTTAGGTGGCGCTAAAGCCCGGAGTGGACTTGGGTGTCAATCAACAACATTCTTCAGGCAGCTCGATCCCTAGCCAGCTGCCTCCAGTTTTGGACTTTCGATGGTGGTCCTCTTCCATTTGCGAACGACACATTAGTCTCGGTCTTTCTCTACTCCGTAATCCTTGTGAAGTGGAATCGAAGTTTTTCCGGGCCGGAGCATTGATGTCTATCCGCTCTATATAACCCATACCCATCTGAGATGTTGGACTTTTAGGTCTATATCGCTGTAGCCCGTACAGTTCTTCGATGTATCTCCTTCTCCAATCGCCGTTAATGCATACGGGACCAAAATCATGAGATTTTTTCTTCATTTGATCTCAGCGCTGGTGTTGTCCTCTGGATTGACGGCGGAGCCCAGGTGGATAAAGTCCCTAACTAATAAGAAGTTATAGCTGACTATTGTGATGTTTTGTGCAACAAGTCGATGATGTCAGTTTTGCCTTCATTTCCCGATAAACCTAAGGGAAGCAGTAAGGGAAGCGGATCATAAATGGGAAATATTCGATAAACGTCTGTAAAAAGAAAAACGCGTGTGGATACTAAAACAGACAGAACCTATGTATACTTAGGTTCTTCAAATCCAAAATTATTACTTTCAAAACAAAGCTATTAGGCTCTTTGATTTCTTAACAGCGTTCAAGTGGAAAACCTTACGGAGAATTGTTAGTCCCATGAGTCAGACAGGGCAGTTCCGTAGAAGATATAGTCACGAATTATGTGAAGTCTACCAGGAAGCAGACCTAGCTCGAGGAACCAGCTCGGAAAGTCTTCTGCAGCTCTTTCTATGGTAGAAAGCAGCGTGACTGACTTTGTCACGTACGAAGGATGGTGTACTGATGCGAAACTGAATGGCATCGGCCAGCGATCAACCAACATTTGTGCGTCAAAGGAATGCAAAATCTGCCGAGATTATCGCCGCGGTCTGAGAAATTGTACACCAGACCTCGAGGCAGTCGTTTCCTCATGCACAAGATCTGGGACTTTATTAGACTTCTACTTGGAAAATTTTGCGTCAGGTCTTGGTCCTACACTCGTACAAGATTCAACTGACCAAGGAGCAGAAAGTTCATGACCATAGACATAAACAATGCCGTTTGTTCACTGTCTGGGCTTCGGAACGTTTGTAAGAGAACCTCAATTTTGGCCAACAAATTATTACGAGCGACGAGGCGAACTTGGCTCGTAATTTTTTGAAAACGACATTAGTGAGGCAGTCACGGTCGATGACGAGCGCTAAAGAACAAAGATAACAAAGATAACCAACTTGTTATCGCCGAACTTGAAACATATGGATATAGACGATATGTAGTTCCAGCAGGATGGCACTACGTGCCACACACAGCAGATGCCACGATTAACATTTCCAACATCTACTCGCCTTATTGAAAAAACCTTATATCTTTTATAGCTTCCCTTCTAGGCAACGCATACAAATCTTAAGTCCAAATGTCAGAAGATCGCTTCAGAATTGTAAGATCCTCTACCTCGAGGTACACGCAGATAGACAGATAGACACAATTTTTCATCAAATTGTGTGTGTTCCTCTATCATTGTAATGTAATTGTATTTGTTTTGTCAAGTATGCAAATCTTGTCCTATAGTATACTTACTTATGTAGGACATCATGGACATTATTTTTACTCCTAGTCTTCTAATTTGTGCAACTTGTGATCTGCCAATACACCATTCGCCAGGTTGTTGACAGAAAATGTCTGCAACCACCTTTGACTCATATTTTAGGCTATCTCTTATATACTTATTTCTAAGTTCTTTGACCTTCTTTGCGATACCGACGGTTTATTAATACTGTTTTGTAAGAAATGTTTTCTTCTTTCCTCGTTAAGTTAAGCTCCCCAATCAATGTTAGACAAACATTTTCCATGTCCATCCTCTTAAGAGAAATCCGATAACCACATCATTGGACAAGCCTAAAGATCAACGAACCAAAACACTTGCAACAAGTCCATATAACCACTTGGCATTAATTAACAAACAATTTATGTATCAGTTTCACGAATTTCTTCAATTAAAAACTCCAGCAACACCACAAAACACTATTTGCCGTTTGGATTGTTGTTGTTGCCACTAGTTGTTGCATAGTACAATGCACCTTGAGCAACAAACTGGCTAACTACGTACATCCGAATAAGAATTATGTGCATGAAGCCAAAAACCAAAACTCAACGGTGCTATCGAAGAAGAAGAGGCCACCACAATTTCTCCAATCCAACAATATATCAAACAAAATAGGTCACAACCACCGTAAAAAGAACCCAACTCTAGGGAGGAAATAGTCAAACTCACGGACCATAACGTTCTATAAAAAATTGCTTTAAGCCAATTCTAGGTGCGCACCACAAATTTGACCAAAACCGCTCATCACCCCACAACCGCAATTGCAACCGAATCAATCGTTTTTAGACCAAAAGATTTACGGTGGATTAAAAATTAATGTAATTCACCTCCAACCACCAAAACAAGATGGTTGCTCGCAAAAAGGAAGTAGCCAATAGTTACATTCCAATTAAGGCTTAAACCAATTGCGTTGCGCAGTTCCTAACACAATGTACGATTCGGTCAGAACACAAAAATTTCAAAAGTGACACACTTTTCGCTGGATTCGCCAAAGAATTCTTCCTTCATCTTCCTGAGTCATGACAAAATTCTTAATAAGTTAAAAATATTTTTACCAAACATAAACGTAATAATAAAAAAAATGAAAATAGTTGTTAACAACTTTTGGTTGAGAGTAGAAACGGAGGAAAGAACTAGTTTTCATTGTGTTGCTGGTTTAAGACATGGTGCTGGGGAAACCACAGATAGTCTTGTCGAGACACATCCAAGTCAACAACTCACCGAAGGCAAACACACATCATAGCGCAACCGCCACAACATGATGTGGCATATGGAGAGCCAAACCATATGA
Source organism: Platycheirus rosarum (assembly GCA_963971375.1). Lineage (NCBI taxonomy): Eukaryota > Metazoa > Arthropoda > Insecta > Diptera > Syrphidae > Platycheirus > Platycheirus rosarum. Next base: position 121,920,105 of record OZ020509.1, on the reverse strand, counting down.
GCATTGTGGAAGGGAAATTGCTATCTGATTGTGATAATGGCTGTCGAGTGCGCAGTACCACTTTCCTTTTTCAAACACAATATTCCATTTTGTTGGGTAAGTTTCAGTGTGGTTGTGTGGTATGTATGGTAGCATTTGTTTATGAATCACACACATATTAATGTGAAATTTTGTGTTTTAATTCTAGAGGTTGCATGCGGTTCTTAATTTGGTTGGTAAATTCTTAGAGCTTATCGATGGTTAAACTGCTGACAGTAAGATTATTTATGACAGTCAAGAAAGTTAACTAATTTGGAGGTAAGACGAATTGTTCTTTAAATATTTTAACACAATCATTATAATTATGGCCGTCAGATGGGCGTGGAAGTGTTATGAGTTAGTGGGTGGAATGGAATTGTATTTGTATGACAACATGTCTGACATACTTGTTTTTGGAACAATCACAGTGGAAAGTTATATGTTCTTGGTATAACTGTGTTGTAATTTATTGTATTTATTTCATATGATAAAAAGTTGCTCATACGCCCGAGTATCCCATTGAGAGTTTTTGAATAAAACTATAAAATGATATGTTGTGTTGCTGGTTTTAAATATTAACGGATGCATGGTAATGTTTCATTCCCAAAATAAGATTAGAAACTAGTTTGAAAACTTCTCCAAATGTTCATCAAGAAAATAGTAAAAAAATGTTGTTAAGTTTTACTATTCACTGAAATAAAACTGAACTTATGATTTCTGAAATAAGTTCTTTTCTTTGTTGGACTAAGTTGTGGAGATAACTAATTGAAGCCAATTCTGGAATATTCGATATCTGAAAGTATAGAACTTCTTATAATTTATTTGAAAATTTTTTTAAAAATTAAAAAAAGGAATAAAGTAATCTTAAAATAAGTAATCTTTTCTTTTCGAAACAGTGTTACATGAAAGATAATTAATAATTAATTATTTTTTATTTGTGTTTTTTTTTTGCTATTTATATTAAGGAAATAACTTGTATTTTTATTACATCTCATTTTGTTAGACGATTAAAAAAGCATTTAAGCACTTATGATTGCATGTCTAGTCGTAGTTAGTATTTGTAACAACTTCAACGACGCGAATCAATTCGTGATTATTTGCTTCCTTAAAGGAATTTAGTATATTTAATTGCTGAACTATATATACATATCTACATATTCGTGCTTGATTGTTGAAATACATAAGCCCCACATAATTTTCAAATTCCAAGTCATGTAATTTCTTTGTTAGAAGATTGAAAAAAATTTACAAATTCTTGTAATTGGTTGAAGTCGTCAAAATTTTGCTGTTTTTTTAGCAAAAAAAAAATACAAATCTTGCATTGCATTGGTGTACTCGAGATTTCATTAAAGCATAAGAATTTTGTAAAATCCAATAAAGACTTGAGGAGCAGAGTATGACAAATAGACTAATATTTAACAAAAAAAATATTAACTTAAGACACACGATCTCGGTGGCCACATTACAACACTGCAAATAGTCATCTCGGTAAGATGATTATGGCGACCGCACAATGGGAGAAGCGCGTGAAACGTTGCCCAACCAGAACACCCATTTTGATAAAATAATTTTATAATTTGCAAGTGTTGTTGATCGCTATATCCGTCCATGGTGATTCGGATTCATGATGAAATGAATAAATGACAGCCAATTTCACAGATGTAGCTTCAACAAGATGGCCGCTATCAACTGTCAGTGTTCGGAAGTCCCTATTGGAAGAACCTATATAAAGGAACTTTTCTTATACCATTTACTTTAGTTTCTTTTCCGGTTAATGGTCTTTTGATTTGTACAAAAAATTTCAATTTGGCGCTGCCTGTAGCAGCAAAGTCGTTTTGTTAACATCTGCCAAATCTATTGTTTATTATTTAACTATGGCAAGTTACACAATTGAACAGCACGTCCAAATTATAAAATATTATTAATAAAATTAATGTTCATTAGTGCAAACTTTATGCGCATTGCGCCCATTTTATGATAGACGTGGTGGCCATTGATTATCGATTCTTCAAAGTTTGGTGGATTCTCAAAACGTTACCGTTTGATGTAGATTTAAGGACGGAGGCGGCACTGGTTTGTACTTTTTTGAAAACGAATATGGTAAGCCGTCAATGGCGAGCAATACAAAGCCGATCTTACAAAGCCAACCCTACTGGGGAAAATCGGAAAAAGCACAAACAAGCAGGGAACTCATGCAACTCCGTTATTGAAAGAACCAAATTTTTGCATGACAAAAATTACGGTAAGAATATAATATAAAAAAATATTAAAAACTCCTCAACATCATCGCTAATGAATAACCGACAAACCTATATTGTATATTCTTCAGAGAAGGCAAACTTTCTCGCTGCCAGCTCTACGCCGTCTTATAGCAATATTGCCCCTCCTGTACTTGAGTATGTAAATTTTTCCATGGGACAGATTTTTTTCCGCACTCGTACAGTAGCAAGAGTTCTCAAAGATCTCGATATACACAAATCCGCTGGCCCGGATGGTATAACTCCGATTCTTCTGAAGAGGTGTTCTTCCAACACTGAGAAAGCCACTGTGTTAGATTTTCCATCGCTCCTACTCTTCTGGAATCTTTCCTAGAAGATGGAAAAGACCATTTATTCAGCCTGTCCCTAAGAAAGGTGACCTATCCTTCCCCTCCTTTCTCCTGCTGATGTGCCACAGGGCTCCGTTCTGTCCAACTCTTTTCATAATTTTTTTATAAATGGTTCTCTTTCTGTTACTTCTAATCCAATTAATTGATTTGCTGGCGACTCTACCCTCAGATTTTCATATTCGTTCGATAATTCGTGTCCTTCGCCTGCGGACGTACGATTGCAACGGTACCGTATGTCAAGCTCATTAAACTGCGATTTGTACAGCATTGTCAAATGGGGTAATAGAAATCTTGTGGATTTTAATGCTTCCAAAACTCCTGTCTTTAAAGCTATAAACATACCCCCAATACCATTATCCATGAATGGCACTTGCATCGAAGAAACCGAAAAGCTCTCAGTACTCGGTATGTGTGTCAACGACGACCTCCGTTGCAACGACCATATATTTGAGATCGCTAAAAATGCTGCTAAGTGCTTAGGTTTTCTGTATCGGTGTAAGAAGTGCTTTTCCTCTTCTGATCTGTCTACAATTTATAAAGCGTTTATACGCCCTAAACTCGATTATAACTGCCACCACTTGGCAGGTGCTTCGCAAACATCGCTTCACCTGCTTGATAGAATACAAAATCGAGCGTTGAAATTGATAGGAAGAACTACCGCTGAAACAATTGCCCCTCTCGAATACCGACGCAATGTTTCATGTCATTCCTTATTCTATCGGTTCTCTTACAAAAAATGTTCACTCGATGTAGCCAGCTGCATTTCTCCCCTTAAAAGTTTCCCCCGCAATACTCGTCACGCAAGGAATGCTCATCAGTTCACCCTTGAGCCCAATTTCGGACGTACCATGAAATATAGGGATTCTTTTTTCAGCCGAACAACACGAATTTTGTATAGTGAGAGATTTTCCCTTGCCATTTTGATCTGAAAGCATTCAAAACCAATGTTAATCGACACCTCCTATCCTTCCCCTCTCTATCGTCCTAATGCCCGCGCAGTGTGCTCTACATTAAAAGGGAAACAAATAGTCTCTTGTGCGCCCGTTAATTATATAATAACAAATATTATGTTATACATAACTAATTATTATAACTTTCAATTTTAAATGTTTTCGCTTTCCGTTTCTTATTTATCTTTTTTTGAAAATAACCATCTCAATTTTTTTAGAAATTAAAAAATTGCAAACATTTATTTCTCATTTGAAATGCTTTAACTGAAACAAGCTTGCGGATTGTCTAATTGGCTGAGTGTAACAGAGCCGAAACTAATCAATTCTTACTAAGGTTAAATTTAAATATTTTAAAATAAACCAGCAGAAGATTCATCCTGAATTTTTTTAGTGACAACATAAAAGTTTGTGTTTCTGGTATTTTTTTAAATTTCTTTTTTCTTAATTTCTAACAAGAATATTAAATATTTCGATTATCATACTTTTAATTTAGGTATTCTCTATAACATATATTATAATATAATAACCTCATAAATAACATATTCTATAAAATTATGTAGAAATGCACTCAAGCAATACGTTCTACGCTAGTTGCTTAAGAAAAGTGCATGGGCAAGAAATCTGCACAACTTGAACTACTTAAAGAGTTGTGTATCAAAAGCAAAATCAATCAGTCAAACTATGGTCTGCATAATAATTTCTTCTTGAATTCTTCTTCCACAAAAGCCTCCATGAATTTTCTTAAGCTAGTAGTTAGTAGTAGTTAGTAGTTAGAAGATTTTTTCATTATTTCTCAACTAAATTTGTACAAAATATTTTCAAATAAACAAACATATTCCTCCAAACCAACTGTTTTTGTTCAAAGCTTACTTTTCCGTGCTTAGTTATTTGGTATTCACTTCAAAAATTCTTTTTCAAATCTCACACTTAGAGTCTAACCTATTTCCTTTTTTCTACATATAAATATTTTAACAACTTAAATTACTCAATAAAAAACAACCACACAAAAAGTACTATGTCCCGCTAATTCGTACAGAATGTTGCATGTCTAATTTCTTGGTTTTACATTAATTGCCTCAATTATCTGCGATGCTCATCCATGCAACAACATGCCGGAGAAGACAAGAGAGAAGAAGGAAAATATTAAATTATAATCATAAATGTTAGCATAAATTAACACATACCAGCCTATCATTGTACATCTTCTTTACCAAACAACTTTAAAACATTTCTCATTATACCTGTTCTCGCAGTACTTTGATTGCGTTTTTTTATAGGTCAACGTAACGAAATGAGTATTTAAATTATGCGTGTGTACCATCATATCCCTGGAAAACAGGAAAGCAACGAGGAAAATGTTTTTTTTTTATTATTTAATTAAGTATGATATGAAAATAATCATACTGCTTGAAGATATTTGGATTGAGAAATTGGACTAAACAAAAGAGCTGGGAGGCGAACTCGAAATTGTTCTTTTATATTGAGAATTAAATCAATTGATTGTTATTTTTGCTTATTTTACTATAAGAAACAAAGTGAATTTAACGCACCATAGATATAACTATCTGCTAGTAAGTTTAAAATAAATTTGGTTTCGATTTCTTCACCAATTTCTCACTATTTAATCTCGGTTTGAGCTTTGCTTTGAACTTTAAGAACTCCGATGAATTTTCGGCCATCATCATTTATTTATCCATTTTTAAAGCCTAGGACTGGATTTGAGAAAGAATTCAGGAAAAGCTATGAATAGAAATTGTTACAAATATTACAATTACAAGCTTACGGGCATTTTGATATCTCATGGACTTATTTGAAATTTGAATTTTAAAAGACGTATAAATATGTGCCATTTAAATTGCATGAAGATTTTGGACTTATAATCTCTTGGCTAGGTCTGTATCCCTGCACAGCTCGTACAGTTGTTCATAGTATCTCCGCACCGTCTATGCATACGGGACCAAAAATCACTTGGAATGTTTTTCTCTCGAAGCAACCTAAAGCGTCCTCATCCACTTTTGACAATGCCCATGCGTCTGCACCAAACAGTGGAACTGGAATGATGAGGGGACACTTGAAGTACCTGAGAGAGGGTTATTCTTTGTTTGATCTCAGCGCTTGTGGACACCTGCCTGCTTTAAAATTGAAGCCCTAAGCCATGCACATTGCTCTTGCTGAATAGCGAGGTTTATCATCAACTCTTGTATCAATGTTAATAACAGCTAGTATACAAAACTTCATTACGAAATTGATTTATCTCCCTAGTAACCAAATGATACCATTTGCTCCGTGATTTTTGGGATGCCATCACGTCACCACGAAGCTTCTTCAAAAGGGCCTTACGCTACTTAAATCAAATTTTCTGTTAATTATTCAATTACAGATGCTAAATCACCATATTAAGTAACAAGGTTGAACAGCACTAACAAATGATGAACCTTTATAATCAAAATAAGTGTTTTCGTTCCCATTTTACGTTAGACTTGGTAGGCCTCCTCAATCAGCCAAGATTCAATACAAGATCGGTCGAGAACATTGCTGCAATCCTCAAAAGTATACAGCAGAAGCTAAGGCAGTCGATTTATCGGCCTGTGCACAAGAGGTCGGCCTTTCGCATTTGCCTTCGACTTGGCAAATTTTGCGGGACTTTAGCTTATACTAGAACAGGATCCAACTACTATAACCATAGACAACGACATTTTTTCACTAACTGAGTTTCGTAGTCTTTGGAAGAGACTGAAAATTCTGAAAAATTATCTTTAAAATTAAGAAAGATTAAGAAAATTTATCTTTAACAACAAGTCGCGTTTTGGATGAATGTCTGTATTAACAAGCGAAATTGCCGATATATACTACAACCCTCACGATGTTCGACAGATGATAATGCGTCCTCAAAAAGTTACCTATTGGTATGGATTTTGGCCGGGCGGCGGCGACTTCATTGGTCAGAAGTTTTTTGAAAACGACGTTGGTGTAGTGGGTCACCGTTAATTGCGAGCGCTTGGTTGATAACCAATTTTGTATGGCCCAAATTGAAACATAAAGACCAGGACGACACATGGTTGCAGCATGATGCCACAATTAATATTCTCAAAATCCACTAGCCTATTATTGAAAAACGCTATACGCTATAGGTAGAACTTTATGATTTTTTTCTTATTATTTATTATTTTGTTGTTCTTAAAAAAACAGGATGACGAAACTAGTTCCGAATGAATTGTAGAATATTTAAGGAAATTGATACGTTACCAGATAATTCTTCCTCCTTTAACTTTCCAAATAAAATTATAATTTTAAAATCAATAACTTTTATTCAAAAATATTTATTTTAAAATTAAAACAGCCTGAGACAAAAAAAAAGAGCTGAGCACCGAATTTGAAATTGTTCTTTTATAATAAGAGTTAAATCAATTGATTATTAACTGTCCTTATTCACTGAAATGTTATAGAACAAAGTGGCTTAAAGTTAACAAAATATATTACTAGAAGAAATAATAATTTATATTTTTTAAATTGTGATTAATCTAGATAAAATTTTACATATAAAGCCTTATCTCTAATTCCTGTACCTTATTTGGGTATTTTCTTGCATTATTTTTTGCTAGTTTGGGATGGCCAAACACTCTACCGAAGACCACTGCGAAGTCAATTTAGCTTTAGTCTATAACGTTGCCGGAGGCTCTGCTTAAAAAGTTGTTAATACCATAAAGGAAAAAAAACATGAAAAAAGATGGCTCTGGTCAAAAGCACCAGAAAAGACTAAATCAGAGCCATTTCTATCATCCAAAGATTTGCAGCAGGAAACATGGATTAGTATTAGTTGCAGAACGATCCGTCGTTTATCACAAAATGCTGATCTACCTTCGAGATCGTCCAGGAAAGTTCCGTTGCTAAGAAAAGGGCACGGACAAATGCGGAATTGTTTTGCCAAAATATATCAAGCCATCGATGATCCCCCAAAAGCTGGAAAAGATTGTCCTGTAAAGCAATCTATTGGGAGTGGATGGAAAACGGTTTATTCGATGTCCAAAGGATCAAGCTTTTAATCCACGCTACACAAAGCTCACAATAAAACATAGTTGAACAATTGAAACAATTCAACCGTAGTACTCGCGCTGCAAAGAATTCCCATCAATTTACCCTTGAGCCCAACTTCGGACGTACAGTCAAATACAGAGATTCTGTTTTTAGTGGTATCACACGAATGTGGAACACATTGCCGGCCTATGTTGTTCCCTCCCATTTTTAAGGCCAAAACTTTAAAACGAATGTGTATCGGTACCTCCTCTTACATCCTTCCCCATTTACCTAACGCTGCCACTCTGTTAAATCAACATTATAAGGGTAGTCATAGTCCTTTTAGTGTGGGTTTATTATATAAAAAAATATAGTTGTGGGCACATCAATGCTTAGGGTTTTTTTTCTTGATTTTAGACATTATGACAAAAAGGTCATTTGTTAGCATTATGGAAGTAATACTACCGTTGTTGACCGCAGAAAATTTGACTCTGAAATTAACTTTCCAGGAAGACAAAGACCCAAAACATTCGTCAAAATTGACAAAGTATTGGCTCGATCGAAATAAAGTTGGTGTTTTGGAGTGGTCTCTGAATTCACGGTCTTGAACCCTATCAAAAACCTTTGCCGTGACTTGAAAGTTGAAATACAAAAAATCGCATTAAAATTTTTTTTTTTGAAAATTTTAAAATTGTTCCTATTTTTATGAACAGACGTTTGGTTAGTTGTTTTTTAAATAAATATCTGTATTTTAAATTTGAATTTTAAATTTACCTAACGTAAATTCTACATAGGCATTTAAAGAGTGTTACTATTATTTTGATAATAAAGCCAATGACAACAAAATTCTAAATCTAAAGGGCCCAAAAATCAAATACATTTAAGGCTTAAGGATTATTCGATTGAATGTTTTCGTATTAACATACTAGCAAAAAGCACTTCCTTCTTTAACTTATCCAAACAAAATTATAATTTTAAAAACAATAACCCTTATTCAAGGATATTTTTATTGAAGTTCAAACAAACTGAGAACAAACAAAAGAGCTAAGTGGCGAACTTTATTTTGTTTTTGTTCTAATTATGCAATAGAAATTAATAATTGTAATGATTTCAGTTACCTTGTATGGTCTTATTAATGTAAAGTATCCAATGCAAACGAATTCTATTGCAAAAGGTTTTTTAAATAACGGTTCAATGTTGGGTGTATCTTGAGTGTTTGCAATTCTTTTTGCAATTCGAGAAGTTTCACATTTTTTTTTCAAAACACACTTTTATTTATTTTTATTTCACCAAATAACCGTTATTTTGACACGTATATAACAAATATTTTTTTTTAATTTCCCCCGCTACAGAATATTTAAGCGATTACACTTTTTTAATTTATTTGCCGAATGAATTGTTCATCAATTCAAAACGAAGCATCCGACAAGTCGGAAGGTTACTTACTGAATGAAAACTGGTAAAGTTAGCAAAAGAAATTTTATTAAAAAGAAAGCATACACCTGGATGTGTATGAATGGTAGGTACAGGTAACCATCGTATATGCATAAGCTTTGAATCAATGCATGTGTGTGGATGGATGACGATGATGAAGGTGATAGACACAAATGGCTGTAGAAGGATGGTGAAGAAGAGAAACAAATAAAAGAAATTTTTATTTTTTTATAGTTTTGCTTCTTTTTTTGAAAAACAAAATTTTGAAATATTCAAGATACCTCCAACAACAACAAAAAAAAAGACTTTTCCTCAATGGACTTGGACATCTGTTGGATACGTTCAGCATTGGAATGCAAGTAAGAGTGCGAGATGACATTCAGCTTGGCAAAAGAATTAGATTTTTGCATCGCACATTGGCTTAGATAAGAATTCGATGGTAAGAAGTTAAGTTCTTTTTTTTTTGATTCTCCGTTTGCATGAAGTAGTTTTTGAAAACATTGACACAAGTGTGGTAAGGAATATACATATGAAGTATACACTCGTGTAGTTACATTTTGTGTGCTTTCGTTCAGCTGATTTGCATGCATGCTGTTATCATGCGGGTAAAGACTTATAGAGCTAAAGGTAGGGCGGCTGGGGAACGATGGTATGTTGCAGTATAAGTGACAATCAATAGTGCGACACTGGGTTACGTTAGTGCTTTTGTTGGTTCTCAAATATTCAGGTAACGTTATTATTGGTTCTTTTTTTTAACTGTAAATTGGTCTCTTACCGCTTGAAAGTGTTATGAGTTGTATTTTGGTAAATTTGTAATCTGGGTGTCTCATATGTGGGTAACCTAAACAAGGGAATGAATAAGAACATTTTGTTGCAAGGTTTGTTAATGTGTGAGGAAAGTAAAAACAAAATATTTGATAAGTATTGTAACGAAGTGCTTGTAGCAGCAATGGATCTCAATGGCATACGCATGTTTAGGTTGATGACCAGTGCACCAACCGCTGCTCTTGAAACATCCACTAGCTCCAACTAAACTTTTCACAAAAAACTTGATGCCAAAAGTGCAAAAGACTGAGCAAAGTAACACCTTGAATAAGGACAACCAAAATTTCAATAAGAAAATATTGGAAAAAAACTGGATCATAAACGGTAATAATGTCTAATAATGTCTAGTTCTATAAAGACGGTTCTAAGACGGAAAAAGGGGTAGGATATTTTCAAGGACAGCCAGACGCAATCAATAATATATCCTCAAATGTCTCAATGTTCAAACTGGTTAATCGCTGTCGCAACCATATTCAGCGACTATTCAGCGAAACAAACCTAGCAACTTTTCGATTTGTCCCCGGACACTGATATATACGAGATGAATTAAAAGTTAAAATGGACAAAAACGGTTCATCACTAGAATCGAGCAAAATTTTACCCTAGCCACTTGAGCCACTGGAAAAAGAAAAGGACAGAATTCACCAAAAATTCTTCATAAATGCATATCTTTGGCCGAATATCTAAAAAAACCACAGAATACATTCTAAGCAAAGGCTACAACTATCCCTCTTGTTAAGTATTCTAACAGGGCATAACTCAATGGGAACCTACCTAAGAATGGAGCGAAATAGCGCTCAACGCCCCAACCTAGCCCAGATCAGGAAAATAGCCCTCGGAGAATACTTTTTCGACAAACTGGGCTATGGCAATGTTAAAAAGAAAACACTTAAAAACATCCTAAAATTCTTCACAACTTCCAGATTGTGTACGGATGCACCCTGCAGTTTATTCCAAACTAATTAACTATCATGCTGTTTTCTACCCCTCGTTTTTTCTCTGTCAGGGAATTGCAATGGTCTTTGAGATTCGAGTGAGGCCTGCGGCTTGCCGTATAATCAACCAACCTAACCTAAGCTCTCGATTCCAAGTTTATTATAGGCGGTGATTATAATAAGAAACACACCTTTTGGTGATCCAGATGCGTATCAACGATTTCCTCGTTTTTCAGAGCTTGCATGGAATTCTGTGTTGACTTTTTTCAAATGAAAAAGCAAAGTACTGGCCTTTCGACCTCGCCAAAACTCCAAATCTTTTTGGCTTTTTTATCGCTAAGGGACTAAATAAAAACTATACCTGGATCCAAGAAAGCTTTGATCTTCCTACTGATAGTGTTAACGGTAAACAAAAATCTACTTATAAAGGAAAAAGGGCGAGATCCAACAAAAAAATTGAATTAACTGCGAATGGTTTCCTGCAGACTACGAAGAAACTTTCATTGCAATTTCTGCTTGAAAGTCGACAATCTCTCCACCGTTTTGGGGAAAGTAAAATTATTGCACTTGATATTTCTAAGGCATTTGATAGAGTTTGGCTCTTTTATCGAAAATGCATGCATTTGGACTTGACGAATCTCTCCTTCGATGGATTAGTAATTACTTTTTGAACCGATCAATACAAGTTGTGTTTGACGGATTCAAGTCTGATACTCACAAAATAAACGCTGGTGTGCCCCAGCCCAGTTTTGTCTCCGACTCTCGTCCTTATATTTATCAACGACTTATTATGTGAGACAACTAACTCAATCAATTTTTGACGACAGTACTCTCAGCTTTTCATATTCGTTTCAATATTCACATCCATGTTCTTCGGATGTGGAACTGCAACGGCAGCGTATGATAAGTTCATTAAATTCTGATCTTGACAGCATTGTACAATGGGTAGTAAGAGATCGTGTTGAATTTAATGCTTCAAAAACTCAATGTTGTCTTCTGTCGTTAAAGCGAAATATTCCCTCAACGCCACTGTCCATGAGTGGCACTTGCATTGAAGAAACTGATCACCTCTCAGTTCTCGGTATGTGCATTACAGACCACCTTCTGTCTGTAGAATGATCACATATTTGACATCGCCAAGAATGCTGCGAGGTGCTTAGGTTTCATTCGAAGAAGGAGAAGAAATTCTTCACCCCGACTGATCTGGTTACAGTATATAAAGCATATATTCGCCCAAAACTCTAGATGCATATATTCGCGGCATTGGTGCAGTAGATAAAATAGATGTTTGCTTATGACCCGGAGGTCCTCAGTTCGATACTAAGGTTAAGAAGAAATTTTTCTAATCCTAGTGCAATTTAGAGTCGTCCGTGAGTTTTAAGTGACAAAATAGTCACATGACGTGTGCGACGTCATGTTGCATTCTAAAAGGCAATGTGCCTTACAGACACGTAGTTAAAATAATAATAAAAAAAAAATCCCACATTTGGGCAGGTGCTCCCGTAACTCACTTCAGCTTTCTAAATAGAATTAAAAAAAGATCTTTCAAAATTATAGGCGACCGAACACCAAAAGAAACATTTATATCTCTTGAGCACAGACGTAATGTTTCTTGCCTTTCATTATTTTATCGCTACTTCCATAGACAATGCTCTAGCGAAATAGCCGCAGCAGCATTCCTCTCCTGAAACAATTCAACCGTAATACTCGCGCTGCCATGAATGCCCATCAGTATACCCTTGAGCCCAACTTCGGACATACCTTCAAGTACAGGAATTCTTTCTTAAGCCGTACCACGCGAATGTGGAATGCCTTGCCAGACTCTGGGCTTCCCTCCCATTTTGACTTGCAGAACTTTAAAACAAATGTGCATCCTTACCGCCTTTTGCATCCTTACCTATTTTCCTAACGCCCTCGCTGTGTTTATTCAACATTATAAGGGTAGTCAAAATCAATCAATTATAAAAAAAAAAATTGTAAAAGTCACTCAAGAAAGTGTTCGAAATAATTATTGTTCCAAAACCGCGAAAACGAGACTGTTCGACTAAGCATATCAAGACATATAACCGTTAAATAATGCGGTATCTGCAGGTCATCTCGATGGAGAGCTTCTGCCAAACTTAACCTACAGGAGCATAAATTATTTTTGATGTGATAACGTCTTATAAATCGATGACAGGCCACACTTACGAAATAACATGACTCATGTTGATAAGACTCATCACTCATACTAACCGCGATACTGTGGTTCGTTCAACCAAAATCGATCGCAAACGTATTCTGAGCACCAGGCGAACATCAGATGTATGTATGTGTGTATGTATGTCGAGTATGTACTTCTTAACCGCCCAACGGATTTTAATGAAATTTACATGGTAAATATAGTTTTGTCCAGGGATCGTTCCTGAGAATGTTTGGTCCCGCTAGCATTATTTTTTCTGCTAGTTAAATATAAAACTGGTGCCCATTGGTGCTAGGTTGTTGATACAATAGTATTTTTGCTACTATTTTTTTAGTAGTACTAGAATTTAGTACTATTGTATTTTAGTACTACGTTTGGTACTAGATTTAGTAATTAGTAGTAGATTTAGTACTGGATTTTTTTGACGTGATAAGTGGAATTGTATATGGTGCCAGTTAACGGCCTGTATGTTGGTGTTGTTGTCATCAATGTTCTCTTAAGACGTTATCACGTAAAATTATCGTCCGTAAACCGACTTTACAGACAACCAACTTGTTAAGGAAACTTGTTGGTTGGCTTGGCGTCCTTATATACTTCCACGACTATATCCACATCTTCCCCTCGTTTTATTAGATCTGCCTATACATCAGATCTCGTGCTAACCTATTAAATGCTTTAAAAAATAACCAAGACCTTGAAAGAATCTTGATTTGCCGCTTGCAGAAAATTCTCTTACACATGGGATATATTTCTACCAAGAAATGGTATTCAATGATAAGCATATTCGTGTAAGAGTACAAACGACACTTCCACTTTCCTAATTTGCAAGATTTGGAAGCTGCCGAGATGATAGTCACAGTTCAGTCCTTATCTTAAGGTCGTATCCAGCTACATATGAAACAAAACATTTCGAAGACAACCCATGGCAACATGTTGCATTACACAACAGTGTTTCCTATTCATTTCTATACGCCAAATTTACCTCTTTAATTGATTGAGTTATAATCGCACAATAAATTGCCACAAGCCTTACATAAATGGGATAACAATCTTGATACTTCCCTTTAATTACTGTATAAACGTCAAGACCGCCTCCGACAATGCTCAACAAACAGATGCATGAGAAGGAGGACAGTGTGGCAGAAACTCAGCATTAAAATGACTAATATGTTGCAAATTGACTTTCTTTTTTGTTTATAATTATTGCTATGAACACATTTCAATCTAAATGGGTGAATCAACTGGCATGACGCGCGCTTCGGTGTGTTATGCTACCATTTCTGCCTCAAGAAATCATCATCATCATCATCATCTGTGTTTCCGACCTAACAAAACAATCATTGTGGGTAAATCTAAACCTTTCTTATCTCAGGGCTACTGTGTGTCGAAAAATTCGATATATTTTCACATAAAATGTTGTTTTTTGTTTAATTGTTTAGGTATGCTTAAGTTTTTTTTTTAAACTAAAGATACTAACTAGTTAGATTACCGTTCTTTAAATATATTTTTAATTATTTTAATTACACGGAATGACATAATGGAGGCCGGTTGTAGAGACCTCACTTAAAGGAAAGTAACACCACAGACATTATAATAAAAAGAGGAAGCAAGAGAAAGCTGTCAAATTATTTAAAGGTGGATGTCATTACAAAATCAGTGTTTGTTTGGGTTTTAAGCTTTTAATTTGACAATCTTGATGGGCTTTATAATGGGAGTTAAGATACCTGTATATGGAGACAGTGGGAAGTGGAAAGGATTTTAAATTAAAATATGCTGCAACATATGGGGTTTTTGGAGTTACTTCATGTTAAACAAGGTGTTGGCACAAAGTAGGCCATCACTGTCATTAGAGCTAAATCCAACACTTTGTTTCTGATACTCCTTTTGGTATGGCTCTGCTCAATAAATGCCTTTCAATAGATACAAATGTTATTAGTTAAGGTATAAATAACTACTAATAGACTAGCCAGATCAGATGCAGGAAAATTTACATGTTCAAAGGAAAGCGACGACGAAATGTGTTTTTTCACAAAAGGTGGTCTGTTAACTGTAATGCACATTCTGAGAACTGAGAGGGTTTCGTCGACGCAACTACATTGCCGGTACATTTCGCTTTAACGATAACAGATACCATTGAGTTTTGGAAGCATTAAATATGACGCGATTTCGTAGTCCCTATTGGACAATGCTTTTAGGATCAGAACTCAATGAACTTGTCATACGCTGCACACATCGAAAACATATGATTTTGAATCTGAAAAACAAATATGAAAAGCTGAGAGAACTCTCGTCAGCAAAAGAGTTGAAAGGATTAGTAGTTTTAGAGTTATTTTTTTTATTTTATTTTTTTATAATTTACACGCGCGAAAGGGGTTTGTGTGTGTTTGTGTACTTAACAGTACGTCCGAAGTTAGGCTCAAGGGTAAACTGATGGGCATTCCTAGCAGTTCGAGTATTACGGTTGAATCGTTTCAGGGGAGGAATGCAGCTGGCTATTTCGCTAGAGCATTGTTTGTAAAAATAACGATAAAATAACGAAAGGTACGTAACATTACGGCGGTGCTGAAAAGATGTAAATATTTCTGTTATTGTTCGTTATTAATCGTTAATTTTAATCACATGAAATTGAATTCCGTGTTTACGCACAGACCGAATTGTGGATTGAAGTTGATATGCAACATCATTCCTTATGTAAACGGCGAGGCCATAACCATGCATAAGCCATACCGAATGATCGGTATTTTCCCCAACTAGTGTCTGTTCATCACAGAGTGGACATAGGCAGCATACAAAATTTTCCTAAGCCCACGAATGTTTCCATAGTCAACTATGAAATTACCTACCATTCTAAAAGACAGAACTAAAAAAACTAAGACGGACGTTGTTGATGAATGTTAGAAATAGTGTCGGAGATAAAACAGAGCCCTGAGGCACATCAGCATTTATTTTATCAGTCTCAGTCTTCAATTCATCCAACACAAATTGTATTGAGTGAATCAAATGAAGAAGAGTTTCAAGGTGGTGCAAGTGGAAAAGGATCTCAACCAGCTTAAACTAAACTATTAGTGGCAATAGAACCGAGCACCACTTGACATATTTTAATGGAATTTTGTATGTTCTTATATGGTGCGTGAAAGGTTCTTAGAATTGCTTCCTTTAACAAAAGTAGATGTCATTGTTAAGTTTAGCCTTTTTGTTTATCTATTTCGTTTTAAAACATTGTTTTTAATTCAGCAGAAAACAAATTAATAATTGTAGGTCTAAGTTATTGGATTCAAAATTTTAATTACACGTACATATTTTTTCTTTCAGGTTTTACGAAACAAAGAACAAGAATTTAGTCGCCCTACTTTCATTTGTGGACAATCCACCACCGTGCCCATTTCCCATATCTTTCACTTCTTGTCTAAAAGTATGCAATACAATTTCACCCACAAGTGACATTCTTAATTATTCACCTCCAAAAGCAATATTTACTTGTATACTTACTCAACTGTTGAGGTGAAATAATAAGTACAACGCTGATTTTACTTTTTTTTACAAATATACTCTTTTTTTATTTTTTCTTACAATTACAATTTTTATATAATACGAATACACTTAAACGCTATAGTTTACAATTTAATTTAAATTTATTAATTCATTTCTCAAACAATTCTTCCTTTTCATACCTATAAGAAAAAAAATAATAAAAAAATATTTTATTCTTGTTTAATTTAAATCATTTCTCTGCCTCATTTAAGAATATGGACATGAAAAATGCTAACTCAAAGAGAATGTAATGGTTTATGGAAAATTTGGCATCAATGAGTGGTATAATGGTTGACAATGATTTCATCGAAATAATATTTCTTTTGGCGATGTTAACGGTATTTAGTTGCGAATGATTGTTATAAGATTATATCAATGAAATTTAAAATCTTATGTGTGATTAATAAATTAAAGCTTATTTTTACCTTTTCAAGGTTTATTTGGATAGGTAGTGTGCATATGAAATAAAATTTGCTATTTTGAAATAAATTTCTTTAGGAAGTTTAGTTAAGAAGATTTTGGAAGATTAAAGTGACTACGATACGACGACGTTCCAATTGAAATGATTGATTTTCTTTTTTTGATTAATTAACAAGTGATATGATTATGCTACTTAAGTTTAAAATTTAAATGAGATTTTTGTTTGGTAGTAATTTTACGGCCAAAAAATTAGTTTTAATTTTTCAAAAAGATTTCCTTAATTCAAGACGTAAAGAATTTTCAAATTTCTCTTCAAATTTTCACTTCTACTAAAATGTTTATATATTTTTTTTATTCATTATTTTTTTTTGTTTTTTTTTATTGCAAATATTTTTTTTTAACTTTATTTAGTATGGACGACATTTCCTTTTAATATTTTTTCTACTACAGATCAAATCAACATTTTAGTATTGTTATTTATTGATTTAATATTTCTTAAGCTAATCTAATAATAAAATTATTTTCTATAAGTATTTCCTTTTTTTAAATACACAGACTTTTAAATTTACATTTATTTAATTTCCTTTTGCAATATTTAGATTAAATTTAATTTGAATTAATTTTATTAAGTGACAAGTATTTCCAAAAAAGATTTTGTATCATGTAAGTTCTTTTTATTTTTTTTCTTTAATACAAAGTTTTTTTGTGTTGTTGTTTGATTTAATGATTTGACTGCTAATTTGATGTCCATGAAATATACGTATACTAATGAAATGTATATAAGGCCATTAAATTGTATTACACATTAAAAAAAATCATTTTACTAGTTGGGGAAAGTCTTATATGTTTATTTGAAACTTTCATGTTTTTTTTTTTAATTGTTCGAAAGCTCAGAATTAGGAATTCACAAAATATAAATAATCATTTTTTTTTATTAATTTAATATATAAATACATCAGTAAAATAATAATGTTAATAATTTTAAATGTAAGTTTGGTGTTTTTAAGCAGTTTAAGTCGTCCTCACACATAGTTTTAATTGACATTTCATACTGTTGAACTGACAGTTTCATCAGTTTGAATTGTATAGTGAAACTATCGCACAGAACACACACGCATAGTTCAATCTATCATCTCGTACAAATGCTGACACAAATTGAACTAAACATTCTCCATGTTGAACATCATAGGCTTAAAGAGTAGTTCAACCTTTCAGTTAAAAATTTAACTTTATTCGTCTCATCTTAACTGCCCCCTTCTAATTTAAATTGTCTCTGTACATCAGTGAAACTGTTCATTAAAAAACTGTCAGTTTAAGCTCAACGTTTGTGGTTAGCCTCACCACTCACCAATGTGCGATTAAGGACAAGATACTTTAATAAACACTTCGGCTTACGAATGAGACTCTTAAGATGACCTTAGCTTCAAAAAATATCTCACAGGTGATGAAAACCCGGCTAAGTCAATAAACAGATTTATTTATAGGGTTTTTACGCTTTAAAGTAATCATATAATGTCTTATGAATTATGATAAGTACTACCTAATCTCCAAGCCCAAAATATGGGTGTTTTGATCTCCCGTATCGTTTGGTATTGAAGCGCCAACTGATCACTTGTTTCAGCTGAAAATAAAATAACGGAATCCTAAACGTATGCAGTTTCATAACATTTCAAATATTTTCTCACAAGAAGATGGCACTAAAATAAAAAAAGAAGAATTTCGCAGTATACTTTCAGGAGCGGGGCTAAGAATTTCATGCTTTCAATTAAATCATTTCCAAATGTTATCTTACAGGTAATTTTCTACGACCCACTAATTGTTAAATAGTAAAAAAAGTTTATTTTTTAGAATGAAAACATCATATAACTGTTAAATGAATAATTTAGGGATGGGGTTGAATATTTTGACAGCGTCTTCTAGTTTTTCGTACGAGAGAATTACGGCTGCGTCTGAGTAATGAACAACAAGGTGAACCTAGCTACACTTTAACACCTAAAAACATTTTCACAAGTGTACAAGTAAATCCCTGGTTTAATAAGACTGGATATTATTGGATCGTCATTGTTTTTTTACGGCTTCCAATCAAAAAAAGAGTTTCTTGTCTGTAAAGTCGGTTTACGGACGATAATATTACGTGATAACGTCATAAGAAAACATTGATGGCAGCAAGACCAACATACAGCTAGTTAACTCCAACCCACAACCCTCTCGTTCAATCCACACACGCACACACACACACCGCAATATCTACATCAACTTTCTTCTTTAACAAAACTCTGCCTATTTTGTATTTCTCTTTCTTTTTGAATTTGAGTGAAATTATTTTGGGAATTTGCGCCTGTTCCTTTTTATGGTCGCCTGGTGCTTGCGCTCGATTTTAATTGAAAGGACCACAGTATCGCGGTTAGCATGAGTCATGAGTCTTATCAGCATAAGACTTACCAGCATCAGTCTTATCAGCATGAGTCATGTTACTTCGTACGTGTAGCCTTTAATCGATTTATAAGACGCTATTACGTCAAAAAATAAATGCTGGTGTGCCAACACTTTTCCCTATTTTTATCCGTATCACAAATCAACGAACACATATTTGACATCACCAACAATGGTGCGAAATGTTGCGGGCGACATTTCTGCAGTAAATGTGTTTGCTTACTAACTCAGACATTATGAGTTTGATACTCAAGCTGGGTAGCAAATTTTCAAACTCCTAGTGCTAGCGTTCCAAAGATTTTTAGTGAGAAAATAGGCATCTTATTCTCGATCTACTGCGCCTAAAAAAATCTTCTAATTAGTTGCATTCTAAAAGGCATCAGACACAGCTACAATATTATTATTAGGTTTTCTAAGACAATGCAAATCTGGCTAGTCTTTTATGTGTACTTTCGCCCCAACCAAAGCTTGAGTATATTTCTCATAACGGGACAGTAGCTCCCTGTTATTTATTTGCGCTTCTTCGATAGAATTTAGAAAAGTGCATACAAAATGAAAGGAGATATGAGCTAAGCATATTAGAAATATTTGCTCTTGATTCCTGTTCTCCTTATTCCATCGCTTTTTCTATAAACAATGCTTCAGTAAAATAGGCAGAACCATTATTTCCCTTAAAACCTTTCCGTGTAATAATCGCGACGCTAGGAATGCCTATCAATTAATCCGCAGGCCAAATTTTAATGTTTTAAACAATGCCTATAAGATAATGTCAAGGGTTTTATGTGAATGCCTTGAGTTGTTCGCTGAAGATTTTATAGTTCTTTACCAAGACGGTTTAAGGCCTGGAAAATCCAGTCTTGGAAATCCGGCTAACCGATACTTCTTATCAGGATGATTAGAGAATGCGCGCGGCTCCGTCAGAATTGGTAGGAATTCTACTCAGGACTTCGACACCATCATAGGGTTAAGAGAAGGTGGCGCACTGTCGTGCAGTTATTTCTACAATGTGTTTGAAATGGTAGTACGGAACACCCAAGTACATCATGCACTTTCTTTAAAAAAAAAATCAACACAAATACTTGGGCTTGTTAGCGACATTGATGTGATAGGAAGAACTAAGCGAGTAGTAACGGGTGTTTTAACTTTCATGGTGTCAGCAGCAAGCAGAATGTAACTGATTTTAAACAAGGACAAGACGAAGTAAGTATATGCTTTCATCAACAAAAGTCCAATATCACCACCGACTTGGTTCAGAACATAACAATTAACAAATTCGAGGTTGGGCACCGCTATAAGCACAAGATGCAATATCAGCGCGGAAGATGAAGATGAAGATCGATTGTCCAGTGCCAAGGTAGACATCATCTTCGATATAGCGACCAGGTAAAGGTCGAAACTCCGATATCTTAAAGTGCGAAATTGAAGATCGCAGGCTAGAAATCATGCCGGCTGGAGAAGAATATTAAGCCAGTTCCAGGAGCATCGTGCTTGCAGCGCGATCAAAAACCAAAAAAAAAACCGTTAAGCTTCTAAAGATCTCAGAAGCTTAATCTAATTCAGTACATTAGATATTAAACTAAACAAGCCTAAATACAACCAATAGTTTTGCAAACCAAGCAATTTTCTGGTAATAAGATTTATCGTAAAAGCATAATACATAAGCTTCATTTTAATGTGTCTTAGGTAGTTGATGTCCTTCTACTCGCCACTTATAGTGTAAAACTAAAAATAATAACCAAATGAAAAGAACAAACTCAAAATTGAATTCCCAACAAAATAATAAGAATTTTTATTCAGATATTTTTCAGTTTATATAATAATGTACATAATATAAATGTTTTTTTTTGTTTTTTTTTTTTGCATAATTACACTTTTAGTCTTACAACCTCGTTCATATATTGTTTTATTATCATTGTAATTGTTTTTTTATATTTAAAGTCTACTTCACTTAAATCTAATTCATTTGTTTTTTTTTTAAATCTTGATGTATATATGTATTTTTTTCTGAATATAATTAATATACATACATATAATATAATAAACTTTGTTTAATTTTTAATACTAGTTAATGTATATATTTAATTTTTTTATTTTACAAATAAGCAAAAATGAAAAGGTATTATTTGTGATAAAAAATATATATATAATTGTATTTTTTAAAAGGTAAATCAACTTAATATAAACAAAAAATAGGAAAATACATGTTTAAAATTAAACTTACACGTACAAAATAAATTATATTAAATGTTAATCCAAAGAAAATACTTTTATACAAGGAAGCTGAAATCAGACAGATTATTTAGTGTGTACAATTAAAATCTAATGTATATTTTTAATTTATGTATAAATTATTGTTTGGATAATTGAACTTTATTTTCTTTATAAATAACAGGACTAGGAAAATATGTATTTAAATTAAAAGAACGTTTTATATATATATATGTAAGAAGAAAAAGAAATTAAAGTTTAATGTACTTTTTTTATATTTTGTTAGATGTCGCTTAACAATTTCCAATTTTCTTTGATTGATTGCATTTAAACATTTTGGGACGATCTGGCCATTTATTATAAGTATTCATCGTAAGGTCAGTTTGTTTCTAGTTCTAGGTTCATTTGACTCTTAGAATTAAATTCCAAGTTGTAAAGTGGAAAAAGGTTTGAACTACTGATCCAGTCTGTCTGGCGGCAGGACTATATCTTTTAAAGGGTTAATCGTTCATTTTTAAGATGCAATGCAAGTGCAAACATCAATACATTTCAATGAACGCGTTGTAAAGGACAAATCAATCACGATTGACAAAGCTCTACTCACGCAGTCTCAATGTCGCAGTGGTCGTTTGGACATAGCATGCAATATTTGACTGTTAAGTGATGGAACGAGTATGAGTTTAATTCATTCCTGGGCACAGAGGCTCCCGGCAAATGCTTTGGCTATGAACACGCCACGTCTAACCCTAGTCGAACTGCAAAAACTCTTGAAAATTACTTTTAAAACGAAAAAGGACACTATCATTGGGACCAAGAGCAATTATTAATAAAAAATTTAAAAAAGGATTTGAAGTTCCATGTTTTTGAGTTGAGTTTTAAGATTTTTTGAACAGAATTCAAAAATGAGCTTTAAAAACGGTAGGCGACCGGATAATAACAGAAACGTTTACATCTCTTGATAACCGTCGTAACACTGAAAGGAATGCCCATCAATTATACATCGAACCCAACTTCGGACGTACAGTCAAATACAGGGATTCTTTCTTTAGCTGTACCACCCGAATGTGGAACGCCTTGTCGGGCTCTGTTTTTCTTTCCCTATTTACCTAACGCTCTCAATGTGTTTAATCAACATAAAACGGTTTCCACAATCCTTTTCGTGCGGGCTATTTATAAAAAAAATCGTTCAAGAACTGAAAGAAAACGATTTGTTTAATGAACATTTTTTTATTGATGGTGAAGGGCGGTCGACGAGGCTCACTTTCATTTAAACGAAAATGTTCACAAGCAGAACACAACTCTTACATCGTCCATAGTTAATGTTTTGTGCACTTTATTACTTTTTTTTTTGCAAAACTCGAGGCCAGGGACGAATGTCAATAGTGAGAATTAAGTGCACATATTTACGGAATTATTTTGCTGAATCTGCGAGCTCAATCCATCGTTTTCACCGCAGACGTGTTTCTAACTTGAAGGTGCTACCCCACACACGGCTAGAACTTCGATGAATTTGCTTCGGGGAATTTTTTTCCCAAAAACTGATCATTCGCTTTGAGGGCATCCTGTGGCCACCGAGATCACCCCCACTTGATCTCAATGTTTTTTTTTCATGGGGCTGCGAGCTCATCCATCGTTTCGAGCTCACACATGGTTCCAACATGGTGCACTTCGATGAATTTGCTTCGGGAAATATTCCCTTAAAAAGTGATCGGTCACGTTTGGGACATCCTGTGACCACCGAGGTCATCCCATTCAATATGGCTACCTCAAAGAGTGTTTAAGTTTAAAAATCCGCGAACTGTTGTGGAGTTAAAAGAAAGCATTCTTCTTCATAGTCCAACCGATCTTACTGCAGCTTGTGGCGCGGAACATGCGGCTTCGTTTTGAACAGTGTATGCAGCTCCATGGAAGGCATTTTGGTGAACATGACACAATAAAAAAAAATCCGGTGACCATGACACAATAAAAAAAATCCGCATCTTTACTCTGTTTTCGAATATGTACTTTCCATAAAACAATTTTTTATTTGATGACATAAATCTGCCTCCTGAAATCCAGTATATGCATTAGGACGATTTGACCTATTGACATTGGAGGCAACTGATATATGTAAGATGTGTGTTTTTGAAAGCAATCTCTGACAGAAGAGCTTAAGCAGGTGCAAGTTCGGAAATGCTTTAGTCAAAACTCTTGACTTAAAAGTATGGTTATTCTTAACCCAGAATGTAATGGTTTTCTTCATGAATGAAACTTTAAACTAGGCGACCAAAGTCGAAAAGGTACAAAGCGCCAATATCATCAATACCATACCACCTAGGATTCATTCATAATACAGAACTTGGTTGACAAATGACCTGAGTAATAATATTTAGATCCTTTTTTTCTCATTTCCAGTTTCTTTTGGAGCTAGATGTGTTGACCAATAGTTAGCTGACCAACGGAACGCGCATATGAACGCGGTCAAATATGTATAATGTTTCTATAAGTCCAACAGAAAATAAGATTAAAATAAATTCTACTAGTCAACAACAACAACTGTAGATTGTTCTCAGACAGGAAAAGATATTGAAACATTTTTGGAGTTTTGTTGTTTAAGATAGCCTGCCTTGTGCAATTGCATTCGAAGTTTAGAGATAGCAAAGTAAAAGTGGAGTTTGAAACCAGAAAGATGAAAATGAATGTCCCAGAAATTCTAGCCAATATTTGTAGCTCGACTAAGAACAACATAGAAGTCAATTTTTTTGAAGGTAACCTAGAGAAAGCATTCGCGACTTAGCAAACAGAATTCTACAAAGTGGTGCTGCCCGTCGATCCAAGGACGCATATTATCTCTTCTCAAAGCAATTCGATTTAATTTTGCTTTTCTGTAAGGGATAACCCCTAACAATAACAACGTAATAATTTGGAAACTGAAAACACGTTCCACATTCTTCAAAAAAAAAAACGGCACAGAACATTTTTTTAATAAATAAAATCTTGGAAACTAGTATAAGAGAAACTAAGCTTGGTTGTATTTTTCTTTAACAGAAATATTCGTAAAAAAAATATAATTATGTTTTAAGCCTAAATTTAATAATAAAATGATTGTTTTTTTATATACCAACTTTACCATTTAACTTAATACTAAAGAAATTACAAAAAAAATAATATATAAAAACACACTATAAATAATAACTTTAAGGATATATATATAATTTTATTTAAATAGTTTTGGCTTATAATTTAATAATAATTAAGGAAAAATGTATAATAAAAACATATTGAACAATTTTATCAGGAAAAATAGAAAAACAAAAACAGATATTTTTTCTATATATAGTGTGGGGCAAGGAGGAGTACTTTTTAAGGGAAAAGGACACATTTTTGTTTGTAAGCACGATCATTATATCTTTACAATTAATAAAATAAAACAATTTACTTGTTTTCGTTTACTCCTCCAGTATCCACTCCTATTCTTTTTGGATGCCATGCGGTTGTTGTTGCTTTGGCTTGTCGAATATCTGTAATTTTGATTTGACAGCACCTTCGCACACCATCAGACGTTGCTGCGTTGGCTTCTTATCCAAATCGAAGCAGAATGCCTCATATTCACCCTGGCCGTAACGACTTCGGAAGTGACGCGAATCGTATCCACTTAGATATTCAGATCGTAGATTAGCTGCAGCTACAGCTGCTACCGCAGCAGCAGCTGCCATGGACGAAGAGGATGTTGTGGATGATACACCACTGCTACTGCTGCAACTACTGGCAGCGGCAGCAGCTGCAGCAGCCGACGAGGTCTTAAACGAATCAGGTACTTTGAAATTACTCAGCGTCTGCCCTTTGCGTTCGAAGTACTCGACAATTTTGGCAATTTGTGCCGACCTGGTGTTGGGATGTGAGGAGAATGACCGTTCATCCCAGAGTAGAGAATCCGAACCAGCCAGGCTGCTGATGTCGTCTGAGCTGTCGGTGTAGATCGATGATGTGCGATTTTTGCTATATAGCAGTTGGTTGGCAAAAGGTGACTTTTGAATCAGGGAATTGATCTCTGAGTCTAGCGCAAGCCGGTTAATAAGCCCCATGTCAATGGAAGTAGCGTCTATGTTGCTCAAGAGGTGATGATGGCAAGGATACCGTTTACGCACATCAGCCAGTTCTAGATCATCCAGACTCCTCAGTGAGCTAACATTGGTAGAGGAAGCAGCCACATCGTCAATCATCAGCACCGACGAGGAGTCATTTAGCGTTTGATTGGACAGTTGGCTATTTTGAAAATAGCAACATCGGCAGAGGTTGGCCAGTTTGTCACTGGACGAACCATCTAAATTTAAGTGTGTTTTTATTTGGTCCATACACGTGCAGGGTTGCGAATTTTTAAATGTGATGGCATCAGCGTCTTCATTGAAACAAGAGAAGAATCCGCTCTCGATGGAATCCCGGCGAATAAGTGTTTTTGGAGTAACATAATCTTGACCTTTTGCTTCATACTCAGCTGCTTGTAGTGTCGTCGGTGGAAGAGGTGGTTTTTCATCTGACTTCACTTTAATATTATGTTCACTGCCCTCGTACTCTTCCGAGGAGTGTGAGTCAGAAGTACCGCCGACATCATCGTTTTTTATGTTCCTAAACAGCGGATGATTGAAGAGCGAATTTGCACGATACTTTCGTGGCAGCGGGTGATTATCCATTTTGTTTGGCATTGTTGACTCGCCGTCACTGCTGGACTCACCATCGGCACAATTGCCACTGGCTCCATTGACCTGATCATCGTTTGACACACAGAATGCTTCCAGTTTGCTCTTCGCCGATGGCGAGAGTTTGAGTTCTACAGCACTGAATTTGCGTGTTAGATTTGGCGAAGACGGTAGACTTTTTGGTTCTGTCGCAGATTTGGTAGCTTTTTGCAGAGCAGCTAGTTCTTTGAAGAAAGGTGCTGACATCTCGAAACACGAACTAAACAAATCACCCACACCAGCAGCATAGGTCTTTGGATTCGCCCCAAGAATCTTCTTAACTCCCCTGAGCTGAGCCAAAGCTGTAAATGGATTAGACTTGACTCCGTTATGATCCAAGCGGATGGGTTTATACTGAGGATCTTTCAGGCACATCGTTTCAGCCACTTTTCGCAGCGTCAGGTTAAGTGAAATAGGCGATTCGGGAGTTGGTGTGCAAACAGTTTTCTGGCGTTGCATTTGATGACATCGCGCCTTGTCACTCGGCGTTGTATGTAATGGAAAGTGGATGATGTTTTCACTTAATGACCGTCTATGTTGTAGCTCAGCTTCGAGCTTTTTCGTAGCCCGTCGCACTCTAGTCTTTAAAATTCTCGTCTCAAACTCATCGTAACCCTGACTGCTGCTCTCGTTGGAACTCGTTGGCTGTGGACTCATGCCATTTGCCCCATTTGAATCAATCGAATATCGCTTGCCACCATTACTACTGACATCGAAACCATTCGGACAGCCATTCATTAAGGTACTACAACTGCCACCGCTGCCGTTGCTGGTAATTGTTATCTGACTCTCTGAGTCGCTGCCATTAGGGCTGCAGGTCAGTTCAAGTGAACTTAAGGGACTAACATCCTCGCAAAAGTTCTCCCACATTATGTTAAGCTTCTTTACGATGTCGTGAAAAGTCGGACGACTTTTAGGGTCATACTAAAAGAAAAAGTAAGGTTAAGTATGATTTTGATAATAGGAACTCCAGGGTTTTCAAAACTCACGATACAACAATAAAACGCCAGTCTCAAAAACACAGGTGGTGTGTCCATCGGACACAATTCAACGAAAGCCAAATAGTCTAGACCAAAAGAATCGGTGCGTGGCATCACATCCGGATCGGCTTCAATTCGGGCGATTGTTTCGCACAGAATGATGCCAAAGGAGAAAACATCACTGGTCTGGTCGTACCATTGACCTTTTAGGCACTCTGGACTTACCCAATATGGTGAACCGACGGTATCAAGGCGGGTTTTAACACTGAAAAATCAAACAAAAGCTTAGTTAAGTGAAAATAAAGAATTCAGTAGGTTTAACGTACCCTTTGTCAGGAATTTTTGCTGCTAAACCAAAATCACCAACGACAGCATCAAGAAGACCATCAGGTAGTTTTCTTATTAAAACGTTCTGAAATGAAGGTATAAATTATGTTAATATTTTGTAATTCGAAAGATCAGAGAAATTAATCTCGGGAAGATAGCAGGCTGAGTTCTTAATGGTAATGTAATTTCCTGATTTTTTGAGCCTACGTGAATAAATTCTAAAAAAAAATCGTTTTTGTCGATGGATGCTTGGGCTGGGAGCGATGTAGACTTAAAAGAATTGAAGTCCAAGCGGATTTTGAACAAAAATGTGTGACTAAGAAAGCGCTTTGTAATGATGTAACAAAGAGAGAGCAATATGCATTGAACCAGGAATGGTATTGTAGGGCGAGTCAAAGGCAGTATTGGATACTTTAGAGGCTGAAGTGGAAATAGATTTGTCATACACTGTGTATGAGTGTCTTTCGTTTTCGAAAGGATACGTTACAGATTAGACCAAGAAATACTTGGAGATTAATAGTAGAATCAGAAAATAGATCGCCAGAGGAAAGCATGCAAACATTTTAAATATCAAGCTTCAGACTGTGAAGGACGGAGAAGATTATTCTTTGATGCCCTTAACCCACCATCGAAGCTACTGACCATGAAGATTATGTTAGTGAAGAATGCTACATGTTGCGAAGGTTGCTTAAGATACGCAAATGAAATCAACTGGATTATAGGGGCACTTGCGGCGCAGCACTTCCTTAGATATGTGAGTCCTATTTCAGTCTAGGAGTAGAATAATCTTAAAATAGTTGTGCATCTTCGAAAAGCTGACGGCAAGGCATGTGTTTCTAATCGTTTTACAAAATTTGCGTCGCCTTCATACAAGTGCAACTAATGGATATTCGCTTGGATAGAGGATATACACTCCAGATGTTATGGATGAATGATCGAACACAGTCCAAACGTTGGAAAAACAGAATAAGAGTAGGATTGATTAACTTTAGTTTTAAAACTCTGAATATCGAAATGGGAACGTAAAATGGAAATAGATAATGCATTTCACATTCGTGTGGTGCGGCTAAAAGCTCCAAAGCGGACCAAGGGTTAAACTGGTATGCATTCTAAGCAGTGCATCTTTTATGGTAGATTTTTTTAGGCAAGTAATACATCCGGGGCACAGTTTTAAAAAATAAAAAACAATGAAACATCAATCATTAATTCTTTCTTTAGAGACTAGTCTAAAAGCGGGACTTTTGGGGCAGATCGTTATTGGACTTGTGTTGGAAAGGCCAACATTTATTGAAGTCACATCTCATCGGGCGCTTCTGAAACAATAATTAAATAATCCGACTTTCTTTACAAAAACGCTTTCAGGAATTCGCTTTTTTGTTTGTATAGATATAGCCGGATATCACAGACGCAATCTGTAGTTTAAGAATCATAATAGAAAAAATATTAGGACTCTTTACCAGTCATCCGCGTAAAGATATCTACAAAGCCACTTGTGTATTACCTTATGGCACCACTTGAAATCAAATTTACTACGATTTGATAGATCATCGCCACTACTCGAAGCGATACGATCACTATTTGTTGATATGGTGTTCCGAGGGAGATTGCTTAACGAAGAAGTATTGCATTCGCTGCTCAGGTTCCAATCAACACGGTTGGGCGATGAAAACAAAAGCAAAAGCTACAGTCACAGACTAAGACTAGCGCTCGAAGAGCTCGATCAGGGAAGAATAAGTCTTGAAGACAGAGTAATACACGGTCAAGCTTTAAGAACAAAATCATAAG
This sequence comes from Platycheirus rosarum, assembly GCA_963971375.1. Lineage (NCBI taxonomy): Eukaryota > Metazoa > Arthropoda > Insecta > Diptera > Syrphidae > Platycheirus > Platycheirus rosarum. The sequence goes on along the minus strand of OZ020509.1, from coordinate 121,890,740 downwards.
TACGACTGACATTATCTTAGAGATTGGACCGACTGGTGTCATTATGAAAGTAAACTGTCGCGAGTCTTATAAAACGTGATCACACTTAGATGTATATTAAGAGCTCAGAACAACAAAAATACTTCACAGACAAAAAAAAACAGCCTGGGAAAGAAATAGAGCGAGGTCCGCATCAGGCGAGGGATTTTTCTAATCCAAACATGTTGCAATAAACACCACAATGCAGACTGTTAGGACGTAGATGGAAATTTGATCACCGACCCTGAAGGCATTCTGGAGCGATTGGAAGTGAATTGTTTAACGTTGTTGAGCTCAGGGAAGAAGTGGAAACTCCTATTTTTCAAAGGAAGACCTCATGCTGCAGCCACCAAGCATTTAGGAGATATAAAAGGCGATAAATCGGCTAGGGAGCCGATGGCATACCTGCCGTGGTCCGCTATTAAATCAAGCAATTCATCACATTACAGTACACAATATGGGAACATGAAGAAATGCCAGAATACAGGCACACTGCGTAGGAATTAGAGGGGTATAATGTTGTTCCAGGCTCGGCAACTATCAATTTGGTAAAAAGGCAAATCAACAATTAATCAAATCTTTATCATCAGGCAGATGGAAAAGCTTTGAATTTAACATTCAGCATACCATCTTTTTTATAGACTTTAAAGCCGCCTATTATAGCATAGCCAGGATTGAACTTTATAGGGCCATGAGGGAGTTCGGCATCCGAAATATATTAACACTACTATGTAGGCTGACCATAATCAACACTATAAGTTGTGCATGGTGACTACGTCTGCGAGAACTGTTGGCCTAGAAATCAAAGTAGTAGTAGCATTCACGGGCGGGTGGTAAAATCAAACAGAACCTAGTATAGTCTGTCAAGGCTCTTCAATCCAGAAATCTTACCATACAAACTAAACTGCTTCTATTCAAGACTATGGTTTACCAGTACGCAAACACGGACCCGAGGGTGGTCCTCACTAAAAGCCACTCTGATCTCTTAACCCCGTAGTATGAGTGAAAAAGAATAACCTCGGATTCTTTCGCAGCTATTTTTATGGTATAAGAAATCTTCGCAGACTTTGCTTGCGTTCGAAGGATGGCGAAGATCTAAAGCTTTGGGCTGCGAAACTGAATGGCGTCTGCCAGCGAACAGGATGTATAGACGAACTTGTTGGATTAGGCATGAACCGGACTTCATTTGATGGAGCGATGATGATGATGATTGGTTGACTTCGAAAATGCGATGGTTGCCAACTAAGAAATCCAATATGGGTGGCTCCGGGCACTATCTTTCGTGATCAAAAAATGCCCCTGAGCTCAAATGTATTCTCTTCACTTTGTTGGGCAAACATATGATAGTCATCTAACAGCAAAAAAGAAGATGCTTTGCATGTCACGTAGTAGTCGAAAGCTTTAATAGATTATGGACTTCAAATATCTGGTGAAGTCTTGATGTCAAAAAAAACATCAAACAGAGCTTAATCGGCTCACCTCCGATTGCCAATATTTTAATGAGATTTCCTTAAGAAAACATCAAGAGGACAATATTGAATGATGAAATACCAAGCCCAGGGGAGTTTAAAAGGAACCAATTTTTTTTGTTTGTAAGTATGATAGAAGTCAAAGAATTTCAGCTCAGAAGAATGGCCTGTATTAAGCGTACAAGGTTAGAACACACCAGAATGTAATTTTTTGTGGTTAATATTCATGAAGAAGAATCACAAAAAACTTTTCGCAAATTACTAAAAATGATTTGGTATAGTGCTCTTCCATGTACTATCTCATTAGGTAATTAAACAAAAAAAAAAAAACATTAATCACACACTTATCCATACAAAAAGTTGGATCCTCCATGACTAGAGTTGTACATTCAGACTACTAAATTAACGCATGTAAGACTTAAGCTAGTCATTAACAACAACTTACCTTACTAGTTAGATCTCTGTGAAAAATACCAGCCTCATGCAAATACTGCATGCCTTTGGCAATTCCAAGCGCCAGTCTTATTTTAAGGGAAGGACTTAATACTTCATTCTTATTTGCTAATAATTGCTCCAAGGAACCACCATTAATGTACTCGGTCAGTGCATGGAGTTGTCCCTCCTGAACGCAAACACCCATAAAGCTGAAAAGATACAAAAATAAAAACAAAAAGTTTGTTAGCGTTATTAATTGAAAACTGTCAGCTAGCAAAAGAAGGGAGTTGTGTGAGAACAAAATGATAGTTTTTTTTTGTTGGTTGCAAGAATACAGTAGCCGCATAGCCATTACTTAATCTATCTATCAATGTCAGTGAAAGGACAGTGATGTACCACCTTCTGCAGACTATGCCCTGGAGGGAAGGCAGACTAACAAAAGATCGTCTCGCTGAGTTGCAGGTTAAGTTTGAATAGTAAATTGTAAATGGAAGTGCAAAGGCAACGATGATGATGCAAGTAGATGTAAGACTGAATCGAAAGGATGAAAAGAGCAATTGTGAAAGGTGGGGATGAAGATAGTGGATGGAATGATACTTAAATGGCTTTGTTGCATGCAATTGTCCTGGTTAGGAGAACACCATTCAACAGGTGATAAAGAAGTTAAAATTCAATTGGATTCGAGTGACATTGACGTGTAAGGTGAGGTGGTGAGTAGTTTGTTGCACTTAATGACATACATGTGCCTTTCTTGCAGGAAGCCAAATGGGGATTTTCTATATAATTCTTGGATTACATCGAATCAGCTTATTGGGGATCAAGTGTTTGTCAACAAGGTAAGGCCAGGGTAAGTTAGCAATGAATAGATACATCTAATTAGAAAGCGAGACATTGAAGATTGAGGAAGGTTTTGAAGTTGGACGATTTAGAAAATACGCAAATGGCATTGAGGATGGAAGTCAGCTAAAGACCCTGGTGTTTTTTTTTATACTAATTTTATACTAATTAATGGTTAGAAGTGTAACGTTAACGTTATAACTCTTGCAAAGGTTTGGTCAGAGGATAGCGCACCCAACGAGGAGAACTAGAGCGTTGTTGGTCCCTTTGAAATGCGCTCCTAAAATCTCATACAAAGTTACATTACAACATGTTGAAAAGGGGCAATTAAAGACCGGGGCAAGAGCACAATATGGTCTTGTCATCCCCTTCCAAACTAGCCCTCCTGTGCAGAGTGGCAATGAAAATCTATGTATAACTAACATCCAAAATCGGTCTTAAATCATTTTTAGCTGTTGGAGTGCAACAAGGTTATTCAAAATGAGTGTTCCGAAGGTAAATCACTTCTGATGGAAATCAAAAGTTGCACGTGCTGTTGAAACCTTTATTCCGAAAAATTCTTATTCCAAACTTTAACTCTAAGTTCTAAATTGGTCTTCAGAGTTCAGATATTTAATCTATATTCTTTCAATGCATTCAAGCGATAAGTCCTTGTTTTTTTCGAATTTGGTGGGAACCTGTCTCGTCGTCATCACGACGTTGGGGTGGGCGAGTTCGTCTTATTGCCAGAATGCAAGCGAATGATGACTTTGATGAGTCAGAATCACAGAGTTAGGCAACTATGATTATGAGGTAGTTAGCGATTTTGTCTTGTTAATCGCTGCTTTTGTGAACAAAGAAAACAGTAGATTATCAAAGCCCTCTTTGATTTTTTTTTCGCCTTTTTTGGGTCCCCGTCAGTCATCATCCTTTTTATGACGTGGAGGGTGGAGACATGGACATTGTCAAAAGTAGTTGAGAGTGATTAAGTTTGTTTCGAAAGAAATTTTTTTCTGCAGCAGGGAGTGTAGATGGCGTTGGCTGTGTAGTGACGAAGACATAGGCAAAGGAAAGAAATGAAATAAAACAAAGATGATTTTTTTTAAATTGACATGAAATTGACTTTATTCGAAAGATAATCTGCCATTATAATTTAATTTATTCGGACGTAGTCTAATCTGGAGGTCCAATTTTCGATGACTTTTTCCAACATTTGTGGCCGTATATCGGCAATAACGTGCGAATGTTGTCCTCCAAGTGGTCAATTGTTTTGGGCTTACAGGCGTAGATTAACGACTTCACATATCCCCACAGAAAATAGTCAAGCGGCCTTAAATCGCACGATCTTGAGGCAAATTCACTGCTCCGTAAAGTGAAACTATGCGGTTACCAAACGTTTCCTTCAATAAATCAATTGTGGCGCGAGCATGTTGTGAACGACATGTTGCGCCATCTTGTTGAAACAACAGGTCCTGCACATCATGTTTGTTCATCTGATGAACGAAAAAGTCACTAATCATGGCTCTATAGCGGTCACCATTGACTGTAAAGTTTTGGCTGGCATCGTTTTTGATTGGTATGGACCAATTATTCCACCAAAGCACATCAAACAGTCAGTTTTTGTGAATGTAACGGTGCCTCAACATACACTTGAAGATTATCATCACTCCAAATACGGCAGATTTGTTTATGGACGTATCTATTCAACCAAAAGTGAACTTCTTCGCTGAACAAAATTCGATTATGAAAATCGGGATCAACGGCAATTTTATTTTGAGCTCATTCACCGAATCTACGCCTTGATAGGTGATCCTGTGGCTTCAATTCTTGCACGAGTTGGATTTTGTAAGCACGCAAACCAAGATCCTTCCGCAAAATCCTCCATAAAGTGGATGGAAACGTATCCAATTCCTGTGCACGATGGCGAATAGACTGATTTGGGTCTTCCTCTATCCTTATCATTTAGAGTAAACGTGGTGCGAAAACGTTCCATAGTTAATCGAATTAATTGCTCTGATCGTAGTGCGCGATACGATACGATTTCGAACAGAACATCATTTTCAAAATAAATTGGCACAATTTGGAAGCGTTGTTCAGGCGTCAGTCTATTCATGTTGAAGTGCCAAACCAAATTAAAAACAAATCACTTGACAACTGACAAAATGGCCACCAGTTAAAATAGTGTTGCCAACTTAAAGTTCTATGCCTATAAAAAAACACACTTTATATGTAGATATAGATATAGATTAGCGTCGAACAATCCTTTTGATGTATATAGAGCTATGTATACATTTTTAAAAAAATGTATTGCATTTATACTGAGATGCTACCCGGCAAGCTATACCACTAATATGCTGGGTACTGACTGACCCTGAATTGATCAGTAATGATCGGGGCAGAGCTCTTCGGATTCCGGGAGCTAACAAAGTAAAGCAAAACGGACGGGTAGACATATAAAAGTGGCGGGTTGGAACATTGGAAGTATGAACGGAGAAAGCGAATAGACATCTTGTGCATGCGTCCAAGAAAGAAAATGGGGAGACACTAAAAACAAAGTCCGTGTAAGAGATGTTTAGACTAACTAAGCCATACAATGTGTTCAACAACGGAGTAAAAGAAGGCAATTTTGAAGTCGGTATCATCCTTGCGGAGGAATTTTTTTTTTCTTTGCGTACACTCAAGGGGTTATTAATACCCTGCCTATAATGTATTAATACAGTCGAGCGCTTAATTTAAATTAAAGAATTAGAAAGACGAGAAAGGCATTTTTTCCGGTGCAATAGATCTAGAATTACATGATTATTTTCTCATTTAAAATCCACGTACGGCTCTAGCTTGTACTAGGAGTTAGAAAAATTGCTTATTAACTGGAGAATCGAGCAGACGACTTCCGGGTCAGAAGCAAACATCTCATCTACTGCACCGCCCGCAATGTTCTATTTGATGTCTGAAGTTGGTGATGCAAGAAATGGTTCCGAATATTGTCAGCGCTAATGTTATGTTAGGAAAACGGAACTAGGAATGCTTCTGTTGAAGGCATCCTAAATACGCGCAGATCATAATGGTCTTATAGTGTTTTATACTTGTTCATCAAACAATAACGCCATCATATCACTTCTAGCAGTGGTGGAAATGAAACGCATATCTTCTACTACCTGGTAGCCAGTTTCAAAAATGCGCAGTTGAAATATTGCAAAGAGATTATGGGATAAGCGATCGCCCAGCAACATTGTCTTCTGCTGACAGATTTTCAGAAATCATTGCTAAGAGGTGGTAAAAAAAACCATCAACGTAACAAAAAAACATGATGATGGAATGAAGTTGCCATTGAAGTGATAATTAGAAACGAATCGGCTTTGAAAGCTTGCTCAATATGCTTCTCTCTTATAATTTAGATGAAAAGGCACGCCTGGCAGTGCTTCACAAACGTTGCAAGAAGGACTTTTAAAATAAATAGTTTCCTAGGCTATACTTTCTAATAGGTGCACCTAACAACAAAGAAGTCCCTGACATCACTGTTGAAAAAGTTAGTATTGGGTCAGACGAAGTACTTTCAGAGTTCTGGAAAAAAATGGGAGACATCGGGCCTAGATCTAGATAGCTCACGATTCTCATTTTTTTTAATGAAGCTGGTGTGACGCATCATAAATATCGTGGAGCAGGTACTGAATGCCCGTTTTGGGAACAAGTCATACGGCTTTTTGAAGACTAACGAGCGTTTGTCAACTAGATATGCAAGCTAGAGTATAAGAACCAGAATACCTATGGGAAATTATTGGGATTTCTCAGGAGATTTCTATACTGTGTTGGGTTTTGAAAAAACGGTCGATAAACAACCGCAAGATTTAATATAGATTGTCCTAAGAAAACTCAGAGGACCATGGATATAAACAAATAATTAAAACAAAGTTAAGATGTTTCACAAGAGGCAGCCAAGAGTTTCCCAATTAAAGTAAGTGTGCACCAGGGAAGTGTCTTGATTCCTTTACTTTTTATTACAGTCTTTGATTTTATTCTAGAGGTTTAGGAGGCGAATCCCAAAATGAAACAATTACTCTTTCTGAGGATGAAGCTATTAAAAGAGAGGATCTTACGTCATTGGAATGAACACTTGATGGGGGGATGTTCTGGAAGGAAATGGATAGCGCATTAGCCCGAGAAAGATTGATAACTTATGGGATCAATGCCTAAACTGGACATTTATTTGAATGAAACAGGTCTTCCTAAGTTCGAAAAGTTTTAATGTCTTGGTTTTATGTTCAAGAGCGAATGATCTTATGATGACCTCATTAGGCATCGGCTGAGTGTAGGATAGATGAAGTAACAAAACAACAACAATGTACAAGCCTCATTAATCTCTCCAAATATGTTTTTTTTTTTCATAAGCTCATAAGCGGTTTGGTAATTATACGCTTTAATAAGCTTTTGAGTGTTTTTTTTTTAAACATCGCAGACTCAATTCTCGTAAATCTAATTAAAAATCTAGTTTCAATTCCAAGAGACGTTATCACATTTCAATTAGATACCTTTTCATGTCTAGATTTCATTAAAATTCCAATCAAGCCAAGTTTACCTTTTGAGTTTAATGTCCTTCCCGCCTTCAAGAGAATGGCGTCAACAGAAATTTTTCCTGTGGAGTAATTTTGCAATTAAACTTCAATGCCGTTCTTCCCCACTTCCTTTTGCCCCACACTTTCCTCTTCGTTTAAAAAATAATTTCAAAGGATAAAAAGGATGCAAAAAACACACAAAGTGGCAAAGTTCACATCAAAAGTGTTCGCATTGTGTTTTTTGCTCCAAACCTACACCTCACCGAGCAAGAGTTCACACAATAGGCAATCAAAACCGTGGTAGACGACTACAAAGTTCATCGGGGGGGAAAGAAGGAAAGCTGAAGGAATAATAAAAAAGGATACCAGGCCCAGGCTACCCTTTACATTTAAATAACCATTTACAAATGACACACAACGTGGCACTTGGCATTTCCAGTTGTGTTTCAAGATCAACGTGGACTCCTTCTTCCACCTCCGACGCAAAGACGATGACTACCACGACGACGTCCGTTTCCATAAAAAAGGGCATATTTTTCTATTGTCAAGTGACAAGTACAATAAGGAAGATGTTCCACCATGACAAATGTAATTTAACAAACAAACAAAAAATTATATAAATCTCCTATGATGGGGGGTAAATAATAAAATGTCCTCCTACTGAGTGCCGGAAATGACTTGAGCAAAATCCGGATATAAGACTCCTCTCGACTAGTCTGGGTGGGCTATGATGAGTTGTCTGTCGCCTGCTGCCACCTGGTCTGGCTGATGATTACAAAGAATAAACATCCATCATGAGGGAGTTGCATAAGCAGAGGAACACCCAACGTGAGGAGCTATGGAACTAGAATTTGCATAAGAAGAACAGTCCATTATGAGACTCCACAAAGAGGCACGTAGGACTCGTTAAGCATTCAATGATTCCAATAAATCTCACTCTGCTGATGATGATTTCCGTGGAATATTTTGTTGTTCATCATAAAATATACTTGAGATTCAAGGCGGGCGATCCTTGAGTACTTATACCTGTCACATTGGGCAGGGCGACACCGTACAAATGGGGCCAATGAAGTCAATGTCGTTAAATTTTTTGTATGCACTCTAAAGGCGTTTATAGAGCTTTGTTTTTTTGTTATTGTCTTTCATATGTGTACATCCACTTGACTTTGATGGATATCGTAAAATGGTCAATGGAATACTTGAAGGTCCTTGTTGTGTTCTGGAGAAGTCGTTAAATTGGCATTCCCTGGATAGAATATTGCACGTGCCATGGGCATCGTCTTCATCGTTGAAATCACAGGCGGTATTTAGATAGTAAGTCAGTTGTCTTACAGAAAAGTTATAATAAATGCATCACTTAATTGATTTGCAAGAAAGATTGTCGAGAAATGGAAGTCTTGAAAGGGAGATTCGAGATAAGAAAATAAATGAAACACATTCTAGAAGTTCCTTTTTGTCTGTTCCATTTGGAAGGAAGAATTACAAATTACTCTTCTACGTTGGAAGACAAGTTCCTTTTGTATCCTCAGGGAAGGCTTTTGAAGGAAATTGAATTTCTTGGCGAAATGAATATGTGCATTGTGTTTAACTTAATAGCTTTAGTTTATGACAACATCCTCGGGGAGTAGTTTTGCCATTTATTTTGCTTTAAGTTACATGAGTTTTTATTGTTAGTACGTAAATGTTGAAACACACAGAATATTCGAATAGTTTGCCAAGAGGACAAAGGATTGATGAGCTTCGTAGAGGACATGTAATTTGCCTGGACGTTGTTAGTCTAGACAGGATAATTGTTTGTTTTGATTACAGGAAGTAATCTACTCTGCTGTGCTAATATTACTTTTGAGTAATAAACTGGCACGCTTAAGACTGGTTTACAGATGTTGCGAGAAAGAAGCAAAAATGAGATAAGAACCACGGTCCTTCTAAAAACATACAAACCAGGTGGAAGTCCCTTGGGCTTGATAGCATAGTAGTCGAGTTTCTGAGAGCAGATCCCGAGGCGGCAGCCTGTATTTTATATCCTCAGATTACTTCAATTATAATTTAAATTTATTGGCGCGACAGCTCCTAAAGGGGCCAAGGCCTAGTGACATGTACTCTCAACCATTCCTGTGTGTATGTTGTGAATCTGCAAGAATGGAAGAGACCTACAATTTACCGCCGAGTCGAAACGGTTACAAAAGAAGCACTTTTTCGAGACAAATTTTACTTTTGGAGGTTTTCAGTTCCTCGCAAGAACAGTACCCCAGAGAAAAAGGTGGCTCTGACGTGGAGTCAAGCCATGGGCCTTCGGTTAGCAGTTCGACACACAAACTACTAATCCACGGGCACTACTGGTTACTTCTATACGGGAAAACAAAGATCTTTCAAGGAAGTGGAAGGACAGAGTTACATATGACGGCAATGTAAAGAACTGCAATAACTGGCCGAGTATGTACGTTTTGTCTTACCGAAGTTGATGACAACTTTTATTCTCCTGCGAATTAAGTCTAAAATCGAGTCTACATCAAGCCTATTTTTGAAAAAGTGGATTATGTGTTCATCAAATTAACACGTTTTGAATCGTTTAATAATTAATCCCCGGTATACCTGACGCTGATGTTCGTCAACTTGGAAACCTTCGATCGCGGTGATAAGAATGACACAAGGAAATGTTTTGTCATCAATTTTAATCTTCCGATGTGATGACTGATACGGTGTCACAATAGAGAACGTTTGGACTAGGCGGACGATATCTGTTTCTGTTTCCAGGTAAACAACACCGGTGCCCTCAACCAAATGTGTTAATATATTCGCACCAAGTTAAAACTTTTTCTTCTGAAGAGGTGTTTTTCCACACTGGCAAAACCACTATGTAAGCTTTTCCATCGCTCCTACTCTTCTGGAATCTTTCCTAGAAGATGGAAAACAACATTTGTCCAGCCTGTCCCTAAGAAAGGTGACCCATCCTCCCCCTCCTCCTACCGACCCATAGCACTGACATCCCTTCTTTCTAAGGTCATGGAAACACTGATTAACCGTCAGCTTAAGGAATATCTCGAAGATCGAAAGCTTCTCCATGACCGTCAATCCGGCTTCCGCAGCAACCATTCCACTGGTGATCTGATGGCATATCTCACCGAACAGTGGAACAAATCTTTACATCGCTTTGGTGAAAGTAAGATTATTGCTCTTGATATCTCCAAGGCATTTGACAGAGTTTGGCATGAAGCTCTTTTATCGAAAATGCGTGCTTTTGGGATCGATGATACACTTGTTCATTGGATTAGAAGCTATCTTCTGGACCGTTCAATACAAGTTGTATTGGACGGATTCAAGTCTGATTTGCACAAAATAAATGCTGGTGTGCCCCAGGGCTCTGTTCTGTCTCCGACTCTTTTCTTGATTTTTATAAACGATCTTCTGTCTGTTACTTCTAATCCACTTAACTGTTTTGCTGACGACTCTATACTCAGCTTTTCATATTCGTTCGATAATTCACGTCCTTCGCCTTCGAATACAATTGCAACGGTACCATATGTCAAGCTCATTAAACTCCGATTTATACAGCATTGTCAAATGGGGTAATAGAAATCGTGTGGAGTTTAATGCTTCGAAAACTCAATGCCGTCTTCTGTCGTTAAAGCTAAACATTTCCCCAATGCCATTGTCCATGAATGGCACTTACATCCAAGAAACCGAAAAGCTCTCAGTCACTACTCGGTATGTGTGTCAACGACGACCTCTGTTGGAACGACCATATACTTGAGATCGTTAAAAATGCTGCTAGGTCTTCTGTATTGGTGTAAGAAGTATTTTTCTGCTTCTGATCTGGCCTCAATTTATAAAACGTTTATACGCCCTAAACTCGAGTATAACTCCCACCTCTGGGCAGGTTCTTTACAAACATCGCTTCACCTGTTTGATAGAATACAAAATCGAGCGTTAAGATTGATAGGAAATAGAACTGCCGCTGAAATAATTGCCTCTCTCAAACACCGATGCAACGTTTCTTGTCTTTCCTTATTTTATCGGTTCTTTTATAAAAAAAATGTTTAGTCCAAGTAGCCAGCTGCATTCCTCCCGTAATACTCGTCTAGCAAAGAATGCTCATCAGTTCACCCTTGAGTCCAATTTCGGACGTACCGTGAAATATAGGGATTCTTTTTTTAGCCGAACAACACGAATTTGGAATAAGTTTACCCGGCGATATTTTCCCTTTCATTCAAAACCAATGTTAATAGACACCTCATATCCTTCCCCTCTCTATCTCCTAATGCCCGCGCAGTGTGCTCTACATTAAAAAGGAAATAAATAGTTTAGTTTAGTTTATTTAATTTCAGAAAAGCTAACACTGTAAGATAAATCTTATAGTCCCTTGTGCGCGCGTTAATTATAAAAAAAACTGCAAAGCGGCATGTAGGTATTTGTTTTTTTTACACATTGGATTCCTGCTGATGTTTCTTCAGGGCAACCCGTCGAACCCCAATTGTGCAACTTTAAGGTTAAGCAGTAAAGTGGGAGAGTTTTGGTCTAGGTAGAGGTCGAGATCATAAGGTTTAAGAAGAAGAAATTGTCACTAAAGTTATAAGAAATCTTGGAAACATTAATGTCAACGCTAGCTGTAATAGCTTGGTCCTATGGAATAATGTGGTTTGAATAAGACAGATTTGTTAGTAAATAAAAACCACGATGGAATTTGCTGGAATATCAATTTTAAGCGCCTATAGCAATTCCTATCTAAAATAACTTATTATTTCCAAAGCTTCGACAAAAATATTTAAAAAAAATGCTTTATTTAAACATTCTCTTTATTTAATTAATTTGCAAACTTAATTAGCGACTCAATCGCCAGAAAGCTTAGTAATATCACGATTTCAATTTACTTTCAAGCGTTCAATGACTTTTTTCTAGGAGAATGTGTATCACGCCTCGAAAAACACACATGACCTACGTATTACCTCTAGACTTGCTATCAGAAAGCGGTAAATATTTTCCGTCGATAAAGCCGAGCAAACATAACACAGGTAGAGCACATTAAAACGTTCATATTTTGCAACAAATATTCGATCGTAAAGTAAAGCTACGAGTATCGCTGAAGTTTGCTTACGTCACGTCGTCGCGTCGTCGGTAGATACTTTATTTCAAACCCTCTTGTAAATATTTACTGCCTCGATTATTGCCTTTACTATAATTGGGTGTTGACGATAAGTTCTTGGCAATACTGTGTTGCGGATAGATAACGTTAACATTCTTTCGCATGAACACACATTGGAAACATGTGCCAAGCCTTTGGGCTTATGATGGCTCAATATATGCTTCCCTCGCTTCGCAGGCAATACTTGCCATTTGGAGCTCATGCAGGTGCCTATATGCCTTCCAAGGGCCAATTTATTTATTGATTCTTAAATAGCGATAAAAGTCATTATAGATAGCTTCACTTAAAGATATTTTTTTTATCCGGGAAAAACGAGGAAAACAATCCATCAGATTGATGCACTTCAAAAAACAAACACACACACATATGCCGACATCATCATGGAAGTCATCAAATTGGAATTTATTGGAATTCCTCGAGTGCATGTTGTCTTCCGCCATGACTGCATAGCAAATTCAGCCTCATTTTGACAACAAGATGAAGACAACCCAAGCAAAGCGACGACGGAGATACTCAAACAAAATTCCAAAAAACAAAGATTTATCGCTCGAATGCGTTGTGAGAATAAAGATTAGATATCCGAAGACGAATGGTGCTTGGTGCATTTGGGATTGAAGTTTGAAGGAAAATTTTGTCAGATTCGGGTTGTCAGCGTAGCACGTGCGACTTTTGATGTTCAGAAAGCGATTTACCTTCGGAAATGATTGGTTTTATATGTTAAGATGATTTGGCTTGTTGCACTGCAACAGAGCAGCTAAAGCTGATTGAAAACCGATTAAGAGTTTGCAAAATAGAGAGATTTACATCATTTCGTTTAGCGGATTTTTTTTCTGAAGTTTCTCCCAAAAAAGGCTGTTTTGAGAGGAAATAAGTGGTTCATTGAGGGAGTTTCAGTTTTTTCCGCTTAATCAACCAACTTCGGTAAGGAGCCAGGTTTGCTCTAGATTGAATGATAAATTAAAGTAAAATTGCAAAAGAATAAAAAAAAAAGACTGAAAATTTGCAATTATTTCGTTAATTATTTATATTATATATATTATTATCGTTCATAAAAATTGATGTTTTTCAGCATTCAAAACTAAAAGATTGTCTGAAATCTGACATGAGGATATTTTAACATTTTTTTATCGAAAATCCGCCTTAAACAAGAACACTTAAAAAAGAATCATGAAAATCGGTCCAGTGACTCTAAAAGCGTATAATTACCAAACGTCATTATAATGACACGCACTTGCTAACGCTATCTTTGACAAATATATAAGAAGATTTGATTCATTTACCCCTTCTTATCCTTGTTCAACAAACTGCTAGTAAATATAAGTACACGTTTAAAAGTAAAAAAAAAAAACATTGCATACTTTTAGGTGTCGATAATTCTACTAATATTATAAATGTGCAAGTTTTGTATGACTGGATGTTTGTTACGCAATCAGGCCTCAACTACTTAATGGATTTAGATCAAATTTGGTAGGAAAATGGATAAAGTACTGGATTAATAAATAGGCTATTTTCATCCTGGAAAAAAATGCACGGTTCCTATTGGAGAGGCTTAAATTTGAAATGGTGTATGGCTGACGGTCTGATTGTTTTGTTTTGCCTCAAGACGATTGTGTAAGGCAAATTTAGAAAAAATCGCCGATTGCGATTCGTTAAATTTGACAGTTTGCAGTATGAGGGAGAAGCCGCTTCTCACTGAGAACCATAAGGAGAAGAGAATGCTGTTTGCAAGAAACTTTTTGGGGTTTACTTCCGAAAAATGGCGTAAAATTGTATGGACAGATGAACCCAAAGTTGTTCTTTATGGTGGTATCGTTAGCCGCCAATACATGATGAATTAAAGACCATGTTATTAGGTGTTTTTCTTTCTACGGCATTGGTCCAATAAACAAGCTCATCCCGTGACCACGAAGTATGAAACTTCTTCGAAACGTCGGGTAGAAATAAATAAGAAAATATTTCTTATAACGCGGTAAGTTCCGAAAATAAAAAACTTTATCTAATATGAATATCGTCCGCGAAAATAAAAACCTAAAATCTCAAGCTTAAACAAGTTTTTCCATTTTTGTTAAATTAATTTATACGCTGGCCAATTTTATGAGTTGCTAAAACCGCTCGGTATCCAGAATATTCGTTTATCGGGCTATTGCTCGCTTCGGCGAATTGTCTGGAGTAGGCGATAAGCATAGAAGTTGTCGCCCGCGCGTCGTGGGTACGAGTGCGGTTTTAAAGGCAGTGCGTGAACGAATTCCCAGGAATCCCCTTAGGAAGCAGAAGATCATGTCCAAGGAATTGGATATATTAACCAGATCAATGTTTAGGCGGATTCGAAATGATCTGCACATGAAAGCTTATCGTCGATCCACGGGTCATCTTTTAACTCCTCAACTAAAAAAAATTAGCCTGGTAAGATGCACGCGACTTTTGCAGTGGGGCGCGGAAAATGAAAACATTTTGTTTACGGATGAGAACATTTTTAGCGTGGAAGAAGTTTTCAACAGGCAAAATGACAAAATGTATGCCACTTCGTCTAGAGAAGCGAACAAAGTTGTTCCAAGGGTTCAACGTGACCATCTGAATATCGCCCGATGATTATGGTACTTAAAAGCTCAGGTATAGCTATGTAATAAACAAATTTACTTTATCATGTCAAAGAACGTCTGTGTGGAATCGAAAGTCCCACATTGTTCTTTGCCCAATGTATGTAAGGCGACGAAAAAATCCCCTGGACCAAGTTGCTACGACGCTACAAGTGTCGGGAATTCGGACATATTGGTTCTAGGGCCTCATATGTCAATTAAGTGTGATTGCTTTAAGTGATATTGGACAGGAATCAATGATTTGGGCCTGTCTGTAGCTGTTCAGAATGATATTCGAGTTGTTACTTGTAACTGTTAACGACGACTTATAAAACCCTGAATTGTGTGTCAATTTATTATCAATGAGTTAGGTAGAAAAGGGAATTCCGTGCATTTCGGTCTAAAGGGTTGTCGAATTTTGAGTAGCGATTTAATTTATAACGATTTTCATCAAATACCACAAGCGCGTTTGCAGGCGGTTGGTGGACTCTATGGCACACCTTAAAAAACTGTCCTTGAAAATCACCGAACAAAATACCAACACAATTATTTAGCAGTTTGTTTTTGACGTTGTTTTCAATTTGTACTTATATTGATTCTAATACACTGCTATGTTCCTGTATTCCAGGTCCAGTAACACCACAGAAAGGAGAAAAATTCGATGATTTGATAGAAATCTCTGATGGATCTGTAACTTCAACTTTCGATGCTGAAGCGCTTAAAAAACTGCTCCTTCAAGCTATCAAGAGTATGGTGAACAAAATAAAAAAGTAAAGTCTGCCAGATTAGTTGATTTTTCCAATTTGATCCTGAAACACAAAACTAGATGGCAAGCGATCGAAGAAGAACTTGTTGATATTGCGCCGGACTTTGTAAACTTCAAATTGCTGTCCAGGTATAACTCATTTGTACAAAAAATCGTGTGAAGCAGCCTTTAAACCTTTATTTGCATCTTCAGCTTTAACAAAGACACTTTCTTTTCCTAATACTTCTGAACAAATAATAATGACATTGTGACGAGAAGGCATTCACTTACAAAAGGTTAAAGAACTGCTATCCTTGTTGAAGCACCCATCCCATATGCTTCCATCTTCTTTCCATACCACAAAACTTCAAATTACCATCTTCATTTCCGCCATAATCCCTTAAGATTTGCATTCAAATTTCTACAATTTACAAGCTTTTTCCTTGAATTCTCAAATTTCCTCCACACGCCGACATCACCGCCACCTTACACAACCACCGAACGGAAGACAGAAATAACATACTCCTCCACAACTACTTACTGCACAAAATCCGATTACTTTCCACTTCCACACCTACTGCTGGAGACATAGTCGAGACACTTCATCATCTCAAGCCTACACATGCATAATACTCCTTGTAGAGTTCTTACGTTAATAAAGGCAACGACACCACTTGTTCCTGCCAGAACTTGAAGTTCTCAAATTGCAGCAACAAACATAGATATTCCTACGGGATCCCCATGCTAGGATTCACCAAATTCTATTTACCAAAGTGTCAAAGTCTGATTTTCTTCTATTTTTCGATAACCGATAACAAAAACAAAAAGGATTTATCGTAAGTCAAGTGTGATGTAGCGCAGACTTCTTGGAGTAAGGGAAGGCGTATGACGATTATAAGGGTTTTAAATGTTTATATTGTTTTATTGCCATACAGAGGGTTGTTTCGGTTAGATAACACACAGAGGTTGTGAATATCGTTCCCACAGTCAATCGAATCACGATTTAAATCGAAGTCCATATTTCTATGGAAATGTTTGAACCATTTTGTTGTCTGAAATTGCATAATCCTTTAGATTTAACGGCAAAGAAAACAAAAATTCTTTAGACAAGGCACCCTTTATTTTTGTAAAGAGGGGCAGACATCAGTAAAAGAAAAGTCCTTCCGTGTCGTGCAACCGACAGTTTGTGTAGCTGTTGCAAGAGACAAGAGTAAAGCAACAATCGAAATGCATGGGCTTTAAACAAAATGTGGCCATGTTCTTCCAGGTGGAGTGCACCAGGTTTAACTTCCCTTTCCGAAACAGCGGTAAATGCATATATTTGCTTTGTCATCACCTTTTAACCTCTTAATGGTTTTCTGTGTACACGCCATTTGATATGGTTGCCCACTGAGTTCAAATACATTTTTTTATTAATAAATTTATTTTTTTTTATTTTTAATATAATTTTAAATAAATTAAAATTAAAATTTTGTTTTATTTTCTTTTAAAGTAGCTTTCTCGGTGAAATCGCACAATCTTGTTTGGGTAAGGGCCCTCAATGCGCATTCTTACCCCGTATTATACTTTTAATTTTTTTGTTCAATTCATTTACAGAACAGAGAAACATGCATGCAGAAGCTAAATTTGAAAAAGAGTCGTACTAACCAAAGAAAAATCGACAGAAAATCGGTATCCCAAAAGGAGCTTAACGGTTTTACTAATAATGGATAACCATTCGTCACACATTAGTCTAGATTTTAGAGGTTTCTCTTTATATATATATTTCAATTCTAACGTTGGCTTCTTATAGCAACCACAAAATAAAACCATTAGACAGAAGCTTCTTTGGACTTCTTCAGACTAAATATTCGATTGTATGGGACACATGGATGAACCAAAACCCTTGACGAGGCATCTACATTACTCAAGCTGCAAGGGAGCGTTTCAAAAGGTCGCAAAGGTTGGAAACGCTGCGACAAGTTTCGCAGTATCGGGTATCTATACATTTAGGCATTTAACGAATATCCTTTTGATGACCAAGATTTTACCCCTGCTTCGGTTACTGAACGTGTTAATAAAGGGGACATAGATGGAGTTAGAAAACGTAGGTGTAGCTATGCGATGGAAGAAAAACAGTCTCATCGGAAACAATCCCATCGCAAACAGATTCGTCGAAAAACGTTTTCTTAACCACACCAGCTGTCACCGTTGCAACTTTAAGCCCTCTTCCAAAAGCGATTGCAGCACAAAAGGAAAAAAGGAAAGGACTGAAGTTAGAAATAATTACTTCAAGCTTCTTTAGAAATGAAAAGGAACAAAACTAACAGCAGAAAAAAGGGCAAAAATCCCGAAAACCGCTATCCCGAAAGTCTAAGATCCTAAAAACCCAAAATCCGGAAATCCCATCCAATCCAAAAACGGAAAATCCGGATTTTCTGGAATTTCAATTTCGAGATTCTGTACGAATCCTAACAAATATCTCAAGTCGGTGAAAAAGATCCAAGCTAAACTTCTTTTCTCCAGACCCAAAAATTCCTCTGTCCATCTAGACAATAAACTTACATATGTATGCCAGTCTAAAGAAGAAATATTGTTTGTTTTGTTTTATAAATTGAATTGACGTTTCAATCAAATAAAGTTTGAGTTTTTATTTTTGTTTTTTAACCCAATTTGACTTTCTTGGAAAATTGGAAGTTCTTACGAAAATAGTTCAAAATTCAACCCTTTTGAGTGCCAGGGCACAATGACAGGTCCATATTCCAAGTTCTTCTTCGAAATCTTTCCGCAACAGCAGCTATAATCTCAGCAGAACGTCTTCCAATAGGATGATTACTTTTTCCCCACCTTGTAGCTTAACTGTCAGTTTTGACAGCAAAGGTAAATATGTTATGAGATTTTGCCAATAAGACCCAGCTTACATGACCACTATTTTCTTTTTTTTTCAAACACAAGGTCGACGTTTTGCGATTATAGGTACTAACACAAGTTAGGGATTCGTAAATAGAAAAAAAATTGAGATAACAATTAAACATGACATTATGATCATAGAAAAGACTAAAACGTTAATACCAAAAAAATTTCAGTCTGTAAATATAACAATCTGTAGCTTAAACGGCCAACCTTCAAATTTGGTATTCTTTTGGCATTTTTCAGAGGAGTTTTTGTAAAATTTTAATTTAAGGGCTACAAATGACGGTACCTGCCATATAACCCTCAAGAAAAAGCTCCAATGATTTTGATTAACATTTTTGAGAGTATTTTGGTTGATTGGCTATCATTTTAACAATTGACCTGTAAAGTCTATTAACGGTACCTTTCATGTAACGGTTTTTTTTTTTTTAATTTTCAACTATCTTGTTAACGCTCATTGGATTTAAATATATCAAATTTTACATTACATTACAATTTTGCGATACTCGAGCAGATTAAATTTTTTTAAATACATAACATGACATTACGATAAAAGAGAAACATGTTTGAGTTACTGGCAAATTTCTGTGTGTGTTGGTCCGTCTGTCTGTACGGATGTATGTATATAAAACTACATCCTGGACGTTTGAACTAATCGTCTTCAAATTTGAAACATTAGGTCATTTTGATTTTCTAATGACTTTTTAAATTTTTTTTTAATTTCAAATACTGACGGTGCCTGTTTATCCAAGAATTTTTTATGAAAACAAATCAGTGCACTATTGTAGGTCCGGGTTATGTTTTTTTTTAAGATTACAATCAAAAATGATATTCAGGAAGATGTAAGTAGCTAAGGTAATTTTACATTAAAATATTTAAATATTTTCGAATTTTCTTTTGGATGATTTTATTTTTTTTTTTTTTTGAAAAATCAATATTTTGAAAACGGGCGGGTGAATTTTTGTAATGATGTTTTTAAACGTAGATAGTTGTTTGTGTGCTTAAGTTTGCAATTTTGAATTATTTTTTTTTAATTTTAATTTGTTAATGTTAGGTAAAAACCGTATTATTTTAAAAAAAAACCGCTCCTACGATAAAAAAATCACACTTTTTAACATTCTTTTAAGAAATAAAATGGCGTTTGAATTATTCCGCTCAATACAATTTTACGTACTTTTTCTAACAATCGAAAGAACAAAAATCAAATAAAAACTTTGATTTTTCATTTATATTTTCAAATTTCATTCGGCGCTCGCTGTGATCACACATAAAAGCAAGTCCTGCAGCAATTTATTTTATTTATAATTAATTTTGAAAATTCAATATTTTTTAAATTAATAAATAAATTTTATTATACATTTTATGATAGACTCTATATTAATTAGCTCTAAAAAAAACACCATACCAAGAATTAAAAATAAAAAAAAACTGTTTTTGTATCAAAACCCGTCCTACAATTTTCGTTTTTTTACATATTCATTATATTTACTCTATATTTTGTCTAAAAACCTTAAGTGTTGTAGTTTTGACATTTTTTGTAAATTCATACCGTTTTACTTATTTCTATCAAAGATCATGCTTTCTAATGTGATTAGGCACATAAGAGCAGGTACGTGCGACCCAGTCGTGCGTATTTTTCTGCAAATGGATAATAAATTGGTTTTCGATTTAGTTTTCCAGTAGCTTTCATGTAAAAAATGTTGAACAGAACCTGACTGCTCGACTAGTTAAGATCGAAGTATACCATATTTTACCCTAGATTTTAACTGAGCCTAAGTACTTAGAACTAAGAACTTCTTGTGCCCGATTTCTTCACAAACTTGTAACTACAATATGTCGGTTTAACAAAATTTAAAAACTCTGATAAATTCCAAGGCTTTGGAACTTGGATTAACAAACAAACAAAGCCATTGTACTTGAATGTTTTATTTTAATCGCTGTTTTTTTTTCCAAATTTGAGTTCCTGTATGTGTCTGTTATTTTATTTAGAAAAAATTAAGTTTGCATTAATTCTCAAAAAGCTGAATTTTGGACCAGGTCTTGAATACGTTATTACAAATACTATGTCAAAAGTCCCCATCGATCCCGCTTGCGCGTCTTATAAATCGATGACAGGCTACACGTACGAAATAACATGACTCATGCTAAGACTCATGACTCATGCTAACCGCGATAATGTGGTTCTTTCAACCAAAATCGATCGCAAGCACCAGGCGAACATGACAAAGAACAGCCGCAAATTCCCAAAATAATTCTACTCAAATCCAAAAAGAACAAGAAGAGAAAAAGAAATACAAAATAGGCGGGGTTTTGTTATTCTTGGATGAGATTACAGTTTAAGCTTGGAGTTGTAGGCATCATCAAAATTAGGCGGAAGATTTCTCTCTTTATAATATTGTTACTCTATGCTTGTGACGCATCTATCTCTATTCCACTCCATCGGCCGATCCGTCCGAGTGAAAGAAAGACAGCGGCAGCAGCAGCACGCAACCTACACGTGAACCGGCTTTTAAACCTTGCGTTTTTCTGATGATACATGGTGAGAAACGTATGTGGTGGCGGGGGTACAAAAAATCGCTAGTTTATCACCCATTCTCCTTTGTGCTATCCTGTGTTTGTGTCAATCTGTTTTATATCTATTCGTCATTTGTAGGTTGTGGTCGGCTGTTTGTTCTGAATTTAATGGTTGTTGTTGGTTGTTTCGAAATAAAGGAGAAATCATTGTATATAAACTTCTAGCAGTCTACCACCTATATATATAATAATATTATTTGTGATTCGAGCCCGATCGCAAACGTATTCAGAGCAGAGAAATAATTCTACTTAAATTTAATAAGTACAAGAAGTGAAAAAGGAATACAAAATGGGCTGGGTTTTGTTAAGGTAGAAAGTAGATGTAGATATTGGGGTGTGTGTGTGGATTCAACGAGAGGGTTTGTGGGTGGACTGTATTTTGGTGTTGCTGCCATCAATTTTTCTTATGACGTTATCACGTAAAATTATCGTCCGTAAAGCGAATTTATAGACAACTCTTTTATCCGTGGTCAATGGTTAACAATTTTGTTTTACGCAAATATCTCTGAAACGGTGAGAGCTACTAGAAAAATTTGTAGATAGTACAATTCTCTACAAAAAGTATTATGACACTTTTTTCCTACGAGCCGAATTTTGCCGAATTATCACCATTTGAAACCGTATAAAATACAAATATTTTACTCAAACAACAAATTTAATGAAGAAATGCTTCAGTTCAAAAGATTTTAAAAACATGCTTGAGTTAGATACTGGATAGTGTTTTAAGGTGACTTTAGTAAAACTTTGGCTTTAAGATGTTTTTTTTTAAGAGCCGAACTAAACGTTTTTACTAGAAAATAAACATCAAGCTATTATCTTAAAGGGTTATTCATACTGCTTAGTAGAAATATATTTGTTTGTTTCTTTAATTTAAACACTCTTTATCTCTCAAATTTGTTTTTTTACAGGTGAATGTTTTTTTAGATCGACCATTGGACTTCGAACCTTTTTCCTTCAAGTTACACACAGATTAAAATTTATATTTTAAACATGATTAAGGTTTTTTTGAAAACTTTATCTGGGAGATAAGCTCACAAGCAACATGAAAGGCAGACATAATAAAGATATTTGTTATTGATATATTTTTAAATAAATGTTGAAAATATACGATTTTGAAAAGTTTTAATTCTGCCTTCATATCTTCAATTAAGTCACATTTTCCCTTATAGTATGTTTAAGAGAAAAGACATCTTTTTTATCAGCCGCAGTTGGCAATATTATTCATGATTCCATATTGACGTCTTTGTCTTTGTTTCGGAAGGGAGAAGGTAAAGCGATCTCTCCAGGTGGAGTTCTGCGATGACTGAGACACAAAAAAAAACTCTAAAAGTAAGAAAACCTCTACTCCGTGCTCTACTTAAGGTGTGTGTGTTTTTCTGTGTGCACTTTTATGTTGTCGTCGGTAGGATGGTTAGATATAGTGAGACACTTTAGAGGGTTTAGAGTGACTCTGTAGTCTCTAACATCAGGCCAGAGATGGAGTGCAAAGGAAAAACGTGCAAACGTGCCAATTTATAAGTTTCATTTATCCATCAACAACGACACGAGGTGCAGGGTTAAGAAATATACCAAACCACCTATAGCATCGGTGTGTGGCAACATCAAGGTATAAGAATCTAAGGAAATGCATTTGAATTATATTTTATTTTGACATCATTGTTACATCTTAATGTTTTTTTTTTGTTTCTATTTTAACAAAAGAATATTAGGAACAATAAAAGCAGAAAGAAATATGGTTGCAAAAGTTTTGTTGAAAGGCACATTTCCGCATTCGAAAAGGTATCCTTTTGAAACTAGGAAGTTGAAAAATATAGCTAGTTTTTTAAGGAACAACGGGTACGTTAAGTGGTTTTGGGGGAATGCTTCCAGGTTGCAAATGGATAGTGAGAGGAAATGACAGGTTTAACTGAATGTTAAAATCGAACTGATGAAATGAAAACATATAAACACGATTGGTGCACAAGAAACAGATAATGCAGCAAGTAGCTTTACATTAGTTCTTTCTTAGCAAAAAAGGTTAAAACAGAAGTTCGTTTATGAAAAATACATAATAAAATATTTTTATATCACTGTTTTGGAAACTGCAATGAATTGCATTAGTTAACCCTTGAGCCCCATTTCGGGCTTAATTTTGATAACAACGATTCTTTCTTAAGCCGAACCACACAAATTTAATTTGTTTTTATTTTATTTAATATTCAACATCGGTACCCCTTTTAAAAGCTTCCAGATTTTGTTAAGTTCGCAATTTGTTCAATATACAAAGGGTTTTCAAAACCCATGCCCCGTGGCTTAGTGGTTATTGTGTCGGACTGCTAAGCGAATGAGCCGGGGTTCGAATCCAGCTCATAGCCACCAACAACACACACACAGGAATGGTTGAGAGTATAAGTCACTGTCACTAGGCCTTGGCTCCTTAAGGAGCTGTCGCGCCAATAAATGTATTTATTTTTATTTAAAAACCCTCATAAAACACACCTTTTTAGATTTTATCTTAAAACATCTAGAATGCCCCTTTGATGATTATTTTTAATTTTGTTTTTTTTTTTTATTGTTAGAGCGACACATGAAATGTTTAGATAAGCAATGTTAAGGGCTCACTCAAAAGACCATTTCCAACTTTTTCAACAAATATAAGCCAACCACCCTTTCATATCCTCTTTTGGTTCATTTCTGGCGCCACTCGTGCAACACATAATCAATATCGCTCGCCAATTTTCCAAGCAAAACGAAGAAAACCGCAATCGAATGCAATTAGTCAACTCCCGTCGTAAATAAATATTTCTTAATGAGCTCGATATAATGCCGAGTTTTTTTTTATTTCGCAAACCCAATCAACCAGGAATTTCATCGCGCATACTTACAATCATCTCCTCAACACATGTATTCAACATCATCACATCACCCATAGTCACCTCTTGAAAGTTTGCATAAGTAAAATTCAGCCTACAGCATCATCAGCATCAGAGTATCTCTTAATGTGAATGTATCTGTATCTGGTCCGCTCACCGCATCTGAAATCCACGACTTCCCACGCATTGCTGATTGACTTTTCCGTACGGATTTGTCTGGCGCTAGCCCCAAGCCTTTAGCGACAGCCATAATTTTTTTTGTTTTTTTTTTTTATTTTTTTAAATTAATTTTTTCTGGATGCCACTCAAAGGTGTTTAGATATTTAATTTTGTATTTATAGTAAAAAAAAAATTGTTTGTATTTGTTTTGATTTTCTTTTTATAGTTTCACACGTTTTGAAAAATTCGTTGGGTAGCTAGTCATCGTTTTGTCGGGGAACATCCGGACTGTGAACGCGAATGCCATTTCGATGAGTAATTGCCCATTAAGGGGGTACATAACCCCCCGTATGAGTCGACATCACAAGACTGCATCCTACTCAAAAATAAAACAACAACAACATCAGAGATTTTCGCACAAAAGAGTGATTTTTGTTTTGTTTTTGTTTTTAAATTGTTTTCTTTTGTCAATTCTTTTTGGCAAGCGAAAAAATTTGCATAAATGTTGCCGCAATCTTTCATTGGGTGATTTGTGGCACCGCAGCTGATGTTTTGCTGCTTCTTGTGCATCGAGTTGTCGGTCGGTTGTTGTAATGGTTTCATCTGCAAAACCATTTAATTGTTGACTTTGTGGTGCGGGTGGTGAAGGTTTCTGACAAATTAATCGGTGATGAAAAATTTCGAAACTTTTGAAAGCCGCCATGTTGGTTGCGGTTTCTGAATGAATGAATCTAATATTGTGTAAGCCCCGCTGGCAAGTTGATGTTCACAGTTTTGGTCGGCGATGTCGTTACGTTGCACGATGTTTTGACTTGTGAGCTGGGTTGTGTTTTATTTTTCATCAATAAAGAGGTAGAAGGACAATTTTTATGTGGGAAGTGTAATTTGTAGGGCTTTTGTATGTTTTTTTCCCAAATTAATTCAGTTAATTAAACACAACTCATCTGAGGTGTGATAGTTTTATAAATGAGGTCGTTTGGCCTTAGGGTCACAGTAAGCATGAAAAAATACAACCAACATTAACAAAAGAGGCAAAACTTTGCAAACGGTTCTAGATTTGAAGCTTTTAATCTAAAGGGTATTCTTTAAGAGGTAGCAGCAGCTTAAAAAAATTAAAAAAAGTATTCGATAATTCATCAAATGGCTTTTTAATGTATTTCTTTGTTTTATTAATACGTTAAATGCTAACGTTAACATTATAATAAGTTTTAAATATTTATAAATACTTAAAATACTTAATTTTAAATTTAATTTAGATACAAATTTTGTATCGGCTTAGAAAAAAGAAATTATAAAGCGTGTTTTTTTAGACGTATGGTTTTCAAGAAGAAATAAAACGCATATAATTTAATGTTATGGCCAAGAATTTAACTTTATTATAAAGACCATTATGTCTTAAAAATGATTTCGGGAAAGTGGCCGCAGCGGCTGGCTCGAATAAATTTCAACCGAGAGGCCCAATTTTCGACCACTTTTTTGCAGAAATTGGGGCCGTATGTCAGCAATAACGCGCCTAATGGAAGAGAACCAAGACGTCAATCATCTCGGGTTTATCTGCATAGACGAGCAACTTCACATAACCCCACAAAAAATAGTCCAGCGGTGTTAAACCGCACGATCTTGGAGGCCACGCCACAGGCCCACGACGACGCGAGATAATGCGTTCAACAAAAGTTTCCTTCAATAAATTGATTGTTTCGTTGGCTGCCATACAGCGTCGTCTTGTTGGAACCAAAGGTCATCCACATCAACATCCTCCAATTCAGGCACGAAAAAGTCATTAATCATGGCTCCCTAGCGTTCCCGATTGACTGTAACATTATGGCCGGCTTCATTTTTGAAGAAACATGGACAATGATTCCCTCTGCCCATAGAGCACACCAAACAGTGACTTTTTGAGGATGGCTTGTGGATTATGATCACTCCAAATACGACAATTTTGCTTATTAACGTACACATTCAACCAAAAGTGAGAGCTTCATCGCTGAACAAAAGTTTCTGAGCATAAATCAAGTGATAGCTTCAAAATAGGCCAACTCCGAAAAAAGTATTGCCAGATTGAAAACCACACGTCTTAAAAAAACACACTTTATTTAAAGCTTTTGGATTTAAGGTCGCCAAACAAACTTAAGCATAAAATAAACATACATTTAAAAACAAAATTAAAAAAAAATCACCTATCCGTTTTCAAAATATTGATTTTTCAAAAAAAAAAAAAAAAATTAAATTATTAAAAACAAAAAAAAAGTTTTCGAAAAAAAAATTAATGCGAAATTACTTGAGCTACCTACATCTTCTTGAATATCAATTTTGGTAGTAATCGGATTTCCAGTATTCGAGAAAGTCGAAGAAATAAAACCGGTCCTGTGGGAGGTACCGTTTTTGGCCCACCACACCATATCAATTTTTTTACTTGCGATTTATAGGGACTATGGGGCAAGTTATGCATTCGTATAAAAAAATAATCGAACAATCAAACATGACATTACGATGATAGAGAAGTAAAAAAAGTGGGTCCGGTCTGTCTGTCTGTCTGTCTGTTTGTATCGATATCTACAGCCTAAACGGTTGGGCCGATTTGATTCAAACTTGGTATATAGTATTTTTAGAGTACTCTACCCGACAGTTTTTGGAATAGGCATTCTAGCTCCAAAACTAACGGTACCTGCCATATAACTTTTAATGAAAAACTTATTTTTCTCGAAAACGGCTTCTACGATTTTGATAAAACTTTCAGAATGATGTTTTCTATGCAAAATCTATGTTTTAGTTTTAATGGATTTTTCAGAAAAAGTTTTATAACGGTACCTCCCATATGACCAAAATCAGACTTTCTCGTTAAATAATTGACGAATTTTGATGAAACTTTCAAAATATTTAGTTTTTTATGATTTGAATAATATTGCAAACATTTTTTTGAAAAAAACTGGTCGAACGATTTTGAAATGAAAAATTCATAAAATAGGCTTACAACATTTTTTCCAAAAAACGTTATGAATAGTGTTTTTTGATTTCATAAGAATTTTTCCTCAAAATTTTATTTCATATTGTTCGGCTAAGCCCTAGCCATTAGTCAAATAATAATAATAGATTCAAAAAACTTAATGGTTGCCAAATGTTTTTTTTTTTCTTTTTCAGCAAAATCTGAAATCATTGAATTGTTCTTTTTTTTCCTCACTTAGATGAACTCATTAGCTTTCAATAAACACTTTCAACTCTTCAATTCGCGAAAACATCATCAAGTTCCCCAAACAATACTCTCACTCGGCACCAACAACTGTCCAGTTTCACACTTGATGCTAAATAAGGCAACAAGCAAGCAATTCCCCAAGCACATTTAAAAAAAAATGACAAACATCTCAAATTAAAATGTTCAGTTTAAAATTCCATTTCCAATTATTGGTGAATGGACAATCGTTGGCATTCGAGACAACAGAAAACACCATCGCACACTTAAAACCTCCTCATTCGGATACAAGAAAGTAACGCAATTTCCACAAAATAAATTATGGCTGCCCGGAGAAATCCCAAATTCCACTCCAAACAATAGGTCGCCATGCCGCTCCGATTCAACAATGGTCACAGATTCCGTGTCAGCCTCCACTTAAAGTCACCGGATAATCACTGGACAAAGCTTAAATGGTCATTCATCATCGTCATTAATTTAATAACTTCATGGATGCCGAAAAAGGATTTAAGCCAAGTGTTTCCCCACAGAAGAGAACACCCGAGAATGAGAGACAAGACTGTATGTTTAATTGAAAGAGGCTGGAGCGGTGAGAATGGCGGTAGCATGATTTTTATCGATCAATCTTAGAGTCTAGCATCATCAAACAACCCACATTATCATTTAACAAGCTTAACGGTAAGTTCTTTACATGCGGCACACTTGCCAAGATTATGGATTTTCTGATTGTCGGTCGGTCTTGTGGAGGCAGCAGCAAGCTGATACAACTTCGCGCATAACAGTTATTGGTCGTGTTCCGCTGTGCTTCCAATGGTTATGTCTTCTTCTGGTCGGTGACGGATGAATAAGGTGTTCGAACGAACACTTTAATCTTGATGATCGCAGGGAATCCGGAATATAAGACTTCCCGAAGCCGAGATGCAGCAGTGGAATGATTGATTGTTGACGAAATTGGTGCAGCATGGATGAAGAAGCCAATTAAAACTTTGACGTTGTGAGGTGCGGATCATAAGGAGATGATAGTGTAGGTAATTGTTATGATCTTTTAAACCCGTTACCTTAGAGGTGGTTTCAAGTCGCTTTTAATAGGCTTAACTAATATTTAGCGATTGGGAGACGAACTAGAAAGATTGACAATTATGATCCAAATTAGTCAATTAACTGGCGCTTGTAAATTAATGGATTGCTGCAAGACATGTGCTTGGGTGATGGAAGAAAACAAGGACCTGATTAAGTTTCAGGAATTTGGTGTTTTGGGGATTGAAGAAATTGATTTCTGAAGTACGAGTTCAGAGATTATGAAATTAATTACATAGGAAAACTAACGAGTTGTTTGCAAGCCAAAGGATTTATGTAATAGACCGTGTGGGGATTTCAAGAATTTTAGCTTTGAAATCGCCAGTGTCAGCTGCAGATCGTGAAAAGGCTTTACGTGAGCACCTGCCTATTAAGGCTTAATCTCACGGTGGGCCTACCCACTTATGGAGTTCCCTTGGGGCGGACAAGACCCCTAAAGTGGTTTACCAGACCACACTATCATCTAGAGTGGCTCTGCTAAACCACTCTAGTAGCAAATGATGAATTTCTCATGGAAAATCCATCCTCCTTGCTAAGAAGCAGGGCCTATCATGCACCCCTAGTATCAAGGTTAAATAAGACAATGAACACACGCTTCTTTCGAAGCCGTGCCATCCTCCCAGAAACCAAAGATACCTTTTCGCTTCCGCATTTGGAGTAACCATCAGCCCCCGTGAAGCTCCCACAGGGGGGCCTACCTCAATTTTAACAGGCGACTGCTACCCAGACAAGCTCACGTAATCAGCCGGGGCTCCTGTTAACCCACGGTACCTAATTTAGGACCCTAGGTGAGGCTCGCCCGTCTCTCATGAGACGCACTTGTGGTTCGACTCCATGAGAAGTCGCTAGCCCACCATCCAGTAAGACAAACAGTTCATAATCCAGTCAACCAAGGTGAAGACTAGGACACTCCCTGAATGCCCGCCTAGAAGCATGGTTACAGCCTCTTATCCTTACGGAAAAAGTGGTGATCGCTTAACTAGGCTAGGTATTGGAAGACTCTTACTTCCGCTAACCTGAGCGTGGGCCTATTCTCACACCCCCGCACCCACAGGGAGAAGTGTCAGCTGCAGCAGGATCATATTGAAATGACAAAATTCACATTGTTTTTCAGGTTTTCCTAGAAACAAAAACAATATTTGAGAAAAATTTTGGTCGCAAAAAAGAAGAATAAAAATAAAGTAAAGTTACCAGGACAATTAACACTGACTTTACTCCGAAAATATTTCTGCTAAGAAGCTCAAAAAATTCAGTTTGAAAACAGAGAAAATTCTGTGATTTCAGTTAAGTCAAATCTAGAACCTTCGTCCTGTAAAAACAGTAAGAGAGCAACTGCAGGTTGGCATCAATACGCATCGCAAACCGGGATAATGCAAGCGGAGGAAAAACACAGAGACTGTTATTTGGACATCCAGAAGTTAGTACATTCATACAGCAGTTTCATCAAAGAAACATATTTTTCCAGGGCCAACATAAACAACAACAAACATGCAAGACATAATACTTATTTAGGCATCTTAAGGCGACAGCAGAGATCATCAGTATCTTAAAGACAAATTGTAAGCTGGACCTGATGAATTATGATGACTTTATGGAGCCCCGTTTCGTTCTTAAATACCAATCTTGCCTTCTAGCCGCTCGAAAAGCTTAAAACTCTTCTTCTGAGGCTTGATAACTTTCAACCAACTAAACTGGATGATAATTTCTGCTGACGAGTCCATTAGTCAACAGATTGGTTTTCAGGATCAAAAACAAATCGGGAACAACTTACCGATGGATCTAATAGCGACAGCGGTTTCTGGAACTCCCCCGACGGATCTTCTTTTTTTACTTGCGATTACTTGCGGGTGGCATTGGTGCAGTAGATAAGATGTTTGCTTCTGACCAGGAGGTCGTCAGTTCGATATTCAGGTTGAGAAGAATTTCTTTCCTATCTTTTTAATTCTTATAACTAGTGCAACGTCATGTTGTATTAGGCATTAAGGCAATAAGCCTTACAGACACGTAGTTAAAACATTATTAAAAAAAAGGGCAAGTTTAGGTTTAGGATCATAAAAAGTTAATAATAAAATTTTTTCTCGAAAACGGCTTTAACGATTTTGATGAACATTTCTATGAGTATTTAAAAATGTTAGGATCAGATGTATATTAATAAACATTAGAGAAGGTACCGACGCACTTTGGTTTTGAATGTCTGTAAATCTTAAGTGAAGAAAACATTGAGTAAATAAAAGCGTTCCACATTCGTATAGTTCGGCTAAAGAATGAGACTTTATACTTGACAGTTCGTCCGAAATTCAACTAAAAGGTAAATTGATAAGCATTTCTTGCGATGCAAATACTACGGGGAAAACATTTAAGAAAAGGAATGCATCTGGCTCACTACAGACGAGCTCACATCAACGAGCTGATTAGGTTTAACCCACATTAACAAAACCAACTAGGTCTTCCACAATACAATATGCAATGAATAAAAAACTTTATTCAAGACTAACACATCTAAACTAAAGAAATTCATCTCAGCAAATCATTATCATCAACGGCGGAATAACCGGGATTCAGTCCTTCAACAAGTTCTTCTTTCATGATATTTTCTTCTCCGGATCGTCCTCCCTCACACTAGGGGCCAACAATTCCCGTAAGACTTCCCTCTCGGACGAAGAGTCTTGTACAGCTTGTGGACTTTTTCCGATGATGTCGATGTCGTCTGTGTATCAGTGCAGCTGTCCAATCGACACCTTTCTTTGCACACCTTAATCTACCACCCCTTGACATATTATAACAAACAGATGGCTGCAAGAACAGCCATTCGTTGAAAATGAACTTTTAAAGTTAAACTAACTTTTTCCTTCCTTTCGAAAATAGAATATAACTTTTGACGATTCAATGAACTATAACCATGAGCGAATCACAACACTTGAAATAAAATCCAATTATTTAATTGAACTGCGAAAATTTCTTGATTGATTTATTTCCCTACAGTTTTCCGGCCTTTCGTTTTTTTTTATTTCCTTCCGCCTGTAGTTGAGTTTACATACGTATCAGTAATTTTCCTGTAAAAGAAGTCAGCAACAATGTTGCCCCCTCGTCTGGTACTTTTATAACTTATCCCGATCGCATTCAGACTCCATGTACAAACTTCTATGATTTATTACAACAGTCTTGGCAAAGTGTTATAACGACCAATCATTTGGTATAGTCAAAGGCTGATGTGTTGTCAAGTGGTTTTTGTATGTTTTGTGCTTTGCTAATGTGAGCCTTTATTTGGCCGCTTTAATTAAACAAAGTTAAATGTCTTTTTCAGTATGTGCAGAGATAATATTGAATTTCAATGTTTTTCAAAACGACTTTTTAATAACACGTTTGTGGGAACTTAACACAGCTGTTTAATTTCTCTCATTCAAAACTATCAACATCAAGTTTGCCGCTTAATATTGCATCGCCTAGTATTTCCTTTTAACTTGTCCATTCACAAAAATATGTTGTTCAAAAGTTGGTCGATCAAAAGTCGTCCAATCAAAAAGTTGCTTACCTTTTTAAGAAAATTATTGATAATTCAAACTAAAGCACACATCGGTACAAATTATTTAATCGGATATGATTTCAGTTGTAACTTAAACGGTAATGCATTTCTAACGCCAATTATAAGTAATAAAACACCCTATACAATCCTCTTTGATTGGTTGAATTCCAACAAAAAGACTCAAATTACCCTACAGGTTAACAGAACACAAATGTGACTGCAATTCGGCCTTTGGATATACCATAAAAACACTAGTCAGCCACGATAAGCATCCTTCCGCAGCCCCTGGTTCACTCTTACATAAAATGTATCTGACACATGTGCACTGGCCCACAACACCAAACAGGTCCCTAAATGCCTGCCATATCGCTGGCTGGGGGCGCTGTTGGTCTAGGCACTTCTGGAATCGCCAATTTGTGTCTTGTGCCAAAGTAATCAACGTATAATTAAGTACCGCTGAGGTGTAACCGAGCGCGAGATATAAAAATCAAAATAAATAGATCTCCTTGGGCGCGACGCGACGGCATCGCTGCCGCGGCACCTGCTCGAATGGCGAAGATTTTCCTCGGAATTTTCAAATTAATAACTCAAAGGGGGTCGGCGCGGCAGAGTGTCACTTCAATGATTAATGGTTGCAGTTCTTTCTTCATGCCTCCAACCAGTTAACTCATATCATTGTTGCTGTGAAACTATAGATTATCCGAGAAATGATTTTCGCTAAACGATTCCGCAGATACAAATACAAAAAAAAATTACTTTATCTTTGGCAACACTATATGGACTTTCCATTGTTTCGGTACGAGAATTTCAAGTTTTCATATTCCGCAGGATACTTGCTTTTCTTTTGTTGAAATTGGAAATTATTTTTGAAACGTGACAAGAGCTTAGCGAAACATGTTGCACAAATTCTAGGCGACAGACGTTTACAAGGAAAGTTGCCAGGCGACAATATTGATGTCAGAGGTTGTTTAGCCGTTCCGATTGTGATAGAAATAAATTGGACAAGCACATTTACTATTATTTTTTATATCCATTTCATGCATTCACAAAATGTATTTAAAAGATATCTATCGGTTTTTAGATCGATTCAAAGTAACTGGTTGTGAAGTGAAACTCATTTCTGGCGAAATTATGAAGAATTTAAAAGTTGACTCTTCAAATAATAAATCAGAAGAGGTGTTAGCAGTACTCCCCTTCGTCTATGAACACACAGGACAACAAGAGAACTCCATTTGAACAACATTTCGACGCCAACTGAATGAAATCTATCGAACGTAGAGACAATATCTGTTTCAGATGGATGGAGTCATAAAAAAAACGATGGACGGTAAAATCCCACTTCTGACAATTTAAAAACTTGTACAAGCGGTTTAAAGAGAGAAACGAATTGGATATAATAGTCTTCGTCGATCAGAAGTTAAATCGCACATTAAAAAACACTATAGATTCTCTCTGAACGAATACTAGGATAAAAGAACATATTATTATATATATACATATATATATATAGATTATATATACGGTCCCTGTATATTTTCCAAGATAGAGCACGATTTTCCGTGCCTTAAGCTTCAGAGGGCAAAAGAGAACGAAAATATACACCTGATCGCAAATACAGATTTGGAGGATTCCGCCTTGGACAAAGATTTCTTTGATAAGAAGATGGAGACAGTAGGTAATGCTTTTCAGCAAGTGTATGAGGTAAATAAGTGCATTTGTACAAATCATACGTCGATTTCTTTTGACGTGATGGTCTTATAAATCAATGACAGGCTACACGTACGAAATAACATGACTCATGCTGATAAGACTCATGACTCATGCTAACCGTGATACTGTGTTCTTTCAACTAAAATCGAACGCAAGCACCAGGCAAACATGAAAAAGGACAGGCGCAAATTCCTAAAATAATTTCACCCAAATTCAAAAAGAACAAGAAGAGAAAAAGAAATACAAAATAGGCGGAGTTTTGTTAAAGTAGAGAGTAGATGTAATAATGGGGTGTGTGCGTGTGGATTTAACGAGAGGGTTTGGGTCATTTTTTTCAACCAAAATTGATCGCAAACGTATTCTGAGCACCAGGCGAACATGACAAAGAACAGGCTGAAATTCCCAAAATAACTCCACTCAAATTCAAAAAGTACAAGAAGAAGAAAAAGAAATAAAAAATAGGCGGAGTTTTGTTAAAGTAGGAAGAAGATGTAGATATTGGATTGTGTCTGTGTGGATTTAACGAGAGGGTTTGTGAGTTAACGGGCTGTATGTTGCTGTTGTTGCCATCAATGTTTTCTTATAACGTTATCACGTAAAATTATCGTCCGTAAGCCGACTTTACAGACAACCAACTCTTTTTTACTTTACTTTTTCTATTCTATCGAGCAGGTCTTGCGATGTTTGCGAAGCACCTGCCTAGAGATGTGAGTCCAGTTTTGGGCATATAAACGTTTTGTAAATTGGAGCCAGATCAGAAGGGGAAAACCTAAGCACTTAGCAGCATTTTTGGCGGTCTCAAATATATGGTCCTTCCAACGGAGGTTGTCACATACCAAGTACTGAAAGCGTTTCGGTTTCTTTGATGCAAGTTGCCATTCTTGCACAATGGCATTGGGAGTATGTGTAGCTTTATGTGTCAGTAAGACAGTTAAGTGGATTAGAAGTAACAGCCGGATGATCATTTATAAATATGACGAAAACAGAACGGACAAATGCTGTTTTCCATTTTCTAGAAAAAATTCCAGTTACGCAGTGGTTTTGCCAGTTTGGAAGAACATCTCTTCAGCAGAATGGGGGTATATCATTATGGTTAACGATATACGTGGGCAAAATAGCTTGCCACTTTCGCGCGGTGCGAGCTTTGGGTCTATTGGATCCAAAGATTGTAAACATATGGGTTACCTTCATAGGAACTATGGGACGGAGGAAAGATACGCTCTAAAGAGGTACAGGTGTTTGGCGAGGGAATGACGACAATACGTATCAAAATTCTATTTGTGGATTTTAATGCCAAAATTTAGAAGGGTGGACATCTATGAAAAGACAATCGGAAAGTACAGCCTTGAAAGCACCACCTCGGAAACGGACGCCGAATCATCGATTTTTCAGGGAAAAACGTGGTGTTAAGCAGTGGTCAGAAGATGGTGGAACATGTAACCAAATCGATCATGTCATGATTGACGGAAGACACTTCTCCAGTATTCTCAACGTCCGTACATACCGTTGGTTACACAAACCGCCACATCCTATGCTGACCGCGTATCTCTTGAGCTGGCGAAAAGTCCCCCGATTGACAATATCAACCTGCAAGATAAATGGCAACTTTGTCAAGAAGCCATAAGAAAAGCAACGTCAGGGGTGTGGGGTTTCTCACAACCACCTTCGAGAAAATCCTGAATGTGTGTGAATGTGAAGAAAATTACTTACATTAAAAAAAAACTAAGAAATAAAATTCAAACACCCGTTTTCAAAATATCAATTTTTCAAAAAAAAAAAAAAAAAAAAAAAAAAAAAAAAAAAAAAAAAAAAAAAAAAAAAAAAAAAAAAAAATTATGTAGAATTGATTTGGCTTTCTACATCTTCCTGAATATCAAATTTGATTATTGTAATCGGTCAAGCAGTTCTCAAAAAAGTTGAAAAAAAGGTCCTATTGAGGTACATTTTTTAGCGCACCAAATTAGATATACTAAACCTACAAAAGCGCAGATTTTTTCATAAAAATTCTTGGAGCAATTTCCTAGAGAAAAATAAGCTTTTACTTAACGGTGATATGACAGATGCCGTTAATATTTAAGCTAAAAAAATTTGTTTAAAGTCCTCTGTAGGATGTCAAAATAACCTTAAGTTCTAAATTTGAGGACGATTGGTTAAACCGTTTAGCCTGTAGTTCAATAGACCTCCGTACAGACAAACAGATAGTGGACATCAGGATTCACAAGCCGCTTGTGCTCTGCAAAGATGGGGATGGAAACACTGTAGTAGATACGCAGTCGATGTTAACTATTTAGAGAAACTTCTTCAACCAGTTGTTGAATGGCGATGACACCTAATATCCTGCCAAAGATCGACCTGTACCAGTCAAACTAGAGGACCAAAACGCGCAAAGTCTTCAACACCATTCTAGACGGAGTAAGAATCAAGGTAGACCTCGCGCTCAGAAAAGGTCCAAAAGTTGAGGTTATGAGAAATCTCTTAAAGACGGGAAATCAACTTCCAGAAATGTGAAATTACCTATTTAGAACCTGTTTGAGCTTCTGGAATCGAGAAAGAATTGGCACCAGCAAAGTGATTGCTGAGCCACATGGACATCCACTGGCGAGTAAAAGTGTGCTAAAGTACCTTGTATCTGGCTAGATAGGTAAGAAACTACATACAGCCACTAATCTGGACAGAACTAGAAAAGCTTTAGGCCCAGCAAGATAGGTGTTTTATAGCATCTGCTTCGATAGCGAGTAAAGTTGATGGTACTCATTAAGCCGATGATCTCTTATGAATGCCCTGTGTGGTACAACGTCGCACCATCTCTAATGAAAAAAATTCGAGTGTTTGAGCCAAAGTGTTTTCGGAATTGGCTTGGACTTTTTACAGAACACTAGAGTCGCATTACAAACACAATATTACAACGGAATCAATATAAACAAAGTATATAACTTAAAGCAGATTCAAAACGAGCTCACTTTTCAAGGGTGATGACATCGACTAATGGACAAATCTTTCGGGCTTACCACCCCCAAGATGACTATTATGAGAAAACACGTTAGAGCGGTTAATTAAGCCTATATTTAGACAGTCAAGAGCCGGTTCGTTGTTTTACCATATCACCCGTAAGACAGTGGATAGGTGAATCTTTAACCATCGAGACAATGTATCGGGAAGTGAGAAAGAGCGTCTCCGATTCAATATAGCTGTGCCCGATCGGGAGTTTTGGTGGCCTAATTAATACCAATAGTTGCATTCGACTCTGTTAATGTCTATAGTCGTCTCACATAGTGAGACCAAACAAAAGCAAGGTAAAAGAGCATATTTTTTGTCCAGAATCATGATACGAGTTAAGTTAATAAAAAAAAAATATATAAAAAAAATCTTTAAAATGTTACGCCATAGAGAGATCCCACTGTAATAACTTTATGTTCTTAGTATGCATTAAGCATCCCCAACATGTATCGACTCTTACGCAACATACAATAAAAACAAAGAGACAACATCTTTTATAACCATTCCCAACCAGAAAAATGCAAAACATGAAGCGGACAGCGGATATAAAAGATTTTCCTGTGCCCCTTCGGCCCGGTGCGGCGCGACGCGGCACCAAACCTCGTCCGTTGCAAGTAAAAGTGATTTACTTAAACGAAAGTGATAGTGGTCACAAGAGGTCGAGGCTATGTGTTGCCAATGACGATGATGATGATGGTGATAGCGTTGACCGCTAGAGGAGCATAAAATTCGCAAGCGTTCAACATCAAGTGATGCATGGACAATGAGGAGGATTAACTTTCGCAGAGAAAAAGTAAATTATCCAGGAAACGAGTGTGTAATCAAAATACTTAGTTTTTTTTCCTCAATTTCGTGTATTTATTTTCGGATGCGTTGCATGTTGATGGCGTCTTGCATCACACCTGTGCATGTGAACTGATTTCATAATTTCCCAAACGAAATCTGTGTTTTATTTCGAAAAGTAAAGAAAAAACTCTTTTTTTTTGCAGCTGATGGTGTCACGGTAAAATCTCAAAATTTTAAAAACCTATATACGCGGATGTATTTTTAATTTTTTTATACTCAAGATGCCGTGCCGCAAGCAACCTCCAAATCGTGCGCACTGACTCAGACAACGCGGAATGTTAAAAGTGAATCTTAAATTTATTCCAACGTCCGGCGACTGTCGCGCGCGATCTCATTTGAGTTTTTTTTTTCTTGAGTTAAGTTTAGCAAACAAAAAATAATAATAAAACTCAGGTGGTCGCATCAAAGACTATGGTGGGCGTGTGAGGCATTAATTTAGGGAAACAAGCAGAAATAATCCGTGGAGCTTGCTTTGACCACTGCCGCTGGCTGATGAATGAGGGGACTTATTAGTTTGACAGATTTTGAAATAGAAAATTATGAACAACGGGTGTTTGAAATGGTTTTGAATAGATTTAAATTATTTGTTCTTATTTTTTGTTGAGTCCTTTGTCTGGATTTAATTAGTTTTCTAAATAAAGAATGAAAGGGTTTCGAAATAATGGGCAATAAATAAGGGTTTTGCTTTATTTATTTAATGAGCCACCAGGACGCTCGAAATTTGTTGTGACATCCAAGAACTGACTAATTTTTTAGATCAATAAAATTTATGGATGAAGATGGTTAATTTTGGAATTCGGCTAATTTAGCATGAAGGTTGAAAATGGTTTGAAATTATAAGTTTCGAGGATTTTTTAAAGATTTATTGAATGAAAGAGTTCGCGATTATAAGGTCTGGGGAGACTGCTTAAAGAAATTAATTTAATCAGAGGCAATTTTTGATTGATTGAGTGGCTTCCAGGAAACCAGACGTTATTGGAACCAACAAACAAATATATGTTGCCACGCGATAGTACTACTCTGCAGTGAATTTAACATTGAATGGAATGGAATGGAATACTTTTTACTTGCGATTATAGGTACTATAATACAAGTTATGCATTCGTGCAGATTAAAAATTTTGAGATAACAATCAAACATGACATTACGATGATAGAGAAACATTTTGAGTTACTGGCAAAATTCTGTCCGTCTGTCTGTCTGTCTGTACGGATGTATATTGGACTGCAGCCTAAACGGTTGGGCCAATCGTCGTCAAATTTTGAACTTAAGGTTATTTTGACATTCTTTTTTTTTCAATTTTTTTTTAGCTCAAAAATTAACGGTACCTGTCATATAACCGTTATGTAAAAGCTTGTTTTTCTCGAAAACGGTTCCAAGAATTTTTATGAAAAAAAATCAGTGTACTACTGTATATAAGCATTATGTTTTAGAGTAAAAAAAATTAATATGGTACCTCCCATAGGACCGGTTTTTTTCTACGACTTTCTTGAAAACTAGTGATCCGATTACAATCAATCAATAGATATTCAAGAAGATGTAGGCAGCCTAAGTAATTTTGCATTAATTTTTTTCGAAAACTTTTATTTTGTATTTTTAATAATTTAAAAAAATTTTTTTTTTTTAAATCAATACTTTAAAAACGAGTAAGTGGATTTTTTTTAAAATTTTGTTTTTAAATGTATGTTATTTTTGTGCTTAAGTTTGCATTCTTGAATTATTTTTTTTAATTTTTTAAAAAAAAGTTGTTAAAAAACCCCGTTTTTTAACTTTTTTTTACATTTCCTAAGAAAATAAAATGGCGTTTAAATTATTTTACCCAATACAATTTAACTTTATTCGAACAATCAAAAGTCACAAAAATCGAATAAATGCTTTGATGTTCACTTTAATTTTTTTTAAATTTTATTCTGCAATGTGACCTGAGCAAGTACGTGCGTGCTATGAGCAAGTACGTGCGATCCAGTCGTGCAATTTATTTTAATTATTAATTCATTTTTTTTATATGTTGAAACCTTTGTAATGATATAGACAGCGAGAACTATTGGAAAAGTATACAGCAACATAAAATTTTGAATGTTTGGTAATCCAAATCAGAAGGGAATACTGTTCTGTTTTGACCATTCCACCATTCGTGCGGTGCGGCTAACAAAAATAATCTTTATATTTTTCCATCTATCTCTTGAAAATCATTTATTATGAAAATAAAAGATAGAGTAAGGAACATAAAATATTGGAAATGATGCCATGAAAGTTTTATTTTCAATAAGTTTCAACGCTTTATTTTGAAGACAATTCATTGGAACGGCAATCGAGTTAAGCACCTTTTAATTGTATCCAAATCAGATTAAGTGAAATATTTCTTGCACCGATATAGAAAGCCTAGGAATCTGTCAACATTTTTGGTGGTCTCCAGTATGAGATTATATCAATCATCGTCATTGACAGATATACCGGGTACTGAGAGCTTTTCAGCTTTATCAGTGCAAGTGCTCTTCACTGGTTATGATAAAGGTATCTTTTGCCTCAGCGATAAGTAATAGCATTGAGTTTTCGAGGCATTAAAATCCACACAATTCTTTCATACCCCATTTACTAATGATCAGTGATCGGAGTTTAATGAACTTATCATACGGTACCGTTGTGATTCAATTTCTGAAGTAGATAGACGTGGTTTGGAGAAAAAGAATGTATTGCTACTAATGCTAGAGTCTTCAGCAAAATAGTCCAATTGATTAGAAGTTTCAGAAATTACATAATTTATAAAAATAAGGAAACGTGTCGGCCACAAAACGGAGCCCTGTGGAACACCATCATTTATTTAATTGCCGTTTATTAAAAAGCTTTCGATATTCGATATATTTCTTAAGCTGAAGAATGGCCTTGAAAATTAAGGACGTAATTGCAGATTGGTCGCCTTCTTCTAAAACAGAGTACACAAATGCTATTTTGTATTTTCTAGGAAGGATTCCAAAACAGTTGGAGCGGTGAAAAGCTTACGAAGTGATTTTTCCAGTGATAAAGAACACCTCTTTTGTTTTTATCAACATATTAAAGGGATCTTGCAACTGATCGAGCCCGGAAATATACATTACCCTCCCATGCATGGAATGGTTAAGGTAACTTTGAATTAGCAGCAAAATTAGCTGCTTATAGAGAGTTTGTTACCGCATTATTTGTATAAATGTATTTACTTTGGTGATAAATTACAGACTTTATTATATGCCTTTGGGCAGATTGCAAAAGTTGTTGCCTTAACTTCTGGTCATGTAAGAATTTGGTTTATTTTATAATAGAGTTGCATTTATGGTTTATACTACTTCCGGTTTTCCTCTATCACATGAACCTTAAAAGAGCGGAAGCTTAATTATCTCAATCTGCGAGCTTTTTTATAGTTATAAACCAGGATTTTTTTTTGTTTTTATGTCTACTTTCAACCATGTTAGGAAGAAAACTTGCTTCTTAAAGAGAATCAATTCTCGGATAATTTCAGCCCTTGCTTGTTTATCGAACATAGTGACTGATTAAAGATTCGAAAAAGCTATTGAGCCTATATACATGTAGGTGCATCTCATAGCGGAGTTAATCTAGACAAAGAAACAAACCTTCCTTTAGGTATTTTCTGGCCAGAATAACAGAGCCATGCCAGTGATGTTTACATTGGAGTCGACCGCAATAACGACTTCAGTGTGATGATAAAGGGAAACAATTTGGGAAACTAAACCAGAAAACTAATAAAAGTCGATAAAAGTTGATGTCCTGCCTAGTAAACTAGTAAAACTTTTTGGTGAAGACTCCTTGCCCGTGTGCAGAAATCCAAATAATTGTCCTTACCACGGAAGTGCCTTTTGAGTTATTTGCTCTTTAGCAAATCCTCGACTTAATGCTTGAAGTTAAGGTGAAGGACTTCCAGGAGTATCAGTTTTTTTTTTTGCTGACAATGGAAACATCGAATCCTACATCCTTGCGTCGATAATTTGATGGTTCTAGACGGAAATAGTTACCTAGTGGTCCAAATCCACTGTATACTTGTGCTGTCCGTTTTGTGATCCCACAATACCTACTCGAGATAGACGGACAACTTCTAATATAACTAGGAAATATGTTTAATACCGCAATTTATAATGTAGTCATTAATCATCTATTAAGGGTAAGAAGAATAAATTCACTGCAAAACTAACTGAAAATGAAGGCTAATTTTACAAACTACTAGATGTTAATCACGTGTCAAGGCTACGTTTGACGTTGGCGTTGCATATTCACAACATAATATTAATCAAGGTATACTTAAAGACGCATGCGTCGAGTTAACTGTCGCGTTAGATATTGCGTTGCTATGACCTTTTATCCCTTGGGCACAGTGAATTTATTCAGGAAAACCGTCCCCTATACCTTTTTGTGTAATCGCGATAATGCATGTGCACAATTTAGGTATCAAAAAACAAACTATCATTCGAGTTTATAATATAGGGTTTTCCCATAGGGACTTGACAACTTTGAATTTAATTTGTGAACGCACCCTTTCACTAATCATCGAACTGTCACTGTCAATTTGTTCAGTAAACTCAACATTTTCATCATGGTAAAGTACACGAGCGAGCAACGTCTGCAAATTATAAAAAAATTTTGCCGAAATTCGGAGTCGGTGAACGCATCTTTAAGAGCGTTGAATTGTTGAATATCATCGCAAAATCATCTTCAGTGACGAAGCTCATTTTTGGCTCAATGGGTTCGTCAATAAGTAAAATTTACGTTACTGGTCGGGTGAAAATCCACATTTGCTTCATAAATCATGATTACCGATTAGTTTTGGGACGAACTGGAAGATATGGACTTAGACGACATGTGGTTTCAACAGGATGGTGCCACAAGCCACACAGCACACGTTACAATCGATTTATTAAAGAGTAAGTTTGATGAGCGTGTTATCTCAAGAAATGGGCCAGTAGATTGGCCGCCTCGTTCGTGCGACTTAACTCCTCTAGACTATTTTCTTTGGGGCTACGTTAAGTCATTGGTTTATGCAAACAAGCCGACGACGTTGGAAGAGCTCAGAGCCAATATTGAACGCGAAATAGCGGCCGTTTCGGCCGAAATGTGTGTGGCCGAGTCATCGAAAATTGGGTCCAATGAATCGACCGCTGCAAACGTGCCCGAGGTGGCCACATGAACGAAGTCGAGTTCTATTCATAAATGTAACGATTGTACTTCAAGCCGTTGTTGTCAAGTCCTTATTGGAAAACACTTTACTAGTTAGGACCGATATTTTGTTTTTATTTTTAGAAGTCCATTTTACAGATACAGATAAACGACAAAGCGGGTATCAGTTGGAGGATATTTATTGAAATTAATGTTTGTTTTTCTAAATTCCATTTGATTCTCAATATTTGTCCAGAAAAAGTTAATTTTTAGGAAGATTTTTGATATTTGCATTTAGGATGAAAGTTTGAATGAAAATGACTTGGAAATAGGTGACCTCTTGAAAATATGTTCTAAAGGCAAAGCTGGTTGAGGATCCGTCGATATTTCTGTTGGTGTTCATCAGCCATATTGCTTATCAAGGTTTTCTTGACTTTTTTTGATAACAAAAGGTAGAAAACGTATGTTTAATTCCTTGTAAGCCAATTGACATGTTTAAAAGCTGAATGACGTAAGTTTATCAAAAAAAGGTGAATTCTTTTTCACAGATCATTATGAGACTATTATTGCACAACTAACCTTTAAAAACTCACTTGAGATTGGATCACACTTAACCAGTCCAACTTCATTCAAACTCATTCAATGTCGATTGGATTGATGGTATAGCCCTAACTCACACTTATCCTTCTTCACAGTTTTATTTATTTGACCCAACAAATCAAAAGAATAATAATGGCAATTCATATTCCATGATGACATTCCCAACTTTTTTTTGAATAATTTAACTCTCGACTTGACCCGTCAATGTCACTTAAGATAAGTAAGTATGGCACCGCGACGCACCTTTTATAAAATTATATAAATCATTCCTTTTTTTTCTTAACTCAAGCTGCATTTATATGATGACTGCATTCAGAAACTGAAGGCAGTTGGAAACAATGTGAACTTCAAAAAAATACCTCACCTGCCACAAAAAACACAAAAGAAACTCACATAACAAAACAAAAAATCCCCTCCCCGGAATCTAACTTTTCCCTGACTTAATTTTTAATGGCCCCTGCATTAAGATGCTTGTGCCAGGCCATACGAATTGCGTGACCAGAACTGAGACACTTAACTTACCAACGGAACAGAGTCTTGAGCTCAACTCCACCTGCAAGTCATTATTTGCAATTTTATGCGAAGTTTTTTATTTTATTAAAAAAAAGAAAAAAATACGACGCGGCAGCAACACTCACTGCCAAGCCACGCCGCACCGGCTGGTTGTAAACATGAACTTGACCTTTGCATTGGATTGAACGACCATGGTTGAATGTCATTGAATTTAAAGCACTTCTCTGTTATGACAAGCTTTAGGTTAAGTATAATCTGCGGATAAGTTAGCAATTTGTCAAGACATTGTTAGTGGAACTTAGTACGTTGACAGCTGGAAGTTGGGTCACACCTTAAGACGCGGCGGCGCAGTATGTCTAGACTGCTAAGACGTGTGATAATTTTGTCCATTGTTTGCATATCAGGGGATCTTTAGTTGAGGAACAAATCAATTAATTTATACTAGTTTGATTGACTTTTAATCGAACTTATGCAATTGTTGGAGCTAATTGCTCTCATACACATGGAACAGTCTAGTTAGCAAGTGATGGGACAGAGATGGTGGTAATGGGCGCCCGTCAGAGGGTGGTGTCAATTTGTTAAGAAGCTTAAAAAAAACAGCTTGACAGATAATGTAGCGCTTGAAAGTTACGAAATAAATGGCAAGACTGGGTCGAATTTAATTGCTCACAAGTTCACTAATCACTTTGTTTATACAATGTTCCGTTTAAAAATAG
This sequence comes from Platycheirus rosarum, assembly GCA_963971375.1. NCBI lineage: Eukaryota > Metazoa > Arthropoda > Insecta > Diptera > Syrphidae > Platycheirus > Platycheirus rosarum. Next base: position 121,846,206 of record OZ020509.1, on the reverse strand, counting down.
ACTTGTGGAGATTATATTTTGAGGTAGAGTAATGAACGTTATTAGATTTAAGTCATGTTTTTTTTTATAAATAACTTTTAGCGAATACAATATCGTGCCTTCAAGAAGCAAACGACTTTATGGAATTTTAATTGAATCTATGACATTGTGGATGAAATAATCAATTTTGTATTTTTTTATCAATTTTATAAGTTTCGGGTCATTTGAGGTGGAAGTAATTTAAACGCAATAAAATGTAGCTACAGATAAACACTGAAATAGAATAATCACGAATGGAATTATTTTTTTTAATAAAATTATTGTTTGATAATATTATTATTGTAGATTGAAATAGCTTTCCGAGAGAGGAATAGAATTGTGTATTTTTGGAAATTCGGAAGTCTTAAGAGTAACATTAACTTACTATATCTGTGTAAATATTTTTCACGTCTTACCTGCAATAAAAAAGAAATAGAAAATTAATTAAATGAAAACATATAAGAACAAATTAAATATTAAGGCAAGTTTAGGATTCGTGAATATAAAAAAAGAGAACAATTAAACAGGACATTACACAACTGACAATTTAGCTTGTATAAGGTCCAAGTTTTACTTATTATTATTAAGTATAAGACAGGTTATGCATTCGTAAAAAATGTAGATAACCACCAAACATAACATTAAGCTGATAGAGAAGTCGAAAAAAGTGTATTTTTAGGCCTAATGCACACGGAGCAAATGGATAAAAACTAAACCGGTTGGCAACACGGGTTGCAAACCAGTTACGGACTCAGCAGTAACTTGACTCCGCACACAAGAAAAGTCATCACCAATCGAAATCTCTAGTTCGTTCAGTGTCATCATGGATGCCGGGCGGGAAATGTCTTCGGAAAACTCGAGCGATGATGAAACCATCATGTTGTACTATTATTTCAGGAAGAGGCTATTAAGCACACTATTTTATAATCCCACAAACTTCTCTGCACTAGCGGTGGAAATATATGACATAGTAGATTGGAACTATTAACATCCACATTCAAGTCAAAATAAAAAAAATCTACCCGTCAATTTTAAGACATTCTCGATTTTAATCTACGCCTTCTCCATTTCATTTTTATTTGAATAGCCGGGAAGGCAATAATTATATAAAAAAAATATGTTTTTCCACCTCCCGCACCAGCAACCTGTTGCTGTTGTTCGCTCATTTTCGACAAACTAGAAACTGAAATCACTAAGCAACCCCACATGAAAATCAACAAACTTGTTTTGTGAATCGCCAACGAGTTTTCAACCAATAGCGTCGTGTGCGTTGTCCCATTTGATTACACAGGTTATGATTCAAAGCAAACTAATTGCCAACTAGCATCAGTAATCAGTTTTTTTGCAGTTGCTCCGTGTGCATTGGTTTTTCGAATTGGCTCTCTAGTTAAAAAAAAACTAACGGTAACCTGCCATATACCTTTTAATGAAAAAAAAACGTATTTGTCTCGAAAACGGCCCCAACGATTTTTATAAAACTATCTGAATAATGCTTTATATGCAAAATCTATCTTTTGGTTTGAATGGATTTTTCAGGTAAAGCCTTATAACGGTACCTCCCATATGACCGGTTTCTTAAAATCAAACTTTCTCCTAACTATTTGACGGATTTTGATAACATTTTCAAAACATTTTCAGAACAGTGTTTAATAATATAAATAATATTGCCAAAAATTTTTTCAAAAACAATTCTTATTTAATTTTTAATAATTAAAAAAAAAAAACATTTTTTGTTTTTTGAATATTTTGAAACTGAATCGATAGACTTTTTAAAAACAATTTTTCCTAGTGTAAACTATAGATTTCTTCAATTTTTTTTTCAAAAACTCAAAATAATTTTAAAATATGTTTTAGAAAAAAATTTCAAAAAAAAAATATTTTTTTTAAATGGTTTAATGATTTTGAAATAAGAAAATTCATAAAATAGAAAACAGCAAAAGAAATGAGCATTTAAAAAAAAAAAATGTTACGTTAATAGTGGGTTTTCGATTTCATATACATTTTTTTGTTTAATGTTTTCCCCCAAATAAAACTTTGAACTTCTCTTCTCACGGTGTTAGCACCATGAGAGCAAGTAAGTGCGATCCAGTCGTGCATTTTATTTTGAATTTCACAAGTAATAATTTGTATAGAGCTTGTATGTTGGCCAAACTTTCGCCAGGCACACATTTGAAACATTGACTACAATAAAAATTGTTGATATAAAACCTTTAAAAGTAAGTTTAGCAAGCTCTATACAAGGCTTGAAGATAAATGTTCAAAATGGTCTGTAGCCTTCCAAAGATATTAACGGAAAATAAAAAAAAAATTGTAGCCTATAAGTCTCTCGACGACAAGTCACTGCAAATATCTAGTGTAAGGCTAGCCCATAAAGGCCTTATAAAGGGTCCGCCAAATAACTTTTTTTTTTTGAAAATGCTTCATCAACATCGAGTGTAGCTTCGGCTTTGTGGCACGTAGCGCAGTCCTGTTGAAACCAAATTTTGCCAATATCCTCCTCTTCAATTTTTGTGAACAAAAATTCGTTCAACATGGCCCGATAACGATCGCCATTGACTGTAACGGCCACTCCCTGCTCATTTTCGAAAAATGGCCCAATTATGCCTCTGGACCAAAATCCGCACCAAACAGTGACTCGTTTTGGGTGTATCGGCTTTTCAATGTATGCGTGCGGGTTTTCTGTGCCCCAAATGCGACAATTTTGCTTCTTTACATACCCGTCAAGATCAAAATGATTTTTTGGCAAAATCGGCATCTTCTCTAAGTCCATCGCAGGCAGTAATGTAGCAATATTTCCATATTCGTTCAGCGGAAGGACAAAACTAATTATCTGTCAAATCAGACATGAGCTAAGTGTTACTATTCACAAAATAAGCACTAGTTGAAAAAAAACGTTAGATGGCGAACCCGTTAGAAAAAAAATTAATACTTTTTTGTCGATGTTAAATGTTATTTTTCTCAATGGAAAATTAGTGCATAGTAGTATAGTGCTTGAGCAAGAAGGGCTGGAATTTGAACCCAGGTAAACAAAAACTTTGTATAATTAAAATAAAATTTCAATCGTTACAGTGAGCAGTAGAAAAGGTTTCGGAAACTGACTGAGAAGAAATATAGCTAAAAAGTGTAATATAAATAACGCAAAAAAAATTCAACACTATAAAACAAAATAAAAATAATGTATTTTTTAATTTCTTTTTTAATTTTATTCAGTCTGTTTTGCTAAATTATCATGGACGGATAAAGCGTTCAACAACACGTGCAAATGATAAAATTGTTTTATCGAAATAGGATTTCACGTCGCTCATAAAAACTCGGCTTTGCCAGTCATGGAAAATTGGACACTTCGGATGCGCGTCACTAAGAGAAGTCAGGGCGGACATTTAATTTTACATTTCACCCATAATGGCATTGATAACCTTTCAAACGAATAAAAAAAATTCGATGATATCTCGCACACACTTTGTTTTATCTATATGTATCTATACACATATCTAAATAAAAACCGATTTTGACGGAAAATTCACTGGCAGATTACTGATGTTCTAGGGAGTAACTTAGGCTATTTAAATTACACACTAGGTGGCGTTGGGGTGGTATTTGTTTTGAAAATTCTTATTTATGGACCGATATTGACGGTATTTTCACAGACAGAAAGCTGAAATTGTAAGGATTAAGTAAGGCTATTTTAATTACCCGCAGGTGGTGCTGGAGTGGTTATTTCTTTGAAAACTTTTATTTATGCCCCGTTTTTGACGGGACTTTCTCAGGAGGGTAGCTGATGTTGTAAGGTGTAACTAACGCTATTTTAATCACCCGTTGTGCCACTAGGGTCGTTTCACAAGCAGATACCTTATTTTGTAAGAAGTAACTAAGGCTGGTTTGATTACTAGGTGGCGCCACACCACCGGGTTATTTTTTTCGAAAATGTATGGAATACCAGAGCAACGCTGGGATGGGGTAAGCTAGTTAAGATTTAAAGTTAGGAAGCGCCTAATGAAAGACCCTATGCATATAAACATGTAGGCATATTAGCAAAATATATCGTTAAGAGGCTTGGGTAAGGCCGGCCTTTGTATATTATACTGAGCAAGTTATTAGCATTTAACTGTCATAAAATGGCTTGCTGAGACAAGCTTATTACATTTCATGGAAAGCTATTTGCTGCTATAACATCTGTCTACAAAAGTCTTATAGCAGTTAGATAGCTTGCGTAATGTGCGCACAAAATTACTTCTATAAGGTATTTTAATGTTTCTATAGCAGTCCGATAATAGCTTGTTTAAAACCTTATACAAATTAAAATATTGTTGGTTGGGTAGGATCATAGAAAAAAAATTACCGAAAAAGCGAATAAACGGAGCGGCGTTGTCTATGATCATGATCTTTGAACTACTGGGTAAGTTGGATCTTATACGGGTGTAGACTCAAGTCCCGATGTCAAATTTGGCAAGTTGAAGTCTGCGAAATGACAAATTCTTGTGCACGGCTAAGAATCCACTGCCTCGGGTTCTGTTGTGCACTTTTAAGGAACGCGGTTATGTTCTCGGCTGATCTTGAAACTGATCTGAAAGATGTCACCTTAACAATATGGCCGTCACAAATCGCCAAACTCTCTAAATAGATATGCTAGAAACATTTCATAGCTTTGAAAAAATGTTCTTTTTAATATCGACACATAGATGGCACAATATAAGCTGACCGAAAAAAAATCTATGGGTAACTTCCATAGATGATTTGCAGCTTCTCCAAGATGATCAAAACGGATTTTTCATTTGATATTTCAAGAACTTTATTGAACAAGGACCAAGTTATATACGAAACCCGTAATCGTTTCCCGCCCCCCTGGAAAGTATCATATCAACAAAATGTTGTTAACTATCAGCTGTCAGTGTTGAAGTGGGAAAGTTGCAGTCCCAGTCGAGATCATAACAATAGAGAAAAAAGAAACAAAGAAAGAATAAGAATAAGAAGAAGAAGAAGAAGAAGATAAAACAGAAGAAGAGGGAGAAGTAGAAGACGAAGAATTATAATAAGAAGTGGAAGAAGAAGAAGAAAAAGAAGAAGAAGAAGAAAAAGACGAAGAAGAAGAAGAAGAAGAAGAAGAAGAAGAAGAAGAAGAAGAAGAAAAAGAAGAACAAGAAGAATAATCATAAGAAGAAGAAGAAGAAGAAGAAGAAGAAGCAGAAAAAGAAGAAGTAGAAGAAGTAGAAGAAGAAGAAAAAGAAGAAAAAGAAGAAAAAGAAGAAGAAGAAGTAGAAAAAATAGAAGAACAACCAGTTGCTTCAAAGCTCTCCGTTTTCCACACATTTATCGCATGTTGCCCATACGGTTCATGTTGCACTCGCTTGTTGGCATTCCATAGAACCGGACGTCAGAAAAGGTGTCTCTGATGACATTTTTGCAAGTACTTATCATTTGTTAATACTGGACGACCTCACCCTCACCCTGAAGGGCCACACTTTTAATATTTATTATTCCAACAACTAGGAACCAAGTAAATCAGTCCTTACATGAGCCTTAAGTTCCGATTAGTTTGTAGTCATATAAGGTGTTTACTAAGTATAGTTAACCTTGACTGGAACTGAAGAACAACACCGCATCATGAGCCCCTTAGTGAACACTCCTCAACATTTAAAGTGTTAAAATTAGCTCATTCAATTTTTCACACTTCTTTGAAAAGGGTCATTAGCGGCCATTTTGCGAAAAATAAATTAATTAATTTTAAAACCCACTCACATTTTTTCATGAATTAATACAACTATTCTGAATAAATATACTATTTCTTCAAAACTAAAATCAAATTCCCAAAGTCGGTTATTACCGGATTGTTTTATAAAGAATTACACAGCAAGATGACTCTATTATACAAGTATTCATTGTTAAAACAATTACCTTCAATCAGTGAATAATTTACGGTTATTACACCAGAAATATTAATAAAATATTGATTTAAATTCCTATTGTCGTCATCATTACACTGTCGCCGTCTTTTTCACTTTATCTAATAGTTTCCCGCCAAGATAATGAATCATTTATAATTAATTTGCATAAATAAAAGAATAAAAACGTTTTTATTTAATATTTATTTACTGACGGTGCAACATTTTTATTCATATGCGTTATGCGTTTGAATTAATTTGCATCTGCTCCGCTCTTCCCTCCTTTAAACAACCTACTTTCATGATATCTCATCTTCTAATTAACCCAATGCCGCAATAAATGGACGGAACGTCGTCGTCGCGGCGCGTCACGTCATAGTTGACATACTAAATCTTCAAAATTGCAACAAATCATCTCCATTACTTACGCCAGTGCCAGTTGCTAATAAATGAGGAAATTATTCTCTCATTCGTTGAGATTTATTGCCAAAAATAAAGATACAAAATAAAAAAAAAAAAAAAAAATTAAAAATTAATTTTAAGTTTCTTGCGACAAAATTATAACCCATACGGCGTGGCGCCACTCAAGCAACAAAAGTGTTATTTCCTCCATTATATATATGATTCTTCAAACAAACAAAAAAACACTTATATCTCACGACAATTTTATGTTGCATTTCGGTGTATCTACTGACCCACATCCAAAAGATATTTTGAGAATGAAGAATCATAAATATTTTTGCTGCATTCGTGTGGGAGTGAGAAATTGCTTTAATCAGCGAATGCTTTTTTTCAATTCACCTTATCAGGTGTCAAATGATGGGATGACACACCTGGAAGGTTCTTCGAAACTTACAACTCACGATATCAAATTTTAGGTAATTCATAAAAAAAGGTCAGAGAGCCAAGTCAAAGTAGAAGTAATTGTCGCTATGACAGACGAATCTGCAGTTCTTTATCTGATGGCTTTAATTCTAGTCGGATCTAGTTGGAGTCATCGGATGCAAACTCATTAACTCTTATCGCTTGCATCTTAGCAATTATCATGATGATGTAGTAAGAGTTGCAGGCAATTAAATACTTTTAGTTTAAGTGTTCGCGCAAAATCAAAGTTAATTATTATATGAAATAGTTTCTTTCTACTGGTGGCATCTTCTTAAATAAGCTTGTTGATTGAAGCTTCAATAGACTGTATGTGGCAAGTAAATTCGAAAAAATGGAAACATTGAGACGACAATTAAACATGACATAAGTTCATGTTACAAAGGATACATATCGCTGTAACCCTTAAAGAAGCCTGTGAAGTGATATTCCGGGAGCCCGCGGCAGTGAGAAATGATCAATATGCTTATCATTCAAAGCACAATGTAGCACCTCGAGACCTTCTAATGTAGAGGGCGCTTAAAACATGCAAAAAAAACTTATTTGTTCGTCGCTGATCTTTGGTAGGGTACTTAATTAACATCAGATAATGTCAAAAAAGGACGCTTACAACTATTTATCGGGACAAAATACCGCTTATAAGCGCTCAAAGGTGCAAAAGTTCGACCATCTAGTCCAGTAAATGAAGAGGTTTTACACTACAAAAGGTCGGGTAGTTCTGTATTGTTGATATGATGTTTGAAATGCCCGATAGATACAAAAAAAAAAAAAATCACAACCACGCCCTCTCCGCCCTATCACAATCAGGTAAACAATGACTGAAAATCGGGATTTTTTTCACTCTTTGGCAAAATAACTCAATACACCAACTTGTAAAAAATAAAATTTCCTACTTTTTGGGTACTTTTTTAAATATTGAGTTTTTTTCTTGTAAAGCGCGATAACTTCGCAACTGTTGGATTGAGCTCCAAAGTCCTCATAATCAATCTTAAATATATTAAATTTAATTACTTAAATAATTCCATACTCTACTTTTTATTTTATGGCCGGTACAACTGAATGGGGGTTAATTAAATAAATTGCACGACTGGATCGCACGTACTTACTCTTATGTGCGATCACAGCTTCGAATAAAATTTGAAAAATATTAAAGGAACTTCAACAATTTTATTCGCCATTTTTTAAACGCCAATTCTTTTTTCTTTAGAAAATGTGTAAGTGTGATTTTTTTTAATAGTAGGAACAGTTTTTAAATATAACGGTTTTTATTGAACAACTTTTTTTAAAAAATAAAAAGAAATTATTCAAGAATTCAAATTTTAACACAAAAATTACTTACATTTATAACAAAAGTAAGAAAAAATTCAAATACCCGTTTTCAAAATATCGATTTTTCAAAAATGAAATTTAAAAAAAATTATTAAAAATACAAAAAAAAGTAATTCGAAAATATTTTTTATGTCGAATTGCTTTGGCTATCTACATCTTCCTGAATATCAAATTTGATTGTTACCGCTTAAGTAGTTCTCGAGAAAGTCGAAAAAAAATGGGGGGTACAATTTTTAGCCCACCAACTTACATTTTTTCACCAGTATATATACTAAAACTACAACAGCGCACTAATGTTTTTCGTTAAAATTCTTGGAGCCGTTTTCGCGAAAAATAAGCTTTTATCTAACGGTTATATGACGGTACCCTTAATATTTGAGCTAAAAAAAATTTTAAAAAAACCGTAAGTTCTAAATTTGAAGATGATTGGTTCAACCGTTAAGCCTGTGGTTCAATAGACATCCGTACAGACATCCGAGGCAGACTGACAGAATTTTGCCAGTAACTCAAATATGTTTTTCTATCATCGTAATGTCATGTTTGATTGTTACCTCAAAATGTTTAATTTGCACGAATGCATAACTTGCATTATAGTACCTATAATCGCAAGTAAAAATATGGATAAAAATTTAATTTCAATGAAATGCCGTGATAGTCCAGTCCAACATGTAGTTTGAGGTCGACAAAAATCGGAACTTATTGAAACTTTGAGATTATGTTTAAGGACAGTTAATTAATATTTTCCCAAAATTTGGATTTCGATATGGATGAGAAAGAAATGCAAATGTTCGCCTATTCTTTGGTTTTTCATTGATATTTTTTTTTGTTGCTTACGTCCTACGTTAAAAACCTTCAGGTATATTTTGTAGAGCAAATAATTTCCTACAATATCCAAACATGATAGTATGTCAATTCGTTACCAATATATTGCCCTTCGAAGCAAATTTTTAAAATTTCCCTTAAAAAAAAACACCTCATTTTTTCTGCTATACGTTATACTTGAATTATGATCAAATGTCCCTGTAATTACGATTCCTGGATAAAACCACAAGCTTTTGACACCCTTAATATTTACATCCTAGCCGCTCCCCTCCTTGTTTTTGTATAATTACATTAATATTTCCCGCAAAACTGCCTGCGATAATTATATAGTGGGAGAGGAGGAAATCGATCCGGAAAGTAACTACAACCAATACCAACAAGATGTGAACATGGTTGGTTTTCATCAGAATTTTGATTGGCGGGGGAGGGATGGGCTGCGAAAAATTCCATCGCTGTTAGTTCTAAGTTAAAAGTTTTTGAAAGATCTACTTATATATAAAAATCCGCCGGCCCAGACAGTATTCCTGATAATATTCTAAAGAGGTGTCCTTTAACACTGGCTGGTTTTTCCTTCTTTCCTTTCCTCCTGCTTCCTCTTTCCAAGTTGATGGAAAACTAGCCTATCCCTCAAACTATCGACCAACTGCAGTTAAATTCCTTTCATGGGAAAGCTGACTGACTTTTTAGCTGAAGAAATATCTTGACGATGGAAAGCTTTTATATCACCGGCAGAACAGCTTTCAAAGCAACAGGACCATTGCTGATGTGATGGTATATCTCACCGAAAAATGGAATCAATATATATATCGTTTTGGAGAAATAAGATTTTGGCACTTGATATTTCGAAAGTTGATCGAGTTTGGCACTAAGCTTTTTAATCGAAATTGCGTGCATTTTGATTCGAAGAAACTCTCATTCTTAGATTAGTAATAACTTTTATGATTGCTGAATATAAATAGCGTTGGAGGGATTCAAGTCTGATATTCACAAAATAAACGTGGATCCGTTCTCTCCCGGTCTTTCTTTCTTATATTCATCGACGACTCTTTTCTGAAACATTTAATCGAATTTTTTTTAAGACGACAGTATCTCAGTGTTTTATATTCGTTTCCAGATTCTCAACCATGCTTGAATATATTTCTCATTTTTGGGCAGATGCTTCTAAAACACACTAGAGTTTTTTTGCATAAAATCCAAAAAGAAACTTTGAACTGCGGGCGGCAGTGGTGCAGCAAATGAGGTGGTTGCTTGCTAACCCAGAGATCCTCAGTTCGATACTCGGATTGGGAAGTAATTTTTTTAACTCCAAGTGCATGCTAGAGCCGCCATTATATTCACACTTCTGGAATTCCCATATTATTTTACCACTGAGCCCAACCTAGGACGTACTGTTAAGAACAGAGATTCTTTTTTAGGTCGAGCCAAAGCAATGTTGAACCCTTTTCTAGGATCCAGTTTTTCCTCCAATTTTCATCTGAAGAACTTTAAAACTTATGTGCATAGACATCTCTTTTTACATCCTTCCTATTATCCTTTTTGTTTTAATATTGTTCAAACATTTTAAGGATATGAAACCCCCATTTCGCAATAGCAAGTTAAATAATAATTTCATTAAATTAAAACCGGGCCCAATTAAATTAAAAGCTCCAAATTCTTGGTTTATTTAACCCGAATGTATGCATATTCATTACATTCTTACCTAACAGAATTGTACCCTTCTTATATTTATATCAAAAAACCACTATTAAGTTCTTTTGTATCACTTGAATTGAATTAAAAAAAATTAGTACGTTAAATATTTTGTAAGTTGCTGTCTCGACAGCATTTTCTTACACAATCTCGATGACTTGAAGTAAACAATAATGGAAAACCCCAACCAAGACAGCTCAATGTCTGTTGACCAAAAAATAAAAATAAAAATAACATAAAAGCCTCAGTTTTGTAAACAGCTTCAGCTGTATCTTATACGTAGTCACTCAAAAGATATATCTTAATCGAAGTACTTCATCTTTTTGGCATAACATATTCTATGCGGTCTTCACACTTTTACCTTCTACGTCTACATCGTCGTCTTAAAACCACAAACAGTCACACCGACAACCCTACGACGATGAAGGCAACAAAAATAAGGCAAAACCGAATGAAAAAAATCTGGTAACACTGTACGATAAAGAGCACTGCAATCTATCACACGGTTTATTTGTGTGCATACGTGTGCTCTATGCGCTCCAATAAAGTTGGCACCACATTCCTCGAGCTCAGTTTGCAGCCGAGTTGAATAGACCCTCTAGATTCGTTGCACCAACAACCCGATGACTAGATGATGATGCTGGCGATGAATGCACCACCCCACCACATCGTCGCCTCCGCCACACTGTTGGCACACCCAGCAATCTATTTTTTTTTTGCATAATATCTCAAGGTGAATGCATTTGATGGAGCAGTAGATACATATATGTAATTCTGAGGTTTTCTATCTTTTACTCCGCGCAAATGGGCTGCGCTAACTCCCACTTTAAATAACTCAAGCGAAGAGCAATCGAGGCAAAAATTCCTTTCCCGTCAGTCGTCGTCGTCGTTGTGTCCGTCGATAAGAAATGCATTTGAAGAATTCGTTCCGTCTTTTGAATTTCCTTTGGCAATCTGCAAGCAGAAGCAACTCAGCACACCCTGTGTATCTTTTGCAAGAACCAAGTATCTATGCGCCTTGTGATGATGCCTGTGCAATTATTGACGATGACGGTAAATGACTTGTTGCGGTAGAAATATGTGCAACCCACCAACAACATGGTGAAGAGTGTGCAGAATAAGAAAACCTTTGGTATGCAGATCTGGAGCAGAATATGAAGAATGTGGTGTGCAGAGCAAACATGAAGTTGGCTTTGACAACTGGCTTGACCGCATGGTTAATGGTCTGGCGATTGATGTGACATAATACGAGTGAACACAGAGTGGAAGACGCAAATCACGTCGTCGTCATTCCGTCCGCCAGACATATAATTCCTCCACTTTGCAACGCTGCGCTGCACGGAATGTGGCCAGTTGAAAGACCTGCCATTTAAAGAACAATAGATTTGGTGTGACACACTAAACCCTAGGAGGGCTTGCCTTGTTTGGTTAAATAAGTATAGAGCTGGTAAAACAGTTATACGATTGAAGGAGTTAAGGGGTATAATTTTACAATTAACCATTTAAATTGGTTTAAGAAAGCCATTAAAGGAGGGGCTGTTTCTGGTAAGCCATTAGATTAAACTGGTTGTTGAAACGAAAATTATAGCCAAATCGTGTTCTTTGACTTTCAATTTTGTAAAGCGTTAGAAGCTTGATTGGACTTTCTACACCCAGAGGAGTATTGAGATCTGTGTTTATCAAAATAGGTTGTCTGTTTTTTTTCACGATAACCAATATCGAAATCGATTTTTCACAAACGGTAATAAAACTTTTTCTCTTTACTGCTTTTTAAGGTGGGTTAGTTTTATCATAAAAATATCATAAAGATGCTTCCCATGACAGCAGCAGTGACAAAGCAAGGTCGAATAAGAAGCACCAACAAAAAGAATACCATATTGCTGAGCAACTTAGCAACATGTTGTTTGTCTGTATTTATGAATATTGTTCTATGGCCTAAACGACTGAACCGATTTTAAACAAATTTTGTACGTGTTTGACCATTTAGGGTTATGAAGTATATATTTAAAACAACTAAGTTGCCAAATAATTTTTTCATAACAATATTTTATTTCTATTTATAATTAATTTAAAAAAAATAAAGTTTTTAATAGTTTTAAGACTAGTTAAGATTTTTTTTTTATTTAATGATCAGCATCGTTTGGAATGGTGGTCTTAAAAGATTTTGTTTTAATCGTATAAAGTGTTTCTAAATACTAATTATTTTTTATCAAAGAATTTGCATTTAAATTGCACATAAGAGCAAGAGCTGTACAGTCGTGCCCGTTTTTACTGCGGATATAGGCAATAAACAGGCAAGTTTAGGATTTGTCAGATATATTCGAGGTAATGGTCACACAACACATTACGATGATGCTAGACTCAGATAATGGGTGACTATTCAAAAATATATCTTGTTCCGAGTTTGAAGTTTTTACACAAAATTTAATGATGGCTTACGTTAAATATCTGTTACATCATAATGAACAGTGTTCTTGCATATAAGGCAACTACAACGAACTTACTCTTTACTAGGAATAAGCTAGTCATCAACGTCAAAGTGCTTTTCAAATCACCTGAATAGCTTAACAGAAGATCGAAAGTTATGAACGAATGTGTCAAATGTTTGTGAAATACTTAATAGATCACCACAAAAATGAAACCGGCTTACTGAAAAATTCTCTAATCTAAGTTTATACATCTAACACTGCTTATCTACAAGCAAGTGCTTAAATCTGTATGGACGTACGAAATAAAATGGTTTTAACCAAAGCAAATATATGTAGATTAACAGTGCGCCATATCATAGCACAGCTCTCAGAGCAATTGTTAATCCTCCATGGAACATACGAAATAGTGATTTATACTCAGAGACTTGTGTGTAGAAGCTACCGAAAAAGAAATAAAATCTAATTAACAGCCTGTTTCTACTACAAACTAAGACCAAGACCGTTCGACTAAGCGTTAAAAGGCGCACATGCGCTAGTAAATGCGTTATCTGCAGGTCCCTTCGATGGAGAGCTCCCTGCCTAACGTATTTATAACTTATTCAAAAGCACAATTAATTGCCAAACTTTGATCTTAGCGATGTCCAACTCTTCAAATCGCCGTGGAATTGACTGTTCTGTTGTTTTGTAATAGACGTTTGAACGAAAGCAATATTCTTGACACTTCGACCAAGTCGTCAGATATTCCGTTGGTAAGGGAACAACTTGCAGTAAAAATATAAAATTAAATTAGTCACACTATAAGTTTTTATACTCAATCTTTAAGACGCCTATATCTCATTATGTATAGAGCCTAGGTGAATATGTTTTGGATTGTCAGATAGGTTTTAAGTCCAACTACTCAGCCCATATGCCACAAATTACTTCAAATAATAACTGCGCCTCCAGGAGCGCATGTCAGAAAATACATTTTTTCACTCAAGCCTTCACATGCCTATATCTCGTTACATAGACATAAAAAAAAGTCGAGGGAAAATAATTATTACACCACCAGGAGTGAAATGTGTGGAAGGTTCTTCATTCGCACCCGACTCTCTCCCTTTTAATAGCTAATAACTCCTAAACCGTTGGTGCTATCGGCACCAGATTTACACCGAACGGCGTGCCTTCTGTCTGGCTTATATTTTCAACTAAGCGGAATTCAATTATACAGCTTTTATATGCACTTTTTCTATGGTAGAGTTTATTTACAAAAATATTTGAGAAAAATCGAAAAATGTGGAAAATTGGCCCAAATTTGACCTTTTAGGGGTACCTTTTACCCTCCCTCCCATTAGCACAGCCCTGCCGAGGGGGGAAACTTAAGATATTCGTATTGAGCCACAAACAAAGCCATCGCAACAAGAAATTCATTTGTTGAAATAATTTTCGATTTGAATGTTTAACGCTACTGGCCTAAAACCCCTCTGAGGAATACGAACAGAACCTCACATACCAAATGTGAAGATAATCACTTTAGCAGTTAAGCTGCAGACTTATGCATGCAGGCGAAAGGACAGACAGACTGAATGTTTGTACTAACTAAATTACGTCATAAAATAAATTATATTATACTGTCACACAGTAGAAGGTTTTTGAATGAAGAACAACAACTTGTGTGTACTACCAACCCGATCATTATGTTTCTCTATCATCGCAAGTCATGTTTGATTATTATTTCCATTTTAATTTTATATGCAAGAATCCTTAAGTTATCTATTTTCCAGTACCTCTATCACAAGCAAAAATAAAAAATCTTTTTGTATGGGGTTACTATGGCGTATGCGCAATTTTTTTTTATATTAATTTAAACTCACCCTACGCATCAATTAACGTGACTAAAGTAAATAAACTTTTTTTTTATTAAAAAAGTTTTGTTTCATTTACATAAAAAAAAATTCAACATGTTTTTACCTAAAAAGTATGTTCAATAAAACATAGAACGTAAGTAAACTCCAGCAGAAAAAAAAACATTTCATTAACTCTACGCTCTGCTGCTTTCATCAATCTTTTGACAGATGACAGCTTGTAATCATTTCTAACACAACGCACAATAATAAAAATAAAAATCTAAATCTAATTATAGCTCACCATATCATGTATCTCCATGAGAATTAAGCACATTTTATGTTTACCTTTATTTTACAAGCCGAGCATGGCATGGCGTCAGCATCAACGCAAAGCTTGTAATAAAACCACGAGGTACTAACTAATAAAAAAAAACACAAATTAACATCACAAATTCGATGTGCACGATGCTGCGATAGAGATCACCAAGAATTGAATCCGAATCCGAATACATGTGGCTGTCAAGGAACCTATGTTCGGTTATGATGGATTTTGAGGTTTTAATTCTGCTTACCGACTCGGTATGGCAGTTCGATTTGAGTGTTTTTGTTTTGTCTCGAATTGATTTTTAAAACAACATCATTCCCTCTGCTCGAGTATGACCTTTGCATTGAAAGCTATCGGATGGATGAATGAGAGTTGAATCTAATTAAATAATTTAATTTATCTGTTGGATTGTTTGTTGTTGTTGTTATTGTTTTAAGTTGCAATGGCGCGCTTATTAATTGCCACCGAAGCATTTAACGTGGGAAATTGGAAAATGAATTTGAAATCAATCGAAGTTATGTGTGTGTGTTTGTGTTTTATGGGAAAATTGAGGTGAAACTTGACTGTTATGGAATGTAGCAATTTTAGTTGCCGTATTAGTCGAAAGTAATGTCGGATGATGAGTGTGCGAAGACTTTAAACTCGATTAATGGAATTGAGTTTTATACGAGTTGAAAGCTATAAAGAAGTCTCATATTAAACTGAGAAATCAACAAAGTTTTCACTTAATTGGGTGCGAGGGTCAAGGTTGGAGAATTTGAAACGACTTTGTACATAAGCGATTGACGTCTTTTTAGGGTTACAAGTGTCGTTTTTTTGTTAGAAAGACAGAAGAATATGTAGGTTCATTCATTCATATTTTTGTTTGTAAGTTATTTTAAATAATGTCATTTTTTCTTCCATACAATGCAAATATTGAAAATATTTTTTTTCCATATTTGATATTTCTATAATTTCCGTGTTCAAAAGCGGGTACCCAATAATTGAAATGTTAGAACACACCTTCCAAGCGGGTGTGGTAAAATATTTTTTTCATTTCCGGAGGAGGAACATTTTTCAAAATTGTTGGATATGTTAAATAATTTGTTAGTGGTTGGGTGCTGTATGAATAGGGTAGATACTGATCGGCGTCAACCAGGCGATGCACAGTGTTGTAACTATCTCGTACGCATCAATTGTGCTTATTTTACCTCTTCACGGTAACCACCGGGTACTGGTCTGTCCATCCGGACATTCCTGCTTTACTTATAAGCGCGAGTGTTGAACACATAAAAAAGTATCAACACTATAATGCACTGCTTTAATGACAGATCTGATCAAAAGTGACAAAAATGAAGTGAGGATAGCAATATCTAAACTAATAACAAAAACGGACTACCACCGAACTTTTTAAAGCGGCCGGAGATGAACTGGTGGATTGCATATACCAACTCATCTCTAAAGTTTGGTCAGAAAAAAGTAGGCCTGATGAATGGAACCTCAGCATCGTTTGCCCGATCCACAAGAAAGGAGACCCTCTAAACTGCACCAACTATAGAGGAATAAGTCTCCTGAATATCGCCTACAAGATCCTCTCTGCCGTATACTATGTGAATGCCTGAAACCATTCGTCAGCAACCTGATTGGCCCTTATCAGTGTGGTTTCAGACCAGGAAAGTCCATAATCGATTAGATGTTGACGCTACGGCCGATCCTGGAAACTACCCAAGAATTCCAAATCGATACCCACCACCTCTTAATCGAGTTTAAGGCCGCGTACGATAACATTTATAGAGACGAGCTATGAAGAGCCATGTCTGGTTTTGGCATCTCCACAAAACTCGTCCGACTGTGTAGGATGACGATGGAGAAATCTCGCTGCTCCGTCAAGGTTTGTACTGACCTCACAGAAGCTTTTGACGTCAAAAAAGGATTCCGACAAGGTGATGCGCTATCGTGCGATTTCTTGAAAAAATTATAAGAAACTCGCAAGTTAATTGTAGTGGGACAATTTTTTTCAAGTCTGTGCAATTGTTAGCATACGCTGATGACATAGACATCATTGGCAGAACTCGGCGAGCTGTCACTGGAACCTTTGCTAGCATTGAAGCTGAAGCGGCTACGATGGGACTAGCAGTCAATGAGGCGAAGTACCTGTTGTCAACAAAAAGGGACACACAACACCGGCGGATTGGACAAAACATCACAATAGGCAGGTAGTTAGGGACTTTGTTTACCTAGGATCCGCTATAACATCTGACGACAACAACTCGTCAGAAATAAAGCGAAGAATTACTCTTGCTAATCGCTGTTTCTATGGGCTAGAAAGGTAATTGAGTAGCAAAGCCCTCTCTCGAAAGACAAAGGAGAGTCTGTATAAGACCCTAATCATCCCAGTCCTGCTCTATGGCGTCGAGGCATGGACTCTATCTAAAGCGGATGAAGATATTCTTAGTCGTTTCGACCTTAAGATTCTTAGGAAGATTTTTGGCCCTAATTGCGTTAATGGAGAAGGTTCAACCAAGAACTATACGAGCTGTACAACGATATTGACCTGGACCAGGAAGAAAAAGCAGTGAGGCAAGGCACTGGGTCTTGTGAATAAAAAAAGTTAAAGTTATTTGTAGAGGAAGCTAAAGCTAACTAGTCATGGCTTTTGCTAGTAGCTTAAGCTAGACTGCTCTAGCTTTAGCTTTATTACTTAATAGCTTAAGCTGCGAGATTCTAGATTAAGCTTCGCATTTTCAGCTTTTGTTTGTTTATTCACATGTCTTGGATTAGGTAGCTTTAGCTAAAACTGATCCTACTCATACTACAAATGTGAATGTTTGTATGTTTGTTTCCCAATAACACCTCAACCGCTTAACGGATTTGGGTGAAATTTAGTAGGCATATAGATAATATGCTGGATTGAAACATAAGCTACTTTTTATCTAGGAAAAAATAATCAAATACAGCATTACTAGAGGACTGTTTGTTATTCTTTCATACCGCAAAGACTACTCGAATTTGTGAAGTTGTTAGACAAAAAAGTTACAGGATTCACTATACCATAGAGATATAGAAATTTAGAGATATAGAGATACAGAGATAAAGAGTTACAGAGATATACAGATATAGAGATACCTATATCACCTTGATTAGAAAAATGGTACTCACCATCTAAATAAAAATAAATTATAATTTGACGGAAAACCTTATTTAACGAAAACGCTTAAGATATGAATAGACTTTATTAGGTAATATAAAAATTCACTCATCCAATATTTGATTACAAAGCCATTTACAACCTGGTTAAGAACCTTCGAAAATATTGAGTAAAATGTATTAGAATGTGTTGTATATTTGTATTAGTATATTTGTCTGAAGTCTGATATGCTTCCATGCCGAAACAAGTGCACGATTTGTGAAGTTTGATAGACGGAAGAGTTACATGATTCATTATGCTACACAGGCTACTTTTATTCTGAATAATTTTAGCGAATTATGATTTAAATAATACCAATAACTTGAGCTTTAGCTTTTTTTTATTCACAAGACCCACTGACATTTACACATTCGTAGTGCGTCTACAGAAAAAAACCTTGTACTTAACTGAGCGTCCGCAGTTGAAATTAAGGGCAAGCTTATCGGCTTTTCTATTGTTGCAAGATGGCGGGGGGAATGAAACTGGCTGATAGTTACATATGTCGTCAGCATAACAATTTAACTATAAAGACGTTCATTAAGATCATCCTATATTTAAATTTAATCATCGAATTTTTTTTTCCGTTTGAAAGGCCGATCAACCGATGACGCCGCCTGCTCAAAATCTGCACCAAACAGAAGCTGGTTCGGGATGCATTTAACGTTCTTGGATCACATTTAGTGGTATCATCCCAAATCAATAACTTTGTTATTTGACGTACCCATTCATATAGAAAGGGGCTTCATCGCTGACGATTTAATTTCGATTTTAGTCTCGCAACTGCTGTAAACGAAAACACTTCGATGTCTATGGTCGTTTATCCTCAGCTCTTGGGTCGAATGTATTTTTTTTACGGGTGTAGGCCCAAATCGGAAGAACGCAGCGTGATATCAGTAGCGCTTTTGTGAGTATTGAGACGCAAGCGGCAAAGATGGGTTTAGCAGTCAATGAGGGCAAAACCAAGTATATGCTGTCATCAAGAAGAGACACCCAACATCGACGTCTTGGACAAAACATCATCATATACAGCTATAACTTGGAGGTAGTTAGGGACTTTGTCTACCTGGGCTCCGTTATTAACTCAGACAACAACACCAGCGCTGAAATCAAACGAAGAATAACTCTTGCCAATAGCTGCTTCTTTGGGCTTAGAAGGCAATTGAGTAGCAAAGCCCTCTCTCGGGAAACTTAACTGTCCCTTTATAAGAACCTCATCATCCGAAAATCTTCGAATCCACCCCAGGAAGACCGAGATTCAGGTGGCGCACACAAGTGGAAGAGGACCTCAACCGAAATTCGGAGTCGGTGAGCGCAACTTTAAGAGCGTTAAATTGTTGAATTTCATCACAAAATCATCTTCGCGTCATGATTACCGATTATTTTTGGCCCGAATTGGAAGATATGGACTTGAACGACATCTGGTTTCAACAGGATGGTGCCACAGCCACACAAGAGTAAGTTTGAGGGTGGTAGCTCAAGAAATGGACCAGTCGTTCGTGCGATTTAACGCCTCTAGACTATTGTCTTTGGGGCTACGTTAAGTCATTGGTTTATGCAAACAAGCCGACGACGTTGAAAGAGCCAACATTGAATGCGAAATAGCGGCCGTTTCGGCCAAAATGTGCGGGTCCAACGAATCGACCGCTACAAACGCGTCCGCGGTGGCCATATGAACGAAGTCGAGTTCCATTCATAAATGTTTTGATTGTACTTCAAGGCGATACAAAGTTTTTGAAATATCTCAAACGGTTTGCGTTTTATTTAAAAAAAAGTTGTCAAGTCCTTGTGTTGCTGGGCCAATACTTTTGTTTTGTGTTTTACTTCTCACCCTGATAAGTATACCATTAGTGCCCAAAAGCTGTCTTCCAATTATGTTGAAAATATGTATTCAGCGCCTTTCTAACCACCATCGGCCTTCTGGTAATCTCCTTTTCTTAGTGATTTGGAGTTCGAACTTCCAAATGAGCAGGACCTTACCTTACCTTAGGTGGCGCTACAGTCCGGGGTGGACCTAGGCCCAACAAGCTTCTCCAGCCAGCTCGGTCCCTAGCTGGCTGTCTTCAGTTTCGCACGTGGAGTCGGTTGAGGTCCTCTTCCACTTGTGTGCGCCACCTGAGTCTCGGTCTTCCTCTACTGCGCCGTCCCTCTGGGGTGGATTCGAGGATTTTCTGGTCCGGAGCATTAATGTCCATCCGGTCTATATGACCCAGCCATCTGAGACGTTGAATTTTTACTCTTTTGGCTAGGTCTGTGTCGCTGTACAGCCGGTAAAATTCTTCATTGTATCTTCTTCTCCACTCTCTGTTTAATGAGCAGGAAATGGAATCATTTTGACCAGCGCGGCGGCGATTATGACATAGAATCTCTGAAAGCCATGGCGAAATGATGTTTCGAAGCTCTTTTATCTACATAGATCGGTAGTTGGCTGAATACTCTCATTTAATAACTGCAAAACGTAACGTAAAGTAACGTATCGTTCTTTCTATCTCCTGAGGATTTTTCAACACTAATATCATACACTCCATTTATATTTTTTCGTTTGGGTGCTTTCAAAATATTGAAATACTAAATTCCGATTAATTCAAGCTTCAAGCACTCTTAACAAACATCATTTCTACAAAACCCCGTTTGCAAGCTTGATTGAAACAAACGCCCAATTATTGCATAATTTACTCACAAACGAGTAAGCAAGCATATGCTTTGGGATTAGCATTATGTTTTCAATTCATCGATTCAAGCCCAACAAGCTGCTTGCTGCTTACCTTCCATAACGACCTTCATCCGCTCAATGGCATAGAATTTGAATTTATTTTTCCAAAACCCAAAAAAAACCCTCCTAATCGTCGGTCGCAGATTTTGCAATCAATACTCCATTTGGAAGCAACAGTCTTGCAGAGAATATATTCCTCACCACGGAACCACGTTCAACCTCCTCCTCCCCTTTTAAATTCGCCTTCATTCATCTTCATTGCTCTTATTGTATTCACCCGTCCGTCCCACCACATCCCTCCCCACATGTTGGGATAATTTTATGTACAATTTTCCACTTGGACGAATTTTTTGTGCACATTCCCTGAACGAGTAACTTTTTTTCATCATAACCATTTCGTCGTTGTTCGGATGGATGTTGCAGTTTGGCGGGAAATTTGGGTCAAGTCAATTGGAAATTGCACCGGCCTCTGATGACGATCGATGAGCACTTGTTAAGCAAAGGCTGTTGAAAGAGGCGGAATGGTATGTTTAAGGGGGCGCAGCAGCCTTCTACTCACAAAAAAAGGGTGAAATATATATGAAATGATTGTTATTATTATTATTTACGAGGAGAAAATGCAAAATGGCTGGAAGACTATCAGTTGAAAGGTCCATGGCTACAAGAAAGTGCACTTGTTTTGACAGCAACATCCACCGAAACCGTATCGATCGTAGTCGTGTCGATATTAATTTACGAATTTCTCTCCTTCCATCATCCCCCTGGTCAACTATCGTTTACAGATTTATTATAAATTATGGAAAATAAATTTTCCAATTGATTATAAAGTGAGGATGGTATCTGGGAACTGACACATATCACTATCATCATATATGTTGCCAGTGATGGGTATTTAATTGGCAACATTTGTTGCCAATAAAAACACCATTTGTGTATCATCATCGGCAGTTTTTGCCGTCTTTGGGGCAATTTCGATGAAGAATGTGGATTAATTGGAGTTTGTTTTTGATGGTGTTGGTGGTGGCGGTGTTTTTCTGAGCCATGGCGGAAGAAATGTACACTCGGAAGAAAAAATTTATAGCACAAGCACTGGGTGGTCGGAAATTGCTGTAATTTGAATGGTGTTGAGAAAAAAAAACAAGAATTGTTGGTAAACAAAAAAAATTATTTGGCTCACATATTCATATTCATATTTTTTTTTACAAAAGTTACGCAACATTTAATGAAGACAAAAAGACACATGGAATTCCTTCCTGGATTGCATGAGCAACTTTACAACCAATAATTTGTAAGTTTGTTGAAGATAATTTGAGGCTCACGATAAAAAAGCGGTTTTAACACGTAACAAATAGTTTTTTTTTTGTATTACGAATTGAGATATGTAATGCAACTACAACAGCTGTAACTGGTTCTTGAAAATTGACGAACAAATGTCTTAAACAGATGTTAATTAAGTTAGTTACCAAAGTCGCAGATAACTTTATATTTGACTGTGCACATTTATACACGTAACAGTTTCCAGAACATCTTTTATATACTTGTTAACCACTTTCAGGATTTTGACAAAATTTAAGGTTTGTTTGTTGAAGGTTCTAACTGATTTTTTATTTATTTAAATCTTAATTGCACAATTTAAATATATATGGCTTAAGATAAAATCTTACTAATGAAAATATTATAATTTGCATTAAACTGATATCACAAGTTTATACATTTTAGAGGAAAAGTTACTAAAAAACCTTCATTACCCATAAATTTGTAATTTTTCACATAAAGAGAGAAGTGGGGAAAGAAACAAACACCTTAAAAACACTTTAAGTTGCTAAGTTTGAGATCCAACGTGAAATCCGTGCTACTATATATTTTTTTTTATAACTAACGCGCGCACAAAGGACTATTTGTTTCCCTTTTAATGTAGAACACACTGCGTGGGCATTAGAAATAAAGGGAGGGGAGAGATAAGAGGTGTCGATTAACATTGGTTTTGAATGCTTGCAGATCAAATTGGCATGGGAAAATCTCGCCGGGTAAACTATTCCAAGTTCGTGTTATTCCCTTTATTTCACGGTACGTTCGAAATTGGGCTCAAGAGTGAACTGATGAGCATTTCTAGCGAGAGACGAGTATTACCGGAGAAACTTTTAAGGGGAGGAATGCAGCTGAATACTTCGAGTGAACATTTTTTTATAAAAGAAACGATAAAATAAGAAAAGACATGAAACATTGCGTCGGTGGTCGAGAGGAGCAATTGTTTCAGCGGCAGTTCTATTTCTTATGAATCTTAACGCTCGATTTTTTATTCTATCAAGCAGGTGAAGAGATGTTTGTGAAGCTCCTGCTCAAAGGTGGGAGTTATACTCGAGTTTAGGGCGTGTAAACGCTTTATTTTTTTTTTTTTTTTTTTATAATTAACGCGCGCACAAGGGATTATGTGTTTCCCTTTTAATGTAGAACACACTGCGCGGGCATTACGAAGATAGGGAGGGGAGAGATAGGAGGTGCCGATTAACATTGGTTTTGAATGTTTGCAGATCAAAATGGCAAGGGAAAATCCCGCCGGGTAAACTATTCCAGATTCGTGTCGTTCGGCTAAAAAAAGAATCCCTATATTTCACAGTACGTCCGAAATTAGGCTCAAGGGTGAACTGATGGCGAGGACGTGAATTATCGAACGAATATGAAAAGCTGAGGGTAGAGTCGTCAGCAAAACAGTTAAGTGGATTAGAAGTAACAGACAGAAGATCATTTATAAAAATGAGGAAAAGAGTCGGAGACAGAACAGAGCCCTGGGGCACACCAGCATTTATTTTATGGGAATCAGACTTGAATCCGTCCAATACAACTTGTATTGAACGGTCCAGAAGATAGCTTCTAATCCAACGAACAAGAGTATTATCGATCCCAAAAGCACGCATTTTCGATAAGAGAGCTTCATGCCAAACTCTTTCAAATGCCTTGGAGATATCAAGAGCAATAATCTTACTTTCACCAAAGCGATGTAAAGATTTGTTCCACTGTTCGGTGAGATATGCCATCAGATCACCAGTGGAACGGTTGCTGCGGAAGCCATACTGACGGTCATGGAGAAGCTTACGATCTTCGAGATATTCCTTAAGCTGACGGTTAATCAGTGTTTCCATGACAATTACAATTTTTATAATTTGTAGCCAGATCAGTAGGAGAAAAATACTTCTTAAACCGATACAGAATACAGCAAACAGTTAAGTGGATTAGAAAAAACAGACAGAAGATCATTTATAAAAACGAGGAAGAGTCGGGAAGAACAGAGCCCTTGGGCACACCAGCATTTTTTTTTTTTTGTGGGAATAAGACTTGAATCCGTCCAATACAACTTGTATTGAACGGTCCAGAAGGTAGCTTCTAATCCAACGAACAAGAGTATCATCGATCCCAAAAGCACGAATAGCTTCATGCCAAACTCTATCAAATGCCTTGGAGATATCAAGAGCAATAATCTTACTTTCACCAAAGCGATGTAAAGATTTGTTCCAGTGTTCGGTGAGATATGCCATCAGATCACCAGTCGAACGATTGCTGCGGAAGCCATACTGACGGTCATGGAAAAGCTTTCGATCTTCGAGATATTCCTTAAGCTGACGGTTAATCAGCGTTTCCATGACTTTAGAGAGGAGGGATGTTAGTGCTATAGGAGGATGGGAGGGTCACCTTTCTTAGGGACAGGCTGGGTAAATGCTGTTTTCCATCTTCTAGGAAAGATTCCAGAAGAGTAGGAGCGATTGAAAAGCTTACACAGTGGCTTTGCCAGTGTGGAAGAACACTTCTTCAGAAGGTAGAAGGTACCCGGGGGTATACCATCCGGCAGCGTGGAGCTGGCAGCTGAGCGGCGAGCAAGTTTGGCTTCTCTGAAGAGTAAACAATTGGTTTGTTATTGTCGATGAGCGTTGGAACCGAAGATATTGAGAAATTTTTAATATTTTGTATGCCTGTGAGATGTTGGAATGCTCTTACAACATCTCGAGTAAGTTGCAAGCCTTTGTCAACCGTTGTCTGCGTTACATTTTAAAGATCCGGTGGCCACAAATCATCTCCAACAACGATTTTTTTCTTGTTGACAAGTGTTGTGGTTTTTATTGTGTTAAAGAAAAGATTTTCACTTGTTAAAAAAGCATAGTTAAACAAGTGGTTTTTGACTAGTTGAATTGTTGTTCTGTTATAGGCCCCAGGATATGCCTTTCCAACAAATGAACTTTGTCTCTCTATCAATGAAGACCTCTAATAACTGACTGATGGTCTATTGGAAATAGAAAACTTGAATCCTCCTAAATCACCAGGTAATCTTAACTTATGGTTTAGAATTAAGATATTGTAAATTAATAGCAGTTGATCATTTTAGTAGCATTGGGTTTGTTCTATTCACCGTCATGCTTAAGAAAACTTTGGCATTTTATTTTTTCTTTAAAACGATATAACCCTCTTTTTACCTTAATATATTCGGATGTGATAGTCTATTAAGAAGTTGCACTTCCCTCAGCATATTTGGTCGATTTGCACGTAATTGATTCATCTTTAGTACCATAACTTCTCCAGTCGTTCGGTGTGTGACCTAAAAAAAAAAAAAAAAATATTTTCAATTAAATTCCTCAATAAACTCAACCAACATAAAAAAATACACGCAATACACTCAAGAATACAATAAAACCTCTCCTAACCTACTTAGAAGCCATAAATCGATTTCATCTCGTTCAACAATAAAGTCAGCTTTTATTCACCAAAACAAATAAAATAAAACCACGCATAGCTAAATAATAACAAGAAGGACCTAAAACCCATTTAAGATGAAGAGCAGGGTCTTTTGTATGAAGCCTGCCATGGAAGCCCATAAAAACGGCGCTACAGACTCAACATCATCAGCCAAGTTGCCTCCTCCAAGCACTTGTTTGAAAATTCTAAAAATAAACTTGAAATATTGATTTTTATTTTTATTTTGTATTTTTTTAATATCATGTCAATGAAGGCGTAGGATGTCAACGTTGTCTGTTGTCTGACTTTTTTTAAATCAAAACATATCCGTTTCAGCATTCAACTAGGAGAACGAAAAAGTTTAACAAACACAGGGCGGTCAGGAGTTTATGAAGCGAAAACTTTTGCCATGTGAGTCGGGTAACATGTTTCGCGTGGTTTCTCATTTTTTTTGGAACTGGAGGGAGGTCCTGGAGTTCTGTTTGTTTTTTTGGGATTTTTTGGCTCTGGCAAATGCATAGTCGACAGAGAGGCGCCGCTGGAAATATGATTTGAAGAAAATTGGCAATGCAACGATGACACTGTGCGTTTTTTTAATGCAATGCAGTCATAGAAATGGATTAAGTAATGTGTAGCCGGTCAGGGACGATGTATGAACTCTTATCGATTAAGAACACTTCCAGAACTTCAATTGAATGTTTGAAATAACATGGGGATATGTTATTATTGAAATTAAAATGGCGGCAACCCTAAGACATTTCTCCATTTCTGCTACGGTAATCCTGTGCAATGTTCGGCGGGATTTTACATTTTTCTTGATATTCTAAGACACATACAAATTCGAGAAAAACATTCTATAAGAGTCACTCAAGTCAGGTACATTCTTAAGGGAAATTAAATTTCCAGCTTAACAATGAAAAGGACGGAAGAATATAAGTTTCCAGAACCAAACATTTTTGTACTGATGGTATAGTGAATAGAGAAAAACGGAGCCTTGAAGCACACAATGATTTATTTTGTGAATAGCGGACTGAAAACCGTCTAAAACAACAATGCGGTCCGAAAGATATTAACTAATTCATCAATTTTCGATAAGAGAGATTGATTACAAACTCTATCAAAAGCTTTTGAAATATCAAGCGTAGTAATCTAGCTAATCGAGGCCTCTTCAAAACGATATAAAGATTTGTTCGACTGTCCAGTGAGATCCATCATATTACCAGTGCTAAGAAAACCATACTGTCGGTTAGTTAGAAGTTTTCGTTTCTCAAGGTATTTCTTAGTATAAGAGTTTATCAGCTGTGAACAGGAAAGTAGCAGTGATTTCACGGATATTGTTGAATGCTCTGTTCTTTTTGCTTCTGTTCTCCAAATTCAAAGGCCAAATCTTAAACTTTCTTAAGAGAGAGACAGCTATAGAAATTATTATTTACATTCATAAAACTTACGGTTAATTTATTTGTTGAAGATTGTAATCGATCAAAAAAGGTTGATCAAAGATTAGAAGTAAGGGGGTGTTTTTCTCACTAAGGCGTTGGTCTAATACACAAGATCGATGGCATATTGAACCAAAATGTGTACGTGGATATGTTAAAAAATAGGCACGACTGGGTTGGACTTACTTACTCGCTCTTATGTGCGTAATCGTATTGGAAGGCACAGAAACAAGTAAAATTCTTTTTGAAGAATTTTTTGATTGTTTTTTAAAAATACATATTGAAATAAAAAAAAAAAAAAAAATATAAAAATAGAAATAAATAAATTTAGAAATGAGGTACGCCATCAAACGTCTTAAATAACAAAGAATTTATGAAAAAAGTATTTCGAAAACTGTAGGACGAATTTTGATAAAATCCGGTTTTTTTATTTTTAGTTTTTTGAAAAAAATATTGTTTTTAAATTTTAGTATGCAGTTTTTTAGAGTTTATTAGTATACGTTTGATTATAAAATTAAAAATTAATTTTTTTTGATTAGTTTTAAAAATATTGATTTTTCAAAAAAAAAAATTCAAAAATTAATTTTTAATACAAAAAAAAGTTATTCAAAATTTTGATATGCAGAATTAATTTGGCTACTTAGATCTTCTCAAATATAAAAATTGACAGAAATCCATAAAGCCGTTACCGAGCAAGCCAAAAATTAAAGAACCGTTATATGAAAGGTCCCGTTAATAGACTTTTCCCGACCAACAAAAAAATTCTCAAAATTTTTCATCAAAATCGTTGCAGCCGTTTTCGAGAAAAATAAGCTTTTCCTAAACGGTCGTATGGCAAGTACCGTTATTTTTAGCTCTAAAAATAAAATTTCAATTTCCTCTCTGAGGATTGCCAAAACATAAACAAATACCAAATTTGAAGGCAATCGCTTAACCCGTTTAGGCTTCAGCTGATATACACCCGGACAGACAGACAGAAAGACAGACAGACGGACATTTTCATTTTTTGCCAATGACTTTTTTAGGCTTCTCTATGATCGTTATGTCATGTTTGATTGTTATCTCAAATTTTTGTACATATATATTCTCGAATCCTTAACCTGCCTTATAGTCCCTATAAGTAAAAATAAGTACCATTAACGTAGAGAAATATTACTATCTGAACTTAAAAAAGTGTCAAAACCACAATACTTAAGGGTTTGTAGTAAAAATGGAGTACGCCATCACACGTCTTGTATACTTATTTACTTACTTAGGAGACGCTACAGTTCGGGACGAAACTGGGCCTCAACCAAAATGCCTCTCCAGACAGCTCGGTCTTTGGCTAGCTGCCTCCAGTTTCGCACTCCAAATTGATTGAGATCGTCCTACACGTGAGGGGCCACTAAGACAAGGTCTTCCTTGACTGCGTCTACCCTCTGGGATGGAATCGAAAATCCTGCGGGTCTTCTTCGATACTCTGCTCCACCAAACCGAAACATTATTTTTGTAATAAATTTGCACGATTTGCAAACGTTGGCCAGGAGTAAGTCTATTCATTATAAAATGGTAAACCAAACTGAGCATAAATCAAGTGACAGCTGTCAAAAAGATAAGTCCGAAAAAAAGTATTGCCAGATTGAAAACCACACGTCTAAAAAACACCCTTTGCTTTTCTTTTAGATATTAATTTGTTTTGTTTAATTAATTGTGTAAATTCTGTCTTCATTCAATGAATCTTTAACAAAAATTTTTTTTCCGGAAATGGTTATTTTTCTTAGACAGAATTTCAGTGTTCAGAAGCAGAATTTTGCACATACAGAATTTTGACCATACATAAAAATTTATAAAAAAACAGAATTTTGAAAACCAAAATTTCGATCCACTCCCAACAAAAACACCAATCACATACATTAAAATTTCTCTCATTTATGACACTTGGAATTGTAACATTCTGTGAAATCTATACTGGTGCCCAAGCAAGGGCTATGAAATGTATACACGGGAAAAAATAAACAACCAGTTTAACAGTTTTGTTCTTAAGAATAATACATCAAGCACAAAAAATGACTTGTTTGCTGAATTTCATTTTTCTTTTCCTACTTCTTTAAGGATTAAACACAAGAAACGTATATCTACCCAACACCGTTAGGTTAAATAAACGTCCAATATCTTTATCGGAACTCTTTTTTTTCAATCAAACATTCGTCATGTGCGAGCAGAAAACTTAAATGTAACACAAAAGTCAACAAACAAGTCATTTGTAGAAAAAATATGTCAAACAACCTATGAAGATCAGGCGTATAGACTAATTCCTTGACTTAAATGATTTTAACCTTGGAAATACTGAAATATATTTTGTCGTCAGTGGTTCATTGATTTGCAATGGCTTGGCATACCTTAAAGACTTGCATGTGATACTGAATTAGACATATGAAGCTTACATCGTTCTCAATAACAAATAACACACACAAGGTGATGCATAAAGAGGCGCCTATTCAATTATATCTGCAACAACATGACTTATTGTCATATCGTTTAGCATTCAAGTCAATTGCGGTATCGGCAAATGGCAGCTAAATGAGCAAAAGTTGAAAGTATAATTGGATTTCGTAAAATATTTCCCCTTGATTCCGCCACAAATGCAGTCTGGGGAATTTTTAAAGAAAGTCTACCGAGAAATTAAAAAAAAAATTAAAATCAAACACCAGTTGTCTGGCAACATTTCAGAATGGACCACTTGTATCAGTAAGATCATAAAAACCAGAGAAATTTATGTAATATAATCGAGATGATACTATGAATTCATCTATCATTCCAAAACTGCAGAAAGACCCAAGCATCTAAGAGACAACACTTCCCAAGGATTTATGCCTAATCTTTGGTTTCATTTTACCAAACGGTCCAGCAACATGTTGCTTTCTCCGCATGCGACGGTATATAATTAAATTAGCGGTTTTTTTTTAGTTGCTTCTTCTTGGTTGGCCTGGACTATATCCTTAATATAAAATTATGGCTTCGCGTTAAATGTTTTTGGCTGAATATAAATAGTTGTCAGGCTGAGGTGATTTAGTGGGTAAATTGTGATGTTTTTTTAGTTTTGCTGATATCGAAACCACCACAAGTGCTTGTAAGGCGATTAGTTTCGTGTGTTGTGGTTGAACAATTTTTTTTATTATTATTATTTTAGCTTGTCATAAATTGAATTTTAGTATATTTGTTTTAATTTGAAGGTAATTCAATAATTTAATTAGTGGGTAAGTAAAATTACAAATTCAAATGGGATATAAGTTAGGAAATAATATTTACTATGAGACACCTAGGAAAAGGAAACTCTGTATTAAGTTTCAGAAGCTTGTAATATCATTATGTGTATTGAGATTATTACAGCAAGACCTTCGGGAGTGCTGAATAGCCTTTAGAATGAGCTTGGGTGTTGTGGATTTAACGCCAAACAAAATGGCGTGATTGATTCAGAACATAATTTATTAATTATGTTAGAAATGACGTTTTCCTTGTTTAAACAAAAAAAATTATAAACGATTAATGGTGTTTTCCGCAAATTGAAAAATTTAAACGAAATGCTTACATTATTGGTTATCTAATTAATGTGACTTCAAGCTTCATGGTCTTCGGGGACACAGAAAGGACTTAATTTGATAACTTCAACTTTTTAAATGTTTTGATTGAACAAACATTTCAAACATTACATAAACATTAGTGACGAATTGTAAGCTCAAATTAGGCATTAATAATAAGGCCTAGCGATTTTTGGCGTCCTAGACGGCAAAGTTCGGCTAAGTAGGTAATAATAATCCTTTGTATTTTGGATAACTCCTCAAGAACAGTTCACATAGTAGGGACTAAGTATTGGTCTTCATTTCAATTCCTTAATAGCTCGATGCTTATCATAATAAGCTTATAATCCAGCCTTAGAAAAAGAAATTAGCCAGTTCATCGAGCTCTCAATAACATAATCATTTTATGTTCTCTTTGTAGGAATAAAATAAATGTGTTTCGTTGGGGTTACTTACTTAAGTTAAACGCAACTCAGCAACTAAGGCTCTAAGAATGTTTACCAATTTGATCGGAATGTCATTTTCAGTGATGACAGTTTTGCCTTAACGGCTTGGTCAACAAACAGAGTACCTATGTGTTAATGGTCATGTAAGAAACCTCATGTCCTTAAAATACACCAATTCATCATCTATATTTAATTACTGTATTGCATCATTGTGGTATGATTTTGTACCAACGGGAAGAGCTTTAAGCTTTTGTCACTCTGCGTTCGATGTTAAGCTTTTTAATGTTGAACAGAACTAGAATGATCGTTTTAGTTTAAAGTTTAGTCGCACGAAAGCAACCAAACGAGAAGGTTGAATAATAAAAATAAAAGCTTTTTTTTATAACTTTTTTCACTCATATATTGTTGTTTCACTTTTTTCAACAAAGACAACAGATAGTATCATAAATTGTTCGAGACAGTTTTCATGCCGTCATTGTCCTGTAGATTGGCTTCTTAGATGTGTGATTACACAGATCTAGACTAGGTTCTCTGTCTGCGC
Source organism: Platycheirus rosarum (assembly GCA_963971375.1). Lineage (NCBI taxonomy): Eukaryota > Metazoa > Arthropoda > Insecta > Diptera > Syrphidae > Platycheirus > Platycheirus rosarum. The sequence continues at coordinate 121,814,429 of OZ020509.1, read as the reverse complement.
GGTACTATAACATGTCAATCGGAATGGGATGTTGTTGTGGAGCTGTAGTTGTCTTCGGTTCGAACGCTCCAGTTAATAATATACCTAACCTACTGTTAGCTTCAAAGAAAAATCCGATTTATTGACAGAAGAACCTTCTTAAGAACACGTTAAGAAATGATATATAAAGATCTAGATTCTAGACACACATCCGCTAGTCTGAATAGTATCCCAATTATAATTTTAAAAAGCAAACCTGTGTCATCTTCTAGCTTCAGAAATATATTGGCGATATGGATTTCATTAACAATAGGTGCACGGGTCATCTGATGATTCAATTCACCGAAATGTGAAACCAGTCTTCATATGATTCTTGGGAAAATATGGATTATGGCACTCAGTACAAGAAATTTTGTCATAGTTTTAAGAGTGATATGTTGGGGTGCCGCAGGGCTCTGTTTTGTACCCAACTCTGTTTCTCACGTTCATTAATGACTTTACGTCAAAAAATGCTTATCGCTTTAAAAGTTTTGCTGAAAGCAGTCCTTTCAGCTTTCATATTTTTAGATTCAAAATATCTTTTCTTCAGATGTGTATGAGCAACGGCAACTGTTTTCTGAGACCGTGGCTTACGGGGAAGAGGAGGAGTTTTGAATGAGGATCGTTACTTCAAACACTTATGAGACGAACTTATGCGAAGAGAAATCAGAAATCCAACTACAACAACAATGAATGATCTGAATTTGTCACTGGTAGACAAACACAAAAGAATTCTGCAAGAGACAGTTAAGAAACTCATTAGTTCCATAAAGAATTGTTTAAAAGATGTATAGAAACAACAAAATGAAAGCCAAAATAAGTTCGGAAATTCAAAAAACTGTTCTACGAAAAGTAATATCGACGGATTTAATATCGAAAATCATTTTTCAGAAGTTCCGCAAAAAAGTCATTTGGAGCCACTACTGGTTCTGCTATTTATCAGTGACATAAAGATACACGTCTTTTGTTGCGGACGAGTTGAATTAGTTAATAACATCTAAGAACATTTGAAATACTAAACTGAAGACTAATGAACTGAAATAAGTTGAAAGAGCAAGTAATTTAATAAAGACAGGGTTGCAATAATCTTAAGAAAGAGCTGCGTAAAACAGAAAAACTGAAAGCCCTGTTCTTTTTTGATGAAGCTCAGCTGCTGTGTTTATGACATAGCTTAAATTGTCGAGATAGCTTAATAGTGAACTTGCTCACATAAGAGCTAGTTTATTGAGCTGATATGTGAGCTGAGCTGCACTTTTAGTTGTGTCATGAGCCAGGTTAGGTTGAGCCAAAATTGATTAACGTTATGAAAAAAAATATTCCATTTGAAGCAGAATAAAATATATTACACGTTAGATTGTTTACAGCTCAGCTCAACCAACAGCTTAGCTCAACCGACAGCTCAGCTCAGTTGTTGGGCTCAAAATTAAGCTAGCTCACGATCTAGGTCGCAAAATGGCCTGGTTAAAAGTGAGGTGAGCTGAAATGTTTTTTTGCGTTTTGCATCCCTTCTAATCTTAAATAAAAATTTTAATCAAGGGGAGTTTCGATTTCTGTATGAAAAATATTAATTTCAGAATATTGTAGTGAATTTTTTTTTTTTTTTTTTTTTTTAGAAAGTAGGTGTTACATTTTAACACAAACTTTACCATGCAAGGAAATTATAGGTATGGTATTTTCATGATCTATCTAAAAATTCAAAGTTTAGGAAAAATGATCAGAAAGAGGATTTACATAAGTAAAGAGTCAAGGGCGTTAAATCGCACGATCTTAGAGTGCAATTCACGGCTCCGTAACATGATACTATGCGGTTACCAAACGTTTTTTTCAATAAATCAATTGTGGCACGAACTGTGTGGCATGTTGCGCCGTCTTGTTGAAACCACAGCTCCTGCACATCATGGTTGTTCAATTGATGTACGAAAAAGTCAGTAATCCAGGCTCTATAGCGGACACCATTGACTGTAACGTTCTGGCCAGCATCGTTTTTAAAGAAGTACGGTCCAATTATTCCACCAACTCGTAAAGCACACCAAGCAGTCAGTGTGGATGTAACTGTGTCTCAACATACACTTCAGGATTATCATCACTCCAAATACGACAGTTTTGTTTATTGACATATCCATTCAACCAAAAGTGAGCTTCATCGCTAAACAAAATCGCTTAGGATCAATGGCAATCTTGTTTTGTGCCATTCACCGAATCTATGCTTTGCTAGGTGATCCCATGGCTTCAGTTCTTGCACGAGCTGGATATTGTAAGCACGCAAACTAAGATCGTTCCGTAAAATCTTCCATAAAATGGATGGACACATATCCAATTCCTGTGCACGATGGCGGATAGACTGATTCGGATCTTCCTCTAAGCTAAGCTCTACAGTAGCAATGACTTCTTCTGTACGCATTGTACGACGTCTCTGTGGATGCTTATTATCATTTAGATTAAACGTGGTGCGAAAACGTTCCATAGCTAATCGAATTAATTGCTCTGATGAACGATTATGTGACCGTAAAATGGACGTAGTGCGTGATACGTATTTCGAACAGAACCATCATTTTCAAAATAAATTTGCACAAGTTAGAAGCATTGTTCAGGCGTCAGTTTATTCTTGTTGAAATGCCAAACCAAACTAAAAATAAATCATTTGACAGCTGACAAAATGGCCGCCAGTTAAAATAGTGTTGCAAACTTAAAGTTCTATACCTCTAAAAAAAACTCCCTTTATTAAGGACTGACCTCGTTTAAAAGCTACTAAAGAGGGAAAAATCTCTCGTCCATATAAATTGAGTTTTAATTGATATTTAGAACTGCCCTGGAGTTAGGTTCCAAAAGGTTGTGTAATAACTCATAAAAAAATTCGCAATTTACCTGTGTAACCGCATTTGGAGAAGACACATCTTCACCTTTTTAACCATTTAAAGCCGCTTATTGTGGAAATAGTTTTTTTTAATAGATATGTGTGAACTAAAGCAATACTTAAAGATAAAAATCTCATATTCAAAAAAGTATAATTTCATTAGTAATTACGCAAGGTTAGTGTTTTAAAGCATATTCTTGGAAAGAACACTCCCAAAACCTAACCTTACATAAATCTAAGCTAACCTTAGACGCAATAATCTGTTTATCGTTTAACCTTACTATTTCAAAACATGCAGTTAATTTTTATGATTTAGACTCGAGCTTTTGAGTTATAAAAATCAAAATAAGTTTCAAACGGATTTTCTTTGTTGTAAATGTTATCCCTTAGAGTAGACTCTTGTTTCACATTTTATGTGTAAGGGTTGGGCCTTCCTGGTACGTATTTCAATTTAACTACACAATTGTCCTTTCCATTACCCACACCTTCTTTATTAATTGAATCCTGAAACGGATTTTGTGTTTTAATCATTTGACCCACAAACTTATAACTTTTTTTATGACCACTTTTCATCGTACACTCCTTGCCATCTTTGTCCATTTACATTCATAAAAATGTAATCTTTTTCGAACAAAAAGATACAAATTGTCCATTTATTCCAGCACAAAACTGCCTTATACGTTAAACCCTTTCAATACCCTCTTTCCCTTTCATTAACTTCGACTAAATCATTCCAAATCTAAAGAATCAATTTCAATTTATTTTATAATTCAAAACTGAAATGAAGAAAAGTATCCAATTCTTGATCCATCTCTACACGTGTGACTCCTATTTTGGTGAATAATGTATCCTGCCAGGAACTTTTGTTTAGATTCTTTTGTTTATTTTGATTACTAGTGAGTCCCACTTTGTGTGTGTGGAGGGGCAGTCAAAGGATTTGCATTGAAACTCATTTTGTCCAGAAATAGCTAGTCATTCCGGAAGCGTTAATATTATGCCCGATAAATGGTTTGGTTCAACCTTTGTTGTCGCGCACAAGAATCACCCTTAACTTCGTGTATTGACTTCCATTGAAATGGCAATGATGCCAGTTCTGTCCCCTATGGTCATTGCGCTGTTATTTTAGTTTGACGTGTTGGACACGTTGACTACCAGCAGCCGCACTGCGTTGCCAGCTGTGGTCACTTCCGTGGGATTTATTTATTTTTTTAAATTAATTTAACAGAAAAATAAAGAGCTAAATCGAAGGGTGCTGCTGCCTGCCGGTGTGGTGCATGCAACATAATTATGGTGGGGGTGGACGCACATGCTGGTGGCAGTTGGTATGTTGGCTAGTGATGCAGCGGGATTAGGGGGATTATTTGGCCCGATATGAGTAATCCTGTGATGTTAGTCCAAAAACCACGCTAAGATGGGTGGGTGGATCGGAAATGACGACGACGACAACGACGACGACGTCTGGCATGTGTCCCGGATTACACATGGTGGTTTAGGTTTTATTAAATCCAATAAACATAAATTGGGGAAGAGAGTATTTTTAAATTGCACGGGCTTAAGAGCGCTTAAAAGGCTGGAAGTGATTAGTTTAACAGGGCATAGCGATTTTTGTTATCGATGCAAGTTGAGGTTAATTACAGTTGCACTTCAATGTGGATTAAAAGAGCAATATCAATTAACGAAAGTAAAAGTCAAAAGAGAGTGTTGTGGGGGTGAATTTTGTAGGACCACAAAGATACATAAATTTCGGGATTAAGAAAAATGTTAGTTCTTTATTAAATTACTTAGAAAAACTATTAAAAAAAACAATTTTGCGGTTATGACTCCGAAATCAATGGCATTCTATGCCTTATGAGCTTGATAAGATTAAAGCTCAGAAGTGGGATTATGGATTTTCTTTTTGTTTATAATTTTATTCGTGTATAAGTAAAAACAATTTACAAATTAGTTCTTTTAGAAATATAAGAAACTAATAGCAGAATAATTCAAAAGCTGATTGAAGGTTAGGTTCGAGTCAAAAAATATGTGTGTATATGTGATAATGTAAAAGAAATGCAGTTCTTAAAACCCACGGGCACTATGGGGGCTCAAAAAATTGCTACCCAGCTTTAGTATCGAACTCATGACTTTGAGTTAGCAAGCAAATGCTTTATCCACTGCGCAACAGTCGTCCGCATTATTTTCATCTTCGGTTATACAAAAAAGTCAGTTGACATTAAGAAGTGAATGATTCAAGGTGTATAGTTTTCAGAGAGGAATGGAAACCAAGGCTCTTTAGACCAAGAAAAAGAACAAAATATTACCTTTAAACTTGGCATTCATTGAAATGAAACTAGCAACAGTCCTAGTGTACACCCTTAAGGAACTCCATTCAAATATTGTTTAAAAAGAATGGACCGGTTCATAACGGCCATGTTGTCTCAACTGTTTTAAATGTTCCTTTTTTTGTTATTATTTTTCAGATACTTGACAAACCAACAAAAACAGGAGTAGGATTTGGGGCAGTCAATTCATCTTCTCTTAAAAATGGCCTCTTCCCTCTTGCAGGCTTCCGGCACTTGGTTCTATATATCAATAAATAATTCTGTTGCCTCAGTGGCGTCGTGTGTTCACTGACTGGATTTCTGGTCAGGGCCTGGTCTAACAATTACTTCCACCGATTCCGATCGCTGGCCGATGGTATTTAGTGTCGCCCGCGTATTTCTTCCTCCATAGTATTGTCGGCTGCTACTTTTGACCCAAAGTAGTTAAAGGATTGCACTACTTCAAATTCATGATCAAACACCCTGACACATTTTATCGCCGATGAATTGTTTGGAGACGACACCGTTGCTTCTAAGAGACCCAATGTCTCCAATCTCCTGTTTCTTAAGCTTCAGAAGAAGCTGGAGAACGAAAACATACTCAAGACCGCAGGAATATATCCGGGAAATGCCTTCTTGGACAAAGATTTTTTTTGTAATCGAATATCCTTAAAAGAATGTGGAGTAATCGCCGGAATCACGACCTAGAGAACACAGCTTTGCTGTAACTTTACCCTCGAAATAGCATCACGCAATGGCGATCTGAGAGTCTTTGTTTTACAGGATTCAATAACGAAAACTTGGTTAAAGCCACTATAGCAAAGCAGAACTGGCTAATGTCTCTGCTCATTTCGAAGTTAAGACTCCAAATCATCTTCGAATTACCAAAGAAAAAAACTCAGCAGAAGTAAGTTTGTGGTCAAGAGTGGTAGAGCGACTTCTACCTAGCTTATCCAAACTGTAAGCTGAAAATAAACTTCAAAAAAATTTAAAATACTATGTTTAAAATCCCTGTCTCCAGGATTAAAAGGATTACAATAAAGAACTGGCGTATAAGTTAGTGCGGCCGATGATTGCCCATGGGTGCCTAGTATGACTCAAGGTTGGGCATTCTCAAATTGAAAAGATTCGGGTATTTGAGAGGCAGTATCTTCGCGCAGATACATCCCGACCGAGGCTTTTACATAGTTAGGCAGTCGAAGGATGATACAATAGATCGGCGATACCTTTGATCTAATGGGTGTTTTTTTAAGATCTTGAGAACTTTAAATATTAATACAAGACAGAAATATTGTTGGAATGAATTTTGTATTATTATAATCTAGAAGATAATTTCATGGCATTTATTTCTTAAATATGATTTCCGACATATGTCCGACGGGATTACGATTTATATAGTTCACTCGATCAGTCAAAGTGTTCATTACTTTTTCTAATAAATCTGGCGGTATGGCGTCAATGGTGGCTTGAATATTGGTTTCCAATGTTTCAAGAGTTGATGGTTTGTCGGCATAAGCCAATTACTTAACACATAGCTCCATAAAAAAAGTAATCGAGAGGCGTTTAGTCAAACGAACGAGGGGCCAGTAAATAGGACCATTTCTGGAAATAAAATTGTCACCAATAAATTGATGGTTAAGGGCGCTGAATGGCCGTCTTGTTGGAACCAAATGTCGGCGATGTTTAGCTGATTAATTTTTGTAAACAAAATATCAGTCAGCATGGCTCGATAACGCTCACCATTCACCGTAACGGCAACTCCTTCCTCATTTCGAAAGACAACCAACGAAAACTTCTCAGGCATCTAAAAAAAACCTATACTACGTAGTCCGTAAAACTGTCAATAGGCGGCTCCCTTACGACATAGACATTATTGTAGGGAGCCAAGTGCCCTACGATTGCAAATGTTACACAATTTTTGAGTGTTTGTTATAATCTGACAAATAAGCTTGCCAATTTCAAAACCTTGCAACCCTCTTTGTAACTCAAAATAACATTCGCCAACAAATTCTTCTCATCGGTCATCGCCTTCTTAGAAAATGCATTTTTAAATAATAAATTTCCAACAATTTAAAGTCATTAATTGTCGTGTTGTCTACAAGAGGCTCCATCCACGGTGCGGCAGCTAACATGGAAAATTTACTATCGTGCAGATATAATTTTCCGCTCAAGTGATATTTTCATTCAGTAAATAGAAAAAAATATGTAAAAAACCAGCACAGCATGTTGGCGTCGTCGGTGTCTACAACACGGTGTGGCAAAGTCCTCCGCGTCCGTCGGCGTCGTCGTTGTCGCGCAATTCTTTTGAATTCCATTGCCCAGAGTAATTTATATTTTTTTTTCGAACAAGTACCTAACCTAGCCATTTACACCAACAATAGCCAACATGTATCTTACAACTAACTTACCGTTCAGCCGTTTACGTCTTGGCTTTTATAAATCTGAAGCATTTTCCTTAATTTAATGCAATCAACCTGTGTTCGCTAATAATTATTGACGCAACAAATCAACATCTTTATTAAGTCGGCATAGAAGAAGGGAGGAACATAGTTTTGCAACTTTATGTTCGCGCAACATGTTGCTGTAGTTTAGATGTAGGTTTACTATGAGCCAAAGTCCACATAGAAGCGTGGACTACGTCATTGCAAAACTCAAGTGTGGAGTGAGAAGTGAGTGGGTAGATGCAGATATGTGACGGTTATTATTAGCTCCAGAGTTTTGTTGCAAAAAGAAATGTTAAATAGGGAGTGGGCGGTTTGTTTTGTCAAGAGACAGGGAAATAAATGTTTTCTGCAGAAAAGACATGCAAATGTTATTTTCTTGGAAGAAGGACTGAGCTTGGACGCTCAGAGGGTGCAGCTAGTGTGGGAAAATAATGTTTTGGATCTAATTTTCCATTTGCAAAGATAAAAAAGATTTATTTTTGTTTGGTCTAGTAAAAGTATCTCCATCCCAAAAGTTCTAAAGTAAATGTTTAGTTACATTGTTTCTCCATTATACTCTTGACCATGAAATTTAACGTGTTTGCAGTTATAAGGCGTGAGATACATTCAAGTGCTGCGTCACAAGTTCATTAACATTCATAAATATTGGCTTAAACCGTGGGATTGGTATTTTGATTTTGAATCGATAAAGGCCATACGTTTGTTGACAACAATCTAAATTATTATTAAATCAAGTTAGAACTGCTTTTAAATGGCTAAATTAACAAGAAGAATTTATTAATTGGAAATAATTTTCGATTTCTGTCAAATTCATTGTGATGACAAATTTGGTGACAGACGCGTGGGTTAAGGAGTACAAATTTGTATAATATTAATCAATCGTGGAATGAAGTGAGGAATGTATCTATAAGAGACGTTATTTTAAAAACTGTGGGACTTTGCTTAAAATTTTTCGTCAGTTATATTGCAAGGCTAGGCAGATAAATATAAAATACAAATTTTTAAAAAAAATGTCAAATCTCCTGTCAAAATCTTAAATTATGTCTGTTCAAAAATATTAGTAACTTTTGAATTCTTGACTTCGGTACCTCTAAAAGTTGCGTTCATCTTCAATTATCTCAAACCAAATTGGTCTGAATAAGACACATATTTAAAGGTAATTAAATTGCAAGTTATGCATTAGTGAAAATCAAAAAAATTGATATAATAATCAAACACGACATTACGATAATATAAAGAAACATATTTGAGTTACTGGCAAAATTATGTCTGGTTGTACGGATGTATTTTTGACTACAGTTTAAACGGTTGGGTCAATCGTCTTCAAATTTAGTACACAGTGTTATTTTGACATTCTATAGAGGACATTTTAGGTGTGGATTTTTTTTTTATAATTTACACACATTAAAGGGATTTGGGCTACCATTTTACTGTCAGTGGACACAGCTAATTTTTTAGGTAAAATGGAGGGGGTTTAGAAGGAGATGCCAATGCACATTTTAATTTCTATACATCATCATGAGAAGGAAAAATAGAGTTTGACAAAGCTTTCCACATTCGAGTTGTACGGCTGAAGAACGAATCTCTGTTCCTAAATGTACGACCGAAATGGGCTCGAGGGTAAATTTGTGGGTATTCCTGGAAGCGTGAGTATTACGGTGACTCTATTTCTGTAGAACAATGACTGTAGAAATAACGGTAGAAGAGGGAAATACATGAAACATTCCGACGATGTTCGAGTGACATAATTTTTTTGATGATGTGTTCATCTCCAATCATTTTGAACGCTCTCCTTCAGAAGACTCAAGTGACTCGAAGGAGCACCCGCCCAAATGTAGGAGTTGTATTCTAGTCTTGGACGGATGTACGATTTGTAGATATTAGCCAGATCGGAAGGGGAAAAGAATTTTTTGCATCGACAGAGGAAGCCCAAACATCTTGCGGCGTTTGTGGCGACGACATGTATATATGATCGTTCCACAAGAGTTTGTTGGTGGTGCACTGAACATACCGAGATGATGGGCTTCCATGATGCAAATGCCGATCAAATGGATAATAAGAGGGGTATATTTTGCGGTGAACTGCCTAGCAAAAAGATTAGCTTTCTCTTGAGAACTAACAAATGGAGTATCATTGAAGACAAGCGTTAAAATGTAGAATTGTAGATTGTACAATTTGTTACCTTAATTTTTGGTCATGTAAAAATTTGGTTTTTCGAATATGGACGTTACAGGCCTTCGTGGCCTTATTAAACTTTTCCCCCTTTTCGTCAGTTGGGTTAGCTTTATAGCTATCGAAACTATCCTCTTTGAACCTGATAACCTCTTTGATGTTGTTTGACATGAGAATATAGCAGATATGACATTGGTTAAAAGTGCCTAGAGGCGATAATACACTAATCAGACTCAGTGGTAAGAAACAAGTGAAGAGTGTTTTCGGTTTGGCCATTAACGTCCGACATGCAGGTAGGCTTGTCAACAAGTTGTGTCAGATGGTTAAATTCGGAAAAGATCTCAACACACATACTTTCGGGTGTTGTCGGGCCAGAATTCAACTCGCTCGCCGTCAGCCGAATTGAAGAACCTTTCTGGAGCATATGAGAGTATGAATGTGCCGTAAATATTTTGAATGAAAGAAGTACCTCACAGCATTAATGTGGGGGCCGCTGGGAACTGGGAGCTGATTATGGTCCTTCAAGGTGTACGAAAGGCTATTAACCTTTCCCGACAAAAAAATAAAAATTTGAACTAGACAACAAGCCATACTACACGACTACGAATCAAGCAGCGATAATGAAATGATTTATGATTTTTCTTTCATGGAACCTGAGATCACTCTACAGAGTTCGAACTATACAGCAGCTAGCCCATGTCCTGGCCAAATATAAAGCATTACAGCTAACGAAATGGTCAGGAAAAAAAAGAACATGACATATAGTTTGCTCAGTGTGCGAGGGAGGACCCCCGAAGCCTTAAAGTGCGCAACTGGATGGAGTCGGCCAGCAATCGGAATGTATGGAAGAAATTGTGGAACCGGGCCCGGACCGGATTTTAGTTATTGCGCCGATGATGATGAGGATAACGATAAAATTTCTAAACAGTGAATGGATAGATAAACCTCAACTTAATCTACGAGGACAAGGATGATGAGGGCGGAAGTGGTGCTGTAGATAATATGTTTTCTTGTTAAGTGAGAGATCCTAAGTTTTGGGAAACAATTTTTCTAACTCCTAGTACAAGCTAGAACCGTCCGTGGGTTTTAAGTGAGAGACTAGTCATGTAATTCTTGATGTTCTACTAGATAGGGTCTCTCTAATTATTCTAAAAACAAAAAAAAAAAAAAAAAAAAAAAAAAGCCACAGATACCGTTCAATTATCCTCCATGCAGAATGCAGCAGAAGATTGTTGGAATCGGGAAAATAGGGATTCCTCAAGTTATTTGAGTTTGAAATACATTTCAATAAAAAACTACGAGATCTAATATGGATCGACCTAAGGCAGTGCGGAGTTCCTGAAATTTGATGCACGTTGATTTTAATTTTAGAAGGTAAAATGATCTGTAGGAGTTACCAAAGATTTATCAAACAAAATTTGAAGTTGCAAACCACATCACCTTACTCGTATCTAAAAGGATCCATTGCGGTCCTCAGGAGCAAGGAAGAACTAACGAAGGATGGGGAAAAAAAGAGATATTAGTGGAAAATTAGATGTGGGTCCCCCTTCCGACTACTAAACACACGCAATGATGTTTGATTTCGCTGATCTATTGGGAAGCGATGCTTTATAATAGCCAAGGCCGTTGACAATTTTTTTATATAATTAGATCGCACAAATGGGGTATCGGGTACCCCCATCATATTTTTTTTTTTTTTTTTTTTAATTAATTAATATGGATAAAAACAACGGTAGCGTTTGGAAATTGAGGAAGACTGTCAAAGGAGGTGACGATACACATTTATTAAAAGTTCTACATTTCAAAATGGAGGATGTGGAGTTCGGTTCGCCATTCCAGATTTGCGTTCTTTGACTGTACGTCCGAAGTTGGGTTCAAGGGTAACCTTAGAGGTATTTCTAGCAGTGCGAATTTTACGGTTGAATCCTTTCGGGGAAGGAATGAAGCTGGCTATTTCACTAGAGCATTGTTTATAGAAAGGGCGATACAGTAACGAAATGTGGGTGTCTTGTTAGAATTCCAACATGGACAGAGACAGATGAGGTCTGCTTAGCATGACACTGTATTCTGCGTTTTTCTTTGTTATTTTGAGACATCCTTTCAACTGACACTTAATGCTTGGCTAAATGTTCTGAAGAGAAATGGATACAGCATTAGCCCAAAAAAAGGCCTTACACTTATGTCCACTTTCTGATCCACACATTCCTATTCCGGACTTTTATTTGAAAGGAAATGGTCTTTCCAAGTGCGAAAAATTTAAATATCTTGGGTAATCAATAGCGAATCACCTTCTGATACATCAAGCATCACATAAAAAAGGCCAGAGGAAGTGACGGGAAAATTCAACCTTCTTCTGTGATCCAAAACATGGGAGTAAATGTTGGGCAGCTAAAATGTGGATGCTTCGTATGGCAGCAGAAATAACCAAGCATGATTCAACAAGGAACAAGAAAATTCTAGGAAGCACACATGAAGAATAAAATTTTCGATAAAATGCAACAAGATGCCCTGAGAATCAAGTTAAAAAGACTGTAGCAGGCCACTTTCAACGCTATTGTGGAAGAAAGGCAGGGCCAACACTGAGAATAGCCTGGAAGTCCACAGACGTTTCTTAGGTCAATCTGCCAATCCCAGATGGAGCGTTGGGGGCGAAGGAGAAAAGTGAGAGATTAGCGGTTGGAGATCATATAATTGTCGGTTAAAAAAGAAGAAAAAGAAATTGAACGAAAGATTTTTGGAAAGTATGTCGACGTTCTAATTTTTTTCTAGAAAATGCACTCCTCTGTCTGAACTGGCACTATTAGCATTATTGGAAATATTTCTTCTTCTTTTTTAAATGTATCTACGAAACACCCTGTAAATATTTTTACCAAACGAAATAAATTGAAATTAAGAAGTGTTGAAACCTTCCAATGTAGTAGGTAGTTTCTATATTTTTTTCATTTCGTATTTACCAATATAAAACATACTCTCTGAACAAAAAGTGTTCAAATCAGTTGTTGACCCCAAAACCCAGGCTTAGCGTTTAACAAAAATTTGATTTAAAAGCAAGTCAAGTAATGATAACTCACTGGTGCAGTCAGGAAAACTCCTTTGATGACGTTCGTTATCCTTTGCTGCGCTATTCTAAAAATAACTTCATGCCACACAACCATAAATTTACGTAACACGCAACTAACAACCTCGCAATGACTTGGATTTGTCGGACGTCATCGTTCATTCATCAGGAACATTACCCTCCAGCACCACCATATCGAGGTGTATTGGCCTTAATTCCTTTGACTATTTCCAGCTGAAGAAATATCTATGCAACATGGATAGAGTTACCTTAACGCAAATAGCGTGCATTGCACAAGTTCTGTCGCTGGTGTCGCATGCGGTGGCTTGTTGGCTTTTGATGTCTACTTCCATATTGGTGCCATTTTTGCACGTCATATGCTGCATCAAGCTTAGTTGAAGCCCACATTTACCCAATTAAGTGTAACTCCTGTTTTCATGTATCTATGAATTACGTTTGTCTTTTTAGATAAAAAAAAAAAGAATGTTTGAAAGGAATTTCCATTCAACTGAATTTATTGCAACAGTTGATTTTTTTTTTTTGTCAAGTGTCGTCCGCAGTTCGATAACCCACGGCTTATTGAAGGCCGAACTGAAATGCTCATGTAGATACCTTCCATGAGCCTCGATTAAGTCCAGATAACTGCTTGCGCTTCGGAATGTAAATATCGAAATAACTCCCAAGCAGCAGGCTTGTCATGTCGCATGACTTACGTGATCCCGCGGAACAACACTAATTAAAGGTGATTATTTATTCACATGACCAGGTATTTGGCGTTTGGTCTTTCGATATGATTAACATGGTTATAATAGTTGCTGCTGTTGCAGTAGTCCATCGGCAGCTGTAGTGCTTCAATATTATCTAATCGACTGTGACCGAGTGGCATGGTGTTTAAGATAGAAATCTTTGATTTTTCCTCTGAAACCACCCTGCATCTGGGATTTGAATTAAAAAAATAATTTAAATGCGTAGGTTTTTAGATATTTTCTTGATTTATGTTTAAACGAATGCAAAACTTTTGGGATTTACGATGCAAGCTATTTGGTAATGCGATGACAAGGGAAATGTTAGGCTGCAGCCATAAATTTTCTCTTTGTTACCACATGGGTAGTTTGATATTGTGTGCAAGCCGAAAATAAAATTAACATCCGTGTTTTTATCATTTTTGTTGGTTTCTTTAGCCAGATGCACGTATTTCGTAAATTGTGTGACAAATTCCACTCTCTCTTTTAAACTTGTAATTTAAAAGGAAGAAGGCGGTATTTTACTAGTTTTGAACTATGACGTCTTTTTGGGGTGGTGTTCCCAATTCGATGCTTGATATACTAAAGCCAGGGCAGCTGAGCCATTTCTAAGAATTTATAAATTAATATCACAAATCATTGTAACGACTTCAGTCAAATTCTCCGCATTTTAAAATACATATTTGGAATTTCAAAAACCTCTTTTTCGCTAAAATCTGTTAAAAATTATTTGACAATACATTTGTTATCTTTCTTTAGCAGTAAAATCTAGTGCCTAAGGGATCCAAAATTGTTCAGTTGTTTCCCTTCCTAAAAAAAATCAATAAATACATTTTTTTTAATTTTGTTTTTAAAAATATGTTATTTTTGTGCTTCAGTTTGCATTCTTGAATATTTTTTTTTTAATTTTTACTTAAAATGGCTTTTAAATAATTTTCACTTGCGATTATTGGTACTATAAGGTATGTTTAAGATTCATTTAAATAAAACAAAATTGAGAAAACATTACATTACGACCATAGAGAAGCCTAAAAAAGTAAGTAACAAAAAATATATACATGTCTGTCTGACAGTCAGTTTATCAGTCTGCAGGTATAACACGATCTGCAGCCAAAAATGCTTACCTTAAAATTTTGTATGTGTGGTTATTTAGGCATTCCTCAGAGGTTTTTGAAATTTGTATTTTTATGTCTATAAATAACGTTACCGTTAAGGAAAAGTTTATTTTTTTCAAAAACGGCTACAATGATTTTGATGAAATCTTTTGAGAGTATTTTTGTAGTTATTGGCTATGATTTTATCAAAACCAAATTTACCGGAAGTCTATTATCAGTAAATTTTGTATAACATTTCCTTTTTAATTGCATTTATAGGTACTATAAGGCAAGTTACGGATTCGTAAAAAAAATTCTAACAACCAAACATGACATTACGATGATTGTGAAGTCCGGAAATTCTGTCCCGATTTCAGTTAAAAAAATCACACAGGAAGTCATTTATAATTCAATTAATATTGCATTTCAAGATTTCTAAAAACATTTTTTTTTTTTAATTTTTAAAATTTTCTAAAAAAAAGATTGGTATTCGAAATATTTTGAAAAATTGTTGATTGAAACTTTTTTAAACAATTTACCCAAATGAAAACTACATATTTCCCTATAACATACTGAAAAAAAATTATAATATTTTTTTTCGAAAAGTTATCAAAAAAACCGACTTTAAAAAAAACTGGTGGGGCGATTTTTTAATATTTTTTTTCCTCGAAAGGCATTTTTCAAATTTTATTGCATACTTAGTTTTTCCGAAAAAAACTCTTAAACTAATAAAAAATAAAAGGCACGACTGGGTCGCACGTACTTGCTCCCGTGTGCTAATCCTTTTTAGGTACAGGCGTCTTTTTGACAAAGATTTAATTTTAATGTTTTTTTTGACGTGCAACTTCTTTAGAATCGTTGTGGTTTGAAGCTCGAACGAACATGCGTCACGATAAAGGGATAAACACATAAATATATAGGATTGTTAGCTTTTGCAGTTTTTTAGTGTATTATCTTTCAACTTGTTGTTTAGTGCTTATAATATAATTTGCTAATAGAAAGATATAAAGGTATTTTTTCAGTTTAATTTTCGTTTTGGTATGGACAAAATTGAACAACTGGCATAAAGATTCGTGGGAATCAGCAGTAGGGCAATAATGCTAGGTATAGGGACCTATATAGGTCCCAATAACAATAATTTACTTTTTGAAATCAAATTAATTAAAATAGCTGAATTATGTTTGATGGATCGATAAACGTATGATGTGGGTAGGTATTAATGGAATTTATTAAGGATATTATTTACCTATAATAAGGTTGGAAGGAAGGTAGGTACTAAATATAAGATACACGTTCCAACTACTGTTAAGCGAGTTTGTAAAGCGACAATATTAAAAGTTAACACAGTGGTTTTGTTTATTTATAGGAAGGTGTAAACTTTTGTTTTCTCGATTGAAATTTTTGCATTCAGTAGTAATCGAATAATTCTTTTTATTTGTTAGTTGTTTTTGTGTGTTTATCATGGGCTTATTATTTATTCTGTGTGCTTTTATGATGATGAAATGCTTTAAAATACGTAGGTATGTATGTAGGTTGTCACCTTCTTTTATTTGACTAATGGCTAGGGCTTAGCCGAGCAATATGAAATAAAATTTGGGGGAAATTTTTTTATGAAATCAAAAAAACACTATTCATAACTTTTTTTGGAAAAAATGTTATAAGCCATCTTATGTCTTTTGCTGCTTTATATTTTATGAATTTTTCATTTCAAAATCGTTCGACCAGTTTTTTCAAAAAAATGTTTTTTTTGAAAAACTTTTCGAAAACATATTTTAAATTTTTTTTGAGTATGTCAATTCAAAGAAATCTAAAGCTTATACTAGGAGAAAAATTAAAAAAAAAATCTATTAAACCGTTTTCAAAATATTCAAAAAACAAAATATTTTTTTACAAAAATTATTAAAAATTAAAAAAAAATGTTTTTGAAAATTTTAAAAAGCAATATTATTTAAATCATAAAGCTCTACATATTTTGAAAATTTCATCAAAATCCGTTAATTATTTAACGAGAAAGTCTGATTTAAAAAAAAACCGGTCGTATGGGAGGTACCGTTATAAAACTTTTTCTGAAAAATCCATTAAAATTAAAAGATAGATTTTGCACAGAAAACATCATTCTGAAAGTTTTATCAAAATCGTAGGAGCCGTTTTCGAGAAAAATAAGTTTTTCATTAAAAGTTATATGGCAGGTACCGTTAGTTTTGGAGCTAGAATGCCAATTCCAAAAACTGTCGGGTAGAGCACTCTAAAAATACTATATACCAAGTTTGAATCAAATCGGCCCAACCATTTGGGCTGTAGATATCGATACGGACAGACAGACAGACAGACAGACAGACAGACAGCAGACGGAATTCCGGACCCACTTTTTTTGACTTCTCTATCATCGTAATGACATGTTTGATTGTTAGAATTTTTTTTTTTTTTTTACGAATGCATAACTTGCCTTATAGTCCCTATAAATCGCAAGTAAAAATAAAAGAATATTTTGTTGAGTTTTATTTAATTTTTTGTTTTTTTTTTCAAAATGGTTTGTTAAAAAACTGAAAAAATGATTCATTAAAATTCAAAATTGTAAAAGAAATTAAATGGCTTTCTTAATTTTTTAAAAAAAAAAACCTTTTAAGTTGTGATTTTTAAGTGATTAACAAAATTTCAAATGATTTTTTATCTGCTTTTTTTTCAAAATCTCAAGCCCCAAGACCACGGTCGCACATTAGAGCAAGTTCGCGCCACCCAGTCGTGCACTTTATTTAATTTTCGATAACGGCTCATTGGATTTCTATACAATATTATATTTGAAAAGATAAGATATTGCTTGACAAATTATTCTACATACCAACATTTTACATAACTTTTTTTTATTTATAATTTATTTTTATTTTAAGATCAGCTGTATATTATCAAACTCTAAAAAAACTGCTTACAAAAATCTTTAAAAAAAAATCAAAAAAAAATAAAACAAAAACCGGATTTTATCAAAACCGGTCCCAAAATGTTCGATATAACGGGTGATTTTTTTGAGGTTAGGATTTTCATGCATTAGTATTTGACAGATCACGCGGGATTTCAGACATGGTGTCAAAGAAAAAGATGCTCAGTATGCTTTGACATTTCATCATGAATAGACTTACTAACGAGCAACGCTTGCAAATCATTGAATTTTATTACCAAAATCAGTGTTCGGTTCGAAATGTGTTTCGCGCTTTACGTCCGATTTATGGTCTACATAATCGACCAAGTGAGCAAACAATTAATGCGATTGTGACCAAGTTTCGCACTCAGTTTACTTTATTGGACATTAAACCAACCACACGAATGCGTACAGTGCGTACAGAAGAGAATATTGCGTCTGTTTCTGAGAGTGTTGCTGAAGACCGTGAAATGTCGATTCGTCGCCGTTCGCAGCAATTGGGTTTGTGTTATTCGACCACATGGAAGATTTTACGCAAAGATCTTGGTGTAAAACCGTATAAAATACAGCTCGTGCAAGAACTGAAGCCGAACGATCTGCCACAACGTCGAATTTTCAGTGAATGGGCCCTAGAAAAGTTGGCAGAAAATCCGCTTTTTTATCGACAAATTTTGTTCAGCGATGAGGCTCATTTCTGGTTGAATGGCTACGTAAATAAGCAAAATTGCCGCATTTGGAGTGAAGAGCAACCAGAAGCCGTTCAAGAACTGCCCATGCATCCCGAAAGATGCACTGTTTGGTGTGGTTTGTACGCTGGTGGAATCATTGGACCGTATTTTTTCAAAGATGCTGTTGGACGCAACGTTACGGTGAATGGCGATCGCTATCGTTCGATGCTAACAAACTTTTTGTTGCCAAAAATGGAAGAACTGAACTTGGTTGACATCTGGTTTCAACAAGATGGCGCTACATGCCACACAGCTCGCGATTCTATGGCCATTTTGAGGGAAAACTTCGGAGCACAATTCATCTCAAGAAATGGACCGGTAAGTTGGCCACCAAGATCATGCGATTTGACGCCTTTAGACTATTTTTTGTGGGGCTACGTCAAGTCTAAAGTCTACAGAAATAAGCCAGCAACTATTCCAGCTTTGGAAGACAACATTTCCGAAGAAATTCGGGCTATTCCGGCCGAAATGCTCGAAAAAGTTGCCCAAAATTGGACCACCTAAGACGCAGCCGAGGTCAACATTAAAATGAAATTATCTTCAAAAAGTAAATGTCATGGACCAATCTAACGTTTCAAATAAAGAACCGATGAGATTTTGCAAATTTTATGCGTTTTTTTTAAAAAAAAAGTTCTCAAGCTCTTAAAAAATCACCCGTTAGTTTTTCAATAAATTCAAAATTATATAAGTCGTGTGGTTGTGTCCTAATTTTTTACTAAACCGTTAAGTGGTGTGAATGTGAATGTGACTATTGTCATTATTTCTAATGGACCAGGACTGCTTTGCCTTAAGTTTGCACCTGTGGAGTTGTCTAAGGCAAATTAAATGCAGGTGTCGCTGTTTTATTTCGATCCAGAAGTGTTTTGGCGTTGGGCCCTACCTTTCTTCCGATAGTGTTCGAACGTGGCATGTTATTGCTTTTTAAATTGGTTTCTCAGTGCATCTTTTTTCTACATACCACATAAATTGGTCATCCTGTGTATATTGGGCCTGCACACTCGAGATGAATTATCCGGGGAAAACCGGTTTTACGGACAAGAGAAGGGAAGTGTTGTGTACATTGGACTAAAATCATTATTCACAGAAGACATTGCACTTTCTACGTGATGCTTGATATCGTTATCACAAGATCCTTCGCTATTGATCACAGATCTAAGATTTTTAAACTTTTTGCATTTGATAGGAATTGTTTCATTCCAATGAACATCAATAATAAGTTCATGTGGATCGGAAAATGGGCACCAAAAGTATTCTTTTTCCAGCCAATGCAGTATTTATATATTTTACTATAATCAAGTTGCTCGTTGCAAGAATGAAATTTATGATAGCTCTATTATCATCAAAGAGTTATAGATTCACTCTAGCCTCTCGGATCTGTTACTTTACCCACAAACAGGAAGTATAGGTAACATCTTAAATCTCCAATCTTTTTCCATCAGAACTCTTGTCTGGTTCCATCGGTTTTTTTTTAGCTTTTCACCGCAAAACTTACTTATTCAACTTTGATGTCGGGGACTTCTTCGTTTAAAGGTGCAGCTTTTGGAGAGTATAGCTTAGGAAACTGTAAATTCTAAATCCGCTCAAAATAGGTATTGTCGCCATCTTTGAAGAAATGTGTCTCCTTTTTATTTAACCATAAAATTACTGTAACATTACTAAGTGAATTAAAATGAAGCCCAGGGGCTCCATGATGAGCCCAGGCCTAGTGATTTATACTCTTATACATTCCTATATGTATGTACATTGTGAATTTGCAGGAATGAAGAGGATCAACAAATTTCTAACGAATCAGAAGGGCTGCATGAGATGAACTTTCTTTAAACAATGTAAGATTCGTAGTTTCCTTGTCAGAGGCATTGTTCCAGAAAAAAACATATAAGACGACATAGGACGACCCTTGCGCACAAAATTTCGACATACAAGTCACTATGCCATGACGCACTACATTATTATTTCGGAAATGGTCAAAGGTCTTTGTTTATCTGCGTCAATCCAGAACCTACTAGATCGTCGTGTCAGTTTGTGCAACTGAAAATGAACATCATAAACTGTTCGAAAAGAATTCAGTTTGTTCTGCTGAGGACTCAGAGAACACAGTCACACAAACGCGCTCAGTCTCTAAATACCCGGTATGGAAATCTCCAGTCGAACATATTATGTTTTGAACCACCAGAAAAGAAGAATTCTCAGGGTTTTTAACTGTGGCCGAGCGCAAAGACCTTTTTATAAAATTAACCCACTCAACTTCTTCCACTTTTTCTTTAACCACCCATTGTTATGATCTCGACTGTGGGAACAACTCTCCAACTTCTCTGCTCTAGGTCAACCTAAGGGTCCGCCCATGCGGTTCGCAGAATTGACCTAAGAAAATATCGGTTTAGGATTTTTCCATGTCCGAGGACAACTAATTGCAGATGTCGTTGCATTTCTTTGTTTCAGGAGTTTTGCACCAGCCTTTCTTCCGCGATAGGTCGCAAGATACATTTTTCGACACATGCAGGCTCCACCGGTGATCTCTAGTCTTGTCAACCTAAGGATTTGCATGCACACTTATGGGAAAGTTTAAAGTTGTTTAAGTGCCGCTAGGCTCACATTAATATCAATTCCCTATAGATGTTATTTCTCTATTAGTCGCCTTTAACCACCACAAGCGGAAAGCTCTCAGGAATATTCTGCCCCCTCCCTGAGCAAGGAATTGAGCCTTTAAACCTTTAAACCTATTGCACATTAGAAATAGGCCAAAAGCTTAGCAACAGAATATGACTAAGCTAGTGATACTGAATTGAATTGATTTAAAAACTAAGAAACGAGTCATAAATCACTCAACAAAATCACTTAATTGCATAACAGTTGTTGCAACAAATCTCTCTACATTCATCCGGACAGTAAAATCAAACCTCATTTGGGAATGAAATGCAACACACCTAAATGTCCCTCGAGACCTCCCGGGTCTTCATATGGCATATAAGGTTTAGTATTCAGTGCCTTTTTTATTGCAGCTTGTTGTTCGTTAAATACAAAATCACAAACTAGATACAACGTCTTTTGATGTTTTAAATTTTTTTTTCTTCTGCAACATGAGTGGGTGGCAACACACTCAACATTCAAAATGTAGGTATGTCAAGCCAATTGACTTCGAATTGAAAACCACCGAAGCATGCACGCGAAAGGACTCCTTAACTCCTCACTCAACCAAAGGCGAGTCAAGGTACAATGTTGCAATATTCAATTAACAACCAATCGTACATCATGTTGACATCGATAATATTCCGATGAAACAAAGCCGCGCATCAATGCAACGTACAACAGCCTCAAGCCACCCACTGCATCTAGTTGCAGTAAAATAACCTCAAATAATTTGCTGTGTTGCAGTCAGTTTGTTTCTCTGTCTGTATAATGTTGCATTTGATGTTCTGTATTTTCTGTGGCTCCTCGACGATGAATTGCCAGAGATATGGGCTTCAATTTCAAACACCCACGCTAGATGTTTCGCGCTGCAGTAATCAAAAAAGTTGGGTCGATTCAAGAAGCCCCTTTACCGAAATGTGGCACATAAGTGGGATTTGCAGACCCGGGCACCCATTCGTCTATATCTGCCTCTTGGTTAGGCTTCCTTGTACTGTATAGCTATTGCTATACATAGATTTGTATTTGTTCAACCAGCTTGCAAGGAGTTAATACTTCAACCATTATGGTGCTTCGGTTTTAAAATGTCTGCAAGAAAACTGTCCCCATTCTTGGAATGCATTGTTGCAGCACCAGCAATTAATGCTCTGGCAATTGTTTGGGCCCGGAAAAATGTGTCATTGAGGGTTGGATGGGACACTGGAAGATTCGTTTTGAATAAACGAACTCGCTTTGGCATATTTTTCGTTCTTCGTGGAATTAAGGACATGGATGGTTTGTTTGATGGGGTATTTTTTTTTGTGTGGCAACATATTAAAGAGGAAATATTGAAAGCTTATTTAAACGCTCTTTGAATTGGGAAAAGTGGGATAATGTGAAAAGGGTTTAAATAATGAGGAGTTTCTAGGAAGCCAGTTTTGGTTTGTTGTGCTTTGTTTTGGGGGAAGAAAGGTTTAGTAATTAAAACATGAACTAAATATTAAATCGACTCACAGAGAAGGGAAAATAAGACACAAATAACCATAATTAGAGGGAAGGTTACTTTACCCCAATCTGATACATTAAACTGTGATAGCTTCCGTTCCGTTAAATGAAGCTGAGTTTGCACACCATAAAGATCGTTGAGCAGATATTGGAATGAAAATTTGCCCAAAATAATACGGCGTTCTTACGGCTAGAACGGTTTTGTTTCCTCTTAATCAACCACGGATTCAATTCAGAGTATCAGAATCAAAATAGAAAAAAGTGGGTTCCTCAACAAATTTTCATATCGTGTTGGCTGATTTTGAAAAAGCTTCAATATAGAATCACGAAGAGATGTGGTACGGGATCCCCCCTAAGGCAACGCGGAGTTTCGGAAGGAGGAGTTCAGAAGTTGCTAGGAAGACAAATCTTGATTGTTTTTAAAATTCTGGAGAATGAATTGTACTAAACTTAGAAACACTCATGTTGCATCAAATTGTACACTGTTAAAAGTTTTTTTCAGTTAAAATTTGACTTACGAGATTTGACAGTAATATTCATTTTTAGTCAATTCTATTATCGGATGTATTCATCAATGCTCTCTGTTACCATGGGCGGAGAAATAACACTTTATTACGTATTGTGATGTTCAAATTAGGACTTAGCATTGTCTGATTTAGTTTTTAAGGTTTTGTGTCTTAAAATGGTTAGTAATTTTATAGTTGACTATGTAAATATTCGTGATTTAAGGAAGAATTTCTGTGCTGCATATGTTAACGCTGTGATGAACAGGCCAACGGTATTGGCACTTAGTGAAACACAAGTTGGGGAAAATACCGATTATTCGGAATTTACCTTGCATGGGTATTCACTCTTCCTTTATTTTATATATTGATTTTTTATTGAACTTTAACTTAAAACTAATTAAATGCTAGACAAAGATCTTAAATCTAGCTTAAATATCATCTTAATTAACTTACTGGCCCTATGCGGACGCTCTAAATTAATCTCTTAACTTAATTTTAATTGCCTTTCGGCCTAAAATAACTTAAATTTATCTTATCTATAAGGGGTTTTATTTTCCAAACAGACAATGAAAAAACTGGGTTATCTTATCGGTTTCTTAAGCTATCTTAAACTACTTAAAAACTAACTTAAAATAAACTAAAAATAAAACTTAAAATTACTTAAAATAAACCTAAAATAATTAAAACTAGATTTTAATTATATTTTGTTATTTTATGATTTTTTATTGGTGCCGCCCTGACGACTGAAAATATCGGGATTTAACTGAGCCACTAGAATTGGTGGCCCTGATCAAGGGCTTCCTTCCGATCCCGGTCAGGCACGGCCCCATTGAAACGGAGGCGCTGGGATTCGCTCGCAGCGACTATGTCTCGGTCGTAGAGGAGCCGCCTATCGACTGTTCTGCGGCCGACATATGGTAGATCAACGAACGTGTACTTCAAAATATTCATCTTGGGGGTAGTAAGCCCCGAAGATTTTTGCATTAGTTGAGGTCATCGCCCTTGCAATGTGTCCGCGAATGAGCTTAATTATTGGCTTGTTTGTATTGGCTCCGTTGTATAGAACCTCGATGGAATAATGGTGTTTGTACTCCGACTCTGGTGTTCTATAAAGTCCGAGACAAGTGCGAAGGTCTCTCCAACACCCGAATCTTTTCAATTAGAGAAAACCCCAATGGAACCGTTTGGCAATTCTCGTTTTTCTAAATTCTTTTAGGAATGAGAAATTTCATCCCAAAGAGGTTGAAGAGTATCAAACCTAAGAAAAACTCATGTTTTGATTCGAACTGTAAAGAGGTTATCAGGTTAACAAAAATGTAAGTACCCGTTGTTATAAAGCCAACACCACCGAGGAAAACCGAAAAAAGTTTAAGCAAGCTAGAAAGGCCTGCAATGCTCATATTCGTAAAACCAATTTTTTATATGAACAACAATTCGGCAAAAAATACTCCCAGGGGCAGTAAAAATTGTTGGCCATTCGTAAAAAACCTAAATAACTCATCGTCATCATCGGTTCCCACGCTTGTTTTCAACGATACTTCTGCTGTCAGTTCTGAAGAAAAAGCAGATTTGCTTGCAGCCCAATTTGCGGCAAACTCAACGCTCCCAGAACTCCTCCTGTACTCGAGAGCGTAAATGATTTTATGGGACCACTCTTTTTTCGCACTCGTTTAGTCGCAAGATTATTGAAAGATCTTAATATACACAAATCCGCTGGCCCGGATGTTTTGAAGAGGTGTTCTTCAACGCTGGCAAAACCTCTGGGTAAGCTTTTCCATCGATCATATTCCTCTGAGCTCTTTCCGAGTGGATCGAAAACAGCATTTGTCCAGCCTATCCCAAAAAAGGCGAATCTTCTTTACCCTAAAACTATCGACCAATTGCAATAACGATACTTTTTCTAAGGTCATGGAAACGCTGAATAATTTTCAGCTTAAGAAATATCTCGAAGAACGAAGCCTTCTTAATGACCGGCAGTACGGCTTTCGCAGCAACAGGTCCAAAATAAGAAAATGCTTCAAAAACTCAATGTTGTATCTTGTCGTTAAAGCGAAATATAACCCAAATGCCACTATCCATGAGTAGCACTTGCAAAGAGGATACCGATCACCTCTCAGTTCTCGGTGTGTGACCACCTTCTGTGGAATGACTACATATTTGGCGTCGCTAAGAAGATGCAAGAAGTTTGTCTGATCTGGCTACAGTATATAAAGCATATATTCGGCATATATCTGGGCAAGTGCTCCCATAACCCACTTGAGTTTTCTAGATAGACTTCAAAAACGAGATTTGAAAATTATAGGCGACCCAACAATAACTGATCACCGACGTAATGTTTCTTGCCTTTCGTTTTTTTTATCGATATTTCTATGAACAATGCTCTAGCGCAATAGCCAGCTGCATTCCTCCCCTGAAAAAAATTCAACCGTAATACTCGCACTGCAAGGAATGGCAATCAGTTTACCCTTGAGCCCAATTTCGGACGTACGCTCAAGTACAGAGATTTTTTCTTTAGTCGCACTACTCGAATGTGAAACGGTTTGCCTGGCTCGGTTTTTCCCTCCCATTTGGATTTGCAGAGTTTCAAAACTAGTGTCCATCGAAATCTCCTCTTACATCCTTCCTTATTTCCCTAATGCTCGCGTGGTGTTTTAACATTTTAAGGGTAGATACATAATGCCTTCGCGCGTGTTTATTACATAAAAAAAAACACAAGAAATCTTTTTTGGGTCCGGACCACATGAAGGAATGGAAAATTTTAACACTGACGAAAACAAGGGAAGCATAAGTTTTTTTTCTCTGAAACGAGGTCCACCTCAATTAAAGGTTCAACAGATGACATATCATTCAAGCGGTCATCAGATTCATGATAAGACTAAGTTTTTTTCTTGACAAAAATTACCACGTTGACTCTTGGATCCCTATCTTGTTGGTATGGTCTTCCGAGGGCGGATTGTTTTGCGAAGAAGAATTGCGTCCGCCACTTAGGTCCGAATCTGATTACGGATCTGAGAGCATTCTGAAGCAATGCGAAATATACTTAAGTAAATTGTTGAATAGTCAGTTCGGAGAAGAAATTATGCTGCAGCCACCAAGCATTGAGGAGATACAAAAGGCCATTTATCGGCTCAAAAATAACAAAGCCTTAGGGACCGCGTGGCATTCCTATCGAGCTGATCAAACATGAAGAGCCATACTGTATCAAGCAATTCATGAAATCATAGTATAGCTTCTTGAACCAATTCAGTTAGCGAACAGTCGACTGCGCAGAGAGAATTGAGAGAACAAAAAATGTTGCGCAAGAGATTTAATGAGTATCTAACATGACAATAAGTTATAATCATACCTCATGAAAAGCAAATCCATCGCTGAAACTTGATTGAATGGCCAACTGAATTGGTTCAAACTATACAAGTATAGGAACACAGAAATGCCACAAAACTTGAAAAAATTAACATTTCCCGTACATATAAAAAGATATTACAATATGGATGAATTATAGGGCTATAACATTGTCTCCTCTGTCTTTCAAGAACGGATAGCCCTATACCAAAAAACCATAATCGGAAACTACCAATGTGGTTTCGTACCTGTCAATAAATCAGATCTTCACCATTAGGCAGTTGATAGAAAATAGTCTTGAATTTAACATTCCAACATACTGTAAGGTTATCTCATCTTTTGGTTATCATTGTTAGGGAAACACACTCGCTTTTCTCTTTTCTTTTTATTACGTTACAACTTTATTATCACGTCCACTTCAGTCGACTTTACAATTATAACTGAGTTCATTTGCGTTCATCGAGTCTAGAGATGATAAAAAACATGAAATAAATATAGATTCATATATATAACACGAATACACATAAAAGAATGGATATTTAATAGGGTAGTGCATTGTGCTGTATTTTTATTAGAAAATTAAATATTAATTTGTATTCCAACCAATCCAAAACAAAAATTTTTTTTTTATTATATTTCACTTGGAAATCGTTGAATTGTGTTGCTGAAGAAAATAACGGGTTTTTCAACAGGGACGCTACAAAAGTAGAGCGAAAGGTACAGCAAACGACGCCATATTTCTTGTCGCTCTTTTGACATTTCTTTTCAGGAAGGTTTGCCATTTCATGACGGAAAGATATACGAGCCAATTACGAATCGAAATTATTAAAATTTACTACCGAAATTCGGAGTCAGTGGCCTCAACGTTAAGAGCGCTACGTCCAATTTATGGTCGTCATAATCGTCCTAGCAGATCATCTCTGTGACGTCGTTTTGCCGATTTTTTCGAAAAGATCTTGGCCTGCATCCTTACAAGATTAAATTGACGCAAGAACTGAAACCGCTTGACCACCAGAAGAGTCGTATGTTCGTGAATTGGGCTGAGCAACAACTTGAAAATGATTTGGATTTTCATCGAAAAATCATCTTGAGCGATGAGGCTCATTTCTGTCTGAATGGCTTCGTCAATATACAATATATGCGGTATTGGTCAGGCAGCAATCCACACGTACTCCATGAGTCATCATTGCATCCCGAAAAAATTACGGTTTGGTGTGGTCTATTTGCCGGCGGCGTCATTGGGCCGTACTTCTTCCGTGATGATCAAGACCGGCACGTTACTGTGAATGGGGATCGCTACCGTTCAATGATAACCGAATATTTTTGGCTCCAATTGAATGATATTGACTTGGAGGACATGTGGTTCCAACAGGACGGCGCCACAGGCCACACAGCGATTGTCACAATTAATTTATTGGAAACCAAGTTTGGAGAACGTGTTATCTCACGAAATGGTCCAATCGCTTGGCCGCCTCGGTCGTGCGATTTGACGCCGTTAGACTATTTCCTGTGGGGCTAAGTCAAATCTATGGTCCATGCCAACAAGCCAGCGACGATTGATAAACTTCGTACGAATATCGAACGTGAAATTGCAGCAGTATCGGCCGATTTATGCTTGAAAACCGTCGAAAATTGGGATCAGCGTCTGGACTTCTGCAAGCGCGCCCGTGGTGGCCATCCAAAAGAAATCGAGTTCCACACATAATGGCATCGAACGTACTTTCACAGGAATAGAGAATTTCATTGATATCCAAAACCGTTTGTTTTATTTAAAACTTTTGTAGCGCTCTTATTGAAAACCCCGATAATTGATTGTGAGAAATCAACTTGTTTTCCATCATAGCAGCTTCAATACTCTTACCCTACTACACCGTAAAACAAGCGAAAAATGCAAAGGAACATTGATTGATATTCGTCTTATTAGATCTGAATATCCCGGACCCAAACTATTCCAACTAGTTCTTCTAATGTTGTTAGAAAGTACCATTCTACTTTATCATTAAGTTAAATGTTCGATAGGTGTCCCGCAAGGCAGTAATTTAGGTCCGACATTGTTAGTTGTAGTTGCAATATGGCTTTATTTCTTGCCTCTGCAAACTGCTATTCTACTGGTGAAGTTAGGCTTTCAAAACTATTAATATGTAGAAGCGATAGTTCATCCCGTGTTGAGAATTTATGAAAAGAAATTCATGTTACCTCAAAGCACATATAGAACTTAGACCACCAAGCTAAAGTCTTTGATTGAAAAGCAACTAATTTCACTAACTTCCATGGCCTATTGCTAATAATTCAACAATGATATTGGATTGCGAAAAAGTTCACATCAAGGTGATAGTACTGATTTATGTAGATTCTATGTTCTAAATCTAAGACCTATCAATTATTGTCTATTTCGTGAAAGGTATCAACTAATTTTGAATTCAAAAATTGATAGCGATTGTTTGCCAATATAGATCACCATTTAGTTCTAGATATCAATCAAACCAAATTACCACTTAAAAGAATAAAATCAAACCATTGAGGTCAACGACAGCTTTCTCTATAGCGCAGATCGTTTGCAGTTCCAACTCACTTGAACAAAAGCCAAAACCTGGTTTTGCTTTTATTAAATAAATCCCAAAAGCGTATAAATCAACATCTAAACAAACTTATATTCGTTATAATTGGAACCATATAAATAAATAAAATACAACATCCTGCAAAATCTCTGATCATCAACACCAATGTGTTTTTCAATATGGTATGGTTCGCTTTCTCTCATTTTTTGATGCAACATGTTGATAACATGGACACATCAAAATTAACTCAATTCAATTAAGACATTATCATATTACAACTTACTAGGCAATGTGCATCTACACAATCTTACAAAATAGTCATTTCAATAAATACATCATCCTAACTGCACTCAAGACTCTTACCTGAAACGATAGAAGATAGAAAAAAAAATACATTAAATTGAGGCATACAAGATGTTGACGATAAGGAAATGGTGTAGAAAAAAAGTTATTTCATTATTAGAATATTAATATAAACGGATTTCCCGCACCAAGACTGTCCCAATTTACATACAGGATTCCCCCTAAAGATATACCAAAAACAAGCTCCCTCTTCTGGGAGGCAGGCTGGCAACATGTGTCCGCATAGAGGTCGCCTCAACAAACGAGTCATAAATTAATTTAAACAAGAATTAAATTCGAACTAGGTTAAAACGTTATCCGTCCACGTCCACCGTACTGCCACAGCAAGACCATAAGAAATATACCGCAAGGAGAACCACATAACAATCTAAAAGCTGCATAGCGCTTCACCTAGCGGAGCTGAAGCGGACTAAGAAAATGTTTGCTAATTGGAAACCATAAAGCGGTACGGCACGTTTTCAGAAGACGACAGAGTCGACATACGACATCTTTGACAACAACTGAACACACTTGTCCGGTTTTGGTTGGAAATAGTGAAACATGAAAACTCACTCCCAGACCATAAGCGAGCACTAGTGTTCTTTGGATTGCTCCACAGGCTCATCGGGAGCCATCTGATGGAAAAGCGCGTCATTGAAAGTGAAAATGAAAACGTGATTTTTTTTTGTATTTCTTCTTCGAAATAACGTTTGAAGAAAAATGACTGCGGTGGGAAACTTGACTGGTTGTTGCGCGTAGTACGTTCACCTTTAAGGTGGAAACAGGTACTTATATCTGCTCTAGGTGAGGCAAAGATGAGCAACGACTATTGGTTTTTACTGCCCTGTTTTAACTAGGGTAAATTAGGTTTGTTGCGTAGTTTGCAGCATTTAGGAATGTTTGTTTAATGCTGCAACTAGACCTGAAAGGTTAACGTTGTAGTAGCCTTGCGGTTTGGGTGGTCTAACGGAATGGGTTTATTTGTTTAAATAAAAATAAAAATGTTAAAGTCAAAGGCACAGTATCAGAGTATCAAAAAAGAGCACTCTTCAGTCGTTATAAAGGTCAATAACGTTTTTATAAAGGTCAATAACGTTTTTATGCAAATCTTATTATTTTTTTACACCTGTTGGAGAACTGATGTTTGGTAAGAAATCGAATTAATTTCCCAACTATTTCAGACATGGTCTTTTTGCCTAATATGCACCCAAGCCTTCCAGGGGAAGATAAAGGTATCAAAGACTTCTAAGTTGTTAAACGAACCAAACTTACAAGCAAAGTGTTAAATGCATCGTCAAGTCGTGCTTAGCGGATTGAATGCAAAGGGCTTCAAAAATGCAATAGTTATATGATTAATGTATTAAGACCTGTGCTATAAAATAAGAGGCATCTTGAGCTGTTTGAGTAGAGAATACCAACTTATATACAAGAAAAGAAGAGAGTATTCGCAATTTAAAGAAATAAATAATATGTGTTCGAAAAGGAAGTGCCCTTGATTCAGTATTATTTGTTCGTTATACTCAAAATATATTTCGAGAAGAGGTCGTCACGGCACAGGCACGGCTATATTTGCTCGTCCGACTCAATCGAAACGCCGGTGGTCCCTGCGACGAATGTTGGTGAACGACCTTCAAACCTTTAATAGAGAATATTACGAAAGGATTGCCAGAATCTATCACCGGAGCCCGTATTATTATCCACTCTGACAGCGGCCACTTGACTGATATTAATTTCCCGACTTGATGGACAAAATTCCAATTCATTAAATAAACATTATAATATTAATAACTTCCAAGTAAAACCAACTTCCTAAAAAAATTACAGCAAAATAATATCGGGTGCTCACTTTGTATAACAAACTGCTTTTTCACAAGCAAGTGCTTAAACTGGTATAAACATTAGTACACAACTTAGGGTTGATCCAAACCAAGCTAGTGGAAAAACTGCAATCGTATCAAAACAATGCCATCAGGAAAAGCGTTTTGCACAGGGACTTCTGTACTGAATGTTTCGAAAATAAAATAAAATACTTTCATCTTTAGAGCAAAGTTATTTGTGAAAGGTTTCTTTTCCTGCTCGTCCATGAAACACAAAAATAATTTGAAAAGATACCTATTTTCGTGGCATGTTTGTTTACCATGCTGTGTCTAGTTCTGACACATATAATGCTCAGATTTCACAAATATTTAGAAAGTTTCAGATGCAGCCTTGACAAGATCTGTTTAGGGAAGAATAGTCCATGTAATGTTTGTTTCCTAAATGTCACCTTGCTTTACATACAGCGATGGATCTACCAATGTTTACCTTTCTACGTAAGATAGGTGTTACAGCTCGTTTCCTGGCGAGTTCGTTTTTCTAGGAATGTTTTGTGTGTCGAAACCCAAAAGGGTGAATTTTTAGAATGTACCTACCGCGCCTCCCCACTTATTGTAAAAAGCGAATCAATGAAAAATCAGATCTAGGCAATGTATATCAAGGTGAGCCTAGTTCACTTAACCCAAGTGTGCATACAGATCCCTGGGCTAACACGTCTGGAGAGGAAGCGATACCCTTTTTTGAAATCCCGTTTTTCAAAAATCCAGAAATGAAGTTTTAAAATCCCGTCTTCTAAAATACAGTTTTTTTAAGTCCCGCATCTTCTAAAATCCCGCTTTTTTTTTTTAATTCCGACCTCGCGCATAATACAAATTCCATTGTGACCCCATGTAGGATGGTTGTAGGCGGGCAGAATGGCCCTTGTTTTAAAGTTTCTTTTTTAAAACAAAAAAACTAGTTTTGATTGCAGCATCGGGATTATAAACAAGAAAACGAAGAGCGAAAAGGGACCTTAAAACATAGGATATTAAAAAACGGGATTTTAAAAAACCGGAAAGAATCAACACAAACAAAAATCGTGCATGCGGTGTCAAAAAAATTAGCCTGCAAAACATTTATTCGGGAAAAAGTGCGAACGCAAAAACTCCTGGATCAAACAAATGCAACGATACTGCATTTTTTGAGGTCAACCCGGTGAGCCCCAAATGTGGAGCCTTAATGCGAAGCATAGGAGTTGTGGCCCCAGTCGGTAGTCGAGGTTATAATAACCGTCGTTTAAAGAAGAAGAAAAAGAAGAAAAAGAATAAAAAGAAGAAGCAGAAGAAAAAGAAGAAGAAGCAGAAGAAGGAGAAGTAGAAGAAGAAGAAGAAGACGAAGAAGAAGAAGAAGAAGACGAAGAAGAAGAAGAAGAAGAAGAGAAAGAAGAAGAAGAGAAAGAAGAAGAGAAAAAGAAGAAGAAAGAGAAGAAGAAGAAGAAGAAGAAAGAGAAGAAGAAGAAGAAGAAGAAGAAGAAGAAGACGAAGGAGAAGAAGAAGAAGAAGAAGAAGAAGAAGACGAAGGAGAAGAAGAAGAAGAAGAAGAAGAAAAAGAAGTCTAGAAAACGAAAGGAAAAACTAAGATTAAGTCTGTCTGTCTCACCTCCAACCCGCTTGTATATGGTTTGAGTCATCGGTGTAGAAATGAATTGATTCATCTTTAAGCAATTTTATTATGGTCCCCCCAAGTGCATGTTACAGGAATGGTGGTCTGAAAATGTTTTCGGAAACACAATTGAGAATTGATGTATCTGCAGTGGCTTTTTAATCGGAATTTAAAAAAGCCAAGTCCATTTCAAGATGTCAGTAAGACAAAAGCTTGTGCTCGCAGTTTCCCACCGCATACTGCCTCCCCATAAGTGAGTGTCGGTCTGATGACAGGTTTGTGGACATAGCCTATATTTGTTCCTAATAGTATTTTTGCAGGAGAGAAGTGCCACTTTCCTGATTCAGTATTTCTTCTTTATTTGGTTTCCACGTTTACTTCCCACGAAAGAAAAAATTAACCCGAAGTACATGCTTAGCCCTTTCCGAAGAAGGAAATAGAGAATCATTTATTGAGGAGGTTTAAGTTATTTCTGTTTGAGTAGAGTAGTTCCATAAGTTTTATAATTTTTTAGAGATGCTTCCCTGATACAGCAATGGCAACGTTATCGGTGTAGGCAATCACTTTCAATCTCTCTGATGCTACTATTAGGGGGATTAAAAATTCATTTACTATGATGTAATAGTTAACAGATCTTCTGGCAGAAAAGTCTCCTAAAGTTGTGATTTTGCTTTTTAACAATATTATTAACAGTTTCAGATACTTCAGTGATTGCGTGAATGATGACGTTATTTAAGCCGCTTCCGATATCAACGAATGCTCAATGATACGATAGGACTATCTTGAGCTGTTGAGTTAAACTTTTGATCAAGTATTTCTTAAGAATTTTAAAATTGTACTAACGAAATATATATGTCCCCAAAATGGACCCTTGTGCATCATTTAGGATATAAAATGACTTAAACTTCTGGTTAAAATCCTCTGTGGCAAATACCGGTAAGTTTTATTCTTTAATAGGAAAAAATAAACAATTACAGCATTGAATAGGTAAACGATTTCAAATGGAAAAAAGTCGCTTTTATTTAAACATGAATTTTAGATCTGAATTTTCTTTAAGTTAAAAATAGGGTATTACAAGTTCCCAAAAAGCACTCAACATCATTTTCCTTGCGTTTTTTTTTCTTCTGCAAAACAAAAAATCTTCTTCACCAACTAGACATTTATGTCTCTATTCGTGCCTGGGAAATTGTTTTCCCTTCGTTTAACATTTCTGATATTCATTACCAATCGCTGTCGCCGTCTATCATTGCAGCAAATTAATTTTCCATTTCAATGGCATGGCTTTTCCACAGAAAAAAAAACAACAATCAAAGACAATGGCTTGGGGATGCGGATGCGAAGGCCACTACCATAGGTATCCACATCAGTAATTCAATTGAAATCATCTCACGAAATGAGGAGCCATGGAAACGATGACGATGATGACGATGGCGGCGGCGGCGGTAGCGACGGCGTTGCTCTTGCTAGTCGTCATCGTGGGTATTTGTGGGGAACCACAAGAAGACAAGGAATTTTTCGATGAGGATTTTTCTTTTTATCCCATTGAACAAGATTTTCTTTAATTCATGCCGGAGGTCGGTAACCTTGGCGCGTTCTTTCTGACAAACAAGAGGGAGAGCCTAAGATTGATGACCCCCCAAGTCAATCCAAGTTCAAAAGGTTTTCCTATTTAACGCTGTTTAAGTGTTAATTGCACTTGATTGAGCGGCAGCTACAACAACTAGTTAAAAAGATAAAATATCTTAAAGATTTATGTGAGAAGATTAGAGATGGTTTTTCCTTCTTTTCTTTGCCGAAACTAAGGCAGATGGCATACCTTTGCCGACTTCGTGGGTTTAAGTTATTCAACCAATGTGCACATGGAATTCTCATGATGTTGGGATGACATTTCTTCTATTTGTGCAAATGATTAGGAAGATGGAAAAGAAAGATTGTTGTATGACAAAGGTATGACAATTGTTTTAGGAAACTAAGATCTCTTTTTTCGTATCAATGTATCTTCATTACATCATTCTTAATTTATTTGTGTCAAATATTTTGAACCCTATTCACGCTTGGCAGAAGATTCCAGAAAACTGTATAGCACATATGTCCCTTTGAAATTAATCAAATTAAATTCAGGTCACTAAACAAATTGAACTTCAAACATTGGAAAAAAAAACCATTTCACCCCAATGGAATTGATGCTCCAAAATGCCAGATGTGCTCAAAGGCAATTAAGACCACTCTTTAACTGTAGTAAATGGATCCTCTTCACTCCTGAACATAACGTTTCGATTAGTATCTACGGCAATAGATCTTAATTATATTTTTTTTTATTTCTAAACAAACATTCATAGTTGGTGTCATGATGATGAGATTGAGGCAGGCATGACATGTTGCCCCTACATTATACAATTATGTGACACATAATTCTCGAACATATCAGATCACAAATGAGTGATATGATATTGTTTGACGCACAAGGTCGTTTGGTGTGTAATTTTTTCATTATGATAGTTTTTTTGTTTATGGAAACCTAAAGAAACATTTAGCAACAATGTTGAAGGAACATCATTCCGTGAATGTTTATAGAATTATATTGGAATTAGCGCACTTGTTTTTCAACTATTTCAATATTTATCTTTAAAGCCGAGTCTATCTTATCTTTCTTTAGAATCAATTGTTCTACAATAATGAATTTATTATATTTAAGCTTATACCAATAATTAGTTCTTAACTGCAAACAGATGTTTGCTGAATAAGCTCACACCTAAATTTGTTAAAAAAAATTCTATTATCGTCATAATTTGGAGTTGTATTTGAAGAAATATTTGTCTGTTTCTTGTTGGCAACAAAGATAGATTGAGGTTGGTTTGCAACTTGTTCTGCACTTCCCCCTTTAAAAATATTTAGGTGAACTTCAGTTTATTCTTTTGCACTGGTACACCTCAAAACCCAAAACAAATTCATGTCACTTGAATGTTGCACAACTGCCTAATGTCTACTTCCTGACAACACATAAATCACACAAATGCAACTTTCAAAAATGGCAGCAGGTTAAAAAGCCGTTAAGACTACAAACACCAAACATGTTTATCCCCAAAGACAGCTACCACCATCAAGCTTCTGTCAAAACCAGCCACATTTCTACGGATTGCATTCATGTTTCACGGACATGTTAACATTAAATTTATTATAATCTATCTTTTAGAAAACGCTTTTCTTTTATGACTCTAACCAGTAAAGATAGCTTTTCAAAATGATTGGTAGACGTCGACATTGCAGATTCGCATTGCGAATCTTCTCCTGCAACATCAGTCATTGGGTCTTGAAGTAAAGATTGACGACGATGCAATGGCTATGACCGACCACGATCACAACGATGGGTCGTCCTCATCAAATGAAAGTACGTGCAACAAAAACGCATTATTCTGTCGGATTGGTTTGGCGTTTAGACTTTTTTTTCTGTGTGTAAAGATGTATCTTTCTCATTCAGACAAACGATGATTTAGGCGGCAAATGATCAAAAGAGATTTCCCTTTTTGTTAGCATCATGTTGCAGCAAGAAGAATAAATGGTTTGTGAGCCATCTTTAGCCAAAACAACGAAGTTACACGTTGTGTTACAAGTTCTATAATCAAACTGCAAGAGTAAACGGATAAGGAAACTAATTTTCCTTAAGCGGTACAAAGAAAAAAAAATCTAAACAGAAGTTAGTACAAGATTTGAAACAGGAGGGGTTCTTATAAATGCGTGTGGCGGTGCGGTAGTTGATTTGATTAATTGAATGGTATTGGACAAATCTAATAACTGTCATTATTGGTATTTTAGGATGCCATTAGTAATGACGCGACGGTGAGATGAAGGGAAATGCTGAAAGACTGAAAATATGCATTACTATGGGTGCCAACTCGATTGGAGCCATTTCCTTGATCGATTAAAGAATTGTGTTGCAAGTAGAGAGTATTGCAGTAAAAGTGCGTTAAGTAAATAAAGGTATAGATAGACCATATCATATTTAAAAGAAAGAAGAATTAATGACGTTTTTTAAAGAAACTATTGCCATTATTGATAAATGGATTCAAACATGTCATCAGTGCTAGTCAGAGGTAAAGAAGCTCGAGTCTTAATGCGCTATTTAAGAACAAATAACATAAGAATAACATTTTTGAAATACTAGTATTGAATACCTTACATTGACCACACAAAAGCAAAATTTTAATGGAAAACAAAATGGAGGTTACGACGACAAGTACGGTTGAGCCAACAAATAGGAAGAAAGTTGTTTATCCTTAAATGACATTTATTGAAGTCATCAGTGTGGATTTTGGATTTTAAAAATCGTCTCCAAAGAGTATGGCAGAGGATTTTTTCATGATCTGATCAAAGTGATTTAAATGAAGAGAAAAGAAGAGTTCCTAAGTGGTTACCTTAAGGAACACCTAAGGTAACCAATAGTGGAAAGGAGAGAACAAACCTAAAACTAACGCTGTGAAAAACCATAATTCGGATAGAAAGATACAAATTTCAACGAGATAAGTTCGTAACAAGTATCGGATGTTGTAATATTTAGGTACGCAAGGTAGAGCAGGAGCATAGTTTAATTACGCATGTTTGTATAGTAAAAAGTATTCGACCTAAGAAAATAAAAATAATTTACTATCTTTTTGACCCCTAGTTTTAAAGTTTGCGTCTCAACCGCTTTAAAGACTTATTGCATGAGTAGCCAGCACTTCCTTCCGGTGGGTTTGGACTATGTTAACAATCCTCTTCTTTAAGTATTCCTAAAGAAACATACAGGTCAAAGGTCCGCCAAAAACAACAGCATCTTATAATCTCTATGTTAAGCGAAAGAAGGATGAAGGCTTACTCACGAGAAAGAAAAAAGGTCACTAGAAACCTGAAATCGAGGATAAATAGAGTTGTTTCAACAAGAAATAGGTTCGAAGCTTCTACAGAAGAGTGAAACAGTCAACATCAGGTTTAATCTGGAGAAATTACTTTAAAATGCTGTTGAATGACGATGACGGCCATTATCCCACCGATGATCGACCTGGGAAATCAATCTAGATGGCAACTAATAACTACATCCTCCTAACAAAAATGATATCTAATGATGTCATAAAAAGATCCATAAAAAGAAGTTAATTTTGATTTTCACTGCGCAGTTCGACTTAATCAGAGTTGTGTTTTGTATGTAAGTATTTTTAAATGGTAAGTGATTTTTGTGTCGTGTATTCAAATGTTCGTGGTTTAAGAAAGAATTTCTTTCACGTGTACGTCTACACTGTTCAACACAGGCCAGCTGTTTTGGCATTAAGTGAAACTCAGGTTGGAGTAAATACTGATTTATCAGAATTTGCTCTACATAAGTATAGCTTGGTGCCATTACTCTTTTCTCATCATGGTCTCGTGGTCTATGTTAGGAATGATATTGCTTGCCAGAGCCTTCCCCAATATGGGCAATGTTCCAACACGGACTTTAACTTCTTATGGCTCAAATTCACTGTCCGCAAGCATGTCATTCATTATTGTTTTATTTACAGGAGTCCAAATCTTGACAGTAATTCGACTTGTAACGAGTTTGATGCACTGTCTGATTCCATCTCGAAAATTGTTTCCCTTTGTCCTCGCACTGAAATCGTTATTGCGGGCGATTTCAATGTACACAATTCCAACTGGCTCCGCTATTCTGGTCAGACAACACCCGAAGGAAGGTATGTCGAGCTCTTTGCCGGGTTACATCACCTTACCCAACTGATCGATGTGCCAACGCGTATACCGGATGTTGCTGGGCAAGCAGCCCATACTCTTGACTTGTTTCTTACTTCTCACCCTGATAAATATACCATTAGTGTAACTTCTCCATTTGGCACTTCAGACCATTGTATCATTTCAGCTAATTTCTCATCCCCCACCCATCCAGTTAAAGAAAAACTTCCCACCAGGACCGTTTGGCAATACGAGAAAGCCAACTGGGACGGCCTGAATTTCTTTTTCCGAAACTTTAACTGGTCACTATGCTTCCTCGATAGTGACATTGATGCCAGTGCTCAAATGATCACAAATCTGATTCTTCTAGGGATGCGTGCTTTTATTCCTAACAGAGTAAAAAGCATCAAACCTAAAGAAAAGTCTTGGTTTAATTCTGAGTGTAAAGAAGCTATCAGGCTCAAAGAAGTAAGTTTCCGATCTTACAAAGCCAACCCTACAGAGGAAAATCGGAAAAAGCACAAACAAGTAAGGAACTCATGCAACTCCGTTATAGAAAGAACCAAATTTTTGCATGACCAAAAATCACGGCAAAAAATTCTGCAGTGTCCCAAAGGCAGTAAAAATTTTTGGTCATTTGTAAAAAATATAAAAAACTCCTCGACATCTTCGGTTCCAACGCTCATCGACAATAACAAACCAATTGTTTACTCTTCAGAGAAGGCAAACTTGCTCGCCGCCTATTTCGCTGCCAGCTCCACGCTGCCTCAAAGCAACGTTGCCCCTCCTGTACTTGAGAATGTAAATTTTTCCATGGGACACATTTTTTTCCGCACTCGTACAGTAGCAAGAGTTCTCAAAGATCTCGATATACACAAATCCGCTGGCCCGGATGGTATACCCCCGATTCTTCTGAAGAGGTGTTCTTCCACACTGGCAAAGCCACTGCGTAAGCTTTTCCATCGCTCCTACTCTTCTGGAATCTTTCCTAGAAGATGGAAAACAGCATTTGTCCAGCCTGTCCCTAAGAAAGGTGACCCATCCTCCCCCTCCTCCTACCGACCCATAGCACTGACATCCCTTCTTTCTAAGGTCATGGAAACACTGATTAACCGTCAGCTTAAGGAATATCTCGAAGATCGTAAGCTTCTCCATGACCGTCAGTATGGCTTCCGCAGCAACCGTTCCACTGGTGATCTGATGGCATATCTCACCGAACAGTGGAACAAATCTTTACATCGCTTTGGTGAAAGTAAGATTATTGCTCTTGATATCTCCAAGGCATTTGATAGAGTTTGGCATGAAGCTCTCTTATCGAAAATGCGTGCTTTTGGGATCGATAATACTCTTGTTCGTTGGATTAGAAGCTATCTTCTGGACCGTTCAATACAAGTTGTATTGGACGGATTCAAGTCTGATTCCCATAAAATAAATGCTGGTGTGCCCCAGGGCTCTGTTCTGTCTCCGACTCTTTTCCTCATTTTTATAAATGATCTTCTGTCTGTTACTTCTAATCCACTTAACTGTTTTGCTGACGACTCTACCCTCAGCTTTTCATATTCGTTCGATAATTCACGTTCTTCGCCTTCGGACGTACAATTGCAACGGTGCCGTATGTCAAGCTCATTAAACTCCGATTTATACAGCATTGTCAAATGGGGTAATAGAAATCGTGTGGAGTTTAATGCTTCGAAAACTCAATGCTGTCTTCTGTCGTTAAAGCTAAACATTCCCCCAATGCCATTGTCCATGAATGGCACTTACATCGAAGAAACCGAAAAGCTCTCAGTACTCGGTATGTGTGTCAACGACGATCTCCGTTGGAACGACCATATATTTGAGATCGCTAAGAATGCTGCAAAGTGCTTAGGTTTTCTGTATCGGTGTAAGAAGTACTTTTCCCCATCTGATCTGGCTACAATTTATAAAGCGTTTATACGCCCTAAACTCGAGTATAACTCCCACCTCTGGGCAGGTGCTTCGCAAACATCGCTTCACCTGCTTGATAGAATACAAAATCGAGCGTTAAGATTGATAGGTAATAGAACTGCCGCTGAAACAATTGCCCCACTCGAACACCGACGCAATGTTTC
Organism: Platycheirus rosarum; assembly: GCA_963971375.1. Classification (NCBI taxonomy): domain Eukaryota; kingdom Metazoa; phylum Arthropoda; class Insecta; order Diptera; family Syrphidae; genus Platycheirus; species Platycheirus rosarum. Next base: position 121,774,003 of record OZ020509.1, on the reverse strand, counting down.
ATGTCTTTCCTTATTTTATCGTTTCTTTTACAAAAAATGTTCACTCGAAGTAGCCAGTTGCATTCCTCCCCTTAAAAGTTTCTCCCGTAATACTCGTCTCGCAAGGAATGCTCATCAGTTCACCCTTGAGCCTAATTTCGGACGTACCGTGAAATATAGGGATTCTTTTTTTAGCCGAACGACACGAATCTGGAATAGTTTACCCGGCGGGATTTTCCCTTGCCATTTTGATCTGCAAACATTCAAAAACAATGTTAATCGGCACCTCCTATCTCTCCCCTCCCTTCGTAATGCCCGCGCAGTGTGTTCTACATTAAAAGGGAAACACATAATCCCTTGTGCGCGCGTTAATTATAAAAAAAAAATAAAAAGAGATCTGCAATAACTATAGAGGAATAAGCCTTTTAAACATCACTTATAAGATCTTGTCAAGCCGTTTTATGTAAACGCCTTAAGCCGTTTAGTGACGGAATAATAGGTCCTTATCAAAACGGTCAAAGATCAGGAAAATCTACCACCGATCAAATCTTCACAACGTCATATCCTGGAGAAAATACAAGAACTTAATATCGATACCACCTGTTCATATCGCTTTTGAGGCAGCCTACGACAGTGTAAACAAGGATGAACGGGGCATGTCTAGGTTTGGAAATTCTGCTGTCTTTCCAGGATGACGTTGGAGAATGTTCGCTGCTCCGTCAAAATTGGAAGAGATACCACTGAAAAAAAAATTCGAATCTCACACATCGACTTGGCCAGAACGTGATAATTGATAGGCATGACTTCGGGGTAGTCAGTGAATTTTTCTACATTGGCATTACTGCTACATTGGCATTACTTTAAACACAGAAAACAACATCAGCGCAGACTTGAAACGTAGTATCAGTCTTGCTAATAATCGCTGTTCCTTTGGGCGAAGAACAAGGAGACGCTAAACAAAACACTCATCATCCCAATCCTGATATATGGTTCACAAGCATGAACACTTTTCCAGTCGGATGAAAGCTACTTTGGGGTTTTAAAAAGAAAATTACGATGTGCGATTTATGGCCCGTATCCAGCGCGAAGATGGCGGCTGAAATGGTTCGTCCATGTAGAGCGGATGAAGATCGATGCTGCAACGAGCAGTCTTCGACACCATACCTGAGAAGCCAAGTTAGGCCTTATCTTTAATGTCTCTGTCTTCCATAGTTAAGGAATAGCCCCGTGCATATTCTCAACATTACCTTCTCAGATAAGGCTATCTTCCTCATAATGGTTTTGGAAATTATGCATTACACTGGAAAACTGTAGGTAATGTTTGTTCGGAAGGGTTGCTTGTATATGAACAGCTCGCTTATTCTAGTACCTACGGTTATTTGGATTAGGGAATGTATTCGTTAGGGAATTTTAGAACAAGCCTTCTGCAGGTTGCGGCCGATCGGTTACGTCTTATGGCTCTAGGTCTTTTGAAGCAGACCAGTTCACCTTTTGTCAAGTTAATATTGATGCCCCATTTTTTAGAGAAGTGGAAGAGTTTTCCAATTTGGCTTTAACCTTTTTTTTTAGCACTAAGGTTGGAGACATTGATGAGCTGTTAGCGAGCTGGCGAATCGTCCGCAAAGATAGGGTTCTCGCATCCAATGGAAATATGTTGTTCTGACGCCACGATGCTTTAGAGAAATGGTCTAAGATTTGACCCTAGAGAGACTCTAGCCTCTTATGCTCTTCGGACTGTTGATTTTCTCTTCTCCAATTTCACGAAGAAGTTTCTGGAAGAAAGAAAAAGATGATTCTGATGCCATTAAGCAACAGCTCTTGCAAAATCATGATATTGTGGGATTGAAGCTGTACATCTTCATCACTTTTAATAATAATCAACTAGGCATACTCGTATGATTTTAGCGAGAGTTTGATCATTACTAGAAAGACATTTTCAAGCATTGATCTCCTTACTTCTATGGAACTCCTGCGAAATCCTTATTTTCAAATGTCGGAGCCCCAACGTCACAGAAATATTGAAGTATCAAAACTCTCCTTTCCAAACCACGGCTGACACAAAGTCAATGAGATCCCCTTAACAGCTGCCCATCATAACAACAACGAAATTTAACACTTCAGTTTGCTTCACCCTGTATTTATAGTTTGTCGAACCGAAAGTATTGAGTTCAAAACTGCTTCTGTGAACTAGAAAAGAATATAGCTTTCTCAGGGGCAAAGCATTTTTCGAGAAAGTGACAACAGATCTTCCCTTCGAAATGCAAGGAAACTATATTGTTCTGTCCATACGTTGCGTTTTCCCTTTTGCAATCCGTCTTTTCTAATTTTTCAAAAACAACATTTGAATACCTTTTATATAAACCAACATTTTTAGAAATTTTTCAAAACTGATTGCTGGAAAAAGTTCAAGAACCCCATGAATAGTATATACCAAACTTCATATCCGCCTTTTTGACATAAAGCTCAATAGAAAAAAATAAACTTTCAACCACAATCCCAAAACAAATTCCAAACACAAGTTGCAATTTTACCTAACAAGTTGCAAGTTAAGTATTTTCCTTTTCTTCGACTTCACTCCTCAACTTGGCTATTCCTTGTTTACATAACTAATTATACACGAGAAAGCAAAAGTACAAAACTCAAACAGCATCAGCATCATCATCACTAACAGCTTCGGTACAGCATTATCGCAATATCGTCTCCCCCAGTGATACCAGTATGCCACTTCAACAAGTGATGCAAGTCCACCACTTCCACCCAAACTCAAACTCAAAGCCCACAAGTGGCCACTCCAAATGAGATGGTGCCGTTTCTTGATAGCTTAATCAAATTGTTGCTATATGCTCTCACTCCTCTCCTGAGAGACACTCTTCAACATCTTTGGAAAATTTACGTTTTACAACTTTCTTTTTTGCCAATACTGTATCCGATGTTGTTCCTGCCGTCTCGGCGTGGAACTTAGAAATCCCAATAGTAGTTTAAATGGTTGCGCAAAGCACGGTGGAGGAATTTTTAATGACCATTAGGAGTAATAAACAAAAAATGTTTCCAGACACGATTTTTCTCTCTCTGCGCCTTTTCCGTTTTTTTTTTTTAAACAATACATCTATATTCTGGTTGCTGCTGTGTTGTTGAAAATTACTATTCCGTTATGTACAGTTAATCAGAGTGAACAATTATTGTTGAATGAAACCAGTACCGCCTCTGAAACAGAGGGGACCATAGCAATGAGTTAAGCAACAAGTTGCTGGCTATTTTCGTAGCAATCCGGAACAACACCTCGTAATAGGGATATTTCGAATTGTTAGTTCGTACTGTACATTTATTGTTTAGTTATATGCACTTGGACTTGAACTATGTTAAACCACCATAAAGTTCAAGGAGTGTTGGTAGTTTAATAACGGTTGTTTGGGCATAGTTTGTTGCATGGTGTTTTGTTTTGAAGCAACTTTACAACAACATAGTTATGTGTGAAGTTGGTTCGCATACGCAACCGGAAGTTAATGTCGGAACATTTTAATTTGGCGCGCTTTAGGTGGTATTCGAAAATTGATAGTTTCTTTTTTTTTGTTGCTTTTCTGTAGTCTTTATTGGTTTTTTTTTATTGCTAGAAGAAGAAGGAAATGATGCAGTGTAATTGTTTTCTTTTCAACCATTTAATGCGAAAGCAGACAAATAGACTTGTGAACCGCAGAGCTTATAACAGCCTAGACGCTGTAGTTTGTTTCAAGAGCAGATCTGTTGCTCCCGCGAGTACTTTGAAACTTGGATTTTGTTTGGGCTTTATCCCTGTTTCAGCCGAAGATTTCTGTGACTGGGATTCGGTTGTTATTAGGCAGGAATGCTCAACAATCAATATATTTATTAATGAGATTTGCAGGTTTTTGAAGGAAAGTCCAAAAAACGGATCTGTTGTGATATTCAGATTCTTTTCAGTGACGAATTGAATGATTATTTTACACAAAATACTTAATCTATCTCAAAAACTGAGCAACTTAGCTTATTATAGTGGGAACGTTAGAGATTTAGGTGTTGATTAAGAAGAGGAGTTGTAGAGTAGTGAATCAGGTGAGACTATTGTGAAGGTGGAGCTGAAAGAATTTTTTTAAAGTGATCTTACTCATGATAAGGACAAATAAACTTAGATATTTAACTGTACGCTGCTGGGGGTTCGTTTAGCCCGTAATCAGAATGTTGTCAAGCAATCAGGAGGAAATGAAAAGATCTCAATTGATGATCGCGTTTAGGAGAAGTTTTATGAGGAAATTTGAGCAATCAATAACACCATTTTGAGGGTAGATAAGTTTAAAAATGTCGGTCTTTATAAGGGTATACGATTCATTCCAGCTAAGACCACGTTGGACAAAGCGTACAAAACTGCACTGAACGTCTTCGATTCGTTGGCAAAGTCGAGGTGTAAAGGTATTACGAAAGTCACATAAAGCGATTTGGTAACGTATGGACAAGAAAATTCATTAGACCAACGTTTGACCAAACGAAAAGCTGAGTTAGCATTATTAATAATGTTGTCAGAGTGGATACGAAAATGGAGACACAAATGACGCCTAGATCGCAAATTGATTCAACAACAAGGAAAGGTGCACTCCAATAACTAGATTAAGTCTCTGAAGGTCTGAAGGGAAGATGCTTTCGGGAAAAAGCTATTGCTTGACATTTCGAAATGTTAAGCCTTAGAATGTTTTTTTAGTACCAGGCAAAGAGAGTACTCAAAGCTGTTTGCAAGAGATTATAAATTTCCAAATCAGTTAGAATAAATATAAGAGTTCCTAAATATATGGCTACCCTAGAAATCTACCGAGAGCGCGGGAATAGTTAAGAAAACTGCTCGATACTGGCCGTCATCAATAAGTATGACTTACTGAAATCTGTTACACAATCATATTTTTGTCTTTCTCCTCCCCCTAGGGCAGATAACGTCACCAAACAAATTCGTTAAATTACGTGGTTGTGGACCTTTCTGTCAAGAACCTTGTTCCTTTTGGGAGAATAGGTAAGTTTGGCAAAAGAATATAATTCGAAATATATTTAATTGTGGTTCAGTATCCATGTCGTGTTAGGTAAAATGTATTTAATTTGAAAAACTAAATTAATAATAATAAAAATTATTTTATAATTTACTTATTCCAATTTATTAGGTTTTAAGAGTACAACAACAAGCCCGATGATGAATACTTTTATTCGAAACGCGTCCCTTTTCTAATAATAAATTTATGTTGTAAAAAATAAAAAAAACTTATAAATTAGAATAAATAATTAAATTTTAAAATAAATTTTATTATTATTAATTTACTTTTTCCAAATTAAATAAATTTCAAAATAATTTTACTATAACTTGGTAAATCCACTCCTTGTTGGAGAAAGCTGAAAAAGGGCAGTAAGAGGATTGGCTAGTTTGTTTACATATTTTTACTTGCAGTTATAGGTACTATAATGCAAGTTTGCATTCTAGCAGATTAGAAAATTTGAGATGACAATATAACATGACATTACGATCTGTCTGTCTGCCTGTTCGTATGTATTTTGGACTACAGCCTTAACGGTTTGACCATTCATCTTCAAATTTTGTAGGTACCTAGGGTTATTTTGACATTCTACGGAAGACTTTTTTAATTTTTTTTAGCTCAAATATAAACGGTAGATACCTGTCATATAACCGTTAAGTAAAAGCTTATTTTTTCTCCAAAATGGCTCAAAGAATTTTTATGAAAAAAAATCTTTGTACTTCTGTAGTTGTGGTTTATGTTTTGATGAAAAATAATTTAAGATAGTGGGATAAAAACGGTACCCCCCATAGGACCTTTTTTCTTCGACTTTCTCGAGAACTGGTTTACCCATTACAACCAAATTTAAAATTCTGGAAGATATAAGCAGCTTTAGTAATTTTAATTTGAAATATTTTCGAAAAAAAAATTGTATTTTTAATACTTTAATTTTTTTTTGAAAAATCAATATTTTGAAAACGATTTAGTGATTTTTTTTTAATTTAATTTTTTAATGTAGGTTATTTTTGTGTTTAAGTTTGTATTCTTAAAATATAATTTTTTTTTTGATTTTTGAAAAAAAATTGTTAAATAAAATCCGTTTTATTTAAAAACTGTTCCTACGATTTTGAAAAAACTTTCACACTTTTTTACATTTTTTCAAGGAAATAAAATGACGTTTAAATTTTTCCGCTGAAAACTATTTTCTCCAAAGAGTCGTTAACGAGAAAGCCAAAAATTAAAAAAAAAACCGTTATATGAAAGGTACCGTTAATAGACTTTTCCCTTATATTTGGTTCTGATAGATTCTCAAAAAATTTCATACAAATCATTGAAGCCGTTTTCGAGAAAAATAATCCTTTTCTTTAACCGTTATATGGCAGGTACCTTTATTTTTAGCCCTTAAAATAAAATTTCAATTTCCCCTCTGAAGAATACCAAAAATTATTGTTGAAATGTGTGTAAGCCCAGTCCAAACATGTGTGCAAAATCTCATTTAATTACGTTACATAGTTCAGATTTTACTGATTTTTTTCGCTCTCCCATACAATTGGCACCACTGTGCGGGAGTCGTTTTTTGAAAATGTATGGTATACCCGAGCAACGCCGGGTGGGTAAGCTAGTTCTCGATAAGTGATAGCAAAATTGGAAATTGGAAGTATACCCTACGGTTAATCGTTAATCACTTCCGAAACTTTTGCCATCGAATTAGCGAACCCCACATACTCTACATACTAGTCGATTGTTCAATGTTAAGTGCCAAATTCAAGTCGATCGAATTTTGAATTATCAGTCAACACTGAACATCTGCCGCCCAAGTGAGGTTTCAAAAATCATGACTCACGAGCTCAAAGAAGATTACCTTAATCAATGGTGTGTGTTCCAATTGCTTTAGGGGAAGTCAATAATTTCAGAAAAAAAAACTTCATCGACAAACCTCAGTTTTGATGAAGGGGCCATGTCATAAAGCAATATTATGGAATTTGGGATGTTGCCAAAACACTGGTCTAACAAAAAAATATTGCATGTTTGGTGAGGAAATGAGTAAACAACCAAATGTTCGTATTCTTTTGAAAGGGACGAACGGATTGCCATGGCGAAAAAGCGTTATTAATCTTAGACGAACTAAGTCGGTCGGTTTTTAGATAATGAATGAATGGATGATCCCTTTTCAGGACTTTCAATAAAAACAAAAAATCGTTTACTCAACTCAACTTTTTCTATTGTACTAGATTTCTCTGTTTAAGGTCAGAAAAAATAATTGCACTGAAAGTAATTAAACCATAACAACCGCACTATGTGTTTGTTCACGTTAAAATGATGCAAATAAAAAAAGTTTAAAGCAGTTGGCACCATTGGACAGTTAAATATGTATTACCTTTGGCTTAACCCATACTATTGCAACTTTATTGACGTTTTGATACGAAAAATCGTTTGTAATTTGGTTCAAACATTTCCACAAACTTTGATGAAAACTAAGGAACTGGAGGAACTAGGTTTTAAACCTAAAATGCCACCAATGTTCAAGAGTTTGGGACTCATAACTTACAAGCATCAGAAGAATGGTAGAACAAGCTACCAATCAGTTTACCAAAACCTAAAGGATTTCATCCGATTGATCTGAGAACTATTACATCCGAACTGAAAACCTCCACTCAGGGTATACAAAATAAATAATTAGATCATCATTTCCTCATGATTACAATTCAAATCATCATCTCACCCAATGATATCTTAATCTGAGGTTATCTACATAATGCATTAATATGCCTAGTCCAATGTTGGCAAAATTTTGTCCCTCACCTTCTAAATTAAAATTCGACGTTCATTTCGAGGTTTTTCGATCGAAAAGAACAGATAAAACATCAATTCCAATAGTTTTATGAATGAATCAGTTTGTCAATACAACATTCAACAATCATGTCACGTTTGCCAATAAGTCTAAGGCTGCAAAACAAACATTTTGCGGCATATGACACACAATGTGGTTAAATGTTAAACCAACCAAGTCACACTTGCCACCAAACTACCTTATCTACTTATACATTCACACTGCAAATACAATTTAGCACGTAAAATGCTGAATCGGTTTTGACAAAACTTTCCATTCTCGACCAAAAGATTGGAACTTCCAACCTTAATTAGTTAAGTGGCAATCTTATCTTGATCAGGTTAAGAGTGTGAATAATTGTAAGCACGTGCTTTTCATCGCAAAGATAGGCGGAGGGAGGAGGACTCTAAGAAATTCAAACGGAAGGATGAGCTAATATCAACAACTCTTCGCCAGTTCACGATTCTGTCCAAAACGATCCGCTTGGAGAATAACAATGGGCATCCGAAAAAAAATTCTTCTTTGGCCGCCATGCTATGTTTCTTTCTTTTTTTTTGGATCCTCGATTCCCAACCGACAAGACGAATATTCCACTTAATTGCGAGATCACAAATGATATTCCAAACACATGGTCCGCATGCGGAACAGGATAGGGATGATGCGGACAAGGATAGTTGTTGGGGACGTCACAGACGTGAAAAACCATTGAATGAATGATGACGACTTAAACGGAGGATGACGACGCGACGTGAGACGAATCTATAGTTCGTGATCGTCATTCGGAATGGGAATTGTCTTCGTGCGTTTGAGTAGCGCAGCCGCAGCCAGGCGCGCGAACCATCACACAAATCCCCTTTGTAAACTGTCACGAATCACGATTCCAACATTCGGATTTTCCCCCCAGAGTTTTCTATTTAGATGGCGCGTTCACAATGATTACAATGCTCAACAAAATCCACTCCTTTTCTGACAAAACACATGAAAAAAACAAGAATGAAGTGACCGTTTTTGAAGATCGATTCTACTCTTGAACAGATAGGATGTGTCGTTGAGGGCTTGGGTTGGAGGAGAAAACAGGCCTTTTGTGACGACTGGTGGTATACCGCCACACAAGGACTTGAAGTGGTAAAGATAGAACGAAAGAACGACCCCTGGCTTTGTTGTCTGCTGCACTATGATGTTGTGAATGAACAGCCCCATGGACAGAGAAATAGGTTCGGTTTAATTGACTTTAATGTCCGTTGGCACACGTTTTCCATGTCGCCGATGTCGCTTCACGCTACAGATCGTTGATCACCGATGTTGTTGTTGGTTAAGCACGAGTGCTGTTTCTTTAAACCATGAAAAATTGTTCAGCAATTATTATTCAGTGCTGAAAACCGAACAAAATGGTGAACTTTATTGTCCCTAAAGGCAGCGAACCGCGGACTAAGAACAAGATCAAAGTGTTTGGCTTTCGATGGGTTTCTAGAAACTTATTCCAGATATTAAGGCCATTGGTCTCGTTTTTATTCTGAGTGTTAATTGGATTTTAAGATTCAACTCATTTTATTTGGTTTGGCAAGGCTTATACGAAAATACTCACGAAATCCGACAGTTTTTTCGTCATCGAAGAATCTTACCTGGAAAGAAAAAAAAGACATTCATGTTGTTATGAACGGTATGTGAAAAACTAAGTGAATAAGATTAACAACTAAATATTAAAATTTAATATAATTAAATAAATATGCAGAGGGTTTAAACTAATCGTAACACCTAAAAATTATCGACCGATCTTCTGTATGGCAAGAAGGGATATTATGGTGACAAAAATTAGCAAAAGTCTTATTCTAAGTCATCGAAAATTCCGTAGTTTCTATAACCTTTTCGTCGGTGTAATGCACCCTGAATAAACATCAATATTGACACACCTGACAGCTGTCAAACAACAAAGCTGTGACCCTATAGTCACAAAAACTATGGCGCTAAATTCAAATTAAACGGTCTAAATGGGACATCCAACTTTTGACATTTAGAATACCGAGAAACGAAAACCTTTTATTATTAAAAAACAGATGCAACTTTCCCCAGAAAAGTGTATCGAATCAGAGAGTACATCAATTCGGTATGCAATTTTTTTTAAGAAGAAAATAGAACAAGAAAATTGTTAGTTTATTAAACAAAAATATAATAAAAATAAATATCTCTCCGCTTAGCTTTGAAACACTCATAAAGGAATTTTTATGTTTTTTGGTTACTGATGCCATATTACACAACAGTACGCCCAAATGAGAAACTTTATAATCAAAATGAGGGTTAGTGCAAACGTTGTGCGCCTTGCGCCCATTTTAAATGGTCGCCCTTCACAGTTGACATTTGGTGGCCATATTTGAGGCGACCGGTTCGGTAATCAAACAGCCAACATTTTGTACTTCAAAGGAATGCAAGATCGGCCGCGATCCGTGCACAAGAATTCGGCCTTTCACAGACTTTAACTTGACACATTTTTCGTCATGACTTGGTTTGTTTGACTGGGCTTCGGAGCGTTTGGAAGAGGAGCTGAATTTATGGCTGTGGTAAAAAGCAAAATTGACGTATATGGGACGAGCCACACGTGTTTCACCAGGTGACAATGCATCTTCAAATTATTATCTATTGTGGATTTTGAGCCGGTGCGCGGTGTCGTTGCTCTGTCCTTTTTCGAAAACGAACGAAAATGGCGAGCTCTACAAAAAGATGGTAACCGATTTCCTACGAGCTCAAGTAAACCAGATGGACCTAGACGACATGTGATTCTAGCAGGACGGGGCTACGTGTGCCACACAGCGGACGCCACAATTGACATTCAACATGAACGAATGTAAGGTTTTCAGTCCCTGATCGGTGCCACCGTAAAAAGCCGAGGCGGGCTGTTAATGGGCCTTTCAAATAATAGAAGAATTTTGTTAATATCACTTTTCTATAGCTGTTTTTACAAACAGTGCTCCACTGAAATAGCCAGTTGCATTCCTCCCCTGAAACAATTCAACGGTAATACTCGCTCTGCTAGGAATGTCCATCAGTTTGCCCTTGACCCCAACTTCGCTTAGTGGTTAGTGTGTCGGCCTGCTAAGTGAAGAGCCTGGGTTCGAGTCCCGCTCATAGCCACCTTCTTTTCCCGGATAATGCCTCTTGCGAGGAACTGACAAAATCTCTAAGAGTAAAAATTTGTTTCGAAAAAGTGCATCTCATGTAACCGTGACTCGGCGGTAAATTATAGGTCCCTTTCATTCTTGCAGATTAACAACACACACACAGGAATGGTTGAGAGTTTTTTGTTTTGATTCCGCATATTTGACACTTTAAATTTAATTTATTTCTCGGCAATCTATGGATCAGTGTGTCAAGAAATTAAAAAAAAAAACACCTGTTCCGTGTCACTAAAATTAACCAGATAGGCCAAAAATCAAATCAACTTGTTAAAATCTTGAGTCGAGCTCCCTACTGACAGCATCTTTTTGAAATCCGCGGCAACTCCAATTTTCACGGATTTCAATCTTCATAAATGGCTAAAGTGATTTCGATTTGGTTGTCTGGCAATGAAATGGACGCTTTATTTTTGGAGGAATGTGGCAAAAATTCAAGTTTGGGTGGGGAACTTCGAACGAGAAATTCAAGGAATTCATCAACATTATAATTACGAGGAGATACAACGGAACAACGTCTTTATACGCGACATGACATCGCAGAAAGGCATAAAAATGTTGTCCTGGTTCACTTGTTGATTTCTTTATAACTACCATATATTCTGTCCCGTTATAAAAAAGAAAAAAGTTGCGCAAAAATCTTGATTTTAAACAATCCCAACTTCAAGCCTGTCAATCAAAGAAAATTAAGTCAAGCAAAATCTGATGCAACACAATTATCGAACCAGGTTTTGTGTCAAACAATTTAAGCTCATCGATGTTGTTAACCTTTTCATCGATAAACTCGATCAAATCCTGTTCATATAAACATCACTCACATCAAAAATTCTGCTCTAGAATCATCTCAGTCTTCAGACAACATCATGCAGTAAAAACCGGCATTCCGAAACAATGCCACACAATTCAGCTGCCGCACATGCGCCAACAACCGCCACTCAATCAGTCGGTTAAATAATATTAATTAAATTTAAAATTAGACATTTTTTGTAGGTTGGCAACATTAACCTATATTCAACGAAAAAGGCAAACTAATCAATCAACAACATCACACCGGGGTAACGTTTTTCGCTGTCAAGACATCGTTGGGGCATCCAGTTTATCTATCTAACTCTGCATCTAAATACATCGTCATCGTCGTTCATCGTATGGTATGGTATCTCGACCGAGGTCAATAGTGATGACTCGGCGGCGCGGCTGGCGCATCGATCGAGATGTCGCTACTGTAGATACTTTAGCTGTTTGAAAAGTTGCTAAACAAGAATGATGCAGCAACATCATCGACGAACCAATGCTATTGCTATTGCTGTTGCTAGTCGGGCGATAAAGATCTCATTCTGGAGGTGTTGCTTATGTTCCCGGGTGAGGCAGTAACGCAACGGTGCTGTAGTTACGACGAGTAGATCATTCATTATACGATTCTACTGATTAAAATGTAGGTACACATTGTAATACAAGACCTGTCTATCCTTATTCAGGCGCGAGAACTATAATTTCTTTTTAAACATGGTGGCGGGCATGTTCCAGGGGAGATTTAAATAAATTATAAGCTAATTTGCATTTGGTTGAATGAATTTGATTGAGTGTGGACAGAGTGGGCTAGATCAATCATAATTAACATGGGTTCAGTGGGGCGTTTTAGAAGTATCTAGGGATGGAAAATCACGTTAATATATTTCAATGGATCATGAGTCATGACTCATGGAAATAATTATGTTTTTTTAAATAAATTAGAAGACTTAGACGATTTGAAAGAATAATCGGTCTTTACTTATACTTGATAAAAAAAAAAACGAAGACTGAATCACTTGTATTAACTAATTTAATAACTAATTCCTAAATCTGAGACTTAGTGAAACCTGTTTGTGGATTCTTAATTGTTAAGTATGTAATTGAGCTTGACTCAAAAGAAAGAATCTAATATGGAGTAAATTCAAAAAATAAAGTCACTATTAAGAGAATCCCGTTTTCAAATTTGTAAGGAACAGAATATGCGTTTCCGGCAAGTTGAAAACAATCATGTGTTCACAGAAAATCTACTACATTTGCAAGAAATAAATATACATAATCAATGGGCCATTTTTTTAGCTTTTTGTAGATGAAAATGATCGTAACGTAACAATCAGTGAAGATCGCTGCAAACATGTAGCACCCTTATTTTTTTGGTCAATATTAGGACATATCACCTGTTAAGTTACTTTTGACTGGGCAACTTTTGATTGAGCAACTTTTGATCGGGCAATTTCAGATTGAGCAACTTTAAACAATTTTACTTTTATGAGATTTTAGGTTTTTATTTTCGAGGACGATCAATAGTAAGAAACGCAGAACATTTTGTGTCCATGATCAAAGACTCTCACATTAAACAAGATGAAATTATGGTTAGTTTTGATGTAACCTCCTTATTCACCAATGTTCCAATTGAAGAAACCCTCAATGTTATCAAATCGAAATTGTCTGATTCTCAAAACAACTCTAAGTTATTAGAGTTAATTGATATATGCCTTACATCAGGATATTTCATATACAATGGTTAATATTATTTACAAATTGATGGTGTTGCAATGGGTTCACCTGTTGCACCAATAATTGCAGACATATGTATGCACATTTGAGGAATTGACATTAGGAACATCCTTAACGAAACCAACAATTTGGGTAAGGTACGTGGATGACACCTTCTGCGTACTCAAAGAGGATCAGGTAGAAAGTTTTCTGATTCATCTTAATTCTATCCACGAAAAAGTTAAATTTACAATGGAAAGAGAAGAAGAAAACTCTTTGGCTTTCCTAGACGTTAAAGTCATAAGAAAGCAAGATAGTTCGATCGGCCACATGGTGTTCCGGAAAGACACTCATACGGACAGATATTTACATGCTACATCCCATCATCACCCAGCCAACTTGACATCGGTTGTATCGGCTCTTGTGAACCGTGCTCACAAAATTTCTGACCCCGAACACCTCAAGCAAGAGTTGAATGATATAGACATTGCATTTGCACTTGAAAAGAATGGCATAACTCCAAACAGAGAACCTGGAAACCCAAACCCAGCTCACAGAAACATTCGCTACATCCAGCATTAAAAAAAAGGACCTTTTTACCCTATATCAAAGGCATAACGGATGGAACTGGGCGAATCTTACGAAAATATAATTTTAAAACCATCTTTAAACCGTCAACTAAGGTTCGTTAATTTTCATCTCCAAAATCCTGGTGTGTACTCTGTTTTTTTTTTTTTTTTTTTTATAATAATTTTTATTGATCTTTATTTTATAACTACTTAAATGCTAGACAAAAATCTTAAAACTAACTAAAACTATCAACTTAATTAACTTACTGGCCCTATGCGGGCGCTCTAAATTAATCTCTAACTTAACGTGTACTCTGTTCCCTGTAGCTGTGGGTCTTCTTTTATTGGTGAAACGAAAAGACGTATTAAAACGCGCTTAAACGAACATATCAAAGCTATCCAAAACAACGCTGTTACAAAATAGGCAATATGTGAACATCTGGCCTACAACGAAGATCACTTTATACGTTTTGATCAAGCTAGATCAATCGCAAATGAAAGATTTTATGTACCAAGAATCGTCAGAGAAGCACAAGTACACCACCAACCCCCACAAGCAATCCAAGTGCATCAACATCTACGCACCGGTACTGCTTGAGAGCGAGAGCTGAAAAACAATAACTTAGACAACATCAATCAAACGTCAGTCTCATCCCGTGACCACGAAGTATGAAACTTCTTCATAACGTCGGGTAGAAAGAAATAAGAAAATATTTCTTATAACGCGGTAAGTTCCGCAAATATTAAACTTTATCTAACTTTACTTTTGCTTGACAAAGGAAGAAATAATAGTTAAAGTAGAAATAACCTGTAATATTCTTTTAATGCGAAGATTCATAAATCTGTAATGTAAGAACCAAATTTGTTGCACACTATTGTCTTGTTTTTGTTTGCGGAATGAATGAAGTTCGGCGCACTGTGTGTACAAGAACACTGTTTATATAGACGATTCGATTCGAGATACTGTTCACTCTTAACTTGCTTTATTTTGTGAATTTAAAGGTGTGTCCACACCAAAGAAACATTTTTTTAAAACATTTCAGAAACATTTAAAAAACGTTTCAGAAATGTCTTGCTTCTGAAATGTTTTTTAAATGTTTCTGAAATGTTTTTTTAAATGTTTCTGAAATGTTTTTTTAAATGTTTCTGATATGTTTATTTAGGTCTGGACGCTTTGCGAAACATTTCTGAAATGTTTATGTAATGTTTCTGTGTTTCCCCTTCCAAACGGACATTTTTTTTGGCATTTCAGTCTAGTTGACAGATTTTATGTTTTTATTTGTTTGTATTCTATTCATGATGACAAAACGCGACGCTATGATAGCTACTTTTTTACAATCCATCTTAAAGTACAAAACGGGATACATAATATGGGAAACAAATAGACATTTCAGAAATGTTTCGGAAAGCGTCCACACCAAAAAAAAAAACACTTCAGAAATGTTTTTTAAACAAATATTTCTGAAGTGTGGACACACCTTAACAGTGCAATGCAATCGTGTTATCAAAAACTTAAAGTGCAATGCAATCGTGCTGTCGGAAATCAAACAATTTCCATGGCTAACGAAACATGTTCCCCAAAAAACCTGTCCCGCAACATTAAGTTCTAAACAACAACACAAAAAAATCCTCCGCCGTTATCTGCTAACCAATTAAAGCGGCAAACATCATAGCAAACCGCAACGCAAGCAAACCTAACGAACCAAAGCGCCATCTTTTCTGCCACCGCGGGCTGTTCCATTTAATTGCAAGAAGTTGTTCCACAGAACTGTCATTTCATTAGCAAGTTTGT
Source organism: Platycheirus rosarum (assembly GCA_963971375.1). Lineage (NCBI taxonomy): Eukaryota > Metazoa > Arthropoda > Insecta > Diptera > Syrphidae > Platycheirus > Platycheirus rosarum. The sequence continues at coordinate 121,758,164 of OZ020509.1, read as the reverse complement.
TGCACTTCGATCTAAACGCGCCATTCGAAAAATAATTATGCACATCTCGCACGCGGATAACTGTCATTGAGTTGCCCGGAGCCCGGAGTGAGAGTGCAACAAAAAAATATCCCCAGATAGAGACAAAAACTAGTAAGTACACGCACCATATTCAGCAAGATGTCAAGATGAATGGAACCCATGGCGGGCGGTTCAATTGCACGCGAAGTACTTTTGCGGAATGTTGCTGGCTGGCAACGCGGGACATTATTCAACAGTTTTATTATTGATGACATTGGAGGTGGTGTCGCCGGATGGTGGTCGCCGTGATTGTCCTATTCGTCTATGGTTTTTGTTGCTTCTTGCCAGTCGGTGTGTTTTTCATGAGGCATCCCGATAAAGATGGATGGGAATGAGGAGCAACTAACGTTTGTTTTGCTTCGCTGAAGAACTTTTGTGTTGCAACAACGATAATGACAACGACACACTCCTTTCGGTGATGGCAAGACAAATGTCAAAAGAGAGATAAATTGCCATCTCCCTTTCGCCGATGTACTTCCGATAGCTAGAGATCTATTTGATGAATCGAAAGGAGTATCTGGGTATCTGGCGTTTGTACTATGTTAACGTCTCGTTTGACGCTGGATAACTCTCTGGCACTTCACCGTTTTATTGTTTGTAGTTTGGATTCCAGCTTCAGCTGTGGAATGTGAAGTGTTATGGGAGATGGGGAGATTCGCAAAAAGTCTGCAGAATAAATGTCTTGTGTGCGCCGACCGCAGTGACACTGGAGGAGAAAATACAAACGTTGCGATGATGGTAACTTGCAGACTTGAATGGGTTGAACTTGAAATAACAGAACAAGACGACAAGACGGGTTTTTGTCTTATTCTTTCTTTGTTGGATCGCATTTAATTGCGGTTTAGATAGTTGGCTGTGTAGCTTAACAGTTATGTTTAATTAGTTAATTGTTTAAATATTTGTAGTGGCAATGTGCCAATTGTGTTTGAAGTGGCGTTAAATAGTGCTTTGGATAAACTTTTGCAGATTTCACAATACATAGTTTTGGTGGGAAGCATAGAACCATCACCTTTATTTTATCTGGATAAGGTGAAGCCAATGTCATTTTAGTTCCAAAAGCTGATATTCAAGCATACAAAAAAAAAAGAATTTCTTCTTCAGACTTAAGAAGAATAAATTGAAAACTACATTCGTCTTAGTTTAGGCGATAATGCTCTCCCGCAGCATCATTTAGGGCAGATTTGTTAAGACAGCGCCTTAGATAAGCTAATCAGTCGCAAAACCATTACTTCGATTCAAATAAAGTCATAAAGACTACACCAACCGCAGCCCAGGAAACATTTGACCTTTTCACAGAGCAGTTAGATGCCAAAAGTGATTCAAGGCTCAAGTAAAGGTAAAGGACAATTGCGGCCATAAAAAGATTTTAAACCAGTCTCGGCCTAAGACGCAAGCAGGGATATGTTGGTATCTTCTCAATTAAATCACCAATAAACTATTTAAACTTCTAAGCTTCAGTAGTGTTTTCTAGGCCGAAGTGCTTGCAGTTTGCGCAGTTAGGCGTCAATGCAAAGGCCATAATCTCAAGTCTAAAAAAGTTGATTGCTATCAAAGCCATTTGAGACTTGTCAGCGAAACAAATTAAATGACTTTTCGATGGGTTTGCCGACACTGCGACAAATAGGATAAATAGGCATTAACTGGTCAAAACGCGTAATCACTTGAGCCTAGCCATATTATGCCACCTTACAAATCAAGAGAATTCAACAAAATTTTCTATATGTCGATTCGAGTCACCAAATTGTCTCAAGTCTAAGGAGGTTGATTGGTGCGACAGCGATATTAGACTGATCAAGCTTAATAACCCTTTATTCGGTTTCCGGATATTTCAGATGAAACGACCAAAAACGGGTTGTCCCTTGAACAGAGCCAGATGTAGCCATACCTTAGGTACTTGTGCCCCTGCTAAAAGAAAAGAACAAAATTCACCAGTATTTCCTCAAAGTCGGAAACGGTAAGTGATAAACAATTGATACTCGTCGAATCTCGAGAAACACTAGCAAAATGGGCATTAGTACAGCAGACTAATGTAGTGGGTCTCATGACGAAGATGCCAAACAATGTTCATATCACTTCCTTTGTGAATAACCTAGTCTATATCAGACCAGAAAAACAGCCTTCGAAGAATAGTTTTTTGAAGAATTGGACGATGTCTCAAAAAAAAGCCACTTAAAAACAATTTAAAATTAATAATTCAAAGATGAATTCTACAGCTTCTGCAAACTCTCAATCTGTTTGCTTTTTTTATTACATCTTCTTAGAACCGCAATGGACCATTAGATCAGAGATCAGAGTGAACCAATAAGGTGTTACAAATGGTCTAAGGGATTCTTACTTTAAGTCAGCATTTTTATTCTGCTACTTAACTTCATCCCAAACCATTAGAACTTGATTTTGGTAAGTGAAGTTCTGCATAAAAGCAAATAACAAGGCTAGCCCATTTAGCTATTCGATATCGGTTTTTAAAACATCTTCAGAGAATACACAAGGCTGCATCATATAACCAATACTTTTTGACGTGATAACGTCTTATAAATCGATGACACGATACACATACGAAAAAAAAAATTACTCATGCTGATTAGAAAAGTAACGCGTTACGCTAACCACGATACTCTGGGTTTTTTAACCAAAATCGATCGCAAGCACCAGGCGAACATGAAAAAGAAAAGGCGCAAATTCCCAAAATTAATTCCACTCAAATTCAAAACGTACACGAAGAGACAAAGAAATACAAAATGGGCGGGGTTTTGTTAAAGTAGATGTAGATAATGGGGCGTGTGTGTATGAATTTAACAAGAGGGTTTGTGGGTAATTCTTTTGGCGACTTTGTGGCTCGGTGCACACTTGCGTCATTTTGACGCTGCGGTGACGATTTTGCGTCTTACAGTACTCACAAATGACGCGGTGGCATCTGACGAGTGTGCGCATTACTCTATTTATTTGTGAGTACTTTAAAGCGTAAAAGCGTCGCCGCTGCGGCGCCGCCACGTTAAAATGACGAAATTGTGACAAAAATCGATCGCAAAAGTATTCTGAGTACCCAACGAATGTTAATTAAATTTACAGGGTAAATATAGTTTTGTCCAGGGATCGTTCCAATGAATGTTTGGTCCCGCTAGCATTATTTTCGCATTTCACATTAAAATATGTTTTTTCTAGAGCGTAGTAACTCGCGCCGGGTACCGCTAGTTAAATATAAAACTGGTGCCGATTGGTACTAGATTGTTTGTGCAAAAGTATCTTTGTATTAGATTTGTAGTACTTTGTACTAGAATTTAATACTATGATATTTTGGTGCTAGATTTGGTACTAGATTTTGTACTAGCGTTAGTACTTAGTATTATATTTTTAGTACTAGATTTTTTTTTTACGTGATAAGTGGAATTGTATATGGTGTGAGTTAACGGTCTCTGTATGTTGGTGTCGGTGGCATCAATGTTTTCTTATGACGTTATCACGTAAAATTATCGTCCTTAAACCGACATTACAGGCAACCAGCGATTATAGGTAGGCATTCGTGCAAAAAAAATTGAGATAACAATCAAACATGTTATTACGATTATAGAGAAACATATTTGAATTACTGGAACTTAAGGTTATTTTGACATTCAACAGAGGAGTTTTTTTTCAATTTTTTTTTTAGCTCAAATATTAACGGTAACTGTCATATAACCGTTATGTCAACGCTTATTTTTTTCGAAAACCCCTACATTTATGAAAAAAATAATCAGTACTACTTACTGTAGGTAAGCATTATATTTTAGTGAAAAAAAAAATGTATATGGTGGGCTATAAACGGTACCTCCCAAAGGACCTGTTTTTTCTTCTTCAACTTTCTCGAAAACGGGTGATCCGATTACTATCAAAATTGATATTCAAGAAGATGTAGGTAGATTTCGAAAACTTTTTTTAAAATTTTTAATATTTTTTTTTAATTTTTTTGGAAAAATCAATATTTTAAAAACGGCTAGGTGATTTTTTTTTGAATTTTTTTTTTTAATGTATGTTATTTTTGTGCAATAAAAGATTTTTGTGTCCTTTACTCCAAAATGTGCGTTTCGCCCATGCATGAACGGTGGGCTCATCAGTTAGACCGTTCTTTTTTATTTCTTTAGGGAACTTTGGTAAAAGTTGTGCACCTAAATCTGGGTGTTTTACTCAACTATATGTATAAAGCTGACATAACAGCACTTCAGGAAGTGAGATGGCCAGGGAGTGGTGTTTTGCAGAAAAAAGAATACGACAAATATTTTAGCGGTCACTCAAAACACCACGTGCTCGGGGTAGGCTTTTTAGTCAGCCAAAAAATGAAGCCTACCGTCATCGGCTTTAACGCAATATTAAAATTCAATAACATCAGCCTCATAAACGTTCACGCACCTACTGAGAAGTCTGAAGAAGAAGAAAAAGATTCCTACTACGAACTTGTAGAGAGGACCCTCAATGCCTGCCTAAGGTATGACGTTAAAATCATCCTTGGTGACTTCAACGCAAAATTAGGTAGGGAGCCAGTATTCAGGCAGTACATAGGATCCCATAGTTTGCAACCAATACAGTCGCGCTCTAAGGCTCGCCCTCGGAGAGCTCGATGAGGGAAGAGTAAGTCCTGGGGACAGAATGCCGGGCGTAGAGAAAAAATGGTCACGCCTTAAGAACAAAGTCATTAGTACTGCTGATTCCATCTTAAGCATTAGTCGCAGAGATCGGAGCGACAGGTTTGATGATGAATGCAAACTAGCGTCTGAACGTAAGAATGCTGCATATCGAGCAATGCAACAGTCTCATAGAACGCGGGCACGCGAAAATGAATATAAAGAGCTCAGAAGAATAGAAAAAGACTTCACAGACGAAAAAAGGCAGCCGCCTGTCTGTGAATGTGAAATGGAAAGAAATACAGAGCGAGGTCCGCACCAGGCGCGGAAGTTCTACCAATCCGTCAGAAATATGTCGCAATACACACCACGTTGTACATATTGTAAAGACGGAGAGGGTAAACCGATCACCGATCCTGAAGGCATTCTGGAGCGATGGGAAGTGTACTTTAATGAACTGCTGAACGGTCAGCTCACGGAAGAAATGGAGACTCCAACATTTCAAGAAGAAGATCTCATGCTGCAGCCACCAAGCATTGAGGAGATAAAACAGGCGATTAATCGGCTCAAAAATAATAAGGCCTCAGGAGCCGATGGTCAAACATGGAGGGACAACACTACATCAAAGCAATTCATGAAATCATAGTACACGTATGAGAACACGAAGAGATGCCAGAAGACTGGCGAAAAGGCATCATATGTCTCAGACATAAGAAGGGAGATATCACAAAATGCAGCAACTATAGGGGAATAACATTGTTGAGTACATCATATAAGATATTCTCGTCTATCCTGCAAGAACGGATAGCCTCATACGCTAATACCATAATCGGCAAATATCAATGTGGTTTTATACCAGGCAAATCAACAGGCTGACCATGACCAACATCACAAGCCAAGTAAAAGTAGCCGGTTTGCTATGCAGACCAATTAACATCTTTAATGGACTCCGACAAGGGGATGGTCTGGCTTGCATCCTCTTCAACCTGGCGTTGGAGAAAGCAATCCGTGACTCTGGCAACAAGAGAGACTATCGTCACCAAGTCCAGCCAGATAATCTTACGCAGACGACATCGACATCATCGGCAGAAGCCAACAAGCTGTACAAGACTCCTTTACCCAGGTCGAGCAAGCGGCAAAATACCTGGGGCCCGGACCGGATCCCGGTTGTTGCGCCGATGATGATGAATATATTTGTATTGACTTTGCTGGTCCACAAGCAAAACACCCAGACTTAGGTGCGTTTTAATTTTTAAAAATTTTATTCTACAATGTGACCGCACATATGAGCAAGTACGTGCGATCCATTCGTGCAATTTATTTCTGTAAATAATAAGAAGGTAATTGAAAAGGTTTTTTAACATTTTATTGAATCACTGCCAAATTATTTTAGAAATATGCTTAAATTTAAAGATTGAATTTGACAACAACTTGATGTTAATGCATTTAGACAGTTTCCAGTTTCGTAAAAAATTGACCTCTACATTGCAAGGAACCGAAACAAAATAAAATGAGTGGAGGGGTAGGCATGTGGAAAGCTGGGCAATATCTTAAGGATTTTCGAGCCATGTCTATCTAATTTAGAAAATCTGACTTACTTAACTTATCATCAAATGCTGTCGTTATTGTCATTTCAGTAGTCATTTTTTAAAAAGCTTAAAGCATTGTTTCTGGCTGTTGTAACATTTAACTTTACAACAGGAAGTTACTTAAAAAACTCGATTCATTTATAAGGTGAGTTATAAAGCTTCATCTACCTGCCAATATTCGAGAAAGAAAATAATAAATCACATCATAAATACACTTCCTTTTTTTGTTTTATTTTCTAAACGTTTTTTTTTTCATTTTTTAATTTATTTAATTATTCAAATCGAATGAAGGTAATTACAAAACATAAACAAGTACAATTTGTTTAGGTTGTTGCCTCTAAAGTCTTGACCTTTTTCCTTGTTTTTTTTTACCAAAGGGGCTTTGTTCGGTTGCTAATGACATTGAAAATAAACATAAAACAATTACCAAAAAAAAAAAAAATTGTCGTCATGAATAAATGACTCACTTAGCTTGGAATAATGTCGTTTTCCAGAAACTATATGCATTTAACCATGGCATGTGGTTTTGAATACGCCTAAAATATATTTTTTTAAAATTTTTTTTTTAATGTGAGAAGGCATAAGTTTTAAAGTTTATTTTGTATTATGGCAAGAAGACTTTAAAAAAAACTTTACATTTTATAAGTAAGCCTCTTTTAAATTTTGTTAATAAATGTCGTAACTCTTAGGTTCGTAAAGCTTTTTTTAAGGCTCCCTACACTCAGAAAAAGCGTCATGTAAAAAGTTTACAAGGTGTCTGTTATTATTACAACGTGTGTTATCTAATACAAATTAAGAAAAATAATCAAAAGCTTACACGGTATTTTTAACACTGTGCCAATTGTTGGATTAACACGGGTAAATTAGTTGGTTATTAACAAAGTTATGAGTTGATTGTATAATAAAATCAATAGTTCATACAATTCACTTTCACACTTTACCAAATGACATTGTTAAATTTGCACTCAAATTTTCTCATTTCGATCCAAGTAAACAGATAATTCTGCTCCTATATAAAATGTACCTTTGGATCCATCCACTTTTTACTTGGTAGCCGTGTGAGTTTAGCACTATATATTTTCTTCCAACCCAAGATCATTATGTTTCCTTCATTACATTTACACTATTGCAATGTAGATAAAACGTATCTGTAAGTTTAAATACATTAACCAGATTACCGTGTTATATTTACACTGTTCAAGTTCATTTGAACCCAAGATCAAACCGATACAAAATTACAAAATTTGTTTAATCTAAATAAAACCTATAATGTCAAAATCTTGTATCTGGTTAAAAATTAACACCATCAATCCGTTTGAAAAATAACAACACTATTTCTTTCTAATTATTTCTGGTTAATTTAACACGGTTTTTTCTCTGGGTGTACTGGGTGTAAAGTTACGAATAAATTTCTTCCAAATGCAAAACTGATAACACAAAGTCTTTAATACTATTTGAAACCAACCTTAAAAAAAAGTCTCATTTTTCCAGAACTCATCCATTACCAAAGTAAAATAGTTCAAAAAAAGTTCTTAAATCTACGACGTAAAGTGTGTACCGCATTCATTTCTTAAACCCTAACAAACACAAAATTCTAACCTACTTATACAGTTGGCCTTAATCTAAGCCATAGTAAAAGAACTCATAGCAGTGCAAGCCATCCTACCCACGGTTTCATGTTGGCGGAAGTGTTCCTATTTTTAAATCGTGTTAAAAAAAACGAAAGTGCAGAGGTAAAAAGATATAAGAGTAAACTCAAGAAAAATGGAAAAAAATCGATAATCACACCACACCAATCCCCATCCCCATCCGCTTAACCCATTTCGATAGAAATGCGGGGATATCAGCCTGTTAAACCCTTCTTGGGAAACTGAATTGGTAAAGTTTCGAGACTTCCGAAATACGTATCAGATATGAGAGGATTTGTCTAAGGATAGAGGGACGCAAATTGGGAACGTTTGTAATAATAGGGTTGTTTGTGGTTAAGAAAAAGTAAATCCAAACAAAAATCGATATCGCCACAAATTGCTGCTTTGAAAAATGCCCGACCACTCATTTCTTCTTCCTCAATTTATGCTGATGTTGGAAGACACATTGTAGGAATACTTGAGATTATTTCAAGGGTAGCCTAAGGACAAGCTTACCCGCCCGGCGTTGCTCGGGTATACCGTACATTTTTGAAAAAAAGTGAACCCGGCGTGGCGCCACCTAGTAATCAAAATAGCCTTAGTATCTTCTTATAATATAATAGAATAATAAGCTATCTACTTGTGAAACGACCCTAGCGGCACCAACCGGTCATTAAACTAGCCTTAATTACACCTAACAACAACATCTATCTGTAAATGTCCCGTCCCGTCCCGTCGGGCCCAAAATAAAAAAATTCAAAAAAAAAACTCCTCCAGCTCCACCTAGACGTAAATAAAATAGCCTTACTTAATCCTTTCAATATTAGCTTTTTGCCTGTGCAAATGCCGTCAAAATTGGTCCATAAATAAAAATTTTCCAAAAAAAAAAAAAAAAAAAAAAACCCCAGCGCCACCTAGTGGGCAATTTAAATAGCATGATTTACTCACTAGGACATCAGCAATATGCCAGTGAAAGTACGCCGCTTGACTATTTTCTGTGGGGATAAGTTAAGTCGCTTACCCCAATAAGCCCGAAACGATTGACCACTTGGATGACAACATTCACCGCGTTATTTCCGATATACGACCACAAAATGTTGAAAAAAGTTATCGAAAATTGGACCTTCAGACTAGACTACGTCCGTGTCAGCCGTCCCGGTCATATGCCAGAAATTATATTTAAATTATAATTCCAGAAGATTATCTTTCGAATAAAGTAAATTTCATGTCAATTTAAAAAATCATCTTTGACTTATTCCATTTCAAATTTCTATACCTCTAAAAAAAACATCGAGAGCTTTCCCTGAAAAGTAGCAGTAATTCTATACAGAGTCCTTGAGCTGTACAATGCCTTCATAATTCTGATTTTTTTGGCATTACTCCTAGCAGAAAATATCTCAGTTAAGTTTAGTTGCATACCTGGTTTAACCCAATACATATGTCTTTGCTTAAACCCTAGTCTGACACCACAGCGTCAATGTTCTCATTTCTAAAATTGTGTTGCAAAATCATCAGAAAAAAAATATCTTGATACGTTGGCGCATCATCCATTGCAGCGTCAAAATTACCATTTTGCTAATTCATATGTGACAAATCGGGTGCTAAAAATCTAACAGATACATTATGAGTTTTTAATCCTCGTATCTATAAATATCCCTCAACATTTTTAATATTTCGCAACGAAAACAATGCCAAAATTATCTCATTTCAAAACAATAAAATTAACATTTAAGACACATTTTGTCTTCTTTTCAAATACAGATTTTTGTTTATTCATATATGATTACATAGTTGTTTCATTAATAAAAAGAGAAAGAACAAATGTATCTATAATAAAACAAATAAGAAAAAAAAACTCATTCCCATGAAATTCAAACTAACATTTCGTGCAGTTTTATTTGCTAATTAATTGTGCATTCAAAAGAATAAAATTAATTTTTTTTAAACCACACACATGAATGCGAGATCAATGATCCAATTTCACTTTCCTTTTCTCTTCGCCAGCAATAACAATAATCATAATATTATCTCTTCAGAGAGTCAGATACTTTTTGAAATTAAAATTTTGTTTTCGAAACATTTACCAACAATGGGAATTAAAAAAAAAAAAACATCAACTGGCATCTTTAATCAAATCAACTAAAGCAGTTTGAATTTCTTTTGAACTTTTGAGATGGAAATGCATCTTAAAGATACATATATTGCGTTCATGTGCATCCATTAAATTTGCAGTCAAGTGCGAAGCCATAAGCATAAGCCACCTTAAAGCTTTCTGACCGAAAGAGATGTTGAGATACTTTTTTTTTATACAAAATGTGTAAATTTACTTTCTTCATTGGGAAAATGGAAAATGGGAAAACTCGGTGTGGATGGATACGCATTTGATTCGGTCATAAATATTCCACACGATTATAAACATTCTCTGCTGCGCGTGTAATTAAAATAGATGCACGCAGATGCACAAAAATGCCATATTTTAGATGTGCACCGTGCGATCTCATAGATACAACACAGGCGAGGGAAAAATCTTTATATTTTTAATTTTTTTTAACTGTTGTTTTTTTTTTTTGATTTTTTTCTCAGGTGGTCTGTCATGCATGTCATGATTATAATCGGGCTGCCGCGCCGTTGATATTTCATTTTAAATTAATCAAAAGAAAGTGATTTGTTGTTGTTGTGGCGCGTCATCGCCTATCTATAGAACAATCGACATAAAGGCCCACATTTATGGTATTTATCTATGAGATACTTCAGACAGATACCCATAAGCCATAACTATATGTGTTGAAAGGTATTTTGCATAATAATTTTTTTAAGTCTTTTATTTCTTTGGAAAAAAAGTGTAACCTTTTTCGTGACGGATTTTAGTCCCAAAATTGAAAGTCGTCGTCGTCTGGAACTGTGGAGACATTCAAATGAGTTTGAACATAAAATTGACGGAAAGTGAATACCAAATTGGTCAAAAGGTAGTAAGGAGGTATAAGAATAACTTTAAGGTGACATAAACAAAAAAAAATGACTTTTTCTTGGGCACATGCCATGAAATCTACTGTCTAGGTGGAAAATTGGAAGATGTTTTAGATTGTCACATAAATTACAAGCATAATGCGTGCTTTGAGTTGAAAAAGATTTAAGGTATTAGAGCCATGATGTGAGGTAATACTGAGACCATTTCAAATGCACTTCGAAAAGGTTTGGAAGATGTGGTAATATGAAATGGTTTGCCAAGAAATTTTGTTTCTTTTCACAGTGTTTTTAGTGGGATTGGAAGAAAGGTTTTGGCAATTTTCCTCAACAGCCAAAAATCTGTATCACATTCGGAGAAGTGCAATAGGCCACGCCAAGATAACAGATTTTTTTTAAGGAATTTAAGTTGTGACTATCGTGGATTACGTAGGTAGTATTACACATAAACGTCCATGCATCTAAGCGGTCCAACGAAGATTTCTAAAAACTCCCTGGGGCACACGATGGAGTCACTCGTAACCAAATTGACCACGTGTTGATGGATCGAAGCCAATAATTTTAAGATAATCCCTCAAGTTGTTTAAACTGCAGATTGTTATACATACAGACAGACTGACAAACTCTGTCTGTCACTAACTTTTTTAGGCTTCTCTATTATCGTAATGTCTTTTTTGATTGTTATCTCAATTGTTTTTATATTCACGAATTCTAATTTTGCCTTATAGTAAGCAAGTAAAAACGAAAAATTCCCAAAGTTAAAGTCTGCGAAAGGCTGAGTTCTTGTGCACGGCGGGGAATAGACTGCCTCGATTTCTTCTGTACAGTTTCGCAGACCGCAGCGATGTTCTCAATCCCGATCTTGCGGTCCTTTGAGGTACGAATGTTGGCTGAAAGATTACTGAACCGGTCCCCTCGAGTTTGGCCACCAACCTTTGAATAATCGACTTTGAAATGCCACCATGTCTACCGAAAAATGGGCGCATTGCACGCTACGTTTATACTAACTGAGCAAAATTTTATCCATTTAGACGTTGCAGTTCAATCGTGTAACTTTCAATTGTGATTTGGTATCAGTAACTGAATTATTAAAAACACACATTGGGCTTACAAGTCATATAAGAAATAAGGCCCTCTCGCAAAGAAATAAGCACAAGACTAATCATCTCGGTCCTGCTTTATGCGGCAGAAGCATGGTCCTTGCACTGTATCGACGGAGTGTGAAAAAGCAGCGACGTAGACTTTTTCGAAAAGTTGAAAATCCAGCGACTAAGATAGCTGGGTCATCTTATGAACACCGAAGAAAGTTTTTTTTACTTGGAATTTCAAACCAGAAATTACGATGATAGATATACGTCCGTCTGTCAATTTGTCTGTCTGTTCACAACTCTACAACTTAAACGGATGGGCCGTTTTGCTTCAAACTTAGTGTTTAGTATTAATTTGGTTGTATCTCAGGGGATGATTTTCATTTTTGCTCTAGTTCGAAAAATAACGGTACCTGCATTACAACCTTTAACAAAAAGTTTGATTTTCTCGAACACGGCTCAAACGGTTTTGATAAAACTTTCAGGGTGCTGTTTTTTTACACCAATACATCTTTCAGTTAGAATTAATTTTTCGAAATTTATTCTATAACAGTAATTTTCATAGAACCGTTTTTTTCGAATGCGGTTTTATATTAAACCATTATCCCGATTTCAATAAAATTTTCCACACAGCAAGTTATTTATAATTCAATTAATATTACATTTAAAAACTTTTTTAGATTTTTTTAAATTTTCTTAAAAAAATTTGAATGAATTGAATTGAAAAATATTTTGAAAACGGGTTGATTGATTTTTTTTAAATAATTTTTCCATATGAAAACTACAGATTTTCTTATAATGACACACAACAAAAAAATTTAAATATTTTTTCGAAAAGTTTTTCAAAAAAAAACTAGTAGAACAATTTTCAATAATTTTTTTCCTCGATAGACATTAAGTTTTCAAATTTTATTGCATACTTAATTTTTCCGAGAAAACTCTTAAACTAACTAAAAAAAAAAAGAATTTTCGAAAAAAAATTATTTTTTTTTATTTTAATATATACATACATACATATGCAGCATTAAGCAATTATCGAGCATAAGATGAAGTTCGTGCGACACAGTCGTGCTTTTTATGTAAATTTTATTCGACCGCACATATGAGCAAGTACGTGCATCCAGTCGTGCAATTTATTTAACTTTGCGGTTATATCAACAAAAAAGTGTCTTGCGTCCTCTGGTCTTTACCAAAGTGTTCGTCTTCTTTCTTTAAGGATAGGTCACGAAGCACAAAGTGCATCAATTATTCTTTCCGGTCATTGGAATTATTATAAGCGAGAATCCTCTACTCCTCCGCAGGGAGTGCCTTAACTTATGTATGAAATGGAAATAGATACCACCACGTTTCTGATCGACTAATGCCTTTTCCAGAAATTTATTTGAATGACAGTGCTTTGGAAGCTTAGAATTTGAGCAAGGCATCTTGTAAGGACCCTACTCGTAAGCGTTGAATAAACAAAGTAGCGGAAAAATTTCCTCAACCCTGATTTAAAAAGCTCTCCTAAGCTGAACGAAAGATTCTTCATCGCGCTTGCGTTGGGTTCAGAATTTTGAACAATGTACAAAAAGTAAGTTGTAACAGCTGAGAAGAAGCTGCTAACGTATGTCAACAAGAGCTGCAAATCTTGAAAGAATAAAAGTGTGAACTTTAACCTTCAAAATAATGTAGTGAAAGCACCTTGAAAACCCATTCTAATGCAAATGTAGCTTTCGAACAAACTATTCCCATGGATTTATAATTTGTTTCTTTGTTAATCATTTAAAAACGAATTTTAAATACAAAACCTCTCTTTTAATAACACAATGCATTTTATTGCATCCATTTCCATTCATAATTTGTATCTTCACTTCAAATACCATTGAACTCCAACGAATCCCATTCATTCCCAACATTCCATTTATTTGTCATTCTCATAACGAACAAACAAAGGCAAAAAATTAAATAAACATTTCTAAATATTTACATTTTGAATTTCATTCAAAGTGAGTCTTCAGTTGGCTTCCATCAAGTTGCAGTACATTTATCCATTCCAGAAATACCGATCTTCTTCTGATCTTCCTTTAGAGTGTGTGCCAGCAGCAGCCAACGCACTGAAACATGCCAATGTGCACCACGAATAACCATCAACCAGTCGACAGACGACATCCCACCGACCATTCAATATCGTCGATTCCATCAACATTTGATTTGCAAATAAACAATTACCACGCGATAAATAAATAAAAGCGAAGAAAATGGTCGAAAATCGAAGAAAACAGGCACGTCTCCCGCATATTTTACTCTGCAAAGCGTGTAAACATTCTGCAAGTTCAACGCTCCTCCACTTGGTGGAGCCTCCTCTGCTTCTCGTTCTCTGGCCACTTTGGAGTAGTCGATTGCCAGTGTAGATACAGGCACAGATATAGCGGCACATCAACTTCAATATGAAGCCAGCCAGCCAGTCAAAGTCAAGCCAACCAGCTAACCGACCAAACAGCCTTGACTTTCATGCAGAAAATTTTAGCATATAGTGCGCCACCGGAGCCAATATGGCAGGCGGCCACGTTGTTGCTTTGCAAACGTATTGTCGTCCCATTGATTTATATGCATTTAACAGTTACTTCGCTACTTTATCCGATAGTTTGTTCGCCACACGCTCGCTCGATTTTTCCGTTTGCTTTTCGCTGTTGAACTTCGTTGCTTTGATGTTACTTTTGTGTAAGTGAAAGTGCGTGGTAACGAAGAAGAAAATATTTATTAAATATTTTTCTTGGTAAGAAAATCAATCAAACTTCAAGCTAAATGTTTCCAATTTTGAAAATTTTACTCTGATTCATTCGTAAACTGTAAGCTTGAATATTTGATGTCAGGAACTATGTTGTTCTAGGAGATTCATTATTCATTCCAAATCCGATTAAGTATATTCGAGATAATCTTCACTTTGAGGTGAAAGCTTAGAGTTTGTTAACATGAAATGTTCATCTTAATCTTCCAATAGTCAAAGATAATGGGAGTCTCTCTCGAGCTATAAAAACTCCTTTGAGATACCTTTTCAAAAAAAAGTCGGGAAGACCTAAGGAGTTCAGTCTATTTTCAGGTATACCACAAGCAAGCCATTTAGGACCACTTATCTTTGTCATAAAGATAGATGATGTAACGCAACAATTTTTGTCTTAGTCTTACCCATGCTAAAAGGAGCAGCAAAGTTAGACTTTTCGCCAAGAAGAATCTTCTTAACAGATATTTTTTGGAGAAAAATGTGCATTGTTCATTATCTTGAGAAAAAGCCACACAGTGTTTGTGACAGAAGTATTCCCATAAATTTCAAGCTATTGTGACTTCTTCTCCAAAAAATTGTTTAGGAGAATTCTTTTGGCGGTGAAATTTGGTCAGTACTAATAATTTGTGTTTTGGTAAATATATATGGGAATAATATTAAAGTAGTTAAAAAGGAAGAAGGTTCGGAAGACTAATCAGAAAAGATAGGCTCAAGGCTATAGAGATTCCCAAAATTAGCAAACAAATGCAACAGATTCGTTCAAAATCTAAGTGGCGGAGTGGGATGCTGGACGTAAAAACCGTTGAAGCTCTGAACTAGAAGCAATGACGAAAAGAAAGCGTTTATGCTTTATGCTTCCAAGAAACATATTGGCGAAAAAACTGCAAACAGAGAAGAGCAGCAGAATTTTTATGTTGAAGCAGAGGCATACAAAATAATGCACCTTTCTTTGGCTATGTCAAGTCTAATAAACGTGAACAAGGAAATAAGTCCAGATAATATTTGCTGGACTTACGCACGCAGTTAACTAACTTACTAGCTAACAACTAAGAACATCCCGAAGAATGAGACACTGTTTTTTAGGAGGAGATTCAGGTAGTTATAATGAGGACTGTAAGGACTATTATTGTGGTATTGATACGGTTAGAAAAATCTTCAGACCCAGAAACCCAAACCAACAGTCTTGTGGAGG
Source organism: Platycheirus rosarum (assembly GCA_963971375.1). Classification (NCBI taxonomy): domain Eukaryota; kingdom Metazoa; phylum Arthropoda; class Insecta; order Diptera; family Syrphidae; genus Platycheirus; species Platycheirus rosarum. The sequence goes on along the minus strand of OZ020509.1, from coordinate 121,742,287 downwards.
AATCAAGCCAAATAAAAGGCTGAAGCATTTATCTTAACTACAGCCATAAATATGAGGAGTGTGCAGGGTACAAAACATGTGGGACTCTTTGCAACAAACTTGCCTGCACAAAGCAAGTTCAATCACTGCTAGGAACTGCCAAAGAAAGCTACCAGCTCGGACAAGAAATATAGCGGTGGAACAATGAAGCCAAGGCAGTGACAAATATGAAAAAAAACTTTCAAAGTTGGTCCTCACATAATAAAGAAGAAAAAAACACGCCTCGGATTGTTTTACAGATGTTGCAAACAAAAAAAACCAAGAAAGATAGTGCCGAACTTGAAGCAGAAAATATACAGGGTGCTTGACTCAAGAGCTGGAAGAAATACCAAAAGCGATTTTTAAAAACAATATTTAGGAACTGCTTCATGACAATTTGAACAAGGGTGCAGCTGTTTTCGAAATTCCTGGTCAAAGAAGGCAAAATGATCAGATCATTGCTCAACAAAATCCATTAACAATGCTCACAGCCAAGTTTTTGCGGATGGCGACAATTTTTTTTAATGATTAGTGAGGGAATTGTAAATCAATAGTTTCTAATACATACATTCTTAAAGCTGCACTTAACAACGAAGAGATGCCCGACATCACCATTGAAGAAATGCTGCGTTTTCTATAAAAAAAAAAAATTTAACCATATATGGTCATACATATGTCCAACACAAAACGACAAGTCTGGAGAATTTTTTTAAGAGTATTGTTTACATTCGGCAATAGCAAAATACTTGTTGATATTTTAACTTGTCTTATTACATTCCCTTACGATTTTAGGTATTTTATAGAATCAAATTCCGACCTCCGAAGAAGACGACCTTTTGTGACTATTACATTGTAAGCCAAAAAAATTAAGAAATTCTAATTGGCCTATTAGACTAAAAAGTTTTCAAGCTATGAGCAGTTTGAGTATGAAATCACTTTCCACGAACGCCACTTGGGATCAGACTAAATTGAAGGCAGGTTGTTTTTTTTGTAAACATTTCAATGAACGAAACCATATTAATAACTTAACTACTTTTAAGCAACTTTGAAAATGCATATAACAGCTGAAAGTCTTAGTGTAAGACCGGCCTTAACGCTATATTCCCATTGAAACGAAATCTTGGCCTTCAGCCGAAATCTGACATTTTAGAATTTTGAAATGCGAAATTTCACCGAAATCTCTTTGAAATCTCATTGTATACCAAAGATTATATAATCGAATAAATCTTTTTAGTATTCAGCAACCAATTTTGTTATCAACGAATTTAATAATATGGAGTACATACATATGTATATATAACAAGGACAGTAAGACTCTTTGATAACATCTCAGATTGTTCCTTCTTTCATACTCACCGCAAATTTTGATATGTGAACTCTTTTTATGCGTGTGAACACCATTTTTAAATATTGCAATCTTTTTGTCGAAATCCGAGGTTTTATTTTGGTGAGAACATAGTAGGTATAAGAATATTTCAATTTTAAAATTTTGACTCTGACCTCAATCAGAAAATTCCCTTCACCTTCTTGATAATTAGCGCACAAAATCATTTGTTCTGTAAATGTTGGGATAACCAACCACAAAATCCGAGTATTTTTACATGTTGAGGAAACCTCTTCATCAATAGTATAATTCTTCCTCAATTTTGCAGAACGGCGAATAAAAAGACTCATTTCATTTCTATTTAATCACGTAAATACTTACATTTATGTACATAATTAAAATCCTGATATTTTGTCAAACGAATTTATTTCGTTTCGACAATCGATTCTCGTTTTAAATGTCAAAATGAGTGTTCTAGTTCTACCAGCATTAACAATTGAGTATCAGAAACAAATAAATCAATACAAATTCGACAATTTAACTGATTTATTTTATCACTCGTCCAAATAACTGTCATTTTCTCACAAAAAAAGCATAGCACAACCTTTAAAAACTAAACCAAAATATTTTAAAAGTTTCCCCCAAAATCAGATTTGAAATTCAAATTAATTCAAATGCGAAGTGTGTTTCCTGTTCAATTTCAATTTGTTATTCCGTCCCTCTCTCTGCATTGCCTCAGGCACACACATTTCCCGATCGTGTGGTGGTCTTTCATTTCAACAAACTCAGCCTTGATCTTTATTCCCTATCATTCTCTGTCTCTGTCGATGCGCATCTCGTTTGCATTAAATTCAAAATCATAAAGAACCGCCAAGTTGCATTTCAAAACGGTTCTCGGCCGGCCATTTGCCCTATTATAACAATGCCCCACCTACACGTTCCTCACAAAATGTTTAACACGGTTCTTCAACTAGTTAGTTCTAGTTAAAGGTATGCACACACTATCCTCTATACAACAACGTCGTTCTAGTTTTTATTTAATTCAACAATATTTATTATGAACAATAATCTTTTTTGAATAAAAAACAAATTTGTAAAATGGGAACAGATCATCTCGTATTCGTTTTTATTGTAACGGTAAAGTGTAAACAAAGCTGCACCCTTGTTTAAAAATAAATCTTTCTCTGTTTTTCTTTTGGAATAGGAGAGGTACAGCGTACAGGAAACCAACAAAGATGGCGTTTTTTTTTAATTTTATTTTTATTGTAGTAACGCATTAAGCAGATATCGCGATTGGATGGATACAGGGTGATAACTTGTGTTGATAAGAACAGATGCTGACGCTGTTGCATTCTGTGTTGACATAGTTTTGTCTGTAGACGCCCGCCGCCGTCTCCGCGAGCAGGGTTCATGTGCACACATTTATATTTGGATATTGGGTGTGCAGATGACAGAATGCGCCAACGCGTCTCTTTCATTTGTCGATAGTGTAGTGTAGTGAGGGTGTAATGGCAGCTGCTGTTGTTTATGTCAAGGTAGTTGGAAAATTAATGACGTCGGGAGGAAGTGGCAAGGATATGGCAATACGCGGGAGGGTTGCTGTAGAATGTAGAAACATGTGATTTCTAATTATTTTAACCAATCAATTAGATATGAGCTCAGGATGAAGAAATTCCCCAAATGGGGAGACAGTTTTGTGAACAAGAAGCCGACGCGACGTTTCTAGTCATAATGCAGACCGTTCTTCTGCGAATGATGAGTTTTTTTCAGAGGTAACGGGTGATTTTTTTGAGGTTAGGATTTTCATGCATTAGTATTTGACAGATCACGCGGGATTTCAGACATGGTGTCAAAGAGAAAGATGCTCAGTATGCTTTGACATTTCATCATGAATAGACTTACTAATGAGCAACGCTTGCAAATCATTGAATTTTATTACCAAAATCAGTGTTCGGTTTATTCACCGTAACGTTGCGTCCAACAGCATCTTTGAAAAAATACGGTCCAATGATTCCACCAGCGTACAAACCACACCAAACAGTGCATTTTTCGGGATGCATGGGCAGTTCTTGAACGGCTTCTGGTTGCTCTTCACTCCAAATGCGGCAATTTTGCTTATTTACGTAGCCATTCAACCAGAAATGAGCCTCATCGCTGAACAAAATTTGTCGATAAAAAAGCGGATTTTCTGCCAACTTTTCTAGGGCACTGATTTTGGTAATAAAAGATCAAAATGGCAAGGGAAAATCCCGCTGGGTAAACTATTCCAAATTCGTGTTGTTCGCCTAAAAAAAAAAATCCCTATATTTCACGGTACGTCCGAAATTGGGCTCCAGGGTGAACTGATGAGCATTCCTTGCGAGACGAGTATTACGGGAGAAACTTTTAAGGGGAGGAATGCAACTGGCTACTTCGAGTGAACATTTTTTGTAAAAGAAACGATAAAATAAGGAAAGACTTATTCGCTAGGGTAATTCAAACAAGAGGGAAATTTATACAGGGGACATAGTATTGCACTGATATCAGTGTGGCTACTGGGCTAAATTACTACATACGAAACACCTAGGCACGCACATCATGAACAATATTTAATAAATCAACAAAAATACTTGGGTTTGCTGACGACTATGATGTGATAGAAAGAACTAAAACCGGGCAGTAACCGGTGCTTTTACTTTCATGGAGTCAGCAGCAAGCAAAATGGGACTGATTATAAACGAATGGAAGACGAAATATATGCTTTCATCGATAAAAGTCCAATCCCACCATAGACTTGGTCAGAATATGACAATTGATAGGTATAACTTTGATGTACTCAGTAGTTTTGTATTCTTGTGAACTGTTATAAATACAGGAAACAATATCAGCGCAGAAATCGAAGAAGAACCAAGGAGACGCTTTACAAAACCCTCAGCATCCCGATCCTACTATATGGTGTAGAAGCATGGAGATGTGCCCTTTCTCAGTCGGATGAAAGCTCTCTTTGTCGATACTGGATACTGAGTCAACCGTCCTCATCACTGCACTTTTACGGTGTTTCTTTTTTCGATGAATTCATAGAAACCTTAAAATTGTGATTATAGTACCAGAGTAAGATTTCTTCGAGTTTAGAAAAAGAGTTGGGTTGGTCTGTAAAGTCGGTTTACGGACGATAATTTTATGCGATAACGTCATAAGAAAACATTGATGGCAGCAAAACCAACATCTGTATGTTAACGGCGGCAGGAGTGCAGTAGATAAGATGTTTGCTTGCTAAGCGAGAGATCCTAAGTTCGACTCTCAGTTTGGGAAGCAATTTTTTTAACTCCTAGTGCAATCTAGAGCCGTCCGTGGGTTTTAAGTGAGAAAATAATCACCTATTTCTCGATCTCTGCGCCGAAAAAAATTCTTTTCTATTTCTCTAATTCTTCTAACTAGTGTCGTAAAACATCCGGTGTCATTCTAAGAAGGCATAAAAAATATAATTATTATTACACCCCAATATCTACATCTACTTTCTACTTTAACAAAACTCCGCCTATTTTTGTATTTCTTTTTTCTCTTCTTGTTCTTTTTAAATTTGAGTGAAATTATTTCAGAATCTGCGCCTGTTCATTTTCATGTTCGCCTGGTGCTTGCGATCGATTTTGTTTGAAAGAACCACAGTCGCGGATAGCATTAGTCATGAGTCTTATTAGCATGAGTCTTATCATTATCAGCATGAGTCCTGTTATTTCGTACGTGTAGCCTTTAATCGATTTATATATAAGTTTATGAACAGAGATCGTGTGATCCACAAACGTTGTAAGCTGAGTCGTGGTGCCAACCTTGAGGTTTCCATCATCATTGGATCATTTTATTGGGAAGACTACCATCAGATGCAAGCAATAGAAACAGCAGATGTCGCGCAGTGTGATGCGAAGAGTGGGACTCAATGTTAAGAGGATATTCGTGGAACTATGGTGTTTGGAAATATCGGCGGGAACTGTTAAAAAATAAAAAAAAAACCTTGATTCAAGGAAAGAAGGAAGGAAGGAAGCTTCTCAGCTTGCCATTGATGACATCTACAAATTTGTTTGCTACAAATTGGGGTTCGGTTCAGGCATCATTTAACATTGATGCTCATTTTGGTAACACGACCTATCTGGCTATCAGCAAGATAAAAGGATTTTTGATGCTAAGGCTCTCATCAGATCCCGGACAATCTCTAAATTGTAAAGAGACGGTATTTAAAATGAAGGATTCAACTGGCCCTTACAGATCTGCTATTAACATTGACCCCTCGGCAATAGAAGTAGGTGCACTATGGCTTCTTCGAATGCGGTACATTCCAAATTGTAGCCAAGATGATACAGATAGTTCATATTAACATCCAACAATCAAAATTGACTTTGGCGTCCATTCTTCTTCCACTGCGCACGAAAGGCAAACATGTCGTCTAGGTACAGAAACCATGAATTGTTAAATATCCAGTTCAGGGACTCAAGACTGCTGCATGCATCGGACAAAGCACAAAAGTGACCTCACAGCCTGCATTATAGCAAGAAGTAACATTAATGTATATTTACTCCTTAATTGCAGTAACTGAGATCTAACAACATACATAAACTTAATGATGAAACTAAAAAGCTACCAGCTTTCTGGGATCATCGCAAAGCTATTCTCAATATAGCAAAATCTTAAGAATGTTCCATTCAAACAGAAACGATCTCGACATCAAATTCAATGATCTAAACTCAGTCCTAATCAAATTAATGGCCACTTCCTGTCCCCTAACTCTAAATGAGAGGAAAACAGAAACAGCATTGATAGAATTCAGAGTCAGGCCTGCTCAGGAAAAAAAACTGTAGAAAATGATTCAACGGAGCTATACTTCCTCTTTCCTAACCAAAGATTATTTTGATCTCGACTGCGACCACAACTCTCCTACAGGGCTTCACCTATGGGGTTCGCCGGGTTGACCACAGAACAAGAACAGTCGACAGGCCTCCCGGTTTTGGATTACTCGATGTCTGAGGGCAACTAAATGTAGGCACTGCATATGTTTGATCCAGGAATTTTTGCGTCAACCGAGCTATACTCTAAAGAAAGTCTAGACTGGAGCTCATATAAAGAATCCCTTAAGCAGGGATATATAAAAAATAAATTGCACGACTAGATCGCACGTACTTGCTCATATGTGCGGTCACATTGTAGAATAAAATTTAAAAAATTAAAGTGAACATCAAAGCATTTATTCGATTTTTGTGACTTTTAATTGTTCGAATAACGTACGTTAAAATGTAAAAAAGTGTGAATTTTTTTTTTCAAAATTGTAGGAGCCGTTTTTAAATAAAACGGTTTTTTTTAACAACTTTTTTTAAAAAATTAAAAAAAAATTATTTAAGAATACAAACTTAAGCACAAAAATAATACATTTAAAAACTAAATTAAAAAAAAATCACTTACCCGTTTTCAAAATATTGATTTTTCAAAAACTTTTTTTTTTTTAATTATTAAAAATAAAAAAAAAAAGTTTTCGAAAAAAAATGTATGCAAAATTACTCAGGCTACCTATATCTTCTTGAATATCAATTTTGATTGTAACCGGATCTCCAGTTTTCGAGAAAGTCGAAGAAAATAAAAACTGGTCCTATAGGAGGTACCGTTTTTAGCCCACCGTATTAATTTTTTTTTACTAAAATGTAATGCATACCTACAGTAGTACACTTATTTTTTTTTTATACAAATTCTTGTAGCCGTTTTCGAGAAAAATAAGCTTTTACACAACGGTTATATGACAGGTAACGTTAATTTTTGAGCTAAAAAAAATTAAAAAACTCCTCTGTAGAATGTCAAAATAACCTTAAGTTCAAAATTTGAAGACGATTGGCCCAACCGTTTAGGCTGCAGTCCAATATACATCCGTACAGACAGACAGACGAACAGAATTTTTCCAGTAACTCAAATATGTTTCTCTATCATCGTAATGTCATGTTTGATTGTTATCTCAAAATTTTTAATCTGCACGAATGCATAACTTGTATTATAGTACCTATAATCGTAATATAGGTACGAAAAAATATAAGATCCTCCTTAAGAAACTACTGTGATATAACAGAAGATACTCCAGAGACTTGTAGCCTATTAAAAATCCTCTCGACAAACGCTTCTTGAGAACATTATATGGCGCTAAGAATAATTCACACCAAGATCCACATGGAATAATGAAGCCGAAGCCGGGTGAGTGGCGGCGGCCCCGCGTATACTCAGACAGAGAAAATCCCAGTCTCTCCTTCCGTCTCACTGATCATTGTACCGTGTTCCAAGCGGAAAATTCGGCGATCAAAAAGGTCCTTTCTTGGCTTTAGGAGATCGTGATATCATAGACACCCCACAAGCTTAAATTAAGAATAGTGGCAAAAGTGTCCATAAAACACACTAATACCTTCTCACCTTATCTGAATGGACACAGAACTTGCTTGGAGCAAGAGGAAACTATTCCACACCTCCTCTGTTAATCCTCTTCTCTCTCCCAAAGACATAAATTACAATAAGGAGAATTCGTTAAAGTTTTTAGGAAGATTGTTTGCAGTTAGTAGTGATCAGTGCAAATACATTCTAGCTATCTTCATCTTCACAGTTAGTTTGTTTCTTTAAACCCTAAAGCCTTTTGTAATGCTTGTGAAAAACAAGCCTAGAAATTTGAGCTTCTCAAAGCATATTGCGACACTTGCGCATCATCCCAAAAGTCCATCGAACTAGCTCTTATGGAATTCTATTATTTTTTTCAACAAATTCAATTATCTTCTCCGGCTCAGCTTTTCTTCCAAGAAAAAGTCTCGTCCATAATCGATTTCCCACACTTCGTCGGCTAAGTGTCCATAATTTACTGCACTCCAACACCCAAGAGGGTTAATATCAACCATTCAGTATGGAACACGACCATTAAATAATATGCAACGTGAAAAATCTGGAAGCCCAGGGTAATTTGACCCATGCTCTTGAAATCCTGACCTAACCATATCTTCATATCCATACTACATGCCACATACCGACATGTGATCCCACGATGAATTTTAACAATCCTATGGCTTGTTGTTGTCTTGACCCTTTTCTTCTAGGAACTCTCTTTTATCCCTCTTCTTGTTTCGTCTTCTATGCGAAACCCCACAACGACAGTTCCTTCTTTAATTAGGCTGGCATCGCAATGCATCGCAGAAAAGGACAAGATGAGAGTGTATACAGACTAGACATACAGACAGTACACCCATACCCATCAGAGTGCAAGAGGTGTACCACTCCTTGGCGTAAATTCTTGACGTTTTATCGTGGCGATGAATGCACCACAAAGACTCTGAACACTATTCTGGGATATGGAATGGCGTTCTTCCCATATCCGTTCTGCACTGTTGCCACACATTGAACCATAGGTCCGCAGACGATGAAGAATTTCCAGTTGGCTTCAGTTGAGCGATAAAAGGAAAACTTCTGCATAGTTGTCTTAAAACTAACTCAAGGCAACCGGTGGTAGTGATGGTGTGTGGAATCATTTACTTATGGTTCATTGATAGTAGTTTTTCTGGAGTCACGTTGAAGCTATCATCATTGGATCATTTGATTGGGAAGACCACCTTCAGCTGCGAGCAACAGCAGCAGATGTCCCGCAGTGTGATGCAAAGAGTGGGATTCTATGTTAAGAGAATATCCTGGTGATGGAATTACCCGCGGGAACTTTTCTTCATAAACAAAAACCCTTCTATTGATTAAAACAATACTGAACCCAAAACGATAATGGTAAGCTGAGGGGTGGCAGTGAAATGACATGGAAAAGTGCATTCCAAACGAAATGGAGGAAACGTTCTTGGTGAGGCATCATTTAACATCGATGCTCATTTTGGGTAACGATAACTGTCTGAGGGTGAAAAGGGATGTCACGCATCACTAGATTATAGATTGGTTCAGTTTGTTTCGAAAAAGAATTGGTATTTTTAGGAACACAATTAATTGCTTACTGGAGTGATGAGCAATTCAAAAGTGTTCGTCTGTGGAAAAGATATTTTTGTTTTAATTGAGTAATGGAACGCAAGCGGGGGTACTTTAACACTATTTTTTCAATATTGCTTGGGTTGGAATTTTAATTAATAGATACATGTTAGTCTTGAATAGTTTCTTGCATTTCAGTCTAATAGTCTGCTTTTTTTCTTTTTTTTTTTATAATTAACGCGCGCACAAGGGACTATTGGTTTCCCTTTAAATGTAGAACACACTGCGCGGACATTAGAAAGATAAGGAGGGGAAGGATAGGAGATGTCGTTTAACATTAGTTTTGAATGTTTCCAGATCAAAATGGCAAGGGAAAATCTCGCTGGGTAAACTATTCCAAATTCGTGTTGTTCGACTAAAAAAAGAATCCCTATATTTCGCGGTAAGTCCGAAATTGGGCTCAAGGGTGAACTGATGAGCATTCCTTGCGAGACGAGTATTAAGGAAGAAACTTTTAAGGAGAGGAATGCAACTGGCTACTTCGAGTGAATATTTTTTATAAGAGAAACGATAAAATAAGGAAAAACATGAAACATTGCGTTGGTGTTCGAGAGGGGCAATTGTTTCATCGGCAGTTCTATTTCCTATCAATCTTAACGCTCGATTTTTTATTCTATCAAGCAGGTGAAGCGATGTTTGCGAGCGAAGCACCTGCCCAGAGGTGGGAGTTATACTCGAGTTTAGGGCGTATAAACGCTTTATAAATTGTAGCCAAATGTGATGGGGAAAAATACTTCTTACACCGATACAGAAAACCTTAACACTTAACAGCATTCTTAGCTATCTCAAATATATGTCGTTCAAACGGAGGTCGTCGTTAACACACATACCGAGTACTGAGAGCTTTTCGGTTTCTTCGATGTAAGTGCCATTCATGGACAATGGCATTGGGGGAATGCTTAGCTTTAACGACAGAAGACAGCATTGAGTTTTCGAAGCATAAAACTCCACACGATTCCTATTACCCCATTTGACAATGCTGTATAAATCGGAGTTTAATGAGCTTGACATACGGCACCGTTGCAATTGTGCGTCCGAAGGCGAAGGACGTGAATTATCGAACGAATATGAAAAGCTGAGGGTAGAGTCGTCAGCAAAACAGTTAAGTGGATTAGAAGTAACAGACAGAAGATCATTTATAAAAATGAGGAAAAGAGTCGGACACAGAACAGAGCCCTGGGGCACACCAGCATTTATTTTATGGGAATCAGACTTGAATCCGTCCAATACAACTTGTATTGAACGGTCCAGAAGATAGTTTCTAATCCAACGAACAAGAGCTGCGGAAGCCATACTGACGGTCATGGAGAAGCTTTCGATCTTCGAGATATTTCTTAAGCTGACGGTTAATCAGCGTTTCCATGACCTTAGTAAGAAGGGATGTTTGTGCTATGGGTCGGTAGGAGGAGGGGGAGGATAAGTCACCTTTCTTACGGACAGGCTGGACAAATGTTGTTTTCCATTTTCTAGGAAAAATTCCAGAAAAGTAGGAGCGATGGAAAAGCTTACGCAGTGGCTTTGCCAGTGTGAAAGAACACCTCTTCAGAAGAATCGAAGGTATACCATCCGGCCCAGCGGATTTGTGTATATCGAGATCTTTGAGAACAAGTGCGGAAAAAAATCTGTCCCATTGAAAAATTCAAGTACAGGAGGGGCACCGTTGCTGTAAGGCAGCGTGAAGCTGGCAGCGAAATGGGTGGCGAGCAAGTTTGCCTTCTCTGAAGAGTAAACAATTCGTTTGTCGATGAGCGTTGGAACCGAAGATGTTGAGGAGTTTTGAATATTTTTTTACAAATGACCAAACATTTTTACTGCCTTTGGGACATTGCAGAATTTTTTGCCGTAGTTTTTGGTCATGCAAAAATTTGGTTCTTTCAATAACGGAGTTGCATGAGTTCCTTCCTTGATTGTGCTTTTTCCGATGTTCCTCTGTAGTCACTCCTTTAAATAAAACAATAATGAATGACCTGCTTGGGAATGAATTTGAGTCACAAGAAGTTAGTGTCCGTGTTGGAACATTGCCCATATTGAAGAAGGATCTGGCACATTCCTCTGTGTGTGTGTTGTTAATGGAAGGAACCTACAATTTACCGCCGAGTCCGAACGGCTTCATGAGATGCACTTTTTCAAGACAAATTTTAACTCTTGGAGATTTTGTCAGTTCCTTGCAATAGACAGTACCCCGGAAAAGAAGAAGGCTATGAGCGGGACTCGAACCCAGACTCTTCGCTTAGCACTGCCACGGGGCACTTCTATTGCTATTCTACCAAATCTTTTAATTATAATGCATTTGTAACATTTGATTAGACATAATGATATGTGGGTTCACAAGGCACATAACTGCTACAATCGACTTGAAATTGAAAGTTTTTTCGTCCTAACAAATTGAGCAGTTCGTTATTTTTCTTATCTAATTATCTTAGTCGTCCATTATCGTTTTACACCTAATCTTGTGACAAATTCACAAAAGAATAAAATGTTTCAATAACTCCATTTCAGTTATCACCATTCACTAAAAATAATAAATTGATTAAATTGAATTTGCTCATTTATTTAATTTTAGAAAGATCAACGTCCATTAACTTCATTTACCCTCTATTTGGTTTAATTTTTGAATTAACGCCACATAAGCTTCCAACAAACCCTGTTGTTGCCATTAAGTAATTATAATCGCAATAAACAATAATATTGAAACAATACGAAGAGGATCAATATTTGAGATCTATTTTTGGGGAATAAATAACAAATAAAGTGTTCAGCAATCCAGCAGGTATTCAGAGAAATTAAAGGCGTCGTTGAAAAAGTATATCTATTACATTTTTTTAATTAAAATTCAAACTCACAATATTTATTGTTTACAGATGAAATTCTAAAAATAGTTTTTACTTTTTAAAAACAACACATATAGGTTCATAAGAGGATTAATATTTTATCGTGCAATTTAATTTACAATGTATAAGGAAAGACCTGCATTATTTTGGACATTTTCGTTTGTTGCATTTTTGTATTTTTAATAGATTGTGTCGGCTATTTTTAATTTAGTATAATAACTGAGTTTTTGACTGGTTTTGGTTTGGGACCAGTATGAGGCTGAAAGTTTGTCATAAGCTGACAGACTAAGCCAAACTAGGTGATCGAAGGAATTGAATGAAAAAATCATTTACGTAAAAAGGTGATAAGAAAGAACCGTTTCCACATGCACATGGTAAGTCGTTAATATAACGGCATTACAGAAAAGGGTGAAAAATAGATCCTCAAAAATCTTTTCTCAAAAAAGAGTTGGTTGTCTGTAAAGTCGGTTTAGGGACGGTAATTTTACGTGATAACATCATAAGAAAATATTGATGGCAGCAACACCAACATACAGCCCGTTAACTCACACCCACAAACCCTCTCGTTAAATCCACACACATACAACCCAATATCTAAGTACCTATAATTTCTACTTTAACAAAACTCCGCCTATTTTATATTTCTTTTCTCTCTTCTTGTTCTTTTTGAATTTGGTTGGAATTATTTTGAGAATTTGCGCCTGTTCTTTGTCATGTTCACCTGGTGCTTAGAATACGTTTGCGATCGATTTTGGCCCACAAACTCTGTCGTTAAATCCACACACACACACAACCCAATATCTACATATACTTTCTACTTTAACAAAACTCCGCCTATTTTGTGTTTCTTTTTCTCTTCTTGAGTTTTTTTTTCTAATTTGAGTGGAATTATTTTAAGAATTTGCGTTTGTTCTTTTTCATGTTCGCCTGGTGCTTGCGATCGATTTTGGTTGAACGAACCACAGCATCGCGGTTAGCATGATGTCATGGGTCTTTTCAGCATTAGTCTTATTAGCATAATTCATTATATTTCGTACGTGTAGCCTGTCATCGATTTATAAGACGTTATCACGTCAAAAAAATCAATTTTAATTTTGCACGAACGTAATTGCCCTAGTTCCCCAACTCCAAATGTTATTCGAATCACTAAAAAAAAAAGGAAAAGAAATACACAATTCTGTTTAATAACTCGCTGAATAATGGACATCCTCTCTTGAGAAATAGAAAGGATAATTTCAGTGGAACAATACGATAGAGAACGAAAAAGTACTTTTGTCTGCAGGAATAGATCTAGGGAACGCCATCTTGAATAATGATTTCTTTATGATCGAGGATCCTAAGGAGAAGGTAGAAACAGTAGGGTCAAGTTTTCCAGCAAGTATATAAGGTGAATGAGAGCTTTCGCCCAAATCACGACCTGGAAGACTGTGGCTGTGGTGAATCACTTAAACCTTCGAAACAGCATTATGCAATGGCGATCTGAGAACCTTGGTTTTACCGGATTCAATGACGAAAACTTGACAAATTCTACCATCGCCGAGCAAAATGGACCCAGTTCATTGCTCATTTTTAAGGTGGAACTCCAAATCATCTTCTAATCACTAAAGAAAAACAAGTCAGCAGGAGTCGATGGTATACCCAGCATTGTACACATATACACAACACTGTTTAACAACGCGATAAATAATGCATGTTATCCAGTGAGTTTGAAGACAGCTCCCGAAAAAGGGAAAGGATAATTCCAATCCGGAAAATCTCCGGTCGATAAGTCTTCTTCCGAATATCAGCAAGATATTCGAAAATGTTTTTAATAGAGCATTGTCCAAGTGGGCGGAAGACAAAAATATAATTCCAGGCACCCAGTTCGGCTTCAAAGCGAGGCATGACACAATACATGCCGCGTTTAAGCTCGTGTCTGATGTCCAATTGAATTATGCCAAAAATCAATACACGGGTGCCTGTCTGCTTAATTTGGAGAAGGCTTTCGAAACCGTTTGGTTAGAAGGTCTTTACCTGAAGCTAAGCAGTTGGGACATAAGAAAACCACTGTTATATATGCTTAATTGTTGTCAAAAGTGGCAATGTTAATTCTACCACAATATTTGATATTAAAAATGGTCTGCATTAGGGAGCGGTCATCTCGCCGATTCTTTCCAACATTTACACCAGCGATCTCATAGGCAATCTTATTTAAGCAATTGCGTACGCCGACGATTTAATCGTGTACAGTACAGGTCCAAAAGTCGAGGTTATCAAAACTCTCTTGCAGATAGTGACTTCTTTCTTTCCCTTGCGTGCACCACCTTAGTATCGGTCTTTCTCTACTGCGACGTCCATCCGGTGTGCAAATGAAGATTTTCTGGCCCGGAGCATTGGTATTCCCGATCATATATCTTTGACGTTGGACCTTTTCTATGTTGGTGTAAAGCTAATATAGTTCTTCATTGCATTTCATCCTCTCCACTCGCAGTTTATGCATTCGGGAACCAGTCAGAATTTTTGACAATTTCGATGTATGCGCCAAACAGCAGGATTTGGATAAAGAGGGTGTTAAAAAGCTACAGTTTAGTTGCCTGAGAGAGGACTTTGCTACTTGATTGCTTTCTTAGCCCGAAGTGGCAGCGATTTGCAGGTTGTTGCTTGTGTGATCTCAGCGCTGGTTTTGTTCACTGGGCTGATAGCGGAGCGGGACAAAATCCCTAACTACTTCAGTCATAACTGTCTATTATGATGTTTTCTTAAGGATGTCGATCTTAATGTTGTTCTTCCGATTATATCAATAAATTCAGGGTGATTGGACAGACTTTTGAAAGATAGTGCCTCTTGTAATGGCCTGAAAGTTCTTCAATATTCTTTCTAGTTAGTATAATATTGAAGAAGACACGTGACAGCGCATCGCTTTTTTAAATATTTTTTTTAGTCAAATATTACTGTGAGGTCTTAACTGAACTGCGTGAGTTTTCCATCATAATTCTGCACGGGTGGAGGAGTTTGGAGAGATGCCAAAACTAAACAATATTCTATATATCTACATAGCTCGTCTCCATTTGGTCTTCGTGGTCTGTTCCGAAATGATCCATTTATCTTGCTCTCCTATCAAAAAGAAACCTCTCTTCATTCAGCGCATCTCCTCTAAGATTCCGTCAAATCCGTCCACTGTGAAGCTCCTTACATCTCTATCTTCTTAAGCAAAAATCCCGTAAGCTAATATGTATATCCTGACTTCTTCTATCACTGTTAGTATTTATATGTATAAAAACAACAACATATGATGAATACGATGGATGCGCCGATAGGATCATCTCTTTTTGCTGTTATAGGAAAGAAAAACTAAACAATTATCTATATTCTCTTGTTTACATATTTAGTATTATTGTTATTATTATTATTATTATTATTAATATTATTATTATTATTATTATTATTATTATTATTATTATTATTATTATTATTATTATTATTATTATTATTATTATTATTATTATTATTATTATTATTATTATTATTATTATTATTATTATTATTATTATTATTATTATTATTATTATTATTATTATTATTATTATTATTATTATTATTATTATTATTATTATTATTATTATTATTATTATTATTATTATTATTATTATTATTATTATTATTATTATTATTATTATTATTATTATTATTATTATTATTATTATTATTATTATTATTATTATTATTATTATTATTATTATTATTATTATTATTATTATTATTATTATTATTATTATTATTATTATTATTATTATTATTATTATTATTATTATTATTATTATTATTATTATTATTATTAGTCTTTAATCTAAAAATAAATTTGCAAACGCAATTATTTTTTTTATTATATTAACTAAAAAAAAAATCTGTTTTCTCTAATTTGTCACAAAAAAGTGTCATCCCTTATTTATTACTCTAACCCATTGCCCTATTTTACTTTTAAAGTTAAAAATAAAACAGCAATTTATCAACAAAAAACAAAATTATTACTCATTTTCATTTGTTATTGTTGTACAATATTTTCTAAACGACCTTGACTTTGAAAGAAAAATATATAAATTGCTGTATTAAAAAAAAAATTAATTTATCACTTAGAATTCTTGCCAAAATTCGGAAAAACAAAGAGAATTAATGTTGAAAAAAAGTTTTATGAAATTCTTAAATGAGACGAAACAGAAAGGAAATATTGTTGTGGTTTTTGGCTCTGAAAAAGGTTTCGGCTTTTAGTCTTCTCTTTTTCGTTTTTGGTGTAATTTCATCGAGATTGAAGGAATTTGTGTGTGAAGGTCAGACAACTTTTGTTTATAACGATGCAATGGGATGAAAACAAATAAAAATTTAATTAACAGGGTGATTCATAAAAGATATGTATATCAAAATGCTGAGACGTTTAGCACATCAACAAAATAAATTAAAAAAATGGTTGGCGCGAAATCTTAATGAAGATCCAGCCAATGTTTATGGATACTATCAAGTATTACTGTGTGTCTTTCCTAAATCTGCGGGAATGGAGTGGACCTACAACTTATCGACGAATCCAATCAGTTTTGAAATGACCTTTTAAATAACACAGTTTTCTCTTCGACTGTGTTATGAATTTATATAAATATCATTTTAACACCTCATTTCTTCAAACGTTTTTCATTCCCTTCACTCAATAACATTCTCCATTGCGCTACTGAATAAATATTTGCATAACAATATTCACATATAAATAAAATCATTTATTTCTGTAAAAAAAAAAACATTCCAATCGATTGTTAGACTATTTTTGTATAATTTTCTCTGCGAAATGTCAAGCTCATTTCGCAACAACACTCTACAAAAAGATACACAACTGTCGTTCTCTTTTGACGGAAAACGATATAACAATCAAACGAAACGGTTATAAATTTATTATTCTCTCACTTTTTTTGCAAAACATATGTCACCTGGGTTGGACGGGACGTAAAATGTATTGCAATCGATAGTTTTATATCCGAAAGGAATGCAGAAAATAGATATAAGTTGACAAATATGTATTTATGTTTATATTTCCACTCGTTTTGAGTGCTTTGTGGAGTGAAACACCCCTGGCTTGAAGCCCCTTCACATTTTTTTCGAGTTATGGCAAGGAAATACAATGCGGGTGTTTTTTGTCTGGAATTTTTCTTAGGTGAACTTCGTTGAAGCAAATGTCTTTTTTCTCTATCAAAAGTATCTTTTGCAAATTTTCTTATCAAAATAAGTATCTTTTGCACATTTTTTATCAGAATAAGTACACGAATTGATATTTACATACGAAATGTGGTCATAAAATGAAAGATATATGGTTTAACTTGGGTTAATTGGTGGCTGGCGGGTCAGGCGTGGTGCGCTGTGGCACGTTCAAATATTGACTTTGAACTCGGCTTGTGCTGGTTATTTTTGCTTTCTTATTTTTTTTTTTTTGGATCACGTAGTATAACAGTGATGGTTTTTTGAATCGAAATTATAATATAATTGCGCTTTTTTTTGAAAACCGAAAGGTAAATTGCAAAATAAATTCCAAAGATAAAATAATAATTATTGTCGTTCGTTGCAGTGGTAAAGGTACACAAATTTTTGTCTGAAATATAAAGAAAATGTCGAAATAATTGGGTTTTAATTAGTATGTGAAGGGGAAAGGGTATGCCTTAATACCGCAGGCGGTATATCTTTTTGGTGTTGATTGTTGATTGATATTCAGCACTTTGGTATCAATCATACTGAACGAGCATTAATAACGATTCGCATAGTGTAAGGAGTTTATTTGTCATTTTTTATGTTGAATTCAAATAGTCGATTCCGATTGGAATATCATGAGCGGCGGAATGGTTGACATCAAAGGAATTTCAAGAGTTTAATTGATTTTTGGAGTCCGAATTTAAGGCTACAATTTAATTTGAAGAAAGGAAAAGAAATTTGCCTACTCATATGAAAAATTGATATTTTGAACTTCTGGAAGAGTTAATTCTGATATTTTCATCTATTTTGAAAACATCCTAAAACTAGTTCCAATTGTTAAATTTATTCTGTATTATGAATTTAGACTTGAAACTACCTAAGAACTAGTTCTCAACTAAAAGCCCAGAATCGAAATTGAAACACGAAACTGTAGGACCGGTTTTGATAAATATATAAATAGTTTTTGGGAAAAAAAAATTGAAATTCATGTATGCATTTTTTTAGAGTTTATTAATAAACATGTGAATATAAAATTTTAAATATTTGTATTTGTTTAGTTTTAGAAATATTAATTTTTCAAAAAAAATTTTAAAAATTAATTTTAATTAGAAAAAAAAAGTTATTAAAAATGTTGATATCCAAAATTAATTCAGCTTAATAGACTTTTCCCGTATATGTGGTTCTAACCAAATTATAGCCAATACCAACAAAACAAATTCTCAAAAATTGTCATCAAAATCGTTGGAGCCGTTTTCGAGAAAAATAAGCTTTTATATAACGGTTATATGACAGGTACCGTTGGAAAATTTGCGATATTTTGTGAATTGATAAATCGGTATTGAAAGAGAGATGTGTAGTATAATCATCTGTGTTTCTTCTGTAATTCACGAACTTAAAAAACGACTAGGAATCATTTTTGAGGTGAAGTTGTAAAGCTTAGAAAATGAAAATAAGAAGTGAAATTGTTGGAATAGTCGATGGGAGACAGAGTTCAAAGGAAAATTGCTCAAAATTTGTTTCTTGTATTCATCAGTACGGGAAAAGTTTGCTTTATAAATTTCATAAGAGTATTGATTTTCGGGAATAGAGAAGATTGAGAAAATGAGGGGAGGATGAAAAATTAATTCATCGGTTTTTTTTTATAACTAACGCGCGCACAAGGGACTATTTGTTTCCCTTTTAATGTAGAACACACTGTGTGGGCATTAAGAAGATAGGGAGGGGAAAGGTAGGAGGTATCGATTAACATTGGTTTTGAATGTTTCCAGATCATAATGGCAAGGAAAATCTATTCCAAATTCGTGTTGTTCGGCTAAAAAAGAGAATCCCTATATTTACGTAATACGTACGTCCGAAATTGGGCTTTAACGGTGAATTGATGAGCATTCCTGGCAAGACGAGTATCACGGGAGAAACTTTTAAGGGAAGGAATGCAGCTAGCTGACTACTTCGAGAGAACATTTTTTTATAAAAGAAACGATAAAATAAGGAAAGACATGAAACATTGCGTTGGTGTTCGAGACGGGCTATTGTTTCAGCGGCAGTTCTATTTCCTATCAATTTTAACGCTCGATTTTTTATTCTATCAAGCAGGTGAAGCGATGTTTGCGAGCGAAGCACCTGCCCAGAGGTAGGAGTTATACTCGAGTTTAGGGCGTATAAACGCTTTATAAATTGTAGCCAAATGTGATGGGGAAAAATACTTCTTACACCGATACAGAAAACCTTAACACTTAACAGCATTCTTAGCTATCTCAAATATATGTCGTTCAAACGGAGGTCGTCGTTAACACACATACCGAGTACTGAGAGCTTTTCGGTTTCTTCGATGTAAGTGCCATTCATGGACAATGGCATTGGGGGTATGTTTAGCTTTAACGACAGAAGACAGCATTGAGTTTTCGAAGCATTAAACTCCACACGATTCCTATTACCCCATTTGACAATGCTGTATATATCGGAGTTTAATGAGCTTGACATACGGCACCGTTGCAACTGCACGTCCGAAGGCGAAGGACGTAAGTTATCGAACGAATATGAAAAGCTGAGGGTAGAGTCGTCAGCAAAACAGTTAAGTGGATTAGAAGTAACAGACAGAAGATCATTTATAAAAATGAGGAAAAGGGTCGGAGACAGAATAGAGCCCTGAGGCACACCAGTATTTATTTTGTGGGAATACAATTTGTATTGAACGGTCCAGAAGATAGCTTCTACTTCTAATCCAACGAACAAGAGTATCATCGATCCCAGAAGCACGCTTTTCCGATAAGAGAGCTTTATGCCAAACTCTATCAAATGCCTTGGAGATATTTTAAGAGCAATAATATTACTTTCACCAAAGCGATGTAAAGATTTGTTCCATTGTTCGGTGAGATATGCCATCAGATCACCAGTGGAACGGTTGCTGCGGAAGCCATACTGACGGTCTGGGAGAAGCTTTCGATCTTCGAGATATCCCTTAAGCTGACGGTTAATCAGTGTTTCCATAACCTTCGAAAGAAAGGATGTCAGTGCTATGGGTCGGTAGGAGGAGGGGGAGGATATGTTACCTTTCTTAGGGACAGGCTGGACAAATGCTGTTTTCCATCTTCTAGGAAAGATTCCAGAAAAGTAGGAGCAATGGAAAAGCTTACGCAGTGGCTTTGCCAGTGTGAAAGAACACCTCTTCAGAAGAATCGGGGGTATGCCATCCGGGCCAGCGAATTTGTGTATATCGAGATCTTTGAGAAAGAGTGCGGACAAAAATCTGTCCCATGGAAAATTTCAAGTACAGGACGGGCACCGTTGCAACGTAGAGCTGGCAGCGAAATGGGCTGCTAGCAAGTTTGCCTTCTCTGAAGAGTAGACAATAGGTTTGTCATTAGCGATGAGCGTTGGAACTGAAGATTTTGAGGAGCTTTTTATATTTTTTTTACAAATGACCAAACATTTTTACTGCCTTTGGGACATTGCGGAATTAATTTTTTGGTCATGCAAAAATTTGGTTCTTTCAATAACGGAGTTGCATGAAAATGAAATTGATATGCATCATATTAAGGAAAACCGCATTTTATTCAATTATTTTAGTACTAGACGCGAGTTATAAGTATAACAATCCGTTATCCCGTTAATAATTTATTAAGTTCATTGCTATGGGTTTATTTTAATGTTTTTTTTTAATGATTTTTGTGAAAAAAATGAAAATAATACGCTAATAAGAGCCATTAAAAGGTACAGGGTAAGCAACTCCTTCAACCGGCATGATCGATATTTGGTGCTTCAAAGCCTTCGAGTTCGTCACCAAACAGCGGTTGAGCTGTCTCACAGTCTTAGATCCGTTAGAGGGAGAGCTGTGAATGCTCAAACGGTGAGGCGGCAATTTTTAGATAGTGGCCTGAGAGCAAATTATAGGGAGAGACTTAATTAAAAACTACGTGTTACATTCGTTGTTAGAGAAAGACTGAATTTTTATTGTGTTCCAAAAGATGATGGATACTTTTTTATTTCGATCACACGAGCAAGGCATGATAGTGGAAACAAACATCGACTGCATATATGCTGACGTAGTGTCTGTTCCCACGAATGCAACTGTGATGATCGGATACAAAGTATCATATTAATTTTAGTTACTATAAATATGGCATATTGGTTAGCTATTATATATAGGTATACATCATTATAAATATACTTAAGTAAGCTAAATATATATATATAACTAGCAAGAAGACTTGTTCGTGTACGAAGACTCACGGTGCAGCACGACGAATTCGTATTGATTTTGCTCGCTTTCATCAAGATTGGACCCATGCCGACTGGAGTAGAGTTCTTTTCAGTGATGAGTCCAGGTTTTGTCTGCACTCACCAGATGTAAGTAGCAGTGGAAACGGTCAGGTAAGAAATACTCTTCGGCGTCAGTTGCCCAATGGCAACATTTCTGGGAGATATCGTCGTGGTGTGGGCAGGATTTTAAATGCTCCGAAAAATCGAGGATCGTGGACGAATCGGTCAACTCCAGATAAAGGTAAACCCCTTTTCTTCGTTTGTCAAATCATCTGGCCATAGTCATCTTTCCTAGTCGGATATCAATCTCAGACTTTGAGTTAAAAAACCATTAATACATGGATGATATGCTTATTTTAAAGTGTTGGTGCTTGAAGCAATTTTTTTTTTACAGTCTTTTTTTTTTAGAAATTGAGACCTTTTGATAGAATAAATTCATTATTTCAGAGAATCTCAGCAAGATGGGGAGGCGCCTTTATTAGAATTGATGCTGAATTTGCTACTTCTGTTGTTCCATTTAGATAACGTCAAAGTAGTCCCAACACAGAGTTGATTCTGATGCAGCTGTAATTCTGGTAAGGCAGGTAGTAAGGAGTAGCTGGATGTGCCAACAGTGCGATCCCTCTAATTTCCTTTTACCTTTTATTTTTTTTTAAATCTTTTAACACAAGGTTTCCAACCCTTACTTTGGTATCATTTTAAACTAATTCTATTCAATATACTTGTGTCGTATGCCGAACTCAAATATTCAATTATGATTCACAAAAATTAATCATCAAATATGCGATTTACTTAACAAAAACTTCCACATTCATTTGGCGCAGCCTTTATTTAGCATACGCTACTGAACTACGACAGTCAGTGAACATATGTATGTACATTCGTCCAAGCACTTGTTTTACCATACTTTTGATTCCCAGACTCACAAAAAAGAGTTAAAACTTTAATATGATTGAGTGCATGCAACATCCATGAAGTTCAATGTTGGTGCGGCAGATAGTTCTATTCAAGTTCAGATGACCCGTGATTTAACTTTCAATTTTATTCGCTTTGTAATTTTTTCATTTTATTTTTTTTAGACTTCATTCAACCGCATGTATAAAAATATACGATCAAAGTTGCAACAAAAAAATACCATTACAGACACCCTTTGCGTGATACAAAGACAGACATTTTGCAGGCAAACAAACTATATGAATGCTTCATCTGCTGGCTTCGGGGGCATGCGGATAGAACCAATTGCTGCTGTTTCTGGTCTTGTTAGGCCGGATGATGATAGTCCGTTGGTACCGGCATTAGTGCTTGACCACACCACACCATTGACCGCGACGTCCGTCGTCGCATCGTCGACAAGGATTCAACATTTGGCCGGCAATTAAATATGCTTTTGGCTCTTTTTTAATCCTTTTTTTTCAGAAATTTTCCCGATAGTTGGACATGCTGCTGGCGTAGGCAGGGCACAGGATGGCAATGAAATTCCAATCGAGGTAATAAAATAAAGTCTAATTTTTCTTTTCTTTTTTTTGTTTTTGCCCGCCCGACATGCTGCATGCATCACAAAAATTTTTGCACTCTAGTCCCGATTGGGGTTGCGTTTTACTTTAGTATCTTTCGTGCGGATCATGGAGTGCCATGGATTCGGTACTTCAAACGGCATCTCTTATCCACGTCCTAGTCCTAGCTCCTATAGCTATGCGGAGAGCACGTATAGTATCTATAAATTGCATTGGCTTCATTTTGTCTGGTCTGAACTGGGCTTGTGGGAATGTGCCACGATTGGTGTCTCTCTGTGTCTGAGGTGAAGTGATTTGTAGTCGAACGATATAAGAGTCTTTGTGACGTAAATTGGGAACACTAGGTCGATGAGCGTGGGATTTATGCACCAATTGATAAGTTTTTCAATGAGACGCGACGCGGCAGACTGTATATACCTATATTCTGTTTGAAAAGAAAACGAAAGCCTTTGATACCACTTTCGACTGAAAAGGTTGTAAATCTCAAAAGCAATCAATTGTTCTTTTGCGGTTGTATAAGGCTGTTGTTATTTCTTTTTTTTTTTTGGGTTACAATAAAAAAATAAATTAATCCCCAAACAATAGCAAAGTTGGCCATCAAAATCGAGCAAACACCTTGACGAAACCGCAATTTTAGCTCAAAAGCTGTCCTCCGACACAGACACTATTGACCATTAATTACCCTAACCGCACAAGCTGGAACCCTTCGGAATGGCGTAATACTTTCCCCAGGCGGTACGGTGGTGGTGTTTCAATTTGCAGGTGCATGTTGTTCAAGGTAGGACTTAACTGTAAACACACGCTAGGGTAAACAAAACAAATTGCTGCGGATTGTTTTGTGCGAATCCAAAGGGATGTCGTTGGGACAAACCAAAGGATTTTCCTCCCACAGGGGAATCTTTATTATGCTGGTCATTAAATATTGAGGTTTGCTTGCATAACAATCTGTGGTTTCAATTATTTATTTGATTTGAATAGTAAACAATGACATTTTAATAACTAAAGCTTCGGCAGACCAATTGCTACCACAGGACTGAATCATTAATGCTTTTTTGCAGCTGAAATCCCCCTTTCCTTGTAATTCTTACATTTTAACATGAAGAACTCATACATGCATTTCAAAGAACTCTCCCCGAAGCCACTTCCTTATCTCAAACTCAACTTCCCTCCGGATGGAGAATGAGTTCTTCACCCCATTTTTTTTTCTTAAAGTTTAATCGCATCACAAAACAAATTATTATGCGTTTTGTTACAAATCAAGCCTTGCAACATTTTTACAAATGCGTTGTAGCAACCAAACGGAAGAGGTTTAGCTCTTGATGTTTCTTTTATCAATTCCTCACACTCGTAGTCTTCCCTTTCCAAATAAACGCCAACGCCGCCTGCTTGGACGCAGTTCACAAAGAAATCTCTAGCCCCCTCACAGATATCATAACAAAATCTGACAGCTTTCCGTCTGATTTAGCTTCAACAAGACTGCATATCGTTGCGTCGTCGTCGCGTCGCCCTCAATACAGCTAGAGATGACCATAATAGAAATATTTTTCGATGGATTTTCGAGACAGTCCATCCATCCCATCCTTGCCGGGATAATCGTTAATTTGAGTAGATTGCCTGAAGGGGAGAACAAAAATATAAAATATACATAAATGAATGAATGGCTAAGTGCGTTCCTGATGGAGGGCACTTAAACGATGCGACGAACGGGCAGAGAATCATCTCTTGGGAATGAGATCCTCATCTACACCCCATTTAAAACCAAAATGCAGACAGACATGGCGTTGCTGTCTATGGCCATCATAGATGAGTTGCAATTTTGCAATTTTATATATTTTTAGTCGTTAGCCTTGGTGAGATTAGAGGTTCTGGACGAGGATATCACTGCTTCATCGGACGAATTGAGAGTTTTTTATGAGCATGGAGTCGGGTTCGAGATAATTTCTATCTACTTAGAGATGAAATGTGTTGGAAAAGGAATGATATGAAATGGCATGGTAATTATGATGGAACCAATGAACCGTGCTGATTTATGAACTCAAAGCATGCTAAGGTAGAAACTTGAGATGGGTTTGTTAGTGATTTGGATAGGAACTTGAATACTTTGTTGGGGGCTTTTTTAAACAACTATGAATGCTGCAGGAATGATACATAAAGATATTCGTCTGACCTGGAATTAGGACATAAATAGAAAGGCTTTTGAAAATAGCCTTCGGGTAACAGAATCAGGTCAATTGACTTTCAAAATCACATCGCAAGGATGACAAGCACAGTCAGGAATAGGCTGCAAAATATGTTAGTATGCTGGATTTTGTAAGAGAGAAACTGAATTTAATTCAGAAATCATCCTAGAAAAATAAAATCAGAAGAAACAGTTAAAGCATGCCTCTATAACGTATGCAACGGCTCCCTGAAATTACGACAAAAAAATAAAATGGAAAATACGCCCAAAAAAGGCCCACTTTTTTGGCGTTATTGCATAAAATTTTGGTTTTCCTTAATAATTCTGTTGGGCCTTTTTTCCTTTAAGAATAATTGAAAAAGGCCAAAGAAATAATTTTGGGAAAAACGCCAAAATTTCCAAATCGAAACGGAAAAAACGTCAGAAAACTAAGTTATTGATGTTTTTTTTTCAAAATCGAAAAGGAACAAACGCCAGAAAATTCTCCGATATTTGTTTCAAATCGAACTCTTATATTTCTATACACATAAATAAAAATGAAGTGTCTGTTTTTAAAATCAAAACATCAGCTTTTTACTTGATGTATACGTAAGGATATACGTACAGTACTTATAACAAAAACACCATTTAAAAAAATTGTGTCTGTCTGTCTGTCTTTCTGTCTGTTTGTTCCGGGTAATCTCGGGAACGGCTACACCGATTTTGACGGGACTTTCACTGACAGGTAGCTGATATCCTAAGAAGTAACTTAAGCTATGTTAATTACTCACTAGGTGGGGCTGTTGTCGTTGTTTTTTCGAAAATTCGAATTTATGGACCGATTTTGACGGGACTTTTACAGGCAGGAAACTCATTTTGAAAGGAATATCTAAAGCTATGTGAATTCCCCGTAGGTGGCGCTGGGTTTGCTTATCTTTTAGGCGGACGAAGTCGTGGGTAAAAGGTAGTTTATACATATAATCCTACTTATTTGTTAATTTGAATGTTTGTTCCCCAATCACGCCTAAACGGCTTAACGGATTTGGATAAAATGGATTGAAACATAAGGTACTTTGTATCTAACAAAATATACGGTTCCTGTGGGAGAGGCTTAAATGTGAAATAGGTACTGCATTTCTGAAGGTTTGTTTGATATTCTTTCATGCCTTAACGGCCCACGAATTTGTGATATTTGCTAGACGGAAGAGTTACAGGATTTACTATAATGTAAAGATATATAGTGCCCCGTGGCTTAGTGGTTAGTGTGTCGGACTGCTAAGCGAAAGAACCTGGGTTCAAATCCAGCTCATAGCCACCTTTTTTTCTGGGGGTACTGCCTCTTGCGAGGAACTGACAAAACCTCCAAGAGTAAAATTTGTCTCGAAAAAGTGCATCTCATGTAGCCGTTCGGACTCGGCGGTAAACTGTAGGTCCCTTCCATTCTTGCAGAGTAACAACACACACACAGGAATGGTTGAGAGTATAAGTCACTAGGCCTTGGCTCCTTAAGGAGCTGTCGCGCCAATAAATTTATTTATTTTAAAGATATATAGAGGTATAAAGATATAAAGATAACGAGATATAGAGATATAGAGCTATAGAGTCCTTTCATATCCTTCCCTTTTTTCTAACGCCCCGCTGTGTTTAACTAACATCATAAGGGTAGCTAAAACCCCTTTTGCGGGGGCTCATTATACAAACAAAAAATACATACATATAGAGATACAGAGATATAGAGATTTAGAGATATATAGATATAGATATAAAGAGATATAGAATATAGAGATATCAAGACAGAGATATAGGGATATATAGATAAAGAGATAAAGAGACTTAGAAATATAGAAATATATTTAGATTGAGACAAAAATACACGGTGTATTCTGCAGGAGAAATCTGAGAAAATTTCTTTGGCGAGTTTGTACAGGGTAGGCCAAAAGAAGTCATCCATCCGATGTTATTTGGCTCTCTTTTTTCTAAATGAAAAACTTCGATTCTGTTTTTTGATTATGTTTATTTGAAATTTTAGAATTGTATTGGTCAAGTCAGGAAGATGATAGATATCGGCCAAATGGGCGCCGTCACAATTGATTGCCATAGAAGCTCGTTTTATGGCATTTTTCATCACTTCAGCGAGAACTTCGGGCAACAGATTCCCGCACTCGCGTCGAATGTTGTCTTTAAGGTCTTCCAGAATTTCGGGCTTGTTCACGTAAACACGGGACTTCAAAAACCCCACAAAAAAAAATTCTAAAACGGTTAAATCGGCCCAGTGCAAATTGCCAAAACGAGAGATGAGGTGACCCGGGAACGCCGCCTTCAGAATATCGGTTCATGTATCGCTCCATGGCTTGTTCACTTGTATTCTGCATCTGTCTAGTCGACAAATGTCAAAACAGATTTGACATTGGCGGCCATTTCCAAAAATGAGAACAACTTCCAATAGGGTGATTTCTTTTTGCCCACCTTGTATTAAAATAAAACAAATAATTTAATATAAATTCCTCCCTGACGAATTCGCGGGTAGAAGATAGCATAATATAAATGAATAAAGGTCGTAAAAATCGTAAAAAAGATGTAAAGTAATGTTACTTTACATCTTTTTTACGATTTTTGCAGAGCATAATTATTGTTGTAGCTTACAGTTGTAATGGATGGTTCGTTACTTTCTTAGTCGCGTTTTAGAGAATTGACAAAAATGGACAAAATGGAAAGTCTTAATTATGAAATAATAAGTGGAGAAAAAAAATAGTCAACTTTTATATATAACAGAACATATATAATATGCGTGCTGTAGGGAAATTGTTGCAGATATCCTTCAAGTTTATATTTAATATAAGAAAAAGTATATGTTTTAAGATTCATAAATTGACAAATTGAATTGGTCAGCGCCAGCGGATGCGCGGGTTTGCGGACACGCAACCGTTCACTCGCGGCGGACGCCCCCCACCGTTGAGTTTATTTCTACAGAATTACGTCAGAGCAGTGACTAAAAGGTCCTTGTACAATCTTTTTATTTTTTGGGCCGAATTTACAAAACCGTTTTGGAATATACGCAAGAAAAACCTGTTTTTCTAGTCTTATTTCCAAACATAGTTAGGAAATCAAGCCAAAAATTAAATTGTTTATGTAATTTCCATTTCCACTTTTTGGCTCTTTTTTCCTAAATTACGGTGTAATTTCCATACATTTTGGGGAATTTTCCTAAAATAATTTTCCAAAATTATTACGCCCAAATTGGTTGGTCTTTTTTTCCAAAACACCTTTGGGCGTAATTTTCTATGACGTAATTTCAGGGAGCCTATGCAACTAATGCAACGGATTATTGCACTATTAAGATTTGTGAGTAAGCTTAAACTGTTATTTTGGGGATACCCCCCAAAATACAATCGCGGATTTCAGCTACTAGATTACTAGATTTCAAGATTTCAAAATGGTGTTTACACCACCTTGTAGACTTTACAATCTTTACTTGTCAAAAAGTGCAATGAGTATGAAAGAGAAAACATTCTGAGATGAGACGATTTCCTCTCTGTTTCGCATATTGATTTGCCACCGCCATTTTGTTAAAAATGTATTAAAAATGATTTCTTTTGATTTGGCAAACAAGTATAACGCATGCGTTTTCAATGAGATTTCGGTGAGATCTCCCAGTTCAAAGTCCTAAAAATGTTTTGGGGAATACGAACATTTCATTAAAAACTAAAAATTTGGGCTAAAATTGGAGATTGCGATTTGGTTTGATCAGAAGAAACACAGCATAACCAAGGTGAATCATAAGTGAACATTCAGTTTTTGTAGATTTTGTTTATCAATTAGATAATATAATGTCTAACTCGACAACAAATAGGAAGAATCATTCAATCTGAGGTCTTCCGACTTAGCGTCTCTAGAAAGACCAGGAACATTAACAAACTTGATTATTTGACATTATCTTTATCATAGAAAAAGTGCATATAACTAATGTAGAATTGAATTCCGTAGTTTAAAATGGAAGCCAGACTGGAGGCACGCAGTTAGGTTTAACCCCGGTACCGATAGCATCAACCGGTGAGGAGCTATTGGCAATTAAAAGGCAAAGAGTCGGAGCGAAAGAATAACCTTCCACTCATTTCACTGCTGGCGGTGCAATAATTATTTTTCCTCGTCTTATTTTTCTGGTGTATGGAAAGCTGATGTATCGGTAGCTTGGATCAAAACCAATCTTACAGTGCAAGAACCACTTACCTAGGACCTCGAATTAACGAGATATAAGGTCGGAAAGCTTGAGTGAAAAATGCATTTTCTGGCACGCGACCCTTCAGTAAGTTATCTTTTCAAGAAAATTCTGGTGTATGGATCAGTTAGCTGGACTCATCACCTATGCAAAATACACTCAGCTAAGAAATTTATGTAACGAGATACAGGCATGTGAAGGCTTGAGTGAAAACATATAGTTTCTGACACACCACCCTCAATCTGCTCCTGAAGGCCCAACTTTGACCTAATGTAATTTGGTGTTGACCCACAGAATCAGTCACTGTAAGTATAGAGTTTAACAATTAATAATAGATCTTCTAAATCACTGGTCCTTGAAGTCTATTTTATGCTCAACATTGTCGATATGTCTAAAAGATGGCATCCCCTTGGGTTTTATATTTTATTTCCCCAATCTTTGTGTTTGGCATACAGAAATACTAAAGTATGTTTACCCTGCTCAAGTTACACACTTCTCCTTTTCTATCGACAGAAGCTAAATACCTAGGATTTATTCTTGGCCGTCTAGCTTAGCTGCAAATTAATATTGAAGAGCCCTAAGGTCGTAATAGAATTTTGGAACAGCTGCCAAGAGATCTGCGCCCAGTCCATATTGTCTACCACTCCCCATCGATGCTATCTTTAAAGAATATTAGCCAATAGGATAACATAAGGCTTAGATGCAAAATCCCTCAAGAGAGAGAAACCATGTCAGAGAGTAATGGTATTAAAACCGCGCATAATAGCTCTAATTGAGTTCTTTCGAGGACAGGTGTACCTAGAACCGGTTACGTGAAGCAGGGCTCAAGTACTACCTCTTCTTAGGACCTGATCCACTTAAAGGAAGACTCACCCAAACAATTAACACAAGACAAGCCCCTAATAATAATTTAAGCTCACTTTTGTTAAACAAATTTTTTACCTGATCAATTCCATTCCAAAGTTTATTTCTTACTTAAGTCATTGAATAACTTCACCAGTAATTCGATGGAAAATAAAAATAGGAACTTTATAGCTCACTATTAACCCAATTGCCAGCTAACCTTAATCCTTGACACACACACAATCAAACCGCACCTTATCACCGAACTCAATAAGGCGCCATTAATAGAAACATTCTTATCAACTAACTTACTAGTTAATTTATACTTCGATTTCGTCGTGAGCGCCTTCGAAGTCACCGATAAAATGTTCCAACGTTCTGGGCGTGTGCTTATCTTTACAACTGAAAAATAAACTCAATTACTTTTGAGTTCTTATCGTTTTTTTGCAAACGTCACTCAACAAAGTCATGAAAGTATTTAAAGAATTTTGTTGGAAGTTTTTTTCCATACTAAAAAATAAAATGCAAGATCTTAACCTGCGCGTAGGGCGTAGTTCCTTTAATTAAACAGAAATGTATTCGCAAAAAAAAAGAACGAAAATTGCACCCTTTTGTGGGGCGTTGGTGGCCCACCCTTGTGGAAGTAGCGAATGTGCACTCAACCAAGCGTAAGGCTCTTAAAAATTATGCTCACGCTGCCGCTGGTGGCTGATAGCTGTTATTAAAACAAAAACTGCGAAAAATATTCGCCCCCTCTCTGTCTTCTTTATGTCTTAAAGTACACGCATTGATAAATTTAATTACGCCTAAGTGTTTACAGACATGGTCTGGCTTCCCTTCCTAGACAGCCAGCAATTTGTTTTATTCTTTTTTCGAAAAAAAAGAAAAGGATTGTTCGCAGAAGGAAGGTAATAAACCTTACAACGCCAAGTCGTCCCTAAACACTCCTTTTTTCTTTGTAATTCAGCGACTGACTTATATGACCATTTTGGTTGGATGATCTTTGGCCAGGATAGGAGAGGCGATTCCAAAGTGCAGCAGCACTTCCAATGAGTGTAGAAGCCGGCGCGGCGATACAAAATTAATGTGGAACCTCCTCAACGCTCCAAGTTGGAGGAAATTTATCACGGAATTTCTTCAATTTTTTATTTATTTTGCGTTTCAATAAATTCTTCTTGAGAAGACATTTGCACGATGCCGATTGCCGACACTGACTGCCAAAGCTCTCTCTCTCTCCCGCCTTTTCTCTGGGGTGTAATAAATCTTTGAATGATTGCAGAGCCGATACCAATATGCAGTTCATTGCAACTAGAGCTCCTCGATACATACATTAATTCCAACAGTTGGCCAGGACATAAAATTTACATAGTCCATTCCAGGACTGGCAGAGATACCTGGGTGATAATTTTTCTGTCGGTTGGTTCGATTCCACAAATGGTATTGGCGAGACACGCTGATATTTTGACAGCTATGGCCTGCCTATCTGACTGTAATAGTTCTGTTTCACTGTGCTACAGTTTGGATGGGAGTCAATGGCTTTTTGTTATCACTCCGGTGGTGGATCTGTTGCCAGAGATGTTAATGTTCTGCGAATGGTACTTCAGAATGAAGAATCTTCTTTGTTTCGGTTTTGTGAAAGATTGTGGAAGAAATATGAAAGAAATCAGGAAGTGCATGTATGGAGTGTGTAATCGGTTTGTTTCATGAATGGATACTTATATATGGAGTGGATTTTCCTAAGAACTTCTTTGGATGTATTTCGAGATGTTTTTATATCGATGTTGTTCTTTCTTTTCTATAAAATAAAAGAAAAATGGAGGAACTATGTGCTTCCGCTTGTCATAACTTAAGGCATTTTATGCCAGTTAATCATTCGACTTGATCCTATTGTGGGCCATTTCTTCTTGTCAAGGAAGAAATTCTTCTAAATGGTCATCATTGGATCCAAAACGATTTTTAGTAGACTTTTTAGTTTCTAAAGGATAAAGGAAATCGAATCTCTATTTGGACAATCATTACATAAAGAATGGGTGCATTACGAGTATTCTTTTAAAAAAGAGGCGTTTAAACAGCATATTGGTTACCTTGTCAAAACTTTCAAAAGTCAATCAAGAAAAATTATTAGGGTTACAAGATGCCTAAGCAGCAACGGTTACGAAGCCGAAAATGAATCAATTAATCTTTCCCGACGATGAACCTATCATAGGTGAAGATCATTGCAGGATAAATTGCAGGAAAATTCTGACGGGAGATAAATGAGACTTGATCGAATAAGAAGCGAGAAAATCAGAGGAAGCCTGCACATTAAGAATACCATCTTGGACAAATCATACCATGATAATGTAGAAAGATTTCCTGAGAACCCATATTAAAGCGTCAAGAGCATGCCACGTTTCACTATTATCGCAGAATAAAGGCAGGCACACAAACTCCTCGAACAAAAGAGACTTGAAATAATCCAAAGCCAAAACTTCTACCAAAATGTTGTTTAAAATTAACCTTGCGAAGCCCATAGATTCAGCCTTAAGGAGCAGCATTTAAGCAGGAGAGTACTGGTTCCTGTCGAAAACGTCGATTAAAGAAGAAATAAGAACCAATAGCCTAGAGTTCAAACTTTGCTGGAAAAATCTACATCAACCAAAGGTTCTAAAAATACTGGGCATTATGCTCAAAATCGTGTGATTGATTTTCGAAAAAGATCTGCTTTTGGAAATGCAGTTCTTTCTGTACAAATGACGGGGTGGAGATCTCGGTCCATTTCCTCGTGGTTACCTCTGGAAACAATGAATTGTGAACATTTGAAGCCAAACCAATATTTTGAGCCCTAGGTGTTGTGCGACCGATTTTTAGTACGTCACAGCCTGATTCTCGCGAATAACAACTTGAAGTTTAACAAGACCGTTTTCAAAGTGAACGAATTTCGGATTTCAGATATCAAAACCGGTGAAGTATAAGTGGTACTGGATGTTGATTTCTTAAAGAAGAAGAAGAAGGAGAAGAAGAAGAAGATGAAAAAGAAGAAGAAGCAGAAGAAGAAGAAGAAGAAGCAGAGGACGAAGAAGAAGAAGTAGTAGATAAAGAAGACGAAGAAAAAGAAAAAAAGAAGAAAAAGAAAAAAAGAAGAAGAAGAAGAAGAAGAAGAAGAAGAAGCAGAAGAAGAAGAAGAAGAAGAAGAGGACGACGAAGAAGAAGTAGTAGATAAAGAAGAAGAAGAAAAAGAAAAAAGAAGAAAAAGAAAAAAAGAAGAAAAAGAAGAAGAAGAAGAAGAAGAAGAAGAAGAAGAAGAAGAAGAAGAAGAAGAAGAAGAAGAAGAAGAAGAAGAAGAAGAAGAAGAAGAAGAAGAAGAAGAAGAAGAAGAAGAAGAAGAAGAAGAAGAAGAAGAAAAAGAAGAAGAAGAAGGAGAAGAAGAAGAAGCAGAAGAAGAAGAAGAAGAAGCAGAAGAAAAAGAAAAAGAAGAAGCAGAAGAAGAATAAGAAGCAGAAGAAGAAGAAGGCAAGACCGGAATTCCTTATTTAAAGTCGATAAATAGAGAATGCAGGTATCGCAGAATGAGAATTTGTGCTGACGTATGTGATTATTAACAAAAGCAGTAGACGAAATCGTCAATGTTCTATTTGGGTTGAGTATGAATAGACTTAAGGTTTGAGTGCATCAGTGTCTATGACCCCCGTCTAGCGAACGATGTGTATAAGCTCATCTCAAGATTGAAACCTTACTGGTCAGGTACTTGAGTGAAACTGCCTTCAAGAAGAACTCCGAATCAACATCAAAAAAGATTACGCAAGCTGAGAAAACGATGGATTAAACAAAACGTTTTATTTGTATTCATAAGGCAAATAAGTGTCTTTTATTTCACACTTAGTGAAACACAATAAAACAGAGAAATATTATTGAATGTATGTTTCATCTGGCATGCGTTAAGAAAAAACAAAACAGTTTCCAATTTTTTTTCTGCAAGACACAAAATCAACTACAGACAACCAAAAATGTTTTTTTTGTTTGGTTTTGTTTTATTTTTGTTTTTTTTTTTTTTAGTTTTCGAGCTGCATTAGAATCAAACATTTTGTATTGGTATTTGGTAGCTGATAAGAATCAATGTGTTGTTAAATAAATCAAAATAAAGTTTTTTGGTTGGTGTGGTATTTTGTAAGCATTAAGAATAATAGCAAGCTATTAACTAATAAGGTAAAATTTGTTGATATTTGAAATTCTTGTTTTTTTTCAACAACATTCAGTATTATCTGGAAGAAGTGCCCATGAACTTAGGCCAGCACATACCGATTACTATCTTTCAAAAATATCTGGTTGCTGGCGACATCAAGTTTTGGCCACATGATGTGCCACAAGAGTCTATTTTGTGCTCCAGCTGATTTCTTACATTTTTTTATTTTTCTTTTTGTGTAAGGATATTTGAAAAACTATATGTTCTTTGAATGGGGAACTTCAACGGATCATAATATTTAAAAAGCGGCATTTCAAGTGATTGGGTAATAAGCTTTTAAGCTGAATCAGTGACTTATTCGATAAGAAAAGCTGACTGGTTCAGTCGAGTGTTGTCGAAATTAGGAAGAGCAAAGCTGACCGAAGGGAATTACTACATGAATTCCATCAGATGCGTTAAAAAATGGGTGTTCATATAAAAAACAATATTCCAAGTAGCCTTAACATTAATAATAAAACTTAGAAAATGCTCGATGGAAGAACAAAGAATAAGATTCTGATAGCAATATAGATCGGGCTACAAGATTAAATTGGATACACACAGCTTAATCCTTTTAAATCAGAAAATACAGAAACAGCAAAATATCTCATAGATCAAGGTGAAAATCTCAATTCCCAAGATATTTATTACTGAGGAACTGATAACTCTTGTTTTGAGATACCATTAATTTAGGAAACATGGAAATATTTAGAGGAACATGGTGTTAATCCATATGCTCACAATCAGGCCGCTTGAATATGCTAAAGAACGCATGCAAAATTGGCAGTTGAAAAAAGTAAGGTTCGGTACCTAACAGAGAATTAGGTTAATGGTGATATTCGTAACAATGAAGGAAGAACGCTATTTGAGAATGTTGAACAATGAATAGATTATAGAAGAATATGCAGATACCACAAGTTGGAAAAAGACTAGAAAAGATATACTTGATTACCCGCTAAGAAAGTTACAAAAAACACTGCAGGAAGAAGGATCAAACTGCAAGAGGATGCTAGCAGCAGTTATGATGAAGATCAATCAGCTTTAATAAGCAATCGTGATACTGAAAAAATCTCTGCGGGAGAAATTGCATGAACATGAAATACGGAAGTAAAGTAGCGAAAAAGCTCAAAAAGATATGGAAACTGACAGTAGCAAAAATAATTATTGAAAAACAAGCAAAACCAATAGAAGACTAAGAAGAACCTGTTTTAAAAAGATAGAAAATATGGAAACAAATTTTGATATTGAAACAGAAGATTTTGACACAACACCTTCAAAAACAAGGGCAGTAATTCATCAAGAAATGACAAAGGTGGTGAGGTGCAGATGCAGGTGACCGTGACACATGAACTTTTACGATACAGTCCGTGGTAAATATCGTATTGCTGATGAATACAACCACAAGAAAGTATTGCATTCATATAATGCAATTTTTAGGCTTCACCGCATTATGGTAAATGTTGTACTATATTATCTATTTCTTGTTCAAAATAAAGGGTTTGGAAGTTTTGAGCAAGATTCAATTTGTAGAACGAGAATTAACTGACAGAAGAGATTGAAGCGTATGCCTAATATATGTATTTCTTAAATACAATATCTTATATACACAATACCAGCAAAATATATTTAATCAGCTTGTTGGGAATTTCCTGAGTTTTATGACCGAAGTACTATCCATGATTCGTATCTCGAAATATTTTTGTTCCGGTTAACGAACGATCACTACATTAGATTGTGTGTTAATAATGAACAAATTTTTATGATGTGAATTTTTGTCAGTTGTTCAAACAAATATAGTTAATTTTTTTAACTTAAAAAAGCTGATTCATGTCACATATAAAAGCCACTTTATTAGATAATAAGTTAGTAAGACTGTAAGTCTTTAATTTAACTCCACCAAATGCCATCTTAAAATGAGTCAAGAATATGCTTAAATTCAGATCCATAAACGCGCAAGTAACTTAACTTTTATTCATCTTCAGAGTTCAGAGACACATTTTTTTCCCGGGCATAGCTTCTTAAAAGCAAACGACAAGAAGAAGTCCTCCAGGATTTAACTTTATCTCGATAAAGTTCCTCTCATGTAGACGTTCAGATTTGGCAAGTAATTGCAAGTTTTGAAATTTTCATTATCCTACGTTCCTGTAGATTCACAATAGAAACACAGAGGAACGGTTGAAATTTTAAGGAGTTAGTTTTAAGTTTATTTCCAGAGTTAGTGACTCTCATTTATGGACACACATCAGTTCTTTTCGGCATTATATTTACATCCTGTCACAAGCTTTATTCCAAACAAATCTGATAACACTTTTTTAAACAATGGGTGACCTACTAATTCAAATTAAACATGACAAATGACCTCAATTCCTGAAAGAATTAACTACTCCATATAAAGCGTTTGCCTTTTTTTTTTGCGTACAAAGTCTATCAATTAGGCTTGCTTCCAATTAAAATTAATTTCCAACTCTAAAACAGGCAACGACGCAGAAAAACCCACTCTGATCCAATTTAGTTTAACCAATTTGAAATTGAACTTCAAACAAACTCCAACCTCCACCCGCTTCCAGAGCATTTTTACTTCATGTTCCTGCTTAGATTAGCTAGCAGTGTACCCCAGAAACCCATTGCTCCTGATGAAGTTAAAAATTTCATTTCGCTAGATCTTAATCTTTGTTCCATCCAAGAAGAAAAGAAAATTTGCTGACTCTCTACATAGTAAAGATACACAAGTCCTTCACTTTATAGATACACTCTCTCCTGCACTGTCTCTGTTCTGCATTATTGCATGTTCCTTGTGGGCTTTAGGCAGACTCCAAACAATAGCGTTCTAATCACATCTATAGATACATCTATAAGAAGTCCAAGCAAATTCGAAAAATCGCAATTACTCGAAATCACGAACTGTCCGTCGGAGCATTTAATGTTTTCTCTATCTCATCTTTCCATCACCTACAAAAGTATATAAGAGTCCTTAGAAATTGAAGCGGAGGAAGGGGATCATACTTCTTTAGATACAAAGGCACATTATAAAAGATAGTCAACGAAATTTATGTTAAAAATCAGAACATGAGCCAAAACAATGGCATAGATACATCTACGACAACAACAACAACAACAATGACCAAGACAACGAAAATTTACTTTTTCATCTCAAAGTGCAAAAACCGTAGCCCGCAACGTGACGGACCTCGTCCGGTGTCCCGTGTCCAAATGGTTGGCCATTGTCGAGCGGCTTGCAAAACACAGCAGTCCGCGATATCGTAGATGGACCATTTAAGTTGATTGTTTATATCGGGTAATTGAATTAAATGGCAACAAACGATTGCGGTCAACAAAGAGGGAGAGTCTATTGTTTCACTATGGGTTTTGTAATTTTGTAATTTGTATATTAAATGCACTTTGACTGGGTACTGGATGGCAGATCAAAAGATATTCATAAGAATCAGACGTGACTTAAGCGATGATCCCATCATGATGAGGTCGTGTTCTTTTTTTAATTTACATCTTCCATACTGCACATCTTAAAATAATTATAAAAAACATCTACTATTTACTTTTTTATTGGAACTTAAGCAAGTAAGTTAAAACAGGGCTAATTTAAATGTCCCGTCCCTCTGGGTTGGATTCGAAGATTTTCCGGGTCGGGGCATTGATGTCAATCCGCTCTATATGATTCAGCCATCTGAGACGTTGAATTTTTACTCTTTTGGCTAGGTCTGTGTCGCTGTACAGCTGGTAAAGTTCTTCATCGTATCTTCTTCTCCACTCTCCGTTTATGCATACGGGACCAAAAATCACCCGGAGAATCTTTCTCTCGAAACAGCCTAAAGTGTCCTCATCCGCTTTTGACAGCGTCCATGCGTCTGCACCATAGAGCAGGACTGAGATGATGAGGGTCTTATAAAGGGACAGTTTAGTTGCCCGAGAGAGGGCTTTGCTACTCAATTGCCTTCTAAGCCCGAAGAAGCAGCGATTGGCAAGAGTTATTCTTCGTTTGATTTCAGCGCTGGTGTTGTTGTCTGAGTTAATGTGAGTGATGATGAGTAATGAGTGATGCCTTTGCCACACATTTTCTCATAACCGAGCATTCAAACATCATTTTTAAATAAATTAATAAGATTGGACCCAAATGACTACCCTGAGGCAATACAGAATTTTATAACGCTTAGTAGCACCGCCGGAAAAAATATGGTTTCCGCCATTTTTTTTCTAATTTATAAAACCAAAACATGATGAGGAAGTTCTCCAAGTGTTCTCTGAATGCATACTTCACCATCTTTGCAGTTCTTTTTCTCCCCCGAAAACTCCATCGTTGGCAAGATTTTTCGTCTAATGAAGCCTTCAGGTCTATTTACACCCTCTGCACAAATATTAATGTAATTCGGCTTTGCAAACTCACGTTTCCCTTTCCTCAATCGACTTTTTGTTCCCAATCAAATCGATAATAATATTCTAAAAATACCGTGAAAATCACCCTTCCAAGAAATATCTATTTAGCTTTTCAATCTAAAGATTCTCTTAAGGCGTCTCTTAAGGCAAGAACTTAGGTTTTTTTTTTCTGGATGTCTGTATCTGAACGCACCCAGACGAGACTTTTTTTATTCAAAAGAATACTAAATGCAGGAGAAAAGGAGGCCAGCAAACACATGTCTTCGGTTTAAACGGAAATCGACAAGGGAAACAGACATTATGGGGGGAAAATATATATAGACATCCATAATCCTTAAGATAAATACATACATACATACTATATATTAGTCTAAGTTGCCGCATTAAGATCAAATTTACTCGCACTCTGCCACAAGTCTCCCAGTAAGGTTTGTCATTTGAAATTCGAGAGCATATCCGCCGGATGAAAATATCCTACAAAACAACAACAGCAACATCTTTGTTTAAATAATCTTTCTCTTGCAAGTTTAGCAAAAGAAAAAGATTAAAAAAAGAAAAACCAAGACCTAGAATAGAAAAACATTTCACTTGTGCCACAATTTCGTATCTGGTTGTTTGTTACTCAATATTTTTGTTGTACTTGCTTTACGAGGAGGATTAAAATGATGAAATGTCAAGGTACAGCGACAACACACAAGAAGGGGTTGAGGAGGACCCCTGAGAGAGATTTTATTTCTGTCGCAAACCTGGTTCTGCCATTTTCACCACAAAGTGCAATGAAAATGAATGAAAATTGCACTGCGATATGTGCGGAAAACATCAACCGCACCCCACAAGTAGGT
This sequence comes from Platycheirus rosarum, assembly GCA_963971375.1. Classification (NCBI taxonomy): domain Eukaryota; kingdom Metazoa; phylum Arthropoda; class Insecta; order Diptera; family Syrphidae; genus Platycheirus; species Platycheirus rosarum. The sequence continues at coordinate 121,702,485 of OZ020509.1, read as the reverse complement.
GCTTAAATAGTAAAAGTATCTTCTAGATACATATTCTGTATTTTGTTGCAGAACTGAGACTGCCGCTTTTGGCCTTGGAATAGTTTCCCGTTCAAAAAACTTGAGGGGATGAACTGAAAAAAAAACAACCAAAAGATACTTGACTGCAAAATAAGTTCAACAAACAAATTAAAGTTTATTTTACAAAAAAAAAATCAGTAAATTATCATGTTGTAAGTAGATTTGCTTGTTTTATTTTTTTTTAAAATAATTTTTTGTAAGTATATTTGTTTTTTAATTTATTTTATTCGTTATTTGTAACATCAAAACTAAATTATATGTTTTTTTGATTGCTTTAGTTTATTGAGAGTTTAATAAGGTTTAATGTTTGTTTTCAATTAGGTCGGGGATATGAATGTGTTCAGTGTTCACATAAACATTTATTGAACTTATGCGATGGATACACCAATAAGGAAGTTTATTTTTGTTTTGGAAAACATTTCAAAAAGCAAATAATTTGAAAATAATGGTAATCGTTTTATAAAAACAAAAACAATGTTGTCATTAAAATTGATTTTTTTTTTATAATTAAAGCGCGCACAAGTTATTATTTGTTTCCCTTTTAATGTAGAAGACACTGCACTGAAGATAGGGAGGGGAAGGACAGGAGGTGTCGATTAACATTGGTTTTGAATGCTTGCAGATCAAAATCGCAAGGGAAAATCTCGTCAGGTAAACCATTCCAAATTCATGTTGTTCGGCTAAACAAAAAATCCCTATATTTCCCGGTACGATCGAAATTGGGCTCAAGGGTGTACTGATGAGCATTCCTTGCGAGACGAGTATTACGGCAGAAACTTTTAAAGAGATGATCAGCGAAAGAGAACACGACAGATTCCACATTTCAAAGGCTGTCAAAGTTTTAATTACACGTAAACGTACTGTTGAAAGGATCTTCGTTGTGTCAAATGCGCAGGTTTTCATCCCTCGTAAGAATCTTATCTTGGAAAGCAGTCTATAGCTTTGTGCGTTTCTCCAGCCAGCTATGTCCCAAGTTAGCTGCCTCCAGTTTTGCACGTGAAGTTAATGGACGTTCTAATCTATGTGCGCCAACTTAGTCTCAGTCTTCCTCTATACTGAGCCGCCTGCTCTCCAGTGTGGAATCGAAGAATTTCCGTGAGATCACACTGCGTTCTTCGAATTATGTCAATATCGTCGACGTAGGTAAACAACATTCGTTATACATCGTAATTTTGCACAGCCGCACGAGATTGGCAGGGATGCCAAAATTGGAAATTATATATAAATAGCTGACCCAGCCGGCGTTGCTCGTGTTAGAAAACACATTAAACACTAAACATTGACGACCATGTGAGTGACATTTTTGGTCATGACTCCGACTAGACATCGGACAGCAAACAGATTTATTATATGTACTCTCCAAACATGGCTTAAGATCTCCTAAAAATTTCATTCAAATCTATCGAGCCGAAAAAAAGTAGTTCGCCCACAATAATTTGGATTGTTCTTTATATATATAGATTCATCTCTGTACATGCAGTCATACATGGCTTCAAAATTGAGGGTAGGTGGAGGTTATGAATTTGAAGTTCTTGGGTTTTTTCCAATATCTACCGTAATGTGGTATTTTGGTCGATGGTGTACTTTCCTGGGCTAAGACAGGCTTTCACATAATACAGCAGAAAAAAATCTTGTTGGTGTCGTTGTGGAGACTGATACCTCTGTATTTGGCGTAGTTCAGAAGGCTTCTTTTCTGTAATCAGGCAAATAAACCTGAGATTCCCCGGGTATGTTTTTTTCTAACCTTATCTTACTTCTAATCAAGTCAGATATGGTTTTTCAATATTATCAGCACAAACTGCGATTCTTCTAAGATGTTCCCTTTATCGTCATTGCAAGCTTCAGTTCGGGCTCTGTAGCTTTGAAAGTTGCTTGTGTACCTTTTTGGTAAAACTTTTGAACTACGTTCCTGTAGTAACAGCAGGCCCTTCCGCGAAGCGTCGCCTTGTATGCTTCCTATTAAGCTGTCTGTACTTGTCGGCACTCATCGTCAAACCAGGGGTTTCGTGTGGTGCCATGAAAGTCCAGCAATTCAGAGCAATGCTCCCAATGGTTCTCAATACTTGACTCTGGCGGTAAAGGACTTTTAAAGTGGTTATTAGAGACTCTAGTGGAAAAGTTGTGGATGGTCGGAGATTTAGTTATTTATTATTTCGCCCCCCAGCAATATCAACTAGCCTGAATTCGTTATCGGAAATAGTGCCGTGCAGGCTGTTTTCCGAATGTGCCGAATGTTGGGCTTAAAATTAATTTGGACATTTTAATATCATAGTTCGGGCTCTGCTCATATGCTGAGCTCAAAAAAAAATAACAATGTTCCTCTGTGGGGAGATTGTCCGCATATATGTAAAACATTTGAAACTCAAAAAATCTTGCCTGAATCTGCCAAACGACGAATCCACATCCAAATAGCGCTGTTTTTCTTGCCTGAAGCAGTTGCCAATAATAAATATCCCAGATTTTCATTTTTTTTTTTGACCAGCCCATCCCACCTTGGATGACAGTTATGCTTGCCCAGAGCCTCCGCTAGGTGTTCGGCTGATGCACGAGCTCTGTTAAGAGACCTACATAACATTGCACATACAGATCCGAAGTTTTTTATTTTCTTCATTATGTTAGCGGGATTCGTCATCAGTGAACCTGATGATGAACCTGTTATCCGAGGCCTGTGATTGCTTCGAAATTAACTGTTCTTTACAGGGGAAGTACAAGGGAAGTTACCCCGACAACGCGACGCTATGACTCCCAAACTGAAAGACCAGGTCCTTGACATAACTTCAAGAATGAAGAGCCGGATAAACTGCTCCTTATAGGTCGAAGAGGTTCGTAGTAGCACATAAAAGAGTTCACTAATTGTTCAGCCTAACTAGAACTTAAGACGCACCGTTGATTCCTTGTAGATAATTCTTCCGCTTCCGCCTGGATGTAAAGAGAAGTACCTTAGTGGCAACACTCCTGCACTTTCTCTCATTGCTGCCACCTAAAACCTTCCAAAGGGGTTGCAACCCAATATCCAATTGAGGTACTAGAAATCCGATGTTTTATCATGTGGAGGTGATAGTATGAGTTAATAAAACACACCTGGGTTTTGAAAAATACCTACGGATGCTGCGGGTAACTTTTTTGATGTATCATCTTTGCTTTATCGAAGTTTTATAGTGGTACTAGCTTACCCACCCGGCGTTACAATACATTTTCGAAAAAAAAACGACCCGGGTGTGGCGCCGCCTGGTAATCAAAATAACCTCAGTTACTTCTTACAAAATTTGCTATCATCGATCCATAGATAAGAATTTGAAAAAAAAAACGACGTGAGCGCCACCTATGGGGTAATAAAAATAGCCTAAGTTAGTCCCTAGACTATCAACAATCTGCCAGTGAAAGTACCGTCAAAATCAGTGCAGACGTTCTCGAGATTAGCCAAAAACAAACACACAGAAGAAAGCCAAAAACACAGATAGACAAAACATTAAAACAAATTAAAATTGTGTTTTTGTTATAAAGTACGGTATATACTCTCAAATACATCTTGTAAAAAGCTGTCATTTTGATATTAAAAATAGTCGCTTCAGAACAACTTAATTTTTTCGCGCAGTTTTTCTGATACTGTATTAAAAACGTTTCAAATCGTCAGATATGCTAATCACCAGTGTCATTGATGAACTATCAAAATGAATATTAACCTAAACGATAATAAAAAAAAAGTAAGCAGACATTTTCTAGAATATAAATATAAAAATATTACTTCATTAACTTCTAATTTAACAATACTTGTATTCAGTTATAAATAAAACAAGATATTATTATTATTATGATCGAAAACCAAGATATTTTTGTTTGTTGTTAATTTTCCAAACAATAGCCCGTTAGTTCTTCATTTTTTTAATAAACAAAACAATAAAAAATACACGTGCCGGTACATACAACAACACAGTTGAGTGTACAAAGTAGACCGTACTTGACATTGAAAACAATTTCAGCTTTTTTTTTTTTTTTTTTTTTTTTTTTTTTAATAGGTGAACCAATTTTCTTATTCAACAAGCGGAAAAGTTTTCTTTTTAACTTTTATTTTTCACAAAAATTTAATTTTAGTAACCGCACACGGATCTGACGAATTCAGATGCCAAAATGTTGATTCACTTCATTAGCGAATGTGCTTAAACAACCTTCTCAACTAGAATGTTGTCAGTTTTTGTTTTGGTTAATGTATCCACAGACAGACAGATGTACTTAATTTTTGGCAAACTAAATTGACGAATTTTAGAATATTTTGTTTAATTTTATGCATTTTCTAAATTTTACTTACGCAGATAAACACATTGCCATTCAGATGAAAGATTCAAATCACTCACCTGAAAATAAGAGAAAAAATTGTATTTTTAATAAATAAAAAAAAAACAACAGAAAATTAAAATTCCAATAAATATATTCAAGTTAAATAAAACATCTGTTCCGAGAACATAAAAGATATTCCCTCGAATTAGATGCATTTATCAATCAAAAATTGAATTTTATTACTAATGGCTCAGTTGAAAGAACTCTTATCCGTTTCACAATAAAGAAAAGGATCTCAACTTTGAAAGCGCCATAAAAAAAACTTTAATGGTGATTTTAATTGAGATAGATATTCATTTCAAAGTGTTAATGACTTTTTCGGAAGATGTTCGCGATGCATTTGACTGTGAAATGATGGTATTGAAATGTTCTTTTGTGTGAAGTTTGTTTGATGAGTTTACTCTTATGATGATGATTTGATTCGTGAACAAATGGAAGATGCAATGTGTTAATTGTGAATTAAAAACCGCGTAAAATTGGGTCACAAAGTGCAATTAGACATGAAGTGTTAAGGAGAATTTTTCATCACAATTAGAGCCAAATCTAATTAAAACATTTGGATTGATTACTATAATGTGTTTTGAAGAAATAATTGTTCACGTTCTATATGCTGAATAGGCTTAAAGAAATTAATGAAACCAAAATTTTTATTTTCTTTTTACTTCCGATTATAATAGGTACTATTAGGCAAGATATGCATTTGTGTATCATTGCATTTACATCAGCCATCGGGAAAGATGTCACCGAGTTTCTATTCAAAATTGGTGTGCACCAGGCAAGCGTCATGAGTCCTTTGCTTTTTATTACAGTCGTTTAGTTTCTGTCAGAAGTTACTTTGCGGACGATGGAGCTATCAAAAGTAAAAATTCTTTATTTTTGCAACTACAACCTAATGCATCGATTGATGTTCTGGGGGGAAAAGTTGGGTGGATGAAGTGGCGGATAAACTGCACACTCGATCGAATAATCGCAAGAAATTCCGAGGAAGATTTACATTAAGAATACAGAATAACCAATTCAGCTGATATTGCCATATAGTAAGAGAAAAGCCTTGAGAATAAAGGCAGTCAAATATTAAGTTCTAACACTATCGCGTAAGAAAGGCACGCTGAAAAACTCCAGGATCAATTAAATACAACGATAAGTTGGCCAAAAAATGGAATAACCCAAAACCGGGAGGGCACCCAACGTTTACTGAGGTCAACGTGGCGAACCCCGCATATGGAGCTTTAACGAAAAGCATAGTAAAGTGGGAGAGTTGTGGTCCTAGCATTGTATATAGAATCTATTACTACGATCAGGCAGCATCTAGTTTAGCGAGATACTGCCGAAATAGCACTGCAGTAGTTCTTGATATGCATTTGGATGGGTTTTGGAGAGTAAAAAGAAATATAGTGATGAAAGAGTAGGTTGTAGGTTATATTTTCAGAAGCGTATGAGTGCACCTACGGCTGCAGTTAACAAATTACCATGCGGATATACGTTTTGCAATGTTCTTTAGAACGGCTTTTAAACTTGGTAGCAGATTTTTTTGTATTACTTCTTTGACGGTTTTTAAACATCTCTGTATAAATCACTGTTTCGTATGTAGGATTCAGCATAAACCATTGCTTTAAGGACGTTACCGGGATATGTTTGAAGTTTTTATCTATTGCCTTGTTACAACTTTAAAGTTGTTTACCGTACGTCTTTACCGGCACCTTCCCTTTATAAGCACTTGCTTGTAAGTAAGCAGTTTGTAAGCTGTCTATTTTTTACTTAGCACCAAGTCATGTTCCTCTAGCAAGTTAATGTGTTTTTGATTTTGACTCGTATAGAATAATGAGTCGTGTCATTTTTCGAGTTTGTTTATTTTACTATGCGTTTTCGTCGGATGAATATGGCCACTATGACGTCTCGAATGTAAAGCACGAACAGTACTGGACAAAGGGCTATTTTTTTTTTTTTTTTTTTTAAAGGTATTCAACGAAGAATAGTTTTATCAAATGTACGGGTTTTTGATAAAACTATTAAATGCTTTCAAAGAATTAAGAGATTGGTTCCACTTTGCCATGATAAATACTATAAGCCCTAAATCATTAAGAAGCTTTTAGTATCCCAAATATTTCTTAAGCTAAAAATTAATCACCTTTTTCATTACCACGGAAAGAAGGGACGTAACTGCAATTGGTCGATAGCTTGAGGATAAAGAAGATACGCTTTTTTTTGGCTGCTTTCTACGCATTCGCAAAGAGACCAGAAGAATAGGACAAATGGAAAAGTGTACGCTGTGGTTTCGCCAGCACCCCTTCAGAACAATGCGATGATATTATCCGTGTGTATATTTTAAGATCTTTTAAAATGTAAATAATATATATTCAACTAGCTAGTTGCATTCCTCTCCTTAAACAATGCAATCGTAGTACTCGCACTGCAAGGAATGCCCATCAATTTACCCTTGAGCCCAACTTCAGACGTACACTCAAATACAGATTCTTTTTTTTTGTCGTACCACACGAATGTGAAACGCCTTCCCGTTTCGAAATGCAGAACTTTAAAACGAATGTGTATCGGTACCTAATCTTACATCCTTCCTTATTTACCTAACGATCCCTTTGTGTTTAATCAACATTATAAAGGTCATAATCCATTTAGTGCAAGCTAATTATTAAAAAAAATACGCTCTCGGCTACAGGAGAACAATTAATCAGCCCTATCACAGATTCTATCGTAATCGAAAATGTGCCACGAATCCCGAAAAATCTATCAAAGAATCCATTCGTAGTAAATTCGTAGGGGAAAATCTGCAACGAATTTCGAAATTCGTAGATTGAATCCGAATGAATCGGAAATAATTCTACGAAAAGTAATTCTTTTCGTTCCAGCATATTTTAGGATACCTTTGGATTTTCTCTCTGTTTCCATATGTTTTTCAATCAGCTAGTAATCAGCTGTTCTTAACCATGCTTATTACAACAAAAGCAAGGAATACAATCCGAAGGATACGTACATGAACGTACCCAATGAATCAAATCCAAAGGATACAAAAATGTGAACGCGCCTCAGAAGGTGATTAGACGAAACACAGCCGATTTCAAAATTGAGTATGAGAGTGTTCAATAAGGCAATGCTTTTTTTCGATTCCATTCGGATTCGATTCTGTGTCTTTCTCTCTTTCAAGCTTGCTGGAACTTTTCCAGTCTTTCTCTATAAAATTGCCTTTTTAAAAAATGGAAACTTTGTTTTGGTAAAATTTACCGCAAAATTGATAATTGATAACCTCTTTGCAGCTCGAATCGAACCATGAGTTATTCTTTTAGTGATACTTTTTGATCGGTTCGATATTAAATTTCTCATTTATAAAAAATAATAATATCATAAACCGTGTTTTATTGGTAAGTGTATACCCAGCGCAGTAAAATTTTATTCGGCAAGCAACAACAGGTTACAACAATTAGGTTAGTGAAATTAGTGAATATAATAAGTTGAGATAAAGCTTGGAAAGAAATGTCAACCAACTAGAATATAGAAAAAATATTTACTTGAAGGTTGTTAAGATTTTATTATTTAAGGATATGTTCGTTAAGTATCATGGTACAAGTTTACAAGACAGCGCCTTCTTGTATTTTGACGCCATCAGTGACCCAAATTGACTAAATTAAATACAATTTTTGGAAAGGATCCAAAGTGTTAGTTGACTTAAAATGTATATTTAACCAATCAAACAAGACATTAGACAAAACGTGCATCAATTGAAACTTAAATTATTACAGTTTTTTTCTAAAACTGAATTTAATTGTCATCAAGGGTCACTGATGACGTCATGGTTGGGTATTCTATCCGGATGTCTCTGTCCAAGAACTGAGATGAATTTGGAACACACCCTTCTAAATTTATTCAACAAGACGTCAGTTGCCACTTCGGGTGGTTAAATTAAAAGTGAATTATGGATTGAATATAGCGTTTTATTGGGACTTCCAATACTGCGCTAGCTATAGATCACCAATAAAACACGGTTATATTTGCGCTGGAGTTTACGTCACTATCAGATCAGAAAATGGTCATGAAAAATTGATTGAGTTCGCCCCAATTGGCTTTTACATATTACCAAATGGTTGACACGGAAATATCCAGACACAATAATCAGATGTCTTAGAGCCGATAAAACAAGAATAATTAGTTTATCCGGGTCGGAGGTTAGCGATTTGATCTGCAATGTTAGGGATTTATAGTCTGGCTTATCTTTCCTTCCAAAACTAACTAGAATTGTGTTAATTGAAATAACCCGTAATAACGTTTTCAGTATGAGACAATAGGCAACAATTCTTTGAATGGAATCTGACAGAACATCAAATTAATTGGAAGTTGACATTCTGTCCAGATTCGAGCTCTAATAAATAAATTAAGTATGAATGATGCGTTTATTTACTGGGAATTTTAGCCACATACAAATTAAATATGAACACATATCGTATTGTGGTTGAAGTTGGTATGCAACATTATTAATAATTTAAAGATTAATGGCACAAATTTGCTACTTGCTATGACCCAATTCCTTTTCTTAAACATTGTAATCGAATTGGCAAAGCATTAACCAAATTAATAGAAAAAAAAAACAGAAAGTTAAATTGAAGTTTTTTCTCAAATTAACTTGTTTTATATGTTTCCGAAAACTAAGCAAAAATTCACAAATCCATTTATTATTATTAAATTAATTTAACGTCTGTTCAATATTTTCGAAAACTATGCGAAACGAAGTATAACATTATTTGGAAAAGCTTGTTTTTGTTTTTTTTTTTTAGTAATTTAGAATTTGCTCAATTTTCTTATTTCTGTTTTTGTCGATTAGAAAAATTAAAACAAAAAACAACATCATCGATTTGCAATTAAGAAACCAATTGTGCAAACTAGTTTGACCTAATAACTCACATCTGTCAATTTGGGTCAATCCATAAAAACAAAAAAATTTTTTTCATACAACTCTAACCAACTATTCGAGCTTTTCATCCAACAATAATCTGTATCTTCATTTCAATTATGAGAAAGTGCAATAGAAAGTAAAACCACTACAAAAAAAACTGACACAAAAGCGTAGCAATTAGAAAAATCAAAAAAAAAAACCTCACAAAAGCATAACAACACAACTTATTGCATTCGCTAACTGAGAACTAATTAGATACTTTTTTTTCAATTAATACTTACAAATCCCAGTTACATGCCATTCAAAGGAATGCGGGGGGAAACTCTGTCATAAAGTCAATTAATTCGATTCGAAAGAAAGGCTATTGTGAATGGATAAAAACGAAGAACGTGCATTTTTCACACATGGTTTAACTGCTTTTTGTCTTCTTCTTCGGGTTTTCTCAACAAAAAAAAAGATAGATAGATACTTAGTTCCAAACGACACTCTCCCTATGTGATGTGATTTTATTTATTATTATTTTTTTTTTTATATAATAATTGTGGCTTGTCGCCATCAGCCATCCATGCTTAACAAGCCGCCGACACAACATCAATATTGAATGAAAGTTTTTTTCATCATTTTTTTATCAAGATTGTATGAAAGATACAATATCTTTTGCATGACAATCTCTCTAAAAAGAACGAAAGTCAAAGGAGTAAAAACGATCAGATAAACAAACTATTTCCAACTCGAGCTTTCTTTGAATTACACAAAAAATGTTTTATGCATATCCTTGCAATCGCTCAGATCCATTTATCAGACAGACACAGAGCCCTAAAGGTGTTGAATCGCCACTCCGGGCGAGAGTGTTAAAGATAAACATCTCTCGACAGAAGATATCAAATTCTAAGGCCATTACTCAATGTTGCTGCATCATGTTGCTTCTATAGACTCAACTAGCCACCAGCAAAGATGAGGATGCGGAGAAGGTGTGGAAAGAAAACTGATATGAGGCTGTTAGTGTGGTTAATGATGGGGCGCCCATTGCATTGGTTTTGCTGCATCAACTGACCAACCCTTTGGTGCTTTTAATGATGAAAAATGGGCGCGGAAGTATTTGATTAGAGTGGAGGAGAATATTGTAATAGAAGAGTTTCGAAAAAAGGGCAATGTTGCGTTGGTGGATTTAATGGATACTTGGATAGTTAGGATGCACAGCTAAGGAGCTCTTTCTCTTGATGGGTTTTTTGTTCGTTTGCTGGTAATGACTGTCATTTGACGTCATTAACATTTTTCAACGATTTATATTAATATCCACTTTAAAGATGCAATGACGTTTTGTTGGAAGCCAATGACCCAACCAATTGCTTGTGGTAAATAGGGTCGTCTGTGGGCGGTTTTGTTTAATGTTGACAAATGATAGGAGCGTAATTTTACAATCAAAACCATTCTTTGTGGTAGTTAAAAACTATAATACAATTATGAAGATTTATATCTTTTATTGGCTTCAGTTAAAAAAAACCCACTTGGTTCAACGAACTGGCCACAATTTGTCATTAAGCTTTGGGGCCACTTTGAAGTTTTGAATGTTAAGTACATCAAAAATGCCTTTCCGTTATGTAAACTTTTGTCAAAAATCTGAGATGGAAATGAAAAAACCTAAAAAAAACTTGAAAAAGCCCTCGCCGTGTCATTTCTACCAATTTCTTGTGCCAGCAAAATCTTGCTAACAAAAAATCCTAAGATAACCGTTGGGCAGCTCGAGAAAGCCAAAACTGGGAAGGCCTCAATTATTTCTTCGAGGCCTTAAACTTCATCGATAAAGTGACGTTGTCTTGAGCGCAGATATGGGAACATATTTTGTTCTTCAAGAAATGAGAAATTTCGCCCCGAATCGGTTAAATTCTATCAAACATAATGAAAACTGATGGCGAAAAGCTCTAGCCAAAACCAATCTTCCTCTGCTTGTTCACATACGATTTGGGGGCTTAAGCGCTGAAAATAATCCACACATCTCTTTGCTTTGCCAGCTCCAGACAGATCAAACATTCCTTGGACTTCGAAATAAAAAAGAAATTATCAAATATCGGGTTTTCCAATAGGAACTTGACAACTTTGAATTTAATTTGTGAATGCACCCTTTCACTAATCATCGAACTGCCATTGACAATTTATTCAGTAAACTCGACATTTTCATTATGGTTAAGTTCACGAGCGAGCAACGTCTGCAAATTTTCTGCCGAAAGTCGGAGTCAGTGACCGCAACTTTAAGAGCGTTGAATTGTTGAATTTCATCGGAAAATCATCTTCAGTGACGAAGCTCATTTTTGGCTCAATAGGTACGTCAATAAGCAAAATATGCGTTATTGGTCGGGTAAAAATCCACATTTGTTTCATGAGTAACCACTTCATCCACAAAAACTAACTGTTTGGTGCGGTTTGCATGCATACGGCGTTATTGGGCCATATTTTTTCGTCGACGATAACGATCATTACGTTACTGCGAATGGCCAGCGTTGTCAAGCCATGATTACCGATTATTTTTGGCCCGAATTGAAAGATATGGACTTGGACGACATGTGGTTTCAACAGGATGTTGCCACAAGCCAATTGTCAATTAGCATGAATTACCTTAATCAATCATCAAATGATGAGGACACTATATGTAATATGTTTGCGTCATATTTCCAATCTAACTACGTTCTTGATTCTTTTCCGGCTTCACATGAAATTCGTTGTGGAAATACTATCACTAATTTAGGAAGTTTAAGTTTGTCAGTGGATCAAGTTTTACTTCAGCTTTCATCCTTGAAGTCTGATTTTAGAGTAACCCCTGATAACTTTTGTTCAGCTTTACTTAAAATGTGATCTCATTGTCTTGCAGGTCCACTAACTAAACTTTTTAACTTATCACTTTCTACCGGTGACTTTTTGGATGAGTGGAAACTGTCAATGATAAGTCCAATATATAAATCAGGCTCAAAAAAAGAGGTTATTAATTACAGACCCATTTCAAAACTGAAATTAATACCGAAAGTTTTTGAAGCGATTGTGAAAAAATGCATTTATGACGAGGTAAGCTCGAGTATCTCAGTAGATCAACATGGTTTCGTTAGTGGTAGATCAACAGTAACAAATCTAGCCTTGTTTGCGAATTTCTGTATTAAAGGTATTGAACGTGGAAACCAGGTTGATGCTATTTATATAGATTTCTCTAAAGCATTTGATAGAGTTCAACATGATATTCTGCTAATGAAACTTAAATGCCTAGGTTTTCATTCTAGCCTTCTAAGTGGTTCGAAAATTATTTGACTAATCGCAAGCAAAATGTAAAAATTGGAACAGTGGTATCAAAGTTGATTCTTAATCATTCTGGCGTTCCTCAGGGCAGCCATTTAGGACCTCTCTTCTTCATTCTATTTATAAATGATCTTCCACCTAGAATTCGGAATTCTGACTGTTTGCTCTTTGCAGATGATCTTAAACTTTTTAGGCAAATTAAGTGTGAACTGGATTGTCATTGACTTCAATATGATTTAGATGAAGTTTCTGCTTGGTGTAGTGAGAGTCGTTTGTTCCTGAATATAGCTAAATGTAAAAGCATTACATTTCCAAAGTCACCTAATGCTATTAATCGTGCATACGTCATTTCTGACATAGCTTTTGAGTCAGTGCATAGCCAAAAAGACCTAGGAGTTATTTTTGACTCAAAACTATCCTTTGATTTGCACTTAAACTATATCATTTCTAAAGCAAACAAATTACTTGGATTCTTAATTCGTAGATCGAAGCAATTTTCGGATCCGTACACGATTAAATCCTTGTACATTTCACTTACAAGATCAGGCCTAGAGTATGCATGTTTTATATGGTTTCCATTGTATAGGGTGGGTATAAATCGTATTGAATCTGTTCAGAAAAAAATATCGAGATATGCTTTGCGAAAGCTTAATTGGGTTGACAATATTTTGCCCAGTTATAGTGATAGAGGCCTGGTAATCGACTCTTGAAGCAAGGAGGAGGTATTTTCTAATAATGCTTGCTAGAGATACTTTGTGTAATCGTCTTGATTGTTCTAAACTTCTCTCTCTTTTTTCTTTGTATGCTCCCTCAAGGCAACTAAGGATGAGGCAGACACTCTTTTTTGTTCCCGGTTCTTTTACGAACTACGGTAGATCCGATCCAATTTCTCGATTCAGCTCTGAGTTTAATTCAATTTATCAAAATATTGACTTGTCTTTTAGGAGAGATGTTTTCAGAACTACTGTTTTGAGTTTAGTGTCGTAGCATACCTGTATTAATGTAAGTTTAATTTCTCTGATTATCTTTGAAATGTAAAATAATGTCAAATATATGTAAAATATATAAAATTTTGTAAATATGTTTAAGTCTAATAGATATTTGTACTCGATAGATGATGAATAAATAAATAAATAAATAAATAAATAAACAAGCCACACAGCAGACCTTACAATCGATTTATTGTAAGGTGTAAGTTTAATGAGCGTGTTATCTCAAAAAATGGGCCAGTCCATTGGCCGCCTCGTTCGTGCGATTTAACGCCTCTAGACTATTTTCTTTGGGGCACGTTAAGTCATTGGTTTATGTTTATCAGAGCCAACATTAAACGCGAAATAGCGGCCGTTTCATCGAAAATTGGGTCCAACCAATCGACCGCTGCAAACGTGCCCGCGGTGGCCATATGAACGAAGGAGGTCGAGTTACATTCATAAATGTTTTGATTGTACTTCAAGCCGATAATAAAGTTTTCGAAGTATCTCAAATGGTTTGCGTTTTATTTAATAAAAAGGAGTTGTCAAGTCCTTAAAAAAACCCTTTATATGAACAGTGGATGTAATTATATTTATAGTATACTTATTGCCAGACAGACGGGGCTATATCTCCCCGTTTAGGCGGAATGGGTAATTTTCTAAAAGACACTCAACAAGGAAAACAATATTCAAAAATAACGGTTATACTTAAAATTAAGTTTGGCAGGTTTTTTTAAGCTAGAAGTCTCTTATATCATCTTGTTTTTAAATACAGAAGTGTCTAATACGGAAAATCCCTATTTCAAAAAATATTACGAAATGTAAGCGATTTTCCTGAAAATGTTTGTATAGCAGGAATGCAACGTATTGCTGCAGCTATCGATAGTCCTTTAATTCCTATTGATGCAACATCGGTTAATGAACAATGATCTGTCGATCGAAAAAGAAACTATTCAAAAAACGTGATGCCAGATCCTGGAGACGATTATCGATTTTATGCTATCAATATAATATAGCGATTATAGTCAACCAAAATTAATATTCAGAAAGATGTAGGCAGCCTTAGTAATTTTAATTTCAAATATTTTATTTTTTGTATTTTAAATAGAATTTATTTTTTTTTTTTCCAAAAATCGATATTTGAAAACGCGTTAGTGAAGTTATTTTTAAATGTAGGTTACATATTTTTGTGCTTAAGTTTGCATTCTTAAAATATTTTTTTTTTGATTTTTGAAAAAAGTTGTTAAATAAAAACCGTTCTTTTTAAAAACCGTTCGTACGATTTTGTAAAAAAAAATCACACTTTTTTACCTTTTTTCAAAGAAATAAAATGGCGTTTAATTTTTTTCGGCTGAAAACTATTTTACGTATTTTCAAACAATCAAAAGTTAGAAAAATCGAATAAAAACTTTGATTCCTTCAATATTTTTCAAATTTTATTCGTCGCTGTGACCGATCATAAGAAGAGCAAGTACGTGCGATCTAGTCGTGCAATTTATTTTCAAAACAACTAGGAATTTAGCTCTCACGCTACGGTTTCTTAAATTTTCGACTTTCTAGGTAACGACTCACCGGATTTCTATCAAATTTTATATTTAAAAAGATTTGCGTTGATATATTACTTCTGCATACCAGCATTTTTATTTCTAAAACCGAATTGGTATTCCGACATAAGCCGTTTTTCTTCGACAGTTGAAAGTTATAATTTCTCGATGATCTTAGAGATGGTTATAACGTTATTGGTCCGAAAGACTTAAGAGCTTTCACTGAAGTGCCCCGTGGCTAAGTGGTTAGTGTGTCGGACTGCTAAGCGAATGAGCCTGGGTTCGAATCCCTCTCATAACCTTCTTCTTTTCCGGGGAACTGCCTATCCTCCATCGTGTTTGTTCAAATTGGGACTAACTGAGTTTTTTAACACACACCCTTCAACAGAGGAAAATATGTAATTTTGACTGCGGATAGACCGTCGATATACATAATACTATTTTTTATTTTTATTGCATTTTTTAATGTACCTACTGGTTGAGGAACGCGGATTTCTGCTTTTCTTTTATTGAGGACGAGTGTTTAATTTCTAAAATGAGACATTCGTCTTGTTGGAAAATACATTTTTACTGTCTTCGGGAGTGTGTTTCTAGGCAGCAGCCAGCGTTTTGAACGCCTGTAAATGAATTTGTTGAGTTCTTCTTTTAATTCGAGTGGAGTTGGCAAGATTAATAGTTTTTTTCGCAAATTGCATGAAACCTTTTTCAGTAAGTTTTATTGTTTGTTTAATATTAAGCACTTTGCAGTCTTCCGCTCCTTTCAATATAACTGATGAGTAATCAGGAGGAAGATCAAAGCTTTCCTCTATCTTTCCATAGTTTTTATTGAATCCATTTTGAACAGGCAAGCTCTGAAAAGTTGTCTTCATTTTCTTTATATAGACCTTGATCCCCAAAATGGTGCTTCGAATTCAAGTCACCGCCTACAAAAAACATTGTTCTAGAATCTAGAGGTTTAACAAAATTGCAAATCTTTCTGAGAAAAATAAGTTCTATTGAGGTAGATAAATTTACCAGAAGGGTAAAGCTAGTATATTATACATATACTATATATTTAGGGCTCATGCCGCGAAGATGTGTTTGGCATATAGAACAGAAAATTATTTAAAGCTGGTCCAACAAACAATAATCTTAGAAGAATTCTAGAAATTCCATTTTCTAATGTCATTGAGTGGTAGCCGAAACAAGATAGATGTTTAAAACCTTGTGATACAAACAATAGTTTTTCTTTTTTTACGTGATATGACGTCTTATAAATAGATGACACCACAATACTGTGGTTTTTTCAACCAAAATCGATCGCAAACGTATTTTGAGCACCAGGCGAACATAAGATGTATGCATGTGTGCGTGTATATCGAGTATGTACTCCTAAACCGCCCAACGGATCTTAATAAAATTTACAGGGTAAATAGTTTTGTCCAGGGATCGTTTCTGTGAATATTTCGGTCCCGCTAACAATATTTTCGCATTTCACATTAAAACATGTTTTTTCCAGGCCGTAGTAACGCGCGCCGGGTGCCGATAGTTAAATATAACACTGGTACGGATTGGTACTAGGTTGTTATTACAATTGTATTTTTGGCACTAGATTTTATTACTTAGTACTAGATATTAGTACTTTAAGTACAAGAGTTGGTACTAGATTTAGTGCTAGATTCAGAACTAGATTTAATACTATATTTAGTTTAATACTTAGAAGAAGATTTAGTACTAGATTTTTTGACGTTATAAGTGGAATTTTACTATATGGTGTGACTTAACGGGCTGCATGTTGGTGTCATCAATGTTTTCCTATTACCTTATCATTATTGTCTGTATTGTAAGCCGACTTTACAGACAACGAACTTTTTTTTTTTTTTAATTTTCCATGGCTGAGTAAATTGCCTCCCAATTCTGTCCCAAAATATTCCTTTATTAGTTCCGATTAGTAAATCATTTTCTCGAAAGAGGACTGTGATTCGACTGAAAACTTTTTCAAGCAAAACAGTGCGAACATCAAAACAGGTAAGTTGGCTCTTATTATTATGAAACTGAATCCGCATTACTTCACGACCCAGTGGTGCCATTTAATAATTTGTTTTATATTTTATAAACAGCAAAACAAACAAAAAAAAATCAATAAATTAATTTAGCTTTTTGCTTCTGCATTGCAACCATTTTCCGACTTTGCTGCTGCCAATAATGAAAAACGAATAACCAATTGTTATACAATTACCAACAACAACATTGAGAAGAACTAAGTGCGCATTGTTTGAAAAAAAAATCTTCAAATTGAAATCATCTGCGAGACTCAAAAAGAACTTCACAGAAGTCTCCATCTCTTTAGAGAGATACTTTACTCCTTCGTTTCCAACACCCCCAATCATCTTGCTTATAGAAGATAGAAGAATCTATAAATAGATTGTTTTTTTTTTACAAGAAAATTTATGAATGAATTCGATGAGAAGAAAATTTACATAAATAATTTGTATTCGAATACGAATACGGATGCTCGACTCGTAGCTTCGTATCGCCTCGTCGTCATCGTCGTCCATCTGAACAACGTGTATACTAGTCACTTCATTCGTCTGGGAATTCTCATTGTATTTATTTATTTACATGAGAATGTTTCTCTGAATGTATGTGACGACCGTGATTGTAGGGAGCGTGTGAAAATTCGTCATTCAATATCATCAACTCAGCCAAGGGGTTATGTTTGGGGTTAATTCAGTCGCCCTTTGCTTGCGCCATGTTGCTGACAAATCCGCCCTCTCCATCATTAAATGGTGGCGATGATGATAAGGAGTTTGGGATTTGTTTACACTCAATCCATAGGTACGTGTACGTGATTTTTAAATGAACAATTTTGAAGATACGGATTGTTTACACTTGTTCGCGCGTATAAACTTGCGAAACAAAAGATTTTGTTTATAATTTGTTTAAATGTATTTCTTTGTTCTCATCAGATTAATATTGTTTATTTAGACAAAGGATATGGGTTTTAGGGGAACAGCTTGAGATAGTTAAAGGGGTAATCATTTGGTCTTTGTATAGTAATTTTAAAAATGCCAATTTGATGAGGCAAAAGAGAATTGGTTCTGGATCTTCTTTTTGTCTTTTTCTAACTATACAAGGGTGAGCCAAGAGATCATTATTAAGATTGACGTTGGGTAGGTAACTACTCTGGGCACTAGTCTCTTAACTTGGCAAATGTTTCCATATTTTTCTATTCGAAAATTTGGCCTATCAAAAAATCTGAAGAAAATGTGTTGTCACTTTCCAATGTAGGTTCATTACCTTAACCCAGCAACAATATAGATTAACCAGTCCTTGAGTAGCGTGCTGAATTCCTAACAATATGATTTCCTCTAAACGCTGTTGTTTATAATTTTTTTGTCTAGACATTTCCAATTTTATGAACAGCAATCCTCTATACTTGACTGGTCTTTGGAAGGGAAGAGAGTTGAGCTTCCATTGAAATAAAACTTAAATCGTCATTCGTATTTTATTTTCCGCCTTTTTGCTTTATTTTTTCTTCTTTTTTTCAAAGACAAAATGTGGCTTATATTCTAGACTTAATTTTTCACTCAAGTATCACTCACTCAATTTAAATTCGCATATCTAATGGCTTATCACAGGTTTCACAGTAAAAGTTGTTAATTTTCACGCCTACATGCAAATGACAAAACCAGTAGCTTATTTGCGTTTTTTTTTTTTTTTTTTTGGCAGACTGTTAACCCGCCAAAACTAGAGCTTTATATGCCACATTTGGAGTGAGTTTTTTCTTGTTTGTTCCCCTAAAAGGCGGTGTGGTAAGATTATTTTAGGAAGCCCATGTCATTACTATCGCGTGCGAAGATTTAAATTATTTTTTTTGTAAACAAAAACATAAACATTGAAGCTTGATTTGTCAATTTGCTTAGACAGAGGTTTTGTTTTTGGAGCAATACGTTGAACAATTTTTATATAAACGGAACTAGAGGTTACGCAGTAATTTCTTGAAGTTTATAGACCTAGAATCACAAACAGTTGCATTGGGTTTTGACAGAATAGCTTTGAACTTAAGCTATTAAAACTAAGCGGATCAAATTATTGGCCGGATTAATGCAAAATGGTCGAGCAATTCAATGAAGGGGTTTTCTTCCAAAGGGCGAAATTTGTTTTGAAAATTGACCTTGACAATAAGATGATCCAAATAGACTAAGATTTGCAAGTAATTTTCAGTTACAGCATTAAATAAAATAAATAAATAAATTATAAATAAATTTATTGGCACGACAGCTCCTTAAGGAGCCAAGGCCTAGTGACTTATACTCTCAACCATTCCTGTGTGTGTTGTTAATCTGCAAGAATGGAAGGGACCTACAGTTTACCCCCGGAGTCAAAACCGCAACATGAGATGCACTTTACCGAGACAAATTTTACTTTTTGAGGTTTTGTCAGTTCCTCGCAAGAGGCAGTACCCCGGAAAAAAGCGGGATTCGATCCCAGGCTCATTCGGTTAGCAGTCCGACACAGTCATAGAAAAATCTGCCATAGGATGAGCGAAGACAAAAGTATACGAAAAACTGAGATTTTTGTTGAAGAAGATTTAATTTAATTTATTTTGGTGGGGGCAAAACCCCCATTTATTTGGCTCAATACAAGCTTTTTCTTAATCTAGTGTTGAGAAAGATGGAGTCGCAAGGGGCTGTACAGGCAATGGTACCTAAAAATATTCGATGAATGAAGAGAATGTCAAATATTTCTGGGGGTAATATTTAAAGATTAATCCAATTAAGACCTCGAAGAGAAAATCGGAGGAAACGGCGTTGTATGCTCTCAATTCTGGCAATTTTTATTCAAGAAGCGGACGAACAAAGGATATTAAAGAGATCCGGTAACGTAGGGGTCTGAAAATTTCTTGGACTATCGTTTCACGAAGCCAAGTGCTGAATTGGCTTTCAGAATCGATATGTTTGAGAAAATTCAGCTGATCGTCGCAAATAATGCTCAGGTTACGGATCACCTGAACAGGGCAAATTGTGTGCATAAGATAGAGACGGGCACTATATTTAATGCATTTAGGTGAGAAGGTTATCGAATGGCACTTTGAAATATTAAGCTCTAAGCAGGTTTTGGAGCACCATATTGAAAAAATTATCGAGATCTTGTTGGAAACGGGATGAGTCTTAAGTTGAAGAAATGGTCTTATAGAACTTGGTATCATCTGGGTACAGTAAGATGTAGGAATGTTTGACGACCAATATCGTTAATGGTAAGAATGAAAAGGAGAGGGCCTAAATGGCTGCCTTGGGGAACACCGGATGTAGCTAAAAAACGGCTTGATAAGGCGGATCTGGACTGAACACTGTAAAAACGGTTTTCTTAATAAGAAGAAATCCATCTAAACAGAATGGGTTCAAAACCAAAGGTGGATAGTTTAAAAAGAATAAGTTTGTGGGAGACTTATCAAAAGCTTTACTAAAATCATTTGAAATAACATCGAACTTCTTTCCATTCTCCAATGCTGAGAGGGTAAATGACACAAAATCAACGAGGTTAGTTGTTGTAGACCTACCTTTGAGAAAACCACGTTGTGTGTAAATGTTCAAACAAAATACTTTCGAAAACTTTGCGTATTTGCCATAGTTTAGCAATGGGACGATAGTTTTTGACGTCGCGCTTTGGAAATTTTTTGGGTTTACAAGTTATAAACGCAGTTTTCCAAACTTGAGGAAATACTCTTTGGGATATGAATCAGTTAACAAAATTTGAGAGAGGGAGAAAAAGAGTGGAGGAGCATTTCTTTAAAAAATATGACAGGGATACCATCGGAACCAAGAATATACTCATCATTTAGTTGATCTAACTTTTTTTTCAATAATATAGGAGTTGAAAAAAATGCTGGAGAAATGGACTAAAAAAAAAATTTGGTAAATACGGCGAATAAAAGAATCATTGTTTGAAGTATCTTGCGAAATAATTTGCAATGGGGAGCGCTTCAGTAAAAGTTTCGTTATTGAAAGAAAGGGATGATTGATATTCTTTAACCAAAGAGTCGGGAGCTTTCGCGAAATAAACAACAGTATAACGACGATAGGTATCAAACGAAATTCTGACATCTTAGCCTTTGGGGATTTCAAAATGATAACTAAGAAAGAAGACGTCTTTAACAGGTCAATCGGGAAGCTCAGCCAACACCGCACATAACTTCGGGAATGGACTAAGGCTTATCGATTTTGTAGCGTGAAAAATATAAATAATATCCTTACATTCGCAGACACAAGTTATCCCAAGTTATTCGAACTTTCAACCAAGGCAAGGATGCTACGATAGAATAAAAGTGCGGACTGAGTGAAGCAATATACAATAGGATTTACAAGTCACCCAGGGTTCTGCAAGGATAATTTATGCTTAACATCTAAGAAGTTCTTCAATCAGTTACTGGTGGCCAAAGCGAGCACCTGATGTCTGCCAATTTGGATGATAACCAAGAGCTTCAACCGACCGACCAGAATAAAATCAAATAATCTATTTCCAAATTATATAAAGAATCTGGGGTGATAGGTTACCATCGGATCTTTATAAAAACGCTGGAAATGACCTGTTTCAGGATTGGAACCTCAGTATTATCTACTTGATCCACATAAATGGTGGTGCTTCTCCTCTGTTTCAACAACTGAGGCATTAGTCTTCTTTACATCGCATATAAAATTCTATCCAGAGTTTTATGTGACATTCTCAAGGACTTAGCTCAAGACCTCATAGGTAGTCAGCAAATAAAAAAAACTGCAGCAGACTATATCTTTGAGAATTCAATGTCGATACCTGCCATTTATCCAACGATGTTAAGACCGCCTGTGATAGTGTAATTGAAGAAGAAGCTTTAATATCCCTGCCAATCTGATTCGACATATCAGTATGACAATTAAGGAAGACCGCTGATCCAAATAGGATTTTATTGAAACCTCCTCGGCATTTGAGAACCGATGAACACTAAATATCCAGCATGTAGAGACTTGAAGGCCATATCCAAGGTTCAAGAAACCATAGCAGACCTCTTCTTCTTCGATAGTGCGACAAGGTTGATAGGTGATCTTTATCGGATTGGTGTACGAAATTCGAGACCCTGGGCTAGAGATCTAGTCGGCTGGAGAAACAAATAATCTGAAGCCCAGCAGCATCATAAATAAACGTTAGTAAAACCATTCATCATGCCTGCGTTAGAGAACATTGAAGAAAACGAGTCATCTACAAAACAAACGATACAAAACCAAGATAAGAGAATTTGTATTTCTTCTTATTAATATGTACATTCTGAATCAGGACCTGTCAATGCCTCGTTCAAAAGGACTATTGGGCCATTCCGAAAAGCCACCTAGCCTGTCTACGTTTTCTTCACTTAACAAAGGTTATTGATAATATTGATACTTGATAACTGATAATTGATAGTTAGTAATTGATAATTGTTAATTGAAAATCGATAATTGATAAATTGTTAATCGATAATTGATAATTATTAATTGATAGTTGATAGTTGATTATTGATAATTGATAATTATTAATTGGTTATTGAAATCGATAATCGATAATTGTAAAATTGTAAAAAAGGTGATTGATTTAATGATAACTGATAATTGGTAATAAATAACTGATAATAGATAAAATTAATAATTGATAACTGCGAATTGATAATTTATTGTTGAAAATTGATAATTTATTGTTGAAAATTGATAATTTATATCCTTCAAAACCAACCTGATGAATGATTACCTTCAGATTGCTTAATTTGGTCAAAATCTCAGATGATTGGTCGCATGTGGAAAATTAAATTTTATTCAACTACCCCTAAATTCCTCTTCTGGATCAGTACACCTAACTCCTAGAAATGATTTTTGCGCATCCTTTTCTTTAACTACATACTTTAATGAATGATTTTCACTACATAAATTCAAAAAATTAACCGAACCCCAGTAAATACAACCATCATATAATAAATCCAGATTCCGTATTAACTGCAATTCATATTGATTCCTGAATAACTGCTTCGGCTGCCACAAGTACTTCATGAAGTTAAAGAATTTCCAATTCCATGAAAATGTCCCGTTGTTTCCCTCTGTTCATTTAACGCTTTCACAACTGACTAACTGCGTCAAAACGATTATACGTGGTCCTGAACTTTTCCAATCAACGCATAACTCATACGAAACGGACGGGCGATTCTTACACAAAATAAAATCCAATTCTTCCCGCTCGAATACGGAAACATCAAAGCGTTATATGTATATTGTGCAACCCCCTGAGCCATGAGCATGAGTCTGTAACGCTATACACTGCGTTTTTGTAATAGAAATCATAAATTCTCAAACAATAGGTCTACAGGTCACTTAAAGCACCACAAATGGTGTGCTTGTAACTACCCCACATACTTGCATCTTTCCATAGTATCTTGAACTAATTTCTCTTGCGCCTGGCATTTTTCAATGAATGCAAATACACAAAAGAAAAATCAGACACTAATTTAAAACCGTGATCACCTTACTTAGAAAATTGAACGCGCAGAAGAGATTCCTTTTGTTTTTTGAAAGCGCATTATTGTGTGGCGCATGTGTGGCACTAGTTGCATATGCATATCAGGGTGACTTAAGTGCTGATGCTGCTGCTGCTGTTTGTTCACGAACAAACAGCAAATCTGATTACAATTAAACTTTCAACAGCAACAGACAATAGTCTGCAAGTAAAGGCATTACTTGAACTCATTATACCATAAGATACAGATGCATCTTTTTGGTTCGTTGTGGAATGGGATTTTCTTTCAATCTATTGTGCATAGCTTTTCTTTTGCGGAAAATCTTGAGAGCATTTCTTTCTTTTTTTCTACTTTTTTGTTGCAAAATGTGTTCGCAAGGTGTATTTCACCAGCAATACATTAAAACTAAGAAGATCTATAAAAATATCTGTGATCAAAAACAGAAACCTTTTTTTAAAGTCGTCATTCATAATCTAAGGACTCGATAATATTCTCGTCAAAGATGAGAAAACCCGGTGGCTGTAAAAAAGTATCAACTTTTGGTGTTACAGTTGAAAAACTTGATGATAATTTTAAGGAACTTTTCTGAACCATCCGGCATCTCTCTTAAATCCAGTGAATACTTTATCTGAAACTATGATAATTGAACTATACGCGCCAATTATAAAAGCCGAACTACAACAAAACCTCAAACTTTGAAATGATAAGCGAGAAGGGATTGATGAGGTTTCTGCTGAATTGTATGAGTAGTCAATACACAATTTTCTGAACCATTTGAATATTTTTTTTGACGTGATAACTTCTGATAAGACTCATCACTCATGCTAACCGCGATGCTGTGGTTCTTTCAACCAAAATCGATCGGAAGCACCAGGCGAACATGAAAAATACAGGCGCGTGTGTGTGTGGATTTAACGAGGGGGTTTGTGGGTGTGAGTTAACCGGCTGTATGTTGGTGTTGCTGCCATCAATGTTTTCTTATGAGGTTATCACGTAAAATTATCGTCCGTAAACCGACTTTACAGACAACCAACTCTTTTTTTAACAGACTTCTCGAAGAAGAAACAATCTTGAAAATGTGTTTGAAATCATGGATTTTGCACAGCTATAGGAATATCGATCTTACCTTGTCTTATAGGAACATATTCACTATATCATAGGTTGATGAATTGTGTTGAAGAGAATGAACTCTTTAGAGAACTTTTCGCACAAAAGATCATAATATTTGCTTTTACATCTATCGTCAAATTATTTAAAAAGAAGAAGAAAAAAATTCCACCTGTTTTGTTGATTTTAAAGCGGCATTTGACAGGAATTCGTTAATCTATAGACACAGGAAGAATTCGTTAATCTATAAACTATTAATCCTTGGTCTATCGACAAAATGTCTGCATGTATATAAGCTTCTAATTACTGGTACTTTCGGCGCAGTGTGGAATAGAAGCTCAATGTCCAATTACTTTGATACAAGTGCTAGTGTTCCTCAAGGCTGAGGGCTAAGCCCTGTTATGTTTGCATTATTTTTTGAAGACAACGTACCCAAAGATTCTGCTGGGATGATGATGAAGATTCTTCTTTGCGTAGAAAAAAAATGTTTTCTTAGCAGATACAGATTTATTGTTCATAAGATGTATAGCTAAGGTAGATGACTCGCTCTATCTTCAATGTTAGAGCAGAGCTCACGTCCCAAGCTAGACTGATTTACAAGGATGCATACCGCATCACCTGACTCGGATGTCAAAGGAATCATTGAGGTCTTTCGGAAAGAAAAGAAAAGGGAACCGTTAGGAATTTAGTGGAGAATTGGGTGCCTCCTGAAACCATTTTGAATTAGTGATGAATTTTAAAATGTTTTTAAGTGGCTTTTTTAAACATGGCACAGTTGGTCGAAAAAGAATTCTCAAATGGCTGCTTTCCTGGTTTAGACTATGCTGGGGCATTCACAGAGGAAGTGACATTCTGCATAAGCCTGACCTGGCAATGCCAGTTCTGCTCAAGTGGGTTGCGTCCTGTAAGGGTACCAACCAAGAGGGACAGTTGAAGCCTGCTTAGCTTTGCAATGTGTTCTGTATTTTTTTTTTTTAAGATATCCGGCCAAAGACAGAGACACAAAACCTGAAAGTCGTCAACTGTTGATTATCGATCGTTTTCAGCTTTCAATAATTTTTGGTGAATTCTGTTTTTCTCTTTTTTCCCAGTGATACCCAAAGTACGGTTTAGCTCTGTTACAGACATGAATCGTATTTGGCCGGTTCATCTCCCATTTCGTTTCCATATAATGTCACAGTGTCCAGAAACCCATGGAGGGTTATAGGTTTGTTTCACTCGCAAATCGTTGCGACATCGATCAACCAGTTTGGACTTGGACATTCCCGTTTGGAGCATACAGTCTATCCAGTTGGACAGTAGTGGATAAATGATGACAGAGTCTAGGGCTTTTCGAATCGCGATGTTCTCCACGTTATTAAAGGCTCCTTTGATGTCAGGAAATGCACCTAATTTCTATGAATTGGATTGATTTTTCTGTACAACTAACTTATTTTAACGAAAATAAATCGAATTTTTTTAAGCCACATAGAATTAACTTTCGTCCGTTATGTAGTATGTATGTGCAACCGGAAGGAAATCGAAAATGTTTACAATGTTCTAGCTGTATGTCCAATGTTGCAAGAAACCCGTACGCTTTATTTCTCAAAAAGCATTCTTATAAAAATGTTAATTTATCGAGTTGTTTTATAAGGAATTTATAATAATAAAATAATAATAAAACCAATTTAAAAGTTGAACGACCGAAAGTTTCTCAATCAAAAGTTGCCCACTTGAAAGTTGCTTATTGAAAATTTGCCTATTCAAACAGACGCAAAAACTGCTTAAAAAAAAGTTTATCAGTTAGTTGCAAATATTATATTTATATATTACGCAATGATAGTACTAAAAACAAGTCTAATTGTATCTTTTTTTTAATTGAACTATGAGGCGAAGTGAAATTACACAACAGGACTCACCTCTTCTTCTTATTTACTCTCCGTCGTTAATTTCAAGTGCGAACATATCCTCAAGCAAAATATGATTTTGACGTGGATATAACCATAATTAAAGTGAGTATGGAACCGTATTGTGCGTTTCAATAGTTTTGCTAAGTAAAAGTTGCGTATAAAACGCTGCAATTGACGTTTCTGTCAGTATGATTTTACAGAATCCATACTGAATTGAAAAACACTATTAAAAAGAAGTTTTTTTTCTAGAAATACAATCTATAGCACCTGAATTTATTGAAAATATTTTTTTTTCTTTTTTTTAAATTATTAAAATGCCCATCTTCCAAACTTGTGAAATAAACCTTCTCTTCGATTGGTAACACGCCTGACTCGCGCCACTGCAGCGTACATCACATTAACCAAATGATGGACGAGATTTGCATTTCAAAGACCTAATTCCATTGTCGGGGTCTATGACTATCTGCTGAAGATGACGATAAAGACAAAGGCGGCCAGCTAGCGAGCGCAGCGACCAAAGACGGCACGACACAGTGATGCCTCAAGAAGACAAGAAGAAGAGAGTCCAAAAGTTTTGTGGCATCATCGACATGTGGTGGCTGCTAATCTGTGGCGTTTCGCTACCAATTTTCCACCACAAGTGCTGCATGTGTGCTGAATTCAGGGGGAGATTGCTCTAACTTGTGTTTTCTTCTTGTATTGTGTTGGCGGTGGCATCAACACCTCACCATCGTACCACCGGCCTCCACCGATGCAGAAATCATTTTTCAAAGTTTTAACCTCCTTTTTTTCTGCGCCCATACAGAAGATGGATTCTTTTGTTTTAAATTAATTTCCTGGCTATGCGAAAGAGACTAACACGCTCACCCGGCCGGCAAACATCCATTGACCGGACATTGAAGAGAAAAGAATCTTCCATTTTCTTTTCTTTTTTTCTTAAGGAATATTGATCTCAATGCAATGGCGGAATGAAGCTGAGTGGCTGTTTGTTATGCATGAGCGTTAATGTGATGTGCTCTGAAGAAGAGATTTTTTTTTGGGTCAAAATATCAGCTGGGATGTTAGTTTTCTGTTTTCCTTCTAGAAAAAAAACTCATGCGATATTCACGAGATTTGAATTTTAAATTAATTTAATTCGTGTTTTTTTGTTTTTGTAGTGTAGTGTGTCCGAAGTATTTCTGGGAGAGAGTGACAGAGCGTTAAGTGCTAGAAATAGGAAGGTCGATGCCTAAAAAATGATGATTACTGATGTGTTTTTTGGACTTTTTGAGCGTGCAGCTTAAGTGCGAAACTCGTTTATCGGTTCATGATTCTTCATATTGAACTTCTAGAGTTTCTAGTAACATTCTTCTTATTTTTTCTTAAGACCGATGATTGTTATGATTTCGACTGGGACCAAAACTTACTCTTAATAATTCAATCATCGCCTTTAGCATTAAAGGTCTTAACTAGGCCATCAGTTCATAAAATAATTCGAACCAAATGAAATTCGAACAATGACTCAAAAACGATAGCTTCGAAATGGAAGTACATACTGCGAACTTATCTTTTTATAGGGACTATAAGGCAAATTTAGAATTCGTGAATATAAAAAAAAATTGAGCTAACAATCAAACATGACATTACGATCATAGAGAAGTCTAAAAAAGTTAGTGGCAAGAAATGTCTGGCTGTCTGTCAGTATGTATAACGAGCTGCAGCCTAAACGTCTTAAGCGATTATCTTCAAATTTGGTGTGTGTGATTCTTTTTGCATTCCCCAGAGGGCAAATTGAAATTTTATTTTTAGGCCTAAAAATAACGTTACCTGCCATATGACCGTTTAGGAAAAGCTTATTTTTCTCGAAAACAGCTGCAACAATTTAGATGAAAATTTTTGAGAATTTTTTTTTTGGTATTGGCTATTATCTGATTAGAACCAATTTTACGGAATAGGTCTATTACCGGTACCTTTCATACGTTTTTTTTTAATTTTTGGCTTTCTCAGTAACGGCTCTTTGGATTTCTGTGAATTTTTTATATTTGAGAAGATCTAGGTAGCCAAATTAATTCCGCAATTTTTTTTTTTTTGAAAAATCAATATTTTTAAACTAATCAAGACAAATTATTTTTTAATTAGATGTATATTAATTAAGTCTAAAAAACTGCAAACCTAAATAAAAAAAAATAAAAAAAACAGGATTTTATCAAAATCCGTTTTAATATTTTCGAAATACTTTTTTTTCATAAATTCGTTATTATACAAGGCGTGTGATGGCATACTCCACTTTTACTAAAAACTGTAAAGGGTTGTGGTTTTGGCACTATTTATAAGTTAAGAACCTGTTATTTTTGTACGTAAATGTTACTTGTTTCCTATATGATCAAGCACATAAGAGCAAGTACGTGCGACCCAGTCGTGCCCATTTTTTCCATATGACAAAAAAACAACAGGCAAACAATTAACAATTTAATAGAATGGAAGAAGGCAACGTGAAGTGATTAACACAATTATTTAAATACAGAAGAAAATATACCGACAAAACCGTCGTCACAATGTTTTGAGTAATAATTATCACGGTAACATTATATCACAGTTCAAAATATCACAGTTGTAGGTAGATTGAAGAAATCAGAGAATAGTTCTGAAATTATATTTTGATCATGAATAGAAATATCTTTTTAAATTTAGGACTGACGGTTTCAGATTTGCCGACGCAATTTACAGTCGACAGGAATTGGCTGACAGACTAGCAGAAAATTACAAAAGAACATCTTACACTCCAAACAAATATCTGGAAAATCACAATTTTCGATTTCCTAACCCTCGCCCCCGGTGGCAAAATAATCCTGCCAGAAGATCGAATTCGAAAAATTGACCCTAGTACCTAAACATATATCTCTAAAGTTGGCTTGACCACATTGGGCTGAATAAATGGCACCTACAATTATCTACTTAGGCTTAAAATTTGCCGTAAATTATCCGCAGATCCAAATTAGCACGACCAAATAGGCGTATCTAGGCATATAGGACGATTGTAATGAGCGTGTAGGTTGGGACAAGACAAGAAGAAATTCATATGGGAGGGGGTGTATTACCCCATTACTTAAAACTGAAAAAAAATTATTTAAAAATAACGGTCAGACTCACATTTTTGTAAAATAATCATAAAATCTTCTTTTATTTTGTGTTTAAATAAAACTGGTTTTAGAAAATTGTTTTTGAAAAATTAATTTTCAAACTCAAAAATTAAAAAAAAAAAAAATATATATTTCAAAATATTATACAAATATAGTATAATTTGCCGTTAATTATCCAGATATATAATTATTACGGATAAGTTACGCCAAATTATATGACATTTGTTTTTAGTCCAGCACAATATGGTCAACTTTAGAGACCTCCTCAGCATGGTGTTCGTGAATTTTGTTTATACCTCCAAACATAAATAAAAATGTGTCTGTTTTGTAATATCAAAATAACAGCTTTTTAAAGGATGCATAGGAAAATATATACAGTACTTATAAAAAAAACACATTTTAATTTTTTGTCTGTTTGTTCCGGGTAATCTCGGGAACAGCTGCACCGATTTCGACGGAACTTTCACTGGCAGATTTCTGATGTTCTAGGGAGTAACTAAGGCTTCTTTAAATACCCACTAGATGGCGCTGGAGTGGTATTTTTTTTGGAAAATTCTTATTTATGGACGGATTTTGACGGACAGACAGAAAGCTGATGTTGTAAGGTGTAACTGACCTTAAGCTTCCACTTGAAATAGATGATTGCAAGATAGTTATCGTAGCCGATATTTCTTGTGGAGGCCCCCCTTATGTCTAGATTTATCTTATTTCAGACATTAATTTTTCAATTTATTTCTTGACAGTAGAAGAAACAATTGGAGAAATAAACTTGACATTTCATGAATAACGATAATTATCCGACATTTTTATTAATTTAGTTTTTATTGTTTGGGTGTTTTGCAGGCATTTATTTACAAAAAATAAAATAAAAAAATATCTAAAAATATATAATAAAGTGAAAATTTTTTTTATCCGCTTCCATTTTGTATTTGGTGAGATCATTGCAAATAATGAAATTTGAAACAATGTCTGACATAATGACCGATAGAATTATTTCTAATGTAATGTAGGCCTAAGGCTATTTTAATCACCCGTTGTTTCACAAGCAAATAGCTTATTTTGTAAGAAGTAACTAAGGCTGTTTTGATTACTAGGTGGCACCAAGCCGGGTTCATTTTTTCAAAAATGTATGGTATACCCGAGCAACGCCGGGTGAGTAAGCTAGTCCAACAATAAAACGCAATGGCAGGATCTTACAAAATCAGTCAATAATCGGAAGAATAAAGAATGATTTTTAAAAGTTTTATGATTTGTGATATATAGAAGCTATGAAGAAGGCTAAGCAGTCGAATAATCCAAGTATATTCAGTCATCAGGAAGTCCACAAAATCGGCGCCAACTATAGTTTGTTTAATAAAAATTGCCAGTGCAGGGCTTATGGGCGAGCTTTTTTCAAAACAGTGGCGGCGGTATATATTATCACGACACTGAATTGAGAAAACTTCTACTGAAAAAGATACAAAGCCACTGACTAACGTACATGAATTACATAAATTAAAAAAAAAAAAAAAACTAGTACAATCCACCACGACCGAACTACATTAACGTTGAATAATGATAATGAATAATGATCGTTTACTCAACTCAACATCTACCTACCCTCGCTGTGTGAATTGAAAAAATACATATTCCACCAACAAAGTTACTTTTGCCAATTGAAAACAATACTATATAGCTTTTTCATTGGATTTTATTTCAATGCTTTCAGTTTTGAAGCTTTTGAGAGTAAATTTAGTAGTGTGAGAGGGTAAGTGTTTGTGTATTTGTTAGTACTAATAGTTGAAAAATCGTTAAAATTGAGTTAATTTTTTTTGGCTTCCAAGAACCGTAGCCGTTCGGCCCCGCGGGATATTCTTGCAGATTGACAACACACGCACAGGAATGGTTGAGAGTATAAGTCACAAGGCCTTAGCTCCTTAAAAAGTTGTTGCGCCAATAAATTTATTTATATCTAACCATGTTAGAGCTTTTACTTGAAACAGAAGTATGCAAGCAAATGCAACCAAACTGACAGGCTTCCATGTACTGATGATTTTTTTTTTAACAGACCATAGAGAGGTATCAGTCTTCTCAACATAGCTTACAAGATCATTTCTGCTGTTAATGAGCCCCTAAATCGTCAACAAACATAAAATGTTCATATCAGTGCGGTTTTAGGCCCGGAAAGTCCATCATCGACCAAATATTCACATAACGGCAGGTCTATAAAAAAAACAGGAACTTCAAATCGTTACACATCACGTTTTCATCGATTTCAAACCCGCTTGTGACAACATTCACAGAGACGAGTTATATAAAGCAATTCAACGTTTTGGCATCCCTGCCTCATCCGTCCCATCAAATGACGATAGAAAACGCTCGTTCTTTTGTCCGAATCGGTTAAAACCTTAACGACACCTTTGAAGTCTGAAAAGGATTTAGACCAAGTAATGCGTTGTCATGCAACTTCTTTAGCATCATACTTGAAAGAATAGTGCAAAACTCTCAAACCAATACAAGAAGGAGGATCTTGTAAAAGTCCCTTCTATAACTCTATCAATCGCTACTCCTTCAGGCTAAGAATGCAATTGAGTAGCAAAGCTTTTTCTCGGGCAAATAAATTGTCCCTTTATAAGACCCTCATCAAGTTTTGCTATATGTTGCAGACGCATGAACAATGTCAAAAGTCGATGAGAACGCTTTATGTTGCTTCGAGAGAAAGATTCTCCGCGTGATTTTTGGTCACGTATGCATTAACGGAAAGTGGAAAAGCAGATGCAACGAGGAAATGTACGAGCTGTTCAGCGACACAGACCTTACCAAAAGAGTAAAATCCAACGTCTCAGATGACTGAGGCATATAGAGGGGATGGACATCAATGCTCCAGCCCGAAAAATGTTCGATTCCACCCCGGAGGGACGGCGTAGCAGATGGAGCCCGAAACTCTGGTGGTGCTGGAACTCGACCGACTTCACGTGCAAAACGAGAGCTTCACCTCAGTCTATAGCCACACCGAAGATAAGGTAAGGTAAAGTACTACACATAACTCAATTTTCTCTCCATAATAATAATAAATTGGTGAAAACAGAAGCCTTGAATGTTTGAAATTGCGTTGTTCTAACATTTTGACAAACTACACCACAAAAAAGTATTTTTGCGTGATAAACAAGAATCATTTAGAATAAATCATCATAACTTTGTTGACATGTGTCATTTTTTAAATTTGACATTAAGCTTTGTTGTCACGCATTTGAACAAACTACTACCTGTCTCTTAAAGAATTCATAATTTTTATTATTTTCAAAATACAAATCTTAAAATTATGGAAAGTGCCAAAACTACAATAGTCTTGCTAGTAAATATACAAATAAAAAAATCACTCTCAATTTTTCAGATGGAAACAAACAATATCGACTCAACTCATTTCACTCTTATTTACTATTCATTCTTCAAATTAATTATGAATAAAATAAAAAAAAAATTATTAAAATAATCCTAAACCATACGCTGGAATATAAACACTGAGAGCCAAAACTTGACATCTCCCAAATGGCAAGGCGAGCCACTTAACATTCAACAACATTCAGCATCAAGTCACCTAGACTAGAGGAAAGTGAATGTTCTCATTTCTATTATTTTCCCTCACCGACTTATGTCAAAATAAGTTATCGAAACAAAAAAAAAGAATTGACATTTAGAAAGAATAATAAAAAAAATTATGCAAAACTTTGCAGAAGCTAATTAAGTCTTTTGTTTAACATAAACGCGTCGCCTGCCTAACAACCGGGCTTTTGTTTCCGAAAATTGGTTCAAAAACGTCATGCATCATCAAGGTGAAATGATACGAGTTTTTGTTTTATCAATTTAAAGTTATTCAATATTCCAAACAAGCAAACTTACCTTATAAACTTCCGAGAAAAATCCTGATCCAATTTTTTCCTTGACGAAGTCATCCACTGAATACAATGCTGAAACCGCTGTTTTGAGTGCTCGGCATGATGGTCCGGTAACTAAACGATCTGAAGATATGGCCCGGGTAACTGGTGGTGGGGGATTGTTGTTGCAAGTAATGGTGGTGGTGGCCAATGATGATGGTGGACCGGGTCCACTGTGTTGATTTAGATTCATTTTTATCAGCTTTTTATTAATCGCGGAGAATAGTTGATCATAACTTTAATCGATTCGCGGGGTTTTTTACCGACTTTTTTTTTAAATTAAACTTTTGAAAAAAATCAATGTGATGTATAGAAATATATTTTACTTTATTTTTATTTTTTGAAAAAAAAATTTGGCACACTTCACAATGATAATGAGAATATTAAATTAATTTTTTGTTGTGAGGTTTTTGGAACAAAGTGAGTTTAATTGGCAAGTTATAAGTTGCGGAAGAAAGCGTTAACAAACAAGTCCTTTTTTAAAACTTTATCTGGAAATAGAAAGAAGAAAATTGTTAAAAAAATTTATTTATAAATGTGAAAGTTTGTATGTTTAGATGTTTGTTCCCCAATCACTCTTGAACGGCTTAACGGATTTGGATGAAATTTAGTAGGTGGATGGATGAGGTGCTGGATAGAATCATAGGCTAAAAATGCAAGGTTCTTGTGAAATTATCTATGGTTGGAAGTTTGTTTGTCATACTTCTATATATAATATAATTCTGCTTCCTAACACATTAACGCCGCCGTTTCTTTTGGTGGCGCGCATCCGAAGTGTCAAATTTTCCATGACTAGAACATAAATCAGGATGAATTTCACCGATGGCATTGGTTATGTTGGCTTTGAGGGTCACTGTGGTTTGTGGCCTATTCGCATAGACCTGCGACTTGAGAAAATCCAACAAGAAGAAGTCAAATGAGGTCAAACCACACGAATTCGGTGGCGAGTTCATATCACCTCCACGTGAGATGATCATGCCCTCAAATTGCTCGTTCAGAGTGTCCAATGTGGCATGAGCTGTGTGGCACATGGCGCCGTTCTGTTGAAACAAGATGACGTTGGTGTCCATATCATCCAATTCCGGCCATAAAAAGTTGGTAATCATCGACCTATAGCGCTCGCCGTTGACGGTGATGACCTGGTCAACATCTTTCTCAAAGAAATATGAACTGATGACGCCGCCAGCCCTTCAACTTCATGACCGCTATCAACTGTCAAAGTTCGAAATCCCTATTGGAGTGTTAAATGACACATTCAACATCACAAATGTGAGAATACAAATTAGTGGACCAAGATGACTACCTTACGGGACTACGGATGTTGCATGAAAAGGATCGGATACAGACGATCTTTAAGGTGAGATTCAACAGTTCAACAGTCGCAACAACAACGTTAAAAACTTCTATAAAACATAAGGTTTCAGACACAGCCAACATGGCTGCTCTGTCCTTTAAGTTTTTTAAATTTATTACCGACAAAAACAGGTGAGAATTGAAATGAGGGAAAAAAGTTTGGGCAGGAATTTAAGTAAGAGAAATAAGCAGGGTCAGGCTGAGAGATGCTCGAAGAGAATGCATGACGCGATATATGGTCCTGTTTACGATCCTGTAAAAAATAGTGGCGAAGAAGTTACAAAAAAAAAAAAGTTGTAACATAAGCCTAGCCAAAAAAATTCGCATCCAGCGGCTAATGTAGGCGAATGAACATCGATGCTCCAGCGCGCAAAGTCTTTCCCGCCGTTCCCGAAGGAGTCAGAAGCCAAGGCAGATCTAATCTCCGATGGAGCGCTTAAATTCCAATAAAATCAACGATGATCCTTCAGAAGAAGAAAAGGTACAAAATTTAATAGACTCTACGTTCAATAGGATAAACGAAGTTTTAAAAAATAATGTGTTTCCAACAAAATACAAATTGTTACTTTTCTTGACTATTGAAAAAAAATAAACACAAAAATTGGTTTAAAAAATAAATTTCTGAAAGTTTTGAGTGTTCCTATTTTTATTGCCAGAACCTAAGGATGATTTTTGAATAAATATCTATATTAAATGAATTTAATTCCTGTATTTAAAAATGTATCTTCACTTAACTTGGACATTTTGTTTTGGGTTTTGGGTTGGTATCATTGCTTAACGTAAGCTCTACGTAAAAATTTAAAGAAAAGTACCAAGTGTTACTATTATTTTGACCAAAGCTGTAATATGTCATCACTGGATTCGCTAGGTGGACCTATTATCGGAATCTAGAAAATGTCTGATGTATCTATGGGCAGCCGGGCCATCTATTTAGAATTATTAGCATTTTTGTGTTTGACAAAACGACATTGATGCACTGATGTAACTTAAGGGATAAAATCGAACTTCTTGCTAACATCTTCTTGCTTACATCGAAGCGGTGCTTATCTGGAGTTTTTTATTGTTAGATTCACGACCGAGTGTTACGGACATAGTGAAAAGTGATCACGAGCTTGCGGGGGTGAAAAAGTGTATTTTATCTCCAAATGACAAAAAATCTGTCGAATCGAAAACGGCTCCAACGATTTTGATGAAAATTTTTGGAATTTTTTTTGTTAGTACTATCATTTGATCATATAACGTTTTTTCTTTTTAATTTTTGGTTTCGGTAACGGCTTTTTGGATTTCTGTCAACTTTTATATTTAAGAAGTTCTAGATAGCCAAATTAATTCTGCATATCAAAATTTTGAATTACTATTTTTCTAATTAAAATTAATTTTTGAATTTTTGTTTTTTGAAAAATCAATATTTTTAAAACTAATAAAAAATTATTTTAAATTTTATAATCACATGTATATTTATTTTTAAAATTTTATTCGACGATGTGACTGCACATATGAGAGAGTACGTGCAATCCAGTCGTGCAATTTTTATTTGCTATTATAGGTACTACTAAAGGGTCCGCCATCTAACGTTTTTTTCAACTAGTGTTTATTTCGTGAATGGACACACTTAGCTCATGTCTGATTTGACAGATAATTAGTTTTATCCTTCCGCTGAATATGGTTGTGTATACGCTTGAACAACGCTGGGAAATATTGCGACATTATTTGGAAAATCATGGTAATGTTGCAGAATGTGTGCGAAAATTGCGTACGGATTTTGGAAGAAGAGAAGCACCGTCAGCTCCGTGTGTTCGTTATCTTGTGAAAAAAGTGAAAGAAACTGGCATCCTCATCGATAAACCAAAGCCAAAAACAGTGCGTACACCCGAGAATATTGCTGCTGTGGCAGAAAGTGTGCGTGAAGCGCCATCAACATCAATTCACCGTCGTTCTCAACAACTGAACATTTCGGAGACATCATTGAGACGAATTTTGCATAAAGACCTTGTATGACGCCATACAAAGTCCAATTGGTTCAGGAGTTGAAGCCAAATGACCATCAAATGCGTTTTCGATTCGCTGAGTGGGCCTGCGATCGACTTAGAGAAGATGCCGATTTTGCCAAAAAAATCATCTTTTCAGATGAAGCTCATTTTGATCTTGGCGGGTATGTAAACAAGCAAAATTGTCGCATTTGGGGCACAGAAAACCCGCACGCATACATTGAAAAGCCGATACACCCAAAACGAGTCACTGTTTGGTGCGGATTTTGGTCCAGAGGCATAATTGGGCCATTTTTCTTCGAAAATGAGCAAGGAGTGGCCATTGACTGTAACAATGGCGATCGTTCGATCGCCCTGTTTTTGAAGATCGCATTATCAGCCGCAGAGCTGATGTCGTTTGGCCACCTCGGAGCTGCGATTTGACACCGTTGGACTATTATTTGTGGGGTGCCGTAAAAGATAAGTGTTACGCCGACAAGCCAGAGACAATTGACGCTTTAAAGGACAATATTCGTGAAGCCATTGGTGAAATACAGCTGCACACAATCGATAATGTGCTTAAAAATTAGACCGATCGTGTAGGCTACTGCATGGCATTTGAATGAAATTATTTTCCATTATTAACCGGAAGGATTGTACTTTCAAATAAAAAAAGAAATTTGAGAAAATATTCAGTAGTTTTTTTTTGTATAGCATTTTCAAAAAAAGTTATTTGGCGGACCCGTTATAATGCAAGTTATGCATTCGTACAGATTAACAATTCTGAGATAACAATCAAAAATCACCTTACGATGAAAAAGATACACATGCATATGCATACTGGCAAAATTCTGTCCGTCTGTCTGTACGGATGTATTTTGGACTGTAGCCTAAACGGTTGCGCCAATCGTCTTCAAATTTAGAACTTAAGGTTATTTTGACATTCTACAGTGGAGTTTTTTTCAATTTTTTTTTTAGCTCAAAAATTAACGGTACCTGTCATATAACCGTATATATAAAAGCTTCTTTTTCCCGAAAATGGCTTCAAGATTTTTTATGAAAAAAAAATCAGTGTATCACTCGTAGGTAAGCATTATATTTTGGTGAACAAAAAATTGATATGGTGGGCTAAAAACGGTACATACCTCCCATAGGATCGGTTTTTTTTCTACGACTTTCTCGAAAACTGGAGATCCGATTACTATCAAAATTGATATTAACGAAGATGTAGGTAGCCTAAGTAATTTTGCATTAATTTGTTTCGAAAACTTTTTTTTTGTATTTTTAATAATTTTATAATTTTTTTTTTTTTTTTTTTGAAAAAATCAATATTTTGAAAACGGGTAAGTGAATTTTTTTTTTATTTAGTTTTTTAAATGTATGTTATTTTTGTGCTTAAGTTTGTGTTCTTGAATTATTTTTTAATTAAAAAAAAATTGTTATAAAAAATGTTTTATTTAAAAACCGCTCCTACACTTTAAAAATAATATCACACTTTTTTACATTTCTTAAAGAAATAAAATGGCTTTTACATTATTTCACTCAATACAATTTAACGTTCTTTATTCGAAAAATCAAAAGTCACAAAAATCGAATAAAGGCGTTGATGTTCACTTTAATTTTCTTAAATTTTATTCTACAATGTGACCGCACATATGTGCAAGTACGTGAGATACAGTCATGCAATTTATTTTTAAGGGTGTGCATAACAAACTGAATTTCCGTCAAAGTCTATTCTGAAATCTTGTGATGGGATAAGGCTAGTTAAACTGATCATCTAAATTCTATCAAAATACCTATTTTTTGTGGAAAAGTGTTTATAATTTAAATACTAAATGCGTTAAAAAATACAAAGTTTACAAACAAATTGTTTTTAACTAAAAAAAAAACAAAACCTGTCTTTCCTGAACTTTCTTATCACAAGAAATTGTCTGTTCATTAATTTATGATAAAAATCAATAAAACCTTTGAATTAAAGTTTTCTATAGTATTAAGACATAAAAAAATAACTTTATTTGAAATTAATACAAAAAACAAGCGTTAAGTCTTATCTAGACGTTAATAATTTGAGTTTTGGTTAGAAAAATAATTTTTGTCAATTACACAAATTCATTCAATTCATCAGTTACATGAACGAAATTCTAATGGTAAATAACTATTCAATCACCTTTCAGTACACACTTTTTGTTATTTAATATTAGCCAAGTAGTACTGTCACGATTCACGTGGCTCTTAAAAAACAAAAATATCTGAAGTAACTTTTATCTCATGATAACGAGTTTCATTGACATTTTTTTAAACAAAAACAAAAAGATAGATAGCACACGTAACGTAGCTTATCCTTGAAAAGCGTAATTTTATAGTAAAAAAAAATATAGAAAGACTGAGATTGTTTTTGCGAGTATAATTACAAAATGATACTTAGAGTAACTTATCCTTAATTAAAGTGTGTATCTAATTAAATCTATTTACCGAAAAAGGTTTTTTTTATAACTTAATTTACAAAATTCAATTTAGCACCTGCTACGGCGCAAATTTCTATTATTAAATGATAAGATAAGATTGAATTTAATCAGGATTGTGCGAAAAGATAAGTTTTTTTATCAGAAAAAAATATTCACATATCTTAGTTGATATTTATTACCTAATAATGTAACTTGGGGTACATTTGCAGAAATTGGTTTATTGAATTTAAGCTTTATCGACTAGGAAACTATTTTTTTTAAATAATACTTTAAATATGGAACACAGCCATTTTTGAAACTAAATAACGAGATAACAATCAAACCTGACATTACGGTGACATTAAATAAAAATATAAATAAATTTATTGGGGCGACAGTTCCTTAAGGAGCCATGGCCTAATGACTTATACTCTCAAATATTCCTGTGTGCGTGTTGTTAATCTGCAAGATAGAAGGGAGCTACAGATGCACTTTTTCGAGACAAATTTTACTCTTAGAAATTTTGTCAATTCCTCGCAAGAGGCAGTACCCCGAAAAAGAAGGTTGCTATGAGCGGAATTCGAATCCAGGCTGATTCGCTCAGCAGTCCGGCACACTAACCATTAAGCCACGGTGTTCCCAATCTGCGAATTCGTACGAATTTTCACTAATTTCTACTAATTCCTGTTCCCGTACACCAAATCTTCGTAGAAATTCGCAGAAAAGAGGTCTCGTGAGTGAGAAAAAAATTTCCCCACCCTTCGAATTTCTGCTAAAGAAATTTTTGAAGGCAGAAAAAAGTAGCAGCCAAACGTCAGTTTGACAATTGAAAAAAGACAATAAATAAATCAAATTTACGACAACCGCTGGTTCTATGAACTTTTCCATGAATATTGTTGACGCAGTCCAGGTACCTGATTTAGTTCATGCAATAGTTACAGGGCCGTTTTAGTTTAAACATTTAAGATTCCTCTGAAGCCAGATGTTTGCCAAGAAGTAGTAGAGAAGAATTGTTGCTGGAAGCGTGGAAGCACCTACAAAAGTGATGCCACAAATAGGCAAAAGTTCCCTTGAAATACAAAACAAAACATTTTAAAAATCGTTTCGCAATAATTATTAGTTTCTACCATTCTTTCGACGTTTAAGTAGTGATGCTTGAACATCCGACAATTTATCGATAGTATAGATAGTAAAAAAAATCGAGTACACCGATAGTTTAAAAAACAATCGAACGACTATCGATAGTATAAATAATTCAAACTCACGTTCACATTTCCAGCTTGGGCTTATTCAAGAGATGGAAACCTGTTGCAATAGCTCATACTACATATATGCTTAAACGATTATCAGACTTTCGATGTGATCTTGTTAAAGCTATGAGAGAGTGTTCAAAAGTTTTAAATGCTTTATAATTTGCCTTTTCCTATTCATTTGATAGATTTATCGATAGTATCGGTATTATCGATTGTTTTTTTTTTTTTTGTTTGTTTAACCATCGATAATATAGGAAATAAATACTATCGATGCTTAAGCAAGACTAGGAAAGAATGCTGCATTTTGTATGGTTTAAAGCGTTCCCGTACTTTTTTCGTAGAAATCTCTCAAAGAGAGAAAATATCCCCTCTACTCAAAAATTTCTGCGAATAATTATCGCAAGCACAACTATTATGTATGACATTTTATCTGCCCAACTAGTTTAACAGATTACTTTCAAGTTCGATATGATGTAAGGTTCATTCATTCATATTTTGAACCTTGGTACGTTCCAAGGAGCAAACATCGATCGGATCACTAACAAGTTAGTAACACAATTCGTATACGGATATCCATGGAAGCTATTACGCGATCAACAACCCCTCAGAGGAAATTAAGCTAAGGAGAAATTTACCGGCTGACAATATGAACCCCAAAGACCATTGGCAACTATGTCAACAAGACCGAAGAAAAGGGTCAAAGGTGTTGGGCTTCCCACAATTATATCCACGAAACCCCTGGTTCCAAATGTTCTTAGGCAAACTAAACCAAACGAAGACAAACAAGTCGTTGCATCTTATAATCCCTATTTTGAGTGAAGGAAGGGAAGGAAGAAACGCTTACTCAGGAGAAAGAAAAAGATCACCAGCAATGTGAAGATGAAGAGATGCAGAGATGCTTTAACAGGAATTAAGTGCGAAACTTCTACAGAAGAGTGAAATAGTCAACATCAGGTTTCACTAGCCGTATTGGGCCCTGCAAAGATGGGGATGGAAACACGATCAACCAGTTCTTGAATTGCGATGACGGCCAATATCTCGACAATGATCGACCTGAACTTGTCAACCTAGATAACAACCAAGAATTACATCCGCCTGATCAAAATGAGATCTTTGCAAAGACTAGCAAGTTAAAAAACGAATAAGGCAGCTGGTGTCGATGAGCTGCAGGCTCTATCTCTAATAAATTAACACAATTACTTGGGTTTGCAGACGACATTGATAAGTTAGGAAGAACTAAGCGGGCAATATCCGGTGCTTTCACTTTCATTGAATCAGCAGCAAGCAGAATGGAACTGATTAATAAAGGGGGTCAAGGTGAAGCATATGCTCTAATAAACAAAAGTTCAATCCAACATCAGCACAGAAATCAAACGTAGAATCAATTGACAAATAAATCTCATCAAGAAGAACCTAGGAGACGGTATGGCTATATTCATCATCCTGGTCTCGATATACGGTGCAAAGCCGGATGAAAGCTCCCTTAGGGTATTCTAAAGAAAAGTACTATGAACGATTTGCGATCCGGGAAATAACAAATGGCAAAAAAGATACGAGTTGAACGTGCGTTAAGGCGGTAACTCTCATCCAGAAGTTAAGATCCGCCATGTAGAGCGGATGAACATCGGCGCTCCAGCGGGCAGTTTTCGACGCCATATCCAAGGGAGAAGCCAAGGTAGATCTCATATTCGATGACACGAAATCGGAGACGGCAGGCTTTGAGATCGAGCTGGAGTGCATATTAAGCCAGGCCCAGGAGCACTACGCTTATAGCACCCCTTCAAGTAAAAGTAATTAAATGTGCCTATTCTGCTATAAAAGATTTGATGGGTACCCCACGCCATTAATAACCAATATACTAAAAGTTCCGAGTCATATGTAGTTCATGCTTTGCATATCTCTTAATGATTCATCTGTCTTTTGATCTGGGAAACCTATCAACCATACGACATCTCTATGACATACACAAAGCATCTACTTTGCATCACAATTCACAACCTTCTACCACGACAAGTTCACATTAATGAACACAGACGCCATTTCCGCCCTGTCCATCAATGTTAATTATTTTATTTCGTTTTCTATCAACTTTTCTAATTTTATCCATCTAAATGCATAGAAACATTCAAAAATAGACCAAAATACAAAAAAAAAACTGCAAATTCCTCCTCTCGGAGCATTTCAAAACTGGCACACGCTAAACAGGGCGCAAAATAAATCAAAGTTCACCAACAAGAAAATCGTCGATTTTCGAAATGCACTTGCTTCTTGAATTGATCTTTTTTTTTTTTTTTTTTTTTCAAATTCCTTTGAAGGCGCGCACAGAACTTCAATTGATTTTTCTCCTTGCTTCATCATCTTTTCGGTTTTGGGCAAGACCAAAGACCCGCGCAAATCCTAAAAAAAGAACTTCTTAGAAGACTACTATTTGAAAAATGTTCACTTACAGTACGACAGAGGAGGCCATTACCAAGGCTCGTTGCAATTGTGATATTTTCCAAGTGAAATTTCCTCCTTCCTTGGATTCGATTTGGGATTCGCAGAACCTGTGGGAGGTCCCAATAATACAAAAGGTAAAAAGATTCCGTCCTTCGTGATACATGCACGAACAAAAATATCCACAATCACATTACAGACCTGCAGGTTACAGATATATATTGTAATACGCACGTCTGGATGTCACACAAGGAACAAATAAAAAGGTCAATACGGCAAATGCCTTTCCTTTCGTGTTTGTAATCCTCTGTCCAGAGATATGCACCCAAGAGTTGGATTTAGTGCGTGTGAAACAATTTATTGCTTAAAAGATCGCAGAAGACGAAGAGGAGCGTTTAGGTTCAAAGTGGAGCACACCATCAGCAGCACCCGCCACCACACAAAGGATTGAATTTGGATATCATTCGTGATGCTGGTGCTGCATCCATTGGCGGAACCGGAATTTCTTAACGAAGATTTATGACGGAATGCACTGAAACACCAGCGTGCGGAGCATAATTCCACGCGATATTTTCGGCTGCCGGAGGGAGGTGATGGTCGAAAAGAAAGAGATTCTTCTTCTGGATTGTTTTGTGGGCAGCATAAGACACAAGTATTGGTAGTAATTGCTTTTAAAGTGGGCAGCCTGAATTATTTATTGTGAGTGTATCCAGTGGAGTTTTATTCTTTGTCTAAATTGCTTCCAAAAAAAATAAAAGGCACGACTGGGTCGCACGTACTTGCTCTTATGTGCTAATCCTTTTTAAGTGCAGGCGTCTTTTTGACAAAGATTTTATTTTAATATTTTTTGTATGACGTGCAACTTCCTTAGAATCGTTTTGGGGTGAAGCTCGAACGAACATGCATCACGACAAAGGGATAAACACATAAATATATAGGATTGTTAGCTTTTGCAGTTTTTTAGTGTATTATCTTTCCACTTGCTGCTTACTGTTTATAATATAATTTGCTAATAGAAAGATATAAAGGACTTTTTTCAGTTAAATTTTCATTTTGGTATGGAAAAATTTGAACAACTGGCATAAAGATTCGTCGGAATC
The DNA here is from genome assembly GCA_963971375.1 of Platycheirus rosarum. NCBI lineage: Eukaryota > Metazoa > Arthropoda > Insecta > Diptera > Syrphidae > Platycheirus > Platycheirus rosarum. Next base: position 121,658,317 of record OZ020509.1, on the reverse strand, counting down.
AGCAGTATGGCAATAATGATAGGTAAAGGGACCTTTATACGTCCCAATATGGGACCAATGGAATTTATAAAGGATTTAGGTACCTATAATAAGGTTGGAAGGAAGGTAGGTACTAAAATTAAGATACGTGTTTCAACTACTGTTAAGCCAGTAGGTATAGAGACAATATTAAAAGTAAACTTTTGTTTTCTCGATTGAAATTTTTGCATTCAGTAGTAATCGAATAGTTTTTTTTATTTGTTAGTTGTTTTTGTGTGTTTATCAAAGGCTTCCTTATTTATTCTGTGCTTTTATGATGATGAAAAATACTTTAAAATACGTAAGTATGTATGTAATGTAGGTTGTCACTTTCTTTTATTTGACTAATGGCTTGGCTAGGGCTTAGCCGAGCAATATGAAATAAAATGTTGGGGAAAAAAATGTATGAATTCAAAAAAACACTACTCATAACGTTTTTTGGAAAAAATGTTGTAAGCCATCTTATTTCTTTTGCTGTTTTCTATTTTATGAATTTTTCATTTCAAAATCGTTCGACCAGTTTTTTCAAAAAAATGTTTTTTTTGAAAAACTTTTCGAAAACATATTTTAAAATTTTTTTTAGTATGTCAATTTTAAGAAATCTATAGTTTATACTAGGAGAAAAACTTAAAAAAAAATCTATAGATCCGATTTCAAAATATTCAAAAAACAAAATATTTTTTTAAAAAAATTTTTAAAATTAAAAAAAAAATATTTTTGAAAATTTTGATAAACAATATTATTTAAATCATAAAACACTACATATTTTGAAAATTTCATCAAAATCCGTCAATTAGTTAACGAGAAAGTCTGATTTTAAAAAACCGGTCATATGGGAGGTACCGTTATAAAACTTTTTCTGAAAAATCCATTAAAATTAAAAGATAGATTTTGCACAGAAAACATCATTCTGAAAGTTTAATCAAAATCGTAGGAGCCGTTTTCGAGAAAAATAAGTTTTTTAATAAAAGTTATATGGCAGGTACCGTTAGTTTTGGAGCTAGAATGCCAATTCCAAAAACTGTCGGGTAGAGCACTCTAAAAATACTATATACCAAGTTTGAATCAAATCGGCCCAACCGTTTAGGCTGTAGATATCGATACGGACAGACAGACAGACAGACAGACAGACAGACAGACAGACAGACAGACAGACAGACGGACGGAATTTCCGGACCCACTTTTTTTGACTTCTCTATCATCGTAATATCATGTTTGATTGTTAGAATTTTTTTTTTTTTTTTTACGAATGCATAACTTGCCTTATAGTCCCTATAATCGCAAGTAAAAATATTAAACAAGCTTGATCCATTGGAAGACTATGATCGACACCGGACTACCAAAAAACTGTCATCTACATCCATGATTCGTGGTTTTCATCATTCTCAACCAGATCGTCCATCTTTTTCCTTCTGTCACGTGCCACACATGCAACAGCATATTGTTCTTATAAAATTGCGTTTAATAACATCTTATCGCAACTAAATTGTTCACTCAAAAAGTATCGTTACCGTTAATGTTTATATTTTTATTACTATCACGCGCTAGCTTGCCTTCAAGGTTAACAATATCGCAGGTATATACATTTTATATCAATTTAATTATAAGATTAACATTTGACTTGTGATCAAAAGATTTTGTGTTTTTTTAATTTTCGTGCGAATTTGATACTCATCACCCATCAGGTAGTAAATCTGGCGACCGACGTCAACTCAAAGAAATTAAAAAAAAAAACTACTTAAACATCATATCCGGATTTTTTTAGGTTGGTTTGGGGGCAAGCAAACTTGTCTAACGACTGATCTTTTTGTGGATCATTCAGCATTGAGAAATTATATTAAGACAATCAAGCAATCTAGATCAAAATAACGGTTCGATCTAATCAATTAACCGGAATTGCAAGATGTGAACTATCATCATAAAATCAATCAAGCGATATGATGCAACATAGTCCAGACCGAATTGAAGGTTTTATGTAAGTGAAGTGGTCCTCGGTTAAGCTTAAGTAAGCTTCGAAGAGATATCAGGTTAATCCTCCACTTAAGTTTGCAGAATTTAAGGTGCAAAAAATGCCAATTTAATTGGATATCATAAATGGCCAACTCGTGTGCCGTACTTTTTCTTGTGAAAGGTGTTTTGTATTGCTCACCTTATAATCAGGACAAGTTGATTATGCAAAAATTTTCCATTCATTTGGCAAGATTAATGAGGCGTTAAAACAATTGAAAAAACTCGCTGGTATTAAATAAAACCTTTAATTGGTTCTTACTCAATATTCTTCTTTTAACATAAGAAACCAAAAAGTTAATGACTGACTTAATGAATACCCTCGATAAGTTGATCCTCATATTACCAACAACTGGCTTTACACAGCGGTATACCTCACAACCCTCAATATTTTTACCAACAGATTACTGCCTAAGTTTCGGTGTTATCTATCGATGGATCAATAACTCTTTTGGTCATACCATCGTTCCGAATTCAACCAAAGTGATTGTAGTTCGATCGAGGAAAACGTGATATCTACATCGAATAGCATCATCTTCTGAGATAGCCGAGTTGATCTCAGTTTCGCTCGGTTTTGCTTCACCAAACTCCGTAACTGACCGAAACTGTCGATCATTTTTTTCATGGAGATAGGAGAAGAGTTCAAAAGGTTGCTGGGAAACATAGGCGTTCAACAAAACTGACATGAAGAAGAAACCATCAGAAAGGTACTTTAAGTCAACAATGGTATATCGCATTGTTAAAAAGAGTTCTTCATCTTCTGTCTTACTCCTCTGGTCTCTTTCCCAATGGATGAAGTAAAACAGCATTTGTCCAGCATGTCTCCAAAAAAAGAAGAATCTCTTTCACCGGCGAACTATCAACTTATTGCAGTTATTATTATTCTATGACTCTTGAATCATAGAATCGCTGATTCCCTTTTAGCACAAGAAATATCTAGAAGATGGAAGCTTCTTAATGACCGGCAATGGGTACCAATCTGGTTGTAAAGGGTTTTCAAACCATTTGAGATATTTCAAAAAAATTATTATCGGCTTGAGGTACAATCAAAACATTTATGAATGGAACTCGAATTCGGTCATATGGCCACGGGGGGCACGTTTGCAGCGGTCGATTCGTTGGACTCGGTTCAATGTTGGCTCTGAGCTCTTTCAACGTTGTCGGCTTGTTGGCATAAACCAATGACTTAACGTAGCCCCAAATAAAACTGTCTAGAGACGTTAAATCGCACGAACGAGGCGTCAATCGACTAGCCCTTTTCTTGACATAACACGCTCATCAAACTTACTTTTCAATAAATCGATTTTAAGGTGTTTGTGAACCATTCAACATGGACAAAACTTCCGTCCACCTGACCAAAATGAAGTGAGGATAGCAGTATCTAAACTAAAAAACAACAAAGCTGCTGGACCCGACGGACTACCCGCCGAACTTTTTAAAATAGTACATACACCAAATCATCTCTAAAGTTTGGTCAGAATAAAGTATGCCTGATGAATGGAAGCTCAATGCCCGATCCACAAGAAAGAAGACCCTCTAAACTGCGCCAACTATAGAGGAATAAGTCTCCTGAATATCGCGTACAAGATCCTTTCTGCCGTGCTATGTGAACGCCTGAAAGCTTTCGTCAGCAACCTGAACGGCCCCTATCAATGTGGTTTCAGACCAGGAAAGTTCACGAATTCCAAATCGATACCCACCACCTCTTAATCGATTTTAAGGCCGCGTACGATATCATTTATAGAGACGAGCTATACAGAGCCATGTCAGGTTTTGGCATCCCCTCAAAACTCGTCCGACTGTGCAGGATGACGATGGAGTACTCTCGCTGCTCCGTCAAGGTTGGTACTGACCTCACATAAGCTTTTGACGTCAAAAAAGGATTCCGACAAGGTGATGCGCTATCGTGCGATTTCTTGGAAAAATTATAAGAAACTCGCAAGTCAATTGTAGTGGGACAATTTTTTTCAAGTCTGTGCAATTGTTAGCATACGCTGACGACATAGACATCATTGGCAGAACTCGGCGAGCTGTCACTGGAGCGTTTGCCAGCATTGAAGCTGAAGCGGCTAAGATGGGACTAGCAGTCAATGAGGCCAAAACGAAGTACCTGTTGTCCACAAAAAGGGGCACACAACACCGGCGGATTGGACAAAACATCACAATAGACAGGTAAAACTATGAGGTAGTTAAGGTCTTTGTGTACCTCGGATCCGCTATAACATTACAACCACATCTCGTCAGAAATAAAGCGAAGAATTACCATTGCCAATCGCCGTTTCTATGGGCTAGGAAGGCAATTGAGTAGCAAAGCCCTCTCTCGAAAGACAAAGGAGACTCTGTATAAGACCTTAATCATCCCAGTCCTACTCTATGGACTCTATCTAAAGCGGATGCAAATATTCTTAGTCGTTTCAGCGAAAGATTCTTCGGAAGATTTTTGACCCTACCTGCGTTAACGGAGAAGAAGGTTCAATCAAGAACTATACGAGCTGTACAGCGACATTGACCTGGTCAAAAAAATACGCATATGACGTTTCAGATGGCTAGGTCATGTAGAGCGAATGGACAACAATGCTCCGGTTCGCAGGATCTTCGATTCCATCCCAGAGACCCAGAGGGTAGACAGAATCAAGGAAGACCTCGCCTTAGGTGGTGCGTTCCAGTGGAGGACTTGAGGCAGCTATTCAAAGACCGAGCTGGCTGGAGAGGCATGTTGGTTGAGGCCCAGATTCGTCCCGAACTGTAGCGCCACTTAAGTAAGTAAATAAGGTGTGCTGTGTGGCTTGTGGCACCATGCTGTTGAAACCACATGTCGTCCAAGTCCATATCTTCCAATTCGGGCCAAAAATAATCGGTAATCATGCCGCGATAACGCTGGCCATTCACAGTAACGTGACAATCGGTATCGTCGACGAAAAATATGGCCCAATATTACTTTACCCATTTGAGCTGCTTTCCAGAAAACTCAAGTGTGTTTAAACTCACCTATCTGTCACTCCAGTCTCTTTCCAAAAGAGCGACTAGTAGAAAACTTTAGTGTTAATAAGTTTTGTTCATTACTAAGAGTTTTCTAGCTAGTAGCACCACAGCCACCACGAAGCTCCCACAAGGCGGCAAACAGCAATTTAATAGTCAGCTACATAGCCGCGGTCGTTGGTAGTGTCAAGCAGAACTTAAAGCAGTCGACTTCTCGCCGTTCACAAGAACGCGGACCATGAATATAAAGAACTCAGAAGAATAGAGAAAAGACTTCACAGACAAAAAGGCAGCTTGGGAGAAAAGATTGTCAGTGAAATGGTAAGAAATAGAGAGCGAGGTCCGCACCAGGACTGAAAGGACGGAGAGGGAAATCTGATCGCCGATCCTGAATGCATTTTGAAGCGATGGGGAGTATACTTTAATGAATTGTTGAACGGTCAGCTCACGGAAGAAATGGAGACTCAACGATTTCAAACGGAAGACCTCGCCTAATCACCTTTTGTATCGGCTCAGAAATAACAAGGCCTCTGGAGCCAGTGGCATACCTGCCGAGCTGATCAAACATGAACATCAAGAAACTCATAAAATCATAGCACACGAATGGGAACACGAAGAAATCCCAGAAAACTGACGAAAAGCCATCATATTTCCCATACATAAGAACGGAGATATCAAAAGGTCAGAAATGACAATGACCGGTAATGTTGGCCAAGTCAAAGTAGCCGGTTTCCTGTCCAGACCAATCAACATATTAAATGGACTCCGACAAGGAGATGATCTTGCTTGTATCCTCTTCAACTTGGCGTTGAAGAAAGCAATCCGTGACTCTGGCACATCAACAAGAGGGACTATTGTCACCAAGTCCAGCCAGATATTGACTTAACCAATCAAGCAGGTCCAACTATCAGGGTACTGGAGCATGAATTTGAAGTAGTACAGTCCTTTAACTACCTTGAGTACAAGCAAATTAGGAACACTAACTTCCAGTTGTCGTGAGACATCAAATAATCCAAAAACCAGATATTTGTGCAACGTTTTCTGATTTAATTCCAAAGAACTCTAAACGTCGAGCACCAAAGGCCATCTATTCCTACTTACACCGACGATTATTGATTGTTTAAATTCAATTCTTTCAAAAGAACAACATTTTCATGCAGAAAACACTTTTTATTCGAAGCCAAAGAAATGTTCTTCAAATCAATATGCTGCTTCGTTTTAATCAAACATTGACGGAACCATGCACTGCAAATGTTGACCACACTTCGCTTCTCCGACGTCGTAGCCACGACAATATTGCGTCCATGTCAGCACCCATAACGCAACTTTATCTTCCAATCAGTCTACCTCTATGGTTCTACAACCGCCTGCCTAGCCATTCCATTTTTTCTGCAATTTTTAGTGAATTGGAGCAAAAGAATTTACGACCGAATCCAAGAAAAAAATAGTTGGAATTCTCTGCTCCAGTTTGTACGTGAATTTGATTAGTTTTTTTCCCGGACCATGGCAACAAATTCTAAAGCTTTAATCCCCCCCAAATGCGTAAAAGACAAGAACACAATGAAAATAATGCATTTTATGGACAAACTGAGTGCTGAATCAGGAAAATAAGCAACAAATTCTTTTAAAACCTCTACTTTGACTTACATTTTCTGGAAGGCGCCTCTGGTCGTCCCTTCAGCAAGGGTAACTCCAAGTTAATGTATCCATTTCCATTCACCAGCCCCAAATCTTGTCTTTATTTTTATTTTATTTTTTAATCAACCATCTATCCATAAAAACACACCGAAAAATCACATCACTTCTCGTCGTCGTCGGTTCTTGCACATTCTTCTTTTCAATCACTTTTCTTATTGGATTCTTTGGCACTTTCTTCTTGCAGCTCGCTTGGCTGGCCTGATATTCTACGTATATTTTTCACTCGAGTAAAACGGTAATTTTCAACAATTTGCACAATTTGTTTGCTTAATTTATTTATTTAGCTCGATTTGTTGATTTTTTTTTCATTGCTTTGGCCCATTTTTTCTTGTTTTTTTTCACTGGTGCTGCACTTTATGTATTTTTTTGCAGCACAACACAGGAATCCGATATCCGAAATTCTGACAGCTCGAACTGAAAGAAATGGATGATGCTGTGTCAAAGAACAAGAATAGGACAGAGATTTTATTCTATTTATTTATCACTTGGCCTCTCTTTGGCATACACACTCGCACACGGTCGAAAATATCCCTTCGGTTGGCCCGGTGTGTGGAAGTAAAAAATTCCTTCAAAGATGCCAACGATGGCACTGTCGTCTCGGTTTGGCTTTAGTACAAGAACCGATGGTTTGTCAAGGGTTGTCTTTCTCGCACGCACATAAACCGAGGGCTCATAATAAACATGATATAAAAGTATTTTTTTGTTTTTTGTGGAAGCCCTTGTTTTTTTTTACAAATTAGACACAGGAATTCAATTGGAGTTTATTTTTTTTACAATTTCCGGCAAATTTAAGTTATTTATTAAATGAAATAAAAAAAATCACTGCGTTTTTATTGTTTTAGTTGATTTTCTTGTTGGAATTTGTTGAGTCTCTGTAGTGGCGGCGGCATAGCCAAGAAAATTTACAGAGAATCAAAAAAACAAACTGCGAAATAACGGTTTACGCGACAGCAGAGCAACACAACGGAACGACAACAGAAAAGCAACTGAATTGTGAGAGGAATCGGAAAAGGACAGAACATGGCAACATGCATGGGGTGTTTGTGTATTGTGTTTACAAAAAAGGGGGAACAAAAAAAGAAACTGTTCTTTTTGTTGGTATTTTGCTTTGGTAGGGAAGTTCGTAAATAGAGTAGAATAGTAGTGATGCCAAGTGAACTTTTGGTTAGAATGTATTGTAGTAGATTGCGTATACAACGCTTGAATCAAATGCGAAGGAAAGAAGAAGATTTTGTAAATTGTTTTTAATTTTTAAAATTAAATTGCCAATTAAGGTTCAACATGTATATTTTTTGAACGGACATAAAAATATAATAAATGATTTTTTTTCAGTTACACAAATTGCAATTGTTGTTCTATTGTTTAGTGGCTTTAATTATTCCACAAAGAATTGGAATATTTTCATTAAATTAGTTGAACTCGGGTTTAATATACAGAAAATAGGCCCCAACTTCTTGGGTTCTTTAACTTAAACTCATAACGAAAACTTTTTCCATCTTTTGAAGTTGCTACTTTCGATATATGTAGTTTTCACTTTGAGATTATAATGAAATGTGTTTCCCTTTTAATGTTAAAACTCCCTGTGCCATAATTAGTAAATTAGGGAGGTTGGGACAAATGGTGTGGATTCACATTGGTTTTGAATGTTTTCAAATTGAAATGGCAAGGGAAAACCTCGCCGGACAAACTATTTCAAATTCGTGTTGTTCGGCTGAAAAAAGAATCTATTTTTGACGGTACTTCCGAAATTGAACCCATATTCCTAGCAAGATGAGTATAAGGGGTAAAATTTTTAAACGGAGGAATGCAAGTTGCCAATTGGCTACCTCAAGTGAGTCTTTTTTTTATAAAAGAAACGATAAAATAAGGAAAGACATGAAAGATTGCGACAGTGTTCGAGAGGAGTAATTGTTTCAGGGACTCTATTTCCTATCAATCTTAACGCTCTGTTTTGTATTCTATCGAGCAGGTGTAGCGATGCTTGACCTGCCCACAAATTTGGACTTATAAGCGCTTAATAAATTGTAGCCAGATCATAAGATGACAAAACTTCTTACATCAATAAAGAAAACCTAAGCACCTGGCTCATTTTGTCGATCTCAAATATATGGTCGTTCCAATTGAGATCACACACACACCGATTTGTGAAAGCTTTTGGGTTTCTTCGATGTAAGTGCAATTCATCATTCATTGACAATGGCAACCCCCATTGCCATTGGTAGCCTTTAACGAGAAAAGGCACACGATTTCTATTATATCTTGAACCAATTCAATTCGCCATCCTACTCTTACTCTGCAGCTCTTCAAGTTTCTCTGCTCATCTCATGAATTTTGAAAGATATACACAACTACGTTCCAGCGATGGACTTTCATTACATGAGACATGACCATGAGTTTTCATTAAATTTCTTGAGAATTTTTGTTAACTTGAATCCTCTCTCTGCGCAACCGACCGTTGACCAAGTGATTTGGTTCAAACTATACCCCATTTAACAATGCTGTGTAAATCGGAATTTAATATGGTACCGTTGCAATTGAAGGACGTGTATCATGGAACAAATATGAAAAGCTGAGAGGAAAAGTCGCCAGAAAAACAGTTTAGTGGATTAGAAATAAAAGACAGATCATTGAAATGAGGAAGAGAGTCGCAGACAGAACCTTCGAAAACAAACTTGTATTGAACGGTCCAGAAGTTACTTTCCAATCCAACGAAAAAGAGTTTCATCTATTCCAAAAGCCCGAATTTTCGATAAGAGAGCTTCATGCCAAACTCTATCAAATGCCTTGGAAATATCAACCGCAATAATCTTACATTCATCAAAGCGATGTAAAGATTTCTCCCAGTGTTCAGTGAGATATGCCATCAGATCCCCAGATGAAGGATTGCTGCAGAAGCCATACTGACGATCATGGAGAAGCTTTTGGTCTTCGAGATATTCCTTAAGCTGATGGTTAATTACCGTTTCCATGACTTTAAAAAGAAAATGGACTTAAGTGCTATGGGTCGGTAGGAGGAGGGGTTACATATCTTAGGAACACGCTGGACAAATGCTATTTTTCATCTTCTAGGAAAGATTCCAGAAGAGTAGAAGCGATGGAAAAGCTTACGCAGAGGTTTAGCCAGTGTGGAAGAACACCTCTTCAGAAGAAAGGGGTATATACAATCCGGGCCAGCGGATTTGTGTATATCGAGAAACCTTGGAAACTTTTGCTACTGTAACAGTGCCTGTCCCATGGAAAATTTTACATTCTCAAGTACAGGAGGTTAAACGTTGCTGAAAGGCAAGGTAGAGCTAGAAGTGAACTTGGGCTACGAGAAAGTTTGCTTTCTCTGAAGAGTAAACAATTGGTTTGTCATTGTCGATGAGCATTGGAAGCGAAGATGTTGAGGAGCTCATAGTATTCTCGTCGGCAAACAATTATTTGGATTTTTAGTTTGAGTTTCAGAACATTACAGCAGTGCGGGGAGGTAAAAGGTCTTAAAAGATCCCAAAATACAAAAAATTCTTGCTTTCAGAATGTGGAACTGCAATGGCACAATGTAGTAAGCTCAATAAATTCCAGTTTGTCATTCACGATTCACCTTGTTTGCATTACGAACGATCTCTTATGAATCTGGATATAGCCAAAAACGCCACAACATGTTTACGTTTCCTCCGGAGATTTAAGAAATTGTTCTCTCCTTTTGATTTGCCTATTATCAGGAAAACTTGTATACGTCCAAAGCTTGAGTATAAATTCCATATTTGGGCTGGTGCTCCAGTAACTTAATTTAGTCTCTGGTAGGACTCAAAGACGAGCTTTTAAATGATTGGAGACAGGAACTTCATTGCTCCCTATTTTACCGTTACTTCTACGGTCAGTGCTCTAGTGAAATACCCAACCGTATTCATCCCCTTAAACTATTTAACCGTAATACTCGGGTTTCTAAGACTGATTCTGAGTGTACACTTTACCCAATTTATTCCGTACTGTCAAATACAGATTCGTTCTTAAACCGTACTACACGAGTTTTGAGTGTTCTACCCAGTTCTGTCTTTTCCTCTGAATGTGATATATTCATTTTTTTTTGATTAAGGAGGACAAACATCTCTGGTCGGATAGTGCTTCTCATAGAAAGACCAAAAGAGCAAGAATTAACCCAATAGGATGACCTTCGTTAAGAAAAGGACAGATGAATTACGAATTCATCAAGCATGGTAGAAGAAAAGTTGCTAGATTTAATGACAGGAGTAGCTAAAGAGGGTTTTCATTGTGGTTGTTCCGACAAGCTGAACTGAAAACTCAGCTCAACTTCTCTTAGTAGTTTGGCCACTTTTCCAATTCAGTTTCCTTTCATTAGTTTTGGAATTGCTACACATATGCAATATGTTACATGCTATATCTTTGACTGATATATGTCTGAAAAAGTGCCAGTGATGCTTTAACATTAACATAGGGAAGGAACCTAGACTATTGGACATAACATCATATTAGCACAAAAAAAAAAACTTTAAAATAAAAAGAAAATTAATAACAATTATTTATTCCCATAACCATTTACTTCTTCTTCTTGATGTATTTCAAATACTTTTGTGCGTTATAGTTGTCCTGAACTTCTTCAGCAACTCTGATTTTCTTTCTTGGCTTGCGAGCATCAATGCGAGCTTTCCGTTCGGCTTCACCAAGTGTACTTAAATCCAAAGGAAGCTGCAATAAAGGCAATTTCATTTAAGAATTCCAATTTAGTTGTGAGTTTAATAAAAGAAAGAACCTTAATAATTTTCCTCGGCTCGTGGTATCGAATGTTGATAGATGAACCGTCTGGCAGAACAACGACTGTGGGATACATTCTACAGTAAATCGAACGATGAATTTTTGTTACAGCTGCTGTAGCCGATGAAATACATCTTTGTTGATTTGTTGGACTCGAAATAAGTCGATTTATTTGTTTAATTAACATTTTATTTAAAATTTAATAAATCGTTTAAAGATGTTTTATAATCTTTGAAAACTTATGTGAAAAGAAATGTCAGACGATTTGACATAATCGGCTGATTTGCAAAGAGCTATAATAAATTATGGGAAAACTTTATTAAGGGTATGAATGCAATTATGATTTTTTTGAACACTTTTTAAAATAATAATTATGCAATTAGTTTTGTAATAGTTAGGCACCAGCTAAAAATCCATAATTATTAAAAGTTGAAACATCTGGACCCCTGTTCTGTAACTATCGCATCGATAAAATTGATCGAGAAACGTTGAAAATTGGAACAAAATTAATTTTATCGCATCATTCTGGTTCTGTAACATTGAAAGGCGATAATTTTATCGATTGGATTGTATCGGAATAAAATACTGGAAGAATGCGATAAAACGGTGTTCTGTATCTCTCAAATGCGATAAGTTTTTCCTTGGAAACGTCAAATTTTATCATTTGTTTGTGAGCAGGCGATAAGATTGAAAAAATGGAATTAAATAAAAAGGTAACGAAAATAAGAGCAGACAAATATCTTTTTGTATGTAATTTATATTAATTGTAATTTGTAAGTCTTCAAAGGCCCAAAAATCAAATCAAAGGGATTCGTAAAAACAATATGTATCTCTTCCTAATTGTCTTTGAAGGTGTGTCTACACCAAGGAAACATTTCTTAAATATTCAGAAATTTTATTTAAATGTTTCTGAAATGTTTATTAAGGTCTCGACGCTTCGCGAAACATTTCTGAAATCATAATTGTTGTTTTTAGGTCTGCAATTTGTGTGATTATACTTATGAAATAAATAGTTAATAAAAAAAATTAACAATGTTTTTTATTGTACTTATATTTTATTTTACTCAAGAATCACACACTGTACTCACTTCCAGCATAAGAGAAAAAGAGAAAACCACATAAATTAAAGAAAACAAAAGAAACAAAGAAAACAACGAAAACCAAGGGAAACAAAATAAATAGATGTAGATACAAAATAGATGGTAGGAAAAGTAGTACCAATACGCCTGTTGATTTCATGCAATCGCGGAAAACACTCATAAACGGTAAAAACGTGAATTTATATTCTCGTAAATGAACCGTCAAAATTTGTATGGGAGTTTATTTATGAGAACCTTGTAAATTTATCTCATGACTTTGCCGTGTAATGTGAAAAAATAAACCTCGTAAAACTAACGATGTCTTTTTTGTTGTCTTTATCTTTTGTGGCAGCGTACATCATTCTTGTGTACAAAGACTTTTGTAATTCTTTTAATTGCGCCTATAGATGCTGACTATTTTTTTCTATTTCTTAAGAAGTTTGTTTTTACATTTATATTTTCTGTTATAATAAAATAATTGTTTTCTTTGACTTTTATATTCTTTTAATAAAAACCAATTACTAATTAATAAATGACTGTTTTCACATTTAAGCAATTTGTTTCTAAAGGGCGTTCAAGCGAGTGCTTGCAAAAGTTTAGGACTTTTTACAGTGTATAAATTTGCGTTCCCGAAACGCGTCTGTAAAATAAAGAACAAAAAGGTAAAAAAGTTGTGATTGTGGGAAAATGTCTATATCATTCAATTTAGTCTAGTCGATAAGTTTTTTTTTATTTTTTTCGTGATAATAAAACACGACGCTATGATAGAAATATTCGTGAAAAGTTTCTTAAACAATTCAGAAATATTTTTTAAAAAATGTTTCTTTGGTGTGGACATACCTTAGTATTTAGTTTTTGAAATGTCAATGGCAGATCGACTTATCGACTTCCATTGGAAATTCCAGTCAAGTTAAGAATGAAATTTAAGGTTATCGCAAGGATTTACAAAACACCGAATATTTCCAGATGCGATAAGTATGGAATTTTTTGTTTCACATTTTATCGATGCGAAAAGTTATCGACAAAGTTACAGAACAGGGGTCCTGGAAACTGGGTTTTTTTACGTACGGGTAGTTATAGCAATCAGTAAAGTTATGTCAGAATTTAAAAGCCAACCACCAGCCATAACCTCAAATTTGTTTTAATGATGCAAAATGCTTTGGTAAACTTTTTAATGATGTGGTGGAACATTAAAAAATGGACCACAAACACTGGAACGAAATGTTCCATTATTCTGTCAAATGGTAATCAGCTGTTCAGTAAAACCAATTTTCATCATTAAAATAAATAAATGCCTTTTCAATAAATAACATTGTTTCCCGGGTTTGTTTTTTGTCAAAATAAATTATTTCAATTGATTTGCCATCGATTGGCATAATTTTCTTGTTTTAAATCTATTTCTAACACACAAAAATATCCAATTGACATTTTTTAATGATCACTATAACTGGCCCCTTAGAGGTACCGGTAATTTTAAATAACTATTATTTATTCGACGATTTTTGGGAATTTTGTTAATTTGTGTTTACTTTGACCAATTTTAAACACCGCCATATGACGTTGGTTCTCTATCAATTCCATTTGGGTACGCCTGTAGCTTTCACACTTTGAATAAGCGTCACGTGACGGTGTTTGCAAATATATACAGTCCCAACGAGATTGTGTTCCCCACTTCACTTTCCATCCCTCTCACCTAATAATCGATGATGCAGCTATATAACGCAGTTTGTAAAAGAGCTTTAACACCTTGCGTTAATTCTTCCTTTCGGCTTTTTTTTCCTTTTACACAGACACGTACATTTATTTTTGGGAATTGTTTTCATTTTAAAAAGCTCAATTTTTTTAATACCGGGTCAAGGATTTTGTTTCTCAAACGAAGTCAAGCGAAAAACGTCAAAACTCAACGGTTTAGGATTTCTTGAAATTTCCATTTTTTCTTCTTTTCTACACTTCTGAACACAACTGAAAACTTAAATGATACAAAAGAAAGATAAGTTAACTAACAAAACCGTTTGGGCCATTTACCATAACGAAAACACGAGACAAGTTCCAAAAACTTTTGCGATTTTTTTTTTTTTTTGTAAAATATATAAAAAAAAAACAATACAGGTTAACAGAAAACTTCAATAAATTTACTGCAATCGCGATCTAAATAACGGATTCATATAACATCAAATAATATCGTTTTTCCTCAGGATTCTGGCTTTGTGCTAATACACCCTTAACAATTTTCTTCCTATAACTTCTCACTGGAAACTGGAACTCCTTTCTCGCCTGACAGCTTTATTCCGACATCTTGGATTTTCTTCCACTAATTGTCAGAAGTGTCATCTTCGGTGGTAAGTGGATAAATTTGCACAATTTTATTAAAAACCTTTTTTTAATAAATTTAATCTTATTAGATAATTTTAGTTGTAATAAATTGGTAATTCCTGATTCATAAACATGTATTAAAATTTGGTGAAAGCATAATAGACAAACTGATTTCATTCTGTTCTATGATCTCTGCTTCCAAACTTACATAACATCCAGTGATTGTCTCAGAAAAAAATGAGCAAATCTGCTCAAAAGCATTATTTAAATATATTAAATTTCCTTTTAATCAATTTCCCGACATTTATTCTTGTTGTGTAACTCGGTAGAAGCATTTTTATTTTAGTGTATTTAAAAATTTCACACTACCTTACATAACCTCAATCGAACTTAAAATTATATGTTTTTCCACAGATTCGTGAAAACCCATTTTCTTTGCGCCATGGCATCAAAACGTATTGTCCAATCGTCGGTCAACTGGGCTGCTCTAGCCGAGCGTGTACCCCCAAACCAGAAGGCCAGCTTCCAGTCCTTCAAAACCAAATCGGACATGTACATCCGTGCAGTAATGGCCAATCCCGAGAATCCACCCAAAATCGATTGGGCTCAGTACAAAAAACTCATCCCAATTCCCGGTTTGGTTGATAAATTTCAAAAGCAATATGAAGCTTTGAAAATCCCATATCCAACTGAAAATGTCTCCGCCCAGGTTGAAGCTCAGGCCAAAGAAACTAAGGCGGAAATTGATGCTTTCAAAAAGGCATCCAACAGTCGCATTACTACTTACCAAAAGGATATCGAACACTTGAAGTCTCTGCTGCCATACGAACAGATGACCATGGAGGACTATCGTGATGCATTCCCCGAAGAAGCTTTGGACCCCATCAATCGTCCAACATTCTGGCCTCATCTTCCAGAAGATCAAATTGGTCATGTCGACAAGAATGCCCCACCACCAGAAGCCCATTAATGTGCTATCCATTGCCATGCGGCTGAATGCAGAGGAAGTCGGAGTAACGATAATATTAACTGTTTTTCCCAAAATTAAGATGCAAAAATAAATTCAAGAAATAAACGAAAAGTTTACAAATTCCTTGGAGTTTGGTGTAAAAAAATATTTTTTTGTAGTTAAGGAAGTAGGGTGTGGATAGGATGTCGTCACAAGCATGAGCGGGGACTGCTTGGCTGTTTTCAAAAGTCTGAGGTGGTTCCTCTTCGCTCGTGCGAACTAAGTGCCCAGCCCACCGGAGTCTAGTGACCTTCATTTTTTACACCAAGTACATTTTACGGCCTTCTACGGTATTGTCTTCCCTCGCACATGGGGCTGGGGCCAACAATTCTTCGTAAGACTTTCCTCTCGCGGTTAAGAGGTCAGGGTGCCTTAGTAAGCACCCAAGGCCAAGTCTCGGATCCGTATTTGAGTACTGGTAATTCCATAGTTTTGTATAGCAGAAGCTAATTTTGATGGCAAAGTTTCTGTTGGATTTTACTTTTGACCAAAGGTTTGCACTTCAAATTCATGCACCACTACCCAGATTATTGGACCAACGCATTCATTGATACGCAGCCCCAGGTTTTGTGCCGCCTACTCGGGCTCCTTGCTGAATTCCTTCTTTTGTGACGATAGTCTTTGTGTACGTGCAAGACTAACTGATTGTTTTCTGAAACACTAATTCCTTATTGAATCCTGTTAGTTGGTTGTTAAAATACCAAGACAATTACGGCCTGGGAAAGAAATCTGAAAGGAAAATTATCAGCCGCTTAATGCATACATCGTGGGATGCAGGAGTTTGTGACTCCTACCAAAAAAGCCGAAGGACGAAATAAAGTTTTATCCATTATAATATAATTCAACATAAATTGGTCAAATCACTCCTCACGTAAATGTTTTTTCTAAAATAAGAAATAATATTCACTTCTTTCCCCGTGATTTAGTGGTTAGTGTGTTGAATGCTAAGCGAAACGGCCTGGGTTCGAATCCCGCTCATAGCCACCTTCTTTTTCGGGGTACTGCCATTGTATATAGACTGCCTATAGTACTATCATGAGACAGTTTATATACAATGGGTACTGCCTCTTGCGAGGAACTGACAAAACCTCCAAGAGCATGATACACAGAAATACAAGGTATGCTCACTAGACGCATACAAATCGCCATCTTGATATTTTATGACGTCACATTCTTCTTTTATTATTATTTTATTTGTTAAGTTTAAGAACAAAAATCAGAAGAATGTGACGTCACAGCCAAAGTGGGCATACCTTGTATTTCTGTGTATCATGCTCCAAGAGTAAGTTTGGACTCGGCGGTAAACTGTAGGTCCCTTCCATTCTTGCAGATTAACAACACAAACACACAGGAATGGTTAAGAGTATAAGTCACTAGGCTTGGCTCCTTAAGGAGCTGTCGCGCCAATAAATGTATTTATATGACTCGTTTCTGATTCAATAACAACAACCAATCTTTCAACTCGTAACTATATATATTTATTAATAACTATTTAAAGAATTAAGAAGATACTACTTTTAACACACACTTTTCTTATGTGACCTTTTACGTCAACTATTCAAAGGATAGTGATCGTTGAGAGATCAAAACTAAAACTACTCTGATAGCCCATCTATCTCTAGCCGTCTCTTCTTTTGTCGTATGGTCATCCCTTGTTCTGGCTGTTGTTGGTCGTTGCCAGGTAATCTCGTTACATTTATTTATTTATTCACTTCTTTTACACTGTCTCCTCTTGTTTTAGTTGCCTTTCAGTAATTTATTATTATTCATTATATGAGTTTTTTTTTATAAATGAATTTAAATCATTAAGCTTTAAACGGCCAACAAAAACTGTTATAATAGGAAGCCATTTTTATTTCAATACTCATTCCAATTTTCCAGCATTTCCAATTCTTTCCAATCTGCTTTTATTTTGTGAAACGCACTTGGCTCGCACTCGTCTAAACGCCCAAACGAAACAGTCGCATGTTTACCGTTCTTTGCTTTCTTTTGTGGAATATTTACGGGCGCGATGGATGAAAAATAATTTCCAAATTCAAAATTATGTTAACTTTATTGATTGTTCAAGCTTGTTTACTACCTAAATCGTTAATAATTCGCAATATTCGTTGTTTCTTTACCAAGTTAACAGTTTTCAGTGTAATTCATGCTGCTTCGACAAAGTTCTTCAACCCACCCCCTCTGTACATATATGCATAAAATGTAAAATCGAAATCATTATTCCTGGAATTTGGTAAGCAAATCATTTTGTTTTTCTAAAAATGAAATATGCAAGTGATAAGCTTATAGTTCCATGACATGGACGAGTGAGTTACTGAGTTGATAATTAATTTCTTATCAATAGTGGGCGACAAATTAAATAAAATTCAACATGTAAATACAAGTGAAAGTGAATTTTATAAAAAAACCGATTTATACCGTTTGGTTTGTTTTGTTTACGTTCCAGCTTTGTATATGAAACCTATAGTAGTATCATGAGGCAGCTTCTAGTTAAGCGAGGTAGAGCCGCAACGTCGCTGCAATGGCTTTTTCTGTCAACACGATATTCATTTGTATGGGTTTTGGAGAGTAGAAAGAAATATAGTGATGAAAGAGTAGGTTGTATGTTATATTTTCAGAAACGTATGAGTTAGAATGATTACAAGCATTTGCAGGAATAATGAATAATAAGTACGAGTGAAAGGTTCAAAAAGTGACACTAGACCATATGGTATGGCAGAGTAAGGGAAACAAAAATTAGTGGATTTCCCTTTGATTTTTCGTAAACAAACCAATATTGTGCGTCTTTAATTATTTTTTTGGATTTTGCATTTTTCAAGAAATTTTGTTATTTCTGTATTTTCTGTATTTCATATACCAAAATCAACTACCAATGTTGCCATATTCGGATTCGACTTTTTAAAGTTTTAATATATTTTGTTCAATTTTGAACGCTAGTTAAATATAAAACTGGTGCCAGTTGGTACTATGTTGTTGGTACAATGGTATTTTGGTACTAGATTTTTAGTTCTTAGTACTAGAATCTAGTACTATCGTATTATATTTGGTACTAGATTTAGTACTTAGTAGTGTATTTAGTACTATATTTTGTAGTAAGTAGTAGATTTAGTACTATATTTAGTAGTTAGTAGTATATTTAGTACTAGATTTTTTGACGTGATAAGTGAATATACTCTAAAGCAATAACATAGTTACAAACATATGCAAACAATGTGTTTTATTTGTAAAATAAGTAACTAGGTAGGTACTTCAACTTAAATTAAATTTTTGCAGACTTAAAAAAATTGATATAATAATCAAACATGGTAACCATTCAAAATTGTACACAAAAAAACCAAACCAAATATCAAATTTCAACAAAAATCGTTAAATAGGTAAATTTCATCCTGTTGCCGTATCTATAAAAAAAACCCTACCAAGAACAGTGTATTTTCAAGGCAGAAATGAAAACTCCTCACATATCTGTCTAAATAACTATATTTCATTCTCTCATTATCGCTTATTTTAAGAAAATGGTAATGAAATAACATGAAAAAGTGTTCATGGTTTGTTTCCTTCTGACTGCTATTACTTTTTGTCGTTCTGTCTTTTTCTAACATTGCATATGTGTTGAGTACATTTCCCCCACTAAAAGTCTACGTTGCGGTCTCCACTCAGAGAAAATCTTTAGGGAGATGTAGACGCACTAGATGGCGCTAGTTTTCGAACACTGATGGTAGTACTATAGGTTCTATATACAAGGGTTCCAGTGAATTTCCACTAATAAGCCAGTGCTGCCAAAAAAACAAATGTAAATTTACTACTTGAAAGAGAAAAGAAGTTTGTTTCATTTTTATTTGTTTATTTACAAAACATTTTATAAAAGTAAAATAAAATAAATTAAATTATTAAATACATTTTTTGTCACCGTGTTTCCATAGAAAACATATTAGGGAAAATACCATGCAACGATACAAATTTGCGCACTGTAGAAAATGTTTACTTTCGGCAAGCATTTGCACTGCACGAACGCCCCTTCAAAATAGTCGTGTAAAGCCGAAAACAGATGTGCAGTTGTTCTAACGCATAACTGCGCGCAGAATCGTAACTAATGATCAAAACAGATGTGCAGATAATTTCGTGCAGGAAAAATAATTACACAGGCTCTTATGGGGATGTAAACCCACAATTCTGCAGGGTTGTAGAATCTGCACGATGTCTTTATTTCTAAATTACATCCCTAGTTTCATTGCTGCCACAGCAACAAACGAAAAAAAATGTAAATAAAAGCTATCTGCCATTACTGATATATACCACACTTGTTATTTACAATTTTTTTTTTGTTGTGGCTGCAATGAAACTAGGCAGCCAATTTAGAAACAGACATGCCCTAAACTGATATGCAGCTGGGCTGCACGCATGACTGCATGCAGTCACGCACCTAAAACAGAAATGCATATTTTTTGACATTTATGTATTGCTGTATTAATGCCAAAATGCAGCGTTACCACAGGTCATAATTAAAAAGTTGCAAAAAATTGTTATACTGAAGAAAAAAAAAATCACTTAAAAATAATGTAAATAAAATCAATTTTGTGTGAATATTGAATTTAAGGAATACAAATTTCAACAAATCGGACAAAAAATTGATTTTTTTAAGTATGGAATTAATGTAAGTGAACGAAAAATATAATGGCGCAAAGTTATAGACAAATAAAGTCGACATTATCAAAAACTTAGTGTGAAACTAGCTGATGTTTTCATACAAATTTCAACCTAGTGTCACACTAAATAAGTATTAGTGTTAAATTAAATGACTATAAGTTTCCGCTAATATAACCATAAAAAGTATGATGAAGTATTTTCTTAAAAGTGGTAGCAAAACTGTCACTGAGGTAACGCTTATTAACAAGTGTGGTATATATCAGTAATGTTTGTTTTTGTGCCAACAACGAAACTAGGCATGAAATTTAGAAATAGAGACATCGTGCAGATTCTGCAACTCTGCAGAATTTTGTGTTTACATCCGGATAAGAGCCTGTGTAATTTTTTTTCTGCACGAAATTATCTGCACATCTGTTTTGACCATAAATGTGGGAAACACAGCGTTGCCAGAACGAAATCGTTAATGCTAGATCTATATATATATATATATAGTATAAGGTATGAATGAGAAAAAAGTTTTATGGCATTTTATAATAATGCCAAAACTTGTTGGCATTGCCTTTCTGTTTTGCTTTTTTAATGCTAAGATTGATTTTAAGTCTTTAATTTAATATGGGTAATACCTACCTAACAAATAATTTTCAAAATAATTTATTTGATACTACCTGACCCACCCAGCGTTACTTGGGTACACCACACATTTTCTGGATCCCAACAACAACGCCACATGTCGGGCCAACAGTGACTGAATACCACCAACGTAATCATATTAATACACAAACAAAATTTAATAAATATACATTTGGGGTCAGAATTTGCCCAAAAGCTTTCCCTTTTTTTATTTTAAAAACTATATATGATGTGATTTCTAGTCAAAACGTTCCATAAATAAGAATTTTCAAAAAACAGCCACCTCACCGCCATTTGAGGGTAGTTCAAATAGCCATAGTCATTGGTGGCGTTCAATGCGTCCACTAAAAGTCAGTGAAAGCGTCTCTGATTCGTCAATTGACATTTAGTCAAGTTAGTGAACATTTCTTGACTAATTGCATGCTTAGAAATGCAATCGGAAATCGTATAAGATTATTGGGCACCTTATAAATTTTCAGATTTTTAATTTAATTTACAGAATTATATAATTTTGTTAAAATAAACTGATGTTATTATGACGTATGGTCTATTTGAAGTTGACTAAACAACTGAACGTCAATCTGTCAATATATTGAAAGTCTCTCATAGTCTTCTGTCTCTTTCTTCATTAGACCGGTATTAAATGGCGCATGACTTTAAGAGTAACTTTTGTTTATTTTCTTTTGTACTTCTATTCGGACAAAAAAAAGTTGACAGTTTAAAATGCGGACTATTTAAATGTCGATTGAAAAGTTGCGGTAAAAATGTAGACTTTTCATTAAATAAATAAATAAATTTATTGGCGCGACAGCTCCTTAAGGAACCAAGGCCAAGACTTGCATTAAAAAAATAGGAAAAGGGGAATGCTCCCTTTTAATGTGTAAACTCAATCTTATTATTAACTAGCGGTACCCGGTGCGTGTTGCTAAGCCCAAGAAAAAAATGTATTTAATGTAAAATGTGAAATTTAATCCGTTTGGCGGCTAAGGAGTATATACCGGACATACATTTTTATAAAATGTATGGTGTTTATTTATGGTTGGAAACGATAAGTTGCGCTTTTGTTGAGATTGAGCAAATGTGTGTTATACCCGATCAACGCCGGGTGGGTCAACCAAACCTTCACAGGAACCATCCCTGGACTAAACTATATTTACTCTGAAAATTTCATAAAAATCCGTTGGGCGGCTAAGGAGGCTATACCGGACATACATAAAACATACATCCATTTTTATGTATATATATTTTATTAATAATTCAAAGTTATAAAATAAAAAAAAAAAAATTTTCTAAGTTCTCTATACAAAACATAATTATCTATATTCTAAGCGAAAAGCATGGCCTCAAGTCCCGTTCATAGCCACCTTCTTTTCTGCCTTTGCGAGGAACTGACCAAATCTCCAAGAGTAAACATTTGTCTCGAAAAAGTGCATTTCATGTAACCGTTCGGAATCGGCGGTAAATTGTAGGCCCATTCCAATCTTGCAGATTAACAACACACACAGGAATGGTTGAGAGTATAAGTCACTAGGCCCCTTAGGGAGCTTTCGCGCCAATAAATTTAAAATTACAACAAAATTACTTTTACTTTCAGATACCCATCGATATATTTAAATATATTTTTATTAATATTTTCTAAACGATAAACAAACCCATCAATTACTATTTTGTTTTTATATTTATTTCACTTATTAAGTAAAGTAACACTGAACTTCATTTTTCCTTTCATTAAATGACCAGTATTTACAGAAGATGTGGATATGATTAAACTAATACTAATAAACTGTGAGTCATCCGAAAGAATCACACTATTAGACAGACTTTATGCTATAATCAAGATGTTAAAATTATGAACGGTGGGCTCATTAGAACATCAGTAATTAGACCACTCAGCTGTTCCAAAAAGCATAAATAGATCGATGATTACCGATTCTTAAAAGAATACAGAGAGAGATTCCAAAGGTATCCTAAATATTGTTGGTTACTTTTCTTTCTAATGAGACATGTAAGGAACTGCTAAGTGTCTTTCTCTTTTATTTCGAATTTTGACAGATAGCCTTTGTCATGATACACAGAAATAAAGGGTCCGCCATCTAACGTTTTTTTTTTCAACTAGTGCTTATTTCGTGAATGGTAACACTTAGCTCATGTCTGATTTGACAGATAATTAGTTTTGTCCTTCCGCTGAACGAATATGGTTGTGTATACGCTTGAAATATTGCGACATTACTGCCTACGATCGACTTAGAGAAGATGCCGATTTTGCCAAAAAAATCATCTTTTCAGATGAAGCTCATTTTGATCTTGGCGGGTATGTAAACAAACAAAATTGTTGCATTTGGGGCACAGAAAACCCGCACGCATACATTGAAAAGCCGATACACCCAAAACGAGTCACTTTTGGTGCGGATTTTGGTCCAGAGGCATAATTGGGCCATTTTTCGGAAATGAGCAAGGAGTGGCCGTTACAGTCAATGGCGATCGTTATCGGGCCATGTTGAACGAATTTTTGTTCACAAAAATTGAAGAGGAGGATATTGGCAACATTTGGTTTCAACAGGACGGCGCTACGTGCCACACAGCCGAAGCTACACTCGATGTTGATGAAGCATTTTCAAAAAAAAAATATTTGGCGGACCCGTTACAAGGTATGCTCATTAGACGCATACAAATCGCCATCTTGATATTTTATGGTCGTTGCAAATTCTTCTGACAGAAAATTTCCATCCCATACCACAGCTATACTATTCTCATACAGGGCCCTAACTATTTTACTACTTATACTCATCCTATATAACTCGTAAAAGAGTGCTTCACGGGGTATAGAATCCAAGTCTGATTTGAAGTCTACAAATAGTGCGTAAATTTTTAATGTTTTGCTTGTATATTTGAGCAATATTGAGGAAGGTGAAGAATAATTTTCTCTGACGTCTGCTTGGAATTCATACAGTATATATCTATTTCTCTAATCCAGTCTGTAAGTAAGTAAGTAAAAAGCTTAGAAGCCGTGTTTAATAAAGGAAATTCCTCTATAATTGTCTGGATTCATAGGATCGCCTTTTTCATGAAGAAGGGGGTATATGATTGACTTTTTAAAACTTTGGAGAAAGTCTGCGCTCTCAAATAGAGAACAATTTTTTAAGAACTCGAAAGGAATTCCATCTTCGCCTGGTGCTTTATTGTTATTTACGTTGTTGATTACTTGAAGGATATCCGCAAGGTCAAATAATTGAACGAGAGGTTTGCGTATTGAATCATGCGTGATGTCTGTTGTGGGTTTAAAAGGGCTCTGAAGTGTGTATATAAATGCCGTGCTTGGAGATCTGATGCAATACAATTTTTACTTCCTTTTAAAAGTTTGACTGCTAAATAATGTATGCTAACAAATACATGCACACATAATTATCTACCTCATGTCAATTAACTAGTTAATGATGCAAACGAAATGAAATTTTTCTTCTTTGACTTTTCGATATTAGTTACCGGAAGTTATCATATAGCCGCCATCATTGACATTTATAGTTTCTTTCAATGACATTCAGAAAGTCAACGAAATCTAACGGTGATAAATGAATTAATAATGAATTCTTTCTCTTCAAACAATCCTCCCATTCCTGTCACTCCAAATCTGAAGCTTCAAAAGAAAAACATCAAAGTATTTCTTATCAAAATGTCAACTTCAATGACAGGATGAAAATACAACAGCTATTATTATTTCTTTTGTATCTGCATTGCACAACAATAGCAAAAGAATGGGTTATCATAGCCATCACTCTTGTCAATCAGCTTCTGCAAACAATCAAACTGTAATTAAAGTTGTCTTTAATTAACCAAATCAAGCAAGAGAACAAAACTGACGCAATATTGAACCGTTTGCCATCAAGACCTTCAGCCTTCACACTATCTCACTATCAACATAAAAAAAAAGATGATGCCACCAAAATATGCAATTTATTTGTCATCCAGGAACATTCTTAAACAATTATTATAGAAAACTGTGAGATTCCTGATATCAAAACAATTTTTTTTAAGACAGCTTAGTCACTATATTACCTTCTGCCTTTTTTAAGAGGAAATGTTGTCAATCTTTAATAACATTAAGAAATATGTTAAAGAGAGAAAAAAAAATTCGAAAACCGATTTTGATGAAATCGTAGTTTCTTCTCTGTTGTCTTGTTTCTCCGTCAAACACAACACCGGCGGATTGGACAAAACATCACAATAGACAGGTACAAATTTGAGGTAGTTAGGGACTTTGTGTACCTCGGATCCACTATAACATCTGATAACAACATCTCGTCAGAAATAAAGCGAAGAAAATACTTGCTTTATGGCGCCGAGAGACGGACTCTATTTAAAGATATCCTTAGTCGTTTCGAGCGTAAGATTCTTCGGAAGATTTTTGGCCCTACCTGCGTTAACGGGCTTTGGAGGAGAAGGTTCAACCAAGAACTATACGAGCTGTACAGCGACATTGACATGATGAAACCATCATGTTGTGCTATTATCTCAGGACAAGAATAGTAAGAAGGTTTTGGATTCACCTAAATCTTGAAAACAAAATTTATGGCAAAGTTTTGGGATCCGCATCCGAAATCCTGAGATCGTGACAGCAGTTATCAAAGCTTCTTGCGTTCGTTACAATTTTGTGAAAAAACGAGAAGGACTGCAGGTGGTATACGTTAAACTATGCAAGTATAGATGTAGATACAGAGGAAGGCTCTCCTCCTGCAGCCCCTAACCATAAACAAAAAAAAGATTTTTTTTACCTCCCGCCCCAGCAACAGAAACTGAAATCACTAGGCAACCCGACATGAAAATCAACATACGACTGGTTATAGACTTTTTTTGTAAAACGGCAACGATTTTTCAACCAGTAGCGTCATGTGCGTCGTCCCATTTGATTACACAGGTTATGACTCAAAGCAAACTAGTTGCCAACTCGCATCGCTATTCAGTTTTTTTCTAGTTGCTCCGTGTGCTTTGGGCCTTAGGGTTTCAATTTCGAACCTTTTGGGTGACTAGTGTTGATGCATATAAGTGACGAATTGCCACTTTCCAGTAAACGAAAGAATATGCTACAAGAAAACAAAATTAAATAAAATTGTTAATGAGAAAGGTATTACTGAGGTTTTTTATCCATACACTTTTGAATGTCTTTTCCCAATCCAGAGACTACCATTGCTGCTGAGAGCTACATATATGGTGACATCCGATAAGAAGTTTATGCTCTGTTCTATTTATATTTTCAGTACAGGCCTGAGGCCTTATGGAAGAGAGCTTTCAAACATACCGGTACCTGCTGTTGTTTTTGCATCGCACTCAACTTAAGAATTTTGACTGAAATAAAAAACTCAACCCCTGAGTTACATTGCACTTGTTTTTGTAATATTCCATAAACCCACGTACATTCCACCATGACCTGTCTGCTCCCCAGCTGTGAGAAGACTGATCGCCAATTTGTCTCTCGCTTATTGTGTTAACTTAAAAAAAACAGTGATTCAGAGCTACCATTCAGCGTTGATGGAAATTATAATCCCTTTTTCTTTAGTTTTTTCTAAGGAGCTTTTAGAATTGTAGCTTTCTTAGAGCTTTTGGGAGCATATATATTATAATGCCCACTACGGCAACAATATGAGAGCTTTGAAATGGAGATAGCTTACTATCATCCCTTTACTGGAAATATAAATTTAACAGAGTAGTAACAAATGCAAGAAGAACAGAATTTTTAGCAAAGCTGTGATGTGCTCACCTTGATTGTATTTAATTTTCTAAACGTGATCTGTCCTTTAATCATCCTTATTACGACAATCAGATAATTACTGCAGAGTTATTCAACTTCGTCCTTGTACAGGGACTTGATCTGCACCCTTATTGGATGAAATTAACCTACGAATTACAGCCACTCGATCCTATAAAGCGTTTTTGGCTCTAGAAATGTTGCAAGAATACTGAATATTTTATCGCCAAATCATCTTTTGGGATGAAGCGTATTTTGGTGAATCAAATTCGTCAACAAACACAATATGCTCGTAATAACTAGCTCTACTCCTTCATCTGATCTCTTCGCTTCCATTCGATCACAGCCCTACTCTACTGCACCTAGTGCGAGAATGTCTTGAGCATAAAGGAGCCGCCGCTAGTAGTTATCGATCTCGCACATTGACTTTTGACCCCGAACATATCACTATGTGATGTTGTTGTTTCAAATCCCGTTTATAAACAACTTTGTTGGAATAATACATAAAATTTGTAGTTGGGAATCCAGTGTTCGATGCAGACCGAGAAAGCGCCGAAGACTCTGCCTCTCGAACTTCGAAACCTCAGCCAAAATGGCCCGAAACACAATAAAATCCCTCCGATTATGGAAACTGATTTTTAATTTCCAGTCATGGCAGTATTACTGAACTTTGTCGAAGTCACGCTGTTAAACACTTCAACTTTTTGGGTCGTTCTATACACAAGAAGATCGCCAGCATTTTGTCTGAAAAAACCTTCCTACCCAATCACCGATCCACTTTTGCAAACAAGCTTTTTACCGTTGAGCATATATTAAAGAATATAGTCCAGCATAATTTAGCTTACGCAGAGTCTGGATAGATTAGCAATAACTGTGGCTTAGAAGACCTTTTTCAAATCGAGTTCTATAAGGCAAGTTATGGATTCGTGCAAAAAAAATTCTAACAATCAAAAATATTACGATGATAGAGAAGTCGAAAAAAGTGGGTCCGGAAATTCCGTCCGTCTGTCTGACTGTTCGCACCTCTACAGCCTAATCGGATGGACCGATTGCTTCAAACTTCGTATTAAGTATTTATTTGGCAGTATCTCAGGTTCATTTTTGCTCTAGGTCGAAAAATAACGGTACCTGCCATACAATCGTTAACAAAAAGTTTGATTTTCTCGAAAACGGCTCTAACGATTTTGATAAAACTTTTAAGGAGCTATTTTTTTCAATATTTCAATAAAAATTTGCTCACAGGATGTCATTTATAATTCAATCAATATTGCATTTCAAAATTTTCAAAAACTTTTTTTTCGATTTTTTTAAATTTTCTAAAAAAAATTGATTTTCGAAATATTTGGAAAACTGGTTGATCGAATTTTTTTTAAATAATTTTCCCAGATAAAAACTACATATTTTATTATAATGACTTACAAACAAAAAAAAATTAAATATTTTTTGAAGTCTTAAAAAAAACACTTTTAAAAAAAACTGGTCGAACGATTTTCCTCGTAGATATTTAGTTTTCAAATTTTATTGCATTCTTAGTTTTTTTTTCGAAAAAAATCTTAAACTTATTAAAAAACGGGCGCGACTGGGTCGCACGTACTTGCTTATGCGCCTAATTACATTGGAAAGCAAGATCTTTGACAGAAACAAGTAACATTTACGTTGAAAATAACACAATTTGAACTTATAAAAAGTATCAAAACCACAATACTTCGGTTTTTAGTAAAAATGAAGTACGCCATCACACGTCTTAAGTAACAAAGAATTTACGAAAAATGTATTTCGAAAATTGTAGGACCGGTTTTGATAAAATCCTGTTTTTTTATTTTTAGTTTTTTGAAATTTTTTTTATTTGAAATTTTGGTATGCAGTTTTTTAGAGTTTATTAATATACATGTGATTATAAAACTTAAAATATTTATTTTGATTAGTTTTTAAAATATTGATTTTTCGAAAAAAAAAACAAATCCAAAATTAATTTTTAATAGATAAAAAGTTATTAAAAATTTTGATATTCAGAATTAATTTTGCTACCTAGATCTTCTCAAATATAAAATTTGACAGAAATCCAAAGAGGCGTTACCGAGAAAGCCCAAAATTAAAAAAACCGTTATATGAAAGGTGCAGTTAATAGACTTATCCCGTAAATTTGGTTCTAATCAAATAATAGCCAATACCAATACAAAAATTCTCAAAAAACTTTATCAAAATCGTTGGAGCCGAAATCCTCTCCGGAAACAGAAAATAATGTCCAGAGAATTGAATATATCCGCCAGATCAATGTCAAGGCTGATCCGAAATGATCTTCATATGAGAGCCTATCGTCGATCAACGGGACATCTTTTAATTCCAAGCCTAAAAAAATTAGGCACGCGGGTAATGGCCACAAAAATATTTTATTTACGGATGAAAAAGTTTTTACTATTGAAGAAGTTGTTAATAAGCAGAATGACAAGATTTATGCGACGTCATCCATAGATGCAGAAAAAATTGTTCCAAGGGTTTAGCGCGGACATCACGTCGCGTCGCTTCTGTAATGGTTTGGTGAGGAGTTTCACATCAAGGTATCACATCAATGCATTTTTGTGAAAAAGGTGTGAAAACATCTGCAAAGGTGTATCAAAAGTATGTTCTCGAGAGTGTTGTTAAGACACTAACAAAACACTCTCTTCAACGGGAAAAGGTGGGTCTTCCAACAAGACTCTGCTCCGGCACACAAATTCAAAACCACACAAGAGTGGCTTAGGACAAATATTCCGGATTTTATTGAAGCTGCAGATTGGCCTTCAGGAAGTCCAGATTTGAATCCACTTGATTACAATTTGTGGTCTGAACTGGAGAATATGGCCTGTAAGACTCCTCATCGAAATTTGGACAGCCTTAAAATAACAGCAGTGTTATCAATACCTATCGAAACAGTGCGTGACGTTATAGACCAATGGCCACAACGTTTGAAAGCCTGCATTAAAGCTAAAGGCGTCCATTTTGAATAAAACTTTTTGTTTCTAGAAACTTATATTGTAACCTAATTAAAAAAAGAAATTTTAGGGTCGTGCATTTTATTTAATTTTTATTCGACGATGTGAGCCTACATATGAGCAAGTACATGCGATTTAGTCGTGCAATTTATATTTTTCTTGTTCCATTGAATATCAGAAACGAGAGTTGTGTTATATCTCGCTTCGATCCCAAGCTGATTATTCGTAATGATTTAGTTGTCTGGAGCCAACTTTTTAGTCAGAGATCTATGGACTATTTTCTCTAATACCTGAAAGAAGACTTATCCCCCGGAAATCGTCCTTTTTTTTCCTCAAAGAGAAGGTGTACCACAGCTGTTTTCAAATACCGCAACAGTGTCAAATAAATGTCAATGGCTCCTTGCTTCAAATGTCTCACCTGCAGATTTCCTCTTCTTAAATGAATCAAGGATGACCTTGAGTTCCACTATCATAAATAACAAAGGATTTGGCCCTGTTTGCTCGGCGATTATGGCGTTACCCAAGAGATGGCCATTAAAGCGGTATAGCTATTATATACTGTCATTTCGAAAGTAGAATTCTTGAAGTAAGGCTCTGTCCCTAGGTCGTGGATCATGCGAATGAGCATTCAACTTGTTAACTTGCCGCAAATCTGCTCACACTGTTCTCACTTTCTCCTGCGGATCTTCCATTATGGAGAAATCATCATCCAAGACGGCTTCTTCTGATTTTCTTTTTGTGCTGTCCTGTCAGGGGTACGTCACTGTTACCTAATATTTAATCTATTGTTCTCTGGAGATTATGACTATAAGAGTCTATACTTTTAATTGATCAAATGACTTCTTGATTGACGACTTCACTGTCCAGATCGTGCAAATTGATTAATTTTCTCTACAAGCTTTTAAGTCTTGATTATTCCATAGTCAAATGTTATTTTGTTCAAGTTCCGTCCGCAGGATTTTTAAAGATCTCCAAATTGTCGCATGCAAGGCTATCAAAAACCGGCAAATTGATATTAATTAAACTTTTTCTACTAAGATCCGTCGCCTGATGAATCAAACACATGTGTGTCTGGAAACTTGCGAAATAAAACAAAAACAAAAAACACTCCTCATCGCAAGAATCACAATATAGCGAATGAAATTGCATCAGATGCCCAACGCCCATCAGTGGCGGCAATTACTAGGTTACCTGATTTCAAGTCGGAAGCCAAGTCGTCTTCGTGTGCCATCAAAAGTTACAAAAACCCATAAAACTTCTCCATTTCAGCAAAAAATCACAACCAAAACAAAAAAAAAAATTATTCAAAATATTTCACCGGCTCTGCTGCATAAATCAATCTTCCCTGTCGAAACATCAAGTCCAAAACACCTGTCTAAAAAAAATAAATAAATAGCCATGATCAGTTCATGGAGCGTCGCGTCGCAGAGACCGAAAAGCTACCTGCAACATGTGTATCTTGTTAATGGAACAAAAGTTAAGAACCCCCCTCGGTGCTCCATTGTTTTGCTCCAGTTGTTTAAACCATGTTTCAATAGCACACCGCGTCTGACAACTCCCAACTTAGTAATCGTTTGGCCACCAATCAGTCTGGAGTTGCTCATTGAACCGCAAGCTTCAGCCAAGTTCACTGATTAAAATTAATGTGAAATTTATTTTTTTTTTTTTGGTTTTATGCAATTTTATTTTAATTTGTGGATCAAAGCGCCCGATTGGAGAGATTAGATAGAAAAGCTTGTTGATTAAATTTTGTATCTGTTTATTGCGTTTGACAATTAGATGAATTATAACAGTTGATATGTGTCTGTGCTTGTGTCTGGATTAAAGTGTGTTCTTTCTACAATTGGTGAGTTTTTTTTTATTGCATTTTTTTTTAAATAAAAACTGTTTTGAAGATTAAAAAAAATCGTGTTTGCACACCAGCAGCGCTTAAACATCTCTGTTTTGAAATAGATGGTGTGTCAAGGTACACGATACACACTGAGTGTTCGATTTCTTTTATGCAGCATGCCACAAGTCAAGGTGATTAAACGCTGGCAGGTTGGCTTACAAAAAGTTATACAAACATTGTACGTCATTGAGTTAACTTTAGAAGCACATTATATATCTCAACGTTTTTTATTGTGTTTATCTATGTCATTATACTTGGTGCTAATCTATAATTTTTTTTTTAGTATTTTGTGTAAACACTATTATTATTTGATTTCCTGTCAGAAATATTTTGACGTATGGACATTTCCTTTTTCGTTGAAGTTACATATTAAACTATTTCTTGTGTTATTATTAAAAATAAAAGGTTGTAGAAAATGCTTAGTCATTGTGATTATATTTTGTTTATGTTAGTTAAGCTGTTAACTACTTAAAATAATTAAGTTAAAAGTTCATGTCACACGTGAGCTGGTGATCATTGCGATACCGTTAATCGTTGGTTAAATTACAATTTCAATACGAAAATAAATTAGAATTTTGTAAATGCAGGGTGTTTCTTATGTGATGGGAATGATTTGTGCAACGATTAATTGACATGTTTAAGAAATATTTATATAGGTATATATATTTATACATATAATGTCCAGCCACAACTTCTGTTACAAGATTTCAAGAGCACATTGCTCATAACTTTCATTAGAAATAATATCATTAACTATTTTTTTGGAAACACGTGCACTTGCAACACTTGCAAGTAAAGAAAAAGAATGGAAACTAGTTTGGTTTCAGTTTTTGATCGGTTAATATGAAGTGGGGCGTCGAAGAAAATAGAGTCGCTTTATTCTCTATGCATATCTGTGGAAAAAAATTCAAAGGAAATTTCTGAAATTTTAAAATGAATCGTTATATCGAAAATGTTTATTTATCAAGCCATAAGTCGCTTTAATGAACTTGCAGAAGTAGATGAAGAAAACCAAGAAGTGGTACGTCCACGCGTCGCTCGAGCGAGTGGGAAAGTTAAAGCTATCTGTGAATGAATTCGAAGGAATCCTCTCCGAAAGTAGAAGATCATGTCCAGAGAATTGGATATATCCGTCAGTTCCTTTACATGGCTGATACAAGATGATCTGCATTAAAGCCTATCGGTGATCTCAACAGGACATCTTTTAACTCGTAAACTGAAAAAAAAAATAAATTGCACGACTGCATCGCAATTACTTACTCATATGTGCGGTCACATTGTAGAATAAAATAAGAAATAATAAATAAATAATATATTAAATTTAAGAAAATTAAAGTTAACATCAAAGCTTTTATTCGATTTTTGGGACTTTTGACTGTTCGAATAAAGTACGTAAAGTTGTATTGAGTGAAATAATTTAAACCCCATTTATTTTATTTAAGAAATGTAAAAAAATATGATTTTTTTTTTCAAAAAAAAAAAAACGTTTTTTAAACAACTTTTTTTTTTTTAAATTAAAAAAAATAATTCAAGAATGCCAGCTTAAGCACAAAAATAACATACATTTAAAAACAAAATCTAAAAAAAATTCACCTACCCGTTTTCAAAATGTTGATTTTTCAAAAAAAAAATTTTTAAATATTATTAAAAATACAAAAAAAGTTTTCGAAAAAATATTAATGCGAAATTACTCAGGCGACCTACATCTTCTTGAATATCAATTATGATATTAATCGGATTACCAGTTTTCGAGAAAGTCGAAGAAAAAAACCGGTCCTATGGGAGGTACCGTTTTTAGCCCACCATATTAATTTTTTTTCACCAAAACATAACCTACACCTACAATAGTACACTGATTTTTTTTTATAAAAATTCTTAGAGCCGTTTCTGAGAAAAAAAAGCTTTTACGTAACGGTTATATGACAGGTGCCGTTAATATTTGAGCTAAAAAAAAACTTTCAAAACTCCTCTGTAGAATGTCAAAATAAGTTCTAAATTTAAAGACGATTGGCCCAACCGTTTAGGCTACAGTCCAAAATACATAATAACTCAATAACTCAAATATGTTACACCATCATCGTAATGCCATGTTTGATTGTTATCTCAAAAATTTTAATCTGCACGAATGCATAACTTGCATTATAGTACCTATAATCGCAAGTAAAAAAGTCATTAATTAAAAGCCAAAGAAAGGTCGAACATTTTGCAGTTTCCCCTCCCCCCCCATTTTTACTTGCGATTTAGGTACTAAAATGCAAGTTATGGATTCGTGCAAAAAAAAATCTAACAATCAGACATGACATTACGATAATAGAGAAGTTGAAAAAAGTTGGTCCGGAAATTCCGTCCGTCTGTCTGTCTGTTCGCGCCTATACAGCCTAAACGGATGGGTCGATTTGCTTCAAACTTGGAATTTAGTATTTATTAGGTAGTATCTGGAGGTGTTTTTCATTTTTGCTCTAGGTGGAAAAATAACGGTTCCTGCCATACAATTTTGAACAAAAATTTTGATTTTCTCAAAAACGGCTCTAACGGTTTTGATAAAACTCTCAGGGTGCTAGTTTTTTACAATAATAAATCTTTCAGTTAGAATTAATTTTTCGAAATTTGTTCTATAACGGTACGTCTCATAAAACCGGTTTTTTCAAATGCGGTTTTATCGTAAACTATTATCCCGATTTCAATTAAATTTTGCACACAGGAAGTCATTTATAATTCAATTAATATCGCATTTCAAAATTTTCAAAAAAAAATTTTTTTTTTTTTTTAAATTGGTTTTCGAAATATTTTGAAAATGGGTGGATTGAATTTTTTTAAATAATTTTCACAGATGAAAACTACAGATTGCCTTATAATGACATACTAGAAAAAAATTTAAAATATTTGTTCGAATAGTTTAAAAAAAACGACTTTTTAAAAAACTGGTCGAACGATTTTCAAAATTTTTTTTTGTTCGATAGACATTTAGTTTTCAAATTTTATTGCATACTTAGTTTTTCCAAAAAAAACTCTGAAACTAATTTAAAAAAAAATAAAGAATTTTCTAAAAAAAAATATTTTTTTATTTTAATAGACGTGTGGTTTTCAATCTGGCAATACTTTTTTCGGAGCTGGTCTTTTGGACAGCTGTCTCTTGATTTATGCTCGGCTTGGTTTGCGATTTCATAATGAATAGACTTACTCCTCAACAAAGTTTGCAAATTGTGCAAATTTATTACAAAAATAATGGTTCGTTTCGGTGGAGCAGAGTATCGAAGAAGACCCAAACGAATCCATCCGCCATCGCGCTTGTTCAAGAATTGAAGCCAAACGCCCATCAAGGGCGTCACACGTTCGGTGAATGGGCCCAAAACGAAATGGCCACCGATCCCGATTTTCACAAAATTGGGAAAATTGGGCCTCGGCTGGAATTTATTCGAGCCAGCCACGGCGGCCACTTCCCCGAAATCATTTTTAGAACATAATGCAAACCCTTATCTTTATAATAAAGTTATATTCTTGGCCATAACATTAAACTATATGCGTTTTATTTCTTCTTGAAAACCGCACGTCTAAAAAAATCACCCTTAATATACATACATATGCAGCCATTAAGCAATTATCTAGAATAAGAACTAGTTCATGCGACCCAGTCGTGCATTTTATTTAAATTTTATTGGACGATGTGACCGCACATATGAGCAAGTACGTGCGATCTAGTCCAAAACCTGAGAAAATGTTAATTTACCATCCCTATACATTATCCCAAGGTTTCTTCTGTTATACTCAAGTTATGATCAACTGTCAATGTTAATATACCAACCCTAAACATTATCCCAAATTATCATTAAGTTCCGACCTTTGTCGACCTAAAACTACCTGTTGATTGGACTATATACAGCCCCAGGTTTTGTGACGCCACCTGCTCGATCTAGATGAAGGAATAAAATACAGGTTTTTGACGATTTCGTCTGCGTAATTTATCTTAAGTCGAAAACATAAAATCCTATTTTCTAAAAATAGAGGTTCAGACTTTCATTACGACTTGAACATAATAGAGGCTGGATTCAAAGATCTTTTTGGCTGGATCATTGTTGTTTATTCACTTGATTTGGCGAAGCCATTATAGTCGTCGAGTTTCGTCTCTAACGATTTCGATGAGAATTTGTGTAAGTATTTTTATCGGCTTGGTTTACTAATTTATTGGATTTCTAACAAATTGCATATTTGAAAAGATCTATGAACATATAAATTGTCAAATATTTTCTACCTACATCGCTTCTCATGAGATCAGCGAAATCAAGCATCGTTGCGCGTAGTTAGTAGAATGATGGGGAACCGTCCAAAAAACAACTGCGTGCTGTTGAAATGTGTTTTCTGTTTTCGTTCTCTTTCTATCTTCTGTTCTGTCCTGTATCAATGTCGTCTTGTGTGTTGTCTTGTAATTGTCTGGGCCAAAACAGATGGGCCGAAAGTATGATTTTCTCTAAAATTTCTCTAACGATTTTAATAAAACTTTCAGGGTGCTATTTTTTTACAACAATACATCTTTCAGTTAGAATGAATTTTTCGAAATTTGTTCTATAACGGTACCCCCATAGGACGGCTTTTTCCGACTTTCTCGAGAACGATTACAATCAAATTTGATATTCAGGAAGAAGCAGAAAGCCAAACCAATTCGGCAAACAAATATTTTCGAATAACTTTTTTTGTATTTTTAATAATTTTTTTAAATATTTTGAAAACGGGTAGGTATTTGATTTTTTTTTGGTTTTGTTTTAAAATGTAAGTAATTTTTGTATTTAAGCTTGCATTTTTGAATAATTTATTTAAATAAAAAAAAAAGTTTTTTAAATAAAAACCACCGTTTACGATTTAAAAAAAAATCACTTTTTCACATTTTATGAAGAAGTAAAATGGGGTTTAAATTTTTCCGCTGGAAACTACTTTACGTACTTTTTTCAAACATTCAAACTTTGAAATTCCTTTGATATTTTTCAAATTTTATGCGAAACTCTGTCCGCACATAAGAGCAAGTATGTGCGATCCAGTCGTTCAATTTATAATTTTTTTTATTTTTTCTTATTTCTACCGATGTAATGTTATACAACCTGCCTTAAAAACCTGAGTGAAATGCATCTAACTTTGACACATAAGAAGGCGATATCAATGATATCAATGAAACAAACCTTAGAACGTTAAATATTCAAGTCAGCCACCAACTATGGGTAGGGCGATATGCACTTGCAATTCTATCTTGAGCTACCTTCCAGACGAATGGCCTATTTCGATTTAAATTTGAATTAGAATCAGAAACTTATTGTTAATTCAATATATTGTTAACATTTAAACCGTTGTTCTTAGATATAAAAAAAATGTGATAAAGAATCTCACACCGATAAAATGACCCCATATTATATGACCAATTTGCACTATGACTGTGTTTAAAACTGATATTTCTTAACTAACAATTTGAAGACTGATTACCCATTTTATGACCAATATGTTCGATGAAAATAAGTACTTTCAAGTTAGACTGCAAATTCCATATTTTTATTTGTTTATAACGTTTGCAACAACAAAATGAAGTTGAAGTTAAAGGCAAACGTCGATAACGTTTCCAGAAAACTTGAGCTACTATTATAATAGTCTTTTAAAAAAAAAGGCTGTTACTCGGATAGAATGAAAGAAATGATTGTTTTACCTGCAGATAAAGGAAACTGTATAGTTATTCTTAATTCCAAAGAATATGATGCTAAAATATTTTCTCTGCTAAGTGATGAACTTACTTACAAAGAAGTAACGTATGATCCAACATAAAGAGTGCTTAAAAAAGTTCGACAAATTGTAAATGACAGTAAATTTGTTTTACAAAATCAGAATTTAATACCGTCATGTCCGCAAGCACCAAGAATTTACGGCCTTCCTAAGGTACATAAAGAAAATGTACCGTTAAGACCCATCGTCAGCCAAATAGATTCACCAACATACTTGTTGGCTAAAGAATTATCCTTTAAGCTTAAGCCACTTATTGAAAACTCAAACTCAATGGTAAGAAACTCGGAACATTTCGTGTCCATGATCAAAGACTTTTACATTAAACAAGATGAAATTATGGTTAGTTTTGATGTAACCTCCTTATTCATCAATGTTCCAATTGAAGAAACCCTCAATGTTATCAAATCGAAATTGTCTGATTCTCAAAACAACTCTAAGTTATTAGAGTTAATTGATATATGCCTTATATCAGGATATTTCATATACAATGGTTAATATTATTTACAAATTGGTTCATCTGTTGCACCAATAATTGCAGACATATGGATGCAACATTTTGAGGAATTGGCATTAGAAACATCCTTAACAAAACCAACAATTTGGATAAGGTACGTGGATGACACCTTCTGCGTACTCAAAGAGAATCAGGTAGAAAGTTTTCTGATTCATCTTAATTCTATCCACGAAAAAGTTAAATTTACAATGGAAAGAGAACAAGAAAACTCTTTGGCTTTCCTAGACGTTGAAGTCGTAAGAAAGCAAGATGGTTCGATCGGCCACACGGTGTTCCGGAAAGACACTCATACGTACAGATATATTTGTGACCCCGAACAGCTCAAGCAAGAGTTGAAGGATATAGACATTGCATTTGCAATGAAAAAAATGGCATAACTCCAAACAGAGAACCTGGAAACCCAAACCCAGCTCACAGAAACATTCGCTACCTCCAGCATTGGAAAAAAAGGACCTTTTTACCCTATATCAAAGGCATAATGGATGGAATTGGGCGAATCTTACGAAAATATAATGTTTAAACCATCTTTAAACCGTCAACTAAGGTTCGTTAATTTTCATCTCCAAAATCCTGGTGTGTACTCTGTTCCCTGTAGCTGTGGGTCTTCTTTTATTGGTGAAACGAAAAGAGGTATTAAAACGCGCTTAAACAAACATATCAAAGCTATCCAAAACAACGCTGTTACAAAATCGGCAATATGTGAACATCTGGCCTACAACGAAGATCACTTTATACGTTTTGATCAAGCAGGATCAATCGCAAATGAAAGATTTTATGTACCAAGAATCGTCAGAGAAGCAATTGAAATTAAGAAACATAAAAATTTCAATTAGAGATTCTAGCTTTAAATTATCGCCAACGTGGGATCCTCTCAT
This sequence comes from Platycheirus rosarum, assembly GCA_963971375.1. Classification (NCBI taxonomy): domain Eukaryota; kingdom Metazoa; phylum Arthropoda; class Insecta; order Diptera; family Syrphidae; genus Platycheirus; species Platycheirus rosarum. The sequence continues at coordinate 121,619,436 of OZ020509.1, read as the reverse complement.
AAGCAAAACCAAAGTAAAGCAAATCAAAACACCTATAGCCGATGTCGTGAGCTTTGCATGTGTCCAAAAATACATCGACTCAACGCAACAGCAACCTAGAACGAGTACACCACCACCACCCACAAGCAATCCAAGTGCATCAACATCTACGCACCGGTAGCTTGAGAGCGAGAGCTGAAAAACAATAACTTAGACAACTTCAATCAAACGTCAGACTCATCCCGTGACCACGAAGTATAAAACTTCTTCGATACGTCGTGTAGAAAGAAATTAGAAAATATTTCTTATAACGCGGTAAGTTCCGAAAATATCAAACTTTATCTTATTTCATTTTAGTTTAAAAGTAATTAATTTTTTGACGTGATAACTTCTTATAAATTGATGAGAGGCGACGAAATAACATGACTCATGCTGATATGACTAATGACTGATGCTAACCGCGATACTGTAGTTCCTTCGACCAAAATCGATCGCAAGTACCAGGCGAACATGAAAAAGAACAGGCGCAAATTCCTAAAATAATTCCACTGCAATATAAAAAAACAAGAGAAAAAAGAAATATTAAATAGGCGGAGTTTTGTTAAAGTAGAAAGTAGATGTAGATTTTAGGGTGCGTGTGTGTGGATTTAAGAGAGGGTTTGTGGGTGTGAGTTAATAGTTACGGGCTATATGTTGGTGTTGCTGCCATCAATGTTTTCTTATGACGTTATCAAGTAAAATTATTGTCCGTAATCCGACTTTACAGACAACCTTTTTTTATATTAATTTGTCAAAACAATGATTCAACAAAAAAATTTTTTTAATGATTATTAAACAAATATTTTTGTACAGAATTATTTTTGATTTTAATTACATTTTTGGAGTTTATATAGTTTAATCCAACTTTTTCCGATTTGACTTATAAATTGATTTTATATTTTTTTCTGATTCTGATAAAATCCTGTTTTTATTTAATTTTGTTTTTGATATATGCAGTTTTTTAGAGTTTGTTAATAAAAGGAGTAGAAAGCGGTCGTTGGTACTCTATGTGAACATTTTAAACAACAGATTCATTTCTATAAAATTCTGATTAAAAAACATCTTTTTTGATATTCATAAAACATAGAAACATAAACTTAAGTCAAAATCGTACCAGTGGTTAAAAAACTATTAAAAATTCATTTAACCAATCATTGGTCTTTAAAATGTACAAATTTCAAACTGGCAATGAAAACTTCTCTGGAATTTTAAATGTTGCACTCAAAAAAATATTTTGATACGAGCATGCTTATCAAATAAATTCAGTGAAAGCATCAGTGAAAGTATAACTAACCTTCTTGTTAAGAGCTGCATATCTTTTTTACTTCTTGATTTTTTCGAAGTTGGTTAACCCCTGAGGGGGTCGATGAATGCCGGTTAAAGTCTTGGCAGGGCCAAGGCAACAATTTCAAAATACCGGCTTCAAATGACAAACATGTCAAATTACGTGAATGAAATTTGTAGCGTAATCATTGTAAATGATTTACATATGTACATATAAAAAATGATAGTCAACAACTTTCTTTGGGAGTTTTTTTTTTTTTTTGGTTTGGCCCACACTATGTTTTGACTGCATTGAATGTTATTCGCGGTTGATTGAACTTTTATTTTTAATTTTTTTTTATTATTTTAATTGCATTCATCCGAAGACAGGTTGAATCATATGAACGAGTTTTTAATGTAAAAACACATTTAACATTTGTCAATTTAAATGTTCACCTTTGAGAAAACATCGAAAGTGATATGTCTGTATCTGTTATTGTTTATTCATCCTTAAGATGAACGATCTTCAACCAATTTTTGTTGAAAGTCAATACTTGAAACGATGATTCAACTAAAGCTTAGGGTAGTGCTAAATTTAAACAAAAATAATTCTATTCATTTCAGTCTAATTCATTAATTTTGATAATAAATTAAGGCTTTAAATAATGATACCGGCCAACTAAAACGATTTTTCTGGATCATTTTAAATGTATTTTTGTTTTGTACTAGCTTCAACTTCAACCTGCAACTTCGTCTGCATGGACTTCGGATTTAATGAGTTTTTTTATTTAAATTAAAACTCGTTAAAGAAAATTTTCAGATTTCTTCCCGGAAGAACAGTGCATTTTTTCGGAAGAAGCTTCTTGAGTAGTGTAGTGAATTCTTTAATTTATTCTTTTATCTACCGAACTTCACAAATTCATGGAGTCGTAGAAACATGGAAATGGAAGCATAATAAATAAATTGCACGACTGGATCGTCGAATAAAATTTAAAAAATAACATTAACGTACAAAAATAACACTTTCTGAATTTTAATTAAAATGCACGACAGGGTTGACTTGCTCTTTTGCTAGATAATTGCTTAGTAGCTGCATAATGTATGTTATATTAAAATAAAAAAAAATTGAAAACTAAATGTCTACCTAGGAAAAATGAATTGCACGACTGAATCGCACGTACTTGTACTTATGTGCGGTAACAGCTCGGAATAAAATTTGAAAAATATTAAGGAAACTTCAAAGTTTTTATTCGATTTTTCTGACTTTTGATTGTTTGAAAAAAGTATGTAAAAATAGTTTTCAGCGGAAAAATTTAAACGCCATTTTATTTCTTTAAAAAATGTGAAAAAGTGATATTTTTTTTCAAAATCGTAGGAACAGTTTTTAAATAAAACGATTTTATTTTAATAACTTTTTTCAAAAATTAAAAAAAAAAATAATTTAAGAAAGCAAACTTAAAACAAAATTAAAAAAAACTCCGTCTACGACAGATTTTTTTTCAATAAAAATTCTTGGATCCGTTTCCGAGAAAAATAAGCTTTTACTTAACGGTTATATGACAGGTACCGTTAATATTTGAGCTAAAAAAAATTAAAAAAAGTACTCTGTAGAATGTAAAAATAACCTTATGTTCCAAATTTGAAGACGATTAGCCAAACCGTTCAGGCTGTAGTTCAATAAATATATATCCATACAGACGGCTGGCAGACAGACAGAATTTTGCCAGTATGTTTCTCTATCATCGTAATGTCATGTCTGATTGTTAGAATTTTTTTTTAAGAATGCATAACTTGACTTATAGTCCCTATAAATCGCAAGTAAAAATATTGAAAATCGTTCGGCCAGTTATTTTTAGTCGTTTTTATGAAAAACTTTTCGAAAAAATATTTAAAATTTTTTTTAGTATGTCATTATAAGAAAATCTGTTGTTTTCATCTGGGAAAATTATTTAAAAAAAAATCAAAAAACAATTTTCTTAGAAAAATTTAAAAAAATCAAAAAAAGTCTTAAAGTCTTTGAAAGTTTTGAAATACAATATTAATTGAATTATAAATGACTTATTGTGTGCAAAATTCTATTGAAATCGGGATAGTGGTTTATGATAAAACCGCATTTCAAAAAACCGGTTACATGAAAGTTACCGTTATAAAACAAATTTCGAAAAATTCATTCCAACTGAAAGATGTATTTTTGTAAAAAATAGCACCCTGAACGTTTTATCAAAATCTTTAGAGCCGTTTTCGAGAAAATCTAACTTTGTAATGAAAATAAATGAAAATGAAGAACATATATGTTGTCCGACTGCAAAGCAGCACTTCAACTCCTCCTGGAGCATAGGGCAGCAACAAGATCATTAAATCTGTCCCGATTCGCCGCAACTGGCCTTAGAAGGATTGTCGTTAGATTTCCTCAGAGTATGGCCTATCCAACGCCACTTCCGTTGCATGATGTCGACATCCAATTTTTTCTGTCCGGTCCTATTCCATAGTTCTTCGTTCGATATCGTTTGCGGCCACCGGATCTTCAGAATGTACCACAGACAACAGTTAACGAAGGCTTGCAGCCTACTCGAGATGTTTGCAGAGCATTTCCATGTTTCTGAAGCATATAGCAGCACAGATTTAACGTTGGATTCGAAGAGTCTCAGTTTGGTGCGTAGCGATATTTTGCTGGAGTTCCACACAGGAGAAAGAATTCCAAATGCACTACGGGCTTTGTTTATTCTATTGTTAACATCCAGGTCAGTTGCGCAATCGAGTGCTATGAAACTACCCAGATAATTATACTGCATGACCTCTATGGGTCGCTGCCTTAGAATAAATTGTTGTGTGTTTTGGCCCGTGGTCATTATTTTTGTCTTATTTGCGTTGATCCTTAAGCCAGCCATTTCCCCATTTAGTTGCAGCGAATGACATATTTGATTTAACCCAGCCGTATTGTTTTCCATGAGACATATATCGTCAGCATTAGTCTAAGTGGCTAAGTTTGTCAAACAGACTCCAGTGGATACTATGTCTTTCAGTTGCATCCACCGTGGCAGTCAACAGATCGTCAATTGCCAGCAAAGACATAATTGGTGACAAGACATTTCCTTGTCTCACTCCTTTTAAAGAAACAAGTAACATTTACGTAGAAAAAGTAACATGGTCTGAACTTATAAAAAGTGTCAAAACGACAACACTTAACGGTTTTTAGTAAAAATGGAGTAAGCCAGCACACGTCTTATATAATAACGAAGTTTTGAAAAATGTATTTCGGAAATATTGCTCAAGGGTGAACTGATGAGCATTCCTTGAGAGACGAGTAATACAGCATTACGGGTGAAATTTTTAAGGGGAAGAATGCAGCTGGCTATACCTCGAGTGAAGTTTGTTTAAAAGGAACGGAAAAAGAAGGAAAGACATAAAACATTGCGTTAGTGTTTGAGAGGGGCAATTGTTTAGAAATAGTTCTATTTTCTATTAATCTTAAAGCTCTGTTTGGTATTCTATCTCGCAGGTGTAGCGTGTAGCGATGCTTGCGAAGCACCTGTCCAAAAGTGTGAGTTATACTCTAATTTTGGGCGTATAAACGCTTTATAAATTTTAGCCAGATCAGAAGGGGAAAAAACTTCTTGCATCTATACAAAAATCCTAAGCACTCTTGAGGGTTTTAAATATATGGTCGTTCTAAAGTAGGTCGTCGTTGACACACATACCGAGTATTGAAAGCTTTTCGATTTCTTCGGGGTATCTTTAGTTTTAACGACAGAAGACAGCATTGAGTTTTCGAAGCATTTATTTCTATTAACCCATTTGACAATGCTGTATAAATCGGGGTTTAATGAGCTAAACATATGGGTTCTTTGCAATTGTACGCCCGAAGTCGAAGCTGAGGGTAGAGTCGTCAGCAAAACAGTTCAGTGGATTAGAAGTAACAGACAAAAGATCATTTTTAAAAATGAGGAAAAGAGCCGGAGACATAACGGAACCCTGCGTACACCAGTATTTAATTTGTGAGAATCAGACTTGAAACCGTCTATTACAACTTGTAGCTCAGAAAAAAGCTTCTAATCCATCGAAATATGGTATCATCAAATCCTTGTAAAGTCTAGTTCCACTGTTCGGTGAGATATGCCATCAGATGCAGATCACCATTTTATGATTTAAATATTAATCATATTGTTGAACATCAAACAATCCAATACCGATATTTCAAGGCAATTAACTCTGAAGGCCTGTTTTATGAAATCATAAGAGTGAATTGGGAAACCATATACTCTCAACCATCAGTCGATGATCAAGTTTAATTTTTCACTGACAAAGTTAACTCTTTGTTCAACACTTGTGTACCGTCTAAAATATTTATTATAAGAAGTCGTGGATGTGGGTGGTTCAATCGCAAGATCGAACTACTAATTTCGAAAAGAAATGTTTTTTTCAGGAGATGGAAACGTTTTCGTATCTCGTTTTTACGTTTTACGATAACTACAAACGTCTTCGAAACCTAGTAATTAAGGAAATAAATTTATCCAAACGCTTGTATTACGGCACAATATTCAGCAACCTCTAATCCACCCAACTTTGGAAAAACATAAAAGCTTTAGGCATAACCAAAAAAACTAGCCTCAGTGTAGACTGTGATGCGAACGAACTTAACAAGTTGTTCGCTAATGCCTCCTTTTATAGCTCCAACGTTGGAAATGATCATTATCCTCGTTATGTTTCTACATCTGATCATTCAAATGAATTTAGTTTTTGTAGAGTCTATGAGAGCGACGTCATTAAAGCCGTTTTGGCAGTGAAGTCTGAGGCTATAGGTGTAGACGGCATGCATCCTAAATTTCTTAAAATTATCTTAACCCATATATTACAATTCCTATAACATACATTTTCAATTCCATCTTAACCACTTCCTCTTACCCCTAAATATGGAAAAGCTCGAAAGTTATTCCAGTTCCCAAGAACTCTACGTCTTATGCCACAGATTATCGCCCGATTTCGATTTTGCCATTCATTTCAAAGGCATTTGAAAAAATCATGTGTCAACAGATCAGTTCGTTTATATCCGATAATAAACTGCTATCGCCGATTCAAGCTGGCTTTAGGCGACAGCATAGTTGCGTGACAGCTCTTCTAAACGTAAACAAAAGTAGTAGATGATATTCGCGAGGAAATCGACAAAGAAAAAGTTTCCACGATGGTGATGCTAGATTTTTCAAAGGCCTTTGACTCTGCATCCCATCGCATTTTATTACAAAAACTGAGTAATGACTTCCATTTTGTAAGTACTGCGGTTGCCCTTATTAAAAATTATCTGTCCGGGAAGAATCAAGCTGTCTACATTAACTCTCAACTCTTTGACTTTCTCCCAACACATTCTGGTGTTCCACAAGGATCAATTCTTGGTCCTTTGCTTTTTTCGGTATTTATCAACGATCTTCCCGATGTTGTTAAGTTTTGTAAAGTACTTATGTATGCCGACGATGTACAAATGTACCTTAGTTACCCATGAGGTATGGTTGAGAATGCAACCTATCGTCTGAATTTAGATCTGGTTAGGGTATTCAAGTGGGGCGAGAAGAATCAGTTGCGACAAAACCCGAAAAAAAGCCAAGCCATTGTCATCGGTAAAAATGCAACTGACACCTCTTGTTTTCCTAGCATAGAACTAGGTAGTTCTACGCTTCCTTGTGCTACGGTAAAGAACTTGGGTATAACTTTTAACCAAACCTTCACTTGGCAAGATCACCTGTCGTGTGCTCTCGGAAAAACATATGGTGTAATTCGAGTTCTTAATATCACTGGTGGCTGCCTTCCTGTAAAAACTAAGATAACACTTGCTAAAACACTCGGAACCGCCGATCTATCCTGAATCAGCCCTCGACTATCAAGGTATAGGAAAGCCTCGTGCGGGATAAAACCACTCGAACGTGTGCTTTCAAAATATTCATCTTGGTGGTAGTAAACCCCGAAGATTTGTCCATTAGTTGAGATCATCGCCCCTGCAATGTGTCCGCGAATGAGCTTAATTAAAAAATTATTTATCCTGTTTATATTGGCCCCGTTGTATAGAACCTCGTTGGAATAATAATGTTTGTACTCCGACTCTGGTGTTCTATAAAGTCTGAGACAGGTGCGAAGGCACTGTCTCTCGAACACCCGAATCTTTTCCATTAGAGATGGTGCAACGTTGAACCACACAATCATTGGCCTGATTAGGGCCATGTAGCAAATTACTTTCACCCTGCTATCAAGGCGGCTGCTATAAAACAACCGTCTTGTCAGGGCAAAAGCTCCCCTAGCCCTGGCCAGAGCAGCCTCTACATGTCGATTAAAATATAGATACTGATCCAACCAGATGCCAAGGTACTTTACTACACTTTTACTCGCCAGTGGATGTCCATGTGGCCCAGCGATCACTAGCTTGCGCCAGTTCTTTCTCGTATCCCTAGAGGCCCCAGACAAAGGGGTTCTAAACAGGATAGTTTCCAATCATTACAGTACTTTTGAATTTTATCGAAATCACGTTGCAAGAGAATTCTGATGACTTCAACTTTTGGACCTGTTCTGTACGCAATTAAATCATCGGCATACGCAATTGCATGAGGTAGACTCCCAATGAGATCGCTGGTGTAAATACTAAAGAGAATCGGCGAGTTCACCGCTCCCTGTTGCAGACCGTTTTTAATATCAAACGTTGTGGTAGATGTTACATTGCCACTCTTGACAACAAACTTATTTACTTATGCCCCATCTGGTTAGCTTCAGATAAAGACCTTCTAACTATACGGTGTCAAAAGCCTTCTCCAAATCAAGCAAACAGGCACCCGTGCATTGATTTTTAGCATTGTTCCATTGGACAGCAGATACTAACTTAGACGCTGCATGAATTGTGTCATGTCCCGCCTTAAAGCCGAACTGGGTGTCTGGAATTATATTTTTGTCCTCGGCCCACTTGGACAGAGCTCTATTGATAACTTTTTCGAATACCTTACTGATACTCGGAAGAAGACTTATCGACCGGAGATTTGCCAGATTGGAATAGTCCTTTCCCTTTTTGGGGAGAGGATGTACAACTGCTGCCTTCCAACTCACTGGATAATATGCATTATTCAGCAAGTTGTTGAACAGTGTTGTGTATATGTTTATTGCTTCCTCGGGGAGATGTCGTAGTACAACATTTGGTATACCATCGCCTCCTGCTGACTTCTTTTTCTTTAATGATGCGAAGATTATTTGTAGTTCGACCTTCGAGATGAGCAGGGAACTTGGCCCGGAAAAAATCTGTATTCATGTAAAAATGTACATTCTCGGGTACAGGGGGGCACCACTGCTTGGTGTGGGTACGTAGAGCGATGAGCGTTGGAAGATGGTTATTTTAATGCTTCGGACTTGCTGATATTAGGTCTGAATTTTGCTCAGCATAGAACCAACTTTGGTTTGAACGAACCCCTCACATTTTTGAGTAAGCTTGGAAATACTAATGTCAGTAAATTAAAATCAAACACCTCCTCAAACTTCTTCAGAACACATCCGATTGTGTTCTGCGTAACCTTTGCCCAAAAAGTCATACCTCAAACGCAATCTGATTAACAATCGGATATTTCTTGTTTCGCAACATATGAAAGGGTAAATGCCCCCCCTTAAGGACTGAATGTTTAAGTTTGAAACCCGTACATTCTTATCTTCATAAAAAAATCTATACATGTAAGAACATCATACAACTTATCTAGGTTCAATTAATACGTGTTTATTGTTTTATTTAAGCATTAATGACTCATGTCATAAATGATAAAAAAATAATTAATCAGCTATTCATCTCGAACTCATTATTTTGACATAATAGCTTACAAGAAATTTAGGTCGATGTTCAACCAGATGATTTTTCTTTCTTGATATCAGATAAGATTGCAAAAAAGGTTATTTTTATATCTGCTTTTGTGTGCTTGTTTTTACAACGTCATTAAAGACATAGTTTAATCGGGACATTCAATGAATTTTTTAACACTGAATTAAACTAGAAAAAATAAACCCTTCTAAATTTATTCACTTTTAATCTGTTTTTTTTTTTTTTTTTTATTACGATTAACAATTTAAACGAACTCTGGACTTGGAACAATATCAATTAGTCGGCAAAACAATCATGTGACAACTTGGGAATTCCATTTTGGATTAAATCATCCCTAATTTTGTATTAAATGTTTTATTATTTTCTCTTCATTTACCAATAAAACAGTTCAAAACCCCCAAACCATTTAAATTGAAATTAATTCTAACATTAGAATTGATTCTTCCAATTGAAATTAACAAAAAAAAAAAAAAAACGCCCAGAATAGAATAGACCGACCATCTATATTTATTATCGAATCGAACAAATCGTTCATTGAATTCTTCCACTTTCCGCAATTGGCGGCATAGACATGTGGTAGCACTTCTGCACGCATTGCACATCAAGGAAATACCCAAAGCATGTTTTTCAAAGCGAAACTTTCATCTTTTACCCTGAATCAGGGCCAATTTACTTTCTTCTTCGAGAGAGGTATTTGCTTCTGGCTCGCGAGTTTACATTTGATATGTCAGCAGTTGGCAGCCAGAGCACACAACCGACATGCTTCACAATACACATGCTTGTAGTGTACCTTTCGTTGTAGGGTGAACGAGGGTAAAACGACAATGAAAGTTATGGTATTGGCTTTACGCAATGTTTCATACGACAATCTATTTAAATTATTCGGCTAAATAAAAACGTCTTATACTTTGTTTCCACCAGAATGAATTCTCGGTTGGGCAAGATTTCGAAATGTTTTTCACTTCTTGTTGTGAGTATGAGAAAGAGAACAATCTGTTACGACTCCATTTTGCTATATTCAGCGATAAAAATTGTATTGCTAAATACTAGAACAGCAAAGGAACAAAGGTTAGTAAGCTGTCTTCATAAAAAAGATAACTTTAGATACGAAGATTACGCAAGGAAAATCGAAGAAATCTACGCTGCATAGATTATTTTATATCCTATGTGGATGGGTGGAATAGAGAAAAGACCAAACAGTAATAGCGTTTTCGAGATCGAGTCTTTTAAAACTAGTGAAAAGAAATTCGTTTGAATAAGGGTTAGATAACTCTCGACCGACATTTCCTTTGGAAATAGGGTGATCAATGTGAGAACGAAAATTAAGATCCTTGTCGTGACATTACAGTATCACATTCAATGAAAACAACTACGAACGAAAATTTGTTAACTGCATCAAAGGATGACAGAATTTAAGTCTTCTTTCAGAAGGAAAGAGTCAAGATGGTGATATTATTAGTGTAGACTAATAGGTAAGATATATTACGATTGGTCAAAACAGATGTGCAGATAATTTCGTGCAGGAAACAAAAATTACACAGGCACCCAAAATTCTGCAGAGTTGCAGAATCTGCACGATGTCTCTATTTCTAATATTTCTCTAATTCTTATGTAGTTTGAATTTGTTTGTTGGAATTTTTATTCTCTAAATTCAATATTCACACAAGATTTTATTTACATTGGCGCAAAATTATAGACAGTTAAAGTCGACATTATCAAAAATTTAGTGTGAAACTAGTTCATACTTTCATAAAAATTCCAACCTAGTTTCACACTAAATATGTTTTAGTGTCGAGTTAAATGACTATAATTTTGCGCTATTATTTTTAAGTGACAATTTTTACTTGCGATTATAGGGACTATGAGGCAAGTTTAAGATTCGTGAATGTAAAAAATTGAGATAACAATGAAACATGACATTACGATCATAGAGAAGTCTAAAAAAGTGATCGACAATAAATGTCTGTCTGTCTGTATGCCTGTCTGTCTGTCTGTCAGCTTGTTATACAGCCTAAGCGGCTTAAGCGATTATCTTCAAATTTGGTGTGTTATTTTTTTGGCCATAGGGGAAATTGAAATTTTATTTTAGGCCTAAAAATAACGGTACCTGCCATATGACCGGAAAAGCTTATTTTTCTCGAAAACGGCTCAAACGATTTTGATGAAATTTTTTTTGTTGGTATTGGCTATCATTTTTTTGGCTTTCTCGGTAACGGCTATTTGGATTTCTGTCAAATTTTATATTTGAGAAGATCTAAGTAGCTAATTTAATTCTGCATATAAACATTTTTAATAACTTTTTTTCTAATTAAAATTAATTTTTGATTTTTTTTTTTTTTGAAAAATCTATATTTTTAAAAGTAATCAAAAAAATATTTTAAATTTAAAAATAACACGTATATTAATAAATTCTTAAAAACTGCATACCATAATTTAAAAAAAATTGTTTTCAAAAAACTAAAAATAAAAAGCAGGATTTTATCAAAACCGGTTTTACAATTTTCGAAATACATTTTTCATAAATTCCTTGTTACTTAAGACGTGTGATGGCTTACTTCATTTTTACTAAAAACTGTTAAGTATTGTGGTTTTTAATATTTTTTTATAAGTTCAAACTGTGTTATTTTCACCGCAAATGTTACTTGTTTCTGTCAAAGATCTTGCTTTCCAATGTAATTAGGCACATAAGAGCAAGTACGTGCGATCCAGTCGTGCTATTTATTTTCTTTAGTATCACATTTTTTTGCAACTTTTTAATATTGTCCATGGTAACGCAGCATTTTGCCATTAATACAGCAATATATAAATGTCAAAAAGTATGCAAATCTGTTTTAGGTGCAGCTCTGCGCGCAGTTACGCGTGCAGAACAACTGCACATCTGTTTTCGGTTTTAACATCATTTATGCCAAAGACGAACAGAAGCGGGCCAAGATGGCTACCTTGTGGAACACCTGATGTTGCATATACGAAATCCTAAACAGAGCATATAAAAACCAAGCAAATTTTAATTTTAAGAATTGTTTAAAGCTTACAACGCATATTGGATTTTTTTTTAGCATTAAGGACTGAATAATTTGCTTTTTAAATAACACACGAACTTTGCTATAAAAGGAGTTTTCGTTTTTTAGTTCAGAGCAGAGTCTAACTTGTCTCTAAATAAAGATGTGTTACTTTTTTTAAAAGCCTTCAGAACTTAGAAATGGTGTTTCTTATCTTTTTTTAGTTCTGTTTAGAGCTTGCTCTGTGAGCTTAGAACAAAATCACAAAGTAAACGAATAAAATGCTGAACACAGCATTTCACAGACGTGCAATTAAAAGAAATCCTCAAAACAATTTGTTGGCATAAATTTAATTTTTTTAAATTCACCAAAATCTGTCAAATTCCGTCAAATTCCCGGACATCCCAGGGTTGTCGCAAGCTGTTTAGTTTTCTTGATGCTAGTGCCACTCATAGACAGTGGTAAGGGAGGCAAGTCATGCTTTAACGATGCAAGACAGCGTTGAGTTTTCGAAGCATTTAATTCTACGTGGTTTCTTATTTCCCATTGTACAACAGTGTCTAATAAATCAGAATTTAATGAGCTTACCATATTTTGCCGTTGCAGTTCCGCACTCGAAGATTAAGAATGTACATAAGTCTGGCTACAAATATGAAAAGCTAGGGGTTCAGTCGTCAGCGAAAAAATTTATTGGGTTAGAACTTGCAGACAGGAGATCATTTATGTTTTATAAAAATGAAAAAGAGAGTTGGGGACAAAACAGAGCCCTGGGGCACTCCAGCATTTATGTTGTGAGTTTCAGATTTGAACCCGTCCAATACAACTACAAAAGAATGGCTTGAAAGAAAGCTTCTATTTTCAACGAATGGATTCATCGATTTAAAAAAAAAAACAGATTTAGAAATGCTCATCAAGAAGGTACGTTCTGAGGAGCTAATTCCTGCCCAGATCACTATTATTTCACCTCAAAATCATCCTTGAAGACAAACTTTAGAAAATCTGTATTAATCTTTCCTCATTTGTTCGCAAACAACCGTCTGTAGAACTTTACTCCTATGTGTCGTCTGAGATAAGAACTTGCTTCAATACTATCCCGTTCAAAGTAAAGCCGTGTAACCCGAAGCGTTGGTGCTGCCCATTAAGCTGTGGACAAGATATTGGTCTGCGGCTCATTTATTTTGTTTGCTTTCTAAAGTTCAACAATCTATTATCACTTTCACTTGTGGGTTTTTGAAAATCTTGTCCGCGTCTCCCTAGCTAGGTCGACTCTCTACGAACCGTCTCGGCTGCCTCAATATGTATTTTTCCTGTTTCAACCGAAGCTCTTGCTCTTACCAATAGTACTATATGACTTATAAGTCACGAGTCACGGTTAATTCAGTTATTTTCTTCATTTATTATAACGGCATTTAAACAGAAACAAACGCATATACACAGCTGGTCGAAAAAATATGTGTGAAGAAAGAATTTGCTCTTAGATACGCGAACTGGAATGGACCTGAAGGACTTAAAAAATGGCGTAATATCCTGTGGAGCGACGAGACTAAAATAAATTTGTTTTCTTCGGACTCCGGGCGTAATGTAAGACGCCCAAAAGGAAAAGAATACCATCCCCGCTATACACAAAAAACAATCAAACACGGAGGTGGCAATATTATGGTGTGGGGATGTTTTTCCTGGTACGGTGTCGGTCCTATATTTCTCATTAAAACCATATTAACAAAATATGGGTATAGGGATATCTTGGAAAATGTCATGCTTCCATTTTCTGAAGAAAACATGCCCCTCCGATGGCATTTTCAACAGGATAACGATCCAAAACACACGGCGGGTCTCGTAAAAGATTGGTTCTAAGAGAAGGAAGTATCTCTTATCCCGTGGCCAAGTCAATCCCCTGACCATCAATCCCATTGAGAACTTGTGGAATGCACTCAAGCGAAAGTTAGGCGGGCAATATTTCACAAATGGAAACAAATTGTGGGAAGCCGTTCAAAGAGAATGGTATTCTATACCCAACCAGACATGCCAAAAATTGGCTGAATCAATGCCACACCGACTCCAAAAAGTTCAAGCTAACAATGGAGGATACTCTGGTTATTAGAGTAAGGTAATCGAAAATTTAGGTAGCCAACATTAAATGTTAATAAAATCAATATTTTTAATACTTTAGGAAGACGCGCCTATTTTATTGACCAGCTAAAATGCGTCAATCGACAGTTTCGGCCACTTTTTATGAAAATGTTCTATTAATTCAAGATCCTTTTAAAGTCTTTTATTTTCTTTGTTATTGAAGTTTTATTAAAAACATAAAAAATTATAATGCAACTGAAAAAATGTAAAAAAAAATTAACTAATAAAAAAATAAATAGTCACACCTATTTTTTTGACCAGCTGTGTATATAAATGGGGAGTCTGGTTGTTTGCATATTTCTCTTTTTTATTTTTTGACATAATTTCTCTCTTCTGTGTTCTTTTCAGTTATTCTCACTTACGCTCTTATGAATGAATAAACAATTAAAATAATAAAACTAAACAGAAATTAACAGATAGATATAAGGTAATTTCTGCAGATACGAATTGCGCGATTTTTTAATTTTTCCATGAGTGTATAACAAGCATACTGGAACGGATGGGGCAATCCGCGAACAGAATTAATAGTAGTTATATTGTCGTCAAGTTTCGTTCAATTTGTTTTATGAACTTAAAATGTGTTCCAAACAGTTTTGCGAATTTCTCAATTACTGTGGCGAATAGAGACAAAAAGTTTATAATCGATTTTAAAATATAGGGAAATATTAAATTAATTTAAGTCGTATGCGGTTGTTATACGAGAAATGCATTTTATCCATCTTGCAGCATATTACTCTTCTTAAATGAAATTAGCAAATGTTTTAAATTATCCATAACTTGTCTGATTTAAAAAATAAAATTCACCACAAACCCAATAAAAATTAAAATAATGAATTTACATAAAAATCAATTAAATCTTTCCGAAATCTCCTATACCCCAATGTCCTCTTCTCCCCTACCTGTTGCTACCATTTGTTGACATATTTTCTCAGTCTACTAATTGCATTAAATTGACCAGCCCGAAGAAAAAACGACTTCACACATCATCCGCAAACTAAACGCCAGCAGCGCCTCAACTCCAGCGGCAGAGAGCTCCTTCTTCCCGAGTTAAAAGGTTGACTTTTTTTTATTTACGTGTTAACTATATTAAAAAAGAGTATCGCTAACCAATTGAGACAAATTTAACCAGTTGACTCCTAGAGCGTGCATCTTGATAAACTTGATGATTTGTGTAATTTTTATCTCACCACTAGTGCGTCATCAATCGTGTGAGGTACACGATAATCGGACCAATTTATTTGTATCTCTGTCGGTGCGGCATTTGGAAAGTGTTGTCGGTGGTCTCGCCGGTCTCGGCTTAAATTGAACGAAGAGTGTCGTTAAAAAAATATTAAGTCTGATAAAAGCAATTAATTTTGAATTGTTATCGTTAGTTAGTTATCGATTGTATATTTTATTGTAAAAGCTTTGTCAGCACCGGATTAGCGGTAATTTACTATCTACTTGAGTTCAGTTCCAGCCGGCATACGGTGCGTATGAGTGATTTTTTTTTTCTGTTCTTCTACCAAGCATTTTTTTGTGAATGAATTTTTTTATATTTTTTTATTATTTTGATTTATATGATTGATTAAAAATACATTTTGAATTAAACTAATGTTTTACCTATATTTAAATTTAAATTTAACTGAACTAAGCAAATGGATTAGAAATTGCATAATGGTCGACTCCGTTGGTGATAAAACAAATATTTATGTAATTAGGAAGTGATTAAATTAAAGTGCAATTCAGTACATTGTTAATGGAAGTCATTCTTCTTCAATAAAGTACCAAATTAGCTAAAGGGTTTTTTTTATTTTTTTTATTTTATGGGTGTCAAAATCAATTAAAAGGCATTAACCATAATATCAGCGAGAAACAAATTATTTTGTGTTAAAGAAATATTGGTGATCGGTTGTGTACATGTGTACAAAAATTAATTATATAAAGTCGAAAGACATCACAAAATAATAACAAATTCTTCTTTAATGACCAAATACTAGTATGTGCTAATAACTATGGCAAAGGGGTCCCTCGTTAGGTTTTTTAAAAAACCTACTTAAAATGAAAAGAAAATTCTTACAACTTATAAATGATTTGAAAAGCAGTTATCCGTCCGTTGTTTTAGCTTAAATCAAGTTATTACTTCGAAGATGCAAGCAGATCTTCACCGCGTCTGATCTGGTTACAGTATACGCAGCGTACATATATTCGACCAAAACTCGAATATAATTCGCAAATTTGGCCAGGTGCTCCCATAACCTACTTGAGTTTTCTAGATAGAAATAAAAAAAAGCTTTGAAAATGATAGGCGACCGAACAATAACAGAAACATTTGCATCTCTCGAGCACAGATGTAATGTTTCATGTCTTTCATTACTTGTTCGTTATTTCTTTAAACAATGCTCTAGTCTCTAGTGAAATAGCCAGTTGAATTGCTTCCCTGAAACAATTTGACCACTTGCACTGAAAATAATGCTCATCGTCACCAGTTTACACCTGAGCCGAACTTCGGAAGTACTGTTAAGTATAGAGATTCTTTCTTTAGTCGCACGAATGTGGAATACTTTGCCACGCTCTGTTTTTCCCTCCCATTTTGATATGCAGAACTTTAAAACTAATGTGCATCGATATCTCCTCTTTTATCTCCCCTTATACCCTTAGTGCTCCTACGGTAAAAAAAAATTGTTGGCTGCTATTTCCGTAATTTTTTAACGTACTTAACTTAACGTCGCACGTACTTGCTCTTATGTTCCTGCCTAATCATATAGGAAGGCTTGATCTTTGAAAGAAATAGGTAACATTAACGTAGAAAAATAACACGGTTAGAACTTATAAAAAGTGTCAAAACCACAAAATTTAACGCCATTAAACGTCTTAATATAGAATAACGAATTTATGTGTAGGACGGATCTTATTCTTGGTTTAAAAAAAAAAATAATTTATTTATATACATCTGATATCTGAAAATTGATTTTTTTCAAAAAAAAAAAAAAAATCAAAAATTAATCATATGTAATTAGAAAAAAAAATTATTCAAAATTTTGATATGCTGAATTAATTTGGCTACTTAGATCTTCTCAAATATAAAATTTGACAGAAATACAATGAACCATTAGAAAGAAAGTTTGTATTAAAAAAAACGTATTATAAAAGGTACCGTTAATATATTTTTTCGGTATATTTGGTTTGATTAAAATGATACCCTACCAAAATACACTCAAAAATGTTCATCAAAATCGTTGGAGCTATTTTCGAGAAAAAGAGGCTTTCCCCTAACGGTTTTATGGCAGGTACCGGTATTTTTGTTAAAGTTGTTATTTGATGAATAGTGGGCTTGTTTTCTGAATACGATTTGTTGGTGAAAATCTCGACCGCGCTTTGATGGCAAGACTAACACAAAAATAAAGATATTAATCTCCCAAAAAGGTTTCCCTACTGAACGTGGTGCAATTACATACATATGTGCACCTTTTGCAATATCATGATGGTCTTGAATTTTTCATCTTAAATTGAAGAAAGATTTGTCTCCCAAACGCATATCCCACCTCCGAAAATCTCATCTTCTTCTGTTCTTTAAGCGACGTTTGTTATGATTGAGCCACAATCCACAACACTCCCAGTTAAATGCTTCACCCTAGTGCTCAACATGCACGCTATATTTTCCAGTCTCCAGTCGTGTCAAGCCAGGGATTTGTAACCACCCTTGCAGGAAAGTTTTTAGATGTTGAAGATTTTGAAAACCAACTCACCACCAAATTTAACGTCGTAAAAACGTTAAGGAAAACGCCGAAGAAGGTCGAGGTGTGCTTTTGGCTTTTTCTTAGCGAAACTCAATGGATTTTAAATGTGTCTTGGTTTAATTAATGTTCCAAAATTTTGTATTACCAGAATGATAAGGCATTTGTAGAATCCGAGAACATCTGGTACTGGCACTTAAAGTGCAGTTTGGCTTGGTTCCATGGCTGACCCGTTTTTTGCCGTTTCATCAGCCCTTTCATTTCCTTAAATGTCACAGTGCCCCGGGACCCATCGGAAGTTAAAAAGGTTTGTTTCTCTGATTTGCGACGATCATTGCCAAAGCGATCAATTACTTTGGACTTGGAGACGATTGACGACATAGCCTTGATTGCGACCTGGCTGTCTTTGAAAATATCATCAATATTATTGTTCTCCAGGTTAAAAGACAAAAGGTAGTTTGCGGCTTCGCCTACTGCGAGCACTTCTGCCAAGTTTGGCAGCTTTATAGATCACGTTATTGGTGGGTTTATCGAGAAGATACAAGACCCTACCCCTGCTTGCGTTTTAGAACCGTCTGTATAGACCGAGATATGATTCTCATTTATGACCCGGTTTTCATTCCAGCATTCTCTTGTAGGAAAGTCTTTTAGTGCCACCATGTTTAAATCTAAGTGCGGTACTATACTCGATTTGGGTATCTATGTCTTTATAATTTTCTATAATCTTATGACCATAATGGCCCTTATTACAGTTTTTGGTATGCCTTAATCTTAGGGCACTTTTGGCCGCAAGTTCCTTTGTGAAAAGGTCTATTGGGGCTAATTAGCGGAATGTTTCTAGGGCTGCGGTTTGAGTAGTTCTTAAGGCACTTGTAGTACCTTTACACGCTAGTCTTTGAATTTTTGTCATAGATTTGAGATTGCTTGCCTTGTCAAGAGCAGGTCACCAGCAGGGCAGCAGTTCGCACAGGGTGGGAATACACGCACAGGCTTATGACATTGAGACAATGTCGTCCGCGCAAGCCACTACTTTGACGCCGTTAAGATTTAGTTTGAAAAAAAATATCCCATTGACGACCAGTGACCAAAGCAGTAGAGATAGAAACCCACCCTGTGGGGTTCCTTTAAAAGTTATTGTTTGGAGTATACAGTCTATCCAGTCAGATATAGGATTAATGTTGACATAGTCGAGGGCTTGCCGAATAGCTTTGTATTCGACGTTATTAAAGGCCCCTTCAACGTCAACAAATGCCCCCAAAGTAAAATCTTTGAAATGGATTGATTCGTCAATAGTACCCACCGCCTCGTAGAGAGCTGTCTCCACAGATTTGCCCTTCATGTAAGCATGTTGGGCCTGCGAGAGAGCATTATCCCCTAATTTTAAGTGAATGTGGGTTTCAATTATTCTTTCTAATGTTTTTACTTGCGATTTATAGGAACTATAAGGCAAGTTATGCATTCGTAAAAAAAAATTCTAACAATCAAACATGACATTACGATGATAGAGAAGTCAAAAGAAGTGGGTCCGGAAATTCCGTCCATCTGTCTGTCTGACTGTCTGACTGTCTGTCTGTCCGATATCTACAGCCTAAACGGTTGGGCCGATTTGATTCAAACTTGGTATATAGTATTTTTAGAGTGCTCAACCCGACAGTTTTTGGAACTGGCATTCTAGCTCCAAAACTAACGGTACGTGTCATATAACTTTTAATGAAAAACTTATTTTTCTCGAAAAGGGCTCCTACGATTTTGATGAAACTTTCAGAATGATGTTTTCTATGCAAAATCTATCTTTTAATTTTAATGGATTTTTCAGAAAAAGTTTTATAACGGTACCTCCTATATGACCGGTTTCTTAAAATCAGACTTTATGCCAGTTGTTCAAATTTTTCCATACCAAAATGAAAATTAAACTGAAAAAAGTCCTTAATATCTTTTTATTAGAAAATTATATTACAAACAGTAAACAACAAGTGGAAAGATGATACACTAAAAACTGCAAAAGCTAACAATCCTACATATTTATGTGTTTATCCCTTTGTCGTGACGCATGTTCGTACGAGCTTCAAACCCCAACGATTCTAAAGAAGTTGCACGTCGAAAAAAACATTAAAATAAATTTTGTCAAAAAGACGCCTGCAATTAAAAAGGATTAGCACATAGGAGCAAGTATGTGCGATCCAGTCGTGCCTTTTATTAGAAGAAAGGATGATAGGCTTATTCGCCTTAAATCTTTTAGTTCAGTGTGACTAGGCTTGCCGGCTTTTGGAATGACTTCTCCAACTATTTGGAATATAAGTGATTTTTAAACAACCGCACCTTGTTAATGCTTATATTTTCAATAAACTCATTGTTCAACTACTTGAAAATTGACGAAATAAATTAAATTTCTTATATTTTACATAAAAAATCCTAGCATTTATAACAAAAAAAAAAATGTTTAATAAAATACTATCAGCTCAACTACTCTTGATTTTTTTTTCCAGATAAATAGAAAACTTTTCATATGCTGAACAGCTGCATTCAACTTAAAGTGCCTTCATCATCTTACTTGTTGTTTGTAATTAATGAAATCATCAAAACCAGTAGGAAGAATATGTTTTATTCGGTCTTATTAAGCTCTGATTTAAGTAGCTTGACCTCTCACTAATTGGAAAAATGCTTTATAATTTTTATATTTGTCATCAATTTTTTTAAAATATATCTTGCCTAACGACGTTGCAAAAGTGTTGAGACATGGAAAAGTTTTAAAAAAGATAAATGGTTTGTGCATTTCACGTAGGTTTTTTTTTTTTTTTTGTTCTAAAATGGATTTATCGTTCAGAGTAAACGGTGGCCAGAGCAATGAATGAATGGAGGTTTTGATTTTCAAGTTCTCGTTGCAAAAATGTAGCATCTTCAATTATTATGGCTTCATCGTTAGCAAATAATAAATTGATTCACTTTTGGATGCATCATCTTACACTCTTGTAAGATTCAAATAAAAAGCAAAGGACTCAAGATACTTTTCTGGTACATGCCAACTTTCATTGTGGGATCTATCAGATAATGTGCACTTTACCTTGTTTTGGCTTGCTCTTATTAACGTAATTTTTTTAGAGTTTAACTGTGATTTAGGGAATTTTTTCGTTGCAGCTTCTGAATAGTATAGCCTAGGAAACTATTCATTTAAAAGACCCCACAATAATGTTGCTATCTGTGAAGAATTTGGAAGATGTAGTCATTCACAAGAAGTTGATTTTCATTTATATTGACCAAACTTAAAAAAACATTTTTTTTGTTCTAGTAATCATTGCCTTGCCTCCGTTCTTCTGAGGCCATGCATCTTTGCAGTGTTGGTAATGTCCTTTTGCAGTTCCTAATAGTAAGCTCTTGTAAGCATTTTTTTTTCAAAATAGAGGGTTTTAGAAGAGTTAGACACATAATGTAAATACGTCCGACCAAGTCGTGATTCTTAAACTTAAAAACAATCCTTATTTGCCTAATCACATTGGAAGGCAAGATCATTAACGGAAACAAGTAACATGTATAACATAGAAAAATCACACGGTCTGAACCTATAAAAAAGGGCCAAAACCAAAACAACTAATGGTTTTTGGTAAAAATGGAGTACGCCATCACATGTCTTAAATATTAATGAATTTATGAAAAAAGTATTTCGAAAATTGTAGAACAGATTTTGATAAAATCCGGTTTTTTATTTTTATTAATTTTTTTTTTGAGATTTCGCGTTGCAGGTTTTTAGAGTTTATTAATAAACAGCTGATCATAAAATTTTAAATAATTTTTTTAATAGTTTTATAAATATTGAATTTTTGAAAAAAAAAATCAAAAATTAAATTATTCAAAATATTGGTATGCAGAATTAATTTTGCTTAATAGATCTTTTCAAATATAAAATTTTATTGAAATGAGTGGTTACCGAAAGTTAAAAAAAAACCGTTGTATGAAAGGTATCGTTAATAGACTTTTTCGTAAATTTGGTTTACTTAAAATTATATAAAAAAAAAAAAATAAATTTATTGGCGCGGCAGCTCCTTTATGAGCCAAGGCCTAGTAATTTATACTCGCAACCATTCCTGTGTGTGTGTTGTTAATCTGCAAGAATGGAAGGGACCTACAGTTTACCGCCGAGTCTGAATGACTACATGGGATGCCTGTGGAAACGATGACATTTCGAATGTTATTCTAAAGAAAATTGCCCCCAATTATTTGATATTCTTGCATATCTATTCAATTTAAGTATTTATAATGGAGTTTTCCCTGACAAACTGAAATGTGCTAATGTACTACCTCTCTTTAAGAAAGGAAATCGAAAAGAAAAAAAAACTACAGGGCCCATTTCCTTGCTTTCTTCACTTTCGAAAGTTTTTGAAAAAGCTATGAATGTATGCGTATCTGGTAAGAATTAATTTTTTTAGTCCAGTTTGGATTCAGAAAAGGTTGTTCCACTGAGGATTCTCTTTTAAAATGTTGCTCTTTTATTAACAAAAGTTTGGATGAAAGCAAGTTTTATGCTGGCCTCTTTGTTGATATTACAAAAGCTTTTGACACCGTTGTTCATGACATCCTTTTGGATAAAATATATGACGAAGGATTTCGTGGATTTATCCATAATTGGTTTGCTCCATATTTAAAGGACCATATACAAAGAGTTCATATTGGGGATTTCCTTAGTAACCCCCAGGTACTAAACGTTGGTGTTCGCCAAGGGTCCGTTTTGGGACCTATACTGTTTTTGGTATTTATAAACTCCCTGTTTTTCCTGCCTAATTGACTTCGCAGCGGCACATAACGTCACCATTGCAAGCACACGGTTTCCTCATCTCGATATACACAAAGGGACTTGGCGACACCCAGATCAAAGAACCGTCAATCAGATTGATCACGTTGCGATCGATACAAGACACGCCTCCAGTATCTTGGATGTTCGCACCTTCCGAGCAGCTAACATCGACTCGGATCACTACCTTGTTGCAGCAAAGGTAAGAATGCGAATAACCCGAACTCCACAACAACGGAGTAATACTGTGAGGAAGTATGACGTCGGAAAGCTGCAATCGCAAGAAACCGCCAGAACCTATGCCGATCGAATATCCCGTAACCTCTCAAGAAATCCAGTACCGCCAGCATCAAGTGCCGAAGATCAGTGGCAACACTGCCAACAAGCCATCAGAGATGCCGCAACTGATGTGCTAGGTTTCACCAGACCACCACCACGAAACCTCTGGTTTGATGACGAATGCAGGCAGGCCCATGCAGCCAAACAAGAGGCATATAAAGCGACGCTGCAAAGAAAGACGAGAGCTGCTCGCGAGCTTTACGAGCAGAAAAGACGGGAAGAACACCGGCTTCTCCAAAAGAAAAAAAGAGAGCATGAGAAGCGCGCGATCGAAGATATTGAGAGATGCTACTCCAGGAACAACGTGCGGAAGTTTTACCAACAGGTAAAAAGAACATGCCAAGGAAAAAAATCCCGCACAGAAGCCTGTAGAGATAGGAATGGAAACCTCGTAGTAGAGTCACAGTCGGTGCTGAGTACATGGAAGGACCATTTCTGCAGACTGTTAAACGGCGATGAAGGCCAAAATCCCGCTGTCAGGCAGAATGAATCATTCAACATGGATGATGACAGACAAAACTTCCGTCCACCTGACCAAAATGAAGTAAGGATAGCAATATCTAAACTAAAAAACAACAAAGCTGCTGGACCCGACGGATTACCCGCCGAACTTTTTAAAGCGGCCGGAGATGACCTGGTGGAGTGCATACACCAACTCATCTCTAAAGTTTGGTCAGAAGAAAGTATGCCTGATGAATGGAACCTCAGCATCGTTTGCCCGATTCACAATAAAGGAGACCCTCTAAACTGCGCCAACTATAGAGGAATAAGTCTCCTGAATATCGCCTACAAGATCCTCTCTGCCGTACTATGTGAACGCCTGAAACCTTTCGTCAGCAACCTGATTGGCCCCTATCAGTGTGGTTTCAGACCAGGAAAGTCCACAATCGATCAAATGTTCACGCTACGGCAGATCCTGGAAACCACCCAAGAATTCCAAATCGATACCCACCACCTCTTTATCGATTTTAAGGCCGCGTACGATAGCATTTATAGAGACGAGCTATACAGAGCCATGTCAGGTTTTGGCATTCCCACAAAACTCGTCCGACTGTGCAGGATGACGATGGAGAACTCTCGCTGCTCCGTCAAGGTTGGTTCCGACCTCACAGAAGCTTTTGACGTCAAAAAAGGATTCCGACAAGGTGATGCGCTATCGTGCGATTTCTTCAACTTAATACTTGAAAAAATTATAAGAAACTCGCAAGTCAATTGTAGTGGGACAATTTTTTTCAAGTCTGTGCAATTGCTAGCATACGCTGACGACATAGACATCATTGGCAGAACTCGGCGAGCTGTCACTGGAACGTTTGCTAGCATTGAAGCTGAAGCGGCTAAGATGGGACTAGCAGTCAATGAGGCCAAAACGAAGTACCTGCTGTCCACAAAAAGGGACACACAACACCGGCGGATTGGACAAAACATCACAATAGACAGGTACAACTTTGAGGTAGTTAGGGACTTTGTGTACCTCGGATCCGCTATAACATCTGACAACAACATCTCGTCAGAAATAAAGCGAAGAATTACTCTTGCCAATCGCTGTTTCTATGGGCTACGAAGGCAATTGAGTAGCAAAGCCCTCTCTCGAAAGACAAAGGAGACTCTTTATAAGACCCTAATCATCCCAGTCCTGCTCTATGGCGCCGAGGCATGGACTCTATCTAAAGCGGATGAAGATATCCTTAGTCGTTTCGAGCGTAAGATTCTTCGGAAGATTTTTGGCCCTATCTGCGTTAACGGGCTTTGGAGGAAAAGGTTCAACCAAGAACTATACGAGCTGTACAGCGACATTGACCTGGTCAAAAAAATACGCATATCACGTTTAAGGTGGCTAGGTCATGTAGAGCGAATGGACAACAATGCTCCGGCTCGCAGGATCTTCGATTCCATCCCAGAGGGTAGACGCAGTCAAGGAAGACCTCGCCTTAGGTGGCGCGCTCAAGTGGAGGACGACCTCAACCAACTTGGAGTGCAAAACTGGAGGCAGCTAGCCAAAGACCGAGTTGGCTGGAGAGGCATGTTGGTTGAGGCCCAGGTTCGTCCCGAACTGTAGCGCCACCTAAGTAAGTAAGTAAGTAAGTTTTTCCTGCCTTTTGCGGGTAAAGTCACGGCTTTTGCAGATGACCTTAGCATCGCATATGGTTCAACGAGCTTCCTGAATCTGTTAAGTGGACTTAATCATGGCATTCACTTGGTGAGAATATGGTTTGCAACACACAGGCTAATTGTAAGTAGGAAAACCAAACTAATATTTTTCAGTTTGAGATATGAACCACCTCATGGTGGTATTGATTTCCACTCTTATGATTGCCAGCGTTTCAACATTAATGATTGTGCTTGTACAGCAGCGTCCGGAAAAGTTTTTAACGAAAATGCCGCTTGTAGCTCGAATTGTTTTGAAATTAAAGTAGTTAAAAACTTTAAATACCTCGGTATCGGTACTACTGTCGACTAAAACATGAGTTGGACATAACATATATCGGACTTGAAGCGCTCTTCCGTTAGGTGTCTCCATCGCCTAAAAAAGTTTTTCTCTAAAAAGACACTTAAAACTGTTTACCATGGAATCTTCCATTTAAAATTACATTATGGAATTATTTGTTGGGGGGGGTGCATATCTGATCAATCTTAAGCCACTTCTCGTTTTACAAAAGTGTGCCATTAGAAGAATTTGTAATGCACATCGGCTCGTTCATACCATGGGTTTATTTAGGTCTTTGGATATACTTCCAATAAGACATTTGTTCTTTTTTAAAGTCTCTTATGCAAACTCCAATTTACTTGCGTAGCATAAATTGCCATGTTGTTGAAATTTCAGTTTTTCACACCACTCACTACAGAAATTCCTACCCAGTTGTATCTTGTAAACTTTTGAATCGTTTCCTCTTGAAATAAGAATATTAAGAAATCAAAATAAATTCATAAACAAAGTTAAAGCATTTTGATCACAACAACATCGAAGTTTTGCTCACCTACCTTGCATAAAAATGTTGTATCAAATAAGCTTGATCAATTATATAAATGTATTGGCTATTTAAGGAACTTGTAAAAAAAAATATGTCACCCCACAATTTGTTTTTCATTTTTATGAACACTATTTATCGCTTTTATAAGCAAAATAAAAAATGTCACTAACTTTCTCTATTGTATAATATGTAAACTTCCAATGTAAATTTACAATATTTGTATTTTTGTAAAAGAGAATAATGAACAATAAACAAAATAAAAAAAAACTTTTTCGAGACAAGTTTTACTTTTGGAGGTTTTGTCAGTTCCTCGCAAGAGGCAGTACCCTAGAAAAGAAGGTAGCTGTGAGTGGGATTCGAACGCAGGCTCTTCACTTAGCAGTCCAACACACTAGCCACTAAGCCACAGGGTACTACTTTCATAAAATAGTTATAATACCTACAAAAAAATTCAGAAAAATGTTCATCCAAATCGTTCGTTTTCGGGAAAAAATAGCTTTTCCTTAACGGTTATATGGTAGGTACCGTTATCTTTAGCCCTAAAAATAAAATTTGAAATTTCCCTCTGAGGAATGTCAAAAGAACCACACAAACCAAATTTGAAGGTAATCACGGCCTGTGATCGTCATTGCTAAAAATTACTGGTGTCATTGTAGTTTCTGCTCACCGTTAACGATCAACTGTTTGAGAGTTGTCACGTCGTGTGATAGTCATTATTTTGCACGTCATTGCCCTGACACAGAGGGCGGTGACGTGCTTAAGTCATTCGTGTGATAATCACTGTAGCTAGCCATGACACCATTACCTATGTCAGGGCACTGACGGTGGTAGGACCTATTTTACTGTCACGTCAGTGTCACGGCAATGACACATTACAAGGACCGTCTAATACTACATTCCTTGCATTTTGATTTGTGCATTGTAAAGCTGGTATTTACAATGCACAAATCAAAATGCAAGGAAGTATGTACATATGTAGTTACATATGTAAATATGTATTTAATTTTGTAATTTTTTTTTAATGATTTCCTTTTTGAAATCATTTTTTTAAGAATTATTTGTCAAAATATCACTATCGTATTGCTAACATTTTCTTTACTAATCTGGGTTAAATCTACAGAAGAAGTGCACCCAGAAAATCGCGTTCAGGTTTTGCAAAGCAAAGGCTTCACTCACTTTCCCTTTAGTTCAAAAGTATTTCTTACTTGTGTCTGCATTAGTTACATGTGTACATATATTTCTAATACGATTATAAGTCAAAGACCTATTTCGCATTCATTCACAATGGCTTTAAACTTTATTTTCAACCTTTTAGGGTATACCTTATGGCACTTCGTAAGTCGATAACATTTAACTACAGAGCACTTGACTTCCGGAAAACATTTTGCAATATTATATATGTACATATATAATGATATCATATACAACACAAACAGCAATTTATGAATGGGACTTAATTATAATTTGTTTTTGTTTTTTAGAGGAATAACCTATACAAAATCTGGAAAGCTTAATATGGGAAGCATAAGATGGCGAACTACTATGGCGTCAATGATATCGTTGATAACGGCTATTTGCTTGGGTGAGTGCTAATTGGTGTATATAAGGGTTTTCTAATTTTAATTGTATGATTTTATTTCAGTGTCTCGTGTAAGCAGTCAGGAACATCCATACTCTCTGTCCGTCTCCCAAAGGGACATTACAGTCCTTGTAAATGCCAAAGAAGAACTTGGAGTCATGCTTTAGTAAGTATAAGGTCGACTTGTAATGCAAAACGTTTATCTTAATCAAGCAGATATGAATTAGAAAATTAAAGTTCTGGTTGAGCGATGAAATTGTCGGGCTTTTAAACCAAGGCTCTTTTAATGACGTTTTGCCTGTATCTTCCTCCTTGAAAAAATAAGTCTTCAGATGTGATTGCCTAAGATATATTCAGCGTTTTTAGATGTGAAGGTTTATCACTTTCTTTAGTATCTAAACATACTTTCAAATTCCTTGATGTGGTCTGCGTTAATATCGGGGTTGGCAGCAACTTTACCTTGTCTTCTCTTGAGGCAAAGTTCAGCCGATGATATTCCAGTTGTCAACGAGTTGACGGCTACATTAACATGCACGCTGAGAAAATTTTGCGTCCCAACGCCGTTTTCTTTTAACTGATCCAATAGGGTTTAAAACTGGACTCCTTAGACATCTCCACTGTTGGTAATCCTTTATAATACCTACGTCGAATCGCTGATCAATGAATTTGTTCAACTAACTTATAAAATTGACTTTGTAAGCGTTTATATTCTATGATTTGGGGAACACGAAACTGTCCACTCTAAGCTACTCCAAGTCCACAATTACATTGAAATATGGGCCAATAAACGAGGAGCTATAGCGCCTCTTCAAAAAATTGAAGCCTTCACTTGTGTAGAAAACGTAATTGCCAATTAAACTTTAATTAAAAACTCCTCCTTAAAAACGATCCTCAAATCCCGGGCCACGTCAATCGAAGCCTTCTAAATCGAAGCGGGATATTTTTCTTTCAGAAGCATTGGCGGCAAAGGAACCATCTTATAAGGTGCTAAAGATTCATACCGTTATCAAAAACAGTGTGGATAATAAAAAAAATCGTTAAATTAAAACCATTTCAGCACTAACCAACATTGAAATTAAATTGCCCATCAAATCCTTGCCCAATGAAAGCTCTACGTATGTAAAAGATAACCACCCTGCCTGAATTCTTAATAGTCTTCAAATTAACACAAATTTAGTGAAATAAAAAAATATGCTACACCAGAAATTGTGTCCTAAGAATGCATAAGAAACTAATTAACGTTATCAAATCAAATAGAATCATTGACACAGATGGATCTCAGTTATTTAACTCATCTCTTTCATTTCATCCAGTCTTACGCCTACTTTTCATCAATGTCTTCCCCGGTCACAATAGGAAATTATGTCGCCAAACTTGCGGAACTTAAAAAAGCAGTGCAAATATCCAGAGGGAAAACCCTTATTTGCATGCAATCCAAATTTGCATAACGTACCATCCGGGACTCACAAGACAACAATGTATTATCTTATTCAGCTTATATATATATATATTGTGTTAGAATGCCCAGTCCCTCATCCATATAACTACCAAATTTCATCCAAATCCGTTGAGTCGTTGGGCATGATTGCGGAACAAACATATAAACATTTGTAATATAAGTACGATAAGTAGAATTGTGAATAGTCTAAAACCAATTCAATATCTTTCAAAATCATAATCTTCTGTATACATTCTTTTCCAGTGGAGCCTTGGACCAAAATATAACTATTACCTTCATCAAACAACATCCAGAACTCATCGATCTCGTTCCAACTATTGTTAGATTCGACACCGATAATCCCACGAATGCAACAATCAACATTCTTGGTCTGAAACCAGGATCGCTGGAAGTGTCTGCTGTAGCTCAGCCCAATGAGACGTGGATGTAATGCCTCATAAATACCATACACAAAAAAAAACAATAATTTAATCAAAAAATCTTAATTTCAGCATTCAAGACATATTCTTCCGAGTAAAGGTTGCCAATTCCATGCCGATTGTCTACATCTCCTCAGTGTTCGGCTGGGTATACTTTGTTGCGTGGTCAATATCATTCTACCCACAGATTTACACCAACTTCAAACGAAAAAGTGTTGTCGGTCTAAATTTCGATTTCCTCGCATTAAACATCATCGGATTCCTTTTGTACAGTATATTCAATATTGGCCTCTTTTGGATTCCGAGCATGCAAGCTGAGTATCTCGATCGTCATCCACGTGGTTTGAACCCGGTTCTTGTTAATGATGTTGTGTTTTCGTTGCATGCTATGTTTGCAACGAGTATAACGATTTTCCAGTGTTTTATTTATGAGGTTAGTGCTAATGTAATTCAAATATTCGATCAGAAGGTCTCTAAAGATTTTATGATTTTATTTTCACAGAGAGCGGAACAGCGAATTTCATTAACAGCACGTGGCATTGTTGGAACATTTACCATAATTGTTGCCATAGCAGCCGGTTTGGCATTTGGTAATGTCATTCATTGGTTGGACTTCCTGTACTACTGCAGTTACATTAAACTAACTATAACTCTAATTAAGTACATTCCACAGGTAAGGTTAAAAGAGGTTTGAGATTTGACATGCTTTAAACTCTGTTTGAGCATGTGCAGTTTATATGAATAATGGTTTACCCGTTGGCAAAAGTTCATTTTTCATGTCTCATCAAAAAGCCCCCGCAATGTTCCTCTGGAAACCAACTTTAGACAACTGATTTACTAATTCAATTCTCAAACGCCACTTATATTTCATATGCTCAGAAAGCACCCACAAATACTTTGAAGAGTCCGTCACTGCACCTTTATGTTAATTAATTGTAATACGATGTCGTGGCAGTTCCTAATCCGAAGAGCATGCACTTCTTTTGGAAATTTGTACTTGAGCGGTTCACAATATTCTTGCTAATCCATAGAAAATTTTCAGGCTGGAGCATTGGTGACCTTTCCTGATTTTGTTCACTCTTATTATAGATCTTTGTCGCCTTACAAAGTGTACAGTACAGTTCGTATTTATTCTGATCTTCTCAACCTCTGCAGACGAAACCAAAAATCAATAAACCATCAATAAATTTTGACAAGAACCATGCCTGTGAATCATTAATCATAGCGAGTTTCATTCAAATTTCAAGGATTTGATCTGAAAATCGAGATTTGCTCTTTTCAATGAAACTTGTTTCATCATTTAATCCTAGTGCTGGTCATTCAATGACGAGCATACACAGTTTTGATATCACACACAAAAATACCAGGCATGCACAGTTGATATATTCAAAATGCCATATTTGGTATTTTCTCACTTCAAAAACACCTTTATTTGTTATTTCGTATATTTAATGGATATTTATTAATTTTTTGGCTAAGCACCGGCTGGCACAAGTTCACAACAAATAACAAATAACAAAATATTTTCCATTTGACGTTTGACCGAAAGACTATATATATGTATGTGTGCATTCAGATCAAATCTGCCAACCCATCAGAGATCAAATCTTTCGTGTTGAGATTTGATCTAGATTTGCTCTTTTTCTTGCAATGAAACTCTCGAAATTGAAAAAGATCAAATATATTGACAGAAAGATCAAATCTTTTCTTGAATGAAACTCGCTATCAGAATAATTGGAGTTAATATGCATAAAGATGCACTTAAGTTGCTCGACGTGCGAAAAGTTTAAATACCTTGTATCTATGTGTGAGCACTAGCGAACGATCTTTAATGACATCATACATTCTTCTTCGGATGTAAAACTGCAACTGCAGCTTATGATAAGCTGATTAAATTCTGATCTTGATTATACAATGGGGAAGAAGAAATTGCGTAAAATGTAAAGCTTCAAAAACTTGATGTTGTCGTAAAAGTAAAATAAAACCCCTAAGTTACTACCCATAAGTGGCACTTGCATCGAAGACACCGAACACCTTTCAGTTCTTGGTATGTGCATTACAGACCACCTTCTGTGGAATGACCACATATTCGACGTTGCAAAGAATACTGCAATGTGTGTCTAGGTTTTATTCGAAAATGCAAAACATTTTTACCCTGTATGATCTGGCTACAATATACAAACCGTATATTCGACCAAAGCCTTGAATATAATTCCCAGGTAGGTGCTCCTATAACGCACTTGAGTTTTTTGGATCGTATCCAAAAAAGAGCTTTTAAATTAATAGGTGATAGAAAAATTACAGATTCAATTACATCTCTCGTGTCTTTAATTTTTTTACAAACAGTGCTCCAGTAAAATAGCCATTTGAATTCCTTCCCTGAAAGAATTCTACCGTCATACTCGCTCTGCTAGGAATGCTCATCGGTTTACCCTTGAGCACTGCTCCTTTCTCAAAGCTGCTGAGGGTGTGTGAAATAATGAACGATAGTA
Organism: Platycheirus rosarum; assembly: GCA_963971375.1. Taxonomy (NCBI): domain Eukaryota; kingdom Metazoa; phylum Arthropoda; class Insecta; order Diptera; family Syrphidae; genus Platycheirus; species Platycheirus rosarum. The sequence continues at coordinate 121,587,439 of OZ020509.1, read as the reverse complement.
AAAAAAAACTCATCGGATGACACCTTCCTCTTCATCATCATCATCATCGCTGCTACGGTGCTACAACTGAGATCCGGTCCGAGCCTAAACCAATAAGTTCTTCCATATAATATATATTATATAACGGGATATTATCCCAATCGCTTTGACTACAAACTAAATAGTGATCCCAGTCTTTGTTAGCATCTCCATACGTTCGTATCGATATCAGGCTCGAGTAGTGATGGCGATCTGTCAACACATGATCAATTTGGTTGCGAGTGACTCCGTCAGGTGATACCCAAGTGGATTTTTAGATATCTTCACTCGGGAGCCTGGAACTCACAACGACCAATTTAGTGGATGCTGCCATTTTTATGACTCGTAGTTCATTTTATGTATGACCCATAATCAAAAATCCTATATCGGTCTATTCAGACGGTTCAAAAACGGAAGCAGCTGTAGGTCTGGTATCATCTCGATAAACCGACAAACCAATAAATAGATCAAAAAGCTACCAAACTGTTGAAGTATTTTTCAGGTTAAAGTGCACCCAGTAGGCCTTTTATCTTTTAACCTGGAAAATAAAAATATTGATATTTTCATAGACAACCAGGCGATTATCAAGGCCAAATCGTCACTTCGTCTTGACCGCTGTTGCAACGATCTGCGACAAATCACTGAAACAAACCTTGTTGTCTCCGGACATTGTGACATTTACGGAAATAAAAAGGCTGATGAACTGGCCAAAAACGGTTCATCCATGGAACCAAGCCAAACTTCACCTTTGGGTACTACTACAGTGGAAAATAAGAAAAATAGAATTCACGAGAATTTTCTAAAAGTTTCAAACGATAAATGGTCAAAACTCGACAACTGTCGGGCCACAAGAAGTGAGATGAATCGGCTGCCAAATCATCACCCCATCCAAGCTAACCTAACCTATAAATGTTTTTACGTGAATAATTTTAATCGATAATTCTTGAGTCACGTCAACAGCATATTTCTCTTCAAAACTGTTTGTGGCATTCATGATATGTCACCTTCTTTCATCACAATAAAAAGAAAAAATCTACATTTTTAACCACGGAAAATCTATGTTTGATTCCTGTATTCCTGATATGACTGAATCAATTATCACGTAAAAATATCTCTCTTGAATCCGATTTCTTCTCCACAATTGTATGTCTTCAATTTCGGGTACAGCACGAAACAGTTTTTTTTTTTCTAAAGGACAGGTAACCTCTTCGATGTTTGATTCCGCAAAAGCTCCAAATCCTCGAGAACGCTGGCAAGACGTACTTCAATTTCCATGGACGCGCTTCTGGCCTGCAGTAGAAGACTTCTACCATTAGTGGCGTTGAAAATTTTGATCCATATAGATGCCATTAAAACACATTTAAATTTGCACATGCATTTGATGCATCAATTGAGATCCCTACGAGTTTTAGTGGTCAAATTCATTTTTCCCAGACAAATTAAAGTAATATAAGTAATTTACTAAACTCTCTGGACCTTAAAATAGTATAGAAGTATAGATGTTTAGTTTCGTTCACTTTAAATATGTTTTTCTGGCTAACTGAGTATTGCATATCCTCGTAATATTTTGTTAATATAAATAAATAATAAATACAATAGCGCAAAATTATAGTCATTTGACTCGAAACTACCACATATTTAGTTTGAAACTAGGTTGAAATTTGTATGAAAATATGACCTACATAGTTTCACACTAAGTTTTTGATAATGTCGACTTCAACTGTCTATAATTTTTCGCCAATGTTTTTAAATATATACATATTATCTGTATTACTATTTTCAGGCGGCCATGAATTACAGACGAAAAAGTACAGTAGGATGGAGCATTGGGAACATCCTTCTAGACTTTGTCGGTGGCACACTGAGCATGTTACAAATGATCCTGAACGCATATAACTATGGTTTGGATAGATATCATTTCTATGAATTTTCTGTAAACTTAAAAATATTTTTTTAACATTTTCAGATGATTGGGTGTCTATTTTTGGCGATCCAACCAAATTTGGTCTTGGTCTGTTCTCGGTGCTTTTTGATATTTTCTTCATGCTGCAGCACTATGTATTTTACAGGTATGCCCTAAACTTTCCCTTTTTTCCACTTTTCTTGCATACTAGAGCTTTTCATGATTGTTTATATTAATGAATTTATTCTTACACATAAATGTTTTACATTAATTCATTGATTGCACTGAAAACCATATCATTTTAAACTTTAAATAAATCCTAGCTCATACTCTTTAAAAAATAGGGGTTGAGTGAATTCGCACAAAAAGTCGTCCCTTATGTGTTTTTCATAATATTCTACTCCATTCATTAGCCCTGTTTGGTTAAGTCCTTGTTTTTCTTTTTTGTTTCCTTTGTAATATTTAATTTGTATGTACGTTTACCTACAACAACAACAAAAAAACATTTGGAAATCTCTTACAGACATTCAAAGGAAATTACTATTTCCCAAGTGACAACTGTCGAAGATCTCACTGAGATTAAAGAAGACAATAGTTCTGATAAAAGATACTAAGAACTGATTGTTGCTCTTGTAATTATAATTCTTTAATTTTACTTAATTTAAAAACAAAAATCTTTTTATAATCATGTAATTAGTATTATTTTGTTATATATTTGAAATTGTCTTGATGATTATATTTATTATTTGTATTATACTAGTTTTAAGTTAAAAAAATGAGATTTAAGAAAGCAGAAAAAATTGTAATAAATGTTTTTTATTATTTATTGCGTTTGTATTTTGATTTCTTGTACATAAAACATTATACTTTGCACTTACAGATGTTGGGAGAAGGTATTGCACAGTTTGATAATATAGTTTGATTATTTATTAAATAATCCTACTACTACTTGCTTATTATTTGTTATTGACTAAATTAAATAAATTTATTGGCGCGACAGCTCCTTAAGGAGCCAAGGCCTAGTGACTTATGATCTCAACCATTCCTGTGTGTGGGTTGTTTATCTGCAAGAATGGAAGGGACCTACAGTTTACCGAAGAGTCCGAACGGCTACATGAGATGCACTTTTTCGAGACAAATTTTACTCTTGGAGGTTTTGTCTACTCGCAAGAGGCAGTACCCCGGAAAAGAAGATAGCTATGAGCTGGATTCGAACCAGGCTCATTCGCCTAGCAGTCCGACTAACTAACCACTAAGCCACGGGGCACCACAATTTGTTATTGGATGCTTCACTGAAAAGCTTAAACGCACAGTTATTTTTATCTAAAGATGTTTGACATCTAGTCTGTCATGTAAATCTTATAAATTTCTATACAAAAATATTGTGGATTTTGATTACTGAAGAACTTTTTTTTGTGATCAAACACATATGTACTCTTTGCAACTAGGCTAAATTTGAGTAGTTATAACAAAATTCTCCATTTTTGAAAAAAAAACGGTTTTTTCAACGTAGTATAATTGGTTAAAGCCGTGCCTGCATACTGCCAGACTGTGGTTTCTATTATTAGATTTATACCACGTTTCAATACATCCCACTTTTAATCGGTTACCTCTCACACCCAAAATCATGCTGCGGGTTCTTAGACTAATGTCAACAGGGCTATTGGTCAACGGAACTAAGTGGTTTTTAGTGATGTCGTGAATAGAGTAGAAAGACGGTTCTGATAAATGCTGTAATAGCATGCGTCAGTTAGGTGAATGTTATGCTGCATTAGAGCTGCATATTACATCGGAAACCTTGGAAAATCTAGTGTTGCCATATGCTATGTATATTGGAGAAAAATTTAATTAATGTATGATAATGGACATCAACACGTGGCGCACATCATGACACAGTTTCCACCAAGAAGCCTTGATCCTTACACTTTAGAACACCTTAAGGACATATGTCTAGCTATTGTCGGATGCAATTTAGTTAAAATTGCTCTTCCATAGCGCCCGTAATGTTTTTTCGGACTTCTTATCTACTGTGCTATACCTCACAAGTATACATGAAATTATCAATTTTTAAAGCTTTCGGGTTCTATTAGACTACTAGAAAATTCAACTACTGTTTCCTATTCATCTTCCGAGAGCATTTTGTTGTTGAAATCTTTGATGAATATCAAAAAGAGTGTCGGGGACACAGGGTATTTATTTTGTAAATATCAGACATGAATCCATCCAACACATCTTGGAAAGATTAATTCCACTTTTTGGTGCGATATAGGTATTTATTATCAGCAGATCACGAATAGACTTATTGCTACGAAATTCGTATTAAAGGTCGTAAAGTAGCTTTCAAGATATTTCTTTATCTGCAAAAAAATTAGCGTTTTCATGACCCTGGGGCGCAAGTGCAATTGGAAAATGATTTAAAGTTTATTATTGAATGTCCCTGTGAAGGGACGGAGCAGAATATTTCTGCATCGCTTCCCCGTTGGTCGTTAAAAGATACTAAAGAAGATATCACATCTAGGCAATGGACATCAAGGTGAGCCTAATAGCACTTAAAATCTAAAAACTTTCCCAAAATTGTGCATACAAACCCTTGGGTTGACACGACTGGAAATAAACAGTGTCTTTAGGAAACATGAAAAAAAGTAGTAATTCTAGACAAGAAACTATCGTCTGTAAAAGAAAAAGAAGAATGAAGATGAAAAATACAACTCTACTTTGTTTCAGGGTACTTCAACGAGCAAATAGTCTCTTATGACAAAAAAAATTCAATAATCTTTAATAACCCGTACAGATGTAATCAAAGTAAAGCTTTAGTGTGGAATGAATAAAAACCGTTGGTAAACCTGTTTCTCCTGTTAAGTAGCCTAGTTATTTATGTTACAGGAAATTGAAAATATCATCTAGAAAAATAGCAAAAACAACGGCGTTCAAAAGACGCTTAGAGCTATTCCTTCTCAGTCATGTCTTTATTCTGTTAATTAAAAGATACTAACAATTGAACCCGGGATAAGTTAAGCTCTGAAATGTTCTGCAAAACTTGATTCTTTAGGGTTTGTCCTGCATTCAAATTTGTATTCTTTTCATCATCATAATCGGGATCTGATATTGGACACATCCTGCCAGTTTTTCCATACATCCCGATTGACCCTATCCAGTTTCGCACTCGCATCCCATGTCAACGTAATCTTTCCAACGTAAGCAAGATTTGTCACGCTGCCTTCTACAATAAAAACGGCTGCAATTTTTTTTCGATCTGGTTCCTCTTCACTCATACAAGTAATGTGCTAAGCCCACCGGAGTCATGATTTGCATCTTCTCCGAAGTCGTCCTCGTCCTCTCTCGTACACGGATCCAATTATCTCCGTTAAACATTCATCCGAAACGCATTGCCTTTTGTGAGTACTGGTAAGTCCATAGTCTTGTACAGAAGAAGGAAAAAGATGTTATGGTAAGATTTCTGGATTTGAAGAGCCAGACTATAGTAGCTTCTCTCCTGCGTTTTAGCAGTAGCCCGTGTATTTCTTCCTCCATAATAATATGGCTGCTAGTTTTTAACGAAGGTAATTAAAGGGTTGCACTAATTCAAATTCATGCCCTACTACCCTGATTATTATTGGACCAGCTCTTCAAGCACACGCAGCCGCTATGCACTTGTTTTTCCTTTAATTAAAATGTAGCCTCATGTTATGGATGTTCAAAGGGTAGATATGTGTGTGGGTACAAGCACCCGCAAATCACCCCTGTCTATCAACTCCTACTCTCACCTCCACGTGGTGAACATCGGGTGCCTAGTACCTCAACTGGGTTCCAACCCCTTTGGAAGGTTGTTGGCGGCAGTAAACGAGGGGGGGGGGAGGAATGTTACCACTAAGGCACTACTCCTTGGATCCTGGCGGCAGCGGAAGAATTCTCTAGATGGAATCAACGGTGGCGTCTACAGTTCCAGTCAGGTTTAACTACTTAGTGAACACCTTATATGGGCTACTACGACGTTTTCTCTCAGGCCTATAAGGAGCGGTTTATCCGGCTCTTCGTCCTTGGAGTCACAATAAGGACCTGATCCTCCAGGTTGGGGGTTGTGCCGTCGGGGTAACTTCCCGGCCACACCAAAAACAACTAGTTGCGAAGCATCAACAAGCCTCGGATACGGACGGATTCACTGATGACGAACCCTGCAAACGAAATAAGGACAACGAATTTCGGATATGTACGTAGTGTTAGGTCCCTTAACAGACCACATGCAGCCGAACAACTAGCGGAGGCCCTTGACTGCTGTAAGGCAGACATAACCGCCATCCAAGAAATGCGATGGGACGGGCCGGGCAAAAAAAAGAAGAAAAACTGCGATATCTACTATGGCAACTGCCATACACAACAAAAACAGCGCTTACTTGGATGTGGATTCGTCATTGGAGGCAGGCTCCGGCACCACCACCTTTTCATCGATTTCAAAGCCGCGTACGACAGCATCACAGAATCACGGATATCTTTCTTCAACGCAAAGTTGAAGAGAATCCTGGACAGCAATCTGCTTACTTTAACTTAGCTTAATGTTGGCCATGGGCCATTTGGGATTGGTCATTTGGCTAAAGAATTCCAGACTTTTTTCCATTATCTGCTTAAAGTAAGATTCTGATGACATTAGGTTTCCGCGTATGGGGCTATCCGTTCTCAAGGGAAAGAGGATGTTCTCAACTCTGTTATATTCCTTTTGTTGCAGTACATTGTGATACCTCCCACAGGAGGTGCAAAGACACCAGTCTTTTGGCATTTCTTCATGTTCTCTTCTCATACGTCCACCTACCATAATTTCGTGAATATTCTTATTTAACGTTAGCTCTCCATGTTAGATGAGCTCGGCAGGTATGCCTGGGGCTCACGAGACTGTTATCTTTGAGTCGATGTATATGGCTTTGTCTTATCAATGCTTGATGGCTGCAGCATGGTTGTTCTCTTGAAATTATGGAGATCAGATTTCCAACTCCGTCCTTACAGTTATAAGCATCATGGTGTACACTGCTAGGTACTACTCCCTCTTAACAAAGTAAGAGTGATCCACAAGACACAGCTTCTTATTTAATTCCAATCGAAAGTATATGAATAGATAAAAACAAAATACTAATTGACATTTACATTTATAAATGTTTTTATTTTTTATTATAGAAATCTTCAACCTTACGAAACCATCCCCGGAAACGTTGTCAACAACCAAAACAATCCAAACCAAAGAAGTCTTAAGGAAACTCCTAATGAACCGTCATTTCCCTTGCCAGCAGTAGCTTAAGGCCAACGTCTTTTGCCATAGAATTGATAAACGTAAAATTCGTGTTTAATCATACCAAGTGTGACATCAAACAATAAGAATCTATTTAACAAAAAAAAGGTAAAAATAAAGTACATATTTGTTTAAATTGTGATATTACTTTTTACTTTAAAAAACAAAAATTCTCTGTCAATATAGAATCAATTGTAATTGATATACATAAATATATTAAAATAAAATGGTAAAATTTAAATCTCCATCGATTTGTTCATTTACTAGCATTGGAAGACCTCTTCGGCTCTTAAGGATTTTAGCTGTCCTCTTCCAATTTCATAACAGAAAAATCTTCCCAAATATTTTTGAACCATCTTTTTTCAATAAAAAAAATATACTTTTAATGAAATAATGTTTTTTTTTTTATTTAAACTAAAATAAATTATTTTAACTTATAAATTGTGCTTTTTACAATGATTATTGGAATGGTTTATACAGTCTGTTTTATTCTCTCGTTGCTGACTATTTAGTCAACCTCTTCCACAGTCGGTCCAGTTTGTCCTCCAAATCCACCAGATTGCTGCCCACATCCTTGTGTAGCACTAGCGCCTCCACTATGTATCTTAGCCATGATCGGACTGCAGATGCTCGATACGCTCTTCATCTTGTCCTCATATTCTTCCTTGTCTGCCAATGAGTTCGCGTCAAGCCATTTGATGGTTTCTTCACAAGTCTTACGCGCAGATTCCTTCTCTTGTTGGCTGAGTTTATCTCCTGCTTGGTCAAGGGCTTGCTTGACGCCAAATACGTAACTTTCCAGGCTATTTCGAGCAGCTATTTTCTGTTTTTGTTTTTCATCCTCCTCCTGGAAACGCTCAGCTTCGTTGACCATTCTATCGATCTCTGCCTGTGACAGTCGACCCTTGTCGTTTTTGATAGTAATATTCTTGGTGTTGCCAGTGCCAGTTTCTTTGGCAGCTACATTGAGAATACCATTGGCGTCCATATCGAAAGTAACTTCAATTTGTGGTGTGCCTCTGGGAGCTGGCGGAATGCCGGACAAGTCGAACGTACCCAATAAATTGTTGTCTTTTGTCATGACACGTTCACCCTCGAATACCTTGATTTCCACTCCAGGCTGGTTGTCAGCGTATGTTGAAAATGTTTGAGTTTGCTTGCATGGGATTCGGCAGTTGCGTTCGATTATCTTAGCCATAACTCCTCCTGCTGTTTCGATACCCAATGATAAAGGAGCTACATCGACCAGAAGAACATCTTGAATTTTGCTGCTCTTGTCACCACTTAGAATTGCAGCCTGAACAGCAGCTCCATAGGCAACCGCTTCATCTGGATTGATAGAAAGATTAAGCGACTTTCCACAGAAGAACGACTGAAGCAAGTTTTGTACTTTTGGAATTCGGGTGGAGCCTCCTACTAAAACGATGTCATGGATCTGGCTCTTGTCCATCTTGGCGTCTTTGAGTGCTTTCTCAACTGGTTCTAATGTTCCGCGGAATAGGTCAGCACAAAGTTCTTCGAATCTGGCACGACTTACTTTCGTATAGAAATCGATTCCCTCAAATAAAGCGTCAATTTCAATTACTGCTTCGGTACTTGATGACAATGTGCGTTTCGCTCTTTCAGCTGCGGTCCTTAGTCGTCGGAGGGAACGTGGATTCGATCGCAGATCTTTTTTGTACTTGCGCTTAAATTCTTCTGCAAGATGATTCACCAGACGATTGTCAAAGTCTTCACCTCCCAAGTGTGTGTCCCCGGCTGTTGCTCTCACTTCGAACAGAGAACCCTCGTCGATTGTTAGGATGGACACATCAAATGTTCCACCGCCCAGATCGAAAATCAATACGTTACGCTCGCCTGTTAGGTTCTTGTCCAATCCATATGCTAAGGCGGCTGCTGTAGGCTCGTTTATTATTCTGAGAACGTTTAAACCAGCTATGGCACCAGCATCTTTAGTTGCTTGTCGCTGCGAGTCATTAAAGTATGCTGGAACTGTGATAACTGCATCCTTAACTGACTCGCCCAAGTAAGCTTCTGCGGTCTCCTTCATTTTCGTCAAGACCATCGAACTGATTTCCTCTGGCGCAAACCTTTTCTGTTCTCCTTTGAATTCGACTCCAATGATTGGCTTACCACCATCGCTTACAACTTTAAAAGGCCAGTGCTTCATGTCATCTCTGATTTTTGGATCATCATACTTGCGTCCAATTAATCGCTTGGCATCAAACACCGTGTTCTTGGGGTTCATGGCAACCTGGTTCTTGGCAGCATCGCCGATAAGTCGCTCCGAGTCTGTGAATGCCACATAACTGGGTGTTGTGCGGTTGCCCTGGTCGTTGGCAATAATTTCTACTTTGCCATGTTGGAAGACTCCAACGCAGGAGTATGTTGTTCCCAAATCAATACCGATTGCTGGCATAGTGTTTTTTCTTAGTTTGAATATTTTTCAACAATTTAAATAATGTTTACTGTTAGAACTTTCACAAAGAATATCGTAATAATATCTTAAAACTTTTGTCTATTGCTTTCACTTTGCGAACACGACGAATTTTTAATAATAACTGAATATAAAATGCTCTCTGCAGCCTATTTATATGATTTTCAATTAAAAGAGAAGTTTCTCGAAATAAACATTAAAAAGAATTTTCCAGAAATGACAGAACGAATTGGAAGAGAAAAAAATAAACAAAACAAGAAAACAACTCAAAAAACACATGCATTGTATATTGTATTTGTATATAATGAAGTAGGAAGAGAACGGAGTACTTAAGAGTGATATAAAAGAGAGAATTATTGAAAGGAGAAAATCAGTTTTTTCTCTCACAAATCCCTATGCAACAAAAGCAATTCTGAAAGAAGACCAGCGTTGCCCCCTACTACCATAGAAGTGTTTTTACTACACTTTTTTCAAAAGCACACACTACGCACTCTCCTCCATACTTTTTGTTGACATTAGAAAGTTTTATTCTTAAAAATGAATAGTGTGTTTGTAGCTTTATATCCTTACTTAACCAATACTTTCTGTGTAAGCCCAGAACATCCAACAATCTCAATCATCATAATCCACTTCCAGAATGGAATTCACAGTTTGACAGATCATTGTTTTTTTCTAAAATAAATGTAGGTATATTTTTCTCATTTTTACTTCAGTGTTGAGTCACAAAGTACCGTTTTGAAATTGAAATGTGAACTGATTTGTATATAAATTATTCTCGAATGCTTGATGGAGTTGCACAAAATCGTGTTAAGATTTCATTTTATTGACGATGAAATAACAAGTTATTTAACTTTTCTTGACCCCATAGAAATTTCAAAAGGAGACATGCCGACCATGGACGTATTATAAATGGACGGCTAGTCTAATGTCAGCTTCATACAACAATTGTCAAAAAAATGTCGCCAAAATTGGAAATGCGATACTGGCTCTCCTGAACCCACTTCAGGAAAAAAATTAACTACTTAAAATGTTGACATAGAAGCTCGCGACATCTGTTTTTAAAAATTTAAAAAAGTCGCATTTACCGGTAAAACACAACTGACACTTTTGAATTCCATCCATAGAAGTGTGCGACATCTTTGGTATTTTGCCTCTTGTTTTTTTAGATCGTGGACAACTTCCTTTTTTTATTGGTTTGTGACTAAGACAACCTAAAGGCACTGGAAAAAAAGGAATTTTTTATTAATTAATTGTGGGATATTCTAAATAACACGGGAAAAAAAGGAAATTTTAAAATGCCAACGTGAGAAAACCTGCTGCCAAAGTCTGGGATTACTGGATGAAATGTCAAAATTGAGGTTTAATTTTTTTCCCCGCTAGTGTACTCAGGAGGGCTAGTGTCGCCCAAAATAACTGAAACTAAAATGGAACCAACTTGAGGTAGGCAACTAGCAGTCTATATATAATACGTCCATACGCCGTTTTAAAAAATTCCCGTTTCATATACAAAAAACCAAACCATGTTAAATGACGAATTCTGTTCAATCACAGGTTCACAAGAAGCGTTAAAAGAATATTTCAATGATGACATTGTTAAATTTTGGGTCAATTTATTGAGTGTCAAAAATTTACTTGGAAGGCCAGCTTTTGAAAATGTATGCAGTTATATGCTTACTTTGTGTAGCTTGCCTCATAGCAGTGCAACTGCAGAGGGTTTTCTCACATTTAAATATTATAAACGATGAGTTAAGAAATAATTTAAGTATTTCAACCGTTGATGCAATTATGAAATCGAAAGACATAGAGACAGGACATAGAGGAAATTTATGAGCCCCCCGCAAAACTAATAAATGTTGCACACAAATACATATAACTACCACAATGCTAGTCATTAAAAAAAATAATTTAAAAATAAATTTTGTTGGTTTCCCATAAATTTACTATAACTTTTTTGACATGTTCTTGGGCACATTCGATAGCTCCAATTCAATATCTATATCTACCCGAAGTACATTTAACATAGACAAAAACCAAAAGATACCAATTATTATCAATATATAAAATAAATTAAATAAGGAAAACAAATATTCTATGCCACTTAATAGAAAACGAAAATATATGAAAATCCACATTCTGATGCAATAAATTTGTAATATGTCCATTTTTCGCGAAAATAATTTATGTATACTCAACCAAAAAACATGTGACGGCGGCAAGCATACGATTAGTTTATTGTGCCATTTTCAAAACACGATATACGATTCTGACAAATTGTCAGCGCACATGGAAAAATATGAAATGCATAGTTATTTTAAAGTGAAAATTAATCACATAATAATTTGAGTTAAATTTAAAACAAATATTATTATTTATTTATTTTATTAATAACAAAATATATAAAATGCACGAATCACAACAAAAACTTAACAAACGAAAATGATAATTTGTCTTTTAAGTATTTTTTTTTAAATACGATGTACATTGATTTAAAAATACTAACAAACAAAATCACCCGAACAAATAAAACGATGTTGCAGATGAAATGCTATAATAAAGATGAACATGTTCATCTTCATTATAATCTGCAATCTTCAGAATCATACTTCCTATAATTTTCATACATGAGGATCGTCTGCATTTTGGTCTCCCCTCTCTATCGCACAAGTATGATTTGTGTATTGTGTGTCCTCTTTTTTTGCAGATGTCAATGCAGATGAAGATGAAGATGCATGTAAAGCCTACTTAAGATGTAGATATAGTTTATTAATTATTTTATTAGTTTTTATTTATAAAGTGTGTATACATATAGTTTATTATTTATATATAAAGTAAATAAAAGGATTCAATAATTTGTAAAATTGTTTTGTTTTTCTTTTACTACATTTTTACTACACTTTTTTTCTAAACATTAGGCTTTCAATCAGTTGAGGGGGCAACACTGAAGAGAACGGAGGACTAAAGAGTGATATAAAAGTAAGAATTATTGAAAGGCGGAAGTCAGTTTTCTCTTTCACAAATCCCCCCTATGCAAAAGCAGTTCTAAAAGAAAGCATCAAAGCGTAAGGTAAAAGAGAAAAAAGAGGAGAGAAGAGTAAGAGAGCAAGCTTTGGAACGAAAAATAAGAATAAGAGAGAGATATATAAAATGCGATTCGGAAGAGTATTTTTATATAAATTATTTTTGAGCTCTGTTTTGATTTTGACCTATCCCAAGGTCAATCTTATTTATTCTTCATTGATAATATTGTTTATATAAACAGCAGTGTATGTATTTACAAAGTTTAAAAACAAACAAACACGATAGGATGGAACGAAACTGAGTTGGGTTTCTAGAAGTTTCCTTGTGAATTGCGATTTACGATTTGCCATGCAATACCTTTTTCTATATCTAAAAATCTACATTCGTGAGTTCTAATTAATTTTGTCACTATTGTGTTGGAGAAATATATAGATACAAGTACCTTTATTGTATTTTTTGCGAAGATACCTATCGTACCTATTATAATACTTTGTATTCTCTGATGGCCAATAATATTGTTTGGTTCTAATTGAATATTTTCTTTTGTTAATAACAATTTCAATAGGGCCCAGGACCCGTACGAGATTAAAACATATTTATGTATGTACATCTGTAAGAAAAACCATTGTATATAGACTGCTATATATATAGGCAGTCTATATACAATGAGAAAAACTTTAGAAATCTTAAAACATGAGTGATGGAGCGAAATTTACTATTACAAAGTTGAATAATGAAAACTATTAAATATGGAAGTTTAAGCTGGAACTACTGTTAATTAAAGAAGGTCTGTCCATTGAATATTTATGTAGTCAATAAACCTAATCCACTAACAATAGCTGATGCTGAGAATGCTTCTGCATAAGGGAATAACCAAGGAAACACACTCATCGACGGGCTATAGGAGGAAGATGGACAGCTTGTTCATATAAGGGGAATGTCTTCAGCGGCACTACAGACGTATTATGAGAAAAAACACGGTTAAGTGTGCCTTGTTACATTAACCTATTGGGGGTATGCCTAACCATCCCATTTATCCTGTTTTTGGGAGAATGGTCCTTTTTTTTGGAGCCAACAAATTAAAAAACCTCCAAAACTCCTTTTTTGCCCTGAATTCTTTCTTTACCCTCTAATGATCCTTTTCTTATCAAAATTTTAACAATTTTTTTTCAACGGAAAATCCTTTGAAATTAGACCACAGGCAGTAAGCCTTGACAACAGGTTTCGAAAACGAATGTACGAAAAAGCAGAACCCAATATAGTCCGGGGCATTCAGACTTTTGCTAAGAATTAAATTACAGACGACATTCGAATTTGGTATTCGAAAGAGTACTCAGTACTATTACACGAGCCAAAAAACACATTTTGCACACCTGCACCTGTTGTCAGTAAGCCGCCATTTTGGTTTTAATGTTTATTTCTACTTTCGCTCGTAACTCTAGTAATTTTTGTCCTAGATAAAAAAAGTTATATGACAAACTTGTACCAGAATATGCTACAACTTTTAAACAAAAGCACTTAGCGAAAAAAGTCAATTAACATATTTTGTAGAAAATTTAATTTGCTACAAGTTTGCTAAATGTTTGTATGTAGGTAATCGTTAATAGTATTGACATAGTTCTTCAACGAGTCTTATTTGTTAAATAATTACTGCTTATAGTCTTGTTCTATTATTAGTTTTATTTTTGACAACGTGTTTTGGTCTTAGTTAATAATATAAATCCTGCTTTTATCCTCCTTTTAAATAAAAAAAACCTTCTTTTTGGCAAAATTTAAAAGAAAAGTCCCCTTTTTTGACAAAATTGAGATGGGGTGGTTATAAGCCCTGCACACCCTACTAACTTTTTGAAGATATTTTAACAAATTAAAAGACATAAGATATATCTTTTTCATTTTATTGAAAAGTAATTAATTTTTAACAAAAATAAATAAAATACATCACAGGTAATGGTAATTATATACACAGGTGACCGCGAAACCTGGTTTTTTGGCTGTAAAAAATTAAAAACTGGACCAATTTTCATGTTTCTTTTTTAAAATGTTTGTTTTCGGCAGATTTTCGAAAAAAAAATTTGTTTTGATTTTTTTACATCCAAAAAACTAGGTGACCATAAAAGTGTATATAGTTACAAAAAAAATGTATGTAAGAAGAAAATGCAAAAAAGAAGCCTTATAAAAATAAAAAATTAAATTATCTTCAAGTCTGATATTCAGGTAAATTACTTTGTAATCCAAAAAAGGCACGCAAATTAATATATTTATATTTTTATAAAAAGAATAATTTTCAAAATATTAGTACCTATATTTTTAAGTTTTTTGCTGGCCGACAAAATGCAGCTGTTACATACTTCTGTGCGGTTTTCTGCACAAATTTGACTTTCTCAATTAGATATTTTGTTGCTGTTTTTACATTCACTACGATTAATTCAATTGTTTTTATTCCAAAAAATTAAAAAAACAATGCTTATAACTTTAAAAAAGGCAAAATACTTTTTACAAAACCATTCCGTTTTAAAAATAACTTGCGCCACCCTATACGGGGTGCCAAAACACCCCACAAACCAAGTTATTTTAGCTTTGGAGTGAGAAAATTAACTAAATTGTTCTGGTCCGTAAAGACAAAACGATCAACGAAAAAAAATAAAAGTCATGGCAATCTGTTAAAATAACGGCTTTTCAATGGTCTCTGGCGGCCGCCATTTTACTTTGATTTTGACAGATGCGCAGAAGATTGCAAAAATAAAACCTCTAATGATATAACCTTGGATATGTGTACTGTGGGTTGTGGGGTTAAGTAAATAAAGTGTATTTAAATCGCAGGATCTGTAGCTGGATGATGGCAATGGCCATGCTCACATTAATCAAATGGCTGAAATGTTTGATAAATTAAAATATATTGGTTAGACACAACAATCAGAAAATTGAAGTGTTGCAATGTTTCATAGCAGTTTGCTAAGATGTTATAAAAGTTTAATTCCAATACTTGGATGCGAAAACAGTAGACGCAAAATAAATTATTTACAAGCAGTAGCATGTAAGCATGTAGCATGTAAAAAAAAAGAAAAAAAAACTGAAAATTCACGATTAACGAAGCAAGATATTGCTGTTTGATGGTTTAAAATTCACGAAGAAAGTTATTACTGATGGATGGATCAAAATTCCTTCCTTAAGCAGCGGGCTGCGATATTTGGGCCGAGAGCAATGGAGGAAAATTCAGGCGCATTTTATTGATGATTTCTTGGTGCTTCATGCCTGTAAGGCAAATATCTGAGGTGAAAATGATCTCACTGAAGAAGAGATATGTACATATGACTTGATATAAATGTAGAATGTTACATATCTTTCAACATTTTTGTGTGTTTCATAGATTACCGAAAAAGTTGATAAATTAAAAGCCATAAAGACTTAGAAGACATCATGCCGATACAAGGGTAATACAGCTCAATTCAAGGAGACATCAACAAGCGGGTACAATCCCTCTCCACAAAAAAATAAGCATCTTCGTCATCAAGTGACGGAATTTCATGAGCCAAATTGGAGTATATTAAACTGCTGCTATTTATAGCGTTTAACCATATAAGGAAAATGGAACTCCGATTGAACATGCCAACATCGCAATACACAACATCGCTTTATGGTTTATACGTATGGCATATAAAGAACATGAGACAAATCAAGTACCTACATATTTCACTAGTTTTTCAATGTTAACCTTTACCTCACCTTACTACCTCAACCACTATTCTTCTACAGCCAGCTCGGTCTTTGGCTAGCTGCCTCCAGTTTCGCACTCCAAGTTGGTAGAGTTCGTCCTCCACTTGAGCGCGCCACCTAAGGCGAGTTCTTCCTTGACTGCGTCTACCCTCTGGGATGGAATCGAAGATCTTGCAAGCCGGAGCATTGTTGATATGCGTATTATTTGACCAGGTCAATGTAGCTGTACAGCTCGTATAGTTCTTGGTAGAACCGTCTCCTATAAAGCCCGTTGACGCAGGTCACAGGTAGTGCCACAAATCTTCCGAAGAATCTTACGCTCGAAACGACTAAGGATATCTTCATCCGCTTTAGATAGAGTCCATGCCTCGGCGCCAGGACTGGGATGATTAAGGACTTATACAGAGTTTCCTTTGTCTTTCGAGAGAGGGATATTCGCCGCGTTATTGCCGATATACGGCCGAAAATGTGGAATTTCCAGATAAACTTGTTTTAAATTTGAACAAGTTGTTAAGGCAGTAGTTTTAAATATTTATGTACATGCATCCAGACAGACAGAACTGCCACAAACTGAGATAATTTTATTAATTATCGTAATGCCATTTTTGATTACTATCTCATTTTCTGTTTATCTAAATTAATGCACTATTATAACTAGTACCTATAATCGCAGTAAAAATTGAAAAAAAATAAATGGTTAAACAAAATGTTAATTGTTAAATGGAAACTTATACATTTGGGAAGAAGGAATCAATAAGAATATGTAAACTGATTTTTTCAAATAATCAAGATTTTACTTTTAAATAACGTACATCTATTTGCATTCATCAAGAAAGAAGCAATAATGCACCTTATTCGAACATTAATTTGCCTTCATAAATTTTTTTCTTCGACCTTGCCGAGAATAGAGAAATGAAACCAAACCAAATCAATTATACCTATTATGTATTAAAAAAAAAAACCTTTTGATGTGATGCTTTGTGCTTATCTTTTCAACCTGCTTCAGTGATTTTGTTTTATATTTTTCCCTTGTACTGTACTGCAACTACAAGATACACGAAGCGACGACCGAAGACGATCCGAAAAGTTGATTGTAACCAAAAGTCCAAAAACAAAACCAATTTCGCTAATCTACAAAAATATTCCTCAACAAAGACACACTGTTTGGCTTCAATAAAAACGGACCAAGAACTGGTTTATTTTGTTAAGTTTTCTTCCTTCATTCTCTGCAGCAAGTTTGTGTGTTTTTATGGAAGCTAGTGTCAAAACCGACCGAAACGTTGCAATCCATTTGTCAAATGAGCACGTCTACCCATAATGGACGGAATGCCGCGGAAGTATACGTCGAATTTTCTTCATTACAAACACCATCCGAAGCCAGCTGTCAAGTTTTCGTCCGTAAAATGCGCTCGCTACCGCAGTTTACGTCCGTAAGTAAAACTCATCGAAACTTGACGAAACGGAGCAACCCGCCATTTAGGGCACAAGATACGAATTACTTGTTTTCGCTCATTTACGGACGGGTCCGTCCGCGCCATTTCAACCATTATGATTATAGTTCAGCCTTTAGGAGTCTAATCGTGAGGCAAACGCTTTTTCAGGTTGGGGTATGAAATGCACCATCTAGTAATATTAGCTTTGTTCGATATCAGCACTGGGGCGCACTGGTGTACCCTGAAATCGTACTGAAGTGTTTTATGTGACACTTTTTTTGCCCCAGTGTTTTTGCACTGTGTTCGATGTGAACACCGGGCACGCACTGAGTGCACCCTCATGCGCCCCAGGTATTTTCTTGGTGTAAGATATCAGAGCTGTCAAAATTCAAAATTTAAATTCAAACCAGCTGTTGGCAGAAGTTCGTTTTCAGAGAATGGAGGAATTTATTTGCAAATTTGTTGTGCTATTTTATGATATGAAATATTTCGTAGATTATTTTGTAGGTTTTAAGTTATTAATGTGTGTATAGACAAAATATTGCGTTCGTGGGTCATTTTATCAACTTCTATTTATTTGCCACCGTTTAAAGAAAACAAATTTAAATGAAAGAAATGTCCAAAAATAGAGATGTTGCACTGAGCTGTTCGATGTTAAATCAACACCGGAGCAGCTATGCAGTTTTTTGGCAGTTTGACTTGATGCACTGACATTCCCCAGTGAGCACTGGGGCGGGGAACATTGAACCAAACCTATTGTGTCTATGGTAACAGTAACAAAAAATATACATATGTATGTATACATACATATTAAAAAAAACAATTGATTTATTTATTGATAAAATATTGAAGATACGTATTTAGGAGCAAAACTTTAAACAAACTTCTCTAAAAAATATAACTCGGCTTTGGTTCGTGCAATGTATTTTATACATAGCCGGTAGACCTATTTATGCGTCTTAGAACATCATGAGCGGTCTAACTGATAAACTCACCGTCCATGATTGGGCGAAACGCACATGGAGTAAAGGAAAGTTAACCTTTTCATTTGAATGTAGCAACAGCCACAGCCCACAAGCCACAAATGCCAAGAAAGAGAAGTTGCAATACAATAACGGCGTCAGGCAGGAGCAGCGGAAATTACTGTTCTTGGTTGAGTTTTCACCCAAAAGCAAACTAGATAGTAGAAGTATCTCTGTCCTATACTACCAGATTGAGGCAAATTAAATAAAGGATGCGAACATACTCCAATACATGCACCGGCAAAGGTTCGGTCATTCCACGCCGAACTGCGAAATGCAAACAACATAGGTAAATCAGAGTCGAGGATAAGACTCAACTTAGCCCTACGGGAATGAGGCGCGCTCTGCGTTTCACCAAATAAAACAAAAGTTTTGATTGTTGTGGATTCGGCCAGCTTAAATTCTACTCTGATATCCAATGTGCCTTTAAATAACGACGAGCAACAACGACAAAGCCGAATACAAAGATTTCCCAACCGACACTTGGTGGCAGCAATAAATGTAGAAATCACATGGAAGTAATGAAGACCAAGGTCGACCTAGCGGTAGCGGCACTTTAACTACAAAAAAAAAACTGCCACAAGTTCGTAAGTATACGGCTTATAACCTTGAATTTAAAAACCCTCCTGCCACGTTTTTTGTGGAATCAATTCAGTCATACGAAATCCAAAACCAAACAAAAAAAAACTTTATTAAAGATTAATTTATTTTAATTCATAATTGTTGTGATGAATAAATTGTGTGTAAATTCAATAAATAATAATACTAAATCTATCAGTCATATTGCTTTAGCGTGAAAATGCATTTCAAAACTTCTAAGCTTTATATGAGAGATCAAAAACCAAGAAGCAATCTAAACTATTTAATCTACTTCTTCAACTGTGGGGCCACTTCCATTGCTATTTCCGTTTGCAGCATGTGGTCCAGCGCCTCCTCCACTGTGTATCTTGGTCATAATGGGACTGCATATCTTTGTGGCTTCTTCCATCTTGTGATCAAATTCTTCCTTTTCGGCTGTGGTGTTGTTGTCCAACCACTTGATAGTTTCGCTGCAGTATTGCAAAGCCTTGTCTTTTTCTGACTGTTGAAGCTTGGTTCCAGCCTGTTCAATAGCTTGTTTAACATTGAAAACATATCCTTCTAAACTATTGCGAGCAGCAATGCGTTGTCGTTGTTTTTCGTCTTCTTCTTGATACTTTTCGGCTTCGTTCACCATTCTGTCGATTTCAGCTTGCGACAGCCGACCCTTGTCGTTTTTGATTGTTATGTTCTTTACAGCACCAGATCCCATCTCTTTGGCAGTGACGTTCAATATTCCGTTTGCATCCAAATCAAATGTAACATCGATTTGTGGAACACCACGAGGAGCCGGTGGGATGCCAGTCAAGTTAAAAGTTCCCAGAATATTATTGTCTTTAGTAAGAGCTCTCTCTCCTTCGAAGACCTGAATGGTAACTGCCGGCTGATTGTCTGCATACGTAGTGAATGTCTTGGATTGTTTGCATGGAATTCTTGAATTGCGTTCTATCAGCTTGGTCATGACACCTCCGGCTGTTTCAATGCCCAATGATAAAGGAGCTACATCAACAAGTAGAACATCTTGGATTTCGCTGCTCTTATCACCACTTAGAATGGCTGCTTGAATGGCCGCTCCATATGCGACAGCTTCGTCTGGATTGATGGAAAGATTAAGTGTCTTGCCATTGAAAAACGTCTGAAGCAGATTCTGTACTTTTGGAATCCTGGTAGAACCTCCTACCAAAACAATATCATGTATTTGACCCTTATCCATTTTAGCGTCTTTCAAAGCCTTTTCCACGGGATCTAGAGTCGAGCGGAACAGATCAGAGCAAAGCTCTTCAAAACGAGCTCGACTTATTCGGGTATAAAAATCTACTCCCTCGTACAAGGCATCGATTTCAAGTGTAGCCTCAGTGCTGGAAGAAAGGGTTCGTTTTGCTCTTTCCGCTGCAGTTCTCAAGCGACGTACAGCTCGTGGATTCGACCGCAGATCTTTTTTGTACTTGCGTTTGAATTCCTCTGCAAAATGATTCACCAAACGGTTGTCAAAATCTTCGCCTCCCAAGTGCGTGTCTCCAGCTGTTGATCTGACTTCGAAAAGTGAACCTTCGTCGATAGTTAAAACAGATACATCGAAAGTACCACCACCCAAATCGAATATAAGAACATTACGTTCACCAGAGAGATTCTTTTCCAAGCCATAGGCCAATGCTGCTGCTGTTGGTTCGTTGATTATTCGGAGCACATTCATTCCAGCGATGGATCCAGCATCTTTTGTAGCTTGTCGCTGAGAGTCATTGAAGTATGCTGGTACGGTAATGACTGCATCTTTAATTGCATTGCCTAGATAAGCTTCGGCAACTTCTCTCATCTTTGTCAGCACCATGGAACTGATTTCCTCTGGGGCGAATTTCTTATGTTCTCCCTTGAATTCGACACTGATTTTTGGCTTTCCACAGTCACTGACCACTTTGAATGGCCAATGTTTCATGTCATCCTGGATTTTCTGGTCATCATACTTGCGTCCAATCAACCGCTTGGCGTCGAAAACTGTGTTCTGGGGATTCATGGCAACCTGGTTCTTGGCGGCATCGCCGATGAGTCGTTCCGAATCGGTAAATGCGACATAACTTGGTGTTGTACGATTGCCTTGGTCGTTGGCAATTATTTCCACCTTGCCGTGTTGAAAGACTCCAACGCAAGAATAGGTTGTTCCTAAATCGATTCCGATTGCTGGCATTTTTAGTTTATTATAGTTTTAACTTCAGTTGAATAAGAACAATTTGTTTAATACGATATTACTCACTAACGGTATTACTTCACTTTTTAAAATTCACTGAATAACTGAATCGAAGAGAAACGAACATCGTATTTATATGATTTTCCACCAAAAGAGAAACTTCTGGATGACTTATTTTATTTATTATTATTATCTAGATGTTTGTGGAAGCTTCAAGATGTTTTTTTATGAATGAAAGGAAGTATATAAGAAGAGTACGAATAGAATGAATGAAGTGAAGAGTTAAAAACTTAAGAGTAACATTGGAACATGAGAAGAATTGGTATTGGAATCCATTGTATATGAATTGCTAGGCAGTCTATATACAATGATTGGGATTTGGAAGTGGGATGTAAAAGAGGAGAGTATGAACGAAGAGCGAATAAATATGAGGGGTTTTAAGAGCAATTTTATATTGAGGCTTTCTTTGATTGTGTTGCCCCCCCCCCCTAAATGATTAAAAGCGTAGTGTTTAAGAAAAAAAAGTGTAGTAAAAATGTAGTCAACAAAATAATTTTACATATTTTTGAATCCTTTTATTTACTTTTAAATATATACATAGGTACGTATAAATAATAAACTGTCTGCCGAATTTATTAGATTTGGCTAAGATGCTGTTGAGCGGTTGATTAGTTACACAACGTCAATCTTTTGAGTAAATCCTTATTTATAAAGATTTTTTAACCCATATTAATTACTTAGAGCTCATGTAGTGCAAAGTAACGCAAAATCTAAAAAACACGTCTCATCCAAAACTCTGGTTATTATAAACATCAATTATTAGGTTTGTTCGATGTTCCCCGCCCCAGTGCTCCCTGGGGAAATGTCAGTGCATTAAGTAAAACTGCAAAAAAACTGCATAGCTGTTCCGGTGTTGATTTAACATCGAACAGCTCAGTGCAATATATCTATTTTTTGCCCATTTCTTTCATTTAAATTTGTTTTCTTTAAACAGTGGCAAATAGAAGTTAATAAAATGAACCACGAAAGTAATATTTTGTGTATTGACATTAATAGCTTAAAACCTACAAAATAATCTACGAAATATTTGATATCATAAAATAGCACACCAAATTTGCAAATAAATTTCTCCCTTCTCTGAAACGAACTTCTGCCAACAGCTGATTTGTATTTAAATTTTGAATTTTGACAGCTCCGATATCTTACACCAAGAAAACACCTGGGTCGCATGAGGGTGCACTCAGTACGTGCCCTGTGTCACATAGAACACAGTGAAAAAACACTGGGGCAAAAAAAGTGTCACAAAACACTTCAGTGCGATTTCAGGGTACACCACTGCCCCAGTGCTGACATCGAACAAAGCTATTGTAAATCATTCTGGCAAAATCAAACTAATTCGACAAATAGAAGTGGAAACCAAAAAAAAAATCTTCATTTCTTCTTCTTCAAAACGATTTTTGTAATGCTTCGGTCTTCTTGTTGTTAAATCATTTATACCATGTTATTTAAAAAAGATAGATAATTAAAAGAAATTTCGTTTTAAAGCAAAAGAACTCTTGTAAATGTTTTGGAATTTTTATTTTAAAAGACGTTTCGATTGTCTGACTGATTGACTGACATTTAGATGCTAATATGCCTAATATACCTATACACTCATTTAACCTTAGCCTCTAATCAACGTATTTTTTTTATAAAAATAAGTATTTCTTGATTAGAGGCATATTTAAGGCTGCGTAACTTTATTCAATCGTTAATCATTGTGTATAGGCGGCAGTTTATATACAATTTCGTTAATATGAGTTTATAAATAAGGTCGATGACAGTTTCGGAGCAGCTGCATACCGATGCGGAAGATATCTGCAGTGCATCATTGATCAAACGTTTGGTAGTTGACCTCAACACGATGTACTTAGCATAAAAATGCTGTTCACAAATTCTCAAGTTCTTAGGGATACTTGTTGAATATGGGACTTTGCATGCTTTAGCCAAATGGTTTGTCTGTGGTCTGTTGGGACCTTGAAAAATAACAAACCAAATGTTCTCCTCTGCTCGTTGCAGCCCACATATGCACAGAAACCCATTTTTTTATTAATGATAAAAAATAAAAAAAGTAAAAAACAAAACATATTTACTTAAATAACTTAAATAGGTATTGAGTTTATAAATAAACAAATGAATTCAAAAAAATATGAAAAATATGACTATGAATTATGTATATATTTTATATTTAATTTTATTAATAAGCCGAGAAAAATAATTTATTATAAAAATCAAAAAAAATAGACACCCTTAATAATTTAATTTAGTTTAATTTAATAATTTAGATTTAATTAAAATTCTTGATATAATTTTTTTAACAAATACAGTAAGTAAAAAATAGATAGTAAAATAAAATTTAAAATTTTAATTCAAAAGTCCAAATATTTTTTTTTAACAAATAACGACCTTAGAAATAAAGTTAAATTTAATTTAAATGTAATTAAGTCTATATAAAAATATTTAAAAAAAAAAAAACAAATAACACCCTTCTTAATAGAATTAAAATTTTATTAAAAAATCTCAATATAATTTTTTTTTACAAATAACACTTAGTAGGTAGTAAGATAGAATTTAAATTTATTTTAATATAAAAGGTCTATAGGTATAAACTAATTTTGTATTCTAGGCAAATAACACTTTTTGTTGTAAATAATCTAATTTAAAATAAAAAGTTCAAATATTAATAATTTCTTTAAACAATTAACACTTTTCTTAAAAATCAAATATAATTTTATTTTATCATTAAAGTCTAAAAATAAATATTTTTTTTAAACAAATACAGGCACCTTTAGCTTTTCAAATGTTCCTAAATACCTTTAGAATGTCCTCTTTTAGTTCCTTTTGAACTAAAAAACAATACGAAACAAAACACAACACAGTTAGTTATAACAAACAAACAATACACAAACAATGCAAACTATTTTCAATATTTATAAATTATAAATTAGGAAAATATCCACAACTCACAAATTACTTTAAAAAATGTATGCAATTTTTATGCGGAAGAACTTTTGTCTCTGAAATCAGATTCAAAATGGCTTCAAAAGGAACTGTCGCCTGTACAGGTGAGTATTTCAAAAAACCTGCATCTCTTTCGAACCCCCACGCACTGGCGTAGGCTTTTCCATACAAGCATTTTCTTTAAAAAGCCGTTAAAAGAAAAATCTGGCGTTGCCACATAGATATATTTTAAGCTTGTGCACTTGCACGCTCTTAAAAGATTGTTCTATTTGACCATTGATGTATACCTTATTTGTTTTAGTTACGTTTACTTAAATAATAGCGAAAAACAATGACAAATATTTGTGAAATTTAATTTCACGCACTTGATCTTAAATAATAATAAAAACATTGCAACGCTATGTAAAAATACTTTTATTACAACTATGCTTTAATAACATGTTAGAATGCAACACCCCTATTATAAAGAACTTATATGCTTAATTAAGAAAACACAAAATTCTAATTTGTATTTATTCTCTAGTATGGTAAATACTGTTCCAGTTGGCAACGCTATTTAGCGTTTTATTATTCTTTCATTCAAAACAAACATTTATCGACCACACTTCTATGAAATTGTGGCAGATTTTCCGTTTATTTATTATTCAAATTGTTCATACTTGATTCATACATACATACTTACTTTCCTGTATTCTTGTCTATCACTCTATTATATAGTGTCTTTTCAATAATTATTGTCCTACAGCACAATTTTTTAAATTGTTTGTACCTATGTACATACATAAAATACTTGCTTTCTTGCCTTTGAGATGACCAACGCAATAAAAAAAATCATCCATAAACAAAATCAAGAGAAAAATCTATAAAGACATTCCAGGTTCCACTTCTTCGACTGCAATTTTATGCTCTTTGGCTTATGCTTTTCTATGTCGATGGTTTATAAATTATAAAATTATAATAAATATATACATAAATAGCATATAGATTTTTCTTTTCGTAGTGTTCTCTTAACATTTTAAAATTCAAATGTGAAATTGAAGAGTAAATTTGTTTCTAAAGAGATTAGGTAATTTGCATACTCTACACTCTTCCTTTACGCACTTTATTTATTCAAAAAGGGGAAACTTCTAACTCAAAATTGTACAAATATATTCTCTTTATTTATCACTTTCATTATACATGAATTCCTCTTACACAAACTTTTATCTTTATCTTCTACTGTATTTTATTCTCCATCATTCCACAAACGTCTAGATGAAACTTCGAGAAATTTCTCTCTTAGTACAAAATCATATAAATAGCCGCTTCCTGCTCTTCGGATTCATTATTGAAAAATATTTCAAAGAGTGAAAATCTGAGATTTGTAAAGTGAATACAGACGTTATTTCTGTTGCAAAGTTATAAAGTTAAAGTAATAATCATTTACGAATAAACAGTACAGACAAGTGATATCAGTTTAAAAAGAGTTTGTTTCTTAAACGTTGTTAGATATTAAACTTCTTAATACACAAAACAAGATAAACATGCCTGCAATCGGAATTGATTTGGGTACAACATACTCTTGTGTTGGAGTCTTTCAACATGGCAAAGTTGAAATAATTGCTAACGACCAGGGCAACCGTACAACGCCGTCCTATGTAGCATTCACAGAGTCAGAGCGACTCATCGGCGATGCCGCTAAGAACCAGGTTGCAATGAACCCAAAAAACACAGTATTTGATGCCAAGAGGTTGATTGGACGCAAGTACGATGATCCTAAAATCCGAGATGACATGAAGCACTGGCCCTTCAAAGTAATGAGCGATGGTGGCAAGCCAAAAATTGGAGTCGAATTCAAAGGAGAACAAAAAAGATTTGCTCCCGAAGAAATCAGCTCTATGGTCCTGACGAAGATGAAGGAGACAGCTGAAGCCTACTTGGGCGAAAGCGTTAAGGACGCAGTTATCACAGTTCCTGCATACTTCAATGATTCGCAGCGTCAAGCTACCAAAGACGCTGGAGCTATAGCTGGTTTGAATGTTTTGAGGATCGTCAACGAGCCAACAGCAGCAGCATTGGCATATGGACTTGACAAGAATCTCTCTGGAGAACGAAATGTCCTAATATTTGACTTGGGAGGTGGTACTTTTGATGTTTCCATTTTAACAATCGACGAAGGCTCTATATTCGAAGTAAGGGCAACGGCTGGAGATACACATTTGGGAGGTGAGGACTTCGACAATCGTTTGGTCACTCATCTGGCAGAAGAGTTCAAGCGAAAGTACAAGAAAGATCTTCGTTCGAATCCACGTGCCCTTCGTCGTTTGAGAACCGCAGCCGAGAGAGCCAAGCGCACGCTGTCATCGAGCACAGAAGCTACTATTGAAATCGACGCTTTATTCGAGGGAGTAGATTTCTACACAAGGGTCACTCGTGCTCGATTCGAAGAACTGTGTGCTGACCTATTCCGAGCAACTTTAGAACCAGTGGAGAAGGCCTTAAATGACGCTAAAATGGACAAGAAACAGATCCACGATATCGTTCTAGTAGGAGGTTCAACGAGAATTCCCAAAGTACAAAATCTGTTGCAGTCATTCTTCTGTGGAAAGTCTTTGAACCTGTCCATTAATCCAGATGAAGCAGTTGCCTATGGAGCTGCAGTCCAGGCAGCCATTCTGAGCGGTGACAAGAGCAGCCAAATCCAAGATGTTCTCCTCGTTGATGTAGCTCCCTTATCTCTGGGTATCGAAACTGCAGGAGGAGTGATGGCCAAGATAGTTGAACGCAATTGCAGAATACCTTGCAAGCAGACGCAGACCTTCTCTACTTACAGAGATTAATTTGGATTTTCACTGCATGGTTCGACTTAGTCAGAATTGTGTTTTGTGTGTAAGTATTTTGAAATGGTAAGTGATTTTTGTGTCGTGTATTCCAATGTTCGTGGTATAAGAAAGAATTTCTTTCACCTGTACGTCTACACTGTTCAATACAGGCCAGCTGTTTTGGCATTAAGTGAAACCCAGGTTGGAGTAAATACTGATTTATCAGAGTTTGCTCTACATGGGTATAGCTTGGTGCCATTACTCTTTTCCCATCATGGTCTCGTGGTCTATGTTAGGAATGATATTGCTTGCCAGAGCCTTCCCCAATATGGGCAATGTTCCAACACGGACTTTAACTTCTTGTGGCTCAAATTCACTGTCCGCAAGCATGTCATTCATTATTGTTTTATTTACAGGAGTCCAAATCTCGACAGCAATTCCACTTGTAACGAGTTTGATGCGCTGTCTGATTCCATCTCGAAAATTGTTTCCCTTTGTCCTCGCACTGAAATCGTTATTACGGGCGATTTCAATGTACACAATTCCAATTGGCTCCGCTATTCTGGTCAGACAACACCCGAAGGAAGGTATGTCGAGCTCTTTGCCGGGTTACATCACCTTACCCAACTGATCGATGTGCCAACGCGTATACCGGATGTTGCTGGGCAAGCCGCCCATACTCTTGACTTGTTTCTTACTTCTCACCCTGATAAATATACCATTAGTGTAACTTCTCCATTTGGCACTTCAGACCATTGTGTCATTTCAGCTAATTTCTCATCCTCCACCCATCCAGTTAAAGAAAAACTTCCCACCAGGACCGTTTGGCAATACGAGAAAGCCAACTGGGACGGCCTGAATATTTTTTTCCGAAACTTTAACTGGTCACTATGCTTCCTCGATAGTGACATTGATGCCAGTGCTGAAATGATCACAAATGTGATTCTTCTAGGGATGCGTGCTTTTATTCGGTGTATCCTGAAATCGCACTGAAGTGTTTTATTTGACACGTTTTTCGCCCCGGTTTTTGCATTGTATTCGATGTGAACACCGAGCACGCACCCTCATGGTATCGAAAATGTCAATGATCATATTTATGTATATCACGAAGAGTCCTTAATATTTACAAAATTCAGTAAGTTTTTGGAAAACGTAAGTCAAATACATTTACCAACAAAATTTATATTTTGTATAAAAAAGAAGAACCACAATATCACTAGAAAACTACAAGGATTTTGTTTAAAAACTATTAAAATAACGGTGCAAAAAGTCCCCGGGAACTAACCACCGAGGTACTTAGTTGCCACATAGTGGCTATGTGGTTTTAATTCCATTTAAATGTGAAATAAATTCCTACTTCGACCAAGAAGAAGTAAAACAACAAGTCAAATATTTTGCAATTTTATTGATGAAATAAAAATAATTTTTTTTAATCAAAGCTTATACCTTGTTGAGAAATAAGTCCCGAAATCTAATAACTTAAATGTGAACTAACGCCATATGGTGTATTAAGGGTTTTTCGGTGTAAAAAGAGTGAGATAGGTATGGGGGGCCATGCTGCCCCCTGCAACCCCTCTGCCATTGGTAACTATTGGATTTGTAGTAGGTGCGAGTTGGGTACATGTATATGCAAAGCAATGTTGCACATACCCAACTTCGCACCTACTCCAAACGCTATAGTGACCGCGAGCAGGGGGTTAGCATGCCCCAATACCTAACTAACTGTTTAAACCGCACGGCGTAAGCTTTAATAACTGGTGATTTCCTTTGATTATTTTCTGAAGACTTTCTTTGAATATTTTCAGCATCTTGAAAAGTAGCAGTTTATTTCGAAATTCACTTTACAAGATTCCGAAAATAATCAACGAAAATTGCTGCAGTTCAAGATCAAGAGGTCTTAAGCAAACTTTAGTTTATAGCTCTTCGTGTGATTGAGAAAACAAGAATCACAGAGGATTAGAAGAAATATACTTAGACCTGAATAACGAATTTTATTTTCCTAACTTAAGATCAGATATCCAGAAATATATAAATCCCACCAAAAATATTTTCATCTAAAATGTTGCCAAGACGAGACTTAAAAAAGTTATAACATCTCATGTAGAGCCACGCTTCTAACTCTACCCGCCCCAACTCTACAAGGTTTAAATTCACAAATAAACAAATATATCACGTATACGCCACCGATCCCATTCTAAGATAATTCTTAAAATTGTATGATGGACGATGTTATGGTCCATGCAAAGGCAGGAGTTACATACTGGCAACACAGGCTGTGCCAAGCATGGCAACTGTAGCTACTGACGCAAGTGACTTTAAACAAATTATTTAAAGCTAACGGCTACATATGTAAAATATGCCATGCATAAACTGACACATTCACTTCTATTAAATCTATGTCTGCAAAATTTCTTTCCTTGTTTATACAATTACATGTAAAATTAGGTTTAAGCGTCTCGTCATTCATTCTTAATTGAGTTGAAAGCGCGAACAGTACAAATATTTTAAACATACATATGTATGTATTTGTTGTTTACATATATTTTTGTCAATTGGGACCACTTCTGGCTCCTTACATAACTCGGTGTTCAATGCATCGATCAAAATTCTGTCAACAGCTCTTTAATTGGCCAGTTGCAGTTCCCCAAGAAGTTATAGTTGATTTTGTCAAAAAGTTATTTACGATTTATTGACTTCTTTGAATTTGCACTTTCCCTTAGTGAAGTATTATAGACATAGCTTGTCGGTCAGTGGTTTTCTATTCACTTTGTCTAAAAGTTAGTTGGCTAAACTAACAGCCCAATGATATGAATGGAAATACCTACTAAATGTAACAGGAGACCTTACTTCCCAGTTGATTAAAGCAATATGATAAATTTGCAGCATAAAATTAAAACATTCTTTTTTAAATAAATAATTTCTTTTTATTTTAAACTTCATTACAACTATTTAGATTGATGTATTTATTTACATTGAATTACAATTAAAAATAATGATAATGGAATTTTATAAACAAAAATGAAAGCAGTCTTTAGAATCTGTCATCACTTGAACCACAATTTAGTCTACTTCTTCGACAGTTGGACCTTTTGGTTGTGCGCCAGCATATCCTCCAGCTTGTTGGCCACAGCCTTGAGGACCACTTGCTCCTCCATTATGTATTTTCGTCATTACGGGACTGCAGACGCTGGATAAGCTCTTCATTTTGTCATCGTACTCCTCCTTGTCGGCCAGCATGTTACCAT
This sequence comes from Platycheirus rosarum, assembly GCA_963971375.1. Taxonomy (NCBI): domain Eukaryota; kingdom Metazoa; phylum Arthropoda; class Insecta; order Diptera; family Syrphidae; genus Platycheirus; species Platycheirus rosarum. The sequence continues at coordinate 121,556,812 of OZ020509.1, read as the reverse complement.
CTAGCCATTTAATGGTCTGCTCGCAGGCATTTCGTGCAGTTTCTTTCTCTTGATGGCTGATTTTGTCTCCAGCCTGTTCAAGAGCTTGTTTCACACCAAATACATAGCTCTCAAGGCTGTTGCGAGAAGCTATTTTCTGCCTTTGTTTCTCATCCTCCTCTTGGAATCTCTCAGCCTCGTTAACCATTCTGTCGATCTCGGCTTGTGACAAGCGACCTTTGTCGTTCTTGATTGTTATATTCTTGGTATTACCAGTGCTAGTTTCCTTTGCAGACACGTTAAGGATGCCATTGGCGTCCATGTCGAAAGTCACTTCGATTTGTGGTGTGCCTCTGGGTGCGGGTGGAATGCCAGAGAGATCAAATGTACCAAGAAGATTGTTGTCTTTCGTCATAACGCGTTCACCCTCAAATACTTTGATGGTAACTCCTGGCTGGTTGTCAGCGTATGTAGAGAAGGTCTGCGTCTGCTTGCAAGGTATTCTGCAATTGCGTTCAACTATCTTGGCCATCACTCCTCCTGCAGTTTCGATACCCAGAGATAAGGGAGCTACATCAACGAGGAGAACATCTTGGATTTGGCTGCTCTTGTCACCGCTCAGAATGGCTGCCTGGACTGCAGCTCCATAGGCAACTGCTTCATCTGGATTAATGGACAGGTTCAAAGACTTTCCACAGAAGAATGACTGCAACAGATTTTGTACTTTGGGAATTCTCGTTGAACCTCCTACTAGAACGATATCGTGGATCTGTTTCTTGTCCATTTTAGCGTCATTTAAGGCCTTCTCCACTGGTTCTAAAGTTGCTCGGAATAGGTCAGCACACAGTTCTTCGAATCGAGCACGAGTGACCCTTGTGTAGAAATCTACTCCCTCGAATAAAGCGTCGATTTCAATAGTAGCTTCTGTGCTCGATGACAGCGTGCGCTTGGCTCTCTCGGCTGCGGTTCTCAAACGACGAAGGGCACGTGGATTCGAACGAAGATCTTTCTTGTACTTTCGCTTGAACTCTTCTGCCAGATGAGTGACCAAACGATTGTCGAAGTCCTCACCTCCCAAATGTGTATCTCCAGCCGTTGCCCTTACTTCGAATATAGAGCCTTCGTCGATTGTTAAAATGGAAACATCAAAAGTACCACCTCCCAAGTCAAATATTAGGACATTTCGTTCTCCAGAGAGATTCTTGTCAAGTCCATATGCCAATGCTGCTGCTGTTGGCTCGTTGACGATCCTCAAAACATTCAAACCAGCTATAGCTCCAGCGTCTTTGGTAGCTTGACGCTGCGAATCATTGAAGTATGCAGGAACTGTGATAACTGCGTCCTTAACGCTTTCGCCCAAGTAGGCTTCAGCTGTCTCCTTCATCTTCGTCAGGACCATAGAGCTGATTTCTTCGGGAGCAAATCTTTTTTGTTCTCCTTTGAATTCGACTCCAATTTTTGGCTTGCCACCATCGCTTATTACTTTGAAGGGCCAGTGCTTCATGTCATCTCGGATTTTAGGATCATCGTACTTGCGTCCAATCAACCTCTTGGCATCAAATACTGTGTTTTTTGGGTTCATTGCAACCTGGTTCTTAGCGGCATCGCCGATGAGTCGCTCTGACTCTGTGAATGCTACATAGGACGGCGTTGTACGGTTGCCCTGGTCGTTAGCAATTATTTCAACTTTGCCATGTTGAAAGACTCCAACACAAGAGTATGTTGTACCCAAGTCAATTCCGATTGCAGGCATGTTTATCTTGTTTTGTGTATTAAGAAGTTTAATATCTAACAACGTTTAAGAAACAAACTCTTTTTAAACTGATATCACTTGTCTGTACTGTTTATTCGTAACTTTTAGGAACTTTAGTTTTTAATTTTCCAATGATTATTACTTTAACTTTATAACTTTGCAACAGAAATAACGTCTGTATTCACTTTACAAATCTCAGATTTTCACTCTTTGAAATATTTTTCAATAATGAATCCGAAGAGCAGGAAGCGGCTATTTATATGATTTTGTACTAAGAGAGAAATTTCTCGAAGTTTCATCTAGACGTTTGTGGAATGATGGAGAATAAAATACAGTAGAAGATAAAGATAAAAGTTTGTGTAAGAGGAATTCATGTATAATGAAAGTGATAAATAAAGAGAATATATTTGTACAATTTTGAGTTAGAAGTTTCCCCTTTTTGAACAAATAAAGTGCGTAGGGGAAAAGTATAGAGTATGCAAATTTCCTAATCTCTTTAGAAACAAATTTACTCTTCAATTTCACATTTGAATTTCAAAATTTTAAGAGAATACCTACAACGAAATAAAAATGTATAATTATATTATTTATAAACCATTCCTTAGCGAATAGCCCTTAGGGGAACAGATGAAGGCATAGGAAAAAGAGCAAAAAAATTGCAGTGGGAAAAGGGGAGCGTTTTTCTAGATTTTTCTCGTGGTTTTGTTTACTCAGAAATTTAAATTTCGTTTAACCCATTGATCTACATTATATAAACTACATATAGAGAAGCTTCATTGGTGCATCATTGGTCAGACAATGCAAAAAATATGAAGGATGAGAGAACAGGCAATTATTTTCTGGTTGTTTCTGTTTTAAAACGCACAGTTGAGTCCTGAAAAATAATTTGGTAATTGGGCTTTGTCATAAAAATCCACAGCGTGAGGGCTTGCCTAAAATTCTCTGGACTTGAAGCATTTTTCATATATGGATCTGTGCAGGCGGCGAAGTAAAGTATTGCATTTCGCAAATTACTTCAAAATATTATCGGCATCGGCGATATTGCTGAAAAAAAGAAAATCCAAATTGCGGTCAATTCTTCTAGTTTAATTTCATCGAAAACCTTTACAACAATGGCCGAAGTTAGTGGTTTAAGCAATTCCGAAGCAAATGAATTATGCAAACCGGCTCATCCTTCAACAAAGAATTTCATATTCAACCAAACCATGTTGCGCATCAAAGATCCCCGCAAATCCTTGCCATTTTATACGGGAGTGCTTGGCATGACAATGCTTCAGAAGTGCGACTTTCCCGATGGGCAATTTTCGGTGTACTTCTTGGGGTATGAGAAACAAGCAGATATGCCAACTGAAAATGCCAAACGAACACAGTGGGCTTTAACACGGAAGGGTGCTCTAAACTTGACACAACTGGGGTACCGAAAGTGATCCAGATTTCAAGTACAATGTGGGCAACTCGGAGCCAATAGACTTCGGCCACATTGGTGTCATGGTTCCAGATGTGTTTGCGGCTTGCAAGAAGTTCGAAGAACAAGGAGTCGATTTCAAGAAAAGACCGGATGACGGTCGCATGAAGGGTCTGGCCTTCATCATGGATCCTGACGGCTACTGGGTTGAGATTTTTAATGCCAATACTGTTTGTTAAAGTTTGATGTTTTATTTGTAAAATAAAAGCTAAATAATAGCTAAAAAAAAAAAAAAAAAAAAAAAAAAAAAAAAAAAACAGGTAGCAGACCTTTAATGGTGGTATATGCAAGTCACTGGTGTACTTGCATATTTCTTTTCTGTTCTTCCAATATGTACCGAGTTCTGTTTATGCCACAATGAATGAAAATGTTAAAAATGTAATGCAATTGGGATTTTAGATTAAATTTGCATGTTGTAATTCATCAGTCTTCACCCACTTAATGAAGCACCAGGATGGACGTTCTTTTCATCAAACGAAATCGTCCTTAAGTCGATATCGTCCCATCAATTGATTGAAGCAAGTACATACTTGCATATAGTAAAGACGCCTTTCTTTTAAGTACTACACCATTTTCATCCTAATGTGATGTCGTTCTTCCACGACAATAGGTTTGTTCGATGTTCCACGCGCCAGTGGGCATTGGGGATGGGGAATGTCAGTGCATTAAGTCAAACTGTCAAAAAACTGCATAGCTGCTCCGGCGAAAAAAGTGTCACATAAAACACTTCAGTGCGATTTCAGGGTACACCAGTGCGCCCCAGTGCCGACATCGAACAAAGGTAATAACTCGCTTGCACCGGAACCACCCTATTCGTGCGAACTTATTCGCCTAATTTGGCTTAATTTGTGCGAGTAAAATTCGCTTCCACTGAAACCGCAGCCAAGCATACACTTGTGTGTTTTGTATATGAACTGCAGAAAAGTAAATAGAAGTTGATATTTTTTTTTCTATTGGAAGTAAAATTTATCAACTTCGATTTGGCTTTGAAGTTTAAATAGAAGCTAATTTTCCGCAACTACGACTTTTTCACAAAAAATCACAAACGCAACTGTTGCGTTTTTCGTCCGTCTATGAGAGCCTTAAGCAGCGTTCACACGCAGACAAGACAATGCGACAAATCTCAATTGTCTTGTCCGAGCTTCTTGAATGGGTTCGGATGATGTCGATATTGTCCTCAGAGACAATATAGTGACAATTGTTTTGTCCTGGAAACAATTGTTCACATGGAAAATGATTGTCTTGTCTCATTGTCTTGGTCTCTGCATTGTCCCATGTGAACCCCGCTTTAATCATATGACTGACGTTTAAAAAGTGGTTAACTTTTTTGTTCAACGCGTTCCCGAAGATTTGTGTAGCAGTGATGCCGTTCGGGAATTTTCAAGCGAAGTGTTTGTAGAAAAAATGGTAGTGTTTTGCCCTAAAGCGAACTGTCGTCATAAAGTCATAAAACTATAGCATTGTATAAGAAAAACAAAATTATTTTGATTCAGTCTTATTACAACGATAAGACTATATCTATTTATAACCAAGCAGTTTAAAAAAAAATCATATTGCAAATGACACCCCTATGATCATGGACATATTATATTATGTATAATTATATATTATTATTATTATAATTATATATATAATATATATTATATATAATACGTCCATGCCTATGATTTATAAAATAAACAAAGATAGTTGTGTTCCATAGTCGAATTTCTTTGACAAATTGAATTTTTTGTCAATTTTAAGGCATGATTTGAACTCATAAAAAGTGTCAAAACCACAAGACTTAAAGGTTTTTAGTAAAAACTAATTACACCACCACACGTCTTAAATAATAATGAATTTAATAGAAAAAGTATTTAGAAAATTCTAGACGGATGTTGATAAGAAATAAAAGATTTTGGTATGCAGATTTATTAATTTACAGCTGATTATAAAATTTAAAATAATTAGTTTTTATTAGTTTTAAAAATATTTGAATTTAAAAAAAACTTAAAAAATTATTTAAAAAAAACTATTAAAAACGTTGGTATTTAAAATTAATTTGGTTACCTAGATCTTCTCAAATGTAAAATCGTTGGAGGCGTTTTCGAGAAAAATAAGCTTTTCCTTAATGTTATTTTTAGCTCAACAAATAAAATTTCGAATTCCCCTCTGAGGTATGCCAAAAGATTCACACATACCAAACTTGAAGGTAATAGCTCAAGCCGTTCTTAAGGCCCAGTTCTTAAAACCATCTCGAGGAACAGTTTCTTTTGCAAGCATCAGTGAATTAACAGTTCTAACTTTTAATTTGTTTCGACATGCACTCTTATGTCGAATTCGTTTTTAAAAAAGATCAATCTTGTGTTTTGATCCAAGATCAATTTTTCTGATCTGAGATCAAATTTTATGTTCGTTTTTAAAAAAAGATCAGTCTTTTTTTTATCTAGATCACTTTTTGGAAATCTGGAATTTTATTGAGATTTGCGCCGATTTACACTGCTTTATATGACAATTCACAAATGTCAGTGAAGTGTACATTTCGTTTGGATTTTGTTCTTGATTTGAAAGTTTTGTGTAAATTAAATTTTGTTTACAAACCCGTATCCCGTTTAGATTGTCAAAAATCACTAAAAAAGTTGTCAAAAGGAGCTCACACAACTACAAAAACAATCAATCTCGTTTCATGCTCGTTTTTACAACTGCCTGCAGTCTATCTATATACAATGTCATTCAAAACAAACATTTATCTACCACACTTCTATGAAATTGTGGCAGATTTTCCGTTTATTGATTATTCAAATTGTTCATACTTGATTCATACATACATACTTACTTTCCTGTATTCTTGTCTATCACTCTATTATATAGTGTCTTTTCAATAATTATTGTCCTACAGCACAATTTTTTAAATTGTTTGTACCTATGTACATACATAAAATACTTGCTTTCTTGCCTTTGAGATGACCAACGCAATAAAAAAAATCATCCATAAACAAAATCAAGAGAAAAATCTAGAAAGACATTCCAGGTTCCACTTCTTCGACTGCAATTTTATGCTCTTTGGCTTATGCTTTTCTATGTCGATGGTTTATAAATTATAAAATTATAATATATACATAAATAGCATATAGATTTTTCTTAGTGTTCTCTTAAAATTTTGAAATTCAAATGTGAAATTGAAGAGTAAATTTGTTTCTAAAGAGATTAGGAAATTTGCATACTCTATACTTTTCCCCTACGCACTTTATTTGTTCAAAAAGGGGAAACTTCTAACTCAAAATTGTACAAATATATTCTCTTTATTTATCACTTTCATTATACATGAATTCCTCTTACACAAACTTTTATCTTTATCTTCTACTGTATTTTATTCTCCATCATTCCACAAACGTCTAGATGAAACTTCGAGAAATTTCTCTCTTAGTACAAAATCATATAAATAGCCGTTTCCTGCTCTTCGGATTCATTATTGAAAAATATTTCAAAGAGTGAAAATCTGAGATTTGTAAAGTGAATACAGACGTTATTTCTGTTGCAAAGTTATAAAGTTAAAGTAATGATCATTGGAAAATTAAAAATTACAGTTCCTAAAAGTTACGAATAAACAGTACAGACAAGTGATATCAGTTTAAAAAGAGTTTGTTTCTTTAACGTTGTTAGATATTGAACTTCTTAATACACAAAACAAGATAAACATGCCTGCAATCGGAATTGATTTGGGTACAACATACTCTTGTGTTGGAGTCTTTCAACATGGCAAAGTTGAAATAATTGCTAACGACCAGGGCAACCGTACAACGCCGTCCTATGTAGCATTCACAGAGTCAGAGCGACTCATCGGCGATGCCGCTAAGAACCAGGTTGCAATGAACCCAAAAAACACAGTATTTGATGCCAAGAGGTTGATTGGACGCAAGTACGATGATCCTAAAATCCGAGATGACATGAAGCACTGGCCCTTCAAAGTAATAAGCGATGGTGGCAAGCCAAAAATTGGAGTCGAATTCAAAGGAGAACAAAAAAGATTTGCTCCCGAAGAAATCAGCTCTATGGTCCTGACGAAGATGAAGGAGACAGCTGAAGCCTACTTGGGCGAAAGCGTTAAGGACGCAGTTATCACAGTTCCTGCATACTTCAATGATTCGCAGCGTCAAGCTACCAAAGACGCTGGAGCTATAGCTGGTTTGAATGTTTTGAGGATCGTCAACGAGCCAACAGCAGCAGCATTGGCATATGGACTTGACAAGAATCTCTCTGGAGAACGAAATGTCCTAATATTTGACTTGGGAGGTGGTACTTTTGATGTTTCCATTTTAACAATCGACGAAGGCTCTATATTTGAAGTAAGGGCAACGGCTGGAGATACACATTTGGGAGGTGAGGACTTCGACAATCGTTTGGTCACTCATCTGGCAGAAGAGTTCAAGCGAAAGTACAAGAAAGATCTTCGTTCGAATCCACGTGCCCTTCGTCGTTTGAGAACCGCAGCCGAGAGAGCCAAGCGCACGCTGTCATCGAGCACAGAAGCTACTATTGAAATCGACGCTTTATTCGAGGGAGTAGATTTCTACACAAGGGTCACTCGTGCTCGATTCGAAGAACTGTGTGCTGACCTATTCCGAGCAACTTTAGAACCAGTGGAGAAGGCCTTAAATGACGCTAAAATGGACAAGAAACAGATCCACGATATCGTTCTAGTAGGAGGTTCAACGAGAATTCCCAAAGTACAAAATCTGTTGCAGTCATTCTTCTGTGGAAAGTCTTTGAACCTGTCCATTAATCCAGATGAAGCAGTTGCCTATGGAGCTGCAGTCCAGGCAGCCATTCTGAGCGGTGACAAGAGCAGCCAAATCCAAGATGTTCTCCTCGTTGATGTAGCTCCCTTATCTCTGGGTATCGAAACTGCAGGAGGAGTGATGGCCAAGATAGTTGAACGCAATTGCAGAATACCTTGCAAGCAGACGCAGACCTTCTCTACATACGCTGACAACCAGCCAGGAGTTACCATCAAAGTATTTGAGGGTGAACGCGTTATGACGAAAGACAACAATCTTCTTGGTACATTTGATCTCTCTGGCATTCCACCCGCACCCAGAGGCACACCACAAATCGAAGTGACTTTCGACATGGACGCCAATGGCATCCTTAACGTGTCTGCAAAGGAAACTAGCACTGGTAATACCAAGAATATAACAATCAAGAACGACAAAGGTCGCTTGTCACAAGCCGAGATCGACAGAATGGTTAACGAGGCTGAGAGATTCCAAGAGGAGGATGAGAAACAAAGGCAGAAAATAGCTTCTCGCAACAGCCTTGAGAGCTATGTATTTGGTGTGAAACAAGCTCTTGAACAGGCTGGAGACAAAATCAGCCATCAAGAGAAAGAAACTGCACGAAATGCCTGCGAGCAGACCATTAAATGGCTAGATGGTAACATGCTGGCCGACAAGGAGGAGTACGATGACAAAATGAAGAGCTTATCCAGCGTCTGCAGTCCCGTAATGACGAAAATACATAATGGAGGAGCAAGTGGTCCTCAAGGCTGTGGCCAACAAGCTGGAGGATATGGTAGCGCACAACCAAAAGGTCCAACTGTCGAAGAAGTAGACTAAATTGTGGTTCAAGTGATGAGAGATTCTAAAGACTGCTTTCATTTTTGTTTATAAAATTCCATCATCATTATTTGTAATTGTAATTTTATGTATGTATATAAACATATCTATCTAGTTGTTATACTTAGTAATTAAGTTTAAAATAAAAAAAAAAAAATATTTATTTAAAAACAAAAATGTTTCGTATTCTTTTTAACTCTCATTTTTGAAAATGATCATATCGATTTTGAATCGATCCTTTGCCGTCACTTTTAAAAGAAGAAATGTGAAAAGGGATTCAATAAACTTAACTTTAAAAATTCAAGATGGTGGATGGTGGGCTTTCTGCTATCTAAGCGATCGTTTATGTTACGCTTTGAATAGCTTTTCGTGATGTACTGAAAATCATTCGACAATTAGTGGAGTCTAAGTTTACTCGATAAAATTGATTTCGTTGTTGCAAGCAAAGGACGAGTTCATAAATGCAAAACTTCAACAACACTGCTAAGTTCAAATTCCATTTCTCCAGGCAAATACTCTACATTAGAGTTTTTTTTTAACTTTTTTAGAAGTGTTGATGTTTGCTCTCAACAATAAAATCAAATGTTGCCAAAAATTTACACAAATCTTACCATATTTTTACTATTATATTTTACAGTGATGCTGTATTTTTACATTTATTAACTTAGGGAAAATTAAGAACAAAAAAGAAACTAAGTTCTAAAAATTAAATTACAGTTATTATATTAAATTTAAAATCACAAAAATAAAACACACTATTTTAAAGTCTTATATTGATTTTCCTTGGAGTATACAATTCTTAGGCATCAGGATCAGGTTTCGGAATGATAAAAGGCTGAAAGTCGTTCGCCTCTGGCACAGCATGAGGTACCTTGGGGGGAATAGCTAACAAACTTTCGTCTTTCGTTTCTGACGCTGCAGATCCTTCTTGTTTGTACACTCCCATCGTTAAGTTGAAAATTATATTTTCAATATGATGTTGGGCAATAGCAATGTCTGTGCTGTTCCGATTACATATGCGAATTTTATGAGCAATATACTCGCCATAGATTGAATGTTGGTCGCGTTTTTCATTTTCATCCAAAAGAGTCCTTATGCATTGCAGAGCATCGGCCAGTGCTTCTTCTTGCTGCCCATTTAATCTTCGTTTTTTTGGAGCATTTGTATCGTCTTCGTCTTCTTCTTTATCATCTTCAAAGTTGCAAGATGATCCAAAGTCTTGGCTTTCATCTTGAAGTTTTGAAGGCGTTTTAGAGCTGTGTGAGCTGCACATTGATTCGCTCTGCAATAAGAGAAAAGATAATTAATTTTAAATAAAGTTATTTAAATTTAGATACACAAAGTTTTTAAAGTTTTCCAAACCTTCAAAAATGGCCGGAAACACGTTCGCTACAGCTGCCTAGCGCTTAGAGAACTACTTTATGAAACAGGAACATTAACCGGAGTTAAACCTGCAGAATTCTCAGCGTCGACGCCAAAATACTGGTGGAAGTATTTTAATTTTGAGCATTCGCGTTATGGAAATCTGGATGAGTCAACAAATCAGATTAAACCGAGAAACGGTAAATCGTTTGGAATGACATTTTCGACGAACGGTGTAGATTGTTCAATCACCATGAACAAATACACGAAGAAAACCCCAGCAGGAACAGCATCGAAGAAGACAAGGAAACGGGACCACAACAGCAGGAGGATTATTCAGGCTATAAGTATTTCTTAGGTATTGATCCAGGCGTTGTTAACTATGTGGGCGCTTGCTTTTTGGACAAAACCAAAAAAGACAAACAAATTTTGTTTTAAAAGCGGGCACAACAACAAACAAATGGGAAAGAAAAGAGCACGTAGACCGTAGACCAGCAGAAAATTTAAAAAAGCTTTATTTATTATCGATTATTGATGTTGATGAGTATATGAAAACGCGGTCTTGCTCAAAATGTTTTAAAGTAATGGAATTTCCGCCGAAACATCCCAAAACTCAATCACCGCAACAGGAGCATAGGAAGCGTCGGCGTCACGACCATCGGTATCGAATTTGCAAAAATTGTGGAATACCATGGAATCGTGACGTCAATGCTGCTCGCAACATGATTAATGTAGCTTTAGGTATTTATAACTTTAGGAGTTTTAAATGGGGGGGATCGTATATAACTGATTCACAAATATATAATATGGAATTTAGTTATCCGAATGCAAAAATTACAACCCCTGTAGTAACCACCATTATCCAGAGTGAGAGGTGGGAGCAACAACAACAAAGCCAACAACAACGGACGCAGAGGCAACAACTTCAAAATCAACAAATTAGTTAGGCAGTAAGTTAGTTAAGATTAATAGTTAAGGTAGGTTTAAAGATTTTTGTCTTACATAAAGTTAGTTTATTAAAAAATCATTTAAAAAAAACAAAAAAAAAACGAAAAAAAAATTGAGAGGCATAGGGAACTCACTAAACAAGCACCCTTGAGTTAAGTTAATTTAATTATTTATTATCATTTATTTAAGTGCATATAGACACCTTCAAAGTGAGAGGCATAGGGAATTCACTTTAAACAAACACCCTTAGTTTTAGTTTAGTTTATTTTAAATTTAAATAATTTATAGGATAGGGAGAAACATCCGCAGCATAAACGGCATTACGACCGTTGCTTTCAAGTTTGCCCAAACTCTGAAGTGGCAGTTCGTGATGTCGTTGCTGCGGGCTAATATAATCGTCAGATATACTGATTGTTTGACAGATAACCAAGTTTTATTCTAAAACTTGCTCTAGTCTTATTTTTAAATTTGGTTATCGTAAATCGTTTCTTTACAATAAAGACTTAGACACGGACACAGCGACAAAACCCTGGTCTGATGATGTGTCGGCAAGGACAAGAACGCGCTTTGCCAGCAGAAGAGAAAACAGGAACACTGGCTTCTCAGATCATGAGGAGCATGAGAAGCGTGCGATCGAGGAAATGGAGGCGATGGCTTGGTTACAAGTATGCACCAACTCCTAAGCAAGATGTGGTTATAAGAAAGCATGCCCGATAAATACAAGCTCAGCATAATTTATCCGATCCTTAGAAAGGAGACCCTCTGAACTGCACCAATTACAAGATTTTTTCTGCTGCATTGGGTGAACGCCTAAAGCCGTACTTCAACAATCTGATTCATATCGGTGCGGTTTTAGGATAGGAAAGTCTACCATCGACTAAATATTCACATTCACATTTTGGAAAACACCCAAGTACTTCAAATCTATACCCACCACCTTTTCATCGATTTAGAACAGGTGATACGCTGTCATGCGACTTCTTTAACATCATACTGGAAAGAATAGTGCAGAACACGCCAACACCAGAGGCACGATCTTTCAAAAGTCCGTCCAATTACTCGCATACGCCGACGATATTGACATAATCGCAAGAGCACATGATGTCATAAGCGCTTTTGTCAGTATTGAGATGGAAGCAGCGAAGATGTGTTAAGCAGTCAATGAAGGCAAAACCAAGTACATGCCGTCATCAAGACGAGGACAAAACATCACGATAGACTTTGAGGTAGCTAGGGACTTTGTCCGCTATTAACTCAACAACACGAGCGCTTATATACAAAAAGGAATAACTCTTGCCAATCGCTGATTATTTGGGCTTAGAAAGGCAATTTCGTCGCAAAGCCCTCTTTAGGGCAACTAAATTGTCCCTTTATTAGACCCTTAATCATCCCAGTCCTATATGGTGCAGAAGAATGGACGTTGTCAAAAGTGGATAAGGACGCTCTAGGTTGCTCCGAGAGAAAGATTCTCAGGATGATTTTTGTTCCCGTATACATTAAAAGAGTGGAGAAGATGATACAACGAAGAATTGAACCGGCTGTCTCAGATGGCTGGGTCATTTAGAGCGGATTGACATCAACGCTCCAGTACAGTCCCAGTTGGCATGGGCAAGTGGAAGAATATCTCGACCGACTTCACGTGCGAAACTGGAGGCAGATAGCTAGTGACTGAGCTGGCTGCAAAAGCTTGTTGGTTAAGGCCTAGGTGCACCCCGGACTGTTGGGCCACCTAAGGTAAGGTAAGGCTACGGACCAAGCTGACTGGATAAGCATTCTGATTCAATCGCAGGCAGCAGAGAGGTAAGAGTTGGTTTTAATCAAAATTCTCTAATGTTATTTTTCCAGAATTATTTTCTTCTATAACATACATCAGCGCACTTCAATCCATACCTTCGTCATTATAATTAAGGTACATCAGCGTTCCTATTAAAATTGGCGTTCTGAAGGCAGCATCAATTCATTGTTTTCATAAGAAAATGTTACTCAAATCTTAAAGAAAATAATTAAGCTACATTTAAGTAAGAAACATACCATAACGCTATCTGAAAATATGGATCCTGAGCTACTCATGACATCATTTTCTGCTAGAAGGAACATTAGTTGTCGAAAAAACTTCCATGGCTTTGTTTTAAAATATTCATCTTGATTTAGTTTGTATCGTTTACATTCCATCGAAAATTTTGCCCTCAGTGCCCTGATTTTTTTCTGAACTTCGTCAACCGATGTTTCTTGCACTTCAGCTATATGTGCCCACAAATTCATTCGAAGTTCTGAATTTCTAAACTTTAAATCACCCTTCCACAAATCTGGGTATTGTTTGTACATTTTAATTAAAATACAAATCTTTTCATCCGGCCACCTCTTCATTTTGTTTGGTTTTTTATGTTTATTTAATTCAATTACATTAATTGTAAAAAAGATTGAACCCCTGCAAAAGTGCAAATGGCTACCGCGTCCGTTACTTCAAAACAAAATGTTTTGACAGAACAGAAATACAGAATTGACCATGATACACAGAAATACAAGAAGGGCGTTCTTTTATTAAGTGTTTTTTTTTGTATTCCGGAATCAGTAACTTCCAGACTGTTTTGGACGACCAAAAAAAAAACCATATAACTATCGTTGTTGTGTCAACAAATTTGGTTAAAGTCATTGTTAGACTTTGTTGGGATGGTTACGATTTCATTTTGGAACGATATATTGTCAGACATTGTTAATCTGTCAAACAAATATTAAAACAAACAAAAAATTAACGTACTTTTCCAAATTCTATTTGCACTATCTTGGCATATGATCATGTTTTTAATCATTGTCAATCCACTTTAATTTTTAAACGCTACTAAAACCAAAACAAAATTGTATGAATTTTAATTTTTTATTTCAATTCTAAACGAGCTTTGACTTTGACAGATCAAAAATCTCAATTCATATCATGGACATGAGTTGGAAATAGTTACAAATCGTAACTATTTGACACTTCAACAATGCATTTTGGAACGATGTTTTCTTGGGACAATAATCAATTGTCTTGTCCGAGCTTCTTGAACGGGGTTGGATAATGTCGATATTGTCCTCAGAGAAAACTCGGCAGGCTAGCTCGCTGGACAATATAATGACAATTGTCTTGTCCTGAAAACAATTGTTCACAATGATTGTCTTGTCCCATTGTCTTGGCCTCTGCATTGTTCCATGTGAACCCCGCTTTACGAATCGTAACTATTGTATATACATGATTCCTTTTTTCGGATGTTTATTCATTCTTTCTTTCTGACAATTGGGTAAGAGCCATGATACACAGAAATACAAGGTATGCTCAGTAGACGCATACAAATCGCCATCTTGATATTTTGTTACGTCACATTCTTCTTTTATGCGTGAAACAGATTGAACCAGCAACAGCGGCCGCCATTAAATTACAACCAATGTATTTCAATGGCTCAAATTAGATTAGACCAGCACCAGCAACGTCACCAGCGTCGTTAGACTAAAGTCCTAAATTTGCTGTTGCTGTTCCATTGCTACCAACTTTGAGCAAGTGAAATTCAGGGGCAAAAGAAAACTTCGTATACTTTTTTATGACACAAAGTGTCAAACAGAAGTAAGAAGACGATGCTGGTGCTTGTAGCAATATGTTTCAATTTATTTTGCTGGTCAGCGTGCTGTTTGCTGTTGACGGTGCTGGTGCTGTCGCTGGTTCAATCTGTTTCGCGCTTTATTATTATTTTATTTATTAAGTAAAGATTACTTTTTAAAACTGAAGGTTTAAACGATTTTTTTATGATTATAAGAACAATAAACATAAAAAAACAATAACAAATTAATACATTTATTTACAATCTAAGAACAAAAATCAGAAGAATGTGACGTCACCCGCATAATCAGTCAAAGTGAGCATACCTTGTAGAGCACAGATATCATTCATAAAGTGACAGAGAAAAAAACATTTTGCTGTAGCAATTCACTACTACTTATAAGCCCTCATTAGACCTATGTCCAATATGATGGATTTTTCCAATTTAATTTTTAAAATTACAACATTAATCATTTATTTTGGCTAATTTTAACTATTTAATGTACATTTTTCAATATTTAATCCAAACAAACGAACTCCATAAAAAAAATGTATCACATATACATACATTGAAAACTTCTGACTTCTACATTTCCACTCCAACTTGCTTTTCTTGCTCTACCTCAAAAGCAAGTGTAGAAAATCTTGCTCCAAGTTGCTCTAGAAAAATTCTATGAACAGAAAATCCAAAAAAATTAGAGCTGCTTGGAGAGGCAATTTCTTCACTGAACGGAAAAACCTTGCTTTTTTCTACTTGGAGTGGTTTAGAGCAGCTAGAGCAGACTCATTGAACATACTAAAGTCCAGTTCAGCGAACAAACCTTATAATACAAACAATAAAGAATTCTGGATAAATTCGGATAGGTTTTGTTACTTGTTTTTGTTATTAATTTTACATAAATATTAAACTTAGTTCCTGAAGCATAGAAGAACTACCAAAAAAGGAAATGATTGATAAAGTAATCTTTTTGATATATTACAGTTTTATGTATAATAAAATGGGTAGTTAATTAACACGCAATGTAAAGCATTATATTATCCAGGGTGATATTTAACTAAGTGTTCAAAACAATCCATCAACTCCAATTCGACGCCGTGCTCAGGAGCTTGGTCTTCAAAGAACAACTTTGTCCACAATTTTGCACAGGGATTTGCATTTGTTACAAAAAAACAGCTGTAAGTATAGAATGGAAATTAAGAATTTGAAATTATTTTTATTACAACAAATAAGGAACATCTACATCATGTGGCAAGGTACCCATTTAAAGTAAAGTCTTCCCAACCACCTGTTTGCCGATTTAAAAGCCTTGCACAACGTCAATAGGGTTGGGTTCGATATCCCGCAATTAAGCAATGAGTGATTTTTTTAAATCCATTTTATTATAACATTATTATGAGAAGTGTCAAAATAAGTAATAAACAATATCAAAATAAAGTTAAGTTATAAATATAACAAGATTCAACACATTCCAAAAAAAAAAAGTAAATACGGCGGGATGGGATGAGGTCCACATTATGGACATTATGTCTGCTTCAAATAGGCATAAGTCCATGCACATTATGCCTTATTAAAAGTGGACATAATGTCTGAATTGAAATTTTGAACTTCAAGTCTAATTTTATTTATTAACATTATGTCCATAATGAGCTTAGCTGACAAATTAAAAAAAATCATAATGTGTATGTTGGATTGGTAATAATATGGATCAGAATTTCGGCGTTATTACCGAATCAGTGTGCAAAGAAATTTCTTGAGATTTTATCTCCCAATCAGTATGACTTACTTGGGCTCTCTCTAGTATTTGGAGTAGGTGCGAGATTGAGTTTATGCAAAAGTTCTTTAAATCAAAAAGAAACGTTACTCATACCCAACCTTGCACCTTCGCCAAATCCTATAGTGAGCCCAAGCATGGAGCTTCATCATACTTACATTAACAAGGTAGGATATAAGTCCCAAAGCGTAAGACTGGGACTTATGTCCCTGCGCCCATTGTGGTTCTATATCAACAACAACATATAACAGTTACGTTCCAAAAGAGATTCTTTTTTATGAATTTGTAATTTTTGTTTGGCATTTCCATTATGTGGATATTATGTCTATTTTCAAAATTTACTTAAATGTGTGCACACAATAAAGATTAAAAACATTCCGACGAATTTTCTTTTTAGTGAAGTATTTTTGACATTTTTAAATTTATAAAAAAGTAAAAAGCCCATATAACCTACATCTATTGTTATTTTGATTAATAAGAATGTTTTGTAAAAAAGCGGGATTTTCCGGATTTGTCGGGATTTTAAGAAGCGAGATTATAATAGATCGGGATTTTGAACAAGTGGGATTTTAGCAGACGGGATTTACAAACTTTTTTTTCGGGGTTTTTGAAAAGCGGGATTCCGATACGCTCCCACCTTAATACTGTTGCCGGCCTGTTTTTATCCATACCATTACTCCACTTCCTTTGCTGGGTCGCTTTTCGAGTTGTATGTCATGCTTCCTCAATTCGCCATTGTACATATATAAACTGTCTATGTAATGTATATACGAACAAAATCACTGTATCCATCAAGTCCGTCCAAATTAAACGGTATGCCACACCTGATGTGAGTTATTGCGAAAGGTCCTTAATACTCAAAACGAGTTTATATTTTATTATGATAAATATGGGAAAAAAGGACTAATTAAAGTTGAATTTATCTTTTAATCCCACCAGCTCGATTTCGGTGAAGGAGTCTTGTACAGCTTGTTGTCTTCTACCGATAATGTCGATGTCGTCTACTTATGTCAATATCTTTGTTTTCTCCAACGCCAGGTAGAAAAGGATGCAACCCAGGTTGCATCCTGGGATGAAAAACAGTATTTGTTCAGCTTGTAAATACTTACTTTACTTTAACTGTTCATGGAGATGATGTCTCCCCTTGCTTCTGACTCACTCAGGTACGGCGTACGAAGACCTCACCCTACAACGCTTGATAGGGATTTTTTTGACTAGGCTCATCTCGCTATACAGCGCGTGTAATTTGTTGTAGCTTCTTCGCCACTCGTTCTTAACTTGATCGTAAACAAGACCATAAATCGCGCGTAGTACTTTTCTCTCGAATACCCCAAGGAAGCTTTCATCCGAATAGGAAAGGGTCCATGCTTCTGCACCATATAGCAGGACTGGGATGATGAGTCCCATTCCGTTCTTCTTCTGTATAGGACTCTATTCCTCAATTGCTTACTAAGCCCAAATTAACAGCGATTAGCAAGAGTGATTCTACATTTGATTTCTCCGCGGATGTTGCCCCTGTTAACAGCAGAGCCCATGTAGATAAATTAGCTAACTACCTCGAAGTCATACCTATCAATCGTCACGTTCTGATCTTAACTGACTCCATGGAAGTGAAAGCACCGGTTACTGCCCGCTTGGTTCTTCTTGTTACATCAATGTCGTCAGCGAACCCAAGTAAACTGCATTGATTTTTTAAAAATATTGTCTGATGTGCTGGCTTGGGTGTTGCGTGCTATCTTTTTATTCAGTCATGTTATCGTAACTTTCTGGTGATGTAGGAGGTTTCAGTAGTATATCTGTCAGTTTTGACGTAGCAGCGAGCATTCTCCATCGTCATCCTGGTAAGAGAAATTCCACAAAACTAGACATGGCTCAGCACAGTCGTCCGTGTTTACACTGTCTCCAGGATCTGGCGCAATGTGAAAAATTGGTCTATCGTAGATTTCCAGGTTTAAAGCCGGCTTGGTATGGATCAACATGTTCACATAAAACGCTGGACAGGATCTTATAAACGATTCCTCTGTAGTTGGTGCAGTTATGTCGATCTCCTTTTTTGTGGATCGGGCAGATGGTACTCAGATTCCAATCATCGGACATACATTTCTCCGACCATATTTTGCATGCAATTGGTCAGGTCATTTCCAGCCTGTCTAAAAAGTTTCCCTTGCAGCCCATCGGCACTAGCTGTTTTGTTCGTTTTTAGTGTCACAATGGCAACTTTGATCTTATTTTGGTCGGGCGGGTGTAGCTCTTGGTATCATCTAGGTTGACTGGTTCAGGTCAATCATTGGCCGGATATTGGTTGTCATCGGCATTCAACAACTGGTTGAAGTAGTCTCTCCAGATAGTTAACATCGATTGCGTATCTACTAGTGTTTCCATCCGCATCTTCTCAGCACACAGGACGGCTAGTGAAACCTGACGTTGAGATTGGTTCCACTCTTCTGTAGAAGTTTCGCACCTTTTGCCTATTAAAGCAACTCATGCTCTGAATGCCTCCGTTTTGGCTTTGTTTGCCTGAGCACATTCGAAGTCGAACCTGGATTTCTCGGAGGTGGTTGTGAGAAGATCACCAACTCTGACGCTGCATTTCTTATGGCTTGTTGACATGCAAGCCATTTCCCTTCAGAGTTCATATTTCCGATTTGAGTCGTCCAACATTGAATTTCCTAGCGTTGTTGTTTATCGCCTAACAGCTTCCATTGATATCAGTATTCGAAGTTTTGCACCAACTAGATAGTGATCAAGTCGATGTTTGCTCCTCCGAACGTACGGACGTTCAGAATGCTGGAGGAATATCTTCCATCATTTGCGAAATGATCTATTTGTTTGCAGGTTCGACAATTCGGTGACCGCCATGTGCCCTTGTAAATGTCAAGACGAGGAAATCGCGTGCTATATTTTATATATATATATTTTTTCCCGCTGCAAACTCGATAATACTGTGTCCGTTTCCGGAGGTGGTTTCGTGTAGGCTGTACTTTCCGATTGTATTACCAAAGATATTCTCCCTTCCAATGTTTGCGTTGCTCGTACGTTTTGGAAAGGAGCTTGAAGAAACTTTCTTTGGTAACGTCATCTTTCTCTTCTGTAGGGGCATGGGCGCTAATAAGGCTTATATTATGGAATTGGACCTTGATACGGATCGTCGAAATTTTTTTGCGAAAGAATTTTTGAATTTTTCCTGCGACAGCAAAATTGCATCCGAACAAGCGCGAATTCCCATCAAGGCAATTTCCATCCTGGAGGGCGGTTATATCATCTTCGAAATTGGCGAGGGTCTAAGCTGTAAATAAGTACATACAAAATTTTGCCGACGACAATGCTTCTTCAATATTTATCCCTGGTACCTGGTTGTACATTTAACCATTTTCTTCGGGTATGGAACTGCAACGACAGCACAACCTAATCAGAAAATAGAAATTGCTTCGAATTTAATGATTTAAAGCTCAAAGTTGTCCTCACTCACCTTGGACTTTTCATGTGTGGCCCTTGAATTCAAACAAACCAAACAGCTTTTAGTCGATGGATCAATTTTTTAAAGTCGCCAAGAACACTGCAAAGCGTGTAGGTTTACAAAATATATTCCACACAGTCTGACCGGTCTAAAACCTATAAGACCCATGTAAGGTCTAAATCTAAGTATACTAGCTTCTACCCGCGACTTCGTCTGCGTGGCTTAAGATTAAGCATTATGGTTAAGTTAGGTTTTTCGTAAAATTATAATTTCTTTTTATTGAGATAGTGAATACCGTTTTTTTCTTATCGAAATGATATTCCGCTATAACTGTATATTTTTATATTTCTATATCTTGTCTCTATATATTTCTATATTTTTAATTTCTATATTTTTATATCTATATATATATCTTCATTTTTATATCTCCATATCTCCGTATCCTTATATATCTCTTTATGTCTATGTCTCTATGCCTACATCTTTATATCTCTATTTCTCTGTCTCTATATCTCTATATCACTACATCTCTATATCTCTATACCTCTATATATTTACAGTTCTTTTCCCTATATCTCTAAATCTCTTAATAGTATAGTGAGTCCCATAACTCTTTGGTCTAACAAACTTCACAAATTCGTGCTGTCGTTAAGGCACAGAAGTATATCAATCAAACAAATCTCCAGAAATGCAGTATTTCACATTTAAGCCAGCACATTATACATCTACCTACCAAATTTCATCTAAATTCGTTGAGCCGTTGGGGAGTGATTAGGGTACAAACTTCCAAACATACAAATATTACCATTTATTATATAATAAAGAAAATTTCATTAAAACAATGATTGCGATTGTAAAGCGCAAGCAATAATCTCCGACTAAAATAGCAAAAACCCGTTACAATGGAAAAAAACCGTAATGAAAACAAAAAATAAGTACCAAAGAAACCTGCTGCTGTGCAAACGAAAATAAAACAACAATAGTAAATCACAATGAAGCTCTTCCAAATATATAGTCAAAAGGAATCGAAAATGTTTTGTTATAGGTAACCGTGCAATAATACTGCATTTTTCATTTTTAATTTTCTGTATTGTGGTCAACGAACAGCCTTGGCTTCGATAAGAAATGGATCGCTTCCCGATAGATCAACGAAGTCAAGCATCATTGCACTTGGTTATCTATTAGTGGGATGGGGACCGCATGCTGTTCACGTGTGCTTACTGTTGTCTCTCTGTCTCATCGTCTTGTGTTGTAAGAGGTAAGAGCAGATAGCCCTAGTTGCCAGTGCTTTACTTCAATTGCAAATGTAATATAATGTTATTTTTCTGTTACACTTCAATTGTCCGCTATATATTTAATAAAAAAATAGTATTATTTAAATCAAAACGCATTAAAGAAAATATTTCCATCTCCTCCGCAGGAGACTATGTCGAAATAAAGTGAATCCTGCAACCCCATATACCCAATTTTACAAATTCATGCATGTTGCGACACAAACAAACCTTCAGCTATACATAATTTTTCACATAAGCCTCTCCCACAGGAACCGAAAATTTTTTCGGGATACAAATTATCCTGTCTCAAATCCATCACATTATCCATCTACATACCAAATTTATTTATTTTTTAAATATTAGGGAACAAACATCCAAACATACAAACATTCGCATTTATAATATATGTAAGTAGGATATGTATGTATATATTAAATAAGTGTACATTATATAAGTATAAGCATAATTCCCATATTTCAAAAGTTGCTCCCAAAACCCACTTGAGTTTTGATACACCAACTGACCATTCCTACCCATCATCCTTAACACAACTTAAATTTAATTAATAATAACATATTTTAACAGGCATGAAGGACAATAAAAGAAGATTTTGAATTTTAATGTTTTTGTAAATTGTTCAAATTCTTTACTATGACATTACGAGCACTTACAAGAGACAATCAAATCATGGAAACCGAAAAACGAACTTCGCATCACTATAGTTCAAAACAAAACCAAGAAAATGTAAATACCAAAGTTAGGAAAAAGAAAAACCAAGATAACCACCATAAGCTGACACCCGAGGAAAAAGCCGAAAAGAAAAAACTTTGCTGCCGATTACGCTTGCTGAATGAAACACCAGAACAGAGAGAATTACGCTTGAAAAGATTACGAGAATACAAGGAATCTAGAACACCAGAACAAAAGAAAGCTTCTAAACTAAAAAATGCTTTGTACACCAGGCGATATCGTGAAGAACAATTAAATTTAGCCAAAACGCCAGAAGAAAAAGAAGCTTTATTATTACAAAGAAAAGAATATTCAAGAAATTATCGTGAAAAAATCAAAAGTTTAGCCAAAACTCCGGAACAAAAAGAAGCTCTAAGACTAAAAATTGTAAATGAAAAAAGAAAATCTGTGGAAAAACTTAAAAAACTACCCAATCGAGATAATATGGGTAAAATTTGTACACCAGAACCAGAACTGCACAGCGATGAGGAAGAAAAACTCCTTTGTGTTATGACAAAAAAGCGTTCAAGAAGAAAAAGAAGTGGACAAGTAACAGCGCCATCTAGAATAGAAAAACAAGTAAGACATTTTTATTTTTACCTTTGTTTTATGTATTTAGGCGCCATAGAGCAGGACTGGCATGATTAGGGTCTTATACAGGGTCTCCTTTGTCTTTCGACAGAGGGCTTTGCTACTCAATTGCCTTCCTAGCCCATAGAAACATTGGCAAGAGTCTAGAGTTCTAACCTTCAGTGCGAGAAAAACATTTTACGAGCATTTCGGTGAACGTGTATTACTAGCTTAAGTTTCGTTCTTCCTTTAAAAAAAATCCATTAATTTTATAATTAATCTATGTTTAATTTCAGACTTCGCCAGATGTTATGTTACCCTTAGATAAAATAAAGGTTGAAAAAGAAGTTTTGCAAGAAACCACAATCAACACTATTCCAGTACAAATAAATGCAAATAAAGTTCCTTATGCAAGTCTCTACGATTCACCCTGGTCTTCATTCGAATCATCTAACAAGAAATTCACAACGAATGATACAACTAAATTGCAACGATATTTTCATTCGGTAAACAGATGGTCAACTAGTGAACCAAAAACATTTCCAACCATAAGCAGTAAATTTACGAAGATTGACAGAAGAAAAACATGGATTCAAGAGTCTTTCAGTTCTATGAGAGATCTTATAGATGTGTCAAGAAAACGTGATGAATTTGAAACTTTTGGAAAATGCATCTCTCAGAAATTACGCCGAAGCAAAAGAAATATAGTAGAAGTCAATTTTGCCAAGCAGCTTATAGATAATATTTTACACAATTTGGCAACTGGTGTTTACAAATCAGAGGCACGTGTGTAATCGATCTCTTTAGAATTCTACAAAATCTAGCTGGGCATGACCTCGTCATGACAACCAGAAGCCTTATAGTTATAGCGAGTTTCATTGAAGAAAAGATATGCTCTTTCTGTCAAAAGATTTGATCTTTTTCAGTTTTGAGAGTTTCATTGCAAGAAAAAGAGCAAATCTAGATCAAATCTCAAAACAAAAGATTTGATCTCTGATGGGGTGCCAGATTTGATCTGAATGCACATATACATGTAAATAGTCTTCGGTCAAACGTCAAATCGAAAATGTTTTGTTATTTGTTGTTTGTTGTAAACTTGTGCCAGCCTATATTTAGCAATGAAATTAACAAATATTCGTAAAAGAAACAAAACAGTAATACAAAATGTTTGTGAAGTCAGAAAAAACCAAAATGGGATTTTGAGTGAATCAACAACTGTGCATAGACATTCTTGCGTTCCGTCAAAATACTGTGTGTGTTCGTCAGATAATCACCAATATTACGATTAATCGTGAAACAAGTTTCATTGAAAAGACCAAATCTGAATTTTGAGATCAAATCTTTAAAATTTGAATGAAACTCGCTATTAGTTATATATATATATAAATATTCATATAGTTTGCTATAACAAATAAAATAACAAGTAAGAATGACATTTGAAGAGTAGAACGGCTTTGGTGTTTTTTTTTTTTATATATTTATACAAGCAAGCATAATGATGATGTTCAAAGTAGACATGTGTCCGCAAGTGCGTACAAGCACCCATAATTCACCTGTGTCTATCAACTCCTACTCGCACCTCCACGTGGTGAACTTTGGGTGCCTAGTACCTCAATTGGAGATTGTTACCACTAAGGTACTACTTCATCCAGACGGAAGAATTATTTTCTAGATGGAATCAATGGAGTAATAGTAAGGACCTGGGCTCTCATCATGTAACTTTTCGGACGATAATCGTCAAAGCGATAGCATTGAACGCTATCGCCAATAGTTTGCTTCACGAAACACTATCGCTCTCGTTGTCACAGTGTCAACATCGCCTACAAGATCTTTTCTGCTGTATTGTGTGAACGCAAGCCATTCGTCGACATTCTGATAGGTCCATATCAGTGCGGTTTTAGGCCAAGAAAGTCGACTATCGACCAAATATTTACATTACGGCAGATCTTGGAAAAAACCCAAGAACTTCAAATCGATACCCATCACGCGTTATATAGAGCAATGTTCAATCGAACTTTTTCGCTATTCCAGAGGTGGTGTTTGTATGTATGTCAGAAGCAATTTACTTACCAAAAACGTATATTCGTCTTCACTGTCCCCAAATTCAGTTTATTTATGTCGAAGCTAAGCACGAGTTTGAAAAGTATCTGTTGGTGACAGTGTATTGTCTTCCGCGTATTTTCAAGGAAGAGAATTTGAAAGAATTGGAAGATACCCTAATCGGTTTAAGCAGGTTCTAAACAGAATTTTAATTGGAGGAGATTTTAATGTAAATATTTTGGAAAACGATAGCTCTACTCAGCTATTTCAATATTTTTGTCACAAAGTTGTCCATGAACTGGTTAACAACAGATGGCCAACCTGCCATCAATCAGCCAGTAATCCATGGTTTATATTGACATGTTTCTAACTAACTCAGCTAACCAAGTAACTACGAATGACCAATTGAGACATCCGTCAGATTTTTATCATGAAACCGATAATGGTGAATCTAATCCATTTCTTGTCAATAAAGGTGTTCCCCAAGGATCTGTTTTGGGACCGATATTATTTTGCGCTTATATAAATGATTTACCAGATGTAATTTCCAATAGTAATGTACATATCTACGCAGATGATTTTACTTTATATCTGACCGGTAAACCTGGTTTGGTCGAAGATTGCATTGCTAGAGTTAATGAAGATTTATCTTTAGTTGTTTCTTGGGCTGAGTCAAACAGAATTCGGTTAAACCCAAATAAATCATTTATCGATCTTAAAAACAACTTTTATTTAATAAATACTTTTAATAGAAATCCTGCAACAACAGGATTGAACATAGGCGGTATTGTTTAGAAAAAAAAAACACTTGTGCTTTTAACTAGCATTGGTTGTATACTCCCTTAGTAAGGTTCAGGCATATATTTTCAATAAGTTGCTTAGCAATGCAAATATCGGTATTGCTTCGTTTGCAGGTACGAATCTTATGTGCAATATGCTCACCATAGATCGCATGTTTATCCCGTTTTTTAACATCACTTAAAAAGCTCTTCACACATTGAACTGCATCTTTCAATATAATTTGTGTTTGTATTCTGTTTTCAACATCTTTGTCGTTTTCTTTTTCATTTTCCTCAGCAAAACATAGAGAACAAACATTTTCGTTTTGATGTTTTGAAGGCATTGTACTTGGTTCTTTAGAGCTATAGTTTGATTCTTCATCCTGCAAAAAAAGACAAAGAAGAGTTAGTTTTTTAGTTAGTTAGATAAACATAATTGAGCAAAATAATTCAAAGAGCTTGATGACTGATGAGAAATACATGGGCCATATCGAAACATTTGAGGTTAGCTTTATAGGATTGTTTAAATTAAAATCGAAAGGTTTATTATAAATAGTTTGGTCTTTACCGATTCAACATGTTCGATTTTTAATTCCGTTTCTTCTATGTATACAGTTGCTGGGAACTCAGGATAGTTGTTTTCTTCGATGCTGTTGTCGAAATTAACTTCAGGTTTCGGCAGTGCCTCAATCTGCATTATAAAGAAAAATTAATGTTAACTAGATATAAATGTAATATAAAATGTAAAAGCTATTTTAAGCAATAATTTATTCAAATAAATTCTTTGCCTGTGCAGGGACGGTGCATAATATGCCTGCAGCGCCTTCCCCCTTGATGTACATGACGTTTAAACACTTAAAAACTTTCCTACTGGAGTATGCATGCATATACGAAATTAAAAAGAGATCCACACTTGTTCATCGATTTTAAGACTCCATACAATGTAAACAGGATTGAAATGTGCCCGGTATAGGTATAGCCTTGGAATTCCTGCTAAACTGGTACGCTATTGAGCAATAGGTCGTGCATGGACTCTTTCTCAGTCGGATGATGTGTACCCACGAAAGGGTTTTTTTCTACCCTTATAATGTTAAAACACCGTGCGCGCATTAGGGAAGAAGGGAAGGATGTAAAAGTGGATGTCGATGGACATTAGTTTTGAACCAGGTTAGCGTTCCACATTCGGGTGGTTCAGCTAAATAAAGAAAGAAAGAATCTCTGTACTTGACACCTCAAGGGTACATTGATGGGCATTCCTAGCAGAGGGAGTATTAGGGTTGAATTGTTTCAGGGGAGGAATGTAACTGGCTTTTTCACTGAAGCATATGTGCTCATTCCACAGAAGGTGGTCTGTAATGCAAAGACATTGGGGTATATTCCGCTTTAACGACAAAAGACAACATTGAGTTTTCGAAGCATTAAATTCTACGCGGTTTCTTATTCCCCATTGTACAATGCTGTTAAGGATAGAATTTAATGAGTATATCTTACGCTGCCGTTGCAGTTCTACATCCGAAGAGCGAGGATGTAAATCTGGAAACGAATATGAAAAGCTGAGAGTACTGTCACCAGCGAAATAATTGATAGGACTAGTTGTTTCGGATAATAAGTCGTTGATAAATATAAGGAAGAGTCGGAGAAAAAACAGAACCCTGGGGCATGCCAGCGTTTATTTTGTGAGAATCAGACTTGAATCCGTCAAAAACAAATTGTATTGACCGTTTCGAAAGGTAATTACTAATCCAACGAAGAAGAGATTCGTCGAGTCCGATAAAAGAGCTTGATGCCAAACTCTATCAAATACTTTAGAAATATCAAGTGCAATAATTTTGCTATCCCCAAAACGATAGAGAGATTGGTGCCACTTTTCGGTGAGATATACCATCAAATAACCAGAGGACCTGTTGCTACGAAAGCCGTACTGCCGATCATTAAGAAGCTTTCGGCCCTCAAGACATTTCTTTAGCTGAAAATTAATCTGGGATTTCATGACCTTGGAAAGAAGGGACGTAAGTGCGATTGGTCGATTGTTTGAGGGAGAAGAAGATTCGCCTTTTAAGGGATAGGCTGGACAAATGCTGCTCCATTCACTCGGAAAGAGACCAGAGGAATAGGAACGATGGAAAAGCTTACGCAATGGTTCTCCTAACGTTGAAGAAAACCACTTCAGAACAATAGCTGGGATATTATCAGGGCCAGCGGATTTGTATATGTTAAATTTTTTTAATACTCTAGCGACTGTACGAGTGCGAAAGAAGATTAGTGCTATGAAATCATTTACGCTTTCGAGTACAGGAGTATCATTGAAGGCAAGCGTAGGAACCGATGATGACGAGGAGTTTTTACGTTTTTAACAAATGACCAAACATTTGTACTGCCTTTGGGGCATTGCAGTCAGGTAGTTCACACAAGTTGTATTTTTATATTCGTTATTTTTTTTATATTTTAGTTCATCTTACCTTATGATTTGAATCATCCCATGCCGTAAGGTTTTTATTGTTCTCCGACGAAACCGATTCAGTGTTTTCAATTCGTGGTTTTGCACTTTTTCTGAAAAAAAAAGAAAATACATTTATAACCGGAGTTTAAGGCTCAAGACCTAATATTTGAATCTGATTTCCCGCATTCAATACGTCGACAAGTCAGTCAAAGCTCTAAAAGTAAGTTGGCTTTTAGTTGACTTTTGGTTGGGTTGGTTGAGTTCAAACAATCCTACCATCTTTAAACAATGTAACACCAAATGATATATCAAAAATCAGTTGAAACAGTGGGTAGCAATCCAAAGATATACATTTCTTATTTCATATGTGAGTATAATACAAGTTCGATGTCAGTGAAGAAAAAAAAAATAGCACAAAACCAAAAACAAAAGGGGACAAGGAAAAAGGAAAGCGACAATGAACTTCATGAACTAACAAAATTTTAATCAAAAACTTGTCGCAAGTATGTATTCAACAAGCTGGATCGAACTGGGACGTACGAGTAAATTTAAGCTTCTCATTTTTTTTTGTGATATCTATGTCACTATATTATATGTAATGAAACAGTCAACATCAGGTTTTAGTAGTCGTCCTAAGCCTTGCACAGATGGGGATAGAAACACTGTAGTAGATACGCAGTCGACGTTTGGAGACTACTTTTCAACCAGTTGTTGAATGACGGAATTGGAATCTAGAAGAACTACATCCTCCCGACCAAAATTATAGCCGAGTAGCCATTGTCAGACTTAAAACGAATAGAGCAACTGGTGCCGATTGGCTGCAAACTAGACTAGGGATGGTGCATACACCAATTCATCTGCAAAATATGGTCGGAAGAAAGTATGCCCGATAACTGGAATCTCTGTATTGTACGTCTGTCCTTTTTTTTGTAAAAAGGAAATTTCTTCATTTTTTTACTTGCAATTTATATAGTCCCTATAAAGGCAAGTCAAGTTATGCATTCGTAAAAAAAATTACGATAGAGAAACGTATTTGAGTTACTGGCAAAATTCTGTGTCTGTACGGATGTAACTATATTGAACTACAGCCTAAACGGTTTGGCTAATCGTCTTCAAATTTGAAACATAAGGTTATATGTTATAAGGTTATCACTTTTTTTATTTTTTTTTTACTCAAATATTAACGGTACCTGTCATATAACCGTTAAGTAAAAGCTTATTTTTCTGGGAAACGGCACCAAAAATTTATATGGCAAAAAAATCAGTGTACTATTGTAGGTGTAGGTTATGTTTTGGTGAAAAAAAAACTTCAAGGTGGTGGGCTAAAAACGGTACCATAGAACCGAAAAAAAACTGTTCATCCGATTTCAATCAACATTGATATTCACGAAGATGTTGGTAGACTAAGTAATTTTATCCTATCTTTTGGTTTTTTTTTTTAATAATTTTCTTAATTTTTTTTCAAAAATCAATATTTTGAATGGATTTTTTGTCTTATCGAAAATGCGTGCTTTTCGTATCGATGATACTCTTGTTCGTTGGATTAGATGCTATCTTCTGAACCATTCAATACAAGTTGTATTGCACGGAATCGAGTCTGAGTTTAAAAACATTATATTTGTTTGGTAAAACTTACCTGGCTTTCTTTATCATCCTGTTTTGATGAAAAGTAGGTTCTCTCTCATTTCCTAAAGGCAAATCCAGCGTAGGAACCACATTTGGCATCAATCGAAACGGTTGTGAAAAGCCATATTCTTCCAAAAACTTGTTCTTTGGAACAAAATCGGTGTCTCGAAAATGTTTACTGCAAATCCTTGAATTTTTAGGCGCGAACTTGTCACTTCTGCGACATAAAAACACCCACTGTTGGCACACATTTCCATTTTTAGGGAAATTGAAAAAAGATATCTTTGTTTCAGAGTTTTTCTTTTTGTTGTTTGAGTTGCAACCAAAAACTGCACACCTCATGTTTATAAGTTGTTTTTTTGTTCTTTTTTTATTAAACAAGTTATAGTTTTTATAACTTTAATCATTTAAAATAAAAATCACTTATCTATGTAATATTTCACCTGAAAACAATGAGTGTCTCCAGCGGCCGCCATTTTTCTTTATTTTGACAGATGCGCAGAAGTGAGCCAAAATGAAAACACTAAAGATATTGGGTACGTTCACGAACGTAACTTTCGTATAGGTTACATTTCTTTTGTTATAATTAGCATAATTAAAAACAGCTGTTTTTCAGCTGATTGAAAAACATATGGAAACAGAGAGAAAATCCAAAAGTATCCTAAAATTTGCAGGATACTTTTCTGAACTCGTGAACAGCTGACTAAAGCGCGAAACAGATTGAACCAGCGACAGCACCAGCACCGTCAACAGCAAACAACACGCTGACCAGCAAAATAAATTGAAACACATTGCTAACAGCACCAGCATCGTCTTCTTACTTCTGTTTGTTACTTTGTGTCATAAAAAAGTATACGAAGTTTTCTTTTGCCCCTGAATTTCACTTGCTCAAAGTTGGTAGCAATGGAACAGCAACAGCAAATTTAGGACTTTGGTCTAACGACGCTGGTGACGTTGCTGGTGCTGGTTTAATCTAATTTGAGCCATTGAAATACATTGGTTCTAAATTAATGGCGGCCGCTGTTGCTGGTGCTGGTTCAATCTGTTTCACGCATAACCTATCTGGTTGGATTTGTTCGTTCACAAAATTAAAACCAAACACAAGCAAGGTGACCTATCCAAAAGTTACGTTCGTGAACGTACGCATTACCTTTAATAAATGTACTTTGATCATTGTATATAGAATCTATAGTACTACCATCAGGCAGCATCTAGTTTAGCGAGATACTGCCGTAATAGCGCTGCAGTAGTTCTTGATATGCATTTGTATGGGTTTTGGAGAGTAGAAAGAAATATAGTGATGAAAGAGAAGGTTGTATGTTATATTTTCAGAAACGTATGAGTTAGAATGATTACAAGCATTTGCAGGAATAATGAATAATAAGTACGAGTGAAAGGTTCAAAAAGTGACACTAGACCATATGGTATGACAGAGTAAGGGAAACAAAAATTAATGGATTTCCTTTTGATTTTTTCGTAAACAAACCAAGATTGTGCGTCTTCAATTATTTTTTGGATTTTTCATTTTTCAAGAAATTTTGTTATTTCTGTATTTTCTGTATTTCTAATACCGATCAATTACCAATGTTCCCATATTTGGATTCGACTGTTTAAAGTTTTATTGTTTAATTGTTCAATTTCGAACGCTAATTAAATATAAAACTGGTGACGATTGGTACTATGTTGTCGGTACAATAGTTTATTTCGCACTAGATTTTTAATACTTAGTACTAGAATTTAGTACTATCGTAGTTTTGGTACTATGTTCAGTAATAGATTTAGTACTTAGTAGTAGATTTAGTACTATATTTTGTACTTATTAGCATATTTAGTACTATATTTAGTACTAGATTTTTTACGTGATAAGTGAATATACTCTAAAGCAATAACATAGTTACAAACATATGTAAACAATGTGTTTTATTTGTAAAATAAGTAACTAGGAAGGTACTTCCACTGAAATTAAATTTTTGCAGACTTAAAAAAATTGATATAATAATCAAACATAGTAACGATTCAAAATTATTCAAAAAAACTAAAGCAATAATCAAATTTCAGTATAAATCGTTAAAATGGGTAAATCAACATGTTGCCGTATCTATAAAAAAAAAAACCAAAAACAATATGTGTTGAATTCATCTCCCCGACTAAAAGTCTACACAGAAAAATAGCGAGATAGCGAAACTAGATGGCGCTAGGTGAAACACCCATCTTGATAGTACTATAGATTCTATATACAACGGTGACAAGGAAAAATAATAATAAAATATTCTTAGCCTTTTCACACCTACAAACTCAAAAATTGAAAAACGGAACAATATAGAAATGGAACTGTACTATCCGGAGAAAATCCAGTTCACTACATGAGTATCTGCTGCCTTCGCCTCTCACGAAGTTTGTTAAACGGCAAATAAAGTTCATTTTTGACCTAGAGTAAAGAAACACCTTCCGAAATACTACCTAATAAATACTAAATACCAAGTTTGAAGCAAATTGGCACATCCGTTTAGGCTGTAGAGCAGCGAACAGCCAGACATTTTTCGAACCAACTTTTTTCGACTTCTCTATCATCGTAATATCATGTTTGATTATTATCTCAATTTTTTTTGCACGAATCCATAACTTGCATTATAGTAGGTACCTATAATCGCAAGTAAAAAACCATCTGAAATCTGTCATAATTGAAATCCGACATCTGGGATAGTTAGAAAACACGCCGCAGACGAACATTTTAAAAAAAGAATCACGAAAATCGGCCCGCTTTTTAATTTTCTACAGCCAAAAACCCACCGCGATATAAAAATAAGATTTGCATTAACTATGAATTTCCTACCCGCGAGCAAATGGTAGGTCAGTTATTTCATACAAAGCCTCAAAAAAACAAAAATCATTACTACCTGCAGTCTATATCAATTTCCAAACAAAAAAATATGAATGTATCTCCATGCATAGTTTTCACTAAATTTGTGTACCTATCTGCATTG
Organism: Platycheirus rosarum; assembly: GCA_963971375.1. Classification (NCBI taxonomy): domain Eukaryota; kingdom Metazoa; phylum Arthropoda; class Insecta; order Diptera; family Syrphidae; genus Platycheirus; species Platycheirus rosarum. The sequence goes on along the minus strand of OZ020509.1, from coordinate 121,524,469 downwards.
AAAGCAAAATTCATACCAAAATCCATTCAATAAATCCAGCAAGAATTAAGTTTGTGTTAAATTTCTAAGAATGTATGAGTACATTTTTTGAAAACGACAACGTTCAATTTATAGGTAGCAAATAAACCCAAATTGAATATCTTAAAAAAAAACCACTTCAAAAGGCTGGTCAATGACATATGTACATATTGTACATGTATTGCATATAAAAAAAATGTAAGCAACGATGTTGGATCGTGTATGAATCCTAACAAAAGTCTATATACAAATCACTTCAAAAGTCTGATCAATGACATTAATCATATACAAAACAATGTATATACAAATGTATTGCATATACCAAAAAAATGTAAGCAACATCATCAACATCAAGTTTATTCATCTCACCTTCTTAAGCATCTTTTTTTTAAATTGCTTATAAGTCAACAAAATTGTAGAATTCAAAGAGATTTCCTCTTAAAATTCACCAAAAATGTAGGTAAACCACAAATTTTTCCAACAACTTGCATGTTCATCAGGCAGGTTGATTAAGCTTACCAAAAGCAACCAAAAGCAACCAAAAGAGTCAAATAATATACTCAATTATTTCATGTTCTCCTTCGCTTACAGTCACATTGCACATGCGCAGCAATGTAAGCACAGAGCATAACACTTAAAAACATGCTCTTATTTCTCTCTTTCTCAAATTAAATGTCCCTACACTAGCACTCCAAGCGGCTCTAGGTAAAAAGATTTTTTCTCGTTTTTGATAAAATCGCTTTGATTTAAATCAAAAAGTATACATTGATAACGCATATACACATGTACTTTAAAATAGAAATGCAATTCATTGATTCAAGGTGAGCCTAAGCGAGTTATTTTTATTTAACGAATGATTTCCTGAATTTACTGCTTTAACACGTTTCTCTTCGGATGGTGCACTCAACAATAATTACCATCATCATAGTTCATCATCATAGTTCCCAGCAAATTGAATGAGTCATGGGCTGCCAACTTCCAAATTTGCTTCATCGATAGATGTAAGTTTTTTGTTTTTGTTTTTGTTTATGTGAAACGCATTGTGCTGAAAGCAATTAGTTGTTACCAATAAGAAATAATACAAAAAAAAACTAACGCTTACATGATTCTATATTCTATATTCAACCCACGACTTGTGGAGGTTGTTTCAATAGTTATCTTAGCTGTTTTATTTACAAAAAAAAACTCCGGCTATGCTATTTGTAAGTAGCCCCTCAGCCCACAGTCACACAATTTTAAAAGGAAACAGATTTTGAAAATTTAATTTCGAAAGTTCTTCGCTAGTTGTGTATATTTTAATGAAATAATATTAAAAATAGAATGTATACAAAGTATAAATAAGTTATGAACATATAACAAGGGTCGAAAGAACCATTCAAACGCACCGGAAGTGGCCATTTTACAGCCAAACGATGTCCGAACAGCGGTTTTGTACATTAGCTTTGTTCGATGTCAGCACTGGGGCGCACTGGTGTACACTGAAATCGCACTGAAGTGTTTTATGTGACACTTTTTTCGCCCCAGTGTTTTTGCACTGTGTTCGATGTGAACACCGGGCACGCACTCAGTGCACCCTCATGCGCCCCAGGTATTTTCTTGGTGTAAGATATCGGAGCTGTCAAAATTCAAAATTTAAATTCAAATCAGCTGTTGGCAGAAGTTCGTTTTCAGAGAATGGAGGAATTTATTTGCAAATTTGGTGTGCTATGATATGAAATATTTCGTAGATTATTTTGTAGGTTTTAAGTTTTAGTATTAATGTGTGTATAGACAAAATATTGCTTTCGTGGGCATTTTATTAACTTCTGTTTATTTGCCACCGTTTAGAGAAAACAAATTTAAATGAAAGAAATGTCAAAAAATAGAGATGTTGCACTGAGCTGTTCGATGTTAAATCAACACCGGGGCAGCTATGCAGTTTTTTGGCAGTTTGACTTGATGCACGGACATTCCCCAGTGCGCACTGGGGCGGGCAATATCGAACAAACCTATTGTATGTAATTTGCCATTGACTTATTTATGACTAAATTTTTCATTGACTCAACAAGTTAGTCGAGAGTTGTTGACTAACTTTTAACACACAGTTTCCCCTTTACAATGTATTGGTATCAGCTTGTCGTTCAATGGATTGACTATGACTAAAAATCAGTGTACGCGAACGTTCCCATTATGTTTTTGTATCATTGTTATGTCATATTAGATTGTTATCTCGATTTTGTTTATTTGCATAAATTTTAAACTTGCCCTTATAAAGGGTCTTCCAATAGGTACAGGAGGGGGGGGGGGGGTCACTTGGGTAGTTTTTTTTTCAAAAATTCGTATTTATTGACCAAATTTGACGGGACTTTCTAAGGGATATAACATTTCTAGTAAGGCGAGTATTACGGTTGACTTTTGTCAGTGGAGAAATACAGTTGGCTATTTCACTGGAGCACTGTTTTTAAAAATAGCGATAAAACAATGAAAGCACTGCAAATTACGGCGAAGCTTGGGAGATGTTATTGAATCCGTAATTTTTGTATCACAAATTAATTTTAAATCTTTTTTTTGGATAGAATCTAAAAAACTTAAATTTTTTGTAAGGCCGCGTCTTCATTAGACAAAAAAATAATATAAATCTCTAGAACATGAGCAAGGAGGTGTAGCTGAAGTTCACTATGAATTGATTTTTTTAACTTTTTTAAATAGAATAATATAAACAAAAGTACCAAGTTTTGCAAAATTAAAAAATAGAAATAATCAATTTGGCACAAGCAAACCTGAGTTATCACTTATTATTTAACTTTTTGTTGATATATACTTTTGTGGTTAACTAGTACAACAATATTTTTTAAAGATATCAACACACACTTTTTGGGACCTAAATCAATTTCTAGTATAATAATCTTTTTATTAAGCGAAACCAATTTCTTCGTACCTAAAACTTTTTTCTATTTTCTGTTTGTTTACAATTCCGTTAAGACTGTCACGACAGAAATGATAAATGATGAAAGACGACAGGTATTGCTCCCGTTCGGGAATGCATTTTTATAGTCAAATGCTATAGATTTGTGAATGCATGATATGCGTAGGTTCACGTATGTATCCTTCGGATTAGATTCATATTTGTTGTTGAAATTAGTATAGTTGAGTTTAAAGTTGTAGAAGAATATTGTTCGATGATAACTTGTCTGGCTTTTGCCATGGTACATTTTCATTACATTGTATTTAATATTAATAATGTAATGTACATACATATATACAATTTCTTTGGCTCTGATGTAAGAGACGTATTTGTTATCGCTGGGGGTTTTGGTTATGATTGTGCGTTAGGATAAATGTAAGGTGTTGTATTTGCGTTTGGTGATTGATTAAAAGAGGGTAGTGCGGTTGCATAGGATGACCTTGGTACAGTGGGGGATTTTGTAGGATTAAGCCACTGTGCAGTTTTTTTTAATGTTTTGGGCTTTTTGAAGGAATCTTTTTTTTTTGCTTTTCAGAAATATTAATGATTTGTTAATAAGGTCGAATTTGTTCTATTGTTTCGTAATGCTTTTATAAGAAATGGGGTTTTAGGTTTAGTTTTATTCTCAAGGAATCAGTATACCGTTTACTTCGCTTTTGGTATTTGAATATTTGAATATTTTATATAAAGTTCATACGTTTTCAAAAAAATATAATTTATTAACCTAAATATTTTGTGTATAATACAAATGACAACTTTTTTTATAAAACTTTTTTTTTTTAATTTTTAATAAATGGACAACCTTATTATTTACAGGTACTTGAAAATCTACAACAAAAAAAAAACAACAAAACAAACAAAACCTAAAAAAAATTGGCGGTGGGAGTAAGTCTTAAAAAAAAAGATACGTTCATAAGTAGTATAGATATTTATTATTTTTTAAATTTCATAAATAATTTCTTTATTTTTAGTTTTTATTAACATTTTTCAAATAAGTATTTAGGTACATTGAACATATACACATTTGAAGATTATTATTATTATTATTATTATTATTATTATATTCACTATTTTGCAACTTGACTTCTGCAAAAAAGTAGGATATAACATATAAAAATCATACTCGTTCGATAGAGAGGGAAGATAAAAATAAAGAACATCTTGATAAATCAAGATTATAGGAAATAGGAGAAATCAAGATCCAGATCATGGTGAAGACGAACATGTTTATCTTGATTATAGCAGGTTCTTCTGCATTTAATTTCCATAGTTCAGGTGAGCAGTTTTTTGACGTTTTTACAACAATTTTCAAATTTTCATGTTCAAAATTGAAATTTTCGCCTCTGAGTGCTATTAACCTAAAGGCAACAAAGCCAACAACTTTAAAACATTTTTTTTTCAATAATTGCCAAATTACAAGGAAAGAAATGGAAAATACAAAAAGATTTAAAAGTAAGTAATAATGAATTATTTTTATCAACTATTCATATTTTTTTTATTATTATAAACGTCCCTGCGAGGTGGAGCTATAAAAAATTATAGCAAGGGAATGCGAATACTTATAATGTGTATTCCTTCACTCTTTTGTAAAATGACGTATATCTCCCCCGTTCCAATTTTCTTGGTTTTGCAGATCAAGGCGTTTCAGAACAATGAAAATCCACCATAAAGGAAGTATGAATCTGAAGATTGCAGATTATAGTGAAGATGAACATGTTCATCTTTATTATAGCATTTCATCTGCAACATTTTTTTGTTTGTGTGACTTTGTACTTTTAAATTAATGTTAAACATCGTATTTAAAAAAAATACTTAAAAAGCACAAATTATCATTTTCATTTGTTAAGGTTTTTTTGTGATCCGTGCATTTTATTTATATATTTGTTTTAAATTTAACTCGAAATATTTTTTGATTAATTTGTACTTTAAAATAACTATGCATTTCATATTTTTCCATGTGCGCTGCAAATTTTTCAGAATCGTATAGCATGTTTTGAAAATGGTATGCATGGGGCCGTCACATGTATTTTTATTAATAATACAAAAAATATTTGCGCAAAAAATGGACATATTCCAAATTTATTGCATCAGAATGTGAATTTACATATATCTTCGTTTTCTAGTAAATGGCACAGAATATTTGTTTTTCTTATTTTATTTATTTTAGATATTGATAATAATTGGTATCTTTTGGTTTTTCTCTGTTAAATGTACTTTGGGTAGGTATTGAATTGGAGCACTCGAATGTGCCCAAGAACATGTCAAAAAGTTATAATGCGTTTTTCTTTTTTAGTTCAGAGCAGAGTCTGAGTTGTCAAAAAAGAAGTTGTATTTCTTTTTTCGCTCAGAGCGTTCAGATCTTAAAAATTGTGTTTGTTTTTTCATTCAGAGAATGATCAGAGCGTGCTCTGAGAGCATTCTGAGAAAATACTGAACGAAATTAACGTCACTTTAGAGTTGTAGGCTATTTTACTCTATACCATGCACATTGCTTACACCACTCTTCGAAAAATAGAAGCCAAAACGAAGGAGACAGTAGTATTATATGCATAGTATTGCCGCCTTTGAACAAGCCAGATGAGAAGTGTCGATTTGTGACAGCCAAGAACTAGAACGTATTTCAAAATTATATCTGAGCGCTGACATCACGCTCGGTTCATAGAATTATCAGGGCATGCTCAGAATGTTCAGATCCCTTTTCTGAGTGAATAAAGAAAAACGACTGTAGTTAATTTATGGGAAGCCTTTAGTGTGTACTCTATATATTAGTGATTTATATTGGCCCTGTTTAACTTTTCTTCAAATTTGCAGATGCAGATCCATGTAAGGCCTTTTAAATCCTGGTTTATACCATTGGGGACTTTCAGTTGAAAGTTAGTCAAGAAATAGACAATGTGTACATGATTCGTTTTTTCGGTTGTTTCTTCGTTGTTCTTTTGGACAGGCACGTACGTTGGTGTGTAAACTGATTTGGATTACCCCGAATATATCCAATGCTTTCCAACAAACTGTGCTGTTTTATTCGAAGAAATTTTGCAAAATTTTAAAAAAAGCAATTAAAACCATCCATTACCACTAAAAAACATGATTGGTAATTGTTGTCAATTTCAAAAGTTCTTATTTTTAGTCCGTGCATAGCATTTTCTTTCTCAAACGAGAAACTTCAAAGCTCAACCACAAAAAATCTTAAAATTTTCATTCTTTCATTCGTTATAAATGGGGGGGGGGGGGGAATGCTACCCATGATACACAGAATACAAGGTATGCTCACTTTGGCTGATTATGCGGGTGACGTCACATTCTTCTGATTTTTGTTCTTAGAGTGTAAATTAATGTATTAATTTGCCGATTTTGTTATTGTTTTTTATGTTTATTGTTTTCATAATCATAAATGATTGGAAATTGTTGTCAATTTCAAAAGTTCTTATTTTTAGCACGTGCATAGCATTTTCTTTCTCAAACGAGAAACTTCAAAGCTCAACCACAAAAAATCTTAAAATTTTGATTCTTTCATTTGTTAGGAAATGGGGGGGGGAGGAATGCTACCCATGATACACAGAATACAAGGTATGCTCAATTTGGCTGATTATGCGCGTAACGTCACATTCTTCAGATTTTTGTTCTTAGAGTGTAAATAAATGTATTAATTTGCCGATTTTGTTATTGTTTTTTATGTTTATTGTTTTCGTAATCATAAAAAAAATCGTTTAAGCCGTCAGTTTTAAAAAATAATCTTCACTTAACAAATAAAATAATAATAAAAGAAGAATGTGACGTAATAAAATATCAAGATGTCGATTTGTATGCGTCTAATGAGCATACCTTGTATTCTGTGTATTATGCCCCTACCCATTTGTCAAAAAGAAAGAATGAAGAAACAACCTAAAAAAGGAATCATGTACACAAGGTCATAGTCACTAACTTTTTTAATAAATTCGTACGTTCACGAACGTAACTTTTGGATAGGTTACCATGCTTGTGTTTGGGTTTTTTTGTGAACGAACAAATCCAACCAGATAGGTTGCCTCTCAAAATGAAGCAAAAGAGAAACACAGTCAGCTCTTCATCAGCTGTTCACGTGTGGAGAAATGTATCCAGCAAATTTTAGGATACCTTTGGATTTTCTCTGTTTCCATATGTTCTTCAATCAGCTGGAAACAGCTGTTTTTAACCATGCTAATTACAACAAAAGCAAGGTAACCAATCCAAAAGTTTTGTTCGTGAACGTACCCAATCACAATGCATGAACAAAAACAAAAGACACAACAAAAATTCAAGATTTTGGGGTTGGAACGTACGAAAGATTTTCCCCTTTATAATATTTTTACTCTACGATTCTACATTTGTCTCTTTTTCTTCTCTTTCAAAAGTAACATTTCAAGAGAAAAAAAAAGATTTCAAGAGAAAAGAAAAAATTAATAAATGTCAGTGTTGCTGTCATTCAGAATTCAGTGTCGCGGTTTTAAACTTTAAAGAAAGTTTTGTTTTCCTAAAAAAAACAAATATGTAAACAATTCTTGGTATAATTTTTTTATCTACCTATTAAAACTAATATTTTCTCCCTACTGATTTTTCTTTAACGAAGTAAATAGTGTAGATTATTTTCCACTTAATTTTTGATTACAACATTAAACAAATAGAGTTCCATACAAGAATCACTTCATCCTCCGTGGAAATATGGTTCGATTAAATGCAAATTTGCATAACATTTGGTAAAACCGACCAACGTAAGTCTTTAAACTTGCTTTCGATTGTTGGGAACAACTATTTTGTGCATCATTTGCGTATTCTGGTTCTGGTGGCACTTACAGTCCACTATGAACGACAAACATGTCCTATTTCTTCTATTGTTAACGTTCCTGTATAAATGATATAGTTCGTCGATGAACCTCCTCTTCCACAATCCTTTAACATACACTGTAGAAATTATATGATTAAGTTTTTATAAATAGTGTGACATTTAATAGATGGCTTTAGTTCTACTAAAAAAGCGCAAAGAAACGACCTTGGCAATAGTGATCCTTTTATTTATTTCCGAAACAGCGGATTCCTTCTTCTTTCCTTTTTATTCCCGACGACTTTCTGATATTCACAGGGATCACAATTCTGCCACTTTACTGCTTCACACTAGTGTATGGCCTCAGAAAACTTCGACAAGCCTCCCGGTTTGGATTTTTTTCATTTCTGACGCCAATGAAATCCTTGTGTTTTTGCATTTGTTTGTATCAGAAGTGCTTAGGCCTGCCTCTCCTCTTACTCGATTGTGTTGGAATATTGTATGATATTGCTTTTTTGACGGGGTTTTCAGAATATCTTCGACAAGAGACAATACTAACTTAGCCGGTCGCGCTCTATTTTGTCTAAGATATTTTTGACGTGAAGGCTTCCTCAGATTTTCGTACTTCTTATTCGGTCAATCTATGTTACTCCTGCGAAGGGTCTTTGTCCAATATTGTGAATCGTATGGAAGTGTTGGACTTACAGCTACAGTGTAGAGCCTTCCTTTCAGCTTGGGGGGCATTTTTCGATCGCAGAAAATAGCAGAGTTTTCCCGCCACTTCATCCACCCTACGCTTACGCCATCATTGATGTCATCACAAGTTGCTTCGTCGTTGATCATAAACTTTTCACACTGAGAAGCACTGTTCATTCAAATAATTTTTTGGAATATGCCTGAGTGGATCAGAAGACCGACCGATAATCTGATACACTTATGATTCCGTCACTTTACCTTCAAGCAGATAGTCAAGGACTGTAATAAAAAAGCAATGGGTTGATCAGGCTTCCCTGGTGTGTACCTACTTTGATTAGGAATTCTTCGGCGTTAACGGCAGGGCATCTAACCTTTGTTTTTGCTTCCTCGTACATGTTCATAACAATCTGCGCGTAGGTTTCCGGAACTCCTCGTTTTTTAAGAGCCACCCAGCGATATTTTCCCTTGCCATTTTGATTTGCAAGCATTCAAAGCCAATATTAATCGACACCTCCTATCCTTCCCCTCCCTATCTTCCTAATATCCTAATGCCCGCGCAGTGTGCTCTACATCATCATACACGTGTATTTGTACGTGTTATATGTACGTTTTGTAATTACATGATATTTCATTTCGACAATAATCAACCAAACTACGAAAGCAACTTCGAAAGCAAATTCAACGAACTATATGCAGTGTATATACAAAGGCTCCACCTAACAATAATAAAATGTTAGATTTACAAAAAGTTTGTTGAATACGTACAAAGTTTCGTGTACATTTAACAAAAAAAATATCTAGTGCTAAATCTACTACTAAGTACTAATTCAAGTACTACATATAGCACCGAATCTAGTACCAAAAAAATACAATAGTACTAAATTCTAGTACTAAGTGCTAAAAATCTAGTAACAACAATACTATTGTAACAACAACCTAGTACCAATCGGCAGCAGTTTTATATTTAATTTCAGCAAAAAATATATAATATGGCGCAAAATTATAGACGCTTTAATACCAAACTAAAACAAATAAAATTTAGCACTAACATTAAAGGTGTAATTCCTCCATTATAGACGACTCAAAAATCGATTTTCTCTTAGTGTGAAACTAGATTTTTAATAACAGGAATCCCCTGTATTATCTTTTTAGTGTGGAACTAAAAACTCTCAGAGAGAATAACGGCTCGCTCTCACAAAACGCCATTTTGAAAATAAAAATACACACAAACCCTGCATAAATCCAATAACAACAAAATTCCCTAAGGTTGTCAAACTTTCAAATTTGCAGGAGATTTTTTGTTTATAATTGAGGAAAACATAGTACAGAACTTAACATTTTAAGTAGTGTGAAGTTAATGTATTAAAAATAGGTTGTCTATAATGTATTTAAAAAAAATCAGTGTTGATTCTATATTATATATATGTATATATATATATTAAATAGTACTAATTATTAATATTATTAATAATCTATAGTACTCTCATAATGTAATTTTTTCGTCTGGCCATCTTCCTGGTTGTTCCGTAACTAACTTTAAATAATGGAGACGAGAACATTTGCCGATATCTTACCAGTATTTAATACACTTTTGTTGTTTGTTCTTATTCTATATCCACACCAATTGGCGATTTCAGCGACAGTCATGGCGATTTAATTCGCAATTATCGTTATAGTTATTTCTTATTTCTATAAACAATACTCTACCGAAATAGCCAGCTGCATTCCTCCCCTGAAACAATTCAATGGTAATACTCGCACTGCAAGGAATGCCCATCAGTTTACCCTTGAGCCTAACTTCGGACGTACTGTTAAGTATAGAGATTTTTTTCTTTAGTCGCACCACACGAATGTGGAATGCTTTGCCAGACTCTGTTTTTCCCTCCCATTTTGATATGCAGAACTTCAAAACTATTGTGCATCGGTATCTTCTCTTCAATCATTTAAAGGGTATACAAGAAACCCCTTTCGTGCAAGTGAATTATAAAAAAAAACAAAGGCAAATTTGTCTACACAAGAAATGAAGAAAATTACAATTAAGTGAAAATAATAATGCGACTTCTTCCACATCATACTTAAAAGAATAATGCAAAACTCTCACGCCAACACCAGAAGTACGATCCTTCTAAAGTCCATCCAATTACTCGCACTCGCATACGTCAATGATATTGATAAATTCGGAAGAACACAGCGTGATGTCAGTAACGCTTTTGAGAGTATTAAGACGGAATTATTTGCTGTCATCAAGAAGTGAAACTCATCGATGTATTGGACAAAACATCGCAATAGACAGCTATAACTTCGAGGTAGTTAGGAACTTTGCCTACATACTTGGGTTCCGCTATCAACTCAGTGAACAACAGCACAGCTGATATCAAATGAAGAATAACTTTTCCCAATCGCTGTTTCTTCGGGCTATGAAGACACCAAACTAGCCCCCTCTAGGGAAACTAATAGAGTGTCCCTTTATAAGACCATCCTCATGCTTCGAAGAAAAAATGTTTAAAGAACTGTACGGGCTGTACAGCGACGTAGAAATAGCCAAAAGTGTAAAAGTCAAACGTCTCAGATGGCTGGGTCATCAATGCTCTGGCCTGGAAAATCTTCGATTCCAAATGGACACGCAAGTGGAAGAGGACCCGAATTAATTTCGCTTGGTGTGCCTTTAAACAAAGACTATAAAGATATTGTTGAATTAAGTGTTTGATTTGGGATAAGACTATTTGACTGGGAAGACAATTGTTTTTGTTTCCTATTAAATAGGTTTGTGGAAGAGTAGTTAGAAGGGTAAGGCTCTTTGTAAATTTATTTTGCCATTGAGCAATTGTGAGTAGTTTTTATTTTGAGGGTTTTCTTAGCTTGATGGCTACGTTGGAATGATTTAGAAGAATCCGTATAATTCTCACCGCCGTTTGCACGAAATATATTTACTTTTGTCATCTTCATGTCTGTGAAGCGGAAGGTTACAATTAAAATATGGAGATTGGGGAATTGCTTCTGCATCGCTTTGCTCATTTGCAGTGGGTTTTAAAATTTAAGCCAGTCGTATCGGTTTAGGAAATTGTTTGTTAACTTGAACCAACCGATGTTGGGAGTGGTAGGTAGTTGAGAGAGGTCGAAAATAAACAAAATCAGGTCTGTGGCATTTTAGATTTTGTTTTGAGTTTCCTTAATTTAATATTTAATATTTCACTTTCGCAAATATTGTTTAGATATAGAGAATACAGTGTACCTTTAGAGACGTTAAGTAACTAGCACAAGATGAGAGCTTTAATCATGAATGTGATATTGGTGTTTTGGCATTAAGTGAAACTCAAGTAGGAGAAAATTCTGATCACTCGGAATTTAACCTTCATGGGTATAATTTAGTGCCATTATTCTTTGCCTATCACGGCCTCGCCGTATATATTAGGAATGATGTTGCATACCAACTTCTACCACAATAGGGTGTATTCAAATACAGATTTGCCTTCATGTGGTTAAAATTCACGGTAAACAAGAGCATTGTTTCATCTATAGAACCCCTTATTTGGACAGTGTCAACTTCCAACGAATTTGATGCTTTGTCAGACTCCATACAAAGTATTGTTACCCATTATCCGCAGACTGAAATCATTATTACGGGTGAATTCAATGTCAAGTTGGCTTTAACACCCGAAGGAAAGTATGTTGAAATCTTTGCTGAGTTAAACCAACTTACTCAGCTTGCTAATGAGCTAACCCGAACTCCTGACATCACAGGCCAAGCCGACAACACCCTAGACTTGTTTCTTACCTCCGATCCTGATAAACACAAAACTCATGTTTTTTTTGCCTCTAGGCAAATCAGACCAATGTGTCATTTCTGCAAATCTCTCGTGCCAAAAAAACTCAGTTGAAGAGAAATCCCCTAGGAGAAACGTTTGACAATACGAGAAAGCCAACTGGGACGGTCTCAATAATTTCTTCAGATTCTTAGACTGGTCGCTCTGCTTCTTCAGTAGCGACATGGACTCCAGCGCAGTTATGGTAACAAATGTTATCCTCTTAGGCATGAGAAATTTTGTCCCAAATAGGTCAAGAAGTATCAAACCTAAAGACAACTCACGGTTTTATTTCGAGCTGTAAAGAGGTTATCAGGTTGAAAGAAGTAAGTTTCCGATGTTATAAAGCCAACAAAGCCGAGGAAAACCGGAAAAAGTTTTAGCAAGCTAGAAAGGCCTGTAATGTTCACATTCAGTCGCAAGAGTATTAAAAGATCTTAACATACACAAATCCTCTGGCCAGGATAATATCCCCGCTATTGTTCTGAAGAGGTGTTCTTGAACGCTCGAAAAACCATTGCGTAAGTTTTTCCATCTGTCCTATTCCTTGATATTCCACTTGATATTTCTAAAGTATTTGATAGAGTTTGGCATCAAGCTCTTTTATCGAAAATGCGTGCATTTGGACTCGACGAATGTTTTCTTCGTTGGATTAGTAATTACCTTTCGAAACGGTCAATACAAGTTGTATTCGACAAATTCAAGTCTGATTTTCACAAAATAAACGCTGGCTTGCCCCAGGGTTCTGTCTTTTCTCCGACTCTCTTCCATATATTTAACAACGACTTATTATCCGAAACAACTAGTCCTATCAATTATTTCGCTGGCGACAGTACTCTCAGCTTTTCATATTCGTTTCCAGATTTACATCCTCGTTCTTCGGATGTGGAACCGCAACGGCAGCGTATGATAAGTTCATTAAAATCTGATCTTAACAGCATTTTACAATGGGGAATAAGAAACCGCGTAGAATTTGATGCTTTGAAAACTCAATGTTGTCTTTTTTCATTAAAGCATAATATACCCCCAATGTCACTATCCATGAGTAGCACTTGTATCGAAGAAACTGATCACCTCTCAGTTCTCGGTATTTGCATTACAGACCACCTTCTGTGGAATGACCACATATTTGACGTTGCCAAAAATGTTGAGATGATTAGGTTTCCTTCGAAGATGCAAGAAGTTCTTCACCCCGTCTGATCTGGTTACAGTATATAAAGCATATATTCTCCCTAAACTTGAGTATAATTCCCACATTTGACGTACAGTACAGGGATTCTTTCTTTAGTCGTACCATGCGAATGTGGAATGCTTTGGCAAACTCTGTTTTTCCCTCCCTCGTTGAAGTGCAGAACCTTAAAACAAATGTATATCGTTACCACCTCCTTTCACAACCTTCCCTATTTTCCTAAGGCCCTCGCTGTTTTTAATCAACATTATAAGGATAGTCAAAATCCCTTTAATGCAGGTAAATTTTATAAAAAATAAAACGTTTCATTTTCTATAAGAGCTTATCACCTTCCTCTTCAATAGTATTCAATAAAACCAATTTAATAAGTTTTTTTCAGTTCATGTCAAAAAACGCGGCAGCTGTATTAAGAATTTCCCTCGTCTGTAGAATTATGTATAAGATTATTAGCCGTTTTCTATGCGTCGTGGTTCAATATCGGTTTCTTGGGATAGGACTTTTTTATTGAAACATTTTATTTTTGTTCAATACCAATATATCACGTTTTAGGCGAAATATCAGTTTAATAAAGAAAAATTATACCAAGCTTTGTAAGTAAAACAGAAAAACCTAGCACAAAAAAAAAAAAAAAAAAAAACAAAGTAAAAATAATTTAAAAAATTGAGAGTTAAACAAAGACGTAAAGTAACTGATTACAAACTCACTAAGCTTACCAACTTGAAGCAACATAAATAAGAGTCAAGATTTATCCCTAAATTAACAGTTAGCACTATAAATAGCGGAACAATCCCCTTACCTTAAAAAAAAGTCATAAAATGGAGACTTCTTCAGAAGAAAATGAGACAAAGATAAGTAAAGATGCAAACCAAGGACAAAGCAACAACAAAAACACAAACAAAAAATTAAAACGAAAAGACATTCTGAAAATGCGTATAACGGAAATGGAAGAATTGGGTCTCATACAACAAACTTCTGAAGAAGAAAAGGAAGAGCTTGCATTTAAAATGGCAGAACAAGAAAGATTGCCCAAAGTTCAAATTCTCACATTTGAACAAAAGGAAACTATGAAAATGATAAACAAGCAATATCGCAAACCGCAAATAACACAAGGAACAACGAAAACACCCGAAACACCAACAGAAAAGAAAAAACGAAAAAGAGAAGCCAAAAGGCTAAAGAAATTACGCAACAAAAGGATGAATGTCGTAAGACAAAAAAATTTAAAGGAAATGCAAGAAATGGAAGCACTGGAACAACAACTTTTTATGATGAGCGACGCAGAGGAAAAAAGTATCAAAACAAAAGATCAAGTAAGAATTCATTTTCAATTGTTTTATCAATTAAGCAACAAATTATTGCCAATTAAGCATAATATTAGTATGTCAGATTAAAAAATGTTAAACATTTGTTATTGTATCTAACTTACCTTACCTTAGGTGGCGCTACAGTCTGGGTGGACCTGGGCCTAGCTAGCGTCATGCAGTCTTCCACGGGGAGGTGATCGAGCCCCTCTTCCACTTGCGTCCGCCACCTTAGTCTGTATCTCTATTCTACTGCGCTCTATTGCACCGTCCCTCTGCGGATGTAGCATTGGTATCTATCCGCTCTATATGAGCCATCCATCTTTGTCGTGGGACCAAAAATTACCCGCTTATTATTATCCACAATTAAGAGAGGGCTTTACTACTCAATTGCCTTCTTAATCCGAAGAACAGCGATTGGTAAGAGTTGTTCTCCATATGATGTGGTGTTTTTTTCTGAGTTGATAGCGGAGCCCAGGTAGACAAAGTCCCTAACTACCTGAAAGTTATAGCTGTCTATCGTGATCATCATCTGTGCAAAAACATACATACATCATACAATTCATGATTATATCTTCTCCCGAATCGTCCTCAATCGAACACGGGGCTAAAAATTCTCCGTAAGACTTTTTTCTCGAACGTGGATAACAGATCAGAGTGCCTTTAGTAAGCACCCATGTTTCGGATCCGTATGTAAGTACTGGTAAGACTATAGTTTTGAAAAGCAGCAGCTTAGTTTTTATGGTACGGTTTCTGGATTTAAAGAGGTTCGATAGACTAAAGTAGGTTCTGTTGGATTTTAGTAGCCGACCCGTATTTTTTCTTCCATATTATTATCGGCTGCTTCTTTTGACCCAAGGTAGTTGAAGGACTACTTCAAACCCATGCTCTACAGCCCTGATAAGTTTTTTGCCGCCTGCTCGATCTGGTTAAAGGAGTCTTGTACAGTTTGTAGACTTCTGCCGATTATGTCGATGTCATCTGCGTAAACCAATATATGGCTGGACTTGGTGACGATAGTCCCAATTGTTGGCGTGACAGAGTCATGGACCATCGTCTTGTCGGAGTCAATTAAAAATGTTCATTGTTCTGGACAACAAACCGGCTACTTTTACTTAACTTGTAATGTTGGTCATGGTCAGCTAACATAGTCGTGTCGTGTCAATATATTTGGAATGCCGAATTCTCTAATGGCCTTGCTATGATGAAATCATCATCGAACCCGTCACTCTGATCTGTGCGACTAATTCTAATAATTCTAAAGAAGTGCGACCCTCGGAATACATTGAGGGTCCTCTTATTTTCGAATTCTTCAGACTCCTCAGTAAGTGCGTGAACGTTACTGAGGCTGATGTTATTAAATTTGCTCGATCGCAAAGGATACATAGCCTAATCGTTTATTGCGTTAAAGCCGATAATGGTAGGCTTAATTTTTTGGCTGACTAGAAAGCCTATTGTTTTTTCTGCAAAACACCTGGCCATCTTATTTCTTGCAGTAATGTTATGTCAGCTTTTTATGTGTCCAGGACATCGGATCGCTCGCAAATGTCCTGCTCCCTGTTTTGATTTAGCATCCAACATTTCATTGGAAAATCTCTAATTTTGAAATCTCATTCAAAAGAATTTATTCTCTTTTAATCAGTTTGCAAATAATCAGTCGATAAAATGGCCAAGGTAAGCTATATTTTGCCTAAAACACACGCATCCATTAACAATTACAAAATAATCTACGAAATATTATGAAGACACCTGAGAAGCAAAGCCCCCTCTGGGAAAATTACAGTGTCACTTTATAAGATCATCATCATGCTTCGAAGAAAAAATGTTCAAAGAACTATACGGGCTTTACAGCAACAGAAATAGCCAAAAGAGTGAAAGTCAAACGTTTCAGATGGCTGGGTCATCAATGCTCTGGCCTGGAAAATCTTCAATTCCAAGTGGACACGCAAGTGGAAGAGGACCTCGACTAATTTCGCGTGCAAAGCTGAAGCTGGAGCTAGCTAGGGACTGAGCACGCCAGAAGATATTGTTGTTTGAGGCCAAGGTCCAAGGTTAATTGATTTGCCGGAGTTCTTAAGGAATAATGATAATAACAATGGTTATTGCTAGGGAATTTACCTTGGTGTGCCTTTAGACATAGACTTTATAAAGGTATTGTTGTTAAGCGTTAAGACTATTTGACTGCCCATTGTTTTTGTGTGCTTTTAAAAAGGTTTGTGGAAGAAAAGTTGGAGGATATGGCTTCAGCCATACAGCAATTGTGAGTAGGTTTTTTATTTTGAGGGTTTTCTTAGTTTGATGGCAACTTTGGAATAATTTAGAAGAGGTCATATGATTCTCACCGATGCTTGCCCGAAATATATGTACTTTTGCATTCTTCATGTCTGTGAAGAGGAAGGTTAATATTAAAATATGAAAATATGGGGATTGGGGAATTGGTTTTGCATCGTTTTGCTCATTTACTGTGGTTCCTAATATTTTGCAGTTATGCCAGCGCATCGGGTTAGGGAATTATTTCTTTACTTGAACGTTTTATCGATGCCTTTAACGGTGCAGCAGTATTCAATAAAATCGTTCCATGTCTTAGAATGTGATGGGTTTTGTCAGTTCATCTCAGCTCAGAATTGTATTAAAAATTTCCCTAAAATCGTCTGTGGAATTATGTATAAGATTAGGTTTGTTCCACATAAACTTGGGCAGTTTTCAAAATTTAAATAGTAACGATGAAAATCTCTCAGAAAAATAAAACTACACAAATCTTCGGGAACACGTTGAACAAAAAAGTTAACCACTTTTTAAACGTCAAAGCCATATGATTAAGGCTTGCACAGACGGGCGAAGAACGTAGTAACACTTGCATTTGTGATTTTTTATAAAAAGTTGTTGTTGCGACTTGCGAGAAACTAGCTTTTTTTTTAAATTCGAAGCGAATTTGAAGTTGATAAATTTTACTTCCAATAGAAAAAAATTATCAGCACGCACTGAGTGCACACTCTCACGCCCCAGGTTTTTGGTCGGTGTAAGAAATCAGTGCTGTCAAAATTCAATTAAGCTGTTGGTGCTTGGTGGTAGAAGTTTAAAACAAATTTTATTTTACAAATTTGGAGTGCAATATCTGATAAATATAAGATATTTTGTAGGTTATTTTGCAATTAAGTTATTTTTGTGATTTTAGATAAAATGCCGAGATATACACTATCTGATGGAAATGGAAAAACTGTAGACTTTGTAAAGAAAATTAATACATAAATGAAATGTCAAAAAACTAAAACTGTTGCACTGAGCTGTTCGATGTTAAATCAAACCCCGACAGCTAAACGAAATGCACTGACATTCCCCAGTGCGCACTGGGGCGGGGAACATCGAACAAACCTATAGATACGTGCATTAGGCGGTAGATAGCGCGCGGGCAAATATGCGACACATACTTTTTCATATGGCCGATGCGGCGCAATCAATTTGTGTGGAATAAGAATTCTATACGTATCAACCCATAATATTACTGCGGATAATTTTTGTATCAGAAAAATGTTATTAAACTGTTGTCTTTTATAATTTTCAATGCCCATATCGTAAAGAAATGGGTGATTCCTGTATATATTTGTTATTATGTTTGTCCATATTGGTTATGAAATTACTCAAAAAATTTCCAAAACTTTTGCGGGTTTTAAACGCTGAGTTAAAACGCGCTTAGTTTAAAGATCATTCATATTGTTTCCTTCACGACCTTTACGTTTTTTTGACATAGAAAGTCAATGTATACATACAATATGCACACCGAGTTTATTAATAAAAAACTGAATAATAATGTGTAAAAATAATCATATCCCGTCGATTGCCGCGAAAAATTTCGCCCATTAATCATTTTCCGTTTGAGGGAGCCTTAATATTCCAGCTGATCAAACTAGCTTTGTTCGATGAGCCCTGAAGTCACCAAACCCAGGTTTTTTTGACAAATCTCGGAGTTGTCAAGAAAACCTGGGGTCACCCTGGGTAAAGTTCAACGAACAAAGCTACTGACGTAACATTAAACTCATTTTTCTGTCCAAAGAATTTTCTTGGACAACATTTGGTTGGTTTTTGGTAAAATTTGACTAAATTTCGTAGTTTTGAAATCATGTGGAACAAACCTATTATTAGTGCCATTTTCTATACGTCGTTTTTAACTATCGGTTTCTACGGGTAATTCTTTGATTTTATTGAAACATTTTAGTTCAATATTACACGTTTTAGGCGAAATATCAGTTTTATAAGGAAAAAAATATACCAAGCTTTGTAAGTACAACAGAAAAACCTCTCACAAAAAGAACAAACAGTAAAAATGAATATAAAAAATTGAGAGTTAAACAAAGACGTAACGCATTATAAACGTCATTAAGCTTACCAACTTCAATAAACATAAATAAGGGTCAAGATTTATCCCAAAAGTTAGCACAAATATAATATTGGAACGATCTACTTACATCCATTAAAACAAAAACAAGTCGTAAAATGGAGCCTTCTTCAGAAGAAAATGAGGCAAAGCTAAGTAGAGATGCACACCAAGAAGGACAAAGCAACAACAAAAACATAAACAAAAAATTAAAACGAAAAGATGTTCTTAAAATCCGTATAACGGAAATGGAAGAATCGGGTCTCATAAAACAAACGTCTGAAAAAGAAAAGGAGGAGCTTGCATTTAAAATGGCAGAACAAATAAGATTGCCCAAAGTTCAAATTCTCACATCAGAACAAAAGGAAATTATGAAAATGATAAACAAACAATATTATCCCAAGCCGCGAATAACACCGGAAACTTCAGCAGCAATAGAAATAGTAGTTCAAAGGTGCAAAATGCGAAACAAACAAAAAAAAGAAGCCAAAAAGCTAAAGAATTATCGCAGAAAAAGGATAAATGCCGTTAGACAAAAAAATTTGAAGGAACTGCAAGAAATGGAAGCACTGGAACAACAACTTTTGATGATGAGCGACGCAGAGGAAAAAAGTATAAAAACAAAAGAACAAGTAAGAATTCATATTCAATTGGTTTTTATCAAATAAGCACTAAATTATTGCCGATTTAATCCGAAACTAAAACAGATTAACCATAATATTAGTATGTCAGATTAAAAAATGTTAAACAATATTGTAAATTGTTTCTACCTTACCTTAGGTGGCGCTACAGTCTGGGAGGACCTGGGCCTAGCAAGCTTCCTCCAGTCCTGCACGCGAAGGTGGTCGAGGTCATCTGCCACTTGCTTCCGCCACCTAAGTCTCCATTTCTACTCTACTGCGCTCTACTGCACCGTCCCTCTGCGGACGAAGCACCCACCCACCTTCGATGTGGGACCAAAAACATCCAGATATTTTTTTTTTCTTGAACCCACCTAAAGCGTTATTGCTCCCGAGAGAGGGTTTTACTACTCAATTGCCTTTCTAGCCCGAAGAAGCAGCGATTGGTAAGAGTTATCTCCATTTGTTCTGGTGTTGTTCTCTGAGTTGATAGCGGAGCCCAGGTAGACAAAGCCCGTAACTACTCAAAGTTATAGCTGTCTATCGTGATTCCATCGGAGTCCACCGAGCTTTATTTTTTCTACATCTGCTTCGAGGTAGATTTCATCTTGTATCTTCTCCGGAATCGTCCTCCCTCGAACACGGGGCTAACAATTCTCCGTAAGACTTTCTTCTCGAATATGGCTAAGACATAAGTGCCTTTTAGTAAGCACCCAAGTCTCAGATCCGTATGTAAGTACTGGTAAGACAATAATCTTGTAAAGCAGCAGCTTAGTTTTTATAGTAAGGTTTCAGGATTTAAGCCTGTTATGTTATGTTTATGTTATGTTTATCCTAGAGCAAGTCTGTATGGAAGCACATGCATACAGTTATTTTTGCTTTCGTACCCTTTTTCTTTTCTCTACCAGATACCTAACAGACCATATAGAAAATCCGCACACACATAAACGTACCTCGAATGCAACTCATTGCAAAAGAAATAAATACAAATTTTATAACTAGATGAATTCATTTTTCTGCTTAACTTCAAATTCGTCTTGCATATATCATAATTACCTCAAAATATTCCAAACCAACATCACCATTAATCAACCAGTAACAAAATTATAACTTTGTTTCTTAAACAAACTACAACTGTAAAGTTATAACACATGTTTAATTATGCCGCAAACGGAATATTTTTTAATAACGTTAATAAATGCAGTTGAGCTAAATAAGAGCTCAGCTCAGCTCAACCAACAGCTCAGTTCAACTGACAGCTCAGCTCAACTGACAGCTCAGATCAACCGACAGCTCAGCTCAACCAATTATCTCGGCTCAACCATCAGCTCAGCTGAACCTTAAGAGCTGGGCTGTTAAGCTCATAATTGAGCTAGCTAAAAAAATTGAGCTAGCTCACATATGAGCTTGTTCGAAAAAAAGAGCTAACTCAAAATTGAGCGAAATGTGAGCTTTTTGCCTTTTTGCATCCCTGGCGAAAGCTCGGTAAACTCCGGTGGGCCGGGCAACTAGCCCGCATGGGCGAGGGCTAGTGACTTAAGCTAGTAATAGACGGTTCTTGTAATGTGTTATTGCAGTGACCCTCTGACTTCAGTGTGACGTAGTTGCCCGTCTTCAAAGTGTCACGTCGTGTGATAGTCATTGTAAAATGCGGTCATCGCGCTAACAGCAACAATGACAGTCAAGCTTACAAAAAAATGTGTGTCATTGCTGTGACTATTTGCGTTAATCGTGTAATAGCCCTGTCATTGTTGATGGGACACGCTGACCCGTAGCCTGTCAATGCAATTACTGTCTCCCAACACTGACACGGCAGGAATTTCTGCCTGTTATGTTTGGCATTCGGAGTTGAACACCCTTTTATTCAATTGCTTTGGTTCTATCGGATTTGCAATTTCGTATACCAAAAATACGAGTTGACGGCCGGATGATGAACAAAACATTTTATTTCAAAGAAATTTGCAAAACTCTAACAAAATCAAGACAAAATATCCCTTACCACTAAAAAAACATGTTTGAGAATTGTTTTCAATTTTAAAAAAATATTGTTAGCTCGTTCTTAGAATTTTTATTCTTAAACAACGTCAAACGTCAAAGCTTAACAGTAAAAAATAGTAAAGACCTTGTAGGACGTTTTGAAAGAAATTCTTTCCTGTTGGTATTGAGTTATGGTTCTCCTTTTGAATAGACACTGACCTTGATGTATACTGATCGTAATTATCCTGAGAATGTCAATTCCTTTTATAGAAACTGCGCTCTTTTATTACAAACAAATTTGCAAAATTATTACAAAATCAAGGAGAAAATACCTATCCAATACCACTTTTGAGCTTTTAAAGCAAAAAGGTCTGCAACCCCGAACGTAAACAATGTAGCTGCGATGATGAAAATCAAAACAGAATATAAAAAAAAGCTGAAGTACCAAAAATGTAAGGAAACCAAGTCACAGTGACTCAATTTATTGACGGCGTGTGATTGTCCGTCATTGCTATAAATGACTAGTGTCATTGCAGTTTCAGCTCACCGTCAACAATCAGTGGTAACGTCGTGGGATAGTCATTGTTTTGCCCTGACACTTTTCTTGTAAAAAGAAACATGAAACTAGATTGATTTATTTTGTAGTTGTGTGGGCGTTTCTTGACAACCTGCTTTTGTGACTTTTGAAAGTCTAAACGGAATTGTAAACAAACAGAAAAAAAGTTATAGGTACAAAAAATTGGTTTCGATGCAAAATATGTATATCAGTATGAACACTGAAGCAAATTGTTAAACAAATATTGTGTAGTGACAATGAGAACGATGTGATCATTATCATCACTATATATAAAAAAATTGAAGCAGTTTTCACGCGAGAACGACAACGAAATTGAACAAATCTTTTTTTAATTAATAATTAATAATGTAAAGTAGTGTGTGTGCAAATCGGTGTAAATCTCAATAAAAATCCAGATTTCCAAAAAGTGATCTATGTGGAAACAGTCATTTAACGTCAGAGTTGAGGTTGAAGTACACTTACTAGCAAAAGTGTTCGTACACTAGTAGATCTTATTATTTAGTTATTAGTTTTTAAAAAATAAAAAAATTAATTTAATTCAACAAAAACTCCACAAAAAAAAACAACTAGTTGTTGTTGTTGCAATATATTTTGTATTGTTATTAGTTTTTAGTAAAAGAATATAAAATTCGAAAAAAAACAATTATTTTTCGCTTTATTATAGCTGAAAATATTAATATAAAAATAAGAATTATGAACCTAGACTTTTGTTAACAAGTTTTTCTTTATCACCTCAGCTGTCACACAAGAAAAAAAGACATTCCTCAGTTTTACGAGGTTAGTTAGTATCTTTCAATTATTGTTAAACATCGTATTTAAAAAAAATACTTAAAAAACACAAATTATCATATTCGTTTGTTAAGTTTTTATTGAGATTTTATTTATATATTTGTTTTAAATTAAATTCGAAATATTTTTTGATTAATTTGCACTTTAAAATAACAACGCATTTTATATTTGTCCATGTGCGATAACAATTTGTCAGAATCGTATAGCGTGTTTTGAAAATGGCACAATAAATTAATTGTATGCTTGCGGCCGTCACATGTTTTTTGCTTGAGTATACATAAATTATTTGCGCGAAAAATGGACATATTACAAATTTATTGCATCAGAATGTGGATTTACACATATCTTTGTTTTCTAGTAAATGGCAGAGAATATTTGTTTTCCTTATTTCATTTATTTTATATATAGATAATAATTGGTATCTTTTGGTTTTCGTCTATGTTAAATGTACTTCGGATAGATATTGAATTGGAGCACTCGAATGTGCCCAAGAACATGTCAAAAAGTTTTAGTAAATTTATGGGAAGCCTTTAGTGTGTACTCTTTCTATCTTATATATTAGTGATTTATATTGGTCCTGTTCTACTTTTTTTTCAAATTTGCAGATGCAGATGCATGTAAAGCATCCTTAAGTCTTTCAGTGAATAAAAAAGGGTGTCCCGTGAATATTGAAAGTTGAAGTATCGTTGAATTTAAATTATAAAAATGGGTAAACATTATTTAAAATGTTTGGTATGTGGTCGTGAAGAAGGAAGAAGTTCTCATGTTAAATATTTTAGTCTACCGGACAATAAAGACAGGTAAGTAAAATATATAGATACATACATTTAATCGCTCCTTTACTGCAATACCGGCACTTAAAATATTAAGTCGTTTCGATATAAATGCATACAAAATAAGACGATTATTGATGATACTGTAAAAACATCCATGTATGTTTGATATATGCTAAAAATGAGCAATTTAACTGAAATGTTATGTACCCTAGTTTAGATTGTCCCTTTTTCGTGCTAAGCTGGAAATGCAGCAAAGGAGCAAATGTACCATATTTTATTTTAATGTTAAATATATATTCTTTTTTGTATGGCTGTTTGTACCAGCTGTTTTTTCTTGTTTTTATACTCAATAGCTGCTTGGATCTCTTTAGTCGGGTCCTTAGTTGTCATTTAGATTGATTGGCGCAGTTCAATTTTTGGTGGGATAATGGCTCTCATCGCCATTCAATAACTAGTTAAAATAGTTTCTTCAGATGGTAACATCAACTGTGTCTCTACTAGTGTTTTCATTCTCTCTTTGCAGAACCCAGGATGACTTGTGAACCTAGTTTTTGACTGTTTCACTCTTTAGAAGTTTCGCATTTCTTTCCTTTTAAAACACCTCTGCATCTCCTCTACATCTCCAGTGATCTTTTTTTCCTAGGTTAGTGTCTCTCATCCTTCCTTCGCTCAACTTAGAGATTATAAGATGCTCTAGTTCTTTTGCGGAGCTACGACCTGTATACCTCGGTTTTGGCTTTAATGGCCAAAATACATTTGGAGAGGCTTCTCGGAGGTTGTTATGAGAAAATCAACACTTATGACGCTGCGTTTCTTTTGGCTTGGATATAATGGGTCTTTCATTAAGCGCTTCCTAACTTTAAATTTAAATAAAATAAAGTGTGTGTGAGATATCAAAAGACAAAGATTTTCAATTGAAAGTTGAAAATCGTAATATCGATGGTACTTAATTTTTCAACTATTCAATAAAAGTAGGCGGGCCTCGAACCCAAATAATTCAAGTTGGAAGTTTCGGTGGCGTGCCAATTGAAGCAGAAAAACCATCTAAAGAGAATTGGGCGATGCAGGCAAACTACTACGAAAGAGAAAAGGTATTGTATTTAGGAAAGAAGTGTGAAACCTTGAAAAAGGAATTTGAAATTATGAAAATGGAAAAATATTCAGAAGCTTTTTTTAATACAAAATAAGAATTGGAAGACGATCGACAAACTAACAGCCAGGTTCTCCCTCTTTAGACGTATCACAAGTCACAAGCTCTTGTGACTATTTCTTTCAAGCCATAAAATACACAATTTCTATTTTACAGCGATAAATCGAAATTAACAAATTCTTTTGTTAATCATTCAGTGTTATTGTACAATTTTTACTTTTCATATTCGGTGTTAGTTCTGCGATAATATGCACCAGAATGAAATCCACTACCAATTTTCCTAAACAAAGTTTGTAGTTTTTATTTTTGGATTATAAACTTCTTCAATAACATGCTCCAAAATCCATTCCACTTCCATTTTTACTTACTCAACAATCAAAATACTTATGGAAATGTCAAATCTCAAATGATTTGTGAGTTGGGAATTGGGGGACGAAAAAACTTCCCAGCAGGACCGATTGGCAATACGAGAAAGCCAACTAGGACGGCCTGTATATTTCTTTCCGAAACTTTAACTGGTCACTATGCTTCCTCGATAGTGACATTGATGCCAGTGCTGAAATGATCACAAATGTGATTCTTCTAGGGATGCGTGCTTTTATTCCTAACAGATTTAAAAGCATCAAGCCTAAAGAAAAGTCCAGGTTTAATTCTGAGTGTAAAGTTAATTATATAAAAAAAAAATCCAAGGAAAAATATAAAAAAAGTAATTTTTTTTTATAAAAACAGCACAAAAATATGAGGGAAATCGTTCACAGCGAAACCGACTCTATTAAGCACTGAAAACATATGAAGCAAAACAGTGATAAAAAGAAGCGAAAAGAAAAACGTCAAAATCGATGAAAAATTTACCCTCAGCTCACTGGGCAAAATATTTTTCTTCTCAACTTTCCGAATTTGCTTGTCATTGTTATTTTTCAACATTTTCTCACCACAAATAAATTGTTTGCCTTATGCATGTTTCGTGATAGAAGGAAGAGCTTATGTTATTATTCTGTATTCTTTTCTTATGAAATGAAAATATTTTTTTTTTAATTAAATCAAAAAGTTAGCCACGATTTGTAGACAAAATCAATTCAGTAGGTTATTTAATGATTTATTGATTTAAATTAAATTATTTCGATGTAAGCATTTTGACATTTTAAATTTTCTTGTTAATAATTTTATTTCGCTTCCATTAAAAGGTGAGAAACATTTTCTTTTTTATTATGCGTGAGTATTGGAAAGAAGACGTTCCAATTTACCACAGAAAATGTAGTTTGGTAGCTTTTTCTCTTTCGTTTTTCTTTTCTATGAATAATGAAGTGTGTAGTCGAAGTGTGGACACAGAAAAATGTTAAATCTTGAGTGTTTGTGTTATTACTTATTAGTTAAACCAATAAGTTACTAATTGTTTTAATTGAAAACTTTACAAATTCAAAGCAGAATATTTAGGAAAACTATTTAAAATTTAAATTTATTACTTGTAAGTGCTATGAAACTATAAACTATCAATGTATATGTCATCATATTGAACTATTTCGGTGAAAAACTTAATCCATCATTTTCCATTATACATTTATGTATTTCATTTCATACCTAATTGCCTTGCTTATTGTTTTGTATCATGGTCGCTCATTTGGTTTTGTATATACTTCGTAGGTTGAAGGAAGAAGTTTCTTTTCGGATATTGAATTTATTGTGCTACCTACATTGGTTGGGTTTGTTTCATAAAAAAGGCTTCCCATATTCAAGAAGCTTAGAGTGCCTGTTCTGTAGATTCTTCCTGAAATTATCGAAACTATTTTCTGAAAAGTGTCCGTAGTCGTCCTTCCGGGTTAGAATCCACACAAACTCTTACTTCCTCAAATTTGTTATTGTAGAATTGATTTTGCCGTCAGTGGTTGCTGAGCCCATCTTCACTGTATGTTCCTTACGTTAGCGCTACTTTCATCACGATGTGTTTTACCGATTATCTCAAAATTGTTGACATTATGGGAGTAGTTAGACGAATGTTTCAAAGACTGTACCAGGGGTGTCTGGGTGGTACATCTGCCTATTTTTTCAAATATGATGTTAAAGAAGTCGCAAGACACCTTGTCTAAATCATTATTTTTTGTTCAGATTTCGGGGAATTATGTATCGAACTCTACGAAACAGAATGGATTTTCCAAAATTGTCTTCCAAGAGCTGCCTATGCTTGGTCACAGGAGCTTATTCATAAAACAAGTCTTGCACGCACAGAAGAGTAGCGGGAATGACAAAATTATAATTGATCAATGCATCTCTGCTGTGGGTGCTTTAGTGCATTGACTTAAAACCGAAATTTATTTGCATTTAAAGTTCCGGTGTTTTTTTCCAATATGTACATTTCAGGATGTCGATGAATGGCCGTAGGCGATCATATAGTACAGTTAAAAAGAATGCGATGTATATAAGACTGATGTCCGTGTAGCTTACGCAGTTCAGAATATCTCCTTACTTTAAATTCGATAACCTTATTTACATAAAGCTTGTTTCACATCCTTTTCAAAGCCGTTTCACAAGACACAAATTTGTACTTCTTGAAAACAGAATGCGCACACTAAACAGTGTGAATTTCAGAACAAGACAAAAGACAATTCATGAAATAAGTTTCATGTTACCTCAGTTCAATCGAAAAAGTAAAACTGGTTTAATAAAGTTCCCACTAACTTTTTTATATATTTTCTTGGTGCTATTCCAAACTTGATGTAGAGAACAAGCATTTAGAGATTTTAATATACACAATTCCAACTGGCTGCAATATTCTAGTCAGAAAATACCCGAAGGAAGGTATGTGGAAATCTTTGCTGGTTACACCACCTTATCCAGCTGATCGATTTGCCAACTCTATATCGGATGTTCCTTGGCAAGCCGCCCATACTCATGACTAATTTTTTACTCTTACCAGTATACCATTAGTGTAACTTCTACATTTGGCACTTCGGACCATTGTTTCACTTCAGCAAATTTGTCGAACTTCAGTCATCCAGTTAGGGAAAAACTTCCCATCAAGACCGTTAGACAATACGAAAAAGCCAACTGGGACGGCCTGAAAAAATGTTTCCTTAACTTTTTACTGCTTACTAGGATTAGGAAGATAGGAAGGGGAAAGATAGGAGGTGTCGATTAACATTGGTTTTGGATGCTTGCAGATCAAAATGGCAAGGGAAAATCTCGCCGGATAAACTTTTCCAAATTCGTGTTGTTCGGCTAAAAAAAGAATCCCTATATTTCACGGTACGTCCGAAATTGGGCTCAAGGGTGAACTGATGAGCATTCCTTGCGAGACGAGTATTACGGGAGAAACATTTAAGGGGAGAAATGCAACTGGCTACTTCGAGTGAACATTTTTTGTAAAAGAAACGATAAAATAAGGAAAGACATTAAACATTGCGTCGGTGTTCGAGAGGGGCAATTGTTTCAGCGGCAGATCTATTTCCTATCAATCTTAACGCTCGATTTTGTACTCTATCAAGCAGGTGAAGCGATGTTTGCGAAGCACCTGCCCAGAGGTGGGAGTTATACTCGAGTTTAGGGCGAATAAACTCTTTATAAATTGTAGCCAGATCAGATGGAGAAAAATACTTCTAACACCGATACAGAAAACCTAAGCAAATAGCAAAATTTTTAGCGATCTCAAATATATGTTCGTTTTAACGGAGGTCGTCGTTGACACACATACCGAGTACTGAGAGCTTTTCGGTTTCTTAGATGTAAGTGCCATTCATGGACAATGGCATTAGGGGTATATTTAGCTTTAACGACAGAAGACAGCATTGAGTTTTCGAAGCATTAAACTCCACATGATTTCTATTACCCCATTTTTATAAATCGGAGTTTAATGAGCTTGACATACGGTACCGTTGCAATTGTACGTCAGGAGGCGAAGGACGTGAATTATCGAACGAATATGAAAAGCTCAGGGTAGAGTCTTCAGCAAAACAGTTAAGTGGATTAGAAGTAACAGACAGAAGATCATTTATAAAAATGAGGATAAAAGTCGGAGACAGAACGGAGCCCTGCATTTATTTTGTGGGAATCAGACTTGAATCCGTCCAATACAACTTGTATTGAATGGTTCAGAAGATAGCTTCTAATCCAACGAACAGGAGTATCATTGATCCTAAAAGCACGCATTTTCCATAAGAGAGCTTAATGTCAAACTCTATCAAATCTTACTTAGCTTTAAAGAGATCGGTACTCATAGAATCGTAAATTTGATTAAATTGTGAAAGAATTATGATAAAATCAATTAAAAAATTCAAACAAAAATAAGTCAAAAACAATCAAAGAACAACATTTTCGATCTGCCTGCCATCGGCAACGCACGCGCCGTGTGTGTATCCTTTGTTTTACGTTTTCTCCCATCCCAATCAACTCAAATAGGTGAAAATTCTGACCCTTTGGAATTTATCCTACATGGGTACAAATTAGTGCCATTATTCTTTCGCTACCACGGTTTAGCCGTATACGTCAGGAATGATGTTGCTTACCAGCTTCTTCCACAATATGGTGAATGTGTAAACACAGACTTTAATTTCATGTGGTTTAAATTCAACCTCCACAAGGACATCATTCACATATGTTTTATTTATAGAAGTCCGAATCTGGACAGTAACTCGACCTCTGACGAGTTCGATGCGCTGTCTGGAACCATCGAAAGAATAGTTTCTAAATACCCGCACACTGAAATCGTTAATACGGGTGATTTCAATGTTTATAATTCAACGTGGCTTCGAACCTCTTATTCGATGGATTAGAAATTACCTTTCGGAACGTTCAATTCGCGTTGTTTTGGATGGCTTCCTGTTTTGCTGATGACAATACCCTCAGCTTCTCATACTCGTTTCCACATTCACTTCCCTGTTCTTCTTCAACGTATGATTAGTTCATTAAATTCTGATCTGGCCAGCATTGTTCATTGGGGGAAATATTAATAGTGTGTAATTTATTGCTTGAAAAACTTAATGCTGCCTGCTGTCGTTAAAGCATAACCTACCCCCATGCCACTATCCATGAGTGGTACTTGCATCGAGGAAACTGAACAGCTTTGCGTTCTGGGTATGTGTATCACAAACCACCTTCTGTGGAATGAACACATATATGACATCGCAAAAAATGCTGGGAAATGTTTAGGTTTTCTTAGACGATGCAAGAAATACTTCTCCCCGTTAGTATATAAACAGTAGCCAGTGTTTATAAGGCGTACATTCGCCCGATGGAGCAATAAAGTCGATACCGTCAAAAGGAGCGACGTAAAATATTGGAAATTTCGAAATGAGAAAGTTTTTTGCGGAGGCAAGGTAGAGATATACTAACCTTAAATTAAAGACGGTCACATTGCTGTTCTGTGCATTTATTCATGCTAAAAGCTTATTTTTTTAAATTTTAATTGTTAGTACGGTTTCTACAAACTTCATGGAATAGCACCCGTTTCCCAAAGTTTAACATCTTTATAAACGAACGATTTAAGTAGGGATGCTAAAACTGGACGTTGCTGTATGAGCTTGTCTCAATCGTGATTTTCATCCCCATTTAAAGTTGATGGATTCTGTCCAAGATCAAACAAAGATCGCCTAGTATTTATCTCCTTCAACCTGCAATTATTGATATCGTGATTTATGAATATATACCGCAACACATTCTTCTAATATTCAAAAATCGAATTCGTTAAGTTCATATTTATTTTGTAACATTATTTTACATTGAGTCAAGTTTTAGAGATATACAAAAATAGTCCTTACAAGTAAATATAATATAATAAATTTATAACAATTTTTAAATAAGGATATAACATATAATATATAACATTTAAGGGAAAAAACTACAAGAAAAAAAACCTCGTATTAATCTGAAAAACTACTATTGCCCATAAACCCAATTTTTAAAGCCGTATAAATTATTGTAAATTTAGGATTTTATCATTTTTTGGAAAAGAACATCTTTCAAAAAATTTATTTATTTTGATTGTGATATGCGTGGGAAACTTTGGTTACTTCGTCGAGTGAGCCACATAGCTTGACATTTCACGGCATTATTTTCCATTTTGTAAAGTAATTTAAGAAGAGTATCAATTGAACTCTGTAAGCTAGTTAGTGCGTCTTTAAGAATAACACTCGGTTGTAAAAAGCCCAGTATCATCGGCGAACATGGCTACTTCGATGTTATTTTCGAAACGAGTTAGATCCGACAAAAATATATTGAAAAAGATGGGATCAAGTACGTCGCCTTGAGGAACACTGTAACAAATATCGAATATGGAAGACCTCTCAATTCCAGTGGATACAAAAAATGTTCTATTTTTCAAAAAGTTCCGTATGATTTTGACAAGAGCTTGGGAATTAAAGCGAATTATTCTATAGTTAAGCCCTTCGTGTTAAGGTCCTCTTCCACTTGTGTGCGCCACCTGAGTCTCGGTCTTCATCTACTGCGCCGTCCCTCTGGGGTGGATTCGAAGATTTTCCGGGCCGGAGCATTGATGTACCCGCTCTATATAACCCAGCCATCTCAGATGTTGAATTTTCACTCTTTTGGCTAGGTCTGTGTCGCTGTACAGCCGGTTAAGGCATACGTGACCAAAAATCATTAGTAGAATCTTTCTCTCGAAGCAGCCTAAAGCGTCCTCATCTGCTTTTGACAGCGTCCATGCGTCTGCACCATACATCAGGACTGGGATGATGAGGGTCTTATAAAGGAACAATTTAGTTGCCCGAGAGAGGGCTTTGCTACTCAATTGTCTTCTAAGCCCGAAGAAACAGCGATTGGCAAGAGTTATTCTTCGTTTGATTTCAGCGCTGGTGTTGTTGCCCAGGTAGACAATGTCCTTAACTACCTCAAAGTTATAGCTGTCTATGGTGATATTTTGTCCTGGAAGTCGATGTTGGGTATATCTTCTTGATGACAGCATATACTTGGTTTTGCCCAAAGACGTCTTCTCTCCCTAGGTTGGCGTTGAAGTCAACCAGGACTCTTTTAATGTCATAGCTAGGGCACTGCTCATATGTTTTGTCTATGAGCTCAAAAAGCATTTCTTTGGTGTCATCATCTTTTTCTCTGTGGGGAAATGCGCGCATATAGGGCTTATATTGGCGAATTTAGCCATGATGCGGATTGTCAGGCGTTCGTTGATACATTTTTAGCTCAAAACCTCTTGCCTGAGCCTGCCTCCAAAGACAAATCCACATCCAAGCAAGCGTTGTTTTTGTTGTGTATAGTAGTTGCCGTAGTAAATATCGCTGTTTTTCATTTTTCTTTTGCCCGGGCCATCTTATCGCATTCTTGGATAGCGGTTATATCTGTCCTACAGCAGTTTAGGGCCTCCGCTAGCTGTTCGGCTGCACGGGGTCGGTCCTTAATTCGTTTGCAAAGTTCGTCATCAGTGAATCCGTCCGTATCCGAGGCTTGTGGTTGCTTCACTATAGTAGTTTTTGACATGGCCGGGAAGTTATCTTGGCGGCACAACCCCCAACCTGGAGGACCAGGTCCTTATTGTGACTCCAAGGACGAAGAGCCGGATAAACCGCTCCTTATAGGCCTGAGCTCCGAAAACGTCGTAGTAGCCCATATAAGATGTTCACTAAGTAGTTCAGCCTGACTGGAACTGTAGACGCTACCGTTGATTCCATCTAGAGAATTCTTCCGCTGCCGACTGGATGCAAGGAGTAGTGCCTTAGTGGTAACACTCCCCCACTCTCTCGTTTGCTGCCACCAACAACCTTCCAAAGGGGTTGGAACACAATCTCCAGTTGAGGTATTAGGCACCCGATGTTCACCACGTGGAGGTGAGAGTAGGAGTTGATAGACAGGGTTGATTTGTGGGTGCTTGTACCCACACACTTATCTAACCTTTGAACATCCACATTATAGATCACTGGTTTTAAAAAGCTTTGAAAAAGCACCAATAGTGAAAGCTTTTTAACAAAATCCAAAGAAAAAATCACTATGATTTGCAAGTAATGGCATCTTTAAAATGATGTGATTGTTTTCAATACACACGGAGCGTGTTGTTTTAGCATCAAAAATTTGTGTGTATCGTGGGTTAGTCGTGGTGGTTTTAATTTCAGTGGATATTTTAGGGAATAAAACCACCAACTAGAGTCTTTTTTTTTATAATATTTTAACGAAGTCTCTGTAGGCATATTGCCTTTTAGAAGGCAACATGACGTTGCACGACACTAGTTAGTAGAATTAGAAAGATAGGAAAGAATTTTTTCGGCGCAGTAGATCGAGAATCAGGTGACTATTTTCTCACTTAAAACTGACGGGCGACTCTAGCTTGCACTAGGCGTTAGAAAAATTTCTTATCTACTTCACCAATGCCGCAAAAATAAAGCTCTCTCATAAGGTCTTTACTGAAATTTTTAGTTTACTATAGTAGCGTTGCAAAGTTAGTAAGAAATTGAAGCGGAAAACACATATTATAAGCATGTCATTTTAAAGATAATGAACAGACCTTGAAAACGATTGGGTGGAATTTTAAGTTTAGGCTCTGTTTTTGAATAATCGTGTCTTGAAAAACATCAACCATGGTATTGATAAAAAATGCTATTGATTAAAACCCATGGTTGATGTTTTTTCAGTATGGTAATTGGTTGATGCTGGTTTTCAGCGAAGAGTATATGGTGGGGTATCTATTATGAAATGAAACAAAGGAGTAGAAGTAGTTGTAGTCTGTTTTCTTGTTGTTGTTTTTTTATTAGTGGTTTGTGGTTTCTAGTAAACCCTTAGGTAGAAATGTTTACTATACGAATTGAGTGTAATGGTATACTTTGCAATATGCGAGGGAGGTATGAATGAAGTGCGGTATGAAGTATGATTGGTATAATATGATGAATAAAATGTCATTATTATTATTATTATAGTATTATTTTTGTATTGGTATTTTTGCTTTATTTTCGAAAAGGGGGTCACATCCTGGAAAAAAAACGATGGGTAAACCAAAACCCAGACCAAAAAGCAAGAGAGCAATCAGAAGAATTAATGCCAGAAACTTGATAAAAAAGTGAGTTACCAATTTTCGACAGTCAAATAGGCGTTTTTCTTTTTTCGTTCAGAACAGAGTCTGAGTTGTCAAAAAAAGTTGTATTACTTTTTTCCGCTTAGAGCGTTCAGATCTTCAAAGTTGTATTTCTTTTTTATGTTTAGAGAATAACCTGAGCGTGCTCTGAGCATAATGTATGTACTCAGAATAAATTGACTGAGCATTCTTAACAAAATGCTGAACGCAATAAAAGCCACTTCTGACAAGCTTAAAATGCATAAAAAAATTTCAAAACAATGGCGGATAAGGTTAGACACCGAGTTATATAGAGCAACTTGTAGTTTTGCCATCCCTGCCCAACTCGTCCGCCTGTTCAAAATGGCGATGAAAAACGCACGCTGGTCCATCATCGGTAAAGACCTCACCGATACCTTTGAAGTCAAAAAAGGATTTAGACAAGGCGATACGCTGTCGTGCGACTTTTTCAACATCATACTTGAAAGAATAGTGCAGATATCGCCAAGGCCAGAGGCATGAGCTTTCAAAAGTCTGTTAAATTGCTCGCATATGCCGGAAGAACAAAGCGTGATGTCTGTAGCGCTTTTGTGTGTATTAAGACAGAAGCAGCGAAAATGGGTTTAGCAGTCAATGAGACAACAACCAAGAAGAGACACCCAACATCGACGTCTTAGACAAGGACTTTATCTACCTGGGCTCCACCATTAACTCAGACAGCAACACCAGCGCTGAGATCAATCAAAGAATAACTCTTGCCAAACGCTGCTTCTTTAGGCTTAGAAGGCAATTGAGTATCAAAGCCCTCTCTCGAGCAACTAAATTGTCCCTCTACAAGACTTTCATCATCCCAGTCTTGCTCTATGGTACAGACGCATGAACGTTGTCAAAAGTGGATGAGCACGCTTTAGGTTGCTTCGAGAGAAAGATTCTCCGTGTGAACTCCGGAGAACTGTACCGGCTATACAGCGACACAGACTTAGCAAAAGAGTAAAAGTTCAACGTCTCAGATGGCTGGGTCATATAGAGTGGATGGACATCAATGCTTCGGCCCGGAAAATCTTCGAATCCACTCCAGAGGCGCCCACAAGTGGAAGAGGACCTCGACCGACTTCACGTGCGAAACTGGAGGCAGCTAGCTAGGGAGAAGGTTATTGGTTGAGGCCCAGTTCCACCCCGGACTGGAGCGCAACCTAAGGTAAGATAAGGATGCTGTTTCACTTTATCCTATACACATTGCCTTCTTCGAAAAAATGCAAGCCAATTTGTGACAGCCAAGTGCTAAAACGTATTTCAAAAATAAATCTAAACGCTTAGACCACGCTTGGTTCAGAGAATTATCAAAGTTCGCTCTGAATGCTCAGACTCTGTTCAGATTTAGAGGCCTTTTCTGAGTGAATAAAGAAAAAACGCATAATAAATATCAGTACATAGTTTACAAATATAAAACAACTCATTCAAGTTTCCTTTTTTTTTACCTATATAGGTTCTTATGTGTAGTTACCATTATTAGTTATAAAGATTACATTTTTAACTTTTTCTAAAGTTGATAATATTGGGCTTAATGATCTATTGGTAAATTATGCAATTAATTAATAAAAACTAATTCATATTTTCACCCTACGTTTCGATCAGTTGCTAGCTACTAGGAAGCTAGCTTTAGCTTCCTCTAAAAATAGCTTTTACGTAGAACTTTCGATGAAAAGAAAGGAAAACTACGAATTTCAGAATTTTTTTCGATTGTGTTCAAATTCTAGAAAAGTAAAGGAAATGCCTGCAATCGATTTTTACGACTGGTCTGACTGTTCCTCTAATTTACAAAATCAATAAAACCCCATCAAGACCATATTTTCACGATATTACGTGCTTGAAAGTTGAGATAGGAAGTAACAACATATTTTACAAAAAATTGTTCGACACTGATGTCAACGCTCTTACCTTTTTAAAATGTCAGTACATAGCTATTCAAGTTTTTTTTGTCATTTGTTCTCTACCAGCCAACAGAAACATAAATCGAAAGAAAAAAAGTTTATTTAAAAAAAAAACGTCTTTCAGATGTTTCCTGAAAACAGAAAACAATTTTGGAACAATCTCACTGTGACCGAGTTTGTAGTAGAAGTCCTGTGTTGTAAAAAATATTTTTTTTTATAAATTAATGACTTAATATATCTATATAAATTTACCCATATTTTGCATTTAAAGTTTAATAAATATGAAGACTTTTAATTTTTTTTTTTTTTTTTTTTATAATTAACGCGCGCACAAGGGACTATTTGTTTCCCTTTTAATGTAACACACTGCGCGGGCATTAGGAAGATAGGGAGGGGAGAGATAGGAGGTGTCGATTAACATTGGTTTTGAATGTTTGCAAGTTGAAATGGCAAGGGAAAATCTCGCCGGGTAAACCATTCCAAAGTCTTGTTGTACGGCTAAAAAAAGAATCTCTATATTTCACGGTACGTCCGAAATTGGGCTCAAGGGTGAACTGATGGGCATTCCTAGCAAGACGAGTATTACGGGCGAAACTTTTAAGGGGAGGAATGCAGCTGGCTACCTCGAGTGAACATTTTTTATAAAAGAACCGATAAAATAAGGAAAGACATGAAATTAAAATAGTTTGCAAATAGGTGTACATATTTTTTACTTTACATTTTTACATACATTTTTTCAAACACAAAAAAGACCTATCTACGATACTTTCTAAAAACTTAAAAAAGAATAATTTGAAGTACTTTTTTTTGGAATTTTGTATACGCTTTATATTCAGGATGCTCGAAAGTTTGAACATTGTAGTTAGAGCCTTTACGGGATTATGGGCAGTATAAAAGTGCGTGTCAATTTGAGAGTACTTTCTGCTAGTAAAATCTCAAGAGTAACTCTCGGGTGGGTGTGCATTTGAGAGTATTATTTTTGACATTTTAATATCGCAATGCAAGCTCTCTGGAAAAAATTGAGAGTATATTTCCTGAGATTACTCTTATAAACCGTGTCCGCTATATTTTTGAGTGGAGAAAAAAAATTAATAGAAGTTGTTAGACCCACTATTTTTAAAAAGAATAATAAATATTACACGATTATTAACAAAATATTTAATATCAGTAATAACAAATTATTCTACCTAGTTTTTTCAAATTATTTTAATTGTTTCTAGAACACCAGAACTGCCCCGCAATCCGTTGTTATCCGTTGTTTTCCATGTCAACTCTCGTTAGCTACTTGCAAAATACGAACCCTTTTGGAAGTGTGCGAGCTAATATCCGATAGTGGACAAAACTTGTGTCAATTGGCAATTGAGCCAAAAAGTTGTAATAACGAGATTAAACAGTTAACTCTCCGTGAGCTCCTCTCAAGACTGAGAGCTGCTCGCAGCCTTCTTACTCTCAAATTGACACGTACCTTAAGAGATCTGAGTTTAAATTCACTCTAAATATTGACAACATTTAAAGCTTTTTTTAATAATATATTGGTAATTGACACGGAAAGGGTAATAGGTAGATGATAGGAGTTTTTTCCCGAGCTAGAAGTATTGAATCAACGGCTCTAATATGATACATTTTTATTTAGTTTAAAAAATGCTGCACAAAAATACAACGTGGAACAAATTACTTTCCCTGAAGAGATGCACAAAATTCGCCCGGAGCAAGTGACAATTCTCAACCATGCCTCTAATCCTGACGATCCTGTCGAAGTCTTTACGAGTTCTGGTGGCTTTGTTGTGTACAATAAACATCCAAAATTTGATGCAGTTTACACTATAGAAGGACAGAGGATAGTTCAAATTCAGGTAGGAAAAATACCCTTGCTCAAATGTTCCATCCATCTTGAAATGGATCATCAAACATCAACCCAATACTTCACATCACACTCTACTGAGGAAATTTTGTGTTGCCTGTTTTCGAAATTGCTGATCTTCGAATCTCTGAGTTCGACATTTTGGGTGGGTGCCTCTTTTTAACTCTTAAGTACCTGACTATACAAGATTTTTCAATCGCCTCATATTTTAGCTTGTTGGAAAAAATGGTAAGAATCTGGACAGTACAGTTCCTTCTCTAAACTGTTCCTAATAACTATTAAACTATTATTTCTTATCTGAAAGTCTCGTAAGTGAGACAAGAGACAAGAAAATTTAATTATTATTTTAGCCTATTAGTACTATTGCTTGCGTGGTGTGACAAGCAATAGCACAGAGTTAACACAACACAAGTGGAGATTGAAAAATCACTGTATGGACAGGCATTAACTAAAATGTGTGAACTTTTATTATCGATACTCAGGTTGGGAAGCAAACTTTCTTGCTCCTAGTGCAAGCTAGAGCACTAGGAGTTAGAGTCCGTGAGTTTTAAGTGAGAAAAAAGTCACGGTTTCTATCTTTCTAATTCTTCTTACTAGTTTTGTGCAACGTCCAGTTTCATTAAAAAAGGCAATGTGCCGTTAAAATATTAATATAATAAACATTCCTTTTTTTTATAATACTATTATAAAAAAAAATGTATATTAGTGCCCCCTGGCTTAATGTTATGAGTGTCGGACCGCTAAGCGAAGGTTCGGGGTTCGACTTCCAGCCAGAGCCAATTTTTTTCCGTGGTACTGCCTTTTGGGAGGAACTGACAAAACCTCCAAGAATAAAATTTGCATTGTTTCCTTAAGGAGCTGTCGCGCCCACAAATTTTTGAAAAAAATTATTATTATT
Source organism: Platycheirus rosarum (assembly GCA_963971375.1). Lineage (NCBI taxonomy): Eukaryota > Metazoa > Arthropoda > Insecta > Diptera > Syrphidae > Platycheirus > Platycheirus rosarum. The sequence continues at coordinate 121,485,792 of OZ020509.1, read as the reverse complement.
CTACGGACATCTAATTGCCAACGGAGAAATCAATAAATACACGTTGTTATTAAATATAACTAAAACAATTTTTTTGCGAAATAAACGCAATGCTTATTTATGTAAATTAAATTATTGTTATTATTATAGTTATATGTCGCGACAGATCCTTAGCGATCCAAACTCTAGTGACTTACGATGATCGTCGTTGATATAGTTACATTTTTTGTACACTTCAGATTCTTAGAGCAAGCTTCATTATACAATCAGAGTTGTCAGTACAAACTAAAATAAAACACTGCTAGCCTAACACATGCACAAAGTATAAAATAAATCGTGCGAATTATGTACATAATTAAAACATAAAACAAAACAATCAAGAAAATGGGGCACTGGTTTGCTCATACGGTTTAGAGCTTCAGCTTCATATTTGCCATAGTTTGTTCTATGAAAGTCAACGTGCAGAAGTTCCGATCCACGCAGGTGATAAGATCTTCCACGGTAATTTAACCCAATACAGGCTAATAAATAAGGAGCATCAATTTCGCCCTTTATAAGTTGAAGAAATATTACATCGTTATTAACACGCCTTTGGTGATGAGTTTGCATCTGAAGAAACTGGATTCGATGTTAATAAGGTGGAAGATTAAAGGACATAAGGATACATACTTGTGCACTGAAATCTTTTCGTTGTTTTCGATGCAAGTGCCATTCATGGACAATATTATGGGGTCGTTAGAAGACAGTATTGAGTTTCCGACGCACAAACCCCACACAGTTTCTATTATCCCATTGGACAATGCTGTGTAAATCAGAGTTAAATGAGCTTATCATACCGAACCGTTGCGATTGTATGTTCGAAGGCCAAGGACGCGAATCACAGAACGAATATGAAAAGCAGAAGATGGGGTTGTCAGCAAAACAGTTAAGTGGAATAAAAGTAACAGACAGAAGATCATTTACAAAAATAAGAAAGAGATTCAGAGACAGAACGGTGCACTTGCCCTGTGGTGGAAATCAGACTTGAAACCGTCTAGTATAAATTGTATTGTATCCAGAAAATCGCTCCTTATCAAAAGAACAAGAGTATGATTGATCCCAAAAGCAGGCATTCTCGATAAGAAAGCTTGATGCCAAACTCTATGGCCTAGAAATATCAGGCGCAATAATCTTAGTTTCGCCAAAACGATGTAAAGATTTGTTCCACCGTTCGGTGAGATATGCCATCGGTGGAACAATTGAAAGAAAAGCTTAAGCAGTGGCTTGGCCAGTGTGGAAGAACACCTCTTTACAAGAATGGGGGATATACCATCCGGGCCAGCGGATTTGTATACATTTAGATCTATGAGAACTCTTGTTACTGTATGAGAGCGGACAAAAAGATGTCCCATGGAAAAATGTACATTCCCAAGTACAGGAGGAGCTAGCAGCGAAATGGCCTGCGAGCAAGTTTGCCTTCTCTGAAAAGTTAACAATTGGTTTGTCATCGGAGATGAGCGTTAGAACCGAAGATGATAAACAATTTTCTAATACCAAATATTTTTATTGCGTAAATTTGTACGTAATTTTCGTGATACAAAAGTTTGGTTCTATCAATAACGAAGTTGTATGAGTTCCTGACTTGTTTATGCTTTTCCGATTTTCCTCTGTTGAATTGGTTTTGAATGATCGTGTAGCGTAGCGACCACTTAATTAATTGCTAAATATCCAACCATACTTTGACTTTTTTCCCCAGGAAGGGTGGATGGTTGGATATTTAGCAACTAATTAAATGCTAGCGACCATATCTTAACAATCGGAAACTAACTTCTTTGAGCCTGATGTAGCACTCCGAGTTAAACCATGACTTCTTTGGTATCAAGCCCAAAGAAGTCATGGTTTAACTTTTGCTCTGTTATACTTTTTACTCTATTAGAAATAAAAGCACCATCCTTAGAAAAATCACATTTGTGATCATTTCGCACTGGCATCAATGTCACTATCAAGTAAGCATAGTGACCAGTTAAAGTTATGGAAGAACCAAACGGTCTTGGTGGGAAGTATTTCCTTAACTGGAAGAGTGGAGGACGAGAAATTTGCTGAAATGCCATAACTATCTAAAGTGCGAGGAAGATGTTTCCCATAAACGTATGCAATCACCTTGAATCCCTCAGCTTCTAGGCGTTTTAGAAGTTCATTGACATCGCCGCCTCTTTGGGTACCTCTACTGACAGATCTGCCTGCAGAAAAGTATCTTAAAGAGGAGTTATTGGTTCTATTTTTTAATAATAGATTCACCATCTCTCCCAGTGAGCTCTCTAATTTCAGGTTCTTCAGCGCCTTAGTGATTGCATGACCACTGAAGTTGTTGAAGACGTTTCGGTACCAAGGAATGCGACCAGAGTGTACTCTTTGTGATGTAGGAAAAATTCGATAGTTCCAACAGGGGCATGTAGACAATTATCTACAGTATAGAGATTATGACATAAGAATTCTATTTGCTGTTCGGGTGCTGTTAAGCCGTCATGTCCAGAGGGTTTATATTGTTCGGAGCTGTTTATTTTGCCCATTTAAAATTTTCCTTTGAAGTCAGACCTAATTTGTTTGTTGTTATTAGATTAACCTCTATCGGGTTATACATGTATATGTTTTGTGAGCTATCTGGGAAGTGAGCATCTAATAGCAAGCCATTTCATGTTTTCAAGGACTGGGCATCGAACCATCTTCTATTTTGTCACAGAAGTTTCCTCACGAGGATAGATCTTCAGATATTCTTTCTTTGAGTCCCAGTCTAGATTATCTTTAAAGTATTTAGCTTGGTTGAAGCATTTCTGCATTCTTTTATGAGTGCTTCTAGCCTTGAATTCCATCAATGCGGCTTCGCAAAATTATCTTTCGAACTGAACTCGCAATATTTGAAATGTTTTCAGTGTGAAACCCATAAGACCGATTGAATAATCCTGTTATAGAAGTCTAATAAGCAATCTATTATTACTTACGATAGATAATTAAATCATGGAGTTCGAAGATTCAACTTCTCATCAGTATACACCAACTAATGAAGAAATTTCGAATGAAAAAGTAGAAGAAAGGAAAAAACTGACTAACCGAATTCGGCAGGAAAGAGAAACCCCAGAACAAAGGCAATTACGTTTAGAAAAACGACGACAATACAAACAATCCAGAACATTAGAACAAAAACAAGCCTATAACATAAAAAATGCTCTATATTCAAGACAATATCGAAAACAACAATTAGATTCGGCTAAAACACCTGAAGAAAGAGAAGCTATACGAATGAAAAGAATAGAATACTCCAGAAATTATCGTGAACGAATGAAGAGCTTAGCTAAGACTCCAGAGCAAAAAGAAAGTCTAAGATTAAAAAAAGCAATAGAAAAAAGGAAATCAGTAGCGAAACTTAAAAAACTACACGATCGAGACTGTAAAGGTAGATTATTGACGCCAGAAGAAATTGAATCTCGCAAAAGAAAACAAGACTTGGAAGACGAAATAAGTCTTTTAACTTTGAAAAAAAGAATGAAAGCGGCCGAGAGGACAAGAAAATATCGTCAAAGAGATCAAGTTATGACAACTTCGAGAAAGGGAACAGTGCCACCTAAAACTCAAACGCGGATAAAAAAACAAGTAAGAAGCATTTTTTAAATATTGTTGCAACTTCTACCCTGTCAGATAAAATCACTAAGCTAATGCTTATGGTTTGTTTTACCATTGAAGCAGTTCGGGGCTTTTGCTTAATAATCCTTACTTTCTAGCTATATTCATATCATAAAATCCGGGGTACTGCCTCTTGCGAGGAACTGACTGAGTAAAATTTGTCTCGAAAAAGTGCATCTCATCTAGCCGTTCGGACTCGGCGGTAAACTGTAGGTCCCTTCCATTCTTGTAGATTAACAACATACAGGAATGGTTGAGGGTATGTCATTACGCCTTGGTTCCTTAAGGAGCTGTAGCGCCAATAAATTTATTTTTTTAATGCGAATGCGAGGTTTTTTGCTTGTTACGCTTTCACGTCTTGATTTTTTACTTAACCTATCATTATATGAAATTTTGTTCACACATGGGCAGGCAGGGGCGTAGCAACGCAGTACATAATAGGCTAACGTTGATAACACCTTATATGGGCTACTACGAAGTTTTCGAAGCTCAGGCCTGTAAGGTGCGGTTTATTAGACGTCCTTGAAGTTATATTAAGGACCTGGCTGGGATTTGTGCCTTCGCGACAGAGTAACTACCTGGCCAGATAAAGAAAATTATTTACGTAGCAACTACAAGCCACGGATACGGACAGATTCACTGATGACGAACTCTGCAAACGAAATAACTACAACGGACTTGTAATATGTACATGGAATGTTAGGTCCCTTAACGGAATACGTGATGCCGAACAACTAGCAAGTGGACTGCTGTAAGGCAGACATGGCCGCCATAACAAGAAATGCGATCAAACAACAACAATGCTCACCCCATCTGGATGAAGTAACGCTAGATATATCTATACTTCTTAAGAGCAAAAGAGCCGCCGGACCCAAAGGCCTAAGATGCGGCAATGACTTGGTAAGAACCAACTCATAAGCAAGAATGGTTTGAAGAAAGCATGCCCGATGAATGGAAACTCAGCATAATTTTCCCGACCCCTTCAACATCGCCTACAAGGTCTTTTCTGCTGTATTGTGTGCCCGCCTAAAGCTATTCGTCAAAAACTTGATAGGTGTATATCAGTGCGCTTTTGGGCCAGGAAAGTCCACCATCGACCAAATCGATACCCATCACCTTTTCATCGATTTCAAAGCCGCGTACGACGCCATTTTTACATGCTTATATGCAGTTTTGGCATCCCTGTCAAAGTCGTTCGCCAATGCATAATGACGATGGAAAACGCACACTGTTCCGTCAAGGTCGGTTTAACAAGGAGATGCGCTGTCATGCGACTCTTTCAGCAAATTTGAAGGAACTCACGCCAACACCAAAGGTACGATCTTTCATAAGTCCATCCAACTAAACGCATACGCCGACGATATTGACTTAATCGGAGAGAACACTTTGTGATGTCAGCAGCGCTTTTGTGAGCATTGAGACGGAAGCAGCGAAGATGGTTTTAGTAATTAGTAATCAATGAGAACAAAACCGAGTATTTTGCACACACACAACATCGACGTTTTGAACAAAACATCACGGTAGACAGCTATAACTTTGAGTTAGTTAATGACTTTATCTTCTTGGGCTCCACTTTTAACACAATTGCTCAATTTTGCCAATCGCTGTTTCCTCGGGCTAAGAAGGGAATCGAGTAGCAAAGTCCTCTCTCCGGAGTAGGTGCACACAAGTGGAAGAGGACTTCGGCCAATTTCCTTCAGAAGCTTGTTGGTAAAGGCCCAGGGCCACCCCGGACATTAAATAGATTCATGTGCCATTTTTTATTCAATACAAAATCGGTTTGTATTCGTTAATAATCAAAAAAAAAAACAATCCACAGGAAGAATTAATTTCTTAAAAAAATAATTCGAATTGAAAGCCTCCACGTGAACCAAAAACAAACCAATCTAAAACTGTAATACTGTCGTACAATTGAGTACAGTATCTTTTATCTAAATTTATTACGTTGGTCATTTTATTTCAATTTATCTTGCACTATTATATTTATTTTCATTCCTCACCTTCCACCAATAATTAATTTGTTCTAAACTTTCACGACAGGTGTTTTTTTCAGTTCATTTTTATGCTGTTTCTTTCTCTTTTCAGTCATTTTTAAAATGCCTCAAAAACGTAAGTCCAACTTGTCTCAGTATTCAGCAAATGCCCGGAGAGTAAAACGTGCTCGATCCAGAGAAACTTCCTTTGAAACCCAATTAAGAAGACTAAAACAAAAGATGCGAAATACCGCTTTGAGAGCTGCCCGCCAAGCTTCTATGGGATCAACTGAAGCGGCTCTGCAAACGCAGAAGCTTTTAGATCAACAAGCAAACCTTGCATGCAGCAACGATGTTTTTGGAGAATCCATACTTTTCCCATGGTCAACTTTTTGTAGAATGTTCGCGTGTGTCCAAAACCCGGACTCTGTATGTATTAGCGCCAAATGAAAGAATATAATATACTAGCTTTTACCTGCTTCTTTGTTCGCATTGATATCCTTAAATTACAGTTTTGGATTGGTTGATTATTCACTATTGTTGCATTTTTTTGTAATAGATGTAATAGAGTCTCAAGAGTCTCTGAGGATTGTGCTCACTCCAAAAACGACAGTTCTGCTTGCTTACATACCCGTTTAGCCAGAAATGAGCCTCTCGCTGAAGATGACTACTACAAATCTGGTTCAACTTCCAGATGATTCTCAGCCCATTCACCGAAGATACGACCCAATTGATGGTCTGCTGTACCAGTTGGATTTTATATGGATGTAGGTCAAGATCTTTCCTAAAAATGTTCCAAGCAGTGGACGGGCAGAGACCGAGTTGGTGACAACGGCTTACCATTAATAAATTAATGTCATATGTCACACACAGCCGCGCTCGAATTGGATGAATATTATTCAAAAAAGTAAATGTGGTCATGAATCGATCCATAGTATTGCGTATTAGCTGCTTGCCTGGTTAGATCGCATCGTAAGCAGGATTTGAAAACGTTGTTCTGGTGTAAATCTTTGCACTTCATTATTATGACAGCTAGTTTGACAGTTATCCCTATCGAAAGTTCTATGCCTATAAAAAAAAAACACTTATAATCGGCACGCATTCAAGGGGTCATTAATACCCTAATAATGACGAGAACGTTTAGGGTTTTTTTTATATAATTAGCGCGCGCACAAGGGATTATTTGTTTCCCTCTTAATGTAGAGCACACTGTGCGACTTTATGGAGATAGGTAGGGGAAGGACAGGAGGTGTTGATTAATATTGATTTTGAATACTTGCAAATCGAAATGGCAAGGGAAAATCTCGCCGGGTAAAATATTCCAAATTCGTGTTGTTCGGCTACAAAAAGAATCCATTTATTTCACGGTATATCCGAAATTGGGCTCAAGGATGAACTGATGAGAATTCCCTGCAAGAGGAGTGTTACGAGAGAAACTTTTAAAGGGAGGAATGCAGCTGCCTACGTCGAGTGAACATTTTTTTATAAAAGAAACGTGTTCTAGAGGGGCAATTGTTTCAGATACGTTTCTATTTCCTATTAATCTAAACGCTCTTTTTTGTATTCTACCGAGCAGGTGTAGCGATGTTTGAGAAACACCTGTCCAGAGGTGTGAGTTTTTCTGAAGCTTTGGGCGTATCAGAAGACCGTATTGAGTTTTTGAAACATTCACATCCTCGTGGCTAATAGATTCCACTTGAAAAATTCTAGCAAGATCGAGTTATCAAATGGTACCATTTCAGTGTCACATCCGAAGAACAGAGTTGAGAATCTGGAAACAAATATGAAACGCTGAGGGTACCACCATCAGCAAAACTGTTTAATGAATTAGAAGTCTTAGGCAAGAGATCATTGCTGAAATGAGGAAGAGAACAGAGCCTTGAAACACACAATTTGTCCAAAACATCACGAATGGAACTTTCCGAAATGTAATCCATTGAATAAAACTATCATCGATGTCAAATGCATGCATTTTTGTGAAAGAGCTTGATTCCAAACTCTTATCTTATTTTATCTTACTTTCTCCAAAACGATGTAAAGATTGGTTTCGCTCATCGGTAAGACATACCCTCATATCACCTTTGGACCTCTTGCTACCAAAACCGGATTGCCGGTCATTTAAAAGTTTTTGTTTCTCATGATATTACTTGAACTGATAGTTTGTGATCGTTTCAGTGACCTTGAAAAGAAATGATTTTCTTAAGTACAATTGGTCGGTAGTTTGAGGGAGGTGAAGATACGTCTTTTTTAAGTACGGGCTGGACGAATTCTGTTTTCCATCCATTCGTATAGAGACATGTAAAATAGGACAGAAAGAAAAGCTTACGCAGTGATTGTGCCAGCGTGGAAGTACAGCTTATTGTTATTAATAATTTTCGATGGTCTTTGACAAGTATGTATTTAACGACATCAACGCTAGCAAAGTCACGAGTAAAACCTGGCATTTTATAAGTCACCCACTACTAATCTACTAAATACGTGCAAGAGACATTTTTTTCTTCAGCAGACATATTTTTGATTTATGTATATTTGTGATTTTGTGTTGTTTTTTAATTTTGTTGAAATATATTTTTCTATTTGTATTTACTTATTTTTTTTTTATTAAATTTTACATAAACGTTAGAACTAACGAAGTTTTTGAATATAATCACAAACACGAGAACTCACAAGAAAATCTCTTAAGTCTTAAGCTATTATTACAATGTCATCGAAATGAACCATCGCGGACATTCTGACAACACTGCTGCAGTGTACAAAATTTGTCATCATTTATTTGCAGTTCAGCGTCATCATGATGACATGCAAAACAATGAATATCACACGACTGGAACACTCTCAAAACAGCTGATCCTTTACAGTGAGCTAAAACCACGCTGACAGGAGTCATTTATCTCATTGAGGATGGCTCAGCATTAATAGACACCGACATCGAAACTCAAACCGACTATATTGTTCCACACTTAGATTTTAACATCGTACACACTAACAGATATTCCAACAAGATAATGCTGGAAGGAAAACCGTGTTATAATATAGAATCATATATCCGTATACAGAGACGGTTCTATCACGGAAGCAGCAGTGCTTTTTGTTATCTTCTCAGTAATATCAATAAAACTTCCAAACTTCAGTTGTGTTTTCCAGCAGAAGTGCTTGCAGTAGGTGAAGCTGCAAAACTCCTATCTTTAATATGGCGATGACAAATATTGATATTTTCATAGACAGCCCGGCGGCAAACAAGGCCTTATCCTCAATTGATTGCTGTCACTCCGATCCAATCTGCGACTAATCAGTTAAACAAACCTCCGTCGATAGGTCCCCGGACACCATGACACATGTGGAAATTAAATGGCAGGTAAACTAGCCTGGAACCGAGCCAAATCGTCCCCCACTGAGTACTAGTGCTACTGGAAAAAAAACAGAATTCACCAAAGATTCCTCAAAGCCGCAAACAATAAATTATCCACAGTTGACAACTGTCGGTTTCCGAGAAGTTTTTGGCCGAATATCTCTAAGAAAAAATCTAAAGCTAAGCAGGGCTCAACTGGCTCTCTGGGCAGGTATCCAACATGAGTAGAATGGGCATTAGCACATCAGGCTTATGCAGAGGGCGTCAGGGCGTTGATGCGGAAGAGGGCTCGTATCACTTTCCTGTTAATGCCCAGTCAAGCCCAAATCACGAAAGCAGCCCTCGAAGAATATTTTTTGGATGAACTGGGTGATGTAGCAAAAAGTTACTTAAAATCATCCTAAAATTCTTATCAAATTCAAGATGGTTTAACGAGGTACCCACACCTAATTCTGCACTAATTTCCTTACCGTTCCCCAAACTTCGTTACTCCCCGCTCCTTCAAGACCACAATGGATCTTTTGAAATCCGAGTAATGTGATGCTGCTTGCCGTATCATCATCCCATCTAACCTAACCTAACAACAATAAATTGAGTCAACGTGACTTGTTTTTTTTAAACAAAAAATGATCCGCAAGCTGCTGCCAACAAAGGTATTTTCATGTTTATTTTCCTGAAAAAATGAATAACAAAATTATTGGATTTATTTAATAAAAAAATCTTCTTAAAACTTACTCGGTGCTTCGGCCTTGTTTTTAATTTATTCTGTTTTCATCGTCATCGCAAGCTACATTGACATACACTGACAACAATGACACGGCCGAAATTCATGCCATGCCATTCTTGTGATACAGTCATCGCAATGATGAGCTAACCAAAAAAAATATAATCGTTTGAGTCCCATAAACAATGTAAGTGTGAGAAAGGGGGGTGATCACAAGGTCATCGAAAATGGCCACTGCGATGACCCAAAAGCATTAAATCCGTTCATTGGACCAATCCCATAGGCTCTGTGTATTATTGTTGTGCTATATTAACATACATTTTACGTTATTATTTTATTTATAAATTTTTTACAATTTATTTTTATTTTGAAAGCTGAAACAAAAATAAAGGGAAAACACGACAGGTTTTTTCTGGCTCTAAAGGCCTTTTGTGTAAAGAAGTTCGTCTGCACACCTAACTTATCACATTTAAAAAAAAAAATAAAATTATCTTTGTAATTTTTGTTTAACTTTCTCTTTTTTTGTTAATTTCAACTTTCAGATGCAAAGCTCCTTCCCCCCCGGTTCGGAAGAAATAAAAATCGAAAACGAAACCTTACAAGAAACAACAATCCAGACAATTCCAGCAAATCATAGTGAAAATTCTATTTCAAATATTAAGCCGGAAAGTATCAGTGAAACATCATGGTCCTGCATCCGACCAGGCGGAGAAACTTTCATGAATTCTGTAACCAGCACAAGCAATACATTCTTTCAATCGTTAAATGAAGGGTCTTGCAGCGTCTCAGACAATTTTGAAGATAATAGCAATAGCTCTACGAAAATCGACCGAAGAAAAACCAATGTGGAAGAGTCTTTAAGTTGCTTAAAAGAATTAATAGAGGCGACAGCGAAACCTGATAGTTTAACTCTGTTTGGGAAATATATCGCTCATAAGTTACGCGCCAGCAAGAAGGATGTAGCTGAAATCAATATTGCCAAATTAAATATTGAAAAAGTTTTGGAAAATCTGGCCGTTGGTGCTTATAATTCTGAGATTGTAAAGCAAGAAATTTAAAATATTTGGTTTGAAAAGGGAAAAAATAATAAGTAATCGCACTTGTGTATATTATTTAACTATGAAAGCTGATTTTAATATTTAAACGACCGACGCCTTAAACGATAACAAGGCATATGTATCTAAAGTTAAGGAATCATCGGCATAAAATTCAGTCTCAGATAATACACTTTGGATAGGCGAAACAAAAGTAAGAAAATGTGATTAAATATATACATACCTTAGCATACTAGTTTACAAAGTTTAAAAAGTCCCTTTAAATATGCTTTCAGAGATAAATCAGACTCGAGCTCAATAAATTTTCTTTCTAACTCTTAACTGCACTATCTGCATTTTACTATTTTGGAAGTAGCTGTTAGAACATTTGGAATGCTTAAGTGACCATATGAAAGTATTGGTGAAACACATTGAAAAGTTATCCCAACGAACTATCACTTAACCACCAAAGAATAGCTTTGTACGTCTACTCCCTAAAACAGATTATTTTGAACAATTTTACATTTACACAAATGTTCGTCTACACACATTTTCGAGAGTTTTCGTGAGAAGAGAGAGATTGTGAGAGAGCAAAACATTTCCCCTTAATTCCCTATTTTGAACCAAAAAAATTCTTGGGGGAGAAATGTGAGTTCTGTCAAACTCAAAAGTTGACGTTTTGTGAATTCTTCGTATTTGAAGAATTTTAAATAAAAAAATTTGTAAAATGGTTTCCATCACAATTTTGATGTCATCTGCACTTAATTGATCCATTTTGTTTAGTTAAATTTTAATTTTTTTAACGTTTAAAAAGTTTCCCTATTTTGATCCATAAAGCGTTTTGAGCGAATTTATTATTTTCTGAGAGTTTTTATCCCCACTCTTCAAAGTTTGACAGTTTTCCTAAAACAACCCAGAAAGTAGACGAACGCACCTAATCTTTCATACATTGATGTCTGTCTTGTTCATAATGAATGGTGCCCGTAGCCGTGGCATATAATCACATTTATTATTATATGACGATGACTCTTGCAAGCAAGCCGTTCAGATTCGGGCCAAATCAAGAATGGCCAAATCAGCAATGGCTTAGAATATAAATCTGTATGCCTTGGTTCCTTATGGAACTGTCGCGCGACAAATTTATTTATTTATTTAATTATTGTTTAACATTACTCAACGCATATGTCTGCAACAAGTACTAGTACCTAATAATTGCATCCAGTTACGCAGACCGCGTTGCGTTGCAAGAATTCCTTTTTAAGAATCCTCTTTTATTTTTTTTTCGCCGGATCAGCTAACGTACACTCAGAGGATTTTCCATAAATATTTCAGATTTTGATTTCAATCAGAAGCCTTTCGCGAGCTTAAAAATATCCTATAAACACAAAAACAAAAAGCTGAGTGTGGCGAGGCCAAACAAAAAGCGTCTGTCAGGGGTTTGGCGGCCTGTAAGACGTCTGTCACATACATATTCGCACTCAGGGAAAGCAAGAGCTTTCGGATGCGACTAATTTTAAGTGGTTCTCCAAAAGTCTAAAAACGTCAAAAACGCGTTTTCGGCAGCGTCTGTCAGGGGTTTGGCACCTGTAAGACGTTTCATGTTCGTTTTTACAAGAAAAATCTGAAATCTGAGATCAAATCTGAAAATTAAAAACGAATTCGACATTAGGTTTGTTCGATGTCTGCCCTAAGGCGCACTGGTGTACACTGGATTCGCACTGAGGTGTTTTATGTGACACTTTTTTCGCCCCAGTGTTTTTGCACTGTGTTCGATGTCAACCCCGAGCACGCACTGAGTGCACACTCTCACGCCCCAGGTTTTTGATTGATTTTTTTCATTGTATAAATGTATCTTTCATGCAAATACCTTAACTAGCGTTGCCATCGATGAAAAAAATATAGTCCCATTTTTCCATTACCGCCCAATAAAAAATAACATAGATCTTCCTTTGAAAAAAACTAAACAAAAACTTTATTTGTATATTTTGTTTGTAAAACTTAATCCAAAAAGTTTTTGAATGTTCAAGAAAAACGTTTTCAGCCAGCCTTATTTAAAAATAAATCTTGTTTCGGACTCAAATATATGAGAAAATCTTTAAGCTTACATACTTTGTATGTTTGGATTCTGTTTAGAGAGGCAGGGCCAGTAATAGTTGAGCCATATTATTGGCATATATATTTGTTTCGTGCCGTCGTGCATGAGGACATTATCTTGTCAAAAATGCACGATTGTACTACTTCGGCAACGCTGCTATTAACTTTTTTCTTTTGAAGTAAAACTTCCAAAAACTCATAAGATTCGTTATCACTTCATTGTTGATTCCGAAGAGGAAGAATGAGCTGGATCAATCTATTTATTCACTTAAAACAGCTTGCATTATTTTTTTAAACATTAACAATTTTACTAACAATCTAAGTAAATTACAGCCCAAAAACACATTTGTCAAATTGTCAGGTTTTAATTCTACTGGTATTAGTTAAAGGAGGGGTAAATCTACCGATAAATCCAGAACTGAGAAATTGATCTCAGATAAAAAAATCTATTTTTTACCCAATGGAACGCAAAAACTGGGGAAATCTGTGCTGACATATCTAGATCAAAATTAAATTGATTTTTTTTTTCAAAATTTGCACCAAAATAGGGGAACTTTTTAAAATTCAAAAAAATAAAAAAATAACTAAACGAAATGGATCAATAAGGTGCAGATGAAATAAAAGTTGTGATGAAAACCATTTTAATAGGTCATTATATTGTTTACTTTGGATTTAAGTTTTAAAAATTTAATTAATTTAAAATTCTTCAAATACGAAGACTTGACGAAACGTCAAATTTCAAATATAATTTTGAGTTTGACAGAACTCACATTTCTCCACCAAGAATTTGTTTTGGTTTAAAATAGGGAGTTCAGGGGAAATTTTGTTCTCTCAAAATCTCTAGGTTTGTTCGATGTTCCCCGGCAAATTTTTTTTTAATATTAGTAAAACATTTAAAGAATTACATCCTTACACGTTGTCAAATATCAACATCTTATACGATAATATTTGATAAGTATCAACAAAACTTATAAGTGGGTATTATGGTGATCATTTATCACAATTTTTTGATAATCTGTAAATTGTATGTAAATTTGAAATCTATTGTTAATTGATAAATTTGTTATTACGGCTCTCAAAAACAAACAAATATATATACCAATCGATCATTCTATCAGCCACAAATTTATTCCAAGTATTCGTCCGGTAGATTTCCTTTAAAATAAAATGTATAGTTATTGGCTGCTTTTTTTTATCGGAAAACCAGAATTTAAAAACGAAATTGTTTCTGTAAAATTGTTTTTTTGAAGACAATTCTCAAGAATCCCATTTTTGGCAAGAACAAGCTTTGAACTGACTCAATTATCTGCTTTTGGGTTTTCCCCTATCGGTCTTTCTGTTGCTTACAATCCTGCTCCTAACTAAACAAAATATTGTTAGGAAAAAAGCGAATTTCGTTAAATTAAAACAACTTACATATGTACATTATTCAAACACTTATTTGTAAACCGCAACACAAAAACCAAAGGTAAATTAGAAACGTCAAATCAAAATCAAAATAATTACGTTTTGATCGGTATTCACAATCGGCTTAAAATTATTATCAATTGATACTTATAATACACATTTATCAATTATACGATAGAAGTTATCGTATATCAATCAAATAAACGATATTTGAAAGCCATAATACGGTTGTTAGTTTTCCTCGTTGAAACAGATGTAATTCAATTCAATTTCAATTCTTATTTATTTATTTTTTTCCTTTTTTTCAGATAAAATCGAAGGGCCTACCGCAGAACGATACAATTAGTAAAAAAACAACAATTAAGAACCAACAAAATGAATTCATTAATATTGTTCTTTTAGTATTATACATATATGAAAGACTAAGAAGCTTCAATAATTAATTAATAATTAAGTGTTTTTTTATAAATAATAAGTAATAAATCTATAAAAAAAAATAGATTAAATATTTAATTTTGTAAACTTACCAACAGACCTAGTGGAATTTTTTCTACTGTTGCCGAATACAGTAAGAGCATCAGATTCGGGCTGTAAAATGTTATCAGGGAAAATGAGGTTAGTACCCGTTATTTTAGAGCTAACTCAACCGTGGAAAAAAAAAACAGACAACATTTAAACAAGCTAGCCTCTAAGGCCCATATTCGATGCCGACATTTTTGCATTAGCAAGAAATATCGCATTGGTAGTAAAAATAGTTCGATATAAATAGGTAATTAAAAAAAATGTCCGCAGAAAAAATCATCGGTTCCAACGCTTGTTGTCAATGACACTCCTTTCGTAAGCTCTTAAGTGTTCAAGCTGTCAGATTGTGTCATAAATCCCTAGTTCTTCCTAGTTAGGCTTCCTCTGGAGATATAAGAAATTTGCCTCCTTCTGATCTGGTTATTATCTGGGAAATGTATATATATGTATATGCGTCCAAAACTGTATTATAACTTCTGGTGCTTCAGTAACTTTCTTAAGTCTCTTGCATAGTATTCAAAGATGAGCCTTTAAAATTATCGCAGACAGGAACATAATAGACATCTTCGTCCCGTCAACACCGTCGTAAAGTTGTCTGGCTTTTTCAACGTTACTTCTATGGCCAGTGCTCTAGTGAAATAGCCAGCCCCTTAAACAAATCAACCGTTATACTCACGCTTCCAGGAATGCTTGTCAGTTTATCATTGGGCCAAATTTCAGTCTAAATAAATTGCACGACTGGACCGTACTTACTTAATAACGATAAATAAATAATAATAAAAAAACGAAGTTTGCTTTCATTGGACTAGTGGCAAGGGCTCAACCCAGCAATATAAAACAAAATCTTGGGGAAAATATTAAACAAATAAAATTTTTATGAAATAAAAAAAAAACAATTAATAACATTTTTTGAAAAAAATGTTGTACGCCATCATATTTCTTTTGCTGTTTTCTACTTTATGAATTTTTCATTTCAAAATCTTTCGACCAGTTTTATTCAAAAAAATGCTATTGAAAAACTTCGAAATTATATTTCAATTTTTTTGAGTATGTCAATTTAAAGAAATCTATAGTTATACTAGGAGAAAAATTAAAAAAAAAAATACAATTTCAATTCGTTTTCAAAATATTCAAAAAACAAAAAAATATTAAAAATTAAAAAAAAATGTTTTTGAAAATTTTAATAAGCAGTATTATTTAAGTTTTAAAAAACCGGTCATGTGGGAGGTACCGTTTTAAAACTTTCTGAAAAAAATCCATTAAAACTAAAATATAGATTTTGCATAGAAAACAGAAAGTTTCTGAATTTTGACATTTCATCCAGTAATCCTAGCAGCAGGTTTTCCCACGTTGGCATGTAAAATGTTCCTGTTTTCTCCCCGTGATTTTTAGAATATCCCACAACTAATTAATAAAAAATCCCTTTTTTTCCTTCTAGTGCTTTTAGCTTGTCTTAGGCACAAACCAATAAAACAGGAAGTTGTCCACGATCTAAAAAAACAAGAGGCAAAATACCAAAGATGTCGCACACTTCTATGGATGGAATTCAAAAGTGTCAGTTATGTTTTACCGGTAAATGCGTCTTTTTGAACTTTTTAAGAACAAATGTCGCGAGCTTATATGTCAACATTTTAAGTAGTTATTTTTTTTCCTGAAGTGGGTTCAAGAGAGCTACCATCGCATTCTCAATTTTGGCGACATTTTTTTGACAATTGTTGTATGAAGATGACAGTAGACTAGCAGTCCATTTATAATACGTCCATGCCCACAAGCATGCTTCAACTTATGCATTTTTTGTAATTATAATTTTTCATAAAATGATTTAGCGCTACTTATTGGGGTATAACCATAACCGGTACTTTTTTATTTCTCTACCGTTTCTATTTGTTTGACATAAAGCGTAAAATGTCAAAATAATCTGAAAAAAAGAACGCTGGAACTGACAAATGCAAATGCAAATTTGTAAACATCTCAAATCCTTGGAATTCGTGTAAAAGTTGTGTGGTTTTTGTTATGGCTCCGAAGCCAAGTGTATCGCGGCATTTAAATAGAAAACAAAACAATGTCAACAAGTATTCAATTGGTTTTTTGTATAAGAAATATGTAAATATTGAATTTCTTAAGTATTTGCTATTCGACCCGAGATCTTTGCCCATTTTGGGAACAGTAATACTTATCGGCGAACTGATCCTTAATATTTTAGTAATACACAATGTACCATACACGGAAATAGACTGGATTGCATATATGCAGGAATGCGAGGGCTTCTTAAATGGAACTACAAACTATGCACTACTCAAAGGTCGGTAATGGTATTCCAATTTTCTAGGTTATGATACAAATAAAAATAAACTAGCCCTTGATTTTGCCGCGGCTATAGTCTATTTATATAGTTCTACTTTCTACCTACTTTAAAAAAGCAAATTATGACTCTTCAAAGCAGGATTTGAATGCTCAACGTTGTGCCTCATAGGTATTTTGCTTTTTTATTAATAATTGAAGCAAAAACAATATGAACAATGAAGGTGTACCTTTAGTGTGCCAAATTATATAACGATTCTTTTCTAAGTTATTTGAAAATTATTCCGACTGGGTGACCATATGTTATGCTAGGCTTCCATTTATAAAATAACGAATATCCTGTGATCCGTTCGTTTTATTCCTATCTTTGATGGAGTAATGCGACGACTTCTGTACCGTCAAGCCGGCGAGCTCCACAGGTGGAGCCCTAAGGCGAACCAGTGGAGTGGAAGAGTTGTGGTTTTAGTCAAGATTTTATTTCTACTGTCCCTTTTTTTATTTGACCTGCTAAGCTATCATCAAGATCACTAAAATGATGACTTAATTTCTATATCCATACTTCGTCTTGGTTTTTTTCAGATTTATTTAAAACAAATGTTTTTTTTTCAGGTGACACTGGTCCTCTGGTCTATCCTGCCGGTTTTGTTTATATCTACACCATTCTATACTATATTACATCGCATGGCTCAAACATCCGAGCAGCGCAGTATATTTTCGTATTTGTATATTTGCTGCACATTTTTCTGGTCATTCGTCTGTACACAAAAAGCGAGAAGGTACCTCCTTATGTCGTAGTACTCAGTGTGTTCACATCGTATCGCATCCATTCAATATACATACTGCGTCTCTTCAATGATCCAATTGCAATGCTGTTCCTATACTTGGCTCTCAATCTCTTCCTGGACCAACGATGGACCTACGGAAGTATATGCTTCAGCATAGGAGTTTCAGTAAAAATGAACGTCCTTCTTTTTGCACCAGCCGTTCTTATTTTATACTTAACAAACCTAGGATATCTAAGGACGTTGCAACAACTGATCGTTTGTGCAAGTGTGCAGCTTGTTCTTGGAGCACCGTTCTTATTCTCCTACCCATTAGCATATATTAGAGGTAGTTTTGATATCGGCCGAGTTTTCGAACACAAATGGACTGTAAACTATCGTTTTCTGAATCGCAGTGTCTTTGAAGACAAGATATTCCACTTAACGTTACTGGCATTGCATTTGGGTTTATTAATACTTTTTTCCTCACCAATGTACAAATTCTTCAAAAGCTATTGTAGACTACGTGAACTTCAAAAACAATTGGAACCACAAGTGAGAAAAAAAAACTTGGAAGCTAAAGTAGTAAAGGTTAAGAAAACACCACCACCACCAGCCAAGGAGGAAGTGGAAGAATTCACACCAGACCAACAAAGCTTTATTAATTCTTTTGAGAAATCTCTTCAAAAGTCATCGGGACAAAGCAAACCAAAGCAATTGCCAGAAGAAGAAAAGCCGCAGAATGAACCAGAAAAATATTCAATCCAATTTGACAAGTGCACTCAATTAGCACTGCTACCGTTATTTTTGTGCAATTTCATTGGAGTTGTTTGTGCAAGAAGTCTTCACTATCAATTTTACGTGTGGTACTTCCATTCGTTGCCATATCTAGTTTGGTGCACAAACTTTAATTTGGGAACGCGTTACTTAATTTTAGGTTTAATCGAATTTTGTTGGAATACCTATCCGAGTACATATTTTTCAAGTGCCATTCTACATCTATGTCATTTCGTTTTGCTGATTGGAGTATCACGAAGTCTATTCCAAACGAACGTTCTTAGTGAAAAATTAAATAAAGCCCAATGAAAACACAACTGTCTTTTTTTTAATCTTTTTTAGGTCTTTCAATTGATATGAAAATATTGTGTAAAAAAAAAAGTTGGTTGTCTCTAAAGTCGATTTACGGACGATAATTTTACGTGATAACGTCAAGAAAACATTGATGGCACCAACATCAACATACAGCCCGTTAACTCACATATATCTACTACTAAGTACTAAATCTAGTACAAACTATAGTACAAAAATACAATAGTATTAAATTCTAGTACCAAGTACTAAACATTTAGTACCAAAAATACTATTGTACCAGCAACCTAGTACCAATCGGCACCAGTTTTATATTTAACTAGAGGTACCCGGCGCGCGTTACTACGCCCTAGAAAAAACATGTTTAAATGTGAAATGCGTAAATATTGCTAGCGTTGGGTGGTTTAGGGGTACATACTCGATATACATACACATACATGCATCTGATGTTCGCCTGGTGCGTACGTTTGTGATCGATTTTTGTCACAATTCAGGCCCAGTGCATACTTGCGTCATTTTGATGCGGCGGCGCTGCAGCGGAGACAATTTTGCGTCTTACAGTACTTACACATATATACTTGGAATGGTGCACACACTCGTCACACATCGCTTCATTTGTGAGTAATGTAAGACGCAAGTGTGCACCAAGCCTCAGAGTCCCCAAAAAAATCGTGGACAACTTCCTTTTTTATTGGTTTGTGACTAATAGCGAGTTTCATTCAAATTTCAAAGATTTGATCTGAAAATCAAGATTTGCTCTTTTCAATGAAACTTGTTTCATCATTTAATCCTAGTATTGGTCATTCACTGACGAGCATACACAGTATTTGATATCACACACAAAAATACCAGGCATGTACAGTATATATATTTAAAATGCCATATTTGTATTTTCTCACTTCAAAAAACACCTTTATTTGTTATTTTGACGTTTGACCGAAAGACTATTTACATGTATGTGTGTATTCAGATCAAATCTGCCTACCCATCAGAGATCAAATCTTTCGTGTTGAGATTTGATCTAGATTTGCTTTTTTTCTTGCAATGAAACTCTTGAAATTGAAAAAGATCAAATCTTTTGACAGAAAGAGCAAATCTTTTCTTGAATGAAACTCGCTATAAGACAAGCTAAAAGCACTAGAAGGAAAAAATGGATTTTTTTGATAATTAATTGTGGGATATTCTAAATAACACGGAGAGAAAAATGCCTACGTGGGAAAACCTGCTGCCAAAGTCTGGGATTACTGGATGAAATGTCAAAATTGAGTTTTAATTTTTTCCCCGCTAGTGTACTCAGGAGGGCTAGTGTCGCCCAAAATAACTGAAACTAAAATGGATCCAGCTTGAGGTAGGCAACTAGCAGTCCATATATAATACGTCCATGGGGTTAACCATGTTAACCCTAAATTTTATGATCAGAACTGCATACCAAAATTTAAAAAAAAAAATAAAAAAAAACAGGATTTTCTAAGAATCGGTCCTACAATTTTCGAAATACTTTTTTCATACATTCGTTATTTAAAACGTGTGATGTCGTACTCCATTTTTACTAGAAACCGTTGTGTATTTGACACTTTTTATAAGTTTAGACCGTTTTATTTTTCTACTGTCATGTTGTTTCTGTCAAAGATCTTGGCTTGGAATGTGATTAGACACGTGCGACCCAGTCGTGCTCAGTTTTTTTATAAATAAATTCTAATTTTTGAATTTAATGACCTTTGTATCGTTAAAGATATATTATTGATTTATGTGGGCTATAGGTCATAGCGACGTTTCTTCAGGACTTTATTTATTTTTAACAAAAGAAATAAAAGTTATACACATTCATTAGCATACAATTATTACACAAATTTACACATATATAAAATTTGTGACGTCAAAATTACTTACAAGAAATATTTTATCAAATAAACCGGTTATGGTTTAACATTATACAGACCATATTTCTCAATACTATAAAAAACGAATGATTACGTACACTGCCAATAGCCCAATAATCTATGGATTACCTAAAATTCACAAGGAAAATATTCCTTTGCAACCAATCTGTGCTTCTAAAAAAGTTCCTTGCTACGAACTTAAAAAATTCATCGTTAAAATTTTTCAAAATTTGACACAGAATTCGAAATTTAACGTTAAGAATTTAAAAGACTTTATTGACAAAGTGGCTTCAGCACGATTGGAAAAAAGGAGACATTTTGGCTTCATTTGATGTACTTTTCTTGTTCACAAGCATTCCAATTGGTTTGATTCTGGACATTATAAAGAGCAAATTGAATAAGATTAAAGAACTCACCAATGTTAAAAAGCCGAAATTCTTTGAGATAATCAGATTTTGTGCTATCGATAATAACTTCTTAGAGTTCAACGGTAATATTTATCAACAAATGCATGGGAAGCCCAGCATCTCCAATTCTGGCGGATTAAGTTATGGAAACACTTCTGGGGGATGTCCATGGTAGGCTTTAATAAAACCAAAAGTTATTACCAAATACGTAGATGACTTGTTTGGTGTGATTAAAACAGAAGGAGTTGAGAACACGCTGAATGCCTTGAATTCTGTCAATCACAAAATTAAGTTTACGGTCGAAATGGAAGTGAATGGTGAGCTCCAATACTTCGATGTGCAAGTTTTAAGGCTAAATGAAAAACCAATTTTTGATTAGTATAAAAAACCGACTGCTTGATAAGTGATTATCAACACGCCAAAACTTTGTTAACAGAGTTCTCGATATAAGCGATAAATCATTTCACCATAAAAATGTCAAAATCATCCGTGACACCCTGTTTTTCAATTCCTTCCCCTATCCCGTTGTCAACAAACCCATCAAAAATCATAACCAAGAGATAACAGTCAACCAAGCTGATAATCCTCAACAAGTGTGTTTATAAGAGTGCATTATACATACCTCACCTATCCAACTGCATCATGACAGCACCAATAAAAGACACCAGAAAGACAAAAATAGCTTTCAAGTCTGCATTTCCTCTGAGAAATAAGCTTTTTACCAACATCAAAGGTAAAGGAGAAGGCATGTCCGTCCGTTTACATCGGTACCTCAAAGCAAAAATTAAAATACCGCATCTCTGGTCATAGGTCTGATTTAAATAGAATTTGGACGTTTTAACTGTCGTTCGAGTAATTGTAATTTTAATTTTCATTTCTTTTTCTTTTTATCTCGTTTCTTATTTGTCTTTTTAAGAACTAAATTACAATTTGTTTTCAGTATATAAACTTGTTTATTTATTTATTTTAGTTGTATCGTTGTCATTACGCGGATTTATAAAATGTTAAACCATAAACGGTTCATTTGATAAAATATTTCTTGTAAGTAATTTTGACGTCACAAATTTTAAATATGTGTGAATTTGTGTAATAATTGTATGCTAATGAATGTGTATTACTTTTATTTCTTTTGTTACAAATAAATAAAGGCCTGAAACTGAGTATAACCATACTCGAAACGTCGCTATAAAATAACATCTTTTTTATTATCTACCGACCTATGGCCCGCATAAATCAATAATATATATCAGTTTTTTTATAAATATTCATTTTTTTTCTAATTAAACCTTTTTTTGGGAAAATAATACCTACAAATAGGTGTTAAGTAACTGAACAAAACCCTCCGCTTTTGGTTGCCCTTGAATTATTTCATAAAATGCAACCAACTGTTATATTTAAAATAAATACCTTTATTGTTTAACATACGTTTAATCCTTTTTCTACTTTTCAATTTCCAAAACTTCCTAATTCTGGCAGTTAACAAAACATCACTATTTTTTTTGTGAATTATAAAGAAATTGCTCTACAAAATTCTGGTTGATACCAAGCAAATGCCAACCAATTAAAAAAAAATTTTTAAGCTCCATTATATAATTAGCATTATATAGTGAATAATAAAACTTAATAGACTATTAACAGTTTTTAATCAGCACACGAAAGGGGCCTTTGTTCTTCTTCTTTGTGCGGTTGCAGATGGTGCCTCATTTGATCCTCTGAACTTCGATGTTGCGTTGAGAAAAACCTTAGAATCGACGTTTCACTATTTCGTCGACTAGACGTTGGAGTTCTTTGTATATGTTGCTGTGGGTGGTGAGATTGTGAATGGGACGATGACGGAGACATTATATGATCACCGTTGTGGGAACCTGAGTGCGAGGTGCGTCTCCTAGTCATTGAGTTTTGAAGTCTTGAATTTCCCTCTATGCCACGAAGATTTTGTAATCTTGGAGATGAAATACAATGGCTAGGGTTGCTTGAGGAGCTATCATCCCTATTCGATTGTCTTTCGTCCTGTATTTTATCAGACAATGTTACACTTCGACCGGACATTAGTTTTTGTTTTCGGATTTTTGTCAACCAATCGACTTTGTCTTTTAGTTTTCTCTTGGGTGACATTATTCCCAAGTGTGGTGCGTCACCGTCAACCACATAATTTGGCAGGTTTGATGTGGGGGAAAAAATCACAGATGAAAAGGATGAATTGGGTGCAGTTGGAGATGTTAATGTGCTTGATGAGCTTGCGTTAGTGTTGCTCAAAATTCTCTCACTCAATGGCGAGGAAAGTTTCAAGCAAGCCAGAGCATAAGCACTAGTAGATGGGAGGACGGCAGATGAATCACTTGATCTATTGGTGTTGTTGTATTTGTTTTCTTGATTACTATCTTCTGGATTGTCTCGTATTGGACTGATATTTGGTTCGTGGCCATTTGCATCCTCAGAAATCGCACACAGTTTAGATGTACTTGACGCTGTGGGACTAAATAGACGGCGTCCTCTGGATTCAATTACTTTTTGTCGCTTTTGTTCACTACCTCCGTTCTCGTAACAAGAACTCTCCCCCACCATATCTGCAAATGACCTCTTTGAAGTTACTTTCTCTTCTGTACTCGGTGTTTTTTCATTTTGTTCGACAATACGTTTAAGTGATCTTGGAGTGCATTCTAACTCTTTCAAATTAAACTTGTGGTGTGCATTTATTGCCGATTTGGGCATCGTATCGTTTGATTGACGAAGCAGCTCAGCTTGTCCCCGATACAGAGTATTATTTGACTGATTTATTTCTTCAGGGCCGATTCGCCAGATTTTATGCCTTGCATCATCACTGCATGTCACTATAGGCTTATCACCATAGGCTCCCCATGCGACACAAGTTACTTCAACAGTGTGCCCAGCCAGAGCCACCAGTGGCTCCGAATTATCTAGATTCCAAATATATGCCCTTTCATCACTGCTACCACTTATTAAATACTTTCCATCAGGACTGAGGCAGGATTTTATAAAGAACGTACTATTTCGCAGACCACGATATACTTGGAGTGGTTTTGTTGAATAGGAAAATAGATTGTAGCAATAGATTGAGTTGTCTGTACAGTTAGCAAATAATTTAGCACCAGCTTCGTCAATAATAAGGTTTGTAAAGCCCTTGAATGTTGAGGAGCCAGCGTAGGGTAAACTGTATTTGGGTAGAGGCTCTTTTTTATAACAGGTGTAATTTCTTCGAAGATCCCACACTTTTATCACTCCGTCTCCAGCTCCACAAGAAACCAGCGTTTCACTATCCTGAAATTAAATGATGTAAGTGTGTTTTTAATTTCTGTAAACTATAAATTAAATGAGTTCATTTAAACCAATGTAATAGTATAATAATAATTATTTTATTCTGGTGTGGCTTCTACAAATCAAGTTTTACTTCCTATAGTTAAAAAAAATAACTGATTTAGAGAATTAATTATAAAATAAAAGTGAACTTTAGAAGAATTTGAAGAAGATTTGTGTTCTGCTTAAACGGGGCGGAATATGTCTGTAGGGCCTCGTCAGAGGCGAATTAAGAAGAAATCAATTTTAGACATTAAACACTAAGGCGAGCTTAGCGCCCATGCTTTTAACACAATGTAAGTGCTAAGCAAATATAACAGGATGTAGGGGTCACATTTGTCTTAATGATTGAAATTGTTGGAAGAACGACCTAGATTCTATATTCGTGTTGTACGACTAAAGAAAAAATCTCTGTTTTTTAAGAGTTAAGTTAAATGCATTTTTTTGGATTTGGTGGGAATCTCCTTTCAAATATAGGAATTTTTAAGAGCTCAGCAGTCGTTGATTCAGTGAGAGAGTGACGACAATCTGCATGTCAAATTTCAATAATTAGGGCACATGACACTACGAAACACGAATTCTACGAATTCCTGTCCAAAACTTATGAACAATGCCTTTTAAAATAAATAAGCCAAGGCCTAGTTGAAATACTCTCAACCATTCCTGTGTGTGTATTGTTAATCTGCAAGAATGGAAGTAGCCTACATTTTACCGCAGAGTCCGAACGGCTACATGAGATGTACTTTTTGGAGACAAATTTTACTCTTGGAGGTTTTGTCAGTTCCTCGCAAGAGGCAGTACCCCGGAAAAGAAGGTAGCTATGATGATTCGAACCCAGGCTCATTCGCTTAGCAGTCCGACACACTTACCACTAAGCCACGGGGCACTACAATGCCTTTTGACAATGACAATAAAATATTTCTCATTTGTGGCAGAACAACTGGAAAACACAGCTTATACAAAATCACTTCTGAAGATAGACTCAGGCATATAGACTTCGTAGAATTACCCGTCCTGATATCAACAAGGGCACTTAATGATCGAACTTGCAACAAAATCGAGCATGTTGCTATCGATGTAAGGCACTTCTCTAGGATTTTTTTTAAATCGGCCGGCGCGCGCACTCAGGGGGTTATTACTACCCTTATCATGAATTAACAAGCTGCGAGCGTTAAGAATAATTCGATAAAAGATGAAAGGAAGTACCGATGCATATTGATTTGGAATGTTTGTAAATCGTAATGGAAGGGAAAAATCGAGCCGGGTAAGGCGTTCCACATTCCTGCAGTGCGGCTAAAAAATGAGCATTTCTAGCGGTGTGAGTATTACGGGGAAAACTTTTAATGAAGCAACTGGCTATTTCGCAGGAATATTGTTTATAGAAAAAGCGAAATAACAAGGAGAGACACGAAACGTTTCGACAATGTTCTACGAATCAAATGTTTTTGTTATGTTCTTATCACCTATCATTTTTAATGCATAATGATTCTATCCAGGAAACGCAAGTGAGTAACAAGGGCACCTGCCCAGATATGAGAATTGTACTCAAGCTTCGGGCGAATGTACGCCTCATAAATTATACCCAGATCTAACGGGGGGAAATATTTCTTGAATCGTCTTAGAAAACCTAAACATTTCGCAGCATTTTTGGCGATGTCGTATATGTGTTCATTCCAAAGAGGGTGGTTTGTGATACACATACCTAGAACCCAAAGCTGTTCGATTTTTTCGATGCAAGCGCCACTTATGGATAGTGGCATGGGGGGTAGGTTATACTTTGACGACAGAAGGCAGCATTGAGTTTTTAGAGAATTAAAATCCAGACGATTAATAATTACCCATTGAACCAACATTGCAAGATCAGAATTTAATGAGCAAATTATACGCTGCCGTTCCCCATCCGAAGAACAGGGAAGTAAATCTGGAAACGAATATGAGAAGCTGAGAGTACTGTCATCAGCCAAACAATTTAATGGATTAGAAGTCTTTTTGAATATCGAGATGTTTAAGAGCTCTTGCAACTGTACCAGCCCGAGAGAAGAGTTGTCCAATAAAACCATTTACGTTATCTAGGCCAGGAGGAGCCATATCACACTGTGGGAACGTTTAATTAGCTGCAAACAAATCAGCTTTCGCTTGGGAGTTGACCACAAAAATTTCATTTGTTCGTAATCGTTGCAACCGAAGACGTAGTGGAGTTTAGAACGTTTTTTTATGAAGGACCAATATATTAATATTTTTTGTCTCAACTTTGGTTCATGTAAAAATGTTGTTCTTTAAATAAGAGCATTGCAGGTCTTCTTGGCTTGTTAGAACTTCTTTCAATTTTCCTCAGAATGGTTGGCTTTAAAATAACGGAAACTTACTTCACTCATCTTGATAGCCTCTTTACAATTTGAGACAAACCATGAATTTACTTTTGGTGTGATACTAAGATCAATTTCAATAAATTTTCTCATACCAAGGAGAATAATATTTTAAATCATATCGGCGCTATAATATACGTCACTACCGAGTAAACATATTCACCATTTAAATTATTGAAGAAATAATTCGCATTCTTAGCGACGTAAATATGTGGTCATTCTACAGGACAAGAGACAACATTGAGTTTCTGAAGCTGTAAATACTTCGCGATTTCTTATTCTCCATTGTAAAGTGCTGTTAACAACATAACTTCTAAGTTATTCCAGAAGTATTCTTCGGCCAATTGTCTCAAAAGATCATATCGAGAAAAACCTCTAACACAAATTTTTTTTCTACTACCTCCTCTTTCCAGCTAATTAAAAACTTATGTGATTTTTTTTTTGATACGTCAGATGAATTTTTTTTTATCTGAGATCAATCTTTTTTTTGATCTGACAGCGAAATGTGATTTTCTTTGGTCAACAGATCAATCTTTTTTTGATCTCAGAGCAAAATCTGAAATCTCGTTTACAATCGAGATTTAACACATATTTGCACACACACTACAATAATTTGACATTTCTCAAGCGTCAATTTTTTTGTTTATTTTTTAGCATTCTGTGAATTTCACTGTGGAAAAAGTATTCGTTCAAAAGTTTTCAAATAATAATAAATAAATACAGACGGTTAAAGTGAAACTTAATTGAGATATATTATAATTAAATGGATACCTATGAATTTGCAAAATTAAAAGAGTGCAATGAATGAATGTACATAAATGTTTGTGCAAATATTGAAACAATGAATCAAATTAAAAATGTTAAAAGAAACACACACACAGTAATAAAAACGGATCAAATCTGTTTCAATTTCGTATGGGCAGGCAAAAGACTCAGATGAATGTCTTTTGTGAAATCCTGACTTGGTTTTCAATGAATAGATTGTTAACTTCAAAATAATCTTCGATTTGAGAGTGAATTAATTTTTCTAAAACCTTCTCGTATGCGGGAAGGGCGTTGATTTGTCTATAGTTTTGACATTTGTCAGTTCCTTTTATCTTTTCGATGGGGGTCACAATTGATTCTTTCCATGTTTCGATGCGAAGCAACTTTGGACCAGTTGTTTCATTAGCATTCTCGTGCCTAAAAAGTTAGTCTCTTTTATTGTTCAGCGAATTTAAAACATTCAGTATGTCTGTTTTTCCAAGGTTTTTTTTTTTAATTTAAACGTTTTATTTATAAAATTATTTTGTTGGATATATTGGACATACGGTATCAATTCATTGATTTCAGACACTCTTGGACAAAATATTCATTGAATTTTTCAGATATTTCTTCGTTCTTTATTATGCTTACGTTGTTAAAACTCAATTGTTTGATGCACTGTATTTTTTCATTGAGAACATGTGACTTAATGACTCTCCACATATTTTTTGGTCAACTGCATTCGCTATTGTATGTTTGATGTTTGAGATTTTCGCTTTGACAATTTAGCTTTATATATGTTTCTGCATTCTCGGTATCTATTCCAGGTTTAATTGTTGCTGTTCTGAATAAACTCTTGGTATCTCATGAGGTTTTGGTGTTTTAACTGAATAAGAGTGTTATTAAACCATATATTAGATGTTTTTGAAAATTCTTTGGTAAACACTATACTGTTTGTAATTTTAATCAACTCATCACTTAGAATTTAACTGCATTCTTGTGGATCGCTATTTCTAAAAATCATTTCGCTACTTCTCAGTTTATTAATAAATGACGCTTTGTCGTATTGGAGAACTTAGATTTTGTTATCATGTTTTTTTTTTATTAATGCGCGCACAGGGTACTATTTGTTTACCTTTGAATGTATGCAAGTATACTGCGTGAGCATTAGAATAGAGAGGGGATGGACAGAAGGTGTCGATTAACATTGGTTTTGAATGGTTGCAAATCAAAATAGCAAGGGAACACCTCGCCGGGTAAACTATTCCAAATTCGTGCTGTTCGGCTAAAAAAAGAATCCCTATATTTCACGGTACGTCCGAAATTGGGCTCAAGGGTGAACTGATGAACATTCCTTGAGACGAGTATTACGGGAGAAACTTTTAAGAGAAAGAATGCAACTGGCTACTTCGAGTGAACATTTTAAAAAAAGAGAAACTATAAAATAAGGAAAGACATAAAACATTGCGTCGGTGTTGGAGAGGTGCAATTGTTTCAGAGGCAGTTCCATTTTCTATCAATGTTTACGCTCAATTTTGTATTCTGTCAAGCAGTTAAAGCGATGTTTGCGAAACACCTGCCGAGAGGTGGGAGTTATACTCGAGTTTAGGGCGTATAAACGCTTTATAAATTGTAGCCAGATCAGATGGGGAAAAATAATTCTTACACCGATACAGAAAACCCAAGCACTTAGCAGCATTTTTAGCGATCTCAAATATATGGTCGTTCCAACGGAGGTCGTCGTTGACACACATACCGAGTATTAACAGCTTTTCGGTTTCTTTGATGTAAGTGCCATTCATGGACAATGGCAATGGGGGTATGTTTAGCATTAACGGCAGAAAACAGCATTGAGTTTTCGAAGCATTAAACTCCACACGATTCCTATTATCCCCTTTGACAATGCTGTATAAATCGGAGTTTAATGAGCTTGACATACGGTACCGTTGCAATTGTACGCCAGGAGGCGAAGGACGTGAATAATCGAACGAATATTAAAAGCTGAGGGTAGAGTCGTCATCAAAACAGTTAAGTGGATTAGAAGTAACAGACAAAAGATCATTTATAAAAATGAGGAAAAGAGTCGGAGACAGAACGGAGCCCTGATGCACACCAGCATTTATTTTGTAGGAATTAGACTCGAATCCGTCCAATACAACTTGTATTGAACTGTCTAGAAGATAGCTTCTAATCCAAACTCTTTCAAATGCCTTGGAGATATCAAGAGCATAATCTTATTTTTACCAAAGCGGTGTAAAGATTTGTTCCACTGATCGGTGAGATATGCCATCAGATCACCAGTGGAATGGTTGCTGCGGAAGCCATACTGACGGTCATGGAGAAGCTTTCGATCTTCGAGATATTCCTTAAGCTGACGGTTAATCAGCGTTTCCATGACCTTAGAAAGAAGGGATGTTAGTGCTATGGTTCGGTAGGAGCAAGTTCGCCTTCTCTGAAGAGTAAACAATTGGTTTGTTATTGTCGATGAACGTTGGAACCAAAGATGTTGAAGAGTTTTTAATATTTTTAACAAATGACCAAAAATTTGTACTGCCTTTGGGACACTGCAGAATTTGTTGCCGTAATTTTTGGTCATGCAAAAATTTGGTTCTTTCAATAACGGAGTTGCATGAGTTCCTTGCTTGTTTGTACTTTTTCCGATTTTCCTCTGTAGGTTGGCTTTGAAATCGCCCGCAATAACTATTTCAGTGTGAGGACAAAGGGAAACAATTTTTGAGATGGAATCAGACAGCGCATCAAACTCGTTACAAGTCGAATAACTGTATGCATTTTTTCATTGTTTCGTATTCTGTTAGCACAGACTTTTGGTCTCCTATTTTAAATTCTAATTCGGTTCTAGCTGTTGCATTCTGTCTATTATAACGCAATCAATCAATGTACGCGATGTTTTTGTGATACTGGTCGGTTCTTGCACTCTTTGTTGGCATAAATGTACACTTTCTATTGTCTGCTTATCTCTTTTGTATAAATGTTTGACGTATCCATCCAGTCAATGTTAAAATCTCCTGCTATAATAAACTGCCAATTAAGACCAAAAATATCCTCCATACAAACTTACATAACTGCAAGCCTCGGAAACGGACGGAATCACTGATGACGAGCACTGCAAGCAAAATAAGGACAAGGAATTTCGGGTCTGTACGTGGAATGATGAAGATATGGTAAGAGGGCTACAATAATCCAAA
Organism: Platycheirus rosarum; assembly: GCA_963971375.1. Lineage (NCBI taxonomy): Eukaryota > Metazoa > Arthropoda > Insecta > Diptera > Syrphidae > Platycheirus > Platycheirus rosarum. The sequence goes on along the minus strand of OZ020509.1, from coordinate 121,454,984 downwards.
AAAAGAGAAGAATATACAACTAAAAACTGTAAGAGCTATACAGCGACACAGACCTACCCGAAAGGGTAAGTCCAAAGTCTCAGATGGTTACATCATAAAGAGGCTAGACATCAATGCTCCGGCTCGGAAAATCTTAGATTCCATTCGGAGGGAGGGCGCAGTAGAGAAAGATCGATATTTAGGTGGCACACCCAAGGAAGAGGGCCTCAATCAACTTCACGTGCAAAACTGGAGGCAGCTAGCCAGGGATCGAGATAGCAGGAGAAGCTTGTTAGTTGAGCCCCAGTTCCAACTCGGACGGAGGTGGCGGTATACACCCAAGGTAAGGTAAGATATATACCGGCGGTATACACCTTAGGTAAGGTATGATATATGCCAATGTGGCCAATGTGGATACGAATTGTTTGATGTTTGTCTAGGCAGATGAAACAATTGCTGTGGTCCGGTAGCACGACTAAGTCGTGGTGAGGTGAGTGGTAACGTGAGAACCGTATAATTTTAATAATGGGAAATAGTTTGTTTTGTATTTATAAAATTAATTAAAAAAGCAATAAAACTTTAATTACCTGAAAAACTAATCCTGTGATACTACTTGAAGTTGCGCTTTGTCCCAGTTTCGGCGTCCTTGTCCTCTTCTTTTGTGAGACTGGGGTGCCTGGTCCACCGGTATGTCCACTGAATATACAATTGTCCGCCCTGGGCGTCAAATCTACATTTAAATTTGCCCTCGTATCCCAAATCAAAATAGCTCCATCTCGACCGCCAGTGGCAAAAACTGATGCATCCTTTTTGCGAAAAGCAGCCGCTTTAACCGAACGCGTATGGCCGTTGAATGACCGGATTTCACGTATTTCAGAACCATTTACGTCCCAAAGACGTGCTGTGTGATCTCCTGAAGCTGAAACAAACTTCATTTCACCTGGAGCCCATTCCAGATCGAAAACAGCATTGTAGTGACATTGTGGCGCATTCAAAGCTTTCTCCTCGAAGTCAAAATTTCTGATGGTTGTGTCCTGCAAAGCAATCTGGCAAAACAAAGTTTGAACATCATTTCTAAAGACGATTAAATAATTCTAACAGAAGTACCTTTCCATCTTCATTGGCTATAGCTAAGATATGTCTGTAGCTTTCACAGTTGGCAAATTTAGCAGAAAAAATCGGTGGTTCTGGGTTAAAATCTGAACTGTAGGTACTTGGTGTAATACCTCGCCAGCAGTCCTCTTTGGCCACACATAGACGACGTAGTGCAAAATCATAGGTGAAATCGTTTGCTGAAAGTTAAATTGAATGTTTTTTTTAAGTAAATTAGTAATTAACAAAATTAATGAGGTGTTGGAAAATTGGCGCAATTAAAAGTCGAGCAATAGTTCGGTAAACAACTTTTTATTTCTTAATTATCTTGGAATTACAAGATTTCTAACAAAACGGTTTGGAACTTACATATGCCTTGTTGTTTTTCGAAAAAAGACAATACCCTATTCATTGTGTAATTATTTAAAAGTCTAAGATTTCATTAAAATTTAATTTACTATAAACTATTTTGAGCGGACTACTGCAATTTCAGACTGCAAGTGTCAAAATGTTAAATTGGCGCAATTGTCAAATATTGAACTGTTTGATTTACCCCAAATTCAAATTCTGTGATGACACTTATTAAAATAAAAACACGTCGCTGCAAACCTTAGTTTGTGCCCACATGGCTTCGCCATACACTAAGCAAACATTTTGCAGAAACATCAGTTTTCATTATTATTGTTCTAAATACTAAAATGATACACATTTTTACTTTTATTTTATGTTTGTGTTCGCGGAAACAAATTGGTTTTGTTTCCTGTACATATAAATATGTATATATCAATTCATATATATTCATTCGTATATATGTTCATTTGCTTTTTTGAAAACTAAAATACTTGTGCGCGACAAATATTTTTATATGTGTGAATACTTGCAGCCTGTGTAGATTGTCAAAATAACCTTATGTTCCAAATTTGAAGACGATTGGCCCGACCATTTACGCTGCAGTCCAAAATACATAAATATGTACGTAAATACAGACAGACATCCCAGTAACTCAAATATATTTCTTCATAATCGTAATGTCATGTTTGACTGTTGTCTCAATTTTATTATCCTGCACGACTTGCATTACTCATAATCACATGTAAATATTTAGTTGAATAAATCGTATTTATTATTTTATACCGTATCTGCATCACTTCAATTTCAATACTTGACCGAAACTCAATTTCCTGTCACAATTGTACATATTTTTCTGTTTCATTAAAAAATGTCAGTACAAATTTGTCAGAAAACTCTTGGCATTTCTCGGAAAATTTCTGACAATTCATTGTCATGACAATTTTCGTATGATCCATAATATTGACAATTCTCCATTTTCCAATAATTCTACAAAATTGTCTAATTCTTTATGGGACAAGAATTGTCCAGTTGTTACCTTACAAATTGTCACCTTTCACCTTTCGCGCCTGTCAATGTTTGTAAAATATGGAAACAAAATTTCAATGAAGTCCATATTTAATAGGTCTAATGTTTGTATGATATTGTATGCAAATGACAACCAACTAGCAGCCCATCCTTAATAGGCCCATCGCAAAAATGATAGAATACAAGACTACCACGCCCGAAAATCCGTCAGTGCATACATTTTTTTCATAGAGATATGACGTAGGCAGAGACTTTGTAAACAAATAGTAGAAAATAAATGTTCTGTTTATTTATTTGTACTATTTATTTGAGTGTTTATCTGAAAATAATGTAGAAAAATAAAGAAATAAAAGAAAATATGGTATAAATTCATTTTATACCAAAAAGACGTTCGAAAGATGGTTACTAGCCCCCATTGCTCATTAAGAACGGTTTTGAAGGATCTTCCTTACACTGCTTCCTTTGAAATGGTTATTATTTTTATTTTTTGGAAAACAGTACGCATCAGACTATTTTGCGAAAGATTTAACACATTGCCTTGCATCGTCACCAGGAGGTGACGATGTGTGGTGTTACCACCCGAGGTACTGCCATCAAGGAAACTTTTTTATTGGTTTGTATAAGGCATGTTTTCGTATTTTGAAAGAGGTGAGGTCCGTATGTGAGGGCAAGATTCCCCCAATTCTGGCAAGCTAGCATGCCACTGCTCCTACAGCGGACATTCTATCCCTTTCTGTCCCCTCTTACATCTTTCCAGTATCCGTTTTTACCTTTTGACACAGTATCTGGTTCCCTCGTTTGATAGGTAGGCTCTTCTCTATTGACTGGTCCCAGTCATCTATCTACCTTCCAGCTCCTACGTACTTCTCCTACGGTATCTCCTCTGCCAGTCAGGCTCTTCTCTTCATTATTCGCTTCTCTCTTGTTCTTAACCTATCCTATCCTATCCTAATAACATCTCTCATGTTATATATCCTATCCTTATCCCTGTCAAGACTTAATTTCCCAAATCCACTATCTAATTCCACCACCTATTGTCTCATTCCAAAAGTCAAAATTAAATGAAAAATAAAATGGTTAGAACTACAGAAACTTTGATGTTTAATACAAAAGCACATATCTTCGTATAATAGAACAAATAACTTTCCGTTAAATATTGGCACAAGAACTAAAATTAAAACATTTTAAAACGCGACCGAAAACTAAAATCAAAACACAAAAAGTGGCAAGCGTCACTGCCGACGTCACAGTAAAAAATAACCAACTGTCATTTGACAGCAAAGCCTAAAGTAGACTTTACATGCAACTTCAACTTTATCTGCATCGACATCTGCAAAAAAAAGAAAACACACTATACAAAATTCATATTTGCGCTATAGAGAGATGAGACCAAAATGCATGTATGAAGATTTTAGGAAGTATGAATCTGAAGATTGCAGATTATAGTGAAGATAAACATGTTCATCTTTATTATAGCAACAATGTTAAACATCGTGTTAAAAAAAAAACTTAAAAAACACAAATTATTATTTTCGTTTATTAAGTTTGTATTGTGCTCCGTGCATTTTATTGTATATTTGTTTGCATTTCATATTTTTCCATGTGCGCTGACAATTTGTCAGAATCGTATAGCGTGTTTTGAAAATGGCACAATAAGCTAATTGTATGCATGGGGCCGTCACATGTATTTTTTTTTTGATAATACATAAAATATTTGCGCAAAAAATGGACATATTGCTAATTTATTGCATCAGAATGTGGATTTACATATATCTTCGTTTTCTAATAAATGGCACAGAATATTTGTTTTCCTTATTTTATTTATTTTATATACAGACAACAAAAGTGTATTAAATACTGGTAAAATATCGGTTAAGGTTCTCGTCTCCACTATTTAGAGTTAGTTCTGAATCAACCAGGAAGATGGCCAGACGAAAAATGACCACCATGAGAGTACTATAGAAAATGTATATACAATGCTTTGGGTAGGTATTGAAGCACTCGAATGTACCCAAGAACATGTCAAAAAGTTATAGTACATTTATGGGAAACCTTTAGTGTGTTCTCTTTAAATTAGTGATTTATATTGGTCCTGTTCTATTTTTCCCCAAAATTGAAGATGCAGGTCCATGTAAGGCCTCCTTAATCCTAGTTTATATCTGACTGACTTTTACTGGCTGAACAGAATGATCTGGGACGGAAGACGGAGCTGGAGCTGGAACAGATGTCAAAAATGTTGAATATACACAAATTCAATGTAGCGAACACTGAACACAATGGGACGCAGCTGCAGACGTAGCTGAAATACGGTGACAGAAAAATTGTAATAGGTGTATTTCAGTAGGGGAAAGAAGTAACGAATTGATAAATAAAAGTTTTAGTATTTTAAGGGTTGAGCTTGTTTCTCGTTTGAAAAAAAAAATGTTTGACATGGTCCAAAAATAAGAACTTTAAAAATTGATTGTAGAACATTTGGAAACAGCGAGAAAATCCAAAGGTATCCTGAAATTTCTGGGCTACTTTTCTTCCTGATGAGATTTTAGTCTTGATTTATTGGTAATCTATAGCTAGCGCAGTATTGGAAGTCCCAATAAAACGCTATATTCACTCCATAATTCACTTTTAATTTAACCCCCGAAGTGACAACTGACGTCTTGTTGCATAAATTTAGAATGGTGTGTTTTAAATTCAACTCAGTTCTTTGACAGAAACATCAGAATAGAATATCCAACCATGACGTTATCAGTGACCCTTGATAACAGAATTAAATTTGGTTTTAGAAAAAAAAACTGCAGTAATTTAAGGTTCAATTGATGCAGGTTTTGTCTAATGTTTTATTTGATTGATTCAATATGCATTTTAAGTCTACTAACACTGGATCCTTTCCAAAAAAATAATTTAATTTACTCAATTTGGGTCACTGATGACGTCAAAATACAGGAAGGGGATGTCTTGTAATCTTGTATCATAATACTCAACGAACATATTCTTAAATAATAAAATCTTACTAACTTTCAAGTACCTATTTTTTCTACATTCCAGTTGGTTGACATTTCTTTCCAAGATTTATCTCAACATATTATATTCACTAATTTCACTAACCTAATCATCGACACTTATTGTTTGTTGTTGTTTGCCGTATAAAATTTTACTGCGCTGGGTATACACTTACCAATAAAGCAAGGCTATTATGAAGAATGGCTGACTGTTTTTTTTTTTCAAATTTTAAAAGGAAACCTATCTAGTTGGAATTTTAGCACAAAAAAAAAGAAAAAGAAGAACCTTCATTCTTCTTTTGGACAGACACGTACGTTGATGTTTACTGATCTTGATTATCACGATTTCCAATACTTTCATATATCTATATAAGCTTCGTTGTTTTATCCAAAAAAAACCTAAAAATATGATTGGGCCTCCGCACACGAGACTAGTTCTTCCTGGGGTAGGAGTAGTTTTCTGGGGTGATAAGCGGAGTGTGCAGGCGGGACGGCAGAAAATCTTCTACCTGGTTTGGAGTGGAAGAACGAAAAGGTAAACTAATTCAGGCACAACTTTTCATTTTGAGGACTGCACAGAAATACAAACACATTGAAATATGGTTCATGTATACAACATTTTCTTCCAGCATCATTCATCCCGTGTGCAGTCGAACAGTGAAGTGAAACTGGTTTTCATTCCCGCAGAACTAGTCTCGTGTGCGGAGGTCCATTGGGGGTATAAAAACTTTTGTTTTTAGTCCGTGCTAGCATTTTCTTTCGCGAACGAGAAATGCCAAAGCTCAACCCTTTTTAATATTTTTTTAAAAAATTTATTCAATTCGTTTTTGTGCAAAAAAAAAGAAGAAAAAGAAGCGATATAAACCAGGGATTATAATAAATGGGCTGATATCTGACTTATGTGAAAAAACTGCACAGCGCCATTGTGGAAAGTTGCAAGCTGGGACGTACGTCCTCGTTAGACAGCTAAAACGCATGCAGCTCCGTATTCCAGCTCCGTTTTTGCATTGTGTTTGCCCAGTTAGTCAACTAAGTAAATCCATTGAACGACAAACTGATACTAATACATTACAAAGGGGAAACTGTCAGTTGAAAGTTAGTCAAGAAATCGTCACTAACTTCTTAAATAAATGCGTACGTTCACGAAATTCACTTTTGGATAAGTTACCTTGTTTGTGTTTGGGTTTTTTTGTGAACGAACAAATCCAACAAGATAGGTAACCTCTCAAAATTCGAAGAAATAGAGAAACAATCAGCTGTCCATTATCTGTTCACGTGTTGAGAAAAGTATCCCCCAAATTTTATGACACCTTTTGATTTTCTCTCTGTTTCCATATGTTCTTCAATCAGCTGGAAAACAGCTGTTTTTACCCATGCTAATTACAACAAAAGCAAGGTAACCTATCCAAAAGTTATGTTCGTGAACGTACGCAATGCCACCATTATTCGGTCCATGTTATATACGTACATAAGGAAAGAAGAAGATTCTCTTAACGTTATTATTTCATTCCGAATTCCGGTGCAATACGTCAGGTCAGATTTAATGTCAAGTCAACTAATAGAAAAATTTAAAAAGGAAGATAGGTCCTTAAGTCCTTAATAAAATAATTAATTATGTACTATTGTAAAACAAAGAGAGTGTTTAAAAGCTTTGAAGAATAAAAAAAAACACATATTCGTTAAATTTAATTGCTCTGAAATGTGAATAGTTTAAAGTTATAGCTATACCTATGCCTTGTCTAGGTAGTCTTGCAGACTGTAAAACTAAATTGTGGAACAAAAATCATACATTGTCGAACAAACTTGCTCCCGTTGTTTTTAAAAATGCTTATCTGAAAGGTTGGTTTTCATGTACTTTATTTAATTAGTCCAATTTTATAATAGGTATTTGTCATTCCTGTTAGGTATGTTAAATTTATCAAAAAGGCATTAACTATTCTCCTTTAGCTGACTCCACAGCTCGAATGGAAACTAACCTCTCCAGGTTCGGCTAAACATGAGCCAATATTTGGATGGTTAATGGAGGTCTATAGATATTTTATTTTAAAGACATCATTTAACTTCGTTTTTGACTATCAGACTCTTATGTTTTTTTTAAGTTCGTTTATTCTAGGCTTGTCTTTTACGTTCGGTTCGAATGTAGGATTATGTACATTCATATACACATACTTTTTGTAATTTCCTTTTCCTTTTTTTGTTGTAGATTAGATGATACAAAATCAAGGTCGTAATGGATACAGAAAGCAATGCTGGAATAGGACTCGGCCAAAAAACTGATGAGCCTTCGCATATTTATGTTTTAAATACACATAAGCCAGATACTTTAAGCATGTTTCATTTTAACAGTTCAGAGCCCGTGGAAATAAATGGAACACAGCTAGTATTATCAAAAGAAGAAGAAAAAGCCGCTCGGCGCGCCAAGGCCAAAGAGCGCAGGAAAATATGGCTGGCCAGCAAGAGAGATTACTTTCGAGAATATCGAAGAGCTAAACGTGAAAATGAAACTCCCGAAGAAAAAGCTGCCAGAGCTGCAAAAGAAGCTGTGCGATATAAGCGAAAGTGTGACAAAAAGATGTTATTACAAATTGAAGCAACCTCAGGAGGAGAACAAAGTTTAACGGCTGCTCAACGCTTAGAAGAGGAACGACAAAGACTGCGCGAAAAAGAAAGACAAGCTCGAATCTTGCGTGAAGCGCGTATGACACCAGAACAAAAGTTAGCACGTAACATTAAGATGCAAGAAAACTATAGAATCAAACGAGATCGACTGAAAACGGAAGAGCCTGAAAAGGCGGCAGCTATACGTGCCCGAATAAATGCAAGGCGAAGACGCAAACGAGAGCTTGCAAGAGATCCGAATAAAAGAAACAAAACGGAAAACAAGTCAGAGTATAATCGTGAATATCGTAAAAGAGTACTAATGAGGGAAACTCCTGAAGAAAAAACAGCACGTTTAGCGAGAAATTGTGAATTAGAGAAAATAAATCGAATTAAAAGGCAGGAAGCGCGTCGGTTAAAACGACAGATGGAGTTAGAAGCAAAACAACAAAAACGACAACAGCCACGACCAGTTAAAACTGCCGAGGAAAAAAGGGAACAACGAAGGAAATCAAGGGCTGCACGTATTGCAAAAATGACACCAGAGCAAAGAGAAGAGGAAAGAAATAAGCAATTGGAATGGCTTAGGCGATATCGAGAAAGAGTTCAGAAGAATCTCAGCTCGGATCAAAAAGACGGTCTTGTTAAGAAACGAACCATACGCAATAAACCTTGCCTGCAACCAAAAGAAAGAAATGTGGTAAGTAAGTGGACAGCAAGTCTTAGCCACTGTCCCCTTTGTATTCAGTTAGTCAATAATTCTTAAATCTTACAAAATTTAGTCGAATGTAAGTTGACCAAAGCGATTTAAGTGGGTTCCTCTTCTCCTTAACCAACGATAGTTACAATCTAGCCTGAGGCCTCAACTCTCCCACTTCACTGCTTCGCCCTTAAGCTCCACCTGTGTTGTTCGCCGGGTTGACTAGAAGATTAAGGCAGGCCTCCTGGATTTGGATTTTACCATATTTAAAACAAACTAAATATAGGTGTAGTTGCATTTGATTGATTCAGGAGTTTATTGCACCTGCCTTCTTTTCCGCAATAGGGTTGGAGCATGGCATGCTATTGCACCCCATTTTCTTGTCGTCAATTTACACTCAGACATCATTCATTTTCCAATATTTTGAACCGTTGAACTGTCATGTAGAGCCTTCGCAACGAGGGCCATAAATCACAGGTAGTACTTTTCCGTCTAACACTCCAAGGAAGCTTTCATCTCACTGGAAAAGGATCCATGTTTCTTCATAAGTGACCGGGATGATGAGTGTTTTGTATAGCGTCTCCGTGGGTCTTCTTGATAGAGCTTTATTCCTTAATTGCTTACCTAGCCCAAAGAAACACCGATTAGATACTACGTTTTATTTCTGCGGTGATTTTCTTCCCTGAGCTTACAGCAGTACCCACCTTAACAAATTCACTGACTACATCGAAGTTATATTTATCAATTGTCACATTCTAGCCAAGTTGGTAGTGGGAAAGAACTTGTCTTGAAAACATATACTTCGCTTTGTCCTCGTTTCTAATTAATCCCATTTTGCTTTCTGCTCATTGCATGAAAGCACCGATTACTGCCCGCTTGGTTCTTCCTATATCACATGTCACATCAAAGTGCGTACTTTTTTACATTATCAAAACCATTTTTGTTTAAATACAGAATTTTGACCATACAAAATTTTTAAACACAGAGTTTTGAAATACAGAATTTTCTCCATACAGAATTATGTGTAACTAGAATTTTGAAATACAGTATTTTGTAAACAGAATTTTTACCATACAGTATTTCGACCCCAACCCGTGTGTAGGCAATGCGTATGCTGTAGACCTAATTACACAAAGAGCGTTTTCCAATTCCTGTTCTTATGAGAAGAGGAAGGTATTGGGTATTGTTTTCATAACCGGTTGTAGGGTTATGAATTTGAATTTTAGATGGAGATAGGAAATATTTTGTTGGTTTTGCGTGTATGTCCCTCTATACATACACATTATTGTATGATAGATAAGCTAAGCAAATATCAAGTCTGACTCATAAATAAGTTTTTTATGCTGAAAAATGTTTGCATCGCAATTTTTAGACTTGTTTTGGATGAAGCAACTATGGCTAAGCAAAGGCAAATGATGGGGAACCGATAAATTCTCCGGCAGTTTCCGGTATAATTTTATTTATTTACTGTAGGTATGAAATTATTTTTTGAATGCTTTTATGAAAAAAATAAAAAAAAAATCTGTAAAAAGCTACAGCATTTATCATTCACTTAGTACTTTTTACTATACACCGTGACACCAATTTATCAAAATGATTTCGAAAATCGCATAAAGCGAGATCATACATTGATAAAAGGAGAAGACTGTGAAAACTGAAATAATAATTTTTTGTAGGTATCACTGAATGTGTTGGTATGATGAACAAGATAATTTGTCCAACATGCATAAGAAAAAAAAAACACATTCATCCAGATAACCAGTTTTGCTATGGACTTGTTTTTGTTAGATAACTTTTGCTTTGTCCTCTATGAATGAAAAAAAATGCTACAAAAAATATCCAGCTCTGCATAGCTAAGCAACTCTCACTCTCTAACCAACGCTTCAAACGAAACAAGAGATGCATATGACACCAATGAAAATGTGTAGGTAGTTGTTTCGAACTTTGATGATGATCAAATTTTTTTTGACTGGTTTCGAAATTGCTGCTCTTCGAATTTGAATTCGACTTTTTGTACGGAGGCCTCTTAAGTCGTCCACCATGGAATTTCTTCCATGGATATCCTTACACGAAATTTGGCAACAATTTGATAGTGATTCGAGTCAATCATTCGAAGAATCCCAATATCTTTGCACTCTGATTCTTATTCTGAAATTTTGAAACGGCAGCTATTAATTGCAATATCGTGTATCAACTTTCCTGTTGTGAATTAGGAAAACGTATATTTCCTTCCTATAATTAGGCATTTGATCAACGCTAATAAGCTTGGAGATGAGAATCATGACCATCTAGACCCGATGTCTCCCATCTAAATGATCAAATCTCCTTAGCATTTTTATTTCTTTGAACGGCAATTTTAAAAATAGTTGCACGCCAGCTTGGTTTCCATCCACTGCAGATATTTTTTCCAGTCTCTGTTTGAAGTTGGGCACAGTTTTTTTTGCTTCTTTTTTGTTGCAACGTCTTTAAATGAAACCACATCGCTTCTTGACAAAGCTTTAAAATCAAATTTTTTTTATCACTACCCTTGGCTTAATATTTTCAGATTCATGTATTTTTTGTCACTTTCGTAATCTACTCTCTTTAGGTAAGCCGTTGTAGAGTAATGTGTTTCTTATCAATGTTATAAAAAAAATTTCACATTGGAGATAAATGCTCCACCTTTTCTTTGTTCACATGATTCCTTCCGAAGTCTTTGTTTGTTTGCATTTCGCGTCCTCATAACAAATTCATGCAGTATCTCCTAAGCCTAATGCCACCTTTCAACTTTCAACTTGAGAATTTTGCTGAGGCCAACTAACTAACTCAGCTCGTTAATAGGCCAACCAGAATTCCTTACCTTATCAAAACCACCAGACAATCTAGAGGTGTTTCTTACTTTTGATCAGGGAAAATACACTATTCGTGTATGCCTCTAGGCACATCTCATTATTGTGTCATTTCTGCAAATTTCTCGTGCCAACAAAACCCGAAGAGACCCGGAAAAAGTTAAAACAAGCCAGGAATGCCTGTAACGCCCTTATTCGACGGACCAAATTTGTATATGACCAACAGTTAAGACATAAATTACTACAATGTCCCAAAGGTAGCAAAAATGTTTGGTCATTTGTAAAAAATATAAGGAACACTATTTCGTCCGACGTTTGTCATCAATGACACACCATTTGTTAGTTCTCAAGAGAAAGCTAATCTTTTCGCTAAGCAGTTTGCCAATAATTCTACGCTGCCAGAGTGTGTCATGGTCCCGCCCGTACTTGAGAGCCTAAATGATTCTATGAGACCTTTCGCACTCGTACAGTGGCTAGAGTTGTAAAAGATCTTGACGTACATAAATCCGCTGGTCCTGATAGTATCCATACCCAAAAGAGGCGAATCGTCCTCCTCGATTGTACTTGCGTCCCTTCTTTCCAAGGTCATGGAAACACTTATTAATTATAAAATCATGAAATATTTTGAGGAACGAAAGCTTCTAAATGACCGATATGATGGTTTATCTCACCGAACAGTGGAACAAATCTATACATCGTTTTGGAGAAAGTAAGATTATTGCACTCGATATTTCTAAAGCATTTGATACAGTCTGGCACCAGACTTTTTTATCGAAAATGCGTGCTTTCGGTTTCGATGTTTCGTTTCTTCGCTGGATTAGAAATTACCTTCGGACCGTTTAATACAAGTTGTATTGGATGGGTTCAAATCTGTTATCGTCAAAATAAATGCTGATATGCCCCTGGGCTCCGCTCTGTCTCCGAGTATCTTTCTCATTTTTATAAATGATCTCATGTCTGAAACTTCTAATCCACTCAGTACACTCAGATTTGCATATTCATTTTTGGAGTTAGACCCGCGGTCTTCGGATGAACGGCACCGTATGATAAGCTCATTAAATTCTGATCTTGACAGCATTATCAAATGGGGAATAAGAAATCGTGTAGAATTTAATGCGTCCAAAACACAATGCTGTCTTCGGTCTCTAAAGCGTAATACACCTCCCTTGCCATTATCCATGAGTGGTACCTACATTATGGAAGCTGATCATCTTGAAATTCACGGTATGAGCGTCACCTCTTGTGGAATGATCATATTTATAATGTTGCCAAAAATGCCGCAAGATGTTTGGGCTTCCTCCGAAGATGTAAGAAATTCCTTTCCCCTTTTGATCTGGCTACTATCTACAAATCATATGTACATCCGTTCAAGACTAGAATATAACTCCCATATCTGGGCGGATGCTCCTTCAACTCACTTGAGTCTTTTAGATGGTATTCAAAGAAAAGCTTTCAATTTGATTGGGGATGATATCATCATTAGAACATTCACGTCACTTGAACATCGACGGGATGTTTCATGTCTCCCTTTTCTACCGTTATTTCTACGGTCAATGTTGTAGAGAAATAGCCAGTTGCATTCCTCCCCTTAAACAGTTTCACCGTAATACTCCCGCTTCCAGGAATGCCCACCAATTTACATACATATGTACTTTGACAGTTTTACTTACAATTTGGCTTATCTTTCGAAAAAAATCAAAAGTTAAAATGACCTATTATTTTTAGTTAGGTGCCTATTGACTAAAAGTATATTAGATATTATTCGCAAACATTTTTTTCATTTAAACTCGCCGATTAAATGAAAATAAAATGAAAATAAAAATTATTGACTTTAATTGTTACTAAAAAAACTATATGTAAAATAGTTTTCATCGGAAATATTTAAACGCCATTTTGTGGCTTTAAAATAGGTATGTGAAATAGGTTGATTTTTTTCGTAGGAACGGTTTTTAAATAAAACGATTCTATTATAACTTTTTTCAAAAATAAAAAAAAAAAAAAAAAAATAAGCAACAAATTTTTCACCCCGTCTTATCTGGAGTATATTCTTCCAAAACTTGAGTATGGTTCCCATATTTAGGCAGGTGCCCCATTTACCCACTTGAGTTTCCTCCTGGTCTGTATGACTTGCATATGTTTAAGATGCCATGAATGCCTCCTAATGTAAATCAACCTATTTTAAGAGTTTTCCACCAACCATACAAAACAGGCACATAAGTAAATCAAAATCTGTCAAGCGGAAAAGTTAATAATTCTGAAGCGCCATTTAGTGAATTGCATGAAAACATTAAAATCTTGTACATGCAAAAATAAATAAATATATGCGCTATTAGCAATTTTTTTTATAAATTTCAATTCATCTTAGTTTATATACTTAAAAACTTTAATAGATTTTTCTTTCGCATAGGTTTTATCTGCCCAACAACAACAACTCGCTAATAATGTCAAAATCGAAAAAGATGTGCTACAAGAAACTTATGTCGAAACAATTGGGAAAGGTCAGGAGAACTTTCATAAAATATGTGAGCCAAACGATAAATACAAATATAATAAATCATGGTCATTGTTCGAACATTGGAAAGGAAACGAATCACTTATGCAACGAAATTTTCAAGTTAAAAACAACATTTTGAGTAATATGGTGGATGATGCTCTTGATTCTATGAGGAGAATTTTGGATGCGAGGGCAACACGTGATAGATTTGCTGTTTTTGGCGAGCATATTGCAAACCAGATAAGAAATAGTGGAAGGAATGATAAAGAGATTTATATTGCTAAGCAAATGATTGATGACGTTATTACAAATTTACAGAATTATAATTGCAATGATAGTTACTAAACAGTTTTTTTTGTTTTTTTTTATAAGGGATGAATTTCTAAGCGGTTAACGGGCAATAATTAAACATAAAATATATATTTTTTAGCATATTTGCGTGATTATATATTTAAATGATTGTACAGGGTGGGCTAAAAGAAGTCATCAATCCGATGTTGTTTGGCTCTCTTTTTTTCTAAATGAAAAACTCCGATTCTGTTTTTTGATTATGTTTATTTGAACCTTTAAGCTAGTATTAGACGATCCTGTAATTTGTCACTGGAGTGACAATGTGACGTCAAAACAAAATAAGTCCTACCACCGTCACTGCCGTGACAAAGGTAATTGTGTCACGGCTAGCTACAGTGACTATCACACGAATGACACTTGTCTGTCAGTTTTGTTCCAAAATACAATGAACGTCAAAGTGTGTCACGGTTATCCCGGTGTCTCAGTGTCACTGCAAGGACATGCAAAACAATGACGATCACACGACGTGACAACTCTCAAACAGCTGATCGTTGGCAGTGAGCCTAAACTACAATGACATTTATCATTTTCAGTAGTGATGATCACACGGTGTCATTCAAATGAGTTAAAGTTGGTTATATTAAATACAGACGCGGCGTCAAAATAATAATTTGCAATTTATTTCAACGCCGCGCTTGCCGCCGCATTTGCAAATTTCTTTGAAATAAAAAGTTTTTTTTCATCATCTCGACGTCAACTCGTATTTTGGGTATACGAAATTGCAAATCAAAGCTATTGAATAAAAGTGTGTTCTACTCCGAACGCCTGCAGCGATAGGCTACATGTCACTGTGTCCCACCAACACTGACAGGGCTATTACACGGTCCTTGTCATTGAATAAGAAGTAGAAGTTCTTCTTATTCAATGGTTGGTCCTTGTAATTGGTAACTGTAGTGAATAAAAGTGACGTGTCACGGTGCCTGTCACTGTTTTTGTCACTGCAAGGACATGCAAAACAATGACGATCACACGACGTGACACTTTTAACAAAAAAAAAACAGCGCTAAAATTGATAGGAAATAGAAATGTCTGAAACAATTGCCATTCTCGAACGTCGAACAAAGACGCAATGTTTCATATCTTTCATTATTTTACCGCTTTCTTTATAAAAATGGTCACTTGAGGTAGCCAGCTGCATTTCCGGATTCGTGGCGTTCGGAATTCTCATCAGTTCATGCTTGAGCCCAATTTCAGAAGCGCCGTCAACACGAATTTGGAATAGTTTACCCGGCGAGGTTTTCTATTGTTATTTTAATTTGACGGCTATCAAAACAAATGTTAACCGTTATCTCTACACCTCAGCACAAATGCTCGTAAATGTACCCGCAATCCTAAAATTTGCTACCACCTCTCAGTCTAAAGGAGATGGTGTTTCGAAACCATTTTCGGCCGTCGTATGGGAGTATTCCAACGCACTACCCCACCTTTACTTTTTCATGCTATCCCGTCTGCTAAGTTTGAATAGTGAATAGAGTTGTGCGAGCAATTGAAACAAGTATTTTCAAGGTTAAAATTTGATTTTAATTCGGTTTTATTTTTACAATAATCAATAAAATAGTTCTGTATGAAGTTTATAAGAAGAGAAGGCTGTTCACCCGCAAAAGATGGAAGATGACAAGGAAAGCGAGTACCCTCCGACGAGTTACAGCGTATTCATTATGCCTGCTTAGATGCCAGCCCAAAAAATAGCCCCTTTCATGGAATAGCAGCTTACATTTGTGTTGTTCCTCCCAAGTACTTTAGTCTTCTTTTCCGCAGGTCACTCAAACTCGACGAATCTGTTTCCTCAACACTGGTACTACCATGACTGACATCATCTTCTCTGCCAATATCTTCAATTCTGACATCACTTACATCGGCTTTCGGTAAGACTGTATCATCTTTAGCTTCAACAGTTGTTGTTGAATCGTTCATTTTATCTCGATTTTGATTTTCGTTTGAAGGAGACTGAGCATTTTGATTAACGGTTTCGTTTTCCGTGGCATTTGTCATCTTCGCAGCATCACTGTTGTAAGCAGTTACCAAGGTGTATTGATTCATTAGAACGGTTGATGCATCAAGCAGCAGCTTTATATTTCCCAGAACCTTTAAACGCTCTTCAATGTTGCGTCTTTCGTTTCCTTCCATAGCCCTTAACTCATCGTCTGACAACAAACTCAAATCTGGTGGCATTGTTGGGGGTTGAACCGAAAAATGAGCTAAGAAGGGTACTGGACTTGGAAAGACAACTGGAGGTTGAGGAATCTTAATGGGTCCTCTGTGAGTATTGGGGGCAGCTGGGTTTTGAGTTTGTTCTCCAAGTCCGTTCCTAGTCGAAGGATCAGCAGGTTGTGCATTAGCCATGCCTGCCACATCTTCTCTGGGTGGTGTTGCATTGGCGTTGTTATTGCGAAGTATGTTCAGCCTGCAAGTTGGACACGTTTGCTGGCGCTGGAACCAAGAGCGTAGACAACTAGTGTGGAAAATGTGCCCACAAGGTAATTTTTTTGAGTTGGTAACCATGTCTTCTCTGCAAATAATACAAATATTGTCAGAAAGGCGTAATTCTTCTGGCGTTGCATCTGGATAGAGGGTGTTCATGTTGCGTATTGCTCTTCTAGACATAATCACATCGCTGAGCGCCTTTTTAAAGCTCCTGATTGTAAAGAACATTGGGCGAAACACGAACATTGGCAGAGCATATATTTTGGCCATAATAACTACAAACAAGACATAAAGCAGAACCTTTACAAGCCCAATTATCAGTTCGGTGTACAACAGGAATACAGCCTTATTTTCCCATGGATTCTCTGTTTGCATTTCAGCAGCATGTAAGAGATACTTGATTCCTATGCTTGCAATAACAGTCAGCAGTATTCCGTACTCAAATCCAAATACCAATTGTACAGTTGGCCCACGAACGATGGTAGAGTTGTATGCATGCAAGAGGAGGCAATAGTCCATTATGCCCAAGACCACAAGCAGACTCAAAACTCTGACATGAAATAGCCATCCTAGGACAGGGCTGCGTTCCATGAAGTCGACTCGCTCCTCAGCTAACCAATGAAAAGATTTAAGAAAAAGTAATACCGTGAACAATGCAACGAATCGTGGATTGAAGTCATCCCGAAACACAGTAAACGCCAGACAAGTCTCTGTTAAGGCATACCAAAACCTCTCTAGCAGGTGTTCGAATTCCGTGGAACGCAAGGTTCCCAAGAATATCTTTCTTAACAATTTTCCAAAGACAAAAACCACAACAAAGAATTGGATGTATATCACTGCCATCGATATGTTTGATTTGGTGATGTACACCACCGATGGGTAGAATTGACTCTTCTTGTAGAATGCATTTCCCGTGATAATAGTTGTTAGCGCAAGGGTCAACGAATAGAGATGTATTGATGAGATTTGCATTGCAAAAACTCGGTAATTATTATTTAACAAATCAATTTTCTTTTTTCTTAGACGAAACGAAAAACAAATTTGACATTGTTTTTTTCGGCAGAGTTTAATGGTGTCATAAATAAATTCCAGTTGTTTTCCAATGAAAACTACGTGTACGTGGAAAAATGCAGTGTTGCCAGAAATATCAACAATTATAAACTGGAAGTGAAAAGGTGCGAAGAGGAAAGTGATATTAGCTGTTTTTTGTTGGTACTTACTTTAGAATTCATATGAATTTGTGAAAATAATAGGGATATTCATGCAACGAGGTAAATTCATAGTGTGCTTCTACACGTAGACTGTCATGACTGTTTTTTTCGAAGTTCTCTTTGTTATTTTCTTTCCGTGAGTCTCACGCTTCTTGGATTTTTTCGCTTGACTGGTTCAAACTTGATATTCCTCTTAACTTTTTTTTTTGCTTGAATAGGGGGTATTTTTGTATTTTTGACATGAAGCAAGTAATAATAATAATAATAAAATACTAGGCTTTTACGCTCGAAGTTCTCAGTTATGTTGCATTCCATTTTCAACAAACAAATATAAGAAAAGCGTAAACAAATATAAGAGACATCACTCACAAAAGACTCTTAAGCACCAAAAAAATAATGAAGCAACACAATGATAAAAAGAAGAAGAGAAACGTGTAGAAGACACATACATCGTATAAAATCCTATCCTTCCACAAGCATTTGCACGAACTACAAATTTTGACAGTTCATTTACGAGAATATAAATTCATGAGGTTCTTACGGTTTATGAGGGTCTTACGCGATTGCATAAATGGTCAATGATATGACCATTCATGTTCATTCATTGTGTTTTAAGCGGGGTTCACATGGGACAATGCAGATGTCAAGACAATGAGGGAAGACAATCATTGTTCCATGTGAACAATTGTTTTCAGGACAAGACAACTGTCCTTATATTGTCCTCCGAGCTAGCCTGCCAAGCTATCTCTGAGGCCAGTATCGATATCACCCAACCACGTTCAAGACAAATGAGTATTGTCCCATTGTCTTGCCTGCGTGTGAACGCTTCTTTACTCATACACTTTTCTGAAATGTTCAATGAGATGACAGTTTAAGCTTGTCGGTATTGTCAAAAGAAGCAGAAGATTTCTCTCTTTATAATATTTTGTTACTCTATGGTCAAAACACAAAACTACAGGGTTCCAGTGGAAAGCTGCACGTGATCCCAGATTTCAGATTTTGTTATTTTGTACACTGCACGCAGGCTGAAAATTTAATGTGATCAATGTGCTGCAACATATAAATATCAACATGCCTATTGCACCCCCGTTTATTCCTTCAATTCAAACTCTCTGGCAGGGAGTGCTATATGCTTCTTATTTCTCTTACATTTATCTCTCCTCTTATAATTTATGGTCAAAGTTTTGACTTTTCAGATTAGTCATAACCTTTTTTGCAATCAGAATCGCAGAATAAAGTCTTTATTTTCTTGTATATTAAATATCTGTAAATAATTAAGATGAACTTAGTCGTATAAATAAGCTAAAGATCATCAATACCATGGCTTCCCTTGTGAATGATGTGGAGACAAAGCATCACCCAAAGCAACTTCTCTACGACAAACACGTCGAGTATATTGTAAATCATGGCAAAGACACTAACGACTTCGAGTATTGTATGACAGAATTTTTGCGAATGTCTGGAATCTATTGGGGAGTTACTGCACTAGATACCATGAACCAGCTATCCCGCCTGGACAGGGATTCAATCATAAGCTACATTAAAAAGTGCCAATGTTCTAATACAGGTGGAATATCTGCTTGTGAAGGACATGATCCACATATTCTCTATTCTCTGTCGGCTGTACAAATCCTCTGCATCTATGACTGCTTAGAGGAGATAGACTGCAAGGCTCTGGCAAGCTATGTGTCTAGCCTACAGCAACCAGATGGCAGTTTCTTTGGCGACAAATGGGGAGAAGTCGATACTAGGTTCTCGTTCTGCGCAGTTGCTATTCTTAAACTAATCAATCGCATGGATGCTGTAAACTTAACCAAAGCAATTGACTTTGTTTTTACATGTTTCAATGCTGACGGAGGTTTTGGGTCAAAACCAAGTGCAGAATCCCATGCTGGCCTGATCTATTGTTGTGTGGCCTTCTTTTCGATTACTAAACAATTGCATCGACTTGACTGTGATAAATTGGCATGGTGGTTGTGCGAAAGACAACTACCTAGTGGAGGACTTAACGGCAGGCCAGAGAAACTACCCGACGTTTGCTATTCGTGGTGGGTTTTAGCTTCATTGAATATCGTGGGACGATTGCACTGGATAAGTTCTGAGAAATTAAAAGCTTTTATATTATCGTGTCAGGATTCGGAGACTGGAGGATTCGCCGATCGAACCGGAAATCTACCAGATATATTCCATACTATGTTTGGAGTGGGCGCGTTGTCCTTACTAGAGTATCCAGCTCTTAAAGAGATAAATCCAACATTCTGCATGCCGCAGTATGTGCTGGATCGTCTGCATATAGGAAGATAAAATAAAAATTTAATTATTTCTACTTAACCGATTTAAAATTCAATTGAATTAGGTGTTTACCACCAAAGTCTGTATATTCAAAGAAGTTTGTTCGGTACGTTCTTAATATTGAACGAATTTTAGATTATTTAGTATGAAAATTGTATTTAAATAAATAAAAAAAAATCATTAATATTAGCGATTGGTATGTATTTATTTTCAAAACAAAGTATACTTTATTTGACATACAAACAAATTCTTCCTGCGGCTAAGCTCTGCAGCCTGAATCGCTGAAATGTTTGCCTCCTCAACATCTTCGGTTCCAACGCCCATAATTGCCGATGACAAACCAATTGTCAGGGAAGGCAATCTGCTCGCAGCCCTTTTCGCTGCTAGGTCGAAGTTGCCCTGTGCCAACAGCAACGTTGCCAAGGGACAGATTTTCTTCCGCACTCGTACAGTAGCAAGAGTTCTGAAAGATCTTGATATAGACGAATCTACGGACATGGATGGCACATCCTCCATTTTTCACTGGCACAGACACAGCATAAGCTTTTGTCATCGATCCTACTCTTCTGGAATCTTTCCTAGAAGATGGGAAACAGCATTCGTCCAGCATGACCCTTTCCACTGGTGATAAGGCCTATCTCCCCGAACAGTAGAACAATTCTTAACATCGCTTTGGCGAAAGTAAGATTATTTCGCTTTATATTCCCATCCCAAGGCATTTGATAAAGTTTGGCACAAATATTATTTTAGGTGTCAGGCTTTTTTGGTCACTTACTTCCTTTGCAAATAAAACGATTTTATTTCATACTTGCTCCCATCGTTTCTTCAGATTTCATGGCTTCACCAGGGGAGTTTCATAAATCTGAAATTTATTTATTCGTTAACTAACATTTTTTCAATAAAATTAAAGACACTTACAAAGTGAAGAATTCTTCGTAGCAATAAATAAAATGAGGTTTCAGGTACGTATGCATTTTCCAGAGGCTGACATGGTGAAAATAATTAAACGAAAAATTGAGAAATTTAGTGTTTTCTCAAGCGATCTTTTCCTTTGATCAACTGAGGTATGTTTTGCAAGGAAGCGGAAGCGGGAGCGGCGTTTCCGAGGAGGGATAGAGATCTAGCCAAGACCGCAGGACCCCAGCTAAGTATGATGTAAATGAGCTGGAGTTTGATGAAGAGTACTATTTACAAAACAGTTATGGATTAATATAAATTGAAATTTAAAAATTAGGAATTATTTGTGAAAAAATTATTTACTATATTAAACTTAAAAATTTAAATTAATAATAATAAAGTCAATTGGTTAACAGCACAAATGAATGTCAAAAACAAACAGAACATATATTATCACAGTTTTTGTTATTGTTATATAATTTTCTCTTAGATTATATTATCGCCAGAACAGTGCAGGCGATCGTGGGAAAAATCCCTGTTTGTTGGAATTCCGACCTTAAAAGGGACAAATGGAAAACCGACTGGTTTTGTGGGAATTTCTTCGGTAATCAAAAAAAATATATATATATTTGCACAAACATTTTAATCAGTCCCCAGTTCCCATTAGTAATAGTTTGAGCATGTAATATCCCGGTTCAAATTTGCTTCAAATCAGCCTAATATGGATCTTACTAAACAGAAAGGATACATTGCAAAGACTTAACAATTTTAAACGAAATTCTTTGATGAAATTGTTTTTTCCGACTGTCTTGACACTTATCGTTATACATTGGATAATATACGATATATCTTTATGAATTGTAGCCTATGTGTTATTCTGATATGTAAGCTATATTATTGTGAAGTTTCATGAAAATCCATTCAGTAGTTTTTGCGTGAAAGAGCAACAAATACGATATACCTTTATGAATTGTAGCCACTGTGTTATTCTGATATGTAAGCTATATTATTGTGAAGTTTCATCAAAATCCATTCAGTAGTTTTTGTGTGAAAGAGCAACAAAGATACATACATACATACATACATACTCACAAACTTTCACGTTTATAATATCAATAGGATAAAAAATAAAAGGTTTAACTGTGTCAAATTGTATATTACTATTTTTTATTGCAAAAGTTGATAGTTTTGCTTATATTATTCAATTTAAAAATGTTTTAAAAAAATCTTGCTTGATATGCCGATAGTCCCTAATGACTTCAAATGAATAATAAGTACTTCCAAGTGACTTAAGTGAATACGATTCTCGATTGGTGCGAAATGACTGGCCCATTCTTTTTTACTTGCGATTATAGGGACTATAAGGCAAGTTTAGGATTCGTGAATATAAAAAAAATTGAGATAACAATGAAACATGACATTACGATGATAGAGAAGTCAAAAGAAGTGATCAAGAAAAAATGTTTGTTTGTCTGTCTGTCAGTATTTATAACGAGCTGCAGCCTAACGGCTTAAGCGATTATCTTCAAACTTGGTGTGTGTGATCATTTTGGCATTCCCCAGAGGGGAAATTGAAATTTTCTTTTTAGCACTAAAATAACGGTACCTACCATATGACCGTCTAGGAAAATCTTATTTTTTTTGAAAACGGCTCCAACGATTTTAATGAAAATTTTTGAGAATTTTTTTGTTGGTATTGGCTATCGTTTGATTAGCACCAAATTTACGGGAAAAGTCTATTAATGGTACCTCTCATATAACGTTTTTTTTTATTCTTTCTCGGTCACGGCTCTTTGGATTTCTGTCAAATTTTATATTTGAGAAGATCTAAGTAGTTTTATTAATTCTGCTAATCAAAATTCCTTTTTGTCTTGTTAGTGTGAAATTAGGTTGAAATTTGTATGAAAATATGACCTAGTTTCACACTAAGTTTTTTGATAATGTCAACTTTAACTGTATAATTTTACGCCAATATTTTCAAAACTAATAAAAAAAATTATTTTAAATTTTATAATCACACGTATATTAATAAACTCTAAAAAACTTCATACCAAAATTTCAAAAAAAAAAAAATCAAGAAACTAAAAATAAAAAAGAGGATTTTATCAAAACCGGTCCTATAATTTTCGAAATACATTTTCCATAAATTCTTTGTTATTTAAGACATGTGATGGCTTACTTCATTTTTACTAAAAAAAACCGTTTAGTATTTTGGTTTTGATACTTTTTATAAGTTCAAATTGAGTTATTTTCAACGTAAATGTTACTTGTTTCTGTCAAAGATCTTGCTCTACAATGTAATTAGGCACATAAGAACAAGTATACGTGCGACCCAGTCGTGCGCATTTTTTTCAATATTGAAGTTAAATCAGGAATTGAAAAACCAGTGAGAGAATAAAATGTGTTAATCTGTTAATATTAATACCCTAGCTGTACTAATTAATTATAGATTATACACTTTCTGCCTGCACACGAAATCACATATAACCTACAAATCTGAATTTCTGTTTTTTTGTTCACCCATTGCCAATTCCATTCCCATTACGGAATGACTCATCGAGGAGTAATAAAAAATACTCTATGCCAAATACCAATACCCAATACCCGCATTTATATGCTTTTTCCTATTTCCCCTTTGTTAAGCAATTACCCACACACTTGAACAAACTTGGTATATAAGAAAAGGTCTCGCTCGGGTAGAGTAGTGATAACACAGCGCATGATTTTTCAACAATCAACACAGTTTTCATAAAGAACCCGAATAATAAGAATGTTTCTCCATATTAAAATATTGTTCGGTCCAATAGACGGTGAAACAAGCTTTGTTTAATTTGTTCACAATTTTATTGAAAGAAAATGTTTAATTAATAAACAGAAATAATGCAAACTACACATGACATCCCGAACACGAACTGAACTAACCGTAGAAGAAAAAATAAACATTATCCAATCATTGAAGACGAAAGCATTATCCCGACGGGAACTGTAGGTAAGCTCATTACTGTGATACAACAATAAAAAATAAATCAGATTTTGTCATTTGAAGATCGGCTTAGTACGACGACCAATACAAAGATGCGACGCATTCACCAGGAAAACAACAAACTTGTCGACGCAGCCCTTTCCAAATGGTATCGTGCAATGCGTGAAAAAAATGCTTACGTAAACGGTCCATTGTTACGGCAACAGGCTTTACGAATAGCACGTAAGATGAATCACCATACATTTGATGCAAACAATGGATGGTTGTGGCGGTGGCAGAAGAAGGAAAATGTAAGATTCAATTCTAATTCCGGCCGCCCGCGGGACGCGCTGAAGGCTCGATTGGAATTGTTGTGCGAAATTTCTGAAATTGTATCTCTCCAAAGTGAGGCTGATGGCAATAGCAATGGCAAGCAAAATGGGAACGCACCTTCGCAGTCCAACTCAAATCGGGATGATGACAATGCAAGTGCATCTTGTGATATTGATATTAAGAAGGAAATGCTGATGGATTCACAGGAGAACACATCTGAAGCTGAAGTTGTCTTTGGGACGAAAAGTGAGGAGCATGAAAGTTACGAGTGCGACAATAGTCGACAAAAAAATTGTTTCAAATATTTGGATGGTGAGCACGAACATGGAACGGTAAGTTTTTTACGTACCTATACCTGTTGGTCTACTTTATTTGAATAAGTTTTAAATTTTAAGTTCATAATCTTACTAGCGATATACATAAATGTACTTATTTGTAGATATTAAATGGTCATGTTTATGAATTATGATTCGAGTGCGTCGCACATAATTTGCTCCTACATTCTTTCTTTGCAAATACACTGCAGAGAATGTATATACAGATTCTTTATCACATTGGAAGGCTTCATTTTGAAAGAAACGAGGAACATTAAGTAGAAAAATAACACTTTCTAGACTTATAAAAGGTGTCCACCACAAAATTGTAGGACCGATTTTGACAAAATCCTAATTTTTATTTTTAGTTTTTTTGAAAAAAATGCCGTTTATACTGGTAGATCGTTATATATATACATTTATAGACAGACAGACAGAAATTCGCTGTCACTAACTTTTATTATAACAATTTTTGTTATATTCACGACTCCTATACTTGCCTTATAGTACCTATAATCGCAAGTTAAAATGAGATAACAATCAAAAAATACATTATATACGATAATTTATGTGCTTAATACTTTGTTTCAACCTGACGATAATCTGGGTTTTATTCCAATAAGATTAAAAATAGCCTTAATACCTGCGGCCTGCATTACAGAGGTAAAATTTGACATTTTGCCATAATCTCAGTTTATCTTTAGCTTTGTTCGATGTCAGCACTGGGGCGCACTGGTGTACCCTGAAATCACACTGAAGGGTTTTATGTGACACTTTTTTCGCCCCAGTGTTTTTGCACTGTGTTCGATGTGAACACTGGGCACGCACTGAGTGCACACTCATGCGCCCCAGGTATTTTCTTGGTGTAAGATATTCTTGCTGTCAAAATTCAAAATTTAAATTCAAATTAGCTGTTGGCAGAAGTTCGTTTCAGAGAAAAGAGGAATTTATTTGCAAATTTGGTGTGCTATTTCATGATATTTGATATTATATATTTCGTAGATTATTTTGTAAGTTATTATTGTGTGTATAGACATAATATTGCTTTCGGGGGTCATTTTATTAACTTCTATTTATTTGCCACTGTTTGAAGAAAACAAATTTAAATGAAAGAAGTGTCAAAAAATAGAGATGTTGCACTGAGCTGTTCGATGATAAATCAACACCGAATCAGCTATGCAGGTTTTTGGCAGTTTGACTTAATGCACTGACATTCCCCAGTGCGCACTGGGGCGGGGAACATCGAACAAACCTTTTATCGGCAGGTGGAAGCGTAGTAATGGTAATTTTGTATTTTTAAATTATTTAATAAAAATAAACCTTGCCTACGATAATAAAAAGTTTTTGCTTTTTCACATTTTTTTTAAAACTATTTTAACTATTTTACGTATACTTTTTTCAAACAATCAAAACTTACAAAAAATCGACTTCGAAAGGCCTTAATAGGTACATTTAGTTCCAATGTGACCGCCTGACCGCACATAAAAGCAAGAAGGTAGGTACGTCCGATTAGGGTTACCAGAATAAAAAAAGTTGAAAAGGGGGACATAGCGAGACATAGACAAAACATTTTTTTTGAACAACGCCAGAACAAAAAAAAAGTGAAGTAAAAAATGTTATTCAATTTTACTTGCAATTATAGTTACTATAATGCATTATACCGATTTCAACAAAATTTTGCACACAGGAAGTCATTTATAATTCAATTAATATTGCATTTCAAAATTTTCAAAAAGTTGTTTTCAATTTTTTTCAATTTCAAAAGTTGATTTTCGAAATATTTTGTAAACGGGTTAATTGAATTTTTTCAAATAATTTTTCCAGATGAAAACTACAGATTTCCTTATAATGGCATACTAAAAAAAATTCAAATATTTGTTCGAAAAGTTAAAAAACGACTTTTAAAAAAAAAACTGTTCGAACGATTTTCAATATTTTTTTTCTCAATAGATTTCAAATTTTGTTTGAGTTTTCCTTAATTTTTGTTTTTTTTTTTTCAAAAACGGTTTGTTAAAAATTTGATTTTTTTGTTTTGTGATAATAACTACCAGCAGCTAGATGTTGGCATACTCAAAAAAAAATTGGATTATGTTTTCGAAACAAAATTCAAAAAAAAAGACTGGTCAAACGATTTTGAAAATATTTCTTTCAAATTTGAAACTGTAAAAATAATTAAATGGCTTACTTAATTTTTTCCAAAAAACGTTTTTACTGGTGATTTTTAAATGATTAACAAAATTTCAAATGATTTTGTAGATACCTGTTTTTTTTTTTAAATCTCAAGCCCCAAGCCAACTGGTGCACATTAGAGCAAGTTCGTGCGACCCAGTCATGCACTTTATTTATTATAAAAAGACAATCACAGAAATCAAAAAATTGTAACTTATCAACTAAAGTGAACTAATAGAAACAAAAACAAACAATCATGGACGTATTATATATGGACTGCTAGTCTAATGTCAGCTTCCTACAACAATTGTCAAAAAAATTTCGCCAAAATTGATGCGATGCTAGCTCTCCTGAACCCAGTTCAGCGAAAAAAATAACTACTTAAAATGTTGACATAGAAGCTCGCGACATCTGTTTAAATTCAAAAAGTCGAATTTACCGGTAAAACATAACTGACACTTGAATTCCATCCATAGAAGAGTGCAATATCTTTGGTATTTTGCCTCTTGTTTTTTTAAATCTTGGACAACTTCCTTTTTTTATTGGTTGAGCCTAAGAGAAGCTAAAAGCACTAGAAGGAAAACAGGGATTTTTTTTATTAATCAATTGTGGGATATTCTAAATAACACGGGGAGAAAAAAGGAAATTTTAAAATGCCAACGTGGGAAAACCTGCTGCTAAAGTCTGGGATTACAGGATGAAGTGTCAAAATTGAGGTTTAATTTTTTTACCCGCTAGTGTACTCAGGAGGGCTAGTGTCGCCCAAAATAACTGAAACTAAAATAGATCCAGCTTGAGGTAGGCAACAAGCAGTCCATATATAATACGTCCATGCAAACAATAATAAAATTGCCGTGACACTCTGACGTCACAATGACGTAGTTGTCTGTCCTAAAAGTGTCACATCGTGTGATCGTCATTTTTTTGTATGTTATTGCCGTGACGAAAACAATGACAGGCACCGTGACACGTCACTCTTAGGTCACTGCAGTGACAAATTGCAGTGACCGTGTGATAGCCCTGTCACTGTTGATGGGACACCGTGACACGTAGATTGTCATTTTTAACAAAATCAAGAAAAAATATGTATTACCACTAAAAAACATGTTTGTGAATTGTTTTCAATTTTAAAAAATATTTTAACTCGTTCCTAGAATTTTTATTCTCAAACGACGTCAATCGTGTAACGTCAAAGTCAACAGGGCGCGTTTTTACGCCGCGTTTCAATGCCACGTTGTAGTACACAGCAATACATATCCCATGTCACGCGCTCTTTGTCACATGGGATATGTATTGCGGTATATTACAACGTGGCGTTGAAACTTGGCGTTAAAACGCGGCGTCAAAACGGCTCTGTTTGACGAGACGATAGAACTCTGGCTCCTCAGCTGTTTATTCTCACGTCGCAACAACCAATTTTTGGACCACAAGGAACAAATTCTATGCGGTGGCCTTTGGTTGTTGGAGTCATCGTCACTGGCTGCTATCCAAGATGTAGGTTGTAGGCCGCAAGAATCGCCACCTCTACCATATTTCGTGTGGACATATGTACTTAATGTGAATTTTCACTTTTGCCTTTAATCACAGTAATTGGAAATTTATTATTTATTTATTTTTTTAATTAAATTAACTTAGGTAATTGAAACACTTCGAAAACTCACGTCCATATTTAACCAATACAACCAAGACACAATGACTCAATTTGACGTCGTGTGATCGTCACAGCTAAAAATGAAAAATGTCATTGCAGGTTAGGTGCACCGCTGTTTGAGAGTTGTCACGTTGTGTGATCGTCATTGTTTTGCATGTCATTGCCGGGACACCGAAACACAAGGATCACCGTGACACACTTTGACGTTGATTGTATTTTGGAACAACAATGACAGACATGTGTCATTCGTGTGGTAGTCACTGTAACTACATAGACTTCACACGATTACCTTTGTCACGGCAATGACAGGGGTAGGACCTCTTTTGTTGTGACGTCACAGTGTTACGGAAATGACACATTACAAGGACCGTCTAATACTAGCTTGACTATTCGCTTGACTTGATTTTTTCAACAAGCTGTTATTTTAAATTATAAATTTGTAAAACTTACAATTCAGCTTGTAATTTTGTTTTACTATCAATTCATGTTTGACGGATTTAACATATATTGAGATAAAAAAGGAATAGTAACCCTACATCCGATCCAGTCGTGCAATTTATTTATATAAACAAATCACTTTTTTTTTTTATATATACATTAAATAAAATAAAATGACTGGGACTATGAAAATAATAACGAATATTTTTTTTTAGAATGACTATGATGAGTCATCTGTGGACCCTGAAAGCCAATATCGATACCAACAAAATAATACAAAAGATTCACCAAAAGAAAACAAATTCAATGATTCTTTCCAAAAGGAAATGCCATCAATCCACAAGAGGTTAGGAATTGATATACAAGACTCACACGAACGTGATGTATACTCGATTTATGGCGAATACATTGCTCATAGATTACGCACAAGTGCCAGTGAAAGGGACAAATATGAAATTTATGTTGCTCAACACAATATTGATGAAATAATGTTTAAACTATCTCTTGGAAGCTATGCACGTGTACCAGAACCCTTGGCAAATGTTGACAACCTTGCAGGACAACCCAGAATAAACAACGAAGCTGTAGAAGAATATTCAGAGGAATCCACAGTGAAAGATCAGGAAATTTGTAGACCAACAACTTCAACTGACACGAGCAATCTTTCTCGAGATTGCGTTACAGCTCCTGCCCCGCAAAATATATTTGTAGTATTACAGAAACAAGAAGTTCCGAATTCTTGATTAATTCTAGTTTTTTTAATTCGTATTCTTATTATTACACATAAATATTTCGTAAGTTAGTTATACGAAAATAAAATGAAGAACTATGTATGTATGTGTTTTAGTGTTTGAATCCTTAGTCTTAAAACTAACAAATTGGTTAAATTCATATACATACGCAATTTACTGCATACAGTGCTTATCTACCATAGAGTAAATATATTATTATTATTTTAGTGGTAATGGATGGTTTTAATTGTTTTTTTTTAATTTTGCAAATTTCTTTAGAATAAAATAGTATAGTTTGTAGGAAAACATTGGTTATATTCAGGGTAATCCAAATCAGTGTACACACCAACGTACGTGCCTGTCCAATAGAAGAATGAAGAAACAACCGAAAAGAGAAATCATGTACACAAGGTCTAATTAGTACGGATAAATATAATGTCTACAATTTTCTAATATAAACCAATATAATGCAGTGTTTTTCTTTTTAAGTTTGTAGGATTAATAATTTGTTGAGATTATTTTAACACGGCATTCTAAACACGGCGTTAGAGAACGTCAGACAGAGAGCTATCCGCAGCGCGTTTAATATTTGAATCTTGATTTTCATTTTCTCACTAAATGCCAATTAGGTTATTTTTTTCCATTTAAACAATACACTATTAAATGACACAAAATAATTTAATAAAATAAATTTCTACAATAAATTCAAAATGACTTAATTACTAAACACAAAATATGAAAACAAAATTTTTTTTTGGAACGCCGCGTCAAAGTTATCTCAACGCAGCGTAAAATAATCTCTACGCCGCATTAAAAATGCGTTCTGTTTAACGAAGACTTAAAAAAAAACAATTTGTAAATTATCACAATGCGACGTTTTGACGCCGTGTGGAACTTGACGCGGCGTTCAAAACGCGCTCTATGTGACTTGGGATATGTTTGTTTTACTGTATATTACAACGCGGCGTCAAAACGCGCTATGTTTGACTAGGTTTCTACTCCTGTGTAAACGAATACAATAGGTGTAAAGAAAGATAATTTAACTTTAAAAAAGTACACCTTTATCGCTACTTTGTATAATACGATCTTGCAAATATACATAGTACGTAATCTTCTGACCGAATGCTTGTTTAAATTCATTCTTAGAATAATCAATACACTATCATCAGTATCAGGTAAAATGTTTGAAACTCTTGGATATCGTTTAACCAGTTTTAAACGTTTATATAGAGTTTTCAAGCACACAATATGTAAAAGGCAGGGAAAAAATAATAAAGTATAACAACTTGCATTCGAGTAACTTGCT
Organism: Platycheirus rosarum; assembly: GCA_963971375.1. Taxonomy (NCBI): domain Eukaryota; kingdom Metazoa; phylum Arthropoda; class Insecta; order Diptera; family Syrphidae; genus Platycheirus; species Platycheirus rosarum. The sequence continues at coordinate 121,423,841 of OZ020509.1, read as the reverse complement.
AGTGGCTCCTCATGGTACAAGAAAACAAGATAGCGACTTTCGTATTTTACGTCATTAGTGACCCTTGTTGAATAAATTTATTTCCGTTTTAGAAAAAAAACGGAAAAGTAAGTTTTAATTGATGCAGGTTTGGTCCAATGATTGATTAAATATACATTGATTGATTTAATATACATTTTAAGTCCACTAACACTTCGGATTCTTTCCAAAAATGGTAATTTAATTAAGTCAGTTTGAGTCACTGATGACGTCAAATTTCGGGATGGCGCTTTTTTTTAGCAGTATCTTCCAACACGCCCAATTTCGTGGTGAGAAACAAAAGGGAACTGAAAAGAAGAGGTCAATTATTTGACTACTACACTCTCAATCGGCGTCTATTTTTTGACAGTTCAGCACTACTACACTCTCAATCGGCGTCTATTTTTTGACAGTTCAGCACTACTACACTCTCAATCGGCGTCGATTTTTTGACAGTTCTACACCAATACTTATTTGACCAGCTTGTAGGTCTTGTCAAATGAAGGCAGTAGATTTCCCTCTTTATAGTATAGTTACTCTATGTTATCTACTTAAACCTTAACTGCAGTCGAGGGTCCAGGGGACCCACGTTCATAATTTAAATGTCTGTAAAAGGGCTGTGGTTGCCGTAGCTCTTTCTGCTTCTAGATACATTTCTTCAGTGTTGGTGTTCAAGTGTTCAGTCAGTAAGCTGATGAGTGTGTAGTGAGACGGACGCATTTCGCTGGCTGCTTCTTAGGTCAGTATGAGGATACCCTTGGGTCCCCTGGACCCATGACTATAAATACGTAATTTTTTTTTTTATTTTTTTTCAGATATTTGATACATTTTTGGCAAATTAAAGTTAGTAGTATGGCTGAAAATGAAGACAATTTGTTGGAGCAGTGGCTGCACGCTGGTGTGTCAAGCAATGAAGACGAAATTGGCCAAAATTCGAGATATGTGCGCAATAATAGCCCGAACAATTATTCAGAAAATGATTTCTCTGACAGTGAAGAAGACTGTGTTGACAAGTGATCATGACTCAAACTCCGAACTGTCTGAAGACGAAGAAACTCAAGAAGATGAAGTTGAAGATATTGCAGAGTATTCCTCTTGATACTCTTATGGAAAAAACCGATTCAAATGGGCTAAAGAAGCACCGGCAAGAAACGCTCGTGTCAGGAGCCACAACATCATCAGATTGCCTTGTACTACTTCTCGAGCCAGACCTATTGATCCGTACGATCCAAAGGAATCATTCGACAAAATATTTGATGTGGATATCAAAAGTAGAATATTAAAGTGGACAAACATTAAAATGGCAGCGTTCAGAACTAAATACAAATTTAAGGACCGCGCTGAACTAAAAGAGTGCACTGAACAAGAGCTGGATGCGTTTTTGGGACTTTTGATCTACTTCTCTGTATTCAAGTCAAACCATGAAGCCGTTATATCGCTATTTGCTACGGATGGAACATGAGACATTTTCCGATTCGGATCATCTCTTTTCGGATTTACAAAAGATACAACAATGGTAAGCTATGTCCCAAAGAAAAACAAATCTGTCATTCTCGTGTTTTCTATGCACCATGACAATACTGTCGACGAACCTACAAGCAAACCTGAAATTATACTTCACTACAATAGCACAAAAGGTGGTGTGGATTCTGTCGACCAAATGTGCTCAGTTTATACAAGTAGTCGCAGAACTCGTCGTTGGCCAATGCCTATTTGCTTGCGTTGTTCAAAACCAGTTTGTTTTTCATGTCTTTGAATGGGCTCAGTTTGGCCAATGTCAGAATTTTTCAAGAAGTGTATTTTAAGTTTTTGTTTACACAATTTTTAAAAGTAGAGTTTTTTATTGAAGAAAAATGTTTTGTTTGATTCTTAATTTTTTTTTTGATTTAACATATTTTTTTTAAATTACATGTTTTTAGGTTAAGGATTTCTTTGAGACTGACAAAAGTACAAATATGAAATTAAAACTGGAGTTCCTATCGTTAATTTATTTTAAAATTATAATTATTACTGTTAACGTTTGATATTTAATAAAAGAAAATATAAGAAAACGAATACTTTTTTTTAATTATTTAAAAAAAAAATGCTGGGTCCGTTGGACCCACGACTATAGAAGTGTACATAATAATATAATATATAATAAAAAAAACCATACCCACGCCCAATTTCATGGTGAAAAAGAAAAGGAAACTGAAAAGAAGAGGCCACTTATTTGACTACTTCACTCTCAATCGGCGACAATTATTTGACAGTTCAGCACTACTACACTCAATCAGCGTCAATTATTTGACAGTTCAGCAGTACTACACTCTCAATCAGCGTCGTAAATAAAAACGAGTTTCGTTAAAAAAAAAACGACAATCTTAAATCGTAATCGCAACGTAACGATAACAATGGATTTTTAACGATTATCGTAATTTGTAATACGGGCCCAGATCTAGATCATGCATTATTTTGTGTTCAATTCCCATTACCATGGACCTAAGTTGGTTGTCATTTCCATACAATACCTATCTTATAAACATGTTTCGCCCAACACTAACAGCTCAATCAAACCAAGGTCCCTATTATGTATTACGAAACGTTATTAAATTTAACAATACGAAATTATACGAAAGTCGAGACATTCGTGAAACAGATTGAACCAGCAACAGCGGTCGCCATTTATTTAGAACCAATGTATTTGTATGGCTGAAATTAGGTTAGACCAGCACCAGCAACGTCATCAGCGTCTTTAGACCAAAGTCCTAAATTTGCTGTTGCTGTTTCATTGCTACCAACTTTGAGCATTGTATATACATTCTCTATAGTACTCTCATGGTCTTCATTTTTCGTCTGGCCATCTTCCTGGTTGATTCAGAACTTACTCTAAATAGTGGAGACGAGAACCTTTGCCGATATTTTACCAGTATTTAATACACTTTTGTTGTCTGTACTTATTCTATATTAACACCTATTGGAAATTTCAACACGCCTCATTGCGACTTGATTCAGAACTAAAAAATGATGCTTCATGATAGTACTATAGGCAGTGTATATACAATGCTTTGAGCAAGTGAAATTCAGGGGCAAAAGAAAACTTCGTATACTGTTTTATGACACAAAGTGTCAAACAGAAGTAAGAAGACGATGCTGGTGCTGGTAGCAATGTGTTTCAATTTATTTTGCTGGTCAGCGTGCTGTTTGCTGTTGACGGTGCAGGTGCTGTCGCTGGTTCAATCTGTTTCGCGCTATAGAGTCATTAAGTAAAACGAGAAAGATGTGCCATACAAAAAAGAAAAAAAAAAACATTTTATTTTGAAGCGCAACCAACTTCACACCTAATTAGAACTATCAGAAATGTGTTAGTTTTTTGTCTAATCCCATTGAAATGCAACTTGTTTACCCGCATTTTGCGTTTTTAATTAAATTTGTATTCTTTCTAAACCTGTAAAAAAATAAAAAAAAAATATTTTTATATGTATTTCTAATATAAATAATGCTCAAATGAAGTTAAATTTTTCCATCCTTCGATCTTCGATGATTCTTTGAGGAGGCCCATATTAATTTATTTTTTATACCAAGTTTATTTTTAAAGTATTTTAGATTTCGCCTCGCATTGGCTGTTCTACAATCATAAGAGCACACTGTTTTTTTCATAAAAAATCTTGGAGCCATTTCATAGACAAATAAGCTTTTATTTAAAGGTTAAGTGAGTTTAAAAATCTTCTGTAGAATGTCATAATAACCTTAATATATTCTTAATTTGAAGACGATTGGCCTAACCGTTCAGGCTGTGGTCCCATATACATCCGTACAGACAGACAGAATTTGTTCACTAAATCAAATATGTTTCTCTATTATCATAATGGATTGGTTGATTGATTATCTTAATTTTTTAAATCTGCACGAATGTATAACTTGCGTTATAGTATGATAGCGCATTCCCGCATTTTGACGATATCAGTAATCCAAACTGATTAACTTAAATTCCATTTTTGGAAATATAAATAAAACATTAGACAAAACTTAAATCAATTACACTTAAATAGCTTTTCCACGCAATTGTATTTTCAATTAGGGTCACTGATGATGTGGGAAGGCGCTATATTGTTTTTTTTTTGTATCATGGCATTATAGTACCTTTTTATAATAAATATAATATCAATAATAGAAAACGAACGAAGGGGATGAAAGAGTAGGTTGTATGTTATATTTTCAGAAAATTATGAGTTAGAATGAATAAAAGCATTTGCAGGAATAATGAATAATAAAAACGAGTGATAGGTCCAAAAAGTGACACTAGACCATATGGTATTGTATAGTAAGGGAAACAAAAATTAGTGGATTTCCCTTTGATTTTTGGTAAACAAACCAATATTGTGCGTCTTCAATTATTTTTTGGATTTTGCATTTTTCAAGAAATTTTGTTATTTCTGTATTTTCTGTATACTGAAATCAATTACCAATGTTGCCATATTCGGATTTGACTGTTTAAAGTTTTAATGTAAATTAAAAATAAGCTTATTTAACTTATTTAAAACAAAACTTTATTTAAAAATATCAAAAGAAATTACAATCAAAAATAACACTAAAAAGAAAGATCAGCGTGATCGCAGGATGATGCAACGATTGAAGCCCCAGAGAACAGAGAAGAATGTACACTGAGTTTCGTATACTGTTGGAGGACTGTGAGTGTTGGGTAATAGCAGCTGCATTCCTTATCGTGTGCAGTGTGTGAGAGGGATGAATCAAGAAAGCAATAAAAGATCTCGTTGCCGGACATGATGATGATTCGGACGTGACGTGACTTCTGTGTGTCGTTTGTTGACACTATCGATTCTTTATCTATCGTCTTTAGATTTGGGATTTATGTTTATGGTTTCCGTTTGTGATTTGGTGTGTATGGTATTGTATTGTGATATGTTTCATTGCATATTTTCAATTTCTAACGCTAGTTAAATATAAAACTTGTTCCGATTGGTACTATGTTGTTGGTACAATAGTATTTTTGGTACTAGATTTTATTACTAGAATTTAGTACTATCGTAGTTTTGGAACTATATTAAGTACTAGATTTAGTAGTAAATAGTATATTAAGTACTACATTTAGTAGTTAGTAGTGGATTTAGTAATTAGTAGTAGATTTAGTACTAGATTTTTTGACGTGATAAGTGAAGATACTCTAAAGCAATAACATAGGTACAAAACATTGCAAACAATGTGTTTTATTTGTAAAATAAGTAACTAGGTATGTACTTCAACTCAAATTAAATTTTTGCAGACTTAAAAAAATTGATATAATAATTAAACATGGTAACCATTCAAAATTGTACAAAAAACCAAACCAATAATCAAATTTCAGCAAAAATCGTTAAAACGGTACATTTTGTCCTGTTGCCGTATCTATAAAAACCCCTACCAAAGACAGTGTATTTTCAAGGCAGAAATGAAAATTGCTCACACCTCTGTCTAAATTTCTATCTTCCATTCTCTCATTATCAGAAAATGGCAAAGAAATAACACGAAAAAGTCTTGATAATTTGATTCCCTCTGACTGCTAACACTTTATATACATCTTTCATGTTCTGTCTTTTTCTAACATTGCATATGTGTTGAATTCATCTCCCCGACTAAAAGTCTACACTGAGAAATAGCGAGATAGCGAAACAAGATGGCGCTAGGTGAAACACCCATCTTGATAATATAAAATATACAATGCCTTTTCTTGTAATCAATGTAAAGATATAGACCCCGATTGCGGTTCTCGACCATCAATCGAGTAATCGACTCGCCTAATTTTGCTAAATTATATTTATATTTTCAAGAAATTAATAACATTTTTACACCGAGAAGATATCCACACGATGCTGTCGATCAGAAAATTATACATGACAACAGTCGATTGTCAAACTAAAGAATGTCGATCGAAATCGACTTTCACAATACCAAAAACAGCAATCAACGGCCAGTAATCGAAAAAAGTCGAGTATCGATTAATCAACCGACAACCGCAATCGGGCTATAAAGCGCGGAACAGATTGAACCAGCGACAGCACCAGCACCGTCAACAGCAAACAGCACGCTGACCAGCAAAAGAAATTGAAACACATTGCCACCAGCATCGTCTTCTTACTTCTGTTTGACACTTTGTGTCATAAAAAGTATATGAAGTTTTCTTTTGCAGTATGGTGCCCCCAATGGAACAGCAACAGCAAATTTAGGACTTTGGTCTAACGACGCTGGTGACGTTGCTGGTGCTGGTCTAATCTAATTTGAGCCATTGAAATACATTGGTTCTAAATTAATGGCGGCCGCTGTTGCTGGTGCTGTTGCTGTTGCTGGTTTAATCTGTTTCACGCATAAGCTTTGTTCGATGTCCGCACTGGTGTACCTTGAAATCGCAATGAAGTGTTTTATGGCCACTTCCCGTTTACTGTTCACCTACCTTATCGGGTCAAAGAACAAATGGGGTACCTATCAAATGAAAGCTTAGACCATCTACTACAGTAAGAATTTGCTGGTCGGACAAACTTCACAAGGGCCAAACATGCGTCCGACCGCTTTTTTCAATATTAATTTGTCCAAAAAATATTAATATTGACTTAAGAATTTACGCATGTTTGGCCCATGTTAAGTTTGTCCGACTAGTAGATTCTAAATGCAGAAGGTGTAAGCTTTCTTTTGATACCCCATTTGTTTATTGATTCGATCCCAATGTGGTAGACCAGCACGAAAAACACAACCGGAAGTGGCCATTTTACCGCCAAAGGAACAAAAAATAAATTGCACGACTGGATCGCACGTACTTGCTCTTATGTGCGGTCATAGCTTGAAATAAAATTTGAAAAATATTAAAGGAACTTCAAAGATATTCGATTTTTCTGGCTTTTGATTGGTTGAAAAAAGTAAGTAAAATAGTTTTCAGCGGAAAAATTTAAACGCCATTTTATTTCTTTAAAAAAATGTGAAAAAGTGTGATTTTTTTTCAAAATCGTTAGAGCTGTTTTTAAATAAAACGGTTTTTTTAACAACTTTTTTTTTAAAAATTAAAAAAAATAATTCAAGAATACAAACTTAAACAAAAAAATAACGTACATTTAAAAACAAAATTAAAAAAAAATTCATTCAAAATATTGATTTTTCAAAAAAAAAAAAAAAATTTTAATTATTAAAAATACAAAAAAAAAAGTTTTCGAAAAAAATTAATGCAAAATTACTCAAGCTTCCTACATCTTCTTGAATATCAATTTTAATTGTAATCGGATCACCAGTTTCCGAAAAAGGCGAAGAAAAAAAACCGGTCCTATGGGAGGTACCGTTTTAAGCCCACCATATTAAATTTTTGTTCACCAAAATATAATACATACCTACAGTATTACACAGATTTTTTTTATAAAAATTCTTGGAGCCGTTTTCGAGAAATATAAGCTTTTACATAACGGTTATATGATAGGTACCGTTAATTTTTGAGCTAAACAAAAATTGAAAAAAGTCCTCTGTAGAATGTCAAAATAACCTTAAGTTCAAAATTTGAAGACGATTGGTCCAACCATTTAGGCTGCAGTCCAAAATACATCCGAACAGACAGACAGACGGACAGAATTTTGCCAGTAACTCAAATATGTTTCTCTATCATCGTAATGTCATGTTTGATTGTTATCTCAAAATTTTTAATGTGCACGAACGCATAACTTGCATTATAGTACCTATAATCGCAAGTAAAAATCTGTCGGATTAGTAATTTGTTCAGCCAAAAAAGCCCTTTGGTAAAGCGTGATTCATATTTATTTTCCATAAACTTTGTTCAAGAAAGACTGAATTTAAACAAATTAAATTTAAGTGTTTGTTTAAGCTCTAGATATTTTGTGTTATTATTTTGTATTCTTTTTTTTGAGCATTTTGTTGATTTTTTGTACCAAATAAAATTAAAAAAATATTTTTCAATTATCAATTTCAAATGTATGTCCCGGGTTTTGCTCAGAGAAATATCGTCACCGTACTTATACCCTACAAATCTGAATTTCAATTTTACTTTTTCACCCAATTGCCAATTCCATTAAGGAATGCTTCATCTTACGAGGGGACCCGACACCCGACCAGCATTTATATACCTTTTCCTATTTCCCCTTTTTCAAGCAACTACCGACACACTTGAACAAACATGGTATATAAGAACAAAAATAGGGTAGCAAAAACGAGAACACAGGTCACAGCGCATGATTTTTTCACCCCAGTTTTAAACAGAACCCGAATAATAAGAATTTCCTTTTTCATTAAAACATTGTTCGGTCCAACAAACGGTGAAAGAAGCAATTTTTAATTTCTGCACGAATTTTTTGAAAGAAAATGATTAATTAATAACAAGAAATACCAAATGCAAATTACACATGGCATCCCGAACACGAACTGAACTAACCGTAGAAGAAAAATTACACATTATCCAATCATTGAGGACAAAAACATTATCCCGACGGGAACTGCAGGCTCATTACAATATTAACAATACAACAATTAATCGGATTTTGTCATTTGAAGATCGACTTAGGACGACAACCAACTCAAAGATGCGACGCATTCGCCAGGGCAGCAACAGGCTGGTCGACGAAGCCGTTTCCAAATGGTATCGTGCAATGCGTGAAAAAAATGCTTTCGTAAACGGTCCATTATTACGACAACAGGCTGTACGAATTGCGCGTATGATGAATAACCATACATTTGATGCGAACAATGGATGGTTGTGGCGGTGGCAGAAGAAGGAAAATGTAAAATTCAATTCTAATTACGGCCGGCCCCGGGACGCGCTGAAGGCTCGATTGGCATTGTTGTGCGCGAGAGAAGATTCTGCACATACGCATACGAATGAATATGAAATTTCTGAAATTGTATCTCTCCAAAGTGATGCCGATGGCAATGGCAATGGCAAGCAAAATGGGAACGCATCTTCGCAGTCCAACTCAAATCGGGATGACGACAATGCAAGAGGATCTTGTGATATTGATATTAAGGAGGAAATGCTGATGGACCCACAGGAGAACCCATTTGAAGCTGAGGTTGTGTTTGGGACGGAAAGTGACGAGCATGAAGGTTACGATTGCGACAACAGTCGAAATACAAATTCTCTCAAGTATTTGGATGGTGAGCACGAACAAGGAAGGGTAAGTTATTTTTGTATCTGTGTATATTCTTAAAAGCGATATACAGTCACTGGCAAAATTATTTACAATGTAACCTTTTTTCTGCCTCTAACAATTTTATTTCTTACAATTTCACATTCTATAAGCTTATAAGTTAATTTATAAATTTGATTTCCGGCTGCAACCGTATTTTTTATTTCCGCTTCTGAAACAACCCCTGAAATTCTGCAATATGGCGGCTATCCTCCTGGATATTTTTCGAGTTGATTTACCAGGGTAAACAATTCTCCTTTCTTGTTACGACAATCAATATTAAGTGGGTTGCACCTGCAAACGTTGTCTGTTCCTAAAATATTTGTATTTGTATTTTTATTTATAATCTTCTGTACATTAGGAAATAGGAACTAGTCTTTTAAAATTAGTGCAGTCATTAAACATACATAGATAACATGATTATCATAATTTTAATAACAATGAAAAAATCAAGAAAAACACAAAAAGGAAAGAATAAGCAGGTAATATAATGCAAAAGAGATAAATTTGAACAAAATAAACATTAATGAAGACAACAAAAATAGTTCGAAAGTTCCTCAAAAAAATCTCTGTGCTGAATTTTCTTCCTAATATTAATTGGAAGTTTATTCCATAAGCTAACAGCGTAAATTAAAAATTGCTTTCGCGATGATGTGTACAAACTAGGTATAGCACATAAAAGTGCACAAAAGCCACTTTTTCCGAAAACAAAATTGCTTTGCTCTCAATGCTTTCATTGTTTTTGACCACTACTGACAAATACAAAATGCAATTCCACATGTGAAAGGAATGTCAAACTTTGCGACCATTCGCTGTTCGCAATTCGCCTTTCGCTGCTCATGTGTATGCACTTTAGGTATACGAAATTGCAAATCCGATAACACCATTAAGGCTATTGAATAAAAGGGTGTTCAACGCCCAACAATGACAGCAATGACATGGCAGAAATTCCTACCGTGTCAGCGTTGGTACACAGCAATTGCAGTGACAGGCTACGTGTCAACGTGTCCCATCAACAATGACAGGGCTATCACACGGTGTACGCAAATAGTTCCAGCAATGAGACAAAAAAGAGTGTCAGCGCAATGATATTGCAAAACAATGACTATCACCCGACGTGACACTTTTAGGACGGAAAACTACGTCATAGGGTCAGTGTAATGACACATTATAAAGACCGTCTAATACTAGCTTAAGAATGCCAGATTCAGTCGAAAAAATTGAATAAACTGTAGGTTAAATTTCCTCTTTAAAAATGGGCTTGATTATTTTCCTCATTTTTGGATATTTTTTAATTATTTTTATTGCTTGGACCTCCACTGTGGATCCACCACAGGTCAAGTGTCAGAAATTTGTTTTTTACTCAAGCCTGACACACATATCTCGTTATCCAGAAGTCATAGCTGAGAATTTTTATCACTGTGACTGTCAGATAGGCATTAAATTCAGCTACCTAATTATATACCACAAATCTCAGAAAAAGTCCGATCCAATCGTGCAATTTATTTATACAAACAAATATCACTTTTTTTTTTAATATTTATTTTATTTTATTAATATTTATATGTATAATAAAATAAGATGACTGCGAATGATTTTAAATTAATTTATTTTATTTGAAAAAAATCATTTATAGTTTAAAAAAATCTGTACAACTTCTATGAAAATAATAACGATTTTTTTTTAGAATGACTATGATGAGTCATCTGTGGACCCTGAAAGCCAATATCGATACCAACAATATAATTTAAATGATTCACCAAAAGAAAACAGAATCAATGATTCCTTCCAAAAGGAACAGTCATCAATACACAAGAGGTTAGGAATCGATATAAAAGACTCACCCGAACGTGATGTATACTCGATGTATGCTGATTACATCGCTCAAAGATTACGCACATGTGCCAGTGAAAGGGACAAATATGAAATTTATGTTGCTCAACACAATATTGATGAAATAATGTTTAAACTATCTGTTGGATACTATGCACGTGTACCAGAACACTTGGCAAATGTTGATAACCTAGCAGGACACCCCAGAAAAAACAACGAAGTTATACAAGAACATTCAGAGGAATCCATAGCGAAAGATCAGGAAATTTGTAGACCGACAACTTCAACTGACACGAGCAATCCTTCTCGAGATTGCCTTACTGCTCCTGCGCAAAATATATTTCTAGTATTACAGAATAAAGAAGTTCCAAGATAGCTCTCGATTCATTATAAAATAATCATAGTTTTTTAACTATTGATAGTAAAAAAATGCCCATTAATATTTCATTATTTAATTTATACGAAAATAAAATTGAGAACTTTGTCGTGAATTTATATCCTCGTAAATGAAGTGTTAAAATCTATATGGCAATTTATTTCTGCGAACTTTATAAATTTATTTCATGATTTTGCCGTGTAAAGTGAAAAAATGGGCACGACTGGGTCGACGTACTTGCTCTTATGTGCCACATTACATTGAAAGGTAAGATCTTGGAAAAAAACAAATAACATTTTAGTTGAAAGTAACACAGTTTGAACTTATAAAACCTATCAAATCCACAATACTTAACGGTTTTTAGTAAAAATGAAGTACGCCACCATACGTCTTAAATAATAAAGAATTTATGAAAAAAATATTTCGAAAATTGTAGGACCGGTTTTAATAAAATCCTGTTTTTTATTTTTAGTTTTTTTATTTTTTTTTTTTTTTTAAATATTGGTATGCAGTTTTTTAGAGTTTATTAATATACACGTGAATATAAAATTTAAAATAATTTTTTTTGATTAGTTTTAAAAATATTGATTTTGCAAAAAAAAAAATCAAAAATTAATTTTAATTAGAAAAAAAAGTTATTTAAAATTTTGGTACGCAGAATTAATTTGGCTTTCTAAATCTTTTCAAATATAAAATTCGACAGAAATCCATAGAGCCGTTACCGCGAACGCCAAAAATTAAAAAACCCATTATATGAAACGTAATGAAGACTTTTCCCGTATATTTGGCTTTGATCTAATGATAGCCAATACCAACAAAAAAATTCTCAAAAAATTTCATCAAAATCGTTGGAGCCGTTATCGAGAAAAATAAGCCTTTCCTAAACGGTCGTATGGCAAGTACCGTTATTCTTAGCCCCTCATTTTCAATTTCAATTTTCCCTTTGAGGAATGTCAAGAGATACACACATGCCAAATTTGAACGCAATCGCTTAACCCCTTTAGGCTGCAGATCGATATACACCCGTACAGACAGACGGACATTTTTTGTCAATGACTTTTTTTGAATTCTCCGTGATCGTAATGTCATGTTTAATTGTTATCTCAATTTCTTTATATTCAGGAATCCTAAACTTGCCTTATAGCCCCTATAATCGAAGTAAAAATGAACCTCGTAAAAGCATTGTATATACATTTTCTATAGTACTCTCATGGTGGTCATTTTTCGTCTGGCCATTTTCCTGGTTGATTCAGAACTATCTCTAAATAGTGGAGACGAGAACTTTTACCGATATTTTACCAGTATTTAATAAACTTTTGTTGTCTGTACTTATTCTATATTCACACTAATGGGCAATTTCAGCACGCCTCATAGCGACTTGATTCAGAACTAAAAAATGATGCTCCATGATAGTACTATATGCAGTGTATATACAAAGGTAAAAGTGAGGAATGCCTTTTTTGTTTTTGTCTTTTGTGAAAGCTGCAGATGATTTATAGATAATACACGCTAACAAAAGTCTACGTATATCATTCTTGTGCGGGTAGACTCTTGAAATTCTTTTTTATTGCGTCTTGAGATGCTGACTACTTTTTTTTTCTTAAGAGAAGTTTTTGACGTGATAACTTCTTATAAATCGATGACACTCTACACATACGAAATAACATGACTCATGCTGAGAAATATAACGCGTTACGCTTACCGCGATACTGTGGTTTTTTCAACCAAAATCGGTAGCAAACGTATTCTGAGCACCAGGCGAACATGAAAAAGAACAGGCAAATGAAAATTCCTAAAATAATTCCATACAAATCCAAAAAGTACTACAAGAGGAGTAAAAGAAATACAAAATGGGAGGGGTTTTGTTAAAGTAGGAAGTAGATGTAGATAATGGTGTGTGTGTGTGTGGATTTAACGAAAGGGTTTGTGGGTAATTTTTTTGCTGACTTAGGCTCGGTGCACACCTACGTCAGAGCGGTAAGCTTTTGCGTCTTACATTATTAACAAATGCCGCGGTGGCATCTGGCGAGTGTGTGCACCACTCCATTTATTCTGAGTACCATTTGAACATCAGATGTACATAATGTGTGTATGTAAGTATATATGTTGAGTATGTACTCCTAATTCGCCCAACGGATTCTAATGACTTCTACAGGGTAAACATGGTTTAGTCCAATGTTCGTTCCTGTGAATGTTTGGTCCCGCTAGCAATATTTTCGCATTTCACATTTAAACATGTTTTTTTAGGGCGTAGTAACGCGCGCCGCGCACTTCTAGTTAAATATAAAACTGGTGCCGATTGGTACTAGGTTGCTGGTACAATAGTATTTTGGTACTAGATTTATATTGCTTGGGACTAGATTTAGTACTATTGTTTTGGTACTATTTTTAGTACTTAGTAGTGGATTTAGTGATAGAATTTTTTCATGTAAAAAGTGGAATTGTATATGCTGTGAGTTAACTTAACTTGGAGGTCAAGGACTAGGTGCGTTAAATATATGTACAATACCTATATTTGATTTATCAAACACCTTGGATACATCCCTCCTGGGGATAGTTCATAAAAAAACACCTTGGAGATCAACAAGATAGTGTGGAAGAAAGTATATTAACGAAACTTTGGAGTGCTATAACTTATTTAAAAAGGCTTATTTTATAAATCAACTTCATAGGATGTTTTTGAACAAAATTATATTAATTATTATCAGAGATTTTAGCACACTTTATAAATAATTTTGGTAAAAACCACTATTTTAGAAATTGCATACTGTTGGGAGCATACAAGGTTTTGAAGTAAAAGTGATGAAACTTCAAAACGGTGAATGGAATGTGAAAATTGTTTTCCGCAATTTTATGTAAAAAAAATACTCAGCTATAAGTTTGAAGACAATTTTTTCTGTAAACCCTACTGTTTTTGAAATAAAAGCAAAAACGTTTGACCTTTGACCCGCCATAAAAGACCTAGAGTACATGGGAAAGTTGAAAACTTTTCTCAGATTGTAAGCCACATCAATACCAACCTGTAACTAGTTTTTTCCTTTCTTTGACATATATTTGTTTATACTAACTAGTCTATAAGCTGTTATTGACTTGTATTATATACTTACTTATATACATATAGTCATGGTGACTAACTATTTCAATGAGCCCACTTTTGCTGTAAATTCATGAGTCACATGTCAGATGATGCTGTTGATGCTATTACTCATAAGTCATACCTCTTCATTAACTACTTATAAAAGAGCTGTTGATCTTCAAATAATGGCTGAAAAGTGGTCCTGATAGTTGCATTGACTAAGGGCCCCGACATTGTTAATGCGGCACTGTTGTGCCGACGATTTTAATATTCTCAAAAGAAACCTAAGGAATCTACCTATCCTAACTGCTTAGGGGCCTCGTTATTTACTTTTAGCAATCGATGTTAATATATTATTGAACCAATCATTTAACTATTTATGTAGATATTTTTATTTCCATCAAGTGTTTATTTAATTATTTAATTGTAGGTACTACATACATAGTAGTAAGTACCTATACACTTAATTTGCACTTTCGCAGCTAGTAGTAGGTAGTAAATAAATTATTTAATTTTATCCAAACTGCACTAAGCACTTGGCATACAAATTACATAATATATACATATTTATAAGAAAAAAACAAAAAATATCCAATAATTTTGCCGCTGAGGGGACAGTGTTGTTTTTTCTAGCTTGGCCAATATTGGCAATTTCTGTAAGGCTATAAGACTAACCTAGCCAAAGCTACGCTTAAATTAAATCCAAAGTTATAAACATTTAAACTCAATCAGGCGAGGTTATACATCAAATAATTTTTTTTTTTCAATTAAATGCTTTTTTATTTCTTATTTTCGTTTCTAAATTGTATGCGAGGAGGAGAGTGTATTAATCTTGTATGGTCTATTTCGTACTTTCCTCTCCGTTTCCAATTCATACCACTTTTAAAATATATAGCATGGTATATAGACTGCAATTCATATACAATGATATATAGAACATACTGGGTTGGAACACGCGCAATCGCAAATAGGTACCTATAATACTACATATATATCTGATAGTGCTTTTTTGCGGATGTTGAAGTATATAAAACGTTTTTATTTCCCCAATTGAATATATTACATACATAGGTACATACATCTGCTGGCAAGAAAACGTTTGTATACGTTTTTCCAGTATTTTTCAATCTTCCTGTCGAATATATTTTATATTTTAAAATTTTATCTAAACTACCTACTTTTAATGCATTTTATGAAATGCGTAATTAAATTAATAAATGCACAATTTTGTATTTCATCTAATTTTCGTACTTTGATGAAATATATAACTGTATAAGAATTTGGCGGCTTTTAATGCGTCACCACACTAGTGGTGGGCTACAGAGAGAGCGAGAGAGAAGAAATTATTACCAACGCAGATTAATAAATAAATAAAAATTCAAGTATGTATACATAGGTAAGTTAGGTATGTATGTATCTACATAATTATGTTTAACGTAATAGGGGGCCTTATTAAGTAAAATAAAGATTTTTCATATTTTTCGTTTACCAGTGTAAAAATATACTTACAAACAAATAATATTTAGCAACATAAAAATGGTTGAGAACATGTTTTTTCTTATTAATTAATGTGCCTCGTTAAATGGCAATTGAATTCTGTTTAAAAACCAGCAGGCAGCTACCTATACCAATTCTAGTAAATGAATGAGAATTTAGTAGATTGTAGAAAATTGAATGTAGCCGGAAATGCCGGCCATTTACTTCCGTTGGTGAACCTTGAAAGTAGAGCGGGATCCAGCGGAAATTTTTAATGGTGTAGATACCAATTTTTGAATTATCTTTCTTCGTTTTAAAATCGACGTGCGATTGAGGAAATAAAGAGCTGTTAGGTACTGCAAATATCTTTGCGTCGATAAAAAGCTTTTTTTTTTTTATTTTCTACGGATGGTTTTAAATTACGCCCGTAACTCTTCCTTTGTTCCAATGAACCATCTCCGAAACATACCAATACCTTATCACCAGACTTATTTTGTACCAATAACTTATTAACTAAAATATCCTGAGCCCGACGATTACAAATATACGAATCAAATTTTAACCGACAATTTATTTTTTGTGCGTATATACCCTGACTCACTTCAATAAATTTTAACCTATACTTAGTAAAATCATTATTGTAATCTATTAAACATTTTGAAGAAATGTTATTAATTTTTCTATACTCTAACAATTCTTTTTCGTGCCTACCCGCAATTCTTTTTCTTTTTCCTCGACGGGCTCTTTCCTTTCCCATTTGTTGTTAAAATATGGCCGCTTTTAAAACAAAATTTGTTTCAGTCTTTTTGGTTTTGTCCAAAAAGCAAGCGCCCACATAGTTAACAACGCCTGGATCAATACCTAAGAAATACTTATAGCCTGAATAATCCTCCTGCTGTTGTGGTCCCGTTGATTTCCTTGTCTTCTTTGATGCTGGTCCTGCTGGGGTTTTCTTCGTGTATTTGTTCATGGTGATTGAACAATCTACACCGTTCGTCGAAAAGGTCATTCCCAACGATTCACCGTTTCTCGGTTCAATCTGATTTGTTGACTCATCCAGATTTCCATAACGCGAATGCTCCAAATTAAAATACTTCCACCAGTATTTGGGTGTCGACGCTGAGAACTCTGCAGGTTTAACTCCGGTTAATTTTCCTGTTCCATTAAGTAAGCGCTAGGCAGCTGTAGCGAGCGTGTTTTCGGCCATTTTTAAACCATCATAAAGTTAATTCACCATCAAGTAGGGCCACGTAAGAACTTAAAAAAGTTATTTTTAGTTATTCTTTAAATCTCTGAAAAATTACAAGACATTTGAGCATGCGATTTTCTGCTTTTGAATAAAAAAATTTAAAGCGAATTGATTTTTTGAAACAAAATTAGTACCTACTTAATTACAAAAACAAATGAAAACTTTTTTTTTGAATTTTTCAAAAACTATTTGCTTAAATAGATTTATTTAAATACAGTATAAAACACAAGAAGTTTATGGCCTTACAAAAAGGTATATCATAGCATCGTGTGTAATCGTTGTTTTTTTAATTTTTTTTTTTGTTTTAAACTGTATTTCTGTACTTGCACTATTCACCATGTCAGCTGACGGTCTTAGTACTGCTTTACATCCAGCTGACTTGTCTTTTTGTGTATAGTAATGTACAAGCTATCATATAACCAAATTTCATCCTTTCAGCTTTGGCGGTTAATTGAAAACTCATTTTTTACATCTTTGACAGGCTGCTGTGGCCCAGCTGCACCACCATGCTTCATTACAAGGTCAAACTAACCAATTTACAAAAAATTAGATAAAGAATATTGTTTTTACTAGATATATGTTGCAAAAAGCCAAATAACAGCATTTTTTCCAATTTATTTTGAACATTTTTCAAAAGTTATTCCATAAAAAAACAATCTGAGAACATTTTCTACATTTTTAATTACCTAAACATTCAAATTGATGGGCGAATTTATATTTGACTGACTGTAGGTACTTATTGATGTTTTCTTCCATATTGTTAATGTTTGCCAACAAATTAAAATTAAAGAAAATAATTTTGTATTTTAAAGTTTCTCAATAGAAACAAATATTATTTAATATTTTTCAAACGTAATTTCCTTTTCTAGAATTTTCTTTTCAAAGAAAAATCAATAAAACTGCGCATAGCTAACATGAATAAATTTTCCCCAACAGCTAAAATGTTTTGTTTGCATTACATTTTGTCCACCCCTTGACTCTGCAGCTGCCATAACGCCCTAAGCAACCATTTAGTTACTCACGTACACAGTTCCATTCCATAGTGTCCTCGATTAATACATAAGCTCGGTCCCCTTATATACTTCAAACTAACGCCAATCTTTTCCCCTATTTTCTAGAACGCCATGGAATTTTCCGTTGCCAAGCTCTGACTATAAATACGACTGTTGGCTTGCTTGCCAACTCAATTGTATCTTGGTCATACAACTGCTAGTGTCTCTTTTTTTGAAGGAAGGTCTTCAAGTAGTGAACAAAGTATAATATTATAATTAAATTCAAGAAAATGTTTCTGAGAAGTGAAAAAGTTCTACAAAAGTGCATTTTGTTGCTGAGAAATTGCATTCATCACTTACCTGATCCTGGATAGTGGCGTGTTTTTGCTAAAATCTGGCATTGTGAAAAAAATGAAAGTTGACCTCTATCGACACAAAAGGAGATAAGGCGTGAAATTTTCTCTAAAGAAGGGCATATTATTTCCGAAGTATACTGGGAAGGAAAAAAGTATATAAAAAAGAGTATAAAACGCAACAAAAATACAACCAGGTTTGCATAGGAAGGTAAATAGATTCAATCGAAAAAAATCGTCACAAGTGAAAAAATAATTTAACTTCGATAGTTATAAGCGTTTTTTAATTAATTATTAACACAACAAAGATCTTGCTTCCTATGTATGTTTAAATTAATGTTCAAGAAATTTCCTGGACAAAATTTCATCGACCTCATTTTTCTGTTCCACTTCGCAGTGAAAAAAATTATTGTATAATTTCATCATCGAAAAGCATACGTGTTCACCACATTTAAACTATACCGTCATGAAATTTCCTCTTCGCCCTCGATTCGAAGGGCCTTCAAGCATTCCAAAAGCATCTTTAATTAACAAAACTTTCCCAACGAATCGGAGCTTTTTCACTATTCGTCTTATTGAAAGCTTTAATATTTTTCATCTCTACAATTGAAAGTTGCTGTGTTCAACGAAGAACTTCGAAAGTAATAAACAAACTTAAAAAAAAGCTAATCAAATTTAAAAGTTCAACATTAAGCTGCAAATAAATCGATAAACGAAAAAGCTTCAACACAACGAGAGAACCTATCCCCTAGATTTTAAGCTTTGTTTGATAAGTCTTAAACTTTATTTACTGATATACTTACGTATCGGAAAGCTTTCAACTAAAGCTTTCATTTTAGTATATACATAGCTTATTTTACACATCTTATCTATTTTCTACTACAACAACAAAAAATATCATTTATGTATCTCTTAACCAACAAACAAAATTCTTTTCTTTGCAAATTTATAGTTATGCCGAGTTGCCGAATTTGAAAAATAAAAACTAGTGTTATAGTCAGTCAAGTATGATCAGAAATATATATGTATATATATGTATATGCCTTGCTCTCGCACTATGAGCCACTATATACATAGAGACGGAAAAGGGAGCGACTTACAGACAGAGATATATATATAGGCATGTGCGTTTTTTCTGACCCAACTGATTGCGCGACTCCCAAAGGTCCTGAGCCTGACACTGAGAGGCATGTTTTGTAAAATAGTTTCACTCTACTTACCTACAAAACAGGCGTGTGTCCATTTCTTCTTAATACCTACATATTTTGAAACCTACATTCTGCGATGACAAACATAAATTTATCGACGCAATGGATGTTACCGTTATCAGATCAAAATTCAATCTATATTTAACGAAAAACTCATCATAAAATTGAAACAAAATTGTATATTTTTTTCTTTTGAATTGGCAGACACTGCGGTCGCCAAAAAGCTGATTTTTTAAGGAAAATTAACTGAATGAAGTTTTTGTAACGGGATTAAATTGTTGAAGTTTGATAATAACTCAAGCTCTTGCGTTTTGAGCTTTTGACCTACAAAATAAAACTATTTAAAAAATAATCAACAGAAAACGTTATAACGTAATATTTTGTCAAATCAAAAATAATAATTAAACTGTCTCTTTTTCTTAAAAAAAAAATTGATGAAAATCTACAAAAAAAAAATTTTAAATACAAGAAAAGAGCTTAAAAAAACAAGCGAGGAATAAATAAATAACAATTATTAAATCTCAAATGAATTATGTTTTTATGTACATGTGCGCAATACAAAATTTTTATCGTTTATCGATGTAATTTTGGCAGTTGCTGCTTTTCTAAAAAAAAAACAATTTTTAGAATTTGAATCTGCGAGTCCCAGTCCTTGGTTTTGTTGCCCGCAATATAAAGCACGATTTAAGTAGGTATTTTGTATCTAGGATAAGCAATTATCGGCGAACAAAACAATTTTCATCGAACTGTAAGTAAAAATCTATTCAATTGATATTAATAAACAAATTAAATAGTTCATAACTTATTTATTTTAAAAACAACGCATTTTTATACACACATCTCATTTAGAAGACTTAGGTTTGAAGTTTTAATTATAACGTCACATATTTTTATTTCAATCATATAAATGTTTTCATGATCCTAATTACCTAAGTTATTAATTATCTTATGGTATAATTTGATTAAAAATCCCATCACTAAATTATTTTTGACTATAATATATTTTATCTTATAATTTGAATAAATTTAAAAGTAAATTATATATATAATCATATAAAACAAATATCTTTGCGAATGCATTTTTACGTTTATCAGATATATAAGTACCTACATATGCTGTTAATTCTACACAAAATTACATTGCAACAATACAAACTCGCCGTTTTTTAATTCACACAATTTTCGCTTCTTGAAATAACAAACAAATCTCTTAAATATACACAACTTATTGTTTACTTCAAAATTTTAATTAAACGTATTTTCTTGAACCTTTCACCGTCAAAATTTGCCCTGGGAAACATTGACAAAATTTAATTTTTGACCATTTTTCTGCGTATGTATAAATCGAAAATTATTTGACAATCTCACTACAAAACTTTGAAACCCCCCATAAAACAAACATACATATACATATGGTTACAATACAAACAGCGAAATAGAAATAGACACAAGTATTCAAGACAATTATTGTCTCAAAATTATAAAACTTTAATAAGTTAAATTATTTAATCTATAAAAATAAAAGTCAAAAAGCGAAATAACATAAACTGAAAAAAATAATGGTAAATCCTACGACATATTAAATAAGGTTACATTTATTTATCCATGCCAAGATACCAAATACAGTTTTAAGTTAAAATTCAAAACTACAAATCAACGGAAACATTCCACCTTAAAAAAATACTCAATACAGGTGAACCTAATAATATCAAACGAATACAAAACAAAATAATTAAAATATTAATATATATGTATACGCATCTTTAAAATGTAATACGTTAAGATAACATTTTTTTTAAATATGTATGTAGGTAGGCTAAAGACTTGCTAACCAGAAACTACGTCTAACGTCGACAAATAAAATAATACAAAGTATAAAATAAATGCTGACCAAAAACGTCAACACCTTTACCAAATATATATTTTTTGATTAAAGAACAAAAACAAACTTCCTAATAATGTAATTCTCTACGTACAAAACAACAAAGATTTAAGCACGTAACTAGGTACGTAATAAGTACGAATGAAATTCCTAAGTCAATGTATCTCAAACATCTACGAATGTAACTACTATGTAAGTCTAAGAACGAAATAACTAAGTATCTACGTACCTGTTTGCGTATCTACGAATGAAATTACTGATTATTAAGCTACTGATAACGAATACAATCACATCACTATCTAACATAAAAATTACTACGTATTATGTTACAATTTACGTATAAACTGTATACTGTCTACCAATGAAATTATTAAGTATAACAAAACAATTTACATAATATGCATCAGTATAAATTATACTCTGACTAAGTATAACAAAATATCTTATGACTAAGTAACAATACTATAACATTTTATTATATAACATATCTACCAATGAAATTAATAAGTATAACAAAACAATTTACATAATATGCATCAGTATAAATTATACTAAGTATGTTATAACTAAATATCTTATGACTAAGTAACAATAATATAACAGTTTATTACATAACTTATCTACCAATGAAATTAATAAGTATAACAAAACAATTTACATAATATGCATCAGTATAAATTATACTCTGACTAAGTATAAGAAAATATCTTATGACTAAGTAACAATACTATAACAGTTTATTACATAACTTATCTACCAATGAAATTAATAAGTATAACAAAACAATTTACATAATATGCATCAGTATAAATTATACTCTGACTAAGTATAAGAAAATATCTTATCACTAAGTAACAATAATATAACAGTTTATTACATAACTTATCTACAAATGAAATTAATAAGTATAACAAAACAATTAACATAATATGCATCAGTATAAATTATACTCTGACTAAGTATAAGAAAATATCTTATGACTAAGTAACAATACTATAACAGTTTATTACATAACTTATCTACCAATGAAATTAATAAGTATAACAAAACAATTTACATAATATGCATCAGTATAAATTATACTAAGTATATTATAACTAAATATTCTATGACGAAGTAACAATAATATAACAGTTTATTACATAACTTATCTACCAATGAAATTAATAAGTATAACAAAACAATTAACATAATATGCATCAGTATAAATTATACTCTGACTAAGTATAAGAAAATATCTTATGACTAAGTAACAATACTATAACAGTTTATTACATAACTTATCTACCAATGAAATTAATAAGTATAACAAAACAATTAACATAATATGCATCAGTATAAATTATACTCTGACTCTGACTAAGTGTAACAAAATATCTTATGACTAAGTAACAATACTATAACAGTTTATTACATAACTTATCTACCAATGAAATTAATAAGTATAACAAAACAATTAACATAATATGCATCAGTATAAATTATACTCTGACTAAGTATAAGAAAATATCTTATGACTAAGTAACAATACTATAACAGTTTATTACATAACTTATCTACCAATGAAATTAATAAGTATAACAAAACAATTTACATAATATGCATCAGTATAAATTATACTAAGTATATTATAACTAAATATTCTATGACGAAGTAACAATAATATAACAGTTTATTACATAACTTATCTACCAATGAAATTAATAAGTATAACAAAACAATTTACATAATATGCATCAGTATAAATTATACTCTGACTAAGTATAAGAAAATATCTTATGACTAAGTAACAATACTATAACAGTTTATTACATAACTTATCTACCAATGAAATTAATAAGTATAACAAAACAATTTACATAATATGCATCAGTATAAATTATACTCTGACTAAGTATAACAAAATATCTTATGACTAAGTAACAATACTATAACATTTTATTATATAACATATCTACCAATGAAATTAATAAGTATAACAAAACAATTTACATAATATGCATCAGTATAAATTATACTAAGTATATTATAACTAAATATTCTATGACGAAGTAACAATAATATAACAGTTTATTACATAACTTATCTACCAATGAAATTAATAAGTATAACAAAACAATTTACATAATATGCATCAGTATAAATTATACTCTGACTAAGTATAAGAAAATATCTTATGACTAAGTAACAATACTATAACAGTTTATTACATAACTTATCTACCAATGAAATTAATAAGTATAACAAAACAATTAACATAATATGCATCAGTATAAATTATACTCTGACTCGGACTAAGTGTAACAAAATATCTTATGACTAAGTAACAATACTATAACAGTTTATTACATAACTTATCTACCAAAGAAATTAATAAGTATAACAAAACAATTTACATAATATGCATCAGTATAAATTATACTCTGACTAAGTATAACAAAATATCTTATGACTAAGTAACAATACTATAACATTTTATTATATAACATATCTACCAATGAAATTAATAAGTATAACAAAACAATTTACATAATATGCATCAGTATAAATTATACTCTGACTAAGTATAACAAAATATCTTATGACTAAGTAACAATACTATAACAGTTTATTACATAACTTATCTACCAATGAAATTAATAAGTATAACAAAACAATTTACATAATATGCATCAGTATAAATTATACTCTGACTAAGTATAACAAAATATCTTATGACTAAGTAACAATACTATAACAGTTTATTACATAACTTATCTACCAATGAAATTAATAAGTATAACAAAACAATTTACATAATATGCATCAGTATAAATTATACTAAGTATATTATAACTAAATATTCTATGACGAAGTAACAATAATATAACAGTTTATTACATAACTTATCTACCAATGAAATTAATAAGTATAACAAAACAATTTACATAATATGCATCAGTATAAATTATACTCTGACTAAGTATAAGAAAATATCTTATGACTAAGTAACAATACTATAACAGTTTATTACATAACTTATCTACCAATGAAATTAATAAGTATAACAAAACAATTTACATAATATGCATCAGTATAAATTATACTCTGACTAAGTATAAGAAAATATCTTATGACTAAGTAACAATACTATAACAGTTTATTACATAACTTATCTACCAATGAAATTAATAAGTATAACAAAACAATTTACATAATATGCATCAGTATAAATTATACTCTGACTAAGTATAACAAAATATCTTATGACTAAGTAACAATACTATAACAGTTTATTACATAACTTATCTACCAATGAAATTAATAAGTATAACAAAACAATTTACATAATATGCATCAGTATAAATTATACTCTGACTAAGTATAAGAAAATATCTTATGACTAAGTAACAATACTATAACAGTTTATTACATAACTTATCTACCAATGAAATTAATAAGTATAACAAAACAATTTACATAATATGCATCAGTATAAATTATACTAAGTATATTATAACTAAATATTCTATGACGAAGTAACAATAATATAACAGTTTATTACATAACTTATCTACCAATGAAATTAATAAGTATAACAAAACAATTTACATAATATGCATCAGTATAAATTATACTCTGACTAAGTATAAGAAAATATCTTATGACTAAGTAACAATACTATAACAGTTTATTACATAACTTATCTACCAATGAAATTAATAAGTATAACAAAACAATTTACATAATATGCATCAGTATAAATTATACTCTGACTAAGTATAACAAAATATCTTATGACTAAGTAACAATACTATAACATTTTATTATATAACATATCTACCAATGAAATTAATAAGTATAACAAAACAATTTACATAATATGCATCAGTATAAATTATACTAAGTATATTATAACTAAATATTCTATGACGAAGTAACAATAATATAACAGTTTATTACATAACTTATCTACCAATGAAATTAATAAGTATAACAAAACAATTTACATAATATGCATCAGTATAAATTATACTCTGACTAAGTATAACAAAATATCTTATGACTAAGTAACAATACTATAACAGTTTATTACATAACTTATCTACCAATGAAATTAATAAGTATAACAAAACAATTTACATAATATGCATCAGTATAAATTATACTCTGACTAAGTATAAGAAAATATCTTATGACTAAGTAACAATACTATAACAGTTTATTACATAACTTATCTACCAATGAAATTAATAAGTATAACAAAACAATTTACATAATATGCATCAGTATAAATTATACTCTGACTAAGTATAAGAAAATATCTTATCACTAAGTAACAATAATATAACAGTTTATTACATAACTTATCTACCAATGAAATTAATAAGTATAACAAAACAATTTACATAATATGCATCAGTATATATTATACTAAATATGTTATAACTAAATATCTTATGACGAAGTTACAATACTATAACAGTTTATTACATAACTTATCTACCAATGAAATTAATAAGTATAACAAAACAATTTACATAATATGCATCAGTATAAATTATACTCTGACTAAGTATAAGAAAATATCTTATCACTAAGTAACAATAATATAACAGTTTATTACATAACTTATCTACCAATGAAATTAATAAGTATAACAAAACAATTTACATAATATGCATCAGTATAAATTATACTCTGACTAAGTATAAGAAAATATCTTATCACTAAGTAACAATAATATAACAGTTTATTACATAACTTATCTACCAATGAAATTAATAAGTATAACAAAACAATTAACATAATATGCATCAGTATAAATTATACTCTGACTCTGACTAAGTGTAACAAAATATCTTATGACTAAGTAACAATACTATAACAGTTTATTACATAACTTATCTACCAAAGAAATTAATAAGTATAACAAAACGATTTACATAATATGCATCAGTATAAATTATACTCTGACTAAGTATAAGAAAATATCTTATGACTAAGTAACAATACTATAACAGTTTATTACATAACTTATCTACCAATGAAATTAATAAGTATAACAAAACAATTTACATAATATGCATCAGTATAAATTATACTCTGACTAAGTATAACAAAATATCTTATGACTAAGTAACAATTATATAACATTTTATTATATAACATATCTACCAATGAAATTAATAAGTATAACAAAACAATTTACATAATATGCATCAGTATAAATTATACTAAGTATATTATAACTAAATATTCTATGACGAAGTAACAATAATATAACAGTTTATTACATAACTTATCTACCAATGAAATTAATAAGTAAAACAAAACAATTAACATAATATGCATCAGTATAAATTATACTCTGACTAAGTATAACAAAATATCTTATGACTAAGTAACAATACTATAACAGTTTATTACATAACTTATCTACCAATGAAATTAATAAGTATAACAAAACAATTTACATAATATGCATCAATATAAATTATACTCTGACTAAGTACAAGAAAATATCTTATGACTAAGTAACAATACTATAACAGTTTATTACATAACTTATCTACCAATGAAATTAATAAGTATAACAAAACAATTTACATAATATGCATCAGTATAAATTATACTCTGACTAAGTATGTTATAACTAAATATTCTATGACGAAGTAACAATAATATAACAGTTTATTACATTACTTATCTACCAATGAAATAAATAAGTATAACAAAACAATTTACATAATATGCATCAGTATAAATTATACTATGACTAAGAATGGTATAACTAAATATCTTATGACGAAGTAACAATAATATAACAGTTTATTACATAACTTATCTACCAATGAAATTAATAAGTATAACAAAACAATTTACATAATATGCATCAGTATAAATTATACTCTGACTAAGTATAAGAAAATATCTTATGACTAAGTAACAATACTATAACAGTTTATTACATAACTTATCTACCAATGAAATTAATAAGTATAACAAAACAATTTACATAATATGCATCAGTATAAATTATACTCTGACTAAGTATAACAAAATATCTTATGACTAAGTAACAATTATATAACATTTTATTATATAACATATCTACCAATGAAATTAATAAGTATAACAAAACAATTTACATAATATGCATCAGTATAAATTATACTAAGTATATTATAACTAAATATTCTATGACGAAGTAACAATAATATAACAGTTTATTACATAACTTATCTACCAATGAAATTAATAAGTATAACAAAACAATTAACATAATATGCATCAGTATAAATTATACTCTGACTAAGTATAACAAAATATCTTATGACTAAGTAACAATACTATAACAGTTTATTACATAACTTATCTACCAATGAAATTAATAAGTATAACAAAACAATTTACATAATATGCATCAATATAAATTATACTCTGACTAAGTACAAGAAAATATCTTATGACTAAGTAACAATACTATAACAGTTTATTACATAACTTATCTACCAATGAAATTAATAAGTATAACAAAACAATTTACATAATATGCATCAGTATAAATTATACTCTGACTAAGTATAACAAAATATCTTATGACTAAGTAACAATACTATAACATTTTATTATATAACATATCTACCAATGAAATTAATAAGTATAACAAAACAATTTACATAATATGCATCAGTATAAATTATACTAAGTATATTATAACTAAATATTCTATGACGAAGTAACAATAATATAACAGTTTATTACATAACTTATCTACCAATGAAATTAATAAGTATAACAAAACAATTTACATAATATGCATCAGTATAAATTATACTCTGACTAAGTATAACAAAATATCTTATGACTAAGTAACAATACTATAACAGTTTATTACATAACTTATCTACCAATGAAATTAATAAGTATAACAAAACAATTTACATAATATGCATCAGTATAAATTATACTCTGACTAAGTATAAGAAAATATCTTATGACTAAGTAACAATACTATAACAGTTTATTACATAACTTATCTACCAATGAAATTAATAAGTATAACAAAACAATTTACATAATATGCATCAGTATAAATTATACTCTGACTAAGTATAAGAAAATATCTTATCACTAAGTAACAATAATATAACAGTTTATTACATAACTTATCTACCAATGAAATTAATAAGTATAACAAAACAATTTACATAATATGCATCAGTATATATTATACTAAATATGTTATAACTAAATATCTTATGACGAAGTTACAATACTATAACAGTTTATTACATAACTTATCTACCAATGAAATTAATAAGTATAACAAAACAATTTACATAATATGCATCAGTATAAATTATACTCTGACTAAGTATAAGAAAATATCTTATCACTAAGTAACAATAATATAACAGTTTATTACATAACTTATCTACCAATGAAATTAATAAGTATAACAAAACAATTTACATAATATGCATCAGTATAAATTATACTCTGACTAAGTATAAGAAAATATCTTATCACTAAGTAACAATAATATAACAGTTTATTACATAACTTATCTACCAATGAAATTAATAAGTATAACAAAACAATTAACATAATATGCATCAGTATAAATTATACTCTGACTCTGACTAAGTGTAACAAAATATCTTATGACTAAGTAACAATACTATAACAGTTTATTACATAACTTATCTACCAAAGAAATTAATAAGTATAACAAAACGATTTACATAATATGCATCAGTATAAATTATACTCTGACTAAGTATAAGAAAATATCTTATGACTAAGTAACAATACTATAACAGTTTATTACATAACTTATCTACCAATGAAATTAATAAGTATAACAAAACAATTTACATAATATGCATCAGTATAAATTATACTCTGACTAAGTATAACAAAATATCTTATGACTAAGTAACAATTATATAACATTTTATTATATAACATATCTACCAATGAAATTAATAAGTATAACAAAACAATTTACATAATATGCATCAGTATAAATTATACTAAGTATATTATAACTAAATATTCTATGACGAAGTAACAATAATATAACAGTTTATTACATAACTTATCTACCAATGAAATTAATAAGTAAAACAAAACAATTAACATAATATGCATCAGTATAAATTATACTCTGACTAAGTATAACAAAATATCTTATGACTAAGTAACAATACTATAACAGTTTATTACATAACTTATCTACCAATGAAATTAATAAGTATAACAAAACAATTTACATAATATGCATCAATATAAATTATACTCTGACTAAGTACAAGAAAATATCTTATGACTAAGTAACAATACTATAACAGTTTATTACATAACTTATCTACCAATGAAATTAATAAGTATAACAAAACAATTTACATAATATGCATCAGTATAAATTATACTCTGACTAAGTATGTTATAACTAAATATTCTATGACGAAGTAACAATAATATAACAGTTTATTACATTACTTATCTACCAATGAAATAAATAAGTATAACAAAACAATTTACATAATATGCATCAGTATAAATTATACTATGACTAAGAATGGTATAACTAAATATCTTATGACGAAGTAACAATAATATAACAGTTTATTACATAACTTATCTACCAATGAAATTAATAAGTATAACAAAACAATTTACATAATATGCATCAGTATAAATTATACTCTGACTAAGTATAAGAAAATATCTTATGACTAAGTAACAATACTATAACAGTTTATTACATAACTTATCTACCAATGAAATTAATAAGTATAACAAAACAATTTACATAATATGCATCAGTATAAATTATACTCTGACTAAGTATAACAAAATATCTTATGACTAAGTAACAATTATATAACATTTTATTATATAACATATCTACCAATGAAATTAATAAGTATAACAAAACAATTTACATAATATGCATCAGTATAAATTATACTAAGTATATTATAACTAAATATTCTATGACGAAGTAACAATAATATAACAGTTTATTACATAACTTATCTACCAATGAAATTAATAAGTATAACAAAACAATTAACATAATATGCATCAGTATAAATTATACTCTGACTAAGTATAACAAAATATCTTATGACTAAGTAACAATACTATAACAGTTTATTACATAACTTATCTACCAATGAAATTAATAAGTATAACAAAACAATTTACATAATATGCATCAATATAAATTATACTCTGACTAAGTACAAGAAAATATCTTATGACTAAGTAACAATACTATAACAGTTTATTACATAACTTATCTACCAATGAAATTAATAAGTATAACAAAACAATTTACATAATATGCATCAGTATAAATTATACTCTGACTAAGTATAAGAAAATATCTTATGACTAAGTAACAATACTATAACAGTTTATTACATAACTTATCTACCAATGAAATTAATAAGTATAACAAAACAATTAACATAATATGCATCAGTATAAATTATACTCTGACTAAGTATAAGAAAATATCTTATCACTAAGTAACAATAATATAACAGTTTATTACATAACTTATCTACCAATGAAATTAATAAGTATAACAAAACAATTTACATAATATGCATCAGTATATATTATACTAAGTATGTTATAACTAAATATCTTATGACGAAGTAACAATACTATAACAGTTTATTACATAACTTATCTACCAATGAAATTAATAAGTATAACAAAACAATTAACATAATATGCATCAGTATAAATTATACTCTGACTCTGACTAAGTGTAACAAAATATCTTATGACTAAGTAACAATACTATAACAGTTTATTACATAACTTATCTACCAATGAAATTAATAAGTATAACAAAACAATTAACATAATATGCATCAGTATAAATTATACTCTGACTAAGTATAACAAAATATCTTATGACTAAGTAACAATACTATAACAGTTTATTACATAACTTATCTACCAATGAAATTAATAAGTATAACAAAACAATTTACATAATATGCATCAGTATAAATTATACTCTTACTAAGTATAAGAAAATATCTTATGACTTAGTAACAATACTATAACAGTTTATTACATAACTTATCTACCAATGAAATTAATAAGTATAACAAAACAATTTACATAATATGCATCAGTATAAATTATACTCTGACTAAGTATAAGAAAATATCTTATGACTAAGTAACAATACTATAACAGTTTATTACATAACTTATCTACCAATGAAATTAATAAGTATAACAAAACAATTTACATTATATGCATCAGTATAAATTATACTCTGACTAAGTATAAGAAAATATCTTATCACTAAGTAACAATAATATAACAGTTTATTACATAACTTATCTACCAATGAAATTAATAAGTATAACAAAACAATTTACATAATATGCATCAGTATATATTATACTAAGTATGTTATAACTAAATATCTTATGACGAAGTAACAATACTATAACAGTTTATTACATAACTTATCTACCAATGAAATTAATAAGTATAACAAAACAATTAACATAATATGCATCAGTATAAATTATACTCTGACTCTGACTAAGTGTAACAAAATATCTTATGACTAAGTAACAATACTATAACAGTTTATTACATAACTTATCTACCAAAGAAATTAATAAGTATAACAAAACGATTTACATAATATGCATCAGTATAAATTTTACTCTAAGTATAACAAAATATCTTATGACTAAGTAACAATACTATAACAGTTTATTACATAACTTATCTACCAATGAAATTAATAAGTATAACAAAACAATTTACATAATATGCATCAGTATAAATTATACTCTGACTAAGTATGTTATAACTAAATATTCTATGACGAAGTAACAATAATATAACAGTTTATTACATTACTTATCTACCAATGAAATAAATAAGTATAACAAAACAATTTACATAATATGCATCAGTATAAATTATACTATGACTAAGAATGGTATAACTAAATATCTTATGACGAAGTAACAATAATATAACAGTTTATTACATAACTTATCTACCAATGAAATTAATAAGTATAACAAAACAATTTACATAATATGCATCAGTATAAATTATACTCTGACTAAGTATAAGAAAATATCTTATGACTAAGTAACAATACTATAACAGTTTATTACATAACTTATCTACCAATGAAATTAATAAGTATAACAAAACAATTTACATAATATGCATCAGTATAAATTATACTCTGACTAAGTATAACAAAATATCTTATGACTAAGTAACAATACTATAACATTTTATTATATAACATATCTACCAATGAAATTAATAAGTATAACAAAACAATTTACATAATATGCATCAGTATAAATTATACTAAGTATATTATAACTAAATATTCTATGACGAAGTAACAATAATATAACAGTTTATTACATAACTTATCTACCAATGAAATTAATAAGTATAACAAAACAATTAACATAATATGCATCAGTATAAATTATACTCTGACTAAGTATAACAAAATATCTTATGACTAAGTAACAATACTATAACAGTTTATTACATAACTTATCTACCAATGAAATTAATAAGTATAACAAAACAATTTACATAATATGCATCAATATAAATTATACTCTGACTAAGTACAAGAAAATATCTTATGACTAAGTAACAATACTATAACAGTTTATTACATAACTTATGTACCAATGAAATTAATAAGTATAACAAAACAATTTACATAATATGCATCAGTATAAATTATACTCTGACTAAGTATAACAAAATATCTTATGACTAAGTAACAATACTATAACATTTTATTATATAACATATCTACCAATGAAATTAATAAGTATAACAAAACAATTTACATAATATGCATCAGTATAAATTATACTAAGTATATTATAACTAAATATTCTATGACGAAGTAACAATAATATAACAGTTTATTACATAACTTATCTACCAATGAAATTAATAAGTATAACAAAACAATTAACATAATATGCATCAGTATAAATTATACTCTGACTAAGTATAACAAAATATCTTATGACTAAGTAACAATGCTATAACAGTTTATTACATAACTTATCTACCAATGAAATTAATAAGTATAACAAAACAATTTACATAATATGCATCAGTATAAATTATACTCTGACTAAGTATAAGAAAATATCTTATGACTAAGTAACAATACTATAACAGTTTATTACATAACTTATCTACCACTGAAATTAATAAGTATAACAAAACAATTTACATAATATGCATCAGTATAAATTATACTCTGACTAAGTATAAGAAAATATCTTATCACTAAGTAACAATACTATAACAGTTTATTACATAACTTATCTACCAATGAAATTAATAAGTATAACAAAACAATTTACATAATATGCATCAGTATAAATTATACTAAGTATATTATAACTAAATATTCTATGACGAAGTAACAATAATATAACAGTTTATTACATAACTTATCTACCAATGAAATTAATAAGTATAACAAAACAATTAACATAATATGCATCAGTATAAATTATACTCTGACTAAGTATAACAAAATATCTTATGACTAAGTAACAATACTATAACAGTTTATTACATAACTTATCTACCAATGAAATTAATAAGTATAACAAAACAATTTACATAATATGCATCAGTATAAATTATACTCTGACTAAGTATAACAAAATATCTTATGACTAAGTAACAATAATATAACAGTTAAATACACAACTTATCAACCAATGAAATTAATAAGTATAACAAAACAATTTACATAATATGGATCAGTATAAATTATACTCTGACTAAGTATAAGAAAATATCTTATGACTAAGTAACAATACTATAACAGTTTATTACATAACTTATCTACCAATTAAATTAATAAGTATAACAAAACAATTTACATAATATGGATCAGTATAAATTATACTCTGACTAAGTATAAGAAAATATCTTATGACTAAGTAACAATACTATAACAGTTTATTACATAACTTATCTACCAATGAAATAAATAAGTATAACAAAACAATTAACATAATATGCATCAGTATAAATTATACTCTGACTAAGTATAACAAAATATCTTATGACTAAGTAACAATAATATAACAGTTAAATACACAACTTATCAACCAATGAAATTAATAAGTATAACAAAACAATTTACATAATATGGATCAGTATAAATTATACTCTGACTAAGTATAAGAAAATATCTTATGACTAAGTAACAATACTATAACAGTTTATTACATAACTTATCTACCAATTAAATTAATAAGTATAACAAAACAATTTACATAATATGCATCAGTATAAATTATACTATGACTAAGTATAACAAAATATCTTATGACTAAGTAACAATACTATAACATTTTATTATATAACATATCTACCAATGAAATTAATAAGAATAACAAAACAATTTACGTAATATGCATCAGTATAAATTATACTAAGTATATTATAACTAAATATTCTATGACGAATTAACAATAATATAACAGTTTATTACATAACTTATCTACCAATGAAATTAATAAGTATAACAAAACAATTTACATAATATGCATCAGTATAAATTATACTCTGACTAAGTATAAGAAAATATCTTATGACTAAGTAACAATACTATAACAGTTTATTACATAACTTATCTACCACTGAAATTAATAAGTATAACAAAACAATTTACATAATATGCATCAGTATAAATTATACTCTGACTAAGTATAAGAAAATATCTTATCACTAAGTAACAATACTATAACAGTTTATTACATAACTTATCTACCAATGAAATTAATAAGTATAACAAAACAATTTACATAATATGCATCAGTATAAATTATACTCTGACTAAGTATAGGAAAATATCTTATGACTAAGTAACAATACTATAACAGTTTATTACATAACTTATCTACCAATGAAATTAATAAGTATAACAAAACAATTTACATAATATGCATCAGTATAAATTATACTAAGTATATTATAACTAAATATTCTATGACGAAGTAACAATAATATAACAGTTTATTACATAACTTATCTACCAATGAAATTAATAAGTATAACAAAACAATTAACATAATATGCATCAGTATTAATTATACTCTGACTAAGTATAACAAAATATCTTATGACTAAGTAACAATACTATAACAGTTTATTACATAACTTATCTACCAATGAAATTAATAAGTATAACAAAACAATTTACATAATATGCATCAGTAAAAATTATACTCTGACTAAGTATAACAAAATATCTTATGACTAAGTAACAATACTATAACAGTTTATTACATAACTTATCTACCAATGAAATTAATAAGTATAACAAAACAATTTACATAATATGCATCAGTATAAATTATACTCTGACTAAGTATAACAAAATATCTTATGACTAAGTAACAATACTATAACATTTTATTATATAACATATCTACCAATGAAATTAATAAGTATAACAAAACAATTTACATAATATGCATCAGTATAAATTATACTAAGTATATTATAACTAAATATTCTATGACGAAGTAACAATAATATAACAGTTTATTACATAACTTATCTACCAATGAAATTAATAAGTATAACAAAACAATTAACATAATATGCATCAGTATAAATTATACTCTGACTAAGTATAACAAAATATCTTATGACTAAGTAACAATACTATAACAGTTTATTACATAACTTATCTACCAATGAAATTAATAAGTATAACAAAACAATTTACATAATATGCATCAGTATAAATTATACTCTGACTAAGTATAAGAAAATATCTTATGACTAAGTAACAATACTATAACAGTTTATTACATAACTTATCTACCAATGAAATTAATAAGTATAACAAAACAATTTACATAATATGCATCAGTATAAATTATACTCTGACTAAGTATAACAAAATATCTTATGACTAAGTAACAATACTATAACATTTTATTATATAACATATCTACCAATGAAATTAATAAGTATAACAAAACAATTTACATAATATGCATCAGTATAAATTATACTAAGTATGTTATAACTAAATATCTTATGACTAAGTAACAATAATATAACAGTTTATTACGTAACTTATCTACCAATGAAATTAATAAGTATAACAAAACAATTA
Source organism: Platycheirus rosarum (assembly GCA_963971375.1). NCBI lineage: Eukaryota > Metazoa > Arthropoda > Insecta > Diptera > Syrphidae > Platycheirus > Platycheirus rosarum. Next base: position 121,387,036 of record OZ020509.1, on the reverse strand, counting down.
ACATAATATGCATCAGTATAAATTATACTCTGACTAAGTATAACAAAATATCTTATGACTAAGTAACAATACTATAACAGTTTATTACATAACTTATCTACCAATGAAATTAATAAGTATAACAAAACAATTTACATAATATGCATCAGTATAAATTATACTCTGACTAAGTATAAGAAAATATCTTATGACTAAGTAACAATACTATAACAGTTTATTACATAACTTATCTACCAATGAAATTAATAAGTATAACAAAACAATTTACATAATATGCATCAGTATAAATTATACTCTGACTAAGTATAACAAAATATCTTATGACTAAGTAACAATACTATAACATTTTATTATATAACATATCTACCAATGAAATTAATAAGTATAACAAAACAATTTACATAATATGCATCAGTATAAATTATACTAAGTATGTTATAACTAAATATCTTATGACTAAGTAACAATAATATAACAGTTTATTACGTAACTTATCTACCAATGAAATTAATAAGTATAACAAAACAATTAACATAATATGCATCAGTATAAATTATACTCTGACTAAGTATAACAAAATATCTTATGACTAAGTAACAATACTATAACAGTTTATTACATAACTTATCTACCAATGAAATTAATAAGTATAACAAAACAATTTACATAATATGCATCAGTATAAATTATACTCTGACTAAGTATAAGAAAATATCTTATGACTAAGTAACAATACTATAACAGTTTATTACATAACTTATCTACCAATGAAATTAATAAGTATAACAACAATTTACATAATATGCATCAGTATAAATTATACTAAGTATGTTATAACTAAATATCTTATGACTAAGTAACAATAATATAACAGTTTATTACATAACTTATCTACCAATGAAATTAATAAGTATAACAAAACAATTTACATAATATGCATCAGTATAAATTATACTCTGACTAAGTATAAGAAAATATCTTATGACTAAGTAACAATACTATAACAGTTTATTACATAACTTATCTACCAATGAAATTAATAAGTATAACAAAACAATTTACATAATATGCATCAGTATAAATTATACTCTGACTAAGTATAACAAAATATCTTATGACTAAGTAACAATACTATAACATTTTATTATATAACATATCTACCAATGAAATTAATAAGTATAACAAAACAATTTACATAATATGCATCAGTATAAATTATACTAAGTATGTTATAACTAAATATCTTATGACTAAGTAACAATAATATAACAGTTTATTACGTAACTTATCTACCAATGAAATTAATAAGTATAACAAAACAATTAACATAATATGCATCAGTATAAATTATACTCTGACTAAGTATAACAAAATATCTTATGACTAAGTAACAATACTATAACAGTTTATTACATAACTTATCTACCAATGAAATTAATAAGTATAACAAAACAATTTACATAATATGCATCAGTATAAATTATACTCTGACTAAGTATAAGAAAATATCTTATGACTAAGTAACAATACTATAACAGTTTATTACATAACTTATCTACCAATGAAATTAATAAGTATAACAAAACAATTTACATAATATGCATCAGTATAAATTATACTAAGTATGTTATAACTAAATATCTTATGACTAAGTAACAATAATATAACAGTTTATTACATAACTTATCTACCAATGAAATTAATAAGTATAACAAAACAATTTACATAATATGCATCAGTATAAATTATACTCTGACTAAGTATAAGAAAATATCTTATGACTAAGTAACAATACTATAACAGTTTATTACATAACTTATCTACCAATGAAATTAATAAGTATAACAAAACAATTTACATAATATGCATCAGTATAAATTATACTCTGACTAAGTATAACAAAATATCTTATGACTAAGTAACAATACTATAACATTTTATTATATAACATATCTACCAATGAAATTAATAAGTATAACAAAACAATTTACATAATATGCATCAGTATAAATTATACTAAGTATATTATAACTAAATATTCTATGACGAAGTAACAATAATATAACAGTTTATTACATAACTTATCTACCAATGAAATTAATAAGTATAACAAAACAATTAACATAATATGCATCAGTATTAATTATACTCTGACTAAGTATAACAAAATATCTTATGACTAAGTAACAATACTATAACAGTTTATTACATAACTTATCTACCAATGAAATTAATAAGTATAACAAAACAATTTACATAATATGCATCAGTAAAAATTATACTCTGACTAAGTATAACAAAATATCTTATGACTAAGTAACAATACTATAACAGTTTATTACATAACTTATCTACCAATGAAATTAATAAGTATAACAAAACAATTTACATAATATGCATCAGTATAAATTATACTCTGACTAAGTATAACAAAATATCTTATGACTAAGTAACAATACTATAACATTTTATTATATAACATATCTACCAATGAAATTAATAAGTATAACAAAACAATTTACATAATATGCATCAGTATAAATTATACTAAGTATATTATAACTAAATATTCTATGACGAAGTAACAATAATATAACAGTTTATTACATAACTTATCTACCAATGAAATTAATAAGTATAACAAAACAATTAACATAATATGCATCAGTATAAATTATACTCTGACTAAGTATAACAAAATATCTTATGACTAAGTAACAATACTATAACAGTTTATTACATAACTTATCTACCAATGAAATTAATAAGTATAACAAAACAATTTACATAATATGCATCAGTATAAATTATACTCTGACTAAGTATAAGAAAATATCTTATGACTAAGTAACAATACTATAACAGTTTATTACATAACTTATCTACCAATGAAATTAATAAGTATAACAAAACAATTTACATAATATGCATCAGTATAAATTATACTCTGACTAAGTATAACAAAATATCTTATGACTAAGTAACAATACTATAACATTTTATTATATAACATATCTACCAATGAAATTAATAAGTATAACAAAACAATTTACATAATATGCATCAGTATAAATTATACTAAGTATGTTATAACTAAATATCTTATGACTAAGTAACAATAATATAACAGTTTATTACGTAACTTATCTACCAATGAAATTAATAAGTATAACAAAACAATTAACATAATATGCATCAGTATAAATTATACTCTGACTAAGTATAACAAAATATCTTATGACTAAGTAACAATACTATAACAGTTTATTACATAACTTATCTACCAATGAAATTAATAAGTATAACAAAACAATTTACATAATATGCATCAGTATAAATTATACTCTGACTAAGTATAAGAAAATATCTTATGACTAAGTAACAATACTATAACAGTTTATTACATAACTTATCTACCAATGAAATTAATAAGTATAACAAAACAATTTACATAATATGCATCAGTATAAATTATACTCTGACTAAGTATAACAAAATATCTTATGACTAAGTAACAATACTATAACATTTTATTATATAACATATCTACCAATGAAATTAATAAGTATAACAAAACAATTTACATAATATGCATCAGTATAAATTATACTAAGTATGTTATAACTAAATATCTTATGACTAAGTAACAATAATATAACAGTTTATTACGTAACTTATCTACCAATGAAATTAATAAGTATAACAAAACAATTAACATAATATGCATCAGTATAAATTATACTCTGACTAAGTATAACAAAATATCTTATGACTAAGTAACAATACTATAACAGTTTATTACATAACTTATCTACCAATGAAATTAATAAGTATAACAAAACAATTTACATAATATGCATCAGTATAAATTATACTCTGACTAAGTATAAGAAAATATCTTATGACTAAGTAACAATACTATAACAGTTTATTACATAACTTATCTACCAATGAAATTAATAAGTATAACAACAATTTACATAATATGCATCAGTATAAATTATACTAAGTATGTTATAACTAAATATCTTATGACTAAGTAACAATAATATAACAGTTTATTACATAACTTATCTACCAATGAAATTAATAAGTATAACAAAACAATTTACATAATATGCATCAGTATAAATTATACTCTGACTAAGTATAAGAAAATATCTTATGACTAAGTAACAATACTATAACAGTTTATTACATAACTTATCTACCAATGAAATTAATAAGTATAACAAAACAATTTACATAATATGCATCAGTATAAATTATACTCTGACTAAGTATAACAAAATATCTTATGACTAAGTAACAATACTATAACATTTTATTATATAACATATCTACCAATGAAATTAATAAGTATAACAAAACAATTTACATAATATGCATCAGTATAAATTATACTAAGTATGTTATAACTAAATATCTTATGACTAAGTAACAATAATATAACAGTTTATTACGTAACTTATCTACCAATGAAATTAATAAGTATAACAAAACAATTAACATAATATGCATCAGTATAAATTATACTCTGACTAAGTATAACAAAATATCTTATGACTAAGTAACAATACTATAACAGTTTATTACATAACTTATCTACCAATGAAATTAATAAGTATAACAAAACAATTTACATAATATGCATCAGTATAAATTATACTCTGACTAAGTATAAGAAAATATCTTATGACTAAGTAACAATACTATAACAGTTTATTACATAACTTATCTACCAATGAAATTAATAAGTATAACAAAACAATTTACATAATATGCATCAGTATAAATTATACTAAGTATGTTATAACTAAATATCTTATGACTAAGTAACAATAATATAACAGTTTATTACATAACTTATCTACCAATGAAATTAATAAGTATAACAAAACAATTTACATAATATGCATCAGTATAAATTATACTCTGACTAAGTATAAGAAAATATCTTATGACTAAGTAACAATACTATAACAGTTTATTACATAACTTATCTACCAATGAAATTAATAAGTATAACAAAACAATTTACATAATATGCATCAGTATAAATTATACTCTGACTAAGTATAACAAAATATCTTATGACTAAGTAACAATACTATAACATTTTATTATATAACATATCTACCAATGAAATTAATAAGTATAACAAAACAATTTACATAATATGCATCAGTATAAATTATACTAAGTATATTATAACTAAATATTCTATGACGAAGTAACAATAATATAACAGTTTATTACATAACTTATCTACCAATGAAATTAATAAGTATAACAAAACAATTAACATAATATGCATCAGTATAAATTATACTCTGACTAAGTATAACAAAATATCTTATGACTAAGTAACAATACTATAACAGTTTATTACATAACTTATCTACCAATGAAATTAATAAGTATAACAAAACAATTTACATAATATGCATCAGTATAAATTATACTCTGACTAAGTATAAGAAAATATCTTATGACTAAGTAACAATACTATAACAGTTTATTACATAACTTATCTACCAATGAAATTAATAAGTATAACAAAACAATTAACATAATATGCATCAGTATAAATTATACTCTGACTAAGTATAAGAAAATATCTTATGACTAAGTAACAATACTATAACAGTTTATTACATAACTTATCTACCAATGAAATTAATAAGTATAACAAAACAATTTACATAATATGCATCAGTATAAATTATACTCTGACTAAGTATAACAAAATATCTTATGACTAAGTAACAATACTATAACATTTTATTATATAACATATCTACCAATGAAATTAATAAGTATAACAAAACAATTTACATAATATGCATCAGTATAAATTATACTAAGTATGTTATAACTAAATATCTTATGACTAAGTAACAATAATATAACAGTTTATTACGTAACTTATCTACCAATGAAATTAATAAGTATAACAAAACAATTAACATAATATGCATCAGTATAAATTATACTCTGACTAAGTATAACAAAATATCTTATGACTAAGTAACAATACTATAACAGTTTATTACATAACTTATCTACCAATGAAATTAATAAGTATAACAAAACAATTTACATAATATGCATCAGTATAAATTATACTCTGACTAAGTATAAGAAAATATCTTATAACTAAGTAACAATACTATAACAGTTTATTACATAACTTATCTACCAATGAAATTAATAAGTATAACAAAACAATTTACATAATATGCATCAGTATAAATTATACTAAGTATGTTATAACTAAATATCTTATGACTAAGTAACAATAATATAACAGTTTATTACATAACTTATCTACCAATGAAATTAATAAGTATAACAAAACAATTAACATAATATGCATCAGTATAAATTATACTCTGACTAAGTATAAGAAAATATCTTATGACTAAGTAACAATACTATAACAGTTTATTACATAACTTATCTACCAATGAAATTAATAAGTATAACAAAACAATTTACATAATATGCATCAGTATAAATTATACTCTGACTAAGTATAACAAAATATCTTATGACTAAGTAACAATACTATAACATTTTATTATATAACATATCTACCAATGAAATTAATAAGTATAACAAAACAATTTACATAATATGCATCAGTATAAATTATACTAAGTATATTATAACTAAATATTCTATGACGAAGTAACAATAATATAACAGTTTATTACATAACTTATCTACCAATGAAATTAATAAGTATAACAAAACAATTAACATAATATGCATCAGTATAAATTATACTCTGACTAAGTATAACAAAATATCTTATGACTAAGTAACAATACTATAACAGTTTATTACATAACTTATCTACCAATGAAATTAATAAGTATAACAAAACAATTTACATAATATGCATCAGTATAAATTATACTCTGACTAAGTATAAGAAAATATCTTATGACTAAGTAACAATACTATAACAGTTTATTACATAACTTATCTACCAATGAAATTAATAAGTATAACAAAACAATTAACATAATATGCATCAGTATAAATTATACTCTGACTAAGTATAAGAAAATATCTTATGACTAAGTAACAATACTATAACAGTTTATTACATAACTTATCTACCAATGAAATTAATAAGTATAACAAAACAATTTACATAATATGCATCAGTATAAATTATACTAAGTATGTTATAACTAAATATCTTATGACTAAGTAACAATAATATAACTGTTTATTACATAACTTATCTATCAATGAAAATAATAAGTATAACAAAAATATTTACATAATATGCATCAGTATAAATTATACTCTGACTAAGTATGTTATAACTAAATACCTTATGACGAAGTAACAATAATATAACAGTTTATGACATAACTTATCTACCAATTAAATTAATATGTATGCCTTGATGTATTTAAATAATTATTTTCGAATGAATTTACCAATCTCCAAGTATTTTTCTACGAATCTTCGAATGAAATTACTAATCCTTAAATATCTGTCTTCTTATATACGAATGAAATTGTCAATCCTTATGTATCGTCTACGTATCTTCGAATATAATGGTCAATCTTTATGTATCTGTCTACGTATCTACGAATGAAAGTACCAATCCTTATGTATCTTTCTACGTATCTACGAATGAAATTACCAATGCTTAAGTATTTGTCTACGTATCTTCGAATGAAATGGTCAATCCTTAGGTATCGGTCTACGTATCTACAAATGAAATTACCAATTCTTACGTATCTGTCTACGTATCTTCGAATGAAATTACCAATCTTTAAGTATATGTCAACGTATCTACGAATAAAATGCTCAATCCTTATGTATCTATCTACCTATCTACGAATGAAATGGTCAATCCTTAAGTATCTGTCTACGTATCTACAAATGAAATTACCAATCCTTAAGTATCTGTCTACGTATAAACGAATATAATGGTCAATCTTTATGTATTGTCTACGTATCTAGGAATGAAATTACCAATCCTTAAGTATCTTTCTACGCATCTTCAAATGCAATAATTAAGCATAGTGTTTTTTAACGTATTTGAATACGTATCTTCGAATGAATTTACCAATTCCCAAGTATTTATCGACGTATCTTGCAATGAAATAACTAATCATAAAGTATGTCTTCACGTATTTGAATACGTATCTTCGAATGAAATTAATAAGCATAAAGTAACTACGTATCTACGAATGATATAGCCAACCCTTAAGTATCTGTCTACGTATTTTCCAATGAAATAACATATTATTAAGTATGTCTTCATGTATTTGAATACGTGCCTTCAAATTAATTTACCAATCCTTATGTTTCTTTCTACGTAATTATCAATGAAATTACCAATCCTTAAGTATTTGTCTACGTAGCTTCGAATGAAATTACTAATCCTCAAATATCTGTCTACTTATCTACGAATGAAATGGTCAATCCTTATGTATCGTCTACGTATCTACGAATATAATGGTCAATCTTAATGTATCGTCTACGTATCTAGGAATGAAATTACCAATCCTAAAGTATCTGTCTACGTATCTACGAAAAAAATGGTCAATCCTTAAGTATCTGTTTACGTATCTACGAATTAAAGTACCAATCCTTATGTATCTTTCTACGTATCTACGAATGAAATTACCAATCCTTAAGTATTTGTCTTCGTATCTTCGAATGAAATGGTCAATTCTTATGTATCTGTCTACGTATCTACGAATGAAATGATCAATCCTTATGTATCTGTCTACGTATCTACAAATGAAATTACCAATTCTTTAGTATCTGTCTACGTATCTTCGAATGAAATTACCAATCCTAAAGTATATGTCTACGTATCTAGGAATATAATGGTCAATCCTTATGTGTCTATCTACCTATCTACGAATGAAATGGTCAATCCTTAAGTATCTGTCTACGTATCTACAAATGAAATTACCAATCCTTAAGTATCTGTCTACGTATAAACGAATATAATGGTCAATCTTTATGTATTGTCTACGTATCTAGGAATGAAATTACCAATCCTTAAGTATCTTTCTACGCATCTTCAAATGCAATAATTAAGCATAGTGTTTTTTAACGTATTTGAATACGTATCTTCGAATGAATTTACCAATTCCCAAGTATTTATCGACGTATCTTGCAATGAAATAACTAATCATAAAGTATGTCTTCACGTATTTGAATACGTATCTTCGAATGAAATTAATAAGCATAAAGTAACTACGTATCTACGAATGATATAGCCAACCCTTAAGTATCTGTCTACGTATTTTCCAATGAAATAACATATTATTAAGTATGTCTTCATGTATTTGAATATGTGCCTTCAAATTAATTTACCAATCCTTATGTTTCTTTCTACGTAATTATCAATGAAATTACCAATCCTTAAGTATTTGTCTACGTAGCTTCGAATGAAATTACTAATCCTCAAATATCTGTCTACTTATCTACGAATGAAATGGTCAATCCTTATGTATCGTCTACGTATCTACGAATATAATGGTCAATCTTAATGTATCGTCTACGTATCTAGGAATGAAATTACCAATCCTAAAGTATCTGTCTACGTATCTACGAAAAAAATGGTCAATCCTTAAGTATCTGTTTACGTATCTACGAATTAAAGTACCAATCCTTATGTATCTTTCTACGTATCTACGAATGAAATTACCAATCCTTAAGTATTTGTCTTCGTATCTTCGAATGAAATGGTCAATTCTTATGTATCTGTCTACGTATCTACGAATGAAATGATCAATCCTTATGTATCTGTCTACGTATCTACAAATGAAATTACCAATCCTAAAGTATATGTCTACGTATCTAGGAATATAATGGTCAATCCTTATGTGTCTATCAACGTATCTACGAATGAAATGGTCAATCCTTAAGTATATGTCTACGTATCTACAAAAGAAATTACCAATCCTTAAGCGTCTGTCTTCGTATCTTCGAATGAAATGGTCAATCCTTATTTATCTGTCTACGTATCTACAAATGAAGTTACCAATCCTTAAGTATCTGTCTACGTATCTACGAATATAATGGTCAATCTTTATGTATTGTCTTCGTATCTAGGAATGAAATTACACATCCTTAAGTATTTTTCTACGTATCTTTTAATGAAAGGACCAATCCTTAAGTATATGTCCACGTATTTTCGAATGAAATTACCAAACTTTAATAATTTGTCTACGTATCTTCGATTGAAATTACCAATATTTAAGTATATGTCTATATGGTCAATCTTTATTTATTGTCTACGTAACTAGGAATGAAATTACCAATCCTTAAGTATCTTTCTACGTATCTTCGAATGAAATAACTAAGCATAAAGTATGTCTTCACGTATTTGAATACGTATCTTCGAATGAAATTACTAATCCTTAAATATCTGTCTACTTATCTACGAATGAAATGGTCAATCCTTATGTATCGTCTACGTATCTTCGAATATAATGGTCAATCTTTAGGTATCGTCTACGTATCTAGGAAGGAAATTACCAATCCTAAAGTATCTGTCTACGTATCTACGAAAATAATGGTCAATCCTTAAGTATCTGTTTACGTATCTACGAATGAAAGTACCAATCCTATGTATCTTTCTACGTATCTACGAATGAAATTACCAATCCTTAAGTATTTGTCTTCGTATCTTGGAATGAAATGGTCAATCCTTATGTATCTGTCTACGTATCTACGAATGAAATGATCAATCCTTAAGTATCTGTCTACGTATAAACGAATATAATGGTCAATCTTTATGTATTGTCTACGTATCTATGAATGAAATTACCAATCCTTAAGTATCTTTCTACGTATCTTCGAATGAAATTACCAATCGTTAAGTATTTGTCTTCGTATCTTGGAATGAAATGGTCAATCCTTAAGTATCTTTCTACGCATCTTCAAATGCAATAATTAAGCATAAAGTGTTTTTTAACGTATTTGAATACGTATCTTCGAATGAATTTACCAATCCCCAAGTATTTATCGACGTATCTTGCAATGAAATAACTAATCATAAAGTATGTCTTCACGTATTTGAATACGTATCTTCGAATTAAATTACTAAGCATTAAGTATCTACGTATCTACGAATGATATGGTCAATCTTTAAGTATTTGTCTACGTATCTTTCAATGAAAAAACTAAGCATAAAGTATGTCTTCACGTATTTGAATACGTATCTTCGAATGAAATTATTAAGCATAAAGTAACAACGTATCTACGAATGATATAGCCAACCCTTAAGTATCTGTCTACGTATTTTTCAATGAAATAACATATCATTAAGTATGTCTTCATGTATTTAAATACCTGTCTTCGAATCAATTTACCAATCTCCAAGTATTTTTCTACGAAATTTCCAATGAAATAACTAAGCATAAATTATGTCTTCACGTGTTTGAATACGTCTCTTCGAATTAAATTACTAAGCATAAAGTATCTACGTATCTACGAATGATATGGTCAATCTTTAAGTATTTGTCTACGTATCTTCCAATGAAATAACTAAGCATAAAGTAAGTCTTCACGTATTTAAATACGTATCTTCGAATGAAATTACTAAGCATAAAGTAACTACGTATCTACGAATGATATAGCCAACCGTTAAGTATCTGTCTACGTATTTTCCAATAAAATAACATATCATTAAGTATGTCTTCATGTATTTAAATACCTGTCTTCGAATCAATTTACCAATCTCCAAGTATTTTTCTACGAATTTTCCAATGAAATAACTAAGCATAAATTATGTCTTCACGTATTTGAATACGTCTCTTGGAATTAAATTACTAAGTATAAAGTATCTACGTATCTACGAATGATAAAGCCAATCCTTAAGAATCTGTCTACGTATTTTCCAATGAAATTACTTATCATAAAGTATGTCTTCATGTATTTAAATACGTATCTTCGAATAAATTAACCAATCCTTAAGTATCTGTCTACGTATATATCAATGAAATTACCAATCCTTAAGTATTTGTCTTCATATCTTCGAATGAAATTACTAATCCTTAAATATCTGTCTACTTATCTGCGAATGAAATGGTCAATCCTTATGTATCGCTCCGTATCTACGAATATAATGGTCAATCTTTATGTATCGCCTACGTATCTAGGAATGAAATTATCAATCCTAAAGTATCTGTCTACGTATCTACGAAAATAATGGTCAATCCTTAAGTAACTGTTTACGTATCTACGAGTGAAAGTACCAATCCTTATGTATCTTTCTACGAATCTACGAATGAAAGGACCAATCCTTAAGTATTTGTCCACGTATTTTCGAATGAAATTATCAAACTTTAATTATCTGTCTACTTATCTTCGATTGAAATTACCAATCCTTAAGTATTTATCTACGTATCTTCCAATGAAATAACTAAGCATAAAGTATGTCTTCCCGTATTTGAATACGTAGCTTCAAATGAAATTACTAAGCATAATGTATACGTATCTACGAATGATATGGCCAATCCTTAAGTATCTGTCTACGTATTTTTTAATGAAATAACTTGTCATAAAGTATGTCTTCATGTATTGAAATACGTATCTTCGAATGAATTTACTAATCTCCAAGTATTTGTCTACGTATCTTCGAATGAAATTACTAAGCATAAAGTATCTACGTATCTACGAATTCAATCCTTAAGTATTTGTCTACGTACCTTCCAATGAAATAACTAAGCATAAAGTATGTCTTCACGTATTTGAATACGTTTCTTCGAACGAAATTACTAAGCATAAGGTATCTACTTATCTACGAATGATATGGTCAATCCTTAAGTATTTGTCTACGTACCTTCCAATGAAATAACTAAGCATAAAGTATGTCTTCACGTATTTGAATACTTATCTTCGAATGAAATTTCTTAGCATAAAGTATCTACGTATCTACGAATGATATGGCCAATCCTTAAGTATTTGTCTACGTAGCTTCCAATGAAATAACTAAGCATAAAGTATGTCTTCACGTATTTGAATACGTATCTTCGAATGGTATTACTAAGCATAAGGTATCTACGTATCTACGAATGATATGGCCAATCCTTAAGTATTTGTCTACGAATCTTCCAATGAAATAACTAAGCATAAAGTATGTCTTCACGTATTTGAATACGTTTCTTTGTATGAAATTACTAGGTATAAAGTATCTACGTATCCACGAATGATTTAGCCAATCCTTAAGTATCTGTCTACGTATTTTCCGATGAATTAACTTATCATAAAGTATGTATTCATGTATTTAAATACGTATCTTCGAATGGATTTACCAATCTCCAAGTATTTTGTCTACGTATCTTCGAATGAAATTACTAAGCATAAAGTATCTACGTATCTACGAATGATATGGCCAATCCTTAACTATTTGTCTACGTACCTTCCAATGAAATAACTTAGCATAAAGTATGGCTTCACGTATTTGAATACGTTTCTTCTACGTATCTTCGAATGAAATTAGTAGGCATAAAGTATCTACGTATCTACGAATGATATGGTCAATCTTTATGTATCGCCTACGTATCTAGGAATGAAATTATCAATCCTAAAGTATCTGTCTACGTATCTACGAAAATAATGGTCAATCCTTAAGTATCTGTTTACGTATCTACGAGTGAAAGTACCAATCCTTATGTATCTTTCTACGAATCTACGAATGAAAGGACCAATCCTTAAGTATTTGTCCACGTATTTTCGAATGAAATTATCAAACTTTAATTATCTGTCTACGTATCTTCGATTGAAATTACCAATCCTTAAGTATTTGTCTACGTATCTTCCAATGAAATAACTAAGCATAAAGTATGTCTTCCCGTATTTGAATACGTAGCTTCAAATGAAATTACTAAGCATAATGTATACGTATCTACGAATGATATGGCCAATCCTTAAGTATCTGTCTACGTATTTTTTAATGAAATAACTTGTCATAAAGTATGTCTTCATGTATTGAAATACGTATCTTCGAATGAATTTACTAATCTCCAAGTATTTGTCTACGTATCTTCGAATGAAATTACTAAGCATAAAGTATCTACGTATCTACGAATTCAATCCTTAAGTATTTGTCTACGTACCTTCCAATGAAATAACTAAGCATAAAGTATGTCTTCACGTATTTGAATACGTTTCTTCGAACGAAATTACTAAGCATAAGGTATCTACTTATCTACGAATGATATGGTCAATCCTTAAGTATTTGTCTACGTACCTTCCAATGAAATAACTAAGCATAAAGTATGTCTTCACGTATTTGAATACTTATCTTCGAATGAAATTTCTTAGCATAAAGTATCTACGTATCTACGAATGATATGGCCAATCCTTAAGTATTTGTCTACGTAGCTTCCAATGAAATAACTAAGCATAAAGTATGTCTTCACGTATTTGAATACGTATTTCGAATGGTATTACTAAGCATAAGGTATCTACGTATCTACGAATGATATGGCCAATCCTTAAGTATTTGTCTACGAATCTTCCAATGAAATAACTAAGCATAAAGTATGTCTTCACGTATTTGAATACGATTCTTCGAACGAAATTACTAAGCATAAGGTATCTACTTATCTACGAATGATATGGTCAATCCTTAAGTATTTGTCTACGTACCTTCCAATGAAATAACTAAGCATAAAGTATGTCTTCACGTATTTGAATACTTATCTTCGAATGAAATTTCTTAGCATAAAGTATCTACGTATCTACGAATGATATGGCCAATCCTTAAGTATTTGTCTACGTAGCTTCCAATGAAATAACTAAGCATAAAGTATGTCTTCACGTATTTGAATACGTATTTCGAATGGTATTACTAAGCATAAGGTATCTACGTATCTACGAATGATATGGCCAATCCTTAAGTATTTGTCTACGAATCTTCCAATGAAATAACTAAGCATATAGTATGTATTCACGTATTTGAATACGTTTCTTTGTATGAAATTACTAGGTATAAAGTATCTACGTATCCACGAATGATTTAGCCAATCCTTAAGTATCTGTCTACGTATTTTCCAATGAAATAACTTATCATAAAGTATGTATTCATGTATTTAAATACGTATCTTCGAATGGATTTACCAATCTCCAAGTATTTTGTCTACGTATCTTCCAATGAAAAAACTAAGCATAAAGTATGTCTTCAGGTATTTGAAAACGTATCTTCGAATGAAATTACTAAGCATAAAGTATCTACGTATCTACGAATGATATGGTCAATCTTTAAGTATTTGTCTACGTACCTTCCAATGAAATAACTTAGCATAAAGTATGGCCTCACGTATTTGAATACGTTTCTTCTACGTATCTTCGAATGAAATTAAAAGGCATAAAGTATCTACGTATCTACGAATGATATGGTCAATCCTTAAGTATTTGTCTTCGTACCTTCTAATGAAATAACTAAGCATAAAGTATGTCTTCACGTATTTGAATACTTATCTTCGAATGAAATTTCTTAGCATAAGGTATCTACGTATCTAAGAAAAATGGTCAATCCTTAAGTATTTGTCTACGAATCTTCCAATGAAATAACTAAGCATAAAGTATGCCTTCACGTACTTGAATACGTTTCTTCGAACGAAATTACTAAGCATAAGGTATCTACGTATCTACGAATGATATGGCCGATCCTTAAGTATTTGTCTACGAATCTTCCAATGAAATAACTAAGCATAAAGTATGTCTTCACGTATTTGAATACGTTTCTTCAAATGGTATTACTAAGCATAAGGTATCTACGTATCTACGAATGATATGGCCAATCCTTAAGTATCTGTCTACGTAGCTTCCAATGAAATAACTAAGCATAAAGTATGTCTTCACGTATTTGAATACGTATTTCGAATGGTATTACTAAGCATAAGGTATCTACGTATCTACGAATGATATGGCCAATCCTTAAGTATTTGTCTACGAATCTTCCAATGAAATAACTAAGCATATAGTATGTATTCACGTATTTGAATACGTTTCTTTGAATGAAATTACTAAGTATAAAGTATCTACGTATCCACGAATGATTTAGCCAATCCTTAAGTATCTGTCTACGTATTTTCCAATGAAATAACTTATCATAAAATATGTATTCATGTATTTAAATACGTATCTTCGAATGGATTTACCAATCTCCAAGTATTTGTCTACGTATCTTCGAATGAAATTACTAAGCATAAAGTATCTACGTATCTACGAATGATATGGCCAATCCTTAAGTATTTGTCTACGTATCTTCCAATGAAAAAACTAAGCATAAAGTATGTCTTCACGTATTTGAATACGTATCTTCAAATGGTATTACTAAGCATAAGGTATCTACGTATCTACGAATGATATGGCCAATCCTTAAGTATCTGTCTACGTATTTTTTAATGAAATAAC
The DNA here is from genome assembly GCA_963971375.1 of Platycheirus rosarum. NCBI lineage: Eukaryota > Metazoa > Arthropoda > Insecta > Diptera > Syrphidae > Platycheirus > Platycheirus rosarum. Next base: position 121,370,617 of record OZ020509.1, on the reverse strand, counting down.
TTGTCATAAAGTATGTCTTCATGTATTGAAATACGTATCTTCGAATGAATTTACTAATCTCCAAGTATTTGTCTACGTATCTTCGAATGAAATTACTAAGCATAAAGTATCTACGTATCTACGAATTCAATCCTTAAGTATTTGTCTACGTACCTTCCAATGAAATAACTAAGCATAAAGTATGTCTTCACGTATTTGAATACGTTTCTTCGAACGAAATTACTAAGCATAAGGTATCTACTTATCTACGAATGATATGGTCAATCCTTAAGTATTTGTCTACGTACCTTCCAATGAAATAACTAAGCATAAAGTATGTCTTCACGTATTTGAATACTTATCTTCGAATGAAATTTCTTAGCATAAAGTATCTACGTATCTACGAATGATATGGCCAATCCTTAAGTATTTGTCTACGTAGCTTCCAATGAAATAACTAAGCATAAAGTATGTCTTCACGTATTTGAATACGTATCTTCGAATGGTATTACTAAGCATAAGGTATCTACGTATCTACGAATGATATGGCCAATCCTTAAGTATTTGTCTACGAATCTTCCAATGAAATAACTAAGCATAAAGTATGTCTTCACGTATTTGAATACGTTTCTTTGTATGAAATTACTAGGTATAAAGTATCTACGTATCCACGAATGATTTAGCCAATCCTTAAGTATCTGTCTACGTATTTTCCAATGAATTAACTTATCATAAAGTATGTATTCATGTATTTAAATACGTATCTTCGAATGGATTTACCAATCTCCAAGTATTTTGTCTACGTATCTTCGAATGAAATTACTAAGCATAAAGTATATACGTATCTACGAATGATATGGCCAATCCTTAACTATTTGTCTACGTACCTTCCAATGAAATAACTTAGCATAAAGTATGGCTTCACGTATTTGAATACGTTTCTTCTACGTATCTTCGAATGAAATTAGTAGGCATAAAGTATCTACGTATCTACGAATGATATGGTCAATCTTTATGTATCGCCTACGTATCTAGGAATGAAATTATCAATCCTAAAGTATCTGTCTACGTATCTACGAAAATAATGGTCAATCCTTAAGTATCTGTTTACGTATCTACGAGTGAAAGTACCAATCCTTATGTATCTTTCTACGAATCTACGAATGAAAGGACCAATCCTTAAGTATTTGTCCACGTATTTTCGAATGAAATTATCAAACTTTAATTATCTGTCTACGTATCTTCGATTGAAATTACCAATCCTTAAGTATTTGTCTACGTATCTTCCAATGAAATAACTAAGCATAAAGTATGTCTTCCCGTATTTGAATACGTAGCTTCAAATGAAATTACTAAGCATAATGTATACGTATCTACGAATGATATGGCCAATCCTTAAGTATCTGTCTACGTATTTTTTAATGAAATAACTTGTCATAAAGTATGTCTTCATGTATTGAAATACGTATCTTCGAATGAATTTACTAATCTCCAAGTATTTGTCTACGTATCTTCGAATGAAATTACTAAGCATAAAGTATCTACGTATCTACGAATTCAATCCTTAAGTATTTGTCTACGTACCTTCCAATGAAATAACTAAGCATAAAGTATGTCTTCACGTATTTGAATACGTTTCTTCGAACGAAATTACTAAGCATAAGGTATCTACTTATCTACGAATGATATGGTCAATCCTTAAGTATTTGTCTACGTACCTTCCAATGAAATAACTAAGCATAAAGTATGTCTTCACGTATTTGAATACTTATCTTCGAATGAAATTTCTTAGCATAAAGTATCTACGTATCTACGAATGATATGGCCAATCCTTAAGTATTTGTCTACGTAGCTTCCAATGAAATAACTAAGCATAAAGTATGTCTTCACGTATTTGAATACGTATCTTCGAATGGTATTACTAAGCATAAGGTATCTACGTATCTACGAATGATATGGCCAATCCTTAAGTATTTGTCTACGAATCTTCCAATGAAATAACTAAGCATAAAGTATGTCTTCACGTATTTGAATACGTTTCTTTGTATGAAATTACTAGGTATAAAGTATCTACGTATCCACGAATGATTTAGCCAATCCTTAAGTATCTGTCTACGTATTTTCCAATGAATTAACTTATCATAAAGTATGTATTCATGTATTTAAATACGTATCTTCGAATGGATTTACCAATCTCCAAGTATTTTGTCTACGTATCTTCGAATGAAATTACTAAGCATAAAGTATATACGTATCTACGAATGATATGGCCAATCCTTAACTATTTGTCTACGTACCTTCCAATGAAATAACTTAGCATAAAGTATGGCTTCACGTATTTGAATACGTTTCTTCTACGTATCTTCGAATGAAATTAGTAGGCATAAAGTATCTACGTATCTACGAATGATATGGTCAATCTTTATGTATCGCCTACGTATCTAGGAATGAAATTATCAATCCTAAAGTATCTGTCTACGTATCTACGAAAATAATGGTCAATCCTTAAGTATCTGTTTACGTATCTACGAGTGAAAGTACCAATCCTTATGTATCTTTCTACGAATCTACGAATGAAAGGACCAATCCTTAAGTATTTGTCCACGTATTTTCGAATGAAATTATCAAACTTTAATTATCTGTCTACGTATCTTCGATTGAAATTACCAATCCTTAAGTATTTGTCTACGTATCTTCCAATGAAATAACTAAGCATAAAGTATGTCTTCCCGTATTTGAATACGTAGCTTCAAATGAAATTACTAAGCATAATGTATACGTATCTACGAATGATATGGCCAATCCTTAAGTATCTGTCTACGTATTTTTTAATGAAATAACTTGTCATAAAGTATGTCTTCATGTATTGAAATACGTATCTTCGAATGAATTTACTAATCTCCAAGTATTTGTCTACGTATCTTCGAATGAAATTACTAAGCATAAAGTATCTACGTATCTACGAATTCAATCCTTAAGTATTTGTCTACGTACCTTCCAATGAAATAACTAAGCATAAAGTATGTCTTCACGTATTTGAATACGTTTCTTCGAACGAAATTACTAAGCATAAGGTATCTACTTATCTACGAATGATATGGTCAATCCTTAAGTATTTGTCTACGTACCTTCCAATGAAATAACTAAGCATAAAGTATGTCTTCACGTATTTGAATACTTATCTTCGAATGAAATTTCTTAGCATAAAGTATCTACGTATCTACGAATGATATGGCCAATCCTTAAGTATTTGTCTACGTAGCTTCCAATGAAATAACTAAGCATAAAGTATGTCTTCACGTATTTGAATACGTATTTCGAATGGTATTACTAAGCATAAGGTATCTACGTATCTACGAATGATATGGCCAATCCTTAAGTATTTGTCTACGAATCTTCCAATGAAATAACTAAGCATAAAGTATGTCTTCACGTATTTGAATACGATTCTTCGAACGAAATTACTAAGCATAAGGTATCTACGTATCTACGAATGATATGGCCAATCCTTAAGTATTTGTCTACGAATCTTCCAATGAAATAACTAAGCATATAGTATGTATTCACGTATTTGAATACGTTTCTTTGTATGCAATTACTAGGTATAAAGTATCTACGTATCCACGAATGATTTAGCCAATCCTTAAGTATCTGTCTACGTATTTTCCAATGAAATAACTTATCATAAAGTATGTATTCATGTATTTAAATACGTATCTTCGAATGGATTTACCAATCTCCAAGTATTTTGTCTACGTATCTTCGAATGAAATTACTAAGCATAAAGTATCTACGTATCTACGAATGATATGGCCAATCCTTAAGTATTTGTCTACGTATCTTCCAATGAAAAAACTAAGCATAAAGTATGTCTTCAGGTATTTGAAAACGTATCTTCGAATGAAATTACTAAGCATAAAGTATCTACGTATCTACGAATGATATGGTCAATCTTTAAGTATTTGTCTACGTACCTTCCAATGAAATAACTTAGCATAAAGTATGGCCTCACGTATTTGAATACGTTTCTTCTACGTATCTTCGAATGAAATTAAAAGGCATAAAGTATCTACGTATCTACGAATGATATGGTCAATCCTTAAGTATTTGCCTTCGTACCTTCTAATGAAATAACTAAGCATAAAGTATGTCTTCACGTATTTGAATACTTATCTTCGAATGAAATTTCTTAGCATAAGGTATCTACGTATCTAAGAAAAATGGTCAATCCTTAAGTATTTGTCTACGAATCTTCCAATGAAATAACTAAGCATAAAGTATGCCTTCACGTACTTGAATACGTTTCTTCGAACGAAATTACTAAGCATAAGGTATCTACGTATCTACGAATGATATGGCCGATCCTTAAGTATTTGTCTACGAATCTTCCAATGAAATAACTAAGCATAAAGTATGTCTTCACGTATTTGAATACGTTTCTTTGAATGAAATTACTAAGTATAAAGTATCTACGTATCCACGAATGCTTTAGCCAATCCTTAAGTATCTGTCTACGTATTTTCCAATGAAATAACTTATCATAAAATATGTATTCATGTATTTAAATACGTATCTTCGAATGGATTTACCAATCTCCAAGTATTTGTCTACGTATCTTCGAATGAAATTACTAAGCATAAAGTATCTACGTAACTACGAATGATATGGCCAATCCTTAAGTATTTGTCTACGTATCTTCCAATGAAAAAACTAAGCATAAAGTATGTCTTCACGTATTTGAATACGTATCTTCAAATGGTATTACTAAGCATAAGGTATCTACGTATCTACGAATGATATGGCCAATCCTTAAGTATTTGTCTACGTATCTTCCAATGAAATAACTAAGCATAAAGTATGTCTTCACGTATTTGAATACGTTTCTTCGAACGAAATTACTAAGCATAAGGTATCTACGTATATACGAACGATATGGCCTATCCTTAAGTATTTGTCTACGTATCTTCCAATGAAATAACTTAGCATAAAGTATGTCTTCACGTATTTGAATACGTTTCTTCGAACGAAATTACTAAGCATAAGTTATCTACTTATCTACGAATGATAAGGTCAATCCTTAAGTAATTGTCTACGTACCTTCCAATGAAATAACTAAGCATAAAGTATGTCTTCACGTATTTGAATACTTATCTTCGAATGAAATTTCTTAGTATAAAGTATCTACGTATCTACGAATGATATGGCCAATCCTTAAGTATTTGTCTACGTAGCTTCCAATGAAATAACTAAGCATAAAGTATGTCTTCACGTATTTGAATACGTATCTTCGAATGGTATTACTAAGCATAAGGTATCTACGTATCTACGAATGATATGGCCAATCCTTAAGTATTTGTCTACGAATCTTCCAATGAAATAACTAAGCATAAAGTATGTCTTCACGTATTTGAATACGTTTCTTCGAACGAAATTACTAAGCATAAGGTATTTACGTATCTACGAATGATATGGCCAATCCTTAAGTATTTGTCTACGTATATTCCAATGAAAAAAACAGCATAAAGTATATCTTCACGTATTTGAAAACGTATCTTCGAATGAAATTACTAATTATAAAGTACCTATCTACGTATCTACGAATGATATGGCCAATCCTTAAGTATTTGTCTACGTATCTTTCAATGTAATAACTAAGCATAAAGTATTTCTTCACATATTTGAATACGTATCTTCGAATGAAATTACTAAGCATAAAGTATCTACGTATCTACGAATGATATGGTCAATCCTTAAGTATTTGTCTACGTACCTTCCAATAAAATAACTAAGCATAAAGTATGGCTTCACGTATTTGAATACGTTTCTTCGAATGAAATTACTAAGCATAAAGTATCTACGTATCTACGAATAATATAGCCAATCCTTAAGTATCTGTCTACGTATTTTCCAATGAAATAACTTATCATAAAGTATGACTTCATGTATTTAAATACGTATCTTCGAATGAATTTACCAATCTCCAAGTATTTTTCTACGTATCTTCGAATGAAATTACTAGGCATAAAGTATCTACGTAAATACGAATGATATGGTCAATCCTTAAGTATTTGTCTACGTACCTTCCAATGAAATAACTAAGCATAAAGTATGTCTTCACGTATTTGAATACTTATCTTCGAATGAAATATCTTAGCATAAAGTATCTACGTATCTACGAATATATGGCCAATCCTTAAGTATTTGTCTACGTATCTTCCAATGAAATAACTAAGAATAAAGTATCTCTTCACGTATTTGAATACGTATCTTCGAATGGTATTACTAAGCATAAGGTATCTACGTATCTACGAATGATATGGCCAATCCTTAAGTATTTGTCTACGAATCTTCCAATGAAATAACTAAGCATAAAGTATGTCTTCACGTATTTGAATACGTTTCTTCGAACGAAATTACTAAGCATAAGGTATTTACGTATCTACGAATGATATGGCCAATCCTTAAGTATTTGTCTACGTATATTCCAATGAAAAAAACAGCATAAAGTATATCTTCACGTATTTGAAAACGTATCTTCGAATGAAATTACTAATTATAAAGTACCTATCTACGTATCTACGAATGATATGGCCAATCCTTAAGTATTTGTCTACGTATCTTTCAATGTAATAACTAAGCATAAAGTATTTCTTCACGTATTTGAATACGTATCTTCGAATGAAATTACTAAGCATAAAGTATCTACGTATCTACGAATGATATGGTCAATCCTTAAGTATTTGTCTACGTAACTTCCAATAAAATAACTAAGCATAAAGTATGGCTTCACGTATTTGAATACGTTTCTTCGAATGAAATTACTAAGCATAAAGTATCTACGTATCTACGAATAATATAGCCAATCCTTAAGTATCTGTCTACGTATTTTCCAATGAAATAACTTATCATAAAGTATGACTTCATGTATTTAAATACGTATCTTCGAATGAATTTACCAATCTCCAAGTATTTTTCTACGTATCTTCGAATGAAATTACTAAGCATAAAGTATCTACGTATCTACGAATGATATGGCCAATCCTTAAGTATTTGTCTACGTATCTTCCAATGAAAAAACTAAGCATAAAGTATGTCTTCACGTATTTGAATACGTATCTTCAAATGGTATTACTAAGCATAAGGTATCTACGTATCTACGAATGATATGGCCAATCCTTAAGTATTTGTCTACGTATCTTCCAATGAAATAACTAAGCATAAAGTATGTCTTCACGTATTTGAATTCGTTTCTTCGAACGAAATTACTAAGCATAAGGTATCTACGTATATACGAACGATATGGCCTATCCTTAAGTATTTGTCTACGTATCTTCCAATGAAATAACTTAGCATAAAGTATGTCTTCACGTATTTGAATACGTTTCTTCGAACGAAATTACTAAGCATAAGTTATCTACTAATCTACGAATGATAAGGTCAATCCTTAAGTAATTGTCTACGTACCTTCCAATGAAATAACTAAGCATAAAGTATGTCTTCACGTATTTGAATACTTATCTTCGAATGAAATTTCTTAGTATAAAGTATCTACGTATCTACGAATTATATGGCCAATCCTTAAGTATTTGTCTACGTAGCTTCCAATGAAATAACTAAGCATAAAGTATGTCTTCACGTATTTGAATACGTTTCTTCGAATGGTATTACTAAGCATAAGGTATCTACGTATCTACGAATGATATGGCCAATCCTTAAGTATTTGTCTACGAATCTTCCAATGAAATAACTAAGCATAAAGTATGTCTTCACGTATTTGAATACGTTTCTTCGAACGAAATTACTAAGCATAAGGTATTTACGTATCTACGAATGATATGGCCAATCCTTAAGTATTTGTCTACGTATATTCCAATGAAAAAAACAGCATAAAGTATATCTTCACGTATTTGAAAACGTATCTTCGAATGAAATTACTAGGCATAAAGTATCTACGTAAATACGAATGATATGGTCAATCCTTAAGTATTTGTCTACGTACCTTCCAATGAAATAACTAAGCATAAAGTATGTCTTCACGTATTTGAATACTTATCTTCGAATGAAATATCTTAGCATAAAGTATCTACGTATCTACGAATATATGGCCAATCCTTAAGTATTTGTCTACGTATCTTCCAATGAAATAACTAAGAATAAAGTATGTCTTCACGTATTTGAATTCGTATTTTCGAATGGTATTACTAAGCATAAGGTATCTTCATATATACGAATGATATGGCCTATCCCTAAGTATTTGTCTACGTACCTTCCAATGAAATAACTAAGCATAAAGTATGGCTTCACGTATTTGAATACGTTCCTTCTACGTATCTTCGAATGAAATTAGTAGGCATAAAGTATCTACGTATCTACGAATGATATGGTCAATCCTTAAGTATTTGTCTACGTACCTTCCAATGAAATAACTAAGCATAAAGTATGTCTTCACGAATTTGAATACTTATCTTCGAATGAAATTTCTTAGCATAAGGTATCTACGTATCTACGAATGATATGGTCAATCCTTAAGTATTTGTCTATGTACCTTCCAATGAAATAACTAAGCATAAAGTATGTCTTCACGTATTTGAATTCGTATCTTCGAATGGTATTACTAAGCATAAGGTATCTACGTATCTACGAATGATATGGCCAATCCTTAAGTATTTGTCTACGAATCTTCCAATGAAATAACTAAGCATAAAGTATGTCTTCACGTATTTGAATACGTTTCTTCGAACAAAATTACTAAGCATAAGGTATTTACGTATCTACGAATGATATGGCCAATTCTTAAGTATTTGTCTGCGAATCTTCCAATGAAATAACTAAGCATAAAGTATGTCTTCACGTATTTGAATACGTTTCTTCGAACGAAATTTCTTAGCATAAAGTATCTACGTATCTACGAATGATATGGCCAATCCTTAAGTATTTGTCTACGTACCTTCCAATGAAATAACTAAGCATAAAGTATGTCTTCACGAATTTGAATACTTATCTTCGAATGAAATTTCTTAGCATAAGGTATCTACGTATCTACGAATGATATGGTCAATCCTTAAGTATTTGTCTATGTACCTTCCAATGAAATAACTAAGCATAAAGTATGTCTTCACGTATTTGAATACGTTTCTTCGAACGAAATTTCTTAGCATAAAGTATCTACGTATCTACGAATGATATGGCCAATCCTTAAGTATTTGTCTACGAATGTTCCAATGAAATAACTAACATAAAGTATGTCTTCACGTACTTGAATACATTTCTTCGAACGAAATTACTAAGCATAAGGTATCTACGTATCTACGAATGATATGGCCAATCCTTAAGTATTTGTCTACGTATCTTTCAATGTAATAACTAAGCATAAAGTATGTCTTCACGTATTTGAATACGTATCTTCGAATGAAATTACTAAGCATAAAGTATCTACGTATCTACGAATGATATGGTCAATCCTTAAGTATTTGTCTACGTGCCTTCCAATGAAATAACTAAGCATAAAGTATGGCTTCACGTATTTGAATACGTATCTTCGAATGAAATTACTAAGCATAAAGTATCTACGTATCTACGAATGATATGGCCAATCCTTAAGTATTTGTCTACGTATCTTTCAATGTAATAACTAAGCATAAAGTATGTCTTCACGTATTTGAATACCTATCTTCGAATGAAATTACTAAGCATAAAGTATCTACGTATCTACGAATGATATGGCCAATCCTTAAGTATTTGTCTACGTATCTTTCAATGTAATAACTAAGCATAAAGTATGTCTTCACGTATTTGAATACGTATCTTCGAATGAAATTACTAAGCATAAAGTATCTACGTATCTACGAATAATATAGCCAATCCTAAAGTATCTGTCTACGTATTTTCCAATGAAATAACTTATCATAAAGTATGACTTCATGTATTTAAATACGTATCTTCGAATGAATTTACCAATCTCCGAGTATTTTTCTACGTATCTTCGAATGAAATTACTAGGCATAAAGTATCTACGTATCTACGAATGATATGGCCAATCCTTAAGTATTTGTCTACGTATCTTTCAATGATAAAACTATGCATAAAGTATGTCTTCACGTATTTGAAAACGTATCTTCGAATGGTATTACTAAGCATAAGGTATCTACGTATATACGAATGATATGGCCTATCCTTAAGTATTTGTCTACGTACCTTCCAATGAAATAACTAAGCATAAAGTATGGCTTCACGTATTTGAATACGTTTCTTCTACGTATCTTCGAATGAAATTAGTAAGCATAAAGTATCTACGTATCTACGAATGATATGGTCAATCCTTAAGTATGTCTTCACGTATTTGAATACATATCTTCGAATGGTATTACTAAGCATAAGGTATCTACGTATCTACGAATGATACGGCCAATCCTTAAGTATTTGTCTACGAATCTTCCAATGAAATAACTAAGCATAAAGTATGTCTTCACGTATTTAAATACGTTTCTTCGAACGAAATTACTAAGCATAAGGTATCTACGTATCTACGAATGATATGGCCAATCCTTAAGTATTTGTCTACGAATCTTCCAATGAAATAACTAAGCATAAAGTATGTCTTCACGTATTTGAATACGTTTCTTCGAACGAAATTTCTTAGCATAAAGTATCTACGTATCTACGAATGATATGGCCAATCCTTAAGTATTTGTCTACGTAGCTTCCAATGAAATAACTAAACATAAAGTATGTCTTCACATATTTGAAAACGTATCTTCGAATGGTATTACTAAGCATAAGGTATCTACATATCTACGAATGATACTGCCAATCCTTAAGTATTTGTCTACGAATCTTCCAATGAAATAACTAAGCCTTAAGTATGTCTTCACGTATTTAAATACGTTTCTTCGAACGAAATTACTAAGCATAAGGTATCTACGTATCTACGAATGATATGGCCAATCCTTAAGTATTTGTTTACGAATCTTCCAATGAAATAACTAAGCATAAAGTATGTCTTCACGTATTTGAATACGTTTCTTCGAACGAAATTTCTTAGCATAAAGTATATACGTATCTACGAATGATATGGCCAATCCTTAAGTATTTGTCTACGTATTTTCCAATGAAATAACTAAGAATAAAGTATGTCTTCACATATTTGAATACGTTTCTTCGAACGAAATTTCTTAGCATAAAGTATGTACGTATCTACGAATGATATGGCCAATCCTTAAGTATTTGTCTACGTAGCTTCCAATGAAATAACTAAGCATAAAGTATGTCTTCACGTTTTTGAATACGTATCTTCGAATGGTATTACTAAGCATAAGGTATCTACGTATCTACGAATGATATGGCCAATTCTTAAGTATGATATGGCCAATCCTTAAGTATTTGTCTACGTATTTTCCAATGAAATAACTAAGAATAAAGTATGTCTTCACGTATTTGAATACGTTTCTTCGAACGAAATTTCTTAGCATAAAGTATCTACGTATCTACGAATGATATGGCCAATCCTTAAGTATTTGTCTACGAATCTTCCAATGAAATAACCAAGCATAAAGTATGTCTTCACGTATTTGAATACGTTTCTTCGAACGAGATTTCTTAGCATAAAGTATCTACGTATCTACGAATAATATGGCCAATCCTTAAGTATTTGTCTACGTAGCTTCCAATGAAATAACTAAGCATAAAGTATGTCTTCACGTATTTGAATACGTATCTTCGAATGGTATTACTAAGCATAAGGTATCTACGTATCTACGAATGATATGGCCAATCCTTAAGTATTTGTCTACGTATCTTCCAATGAAAAAACTAAGCATAAAGTATGTCTTCACGTATTTGAAAACGTATCTTCGAATGAAATTACTAATTATAAAGTACCTATCTACGTATCTACGAATGATATGGCCAATCCTTAAGTATTTGTCTACGTATCTTTCAATGTAATATCTAAGCATAAAGTATGTCTTCACGTATTTGAATACGTATCTTCGAAAGAAATTACTAAGCATAAAGTATCTACGTATCTACGAATGATATGGCCAATCCTTAAGTATTTGTCTACGTATCTTCCAATGAAAAAAACTAATCATAAAGTATGTCTTCACGTATTTGAAAACGTATCTTCGAATGAAATTACTAATTATAAAGTACCTATCTACGTATCTACGAATGATATGGCCAATCCTTAAGTATTTGTCTACGTATCTTTCAATGTAATAACTAAGCATAAAGTATGTCTTCACGTATTTGAATATGTATCTTCGAATGAAATTACTAAGCATAAAGTATCTACGTATCTACGAATGATGTGGTCAATCCTTAAGTATTTGTCTACGTACCTTCGAATGAAATAACTAAGCATAAAGTATGGCTTCACGTATTTAAATACGTTTCTTCGAATGAAATTACTAAGCATAAAGTATCTACGTATCTACGAATAATATAGCCAATCCTTAAGTATCTGTCTACGTATTTTCCAATGAAATAACTTATCATAAAGTATGACTTCATGTATTTAAATACGTATCTTCGAATGAATTTACCAATCTCCAAGTATTTTTCTACATATCTTCGAATGAAATTTCTTAGCATAAAGTATCTACGTATCTACGAATGATATGGTCAATCCTTAAGTATTTGTCTACGTATCTTCCAATGAAATAACTAAGCATAAAGTATGTCTTCACGTATTTGAATACTTATCTTCGAATGAAATTTCTTAGCATAAGGTATCTACGTATCTACGAATGATATGGTCAATCCTTAAGTATTTGTCTATGTACCTTCCAATGAAATAACTAAGCATAAAGTATGTCTTCACGTATTTGAATATGTATCTTCGAATGAAATTACTAAGCATAAAGTATCTACGTATCTACGAATGATATGGTCAATCCTTAAGTATTTGTCTACGTACCTTCCAATGAAATAACTAAGCATAAAGTATGGCTTCACGTATTTAAATACGATTCTTCGAATGAAATTACTAAGCATAAAGTATCTACGTATCTACGAATAATATAGCCAATCCTTAAGTATCTGTCTACGTATTTTCCAATGAAATAACTTATCATAAAGTATGACTTCATGTATTTAAATACGTATCTTCGAATGAATTTACCAATCTCCAAGTATTTTTCTACATATCTTCGAATGAAATTTCTTAGCATAAAGTATCTACGTATCTACGAATGGTATGGTCAATCCTTAAGTATTTGTCTACGTATCTTCCAATGAAATAACTAAGCATAAAGTATGTCTTCACGTATTTGAATACTTATCTTCGAATGAAATTTCTTAGCATAAGGTATCTACGTATCTACGAATGATATGGTCAATCCTTAAGTATTTGTCTATGTACCTTCCAATGAAATAACTAAGCATAAAGTATGTCTTCACGTATTTGAATACATATCCTCGAATGGTATAACTAAGCATAAGGTATCTACGTATCTACGAATGATACGGCCAATCCTTTAGTATTTGTCTACGAATCTTCCAATGAAATAACTAAGCATAAAGTATGTCTTCACGTATTTAAATACGTTTCTTCGAACGAAATTACTAAGCATAAGGTATCTACGTATCTACGAATGATATGGCCAATCCTTAAGTATTTGTCTACGAATCTTCCAATGAAATAACTAAGCATAAAGTATGTCTTCACGTATTTGAATACGTTTCTTCGAACGAAATTTCTTAGCATAAAGTATCTACGTATCTACGAATGATATGGCCAATCCTTAAGTATTTGTCTACGTAGCTTCCAATGAAATAACTAAGCATAAAGTATGTCTTCACATATTTGAAAACGTATCTTCGAATGGTATTACTAAGCATAAGGTATCTACGTATCTACGAATGATATGGCCAATCCTTAAGTATTTGTCTACGAATCTTCCAATGAAATAACTAAGCATAAAGTATGTCTTCACGTATTTGAATACGTTTCTTCGAACGAAATTTCTTAGCATAAAGTATCTACGTATCTACGAATGATATGGCCAATCCTTAAGTATTTGTCTACGTAGCTTCCAATGGAATAACTAAGCATAAAGTATGTCTTCACGTTTTTGAATACGTATCTTCGAATGGTATTACTAAGCATAAGGTATCTACGTATCTACGAATGATATGGCCAATCCTTAAGTATGATATGGCCAATCCTTAAGTATTTGTCTACGTATTTTCCAATGAAATAACTAAGAATAAAGTATGTCTTCACGTATTTGAATACGTTTCTTCGAACGAAATTTCTTAGCATAAAGTATCTACGTATCTACGAATGATATGGCCAATCCTTAAGTATTTGTCTACGAATCTTCCAATGAAATAACCAAGCATAAAGTATGTCTTCACGTATTTGAATACGTTTCTTCGAACGAGATTTCTTAGCATAAAGTATCTACGTATCTACGAATGATATGGCCAATCCTTAAGTATTTGTCTACGTAGCTTCCAATGGAATAACTAAGCATAAAGTATGTCTTCACGTATTTGAATACGTATCTTCGAATGGTTTTACTAAGCATAAGGTATCTACGTATCTACGAATGATATGGCCAATTCTTAAGTATTTGTCTAAGAATGTTTCAATGAAATAACTAAGCATAAGGTATCTACGTATCTACGAATGATATGGCCAATCCTTAAGTATTTGTCTACGAATCTTCCAATGAAATAACTAAGCATAAAGTATGTCTTCACGTATTTGAATACGTTTCTTTGAATGAAATTACTAAGTATAAAGTATCTACGTATCCACGAATGATTTAGCCAATCCTTAAGTATCTGTCTACGTATTTTCCAATGAAATAACTTATCATAAAGTATGTATTCATGTATTTAAATACGTATCTTTGAATGGATTTACCAATCTCCAAGTATTTGTCTACGTATCTTCGAATGAAATTAGTAGGCATAAAGTATCTACGTATCTACGAATGATATGGCCAATCCTTAAGTATTTGTCTACGTATCTTCCAATGAAAAAACTAAGCATAAAATATGTCTTCACGTATTTGAAAACGTATCTTCGAATGAAATTACTAATTATAAAGTACCTATCTACGTATCTACGAATGATATGACCAATCCTTAAGTATTTGTCTACGTATCTTTCAATGTAATAACTAAGCATAAAGTATGTCTTCACGTATTTGAATATGTATCTATTTGTCTACGTATCTTTCAATGTAATAACTAAGCATAAAGTATGTCTTCACGTATTTGAATATGTATCTTCGAATGAATTTACCAATCTCCAAGTATTTTTCTACGTATCTTCGAATGAAATTACTAAGCATAAAGTATCTACGTATCTACGAATGATATGGCCAATCCTTAAGTATTTGTCTACAAATCTTCCAATGAAATAACTAAGCATAAAGTATGTCTTCACGCATTTGAATACGTATCTTCGAATGAAATTACTAAGTATAAAGTATCTACGAATCTACGAATAATATGGCCAATCCTTAAGTATTTGTCTACGTATCTTCCAATGAAATAACTAAGAATAAAGTATGTCTTCACGTATTTGAATACGTATCTTCGAATGAAATTACTAAGCATAAAGTATCTACGTATCTACGAATGATATGGTCAATGCTTAAGTATTTGTCTACGAATCTTCCAATGAAATAACTAAGCATAAAGTATTTCTTCACGTATTTGTATACGTGTCTTCGAATGAAATTACTAAGTATAAAGTATCTACGAATGATATAGCCAATCATTAAGTATCTGTCTACTTTTTTTCCAATGAAATAACTTATCATAAAGTATGTATTTATGTATTTAAATACGTATCTTCGAATGGATTTACCAATCTCCAAGTATTTTTTTCGAACCTTCCAATGAAATAACTAAGCATAAAGTAAGGCTTCACGTATTTGAATACGTATCTTCGAATGAATATACCAATCTCCAAGTATTTGTCTACGAATCTTCTAATGAAATAACTAAGCATAAAGTATGATTGATATTATAACTAATGTTGTTACTATGTATGAGACTGACGTTGACAAAAGTATAATATGTATAACTTTATAATACGTCCAAACATGCCCTCCCGCTATTTTCTGATTTATAAATACTATTATAACAATTTAATGCGTATACCATGCCCTCTTGGCTGAATAATGATTATTTTAACTGAGTATGATATTGAGATTGACCAGAGTATAATATGAATAACTTTATAATACGTCGAAACATGCCCTTCCGCTATTTTCTGATTTATAAATACTATTATAACAATTTAATGCGTATACCATGCCCTCTTGGCTGAACAATAATTAATAACTAGATATGATATTGAGATTGACAAGAGTATAATATGTATAACTTTATAATACGTCGAAACAAGCCCTCCCTGCTATTTTCTGATTTATGAATACTAATTGAACAATTTAATGCTTATACCATGCCCTCTTGGCTGAACAATAATTTATAACTAGATATGATATTGAGATTGATACAAGATACAAGAGTATAATATGTATAACTTTATAATACGTCAAAATATGCCTTCCCGGCTATACAATAATTAGTAACTAGATATGATATTGAGATTGACAAGAGTATAATATGTATAACTTTATAATACGTCAAAATATGCCCTCCCGGCTATACAATAATTAGTAACTAGATATGATATTGAGATTGACAAGAGTATAATATGTATAACTTTATAATACGTCGAAATATGCCCTCCCGGCTATACAATAATTAGTAACTAGATATGATATTGAGATTGACAAGAGTATAATATGTATAACTTTATAATACGTCGAAACAAGCCCTCCCTGCTATTTTCTGATTTATGAATACTAATTGAACAATTTAATGCTTATACCATGCCCTCTTGGCTGAACAATAATTAATAACTAGATATGATATTGAGATTGACAAGAGTATAATATGTATAACTTTATAATACGTCGAAACAAGCCCTCCCTGCTATTTTCTGATTTATGAATACTAATTGAACAATTTAATGCTTATACCATGCCCTCTTGGCTGAACAATAATTTATAACTAGATATGATATTGAGATTGATACAAGATACAAGAGTATAATATGTATAACTTTATAATACGTCAAAATATGCCTTCCCGGCTATACAATAATTAGTAACTAGATATGATATTGAGATTGACAAGAGTATAATATGTATAACTTTATAATACGTCAAAATATGCCCTCCCGGCTATACAATAATTAGTAACTAGATATGATATTGAGATTGACAAGAGTATAATATGTATAACTTTATAATACGTCGAAACATGCCCTCCCGGCTGTTTTCTGATTTATAAATACAATTATAAAAATTTAATGTATATACCATGCCCTCTCGGCTGAATAATGATTATTATAACTAAGTATGATATTGAGATTGACAAGAATATAATATGTATAAATTTATAATACGTCGACACAAGCCCTCCCCGCTATTTTCTGATTTATGAATACTATTATAACAATTTAATGTATATACCATGCCCTATCGGCTGAATAATGATTATAATAACTAAGTATGATATTGAGATTGACAAGAATATAATATGAATAACTTTAAAATACGTCGAAACAAGCCCTACCCGCTATTTTCTGATTTATGAATACTATTATAACAATTTAATGCGTATACCATGCCCTCTTGGCTGAGCAATAATTAATAACTAGATATGATATTGAAATTGACAAGAGTATAATATGTATAACTTTATAATACGTCGAAACATGCCCTCCCGGCTATTTTCTGATTTATAAATACTATTATAACAATTTAATGCGTATACCATGCCCTCTTGGCTGAACAATAATTTATAACTATATATGATATTGAGATTGACAAGAGTATAATATGTATAACTTTATAATACGTCGAAACATGCCCTCCCGGCTATTTTCTGATTTATAAATACTATTATAACAATTTAATGCGTATAACATGCCCCCTCGGCTGAAAAATGATTATTATAACTAAGTATGAAATTGAGACTGACAACAGTATAACAATTAAATGCGTATACCATGCCCTCTCGGCTGAATAATGATTATTATAACTAAGTATGATATTGAGATTGACAAGAGTATAATATGAATAACTTTATAATACATCGAAACATGCCCTCCCGACTGTTTTCTGATTTATAAATACTACTTTAACAATTTAATGCGTATACCATGCCCTCTCGGCTGAACAATAATTTATAACTAGATATGATATTGAGATTGACAAGAGTATAATATGTATAACTTTATAATACGTCGAAACAGACCCTCCCTGCTATTTTCTGATTTATGAATACTAATTGAACAATTTAATGCTTATACCATGCCCTCTTGGCTGAACAATAATTTATAACTAGATATGATATTGAGATTGATACAAGATACAAGAGTATAATATGTATAACTTTATAATACGTCAAAATATGCCCTCCCGGCTATACAATAATTAGTAACTAGATATGATATTGAGATTGACAAGAGTATAATATGTATAACTTTATAATACGTCAAAATATGCCCTCCCGGCTATACAATAATTAGTAACTAGATATGATATTGAGATTGACAAGAGTATAATATGTATAACTTTATAATACGTCAAAATATGCCCTCCCGGCTATACAATAATTAGTAACTAGATATGATATTGAGATTGACAAGAGTATAATATGTATAACTTTATAATACGTCAAAATATGCCCTCCCGGCTATACAATAATTAGTAACTTGATATGATATTGAGATTGACAAGAGTATAATATGTATAACTTTATAATACGTCGAAACATGCCCTCCCGGCTGTTTTCTGATTTATAAATACAATTATAAAAATTTAATGTATATACCATGCCCTCTCGGCTGAATAATGATTATTATAACTAAGTATGATATTGAGATTGACAAGAATATAATATGAATAACTTTAAAATACGTCGAAACAAGCCCTACCCGCTATTTTCTGATTTATGAATACTATTATAACAATTTAATGCGTATACCATGCCCTCTTGGCTGAACAATAATTAATAACTAGATATGATATTGAGATTGACAAGAGTATAATATGTATACCTTTATAATACGTCGAAACATGCCCTCCCGGCTATTTTCTGATTTCTTAATACTATTATAACAATTTAATGCGTATACCATGCCCTCTTGGCTGAACAATAATTTATAACTAGATATGATATTGAGATTGACAAGAGTATAAAATGTATAACTTTATAATACGTGGAAACATGCCCTCCCGGCTGTTTTCTGATTTATAAATACAATTATAAAAATTTAATGTATATATCATGCCCACTCGGCTGAATAATGATTATTATAACTAAGTATGATATTGAGATTGACAAGAATATAATATGAATAACTTTATAACACGTCGAAACATGCCCTCCCGGCTATTTTCTGATTTATAAATACTATTATAACAATTTAATGCGTATACCATGCCCTCTTGGCTGAACAATAATTAATAACTAGATATGATATTGAGATTGACAAGAGTATAATATGTATAACTTTATAATACGTCGAAACATGCCCTCCCGGCTATTTTCTGATTTCTAAATACTATTATAACAATTTAATGCGTATACCATGCCCTCTTGGCTGAACAATGATTATTATAACTAAGTATGATATTGAGATTGACAAGAATATAATATGAATAACTTTATAACACGTCGAAACATGCCCTCCCGGCTATTTTATGATTTATAAATACTATTATAACAATTTAATGCGTATACCATGCCCTCTTGGCTGAACAATAATTAATAACTAGATATGATATTGAGATTGACAAGAGTATAATATGTATAACTTTATAATACATCGAAACAAGGCCTACCCGCTATTTTCTGATTTATGAATACTATTATAACAATTTAATGCGTATACCATGCCCTCTTGGCTGAACAATAATTTATAACTAGATATGATATTGAGATTGACAAGAGTATAAAATGTATAACTTTATAATACGTGGAAACATGCCCTCCCGGCTGTTTTCTGATTTATAAATACAATTATAAAAATTTAATGTATATATCATGCCATCTCGGCTGAATAATGATTATTATAACTAAGTATGATATTGAGATTGACAAGAGTATAATATGTATACCTTTATAATACGTCGAAACATGCCCTCCCGGCTATTTTCTGATTTATAAATACTATTATAACAATTTAATGCGTATACCATGCCCTCTTGGCTGAACAATAATTTATAAATAAATATGATATTGAGATCGACAAGAGTATAATATGTATAACTTTATAATACGTCGAAACATACCCTTCCGTCTATTTTTGTTTATATTATAACTAAGTATGATATTGAGACCGACAAGAGTATAATATGAATAACTTTACCATACGTCGAAACATGACCTACCGTCTATTTTCTGATTTATAAATACTATTATAACAATTTAATGCGTATACCATGCCCTCTTGGCTGAACAAAATTTTATAACTAGATATGATATTGAGATTGACAAGAGTATAATATGTATAAATTTATAATACGTCGAAACAAGCCCTACCCGCTATTTTCTGATTAATGAATACTATTATAACAATTTAATGCGTATACCATGCCCTCTTGGCTGAGCAATAATTAATAACTAGATATGATATTGAAATTGACAAGAGTATAATGTGTATACCTTTATAATACGTCGAAACATAACCTCCGGGCTATTTTCTGATTTATAAATACTATTATAACAATTTAATGCGTATACCATGCCCTCTTGGCTGAACAATAATTTATAAATAAATATGATATTGAGATTGACAAAAGTATAATATGTATAACTTTATAATACGTCGAAACATACCCTTCCGTCTATTTTTGTTTATATTATAACTTAGTATGATATTGAGACCGACAAGAGTATAATATGAATAACAACAATACGTCGAAACATGACCTACCGTCTATTTTCGGATTTATAAATACTATTATAACAATTTAATGCGTATACCATGCCCTCTTGGCTGAACAAAATTTTATAACTAGATATGATATTGAGATTGACAAGAGTATAATATGTATAAATTTATAATACGTCGAAACAAGCCCTACCCGCTATTTTCTGATTAATGAATACTATTATAACAATTTAATGCGTATACCATGCCCTCTTGGCTGAGCAATAATTAATAACTAGATATGATATTGAAATTGACAAGAGTATAATGTGTATACCTTTATAATACGTCGAAACATAACCTCCGGGCTATTTTCTGATTTATAAATACTATTATAACAATTTAATGCGTATACCATGCCCTCTTGGCTGAACAATAATTTATAAATAAATATGATATTGAGATTGACAAAAGTATAATATGTATAACTTTATAATACGTCGAAACATACCCTTCCGTCTATTTTTGTTTATATTATAACTTAGTATGATATTGAGACCGACAAGAGTATAATATGAATAACAACAATACGTCGAAACATGACCTACCGTCTATTTTCGGATTTATAAATACTATTATAACAATATAATGCGTATACCATGCCCTCTTGGCTGAACAATAATTTATAACTATATATGATATTGAGATTGACAAGAGTACAATATGTATAACTTTATAATACGTCGAAACATGCCCTCCCGGCTATTTTCTGATTTCTAAATACTATTATAACAATTTAATGCGTATACCATGCCCTCTTGGCTGAACAAAATTTTATAACTAGATATGATATTGAGATTGACAAGAGTATAATATGTATAAATTTATAATACGTCGAAACAAGCCCTACCCGCTATTTTCTGATTTATGAATACTATTATAACAATTTAATGCGTATACCATGCCCTCTTGGCTGAGCAATAATTAATAACTAGATATGATATTGAAATTGACAAGAGTATAATACGTATAACTTTATAATACGTCGAAACATGCCCTCCCGGCTATTTTCTGATTTATAAATACTATTATAACAATTTAATGCGTATACCATGCCCTCTTGGCTGAACAATAATTTATAACTAGATATGATATTGAGATTGACAAGAGTATAATATGTATACCTTTATAATACGTCGAAACATGCCCTCCCGGCTATTTTCTGATTTATAAATACTATTATAACAATTTAATGCGTATACCATGCCCTCTTGGCTGAGCAATAATTAATAACTAGATATGATATTGAAATTGACAAGAGTATAATATGTATAACTTTATAATACGTCGAAACATGCCCTCCCGGCTATTTTCTGATTTATAAATACTATTATAACAATTTAATGCGTATACCATGCCCTCTTGGCTGAACAATAATTTATAACTATATATGATATTGAGATTGACAAGAGTATAATATGTATAACTTTATAATACGTCGAAACATGCCCTCCCGGCTATTTTCTGATTTATAAATACTATTATAACAATTTAATGCGTATAACATGCCCCCTCGGCTGAAAAATGATTATTATAACTAAGTATGAAATTGAGACTGACAACAGTATAACAATTAAATGCGTATACCATGCCCTCTCGGCTGAATAATGATTATTATAACTAAGTATGATATTGAGATTGACAAGAGTATAATATGAATAACTTTATAATACATCGAAACATGCCCTCCCGACTGTTTTCTGATTTATAAATACTACTTTAACAATTTAATGCGTATACCATGCCCTCTCGGCTGAACAATAATTTATAACTAGATATGATATTGAGATTGACAAGAGTATAATATGTATAACTTTATAATACGTCGAAACAGACCCTCCCGGCTATTTTCTGGTTTATAAATACTATTATAACAATTTAATGCGTATACCATGCCCTCTTGGCTGAACAATAATTTATAACTAGATATGATATTGAGATTGACTAGAGTATAATATTTATAACTTTATAATACGTCGAAACATGCCCTCCCGGCTATTTTCTGATTTATAAATACTATTATAACAATTTAATGCGTATACCATGCCCTCTTGGCTGAACAATAATTAATAACTAGATATGATATTGAGATTGACAAGAGTATAATATGTATAACTTTATAATACGTCGAAACCTACCCTTCCGTCTATTTTTGTTTATATTATAACTAAGTATGATATTGAGACCGACAAGAGTATAATATGAATAACTACAATACGTCGAAACATGACCTACCGTCTATTTTCTGATTTATAAATACTATTATAACAATATAATGCGTATACCATGCCATCTCGGCTGAACAATGATTATTAGAAATAAGTATGATATTGAGATTGACAAGAGTATAATATGTATAACTTAATAATACGTCGAAACATGCCCTCCCGACTATTTTCTGATTTATGAATACTTTTATAACAATTTAATGCGTATACCATGCCCTTTCGGCTGAATAATTATTATTATAACTAAGTATGATATTGAGATTGACAAGAGTATAATATGAATAACTTTATAATACGTCGAAACATGCCCTCCCGGCTATTTTCTGATTTATAAATACTATTATAACAATTTAATCCGTATACCATGCCCTCTCGGCTGAATAATGATTATTATAACTATGTATGATATTGAGACTGACAAGAATATAACAATTTAATGCGTATACCATGCCCTCTCGGCTGAATAATGATTATTATAATTAAGTATGAAATTAAGATTGACAAGAGTATAATATTAATTACTTTATAATACGTCGAAACATGCCCTCCCGGCTGTTTTCTGATTTATAAATACTTTTATAACAATTTAATGCGTATACTATGCCCTCTTGGCTGAACAATGATTATTATAACTAAGTATGAAATTGAGACTGACAACAGTATAACAATTAAATGCGTATACCATGCCCTATCGGCTGAATAATTATTATTATAACTAAGTATGATATTGAGATTGACAAAAGTATAATATGTATAACTTCATAATATGTCGAAACATGCCCTGCCGGCTATTTTCTGATTTATAAATACTATTATAACAATTTAATCCGTATAACATGCCCTCTCGACTGAATAATGATTATTATAACTAAGTATGAAATTGAGACTGACAACAGTATAACAATTAAATGCGTATACCATGCCCTCTCGGCTGAATAATGATTATTATAACTAAGTATGATATTGAGATTGACAAGAGTATAATATGAATAACTTTATAATACATCGAAACATGCCCTCCCGACTGTTTTCTGATTTATAAATACTACTTTAACAATTTAATGCGTATACCATGCCCTCTCGGCTGAACAATAATTTATAACTAGATATGATATTGAGATTGACAAGAGTATAATATGTATAACTTTATAATACGTCGAAACAGACCCTCCCGGCTATTTTCTGGTTTATAAATACTATTATAACAATTTAATGCGTATACCATGCCCTCTTGGCTGAACAATAATTTATAACTATAATATATGTATAAATTTATAATACGTCGAAACAAGCCCTACCCGCTATTTTCTGATTTATGAATACTATTATAACAATTTAATGCGTATACCATGCCCTCTTGGCTGAGCAATAATTAATAACTAGATATGATATTGAAATTGACAAGAGTATAATACGTATAACTTTATAATACGTCGAAACATGCCCTCCCGGCTATTTTCTGATTTATAAATACTATTATTACAATTTAATGCGTATACAATGCCCTCTTGGCTGAACAATAATTTATAACTATATATTATATTGAGATTGACAAGAGTATAATATGTATACCTTTATAATACGTCGAAACATGCCCTCCCGGCTATTTTCTGATTTATAAATACTATTATAACAATTTAATGCGTATACCATGCCCTCTTGGCTGAGCAATAATTAATAACTAGATATGATATTGAAATTGACAAGAGTATAATATGTATAACTTTATAATACGTCGAAACATGCCCTCCCGGCTATTTTCTGATTTATAAATACTATTATAACAATTTAATGCGTATACCATGCCCTCTTGGCTGAACAATAATTTATAACTATATATGATATTGAGATTGACAAGAGTATAATATGTATAACTTTATAATACGTCGAAACATGCCCTCCCGGCTATTTTCTGATTTATAAATACTATTATAACAATTTAATGCGTATAACATGCCCCCTCGGCTGAAAAATGATTATTATAACTAAGTATGAAATTGAGACTGACAACAGTATAACAATTAAATGCGTATACCATGCCCTCTCGGCTGAATAATGATTATTATAACTAAGTATGATATTGAGATTGACAAGAGTATAATATGAATAACTTTATAATACATCGAAACATGCCCTCCCGACTGTTTTCTGATTTATAAATACTACTTTAACAATTTAATGCGTATACCATGCCCTCTCGGCTGAACAATAATTTATAACTAGATATGATATTGAGATTGACAAGAGTATAATATGTATAACTTTATAATACGTCGAAACAGACCCTCCCGGCTATTTTCTGGTTTATAAATACTATTATAACAATTTAATGCGTATACCATGCCCTCTTGGCTGAACAATAATTTATAACTAGATATGATATTGAGATTGACTAGAGTATAATATTTATAACTTTATAATACGTCGAAACATGCCCTCCCGGCTATTTTCTGATTTATAAATACTATTATAACAATTTAATGCGTATACCATGCCCTCTTGGCTGAACAATAATTTATAAATAAATATGATATTGAGATTGACAAGAGTATAATATGTATAACTTTATAATACGTCGAAACCTACCCTTCCGTCTATTTTTGTTTATATTATAACTAAGTATGATATTGAGACCGACAAGAGTATAATATGAATAACTACAATACGTCGAAACATGACCTACCGTCTATTTTCTGATTTATAAATACTATTATAACAATATAATGCGTATACCATGCCATCTCGGCTGAACAATGATTATTAGAAATAAGTATGATATTGAGATTGACAAGAGTATAATATGTATAACTTAATAATACGTCGAAACATGCCCTCCCGACTATTTTCTGATTTATGAATACTTTTATAACAATTTAATGCGTATACCATGCCCTCTCGGCTGAATAATGATTATTATAACTAAGTATGATATTGAGATTGACAAGAGTATAATATGAATAACTTTATAATACGTCGAAACATGCCCTCCCGGCTGTTTTCTGATTTATAAATACTACTTTAACAATTTAATGCGTATACCATGCCCTCTCGGCTGAATAATGATTAATATAACAAAGTATGATATTGAGACTGACAACAGTATAACAATTAAATGCGTATACCATGCCCTTTCGGCTGAATAATTATTATTATAACTAAGTATGATATTGAGATTGACAAGAGTATAATATGAATAACTTTATAATACGTCGAAACATGCCCTCCCGGCTATTTACTGATTTATAAATACTATTATAACAATTTAATCCGTATACCATGCCCTCTCGGCTGAATAATGATTATTATAACTATGTATGATATTGAGACTGACAAGAATATAACAATTTAATGCGTATACCATGCCCTCTCGGCTGAATAATGATTATTATAATTAAGTATGAAATTAAGATTGACAAGAGTATAATATTAATTACTTTATAATACGTCGAAACATGCCCTCCCGGCTGTTTTCTGATTTATAAATACTTTTATAACAATTTAATGCGTATACTATGCCCTCTTGGCTGAACAATGATTATTATAACTAAGTATGAAATTGAGACTGACAACAGTATAACAATTAAATGCGTATACCATGCCCTATTGGCTGAATAATTATTATTATAACTAAGTATGATATTGAGATTGACAAAAGTATAATATGTATAACTTCATAATATGTCGAAACATGCCCTGCCGGCTATTTTCTGATTTATAAATACTATTATAACAATTTAATCCATATAACATGCCCTCTCGACTGAATAATGATTATTATAACGAGTGTTTTCTGACTTATGAATACTATTATAACAATTAAATACGTATACCATGCCCTCTTGGCTGAACAATGATTATTATAACGATATTGAGACCAACAAGAGTATAATATGTATAACTTAATAATACGTCGAAACATGCCCTCCCGGCTATTTTCTGATTTATGAATACTTTTATAACAATTTAATGCGTATACCATGCCCTCTTGGCTGAACAATGATTATTATAACGATATTGAGACCAAGAAGAGTATATTATGAATAACTTTATAATACGTCGAAACATGCCCTCCCGGCTGTTTTCTGATTTATAAATACTACTTTAACAATTTAATGCGTATACCATGCCCTCTCGGCTGAACAATAATTTATAACTAGATATGATATTGCGATTAACAAGATTATAATATATATAACTTTATAATACGTCGAAACAGGCCCTCCCGGCTATTTTCTGATTTATAAATACTATTATAACAATTTAATGCGTATACCATGCCCTCTTGGCTGAACAATAATTTATAACTAGATATGATATTGAGATTGTCAAGAGTACAATATGTATAACTTTATAATACGTCGAAACATGCCCTCCCGGCTATTTTCTGATTTATAAATACTATTATAACAATTTAATGCGTATACCATGCCCTCTTGGCTGAACAATAATTTATAACTATATATGATATTGAGATTGACAAGAGTATAATATGTATACCTTTATAATACGTCGAAACATGCCCTCCCGGCTATTTTCTGATTTATAAATACTATTATAACAATTTAATGCGTATACCATGCCCTCTTGGCTGAACAATAATTTATAACTAGATATGATATTGAGATTGACAAGAGAATAATATTTATAACTTTATAATACGTCGAAACATGCCCTCCCGGCTATTTTCAGATTTATAAATACTATTATAACAATTTAATGCGTATACCATGCCCTCTTGGCTGAACAATAATTTATAAATAAATATGATATTGAGATTGACAAGAGTATAATATGTATAACTTTATAATACGTCGAAACATACCCTTCCGTCTATTTTTGTTTATATTATAACTAAGTATGATATTGAGACCGACAAGAGTATAATATGAATAACTACAATACGTCGAAACATGACCTACCGTCTATTTTCTGATTTATAAATACTATTATAACAATATAATGCGTATACCATGCCCTCTTGGCTGAACAATAATTTATAACTATATATGATATTGAGATTGACAAGAGTATAATATGTATACCTTTATAATACGTCGAAACATGCCCTCCCGGCTATTTTCTGATTTATAAATACTATTATAACAATTTAATGCGTATACCATGCCCTCTTGGCTGAACAATAATTTATAACTATATATGATATTGAGATTGACAAGAGAATAATATTTATAACTTTATAATACGTCGAAACATGCCCTCCCGGCTATTTTCTGATTTATAAATACTATTATAACAATTTAATGCGTATACCATGCCCTCTTGGCTGAACAATAATTTATAAATAAATATGATATTGAGATTGACAAGAGTATAATATGTATAACTTTATAATACGTCGAAACATACCCTTCCGTCTATTTTTGTTTATATTATAACTAAGTATGATATTGAGACCGACAAGAGTATAATATGAATAACTACAATACGTCGAAACATGACCTACCGTCTATTTTCTGATTTATAAATACTATTATAACAATATAATGCATATACCATGCCCTCTTGGCTGAACAATAATTTATAACTATATATGATATTGAGATTGACAAGAGTATAATATGTATACCTTTATAATACGTCGAAACATGCCCTCCCGGCTATTTTCTGATTTATAAATACTATTATAACAATTTAATGCGTATACCATGCCCTCTTGGCTGAACAATAATTTTTAAATAAATATGATATTGAGATTGACAAGAGTATAATATGTATAACTTTATAATACGTCGAAACATACCCTTCCGTCTATTTTTGTTTATATTATAACTAAGTATGATATTGAGACCGACAAGAGTATAATATGAATAACTACAATACGTCGAAACATGACCTACCGTCTATTTTCTGATTTATAAATACTATTATAACAATATAATGCGTATACCATGCCCTCTTGGCTGAACAATAATTTATAACTATATATGATATTGAGATTGACAAGAGTATAATATGTATACCTTTATAATACGTCGAAACATGCCCTCCCGGCTATTTTCTGATTTATAAATACTATTATAACAATTTAATGCGTATACCATGCCCTTTTGGCTGAACAATAATTTATAAATAAATATGATATTGAGATTGACAAGACTATAATATGTATAACTTTATAATACATCGAAACCAGCCCACCCGGCTATTTTATGATTTATAAATACTACTTTAACAATTTAATGCTTATACCATGCCCTCTCGGCTGAATAATGATTATTATAACTAAGTATGATATTGAGATTGACAAGAGTATAATATGAATAACTTTATAACACGTCGAAACATGCCTTCCCGGCTGTTTTCTGATTTATAAATACTTTTATAACAATTTAATGCGTATACTATGCCCTCTTGGCTGAACAATGATTATTATAACTAAGTATGAAATTGAGACTGACAACAGTATAACAATTAAATGCGTATACCATGCCCTATCGGCTGAATAATTATTATTATAAATAAGTATGATATTGAGATTGACAAGACTATAATATGTATAACTTCAAAATACATCGAAACAAGCCCTCCCGGCTATTTTATGATTTATAAATACTACTTTAGCAATTTAATGCTTATACCATGCCCTCTCGGCTGAATAATGATTATTATAACTAAGTATGATATTGAGACTGACAACAGTATAGCAATTTAATGCGTATACCATGCCCTCTCGGCTGAATAATGATTATTATAACTAAGTATGATATTGAGATTGACAAGAGTATAATATGAATAACTTTATAATACGTCGAAACATGCCCTCCCGACTGTTTTCTGATTTATAAATACTACTTTAGCAATTTAATGCTTATACCATGCCCTTTCGGCTGAATAATGATTATTATAACGACTGTTTTCTGACTTATGAATACTATTATAACAATTAAATACGTATACCATGCCGTCTTGGCTGAACAATGATTATTATAACGATATTGAGACCGACAAGAGTATAATATGTATAACTTAATAATACGTCGAAACATGCCCTCCCGGCTATTTTCTGATTTATGAATACTTTTATAACAATTTAATGCGTATACCATGCCCTCTCGGCTGAATAATGATTATTATAACTATGTATGATATTGAGACTGACAAGAGTATAACAATTTAATGCGTATACCATGCCCTCTCGGCTGAATAATGATTATTATAACTAAGTATGATATTGAGATTGACAAGAGTATAATATGAATAACTTTATAATACGTCGAAACATGCCCTCCCGACTGTTTTCTGATTTATAAATACTACTTTAACAAGTTAATGCGTATACCATGCCCTCTTGGCTGAACAATAATTTATAACTATATATGATATTGAGATTGACAAGAGTATAATATGTATAACTTTATAATACGTCGAAACATGCCCTCCCGGCTATTTTCTGATTTATAAATACTATTATAACAATTTAATGCGTATACCATGCCCTTTTGGCTGAACAATAATTTATAAATAAATATGATATTGAGATTGACAAGACTATAATATGTATAACTTTATAATACATCGAAACCAGCCCACCCGGCTATTTTATGATTTATAAATACTACTTTAACAATTTAATGCTTATACCATGCCCTCTCGGCTGAATAATGATTATTATAACTAAGTATGATATTGAGATTGACAAGAGTATAATATGAATAACTTTATAACACGTCGAAACATGCCTTCCCGGCTGTTTTCTGATTTATAAATACTTTTATAACAATTTAATGCGTATACTATGCCCTCTTGGCTGAACAATGATTATTATAACTAAGTATGAAATTGAGACTGACAACAGTATAACAATTAAATGCGTATACCATGCCCTATCGGCTGAATAATTATTATTATAAATAAGTATGATATTGAGATTGACAAGACTATAATATGTATAACTTCAAAATACATCGAAACAAGCCCTCCCGGCTATTTTATGATTTATAAATACTACTTTAGCAATTTAATGCTTATACCATGCCCTTTCGGCTGAATAATGATTATTATAACGACTGTTTTCTGACTTATGAATACTATTATAACAATTAAATACGTATACCATGCCGTCTTGGCTGAACAATGATTATTATAACGATATTGAGACCGACAAGAGTATAATATGTATAACTTAATAATACGTCGAAACATGCCCTCCCGGCTATTTTCTGATTTATGAATACTTTTATAACAATTTAATGCGTATACCATGCCCTCTCGGCCGAATAATGATTATTATAACTATGTATGATATTGAGACTGACAAGAGTATAACAATTTAATGCGTATACCATGCCCTCTCGGCTGAATAATGATTATTATAACTAAGTATGATATTGAGATTGACAAGAGTATAATATGAATAACTTTATAATACGTCGAAACATGCCCTCCCGACTGTTTTCTGATTTATAAATACTACTTTAACAAGTTAATGCGTATACCATGCCCTCTTGGCTGAACAATAATTTATAACTATATATGATATTGAGATTGACAAGAGTATAATATGTATAACTTTATAATACGTCGAAACATGCCCTCCCGGCTATTTTCTGATTTATAAATACTATTATAACAATTTAATGCGTATACCATGCCCTCTTGGCTGAACAATAATTTTTAAATAAATATGATATTGAGATTGACAAGAGTATAATATGTATAACTTTATAATACGTCGAAACATACCCTTCCGTCTATTTTTGTTTATATTATAACTAAGTATGATATTGAGACCGACAAGAGTATAATATGAATAACTACAATACGTGGAAACATGACCTACCGTCTATTTTCTGATTTATAAATACTATTATAACAATATAATGCGTATACCATGCCCTCTCGGCTGAACAATGATTATTATAACAAAGTATGATATTGAGACTGACAACAGTATAACAATTAAATGCGTATACCATGCCCTATCGGCTGAATAATGATTATTATAACTATGTATGATATTGAGACTGACAAGAGTATAACAATTTAATGCGTATACCATGCCCTATCGGCTGAATAATTATTATTATAAATAAGTATGATATTGAGATTGACAAGACTATAATATGTATAACTTCAAAATACATCGAAACAAGCCCTCCCGGCTATTTTATGATTTATAAATACTACTTTAGCAATTTAATGCTTATACCATGCCCTCTCGGCTGAATAATGATTATTATAACTAAGTATGATATTGAGACTGACAACAGTATAGCAATTTAATGCGTATACCATGCCCTTTCGGCTGAATAATGATTATTATAACGACTGTTTTCTGACTTATGAATACTATTATAACAATTAAATACGTATACCATGCCGTCTTGGCTGAACAATGATTATTATAACGATATTGAGACCGACAAGAGTATAATATGTATAACTTAATAATACGTCGAAACATGCCCTCCCGGCTATTTTCTGATTTATGAATACTTTTATAACAATTTAATGCGTATACCATGCCCTCTCGGCTGAACAATGATTATTATAACTAATTATGAAATTGAGACTGACAACAGTATAACAATTAAATGCGTATACCATGCCCTATCGGCTGAATAATTATTATTATAAATAAGTATGATATTGAGATTGACAAGACTATAATATGTATAACTTCAAAATACATAGAAACAAGCCCTCCCGGCTATTTTCTGACTTATAAATAATGCGTGTAACATGCCCTCTTAGCTGAACAGTGATTATTATAACTAGATATGATATTGAGACTGACAAGACTATAATATGTATAACTTTATAATACATCGAAACCAGCCCACCCGGCTATTTTATGATTTATAAATACTACTTTAGCAATTTAATGCTTATACCATGCCCTCTCGGCTGAATAATGATTATTATAACTAAGTATGAAATTGAGACTGACAACAGTATAACAATTAAATGCGTATACCATGCCCTATCGGCTGAATAATTATTATTATAACTAAGTATGATATTGAGATTGACAAGAGTATAATATGAATAACTTTATAATACGTCGAAACATGCCCTCCCGGCTGTTTTCTGATTTATAAATACTACTTTTACAATTTAATGCGTATACCATGCCCTCTCGGCTGAATAATGATTATTATAACAAAGTATGATATTGAGACTGACAACAGTATAACAATTAAATGCGTATACCATGCCCTATCGGCTGAATAATTATTATTATAACTAAGTATGATATTGAGATTGACAAGAGTATAATATGAATAACTTTATAATACGTCGAAACATGCCCTCCCGGCTGTTTTCTGATTTATAAATACTATTATAATAATTTAATGCGTATATCATGCCCTCTTGGCTGAACAATAATTTATAACTAGGTATGATATTGAGACTGACAAGAGTATAACAATTTAATGCGTATACCATGCCCTCTCGGCTGAATAATGATTATTATAACAAAGTATGATATTGAGACTGACAACAGTATAACAATTAAATGCGTATACCATGCCCTATCGGCTGAATAATTATTATTATAACTAAGTATGATATTGAGATTGACAAGAGTATAATATGAATAAATTTATAATACGTCGAAACAAGGCCTACCCGCTATTTTCTGATTTAAGAATACTATTATAACAATTTAATGCGTATACCATGCCCTCTTGGCTGAACAATAATTTATAACTGGATATGATATTGAGATTGACAAGAGTATAATATGTATAACTTTATAATACGTCGAAACATGCTTTCCCGGCTATTTTCTGATTTATAAATACTATTATAACAATTTAATGCGTATACCATGCCCTCTTGGCTGAACAATAATTTATAACTAGATATGATATTGAGATTGACAAGAGTATAATATGTATACCTTTATAATACGCGGAAACATGCCCTCCCGGCCATTTTCTGATTTATAAATACTATTATAACAATTTAATCCGTATACCATGCCCTCTCGGCTGAATAATGATTATTATAACTATGTATGATATTGAGACTGACAAGAGTATAACAATTTAATGCGTATACCATGCCCTCTCGGCTGAATAATTATTATTATAACTAAGTATGATATTTAGATTGTATAATATGAATAACTTTATAATACGTCGAAACATGCCCTCCCGGCTGTTTTCTGATTTATAAATACTATTATAACAATTTTATCCGTATACCATGCCCTCTCGGCTGAATAATGATTATTATAACTATGTATGATATTGAGACTGACAAGAGTATAACAATTTAATGCGTATACCATGCCCTATCGGCTGAATAATTATTATTATAAATAAGTATGATATTGAGATTGGCAAGACTATAATATGTATAACTTCAAAATACATCGAAACAAGCCCTCCCGGCTATTTTATGATTTATAAATACTATTATAACAATTTAATGCTTATACCATGCCCTCTCGGCTGAATAATGATTATTATAACTAAGTATGATATTGAGACTGACAACAGTATAGCAATTTAATGCGTATACCATGCCCTTTCGACTGAATAATGATTATTATAACGACTGTTTTCTGACTTATGAATACTATTATAACAATTAAATACGTATACCATGCCGTCTTGGCTGAACAGTGATTATTATAACGATATTGAGACCGACAAGAGTATAATATGTATAACTTAATAATACGTCGAAACATGCCCTCCCGGCTATTTTCTGATTTATGAATACTTTTATAACAATTTAATGCGTATACCATGCCCTCTCGGCTGAACAATGATTATTATAACTAAGTATGAAATTGAGACTGACAACAGTATAACAATTAAATGCGTATACCATGCCCTATCGGCTGAATAATTATTATTATAAATAAGTATGATATTGAGATTGACAAGACTATAATATGTATAACTTAAAAATACATCGAAACAAGCCCTACCGGCTATTTTCTGATTTATAAATACTATTATAACAATTTAATCCGTATACCATGCCCTCTCGGCTGAATAATGATTATTATAACTATGTATGATATTGAGACTGACAAGAGTATAACAATTTAATGCGTATACCATGCCCTCTCGGCTGAATAATTATTATTATAACTAAGTATGATATTTAGATTATATAATATGAATAACTTTATAATACGTCGAAACATGCCCTCCCGGCTGTTTTCTGATTTATAAATACTATTATAACAATTTAATCCGTATACCATGCCCTCTCGGCTGAATAATGATTATTATAACTATGTATGATATTGAGACTGACAAGAGTATAACAATTTAATGCGTATACCATGCCCTATCGGCTGAATAATTATTATTATAAATAAGTATGATATTGAGATTGACAAGACTATAATATGTATAACTTCAAAATACATCGAAACAAGCCCTCCCGGCTATTTTATGATTTATAAATACTACTTTAGCAATTTAATGCTTATACCATGCCCTCTCGGCTGAATAATGATTATTATAACTAAGTATGAAATTGAGACTGACAACAGTATAACAATTAAATGCGTATACCATGCCCTATCGGCTGAATAATTATTATTATAACTAAGTATGATATTGAGATTGACAAGAGTATAATATGAATAACTTTATAATACGTCAAAACATGCCCTCCCGGCTGTTTTCTGATTTATAAATACTACTTTAACAATTTAATGCGTATACCATGCCCTCTCGGCTGAACAATAATTTATAACTAGATATGATATTGAGATTGACAAGAGTATAATATGTATAACTTTATAATACGTCGAAACAGGCCCTCCCGGCTATTTTCTGATTTATGAATACTTTTATAACAATTTAATGCGTATACCATGCCCTCTCGGCTGAACAATGATTATTATAACTAAGTATGAAATTGAGACTGACAACAGTATAACAATTAAATGCGTATACCATGCCCTATCGGCTGAATAATTATTATTATAAATAAGTATGATATTGAGATTGACAAGACTATAATATGTATAACTTCAAAATACATCGAAACAAGCCCTACCGGCTATTTTCTGATTTATAAATACTATTATAACAATTTAATCCGTATACCATGCCCTCTCGGCTGAATAATGATTATTATAACTATGTATGATATTGAGACTGACAAGAGTATAACAATTTAATGCGTATACCATGCCCTCTCGGCTGAATAATTATTATTATAACTAAGTATGATATTTAGATTGTATAATATGAATAACTTTATAATACGTCGAAACATGCCCTCCCGGCTGTTTTCTGATTTATAAATACTATTATAACAATTTAATCCGTATACCATGCCCTCTCGGCTGAATAATGATTATTATAACTATGTATGATATTGAGACTGACAAGAGTATAACAATTTAATGCGTATACCATGCCCTATCGGCTGAATAATTATTATTATAAATAAGTATGATATTGAGATTGACAAGACTATAATATGTATAACTTCAAAATACATCGAAACAAGCCCTCCCGGCTATTTTATGATTTATAAATACTACTTTAGCAATTTAATGCTTATACCATGCCCTCTCGGCTGAATAATGATTATTATAACTAAGTATGATATTGAGACTGACAACAGTATAGCAATTTAATGCGTATACCATGCCCTTTCGGCTGAATAATGATTATTATAACGACTGTTTTCTGACTTATGAATACTATTATAACAATTAAATACGTATACCATGCCGTCTTGGCTGAACAGTGATTATTATAACGATATTGAGACCGACAAGAGTATAATATGTATAACTTAATAATACGTCGAAACATGCCCTCCCGGCTATTTTCTGATTTATGAATACTTTTATAACAATTTAATGCGTATACCATGCCCTCTCGGCTGAACAATAATTTATAACTGGATATGATATTGAGATTGACAAGAGTATAATATGTATAAATTTATAATACGTCGAAACAAGGCCTACCCGCTATTTTCTGATTTATGAATACTATTATAACAATTTAATGCGTATACCATGCCCTCTTGGCTGAACAATAATTTATAACTGGATATGATATTGAGATTGACAAGAGTATTTTATGTATAACTTTATAATACGTCGAAACATGCCCTCCCGGCCATTTTCTGATTTATAAATACTATTATAACAATTTAATGCGTATACCATGCCCTCTTGGCTGAACAATAATATATAAATAAATATGATATTGAGATTGACAAGAGTATAATATGTATAACTTTATAATACGTCGAAACATACCCTTCCGTCTATTTTTGTTTATATTATAACTAAGTATGATATTGAGACCGACAAGAGTATAACAATTTAATGCGTATACCATGCCCTCTCGGCTGAACAATGATTATTAGAACTAAGTATGATATTGAGACCGACAAAAGTATAATATGTATAACTTCATAATTTGTCGAAACATGCCCTCCCGGCTATTTTCTGATTTATGAATACTTTTATAACAATTTAATGCGTATACCATGCCCTATCGGCTGAATAATTATTATTATAACTAAGTATGATATTGAGATTGACAAGAGTATAATATGAATAACTTTATAATACGTCAAAACATGCCCTCCCGGCTGTTTTCTGATTTATAAATACTACTTTAACAATTTAATGCGTATACCATGCCCTCTCGGCTGAAAAATAATTATTATAACTAATAATGACATTAAGACTGACAAAAGTATAATATGTGTAACTTTATAATAGTCGAAACATGCCCTATAATATGTATAACTTCATAATACGTCGAAACATGCCCTACCGTCTATTTTCTATCTTATAAATACTATTATAACAATATAATAATAACTAAGTATGATATTGAGATTGACAAGAGTATAATATGAATAACTTTATAATACGTCGATACATGCCCTCCCGGCTGTTTTCTGATTTATTAATACTATTACAACAATTTAATGCGTATACCATGCCCTCTCGGCTGAATAATGATTATTATAACTAAGTATGATATTGAGACTGACAACAGTATAACAATTAAATGCGTATACCATGCCCTATCGGCTGAATAATTATTATTATAACTAAGTATGATATTGAGGTTGACAAGAGTATAATATGAATAACTTTATAATACGTCGAAACATGCCCTCCCGGCTGTTTTCTGATTTAAAAATACTATTAAAACAATTAAATGCGTATACCATGCCCCTCGGCTGAAAAATAATTATTATAACTAATAATGACATTAAGACTGACAAAAGTATAATATGTGTAACTTTATAATAGTCGAAACATGCCCTATAATATGTATAACTTCATAATACGTCGAAACATGCCCTACCGTCTATTTTCTATCTTATAAATACTATTATAACAATATAATAATAACTAAGTATGATATTGAGATTGCCAAGAGTATAATATGAATAACTTTATAATACGTCGAAATATGCCCTCCCGGTTGTTTTCTGATTTATAAATACTACTTTTACAATTTAATGCGTATACCATGCCCTCTCGGCTGAATAATGATTATTATAACTAAGTATGATATTGAGACTGACAACAGTATAACAATTAAATGCGTATACCATGCCCTATCGGCTGAATAATTATTATTATAACTAAGTATGATATTGAGATTGACAACAGTATAACAATTTAATGCGTATACCATGCCCTCTCGGCTGAATAATGATTATTATAACTATGTATGATATTGAGACTGACAAGAGTATAACAATTAAATGCGTATACCATGCCCTATCGGCTGAATAATTATTATTATAACTAAGTATGATATTGAGGTTGACAAGAGTATAATATGAATAACTTTATAATACGTCGAAACATGCCCTCCCGGCTGTTTTCTGATTTATAAATACTATTAAAACAATTAAATGCGTATACCATGCCCCTCGGCTGAAAAATAATTATTATAACTAATAATGACATTAAGACTGACAAAAGTATAATATGTGTAACTTTATAATAGTCGAAACATGCCCTATAATATGTATAACTTCATAATACGTCGAAACATGCCCTACCGTCTATTTTCTATCTTATAAATACTATTATAACAATATAATAATAACTAAGTATGATATTGAGATTGACAAGAGTATAATATGAATAACTTTATAATACGTCGAAATATGCCCTCCCGGTTGTTTTCTGATTTATAAATACTACTTTAACAATTTAATGCGTATACCATGCCCTCTCGGCTGAATAATGATTATTATAACTAAGTATGATATTGAGACTGACAACAGTATAACAATTAAATGCGTATACCATGCCCTATCGGCTGAATAATTATTATTATAACTAAGTATGATATTGAGATTGACAAGAGTATAATATGAAAAACTTTATAATACGTCGAAACATGCCCTCCCGGCTGTTTTCTGATTTATAAATACTACTTTAACAATTTAATGCGTATACCATGCCCTCTCGGCTGAACAATAATTTATAACTAGATATGATATTGAGATTGACAAGAGTATAATATGTATAACTTTATAATACGTCGAAACAGGCCCTCCCGGCTATTTTCTGATTTATAAATACTATTATAATAATCTAATGCGTATATCATGCCCTCTTGGCTGAACAATAATTTATAACTAGATATGATATTGAGATTGACAAGAGTATAATATGAATAACTTTATAATACGCCGAAACATGCCCTCCCGGCCATTTTCTGATTTATAAATACTATTATAACAATTTAATGCGTATACCATGCCCTCTTGGCTGAACAATAATTTATAACTGGATATGATATTGAGATTGACAAGAGTATAATATGTATAACTTTATAATACGTCGAAACATGCCCTCCCGGCTATTTTCTGATTTATAAATACTATTATAACAATTTAATGCGTATACCATGCCCTCTTGGCTGAACAATAATTTATAACTAGATATGATATTGAGATTGACAAGAGTATAATATGTATACCTTTATAATACGCCGAAACATGCCCTCCCGGCTGTTTTCTGATTTATAAATACTATTATAACAATTAAATGCGTATACCATGCCCCTCGGCTGAAAAATAATTATTATAACTAATAATGACATTAAGACTGACAAAAGTATAATATGTGTAACTTTATAATAGTCGAAACATGCTCTATAATATGTATAACTTCATAATACGTCGAAACATGCCCTACCGTCTATTTTCTATCTTATAAATACTATTATAACAATATAATAATAACTAAGTATGATATTGAGATTGACAAGAGTATAATATGAATAACTTTATAATACGTCGAAACATGCCCTCCCGGTTGTTTTCTGATTTATAAATACTACTTTAACAATTTAATGCGTATACCATGCCCTCTCGGCTGAATAATGATTATTATAACAAAGTATGATATTGAGACTGATAACAGTATAACAATTAAATGCGTATACCATGCCCTCTTGGCTGAACAATGATTATTATAACTAAGTATGAAATTGAGACTGACAACAGTATAACAATTAAATGCGTATACCATGCCCTATCGGCTGAATAATTATTATTATAACTAAGTATGATATTGAGATTGACAAGAGTATAATATGAATAACTTTATAATACGTCGAAACATGCCCTCCCGGCTGTTTTCTGATTTATTAATACTATTACAACAATTTAATGCGTATACCATGCCCTCTCGGCTGAATAATGATTATTATAACTATGTATGATATTGAGACTGACAAGAGTATAACAAATAAATGCGTATACCATGCCCTATCGGCTGAATAATTATTATTATAACTAAGTATGATATTGAGGTTGACAAGAGTATAATATGAATAACTTTATAATACGTCGAAACATGCCCTCCCGGCTGTTTTCTGATTTATAAATACTATTATAACAATTAAATGCGTATACCATGCCCCTCGGCTGAAAAATAATTATTATAACTAATAATGACATTAAGACTGACAAAAGTATAATATGTGTAACTTTATAATAGTCGAAACATGCCCTTTAATATGTATAACTTCATAATACGTCGAAACATGCCCTACCGTCTATTTTCTGATTCATAAATACTTTTATAACAATTTAATGCGTATACCATGCCCTATCGGCTGAATAATTATTATTATAACTAAGTATGATATTGAGATTGACAAGAGTATAATATGAATAACTTTATAATACGTCGAAACATGCCCTCCCGGCTGTTTTCTGATTTATAAATACTATTATAACAATTAAATGCGTATACCATGCCCCTCGGCTGAAAAATAATTATTATAACTAATAATGACATTAAAACTGACAAAAGTATAATATGTGTAACTTTATAATAGTCGAAACATGCCCTATAATATGTATAACTTCATAATACGTGGAAACATGCCCTACCGTCTATTTTCTATCTTATAAATACTATTATAACAATATAATAATAACTAAGTATGATATTGAGATTGACAAGAGTATAATATGAATAACTTTATAATACGTCGAAACATGCCCTCCCGGTTGTTTTCTGATTTATAAATACTACTTTAACAATTTAATGCGTATACCATGCCCTCTCGGCTGAATAATGATTATTATAACAAAGTATGATATTGAGACTGACAACAGTATAACAATTAAATGCGTATACCATGCCCTCTTGGCTGAACAATGATTATTATAACTAAGTATGAAATTGAGACTGACAACAGTATAACAATTTAATGCGTATACCATGCCCTCTCGGCTGAATAATGATTATTATAACTGAGTTTGATATTGAGATTGACAAGAGTATAATATGAATAACTTTATAATACGTCGAAACATGCCCTCCCGGCTGTTTTCTGATTTATTAATACTATTACAACAATTTAATGCGTATACCATGCCCTCTCGGCTGAATAATGATTATTATAACTATGTATGATATTGAGACTGACAAGAGTATAACAATTTAATGCGTATACCATGCCCTCTCGGCTGAATAATGATTATTATAACTAAGTATTATATTGAGATTGACAAGAGTATAATATGGATAACTTTATAATACGTCGAAACATGCCCTCCCGGCTGTTTTCTGATTTATAAATACTATTATAACAATTTAATGCGTATACCATGCCCCTCGGCCTAAAAATAATTATTATAACTAATAATGACATTAAAACTGACAAAAGTATAATATGTGTAACTTTATAATAGTCGAAACATGCCCTATAATATGTATAACTTCATAATACGTCGAAACATGCCCTACCGTCTATTTTCTATCTTATAAATACTATTATAACAATATAATAATAACTAAGTATGATATTGAGATTGACAAGAGTATAATATGAATAACTTTATAATACGTCGAAACATGCCCTCCCGGTTTTTTTCTGATTTATAAATACTACTTTAACAATTTAATGCGTATACCATGCCCTCTCGGCTGAATAATGATTATTATAACAAAGTATGATATTGAGACTGACAACAGTATAACAATTAAATGCGTATACCATGCCCTCTTGGCTGAACAATGATTATTATAACTAAGTATGAAATTGAGACTGACAAGAGTATAACAATTTAATGCGTATACCATGCCCTCTCGGCTGAATAATGATTATTATAACTGAGTTTGATATTGAGATTGACAAGAGTATAATATGAATAACTTTATAATACGTCGAAACATGCCCTCCCGGCTGTTTTCTGATTTATTAATACTATTACAACAATTTAATGCGTATACCATGCCCTCTCGGCTGAATAATGATTATTATAACTATGTATGATATTGAGACTGACAAGAGTATAACAATTTAATGCGTATACCATGCCCTCTCGGCTGAATAATGATTATTATAACTAAGTATTATATTGAGATTGACAAGAGTATAATATAAATAACTTTATAATACGTCGAAACATGCCCTCCCGGCTGTTTTCTGATTTATAAATACTATTATAACAATTTAATGCGTATACCATGCCCTATCGGCTGAATAATTATTATTATAACTAAGTATGATATTGAGATTGACAAGAGTATAATATGAATAACTTTATAATACGTCGAAACATGCCCTCCCGGCTGTTTTCTGATTTATAAATACTATTATAACAATTTAATGCGTGTACCATGCCCTCTCGGCTGAATAATGATTATTATAACTATCTCTGATATTGAGACTGACAAGAGTATAACAATTTAATGCGTATACCATGCCCTCTCGGCTGAATAATGATTATTATAACTAAGTTTGATATTGAGATTGACAAGAGTATAATATGAATAACATTATAATACGTCGAAACATGCCCTCCCGGCTGTTTTCTGATTTATAAATACTACTTTAACAATTTAATGCGTATACCATGCCCTCTCGGCTGAATAATTATTATTATAACTAAGTATGATATTGAGATTGACAAGAGTATAATATGAATAACTTTATAATACGTCGAAACATGCCCTCCCGGCTGTTTTCTGATTTATAAATACTATTACAACAATTTAATGCGTATACCATGCCCTCTCGGCTGAATAATGATTATTATAACTATGTATGATATTGAGACTGACAAGAGTATAACAATTTAATGCCTATACCATGCCCTCTCGGCTGAATAATGATTATTATAACTAAGTATGATATTGAGATTGACAAGAGTATAATATGAATAACTTTATAATACGTCGAAACATGCCCTCCCGGCTGTTTTCTGATTTATGAATACTATTATAACAATTAAATGCGTATACCATGCCCCTCGGCTGAAAAATAATTATTATAACTAATAATGACATTAAGACCGACAAAAGTATAATATGTGTAACTTTATAATAGTCGAAGCATGCCCTATAATATGTATAACTTCATATTACGTCGAAACATGCCCTACCGTCTATTTTCTATCTTATAAATACTATTATAACAATATAATAATAACTAAGCATGATATTGAGATTGACAAGAGTATAATATGAATAACTTTATAATACGTAGAAACATGCCCTCCCGGTTGTTTTCTGATTTATAAATACTACTTTAACAATTTAATGCGTATACCATGCCTTCTCGGCTGAATAATGATTATTATAACTAAGTATGATATTAAGATTGACAAGAGTATAATATGAATAACTTTATAATACGTAGAAACATGCCCTCCCGGTTGTTTTCTGATTTATAAATACTACTTTAACAATTTAATGCGTATACCATGCCTTCTCGGCTGAATAATGATTATTATAACTATGTATGATATTGAGACTGACAAGAGTATAACAATTAAATGCGTATACCATGCCCTATCGGCTGAATAATTATTATTATAACTAAGTATGATATTGAGGTTGACAAGAGTATAATATGAATAACTTTATAATACGTCGAAACATGCCCTCCCTGCTGTTTTCTGATTTATTAATACTATTACAAAAATTTAATGCGTATACCATGCCCTCTCGGCTGAATAATGATTATTATAACTATGTATGATATTGAGACTGACAAGAGTATAACAATTAAATGCGTATACCATGCCCTATCGGCTGAATAATTATTATTATAACTAAGTATGAT
The DNA here is from genome assembly GCA_963971375.1 of Platycheirus rosarum. Taxonomy (NCBI): domain Eukaryota; kingdom Metazoa; phylum Arthropoda; class Insecta; order Diptera; family Syrphidae; genus Platycheirus; species Platycheirus rosarum. The sequence continues at coordinate 121,325,900 of OZ020509.1, read as the reverse complement.
ATTGAGATTGACAAGAGTATAATATGAATAACTTTATAATACGTCGAAACATGCCCTCCCGGCTGTTTTCTGATTTATAAATACTATTACAACAATTTAATGCGTATACCATGCCCTCTCGGCTGAATAATGATTATTATAACTATGTATGATATTGAGACTGACAAGAGTATAACAATTTAATGCCTATACCATGCCCTCTCGGCTGAATAATGATTATTATAACTAAGTATGATATTGAGATTGACAAGAGTATAATATGAATAACTTTATAATACGTCGAAACATGCCCTCCCGGCTGTTTTCTGATTTATGAATACTATTATAACAATTAAATGCGTATACCATGCCCCTCGGCTGAAAAATAATTATTATAACTAATAATGACATTAAGACCGACAAAAGTATAATATGTGTAACTTTATAATAGTCGAAGCATGCCCTATAATATGTATAACTTCATATTACGTCGAAACATGCCCTACCGTCTATTTTCTATCTTATAAATACTATTATAACAATATAATAATAACTAAGCATGATATTGAGATTGACAAGAGTATAATATGAATAACTTTATAATACGTAGAAACATGCCCTCCCGGTTGTTTTCTGATTTATAAATACTACTTTAACAATTTAATGCGTATACCATGCCTTCTCGGCTGAATAATGATTATTATAACTAAGTATGATATTAAGATTGACAAGAGTATAATATGAATAACTTTATAATACGTAGAAACATGCCCTCCCGGTTGTTTTCTGATTTATAAATACTACTTTAACAATTTAATGCGTATACCATGCCTTCTCGGCTGAATAATGATTATTATAACTATGTATGATATTGAGACTGACAAGAGTATAACAATTAAATGCGTATACCATGCCCTATCGGCTGAATAATTATTATTATAACTAAGTATGATATTGAGGTTGACAAGAGTATAATATGAATAACTTTATAATACGTCGAAACATGCCCTCCCTGCTGTTTTCTGATTTATTAATACTATTACAAAAATTTAATGCGTATACCATGCCCTCTCGGCTGAATAATGATTATTATAACTATGTATGATATTGAGACTGACAAGAGTATAACAATTAAATGCGTATACCATGCCCTATCGGCTGAATAATTATTATTATAACTAAGTATGATATTGAGGTTGTCAAGAGTATAATATGAATAACTTTATAATACGTCGAAACATGCCCTCCCGGCTGTTTTCTGATTTATTAATACTATTACAACAATTTAATGCGTATACCATGCCCTCTCGGCTGAATAATGATTATTATAACTATGTATGATATTGAGACTGACAAGAGTATAACAATTAAATGCGTATACCATGCCCTATCGGCTGAATAATTATTATTATAACTAAGTATGATATTGAGGTTGACAAGAGTATAATATGAATAACTTTATAATACGTCGAAACATGCCCTCCCGGCTGTTTTCTGATTTATAAATACTATTATAACAATATAATGCGTATACCATGCCCTCTCGGCTGAATAATGATTAATATAACTGTATGATATTGAGACTGACAAGAGTATAAATATAACTAAGTATGATATTGAGGTTGTCAAGAGTATAATATGAATAACTTTATAATACGTCGAAACATGCCCTCCCGGCTGTTTTCTGATTTATTAATACTATTACAAAAATTTAATGCGTATACCATGCCCTCTCGGCTGAATAATGATTATTATAACTATGTATGATATTGAGACTGACAAGAGTATAACAATTAAATGCGTATACCATGCCCTATCGGCTGAATAATTATTATTATAACTAAGTATGATATTGAGGTTGTCAAGAGTATAATATGAATAACTTTATAATACGTCGAAACATGCCCTCCCGGCTGTTTTCTGATTTATTAATACTATTACAACAATTTAATGCGTATACCATGCCCTCTCGGCTGAATAATGATTATTATAACTATGTATGATATTGAGACTGACAAGAGTATAACAATTAAATGCGTATACCATGCCCTATCGGCTGAATAATTATTATTATAACTAAGTATGATATTGAGGTTGACAAGAGTATAATATGAATAACTTTATAATACGTCGAAACATGCCCTCCCGGCTGTTTTCTGATTTATAAATACTATTATAACAATATAATGCGTATACCATGCCCTCTCGGCTGAATAATGATTAATATAACTGTATGATATTGAGACTGACAAGAGTATAACAATTTAATGCGTATACCATGCCCTCTTGGCTGAACAATATTATATAAATAAATATGATATTGAGATTGACAAGAGTATAATATGTATAACTTTATAATACGTCGAAACATACCCTTCCGTCTATTTTTGTTTATATTATAACTAAGTATGATATTGAGACCGACAAGAGTATAATATGAATAACTACAATACGTCGAAACATGCCCTGCCGGCTATTTTCTGATTTATAAATACTATTATAACAATTTAATGCGTATAACATGCCCTCTCGGCTGAAAAATGATTATTATAAATAAGTATGATATTCAGATTGACAAGACTATAATATGTATAACTTCAAAATACATCGAAACAAGCCCTCCCGGCTATTTTCTGACTTATAAATAATGCGTGTAACATGCCCTCTTGGCTGAACAGTGATTATTATAACTAGATATGATATTGAGACTGACAAGACTATAATATGTATAACTTTATAATACATCGAAACCAGCCCACCCGACTATTTTATGATTTATAAATACTACTTTAGCAATTTAATGCTTATACCATGCCCTCGGCTGAATAATGATTATTATAACTAAGTATGATATTGAGACTAACAAGAGTATAACAATTTAATGCGTATACCATGCCCTCTCGGCTGAATAATGATTATTATAACTAAGTATTATATTGAGATTGACAAGAGTATAATATGAATAACTTTATAATACGTCGAAACATGCCCTCCCGGCTGTTTTCTGATTTATAAATACTATTATAACAATTTAATGCGTATACCATGCCCTCTCGGCTGAATAATGATTAATATAACTATGTATGATATTGAGACTGACAAGAGTATAACAATTTAATGCGTATACCATGCCCTCTCGGCTGAATAATGATTATTATAACTAAGTATTATATTGAGATTGACAAGAGTATAATATGAATAACTTTATAATACGTCGAAACATGCCCTCCCGGCTGTTTTCTGATTTATAAATACTATTATAACAATTTAATGCGTATACCATGCCCTCTCGGCTGAATAATGATTATTATAACTATGTATGATATTGAGACTGACAAGAGTATAACAATTTAATGCGTATACCATGCCCTCTCGGCTGAATAATGATTATTATAACTAAGTATGATATTGAGATTGACAAGAGTATAATATGAATAACTTTATAATACGTCGAAACATGCCCTCCCGGCTGTTTTCTGATTTATAAATACTATTATAACAATTTAATGCGTATACCATGCCTCTCGGCTGAAAAATGGTTATTATAACTAATTATGACATTAAGACTGACAAAAGTATAATATGTGTAACTTTATAATATTCGAAACATGCCCTATAATATGTATAACTTCATAATACGTCGAAACATGCCCTACCGTCTATTTTCTATCTTATAAATACTATTATAACAATATAATAATAACTAAGTATGATATTGAGATTGACAAGAGTATAATATGAATAACTTTATAATATGTCGAAACATGCCCTCCCGGCTGTTTTCTGATTTATAAATACTATTATAACAATTTAATGCGCATACCATGCCCTCTCGGCTGAATAATGATTATTATAACTATGTATGATATTGAGACTGACAAGTGAATAACAATTTAATGCGTATACCATGCCCTCTCGGCTGAATAATGATTATTATAACTAAGTATGATATTGAGATTGACAAGAGTATAATATGAATAACTTTATAATACGTCGAAACATGCCCTCCCGGCTGTTTTCTGATTTATAAATACTACTTTTACAATTTAATGCGTATACCATGCCCTCCCGGCTGAATAATGATTATTATAACAAAGTATGATATTGAGACTGACAACAGTATAACAATTAAATGCGTATACCATGCCCTATCGGCTGAATAATTATTATTATAACTAAGTATTATATTGAGATTGACAAGAGTATAATATGAATAACTTTATAATACGTCGAAACATGCCCTCCCGGCTGTTTTCTGATTTATAAATACTATTATAACAATTTAATGCGTATACCATGCCCTCTCGGCTGAATAATGATTATTATAACTATGTATGATATTGAGATTGACAAGAGTATAACAATTTAATGCGTATACCATGCCCTCTCGGCTGAATAATGATTATTATAACTAAGTATTATATTGAGATTGACAAGAGTATAATATGAATAACTTTATAATACGTCGAAACATGCCCTCCCGGCTGTTTTCTGATTTATAAATACTATTATAACAATTTAATGCGTATACCATGCCCTCTCGGCTGAATAATGATTATTATAACTATGTATGATAATGAGACTGACAAGAGTATAACAATTTAATGCGTATACCATGCCCTCTCGGCTGAATAATGATTATTATAACTAAGTATGATATTGAGATTGACAAGAGTATAACAATTAAATGCGTATACCATGCCCTATCGGCTGAATAATTATTATTATAACTAAGTATGATATTGAGGTTGACAAGAGTTTAATATGAATAACTTTATAATACGTCGAAACATGCCCTCCCGGCTGTTTTCTGATTTATAAATACTATTATAACAATTAAATGCGTATACCATGCCCCTCGGCTGAAAAATGGTTATTATAACTAATAATGACATTAAGACTGACAAAAGTATAATATGTGTAATTTTATAATATTCGAAACATGCCCTATAATATGTATAACTTCATAATACGTCGAAACATGCCCTACCGACTATTTTCTATCTTATAAATACTATTATAACAATATAATAATAACTAAGTATGATATTGAGATTGACAAGAGTATAATATGAATAACTTTATAATACGTCGAAACATGCCCTCCCGGTTGTTTTCTGATTTATAAATACTATTACAACAATTTAATGCGTATACCATGCCCTCTCGGCTGAATAATGATTATTATAACTAAGTATGATATTGAGATTGACAAGAGTATAATATGAATAACTTTATAATACGACGAAACATGTCCTCCCGGCTGTTTTCTGATTTATAAATACTACTTTTACAATTTAATGCGTATACCATGCCCTCTCGGCTGAATAATGATTATTATAACAAAGTATGATATTGAGACTGACAACAGTATAACAATTAAATGCGTATACCATGCCCTATCGGCTGAATAATTATTATTATAACTAAGTATGATATTGAGATTGACAAGAGTATAATATGAATAACTTTATAATACGTCGAAACATGCCCTCCCGGTTGTTTTCTGATTTATAAATACTATTATAACAATTTAATGCGTATACCATGCCCCCTCGGCTGAATAATGATTATTATAACTATGTATGATAATGAGACTGACAAGAGTATAACAATTTAATGCGTATACCATGCCCTCTCGGCTGAATAATGATTATTATAACTAAGTATGATATTGAGATTGACAAGAGTATAACAATTAAATGCGTATACCATACCCTATCGGCTGAATAATTATTATTATAACTAAGTATGATATTGAGGTTGACAAGAGTATAATATGTATAACTTCATAATACGTCGAAACATGCCCTACCGACTATTTTCTATCTTATAAATACTATTATAACAATATAATAATAACTAAGTATGATATTGAGATTGACAAGAGTATAATATGAATAACTTTATAATACGTCGAAACATGCCCTCCCGGCTGTTTTCTGATTTATAAATACTACTTTAACAATTTAATGCGTATACCATGCCCTCTCGGCTGAATAATGATTATTATAACAAAGTATGATATTGAGACTGACAACAGTATAACAATTAAATGCGTATACCATGCCTTATCGGCTGAATAATTATTATTATAACTAAGTATTATATTGAGATTGACAAGAGTATAATATGAATAACTTTATAATACGTCGAAACATGCCCTCCCAGTTGTTTTCTGATTTATAAATACTATTATAACAATTTAATGCGTATACCATGCCCTCTCGGCTGAATAATGATTATTATAACTGTATGATATTGAGACTGACAAGAGTATAACAATTTAATGCGTATACCATGCCCTCTTGGCTGAATAATGATTATTATAACTAAGTATGATATTGAGATTGACAAGAGTATAATATGAATAACTTTATAATACGTCGAAACATGCCCTCCCGGCTGTTTTCTGATTTATAAATACTACTTTAACAATTTAATGCGTATACCATGCCCTCTCGGCTGAATAATGATTAATATAACAAAGTATGATATTGAGACTGACAACAGTATAACAATTAAATGCGTATACCATGCCCTATCGGCTGAATAATTATTATTATAACTAAGTATGATATTGAGATTGACAAGAGTATAATATGAATAACTTTATAATACGTCGAAACATGCCCTCCCGGCTGTTTTCTGATTTATAAATACTATTATAACAATTTAATGCGTATACCATGCCCTCTTGGCTGAATAATGATTATTATAACTAAGTATGATATTGAGATTGACAAGAGTATAATATGAATAACTTTATAATACGTCGAAACATGCCCTCCCGGCTGTTTTCTGATTTATAAATACTACTTTAACAATTTAATGCGTATACCATGCCCTCTCGGCTGAATAATGATTATTATAACAAAGTATGATATTGAGACTGACAACAGTATAACAATTAAATGCGTATACCATGCCCTATCGGCTGAATAATTATTATTATAACTAAGTATGATATTGAGATTGACAAGAGTATAATATGAATAACTTTATAATACGTCGAAACATGCCCTCCCGGCTGTTTTCTGATTTATAAATACTATTATAACAATTTAATGCATATACCATGCCCTCTCGGCTGAATAATGATTATTATAACTGTATGATATTGAGACTGACAAGAGTATAACAATTTAATGCGTATACCATGCCCTCTCGGCTGAATAATGATTATTATAACTAAGTATGATATTGAGATTGACAAGAGTATAATATGAATAACTTTATAATACGTCGAAACATGCCCTCCCGGCTGTTTTCTGATTTATAAATACTATTATAACAATTTAATGCATATACCATGCCCTCTTGGCTGAATAATGATTATTATAACTAAGTATGATATTGAGATTGACAAGAGTATAATATGAATAACTTTATAATACGTCGAAACATGCCCTCCCGGCTGTTTTCTGATTTATAAATACTACTTTAACAATTTAATGCGTATACCATGCCCTCTCGGCTGAATAATGATTATTATAACAAAGTATGATATTGAGACTGACAACAGTATAACAATTAAATGCGTATACCATGCCCTATCGGCTGAATAATTATTATTATAACTAAGTATGATATTAAGATTGACAAGAGTATAATATGAATAACTTTATAATACGTCTAAACATGCCCTCCCGGCTGTTTTCTGATTTATAAATACTATTATAACAATTTAATGCATATACCATGCCCTCTCGGCTGAATAATGATTATTATAACTAAGTATGATATTGAGATTGACAAGAGTATAATATGAATAACTTTATAATACGTCGAAACATGCCCTCCCGGCTGTTTTCTGATTTATAAATACTATTATAACAATTTAAGGCGTACATGCCCTCTCGGCTAAATAATGATTATTATAACTATGTATGATATTGAGACTGACAAGAGTATAACAATTTAATGCGTATACCATGCCCTTTCGGCTGAATAATGATTATTATAACGACTGTTTTCTGACTTATGAATACTATTATAACAATTAAATACGTATACCATGCCCTCTTGGCTGAACAATGATTATTATAACGATATTGAGACCGACAAGAGTATAATATGTATAACTTTATAATTCGTCGAAACATGCCCTCCCGGCTATTTTCTGATTTATGCATACTTTTATAACAATTTAATGCGTATACTATGCCCTCTTGGCAGAACAATGATTATTATAACTAAGTATGAAATTGAGACTGACAACAGTATAACAATTAAATGCGTATACCATGCCCTATCGGCTGAATAATTATTATTATAACTAAGTATTATATTGAGATTGACAAGAGTATAATATGAATAACTTTATAATACGTCGAAACATGCCCTCCCGGCTGTTTTCTGATTTATAAATACTATTATAACAATTTAATGCATATACAATGCCCTCTCGGCTGAATAATGATTATTATAACAAAGTATGATATTGAGACTGACAACAGTATAACAATTAAATGCGTATACCATGCCCTATCGGCTGAATAATTATTATTATAACTAAGTATGATATTGAGATTGACAAGAGTATAATATGAATAACTTTATAATACGTCGAAACATGCCCTCCCGGCTGTTTTCTGATTTATAAATACTATTATAACAATTTAATGCATATACCATGCCCTCTTGGCTGAATAATGATTATTATAACTAAGTATGATATTGAGATTGACAAGAGTATAATATGAATAACTTTATAATACGTCGAAACATGCCCTCCCGGCTGTTTTCTGATTTATAAATACTACTTTAACAATTTAATGCGTATACCATGCCCTCTCGGCTGAATAATGATTATTATAACAAAGTATGATATTGAGACTGACAACAGTATAACAATTAAATGCGTATACCATGCCCTATCGGCTGAATAATTATTATTATAACTAAGTATGATATTGAGATTGACAAGAGTATAATATGAATAACTTTATAATACGTCGAAACATGCCCTCCCGGCTGTTTTCTGATTTATAAATACTACTTTAACAATTTAATGCGTATACCATGCCCTCTCGGCTGAATAATGATTATTATAACAAAGTATGATATTGAGACTGACAACAGTATAACAATTAAATGCGTATACCATGCCCTATCGGCTGAATAATTATTATTATAACTAAGTATGATATTGAGATTGACAAGAGTATAATATGAATAACTTTATAATACGTCGAAACATGCCCTCCCGGCTGTTTTCTGATTTATAAATACTACTTTAACAATTTAATGCGTATACCATGCCCTCTCGGCTGAATAATGATTATTATAACTAAGTATGATATTGAGATTGACAAGAGTATAATATGAATAACTTTATAATACGTCGAAACATGCCCTCCCGGCTGTTTTCTGATTTATAAATACTATTATAACAATTTAATGCATATACCATGCCCTCTTGGCTGAATAATGATTATTATAACTAAGTATGATATTGAGATTGACAAGAGTATAATATGAATAACTTTATAATACGTCGAAACATGCCCTCCCGGCTGTTTTCTGATTTATAAATACTACTTTAATAATTTAATGCGTATACCATGCCCTCTCGGCTGAATAATGATTATTATAACAAAGTATGATATTGAGACTGACAACAGTATAACAATTAAATGCGTATACCATGCCCTATCGGCTGAATAATTATTATTATAACTAAGTATGATATTGAGATTGACAAGAGTATAATATGAATAACTTTATAATACGTCGAAACATGCCCTCCCGGCTGTTTTCTGATTTATAAATACTATTATAACAATTTAATGCATATACCATGCCCTCTCGGCTGAATAATGATTATTATAACTAAGTATGATATTGAGATTGACAAGAGTATAATATGAATAACTTTATAATACGTCGAAACATGCCCTCCCGGCTGTTTTCTGATTTATAAATACTATTATAACAATTTAATGCGTATACCATGCCCTCTCGGCTGAATAATGATTATTATAACTAAGTATGATATTGAGATTGACAAGAGTATAATATGAATAACTTTATAATACGTCGAAACATGCCCTCCCGGCTGTTTTCTGATTTATAAATACTATTATAACAATTTAATGCGTATACCATGCCCTCTCGGCTGAATAATGATTATTTTAACTATGTATGATAATGAGACTGACAAGAGTATAACAATTTAATGCGTATACCATGCCCTCTCGGCTGAATAATGATTATTATAACTAAGTATGATATTGAGATTGACAAGAGTATAATATGAATAACTTTATAATACGTCGAAACATGCCCTCCCGGCTGTTTTCTGATTTATAAATACTATTATAACAATTTAATGCATATACCATGCCCTCTCGGCTGAATAATGATTATTATAACTAAGTATGATATTGAGATTGACAAGAGTATAATATGAATAACTTTATAATACGTCGAAACATGCCCTCCCGGCTGTTTTCTGATTTATAAATACTATTATAACAATTTAATGCGTATACCATGCCCTCTCGGCTGAATAATGATTATTTTAACTATGTATGATAATGAGACTGACAAGAGTATAACAATTTAATGCGTATACCATGCCCTCTCGGCTGAATAATGATTATTATAACTAAGTATGATATTGAGATTGACAAGAGTATAATATGAATAACTTTATAATACGTCGAAACATGCCCTCCCGGCTGTTTTCTGATTTATAAATACTACTTTAACAATTTAATGCGTATACCATGCCCTCTCGGCTGAATAATGATTATTATAACAAAGTATGATATTGAGACTGACAACAGTATAACAATTAAATGCGTATACCATGCCCTATCGGCTGAATAATTATTATTATAACTAAGTATTATATTGAGATTGACAAGAGTATAATATGAATAACTTTATAATACGTCGAAACATGCCCTCCCGGCTGTTTTCTGATTTATAAATACTATTATAACAATTTAATGCGTATACCATGCCCTCTCGGCTGAATAATGATTATTTTAACTATGAATGATAATGAGACTGACAAGAGTATAACAATTTAATGCGTATACCATGCCCTCTCGGCTGAATAATGATTATTATAACTAAGTATGATATTGAGATTGACAAGAGTATAATATGAATAACTTTATAATACGTCGAAACATGCCCTCCCGGCTGTTTTCTGATTTATAAATACTACTTTAACAATTTAATGCGTATACCATGCCCTCTCGGCTGAATAATGATTATTATAACTAAGTATGATATTGAGATTGACAAGAGTATAATATGAATAACTTTATAATACGTCGAAACATGCCCTCCCGGCTGTTTTCTGATTTATAAATACTATTATAACAATTTAATGCGTATACCATGCCCTCTCGGCTGAATAATGATTATTTTAACTATGTATGATAATGAGACTGACAAGAGTATAACAATTTAATGCGTATACCATGCCCTCTCGGCTGAATAATGATTATTATAACTAAGTATGATATTGAGATTGACAAGAGTATAATATGAATAACTTTATAATACGTCGAAACATGCCCTCCCGGCTGTTTCCTGATTTATAAATACTATTATAACAATTTAATGCATATACCATGCCCTCTCGGCTGAATAATGATTATTATAACTAAGTATGATATTGAGATTGACAAGAGTATAATATGAATAACTTTATAATACGTCGAAACATGCCCTCCCGGCTGTTTTCTGATTTATAAATACTATTATAACAATTTAAGGCGTACATGCCCTCTCGGCTAAATAATGATTATTATTACTATGTATGATATTGAGACTGACAAGAGTATAACAATTTAATGCGTATACCATGCCCTTTCGGCTGAATAATGATTATTATAACGACTGTTTTCTGACTTATGAATACTATTATAACAATTAAATACGTATACCATGCCCTCTTGGCTGAACAATGATTATTATAACGATATTGAGACCGACAAGAGTATAATATGTATAACTTTATAATTCGTCGAAACATGCCCTCCCGGCTATTTTCTGATTTATGCATACTTTTATAACAATTTAATGCGTATACTATGCCCTCTTGGCAGAACAATGATTATTATAACTAAGTATGAAATTGAGACTGACAACAGTATAACAATTAAATGCGTATACCATGCCCTATCGGCTGAATAATTATTATTATAACTAAGTATTATATTGAGATTGACAAGAGTATAATATGAATAACTTTATAATACGTCGAAACATGCCCTCCCGGCTGTTTTCTGATTTATAAATACTATTATAACAATTTAATGCATATACAATGCCCTCTCGGCTGAATAATGATTATTATAACTATGTATGATATTGAGACTGACAAGAGTATAACAATTTAATGCGTATACCATGCCCTCTCGGCTGAATAATGATTATTATAACTAAGTATGATATTGAGATTGACAAGAGTATAATATGAATAACTTTATAATACGTCGAAACATGCCCTCCCGGCTGTTTTCTGATTTATAAATACTATTATAACAATTTAAGGCGTACATGCCCTCTCGGCTAAATAATGATTATTATAACTATGTATGATATTGAGACTGACAAGAGTATAACAATTTAATGCGTATACCATGCCCTTTCGGCTGAATAATGATTATTATAACGACTGTTTTCTGACTTATGAATACTATTATAACAATTAAATACGTATACCATGCCCTCTTGGCTGAACAATGATTATTATAACGATATTGAGACCGACAAGAGTATAATATGTATAACTTTATAATTCGTCGAAACATGCCCTCCCGGCTATTTTCTGATTTATGCATACTTTTATAACAATTTAATGCGTATACTATGCCCTCTTGGCAGAACAATGATTATTATAACTAAGTATGAAATTGAGACTGACAACAGTATAACAATTAAATGCGTATACCATGCCCTATCGGCTGAATAATTATTATTATAACTAAGTATTATATTGAGATTGACAAGAGTATAATATGAATAACTTTATAATACGTCGAAAGATGCCCTCCCGGCTGTTTTCTGATTTATAAATACTATTATAACAATTTAATGCGTATACCATGCCCTCTCGGCTGAATAATGATTATTATAACTAAGTATGATATTGAGATTGACAAGAGTATAATATGAATAACTTTATAATACGTCGAAACATGCCCTCCCGGCTGTTTTCTGATTTATAAATACTATTATAACAATTTAATGCGTATACCATGCCCTCTCGGCTGAATAATGATTATTTTAACTATGTATGATATTGAGACTGACAAGAGTATAACAATTTAATGCGTATACCATGCCCTCTCGGCTGAATAATGATTATTATAACTAAGTATGATATTGAGATTGACAAGAGTATAATATGAATAACTTTATAATACGTCGAAACATGCCCTCCCGGCTGTTTTCTGATTTATAAATACTATTATAACAATTAAATGCGTATACCATGCCCCTCGGCTGAAAAATGGTTATTATAACTAATAATGACATTAAGACTGACAAAAGTATAATATGTGTAACTTTATAATATTCGAAACATGCCCTATAATATGTATAACTTCATAATACGTCGAAACATGCCCTACCGTCTATTTTCTATCTTATAAATACTATTATAACAATATAATAATAACTAAGTATGATATTGAGATTGACAAGAGTATAATATGAATAACTTTATAATACGTCGAAACATGCCCTCCCGGCTGTTTTCTGATTTATAAATACTATTATAACAATTTAATGCGCATACCATGCCCTCTCGGCTGAATAATGATTATTATAACTATGTATGATATTGAGACTGACAAGAGAATAACAATTTAATGCGTATACCATGCCCTCTCGGCTGAATAATGATTATTATAACTAAGTATGATATTGAGATTGACAAGAGTATAATATGAATAACTTTATAATACGTCGAAACATGCCCTCCCGGCTGTTTTCTGATTTATTAATACTATTACAACAATTTAATGCGTACACCATGCCCTCTCGGCTGAATAATGATTATTATAACAAAGTATGATATTGAGACTGACAACAGTATAACAATTAAATGTGTATACCATGCCCTATCGGCTGAATAATTATTATTATAACTAAGTATGATATTGAGATTGACAAGAGTATAATATGAATAACTTTATAATACGTCGAAACATGCCCTCCCGGTTGTTTTCTGATTTATAAATACTATTATAATAATTTAATGCGTATACCATGCCCTCTCGGCTGAATAATGATTATTATAACTGTATGATATTGAGACTGACAAGAGTATAACAATTTAATGCGTATACCATGCCCTCTCGGCTGAATAATGATTATTATAACTAAGTATGATATTGAGATTGACAAGAGTATAATATGAATAACTTTATAAAACGTCGAAACATGCCCTCCCGGCTGTTTTCTGATTTATAAATACTACTTTAACAATTTAATGCGTATACCATGCCCTCTCGGCTGAATAATGATTATTATAACTGTATGATATTGAGACTGACAAGAGTATAACAATTTAATGCGTATACCATGCCCTCTCGGCTGAATAATGATTATTATAACTAAGTATGATATTGAGATTGACAAGAGTATAATATGAATAACTTTATAATACGTCGAAACATGCCCTCCCGGCTGTTTTCTGATTTATAAATACTATTATAACAATTTAATGCGTATACCATGCCCTCTCGGCTGAATAATGATTATTATAACTATGTATGATATTGAGACTGACAAGAGTATAACAATTTAATGCGTATACCATGCCCTTTCGGCTGAATAATGATTATTATAACGACTGTTTTCTGACTTATGAATACTATTATAACAATTAAATACGTATACCATGCCCTCTTGGCTGAACAATGATTATTATAACGATATTGAGACCGACAAGAGTATAATATGTATAACTTTATAATTCGTCGAAACATGCCCTCCCGGCTATTTTCTGATTTATGCATACTTTTATAACAATTTAATGCGTATACTATGCCCTCTTGGCAGAACAATGATTATTATAACTAAGTATGAAATTGAGACTGACAACAGTATAACAATTAAATGCGTATACCATGCCTTATCGGCCGAATAATTATTATTATAACTAAGTATTATATTGAGATTGACAAGAGTATAATATGAATAACTTTATAATACGTCGAAACATGCCCTCCCGGCTGTTTTCTGATTTATAAATACTATTATAACAATTTAATGCGTATACCATGCCCTCTCGGCTGAATAATGATTATTATAACTATGTATGATATTGAGACTGACAAGAGTATAACAATTTAATGCGTATACCATGCCCTCTCGGCTGAATAATGATTATTATAACTAAGTATGATATTGAGATTGACAAGAGTATAATATGAATAACTTTATAATACGTCGAAACATGCCCTCCCGGCTGTTTTCTGATTTATAAATACTATTATAACAATTTAAGGCGTACATGCCCTCTCGGCTAAATAATGATTATTATAACTATGTATGATATTGAAACTGACAAGAGTATAACAATTTAATGCGTATACCATGCCCTCTCGGCTGAATAATGATTATTATAACTAAGTATGATATTGAGATTGACAAGAGTATAATATGAATAACTTTATAATACGTCGAAACATGCCCTCCCGGCTGTTTTCTGATTTATAAGTACTATTATAACAATTAAATGCGTATACCATGCCCCTCGGCTGAAAAATGGTTATTATAACTAATAATGACATTAAGACTGACAAAAGTATAATATGTGTAACTTTATAATATTCGAAACATGCCCTATAATATGTATAACTTCATAATACGTCGAAACATGCCCTACCGTCTATTTTCTATCTTATAAATACTATTATAACAATATAATAATAACTAAGTATGATATTGAGATTGACAAGAGTATAATATGAATAACTTTATAATACGTCGAAACATGCCCTCCCGGCTGTTTTCTGATTTATAAATACTACTTTAACAATTTAATGCGTATACCATGCCCTCTCGGCTGAATAATGATTATTATAACAAAGTATGATATTGAGACTGACAACAGTATAACAATTAAATGCGTATACCATGCCCTATCGGCTGAATAATTATTATTATAACTAAGTATGATATTGAGATTGACAAGAGTATAATATGAATAACTTTATAATACGTCGAAACATGCCCTCCCGGCTGTTTTCTGATTTATAAATACTATTATAACAATTTAATGCATATACCATGCCCTCTCGGCTGAATAATGATTATTATAACTGTATGATATTGCGACTGACAAGAGTATAACAATTTAATGCGTATACCATGCCCTCTCGGCTGAATAATGATTATTATAACTAAGTATGATATTGAGATTGACAAGAGTATAATATGAATAACTTTATAATACGTCGAAACATGCCCTCCCGGCTGTTTTCTGATTTATTAATACTATTACAACAATTTAATGCGTACACCATGCCCTCTCGGCTGAATAATGATTATTATAACAAAGTATGATATTGAGACTGACAACAGTATAACAATTAAATGTGTATACCATGCCCTATCGGCTGAATAATTATTATTATAACTAAGTATGATATTGAGATTGACAAGAGTATAATATGAATAACTTTATAATACGTCGAAACATGCCCTCCCGGTTGTTTTCTGATTTATAAATACTATTATAATAATTTAATGCGTATACCATGCCCTCTCGGCTGAATAATGATTATTATAACTGTATGATATTGAGACTGACAAGAGTATAACAATTTAATGCGTATACCATGCCCTCTCGGCTGAATAATGATTATTATAACTAAGTATGATATTGAGATTGACAAGAGTATAATATGAATAACTTTATAAAACGTCGAAACATGCCCTCCCGGCTGTTTTCTGATTTATAAATACTACTTTAACAATTTAATGCGTATACCATGCCCTCTCGGCTGAATAATGATTATTATAACTGTATGATATTGAGACTGACAAGAGTATAACAATTTAATGCGTATACCATGCCCTCTCGGCTGAATAATGATTATTATAACTAAGTATGATATTGAGATTGACAAGAGTATAATATGAATAACTTTATAATACGTCGAAACATGCCCTCCCGGCTGTTTTCTGATTTATAAATACTATTATAACAATTTAATGCGTATACCATGCCCTCTCGGCTGAATAATGATTATTATAACTATGTATGATATTGAGACTGACAAGAGTATAACAATTTAATGCGTATACCATGCCCTTTCGGCTGAATAATGATTATTATAACGACTGTTTTCTGACTTATGAATACTATTATAACAATTAAATACGTATACCATGCCCTCTTGGCTGAACAATGATTATTATAACGATATTGAGACCGACAAGAGTATAATATGTATAACTTTATAATTCGTCGAAACATGCCCTCCCGGCTATTTTCTGATTTATGCATACTTTTATAACAATTTAATGCGTATACTATGCCCTCTTGGCAGAACAATGATTATTATAACTAAGTATGAAATTGAGACTGACAACAGTATAACAATTAAATGCGTATACCATGCCTTATCGGCCGAATAATTATTATTATAACTAAGTATTATATTGAGATTGACAAGAGTATAATATGAATAACTTTATAATACGTCGAAACATGCCCTCCCGGCTGTTTTCTGATTTATAAATACTATTATAACAATTTAATGCGTATACCATGCCCTCTCGGCTGAATAATGATTATTATAACTATGTATGATATTGAGACTGACAAGAGTATAACAATTTAATGCGTATACCATGCCCTCTCGGCTGAATAATGATTATTATAACTAAGTATGATATTGAGATTGACAAGAGTATAATATGAATAACTTTATAATACGTCGAAACATGCCCTCCCGGCTGTTTTCTGATTTATAAATACTATTATAACAATTTAAGGCGTACATGCCCTCTCGGCTAAATAATGATTATTATAACTATGTATGATATTGAAACTGACAAGAGTATAACAATTTAATGCGTATACCATGCCCTCTCGGCTGAATAATGATTATTATAACTAAGTATGATATTGAGATTGACAAGAGTATAATATGAATAACTTTATAATACGTCGAAACATGCCCTCCCGGCTGTTTTCTGATTTATAAGTACTATTATAACAATTAAATGCGTATACCATGCCCCTCGGCTGAAAAATGGTTATTATAACTAATAATGACATTAAGACTGACAAAAGTATAATATGTGTAACTTTATAATATTCGAAACATGCCCTATAATATGTATAACTTCATAATACGTCGAAACATGCCCTACCGTCTATTTTCTATCTTATAAATACTATTATAACAATATAATAATAACTAAGTATGATATTGAGATTGACAAGAGTATAATATGAATAACTTTATAATACGTCGAAACATGCCCTCCCGGCTGTTTTCTGATTTATAAATACTACTTTAACAATTTAATGCGTATACCATGCCCTCTCGGCTGAATAATGATTATTATAACAAAGTATGATATTGAGACTGACAACAGTATAACAATTAAATGCGTATACCATGCCCTATCGGCTGAATAATTATTATTATAACTAAGTATGATATTGAGATTGACAAGAGTATAATATGAATAACTTTATAATACGTCGAAACATGCCCTCCCGGCTGTTTTCTGATTTATAAATACTATTATAACAATTTAATGCATATACCATGCCCTCTCGGCTGAATAATGATTATTATAACTGTATGATATTGCGACTGACAAGAGTATAACAATTTAATGCGTATACCATGCCCTCTCGGCTGAATAATGATTATTATAACTAAGTATGATATTGAGATTGACAAGAGTATAATATGAATAACTTTATAATACGTCGAAACATGCCCTCCCGGCTGTTTTCTGATTTATAAATACTATTATAACAATTTAAGGCGTACATGCCCTCTCGGCTAAATAATGATTATTATAACTATGTATGCTATTGAGACTGACAAGAGTATAACAATTTAATGCGTATACCATGCCCTTTCGGCTGAATAATGATTATTATAACGACTGTTTTCTGACTTATGAATACTATTATAACAATTAAATACGTATACCATGCCCTCTTGGCTGAACAATGATTATTATAACGATATTGAGACCGACAAGAGTATAATATGTATAACTTTATAATTCGTCGAAACATGCCCTCCCGGCTATTTTCTGATTTATGCATACTTTTATAACAATTTAATGCGTATACTATGCCCTCTTGGCAGAACAATGATTATTATAACTAAGTATGAAATTGAGACTGACAACAGTATAACAATTAAATGCGTATACCATGCCCTATCGGCTGAATAATTATTATTATAACTAAGTATTATATTGAGATTGACAAGAGTATAATATGAATAACTTTATAATACGTCGAAACATGCCCTCCCGGCTGTTTTCTGATTTATAAATACTATTATAACAATTTAATGCATATACCATGCCCTCTCGGCTGAATAATGATTATTATAACTATGTATGATATTGAGACTGACAAGAGTATAACAATTTAATGCGTATACCATGCCCTCTCGGCGGAATAATGATTATTATAACTAAGTATGACATTGAGATTGACAAGAGTATAATATGAATAACTTTATAATACGTCGAAACATGCCCTCCCGGCTGTTTTCTGATTTATAAATACTATTATAACAATTTAAGGCGTACATGCCCTCTCGGCTAAATAATGATTATTATAACTATGTATGATATTGAGACTGACAAGAGTATAACAATTTAATGCGTATACCATGCCCTTTCGGCTGAATAATGATTATTATAACGACTGTTTTCTGACTTATGAATACTATTATAACAATTAAATACGTATACCATGCCCTCTTGGCTGAACAATGATTATTATAACGATATTGAGACCGACAAGAGTATAATATGTATAACTTTATAATTCGTCGAAACATGCCCTCCCGGCTATTTTCTGATTTATGCATACTTTTATAACAATTTAATGCGTATACTATGCCCTCTTGGCAGAACAATGATTATTATAACTAAGTATGAAATTGAGACTGACAACAGTATAACAATTAAATGCGTATACCATGCCCTATCGGCTGAATAATTATTATTATAACTAAGTATTATATTGAGATTGACAAGAGTATAATATGAATAACTTTATAATACGTCGAAACATGCCCTCCCGGCTGTTTTCTGATTTATAAATACTATTATAACAAATTAATGCGTATACCATGCCCTCTCGGCTGAATAATGATTATTATAACTAAGTATGATATTGAGATTGACAAGAGTATAATATGAATAACTTTATAATACGTCGAAACATGCCCTCCCGGCTGTTTTCTGATTTATAAATACTATTATAACAATTTAAGGCGTACATGCCCTCTCGGCTAAATAATGATTATTATAACTATGTATGATATTGAGACTGACAAGAGTATAACAA
Source organism: Platycheirus rosarum (assembly GCA_963971375.1). Classification (NCBI taxonomy): domain Eukaryota; kingdom Metazoa; phylum Arthropoda; class Insecta; order Diptera; family Syrphidae; genus Platycheirus; species Platycheirus rosarum. The sequence continues at coordinate 121,305,376 of OZ020509.1, read as the reverse complement.
TTTAATGCGTATACCATGCCCTCTCGGCTGAATAATGATTATTATAACTAAGTATGATATTGAGATTGACAAGAGTATAATATGAATAACTTTATAATACGTCGAAACATGCCCTCCCGGCTGTTTTCTGATTTGTAAATACTATTATAACAATTAAATGCGTATACCATGCCCCTCGGCTGAAAAATGGTTATTATAACTAATAATGACATTAAGACTGACAAAAGTATAATATGTGTAACTTTATAATATTCGAAACATGCCCTATAATATGTATAACTTCATAATACGTCGAAACATGCCCTACCGTCTATTTTCTATCTTATAAATACTATTATAACAATATAATAATAACTAAGTATGATATTGAGATTGACAAGAGTATAATATGAATAACTTTATAATACGTCGAAACATGCCCTCCCGGCTGTTTTCTGATTTATAAATACTATTATAACAATTTAATGCGCATACCATGCCCTCTCGGCTGAATAATGATTATTATAACTATGTATGATATTGAGACTGACAAGAGAATAACAATTTAATGCGTATACCATGCCCTCTCGGCTGAATAATGATTATTATAACTAAGTATGATATTGAGATTGACAAGAGTATAATATGAATAACTTTATAATACGTCGAAACATGCCCTCCCGGCTGTTTTCTGATTTATTAATACTATTACAACAATTTAATGCGTACACCATGCCCTCTCGGCTGAATAATGATTATTATAACAAAGTATGATATTGAGACTGACAACAGTATAACAATTAAATGCGTATACCATGCCCTATCGGCTGAATAATTATTATTATAACTGTATGATATTGAGACTGACAAGAGTATAACAATTTAATGCGTATACCATGCCCTCTCGGCTGAATAATGATTATTATAACTAAGTATGATATTGAGATTGACAAGAGTATAATATGAATAACTTTATAATACGTCGAAACATGCCCTCCTGGCTGTTTTCTGATTTATAAATACTACTTTAAATATTTAATGCGTATACCATGCCCTCTCGGCTGAATAATGATTATTATAACAAAGTATGATATTGAGACTGACAACAGTATAACAATTAAATGCGTATACCATGCCCTATCGGCTGAATAATTATTATTATAACTAAGTATGATATTTAGATTGTATAATATGAATAACTTTATAATACGTCGAAACATGCCCTCCCGGCTGTTTTCTGATTTATAAATACTATTATAACAATTTAATGCGTATACCATGCTCTCTCGGCTGAATAATGATTATTATAACTATGTATGATAATGAGACTGACAAGAGTATAACAATTTAATGCGTATACCATGCCCTCTCGGCTGAATAATGATTATTATAACTAAGTATTATATTGAGATTGACAGGAGTATAATATGAATAACTTTATAATACGTCTAAACATGCCCTCCCGGCTGTTTTCTGATTTATAAATACTATTATAACAATTTAATGCGTATACCATGCCCTCTCGGCTGAATAATGATTATTATAACTATGTATGATATTGAGACTGACAAGAGTATAACAATTTAATGCGTATACCATGCCCTCTCGGCTGAATAATGATTATTATAACTAAGTATGATATTGAGATTGACAAGAGTATAATATGAATAACTTTATAATACGTCGAAACATGCCCTCTCGGCTAAATAATGATTATGATATTGAGACTGACAAGAGTATAACAATTTAATGCGTATACCATGCCCTCTCGGCTGAATAATGATTATTATAACTAAGTATGATATTGAGATTGACAAGAGTATAATATGAATAACTTTATAATACGTCGAAACATGCCCTCCCGGCTGTTTTCTGATTTATAAATACTATTATAACAATTAAATGCGTATACCATGCCCCTCGGCTGAAAAATGGTTATTATAACTAATAATGACATTAAGACTGACAAAAGTATAATATGTGTAACTTTATAATATTCGAAACATGCCCTATAATATGTATAACTTCATAATACGTCAAAACATGCCCTACCGTCTATTTTCTATCTTATAAATACTATTATAACAATATAATAATAACTAAGTATGATATTGAGATTGACAAGAGTATAATATGAATAACTTTATAATACGTCGAAACATGCCCTTCCGGCTGTTTTCTGATTTATAAATACTATTATAACAATTTAATGCATATACCATGCCCTCTCGGCTGAATAATGATTATTATAACTGTATGATATTGAGACTGACAAGAGTATAACAATTTAATGCGTATACCATGCCCTCTCGGCTGAATAATGATTATTATAACTAAGTATGATATTGAGATTGACAAGAGTATAATATGAATAACTTTATAATACGTCGAAACATGCCCTCCCGGCTGTTTTCTGATTTATAAATACTATTATAACAATTTAAGGCGTACATGCCCTCTCGGCTAAATAATGATTATTATAACTATGTATGATATTGAGACTGACAAGAGTATAACAATTTAATGCGTATACCATGCCCTCTCGGCTGAATAATGATTATTATAACTAAGTATGATATTTAGATTGTATAATATGAATAACTTTATAATACGTCGAAACATGCCCTCCCAGCTGTTTTCTGATTTATAAATACTATTATAACAATTTAATGCGTATACCATGCCCTCTCGGCTGAATAATGATTATTATAACTATGTATGATAATGAGACTGACAAGAGTATAACAATTTAATGCGTATACCATGCCCTCTCGGCTGAATAATGATTATTATAACTAAGTATGATATTGAGATTGACAAGAGTATAATATGAATAACTTTATAATACGTCGAAACATGCCCTCCCGGCTGTTTTCTGATTTATAAATACTACTTTAACAATTTAATGCGTATACCATGCCCTCTCGGCTGAATAATGATTATTATAACAAAGTATGATATTGAGGCTGACAACAGTATAACAATTAAATGCGTATACCATGCCCTATCGGCTGAATAATTATTATTATAACTAAGTTTGATATTGAGGTTGACAAGAGTATAATATGAATAACTTTATAATACGTCGAAACATGCCCTCCCGGCTGTTTTCTGATTTATAAATACTATTATAACAATTTAATGCGTATACCATGCTCTCTCGGCTGAATAATGATTATTATAACTATGTATGATAATGAGACTGACAAGAGTATAACAATTTAATGCGTATACCATGCCCTCTCGGCTGAATAATGATTATTATAACTAAGTATTATATTGAGATTGACAAGAGTATAATATGAATAACTTTATAATACGTCTAAACATGCCCTCCCGGCTGTTTTCTGATTTATAAATACTATTATAACAATTTAATGCGTATACCATGCCCTCTCGGCTGAATAATGATTATTATAACTATGTATGATATTGAGACTGACAAGAGTATAACAATTTAATGCGTATACCATGCCCTCTCGGCTGAATAATGATTATTATAACTAAGTATGATATTGAGATTGACAAGAGTATAATATGAATAACTTTATAATACGTCGAAACATGCCCTCTCGGCTAAATAATGATTATTATAACTATGTATGATATTGAGACTGACAAGAGTATAACAATTTAATGCGTATACCATGCCCTCTCGGCTGAATAATGATTATTATAACTAAGTATGATATTGAGATTGACAAGAGTATAATATGAATAACTTTATAATACGTCGAAACATGCCCTCCCGGCTGTTTTCTGATTTATAAATACTATTATAACAATTAAATGCGTATACCATGCCCCTCGGCTGAAAAATGGTTATTATAACTAATAATGACATTAAGACTGACAAAAGTATAATATGTGTAACTTTATAATATTCGAAACATGCCCTATAATATGTATAACTTCATAATACGTCAAAACATGCCCTACCGTCTATTTTCTATCTTATAAATACTATTATAACAATATAATAATAACTAAGTATGATATTGAGATTGACAAGAGTATAATATGAATAACTTTATAATACGTCGAAACATGCCCTTCCGGCTGTTTTCTGATTTATAAATACTATTATAACAATTTAATGCATATACCATGCCCTCTCGGCTGAATAATGATTATTATAACTGTATGATATTGAGACTGACAAGAGTATAACAATTTAATGCGTATACCATGCCCTCTCGGCTGAATAATGATTATTATAACTAAGTATGATATTGAGATTGACAAGAGTATAATATGAATAACTTTATAATACGTCGAAACATGCCCTCCCGGCTGTTTTCTGATTTATAAATACTATTATAACAATTTAAGGCGTACATGCCCTCTCGGCTAAATAATGATTATTATAACTATGTATGATATTGAGACTGACAAGAGTATAACAATTTAATGCGTATACCATGCCCTCTCGGCTGAATAATGATTATTATAACTAAGTATGATATTTAGATTGTATAATATGAATAACTTTATAATACGTCGAAACATGCCCTCCCAGCTGTTTTCTGATTTATAAATACTATTATAACAATTTAATGCGTATACCATGCCCTCTCGGCTGAATAATGATTATTATAACTATGTATGATAATGAGACTGACAAGAGTATAACAATTTAATGCGTATACCATGCCCTCTCGGCTGAATAATGATTATTATAACTAAGTATGATATTGAGATTGACAAGAGTATAATATGAATAACTTTATAATACGTCGAAACATGCCCTCCCGGCTGTTTTCTGATTTATAAATACTACTTTAACAATTTAATGCGTATACCATGCCCTCTCGGCTGAATAATGATTATTATAACAAAGTATGATATTGAGGCTGACAACAGTATAACAATTAAATGCGTATACCATGCCCTATCGGCTGAATAATTATTATTATAACTAAGTTTGATATTGAGGTTGACAAGAGTATAATATGAATAACTTTATAATACGTCGAAACATGCCCTCCCGGTTGTTTTCTGATTTATAAATACTATTATAACAATTTAATGCGTATACCATGCCCTCTCGGCTGAATAATGATTATTATAACTGTATGATATTGAGACTGACAAGAGTATAACAATTTAATGCGTATACCATGCCCTCTCGGCTGAATAATGATTATTATAACTAAGTATGATATTGAGATTGACAAGAGTATAATATGAATAACTTTATAATACGTCGAAACATGCCCTCCCGGCTGTTTTCTGATTTATAAATACTACTTTAACAATTTAATGCGTATACCATGCCCTCTCGGCTGAATAATGATTATTATAACAAAGTATGATATTGAGACTGACAACAGTATAACAATTAAATGCGTATACCATGCCCTATCGGCTGAATAATTATTATTATAACTAAGTATGATATTGAGATTGACAAGAGTATAATATGAATAACTTTATAATACGTCGAAACATGCCCTCCCGGCTGTTTTCTGATTTATAAATACTATTATAACAATTTAAGGCGTACATGCCCTCTCGGCTAAATAATAATTATTATAACTATGTATGATATTGAGACTGACAAGAGTATAACAATTTAATGCGTATACCATGCCCTCTCGGCTGTATAATGATTATTATAACTATGTATGATATTGAGACTGACAACAGTATAACAATTAAATGCGTATACCATGCCCTCTCGGCTGAATAATGATTATTATAACTAAGTATGATATTGAGATTGACAAGAGTATAATATGAATAACTTTATAATACGTCGAAACATGCCCTCCCGGCTGTTTTCTGATTTATAAATACTACTTTAACAATTTAATGCGTATACCATGCCCTCTCGGCTGAATAATGATTATTATAACAAAGTATGATATTGAGACTGACAACAGTATAACAATTAAATGCGTATACCATGCCCTATCGGCTGAATAATTATTATTATAACTAAGTATGATATTGAGATTGACAAGAGTATAATATGAATAACTTTATAATACGTCGAAGCATGCCCTCCCGGTTGTTTTCTGATTTATAAATACTATTATAACAATTTAATGCGTATACCATGCCCTCTCGGCTGAATAATGATTATTATAACTGTATGATATTGAGACTGACAAGAGTATAACAATTTAATGCGTATACCATGCCCTCTCGGCTGAATAATGATTATTATAACTAAGTATGATATTGAGATTGACAAGAGTATAATATGAATAACTTTATAATACGTCGAAACATGCCCTCCCGGCTGTTTTCTGATTTATAAATACTACTTTAACAATTTAATGCGTATACCATGCCCTCTCGGCTGAATAATGATTATTATAACAAAGTATGATATTGAGACTGACAACAGTATAACAATTAAATGCGTATACCATGCCCTATCGGCTGAATAATTATTATTATAACTAAGTATGATATTGAGATTGACAAGAGTATAATATGAATAACTTTATAATACGTCGAAACATGCCCTCCCGGCTGTTTTCTGATTTATAAATACTATTATAACAATTTAATGCGTATACCATGCCCTCTCGGCTGAATAATGATTATTATAACTGTATGATATTGAGACTGACAAGAGTATAACAATTTAATGCGTATACCATGCCCTCTCGGCTGAATAATGATTATTATAACTAAGTATGATATTGAGATTGACAAGAGTATAATATGAATAACTTTATAATACGTCTAAACATGCCCTCCCGGCTGTTTTCTGATTTATAAATACTATTATAACAATTTAAGGCGTACATGCCCTCTCGGCTAAATAATGATTATTATAACTATGTATGATATTGAGACTGACAAGAGTATAACAATTTAATGCGTATACCATGCCCACTCGGCTGAATAATGATTATTATAACAAAGTATGATATTGAGACTGACAACAGTGTAACAATTAAATGCGTATACCATGCCCTATCGGCTGAATAATTATTATTATAACTAAGTATGATATTGAGATTGACAAGAGTATAATATGAATAACTTTATAATACGTCGAAACATGCCCTCCCGGCTGTTTTCTGATTTATAAATACTATTATAACAATTTAATGCGTATACCATGCCCTCTCGGCTGAATAATGATTATTATAACTGTATGATATTGAGACTGACAAGAGTATAACAATTTAATGCGCATACCATGCCCTCTCGGCTGAATAATGATTATTATAACTAAGTATGATATTGAGATTGACAAGAGTATAATATGAATAACTTTATAATACGTCGAAACATGCCCTCCCGGCTGTTTTCTGATTTATAAATACTATTATAACAATTTAAGGCGTACATGCCTTCTCGGCTAAATAATGATTATTATAACTATGTATGATATTGTGACTGACAAGAGTATAACAATTTAATGCGTATACCATGCCCTCTCGGCTGAATAATGATTATTATAACTAAGTATGATATTTAGATTGTATAATATGAATAACTTTATAATACGTCGAAACATGCCCTCCCGGCTGTTTTCTGATTTATAAATACTATTATAACAATTTAATGCGTATACCATGCCCTCTCGGCTGAATAATGATTATTATAACTATGTATGATAATGAGACTGACAAGAGTATAACAATTTAATGCGTATACCATGCCCTCTCGGCTGAATAATGATTATTATAACTAAGTATGATATTGAGATTGACAAGAGTATAATATGAATAACTTTATAATACGTCGAAACATGCCCTCCCGGCTGTTTTCTGATTTATAAATACTACTTTAACAATTTAATGCGTATACCATGCCCTCTCGGCTGAATAATGATTATTATAACAAAGTATGATATTGAGACTGACAAGAGTATAACAATTAAATGCGTATACCATGCCCTATCGGCTGAATAATTATTATTATAACTAAGTATGATATTGAGATTGACAAGAGTATAATATGAATAACTTTATAATACGTCGAAACATGCCCTCCCGGTTGTTTTCTGATTTATAAATACTATTATAATAATTTAATGCGTATACCATGCCCTCTCGGCTGAATAATGATTATTATAACTGTATGATATTGAGACTGACAAGAGTATAACAATTTAATGCGTATACCATGCCCTCTCGGCTGAATAATGATTATTATAACTAAGTATGATATTGAGATTGACAAGAGTATAATATGAATAACTTTATAATACGTCGAAACATGCCCTCCCGGCTGTTTTCTTATTTATAAATACTACTTTAACAATTTAATGCGTATACCATGCCCTCTCGGCTGAATAATGATTATTATAACAAAGTATGATATTGAGACTGACAACAGTATAACAATTAAATGCGTATACCATGCCCTATCGGCTGAATAATTATTATTATAACTAAGTATGATATTGAGATTGACAAGAGTATAATATGAATAACTTTATAATACGTCAAAACATGCCCTCCCGGCTGTTTTCTGATTTATAAATACTATTATAACAATTTAATGCATATACCATGCCCTCTCGGCTGAATAATGATTATTATAACTGTATGATATTGAGACTGACAAGAGTATAACAATTTAATGCGTATACCATGCCCTCTCGGCTGAATAATGATTATTATAACTAAGTATGATATTGAGATTGACAAGAGTATAATATGAATAACTTTATAATACGTCGAAACATGCCCTTCCGGCTGTTTTCTGATTTATAAATACTATTATAACAATTTAAGGCGTACATGCCCTCTCGGCTAAATAATGATTATTATAACTATGTATGATATTGAGACTGACAAGAGTATAACAATTTAATGCGTATACCATGCCCTCTCGGCTGAATAATATTTATTATAACTAAGTATGATATTTAGATTGTATAATATGAATAACTTTATAATACGTCGAAACATGCCCTCCCGGCTGTTTTCTGATTTATAAATACTATTATAACAATTTAATGCGTATACCATGCCCTCTCGGCTGAATAATGATTATTATAACTATGTATGATAATGAGACTGACAAGAGTATAACAATTTAATGCGTATACCATGCCCTCTCGGCTAAATAATGATTATTATAACTAAGTATGATATTGAGATTGACAAGAGTATAATATGAATAACTTTATAATACGTCGAAACATGCCCTCCCGGCTGTTTTCTGATTTATAAATACTTCTTTAACAATTTAATGCGTATACCATGCCCTCTCGGCTGAATAATGATTATTATAACAAAGTATGATATTGAGACTGACAAGAGTATAACAATTAAATGCGTATACCATGCCCTCTCGGCTGAATAATGATTATTATAACTAAGTATGATATTGAGATTGACAAGAGTATAATATGAATAACTTTATAATACGTCGAAACATGCCCTCTCGGCTGTTTTCTGATTTATAAATACTACTTTAACAATTTAATGCGTATACCATGCCCTCTCGGCTGAATAATGATTATTATAACAAAGTATGATATTGAGACTGACAACAGTATAACAATTAAATGCGTATACCATGCCCTATCGGCTGAATAATTATTATTATAACTAAGTATGATATTGAGATTGACAAGAGTATAATATGAATAACTTTATAATACGTCGAAACATGCCCTCCCGGCTGTTTTCTGATTTATAAATACTATTATAACAATTTAATGCGTATACCATGCCCTCTCGGCTGAATAATGATTATTATAACTGTATGATATTGAGACTGACAAGAGTATAACAATTTAATGCGTATACCATGCCCTCTCGGCTGTATAATGATTATTATAACTATGTATGATATTGAGACTGACAAGAGTATAACAATTTAATGCGTATACCATGCCCTCTCGGCTGAATAATGATTATTATAACTAAGTATGATATTGAGATTGACAAGAGTATAATATGAATAACTTTATAATACGTCGAAACATGCCCTCCCGGTTGTTTTCTGATTTCTAAATACTATTATAATAATTAAATGCGTATACCATGCCCTCTCGGCTGAATAGTGATTATTATAACTATGTATAAAATTGAGACTGACAACAGTATAACAATTAAATGCGTATACCATGCCCTATCGGCTGAATAATTATTATTATAACTAAGTATGATATTGAGATTGACAAGAGTATAATATGAATAACTTTATAATACGTCAAAACATGCCCTCCCGGCTGTTTTCTGATTTATAAATACTATTATAACAATTTAATGCATATACCATGCCCTCTCGGCTGAATAATGATTATTATAACTGTATGATATTGAGACTGACAAGAGTATAACAATTTAATGCGTATACCATGCCCTCTCGGCTGAATAATGATTATTATAACTAAGTATGATATTGAGATTGACAAGAGTATAATATGAATAACTTTATAATACGTCGAAACATGCCCTTCCGGCTGTTTTCTGATTTATAAATACTATTATAACAATTTAAGGCGTACATGCCCTCTCGGCTAAATAATGATTATTATAACTATGTATGATATTGAGACTGACAAGAGTATAACAATTTAATGCGTATACCATGCCCTCTCGGCTGAATAATGATTATTATAACTAAGTATGATATTTAGATTGTATAATATGAATAACTTTATAATACGTCGAAACATGCCCTCCCGGCTGTTTTCTGATTTATAAATACTATTATAACAATTTAATGCGTATACCATGCCCTCTCGGCTGAATAATGATTATTATAACTATGTATGATAATGAGACTGACAAGAGTATAACAATTTAATGCGTATACCATGCCCTCTCGGCTAAATAATGATTATTATAACTAAGTATGATATTGAGATTGACAAGAGTATAATATGAATAACTTTATAATACGTCGAAACATGCCCTCCCGGCTGTTTTCTGATTTATGAATACTTCTTTAACAATTTAATGCGTATACCATGCCCTCTCGGCTGAATAATGATTATTATAACAAAGTATGATATTGAGACTGACAAGAGTATAACAATTAAATGCGTATACCATGCCCTATCGGCTGAATAATTATTATTATAACTAAGTATGATATTGAGATTGACAAGAGTATAATATGAATAACTTTATAATACGTCGAAACATGCCCTCCCGGCTGTTTTCTGATTTATAAATACTATTATAACAATTTAATGCGTATACCATGCCCTCTCGGCTGAATAATGATTATTATAACTGTATGATATTGAGACTGACAAGAGTATAACAATTTAATGCGTATACCATGCCCTCTCGGCTGTATAATGATTATTATAACTATGTATGATATTGAGACTGACAAGAGTATAACAATTTAATGCGTATACCATGCCCTCTCGGCTGAATAATGATTATTATAACTAAGTATGATATTGAGATTGACAAGAGTATAATATGAATAACTTTATAATACGTCGAAACATGCCCTCCCGGTTGTTTTCTGATTTCTAAATACTATTATAATAATTAAATGCGTATACCATGCCCTCTCGGCTGAATAGTGATTATTATAACTATGTATAAAATTGAGACTGACAACAGTATAACAATTAAATGCGTATACCATGCCCTCTTGGCTGAACAATGATTATTATAACTAAGTATGAAATTGAGACTGACAACAGTATAACAATTAAATGCGTATACCATGCCCTATCGGCTGAATAATGATTATTATAACTATGTATGATATTGAGACTGACAAGAGTATAACAATTTAATGCGTATACAGGGCATGGTATACGCATTAAATTGTTATCGGCTGAATAATGATTATTATAACTAAGTATGATATTGAGATTGACAAGAGTATAATATGAATAATTTTATAATACGTCGAAACATACCCTCCCGGCTGTTTTCTGATTTATAAATACTACTTTAACAATTAAATGCGTATACCATGCCCTATCGGCTGAAAAATTATTATTATAACTAAGTATGATATTGAGATTGACAGGAGTATAATATGAATAACTTTATAATACGTCGAAACATGCCCTCCCGTCTGTTTTCTGATTTATAAATACTATTATAACAATTTAATGCGTATACCATGCCCTCTCGGCTGATTAATGATTATTATAACTAAGTATGATATTGAGATTGACAAGAGTATAATATGAATAACTTTATAATACGTCGAAACATGCCCTCCCGGCTGTTTTCTGATTTATAAATACTATTATAACAATTAAATGCGTATACCATGCCCTCTCGGCTGAATAGTGATTATTATAACTATGTCTGATATTGGGACTGACAAGAGTGTAACAATTTAATGCGTATACCATGCCCTCTCGGCTGTATAATGATTATTATAGCTATGTATGATATTGAGACTGACAAGAGTATAACAATTTAATGCGTATACCATGCCCTCTCGGCTGATTAATGATTATTATAACTAAGTATGATATTGAGATTGACAAGAGTATAATATGAATAACTTTATAATACGTCGAAACATGCCCTCCCGGCTGTTTTCTGATTTATAAATACTATTTAAAAAATTAAATGCGAATACCATGCCCCTCGGCTGAAAAATTGTTATTATAACTAATAATGACATTAAGACTGACAAAAGTATAATATGTATAACTTTATAATAGTCGAAACCTGCCCTATAATATGTATAACTTCATAATACGTCGAAACATGCCCTACAGTCTATTTTCTATCTTATAAACTATTATAACAATATAATGCGTATACCATGCCCTCCCGACTGAAAAATGATTATTATAACTAAGTTTGATATTGAGACTGACAACAGTTAAACAATTAAATGCGTATACCATGCCCTCTCGGCTGAATAATGATTATTATAACTAAGTATGATATTGAGATTGACAAGAGGATGATATATATAACTTTATAATACGTCGAAATATGCCCTCCTGGCTATTTTATGATTTATAAATACTATTATAACAATTTAATGCGTTGGTTGAACAATGATTATTATAACGATATTGAGATTGACAAGAGTATAATATGAATAACTTTATAATACGTCGAAACATACCCTCCCGGCTGTTTTCTGATTTATAAATACTACTTTAACAATTAAATGCGTATACCATGCCCTATCGGCTGAAAAATTATTATTATAACTAAGTATGATATTGAGATTGACAGGAGTATAATATGAATAACTTTATAATACGTCGAAACATGCCCTCCCGTCTGTTTTCTGATTTATAAATACTATTATAACAATTTAATGCGTATACCATGCCCTCTCGGCTGATTAATGATCATTATAACTAAGTATGATATTGAGATTGACAAGAGTATAATATGAATAACTTTATAATACGTCGAAACATGCCCTCCCGGCTATTTTCTAATTTATGAATACTACTTTAACAAGTTAATGCGTATACCATGCCCTCTCGGCTGAATAATGATTATTATAACTAAGTATGATATTGAGACTGACAACAGTATAACAATTAAATGCATATACCATGCCCTCTCGGCTGAATTATTATTATTTTAACTAAGTTTGATATTGAGATTGACAAGAGTTTAATATGAATAACTTTATAATACGTCAAAACATGCCCTCCTGGCTATTTTCTGATTTATAAATACTATTATAACAGTTAAATGCGTATACCATGCCCTCTCGGCTGAATAATGATTATTATAACTAAGTATGATATTGAGACTGACAACAGTATAACAATTTAATGCGTATACCATGCCTTCTCGGCTAAATAATGATTATTATAACTAAGTATGATATTTTGATCGACAAGAGTATGATATAACTTTATAATACGTCGAAACATGCCCTCCCGGCTATTTTTCTGATTTATGAATACCATTATAACAACTTAATGCGTAAACCATGCCCTCTTGGCTGAACAATGATTATTAGAACGATATTGAGACCGACAAGAGTATAATATGTATAACTTTATAATACGTCGAAACATGCTCTCCCGGCTATTTTCTGATTTATGAATACTATTTTAACAATTTAATGCGTATACCATGCCCTCTCGGCTGAAAAAATGATTACTATGACTAAGTATCATATTTAGTCTGACAAGTATAATATGTATAACTGTATAATACGTCGAAACATGCCCTCCCGGCTATTTTCTGATATATGAATACTATTATAACAATTTAATACGTAAACCATACCCTCTTGGTTGAATAATGATTATTATAACTAAGTATGATATTGAGACTGACAACAGTATAACAATTAAATGGGTGGACCATGCCCTCTCGGCTGAATAATTATTATTATAACTAAGTATGATATTGAGATTGACAGGAGTATAATATGAATAACTTTATAATACGTCAAAATATGCCCTCCCGGCTATTTTCTGATTTATAAATACTATTATAACAGTTTAATGCGTATACCATGCCCTCTCGGCTGAATAATAATTATTATAACTAAGTATGATATTTAGATCGACAAGAGTACGATATAACTTTATAATACGTCGAAACATGCCCTCCCGGCTATTTTCTGATTTATGAATACTATTTTAACAATTTAATGCGTATACCATGCCCTCTCGGCTGAAAAAATGATTACTATGACTAAGTATCATATTTAGTCTGACAAGTATAATATGTATAACTTTATAATACGTCGAAACAAGCCCTCCCGGCTATTTTCTGATTTATAAATAATATATTAACAATTTAATACGTATACCATACCCTTTTGGCTGAACAATGATTATCATAACGATATTATGACTGACAAGAGTATAATATGTATAACTTCATAATAAGTCGAAACATGCCCTCCCGGCTATTTTCTGATTTATGAATACTATTATAACAATTTAATACGTAAACCATACCCTCTTGGTTGAATAATGATTATTATAACGATATTGAGACCGACAAGAGTATAATATGTATAACTTTATAATACGTCGAAACATGCCCTCCCGGCTATTTTCTGATATATAAATACTATTATAACAATTTAATACGTATACCATACCCTCTTGGTTGAATAATGATTATTATAACGATGTTGAGACTGACAAGAGTATAATATGTATAACTTTATAATACGTCGAAACATGCCCTCCCGGCTATTTTCTGATTTATGAATACTATTATAACAATTTAATACGTAAACCATACCCTCTTGGTTGAATAATGATTATTATAACGATATTGAGACCGACAAGAGCATAATATGTATAACTTTATAATACGTCGAAACATGCCCTCCCGGCTATTTTCTGATTTATGAATACTATTATAACAATTTAATACGTAAACCATACCCTCTTGGTTGAATAATGATTATTATAACGATATTGAGACCGGCAAGAGTATAATATGTATGTATGCCCTCTCGGCTGAACAATGATTATTATAACGATATTGAGACCGACAAGAGTATAATATGTATAACCTTATAATACGTCGAAACATGCCCTCCGGGCTATTTTCTGATTTATAAATACTATTAGAAAAATTTAATGCGTATACCATTTCCTCTTGGCTGAACAATGATTATTAGAACTAAGTATGATATTGAGACTGACAAGAGTATAATATGTGTAACTTTATAATACTTCGAAACATGCCCTCCCGGCTATTTTCTGATTTATAAATACTATTATAACAATTTAATACGTAAACCATACCCTCTTGGTTGAATAATGATTATTATAACGATATTGAGACCGACAAGAGTATAATATGTATAACTTTATAATACGTCGAAACATTCCCTCCCGGCTATTTTCTGATATATAAATACTATTATAACAATTTAATACGTATACCATACCCTCTTGGTTGAATAATGATTATTATAACGATGTTGAGACTGACAAGAGTATAATATGTGTAACTTTATAATACTTCGAAACATGCCCTCCCGGCTATTTTCTGATTTATAAATACTATTATAACAATTTAATACGTAAACCATACCCTCTTGGTTGAATAATGATTATTATAAGTATATTGAGACCGACAAGAGTATAATATGTGTAACTTTATAATACTTCGAAACATGCCCTCCCGGCTATTTTCTGATTTATAAATACTATTATAACAATTTAATACGTAAACCATACCCTCTTGGTTGAATAATGATTATTATAACGATATTGAGACCGACAAGAGTATAATATGTATAACTTTATAATACGTCGAAACATGCCCTCCCGGCTATTTTCTGATATATAAATACTATTATAACAATTTAATACGTATACCATACCCTCTTGGTTGAATAATGATTATTATAACGATGTTGAGACTGACAAGAGTATAATATGTGTAACTTTATAATACTTCGAAACATGCCCTCCCGGCTATTTTCTGATTTATAAATACTATTATAACAATTTAATACGTAAACCATACCCTCTTGGTTGAATAATGATTATTATAAGTATATTGAGACCGACAAGAGTATAATACGTGTAACTTTATAATACTTCGAAACATGCCCTCCCGGCTATTTTCTGATTTATAAATACTATTATAACAATTTAATACGTAAACCATACCCTCTTGGTTGAATAATGATTATTATAACGATATTGAGACCGGCAAGAGTATAATATGTATGTATGCCCTCTCGGCTGAACAATGATTATTATAACGATATTGAGACCGACAAGAGTATAATATGTATAACCTTATAATACGTCGAAACATGCCCTCCGGGCTATTTTCTGATTTATAAATACTATTAGAAAAATTTAATGCGTATACCATTTCCTCTTGGCTGAACAATGATTATTAGAACTAAGTATGATATTGAGACTGACAAGAGTATAATATGTGTAACTTTATAATACTTCGAAACATGCCCTCCCGGCTATTTTCTGATTTATAAATACTATTATAACAATTTAATACGTAAACCATACCCTCTTGGTTGAATAATGATTATTATAACGATATTGAGACCGACAAGAGTATAATATGTGTAACTTTATAATACGTCGAAACATGCCCTCCCGGCTATTTTCTGATTTATGAATACTATTATAACAATTTAATACGTATACCATACCCTCTTGGTTGAATAATGATTATTATAACGATATTGAGACCGGCAAGAGTATAATATGTATATATGCCCTCTCGGCTGAACAATGATTATTATAACGATATTGAGACCGACAAGAGTATAATATGTATAACCTTATAATACGTCGAAACATGCCCTCCGGGCTATTTTCTGATTTATAAATACTATTATAAAAATTTAATGCGTATACTATACCCTCTTGGCTGAACAATGATTATTAGAACTAAGTATGATATTGAGACTGACAAGAGTATAATATGTATAACTTTATAATACGTCGAAACATGCCCTCCCGGCTATTTTCTGATATATAAATACTATTATAACAATTTAATACGTATGCCATACCCTCTTGGTTGAATAATGATTATTATAACGATGTTGAGACTGACAAGAGTATAATATGTGTAACTTTATAATACTTCGAAACATGCCCTCCCGGCTATTTTCTGATTTATAAATACTATTATAACAATTTTAATACGTAAACCATACCCTCTTGGTTGAATAATGATTATTATAACGATATTGAGACCGACAAGAGTATAATATGTATAACCTTATAATACGTCGAAACATGCCCTCCGGGCTATTTTCTGATTTATAAATACTATTATAACAATTTAATACGTAAACCATACCCTCTTGGTTGAATAATGATTATTATAACGATATTGAAACCGACAAGAGTATAATATGTATAACTTTATAATACGTCGAAACATGCCCTCCCGGCTATTTTCTGATTTATGAATACTATTATAACAATTTAATACGTATACCATACCCTCTTGGTTGAATAATGATTATTATAACGATATTGAGACCGACAAGAGCATAATATGTATAACTTTATAATACGTCGAAACATGCCCTCCCGGCTATTTTCTGATTTATGAATACTATTATAACAATTTAATACGTAAACCATACCCTCTTGGTTGAATAATGATTATTATAACGATATTGAGACCGACAAGAGCATAATATGTATAACTTTATAATACGTCGAAACATGCCCTCCCGGCTATTTTCTGATTTATGAATACTATTATAACAATTTAATACGTATACCATACCCTCTTGGTTGAATAATGATTATTATAACGATATTATGACCGACAAGAGTATAATATGTATAACTTTATAATACGTCGAAACATGCCCTCCCGGCTATTTTCTGATTTATGAATACTATTATAACAATTTAATACGTAAACCATACCCTCTTGGTTGAATAATGATTATTATAACGATATTATGACCGACAAGAGTAGAATATGTGTAACTTTATAATACGTCGAAACATGCCCTCCCGGCTATTTTCTGATTTATAAATACTATTATAACAATTTAATACGTAAACCATACCCTCTTGGTTGAATAATGATTATTATAACGATATTGAGACCGACAAGAGCATAATATGTATAACTTTATAATACGTCGAAACATGCCCTCCCGGCTATTTTCTGATTTATGAATACTATTATAACAATTTAATACGTAAACCATACCCTCTTGGTTGAATAATGATTATTATAACGATATTATGACCGACAAGAGTAGAATATGTGTAACTTTATAATACGTCGAAACATGCCCTCCCGGCTATTTTCTGATTTATAAATACTATTATAACAATTTAATACGTAAACCATACCCTCTTGGTTGAATAATGATTATTATAACGATATTGAGACCGACAAGAGCATAATATGTATAACTTTATAATACGTCGAAACATGCCCTCCCGGCTATTTTCTGATTTATGAATACTATTATAACAATTTAATACGTAAACCATACCCTCTTGGTTGAATAATGATTATTATAACGATATTGAGACCGACAAGAGCATAATATGTATAACTTTATAATACGTCGAAACATGCCCTCCCGGCTATTTTCTGATTTATGAATACTATTATAACAATTTAATACGTATACCATACCCTCTTGGTTGAATAATGATTATTATAACGATATTATGACCGACAAGAGTATAATATGTATAACTTTATAATACGTCGAAACATGCCCTCCCGGCTATTTTCTGATTTATGAATACTATTATAACAATTTAATACGTAAACCATACCCTCTTGGTTGAATAATGATTATTATAACGATATTATGACCGACAAGAGTAGAATATGTGTAACTTTATAATACGTCGAAACATGCCCTCCCGGCTATTTTCTGATTTATAAATACTATTATAACAGTTTAATGCGTATACCATGCCCTCTCGGCTGAATAATGATTATTATAACTAAGTATGATATTGAGACTGACAAGAGTATAACAATTTAATGCGTATACCATGCCTTCTCGGCTGAATAATAATTATTATAACTAAGTATGATATTTAGATCGACAAGAGTATGATATAACTTTATAATACGTCGAAACATGCCCTCCCGGCTATTTTCTGATTTATGAATACTATTTTAACAATTTAATGCGTATACCATGCCCTCTCGGCTGAAAAAATGATTACTATGACTAAGTATCATATTTAGTCTGACAAGTATAATATGTATAACTTTATAATACGTCGAAACACGCCCTCCCGGCTATTTTCTGATTTATAAATAATATATTAACAATTTAATACGTATACCATACCTTTTTGGCTGAACAATGATTATCATAACGATATTATGACTGACAAGAGTATAATATGTATAACTTCATAATAAGTCGAAACATGCCCTCCCGGCTATTTTCTGATTTATGAATACTATTATAACAATTTAATACGTAAACCATACCCTCTTGGTTGAATAATGATTATTATAACGATATTGAGACCGACAAGAGCATAATATGTATAACTTTATAATACGTCGAAACATGCCCTCCCGGCTATTTTCTGATTTATGAATACTATTATAACAATTTAATACGTAAACCATACCCTCTTGGTTGAATAATGATTATTATAACGATATTGAGACCGACAAGAGCATAATATGTATAACTTTATAATACGTCGAAACATGCCCTCCCGGCTATTTTCTGATTTATGAATACTATTATAACAATTTAATACGTATACCATACCCTCTTGGTTGAATAATGATTATTATAACGATATTATGACCGACAAGAGTATAATATGTATAACTTTATAATACGTCGAAACATGCCCTCCCGGCTATTTTCTGATTTATGAATACTATTATAACAATTTAATACGTAAACCATACCCTCTTGGTTGAATAATGATTATTATAACGATATTGAGACCGGCAAGAGTATAATATGTATGTATGCCCTCTCGGCTGAACAATGATTATTATAACGATATTGAGACCGACAAGAGTATAATATGTATAACCTTATAATACGTCGAACCATGCCCTCCGGGCTATTTTCTGATTTATAAATACTATTAGAAAAATTTAATGCGTATACCATTTCCTCTTGGCTGAACAATGATTATTAGAACTAAGTATGATATTGAGACTGACAAGAGTATAATATGTGTAACTTTATAATACGTCGAAACATGCCCTCCCGGCTATTTTCTGATTTATGAATACTATTATAACAATTTAATACGTATACCATACCCTCTTGGTTGAATAATGATTATTATAACGATATTGAGACCGGCAAGAGTATAATATGTATATATGCCCTCTCGGCTGAACAATGATTATTATAACGATATTGAGACCGACAAGAGTATAATATGTATAACCTTATAATACGTCGAAACATGCCCTCCGGGCTATTTTCTGATTTATAAATACTATTATAAAAATTTAATGCGTATACTATACCCTCTTGGCTGAACAATGATTATTAGAACTAAGTATGATATTGAGACTGACAAGAGTATAATATGTATAACTTTATAATACGTCGAAACATGCCCTCCCGGCTATTTTCTGATATATAAATACTATTATAACAATTTAATACGTATACCATACCCTCTTGGTTGAATAATGATTATTATAACGATATTGAGACCGACAAGAGTATAATATGTATAACCTTATAATACGTCGAAACATGCCCTCCGGGCTATTTTCTGATTTATAAATACTATTATAACAATTTAATACGTAAACCATACCCTCTTGGTTGAATAATGATTATTATAACGATATTGAAACCGACAAGAGTATAATATGTATAACTTTATAATACGTCGAAACATGCCCTCCCGGCTATTTTCTGATTTATGAATACTATTATAACAATTTAATACGTATACCATACCCTCTTGGTTGAATAATGATTATTATAACGATATTGAGACCGACAAGAGCATAATATGTATAACTTTATAATACGTCGAAACATGCCCTCCCGGCTATTTTCTGATTTATGAATACTATTATAACAATTTAATACGTAAACCATACCCTCTTGGTTGAATAATGATTATTATAACGATATTGAGACCGACAAGAGCATAATATGTATAACTTTATAATACGTCGAAACATGCCCTCCCGGCTATTTTCTGATTTATGAATACTATTATAACAATTTAATACGTAAACCATACCCTCTTGGTTGAATAATGATTATTATAACGATATTATGACCGACAAGAGTAGAATATGTGTAACTTTATAATACGTCGAAACATGCCCTCCCGGCTATTTTCTGATTTATAAATACTATTATAACAATTTAATACGTAAACCATACCCTCTTGGTTGAATAATGATTATTATAACGATATTGAGACCGACAAGAGCATAATATGTATAACTTTATAATACGTCGAAACATGCCCTCCCGGCTATTTTCTGATTTATGAATACTATTATAACAATTTAAGACGTAAACCATACCCTCTTGGTTGAATAATGATTATTATAACGATATTATGACCGACAAGAGTAGAATATGTGTAACTTTATAATACGTGGAAACATGCCCTCCCGGCTATTTTCTGATTTATAAATACTATTATAACAATTTAATACGTAAACCATACCCTCTTGGTTGAATAATGATTATTATAACGATATTGAGACCGACAAGAGCATAATATGTATAACTTTATAATACGTCGAAACATGCCCTCCCGGCTATTTTCTGATTTATGAATACTATTATAACAATTTAATACGTAAACCATACCCTCTTGGTTGAATAATGATTATTATAACGATATTGAGACCGACAAGAGCATAATATGTATAACTTTATAATACGTCGAAACATGCCCTCCCGGCTATTTTCTGATTTATGAATACTATTATAACAATTTAATACGTATACCATACCCTCTTGGTTGAATAATGATTATTATAACGATATTATGACCGACAAGAGTATAATATGTATAACTTTATAATACGTCGAAACATGCCCTCCCGGCTATTTTCTGATTTATGAATACTATTATAACAATTTAATACGTAAACCATACCCTCTTGGTTGAATAATGATTATTATAACGATATTATGACCGACAAGAGTAGAATATGTGTAACTTTATAATACGTCGAAACATGCCCTCCCGGCTATTTTCTGATTTATAAATACTATTATAACAGTTTAATGCGTATACCATGCCCTCTCGGCTGAATAATGATTATTATAACTAAGTATGATATTGAGACTGACAAGAGTATAACAATTTAATGCGTATACCATGCCTTCTCGGCTGAATAATAATTATTATAACTAAGTACGATATTTAGATCGACAAGAGTATGATATAACTTTATAATACGTCGAAACATGCCCTCCCGGCTATTTTCTGATTTATGAATACTATTTTAACAATTTAATGCGTATACCATGCCCTCTCGGCTGAAAAAATGATTACTATGACTAAGTATCATATTTAGTCTGACAAGTATAATATGTATAACTTTATAATACGTCGAAACACGCCCTCCCGGCTATTTTCTGATTTATAAATAATATATTAACAATTTAATACGTATACCATACCCTTTTGGCTGAACAATGATTATCATAACGATATTATGACTGACAAGAGTATAATATGTATAACTTCATAATAAGTCGAAACATGCCCTCCCGGCTATTTTCTGATTTATGAATACTATTATAACAATTTAATACGTAAACCATACCCTCTTGGTTGAATAATGATTATTATAACGATATTGAGACCGACAAGAGCATAATATGTATAACTTTATAATACGTCGAAACATGCCCTCCCGGCTATTTTCTGATTTATGAATACTATTATAACAATTTAATACGTAAACCATACCCTCTTGGTTGAATAATGATTATTATAACGATATTGAGACCGACAAGAGCATAATATGTATAACTTTATAATACGTCGAAACATGCCCTCCCGGCTATTTTCTGATTTATGAATACTATTATAACAATTTAATACGTATACCATACCCTCTTGGTTGAATAATGATTATTATAACGATATTATGACCGACAAGAGTATAATATGTATAACTTTATAATACGTCGAAACATGCCCTCCCGGCTATTTTCTGATTTATGAATACTATTATAACAATTTAATACGTAAACCATACCCTCTTGGTTGAATAATGATTATTATAACGATATTATGACCGACAAGAGTAGAATATGTGTAACTTTATAATACGTCGAAACATGCCCTCCCGGCTATTTTCTGATTTATAAATACTATTATAACAATTTAATACGTAAACCATACCCTCTTGGTTGAATAATGATTATTATAACGATATTGAGACCGACAAGAGTATAATATGTGTAACTTTATAATACTTCGAAACATGCCCTCCCGGCTATTTTCTGATTTATAAATACTATTATAACAATTTAATACGTAAACCATACCCTCTTGGTTGAATAATGATTATTATAACGATATTGAGACCGGCAAGAGTATAATATGTATGTATGCCCTCTCGGCTGAACAATGATTATTATAACGATATTGAGACCGACAAGAGTATAATATGTATAACCTTATAATACGTCGAAACATGCCCTCCGGGCTATTTTCTGATTTATAAATACTATTAGAAAAATTTAATGCGTATACCATATCCTCTTGGCTGAACAATGATTATTAGAACTAAGTATGATATTGAGACTGACAAGAGTATAATATGTGTAACTTTATAATACTTCGAAACATGCCCTCCCGGCTATTTTCTGATTTATAAATACTATTATAACAATTTAATACGTAAACCATACCCTCTTGGTTGAATAATGATTATTATAACGATATTGAGACCGACAAGAGTATAATATGTGTAACTTTATAATACGTCGAAACATGCCCTCCCGGCTATTTTCTGATTTATGAATACTATTATAACAATTTAATACGTATACCATACCCTCTTGGTTGAATAATGATTATTATAACGATATTGAGACCGGCAAGAGTATAATATGTATGTATGCCCTCTCGGCTGAACAATGATTATTATAACGATATTGAGACCGACAAGAGTATAATATGTATAACCTTATAATACGTCGAAACATGCCCTCCGGGCTATTTTCTGATTTATAAATACTATTATAAAAATTTAATGCGTATACTATACCCTCTTGGCTGAACAATGATTATTAGAACTAAGTATGATATTGAGACTGACAAGAGTATAATATGTATAACTTTATAATACGTCGAAACATGCCCTCCCGGCTATTTTCTGATATATAAATACTATTATAACAATTTAATACGTATACCATACCCTCTTGGTTGAATAATGATTATTATAACGATGTTGAGACTGACAAGAGTATAATATGTGTAACTTTATAATACTTCGAAACATGCCCTCCCGGCTATTTTCTGATTTATAAATACTATTATAACAATTTTAATACGTAAACCATACCCTCTTGGTTGAATAATGATTATTATAACGGTATTGAGACCGACAAGAGTATAATATGTATAACCTTATAATACGTCGAAACATGCCCTCCGGGCTATTTTCTGATTTATAAATACTATTATAACAATTTAATACGTAAACCATACCCTCTTGGTTGAATAATGATTATTATAATGATATTGAAACCGACAAGAGTATAATATGTATAACTTTATAATACGTCGAAACATGGCCTCCCGGCTATTTTCTGATTTATAAATACTATTATAACAATTTAATACGTAAACCATACCCTCTTGGTTGAATAATGATTATTATAACGATATTGAAACCGACAAGAGTATAATATGTATAACCTTATAATACGTCGAAACATGCCCTCCGGGCTATTTTCTGATTTATAAATACTATTATAAAAATTTAATGCGTATACTATACCCTCTTGGCTGAACAATGATTATTAGAACTAAGTATGATATTGAGACTGACAAGAGTATAATATGTGTAACTTTATAATACTTCGAAACATGCCCTCCCGGCTATTTTCTGATTTATGAATACTATTATAACAATTTAATACGTATTCCATACCCTCTTGGTTGAATAATGATTATTATAACGATATTGAGACCGACAAGAGTATAATATGTATAACCTTATAATACGTCGAAACATGCCCTCCGGGCTATTTTCTGATTTATAAATACTATTATAAAAATTTAATGCGTATACTATACCCTCTTGGCTGAACAATGATTATTATAACGATATTGAGACCGACAAGAGCATAATATGTATAACTTTATAATACGTCGAAACATGGCCTCCCGGCTATTTTCTGATTTATAAATACTATTATAACAATTTAATACGTAAACCATACCCTCTTGGTTGAATAATGATTATTATAACGATATTGAAACCGACAAGAGTATAATATGTATAACCTTATAATACGTCGAAACATGCCCTCCCGGCTATTTTCTGATTTATAAATACTATTATAACAATTTAATACGTAAACCATACCCTCTTGGTTGAATAATGATTATTATAACGATATTCAAACCGACAAGAGTATAATATGTATAAATTTATAATACGTCGAAACATGCCCTCCCGGCTATTTTCTGATTTATGAATGCTATTATAACAATTTAATACGTATACCATACCCTCTTGGTTGAATAATGATTATTATAACGATATTGAGACCGACAAGAGCATAATATGTATAACTTTATAATACGTCGAAACATGCCCTCCCGGCTATTTTCTGATTTATGAAAACTATTATAACAATTTAATACGTAAACCATACCCTCTTGGTTGAATAATGATTATTATAACGATATTGAGACCGACAAGAGCATAATATGTATAACTTTATAATACGGCGAAACATGCCCTCCCGGCTATTTTCTGATTTATGAATACTATTATAACAATTTAATACGTATACCATACCCTCTTGGTTGAATAATGATTATTATAACGATATTATGACCGACAAGAGTATAATATGTATAACTTTATAATACGTCGAAACATGCCCTCCTGGCTATTTTCTGATTTATGAATACTATTATAACAATTTAATACGTAAACCATACCCTCTTGGTTGAATAATGATTATTATAACGATATTATGACCGACAAGAGTAGAATATGTGTAACTTTATAATACGTCGAAACATGCCCTCCCGGCTATTTTCTGATTTATAAATACTATTATAACAATTTAATACGTAAACCATACCCTCTTGGTTGAATAATGAATATTATAACGATATTGAAACCGACAAGAGTATAATATGTATAACTTTATAATACGTCGAAACATGCCCTCCCGGCTATTTTCTGATTTATGAATACTATTATAACAATGTAATACGTATACCATACCCTCTTGGTTGAATAATGATTATTATAACGATATTGAGACCGGCAAGAGTATAATATGTATGTATGCCCTCTCGGCTGAACAATGATTATTATAACGATATTGAGACCGACAAGAGTATAATATGTATAACCTTATAATACGTCGAAACATGCCCTCCGGGCTATTTTCTGATTTATAAATACTATTAGAAAAATTTAATGCGTATACCATTTCCTCTTGGCTGAACAATGATTATTAGAACTAAGTATGATATTGAGACTGACAAGAGTATAATATGTGTAACTTTATAATACTTCGAAACATGCCCTCCCGGCTATTTTCTGATTTATGAATACTATTATAACAATTTAATACGTATACCATACCCTCTTGGTTGAATAATGATTATTATAACGATATTGAGACCGGCAAGAGTATAATATGTATGTATGCCCTCTCGGCTGAACAATGATTATTATAACGATATTGAGACCGACAAGAGTATAATATGTATAACCTTATAATACGTCGAAACATGCCCTCCGGGCTATTTTCTGATTTATAAATACTATTAGAAAAATTTAATGCGTATACCATTTCCTCTTGGCTGAACAATGATTATTAGAACTAAGTATGATATTGAGACTGACAAGAGTATAATATGTGTAACTTTATAATACTTCGAAACATGCCCTCCCGGCTATTTTCTGATTTATAAATACTATTATAACAATTTAATACGTAAACCATACCCTCTTGGTTGAATAATGATTATTATAACGATATTGAGACCGACAAGAGTATAATATGTGTAACTTTATAATAAGTCGAAACATGCCCTCCCGGCTATTTTCTGATATATGAATACTATTATAACAATTTAATACGTATACCATACCCTCTTGGTTGAATAATGATTATTATAACGATATTGAGACCGGCAAGAGTATAATATGTATGTATGCCCTCTCGGCTGAACAATGATTATTATAACGATATTGAGACCGACAAGAGTATAATATGTATAACCTTATAATACGTCGAAACATGCCCTCCGGGCTATTTTCTGATTTATAAATACTATTATAAAAATTTAATGCGTATACTATACCCTCTTGGCTGAACAATGATTATTATAACGATATTGAGACCGACAAGAGCATAATATGTATAACTTTATAATACGTCGAAACATGGCCTCCCGGCTATTTTCTGATTTATAAATACTATTATAACAATTTAATACGTAAACCATACCCTCTTGGTTGAATAATGATTATTATAACGATATTGAAACCGACAAGAGTATAATATGTATAACCTTATAATACGTCGAAACATGCCCTCCCGGCTATTTTCTGATTTATAAATACTATTATAACAATTTAATACGTAAACCATACCCTCTTGGTTGAATAATGATTATTATAACGATATTCAAACCGACAAGAGTATAATATGTATAAATTTATAATACGTCGAAACATGCCCTCCCGGCTATTTTCTGATTTATGAATGCTATTATAACAATTTAATACGTATACCATACCCTCTTGGTTGAATAATGATTATTATAACGATATTGAGACCGACAAGAGCATAATATGTATAACTTTATAATACGTCGAAACATGCCCTCCCGGCTATTTTCTGATTTATGAAAACTATTATAACAATTTAATACGTAAACCATACCCTCTTGGTTGAATAATGATTATTATAACGATATTGAGACCGACAAGAGCATAATATGTATAACTTTATAATACGGCGAAACATGCCCTCCCGGCTATTTTCTGATTTATGAATACTATTATAACAATTTAATACGTATACCATACCCTCTTGGTTGAATAATGATTATTATAACGATATTATGACCGACAAGAGTATAATATGTATAACTTTATAATACGTCGAAACATGCCCTCCTGGCTATTTTCTGATTTATGAATACTATTATAACAATTTAATACGTAAACCATACCCTCTTGGTTGAATAATGATTATTATAACGATATTATGACCGACAAGAGTAGAATATGTGTAACTTTATAATACGTCGAAACATGCCCTCCCGGCTATTTTCTGATTTATAAATACTATTATAACAATTTAATACGTAAACCATACCCTCTTGGTTGAATAATGATTATTATAACGATATTGAAACCGACAAGAGTATAATATGTATAACTTTATAATACGTCGAAACATGCCCTCCCGGCTATTTTCTGATTTATGAATACTATTATAACAATGTAATACGTATACCATACCCTCTTGGTTGAATAATGATTATTATAACGATATTGAGACCGGCAAGAGTATAATATGTATGTATGCCCTCTCGGCTGAACAATGATTATTATAACGATATTGAGACCGACAAGAGTATAATATGTATAACCTTATAATACGTCGAAACATGCCCTCCGGGCTATTTTCTGATTTATAAATACTATTAGAAAAATTTAATGCGTATACCATTTCCTCTTGGCTGAACAATGATTATTAGAACTAAGTATGATATTGAGACGGACAAGAGTATAATATGTGTAACTTTATAATACTTCGAAACATGCCCTCCCGGCTATTTTCTGATTTATGAATACTATTATAACAATTTAATACGTATACCATACCCTCTTGGTTGAATAATGATTATTATAACGATATTGAGACCGGCAAGAGTATAATATGTATGTATGCCCTCTCGGCTGAACAATGATTATTATAACGATATTGAGACCGACAAGAGTATAATATGTATAACCTTATAATACGTCGAAACATGCCCTCCGGGCTATTTTCTGATTTATAAATACTATTAGAAAAATTTAATGCGTATACCATTTCCTCTTGGCTGAACAATGATTATTAGAACTAAGTATGATATTGAGACTGACAAGAGTATAATATGTGTAACTTTATAATACTTCGAAACATGCCCTCCCGGCTATTTTCTGATTTATAAATACTATTATAACAATTTAATACGTAAACCATACCCTCTTGGTTGAATAATGATTATTATAACGATATTGAGACCGACAAGAGTATAATATGTGTAACTTTATAATAAGTCGAAACATGCCCTCCCGGCTATTTTCTGATATATGAATACTATTATAACAATTTAATACGTATACCATACCCTCTTGGTTGAATAATGATTATTATAACGATATTGAGACCGGCAAGAGTATAATATGTATGTATGCCCTCTCGGCTGAACAATGATTATTATAACGATATTGAGACCGACAAGAGTATAATATGTATAACCTTATAATACGTCGAAACATGCCCTCCGGGCTATTTTCTGATTTATAAATACTATTATAAAAATTTAATGCGTATACTATACCCTCTTGGCTGAACAATGATTATTAGAACTAAGTATGATATTGAGACTGACAAGAGTATAATATGTGTAACTTTATAATACTTCGAAACATGCCCTCCCGGCTATTTTCTGATTTATAAATACTATTATAACAATTTAATACGTAAACCATACCCTCTTGGTTGAATAATGATTATTATAACGATATTGAGACCGACAAGAGTATAATATGTGTAACTTTATAATACGTCGAAACATGCCCTCCCGGCTATTTTCTGATTTATGAATACTATTATAACAATTTAATACGTATACCATACCCTCTTGGTTGAATAATGATTATTATAACGATATTGAGACCGACAAGAGTATAATATGTATAACCTTATAATACGTCGAAACATGCCCTCCGGGCTATTTTCTGATTTATAAATACTATTATAAAAATTTAATGCGTATACTATACCCTCTTGGCTGAACAATGATTATTGTAACGATATTGAGACCGACAAGAGCATAATATGTATAACTTTATAATACGTCGAAACATGCCCTCCCGGCTATTTTCTGATTTATAAATACTATTATAACAATTTAATACGTAAACCATACCCTCTTGGTTGAATAATGATTATTATAACGATATTGAAACCGACAAGAGTATAATATGTATAACTTTATAATACGTCGAAACATGCCCTCCCGGCTATTTTCTGATTTATGAATACTATTATAACAATTTAATACGTATACCATACCCTCTTGGTTGAATAATGATTATTATAACGATATTGAGACCGACAAGAGCATAATATGTATAACTTTATAATACGTCGAAACATGCCCTCCCGGCTATTTTCTGATTTATAAATACTATTATAACAATTTAATACGTAAACCATACCCTCTTGGTTGAATAATGATTATTATAACGATATTGAAACCGACAAGAGTATAATATGTATAACTTTATAATACGTCGAAACATGCCCTCCCGGCTATTTTCTGATTTATGAATACTATTATAACAATTTAATACGTATTCCATACCCTCTTGGTTGAATAATGATTATTATAACGATATTATGACCGACAAGAGTATAATATGTATAACTTTATAATACGTCGAAACATGCCCTCCCGGCTATTTTCTGATTTATGAATACTATTATAACAATTTAATACGTAAACCATACCCTCTTGGTTGAATAATGATTATTATAACGATATTGAGACCGACAAGAGCATAATATGTATAACATTATAATACGTCGAAACATGCCCTCCCGGCTATTTTCTGATTTATAAATACTATTATAACAATTTAATACGTAAACCATACCCTCTTGGTTGAATAATGATTATTATAACTAAGTATGATATTGAGACTGACAACAGTATAACAATTAAATGGGTGGACCATGCCCTCTCGGCTGAATAATTATTATTATAACTAAGTATGATATTGAGATTGACAGGAGTATAATATGAATAACTTTATAATACATCGAAACATGCCCTCCCGGCTGTTTTCTGATTAATAAATACTATTATAACAATTTAATGCGTATTCCATGCCCTCTCGGCTGAATAATGATTATTATAACTAAGTATGATATTGAGACAGACAACAGTATAACAATTTAATGCATATACCATGCCCTCTCGGCTGAACAATGATTATTATAACTAAGTATGATATTGAGATCGACAAGAGTATGATATATATAATTTTATAATACGTCGGAAAAAGCCCTCCCGGCTATTTTCTGATTTATAAATACTATCAGAAAAATTTAATACGTGAACCATACCCTCTTGGTTGAATAATGATTATTATAACGATATTGAGACCGACAAGAGTATAATATGTATAACCTTATTATACGTCGAAACATGCCCTCCGGACTATTTTCTGATTTATAAATACTATTATAACAATTTAATACGTAAACCATACCCTCTTGGTTGAATAATGATTATTATAACTAAGTATGATATTGAGACTGACAACAGTATAACAATTAAATGGGTGGACCATGCCCTCTCGGCTGAATAATTATTATTATAACTAAGTATGATATTGAGATTGACAGGAGTATAATATGAATAACTTTATAATACATCGAAACATGCCCTCCCGGCTGTTTTCTGATTTATAAATACTATTATAACAATTTAATGCGTATTCCATGCCCTCTCGGCTGAATAATGATTATTATAACTAAGTATGATATTGAGACAGACAACAGTATAACAATTTAATGCATATACCATGCCCTCTCGGCTGAACAATGATTATTATAACTAAGTATGATATTGAGATCGACAAGAGTATGATATATATAATTTTATAATACGTCGAAAAAAGCCCTCCCGGCTATTTTCTGATTTATAAATACTATTAGAAAAATTTAATACGTAAACCATACCCTCTTGGTTGAATAATGATTATTATAACGATATTGAGACCGACAAGAGTATAATATGTATAACCTTATAATACGTCGAAACATGCCCTCCGGGCTATTTTCTGATTTATAAATACTATTATAAAAATTTAATGCGTATACTATACCCTCTTGGCTGAACAATGATTATTAGAACTAAGTATGATATTGAGACTGACAAGAGTATAATATGTGTAACTTTATAATACTTCGAAACATGCCCTCCCGGCTATTTTCTGATTTATGAATACTATTATAACAATTTAATACGTATACCATACCCTCTTGGTTGACTAATGATTATTATAACGATATTGAGACCGACAAGAGTATAATATGTATAACCTTATAATACGTCGAAACATGCCCTCCGGGCTATTTTCTGATTTATAAATACTATTATAAAAATTTAATGCGTATACTATACCCTCTTGGCTGAACAATGATTATTGTAACGATATTGAGACCGACAAGAGCATAATATGTATAACTTTATAATACGTCGAAACATGACCTCCCGGCTTTTTTCTGATTTATAAATACTATTATAACAATTTAATACGTAAACCATACCCTCTTGGTTGAATAATGATTATTATAACGATATTGAAACCGACAAGAGTATAATATGTATAACTTTATAATACGTCGAAACATGCCCTCCCGGCTATTTTCTGATTTATGAATACTATTATAACAATTTAATACGTATACCATACCCTCTTGGTTGAATAATGACTATTATAACGATATTGAGACCGACAAGAGCATAATATGTATAACTTTATAATACGTCGAAACATGCCCTCCCGGCTATTTTCTGATTTATAAATACTATTTTAACAATTTAATACGTAAACCATACCCTCTTGGTTGAATAATGATTATTATAACGATATTATGACCGACAAGAGTATAATATGTATAACTTTATAATACGTCGAAACATGCCCTCCCGGCTATTTTCTGATTTATAAATACTATTATAACAATTTAATACGTAAACCATACCCTCTTGGTTGAATAATGATTATTATAACGATATTGAAACCGACAAGAGTATAATATGTATAACTTTATAATACGTCGAAACATGCCCTCCCGGCTATTTTCTGATTTATGAATACTATTATAACAATTTAATACGTATACCATACCCTCTTGGTTCAATAATGACTATTATAACGATATTGAGACCGACAAGAGCATAATATGTATAACTTTATAATACGTCGAAACATGCCCTCCCGGCTATTTTCTGATTTATAAATACTATTTTAACAATTTAATACGTAAACCATACCCTCTTGGTTGAATAATGATTATTATAACGATATTATGACCGACAAGAGTATAATATGTATAACTTTATAATACGTCGAAACATGCCCTCCCGGCTATTTTCTGATTTATAAATACTATTATAACAATTTAATACGTAAACCATACCCTCTTGGTTGAATAATGATTATTATAGCTAAGTATGATATTGAGACTGACAACATTATAACAATTAAATGGGTGGACCATGCCCTCTCGGCTGAATAATTATTATTATAACTAAGTATGATATTGAGATTGACAGGAGTATAATATGAATAACTTTATAATAAATCGAAACATGCCCTCCCGGCTGTTTTCTGATTTATGAATACTATTATAACAATTTAATGCGTATTCCATGCCCTCTCGGCTGAATAATGATTATTATAACTAAGTATGATATTGAGACTGACAACAGTATAACAATTTAATGCATATACAATGCCCTCTCGGCTGAACAATGATTATTATAACTAAGTATGATATTGAGATCGACAAGAGTATGATATATATAATTTTATAATACGTCGAAAAAAGCCCTCCCGGCTATTTTCTGATTTATAAATACTATTATAACAATTTAATACGTAAACCATACCCTCTTGGTTGAATAATGATTATTATAACGATATTGAGACCGACAAGAGTATAATATGTGTAACTTTATAATACGTCGAAACATGCCCTCCCGGCTATTTTCTGATTTATAAATACTATTATAACAATTTAATACGTAAACCATACCCTCTTGGTTGAATAATGATTATTATAACGATATTGAGACCGACAAGAGCATAATATGTATAACTTTATAATACGTCGAAACATGCCCTCCTGGCTATTTTCTGATTTATAAATACTATTATAACAATTTAATACGTAAACCATACCCTCTCGGCTGAACAATGATTATTATAACGATATTATGACCGACAAGAGTACAATATGTATAACTTTATAATACGTCGAAACATGCCCTCCCGGCTATTTTCTGATTTATGAATACTATTATAACAATTTAATACGTATACCATACCCTCTTGGTTGAATAATGATTATTATAACGATATTATGACCGACAAGAGTACAATATGTATAACTTTATAATACGTCGAAACATGCCCTCCCGCCTATTTTCTGATTTATGAATACTATTATAACAATTTAATACTTATACCATACCCTCTTGGTTGAATAATGATTATTATAACGATATTATGACCGACAAGAGTATAATATGTATAACTTTATAATACGTCGAAACATGCCCTCCGGGCTATTTTCTGATTTATAAATACTATTAGAACAATTTAGTGCGTATACCATTTCCTCTTGGCTGAACAATGATTATTGGAACTAAGTATGATATTGAGACTGACATGAGTATAATATGTGTAACTTTATAATACTTCGAAACATGCCCTCCCGGCTATTTTCTGATTTATAAATACTATTATAACAATTTTATACGTAAACCATACCCTCTTGGTTGAATAATGATTATTATAACGATATTGAGACCGACAAGAATATAATATGTATGTATGCCCTCTCGGCTGAAAAATGATTATTATAACGATATTATGACCGACAAGAGTATAATATGTATAACTACGTCGAAACATGCCCTCCGGGCTATTTTCTGATTTATAAATACTATTATAACAATTTAATGCGTATACCATTTCCTCTTGGCTGAACAATGATTATTAGAACTAAGTATGATATTGAGACCGACAAGAGCATAATATGTATAACTTTATAATACGTCGAAACATGCCCTCCTGGCTATTTTCTGATTTATAAATACTATTATAACAATTTTATACGTAAACCATACCCTCTTGGTTGAATAATGATTATTATAACGATATTGAGACCGACAAGAATATAATATGTATGTATGCCCTCTCGGCTGAAAAATGATTATTATAACGATATTATGACCGACAAGAGTATAATATGTATAACTACGTCGAAACATGCCCTCCGGGCTATTTTCTGATTTATAAATACTATTATAACAATTTAATGCGTATACCATTTCCTCTTGGCTGAACAATGATTATTAGAACTAAGTATGATATTGAGACCGACAAGAGCATAATATGTATAACTTTATAATACGTCGAAACATGCCCTCCCGGCTATTTTCTGATTTATGAATACTATTATAACAATTTAATACGTATACCATACCCTCTTGGTTGAATAATGATTATTATAACGATATTATGACCGACAAGAGTACAATATGTATAACTTTATAATACGTCGAAACATGCCCTCCCGCCTATTTTCTGATTTATGAATACTATTATAACAATTTAATACTTATACCATACCCTCTTGGTTGAATAATGATTATTATAACGATATTATGACCGACAAGAGTATAATATGTATAACTTTATAATACGTCGAAACATGCCCTCCGGGCTATTTTCTGATTTATAAATACTATTAGAACAATTTAATGCGTATACCATTTCCTCTTGGCTGAACAATGATTATTGGAACTAAGTATGATATTGAGACTGACATGAGTATAATATGTGTAACTTTATAATACTTCGAAACATGCCCTCCCGGCTATTTTCTGATTTATAAATACTATTATAACAATTTAATGCGTATACCATTTCCTCTTGGCTGAACAATGATTATTAGAACTAAGTATGATATTGAGACCGACAAGAGCATAATATGTATAACTTTATAATACGTCGAAACATGCCCTCCCGGCTATTTTCTGATTTATGAATACTATTATAACAATTTAATACGTATACCATACCCTCTTGGTTGAATAATGATTATTATAACGATATTATGACCGACAAGAGTACAATATGTATAACTTTATAATACGTCGAAACATGCCCTCCCGCCTATTTTCTGATTTATGAATACTATTATAACAATTTAATACTTATACCATACCCTCTTGGTTGAATAATGATTATTATAACGATATTATGACCGACAAGAGTATAATATGTATAACTTTATAATACGTCGAAACATGCCCTCCGGGCTATTTTCTGATTTATAAATACTATTAGAACAATTTAATGCGTATACCATTTCCTCTTGGCTGAACAATGATTATTGGAACTAAGTATGATATTGAGACTGACATGAGTATAATATGTGTAACTTTATAATACTTCGAAACATGCCCTCCCGGCTATTTTCTGATTTATAAATACTATTATAACAATTTTATACGTAAACCATACCCTCTTGGTTGAATAATGATTATTATAACGATATTGAGACCGACAAGAATATAATATGTATGTATGCCCTCTCGGCTGAAAAATGATTATTATAACGATATTATGACCGACAAGAGTATAATATGTATAACTACGTCGAAACATGCCCTCCGGGCTATTTTCTGATTTATAAATACTATTATAACAATTTAATGCGTATACCATTTCCTCTTGGCTGAACAATGATTATTAGAACTAAGTATGATATTGAGACTGACATGAGTATAATATGTATAACTTTATAATACGTCGAAACATGCCCTCCCGGCTATTTTCTGATTTATAAATACTATTTTAACAATTTAATACGTAAACCATACCCTCTTGGTTGAATAATGATTATTATAACGATATTATGACCGACAAGAGTATAATATGTATAACTTTATAATACGTCGAAACATGCCCTCCCGGCTATTTTCTGATTTATAAATACTATTATAACAATTTAATACGTAAACCATACCCTCTTGGTTGAATAATGATTATTATAGCTAAGTATGATATTGAGACTGACAACATTATAACAATTAAATGGGTGGACCATGCCCTCTCGGCTGAATAATTATTATTATAACTAAGTATGATATTGAGATTGACAGGAGTATAATATGAATAACTTTATAATAAATCGAAACATGCCCTCCCGGCTGTTTTCTGATTTATAAATACTATTATAACAATTTAATGCGTATTCCATGCCCTCTCGGCTGAATAATGATTATTATAACTAAGTATGATATTGAGACTGACAACAGTATAACAATTTAATGCATATACAATGCCCTCTCGGCTGAACAATGATTATTATAACTAAGTATGATATTGAGATCGACAAGAGTATGATATATATAATTTTATAATACGTCGAAAAAAGCCCTCCCGGCTATTTTCTGATTTATAAATACTATTATAACAATTTAATACGTAAACCATACCCTCTTGGTTGAATAATGATTATTATAACGATATTGAGACCGACAAGAGTATAATATGTGTAACTTTATAATACGTCGAAACATGCCCTCCCGGCTATTTTCTGATTTATAAATACTATTATAACAATTTAATACGTAAACCATACCCTCTTGGTTGAATAATGATTATTATAACGATATTGAGACCGACAAGAGCATAATATGTATAACTTTATAATACGTCGAAACATGCCCTCCTGGCTATTTTCTGATTTATAAATACTATTATAACAATTTAATACGTAAACCATACCCTCTCGGCTGAACAATGATTATTATAACGATATTATGACCGACAAGAGTACAATATGTATAACTTTATAATACGTCGAAACATGCCCTCCCGGCTATTTTCTGATTTATGAATACTATTATAACAATTTAATACGTATACCATACCCTCTTGGTTGAATAATGATTATTATAACGATATTATGACCGACAAGAGTACAATATGTATAACTTTATAATACGTCGAAACATGCCCTCCCGCCTATTTTCTGATTTATGAATACTATTATAACAATTTAATACTTATACCATACCCTCTTGGTTGAATAATGATTATTATAACGATATTATGACCGACAAGAGTATAATATGTATAACTTTATAATACGTCGAAACATGCCCTCCGGGCTATTTTCTGATTTATAAATACTATTAGAACAATTTAATGCGTATACCATTTCCTCTTGGCTGAACAATGATTATTGGAACTAAGTATGATATTGAGACTGACATGAGTATAATATGTGTAACTTTATAATACTTCGAAACATGCCCTCCCGGCTATTTTCTGATTTATAAATACTATTATAACAATTTTATACGTAAACCATACCCTCTTGGTTGAATAATGATTATTATAACGATATTGAGACCGACAAGAATATAATATGTATGTATGCCCTCTCGGCTGAAAAATGATTATTATAACGATATTATGACCGACAAGAGTATAATATGTATAACTACGTCGAAACATGCCCTCCGGGCTATTTTCTGATTTATAAATACTATTATAACAATTTAATGCGTATACCATTTCCTCTTGGCTGAACAATGATTATTAGAACTAAGTATGATATTGAGACTGACATGAGTATAATATGTATAACTTTATAATACGTCGAAACAAGCCCTCCCGGCTATTTTCTGATTTATAAATACTATTATAACAATTTAATACGTATACCATACCCTCTTGGTTGAATAATGATTAATATAACGATTTTATGACCGAAAAGAGTATAATATGTGTGTATACCCTCTTGGCTGAACAATGATTATTTAAACGATATTATGACCGACAAGAGTATAATATGTATAACTTTATAATACGTCGACACATGCCCTCCCGGCTATTTTCTGATTTATGAATACTATTATAAAAATTTAATGCGTATACCATACCCTTTTGGCTGAACAATGATTATTATAACGATATTATGACCGACAAGAGTATAATATGTATAACTTTATAATACGTCGAAACATGCCGTCCCGGCTATATTCTGATTTATGAATACTATTATAACAATTTAATACGTATACCATACCCTCTTGGTTGAATAATGATTAATATAACGATTTTATGACCGAAAAGAGTATAATATGTGTGTATGCCCTCTTGGCTGAACAATGATTATTTAAACGATATTATGACCGACAAGATTATATGTATAACTTTATAATACGTCGAAACATGCCCTCCCGGCTATTTTCTGATTTATAAATACTATTATAACAATTTAATACGTATACCATGCCCTCTTGGCTGAACAATGATTATTATAACGATATTGAGGCCGACGAGAGTATAATATGCATAACTTTATAATACGTCGAAACATGCCTTCCCGGCTATTTGCTGATTTATAAATAATATTATAACAATTTAATGCGTATACCATGCCCTCCTGGCTATTTTATGATTTGTGAATACTATTTTAAAAATTTAATGCATATAGCATGCCCTCTTGACTGAACAATGATTATTATAACGATATTGAGACCGACAAGAGTATAATATGTATAATTTTATAATACGTCGAAACATGCCCTTCCGGCTATTTTCTGATTTATAAATACTATTATAACAATTTAATGCGTATACCATGCCCTCTTGGCTGAACAATAATTAATAACTAGATATGATATTGAGATTGACAAGAGTATAATATGTATAACTTTATAATACGTCGAAACATGCCCT
This sequence comes from Platycheirus rosarum, assembly GCA_963971375.1. NCBI lineage: Eukaryota > Metazoa > Arthropoda > Insecta > Diptera > Syrphidae > Platycheirus > Platycheirus rosarum. The sequence goes on along the minus strand of OZ020509.1, from coordinate 121,265,051 downwards.
CCCGGCTATTTTCTGATTTATTAATAATATTATAACAATTAAATGCATATACCATGCCGTCTTGGCTGAACAATGATTATTATAACGATATTGAGACCGACAAGTGTATAATATGTATAACTTTATAATACGTCGAAACATGCCCTCCCGGCTATTTTATGATTTATGAATACTATTATAACAACTTATTGCATATACCATGCCCTCTTGGCTAAACAATAATTATTATAACGATATTGAGACCGACAAGAGTATAATATGTATAAATTTATAATACGTCGAAACATGCCCTCCCGGCTATTTTCTGATTTATAAATAATATTATAACAATTTAATGCGGATACCATGCCCTCTTGGCTGAACTATGATTATTATAACGATATTGATACCGACAAGAGTATAATATGTATAGCTTTAAAATACGTCGAAACATGCCCTTCCGGCTATTTGCTAATTTATAAATAATATTATAACAATTTAACTAGCGTATACCACGCCCTCTTGGCAGAACAATGATTATTATAACGATATCGAGACCGACAAGAGTATAATATGTATAACTTTATAATACGTCGAAACATGCCCTCCCGGATATTTGCTGATTTATAAATAATATTATAACAATTTAATGCGTATACCATGCCCTCTTGGCTGAACAATGATTATTATAACGATATTGAGACCGACAAGAGTATAATATGTATAACTTTATAATACGTCGAAACATGCCCTCCCGGCTATTTGCTGATTTATAAATAATATTATAACAATTTAATTAGCGTATACCACGCCCTCTTGGCTGAACAATGATTATTATAACGATATTGAGACCGACAAGAGTATAATATGTATAACTTTATAATACGTCGAAACATGCCCTCCCGGATATTTGCTGATTTATAAATAATATTATAACAATTTAATGCGTATACCATGCCCTCTTGGCTGAACAATGATTATTATAGCGATATTGAGACCGACAAGAGTATAATATGTATAACTTTATAATACGTCGAAACATGCCCTCCCGGCTATTTGCTGATTTATAAATAATATTATAACAATTTAATTAGCGTATACCACGCCCTCTTGTCTGAACAATGATTATTATAACGATATTGAGACCGACAAGAGTATAATATGTATAACTTTATAATACGTCGAAACATGCCCTCCCGGCTATTTGCTGATTTATAAATAATATTTTAACAATTTAATGCGTATACCATGCCCTCTTGACAGAACAATGATTATTTAAACGATATTATGACCGACAAGAGTATAATATGTATAACTTTATAATACGTCGACACATGCCCTCCCGGCTATTTTCTGATTTATGAATACTATTATAAAAATTTAATGCGTATACCATACCCTTTTGGCTGAACAATGATTATTATAACGATATTATGACCGACAAGAGTATAATATGTATAACTTTATAATACGTCGAAACATGCCCTCCCGGCTATATTCTGATTTATGAATACTATTATAACAATTTAATACGTATACCATACCCTCTTGGTTGAATAATGATTAATATAACGATTTTATGACCGAAAAGAGTATAATATGTGTGTATGCCCTCTTGGCTGAACAATGATTATTTAAACGATATTATGACCGACAAGATTATATGTATAACTTTATAATACGTCGAAACATGCCCTCCCGGCTATTTTCTGATTTATAAATACTATTATAACAATTTAATACGTATACCATGCCCTCTTGGCTGAACAATGATTATTATAACGATATTGAGGCCGACGAGAGTATAATATGCATAACTTTATAATACGTCGAAACATGCCTTCCCGGCTATTTGCTGATTTATAAATAATATTATAACAATTTAATGCGTATACCATGCCCTCCTGGCTATTTTATGATTTGTGAATACTATTTTAAAAATTTAATGCATATAGCATGCCCTCTTGACTGAACAATGATTATTATAACGATATTGAGACCGACAAGAGTATAATATGTATAATTTTATAATACGTCGAAACATGCCCTTCCGGCTATTTTCTGATTTATAAATACTATTATAACAATTTAATGCGTATACCATGCCCTCTTGGCTGAACAATAATTAATAACTAGATATGATATTGAGATTGACAAGAGTATAATATGTATAACTTTATAATACGTCGAAACATGCCCTCCCGGCTATTTTCTGATTTATTAATAATATTATAACAATTAAATGCATATACCATGCCGTCTTGGCTGAACAATGATTATTATAACGATATTGAGACCGACAAGTGTATAATATGTATAACTTTATAATACGTCGAAACATGCCCTCCCGGCTATTTTATGATTTATGAATACTATTATAACAACTTATTGCATATACCATGCCCTCTTGGCTAAACAATAATTATTATAACGATATTGAGACCGACAAGAGTATAATATGTATAAATTTATAATACGTCGAAACATGCCCTCCCGGCTATTTTCTGATTTATAAATAATATTATAACAATTTAATGCGGATACCATGCCCTCTTGGCTGAACTATGATTATTATAACGATATTGATACCGACAAGAGTATAATATGTATAGCTTTAAAATACGTCGAAACATGCCCTTCCGGCTATTTGCTAATTTATAAATAATATTATAACAATTTAACTAGCGTATACCACGCCCTCTTGGCAGAACAATGATTATTATAACGATATCGAGACCGACAAGAGTATAATATGTATAACTTTATAATACGTCGAAACATGCCCTCCCGGATATTTGCTGATTTATAAATAATATTATAACAATTTAATGCGTATACCATGCCCTCTTGGCTGAACAATGATTATTATAACGATATTGAGACCGACAAGAGTATAATATGTATAACTTTATAATACGTCGAAACATGCCCTCCCGGCTATTTGCTGATTTATAAATAATATTATAACAATTTAATTAGCGTATACCACGCCCTCTTGGCTGAACAATGATTATTATAACGATATTGAGACCGACAAGAGTATAATATGTATAACTTTATAATACGTCGAAACATGCCCTCCCGGATATTTGCTGATTTATAAATAATATTATAACAATTTAATGCGTATACCATGCCCTCTTGGCTGAACAATGATTATTATAGCGATATTGAGACCGACAAGAGTATAATATGTATAACTTTATAATACGTCGAAACATGCCCTCCCGGCTATTTGCTGCTTTATAAATAATATTATAACAATTTAATTAGCGTATACCACGCCCTCTTGTCTGAACAATGATTATTATAACGATATTGAGACCGACAAGAGTATAATATGTATAACTTTATAATACGTCGAAACATGCCCTCCCGGCTATTTGCTGATTTATAAATAATATTTTAACAATTTAATGCGTATACCATGCCCTCTTGACAGAACAATGATTATTATAACGATATTGAGACCGACAAGAGTATAATATGTATAACTTTATAATACGTCGAAACATGCCCTCCCGGATATTTGCTGATTTATAAATAATATTATAACAATTTAATGCGTATACCATGCCCTCTTGGCTGAACAATGATTATTATAACGATATTGAGACCGACAAGAGTATAATATGCATTACTTTATAATACGTCGAAACATTCACACTCTTGGCTATACAATTATTTTAAACACCTAGTATAATTGGAATTAAAGTTTGGAATATGCTCTCCCGTCCTGAATAAATTTAACAAATATATTGTTGATACTGAGTAGTGAGGGATGATATAAATAATTTTATAAACTGTTGAAAAAAATACATCCGTATGTAAACTCTGTAAGATCAATAAGGGTTTTTGTCAGACAGAGAAAAGTATTTTCATTAAATCAATAAGAATAATACAATCAGCATTTATTTTGATGTACAAAATTGATTGTGTATTGGTCATACACTATTTAATGGCCAAACTATTTTAAAAAGTTTTTATTATTACAAAAGAAAAAGTTTCGACCAATTTACGTACTATGAAATAAACCAAAAATTATTTAAGTTACTTCTTATCAAAGTATTTAGGTATTATAAAATTAATAAAATTTAAAATTTTATTTTCATTTTTCGTCTTAGTAATACATAGTATATCCAGACATGCATCTACGTTGTTAATATTTACCTTAAATAAAACTTACTATTTATACATGTCTCTCTAACAATTGGTTTCTTGATTGCTTATTCTGTTCTACAAAATAGAAAGATTCTTAAAAAAAAAAAAAACTTTTTTTAGGTTGATGTATGTAATGGGAATCGAATCAACATAACGTCAAGAATTTTTTTCAAAACTTAAGCTAATTGAATTCCAAAAAAATAAAGAAAAAAATTAAACAAAAAATCTGTTAACAAGAGGCTGAAAAGGCATCCCTACCCAAGAAAACTGTTTTATAATTTTCCGAAATATGATTTAAGTTCTACCATTTTTATATTTTTTTAATATTTTGTATATAATATTTCAGATAAATGTGTAAAAATGAATATGGCATTATTTGTTCTGAAGGGGTGGCTTCTAAAGCAATTTTTTCTCAGAAAAATCCATATTGTTATAAACATTAAATTAAATTTTAGCTAAACTATGATTTAAATTCTTTAACTACTGTTTACCTAACTAGTTACATGTATGTATCCGCAAATTCTAAATGTTTTATCAAATTTGTATCCCACACATATTTGTCAGTAGTTTTTTTTTTTAATCACCCCAACAAGAGTGCTGTACACATTAAATATAAATATGCTTAATGCTATGCATTAAATATAATAAAAATCTCCTATCATATGAATAAAAAAAAAAAAAGATTTGAATCCCTACAAATCTTATTTATTTTTAAAACTTAACACGTAAATAGCAACAACTGTTGCATAGATTTTGTATTGTTACCACGGTGCCTTAAACTTAATGCCATTTTGTTTAATTTAATATTGAAGCATTATTTTACTTCATACTACATTTCCATTTTACCCCTTTTTATATTTATTTATAAGCCCCTTTTAACTTTTTAACATTCAATGTATACCAGCTGCAAAATATGCAATAAATTCACTACTTAATATTATAATGGTTTTGACGCCACATAATTTATAATTATCACCAACTGAATCTTATTTGTACCAACTATTTTTATTTTTTTAACTTAATTTTATATATTTATTGTTGTTTAAAATTATTATTAAATACTTATAGGTATGTTTATATACATCAATTTTAATTTAATAAATTTAGTTTTTTCTTCAAAGACTCAGCTTATAATCCACAGTGTAGATACAAGATTTGAAATCTAGTATTTTAAATGAAAGGATAACCTAAAGTTGTAAATTACGTTATCTTCCTTATACCGTTAGTTCGCATTCGTTAGGATATAATTTAATAATACACCGAAATCAGCTATGGAAAACTAGTTCCATTTAATCCTAAAATTATGCAAAGTGCTGACTTTAAAATTATGCAATATTTTTTTTTCTATTTTTAATTGTTATTACATATATAAATCCGCAGATACGTTGTCAAAATATTAGTCAACTTTTGTTTAAGTTGCAATTGTAAGCAATTAGATGGTTTGGCAATTTTTCTCTCTAGAAACTCATAATATAAGAGATTGTTTTGTACATACTTACATATATTAGGTGTTTAAAAAATCAATATTTCAATTCGTTATTCAATTAGATGAAATCTTTTCTCATTCGATATATTTCAGAAATGTAAAATCATCGCCTTCTTAAAATATACTCGTATATGAGCCACAAAATGCAAACATTACTTGTAACCACAACGTCGAATTTGCTTAAAACTTAATAAAATTCCTTCTAAATTGTACAATTTATTTTCTATATTTTGCCTATACAGATATATACTTTTTACGTAATTAATGGGCCATCTGATCTCAACTTTCTAATTTTCCAGCAAAATAGCTTGCGTCTTACTACTTTATAATTATTAGCTCTCCAAAATATATGCAATGCTATTTTTTTGTACAAATAAAATTATAATTAATTATTTATTAACTAGTCAAGAGTATAAAATTATTCAATTTATCACACGCAGAGAATAATAATATCTGTATAGCTGTTCAAAAATTGTTAGAAATTTTGAAAAAAAAAAATTTTTTCAAAGTAATAAATGTTTATACCAGTCGAAATAATCTTAATCAAGATTGTAAAATATGGTAGATTTTGTGCATTATGGCATTTTCGTCTTAACAAATTTTTAGGCCTCGGTTAAAGCATAACTATTTTTATTTAGCAGAAGTACAAACGTCTTAAGTTTAATTAATTGAAATGTTTATATAGTTTTTTGTTTGAAAAAAAACGATATTATTTTATACAGTCTGGTCCAAAAGAACAGTATGCAAAATTATAAATTATTTTTTACTTCAGTTATGAGCTATGGTTTTTTTTATTGTTCTTTTATTTATATATTAACATGTTTGAAAAAAAAAACATAATTAATGATTACAATCAATTTTGTCTGTAAATTGGTGTGAGCTGTCTTTAAAAAAATATTTTTCTTTAATGTATTTAAATATTAACTCTAGCTTTGTTGGTCGTATTTTAAACAAATGTTTGCCATCAAAATCAGTCACTAATATGGAAAATATTTATAATGTAACTCATGTTCATTAAGACTTTAAATAAAATATACTTCATGACTTATAAGAGAATCAGGCCCATAAATATCTGTTGCTTTGACAATTTTCACTTTGATTCCTCAAAAATGACTTCGTCAAGTCATTTCTGCTTGATTATAAAAAAAAAAAAATAAATGTCAACAAAAAACTTCATATCAGTAATTTATATTCAGCAGTGGGCAAATTCCGTATAGCTTTTCAACTTAAAAATAATTTGTCTGTGTGTATTTGCATTGCATATTATAAGGAGCTTATGTCGTAAATTCTAATTGCATTGAGTAGAAATTACTTAAATATTGTTTGAAATCTTTTATCTTGTTTTATTTGTATTTTTATAAGAAAATCTTTCTTTTCGTGTTAACTCCATTGCTGTTTTGATATAACGATTATTCACAATTTTCCTTGAATTGGAAAATGTAAAATTTGGGCATGAGTAGATAGGTATTTTAACTATAAGCTTTCAAGAATAAACTCTTGTTTTTAAAAATGGGTATACAAATTAAAATTACTCTGATGCACCAAAGAAGTATTCTTAAAGTAGTACAATTTTATTTTTATATTTATGTACATAAGTAAGTTTAACAAGAATTCTATTTAAATTTGGTAATTTGTTTTCCAAAATATTTGTGATTTTATTTTATTCATACTTAATTTATAAATTTCTTTTACACACTAATTTAACAAGGCAATCTATGTATGTTAGTTATGGTAAGTTATGAAAATATTTGTTATTTATTGATTACAATAACCAAATCCTCATTTTCCATATGAAAAACATATTCCATACAAATTCGCTTACGTCTGGTCTGTAAAATATATATGTATCTATTTTTAGGCAAAAGGAAAGCAATTTTATGCAAATGTAGATTCCTTTAAAAATTTATAATTATTATTTATAATAACATTACTGCATTTAAAAATATATCGACATCATCAACATTTAAAAAAAAAACTCCTAAGATTTTCTTTATCAATTCAACCAATATGAAAAAAGAACTCAAATATAATAAATTCCCAACAATTCTAAAAGGGCTTAATAGTAGATTTAGACGCTGAACTACAAAAAAAATCTCATAGAGTAAGAAAATCTAATAAAAACCATAAATCTGAAAAAAGTTAACGCTAATAGAATTGAAAAAAAAATTATCTACATTATAAAATCATACGAAATATATTACTAAAAATAAAGAAAAAATATGAAACCCTGAACGTCATTCTTCAATTAAACAACACTGCTTCAAAAAAAAACGCCTAAAACTAGACTTTCCCTAACTTAATAGTTCGTTTTAATTTATCCATATTATTTTAAAAACTAATTCCACATAAAAATATAACAAAAACTGTTAAATAATTTACTTAGATATTAATATTTATTACATAAAATTACTTATTTCTCAAAAACTGGCACAAACTCTAAAACAAACCATAAGTGGAACAATTTAATTGGGGATTCTTTAGCATCTTTAACTTATCTTCATGTTTAATTTTACATAAATTATTTATTATGTATTTTACTAAACCAAATTTATTTATTAGGAAAAGCTTATCCTCAAACACGATAAAGTAGAAATTCATTCTTAAGCCGCACCAGAAGCATGTTTAGAATGTTATATCAAACTAAATAAACAACGATTTCGAAGTTTACATTAGAATTGGTATAATGAAATGCAAAAACAAATACTTAAATATTAAAACTTCCTTCGTCAATAATTTGGTTTACATGCCAATCATAATAATCATTCTTGAATACAATCCACTTATTGTAGTATTACGAAGATGTAATGTAACCCATTAAAATACTTATTTCAAGACTTTTTATTCTAATTACCTAAAACATTCATTTATTTGAATCCTTGATATGCTTAAGTTTTAAGTTTAAGGCTGTTTTACGCTCTATTTGTGAGGTTTTAAGGCTGTCGTAAAATTTAACATGTATAAATTTAATATTATCTTCCTTAAAGTATGCAAGCAAAACTCAAACAAAAATTAAACAATTTTCATTTGTAGGTAGTTTTTTTTACTTTAAGGTCAAATGGTGGTTCCGTAAATTTGTTTTAATTCAATATTTTGATATTTGTTTGTCCTCATCTTATTTGATGTTTTCGGCTTATTTAATAGAAAAGTAATGTATTGAATGTTTTTAAGCTTACTAAAACCACATAAATCCCTAAAATAGATCAAACATGTGGTATATGTCTGCCCAAACACAGTCTTTTTATACCGATATTATAAAATATATACATTATGTGGCTATAACGAATTAATCATCAGATACTATCAAAGCTATTAAAGGGGTTCAGGTACAAAAACGCCATTTTAAGGTTTACTTTAAAGGATACTGTATTGTTTGCGGTAAAATCTAGCTTTTGTTTTGTTTGAAAATAAAGTTTGTTTTTCTCACTTTTTCCTTTAAATCTGACTGTTTTGTAAAAAAGTGTAATAAAACTAATAGTAGTTTTCACAAATATACTTAGTACATATATTTGTACAAAATTTAAAATTACTTAAAGTTGTCTATGTTTACACTTTACGCATGCTTATATGTCAGATTTTATGTGGTTTATGAAAAACTCGCCAAGAACATTGCTATGATATTGACTGAAGCAATAATTTAATTTATAAATAAACACAAAATTTAAAATAATGGCATTCATTATACAAAAGCTTAAATTAAGAATTTAATTCCATTGAATCTATTTTAATGTAGTGTGCTGTTTCTTATTTAAATAATTGTTTGTGTACAAAATTCTTCTACAATATAACATCTCCTTACTTGGAATATAAAACAACTTCGTTTCATGAATATTTTCTTGAACTTATATAATTGTTTCTTCACTTACTAAAAAACAAATTAAAATAAAAAAAATTAATTAAATTTATATAGGTTCTTAATTCCAAAAAAATATGATTTTATATTTGACTTCTGAATAATTTTATGTGAACAAATATTTTGTTTTTATGTTCTCTTAATATTTAGCATTGATTTTTTTATTTGGTTAAGGTTGTCAAATCTCCTTTTAAAATTCCATAAGCACGAGCTGTTTGCAAAACTAATATTTATATGCATTTTATTAAAATAAAAACTGTAACTAGCCGCTTAAAAATGTTAGTAATTTCCATAAAACTATATTACAACCTCGCTAATCCGACCAAGCACATAAGCTTTATGTTCCATCCTTAAATAAATATGTGTAAAATGTCTGGGATTTAGGAAAACTGAAGAACTCTTAGCAGATTCGCAAAAAAGTGTTGTGGAGGTGGTAATAATATAAGACCAAATAAAATAATAAATACATGAATAAAAAATTTACTAAAAAAGAGCACATTGCTTAAAACTTACATATATGAAATATTTACATAGAAAATTGTTTGCTAGTTAAAAAAAAAATACTACCTCCCCTACGTGCGGATCTTTTTAAAGCAATTATTAAATTTAATGGCTCACAAACTGCTTAATTGAATCAAATGGATACAAAGTTCCTTAGAATTACCTCAAAAACTCAATGAAAAATTCACTTCACCTTCAATTTTTTTTAGGTACTCTAATGTTTATTACTTTGAATTTATACCTTTTAAGAGTTCTTTTTAAAATTAGTTTTCTGAAACTATTAAAAATATCATTTTTCTGTTCACGTCATTATAAATACAATCCGATTAACATCTTTTAAATATGAATCTGGTTACCCCAAAATTATGCTTTTTGAATGTAAAATAAAATGGAACATAATATGTAGATAAACTAAAAACCCCTTAAGCAACACTTCTAAAAAGAATCAAAATAAAAACATGTTCCTAAACAAATCAACAAACAACCAATATCAACAATCAACAGTTTTACGTGAACATATCCTTTCAGTGAGCCATTTATTTTTTAATATTTATATTGAACTTCACAAGATTTTCCATCTCAACAAAAATAAATATAAAATATTATATTTATTATTCTGTTATATTGATCTAAATATTTTTTTTTAAATAATTTATTTTATTCTTATTTAATTATTTTTTTAATTAAAAAAAATTATCTTTCTACTTTTTTCTAAAATCGAACAAAAAAAAACTAGAATTAATTGAAATACAACAGCAACAAAAAATATTAAATTCTAATTGCTTCTGGTCTGTCAGATCAGGAATTCTAATTTAAATTCCCATTTTGTTATTATTTTCTTATATATTTTGAATACTAATTTTAATTCTTCCCCTCTCATAAAAATACTCCGTTCTTCAAAATAAAAATCAACAGCTTTCACAAATATTTTACATATTTACTTTTATATGATTAAAAAAAACCTTTGTTTATCGAAGATTTGGAAATTTTAATAGTTTTTTACAGATTTTCATCAACTTAATTTAAATCTTTTTTTCAAACCTAAATCCGTATTTATTCATAAAAATATAAACATTTTAATTTCTTCGATTTGTTCATAATATTTTAACTATGGAATTATTTTTTCTGATTTTTCACATGAAATTAATAAAAAACGAAACAAAAATACAAAAAAAAAAACAAAATAATAGTTAGAAACAAAACCACATTTAAAATTATGTATAAAAACAAAAACCTTAGCGTTTCAATTTATTTGATTTAAAAATATTTAAGACTAATTTTCTACAATTATTTAAATAAAACACTCAAACATATGGATTCTCAATATTTAATTTTATTTAACACAAATAAATATTAAAAACCCTTCTTCTTTATTTCCAAATTATTAAATTAAATCATTTGAATTTCCAATAATTATTAAGACAAAAACTAATGAAGCACAAAAGAGATCTCAACTTCAACTTCAGAAAAATGAACATCTTTAGAAAACCTTATGCATAATTTAATAAATGATTATCTAAATCTTCTTCAAGTTAATTAATTAAAAAAGAACACCTTTTTATCACTTCGCGCCTTCGCCCCAATTTTTCAACAATATTTATTTATGTTTTTAAAATCATTTTATTATTGATTACTACCATTTGCTATAATGCTCATAAAAAAACATTACAAAAAAATTTCCAGCTAACTAAGCGCCGAATTTTGCCTAAAATAAAAATAATATACAAAGCCCCCTCTACATTACCTCAATAAAGCTTCGTTTTTATTTTCATCAACATATCGAAACCGTTCACATCTACATACGTTAACACTAACTTTTTCTCAAGTTTGAATATTAGAAAATAGATGCTTTAAAATAAAACCATGAATAAAATCTAAAAAAAAAAAATATTTTCCGTAAGAAATTATTAAAATAATAGAAAACTGCATGATGGCTGCAGAAAATGGTTGAAATATTGCGTTTTTGGTAAATGAATAAATAAATTTTATTGTTGCATGGTTGATATCATAGTTTTTTCGTATAAGATAAGAAATAAACCAACAAAATAATAACATGAACAACAACAACAATAAACCTCCAATTTATTTCAAAGACAAACTTTTTATGTTTAGTTTGGATTAAATTTTAGATAAATTTATTAATAATTGCGTTTTAGCTCTATTTTAAACATAAGATTTCGACTACTTTTATTTCAAATATAATTAATGTTGTTAATTTGTCTAGCTCCCCTCCCCCTCCCCTCGCTTAATAGTTTTAACTCTTCATTGTCCATGCTAGGGATTTCCTTCGAAAAATTTCTTATCAACATGGCGTAAGGCCCCTGTTACATTTATAAAATAAAATACAAAAACAAATATAAACAAACCTTAACAGTTATAGAGAAAGCATATTTCTTCTACAAATAAATAAAAAAAAAAGTTTATATAATAATTCTTAAAAAACTTACTTACTTAAATGTATTAACCTAAAACTACTTCATACATAACTACCAAAATGCGAATACACAAAAAAGACCCATTTAAAGGCATAGGCAAATAAAATTAATTGAAAATATGAAATTCTACGAAAAATAATTATATTTTTTTAGATAATTACAAAAATCGAGCTCCAAATTCTTAAATATCTAATATATTACGAAAACAGTTTATAGGAAAAATTTAGGTTTGATACAAATGATTAAAAAATAAAATAAAAAAAAACTTCATCCTTCAAAATAAAACATACTTAAATAAAAATATAAATTAAGGTGAAGAGTTTATAACAAAAATCCCCCTCCCAGTACAACAAAAAAAACAAAAACATATAACTTTCCAGTATAGAAAGTCTGTCTTACCGACTCTGTAAAATAAAACATATTTAAATAAAAATAAATAAATATATAGCTGACAAATTAATAACAAAAAACCCCCTCCCAGTACAACAAAAAACACATAACTTTCTAGGATTAGCAAAAATCTGCCTTACCGACGCTTTAGAATGAAGCATACTTAAATTAATAATGAAAACATTGCTGGCAAGTAAATAATAAAATCTTCCTCCCAGTACAACTAAAATATATACATTAAAAGGAATACGATATTTATTTAAATTGTATATAAAGTTAAGTATTAATACAAATATAACACAAAAGTCGTCAACGTACTACCTTATCATAATATAAAAATGATAATAAAACTCCTTATAAATACTACCTGACAACCCAGTAAGTCTAAAACTACACATCTGACTCCCCAACAAGTCTACAACTCCCTAAAACCACAGCAACTCTACAAAAGGAATAATTAGTAGTTGATTGTTTACAATTTATTAAATTTAACTACATTTACACTAAATTTACACAATTACTTATTTCAAGTAGTTTTTATCTACCTTATCATATTTAAATGCACCAACTGGCACAGCACAGTGCACATCAATAAGTGTTAAGTTTATTTAGTACTTTTTTATAAGAAGGTAAACATTAATCAGTCGTTATAATTTGACAGCCTAAGGGTATGCAATTCTATTTTATTTAAATCACCACGTCATGTTACAACAATTATGTAAATACTGCATCAAAAACTACAACCCAAATAAATATCTCTAAATAAATTAATGTTTCAATAAAATATATAATATAAAATTAAATTAACATACAAAAAACTAAAAAAATAAAACATAAATTTATTCAAATATAAACCACTTTAACCATAAATTAAAGCCAAATATAATCTTGTAAATATATTTTGATATTGAATAAAATTATATAAATTATATTTATAGCCAAAGTTCGACATTAAAATAAATAAAATATTCAAAACACAATTAATTAATTTTCTCCATACAGCCATTATAAGTAAAATCAAAGAAAACCGAAAGGTAATCATAACAAAAAAAAATATAAATTAATTTTGTTTTTCTATTTTTTCCTAGAGTTTCTATTTTAGTCAAATCAAACTCGATTTTTGTTTTTTAAGATATTATCGTTTCTTCCAATACCAAGTTCTTTTTTTAGGATTTCAATCTTTTCTGGTCACTATTTTTTTTTAAGAGGAAGAACTATGTAAACTCCTAATATCATGGCAGATTGTTCAACAATTGGGGTATAAACTGACCGGGACCTTGGCTGTTTTTTTTTCTTGTTTTTTTTTCGTTTTATCTTGATCATAAAATTAAATCGATGTCCTAGTCATATGTGATGTAATGGATAAATGTTTAGAAATATGGCATGTAGTTTTGAAAACAACGTGAAAAATGCTTTTCTTGCATCAAAACTTGAAAAACAGGTACTTTGCATCATTTTAGTTACGAAAACATTCTTATTTGAAGATTTTAATCGAGATCAGTTCTGGTGTCCTTGAAAGCACGTATCTGCAAAAAAAGTTAAAAAAAAACTAAGATATATTTAGTTTTTCAACAGTAAGTTCGTTGATTTAATTTATTTTTAAATATTTTTTTTATATGAATATTGTTATTAAGAAAATAAATTATAAATATTAATTCTGGTCCACTCTTACGAAATATGAAGTTTGCTTAATTTTCAAAGGTAAATTGTTTGATATTGTTTTCTTTTCTTTTTTTAATTTTATTTATTACGTGTTTTTATTATATATTTATATATATATATAATTAAAATTATAAAATTAGAGCATTTTCAAAATATTTTATGTCGGATATAGGAATGTGTTTTTGCAAAAGCGCTTTGTAATATTTTTGAAATTTAAATTATTTGGCTCAGTTTTCGAAAGTTGAAAAAAAAAAAAACTTTTCCTTAACCAAAAAAAAAAAGACAAACAAAAAACAAAACATGACACTCTTAAGTAAAATGCGCTGTTATAGTTGAATATTTCATGCATGAAATAATTTTACAGAATAAATTGCTTAACGCATACATATATATAAATTATATATAAACAAATATTAATAGACAAAAAGTAACCTACTTTCGTAATGTATCCATTTTAAATGCATGGAAATCGTGAAGTTAGAACATGTGTTTTTGGTATTTGTTTTATCACTGAACTCAAAAGATAACTAATAATTATTTTTAACAGTTTATTTACTTTTTTTCTCAATTTATTTTTCAAGGCCTATTTTCAAGTTTCGTTAAAGAAATCCATTAAATATTTCTTTTAAATATTTAAAGCATTTTTCTTTACTACTAATTTTTTTTTTACTTTGAATTTTATTCAAGGTATTTTTAAAATTTAAAATTTTCACAAAAAGTAATTCTTATATTAAAAAAGATTTTTTTTAATATGATTGTTATTTTGATTTTTCTTTTTATATTTTATTTATAAAAATAAATTAAACATAAAAAGACTAAATATAAATGTTATCAATTAACAAAGACCTTTTTTTTCAATTCATAAGGAAAAAAAATCTTAAATTTTGGAAAATAGTTTTTTTACAATTTGACATTTTTTTTATAAACATGAATTGAAATAAAATGAGCCTTTGACCACATTTTCCCCACAAGATCTCCATTTTTTTACAGAAACTGATGCTCCTTATGGTAACACATTTCGTAGTATCATTGGACACTTTTAGTCTCTTAACGCTAACCAGCTTTTGACGACTTATGTGTACAGGTACAGAATTATGTTCTGCCTCTATGCTATGAATGAATGTATGATTCCAAAAATATTTCAGCCAAGAACCCAACAAATTATTTCTTACTTAAGTAAGCATTAATAAATAAAATACAATTATTTAAATATTCAGATGCATGTATGTACTGTGTAAAGATATATTTTAAACAATTTGTTAGAATTACACATTTTATCAAATTACAAAATTATTAAGCTATGCTTACATAGGCATGCATTTTGCATTCTTTTATAATTTATTACTATGCATTAAGGTCTATAAGTATCTTACATGTATATCTAATAAACAAAATAAAAAAAAATGCACATTATACACCTTTTTTCAAAAAAAAATGTATAAAAAAATAAGTATTTCTGATAATTGGTCGTTTTGTTTATTTCTTCATTATGAATTATTTTTTACCAACAAAAGAAATAATTTACCAATATTTTATAAAATCAAGTTATTTACCAATAAAATGGCTTTTATAGTAATGTATAATATTGGCTTACATTATATTTTACATACATATATTTTCAAGAAAGAAATTTACGTACATACATTTCATGCATTTTTTAGAATATGTTTAAATTTAAGTTAACTTTTAAATTTTCCCCATATTTATATTCCTCTACGGAATTAAAAAAAAATATTCCTTTCATCCTCCAGGATGCACAAAACACCAATTGTCCGGTGGGATTTGTTTATGATCATTTATCTAATAAATGATTCCAAAAAAAAAGTGCATAAGTCCTTCCTTCCCTTTCGGTTGTCTTTTTCAAGACAATCGATCCTTTCTCAAACAAATCCCACTATCCCAAATGTTTCTAGAAGAGATACAATCGAATTCAATTTTATTTAAATAAATTTGAAATAAAGAGATAAATGGTCGAAAAACGTCCTTTTAAGGACGACAAATGGATTCAAGAATGCTGGAGATCTAATGAAGATGATTCAAATGGGACTATCGTCAATACACTGGATAAATGTCAAAAGGAAGCCTAGGTTTGGCAGCTGAGACGATATTGATGAAATGTATGCAGTGAATTGGTAATAAATAAAAACAAAACGGTATAGTGAGTTCTCTTAAATAAATTTAAAAAAATATACTTTAATGAATTCTATTTTACAGATCTACCATTAGAAAACATTAAGAGCTGCTTCTTCAAGTATCTTTCATAGTAAATGCATCGAAGACTTCACCATTTCAAGTTCAAAAGAAAATACTTGTTAACTCTTATTAAATCAAATTTTTTAATAATTTTATTTAAATATAAAGTACAAAAAATATATGTTTACATAGAAAAAAATGTCCATTGGTCTAAAATATAATTTTAATATTTGAAAATGAAAAAAAAAATATTAAACAATTAATTAGATAATTGGAAGAAAAAATTATTTAAAATATAAGTCACAATAGATTATATTTATTTGCATTAATTCATATAAAGATTAAAATTAATATGTTCAAATGTATAGCAAATTAAATATAATATGTAAGCTTAAAAGTTGCCACATTTTTGTATCACACTAATGTTTTCACAAAAGAATTTCTTATTTATATACCAAGTCATAAATTTTAATTATAAATTAAACTAATCATATAGCATAAAGAAGGCATTTATTTGCATATAACTAGGGGTTCTAATAAAATTAAGTTAAAATAAAATGTAACGAAAAAATATATTTGTTGTGTTTATTTATGAAAAGATTAAGTTGCAAGGAAGCAATAAAAAAGACAAATAAAAAAGGTTGAATTTTGCAAGTTGCATGGATTCAAATGAGAACTAAATTATTGTTATAAGATTAAACCTGCAATGTGGTTAAGGCTACCCCCTTTTTGCCGCTGGTGAAGCTACAGTTCAGGGCGAACATAGGCCTAAACCAACAGGATTTTTCAGTCAACTCGGTCTCTAGCTTGCTGCCTAAAGTTTTATACTTGAGTTAGTAGAGGTCCTCTTCCATTTCCGTGCGTCATCTAGGTCTCAGCCTTCATCTACTGCTCCCGCCATCTACTGTTTTGGTTAGGTCGGTGTCGCTCTCGCTATGCAGTCCGTACAGTTTCTTGTTGTATTTCCTTCTCACTCCACTCACTTTTACGAATATCACCCGGAGCAGCAGGACTGAGATGATCATGAGGGTTTTTTTACGAGGACACTTTAGTTGCCCGAGAGGCCTTTACTATTCAATTGCGAATAATTGGTGTTGGCATAAGAGTTCTGCTCATCGGGAATGTTATCTTCTAACCCTTTCTTGCTAATGAGTTGATGTATACTTCTAACCAAGTCATCGACAGTAGCTTTGAAAAATTCGGCAGCTAGGCAATTGGCTCCGGCGGCTTTATTGGATAAAGCAATAGCTTTAATTTGTCGTATAAGCGGAATTGTTATTCTGCTTAGCTCATATACATTAGTCCGCTCTGTCTACCAGCGGAATTCGGTTCGTCATCGCCGTTAAAGTCTTGAGAAGTGTTCCATATAACTGCCTTGCAAACCCTATTTTTTTTTTTGTATGTGAATACGTGTGATATACGTGTGAGAAGCAGTCAATAGCCATACTGCACAAGTATTAGTAGTCCCTTAGGAAATATACTGGGACCGGTACGCTGACGGGGCATTTTTCAACTTGTAGGTGAAGAGAGAATTATCCTCTCAATTGTCGTTCTTGTTTCTTTTTTTCTATGGCAGCTATGATAGTTTATTTTTACCTTTTGGTAAAACTTTCCAATCTCATTCCTGCAGTCACATCTCTCTATCTTTTCAATCGCGGGCTTCTCATTCTCCATTTGTTTCCTTCTGAGAAGACGGTGTTCCTCGTTCCTCTTCTGCTCGTAAAGCCCACGAATTGTTTTGGTCCTTCTATGCACTCCACGTTGCCTTGGAAACTGAAAGTGCTTGCCGGCACTCCTCGTCAAAACCAGGCAGAGGTTTCGTTGCGGTGGATGTGTAATACCCAGGACTTCGGAGGCTGCCATTTTGATGGTATTTTGGCAATTTTGTCACTGGTTCTTAATACTTTATGCTGGCGGTAAAGATTATAGGCTCAATCGGGAAAGGAGCTGAAGATTTCTTGCCCTCCGAAGTGAAACCTCTTCGGGGTATTAACTCTTGGCTATTATAGAGATATTTGCAGTCGTTCCTTTGCTACAACGTCCAGGAGGCCTATTCCTGAATACGAGTGGAGTGAGATGTCACTCGAGAGCTCACAGTCGATTCGAGTAAGAATCGGTATTCCACAACTCTAGTGAGAGCCAAAAACATGACATGACTCCGAAAATGTTGAACACACTCTTTGAATTGTAGCTAACTTCACTAAATGTTGACTTGACGTTTCACAAAAAAAATCTTTTGATTTGAGAATTAATCGTTAAATGTAATTTGATAGCAAATTAATCAGTTTTAATCGTAAAAGTGGAAAAAAAATAATATGATAAGTACAGAGATGTTTTATAAAACAATTTTGTATATTTGCTGCAAGTAATGGAGCACAAATTTAAAACAAACGCCAGATCGTCGTTTATGCCAAATACCTTCCACCAAAAAACATTTAAATTTTGTTTCAAACGCTTCATTATTCAAAGCAATTAGAAAATTAGTCTTTTTTTATTTTTACATTTTTGCATCCATCACTGCTGCTCTCGAACACTTTTTAAACATGAATGCTTTCTCACAGAAAAAAGCGTCACTTTCGAGTTCAGGAATAGGTATGAATCATTCGAGTGTCATTTGACGTTCGACATTCGAGTTGGGGAATACCGATAATTAGTGAGTCGTGTTCGAGAATACCAATTTGTCGATCTCACATGAAAACTTACTCGACTCGTATTCAGGAATAGGGCCCCAGGCATCCATTATACTGCAGCAATACCTTCCGTCAATCGGAATGTGATCATTTTATTTGACGTTTGATTGATCGGAAGATCTCTATGTATTATTTCACCCCACAGTAAAGTCTAGCAGTCTGAATCCTTTATCGGAGGTAGGCCGTGTAGGCTCTTTTCCGACTGTAATGCCAAAGATACCCTCTCTCAATACACTGGCATTAAAGTCGCTAATATGTTTTGCCTCAAAGCTCAAAAACATCGCATAATCGGTGTCATCATCTCTTTCTCCTCTTTAAGCAAATTAAGCTTTGATGCGGATTTTCATGAGGCGCATTTGAAACTCAAGACCTCTTGTCTGAGTCTGCTTCTAACGACGACAATTACCATCCCATTTTAAAGTCTTCCTTTTGCCCGGCGCATCCCATTGCATTTATTGGATGGCGTTTATGTCAGCCTTACAGAACGCCAATGCCTCCACTGCATGTTCTTTGTTAAGGAACCTAGGATTCCACGTAACAATATTCGAAATTCATCTACGTTTTCTCGTTTCAAAGCTCGTCTACATTGACATTTCTGTTGTCAGCTCTCAAGCGAAAGCTGATTTATTTGGCAACAGAGTTTGCTGTTAACTCAATGCTACCAACTACACAGTTATATGGCTCCTCCTCTACTTGAGAGCGTATATGGTTTTATTGGCCATATAATATGTTTCTTCCTTTCGAATTTTTATACAGTTAGAATTAGAAGAGTACTTATAGATTTCCATATACATACATCAGTTTGGCCCTGACAGTATCTCCCCCATAGTTCTGAAGAACTTTCTATTCTTTTATTCATCGGGGGGAATTTTCCTGGAATTTTCTCTGCAATCTGTTTAATTTATATTTTAAGTATATAATATAGGATATTTGCCTTTTTCACCCTTACTACCATGGATTTTAATAAGCTATCTCCATTTCAAAGCTCCCATATTGTTGCAAAAAGAATTATAAAATATATACGAGTATGCTCACAATAATCTCTAAGAAAGCTTCAATTGTGAAAGCTCTAGCAAAAACGATAGGTATTATAATTTCTATCAACGACGAATGGTAACTCTGAATCAGTGTTTTTTTAAGAAACATGATAAACGAATGAACACAATGAGCGATATGGCGATCAGTCAGGTCATGGTGGGTTTATGGTAGATTACAAAAACAATTTCAATTTAACTTTTATTTCAGTGGCAATTTAATTTCTTAAGTTGAATGCGATGCAAACACTGGCAGGTACCAGTACTATTGTGTTTAAAAGCTCTCTTCAATAAGGCCTGTACTGAAAATATAAATTCAACAGATTATAGTTGCTATTCTACTACTCATTCGAATGGAATCTCAGTGTTCGGTATAGAAATACATAAGTAAGAAAATGTCAGAAAACGTAAAACCAAATGTGCAGCAGGTGGCATGGCGGCCCCAGCAGGGAGTATATGTACGTTCTTCGATTTGGAAGAAGGAATCAAAAAGAATTTGTGCAATGAATGAATCAGTGGCAGGGTATTCTGATTCCAAACGTTTTGTTCTAGAACACGAAAGCTGGCATCTCCGAGCGACAACCAGCTGAGCATAAACGTTAACACTCCTTTGCCTAGATATTACAATACAACCAAGGAACTAGAAACCATTCTCTCAAGAGTCGTGG
The DNA here is from genome assembly GCA_963971375.1 of Platycheirus rosarum. Classification (NCBI taxonomy): domain Eukaryota; kingdom Metazoa; phylum Arthropoda; class Insecta; order Diptera; family Syrphidae; genus Platycheirus; species Platycheirus rosarum. The sequence goes on along the minus strand of OZ020509.1, from coordinate 121,244,002 downwards.
CAGGCACAAGTTGGGAAGCATCCACAAATCGTATTTGCATTTGATCATCGCAAAACTTACAAATGAAATTTTTTATAGTATTCAATGCAAATAAAACTAAATTACTCAAAAGCAGAACATTTAAACTAAAGTATCCTTTTCGGTTGTAGTGCTTACTAACTAACTTAGGAGGCGCTAAAATTCTTGATGAACCCGGGCCTCAACCACATGCCTCTCCAGGCAGCTCGGTCTTTGGCTAGCTGCCTCCACTTTTGCACTCCAAGTTGGTTGAGGTCGTCCTCCACTTGAGCGCGCCACCTAAGGCGAGGTCTTCCTTGTCTGCGTCTACCCTCTGGGATGGAATCGAAGATCCTGCGAGCCGGAGCATTGTTGTCCATTCGCTCTACATGACCTAGCCATCTTAAACGTGATATGCGTATTTTTTTGACCAGGTCAATGTCGCTGTACAGCTCGTATAGTTCTTGGTTGAAACTTCTCCTCCAAAGCCCGTTAACGCATATAGGGCCAAAAATCCTCCGAAGAATCTGACGCTCGAAACGACTAAGGATATCTTCATCCGCTTTAGATAGAGTCCATGCCTCGGCGCCATAGAGCAGGACTGGGATGATTAGGGTCTTATACAGAGTCTCCTCTGTCTTTCGAGAGAGGGCTTTGCTACTCAATTGGCTTCCTAGCCCATAGAAACAGCGATTGGCAAAAGTAGTTCTGTCCCTGTCTATTGTGATGTTTTGTCCAATCCGCCGGTGTTGTGTGTCCCTTTTCTGGACAGCAGGTACTTCGTTTTGGCCTCATTGACTGCTAGTCAGTCCCATCTTAGCCGCTTCAGCTTCAATGCTAGCAAACGTTCTAGTGACAGCTCATCGAGTTCTGCCAATGATCTATGTCGTCAGCGTATGCTAGCAATTGCACAGACTTGAAAAAAATTGTCCCACTACAATTGACTTGCGAGTTTCTTATAATTTTTTCAAGTATTAAGTTGAAGAAATCGCACGATAGCGCATCACCTGTCGGAATCCTTTTTTGACGTCAACAGCATTACCAACCTTGACGGAGCAGCGAGAGTTTTCCATCGTCATCCTGCACAGTCGGACGAGTTTTGTGGGGATGCCAAAACCTGACATGGCTCTGTATAGCTCGTCTCTATAAATGCTATCGTTCGCGGCCTTAAAATCAATAAAGAGGTGGTGGGTATCGATTTGAAATTCTTGGGTAGTTTCCAGGATCTGCCGTATCGTGAACATTTGATCGATTGTGGGCTTTCCAGGTCTGAAACTATACTGGTAGGGGCCAATTAGTTTGCTGACGAAAGGTTTCAGGCGTTCTCATAGTACGGCAGAGAGGATCTTGTAGTCGATATTCAGGAGACTAATTCCTCTTTAATTGGCGCAGTTTGGAGTTGTTTGTTGAGTTTCCACTCATCAGGCATACTTTTTTCTGACCAAACTTTAGAGATGAGTTGGTGTATGCACTCCACCAGGTCATCTCCGGCCACTTTAAAAAGTTCGGCGGGTAGTCCGTCGGGTCCAGCAGCTTTGTTGTTTTTTAGTTTAGATATTGCTATCCTTAGTGCCACTTGATGCTGGCGGTACTGGATTTCTTGAGGTTACGGGATATTCAATCGGCATAGGTTCTGGCGGTTTCTTGCGATTGCAGCTTTCCGACGTCATAATTCCTCACAGTATGACTCCGTTGTTGTGGAGTTCGGGTTATTCGCATTCTTACCTTTGCTGCAACAAGGTAGTGATCCGAGTCGATGTTAGCTGCTCGGAAGGTGCGAACATCCAAGATACTGGAGGCGTGTCTTGCATCGATCGCAACGTGATCAATCTGATTGACGGTTCTTTGATCTGGGTGTCGCCAAGTCCCTTTGTGTATATCGAGTTGAGGAAACCGTGTGCTTGAAATGGTGACGTTATGTGCCGCTACGAAGTCAATTAGCCTAATTCCGTTTTCAGACGTTGTGTCGTGTAGGCTATGTTTTCCAACAGTCCTACCAAAGATTTCCTCTTTACCTATTTTGGCATTAAAATCGCCTAGTACGATCTTAACGTCGTATTTTGGGCATTGTTCATAGGTTTTGTCGAGGAGCTCATAGAAGTCATCCTTGGTGGCGTCATCTTTGTCCTCTGTGGGGGCATGAGCGCATATTAGGCTAATGTTGGCGAATTTAGCCTTGATACGGATTGTCACAAGTCGCTCACTCACGTGTCGAAAGCCCAAGACTTCTTGCCTAAGTCTGCCGCTTATGACGAATCCGCACCCAAATAAACGCTGTGGTCTTCTTGCACAATCACCCTAGTACACGTCACAGTTTTTCATCCTCCTTTTGCCCGGCCCATTCCATCGCACTTCCTGGATGGCAGTAATTCCTGCTCTGTAGCAGTCTAGGGCCTCCGCTAGTTGTTTGGCTGCACGTGATATGTTGAGTTCTAGTATTCCACGTGCAGATTCGAAGGTCGTTGTCCTTAATTCGTTTTTCCGGGTCGTCAACAGTAAATCCGTCCTTTTCCGAGGCTATTGGTCGCTTCGCAACTTTTTCTTTTTTCCGTGGTAGAGTTGTTAACCCCACGCACAACCCCTAACCTGGAGGGCAAGGTCCTTTGTTGGATTCCTTGGACAAAAGGAACCGGAGAATCCGGAGTCAGTAACCCACTTCGGGGATATGAGCACTGCCGTTGGCCCATTAAGGGTTCATCCGCCACCATCTCTATTTCAATGCCCTGACTTGCATTGAATTGTCCCAATGACCTTATCTCCAAATACGTCGAAGTAGCTCATTAGTGCGTCTGCTTCATTGACTGTTGACGCCACTGTTGGTCCAATTGGTTGGGCTCATCCGCCGTACGTTCTCTTTCTGAGGGGCTTGTGCAAGACTTCTGCGAATCGATCAGAACAGTCATTAAAGCAGAGCATTATAGTGTTGCTATTTTTTCTGTGTTCAACACTCCCGCTTATAAGTTTAGCAGGAATGTCCGGATGGACAGACCAGTACCCGGTGGTTACCGCGGGGAGGTAAAATAAGCACAATTGATGTGTACGAGATAGTTGCAGCAACTGTGCATCACCAGTTTGATGCCTTTCAGTGCCTACCCTATTCATACAGCACCCAACGGTGCAGGTAGTGCAGGGTTAAGTGTTTTTTTTTTTTTTTTTTATAAAACCTTAACATTGTACGACGTTTGTCATTTCAAGACCTATCTAAGTTGTACATAGCTTGGTCTCCAAAATTTGAAGTACTTCCTTTTAAGACACAAAATCAGGTTTTGTTTTATAAAACCAACAAAATTTGGTGCTCTCAAAATAACTTCGAAAATGATAAAAGCATTTAGGTTGCTATGATATATGTTTCGTGGGAAAAAAATTGTTCGTGGAATATTCACGATGGAAACTTCTCTTACTTCTGAGCCTTAAATCTTCAATTAAAATAATTTCTGTCGGATTCGTTGAAATTTTTATTCTCCAAATTTAATATTCATACAAATTTGATTTTATTTGCATTATTTTTAAGGGAATTTTTTTTCTTCAATGTCAATTTTTTTTTTGCAATTTTTCAAAAACGTCCAGTAGTAACGCTGCACTTTGACATTAAACAGCAATACTTAAATGCCCAAAAGTATGCACATATATAAATAAATAAAGACATCTTGCAGATTCTGCAACCCTGTCTCTATTTCTAAGTTTCATGCCTAGTTTCATTGCTGCCACAATAACAAAGAAAAAATGTGCACTTTAAAATAACTATCTTTTTTTCCATGTGCGCTGTCAATTTTGTCAGAATCGTATAGCATGCTTTGAAAATGGCACAACACAATAAACGCGCGGAAGTCACATGTATTTTTTTGAGTATACATAAATTATTTGCGCGAAAAATGGACATATTACAAATTTATTGCATCAAAATGTGGATTTGTTGCATAACTTCGATTTGAATACAAACAACCGAACCGTTCCAGTGCTCTCAAAAAACTCTCCCATTAGAAAGAGTCAATGTGGCTTCGGTACCGGCAACCAAAAATCGTTTAACGTGGGAAAGTGCATGGATTGCATATTACACGCAGTCAAATATGCAAGCATGACATTAGCTGCATACAGCGATTTCTGATACCTATGTCTAATCTACGCTGCGTGCACTTGGATACATTTTAAGATATCTAATAACAAAACGTGCAGGGAGGTAGACGGAATATTACACCACAGATTTACATAAATATATCTTCGTTTTCTAGTAAATGGCACAGACTATTTGTTTTCCTTATTTAATTAATTTTATACATATTGATAATAATTAGTATATTTTGGTTTTTGTCTATGTTAAATGTACTTGAAGCACTCGAATGTGCCCAAGAACATGTCAAAAAGGTATGGTAAATTTATGGGAAGCCTTTAGTGTGTACTCTTTCTATTTTATATATTAGTGATTTATATTGGTCCTATTCTACTTTTCTTTAAATTTGAAGATGCAGATGCATGTAAAGCCTCTTTTATGTGCTATTATAATCATTTCAAATTACATTTTTGTTTAGTAAGCCCGCTATATCACAGTGCTGTGTGAGGCATGCATCAAATAAATGCGAAAAAGAAAGAAGATTTGAAGAAAGAAGACAGAAAACTAGTTTCCTGGTGAGTTGTGTGCCGAATTTCAATGCCTCTATTTTGGCGTTTTTACTTTCCTCTGCTTGTTATTTTACGAATTCCTTTATTATGTTTCGTTGTTCATAGAAACTACATGAATATTTGTATGGTGTTTCGTACGAAGCAACTGCATAAAAACTAAACCAGTTGGCAACTTTCATGCAGGTGATCTCAGAGACTATTTAGCCAACTAATTTTTTAACTCCACAAGCTTCTCTGTACTAGCAGTCAAAATAAAAACATACCCGTCAATTTTACAACATTTTCAAAAAACGAAAAAGGAATCATGTACACAAGGTTGATTTATATACAATACTCATGTCCATGACATGAATTGAGAATTTCGATCTGTCATTTTCATTTAGAATTCAAATCAAAATTCTAAACTCAAACAATTTCTTTTTGTTTTGGTGGTGTTTAAAAAATTAAAATGGATTTACAATGATTGAAAATATGATCTTACGCAACGATATTCCGAATTGAATTATTTTCGATGGCAAAATCTGTATTTTATTAGGTATTCATTTGGAGAAGAACGTTGAATTTTTTTAATATTTGTTTTGTTCGAGATTAACAGTGCCTAATACTACGTTTTCATTAGAGTGGAAATTACCTAATTTGGTAATTTGCAGAAAAATTGTTTTCATTTAAGTTTGCTAATTTCGTTTGACACTTTCTCACTTTTCGATTATAGGTACCTTTAAGGCAAGTTAAGGATTCGTGAATATAAAAAATTGAGATAAAAGTCAAAAATGAAATATCGATCATAAAGTCGCCTAAGAAAGTTGGTGAAAAGAAATGTATGTCTGCCAGTCTATTATTTCTATGTAAATGTTAATTGTTTTCTTTCAAATATCTAGCCTTCAACTGTGATTACGAACATAAAGCAAGTACGGGCGACCCAGTCGTGCCTTCTTACTTTGTTATTTTCTTCTTTGACTTTTTGTAATGTCAACTTTGATGTTTTTTATAAATCGTAACAATCTCAACAAAATCTAACAAAGACACTTTAACCAAAATTTTTGACGCAACACCAATAGTCAACGATAGTTAATAAAAGAACGCCTTTCTTGTGACTTGTGAATTGTCATTGATGATGGGAAAATCGGGCTGCACTTTTGTATTTTGTATTCTCCCCCTTGTGACGAATCACAAATCACAAGCTCTTGTGACTATTTCTAGTGAGGATATCGATAATATTTATCGGATTCTCCCCTAATCCTCACAAGAAAAGTCACAATGAAACTCCCCACACCATGGTGAATTTTTATTTTGACTATTGTGAACAGCAGATGATGAAAAAACACAAAACAGCAATAAAATGGAAGGTAAACATTTATTTTTTGCAGAAATGAAATAATCTAAAAAATAATTTTTTTTATAAGTTGTAAACATTTTACTATTGATATTCTGATGTAAGTTAGTTAGGATGACCTATAAAAATTATTATGTGTATGCTTTTGTAAAATTCTTACTTTTTTTTATTTGTCCATGAAACTTTTAGTTTAGTTTAGTTTAGTTTATTTATTTAGTTTAATTAAACTAAATAATTGATTGTTTTATATAATTGATTTTTAAAATAAAAAGTTGGATTTGACAAAATCTATAACATTTCTTTTAAAATTATTTAAGTTTGTTTGATTTTTGATTTGATTGTTCAATGTATTGTATAATTTTTTTTATAAGTTGTAAACATTTTACTATTGATATTCTGATGTAAGTTAGTTAGGATGACCTATAAAAATTATTATGTGTATGCTTTTGTAAAATTCTTACTTTTTTTTATTTGTCCATGAAACTTTTAGTTTAGTTTAGTTTAGTTTATTTATTTAGTTTAATTAAACTAAATAATTGATTGTTTTATATAATTGATTTTTAAAATAAAAAGTTGGATTTGACAAAATCTATAACATTTCTTTTAAAATTATTTAAGTTTGTTTGATTTTTGATTTGATTGTTCAATGTATTGTATAATTTAAAACCTTTATAGATAAGAGAATTTTGTGTATTGCTAGTGAAAAAATTTGGCAGTCTTAGATCATTTCTGTTTCTTAATACATATGGTTGCAAATCTGATAAAATTAATATGTTGAAATAAATAATTTGGCATTAAATTGTTTTTTTATTTTATGTACAAATTATAAAACATTCATAATTAATCTTTGTTTAATCGATAGCCACTTAAGTGAACTTAACATAAAACGAATTGACATATATCTATTGCACTTTAATAAACATCGCATTGCTTTATTTTGTAATCTTTGCAGTCTTAACATATCACTCCCCTTACATAAAAACAAAATAGTGGAACAGTACTCAAAGTGTGGTTTTACAATGACATTATATATATTTATTGCACTTATAGTTGAAATTTGATTTCTAATTCGTTTCATAAATCCGATTTTGTTCGCTATTTTCTTACAGATATAGTTAATATGATTTCCAAACTGTAACTTTTGGTCTAATACTACACCCAGATATTTAATTTCACTTATTCTTTCTATTGATATGCCCCCTATCTTAATGTCGATATCATCACTGCTTCTCTCGTTCAGCACCATTAATTTCGTTTTTCCAATGTTGAGTTTAAGCTTGTTTCCATAAGCCATTGATTAATAGAGTCTAAGTCTTCTTGAATTTTAACTTTATTGTCTACGGTGTTATTACCTGAGATGTAGAAAACAGCATCATCTGCAAACAAGGCCAATTTACTAATTTTTAACACCCACCTTATATCATTAATATAAATTGTAAATAATAGAGTCCCTAAGACAGACCCTTGGGGTACACCATAGTCTACATCAAATGCTTCCGATACATCACCATTGACTTTCACACGTTATTTTCGATTTTTTAGATAAGATTCAAACCATAGTAGTTCTTTGTCTTTAATGCCGTATTTTTTTCATTTTCATTATTTAAATATCTCTATTAACTGTCTCAAACGCTCGTTTCAAATCCAAAAATACACAATAAACACTTCTTTTTTAGCAAGTTCTTCCTTCCATGACGTAACAACTGCATTAATGGCGGTTTCACACGAATGACCTTTTCAAAAGTCAATTATTAAATTATTACTCTCAAAGAAGTCGTAAAATTGCTTGAATACCACTTTTTCAAAAATCTTTTCACACAACGGCATGGCATTCACAGGCCTAAACTCTTCACATTTCACCGTTTTATATTTTTTCGATTGGTGTTACCAAGGATTCTTTCCAGGTGTCAGGAAATTTGTTTGTAGATATAGATCTGTTATTTATTTTACACAGAATTGGACCAAGGATTTCAAAATGTTCCAAGTAGATACTTGGACTCATAAACTGAAAATCAAGTTGGTTTTTTTATATTTCTTATAGTTCGTTTTAAATCGGTTAATGTAACATTTTAGAATTCAAACAGGTGTTCCACTTCTTCAACATGATTAATAAAAGGCCTTGACGGAATCGATTCAATTATGCCTACTACACTTTGGACAACAAAATTATTGAATTTGTTTGAAATTATTATATTTTTATTACAGGTCTCTGTTCCAAATATAACGCTTTTGATTTCACTTTTTTTCCTTTTTTAAAATAATTTTTTTAATATTTTACCACATTGTTTTTTGATCTATGGAACCAGATATTTTAGACCTAACATATTCACGTTTACGTTTACAAATTTCTTGTTTATATTTATTACGAATGGAAGTGTAATTGTTCCGGTCTATTTCCGAGCCGCTTAGTAACGCTTTTGAATATTCTAAGATTTTTTGATTTTTTAAGGTTTTTTTAAAAAACTATTGAACCACGCATTCCCACAATGTTTCACTATTTTTTGTATCAATGATACACTTTCATTAATTTGTTTAAAAAAAATCTGGTAAGTAATTTGAGTCTATACTATACAAATTAAGTAGGTTTGTTTCTAACACTTGACCGAATAGATTTTTCTTGTATTTGAAATAAGGAAAAAACTTCATCTGATTCTTATTTACTTAACATTTTATTTCAATTACAATCGTTTCATGATCGCTAAGTTTAAGTTCTTTTACAGTTTTTGCTCTAATCAATTGGCTCTTATTTATAACAACGTAATCAATAAGTGTACTTGAGTCCCTAGTAATTCTGATTGGTTCATTTACAATTTGAAGGCATGCATTTTCTTTAAAAATATTTTCAACATCTCTCTTATAAATGTTATTCGGAGAAAGCCAATCAATGTTGAAATCCCCGACTATTATAATATCCTTATTTAAGTCATAAAGCTCATCCATAAGCCTCACTTTCACAAAAAACTCTACAACTTGAATTTGGGGATCTATACATACCAACAATAAACGCAGGAGTAGTTGGTAAAATAAAAAGTGTTTACCGACCACCATAATTTCATATGCTTAACGAACTGATTTGTATTGGAGGCTCTAATGTCACTTCTTGCGTACACTAAAACGCCACCTGTATGTGCTGATTTGGATTCACGCCGGTCTACTAATATAAAGCCATCTATTGATAACTCACTGTTCTCCACCTCATTTTTCACATAAGTTTCGGATAATATTAAAACATCAAAATCTTGGGATTCGATAAGTATTTGTAGCTCCGCAGCATTTTTTTAAAAAATCGCATATATTGAAGTAACAAACCCGCACATATTGCTAAAAGGCAATTTTTTTTTTTTTTTTCAATTTTATTTTTAAAAACTTCGCAGTCGTTACTTCTACAATCATGATTTATATCTAAATTTAATCCAAGCTTTGAGTTAGCCAAAACACAGTTGTTACATTTCAATGTCACATTTAAACAGCTATTTGCTTCGTGATTTTCACCAAATTTCACGCACACTACTTCGTTTTGACATTCCTTTGCGTTATGATTATACCCCCAACACTTATAACACCTTTTGACAGAAACTGAATCATAAACAAAGCATCTATCGCAACCAAAGTTAATTCGATTCCTGTCCATCATATACGCATATCCTTCCGTTTCAATTGAAATTATTGCTTTCCTTTTTGTCTTTTTCAACACTGTATATTTTCAAACACTTAAGCTCACAGCATTGTATATGAAACCTATAGTACTACCATCAATGTTTGAAAACTAGCGCCATCTAGTGCGTTTACATCTCCGTAAAGTTTTTCTCTGAGTGGAGACTGCAATGTAGACTTTTAGTCGGGGAAATGTACTCAACACATATAGAAAAAGACAGAATGACAAAGATATATATAAAGTAATAGCAGTCAGAAGGAAACAAACCATGAACACTTTTTCATTTTATTTCATTACCATTTTCTTTAGAATAAGCGATAATGATAGAATGAAAGATAGAAATTTAGACAGGTATGTGAGGAGTTTTCATTTCTGCCTTGGAAATACACTGTTTTTAGGTAGGTTTTTTAGATACGGCAACAGGATGAAATTTACCTTTTTAACGATTTTTGTTGAAATTTGATATTTTGTTTGGTTTTTTTTTTGTATACAATTTTCAACGGTTACCATGTTTGCTTATTTTATCAATTTTTGTAAGTCTGAAAAAATTTAATTAGTTGAAGTACCTACCTAGTTACTTATTTTACAAATAAAACGCATTGTTTGCAGATATTTGTACCTATGTTATTGCTTTAGAGTATCTTCACTTATCACGTCAATTATCTAGTCTAAATCTACTACGAACTACTAAATATAGTACTTAATCTACTAATAACTACTAAATATAATACTAAATCTACTACTAAGGACTAAATATAGTACTATATATATTACCAAAACTACGATAGTACTAAATTCTAGTACTAAGCACTAAAAATCTAGTACCAAAATACTATTGTACCAACAACATAGTACCAACTGGCACCAGTTTTATATATAACTAACGTTCGAGATTGAACAATATTTATATTAAAACTTTAAACAGTCGAATCCGAATATGGCAACATTGGTAGTTGATTTTGGTATAAGATATAACAAAATTTCTTGAAAAATGCAAAATTCAAAAAATAATTGAAGACGCACAATCTTGGTTTGTTTACGAAAAATCAAAGGGAAATCCATTAATTTTTGTTTCCCTTACTCTGCCATACCATATGGTCTAGTGTCACTTTTTGAACCTTTCACTCGGACTTATTATTTTTCGCAAACAATCATCATCACAACTAATTAGGATAGCCCCATCTTTCTATCAATTACTTTATTTACCCTCACTGCAAGAGATGATGGATCAATTTTTTCTTTAAGATCATCTTTTGTTTTTTTATTGGTTGCGTTCGGTATCTCATAAGTTCGAAATCGAAGTAGCGCATTGTTGTTGTAATACGTGTAAAAAGACAGCTGATCAACAGCTGATTATGATCATCAGATAGCTGATCAACAGCTGATTAGGGTCATCAACTGTTGATCAGCTGTCTTTTTTACACGTATTACAACAACAATGCGCTACTTCGATTTCGAACCTATGAGATACCGAACGCACCCATTCTCTTGAGCTTTTTTAGGTATAATCATAACAGGCTGTTCTCTTTTCAAAGATTCCGCATATGACATCTTTTTCTAACTACTACCATTGTATATACATTGCCTATAGTACTATCATGAGACGAGAAAAAATCTTTTTCCCTAGAGCCGCTTGGAGTGCTAGTGTAGGACATTTTATTTGAGTGAGAGAGAATTAAGAGCATGGTTTTTAGTGTTATGCTTTGTGCTTAATTTCCTGCGCATGTGCAATGTGACAATGTGAGGCAAGAAAAAACCGAAGGAGAACATGAAATAATTCAGTATCTTGTTTTGTTCATTGTATATATGTGTATAAACTGCTAGCAGTTTTGAAGTTTATATAGAATGGTTTCGCTTAGCTGAGGCGAATAGTTTTTTGTAAGGATTTATACACGATCCAACTTTTTCATTGCTTACGTTTTTTTATATGGACTATGTAATCTGAGAACTGGTTCTTACATAAGTATTTATACATGCGTACGTCATTGACCAGACTTTTGATATAAGTTTTTTAGGATTTTCAAGTTTTGTACGAGCACTACCTACATACATATTTGTCATATTTGTACATATATACATCATTGACCAGACTTTTGATTCGAATTCTTTAGGATCTTCAATTTTTTTACTATTCTATTATGAAGGTTGTTGTCTTCAAATAATGTACACATATTCATTCTTCAACTTACTTCTTGCTGTATTTACACAAAGATACAAACGTCCTTGCAGTGGATGGATTTTTGTTTTGAATTTTACTTTCCATTCAGATAGGTACCTACATATACATATAGGTACATACATATGTATTATGTAGGTATCTATCTGAATGAACTATGTGCAGAAATTCAATCAAAAATTGTTTGTAAATTGATTTATATTATTATTGATTGATTATATATTATTGATTTATAGTAACAAAGATCTTTTGTTTGTTTGAGGTTTATATAATAGGTACTAGTTGACCTACCCAGCTTAGCTCGCGGGAAAGAAATTTATAGTTAAACCAAAATATTTCTTTGTACTAATCTTCTATAGAATTGCTAAAAATACCACGGGTTTTTTACATTTGTAATACCTAATTGTTTAATTTTTACTTGCAATTATTATAGGTAGGTACTAAGTACAAGTTATGCATTCGTGGAGAAAAAAAAATTTGAGATAACAATCAAATACCTATAACATTACGATGATAGAGAAACATATCTATATATAACATGGCAAAATTCTGTCCGTCTACTAAACAATTTAGCCTGTTGTCTTTAAATTTGGAATATAAGTTTATTTTGACATTCGACATTGGATTTTTTTAATTTCTTTTTTAGCTGAAATATTTACGGTACTTGCGATATAACCGTCGAGTAAAAGCTTATTTTTGTCAAAAACAGCTCCAAGAATTTTGTATGTAAAAAATCAATGTGCATTCTATTTTGGTTAAAAAAAATATGACGGTGGGCTAAGACTAGTACCACCCATAGGAATTTTTTTTTTTGGCATTGACTTTCCTGAGAACTGGTTAGGTAACCGATTACAACCAAAATTGATATTCAGGAAAATGTAAGTAGCCTAAATAATCTTACACTAAAATATATTTATATATATTTAAACATAACGACAACGTTTAAAATAATGTGCTATACCTTTTTTCTGTTCAATTTCAGAAGAAAATAAATATACATATAAAAGGCACGACTGGGTCGCACGTACTAGCTCCTGTGTGCTAATTTGTTTATTATGGGGCAGGTGTAAGCTTTCGTTTTCTCGATTGAAATTTTTGCATTCAGTAGTAATCGAATAGTTTTTCACTTGCGATTTTTAGGGACTATAACGCAAGTTATGCATTCGTAAAAAAAATCTAACAATCAAACATGACATTACGATGATGGAGAAGTTAAAAAAGTGGGTCCGGAAATTCCGTCCGTCTGTCTGTCTGTCTGTCTGTCTGTCCGTATCGATATCCGCCGCTTGGAGCGCCACGGTCCACATGTCACCATGATAGTACTATAGAAGTTCATATACAATGACTACTACATACTTTTCTCACTTCACTCAATACCAACTCTTTTTCTTCACTTAGCTTATTTACATTATGTAATATTTGTTTAATTTGTGCATTTTGATTTTCACTACTAAATGCTTTTTTTACTTCAGTCTGTTTCTTTTTCATCATTTAATTTATTTACATTATGGAGTATTTTCTCAATGTTATCATTTTGCTTAGCAAGTTGTTGCTCATTTTCTTGAATGGCATTAGCCAATTCTCCCACTTTTTTTAAAAATGATATTAATATAATTTCTACAAACACCGCACATAAACAAAACCGCCGGTTTCTCACTTATCATTTTAGCATCGTATTCGGATAGTTAAGCACATTAAAAATGAAAAAAGGTTCCACATATTCCGTTGCAAGGTAAATAAGTTCCTCCTTTCAGGGATCCCCCAGTCTTTAAAAAGATTACTCATGTCACTGTATTTGTTATGTATATAAAAAAACCGCAATAATAAATAAAATTTTGATGGTCTCTGTCCACTTTAACTCAATAACGGCTATTAGAGCCGATATTGTTCGAATATAATTTCCTTTTTTTTATTTGAATTATTTATATTATTGTATTTTTTCGCACTATTTTTATTCAGTAAGCCCGACTTACAAATATGTTTTCAGAAGGTCAAACGTTTCACCGTGAACACTTTTTTAAGCATTTATTTTAAGCACTTCAAAGACACGTCTATACCGATCAAAAGTCACTCATTGTGTGTGACCTATTGAAATGTCAAATCAAAAGTAATTTGTGAAGGAGATCACAAATTCGATTTTAGTAACTCTCACAAGTAGTGACTTTGGTGGAGAATTCGAAAAAGTCACAAAATAAATTTCACCTCGTCTTGTGACATTTGAGGTATCAGTAAAAGGGCCGCATTACTTTTTCAGAAAACCTATTCCTCTAGTTTCTCTTTTGCATGTGCTGCACAGCATTCATGGAATTCACACTTCTTTTTTCATACTTTATGCTTGTTTTTTTTCCATAGTATTTTCAAAATGGAATCCCAATATCACATTGCCCACTCTTAAGAATTTATATATTTTTTCTTGAGGCATACATGAGATATTCATAAAAAGTGTATTAAAAATCGTTTTAACTACAAATCCTTACTATAAATCTTTAACCGAACTTTATTGAAATCGCAGAATTGCTGAGTTTAGCACCGGTGTAGATTGAAAATAATTGTAATTAAGTTTTGTAAAAAAAATGCGCCGCAGTGAAAGGAAGAAATCCACGGAAGTTGTATCGTCTCAGCATGATGTTAGACATACTAGAAGATCGCGTCGATCTTCATCACAAGTTGAAACGCCTAACAAAACTCATAAACCCAACGATTTGGCCCAACAAAATGAAAACGCCATTTTGGAGTGTAAAAAAGAATTGGCTGCTTCTGAATCTTGTAATAGTGAATTAAAAAAAAGAAATTCTCCATTGCCATCATCCAAAGAAGAATCTATTAAAGAACCACAAAAGGTTCAAGAACTGGAAACGATAGCAGAAGTTCAATTAGAAAATAACGAAGAAATTGCAAATGAAAAAAATATACCAACTGATGATTTGCAAGACCAAGACCGACCCAATGATTTTGATCAAAATGTTAATAATTCAGAAAAAAATAATACCGAAGCAGAAGTAAGAGAAAATTCAAAGAAACTCGAACAACAAAAAGAAACAAAGTATAACTCTCCAAAAAAATCGGACAATTCAATTTCTTTTTCCAAAACAAAAAAAAATCGTAGCAAGGAACGCCGGGCTAATATCTCTTTGAGAAAAAAAGATCAAGAAAATAATGAAAATGATGAATTTCACAACACCAAATCATTTGAGAAAACAACAAATACACGAAAACGCAAATGGACATCAAAGAGGATCTCTGACTCAAGCCCCAAGATTTTGGCTATATCAACTGATTCCCTCAAAAACCTAATTTCTGATGTACATCCAGTTCCACTCAGCGATGTCAAGTTGGAGTCATCACCCGATGTCGTCGAGGTTGAATCAGAGCGAGAAGAAGGAGAAGCTTCTCCCACTCCTGTCAAATCAAGAAGTGACAAAAAAAGAAACTTTCCAATTTTGGAAGAACATTTGCCACCTATTCCAACAAAATATGAAACCAGTCCCATTTTGTATATTACAAATCTTGTTCGACCATTTACAATATTACAATTGAAAAGTTTGCTGGCTCGGACGGGCAAAATTGTAGATAAAGGTTTTTGGATTGACAAAATCAAATCCAAATGTTTTGTTCAATACGTTACTGAAGATGAGGCTATAGAAACAAGACATGCCCTCCATGGTGTTCGATGGCCATCATCAAATCCAAAGTGCTTAAACGTCGATTTTGGAACTGCCGCTGACATGGATAAAGCAATGAAATCCCAAAATACTGAAACACAATTATCACAAGATATTGGTCGTATCGTTGGAACCGGATGGGACAGAGGTCGGTGCGATTTCGAAGAAAAAAGGATTCAGGTGGGTAGACCAGTTCGTGAGTGGGATGTTGGAAAAAAGGACGAAGTCACGATTGAAACTGAAAGAGCAAGAAAACGGGATAACTATCGCGGCAATGAACGTGGAGAACATGATATTCTACGCGATCGAACTGACAATGAAAGTGTACGCAAGGAAGAACGCAATGAAAGGGACCGCGAACGCGATCGAAAACGTCGCCGTGATTCAAGTGTTTCACCACCAGCCAGGAAGATAAAACATAAAAGCAACGATCCTCCTATTCGACTGCTCGATGATTTGTTTAGAAAAACAAAAGTTACTCCATGTATATATTGGCTGCCTCTAACACCGGAACAGATAGCTGAAAAGGAAGCATTTCGTCTGAGACGCGTTGCTGAACATCAAGAACGTATACGGCAGCGAGAACTAGCTAGAGAAAAAGGCCGTGAAAGGGAACGTGAAAATGGCAAAGAACGTAGACGGGAAAGGAATCGTTCTGTTAGCATCCGAAGAACAAATAGTCGAGACAGACGCCGATATTAAAAACATCCTTCTCTCTGAAAGTATATTTATGTAACAAACCATGTTTAATTCAACAATTATCGTATATTTACGGCTTAAAATAACGATATATAACCATTACTTAAGATAAGCCTTTTATAGTGTTAACATATTTTAGATGGGCAGGGCTGATAAGTATTTTCCTTTCGCTTTACTTGCGTATATGCATTTTGAATTTGAGATATGCTTTCAGGCTTTTTGTGTATAAAATCACGTTGCATAAAACATATTATTATAAAATGTTTTTTCTATATGAAACTTAGTAATACTATGTTCCCACCGACCTGATTTAGTGAAATGATTTAAATAATCATGATTGACCGCCCACTATCACGAGTTTTAGTTTGAAATTTATGTCAACCTTGAGATTACTTTCGATTTCATAAATATAAAACTGAAAAAAGAAAATAACTAAATAATTCTTTTTCTCAATTGTTTTTCCTTTTTTTTTTTAGATATTCCTGACAAGAATGAAATAACTTTTGGCTTTAAATAATCAATGAAAATGCCAAAAAGTTCACCACCAACAATTTATTGAAATTCCTGTTCGGACAAGCACAATAACTTCAACAATTGGTTCAATTGTTGGTTTAGTTTTTTGCTGAATTAAAAAACCGAGATACGAAATTTGAAATAAAACGTCCTTAAAATTATGTCCCCTCCGACCTGATTTATTTGAAAATAATTTACCAATCATGATAGGCGTTCCCACCGAACTATCACATGTTTTAGTTTGAAATTGTATCTCTTAAAATTATACTTGACAATTTCATAAATGTAACAAAAATACCAAAAACTATTTTTTAATTATAAATAATCGATAAAAATATCTAAAAGGTAAACTCAACACTCAACTAAATTATTTTAACAGTTTTGTTTTTTGCTGAATGATGATACGTAATTATAAAATGATCTTATATAAATTAATGAAAATATTGAATAACATAATAAATTACATGATTCAAGTGGATTTAACTAAATCACGTCGATGGGAACATGGTATAAATCACGTAATGTAAATCTGAAAATGTATGGTTAATCAAATAATTAAGTGAGTTTAACAAAATCACGTCAGCGGAAACATGGTATAAGTTTTCATTTCTACTAAACTAAAGTAAAATGGGACATTTGGCATTTTTTTTAAATTAATGTTATCCAAGGTGCCTGCCGTTTATCTATGTACCTTATGCTTTGTTTTCACTGAAACAAAACCTTGGATTTCAGCGGAAATCTGAGATTTCAAAGCAAAACCTCGCGTTTATCTATAAAAACTCGAGATTAAGCCGAAATCACTTTGAATTCTCATTGGATTGTCAAATCGAAAAAAAAAATTTTTAGTACTCATTGAAAAATGTTATCACAGAGTACGATAATATTGAATTATAAAAGGCGGAACAGATTGAATCAGCATTCAAAACCAGCACCGTCAAAAGCATGCTGGCCAGTAAAAAAAAAGATTCAAAGTTTGTAAAGTAGGTACCAATAGAACAGGAACATCAAATTCAGGACTTGTCTTACGACGCTGTTGATGTTGCTGTTGATGTTGTTCGCCTTTGTAAGCAATTGAATTACATTAGTTCTAAAATAATAACGGCCGCTGTCTGCATCAATCTCTTCCACTAACAAAAACAGTAAAATCATCTCAGACTTTCTTTCATACTCAGTAAATTTAAATTTGAAGTCATCTTACTGGTGTGGACACAATTTTGAAATCTATAATTTCTGCCGAAATCCAAGATTTTATTTAATTATTATTATTTTTTTTAATCTGAATGCTACTCGTTTTTTTTTTGTTACATAGAAAAGAAGCATTCACATTATACCGACAGGTACATTCATTGAACTATAAAAATTCCAATATCCTCTAAGAAATCACATACATAAATCGCGGACAATTTTCTTTGTCACCAAATTTTTCAAATATCTCTATCATCATCTTCATGTCATGTTTGATTGATATCTCAAACTTTTGCATATTTTACTTTATAGGACCGACCGACATAATAATCGCAAAAAAGAATTTTGGCCCAATCACTTGAAGTGACTATTAATAAGAACCTCTACCAATAACTAATTTGACTGTTAAATTTTAAAAATTCTGGAATATTTTTTTTAATCGCAAAAAAGAATTTTGGCCCAATCACTTGAAGTGACTATTAATAAGAACCTCTACCAATAACTAATTTGACTGTTAAATTTTAAAAATTCTGGAATATTTTTTTTAATCTATCAGCCTTCCTGTCAAATAAATATTTTGACACCCTAGATTCAAGCGATGAAAGTATAGATATTTTTTTGATCTGAATTTATTTGTAGTTGCATTGGCATCAAAAGTTGGGAGAATTTTTAAAATGTTCACTTGATTTTCATTGTATCAGAAAAAATGAAACAGCCATTGCTGCCATAAACTGCACACAAATAAAAATAAACAAAACCCTGGCTAAGAGTTCGGTTCTCGGCATAGATGTAGAATAAATGTCTACTCTTTAAATCTATGCTACTTATGCCCAGGTTGGTTTTCTTTGTTTTTTTTTTTTACATTGATTTATTTACGCACATTTTCTTTAGGGACTTTGTGATGCAAATTGTTAAATTGCCGACATTGTTGTTCGATGGAGAGATGAATGAAGAATTAGCAATCGAAAAAAACGCAATTCTGAATGGTGGTTATTATGCCCGCTCTAAAATAATGACACAACTTAGCGTATCTGTCAAAATAAGTCCAGCTGTGACCACATACGGACAAGAATAACTTTGGACAGCTTATAAAACAAATTGCGGGTTTGTTAGAATAAATATCAATTATGATGTAGCCACAGCAACAATAGGTGGTTTAGCAATACTTTACATCTTAAAAGATGACTCGAATCATGGTTATTTAAATTTCTTATTAAGGTATTTAAAAGAAAAAAACTTGACCTTTAATATATATTTCAGGTTTCTTATACTACAAACCACCTTTGGATAATTTAACACAAGAGGAATCCATCCACGAAGTAGCTTGCCGGGTACTGGGTATAGAAGTGAATTTATCAGGAAATACTTTCGGTGAATTAACGTTTTTTTCAATATATAATTACTTTTTTTTTTAAATTTGTCAATAGTTTTGAAACTTATCTCTAAAATATTGTTTTTTAAGTGTTATGATAAGCTCTATATTTAAAAACTGTAGAAACTGCATATTAAAATTATGGAAAAAAAAATCAGAAAACTTAAAATAAAAGCCACGATTTTATCAAAATCAGTACTAAAATTTGCGAAATATTTGTTTCATATAAATATTAAAGACGTGAAATTGCATACTTAATGTTTTACTAGAAACCGTTACATATTGTGGTTTTGTGATTATTCATAAGATAAGATGGTTGTATTGTTTTATGTAGATATTACTTTTTTTCTTTCAAAAACCTTGGCTCCGAATGTGATTTGCTATAGCACACAAGTGCAAGAACATCACAAATTATTAATGTTTTATTAAAAAAAAATAAGTAAATTAAAAGAACCACTATTCATTCATGTTTATGCAAAGTCAGACTTTATAAATAAATTTTTAAAATAAGGAAGAAAAAATTATAAAGAAAATAAAACACTACTTAAAAAAAACTTGAAAAATATGAGCTTAAGGCACAACTAATTAATCAATAAAGCCCCGTGGCTTAGTGGTTTTTGTGTACCGCCTCTACTGACAAAACCTCCAATAGTACAATTTGTTTCGAAAAAGTGCATCTCATGTAGCCGTTCGGACTCGACGGTAAATTATAGGTCCCTTCCATTCTTGCAAATTAAGAACACACACACAGGAGTGGTTGAGAGTATATCACTAGGCCTTTACTGCTTAAGCGATAGCTCCTTAAATAAAATATTTATTTTGAGTAGAGATTTTTTTAATATAGTACTTAAGTTTGTAACCTTTCTTTTTTCCTGAAGTTGACAAATTTTAATTTTGGCTATCACTGCCTCTTGGATTTTTTTTGTAAACTCCTCGGGTATTGTTGTTCGAAATATTTTTCGTATAGGTTGACATATTTAAGGTGTTGTTTTATCTCATGGCGCGTTTCATTCCTGCCTTTCATTTTCAAGAAGAAACAAAATTCTAACAATCAAACATGATATTACGATGGGTCCAGAAATTCCGTCCGTCTGTCTGTTCGCACCTCTACAACCTAAACGGATGGACCGATTTGCTTCAAACTTGGTATTTAGTATTTAATTGGTAGAATCTCGGGGGTTGTTTTTTGATTTTTGCTCTAGATTGATAAATAACGGTACCTGCTATACAATTTTTAACAAAAAGTTAAATTTTCTCGATAACGGCTCTAACGATTTTGATAATACTTTCAGGGTTTTTGTTACAACAATACATCTTTCAGTTAGAATGAACTTTTCGAAATTTGTTCTATAACAGTACCTCTCAAAGAACCGGTTTTTTCAAATGCGGTTTTATCGTAAACGTTTATTCCGTTTTCAATAAAATTTTGCACACAGGAATTTATAATTCAATTAATATTGCATTTCAAAACTTTCAAAAACTTTTTCGATTTTTTTAAATTTTCTAAAAAAATTGGTTTTCGAAATATTTTGAAAACGGGTTGATTGAATTTTTTTTAAAGAATTTTTTCAGATGAAAACTTCAGATTTTCTTAAAATGAACATACTAAAAAAAATAAAAAAACCAATTTAAAAAAAACTGGTCGAACGATTTTCAATATTTTTTTTCCTCAAATTTTATTACATTCTTAGTTTTTACTTGAGAAAATTCTTAAACTAATTAAAAAAATTAAAGAATTTTCGAAAAATATATAATTTTTTTTATTTTAATATATACATACTTATGCAACCACTAAGCAATTATCTAGCATAAGGACAAGTTTTTGCGACACATTTTTTTCGACGATGTGACCGCATATATGAGCAAGTACGTGCGATCCAGTCGTGCAATTAATTTTGTTTCCATTGATACACAATACCAATATAAAAACTGCGGTTGCTTAAATGAGTTTGACATCAATTTCTTATGAAAATTTAACAAAATAAATAGACAAACAATTCAGTAAAAATCAACTGTTAATAAAAATACAAATTGCGTAAATATACTCTTATATTAAAGTAGGTATTTTTTTTAGAAAAAAAAAAAAACATTAAAATCGCAAAGTGAAGATAAAAGAACAAAATTTTCAGTGTGATGCATAAACCTGGTGACTTTCTACGACTCCAGCTAAATCTGGGTTTCATATTGGTGTGTTGCAATTGCAGCCTTAAATCTTCGCGTTTGTTGATTTGTGTAACCACACTGAAGTCTTTTCGACTGGTTGTGGTGTGATGATGGAAAAGCGAATACGTAACGTATTTTTCAAAAATGTTCCACAATGGAAGATACCGCGTTTCAATGTTTCAGAACTTCTGATAGCCCTTCGTCGAACTTAACCTTTGCTTAAGCTCTTCGTATGAACTGATGGGGATTATAATAGATCGGGATTTTAGAAAACGGAATTAAAAAAAAAATAGGATTTTTGAAGACGGGATTCTTAAACTTTCCGGATTCTAAAAATCGTGATTCCGATAAGGTTCTAATAAATAGTTGGCGCACGTTAAAAAAACTTATACAGTATCTTGAAATTTGCAAATGAGAACTTGTCTTTATTAAAAGGGGTCAATTTGTAGACCTCGACGACCCATAAAATTAGTTTCCTTTAAGTCGACCCTTGGGAAACCGATTTCGAATCCAAGGGGTCGATATCTACAACTAAACGATGCTGTAAATAAAAAAGTTATCTGGGGATTTTTTTTGCCTGTCCATAAGGTGATTTTTCAATCGATTGAAAGCACATCACCTGTGTCCAAACTGTGTTGTGATAGCTCATGTACTATTTCTTAAGTATGACAAGAAAAAATAATAATAAAATGTTCTTGCCTCTTTCACACCTTCAAACTTAATAGAAAAATGGAAGTGTACTATCTGCAGAAAATTCAGTTCACTACATGAGTATCTGATCCCTTCCTGTCCACAAACTCAACCGTGAGGCGATTGAAAAATCACCGTATGGACAGGCACATAAATAAACGTTAAAGACATAGTAACCTTATTCTCACAGTGTCGCTCCCCCAATTTAAATATATGAAGTATTAAGCGGTGAATACACGATACAACGATTGTACCAATAGTTTGACACAATTGGTGTTGAAAGGGACGATTGTATTGTGTGCGTCAACTCAACCGACGGTTGCAACGAAATCGGGTTGTCGCAAGCTCTTGAAAAAACGACGCATATGTATACATTTACACACAACTGGTTGGGCATGCTATTGTATTGTGTATGTGCTAAGTACAATGGTTGGCTCCATATTGGCTCCAAGATTGGATCGTGTATTCACCGTTTTATACAATAGCGCAACCATAGACCTAATAGATATATATTGTAAAATTGTAAGTTGGGACAGGCGTGCCCAAAAGGGAATTAATGTATATTCGGCGTCATGTGATGATGTGTATAAAAGGGGACTTGACGTACACTGAACAAAATTAGTCGCGAACATAATTGATGTCTGCATAACCTGCAAGCTATACGACTCAAACCGCTAAACACCTTAACAATTTTGGGAAACCAACTTCCGTCATGGCAAAGCACTACCAAGGTCTCCTCAGATAATTTGAAAATAATAAGAAGTTAAAAAAAAAGCTTTTAAGTCTAAAGAAATATTAAATCAAAAAGAAAATTCAATCTAAATAAGTAAAAACATTTAAATTGTAAAGAAAAAAACTAAAATGCAAGTCAAAAATTAAATATATAAAAAAATAAACTGGCTAAAATATCTCAGACTCGCTACTTTTCATTAGCGAAGTCTTATGCGTGATACAGATTGAACCAGCACCAGCAACAGCGGCCGCCATTAATTTAGAACCAATGTATTTCAATGGCTCAAATTAGATTAGATCGTTAAACCAAAGTCCTAAATTTGCTGTTGCTGTTCCATTGCTACCAACTTTGAGCAAGTGAAATTCAGGGGCAAAAGAAAACTTCGTATACTTCTTTATGACACAAAGTGTCAAACAGAAGTAAGAAGACGATGCTGGTGCTGGTAGCAATGTGTTTCAATTTATTTTGCTGGTCAGCGTGCAGTTTGCTGTTGACGGTGCTGGTGCTGTCGCTGGTTCAATCTGTTTCGCGTTTTACACGTTGGACACCATTTTCGTTGCAGGCTCCTTTTGTTGCTGACAGGTTCTTTTTTGGCATGCTTGACCGGCTTAGCCTTCGTTGGAGGGTTTAGGATCTTCATCCTAATTAGGCTTAGCAAAACCTTCATCAAATTCATTAATACAAACACCAAGCACATGTTGAAATGAAGCTTATATAAAATAAGATTCTTTTAAAAACGCCTATCTAGGGTTACGGTTATACATCGTAATAACGTTTTTGTCAGTATTACATCCCTGAAAATTTGACGTTCAGCGGTGGCGACTAAACTGCCAAAAACGTTAGACAACAAAAGACAAAACAAAACGAAAAATACGTAACGTTACGGATAGTCGGCGGGTCTGCACTTATTCACTTCTATTTATTAATTCAAATTCAAGATTCAACATTATTCAAGTGCATTTAGAAGGACTTAAAGATCTCTAGCTGCGGATGTTTTTGGGATACCTTATAACTTGGGAAATTGTTTATCAATGTTTAACAAATTTTTGAAACTAAAACCTTCTGGGAGAAAATTTTACTCGATAAAAACCAAAGTTGTTGTGAACAAAACTTTTACACAAAATGACTTGGACCAGTTTGCGAATTTAACTGGAGATTTCAATCCAATACACACCGCACAAGTCCCAGAATACGAGCGGATGGTACACGGTGCTTTGTTAAATGGTATTATATCTGGAATAATTGGAACTCAGATGCCCGGACCGGGTACAATCCTTTTATCACAACAATTCTCATTCCCCCATAAGTGCTGTATAAATAAAAAAACGTTAATAGTTGTTGAACTTGTTGCGAACCGAAAAATAAGTTTAGTGCAATATGAATGCATACAGGACAACAAAATTGTATTTCTGGGCGAAGCAAAAGTTTTGATACCAAGAAATCAATTAAAATAAAATAGCAATGTTTATCTTTATTGACAATCATTTTATTTCTACTTTTTAGATGCACGTTTGCCTTCTCCCTTCTTTGGTGGAGCTTTTCCACGTAGCCTTCGCAACCTCTTCATTTCCTCTTTGAAATCTTGATGTTCATCTCGAAAAAGGCCATACCATCTAAGGTGTTTCATCAAAAGGTGTGTTTCGACATGCCGGGGATACCAATTTACAACATAATCACGCATGTGAATGGGCTCTTCGCTGTACATACGTACAACTTTCATTGATTTGTCGTTGGTTGTGCGAGCTACTTCTCCGTGTATGCGATTTGACAAATTCTTCATCCGAAAAGCATATTGCGTGCCAAGCTTGATGAGGTCGTTATATTTAGACATTTTTTCTCGAAATCTTTATTGAAATTAATAGGAAAACTTTTAGAAACGGAATATAAACATATTTGGTTATGTCACTTCCTTATTTTTTTAAACTTCAAAATCAGCTGATTTCAGTGGAGGTGTTCAACAATGCGTCCAGACAGACAGGGCCACACTAGGCGGAACTAAAATTATTTTTTGAATTGTATGAGAAAAACCGCAGAAGAGTTGGGTCCTGCAAACCCTGAAATTTAATTTTCTGTATGCAAATAAGTATGAGATTCGTGTGAGAAGCAGCCAATCAGCCATACGTAAATAATATAAATGCATACAAAAATGGAAACGTATTAGTGGTCCCATAAGAAATGTACAGGGACCGATACACATATTTCGCTGAACGAGGCCAGACCGCCAGCGACATATATATGTTTACCGGTACCTATATATTTCTTATGGGGCTACTAATACGTCTGCAATTTTGGGGACTAGGAAACGTATGGTTATTGGTTGCATCTCACACGTATTCACATACACAAAATAAAATTTCAGGGCTTGCAGGCCATGATCGGTACGATTCGCAGTTCTTTTCTATGGCATGGCGCTAAGAGAAAGCACCGAAGCATTATATTTTTGCATTTGTTTCTTATTTATTCATTGATTGAAATTGATTTAATTAATATAATTCCATTGTATATACATTCTCTATAGTACTCTCATGGGGTAATTTTTCATCTGGCCATCTTTCTGGTTGATTCGGAACTAACTCAAACAGTGGAGACGAGAACATTTCCCGATATTTTACCAGTATTTCACGCGCTTTTGTTATTTGTTTTATTCTATATCCACACCAATTAGCGATTTCAGGGCGCCTCATTGCGACTTGATTCGGAACTAAAAAATGATGATTCATGATTATACTATATGCAGTGTATATACAAAGATAATTCAAATGAAACGACCGTCGCGTTTCGTGTTTCCAATCGAACTCACCCATCGATAGCTTTTTTTCGATTTAAACCTGCGTTATTGTTGAACAAACAGCACGCGTAGCATTTAGGAGGTAGCCCAACTCTTGTGCCAATTGCAAAGGTGAAACATTGTTGATGTTATTACCTGCACTCAGCCTTTCGCTCGATGTGTTCTGTTATTTTTTAGCGAGCTCATCGAGCGAGCCCCTTCGAGCTCCGAGCTAAAAAAGAAACACAAGTTGAGCGCTCCGAGTTAAAAAAGAAACACAGCTCTTTTTTTAAAGCTCAGTGCCCCGCTCGGTGCATAGAAAAAAGAAACAAGAACGAAAACTCTCTCCGACTACAAACTGAAAAATACCCGTTCAGCGACATATGTGTAACGGTCCCTGCGGATTGGCTGTTGATTAGCTGCAGGGCTTGGTCGGTACGAGTAGCAGTTCTTTTTTCTTTTTTCTATGGCTCGGAGGTAAAAAAGAAAAACGCCTATTGAATGTCCTTAAGACCCAGCTATAATTAATAGACATCACCAAGCATGACCTACTGTCAAAATTAAACAAACGGTTTCGTCATGTTTCAAGAAACATGATGAATAACCAAAATGAATACGGCTATCTATCATTTTGTACTATGAACAAACAAACAACAAAAGTGTATTAAATACTGGTAAAATATCGGTAAATATCGGAGAATTTGTTGACAGGAAGGGTGAGAGGCGAAGGGAGCAGATACTCATGTAGTGTACTGAATTTTTTCCGTATAGTACAGTTCCATTTCTGCTCTGTTCGATTTTTCTGTTACTGAGTTTGTAGGTGTGAAAGAGCCAAGAATATTTTATTATTATTTTTCCTTGTCACACTTAAGCAATAGTACATGACTTATCACAACACAATGTGGACACAATTGATGTGCTTTCAATGGATTGAAAAATCACCGTATGGACAGACACTAATATGTTTTTTTTTGGTTGTCCAGAACAGTCCGGAAGCATTCCGAATGCTTCTGAAATTGTTTGATTGGCCTAATGGCAGTTCTCGTTCTGAAAAGAACAGAAAATCGATTCTTATTTCGTAGTCGGAACTTTACATATAGTACTATCATGCAGCATATTTTTTTAGTTCCGAATCAAGTCGCAATCAGGGGCGCTGAAAACGCCAATTGGTGTGGATATAGATTAAAAACAAATACTGGTAAATATCGGGAAATGTTCTCGTCTCCACTATTAAGAGTTAGTTCCGAATCAACCATTAAGATGACCAGACGAAAAATGACCACCATGAGAGTACTATAGAGCAGAGCTGTAAATGAATGCATTCATTTGGGACTGCATTCACAGAATTCACGAAGAAGAATTCATAGAAAAATATTGCAATCATTGACTGCAGGTTTTGATTGTGACTTCAAGACATGAATTCAGCATTCATTTTGAAGTCATTGAATGGAGCAGTCATTTAACACCATTCAAATGATTGAAGTCAATTTATAAAATCAAAATGAATTTATGAAATGACTGCAGTCATTTGAAGTCATTTGAAATCCTTTTCGAAATCATTCAAACTTGAAGTCATTCATTTCAAGTCATTTGAAGTCATTTCGAAGTCATTCACTATACATTTGAAAATACATTTCATTTATTCAGTGAATAAGGATTTTATACGAGTAGAACCAAATGTGTGATAAATAGATTTGACCTAAGCAGTATGGTATGAAGATATTTATTTATTTATTGCAAAAAAAAAACAAAAATGGAAAATATGCAATCGTATCAAGAAATGTGAATACAAATTCAATTCATTTGAAAAAACCTAAACTCTTCTGAATCACTGTCATCGTCGACGTCAAAAAAATCAAATTCACTGTAGGGAAAACAAATAAATTAAAGCTATTATTTAAAATTTTATTGCATCATTAATTACATTACCTTCGCACATCAATCAGATCACCTTCATTATCGGTATCATAATCATCTTTATAGTATTCCTGGAAATACCTGGAAATACCTGACTTTGACAACGAACTATTTAATAGTGTGTTACCGAAACACATAAAATGTGCGACGCATACCTTAAATCTATTGGCGTCAACAGATTTAATGCGCATTCTTCAGAATAATGCGCCAATATATACCAAACATAAAGCCGTAAGTTCACAAAAAATTCAAATCTTATAGTATGTTATAAAATATCCTTATTTCTCTCTAAAAAGGTCATGCAAAAATGTTCTAATATTTGGAACAAGGTGAATAGACCTAAATCTTCGGAGGAAATAATTGAGGTACTAGGTTCCCAATTGAAGTATCCGGTAGCTACACGGTGGAATTCACTATTTGACTCTATTAAGGATATACTACACAATAAAATAGAAATTAACGAGCTGTGCAGAAGGTTTGATGTGCCGAAATTTTTGCCAAACGATATAGAATATCTCGAAGACTATTTTTTACTATTGACGCCTATTGCCGAGGCAATCAATTTTCTACAGAAAGAAAAGGGAATTGTCTATGGTTGCCTTCTTCCAACTTTGGCAACCATAAGATCAAAGTATAGGAAGATTCAGAGAACCTCCCCATTTAAAACAATTGATCCCGTCGTAGTGAAAAAATTAGAATCTGCGTTGGTCGACAGATTCAATTCGTACTTCAATTTGACACAGGAAGTGAATGATGCAATAATTGCATCAGTACTTTGCCCGTCAATAAAATTGAAATGGATATCGGCTTTGAATCCATCATTCAAAGACGCCAAAATCAATGAAATAAGTGCTTTTGTTAAAAATAGTATACGCACAGGTTCAAGTTCACCGGACGAAAGAAATAAGCACGTAGAATCTGTGGGCTCGTCATATTTTTATTTTGAAAATGACGGTAAGAATCACTTCAAACCGGCCGCTATTGTAGTTTAAAATCATTTTGTAGTAATTCATTATATGATTAAACAAACCTCAACACTGAATTTCTTCAAAACTAACAAAAGACGATTTGAAATGGGACTCATTATATTGTATCTTGCCATTGTTCTGACTGTAAAAATCTTTTCTTGCATCCTTGTTTTATTCCAGGTGATGAGCCATTAAACACAGATAATAATGAAAACCCACCAAACGATACTACGAGCAACGAGTTTTATGCTTACCTAGCAAACCCATCCATATCGTTTGAAATGTTAAATACTTTTCCACAAATAAAAAAAGAGTTCCTTAGGTATAATACCCCTTTGCCATCATCAGCACCAGTGGAACGCCTTTTTTCGTTTGCTGGGCTGATTAACACCCCTCGACGTGGGTCACTCTCAGACACCAATTTCGAGAAATTGGTGCTCATGAAAGTGAATAACTATAAATATGGCCAATCCCAATGCTGACCCTGTCTTCAAGATAATTGGTAAATACTTTTCATACACAGTTCTGTATATATAATTCAAACCTTAACTACAGTATGAATCCTTCAACAGAAACAAACTTATCTTGAATAGATGACAGAAAATCCTATATTCATGTCCGGACTAATTTTATTTCCTTTGACTACAGCTGTTCACACATTCGTACATATGTGAAATATTTTTTTCTACGAAAATTGTTTTTGTTTATAATTATGTTTATTTATTGTTTATTGTAAAATTATAATTTATGAATCAAATGATATGTAGGTACATACGGTTTCTGTAATATATTTACTCAAATCATGTATGTGTAACAAAAATGAGTTTTATTTTCTAATTTATGGTGGATGAATTCTAAATGACTTCAAATTACTTGAAATGACTTCAAGGTATGAATGATTTCGAAAATGATTTCAAATGACTTCAAATGACTGCAGTCATTTCATAAATTCATTTTGATTTTATGCATTGACTTCAATCATTTGAATGGTGTTAAATGACTGCTCCATTCAATGACTTCAAAATGAATGCTGAATTCATTTCTCGAAGTCACAATCAAAACCTGCATTCAATGATTGCAATCATTTCACGAAAAAATCAAATGACTTCAAATGGAAAATGATTGAATTCTTTTACAGCTCTGCTATAGAGAATGTTTATACCCTGGACCATGGACCATGTACTGCTAGTCTAATGTCAGCTTCATACAACAATTGTCAAAAAAATGTCGCCAACATTGAGAATGCGATACTAGCTCTCCTGAACTGACTTCAGGAAAAAAAATAACTACTAAAAATGTTGACATAGAAGCTTGCGACATCTGTTTTTAAAAATTCAAAAAGTCGCATTTACCGGTAAAACATAACTGACACTTTTGAATTCCATCCATAGAAGTGTGCGACATCTTTCGTATTTTGCCTCTTTTTTATATCATGGACAACTTCCTTTTTTTATTGGTTTGTGCCTGAGACAAGCTTAAAGCACTAGAAGGAAAAAAGGGAGTCTTGTTATCTGGAGCGCATTTACATATATTTATTCACAGTACACATAACTGGATATGTGAACTGTGATATTGATTGTTTGGAAAAGGCGCTACAATAATTCATTGCACTTGAAAATCCTGCATGTATCATAACTACGTTTGGAATCGCAAAATTCTTGCGTCTTACAACGAATGTTGCGATGCAGGTTTCCACAGGGGAACTTCTTTGGGGCAGTAGAAAGATGGCGGCACGCTTGTCGTTGCACGGCTATGATCAATGGATTGGGATAGGTTCTTGCCGCTTCCACTGTGCCCACCTATTCAGCAAACAAAAATAATCGTGCCAAAGTGTAAAAGATAAGGATAGGAAAAGGAAGGATGAGGACCACTTTCAAACTGTTGATAGTAGACGATGTGCTGAGCCCTCGCTGAGTACACGGCATTAATATAAATTGAGTCAAGTGGTAATTACGGTGAACCATTTCGATGACTGTTTTGTACTCGCTTAGGAATACTCACACTTAACACATACCAGATTCATTTACATTCTAATCCTTAGTAAGGATAATAGAACATCAAATAACCAAAACTTTTCAATGCCTCAGACTCGCCATAAAAAAAAGATTGAAAAATATAATCGGAACAACATTTATGGATGGAGAAATCAAAGCTGATGTTTTTCAATTTACGAGTATGAGTTTCTTGGAGGGAAATTGTCATTTAATTATAAAAAAAACTTGTTTCATATTTGGTTTATATTTTTTTTATTAAAATTAAGTCACAGTGTACAAAAATATTGCCTACGAAGTTCAAAGACCTACGCAGATAACTAAAATCAAATGTGACAATAGGGAAAAATATTATAAAAAAAAAGTATTATTTTAATATAAATTTGTTAATTGTTAATTATAACGAGAAAATAATAAAAATAATTTAAAGAAAAGAGTATTATATTCTTTTTTATTAAACAACAAACATTATAGCTGCTTGCAATTTAAAAAAAACTGCTGCAAATATCTTTCTTACGAAATATAAAAACTCTTTATTGCTAAGTAAAATATAAAAAAAATACTCGTAATGTCTTTTGATTTGTATAGGTTTGTTTTGGTTGTGAAATCAAAGAAATTTTGTGCACTTTTTTTCCGAAGATTTTGTTCTAAAATATTTGTTTTTGTTTTATAATAATTATAGTTTCTATCTCGTATTTGTTTTACAAACATTTAATCGAGAAATTAAAGGTTTTTTTTATTATTATTGTTTTTTTACTAATAATTTCAGCATTTATACTTGTTGTTTATAAAAAAAAATCGAACAGATTTTAACTACACATATCGCTAGATGGCGTGAGACACGCTTAGATTCTCTGTCGCTAATCATCAAAGTCGATGTCTGAATCATCCGAGTCATATCCACCGCGGATCGCCTTCTTTGGTCGATTGATATAACTCTTGGATGATTTCTTTGAGTCTGGTGGATTAATCAGGTCACCCTAAGCATCAAATAAAAACTCCGTTAGCCACGAGAGTCAGTAATGATAAAACACAAAATTCAAACCTTATAATCGATTGCTCCTGATTGTGCTATTCTCCATTCGAGCATGTCTGTGGAGAAGTCATCGCAGTTGCCCAAATCGGTGAAGCCGACAATAAAGTCTTTTGTTTTGCTATCTTTTACCAGGGCGATAGTGGGGATGATTTTAATTCTCAGTCTCTGAGTAAGGAATGGAGATTTTTCGGCATTGACTTTGCAGAACTTTGCCTCCACATGCTTGGCAGCGAGAATTTTCAAATGCATGTCAACTATGCGGCATCGTTCTGTTGAGTCTCTATAGAAATGGCATACGATGTTGGGTGATTTTTTCGAAACTTCAAAGAACTCCTTTTCGTCGGCTAGTTCGGAATAGACGCCATGACCCTGAGAATGATAAAATGAGGAAAAAATTAATTTCTGCAGAGTTTGAAATAAAAAATATGTTAAAAACATGTCAATATCAAATTTCGTTCCCAATCCTTTGAATTTCTATTCTAATTTAATTACTGTTGAGTATAACGCTAGAAATCTACAATTGCAAGAAACAGTCGATGTGATATCACGCAATTTATAGAAGAACAGATTGGTACTAGCAACTTGTGCCGAGAACACCGCGACAACGTAAACTCTTCTTGCATGACAATTGACTGTATAGCACAGTGCACAGGTACTATAAGAGGACGAGAAAAGTTAATAAAGAAAATGGCTTTTTATAAGAAAACAAAAATGGGCACGACTGGGTCGCACATAACGGGTGGCGCACGAATCGTGCTACAAAAATAAAACGTAATAACTTTTTTTCTGTGTGAGTAATCGGCTTATTTTTTTTTTTATTTTGTAGGTTACTATTTAGATTTATAAAAATGGATGCTTGGGATACGGAGAAAAGAATTTGGATAGTGCAACGGTACCATGCTTTGCAGTCCGTCATTTCCGTCCAAAGGGAATTCAGGCGGGAGTTTGGCGGTAATCCCCCGAATGGACCATTATGAGGTTTGTAAACATGTTTGCCGAATCTGGAAGCATCGCACGAAGGCCGTACCATCGAGATGCCAATGTTCGGGTTCAGGATACAATCGCAGCAGTAGCATCTGCAATACAGGCCAATCACAGCGTTTCGACCCGAAACTTATCGGGACAAATTGGAATTAGTAGACGGTCATTACAACGGATACTTCATGACGATTTAAACTTGTTTCCGTACAAAGTCCAAATTACTAGCAAGTTAAACCCTCAGGATTTGCCTGGTCGCCTGGAATTTTGCCAAAAAATGATATCAATGGCCAAAGAAGACAACACATTGATCAATTGTTTGTTCATGTCTGATGAGGCCCATTTTGATCTTAACGGCAATGTAAACAAGCAAAATTGCCGTATATGGAATGAGTCTAATCCAGAAATGCTCCATGAGACGGAACTGCACCCAGAACGAGTCACTGTGTGGTGCGCAGTTTCATCAAGGTGTATTGTCGGGCCGTACTTCTTTGAAGAAAACGGTGTAACCGTTACTGTCAATATAGCCAGACCAGTTATGGCGGAGCTAACAAAAAATTCGCAAACAAATTAATTTCTAGGAACTCCACTCTTCGCTGGCCCCCAAGGTCACCTGACCTGACTGCACCAGACTTCTTTTTATGGGGTTATGTCAAGCAAGAGGTGTATAAAACGAAGCCCAGGAATTGAACTGAATTAAAGCAGTCCATAACGACAATAATTGAGGCGATCCCAACTTCAACTCTTCAGGCCGCAATGAATAATTTTTTGACCAGGTGCCGCATATGCGTGGGAGAGCGTGGAGGTCATTTGCGGTCTATAATCTTTAAAAACAACTAACTATTTAAAATAAAATTTAATTTTCTAACCAATAAAAATAAATAAATGAAATACATCGATTAAAAAAAAAGTTATTTGAATTTCTTATTGTAGCACAATTGGTGCGCCACCCTGTACTTGCTCTTATGTGCCTAATTACATTGGACGGCAAGATCTTTGAAAAAAAGCAAATAACATTTACGTTGAAAATAACACATTTTGAACTTATAAAAACTATCAAAATCACAATACTTAACGTTTTTTAGTAAAAATGAAGTACGCCACCGCACGTTTTAAATAAGAAACAATTTATGAAAAAAGTGTTTCGAAAATTGTAGAACGGATTTTGATAAAATCCTGTTTTTTATTTTTAGTTTTTTGAAAAAAAAAAAATAAATTTTGGTACGCAGTTTTTTACAGTTTATTAATATACATGTGATTATAAAATTAAAAAATATTTTTTTTGATTAGTTAAAAATATTGATAAAAAAAAAAATCAAAAATTTATTTTTATTAGACAAAAAAGTTATTCAAAATTTTGACATGCAGAATTAATTTGGCTATCTAGATCTTTTCAAATATAAAATTTGGCAGAAATCCGAGCCAAAAATTAAAAAAAGCGTTACATGTAAGGTTTCGATAATAGACTTTTGCCGTATATGTGGTTCTGATCAAATGATAGCCAATACCAACAAAAAAATTCTCAAAAAATCTCATCAAAATCGTTAAAGCCGTTTTCGAGAAAAATAAGCTGTTCCTAAACGGTCGTATGGAAAGTACCGTTATTTTTAGCCCTAAAAACAAAATTTCAATTTCCCCGAATACCGAAAGATAAACACATACCAAATTTGAAGGCAATCGCTTAACCCGTTTAGGCTGCAGCTCGATATACACCCGGACAGACAGACAGACGGATATTTTTTGCCAATGATTGTTTTAAGCTTCTCTATGATCGTATTGTCATGTTTGATTGTTATCTCAATTTTTTGATATTCACGAATCCTAAACTTTCCTTACTTAGGGGGCGCTATAGTTCGGGACGAACCTGGGCCTCAACCAACATGCCTCTCCAGCCAGCTCGGTCTTTGGCTAGCTGCCTCCAGTTTTGCACTCCAAGTTGGTTGAGGTCGTCCTCCACTTGAGCGCGCCACCTAAGGCGAGGTCTTCCTTGACTGCGTCTACCCTCTGGGATGGAATCGAATATCCTGCGAGCCGGAGCATTGTTGTCCATTCGCTCTACATGACCTAGCCATCTTAAACGTGATATGCGTATTTTTTTGACCAGGTCAATGTCACTGTACAGCTCGTATAGTTCTTGGTTGAACCTTCTCCTCCAAAGCCCGTTAACGCAGATAGGGCCAAAAATCCTCCGAAGAATCTTACGCTCGAAACGACTAAGGATATCTTCATCCGCTTTAGAAAGAGTCCATGCCTCGGCCATGCATAGAGCAGGACTGGGATGATTAGGGTCTTATAAAGAGTCTCCTTTGTCTTTCGAGAGAGGGCTTTGCTACTCAATTGCCTTCCTAGCCCATAGAAACAGCTATTGGCAACAGTAATTCTTTGCTTTATTTCTGACGAGAGTTGTTGTCAGATGTTATAACGGATCCGAGGTAAACAAACTACCTCAAAGTTGTACCTGTATATTGTGATGTTTTGTCCAATCCGCCGGTGTTGTGTGTCCCTTTTTGTGGACAGCAGGTACTTCGTTTTGGCCTCATTGACTGCTAGTCCCATCTTAGCCGCTTCAGCTTCAATGCTAGCAAACGTTCCACTGACAGCTCGCCGAGTTCTGCCAATGATGTCTATGTCGTCAGCGTATGCTAGCAATTGCACAGACTTGAAAAAAATTGTCCCACTACAATTGACTTGCGAGTTTCTTATAATTTTTTCAAGTATTAAGTTGAAGAAATCGCACGATAGCGCATCACCTTGTCGGAATCCTTTTTTGACGTCAACAGCATTACCAACCTTGACGGAGCAGCGAGAGTTTTCCATCGTCATCCTGCACAGTCGGACGAGTTTTGTGGGGATGCCAAAACCTGACATGGTTCTGTATAGCTCGTCTCTATAAATGCTATCGTTCGCGGCCTTAAAATCAATAAAGAGGTGGTGGGTATCGATTTGAAATTCTTGGGTAGTTTCCAGGATCTGCCGTAGCGTGAACATTTGATCGATTGTGGGCTTTCCAGGTCTGAAACCATACTGGTAGGGGCCAATTAGGTTGCTGACGAAAGGTTTCAGGCGTTCACATAGTACGGCAGAGGATCTTGTAGGCGATATTCAGGAGACTAATTCCTCTTTAGTTGGCGCAGTTTAGTGGGTCTCCTTTCTTGTGGATCGAGCAAAGAAATGCTGAGGTTCCATTCATCAGGCATACTTTCTTCTGACCAAACTGTAGAGATGAGTTGGTGTATGCACTCCACCAGGTCATCTCCGGCCGCTTTAAAAAGTTCGGCGGGTAGTCCGTCGGGTCCAGCAGCTTTGTTGTTTTTTAGTTTAGATATTGCTATCCTGGTGCCCCGCTTAGTGGTTAGTGTGTCGGACTGCTAAGCGAATGAGCCTGGGTTCGAAACCAGCTCATAGCCACCTTTTTTTCCGGGGTACTGCCTCTTGCGAGGAACTGACAAAGAGTAAAATTTGTCTCGCAATCATGTAGCCGTTCGGACTCGGCGGTAAACTCTAGGTCCCTTCCATTCTTGCAGATTAACAACACACTCACATGAATGGTTGAGAGTATAAGTCACTAGGCCTTGGCTCCTTAAGGAGCTGTCGCGCCAATAAATTTATATTTTTTTATTGCTATCCTTACTTCATTTTGGTCAGGTGGACGGAAGTTTTGTCTGTCATCGTCCATGTTGAATGGTTCATTCTGCCTGACCTGCGGGATTTTGGTCTTCATCGCCGTTTAACAGTCTGCAGAAATGGTCCTTCCATGTACTCAGCACCGACTGTGACTCTACTAATCAGTTAATTCGTCCGAGGCCTGTGGTTGCTTCGCAGAACTTGCTTACTTCTGAAGATTGGCGTAGAGCATGAGGCGTCGCCTCCATGATTTTTTCTTTCTTGATATTGCAACAACTTTCATAGGCTTCATTAACAGCTGGCGATAGTTCATTAGCACTCTTTTCAATATCAGAGCAAGAATGGCCTTAAAATGAAGTAATTTTACCGTTATAATGCTGCCCAGTTTGTTTTTCTGAGACTTCTGTGAGATTATTGATTTTCTATTTTGTGTTTCATTTGGATTCAATGGTCTGAAAATGTTACATTTCTTGGAACTTTCCAGTTACTTGTCACAATGGAGTCGGAATAAGTGAAAAGCGTGACATTGAGCATTTCTCTTCTATTTCTTGAATGGTTCATTTCCTCTATTTATAATCAACAAATCTTCTGAAGATGGGCTGTGCTAATTTTGAGTATGTGACTTCAGCAGTTGTGTAAATAAAACATTTGTTTTTTATATAGAAATTGAATTCCAACCGGAGACATAGGTCTTGTTTGGAGTCAAACCGGTCAAAAAACTTGTCAACATCCAGAATGATTAAAACTTGGATTTATGCCTACAGAATATGGAAATCTCTAGCATTCAAGTAAACATAACTGTTGGTGCTTCTCTCATGACTTGTTTTTTTTTTTTTTTTAAATATCCTCGCAACGATGACTAAAGTTTAACGAACGAAGCTTGTTCAATTAATAGACCTAACATGACAAACCACAAGAGATCAATATCCTTAACAAAGAGGGTGTCTATAGAATGTGTATAAATAGACAAGATATTCGGAAAATACGTTTAACAAACATAATTCCTGACTTGTGATTCAAACAATTGTGTCTTCATATCACAGAATGTCGGCATAGAAACAGTTTGTTTGATGAAATAACCAAAAATAAAGAATACATCCCCCAAACAATAGAAAACTACTTACATTAGCCAACCATTCTTGTTTCTTTTTATTTAGCTCTTTCATTTCCTTGATTCGTTGGTCCCGAATCATCTGCAGATCGTCTGTCCCCAAACTCTCCAAACGGTCCAATTGCTGATCCAATTGTTGTTCGATATGCTGAGCCGCATTGATAAGTTGATTCTCTAGGATATGAGCCATGGCAATGGATTCTCAAAAACGCTGACGAGATGATTGTATTTTAAAAAAGAAAATTTGCCTGCAGGGAATCAAAATCAATCGCGTAGGTAGGTGCGGCAAGTTGTTTGAAGGAGGTTCCTAAGCAGATGAAATGTTTTTTACTTTTTACATGGCAAATGATAGTGTAATTGATGAATTTAACAATGTTTTGCAAGGTAATTACGGTAAAGAAATGATTTTTAGCAACTCACACTAATTCTAATTTATATTTTTTGCAATTTATATGCGGAATAAAAATTTGGTTGAAACCACACACGAGAAATAAGATTTTTTTTTTGTTGTTTTTGACATAAGCAATGAACTGGAAATGACTAATTTGAAAGCTTTAGAGCAAGTGGGATTTTTTTGAGAAGCTTATTGGAAGGGTAAGAATTCATTGGGGTACGTTTGGAAATGTAATTCTTTCGTTAAGTTACATTTTTATAGGATCCTTTATAACATAGACACTGTATGAGTCAATTTTAATTGAGATATTTAAATAAATAGCAAATGATAGAATATGTAACATACTTTAACAACCTTATTTAAAAACTCATATTAACGATTGAGTAAAGTTACGCAGCCTTTAATATGCCTCTAATCAAAAAATCCTTATTTATAAAAAACAAATAAGTTGATTAGAGGCTGAGTAAATTAAAATGAGGGTATAGGTTGATTAGAGCCTGCGTAAGGGCATATTAGCATCTAAATGTCAGCCAATCGGTCAGACAATCGAGACGTCCTTTGAAATAAAAAATCCAAAACATTTACAAAAGATCTTTTGCTTTTGTAGTGTCCCGTGGCTTAGTTGTTAGTGTGTCGGACTGCTAAGCGAATGAGCCTGGGTCATTGTATATGAAACCTATAGTAGTATCAGGAGGCAGCTTCTAGTTAAGCGAGGTAAGGCCGCAACGTCACTGCAATAGGTTTTTCTGTCAACACGATATGCATTTGTATGGGTTTTGGAGAGTAGAAAGAAAGATAATGATGACAGAGTAGGTTGTATGGTTTGTTTGAAAAAAGTCTTTAGTTAGAACGAGTACAAGAATAGACAGGAATAATGAATAATAAGTACGAGTGAAAGGTTCAAAAAGTGACACTAGACCATATGGTATGGCAGAGTAAAGGAAACAAAAATGAATGGATTTCCCTTTGATTTTTCTTAAACAAACCAAGATTGTGCGTCTTCAATTATTTTTTTGGATATTCCATCTTTCAAGAATTTCTCATACCGAAATCAATTACCAATGTTGCCATATTCGGATTTGACTGTTTAAAGTTAAAATGTTCAATTTCGAACGTTAGTTATATATAAAACTGGTGCCAGTTGGTACTATGTTGTTGGTATAATAGTATTTTGGTACTAGATTTTTAGTACTTAGTACTAGAATTTAGTACTATTGTAGTTTTGGTATTATATTTAGTAATAGATTTAGTACTTAGTAGTAGATTTAGTAATGTTTTTTTGTTAGTAGTAGATTAAGTACTATATTTAGTAGTTAGTAGTAGATTTAGTACTTGATTTTTTGACGTGATAAGTGCAGATACTCTAAAGCAATAACATAAAAAAAAAAAAACAATGTGTTTTTTGTAAAATAAGTAACTAGGTAGGTTCTTCAACTCAAAATAATTTTTTGCAGATTAAAAAAATTATATAATAATCAGACATTCAAAATTGTACAAAAAAACCAAACCAATAATCAAATTTTAGCAAAATCCGTAAAATGGTACATTTCGTCCTGTTGCCGTATCTATAAAAAACCCACCCAAAAACAGTGTATTTCCAGGGCAGAAATGAAAACTCCTCACATACCTGTCTAAATTTCTATCTTTCATTCTCTCATTATCGCTTATTCTAAAGAAAATGGTAATGAAATAACATGAAAAAAGTGTTCATGGTTTGTTTCCTTCTGACTGCTATTACTTTATATACATCTTTGGCGTTCTGTCTTTTTCTAACATTGCATATGTGTTGAATACATTTCCCCGACTAAAAGTCTACGTTGCAGTCTCCACTCAGAGAAAAACTTTAGGGAGATGTAGACTAGATGGCGTTATTTTTCGAACACTGATGGTAGTACTATATACAAGGTTAGAACTACATATACAGGAAAAGTCTATTAACGGGACTTTTCATATAACTGTTTTTTTTTTAAATTTTTGGCTTGTTCGGTAACGGCTCTATGGACTTCTGTCCAATTTTATATTTAAAAATATCTAGATAGCCAAATTAATTTTGCATATCAAATTTTGAATAATTTTATTTTCTAATTAAAATTAATTTTTGATTTTTTTTTGAAAAATCAATATTTTTAAAACTAATCAAAAAAAAATAATTTTAAATTTTATAATCACATGTATATCAATAAACTCCAAAAAATTGCATACCAAAATTAAAACAAAAACAAATTAAAAAAACTAAAAATAACAAACAGGATTTTATCAAAATCCGTCCTACAATTTTCGAAATACTTTTTTCATAAATTCTTTGTTATTTAAGACGTGTGATGGCGTACTTCATTTTTACTGAAAACCGTATAGTTTTTATAGTTTTTATAAGTTCAAACTGTGTTATTTTCAACGCAAATGTTATTTTTGTTTTTGTCAAAGATCTTGTCGTCCAATGTAATTAGACACATAAGAGCAAGTACGTGCGACCCAGTCGAGCCCATTTTTATAAATGATCTCCTGTCTGAAACTTCTAATCCACTAAACTGCTTCGCCGATGACAGTACACATAGCTTTTCATATTTATTTCATGAGTCACAACCGCGGTCTTCGGACGTGGATATTCAACGGCAACGTATGATAAGCTTATTAAATTCTGATCTTGACAGCATCATCAAATGGGGAATAAGAAATCATGTAGAATTTAATGCGTCCAAAACACAATGCTGTCTTCTGTATTTAAACCGAAATACATCCCACTTGCCATTATCCATGAGTGGTACTCAGATTATGGAAGCTGATCGTCTTGAAATTTCCTCTTGTGGAATGATCATATTAATGATGTTGCCAAAAATGCCGTAAGATGTTTGAATTCCTTCCGAAGATGTAAGAAATTCTTTTCCACTTTTAATCTGGCTACTATTTACAAATCATACATCCGTCCAAGGTTAGAATATAACTCCCATATCTGGGCGGGTGCTCCATCAACTCACTTGAGTCTTTTGGATGGTAATCAAAGAAAAGCTTTCAAGTTGATTGGAGATGACATCATCATTATAAAATTCACGTCACTTGAACATCGACGGAATATTTCATGTCACTTTCTTTTCTACCGTTATTTCTGCGGTCAATTTTCTAGAGAAATAGCCAGTTTTAATCCTCCCCTTAAATAGTTTCACCGTAATACTCGCGCTTCCAGGAATGCCCATCAATTTACCCTTGAGCCCAATTTTGGTGGTACGGTCAAGTAAAGAGATTCGTTCTTCAACCGTACAACTCGAATGTGGAATATTTTCCCTAACTCTGTTTTCCCCTCCCATTATGATGTTCAGAAGTTTAAAACCAATGTGCATCAACAACTCGTATTAATCCCTCTCCTTCTTTCCTAAGCTCGCGCTGGGTCCTACGACATCAAAAGGGTAGACCAAATTCCAAAAAAGTGTCCAAATTATATAAAAAAAAATATATGGGTTAAAAATTCTTTATAAATGAGGATTTACTCAACGTTGAGTAAGGGCTGAGTACATGATTTGACGTTGCGTTACTAATCAACCGCGCAACGGAATTTTAGCGAAATTTAATAAAAAAGGCAGTAACACTTTTGTAACGCGATTTGTTAATCTGGGAAATGATAAAAACTTTTATTGTATCAATTCATGCACTCGCTTTATGCGATTCCCGATCTCATTGCGATAAATCGCTGTTACAGTGTAAAATATTTTTCTTAATAGTTGAACTAAGCTCAATATCAGAATATTGAAACTGTTTCAGTGTGTTTCCACAAAAAAAAAAAAAATTTACAGCACAAAATTTTTTTCAAGAGTGGGGGTAATAATCTCTCAGAGAAAGAAAAACTGTGCACAAATAGGTGGAACGACTCTGGAAATACAGGCAAAACTGAAATAAAGCAATGTCAAATGCTTTTTTTTTTGTTCTGTTTGACAGTATTCAATTTTTTGTGCACAAGAATGTTTGTAGCAGAAATTCACAGGGTGGGGGAATTTTTTAATCTCTCATGAGCTCTCTCTTCTGTAAAAAAAATTACGAAAAATTCACAAGATGAAACAGTTTTTTACAATTGTTCGGTGATTTTCGGCAAATTTCACAGTTTTGGAGAGAAAAAAGAAACTGCGACCCGTACCGACCATGCCCTGCAAACCCTTAAATTTTATTTTGTGTATGTTAATACGTGTGAGATTTATGTGAGAAGCAGAAAATCTGCCATACGTTTCCTTGTCTCCAAAACTGCAGACGTTAGTAGTCCCACAAGAAGTGTAGAGGGTACGGAAGAGAGAATTATCCTCTCAGTTGTCGTTCTTGTTTATTTTTTCTATGGTTTTGGACAACAATTGGAACGAACTTTGCCGAGTCTTCCTTCCTCATCAGAGAGCTTTCCTTAATAACGAACTACTCGTCATTATATAGACAAGCTGACCAATTTATTTTTGGTTTTACGATGCGTACAAAAGCAATAAGATATACAGATTGAGAACGAATTTTTAAGATAAATAAAACAAGGGCTCAGTGTCAGTAATTTAACTCAGAATTCGTTTATTGTAATTATTCATGGATATTAATCCCTCTCCTTCTTTCCTAAGCTCGCGCTAGGTCCTACGACATCAAAAGGGTATCCCAAATTCCTTAAACGTGTCCAAATTATAAAAAAAAATATATGGGTTAAAAATTCTTTATAAATGAGGATTTACTCAACGTTGAGTAAGAGCTGAGTACATGATTTGACGTTGCGTTACTAATCAACCGCGCAACGGAATTTTAGCGAAATTTAATAAAAAAAAGGCAGTAACACTTTTGTAACGCGATTTGTTAATCTGGGAAATGATAAAAACTTTTATTGTATCAATTCATGCACTCGCTTTATGCGATTCCCGATCTCATTGCGATAAATCGCTGTTACAGTGTAAAATATTTTTCTTAATAGTTGAACTAAGCTCAATTTCAGAATATTGAAACTGTTTCAGGGTGTTTCAATTAATTTGTGCACAGAAATTTACAGCACAACATTTTTTCAGGAGTGGGGGTAATAATCTCTCAGAGAAAGAAAAACTGTGCACAAATAGGTGGAACGACTCTGGAAATACAGGCAAAACTGAAATAAAGAAATGACAAATGCTTTTTTTTGTTCTGTTTGACAGTATTCAATTTTTTTTTGCACAAGAATGTTTGTAGCAGAAATTCACAGGGTGGGGGAATTTTTTAATCTCTCATGAGCTCTCTCTTCTGTAAAAAAAAAATTACGAAAAATTCACAAGATGAAACAGTTTTGGACAATTGTTCGGTGATTTTCGGCAAATTTCACAGTTTTGGAGAGAAAAAAGAAACTGCGACCCGTACCGACCATGCCCTGCAAACCCTGAAATTTTATTTTGTGTATGTGAATACGTGTGAGATTTATGTGAGAAGCAGAAAATCTGCCATACGTTTCCTAGTCTCCAAAACTGCAGACGTTAGTAGTCCCACAAGAAGTGTAGAGGGTACGGAAGAGAGAATTATCCTCTCAGTTGTCGTTCTTGTTTATTTTTTCTATGGTTTTGGACAACAATTGGAACGAACTTTATATATATATCGCGATAGCTGATCTCTGCCATCGAGTTAAAAAAGGGCTTCAGAGGTCCTGATCACTCTGCTTTTTACTTATAAAAGAACTTTAAAAGACTTTCCGATTTGGTCCCTCTTCCTTCATATAAACTATTGGCCTAGCCCACCATTGAGATTTATCTTTTCCACCACATTTGCTTCAAGGGATATTTGAAACCATGGACGTATTATATATGGACTGCTGGTTGCCTACCTCAAGTTGGTTCCATTTTAGTTTCAGTTATTTAGGGCTACACTAGCCCTCCTGAGTACACTAGTGGGGAAAATTAAACCTCAATTTTGACATTTCATCCAGTAATCCCAGACTTTGGCAGCAGGTTTTCCCACGTTGGCATTTCAAAATTTCCTTTTTTCTCACCATGTTATTTAGAATATCCCACAATTAATTAATAAAAAATCCCTTATTTCCTTTTAGTGCTTTTAGCTTGTCTTAGGCACAAACCAATAAAAAGGGAAGCTGTCCACGATCTTAAAAAAAAACAAGTGGCAAAATACCAAAGATATCGCACACTTCTATGGATGGAATTCAAAAGTGTCAAAGATGTCGCGAGCTTCTATGTCAACATTTTAAGTAGTTATTTTTTTCCTGAAGTGGGTTCAGGAAAGCTAGCATCGCAATCTCAATTTTGGCGACATTTTTTTGACAATTGTTGTATGAAGCTGATATAAGACTAGCAGTCCATATATAATACGTCCATGTTTGAAACAATTGTGTACAACATGTAGACAAGACAATGGGACAAGAATTAATTGTCTTGTCCGAGCTTCTTGGACGGGGTTGGATGATGTCGATATTGTCCTATTGTATAATGACAATTTCTTGTCCTGGAAACAATTGTTCACATGAAACAATGATTGTCTTGTCCCATTGTCTTGGCCTCTGCATTGTCCCATGTGAACCCCGCTTTATACTACGTTTTCATTAGGCCAAATGAGCTAATTTCGTATCAAATTTCCAAATTTGATTCCAAATCATCTCATTTTCCAAACAAAATCACATTACAAAATTATCTCATTTCGAACACACCTTATTTGAAAACAATTGAATCACAATTGAAAAAGGTTTTATAACAAACGTCAGAGTTGACATTATAAAAAGTCAAAGAAGAAAATAAAAAGGTAAAAGGGCCAACTGGGTCGCACGTATTTGCTTAATGTGCCTAATCACAGTGAAAGGTCTTAAGTTAATTGAAAGAAAACAATTAACACGTACGTACAAAAAACAGACTGGCAGATAGACATTTCTTGTCACCAATTTTCTTGGGCTTCTCTATGATCGTTATTTCATGTTTGAATTTCATCTCAATTTTTATTTTCAAGAATTCTAAAGAAAGTGTCAAACGAAATTAGCAAACTTAAATGAAAACACTTTTTCTGAAAAATTCGAAATGAGGTTATTTCGACTCTAATGAAAACGTAGTATTAAACAAGGGGCTATAAACACTTTAAAGCTTGTCTTGAATTTTTATGTGCCCAACAACATAACTCCTACTAAAATACATATGCGTACTCAACCTTAATGACCTCTGTTCATTAATCGATGAATTTCTTGCCATAAAAAAACATAAAATCAACTTCGTTATTTTATAGGACATTTTCCCTATAATAATGATATATGCTTTGCTTC
Organism: Platycheirus rosarum; assembly: GCA_963971375.1. Classification (NCBI taxonomy): domain Eukaryota; kingdom Metazoa; phylum Arthropoda; class Insecta; order Diptera; family Syrphidae; genus Platycheirus; species Platycheirus rosarum. The sequence continues at coordinate 121,199,196 of OZ020509.1, read as the reverse complement.
GTTAATTTTTTATGTTCATCTTCATGCGTTCAGTTCAGTTGCATTCGTTTCGTCTGTTCGTCGCGTTGTTTGTTTTCTCGAGTACACGAGAGCATAGCAAAACGAAGAAATAAATATTTAACGTTTTAAAACAATAGTGTAGATTTTGTTTTGTATTAATTGTGTTGTCAAATATACATACAACAAAAGGATAAACTATCATTTCACAAAAGGTTCGAATTTTAATTTTAATGCTTATTGGATTCAAAAAAGTGGTCTCCCTCTTGAAAACTCAACTTTGCGTGGTTGCATAAAAGCAGCATCGTTGTCGGCGTCGTCTTGTTGGGGATGTTCTGGCTATTTTAACCCCTTTTACTTGAAATTTTGTTGAAATTTCACTTGTAAATTGTTTCTTTTTTTTTTTAAGTTTATTTGTATAATTTAGTTAGAAATAAATTGATTCCCATTGAAGATTAAGTTGTGATATATATTTTCGTTGAACAAAGAAGAATTTCTTCAATTATCCGGGATAAACCGCCATTTTTTCAAATTGCCTACAAACAGTGGTGGCCGGATTAAAAGTACATCTCTCTTTCGAGTAGGCTGTTTGGTTTTTTATAATGGTTTGCATGTGTGTGTAGTGGCAAATTTTCCTTTTATTTCGTACTTTACCTGTTTGCCTTCTCCTTCCGCTTTTTTTCTATACAGGGTTTATTGCACGACGGGTGATTGGGAAAATAATTCAAGGGTGAATCTTTTTTCAAAAAAGAAAAATGTATGCGAAAGCAAAACAAAACGAGAAAACGTAGCGTGCAGGAGATACAACAACCCTGAAACGTTTTATAAAACAAGTGGAATGTGCTATTCCCTGTCTTGTAATGCTCCATGTTTTACTAGTTTTGTGCTTATCAAAGGTTCGATAAGATATTTGGTTTATCTTTCATGATAGACGAAATTTATCAATTTTTTGTAGTGGAAACTACCGAAAAACGTCTTTAAAAAAACATGTCTTTCTTTACAATCTCGTTTTATCTTTTCTTTTGAGGCACAATTGCTCAAAGAATTTTGAACAGAGCTGGGTAGATGATGGTCAACCTATTGGGAATATTTTGCCATCACGGTTGGCGCCCTGTGAAGAGGAATTGTTTGAATTCCAAGACTACAGGCAGGTAGGTTGTTAGGTACCCAACTACTTACCAAAAATTACATAAATTGTTAATCCCTAAATCTCAGTCCCTAAAACAGTTCGGCTTTTGAGAAATTTGTTAATAAGAAAAACAAAAAAAAAATAATGTGTGGTTTGAAAACGTGACGAATTGTTTGAATGGATTATCTTTAGCGATTCTATACCGTTTGTTGACATAAGTGTTGAAAGAAATAAAAAAAAAAAACATGGAAGGCAAATCATTTAACCCTCCCTCGTTAAGGCTGGAAAGCAATTGTATTAAAACAAAATTATTAAAAGAGAATAAATTATTAAATTTACGACTGGATCGCACTTGTGGCCATTGTTGCGAAACATGTTTCCACTGGGGAACTTCTTTGGGGCAGTAGAAGGGCGTCGGCACGCTTGTCGTTGCACGTCTAGGCTCGACGGATTCTTGCCGCTTCTACTGTTCCCCAGTGATTTTTTTTTTTTCAAAATCATAGGAAAGGTTTTTATTTAACAACTTTTGTTAATAGTTAAAAAAAAAATAATTAAAATTCATTTAAAAAGAAAATTAAAAGAAAAATATCACTTGCGCGTTTTCAAAATATCGATTTTTCAAAAAAAAAAAAAATGAAAAAATAAAAAAGTTCAAAAATATTTTAAATTGAAAATACTTGGCTACCTACATCTTCCTGAATATCAATTTTGGTTGTAATCGGTTAACCATTTCACGAGAAAGTCGAATTAAGAAAACCATCCTATCAAGGGTACCGTTTTTAGCCCACCATTTAAATTTTTTTTTCACCAAAATATAACGTTTACTTATTTTTTTTTCATAAAAAATTCTTGGAGCATTTTTTGAGAAAAATAAGCTTTTACATAACGGTTATATGACAGGTACCGTTAATTTTTTAGCAAATTTGAAAAACTCGTCTGTAGAATGCGAAAATAACCTTAAGTTCTAAATTTGAAGACGATTGGTCCAACCGTTTGGGCTACAGTCCAAAAACACCCGCACAGACAGACATACGGACAGAATTTTGCCAGTAATTCAAATATGTTTCTCTATCATCGTAATGTCATGTCCGATTGTTATCTCAAATTTTTAAATCTGCACGAATGCATAACTTGCATATACAAGATGGGCAAAAAGAAATACCCTATTGGAAGATGCTCTCATTTTTGCAAATGGCCGCCAATGTCAAATCTGTTTTGATATTTGTGGACTAGACAGATGCAGAATACAAGTGGAGCGATACATGAACCGATATTCTGAGGGTCCCCGGGTCGCCTCCTTTTGGCGATTTGCACTGGCCCGCAAGATCGCCAGATTTAACCGTTTTAGACTTTTTTGTTGGGTTTTACGTGAACAAGCCAGAGACTCTGGAAGCACCCAAGGATAACATTCGACACGAGTGCAAGAATGTGTCGCCCGAAATTCTCGCTGGAGTGATAAAAATGCCATAAAACGAGCCCGTATGACAATCAATTGCGACGGCGCCCATTTGGCCGATATCATCTTCTCGACTTGAGACAATTCTAAAGGTTCAAATAAACATAGTCAAAAAACAGAATCGGAGTAAACTTTTCTCTTACCACTTCTCTGCTTCACCCTGGAGCTCTACAACGGAATTGCGGGCTTAATATGTGAAAACGTCGACAGTCGTCCCGGTTTTGGATTATTCGATATCTGAAGCCAACTTAATGCAGATTTTGTTGCATTTGGTTTGAGCCAGAAGTTTTTGAGCCTTCCTTATGCCCAGAGATTGATAGATATGATTTCTCCTTCAGTCGCCTTTAACGAAAAGAAGAAAGGCACTGCAGGAATCTCTACTAATGTTATGTTGTTAAGCATTATAGGTTTGTACGTTAGTTTCCTAAATTCAATGCTCTTATTAGACACTGCTCAAGCAGAGTGCCTTTGACTAAGCTTCCATGCCTCGGATCCAGTGAGTACTGCTAAGGTATTAATCCTATCAAGTCGGTCAGTTCCGATCACAACTCACTTTGCTTCCGAATTATCAGTTGCGGAATAAAATAAAATGGAACCTATCAGTTGGATTTTCAATTTCTCGGTTTGCTTATCATAAATTCACTGTGTCACCTAATTTCTCATTTCTGAGGATTTTCGATGTTGTGGACGAATATTTTGTATTTTCCGTTCCAAAAGTCCTGGCTTCGGTTATCTTTTAAATTTACTATAGAAATGACTGCTTCTTCCACTGGATTGAAGTTTTCTTCTTATTTATTTTTTCGGTACCATAACAGAAATGTAATCCTTTAATTAATTTTGACACCGTTTTCCAACGATTTACTTTCCAAATTGTAGGCCCATCTTGAGGTCTTTTGTTTTTGTTACGCGCTACAAGTTTCTAATTTTGAGCCCTCGAAGTATTTCTTTAAAATATGGTTCTAGTATTACGCACAAAATAAATTATAAGGGGTATTCATGCAACGAGATAAATTTATGCGCTGTAGAAAATTCTATCTTTCCACAAACATTTGCGTGAATGTCCCTCAGAAATAAACTGCGCTAAATGTGGGAAACAGTCAGAAACGTCAGAGCTGAGATTGAAGTACAGTTATAGCGAGTTTCATTCAAATTTCAAAGATCTGCTCTCAAAATCGAGATTTGATCTTTTCAATGAAACTTGTTTCAGGATTTAATTGTAGTGTTGGTAAATGGTTGACGCACTTCGTTTTACATTTGCATCTAGGGATGTACCATCGTTTACAAAAATATCGATGTTATGATGATGATATCGATGTCTTTCCGATGTTAAAAAATGTTTATGAACTGATAAATACATTAAATTTATTCCTCATCATTGAACTTAAAAGTTATTAGCTGAACAGCCTGATGTTAATAAAAGGATCTTTTCTTGAGTTAAAATAGGAATAATAACAAAATAAGAAATAAACAATAACTAAATTTTTAATTTTGAACTTTGTGTTGCATTGTATTTGTAAAACATCAAATGCGATTCATATAAATTTATTTTGAATTTCATTTATAAACAAGGCGAATGCAAATGTGTGGGATAATGTTCTATTTGCAACGCAATAAGGAGAAATTATTTGCACTGATAAAAAATTATAATTACTTAATTATTGTAGCTTAAGTCATATTCCACTATCAATTCTACTTTCTTCCACTTTATTTCCTTTATTTCTTTATTTTACTTTACACCCTCAAATAAACAATCAAAATTCATAAGTCTAATAAAGAACTGACATTTCATGATTTAGAATATTTAACATCGTCCAAGTGCCCCGTGGCTTAGTGGTTAGTGTGTCGGACTGCTAAGCGAATGAGCGTGGGTTCGAATTCACCTTTTTTTCTGGGGTACTGCCTCTTGAGAGGAACTGACAAAACCACCAAGAGTAAAATTTGTCTCGAAAAAGTGCATCTCATGTAGCCGTTCGGACTCGGCGGTAAACTGTAGGTCCCTTCCATTCTTGCAGATTATCAACACACACACACACAGAGTATAAGTCACTAGGCCTTGGCTCCTTCAGGAGATGGCGCGCCAATAAATTTATTTTATTTTTTAAGTGTGCGTGCTTTCAGTTTTGATTCCGACTACGAAAACAGAATCGATTTTCTCTTCTTTTCAGAAATTTATTATTTGCCAAACGAATACTTTTAGAAGCATTTGGAATGCTTCCGGACTGTTTTGGACGACCAAACAAAAATGACAAGCAACAATACGATTAAAAGTAAAAAAGTACAGACAATTACTTTTGCCTGTTCACCAAGAACGATGTATCGATGTTTAAATGGATTTCAATATCGATGTTACGACATCGATGTTTATGAACGATATATATCGATTTTTGAAAACATCGATGTATCACTTGGATCTGCATCCCTATATTTCATTTGGTTATTTTGACTACATACATGTAGTGTGCATTCAGATCAAATCTTCCACCTCATCAGAGATCAAATCTTTCGTGTTGAGAACTGATCTAGATTTGCTATTTTTCTTGCAATGAAACTTTCAAAATTCAAAAAGACCAAATCTTTTGACAGAAAGAGCAAATCTTTTCTTGAATGAAACTCGCTATTACTAACAAAAGAGTACGTACATAAATACACTAGTAGATCTTATTAATTAATTATTGGTTTTTGACGTGATAACGTCTTATTAAATCGACTGACAGGCTACACATACGAAATAACATGCCTCATGCTGATAAGAAAGGTGACGCACGCTGTGATACTGTGGTTTTCAACCAAAATCGATCGCAAGCACCAGCGAACATGAAAAAGAACAGGCGCAAATTCCCAAAATAACTCCACTCAAATTCAAAAAGAACGAAGAAATACAAAATAGGCGGAGTTTTGTTAAAGTAGAAAGTAGATGTAGATATTAGTGTGTGTGTGTGTGTGGATTTAACAAGAGGGTTTGTGGGTGTGAGTTAACGGGCCATCAATGTTTTCTTATGATGTTATCACGTAAAATTATCGCCTGTAAACCGAATTTACAGACAACCAAAAGAATATAAAACTCGAATAAAACAAATATTTTTCGCTTTATTGTATTTGAAAATCTTCTTTATCTATACTTTATATATTGTACATAAAACAAAGTCGAGTTAGTAACACTATTTTTAACTCAAGAACGGCTGTACCGATTTTAATGGTACACAACTTTTGTTAACAAGTGTATCTATCAGTCTGTTCAATGAGTGCTCTAGCTGCTGTAAACCACTTCAGGTAGAAAATAGCAAGATTTTCTACACTGGCTTTTGAGTAAGAGTAAGGAAAGCAAGTTGGAGTGGAAGTTTCAAAGTCAGATGTTTTCAATGTATATGTGATACATTTTTTATCGAGTGCGTTTCTATTAGTCGAAGAGCCCAGAGACCCCAGACATAATTTATTTTCTAAGGTACAAAATGTGGGTCGTCAAGTGTTTATATCTGTATTGAATGCCAGGCATACCTGCTAAGTTGGCAAGACGGCCAAATCACAGGTACCAGATGAGAAAGGTAACTAAAAATATTGTTAACTTAACTTAATATAAATAATATAAAAATATTATTACAAAATAATATTGAACATTGCCAGACGCTTTTCGTCGGCCATAACTTCCGCCAGCCACTTTAAAGCTCCCAAAAAAAACTAACTTAACGTCTTTTCTAAGGTCTTAAGGAACTATTAAACATATATTTACTCGTATGGCATGCTTTAAAAAAAAGTGCGGGTAGGGTTGGTGTGGTTGACATTTGATTACTGACATAATTTTACTATTGCTATTATCAAATTCAAGTTTCAACTGTTTAAACTTTTACTGGTAGTTTTTTACTGATTGCTATAACTGGTGCCTAAGAGTAAAGATCTGATCAATTTTTGATTTCCTGGTATGAAACGACATTGATATTTACCGATTATGGTTTTAGCCTATAATTGCTGCACTTTGTGATATCTCCCTTCTTATGTATGGGACATATGATGCCCTTTTCCAGTCTATTAGTATTTCTACGTGTTCCATAAATGAGCTATGATTTCATGAGTCTCTTGACGTAGAGTTGGCCCTCAATGTCTGATCATCTCGGCAGATATGCCATCGGTTCCTGGAGCCTTGTTATTCTTGAGCTCCTGAATGCTTGGTGGCTGTGGCATGAAGCCTTCCTCTAAGTACACTTAACATCGATCCATAATGCCTTTAGAATAGCACACCAAATTTTGCAAATAAATTTCTTCCCCCACCTCCTAATGCCGTTTTACCAATAGAGTACAATAGTGTTCCGTCAAATACATGCCTCCTTACCTTTTCTCCAGTTTCTCCCGTAGATATTGTCGAAGTAATCCTTTCAATCAAATTAAACAAACTCCGTTGGACTTGATGAAATGCATCCTTTGTTTTTGAAACTTCTTCCTGCATCCTGCATAAACGAAGATTTGGGGATAATTGAACAGTGGTCAGATAGAAACTTTCTAATGCTTAATCCGAAGAAATCCAAATGTATTGTGATTTATGAGAGTAAAGTAGATACATCTTATTTTCCGTCCATAGTGTTAAATGGTTCCTATATTGAATATGCTGAGACAGCGAAAAACTTAAGTGTTATCTTTAATCGTAGCCTAACCTGGAAAGATCACATAAGCCATATTGTTGGTAAGGCGTATGGTGTTTTTCGTATACTTTAGTCCACGCAGTTTTTCTCCCTGGTGCGGTATCACCATTTTGTCCGTTTTTTCCAAATTAATGGCAACCATTGTTCTCGAAAGGATAAAATCCAGGATCGAATCTACCCTCAAGAGGCACCAGTCGAACAATCGTCTGAGTACCAATCACCGCTGTACCTCATGGTTGTGGATTTTGAGAAGGCATTCGACAGGGTTAATCGTGAATGCATATGGAGATGGCTTATTGCGAGAGGTATCCCTGAGAAAATTGTCGCCATTATGAAAGAATCTTACAACAACGCAAGGTGTTTTGTTTTGCACAATGGACAGCTTTCCGATTCCTTTGATGTGCGTCAAGGAGTGAGACAAGGAGATGTCCTGTCACCAATTCTGTTTTAACTGGCAATTGACGATGTGATGACTGCCACGGTGAGTGAAACTGAGAGGAATGGTATCCAATGGAGTCTGTTTGACAAACTCAGCCACATAGACTATGCTGACGATATATGTCTCATGGCGAACAACACGGCTGGCTTAAATCAAATATGTCATTCGCTGCAGCTAAATGGGGGAGGTGGCTGGCTTAAGGATCAACGCAAATAAGACCAAAATAATGACTACGGGCCAAAGCACACAACAAGTTACTCTAAGGCAGGGACCCATCGAGGAGGTCACGCAGTTTAACTACCTGGACAGTTTCATAGCACTCGATGGCGGAACACGGACCTGGATGTAAACAATAGAATAAACAAAGCCGTAGTGCATTTGGAATCCTTTATCCTGTGTGTAACTCCAGCAAAATATCGCTACGCACCAAGTTGAGACTCTTTGAATCCAACGTAAAATCTGTGCTGTTATATGCTTCAGAAACATGGAAATGCTCTGCAATCATCTCGAGCAGGCTGCAAGCCTTCGTTAACCGTTGTCTGCGGTACATTCTGAAGATCCGGTGGCCGCAAACCATATCGAACGCTGAACTGTGAAATAGGATGGGCAGAGAAAATTGGACGCCGACATCAGACAACGGAAGTGGCGTTGGATAGGCCATACACTGAGGAAACCTAACGACAACATAGCGAAGCAATCCTTCGAATGGAATCTTCATTGTAATAGACTCGTTGAAAGACCAAAAACAACTTGGAGGTCATCTGTTTTGGGGGAAGCTCGATCTCAAGGTGGCCACAGCTAAGGTCAGTGGCAGCGAATCGGGACAGATGGAAGGATCTTGTTGCTGCCCTATACTCCAGGAGGAGTTGAAGCGCTGCATTGCAGCCGGATAACATATATCTACGATGATTTGACAGTATTTCAGAACACGTAACACGTTTTATGGGGATGACATTGCAAAAATTTATTGAATTTCGAGCGTTAGCCTTGTTCACGGAGATAATTCTTACTCGCCTACAGCCTGTCGATTTGTACTTAGGGGGCGCTACAGTTCGGGACGAATCTGGGACTCAACCAACATACCTCTCCAGCCAGCTTGGTCTTTTGCTAGCTGCCTCCAGTTTCTGTCGATGGTTAAAGTATACTTTAAAAAGATAAACAAGTGGTTTGCTCATTTTAAGATTAGACAAGTTGTTTAAGGTTAAAGTATACTTTATGTCGTTTAAAATTAATATAGAGCCGACCTTTGTTTTATATTTTGTTTTTAGAGCCGACGCCCATTTTAAAATTGATTTAGAGTAGGTTTTAATTGTTTAAAATTTTGCGCCAAATAGCTCAACGAGCTTAGTGATTCCTCGTTTTAGCTGCCTAACATCTGAACGACAGTTTTTCGTCAATTCTATACGTCAATGGAACTTGCCGCCACATATAGTACAATACTTTTAAAGAACAAATTGAAAAAACACTTTAGTAATGTGTGATTATTATTTGAATAATTAAACAAGCTATGAGCAGCTTTCCAAAAAAACGCATAGGCAGCCGCGCATAGGCAGCCGCCTGTTGTCTAATGTCCCAGTGCAACCTTTCAAACTTCTGTAACAATGCAACATAAAACCATCATTCACAAAAGACCGTCGGCCAGTGAGTTTTAAAAAATATTTACACACAAAATACAACCAAAAAGTGGATCTAGCACGAACAATGTTTGCATTGGCATTCGAATCCCAACAAATAAATGTGTATCTATAGATTCCAACACGCCCAAATGCTGCCTTGCAACCTTCTTAAATAATGTAGCATGCAATATCTATAGTATCTGTAGCATGATACAATTCTTATATCATGTCTATTGCGAATTAAATCTTTTTGTGTCGAACATGCAATCCGCAGCCAAATTCAACATCTACTTTTTCGGCAGCTGGTTGTTGTATTTGTAGTGTGTGTAAAATCTTACTGCGGATAAATTTCCCAATAAAACACGGCTATTATATATAATTTCTTAATAAGTAGCTGCTGCACTATTATAAAGCTTCACCTCAAGTAAAATATAATATCTTACTGTGTAAGCTGAACATTTACAAAATAAAAAATACTCAAATACTAGAATACTAGAATGCAACAAAGAAAAATCAAATCCATCCTCATGTAATCAAAAAAGGCACATTTTTTGCAATTTCGGTATAGGTATGTATAAAGAGCAAAAACTAAATAAAAAAAAGAGAAATAAGAAGAACCAATAAAATTACGGCCATACAAACAATTTATCCAATGATTTTCCTCAATTCAAATCAAAATCAACATAAGACAAAGATTCATTTTTGTCCAATCAATTCCGAAACAACAAAGCACTGCACTATGTTTCTAAATGCAACAACAATTCAACTCCCAACGTGGCTTATTTTATCTCATGTACATTTTGTAAGTTATGTTCAAGTAGAAGTAGAATTTACAGCCTGCTTAATTCTCTCTTCGTATTATTGGACGAAATTAGGAACTTTACTTATCTTAACGTATCACTTAAAGCTCCGTTTGAGAATATGGCAATATTTTGTCCCTTTATAAAGAGAAATAAAATTATCTGAAATGCTTTTCCTACGCAATTTTCTTTTCAATTACTATCAAGAGGATGGTATGTTCGTACAAACGACGAATTAAATCTTGATTTTGTTTTTAAATGTCATTTGTATTTGCGAGATGCTGTGTTATTCGCTCTAAGACATCAGACAGCATACAAATTCATTTCCATTTTTGTTTCACACAAGTTCACACTTGTGGCTGGGAACATCACCCGATTAAAGTCCCTAATCTATTCACTGTTTATCCAGGTTCATGGTTATCATTCCATATATTTATCGCTTTACCACCCATAGTCTAAACAAAGTATGGCTGAAAGATTGCAACAGAAAAAAAGGATTTCGTAAACAACATAATGTAAATATAACATGATTAGCTATGTAGCATCAACAAAATTCGTATTGAGCCAAAAAGAGGTCCGGATAAACATTCTTAAGAATTTCCCGCCAAAAGCAAAGATTTTATTTAATGCTTGTTAGGTTATTATAATTTGGTGAAACAACATAGCGCCTTAAACAGATATGTAGAAGCAACTTAATCTTGCCACCCTTTTATGGTATAATCATAAGATGAATGAATGCGTATAATGAGTTAAACCTTTCCTTTGTCAGTCGACAATTTGTGTTCACTTTAGTCATTGAGTTGCTTCATATTTAATTTCAAGTACATTTTGTTCCTATTTCCTACATTACTATAGGTTGCCTCAATTTGCCTATAAAAGGCAAGAATGATTACAAACGTATGTAAAACCTTAAAAAATCGAAACACATCACTGGTCTTGAGAAAAAAAGATCAATACTTTGATTATTGCACAATTCAATTACTCCAGTTTTCTTTGTTTCCCCTATTCTGTTTGTAAGCCGATTATGATACGTATCTCACTTCCAAACAGACTTAAGGGGGAACATTTGATATGAGAGTTTACCTTTTCCAATCTTATGGGTCATTAGTTTGGAAATGAAAAAGGGTTTGCCAAAAATGAGCATCCGGTTTCATATATTAATTTCCCTGCCCGTGGAATGCATAAATGGGTGGAACTAATATTTATTTATGCATCAAAGGCACTTTCTTTTCTAACGGCAAAAAAAAGGTAGAAAGTGCAAGCAAATTAACTGGCACACATAATTCAGGTTCTTTGCAATTTTTTTGTTCATTTTCCTGTGCAAAAAACAACGGCAGGTATGCAATAGCAAATGCATTGAGCAAATGATGCAGACAAAAACCAGTTACTAAAGAGGACATAATAAGAAATAGATGGAATGATAATCCGAATGCCTTTGAAGTGCATCAGACAACTTATGTTGTAAAGAGATTAGTAGCCAAGAGAACAAAAATACTTAATTGATAGTAAATGACGCTTCTAAAAGAAATTAAATAGATTTGTAAGTTTTTTTTTTGTAGTTTTGATAACTGGGTATGTGCGTGATTCGCCTAAGGTTTCTTTAACCTTGTCACGCTATCGGACATAACTGTAATGATATCGTGCCCGAGTGTCTGGTTAAGTAGCATACACGTATATGCCTGCCTCTTCGTTCACCCTTCATGCGACAGTAACTTCTTCGCACTTCTTCTCTAATATGTCAGAAGCTTGTTAAACTCTGAGATTGGTTAGAACGAGTAGAATATAGCTTATCAAGAATAAAGTCCACCTTAGTAGTGGTCTCAAGGATGGTAGTGATTAAAAACAACTTCTGACTGCACATAAATGCACGTTGACGCTGGAAAAAGGTGTTTTCTCTTAAAAAAAGTTGATCCAATTTCAAGGTCAAATGAGACCGTTTTGCCAATTCCATAAGAGACTATCGACAGTTTTGAAATGTGATTTGTATTTAAGAGACTAAATTGAAGGATTTTGGTGCTGCCTAATTTTGTGAGAAGATGCGGTTTTCTGAGTTAGTTACGCCAAAACAATATTCCTCAAATCGTGAGAACTTCCACTAGGAATGCGCTAAAAAAATAAGAAGTAATTTCGGAAGGCTTTTCACAGCGTCACCAGGGAATTTATTTGGTCTGCTTTACGAATTGGAGGTAACCCGGATAAATGAAGGTTTAAACTGTCACGCACTGCTCGAAGGTATGTTGCCGGATAAGTTTGAAGTGCAAAGTGGAGTCAGCCAGGGCTGCATATCATCGCCATTACAGTTTTTGTTGGTGATAAGCGATCTTCCGCCCGCAGCCCTTATAGGGGGTTATAGGATACTGAATCTTTATTCAATGAAAACAAGAGTGAAGATAGAAGCTGAAATCGTGAGGTTGAAAATCAATACCGTAGAAACAAAAATGATCTGCCTCAGGATCTAGTCATCCTCTCAAGTAAATATTTCTCAACAGCTGGTAGAGAAAGTACAGAGCTTTCAATGCCTTGTGAGAAGCAAAGTCTGCTTTCGGCTATATGTGACTGAGTTGGTGTAAGTACCTGACCAGGTCATCTCCGGCGTTTCTAAATAGTTCCGCTTGTAGATCTATTGGCACCAGCTGCTTTGTTCGTTTTTAATCTGGCAATGGCTACTTTGATTTCATTTTGGTCGGGCGGGTGTAACTCTAGGTTGTCATTTAGTTGACTGGACCAGGTCAATCATTGGCGGGATTTTGCCGTCATGGTCATTCAACAAGGCGAATCCTCCTCTCCCTCAAACTATCGACCAATTGCACTTACGTCCCTTCTTTCTAAGGTCATGGAAATGCTGATTAACTTTCAGCTTAAGAAATATCTTGAGGACCGAAAACTTCTTAATGACCGGCAATACGGCTTTCGCAGCAATAGATCCACTGGTGATTTGATGGTTTATTTCACCGTTTTGGTGAAAGTAAGATCATTGCCCTTGATATTTGATAGAGTTTGGCATCAAGCCCTTTTATCGAAAATGTGACGAATCTCTTTTTCGTTGGATTAGTAATTACCTTTCAAACCGGTCAATACAAGTTGTGTTGGACGGATTCAAGTCTGATACCCATAAAATAAATGCTGGTGTGCCCCAGGGCTCTGTTTTATCTCCAACTCTCTTCCTGATTTTTATCAATGACTTATTATCTGAAACTACTAATCCAATTAATTGTTTCGCTGACGACAGCACTCTCAGCTTTTCATATTCGTTTCCAGACTATCATCCATGTGCTTCGGATGTGGAACTGCAACGGCAGCGTATCATTAGTTCATTAAATTCTGATCTTGACAGCATTGTACAATGGGGAATAAGAAATCGTGTTGAATTTAATGCTTCAAAAACTCAATGTTGTCTTTTGTCGTTAAAGCGAAACATACCCCCATTGCCACTATGAGTGGCACTTGTATCGAAGAAACAGAACACCTATCAGTTCTCGGTATGTGCATTACAGACTACCTTCTGTGGAACGACCACATATTCGAAGTCGCCAAAAATGCTGTCAGGTGTCTAGGTTTCCTTCGTAGATGCAAGAAATTTTTTACCCCTTCTGATCTGGCTACGATCTTTAAAGCGTATATTCGTCCAAAACTTGAGTATAATTCCCATATTTGGGCAGGTGCTCCAATTGCACACTTGAGTTTCTTAGACAGAATACAAAAAAGAGCTTTGAAAAAGATAGGCGACCGAACAATAACAGAAACATTTTCATCTCTTGAGCACCGTCGTACTGTTTCGTGCCTTTCGTTATTTTACCGTTATGCCAATGCTCTAGCGAAATAGCCAGCTGCATTCCTCCCTTGAAACAATTCAACCGTAATACTCGCGCCGCTAGGAATGCCTATAAATTTACCCTTGAGCCAAACTTCGGACGTACAGTTAAATACAGAGATTATTTCTTTAGCCGTACCACGCGAATGTGGAATGCCTTGTCAGACTCTGTTTTTCCCTCCCATTATGACTTGCCGAACTTTAAAACAAATGTGCAGCGATATCTCCTTGTATACCCCTCCCTATTTTCCTAACGCCCCCGCTGTGTTTAACATTATAAGGGTAGCCAAAATCCCTTTTGCGCGGGCCAATTATATAAAAAAAAAAAAACAACTCGTTGAAGTAGTCTCTTCAAATGGTTAACATCGATTGCGTATCTTCTACGTTGCTTTCATTCCCATCTTTGCTGTGCACAGGAAGGCTAATGAAACCTCATGTTGACTACTTCACTCTTCTGTAGAAATTTATCAACTCCTTCCTGTTAAAACACCTCTGCATCTCTTCGACTTTACGTTGCTGTTGATTTTTTCTTTTTTCTAAGTAAGCGTTTCTCATCATTTCTTCGCTCAACTTGGAAATTATAAGATGCTCTAGTTCTTTTGCGGAGCCACAATCTATATGCAATTTATTTGGCTTTGTTTTATTGGACACATTCGGAGTCAAACCAGGGGTTGCTCTGAAGTGGTTGTGAGAAGTCCAACATCTCTGATGTTACGTTTCATATGGCTTGTTGATATACATGTCTTTGGGGTTCATATTTGCAGCCCGCGGATTTCTCTGTAGTTCAAGGGACATGCGATCAGGATATGCTGTGGCGGTCGCTTCCGATTTGATTGTTGATGGCCTAAAAGCGTCCATTAATATCCGTACACGAAGTTTTGCACCTACTAGATGGTGATACGAGTCGATGTTTGCTCCTCTGAACGTAATAGCGTTCAGAATGTTAGAATATCTAACGAAAATCACGTCAGAAGAACGGGTCTGGAACCCATCGACCCTATAATACGACGGCGAAAGTTGCAATGAATTGGACATACGGTTCGAAAACGCAACGATTGCGAAGCACATGGAGTAGAACAGTCGAGGAGGAATTAGCCCAACTAGGCAAGAGTTGGAGGGAGCTGAAACACAGTTGGGGACCCCACGGACTTAATAGCCCTGAAGACTTTAATAAGTAGTAAGTTAGTATATACAACTGTGGTTGTCAATGGGCTTACAGCATAACCGAATCTATTAAATAGGAAAGCTCTGAAGCAAGCAATATGTAAATTGTCAAAACAGGCGGTTTAACTTCATTGTGTCAGGCATTTCAGATATTTTGGTGTTCTTATTTTCGATGACCTTCATAACTAAACTGGAAATAATTTCCTGAGAGTAAACGTTTTCATCTCTTTTTTTCCTTGAGCGTTTCCGCAAATTCGTTTTGCAATGTCAGGATTTGCTTCCATTATTGTCGCGAGCTTTTCTATCTGCTTTTTATTGCTTACAATGTTTTCCCTGTATAGTCAAAATAATTATTTTTTATGGAAATTAATGTCAATAAATAAAATATAAGTACACTACATTTTTGTCCAGAGAATAAAAAAAAATTTCGTTCACAATAGAAATTCATAATACCGCGAAACAAATTTTCGACGTTCCATTATCGATAAGAGTCGGTTATCGATAAGGAAACGACACTCGCAACAAGGGCCTGGGGACAATATCACTGGTTTGATTAAATTAAAGTTGTTGCGCCCGATATGTGTTGAACCAACCAAATGTTTTGTAGCTTTTTTATTTGAACTGTTTTCTTTGTTTCTGCAGTCAATAGGTACAAGTTATAGGTACAATAAATACTACTTCCCTTTCGAAGAAAACAAAACAAAAAACCCAAGCTATATCCCCATAGAAGCAGTTTTTTTTTTAAGATAAAACAAATTAATTTCATGAGAATGTGAATATTCATAACGTGCATGTTATGCTGTTGTATTAACAATCACAATGACGACATAAAATTACTGTTTTGTCCATTGCAATGGGACTGAATATCCACTGAGTTGGAAACGTTCTTTTTTCATGAAACCGTATTAGATATCATTTTGACAGACCTAAAGCGATCAAGTCACTGAGACTTGTAATAAGTTTTTTTTGTTTAAATATATTTTTAGTTGCACTTGAAATCGTGCTCCAATTGTCAACAATAACAAGTCAACAGAATCGCAGTTCTTTATTTGTAAATATCCTGATACCTGCTACACCAGCTAAAAACTGTTTCAAGTACCTTCTGACGTCTCACTTTTTATATAAATAAATAAATAAAAAAATCATAAACAACTGTGTATAATTAAACTACAGAACATGGAAGGGTGTGTGGTATTTTCAACTTGTCGCCTATCCAAGCGATCGAGGCAGAGAACCTCGTACGGTCGTCGTATGTTTGGCATCGGCTCAGTCATGGTGGCTATAGTAGGTTTTGTTTTCCTATGTTAGCTACACGTTTTGATTTATTTTTTCCTTTTCAATTTGTATGTTTTTCTTTTACATTTAATCGGGATGATAGGGGGATATAAATGGGGAATGGGGATTAAAAGTTGTACATACCGATGTGCAAATGAGAGAGAAAAAAATGCGCTTGCATTGAAAAGTCCTCTGTTGTTGATTAAGGGGAAATTGGCTTCGTTCTTTTTGCTTGCTATCTTTATAAGGTTCTTTAAGGCCAATTTATGTATTCATAAAAAAAAACAACTCCAAGCAGATCGCACTCAAACAAGCTATTACCACCAAACAAAAGGAGAATATCTGTAAATCTATTATTTTCATAGCTGGTCTTTCTGTGTGTTTATATATATTATGTATGATTAGGTGGAATTTCGAATCTTCCTTCGGCTTTTTTTGGTCACATTAAATTTAGCAAAGAAACAAAAACAGTAACTTTGGAATGTCCCGACGTTTCGGCAAGGGTTGTTGCCTTCTTCAGGGGAACTTTATTACACATAAAAATACAAGATATAGTTATATGCACAATAAATAACAATAGTGAGAAACTTACATTTCAAAACAAAATTTAATTTTTTTTTTATAATATAACATTAATATAATTTAAAGTTTTTGAATTAAATTTCATCCAAAAATACAGTTCACGGTCGAAAAAGAACACATCTGTACAATAGCGTTCTTGGATGTCAAAATTCTACGAGAAAACAATCATCTC
Source organism: Platycheirus rosarum (assembly GCA_963971375.1). NCBI lineage: Eukaryota > Metazoa > Arthropoda > Insecta > Diptera > Syrphidae > Platycheirus > Platycheirus rosarum. The sequence continues at coordinate 121,182,124 of OZ020509.1, read as the reverse complement.
TCATTTGATTGGTTTCAAAAACATCTTCAGGAAGACTCATTAACTTTCGTTCAAACCATGCCAAGCATATTATAATGAATACGGCCTCTAACCTTGTGAACAAAGTTTTCACGTTGAGTGATGAAAAGTTTCACTGTGCAAATGAGAAAAGAATCACAAGAATATTGAGTGGCAACGGGCTACCCTACTGCGGTTATTCGCAGTTTGATTTTAAAACACAAATACAAAACACCGACACAGGGGAATGTCTTAAACACAAATGGGTTTTTTAACAGCGTCGTTTATGTTCCAAGTCTGACTGACAACTTTAAGAAAATTGTCGCCAAATACGATCAAGATGTTCGGTTGGCCTTCAAATCCAACCAAACACTTGGACATCTGTTTACAAAGTTGAAAGTCAAACCGGAGAAGGATAAAAGCACTGATGTTCTTTATAAAATCAACTGCAAAGGAAAAGCGGACGAGCCCTGTAACTTATGTTACATTGGAACCACCAAACAATTCTTGCGCCAACGTTTGTCTAACCATAAATCAGACATCAACACTAACAACCCTGGTAAAACAGCCCTTGCTTCTCATTCCATTGAAAGTGGCCATCTTCCCGATTTTGAAGGAGTCCAAGTTCTCCAAACAGAAAAACATACCTCCAAGAGATACACCCTCGAGACTCTTCATATATTAAAAAACAAAAACAACATGAACCGAAAGCAAGATACACAGAGTATATCATCAGTATACGGTTCTCTTGTTTCTACATAAAAACAAAATATCTCTTTTTCTCTTTCGCTTTCAATCGAAGACTAAACTTCTTAAGTAGAAGTGTTTTTTTCATTTTTTTTTTTTAATTCAAAAACTTTAAATTATATTAATGTTATATTAAAAAAAAAAAAAAATTTTAATGTTGTTTTGAAATGTAAGTTTCTTACTATTGTTATTTATTGTGCATATAACTATATCTTGTATTTTTATGTGTAATAAAGTTCCCCTGAAGAAGGCAACAACCCTTGCCGAAACGTCGGGACATGCCAAAGTTACTGTTTTTGTTTCTTTGCTAAATTTAATGTGACCAAAAAAGCCGAAGGAAGATTCGAAATTCCACCTAATCATATCTAAAAAATTGGTCAATACACACATTTTAATTATATATATTATGTACGTACAGCTATTTGAAGCATAAAAATGGTTAAACATTTTATTATATGTTGTTCTATGTCTTAAAGATTATAGAAATCGCTAATGGATTAAAAAACTGACCATAGCTTAGTAAGATTTTGATATACATAAGTTAAACGCTTCATTTGTTCAACAAAATTTATTTTAAATGTCAAATCAGAGTAAAAATTGAAATTAGACCAGTCTTAGACACATTAGTTCCCAGGACTGTTCCGTGAACTTAGGACCGGTACCAGTGGTGTGAAAAAATGCTCAGGTACTAACTTTTCGGTAGGACGTGGTACCAGGGCTAGAATCTGGTCTAGCTAGACTGACTACTAGGCTGCCTTAGTACTCTTGTGAAGAAATCGGGCGTTATAATGTTAAGTAATTTTGGCTTAGTGACTTATACGTCCAACCGTGAGTTTTAAGTGAGAAAATAGTCACCTAATTTTCGTTCTACTGCGCCGAAAAAAATCTTTCCTATATTTCTAGTTCTTCCAACGAAGAGGTCTAATTTCAATTTTTACTCTGATTTGACATTTAAAATAAATTTTGTTGAACAAATGAAGCGTTTTTTCTTTACTTTTTTTTTATGACAAAAGAGGATTTCCATGAAAAATGTTGTGTGAATAATTTCAAGAATAATGTTCGATAATTTTATTAGAATAGGATTTCTCAGTTGCAACTTGCAATTTTGCAGTGGTCGAGTGAACATCGCGTGCTCGCCATAAGTTCTAATTGTCATGTTGTATTTCATCATCAACTGTCCTTCATTTGTTAGGTAATTAAAAAATTGTTTTTTACAACAGAAAATAAAAAAAAATAAAAATTTGCCTAAAAAGAAATGACATTACGTTGTCGAATAAATTCGAAAAGCCGACGATGTTGCTGTTCTTCTTCATCGTTGTCAAAGCTATCGAAATCCTGAAACAAATTGTCCCCATTGAAAACTTAATCTACATATCTATATAATAAAACTTAATCTACAAATTGAAACAACAAAAAAATAAACAACCAACAACAACAAAATTTACTAAAAACGCACTAAATACCAAACTTCAGCCAAAAATATTGTAATTTGCAAATGATTGGGTTACTAACGATGCTAGACTGCTAGGAGCCAAAGCCTAGTGACTTGTACTCTAAACCATTCCTGTGTGTGTGTTGTTAATCTGCAAGAATGGATGGGACCTACAGTTTACCGCCGAGTTTGAACGGCTACATGAGATGACAAATTTTTACTCTTGGAGGTTTTGTCAGTTCCCCGCAAGAGGCAGTACAACGAATAAGAAGGTGGCTATGAGCTGGATTCGAACCCAGGTTCATTCGCTTAGCAGTCCGACACACTAACCACTAAGCCACGTGGATTACTAGGTTCTAACTAATACCGAGTCCTAACTAATACTAGGTCTTAATTTGACAGGACTAGAGCTCAGAACTTCTGTGAAGAAATCACTTGGTACTGATTTGAGTACTAAAAAACTGGTATAATTGGCCGGATACTAGCTGATTTTGAGGAGCTAGCTAGGACCGAGTTCTAACTATTACTCGGTACTAAACAAGGAATCTACGACTTTTGGAGTAAAACGAGGATGTATTTATATATTTTATTATTTATTTAGATATATTTTAGATTACCCTTTCAATCAGTCCGTTTCCAAGAGGGAAGCGAGATCAGTAAGCCCAAATGAACAATGTCAATCACTGGAAGTGTATGGTGTATTGATCGGTCTGAAGATGAAAGCCAGAACGAGAAGATATCGCGTTATTATTGTCCAGGAAATGGTAAACAACTTTATTAACATCGTTTTCTCAAGAAAACTTTTGTTTGTGGCGCTATAAAGATGCGAAAGTGATGATGATCTCGTAGAAAACCAATCGATCGGTTAAAAATAAATAAATCTTAGAATTAAACTTCTATCTAGAAAAAGCTGTACCGCAGTTGATATTATTTAATTGCACAATGAGAAGGTCACCGGACATTCTATGATCAAACAGGAGTCACATTGGATGACCAGAAATGAGGAAGAAATATAAACAAATTCGAAATAAATGCAACTTCGTTAAACAGAGAACTAATGTGTACATGACCAGAACTTAATGCAACAAATGTTGCAATGTCTCAAAGACAATACAAACTTCTGATCATTTGAAGAAAATTAAAAATCCTTGTCATCGTCAGTTCCTGCTCTCATCTTCAATGATAATGCGAAAACATGCTCTTTTCGCAGCTTTTAGTTCATGCTAGTTCAAAGTTGCCAGACAGCAATATTGTCCCTCCTTTACTTAAGAAGGTAAACCACAGTTGCAAGAGCCCTTCGATATTAAAGCTGAATGGAAATAGACATTTTTTGAACATCGACGGAATGCCAGTAAAAGCTCATTTGAAGAATCCCGTCACAGTACGGTTTTTACGTTCTCATTTAGATCTACAAAAATCGAAATCAAAGTTCATCGACACTCCCTTTCTCTCCTAATTTCCCCATCGCTCGGGCTGTGTTTATCGTTGTGGTTTTCTTGACCTGAGTCACCGACATATGCATAATCATACTATCCACACTTAAAGAGCAAGTACGTGCGACTCAGTCGTGCTCATTTTTGTCAAAGTACTGGGAATTTTTTAAAATTAAATTTTTTTGTTAGTTTTTTGATTTTTATCTTTCATTATTGAAAAAAAAGCAAGTAGTTTATTTATACACACTAAAATAGTTCTATTTTAAAGCATTGCACTAATTTAAAGTTGGCAAGTGCGTTCAACCCTATCGTGCATTTTATTTTCATTTATAAGTTGAAAAAGATGTGCCTCTTATGTATGACGTACTTGATATATGTGTTATTTATTTTTATTGATTATATGTTGGGTAAAATGTTCTTTATTTAGAGTGGGTGTATTGCTTGAAGAGGACTCCTTATAGATCTTAACGTGTAAAAGCATTATCAACTATCTGTAGCTGTAATCTCTGACTGTCATATAGTATATGTATGTCACGAAGAAAACAGCTCTGTGCCTGTATTTCTTTCAAGACCTAGATTAGTTATATGGCAGATTTTTGCTTCAAAAACTGCAAAAACTTTTTATTGATGACTTGAGGTTTCTGAATATGCAGTGTCCGCAGGGGTTCAAAACAAATCGAAGATTTTTCAAATGTTTTGGAACTTAATTGTACTCCCTCACACACGGGGTCAACAATTCTTCATAAGACTTTCCTCGCCAACACGGTTAAGAGATCAGAGTGCCATTAACTAAGCACCCAAGTCCAAAACCGTAGTCTTGTTTAACAGCAGCTTGGTTTTCATGGTAAGGTTTCTGGATTTGAAGATCCTCGACAGACTTCAGTAGTTTCTAGTGGATTTTAGCAGTCGCCCTCGTATTTCTTCCTCCATAATATTATCTGCTGCTACTTTTGACTCAAGGTAGTTGAAGGATTGCATTACTTAACATTTATGCTACGCAGACGTAACCACCATGTAATTGGTGTCTCTTCATTAATATGCAGCCCCAGGTTTTGTGCCTCCTGCTAGATCTGGATGAAGAAGGAGTCTTATTGACTATCGATTCTTGCAGGCTCTACTTTGTGATATCTCACTTCTTATGTATGGGCCGATTAATCGCCTTTGTATCTCCTCAATACTTGATGGCTGTAGCATGATGTCTTCCTCTTGAAATGATGGAGTTTCCATTTCTTCCGTGAGCTGACCGTTTGGCAATTCATTAAAGTACACTTCCCATCGCTCCAGAATGCCTTCAGGATCGTTGATCAGATTTCCCTTTCCGTCCTTCCAATATGTAAATCGTGGTGTATATTGCGACATGTTATGACAGATTCGGCTGGAACACATTTTCAAATTAACGCATTTTCATATTTACATTGTTATATTATGGTTGGTACATGTTTCAACAAAGATATCAGGATGTTTCTCTAATATTGAAGTCTAATGTAATGTATAGTTTCGGATACTTAATTTCCGTTTGTACAAAAGTTCTATTATAAACACAGCAGGATCTTGCTGTACCTTTATATATGTCAATCTGTTGAACCCACCCTTCCACTTTAATTCAATGTTTTTCTTCTTTTTTATTTCAGAACAATAACAATCCAAGATGTCAGCCAAAACAAGTTCTGTACAGCAGCAGGCTCGACGCGCTCCTCTATCTCTAGGTACATCGGTAAAGCCAGTGAAGCCAAATGACAATATTAAGAATGACAATAACAAAAAAGACACCGCCAACAACCAAAAGACTGAAAACTTGAAAAAAGACTCCCAGCCAGAAAGAAAATTTCCTGCTGACAAAAAACATCTTTTGACTGAATCAAAAAGAACTTCTTCCACCTCATCTTCTGATTCCAAGAAAAGCGAGGACAAAAAAAGCCAAAACGGTGTCAATGGTAATAGCAATAAGGAAAAAAATGGTACAACCGAATCTGTTAATAAATCTAAGCCCGAACCATCATCTAACGGTAGTGCTTCAAAGAAAGATACACAAAAACCCATCGAAAAGAAAAAAGAGCCTGTGGTAGCAGAAGTTGCAACAACCAAACATGAAACCAAGGATAAAGCTACCGAAAAGACTAAAATAAACAAAAGCGAAGATAATAAGAATAAGCCAGCCGAGAAGAACAAAGAAAAGCCAGCAATTGTAGCAACTACACCTAAGTTGGACCAAGAAAAGACTAAAGCACAAAAAGAAGATGTTAAGGTGGCTGTTGAAGAGAAAATCAACAATGAGCCGATTGATGAAGAACAAAAAACTGCAGAAAACACCCAGGAAACACCAGGACAAGAAGTAATAACATTAGACATGGATACTTCAGAGCTTTCGCCGTCGGAAATCAACAAAAACACCGAAGACACATCCGCTTTGAAAACAACCCCAATGAAAGAAAAAACAACCGAAGAGACACCACAAGTTATAAACGTGTTACCGGAAGAGCGAGTAGAAGATGACGTGGAAATGATGGAACCTTTGAAAGTAAATGAAGACGAAAAATCACCCCCAAAAGTTTTTGCCATTTCCACTCCGGCCAAAAATGTCAGTCCCAAGGAATCCTTCAGCCTCTTTGAAGGTTCATCGAAATTCTCGCCTAAATCGGAAGTCAAAACTCCGAGAACAACCTCGACACATACTCCGGACCGAAAATCTTGTCCGAGAACATTTTCTGCTATATCGGGTCGTCGCAGCATCCGTCCCATCGGAGATTACACCTTCAGCGGAAATTTCCAAATTCGGGAATCTTATCGAAAGATTAACACCGAGTTGGACTTCACTAGCTCCAGTATGAATGTAACAGTGGGATCGGAAGTGCCAAACAACGATTCCTTTTCATTTTTCTCTCGATCACGTAAACGAGACCGATCATCGCCGAGTCTCCAATATACAACAGAAATACAAGCTGATATCAGTCCCAAAAGTCCCAAGCGTCCGAAAATCGATAGTGGCATGTCTGGTTTCCTTAGCGCAATGACTAGTCCAATAACAATGCTACGAGCTCGTCTCGCCCGAGCTACAGTGCAATCGACGCCCAAAAAACAAATTGTCAAGGAGATCGATCAGGAGATAGTCGATAATGTTTCAGCTATTGTTGTTGATGAAGAGCTAACTGCCACCGAAGAGCAGATATTCAATCCCGACAGTACAGTTGCAGACACTAGTGAACAGTGCGAGGACCAAGTTGAACCCGAAATAGAGGAAAACGATGACATCAAAATCAAAGAGACCATAACTACAACGGATTCCCAAGCTAAGAAGAGATGCAGCATTATGTAAAGCTACTTAGGATCTCACATTATTTTTTTTATTATTAGTTTAAACATAATAATATTATTGTAGAAAAAAAACAGGACATATCGAACCAGATCGATATAAACAATTTTTTCTAGCAATGTCATTACAAGTTTTAATGTTTAAGTGTTTGTTTGTCTAAATTTGGAAAATTCTTAATTTTTAGTAAATCATAACAAAATCGTCAATTAGTCTATTCTTAAATTCATCGTAGTTTTGTTGTTTAAAAACAACTTCTGTCTAGTTTTGCGTGCACAATAATCTAAACATGGCGCCAAAAAAAAATTAACAAAAGAGTTTTATATTCAATTCAATTTGCCGACAGACAATGATAGTATGATTTATAAACTTAACATGTATATTTGTGTTTTAAGTGTAATATATTTTTTTTTACGAAAAGTAAAGTTTTGAGTTTTACATATCAATTCTGGAAACTTTTTGGATCTAGGTCTCATGTATTGACAGCATTTTTGGAAAAAACTGAAACATAATATTGACATCAACTGGGAAGTTTCAGAGAACAAACTATTTAAAGCAGAAGGTGAAGTATTCAGTCAGTTCTGAGGTTTTCAAATAAATATTTGCTGTGCGCAAACGACTCAGCATAACCTTTTTATTGAATGAATGATGACTTGTGTAGATTTAGAGAAAAATAATACGTTTCTATGAAATATTGTTGAGGGAGACATTTGTTTAAATGCGAGAGCTTATTCTTCCTGTACAGGCCTACCTCCATTCTGCAGAGTCCCGATTGTAAAAGATGACTAGAACAATAGACATAAGGTCAACAAGGTGAACCCCGCAAGTTTGATCGAAAAAAAATACTTCTGAATCAGGGATAATAATGTGCTTATTTCACTGATTCGCTTTACTGATCCGCGTATGGAGTTCTCTCAGTAGTATCCCAGCCAAGTTTGACGGAGCAGCGAGGGACCTTCGACACCATTAATGTGATAGGAAGAAACAAGCGGGCAGTAACCGGTGCTTTCAACTTCATGCAGTCAACATTAACCAGAATGGGGCTCGTTATAAACAAACAAGGACAAAATGTATTATTTGCTTTCATGAACAAAAGTCCAATCCCACCACCGACTTGGTCAAAACGTGACGATTGATAGGTAGTCAGTGAATTTGTCTACCTGGGCTCTGCTGTATACAAGTGCAACAACATCAGCGCAGAAATTAAGCGTAGAATCACTCATGTCAATCGCTGATACTTTTGGCCGAGTAAGCAATTGAGGAATAAATCCCTATTTTGAGGAAACTAGGAGACTATACAAAACACTTATCATCCTTGTCCTGCTTTATGGTGCCTTTGTATGGACCCTTTCCCATTCGGATGAAAGCTCCCTTGGGGTTATTCGAAAGAAAATTACTAAGTGCGATGTATTGTCCTGTTTACGATCCGTTTACAAACGAGTTGCGAAGAAGATACAAAAACGAGTTATTAGTGCTGTACTCGGCATAAGCCGAGCAAACGAATCTATCCAGCGCCTAATATGGCTCGCAATGTCTTCGACGCCGTACCTGGGGAAGTCAGAAGCCAAGATAGACCTCATCTCCGATTCAGCGACCTGCGACTGTTAAGAGTAAGAAACTGGAGGAGACAGGCTGAGGATAGAGATCGAACCAGCTGGGGGCATATTGAACCAGGCTCAGGAGCACCACGCTATGTATCGCCAGGAAAAGTAAGGTAATTTACAATTGGAACAAAGCGAAAACGACCTTGAAACTCCAATCGAGCTATTTGGGCAGCGGCAATCGGAAACATGAACTATCGGGGAGCCTGAGGTTTAAACTAAAAGCTTATCCCGCCTTTAAGGAATAACGATATCATTTTGGTGCACGCGCTTGGATGTAATGCCCAAACTTCGGAAGAACGTTTTCTTAAGCCGCCTTTTGAAAGCTGCATCCGAAGCATTTCTATTTGAATAATTTATCGTTCAAGACATAACCATACCTTTGCTGATCATCATAGTTCAGTATCATTGGCTTAGTGTCAACAAAATCTTGATGCTATACAGTTATATCCAAACGCAATGGTTCGTATTGTTACTAATTGCCAAACGGGTGACAGGAAGAATGAAATCGACACAGAGATGTTGCCAAGGCAGTCCTTCGTAATTTTCGGGCACTTGCACCTCTCAAAATCTTTGGCGATCATGTTCATTGATTACATTGGGTCAGAACATGAACAGTCATTGGTCTTCGAAATCCGCAAGAAAATGTGCTTGAAATTCTGCAATGCAAATGAATCCATCATAGTGGACCGATTTAAATCATGCCCTTCATGGTGTAACTTTCAGCAAGACTTATGCAGTGGTACTGGTACATTATTCGAATACATTCTGACAGAACTAAAATGTCATCGAATATGGACTAGAAGGAACTAAAAAGTTACTTTCTTTCCAAACAATTGCTATAACCTTCAGTTAGAAAGCCGTAAATTAGATTTATGCCGTAACTACTAGTTCCATCAACATAGAATTGTATAGGAAGTGGAAAATACAAGGCCTACAAAAAAGTTGCATAGGCTCCAATAGAAATATATTCCTTCGATGTCGGTCTGTAGGAATTTCAAATTATAGATTCCCATTAGAAATGAAGCTGGAAATGTTTAACTGCGAATATAATGAGGCAGGTTTGTCCCGAACTGTAGCTTCCCCTAAGTATAATGGGGCAGTGTTACTATTGGAAAGGTCGTCAATATGAATATTCACTTAAAATTAGTATTATTTATATAAAGCACTTCAGGGCTGGATTGCAAACATTAGGGATGTGGGGACAGGAAGACATAAAAAAGATTTCGATGCACATTAGTTTTGAAATTCTGGTAAAAAAAACACATCCAGACAAAGCATTGCACATTCATGCAGTGCGCCTAAGGAAAGATTTTCTGCACTTAACATTAAGCTCGAAGTTAGGCTCAAGGGCACATTTATGGGTATTCTTAGCAGTGAAAATTGTACAATGTAACACAGGCAAAGAATACATCAGTTTTCTTTTAAATAAAAATCCATGTTTCCACATTTCAAAAAATTCGAACTGCATCATCTAATGATAACTAACATAGCTGAAATATATATGCATATCGAATTACGCTCACATAAAATTTCATAAAATTCCTTCAAGCGGTTCACGAGTTTGTAAGTTAAAGATTTAAATTTTTGGCAATGAACTGATGCTGGTATTTTAAAACGTGACGTTGGTCATAGATCATCACCGACACGCAGTTGATGGCCATCTACCTAACTAACTGCACACTGCTTTAGCTATCCGCTACTATGCGGTTGTGTCTTTTAGTACAACACCTTTCATAATAAGCTTGCAAAATTAAGGTTGTTTTGATTTAAAAGATTGTCAGAATCAACACTTTAGAGCTTCCCAATACTTCACTTTCTATTTAAATAAATACGAACTCGTTTATTCAACTAAATGTTAAATTTTATTTTATTTGGTCTAAATTTAGAAAAAATGTTTACATAAAACAAAATAAAAATATAGAAAAACATCAACACTACTATAGTCTAAAAAAGAGGAAAAACAAAACAATTTGGCAAATAATTTAAATCACTATTTTTTTAAAAACTGCATTTAGTATATCAATGCTCGTATGTATATGTATATTATATTTTGAATATTATGTCTTATGAATTATTCAAATTAATGATTTTCAAATATTCAATTAAATACTGTCCCAAATGTTCACTTATATAAAAAGAACAGCTATTTTGCAGGGAATCCTTTTTCACAACATCATCAAATGATTCTGTTGTCACACTCATTCCAATATGATGGCTCGAAGTTTGTAGGAATGACATTATTCGCTGGTTTGTATATGAAGAGCCCTACGAATAGAAAACTGTTTAAAGAACGCTATATATAGCAACTTTAAACTTACCTCTTCAAATTCGCTTTGTTGTTTTTTGACACGAACATTAAGCAGTGTGTTGTCATTGGCATCGGTTGAAATCTCCAGCCTTTGTGATGGATTTATGAGTGTAAACTTGTTACTCTGGTTTTCGAAAAGAGCCAGTATGGTTGATGTAAGGAACACAGATCCAGGCCGAAGTTTTCCATCGACGACTAAAGTAACTTCGTTGTAAAACAATATTTGATCCTTCTCAAGCACAGTCGTAAGAATACTTAAAAGCAGGTTCCAAAGCTTTTGCTCGGAAATCTGGGCTGCAATGTTTCGAGGGACGGATGGCGACCTTTGGTGAGGCATTGTGTTAAAGCCGACTGTATGCAAAACACCCTGTCCTGTTAGGGCTAGTAATTCAGCAGCTCCACTGATTGGTTTTGTGAAAGCACCAACAATTCCTTTACCCATCCCGGTCACAACCTCTGCAGTAGATCGGGCTTCTAGTGTGTGCCTAGCGATACCTCCCACAGCTCCTAGAATACTTATTCCAAGGCCTGTCATACCCTGGGTAAAACCTTCTGTGAATCCTTGCGGTCGACATCTTCTCAATGCTTCTGTCCGTTGAATGTGCTCTGGATCTAGAGTAAGACGGTCCAGATTTCTCGACACCGAAGCAGCCAGCTTGCTGACTGAGTTTACAGTGCCAGCTGTTACGTTTCGCAGAAGTGAAGCAGATCCTTGTGTGATACCAACAACAAATCCCCATGGGCCTCTCAAAAGCCCTTGAACTGGCATTGAGACAAAATCCTTCAAACCCGAGGAGAATGATCGCGCTAAACCACTCGGACTGCCAAGCATCTCCAGAGATCCTACAACCCAACCAGCCCCGAAAAGTGCTCCAGAAAGGTAATGCATTCCAAGTGTGTGTCCAAAACGAAGTGGTAGCGTAAGGATGTCGTACCGCTCATAGGCAGAAAACTGCAGTGGGCTATGATCGAGAGCTATGTACAAACGAACGCAAGTGTGCACTGATAACAACACGTTCATCGATTCAATTCGGAAATATTGCATTTTCATCGGTTCCGATATGTACAAAGCCTTAGCCACAATGTCCTTGGGGACCAAAAACTCTCCTTCTCCTAAATGAACGTAGAAGTTTGACGAACTCGAATTACAAATTAAATTTCCTGGAGCACATTCGACCAAATAATCCAACACTTCATTCAAATAAGTATCCTCGATGTAAGCCCGGATCGGACTAAAGCGACAAGCCACAGAAGACACTCTCAGTTCATCATCATAAAAAATAGCTGTTATTTCTGCCATTGGAATGCGACGATCTTCTTCGTTGCATCTTTTCATAAAATACACCGATGGTGAGTTTGTTGAACGTTTGTATAGTTCCTGCGAGCAAAGGATCACAGGGAAATCGTAATTGCCCGATGAGAATAGCTGATTGTCAATTTGAAGGTTAGTTAATTGCACATTGAGGGTTCTTTTACTGTTGTTATATGAAAGTAAGAAGTCGTCGATGTACAGAGCAAATATTTCCTTTTTCAGATAATCAACACTTTTGCATTCAACGAAAACCTTTACGTTGATTTCGTTGATGGAAAATAAGATTTTCAGCGGAGCATTAGGCAGCGACGATGGATCACACGACTGGTGAATGCATTGTGATGACATGGTGGGTTTGACTCGTTGTAATGGGTCGTCGTTTATTAGGGCGTCGATATTTTGTGCGGTGGGTCTTGTGTTCTCGGGGGAATCATTTGATTGTGGCGTTAGAAGGCGAGAACGCAAGTCTTTTACAGAAAACTCCAATTGCTGGAATGAAGCAACAAAATTATATATCAAAATTAGTTTGACTACCCTTATATAAAAGACAAGTAGAAGGTATCGATGAATACTAAGGTGGGAGACAAGAAAATGAGCCAGACAAAGCATTCCACATTCGTGTGGTTAGTCTTAGCAAAGCATTACTGCCGAACAAAATATGGGTGAGTAAAGGTAAACGGTAAAATATTGTGCTGATTAAAAAAACTGCCAAATTAGTTCAACATCAAAGGAAGAAAAGGACCATCCCTAGAACTGAGACGACAAGCCATGATGTTCAATATCATTCTTATGATTCAACAGATTATTCAAACATAGAATAACTTGTCAATCGGGTAACTAACCCAGAGCGGATGGACATCAATGCTCGGACCGGTGAGGTTTTCGAATCCACCTTAAAGTTTGTAAATTCGTTAAGGACTTTGGTAATCTTGTTTCGGGAAAGATCAAGGAGAAGATAGACTTTAAAATGGTTTTCTTACTTTACCTGTGCAATATAGAATATTGAAACTCTTATAATTCGGTGTTTATCACAGACACTTATCTTGACGTCGCCATGGGCGGGTATATGAAGGAACTTTTCCCATGATGCATTTGTTTTAATTGACTTCGACCATTTTATAGTCTTCTTATTAATGTTTTCTAAAACAAAAGTCATTTAATTACTGGGCGGTCTCGGAAAAAACAAACTCAACTCACCATTGTACAAAGCTAAACTTAAATTGCACACAGAAGACTCAACATCTGGGAAATTGGAATACGACGTTGGAGGCGTGTAATACATGCGACTGTGAGGTTTTGATATTTGATACCATTCGAAGTGTTTACCATCGTATTCAGGTGTGGTAGTTGATACTTTACTGTTTTCGACACTTGTTGTTTGTCCGACTATCAGAGGCAAATCAGTCTGATTGTTGAGTAAGATCATCGGAGAGGTGTCTTCGAAAATACTTAAAAAGAATTGACCATTTTTGTCCAGGAGAGACGCTGTTAAAGAAACCTTAAAAAAGAAAAAAAAATTGAAAAATGATAATTCGAATTTTTTTTATAACGCACCGATGACTCATTTTGTTGTACACTGAAGCACTTTCTATTGAACGGATGCATCAAAGCTATCGGAATGGATATGTCAGATATTTTCTCCGTCTTGATGCAGGCAAAGAAAACAAATGCAGAATCAGTCGACCTTGTTGATTTGTTCACGTTCAAATCATTGAAACTGTCCAGAGACATTCCGATACTAAAAAGATTGAATATGATCGGAAGTGGTCTAATATTCTAGAAATTCGGTTCTTTTACCTATAATCTGGTGTAGTCCCGATGGGCACAGATACTCCTCCTCTATGCGCCAATTCTTCGATATTTGCCCGACTAATTGTCTCTTTGTGATCCAAGCAGAATGACAACACTTCAAGTGGTTGCTTCATCATGTTTGCTATTACATACTTTGGCTTCAAAACAAAGATGTTTCTTTCGTTTTCCGTGCAAAAAGTCAAATAGAACTTAAAGACTTCTCCACCCCTCAATAGAACAATATCCAATGAGTCATTTTCGTTTAGACGATAGCATTTTCTCTTCGAAGTGTCTGCACCTTTTTCGAAGAGAATTGGCAAGGAACCCAACCATGACGGACCATTTGGAATCGATACAGTAAATTCCGATTTCATTAGTGGTAACATTGCGATAGCATTTGATGCAATTTCTATTGATTCTTTAGATTCTGAACTTCGGACTGAAATTCTTTGTCCTGTAGAGTTTATAAATGTACCCCAAGGTGCTACCTCTAGGCTGAGGGTGCACGAAAATTCCCTGCTCGGGGAACATTTGTAAAGAGGAGACGTAGTCTTGCTGTCCATGCAGGTTCTTCGTATTCGAAGTTCTTCCTCATCGTTTATGGGCCATTTTGTCGTCATAGGCTTGCTAAGTTCAGAAAGGGATTTCTCAACGGTCCATATTTTCTCATCATACCAAAAGAATTTATTCCAATCGATAGCTTTAAGTGTGAGATTGAAATCAGGAGCCGATTTAAAACTGAAATAAATCTTTATTTACCAAACCGAAAGAGGCTTATCTATTATTTTGCTTACTCATCGATGAACGATATCTTGTGATCTGTCTGATGCGTCGCTGGTACACTCAATGCATAGCTTCTACCTTCAGGCGAAAGTTTAAATTGAGTGTTTGTGGTGCTCTCCATACCAGTCATTTGACATGTCATCATGGAACGTATTTCAAAAATTGGCCATATACAGATGAGAATTTTTTCTGGATGATATGTGTCTGTGCATAGTTGTGGAATCGATTCGCGAACAATTCGAATCCAATAACTAATATATTTAGCAGGACCACTCACAGGAACTGGTGAATGTCAAAATTTTAAAAGCTAAGAATTATGGAAAAAAAACTTGTATTCATTTAACTTACCTTTCACAAGCCAAGGATAGCTTTTGTTTGATTTAAGTGGAATGTTTCCGGTTTGACCTTTACTTTGTTCGCCTTCCATTTTTAATCTGTGAGAGAAAACATATTCTTGTAACAGTTTAATTTGGGAACAATAATATAAATCCGAAGGGGGTAAAAACGTTTCAACCTTTAGGGACGCCGAAGAAGAGGATCACCGAGGCTAAGTTGGCACACGCAAGCGGAAGAGGATCTCCATCAACTTCGCGTGCGAGACTAGAGGCAGGCACTGAGCTGGCAGCAGAAGCTTTTTTTGGTTTTTCACCGCCACCTAAGGTATGCAAGTAAGGTAAGGTTTCAGTTGGGCTTTATTCCAATATTATACACCTAGCTAAATTACTTTGGGTATCTCTATATTAGTTAAATGAGAAACAGAAGCCGTCCTGGGCCCTGCAAAGATAGGGATGGAAACACCGTAGTAGATACACAATCGACGTTAACCATCTGGAAAGACTACTTTAACCAGTTGTTGAATGGCGATATCAAAGTAGACATAGCTAGACTAAAAATTACCAGAGCACCTGGTGCCGATGGACTACAACCGGAACATTTTAGACACACCGGAGATGACCTGGTCAGATGGTTACACCAACTCATCTGCAAAATGTACTCCTAGAAAAATATGCCCGATGATTAGACACACTGTACTATCTGCCCGATCCACAAAAAAGGAGATCGACTACTCTGCACCAACTGTAGAGAACATTTTCACATTCCGCCAGATCCTGGGGAAAACTGAAGAATTTAACATCGAAACCCACGGTTCATAGATTTCATGATTGATCTTATCAGGATGCCGATGAAGAAAGCTGGCTGCTACGTCAAAATTGGTAGGGATAATACTAATACCTTCGACGCCACCAAAGGTTTACGATGATGACGCACTGTCATGCAGCTGTTTCAAGATTTTACTTGAGAAGATACTACGCTACACCCAAGCCAGCACATCAAGCGCTATCTTTAATAAATTAACGCAGCTACCTAGGTTTGCTGACGACATTGATGTGGTAGGAAGAACCAAGCGGGCAGTAATAGGTGCTTTCAATTCCATGGAGTCAGCTGCAAGCAGAATGGGACTGATTATAAGCGAGGACAAAACAGAATATATGCTTTCATAAAAAAAGTCCAATCCCACCACCCGCATGAACTGGAATATTGATACCGAGTTATCAGCTGTGACATAAATCCAACAATCATTCAGTTTTCTCCAAATCAGCAAAGCACCGGGTCTGGGTTACAAGCCAGCTGAGCACCGTTACAACGTCTTCTTTTTAATTATTAAGATCAATACAAGTAATTAGAAAATTGTAAGGACGGTGTGGCTTTATGACTTGAGGAAGTCGCTCCTTGGGATAGGGTATTCCTTCTTACAAAAGTGACCTTTAAAATGTTTAAACACCAGCATTAGAAAAAAAGGTAAGATATAATAGGAGATGCCAATGCACATGGTTTTGAAGTTTGTACATCAAAATGGAGGAGAAAAAAGAGCACGACTAAGCATTTCACATTCGTGCGGTGTGACAAAAGAAAGATTTTCTCTACAAAGTTGGTTAACTAATGGGCATTCCTAGTAGCGCGAGTATCACGGTGGAGTTTTTTTCAGGTGAAGATAGCAAGTGTGTATTTTATTTAAGCATTGTTTGTAAAAATTATGACAAAACGATAACGGACTCAAGTGGAATTGTATCACAGCTTTGATTTTTAGGTAAAATAATTGTTGGATCTTCGAAATAAACTCAATTTTTTTGGCGATATATACATATACCGAAAACTGCGAATTAGCACGTTTTCTCAATGACAGTGGCATTTATGGAATGTGGTATGGGAGTTAGGTTTAAAGACAAAAGACAGCATTGAATGATTATAGGGATTATTCCTCATGTCAACGCATTTACATCAGAATTAGAACTTACACTTATACATCAATTACTAAATATTAAGTCTAAAAACATTTACAACTTACCTAATACATATATTGCTGTCAGTCATGACGGGTTGTATGAATGTCGCCCGATCTTTTTTGTCCAAACGAATTTCACTGTCCTCAGTCTTCTTATCGTCGCGATAAAACTCCAACAAAAACGCATCATTAACCATCGATATTAATTCAATTTGTCCCTTAATTAGAATATAATACTGTGTTGCCGAGAGTCTTCGAGTTCTAACAACCAAACATTTATCAGCAATTGGTACATGACTCACTATACTATCATCGGATGCCGGAAACTCAAGACTGATCCGAACGGAGTCGCTTGAAAGTTCAGTCTTGCCATCGAACAAGTAGAAAGTTAGCTCCTGATCGAAGCAATCACTATTAAATGAATATTTACAACATTCCTTCGGTTGTAGAAGAATCCGTTCGTCAGTGCAGCTTTGCCCGAATCTTAAGCTTGTATGCGTTCGATTTGCAACTATAAACTTACTTATTAGGAAAGTTTTGCGTTCGTCTTCTTCACGGAAGTAAGCTTCCCAATTTTGTTTGGCACAAATCAAATTGTGTAATATTGATGGACCCAAATTCAGACTGAGCTTGTCAGCTACAATACTGCTTTCAATGGCACCATTTATTCGAAAGTATGCACTCAAATCGGTTGGCTCGATCATGGATATAAGGTTAAGGTAGCCGTGATCCAAGCATTTGATTCCGATTGTCAATTCGGAATGTATTGAGTAGTTATTGAGCGTATGGAACGATGCATGTATACTGGTCTTTTCGAAACACAAACGAGCAAATGTCTGGTTGATGGGTTTGGTGTTTTCGGAAATTTTGAATTTTTTTAAATATACCGGCAGTTCAGAGTCGAGGCTTTGATGATTTTGAAGATTGATTTGAATTTCATTTAGATTGAGGAGTATTTGAAATTTAGGGATTGAACTAGGTTGGAATATTGTGTCGATACGCATGCAGCCGACCAAGACTTTTGGGTGCAGTATGAAGTCGGATTCTTTTCGGGCTGAATTTAGGATTTCATCGATGCCAATGCTGACAATCTGTAAATTGAAATATGGAAATGATTATAAATTGAATAACTAATAAGAATTAGTAACCATACAACTTTATGTACATAATAATAAGGCTAAAAGAAATTGTATTTTAATTAATCAATTAATCAAACTAAGTTAGGTGAAAGCGGCTTACCACTGTGTAACCCATGATTCTACGCATAGGCGCATCACTCTAATGTCTATGCAAAGTTTAGCAGTTAAGAGCTCTTATCTTAGCTTAATCGAGTTTGTAGGGATTTGGAGCCACCAAACCAATCACAAAAAACAAAGATGTCTGAAATAAAAACACGGGGTTCCGGAAATCAAGGTACGGGCAGTCACAGTAAAAATGCCCCACTTGAGTCACCGAAGAGTTCAGATCAAAGTAAGTGTGCACTAGCCTTAAGTACCCTGCCCTGCATAAAAGCTTTGACTTCCTGCTTGAGGATGACTGACCCTCAAAAAATCAATTATTGTTTCCTGAAGATGGAAGCATCATAAGTGAAGAGCCTACCTCCCTGCAACGAGCATTTGATCTATGGCTTTTTTGTAGAGAAATGTACACCGAATTTGAGCAAAATAGACTGAATATCTATGGTGGCCATTTCCTAAACCAAACAGACCTCTTCTGGAGATTTATTTGTCGAATAGTTTTTTTCTCAATTGCGAAGTTTAAATATCTTTAATCTATGATTAATAACGAAGGATCTGTAGATGGCGATATCATGCATGCGTAGGGTGGAAAACTGCGTCTTTTGGGATCGAATAATGTCCCCTAAACTGAAAGTAAAGCTTTACTCAGCATTTGTTGGTCCAACGCTAGCTAGATTAGGTTGGGTGGGGTGATGAATTAGCAAGAGTTTCATCTCACGCGGGCGTCTAAGGATCCATTGCGGCCCCAGAAGATAGGTTAGACGAGGAGTGGGGAACCGTGAGGAATTTAGTGGATAATTAAACCATTTTGACTTAATAATAAATTTTAGGATTGTGGATTACCATTGTGGATTCCTATTGAGTTGTGTCGCGTAAGGATACCACCCAGGAGGACGGTTGAGGTCTGCCAAGCTTAAGAATGTATTCTGTGTAACTTTTTGAACACTGACAAGTGTTAAGTGTTGACCATCTATCGTTGAAGACGAATCTTTCGCGAATTATATTTTCTTATTTTACAGTGGCGCAAGTACTCAGGGTACAGCCTAGCTTGGTTCCATGGATGAACCGTTTTTTGCCTCGTCCATCAGCTATTTCAATACCATAAATGTGTCGGACTGCTAAGCGAATGAGCCTGTGTTGAAATCCAGCTCATAGTCACCTTTTTTCTGGGGTACTGCCTCTTGCGAGGAACTGACAAAACCTCCAAAGGTAAATTTTGTCTCAAAAAAGTGCATCTAATCTAGCCGTTCGGACTCGGCGGTAAACTATAGGTTCCATCCATTCTTGCAGATTAACAACACACACAGGAATGGTTGAGAGTATAAGTCACTAGGCCTAGGCTCCTTAAGGAGCTATCGCGCCAATAAATTTATGTAAATGTCAGTGACCGGGGACCCATTGATTGGATGGATCAATCAGTCTGGGCTTCGAGACGATTGAGGATATGGCCTTGATTGCCGCTTGGCTGTCAATATTTAATGTTAATATGGAGATAACAGTATAGAAGTTGCTTTGCAGCTTCGCTTACTGCAACCACTTCTGACTGGAAAACACTACTGAAGTTTTATTGATCTATATATTGGTATGTTTACTGAGAAGATACCAGACCCTATTCCTCCTTCCGTCTTAGAACCGCCTGTATAGACCGAGATATGATTTTCGTTTATGACTCGGTAGTAGGATAGTAGGAAAGTCTATTAGTGTCACCGTGTCACCGGTACAGTGAAGTCGGTTTGAGTTTCTAGGTCTATGTAGTTCTCTATGATTTTGTGACCATAATAATCCTTATTCAGGTTGTTATTGTGTTTTAATCTTAACGCACTTTAGGTCGCCAGCTCCTTTGTGAAAATCTCTCCAACGCTAGCATATGGTTCATAATGTTGGACAATCTACGCGTATGAGAGTAAATTGACGGCAGATTTTACAAAGCAGTTTTGTAACTTGAAGAAGGAGCAAGAAAATTCAAGGAAGCCTCCACAACAAAAATCCTATTTTGGACAAAATTATATATATCCGATTTAGTTGGTACTGCCATGTTAAAAGAAGGTGCCTTACAACCTAGCTAAAAAGGCAATAACATACCAAGTTGCAAAACTATCGCCAATAAAGCAGTCAAGTTGGAGAGTTGTAAGTTTAAGAGTTTTAAAAGGAGCAAAAGAGAAATTAGAGATTGAATCGCTGCTTGTCAGAAGAAATGAGGATATGAGAAGTTGATACCAGTCCAGATTGTCCACCCCGATTGCACTTACGTCCCTTCTTTCTAAGGTCATGGAAACACTTATTAATTATAAAATCAAGAAATATCTTGAGGAACGAAAGCTTCTAAATGACCGTCAGTATGGCTTCGTAGCAATAGGTCCACTGGTGATATGATGGTTTATCTCACTGAACAGTGGAACAAATGTCTACATCATTTCGGAAAAAGTGAGATTATGGCACTCGATATTTCTAAAGCATTTGATAGAGTCTGGCACCAGGCTCTTTTATCGAAAATGTGTTCTTCCGGTTCGATGTTTTTTTTCTTCGCTGGATTAGAAATTACCTTTCGGACCGTTCAACACAAGTTGTATTGAATGGGTTCAAATCTTCAAAATAAATGCTGATATGCCCCAGGGCTTGGTCCTTTCTCCGACTCTCTTTTTCATTTTTATAAATGATCTCCTGTCTGAAACTTCTAATCCATTAAACTGCTTCGCTGATGACAGTACAATCAGCTTTTCATATTCATTTTTTTTTGGATTCACAACTCCGGTCTTCGGATGTGGATCTTTAACGGCATCGTATGATAAGCCCATTAAATTCTGATCTTGATAGCATCACCAAATGGCGAATAAAAAATCGTGTAGAATTTAATGCGTCCAAAAGACAATGCTGTCTTCTGTCTCTAAAGCGAAATACACCCCCTTGCCATTATCCATAAGTGGTACTTACATTATGGAAGCTGATCATCTTGAAATTTTCGGTATGAGCATCACCAGTCACCTCTTGTGGAATGATCATATTTATGATGTTGTTAAAAATGCTGCAAGATGTTTGGGTTTCCTCCGAAGATGTAAGAAATTGTTTTCCCCTTTTTGATCTGGCAACAATCTACAAATCATACATCCGTCCAAGACTAGAATATAACTCCCATATCTGGGCGGGTGCTCCATAAACTCACTTGAGTCTTTTGGATGGTAATCAAAGAAAAGCTTTCAATTTGATTGGAGATGACATCATCATTATAATATTCACGTCACTTGAACATCGACGGAATATTTCATGTCACTTTCTTTTCTACCGGTATTTCTACATTCAATGTTCTAGAGAAATAGCCAGTTGCATTCCTCACCTTAAATAGTTTCACCGTAATACTCGCGCTTCCAGGAATGCCCATACATTTACCCTTGAGCCCAATTTCGGTCGTACAGTCAAGTACAGAGGTTCGTTCTTCAGACGGACAACTCGAATGTGGAATCTCTTGCCTAACTCTGTTTTCCCCTCCAATGTTCATCGGCAACTTCTATTAAACCCTCTCCTGCTTTCCTAAGCTCGCGCTGTGTCCACCGACATCCAAAGGGTAACCCAAATCCATTTAGCGTGTGCAAATTATAAAAAAAAAAATTTCCATCACCACGGTGTTTAAATAAGAACGCAGTCAGGCTTATACAACAAATCAAGAGATCTAAAAAGTGCCACTGCAAATAAGGACGAGAGGCTCGTATCACATGCTTCTTAAGAGGAAAAAGAATAAAAGTACACGGTCAACGATTTTGAGAGGGTATGCTAAGATAATAAGATACAAATTTTTACCAAGGTGAAAGAACCTGTCGAGGAAAACAAACCCATACAGAAGCTTGGAGAGGTTTTGGTTGAATACTCGTAGAGCGTAAGAGAGATAAACCTCTGTCCGCTGACCCTGACAGACAGAATTAACGACCGTCTACTAAGACGGTGACAGGCAAACTTCCCGCTCTTGACGAATCTGAAGTGAAGATATTAATATTTAAATTTAAAGACAATTCCCGTTATGTTTCCTGAGAGTGTGTACATTTTTTTGAGGAATTAAACCTCAGCATTGTTTACCGATCAAAAAGAAAAGGGATCATTGAAAATTCTTCAACTAGAAGGATAAGTGTCTGTCAACGCAGTTTTAAGACAGCAACATTAACTATTCACAATACGGTATACGGAATTTCGGAATTTCAAGTGGATACCTTTTATCTCTTTATTAATTTCCAAGCAGCATACGATAGCATTTATTGAGACGAGCTTGTCTGGTTTTTGCATCTTTACAAAATGTATTCTTCTGCGCAGAATGACGACGAAAAATTCTCAGTATTCTGTGTCTGTTTCAAGGCCCAGATTGCATAGAAACTTTTGGTAACGAAAAGGAAAACAAAATAAATGGAGGCGATAACATGAACAAAAGAGACGAACCGCTAAAAACCAATTGTGTAAAAACTTTGACGTAATAAGAAACTCTGTTTCTTCGACCTAGAAAAACTTTCTTAAAAAATATTTCTGTAAAGGCTATGATCACCCCATCTTTATTGTGACTAACATGTAAAGAACTACGTTTACCACGTTTAAAATAATACACCTGGAAGAATCTTCGATTACATATGAAATGGTGTCTAAGATGGCCTAAATAGGATGATGATAACTTCCTCTTTTAGAGGTTATAAGTAAACTTAAGCATCGCTAATCGTAGATTTTCATTTTGAACTCTAGAGCTATGCAGTCATATAATATAAATAACATTTTACTTACTGATCGAAGGTCTTCATCTTCCTCACTTGTATCGAAACACTCTTGGTTGATTGACACCAACGACTGCTGAATCACAACTCTCCAAATGTGTGCTGTTATTTCACGTTCGGGAAGCTGAATTGACAATGAAACCGTTTCTGAAAGCCAAAAATCACAATAATGCAAAAAACCCTCGTGTGCTTCACTAAAGTATTCCATTCGACATTTTATACGTATTGGGTTCGGAACCTTAAAACAAAACCCAACTTAGTAATTGTTTCAAAAAGGATATATTATATTTTCAGATACCGCCATTGGAACTGGAAATATGTGTATGTTAGACATTTTTCTAGGTTGAGGGTATCGCCAGCATATGATGCCAAAGTTCTTTTTTATTATTTGAATTTGATATGGCATCGGCAGGAATGTGTCAGCAACCATTTCTACAAATTGAAATGCTCCAGCTCTAAAATATAAAAAAAAACATGTCCAAACCAAAGATGAAGAAGTGCTTCGCAAACCAAAGTACCTTAAATCATCCTGGTAGAATTCTTCCTTCGGTTCAGCAGTTTTTTTGTGTTCAATTTCCGGAAGATATACTTTCATCAAACGTTCTCGGTTTGTTTCGATGGCATCTCCACATCTCTTCCTCAAAAAATCCTCCCAAAGTTTACCTGAAACTTCCATTCCGGCCTTATAGGCTTTCATTACATCAAAATAATTGCTGATAGTTTCAGGTCCAAAATCGCAATTAATAACATTGAATTTCAAATTTGCCGTCACCATGGGCAGTCGGTTCCAAGATTCTTGGACAAAGTCAAAATTAAACTTCACACCTATAGGATGAACGATGATTTTATTATTCGATTGCACATAAAGTCCACCCATGGATCCCTTGGTGTTCATTTTTTCCGGTCTACTAAGGAACCTAGTCGCCAGTCTAAAATCTACCAAACTAACTTTCATGCTGTATTTGCATTCTTCCGAGAATTTCAAGGATGCCATGTCGACTTTCAAATCAAATCGATCAGCTTTAAGGAACATATTTTTAATCATTTGAATCTTTGTTGCCCGGAAAATTGATTTTTCCGAACGTGCACTGAAGAAGGAATTTTCTATGAGTGTCTCATAGAACAAGACCATGTGTTGGGTGAGGCTTTTGAGGGAGAGTTCGGATAGTCGTATCGTAAAAGGCTTAGAAAAAGTTAAATCTATTTCATGTTTCTTTGATTTGGTGGTGTGTGATTTAAGGACGAACAATGGCAGTGGAATTCCCGACGAGCCTAGTTCTACTCGCTTTGTATTGAAAATAATTTCTGGAATTGGTATGTCTTCATAAGAAGTATTGTCGTTTCCGTTTTTGGTATCATTTTCTGTTACATGATACAAGCCTAGGGTGAAATTGAAAAGTGAATACCTTTTGGTAACCTCGAAGATGGAGTGTGTAATCAAAAAACTGGGTTGATCGAGGTGGATGGATATTAGCGGCGTACGTTTTTCAACAATAACTAATCCAACCTCATCGAATCTCGTATAGTGATATAGGTTGATAATAAAAATTCCAGCCACAAATGACGTTGTATGGGGTATTTGCCTTGCACTTGTTTGCAAACTGCACATCGAACTGTCTTTGATTATCTTTTTTGACATCGATCGTTTGCCTGACGAAAATCCAGAATCAGTGACTGTCTTTTCAAAAGACTCTTCAAGAACACGCTGATTGGTGTCTATAGTATCTACAGATGACTTAAACGATGCGGACGATTTGAACTCTTTGAGTTTTTTTTTTGTTGGAGGTTCCTTGATCGAAGTCTGGGATGCAGATTTCCTTGACTTTTTGGTCAACTTATTCTGAGTCATTGTCGGTCTTATGACATTTTCCATTTTGATGGCAATACTGCTAAACAAACTCAGCTGATCCGTAGTCAAAACAGCAAAAAAATCATTTGAACAGTTGTATTCTATTGCCTGACCACAAACAAGAACATTATTGCATGTGATGCAAGGAGCGTATGTTGCGATAAAAGTAAAATTGCTAAAGACCTTTCTCAGTTCCAGTGAATTCTTACGACTCTGGTTGTTCCATTCAAATGCCGGATTTGTGTTATGAAAATTATCTGCATGTTCCTTCATATGAGCGAGGATCTCTTTCCAGTTACCGGTAGCGGCTGAGATATTTTGAAAAGTCATCTCATACTGGCGGTCTTCAATGATTGAGCCTGGAGTGCCGAGAATACCCATTTGGGCGGCTTTTTGGAATACATCGCTTCGCACAGGATATCGCTGCAAGGGATTTTCCAAGTTTGGTGAAATTTTAATCGAATCAATTTTTAATATGGAAACGGAACACCAAGTTTTTGGAGTTTCAGTTGGTATGTACACGGTAAACCCCTTGCTTTCTAAATGAACCATTGGCAATTGATAAGCGGTACAAGGAGCTGCAGGGACTATTTCACCTTTCCTTACCACTTTTTCTCCTCCCGTCAATGCTTTGATTGCTGGAGCTAGGACAGCTACTTTATCCATGTCTATGATCATTTCAATTGCTTCCATTTTTATGATGACCTCCGAAATGGCACGGCAAAGATCAGATTCTTTACGTTTAGCTCCGATTCTCTTGAAGAAGTTCTTTACACTCACCGTGGTGATGATCATATTGAACAGTGGAGATTGTGATGCATCGGTTTGCATTTTAATCTTCAAACGATCACTTAAAACCAATTCGTTGCCAACACCAATTTCAAAGAAACGCATGTTTAATGTTCCAACTTTGCTGCTGAACTTTGTAAAGTCTTCCCGTTTGTCCACCGATGATATTAGATCTTCCATATCGAGGACAAGTTTACATTTTGAGGCTTTTGTGGCATCTAATTCAGCAGTGAATTTGGTAATAGTCCATTGTAGGAGAATTGAAGCAACAAATTTACTGCTGGACTTGTCTATAGAATTCATTGATGCCTCTGAATTGGTGTCCATCTCGAGGAATTGCTTTATGTTGGTATTCTCTTCGGCTCCCGTGACAATTTGTATTTCATTTCTTTCCTGAGTTGATGTATTGCTTTGTGGCATTCCCAAATAGCCGACAGCTTTCAAAAGAAACGAAAAGTGGTCTCGCATGAGTTCGATCCTCTCCGAACCAAATTCAATGTGAATGGGTGATGTGTCAATGTGTAAGCTTATCGCCACAACATCTTTTGTTTGTGACTTCCTTCGACCAGAAAACACAATCTCTACAGCTTCTTGCAGATAGCTTCTCTTCTTCTCCGATCCAATGCTCATTTGTCCGTTTTCCATAGATGATTGACTTCTTCCGTTCGCCGATACACTTCCGCCTGCTGTTGTCTTGCGATGAAAATCCTCTGATGCTCTCGGGCTGAAGTCCTCAACATCTTGTAGGACAGGTGATTGAGTTAGCTTTGCCTTCTCTGCTTCGGATTCTTCAGCAGCAACTGGTTTGGGTTGTTGTTGTTCGGTTTTTGCGACACTAAGTGTTTCTTTCTTATGGGTCATTGCTATTGTAATGGATGTCTGAATTGGATGAATGAGGTTTTGTGTGTTGTTGTTTAGTGAGCTTTGAATACCAAAATCACTAATGCTACAAGTCCATGGGAATGTATCTTTAGAGGTTTTTGTATTTTGAACTTTGAATTCATTTTGTACGTTAAAGCGATCAATGTGCTCAGCTGAGGCTGAGCTAAACAAAAGTTTTGGCAGTCTGAAAAAAACAGTTTTTATTTTGCATTCAATTTGAATCGATTCGATGATGTACTTACGTAATTTGAGTGTGATTGATTTTATCGTTTGGGCTTGAAGACAAGCGAACATTACCTTTTGCAATTTGTATTCTAACAATCATGCTTTTGATGTATGCAAGACTGTCGGGAAAAAATTATAAATATTTAGTTGGAAATGGAAGAGTGATAAAATAAGGAATAAATATTACATTTTGCTGTAGGAGAACTGTTCTCGTAGTTCTTTGTCGCGATTCGCTTCGACATTTGCTTTTTCATCTCTCTCGGAGCTCACATGGATAGTTTCTTCCGGATGGCTGACACGGCGCGATGGTAATCTTTCCGATTGTAAGGATTTTTTTGAGGATTGCTTGACCAAGGGCGTTCGTGGCGTTGATGGAGTTGCATCTGGTGTAGGTTCTTTTATTGCTTAAATAAATTGTAAGGATTTTTTTCAATATAAATAAATGTTTTTTTTTGTATATAATAAATATGATTTTAAATAAATAACGAACAGACGGTAATTTATATTAAAAACCTCGCGATTTCTCGAACAAGTCATGACGATGCTAAAATTGTAACAAAAGGTTCTCCAACTCTATTTTTAGGTATCTGTTTATCCATAAAATGCCTTGTTTAGTGATTAATACAGGCAGCAAATATTAAAATTCCATCAAAACCTTGCTGCAAAGAAGAACGAACTGCCTGTGGAGCACATGGGGTGGCAGAACAAAAAATGAAACTTCCGAAGCGCCTACCAATTGATTTCATAAGGGAAAATATGTTCGAATCGACAGCGTAAAATGTCTATTAGCAAGGATTGTCATGTACTCAAACAGACTTAAGTTTTTTGTTCATAATTAACGCGCACACAAGGGACTATTTGTTTCCCTTTTAATGTATGTAAGTACACTGCTCGAGCATTAGGAAGATAGGGAGGGGAAGGACAGAAGGTGTCGACATTGGTTTTGAATGCTTGCAAATCAAAATGGCAAGGGAAAATATCGCCGGGTAAACTATTCCAAATTCGTGTTGTTCGGCTAAACAAAGAATCCCTATATTTCACAGTACGTCCGAGATTGGGCTCAAGGGTGAACTGATGAGCATTCCTTGAGACGAGTATTACGGGAGAAACTTTTAAGGGGAGGAATGCAACTGGCTACTTCGAGTTAACATTTAAAAAAAAAAAAGAAAGACATAAAACATTACGTCGGTGTTGGAGAGGCGCAATTGTTTCAGCGGCAGTTCTATTTCCTATCAATGTTTACGCTCAATTTTGTATTCTGGTAAGCAGTTAAAGCGATGTTTGCGAAGCACCTGCCCAGAGGTGGGAGTTATACTCGAGTTTAGGGCGTATAAACGCTTTATAAATTGTAGCCAGATTAGAAGGGGAAAAATACTTCTTAGACCGATACAGAAAACCTAAGCACCTAGCAGCATTCTTAGCGATCTCAAATATATGGTCGTTCCGACGGAGATCGTCGTTGAAACACATACCGAGTACTGAGAGCTTTTCGGTTTCTTCGATGTAAGTGCCATTCATGGACAATGACATTGGGGTATGTTTAGCTTTAACGACAGAAGACAGAATTGAGTTTTTGAAGCATTAAACTCCACACAATTTCTATTACCCCAATTGACAATGCTGTATAAATCGGAGTTTAATGAGCTTGACATACGGTACCGTTGCAATTGTACGTCCGAAGGCGAAGGACGTGAATTATCGAACGAATATGAAAATCTGAGGGTAGAGTCGTCAGTAAAACAGTTAAGTGGATTAGAAGTAACAGACACAAGATCATTTATAAAAATGAGGAGACAGAACGGAGCTCTGGGGCACACCAGCTTTTATTTTGTGGGAATCAGACTTGAATCTGTCCAATACAACTTATATTGAACGGTGCAGAACATAGCTTATAATCCAACGAACAAGAGTATCATCGATCCCAAAAGCACGCATTTTCGATAAGAGAGTTTCATGCCAAACTCTATCAAATGCCTTGGAACGGTTGCTGCGGAAGCCACACTGACGGTCATGGAGAAGCATTCGATCTTCGAGATATTCTTTAAGCTGACGGTTAATCAGCGTTTCCATGACCTTAGAAAGAAGGGATATTAGTGCTATAGGTCGGTAGGAGGAGGGGGAGGATGGATAACCTTTCTTTGGAACAGGCTGGACAAATGCTGTTTTCCATCTTCTAGAAAAGATTCCAGAAGAGTAGCAGCGATGGAAAAGCATACGCAGTGGCTTTGCCAGAGTGGAAGAACACCTCTTCAAAAGAATCGGGGGTATACCATCCAGGACCAGCGGATTTGTGTATATCGAGATCTTTGAGAACTCTTGCTACTGAACGAGTGCGAACAAAATCTGTCCCATGGAAAAAATTACATTCTCAAGTATAGGAGGGGCAACGTTGCTGTAAGGCAGTGTAGAGCTGGCAAGGAAATGTGCTGCGAGCAGGTTTGCCTTCTCTGAAGAGTAGACATTAGGTTTGTTATTAGCGATGAGCGTTGGAACCGAAGATGTTGAGGAGTTTTTAATATTTTTTACAAATGACCAACATTTTTTACTGCCTTTGGGAAATTGCAGAAACTTTAAAGCTGACGAACTGGCCAGGAAAGCAACTATAACATGAATCTTACTGAACAAGACAAGATGTGTTATGCTAAAGCAATTTACAACGAAGTAAAGGAAACGGTGGATCGTCAAGCATTACTACTTGCTTAGCAACCGAGCAGATCCGTCCAAACTGGACATAAACCAAATAAAGATTTGTTGATTCTGAGCCCATTTCATATATGTCCGTCCTTATCATTATTGAGTCTTAAATGATTTTTGCAGAATTTGTGCGGATGAAGAGGGAATCATTCGACAATCCCAACCACCGTTGCTTTATCAAAAGCTTTAACTCGCAATCTTAAGTGTTTCAACCTCTTTGTGAAAGCAAAATCAACTCAGTCAACATAAAATACAAGGAAAATGCCAAGGCAAAACAAAATTCAAACAAGACTATAGGCATTAATATGAACAAAAAGTACAATAGGCTCTCGAAAGGACAGAAGAATTACTTATAAGGTCTTGATCTTTAGTCCTGCTCTATGCCGATGGGGCATAGACCGCGAACTATTAAGCTAACAATAGATTTCAATTGAATAAGGCTCAGGTTCAGCTAAAACTGTAGCACAATAAAAATGCGTACAATAAGCTATCCATTCTATCTAGCCATAGCAGTTCAAGCCTGCTGATGTTCAATGTTAGGCATGTACCCAAGAGTGTATAAGCACCCATACGTTCCTTTTTTTAACCCAACTCTATCAACTCTTACTTTCACCCCCACGTGGTGAACATCGGGTGCCTAGTACGAAGTATTTGAACTGGAGATTGGAAGATTGGTTTTCAACCCGCAGATGGAATCAACGGTGGTGTCTACAGTTCCAGTCAGGCTGAATTACTTAATGAACACCTTATATGGTCTAATTTGAAGGTCAGGTTAATCCGGCTCCTCATCATTGGAGTTATATTAAGGACCTGGTCCTCCAGCTTGGGGATCGTGCGGTCGGGGTAAATACCCGACCATGTTACAGAAATAAGTTGCAACGCACTAACAAACAACGGATAAAGACGAATTAACTGATGAAGAACGCTGCAAACGAAACTTCGAACTTCGAATCTGTATGTCGAATGTTAGATCTCTTAACAGAACACGTGCAGCCGAATAACTAACGGAGGCCCTGGACTGCTGTAAGGCAGACATATCTATCATCCAAAAAACGAGATGAGACAGGCCGGCAAAAGAAAGATGAAAAACAGCGATATTTACTATGTCTACATCTACACACAAAAAAGCAGCGCTTATTTGGATGTGGATACGACGTTGGAGACAGACTCCAGCAAGAGGCCTTGATTTACAAATGTTTGAACGAGTGCCTCATGGCAATACGCTTTAAGGCTAAATTTGCTAATATAAGCGCATGCCTCTACAGAGTAAAAATATGATGACACTAAAGATGTGTTTTTCGAGCTCCTGAAGAAATCATATGAGCAGTTTCTTATATATGATATTAAAATTATCCTAAGCAACTTTAACGCCAAGCTTGAGAGAGGATATCTTTGGTGGTACACTCAGAAAAGACAGCCTGCCTCCGAAACGAGTTTGGGCTAATTGCTGGCGGGCGAAATATTGTAATAGGGTACGCACTTCCCACATCTAAAATTTACAGAGGGACATGGAGATCTCCCGTTCAATCAACTGTCAATGCCACATTAATCATAGATGAGTCCACTACTTCTTTGAGCCAAGGTACAACTGCTGATATCCCAGAACAACGGTAATTTGTGAAGAGTCTGTTATAACCTTTAAACAAAACCTTTACCGCCAGTATCAAGTATTGAGAACAATTGACAAAATTCCCAAGTGCTGGGTTTTTCATACATAGCCACCACAACCCAACCCCTGGTTTGCATTGGCTAGTATATGCAACTAAACGGGAAGCATACAAGGTGGCACTGCACAGAAAGACCAGAACTAACTGACTTCGCAGCGGCACATAACGTCACCATTGCAAGCACACATGTACAACTTCGAGGTAGTTACAGAATCTGTATGACTCTAATCATCCCAGTCCTGCTCTATGGCGCCAAGGCATGGACTCTATCTAAAGCGGATGAAGATATCCTTAGTCGTTTCGAGCGTAAGATTCTTCGGAAGATTTTTAGCCCTATCTGCGTAAACGGTCTTTGGAGGAGAAGGTTCAACCAAGAACTATACGATCTGTACAGCGACATTGACCTGGTCAAAAAAATACGCATATCATGCTTAAGATGGCTAGGTCATGTAGAGCGAAAATGCTCCGGCTCGCAGGATCTTCGATTCCAAACACATAGGGTAGACGCAGTCAAGAAAGACCTCGTGTTAGGTGGCGCGCTTAAGTGGAGGACGATCTCAACCAACTTGGAGTGCGAAACTGGAGGCAGCTAGCCAGAAAAGTCCACCATGGACCAAATAAACCAAGAACTTTAAATTGGTACCTACCACCTTTCCATCGATTTCAAAGCCGCGTACGACAGCATTTATAGAGCAATGTGCAGTTTAAACATCCCTGCCAAACTCGTCCGCTTGTGCAAAATGATGATGGAAAACGCACGCTGTTCCATCAATGTCAGAAAAGACCTCACCGCTCACCGACACCTTCGAAGTCAAAAAAGTATTTAGACAAGGCGATGCGTCATGGGAATTCTTCAACATTATACTTGAAAGAATAGTGCTGAACTCTCACGCCAAAACCGGAGGTACGATCTTTCAAAAGTCCGTCCAATTATTCGCACACGCCGACGATATTGACATAATCGGAAGAACGCGGCGTGAGTGAGTATTGGGACGGAAGCAGCGAAGATGGGCTTAGCACAAAATGAGAGCAAAACCATGATGTCGTCAAGAAGAGAAACCCAACATCGACGTCTTGGACAAAACATCACGATAGACAGTTATGACCTTTAGGTAGCTAGGGATTTGGTTAACCTCTGCTCCGGTGTTAAATCAGAGAACAACACCAGGGCTGATATCAAGCGAAGAATAACTCTTTAATTTAATTTAATAGCAAGTCCCTCCTTCGGGCAGCAAAAATTTTGAGCCCTAACCGCTTTTTTTATGGTAAGCGACAAATTGTAAATTTTACAGGAAACACATTTTTTTATTTTTTCTTGAGCTTCAAAACCGACCGAGCCTAATACATGAATGTCGGTTAAGATAAATTTTGTTTTCTCTGTGACTCATATTAAAAAAACTAATGATAAGGATACATTGTTTAAAAGCGTACGATAAAATGGCGGTTCGGGCTCGTTTTATTTTAGTACTGCTCTATGGTGCAGACGCAAGGACATTGTCAAAACTGTAGGAGAACGCTATAGGTTGTTTCGAAAAAAAATGCTCCGGTGCAGTATGCATTAACCGCGAGTGGAGATGGAGATACAACGAAGAACTGTACAGCGATATAGACCTAGCTTAAAGTAGTAGAGCAAGTGAGATGCTCAGGTCGCCGACGCAAGTGGAAGAGGATCTCACCGTCTTCACATGCAAACTCGAGGCTGTTAGCTGGTACCGAGCTGGCTGCAGAAGCTTGTTCTTTGTAGTCCAGGTACCTCCCGGACTAAGATAAGGTATGGTAATCAAAGAGCTAACATTGCCCACTACGGTAAATGATCACAACTATTCCAAAATATAATCTTTCTATACAATTAACTTACCTTTTGGAGCAACAAAAGTTTCTTCTTCCATAAACTCTAGAAAATCCACAAGATTCTCATCGATTAGCAAATTGTATTCCTCCATCCACAATGCCATCACCGACTTTGTACCTGAATCCTTGCCAAAATCGTTTGACATTTGTAAATACCATTCCAACCACTTGTTCCGTTGACCACCACCTGTTGTTGTCAAAATAGAAATTTTCGTTTGCCTATCACCAAGTCTAGGACGCACTATATAAGATTGCAATAGTTTCAGGCTTCCTCGGTACATCGTTGTTGTACTGAGTTTCCGCAGTTCTGCATTCAATTTTTTGAATTGACTTCGTACTTTTACCAATTTACCAGACGCACTTGAAGCTTGTTTCGAAATCTGTTGAATGATGTGGCTATCGAAATTCCGAATAGCATTCCATACCCGCAGAGACATAATCAATTCACTCTTAGAGAACTCCAGAACCAAGCTTTCAAATGCTATATCTATCTTCCTCAAGGGAACTTCTTCTTTCTTCCACAAAGCCGGTTGCAAGAGATCCCCATAGAATATGCTTCCTTTGGGAATGCTTAATAATTTTGAACTCTCGGACAACTGCTTTAGTTTGAGTGACAGATTTTTAAATCGAACTTGTGCATTAGCATAGCAGGCGTTAAGAAGTTCTATTGGTTTATCGGGTAGTTGACAGGTTGTGTGGACAAGTTTGTCTGGATCTAGGGGAGAAGCCCATTGTCCTTCAACGTTCTCGAAATTGAGCCTGAAATATGGCAGATTCCTTCGCAGAGCCGCCGGCAGCTTCTTCGTCGACTTAATGCTGAGCGGATCGGTTTTAGGATGGAATTCAATATTTATAGCACTTAAATTGAATTTATAAATTCGTAAAGGAATTCCGTTCATTAAGGATTCATAATCATCCTGAAGCGGTGGGTGAAGTTTGGGAGAACCTCCTCCGGCGTCAGTTTTGTCATCGCCGTAGGGTGGGTAGTCATAAGCGGCAATTAGTTCCTGTAGCACAGCGGCGATACGACAATAAGTTTGATTGTGTCGTAAGGTCATAGACGAGGCTAACATTCGATAAACAACTCGAATTTTGTTCTCCTCGATCTTTGGTGTTAATATTGCTTCTTCGTCTGTCTCTTCTTTATATTGCACTAGATCAAATGCTATGGCAGGGCTGCGGTATAGAAGATAGTCTTCCGTCACTCTTTTGTTGTAATCTTCAATGTTGGTTAAATTCCAGTCCCTTTCGACAAACGTTTCATCGAAAAGACTGCGGTCGAGGAATGCCCTTGTGCTTAACGGAGATGTGGTCACCAAGGATATCATCTCCAAATCGTCATCTTTATAGCCATCGAGCGGCTCAATAGCAATGCTGGAACAACCCGATTTTGTGTTTGACCAGTTTTTGTCGGAAATAATAACTGTTTCGGAATACATTCCACCTAATATCAATTTGACAATGGGCGAGTATCGGATTTTCTTGGTTGCACCCACGATGGAATCAGTGATGAATTCGGAACTCTTGAGGGTGAAGTTCAATGCTTCAACATAGATTCCAATGTCAAACAATTGACCAGTTATATCATCTGCAAAAGTTTCTTCTTCTTCGGTTTCAGTTAAACCAAAACTTGGAATAAGATTCCAAGCCCAGTTGAGATACGAAGTTGAGGCTGAGGCAGCGCCTTCTTGGACATCATTTTCATCATCATGGACATTGGCTGTTGATTTGGGTTTTAATTCACCGTTTTTAAGTGCTAGCAGGAGCTTAAACAAACGCATAGCCATCGGAAACTGTAGTGAAGAAACATTCATTTCCATTAGTTTGGTGAAGATTGCAATTTTTGTTATGCTTCCCAAGTGGAAAGTGTTAACGTTGTATTTGCGAACTATTCGCATTTCAAGAGAACATCTAAAGCCCAAGTAAAAAGAAAGTGCAAAGTTCGATTAGGTAAAGAATAATTTTTGTGGAAGAACATTTTTAAGCATAAATCCTTACCGATATAAAATAGGTTCTTGACACACGTCAATCTGTCCAGCAGCGTTTCGTTTATCCAAGCAAATAGTCAAGTCTGAAACTTGTACAAGTTTTCGCATGAAAACTCTCATCGGATGAATGTCAGTGAAGGCCGGCTTCCATGACTCATCGGCCGAACTGAATGACAAAAGCTGAATGTTCATCGAAACTACAATATCCTCCTCGACGTACTTGAGAATGATATTGTGGCAATTGATCACCATGTTGTTGATGATTTTATTAACCAGGCCAGGCATGTAGCCTTGTTGTTGGTAAGCACTACCATCATCGACCTTGGAAACTCTCTTTCTCTTTTCGGTTTTCTTGGGCGACGGATTTGTTGCTTCTGTATTAGAATCCTTTAGTTTTAATACGAACTCAATGGTGTTAATGGTGATTTTAATTGGTTCCGAGGTGATTTTCATCCATGGAACTAAAATTGATAGTTCATGGACGTGGCCAGATAAGAATTCAAATGGAAGATTGAGTTCCTCTTCGAGAACATCAAGTCGCAGATCTAGATTCTGAAAAGCTACTTCACCTTCCCACAGGGATACCTGAGGGTAAAATAGCCTTTAAAAAGACTTTCGAAAAACTAGTCGATTGAGTTTACCTGTGAGTCTTCAGGACGAATATTTTTCACATACTTGGCAACATGATTTAGAATAATTGGAGTTATGTACGATTCCAATTTAAACATTTTTAAATATATGATGTGGGTTTTTCTTTTTGAAAAGTTTATCAATTTATAACAGATCCATGCCAATTGATGTCATTCCAGTTTAATTTTTCATAATTTATGTGTTTTTGTTGATTTTTCGCAATGAAATTAGAATTTAGAAAATACTAAACTTAACTCGAAAAACAAAACTTTAATATTTGACGTGTTGTCAATATTTTGACAGGAAAGCAGCTGTATTTGGGGTATTGTTGTGCCGGTGACGGAAAATAAACAAAAATGGGGTATTGTTGGCGATGCCACCTGTTGGATGACAGTGTTCAGTGGAGCTTCTTAAATGTAATTTTGGTGTATTCACATTGGGTACGTTCACGAACGTAACTTACGGATAGCTTACCTTGCTTTTGTTGTAATAAGCATGGTTAAAAACAGCTGTTTTCCAGCTGATTGAAAAAACATATGAGAGAAAATCCAAAGATATTCTAAAATTTGCTGGATACTTTTCTCAAACCTATCCTATCTGGTTGGATTTGGATTGGATTGGATTTATTGCTGTTGTTGTAATTACATGGTTCACGTACTTATCCTTCGGATAGAACCAGCTCGGTCCCTAGCTAGCTGTCTCCAGTTTCGCACATGGAGTCGTTTGAGGTCCTCTTCCACTTGTGTGCGCCACCTGAGTCTCGGTCTTCCTCTACTGTGCCGCCCCCTGGTGTCGATTCGAAGATTTTCCGGGCCGGAGCATTGATGTCCATCCGCTCTATATGACCCAGCCATCTGGGACGTTGAATTTTTACTCTTTTGGCTCTTTTGTATCTTCTTCTCCACTCTCCGTTTATGCATGTGGGACCAAACATCACCCGGAGAATCTTTCTCTCGAAACAGTCTAAAGTGTCCTCATCCGCTTTTGACAGCGTCCATGCGTCTGCACCATAGAGCAGGACTGGGATGATGAGGGTCTTATAAAGGGACAGTTTAGTTGCCCGAGAGAGGGCTTTGCTACTCAATTGCCTTTTAAGCCCGAAGAAGCAGCGATTGGCAAGAGTTATTCTTCGTTTGATTTCAGCGCTGGTGTTATTGTCTGTGTTAATAGCAGAGCCCTGGTAGACAAAGTCCCTAACTACCTCCAAGTTATAGCTGTCGATATTGGGTGTCTCTTCTTGATGACAGCACATACTTGGTTTTGCCCTCATTGACTACTAAACCCATCTTTGCCGCTTCCGTTTTAATACTCACAAAAGCGCTACTGACATCACGCTGCGTTCTTCCGATTATGTCAATACCGTCGGCGTATGCGAGTAATCGGAGGGACTTTTGAAAGTTCGTGCCTCTGGTATGGTATGGCATGAGAGTTCTGCCCTATTCTTCCAAGTATAATGTTGAAAAAGTCGCATGACAGCGCATCGTCTTGTCTAAATCCTTTTTTGACTTCAAAGGTGTCTGTGAGGTCTTAGCGGACCTTGCGTTTTCCATCGACATTTTACACAGGCGGACGAGTTTGGCAAGGATGTTAAAACTGCACATTGCTCTATGTAACTCGTCTCTATAAATGCTGTCGTACGCGGCTTTGAAATCGATTAAAAGGTGGTGGGTATCGATTTGAAGTTCTTGAGTTTTTTCCAAGATCTTCCGTAATGTGAATATTTGATCGATAGTGGACTTTCCTGGCCTAAAACCGCACTAATATGGAATTATCATGTTGTTGACGAATGGCTTTAGGCGTTCATACAATACAGCAGAAAAGATCTTGTAGGCGATGTTGATGAGACTGATACCCCTATAGTTGGTACAGCTCAGAGGGTCTCCTTTTTTAAGGATCGGGCAAATAATGCTGAGATTCCATTCATCGGGCATGCTTTCTTCTAACCATATCTTGCTTATGAGTTGGTACATACTTATAGCCAAGTCATCGCCTGCAGCTTTGAAGTGCTCGGCAGCTAGGCCATCGGCTCCGGCGGCTTTGGTGCTCTTAAATTATATACAGCTAGCTTTATTTTATCCAGATGTGGTGGTCGGAATTGTTGGTCTACTCCGCCCAGATAAAGTGGATAATTCTACCTGACAGCGGAATTCGTTTCGTCATCGCCGTTATACAGTCTGCAGAAATGGGTTTTCCATGTTCTCAGCATCGACTGCGATTCCACTACGATGTTCCCTTGATCGTCTTTGCAAGCTTGAGTTCGAGCTCTGTACTTTTGACAGTTTCTTTGTACCTTTTGGTAAAACTTTCGAACTTCATTCCTGCAATAACAGCTCTCGATTTCCTCGATCACGCGCCTCTCGTGTTCCTCTTTCCTCTTCTGCTCGTAGAGTGCACGGGTAGTTCTGGTCCTTCTTAGCAGCGCCGCTTGTATGCTTCTTGTTTTACTGCGTGTACATCATCAAACCAGGGGTTTCGTTGTGGTGGCTGTGTAAAACCCAGCACTTCAGTCGCGGCTTTTCTGATGGCATTTTGGCAATGTTGCCACTGGTTCCCAATACTTGATGCTGGCGGTAAAGGACTCTTTTGGAGGATATTTGAGACTCGATCGGAAAAGGATCTGGAGATTTCTTGCGATTGCAGCCGTCCGACATTAAACTTCCTCACAGTATTACTTCTTCTTGGTATGGGTCGTGATATCCTAAGTCGTACCTTAGCTACAACGAGGTAGTGGTCCGATCAATGTTTGCCCCTCGGAAAGTTCGGACATCCATCATACTGGAGTAGTGCCTTGCATCAATCGCAATGTGGTCAATTTGGTTGACAGTGGATTGATCCCTTTGTGAATGTTGAGGTGTGGGAACTTGGTACTAGCTATTACAATATTTCGCCCCGCAGCAAAGTCAATTAGCCTGAATCCTGAATTCGTTATCGGAGGTGGTGTCGTGCAAGCTGTGTTTTTTGATTGTACCACCAAGAACATCTTCTCTCCCTAGCTTGGCGTTAAAGTCGCCTAGGACAATTTTAATGTCATATCTAGGGCATTGCTCATATGTTTTGTCCAGGAGCTCAAAAAACATTTCTTTGGTGTCATCATCTTTTTCCTCTGTGGGGGCATGCGCGCATTTAAGGCTAATATTGCCAAATTTAGCCTTGATGCGGATCGTCATGAGCCGCTCGTTCACAAATTTGTAACTCAAAACCTCTTGCCGGAGCCTGCCTCCAATGACCAATCCACATCCAAATAAGCGCTGTTTTTGTTGTGTATAGCAGTTGCCATATCGCAGTTTTTCATCTTTTTTTTTGCCCGGTCCGTCCCATCGCATTTCTTGGACGACGGTTATGTCTGCCTTACAGCAGGCAAGGGCCTCCGCTAGTTGTTCGGCTGCATGTGGTCTGTTAAGGGACCTAACCTTCCACGGAGGACCAGGTCCTTATTTTGACTCCAAGGACGAAGAGCCGGATAAACCGCTCCTTATAGGCCTGAGCTCCGAAAACGTCGTAGTAGCCCATATAAGGTGTTCACTAAGTGGTTTAACCTAACTGGAACTGTAGACGCCACCGTTGATTCCATCTAGAGAATTCTTCCGCTTCCGCCTGGATGCAAGGAGTAGTGCCTTAGTGGTAACACTCCTCCCCTTCTCTCGTTTGCTGCCACCAACAACCTTCCAAAGGGGTTGGAACCCAATCTCCAGTTGAGGTACTAGGCACCCGATGTTCACCACGTGGAGGTGAGAGTAGGAGTTGATAGACAGGGGTGAACCCTTTGAACATCATTTTGTTGTAATTAGCACGGTTAAAACCAGCAGATTTTCATATGTTCTTCAATCAGCTGGAAATGAGATGTTTTAACCATGCTAATAACAACAAAAGCAAAGGTAACCTATCCGAAGGATAAGTTCGTGAGTGTACGTAATCTTAAGTTATCCTAAAATTTGTTAGGATACTTTTCTGTCTGAAGAACATGTGATAAACAGCTGACTGTGTTTCTCTTGTTTCGAATTTTGAAAGGTAACAGAAATATAAGGTATGCTAACAAGCCGCATACAAATCACCATCTTGGAATTTTATGACGTCACAATCTTCTTTTATTTAGTTATTTTGTGAATATTATGTGAGTATTTCAAAACTGAAACTTTTAAATTTTTTTTTATGATTATAAAAAACTATAAACATAAAAAAACAATAACAAAATCGGCAAATTTATAAATTTATTTACACTCTCTAAGAACAAATATCAGAAAAATGTGACGTCACACGCATAAAAAGCCAAAGTGAGTACACCTTGTATTTTTGTGTACCATGTCTATTGGTTGGGTTTGTTCGTCCGAATTTGGGGTATCCGAAATAATTGCCGACACATAGAATCCGTTCGCCCGTTGCGTTGCCGCATACAACTGACAGCTCGATTAAGGAGGTGACCCATATGAATCGCATGTGCCGGATGCACCGCATCAAGTAGACCAACTTTTTTAACTTTTCTCTCCGGCGACATTGAATGTCAAAAGCAATTTGAAGTTTCAATTGTTTTCTAGTCATGGGTTGTTATTTAGCGCAATTTTCGCTGCTACTTATTGTTTTTTAAGTAGGAGTTGGAATTGCGCTTGTTGCTACTTATTATTATTTAAGTAGCAGCAAAAATTGCACTTGTTGTTACTTTTTCCTATAATCTTCATGCATTAATATCGCTATCGAACAAGTACGATTTTAATGTTTTGTGTCCTCTTTACCAGTTACCAAATCACACTATCACTCATAACGCACCCATCGCTAGGTTCGTTTTACATTTTGTGTCAAAAAAAAACGCAACGGATTCATTTGGTCACCTCTTTTATCACCGCATTATAATGGTGGGAATCTGGATTGAAGCTGACCGGACGAGAGAAAGGAATTAATAAAAGAAAAAAACCTTACTGTTGGGACCAAATTTGTTCCTCGACAGAGATTCTTGAGGTTTTATGCAAAGCTCTGCAATATGGAGGCAACATTTTTTAAAAGAAAAATGCGTATGACGCAATTCAATTTCGTTCTTTTGCTTTTTTCATCTTCAGAATACTCCATTTTAATGCAATAAATTCTAAAACAATTTTAATTTCTTTGTTTTGTGCCAGACAAAAAACCAAAACACCACACGAGAAGATTTATTTGTTTTGCGATGTTTTTTCTGGTCATTTCATTGAAAACACATTCAATACGATGCACCTTGTTCGAATTCTTCTTTGTTGTTTAATCTCTGTCGCAAGTGCCATTACTGATGAATTGAGTTTCATGAAACGAGTTTGACAGTTCTCTTTCATTTTCCATAACCATTTGCGATGAATCTACTCTTTTAACCCTATCGATGTAATGACTATGTTCAACCACATGCACATTTTTCCTGGAATCATAAAGACATAAGATGTGCAAATTAGGTACCTTAAACCACAACAATTTACATTCCACTTCATTTTCACTCATTTTTTTTCCTTTATTTTGAATCTTATCAGAAGTTTACTTTACGACAGCTTTTTTCCTGTCTCATCTTTTCGATTTGTTTCTCCTTTTTGCACTTACTATGACCGAAGAATTCGAACAAGGTGCATGCATCTAGTTTCATCGTCTAATAGCAGACTTTACTTTGAATCTTATCAGAAGTTTACTCTGAGCATAACGAAACCAAGTGATAAAGAATTAAAGAAAGCGAACAAGAGAAAAGAAAAATGTCAAACAGATTCTTCGAACATGCTACCCGTGCGACACACGACGGCTTTTTTCCTGTCTCATCTTTTCAAATTTTTTCTCCCTTTTGCACTTACTATGTTCGAAGAATTCGTCTAATAGCAGACTTAAGAGAATGCTACATTTTTCACTTTGGCCCAATGCACACGACACAACTAGAAAAAAAACTAAACGGCGGTTGGTTAATCGGGTTACATTTACATAACAGTTAAGTAGGCTTTGCATGCATCTTCATCTGCATCGACATCTGCAAAAAAAGAGGACACACAATACACAAATCATAATTGTGCGATAGAGAGGGGAGACCAAAATGCAGATCATCTTCCTGTATGAAGATGAGCAGAGATTGTTTTCAGAACAAAATATTTTTCAACCTCCCCCACCTTGGTCTGTTGTTCGCTAATCTTCGACAAACTAGAAACTGAAGAGGACTGGTT
The DNA here is from genome assembly GCA_963971375.1 of Platycheirus rosarum. NCBI lineage: Eukaryota > Metazoa > Arthropoda > Insecta > Diptera > Syrphidae > Platycheirus > Platycheirus rosarum. The sequence goes on along the minus strand of OZ020509.1, from coordinate 121,140,419 downwards.
ACAAACTGGTTTTGTGAATTGCAAATGAGTTTTTAACCAACATCTTCGTGTGCGTCTTCCCATTTGATTATTCAAAGCAAATTAGTTTCCAATTCGTATCGCTGATCAGTTTTTTTCCAGTTGCTCCGTGTGTATGGGCCACAAGTGCTGACGAAACCGGAATGCACGATTCTTCTTCTCATGGCAACAATCCAAAAAGAACAAGGCGTGTAGTTGATAAGATTTTGATCATCCAGCAATTTAGCCATAGACATAACTACACATAGGAGCCATAGGCTATGTGTAGATGATCCCTGTAATCGTCCTATTTATTTTAATTGAAAAATGTATTGCTGGATGATATTCCTGGTTGCAGCTATAAGTAATGCGTTCACGGTTGTAAGATTGTTAACGATAATTCTTATAAACGTGAATAAACACTTCGGTTTATTTCAACAGTCATTCGGGATCAAGCGGGAAAGTTTAGTTCGGTTCTGACACAAATTTGTTTAGCATTTTTAAAGTAAAGGTTTCAACAAACAAATAAAATACCCGATGTTGGTTGCAATATATTATAGTGATCACCGATTTCTGGGAAAAAATCTGTTTTATTTATTTTCAAAAATGTATAAATAAGTCTTAGCTTTTAAAATCGTTTTTGTGAAGTTTCCAAATTACTGCTGTTGATAAGAATTACTGAAGATGTACAAAATTCCATTACCTTTGCCAAAATTAGTATTAGAAAATTTACCAGATGATACCGGGTTTACCTTGCTGGAAAAACGGACGCTTAGAAATGCTTGGGCTGTGATAGGTTTGAATGTTAGAGAACATGCAATCGAACAATCCGTGAGGTGAATAGTCTGTTATTTTTTTTTGCTAATCGATAAATGTTAATACTATTTCAATTTCACTTATTTTAGGTTCTTAACTGAGAACGAAGATATGCTGGCAAATTTTCGGGCAGATAATGAAATGATTAATGTTCGGGTATTATATGAGCACTCTTTTCGAGTTTTCGATGTTTTGGAAAATTTGATTTCTGAAGGACTAAAAAGTCAGACACTTATGCATGGAATAGTCAATCGTGTTGCAGGTCGTCATTTCAATAAGAAAGTCGGACCTGTTGATATAAGGGTAGGTTTATGGTATACATAATTTCGAATTCAAATAATGGTTATTTGAACATTTCAGAGAATGTCCGAAGATTTGAGTGCGTATTTGAAGAAATTATTGCGAAAAGTCATGTCACCCACTTTGGAACAATCAATTGATAAAATTTGTGGAATCATTATGTCAGCTCACAAATGAAATTATGAGATAATTAAGATAAAATAATCAAATACAATTAATTTAATTTGTTTAACTCTCACGGAATCTAAACTCGGTTCAGTTTAGAGCTATCATTAGAAAGAGAGGGAAAATAATTCCAAAAATTTTGTGTGTTACTTTTCAAAAAAAAGTTTTCTTGATTATAATGAAAATTATTTTTAAATGAATATTTTGAGAAAACTTGAAGTTTTTTGATCAGATAGCATACGAGTATAATACGTTCACAGTAATAGAAATTAAAATTGGAATACAAACCAGTATAACAATGTTTTCTGTCAAAATACAATAAGCTGATACCAAAATAGATAAATACATACATTTTTAGTACAAAAGTTTTGATTGTTTTTTTTTTTCTGGTAAAAAAATTCTTTGAACATTTCTATGCATATAACCTTTTGAGGATCAAGATGCATATTCACGAAGGGAATACAAATTTTGATATCTTGCACTTTTCTTGACCGGAAAACCAACTTATTGGGTATTGTATATAAAATTTAAGAAGCCAAGCTGTCCTGGACCTTGCGAAAATAGGGATGAAAACACTGTAGTAGATACGCAGTCTATGTAAACTATTTGGATCACATGAACCAGTTGTTGAATGACGATGACGGCCGTATCCTGTACATGATCGACCTGGAGCAGTCAGTCTAAATAACAACTAAGAACACTTTCGCCCAACCAAAATTAGATGAAACTAGCCATTGTTAGATTAAAAACAATTCGATATTCTAGAGATGACCTGGTACCAACTCTTCTGATCCAGATCCAGAACAATACAAATAAAAAACCACTAACCTACCTCAAAATACATGCATATCAATTGACAAAATCTACCTGCCCACAGAGTTTATTTAATAATGAATTTATGAGAAGGATAATATCCAAACAAATGCAGCGCCCACTACTACTATTACCTTCTAAGATTAAAAAAAAAAGAAAAAAAAAGTGAGAGCAGGTCAAAATTATTCCTAATAATCCTTTAGGGGAAATGGAAAACTTTAGAAACTAGAAAGAAACGCAATATATTTGTCTGTTAACACCTCATACATACAAATTATTATTGGCCCTACCACAGCGTTACGACAAACAGCCTTATGAAAGTGCAATCGATGCCAACGAAAAGTGCTAAAGCTAGTATTAGACGGTCCTTGTAATTGGTCACTGCAGTGATATTCTGACGTCACTATGACGTAGTTTTCTGTCCTAAAAGTGTCACGTCGTGTAATAGTCATTGTTTTGCATGTCCTTGCAGTGACCAAAACAGTGACAGGCACAGTGACACGTCACTTCTATGTTCCTGCAGTGACAAATTACAAGGACCGTGTAATAGCCCTGTCACTGTTGGTGGGACACAGTGAAACGTAGCCTGTCCCTGCAGAGACTGTGTCCAACAGTGACAGTGGCAGGAATTTCTGTCAGGTCACTGTTGGCACTGTTGGTCTCGGTTGGGCGTTCGGAGTTGAACACACTTTTATTCAATAGCTTTGATGGTGCTATCAGATTTGCAATTTCGTATACCCAAAATACGAGTTGACGGCGAGATGATGAAAAAAACATTTTATTTCAAAGAAATTTGCAAAATTTAAACAAAATATAGGAAAAAATATGCATTACCACTAAAAAACATGTTCTTGAATTGTTTTCAGTTTAAAAAAATATTCTAAACTCCTTCCTAGAATTTTTATTCTCAAACAACGAAACGTGTTACGTCAAAGTTTAAAGACCTCGTCAAACAGAGCGCGTTTTACGCCGCGTTTCAACGCCACGTTGTAGTATACAGCAATACATATCTCATATCATAAGGAGCGCGTTTTCAACGCCGCCTCGAGTTCAACTCGGCGGCAATAAGCGTCGTCTAAGCGAGGCGTTGAAATAAATTACAAATAAAACGCGGCGTTGTGATTGATTACACATTTTTTTTTTTTGACGCCGCGTTAGAAAGATTTTTTTAAAAAATAATAATAAAATAATCTCAACGCCCCGTAAAATAATCTCAACGCCGCGTTAAAAACGCGTTCTGTTTGACGAAGCCTTTAATTGAGGGTTATTAATAAATTAATTGAAAATATCTCAATTTGTACACATAGATAATCTATATACATATATATACATAATATATATATATAAGCTCAAAAAACTAATCTTCTCTAACGTGGCGTCAAAAAAAATTATTTGTTATTTATTTCAATACATATATGTATTGCGGTATATTACAACGCGGCGTCAAAACGCGGCTGTTTGACGAGACGATAGAGCTCTGGCTCCTCAGTTCATAATTCTCGCATTAGTTTTGCGCAGAAACCTTCATTCTCACGTCGCAACACCCAATTTTTGGACCACAATGAACGAATTCTTTGCGGTGGCCTTTGGTTGTTGTCGGAGTCATCGTCACTGCTGCTTTCCGATATGTAGGCCGAAAGAATCGCCACCTCTACCATATTTCGTGTGGACATACTTTATTTGACTTTTCACTCTTGCCTTTAATCACTGTAATTGGAAATGTATTATTTATTCTTTTTTTAATTAAATTAATTTAGGTAATTGAAACACTTCAGAAACTCACGTCTATATTTAACCAAAACAACCAAAATAACAGGGACTCATTTGAGTGACGCCGTGTGATCGTCACAGCTGAAAATGATAAATGTCATAGCAGTTTAGGCTCACCGCCAACGATCAGCTGTTTGAGAGTTGTCACGTCGTGTAATGGTCACTGTTTTGCATGTCCTTTCAGTGACACCGAGATACAGGGACAACAGGGACACACTTTGACGTTCATTGTATTTTGGGACAACAAGGACAAACATGGGTCATTCGTGTGATTGTCACTGTAGCTAGCTGTGACACGATGACCTGTGTCGCGGCAGTGACGGTGGTAGGACCTATTTTGTTGTGACGTCACAGTGTCCCTGCAGTGACCAATTACCAGAATAACCATGGTTATTTTTCTGAATACTGATACTAGATGGGCCCAAAACGAGATGTCCTCCGATTCCGATTTTCACGAAATTGGGCCTTTCGGCTGGAATTTATTCGAGCTTGAAAACAACACGTCTAAAAGAAACACCCTTTATTTAAAATATATTTTTTTATTTCTTTCGAGAATATTGAATTTTCAAAAAAAAAATCCAAAATCAATTATAAGAAAAACAAAAATTATGCACAAATAATTTGGCCACTTAGATCTTTTCCAATCTAATATTTGACAGAAATCCAATGATCAGTTTGAGAAAGTCAACAATTAAAAAAAAAAATTGATGTATAAAAGACTTTTCCGGTAAAATGTGTATAGCCAATACTTACAAAAATACTCTCCAACATTTCATCAAAATCTTTGGAGCTGTTTTCGAGAAAAAATAAGCTTTTCCTTAATGGTTATACGGCAGGTGCCGTTATTTTTAGCCTTAAAAATAAAATTTCAAAAACTCCTTTGAGGAATGCATACCAAATTTGAAGGTAATCGCTTGAGCCATTTAGGTTGCAGTTCGTTATACATAACGACCGAAAGATAGACATTTTGTATCACTAACGTTTTTAAGCTCATTATTATTACTGTCGTTAGAAACACAAACATGTGAACATTGTTATTTACTTTATTCTTTTAAATGTGACATGAATCACCGTAGTTTTCGACGGTTTTTCAGCTGGTATAAGCAGTATAACATGAGATGATTATTTAAAAAACATATGTACCTAAGTTAAATACGTTATTTTGAACCTGCATTTGAGTTAAATTTATCAAAATCCTAATTAAAAAATTTTGTAACAAATGTTAGGTTCCTCCTTTGTCACGACCTCTCGAGCCCGGCCCCCTTAGGCCGGGGCCTGTCGCATTTTATCCTCAAAGACATTCTATTGTTATGCTACTGTAGGTTTGAAAGCGTGCCGCAAAAAACACACATTTCTTAAAGAAATCGCAACCATCGTAGCCATTTGCTATGCCAGACAATTATTTAAAAAATAATGATTTTTAGTTTTGGAAAATGTTCCTGACAAGAGGAAATTTATTTTTTTTAAATGTCACCTTAAATTTAAAAATTTGAGTGTCGGTTATGCACTACGACGTGATGCATGCAACAGGTGTCGGTTATTTAGTATACATTTAAAATACAATAAAACAAATATTTATTTAAATAATTTTTATTGAATATTTATTTGTCAACGAATTTTCAAAAAATTGGTTTTGAATCAATCTCATGCCAAAAATCTTTATGAGCAAGCAGTTCGGAAAAAAATTGAATTATATTTCACTCTGACAGCCGCAAGTTAAAATGGTTCGTTCTTGTACACCTGTGACGACAGTTACCTCTTGTTCAAACATTTGACTTTTATTTTTTTTTTGTCAAAAACCCCATTGTTTGTGTTTGTTTATTAAAAAATGCCTCTCGGTTATCGTCACACAAAAATCTAAATTTTATGAAGTTATAGATATGTTGTGTAAATGTATCTGCAACAAAGTTTATTTTTAAACAAACAAATATCTTCAGTTACATTCGAAAAATAGACACCATAATTCATAAGTTGACATCGCAACACAACAAACAAACTACCCCAGAGTCCCGTCATTCCTCGCTGGCCATACCATACAATACTCTACTTCACACTCCACTGGGGATGGTGGCAGTGGGTTGTCAAATTCGCCATTCCTTGAAAGCAACAGCTGTTCACCAGTATCACTATCATATCATCACTAACGATTCGAACAAACTTGGTCAGTGGGACTACCAGTTGAAAGTCAAACACAAACGGCATAACAGAAAAATGTATCACAAAACTTTATTGAATCATCATCCCAGAAGAATATCAATAGCGGAAAGTATCTACAGAAAGTATCTATATAAGTTCTTTCAGTTACAGGTAATTTATTTATCTTCTAAACCTACATACAATGACTTTGCGCGCTCGGAATTACGGAGAAGTTTCCTTTCGATAAAAATCAGTCCGATTTTAGCTTCCGCGCACGCATTACACAGAATTCCTCCAGCAAGTGGGTATTGGGCCAGAAACAACCCACATCTCATTCTGCGTGTGTAAATAAAAGTATCTTTTTCAATTTTTATTTGTTTTTGTGAATTTATCAAACAAAAATATTTTGCATATATTTAGTTAAATGTCTTTTGTTTTTTGGTGAAAAGGTGCCAAATTGATTCCTTAGTTCAAAAGCATTTAACGATTAAAGATTTTTTTGTTTGAGTGATGTGAATTAACGAAAATTATGTCCGTAAGTAGTGTTTTTGACGGGTAAGCAACAAGTGGCAAAGGATTTGGAAGGATTTCAAAAGAATTTAAAACTAAACGATGGCAACCTCACCATTAACTTTACCATCAACAACAACAACAACAACCACAACCATTTCAACAATTGTTCTAGAAAAGGTAAGACAATGCGTTGTTCTTTTTATTTGCAGATTGTTTTGTGCTAAACAGTATCTGCAAATATTTTAATAACAGATAACAGGTTTTCTAAAATATTATTAAAGCCATAATTTACGCCATAATCCATTTATGGCTTTATTTCGCTTTGAAAAGAGAACTAAGGCCGTCACTTAAATACGAACAAATATCACACTTCTGAAAGGGCAATGAGCCTTAAGCTAGTATTAGATGGTCCTTGTAATTTGTCACTGCAGTGACATTCTAACGTCACTATGACGTAGTTTTCTGCCCTAAAAATGTCACGTCGTGTGATCGTTATTGTTTTGCATGTCATCGCCGTAACAAAAACAATGACAGGCACTGCAGTGACAAATTACCTTGACGGTGTAATAGCCCTGTCACTCTTGGTGGGACACGTAGCCTGTCGCTGCAGGGACAGTGTCCCAACCGTGACACGGCAAGAATTTCTGCCATGTCATTATATGTCACGGTTGGGCGTTCAGAGTTGAACACACTTTTATTCAATAGCTTTGGTGGTGCTATCGGATTTGTAACCAAAATGCGAGTTGAAGGCGATACGATGAAAAAAACATTTTATTTCAAAGAAATTTGCAAAATTTAAACAAATTCATCAACATCGAGTGTAGCTTCGTCTGTGTGGCACGTAGCGCCGTCCTGTTGAAACCAAATGTTGCCTTCTCTTCAAGTTTTGTAAACAAAAATTCGTTCAACATGGCCCGATAACGATCGCCATTGACTGTAACGGCCACTCCTTGCTCATTTTCGAAAAATGGCCCAATTATGCCTCTGGACCAAAATCCGCACCGAACAGTGACTCGTTTTGGGTGTATCGGCTTTTCAATGTATGCGTGCGGGTTTTCTGTGCCCCAAATGCGACAATTTTGCTTGTTTACATACCCGCCAAGATCAAAATGAGCTTCATCTGAAAAGAAGATTTTTTTGGCAAAATCGGCATCTTCTCTAAGTCGATCGCAGGCAGTAATGTCGCAATATTTCCCAGCGTATACACAACCATATTCGTTCAGCGGAAGAACAAAACTAATTATCTGTCAAATCAGACATGAGCTAAGTGTTACCATTCACGAAATAAGCACTAATTGAAAAAAAAACGTTAGATGGCGGACCCGTTATAACCACTAAAAAACATGTTTGTGAATTGTTTTCAATTTTAAAAATAGTTTAAGCTCGTCCCTAGATTTTGTATGCTCCAACGACGTTAAACGTGTTACGTCAAAGTGTAAAGGCCTCATCAAACAGAGCGCGTTTTGATTTTATTTAATACGACGTTGAGATTATTTCGGTGTTATAACGCAACGTTGGAGAAATAGTTCATTTCCGATTTTTTGCCATATCTCGTTTTTCAGAACTGGAGCGGGTTTTGAGGCCGCGTTTAACGCCGCGCTTAACGCCGCATTTCAACGCTGCGTTGTAATATACAGTAATACTTATCCCATGCCACATATATCACGTTTACAACACCGCGTCAAGTTCCACACGGTTTCAAAACGCCGCTTTGTGATTGATTACAAATTATTTTTTTTTTGACGCCGCGTTAGAAAGATTTTTTTTAATTATTTTGTGCTTGGTGAATTAAGTTATTCTGTTGTAGAAATTTTTTGACTTATTTTGTGTCATTCAATATTGTTTTAAATTTCCGGACAATTTAAAACTATCTGAGGTCATTCCAATTTTTAAAAAAAGGTGACAAGAAATGTGTTGAAAACTATCTTATCAGTTTTTTCAATTTTTTTTTGAAAAAAAATGGTAAAATCTAAAATGTTAACTATCTTCAAAACACTTCTTTTTTCAGCCCAAAACAGTTCGGTTTTAGAGTTGGTAAATCAACTGAAGATGCGCTTTTAGAACACTGCTTTTATATATTTGATAGCTTAGACCAAAAAAAGTTTACAAAAACCTTCGACACAGTTGATCATATCATATTGTTACGTAAATTGGAAAAAGCGGGATTCAAAGGTTTAATGCTTGACTGGTTTTCATCTTACCTTCGAAATAGAAAACAAATGATGAAAATTGGTGACACTTTTAGTACTACCAGTAATATTAATATTGGTGTTCGTCAAGGATCAGTTCTTGAGCCAGTTCTATTCCTTATTTACATTAACTCAATATTCAGTCTAAACTTAAAAGGAAAAGTTTGTGGATTTGCTGATGACATAGCTGGTGTATATTCTAGTCCCACGATCTTAGAACTTATTGCAGATATGAATCATGACTTGGAGTTACTCAGAAATTGGTTTGGTATTCATAAACTTGTTGTTAGTGATAAAACAAAAGTTATGTTTTTCAACTTACAGACTTTAGACTTGAATCTTCCTACTCTTATTCACCATAGTGTTGATTGTGAAAAATTCCCTTTTAATAGCTTATCTTGTTGCATTTCTAGTATTGGTCCAAATAATGTTTTGAATATGGTTTGTTCTCTAAAATGCTTCCATATCGAGCAAGTAACTGAATTCAAGTATCTTGGGTTAATTATTGATAATAGAATTAACCGGAAAGCTCATACTACAGTTCTAAAAAAATATTTGCTCTCGACTACTTATGTCATGTTTCACTTAGTCTGCTATTAGACGATGAAACTAGATGCATGCACCTTGTTCGAATTCTTCTTTGTTTTTTCATCTCTGTCGCAAGTGCCATTACACGATGAATTTAGTTTCATGAAACAAGTTTGACAGTTCTCTTTCATTTTCATTTTTCATCATCATTTGCAATGAATCTGCTCTTTTAACCCTATCGATGTAATGACTGTGTTTAACCACAAACACATTTTTCCTGGAATCATAAAGACATAACATGTCCAAATTAAGTACCTTAAACCACAAAAAATTACATTCCACCTTATTTTCACTCATTTTTGTTCCTTTATTTTGAATCTTATCAGAAGTTTACTATGGCACAACGAAACCAAGTGATAAAGAATTAAAGAAAGCGAACAAGAGAAAAGAAAAACGTCAAACAGATTCTTCGAACATGCTACCCGTGCGACACACGATAGCTTTTTTCCTGTCTCATCTTTTCGATTTTTTTCTCCCTTTTGCACTTACTATGTTCGAAGAATTCGAACAAGGTGCATGTATCTAGTTTCATCGTCTAATAGCAGACTTAAGAAAACTGTAGAAAACTTATGGAGACGATTTATTACGGTCTACTTCAATCGAAAATTCAATATGGAATAATATGTTGGGGTTGAACTTACAAAAACTGTTAACAACCGTTGCTGGTTAAAAGCACATTTTAAGAACTATATGGAAGAAGAAAAGATATGAACACAGTTTTTCACTGTTTTGTCAGTTCGGGTATTCTCCCATTAAAGCATCTTTACTATTATAAAGTTTTAAAGATATTTTATCTAAGAAGTGGATATCTTTTAAGTCACAATACTCCAGCCTATACTTTATGCAGTAGAGACCGTAATCTAGCTTTCGTTCCTGCACACAATAGTCAAAACTTTTTAAATTTCTATTCATCAGTAGCACCTAGATTGTTTAATGTATTACCATTTAAAATTCGATGTATTCGCCCTAAGTATCTATTCAATAAAAAAAATAAAAACTGGCTTCTTAGCTTTGATTTTGACTCAATTAATGACATTATCAAAATATTTGTTTAAATTTGTGATTTTGAAATTTTTAAGAATTATATTTTTTTTTATAAATATAAAATTTAATAAAAATAAAATAAAGTTAGTTTTTCGACATTTACCCCAAAACATTTGCTGAGATAATTATTCCTAAATTAGCTATTTATAAATTATCTTTAACACCTTTTCGTTCTCTTTTTTGGTACTTTCGACACTTACCAGTAGACAACTAATCGTACATTTACTCCTTCATTCTATTTTTTTAGATGTAAAAACTGCTTGTAAATAATATTAATAGTTAGTAATTTGAATTTTTTTGAATTAAGCTTTTATTACGTACATATAATGATTTTTATTTATATTTCATATTACTAAGTTTACTAAATATATTTATGTATTATTTTGTAAAAGAAGAAGTAAATAAAAAATAATCAAAAAAAAAAAAAAAATGGAAAAAAATAACCTGATTGGCATTTGGTAAAAAAACGAAAATCAAGATTAAAATATGAAACGCGCTACGGATAGCTCTCTGTTTGACGTTCTCTAACACCGAATTTATAACCCCGCGTCAAAATAATCTCAACGTCGCGTAAAATAATCTCAACGCCGCGTTAAAAACGCGTTCTGTTTGACGAAGCCTTTAATTCTCAAAAAAATAATCTTTTCTAACGTGGCGTCAAAAAAAATAATTTGTTATTTACTTAAGCCTGCGTATTGACGCCGGGTTGAACTCGATGCAACTTTGAAAACGCGCTATTTGTGACATGGGATATATATTGTGGTATATTACAATGCGGCATTGAAACTTGGCGCTAAAACGCGGCGTCAAAACTCGGCTGTTTGACGAGACGATAGCGCTCTGGCTCCTCAGCTCATAATTCTCGTATTAGTCTTGCGCAGAAACCTTCATTATCACGTCGCAACAACCAATTTTTGGACCACAAGGAACAAATTCTTTGCGGTGGCATTTGGTTGTTGTCGGAGTCATTGTCACTAGCTGCTTTCCAAGATGTAGGCCGATGTGTTTAGATTTGAGATGAGATATATTAAATTAAAGGTCTTTGGTTACAATTATTTAATTTATTTATTTAATTTAATTTAAATAACATAATCATCCCTGATATCGATGCCCGAATGTTTTAAGAAAAGTTCACATTTGATATTTCAAACCATATTTAAAGTAATTAAATATTTTTACCAATAACTGAAAGCTTAGAAAAATACCTATTTTACAGTTGTCAACTTAAATATTTCAAAATTCCCACGAACGATCTCGAAAATATTTCTTAATCTTTACTTTACGAACTCTATATCAGAGCTAAGGAAAAGTTTATTTTTCTCGAAAACGGCACCAAAGATTTTAATTAAATTTTGTAGAAGTATTTACTTATGTATTTTTCATCAATGGATTTACAATCTGTTGATTACAAACGTTTACTAAAACTAATTCATCTTCTCAAGCTCAACTAAGAAGTCAAATAAATATAGAACAATGCTTTTTTAAGAACATAATTTGTTCGGTGCTTGGGAACAAAGAAGATATCATTCTATTTCGTAGGTTTCTTTCCAGAACGTTGAAAGAAACGAGCACTAAAAGTTTTTCAGATTTAATATTTGAACTTAAAATATCTTTAATGAAAAAAATACGAGTATATAGAGGCTGTCTGCGGCTCTCTAGATAGAGTTTTCAAAACTAATAACGCACATATTGAACAATAGTAAGCTATTTCGGTGGACCATAATAGATTTCTTAACGTGAAGCGTGTGAACATTCTAGTACGAGAGCTAGCAACGTTTTGAAAGAATTCCAGAACAGCAGATTTTTTGATATTACCTTTCTTATTGAATTAAGAGATCAGCGTGGTGTGGTACGTCTGTCACCTGAGAGCCTGATATGAACATCCTTTATCGGTCAGGTGAAAATCATTGATTTTAAAATTATTTTAGAACGATTTATTTTCTTGTCATAATGTTATATATTTTAGATAAATATATATACGTTTACATATGTAAATATTGTAATGTTATCATTAGCTTTTAATGTATTAATAAACAAATCAAAAATGTCTCTTTAGCAATATAAATATAAATTGCCAGACAGTTTAGTCGTTGGTAAATTCTTGCCAGACGCTAATTTAATAATACAAAAAAATTTAATATGACATAGTTCTGTTATCAAAGAACATATTGCCAATTTGCTATACAGTGATTTTTTTAGCTCAAATATTAACGATACATGTCATATAACTGTCAAGTAAAAGCTTCTTTTTCTCGGATACGGCTCCAATAATTTTTATGAACAAAAATCAGTGTAGTATTGTAGGTGTGGGTTATGTTTTGTTAAAAAAATTTAACATGGTGGGCTAAAAACTGTACCTCCCACAGAACCGTTTTTTTGTCTTCGACTTTCTCGCAAAATGGTCATACGATTTCAATCAAAATTGATACTCGGGAAGATGTTGGTATCCTAAGTAATTTTATTTTAAAATATTTTCGAAAACTTTTTTTTTTGTATTGTAAATAATATTAATTTTTTTTTCAAAAATCAATATTTTGAAAACGGGTAGATGGATTTTTTTTTAATTTTGTTTTTAAATGTAGATTATTTCTTTGCTTAAGTTTGTATTTAATTTTTTTTTTAATTTTTGAAAAAAGTTAATAAAATAAAATCGTTTTATTTAACAACCGCTCCTCACACTCTTTCACATTTTTTAAAGAAATAAAATGATGAAATGATAGCAAATACCTACAAAAATACTGTACAAATCTTTGAAGTAGGTGAATTTCGTTTTTATTTTTATTTTGTTTTTACATTTTTTACTTTTTTTCGAACTTACAAAAATCGATAGTAATTTTGAAATCCCCTCAATATTTAAAAAAAATTTTTGGACCGCTCACAGGAAGTATGTGTGATCCAGTCGTGCAATTTTTTTTTATATACACTATGGAAGAATCCTAAACTTGTCTTAAAATTTGTCAACTTCTCACTTGCGATTATAGGGACTATAAGGCAAGTTTAGGATTGAAAAAAAAAAAATTGAGATAACAATCAAACATGACATTACGATCATAGAGAAGCCTAAAAAAGTCATTGGCAAAAAATGTCCGTATGTCTGTCTTCCTGTCTGTCTATCTGTCTGTCTGTCTGTCTGTCTGTCTGTCTGTCTGTCTGTCTGTCCGGGTGTATATCGAGCTGCGGCCTCAACGGGTTAAGCGATTGCCCCCAAATTTGTTATGTGTGATTCTTTTGGCATTCCTCAGAGGGGAAATTGAAATTTTATTTTTTTTGGTACAAATAACGGTACTTGCCATACGACCGTTTAGGAAAAGCTTATTTTTCTCGAAAACACTCCAACGATTTTGATGAAATTTTTTGAGAATTTTTTTGTTGGTATTGGCTATCATTTGATTAGAACCACATATACGGGAAAAGTCTATTAACGGGACCATTCATGTAACGGTTTTTTTAATTTTTGACTTTCTCGGTAACGGCTGTACGGATTTCGGTAAAATTTTATATTTGAAAAGATCTAATTAGCCAAATTAATTTTGCATATCAAAATTTTGAATAACTTTTTTTTCTAATTAAAATAATTTTTTTTTGAAAAATCAATATTTTTACATCTAATCAAAAAAAATATCTTAACTTTTATAATCACATGTATATTAATAAACTGTAAAAAACTGCGTACCAAAATTAAAAAAAAAATGTTTGTTCTAAAAACTAAAAATAAAAAACAGGATTTTATCAAAATCCGTCCTACAATTTTCGAAATACTTTTTTCATAAATTCTTTGTTATTTAAGACGTGTGTTAACGTACTTTATTTTTACTAAAAACCGTTAAGTATTGTGGTTTTGATAGTTTTTATATATTCAAACTGTGTTACTTTCAACGTAAATGTTATTTGTTGTTATCAAAGATCTTGCCTTCCAATGTAATTAGGCACATAAGAGCCATAAACCATGGCTAAGCATGTAGAAGTTCTTGAAAGCTATGCGCAGATAATCATGAGTAAGCAGTGACAAAATTCATCTGACATCACCAAAGAACTTAAAGTTAGAGAAGGTGTAGAGTGTAGACAGAGGCAGTGTCTTCATCTGTCTGCTATGAATAGAACTCCTTAAGTTCCCTGCTCAAAGATAAAGTTAAGGACACTACAACACTCACTAAGCCATTTACTTTTCTTCAACGAGCAGTTGCAGTCTACACCTTTCGGTCCTATCACTAAAAATGAAGGCCGACCTTAAAATTATTTGTTCAAGCAAATGCAAAAACATTATCATTGAGTTGGTGTCAAACATAAAGCTATCGAAGATTGTGGAGAATCCATAATTCAGTTAATATTGTGAACCAAATTAACAAAAGTTTGAACTTTGACAAGAATTCGTCAGTAATTTTTGTAAAAATTAATGTAGGTATATGACATCAACTATAGCAATTAGATCCAGCTGGATCTGCGGGTGTTGCGGTTTTGATGATATGCTTAATTATTTTGGTATATAAATAAAATGCAATCAGCATCCATATGATAATAAAATGCGTTTTATGTGAAATGTGACAACAATGGATGTTCTAAAAATAGTTATTACAAGCCATTACCTTAAAATCTAAAATTGGGTGCAACTTTCATTAAATACATAAATACAACCACCCTTAAACGCATTAATAACTAAAAGTAAATATAAGTTTTGACCAAGCTTCTGTCATGCCCATGCAAACCCACTTACCCACTTAACACATTTACGAACATTCAGCGTTGATAAATACGCGAATATAAGTAAATATATCCCTTTCCCGTCCTACCCCAAAAAGTAAACATAGGTACATACATTTACGGCATAACAAATTTGCCTGGCTTTATTTGTCTTCCATATCAGCCTTTGGGAAGTCGGAAGACATGAAAGGAATCAAACTGATTACTGATTGCTTCCGGAAAACGGAGTATGCACCTTATTTGTATAAATGTTTACCACGTGTTATCAAGGCAATCAGAGTTATCATTTTTTTACAGGTAACATGAGCTTAGCGTTGCTTTTTTTTCTAGGTTTGTTAACCCATATTACAACTGCTAATTGTGCATAGCTGTGTCGCATGTTCTTGTTTCAGTATCATTTTGTTCTATTTCTACAGCAAGGGCGGATACAAATAATATTGACAAATATCACTTTGCGTACTAATTTTGATGTTCAGAAAATTAAAATGGCAGGATAGGATCGAGGAGAATAGCATGAAACTTGTGGAAAAAAGGATCTAAAGCTAACTAGCAATAAGAGTGAGTTCATCTTGCTTAAAAGAACAGAAAGAAGTATATTCCTTCCACATCATGGACTACATTTCTCCATTCCCTTTCAATGCTTAATAGAGCCGAATCTTGTCAATTCGCGTGATTTAGATAAAAGCAGTAAACCGTTCTGGAAAATAACTAAAATAATGAAGAAAAAAGGCACCAGTATTCCACCTCTTAAAGTACAAAACCAGCTTTTTACTGTCCCAAAAGTTTCAACTTTCTCAAAAATCACTATATTGCAGCTAACCTTAGTGATAGTAATACTTTAGTAATAGTTTCTAACTCTTTAATTAACATATCCCAATCAAACATGGTATTTTCTGAAAACTATTTGGTTAATCCTAGTAAAGTTTGTGATCTTATTAAATCCTTAAAAATAAGAAATCAGTTGGGTTTAACCTTTTCTCTCCGGAATAAAATACTTAACTTCTATATTTAATGGGTGTCTAAAAATATGTTACTTTCCTGAATGCTGGAAAACAGCAATGATTATCCCAATTGCTAAGCCCGGCAAACCTATCAGCCTACTCATCTGCCTTAGTAAGCTGTTAGAAGAAATAATACAAGAAAAACTCGATAATCATCTTACTGAATTTAATATTTTGCCAGACTTTCAATTCGGTTTTAGGCGCAACCACAACACAAACCAACAAATTGTAAGGATTAAAAAACACGTCACTGAAAAATTCATGTCAAAGGAATCGACAAGTTTAATACTGATAGACATTGAGAAAGCATTTGATACAGAGTGGCACAACGCTTTAATACATAAGCTTTTTAATTAAAATTTTTCAATGCCAATAGTCAAAATTATTCAAAGCTTTTTATGCAGTAGAAAATGTCTAGTTAAGGTCAAAACGATAGATCTTCTATCCTAAATATTGAATTTGGCGTGCCCCAAGGTTCTGTACCTGGGCCCATCCTTTTTAACATCTTTGTTTCCGACTTGCCTTTTCTTGGTGAAGTTTCAAACTCGCTATGTTTGCAGACGATACGGCTATCTTCTCTTTTTTTTTTTTTTTTTTTTTTTTATATAATTAACGCGCGCACAAGGGATTATGTGTTTCCCTTTTAATGTAGAACACACTGCGCGGGCATTACGAAGATAGGGAGGGGAGAGATAGGAGGTGCCGATTAACATTGGTTTTGAATGTTTGCAGATCAAAATGGCAAGGGAAAATCCCGCCGGGTAAACTATTCCAGATTCGTGTCGTTCGGCTAAAAAAAGGGTGAACTGATGAGCATTCCTTGCGAGACGAGTATTACGGGAGAAACTTTTAAGGGGAGGAATGCAACTGGCTACTTCGAGTGAACATTTTTTGTAAAAGAAACGATAAAATAAGGAAAGACATGAAACATTGCGTCGGTGTTCGAGTGGGGCAATTGTTTCAGCGGCAGTTCTATTACCTATCAATCTTAACGCTCGATTTTGTATTCTATCAAGCAGGTGAAGCGATGTTTGCGAAGCACCTGCCCAGAGGTGGGAGTTATACTCGAGTTTAGGGCGTATAAACGCTTTATAAATTGTAGCCAGATCAGATGGGGAAAAGTACTTCTTACACCGATACAGAAAACCTAAGCACTTTGCAGCATTCTTAGCGATCTCAAATATATGGTCGTTCCAACGGAGGTCGTCGTTGACACACATACCGAGTACTGAGAGCTTTTCGGTTTCTTCGATGTAAGTGCCATTCATGGACAATGGCATTGGGGGAATGTTTAGCTTTAACGACAGAAGACAGCATTGAGTTTTCGAAGCATTAAACTCCACACGATTTCTATTACCCCATTTAACAATGCTGTATAAATCGGAGTTTAATGAGCTTGACATACGGCACCGTTGCAATTGTACGTCCGAAGGCGAAGGACGTGAATTATCGAACGAATATGAAAAGCTGAGGGTAGAGTCGTCAGCAAAACAGTTAAGTGGATTAGAAGTAACAGACAGAAGATCATTTATAAAAATGAGGAAAAGAGTCGGAGACAGAACAGAGCCCTGGGGCACACCAGCATTTATTTTATGGGAATCAGACTTGAATCCGTCCAATACAACTTGTATTGAACGGTCCAGAAGATATCTTCTAATCCAACGAACAAGAGTATTATCGATCCCAAAAGCACGCATTTTCGATAAGAGAGCTTCATGCCAAACTCTATCAAATGCCTTGGAGATATCAAGAGCAATAATCTTACTTTCACCAAAGCGATGTAAAGATTTGTTCCACTGTTCGGTGAGATATGCCATCAGATCACCAGTGGAACGGTTGCTGCGGAAGCCATACTGACGGTCATGGAGAAGCTTACGATCTTCGAGATATTCCTTAAGCTGACGGTTAATCAGTGTTTCCATGACCTTAGAAAGAAGGGATGTCAGTGCTATGGGTCGGTAGGAGGAGGGGGAGGATGGGTCACCTTTCTTAGGGACAGGCTGGACAAATGCTGTTTTCCATCTTCTAGGAAAGATTCCAGAAGAGTAGGAGCGATGGAAAAGCTTACGCAGTGGCTTTGCCAGTGTGGAAGAACACCTCTTCAGAAGAATCGGGGGTATACCATCCGGGCCAGCGGATTTGTGTATATCGAGATCTTTGAGAACTCTTGCTACTGTACGAGTGCGGAAAAAAATGTGTCCCATGGAAAAATTTACATTCTCAAGTACAGGAGCGGCAACGTTGCTTTGAGGCAGCGTGGAGCTGGCAGCGAAATGGGCGGCGAGCAAGTTTGCCTTCTCTGAAGAGTAAACAATTGGTTTGTTATAAATGTATGTCCTAAATCTCTAAAAAAATGTGTTCAATTGTATAAATATTTTGATATCTGTTACTGAAAAAAATTGAATTAAAGTATATAAAAGCAGAGATGTTTGCTCTTGTTGATTCTCGTTGATTAGTGTAACCAAATGTGCACTATAAATTGAAATTGAATTGAAAAGCAAGCAATTTTGTTGAAAAATAAATATAAAACTTATGTTTTTATGAAAAAATAAAAATTGAAAGTTCTCGGACTGATTTGATAAAAACGTGTTTTTTATTTTTAAGGTTTTAAATAAACTACATACTGTATGTCTTTCCGATTCGGATTGAGTTTATCTTTAAAATTAAAGTTTAAGAAAAATCATTAGAATAGCTAATTATTTTTCAGTGCATTTTTCTTAAAAAAATCAAGTATTTAAATGGTGTTTTTTTTAGAGGTATAGAACTTTAAGTTGGCAACACTAAATTAACTGGCGGCCAATTTATCAGCTGTCAAGTGATTTATTTTTAGTTTGGCTTAGCATTTTAACATGAATAGACTGACGCCTAAACAAAGCTTTTTAATATTGCAAATTTATTTTGAAAATCATGGTTCCGTCCGAAATACGTATCGCACACTACGTCCATTTTACGGTCAACATAATCGTCCATCCAGAGCAATTAATTCGATTAACTATGGAACGTTTTCGCACCACGTTTACTCTACATTACATTACATATTGATCTGCTCCGTAGATAAATCTACGAAGTAGAGACACTTATGAGCACTGGCTACTGAGGCCATTGGCTCAGACAATTACAGGACAACACACAAGACGACATTGATACGGGACAAAACAGAAGATAGAAAGAGGACGGAAAACAGAAAACACATAACACATGTCAACAGCACGCAGTTGGTTTTCGGACGGTTCCCCATCTTTCCACTAACCACGCGCAACGATGCTTGATTTCGCTGATCTCACGGGAAGCGAGCCAAGGCCGTTGACACGTTTACTCTAAATGATAAAGCGCATCCACAGAGACGTCGGCGTCTTACAGTGCGTACAGAAGAAGTCATTCTGCTGTGTAGCGTAGAGGAAGACCGGAATCAGTCTATCCGCCATCATTCACAGGAATTGGATGGGTTGGGTTTGATATCCAGCTTTTTATAATCCCGTTTCTTAAAATCCCGCTTTTAAAATCTCGCTTGTTATAATACCACATTTTATAATCCCGCTTTTTTAAAATCCCACTTTTTAAAATCCCGTCTCATCCCGTTTTTTATAATCCCGTTTCTTATTATCTCGCTTTTGCAATCAAAACTAGTTGTTCTATTTTAAAAAAATTCGCGCAATTTTTAAGATTTTATCTCCCAATCAGTATGAAGTAGGTATGAGGGGGCATGCTGCTCCCTGCAACCCTCCTGCTTGGGCTCACTGTAGGATTTGGAATAAAGTAATTTTAATGTCAATTTAAAACAAAATCATTTGTTCATTTATTCCATTTCAAAGTATACCTCTAAAAAAAACAACATTTATTAAAAAAAATATTAAGCTGTATAGATGGTAGTCAGGTCTGCAAATATTTTCAACCTGCAAATGTGTTGCAAATTTCTTACAATTCTAAACTGTCAGTTTACACGGTTGGTAGATTTTTTGCTGACATTTAATTGTCAGAAACGTCAATAGACAAATTGATTCTTTTCTTCAATGTGTGTAACAGAAAATAAATAAAAATTAAATGAAGTAAAGAAATAGTGACTATTTTGGATACCGATATACATAAATTAAGAAAGCAGTGAAGATCTCGATGAGTTTGGACCGTCGTCAGAGCAAAATGGATTTTATGCTAAGGTCAGAGAAGTGTTTCATTTAGGTCACGTTGTAAAACGATAGCAAAGTTCCTTAAAATGAAATAAACATTTTTAAGAAGGTGCATAAATTTCGTTTTGTTCATCGAACAGAAGACTCCTACATAAAATTCCTGACAGTAAACAATAGCATAGCACATCTGCAAATTTCCAATGTGTCTGATATTTTTTTCCAAATGGCCGACAAAGTGACAATAACCTGACAATGTGTGTGGATTTAACGAGAGCGTTTGTGCGTGTGAGTTAACGGGCTGTATGTTAGTGTTGCTGCCATCAATGTTTTCTTATGACGTTATCACGTAAAATTATCGTCCGTAAACCGACTTTACAGACAACTACTAACTCTTTTTTTATATAAAATCGGTGCGCACTCAAGAGGTTATTACTAACCCTTATCATGAATTACCACAGTGCGAGCGTTTAGGAAAATTGTATATCCAGACGATTGCCAGATACCTGTCAATTTCATTGTGATGGCAGTATGACAATGTCCTGGAAGGGTCTGACAATTCTTCTTCTTTTACGGTTGTAAGATTCTTCAGACAATTTTTCACTGATATACTATCTGACAATGTTTGCAGACCTGACAATTGTACATAACTTTAAAAAAAATTGTTATTGAATATTCATCTTATAAAGCAATGTGCATGTGAAAGAACTGCTATCAAAGAATTACATGAGTACAGCGTGCATTTCTCATGTGAAAAAGTCTTACTCAAATGAAATGAATATAATTAAGAATGTCTTCGAAGTTAACCAAAAAATGCCTTAAATACGCATTTATGAACTTAATGTACAGAACGTTTACATTAGTTGTATTCTCATGAAAATCTTAAGGATTTCTTTATAACAAAAATTTATGGATGAAACCCAAACCAGATCCCGGTTGTTGCGTCGATGATCATGATGCAGTGACCTTGGGTCAGAATTGAAGATCTGTGCTTTTTCTTCTTGATGCGTTCCTTAGCTGGTGATCATTCCCAACAGTTATTCGGGTGGTTGTCAACGTGCCTATAATTTCATAGGACAGTGATTCTGACAGTTGCTCGTTCCTGAAATAATTGATGCGCTGTGCATAAAAAAAAAAACTGGTGCAAATGCGGATGATCTATTTTTGAAAGAGTGATAGTTTCTCCTTTTAAAACTAATCAGTACAATTTATTTTTAATTATATGATCAACCGTATTTATATAAATTCATAACTTATTTATTATTTAAGACGTGTGATGGTATACTCCATTTTTACTAAAAACCGTCAAGTGTTGTGGTTTTGACAATTTTTAAAAGTTCAGGACCGTGGTATTTTCTAAGTATGTTTTACTTGTTTCTATCAAAGATCTTTCCTTCCAATGTAATTACATGTGACAACAATAATACCAACGCTAAACCATCTTCAAATACTAACAACACTCCCATCAGTTCCACCAAAAGCATCACTAAACCGGATAATATTAAAAACAATAACAACACCTGCCCGTCTAAAACCAAAAAAAACTTCTAACGCTGCCCCTAAACCCCTTACCAATAGCAGTAGTGATAGAGTCATGATAAGTGACCACACCCGCTCAAAAATTAATCACCAAATCGCAATCAACGTGCATACTCCAGATAAAAACAATATGTCATCATCATACACCCCTACTGCCACTGCTAATCCTCACAAAAAAATCCCAACACGCATACCCGACAATATTCGTGAATTCGAAACAAGTCTCTTTTCAAAATTCAAGAGTTTGCTTGCCGTACTCGAACAAAAAATGAAAGACGAAATTAAAAATACCATAATTACTTTAAGTAACCGAGTGCAGATATGTGAAAGCGAAATCAGGGAGTTAAAAACAGAAAATAAAAAAATGAAAGACCAAATTGAAGATTTCCAACGTCAACGGCGGCTCAGTGATGTAATTGTTCGTGGTTCGCCTGGCAAATCCAATATGAGTCCAATTGATCTTGCCAAAAAAATCGCTGATAAGCTCCAACATCATATTACTCCCTATTTTGATGCTTTTCGCTTGCGTGGTCGTAGTACTGCAAACGAAACAACATTGGTTATTAGGCTGTCTTCTCCAGCAGAAAAGAAAGCTTTTCTATCTGCCTTTATAGCAAACAATGGGCTTACAGTCTCTCAGCTATTTAACACACATGATGTATCCAACGCCTCTGACACCCGTTCTCGTAACCAACGTATTTACATCAATGAGAGCTTGACACCAACGAACAGCTCTTTAATGAGACATGCTCTTCAATTAAGAAGGGAAGGAATCCTGTTTTCGGTTCGGTCGAAGAATAGTTTAATATTTGTGAAAAAGAGTAGAGACGATACTGAGTTTTTAATTCAAACAAGTTCGCTCTCATCCATAGCAGACCCACGTCCTTCTTTGCAACCCCAACCTCAACTGCAACTTTTAATGTCCCCAGGAGCGGATCAGCAATGAATTTATTTTAGTAAATTATCATTCATTAATCACTAATTTATTTATTAATTTATATATTCATACATTTTTTTTTCTCTCATTTGAATATTTTAATTATTATTTTCCATTTAATCACTTATATAATTTCTCTCTCATTTTAAATTTTCAATCATTATTTTAATAACTTTTTAACTGCCGATATTATTAGATATTATTATTTTCTGATTTTTTTTTTTTTTTTTTTCTTCTCGTTCTTAACACATAACATTTAAATCTTTCTTATATTTTCTGATTGTTTTCCGACTTAATTTTTCTTTTCTTATCACATAAAATTTCTCATTTTTTTTTCTATTCTTCTATTTCTTGCTCTACTAGTTGTGCTTGTTGAATTTGTAAACGCTTTTACTATGTTTTTATGTGCCTCTGAGTCATGGCCCATACAAGTTCCTACTCACACAGTGAGATTGCTGTGCGCTCAGTGATAAAAATCTTATCTAACGCTCGTAATGGATTAAGAATATGTTACCTAAATGCTCGAAGCTTAAACCTAGAAAAGTTGGATTATTTTAGGTATGTTTTTTGTGGTCTGGGAATTGACATTATTTGGTGGAGAACAAGTAGTAAATGTACTGATCCAGATGATGTTGTTCAATTGTATGAAATACCTGGCTATAAACTTATATGTAACAATAGGGTTACCACTACCACAGGGGGAGGAGTTGCTGTGTACTGTAGTCAAACAATTAAACACACAATATTGAGTCAATCTGATTGCAGTGGACCAGAATATCTGTTGTTGGAATTAAATGATGGAATTACAAAAATGGTTGTTGGTGTTGCCTACAACCCCAACCGATCCCTTTCCCCTGAACCATTATTTTCAGCAATTCGAGATTTTACTGCCCTTTACGAACATATCATAGTTTGTGGTGACCTAAACACAGATCTTTTGAAATCTGACAACAAAGCTAGTCAACTTTTAGATTTCACTGCTTCTTCAGGTATGTCAATAGTTAACTCTTATGCCACCCGTTTTGCTCCAAACGCTCCTCCCAGCCTACTAGATGTTATTATGGTTTCCGATTTATCAAATGTATTACTTCAAGACCAGCTCTCCCTGGGGGGTGTGACTGATCATGAATTGTTGTTCTGTACATACAATGTTGACTTTTCACGTTCACCCCAGTCATCATCTTTTCAATTTAGAGACTTTTCTTCCGTTGATTATAACGCTCTGCATACTGCTGCTTGCCTCCTACCTTGGCGTGATTGCTACCTTACTTCAAATGTAGATGAAAAGGTCAACCACATACAATCTTTATTATTGGATCTCTATACTAGGCATGTTCCTTTAAAAACTGGCAATCCGCAATAATAAATGTCCCTGGTTCACATCAGAGGTGCGAAATGCAATTAAAATTAGAAATAAGGCATATTCGAAATAGAAGCATACTGCTCTTAATCATGATTGGGAAATTTTTTGCCGAGCTCGTAATCATTCAACTTTCGTAACACGAAGATCAAAGAAAAGATATTTTTTATCCAAATTGAGCACTAACCAAACTTCGAAAAAACTCTGGACTAATTTGCGTTCAATTGGCGTTGGAAAAAAGAATGTTCTTGGTAACATTCCAAATGTTAATGTACTCAATAATACCTTTCTTTCTAGTGATATTGGCAACCCACGTTTTGTTCTGAACAATCAGTTGTTTCATGATTTTAACTTTGATTTCGAAGTAGTTTCTGAAATCGATGTCATTAACACCTTGAGATCTATTAAATCAAATGCTATCGGTGAAGATGGTATACCCATTCGCTTTGTTAAAATGGTCTTCATCATATTCTAAGGTGTATTACACACGTTATTAATTTCTGTATTACTTCATCAACTTTTCCTGAAACTTGGAAGTTAGTTAAAGTCATTCCTGTTCCAAAAAAACCCCAGCCATCATCACCTGCAGATTTTCGTCCTATAAGCATTTTGCCATGTCTGTCAAAGGTCTTGGAGAAAGCTCTTGCGAACCAAATTTCAAATTTTCTAAGTCAACACTGTTTGTTATCCCCAATACAGTCTGGATTTCGAAAACACCATAGCTGCTCTACAGCTATGATAAAAATTCTTGATGACATTAGAATTAAGTTTGATTTAGACTACGTCACAGTTCTTTGTCTGCTTGATTTCTCCAAAGCCTTTGACAGAGTGGATAATAATGTGCTTTGCTTGAAACTACAATCCTATTTCGGCTTCAGTGTAGCTTCGGTGAGCCTAATTTATAATTACTTATGTAACCGCCATCAAAGGGTAGTTTACGGTGAAACTTTTTCCCAACTTGGTTCCCTCGTTGCAGGAGTACCCCAAGGATCTATTTTGGGACCAATATTATTTTGTGTTTTTATTAATGACCTTCCTAAAGTTTGCACAAATGTATCTGTTCATCTTTATGCTGATGATGTGCAGATATATTTATATCGGCCCATTGGGCTTATTGAGGATCTGATAGCCAGAATAAATGAAGATTTGTTAAATATTTACCAATGGTCGATCTGCAATGGACTCAGTCTTAATCCAACCAAATCCCAGCTAATGCTTATTTCGAAGAGGCCTTACGACACCGATGATTTTCCACCAGTACTCCTTAACAACATACGACTGAAGTTTGTGAACGTTGTAACCAATCTCGGTTTTAAGCTTACCCGTTCATTGTCAGCTGATTTATGTTGTTGAGAGAATCTACGCAGGATTGCGAAAACTTCGGCTAACTTCTGGCTTTACGCCAACTGAAACTAAACTACGGCTATTTAAGACTTTATTTATGCCCATTATTGATTTTGCCACAGTTGTCTACTGCAAACTTGACTCGAACTCTCTGCATAAGCTACTAGTTGCGTTTAATGACTCGATAAGGTATGTTTATGGGATTTGCCGGTATGAGCATATATCGCAATATCACAAATTAGTTCTCGGTTGCACATTTCAGCAGTTTCTTGACGTAAGGTGCTGTATTTTCATGCATAAAATCATAACATATAAAACACCTCAGTACCTTTTCGACAAACTGCAATTTGCTCAATCGACCAGAACTTTGAATCTAATCACTCCCAGTTTCTATTATCTGATCACTTCGCGTCTCTTTTTTATTCATGTCACAAGGCTTTGGAACTCCCTTCCCACATCAATTAAGCAAATTATTGGAGCTACTAAATTTAAAAATGCTATTTTCAGGCAGTACTCGTTTACGTAACCTCCTCCCTTGCCACATTTTTGTTTTGTTTTCTCTCTTCACTCAGTTTCACATCCCTTCAATTCCTTTTGCTTCATTTCTCTCCCTTTGCTCTTCTTTTTACTATCTTTAACTTCTTCTACCTTATTCTTCTTTTTATTAATATTCTCTATCAGATGCTTTTTTCTCATATAAGTTTAGATACTTTTTGTAAATATTTTATGTGTTATAACTTGAAATGGTTAAATTAGTTGTCTACTTTTTTGTATTTTTCTTTATTATAATCTTTACCTAAACAATATCCAAACTATTACAATGTGCTGTAAGAGACTTAAGTCTTATTTGTACAACCTTATTTTAAATAAATTGAATTGAATTGAATTGAATTGAATTGAATTGATTAGGCACATAAGAGGAAGAACGAATTTATGGTCCTTTTTACTTGCGATTATATTGTAGATACTACATATAAGGCAAGTTATGGATTCATGCAAAAAAAAATTTAACAATCAAACATAACATTACGATGATAGAGAAGTCGAAAAACGTGGGTCCGGAAATTCCCTCCGTCCGTCTGTCTGTCTGTTCGCACCTATACTACAGCCTAAACGGATGGGCCGATTTGCTTTAAACTTGATATTTAGTGGGGGTGTTTTCCATTATGCTCTAGGTCGGAATTTAACGGTACCTGCCATACAATCTCTAACAAAAAGTTTGATTTTCTCGAAAACGGCTCTAACGATTTTGATAGCACTATAGGTATAGGTACTATTTTTTTTACAACATTACATCTTTCAGTTAGAATGAATATTTTGAAATTTGTTCTATAACGGTACTTCTCATAGAACCGGTTTTTTCAAATGCAGTTTCATCGTAAGCCATTATCCTGATTTCAATAAAATTTTGCACAGAAAGTCATTTATAATTCAATTAATGAAAAAAAATTCAAAAACTTTTTTTCGATTTTTTAAAATTTTCTAAAAAAAATTGGTTTTCGAAATAATTTCAAAACGGGTTGATTGAATTAATTTTTTAAAAATAATTTTCCCAAAATATTTTTTTGAAAAGTTTAAAAAAACGACTTAAAAAAAACTAGTCAAACGATTTTTAATAATTTTTTTCCTGGATAGACATTTAGTTTTCAAATTTTATTGCATACATACGTTTTACCTAACACACGGATAGTATACTTATCCATTTGCTAAATCAAAAAATTAATGAACGTGTTTTTTCTTCATTTTACTTATTCAATGTATAGCATTGAAAAATTGACAGATCTTCATTGAAAAGAACTAAATATTATGTTCCTGTTTCAAATTCTTAAAGGCTGACATGTCATTACAGTTATTTGTTAGTCAGTTTTTTAAGTCTAGTGGTATCGTCATTTCTTTAGTTTTGTTTTTAAATGAATACAATAAACAAAAAAACGAACGGAAAACGTTAATTCATAAAGAAAATTTTATAATATTATCCAATTTGTATGTTATGCGCTCGTTAAACACCAAATCGGCCAGATAAGTTATCCGTTCATTGTCAAACGTTATCTAACGTTAAAACAAGTTTATTATTAAGAATTATGACTTAAAATACGTGTTAGTGTTGTTTCGCCTCTATTTTGTGTAAATTAAAAGAGCTGTTAGTTTTTCCGAGAAAACTCTTAAACTAATTAAAAAAATTAAAGAATTTAAGAACAAGTTCGTGCGACCCACTCGTGCATTTTATTTAAATTTTGTTCGACGATGTGACCGCACATATGAGCAAGTACATGCGATCGAGTCGTGCAATTTATTATTATTGTTATTCATCCTTATTCCGGTAGACGTTTTACTTAAACGACTAGCTCTCTTTTTGGAGTCGTGTCGTTTTTTTTGTCGTTTCATAAATGGCATTCCGTAGCCGAAAATCCGGACTGAAACCGGTTTTCTGGGCAGGGGAAGGGAAACCAACTTTTGAGTGGATGAACGAAGACTGAAACTATTACACACGCAATTTCTTACAGTTTGGGGTCTGAAAAATGTACAAACACATAGGAAAGAAGTTCATGTATACATTTTCTTCTCTCAGAATGGTCCATCCCCTGTGTGCTTGATGTAAGGTTTGAAACCGGTTTTCCCCTGGGTTGAGATAGTCTCGTGTGTGCATCATTTGGACGTGATAACGTCTTATAAATCCATGACAGGCTACACGTACGAAATAACATGACTCATGCTGATAAGACTCATGACTCATGCTAACCGCGATACTGTGGTTCTTTCAACCAAAAGCGATCGCAAGCACCAGGCGAACATGAAAAAGAACATGCGCAAATTGCCAAGAAAATTCCACTCAAATTCAAAAAGAACATAGAAGAGAAAAAGAAATACAAAATAGGCGGAGTTTTGTTAAAGTAGAAAGTAGATGTAATAATGGGGTGTGTGTGTGTGGATTTAACGAGAGGGTTTGTGGGTCATTTTTTCAACCAAAATCGATCGTAAAAGTATTCTGAACACCAAGCAAACATGAAAAAGAACAGGCGCAAATTCCCAAAACAATTCCACTCAAATTTAAAAAGAAATACAAAATAGCCAGGGTTTTGTTATTTTTGAATGAGTAGTTGTAGGCATCATCAAAAGAAGGCGGAAGATTTCTCTCTTTATAATATTGATACTCTATGCTTGTGACGCAACTATCTCTATTCCACTCTATCGGCCGATGCGTCCGAGTAGAAGAAAGACAGCGGGAGCAACAGCACGCAACCTAAATGTGAATCGGCTTTTAAAACTTGCGATTTTCTGATACATGGTGAGAAACGCATGAGGTGGCGAGGTACAAAAAATAGCTAGTTTATCACCCATTCTCTTTTGTGCATATACAATTCCACTTATCACGTCAAAAAATCTAGTACTAAATTTACTACCAAGTGCTAAATTTGGTACTAAATCTAGTACCAAATTTAGTATATAAAACTACAAAAGTACTAAATTCTAGTATTAATTATTAAAAATCTAGTACCAACAATAGACAGAAATATTTGTCAAATATTCTTCATTGCAAACTCCAAAAGTCTTTGTTCGCAATTTTTGCCACAGTTTTTTACCCAAAAATTGACGAAACATAGAGATTCGCCATATAGCAATTATAGGCTGATGATATTAATTTCTTGTTCTCGCTAAATTAAGGACAGCTTGCTCCTCCCGTTTTGTTCCTTTCATTACAGATCTGTTTAAGAATACGGATGACATTTGTAGTTATCGGTATTCCGAATATGTCATACTGAAAATATCTTTTGGGACTTGGGAGATATGCAAATTATTATTAAACTTGCTTTCTTAAGTGCTCTGGTCTAAAGTATCCACAAAAAAACTTGAATTAATGTTTTCAAATACTTTCCCAGATAGATGCGTGCTTTTCAATAATACATATTAATAAGTCTGAGAAATTCTATTTCATTCACTTAAATCATGCCAACCTGCCTCAACATTTAATTCATAAAAACAAACCATTTGCTTGTTAAGCTCTGAGCACACTCACACCCATTGTGAAGACAAATTAAATAGTTTTTCTTGTTTGCTATCCAATTTGTAGGTGATGGCGTAATTCATATGCACACAGTGAACAACCGAACGAGAAGTGACTTTTAATTTATGTCAAATTGACATAACTAATTAGTGTCTGTTTGCGGGACGTCAAACGCACTCTCATTATGTTCTATGTCATACACAATAATGCTAATTCTAATGACGATCATCAACCTAAATTAAAAGACAATCATCTTTTCATTTGGATAAACGTTTAATTATGTTCAAGTACTCACAATATCATCGTTATCGATTGGCAATTAAAACCTTGACAGTGAGAACTGAAGAAGCGCATTCAGGGAAGTCGAATTAAGGTGTTGCTTACATCTTAATTATTGTGATGTCAGTTATAACGTCTAGTGTCGTTAGGGTTTCACACTTCCCACTTAAAAAAACCTTTAAAATGTAATGAAAAATGATTGTTCTGGAAAGAATTGCATCAACAACACATCAACATTCAACCATTAAGCACCAAACACAATTGGATTTCTATCTAAATAAACACATTTTATAGATTTTATTATCAAACGCAGTGCACCGCCTCTGCTGTTAGGGCGATTTATCAAATTTTATTGCATTTATCCGTAATGTCAAAATATTTATTTTTCATGAAGTTGAAATTTACGAGAGTATTCAGTTGAAAGGATGCAATGCAGATATCTTTGGAAAATGTAAACAAAATGGCGTGGCAAATGTGGAACATTTTAATTTCTTAATGTGCAGCTGTTACGCGGATGGGTTCGCTGGCTTGGTTTCCATCTGTCATGCATAAGCAATGAGGCACAGTAAATAAAATAATCTAATTTTTTTAATACCTACATATGAAAGTATAAGTAACATTTATTACTATGTTGCAATTAACAATTTAAATAATTTGTAAGAAGCAAACAGATTTTGGTTTTAATAAAATAAAAGAAATATTATTAACTACTAGCAGAAACCCGACGCTTTGCTGCCGCTTTGTTTGCTTATGTGGAACGCCACCTAATGGGTATTATTCGAACCAAGCAAGTACTTTCATTATGGGATCAGATGGATTCATTTTCACCCTTTCGTATAGTAATTCATTATGTTGTTATTTTCTATTGTTATTTAAAATACATTTTGCGGTACGACCAGCGTACCACCTGCTGTTAGTTTATTTTACTATGCTTACAACACTCAGTTATACTAAGAAAGAAAATTATGTTTCTGATGATAGAATCACCAGAAAAACAGTGAAGTGGATTAGAAGTAATAGACAGGAGATGCTTTATAAAAATAAGGAAGAGAGTCAGAGACAGAATGGAGCCATGAGGCACATCAGCAGATTTGAAACCGACCAATACAACTTCAATTGAACGGTCCAGAAGGGAGTTTCTAATCCAACGAAAAAGAGTATCATCGATCCCAAAAGAAGGCATTTGGGCTCAATGCCAAGCTATTCAGTGAGATATGCCATCAGATTACCAGTGGAACGAAAAAGGGACGTAGTTGCTAACAGCCTGTATGATGAGGGAAAGGAGGAGTCACCTTCTACGAAAGATTCCAAAAGAGTAGGAGTAACGAAAAATCTTAAGCAGCGGCTAGTTGGAGGAGAACCCAAAGATGGTCTTTTTTCCACTATTTTCATATTTTTTCGGGGGTTCACCTCCGTATCATGTACACATTTAAGCTGCGTTTTTTCCTTGCTTAGGATGATGACCTTAATAGACCACTAAAAAGTTGTGTATCTGTCTAAATTGTTTTTTCTATAAACGTCTAACGCATGACGTATCATTGCTTGATAACGTTGTTTATTAATTACTAGCTTCTACACGCGACTTCGTCTGCGTGGACTTAATACTAAGCATTTTGGTTAAATTAGGTTTTTCGTCAAGTAATAATTTATTTTTATTAAGATAGTGAATACCGTTTTTCTAATCGAAGTGATATTCCTCTATTAATGTAAAAGGATTTCTTTATTTCCATATCTCTATGTCTCTATTATATTTCTATATATTTTTATTTCTATATTTTTATATTTCTATATATAGACATGTAGCTATATTTCCATATCCTTAAATATCTCTATATCTATATGTCTCTTTGCCTCTTTGCCTCTATGTCTATATCTCTATATTTGTATGTCTGTATATCTCCATATCTCTATATCTTTACAACTATATTTCCCTATTTCTCTATATCTCTTAATAGTATATTGAATCCTGTTACTCTTCTGTCTACCAAACTTCACAAATTCATGCTATCGTTAAGACACAGAAGTATATCAAACAAATCTCTAAAAATACAGTATTTTACATATAAGCCTCTCCCACAAGAACTGTGCACTTTTCCTGGATAAAAAGTACCCTATGTTTCAACCTAGCACATTATCCATCTACCTACCAAATTTCATCCAAATCCGTTAAGCCGTTGAGGCGTGATTGGGGAACAAACATCGAAACATACAAACATTCACATTTATATATAAAACTAGCTGTTACCCGCGACTTCGTCCGCCTGAAATTTATCAAAAACTGTTTACTCAATATCGTTCTAAAATAATAATTTTCGAAAAATAAGCAATTCCAGCGCCACCTAAGTGTAATTCAAATAGCATTAGTTATTCCTTTCAAACAATAAACAGGCTCCCTGCCTGTGAAAGTTCCAACAAAATTGGTCCATAAATAAGAGTTTTCGAAAAAAAATGACACCAGCGCCACCTAGTGAGTAATTAACATAGCCTCTCCTTAGGATATCAGTTACCTGCCAGTGAAAGTCCCGTCAAAATCGGTGCAGCCATTCTCGAGATCACCCAGAACAAACAGACAGAAAGACAGACATACAGACAAAAAAAATTTAAATAGTGTTTTTGTTATAAGTATTGTATATCATTTCGTATACATCAAGTAAAAAGCTGCTATTTTGATTTTTAAAAATACAGTTCATTTTTATTTATGTGTATTCGGGTCATAAATAAGAAATTTCGAAAAAAACGACACCAGCGCCACCTAGTGAGTAATTAACATATCCTAAGTTACTCCTTATGATATCAGCTTACTGCCAGTGAAAATCCCGTCAAAATCGGTGCAGCCGTTCCCGAGATTACCAGAAACAAACAGACAGAAAGACAGACAGACAGACAAACATTTTTTAAATGGTGTTTTTGTCATAAGTATTGTATATCCTTTCGTATACATCAAGTAAAAAGCTGTTATTTTGATTTTAAAAACAGACACTTAATTTTTATATATGTGTATAGATAAAGAGAAGAAAACTTCACTAAAATAACGATTCCGAATTGTAAAGCGCAATCCATAATCTCCGACTAAAATAGCAAAAACCCGTTACAATGGAGAAAAACCGTAAGGAAAACAAAAATAAATATAAACAAAAACCTGCTGCTATACAAATGAAAAACAAACAACAATATAAAATCCTAATGAAGCTCTCCCGAAAATACGGCGAAAAAGAAGAGAAAATGTTTCTTATAGGTACCCGTGCAATAATACTGCATTTTTCATTTTTAATTTTTAATTTTCTGTATTGCGGTCAACGGCCTTGGCTTTGATCAGAAATATATCGCTTCCGAATAGATCAGCGAAATCACCCATATCATTGCGCTTGGTTATCTATTAGTCGAATAGGGAGGGGACCCTCTGAAAAACAACCGCATGCTGTTGGCGTGTGCTTACTGTTCTTTCTTTCTTCCATGTTATTTGTCTCTTTGTCTTATCGTCTTGTACTGTAAGAGGTTAGAGCTGATATCTTCAGTTGCCAGTGCTCTATGTCCAAATAAAGTGAATCCTGCAACCTTCCATCTACCCAACTTCACAAATTCAAGAAAGCATAACAAATAAATCTTCAGTCATACATCATTACACATATAAGCCTCTCCCACAGGAAGCGAACATTTTGTGATTATGTCTCAATCCAGCACATTATCCATCTACATTCCAAATTTCATCCAAATCCGTAAAGCCGTTTAGGCGTTAATAGAGAACAAACATCCAAATATCCAAACATACAAACATTCACATTTATAATATAAGTAGGATAGGGTATACTTTGAGTCATTTCAGATTAAAAAAAAACAATATTTTTAACTCAATCTCCCCAAAAAATAGTTTTCCATAATTCCAAGAAGACTTTACGGATATGTACATTCATCTAGAAAAATAACAATCAGCCCGGCCAAGTAATTATGTAGATATGTACGTAAAATACCTTTTCCCTTGAAATAAATCTCTTAAAAACAAACAACAAATAAATTAAATTCCGGTTTGAATTGGAAAACTTCCTACTTTGCAACGTCTGACGATGCACAAAAACAAACGTCAAAGCCCTTAAATCATATTCCTATTGTTCAAAACAATCCACTTGTATCCAGTTGCATCACTCAATAAGCAAATTATTATATAGAATTACGAAGATGCAGACTTCGTCTTAAACAAATCAGTCAGTCACCTGCCTTCATGACTTGTCTTATATCCCTCGCATTCGACAGACTCAACTGTCATTTGTGGTTATTGATCGATTTCTTTGAAATCGAATAAATATTTCTTCGCCTTTCCTCCCTAAACAAACTTTTTAATGAAATTTCAAATACCAATGCAATCGCCATCAATTTATTTTCAATGACGGAAATAGGTTCAATTCGCCGCCGTCGATGCAGTTGACCCTTAGACGACGAGTAAGCAATGATTTGGTTGAATGAGTAATCTTGGATCTGTCAACTGTCACATTTTATTTGCCGCTAAAAAGTTCCACTGTCTTCATGTTTTTCTCTTCTTAAATGGCGCCCAACGAATGCCAATTAAATCACGTGCATGATGGTACTCCCTGCAGACGTCATTGCCATGCCCTTGAAATGTTTGGTAAATTTCCCAACGCGGCCGCAGTGCGGTTGTTTTCCAACAAATACAAAAAAACAAACAAGCCCACTCACTCGACATGGTAAGGTAGTGCGATCGAATGCAAAGAAAAAAGAGCACAATTTGGACATTTTACCCCGCTGCATCTACATCGACATCGAAGTGGTGTGGTCTCGTGTCGCTTTGACGTAGGCGAATGCAAAAGAGGGTGTGTTACGAGAATGTGTTGGTTTTATTTGCAAATGAATAATTTTCCAATTTACATCCGAGATGCACCCATGATGGGGTGAATGGTGTAGTCAGCTGGTTCATTTATATATGTATGTGTTGGTTGGTATGCACTTGTCATTGTTTTTGTTGCACTTTGGGGAGCAGCTATTTTTGGTAGGCGACATTATTCTGTTGTGAGCGCCATGTTGCCTCTTACTACCCCGCGTGCCGTTTCGCTATTTTTTACGGGAATTGTTATTCATAAAATCATAGAAATTTTCACTTTCTAATTTAACACTAAGCCTTGGGTGAACATTTTATGGGGGCGTACATTAG
Organism: Platycheirus rosarum; assembly: GCA_963971375.1. NCBI lineage: Eukaryota > Metazoa > Arthropoda > Insecta > Diptera > Syrphidae > Platycheirus > Platycheirus rosarum. Next base: position 121,105,645 of record OZ020509.1, on the reverse strand, counting down.
TGCTCAGCGAGGTCTTATTCGTCGTACTTAATCGAGTAAAAAGGGTTTACTTAGAGCATTTGCATAGATTATGCAGATGCTAAATGATATTTAATATTCATATTTATTAATTCAAAGAAAAAATCAATTTGTTTTTTATTGATATGCAAAGGAGGTAGGATGATTTCCTTTAAAGCAAACAAAATACAATAAGAGGCAACTGCAGCTATTAAGGTAACTTTTTCGATTTTATTTACTGTTTATGGGGTTTTATCTGGCAAGCATGGACAATTTTTTGAATTTTCCATGAAAAGACTTGAGCACGTTGATAATGAATTCCTTTTAAGATTCACTTAGTATTTTATTCACATTGAGTGAAGTTTTTAAAATCCGTCGCCTGAGTAAGAATTTTAAACTTAGAATCAAAGCTGTTGCCAAAAGTTTCAATATAAAGTTGACCAGCCAACCAATATTCCAGGGACGAAAACGAAGCTGTATGTCAATTATTCATTCACATATCGCGAAAGGAAATTCTGGTACTACTACCTCAAATGGGGACTGAAGGTAAGTTGCAACAAGAGCGAACTTATCTGCTTCAGAACCATAGAAATAAAAGGCACGACTGGGTCGCACGTACTTGCTCCCGTGTGCTAATCCTTTTTAGGTACAGGCGTCTTTTTGACAAAGATTTAATTTCAATGTTTTTTTGACGTGCAACTTCTTTAGAATCGTTGTGGTTTGAAGCTCGAACGAACATGCGTCACGATAAAGTGATAAACACATAAATATATAGGATTGTTAGCTTTTGCAGTTTTTTAGTGTATCATCTTTCCACTTCTTGCTTACTGTTTATAATATAATTCGCTAATAGAAAGACTTTTTTCAGTTTAATTTTCATTTTGGTATGGCAAAATTTGAACAACTGGCATGAAGATTCGTGGGAATCAGCAGTAGGGCAATAATGGTAGGTAAAGGGACCTATATAGAATAATTTACTTTTTCAAATCAAATGAATTAAATAGCTTAATTATTTTTGATGGATCGATAAACGTATGGTGTGGGTAGGTATTAATGGAATTTATTAAGGATATTAGGTACCTAAATATAACAAGGTTGGAAGGAAAGTAGGTACTAAAATTAAGATATACATTCCAACTACTGTTCGGCGAGTGGGTATAGACAATATTAAAAGTTAACACAGTGGTTTTGTTTATTTATAGGCAGGTGTAAGTTTTTGTTTTGTCGATTGAAATTTTGCATTCAGTAGTAATCGAATAGTTTTTTATTTGTTAGTGGTTTTTGTGTGTTTATCATAGGCTTCCTTATTTATTCTGTGTGCTACTATGATGATGAAATGCTTTAAAATACGTAGGTATGTATGTAGGTTGTCACCTTCTTTTATTTGACTAATGGCTACGGCTTAGCCGTGCAATATGAAATAAAATTTTGGGGAAATATTTTTTTTGAAATCAAAAAAACACTATTTATAACGTTTTTTGGAAAAAAAGTTGTAAGCCATCTTATTTCTTTTGCTGTTTTCTATTTTATGAATTTTTCATTTCAAAATCGTTCGACCAGTTTTTTCAAAAAAAATTTTTTCATTAAAAGTTAAATGGCAGTTACCGTTTTGGATCTAGAATGCCAATTCGAAAAACTGTCGGGTAGAGCACTCTAAAAATACTATATACCAAGTTTGAATCAAATCAGACAGACAGACAGACAGACAGACGGACCCACGTTTTTTGACTTCTCTATCATCGTAATGTCATGTTTGATTGTTAGATTTTTTTTACGAATGTATAACTTGCCTCATAGTCCCTATAAATCGCAAGTAAAAATATGATAATGATAACGTCATAAAAAAACATTCATGACACCAACACCAATATACAGCCCGTTAACTCACACCAGAAACAATTCTACTTATCGCGTCAAAAAATCTAGTACTAAATCTACTACTAAGTACTAAATCAAGAACTAAATCTATTATCAATTCTAGTACGAAAAATACAATAGTACTAAATTCTAGTACTAAGTACTAAAAGTCTTTTACCAAAAATACTATTGTACCAACAAACTAGTACCAATCGGCACCAGTCTTATATTTAATCAGCAGTACCCGGCGCACGTTACTATGCCCTAGGAAAAACATGTTTTAATGTGAAATGCGAAAATAATGCTAGCGGGACCAAACATTCACAGGAACGATCCCTGGACAAAACTATATTTACCATGTAAATTTGATTAAAATCCGTTGGGCGGTTTAGAAGTACATACTCGACATACATACACATATGATGTTCGCCTGGTGCTCAGAACACGTTTGCGATCGATTTTGGTTGAAAGAGGTTGCGGTTAGCATGAGTGATCAATCTTATCAGCATGAGACATGTTATTTCGTACGTGTAGCATGTCATCGATTTATAAGACGTTATCACGTCACAAAAACAAGAACATAATCTGAGAGGATAATTCTCTCTTCGCTTACAAACTGGAAAATGCCCAGTCAGCGATATACATATATGTACCGGTCCCTATACATTTCTTATGATATGAGACTACCAATGCGTTTGCAGTTTTGTGGGCACGAAACGAGTTATATTATTTTATACGAGATGAAAAACCAATGAAACCCGTCTTCTTTCTTAGATCAATTGAGACTGACTTTATTCTTTTAAATATCTTAAATCTACACCCAAACTGTGAACAGTCACATCATGGGTGGTCAATGTTCAACAAAGGAGAAGTGTAATTATTGCAAGGTTGCAAAAGGCAACGTTATAAGAGATTATTAAATGCAAAGAGGCATTTGTCCTCAAGTTTATTATCCGTTTGGGCGGATGCGACCATTAATTATTATTTAATGTGCAAATTCATTAAATTCATTATTTGTTATTTCTTGATTTACAGCAGATATGACTAACGCATGGCTGATTGGCTGCTTCTCACACGAATCTCACACGTATACACATACATACAATTTCAGGGTTTGCAGGGCACTTCTTTTTTATTTTTTCTATGTTCAGAAGGCTAACAGCAGCAACAAGGAATCGAAGAGGTTGCCCATCACGATGTGATTACATCAGTATCAAACTACCAGACAACCATACAAAAAAGAATAAATGGGTCGTATGTACTTGCTCTTATGTGCCGTCATATCGTCGTCTTAATTGTTGCATATGTATGTAAATATTAAAAAAAATCATTTTATTCAGTTTAAGAGCTTTCTCGGAAAAAAACTAAGTATGCAATAAAAATTGAAAACTAAATGTCTATCGAGGAAAGAAAAATATTGAAAATCGTTTGACCAGTTTCTTTAAAAAGTCGTTTTTTTTAAAACTTTTCGAAAAAAATATTTTAATTTTTTTTTATATTATGTCATTATAAGTTTTCATCTGGGAAAATTATTTAAAAAAAATTCAATCAACCCGTTTTCAAAATATTTCGAAAACCAATTTTTATTTTTAGAAAATTTAAAAATAATAGAAAAAAAAAGTTTATGAAAATTTTGAAATGCAATATTAATAATAATTAATTCCTGTGTGTAAAATTTTAATGAAATCGGGTTAATGGTTTAGGTACAATAAAACCGCATTTGAAAAAACAGGTTCTATGAAAGGTACCGTTATAGAACAAATTTCGAAAAAATAATTTTAATTGAAAAAAGTATTGTTGTAAGAAAATAGCATCTGGAAAGTTTTATCAAAATCGTTAGAGCGGTTTTCGAGAAAATCAAACTTTTTATTCAAGATTGTATGGCAGGTACCGTCATTTTTCGACCCAGAGCAAAAATGAAAAAACACTTCCCAAGATACTAAATACCAAGTTTGAAGCAAATCGGATTATCCGAAAATGAAATTTTATTTTGTGTATGTATGTGAATACATGTGACATTCGTGTGAGAAGCAGCCAATCAGTATATTAAAATAAAGAAAAGAGACAAAAACTCAATTTTTTTAAATACTATCCACTCTCAAACCCGGCTTTGGAAAAAGCAATCCTTGACTATGGCACGTCAACAAAAGGACGTATATTGGTTAAGTGTCTGGACATATTGAAAGTCGCATTGCCTCACCGCACATATTGTCACTACACACAAAAATAAACTTACTTGATGATGTAAGAAAATTGAAAGCAGAAGAACAGTTGAAAAGTAAAACAAATATAATTTCTTTCGAATAAATTTATTTTATTTATTATTTTCTCCGTCTCTTAGTAACCATTTTTAATGTGTGAATGAAAAATGAAAAAAAAATTGTAACCAAACGGAAAAAAAATTGAACTTGCTTCTTTGACGACAAAATAAAAATGTGATTATCTGTCAAAAATGAAACGATATAGGAATAAAACTTGAAGCAGTGCTCAGAGTTTCATAAAAAATTATGAGATTCGTTTTGATTTTCCAACCCATCTTCTTCCCTCTTACTAAAAATCATTCCATCTCTTTTACATTTTGATTCAAGTTTCATATCGGTAAAAGTCAACAAGCTGTACAAAACGAAAAGGGTACTGTTAAATGCCGACTGACGTTTGATCGATAAAAGAAAAAGTTGACGGTTTAAAATTCAGAAGCGCAAAATTTTAGTCAGCTCTCGATTAAGCAATAATACCGACTCTAGATAATGTGGATTTTTAATTGAGAACCCTCAAATATCTTTTTTCAATTTTAAACATTTTAAACATCACTGATAACTAATCCAAACATGTAACGTAACGTCAGAAAATATTCTTCCAACGTTCCCAAATTTGACATGAAGATGTCAAAGAATAAATAAAATAATAAAATTTAACAAGAATTCTGTGAAATCTGAGTCTGTTGCTGCATCTTTCGCGATTGTTACAGAAAAATAATAATTATAATAGAAGCCGAAATCAACTCCATGTCATCCTTCTTACCTTCAAGTGGTAGATGCTGCCATCAAAGCTTTAAAGGAACGTGGTGCTTCGGCGCTTTTGGTCATCCAGAAGCATATTACAAAATTGATGTCAAAAAACTTGTTCAATTCATCAATGTACATAAATGTATATTTAAAAGTGGCGTAGAGAGTAACAGTAAGCAGTAAGTTAGTGCAAACTAAAGCACCAAATGCAATGAGCTGCTGCTTCAAAATGTCTGCTTCAAAATACAAAAAACTTAATGCTTTACCAAACCAAAAGCTACTGCCGGTAAAAAGAAAGGGAATACAGCACAATTAAAAAAGTTGTAATAATTATTGTTTGTAATTTTTTTTATTTAAATAAAAGAGGTTTTATTAGACGTTAGAGCAATGTCAATGTCGATTAAAAAGTTGTCTGTAAAAATGACAACTTTCATTCAAAATAGGATGAAAAGAGCAATGCTCTCTTTTAATGTGTAAACTCAAATTTATTATTAATTCAATGCTATAAAATAAAAAAAGGCTTGTGACGTGATAACGTCTTGTAAATCGATGACAGGCTACACGTTCGAAATAACATGACTCATACGGATAAGAATCATGAGTCATGCTAACCGCTATACTGTGATTCTTTCAAGCAAAATCTATCGCAAGCACAAGGCGAACATGAAAACGAATAGACGGAAATTCCTAAAATAATTCAACTCAAATTCAAAAAGAACAAGAAGAGGAAAAGAAATACAAAATAGGCGGAGTTTTTTTAAAGTAGAAAGTAGATGTAGATATTTGGGGTGTGTGTGTAGATTTAACGAGAAAGTTTGTGGGTGTAAGTTAATAGGCTGTATGTTGTTGTTGCTGCCATTAATGTTTTCTTATGACGTTATCATGTAAAATTATCGTCCGTAAACCGACTTTACAGACAACCAACTCTTTTTTTCTAAGTTCTCTATACAAAACGTCATGTTTTCTATTCGTAAAAATTGTTTACGCCACCCTTACATACAAAATTCCTTTTTAGTTTCACATTGCCGGTATAAATATCTATTTATTGTTTAATCTTTTTTAAACGATTTTGTATATATATAATATAATATAAAGAATATTTATTTGACTTATTAAGTAAAATAACACCTCACTTCATATTGTCTTTCATTGAATGACCTAAATTTACAAAAGATTGCAGGTGGATATGATTAAAATAATATTGGTAATAGCTAACAGTTATTGGAGAGTGGCTTGATGATCGACGGTAAATGATGTTTACTTGCATCCAACGCCGCATACATGTGAACATCATTTAATTTGCCAATTTTGTCGAGTTGAAATTTTTAAAATCGACTTTATAAGCTTCGACATTTTGATCTTTCGGTATTTTTACTAATCGAGCTTTCGAAAGTCGACATTGTGACGGTCCATTTTTTAAATCGACTTTTTAAAATCTGCAAAAATTACGCAACCCTCTTTTATCCGGATCGAGCAAGTGGCACAATACCTTCGACTGCACAGTAATGAAAGGAAAATTAAATACATGGTGGTCCAACTATTAGTGTAGTTGAACATTAATTTTAAGTATTGCAATCCTTTGGGTCAAAATTAGCAGAAGAAAGAAATACGCGTTATTGTGCCCCGAGTGTTAATGATGATAATAGGAGTATATTTAACATAATATTCGCAATTCTCATTAATTGTGAATAAAAACAATTTTCAGTAAATCAAATTTCATGATTCTTTTGTAGATCTTGGAGCTGATGACCTTACAGCAAAACTAAAAAAACATCTAACAATAATCAAATCAAATTTAATATGAATATCTCTTCTTCTTTATTTTGAACTATTTAAGAAATCGATTACCCAATACTAAATTGAAAACTATAAAAGAAACCCCATTACCTTGCTAACAATAATGGTGTTCCACAAGGATCAATTTTAGAGTCCCTTTAACTAAGCCCACTTCTTAATAATTATTGCTAATAGTAATTTATACATTTCTCCAGATATTTAAACTTTTAATTTAACTAGGGAACCTGGTCAAAGACACTGTGTCGATAGAGTCTTTCAGTACAGTTATCTCAAAAGAGATGACTGAGAGACCAACCCTTGATCCAACTTTTCAATTCATCAATTCCAATTATAAAATTCAATAATTGATTTCATTTAATTCAAAGCCCAAAAGAATCCTATGTCAGTCGCAATACTCAAATAAATAGAGCACTTCAAATCATTAAATAAAAATGTTCGTCAATCATTAATTTGGGCTCTGCTCCGTAACTCCTTCAAAATTTCATGTCAAAGTGCGCCACAAGTTTTATTTTTGGACAGAAAACCAAAAACATACAAAACAATGAAAAAAGTAAGCACCTTAGATATGTTGAGCACGTGAAGTGTATTTTTTTTTATTTTTTTGGCATTCACTCAATTTACGTCCAATAAACATAAAATGGTTTATTTGTTGTACTTTTTTATTAATTTTATTTTTTTTGTGTAGTCTGCGTTATTTAATTGCTACATTCTCACTCAAAGGCAAAAGAGCGGACCATTCTTAATTGGTTCGCATCTCGGGTACACTGTCTTGAAAACGTCAAGAACACTCATACACTCAAATGTGACGTTCGTCAAGAGGTAAAGAACAAACTTTAGTTCTAATTGATATCGAATGGAGTACTAAGATACTTTTTTCTTCTTTGTATCTATTTGTATGTTTCTTTTATTAGAATAAATAAAAAAAAAAAAAAAAACTTATGAACAACAGAACCAAAACAAAGATATAATTAAAGAGATGTAACGCCAAGAACACTGACGGCTGCTGTCGTAGTTGAGTAGAGTCCCTGTTGAGATTTTCGAAAAGATGCAGTCTTGGTAAATAATTCGAAGAAAACGGACGTTTTTCAAGAAAAAATACCAAATAAAAAAAAGAAGATTTTCATTATCAATTGTATCGCAGGAAAACACTTTTCCAAAAGGGAATTATTTCCCAATCGGGATAAGCTAACCGTCTTGACGGAATCGAAATAACGGACAGAATTTGACAAAAAAATTGCTGTGAAACACAAAATTTTGGATATCGTTGTAGATATTTATTAATTGTGACCTTTAAAAGTGATTTTTTTGTTTGTTATATAATAAAATAAAAAGAAAATTAAATTAGAAAAAAAGATGGATTCGGACAAAGTTGTGAAGGCAATGGCCCGCTGGTGGCAGGTAAATATCTTCAATACGTTCCATGCAACCCACATGGTGTTTCTTCATTTCATAAATATTATGTATTTATATCTAAGATCAAGTTCATGAGAAGATTTTTGCTTAGATAAGATACGGATATGTGTTGTCGTTTTGACCGCACCGATCTGCGCCGTCGATAAATGATCTTTTTTTTTTTTGTGGGAGGAAGACGAAGATTCACCAGAGGATATTTTTAAACTTTAATCATTTGTTTGTTAGAAATTTACGGCTAAATAAATTTGTAGAAAATATTCAATTAATATCTATTTTTATGTTTCATACAATTTGATTTATTCTTCGCATATAAAATTGCAATTTATAAACATTGCATTGTAAATAAAATGGGAAAGAACTATTAAATGGGACAGTTCTCTCGGAACACTGGGGCGTATGCGTAATATTTTTTGTCTAGGACGTACTGAATAGATTTCGATGTTGTTTTTATTATTGCAAACAAGCTTTTTATTTAAATAAAAATAAAAAGAAAGGTGAAGATAAGAAGATTTTGTAGATAATCGAAATGCAAACAATTTTTTTATTGAGATGGACACTTTAAGTAGGTAAATTTTTGTTTTGTTAGTCATTTTTCTTGAAACTTATTGAAATATTTTCGGTCAAAATCATTCTTAGCTCGAAAAGCGTAGTTTTATTTAAAGATTTAGATTACGGTATGCTACTATAGTGCTAATATAATCTTAAAATTGAATGTATGCAAATACGCTTTAAAAGCTTACAGTTAGTAGTAGTCGTTGAACTTGAAATAAATAGTATTGTAGATGAAAAAATTTTAATATATTTTCTTAAACTGAATAGTTGTCAATTGCTATTAATTGCTTTCATATGAAATGTCGTTTATGGAGCTTTAAAAACAATTAATCAATTAAATTCAAAAATGTCAAAAAAAAAAAATTAAGAGAAGAGAAAATTGTTTTGAAAACAAACAAATCTTTATAGCCCAGGAAACAAAAACATGGCTCCATATAAAATTGTAAATAATTCTAATAGATTTTTAACTTATATAATTTTGTTCTTTATACTTCGGCACAACTTTTTAGACAAATTCCCACCTCTGTGTTGAGCAAAAAAAAAATATAACGGTACTTATGTTTTAATGTTTCATGACTCTTTAAATTTTTGAGACTCTTAAAATGGCTATAAATTTGTATATACAAAATTTAGAAACTAGCTTTGTATAGAAAATTATCTGAGAATTTATGGTTGTTCATAAATAAAATATAAAATATTTTATGCCATTACAACAAACTCCTTAAAAAACCCGTTCAAAGTGAGATACTTAAAAAAAAGTTAAACATTCACTTCCCTCTTTTAAGATTTTTCCTAAGTGTGTTTGAAAAAAATACTCTTCTAATCTTTTAAGGATTACTTTCAGTAAAGAATGCCTTTATCTATATATATTATTTAAAAAAGTCCTGTTATCGGTTCCATTTTTACAGTTCAACTCCAAAAATGTACTCCAAAAATATTTTAGCTCAAAATTGACCAACTTAACGGCCATTAATAAAAAAATATTGTGTTACAATATTGTAAATGTAAACTATGTCGTTTGAGCCATTTTTTGAGTTTTTGCTATGTACCGTTCGTAAGTTATTTTCATTTTTCTAAACACCTAAAATTGGATATTTCCACCCTGATTGCACGATTTGCTCAACCCCTAAAGGTGAGGATTTTTCCTAAAACACTCTATTCAAGTAGTAGTATAACCCTGTAAAATTTCGTTTCTATTAGAATTATTTACAACTTTTGCACAAAATTCCTGTACTATTAGCCATTTTTACTTACGATTATAGAGGCTAAGGCAAGGTTAGGGTTTGTGAATATAAAAAAATTGAGATAACAATCAAATATGACATTACGATCATAGAGAAGTCTAAAAAAGTTGGTGGCAAAAACTGTCTGTCTGTCTGTCTTTCTGTTAGTGTGTATAAAGAGCTGCAGCCTAAACTGCTTAAGCGATTATCTTAAAATTTGGTATGTGTGATTTTTTTTTTATCCTCAGAGGGTAAATTGAAATTTTATTTTTAGGCCTAAAAATAACGGTACCTGCCATATGAACGTTTAGGAAAAGCCTTTTTTTTAGAATTTTTTGTTGGTATTGGCTATCATTTGATTAGAACCACATATATGGGGAAAGTCTATTAACGGGTCCTTTCATATAACGGTTTTATTTCTTGGCTTTCTCGTTAACGGCCCTATGGATTTCTGTCATATTTTATATTTGAAAAGATCTAGATAGCCAAATTAATTCTGCATATCAAAATTTTGAATAACTTTATTTTTCTAATTAAAATTAATTTTTGAATTTTTTTTTTTTTTGAAAAATCAATATTTTTAAGACTAATCAAACAAAATTATTTAAAAAAATTATAATCACATGTATTAATTAACTCTAAAAACTGCATACCAAAATTAAAAAAAAATATTTTTTTTTCAAAAACTAAAAATATAAGGATTTTATCAAAAATCCGTCCTACAATTTTCGAAATACTTTTTTCATAATATTTTTATTATGCAAGACGTGTTATGGCGTACTCCGTTTTTACTAAAAACTGATAAGTGTTGTGGTTTTGACACTTTTTTTTAAGTTCAGAAAGTGTCATTTTTCTACGTTAATGTTACTTATTTTTTTTAAATTTTATTCGACGATGTGACCGCACATATGAGCAAGTACGTCCGATCCAGTCGTGAAATTTATTTTTCATTCAATTTCTTTAAAAAAAATTCAAAACTGCTCGCTTAATTGACTAATGCCTGATTTCTTTAACCGCTCTATATCTAAATATATTTTACTTTTTTGACATCTTTAGACCCCGGTGAATTCTTATTTATAGCTTCAGCAAATTTAAAGATGTTAGAACTAGGATTTGAAACTCGGATTGAAAAAGAACTTAAAGAACTATTAAGAACCTCATAAATAGGAGTCTTACAATTTAGATAAGGTTTTTCTTGGTAAATCTATTTTAAACAACAATAACAACTATTATCAGTTGCTTGTTATTGTTTTAAGCGGACCACATCTCATGTTGTGGTAAGACGCAAAAATATTGTATGATCATTACCGACTCTGCATGTTTCTTGATAGTCATTTATACTCCAACGGAAATATGAACAATAGAAGCCTGCTCACACCCAAGAAACATTCATTTAAAAAAAATTCTGAAATACATATTTCTTTACAGATCTTTAACCTTTTTTTCGCGTCATCAATTAAGCGGCCATATCAAGTAGTCTATGCTGCATATAATTATTAATCACGTTTGACAGTGAGCTTTCAATTAGCTGATACATCTTTTATACATAAGTGGATATATAGTCTTATAAGTCTTAATACGCTAAGTCAAAAAGTCTCGTAATGCAGAGACGTAAAAACCTGTAAGATTTGTTTCGCCAAGACCCTATTTATTGTTACTATTGTAATGACTTTGTAACATCTTTATAAACTCGCAATAAACTCGAAAGCTAGTTATGTTTTGTACCTTCCAAAGCCCTAGACAAACGACTTCAAAACAGGATAGTTTCACACTGTAAGAGAATTTGGTGACCAGAAACTCAACAGGGCCACCAAGAGAATATTCGGGCCCGTTAGTAACAATTTCCAGAAAAAATTAAAGTATTTATAGTAATTTACGCGTCCCTTCGAAGAACTTAGGGCCCTCAAAGAAGAACTAAAAGGCCCGTTGGTAATCCACCCATCACCCCCCCCCCTCATTACGGTTACCATGATCTTCAACCACAAAAAAATCGTCGTCTAAATCCGCATTCCCCCGATTAATTTCTACGGTCAGGAGAATGTTTTCTTTCTCTGACATCCTCTGAAGCTTAAGAAACGGAAGATTCTTTTTTCGAGCTTCCAGATCAGTGCTTATTGTGCCATTCTTGAAATTGGCAATTGCGTTTTGTTCTTTGTATCCATTGTTTGTTTTACGATTCCATATATATAAATCAAGTAACGTACAATTTTTTTAAATTTATTCTATTTGATCTATCAAAAAAAAAAAACTTTTAAAACGAAATTTAGGTTAAGAACCACTTGCAATAAAAGCACATTTTAACAATTGGCTGTTTTATCGAAATCGCTTTTCGAATCTATGTTTCCCTTTTTTCCTGAATTTATTTTTAACTAGTTTACCCACCCGGCGCCGCTTGGGTAAACTATACATTTAAAAAGGTGCCATCTAGTAATCAAAATAGCCTTAGTTAGCTTAGTTATTAGCTACATATCTGCTTATGAAATGACATCGGCACCAAAGGGTAATTAAAATAGCCTTACTTGCTCTTTATAATATCAGCTATCTGACTGTGAAAGTCCCGTCAAAATCGGACCATAAATAAGAATTTTTGAACTAAAACGACCCCAGCGCCATCTAGTGGGTAATTTAAATAGCCTAAGTTACTTCCTAGAACATCAGCAATCTGCCAGTGAAGATTTTGTTTTAAATCAGTGCAGCCGTTACCGAGATTAGCCGGAACAATAAGACAGACAGACAGACAAATATTTAAAAAAATTGTGTTTTTGTTATAAGTACTGTATATACTTTCATGCATCTTTTAAAAATCTGTTATTTTGATATTATAAAACAGTCACTTCATTTTTTTATGTGCATAGATTACCCATTATTTTAACTTCAAAATAAATGGCCTCCCAGGGATCCGTTTTGTCTCCGACTCTCTTTCTTATTTTTATTTGCTATTATAGGTACAAGTTATGGGTTCGTGCAAAAAAAATGTTTTCTAATAATCAAACATGAAATTACGACGATAGAGAAGTCGAAAAAAGTGGGTCCGGAAATTCCGTCCGTCTGTTTGTCTGTCTGTTCGCGTCTCTACAGCCTAAACGGATGGACCGATTTGCCTCAAACCTGGTATTTAGTATTTATTAGGTAGTATCTCGGGGGTGTTTTTCATTTTTGCTCTAGGTCGAAAATTAACGGTATCTGCCATACAATTTTTAACAAAAAGTTTGTTTTTCTCGAAAATGGCTCTAACGATTTTGATTAAACTTTCAGGGTTTTATTTTTTTTGCAACAATATTCGAAATTTGTTCTATAAAGGTACCTATAACCGTTTTTTTTTTCAAATGCGGTTTTATCGTAAACCATTATCCCGATTTCAATAAAATTTTGCACACAGAAAGTCATTTCTAATTCATTTAATATTGCATTTTTTTTTGGATATTTTGCAATTTTCTAAAAAAAATTTGGTTTTCGAAATATTTTGAAAATGGGTTGATTGAATTTTTTTAAATAATTTTCCCAGATGAAAACTACGACTAAAACTGGTCGAACGATTTTCAATATTTTTTTCCTTGATAGACATTTAGTTTTCAAATTTTATTGCATACTTAGTTTTTCCGAGAAAACTCTTAAACTAATAAAAAAAATGAAAGACTTTTCTAAAAAAATATTTTTTTTTTAATCTAATAGACGTGTGGTTTTCAATCTGGCAATACTCTTTTCGGAGTTTGTGTTTTTGACAGCTATCACTTGATTTATGCTCAGTTTGGTTTGCCATTCCATTATGAATAGACTTACTCCTGAACAAGTTTGCAAATTGTGCAAATTTATTACCAAAATAATGGTTCGTTTCGGTGGAGCAGAGTATCGAAGAAGAACCGAATGAGTCCATCCGCCAAGAATTGAAGCCGAACGAACATCAAGCGCGTCACACGTTCGGTGAATGGAATCACAATTAATTCGCTAAACGGATTTGAATGAAATTTGATAGGTAGATAGCTGAAGTGCGGGATTGGAAAATAGGTTTATTATTATTCCAAAAAATTCACTTTTCCTATAAGAGATATCTAAGTAATTTAGTTAAACGGGTTTTCTTTTGAATAATACAAATAATTGAATCTGAACTTCACACAGACATAGTCGCCGGTAGAAGCTAGTATTTAAATACATAGTAATATTAATAAGAAATGTGAAAAAATTAACTCATATTTGTTTGGTTTTTGTAAGGAAAAAATTATAAAATTATTTGCGTCAGCGAAACTTTTAAATAAAAAAAAATCATAACAACATTTTTAATATTACATCTTACAACATCTTGTTGCAACTTTTTGGCAAAATAACAAATTAAATGCGTTTACCACCATTTTAAATAGCCCAGCCTCTCATTGACTTCTTTCAGTAAATAAAATAAAAAATATATTTAAATAAACATACTGACGCTGCATCACGCTTAGCAAGATCAATTATTTTTTGTCAAAAAACACCACTGTGCGCCGCGCCGCGCCGGTAATCTTGCGATCATTTTAAGTTTAATTGACGCCGCTATGGTGTTTGGCAAACTAATAGCTCCTTGAGCACGTGTACATTTCTATACAAAAAAAAATGTTTTATTTTTGTTTTTATTTTAGAGAGAAAAATACGATGTAGAACTAGAGGGCGCGGCCCACCGAGTATTCTTTAAACCCGGAAGAAGACATGTACGACCCAAATTTCTGTATTTGTATTGGTATTTATCAATTAAACTTTGATCAAATTTTTTTTTTACAAAAAGAAACCCTTCTGCACTTTATTCATAGTTCTAGGGGTTGATTTTGCTGTGCCTTATTTTTTTAAGATTTTCAAATATTATTTTCTATCATTCACTAAATAAGAATATATGTACATACATTTGTAAGATTGTATTAGCATCAGCTTGTTTTCGATATTCTTTTTGAAAATAACTTATTTTGCTTAAATTATCATTTATAATTTTTTTTTTGTAGACCGTGAGCCAAGAAGATGGGGATCAAAATGCCCGAAATCCAATGTTATATGATCCACTTTCTGATGGAGCTGTTCGAACATCAACAAAAATGCAGTATGTTGCTGCTTTGGTTGGTAAGTACACTAAAGCCAAGCCAATATGCTAATCTGGTTAGACTAAATCCAACGGAAAGTATTTTGAGATCTTTGCTAGTTTATACCACCTTACTCAGTTGATCAGCGTACCAACTCGAATACCGGATCTCTTGACAAGATTTCGTTCTTACTCTGATAAGAGTATACCATTAGCGTTACTTTCCGCACTCGCACAGTAGCAAAGAGTTTTTAAAGATCTTGATTTATACAAATCCACTGGCCTGGATGGTATATCCTCGTCTCTTCTTTCTAAGATCAAAGAAACGCTGATTAATTGTCATCAGCATAAGAAATATCTCGAAGACCGAAAGCTTCTTCATAACCGGCAGTATGGCATTCATAGCAAACATTCTACTGTTGACCTGATGGTATATCTCAATAAACAGTGGGAGGAATATTTACATCGTTTTCCAAGGCATTCAATAGTTGGGCCTCAAGCTCTCTTATCGATTGATGATACTCTTTTGGGATTGATGATACTCTTATTTGATGGATTGGAACGATTGGGACGGTGAATACAAGTTGGATTGGACCGTTTCAAGTCTGATTCATACCAAATAAATGTTGGTGTGCCCCAGGGCTCTGTTCTGTCTCCGACATTCTTCATCAATTTTATAAATGATTTTCTGTCTGTACCGTTTGCTGACTCTGTCCTCAGCTTTTCATATTCGATTGGTGATTCACGTCCTTCGCTTTCTGAAATGTAATCGCAATGAAGTATTTCAATTAAATCCACTTGATTAAGCTAAATTGTATAATTAATTATGATTACTAACAGTCAGGTTGTACAATTGACTAAAAAAAACTTCGACTTCCGCAGGACAGATTTTTCTAAACCATCTACAAATGGTCCCCTTTTATTAAAAAACTACACAATTGACATAAAAAATTCCTTATAACTTATTATTAACCACAAACAATCGCGCTGATAATTTGATGAAATTGTTTTTTCCGACTTTCTTGACACTTATCGTTATACATTGGATAATGTACGATATATCTTTATGAATTGTAGCCCATGTGTTATTCTGATATGTAAGCTATATTATTGTGAAGTTTCATCAAAATCCATTCAGTAGTTTTTCCGTGAAAGAGCAACAAAGATACATACATACATACTCACAAACTTTTACGTTTATAATATTAGTAGGATTCCGAATCTTCCGTCTGTTTTTCAATTCAGCACTTTATTCAGCAAAAACGAAACTTTCAGACTGTCAAATTAATAGTTAAAAATAAATTGAAAAAAGATCCAATTAACTTTTTTTTTCACTTTTAAATTCATGAAATTGGAAGTAATGTTACGTTGGGCATATGTACATTTCAAACTTATCTAAACACATAATAGTTCGTTGGGACCATTTTTCTTGATTTATAAATCATTTGACTAAATCGGGTCTGTGGGAATAAAATATGAAACTCATTGAGCTCCGATTTTACCAGAATTGTCAAACGGGTAAGAAGGAATTGTGTGGAGTTTAATGCTTCAAATGTGCCGTGAAATACAGAGATATTTTTTTAGCCTAACAACATGAATTTCAATTAGTCTACCGGAGCTTTAAAGCTTTCCTTGCTCTCATCATACCTAGGTATATGTTTCTATTTAAACGGCCGCTATTTATCGTTCAATTATGATTCTGAGCTCCTCTTACAGAAGCGTTGAATAACAAGATCTTGGTGGCAGCTCAAAACTCCAATTCTCCATATGTACATACTTACTTAGGGGGCGCTACAGTTCGGGACGAACCTGGGCCTCAACCGACATGCCTCTCCAGCCTGCTCGGTCTTTGGCTAGCTGCCTGCAGTTTCGCACTCCAAGTTGGTTGATATCGTCCTCCACTTGAGCGCGCCACTTAAGGCGAGGTCTTCCTTGACTGAATCGAAGATCCTGCGAGCCGGAGCATTGTTGTCCATTCGCTCTATATGACCTAAACATCTTAAACGTGAAATGGTTTTTTTACCAGGTCAATGTCCCTCGTATAGTTCTTGGTTGAACCTTCTCCTCCAAAGCCCGTTAACGCAGATATGGCCAAAAATCCTTCGAAGAATCTCATCCGTTTTAAATGGAGTCCATGTCTCGGCCCCATAGAGCAGGACTGGGATGATTAAGGTCTTTTACAGTCTCCTTTGTCTTTCGAGAGAGGGCTTTGCTACCTAACCCATAGAAACAGCGATTGGCAAGAGTAATTTTTAGCTTTATTTCTGACGAGATGTTGTTGTCAGATGTTATAACGGATCCGAGGTAAACAAACTACCTCATAGTTGTACCTGTATATTGTGATGTTTTGTCCAATCCGCCGGTGTTGTATGTCCCCTTTTTTGGACAGTAGGTATTTCGTTTTGGCCTCATTGACTGCTAGTCCCATCTTAGCCTCTTCAGCTTCAATGCTAGCAAACGCTCCAGTGACAAAATTATAGGAAACTCGCAAGTCAATTGTAGTGGGATAATTTTTTTCAAGTCTGCGCAATTGCCAGCATACGCTGACGACATAGTCATCACTGGCAGAACTCGGCGAGCTTATTAAGTTGAAGAAATCGCACGATAGCACATCTCCTTGCATCAAAAGCTTCAGTGCCAACCTTGACGGAGAGAGAGTTCTCCATCGTCATCCTGCACAGTCGGGCGAGTTTTGTGGGGATGCCAAAACCAGACATGGGTCTGTATAGCTCGTTTCTATAAATGCTATCGTACGCGGCCTTAAAATCGATGAAGAGGTGGTGGGTATTGATTTGGAATTCTTGGGTATTTTCCAGGATCTGCCATAGCGTGAACATTTGATCGATTGTGGACTTTCCTGGTGTGAAACCACACTGATAGGGGCCAATCAGGTTGCTGACAAAAGGTGTCAGGCGTTCACACAGTACGGCAGAGAGGATCTTGTAGGCGATATTCAGGAGACTTATTCCTCTATAGTTGGCGCAGTTTAGAGGGTGGATCGGGCAAACGATGCTGAGGTTCCATTCATCAGGCATACTTTCTTCTGACCAAACCTTAGAGATGATTTGGTGTATGCACTCCACCGGCCGCTTTAAAAAGTTCGGCGGGTAGTCCGTCGGGTCCAGCAGCTTTGTTGTTTTTTAATTTAGTTATTGATTAGATATTAGATATTTAGATATTATGTATAATACGTTAATAATAGATTACTACACCCGCTGTCTGGCTTGTGACATCACATATTTTGTTGAGCTATTATTTTTTAATGTTCTTCGTTCTTCACAAAAAACAAAATAATACTCGAAAATATTTGTAGGTTACGTTAAAATATTTTCTCTGTTTTTCTTATACTGGACTGCTGCTGTTTAAGAATTATTAACAACCTAAAAGTATGCTTTTTTAATTTATATTTTTACTTCCAATGTGGTTACTATAAAGACAAGTTGTAAATTCAAATTTTAAAATTAGAGGCGAATCTAATTAAATTAATTAATTGAAATCGCTTTTCCAGAAAATGCAGTTACTGAAAATATTAACGAATAAAAGCATTTTGATTCTGATGTATGGTGGACAAAAAATGATTCTTGAAACCTAGCTCGAAGGCTTATTTCTTCATCTATTTATTCGTTTCCAGTTATAACAATTATTCATTCTTTTTTTCGTTTCTCAACAGAAATTCTATAATTTTTTTATAAGATCAATACCAACAAAAACCTTATATATTTATAGTCTTTGGTAATTTAATTCTTACAAACTTTTTTTAATTTAAATTTCACATATGAACACTTTTTAAATCGATTATTATTTTTTTCAGTGTGTCTTGGCGCTGTTTCTGCCGGAACTGCCTTGGCCTGGACGTCTCCTGTACTACCACAAATAAGTGTTGATCCAACAATAAATATTACTTCCAATTCAACGAATAGTGATGAGCTCCGATTAACTGTAGATGAACGTAAGTATAAAAACTAATTAAAAAAATTGATAAATATACAATAGACTGTAATATATAAATAAATGAACCTGAGTTGAAAGGGGCAAGATAAATGGATCATTTCAGGACAGACCGCGAAGAGCAAATCTAAGAAAACGACGTCGAATGCTCCCGTTTCTCGAAATGTGAACCTGCTGATATGGGAACCATACTTGGGAGGTGTATTCAAGTAGCGGGCGTACAAAGGTTATGTAGAGGGGTCGGGTGGTCAGAAAATTCTTTGAACCAAATTTTCACAAAGCCAAATGTGGAGTTTACGTTAGAGATGATACTATCGATATGTGCAAGAAGTTGAGCTCTCCGTCACATACTATACGTTTACGTGAAAAATCGATTGATTGGCATTTGGCAATATTTAGCTCTAAGCAGCTTTTGAGGCACCATAGTGAGAAACTATCGAAATTTTGTTGAATGAGAAAAGTCTCAAGTGTGCAAAAATTGTCTTGAAAAACTTCGTATCATCAGCGTAGAGTGATGGATAATATCGTTAACAGTAAGCATAGAAAAAAGAAAATAGAACGACAACTGAGAGGATGATTCTCTCTTTGCCTACAAAATGAAAAATTCCTCGTCAGCAACATACTTATGTGTATCGGCCCTTGTACATTTCTAATGGGACTACTAATGCGTCTGCAGTTTTAGGGACTAGAAAACGTATTGCTGATTGGCTACTTCTCACACGAATCTCACACGTATTCACACACCCAAAATTAAATTTCAGAGTTTGCAGGGCATGGTCGGTACGGGTCGCAGTTCTTTTTTCTATGATAGTAAAGATAAAAAGCGAAGGACATAAGTGGCTGCCTTGGGGGACCTTGGAGGTAGCTAAAAATTTATTGGAGAGGGTAGACCTGAAACGAACATGGGTTTTCTATAGATAAGAAGAAATCCATTTTCTAAGAATAGGTTCAAAAGTCGATAGAGGAAAGTTTAAAAAGCTTATGCGAAATTTTATCAATTGCCTTGTTAAAGTCAATAGAGGTAACAATGTATGTAACAAGTAAGTGACTGAGAGACTTACAACGGAAAATTAAAATTTCGTACAGAATGTGTCGATTATTTAAGTGATGTGCGAAAGATCGGCAATGGGACGATAGTTTTTGACACCGCTCTTAGGACCCTTTTTGGGTGAAGTATGTTTTTCATTTTCCTGAGGGCATTTCTATATGTATGTGTTTTTAGAATTTCTAAATGCGAGATATCTCCGAAATCACTTTGAAATCTCATTGGAAATGCAAGATTGTCACATTAAACAAACCTTTTTAGTATTCAGCGATACATTTTATTATCGCTGAATACAATAATCTGTAGGTGAAACAAGGCAATTATCTCATAAATCTTTCATACTGTTTTCTCTTTCATGCTTTCTGCTAATTTTGACATGTGAAATGTTCTTATTTGTATTTTAAAATTTTAAATATCCTTGCCGAAATCCCAGATTTCATTTTTTTGAGAACATAGTATCAGCTTCGCACTTTCGATTTCAGTAGCTCTATGCTCTATGAAAAAATCTGTGAAAAAAAAGCACCCTTTGCGAATCTGGTCGTGTGTAACATTGAAAATGAGTATTTAGCCCTATTCAGCTTATTTTTTCACAGAATAAACGAGAATCAGGTTGCTGGGTAAAATCAAATGACGAAATGAAAAGTCGAATGAAAAGTATCGTGACAAAAATCGTGAACAAAATTTGTTCATAGAACCGAATAAGGGGCACAGAATCGCAACTCTGTACTTTGCATATGAAACAGCAGCGTCTGAAAAGCTGAAACATTTCGTCATTAATGGGAGAACAATCTGAGATGATCTTATTGCTCTAGTTAAAGTTCTGTTTTATTGAATTCAGCAATACAAAAATTGACTGGCGAATGCTAAACATTTTTTTCGTTTTGAGAAACTAGGATTTCCATTAAGATTTTGGAGATATCTCAAATTTTTGGAATCCTAAAAACGAATTGACAATGCATGGTTTTTAAGAAAAGAAAGCAAAAATTCTATTTTTTTTTAAGATTTTTCAATTTTACTATATATTTAAATTTTAAAACAACATTTATTTAATAACAAATTGCGACGCGTGTTTCGGACTTTGCGTCCATCATCGTCCATTTAGTTTTATTTTAAATAGAATTTTCGCTATCTGTTCTTAAATCTTGACAACATGGAGGCGGAAGCAAAAACTTTCATTAATTATAATGCATGGTTTTTGTTTGGAATCTGATATTTCAGCAAAATCCGATATTTCTTTCAAGTGAAAGAGATGTGCAGTATATTTGTCTTGAAACACCTTTGTTTTGACAAAAGAAAGTGATAATTAATCCTTTAATTAATTGATTCACAAGAATAAAATAATATTTTTTTGCAACTTAGTATGTATTTCGAACCAAAAACATTTTAAATTCTTTTTTTAACAAACTTGAAAAATATTCGACTATAACTACAAACAATAACAAATTCATGTTACAAAAGTAAGAAAGCAGTTCATATAAACCTTGAAATAATAACGTTTATTTTGAACAGCTTATTGATTATTACTTTGTTGTGTATCCCTTGGCCTTAATAACCGCTTTCATATGCAAAGGCATTGATTCGACCAAACTTAGCGTTACGTTTTGACCAATTTTCGACAATTCGTCTTGAAGAAGTTGCATCTTTCGTTCTAATCTCATGTTTCCTTACTAGTCGGCCAAGACGCTCCCATAAATGTTCAATGACATTTAGATCGGGCGACTGTGGTGGTGATTTGATCTGATAATGCAGCCATTCTTTGACAGTATGTGAGGTATGTTCCAGCGGTTCCCAATAATTTTTAATCGCGGAGCACTTTTCATGCGAGAAATTCCACGCGGAGCACTTCGTTGCGTTAATGCCATTTTTTGCAGAAAAAAAATAACTTTAAATTTTGTTTATTTTTTTGAATTCAAAAAACACAGTTTCTACAACGATAACAAAAAAATAAGGAATTACATAATTATATTATGTATTATACATTATATTTATGTATATATGGTAGATATTTAAATAAAAACTCGGAGTTTCTTTTAGTGGGAATAATGTGCCTGCTTTTTTTGGAATATCTGGTTGAATTTGGGACAACTACAACCGTATATCATGTTTTGGTTCCATCATATGTATGCAGAGAACCCTGATTCAACATACACCAGAATTCTGGTAAAGACTTCTTCGTTGCAAAATGTTCTTTTATCGAAGAATCTGATGTCTGGTCAATCAAGCACTCAAACTCAAGCGCTGTCAGAGAAGCTGGTTTTTCCAACGCAGCAGAGTATGGGCTTATAACCCACACGTTTCCTTAATGTTTAGGTGGAATTCTTCTGGAAAATAGTAGAGGAAACTATCCAAAACTTGTATGTAGGTGGATATGAAACTCATTTAAAATATCATCGGGAATGTCCAAATCCGTTTCTTCTTTAAATTTTTTCAGCATTGGGAAGCTGTCTAGGTTTCGATTTTTTATATAAGTAAATGCTTCTACTTTGTCACTGGCATCGAAAACAGTTATTGCCTTTCCCTAAAGTGATACACTCATATATATAAATGATTTATTTTCTTTAAATATATCTGATAGACACTCCAATTTCAATAGCCAACGCTCATTACACAACATGTCGCCCAACACAAAGTTGTCATCAATGAAGAAGGTTCTAACTTCAGCTCTCATTTCGAAAAGCCACGTCAGTGTTTTTCCGCGAGAAAACCACCTTACTTCTGTATGGTAAAGACGTATGTAGACTACCCATCTCATCACACAATACTTTAAAAAGCCTTGTAATCTTTGGCCGTGATTTAATAGAGTTAATTATTTTCACGCTTTCGTCCAACACCAGTATTTTTTTCATTCCAACAATGTCTAACGCTTTATTAAGTTTTCAGCAATGGTATGGGCTTCACCAGTTTGCCGGAAAATTACCAAGTAGGTCGCCATCAACGCATTTTCGTTCATTGTCTTTGAGTGATTAATAATAATTGTTTGAGATTTAGTAAGTTCAGCATACTTTCTTTCCAAGAAATCAGTCGGTTTGCTCTTGCAATCTGGACGAATCCCTTCAAAGTGACGTTTCATTTTTGCTGGAAACATTGCACTGTTCGGCAACACTTTGTCGCAAATCACACATTGAGGATTGTTGTTACTTGTCTCAGCAAATCCAAAATTCAAGTATGAATCGTGGTGCTTCCTTTTAACTGATTTTTGTCTGTAGCATTGATCACCATTGAACTAGTACTAGCCAAACTGTCAAACACAAAAACTTCAGAAATCTCTAACGCCGCTGTCTCTATTGCGTCATTTTCCTTCGCACTAAAATAAGTATTATGGAAAACAAAATTGGACAAACGAAATTAAATCATTGAAATCATTTTGTGTGGTTAAATGCTTAAAAAGCAGAAGTAATTAACCGGGTATTACTGTTTTACGTGTATTAAGATTTTGTTTGGACATACCTGTTAGTTGGTGATGCTTCGGTAACTTCGGGTGCTTTTACGGAGCATTCAACTGCTTTTTTCAAAGATCCAGACTTAAGCCATCGATCGGTTGGAATATTTTATGTACAAAAACAAAATAAAGTAAGACCCACGCACTAAAAGCAACTACAAATTAACTAACCGTACTAAGTTTTAAAGTTTAAACTACATGAATTGAACAAAAACTGTTTCTATTTCAATCTTCGTGTAAATGTAAATGTATACGAGTAAGATAAAATAAAAAAATTCACCTGCTTCCACTCATAGGGTTTTCTGCATTTAGCCTTGGTAGTAAAATAGAATTTGTCCACAGCTGTGTTTTTTACCGTTTCGTGTCGATGCAAAAGTGTTACCTTACAACTACAAAAGTAAAGTTCTTTTTGTTTTTTCTCGGTATTCGACTGATTGCCTGCTGGCCTACGCCTACTGCCATTGAAAAAAAATTGTTTGGTATTTGTTTGTAGGTACCTATGTTGATTTTTGTTTAACATAAATTTCAAATTCGACTGCTGCGATCAAAATTACAAGTTTAGAACCCCAAAATTAACTAGTTACTAATCTGTCTAATGGAATTTTAATATTTTTTGAACCTATTCTTCAAGGAATCTATAAACGCTCACCAGACATCAGATGCTGCTGCCATACACTCCCACACCATAACGTGTCCACCTACGTGCCTTACAATTCCTGACAGGTTCGATGGATGAAGTTCTGTGTTTTATTTTCTCCGCACTTTAATGCGTCCATTTGACCCATGGATGTTAAATCTGCTCCCATCGGAGAAAATAATCGTGTTCCAAAAATCTGCTTTCTAACATTCATGGGTTTTTGAAAAAAGAAGCCGCTTTCGACGATTCACTATACTTATAAAAGGATTTTTCTTATGTTCCGACCATGATACCCGGATTGGTGGAGCACTTCTGCTGTTAATTTGGGATTTATCTTCACATTCTTTGGAAAAATGTGGCACTTTTGATTGTTGAACTTTCGAGGACGTCTAGATCGAGGGTCATTTTTCAAGCTTTCAGTGTTATTTATATGGTTATGATTTTGTATATGGTAGATTGACTTTTAGTCACAATTTTACAAACTCGCGTTCTGATTTGTTTTTCAAATAGTGTTTGATTTATCACTTTTTTTTAATTCAGGCTTAGTTGATTACCTCTTGGAGCCATTTCCTTTTTTGAAGCATTTATTAATGATAAACTGAAAAAAAAATATAGAAATGAGACAAAAGAAAACAAAAACTCAAAATAAGACGATACAAAACTGCAATATTAAATATTTAATATTCAAATACTGCAGGTGCCTACTTAGTTTTGTGACCTAGAAAATGCAATCAATTCAACAAACGGTGATGTTCTGCAGATAAACTAAATTTCAAGCGGTAAAATTTGCTTACCACATGCACATGTTAATCATAATTTTGAATTCATCTCTCCTAATATTCATAACGGTATTTCATATTATTATAGCATATGTATGCGAAAACAATGGATGCTTACTTACTTTTGTGATTCAAGTATTTCAGTATTTCAATTCAATGGTTCCACATCAATAAAAAAAATCACTTTTCACATGACACATTTTTTAGTGAGCTTGAAAGGGAGAACAGTCTGAGATGATTTTGCTGTCCTTATTCTACCCCTATTTCAATGTCTTCAGTGATAGCAAAATTGTTTTGCTGAAAGTCATAGAAATAAAAGGCACGACTGGATCGCACGTACTTGCTCCCGTGTGCTAATCCTTTTTAGGTACAGGCGTCTTTTTGACAAAGATTTAATTTCAATGTTTTTTTGACGTGCAACTTCTTTATAATCGTTGTGGTTTGAAGCTTGAACAAACATGCGTCACGATAAAGTGATAAACACATAAATATATAGGATTGTTAGCTTTTGCAGTTTTTTAGTGTATCATCTTTCCACTTCTTGCTTACTGTTTATAATATAATTCGCTAATAGAAAGACTTTTTTCAGTTTAATTTTCATTTTGGTATGGCAAAATTTGAACAACTGGCATGAAGATTCATGGGAATCAGCAGTAGGGCAATAATGGTAGGTAAAGGGACCTATATAGAATCATTAATTTTTTCAAATCAAATGAATTAAATAGCTTAATTATTTTTGGTGGATCGATAAACGTATGGTGGTGTGGGTAGGTATTAATGGAATTTATTAAGGATATTAGGTACCTAAATATAACAAGGTTGGAAGGAAAGTAGGTACTAAAATTAAGATACACATTCCAACTACTGTTCGGCGAGTGAGTATAGACAATATTAAAAGTTAACGCAGTGGTTTTGTTTATTTATAGGCAGATGTAAGTTTTTGTTTTGTCGATTGAAATTTTTGCATTCAGTAGTAATCGAATAGTTTTTTTATTTGTTAGTGGTTTTTGTGTGTTTATCATAGGCTTCCTTATTTATTCTGTGTGCTACTATGATGATGAAAAATACGTAAAATACGTAGGTATGTATGTAGGTTGTCACCTTCTTTTATTTGACTAATGGCTACGGCTTAGTCGAGCAATATGAAATA
Source organism: Platycheirus rosarum (assembly GCA_963971375.1). Lineage (NCBI taxonomy): Eukaryota > Metazoa > Arthropoda > Insecta > Diptera > Syrphidae > Platycheirus > Platycheirus rosarum. The sequence goes on along the minus strand of OZ020509.1, from coordinate 121,079,765 downwards.
AAATTTTGGGGAAACATTTTTTTGAAATCAAAAAAACACTATTCATAAGGTTTTTTGGAAAAAATGTTGTAAGCCATCTTATTTCTTTTGCTGTTTTCTATTTTATGAATTTTTCATTTCAAAATCGTTCGACCAGTTTTTTCAAAAAAATGTTTTTCATAAAAAGTTATATGGCAGGTACCGTTAGTTTTGGAACTAGAATGCCAATTCGAAAAACTGTCGGGTAGAGCACTCTAAAAATACTATATACCAAGTTTGAATCAAATCGGCCCAACCGTTTAGGCTGTAGATATCGATACGGGCAGACAGACAGACAGACAGACAGACAGACGGACGGAATTTCCGGACCCACTTTTTTTGACTTCTCTATCATCGTAATGTCATGTTTGATTGTTAGAATTTTTTTTACGAATGCATTACTTGCCTTATAGTCCCTATAAATCGCAAGTAAAAAGAAAAAAGAACTGCATCCCGCACCGACCATGCCGTGCAAACCCTGAAATTTTATTTTGTGAATGTGAATGCGTGTGAGATGGCGCAGTGTCAGAAGTCCAGAAGCCAAAAGTCCATAATGGAGTTTTGACCCACTTGGATGGGTCAAAAGTCCATAAATGCATTGTGGAATTATGACCCACCCAAGTGAGTTAAAAGTACACAAGGAATTCCTGTGGACTTCTGGCCCATCGATAATGGACTTCTGACCCACCCAAGTGGGTCAAAACTCCATTATGGACTTTTGGCTTCTGGACTTCTGACACTGCGCCGTGTAAGATTATGTGAGAAGCAGCCAATCAGCCATGCGTTTCGTGCCCACAAAAATGCAAACGTATTAGTAGTCCCATAAGAAATGTACAGGGACCGGTACTACACATATGTCGCTGACTGGTAATTTTTCAGTTTTATGGCGAAGAGAGAATTATCTTTTCAGCTGTCGTTCTTGTTTCTGTTTTCTATGCTGAAAACTAAACATTTTTTAAGAAATCCGAGATTTCGTTTTGGTGGGATCATAAGGAGTTATGTGTTTAAACAGTACTATTGAAAAAAAAAAGTTTTTGTCTGTCTGTTTGTTCCGGGTAATCTCGGGATCGGCTGCACCGATTTCGACGGGAATTTCACTGGCTGGTAGCTGATATCGCAAGGAGTAACTAGGGCTATGTTAATTACCCACTAGGTGGCACTGGGGTGTTTTTTTTTTTTTTGAATTTTTTTATTTATGGACCGATTTTGACGGGACTTTCACAGACAGGGAGCTCATTTTGAAAGGAATAACTAAAGCTATTTGAATTACCCGTAGGTACCGCTGGGTTTGCTTTTTTTTCGAAAATTATTATTTTAGAACGATTTGACTCACAACCACACTCATACAATATTTGAATAACCAAATCAAGGTATTTCTCTATGGTGAATACAAAATTATTAACTTTTTGTAAACTTTGCCAATTGAGTAAGCAGGTTTTGATAAATTTCAGGCGCACAAATTCGCGGGTAATAGCTAGTACTTTATAAGTTCCAATACTTTTTCCCAATCTTAGAATATTCTACCAGTTTTTTCCTTTTTCCAAAACACCACCTGTTTGTTATTCATTTATTTGAAAACCAAAACCAGCGCCTCCCAATTCCCAACACCAAAAGTACTCAACTACAAAGGCCAACACACTTGACTGCATTCAAAAGTTAACCATAAAACTACAAATCGTGAACACTTGACATTTTTATTAGATCCATAAAAATACAATTCCACAGTGCTTAAGTATGATTTATTAGTTTTGAAGTGTTCTGTCATAAAACAGGCAGCAAACTTAAAACGTCAAAGCCAAAGCACCAGGGCAGATAGTTGTGTTTATTTGTCAAACAATCAACTGAATTTGTTTAGTATTGCATTTAATAAAGGTTGCCTTTTCAGCAAATTGATTTGTCGATTAAACGAATCAATAAAAAAAAACCGTAATCAATCATAAACTAAAGTTTGTTGGGTTTTATTGTAATTGTTTACTTTTCATTTTTGCGCGGTTCCTTCCGTAAATCATAACACAATTGGATCAATGAGGAAATGCAACTGTTGATTGACCGCAGATGGCAGTAATAAGATCAAGGGAGCACATTTTTTGTTTGGGATTGATATGTGCTACAGTATTTTTATTGTAACTCCAAACTAGATGAGGTTTTCTTTTATTGCTTTGAAGATTAATACGAACATCAAGTTCACTGTCAATGGCTATTCACTGAAGAACGGACGAAAATAAACTTTGAATAGCAAACACGTGTGTTCCATATAAATTTGTAATCCTTACGATCGAATTGCAAACAATTTCTTTGTAGGTAAATGCACTGCCAGTTCCGGTTCCCAGCTACCGGAATTCTTGTGTACGCAAAGGCAAAACTGTTTGCCAAAGGATAATTTATCACTTCAGCTTTTCGCACAATGATAAGATTTTCAAGGAATAGGTATACAGGCAACCCGGCATTATGTAAATTACAGCTGGTTGTGCTCATTTCCAAAGCTGCACCTTTATTTACCGACAAAGATTGATTTAATACTCCATGTGGGTATAGTTGTAGGTGTGGGTGACCTTTTCTATTATCCTTATAATGTTTTCAGGGAATATGCTGTTAAATAATGTAAACTCTTTAAGGAAATGCAAACGGATTTGAATAATCGCTTGGAATTAGCTGAGTGATCAATCAAATTTCAATCTTGTTAATGTTTCCTGTATATTACCAATAACGTCGCGTCGGTTGGTAGAATTGAAGACAGTTCCATCCAGTAAGCTGGGGAAAAATACATTTTTCCAAATTGTCAAAACTAACCAAACTGTTTTGTCATATTTTATTAAAAAAAAATATGAAAAACTAATGGCTTAAACACAATCCTGGCTAAACACACAATCTTGGCTAAAACACAATAACGCTTTAGCTTCGATTTCGCCTGACGTTTACTAGTTCAAAGATAGGAAATCCATACATACATATATTATTTCTTAGAACAATGTCGCTTTGGCTTCGACGTTACATTTGGTTTGTGTACAAGATAAGGTAACGTGACTCAAAATCGAAGCTGAAAGTAGAAACTGATTGAATTTTGCTCGCTTTGGCAGAAAAAAACAAAAACAATGCTGTGGCAGAAGCCAAAGCTGATTGATTGTGTTTTAGCCATCACGCTTCAACTTTGACTTCGGTGACGTTCCAATTCTTCAATTATGGTCGGGTCTTTAGCCCTTTAATGTTTTCATTCGACAAGTTGAACCGTGATGTTTCGTTCAGTTTGTTTGATATTCTTTTTCTTATATGTTTTCCAACAAAAATGGAATGTTTAAAAATAAAAGTTGTGGAAGCATAAAAAACTAAAACTATGTTGTTCATGTTAGATATGCTGCTTTAATTTTTGTAATTCCGATACAAAACTGAAGAATGTTCAATAATACTGTCTTCCCACTTAAATGAAATCTCGGAGTTCGGTGGAGATTTCAAAATTACAAGTTAGTGTTGTTCCCACCAACAAGAATATTTTACATAGCATTAGCAGTGAGTATGTAAAAGAGAGAAGTATCAGAACAGAGCATAGGAAATACTATGTTCCCACCAAATGTCATCTAAAATCCGAGCAAAATATTATATTTATTTCAATTCAAATCAAGTGCCAAAGCGAAATATTTGAATTTCGTCGTACGTTTTTGAGATTTGGAAATGGAAGATTTCGCGAAAATCTCTTTGAAAATCGTAGTTTGTCTAACGAAACTAACCTTAACATACTTAAGGTGGCGCTAGAGATCGGGATGAACTCGGGGCTCAACTAAGAATTTTCTCCAGGAAGCTCAGCTCTAGCTATCTCTCTCCTGTTCTACTTGCAAAAGCCACTTTATTTTCTATTTTTCTTCACTGGGCTGTCCATATGTTGTGGAATTGAAGATTTTTCAGATCGGAACATTGCTGTCCTTCCACTATATATGACCCAGCCATCCGAGACGTTGGAATTTTGTGTGTTATTCTCCAAAGTTGATAATGGGGCCCAGATAGAAAAGTCCCTCACTGCTTCGAAGTTATAGTTGTTTTTTGTGATAAAGACCTTCGTACCTTCGTCATGATAGCATATACTTGCCATCATTGACTGATAAGCCCATCTTCACTTGTTCCGTTTCAATACTCACAAAAGCGTAACAGCTCCAGGACAAAGAGCTGTCATAATATTTAAAGGTAAATGTAGCCATGTTGGTATTTCAGTATTACTTCTAGTGAGAGCCATAAATTATAGCCTTCTTTAAATCCAATTATTTTCAAATTAATGTAAAAGAAATACATTTGTATTTTATATTGATTTCAAATGTAACTGATGCTTTAAGTCTCAATAAAATGTCAATGTGAAAAATTTCATACTGACTGCAAAACCAAACAACCAAAAGGTATTAAGAAAGATAAGGGAGTGCTCTCGTACAAATGTAAACGTGCGGGCGGCAGTGGTGCAGTAGATAAGATGTTTGATTGTTAAGCGAAAGATTCTCTAAGTTCGACTCTCAGTTTGGGAAGCAATTTTTCTAACATCTAATGCAGCTGGAAATCAGCTGTTATTAACCATGCTAATTACAACAAAAGGAAAAGTAATCTTTCGTATGAATGCTCTTTTAACCCTATGGATGTAATGACTGTGTTTCACCAAAAACATATTTTGGCTGGATTCATAAAGACATAAGAAATCCAAATTAAGTTCACAAAAAATTACTTTCCACTTTATGTTCACTAATTTTTATCGTTTACTTTGAATCTTAATAGAAGTTTACTCTGAGCACAACGAAAGAGATAAGAAATTAAAAAAAAGCGAATAAGAGAAAAGAAAAGTTCAAAAAGAGTCAATGAAAAAATTACCCTCGACTCACAGGGCAAATAATTTTTCTTCTCAACTTTCGAATTTGCTATCTCTTTTGCACCTATGTGAGGCAACGTGTAAAAGCAGACCATGCATCCAGGTTCATCTTCTAATAACAGTCTAATTAATGTTTTAGTCTGTTTTCTTAACGAAACGGCGTTGTCAAAATGAAAAGAACAACAACAAATATCAAGAATAAACGAGGAATCATCTGATAGGAAAACTCTTGTACCGTTGAATGATCTAAAAATATTTTGATGAAATAAAAAATTTTATTTGGACCATAGTGTTTAAACTCTCCATCTCCATTCTTTACATTAAAAAGTAATGAATGGTTAGTCAGCTCGGCACATGAAAATACTGAACTTTTTCTGTATTTTTCACAATTGAACTTTTATTTGAAGATTTAAAAATACCCAATTCAGGAATGTTGATTGATCTTCAACTGTCATTTAACACCTGTCTAATATTAATATCAAGGGGAACATTTTGATAAAGAATGAAGGACACAATTGCGTACCCAGTTGTATACCGACTAACTATTGGGAAAATCGTCGTTACTACGATTACCATTATTTCTATTGATTAGAACAAGTTAAGGTTTTATTAAACTTTAACTTTCTAATAGCCCTGCATTTTAAATGAATATCTTGAACCAATTCACTTGGCCATTCTAGTGCGCAGCTCTCTTCAAATTTCTCTGCTCTTTAATTTTGATTTTGAAAGATACACACAATCACGTTTCAGCAATGGAATTTCTTTACATGAGTTATGATCACAGCTTATTATGCATTGTACTCATTAAATATCTTGAGAAAATAATTTGTTCTCTTGAATCCTCTCTCTGCGCAACCGACCGTTGGCCAAGTTATATGGTCCAAGGTTTAAGCTATGACGATCGTCTTCTATTAGACCCATTTTTTGTGATACTTAACTAATTCAACCAACAAGAAAACCAATCTTACAATGTCTTTTTTTTTTGGTATTTCTTTATTTCAGAAACTTGGGTGAGTTCCTTGCTAGCTATTGGTGCCTTTCTTGCAGCTCTTCCAACGGGTTACATAGCCGACGCTATCGGACGTCGTTATACAGCTCTTCTGATGGATGTCCCATTTATAGTTGCATGGTTGATGACAATATTCGCCAAATCTGCTGGAATGTTGTGTCTCGCTCGTTTTCTTATCGGTTAGTCTTAAAAAGTCTAATTTTAAATTCCCTTGTTGAAATTTTACACAAAATAACTTTTGCAGGAATATCAACTGGTGGCTTTTGTGTTGTTGCTCCAATGTACATCTCCGAAATCGCTGAAACCTCAATTCGTGGGTCTTTGGGCACTCTCTTTCAACTTACTCTTAGTTGCGGTATTCTTATGGTCTATCTTGTCGGTGCAGCAGTCTCTTGGAAAGGTTTAAGCGTTTTTTGCTTTTGTATTCCCGTTGCACTCTTTATTGGAATGGTTTTCTTGCCAGAAACTCCTGTTTATCTCTTGAAGAAGGTAAGTGTGAATTCCTTTAAAATTATGTAGAAAAAAAAAACAATAACATCATATTTTTTCTCTTAGGGTCGTCGTGGTGATGCAGCATTGTCACTGAAATGGCTATGGGGTCGTTATTGTGACTCTAGATCAGCCATCCAGATTATTCAAACCGATTTGGACGCAGCTGGCAGTGACGCATCCTTCATGGACCTCTTCAGAAACAGAGCCGCCAAAAACGCTCTCATCATTTCAATGCTACTAATGTTCTTCCAACAGTTTTCCGGAGTCAATGCTGTCATCTTCTATACTGTCCCTATCTTCAAGTCAGCCGGAAGCACCCTAGATCCATCGGCATGCAGTATTATTGTCGGAATAGTACAAGTCAGCATGACCCTGGCATCCTCGTTCCTAATCGAAAGAGCCGGCCGCAAGATTTTGCTGATCTTCAGCAGCATCTGCCAATTAATTTGTCTGACAGTTCTAGGCATCTACTTTGACATGAAGGACAGCGGCAAAGACGTCAGTGAAATTGGATGGTTGCCATTGCTTTCCGTTGTGCTCTTCATGGTCACGTTCTCTTTGGGTTATGGTCCAATTCCTTGGCTTATGATGGGTGAACTCTTCCCGCCAGATGTCAAAGCTACAGCCGTTGCACTGACAGTTATGTCAAATTGGTTTTCAGTATTCATGGTTACCAAATGTTTTGGAACAATGGTAGAATCTATGGGATCAGATGTGACTTTTTGGTTCTTTGCATTCTGTATGTTTGGGGCAACAATGTACGTGTGGTTCATGGTGTTTGAGACTAAAGGAAAGAGTTCTGCTCAAATTCAAATGTTACTGGGTGGTGACAAGTAGAGTAGTAGATCTTAAAATTAATCTTTATCTTATTTAAATTAAAATACATTTGATTAAAGATTTTGATCGAAATATAAGGAGATTAACTAAAATATTTCATGTCAATAGAATATAATATACACTTTAGGTATTATTGTAATTTATAATAATTTATATTTTAGAGATGAATTAAATAAAGTTATAAATAAAAAACAAAAATAATGTGTAAACATTCATGTAATGCCAATATTTCTTAGACTGATAAACATGAGAAATTATTATACAGAAAACTAATTATATACCAAAAAAAAAAAAAAAATCAAGTTACATTTGAAATTTTTGTTTAAGGAAATAGATATAAATATATATATAAAAAGATTTACATATATAAACACATAAATGTACATTTATTTAATATTAAGTTAAATTTATATTAACATATTAGAAAATATTGCTGTATCATATTGTACAATATTATAGAGAATTTTATTTTATTAATAAAATTTTAATATTAGGGTAAATTAATTTTATTATTTTTTGGAAGATTTTTTCTTTTTTCGCGCCAAATGTTATGTTAGCTTTATCTTTTGCTTATTTTAGATCGATTGTATTAGGATCCGCTACAAATTTATAAAGAAATCAGGGAAACAGTTTGTCTATTAAAATTTCTTTTCAGCTTTTGGGATCAGTGTAATTTTTAAGGACTTAATTTTAATCCCGGTAATCTCGGAACTGAAGGGAATCATCAGCATATAATAGGTTTGTGCAATTGAAAGTTTTAATATACATACATGGAAGAAATTTATTGGCTGGCCAGGTCCATAAGGAATCAAGATCTAGTGGCTTATACTCTTAACTAATAGTATAGCTCACACCAAATCATTTGGCCAATGAAAAATCATACTTTCTCTTTTTTCGGTTGAGAATTTCTGGTGTCACTCAAAAAGCCAATTAATAAAGAGAAAGTATGATTTTTCCTTAAGCCAAGTGATTTGGAGGAAGCTATACCTATCTCAATGAATGGAGGGATCCACCGAATATGAAACACACAACGAGATGCACTTTTTCAAGATAAAATATACTCTTCAACGATTTATCATTTCCTCGGAAAAGGCAGATCTTGGAAGAAACATGGTGACTATGTGGAAAGTCTAGCCACGATTAAACGCCATAACTATCCGAAAAATAAACCACTATGCCAAGCGGCTACTTTATGTAAATGATTCATTACAAAATAACCGGCAAAACACCAAGTTGACTCCCTTGTAGTACACCAGAACCAATTTTGAATAAACTGACAGTTTAGTTGTCTGAGGGAGAACTTTACTAATCAATTGCTTCTTAGCCGGACGAAGGTGCGATTTGCAACAGTTATTCTTCGTTTGATCTTAGTAGTTGTTTTGTTTTCTGAGGTAATAGCAAAGCAAAAGAACAAAAACTCCGAAAAAGTTATATCGCAAGCAAGATGTTGAAGAAGTCGTGTGACAGTAATATAAATCGATAATCGCTACACATACGAAATAACATGACTCATGCTAACAAGAAATACAGCGCGTTTCGGTAACGCGTTTCGGTAACGCGTTACTATGATTTTTTCAACCAAAATCGATCGCAAACGTATTCTGACCACCAGGCGAACATGAAAAAGAACAGGCAACTGCAAATTCAAAAAGTACAACAAGAGAAAAAGATACAAAATAGGCGGGTTTTTTTTTTTAAAGTAGAAAGTAGATGTAGATAATGGGGTGAGTGTGTGGATTTTTTTAGTGACTCTGAATTGTGACATTGCGTGAGTTCAAAGAAGCAGGAAGTGTTAATAAAATGCCATGGTGTTGTTTGTTGTTTGGTTTTCCTTTCCTTTTCTCATATCCACGGCTATGATCATCATAACGCGGACGAAAAATTGATCCGAATTAGATTTAAATACCATGCGAACAGAAAATAAATTGCACGACTGGATCGCACGTACTTGCTCATATGTGCAGTTACATTATAGAATAAAATTAAAGTGAATATCAAAGTATTTATTCTATTTTTGTGACTTTTAATTGTTCGAATAAAGTACGTTAAATTGTATTGAGTGAAATAATTTAAATGCCATTTTATTTCTTTAAGAAATGTTAAAAAGTGTGATTTTTTTTTCAAAATCGTAGGAGCAGTTTCTAAATAAAACAGTTTTTCTAAAAGTTTAAAAAAAAAAAACTAAAAAAAAATAATTCAACAGGAATACAAACTTAAGCACAAAAACAACATTCATTTACAAAACAATAATAAAAAAAAAAATTCAATTACCCGGTTTCAAAATATTGATTTTTCAAAAAAAAAAAAATTCAAATAAAAAAAAAATTATTAAAAAACAAAAAAAAAGTTTTCGAAAAAAAATTAATGCGAAAATACTAAGGCTACCTACATCTTCTTGAATAACAATTTTGATAGTAATCAGATCACCAGTTTTCGAGAAAGTCGAAGAAAAAAAGACGGTCCTATAGGAGGTAGTTTTAAGCCCACCGCACATTAATTTTTTTTTCACCAAAGTATAATGCAGTAGTACACTGAATTTTTTCATAAAAAATCTTGAAGCCGTTTTCGAGAAGAAATAAGCTTTTACGTAACGGTTATATGACAGGTACCGTTACCTTTGGAGCTAACAAGAAAATTGAAAAAAAATCCTCTGTAGAATGTCAAAATAACCTAAAGTTCTAAATTTGAAGACGATTGGCCAAACCGTTTAGGCTACAGTCCAAAATACATCCGTACAGACAGACAGACAGACAAATAGAGAGACAGACGGACAGAATTTTGCCAGTATCTCAAATATGTTTCTCTATCATCGTAATGTCATGTTTGATTGTTATCTCAAAATTTTTAATCTGCACGAATGAACAGAAGGGCTGACAAATTCTTTAAACATTCCTTTAGTCAGAAGCGGGTTTCATAACTTTAAAACATATGAGTGCCCGAATTTTAAATATTACAAGCTGCATGCTTAACACACTTCAGTTGAGTATCAGTTAAATTTTTTTTGCTGAAATTAAATATAAAACTGGTGCCGATTGGTACTAGGTTGTTGGTACAATAGTATTTTTGGTAGTATATTTTTAGTACTTAGTACTAGTGCCCCGTGGCTTAGTGGTTTTAGTGTTGGACTTCTAAGGGAATGAGCCTGGGTTTGAATCCCGCTCATAGCCACCTTCTTTTCCGGGTACTGCCTCTTGCGAGGAACTGACAAAACTTCCAAGAGTAAAATTTGTCTCGAAAAATGCATCTCATCTAGCCTTTCGGACCGCCGGAACTGTAAGTCCCTCCCATTCTTGCAGATTAACAACACACACACGGGAATGGTTGAGAGTATAAGTCACTAGGCCTTGGCTCCTTAAGGAGCTTTCGCGCCAATAAATTTATTTATTTATTACTAGAATTTGGTACTATTGTAATTTTTGGTACTAGATTTAGTATTACATTTAGTACTTAGTAGTAGATTTAGTACTAGATTTTCGTACGTGATAAGTGGAATTGTATATGGTGTGAGTTAACAGGTTGCATGTTGGTGTTGGTGTAATCAATGTTTTCTTATGACGTTATCACGTAAAATTATCGTCCGTAAACCGACTTTACGGACAACCAACTTTTTCTTACTTCAAAGCTCAAAAATGTCGGTGAGGTCTTTCTCGAACTTGACGGAATAGTGTGCATTTTACATTGTTATTTTGCACGGGCGGACGAGTTAGGTAGGAATGCAAAAACTGCTCTAAATTACTCGATACTTGGCTCTAAAATCGATGTTGGTGGGTATCGAGTTTAAGTTTCCGTGATTTAAAGTTTTCATCGATGCGATTGATGGTGGACTTTCCTTGCCTTAGACAGCAATGATATGAACAAACAATGCTAAAATTTCATTCATCAGGGATGCTTTATCTGACCATATTTTGCATTATAGATCGAAAGATTTCAACAGCAAAAATATTGGTGTTAGGCCAAGATAGATCGCCCAGGTCGGATGTGCGGAATTGTTCTTCTCCTTCGCCAAAATAGAATGATTTATTATGCCTGACAGCAGAATTCGGTTCGTCATTTCCTTTATAGTCTGCAGAAGAGGGTTTCTTCATATTCTCAGCATCGACTGCGATTCTATAACGATGTTCCCTTGATAATCTTTGAAAGCTTGGTTTCTAACTCTGAAGCTTTGACGCAGTTTCTTCATGCAGCCTGAAATAGTTATTCCTTGCAATTATAGGCATATTAATAAACGTGGAATAGCGAAAGGTTAGGCCTTATTCCGTGGACTAAATAAAAAATGTTATTAATAAAACAAAATTTCACTAATCGACGTTTCCTAAGTTAGTCCACCGAAGTTGGTGGATTAGCGAAGGAATAAGAACCAGATGTGTCAAATTTATTGTCAAATGAATTATTAGGTACGTTCAATAATGTGAGCTTCATTATTGTTTTTTTTTTCATACAGAAATAATCAAAGTTTGAGAAACTTGGGGAAAATTTCTAGTTCTGAACAGGCATCTTGCTTATTGTAGTAGATTTTATTAAGGGATTTCATTTTACTATTACTCGCACATTTTATTTTTATTAATGAGAAATTTTAGTGCGTAGATTAAGTCTTATTCCATGTTTTAGTTATCTCGTGGAATAAAGGTGGAATAAGCGTTTTTTATTAATAGGGTTGTTAGTGTTTTTCCTGACAATATTAAGAAATTGTTTTTCTAAATTATTCTTAGGTTTTGTGAAGGCAAGAAGTCAGACTTTGCGCTAAAGTATATGTTCCAAGCCACTGTTTTCATATCTATGATGTGATTAGGATTGCCAAAATATTGTTTTACTAAAATGTCCATCCAGACACTTTTTTGTTCTAAAACTATTTAATAAGTACAGAAATATGTAAGTCACTAAACATTGGTTAGTTAATGAGATATCGTGCCAAGAACTCTGTTTCCTTCTGCCAAGTGTGAAGATGAAAGTATCGAGCCATAACTAACGAGGGACACCACTTCTAATGACTGGAGAGAAACTTAAAACCCATTTGCCAACAAATGCTGCTCGTCTTTTTGACTGAAGAAAGGATAGAAATAAACGCAATGTGAAATAAGGTAACCTAAAAATCGTTGAGAATTTGTGGTTTACAAAATTGTGTCTTAAAAAATCACGGACAAGTAACATAATATAGTTTTCATCCAAGGCAAAAATCTGACCTTCAAAACTGTTTATTATTAAAGTAAACTCCTCTCACCAACTTTAAACGCAGGTGGATCTTAGCTGATTAATATTTTTGAAATTGGAAAAAAGCTGATACCTTCCATTATATTGGGCATATTTGCGTCATGGAATAGTATAAGGGAATGGAAGGGTAGGCTAAATTGACCTAACGATTAAAGGAGTATTTGACTTAATAAATATGACACTCTCAACTATATCATTTATATATTGACGAATAAAATTAAACATAACATTCGACAACGTCTCTAATGCCAACAATTCTGTTGTTTGAGAGGCACTGCTTTGAACTTCACACCACGCTAGAGTCAGGGAACAAATACTTTTATCCCAATATGGTCTTACACAAATAAATAAAAAAATTTATTGGCGCGACTGATCCTTAAGGAGCCTGTGTGTGTCTTGTTAATCTGTTAGAATGGAAGGGACCTACAGTTTACCGCCGAGTCCGAACGGCTACATGAGATGCACTTTTTCGAGATAAATTTTACCTTTGGAGGTTTTGTCAGTCCCTCGCAAGAGGCAGTACCTCGGAAAAGAAGATGGCTATGAGCTGGATTCAGGCTCATTCGCTTAGCAGTCCGACACACTAACCACTAAGCCACGGGGCACTACTATATGGTCTTACACAACGGGGTTAATAAGAAAAGGATAGAAAACTTCTTAATTAAGGCAATTCAAGAGGCTTTCCATTGAGCGGGGCTTAGGCTTAGGCTTTGATATATTTAGACAGTCGCAGTCGGGCTTAATACAGGAATAATAGGCAATCCCGTTGATCTACCCGATCAGCCATATGACTGTCGAAGGGCGGCTCCCTTACAACAAAGACATTACAGCAAACGGCATTCGGTTCATCAGGACTATGTCCCATCAGGACCAAAGGGAACGTAATATTTACCGTAGATAAAGAAGTTGTGTAAAATTCCTTTTTATAAATTAACATTATTTTAATTTGTTTTTTTTTTGACGTGATAACGTCATTAAATTAAATCGATGACAGGCTAAACGTACGAAATAACATGACTCATGCTGATAAGAATAAGAATTATGCTGATAAGACTCATGCTGATAAGACACATGACTCATGCTAACCGCGTTACAGTGGTTCTTTCAACCAAAATCGATCGCAAGCACCAGGCGAACATGAAAAAGAATAGGTGCAAATTCCCAAAATAATTCCACTGAAATAAAAAAAAAAAACAAGAAGAGAAAAAGAAATATAAAATAGGCGGAGTTTTGTTAAAGTAGAAAGTAGATTTACATATTGGGGTGTGTGTGTGTGGATTTAACGAGAGGGTTTGTGGGTGTGAGTTAACGGGCTGTATGTTGGTGTTGCTGTTATCAATGTTTTCTTATGACGTTATCACGTAAAATTATCGTCCGTAAACCGACTTTACAGACAACCAACTCTTTTTAACACAATTTTAATTATTGCTTCTACCCGCGACTTTATCTGCGACCGTGCGTTTTTTTCAGAATAAAAGAAGTCTTCAAGCCTATTTTTCAATCTAGCATCTCATCCATTTAGATAATTTTTTTTATCCAAATCCGTTAAGCCGTTGAGGCGTGATTGTGGAACAAACATTCAAAATTTATAATATGAGTAGGATGACGACACTTTACTCAGCTTTTCAAATTCAAAACCATGATAATATAATTTAGAACACTGTGTTAAACCTTTTTATTTGGAAATTACTTGTTTCCGAACTCCTAGACCGTCAAACAACATAGAAGACCCATGACTACCACACCAGATTTCTTAATCTCAAGGTCTTAATGACAAAACACCCTATAATCTAGATTTTGAAACAAATCAGCTCGTAAATCATATAGTTGGAAAAAAAAACAATTTTAAAGGTCAATGCGGTACAAATTGCTTTATTTACGATTTTTATCGCCTCCCTTCACACCGTTCCACTTGTGTTGCATATTAATTGCTCGAATTCGCTAAAGTAAAATTTTAATCTCTTGTAATAAAGAAGTCCGATCACGTTGCATAAGCCCATCAAAACACCCGTGAAATCCATTATTTGTTTCGAATTCCATTGCCAAGTTCATTTCCGATTTGATCCACAATATCAGTGAAATGTCATCCAATATGAGAGCTGCTTCCCTCATCCAATACCCCCGGAAAGGCCTTTTACCATTCATGGAATCGAAATAGGTTTATATAGCGAACGATGTGGTGGGTAATGCATAGATTTGTATTCACAATAATGTTGGAACTGTAGGTCGTTCCGGGAGATAAGATGCACGCTGGGTTGGCTCTGCCCATTTTCGAAAATGAAAATATAGAATTTTAAAACGTCGCATTAAATCAGTCAACTATGAACATTCCTAGCCATACACAATGCGCGTAATAAGAAGCTTAGAAGTGATAAGAAAGACTGATAAGACTCAGCTGCGGGGAAAGCCCCCTTCAATTTTAAACCGTCCGATTGACGCCCCTTGATTTAGACATTGTTTTATAATTTTTTTTTGTTTTTATATATTTTTATTTAGGACAAATAAAATATAAATTTATCAATTCCAGCGCCGCATATGGTGCGAGCTTGAATTGCGATAACAATAAATAATTAGTTTTGAAGGTTCAATTGGTCAGTTCGAGTGCAGAAGATACTGGATGACTGGAATCATGTAAAAATTAAATTAAAGAATTCAACTGTCTGATAGGTGGAGCACCCTTGCTTACATACGAAGCTATAGTGCAGATTAGGAAAACTTGATTAAATTTAATCAAAGAAATCTAATTTTATCTTTTTGTATTTTGTTCTACAAAATACACACAATGTTAGTCTCTGAATTGTCAAGTTTATTTGGACAATAAAAGCAAAGCCACTATTGGTATTTGTAATTATTAAAAAAGTTTTGCACTAATCTGCTGTTCCCTTGATTTAGTGGTTAGTATGTCGGACTGCTAAGTGAATGAGCCTGGGTTCGAATCCCGCTCATAGCCGCGTTCTTTTCCGGGATACTGCCTCTTGCGAAGAACTGACAAAACCTCCAGGAGTAAAATTTGTCTCATGAAGTGCATCTCATGTTTGTGTTCGGACTCGGCCGTAAACTGTAGGTCCCTTCCATTCTTGCAGATTAACAACAATTAATGATTGAGAGCATAAGTCAATAGGCAATGACTCCTTAAGGAGCTGTCGCGCCAATCAATTTATTTGTACTAATCTTGCACTTCAGGTAAGTGCATTTTAGACCACAATTCTGCGACGTAGTCCCTCAGAAGGTTACCCGAAATATTCTAAATACAAAGACTCGCTGCTAGCTCGCATGTAGCATATAATATTTTCTTTTTCATACAATAAGAAAGAGAAAAAACTGTAAATACGATTGTGAGAATATTGTTGTCTCCAGTTGTCCCAGTAAAATTCATATAACAATGAAGAAGAAATGGCAATGACAATGAGTTAGACTTTCTAGCGGAATTCAGATGACATACCTTTCGATAGAAATTCTATTAATTCAGACCTCCCGGATAATTCTGAATCGTTTGGAGAAGAAAACGAATTGTTGTTTGATAGATCAAACAGATGGACAACAGTTTCTTGCCAGTCTCAGGAACTGGTATTCAGCCAAAGTCACCAGCAATGGGACTAATTGATGTATTTAGTCTAATGGTTACTGAAGAATTACCGAGACCAATGCAAATGCCAACGAATTCTTGCTAAATAACACCGCAACACGTAACTCTCGGAGATAATTTAAAATTTTGACAGGCCATTTTGTTAAAGCTACATATGTCAAATTCGCTGTCATTTATTCAGTGTTTTGCTTCATTACCATGGACGGATATAGCGTTCAACAACGCTTGCAAATGATAAAATTATTTTATCGAAAAGAGTGTTCTGTTCGGCAAACGTTCTGCGTGCTTCGCCCATTGTACGGTCGCCATAATCGTCCTACCGAGAGGACTATTGGCAGTGTGGTCGATAAATTTGAGTCAACTGGTTCAAGAAATAATCAAAAAACACCAGTTCGTAGACAAAACGCAATATCTGTCGAAAACGTAGTCGTCGTCCGTGAGAGAGTGCAGGAGAATCCGAGCCAGTCGATTTCGCGGCGCTTACAAAAACTCGTTCTTTCGTAGACCAGAACTTGGCGAATTTCGCGTCTTGACTTGAGCATGCACCCATACAAAATTCAACTGACCCAAGACAGCTGAAGGTAAACGACCATAGACAACAAGGCAGGTCTATGCAAATAGGCCACAAATCACAGCAGCCCTCAAAGCCAACATAACCAATGCCATCGGTCAAATTCATCCTGATTTATGCGCTAGAGTCCTGTAAAATTGGACACTTCAGATGCGCGCCACCAAGAGAAACCGCAGCAGATATTGAAACGATGTTATATTTCATTCATAATATCATTAATGGGCCTTTTAAATGAATACAACATTTTGATAATATTTTACACACACATTGTTTTATTTAAATTTAAGGTTAGAAAGCGCTTAATGAAAGAACCTTTATATGGGAATTGTAAGATATCCTTTGCTCACTACTGGAACACTGACAGCGAAATAGACAGTTGCATTCCTCCCCTTAAAAGTTTTCCCCGTAATACTCGTACCGCTAGGAATGCTCACAGATCCACCCTTGAGCCTTATATCGAACGCAAAGTTAAGTATGGAAACTTATTCTTTAGCCGCACTACACTAATGTGGAACACTTTACCCGGCTCGATTTTTCCCTTTACAATTATTCAAAACTAATGGGCATCGGTATCTCTTTTCATCTTCTATCCAATTTTCCTAAACGGTCGCACTTGGTTAAGTGATAATGATAGTGATAAGGATAGTGATAACCTCATAATTGCGTGCCGGTTATAAAAAAAAACTTTTTCGAGAAGGGATGTCATACAATAGATTTCAATAGCTTCTAAAGTTTCTCCACTTTGCAGATAACTTGACTATTAGAGGTGACCAGTTTGAAAAGGCTAGTGCACCCTGGGAGCTTCTGGGGAAGAACTTCGTCAACACGGGAACTCCAAACGAAATCTTGACTGTTTGACGAATTGATGTTTTTTTTTGGACAGTAGGCTGCGATTTCGTCAGTTTAACCTAGGAAAATAACACAAATATGGTGTGAAAGTGTAAAAGCTTTGTGATCCATACCAGTACACCTATACCAGTTCAGTAAAATTGAACGCAACATTGAAAGCAACAGCCAAAGATATATACCAACCCTAATGAGCTCACACTCGACGCAAATTGTTTTGGATCTAGCCGAACAATATTTAGACCAAGGAAGAAGTATATTGCAACCGATAGCTTTTATAGATTTGTGTCTCTAGGCATACAACTCCTTGGTCGTCAAACGCATCTTTTTGGTTCATATTTATAAACAAATAAATATGTAAATGAAAAATGAAAAATATGTTGGTTATATGTAATTTGAGCTTTTTAGATTTAATTCCAATTTTTTCACAACTTATATTTTACTTTTAATCAATTTGCAACGCGTTTTGGAAAATTTGTTTCCATCATCAGGTGGGCGTGGGTATATACTGTATTGCTACTTGTTGTTATTAAGCTACGTGTACACGATTGCCAGGTCTGCAAATATTGCCGGATATGTCAGTCTCAGTGAAAAATTTGTCTCGAATGGCTGACAATGGTATACACACCAAATTAATTTGCAGAAAAATAATTTGGCTCCTAATTTGTAGACAAATATGTGCCAATTAATTTGTAGATATCTGACAATCGTGTACATGCAAGCTGACAACCGTATACACGTCAAATTAATTTGCAGAAAAATTTGTTCATCAATCATTTTGAAGACAAATTAATTTGCAGATGTTGCAATCGTGTGTACACAAAATTCATTGGGAGATCACCAATTTTTTTTTCATTTTCTGACGTTTCTGCAAATGTCTGCCAATGAACAAATTTGCAGATGCAGTTTAAAGAACATTTGTAAATTTATTCATTATCAGACAAGTTTGGCAAAGATTCCAATGTAAATTTCAAAATAAAGTTTTGTATTTTAAGGAAAATATAAATATGTACGTGAACATTTATTTTCAGATTTTAAGATATGGATGAATACATTGAAGATGAAAATACTGAAATATTTCAGCCCATTGTAGTCAACGAAAGACGCTCACCTGCAGAAATGCTCGTGCGCATATTCGTATCCTTTTTTTGAATATGCGGAGTCACCAAAGCTAAAAGGTGATCAAATTGCTTTCGATCCATTCGCGAAAAATTGCCATACAGTTCTGCTTTCTATGTTCGCAATTCAACTATCAATTTTGCGTAAAATCCCTTCTGCTTACGACGGGCACCCAATCCTACGTCCGGGCTGTTTGGCTGTTGCATCATCGCTGCTTTCTAATATATAAGCAGTCAAAATAGTTAGTTGCAATTGCTACGATTTTGTCCATTTATGTATTTTATTTTTTTATATTTCACTTTTATTCAATGCAGCTTTAAACTTTTCTGACAGTTGCAATGTGACAGTTGGCAGTGTGTGTGTTGGCAGAAAATCTACAAATGCTTGCAAATCTATTGCCAGCTATTTAGCCAAACTAGATTGTCGACATTGTCAGACAAATATTTGGCAACAGATGTGCAGACATTTGTAGATTTTCTGCAAACCGTGCACACATACATTTAATTTTCAGCTAATTTTCAGACATGGTCAGACGTTTGCTGGTCTGACAATGATTGTCAGACCTGGCAATCTCGTACACGTAGCTTTATGGTGTCTTTAATTTCCTTTTTTTCCATTCTTTTTCTTTGTTTCTTTGTTTATGTATTTGTCTCTCTTCTTCTATTTTTGGTTAAAAGTTGAGCAACTTGCCCTGTTCTGTCTTATTGGATTTGTAAATTACGTGTTCTTCAAGGGTGTCCAGTAATCTCCCTTTTTGGCACAAGTGCTTTGGGCTTAGGTTGTTGTCAAAGCTCATGTAGTTATGTTTGTTATCAATCTGATTGGACAGGAAATCCATCAAAAGAGGTTACTACTGCTAAACTTAGAAAACATGAAGTAAAATGCATGGTGGACTCGGGCTTTGTAGTTGCAAAGTGAAGAGATACACGGGACGTTCTCATACATGGCTTTGAGGAAGTAGTAGCGGGAAAATGAAATAGATATGCTATGGAAACAAGAACGGGAAGAATAATTACTTTTTGACTATAATCATGCTAAGCAGGAGATCGATATATCAGACGGAGTAGCTTGCTAGTTTACGCCACTGATGGTATCATAAAATAGCCTTTGAATTTTTGCTATCAACTTCCATAATGAATGACTTGGTTCGTTCCAAAAAAACATAGCAAAGAATACACAATTGGAATTTAGCAGAATGTTTGCAGGGCATTATATAAACTTCCTTATGACCCAAATAAGAGTCCAGAAGCTTCTGTAAAAAAGGGACAGAAGGTCCACCTTTTATGCTACATGTGAATTTAATTTTGGTGGGGGCAATACCCCCATTTATTTAGCCTAATACAAGCTCCATATACTAACTTAAAACTATGAAACTTACGGCTAACTTAAAACTAATGGGTTGGGATGATGATTCCGGAGACGGAGTTTAAGGCAGGGGGTGCTGAAGTTAAAGTCGACAAAGTTTTCATTCGAATGAACCCTCTGAACATTCGAGTAATAGATTCATTTAAACCATAGGAGGTGCGGTGATTAGGCAGATAGAACAGCGAGGATTTCTTAGGCTACGGAAATTTGTTGTGAAAAAAATGGAATCAAAAAGAGTTTCACAGTTAACGGAACCTGTGAGGAGTCGATGAATGAAGAGAATCTCTGCAGTTTCTCTGCGTTCTTCCAGCCTATTTAGGTTTATAAGTTGAAGACTCTCGCTCTCCGTCACATAATATGCCAATGTCACGAATCGATTCCACATTAGATATGGGTTGATTATGGAGAAGGTAGATACGTGGGGAAGATTTTATACGTTTACGTGAAAAAGTGATTGACTGACATTTGGAAATATTTAGCTCTAAGCAGTTTTTGAGGCACCAGAGTGAGAAACTATCGAGATCATGTTGAATGAGAGAAGAGTCAAGCGTGGAAGAAATAGTCTTGAAAAACATCGTATCATCACAGTGAAATATGGGAATGTTTTATGACCATTTCGATATCATTAATAGTAAGGATAAAAAGCAGAGGACCTAATTGGCAGCCTTATGGTACCCCAGAGGTAGCTAACAATGGGTTGGAGAGGGTAGATTTAAAACGAACATAGTTGTTTCGGTTTCCATAATAAGAAGAAATACGTTTTATAAGTATAAGTTCAAAGCCTATGGAGGAAAGTTTGAAAAGTATAAGTCTATGGGAAATTTTATCAAATACCTTGCTAAAGTCAGTAGAGATAACATCTACTTCCTTTCAGTTCTCTAGGGCTAAAAGGGCATGGGATACAAATTCAACAAGGTTAGTGGTAGTAGACCTGCATTTGAGAAAACCATGTTGTCTAGGAGAAATGAGTGATTAACAAGGGAAACCTATATATTCGTACAGAATGCTTTCGAATATTTTAGGTATGTGGAAAGTTTCGCAATGGGACTATAGTTTTTAACATCACGCTTATGCCTTTTTTATGTATGTATTTGAGTTATGAAGGAGGTTTTCCATATCTGAGGGAATTCTCCTTGAGATAGCGATAAGCCTAAGATTTTGGAGAGTGGGGAAGATAAGCATTTTTTAAGGAAAATTGCCGGGAAACCATCAGGACCGGAGAAAAACTCGTCTTCAAGTTATTTTATATTATTTTCTAGAAGATAAGGCTTGACTGTAAGAGGAAGAGAAGGACCTATGCAGAGATTCGGCAAATAATCAAAATAATCTGAGTCAGGTTGAAAGGAATCGTCGGTGAAAGATTGCTTGAAAAACGTGGCTAAAAAATTGGCGATATCTTGTCGATTATTCGAAATATCATTGAAGGAGAGAGAGGTAGTCTTATATTTTATAATTGACGAGCTGGAAAAAGGACTTGGGATCATTTATGAGGTTGGATTGGGTTTCTATTAAATAACGTTGGTAAAAAGAGCTGTATGACTCAGAAAAATTTAGATAAGAGCCGAAATAGTTGGAATAGTCGGAGTGTGAAGGAAATTCTTCTCTATGATTGAAGTGTTTAAAGCGTCAAAAGTAAAAATCTATCTTAGGTTAAAGATCTAATAAATTGTTGATTTGTTTGGTATGAAACTACATTGATAGTTTCTTTAGGAATATAAGTGAATAATTTATGGGATACTTAACAGTGTTAAAGTCCTATAATTACTGCACATTGCGTTATCTCCTTTCTTATATGTGGGACTTAGAATGCCTTTATTTTATAAAAGTCTTCTGTTTTTTTTTTGATTTTCCCATAAATGTACATTGTTGTATAACTCCATCAAGTTTAACAGGTATGTCCTAAGCTCTTAAGACCTTGTTATCTTCGAGTTGATTTTGTATCTAATCAATATTTGGCGAAATTTGGAAGAAATATTAAGCGTCACCCGTGATGACGTACGAGCTCTATACTGTTGGCTGCTTATTTTATATAGCTAAGGCACCTAACAGAAAAATTTGGGCCATCATCACAACCTTTTGTACCAGCTCTGTAATCTTAACTCTTAGAGTTTTAAACTATTGTAAAATCTTCCATGACAAATCTCGATTTTTTAAGAAGCCCGGGTTCAATAGCTCTTGTACTTGTATACATAATCATCCTTGGCATGTTTGCAAACTCTTTAAATCAAAGGCGGACTCTATTATGGCATTTTGGCAAGGCTACCACTAGTTTTCAATACTTAAAGCCAGTGTCAAGGAACTTCTCTAGACGTTAATAAAGTCTCTTTTGGAAAGGCCTTGAGGTTTTATGCCTACTGCAGCAGTCCGATATTTAATTTCGCTATCGGGATATTAAATTGTGTTGGACCATGATTAAAGGTGCTGTATAGTTGAAAAATAAGACTCAAGGATCTAAAAGATCTTACGTTAAGCCTGCCCACCATTCGTTGTCTCCAGCTCATTTGCAGATCCTGTCATTAATGATTTCGACCATATCTGAGACGTCTTCTTTCAAAACTAAACTTTGTTCATAAGAACGACAAGTTACCACGATCCACGACATACATCAACCATCCTAGAGATCTAGATTCACAACACCATTCCCAAGGAGGTTATATCATCCTTATTGACCTGAGGTTCAAAAAAGGGAAAGTAGCCCATATAAGTTTTTAATTAAATAGTTCTGGCTGAGTGAAAGAGTTAATGCAACTATCGATTCTGACTGAAAAGGTTGTTAGCACAAGTTATCCCTGCTAAGGTACCTACTGATTTCTACTTCTAGCACTCCATAAATTACCTTTAAAGTTCATTAATGAAAATATAAAATTACTGTTTTATCGAACAGCTGAACGTTTTAGGGAAATTTTCAAATTTCGTTTCCAAATACAGAAAAGTTAAACAACTTTTATGATTAATACGTAACACCTATTACGGAAAACTTTCTAAGTACTTAGAATATACTATCTAGGTAGTCTTCAAATAGCAAGTTACTTGCATTTGATAAACACAACATGTTAGAAGATTGATAACTTGCTACATAAACTGGCCTATTGAGTTCTTACGCAATGGCATTACGTTAGATAAAAGCTATTTGGTTCTTGAATTCGAGTGATTTCAAAGAAATCGAGTTTATAATGTGTACTACTGGGTCGCACGTGATTACTTAGTTTGACATAAGCAAATACAGGAAATAAAAAAGATGTTTTTATTCGTTAATTTAATTAAAATTCAAAGCAAAAATTTGGCGATGACTTTACTTACGAGAACACTTCAAATATGTTGTCGAATGTCTTCAGCGGAATTATTGTTATGGCGATTTCAATGTTTTCTAGGTGACTTCGCTTTCCTGCCAAACGACACCCGAAAAAAGCTATAGAGAGTCAAACTTGTGAATCACTTTGTGTTGATGAGCCAACATAACAATACCTTATATTGTAGGTCATTTTTCATACAATAGTGACAGTTCTGGCTTCTCATTATGATAAGTACTCCATTGATGTACATACTATCGCTCCTTGATACGTCGAACCATTGTATTAGATCAGCCAATTTTTCTTGCTCCAACATACCAGTTAAGAAAATTTTCCCAAAGAAAAAACAAATGGCATTACGAAGGAGTCAACTAGTTCAGTTTCAAATTTAAATTTCCTTGGCAATTTTAACAAGTCCCTATGATTCCTGTGGCGTGTGGAGATTGATACTACAAGCGTTGATGCCCATACCTACAAATTTAGGCCAAACAAAGTTGGTACTGATCGACCTATGTATAAAGTGCTAGCCGTTGATGGTGGTGGTGACCAGCCTAAAATCCTCCCCAAACTGTGAATTTCTAGTGAATAAGTATTGTCCCCAATCCAAATTTGATTATTTCCAGTCCCAAACAAATGCTAGTATGCATCGCATCTATTTGTTTCCCCAATTGCTCGCACTGTGTTTATTCATATGTGAGAGAGAGAGCTCGAGAAGGGAGAAGTCATGAGAAGTTGAGATCAATTTAATATCATCAGAGTAGAGAGATCATAGTCGCAAATAATACTATCCACATAATTGGGCGAGCATAAATAGGAATGGGACGAGATGGCAGCCCTGAGGAATCCCAAAGGAGGCGAATAAGTAGAAACTGAAGGCTTTGAATTGGATGTATATAATTTGATGATTGATTTTTTCGAACGTCTTAGTAAAGTCAGTTGTTATAACATCAACACTAAATCTTTTTCTAGAGCAAAGAGTATCATAGAGACGTGTTATAGGCGAGAAACAATAGATTTACAATGGAAACGAAAATAAAATGAATCATAAGCTATGTCTGAATATAGTGGAAAGCTTAGAAATAGGTCGATAGTTCAAGATCAAGATCTTATGACCTATTCTGAAATTTGGAAAACAAAGCATTCTTTATAAAGTGAGAGGAAGACTGCTTGTTATAGCGAGATTTGAAAGAGATTGGAAAACCACATAAACAATTACTTTGGCATCAGAGTACGAAGTGTCAAGGAAATTGAGCGTTCAAGATGATGATAGACTATCCAATTTTCTTTCAACATTAAAAAATAGTAAAAGCCCTTTCATATAAAAATCGTCTGTAAATCTTAATGAAAAAGCCTACAGATTGCTAGATAGAAGTAACAGATTTTTTTCCGCACTCGTACAGTTGCAAGAGTTCTTTAAGATCTCGATATACACAAATTCGCAGGCCTGGATGGTATACCCCCGATTCTTCTGAAGAGGTGTTCTTCAACACTGGCCACTGCGTAAGTGTTACCATCGCTCCTACTCTTCTGGAATCTTTTCTAGAAAATAGAAAACAGCCTGTCCCTAAGAAAGGTGACCCATCCTCCCCCTCCTCCTACCGACGCATAGCACTAACATCCCTTCTTTCTAAGGTCATGGAAACGCTGATTAACCGTCAGCTTAAGGAATATCTCGAAGATCGAAAGCTTCTCCATGACCGTCAGTATGGCTTCCGCAGAAACCGTTCCACTGGGTGATCTGATGGCTTATCTCACCGAACACTGGAACAAATCTTTACATCGCTTTGGTGAAAGTAAGATTATTGCTCCTTATATCTCCAAGGCATTTTCAAATGGGGTAATAGGAATCATGTGGAGTTTAATCCTTCGAAAACTCAATGCTGTCTTCTGTCGTTAAAGCTAAACATACCCCCAATGCCATTGTCCATGAATGGCACTTGCATCGAAGAAAGCAAAAAGCTCTCAATACTCGGTATGTGTGTCAATAACGACCTCTGTTGGAAAGACCATATATTTGAGATCGCTAAAAATGCTTTTAAGTGTTAGGTTTTCTGTATCGATGTAAGTATTTTTCTTCCTCTGAACTGGCTACAATTTATAAAGCGTTTATACGCCCTAAACTCGAGTATAATTCCCAACTCTGGGCAGGTGCTTCGCAAACATCGCTTCACCTGCTTGATAGAATACAAAATCGAGCGTTAAGATTGAAAGGAAATAGAATTGCCACTGAAACAATTGCCCCTCTCGAACTAAGACGCAATGTTTCATTATTTTATCGTTTCTTTAATAAAAAATGGTCACTCGAAGTAGCCAGCTGCATTCCTCCCCTTAAAAGTTTCTCCACTCATACTCGTCTCGCAATTAATGCTCATCCGTTCACCCTTGAGCCCAATTTCGGACGTACCGTTAAATATAGGGATTCTTTTTTAAGCCGAACAACACGAATTTGGAATAGTTTACCCGGCGAGATTTTCCCTTGCCATTTTGATCTGCAAGCATTCAAAACCAATGTTAGTCGACACCTCCTATTCCGAGCAGTGTTCTCTACATTAAAAGGTAAACAAATAGTCCCTTGTGCGCGCGTTAATTATAAAACAAAAAAAAAATTATTTTTGCATTTCTCCAAGTAATTCATATTTATTGAAATCCCAATTTTGTATGCACGAAAACAATACTTGCCCCTTAACAACAAGTATGTAAACGTAATTTATTCTCGATTTTAGTGAATAAGTATTTCATTGTGCCACTTTGGTCGTCATAACATTTTTGGCGCCTTGAATTCTTTTTTGAAATATGTTTGAAGTTATGTCATAAAATAAAGTGCAGTTATTATGTATTTATTTTCAACGGAGTCCCCATAGATAATTTTGAAATAATTCGAATTAGTTCTTTACTATGCAAATGACTTTCAAGCACTTTTAACAGATTTTTTGTATTATTTTCTAAGTCCCACATACTAAATAAAGATTTTTTTTTTCGAAAAAGTATATTTTTTTAAAATATAAAAAAGTGTTGTACCTAATCAAATAACTACACCAGATTTTCAAATGTATCAACAAATGCCCAAATGTTAAACTATATATCTTTCAAGATAATCACGTTGCTTTATTGAAAATTTAACACAAAACATTAAAGATTGACTAATGAAATGATTGCCACTTCACTTCAATTAGTTTCTGTTATCACAGTCAATCTTTTCCGCCTGCCAAATCTCTAAGCTCTAGTGCTTAATAACACATATATATGTATACTTCATTCCCAATATATTGTCAACAGAAAGTTAAATTTTTCAATTATCTAGTTCTTAATCAAAAAAAAAATTAAGTGACAAAACATTTGATTAAAGTTACATTCATAATGAATTGAGATACATTACAAGCTCAATTGTTGAAAAAAGCTGTGACACTTGTTGCCGAAACGAACAAAAAGCTTTTTAGAAATTTTAATTGAGATTTCCTTGCGCGGAGCATCTGATTGTTGTTTGCTTCTCATTTTGAATACATTTTGGTATTCGTGAAAAGATAATTAAGATGAGCAGACGGTTAAATTAGTCTGAAGCAACTATTTCCGGATATCGAGATGGGAATAATAATTTTAATTAATATGGCTTTTTTTTGGAAAGCAGGTGTCTATCGAGATAATGTTAAGCAATTTCTTGATACATAATGACGTCTTGTAGTTATATGAGGTATGTAGAATACCTATCACAAATTGCATCACATAGTGTTTCGGTCGAATATTATGTTTCAAGACGTCTAATGTATGTGGATTGTAAACATACATATATTAACTTCGGACCATGCAACATCACAGCAAGAAGTCTGGAGGGATTAAGTGTGAAGGTGGTAGAAAACAGTCATAATCTCCATTTTCCAAAATTATGCGACCGAAAAAGAGGACGAAATAAAGTGTGCATGCTGTGCTTGCATCTTGATTGAACCAAAAGTTGTCTCACCTTAGCAGTCAGAACTAGCATAAGCATAAGAAAATCCGTTTCATCGTCATCATCGGCAACCGTATTCAGGGCTTCGTTCAACAAGTTCCTCAGGCATCCCGATTGTTAGCTGGTACAATCCAGTTGCAAGAGCAAGGTTTCCCGGATATCCTCGTCTATACCATACTTTCAACGTAAACACAAGGTCTGCTATGTTGCTTTCTACCATAAAAAAGAACTCTCTTGATTCGCCAGTAAACGATCTATCATAACTAAAGGGTCCGCCAAATAACTTCTTTTTTTTTTTGAAAATGCTTCATCAACATCGAGTGCAGTTTCGGCCGTGTGGCACGTAGCACCGTCTTGTTGAAACTAAATAATGCCAATATCCTCCTCTTCAATTTTTGTGAACAAAAATTCGTTCAACATGGCCCGATAACGATCGCCATTGACTGTAACGGCCACTCCTTGCTCATTTTCGAAAAATGGCCCAATTATGCCTCTGGACCAAAATCCGCACCAAACAGTGACTCGTTTTGGGTGTATCGGCTTTTCAATGTATGCGTGCGGGTTTTCTGTGCCCCAAATGCGACAATTTTGCTTGTTTACATACCGGCCAAGATCAAAATGAGCTTCATCTGAAAAGATGATTTTTTTGGAAAAATCGGCATCTTCTCTAAGTCGATCCCAGGCAGTAATGTCGCAATATTTTCTAGCGTAAACACAACCATATTCGTTCAGCGGAAGGATAAAACTAATTATCTGTCAAATCAGACATGAGCTAAGTGTTACCATTCACGAAATAAGCACTAGTTAAAAAAAAAGTTAGATGGTGGACCCGTTAGATGAGTTAGATTCGTGATTATAAAAAAAAATTGAGATAACAATCGAACATGACCTTACGATCATAGATTTCTATAAAAGTTAGTGGCAAAAAAATGTCGGTCTGTCTGTCTGTCAGTAAGTATAACTCTCTGCAGCCTAAACGGCTTAAGCGACAATCTTGAAATTTGGTGTGTCTTTTGGCATTCCCCAGAGGGGAAATTGAAATTTTATTTATTTATTTATAGCTAAATAATTTACAAAATTAATTTATAAACTATTTTTAAGGAAGACACTTGGGCAGCAAGGCCATATAGTGTCGTTTTTTCAAATGCACAAATAATTCAAGTATACTAGAAATTATAATTAGTTAACATTTATGTATGTACGTACATAAGTAAAATTTTAATGTGTGTAAATAGTTGATTTGAAAACAAAAACAAAAATAAGAAAAAACAAAAGTAAAAGATTAACTTGTATTTTAGACATTAAGAATTTAAATATCATTAAACTTGTTGTGGAGTAATGTTGCTTATTTGATGTTTTGAAGGGACTGCAAAAGAGTTGGATCTAAAAGGTCTGCGAGTTGTTGCTCAATAAGTTGTGGTTCATTTATACGCTTAGAGATAGGGCAAGTAACCAATATATGCCAAATAGTAAGAGCAGTTCCACAGTTCTGACATTCTTCTGGAGATTCTCTGTTGTACAAATGCCGACTGGTGAAAAGGGTTTTTCCTACCCTGATTCGTAGCAGTTTTATACAGTCATTTCTCGTAAATGCTGTATTGTATGGTTTATGATTAGGGGAAAAGTGATGTTTTCGAAGAAAAGTTTCTGAATGTTTCCACTCCTCAGCTCTCTGCGCCTTCTGTATTGATTCAAAACATTTTTTTGTAAGTCGATAAGAAATAGGGATTTCTACTTTCAAAGGGTATTTATTAATTTCTTTAGCTGATGTATCTGCAAATTCATTACCCGGTATTCCTACGTGTGCAGGTACCTAAGCTAACATTATATTGCTGTGATTATTGAGGCTGCTTCTGATGGATTCCAGGGAAGGACATTTGTTAAGTCCACTGCGAAGTCCATAAAGGATGCTTAGGTTATCAGTGAAAATAATGGTTCTCTCCTTAAGGCATTGGGCTATGGATGTTCCAACAATAGTCCTTGATGGATAAGTTTTGTGTTTCCGTTCATCTTAAATTCAATCACTGCATATGAGGAGTTATTATCATGGAAAGAGCCATCGGTATAAAAAATACGATCTGCATTTGAAGAAGCTATCATATCCTTGTGTAGCTTACGGTATTGTTCACATAGGGTTTCGTTTTTTCTAAACTGTGCTAAGCTGGTGTCGATTTTGAGAAAGTTTCTTTTCCAAGGTGGCGGGGGATTGAAGCTGTCTTTTAAACTCATTTCAGGAAATACGATTGGAGTTGAAGGTAGCAAGGAGACCATATTCTTCAAGGCGAAAGTGGAATTTTTACGATTTGGTTTTCTGCTGAGGATTTCTTCTTTTAGTACAGTATGAAGGGGGTGCATAACGTCAGCTAGTCCCTTGCTGGTTATATTTGCTGCTCTTTTCTTTGCAATTGTTCAAAGGTGGTATATCCTCCTTCGATTCGGAGTGCTGCGATTGGTGTTGTTTTTAGTGCCCCTGTAGCTGTGCGATAACATTCATTGATTGCGGCGTCAATTTTATCAATGTTCCTTTTTGTTCTAAACATAAAGACTGTCATGCCATGCTGAAGAGTTCCTTCTACGAACACTTTTGCTATTTTGATCGCTGTTTCCAGGTGTGGTCCTTTCTTTCGAGAGCAAATCATTTTTAGTGCGTTATTCTTGGATTTTAATTGATTAAGCAAGTTTTTGGTATGTATGTCCCATTTGAGATTACCACTAAAATTTACACCAAGTATTTTTAGTTGTTTTTGAGGCGGAATCGGGATATCACGCAGAATAATTGGGGATTGTACACATTTTCTCTTTCTACAGAGGTGAAGAGCTTCCGTTTTGGCTGGTGGGACTACTGCGCCTCTTTCCTGAGCCCAATTGTGTATCGCGGAGTCAGTTTCTTCAATAATTTGTCTGACGTGGGTAGTATCACCTGATGCTAGAGCGTAAATATTATCAGCATAAATTCCGATGACTGTCAACGGCCTTGGCTCCGATAAAGCATCGCTTCCCGTGAGATCAGCGAATTCAAGCATCGTTGCGCGTGGTTAGTAGAAAGATGGGGGACCGTCCGAAAAACCAACTGCGTGCTGTTGACATGTGTTATGTGTTTTCTGTTTTCTGTTCTCCTTCTGTCTTCTCTTCTGTCCTGTATCAATGTCGTCTTGTGTGCTGTCTTGTAATTGTCTGAGCCGATGGCCTCAGTAGCCAGTGCTCGTAAGTGTGTCTACTTCGTAGATTTATCTACGGAGTAGATTAATATGTAATGTAATGTAATGTAATTCCGATGAAGTCAAGGTTGTATCTTGGAAGGGCCAACTGTGTTACTAAGGAATCGATATAGGCGTTATATATTACCACTGAAAGTGGGTAACCTTGAGGGATCCCATTTTCCAGCTTAATTAAAAACATTAACTTGAAAGGTTCTTCCTGAGAGAAAAGAGAGAATTATTTGTAGGATTTTTTTTTGGAACTCCCCATGAGTGTAGCTGATTGATAGCTGGAAAAGCTAAGACTCTGTCAAACGCCTTTTCAAGATCCCATGACATTACCATACTGTGTTTCGTTGCAGACAGATTTTGGGCAATTTTTCGTTCCAATAGCTGTAAGAGTGTTTGAATTCCTCTATTAGGTCTAAAGGAATATTGTGCAGGGTGCAGTTTCTTTGAAATTTTATTTTTAGACCTAAAAGCTTATTTTTTTCGAAAACCGATCTAAGTAACCAAATTAAATCTGCATATCGAAATTTTGAATAACATTTTTTTTATTAAAATTAATTTTTGTAATTTTTTTTGAAAAATCAATATTTTTCAAACTAATCTAAAAATATTATTTAAAATTTTATAATCACATGTATATTGCTAAACCCTAAAAAAGGGCATACCAAAATTAAAAAAAAAATTCAAAAACCTAAAAATAAAAAACAGGATTTTATCAAAATTCGTCCTACAGTTTTCGGAATACTTTTTTCATAAATTCGTTATTATACAAGACTTGTGATGGCGTATTCCGTTCTTATAAAAAAACCATAGTGTTCTAATCTTGCGATTATATGTAGGTACTATAATGCAAGTTATGCATTCGTGCAGATTAAAAAATTTGAGATAACACTCAAACATGACATTACGATGGTAGAGAAACATATTTTGGACTGTAGCCTAAACAGTTGGGCCAATCGTCTTCAAATTTAGAACTAAAGGTCATTTTGACATTCTACAGAGGAATTTTTTCAATTTTTTTTAGCTCAAAAATGAACCCTGTCATATGACCGTTATGTAGAAATTTATTTTTCTCGAAAACGGCTCAAAGAGTTCTTATGAAAAAAATCAATGTACTACTGTAGATAAGCATTATATTTTGGTAAAAAATAAATTGCACGACTGGATCGCACGTACCCTCTCATGTGTGCGGTCACATCGTCGAATAAAATTTAAATAAAATGCACGACTATACATAAACATGAACTAGTTCTTATGCTAGATAATTGCTTAGTGGCTGCATATGTATGTATAAAAAGGGTGTTTTTTTAGACGTGTGGTTTTCAAGAAGAACTAAAACGCATATAGTTTAATGTTATGGCCAAGAATCTAGCTTTATTATAAAGATAAAAGTTTGCATTATGTTCTAAAAATGATTTCGAGGAAGTGGCCGCCGTGGCTGGCTCGAATAAATTCCAGTCGAAGCCCAATTTTCCCAATTTTGTGAAAATCGGGATCGGTGGCCATTTCGTTTTGGGCTCATTCATCGAACGTGTGACGCGCTTGAAGGGCGTTCGGCTTCAGTTCTTGAACGAGTTGGATTTTGTAAGCCTGCAAACCAAGTTCCTTCGGCGCGCGATGGCGGATGGACTCATTTGGGTCTTCTTCGATACTCTGCTCCACCGAAACGAACCATTATTTTGGTAATAAATTAGCACAATTTGCAAACTTTGTTCAGGAGTAAGTCTATTCATTATGAAATCGCAAACCAAACTGAGCATAAATCAAGAGATAGCTGTCAAAAAGACCAACTCCGAAAAAAGTATATTCAATATTTTGAATTTTTTTTAAATTTTGTTTTTAAATGTATGTTATTTTTGTGCTTAAGTTTATATTCTTCAATTATTTTTTTTTTATTTTTTTAAAAAAAATTGTAAAAAATTTACAATTTTGAAAAAAAAATCACACTTTTTAACATTTCGTAAAGAAATAATATCACGCTTTAATTATTCCACTCAATACAATTTAACAAAAGTCATAAAAATCGAATAAATGCTTTGATGTTAACTTTAATTTTTTTTTAAATTCTATTCGACGATGTGACCGCATATATGAGCAAGTACGTGCGATCCAATCGTGCTATTTATTTATTTATGAATGGTTCAACGTTTGGATTATGTTTATTTCGAGTCTTTATTTAGTTTGCATTGCGTCAAGAAAATAAATTATGGTGACTATTTGGAAGGATTTTTATCGAAACCTTACATATGTATGTAGGTATGTCTGTAATGGTTGAAGTACTTTTAAGGTTATATGATGGTTATCGGACCGGACCCGGAATAGATTCAGCATTAATTGATCTTTGATTAAATACACTTGTCGTTCAAAACATATTAATTCACACTCCGTCTGCACTTTGCAGGGGAACATATTAAAATCTAGTACTTTAATTCTCTCTAGAGACTGCCTGATGCTCAATTGCGTGACACTTTGTCTAGACGGGGTCCTTTACGACAACTTTAGCCACGACAGCTGTGATATTTTCGTAGAAAAAAGACTGCTCTGCTTCTGCTGTTTCCAAGTTTTCTAGTATCTCCGGATAGTGTGATGACTTACTTATTTCTCTGGACAATTGCTTCGTTAACAAAAACAGCGTTCAAATAAAGAGACACAGGCAACGTGTCGATGATGTTCCAGGCAAGGAAATGTTTAGTTTATGTCTTATCCTATATCAATCTTAATGCATTTTTTTAAAATTCTATCTAGGAAACGGAACTGAATAACATGAATAACAGGGGCACGTGTTTAGACTTTATGACTTGATCTCCAGTCTTAGAAGAATGTACGCCTTAAAATTGCAGCCATATCTGACGGAGACAAATATTTCTTCATGGTCGCAGAAAACCCTAACACTTCGCAGAATTTTTGGCAATGTCAAATATGTTTTCGTTCCTCAGAGAATGTTTGGTGATACACTTAGAACGCTAAGCTATGTGGTTTTCTTAATACCAGTGCCACTCATAAATAAAATTGTGGCAAAATGGGTGAGCATGTATGCATCAACGACAGAAGACAGCATTGAGCTTTCGATGCAATAAATTCCACACCGTAAATAAGTCCTCGTTGAAAAATGATGAAAAGATCAGAATTTAATGATCCATTACCATTCGATAACAAAATGATGGCATTCCAGATCCAAAGAACAGAGTTGTACATCTGGAAACGAATATGAGAAGCTTACCCTCTTAGCAAAATAATTAAGTGGAAAAGAAGTATTTGATAAGAGATCATTGATTAATATAAGAAAGAGTGTAGGAGACATAATGGAACCTTGGGGCAATAGCATTTATTTTGTGACTGCCAATCTGTAAGCCGTACAGCGCAAATGGAACGAAATTCTTTCTTTTCCAACCAACAAAGTATTTGTCGATACCAAATGCACTCATATTCGATATGAGATATTAGATAATTCTATCAAATGCTTTTGAAGTATAAATTTTTATAATCTTACTTTTTTCAAAATTATTGGTTCCACTGTTTGGTGACATTTGCCATAGTACCACAGTTGACATACCGTATTGTATTGCAAGTCATAAAGAAGTTTCCGTTTCTAAGGAAATGTGTTTATTCAATACTTTATCAGCTTCTCCAAGATAATGGAAAGAAGAATGTAAGTGTACTTGGTGGATAGTTGCGGAGGGTGGGTGAAATACGCCTTTTTTTGGTACAGGATGGATTAATGCTGGGTTCCATCAACTCGGACAGAGTCCTAAAGAATAGGACATAATAGTTGTACTGAATACCACTATCATAAAGAATGACCTATTTGATAAGTCTATTCCACAGACACGACCACGATGTGGTGAACGTCTCCGGTCAAGTCTTATACGAAATCATTTCCGACCAAGGAAACCTCATCCTTATTTTGTTCATTCATTAAAAGCGGATCCTTTCTGACTTACGTCATAAAAAAGATATAAGGCTTTCCAAATTCACCTACAAGAATAGGATAGAATGATGTCAGTGGAAAAAGAGAAACTGGAAGGTATATAAGGAATGAGAGCGACAGCCGGGTCACAAAAGAGCAGATGTACATAAGTCTCTTCTAAAAAATCTAGTAATCCGCCTGGAGAAACGAACCATTTGTAAAAGTCAGAGATTAGGCCATACAAAATTAGGTGGTTTCAAGAAATGCGTTTTACAGATTTAGATTGTAAAAGAGAGCTTTTGTGCGATACCACGGAAACCATGAAAAGAATTCCCTTTTAGCTAAATAATCTTGAACATCTTATGAAGCTTGCTAGAATCTATTTAAGCAAATATGCATTCAAGGTCATTGTTGAAGTATTCTCCTAATGAAGTTTCTTGTTAGCAGGATTTTTCTGCCATCTCCATAATATACAATAAGCAATTTTTTTCTGGATTTGACTCTAAAGAGTTTATTTCGAGGGATTTTAAAGTGACACGGCTGTTTAAGAAGACGTCGTTATCCGTATTGGATATCATGTTGTTTCTTCACCAAGACAGTGTACTACATTTATCGCAAGAATTTCTGCAAGAAATACGATCGATGCAATTGTTAGGTAGGCGGAGTTTGAAACCAAGATTTAGTCTTTCAATTATTGCGGGCCTGTGATGGCCATGTTGTTTTGGTGGCTTTTGCCAAATCTGTTGTTACAAAAACGAATTGTTGCGGGAGTTTAAAGTTCGTGACAGTAGAAAATGCGGTTGCATTATGAGGAATGGTTGTTTTAACAAGAAATGGAAAAGGTTTAGTTTTGTGGAGGCTATATCGGTCTGCCAATTTGATTAACTATATGGGGAGAGAAGTTTTTTAAGACTTTTATTAATGACTGAATATATTTTCCTAACACGGCAATAGCAATGTAGTCAGCGTTAGCAAAGAATTTAAATATCTCAATATTCAAACTTTGTGAAGGGGCATTTTTCTTAGAAGCGATAGGACTACACCTTGGCCTTCTAATCTTCTTGGAGAAAACTCTTCTAAGCATAAATTATGTTGCCTTTCAGCATTCGATAAATCAGTTTATCAAATGAGCTACCAATGTTACATTGCACGGAAGATTTTTCCGTGTTTGGGAATTAGCACTTAAGTTCTCTCCATTGAGTGGTAATGTAGATCAGTTTTGTACATCTATTCAGAAGAGTATGTTAAATAGAAAACGAATCTAAATCAATTTCTTGTATAAAAATTGAAGGTAAAAAGAGAAGTTGAGGATCATGTCCACCATTTTCTTAACACTGCATTTTTACATAATATAAAGTCCAGTAAAAAAACATTTCTGGGGATTGTATAACGGCGTAGACGAAAAGAATTCCGCTGTCAGGCAGAATGCTACATTTTATCTGGGCGAAGTAGACCAACGATTTCGCCCACCACAACTGGAGTGACGAAGCTCATTTTTGGCTCAATGGGTTCGTCAATAAGCAAAATATGCGTTATTGGTCGGTTGAAAATAAATCCACATTTGCTTCGTGAATCACCACTTCATCCACAAAAAATAACTGTTTGGTGCAGTTTGTATACCGGCGGCGTTATTGGGCCATATTTTTTCTTCGACGATAACGATCGTTACGTTAACGTGAATGGCCAGCATTTTCGCGAGATGATTACCGATTATTTTTGGCCCGAATTGGAAGATATGGACTTGGCCGACATGTGGTTTGAACAGGATGGTGCCACAAACCACACAGCACACCTTACAATCGATTTATTGAAGTATAAGTTTGATGAGCTTGTTATCTCAAGAAATGGGCCAAACGATTGGCCGCCTCGTTCTTGCGATTTAATGCCTCTAGACTATTTTCTTTGGGGTTACGTTAAGTCATTGGCTTATGCCAACAAGCCGACGACGTTGTGTGTGGCCGAGTCATCGAAAATTGTGTCCAACGACAGCTGCAAACGTGCCCACGGTGGCCACAAGAACGAAGTCGAATTACATTCATAAATGTTTTGATTGCCAATAATAAAGTTTTTGAAATATCTCAAATGGTTAGCGTTTTTTTTTTTTAATCTCAAGTCCTTATTCGAAATTTATATGCTGTTATCACAGAGACACCCAACATCGACGTCTTGGACAAAACATCACCATTGACAGCTATAACTTTGAGGTAGTTAGAGACTTTGTCTACCTGGGCTCCGATATTAACTCAGACAACATCACCAGCGCTGAAATCAAACGAAGAAAAACTCTTGCCAATCGATGCTTCATCGGCTTAGAAGTAAAGCCTTCACTGGGGCAACTTAATTGTCCCGTTATAAGACCTTATCATCATGCATGCATAAAGAAGATACAATGAAGAACGTCCCATATGGCCGGGTTATTAAGAGCGGATGGACATCAATGCTCCGGCCGGAAAATCTTCGAATCGACCCGAGAAGGTGGCGCACACAAGTGGAAGAGGACCTCAACCGGCTCCACAGCTAGCTGGAGAAGTTTGTTGGTTGAGGCCCAGGTCCAACCCGGACTGCAGTGCCACCTAAGGTATGGTAAAATAAAGTACGGTAAGGTAAAACAAAATTCTTGACTTTAAAACTATGCTGTCTAAAATTCAATTCAAATTACCAAGAATATTATAGGGCTCTACAGTCCCAGGTGTTGTAAAATATCGAACCTACTCAAAATTTCCAAAGCCAAAAGTTTTCCTGATTTTTTACGATACGATCGGAATACAAATAATTATAATGTTTATGATACTTGGACATGTAAGTTACGTTTTCTCGCATTGTAGAATAATCAGTAACTTCAATAAAAATTATAAAAAACTTTTAAACTAAAACATCTATTTTAAAAACTCACAGAATCTTTACTGGAATACCTTATAATCATTCCACCTAATATTATCTCTTTTTTCCAGCATCATTTACCACATCAGCATCTGTTGTTATCCGACAAATCCAAAATTAGCAACAGATAAGACTTTGAGTAAATACTGGAGTAATTCCTCAAATATATGTTCCATCTTCGCTTAATTTATGTTCAGTAACAAAAATAAAATCAACTCGCCTTAAGACACTCAAGGCTTATTGTCCAAATCGTTGTCTCTTCAGGTGAGTAAATAATTTATAATGATAAAAATATACTAGTCTAGGAAAATTTTAATCCATCTATCACCTAGCTAAACATTTAACAATCATTAACCGCAATCCACCGGTTGCAATTAGTCCTTTCTTCATACTAATTTAACCCCATTGTTCAGTTAATAAGTTATTTTAATCGCTTTTCCTTAAAAAAAATCCAACCTACAACAACTAGTATTTATTTAGTGGAAATAGAATAAAACAAATTAATTGACTAATTATAATTTTTCTATCATCACCCCCAAATGTATCTGCCAGTTGTTCCGACATCAAAGTCAGAGGCCGTATCACACTTTGTGAATTATTTCACCGAATTGTCAATCAAATCAATTTCATGTCCTTAGTATCGCCAAAAATCTTCAGTCTAAGCTGCAAGTTCAAGTTGTAAAGTAGCCTTACCGACTTGTAGTACCTATCTCTATACTTTTGTATTAAAATTCGCTGTTGCGCCTTGTCAAGTTAGTTATAGATACTTTGAGAAGAGCTTTTTTCGTTTTTTTTTTTAACTTGCAGTTTCTTGGCTCAACTATAGTGAGAACCGTTTGGGGTAATCATATTCATAGTTTAAGTGTTCTACAGTGTGTACTAACAAGTCACTTAGTGTATAACTAAACTACTGACTCCAATATACACTCTACACACTTCACCGGTGGCAGTCGCAACAAGTGACTTGTAAAAGTGTTTTACGGATTAAATCGCAGATTAAGTCTCTTAACCGACGGATATTTAGAAAATATTTTGTTTTTCTATAAAACTTTGTGAAAAAAATTAAAAAAAAAATTGAGAAAGATTTTTTTTTATTTTTTAACGATAATTAAGTGATATATTAAAAATTCAAGTGATTACAAACCTTAGATACATTTTTGTGACAACAGTTCAACTAGCGACAACACCGAAATGGGTAAGTGGTGCTAATGACTTCTAGCTTCTGGAATATCTGTAGATACTGTTAGAGTGATTATCAAGCGTGACCAGATAAGTGTTTTTGGCTAAAATAATTCTAATTTGTTGTTATATTGTTTTTATTCTCTGCTGATTTTATTATTTTGTTTCCTCTAATTCGAGACTAATAATTTTGATTAGATGTTTTTCTAAATTTATTGTTATCTCAGGGGTACTAAGCGATAAAAAGTTGTTCTGATTGAAACAAATTGCGTGTGAAATCTATATACACAATAGATTTTAAGTGATGTGCATCCATTCACTATTTTTGTTGCGATGAATCCAAAAGATAAACTTTGCTTACGCGGCGCGGCCGGCATGTGGTCGAGGTGTCTCAGGCTAAGTAGGCAAAGCCGGAAATCTTCCCATATTAGCGTCGGAGCCGGTAATTGCTTATCTTACAAAAGCAATTGCTTAATGAAGTACTTAAGGAATTTGTCCAGTTGGAGAGCTGTAATTAATGCTTTTGACAATTATTTCAAAGGAAGAAAGTTGAACTGTCGGTTTTGTGTTGTTTTTTGAAATTACTTTACCGATGGTGTTGGAAACACAAATTTTAGTTTTTTAACTTAAGATACTGTTCTTCCTTTTAACCGACTGAAAAGGAATGATCAATAGAATTTTTGAAGTACTTTTAAAAAATACGAACAAAAAAACTGAATCAACGTATCCGGCAGTTTGTTTTATTTTGTTGCCTGGAGCACTGATGATGTCAATGTTAGCCAGGATATGTAAATATACAAATCAAGTGCTTTGAAACTCATATATTATTGATTTGGTCAGGACTCAGGACATCATCTTTTGATAACAAATAATAGATTTTACAAATGGATCATTTGCACAATTTAATTCGAAATTGTTTATTTCCTTAAAAATCGGATTTCATAATGGTCTTTCTCAAATTCGATAGAAATGTATCTAAAGCAGAAATAGACTTATTAATTTTTAAAATAAACTCAGAAATTAATTTCCATATTTGAGAAAACATATTCGAATTTACGAACAAATGTATACTATTGTAGTTAAGAAACATTTCGTTTGGAAAATTAAGAGGAATTTTCCATCTCGCTATCTGAAAGGAATTAACTCGGAATACCAAAATTTTTTATTGTAAAATTCGGTACTTGAATAAAATAATTAAAGAACGAGTGACCACAGTTTTGAATAATATATTTCATAAAAAGCTGAAAGAATTGAAACCATTTTCTTAAGCGTTTCGAGAACGCTAATATTTGCAATGGTGTCCCTAGTCATTGCGCTATTAAGTTCTCAGGTATTCAGAGAAAAAAAAAATCTTTTAAAATGTTGTGTTTTGAAAAAAAGTCCATGTTTTGATCAGGTTTTATCAAATTATGTATTATGTTATTATTTTTATTTAATTTTTAATTATGCTCGTCTTCAACGATACTCCTGCTGTCAGTTTTTAAGAAAAAGCAGATCTGCTTGCTGTCCAATTCGCGTCAATCTCAACACTGGCCGCAGGTGTCAGAACTCCTCCTGTACTCCAGAGCGTAAATGATTTTATGGGGCCAATTTTCTTTCGCACTCGTTCAGTCGCAAGAGTATTGAAAGATCTCAACATAAATAAATCCGCTGGCCCGGATTGTATCCCCGCTATTGTTCTGAAGAGGTGTTCTTCAACGCTGGCAAAACCTTTGCGTAAGCTTTTCCATCGGTCCTATTCCTCTGGACTCTTTCCGAGTACATGGAAAACAACATTTGTCCAGCCTATCCCCAAAAAAGACGAATCTTCTGCACCCTCAAACTACCGATCAATTGCACTAACGTCCCTTCTTTCTGAGGTCATGGAAACGCTGATTAATTTTCATCTTAAGAAATATCTCGAAGAACGAAAGCTTCTTAATGACCGGCAGTACCGCTTTCGTAGCAACAGGTCCACTGGTGATTTGATGGTATATCTCACCGAAAAGTGGAACCAATCTCTCCATCGTTTTGGGGAAAGCAAAATTATTGCACTTGATATTTCTAAGGCATTTGATAGAGTTTGGCATCAAGCCCTTTTATCGAAAATGCGTGCATTTGGACTCGATGAATCTCTTCTTCGTTGGATTAGTAACTGCCTTTCGAACCGCTCAATTCAAGTTGTATTGGACGGTTTCAAATCTGATATTCACAAAATAAATGCTGGTGTGCCCCAGGGCTCTGTTTTGTCTCCGACTCTTTTCCTTATATTTATCAATGACTTATTATCTGAAACAACTAATACAATCAATTGTTTTGCTGACGACAGTACTCTCAGCTTTTCATATTCGTTTCCAGATTCACATCCATGTTCTTCGGATGTTGAACTGCAACGGCAGCGTATGATAAGTTCATTAAATTCTGATCTTGACAGCATTGTACAATGGGGAATAAGAAATCGCGTAGAATTTAATGCTTCTAAAACTCAATGTTGTCTTTTGTCGTTAAAGCAAAACATACATCCTATGCCACTATCCATGAGCGGCACTTGCATTGAAGAAACAGAACACCTCCCAGTTCTCGGTATGCGCATTACAGACCACCTTCTGTGGAATGACCACATATTTGACATCGCAAAGAATGCTGCGAGGTGTTTAGGTTTTCTTCGAAGATGCAAGAAGTCTTCACCCCGTCTGATCTGGCTACAGTATATAAAGCATATATTCGACCGAAAATCGAGTATAATTCTCATATTTGGAAGAGTTTTCTAGATATAATTAAAAAAAGAGCTTTGAAAATGATAGGCGATCGAACAATAACAGAAACATTTACATCTCTTGAGCACCGCCGTAGTGTTTCGTGCCTTTCGTTATTCTATCGTTATTTTTACAAATAATGCTCTAGCGAAATAGCCAGCTGCATTCCTCCCCTGAAACGATTCAACCGTAATACTCGAACTGCTAGGAATGCACATCAGTTTACCCTTGAACCTAACTTCGGACGTACTGTTAAG
The DNA here is from genome assembly GCA_963971375.1 of Platycheirus rosarum. Classification (NCBI taxonomy): domain Eukaryota; kingdom Metazoa; phylum Arthropoda; class Insecta; order Diptera; family Syrphidae; genus Platycheirus; species Platycheirus rosarum. Next base: position 121,038,480 of record OZ020509.1, on the reverse strand, counting down.
TATAGAGATTCTTTCTTTAGTCGTACAACACGAATGTGGAATGCTTTGCCAGGCTCTGTTTTTCCCTCCCATTTTGATATGCAGAACTTTAAAACTAATGTGCATCGGTATCTCCTCTTTTATTCCTCCTCATTTCCCTAATGCTCGTGCGGTGTTTAAACATTTTAAGGGTACACACAAACCCCTTTCGCGCGTGGTAAATTATAAAAAAAAAAAAAAAAAAAAAACAATTTTTACTTCTACAAATACTGTAAGCAGTATAAGACTTAATCTCAATAACAACAAATCTACGGTTTCGAGTAGATTTCCAATTTTATCTTATAAATATTTTTTAGTGCATCAACAATGGTTACTTTCCTAAGATGTGGGACATTGCTAAGCTGATTCCGATAGCAAAAAGCAAAACCGCAAACAATTTAAAAGTTTTCCATCCTTATATTCTTACTTTCTAATATAGAAAAACTCTTTGAAAAAGTTTTGCCAGTTTTGTGAAGAATCAAATTTGATCCTTAACAATCAATTTTGATTTAAGCATTTTCATTGCACTGAACATGCTTTATTAGTTATTTATAATAGAGTAATTCAAAATCTGAAAACGAAAGACACAACTCTATGATATGCCTACAATTTACGGTACCTGCCATATAACCGTTAAGAAAAAAACTTATTTTTCTCGAAAACGGCTCAAAGAATTTTGATGAAATTTTTTTAGATTTTTTTCTGGGTTTTAGCTACAATTTTATCAAAATCAAATTTACTGTACCTTTCATTTAACGGTTTTTTTTTAAATTTTTGGCGTTCTTGGTAACGGCTCATTGGATTTAAATAAAATTTTATATTTGAAGAGATATATAAAGCAAAATTAATTCCGCATACCAATATTTTGAATAATTTAATTTTTGTCCTTAAAATAATTTTTTTATTTTTTTTTTCGAAAATTTAATATTTTTAAAACTACAAGAATTTTTATAAAAAAAATCAGTGTATTACTGTAGGTGTAGTTTTTATTTTGCTGAGAAGAAAATTCAAGATGGTTGTTAAAAACCGTACCTCCCATAGAACCGTTTTTTTGTCTTCGACTTTCTCGAAAACTGGTCATCCGATTTCTATCGAAATTGATATTCAGGAAGATGTTAGTAGCCTAAGTAATTTTATTTTTAAATATTTTCGAAAACTTTTTTTTTGTATTTTTAATAATTTTCTTATTTTTTTTTCAAAAATCAATATTTTGAAAACGGGTAGATGGATTTTTTTTTAATTTTGTTTCGAAATGTAAGTAATTTTTGTGTTTAAGTTTGAATTCTTGAATAATTTTTTTTTAATTTATTTTAAAAAAATTATTAAATAAAAACCATTTTATTTAAAAACCGTTCCTACGATGTAAAAAACAAAAATGGCTTTTGAACTTTTCCGCTGACAACTATTTGACGTACTTTTTTCAAACAATCAAAAGTCAGAAAAATCGAATACAAACTTTGAAGTTCCTTTAATATTTTTCAAATTTTAGGTGCGATCCAGTCATGCAATTTATTTTTTCTGAATTCCCTATTTTTTATTTTAAGTTTAAGTAATTTTAATAACAAATAAAGTAAAAATAGAATATTGTAAATTAATTAGTTTTAAGTACGTTCCAATAACTTAAAAATCGGCCGAAGTACATAAAGTTTTTAATTAAAAAAATAAAAAGACTCTACGAACTAGCTCCCAATGAACTAACTCCCACCAAATTTGGACTTAATTCATATCAACTAACTTGGAACTAAATCCTACCGTAAACGAACTAAGTTCCAAAATGAAAATGAACTACACCCCAACGCTTAGACTAAGTTCATTATGATCTATGTACTAAAAGAAAAAAAAACTTCCATTTATTCTAGAAAAGGTTTCTGAAAGGAACTAAATCCCAAATTCCAAATCTCAAATCTCAATCCCCAAAGATAAAGACGAATTGTGAAAAAGGGGTGCAGTTTCGAAAGGAAAAGTTCAGGAAAAGTCTTAAAACGGTACCTCCAACATGGACGGTTTTTTTTATATCAGACTTTCTCCTAAACTATTTGACGGATTTTGATGAATTTTTCAAAATAAGTAGTGTTTTATGATTCAAATAATATTTCCTATACAAAAATTTTCAAAAAAACAATTTTTCGAATTTGTAATAATTAAAAAAACATTTTTTTTTGTTTTTTGAATATTTTGAAAATGAATATAATAATAGAATAAAAATGAATATATAATAGATTTTTTTAATTTTTGCCCTGGTATAAACTATAGATTCCCTTAAATTGAGATACTCAAAGAAATTTTAAAATATGCTTTCGAAAAGTTTTTCACAAAAAAAAAAACATTCAAAAAATCGTTCGGATTTTGAAATAAAAAATTCATCAAATAGAAAACAACAAAAGAAATAAAAGCAAACTTCGTCGTCCACCTAATAGGAGAATATAATCGAATAAAAACCTTTGATTTCACTTAATATTTTTTTAAATTTTACACGACACAAGAACATTTATGTGCGATTTAGTCGTGCATTTTATTTTAAACGAATAAGAAGTCGTGCTATTTGTTTTTTTTTTAAATTTTCTAAAACATATGGAAACGTCTATTTACAGACTTGGCTCTGTCAAAACAGAAAACCATTATATATTAGGTAATTGATCCTAACGCACCCTCGGGTGGCTTCTTCTCGAATATCCCTCGCAATCTCTTATTTATCACTTCCGAAGCAGATTTCTTCGTTTTTTAATGTATAACCTGCGGAAGGAAGCTTAATTAGCTAAAGTATCATGCTCATCTCCGAATAAATTCTTTAGACGTTGAGACCTGCAGTTAGGTCGTACAATACGGATGTGGAATGCTCTACCTCACCCTGTCTTTCTCTTCAATATTTACCAAAATTATAAATACTTTACGTCCTTATGCTCTCATTGTATTCAATCATTGTAGCTTGAGGAAAAAAAGACTTCATCGATTAAACAGTGAACAGCTGGAGAATTAATAACCGGTACTAATAACACTGATCTTGATGCCTATAATCTACAGAAAAAAATGTAATGCCTCTTAATTTTGCAAAGCTCACAAAAGTTAAGTGGGTAAATATTAATAAAATTGTATTGTGTTAGTGATGCATTAGTTATTCGATTCGCTTCAGCAAACAATTTTACGCGAAAAGCTTTTTACAAATAAGCATATATATTTTATATAATATGTCAGGGCTGGATAACCTTGAAGCTTCATTACTTCCTTGCTAAAAATAAAATATTTTCGGTGCATAAAAATAAACATTATTTCATTAAAAACTACATTTTGACAATTCATGGGATCAATTTCATTTTGCAATTTGGGTTGAATATAATGATTTAAACTGCAAGCCTCAATTCACCTGATAACATAGACATTATGAAGTATTTTTTACTTGCGATTTTAGGTACTATAATGCAAGTTATGTATTCGTGCAGATTAAAAACTTTGAGATAACAATCAAACATGACATTACGATGATAGAGAAACATATGAGTTACTGGCAAAATTCTGTATATTTGTCTGTCTGTATGTAGGGATGTCTATTGAACTACAGGCTAAACGGTTGAACCAATCGTCTTAAAATTTAGAACTTAAGGTTATTTTGACATTCAACTATAACCGTTTCAAGAATTTGTATGAACAAAAATCAGTGTGCTATTGTAGGTAAGCGTTATATTTTGGTGAAAAAAAGTAATATGGTGTACTAAAAAACGGCACCTTCCATAGGACCCTTTCTTTAGTCGATGTTTCCGAGAACTGGTTAACCGATTACAACTGAAATTAATATTCGGGAAGATGTAGGAAGCTTTAGTAATTTCAATTCAAAATATTTTCGAAAACTGTTTTGTATTTTTAATAATTAAAAACATTTTTTTTTTGAAAAATTGATTTTTTGAAAACGCGTAAAAGAATATTTTTTTAATTTTGTTTTTAAATAAAAGTTATTTTTGATTCCTTTATTAATTTTTTGTAAATTTTAAAAAAAGTTGTTAAATAAAAACCCTTTTATTACGATTTGAAAAAAAGTCACACTGGTTCACATTATATATAGAAATAAAATGGCGCTTGAATTTTTCCGCTGAAAACTCTTTTACGTACTTTTTTCCAACAATCAGAAGTCACAAAAATCGAATAAGAAACTTTGAAATTCTTCTTATACTTATCAAATTGTATTCTAAACTGTAACCGCATATAAGAGCAGGTATTTGCGATCCAGTCTTGCAATTTATTTTATTTAGTTATTAATAACAACTAATTTAATATATTTTATAACCTTTTAGCATGTAAATTGTTTATAAATCAGTTGAGATAAGAACTCAAATAAAGGAATTAATAATCTGGGATAAAGTTTTATGTATATTTATTTACAAGCAATATTAATACATTTTATAGGTTATGGATTCCTACAAAAAAATAATCTAACAATCAACATGACATTACGATAATAGAGAAGTTGAAAAAAGTGGGTCCGGAAATTCCGTCCGTCTGTCTGTCTGTTCGCGCCTCTACAGCCTAAACGGATGGGCCGATTTGCTTCAAACTTGGTAATTAGTATTTATTAAGTTGTTGCTCCGGGGGGTTTTTTCCATTTTTGCTCTAGGTCGAAAAATACCGGTACCTGCCATACAATTTTGAACAAAATGCTAGATTTTCTCGAAAACGGCTCTAACGATTTTGATAAAACTTTCAAAATACAAATTTTTTTCAATAATACATCTTTCAGTTAGAATAATTTTTTCGATATTTGTTCTATAACGGTACCTCTCATATAACCGGTTTTTTCAAATGCGGTTTTATCGTAAACTATTATCCCGATTTCAATAAAATTTTGCACACAGGAAGTCATTTATAATTCAATTAATATCGCATTTCAAAATTTTCAAAACTTTTTTTTTCGATTTTTTAAAAAAAATTTAAAAAAAATGGTTTTCAAAATATTTTAAAAATGGGGTGATTGAATTTTTTTAAATAATTTTCCAAGATGAGAACTACAGATTGCCTTACAATGACATACTAGAAAAAATTTAAAATATTGGTTCGAAAACATTAAAAAAAACGACTTTTTAAAAAAACTGGTCGAACGATTTTCAAATTTTTTTTTCTTCGATAGACATTTAGTTTTCAAATCTTATTGCATACTTAGTTTTTCCAAGAAAACTCTGAAACTAATTTAAAAAAAAATAAAGAGTTTTCTAAAAATATTCTAATATATATTTTAATAGACGTGTGGTTTCAATCTGGCAATACTTTTTTCGGAGTTTCGGAGACATGATACACAGAAATACAAGGTATGCTCATTAGACGCATACAAATCGCCATCTTGATATTTTATGACGTCACATTCTTCTTTTATTATTGTTTTATTTATTTAAAGAATATTATTTTTTAAAACTGAAGGTTTAAACGATTTTTTAATGATTATAAGAACAATAAACATACAAAAAAAAAACAAAATCGACAAATTAAGAACAAAAATCAGAAGAATGTGACGTCACACGCATAATCAGACAAAGTGAGCATACCTTGTATTTCTGTGTATCGTGTCTCTTGATTTATGCTCAGTTTGGTTTGCGATTTCATAATGAATAGACTTACTCCTGAACAAAGTTTGCAAATTGTGCTAATTTTTACCAAAATAATGGTTCGTTTCGGTGGAGCAGAGTATCGAAAAAGACCCAAATGAGTCCATCCGCCATCGCGCGCCGAAGGATCTTGGTTTGCAGGCTTACAAAATCAAACTCGTTCAAGAATTGAAGCCCAACGCCCATCAAGCGCGTCACACGTTCGGTGAATGGGCCCAAAACGAAATGGCCACCGATCCCGATTTTCACAAAATTGGGAAAATCGGGCTTCGGCTGGAATTTATTCGAGCCAGTCACGACGGCCACTTCTCCGAAATAATTTTTAGAACATAATGCAAACCCTTATCTTTATAATAGGGCTAGATTCTTGGCCATAACATTAAACTATATGCGTTTTATTTCTTCTTGAAAACCACACGTCTAAAAAAACACCTTTTATATACATATACATGCATATGCAGCCACTAAGCAATTATCTAGCATATGATCAAGTACGTGCGATCCAGTCTTGCAATTTATTTTATTTAGTTATTAATAACAACTAATTTAATATATTTCATGACCTTTTAGCATGTAAATTGACTATAAATCAGTTGAGATAAGAACTCAAATAAAGGAATTAATAATCTGGGATAAAGTTTTATGTATATTTATTTACAAGCAATATTAAAACATTTTAAAGGTTTTTTTTCTAATTTTTTAATTTGTAATATTTACTTTATTGCTTACGGCATTTCTTAGAAAACCACTTTAACTCTATCTTATGATTTTGAAATTAACAATTCAAACTTCTAAAAAAACGCACCTGTTTTAAAAAGATTTAAGTTTTAGATATTCTTATCACCAAATCATCTTTAAAGTACTAAGTCAACAACAAATATTTAAATAGAAAACTTTTTCTTAAAAGGCTGCTACCAAAGTTTATTGAAAATTGCAAACTACTTATGACGGAAGAGTACAACAACAAAATTGAGTCTGCTTACACCTGGGTTATGGTTTATGATATTTGCTTCTAACAGTTGGTGAATTCAGTAGAGAGATTATGCTTTTAAATGAGCAATAGAATGAAGTGTTTGGCTTATGATTGTTTGCCAATAAAGGTAGATAAACTTACACTTAGTTGAACTTTATGGGGTTATTTATGAATGATTTTAAATATTTTATGGCAAAGTTTCTAAATCTCAACAACTATCATGCAACATTTAATTTTATCTAACAAGAGGTATTTCGTCAGTATTTTTATTTAAGAGATTAGTAATGGAAATATTTGTATGGCTTTTCCGGAATAAAAAATTGAAATCAAGAAGGGGTAGGGGTTTATTTGGTTTTGCCAAAGAGACATGAAAGGATTAATTCTCAGATGATACATAAAAACATCACAAGTACGATGTGACGAATTGTATATCTTTAAAAAGTATACATACTTGGGTTTTAATTAATCATTTCTTAGTATGATAAGTAATTATCTATTGGGTATAAAGGACATAGCATTTAAGAATTCATTGATAAGCTAATAATTCCCAGCCGAGTGCGACTTACATGTTCGAAAAATTCGTCAAACTCGGCGTTAAATTTGGAGAGGTGAGTTCCATCTAGTGCTTACACGATTTCATACATTTGCTGGTGTAATAATCAACAAATTTGGTATGAATAATTATTTGACATTCTTCTTAGACCTAGTTTTCGTAGTTTAACTGGATGATAATAAGAAACTGTCCTAGCTACTGAGCTCGAGACGTAGCATAAGAAGACGATGTAGGGAACATATTTGATAATTTAAGGTCAATTTCATGATATGCGCTTCCCTACCAGGAAATTTCGAATCTAGCTTTATCAAATCTTCAAATTTTAAAGGTGAGGTAAGATGTTATTAAGGCAAAGTGCTGTCCTGTTAGTTTAGCTTCGTTAATTTCATCAATGGTTTTAAATATGGGCTGATTACATAATTACAATTACAATTATAATACATCACATAATAGCAAAATTAGATTTTTATAATACTTTTTTTTTTTGTTACTTCAACTTTAATAATGAAGAGAAAGAACCTGAGAGACTTCATTGTGTTAGCCCTGATAAAACCCTTATAGATTTTGAAAAATACCCTTCAATTTGAACCACTTGATTTCTATCGTATACGTAGTCCTGCCATAAGTTCTGTCCCTAACTTATAAGACGCCAAAAAAAAATTGTATTGTTCTGTTGTTGTTCTCAAATATATATAACGGAAAAATGGATACCTTAAGAAACAGTTATGAGTCAGTTGAATTTAATACGCGAAACGATAAACATGGAGTGGGGCAAAAAAGAAAACCGCGTCGCTATTATTGCACTGCACAAATGCAGTAAAACTCCCACTGAGATTTTCAAATTGCTGAAACCACTCAAAATTTCGAAAAAAAACTCATCTATCGCGCTATAAAACGGTACAACGAGATCTACTCTGTTGATAATAGAGCAAGACGTGGCCGACCTCGCCAAAGTAGGACGCCAGCAGTGATCAAAGCAGTTGCGGAAACAGAAAATTATGGCTCGAGAAATGGAAATACCCACAAGAACGATGTCACGCCTCATAAAACAAGACCTATGGCTTGGCGCTTACCGTAGAAGTACTGGACAACGCTTGACTGAGGCTCTGCGCAAGATAAGAGCGACAAGATCAAAGGTGTTGCTTCAAAGACACGCAAACGGAGGACACAAAAATATTCTTTTCATAGATGTGAAAATTTTCACAGTGGAACGGAAATTTAATCACCAAAACGACAGGATTTACGCCCATAGCCCCAAGGAAGCTGCTGAAAAGGTTGGAAAAGTCCAAAGGAGCCATCATCCAGCTTCAGTGATGGTTTGGTGGGGAGTGTCATATGACGGTGTTACACATTTGCATTTTTGTGAGCAGGGAGTGAAAACACGTGCTTCCAACTATCAAAGTGATGTTATAGAGAATATTGTGAAGTCTAACTAACACCTTATTTGCGGACAAGCACTGGATTTTCCAGCAAGACTCTGCGCCGGCTCACAAGGCAAAAACCACCCAACTTTGGCTTAAGGATAATTTACCGGAGTTTATTGCCGCTGAAGATTGGCCCTCGGGCATCCCGGATCTTAATCCGCTGGACTACCGTCTATGGAATGTCTTGGAGGAGAAGGCTTGCTGTAAGCCTCACCGAAATATTGAGTCTCTTAAAGCTGATTTGGTGAAGACAGCAGCTTCGCTACCACTGGAAGTCGTACGTGCGGCGATAGACGAATGGCCGGATCGGTGGCCACTATGAATAATTTCCTACAAATTTTTAACGTCAATTTAATACAAAATAAATATCGTAAAAAGAATTTTGATAACTTTATTATTATTTGAATAAGACGTGTTTGTGTGAGGAACAGAACTTATGACAGGAATACGTAGTAGATAAGCACTCAACCAATTTATAAAATTGCAATTGAAAGCTTATACATTACATTCTCAACTTTTGCAAAACTAGTCCATGGTGAGCACGATCAAATGCCTTTATAAAATAAGGATGTTACCCGCAAAACTAGTTTTTCCTAGGCCGAACACACTTAGGCTAAACTAGTTTTACCCAGGCAAAATCAGTTGGGTTGTAGGGGGCCAGCATGCTCCCCATACTACCTCATACTGAATTCTTCGAGGTGAGGAACACCTACCACCTAAGTGGCCAATTTTTTTCTTAAACATAATTGCCTTCAATTTAGGAAACAATGTAGAAAACTTAAGATCGGTTTTCTTTCCACTTTGATGGAAATAAAGTCGATTAAGTCTGAATCGAACTTATTACCATCTTTCTTATCTCACGGCATCGGATGAACTTGTCTTGCCTAATACACTTGGGTGAAACTAGTTTTACCTGAAAAACAGTTTTGCCAGTAACATATAGAATGTCAATTTGCATACCTTGTGCCATTTTATTAATGCAAAAATTAGATTTGTAATAGTTGATAGACCTTTTACAAATCTGTTTTTTGGGTAATATTTTCGTTTGATATGATGGAAACAGAGACACTTGGATATCTTTTCGAAAAGTTAGTTTTCTCGCGTTAAGCAAGAAGCCTATTTTACCTCCCCGCGGTAACCACCGGGTACTGGTCTGTCCATCCGGACATTCCTGCTAAACTTATAAGCGCGAGTGTTGAACACAGAAAAAATAGCAACACTATAATGCTCTGCTTTAATGACTGTTCTGATCGATTCGCAGAAGTCTTGCACGAGCCCCTCAGAAAGAGGACGTACGGCGGATGAGCCCAACCAATTGGACCAACGGTGGCGTCAACAGTCAACGAAGCAGACGCCCTAATGAGCTACTTCGACGTATTTGAAGATAAGGTCATTAGGACAATTCAATGCAAGTCAGGGCATTGAAATAGAGATGGTGGCGGATGAACCCTTAATGGGCCAACGGCAGCGCTCATATCCCCGAAGTGGGTTTCTGACTCCGGATTCTCCGGTTCCTTTTGTCCAAGGAATCCAACAAAGGACCTGGCCCTCCAGGTTGGGGGTTGTGCGTGGGGTTAACAACCCTGCCACGGAAAAAAGAAAAAGTTGCGAAGCGACCAATAGCCTCGGAAAAGGACGGATTTACTGTTGACGACCCGGAAAAACGAACCAAGGACAACGACCTTCGGATCTGCACGTGGAATGTTAGAACTCTTAACAGACCACGTGCATCCAAACAACTAGCGGAGGCCCTAGACTGCTACAGAGCAGGAATTACTGCCATCCAGGAAGTGCGATGGAATGGGCCGGGCAAAAGGAGGATGAAAAACTGTGACGTGTACTACGGTGATTGCGCAAGAAGACCACAGCGTTTATTTGGGTGCGGATTCGTCATAAGCGGTAGACTTAGGCAAGAAGTCTTGGGCTTTCGACACGTAAGTGAGCGACTTGTGACAATCCGTATCAAGGCTAAATTCGCCAACATTAGCCTAATATGCGCTCATGCCCCCACAGAGGACAAAGATGACGCCACCAAGGATGACTTCTATGAGCTCCTCGAAAAAACCTATGAGCATTGCCCTAAATACGACGTTAAGATCGTACTAGGCGATTTTAATGCCAAAATAGGTAAAGAGGAAATCTTTGGTAGGACTGTCGGAAAACATAGCCTACACGACACAACGTCTGAAAACGGACTTAGGCTAATTGACTTCGCAGCGGCACATAACGTCACCATTGCAAGCACACGGTTTCCTCATCTCGATATACACAAAGGGACTTGGCGACACCCAGATCAAAGAACCGTCAATCAGATTGATCACGTTGCGATCGATGCAAGACACGCCTCCAGTATCTTGGATGTTCGCACCTTCCGAGCAGCTAACATCGACTCGGATCACTACCTTGTTGCAGCAAAGGTAAGAATGCGAATAACCCGAACTCCACAACAACGGAGTAATACTGTGAGGAAGTATGACGTCGGAAAGCTGCAATCGCAAGAAACCGCCAGAACCTATGCCGATCGAATATCCCGTAACCTCTCAAGAAATCCAGTACCGCCAGCATCAAGTGCCGAAGATCAGTGGCAACACTGCCAACAAGCCATCAGAGATGCCGCAACTGATGTGCTAGGTTTCACCAGACCACCACCACGAAATCTCTGGTTTGATGACGAATGCAGGCAGGCCCATGCAGCCAAACAAGAGGCATATAAAGCGACGCTGCAAAGAAAGACGAGAGCTGCTCGCGAGCTTTACGAGCAGAAAAGACGGGAAGACCACCGGCTTCTCCAAAAGAAAAAAAGAGAGCATGAGAAGCGCGCGATCGAAGATATTGAGAGATGCTACTCCAGGAACAACGTGCGGAAGTTTTACCAACAGGTAAAAAGAACATGCCAAGGAAAAAAATCCCGCACAGAAGCCTGTAAAGATAGGAATGGAAACCTCGTAGTAGAGTCACAGTCGGTGCTGAGTACATGGAAGGACCATTTATGCAGACTGTTAAACGGCGATGAAGGCCAAAATCCCGCTGTCAGGCAGAATGAACCATTCAACATGGATGATGACAGACAAAACTTCCGTCCACCTGACCAAAATGAAGTAAGGATAGCAATATCTAAACTAAAAAACAACAAAGCTGCTGGACCCGACGGATTACCCGCCGAACTTTTTAAAGCGGCCGGAGATGACCTGGTGGAGTGCATACACCAACTCATCTCTAAAGTTTGGTCAGAAGAAAGTATGCCTGATGAATGGAACCTCAGCATCGTTTGCCCGATTCACAAGAAAGGAGACCCTCTAAACTGCGCCAACTATAGAGGAATAAGTCTCCTGAATATCGCCTACAAGATCCTCTCTGCCGTACTATGTGAACGCCTGAAACCTTTCGTCAGCAACCTGATTGGCCCCTATCAGTGTGGTTTCAGACCAGGAAAGTCCACAATCGATCAAATGTTCACGCTACGGCAGATCCTGGAAACCACCCAAGAATTCCAAATCGATACCCACCACCTCTTTATCGATTTTAAGGCCGCGTACGATAGCATTTATAGAGACGAGCTATACAGAGCCATGTCAGGTTTTGGCATTCCCACAAAACTCGTCCAACTGTGCAGGATGACGATGGAGAACTCTCGCTGCTCCGTCAAGGTTGGTTCAGACCTCACAGAAGCTTTTGACGTCAAAAAAGGATTCCGACAAGGTGATGCGCTATCGTGCGATTTCTTCAACTTAATACTTGAAAAAATTATAAGAAACTCGCAAGTCAATTGTAGTGGGACAATTTTTTTCAAGTCTGTGCAATTGCTAGCATACGCTGACGACATAGACATCATTGGCAGAACTCGGCGAGCTGTCACTGGAACGTTTGCTAGCATTGAAGCTGAAGCGGCTAAGATGGGACTAGCAGTCAATGAGGCCAAAACGAAGTACCTGCTGTCCACAAAAAGGGACACACAACACCGGCGGATTGGACAAAACATCACAATAGACAGGTACAACTTTGAGGTAGTTAGGGACTTTGTGTACCTCGGATCCGCTATAACATCTGACAACAACATCTCGTCAGAAATAAAGCGAAGAATTACTCTTGCCAATCGCTGTTTCTATGGGCTAGGAAGGCAATTGAGTAGCAAAGCCCTCTCTCGAAAGACAAAGGAGACTCTTTATAAGACCCTAATCATCCCAGTCCTGCTCTATGGCGCCGAGGCATGGACTCTATCTAAAGCGGATGAAGATATCCTTAGTCGTTTCGAGCGTAAGATTCTTCGGAAGATTTTTGGCCCTATCTGCGTTAACGGGCTTTGGAGGAGAAGGTTCAACCAAGAACTATACGAGCTGTACAGCGACATTGACCCGGTCAAAAAAATACGCATATCACGTTTAAGGTGGCTAGGTCATGTAGAGCGAATGGACAACAATGCTCCGGCTCGCAGGATCTTCGATTCCATCCCAGAGGGTAGACGCAGTCAAGGAAGACCTCGCCTTAGGTGGCGCGCTCAAGTGGAGGACGACCTCAACCAACTTGGAGTGCAAAACTGGAGGCAGCTAGCCAAAGACCGAGTTGGCTGGAGAGGCATGTTGGTTGAGGCCCAGGTTCGTCCCGAACTGTAGCGCCACCTAAGTAAGTAAGTAAGTAAACAAGAAGCCAAATTTTTATCACACCAAGTTTCAATTTCAACTACATCGTTTCTAAGCGACAATTTTCCGTTTATGCTGTTGGTTTGTGGAATTCCCTATTCGTGGAACTAGGGAAGATGAATGACTGTAGGAGGTTTAGAATTGCAATAAATAATTACATGAGACGCCAAATTCATTCTTAAATTTAAATTTTTGCATTATGTTTAAATGTAAATACGTAGTTGATAAATTAAAAAGTAATTAGTTGATTAAAGTTTAACATTAAATTACATTAAATCACTTAAATTATAAAAATTCTAACCATTTTGAACTTAGCATTTCCTAAAAAAATGTTTTAATATGCTAATTGTTATCAAAAAAAAAACAAAATACAAATACAAATACAAATATAGTATATTTTTGACTAAGAAATATATTGTTCATCATCAGTAACTCAGTTTACATTTTTCTGTCTGAACAATAAAATAACAAACAATTTTTAAGCCGAAAAGCAATTAATTAAGATAGAGTTTAATTTAGAGCGCCCGCAAAGGGTTAATAAGTTAATTCAGTTTCTAAGATATTTGTCTATCATTTAAGTAGTTTTAAGATTAAAATAAAATTAAAAATCAATAAAAATAAATTGACTGGATCGCACGTACTTGCTCACATGTGCGGTCACATTGTAGAATACAATTTAATTTATGAACATCCAAGCATTTATTCGATTTTTGTGACTTTTGATTGTTTGAATAAAGTACGTTAAATTGCATCGAGTGAAATAATTGAAACGCCATTTTATAATGCTTTAAGAAATTTAAAAAAATGTGATTTTTTTTTTCAAAATCGTAGGAGCATTTTTTTTTTAAATAAAACGGTTTTTAACAACTGTTTTTTTTTAAATTAAAAAAAATAATTCAAGAATACAAACTTAAGCACAAAAATAACATACATTTAAAAACAAAATTAAAAAAAATCATTTACCCGTTCTCAAAATATTGATTTTTCAAAAAAAAAAAAAAAAAAAAAAAATACGAAAAATTATTAATAATACAAAAAAAAAGTTTTCGAAAAAAAATTAACGCGAAATTATTTAGGCTATCTACTACTTTTTGAATATCAATAACCAGTTTTCGAGAAATTCGAAGAAGGTCCTATGGGAGGTACCGTTTTTAACCCACCATATTATTTTTTTAATCAAAATATAATGTTTATTCAGAAAAATTGTTGGAGTTTTCGGGAAAACATAAGCTTTTACATAACGGCCATTTTTGAGCTAAACAAATATAGAAAAAAATTTCTGTAGAATGTCTAAATAACATTAAGGTCTAAATTTGAAGACGATTGGCCCAACCGTTTAGGCTACAGTCCAAAATACATCCGTACAGACAAACAGACAAACGGACAGAATTTCGCCAGTAACTCAAATATGTTTCTCTATCATCGTAATGTCATGTTTGATTGTTTTCTCATAACCTATAATCGCTTTTTCAGATACCAACATCTAACTCTTTAAGTTGTTTAAAAACGTCATTTTCATGAATTGAGTAAGAGAAAATTCAGTTATTTTTGAGAAAACAGAATATAACACTGATCAATATTTGGAGAAAATATCATTATTGTATGAAGTTTGAAGATTGGAAGAAGATTCTTAATCTTTGGACTTACGATCCGCATATTGCACGCAATTTGCAAATAATGAAGTTTTCCTTTTATAATTTATAAGCACCCAAAAAGTTTCGGTAGGGCTTATGTATTGCTTATACAAGAAACTACTGAAAATGCAAATTCTCTTCTTAACTGATAGAAATTTTCTCAGTCTTCTAACGTCTTTGTTAGTTTGCAACTCTAATGCTTTTTTTCACATTATCTACGTTCTTCAGTCTTTTGTTGAACCACGGCAATTGAAATGCATTCTCTGGTTGAAAGTAGGAATAATAACTTCTATACCTTTGAATAAGTAATGTTTAAAGGAATTGTACACAAGTTCTAGTGAATTACCCTCAAATAACTCTTAATATTAATTTATATTAACAAGCAAATTATTCAATTAAAAAGAAACTAGCGAATAGCGATATAAGTAGCGATAAAAAATAATCCTTTGAAAAAAAAGAACATTTAGAGCTCAGGCAGACGCAAAGTTGTTCCAGTTAATTTGAGTCAGTTTGCCATTTAAAGTTGATTTAACTGCGACCAAAACTCCTCCTCCATACTCCATTCCAGATAGGATTGATCTATCCTTGCGATAGACACATAAGGATTAACGAAAAGTTCGCATGATGACATAATAGAGTTAAGCCAAGTTTCAACTACGTGACGTCGTCCTCTGTGGAGAAGAACACGAAAAAAATTCGATTGTTTTGGTGTTAAGACCACCAGTATTTAGAAAGTAAACTTTTAACTATGATTGTTTAACATCCGATAGGTTTGACACATTCCTCAAGTCTTGATCTGACTCAATTTGTTTTCCTGGTTTTTTGGAAAATTTGTAAAATCTGTTATTTGTTATCTGTATATTGTTATTTTGGAAGATCGATGAGCTCTTTGTCTCGCAGTAGTCAAAACTATTCAGAATTATCGCAGTTTTTCAAATATTTTTTAAAAGTTTTTGTCCATCAAGAAATTAACGTTTCGTACGGGTAACTCACTTGGACTCTTCAGTTGACAATGAGTACCTTTACCTTGTCAAGACGTAACTTTAGATTTATTCAGTTCACCACTTTACCATTACCTCTTTCTTACCCACTTAGGTAAAGACTAGCTTACCCACCCGGCGTTGCTCGAGTATATCATACGTTTTCGTAAAAAAACACCCCGGCGCGGCGAGGCCTTAGTTCCTTCTTACTTCTTGTAAAACGACCTCAGCTTCACCAAGGGGTGATTAAAAATATCCTTTGTTACTCCATAAAACATTATAAAACTGCCTGTAAAAAGTCCCGTAAAATTCGGGGCATAAATAAGAATTTTCAAAAAAAAAAAACAAGACTCCAGTGCCACCTAGGGGTTATTAAAATAGCCTAACTTACTCCTTACAATACCAGCTATCTGTCCTAAGTTAGCCGGAACAAATAGACAGAAATACAGACAGACAGGCAGACAGAAGGAGAATCCAAGTGAGTTTTTCAAGACGAAACGCCATTTTTTGATGGACTTAAACACCGTAAAAAGCAGTTTTGAATTAAAAGGGGTGTTCATTGTTCAAAACCTTTTTGAGTTTGTGTATTTTGAAAGTGAGGAGCAAATACTACTACTAAAAAATTTTAATTTTATTTTTTCATTTCAATTTTTGATTACCTGTCCATAATAAAAAATGTTTATCATTTAGATTACAAAACAATTATTGTTTCTTTCAGAAAGTTTTATTATTTTAGCTTTTTTTCCCACAAATTTCATAACAAATTGGTTTATCAAGAAGGTGGCGGTGTTGTTTGTCAACCAGATGGGACTGAGACTTATCATAGGCGTCGCCAGTCTTTTTATTTGAAGTGATCAAATAAGTTAGGTCTTAGTCAGTCTTACGCGCCTAACAGCTTATCACGATGTATTGCTTAAGTGTATGTTTACCTAAGTAATCAAAATTCCTAGATTCACCTCAACTTAAGATAATACTTACGTCACTAGACATTTGTTTAATTTTCCAATAAAAAGACACTTTATGTTTAGATTTTTGTAGTTAATTAATTGAACAATATAGATAAATAGGTTTTTAACTTTCTTTTTCTTAAATAAATGCAAATAAAAGGATCCGACATGGAAATTGGTGTTATTGCTTTTTGTTATTGTTTCTTAACGAAAACTGTGGATCAATCATCAATCAGGCTTTCGAAATACAGAGCTACTTTCAGGCTGATTTCTTTGCTAAATAGGTTGCAATATATTTCTTAAACCAACATTTTTATTACCAAACAGTCGTCTTTGAAGATTTTTTTTCCTTTTGTTGTTTTATTTTTATCAGATTTTATTTTAAATCATTTTTGATGTCCAATTCCTTGTTCGGTCTTCTTTCAGCTTCTTTATACCGTTTTAATGAATTCTATGGAAAATCCTGTTAATTTTACTAAAGAAAGTGCTTTTGAGATAATCGAGGACGCAGGATCACAATGGAAGCTGTGAATAAGTCACGCATTTATTTGGCTGCAGTATGCGGTAATAAATTTTAAATTATTTAAATTAAATGAGAATTTTAATAATTATTTATTTTCTTGAATTTAGCCAATTTATCAAGTTTTGTTATTGGCACATGTTTAGGATGGACATCGCCAATTATTCCAAAGTTACAACAGAACTCAGAGGACAGTCCAATGGATATTGGAATTAACAAAGAAGAAGAGGCCTGGATATCATCATTGATTGCCATTGGAGCTTTAGTTAGTGAGTTAAAATATAAATATTCAGTTTTGCTTTAAACAACAGTAATTTTTTTAAACTCTGTTTAATTGATTTCTATGGTCTTCAACTTTTAATAAGTTTCCCGATTTTATTCAGTTTAATGGAACGAAAGCTCTTATAAAAGCTTTTTTTATTTTCTGGCCTTTATTTTTAATATCATTATATTTAAACTTATTTTTAACTTCCAAATTTTCTGTTTCCGACAATTTTATCTCTCAATGTCTCTTTTTTACTGATGTTCCACATGAAATAATTACAGTCCAAACTTAAATGAAAAAGTTCGAAATTAAAATTTGATTGAAAACATGATTTCAGTCAGGAGCGAAAAATCATTCACGGTATTGTGGAAGGTATGTGGAACGTGAGTAAAGTTTAACAGTTTCCAGCAGTCGAACCTCATTTTATGACGCTGAATTTGTTTACAACTTTTCTTATCGTAGCAATTAAAATGCAAATGTATGTATATCAACATTGTTGTATTTAGATGGATTGGCAGATTGGATATAATTTTCTTTTTGATCCAAATTTCTTCATTAATTTGTCGGTATCGTACCAATAAGGTCTTGTAAAGCATTGACATTGCATGAGTGAAACATAGCTTTAGAGCTTACATTCCACACCACTCAGTTACTACAACACAATAAAAATTGATGCTCATAACTTATAATTAACACTCGAAAAATCATTTCTTAACAACTTCACCTAATTCATTTTTGTTTTTGTTTTATTTTTTCTCCTCACAGCCCCCTTTCTTGCCGGACCACTTGCAGATTTAATTGGCCGAAAATGGACAATGTTGTCGAGTTCGATTTTTTTTGTCATCGCCTATGTTCTTGCAATGTACGGCTCACAGGTGGAAATAATCTACGCCTCCCGCCTGATTATGGGTTTCGGAGTCGGATTTGTAATGACCGTCCAGCCGATGTATGTCGGCGAGATTGCCACAGACGATTGTCGCGGTGCATTGGGTTCCTTTATGCAACTTTTTATTGTCTGTAAGTATCCTTTTAAAAGCATTTAAAAACAAAAAATAAATATTTTTCGTTTTTGAATTAAAGCTGGAATCCTATACGTCTATGCTATCGGACCCTTTGTCACTTATATGACATTGCAATGGTGCTGTATCGTCGTTCCAATAGCTTTTGCGGTGATTTTTGTTTTCCTGCCAGAAAGTCCCTATTATTACGCTGGAAAAGGCCGTAAAGGCGAAGCAGTTAGAGCATTGCAATTCCTACGTGGACAAAGTGCCGATGGAGTTCAGGATGAAATGACCTTAATCCAAGCAACAGTTGATGAGTCTGCTGCAAATAAGGGAACAGTAGCGGACGTGATCATTAACAAAGGCAACCGAAAGGCTTTGTTTATTTGTTCTGGATTGATTGCTTTCCAGCAGTTATCAGGAATCAACGTGGTCCTCTTTAATAGTCAAACGATCTTCAGAAATGCCAATACCGGACTCGATCCTGCTATAGCAACCATTATCATTGGATGTGTTCAGGTTGGATCTAGTGCTTTAACGCCCCTCATTGCTGATAGACTGGGACGCAAAGTCATCCTCTCAGTGTCGGCAGGAGTCATGAGCATTGCTTTAGCTGCATTAGGTGCATTTTTCTTTGTTCAAACCAGAGGCCAAGAAGCTGATATATTATGGCTGCCAGTACCAGCTTTAATCCTTTTTAATATTGTCTATTGCATTGGCTTTGGACCACTTCCGTGGGCAGTGTTGGGAGAAATGTTCCCGGGAAATGTCAAATCCATAGCATCCTCAATTGTGGCGTCAACTTGTTGGATGTTTGGTTTCATCATTACACGATATTATCCTGCTTTGGATGCCCTGGGGGCATACTATGCATTCTGGTTATTTGGGATTTTCTGTGCTCTAGGATTCTTCTTTGTTCTGCTGGTTGTTATGGAAACAAAGGGAATGAGCTTACAGCAAATTCAAGATAAACTAAACTGTAAAAAAGAAGATAAGGCTTAAAGAGTTTTTAGAATGAAATAAGTGAAGATTATTCTTGATCAGATAGAATAATTAGAAACAAAGAATCTTGTTTATTATTTAATTGTTAGGATTTATGGCCAAAGTATTGTTTTATTTTAAGTATCTATCTATATAGTCGAATAAATAAATGTATAAGAACATATAAGAAAATATAAAATAAATGTAATTTAAACTTTTTGAGAAATTTCATTTTATTGTTATGTTTTTCGTGCGAGAGTAAGTAGGTATTGCATTTATGAGGAGTCAACAAATAATCGTATAAAATCCGTTTCAACACTCCCCGTATGAAATTTTCCATCAGCGGCACGCACTTGTTTTGAAGAAATTGGCCAACTCTAAATTCCCAGTATATGCATTACAGACTACCTTCAGGAAGGCTCCAGCAATGCTGTGAAATGTTAAAGTTTGCTTTGAAGATGCAAGCTTCCGTCTAATCCGGGTATAATTTACAAAGCGTTTTATATACGACTTTAGCTTGAATATACTCGTAATACTTAGAACAGGAGCTCACATAATTCACTTAAGATTTTTGAAACATATTATTACAGAAAGTGTTACAGTAAAATAGCCAGTTGCATCCCTCTCCTTAAAGTATTCACACTGCTAGTAATCTCGAACTTACCACTTAACACTTAAGCCCAATACCGGACGTAGTGTAAAGTAGAGATTAGAGATATTATTTCTTAAGTCGCACGATACGAATGTGGAATGCTGTTCTTGCCTCTGGTCTTTCTTTCTATTTTGATATTCAAAACTAAAAAACTAATATGCACTGGTATCTCATCTTACATTCTCCCTTATTTCCCTAATGCTCGTATAGACACAGTATAAGAAAGTTTTAGTCGTTTACGGGGAGTTGTCAAAACAAGCTTAGTACCTATTATACAAATAAAGATTAAAAGAGGTTAAGGTGTCAAAATACATGTACCAAGAAAGGAAAAAAGTTTTCAAGGAATTAAGTTTTTATTTTTACATTTATATATTATACTAGCTGAACCACATAGCATTGCTCGGGTTTACCATACATTTTCTGGAAACTGACGAAACCCCCCCATATTTCGTATAATTTAGCTAAAAACCACAAACGGAACCATGTTAATATACACATAAAACGTTCTCGAAACGGGTAAACTGGATGCTGCACGGTACTAGTTAGAAGGATTAGAAAGATAGAGAATCAGGTTACTATTTTCTTACTTAAAACCAATGGATGGCTGCACGGCATCTAGCTTGTATTAGGAGTTTTAAGAATTTGCAACCCAACTGAGATCGGAATTCACGATCTCTGGGTTCGCAAGCAAACTTTTTTTCAAAGAATGGAGAAGGGGCGTTTTAATTTGAAGTCCCGATACATACAGGGAAAACTACATTTTGGGTTTATATCTCCACTCCAAAGCGTCATCTATCGGGTCTAACAGGATCACTAGCTGCGCCAGTGGTTATCCCCCAAACAGGAATATCTGATTTGATAATTCGTTCAAATAACAAGTACTCCTCACTTAGCATGTTCAGACAAAATTACTCCTTCCCAAAGCAATTTCCGCTTTGTTTTTCTGTCATATATAACGAATTTTCAGAAATTATGTCACTTTCGTCATGTTTCGACGGAGGATAGGCATAATATTTATATTGACAATACTTTTGTGTTAACGTAACTCACTTTTCTCGATAACAAAACGATAATTTCACGTTTGTGAAGCATATGAATCAATATTGGTTTGATTTGATTCGTTTGTTTAATATGACTACCGAAGTGGACATAACCATGTAATGAATTTATCTTTGGATACCTATGGCGATATATTTTTTTTTGTCAAACAACACTTAACTTATTGATAAGGATAGTGATGAGAGATTCTTGACTTTTGAAAAAAAAGAAAAAAAATATTTAAACTATTTGAAATCACAAATGCCCTCCAAAATCTTTATATATGGTTTCAATGCAAAAGAACTGCAGTATTGTGGCTGAAGACTTAAACAAAGGTCGTCGAAGCTTTGAAACGGACCAAAAACTGATTCTTTTGATAGAAGTATTGTGTAAGTCTTTGAAAGCGATCCTTGTGGAAAAGTTAAAATTTATACATACATCCGATCTATTAGAGGACTTTTCGTTTTTCGTTTGACTAATAACTGACAAGTTGTAGTGATTTTTTTTTTATTAAAACGCAGCGTCTTTTATTGCTATTTGAGAGTCTTGAAAGTCACAATTACCCAATTATTGTCCTCAAGTGATTTTCAAAAGCCTATCTACAGTTTAATTGAGTGGATAATTCTCTGAAATTAGATTTGAGTAGCGTCAGTGGAAAAGTTACTCTAAAGCGTCTTAAGTGACAATTCTATAAGATCGCAAGTAAATGGATGTAAATTCTTAAAAAAAACTGTCCACATCAGATTTTAATGTAGATTGACACTCTTTTGGATTATGTTGCGCGAAGTTTGAGTGATTTGGTGTGTTTTGGTGAAATCAGCTGAACTGACTTAGACTTTCAGTCAATTTCTTCATCTTTTTCATCCACTTAAGTATTGTGAATCAGAAAGCTCAAAAAACGGGGTAAAAGATGTCACTTCTTACAAGCATAAGATCATATTGAAACATCTTAAAACAAATTTATTTATTTAATATAAAACAAACAATTGTTTCTTTGTAGTGTTTTTTTTTATTCGTTCATCATAGAAAATACTGCGAAACTTTTGTTTTTGTTTCGCAGGATTCTGAACTTTTTTTGTGAAAATTTTTTTTTTTAAATGTGTGTGTACTATGTTTGTAATTTGAAAAAAAAATGTTCCATCAGAAAATTATTTGAAAATGAAAAACCATCAGTTTTCACACACTCCTCATCTTGTGACTGGATTGGATAAAAGTGTTGCATCTCCTTTTCGGTTCAGAGATGATTTGGAGTTCTACTTTCGTTATCAGCAGAGACCTTCTGATCGTCGATAGTGTTGTTTGCTTAGTTTTTGTCATTGGATGAAATGATTCAGTAGGGCTCAGTTCTTCAAGCCTTGATTCGGGCGGTGGCACTCATCGTTGTCCAAGATAGCATTCCATATATCTATTCTTGCGGTTAGAAGAATGTTTCCGTTTTCTATTGTTCGCTTAAGCTTAAGATACGAAATATTGTTCTATATTGTTTTTTTTTCTTAAAGGTGTCCTTACCAAAGAAACATTATATTAAACATATCAGAAATATTACAAAAACATAAAAAAACATTTCAGAAATGCTTCTGTGTTTTTTTAAATGTTTCTGAAATGTTTATTTAGGTTTGGACGCTTTAAGAACAATTTCTGAAATATTTCTCTATTTCCCCTTCCGAATGGAAAACTTTCTTTATTTTGCAAGTATTTTAGTTGACAGGTTTTTTGTTTTTATTTGTTTGTATTTTGTTGATGATGACAAAACGTGGCGCTATGATTGCTTCTTTCTTTACAATCAATCTTGAAGTAAGAAACTGGATACATTAAATGGGAAAAAATATTTCAGAAATATTTTTGAAAGCGTCAAAAAAAAACATTTCAGAAACATTTCTGAAATGATTTTCAAACAAATGTTTCTTAGGCGGGGACAGATTCTAAGAATCTTATTCATTTCGGGAAACATAATTTGTCCGCTGCAATTAATGATTCGAATTATATTATAAGAGTTCATACATAATCTAAGTGTGTCGTCACACAATGAAAGGAAAATTCTTTCAGAAAGCGTTTCGAAAATTACGATTTTAATTTTTTTTTTTTTTGAAAGTTGTTTGAGGGAGCAATGACACTATGAAAGCAAAATACATGCTGAAAGCCACTATTTACCACTAAGAAAGCTAAATTTCTGAAAGTAATTTTCGGTTCGTTACATTACATGAAACCGAAAATGTTTTCTGAAAGCTCTTTCTGAAAGTGGTTTTTATGTAAACGGGTACGGAGTGGGGATTTGCCACTCTGGAATAAGTTTTGTTTATTGCTTATCTAGGGAAGCTACAAAATGGAGTTCGTTGAAGAATTTTTTTACGAGAAAGAATAATTGGATTTCAGGCAGTTAGCTGAAGCTGTTATAGAAATCATCCAATACGGATTCCACAGCATGTGATAGAACAAAATCAATTTGGGTGCGAACGTTTTAGGAAATTGGTGTTGAAAATAGAGTACCAGGCAACACTCATGAGATATTTGGAACATTACGAGTGATTTTGATGGCTCTGATTGATGCAAACTCTTTTAGAGCTGGAGTACAGCATTGGAAACAGACTCATCGAATTTGCCACGGAATAGAATGTTACTCGGCCGTTAAATAGCTGGGCCATCGCCGTATCGTTAAAAAAGCTATTGGTATCACATAATGCTTGCTGTAGGTATTTCTAAAAATCGACGGAACACAATCCTAACATGATCAACAAAATCGTATCTACAAGATGACTACTTCACTATTTTTGTGTAGCCCAAAGACATGAATGGGTCCCATCCCCATTGAACCATTGGAATATACACACAAAATTTCATCTAAATCGGTCTATAGGCTTCGGAATGGTTTGGTTGGTTCCACTCTTAGCTTTCTAATTTATTAAGTTTTGCAAATAATTATGCGTAAAAAACCAAGATTTTTTCTAGGAGTTACTCTTATTTCACACGCACGGGTAACGACGATTACGTTCGACTTCTGGGGGACAGAGGACCTATTTAGGTTGAAAAACATACGTTCGCTTTCCATTGCTTTCTTGAAAACTATTTCATGAACTAGTTACACACTGAAAGTATTTTTTGTGAAAGCGTTTTCCGGAAAGCAAATCGCTTTCTGAAAGCGTTTGTGACATCACTTTAAAATTTTATTTTATAAACCAGTCAACATTTCTTATCGATCCTATTCTCCAGATCGTTTCTGTGTATAAAGCTCCTGTATAAGAGTTTTAATCTTATTATAAGTCAACTTTTTATTCCCAATTATGGGTACTATAAGGCAAGTTAATGATTCGTGAATATATAACAATCAAACAGCACATTACGATAATAGAGAAGCCTAAAAAAATGTCTGTCTGGCTGGGTGTATAACAATGTGCAGCTAAAACGACATCAGCATTCCTCATGGGGGTTTTTGAAATTTTATTTTAGGGCTAAAAATAACTGTATTTACCATATATCCTTATATCCCACTGCTTGATTCTATGGGTATCGTTCTTAATAAATAAATGAATGAATTAATTAAAATTAAAGATTATATGAGTATAAATGCATTACTCCAGGATTGCCTAAAAAAATAGTAGCCGAAAGTACCTACCTAAATTAAGTATAATTATTTTTTTTATAGGAATTGCAGCTATATGTTTTTAATATTTTAATCATAATTTAAATGAAAATTATGTGAAAAATTTAAAAACCATTTTTGCCACCCTCCAGTCAGCCGCAACTTTTGCTGACGTCACAGCATCAGCCGATATTATTGAACGTCTTCCAACTACCTTGATTTCTTCGCGTCACTCTATCAAATCTTTCTCTGTCCTGCAGAACCTTCTCCCTGGACGCAACTTGTTCTGTCCCCTTCTATTGTTTTGTTCAAGGCCGGTGTCGAACCTGGGATATTCCGTACTGCACTCCGCAGTAGTCGTGTATACCTACTCTTGAAATTATATAAACTATAAACTACCCTTATAATGGCCTATTAGGTATGGAAAAGGAGCCACACTAATATACACACGCAGTTTAAACCCTAGGCTTTTCACACCAATCTCGTTTTCGCTATTCGTTTACCAAAACAAGTAGAACGTTCACACATAACATTTGCCGCCCCTTAAAAATTTACTTACCGCTAACAAGAATTTTTTGAAATTATTAATGTGATTTATTTTTGACAGCAACCAACCAGCTGTTCTTTTGACCTATTCACAATCATATGAATTTCTCTTAACAGAAAGATCTGTTTTGTCTTTGAACAAAAATAATCTTTTCTTTCACGGTTGCATAGCAGGGGTTCTGTTTTTCAAATTTAGTTTTTCATAACTAATTGTCTCGATTTCGCTGATAGGAGATGGACGAAAAGTAAAAAAAAACATTTATTTCTCTTGAAGATCTTTAGGAATGCCTTCTGTCTCTCCCTAAACTGCCGCAACGACCGCTTGTCTTATACCAATAAAATTGATTGTTGCATTCTTTTCTTTAAAAAAAGTCAACCATGATATTTGCGCTTCTAGGAATCTCCATAAGTTAACTCTCGAGTTTGAATTCGGACGAACAGTTAAGTACTTATATTATAAATGTGAATGTTTGTATGTTTGGATGTTTGTTCCCTAATAACGCCTCAACGGCTTAACGGATTTTGATGAAATTTGGTAGGTATATGGATAATGTGCTGCATTAAAACATAGGCTAATTTTAATCCAGGAAAATTAACAGGTCTTGTGGTAGAGGCTTAAATGTATTTCTGGAGATTTGTTTGTTATACATCTGTGCCTTAACAACTGCATGAATTTGTGAAGTTTGATTGACGAAAGAGTTACAGGATTCACTATATCATAAGGAATTATTGAGATATGGAGGTATATAGTGATATAAAGATATAGAAATTAAGATATATGCAAGGATACAGACGCATGGAGATACAGAGATATAGAGGTACAGAAATATATAGATACAGACATATAGAGATTTGGAAATATCGAAATCGCTGAAGATATAGAGATATCAAGGTATAGAGAGAGATATATATGTATAGCGATATAGAGACAAAGAGATGTATAAATATAGAGATATAGAGATTTAGAGACATAGAAATATATAAATATGGAGGTATGTAAAATTTTATTCAGGAAAAAAAGCAGGGTTCCTATGAGAGAGGCTTGAATATGAAATACTTCATTATTGGAGGTTTGTTTGATATGCTTCGATGCTTTAACGCCAGCACGAATTTGTGAAAAAATTACCGTTTCTGCGGGAAAAATCTGAGTTATTTTTTTGGCGAGTTTAAATTTAAATAATATAAATATTTACTCAGAAGTCCACGCAGACGAAGTCGCGGGTAGAAGCTAGTTTTTTTTATAAATGTTATATCACTGTGTGTACCATCTTAAGGGTATATAGTCACATTAACTAAGGGTGTAGCAACTGTTTCATATGAAACCTTTACCCCCAAATAGTTTAATGGGTTCTCGTGGTTTCAGTTCATGTGTGATGCATGAGTTAAAACATTAATTAATAAACTAGTAACCTAAATGCGTTAAAATTACTTTGTAAAAAACATACATATCTTCGAAAAAGCAGATGTTTTCCTTATCTTTTTTAAAAGTTAAAAAAAAGAAGAAATTTCATCTCTTGGAAAGAACTGAATAAAAATGAAGATAATGTAGGGCTCAGATAAAAAGCTTAGCGCTGATTATTAAAGAACCCTGTGTTGCAATGAACTTTATTAGATAGTCTTGTGCGGCACGCCTTCTCAGATAGTATGTTTTGGGATGCAATTTTTGTTCAAAAGTTGCATCTTTCAATATAAATTAATCTCATCTTTTAATGTGTGTTTTTTTTCCTTTAAAAGATTGGACTTTATCTCATAAAATATTTTAATTTATTAAATTTTCTTTTTAATGTTATCCAGCGCCTCTTAGCAGGTCATATGACTATCACTAAATGAGTTCAACAGAACAACAAATCAAATATAGTGAAGTGAGTCCTTTTGAAATCGATAACGGACGTAGAAGTAGAATGGAACCTGTGAAAAAATCACGCATTTATTTGGCTGCCGTTTGTGGTAAGTAACTTTTAAGTTTGTAAAATTAGAAACTACTTACAAATTTTATATCTTTAACTTATTCATATCAGCCAATATATCTAGTTTTGCAATTGGAACATGCCTGGGATGGACATCACCAATAATGCCAAAATTGAAAGAAGCTACACCTGACAGTCCTGTGGCAGAGAAGATCGGTCAGGAAGAGGAAGCTTGGATCTCATCATTGATTGCTATTGGAGCTTTAGTGAGTAAGTATATCAAACAAATAAGGCGATAATAAATAATTCTCTCTTACATGATCCACCCTCTATTAAAACAAAGATTTATTTTTCACATTTTTATGCAATATTTCTTTAAAAAGCTCCTTTTGCTGCCGGACCATTAGCTGATTTTGTTGGTCGCAAATGGACAATGATCTCGAGTTCAATTTTCTTCGTCCTCGCTTATGTTCTTATGATGATCGGTGGAAGCGTTGGATTGATCTATGCGGCTCGTTTGATTCAGGTAAAAATATCATCCTATTCGAAGGAACTGTCCTCCTAACAACATTAACTTTTTTAGGGCTTTGGAGTTGGCTTTGTGATGACGGTTCAACCAATGTATGTGGGTGAAATTGCGACAGATGATTCTCGTGGAGCCTTGGGATCCTTTATGCAGTTGTTCATAGTCGGTTGGTCCTTAAAGAAATTATTATCGAAGAAATTTACCAGTTCCTCATTTCAGGTGGAATCCTTTATGCGTATGCGATTGGTCCTTATGTCAGCTACATGGCTCTGCAGTGGTGTTGTTTGGTTATCCCAATTATCTTCGCTGTGTCGTTCTTCTTCCTTCCAGAGAGTCCATACTATTTCGCTGGAAAAGGCCGTAAAAGTGATGCTGTGAGAGCATTGCAATTCCTACGTGGTCAGAGTACCGAGGGAGTACAGGATGAGATGACATTGATCCAAACAACTGTTGACGAGTCCATTGCCAATAAAGGATCGGTGGCAGATGTTTTCAAAAATAAAGGCAACAGGAAGGCGCTATTCATTTGCGCAGGTCTGATCACATTCCAGCAGTTGTCCGGCATCAACGTTGTGCTCTTCAACAGTCAGACGATCTTCATTAAAGCCAACACCGGCATTGATCCTGCCGTTGCAACCATTATAATCGGATGCGTCCAGGTGGCCTCCAGTGGTTTGACACCATTGATTGCTGATCGTTTGGGCAGGAAAATTATTCTCTTAGCATCAGCGGGAATAATGTGTATCTCTCTGTTCGCTTTGGGTGCCTTTTTCTACGTTCAAAACACAGGAGACGCATCAGGAATTTTATGGCTTCCAGTTCCAGCTTTGATTGTTTTCAACATTGTCTATTGTGTCGGATTTGGTCCATTGCCATGGGCTGTGTTAGGTGAAATGTTTCCCTCAAATGTCAAGTCTATTGCATCTTCGATTGTGGCATCAACATGCTGGATATTCGGATTCATCATTACTCGATGGTATCCTGCTTTGGATGCGCTAGGTGCTTACTATGCTTTCTGGCTGTTTGGTATTTTCTGCGGAGTTGGATTCTTCTTTGTGCTCTTCGTTGTGATGGAAACAAAGGGAATGAGTTTGCAACAAATTCAAGATAAACTCAATGGAAAATGAGTGTTAATTTAGTAGAATTGTATTTTTTTTAGAATCTTAAGGCGATACTGTTTAAATTATTAAATTAAAGTCACATTATGATGACTTTTGGTACATAAATTAAGTGTTAATAGGTTTTGTTAGCATAAGGTGTTTAAGATGAATTTCAAACAGAAAGTGTCAATTAAATGTGATCAAAATTAAATCGTTTTTTGATACTAACTAAATGTAAGGAACAAAGTATTCTGAAAAATAAGAAAGAAAGCCTATCATATGCGAAGAAGGCTTAACAGAAGTAAAAACGTACGAATGTAAGATGTAAGATTGATTCTTAATGTGAAACTATTCTTTTGAAAATAAATTAATGAAATGTTTTGCTAAAGAAACTATGTTCCAGAGTTGGAAACAAAACTCATAAGAACGATTAAAGTAGCATTGTAGTCGAATGAAAATCTTCAATTCTGATCAAATGAAAAGGCTATTTCGGAAGATCATACTCCATCAACCAAATACCTCTATTAGGCAGAAGAAATCCTACATTCTGGGTAAAATAGACCAACAGTAGGTACCATTCACATGAAGTCCAATAGGGCTCCTGGATGTAATGGCCTAGACTTGGAGCTCTTGAAATATACCAGATACTTATTTTTAAAATGTGGTCGGAAAAAATATGTCCTGCTATGGAACCTCAGCATTGTATGCAAGTCACTGAAGATGCATCAATATCCTACACATTGCTTAAAAGATAATTTATGCTGTACAATGTGAACGCTCTTTAGATTCATATCCATATCCAATCTTATTCTATTTTTGGAAAAGTGTTTCAACTTTCCCCATTTCTTACAGCTTCAAGAGACTTTTTTCCAACGTTTTTTGCGACAATTTTTTTCCCTGACTCCCAAATCTTTTCCAATCTTAGGTACGGAATATCAGTATATCAGTATATCCGCAACTCTTCTTTTTTGCTTTAAACGTTATCGATAGCATTTTGACCAGGAGTCGTTGGTTGATTCCCAAACGAACAGTTGTGAGGGCAAGGTTAAACGCAGGTGAATTAATTCATACGGATTTATGTGGTCCCATGCAGAATTATCGGTTGGCAGATCAAAGTTCTCGTTATTATTTATTTTTCAAAATACGACATCTTCTGACGATGTCAATTCTAGCACTTCCTAAAACATGTGCAAGTTTGTATCTAATAGTATTCCCTTGTTACGTATATCTCCATATTTTGAGATGACTCAGTGACTGTCCCCTTTTTGCTCACTCAACCATAAACAACATTTATTTTACTTGCGATTATAGGTACTATAATAAGGCAAGTTTAGGATTCGTGAATACAAAAAAAAATTGAGATAACAATCAAAAATGACAGATCATAGAGAAGCCTAAAAAAGTCATTGACAAAAAATGTCCGTTCGTCTGTCTGTCCGGGTAAATAACGTGCTGCAGTCTAAACGGGTTAAGCGATTGCCTTCAAACTAGGTATGTGTGTATGTCTTAGCATTTCTCAGAATGGAAATTAAAATTATATTTCGAAAACGGCTCCAACGATTTTGATGAAAATTTTTGAGAATTTTTTTGCTGGTACATCATCATCTATCATATCATCTAATTAGAAGCAAATTAACCGGAAAAGTCTATTAACAGTACCTTTCACATAAGGGTTTTTTTAATTTTGAATAATTATTTTTTTTCTATTTAAATTTTTTTTTTCAAAATTCAATATTTTTGAAACTTATTAAAAAAAATATTTAATTTTTTATAATCTGGTGTAAATTAATAACCTTTTAAAAACTGCATACCAAAATTTCCAAAGATTTTTTTTTTTTAAACTAAAAACAAAAATCAGAATTTTTATTAAAACCGGTCCTATAATTTTAAAAATACTTTTTTCATAAATTCTTAGTTATTTAAGACGTGTGATAGCGTACTTCAAACTGTTTAATTTTCAACGTAAATGTTACTTGTTTCTGTAAAAGATCTTGCTTTTCAATGTAATTGGCACATAAGAGCAACTACGTGCGACCCAGTCGTGGCTATTTTTTTAAGTATGTGAAGTAAAATCGAACCATCACTCTGTTTTTCCTTGAGAATTCTCAATCAACTGTTTCGTATTTTTATAGATTTTTACGAAGATTGTGCGATCTGTCCTTTTTTTTCATCATCATCGCACGATTTTAACGTTGTTCTTCTTGTTCAGCGCTTATATGCTCTTTCGTTTCTTTATACATTTTATGTATTTTTACTTGCGATTTAGGTACAAAAATGAAAGTTATGGATTCATGCAAAAAAAAAATCTAACAATCAAACATGACATTACGATAATAGAGAAGTTGAAAAAAGTCCGTCTGTCTGTCTGTCTGTCTGTTCGCGCCACTACAGCCTAAATGGATGGGCCGATTTGCTTCAAACTTGGTATTTTGTATTTATTAGGTAGTATCTCGGGGGGTGTTTTTCATTTTTGCTTTAGGTCGAAAAATAACGGTACCTGCCATACAATTTTGAAAAAAAAGTTAGATTTTCTCGAAAACGGCTCTAACGATTTTGATAAAACTTTCAGGGCACTAATTTTTTACAATACATTTTTTGGTTAGAATACATTTTTTGAAATGTGTTCTATAACGGTACCTCTCATATAACCGGTTTTTTCAAATGCGGTTTTATCGTAAACTATTATTCCGATTTCAAAAAAATGTTGCACATAGTAAGTCATTTATAACCGATTTGAATTTTTTTTAAATAATTTTCCCAGATGAAAACTACAGATTGCCTTATAATAACATACTAGAAAAAAAATTCTAATATTTTTTCGAAAAGTTTTTCAAAAAAAAACGACTTTTTAAAATAATTTTCAAAAAAATTTTTCGTTTGATAGACATTTAGTTTTCAAATTTTATTGCAAACTTAGTTTTTCCAAGAAGACTCTAAAACTAATTAAAAAAAAAATAAAGAACTTTCTAAAAAAAAATATTTTTTTTTTATTTTAATAGGCGTGTGGTTTTCAATCTGGCAATACTTTTTTCGGTGTTGGTATTTTTGACAGCTGTCTCTTGATT
Source organism: Platycheirus rosarum (assembly GCA_963971375.1). NCBI lineage: Eukaryota > Metazoa > Arthropoda > Insecta > Diptera > Syrphidae > Platycheirus > Platycheirus rosarum. The sequence continues at coordinate 121,006,551 of OZ020509.1, read as the reverse complement.
TATGCTCAGTTTGGTTTGCGATTTCATAATAAATAGACTTACTCCTGAACAAAGTTTGCAAATTGTACTAATTTATTACCAAAATAATGGTTAGTTTCGGTGGAGCAGAGACCCAAATGAGTCCATCCGCCATCGCGCGCGGAAGAATCTTGGTTTTCAGGCTTACAAAATCCAACTCGTTCAAGAATTGAAGCCGAACGCCAATCAAGCGCGTCACACGTTCGGTGAATGGGCCCAAAACGAAATGGCCACTGATTCCCATTTTCACAAAATTGGGAAAATTGGGCCTCGGCTGGAATTTATTCGAGCCAGCCACGGCGGCCACTTCTCCGTAATAATTTTTAGAACATAATGCAAACCCTTTATAATAAGGCTAGATTCTTGGCAATAACATTAAACTATATGCGTTTTATTTCTTCTTGAAAAAACACACGTCTAAAAAAACACCGTTTATATACATACATATGCAGCCACTAAGCAATTATCTAGCATAAGAACTAGTTCATGCGACCCAGTCGTGCATTTTATTTGAATTTTATTTGACGATGTGACCGCACATATGAGCAAGTACGTGCGATCCAGTAGTGCAATTTATTTTTTTCTTGATTGGCATGAGAAAATGATATAGGATTATCTAAACAAAAAATACATTACAAATCTATGTCCAGGAAATCATTCACATTATGTTATTATTATCTGCGTATTTGTGCCTCAAGTTAAATACTTCCAAAATGGCAGAAATGAGTCAGAAATAAGCGAGATTAGAATAAACCCTTTTTTGTCGCCAGATTTTATTCGCATTCAAGCAGTAAAATCGTTAATGGCTGAAACGCATACACGCTTTCCAACCGACTTCGTCTTGTTACGTATATACATATGTATAGCTTCAGAGCGCTGTTCTGTCATCGTGAATGTGAAAATATTGAGGATTTACTATAAAAATATTAGTTTTTTTCCAATTGAAACGAATTCATTGAGTAAAATGTCAGAAAGCGAGCAAATGTTCACTCGCTTTGTTACGTTACCCTTACGTACGTCAAAAAAAGCGTTTGTAGAAAAACCAGTATTGTGATAAACTTTAAACATTCCCGTATATTTGAACTTTTTCAAATTATCAAAGTCGGTTGTAAAGCGTGATTTTGTTTCTACTTTAAATCTCTCAGTTTTTTAATAATTTTAACTTTAAAAATTCCAATCTATGTATGTATGTATGACTCACTAACTTCGCGTACACACATTTTTAATAAATGTGAAAACCCATCCATATCTCTGATCACTCAAAAACATCACTCTAATCATAATGTTTCAATGCTCAATCGTCCTTCACATAAGCCATTTCGATCAAAATCTGCTGATAATGGTACGAAAATGTTTGATAAAATTCCCCAAAAATAAACAAACAAAAGTAGAGTATTGAGTAATGATACAAAAAATCTTACAAACTAATCGTTTTTTTTTTTGCAGTTCGAAGCTTTAACTACCTTCATGGTGATGACTGTCGTATGACGCTACTGGCTTCGAGATTATGTTTATATCACCACGTTTTTGAAGCATGTTTTAGATTGTATGTTTTGAGCTTCAAGAAATCTGATATCACTCAAAAGTGTTGTATGAAAACACTACTGTTTTAAAAACCGTATCCAAAAGACTCTTTATCGATACGATATCATTTAATTGAATCACAATAAACACTATCAACCTAAAGATAATCTTGCATTAGAAGATTTGCTGGTTTTCAAGGTTTTGTTCTTTTCAATTTTTCGGAAAAGTCTTTAAAATGGCTTTGAACATATTCGATTTTATTATTGTAATCTTGAAACTCGGTTTGTTGACGTCGTCTTTGTCGCGCGGAATCTGAAGTGAATAGTTCGCGAATAGGTTACGAGGAGATTTGTGTAAGTAAGGTTTTCGGTTAGAAAGTCATGAATTTCATTTTGGTGATAAAATTGGATGAATTTTCACTTAAAGGATAACTAAACAGATAAATCAAAGAAGATATTAATTTGTGTTTAAACATTAAGTTTGTCGATGCTGACTGTTGGGTTTTGTTTAGTTTTATTCAAAATTGGAAGAACAACTAGAAAATAAATGAAAACTTATTTGGAACCCAATTTTGCCTACGAAACTCCTTGAAGAGGAAAAATTGTATTGTGGTTGTTGCTCTGATATAACTACATAAGCTCTTAAAATTGTTTTTTCGCGAACAATTTTTATGCTATTTAACTTGCTGAAAAAAATGTGATATACTTTAGTTTTTTAAAAAATGTACTTTACTCTAAATATTCAAACCATCAAGTATCAAAAAATGGAAAACTAAAAACAAAGTCGATTATAATCTTTCTAATATTATAAATGTTAATATTTGTATGTTTGAATGTTTGGATGCTTGTTCCGCAATCACGACTCAACAACTTAACGGATTCGTATGAAACTTGGATTAGAAAATAGACTACCTTTTATTCCAGAAAAGTACACAGTTCTTGTGGAAGAGGTTAAGAAATAAAATGATGTATGGCTGGAGGTTTGTTTGTTATGGTTCCAATCCTCAAGGACTATATGAAATGTTTTGAAGATTGGTTGAAAGAAGAGTTACAGATTATCTATATTAGTAAACAGAAGGCTATTTTTAATCCGAAAGAAATCATGATTTTATCTGAATTCCATGCAGGTGAAGTATAAATAAGAAGAAAGTTAAAATAAATCAACAAACCATTTTCAAAAACCTAATAAATTGAAAAAAAAACATTAAAAAATTAAAAACAGTTTTCATTAATAGAAACAAAATTAATTGCACGACTGGATCGCCCATACTTGCTCATATGTGCGGTCACATCCTCGAATGAAATTTAAAAAAAATAGTAACAGAAAAATAACACTATCTGAACTTAAAAAATGTGTTAAAACCACAACACAACGGTTTTTAGTTAATATGGAGTACGCCATCACACCTCTTGTATATTTTATGAAAAAAGTATTTCAAAAATTTGTAGAACGGATTTTGATAAAATCCTGTTTTTTTTTAATTTTGGTATCGTTTTTTAGAGTTTATTAATATATATGTCATTATGAAATTTCAAACAATTTTTTTTATTAGTTTTAAAAATATTAATTTTTCAAAAAAAAAAAAAAAAACATTTTAAAAATTTATTTTAATTAGAAAAAAGCTATTAAATTTTTTTATATGCAGAATTAATTTGGCTATCTAGATCTTCTCAAATACAAAATTTAAAAGAAATCCAAGCCGTTACCGAGATAGTCAAGAAAAATTTAAAACCGTTATATGAAAGATACGGTTAACAGACTTTCCCGTAAATTTGGTTCTGATCAAATGATAGCAAATACAAACAAAACGGCTTAAGCGATCGTCTTCAAATTTGGTGTGTGTATGATTCTTTTGGCATTTGGCAGAGGGGAAATTGAAATTTTATTTTAAGGCCTAAAAATAACGGTACCTGCCATATTTTTTGTTAGTGTTGACTATCATATGCTCAGAACCACATATACGGGAAAAGTCTGTAAACATGACTTTTCATATAACGGTTTTTTTGATTTTTGGCTTTCTCGGTAACGGCTCTATGGATTTCTGTCAAATTTTATATTTGAAAAGATTTAGACAGCAAAATTAATTCAGCATATCAAAATTTTGAATAACTTTTTTTTTGTAACAAAAATTAATTTTTGAATTTTTTTTTTGAAAATTCAATATGTATTTTTAAAACTAATCAAAACATATTATTTTAAATTCTATGGTTACATGTATATTAACAAACTGTAAGAAACTGCATTCCAAAATTTCAAAAAAAAAATTTTCAAAAAACTAAAAATAAAAAACAGGATTTTATCAAAACCGGTCCTACAATTTTCGAAATACTTTTTTCATAAATTCTTCGCCATTTAAGACGTGTGATGGCGTACTTCATTTTTACTAAAAACCGTTAAGTACTGTGGTTTTGATACTTTTTATAAGTTCAAACTGTGTTATTTTCAACGTAAATGTTACTTATTTCTATCAAAGATCATGCTTTTCAATGTAGTTAGGCACATAAGAGCAAGTACGTGCGACCCTGTCGTGCCCATTTTTTATATATTAAGATAAAATTATTCCTGAACAACGTTTGAAAATTTATTACCAAAATAATGGTTCGGTTCGCGCAACGCAACACCATGGTAAATGGGCCAAAAACGAGATGGCCACCGATCCGATTTTCACAAGAAAATTTTATTCAGCGATGGAGCTCACTTTTGGTTGAATGAATACGTTAATAAACAAAATTGTCGTATTTGGAGTGATCATAATCCACAAGCCATTGTTGGGACGCCGTTAAATCCTCAAAAAGTCATTGTTTGGTGTGCTTTATGGGCAGAGGGAATCATTGGTCCATATTTCTTCAAAAATGTAGCCGGCCATAATGTTACAGTCAATGGGGAATGCTATTGAGTCGTGATTAATGACTTTTTCATGCCTGAATTGGAGGATGTTGATGTTGACAACCTTTGGTTCCAACAAGACGCGAAATAAAATTTTGGTGAGCGCATTATCTCGCGTCGAGCTACTTGTCACAAATCATTCATCAATCAATTATCATAAAATATAATAGCGATTCCTTATCTTTATAATAAAGCTATATTATTGGCCATAACATCAAACTATATGCGTTTTATTTCTTCTTAAAAACTACATGTCTTAAAAAAAAACACCATCATCATCATCACTGATTTTTCCAAGATATATCAGTGTGAAAAAGGCAACATACATAATTTTTTTCAAACAAAGTCTGAGTTAATTATATGAATATGTAATTGACTTATATAAGACAACTTTGGTACTGTCAGAAAGACATTTTTGTAATCTTTACCAATATGATTTTTCAACTCCCTATATGTCGGAGGATATTAGCTGTAGGTAATGGGGATAAAACACGATTTTTTATTTTTGCTACTCCAATTTCAACTCAAATATCTCTAAATCCCATGAACCGATTTTAATAATATTTGGTAGATATATTCAGCTATCTCATTAGTGTACGCACTTGGCCCAAAAATGGTCTTTTTTTGTTTTTTGTTTTTTAACTGTGTGCCTGTGAGGCACAATGCCTTTTAGAATGCAACCAGATGTTGCACGACACTAGTTAATAGAATTTGAGAGATAGGAAGATTTTTTTCGGCGCAGTAGATCGAGAATAAAGTGACTATTTTCTAACTTAAAACCCACGGACGGCTCTAGCTGAGAGTCGAACTAAGGATCTCCCGCTTAGCAAATAAACATCTTATCTACTCCACCACTGCCGCAGCAATGGTGCAATGTTTGTAAGGGAGCTTAATGTCAATCTTTTGAAATATCAAGCTGAAGAAACCTGTTTTGCCGATCATTAAGAAGTTTCCGTTTCTCAAAGTATTCCTTGATCCGAAAGTTTATTGTTGTTTCCATGGTCTTGGAAAGATGGGACGATAGAGCAATTCACCGGTTCTAATAAGGGATGAGGATACGTATTATTAGAACACCTCTTCAGAATTTTGTTTTATTTTTTTTATCGGAAACCCTTGCAAATATACGAATGTTGAAAAAGATTTGTCAAATGTAATATTTTAAACTCTTAAATGCTGGAGGCAAACTTTAGTGTAAATAAATCTACACATAAATAAAAAATAATTTGTTTACAAGATGCATATGAAAGTATATTTTTTAAGAAGTAAGTAAGGCTATTTCGATTTCTAGGTGGCGCCACGCCGCTTTCGTTTTTTCGATGATGTATACTATACCTGAGCAACGCCGGGTGGGTAAGCTAGTAATAAATAAATCTAGCTCCTTTGAGCTTCTCCCAGCAGTTTGTCTCTATTGGTTTGGCCTCATAACTTCGGAAATTAATATCTTTTGTTATTTCTTTGATGGTGTCAAGTGTCAACTACTCATGTTTTTAATATAATAAATTACACATACATACTTATATCATATTTTTATTGATATCTGCAAAATTGCCGATACTATTACTTGTCTTTAAACAAATTTAACTTTAAACTGAAGTAAAATAGGAGATATTGCATGAAATCAGTTGAATCTGCACTTGGTTTTGAAAATTAAAAATACATAGTAGATAGATAAAGCAAATCTATTCGATTAGTTGGATTGATTGATTTAGCAAAAAAAAACAATAATTGAGCAAAAACAAGAAAAACAATTAACAATATCATTTATCAACACTTTAGTTGACTTCTAATTAAAAGATTTACCAAATAATAAATTATCATGTTATGAACACTTTTAAACATAATCATCTTATATTAATTATTTCGCTTAGTTAAGCTCGCTTAACTATTTCTTTAATTGTATTTATAAGTCCAGTAGTAAAGAAGACTTCTGGATGGAAGGTGTTAACTAAGCATTTTTAATTTAATTACAGTCACTAATCAAAAGAGATCATACATGAGTAACAATAAATGAGTTCAACACAACATTCTAGCAGATACACGGAAGTAAGTCCTTTTGAAATGGAGCGCGGACGCAGGGGTAGGGAGGAACCAGTGAAGAAATCTAGAGTATATTTGACTACAGTATGCGGTATGATTGTTAAGAATTTGATTATTATATATATATTAAAATACATTTTTATTACAGCTAATCTCTCCAGTTTTGCTATCGGCACATGTCTCGGATGGACATCACCTATCTTACCAAAACTGATAGAAAACACTTCGGATAGTCCTTTGAGTTCTCAAATCGATTCAACTCAGGAAGCATGGATCTCATCATTAATTGCCTTAGGGGCATTAAGTAGTAAGTTAAAAAAAATATTTCAGATGATAGTTCTAGTATAGTTGGAACTAAGTTCTCATTTCTCTTTAAAAATTAACCATAAACTAAGATTGTTCTCATTACTTCCTATAAGTTGTACATTAACTTCTCTTCTCCTAACACAGCCCCGTTTATTGCTGGACCCCTAGCGGATTGGATCGGAAGGAAATGGACAATGCTCTCGAGTTCTATATTCTTTATCCTTGCATACATCCTACTGATGTTCGGAAGCAATGTCTGGTTGATATACGTAGCCCGTTTAATCCAGGTAATTTGCTCAGAATTCAAATTATCCTTCAACCAAAATAAGGAAAAACTAATTATTTAAAGGGCTTCGGCGTTGGCTTTGTCATGACCGTCCAACCAATGTATGTGGGTGAAATCGCTACGGACGATTGTAGAGGAGCATTGGGATCCTTCATGCAGCTATTTATTGTCTGTAAGTTCAATCATCCTACGCAAATTCATCTCAAGACATTACAATCAATTCCAATTTACAGCTGGAATACTTTACGTCTACGCCATTGGTCCTTACGTATCGTATATAGCTCTGCAATGGTGCTGCATTGTCATTCCAATTATTTTTGCTGTGATATTCTTCTTCCTGCCAGAAAGTCCATATTACTATGCTGGGAAGGGTCGTAAGATCGAAGCCATTAATTCCTTGAAATTCCTTCGTGGCCAAAGCACTGAGGGTGTACAGGATGAAATGTCCACCATTCAGGCAACAGTTGAAGACACAATGGCTAACAAGGGAACAATCGTTGATGTCTTCAAGAACAAGGGTAACAGGAAAGCTCTGTTCATCTGTGCTGGCTTGATAACATTCCAGCAGCTGTCGGGTATCAATGTCGTACTCTTCAACAGTCAGACAATTTTCAACAAAGCCAACACCGGAATTGATCCGGCCATTGCAACCATTATCATTGGATCTGTTCAAGTGGCTTCTAGTGGCTTGACACCGATCATTGCCGATCGATTGGGCAGGAAAATCATTCTTTTGGTCTCAGCGGCATTCATGTGTATTGGATTGGCTGCTTTGGGAACATTCTTCTATGTTCAAGATTCTGGAGATGCATCGGGAATTCTCTGGCTACCGGTACCAGCTCTCATTCTGTTTGTTATTGTTTACTGCGTTGGTTTTGGACCATTGCCATGGGCAGTTTTGGGTGAGATGTTCCCAGGAAATGTCAAGTCAATCGCCTCTTCTATTGTGGCATCAACATGTTGGGTATTCGGATTCGTCATCACCCGATGGTATCCCGCTCTGGATGCATTGGGAGCCTATTATGCCTTCTTTTTATTCACTATTTTCTGTGGAGTGGCATTCTTCTTTGTGCTCTTCATTGTGATGGAAACAAAGGGAATGAGTTTGCAGCAAATTCAAAACAGGCTAAACGGAAGAAGATAGTTTATTTAGATAGTTTTTTTTAGACTATAAGGTGCAATGTTTTTTTTATCTTTGATCTTGCAAAGGCAGATGAATTGTCGAAGACTTGTTTTATGTTGAATGCTACAGTTGTATGTATTGCGAAAATGTGTTAAATAAATATTAATGTGATTGTAAATAGTCGTTGTTGGTCTTTTAAATATCATTATTTAAAAAAAAATCTAATGTTATTTGTAAGCAAGTAAAGGGTTTTTTCGACTATTTGTTTGTCATTTAATCTAAGAGAGCGATATAAGTGCAAAGAGGTAGACAGACAGACATTTTCTAATAGAAATGTTATATTTGATTGTTATTTCGGCTCATTCTCATATTAATATTCTCCCCTGGATACCGCCATGCTGAATCCCAGACGGTCGTCTGCTATTGTCGACGAGGTCTGGCCAATCAACATTTGATGAGCGTCTGGGATTCACCATGGCGGTATCCAGGGGAGAGAAAAAGTAGGGTGCATTAGTTATAGGGCTTAGCATAGGAAGTAGATTAAGTATTATGTTTTATTATTTCTATTCTGGTGATGGGATTTATTTTTTATTTTATTAGTTTTATTTTATTGTAGGATTTAGTAAGGTTAGTTTATAGTTTTAAATGAACTATACTTGTGGTTTCCCTTGGATGGCGTTAAGATGCCTGTGTTTGTGTTACCATTTCCTTACTCTTTTAGAGTAGATTTTTCATTATCCTCATCCTTCCTTCTCCTATCCTTATTTTATTTGCGATTATAGGTATTATAATGCAAGTTATGCATTCGTACAAATTAAACATTTTAAGATAACAATCAAACATGACATTACGGTGATAGAGAAACATATTTGAGTTACTGGCAAAATTCTGTCCGTCTGTCTATCTGTACGGATGTATTTTGGAAGGCAGTCTAAACGGTTGGGCCAATGGTTTTAAAATTTTGAACTTAAGTAAAATTATTTTGACATTCTACAGAGGAGTTTTTTTCAATTTTTTTTAGCTCAAAAAATAACGGTACCTGTCATATAACCGTTATGTAAAAGCTTATTTTTCTCCAAAACAGCTTTAAGAATTTTTATAAAAACAAATTTAATATCCCATAGGACCGCTTTCTCTCTTCGACTTTCTCGAAAACTGGTGATCTGATAACAATCAAAATTGATATTCAAGAAGATGTAGGTAGCCTTAATAATTTTGCATTAATTTTTTTTCGAATTTTTTTTTGTATTTTTAAATTAAAACAAAATTTTTTTTTTGAAAAATCTATATTTTGAAAACGGGTAAGTGAATTTTTTTTAAATTTTGTTTTAAATGTACGTTATTTTTGTGCTTAAGTTTGTGTTCTTGAATTATTTTTACTAATTTTTTTAAAGAAAGTTGTTAAAAAACACCGTTTTATTTAAAAACGGCTCCTACAATTTTGAAAAAAAAATTCACACTTTTTTACATTTCCTAAAGAAATAAAATGGCGTTTAAATTATTTCACCGAATACAATTTAACGTTCTTTATTCAAACTATCAAAAGTCTTAAAAATCGAATAAATGCTTTGATGTTCACTTTAATTTTCTTAAATTTTATTCTCCAATGTGACCGCACATATGAGCAAGTACGTGCGATCGGAGGGAACAGTGGAAGCGGTTAAAACCACCTGCAATCCGTCGAGCGTAGCCGTGCAACGACAAGCGTGCCGCCGAAGTTACCCCGTGGAAACCTGCTTCATAACACTATCATAGCATAGTTTCAGGCTTATATTTTTTTTCTTCGTCTTTCCGATTTTCCCCTGTAGGGTTGGCATTGTAGGATCGGAAACTTACTTCTTTGAGCCTAATAGCCTGTTTAAATTCAGAGTTAAACCAAGATTTTCTTTGGGTTTAATGATTTTTACTCTGTTAGGAATAAAAGCACTCATCAGTAGAAAAATCACATTTGTGACCATTTCAGCACTAGCATCAATGTCACTATCGAGGAAACATATATACTGAATAGAAAAAGTTACGGACAAAATTATTCAGGCCGTCCCATATGGCTTTCTGGTATTACCAAACGGTCCTGGTGGGAAGTTTTTCTTTAACTGGATTAGTGGAGGACGAGAAATTTGCTGAAATGACATAATGGTCTGAAGTGCCTATTGGAGAAGTTACACTAATGGTACATTTATCAGTATGAGAAGTAAGTGATAAGTCGGTGGCATGCCCAGCAATATCCAGTATTCGCGCTGGCACATCGATCAGCTGGGTAAAGTGATGTAAATCGGCAAAGATTTCCACATATCTTTCTTCGGTTGATGTCTGACCAGAATAGCGGAGCCGAATGGAATTATGTACATTTAAATTGCCCGCAATAACGATTTCAGTGCGAGGACAAAGAGAAACAATTTTCGAGATGGAATCAGACAGCGCATGAAACTCGTTACAAGTCGAATAACTGTCGAGATTTGGACTCCTGTAAATAAAACAATAATGAATGACATGCTTGGGACAGTGAATTTGAACCACAAGAAGTTAAAGTCTGTGTTGGAACATCTGGCAAGCAATATCATTCCTAAGCCCTAACATAAACGACGAGACCATGATTGAAAAAAAAAAGTGGCACCAAGCTATACCCATGTAGATAAATCAGTATTTACTCCAACCTGAATTTCACTTATTGTCAGAACTGCTGGCCTGTATTGAACAGTGTGGACATAAATATGAAAGAAATTTTTACTTAACCACGAACGAAAACAAATAAGAGAACCAACAAAAAATATGTTCACAAACATGTACAAGGTATCAAGTATTTTAAGAAATTAAATCTCAAAATTAACAAATTTAATAATAGTTATAAGGAATTAAAAACGTATTAAATATAATAGAATAACATTTTTTTTTAAACTGAAATAGCATAGACATTTTTGGAGTTATGAAATAATAAATGATCCTCACTTCTTTGATTGTAATTGTAACGATGAACTAATTACACAAAAACGCTGTTTGTTATCATTCCTTTTCCTAACAGATTACAGTTTTAATTTTTTTGTCAACGATGCATAAATTAACTTGATAAAAAAACGAAACACATTTTTTTTATCAAATGGTCTGTAGAATTAAAATATCGCTTTTTTGTTCTTGAATTTAAGGAAACACACTTTTAGCTTTTTTTGAGACTTGAAATGCCCACGATCTGGCATCACTGATTCAATCCCACACGAGCAGATTTCTGCCGGCAGGAAAATCGTATACATGAACTGATTTTGATTGAGGTAGTAACTCTTCAACTGACGAAGATCAAATGAAACAGAAAAAAAAATACAACAAAATTCAGACTTAGAATAAACAACATTGTGAATGTATTTGTTGTCTGCTTTGTTCTGCCGTTGAAATCGGGCAAAAAATGTGCTGCCTTTTCTTTCCAACGACTTCAGCCCTCTTGCCAATAAAACCGGCAGATATGTGCTTTGGTCGTGTGTGATGGGCCATTTATTTTATGTTTTATAATGCATATTTTTTCTCGGATATGCTTTTTGTTATCTATGATTTTCGTTTACCGCCGTTGTTATCCAAAACTTTTTGAAGTCGGCGTGGCTTTTGGTATGTTTCTTGGGGTATAGAATTCCATTTTCTCTGAACAGGCTTGAATTGGCCTCCTAATTTCCGCGTAAGCTCATTCCACAAGTTCTCAATCGGGTTGAGATCTGGAATTGAATTGGCCATGAAACAATTGAAATTTCTGATTTCCATATTGATTTGTGCGCCTATAGTCCTTGACGAAGCAAAAGGGTTCGATTTAGCTAAAAGGAGGACATGGTGATCAGTGGTAACTGATATGCTTTTTTCGGCTTTCCCCGATTTTCGCGCACTAATCTGGCCTTGAGAGCATTTGTAACAAAACTTTGGGATCTTTCCAGGGCTGCTATAAATTTGTAAGTCTTACCTTCATTTCTTAACTGTAAAACTAACCGTCTTTAAGAAAAAGATAGCGAAAATTCTATTTAAAATAAAACTTTTTCCAAAGTCCTAAACGCGCGTCGCGATTATCTATTAAATAAATGTTGTTTCACAATTTAAATAAATTTTAAAATTGAAAAGTCTTAATAAAGAAAACATTTAATTTTATTTTAAATAAAATTTTCGCTATCTTCTTCTTAAATCTCGACAACATGGAGGCAGAAACAAAAACTTTCATTAACCGTTTTTCTTCCGGCGAGCAGTGGACCTTGCTACCCATATTAAGACTCTGATAAACAAAAAACTATTATTTATGGATAGTAAAATAATTAAAAACAGGTTACCTTAAAATTTAGTACCTTTTTGAAATAGCAAAGAAATAAACTGTGAATTCATTTGGAGAACACCTATTTTAATGACCAACTTCTAAAAAACACCAAATCTTAATGCAACAAAGAAAACTCATCATAACACAAACAAATTGCAGTAAGCTCAATGCCAATGTCAGAGAATAACCGTTTTTTTCTGAAAACAAGAACTTCTTGTAAGACTTGCGATCAAAAAACTGTTATTTAGCATCAAAGACAACAATGCAGTGGTGTGAAAGAACTTAATCACACCTATTTTTTTTGACCAGCTTTGTATGTACATTTTTTTCTGAGTGCGAATCGCAAGTCGATCGACATTGGCATTTGATACTATCGGCCAATCTATTGGAATTTATGGTCTGCTCTTGTGAAGGTTATCTAGCTATCTTACTAATCTGACACAGTGTTTATGATGTGAAAATAAGACTTCTAAAAAAATAGAAATTGTTTCTGGGATACCACAAGGGAGCCACTTAGGTCCATTCCTTTTAAAGATTTTTGTAAATGAAGTTTAATTCCTATTTTGAAGTGCTTCTTTCTTAATTTATGTAGATAATATTGAACTATTATGACTTGCTGGTCTAAGACCGCACTGATATGAACCTATCAGGTTGCTTAGTGCTGACGAATGGCCTAAGGGGCTCACACACTACAGCTGAAAATATTTTGAAGCCGATGTTGAGGAGATTGATATCTCTATAGATGGTGCAGATCGGAAGGTCTCTTTTTGTAAGGATCGGACAAACATTGCTGAGATTCCATTCATCGGGGATCGGGGATGCTTTATCTGACAATATCTTGTTTATGATTTGCTGCATCTTCTGCAGACTTGAAGAGTTCGTTAGTTAACAAATACTAAGTTTGGTTAACCAATTAACTTTGAGAGAGTTATCTACTTCACTTATACAAAATTAATTTCATCAAAGAAAACGCAAGAAAACAAATTAACAAGGTAAGTAATATTTGTATCTATAGTTTTGAAGAGTATTGAATTGAATGCATAATAATATCAATGAGTTCAAGCACTCAATGCCTCGATAAGATCTATCTGTATAACAGAGTTTTATAACAATTTTTCAAATCAACTATTCAGTCTGCTTTTATAACTTTGTTATTGAAAGTGCATTTTTAAATCAATCAGAAGTTGGATCAAAAACACATCTGGGAAAATGCACTGTTGCAGGTATTAAAACAGTTTCTTTTGCCAATACGTTCCATCCAAAACGACGTTTTCAATCCAATGGAACCCTTACAAAAATTTCGCGTCATTCTGATTGCAATTTGTGGTAAGCTAGACGTATTTCTTGTTTATTGTTTAATTCGTAGTATTATTAAGCAAACCTTGCAAATCTGGCATTTGGGACATGCTTAGGGTGGTCGTCACCAGTAATTCCAAAACTCCGAACCCACACAGAAGATAGTCCTCTGGACTTTGAAATAAGCAAAGAAGAGGAAGGTTGGATAACCTCTATCATAACTTTAGGATCGTTATGTTGTAAGTTGAATAAAGTATATCAGCAGGCATAAATGAACTCTATAACTACAAGGTCTTTTATTCCTCGCTTAGCTTGCCTTATTGGTGGACCTTTAGGTGGTTTTATCGGACGCAAATGGAGCCTTCTCTGCAGTTCATTATTCTTCACTGCGTCATTCGTTCTTATGATGATTGCAAACAAAGTCTGGATAATCTATATGGGCCGTTTGTTTCAAGTACTGTGGGTTTTCAAAATTTTCTGAGTTAGTTCACAATTTTATTTTAGGGAGTTGGCGCTAGACTGGTTGTCACCACTCTGCCTCTGTATGTTGGTGAAATTGCCACAGATGATCTTCGAGGGGGTCTGGGTTCCCTCATGGCACTTCATTTAGTTGGTATGCATGTGTCACGGCCTTTTTTTATTCAACATGACTAATTTATTAAGATTTTCGAAAACAAGGAGGAATTCTGTACGTCTATTCCATCGGCCCCTACGTAAGCTTTATGGCGCTGCAAGGCTTCTGCATAGCAATTCCCATATTATTTCTTGCCACATTTACCTTCATGCCAGACAGTCCGTATTTCTACGCCACAAAACGCCTTACACCTTAGGGCATAAAGTCACTAAAATTCCTGCGTGGATATAGTACAACCCAAGCTGGACATGAGATGGCCAACATTCAGTCAGAGGTCGATGAAGCTATGTCCAAGAAGGTTAAGATGCTGGATGTATTTGCCAATAAAGGCTACAGGAAAGCCCTTTTTATTTGCTGCGGTTTATTATCACTGCAACAACTGACCGGTACCTCAGTTGTCACATTCAATAGTCAATCAATATTCAGCAGTGCCAGATCAACCCTGGATCCGGCTATAGCAACCATTATCCTAGGTCTGGTGCAATTATTATCGAATTTTTCAACTCCATTTGTGGTCGAACGAATTGGTCGCAAGATAGTTCTTATCATATCGGCGTTGGGGATGTGCGTGACATTGATTGCGTTGGGTGGATTTTTTTACATTCAAGCTTTTGGCGATCCATCTGGTATTCGATGGCTGCCAGTTCCTGCATTGTTGCTGTTCAATGTCCTTTACTCTTTCGGATTTGGGCCTCTTCCATGGGCTGTGCTTGGTGAAATGCTTCCTGTCAATATCAAACCAATTGCAACGTCCATAGCATGTGCAACTGCTTTTGTGTCGGGTTTTGTTGTCACCAGATGGTTTCCGGAACTTAACGCTTTGGGTTCGTATAATGCTTTCTGGATATTCGGATCATTGTGTGTGGTGGCATTATTTTTTGTAATTTTTGTGATGTTCGAGACCAAAGGATTGAGTTTGCAGAAAATTCAGGAGAAACTAAATGCCTAATTTATAAAAAAAAATTTAATGTCCGATGTGTCTCTCTCTCTCTCTATTTAATTTTTAGGCTAAGACTTGGTAAAAATTAAAATACTCGTAAAATTAAACCCTGTGTTTGAATGTAGGGAAACCTGTAACATAATCTTTTTAATGTTCCATAACTCTTAGAGTTATTTACTGAATGTGTAAGCAAAACGTTTTAATTTTAATGTTAATTTTAATTTTAATGTTGATGTTAATTTTAATTTTAATTTTAATTAAATTTTAATTTTAATTAAATTTTAATTTTAATTTTAATTTTATTTTTATTTTTATTTGTATTATAATTTAATTTAAATTTTTAGTTTTATTTTAATTTTAATTTAAATTTTTATTTTTATTTGAATTTGAATTTTATTTTATTTTTATTTTTATTTTAATTTTAATTCTAATTTTAATTTAAATTTAAATTTTTAAATTTTATTTTTATTTTTATTTGTATTATAATTTAATTTAAATTTTTAGTTTTATTTTAATTTTAATTTTTATTTTTATTTGAATTTGAATTTTAATTTTATTTTTATTTTTATTTTTATTTTAATTCTAATTTTAATTTAAATTTAAATTTAAATTTAAATTTTAATTTTAATTTTATTTTTATTTTAATTTAATTTTAATTTTTAGTTTTATTTAAATTTGAATTTTTCTTTTAATTTTAATTTTTATTTTAATTTTAGTTTTAATTTTAATTTTAATTTTTATTTAAATTTAAATTCTAACTTTAACTACTAAATTCTGTATTTTAAAGTGGGAAAGAAAAACAGAGTATTTCATGTGGTTCAGCCACATTCTCAGCGGTGAATAATATATTTCATCTAATTAGCCCCAATCTCTGTACATAAGTGGCTTTATTATTATGTTCTGGATCAATAATTTTTGATAAGTTTCTGATAACAAACATGTGTCGCTATCTTCTTATAGTTATGATTTAGTTAGATTGATAAAGTTTTTCCCCTTAAGAAGTGCTTAGTTAGTTTTTTTTTTTATATATTTTTATTTGATGATAATAGCACCCATGGAAGACAGACACAGCCAGAGATTACTGCTAACATGTATCCAAGCCTGATAAGGGATCAATCAATACGAATTTATAATTAAACGTTCATTAGCTTAAGACTGCAGTTCTACTTCGTTTGTTTAAAGCTTCGATCTAATACTAGCAATAAATGATTTTTTCGGACATATTTCCATACGGTGTTATAATTTTGTAGATTTGCTTGTGTTTTATCTTGATTTTTAGGCAAATGCAAATAATTTACGATCTGATAAAATGTTTTTTTTTTTTTTTTGATTTTAATAACACACTGAAAGGCGATTTGTTTTTCAGTTTGAATTAATGCTAACGCAAAATAGGTTTTCGTACGGTAATCCCATAAGAGAAACTTCAAAAAGTAAAAAAAAATCTGCGTTCTAGATACTTTCCTAACTCGATTGCTTGAAAGTTATTGTTTCATAAAATATACACAAATCTGGATTTAGAATGGAAACAGACTTGGATACTGTTAAGAAGTATCGACTTTTCTTGATTGCAGCCTGCGGTAAGAAGCCAAATATGAAAATTCTTTTTTTCCGGCGAAATATTTTGGATTCTTGGTTTTTACAGCGAATCTGGGAAGTTTTTCTGTTGGGGTCTATGTAGGGTGGACGTCACCTGTTGTACCAAAATTACGCGATCAAAGTGAAGACAGTCCATTGGAAGTTGGCATTACCCCAGTTCAGGAAGGTGGGATTGGGGCTTTGTCTGCAGTTGGAGCTTTTTTGGGTAAGTTTGATTATGGATTTTTGTTCCGTGCTCTTAGAGGCAAGTATTGGAATCGTGAAAATAGTGTTAATTGTCTTCATTATGGAAAATTTTAAGTGTCTTTCTGTATGATTATGGGTATGCATTTTCTTGTTTATTAAGTTACACACAAGGGTTCAATAGAAACAATTTTCGTCTGGAAGTGTTTGGAAAATAAAGCATTACTTTTAATATGCAAAGAAAATCGGAATAAATGAAAAGTTAAAGCGTTTAAATATGGTAGTGGCATCTAGCATTGATGATATTTTGTGCCGGATGGATATGATGAATAGTAAGGGTTCAATTCCCCGTTAGAGTCACCTCGTCTGTTAATGTTTTTTTGACGTGTAACTGCTTTAGAATCGTGATTTGAAGCTCGATAAAACTAAAATGCTTCAAGGGTAGGTACTAAGGTACCTATAAGTACATTTAACAATAATTTAGATACTTTTTTGAAATTAATTGAATAAAGGTTATTAAGTTTTAAGGTAATTGTAATTCATTATAGTACAAACACTTTAAGATAAATCTTATAAATGTAGTGAGAGTTTATAAATAGAAAATAAAATTTTAAATTCAAGTCGAAGTAAAAAAACAAAATTTATACATTAATTCATTCATTGAAATTCAGAATTTAATAGACAAAAAATTATAATAAAATAAAAAATAGAAAAATTGAAATAAATAGTAAAAATAATAAATAAAAAAGAGAAAAAAAGAAAGAAGAAGGGCTTGTACAAGGAAGTTAGTTGTTTCGGTTGGATTGGGGATCGAGGAATGATTAAAGGCCACTTTTAATTTATTTTTGCTGACAGAGTCACAATTATAATAGGTTTCACATCCGTAGGTAGGTGTTGGTATAACCAGAGTTTTTGCTAGCACCATCCTTGTTTTAAAAGGCGTACAATTTTGAGCAGTCCACAGTGTCCTTAGTGTACCATAGGTTTTCCCTATTATTAAATTTATATGGTCGTTCCACTTTAGGTTCCTATTGAAGATGACACCTAGATTTTTTAACGGTATTGACAAATTGTAATGCTGTTCTATTAAGAATAGATAGATTCAGTGACAAACCGTTATTTGCTGCCCATTTGGAGATCCGTTCAAAGTCTTGATTGATAGTGAAGATACAGTTTCAATTAGGTCACGAGGGCAGCTTCTATAAATTTGTATGTCATCTGCATGAAAATGTTTTGATGTCTCAGGAATCACCGATTCAATTTCGTTAATATACAATGAAAATAACAGAGGCGCTAAAATAGAACCTTGAGGGACACCTCAGCTCAACCGAGCAATATAAATCAAAATTTTGGGGAAACATTAAACAAAGAAATTTATATGAAATCAAAAAAAAAAAGACTATTCATAACGTTTCGCTGTTTTCTATTTTATGAATTTTTCATTTTAAAAACTTTTCGAAAACACAATTTAAATTATTATTATATTTACTAGCCTATATTGGGTTAAATTAATGAGGAGGATCTTATCAATTTTGTGCCGCCTGCTCGATCTGTGTAAAGGAGTTTTGGACAGCTTGTGGGCTTCTGTCGATGATGTCGGTGTTGTCTGCGTAAGCCAATTCCTGCCTGAACTTTGGAACAATAATTCCTCTTGTTGACGTACCGGTTTCAGGGATTGCTTTCACCAACGCCAAGTTGAAGAAATGCAAGCCAGACCATTCCCTTGTCGGAGTCCATTAAAAATGTTGATTGGTCTGGACAACAAACCGGCAACTTTACCTTGACTTGTAATGTTGGCCTTGTTCAATCTACATAGTCGTGTCAATTTCCTTAGGATGCCGAATTCTCTCACGGCCTTATAAAGTTATACACTGGCTACGCTATCGTAGGCGGCTTTAAAGACTATAAAAAAATGGTATGTTGGAATGCTAAATTCCAGAATTTTTCCATCTGAAACCATCCAGCTGGCACCCGAAAGCTTTGAGCGTCCTAGTATACGCTACCTTTCAAATGTAAAAAAAGGTCTCCCACGTTGCCTTCTACATCCTTCTACATCTATACCATTCAAAGAACTGCAAAAGACTATCCCACTCTAGGTAGTGACCTGCTCAATTGTTATCGGTATGGGGGCATCCATTTTCCAAGAGCATGATACCGAGCATTTCAAGACAATTTCGTTCACACTTGACTCTTTTCTCCTTCAACCTAATGTCTCGAGTTTCTTAGTCAGGTGCTTCCCCGTAACTTTAAGAAATCCATCTCTATCCTTCCACTAATCTCACAACTTATGGCTCCAAACGAACCTACATATGACTTTTTAATCAAAATAATACTTTTCTTTTAAGGAGCGATTGTTGTTGGTTTCCTCGCTGCAAAATTTGGCCGGAAACGTACTCTCCTCTCCAGCTCTATATTCTTCATTGCTTCCTACATTTTGTTAATGACTGCTCGAACCATTTGGTTCATTTATGCAGCCCGAATCCTTCAAGTAAGTCAGTTAAAAGTAAAACAACTTATTGGCTTTATATTTATCAATTATTTCAGGGATTCGGTGCAGGTTTCGCAACTACTTTGACTCCAATGTATCTCGGAGAAATCGCCACAGATGACGTTCGAGGAGCGTTGGGGTCTTTCGTGCGTCTGTTTGTAAGTTGTAAGTTAAAGTTAAACAAACAACATTTACGATGATTGTATGAGAATTAATAATATTTTTTTTTCAGCTGGAATACTCTTTTCCTACAGCATTGGTCCGTTTGTGAGTTATATGGCACTACAATGGTTTTGTATTTCGATTCCCATACTATTCCTAGTCACGTTTTCCTTCATGCCAGAGAGCCCGTATTTCTTCGCAATGAAAAACCAGACAGCCGATGGAATAAAATCCATTAGACAGATACGTGGCCAGAGTGAAAAAACAGCTGAAATTTTAATGTCCCACATTCAAAAGGAAGTGGATGACTCAATGATGAATAGAGGCACCGTAGTCGACGTATTCCGGAACAAAGTCTACCGACGAGGACTGCTCATATGTTGTGGTCTTTTGGTTTTCCAACAACTTAGTGGCACCAAGGTCATAACTCTCAACAGTCAATCGATTTTTACCAGTGCCAATTCCAGCCTTGACCCTGCTATTGCAACCATTATCCTGGGCTTCTGTCAACTAATATCGAACTTTCTAACACCGTTTGTTGTTGAAAGAGCTGGACGAAAAATTGTTCTTTTGATCTCAGCTTGTGGCATGTGTTTGACACATTTATTGTTGGGTACTTTCTTTTATGTGCAAACATTTGGTGATGTCTCCAACTTTTTGTGGCTTCCTGTTCCGGTTTTGATATTGTTTAATATCTTTTTCGGATTTGGATTTGGTCCAGTTCCGTGGGCAGTATTGGGTGAAATGTTTCCTTCCAACATTAAGTCGAGTGCTTCATCAATAGCTTGTGCTGCCACTTGGGTGACGAGTTTTTTGGGGGTGTTTTGGTTCCCCCAATTGAATGCATTAGGTCCGTATTATGCGTTTTGGGGTTTTGGTGGAGTATGCGGATTGGCATTCGTATTTGTTCTGATTGTTGTGATAGAGACAAAAGGATTGAGCTTACAGAAAATTCAAGAGAAATTACATGCATAAAAAAACTCTTTAGTTTATTAAAAGTTTTTTCAAAGTATTGGGAAAGTAATGCATATTTACAGGGTTTTCTTGTCAATGTTAAAGCATTTATTTTTTTGTTTCATTTGTATATTAATTAACTTATAACTTTAATGAAAATAATAAAAAAAAAGTTAAATGTGATACAAAATTAAAGTAAGATGGAGATTTAAATTTAATATAAAATAACTCATATGTCACTTTCTAACGGTTTAAAAAACTCATTTTTATAGGCACTTCAAGAGCATAATTTAAAAGAGAATTTGTTTCTTTATTAATAATATTTCTATTTCCTTCTGCAATGACAAGCCTCCCGAGGTATGACGCAATCTAAATGTAGATGTCATTGTATTCGCCTTAAACAGGAGTTTTTTTGCTAACCTTTCTTGGTTTCAACTGAATGCAAAAGCACAGGACGAGCAACTCCCTTAGGAATTTTTCGATCATATCGATGTCGGCTCTTCCTATCATTGTCAAGCAAAATTCTCCAAGCGTTGGATTGTTTACCCATGAAAGGAAACGGGAGCTTCGTTTAGTCCATCGTGAGACAGGTAAGATGGCTGAATTTTCCCACCACTGCATCCACCATACACTTAACTCAAAATCTGGCTATAGATCATCATCCCAACTTTGTGTTTCACCTTTTCCTTGTAGTCCATTGAATAAGCATTTGATGAATAATTTGCCGAGGGTAGTGCTGTACATTTTTTTTAAATCTTACAGATTTTTTTTTTAACTATAACGCAGCGAAACTTATTTATGTTTTTTTTTAAATTTTGATTGCGATCAATAGTATAATTATTATGGATTACGTATAAAAATAAAACACCTCAAAATTTTAATTTTTTTTGACAACCGTACCGAAAAATGTGACCTGGAAATCAATTTTAACATTTTCCTAAATATTGCCCTAAAATCTAAACCAAGCGAGATGGATTTTTTTAATTACTTTTCCCAGTACATATATTACATCCTGTTTCCACCTTCGCCCGCTTGACCTTGACTTACGGGACACCCTGCATAATTAATTTGCAATAATTGGGTTACGGCTACCCTAATAATATTAAATAAACAGATCGCTGGCCCATAAGAAAACAAGTTAGGTTGTAAAATGAGAAACAGATGAACATTTGTTATCTACTAAATTCTGTATTTTAAAATGAAAAAAAAAAACTGAATATGGCAAGGTACTCCACATTCGTGTGGTTCAGCGAAAGAAAAAATCCCTGTTAATCTTAAGGGCATTCTCAGTCGTGAATATTCCGATAACATTTATTCATTTTAATATTGTTTTATCTAATTAGCTCCAATCTCCGGACATAAGTGGCATTATTATTATGTTCTGGATCAATCATTTTTGATAAGTTTTGATAACAAACATGTGTCGCTATCTTCTCGCAGTCATGATTTAATTAAATCTATTTCTTCAACTATATTACTTGATAAAGTTTTTCCCCTAAAGAAGTCCTTAGTTAATTTTTTTTTTTAATTGGATGATAATAGCACCCATAAAAGACAGACACTGACAGAGATTACTGCTAACATGTATCCAACCTTAATAAGGGATCAATCAATTTGAATTTATAATTAAATGTTCATTAGCTTAAGACTGCAGTTCCACTCCGTTTGTTTAAGCATCGATCTTGTACTAGGAATAAATGATTTTTTCGAAAATATTTCCATGCGGGACGGTGTTATAATTTTGTAGATTGTGCTTGTGTTTTATCTTGATTTTTAGGCCAATGCAAATAATTTACGATGTGATAAAATGTTTTTTTTTTGGTTTTAATAACAAACTGAAAGGCGATTTGTTTTTCAGTTCGAATTAATGCTAACGCAAAATAGGTTTTCGTACGGTAATCCCATAAGAGAAACTTCAAAAAGTAAAAAAAAAAATCTGCGTTCTAGATACTTTCCTAACTCGATTGCTTGAAAGATATTGTTTCATAAAATATACACAAATCTGGATTTAGAATGGAAACAGACTTGGATACTGTTAAGAAGTATCGACTTTTCTTGATTGCAGCCTGCGGTAAGAAGCCAAATATGACATTTTTTTACCTGTGAAATATGTTGTAGGCTTGGTGTTTACAGCGAATCTGGGAAGTTTTTCTGTTGGAGTCTATGTAGGGTGGACGTCGCCTGTTGTACCAAAGTTACGCGATCAAAGTGAAGACAGTCCGTTGGAAGTTGGCATTACCCCAGTTCAGGAAGGTTGGATCGGGGCTTTGCCTGCAGTTGGAGCTTTTTTGGGTAAGTTTGATTATGGATATGGAAGTATTGGAACCGTGAAAAAAGTGTTAATTGTCTTCATTATGGTAAATTTGAGGTATCTGTCTGCATGGGTATGCATTTTATTTATTAAGTTACGCACAATGGTTCAATAGAAACAATTTTCGTGTGGAAGTGTTTGGAGATATTAAGCATTACTTTTAATATGCATAAGAGAATCAGAATAAACGGAAAGTTAAAGAGTTCAAATGGTAGCGGCATCTAGCATTTATGTTTTTTGTTCTTTTGTTCCGGACTGCTATATCTATTTAGGGTTCAATTCCCCGTTGGAGTCTCCTTGATTTTTTCCATGACACTGCCTCGGAAAATGCTTTCCAGAGTATTCTTTGCCTCAAATGTGTGCATCTCATCTAAAAGTTCGAAATCTTCGGTAAATTTACAGATTCACATAGTAAATCAGGTAGAACATTGACGTAAATCCAACGTATGACGTGTACTGAAAAGCTAAATGTCCGGCTAATATCCATATAATATACATATTCATACTAGTAGAATATATATATATTATACGGATACTGGCCAAACATTTAGCTCTTCGTTATACATACTAAACACATCTTACAGACGTTAACGGCGACATCGTATTAATGTATATGAAGCATAAAAACGACGTCGCCATATACGTTAGTAAGACGTACATAGGTGAAAAATAAAAAGTACTTTTTTTTTGTTTTTTTTTTTTATTTTACATTTTCTTGTGGTTTCTGCATTCTGTAATCGATTTGTGATTTATTATTTTTTTTGAATATATATTATTTATATTTCTATTAAATAAAGGTACTTACCTCGTGTGGGAATCGAACCGGCGTCCTTTGGTACCAATAGTGTGGATCGCTAACCACTCGGCCAATCTCGTTTTAAAATTCGTCGCAATAAATCGATATCACTTTTATCTAATATATAAAATATTTGATGTCTAATATGTATACGTATATTATACGTTCATTGAATAACTTCAGATCTACGAATCGAAGTCGTAAGATAATTAACAAATATTATATGTATACTAGCTACGTACATAAATTCTATTGAGTATTTTTGTTCTGATATGATCTCTAAAATAGAACGATTATTATTCGGTAAAATATAAAAATGAAACGATTTCAACATAAGTTTCTTTAACGTTTATTCTTTTCGAAATAACGGTGAGCGCATGCGATAATAAAACTTGAAACGTTCATAACTCTTTTGAACTACAGGAAAAAAATAGTGCAGTTTTGACAACCTGCGTTCTATTGAAAAATAGTCTTCCAAGTATCATGTCATACATTTGGGGATGACATCTATGACTGAAATATGAATTGAAGGCTGTACACAATGACCGCCGATTAAATCAAAATCAAAACAAAAAACATTTGTTAATGCGAATCTAATATGAAATTGAACGCGTTTGAATTCAATTGGTACCTCTATAGGAATTATAGGAATGCGTGGCGAACATTTTTTTCGCCTCACAATTTTCTATTCAAAACAGTGCCTTTGATAATATTTTTCATCAATTTTTTAATAACCAATCGCGTTTCATTACAGTGCCGTGGTGGGTTTAAATTCCTTAGTAAAATAAATGAAGATCCAACTTTCAGTCGTAAAAGGTGCGGTGGAAAGCCTGGCAAATACAGTGAGTTCGAAAACTCTGTTAGATAATTTACAGCTTGATTGTTTTGGCCGATATGTATGACACCAACACGTCTGGTAACAACCTTTGTGTCTTAAAGCTTAAATTGTCTACGTCCACATTTTTTAGCTGCCAACATTGCTCTTTCTGCCAGCCAAGATAATTGTGTCCGTGCATCAGAGAATATGCAGTCAACGAGAGCAACTTACGAATCAGCAATTTTGCAGAAATCAATTGGCAATTTTATGCATCAAGTATTTTCTTAAGCAGCCCCTATTCCACTATCTAATAATTGTTTCGAGAATATGTCAGCGGATGGATCCTGTAAATTTTGAACGAAGCTGAAGTAAATGGCGTTGTTGCATTATTTGCCCTGTTTATATCAATTACGAACCGGCGCATTTGTCTCCGTGACTGATATGCACACATTGATTGTTCATATTTGTGGTTACATGTATCGGATTTTCCAATAGGGGACAACTTTGAATTTAATTTGTGAACGCACCCTTTCACTAATCATCGAACTGTCATTGTCAATTTATTCAGTAAACTCAACATTTTCATCATAGTAAAGTCCACGAGCGAGCAACGTCTGCAAATTATAAACATTTTCTACCGAAATTCGAAGTCGGTGACCGCAACTTTAAGACCGTTTAAGAGAATTGTTGAATTTTCATCGCAAAATCATCTTTAGTGACGAAGCTCATTTTTGGCTCAATGGGTTCGTCAAAAAGCAAAATATGCGTTATTAGTCGGGTGAAAATCCACATTTGCTTCGTGAATCACCAATTCATGCACAAAAAATAACTGTTTGATGCGGTTTGCATGACGGCAGCGTTATTGGGCCACATTTTTTCGTCGACGATAACAATCGTCACGTTACTGTGAATGGCTAGCATTATCACGCCATGATTACCGATTATTTTTCGCCCGAATCGGAAGATATGCACTTGGACGACATATGGTTTCAACAGGATGGTGCCAAAAGCCACACAGCGCAACCTTACAATTGATTTATTGAAGAGTAAGTTTGATAAGCGTGTTATCTCAAGAAATGGGTCAGTCGATTGGTCGTCTCGTTCGTGCGATTTAACGCCTCTAGAATATTTTCTTTGGGGCTACGTTAAATCATTGGTTTATGCCAACAAGCCGACGACGTGGGAAGAGCTCAGAGCCAACATTGAACGTTTTTGAAATATCTTAAATGGTTTTGCGTTTTATTAAAAAAAATGTCAAGTCATTCGAAAACCCTTTATTTTTTTATGCCAAATCTAAATAAAATACCAAGGAAAAAACAACCTTTTCTCATACCTACCAAATATACACATAAAATTTCATAAAAATTGGTCAAGCCGTTTCGGAGTATTTTTATATATTTCAGATGAGATGTTATATTCCACCGAGATATGTAGAAAAAACATGTAAAATTAACGTATATAAATACGTCATGTTGACAGCTATGCAGTTGTATTCATCTCTATCGTTTAGTACATGTTTCGTACATATATAATAAATTTATATAATTCCATGTCAAATGTTTACTGTATAATGTACGTTACTTATACATATATAAAATTCGACATTACGAGAAGTCTAAAAAAGTGATCGACAAAAAATGTCTGTCCATCTGTCTGTCTGTCTGTCTGTCAGTATGTATAACGAGCTGCAACCTAAATGGCTTAAGCGATTATCTTCAAATTTGGTGTAAGCCTAAAAATAACGGTACATGCCATATGACCGTTTAGGAAAAGCCTATTTTTTACTCGAGAACGGCCCCAACGATTTTGATAAAAAAAATTTTGAGAATTTGTTTGTTGGTATTGGCCATCATTTGATTAGAACCAAATTTACGGGAAAAGTCTATTAACGGTACCTTTCATAAAACGGTTTCTTTTAATTTTCGACTTTCTCGGTAACGGCTCTTTGGATTTCTGTCAAATTTTATACTTGAAAAGACCCAGGTAGACAAATAAGTTCTGTTTATCAAATTTTTGAATAACTTTTTTTTTTTAATTAAAATGAATTTTTTTAATTTTTTTTTTTTTTGAAAAATCAATATTTTTAAAGCTAATAGAAAAAATTATTTTAAATTTTATAATCACATGTATAATAAAAAAATCTAAAAAACTGCATACCAAAATTTCAAAAATAAAAATATTTTTCAAAAAAACTAAGAATAAAAAACTTTCATAAATTCTTTGTTATTTTAGATTTGTGATGGCGTACTTCATGTTTACTAAAAATCCGTTAAGTATCGTGGTTTTTAATACTTTTTATAAGTTTAAACTGTGTTATTATTTGCTTTCCAATATAATTAGGCACATAAGAGCAAGTACGTGCGACCCAGTCGTGCCCATTTTTTTTTGTAAGATTTTGAAGGCAGCATTACATTACAATCTTTTTTTCAAGTTCAAAATAAATATGAACCAATAAATATTTTTGTTGATACTTTTTCTTATCTTAGAATTCAGACGAATTAGTTAATCTTTACAAGTTCTTTGATTTGTTTTAAAAATATGTACATTGATTATTTTGTCTGGATGGCCGACATTCAATGTTCAAATTTCACTTTGCGAATTTCTTGCATCTGGGGATAATTTTTTTTCATATTATCGAAAAAACGTTGACTGACTTCAGGAGTCTTTTTGTTTGTAAGAATAGAGGCACAACTGGGTCGCACGTACTTACTCCTGTGTGCTAATCTTTTTAAAGTGCAGGCGTCTTTTAGGAAAAGATTTAGTTTTAATGATGGGGAAACATTAAACAAAGAAATTTATATGAAATCAAAAAACGACTATTCATAACGTTTTGCTTTTTTCTAATTTATAAATTTTTCATTTCATTTCGATCAGTTTTTTTCAAAAAAAAAGTTTTTTTTTTAATCTTTTCGAAAACATATTTTAAAATTGTTTTCTTAGGTCAATTTGAAGAAATCCATAGTTTATATTAGGAAAATAAATAAAAAAAATGTATCGATTCATTTCCAAAATATTCAAAAATCAAAAAAAAAATTAAAATTTTATTAAAAAATTATAAAAATAGTTTTCGAAAATGTTTATAAGCAGTATTATTTGAATTATAAGACCCTCAAATAGTTAAGGAGATAGTCTGATTTAAAAAAACCGGTCATATGGGTGGTACCGTTATAAGACTTTTTCCTTTTCATTCATTCAAACCAAAAGATAGATTATGCATAGAAAACATCACTCAGAAAGTTTTATCAAAATCGTAAAAGCGGTTTTGCAGAATAATTAGTTTTTCATTAAAAATCATATAACAGGTATCGTTAACTGTACAGTATAGTCGTGTCAATTTCCTTGGGATGCCGAATTCTCTCACGGGCTTATAAAGTTGTACACTGGCTATGCTATCGTCGGTGGCTTAAAAGATTATAAAAAGATGGTATTATGGAATGCTTAATTCCAGACTTTTTTTCATCAGCTGCCTAAGGATAAAGATCTGATCAATTGTTGATTTGCCTGGTATTAAACCACATTGATATTTGCCGATTATGGTTTTTGCGTGTGGGGCTATCAGTTCTTGCAGCATAAAGGCGAATATATCAGTTTTCGTATGCGTAGTGATAAAAGCGTTTCATCTTGAAGGAGTATCCGGCCTGTCCGCAGACACATTTTTAGATTCATCCGACGCTATAAAAAAAATAAATGAAAATAAAACAGACTTACACGGTGGTAATACCTTAACAAACTAAACCAACAATTCTGGAGAAGTGGCTCTTCGAATACCTCACAAAACTACAAAAACGACCCAAATTCACAAAAACATCACAAATGCCGCAGAAGGTTATTAAGTACTATAATACTAATATGACAGGATACATAGGATCGACACAAAAATTAAATCTGGTTGAGATTCTAGCTGGTTCTTTTTCGATGTGTCATAATCATCAACATTAAAGTCGCAAACAATATCTTCCATATATTTGGATTGCTGGCTGAAATCATCCAGCTTGCACCCCAAAACTTAGAGCGTCCTAGTCTGCGCTATCTTTCAAATCTAAGGAAGGTTTTTTTTTGCCACGTTGCCTTCTACTTCTACCATAAAAAAGAACTGTAAAAGAACCCAACCCACCCTACGTAGTGACCTGATCAATTGTTATCGGTATGGGAGCATCCGTTTTCCAAAAGACAATAGGTACTCTTACTTTTCAAATTATCTTCTCTTGGCTTTGAATCAAACTTCTTAAAATGGATCTTTCTGAACCGTAATACCAAAATGTTCATCTTTCCACTAATCTCACATCTTATGGCTCCAAACGAACCTACATATGACTTTTTAATCAAAATAATACTTTTCTTTTAAGGAGCGATTGTTGTTGGTTTCCTCGCTGCAAAATTTGGCCGGAAACGTACTCTCCTCTCCAGCTCTATATTCTTCATTGTTTCCTTCATTTTGTTAATGACTGCTCGAAGCATTTGGTTCATTTATGCAGCCCGTATACTTCAAGTAAGTCAGTTAAAAGTAAAACAACTTATTGGCTTTATATTTATCAATTATTTCAGGGATTCGGTGCAGGTTTCGCAACTACTTTGACTCCAATGTATCTCGGAGAAATCGCCACAGATGACGTTCGAGGAGCGTTGGGGTCTTTCGTGCGTCTGTTTTTAAGTTGTAAGTTAAAATTAAACAAATAACATTTGATTGTATGAGAATTAATATAATTTTTTTGTGTTTTCAGCTGGAATACTCTTTTCCTACAGCATTGGTCCATTTGTGAGTTATATGGCACTACAATGGTTTTGTATTTCGATTCCCATAATATTCCTAGTCACGTTTTCCTTCATGCCAGAGAGCCCGTATTTCTTCGCAATGAAAAACCAGACAGCCGATGGAATAAAATCCATTAGACATATACGTGGCCAGAGTGAAAAAACAGCTGAAATTTTAATGTCCCACATTCAAAAGGAAGTGGATGACTCAATGATGAATAGAGGCAACGTAGTCGACGTATTCCGGAACAAAGTCTACCGACGAGGACTGCTCATATGTTGTGGTCTTTTGGTTTTCCAACAACTTAGTGGCACCAAGGTCATAACTCTCAACAGTCAATCGATTTTCACCAGTGCCAATTCCAGCCTTGACCCTGCTATTGCAACCATTATCCTGGGCTTCTGTCAACTAATATCGAACTTTCTAACACCGTTTGTTGTTGAAAGAGCTGGACGAAAAATTGTTCTTTTGATCTCAGCTTGTGGCATGTGTCTGACACATTTATTGTTGGGTACTTTCTTTTATGTGCAAACATTTGGTGATGTCTCCAACTTTTTGTGGCTTCCTGTTCCAGTTTTGATATTGTTTAATATCTTTTTCGGATTTGGATTTGGTCCAGTTCCGTGGGCAGTGTTGGGTGAAATGTTTCCTTCCAACATTAAGTCGAGTGCTTCATCAATAGCTTGTGCTGCCACTTGGGTGACGAGTTTTTTGGGGGTGTTTTGGTTCCCCCAATTGAATGCATTAGGTCCGTATTATGCGTTTTGGGGTTTTGGTGGAGTATGCGGATTGGCATTTGTATTTGTTATGATAGTTGTGATAGAGACAAAAGGATTGAGCTTACAGAAAATTCAAGAGAAATTACATGCATTAAAAAACACTTTAGTTTATTAAAAGTTTTTTCAAAGTATTGGGAAAGTAATGCTTATTTACAGGGTTTTCTTGTCAATGTTAAAGCATTTATTTTTTTGTTTCATTCGTATATTAATTAACTTATAACTTTAATGAAAATAATTAAAAAAAATGTAAAATGTGATACAAAATTAAAGTAAGATGGAGATTTAAATTTAATATAAAATAACTTATATGTCACTTTTTTAATTTGTTTATTTATTAATACTATATCCATTTCCCTCTGCAATGGCGGATAGTTCGATTTCTTAACTACTGATTAAATTCCTGCTCTTTTCAATGGATTCAACTTCTCTAAAATCTGGCTAACAATCATCTCAACTCTGTGTTTCACCTTTTCCTTGTAGACTGGTAGAAAGTAAGTTTCCCTCCATTGAATAAGCATTTGATCACCGCTAAGAAAGTTGGAAATGAGAATAGTGAATCATCTAGATCTATACCCAATATATGTCGGCTCAACTGAAAAATCGGAGGAAATCGGAAGACACAGATAAGAAAGGAACTCATGCAACTCCGTTATTGATAGAACCAAATTTTTGCATGTCCAAAAATATTGCAGTGTCCTAAAGGCAGTAAACATTGTTGGTAATTTGAAAAAAATATTAAAACTCTTCAACATGTTCGGTTCCAACGCTCATCGCCAATCACAAACCAACTGTCTCTTCATTTCTTCAGAAAATGCATCTTGCTCGCAGTCGCAGACCATTTTCCATGGAACAGATATTTTTCGTACTTGTACAAAGATCTTGATTGACTTGTGTATACCTGGGTCTGATAGTATATTTATTATAATGAATGACAAAAAATGCCCGTAAGTTTGTTCGCTTTGCCCCTAAAAGACCTTCCCTCTTTCACTTAAGAGCCCCTCCTATCCACTATAGATCTTCACAATTAGTATAAAGTTCTAGTTTTTAGTTTATTTGAGATTTAGTTTAGCTTGAATTATGCAATAAATTATATTATAAACTTTAGAATAATTTGTTTATTAGTTTTAAAAATATTATAATATAATTTAAAAAAAGATTCCAAAATTAATTTTAAATAGAAAATAAAATAACTATTCAAAATGTTGGCAGAAATTTAATAAACTGTTACCGAAAAAGTCGAAAATTAAAAAAAAAACTCAAGGGATAGGAAAGTTACCATTAATAGATTTTTCAATTCATCCGTTAAATTTAATTTAGATAGGATTATAGCCAATATCTACTGACATGCTCTCAAAAAAATTCATCAGTATCGTTGGAGTAATTTTTTTTATAATCAGCGCGCACACAAGGGATTATTTTTTATTTCCCTTTTAATGTAGAGCAAATTGTCCGTGTATTAGGAAGAAAGCGAGGGGAAGGACAGAATGTGTCAATTAACATTGGTTTTGATTGCTTGCAAATCGAAATGGCAAGGGAAAATCTCGCTGGGTAAACTATTCCAAATTCGTGTTGTTCGGCTTAAAAAGAATCCATTTATTTCACGGTACATCTGATATTGGGCTTAAGATTGAACTGATGAGCATTCCTGGCGAGACGGGTGTTACGGGAAAAACTATCGAAGTCAACTACTGTTCCATGCTGCTCACCCGTAAGCTCAGCAAAGGGTTGGTTTGATAAGGTATGATCTTATGAATCGAGATCTGGTCATGTTCGATTAATCAAATAATTGATGATATTATGAGTTATGATTTAATTATATGTAGATTAATAATTAATCGAAGATGTTTTATTAAGTTTGCCGCCAGGCGTACTTACATGAAGTAGTAAAAAGGGCGCCAGTGATTTTTTTTGTAATACAAAATCAAACAAACCTCTAGAGCGAAGCCGACGACGCACTGTGAGAAAAATAATTAGTAAGCAAAACAATATAGATTTATATTCCCAAACGAGGATTTATTTGCTTGGAAGCCTTGCAAAAGTGGGGCTTAAACCCAAAATCTTTTCAGACAAATTTCTAAAACAAGAATTTAAAAGACAGACTAAGATGGACCGTTATCGGAACAAAGGGGTAGAAGGAATTTTAGTCACGTGAACCACAATTTCGCCAATTTTCTCGACAGAATCCAACGGACTAATTTGGAAAACAATAAAGAAAGTTCTCTAGCAAATCTCATGTCAACAATAAACAAGAATTCAAAAGTACACTCTACTTATATTTTCTTTCCTTAAGTTATAAATATGTCCTTCCTCCTGACGTTATCATGTTGACTCCAAAACCCTTTTCTGCCTTGAAATCTTCGCACCGACACAAGATAAAAATTCCAAAATTTACCAAAACTATTGTTTATTTACTTTTACTTTTACTTTACACTACCAAAATTGCTTTCTTTTAATTTGACAAAATTTCTTTCGCTTTCGATTTCAAAAATCTCTGTTTTCTAACTTCGAGAATCATGAAGTGTCCTTCCATATTTTTACCATATCTCGAAGGCAGCTACCTGGTCTTTTTCCCCATTCACTTTCAGCCAATCAGTTAGGTTTTTTGCGGGGATAAAAACGTTTTATTTTAAATGGCACGTGTAAATCGAAAAGTTCCAACACCGTACTGTTCAGAAATTCTACTTGTTCACATTTACAGCGTCATAATGCAGTTGAGCATAGTTAATTTGCTTGAAGTCCCTATGATCAAAATAACTAATTTGGATATCTACTTGAAATTCAAAAGTCAAGAAAATAAGCTCATGTTTAGAGAAAGCTGGTACCGATAATTGATCGTATAAGATAATTTTACTTGTGTTACTTACGAGAAATAATTCAAGCAATTTGGGCTTGAAATTGGAAAAATGTGTCGGAATAGTTGTGTTCCCTGGATGAAGATTGAGAGAATAAAATTCATCAACATATGTATTTTCACCAAGCAGGTTGCAGTTGAAATCGCCACACAATACTATATTAGAATATGATACTGAAATCTGTTCTAATAGTAGAAATCATTGAAAGAATGCAGACGTTTCTGGAAGGCCTGTAAACAGTGCCCAAAAAAAGCTTTTCAATTCCATTTTGCAACTCAACAAAAATAAATTCGATTTTACTATTACCTGAACAGCACTTTTTACGTGTGCATAACTTGCCTTATAGTCCCTATAATCGAAAGTAAAAATGGGCACGACTAGGTAGCACGTACTTGCTCTTATGCGCCTAATTACATTGGAAAGCAATGACAGAAACAAGTAACATTTACGTTGAAAATAACACAGATTTAACTTATGAAAAGTATCAAAACCATAATACTTAACGGTTTTTAGTAAAAATGAAGTACGCCGTCACACTTCTTATATAATGTAAAGACCAAAGAAAATATCAATATAATTAATCTAGTATTTAATTTAATCTTTATTAATAAAAAACTTAAACTTATCTAGTAATTAAATTTGCAATGACGGATTTAATTGTTTTATCGGAGCTTGCACCCACTGCCGCTGTCGATGGCTTCCGAAGAAAAAAAAAAGAGTAGAAAGCCGGATATAAGAGATAAAAATAATTGAAAGATGGACAGCTGTCATTTCGAGTAAGATGCGTTCGATGATGTTTGGTGTTGTAGCTTCAAGGGGCGCGTTCTTTATTTGGCGATTCTTGGTCGCTACAATAACAAAGAATTTATGAAAAAATTATTTCGAAAATTGTAGGACCGGTTTTGATAAAATCCTGATTTTTATTTTTAGTTTTTTGAAAAAACATTTTTTTTTAAATATAAATAAATATACTTGATTATAAAATTTAAATTAATTTTTTTTTGATTAGTTTTAAAAATATTGATTTTCCAAAAAAAAAATCAAAAATTAATTTTAATTAGAAAAAAAGTTATCCCAAATTTTGATATGCAGAAATAATTTGGCTACTTAGATCTTCTCAAATATTAAATTTGACGGAATTCCAAAGAGCCGTTACCGAGAAAGCCCAAAATTAAAAAAAAACCGTAATATTGGATCTAATCACATGATAGCCAATACCAACAAAAAAAAATTCAAAAATTTTCATCAAAATCGTTGGAGCCGTTTTCGAGAAAAAATAAGCTTTTCCTTAACGGTCATATGGCAGGTACCGTTATTTTTAGGACTAAAAATTAAATTTCAATTTACCCTCTGGGGAATGTCAAAAGAATCACACACACCAAATTTGAAGATAATCGCTTAAGCCGTTTAGGCTGCAGCTCGTTATACATACTGACAGACAGACAGACAGACCGACAGACATTTTCGATCACTTTTTTAGACTTCTCTATGATCGTAATGTCATGTTTCATTGTTATCTCAATTTTTTTTTTATTCACAAATCCTAAACTTGCCTTATAGCCCCTATAATCGCAAGTAAAAATAGTAAGTACGATCCATTCGTGAGCTTTTTTTAATTTTGAAAAAAGTTGTTGACTGTTCAGATATTGTATTCAATGAAGAGCTACATGACTAGAATCTTAAGGTTAAATATGTACTAATCTTTAAGTTTAATCTTTATTGATTTCTTGATCTGATAATGATAACCTCACCTTCAAGGCTATACACATATGTACGTAATATTTAATTAGGCCGAGGTTACAAAACCATTGAAACATTCTTTCCAAAGAAGAAGAATTTAAGAGCTTTCAATATAAACATTAAACGAGCCATAAAAGCTTGTAATAATAGAGGAATGATTACATATTGTATTGTGCTGTGGCAACAAAATGTAAAGATTTTCGGAAGATACATTTTGTTACCAATGTAACGACTTCCGGAGGATGTATTCTGTACAACAACCATTTGCATTTTTGTGTGTCACTTCAAATTATTTGCATTATGTTTCGTCTGAATTCGAATTCGAACACAAAAGCACAAATAACCGAAAGCTTAGACTGTGGCAGAACTATGCAATGAAAATTACCAGTGGGGAGTTTGCCAAACCGAATGTTTCGAGAACTCTGTCAATTTGTATAAATAAACCAATAAGTGGCCTTCAGAGGACAGTTGATTTACAAAATTCGAATTGTAAACCCTGGAAGCGATTGTTAGAAGTGTTGAAAGTTAAAGAATTAAGATAAAATAAAAGTGTTGAAGAATAAAGACTAATTTGGATTGCGAAGAATATTTTAAATTAAAAGACGTTGAGTTTAATAAAATAAAGAGATTTGTTGTGTTATTTTAAAAGTGAGATTGAGTTTTATTTGTTGAGCCCCAGGCCGAAACATCACAGTATGTATAAAAAAGCACTATAATTGTCAAAGCTCAACCCCGTCATCAAGGCAATATTCTATAACTTTCCTCCACTTTGTTAAAAGAGTTACACAGAGATTTAAAGTCCGGAATACAAAAATGCTGAAACGTTCAAAACCAGAAGGCTTGCTTATGTAATCTGAGGTCAATAAATTGGTGAATCTTACAGGCGGATCAATGAATGATCCGACAATCTTCTTCGCGAATGTAAAATAGGTATATTACAACAACAAAAATTGACACTGACTGAAAGATTACTCTTGATATCTATCTTATTGAATGCTTCTGATAAGGAATCCATTGATTGGTACTTAAAACCGAATTTCCTTTGAAGATTTCAGTTGCATGGTTACCTCCGGTCAGTGAAAGTGTTAAGTGTCAATTTAATAACTGATTCTATTGATCGGAATACTTTTTTGTAAATATAAATTAAATCAAAACTATGATTCCAGAAATGTGTCCAAATGTATGCAGGCAATAAATGGTTATTAGTTCGAAAGAAATAGCCAAATCCGGATAAGTAAAATATTTATAGATAGATTGCTGTTTGTCAGGGAAGGTAAGTTCTTATCTTCAACTTTTAAAAAATGATTTACAACCTGATAAATTATTTCCGTTTGAAGTTTAATTTGAACGTGTTTTTTTTGTTCGTGTTACTGTTTAGTTTGATATAATGTTGACCGTGTGAACTTTATTGTTTAACGCTGCTCGTGATCGAACTCTTAATTTTTGTTCTCTTTTATTTTTAATTTTTTTTTTATTTTGAAACGAAGTATTAATAAGTTACTTTTCGGCATTTAGTGATCTGCATAGTTTTTTTTTTAATACCTACATTTAAGGATTTTCTTACAAAATATACAAATCCGGACCAAAAATGGATGGTGTTAAAAAGTATCGACTTTTTTTGATTGCAGCCTGTGGTGAGTTCAATTCATTTATGATAATTAATTTTTGCTTTTGTTGGAAAACTTCTTTTGTGTTTTCAGCAAATTTGGGATCTTTTTCTATTGGAGTGTACGTTGGATGGACGTCATCTGTGGTGCCAAAATTACGCGATAAAAGCGATGATAGTCCATTGGAAGTGGGCATAACTCCTGTAGAGGAAGGTTGGATTGGTGGGTTAACAGCTGTTGGAGCTTTTTTTGGTAAGTTCACTTGGAAATTACATAGTGGCATTGATTTATGTTTAGCTGGTTTTAAGGACAAACAGTGGTTTTGTGGAAATATTCCCAATTTTCTTAGTTCATCATAATTTAAGATGAAAAAAAACTAACATTCAAACATAACATTACGATAATAGAGAAGTTGAAAAAAATGGGTCCGGAAATTCCGTCCGTCTGTCTGTCTGTCTGTTCGCGCCTCTACAGCCTAAACGGATCGGCCGATTTGCTTCAAACTTGGTATTTAGTATTTATTTGATAGTATCTCGGGGGCTGTTTTTTTCATTTTTGCTCTAGGTTGAAAAATTACGGTAGCTGCCATACAATTGTTAACAAAAAGTTTGGTTTTCTCGAAAACGGCTCTAACGATTTTGATAAAACTTTCACGGCACTAATTTTTACAATACATTTTTCAGTTAGAATAAATTTTTCGAAATTTGTTATAACGGTACCTCGCATATAACCGGTTTTTTCAAATGCGGTTTTATCGTAAACTATTATCCCGATTTCAAAAAAGGAAGTCATTTATAATTCAATTAATATTGTATTTCAAAATTTTCAAAACCTTTTTTTAATTTTTTTTTAATTTTCTAAAAAAAATATTTTAAAATATTTTGAAAACGGGTTATTTGATATTTTTTAAATTAATTTCTCAGATTAAAACTACAGGTTTCCTTATAATAACATACTAAAAAAATTTAATATTTTTTTCGAAAAAGTTTTAAAAAAACGACTTTAAAAAAAACTGGTCGAACGATTTTCAATATTTTTTTCCTCGATAGACATTTAGTTTTCAAATTTTATTGCATACTTAGTATTTCCGACCAACCAACTTGGAGTGCAAAACTGGAGGCAGCTAGCCAAAGACCGAGTTGGCTGGAGAGGCATGTTGGTTGAGGCCCAGGTTCGTCCCGAACTGTAGCGCCACCTAAGTAAGTAGTATTTCCGAGAAAACTCTTAAACTAATTAAAAATTTTTTTTTTAGTTTTTTTTTTTTAATTTTTGTTTTTTTTTTCAAAAACGGTTTGTTAAAAAATTGTTGGAATACTAAAAACAAAAATTGGAATAGGTATGTTTTCGAAAAGTTTTTCAATTTGTTTAGGAAAAAAACTGGTCAAACGATTTTGAAAAAATGATTCTTTAAAATTTAAAACTGTAAACGAAATTATATGGCTTACTTCATTTTTTTCAAAAAACCTTTTAACTAGTTATTTTTAAGTGATTAACCAAATTTCAAATGATTTTTACCTCCTTTTTTCAAAAATCTCAATCCCCAAGATCACTGTCGCATATCAGAGCAAGTTCGTGCGACCCAGTCGTGCACTTTATTTTTTTTTTTTTTTTGGTTTTCGTAGGCTGTAGCTGTTGTTGTTGCCTTGGCTGCTGTTGTTGTCTCAATTGCTGATTTTGTTGTTGCTGTTGTTGTTCTTCGGGGAACTTTGATGGTTTGTCCAACTTGGATGTTAGTGTGGCTTAATTAGTTTGTCCAGCTTAAAGGATCGCATTGCTTCGGCTGGTTTGCAACTACCGTGGTTATAGTCCGGGAGCAAGCGACAGATTTCCATGACCAAGTTCCTCTCAAACGATAATCGGTAAATAGCATCAGGGAATAGTATTTCGTGAACGTCAGCTGCGATTCCATTGGTGGGATGGTTCAAGCTAGCCTCCCACTCACGAAGAATATATTTTTTTTTAACTAAAATTTAGACTGATGGTAGCTTATACGCAACTATAAATGAATATAAATGTCAGCTGGCTGTATCTCGTTGGAAAGACCGTCATCTGATACTTTGAATGTTATAACGCTCTGGACTGCTTATACCGCCCACGGAACCGCAGCTGAAGTTCACGAGAGGAAATGATTGACCAAATTTTCACCTAGCTCCCGGACTATTACTGCTTTTGTTATTGTTTGGTTTGCAGCTGTTGTGGATTTTGCTCTTGCAAATTCCCTCCTGGCTGCTTATTTCTCTTTTTACTTGCGATTATAGGGACTATAAGGCAAGTTATGCATTCGTAAAAAAAAAAAAAAATTCTAACAATCAAACATGATATTACGATGATAGAGAAGTCAAAAAAAGTGGGTCCGGAAATTCCGTCCGTCTGTCTGTCTGTCTGTCTGTCTGTCTGTCTGTCCGTATCGATATCTACAGCCTAAACGGTTAGGCCGATTTGATTCAAACTTGGTATATAGTATTTTTAGAGTGCTCTACCCGACAATTTTTGGAATTGGCATTCTAGCTCCAAAACTAACGGTACCTGCCATATAACTTTTATTAAAAAACTTATTTTTCTCGAAAACGGCTCCTACGATTTTGATTAAACTTTCAGAATGATGTTTTCTGTGCAAAATCTATCTTTTAATTTTAATGAATTTTTCAGAAAAAGTTTTATAACGGTACCTCCCATATGACCGGTTTTTTAAAATCAGACTTTCTCGTTAACTCATTGACGGATTTTGATGAAATTTTCAAAATATGTAGTGTTTTATGATTTAAATAATATTGCTTATCAAAATTTTCAAAAACATTTTTTTTAAATTTTAATATTTTTTTTAAAAAAATATTTTGTTTTTTGAATATTTTGAAAACGGATCTATAGATTTTTTTTTAAATTTTTCTCCTAGTATAAACTATAGATTTCTTAAAATTGACATACTAAAAAAAATTTTAAAATATGTTTTCGAAAAGTTTTTAAAAATAAACATTTTTTTTAAAAAACTGGTCGAACGATTTTGAAATGAAAAATTCATAAAATAGAAAACAGCAAAAGAAATAAGATGGCTTACAACATTTTTTCCAAAAAACGTTATGAGTAGTGTTTTTTTTAATTCATAATTTTTTTTTCCCAACATTTTATTTCATATTGCTCGGCTAAGCCCTAGCCAAGCCATTAGTCAAATAAAAGAAAGTGACAACCTACATTACATACATACTTACGTATTTTAAAGTATTTTTCATCATTATAAAAGCACAGAATAAATAAGGAAGCCCTTGATAAACACACAAAAACAACTAACAAATAAAAAAAAACTATTCGATTACTACTGAATGCAAAAATTTCAATCGAGAAAACAAAAGTTTACACCTTCCTATAAATAAACAAAACCACTGTGTTAACTTTTAATATTGTCTCTATACCTTCTGGCTTAACAGTAGTTGGAACACGTATCTTAATTTTAGTACCTACCTTCCTTCCAACCTTATTATAGGTACCTAAATCCTTTATAAATTCCATTGGTCCCATATTGGGACGTATAAAGGTCCCTTTACATAGCATTATTGCCATACTGCTGATTCCGACGAATCTTTATGCCAGTTGTTCAAATTTTTCCATACCAAAATGAAAATTTAACTGAAAAAAGTCCTTTGTATCTTTCTATTAGCAAATTATATTATAAACAGTAAGCAGCAAGTGGAAAGATAATACTACACTAAAAAACTGCAAAAGCTAACAATCCTATATATTTATGTGTTTATCCCTTTGTCGTGACGCATGTTCGTTCGAGCTTCACCCCAAAACGATTCTAAGGAAGTTGCACGTCATACAAAAAATATTAAAATAAAATCTTTGTCAAAAAGACGCCTGCACTTAAAAAGGATTAGCACATAAGAGCAAGTACGTGCGACCCAGTCGTGCCTTTTATTTATTTTGAACCTTGCCTCTGAGCCTCCAGTGCCAGATTTTTGTTCATAGTTTTTCGATTCTGATGAGGAAACGACAGTTCATCATTTGATACTCTGTTGTCGCCCTTCTCATCCGTCAGACATTAACAAACACTCAAAATCTGGGGTCACTCCGTTGGGCTTTAACTTCTGGTTAAACTTAGCTGCTGCTATAAATTTCGCAATTCGCGCCATCCCGTATCATTTTTCCAAGCTGAGCTGGATTCGTCAATGTGTGACGCTTACTTATAATTTTAATTTTAAAATCTTTGTACTGTTATAATACATTTTATTTTCAGGAGCCATCACCGTTGGATTTATTGCAGCCAAATTCGGTCGAAAATTGGCAATGTTGTCTAGTTCACTATTATTCGGTGCTTCCTATATTCTCCTAATGATTGGTCACAGCATTGGGATCATCTACACAGCGCGAATACTACAAGTTGGTCTCAGTTTAATCAATTGAACTTCTAATAAGTTTCCATCCATTCGATATTTCAGGGATTAGGTGCAGGATTCGTAACCGCTTTGACTCCCATGTACATCGGAGAAATCGCCACTGATGACCTTCGAGGAGCTTTAGGGTCCTTGATGCTTATATTTCTGAGTAGTAAATATCAAATTCAAGGATATCGAATAACATTTTATATATTTACTCATAGGTGGAATACTCTTTGCCTACTGCATCGGCCCGTTTGTAAGTTATATGGCACTACAATGGTATTGTATTTCGATACCCATACTATTTCTGGTAACATTTTCTTTCATGCCAGAGAGTCCGTACTTCTTCGCAATGAAAAACCAGACTGCCGGAGGCATCAGATCCTTGCAATTCATACGTGGCCAGAGCAAGAAAACTGTCGAAATCGTAATGTCCCGAATTCAAAAGGAAGTAGATGACTCAATGGTGAATAGAGGCACAATTGTGGACATATTCCGTAATAAAGGTTATCGAAGGGCACTGATCATAAGTTGTGGTCTATTGGTTTTCCAACAACTTACTGGAAACAAAGTTATAGCACTTAATAGCCAATCGATCTTCAACAGTGCACATTCCAGCTTGGATCCCGCCATTGCGACTATTATCCTGGGCTTCAGTCAACTTATTTCGAACTTTTTCACACCATTTGTTGTCGAACGGGCTGGACGAAGAATGGTTCTATTAATCTCAGCATGTGGAACATGTTTGGCAAATTTAACTTTGGGAACATTCTTGTATATGCAAACATTTAGAGATGTCTCGAATTTTCTCTGGCTTCCGGTTCCGATTTTGATTTGTTTCAATTTGTTTTTTGGATTTGGATTCGGACCTGTCCCATGGGCAGTTCTGGGTGAAATGTTCCCTTCGAACATCAAGTCGAGTGCTTCGTCAATTGCTTGCGCGGTAAATTGGATGACGAGTTTTGTGGCACTACGTTGGTTCCCCGAACTGAATGCCTTGGGTCCTTATTATGCATTTTGGGTTTTTGGTGGAACAAGCGGTTTGGCTATTTTGTTTGTTCTTTTTGTTGTCATTGAGACCAAAGGATTGAGTTTGCAGATTATACAGGAGAAGTTACAAGTATAAAAAAAAGTATTAACAAGATTTACTTATTTTAGTGAAATTAAATAAGTTTAAAAATATATTAGAATTCCAAAATTTTAAGTGTCAGGCAATGTGATATACATACATATTATGATTGGGAAATAAATTTAACAAAGTTTTTTATATGAACTGTGCTTTAGTTTATTGTGTCTTCTTCTTGATTGAAGCGTCTCTTTCTTTTTAATCTCTATTTTCAGTAACTTGAAAGTATGCAATGTTTGGCATCAAGGTCTTGTATCAAAAATGCCTGCATTTGGACTCGCCGAATCTCTTCTTCGTTGGATTAGAATTTACCTTTCGAAACGGTCAATACAAGTTGTATTGGACGGATTCAAGCCTGATTCTCAGAAAATAAACGTTGGCGTGCCCCAGGACTCTGTTTTGCCTCCGACTATCTTCATTATATTTATCAACGACTTATTATCTGAAACAACTAATCCTATCAATTGTTTCGCTGACGACAGTACTCTCAGCTTTTCATATTCGTTTCCAGACTCACATCCTCTTTCTTTGGATGTGGAACAGCAAAGGCAGCGTATGATAGGTTCATTAAATTCTGATCTTGACAGCGTTCTACAATGGGGAATAAGAAACCATGTAGAATTATACTCAATGTTGTCTTTTGTCGTTAAAGCGAAATATACCCCAAATGCCACTATCCATGAGGGGCATTTGCATAGAGGACACCGATCACCTCTCAGTTCTCGGTATGTACATTACAGACCACCTTCTGCGGAATGTCATATTTGACGTCGCCAAGAATGTTGCGAGGTGTTTAGGTTTCCTGATCTGGCTAGAGTATACAAAGCATATATTCGCCCTAAACTTGAGTATAACTCCCACATTTGGGCAGGTGCTCCTGTAACCCACTTGAGTTTTCTAGATAGAATACAAAAAAAGAGCAAATGATAGGCGATTGAACAATAACAGAAACATTTACATCTGTGGAGCACAGACGTAATGTCTCCTGCCTTTCATTATTTTATCGCTACTTCCCCAAAAGCTCTACCGAAATGGCCAGTTGCATTCCTTCCCTGAAAACCGTAATACTCGCACTGCAGGGAATGCCCATCAATATACCCTTGAGCCCAACTCCCCGTACTTAACGTACTGTCAAGCCAGACTCTGTTTTTCCCTCCCTCTTCGAAGTGCAGAACTTTAAAAAAAATGTGCATCGTTATCTCCTTTCACATCCTTTCCTATTTTCCTAAAGCCCTCTCTGTGTTTAATTAACATTATAAGGGTATTCAAAATCCTTTTAGTGCGGGCTAATTAAAAAAAAAAATTGTTTATGACATTGCGGCTAACATGGAGAAAGGTGTAAGAGTTGGTGGATATCATTCTACTATGTACATGTTTAATTCATTCGCTACAACG
This sequence comes from Platycheirus rosarum, assembly GCA_963971375.1. Taxonomy (NCBI): domain Eukaryota; kingdom Metazoa; phylum Arthropoda; class Insecta; order Diptera; family Syrphidae; genus Platycheirus; species Platycheirus rosarum. The sequence goes on along the minus strand of OZ020509.1, from coordinate 120,963,293 downwards.
AGCTATAAATGTAGCTTTGAATTCTTGGTCTGAAGTTTGGGAGATGATACAAGCTGCACGACGAATTGTTATCATTCAGGCTTAGGTGAAGAAAATCTTCAGTTGGAACTAAATTTGTCACAACATCAACTAATCCAAGATATAAGTACACGTTGGATCTCTACTTATTTTTTGGTAGAACTGTTATTGGGACAGAAGCGAGCGATTTCTCTTTAGATTGCTGACCACGACACATTATAAAATTTGACAGCGTCTCAGTGGGCTCTATTGGAACAGTGTATATAAGACTTTTTAAACTTTTTGAAGAAAATAGGAAAATAACTATTATGGATTTAATGGCTTTGATGAAGATTCAAATTACTCGTTAGCAACTTTTCTGGACCCAAGGTCCAAGGACAGATTTCCTTGGACCGGTTCAGGCTGAGAGAGCCCGCCAAAGAATATTGTTGGGTAATTTACGAAAGAGCTGTGACGACAACGAATCATTAAGTAGTGAAGACATCGAAGGTAAAAATTGTGCCGATGATGAAGATAATATTCATGAGACTTTTTGGGACTGTTTTAAAGAGGTTACGGAAGGCAATAGACAAATTGAGTTTTCTACAAAAAGCGAATATCCGGCCGGATATTAAAAGATAATCCGGCTCTGGATATTATAAAAGATGCCGGATAGGCCGTACACCAAATACTTACCCGATATCCGTCACATCTCTAATATTGACTATTCAAACATATTTGTATGTCAATTCTTTACCAAGGTACTGTGGAAAAAAAACTGCAGATTTTTTTCTTATTTCTTCTGTTGTACTCGAATTATGAACCGAAGTTATTTTTTCGGGAGATTTAAGATATATGGATCAGATAGCCGGACTCAAAATCTATCTGACAGTGTAAGAACCACTCACATTGGACCTCTAAATAAAGAGAAATATGTGTGTGAAAGCGAGTTAAAACATATATATTTTAAAAAGTGACTTTCTATCCGCAGTTATTTTTTTAAGAAAATTCTGTTTTTTTATAATTAACGGGCGGACAAGAAACTATTTGTTTCCCTTTTAATGTAACACACTGTGCTGGCATTAGGAAGATAGGGAGGGGAGAGATAAGAGGTGTCGATTAACATTGGTTTTGAATGTTTGCAGATCAAAATGGTACATATAGATCTTGTAGCTGCATATCTACCAATGTAAAATATACTCATTTGTGGTATATGGATCGCGTAGCTGGATACAATACCTAACTGACAATGTTAAACATACTCAGCTAGCACCTTTACATAACAAGATATAGGCTTAAGAAAAAATTTGTGAAAAAAATACATTTTTTCCATCAAGACTATTTTACTTGCGTTTATAGGTTATAAGGCAAGTTATAAATTCGTGCAAAAAAAATTCGAACAATCAAACATGGTATTACGATGATAGAGAAGTCATCGTCCGTCTGTCTGTTAAGACTTGGTATTAAGTATTTATTTGGTAGTATCTCTGGGGGTGTTTTTCATTTTTGTTCTAGGTCGAAAAATAACGGTACCTGCCATACAATCTATAACATTTAATTTTCTCGAAAACGGCTATAACGATTTTGATAAAACTTTCAGGCTGCTATTTTTTTCATAACTACATCTTTTAGTTGGGATGAATTTTTCGAAATCTGTTCTATAACGGTACCTCTCATAGAATCGGTTTTTTTCAAATGCGGTTTTATCGTAAACCATTATCCCGATTTCAATAAAATTTTGCACACAAGAAGTCATTTATAATTAAATTAATTTTGCATTTAAAAATTTTTAAAAACTTTTTTTTCAATTTTTTTAAATTTTCTAAAAAAATTGGGTTCATTGAATTTTTTTTAAATAATTTTTCCAGATGAAAACTACAGATTTCCTTATAATGACGTACTAGAAAAAAAATTATTATTTTTTCGAAAAGTTTTAAAAAAAAAACGACTTTAAAAAAAAACTGGGCGAACGATTTTCAATATTTTTTTTCCTCGATAGACATTTATTTCTCAAATAAGTACTTTAGGTTGAACTTGTTTACCCTAGGCAAAACTAGTTCACCCGGTGCCGTAAAATAACGTAGTTGACAATAAAGCCGATTCATCGATTCCTCGACTTTATTTCCTTCGAAGTGTAAACAAGACCGATCATACGTTTTTCTATAATTTTTCGTAAAATCAAGAAAATTATGCTGAAGACAAAAATTGGCAAGAAGCCACTTAGTCCAGCAAAAGTCCCAAAAACATAAATGGGAGCCATGTCCCACTTCGAAAAATGTTAGTATAAAGTAGGTATTGGGGGCATGGTGCATAACTTGCAACCCCCTGCTTGGACTTACTATAGGATTTGGAGTAGGTACAAGGTTGGGTATCTGCAAAGTTTCTTTTGGATTTAAAGAACATTTGCATAAACCCAATCTCGCGCCTACTCCAAATCCTATAGTGAACACAAACAGGGGCTGTGCAGGGGTGCAGCATGCCCACCCATATCTACTCCATACTGATTGGGAGATAAAATCTCAAGCAATTTCTTTGCATGCTGATTCGGCAATAAGGCCGAAATTTTGATCGAAATTTTTGTCGGAAATAGGGTCGAATCGACCTTATAAACTAGTTTTGCCTAAAAAACAGTTTTGCCGGTAACATATATATTAAATACATACATATGCAGCCACTAAGCAATTATACGAACAAGTTCGTTCGACCCAGTCGTGCATTTTTTTAAATTTTATTCGACGATGTGACCTCACATATGAGCAAGTACGTGCGATCCAGTCGTGCAATTTTAATTGTTTAAAGCATCAAGGTATGAAACTCCTTGCCAAAGCTTTATTTAATCATCTTAATAACACACAAGCCGAAATTGAAGCATCGACAAAATTTTACTTAGTTTTGTAGCGTTTTTTATTTAATAATTTTTAACTTTTATTAATTATAGTTTTTTAGTTCTTTTGTAATATGCTAGTTAATAATGTCCAAGTTCTGATTTAAAGTACTATAAAAGACATTGTCTTTATGTACACCATTTTAAATAATTCTAAATTAAAATAATTTTTTTTATTTTTAATTAATTTATAACTAACTAAAAGGTAAACATTTTAAAAACTTATCATCGATTTTTAATGTAAAACCAAGATTTTGTAAAAAAAAATTACACTTATTCGAATTTCTTAAAGATTTAAAATGGCGTAATTTTTGTACGTACTTTTTTAGAAAACTTTTTTTCAGTGTATCTAAGAAAATTGAAAGTTTATGCAATCAAGTGCAAATAATTCCGTTCTCTGGCTACAATCTACGGCATATCTTACATTTTTCAGTCTCGTCAGTTTCGTTTATTATTGCTTCTAATTAAAAATTTATTGGGATAAGATACTTAAGTTGAAGGTAATCGGAACACAAAATATACCGGCACATTGTCAATATTGCTGAATAAAAAAAGATTATTTGATTATGTTTATTTGAAGCAGGGCTAACACTTTTTATCATATCTACAATCTAACAAGCATTAATCTTCGTAGTTGTAGCTTGTAGGTTTTGGGTTCTGGAGAATATGAGGAATAGTCTACTATTTTAAGCAGTTTACTAAAACTCCGTTCTATTTGTACTTTTCTCTTTATAGTGAGGCAACCGAAGACTAGGGACTACTCACTACTTCTGTACTGCTCTTAGTAACTATCATCCGGTGGCTGATCTATTGCTCTCGCTCGAACTCGTTGGGTCCTCTGCAATTCACGTCAGACTCCCAAGGCTATGGAGGTCATCCACTATACATTCTGTTCCCTATATCCTCTTTAACTTTTTACTAAATGAAATATAACCATTTTTATTTAAAAATATATGCTAAAATATTCCATTTATTTTTTATATCATTATTATGTTTTAATTTTAATAAATAATTGTTTTTAAACACAAAACAAAGTAAGTAGTTTCTAATTTTTTTCTCAAAAAAATCCCTACATTCATTTTTCACTCTAAAAACTGAAGCCTAAAAGCCAAAATAAAGCAACGAAAATAACACAACAAAAGTACTACACTCTCCTACCATCAAAATTATAGCAAAGTGTCACCCCTGGCAATTATGTAGAATTTTCGTTTTCGTCGCAGATACTTGGTTCAGTACGAGCTAACTTTCCATACAAGTTGCAACGGAAATGCTTATATTGGTTGCGATCGGTTGAGCAATCTCTAAGCTTTTGTCCATAACTACTGCAAAAGACAGTTAAAAAAATAATTTCTAATTCAAAATTACAATAGATACTTAATTAGAATAACAATTAAGTCTGCGAAACTACTTCCCATTTAACAACAATGTACACAAAGGGGCTTTTTGCGAAACATCGAGTTGTTTTAGTGGCAGTTTGTGGTAAGTTTTGGTGGCTTAAATGTGAGAATAGTTGGCAATAGAAAAACAAATTTTCAGCCAATATGGTGAGTTTTGCAATCGGAACTTATGTCGGATGGACGTCACCTGTGATGCCAAAGCTAAGAGACCAAACGGCCGATAGTCCACTAAGTGTTGGAGTTACTACTGCCCAAGAAGGTTGGATTGGATCTTTGACATCGATTGGTGCATTTACTGGTGAGTTTGGGGATAAGTATGAAACGAAGCTTCGTGGAAGATAAGTTTAAGAAAAGTTTATGCTTTACCTACCAAAACAGGTTATCCAAAAATAATGTCTACTTCATCATAGTCTGCCTAATAAGACGTTTTCTATCTTACCCTAACAGGGTTAAAACATATTTTATTTAGTCAGCTGTGTTGAGAATGCTAAAAGCATTTTTTGAAAGGTCACGTACCTTTAAACGTATGTTTGTGAACAAAAGATAATTTTTTTTGTTTTTGTTTTGGCGATGATGACTACATTTCACGATGTGGCGCGGAGTTCCATTTGGATTAAGCATTGTTAGGAATGTTGTTGGTATCTAACTACAGTGTACCAACAGGTATCTGCTGACGAAAATTCAAAATTTCTATCTTAATAATGCGTTTGAAAATTCGTTGTGTTTCTAAACAACTAGATATAATGGTAAATAGTAATTTACTGTTTTTTTAGTTGAAACTAGGCTTCGTTAGCAGTGAACCTCTGGATAGTAAACAAACGATTATCTTAATGTGGAATTTTGTTTAAAATCTATACCTAACTTGATTGTTTTTTTTTAGCTAAGATCTCTAGATTTGTTTCCAGCTATTATAAAGATAATTCGTTCTGCTGACTTTTAATGTATATGGGGTTGTTGGATCTATTAATTTTTCTAAATCGCTCGAACAAGTTATCTTAATAGCACTTAACAATTGTTTTGATTCAATGTTTTTTTTAAATCATCTAACAACGTATCCTTACAATTCGTCTGCGCCAAGTCCAAGTATCTAAAACCTCTATTTTTCTAGTGTAGATTTTTTAGTTGTTGGAAATTTCAGTCTTTTTAATATTGATATGGATACTATCTGACGAAGCCTCAAAGGCTTTGGATGAAATTCCTTATGTAGATGGATAATTTGTAATTATGGAACATTTTATCCAGGAAAAATGCAGGGTTCCTGTGGAAGAGGCGTTTATATGAAATACAGCATTGCTGTAGGTTTGTTTGACATGCTTCCATTATTTCACGACTGCACGAATTCATGAAGTAAACGGAATAGTTGCAGGCTACTTTTATTCCGAAAAGATGTATCGTTTTGTGCAGAAGAAATATGAGTTATTTTCTTTAGCAAGTTTTGATTTAAATAATACAAATAGTTTATTATTATTATTTTAAGATAAAATATCTTATAAATTAATGCAACAACTGAAGATCTTCGTTCATATTTTTGATGGCCTGTTCTTTTAAGGAAGGGGTTGTTTCTATAAATAGCTGCACATCATCGGCATACATGTGAATGGAGCTATGCTTGATGATCTCAACAAGTTCATTCATTTATAATGAAAAAAGAATAGGACCTAGTGTGGCTGTTTGGCTGTTTTCATAATAATGAGCATATGCTTTCTTAGCTCAACACACATCAAAGTCCCTCAACCTCTCGAATTTCTGTAAACTCTCCTTTGACTTTTTTCATGAAACCCTAAATTTTAGAATCAGTCAAATAATAATTTCCGTAAAACTAATTTAAAAAAAAATTACAATTGATTAAGGGCAGTTTACTATACACCATCGAGAATTTTCCTAATAACAGAGCTCTCTCTTCTTTTTTCTTCTATATTCGTCAAACGCTTAAGCCAATATGCCCGACAGCTAGACATTAAAACACTTTTTCATCCCCTCCATGTTACTATACAATAAGTTTTGAGAAATAAAAGGAATAAATTATTGTGTACATATCTCAAATAAGACTTTAATGATTATTTTATTAATTCCTAAAATTCTTACTACCTCTTTTCTTAACTATGCGATTCTCTTACCCCCAAACTTCTTTCTCCCAATTCAAATCTCACCTGTTTCTGTTGAAGATAACTTAAATAACATACAAGATTACTGCTCTTCTGGCCCCGACAGAGTTCCTGTTTTTATTCTTATACTAATCTTGTACTCATCTTGTAATAACACTAACGGCCTTATCAAAAAAAAATCAATTCCTTAAGGTGTTTCCCCTTCACTATCAAAAGAATCTTTTTTAATCTTCACTTACGAAAAAGGCTCGAAAATGGACGTTTTTAGAACTTATGTATCTGATCTTTTTCATACAACACCCGGAGTCCCACATCAATGAAAATAAAAACATATTCTCTAGAAGTCTCTAAGCTTCTTTGATACGGCCTTTCTAGATTTCCCATTTATTGGCTAAAAACTTGAAAACTTCCTAAGAGAAAGCTATACTCGTAGCGTATCTCTCTTCCGCCTAGATCGAACATATCTTATAAATTAAGTTCAAGTTTTTTAGTAGATTTTCTTTCCGAACTTAGAGCTATCTTCGACAAAAAGTTCAATTTTCGGTGCCACATAAACACCTCTATAAAAAAGCCAAATCAACACAAGCTTTGTGGCAACACTTCCAAAAAAGAAAATATGTATGCACAAACACAAATGAGAAAGATATACAGTACAGATAAGTAAGAGAAAGAGACTGCCGGTTAGGTAGGAAAAAAGATGCTGAAAATAAAGCCTTCGTCATGAGGCAGTCGATGTAAATCTGTACTTCAGAAAAGAAGTGTTTTTATTTAATTGCGTGAAAAAGTATATGCTTGTGTTAAATAAATAAAAATAAGATCGACTTACAGTTTTATCAAAGCCCAAAGAATTCAATCACCATACGTGCTGAAGTCTCTGTACTCATTGGTCGTTCGCAAAGCCAGGCCCTGGTCTATATATATCTTCTCACATTCCAACCATATTCAATCTGTTCAGTGTTCCTTTTACCCTTCTGCCCTTCCCTTGACGAAAAAATCTCCTTTCAAATTAATAATAGCAATCCTATATAGTATAGAAAACTGATTGATTGATATTGATCAAATTTCATACTATCTGATACTATTGTAAAATTATGCATTTATTATAACAAATTGTGTTCTGAAAAACGTAAGATCTAATATTAAAATTAATCTCTTTGAACAAATAATTTTTCTGACACTTGATGAAAACGTAAAGCTAAAGTCCATTAGTAGATACGTTTTAAATTTAAAAAAATGTTCTTATATAAACAGAAAAAAGTAGATTTAAATGATTTTCAGCAACTTTAAGTACTAGGGGAACAATTGGGCACGGCATACTCTTTGCTGGAAATACAAATTCGTGATCTCTAACACTTTGTATTTTATTTAAGGGTCAACCGATCCGGTTGATAAAAAAAATCTCGCAATTTGAGGAAAAAAATTTACATATATTATTGATTACTCAAGAATCTATACTTTTCGATATATTTTGCTTACGAAATCATCATTATCAGGATCTAGTACGGGTTTCATTCAACAAGTTCTTTCATTCATCCTGATTACTGGCCGACGCCATCTTTCCAACGTAAGGAGAGTTTACCACGTTGTCCCTTACCCTAAAAAGAACTACAAAAGACTATCCGAGCTGGTTTCTTTTCGCTCAGGGGAATAGCCCTTCCTCACAAACGGGACTTACAATTCCCCATAAGAGATCAGAGTGCCTTTTATCGTCTTTTATATCTCCTCTCCTCAATGCTCGGTGGCTGCAGCATAATGTCTTTGTCTTGATATGGTGGAGTCTGGAGTTTCCATTTTTACTTGCGATTATAGGGACTATAAGGCAAGTTATGCATTCGTAAAAAAAAAAAAAAAAATTCTAACAATCAAACATGATATTACGATGATAGAGAAGTCAAAAAAAGTGGGTCCGGAAATTCCGTCCGTCTGTCTGTCTGTCTGTCTGTCTGTCTGTCTGTCTGTCTGTCTGTCTGTCTGTCTGTCTGTCTGTCTGTCTGTCTGTCCGTATCGATATCTACAGCCTAAACGGTTGGGCCGATTTGATTCAAACTTGGTATATAGTATTTTTAGATTGTTCTACCCGACAGTTTTTCCAATTGGCATTCTAGCTCCAAAACTAACGGTACCTGCCATATAACTTTTATTAAAAAACTTATTTTTCTCGAAAACGGCTCCTACGATTTTGATTAAACTTTCAGAATGATGTTTTCTGTGCAAACTCTATCTTTTAATTTTAATGGATTTTTCAGAAAAAGTTTTATAACGGTACCTCCCATATGACCGGTTTTTTAAAATCAGACTTTCTCGTTAACTAATTGACGGATTTTGATGAAATTTTCAAAATATGTAGTGTTTTATGATTTAAATAATATTGCTTATCAAAATTTGCAAAAACATTTTTTTTTAAATTTTAATAATTTTTTTAAAAAAATATTTTGTTTTTTGAATATTTTGAAAACGGATCTATAGATTTTTTTTTAAATTTTTCTCCTAGTATAAACTATAGATTTCTTAAAATTGACATACTAAAAAAAATTTTAAAATATGTTTTCGAAAAGTTTTTCAAAAAAAAACATTTTTTTGAAAAAACTGGTCGAACGATTTTGAAATGAAAAATTCATAAAATAGAAAACAGCAAAAGAAATAAGATGGCTTACAACATTTTTTCCAAAAAACGTTATAAGTAGTGTTTTTTTGAATTCATAAATTTTTTTCCCCAACATTTTATTTCATATTGCTCGGCTAAGCCCTAGCCAAGCCATTAGTCAAATAAAAGAAAGTGACAACCTACATTACATACATACTTACGTATTTTAAAGTATTTTTCATCATCATAAAAGCACGGAATAAATAAGGAAGCCTTTGATAAACACACAAAAACAACTAACAAATAAAAAAAAACTATTCGATTACTACTGAATGCAAAAATTTCAATCGAGAAAACAAAAGATTACACCTTCCTATAAATAAACAAAACCACTGTGTTAACTTTTAATATTGTCTCTATACCTACTGGCTTAACAGTAGTTGGAACACGTATCTTAATTTTAGTACCTACCTTCCTTCCAACCTTATTATAGGTACCTATATCCTTTATAAATTCCATTGGTCCCATATTGGGACGTATAAAGGTCCCTTTACCTAGCATTATTGTCATACTGCTGATTCCGACGAATCTTTATGCCAGGTGTTCAAATTTTTCCATACCAAAATGAAAATTTAACTGAAAAAAGTCCTTTGTATCTTTCTATTAGCAAATTATATTATAAACAGTAAGCAGCAAGTGGAAAGATAATACTACACTAAAAACCTGCAAAAGCTAACAATCCTATATATTTATGTGTTTATCCCTTTGTCGTGACGCATGTTCGTTCGAGCTTCACCCCAAAACGATTCTAAGGAAGTTGCACGTCATACAAAAAATATTAAAATAAAATCTTTGACAAAAAGACGCCTGCACTTAAAAAGGATTAGCACATAAGAGCAAGTACGTGCGACCCAGTCGTGCCTTTTATTTTTTTTATTAATGTACACTCCCCATCGCTCATAATCGGTGATCAGATTTCCCTCTCCGTTTTTTAGAGTATGTGCAGATGTGTTTCTGACCGATAGTAGGTAGTGTGGACCTCGCTCTCTAATTCTTTTCATTTCACAGATAATGTTTATATCTCGGGCTGTCTTTTTTTTTGTCAGTAAAGTCTTATATATTATATTCATCTTCGCGTGCAAACGTTCTATGTGACTGCTGCATTGCACACAGAGCATCCATATGCAATCATCTCCAGGATAAGGGTTAAGGTTAGGTTGAAATATAGAAACTGATGGCTCGGTGAGCCCATTACCTGTTTTAAAAACGGCGTTGCGTGGAATAAGCCATTACTATCATCTTTCGAGTCGAATAGAGAGATAAGGACGTGGACTACAATTGACATCCATCTCTGAGGTGACTTGACGGCCTCCAAGATTATTTTTTAAAAAGCGACCCAGCCACAACCGAATTCAATTCAATAATCAATGTAATTCAAAGTGCCCTTTTACCATCTTCCCATTCCCGTTCCACTTAACACTTAAGTAATTATGGTAGAAATGCGAATACTTTAACTTTTCAAAAGTTTTCTTCCTCTTAAGTTGTTTCAGTTGTTCATCCTTAGTGAATATTTATAATACTGATTCTCTTATTGCATAGTCTCTCTCTTTATCGGATCATTGGCAACATTGATCGGACGAAAATGGACTCTCTTAATGACCTCGTTTTTCTTCGCCGTTTCTTATGTACTCTTAATATTTGCAACAAACATCTGGTTCATTTATGTCGCACGTTTTCTGCAGGTGAGTGCTCCTTTCCACAAAATGATTAAGAACTTCATAGATACTTTGTCTTTTAGGGAATCGGTGGAGGAGCTGCAGCTGCATCAATACCAATGTACGTTGGGGAAATAGCCACTGATGACACGCGCGGAGCTTTAGGTTCTCTTATGACAATGTTCATGGTAGGTATGGTTAAAATCGATTTTGAAGAAATCAATGGACAAGTGTTTAATAAACCCCCTCTTCCTTCTGCGATTAGGTGGAATATTGTTCGTTTACATAGTAGGACCATATGTGAGCTACATTACCTTGCAATTGTGTTGCCTCGCTGTTCCAGTGATGTTTTTCGTTGCATTTTGCTTTATGCCTGAAACCCCATATTATTTTGCAATCAAAGGACAAAGGATCAATGCTATCAGCTCCTTGCAATGCCTGCGAGGACAAAGCGCCAAAGATGTAGAAGAAGAAATGACTAAGATACAGTCCGAAGTCGATGAGGCAATGTCGAACAAAGGCAGAATCATTGACATTTTCCGAAACAGTGGATACCGGAAAGCCCTCTTTATCGGATGTGGTCTTCTCCTGCTTCAACAACTAACTGGAACCACTGCGGTCACATTTAACAGTCAATCGATCTTCATCAGTGCTGGATCAACCTTGGACCCAGCTATTGCTACAATTATTCTTGGGGTAGTTCAGCTGGTCTCCAACCTCCTGACACCATTTGTCGTGGAACGTGCCGGTCGTAAGATAATTCTTTTGATATCATCAGTTGGAATGTGCATATCTTTGGTGGTATTGGGAACGTTCTTCTATATACAGGCTTTTAAAAATGCATCAGCAATTCTTTGGCTGCCAGTTCCAGCTCTGATTGGTTTTAATGCTTTCTACGGTTTCGGATTTGGACCAATTCCGTGGGCAGTTTTGGGTGAAATGTTTCCTTCGAATATCAAATCAACGGCCATGTCTATCGCTTGTTCAAGCACTTGGCTAACGATGTTTGTGGTAACACGTTGGTTTCCCGAATTAAATGCTTTGGGTGCTTATTATGCCTTCTGGATGTTTGGAGGATTTTGCGTTTTGGCAATTTTTTTCGTACAATTCGTGGTGATAGAAACTAAGGGGCTGAGCTTGCAAATGATTCAGGAGAAGTTACAAGGTCAGAAATAATTTTTTTTTGTTTTAATAAAATGTAGTCGAAAATGTAAAAGTAAATTAAAAATATATTTAGCTTTAATAATTAAAGTGTTAATATATTTCTTTATGGAAAAATTGAAAACTTTCTTTAAGGAAATGTTGACCTTTCACTATCTAGGACACAGATGATATAGTCGTTGATTATCATATGAAGAAATCAGAAATTATATGACAAGATTCTTCACAATTGGCGACACTATAATGAGGATTATTTAAATAGAGAAGAAGAGAGATCACAGTTTAAGAATTTAGTGCTGCGCGAAAAAACTCCAAAAGCAATTGGGTCAGACTAGAAAGTGATGGTAGACATCGAGTCTAGACGGCTCACAATTCTTATCTCTAAACAAGTGGAATATTAATAACACGAAATTGCGACATAGCTACTTTTCAATCAAGCTGATGTCACAAACCTTAAAAGTTGTTGACCAAGTATTCGAAGGCCGTTTGGGAAACACAATACAGCTTTTTGACAACCAATTCGGATTTCATTCGAAAATAGTCTCAAGAGATTCGTGATCTGTAGATCTAGATCACAAATCGCTTCTTGCATTCAATCATCGTATATGATTTTATATTGGTTACCCAGTTAGCCCAGTAAAAATAATAAAAAAAAAATGTCGGAGTCCAAGATGTTAATTGGTCTGGACAGCAAACCGGCTTCTTTTACTTGGCTTGTAATGTTGGTTATAGTCAGCCTACATAGTCGTATCAATTTATTTGAGATGCCGAATTCTCTAATGGCCATATAAGGTTCTACCCTGGCTATGCTATCGTAGTTAGCTTTAAAGAGTAAAAACAGATGGTATGTTCGAATATTAAATAATAGACTCTTTTCCATCACCTGCCTAAGGCTGCGCTTACAGTAATGCGACAAAGTGATGCGATGCGAGAAGCGATGCGACAAGCCATTCGAGATATGAACAAACTCGCTTGAAAAGTGGTCAGAAGAGTTTGCGAAGCGAGATACTAGATACCTATCTTGTGGACCACTTCTTCAAGCGAGTTTGTTTATATCTCGAATGGCTTGTCGCATCGCTTCTCGCATCGCATCACTTTGTCGCATTACTGTCGCATCGCTTCTCGCATCGCATCGCTTTGTCGCACCACTCACCGCGCAGCTTTATATACGTCCGCACAGTGAAGAGATATTTGATGTGAGTGTTGAGTGCCTCGCATACCTATCGCTCGCAAACTATTCTGACTACTTTTTCAAGGGAGTTTGTGCATATCTCGAATCGCTTGTCGCATCGCTTTGTCGCACCACTGTGGCGCAGCCTAAGGGTAAAGATCTGATCAATTGTTGATTTGCCTGGTACGCAACCTCATTGATATATGTCGATTATGGTTTTAGCGTATGGGGTTATCCGTTCTTGCAGAATAGAGGAGAGGAGTCTTCTGGCGTTTTTTCGATTTCCAATACGTGTACTATGATTTAATGAATTGCTTGATGTAGTCTTCGTCCTGCATGTTTGATCAGCTCAGCAGGTATGCTGTAGGCTCCCGAGGCCTTGTTACTTTTGAGCCGATTAATCGCCTTTTCTATCTCCTCAAAGCTTGGTGGCTGCAGCATGAGGTCTGCCTTTTGAAATGTTGGAGTGTCATTTTCTTCCGTGAGCTGACTGTTCTACAATTCATTTAAGTACACTTCCCATCACTTAAGAATGCCTTCAGGATCGGTGATCAGACTTCCCTCTCCTTCCTGCAGCGTTACCACTGGAAGTTTTTGACAAGTATCAAAAAAAGTGACATTGAAGAAAGAAATTTCCCGTAAAAATAATGCAAATAATATCAAATTTGTATGAATATTAAATTTAGGGAATAAAAATTCCACCGATTCTGACAGAAATTATTTTAATTGAAGACTTAACATTTGTTTAATATTTTAAGCAATGATTTCAGGTTTTAGTAGATTTGTTACAATTATTTACCTGTGTATTACTTTATTTTTATTAAGTTCCTGTTAAGGGTTGTTAATGTTATCCGACTTCTGTACGACAAAAGACTATCAACAAATTGTATATTGTGAATGTGTATGTTTTCTTGAACGAAACGTCAAAGATTTTATTTTTTTTAGTAACATAATCATGTAAGTGAATGAAAAAAATAGCATAACCATAAAAACTATATGAATTGTTTAATTTCAGGGAATTTTAAAAAAAGTAGCACAGAAAGAAAAGTGTAAGCAAAAGTGAAACAGCGGTAACGCTGATTGACAAGTGTGGTTTATATCAGTATTGCCAGATATATTTTATTTACATTTTTTCGTTTGTTTTTGTTTGTTTGTTTTTAGGAATAGAGACATCGGGCTGCATGCCTTGAAATGAGGGTTCCTTATAAGAACCTGTGTCATTTAGTTTGGTTCATGGGGTAAGGCTGCACATCTGTTTTGACCATAAGATGGTTTCAACAGTACGAATGACTTTGCTCTTAAATAAATAAATTAAATAAATTTATTGGCGCGACAGCTCCTTAAGGAGCCAAGGCCTAGTTACTTATACTCTCAACCATTCCTGTGTGTGTGTTGTTACTCTGCAAGAATGGAAGGGACCTACAGTTTACCGCCGAGTCCGAACGGCTACATGAGATGCACTTTTTCGAGACAAATTTTACTCTTGGAGGTTTTGTCAGTTTCTCGCAAGAGGCAGTACCCCAGAAAAAATGGTGGCTATGAGCTGGATTTGAACCCAGGTTCTTTCGCTTAGCAGTCCGACACACTAACCACTAAGCCACGGGGCACTTGCCACTTGCTCTTAAGGCGAGATAATTTTTCCTCTACGCTCGGCACTCTGTCCCCCGAGCTTTCCGAAGGCGTACGTACGTTTTGAGTTAACAAATATCCAAAAGGCCCGAGTGTTACTTTTAATATTATTCTCAATAGAGTCCAAATAACTTTTATTGACAGATTTTTTTTACAGAATCGTATTTATGTCTACGTCGTATTTAGCCAAGGTGTAAACTAGGATCCTTTCTGTAATTTATATGTAGTTAGGAAAGTTTGTTTTTAAGATAACATAAATAAATAAATAAATTTATTGGCGCGACAGCCTCTTAAGGAGACAAGGCCGCCGAGTCCGAACGGCTACATGAGATGCACTTTTTCGAGACAAATTGTATTCTTGGAGGTTTTATCAGTTCCTCGCAAGAGGAAGGTAGCTATGAGCTGGTTTCGAACCCAGGCTCATTCGCTTAGAAGTCCGACGCACTAACCACTAAGCCACGGGGCAGTTAAGATAATATATTATAAAACCAAACAGGCTTATTTCTATGCTTTCTCTCTTTAAATGGAACAACCAAATTATGTTCCATATGTTTCCTCAATTTTAGTTTCAATACGATCAAATACGATCTTAACGCTAATAGTAATAACACACTACCCCCTCGGCGCAATCCAATATCAGCAAAGAAGCTAACTTTCGGAAGACAATAAAATTTCTAGGTCAACTTAGTTCAGCAGAAAGTACATCATGTCTTTGTTAACGCAATAACATGGTAAGAGCAGTAGGATACAAAGATATGGAAATCAATTGTCTCAGACTGCATATACCACCAACATTTTGGTATGTATACAGAAATCATTTCAGTAGCAGTATTCATAGCTGGAGAACAGTAAGAATTATCTAAAATTTCTCAATTTGGCACTTCCGACCATTGTATCATTTCAAGAAGCACCCGTCCTCCAATAATCCAGTTAAAAAAAGACTTCCTCACCATGACCGTTTGGCAATACGAGAAAACCAACTGCGATGGCCTGAATAATTTTACGTAACTCTAACTGGTCACTGCGCGCCCTCTACAGTGATCTTGATACCAGTGCTGAAATTATCCCAAATGTGATTTTTCTAGGGATGCGTGTTTTTAATTCTAATAGAGTACAAATTGTAAAGAAGCTCGCAGCAGTAAGTTTTCGATCCTACAAAGCCATTAGACATTTTTATGGGAAAGATATTTTACCTCACTCGTACAATAGCAATATGTCTCTACTCTTAAGGAACTAGTTATACACAAATCCACTGGCCCGGATGGTTAACCGTTATCGAGAATTGGGAGCTTTTGCGAAATCAAACATCGCAGGCGTTACCTGCTCTGCAGAAAAAAAGACTTGCGTGCTGTACCCGAAATTGATGGCAAAGACAACTCTGGAGATGAAATCGGATTCAAGAGAGATATTTTTACGTGATAATTGATTCAGTCATATCAAGAATCAATCATAGATCCGTGGTTAAAAATGTTGTAGATTATTTCTTTTTGTTAAGGTTTCCACAACCAGTTTTGATGAGAAATCTGCTGTTGACTTGACTCAAGTATTATCGACTGAAATTATTCTCGTAAAAACAATTATAGGTTAAGTTAGATTGGATCAGATGATGTTTCGGCAGCCGATTTAACTCACTCGGATCTCAAGAATCTATTGCGGTACCCAGGAGTAGGTGTGGTGAGAGTTGGGGAATTCGAGGAGTATTAGTTGTTGGGACAGATTTTTGTCCGCACTCGTACTCTTGATATCTCCAAGGAATTAGATAGAGTTTGGCATGAAGCTCTCTTATCGAAAATGCGTGCTTTTGGGATCGATGATACTCTTGTTCGTTGGATTAGTAGCTATCTTCTGAACCGTTCAATACAAGTTATATTGCATGGATTCTAGTCTGATTCCCACAAAATAAATGCTGGTGTGCCCCAGGGCTCTGTTCTGTCTCCGATTCTTTTTCTATTTTTTTATAAATGATATTCTGTCTGTTACTTCTAACCCACTTAACTGTTTTGTTGACGAACCCTCAGCTTTTCATATTCGTTCGATAATTTACGTCCTTCGCCTTCGGACGTACAATTGCAACGGTACCGTATGTCAATCTCATTAAACTCCGATTTATACAGCATTGTCAAATTGGATAATAGGAATCGTGTGGAGTTTAATGTTTCGAAAACTCAATGCTGTCTTCTGTCGTTAAACCTAAACATACCCCCAATGCCATTCTCCATGAACTTACATCGAAGAAACCGAAAAGCTTTCTCCCGTAATACTCGTCACGCAATGAACGCCCATCAGTTCACCCTTGAGCCCAATTTCGGACGTACCGTGAAATAAAGGGATTCTTTTTTTAGCCGAACAACACAAATTTGGAATAGTTTACCCGGCGAGATTTTCCCTTGCCATTTTGATCTGCAAACATTAAAAACCAATGTTAATCGACACCTCCTATCTCTCCCCTAACTATCTTCCTAAATGTCCACGCAGTTTGTTCTACAGTAAAAGGGAAACAAATAGTCCAGTGTGCTCGCGTTATATATAAAAAAAAATAATTCCAATAGCTAGATATTGTGCTATTCGGGCGGAGACGAATCTAACAAACTATAGATCTTTAAAATCGTTCAGCCGTTCTTGAGTGTAAATGGTGTAAATAACACGACTTTGTTTTATGTATCTGTTGTAGTCTTGGTTCCCTTTGCTTTTTTTCAAAAAAACTTATATTGACTTAAGAGGTTCTGTAATTTTTTTTTTTTTTTTTTGATCTCATGGACACTTATGTTATTAACATAAGCTGTTCTGTCAAAACTAAGAAAATAGAATAAAACTTAAGTTTAAAAGAACGACTTATGTGATCATAAGCTTTTCTTTTAAAAGCCAATTTTTTAAAAAATAATCGTTACTTATGTAAACATGAGTTGGTTTTTTTGAATGCAAATCAGTTCACTTCATTGACTTGAGTACAAATGTTGTGTTTTTAAATTTGGAGACATCAAAAGTGTTTTTATTTTAGGAATACGTTTTTTGCGCTGAAGTGTATTTTGTATGCCTTTTCAATTGTTCTTTTAAATTGTGTATTAAATTTATGCAAATAATATTCCACTTACGAGTACATAAGTGTCTAGTTTAAAAAAATCGAAATGGAACATGCAAGAAAATTGCTGTCGATGGCATTGGCGAAGCAAAGTCAGTTATTTGATCGAACATTAGAACCTTCTACAAGCTATCAAAATAATCCAAGATCCTCAAATGGTAAGTCATATGTGTAGGTCTTACACAAAAAACAAAAATAAAATCATCAATTTTTTTAGTTGAAAATTAAGTGCCAGACATATCGGTAAATGAAAGATTCCAGAGCGTTAAGGAAAATGGAGGTAATGCTAATGGAAACCAAAATGCAGTTTCCCATATGGATATGGAAAAAGAAGAAAAAGATTTTGATGCAAATGATTCAATATTTGATCCTGATTTTGTGCCTTCTGATTCTGACAATGTACTTAAGTAACAAATCCGAAATTTCCTTGAGTACGAAAAACGCTGGCAGTCAGGTAAAACAAAACCTATTATTTGGAGATTGTGAATCCATACGTCCAGAAAATGATAAAGAAAATAGCGAAACCAATGCAAAAAAACCAAAAAAGACGCGAAAAGAAAAAAAGCTCTGGAAAAAGCTACATATGTATCTACAAATGGGAAAGTTGTTCAAGAACGGATCGTAAGAAAATTGGATGACTGTCGAAACAAATGCAAGGGCAAAATTTCATTTGAAAATCAACAACTTATTTTTAAAAAGTACTAGGCACTTGGATCTTACGAGTTGAGACAAGCTTTTGCTTCCGGTTTCATTGTGGTTGAGGATACTAAATTTGAAAGAAAAGAAAAGAGCTTTACTAATCCGAGAAATCGAAAACACACCAATAAATATTTATTGGAAATAAGTGGTGAAAGGGTTTCAGTCTGCCAAAAATGTTTTAGATATACCCTTTGTGAATCGGAGCAATTCATCAAAACAGTAGTTAAAAAAAAACTGGAAGGCTATGGAGCGTTTAGTGGTGATTTGCGAGGAAAACATCCTGGTCCTAAAAACTCTCTCCTGAAAAGAAAATGAGACCATTGGATTTATCAATAGCTTCGCGTCATACGTATTCCACTACACTAGACGATACTTCCAAAAGATACTTGTCAAGCGATTTATCTTTTGCAGAACTATTTCGGCTGTATTCGGAATAGTATAATCCAGTTTCACTCTCTAAGTATTCCAAGATTTTCAACACTCTCAACTTGAAATTTAAAAAGACGAAATTAGACACTTGTCATAAGTGTGAAGTCTTAAAAATGAAAATTGACCTTGCTGCTGACGATGAAGAACGAGAGAATCTTAAAAAAGAGCAAAACGATCACCGTCTTGAAGCAGATCTTGCATATAAATCGAAAGCAACAGACAAATCCAAGATCATAACTCTTCATCTATAAAAGTTCTAAAGTTCGACTTACAACAGTGTCTTCCAACACCATTTTTAAGAACTTCAGTCTCTTTTTATATACGCCCATTGTGGACATACATTCTAACAGTTCATGACTGCAAGACGGGGCAGCCAGTATGTTATATGTGGCATGAATCTTTAGCAAATCGTGGGGGAAATGAGATCGCGTCATGTGTATTTAACCATCTTCGGAACCCTCCAGGTGAAACTCGACATGTTGTTCTTTATAGCGATTGTTGTCCAGGACAGAACAAAAACTCGTTTAATTCTTCAATGTTTGAGACTTTTTTGCATATGGAAAATAATGTGAAAACCATTGATCACAAATTTCTTCTTCCTGGGCATACTCACATGAAATGCGATGTTGACCATGCACTAATTGAAATAAATTGCACGACTGGATCGCACGTACTTGCTCATATGTGCGGTCGCATCGTCGAATAAAATTTAAATAAAATACACGACTAAACATACACATGAACTAGTTCTTATGCTAGATAATTGCTTAGTGGCTGCATATGTATGTATATAAAGGGTGTTTTTTTTAGACGTGTGGTTTTCAAGAAGAAATAAAATGCATTTAAATAGTTTAATGTTATGGCCAAGAATCTAGCTTTAATATAGATAAGGGTTCGCATTATGTTCTAAAAATTATT
Organism: Platycheirus rosarum; assembly: GCA_963971375.1. NCBI lineage: Eukaryota > Metazoa > Arthropoda > Insecta > Diptera > Syrphidae > Platycheirus > Platycheirus rosarum. The sequence continues at coordinate 120,943,525 of OZ020509.1, read as the reverse complement.
TCGGGGAAGTGGCCAGCCGAGGCCCAATTTTCCCAATTTTGTGAAAATCAGGATCATTGGCCATTTCGTTTTGGGCCCATTCACCGAACGTGTGACGCGCTTGATGGGCGTTCGGCTTCAATTCTTGAACGAGTTGGATTTTGTAAGCCTGCAAACCAAGATCCTTCTGCTCGCGATGGCGGATGGACTCATTTGGGTCTTCTTCGATACGCTGCTCCACCGAAACGAAACATTATTTTGGTAATAAATTTGCACAATTTGCAAACTTTGTTCAGGAGTAAGTATATTCATTACGAAATCGCAAACCAAACTGAGCATAAATCAAGAAACAGCTGTCAAAAAGACCAACTCCGAAAAAAGTATTGCCAGATTGAAAACCACACGTCTATTAAAATAAAAAAATATTTTTTTTTAGAAAATTATTTTTTTTTTTAATTAGTTTCAGAGTTTACTTGGAAAAACTGGGTATGCAATAAAATTTGAAAACTAAATTTCTATCGAAGGAAAAAAAATTTGAAAATCGTTCTACCAGTTTTTTTAAAAAGTCGTCTTTTTTGAAAAACTTTTCCAAAAAAATATTTTAATTTTTTTTCTGGTATGTCATAAGGCAATCTGTAGTTCTCATCTGGGAAAATTATTTAAAAAAATTCAATCCACCCATTTTCAAAATATTTTTTAGTTTTTTTTTTAATTTTTTTTTTTTTTAAATCGAAAAAAAAAGTTTTTGAAAATTTTGAAATGCGATATTAATTAAATTATAAATGACTTCCTGTGTGTAAAATTTTATTGAAATCGGGATAATAGTTTACGATAAAACCGCATTTGAAAAAAAACGGTTATTTGAGAGGTGCCGTTATAGAACAAATTTCGAAAAAATTGTTCTAACTGAAAGATGTATTGTTGTACAAAATTAGCAGCCTGAAAGTTAGAGCCATTTTCGAGAAAATCTAACTTTTTGTTCAAAATTGTTATTTTTGGACCTAGAGCAAAAATGAAAAACACCCCCCGAGATACTACCTAATAAATACTAAATACCAAGTTTGAAGCAAATCGGCCCATCCGTTTAGGCTGTAGAGGCGCGAACAGACAGACGGACGGTATTTCCGGACCCACTTTTTCAACTTCTCTATTATCGAAATGTCATGTTTGATTGTTAGATTTTTTTTTTGCACGAATCCATAACTTGCATTTTAGTACCTAAATCGCAAGTAAAAAAAGAAGCTTACAACCGTCAAAATACACCATCCTCGTGATTGGTATCAATTTGTGAGAACTGTGGGCGTAAAACATTAATTTGATGTTAAGGAAGTAAATCAAGATCAGATTTTTAATTTCTCAGCTGTTTCAAAGGAAAAAATTATGTGGCGCAAGGTGGACAATGACGGGCAAAAATTTTGTTTGCAAAAGGTTAATGGATGAGGTTCACGAAGGAGTTTGGAATGGTATACAGAGGTATATAGAGTTTAGAACTCCATCAAATCACGGATTTGCAGAAATGTTATTCTTCGCCACTTGAAATCAATTAAAAGAAAAAGCAAGATTAATTGGATGTACTGCCTCTGATTGACAATATTTATCATCCTTGCAAACTTTCACCCTGATTTAACTAATAACTAAAATTATAACGTCTTATTTAAGGTTTCAATAAAATGTATACGCTTTGAGTTCCTTTCAATGAACTTTTGTAATAAATATTATTTTTCAGAAGTAAATAAAAATTACAAATCCTTTTCTTATATGTACGTATATATATTTGTTTTTTATTTGAATTCGTTATAACATCTTAAGTCAACTTGGTATCCTCATATTTATTATTAAAATTATGACAGAAGAACTTGTGTTACTTAAGATTTTTATTATTTCCAAATTGATTTTTTCAATTTTACCTCTTAATTTACAATTAAGCCAAAAAAGAAATTAAATAAATAATAAATACCAATTTTTGACAAACACGTAAATTTCTCGAAAACGTTTTTCTCAACATAAGCTACTCTGTCATATTGCCACAGTATGTAGACGATTAAAATAGAATAGACTTTTTCGCCATAAAAAAAATAAAATTTATTGACATATGCAATAATTTTTTTTAAACTCAAATTGACATTACGTTTATCTGTTACGACATTATCAGTATCTCTAAATTATTATTTATCAAAGTCATGTCTTTGATAAGATTTTTAAAGGAATATCATTTAATTTAAATCATAAGATGTGATCAAACGTTTTATTAACTGGATTTCATGATAGAAATATAGTTCACATATTAGATATAAGTTGTCATTTATTTATGTTTAAACATAATTATTAAATTGCCGCCACATGCTGGTGAGATCTAGACTTCTATCTTGCAAATGCAGACACCAATAACCAAACCACATGCCACTGGGTTATATACCATCTACTACACTTTAAATAAAGTGTTATCTCTGGTTGAAAGTGTTATGAAGATACGAGTTTTTGGACAATCTTGATTTTGGTAGAAGTAAAACTTTGTTAGTACGACGTTACCTTTCAAATAAGTTGCATCGTTAAATAAAAATGATTTTTTGCAAAATCAAGTGATCCAAAGTTTTGAATTTACCTGATAAATTCTTTCGTTTTAAAGTAAAAAAAACTGGTTTTTGGTTTGATGATTATTATTTAAAATTTATAAACAATAAAAAAATCACAATGTACACCAAAAAGCTATCTGAGACACATCGAGTTATTTTAATTGCAATTTGTGGTAAGTTTAGGTGTGGCAAAGTGAGATTTAAAAAAAAAAAATTTATTACATTCCCAGCCAACATTGTGAGTTTTGTTATTGGAACTTATGTCGGATGGACGTCACCTGTGATGCCAAAACTCAGAGATCAAACTGCAGATAGTCCGTTGAGTGTTGGAGTAACTACTGCACAAGAAGGTTGGATAAGTTCGTTGACCTCAATTGGAGCATTTACTGGTGAGTTAGCTTCAAAGTTGTTGGACCTTTTAGTGACGTAGCTTGAGCACATTGCTTTTTAAAAGGTTTGTTTTTTTAGGGCCGGAACACTTCATTTTGAAATAACAACCACTGACTAACCAACCACTGACTAACCAACGAATTACACACGAATTGCTAATACTATAATTAAATTGAAAAACAAGCATATCATTTTAGAGCTACCATTTCTACGTTAATTCAAATCATGGTGGATTGTTCTTTGGGTTTGTTTAGAGCTTTCACAATTTATGATTTTTTAAAGCTTTTTAAGACCAACTATACGGGAACCCTATAACATTTGCGCTCTCTCACATTTTAATGGAAATCCACTGTAGTCAGAGTGAGAGCTGAACGTCCTATCTCCATTGTATTGACAATTTTTAGTGGACAAGACTATAACTGGTGAATTCTAAGATGCCTACATTTTTGATGCACAGGTGAACCTTATCCACTTAGAATATAGCCTTTCATCATAATGGTGGATCCTACCATTAGGCCGTTCGTCAAATTTCAAATGTACTTTTGAGTTTGACAGAACTCATATTTCTCCCCAAAGAAATTTTTGAACTGATAACGTCTTATAAATCGATGACACGCTACACATACGAAACAACATGACTCATGCTGACAAGAAAACTAACGCGTGCTTTACGCTAACCGCGATACTGTGGTTTTTTCAACCAAAATCGATCGCAGACTGAACACCAGGCGAACATGAAAAAGAAGAGGCAAATGCAAATTCCTAAAATAATTTAGATAGATAATGGTGTGTGTGTTTGTGTGGATTTAAAAAGAGGGTTTGTGGGTAGGTTTTTTGGTGACTCTAAAGCTCGGTGCAGACTTGCGTAATTTTGAAGCAGCGGTGACGCTTTTGCGTCTTAGATTTCTCACAAATGATGCGACGGCATCTGACGAGAGTGTGCACCACTTTATTTGTGACCGGTTGCCAGTTTGGTCATTTATAACCAAAGCTGGTCATTATTTTCTCACTTAGTCACATGGTTATTTTTTATTCCATTTGGTAATTTTTTCTACGAAATGAAAATAAAAACTAGCTTTTACTTTGTATGATCTTAAAAATTAAATGTATACCAAAAGCAGTTTTCTTATCGTATGATGTAAACAACAATTAATTTAAATTATTTGAACGAAATTTTATTTTTTTAATAAAAACTAAATTAAGAAATAGACTCAATTTTAAAACAATTAATAATATAATGCTGGCCAAAGAGTTTCCAGATCAAAGAATTAGTAATGGTGTGTGGTCTGCAAAAAAATTGTTTTAAAAAAATCGTCCGTCTCCTCAATTTCGCCTAGAAGATCTTTTCTGCTGTATTTTGTGAACGCCTAAAGCCATACGTCAATAACCTGATAGGTCCATAAAGTCCACTATCGATCAAATATTCACAATACGGCAGATCTTGGAAAAAACCCAGCAGTTTAAACATCCCTGCCAAACTCGTCCGCTTATGTAAAATGACGATGGAAAACGCACGCTGTTCCGTCAAAGTGGTTAAAGACCTCACCGACACCTTTGAAGTCAAAAAAGGATTTAGACAAGGCGATGCGCTGTCATGCGACTTTTTCAACATCATACTTGAAAGAATAGGGCAGAACTCTCATGCCATACCATACCATACCAGAGGCACGAACTTTCAAAAGTCCCTCCAATTACTCGTATACGCCGACGATAATGACATAATCGGAAGAACACAGCGTGATGTCAGTAGCGCTTTTGTGAGTATTGAGACGGAAGCGGCGAGGATGGGCTTAGCAGTTAATGAGGGCAAAACCAAGCATATGCTGTCATCAAAAAGAGACACTTAAGATCGGCATCTTGGACAAAACATCACAATAGACAGCTATTACTTTAAGGTAGTTAGGGACTTTGTCTACCTGTGCTCCGCTATTAACTCAGAGAAAAACACCAGCGCGGAGATCAAACAAAGGATTACTCTGGAAAATCGCTGCTTCTTCGGGCTTAGAAGGCAATTGAATAGCAAAGCCCTCTCTCGGGCAAGTAAATTGTCCCTTTTCTAAGACCCCCATCATATCATCCCAGTCCTGCTCTATGGTGCGGACGCATGGACGCGGATGAGGACGCTTTAGGCTGCTTCGAGGGAAAGATTCTCCGTATCATCATTGCTCCGGCTAGGAAAATCTTCTAATCCACCACAGAGGGATGGCGCAGTAGAGGAAGACCGAGACTAACGTGGCGCACAAGAGTGGAAGAGAACCTCAACCGACTTCACGTGCGAAACTGGAGGCAGCTAGCTAGGGACCGAGCTGGCTGGAGAAGCTTGTTGGTTTAAGCCCAGGTCCACCCCAGACACCTAAGGTAAGATTAGGTAAGGTGTACGAAAGGAGAACAATGAATCCATCTGATCCCATAATGAAAGTACTTGCTTGGTTTAAATAATGCCCTTCAGGTTGCGTTCCATATAAACAACCAGAGCGGCAGCAAAGCGCCGGGTTTCTGCTGGTATGTAATAAAAATGGTGTGAAAAATTTATAGTAATTCATCAATTGAGAACGGCTCAGCTGATTTGGTTTTAATTTCTTTTCAGATGTTGGTAATTTCCAGAAGGTTTTTAAAACCCTCCGGAAAAGTAGGAAAATTGGAAAAATCAAATTCAACTTTGGACAACGTTTTTGCTTTGAGGTGGCAACCGTGTTTGTGAGTACTGTAAGACGCAGAAGAGTCACCGTCAAAATGACGCAAATGTGCACCTTACCTGAATTGTGACAAAAATCTATCGTAATCGTATTCTGAACACTAGGCGAACATCAGATGTATGTATGTGTGTATGTATGTATGTCGAGTATGTACTCCTAAACCACCCAACGGATTTTTATGAAATTTACAGGGTAAATATAGTTTTGTCCAGGGATCGTTCCTGTGAATGTTTGGTCCCGCTAACATTATTTTCGCATTTCACATTAAAGCATGTTTTTTCCAGAACGTAGTAACGCGCGACGGGTACCGCTAGTTAAATATAAAACTGGTGCCGATTTGTACTAGGTTGTTGGCACAATAGTATTTTTGGTACTAATGTTTTAGTACTTCTTAAGTACTATTGATTTTTTTGGTACTAGATTTTTTACTTAAATAGTAAATTTAGTACTAGATTTTTTTGGACTTGATTGGAATTGTTTATAGTGTAAATTAACGGGCTGTACGTTGGTGTTGGTGTCATCAATGTTTTCTTATGACGTTATCACGTAAAATTATAGTCCGTAAATCGACTTTACAGACAACCAACTTTTTTGATTTTAAATAGGGAGTTAGGGGAAATATTTTGCTCTCTCACAATATCACTTCTCACGAAAACTCTCAAACTTTTGTGTAAACGAACAATATTTGGGAATTATTTTTTCAAAATGGTCTGTTTTAGGGAGTAGACGAACGGACCTATTATTGTGTAAAAAGTGTAAATCCATCTTAGGATTTTACGTTTTCTGCACTACTACCATATTATCAGAATCTTTGCAGGGAGAGATATTCTCTCTGATCTTGATTTTTTTTATATTTTTTTATCAGGATTTCTAAGTTCCAAACAATGTCTAAACTTTCTTTTTCGCTATACATAATTTTTTGTAGTTTTTGCTGCAGGGGAGTTGAAAATCCATTCAATGAAATCCCTGAAGCTTTTGGCATTTGGATTTCCTTTGTTCCCCGGTATATTTGGTGAGATCACCAGTTTTTTCTGAGTTTTATTGCTTTGGAACTTACATAGTTAAGACAGATAACTGTTTCACCTTTTTATAGGTTTTGGGGGTTAGCTGAGTTCGTTAAGTCACCCTGGTCATAGATTAAATATATTATTTATATTTGACCAGCTTGTAGGCCTTGTCAAAAGAGTGCCCTCTTTATAATATAGTTACTCTATGTTGTAGGCCTTTTCAAAAGAAGGCAGTAGATTTCCCTCTTTATAGTATAGTAACTCTATGACCCTGGTTCATTCTAGGGGTTAATGAAAACACTTTAGATACCTGTTATGGATCATAAAAATGTATTTATATTAATACATATAGGTAAGCAATCTCCCGTTGCAAGTGGCAGATGCAGAAGCTGAATCTCTCATTTTCCTGGAAGGTTGATCATTCCCTTTGAGCTGTCCGGTTCTGCTAGTTGCATTGAAGCTCGTCCCAGTAAATAAAGCTGTATATAACAAAACAATTTTCGTTGCCTTGAATCAGGCTCCTCCTGGATCCTGGCGACTCTGCTGGAGTGACGGAAAATTGTAGTCTTATGACACTTCTACCTATTAATATGACTCGTTCCAAATATATTCTTTTTAAAAATCCTATATTAATTTATTTTCTTCAAGTTTCCCTCTTCATTGGATCTGTGGCAACTCTAATCGGACGGAAAATGACACTTTTAGTGGGATCACTCTTCATTGTTGCATCGTTCATCTTATTAATGTTTGCAACCGATATATGGTTCATTTACGTGGCACGTTTCCTTCAGGTAGGTATTACATTCAAATGTTTATACATATCTTCTTTCCTAAATTAAACAACTTCAAATTTCAGGGCTTTGGAGGAGGAGCTGGTGCTGCTATAATTCCAATGTACATTGGTGAAATAGCCACCGATGACACACGTGGAGCGGCGGGCTCTTTCATGACAATTTTCATGGTTGGTATGCTAAAAGTCATTTCCTTACAGTCCATCTTTGCTAACTATTTAAATAATGCATTTTATTTTGTTTCTTCTTACAGCTGGAATTTTATATGCCTACATAATAGGTCCTTACGTGAGTTACATAGCACTGCAGTGGTGTTGCCTGGCTTTTCCAATACTGTCGTTTGTAATATTTTGCTTCCTCCCTGAAACTCCATATTACTTTGCAATGAAAGGAAGAACTGCGGACGCCATTAATTCCTTGAAGTCCTTACGTGGCAAAAGTTCCAATGAGGTGTCTGATGAAATGACGAAAATTCAATCGGAAGTCGATGAAGCTATGTCCAACAAGGGCACAATAATTGACATCGCCAGAAATAGTGGATATCGGAAGGCCCTGTTCATCGGATGTGGTCTTTTGTGGTTGCAACAAATGACTGGTTCGACAGCAGTAACTTTCAACAGTCAATCGATTTTCATTAGTGCTGGCTCATCACTGGATCCGGCTATTGCTACAATCATCCTTGGCGTAGTTCAACTGGTGTCCAATCTATTTACTCCATTTGTCGTCGAACGGGCTGGACGTAAGATAATTCTTTTCATTTCGACAATCGGAATGGGTGTGTGTTTGGTGGTGCTGGGTACGTTTTTTTACATCCAAGCTTTCAAAAACGCTTCGGATATTCTGTGGTTACCGGTTCCAGCTTTGGTGGTGTTTTATGCTTTCTATGGTTTCGGATTCGGTCCGGTTCCATGGGCAGTGTTGGGTGAAATGTTTCCATCGAATATCAAATCAACTGCTATGTCCGTGGCTTGTTCGAGCACTTGGCTGATGACATTCGTAATAACACGATGGTTTCCAGAATTAAATGCTTTGGGTGCATATTACGCCTTTTGGATATTCGGTGGGTTTTGTGTTCTGGCAATGTTTTTCATTAAATTTGTTGTGATTGAAACGAAAGGATTGAGCTTGCAAATGATACAGGCGAAGTTGCAAGGTTCAAAATGATTACATTAATGAGGAAAAAATAAAATTAATAATATTAAGCTCAAAATTTGAATAAAAATTCTTTTTTGCCTTTAATTTAATAAAAATAAACGTTGGCAACAAAAGTTTTAATTATTTATAACATTTGAACAAGGACTTGAAATTAGTGATCCGATTTTTATTGTCCCATAGCAATATTCGCTGAGGGTAATGGTTTTTTGGACGACTATAGAACGTACTCTAGCAATTTGCTAGATGAAGCAACCACTGATGAGCTTCAAGAAGCAAAGGATTTACTATGACAGGATGTCTGCCAGAACATATCATCCAAGCAAAGCGAAAAGAGGGGAACATACGACAAGAAATCCTGTAACTTATATCCATTCTGGATATACGTATATATATATACGGGAGAGTAAATACCCACGACATATACACAGCACTTAACAGATAACGACCGACAGAAATGACAACACAAGAGCAACAGAGACGCAGATACGTAACAATAACAGCCGCACAACGAATCGAATAAACCAAGCCGACTGCAAAACCGCTTTGATCACTTTTGCAAAATCAAGCATTGAAATTCAAAAAGTTTGTAGATTAAAAACTAGTTTAGATTTAACATTTGTACTGGCCGGTTGCTCGCGGAAAAGAAGTCAATAAAACTTAAAGATCATATGAAAACTAGATTTGTATGAAAACTTTCCATTTAGGATCCTACATTTATATAACATTCTGGAAATCTACCAGTTAAACTAGGAACGGAATATTAAAAAATCAAAGAAATTCAAAATCTTTGGCCAAAGTACATATTCTGATATACCTCAGTATTTGAAACTTGAGAGTAGAAACCATAATCCTTGGTTCCTCCCCTTTTTTTCATAGGAAAATAAAACCCTCGGATCGAAGACCCATCAATATAAGTCCCAGTGATTAATATCTTCCCTCCCTTCCAAAATTCTCCAAACAACCAGAAGGCAATATAGAATCCCATATCATTCAGTTCCGGATATAAACGTGTTACCAAAAAAGCTGTTATCCAACTGACTGATGATGCAGTCAAAGAGACAGATGACTTAATATTCGCAGAAAGAATTTCTCCCATAATGATTGATGGAACCGGTATAAATCCACCTGCATACATGGCATAGAAAACAATCAAAGCAGGAATAGGAATCCATATTAGAACTGATGCATAATCAAAAACTTGAATTTAAAAGAATGTCCCCAAAGTAACTAAGCACATCCCTAGAGCTGACATCATCAGAATTATCTTGCTTCCAGCACGATTAATAACGAAGGGAGTTATCAGATTTGCCACCAGTTCCACCAAACCAAGTAAAATGGTGACAATGGCAGGATCTAAGCTCGATTTGGCGATCGATTGACTGTTGAAAGTTACCGCTTTGGTTCCGATAAACTGCTAAAATGTCAACAATCCGATGCAGGTGAGAAAAGGTTGTCTGTAGGTACGGTTTGGAAAGATTTCCACGAAAGTTCTTTTATTCGTCATTTCTTCGTCGACAGTTTTCATAATTTTCATGATCATTCGTAGGAATTGCAAAAAAATTTGCAAAAAAAATTACATGTTCTATCTGTGCTTTGAGTGCAAATTAATATGGAGTTTCTGGCATTAGAACGAAAGCAATTGTTGCGGCCCACTGGCAGAAGTAAGAATTTGAAGAATCAACTTCTTCCAAATACCCCTTGTCGGGGACGAGACGCATGCGGTGCGGACTAGCGTCATAGGGCATTAGGTAACCCAGGACGTTCCGGGTATATGCAAATTAGGGAAAAGGCGCACGAAAGTAGGAACACTTAAACAAAAATAAAAAGGAAAAAACAACAAATTTCAAAGAGAGATGTTGGGGTCACTTATATTTATTTATTTTATTTTTTTTCCACTAAAATATAACACAACATAAAGAACAAAACCGTCGCCTGGACAGTAGCGGGTATTTCCTACGCACGCGCGAATTTTTCTTTATATTTTTTAACACGACAAAACAACATTATTAGTTAGAGTTATACATAATAGATAAAAACACGAACATTATTGAAAATAAATCGACAGACGCGCACTTGATAAAAACAAATATGTAAATTGAAAATAATTTGGCAGACATCTTGACTTTTTTGACGTTTAAATTGAATGACACTGCACAACATGTTGCATATAGGGAAATTCCTTTTCGAAACCACCAGGTTCGTGTCTGAGAATGAGAAAAAAACGTTTGCAAACCGGAGGGCACAATTTTCGAAAAGGGAATTGACCTATATATCGAACAGCTGTTTGCAGTGTCTTATATATAGGTAATCAACGGACCCAAGGCGAATGCTGTAAAGTAGGAACGTTGTATATAATAACATAGACTAGGAAAAACGGAAAATTAGCCTTTTGGCGGGTCGAACGAAAACGGGATTGAATTTAAGATCGAGCCTCCGCCGGTTTAAGTTGTGCCGAGTGCGTTATTAGACATAACAGATAAAGGGGTAAGTGATAATATTAGGTGAAGTAGAATTGCACATTAAGTATAAACCACTTTTATTGGTAGGTGAATTCCACCAATTCCATAAAAATTCCCCGGTAAATCACCTCCTCCATTAGGCGACATTTTGCCCCTCCCCTTTGGGTACCCTCAAAGAGCTCTCTGACGCTTGGCCCCGGGATGGAAAATAAGAAGGGCGGTCGAGTTACTCCCGTCCCGGTAATTCTTTAGGGGTAAAAAAAGGGGGTCTCCTGACTATGCATATAAATTTATATTGCAATATAACCGTAACGTTTTTTTTATGGATTTATACGATTCTTGTTCTTGATTGTGCCTTGTTCTATGTATGTATGTACTTTATTTATATGTGTTAATTAATGAAATACTTACGCTTTTTTATTTATATGGTTCATTCAAATAATTTTTTTTTATCACCTAATTGCATTTTTTGTATTGGGAACGTAATCACTTGGATTGTATTCGAATAAAGCAAGAACATTCATTTTAATAAAAAGCATGTGCGAAGGTCTCGCCGGGCCGCAAGTAATAGACAGACTACCTGCATTCGAGGTATAAACTCCAATTGAAGCACCCATCCAATACATCCGGATTATAAAGATCGGGTAAAAAAGACTGATTCATATATGTAACAGCATTTTGGAGGAGCTGAACCGATAACCTTATGTAAACGAAAACAGCTCCAAGAATTTTTATGAAAAATAATCAGTGTCTTATGGTCAAAACAGATGTGCAGATAATTTCATGCAGGAAAAAAATTACACAGGCTTTTATAGGGATGTAAAACCAAAATTCTGCAGGGTTGCAGAATCTGCACGATGTCTCTATTTCTAAATTTCATGCCTAGTTTCATTGCTGCCACATAAACAAACGAAAAAAATATAAAAAAGCCATAACTGGAATATACTAACGGGTGATTTTTTTGAGGTTAGGATTTTCATGCATTAGTATTTGACAGATCACGCGGGATTTCAGACATGGTGTCAAAGAGAAAGATGCTCAGTATGCTTTGACATTTTATCATAAGTAGACTTACTAACGAGCAACGCTTGCAAATCATTGAATTTTATTACCAAAATCAGTGTTCGGTTCGGTTGGCAGAAAATCCGCTTTTTTATCGACAAATTTTGTTCAGCGATGAGGCTCATTTCTGGTTGAATGGCTACGTAAATAAGCAAAATTGCCGCATTTGGAGTGAAGAGCAACCAGAAGCCGTTCAAGAACTGCCCATGCATCCCGAAAAATGCACTGTTGTTGTAATCGCATTAATTGTTTGCTCACTTGGTCGATTATGTAGACCATAAATCGGACGTAAAGCGCGAAACACATTTCGAACCGAACACTGATTTTGGTAATAAAATTCAATGATTTGCAAGCGTTGCTCGTTAGTAAGTCTATTTATCATGAAATGTCAAAGCATACTGAGCATCTTTCTCTCTGACACCATGTCTGAAATCCCGCGTGATCTGTCAAATACTAATGCATGAAAATCCTAACCTCAAAAAAATCACCCGTTACAATTGTTAATCAGCGTTACCGCTGTAATGATTTTGCCACCACTTTTAAGAAAACACTTCGTCATAGTTTTTATGGTATCTAATATTATGTATTTCTTTCACATACATTAATACAATACTTAAAAAATCGAATTTTTGCCGGATTTGTTCAAATTTGTATTCTCTAAAAAATTGGACAAAAAAATCGTATGGTGGGCTTAAAACGGTAGATCCCATAGGACCGGTTTTTTCACTGACTTTCTTCGATTACTATCAAAATTGATATTCAAGAAAATGTAGATAGCCTTAGTAATTTCGCATTAGTTTTTTTTTTTGAAAACTTTTTTTTTGTATTTTTAATATATAATTTTTTTTTTTGTTTTAATGAATATTTTGAAAACGGGTAAGTGATTTTTTTTAATTTTTTTTTAATGAACGTTATTTTTGTGCTTCTTGAATGTGGGAGAGTGAGTTCCTAAGAAAATGCTTTAATTTTCTTAAATTTTATTCTACAATGTAACCGCAGATATGTATGAGCAAGTACGTGCGATTCAGTCGTGCAATTTGTTTTTGTTTTGATGCTATGCTGCTATATTTAATTTTTCTTTTACAACTCTTAGATAACATATAATACAGAAGCAAATACTACTGAAGAAAGTAGCCTTGACGATTCGGCTGAAATGTTCACTCCCAGATACAGCTCCAAAACAAATATTGAAAACTAACAAAAATTAAAAAAATAATTATAAGTAGAAATCAAATACTTATTTAAAATGTTGGTAAAAAGTTAATTTGGCTAATTAAATCTTTTCAAATATAAGGTTTGATGAAAAACCAATGTGCCGTTACCAAAAAATTAAAAAAAAAGTTTTATGGCAGACACTGTTAGAAGACTTTTTGGTAAATTTTTTTCAAATATTTTGGTCGCGGATATACTTTCCAAAATACTCTCAAAAATGTTCATCAAAATCTTTGGGTCCGTTTTCGAGAAAAATATATCTTTCTTTAACAGTTATATGGCATGCACCGTTATTTTTAGCCCTTAAAACTATTTGAATTAGTGGAAAATTCTGTCTGTCGGCACGGATTTATTATTTTGAACTACAGCTTAAACGGTTAAGCCAATCGTCTTCAAATTAAGAACTCAAATATGAACGGTACATAACTCAAATTACTTTGTGCGGTATTACTCTTAGACGTTTTTGCAAAGACGAAAATAAGTGCGAAAGAGAGAATAAGTGAAAAAGAAATAGAGTTCACAGTTTTACTTAAATTGCGTTTCGGATACCAAAAATCTAACTTTTTTTGTGAGCGAACAACCTAACCAAATAAATGAACTGAAATTCGAAGCAGAAAACAGAAAACATAGTTAGCTGTTCATCACAGAAAAAAGAAACAAGAACGACAACTGAGAGGATAATTCTCTATTCGCCTACAAACTGAAAAATATCCGGTCAGCCACATATGTGTATGGGTCACTGTATATTTCTTATGGGACTACCAAGGCGTCTGCAGTTTTAGGGAGTAGGAAACGTGTGACTGATTGGCTGCTTCTCACAAGTATGTCACACGTAGATATTCACATACACAAAATAAAACTTCACGGTTTGCAGGGCATATTCGGTACGGGTCGGAATTATTTTTTTTTCTTTTTTCTATGCTGTTCAAGATATCTTTGGATTTTCCGTCTGTTTCAGCTGTGTACTAGCTGTTTTTTATGCTTATTACAACAACAATAAAATGTGAACACAGCCATTAGTTTTATGAACAGAAAGAAACAATTAAAGAGAGCTGTCAAAAACACGCGATGCAAAAATGAGGAAAACATATAAGTGTAACGCTGGGCGATGGACGGGATAAGGGTTCAAAAGAAAATAGATGAAACACGCGGACTATACAGAACGTCTAAGTGTAATACCGCACTTTGAAATTGCCTTAATATGTATATTTAAAATTTTATTCGACGATGTGACCGCACATAAGAGCAATTACGTTCGATCCAGTCGTGGTAAACGAATATTTCAGATTTTTTAGAGCGCTTCCGATATTTGTAGAACCAGAACGTTTTTGGTGTAACGAATATTCGATTGCGAGTAACATATCTTGAACTGAACAGATGTGAAACAATTTCGTCAGAAAAGAAAACCTTTTGAATCCTGGTCTAAATGCACGTGTTAGAAGAATTTGGTAAATATAACAGTTTGAGTTTGTATATGATCTAAAACAACAATCCCACTCGAGCGAATTCATGATATTTACCAAAATACATCTCGCGGGCCTTACTTTTCCCAATTGGGCCCCAAAGTGGCTCCCAATATTTGTTCTTTTTGGCAACGCTGCTGACAACATTAAATTTAATGTCCTTAAAAGTCTTTTTCCAAAATTAAAAAAACTGTGACCCACTTGATACTTAAACTCAAATTGAAAAAGAAAAATCACTTCACCTCTTTGCGTTACAATCTATTTCTTTAGTATAATCTATGATCCAACTAGTGGGCTTCCAAAATTTAGTAAGAACTCAGTAAATATCAAACTACATTAGAAAGCTCCCAACAAAAACTATATATGTAAATTCTGTGTCATAGAATTAACATTCAACCATTTAAAATTTTTTTTTTAATACCTCAAATTATCAAATTTTGTGGGAGTTTTACCAAAAACTATTCCAAATTGCTCAAAAACGGTTTGAACGAATTATTTCTTTGGGATAAAACCACCATAAATAAAGGAAACTAACCATGTGTAGACATAATAAGTTAAGTTGTACAGTGAGGTGCAAAAAATGTCTCCACTTTTTACTTAAAATAATAACTTAATGCACATGGTTAAATTAGAAGTTTAAATGACGTTTCGGTTTTCTTAATATAATCTAAGCATTCAAGTTGCGTGTAATTTTTCCTGAATCCTCTGTAAACTTAATCCTTTCGTTTCGATGACAACAAAAAGTACAAAAAAGAAAGCCAGCGCACAAAATCCTCCAAACAACCAGAAGGCAATGTAAGATCCGAAAGCATTCAGTTCCGAATACCAACGAGTGACCAAAAAAGTTGCAACACCATTAAATGTAGATGCAGTCGATGAGACAGTTGATTTAATATTCGTAGGAAGGATTTCTCCCATAACAATTCCTGGAATTGGTCCAAATCCAACAGCAAACATGGCATAGAAAGCAATCAGTGCAGGAATGGGAATCCATGTTATACCCGTTGGATCACCAAAAGCTTGAATGTAGAAGAATGTCCCCAAAACCAGCAAGGACAAGCACATTCCCAAAGCTGAAATCATAAGAATAATCTTCCGTCCTGCACGATCAACAATAAATGGAGTAATAAGATTTGCCAGCAATTGCACCAAACCAAGTAAGATGGTGGCAATGGCAGGATCTAAAGTTGAGTTGGCGCTGGTAAAGATCGATTGACTGTTGAAAGTTACCGCTGTGGTTCCACTGAATTGTTGAAATGTCTGCAAACCTATGCAAATGAGGAAAGCTTTTCTGTAGGCACGGCTTTGAAGGATTTCAGCGAAAGTTCCCTTATTTGACATTTCTGCGTCAACAGTTTCCTGAATTTTCGTCATTTCTTCTTCAGCAACCTTAGAACTTTGCCCTCGTAGGAATTGCAGGGATTTAATGCCGTCTTCTCTTCGACCTTTGATTGCAAAGAAGTATGGTGTCTCTGGCATAAGAACGAATGCTAAAAAGAAAGCAATGGGTGGCACAAGGCAACACCATTGCAACGTGAGGTAGCTTACGTAGGGCCCGATGCTGTAGACGAAAAGAATTCCACCTTAAAAAAATAAGAACCGATTAAATGGAAATTGGAAACTCAATTCTGTCTCAAAATATCTGCTACCTATCATAAGAATTGTCATGAGGCATCCAATAGCTCCGCGCAAGTTGTCTGTGGCAGTTTCGGCAACATACATAGGAGAAGTTGTACCAACAAGTCCCGCAGCTATCCCCTTAAATTGAAATTGATAGTCAGACTGAGTACACAAATTTACATGACATTTACTAACCTGGAGTATACGAGCTACATATATGTACCAAATATCATCACCAATTATCAAGAGAACATAGGAAGCAGTAAAGAAGAACGAACTTATAAGAATAGTCCATTTCCGTCCGATCCTATCATACAATGGTCCAGCCACCGGACAACCTTTGGAGGAAAGAAATGAGTTATTTTAGTGAGTTCAAATGTAAGAACTCAAATATCTGGCCTTAAGACTCACCAATTAAACCTCCGATTGCTATAAGAGAACTGATCCAACCTTCTTCTACTTCAATAACGCCAGATATCAATGGACTGTCATCGGTGTGATCCCGGAGTCTGGGAATCATAGGTGATGTCCAAGCCAAACATGTTCCAAGTACAAAAAAACTCAAGTTAGCTGAGGCAATGAGAGATTTTTTTTATCGAATTCAAAGATACATTAAGGCCATACATACCAAGAGCACAGGCCAGGAATATTCGATATGTCTTAACTTGATGCATTTGGGAACCTTATAACTCTGAAATTAAAAACGTTTTTATTGAAGCTGCAAAAGAACTTTATCCACTCAAAAGTTTAATTTTTTTAGCGTTTTTTTTTTATTCATCTACCTTACTTGTGTTTTCCTTTGAGTAAAATGTTAAATATGGCCTGAATCGCAGCTTTGGTATATAAAATGGTCATTGGCTTCAATTTATAATTTATTCTCGCTTGTGATGTTGCATCTTCTGTACTGAGTGAAATTGTTATTAACTGGTTCAGTTATGAAGCCGACTATGGCCGTCAACTTTCCATTTTACACACACCCAGCCACGAATACCCAGGCGTTTCATATCAGTCGAGCGAATCACGATTTCGATTAGGTCAAGATCCTGCACCTTCTAATGAGTAAGATTGAAGGCGGTTATGCATCATTCATGCCGCCAATAACCCTTACGGACGACGCAAAAGAAAAGACGATTATCAAACAATAAAGGTGTAATAAAAAAAAAACATAAATTGTAATAAATATAATTTATTTGAGAATCTATAAATAAAGGGATAAAAAAGTATCTTATCTAAAAAGTTATTAGATTTGTTCGTTGTGTTTGTCACAAGCCTGTAATCTGCAAAATGCGCCTATCCCAATAAATTTCCCCCAAGACAGATCCTTGTCGTTTGTTTGTAAATTTTAATTTTTATAAATTGCACGACTGGATCGCACGTTCTTGCTCATATGAGCGGTCACATCGTCGAATAAAATTTAAATCAAATGCACGACTGGGTCGCACGAACTTGTTCTTATGCTAGAAATTTGCTTAGTGGCTGCATATGTATGTATACATATATTAAAATAAAAAAAAATAAAAAATTCCTTCATTTTTTTAATTAGTTTAAGAGTTTTCTCAGAAAAAATAAGTATGCAATAAAATTTGAAAACTAAATGTCTATCGAGGGAAAAAAAATTGAAAATCGTTCGACCAGTTTTTTTTTAAGTTGTTTTTTGAAAAACTTTTCGAAAAAATATTTAAAAAATTATTTGTAGTATGTCATTATAAGAAAATCTGTAGTTTTCATCTGGGAAAATTATTAAAACAAATTCAATCCAACCCGTTTTAAAAATATTTCGAAAACCAATTTTTTAGGAAAATTTAAAAAAATCGAAAAAAAGTTTTTGAAATTTTTGAAATATATAATATAATTGAATTATAAATGACTTACTGTGTTCAAAATTTTATTGAAATCGGGATAATGGTTTACGATAAAACCGCATTTGAAAAAACCGGTTCTATGAAAGGTACCGTTAAAGAACAACTTTCGAGAAATTCATTCTAATCAAAAGATGTACTGCTGTAAAAAAAACAGCACCCTGATAGTTTTATCAACATCGTTAACAAACTTTTTGTTAAAAAAATTATGGCATTATTTTTCGACCTAGAGCATACTACCAAATAAATACTAAATACCAAGTTTGAAGCAAATCGGCTTATAAACACGTCATAGTAGACCTATTTATGTGGCAAGAAGCACTATCCTCTTGAAAGCTAAAGTCTCTATCATCAGCTTGAAAATGTGGTATTGGACAAGTAAGGTACTAATTAAAGCCAAGTTTAGGAGTCGTGGCTAAAAATAAATTGAGATAACAATCAAATATGACATTACGATCATAGAGAAGTCTAACTAATTGAATCCAAAAATGTCTGTCTGTCTGTGTGTATGTTTGACGATCTGC
This sequence comes from Platycheirus rosarum, assembly GCA_963971375.1. NCBI lineage: Eukaryota > Metazoa > Arthropoda > Insecta > Diptera > Syrphidae > Platycheirus > Platycheirus rosarum. The sequence goes on along the minus strand of OZ020509.1, from coordinate 120,924,735 downwards.
AGCACAGACAGCTAAATCAACTACTTTAAAATTTGGTATCCATTTCTCACAGGGCTTTTTGAAATTTTATTTTTAAGTTTTTTTTTATTTTCGACATTCTCGGAAACGGCTCTTTGGAATTCTTTTAAATTTTATACATATTTTAAAAGATCTAGGTGGGCAAATTAATTCTTTTAAAATAATTTTTTTTGTCTACATATATAATTCATTTTATATTTTTTTTTTAATTTTCAATATTTTTAAAACTGTAAACAATCTGTAAACAAACAGTTTTTCAACAAACTAAATATAAATAGCAAGATTGTATCAATATCACTCCCGCAATTATCAAAACAGGAGTTAATTTTCTACCTTTAAGAAGTTAAAACAGCGTGCAAGCATTAGCGAAATAGGAAAGGACGTAAGAGAATACGTCGGTGCGTATTAGATTTAAACTGGGTGCATATCAAAATGGAAGGCGTTCCACATTCATGTGGTGCTACTCCAGAAAGAATCTATGTTCATAACATAACAGTACGGAAAAAGTTGGCCTCAAGAATAATCTGATGGGCATACCTAGCAGTGCAGGGAAGAATGAAGCTGGCTATTTCGCTGTAGCACTGTTGGTAAAAATAACGATACAACAATGAAAAATACGTGACATTACGGCAATGCTCGACAGATGTAATGGAATCCGTCACAGTTTTCATCACTTATTAAATTTAAAGCCTTTTTTTGGATATCATAAACTCAACTTTCGACATCCCTTCAATTAAAGAAAACTACCTTCGACTCCAAAAGGAATTCAATGTTCTTAACAAATTTCTACATAAAAATTATATTATTTCAATCGAAACAAATTTAAAAAGTAATAGTAAATGTTTTTGGTCGTATATAAAAAATAAGAAAATGAATACTGGAATTCCGATTATTATGCAATACTTTGGCTGAAAATATTCTGACATTACCAACATTTGTACCATATTTTCGGATGACTTTAAGTGTAACTAAACAACTTCCTGTCATCAACAGTCTGTTTCTTGTCAAGATAATGTGGACAACCTGTTAACCATTTGATGGTTAAATATAAGTCGAGATGAAGTGGAAAAAGCTTTTTTAAATTTGAACAGTTACAAGCAACCTGGTGCAGATAGAATCCCTCCCATAGTTCTTAAAAACTGTGCTTCAGTACTTTCAGATCCCTCGCTCCCTTTCAAGTGATTAATTTCTTTCTGAATGGCAAAAATCATACATTGTTCCTATTCACAAATCAGATCCTAAACGTGAAATTTCTAAGTATCATCCAATTTCTCAAAATTGTCAACAATCCCTAAAGTTTTCGAAAAACTTGTTTGTGATCAATTGACATTTATGACTAAAGAAATTATCTCATCATTGCTTTATTTCCATCACATCAACGGCTACTTACCTTTCTATTTTTTCAAATTACTTTTTAACCAAGCTTGAGGAAGGGTATCAAGTTGACGTTATTTATACAGACTGCAAAAGCTTTTGATAGATTGAACCACACAATTATTTGAAAAAATTGGGTTTCATTCAAATGTTTTGAGGTGGCTGGCATTTTTTACTTAATAGGACGGACTCAGTTTGTCGATCGATAATTTCCTTTCTGGTCCAGATTACGCATCATCAGGTGTTCCTCAAGGCAGTCACCTTATACCGCTCCTTTTTCTTATTCTGATTAATGACGTGCCAATTTTTTTTTTAATTCTCTTATGCATTTAACGAACCTATAACTCGCTTTATATTCTCCCAAGTTATTGATCTTTATTTTCATTATAGCATATAGTCACTCTAAAAAATATACTTCAGTTACATTTCTCATTTAATTTTTAATAGTAATCGATGCTGCAACCCCAATAGTTGATTAAGCGCAGTATATATATAAAAAAAGCAGTAGATTGCAATATATCGCAGTAGATCTTTCAATATAAATGAAACATATATATAAATACTAGCTGGCCCACCCGGCGTCATTCGAGCTTACCATACACTTTCTGGATCCCGAAAACACCGCTACAGTAACAGTGACAGTGACTAAACGCCACTAATGTAAACGTGTTATTGTTGATATGAAAATATAAATAAATACATAAATTTATTAAATCTATTGGCTCCACAGATATGTAAAAATATACAGTAATATTTCCATCTCGGCAACACCTATCAGGTCGAAGTTTTGCAAAAGACTTTCATTTTATTATATTTATTTGAATATCATAAATATTATAACATGTTGTGATTTCGAGTCAAACCATTCCATAAATAAAAAAAATCGAAAAAAGCCACCTAGCGTCACCAATGGGTATTTAAAATGTCGATTATTAAAATATATAAATATATGTAGTTGGAAAAGTTCCGTCAAAAACGGTTAGTAAATAAGAATTTTTAATTAAACTGAAAAACGAAATTTGAACCTAGAGCATAACCTGTGTAGAATTTTCCGACTTTTATTTTTTCCTTAACCTTCGCGAAGCACGCAACCTATCAATTAAGTTTTCAAGCTAATCAGGAACTCATTGAAACATACACACACAATTTTATCCAAATCGGTCCAGTCGTTTGGTACAGTTTTAATTGAACTCGCTCATGAAAACTAGTTTCAGTTTGATGTTTTTGAATCAAAACCCACAAGAGAATGTAATCTGAATTTTTAAATACTCGGTGGATGTATTCAGATTAAACAATTTAAAAATTTAGTTTATTTTCTATGATGCTCAAAATTTTGAAAGAGGAATAGATTTGTTTTGCTGCGCAGTAGATTGTCGTAAGGGGCTAAGCGCAGTTAGTTTACCGCTAAAGGAGTAGGGTGGCAGCACTGAATTTGTAATACAAATGTATTGTAATTTCCATTTATTTTTGTGATTTAATTGTTTATATATAATTAATTTTTCCTTTGTCTGTAAGATAATGTATGTAATCTCTGATTGATGTACATAAATAAATAAATAAATAAATAAGTGCCATGCCGCCTTCCCAAATATGACAATTATTCAATCAATCGCTTTTATTTAACCTAGAGGTCTTGCAGGATTATTAGCAATGTCGAATATGCGGTCCTTATACAGGAGGTAGTGGTCTCTATAATCCACATAACGAGAACTGAGAAGTGTCCGGTTTCTTCGATGCAAATGTCAATCATGGATATTGGCATTGGTGGTATATTGGGCTTTAACTTCGTTGCCCTCCTCATCCAAAGAACATGGAAGTGAGTCTGAAAGATTCCAATATTTAGGGACAGACTGGACAAATACTGCTTTCCATGTACTGGTATAGAGCCCAGAGAAATAAGACCGATGGAAAAGCTTACGTAGGAGATTTGTGTGGGTTGAAGAACTACTGTCCGGACACGCGGATTAGTGTATATTAAAATTCTTTCAAGACTCTTGCGGAGGAAGATTGGTTCCATAAAATCATTTACCCTTTCCAGTATAGGAGGAGTTCTAACAGCTGCTGGCAGCGTTTAGTTTGCAGCATGCAAACCAGGTTTTTCTTGAGAAGTGAGTATCACTGAAGACTAGCATCTAGAACCGATTACGATGAAGAATTTTTGGTATTATACGAGTATGAGCGCGAAAAAGGAGAAGTCACTCTATTTGATATACTTGGCTTTTCACTTTATAAATTGTGGCCAGATCAGATGGATTAAACACTTTTTTCAACGATACAGAATATGAGTAGCTGAGGGTGGAGTCCCCAGCAAAACAGTTGTATGGATTAGAAGTAACAGACAGAAGAATATTTATAAAAATGAGGAAAAGAATCGGAGACAGAACGGAGCCCTGAGGCACAGCAGCATTTATTTTGTGGTAATCAGACTTGTAACTCACCAATTTAACTTGTATTGAACGGTCCAGAAGATGGCTTCTAGTCAACGAACACGATTACCATCCCAAACTACACATTTCAAATGATAGAAATTAATGCAAAACTCTATCAAATGCCTTCGAAATATCGAGCGCAACAATCTTACCAAAGATCGCCAAAGCGATCTAGAATTTGTTACTCCCTTCGGTGAGATATCCTAGTGGAATGATTTCGGTCTTCGAGATATATGTCCTGATCTATTTCCATCTATCAGTCACAAGATGCTAGCTTGCATATATCTTCAAACCAGTCACTCCGATCTCTGCGACAATTGCCTAATATTATGTCAGATATACTAATGACTTGGTTCTTGGTGATTTCTCTTTTAACTCCTGGACAGATTCTTCCCTAATCGAGCTCTTCGAAAGCGAGCATGTGCAGAAACAATACTTTTTCAGAAATCACCCGACCCTGGAAAAGCAATCGAAAAATAAAGAGATTTGAGGGAATGTTAGCTCTTCGTTACGTTCGTAGTCATCGAACTCGAGTATTGGCAAAGACGTATCAATATCATATTTTTATAATAACATAATTTTTACAACTAAAATTCTTGATTCTGCTGGGAGAAGTCTCGTCGAATTTGTGCAAGTAGCTTTGACAGATTTTGATTACTTTTAATCAAATAACCTAAACTCATTCCTGCAGGTTAATAAAAAAAAAACAGAAAAAATCACGGATTAAATTCTAATTTTTTTAATTTACTATAGTATATTAATAATTACATTCTTAGCTAAAAACTCTAACCATCAACTTCTATTTAATTTGTCTTGAATTTGTTGCAAGCTCAGTCCTTTTGTCTCGATGACAACAAACAGAACAAAGAAAAATCCCAAAGCACAAAGCCCACCGAACATCCAGAATGCATAATACGATCCAAAAGCATTTATCTCCGGATAGAATCGTGCCACCACAAAAGTCAGAGCCCAATTGAGTGTGGTGGCGAAGGAAGAAACAGTTGCTTTAATATTTGCCGGAAGGATTTCACCCAACACCACCCATGGCAGTGGACCAAATCCAATTGAAAACATCGCATTGAAGACTGTTAGTGCTGGAATTGGAAGCCAACGGATCGCCGATGCATCTTCGAAAGCTTGAATGTAAAAGAATGTACCCAGCACCAGCAGTGCTAAGCACATGCCTATGGCTGACATCATAAGAATTGCCTTGCGGCCGACCCGTTCAACAATAAACGGTGTGACAAGATTTGCCACAAGTTGCACCACAGCCATGACAACAGCGGCCATGGCAGGATCAAGTGGTGAGTTGGCACTAATGAAAATCGATTCACTATTGAATGTCACAGCAGTCGTGCCGCACAGTTCCTGGAATGCCAGTAGACCGCAACATATGAAAAAAGCTCTCCTATGTGGTGGGTTTCGTAGTATTTCGGGTAAGGTTCCCTTTTGGGACATATCACCATCAACAGCTGTCTGGATGTCCCTGATTTCATCTTCAATTGCAGTGCCACATCGACAGCGAAGGAACTCGAGAGATCTTACGGCCGCAGATTTCCTCCTTTTCATCGCGTGAAAGTATGGTGTTTCGGGCATGAAGAAAAATACTCCGAAGAACACAAGAGGTACGACCAGGCAGCACCATTGCAGCTTGATGTAACTCAAAAATGCTCCAACAGTATAAACATAGAGAATACCACCTTAAATGAAAAAAACTGCATTAGTTCGGGAGATCAATGCTGAATGAATAAGTTACAGATCATAAATAGGGTTATTAGAGAACCCATTGGTCCTCGGGTGTCGTCGGTTGATATTTCAGCAATGTACATTGGCATCACTGTACAAACAAGTCCTGAAGCAATTCCCTGAAAATGATTGTTAAAATACATTATTTTACAGAAATGTTTGGCTATTTGCCTTACCTGGAGTAATCTTCCAACATAAATGTGCCAAATGGTGCTGGTAAGTAAGAACAAGAAATATGCTGCGGCAAACGTGGACGCGCTCAGGAGTAGAGTCCATTTTCTCCCAACTCTATTGGCCAATGGACCAGCCAAAGGGCAACCTCAAAATAAAATTTCAAAAAAAAAATGATAAAAACATAGAGATTTTGTTGAACAACATGAACAAAGTTTCTATAAGCCCTAAAGCTTGGGAAACGCATTTTAGTAGGGGATGAGTTCTCTTAACGTATTGTTCCACAGAGTTACATATATAATGAGACCAATTTTTTTCTACTTTCTACTTTTTGATAATGATTTCTTCTGAATTTTGCTGACGAAATTCAAACTACAGACTCTCAATATTATTATTAATTTGTTTCCAAAAATATTGAATTGTAAGATAATGGATGGTGGAGAAAGTTGCAGGGAGGTGGAAAATTGGAACAAAAAATTTCATTCAAATCCTTCAAGCCGTTTAGGAGAAGAAGATTGAAGAGACACCCACTACGGAATTTGTAATAGAATTAGGCAGTATTTTTATTGGTTGAAGGCACACTCTTCAACTACCTATTGTTTCCTCAGGCACGTATTTCCCGACCAACATTAAAAACAGGTAATACTGTGAGTGAGGTAGTTTGACGTCGAATCGCGAAATCGCCGGACTCTTTTCCGATCAAGTCTCTAATAACCTCCACAGGAGTCCCTTACCATCAGAACAACTACAAAACTAAACGATTTTTAGTAAAAATGGAGTAAGCCATGGCACGCCTTCAATAACAATTTTTTTATGAAAAAAGTATTTCGAACGCTGCATTTTGAAAAAAATTGACCGTAATCACTTTGCAAGTGCGAAAGTTCTTAACTTCATTCAGGATAGGTTACTGAGGAAAGCATTCTTTGTAACTGAAATAACATTACACGACAAAGATTGGTGTCTGGAATATTAGGACACTCTTCGATCAGTCTCTATGGTCATTGGTAACGCCATGATTGAACACAAGGCGTCCCAAAAAGGAAGCTGGGTGTATACGGGCAGACAAGCGTCTTCAACGAATTTTTTTTAGAGGTAGTATCCTAGATGTTTTAGTCCGTACAATAAAAATTGTCAGTACAGGGCTTATGGGTGAGCTTCTTTCAAAACAGTCCCGCCGGTGTATTTTATCATGAAACTGAATTGAGAAAACTTCTACTGAAAAAAGATATTTACAAAGCCACTGACGTACTAAGTAACTAATGTACATGAATTCTCTCTTAAAATCTCTAAAAAAAACTCGTAAACCATGACCAATCTCAACCCACGTTAATCAAATAAGAAATAATGAATAATGATCGGCCACTCACTTCTAACTTCTAATTACCCTAGCTGTGTAAATTTAAAAATACATATTCCACCAACAGAGTTACCTTTTCCAATTAAAAACAGTACTATATAGCTTTTTCCTCATAGTGCTTTCGCTTCTGAAGAACAAATTTAGTGGTGCGAGAGGGTAGGTGTTGTCGTGTTTGTGTATTTGTTAGTACTAATAGTTGGAAAATCGTTGCAACGCAGTTAAATTTTGTTGGCTTTTGGTATTTTAATAGGAAGAAATTATTTTCTCGAAGTTTGCAAGTGCATTACGTGATCATTTTAATTCCGAAAAGTATTTTGACGTGCTATTGTATTATAATAAGCGTGATGTGATATTGATATTATGTACTAAAAATACATATATATGTACATACACTGAGTTACAAAAAAAGTGGCGCACCTTAAAATTTTGCAATATTTTGAAGTGATTAAAAAAAAGTTTTTTTTAACACAGTTATGTTTATTAAGATAAAATAAAAGTAACTCATCTAAAAAAAATGGCAAGAATTTAGAAATAAAACAAATTAAAAAAAATTACAAAACTTCATTAATTATAAAATTAAACACTTTCATTTTTTTCAACGAGTTCTCGTTCTTTTAATATTGAGTATTACCTCCCCGAACATCTAGCAAAGCTTTAATTCGCTTGGGCATACCTTGGATAAGGTTTGCTACGATAGTGCCGTCCAAATTTTGGCATTCCTCGATCAGAGCAGATCTCAGCCCACTGAGTGTCTCTGGGAGGGCAGGTTGCCTCCTTATCATTTTTCCCAGCGTATCTCAAACGTGTTCGATGGGATTCATGTATGGGCTCGTCGCAAACCAAGCCATCACCTCGATTTCGGCTTCTTGCACGTAGTCGGTAACGCACCTAGCAACGTGTGGTCTAGCATTGTCGTGCATCAGCAAAAAGTTATTGCCAATTAATGGTGCAAAAGGAACCACATGTTCCTTCAGAATGTTTTTCAGGTAATAACTTGAGTTCATGTATCCTTCTACGATGCATAGCTCGGATTTCCCGCGCATGGAAATTCCTGTCCACACCATAAATAACCCTCCCCAGAAATCTTCCCGCTTCGTCTTCACACTCTGTTACGTTCATCTGATGAGCGGAGACAAGACCTTGACTCATCAGTGAAAAGACTTCTACTCCAGTCGGTCTCGGTCCAATATTGGTGAAGGCGAGCAAATTCCATCCGACGTTGCTTGTGCTGCACCGTGAGTTTCGGCACGCGAGCGGGTCTTCTTGCTCTCAGGCCACTCTCTACTAATCGCTGCCTACCGTTTGTGCATTTACATCTGTTCACCTCACTGATCGAAGCTGTCTCACAGCTCAACCACTGTTTGGTGACGATCTCGAAGGCTTTGAAGCACCAAAAATCGGTCATCCCTTGCAGATGTTGCTCTCGGTCGATCTTAGCCTTGACGTCGGGTGTAAGAATTGGTGTCCCTGTACCTTTTAATGGCTCTTCTTCGCGTTATCTCCGGTTTTCCAATCATAATAATGGCATACCGTACACTTCGTCCATCCTCAACCAAAGCCAGCGCCCTGGCGACTTCTTCTGCCTTTATTTGCATATTTTTTTCACAAAAATTACTAAAAAACTAATAAATAAACAAATTGAAATAAATTCATAACAATAAACTTATTAAAACATTTACGGGATCACGGAAAAGCCAGAATTAGTAAAACTCGCGTCTTGTATGAAAAACGATTAACATATAATTTTCCTCTATATTGTGCATGTAACACAAGGAAAATAAAAAGAGATCATGAAAAAAGCACACAAATATTCCGTTAAGCTGAAAAAAGCTCTGCATAAACATAGCGGCATATTATCAAAATGATACCAACACATTAAAAACTATGACTGCGTCACTTTTTTTGTAACTCAGTTTAGTATTATTAAATACAGTGAACTGAAATTGGTTTAAATTGTGTTTAAACTGTAAAGTGCTATTGTTTTTGTGAATGTATATTATTTTAAATTAATAGTAATGCATTATATTGTAATCAGCAAGTAATACGCACGTTGCTCTCCGATTTGGGACGATTTATAGTAATATCCAATGCCAATGCAACCAGACTGAGGGGCAAACGTCCTAACTTCCTTGAACTAACAATTTTTGTAAACACACTATAGTCCCTTAATATTAAAATGTTTCAGAAGCAAGAAAATGTATTTTTTTAATATCTTAATACGAACAGTTTTTTCATAGGCTAAATAAATAAATACAAATATAAAGAATAATATTAAAACTTTTAAAGATTTTTCATTAATATAAAAACAAATAACTTTTTTGTATTATTCAATGAGCCATTGTCTATTATTAAATTTCAAAAAAAAAATTGGCACGACTGGGTCGCAAGTACCTGCTCTTATGTGCCTAATTACATTGGAAAGCAAGATCTTTGACAGAAACAAGTAACATTTACGTTGAAAATAACACAGTTCGAACTTAAAAAAAGTACCAAAACCACAATACTAAATGGTTTTTTAGTAAAAATGAAGTATGCCATCACACGTCTTAAATAACAAAGAATTTATAAAAAATGTAATTCCAAAATATTGTAGGACCGGTTCTGAAAAAAATCTGTTTTTCATTTTTAGTTTTCGGATATTTTTTGTTCAAATTTTGGTATGCAGTTTTTTGGAGTTTCTTAATACAGTGATTTTAGAGTTTAAAATAATTTTTTTATTAGTTTTAAAAATATTAGCCCAAAATTACAGTCATTTAACTCGACACTAAACCATATTTAATGTGAAACTTTGTTAAAATTCGTATGAAAATATGTCTATAATTTTGCGCCATTGATTTTTGAATAAAAAAATCAAAAAATAAATTTGTATTAGAAAAAAAAAGTTATTAAAAATTTTGATATGCATAATTAATTTGGCAACTTAGATCTTCTCAAATATAAAATTTGACAGAAATCTAAGGAGCCGTTACTGATAAAGCTCAAAATTAAAAAAAAAAAAAACGTTATATGAAAGGTACCGTTAATAGACTTTTCCCGTAAATTTGGTTATAATCAAATGATAGCCAATACCAACAAAAAAATTCTCAAAAATGTTCATCAAAATCGTTGGAGCCGTTTTCAAGAAAAATAAGCTTTTCCTAAATGGTCATATGGCAGGTACGGTTATTTTTAGGCTTAAAAATAAAAATTCAATTTCCCCTTTGGGGAATGCCAAACGAATCACACACACCAAATTTAAAGATAATCGCTTAAGCCGTTTAGGCTGCAGCTCGTTATTCATACTGACAGACAAACAGACAGACAATTTTGTTCGATCATTTTTTAGAATTCTCAAATTGCATGTTTTTCGTAGTGCCCCGTGGCTTAGTGGTTAGTGTGTCGGACTGCTAAATGAAAGAAACTGGGTTCCAATCCAGCTCGTAGCCACCTTTTTTTTCTGGGGTACTGCCTCTTGCGAGGAACTGACAAAACCTTCAAGAGTAAAATTTGTCTCCAAAAAGTGCATCTCAATGTAGCCATTCGGACTCGGCAGTAAACTGTAGGTCCCTTCCATTCTTGTAGATTAACAACACGCACACAGGAATGGTTGAGAGTATAAGTCACTAGGCATTGGCTCCTTAAGGGGCTGTCGCGCTAATAATTTTATTTATTTTAAATTGCATGTTCCATTGTTATCTCAATTTTTGTGAAAATAGTTTGGTTTAAAACTTTGGAAATTTTGGGAATACTGTGTAGACTTGTTTTTAAAAGGTATCATGTTTTAACTTTGTTTTGTGACCCAGTTAAATTGAGATACTTATTTAAAGATTTTTATAATTGCAAATTTTACGGTTAAGTGTTTAAATTTCAATTTTAAATTCCGTTGTTAAAAATTTCATAGGCAATCTTATATTCACTGTACAGAACAAACATCTACACAAGTATTATTGATAAACAATCTTTTTTTCTATTCGTCACTTATTTGTTTAATCAACATTCTAAGTCAAAACTCACTTTCTTGCCAGCTGATAAAACTGATATTTGATTGTGTACACTTATCAACATTCTTTTTATCTGAATTATTCATATCTTTGAGATATCGATTTGTATATGGAATGGATACAGATAGCATAGATTTAGATATGTAGTTCTATCTTTATCACAGCAAGTCACAACCCAGAGAGGTTCTCTGTACTCTATATACTAATATTGTGCTATCACACTGATTTAATGAACCAAGTTGGCACAGTAGTTAAGTTAGAGACAACAGTTACTATCGAGATTTAAAATTCGAACATGTGGCTGAGCGAAATTTTCCAAAAATATTGCCTTTCATGGGTTTCTTCTCTCTCGCCATCAAAGATAAATCACGGTCTTTGGCACAGTCTGTTTCGTGACGTGGATTATATTACCAGCTTTAGAAGTTTTCTTTAAACCCAAAAAGAGAAGCATTTTAATGACACAACAAATTCAAAGTCATTCGAAGTGTTTGCAAATTGAACTTTTGATAATTTAAATGACAGAAATGTCAGAAATAACGTTATTTTTAAAACTGTCAATTGTAATTCTAACACTAACACTAACATACTCACCAACTAACGCTCCAATAGCAATCGACGAACTTATCCATCCCTCATCTGAATGTCCGACGCTAAATTTCAATGGACTATCTGCGGTGACATTTCGAAGTTTTGGCATCACTGGTGAAGTCCATCCGGAACATGTTCCCAAAGCAAAATAAGCAATGTTAGCTAAAATGTATTGATTTCAATAGTTATAGTGAAACAGCCAACAATTCTATTAATGAAAAACTTTCCACTGAGACTTGTTAAGTAAATATTGCGTTTTTTCTTCGGCTCCATTTTCTGTAATGATCATCGAGCAGACGAACACCTCCAATAGAACTTCGTCACGTTTAGACTGAATATAAAACAAAAATGTGTGTTTGTCAATTATTAAAAGATCCAATGTGGTGTTTTGAACAACAAATAGCGATTAAAAAATTGTTTGGAATTTTGCTAACGTGAAACAGCACTTAACTTAATATGCTTTCATAATCTCATTACTGACAAAAATCAACAACGCCATAGTTATGTTTAATAAAAAAAAATATATTATTAGAAAAAGTTGGTATATAAAAATGTATCTTATCTATAAAATAAGATAATCTGTTTATATTGTTTGTACAGTAGATACACATGGTTTTGGGGGCTAATATCGCCTATCCCAACATCTTTTCTCAAGACGGATCACTTGTTTCTGTAATCTTATTTTATTGGTTATTAGTTACTGAACTTCAATGAACATGGTAGCTAATTTTCGCATGAGTTGATTGTATCTATATTCGATGTTGTTGAATTTATTATTACTTGTAACTTTATTTTTCATCTTTAGGTTGCAAGGCTTAAGGGATCGGAAAGTGGGCTATAATAATCATTGACCATGGTTAAAGCAACGTAGGTAATAAATGATTAATACTATTTTTTTTCTATTTTTCTTTAACTACATTTATTAGATTGATCAACACAATGAACACCAAGGATTATAGACTTTTGTATAGAGAATATGACATCAATAAGACAGCCATAAACAAAATATCATTATCAGCTGGCCGAAGCTTGTAAAAGAGGAAAGATCGTGACTGATAATGGAATAAATGAAATATCTTGAGACCCTACAGGTAAGGCTATTGATTGAAGATCTGAAAAGCAGTTGAATTGTTTCTTGTCACAAAATAAATCATCAGCTGCTAAGGAGCTTATGAGAGTGGTTAATCTATGCAGACAGTGGTGACGAAAATAAAACGATATAAATGGTGGATCAGCAAGTCCCTGAAAAAATGAAATAAGGAACACTTGTTTGGGCATAAAACCCACATTTCATTCTTCAACATAGTCTCCTTTTAACTTGATACACTTCATCCAACATTTCTTCAATTTGTATGCCCCCCAAATGACGTCCATGGACATTATGTCCGTTTCAAATAGGCATAATGCCCATGGACATTTAAAAGTGGACATAATGTCTGAATTGATTTTTTTTTTCATTTTCAGTATCTGGTAGGTATGGGGGGGCATGCTGCCCCCTGCAACCCTCCTGATTGGGCTCACTATAGGATTTGGAGTAGGTGCGAGATTGGGTTTATGCAAAGGTTCTTTAAATCAAAAAGAAACGTTGCACATACCCAACATTGCACCTTCTCCAAATCCTATAGTGAACCCATGCAGGGGGCAGCATGCCCCCCATACCTACCTCATACTGAAAATGAAAAAAAAGTCAATTCAGACATTAGGTTCATGGATATTATGTCTATTTCGTTCATGGACTATTATTATGACTATTTCCAATTGGTCATAATGTCCATGGACATTGCGCCTATTTAACACGGACATAATGTCAAGGATATTATGTCCTTGGACCATCACACACAGAAAAACAAGGTATGCTCACTTCGGCTGATTAAGCACGTGACGCACATTCTTCTGATTTCTGTTCTTAGAGAGTGTAAATAAATGTATTAATTTGCCGATTTTGTTATTGTTTTTTTATGTTTATTGTTCTTATAATCACAAAATAAATCGTTAAAGCCGTCAGTTTTAACAAATAATCTTCACTTAACAAATAAAATAATAATAAAAGAGGAATGTGACGTCATAAAATATCAAGATGGCGATTTGTCTAGTGAGCATACCTTGTATTCTGTGTATCATGCCCTGGACCTTATGTCATCCCGCCACTAAATGCTAACTTATGTTAGCAAAAACAAATGTGTGCGCACAGTAAAGATTAAAAACATTCCGATGAATTTTCTTTTTAGTCGAATATTTTAACATTTTTAAATTTATAAAAAAAGTAAAAAGCGCATATAACCTACATTTATTGTTATTTAGTTTGATAAAAACGTTTTGTAAAAAATGGGATTGTCGGGATTTTAAAAAGCGAAATTATAATAGATCGAGATTTTGAAGGCGGGATTTAAAAAAAGAGTATTTTAGCAGACGGGATTTTAAAACCTTTTTTCGGGAATTTTGAAAAGCGGGATTCCATTTTTTTTTTTTTTAATAAAAGTCAGAATTTAAATAAGTCCATATATAACATTATTTTAATATATATTTTTAATTTAAAACATTAAGAAATATTGTGTTCGGGGTTTTCCAAGCTCCCTCCAAAGAGTTCACAAAAACAAGTAATTTAACTTTGTTGCGTCAGAGAAGTGGTAAAAAACATTGCGTATCAATAAATAATGAAAACTGAGTAAAAGAAGTTTGACAGGAAGAGCTACTTCGTAATCTGTATTAGCGCGACTTAAGTTCACTTTAATTTGGAAAAATAAAAAAAATTATTTTTAATTTTGTTTGAAACGTCTTTATTCGTTATTTATTATTTTAACTTAATATAATTTTATTTAATTCTTCATGATGTATATTATTATTTCTATTTCAGCGAAATTGCAATGTTTCGCAATAATATCTTATTTCTGGACATTGCATTTCCGCTGGGAAAATTATTGTAACATGATTCTTTGATTTTATTATTTTTTGGTTTCAGCGGAATTGCAATGCCTCCAAATATTTGTATTTGTGGACATTGCTCTTCCGTTGGGAAAATTATTGTAATATGATTCCTTTTTTATTATGATTCTTTTATTTAATTTGATTTTATTATTTCTCAGTTTCAGCGGAATTTGTCTTTGTGGACATTGCTCTTCCGCTGGGAAAATTATTGCAATATGATTCCTTTACTATTTGTTAGGAATGCCAATTTATGGGAATAGGAGTTTTTGTCTGAAGCGTTGGAAGCTTCGACATAACCCGCGTGCCAAAATCATTAAGCAATGCTTTATGAGGATCACCCTCCCAATTATCTTCCTGAATTTATTCGAGGAGTGGAAAACAGATATGCAGCATCCAACAATATAGTCACCACAATTACTGAGGAGTAAGGCCCAATGCACACGGAGCAACTGGATACAAACTAAACCGATTGGCAACTCGGATTACAGACCAGTTACGGACTCAGAAGTGACATGACTTCACACACGAGAAAACTCATCACCAATCGAAATCTCTAGCTCGTTCAGTGTCGGCATGGATACCGGGCGTGAAAACATCATGTTGTACTATTATCTCAGGAAGAGGTTATTAACCCAACCCAATTATAACTTTTGCACTAGTATTTGAAATATAGGACATAGTAGACTGGAACTATAAACATCTACATTCAAGTCAAAATGAAAAAAAACATACCCGTCAATTTTACGACATTTTCGATTTATCTACGCCTTATCTATTTTATTTTTATTTATTTATTTTTAATATAAAATAAATGTTTTTCCACCTCCAGCACCAGCAACAAGTTTGTTTTGTTGTTCGCTCATTTTCGACAAACTAGAAACTTAAATCACTAGGCAACCCGACATGAAAATCAACAGGCAAGTGGTTACAGACTTTTTTTGTGAATCGCCAACGAGTTTTCAACCAGTATGTTTCAGGTTATGTTTCAAAGCAAACTACATGCCAACTCGCATCGCAATCAGTTTTTTGTCAGTTGCTCCGTGTGCATTGGGCCTAAGGCCAATCTTGCAATTGATGCACTAACTGGAAACGCCTGTACTTTTTTTCGAAAAAGTGACTGACATCATCCATGGAGAAAATTCTAACTTTGTGCTTAAAAGTCTACCAAATCTTTCTAACGATCATCTTCAATAACTCCTGAGCAACAGCTAACTCCCCGTAACATGGAAAACGTCAAAAGTAGTATCCGTAACGAAGAAAACAAACCGGACGAGAATCGAGGAATATCGCTAATTTTGCTGCTGTATTGTGTCAGTAAAATTTGGAGAAGAAGGAAAAGAAGAAAGTTTCACTATTTCTTCAAGAAAAGAGAAATCATTTTTGAGTTTCAGTATGGTTTCAGTTTTCCAAAGATGGCACTCTTCCATCCATCCGCTTCTTGGACTGCACTCAGACCTGACACGCGGACTCAACAAGGAGATAATAGTTGCCTCTTTATCGTAACTAGAAAAGGCTTTCGAGACAGTTTAGATAAGAAGCCATGTATTCAAACTATCAAATCTAAGACTGACTGAACGCTTGGTAAGAACAATCACCCATAGATTTTTGTATGTGCTGTGCAGGTAAGCAAAATGTATTCGTCAAGAAAGTTGATCAGTGCTCCAATGCTGTTTTTCATCTCTTAGCAAAGATTCCAGAGCACTCCATAAGGAGTGATGAAGCAGTTACGCAGTGGTTTCGCAAGCGATGAAGAACAGCTCTTCAGAAAGCATATGGGATATGATATATGTATAGGTATATTATCTGAAATAGCGGATTTGCTTATATCAAGCTGTCAAAGGGCTCTTTGCAATGCAACAAGTGCATAAATATATCTGTCCCATGGAACTGTAAATGTTCTCGAAATCAGGTCGGGGAATGTTGCTTTCTGGAAAAGTTGAACTAGCAGCATAGATCTTTCCCAAAATTCATCAAAATCCATCAAGTGATTTGTAGTTAGTTAGTAGAAGCTCTAATTGCCGACAGCTGCCATACATTTTGAAAGAAAATTTCAGAAAAATGTTTATTTTGTTGTATATTTTCTAATAATATTGAAACAATTAAAGGTAGATATTTATAATGCTGGTTATTTGAGTTTCTAAAAACGCTTTATTCGTAATTTGAATTTCCATTTGATTTAAATATCTTATACTAAAATCCTTAAAAGACAACAACTTAATTATTAAGTAAGCCCTCAATTGCCATGTAATTTTTCTTGAATCTTTTGCAGGCTCAAACCTTTTGTTTCCGGAACAACAAACAGAACAAAGAAGAATGCCAGCACACAAAGTCCTGAGAACAACCAGAATGCATAAAATGAACCCAACGCGTTTAGTTCTGGATACCAACGCGTCACAATAAATGTCACTAACCAGTTCAATGTGGTGGCAAAAGATGAAACAGTTGATTTAATATTCGATGGAAGAATTTCTCCCATCACCACCCAAGGAACAGGCCCGAAGCCCACAGAAAAAAGAGCATTGAAAAATACAAGCGCAGGTATGGGAATCCATAAGATACCCGACGCATCATCAAACGCTTGAATGTAAAAGAATGTTCCTAATGCAAGTAGCGCCAGGCACATGCCTATAGCAGAGATCATAAGAATCAACTTACGACCGGCACGTTCAACAATAAACGGAGTTATCATATTGGCAATAAGTTGTACGAGAGCGATAATTATGGAAGCTATAGCTGGATTTAGGCTTGACTTGGCACTGATGAATATCGACTGACTGTTGAATGTTACTGCGCTGGTTCCACTCAACTGTTGGAATGTAAGAAGACCGCACACAATTATGAAGGCTTTTTTGTAGGCCCGATTGCCAACGATGTCTTTCAAGTTGCCCGTGTTTGACATTTCGGCATTGACTTCTGACTGAATTTGGTTCATTTCATCTTCAACAGTCTTAGAACTTTGTCCTCTCAGAAACTCGAGTGATCTTAGTCCCTCGTTTTTGAGGCCTTTCATTGCATAAAAATATGGCGTCTCTGGCATGAAGGAAAATGTTGCAAAAAAGAGAATGGGAATAGCAAGACAGCACCATTGTAGGGTCATGTAGTTAACATATGGACCGATACTGTAGACGTACAAAATTCCAGCTGTATTAAAAACAAATGTGAACAATGAGCAGCACAGATGTAGTTATGTTGTCCAACTTACAGACCATAAATAGAGTCAACAGAGAACCAGCTGGACCACGCGTCTCTTTCGTTGCTATTTCTCCGATATATGTCGGCATTGTAGTGCAAACAAGACCAATTGCTATACCCTGAAAGTATTAATTAAATCTATGGTACTATGAGCAGTTTTTTTAAATGTTTGATTTTTACTTGAGAAATCCGGGCAGAATATATATACCAGATATTATTTGCAATAAGGAGAAGAACAAATGCAGCCACAAAGAATATAGAGCTTGAGAGGAGACCCCATTTCCGGCCAATTCGATAAGAGAGGGGCCCAGCCACCGGGCATCCTGTTGAATACAAAAAAAATTTACTTTACATTAATATATCTATAAAAAATAAATATATGTATATATGTATGTAGGTATAAATGTTTCAAATATGTAGATGCAGAATCTTTGTTTAGAATCCTTTCTTTGACTCAATTTCATAAATAAATAAACTTCAACTAAACGTTTTAATTATTAAACTTTATTAACTGTTAGAGTACAAGTTTTTTTTTACTATACACACAACGGAATAAGTAGCTTTGGCGTTTTGGCGAACGAGGTGATTTCTAAGGCAGTTTAACTCAAACTAAAACTAAACTCATTTACAACAAGGGAAAGGAAAAGGAGAAAAATAATAAAAAGGTGTGCGGGCTCTGTGTGGTTTGTGGTATATCTGTTCGTCGTGCGTCTGGCTTTGTGAACCTGTTTTGTGTTTCGTATAAGCCAGTAATGGTGTTGAAAAATACGGATTTTCTGAATCCCACATAGATAAAAGTAGATACATTTGATGATTATCCGTTTAATCGTTTGTTAAACAGACTTAGAACTGAAATATGAAGGAAGGTAGGTCTAAGACAGTGATAAGGTATCAAATTTATTTGCATATGGAATCGACATATTTTCGCACTCAACTCATTTTTCTGAAAAAAAAGTTCATTGATCTTTGGATAACCATTTCGCAGGCCTTTCCATCAGTTCTGCTCTTCTGGCTAACATTTCTCAAAGAAGAACTAAGTACCTCAACCTCGAACTATCGATCAATAACGCGTAGGTTCCTTGTCACAAAATAAAAGCTGGGGTACCACAAGGCTCCATATTCTCCAAGAATATCTATCTCGATATTAATTCAGATGATTTTGAATATGTGCATACCAGGTACCATTTTAACAGTTATGACCACAAAATTACGTACAGGAGTTCGAAGTTCTTACATCAACAGACTAAAGGATCTCAACAACTAGGTGAGCTGAAGTCTACATATTATGTATATAAAGATGGTTAATATTCACAGTTGCGTGTGACGCAAATATATCAAAGCATTGTCCGCAGAAGCAAAAGAAGCCGTAAAAAAATGCTCTAACGAAATTGGAAATCTGTACCACACCACAAGCACAGAACTGAAGAAAAACACTATATTGTCGTCAGGTTTACTCAGAGTATGACTAATATCTAACAGCTTACACCATTTCCGTTGCAAGATGCCTGCATCCAATTTTTTCTCCCCGGTCCTGTTCAACATTTCCACGTTTGATATGGATTGCGGCCACCGGATCTTCAGTGCTCGGCAGAGCATTCCATTTTTTATAAGCATATAAAAGCACAGATTTAGCGACATTTGGCTAAAGTAGGGTGATGTAGAAAGGATGTCAAAAACACCATCCAGGTTCTTTCCAAAGTTGGAGTGCATTGTTGTAAGAAACAAAAAAGAATTCTGAAAGTATACCACCAAGTCCAGCTGATTCGTTTCGATGTGTCATTTTGTCTTGGAATTTTCGGGAACCTCTCCTTCCTGAATGTTTTAATACAGTTTCTGTTCTAACTGAGCGACGCCGACGCGAAGATGGGCAACAACAGCTGTTTATAAGCGAGGCAAACCAAGAAGCAAGTTGTAATGATCGCTACCGCGTCGACTTTTTTGTTTGCTGCATTTCTGCTGAATAATGAAGTGATCGATTTGATTTTTAGTTCGAGCATCTGGAGATTCCCATTTAATACAGAACCTTAAACACTTTGGTCAAAGAAATATTTCATATTTTTACTTTAGGCTCGGTCAGGTGCAGATTCTATAGAAATATACAGACAAAAATGTTTGATCTAGACTAAACATAACCACAATCCTCTCTCCAAGAACAAGCAATTCAATAAGACAAACTACAGCTGCATCTTTAAAGCCAAGGTCTTGCCAGTCACCCCAGCTGCTAAGGAAGTTTCAATGATTGAAACACTTAACACTGATGTCGTCTAACATAAAACACTGTTTGTGGAACCAGGATAAGGAATAAAATCATCAGCAAGAATTCATCAAATGCATATTGCGATTGTATCTCTTTCAAGACTACTGTTATTTCCATTAAAATGATAAAAAAAAAACAAATAATTTGAAAAAATAAATTAAAAATCGCATATTTACCAATCAAAGCGCCAATAGCAATCAAAGAACTAATCCAACCCTCTTCAACTTCTCCGATGCTAGAAGCCAACGGACTGTCTGCAGTATGGTCTCGAAGTTTTGGCATCACAGGTGACGTCCATCCTGAACATGTTCCAAGTGCAAAATAGGCTAAGTTTGCTTACAAAAAATATTAAAACTTATTTATAAATTTCACTAATATCTTTCCAACTTACCACTAACACTTACTAGAAAGATACGGTGTTTTCGAACTGGATCCATTTTATCGACTGAATTTTCTTCTAAGACAGAGACTTTTTGATTAAGAATACTTTTTTTTTTATTAAACTTTTGCTAAAAAGCAAACCACAATTTCCAATTTGTAATAACATTAATTAAAAGATCACTTTATTGTAACGTCAACAACATAAATTTTAGGTTCTCAAAACGATTCAAAGAAAACATTGAATATTACTATCTAGGCACATATTTGCTTTCAATTTTCAAAAATTATGATTTATTACACTTTGATAGTGGAAAAGCTCTCGGAACATACCTTTGTTTAGAACGCACCTTTTAATCACCAAATTGTTTGGCAATAAACTATAGAATGCGTAATTGGTTTTATTTTGGGGAATAATCGAACCCTCGCCTTTGATTAAATTTATAGGGTTGCGCTTAAAAGCTCTTTCAGTGTCAAATTTACAGATACCGAATTAAATGTATCGGATAGCTGATTTAGATTGCATTAGACTAATGTCATGTTTCATTGTTGTCTCAATTTTTTTATATTCACGAATCCTAAACTTGCCTTATAGCCTCTATAATCGCAAGTAAAGAAGAATGGGCCATTTCGCACCAATCAAGAATTAAATATAAAATATGGGGTATTCACAAAGAGATATTATGTTCTAAAATAAAATTGAACCACTTTGATAGAGTTAAAGTAGACGGATTGCTGTCCAGCCCAACTACAATATTTATAGACTTCAACAATGGGATGGTCTGGCATGCATCCTCTTTAACCTGGCAAACCAAAAGCAATCCGTGACTCCATCAACAGGAGAGACTACCGTCACCAAGTCAAGCCAGATATTGTAACTCGTCTAAAGAATCAAATTAACGCGGGTGTAAAATAAATGGATCTTTCTATCCCTTTTAACACACCTGCAAAAATAAATTGATATGAACAGAGCCTTAAAGCAAACAAATTCACCACACGTTATATGTCTTTTAAACACCAGAGGTGGCACTGCTAACGCTTAAGAGATTTGTATACATAACGATAACGGATTTTGTTAGTGCCAGAACTTTGTCTGGCTTTTAATCTTGCATCCATTTCCAATTTTCCATGGGAATAAGTTTAAACTTTGAAGCAATAAACCATTAAGAAAACTTGAGTCTCTCTATTGTCTATTTCACTGAAAAGTGAAAATCTAAAATTTGCAAAAGTTTTAAAGCAGTGCTGTTTTTTGATTAATAAAAATTCCCATAAGAACAAAAAAACAACATACATCTAAAAAAGTAAGTACCATTTTAATTTTGTTAATAATAATTAATTTCCTCAGGCTTCTTCTTCTATCGAAATTTGTTGTGTTCTCATCAGGCAATATATTTACGTATCTTAGTTTTAGTACTTACCTTCCTTCCAACCTTATTGTACATAATATCCTAAATAAATTTCATAAATTCCTACCCACACCAAATGTTTAACGATCCATCTTCATTTGATTTCAAAAAGTTAATTATTGTTATATGTACCTAGCTTGTTATAATCCCGCTTTTTTTTAAATCCCGCTTTTTTGAAATCCCGTTGCTTATTATCTCGCTTTTAGTTTTGATTGCAAAATACTTTGTATATAAAATCTGTAGTACTATCATGAAGACGATTTTTTTTAATTTGAATTCAGCTCATGTGAGGGCGCTACAGTAACTTGTGGAATTAAAATGGATTATTGTGGAAATGAGTAGAGAAGCAAGAAAGCAAGAAAGCAAGAAAGCAAGAAAGCAAGAGCAAGAAATAAATATTGAGTAAGAGAGTGAGCTCTTGGAGGAGGTGGCTTTTACAGGCCGACTCCACACGATATATTTTTTCTCAGGATCTTCAACATGAGATGAAATATCCAATGGAGTCGCGTTGTTTCGGAGTCTGTTGGGATGTTAGACATCTCTCGCCGCGGTTCTATCTTGACATCGATGTCTTGATAACAATTTGACGTTTGTGTTTTTTCTTTCTTTTTTCAGGGTTCATCTCATTATTTTTTGTCTCTCATGCGGGTAGTTGCTCTTTTTGTGCGCTTTAAAAATTTAGTTTGCAGTGAAAAGGCCTGAATACAGTATTTTTATTAGTTTATGTGTATTAACAAGAGTAAATGAGACAACATCTATATTTTTTTAATGGAATAAATGTTTTAAAATGATAAAATTAACAAATATAAGAAGAAGAATTTCTATATATTGACTTTTGTCAGAGATACAAACACATTAGCCTCTCTTGCTTTAATGAAATATCAAGACATGAACTGCCCAGCGAAGAAAAAAGAAAATGGTCTGATATTTAAGTCAGAGATCTGGTTAGTAATACAGATATCATGTGGAGTCGGCCTGTAAGGAAATAAAGTAAGTTACAAGGCTTTTTAAATACATAGGTAAACAAATGTGTCTGTTGCTGAAATTATTTTCACAATGCTATGTGGGAAATGAATCCTTTCGTTTGGATTTAAAAAAGGAACCCAGACAGAAACTTCCATAGCCAGAAACATACACTGGTACATACATATTAGGATACAAAAAAGCAAGGCGAGCCTTCCCGCATTTTGACGTCAGTGACACTTATTGACCAAATTAAATTCGGTTTTAGGTAAAAAATAGATTCAATTGATTTAGGTTTTTAGGTCATTTAATTTGGGTCACATCAAAATTTGATATGATAAATATTGCAGTTTTCAGTGCTGACGTTGATTTAAAGAATAAAATTCTCATATACATACAAAAGTACCTATTTGACTGTATTCTTATGTTTTTGCTGCAAGAAAAAAAATTTCAGAGTCAGATACATATTTGTTAACCAAACCGTGTCGTGATCGATTTCGCTGAAATTTTCAGGCAATCTTATTGTTAGCTCCGCGGGGGATCCTGTAAAATTTGGATCCGATAGGCGTATTTTTTCGAAAATTCGTATTTGTTGACAGATCTTGGGGTGGTTTTCATATGCCTGTGAACTATTCTCGGGGTTACTTAGGATACCTATTTTAATTTCCTTTAGGTATTTTCGAATTGTTTTCTAGAAAAAATAAGCTTTTTTTTAATGGTTATATAGTAGGTACCGTGTATTAAGGTAATAAGATAGATAAATAGATTTTATATACAAAGGTCTGCTTCAAATATCGCCAAAAAGTATGCTAAGAAATTTGTATGATTATGATATTTATTTGTCAAATGGCATTTTTAGGCGATGTAGATCAAATGCCGCCTTTTTTTATTTTTTATCATTTTGGAATATTATGTAATTCATGTTTCATTGAGATGCAGTATCGACAATTGTATATTTCCCAATGTAGAGCTAGTTCGAGTAACTTGAAATACCCGCACGGTTTGTAGCAAATATTATTTTTTTTAATTTAGGCTTTCATTGAAAAGGTAAAAGGGTTTTAACGTTTTTTAAGCGTTAGCAACGGCATTCGCTTACCCTAATGCTTATTTTGTTGCAAATTATATAAATATTTTTAAACAAATTGCAGATGGCCGGAAAGCTTAGAAGATTTACAAAAGTGTCGGGTAATGTGGAACTCATCGGTGCGGTAAATGTTGAGTGGTTCAAAGAACCCGATATAGCTAGAGCAAAAATAAATAATAAATTGCATCTTTTTGAATCAAATTACGTATGCTTTTAGGGGCTTGGGAAATTTATTAAATCATTTTTATTTTTTAAAAGGGCGCTTTGACCAATGAGCCAAGTTTTGCTGAATATAAAGCTCCTGTTTACAAAGGCTTTAACCTTTGGTTGCTCACAACTATGCCAATATTTGTTCATATTTAACTGGTACAGTTCACATTCCAAATAAATTTGGTAAGAGAGCGGCCCAGGTTAGAACTATGTTCTTATGAATTGAATATGAGAACAACAATTGTAATGAAATTTCTAGGTTTTAAATGTCAAATGAAAATATTTATTAAAATTAATTCATTTAATCGAATTTTAATTAATGTGATGCTCTTCACTAATATTCAGCAAAACCATATGGTTGTGTGCAGGTGGTTTAAGAACCCTTTACAGTTTGAGAATAAGCCAATCAATACATGGCAATAACACATTCAAAATTCGCATTATAGCATCGTTTTTATTGTTTAAATTTGTGTGTACATTTTTTCAAGTCATTCCATTTGAGTTTATTGTACTTTCTACCAAGTTAAAGCTAAATACTTTTCTTATTATTTTTTTTTTTTTTTTAAATAATTTGACAAATTTGTTTCACTATTTGTTAAGCCGTTGTGGTTATTTAAAATAGAAACATTGTATTAAAGCATTTTTCGTTTGAACAAGTGCTAAGGTAAGAAAATTGAGATAAAAATCAAACATGACATTACGAAATTTTGCAACAAAAAAGTAAGTCTGTCTGTTTGTTTGTATAACGAGCTGCTGCATAAACAGCATAAACAATTACCTCAAAATTTGCAATGTGTGGTTCTTTTATGGCATTCCTCAGAGATAAATTTCAAATTTTATTTTTAACGGTACCTGCCATATAACCATTAATACCGTTACTTTTTCTGGAAAACGGCTCGTTGGATTTCAAACGAATTTTACATTTAAAATACCGTAACACGAGGGTTACTTTGAGCCGTTTTTCCACTGTTTTTAGAAGCCTCATACAAAAGTAGACAAATAATTTTGATCAGTTTTTACTTGCGATTATAGGTACTATAATGCAAGTTATGCATTCGTGCAGATTAAAATTCTGAGATAACAATCAAACATGACATTACGATGATAGAGAAACATATTTGAGTTACTGGCAAAATTATGTCCGTCTGTCTGTCTGTCTACCTGTACGTATGTATTTTGGACTGCAGCCTAAACGGTTGGAAAATCGTCTTCAAATTTTCAACTTAAGGTTATTTTGACATTCTACAGAGGAATTCTTTGAATTTTTTTTATCTCAAAAATTAACGGTACCTTATAACCGTTATGTAAAAGCTTATTTTTCTCGAAAACGGCTCCAAGAATTTTTATAAAAAAAAAATCGGTGTACTACTGTAGGTATGCATTATATTTTGGTGGAATAAAATTGTATATGGTGGGCTAAAAACGGTACCTCCAATAGGACCGGTTATTTTTTCTTCGACTTTCTCTCTGGTGATCCGATTACAATCAAAATTTATATTCAGGAAGATGTAGGTAGTCTTAGTAATTTCGCATGAATTTTTTTTCGAAAACTTTTTTTTTGTATTTTTAGTAATTTAAAAAAAAATTGAAAAATCCATATTTTGGAAACGATTGAGTGAATTTTTTTTTTATTTTGTTTTTAAATGTACGTTATTTTTGTGCTCAAGGTTGTATTCTTGAATTGTTTTTTTTTTTGTAATTTTTTTTAAAATAAGGTGTTAAAGAAAACCGTTTTATTTAAACATGGCTCTTACGATTTTGAAAAAAAAATTCACACTTTTTTACATTTCCTAAAGAAAAAAAATGGCGTTTGAATTATTTCGCCCAATACAATTTAATGTACTTTATTCAAAAAATCAAAATTCACAAAAATCGAATTAATACTTTGATGTTCACTTTCACTTTCTTTAAATTTATTCTACAATGTGCCCGCACATATGAGCAAGTACGTCGTGCAATTTATTTTGTCCGCCTCGTTTCATTAATAAGATGTGAGATAATTCATTTTTGCTATGAAAACTTTAAAAATAATAGTTAAAACACTTTTTTTCGTGGTTGATAGATGGAGCAAAGTTGTTCAAGGGACGGGGTTACTTTGTTCCATTTGAAACTTTCAACTATATCTACTTAATCTATAGAGCTGGAGCAAAGTTAATATTGTATTTCAATACCACATATTCAAAGGGTCATATCTGTGAAAAAAAAAAAAAAATTAAAACCAAACCCTTTTTTACATAAAACAAACAGCCTCTTTTTGCTCCATTAAATGCTTATAAATTAAATATTAAAATCAAAAACTTCATTAAATCAACTCAAATAAGCTAACTATTAAAGTAAATAACAATTTTTTAACAAAACAACAAAAAATCACGTTTAATAACAACAAAAACAACATAGTAATATTGAATGAATTTATTAATTCGAGTTCTACACGTTTTCGAATCTCAGAAACGGCTGGACCGATTTTGACGGGACTTTGGTGGATAGCTGATGTTGGAAGAAGTGACTTATTTTGGCGCTGCAATTGCATTTTTCCAAAATTCTTATTTATGGAACGATTTAACTCAAAATCACAACATATGTACACATATATAGGTTATATTTATAATATTTAAATAAAAATAATATATATATTTCATCCCTAAAAATACCTGTCCCGAGAGATAGAACAATTAGTTTTATATAGCTAGTACTAAGTATCTAATTCGCTCCAAAGCACGAGAATAATCTCGTCGCGTTCGTACTAACGGCTGAATGTTTTTATTGTCTGGCGAAAATTGGCCCATACGATTGGTCTGGCAGAGTAAATATATTTTTAAAATAGTCCCTTAAATAACATATATAAAAGCCAGACTTTAGAAAGTAAGTTAATTTATAATTTTTTTTTGGAGCTTTAAAGCGTCTGACGGAAGTTATGGCAATGTGAATGTTCACTATTATTTTGTAATAATATTTTATGCAATATGTATAAAAATCAACCTTTAGAATATAAGTTAAGTTTACAATATTTTTAGTTACCTTTATTACCTGGAACCTGTGAATTGGCCGTCTTGCCAACTTAGCAGGCATGCTGGCATTCAATACACATATAAACACTACTTGACACCCCACATTTTGTTCTTTTGAAAATAAGTAATGTCTGGGGGCTCATGGCTCTTACTCTATTCCAAGCATCGCAAAACGTTTTATCGATAAAAAGAAATAATTCTACACTTGTAGACTTCAGAGCTGCTTTTGATACTATCAAAAGATATTCACTATAATATAAGCTTCAACTATTGGTGTATCAACAAAGTTAATTGAGCTCTATGAACAGCTTCTTTTGAACACGTCTGCGACTGTATGCAATGATGAAAACCAGTCTAAAGTTTTCCGATGAGAAACAGGCGTCCCACAGGGTTGCGTTTTGCCTTATATATAAATGATATTGAACATTAGTTACCAGGAAGTGTAACCTTGGTGATTTGTCAATAAAGCTCCTGTTCTTCGTGGATGACCTGGTGATCTTTTCAGACAATCCTATGACGCATCAGCTCCAAATTAATAAGCAAAAACTTTTTTGTAATGTATGGGATCTTAAAATCAATATTAATAAATCTAAAATAATGATTTCAGAACTCAAAACCGATCCGATAACCTTACAAGAAACTTGAATTTAGATGGTCAAAATATCGAGGTAGTTAGTGAGTTAAGTATCTAAGCCTAATTATAACTTACAACCTAAGTATGAAAGCTCATATTAAAGAAAAGCTTGCCGTAGAAAAATCTGCAATTAATAGCTTGTGGTAAAAAAAAATGTTTACTAACAAATTTGTGGACTCTACGTCAAAGTTTAAAGTTTTTAATGCAACGGTTAATAGATGTCTTTGTTATGGTTCTGAAGTTTATGGCTACCAGTTTTTTGAGGAAATTGAAAGCATTCAAAGATACTTTTTCAAACGAATTTTCCGGTTGCCTTTTACCCCCAATTACGCAATATATGTTGAATCTGGTCTACCACAAGTTTATATGAGGAGTTTTAAAGCTAATGCAGACTATCTTACGAAAGTAATGCATAGATTTGATAGCAATTTACATAAAAGAATTCTACTGGTACCAATCCGCTGTGATTATTCACCTTTTTAGAAACTGACACGCGCTCGTGTCGGCTCACCGCTTCTCTTTAGATCTGAATTTAAACAACAGAGAAGAGTGGACAAACATCTTTTATGATTTAATATCGGTGGTAGAAAGGATAACAAATTCTACCTTTAGGGTTACGTATAGACGTTTGAATCTGACCTTGCGTGCTAATAATTATTTTAGGGAGGAACTTTCAACATCAGATATGAGTTTAATCTTTAAGGTTCGAACTGAAATCCTTGAACTTAATTATAGGCCACACAGAACAGATTTGGACGCTGTATGTCTTCTATGCAACCTTACTAGCTGAACACAATGAGCTGGAACGGAAAACGGAGCTGGAGCTGGAACAGATGTCAAAAATGTTGAATATACACAAATTCAATGTTGCGAGCACAATGGGACGGAGCTGCAGAAGGTGTATATCAGTAGGGGAAAGAAGTAACGAATGGAAGAATGAAAGTTTTAATATTTTAAGGGTTGAGCTTTGATGTTTCTCGTTTGAAAAAGAAAATGTTTGACATGGTCTAAAAATAAGAACAAAAATTGATTGTAGAACATATGGAAACAGCGAGAAAATCCAAAGGTATCCTGAAATTTCTGGGCTACTTTTCTTCCTGATGAAGACATATGAAGAATGACTGACTGTTTTTTTTCAAATTTTGAAAGGAAACCTATCTAGTTGGAATTTTAGCACAAAAACAAACGAAAAAGGAAAACCTTCATAATCTTGATCTTATATACACGGCGTTGTTTCAAAAATTATCCATTACCACAAAAGAAAAATATGATTGGGCCTCCGCACACGAGACTAGTTCTTCCTGGCGTAGGAGTAGTTTTTAGGGGAGAGCAGCATAGTGTGCAGACGGGACGGGCAGAACTAGTCTCGTTTGCGGAGGCCCATTGGGAGTATAAAAACTCTTGTTTGTAGTCCGTGCTGGCATTTTCTTTCGCGAACGAGAAATGCCAAAACTTAATCCTAACATTTTTTTAAAATTTTTATTCAATTCGTTTTTGTGCCAAAAAAAAGAAGAAACAAGGTATTATAATAAATGGGCTGATATCTGACTTATGTCAAAAACCTGCTCAGCGCCATTGTGGGCAGTTGCAAGCTGGGACGAACGTCCTCATTTGACAGCTAATACGCATGCAGCTCCGTATTCCAGCTCCGTTTTTGCATTGTATTCGCCCAGTTAACCAAATCGAAATACGCAGACTTTATTTTAGTAAAAGCTTCTTGTCTTTCGATGAGTTTATCAGTATTTTAAATGGTGATAGAGGTTGTAAACTACTTGTGCGATTAGTTTAACACGCAAACAATTACAGGATTATTTGAATTTTCCTATTCTTACTTATTTTATATAAAAAAAACATTTTTTTTGCTAAACTAGAAGCGCCAGTATGCCTTTTCTAACTTTTCATTTACGTTTTTTTCGTCTTATTGCAGTTCTTTGCCTTTTTAATATAATCCGTAATAGCTTGTGTAAATATTAAATAACTGGATACTCCTACATAAAATAATCATTGTTTTGCTTAAATATAAATATAAAAATTGTGTTTTATAAAATACTTATGTCTGTTAATTTATTACGGTTAATTTTTTTTTTGTTAATATATATATACATATATATATATATATAAGTGTTAATATATAATAGTTGTACCACATTATATGCAAAATCAGATTTTATCATCAAGTGTATTCTTATCGCTCCATCAATATCTTAATTTATCATTCGCCTCAGGCTATAATAATTATCAAAACTATTTTTAACAACTTAGTTAAGTTAACTGTGTATTTAAATAGTGAATTCTGGCTGTGTTAACTCGCTTTAGTGCACTTTTGAACTTTTATGTAAAAACATTTTCAGTAAATGCAAATTGTCCTGTTACTCCCATATGAACAACGTGTACAATTTAATTCCCAAATCCTTGTAGAAATCAATCTTAAGCCAAGATATTTATATTGGGTATGGTGCGTGCTTCAAGAAAAGGGGTAAAGATTTTTTGTGCATAAATCATTGCTCGAGTTATTTGATATATACTGAAAATAAGTTTATTTCTGTATTTGACATTAATTTTAAGGGTTGCCAAGTACCCTTTTTATATTTTTTTTATTTAAAAAAAAATATATATATTTTGTTTCAATGAGTAAGAGTGACTAGACGTATTGATAATCTCGTCCGGCTAATTTTCAAATTTCTATCTGAACTCTGCCTTAATTTTGAGTTAAAATATAAAAAAAACTGCTGTCATACTATTGCGTTCTGTTTTACTTGCGAGTTTTATCAACTAATCGATTTTGTAAACTTAATATTAATAATAAAATAAATTATATAAGTTCGATGGCGGGTAAAACGCGATCTGCGGATAAAGAGAAGCAGTCAACGGTTACACCAAGGGCAGGGGGAGTTCAAACTGCACAAATACAAACAAATACACCAAAGCAATACACTACACCTGTAGGAAAACAAGGAAATATGGGCAGTTCAACTTCGGGTTCCTTTAAATCCGTCCCAGGTATGTCACTTATTGATTTGGAGGAAAGATTTTCTTTGCTGACACGAAAAATAACAGACCAAATCTCTACGGAAATAAATCTTTTGCGTAAAGATATAATAGATCGAATATCGCTTATTGAAGACCGTTTAGCTACACATGCACAAGATTTCAACGCTGCTCTTAAAAATCTGGAATGCTGTCAAGAGAAAACTGATCTCAAATTTCAAAAGACAGAGGAATCTCTTCATGGACAATTAGCTACACACACAAAAGATTTCGACGCTGCTCTTAAAAAGTTAGAATGCCGTCAAAAGAAAACTGAGATTAAGCTTAAAGATGCAGAGGAATCTCTTCAAACTCTACAATCAATAGAAATTGAGACACACATTGATAAAACACAGGTGCTCGAAGGGGAAGTGGCCGATTTGGAAAAACGATGTGATGCATTCGAGCGACGTGAAATTGGAGCCGACGCGATCATATTTGGTGTACCACAAATGCAAGACGAAAATTTGAAGGCAATATTTAATCACCTTTGTCATATCATTGAATGCATTCCGCCAACACTGAATGCAATTTTTCGCTGTCATAGAGCTCACCGAGCTAACGGACCGACTAACATGGATAAGACAGACACACCCATTATAGTCAAATTTCACTCTCCGAAAGAAAGAAACACCGTTCTGCAAGCAGTTGCTCTCTTTTCCAAAAACCATAGGCAACTTTCTCTCGAAGACGTTGGTATCAAAGCTGAAAATAAAAAAAACATCTATATGTATGGGAGCATGACCCGCAAAAATCGAATACTTTACCAAAAAGCTTCACGTCTCAAGCACAACAAACAGCTGTTTTCTGTTTTTACACATCTGGGTTCCGTCTATGTGAGAAGGAGTGCAAATGCAAGGGGTATTTTAGTGGAGAATGATAGAATGCTGAATATTATAGCCACGAGTAGTCAGACTGAAGAAGAAGAGGAACAACAACAACACCAACAACAACAACAACAATTATTATGATTTTCACCACTCAACAATTATTATTAAAATATTTTTGTTTTGATTATGTTATTTATTTACCATTTATTCTATCTTTTGCTTCTTTCTCTTGTAATTCTTTTATTATTGTAATGATTTTGCTTGATTTATTTTTTAATACCTGTCCCTTTGTATCAATGTTATTGCTTTGGAAATTAGATGAGGTGCCTGTGATCGATCTATGTGTGTCGCCTGGTTCTCCTATGTTGATATAAAAAAATGGATTTAAATGATAGCGGAGTGACCTCCATGGGCAATAGTAGCGATATAATATTGCGATCAATGGTAAGGGTGTTTTGTTGTCGCAGGCAGGGGCTTAAAGTTTGTCATCTTAATGCACAAAGCTTGCTACCAAAAGTAGATGAATTTAGAGAAATATTTGTTAATTCTAAAGTTGATGCGATCTGTGTGTCGGAAACTTGGTTTTACCCAGATATAAAGGACGCCGTATATGCTTTAAATGGTTACAAAATTTTTCGATCAGATAGAAGCAATCGCATTGGTGGAGGTGTAGCTATTTATGTAAGAGAAGGTCTGAGTTGTAAGCTGAAATGTAGTTCACCCAACGGATGTCCGATTGAATACCTTTTTGTAGACATTAATTGCGGAGGAAATTGTGTTCGTTTAGGTAGCGTTTATAGACCTAATAGGACTGTTGAATTAACACCTGTATATTCCATAGTGGAAGAGTTTTCAACCACAGTGAGTGATGTTATTGTATGCGGGGACTTTAACAGCAATATTTTAGTAGAAAATCATCTTACTGAAAACATGATGGCTTTTGATCTACATTCAGTAAATACCCAAATGCCTACTCATTTTACCAATACATCAAGTACCCTTCTGGATTTATTTTTTGTTAATAATACTAACAAGGTACTTTTTTATGATCAAATATCCGCACCCGCTTTTTCAAAGCATGACCTCATCTTTCTTACATTTGACTTCAATATTAATATTCGTTCCAGTTCGACAACTTATAATTTCCGAAACTTTAAAAATATAGATAGTGCTGCTCTTGAAAATCATATTCGCGTCATTCCTTGGAATCTCATTTACGGTATGACATCACCTGATGACCAAATTGAGTTTCTTCATAATAATGTTAATTACCTTTTTGATACACACGTTCCAATATCAACCGGTAGGGTGAAGTCAAAGGCAAGTGCTTGGTTTACGAATGAAATTCGTTTGTTAATCATTCAAAGAGATGAAGCTTACCGTCGATGGAAGCGTTTCCGTATAGAGGAGCATTTTCGTGCTTACAAAGATAAAAGAAACAAAGTTGTTCGTGAAATAAGAATTGCAAAAACACAGTTTTATTCCAATCAAATTAATCCTAATATAGATGGTCGAAAGATGTGGAATAATCTCCGTCAATTAGGGATAGGCAAGCAGAAATTGATCTGCACAAATGACTTTGATAGCAACGAGCTCAATCGCAATTTTTTGTCGATTCCAGATACTGATACCTCCTATGGTAACAGAACCTTTTCAAGTTCTGCTGTCTCTACGGATGCACCTTTTTCCTTCACAAGAATAGAGAGCACAGATGTAGTGGAAAGCTTTTTAAACATAAAGTCTAATGCTGTAGGAATTGATGGAGTTCATCCGGTCTTTATGAAAGCTATACTTCCGATATTGCTTCCGTATATTACGCACATAATAAATACCATTCTAATGACCAGTGTTTTTCCTTGTCAGTGGAAAAAAGCAAAAATAATACCGATACCTAAAAATTCAACTGGTGAGGAATTCAGACCCATATCAATTCTTCCTTATCTATCCAAAGTTTGCGAACGAATAATGCATAAACAAGTTAATGAGTATCTTATACGTAATAAACTTTTGGTTTCTGTTCAATCTGGTTTTCGTGCCACACATAGTTGTACCACTGCACTTTTGAAAGTAGTAGAAGATATAAGAGCAAAATTAGAGGAGGATAATGTTACTTTTCTTATTCTTTTGGACTTTTCAAAAGCATTTGATAAGGTTGAGCACTCTATCCTTATTGATAAGTTACGTCAATGCTTCAACATGTCTTCTTCGGCTGTAAAGTTATTCTCGTCTTATATTAGAGGGAGAGAACAGGCTGTATCCCTAGGAAATACATTATCAGAATTTCTTCCTTTGGTACAGGTTGTTCCACAAGGATCGATTTTGGGCCCACTCTTATTCTCTTTTTATATAAATGATATTCAAAGCACAATTTTGAACTCATCTAAGCATTTTTATGCTGACGACATTCAAATTTATAAAAGTTGCCCCCTTGGCCTTATCGAGAACTGTGTATATGAGTTGAATGAAGACCTTAAAGGCATCTCGATGTGGTCGTTAAATAATGGTCTCTCACTCAATCCGAAAAAATGTAAGTGTTTGGTCATATCAAGAAAGAAGCTAGAACTTTCTTATTTTCCAGAAATTAAGCTCGATTGTTCACCTATTGAATTTGTTGAAAGTTCGAAAAACTTGGGTCTGGTATTCAACAGGACATTAACGTGGAATAATCACATAAATGGGATTGTGGGCAAAGCATATGGAGTTCTTCGAACTTTATGGACGGCTCAAAAGTTTACACCACCAAGAACAAGATTAATTCTCGCTAAATCCTTAGTTATTCCAGTTCTCATTTATGGCTGTGAAATATTTAACAACTGTGATACTGAATCTAAAAGGAAGCTTCAAGTTGCATTTAATAGTACTCTTCGATACGTTTATAATTTAAGAAGATTTGACCATATCTCGCATTTGGAAAACAAGTTATTGGATATGTCCCTTTTCAATTATATAAAGTTTCGTACTCTGCTTTTATTGTTTAAAATCATAAAAACGAGGCAGCCGATATATCTTTACGAAAAAATCCGGTTTTCGGCATCCAACAGATCTGCTTGTTTAATTTTACCACAGTTTACTTGCCTAACATCCGAAAGGCAATTTTTTATTTCTGCTATACGCCTTTGGAATGCACTTCCGCGCAAATTGAGAGAGCTAAGTGACACGCATCGATTTAAGAACGAGATAAGGCTGTTCTTCACTAACCAAAGCAATCAATTTTAACTTTACCCCCCTCCTCCTTCCCCTTTCCCCTCCCACACCATCTGATCAAGCAAACTTAACTAATAATTTAATTCAAAGTAATTTCTTTTTGAAAATTTTAAATTTAGATACATTTTAAAGTATAAAGATTGTCAGATTATGAAATTAATTGTTATCTCAACTTTTTTTTGGTTTTCTTTAATTTTTTTTTTTTTTTTTTAATTGTGTTTTCTTGTTCTTCGTATACTTATAAACTAATTATCTTATATTACCTTATATATCTTATTTTAATACGTAATATATTGCAACTTATAATTGTCAACTTTTCACAGACTAAAAAGTGTACTCTTATTGTGAATTGAAATATATATTAAATAAATAAATAAAAAATAAAAATAAAAATAATTGTATAAACTGTTTAGCTTTATTCAGTCTCTTAAAAAATAAAACTTAATCGATATCACATACGGCAGACGGTTTATATGCCATGCTTAATTTTTTTTTATTTGAATTAAATACTACATATTATAAATGTTACTTTATGTTTAAATAAATAAAATTGAATTGAATTAAATTGAACTGAATAATTAATTTTTCCCTGGAGCAAAGTAAACACAAAAACAAATAAAAAAATTCAGTCACATAAAAAAAATGTTAAAATTATTATTTATTAATTAAACTAACAAATGCCATGCGTTAAGAATTAACAAAACAATATTATAAATAGAAAATCTGTATAATATTCATTAATGTTTACACAACTGTTCTTACACACTAAGTGTTGCCTTGTAACACGTAGCAGATGTATGTATATGTGTTTGTGAGTACATTACTGTAGGTTCGATTTATGGAATGTTACATGTCTGAGCGTGAATCAAGAAACCAACTCTTTTGGTCAGAGGCGCAAAGAAACCCCTGCTGGGCCCCCTGTTACGGTATCTACATAAGTAGCGAAATTAATTCTATTAATTAGGTACTATAATGCAAGTAATACATTTGTGCAGATTACAAATTTTGAGATAACAATCAAACATGACATTGCGATGATAAAGAAACATATTTGAGTTATTGGCAATATTCTGTCTTCAAATTTAGAACATAAGGTTATTTTGACATTCTACAGAGAAATGTTTTCAATCTTTTTTTTTAGCTCAAAAATTAACCGTACCTGTCATATAACCGTTATGTAAAAGCTCATTTTCTCAAAAACAGCTCCAAGAATTTTTATTAAAAAAAAAAGTGTACTACTTAGGTAAGCATTACATTTTTGTGAACAAAAAATTTAATATGGTGGGCTCCCATAGGACCTTTTTTTCCGATTTTGAAAAAAAAATCAAACTTTTTTACAGTTCTTAAAGAAATAAAATGGCGTTAAAATTATTTTACTCATTACAATTTAACGTACTTTATTCAAACAATCAAAAGTCACAAAAATCGAATAAATTCTTTAATGTTAACTTTAATTTTCTAAAATTTTATTCTACAATGTGACCGCACATATGAGCAAGTACGTGCAATCCAGTCATGCAATTTATTTATTTATAATTTATTTTTAATTTTTTTTTTCGAAAATTCAATATTTCTAAAAGTAATGAAAAATTATTTAAAATTTTATGTTCTGCTGTATACAAATAAATTTTACAAAACAACATATCAAAATCTCAAAAAAAAATCTCAAATAAAAATTCGAATTTCATCAAAATCCGCCTTACAATTTTCGAAATATTTTTTTTCAATAAATCCATTATTATATAATAAGTATGATGGACTTTTATCTTTTTTTATGACATAACAAACATACATGGCAACACTATTTCTTTATTATTGGCGATTTAAATTTTTTTATAGTTTAACAAGTTTTCATTTTGCATATTGAATTGCAAACAAAAGTTAAGAAACAAAAATCTTGTTTAGATGCAAATAGAAGAATGCATGAGCTGGATAGCAAAGTATAAATTATATATGAACAAAAGTGTTGTGTTAAATATTTCTTTAAATTATTTAGTGTTTAGCTATTTCTTACAAATGTGAGTAACTCTTGACTTCATTTAGCATAAATTAAAAATATTTTTGATACATATTTCGAAGAGCAAGAGATTTAAAGATAGACTCGAGTAATGTTTTTTTCATCCAAAAACTAAAGAAAACAATCAAACTAGGCATTAGGTCTTTCTATATGTCTGCTTGTATGTATAGTTCCCTGTCTCTGCAGGGTGGACGACTGAAATAATGTCCATCAAATTTGTAATGTGTGGTTCTTTTGGCATTCTTATGGTCAAAACAGATGTGCAGATAATTTCGTGCAGGAAAAAAAATTACACAGGCTCTTATGGGGATGTAAACCCAAAATTCTGGAGGGTTGCACGATGTCTCTTTTTCTAAATTTCATGCCTAGTTTCATTGCTGCCACAACAACAAACGAAAAAAATGTAAATAAAAGCTATCTGGCATTACTGATATATATCACACTTCTTAATCAGCGTTACCGCTGTGACACTATAGCCATCACTTTTAAGAAATTACTTCATCATAGTTTTTTATGGGTATTTTATATTTTTCGTCACTTACATTAATACGATACTTAAAAAAATCAAATTTTTGTCGGATTTTTTTAAATTTTGATTCTCCAAATTCAATATTCACACAAATTTGATTGTATTTACATTATTTTTAAGTGAATTTTTTTTTCTTCAGTATAACAATTCCTTGCAACTTTTTAATAATGTCCAGTAGTAACGCTGCATTTTGGCATTAAAACAGGAATACATAAATGTCAAAATATATGCACATCTGTTTTAGGTGCGGTTCTGCACGCAGTTATGCGTGAGAAGGACTGCACATCTGTTTTCGGCTTTAAGTGGGCTTTTGATATTTTATTTATAAAGCTTAATATAACGGCACCTGCATATAAACGTTAAGGAAAAGGTTATTTTTCTCTCAAAGCCGCTCTAATGATTTTAATGATATTTTTTTCAGAATACCAATATGTGAAGAATTATTTTAATTTATTTATAATTCAATATTTTTTAACTAATAACTAAATATTTTAAGATCGTTTGAGCAGTAACATATATATTTATAAACTCTAGAAAGCTCCAAGCAAAAATCTTGAAAAAATTATCAAACTAAAAATAAAAAACACAATATTATCAAAATCGGTCCTATTACATATTTTTTAAATACTTTTTTTATATATATTGACGTGTGATGGTAATCTCTTTCTTACAAGAAAAATGTTAGCTTCCAAGCTGATTTGGCTCATTAAAGCATTTACGCGGAACCCAGTCGTGTCCTTTTTTACACTCGGTACTTTTTGTTAGTTTGAATGGTCGGGCAGTAACTGCGTATTTCGCTTTTCACTTCCATTCTTTCACATACAGATATGTAGTTTATGTTGCAAGGAGTAAATCTGGCTACTTAAATTATCCCTAAATGGCGCCTAATCGCTTTCTAAAATCCACATTTGTGGCCCGATTTGATTCAAACCTTAAATAATAATATTAACAACATTCAAATAAAAATTATTTAAAAAAGTCCTTGGTCAAAATGTTGGCCCGATAAGTGGCGCTGAGGAAGAAATATAAACGAAAATATAAGTTTCCCTAATATATAAGATATATTATGTATAAACACGATTACGTTAATGGTGTTTAATTACTGTTGGATCCTATATTTGACGTTGTTGTCTGCATTCAGAAAATGTATGGCATTACCACTCGAGCATCGCCAGGCCTTCATAAAAAAATTATAAATTACTTTCCGCATCAAAAAATTATTTTATGTTATTAATTTTATTATTTATTATTCACTTAAGACGTCTTCACCTATGCAAGGTAAGTACTTTCAGACACAAAAAGTTTTCTGAAAGCAAAACTTTCATAGTGTATGGATCTGAAAAGCACTTTCTTGACAACGTTTTCTGAAAGCGACTTGCTTTGCGGACAGCGGACAACGCTTTCACAAGAAAATACTTACAGTGTGACTAGTTCAGGAAAGCGTTTTCAAGAAAGAAAATCATTTTCGGAAAACGCTTTTCACTTTCAGAAACTGTTTGTGAACGGTTTTTGCTCTCTTGAAACCGAACGTATGTTTTTCACCCTAATTGAGTCCTCTGCCCGCCCAAACTGACTGAGAATCGGCGTCATATGACGCTATGTATAAAACGGGTCTAACCGGTTTGAATTTTATTATCTTGCGTTTATTACCTTGAAAACTGATTTGGAATGTCAAAAAATGTTGTCGAATTTATTGTATTTTGTATAATCATTTTAATTATATATTTTATATATTTTTGTATTTATCATTGAATTTAAATAGCGTGTTTCGACGAATGAAAGAGTGTTTAACCGTCGCACCCAATTGAATTGAAATTGAAATCCGTAGAATGAATTCTATAACCGTTAACTGTTAGAAATCCAATGATTCTTCTTCGCAAAATCAGATAAATAATAAAGAAAACTAAGCCAAGAGTGGTAAATACACACTTGTTTACAAATAAAACACTTTCAGAAAGAGCTTTCAGAAAACATTTTCGCTTTAATAGTGTGACGATCGCAAAAGTACTCTCGGAAATGTAGCTTTCTGAAAAGTAAAATGTCGTAAAGTTTGATATTTTCGGAACTTTCCGCGTTATAAGAAATACTTTCTAATTTCTTTCTACCCGACGCGACGTTTCTAAGAAGTTTCATACTTCGTGGTCACGGGATGAAACTGACGTCAGTCCGAGGTAAGGTCCGAAAATATCAAACTTTATCTAATATTACTTCGATATTCGCATTTGTACCTTTATTTCTTAACTATCGGGTGAAAGTTGAAGTGGCCAATTTTTACAAAAGTTTTTCTTATCAAATAGTTCGACTTTCTGTAAATTTTTCTCAAGCAATTGTAGCCTTTATCTATATTTTTTTTTATTTATATATGCAGCGCATTTTAATTTTTTTTAATAGAAACTTTAAATATGAAAGGTTTTGCCCCTGATGAATAGTTACCCCTGCTTCCCTTAAAAGCAATACTTTTGAAATACTTATGAAAAAAACATTTAAAACACTATTTATACCCGAAACAAATATTTACAAATTAAATTAAACTAATCATACATAAAACATTAAAAATAGTACATTACTCTTGCCAGTTAAGAAAGATTCTAACATCAATACTTGAGAATTTATTTATTGGCTCTTCAAAGAGCAGTGTAGTTTTCTAAGCCACTTGAATGGTTTTTGTCTAATTAAAACGCAATCAGATAAAAGACAATTTTGTTTTATCTAACGACGAGTATTTTTTATAATCAGAATAGTCTATGTCGGTAGGTTTTCTTTTAATATTGACTCGTGTTTTGTGTATAAAGACAACTGACGGATTCACCTTGA
This sequence comes from Platycheirus rosarum, assembly GCA_963971375.1. NCBI lineage: Eukaryota > Metazoa > Arthropoda > Insecta > Diptera > Syrphidae > Platycheirus > Platycheirus rosarum. The sequence continues at coordinate 120,884,594 of OZ020509.1, read as the reverse complement.
GTTATTTAATTCCCTAGCACCTAACTAGAGCTAAGTGAATCTCCTAGTTATTTGTATATAATTAAATTGGGTAAAAATTCATTAAGATAATTAAAAAAAAAAGCTAAACTAACTTAATTGGTATCGATAGAATAACGTTTAATATGTTTTGAAGATACATTTACAAGATTATCGTAACGACTTACAGCAAAACTGTTTAAAAAAAAGGTAATTTGTATGTTCGATTGATTTTGAGACAACAGTTATTTGTTCTAACCAGATAATGGACAACAGGGAGTTCTTATTCGACAAACCAATGGATCCTGTAAAAAAATATCGCATTTACATGGCTGCACTAAGTGGTAATGAAAGATATTTAAATTTTACAAAAATAAAATTTATTTTCATGTAAATATTCAAAATATTAAACTTAATAGCTAACATGGCGTACTTTTCTCTCGGTACTGTCGTTGGTTGGACTTCACCTACAATGCCAAGACTCAGGGATCAAACTTATGACAGTCCATTGGCAGCCGGAATAACCACGGCGGAAGAAGGTTGGATTAGCTCATTGCTTTGTTTTGGTTCTTTAATTGGTGAGTAATTAACTTAAAGACTTGAATTTATCGAATTTTTCTAAAGTTGTAAGTTTTTTTAAGTTTTACTAGCTTAAATGCACCCGCTTCGCAGGGTGCTAAATAACTAATATAATAGAAAAATTATTGAATTTATATTGTGTTTAAATGTTGATAAATTTTATTCAAGGGCTTCTTGATATACAATATTTTTCGTTTTCCCATGGGTCAAAATTATTAAGGCAGATGGTTTGCCAACACGTGAACGTGCAACATATAGTTGCTCATGCGCAAATACTGGAACCTCTAAATTGATACCGCATATTTCTAAAGATTGGCCCTTTGCCTTATTAATTGTTATGGCAAAAGCAAGTCGTATCGGAAATTGAAGACGTTTGAAATTAAAGGATAAATCTTGTGGAATCATTGGAATTCTCGGAATTAAAACAACTTCACCCTTGTATTTCCCTTTAAAAATTAATGCTTCGATCACATTGTCCAATAATCTTTTTACTGCAAGTCTTGTACCATTGTAAAGCCGAGGTTGATTTATATTACGTAGCATTAAACCAGGTTAATCAAGGAAATTCAAAAATTCAGTGGGAAAATTCACGGCATCATCTTGGTTCATAGCTGTGTCGATTGATTTGTATGCGAAAAATTGAGTTGGTATTTTATTCAAAATATTTGAATTGATATCATTAACGTCTTTATTTTTTCCAGCCAAAATTGCTCTTTCACTCAACCAATCATGATTATTGAATTGTTTTGCTATGTTTGGGAACACATTATCAATCAATTCTTGTTTTGATTGAGCAATTCGAAAAAAATTGGTTGGTAGTGCTATTAAGCCAGTTGATTTATTAACTTGTAATTTGCCATTTCCAATATCCAATAACTGTTTTGAAAATTCAGCTGCTGTTGGATCATTTTGTAATTGAACGCGCACATTTGTGGTAAGGGTAAGGGCTACTATCTCCCTTCTTGTATTTCTTGTTATCGTGTATCTTTGATCAATTTGCTCGTCATTGTTGCCAATAAAAATAAATTTGAAGGAACTTGTAACTTTGATCGTTTTATGGTAGAATTGAGCCAGCTAAATGATAAATTTGTCCTTGGATCTGTATGGTTATTAATCATCAGTATTACAAAAATTCGTGAACAAAATTACAATTCGATGAATTTACCTTAAAAGTGGGCATAAAATGATCATGAATAATTGTATCAGCACCAAATGAAGTCATTTGAAAGCACCAATTGTATGCTTGAATATTTTCTAGAAAATGCTTCGATATTTACTAATACATTTAATTCCTCTGGTGGCGAAATCAATTCAGGTAGCTTTACTTTCCCACTGGCACAGCACATGCCAGGATTCTTAAATTTCAAAACCTTACAATATTCACATATTACATCCATTTCACCGATTAAAACTGATCTATGTGCACTGTAGTCAATGTAATGATCGTATGCAAAACCAACACCTTGCAAATTGAAATTCGTATCTCTTTGTAACTGCCGATTTTCTTCCTGGCCTTGCCGTGAACGTATTCTTGACACACGTTCTCGATTCACTATATTTCGCTGTTGTAATTGTTCTAAACTTTCAGATCTTCTACCCCTTGCTATATATATATATATATATATATGCCTAAAGTTTGAACAAATTATTGTTTTTATTTTGCTTTTCGTTTAAAAAAAAAGAAGAAGTAAATGTTATTTACGTTTAACTTTGAAGTATGTAACGCCCTTATCACCAGCGGTATCAATTATTCTTTGGACTCGTTTCTTTCTTTCTCTCTTTTCGAGATCCAATGATCGTTTTGATGATGATGTGATCGAATCATTAAAACTAAAAATTAATTATACCAACCTATCGAAATTGAGCTTGGGTCTTTTATTTTGATTGATGAAGCAGAAGCATTCTTTTATTTCTCAGACTTCCGTATATCATATTTTCCAGGCGCAGTTTTATCAGATATCAAACTGAAATCGAAATCATATTCATCCCAATCTATAAATTGAAAAAAAAACACATCAACGTTCTTTCAACACCGATAGTTAAAAAATATATATACCAAACAATGCGTTGTTACTTTTTTCTTTGGCGAAGATGCTCTGATTGATGACGAAGAAGTACCCTCATCTTTTTCATTTCCAAATCCAACAGTCTTAAAAATTTGACCCATGGACACTTCACGATCATCATCTTTTGGTGATATTGGTCTCTTTAATTGACCTTTAGATGTTGATTGTTTATAAGTCGAAGGCAATACACTACTTACATTCTGTGATTAATTTTTTTTTTCTGAAGCGTCTCTCTCCGCAATTAACTTTATAACAACTTCTTTAATATGATCCTCCATCCTTTTTTCGATTGTTGCCAATTGATGCTTTTCGTCTTCAAATATTTTATTTTGTTCAATGCGTTGCTTCTCGAATTTTTCCTTTTGATCCTTCTTTTTCCTTTTCTTAATTGCATTTAACTACACACATCTATGACACCTGTCCAAAATAAATGCAATCAAATTCTCAAGAAAAATGCACAATCCACTATTTTTGAAGATAATTTAGAGAATCGTTATAGTTCTTACGTTCTAAACCAAAGATTAATAAGCTGAATTGTTTAAGAGGTTTGATGTCAGATAAACGTGCGCCTGAAAAATAATTTTTGTTTTAATTAAACACAAAAAAGCAAAAGAAAAATAATGGCATCAATAATTGCCATTAACTCACTTTTGTTTCACAACACCAATTTTTATTCTTTCTTTTGTGGATAATAAACATTTTTAGAATTTATTTTATTAAATATTCAAAAACAAATCGAAGTCATTCCAAAATTTGTTTGAAATAAATTTCAATAAAAACTACGACTACGTATTGCTATACAGTTGAACGACTCTAAAAAATGTAAGCACTAAAAAAAATCGGCTACAAAAGCTTCTGCTCGACGGATTTTCAATTTTTTTTTAAACCATCTACAAATGGTCGCCTTTCATTTAAAACAAAATATATAAACATTGACCCAGCCAAATTTTACTACAAGTTAGAAGGTACAAGGTAAGTCTTCATAAATGTTTGCTTGGATTATGTATAGAAGACTATCTTTCTGAACTGAAAGCAGTAATTGTTTCAAACTGGTTTTCAAACGGATTTTCTAGATTTGCATGGATGGTTCGAAGTTGTTATGTCATAATAGTTTGAATCGTCTGGAGGTGTAGCGATAGATGATAGGCGACCGAACAATAACAGAAACGTTTACATCTCTTGGGCACCGCCATAATGTTTCGTGCCTTTCGTTATTTTATCGTTATTTTTACAAACAATGCTCTAGCGAAATAGCCAGCTGCATTCCTCCCCTGAAACGATTCAACCGTAATACTCGAACTGCTAGGAATGCCCAACAGTTTACCCTGGAGCCGAACTTCGGACGTACTGTTAAGTATAGAGATTCTTTCTTTAGTTGCACAACACGAATGTGGAATGCTTTGACAGGCTCTGTTTTTCCCTCCCATTTTGATATGCAGAACTTTAAAAATCCCTCCTCATTTCCTTAATGCTCGTGCGGTGTTTAAACATTTTAAGGGTACACACAAACCCCTTTCGCGCATGTAAATTATAAAAAAAAAAAAAAAAAAAAAGCGCAGGGATGCATTTTGAGTCCCGGACTATTCATCGATGGTATATCTGATTAGGGTACTTCTGTTTGCGGATGATCTGGTATTAATAGCTGACACTCACTTCACATTTTAACTTATAATCAATAAGTTAGAGGTTAACTGTAAAGTTGTGATTTTGCGTGTCGGCAATGAAGAAGACTATTCTAACACTATGTTTCCACCTGAAGATAAATCTAGTTTATCTCAAATCTTCCCCGAACCTCCTCCAAATCACTAGATTTGCCATACAAATTTTGATCTACTCAGATCGAGACTTCAATTTAATCGACTCGAAATTTACTCAAAAGTTATATGCTGAACGCACTCACTTTCCATTTTCCAATAAATTTGACAATTACAGAAAAAATCCAAATAGACAGAAATAAAAACGCAAACCCCTTTCTTGGAATTTTCTGACATCAAAAATATCTTTTAATATTATTTTACTTTTTTAAGTGAAGACAGTCTTAGTATTGAAAATTTTAACGATGCCTTTTATGATTATAATAACTATAAATATGAAAATACACTAAAAAATCAAATTAATCAATTTGCTTATTGCCCCATGAATAAAAATCCGATAGTGGCGTCATAAGCAAAGTCAGCATAACTTCGTTTTAGAATTATGATAAATACGTAGAGCAGATTTCAAATGTAAAATTTAATCTCTGTAATTCAGGTGGGAACACATCTAGAGTATTTTTAATCTTCTTGGAATGAAATCTAGATTTTTGTCTAGTGGAAACGTATTATAAGAAGTTTGGCAGTTAAATAACGAATCTACATATATGGTACGTGAATTCAAGTACCTCGGAGTGTTGGTGACTTCGAACTTAAAGAAAGGATGAAAGCAGTGAAGTTAAAATATGACTGAACATGATGGGGGGAGTTCTTCTCTAATATTAATAATAACCATCCATGTAAATACAAAATGTTCACTGTTAAAAGCTACAGTCAACACTTCTATGTGTTACTGAACACAGGCATTTGGAGCGACCTTCTTCAATGAGTTCGAAGATGTACAAAGACACTTCTTCAAAAGAAGTTCTTCGAACATAGCAAGTGCAAAAGAGAGAAAAAATTCGAAAAGATGAGACTGAAACTGAAGCTGTCCTGTTTTGTACGGGTAACTTGTTCGAAGAATCTGTTTGACGTTATTCTGTTCTCTGGTTCGCTTTTTTTAATTCTTTATCACTTGGTTTCGTTTTGCTCATAGCTAGTATGCTTCTAATAAGATTCAAAGTAAACGAAAAAAAATTTTTGAAAATAAAGTGGAAAGTAAATTTTTGTGGACTAAAGAACTTAATTTAGAGTACTTGTCCTTAATAATCCAGCAAAAAATTGTATGTGGTTAAACAGATTCATTACATCGATGGAGTTAAAAGAACAGATTCATTGCAAATGATTATGAAAAACGAAAATGAAAGAGAACTGTCAATGAGAAATGAAAACAGTCTCCCTTAATCGATTGCTGTAATCCTTTGAGAGAATTGAAATGGAACTAGCTGACCTTGTCACACGATATATCCTTGTCTCTTACAGACAGCAATATCCATGAGTGACAGGATTTATTTTATAACCAACACTTAACCAGAGCTTCTTTATCAGCCTATCAACTTTCTGCAGTAACCTTAACCATCATATGCTAACTGAAGAAAGCTATTTCAACATCAATGGAAAGACAATGAAAAAAAAATTCGTTTATATAGTTGCCACATTCACGGAAGCGCGCATATAACTTGAATCAAAATGTAAAAGAGAAGGAATGATTTTTTAAAAAGAAGGAAAGAGATGTCTAAAGAATACAAAATCTGCACGACCTCTATAATTTACTGTCGTAAGTACACGGCGCATGAAACACGAAGCATGATCGAGTTTCGCATGTTTTTTTAGTTGCACATTATTTTGACAGCTCTTTTATTTTACTTTCTGTGTTTCAGTAAATACTGATTATTTAAAAAAAATTAATTTAGGTAAAATAAATTAATAAAAACTAATTCCATACCGCATTTTAATTCTGCGCGCATCATACATACATACATATGTTGTAATATTCTTGTAACGTGTTGTTTGAGCAACATCCAAAACAAGTATGAAGCAAAATGAAAAGAACATAGAATACACAAAAAGAGAAACGTCAAAAAAGTTGCAGGGACAGTACTACCCGTGCATGTTCGGGTTTCTCTATTTCTATTTCATTATCTTTCCCTTGTCCACTCCAAGCATGCAAGGCAAACATGTGCCATGTAACTTGAATCAAAATGTAAAAGAGAAGGAATGATTTTTTAAAAAGAAGGAAAGAGATGTCTAAAGAATACAAAATCTGCACGACCTCTATAATTTATTGTCGGGACTTACACGGCGCATGAAACACGAAGCATGATCGAGTTTCGCATGTTTTTTTAGTTGCACATTATTTTGACAGCTCTTTTATTTTACTTTCTGTGTTTCAGTAAATACTGATTATTGAAAAAAAATTAATTTAGATAAAATAAATTAATAAAAACTAATTCCATACCCCATTTAAATTCTGCGCGCATCATACATACACACATATATTGTAATATTTTTGTAACGTGTTGTTTGAGCAACATCCAAAACAAGTATGAAGCAAAATAAAAAGAATATAGAATACACAAAAAGAGAAACGTCAAAAAAGTTGCACGGACAGTACTACCCGTGCATGTTCGGGTTCCCCTATTTCTATTTTATTATCTTTCCCTTTTCCACTCCAAGCATGCAAGGCAAACATGCGCCGTGTAAGCCTCGACATTTTACAACTCTGCAAGGAAGATGGCCAGAGGAAACATGACACCATGGATGTATTATGTATGGACTGCTAGTCTAATGTGCTTCATACAACAATTGTCAAAAAATGTCGCCAACATTGAGAATGCGATGCTAGCTATCCTGAACCCACTTCAGGGAAAAAAATAACTACTTAAAATGTTGACATAAAAACTCGCGACATCTGATTTTAAAAATTCAAAAAGTCGTATTTACCGGTAAAACATAACTGACACTTTTGAATTCCATCCATAGAAGTGTGCGACATCTTTGGTATTTTGTCGTCCATTGTCACTTCAATTAATTTTTTTTTTTAATTTTTTGCCTTTTGACAGCCCCTTACCAACACAAGGGTGTGTTAATGCCTGATAGGAATGCTTTGCCGGTAAGGGGTTTCGATGCTGTCGTGTGAAAACGGTATGTAGACACTTGAATTGTATGTGTTGAATTGTGAACATCGAAAGCAATAATAAAAACTGGCTGAATTAAGATAAAGTATAAAGTGTTGAAGAGTAGTAATAGTCATATGTAATTTAAGTTGTGAGCTGTGAAGTGAAACTATTGTAATTTGATGTTTTCTTTTGATAAATAAAGTAATTTGTGGTGTAATTTAAAAAAAAAGTGAGTTTTGTTCATCGAATAGAATATTCAGTTACGTGCGGCACTCCGTCAAACTGGGTAAACAGTTGATTATTTTGATTGATTATTTTACATCTTTTGGTTTAAGGCTTTCTTACCACGTCAAGGTAGATGTATCAAAGAAGGTTTTTTTTTATTATTTTTTTTGATTTTTTGTATTTTTTGTATTTTTTTATAATTTTTTTTCAGTAATAACATTATTTATTTTGACGGTTAAACTTTCTTGTAGATTAGTTCAATGCGCCTAGTCTTTTGTTTTGCAAATACATCTACATTTTAAAAGCAGTTGAAAACATCAATTCCCCTAAAAGTTCTTTTTCGATTGAAAGAAGAGCTAACTTGGTTAACCTTGAATCGGCCATTCTGGTTCTCGCATAAGTTTTGATTCTTTTAAGTGCACTAATGAATCTTTCACTCTAGGCTGTTGAAATAGGAATAGTTAAAACTAAATTTATTTAATTAAAAGTCTCTGAATAAACTTCTTGTAAACCGTTTTCAATAAAAAAAGAGAAATTGATAAGGACCATAAAACTGCCAGCGTTGTCGCTTGCAAAAAAACTATCGCGGAATGAAGTCAGGCACAATGACTCCTGAATTAGACAATGGCAATGACACCTGCCGCTTTTCCACATGGTTACATTCTTGGGTCACTGAAATGAAACTCGGCAATATGCTTTAAATCTTTAGGATCATTCTAGAATTCTTCATACGATTGCCTTTAACTTTGTAACCACAGCTGCCCGTCTATGAGAGTGTATTCCCAAGAAATCACTGTTTAAATGGTACCTAACCACTGTTTTTTTTTTTTATACTTAAAAAGCATGTCCTGTGGCTGGACCATTAGCTGGAAAAATTGGACGAAAATGGGCTTTGCTTTCAAGTTCTGTATTTTTCACAGCATCTTACATCCTCTTAATAACCGGAGGAACGATTCCAGCAGTTTATATTGCACGCCTGCTGCAGGTAACACTTTTTCAATCAAATAAAATGTAGCTAACAGAAGTTCTTTTTTTTCATTTCATATAAACAGGGTCTTGCATCAGGACTTGCAGCTACCATCATGCCAATGTACATTGGAGAAATAGCAACCGATGACTGTCGAGGAGCGGTTGGATCACTCATGACCTTACTAATGGCAGGTATAAATCCCATAAAATTAAATCTATTATAACAGATAATAAAATCCATACGATTTCTTTTAAAGCTGGTATCTTGTATGTCTACATTATTGGACCCTTCGTAAGTTACATGACACTTCAGTGGTGCTGCATAGTGATGCCCATCATCTTTTTTGCTACTTTCATTTTCATGCCCGAAAGCCCATATTACTTCGCAATTAAGGGACGAAACAAGAAAGCATTAAAGTCGCTACAATTTCTTCGCGGACAAAGTGCCAGAGTAGTCGAAGAGGAAATGAATGAAATCCAAAGATCCGTAGACGAAGCCATGTCTAACAATGGAACCCTCATCGACATATTCAAGAACCAGGGCTACAGGAAAGCTCTATGCATTTGTGCTGGGCTGTTGATGTTTCAGCAGTTTAGTGGGACAACAGCAGTCCTGTTCAACAGTCAGTCGATCTTCAGTAGTGCCAAATCTAATCTAGACCCTGCCATTGCCACAATTATTATGGGTCTTGTCCAACTGGCGGGGAATCTTCTTACTCCATTTGTAGTGGAACGAACTGGACGAAAGATTATACTTATGATATCGGCCACCGGCATGTGTATTGCCCTTCTGTCGCTTGGTGTGTTCTTTTATATCCAGACTTTTGGCGATGCTTCGGGTCTTATTTGGATACCAGTTCCTGCTTTGCTATCATTCAATGCTTTCTATTCCTTTGGATTTGGACCAATTCCATGGGCTGTTGTTGGTGAAATGTTTCCATCAAACATTAAATCAGTTGCAACATCTTTTGTTTCTATGATACCTTCGTTAACATCATTCGTAGTCACACGTTGGTATCCCGAACTGAATGCTTTGGGATCTTATTACGCCTTTTGGTTTTTCGGACTCTGCTGCATTCTAGCATTCTTCTTCGTCATATTTGTAGTAATAGAAACGAAGGGTTTGAGTTTGCAGAGGATTCAGGAGAGACTACATTCAAGGAAGCACTATCTTGAGGCAACTTCAAATTCAAATTCAAATTAAAATAATTTAAAATAATTGTCTGACAATGTAGACCTTAGCTAGTCAAGGTATTGACCTCAATTAATTTAAGTTCATATTTTTTGTTCTAGAATTTTCAGTGTGAGATTAAATTTTTATGAGCAACTTCGGAATTGGCATGATCAAAACTGATCCAACTGTTTTGTAATATTCTTAGAAACATGGTGAACAAGGCTCTGGCTATCTGTCTTTTTTTTGCCTATCAAATGCAAAATTTTAAATTCGCATGTTTTCAAACAGAAATACCTCATCCCTGACGATACTTATCAAAAAGCGCATGTGTACGTTAAAATCAATGCAATGCCATATCACTGTTCGTTTTGAATCATTACCTGATATTTTGGCAGTAAGTTATGCTAACTTGCATCCCATTTTGATATGAAAAACTTCAAAACTTATGTGCATCTCCTCTTTGATCCCTTCTTAGTTCCCTTACCCTAGTACGGTCAGTGTATATAAAAAGGTAGATAAGGGTATACACAAACCCATTTCGCGCAAGTAAATAATAAAATAAATGGGCACGACTGGGTCGCACGTACTTGCTCTTATCTGCCTTATTTCATTTGAAGGCAAGACCTTTCACAAAAGCAAATAACATTTACGTTGAAAGTAACACAGTTTGAACTTATAAAAACTGTCATAACCACAATATTTAACGGTTTTTAGTAAAAATGAAGTACGCCACCGCACGTCTCAAATAACAAAGAATTTATGAAAAAAAGTATTTCGAAAATTGTAGGACGGATTTTAATAAAATCCAGTATTTTATTTTTAGTTTCTTGGAATTTTTTTTTTTGATATTTTGGTATGCAGTTTTTTAGAGTTTATTTATACACATGTGATTATAAAATTTAAAATAATTTTTTGATTAGTTTTAAAAACATTGATTTTTGAAAAAAAAATTCAAAAATTAATTTTAATTAGAAAATAAAAGTTATTCAAAATTTTGATATTCAGAATAAATTTGGCTACATAGATCTACTCAAATATAAAAATTGACAGAAATCCAAAGAGCCGTTACCGAGAAAGCCAAAAATTAAAAAAAAAAACGTCATATTGAAGGTACCGTTAATAGTTAATAATAAAATTTTTCCCGTAAATTTGGTTCTAATTTGCTGATAGCTAATACCAACAAAAAAATCTCAAAAATTTTCATCAAAATCGTTGGAGCCATTTTCGAGAAAAATAAGCTTTTCGTAAACGGTCATATGGCAGGTACCGTTGTTTAAGGCCTACAAACAAAATTTCAATTTGCCTTCTGGGGAATGCCAAAAGATTCACACACAACAAATTTGAAGATAATATCTCAAGCCGGAGCTCGTTATATATACTGACAGACAGACAGACAGACTTTTTTAGACTTCTCTATGATAGTAATGTCATGTTTCATTGTTATCATTCTTAATATTCACGAATCCTAAACTTGCCTTATATTTTTTTGATAAGTTATGAAAAAATTGAATTTTCAAAAAATTAATTAAAAATAGAAAAAAATAATTATTCAAAATGTTTGTATGTAGAATTAATTTGGATACTTAGATCTTTTCAAATATAAAATTTTATTGAAATCCATTGAGCCGTTACCGAGAAAGGCGACAATTAATAAAAAAAAAACAGTTATATGAAAGGTACCGTTAATAGACTTTTCCGGTAAATTTGGTTCTAATTAGCTGATAGCTAATACCAACAAAAAAAAATCTCAAAATCAAAATCGTTGGAGCCATTTTCAAGAAAAATAAACTTTTTCTTAATTGTTATATGGCAGGTACCGTTATTTTTAGCCCTAAAAATAAAATTTCAATTTCCCCTTAGAGGAATGCCAAGAGATACACACACACCAAATTTGACCAAACGCTTAATTCGTTTAGGCTGCAGATCGATACACGTCCGGACAGAGAGACAGACAGACGGATATTTATTGTCAATGACTTTTTTAGGCTTCTCTATGATGGTAATTCCATGTTTGATTGTTATCTATTTTTTTACACAAATCCTAAACATGCCTTACAGTCCCTATAATCGCAAGTAAAAACCATTACAGAAATAAATCTACACGGAAATGAAAAAAATAAACATGAATACAAGCAAACAACAGAAAAAATCAATCTCTTTCGTTCAATTATTAAAATGACATTTAACGAAACCATACACCCGGTTCCGGTTTCCAAAGATCTCGGATGTCGAAGATCTCAAAAAATTTCAACAGTGACTTTGAAGTGTCTTAAGCAATTATTTTAAAAGCTCGGTTTCTCCTTTTGACAAAATAGCTCGTGACAATGTAAAATCGGACTATCTCCATTGAATGACATCTCTTTTCGAAAACGTGTCTTTGAAAAGAGATGTGCTTTCTTTCTAAATAGTTTGAGTTATCACATATACATGAGTATTTAAGATTGGGACGGAGCGCAGAAGACTGAAAACTATCGAAGAGCGCCAACTAACACGTTTTAACACTTGAACAGCTGACTGTGTTTCTCTTTTGCTTCGAATTTTGAGAGATAACCTATCCTGTTGGATTTGTTCACAAAAAAAAACCCGCACAAGCATGGTAACCTATCCAAAAGATACGTACGTGAACGTACGCAATCACACTTCAGCTTCGGTTTCGCCTGACGTTTACAAGTTCAACCATAGGAAATCAATAGGGGTTTTTATTTTTAAGCTCAAAGCAGGGCACTGAGCTGTCAAAAAAAGATCTGTGTTTGTTTTTTAACTCGGAGCATTCTGAGCGCTTATCTTGTGTTATTTTTTTCAATCAGAGCTCGATCGGAGCGCGCTCTATGAGCTCAGAATAAAATGACCGAGCACATGGAGTAAAAGGCTGAGCGCGGCCAACTTCACTCGTTTTTTGTGTTTTGACAAAAGACTTGTTTTTTGTGATACGTCTTGAATGATTTTCTTGAAAATCATCATCTCATCGGATACAAAAAATAAATTGTAAGCTTCTCGTAGAATAATTGCTTTATCCATTTTTTTCAATTTCTTTTCTTAAAACACTTAAAACTTCAACAACAAGTAAGCAAATTAATTTCATTTGACATTCAACAAAATATGACAATTCAGTGCTCAAGTGTTTTTCTTTTTTAGACCGGAGAGCTCTGATCATACTCTGCTCAGAGCATAATCGATTTGCTCAGGCTCAACTCCGTGCTCTGCTCAGAGCTTAAAAATAAAAAACCCTAATTTATCTTATCACAATGTCAATTTGGCTTTGCGTTACGTTTAGTTCATGTACAAGGTAAGGTAACGATACTCAAACTCAAAGCTGAATTAGAAACTGGCTGACCTTTTGCTTTGAACTTTTTCTCTCTCTTCTACTCAGCTTTCGGAAATTTTGAATTTTTTTCCTGAAGTTATTCCAGCTCAGAACTGCACATTAACACCACTGGACGAAAATAAAATACAGATATGATGATACTAGCATGGTGATATAATGACAAATACCTTAAAAAAAACATTTTGATAAATATTTACAAGTTACAAATGTATAAATGTGTACAAAAATATTTAGAAACATTACTTCATACTACATGCGCTCAAATTATTGCAGCGCCTTACCAAAAATAATGAAAACGAATGCGGGCCTGACTTCAATTCTGTCATTTGACAAATACAATTTTCATCGAAGTTGTACATTTTTATTTTCAACTAATTTATTATTATTATATTCGAAAATTTTTTTTTTAAATGTTTTACTATAATTTACTCAAAACCCCACTTTACACTACTTTACGTTCTCCATAAAACAATACTTACGTGTGAAAAGAAATGTGTTCATTCCTCTTAAAAACGCTGTTTTTTACAAGTTTTTACAATGCAGCTCATACTGATTCTTGTTTCTTTTTAATATTAAAATGTTCTCACTTTAGCAATTAATTGAACAAAACTTATAAAGTTTAATATCTTCCCGTAAACAATTACCCAAATTAGAAGCATGAAAATATAATATATTGCACAAGCTGCAGGCACGAGCGTTTTCAAACATGAATGTGGGTAGATCAGTTTTTAAGTTAAGAGGCTTGTATTATGCATTCCTGTCTATATGAAAGGCTCCGCTCATAAAGTAGATTATGTGATTATAGGTACCTACCCAATCAAACAAAATTATGGGAAGAAGGAGACATCATGATATTCATTTTGATTAAATAGCATTTCGTCTGCACGATAGTTTGATTCGTTTGGGTGACTCGTTTTCTGAGTTTAGTCAATTCTGTTCATTTGACATATAAAAGAATAAAATCATTAATTGATTATAAGAAGCTATTATCGCATTTAAAGCACTTAAGTCCATTAAGTTGATATGATGCATCGTCACCCAGGGCTGAGTTTTAACAAACATCATAGTATTTTAACCTCTTTAAATGAAATGATTCATGTGCGCAAGCGGCAACATAAGTGGTTTAATCCTTCTAAAAAAAGATTCACATTTCTTAATTTCGTAAGGAAATACGTGTCTTTCGATATTTTTTAAATTTATTTTGTAACGCCAACAATGAACAATGCTCTTTATGGCGTGAGATAGATTCATATTTCCCAATTTCTTTTAGTAATTCATTAATTTGCGCCATCTACTGGACGTTTATTTTACTAACCCATTTACTTCCCATAAGCTGACAAAGTTTCATTAGAATTGGGTGAACAGTATGACAGCGCATCACACACCAACGAACAAACAAAACAACAAAGAAAGAAACAAACAAATTTTGATTTTTAAATACATGATTGAAAAAACTGAAAACCGAGTCAAGACTGTATTAAACAATTGTGCAGATGAAATTTTATGAAGCAGATAAACATTGTTGTCTTTAAAGTTGTTAAATTTGAAAGTTGTAGGAATCAAAAATTCTGCTGAGAACTTCAATGTTGAAATTATTTAATTAAAATGAGAAGTACGTTTTAAAAAAATATTTTAAATATTATTTACTACTAGCTGTTACCCGCGACTTCGTCCGCCTGAAATGTATCAAAAACTGTTTACTCAATTCGCAAAGTTTATATTGTATGGTGTGGTTTTGAGTCGAATCGTTCTAAAATAATAATTTTCGAAAAATAAGCAAACCCAGGACCACCTACAGGTAATTCAAATAGCTTTAGTTATTCCTTTCAAAATGAGCTCCATGCCTGTGAAAGTCCCGTCAAAATCGGTCCATAAATGAGAATTTCCGGAAAAAAACGACATCAGCGCCACCTAATGAGTAAATAACATAGCCTAAGTTACAACTTAGGATATCAGCCAGTGAAAGTCCCATCAAAATCGGTGCAGCCGTTCACGAGATTACCCGGAACAAACAGACAGATAGGCGGACAGACAGACAAACATTTTTGAAATGATGTTTTTTGTTATGAGTACTGTATATCCTTTCGTATACATCAAGTAAAAAGCTGTAATTTTGATTTAAAAACAGACACTCCATTTTTATTTATGTGTATAGATTTTATGTTGCAACATCAACTATTGTTAGTTGTTTGTTGTTGTTTTTTTGTAGAGTTTTTGTTGAATAAAATTCAATTCAAAGGTTTTAGTGTCCTTTAATCCAATATGTTCGTTTCGCCCAAGCATGAACGGTGGGCTTTTTGTGCGTCTTAGAAGAGAATAAATGGTCTAACTGATGAGCCCAGAGCCCACCGTTCATGCTTGGGCGAAAAGCACATATTGGAGTAAAGGACACTAAAACCTTTGAAGTTATTAAAATAGATTATTGTAACAAATCCCAACCACCAAGCACAATTGTCATTTTATCATCCATAAACTTTTATGGCAAATACCTGATTCTAAGAACAAGCCCCGTTGACAGCAGGCGGCTGCCTATGCGTTTTTTTGGGAAATCGTACTTCACTGCCCATAGCTTTCCCAAAAAACGCGGCTATTGAATCTGGTTGCGGATAAATTTTCGAATTGGAAATTACATATTTCTCCTCTTTATATGTTTGACATAAGAAGATTTCATTCACAATTGATCATTTCTGTCGTGATTTAAGACTTGTATCATGGATTTATGTGTATTTGGAAGCCTATGTTCGTAGAGTAGATTATGTGGTTATAGGTAATCAGTCAATCAAGATTATAGAATGTAAGAGAAATCATGATGATGTTCATTTTGATTAAATAGCATTTCGTCTGTATGATAGTTTGATTCGTTCGGGTGACTCGTTTTTTAAGTTTAGTAATTCTGATTATTTTACATATAAAAGACTAAAATTATTATATGAACATCAACTATTACTATATCGCATTTAAATCACTTAAGACCATTAAGTTGATATGATGCATCGTCATCCATTACAGAGGTTTAACAAACCTTTTAACCTCTTTAAATGTATATGTGTGTGTAAACGGCAACATAACTGGTTGAATATTATCTAAGAAATAATACATAACATAATATAACTTTATTGAGGCATATATTTTCATATAACGCAGTAATACATTTATTCCCTTATAAACTGTGTAGATATTAATTATTTGGTGGACTTAATGACATGTCTGACTTGATCAGCTTTGTCTAAATAAATGGTTGTTATGTTTTGGTTGCGTGGGATGGAAGCGAGAATTAATGGGTATCCCTTTGGATATCTGTTCTTTGAGTGGTGGACTTATTCCGCCGCCCAGGGATTGAAATCCAGGCCAGAATCTTATTTTACTTACCTTTTAGGCAGCACCGCCAGGTCGACGTAAGTATTAAGGTAGTATAAGCAAGGATTTTTTTTGTTTTTGCGCTTTCAGACCGTCACTACACGATTTATGTGGAACAAAACGCAAATAACACGTCGAGCGATGCGATTTTTTTGTTTTTTTTTAGGAAAAAATCTTACGAGGACAATAAACACGCGTTTTGTTTATTATGAAAATATTACATTTAAATATTTCAAAAATAGTTAGAGGACCTCGAACCTCTCCTTCTAAAAGCCCCCCATACTGTGCAAAACCTGATTTGCACCTATGGTGAGAGCATTTTGAGGAGTTTTTAGTAGGAAACGATTAGAAAAGTTGTGTACCGCGTTGCTGTGCTGCATTTTGAAATGCATCGGCGATGGTTAGCACTCAGGTCTTCAAACTATGAGAGATGCCGCAACCAATGTAGTTTCTATCCAACGAACCGGTTTTAACGGGTAGCCGACGAAAAGAACTACCGCTCGTTGGTCGGACGTGTGTGTGACGCTAGTGGCCTTACAGGACTCAACCGGCCGCAGCGGCACTCCCAAACACTCTTGGCGTGATAGATTATTTTGTCATTTTCACCATTCGATTTAAATATTTATATATGTAGTCTTTAGTTAATTTTAAACTTTTTATGTTAACATTAATATTTCTTAATTGTCTCGATTTTTTGGTCTGAACTGTTGTTCTTACTGTGTTCTTTGTTTGTATATATATCGCATGCGTTATAGCGATACAGAGGAAAATACCTCTTTCTTGACAATACTCTTATCGAAAATCGCATTTGTCCATTAAAGTTACCGTGCGTCAACCGGACTTTCACTGGGCAAATTGCTCATATTCTACGGAGTCTCTTAGGCTATATAAATTGCTCACTATTTGGCGCTGGGGTCGTTTTATTCAAAAATTCTTATTTATGCGCCGATTTTAAAGGGACTTTCACAGGCAGATAACTGATGTTGTAAGGAGTAACTAAAGCTATTTTAATCACCCCACAATAGCCAACTTTGTAAGAAGTAACTAAAGTGATTTGTATTACTTGGAGGCGCCAGGCTGGCGTAGTTTTTTTTCGAAAATGTATGGGTAAGCTAGTATGGAAATAAAATGTGTTATGCGAAGAAAAGCGTTACCATGAACACAACAAAAAACGCTAGCCACTTTTAAGGACATTTTCAAATGTTGCAGTTCATAAAGAAGAACGCGAAACGCACTTAACTGGCCATTTGGTCCTAAGTTCTAGGAATATGGATTAAATTTGTTGGTAGGTTGTATGAATATAACGATGGATGATATCAATACTGTGAATATGAGGTCCATATGACAGTTTTCGGCTAAAAAAATTTTGAACAAGTCCGCACAACCTGAGATAAATTCAATTTAAAATTGAAATAAAAGAAATTCCCCAAAAAATAATATTTTAAGCAGCAGGTAATATTTGATTAAACTCACAATTACATTGATAGTCGATTAAAAACCAATAACACTTAAAATTGTTTTTTGCCGAAAAACACAGTTTTATCTTTTCAATAAATATAAATTAAGATAAGTACCCACTTCTGATTATTAGGATTTCAATTGATTAAAAAAAACAGTTTTTGGTTTAAGCCTAACGATTGATCTTATTAGGTTAAGAAAAGTCCAAGGAACTCAACGACTATAATTTGGTGAAGTGTTGTCTGATTTAACATCGTCGTTGGGGCCGTGTTAATTAAGTTTATAGAAAGTTTCGCGTTATTTTAATAAAAAAAAAAACATTTTTTATAGAAGTAATGGAGCCGACAAAAACATATCGAGTTGTTTTAATTACGTTATGTTGTGAGTATACAAATATGTGTTTTAAATTGCGAAGCCCGTCACTGTAAATATCCTTTTTATACAAATTCTACCTGACAAATTCAATCTAGCTATCTATCTCAAACGTTGTAGAAACCTACGGTTGAGGAAAGAGGAGCTTTTTTTAATTTGTATCATTTGTTCTAATGAATAATTTTGCTGATGTAATAATAGTCCGGAAGGCAGCGACAGAAATTTCCGTCTCATTTTCCACACGATATACATTTGTATGGGTTTTGGAAGAGTAGAAAGAAATATAATGATGAGAGAGTAGATAGTATGGTTTGTTTGAAAAAAGTCTTTAGTTAGAACGTGTACAAGAATAGGCAGGAACAATGAATAAAAAGTACGAGTGAAAGGTTCAAAAAGTGACACTAGACCATATGGTATGGTAGAGTAAAGGAAACAAAAATTAGTGGATTTCCGATTTTTCGTAAGCAAACCAAGATTGTGCGTTTTCAATTATTTTTTGGATTTTGAATTTTTCTGTATTTCTTGACTTTTTAAAGTTTAGATTTTGTAGTGAATAGTAGATTTAGTACTAGATTTGTTGACGTGATAAGTGCAGATACTCTAAAGCAATAACATAGGTACAGATATCTGCAAACAATATGTTTTATTTGTAAAATAAGTAACTAGGTAGGTACTTCAACTCAAATTTAATTTTTTTGCTGACTTAAAAAAAATTTATATAATAATCAAACATGGTAACCATTCAAAATTGTAAAAAAAAAAACAAACAACAAAAAATCGTTAAAAGAGTAAATTTCATCCTGTTGCCGTATCTATAAAACAAACTCACCAAAAAACAGTGTATTTCCAAGGCAGAAATGAAAACTCCTCACATCCCTGTTTAAATTTCTATCTTCCATTCTCTCATTATCAGTTATTCTTAAGAAAATGACAAAGATAAATAACACGAAAAAGTCTTAATGATTTGCTTCCTTCTGTGTGCTAACACTTTATATACATCTTTCCCGTTCTGTCATTTTCTAACATTGCATATGTGTTGAATACATTTCCCCAACTAAAAGTCTACAATGCGAAATAGGGAAACTAGATGGTGCTAGCTGAAACACCCATCTTAAGAGTACTATAGATTTCATATACAACGGCTTTGTTTAAAAAACTAAAGTGCTGTGCAATTTTTTTGCGGGGATGTGTGGGATGTGGGATACCAGTGGAGTGGAAGAATAAATAGTTTAAACTTCTTATGTTTTAAATATTGCATAGAAAAAGTTTCATCTTTCCGGCTATGAATTTTTTTCACACTTTTTGTTTGCGTTGTTTGAACCCTCCGTTGTACTCTTGAGCAGGAAGAACATAAACTTATTGCTAGATATAATAAAGGTATGTTTTATTGGCAAAGCTATCCGTAGCGAAGTATATTTTTGCACACATTACAAATACAAAAACCACTTGCCAATAACAGCAACCCGTTGCCTATAAAAGTAGATGTTGAGTTTGCTGCGGATAGATTTTCGAATTCGAAGATATTTCTCCTCTTTATATATTCGACGTTAAAAGATTTCATTCACAATAAATCATTTCTGTCATGATATAAGGCTTTTATCACACATTTCTGCGTATCTGAATGCTTCGTTCATAGAGTAGATTATGTGATTATAGGTACTCAATCAATCAAAATTATAGGAAGTAGGAGAAATCATGATGTTCATTTTGATTAAATAGCATGCATGACAGTTTGATTCGTGCAGATGATTTGTTTTCTGAATTTAATCAATTCTGATTATTTTACATATTTATTATATTTACTACAATTATTAAATGATTGTCAAGAACAATTATCGCATTTGATTGACTTAAGTCCACTGTTGATATGATGAATTGTCATTCAGTACTGAGTACTTATTGGCTTAATCGCATTGGAAGGCAAGATCTTTGATCGAAACAAGTAACATTTACGTACAAAAATAACACGTTCTGAACTTATAAATAGTGTCAAAACCACAACCCTTAACGGTTTTTAGTAAAAAAGGAGTATGCCATCACACGTCTTCTATAAAATATCGAATTTATGAAAAAAAATATTTCGAAAATTGTACGACGGATTTTGATAAAATCCTGTTCTTTTACTTTTAGTTTCTTGAACAATTTTTTTTTTAATTTTGGTATGCAGTTTTTTAGAGTTTATTAATATATATGTGATTATAAAATTAAAAATTATTTTTTTTGTCAGTTTTAAAAATATTCTTTAAAAAAAAAATTAAAAAATTAATTTTATTTAGAACAAATAAGTTATTTAAAATTTTAATACGTAGAATTAGTTTGGCTACTTAGATCTTCTCAAATATAAAATTTGACAGAAATCCAAAAAGCCGTTACCGGGAATGCCAAATATAAAAAAAACGATATTTGAAAGGTACCGTTAATAGACTTTTTGAATAAATAATAGCCAATACCAACAAAAAAAAATTCTTTAAAATTTTAATCAAAATCGTTGAAGCCGTTTTCGAGAAAAATAAGCTTTTTATAAACGGTCATATGGCAGGTACCGCTATTTTTAGGCCTAAAAATAAAATTTCAATTTTCCCTCTGGGCAATGCCAAAAGAATGATACACACAAAATTTGAAGGTACTCACTTAAGCATACATACTGACAGACAGACATTTTTTGTCACTAACTTTTTTAGAATTCTCTGTGATCGTAATATCATGTTTGATTGTTATCTCAATTTTTTTATATTCACGAATCCTAAACTTGCCTTATAGTCCCTACAATCCCAAGTAAAAATGGGCATGACTGGGTCGCACGAACTTGATGTAACGTACCTACCCACATTTGAAGGCAGGATCTTTGACAGAAACAAGTAGTGTTTAAGTGAAAAATCACAAGATATAACCCTATAAAAACTATGAAAATCACAACACTTAACGGTTTTTAACAAAAATTAATTACGCCATCAGATGTCTTAAGTAGTAGTGAATTTATAAAAAAAATTATTTGAAATGCAAAAATAAGTAAGCAATTTAGATTTTTGTAAGAATAGAATTTGATTTAAATCCATTTAGCCGTTATCGAGAAAAAGTCAGAAATTAAAAAAAACCTTATATGAAAGGTACCGGTAATAGACTTTTTTCCCGTAAATTCGGTTTTTATTAGATGACATCACATACTTAACATTCTCAAAAATGTTTATCAAAATCGTTGGAGCCGTTCACAAAAAAAATAGGCATTTACTTAATGGTTATATGGGTACCGTTATTTTAGCCTTAAAAATAAAATTTCAATTTCTGAGGAATAAGGAAAGATACACACATACCAAATTTGAAGGCAATCGCTTAACTCGTTTAAGCTGCACCCAGGCATACAAACAGACGGACATTTTTTGTCAATGACTTTTTTAGGCTTCTCTATGATATTAATCACGAATATGATATTATCACGAATCCTAAACTTGCTGTATAGTGCCTATAATCGCAAGTAAAACTGATTCACATTTCTTAATTTCGTGAAGAAATACATGTCTTTCGATATTTTAAAAAAAAATATTTTGTAACGCCACCTGTAGGAAATTATTTGAACCATTCGTGAATATTCCATAAGGCGTGAGATAGATCCAATTTTTCCACCTTTCCTTTAGTAATTCATTAATTTGTAATTTTCTATTGCTCTTTTAAATCCAAGCGTGCCATCTGCTGGACGTTTATTTTATAATCCCTTTAACCTTCCCATAAGTCTCTTGCAAGGAACTGACAAAATCTTAAAGAGTAAAAATTTATGTCGAAAAATTGCATCTCATATAGCCGTTCGTACTCGGTGGTAAATTGTAGGTCCCTTACATTCTTGCCGATTAACAACACACACACAGGAATGGTTGAGAATATAAGTCCTAGGCCTTGGCTACTCAAGGAGCTGTTGCGTCAATAAATTTAATTTATTTGTATCCTTTTTTTCAGATGTTGACATGCAGATCAATGAAAAGCCTTTTAAGAATGTAAAAGTTGAATATTTAAGACAGATTAAAATAGTAAATAAAAGCATACTAGTATCTCTTTCTTACTTACTTACTTACTTAGGTGGCGCTACAGTTCGGGACGAACCTGGGCCTCAACCAACATGCCTCTCCAGCCAACTCGGTCTTTGGCTAGCTGCCTCCAGTTTTGCACTCCAAGTTGGTTGAGGTCGTCCTCCACTTGAGCGCGCCACCTAAGGCGAGGTCTTCCTTGACTGCGTCTACCCTCTGGGATGGAATCGAAGATCCTGCGAGCCGGAGCATTGTTGTCCATTCGCTCTACATGACCTAGCCATCTTAAACGTGATATGCGTATTTTTTTGACCAGGTCAATGTCGCTGTACAGCTCGTATAGTTCTTGGTTGAACCTTCTCCTCCAAAGCCCGTTAACGCAGATAGGGCCAAAAATCTTCCGAAGAATCTTACGCTCGAAACGACTAAGTATATCTTCATCCGCTTTAGATAGAGTCCATGCCTCGGCGCCATAGAGCAGGACTGGGATGATTAGGGTCTTATACAGAGTCTCCTTTGTCTTTCGAGAGAGGGCTTTGCTACTCAATTGCCTTCCTAGCCCATAGAAACAGCGATTGGCAAGAGTAATTCTTCGCTTTATTTCTAACGAGATGTTGTTGTCAGATGTTATAGCGGATCCGAGGTACACAAAGTCCCTAACTACCTCAAAGTTGTACCTGTCTATTGTGATGTTTTGTCCAATCCGCCGGTGTTGTGTGTCCCTTTTTGTGGACAGCAGGTACTTCGTTTTGGCCTCATTGACTGTTAGTCCCATCTTAGCCGCTTCAGCTTCAATGCTAGCAAACGTTCCAGTGACAGCTCGCCGAGTTCTGCCAATGATGTCTATGTCGTCAGCGTATGCTAGCAATTGCACAGACTTGAAAAAAATTGTCCCACTACAATTGACTTGCGAGTTTCTTATAATTTGTTCAAGTATTAAGTTGTAGAAATCGCACGATATCGCATCACCTTGTCGGAATCCTTTTTTGACGTCAAAAGTTTCTGTGAGGTCAGAACCAACCTTGACGGAGCAGCGAGAGTTCTCCATCGTCATCCTGCACAGTCGGACGAGTTTTGTGGGAATGCCAAAACCTGACATGGCTCTGTATAGCTCGTCTCTATAAATGCTATCGTACGCGGCCTTAAAATCGATAAAGAGGTGGTGGGTATCGATTTGGAATTCTTGGGTGGTTTCCAGGATCTGCCGTAGCGTAAACATTTGATCGATTGTGGACTTTCCTGGTCTGAAACCACACTGATAGGGGCCAATCAGGTTGCTGACGAAAGTATCTCTTTCACAACCACGAAAAAATGTCTAACCAAAACAACCAAACAAAATGGAACTGAAAAAGTTAAGAGTCTTGTAAGAATAAAAAGTTTTTTTATAAAACTAAATTAGTACATACATCCACAAAATTTATGGCAAATACCTGATTCTACGAACAAACCCCGTTGTCTTAAGCGGTCGAAATGTCAATTTTGACATAAAATAACAGGCGGTTCCCGATAGGTTATACTGATATAAGTAAAAAAAAATAAAGCTTGCGGAAATGGTGTAATGAAAACTGTCGGATTAGGCGAGGCAGAGCAGGAAGGTTATGAGAAGGCTTCTTCGTCTTACTCTTATATGTACATAGACTAGAGCAGCCACAAGCTCTTGTACAACTATTTATAAATTTCGATGAAACTGTTTTTAGAAGAAATCCGACTAGAATGTCATATTTCTTTCGCAGCAGAAGCGTTTGAGTTTTCTAAGTATTAGTTCTTCCAGGAGTGACATAGGCCTAGTATTTGAGATAAGACTGGTGGCGCTTTTTTTGGCAATGGCAACAATTTTTCTGCGAGAACTAACTGTTAATGCAGTTTTTCATGAAAATGAGTACCGTCTGTAGCTCCATCTGGTCCAAATGACTTTTTTGGTTTGTTTGGCATTGTAGATAATCACTGCAATTTCATCTGAAGTGTCTAAATTAAGTCCATTAGGGGGGTTGCCCGACGAGTTAGCATCGTCGAATTCTATTTTTTCCAGGTTTGGCTGCTGAATGCTTTAGATTGATGTTTTACTGCATCGAAGAACCACTGATAGGCGAGCTCGGTTAGAAATGTTCTTCAAAATAACCTGCAAATGCCTCTGCTTTGTCCTGTGTTTATGTAGCTTCTCCATTGCTTGTGTTAATTGATTCGGATATTGGGTCCTGGAGTGTGTTCCTCCCCTTGGCATGGTGTCCATACGGAAAGGTATTGACTTCAGGATGACGAAAAGGCAGCACCTATCACTCTCTGGCTGGGGATAGTGTAACTCTATTGTAGGTTTGGGAAAGGCAGAAAGGGAAAAGTCCTTATCAAGATGGCAAAAAAAAGTGGAATAGTAGCTCAGTGAGAATAGTAACCTTTGAGTTCCTTCCCGAACGTAAGCATTAAATGTGATACTAATATATCACTCTTCTCTTGATATATTTTGACTCGCCATGGCTCTATTAATGCATTTTTGCATGCGAGGAGCTTGTCTGAGTCTCTTGGCTCTACATCCTAAGTTACCGCTAGAAGCTATAGTCTAGCGCCAAAGAAAACAAGAGCCCCTGGACTAAGTACGTTTTTCTGGTATCAGCGTTATCAGCCGTTTTAGCCCAGCCTGTTGCGAGTAGTAGGAGTATCTTGGTGGCTGATGGCTGTCTACGATGTCTGCCAACTGTGTAAATAAGGCCATATTCTTCATTTCATCTGTTTCGGATATGGGAGACTTTGTTTAGTTATTCTGTTTAGTTTCCTAAAGGCGATTTTTATAGTCTTTTCTGTAACTGGATGTTGTCCAAGCTAACTTCTGACAGTTTAGAGCAAATGATGGATTCTTTGAAGGCATTTCTTCAGACGCTGTCTGTGAGCTTATAAGCTCTGTAGATACTTTGAGAGGTACTGGTATCTATTTTTATATTATTTTAGTTATCTAATGCACTTCTGACAGTCTGCTCTAGGTTATCGATTGCTTTATCATTCAATTTCCTTTTTGAGGGTAGTAAAGTACATATGTATGCAATTTGTCAGCTGACTGTCATTTCTACTCTCAAGAAGCAGCATTTTTTTAATTGCTGCACGGTCCACAATGATTGGCGCTGAAATCGCTTATTGGTGTGAACATGGACTTATTATATATGGACTGCTAGTCTAATGTCAGCTTCATACAACAATTGTCAAAAAAAAATGTCGCCAAAATTGAGAATACGATGCTAGCTCTCCTAAACCCACTTCAGGTAAAAAAAAATAACTACTTTAAATGTTGACATAGAAGCTCGCGACACCTGTTTTTAAAAATTCAAAAAGTCGCATTTCCCGGTAAAACATTAACTGACACTTTTGAATTCCATTCATAGAAGTGTGCGACGTCTTTGGTATTTTGCCTTTTGTTTTTTCAGATCGTGGACAACTTCCTTTTTTTATTGGTTTGTGCCTGAGACAAGCTAAAAGCACTAGAAGGAAAAAAGGGATTTTTTTTTAATTAATTGTGGGATATTCTAAATAACACGGGAAAAAGAAAGGAAATTTTAACATTCCAACGTGGAAAACCTGCTGCCAAAGTCTGGGATTACTGGATGAAATGTCAAAATTGAGGTTTAATTTGTTCCCCGTTGATGTACTCAGGAGAGCTAGTGTCGCCATTGTATATACATTTTCAGCAGTGTATATACAAAGGTGTCGCCCAAAATAACTGAAACCTTTGTATATACACTGCATATAGTATCATGGAGCATCATTTTTTAGTTATGAATCAAGTCGCAATGAGGCGTGCTGAAATTGCCAATTGGTGTGAATATAGAATAAGTACAGACAACAAAAGTTTATTAAATACTGGTAAAATATCGGTACAGGTTCTCGTCTCCACTATTTAGAGATAGTTCTGAATCAACCAGGAAGATGGCCAGACGAAAAATGACCACCATGAGAGTACTATAGAAAATGTATATACAATGATAATAGACATGTTTTTTTATATAATTTAATTTTTTCAAAATTTTAGAATTTCTAAAAACAAGTATCTGAAAATATTTAAATTTCAGCAAGCATTTTGTACTTTTCATTTGGAACGATTTTCGGATGGACTTCACCGATTATCCCCAAATTAAGGGATCAGAGTCCTGACAGTCCTTTGAACACTTCCATTGACAAATCAGATGAAGGGTGGATAGGTTCATTGGTTTCAATCGGAGGCCTATCAGGTGAACTTTAATAAAAATTGTGTTAAACATGAATTTTAAAAATGTTTTAATTTTAAGTTTAGGTTATTAAATGAATAATTATTTAATAATCATTTTTAATCCTGATAGCATCCCTGTTTGCTGGACCATTAGCCGGAAGAATTGGAAGAAAAAAGACTCTTCTTCTTAGTGCAATATTTTTTGCAGCTTCTTATATTCTCTTTATGTTTGGCATTCACGTTTGGATCATATGTTTCGCTCGGTTTATTCAGGTCCTTAAATTAATCAAATTTTTCTCGTTCAAGACACAAACTTATTTTCATTTAAATTTCTAGGGAATGGGAGGAGGACTTACATCTAACGCACTGCCAGTTTACATCGGTGAAATTGCGCCTGACGAGTACCGTGGAGCCTTAGGATCTTTGTACAATCTATTCCTTATTGGCAAGAACCTTTAGATGATTCTTGAACAAATTCTTTTTTAAATTGATTTATTTTTTTCTATATAACCAGTTGGAATTCTCTATGTCTTCACAATTGGTCCATATGTCAGTTACATTGCATTGCAGTGGTATTGCCTTGCCATTCCGGTAGTCTTCTTTGCTATCTTCTGCTTCATGCCCGAAAGTCCATACTTTCTTGCTGCCAAAGGACGAAAAATGGATGGAATTAAAGCCCTCAAGTTTATTCGTGGCCAGAGCACACAAACAGTAAAAATCGAGATGAACAAGATTCAAAAAACCGTAGATGAATCAATGTCCCAAACTGGAACAATATTCGACATCTTTTGCAATCGGGGTTATCGGAAGTCCTTACTGATATGTTGCGGTCTATTAAACCTGCAGGCATTAAGTGGAACCAGTGCGATTACATTTAATTGTCAGACTATTTTCATGAGCGCTGGTTCAACGGTAGATCCGGCTTTAGCCAGCATCCTTCTAGCTCTGGTTCAATTAGTGGGTAGTCTGCTTACGCCCCTATTTGTTGAGCGAACTGGGCGCAAGATTCTTCTTCTGATGTCGGCTTCTGGCATGAGTTTGGCACTATTTACACTTGGAACATTTTTCTACATAAGGACATTTTATGACACCTCGAATATCATATGGATTCCTATTCCGGCTCTTATCTTCTTTTATTTTATGTTTTCCTTTGGATTCGGTCCCATTCCATGGGCTGTGTTGGGAGAAATATTTCCATCGAACATCAAAGCTATTGCTTCTTCGATTGCCACCTCAAATATTTGGGTGATGACGTTTTTGGTAACGCGTTGTTATCCCGAACTGGACGCTTTAGGTTCATATTATGCGTTTTGGTTGTTTGGATGTTTGTGTATATTGGCGATATTTTTCGTTTTGTTTGTAATGGTGGAAACGAAGGGATTGAGTTTGCAGGAAATACAGGAGTTGTTACAGGGTTCGGAAAAATCACATAAAAATGGACAAACGTATGAAGTTGTGCAAACGAAATTAACGGTAAAAATATAGATTTTGTGAGTAAGGATAATAATGTATTAAAAAATAAAAGTTGAACAAAGAGGTTAGAAAAGTACAGACTGTAATGTAAATTTTATATTGATTGAAGTCTTCGAAAGGCCGAGTTCTTGTGCACCGTGAGGAACCAGCCTTGGGTTCACTTTCACACCGCAGCAAATGTTCTTAACTTAAAAATGGCTGATTTATTACCGAACCTGTCGATAATATGGGAACATTACTTTGCAGTTTACTAAATGTGAGCAAAAAACTATACCGATTAACCCTGATCTCATTTTAATTAAATATTATAACCTATTTTTAATATATTTAGATTAATTGAAATTGTTCAATTTGAGAAATCATAAGTTTTCAAGCAAAAACGGTGCCGAACGGTGTTCCCCTACATTTTAAACAACGCTTTTTAATTGCTTATTTTTCATTCTCAATTCCAGTTGTTTGTTTTTTCTAACCGATTTTTTTTCTGTCTGCTAACGATACAGATGTTTATATTTGTTTATAAGATTTTGCATGATTCAAATTTTTTTTGCAAATCATATTTTTTCACAATAAAATTAAACTTTCGGAAATTTAGTTGAATTTAAGTTTGAACAAGTGCCGTATGCATAATTTTTGAGTTTAAGATTCAGTGTTACAATTTTGGGAATTGTTTTTAAGTTTTTTTAAAAATAAAAGTTCTAGTTTATACATTCTGTGTTTGCAAAACCACAAATCAATCCTATTTAGACCGTTCAATCTAAATCATAAACATTCACCAATTCAATTATCAAAGTTCGAAATTTCTATTGACAATTTCACAATATTGTATTCTTTGTTTACTGAAATTATTTTCTCAGGAAATCATATTTAAATATCCCGCCAACGTAATTCTGTATTATCATACTATGTCTAATTTGGTTTAGAACTTATGGTGGAAACTTCCTTGCCGACAACAAACAGTATAAGAAGCAAAGACACCAACCAATACTGTTTAAATATAAAATTACTTGCGAAATTAACTGATACAGTTCTCACCATAATTTGGCAAAATTAATATTGCAGTTGTCATTTCGTATCCCTTAAACTAAGGAAGGATTTTGGAAAAGCCATTTTGTTATAGGAATTGTATGCCAAATTGTGACGAAAATGATTAAATTACGCAAGGCGTAAGGGACCAGCTACCTATCATTGAAACTCCATCATTGAAAATTTAAATGTTTGATTCTGAGGCGTTCAAAAAATCAAATCAGTGAATATGTATGTTGATGCAAAAGTAAAGATTATGCCTTAAATTATTATTTAAGCCAAAGAAAATATTCCTTCCAGCCCAATGGAAAACAAAAAAAAACTGCACAGTGGTAAATAATGAACAAAACCAACTTAAAAGAAAGTAGCCAATCACGATAGTCGGCAAAACGCGTAGCTGTCTGTTTTTTACTCAATAATTTACTGGAAGTTGACAAGCCTTTGGAAATATTGAAGAAACCTTCTTTCTGTGATTAATACAAATCTGGCCATCTACTAGACGAGGTAATTTCAAAATGTATTCTCAACATATAGGCCCAAATTAATAAGCTAAGGAAGTAGGAAGCTAGTGTCGAAACCGAACGAAAAGTTTCTTTCCGTTCTTTCAAATGCATACGTTGACCATAATATTCTTGTTCACAATTCAAGATTCAACGCATAAAAATAAACTGTATCCCCTTAAAGCAATATCTCCGCCTATTTATAAAAATGGAAACAAAATTTTAAATTTCCCTATTGGAATTTTTCCACTGGTACTTTTCAATTAAAAGGAGAATTCTGGTAAATTCAAATCTCTAGCCCATTCTAGTATTTTCAGTTGCTGCCCATTCTTTCGTTAGGTTGGCTGTATTGAAGAGTACGATGAATGAATTCAGGCAAGAATTTTTTTTTTTTTTTTTCAAAATACTCGGGCGAATTAGGCGCGTAGTCGATATCTTCCAGGAGCTTCTGGTTTTCAAAACTTTTATAAAAGATAAACAAGAAGACAAGTATTTTGAAAACGTTGCAACACATTTCATTGTATATACACTGCAAAATGTATATACAATGCACATTTACAAAAACGAATTGCATGCTTTTCCAAATACGAATTTTGACGTTGTCCGTTGGGCGTTAAAATTATGTTCTTACCTCCCTCGGAAAATGTGTAGATCCTAGTTAGTATGAGCGAAAAGGAACCAGCTCGGAAAGTCTATTGCAGTTCTTTTTATGGCTTCTCTTATTTAATCATCTATAAAAAGCATCACAAAAACATTGAATACTGTCAAAATCACAATGTGTTAATGAAAAAAGTAATATTGAACTGGCTGTAATGGACACAAACATAAGCCATTCGGTAAGAGGTATTTCGAATTTCATTCTGAATCGCTCCAATTCATGCGAATTTGACAGCTATGACATTTCACAATAGACAAAAATGACAGATAGGCATGTTCATTGTGTAATTATGTAATTATTATTCATTATGTACTTATAAACATGATGAAACGTTTTGTTTTATTTGATTTGAAGTCTGAAAAAGAGTTCAGTTATACACAATAACAAGTGACATACCCTTCACCACGACTTAAAACTCCACCATTATATGAAATGTTTTGCCTCTTGTCAATGGCCAGCTACATGAAAGATGAGGCATTTAATCACTTTTCGAAAAGGAAAATTAGATTCAGCCTACAAAGTACCACAGAGAATTGATGATTGGGTGATAGCTTCACATGGTGTAGAGCAGGGTTACCTTTGGGGCTCTTTTGCCTCATTTTGACTCCTTTTTGAAGCCTGGATTCCAGGACGCCACTTTTCTAAGATAATCGAAAATGGACTCCTTTTACAAATTCAGGACTCTTTTTAAAAATTTAAATAATTTTGGTAGAGTAAACATAATTTTCGTTAAATACTTTTCTTCTGCATTTGCTTGCATTCTTCTCTGAATTAAGCCCTTTTTTGTTTGAAATCGGTAATTTGTGAAACCTTTTGAAAGTTTTTGTTTTAACTTTTATATTATACTAAAAAAAAATTTACTATACCCCATAGCAGCGTTTCTGCTAAGAGTATGTTTTCAAAACTAAAGTTGATAAAAATAAATTTACTTGTTAAATAAACCAACAAAAAGTAGATTCTTGCCAATCAATGTTTTCTGCGCTAAATGTATTAGAAGATAAGCAGCCGAAGATTGGTTTCCTGACAAGATTTTGGCTCAGAACTATAGGTAACATGCTCCAAACAACTAATATTTATAGACTTTTATTTATTTATAAAAAAAATAAAATTGTCCTTTCTTTTTATATTTATTGATCAAAATATAATTGTTGATATCTAAATATGTTTGCTGTATGTAGTTAATATGGGACACTTTTTTTCAGTCAGGGCTCCTTCAATAAATTTTCAGAGGTAAACCTGGTGTAGAGTAAATTCTCCAAAGACGTTGTATGTAATAAGACTGCAAAACATGAAAATTTCCCTCAGTGCTTCGCCTTTGTTCTAATCCAATATAAGCCGTGTTTTATTGGTAATCTATAGCTAGCGCAGTATTGGAAGTCCCAATAAAACGCTATATTCACTCCATAATTCACTTTTAATTTAACCCCCGAAGTGACAACTGACGTCTTGTTGAATAAATTTAGAAGGGTGTGTTCCAAATTCAACTCAGTTCTTGGACAGAGACATCCGGATAGAATATCCAACCATGACGTCATCAGTGACCCTTGATGACAGAATTAAAAATAAAGATGAAGTTGTGCCAATCTTACATACAATTTTTGAAGCAATTGAGGAAAAAGACACACGGTGCATCCATATAATCTAAAATTATATCCTATCTTATCTTATCAATAGTAAGATTATTGGCATGTTTGTTATCTTTTTTAATTATAGATGGGAAAAAATAATTTTTCTTCATTTACGTCCATATTATTTTTAAGATTTGCGCACAGACATTGTATATCCTTACAAAATTATTCGCACAAACATACTGCATAACTGTCAAATGACTTTTTGTGGGAGTGTGACAAAAAGTCTGTTTTATTTATTTTACCATGTTCTCTTTTATTCGTCAAGAAATATTTATGACGCTCAGAAGTTTAGCTGTTAACCTAACGGTATTTTATTTATTGTTTTTAGAATATTGAGAAAAAAACAAGACACTCGATTATCCGCACAAACAATTCCGTTTAATTATTTGTCTAGGTTTTTGTTGTTGATAACATAAAGTAAGGTTAGAGTACTAGTTTATTTAAATTAAAAAAAAATTAATAAAAAAAAATTTAAAAACAACATGGGGTGGAATTAAAGTGAAACATCCAGGGGAAAAAACTTATCGAGAAATTGGTGAGTTCGGTGCTAGATCTTATACCGTGGTAAGAGATGTTTTAATAAATACAGAAACGAGGGGACTTTGCAGAATAAGGTGGGTAGAGGCAGGAAAAAAGTATTAACAGAAACAAATGAAAGGTACATCGTACACAAAATGAAGCACAACCCTAAGAAGCCTGTCAAGTTGCTCACGGAAGAGATGTCAGGAATTGTAGGTACATCAATTTCAGTTGAAACAGTACGGCGCACCTTAAGGTCCAAACGTTTTAATGGTAGAATTGCACGGCGCAAACCTTTTATATCCAAAGTAAAACAAAAAAGACTTAATTTCGCCAAAGAATATGTAAATAAAACTCAAGACTTCTGGAAGACTGTAATTTTTAGTGACGAAAGCGAGTTTAATTTATATGGTAACGATGGAAGGCAAAGGGTTTGACGAAAACCAAATAGGTACAGCGCTAAGGGAAAATAATATTCAACAAGAAACTTGTGGAAAGTATGCCAAGATGTTTGCAAGCCGTAATAAAAGCAAAAGGAGGTGCCACTTGCTATTGTGATATTTTAGCCTGGGTTTCGACAAATAAAACTCAATCAAAATTCCAAATTAATACAACAAATCCCTTTATTTTATTCAACACAACGTCTTTCAGTTTAAATAACACCAATTTAACTTATTCCACTTATTCACAATTCAAATACGTTTTTATCATTCCACACTTTTTATTTAATCTCAATTCAATCACTTTTTATTAACGCTTCCAGTTGTTAACAATTCCACTTTCGAAAATAAACTGAACTTTCAATGCAATCTACTCTTGTATTTATACAAGTTTACAAGCTTCTGGAAGCTTCTGTCTGGTTCTGGCACAATCTAAGCTTTCGGTACTAATTCGAGTCTAGTATTAGTACTTCAAGTTCGATTTAGTACTCAGTTAAAACATATTGCAAATATGTAGCATACTTTTAGGTGCTCACAATGAATGTTGGTTGTTGTACAAAATGAATCCAACAGACGTCGTTAATTTACAAAATGTATCCTCCGAATATCTAAACTTGTTGCCACATCACACTATTAATGTTGCTAACACTATTTTTCAGCTTTTTTTAAATTTTTGTGCGAATAATTTGGTGTTACTTTTTTTTGCAACTTTCTTCTTTAATTTGTTTTTAAATTTTTGTTTACCATTGAAAAAAAAACTTTTGTATTTATTTAATCTACAAAATGTATATGAAGTTGAAATTGAATTCTTATAATTAAAATAGTTTATTTAATAATGAATCAACCAATTATCTGGTATTTTACTTGTGAAGTAAGAACACGGTTTGCTTTATCCGGTGTGTTTTCAGCCTTAATCACTAGTCTTTTTTCGCTTAACTTGATTATGTGCAGAAAGTTCTACTTTATACACACACTTGCATGCTATTACTTTTCTATCTCATGTTTTATTTAAAAGATGAACTTCCATTTCTTCATCAATAGCTAGTTTCTACATTTTCGAATCCTGGGGAATTCATAGATTCTGCGTAAGTCAATGGCTCCAGCGGCCCAGCGATAAATATATGCCCGTCTAAAATAGCAGACACAAAACTTGGGTGGGCTTCCGAGCTCCAATTCTCGTTGCTGCGAAGCTTATATTGGAAATCAGATTGAAAAGGTTCATCGTATATTTTTTGTAATTCTTTGACGCTTAGATGTCGTAGCTAGGGGTTCAGGTTCCTTCTTTTATAAACTGTCAAAATGTATCCTTGCTTGTTTTCAGTCAACGTGCTCTCTTCCATCTCTCTTTTTTCATGTAGCTCTTCTTCTGCGCAACTAAATTGATCATCTTCAATCTCCATCATGTTCTCAGTATCACCCGTCTCGATTTCACCCTCATTCAGCTGGTCTTCAGACACACCGGGTGGTTTAGTCTCCTCTTCTGGATTCTTCCGGCTCATTTTAAGCTTAAAATACATCTTTTCCTTGAACACAATATCCGGCGAAAGCTGTATTTTGTTTGATTCCCGATAAACTTTCTTGTCCCACTTCTTTCTCTTTTCTTTAGGATTATGTAAAGAACGTCACTGCCAACAGTTTTCAAGTCGTTTATATTATGAGTTTCCTTCCACAGATCATACGGACACTTATTCTTAATAGGACATGGTCCAAAACGATTTAGAAGATATACCGCAGTGTTGACAGCTTCTCTCAACAGCCTGAGAGGCAAATCGTTTGCGTGTAGCATAGTTGGTGATATCTCTACAGTAAACCGGATATCCCTGTTAGCTCGACCATTTTGTTGAGGACTGTTAGGAACAGAGAGTTGATGTATTATTCCACGTTTGGAAAATTTACGAATTCCAAGCCGTAGTCTCATCAAAAACGTTTTATATTTTTACTGAAAAGAGACTGCACTTGTATTGGACTAAACTAATGTAGTTTTAATAATATTCAATTACCGAATATGAAAAATTTGCAACTCTTAGGAAGTCATCGTTTAATTCTAGCGGCATTCTCTGGTAAGTAATGTTTTATTTTTCTTTCATTGTAATATTTAATAATTTTGAATTTCTTTACAACAGTGGGAGTTTTAAATTTTGCCTTTGGAATTTGTTTGGGATGGACATCACCGATGATTCCGAAGCTAAGGCATCAAACATATGATAGCCCGCTAAAAAGAGGTGTTACTGTGATTGAGGAAGGTTGGATAGGTTCACTGATTGCAATTGGTGGCTTATGTAGTAAGTTTTTTTTTTAATTATTGGTTTTGTGTTTTTTTATAGTTGTAAATATTTTTTTCTAAAAGCCGCACCCTTTGGAGGTAAATTAGACGCAAAAATTGGAAAAAAGTGGACACTTTTGGTATCTGGTATTCTTTTAACTATTTCTTTTCTTTTACTTCTTCTTGTCAGTGAAGTGTGGATGCTTTATGTTGCACGAATTATTGAGGTATGAAGTCAAATTTTATTTTCTACAATAGTCTATCCTCTTTTCCCAGGGTTTTGCTGGAGGATTTTTCATTTCCACTACGTTTTTGTATATTGGTGAAATTACAACAGATGGAACTAGAGGCGCAATTGCTTGTTCCATGACAGTCTTCTTAACAGGTAAAATGGATATTGCTTAATATTCCCAAAAAACTCAACACATTTATTTTCAGGTGGAACACTCTATTCCTACTGTCTTGGTCCTTACATGAGTTACAAAGTCTTTCAGCTCTGCTGCATGGCAGTGCCGATGATATTTTTAAGCACATTTATCTTTATGCCAGAGACGCCATATTATCTGGCGATTAAAGGTCGAACAAAGGATTTATACAAATCGCTGGAGTTCTTACGCGGACGTAAGGGAATATCTATCAACGACGAGATTAAGGAGATTCAAGCTGCAGCCGACGCTGAAACATCCCAAAATACCTCAGCAATAGACATTCTGCGGGATCGTGTCTATGTGAAGGCTCTTATAATCTGTTGTGGTCTTTTGTTTTTCCAGGAATTAAGTGGCAACTATGCAATCGTCTACAATAGTCAAACAATCTTCGATGCAGCCAAATCAAACATTGATCCCGCATTGGCTTCCATTCTCATGGCAACGATTCAATTAATATCGAGTCTTTTTTGTTCATTTGTTGTGGAATGGGCTGGACGTAAGAAAGTTCTTATGATCTCGGCTTTGGGAATTTGTTCATCGATGCTTGCATTGAGTGCCTTCTTTTCGATTCAATCATTTGGCGATGCTTCGGGTCTCACCTGGTTGCCAGTACCATCACTTATTGTTTTCAATATTAGTTATTCCTTTGGTTTTGGTCCAGTGCCATGGGTGATAGTCAGTGAAATATTGCCTTCCAATATCAAAACTTTGGCGTCATCTCTTACCACTTCGACCATATGGATTTCGGATTTTCTGGTCACACGCTGGTTTCCTGAATTAAACGCTTTGGGTGCATATTTTGCGTTTTTTGTATTCGGAATCATGGCTATCATATCGATGTTTTTTATACGATTTTATGTGATCGAAACCAAAGGATTGAGTGTGCAGCAAATGCAGACAAAATTACGTTCATAGAAATTATCGGTAAGATAATTATATAAAATTATAAGTTTTTTAAAGTTTTGTTAAGAAAAAAGTGTGTTTTTTAAATGATATGAATAAAAAATGTTTTTCGGAAATGTCGAAATCTAAAAGAAAAGCTCTGTCCGAATCAAGAGCCAGGACTTTTCGAACATGTAGTCACTCTTCAGAAGGTGGTCTATGCTCTGTAATGCTCCTTCGGAGAAGTGAGAGGAGCCCGGTTTCCTCGATGCAAGTACCAATTATGGAAAGTCACTATTTTGTGCGCGAAAAAAAACTGTGACGCAATATTATGGAGACTCTTGGAACTATTTAACACTATCTTACTCAATATCGGTGCAGTCGTTCAAATGAGTTCACCACACCAGAAATGGCCGACAAAATCTATAGTTTGATAATGGAAATTTTTTTTTTTTTTTTTATAATTAACGCGCGCACAAGGGACTATTTGTTTCCCTTTTAATGTAACACACTGCGCGGGCATTATGAAGATAGGGAGGGGAGAGATAGGAGGTGTCGATTAACATTGGTTTTGAATGTTTGCATATTGAAAT
The DNA here is from genome assembly GCA_963971375.1 of Platycheirus rosarum. Lineage (NCBI taxonomy): Eukaryota > Metazoa > Arthropoda > Insecta > Diptera > Syrphidae > Platycheirus > Platycheirus rosarum. The sequence continues at coordinate 120,847,707 of OZ020509.1, read as the reverse complement.
GGCAAGGGAAAATCTCGCCGGGTAAACCATTCCAAAGTCGTGTTGTACGGCTAAAAAAAGAATCCCTATATTTCACGGTACGTCCGAAATTGGGCTCAAGGGTGAACTGATGGGCATTCCTAGCAAGACGAGTATTACGGGCGAAACTTTTAAGGGGAGGAATGCAGCTGGCTACCTCGAGTGAACATTTTTTATAAAAGAACCGATAAAATAAGGAAAGACATGAAACATTGCGTCGGTGTTCGAGAGGGGCAATTGTTTCAGCGGCAGTTCTATTTCCTATCAATCTTAACGCTCTATTTTGTATTCTATCAAGCAAGTGAAGCGATGTTTGTGAAGCACCTGCCCAGAGGTGGGAGTTATACTCGAGTTTAGGGTGTATAAACGCTTTATAAATTGTAGCCAGATCAGATGGGGAAAAATACTTCTTACACCGATACAGAAAACCTAAGCACTTAGCAGCATTTTTAGTGATTTCAAATATATGGTCGTTCCAACGGAGGTCATCGTTGACAAACATACCGAGTACTGAGAGCTTTTCGGTTTCTTCGATGTAAGTGCCATTCATGGACAATGGCATTGGGGGTATGTTTAGGTTTAACGACAGAAGACAGCATTGAGTTTTCGAAACATTAAACTCCACACGATTCCTATTATCCCATTTGACAATGCTGTATAAATCGGAGTTTAATGAGCTTGACATACGGCACCGTTGCAATTGTACGTCCGAAGGCGAAGGACGTGAATTATCGAACGAATGTGAAAAGCTAAGGGTAGAGTCGTCAGCAAAACAGTTAAGTGGAATAGAAGTAACAGACAGAAGATCATTTATAAAAATGAGGAAAAGAGTCGGAGACAGAACAGAGCCCTGGGGCACACCAGCATTTATTTTATGGGAATCAGACTTGAATCCGTCCAATACAACTTGTATTGAACGGTCCAACGAACAAAAGTATTATCGATCCCAAAAGCACGCATTTTCGATAAGAGAGCTTCATGCCAAACTCTATCAAATGCCTTGGAGATATCAAGAGCAATAATCTTACTTTCACCAAAGCGATGTAAAGATTTGTTCCACTGTTCGGTGAGATATGCCATCAGATCACCAGTGGAACGGTTGCTGCGGAAGCCATACTGACGGTCATGGAGAAGCTTACGATCTTCGAGAGATTCCTTAAGCTGACGGTTAATCCATGACCTTAGAAAGAAGGGATGTCAGTGCTATGGGTCGGTAGGAGGAGGGGGAGGATGGGTCACCTTTCTTAGGGACAGGCTGGACAAATGCTGTTTTCCATCTTCTAGGAAAGATTCCAGAAGAGTAGGAGCGATGGAAAAGCTTACGCAGTGGCTTTGCCAGTGTGGAAGAACACCTCTTCAGAATAATCGGGGGTATACCATCCGGGCCAGCGGATTTGTGTATATCGAAATCTTTGAGAACTCTTGCTACTGTACGAGTGCGGAATGTCGACCATTGAAGGTACAGGAGCTTGAAGAGGCCACATGAAGATGGGTGCCGCGTTTGCTTACAATCCACAACGAACGCATTCGTTTGACAACTTTAAAGGTGTATTTGACGATATTCCAGAAAACTACTGAGTTTTTGCCCCGATTCGTAACTGTGGATAAAAATTAGATTCATCACAGCAAACAAGAAACCAAAAAGAACAGTCCAAACAACAAAACACAAAATTAAGGGCATCGGTCAATTTTGGCTCATTCGCGACAATCGTCGTGGCTTAGACCTGCGACTTCAGAAAATCCCACAGGAAAAGCTTGGTCAAATTGCAAGACCTGAGTGGCTAATTAACGTCAACACTGCGAGCGATAACCGAAGTCACAACAAAATAGGTCCTCCCACCATCAGTGCCGTGACAAAGGTAATTGTGTCAAGGCTAGCTACAGTGACTATCACACGAATAACACATGTCTGTCATTGTTGCCCCAATATACAATGAACGTCAAAGTTTGTCTGGATGTCACGGCAATGACATGCAAAACAATAACTATCCACGACGTGACAACTCTCAAACAGCTGATCGTTGGCGGTGAGCCTAAACTGCAATGACGTTTATCATTTTTAGCAGTGACGATGACACGGCGCGGCGTCAATCAATTGTGTCTTAGTTGTTTTTGGTTAAATATTGACGTGAGTTTCTTAAGTCTTTTAATTACCTAAAGTAATTTTATTAAAATAAAGAATAAATAATACATTTCCAATTACATTGATTAAAGACACAAGTGAAAAACCACGTTAAGTATGTCCACACGAAATATGGAAGAAGTTGCTATTCTTGCGGCCAATATCTTGAAAAGGAGCAGTGACGATGAGTCCAACAACGACCAAAGTCCATCGCAAATAATTCGTTCCTTGCGGTTCAAAAATCGGTCGAGTTCAACGCGGCGTCAATACGCAGCGTCGAGACGCGACGTTGAAATTAATAAAAAAAAAATTTAACGCGGCGTTGAATAACAAAGCATTGAGATTATTTTGACAAAAACACGGTATCAGAGAACGTCAAGCAGAGAGCTATCCGCAGCGCGTTTTATATTTGATACTTGGTTTTCATTTTTTCACCAAATGCCAATCGGGTTATTTTTTTCCATTTAAAACAATATTAAATGACACAAAATAAGTCAAAATATTTCTACAATAAATTCAGAATGACTTAATTCTCTGATTATTCTAACACAGCGTCAAAAAAAATTGTAATTAATTACAACGCGGCGTTTTAACGAGATATTGCCGCGTTAGAAACACGCTGCGTTTGACGAAGCCTTTGATTCTCGAAACAATTCAAAAAATAATCTGTTCTAACGCAAAGTCAAAACATTAATTTGTAAAATGAGCATGTTTTTGTAATTAATAATGTTTCCTTAACTTCTAAATATGTATTTGTTTGTTTTTATCTATTAAGTATTATTGAGGAGTATTCGTTTATAGGTAGGCCAAAAATATTTAAAGCTCCTGGTTGAAAACAGTGATTTTTTTTTCAATTTTCTTAAAAAATTGTCTCATCGTCGTCTGTTGCGGTTAAGTGTGGACTGCTATGGAACCCATCTTCACGTTTCCAAATGTTCCAATTAAGTACCTCAGGTTCAGTCAAATATGGAAACAAAATAATGTTGACAGAAGATGACAAACAGTTGACTTTAAAATATCTTTTAAGTAAATTCTGTTGGTTTACTTGGGAATTTGCTAATTTTACCCTGCCAGCTGATTGCTTTTTAATAGAAAATGGAATAAACCGTTCCATAGATTTTTATTTTATTCTAATTTTGTTTAAGCAGCAAGTTCTGATTTGGCACTGGCGAAAATGGTTTGGTAATTATAAGCGAATGCAAACTTTCAACTTAAATCTTGGAAAAACAAAAGACCACAGGATGTCACAATAGCCTTTCTATAGCCTCAGGCCCAATGCACACGGAGCAACTGAAATAAAACTGATAAGCGAATTGGCAATTAGTTTGCTTTGAGTCATACCCTATGTTACAAAATGGGACGACGCGCATGACGCTACTTTTTTTTTATAAGCATGCGCGAGTTAAGTAAGATAAACCTCTGGGATTAAAAAAAATATAATTTCTTATATCTTCTCCTTTATTTGGAGGAAATGAAAGACGACCCAAGTATATTTTATTTAAAGCGATCTTTATTGATCGGAGAGAAACTTAGAACTGACTTAAACCTAAGACACAAATTGATAAGTAAGTTTATGGTGCCGAAAATAGATGGGCCTGCACATACGAGATGATTTCAACCTGGGGGGAAAACCGGTTTCAAACCTTACTTCAAGCACACACGTGATGAATTACTCTGGTGGAAAGAAATGTATACATGAACTTCTTTCTTATGTGTTTGTATTTATTTTGCGTTTTGTAGACCCAAAATCGTAATTGTGTGTTTGTATTAGTTTTTCTCTTCGATCATCCATTCAAAAGTTGGTTGAAGATTTTAGTCCAATGTACACAGCACGCTTCCCTTCCCTTGTCCATAAAACCGGTTTTCCCCCGGGTGAATTCATATCGTGTGTGCAGGCCCATTGGAATTATGATCATGCGATTGTTAGTTATGCTGCATCATCGATTTGGTAGTGGCATCTTATCTGTGTGTATGCTACAGTCGTGGAATCTTTGTTCGAAAAAGATTCCCAGCATCTTCAAAGTGCTGACTTCGGTATTTGGATTGAGATAAGCTGTGGCGTATTTATTATGGGGATTGGATGGGGTACCTTTGTAACTCCCCCTGCCTTAGATTGAAGACTCTCCTGAGACTTCACGTTTTTAATTTCATTTAGTGGTATATTTACATACATATATTATCTGATTTTATTTTTTCGGCACCTATTTTTTTACAATTTGCATATGCTTATTTCTATGTATGTAGGTATTTTAATACAAAGTAGCAAAGCGCTACAATAATACATATAATTATTACAGTGGAAAAAGTAACCGTATTTCGATTGTTCTTATATTCTATAGGTTTTATTTTCGGCTGGTTATCTATATGTTGAATAATTAGGTCTATTTCTGAGTCTATTATACTTATATTTAAATTCGGTTTTATTACAATTTTATGATTGAAAATTTTAATTTGATTAATGATATTGTTTATTATCCAAAGTTACAGTACATTTGTTAAAATTGACAATAAAATGTTTGTATAAATGGTATGTTTTTACTTGCGATTATAGGGACTATAAGGCAAGTTATGCATTCGTAAAAAAAAAAAATTCTAACAATCAAACATGATATTACGATGATAGAGAAGTCAAAAAAAGTGGGTCCGGAAATTCCGTCCGTCTGTCTGTCTGTCTGTCTGTCTGTCTGTCTGTCTGTCTGTCTGTCTGTCCGTATCGATATCTACAGCCTAAACGGTTGGGCCGATTTAATTCAAACTTGGTATATAGTATTTTTAGAGTGCTCTACCCGACAGTTTTTGGAATTGGCATTCTAGCTCCAAAACTAACGGTACCTGCCATATAACTTTTATTAAAAAACTTATTTGTCTCGAAAACGGCTCCTACGATTTTGATTAAACTTTCAGAATGATGTTTTCTGTGCAAAATCTATCTTTTAATTTTAATGGATTTTTCAGAAAAAGTTTTATAACGGTACCTCCCATATGACCGGTTTTTTAAAATCAGACTTTCTCGTTAACTAATTGACGGATTTTGATGAAATTTTCAAAATATGTAGTGTTTTATGATTTAAATAATATTGCTTATCAAAATTTTCAAAAACATTTTTTTTTAAATTTTAATAATTTTTTTAAAAAAATATTTTGCTTTTTGAATATTTTGAAAACGGATCTATAGATTTTTTTTTTAATTTTTCTTTTAGTATAAACTATAGATTTCTTAAAATTGACATACTAAAAAAAATTTTAAAATATGTTTTCGAAAAGTTTTTCAAAAAAAACATTTTTTTGAAAAAACTGGTGGAACGATTTTGAAATGAAAAATTCATAAAATAGAAAACAGCAAAAGAAATAAGATGGCTTACAACATTTTTTCCAAAAAACGTTATGAGTAGTGTTTTTTTGAATTCATAAATTTTTTTCCCCAACATTTTATTTCATATTGCTCGGCTAAGCCCTAGCCAAGCCATTAGTCAAATAAAAGAAAGTGACAACCTACATTACATACATACTTACGTATTTTAAAGTATTTTTCATCATCATAAAAGCACAGAATAAATAAGGAAGCCTTTGATAAACACACAAAAACAACTAACAAATAAAAATAATTATTCGATTACTACTGAATGCAAAAATTTCAATCGAGAAAACAAAAGTTTACACCTTCCTATAAATAAACAAAACCACTGTGTTAACTTTTAATATTGTCTCTATACCTACTGGCTTAACAGTAGTTGGAACACTTATCTTAATTTTAGTACCTACCTTCCTTCCAAACTTATTATAGGTACCTAAATCCTTTATAAATTCCATTGGTCCCATATTGGGACGTATAAAGGTCCCTTTACCTAGCATTATTGCCATACTGCTGATTCCGACGAATCTTTATGCCAGTTGTTCAAATTTTTCCATACCAAAATGAAAATTTAACTGAAAAAAGTCCTTTGTATCTTTCTATTAGCAAATTATATTATAAACAGTAAGCAGCAAGTGGAAAGATAATACTACACTAAAAAACTGCAAAAGCTAACAATCCTTTATATTTATGTGTTTATCCCTTTGTCGTGACGCATGTTCGTTCGAGCTTCACCCCAAAACGATTCTAAGGAAGTTGCACGTCATACAAAAAATATTAAAATAAAATCTTTGTCAAAAAGACGCCTGCACTTAAAAAGGATTAGCACATAAGAGCAAGTACGTGCGACCCAGTCGTGCCTTTTATTTTCATTACAATTGTGTTCTATATTGTTTTCAAAATTTATAGCAATTAACAGACCTTTATTTATTTCTTCTACAACATTTTTATTTTTATATTCAATTGATTTACACGGAGAGCATTCTATTGGTTTTTTTTTAATTCTTTACATATTTGTTTACCGGATATATTTTATCTTGATATTTTAGAACTTTTTGTTCTTCTATATTTGATATTATTGTATTATTTGAAAAGGGTATTTATTAATCGTTAATAGTAAGTTGAAAATTCTTCATTTGAAAATATTGGAATGCTTATTATTATTATAAAATTTTACAGTTATCTTTTCCAAAAATATATATTAATTTTCAATCCTTATATAATTCTCATTTATTTCATCACTGTCCAGAATTGATCTAGATATAATTCCTTCTTTAGCTGCATTAAAATTATCAATAATTTTTTCGATTTCATTATCTAATTCAGAAGTATAATTATCGAGTTTTAGTCGAGTAATTTCGTTTCTCTCTAACGTTTTTTGTAAGTTTAAAAAATTGGTTTTTAAATTCTCCTATATTATCTCTAATGTTTCTAAAATTGTTTTGAAAAATATAGTTAATTGAAATTAGCAGGTTGTAAGCTTCTACTAGTTTATTATTATTTTGATCTTTGTATAATATCTAAGTGTTCTAATATCTCTTCTCTGTCTTCATTGTCCATTGTTCCATACAGTAACTTAAAAAATTGAACCTATCGGGTTTATTAATCCTCTTTTAACTCTTTTATTGTTTTTGACAGAGTGTTCATTAATACTTAAAGCATGTTTATGTTGGTTTGTATTTTTGAAATTTTGTGAGCAAGTATTTGATCTTTTCCTATCCCTGAAATAATTTTTGAATTTTGGTGAATATATATAGTTAATGAAATGAAGGTTTTAATACAAACTCTATATACTATGTTGTAAGAAAATAAAATTAAAAAACAACTACGTAGAAGACTCATTTCTTTAAGTTAGTCTGGCCACGGACTTAAACCTCTTTCTTTCCAACTTAATGATTACAATTTTAATCTTGTTGGATATAGTTCACATTAAGTTTTTCGCAAAAACATTATATATGCTGAACTGAACAAATCGAAAGTTGCGTCTTAAAAAAGGTACTCACTGTCAACTGATGAGTCCAAGTGAGTTACCGGGACGAAACGCCAATTTTTTTATGGACTTAAGGCCGTAAAAAGCTATTTTATATATAGTTAAGTTATATAACGTGTCTAAGTATTCTTGTAAGTTAACCCTGTGATAAATTTGGTAATAATCACTTATTATTGGTACATCCTCGCATTTAATTAAGATAATTCCTTCATCTTCAATATTTTCTACCTAAATGTCTGCATTTAAACTGGCTATTGAACTCAGTATTATTATTAAAGTTAAAGAAATTGTTTTTAAGTTGAGATAAGTTGAAATCTGTAATGAATACGGAATTTCATTGATTTTATTTTTGTTTAGTAACCCTGGCCTTTTAAATATTTTGTTCTGTCTTTTGATCCGTGTAGGGATGGATCTTTAAATGTCTTTTACCTTTACTATGTATGGTAACTTTTTTTTATAACTAGCCCACACTAAAGGGATTTTGACTACCCTTATAATGTTAGTTAAACACAGCGAGGGCTTCAGGAAAATAAGAAAGGATGTGAAAGGAGGTAACGATGCACATTTGTTTTAAAGTTCTGCACTTCAAAGAAGGAGGGAAAAACAGAGTCTGGCTTGACAGTACGTCAAGTACAGGGAGTTGGGCTCAAGGGTATATTGATGGGCATTCCATGCAGTGCGAGTATTACGGTTGAATCGTTTCAGGGGAGGAATGCAACTGGCCATTTCGGTAGAGCTTTTAGGGAAGTAGCGATAAAATAATGAAAGGCAGGAGACATTACGTATGTGCTCCACAGATGTAAATGTTTCTGTTATTGTTCAATCGCCTATCATTTGCTCTTTTTTTGTATTCTATCTAGAAAACTCAAGTGGGTTACAGGAGCACCTGCCCAAATGTGGGAATTATACTCAAGTTTAGGGCGAATATATGCTTTATATACTGTAGCCAGATCAGACGGGGTGAAGAACTGCTTGCATCTTCGAAGGAAACCTAATCATCTCGCAGCATTTTTGGCAACGTCAACGACCACAGAAGGTGGTCTGTAATTCACATACCGAGAACTGAGAGATGATTGGTTTCATCTATGTGAAGTGCCACTCTTGGATAGTGGCATGTGGGGTAAATTTCGCTTTAACGACAAAAGACAACGCTGTCAAGATCAGAATTTAATGAACTTATCATACGCTGCCGTTGCAGTTCCACATCCGAAGAACGAGGATGTGAATCTGGAAACGAATATGAGAAGGTGAGAACACTGTCGCCAGCGAAACAATTGATAGGATTAGTTGTTTCAGATAATAAGTCGTTGATAAATATAAGGAAGAGAGTTGGAGACAAAACAGAGCCCAGGGCCAGCGTTTATTTTGTGAGAATCAGACTTGTATCCGTCCAATCCAACTTGTATTGACCGTTTCGAAAGGTAATTACTAGTCCAACGAAGTCGTCTAAATGCACGCATTTTCGATAAAAGGGCTTGATGCCAAACTCTATCAAATGCTTTAGAAATATCAAGTGCAATGATCTTGCTTTCACCAAAATGATAGAGAGATTGGTTCCACTTTTCGGTGAGATATACCATCAAATCACCGGTGGACTTGTTGCTACGAAAGCCGTACTGCCGGTCATTAAGAAGCTTTCGGTCCTCAAGATATTTCTTTAACTGAAAATTAATCAGCGTTTCCATGACCTTGGAAAGAAGGGACGTAAGTGCAATTGGTCGATAGTTTGAGGGAGAAGAAGATTCGCCTTTTTTAAGGATAGGCTGGACAAATATTGTTTTCCATCCACTCGGAAAGAGACCAGAGGAATAGGACAGATGGAAGAGCTTACCCAATGGTTTTGCCAGCGTTGAAGAACACCTCTTCAAAACAATAGCGGGGATATTATCCGGGCTAGCGGATTTGTGTATGTTTAGATCTTTTACTACTCTTGCGACTGTACGATTGCGAAAGAAGATTGGTCCCATGAAATCATTTACGCTCTCGAGTACAGGAGTTAAGCTCTTCATTGTTAAGTTTAATATCCACCTTTCTAATTTTGGTTTTTTCTGTATGCCTAACCTGGCTGTAATTTTAAATATAAGCTTTATCATAAGGATAAGATTTACTTATTTCTCTGTTTCTATTATGGTAACTTAGCCATTGATTTTTCTTGGATTCTAATTTGAAAATTTCATTTATATCTTCATTCCTGGAATGTACTTCTATTGGTTTTCTTTTTATCGTCGAACGGATTGTATTGTTATAATACATAGTAACTTTAAGGATTTTTTCTGTTATTTCAAGGTTAGGTTCTGTAATATTGAGTATTCGTATGTGTTCAAGCAGTGAAGAATGACATCTACTCATATCTGCATTGCCCGTATGGCTATTCGGAGAATTAAAATGAATTGATAGGTCTTCTTATTCTATAAATTCTAAAATATTAGCTGTACTGAATTGATTGTCTGCTACAATTAATTTGGGTTTGACAAAATTTAAAATATATTCTTTTATTAACTCGATAAGGGTAATCGCACTTTTATCTTGAGTTTCTTAAACGTATAAATGTTTTGAAAATTTATCTATAACTGTGAAAAAATATTTTGTCTCGATATGAAAAATATCTAAATGAATTATCTCGTTTTAATTGCTAGGTGTAGTAGCATTTGAATTTCGGTTTAGGAGGTTTTCTATCGTATTTAGCTAAATTGCAAACTTCGCAATTGTTTATATATTCTGATATTATTTCCTGAAATTTAGTAAAATAATATTTGGATTTCAGTTCCGCATAGTTTTCGTGAATTCCCATGTGGTTAGTTTATTCATGGATTTCTTTTATTTTTTCTAAGCATGAGTCTTTACATAGTAGATCCTCTGCCAATAAAACGCACTTTATTAATTTATTATGAGAAACTGTAAAGTGATCAAAAAGTTTATCTTTAAATATAATAAAAAGAAACTTTCTTCTAGCTCTGAGTATATTCCTATCGATCAGGTAAATATTCTTTTAATATATTTTTCATTTCATTATTAGTAATTTCATCTTCTTTTTACTATGTACTTTTTTGTATGTAAGCTCTTTCTCTTTTACTTAAATTATTTGTGTTTTAAACTTGTTCACTATTCCTTTATTTTCTATAATTTTATTTTCTTTACTTGCGTTATCATAACTTTCATTAATATGTATATATTTCATTTTTATTAATATTTATTCTTGACAGAAAATCTGCAACTTTTTTTTCTTTACCTTTCACAAATTCTATATCGTAGTTATATTCATTTAGTCTTGTTTTCCATCCATTATTTAGCCATACTAACTAGTAGTCTATGATCAGTTTTTATATTGAATTTGACTCCATACGTATAGAGTCGGAAATATTGTGTAGCCCAGACGATAGATAACAATTCTTTCTCTATAGTTGCATAGTTTTTCTCATGTTCATTGAGGGTTCTGGGTGCGAAAGAGATAGAATGATTATCCTGTGAAATAACAGCACCAATGGCTTTATCGGGAGCATCGGTTGTGAGAGACCTTTAACTACTTCTCAAAGGCATTTATTATAATTTATTATAAGGAATACAGAAAAAATCATATAACTTTGAATTAATATTTATTCTTTTAATTTTTTAAATAAATAATATTTTTTAATTCATTAAAAATATATATATATGTTATCCGGCTGCAATGCAGCGCTTCAACTCCTCCTGGAGCATAGGGCAGCAACAAGATCCTTCCATCTGTCCCGATTCGCCGCGACTGACCTTAGCTGTGGCTACGATTGAAAACCTTGAGATCGAGCTTCCCCCAAAACAGATGACTTCCAAGTTGTTTTCGGTCTTCCAACGCGTCTTTTACCCATACCCTGAGGATTCCATTCGAAGGATTGCTTCGCTATGTTGTCGTTAGGTTTCCTCAGTGTATGGCCTATCCAACGCCACTTCCGTTGTCTGATGTCGGCGTCCAATTTTCTCTGTCCGGTCCTATTCCACAGTTCAGCGTTCGATATGGTTTGCGGCCAGCGGATCTTCAGAATGTACCGCAGACAATGGTTAACGAAGGCTTGCAGCCTGCTCGAAATGATTGCAGAGCATTTCCATGTTTCTGAAGCATATAACAGCACAAATTATACGTTGGATGCGAAGAGTCTCAACTTGGTGCGTAGCGATATTTTGCTGGAGTTCCACACAGGAGAAAGGATTCAAAATGCACTACGGGTTTTGTTTATTCTATTGTTTACATCCAGGTCCGTTCCGCCATCGAGTGCTATGAAACTGCCCAGGTAGTTAAACTGCGTGACCTCCTTGATGGGTTCCTGCCTTAGAGTAACTTGTTGTGTGCTTTGGCCCGTAGTCATTATTTTGGTCTTATTTGCGTTGATCCTTAAGCCAGCCACCTCCCCATTTAGCTGCAGCGAATGACATATTTGATTTAAGCCAGCCGTGTTGTTCGCCATGAGACATATATCGTCAGCATAGTCTATGTGGCTGAGTTTGTCGAACAGACTCCATTGGATACCATGCCTCTCAGTTTCACCCACCGTCGCAGTCATCACATCGTCAATTGCCAGTAAAAACAGAATTGGTGACAGGACATCTCCTTGTCTCACTCCTTGACGCACATCAAAGGAATCGGAAAGCTGTCCATTGTGCAAAACGAAACACTTTGCGTTGTTGTAAGATTCTTTAAAAATGGCGACAATTTTCTCAGGGATACCTCTCGCAATAAGCGATCTCCATATTCATTCACGATTAACCCTGTCGAATGCCTTCTCAAAATCCACAAACATGAGGTACAGCGGTGATTGGTACTCAGACGATTATTCGAGTATGATTCGCAAGGTGTTGATGTGGTCGACACAAGACCGACCACTACGAAATCCCGCCTGGTGCCTCTTGAGGGTAGATTCGATCCTGGATTTTATCCTTTCGAGAACAATGGTTGTCATTAATTTCGGAAAAACGGACAATATGATGATACCGCGCCAGTTATTACAGTTTTCTTTCTTTGGTAACTTCACAATAACTCCATCCTTTCAGTTCTGTGGGTAAGTTTCGCTCTCCCAAACAGCCTGCACTAAATTTAGCAAAATATGGGAAGCTGCTGCAGGGTCTGTTTTCAGGAACTCCGCAGGAATACCGTCAAGTCCAGCTGCCTTGTTTTTCTTTAGAAGATGGATCGCGTTTTTAATCTCTGTACCCGTTGGGGGACTGGTATCAATGCCCCTAGAAGATCTGCGCACGTTGTTCAATTGTGGATTCAATTTTGCATTTTGGTCACTATTTAGCGGTGCACAAAAGTGCTCCTTCCATCTTTTTAGCTGATCTTCTATCGTCACTAAAAGGTTGTCATTCAAATCTTACACTGGATGGTGAGTATTAGTGCTACTACGCTGGCCAACAATGTCCTTAGTGATTTTATACAGTTCTCTTGCGTCCCCTCTTCCTGCAGCCTGTTCCGCATTTTCCGCAAGTTTGTCCACCCTTGCCCTCTTATCACGTCTCACACGCTGCACTGTCTTATGAGATGCTCTATACTCGTTCCGTAGAAACAATTTTCGCTGAGCATCATTTTCAGAATTGATCCTAACTTTAAGTGATCTGCGATATGTGATTTTGTCCCAGGTGTCTTGGGATATCCAGGAATCTCTCGCTCTTGACTGTCTTGGTACAGTTGCAGTTCCGGCTTCCATGTAAGCGCTCTTAATTTGACCCCACATGGCATCTATCGATAACCCGGCGTTATGAAAGTTTGACGTTTTGACGCCGAGTGTGATGGTGAAAATTGCTATGAATCTTGGTTCCTTGCTATACCTTCTGAGCGGCGCTGGGCAACAGCTGTTCGTAAACGAAGCAAACCCAAGAGTAAATGATGGTCACTACCTGCGTCAGCCTTTCTTTCGTTTCGAACATCGCACAGTGACTTCCTCCATTTCTGTTGTATGATGAAGTGATCGATTTGATTTTTAGTTCGACCATCAGGAGATTCCCACGTGATTTTATGACAGGTCTTGTGCGAAAATAAAGAACCCCCAATTACAAGTTGACGAGCGTTGCAGAAGTCGACAAGCATATCACCATTTTCGTTTCGTTGACCTAAGCCGTTCTTCCCCATAACGCGTTCAAGACCCAGGTTATCCGATCCGATTTTGGCATTGAAGTCCCCAATGATGATAATTATATCGCCCGCTGCAACACAGTTGTACACTGAATTCAGGTGATTATAGAAAGAGGTCTTTTTGTCCGCTGATGCATCATTCGTTGGAGCGTAGCATTGAATTATGGTGACTTTTCGGATTTTAGAGCTAAACCTCGCCGTCATAATAATTATTGCAGCACTTAAAACTTAAACATAAACATAAACAATGCAAAAATAAAAACAAAAAAATAAACATTTCATCACATCTTCAAAATCGATGCCTATGAGGATGTCGCTTTCGATTGACATCAGCGACAAACTTGTCAATCTTTCTTGAATCATCGTAGTTCTGAGTTCGATTTTTTATTCTTTTGACTTAGAGAAGGAACATTCCCCACTGCAATTGGTCACCATCATACTTAAGAAAATTCTTAGTGCAATTTAAACATTTGGAAATTCATCTTCAATTTTATTTGTTTTTAAAAAAATTATAAAGTTCTAGAATATTGTCAGTTTTTTTCATTTTCGTGTCGACTAATTTTCCAGTATTCTTTTAGATTCGGGCACTAAGCATGTAGTTTATCTCCTTTCACATCTTCAGTGTAAAATTTAGCAAAAGATTTGCAGTATTCTTTTAAGTCTTCTGAATTCAGATTTTTTTTTATCGAGTGTCGACAATGGGAAGAAAGGTTTCAATTTTGAATCTTTCTTTCCCAGTCAGAATTACTGAGGGTCCAGAGCCGTCAAAAAAGTCTGGCGTGAGGTTCTACACCTCGTCCTTTCAGAAAGGTCCTTATATTTGGAATCCGGGTTTTTTTGTCTGGCTGATGAATCAAAGTTATCCAAATTGTCCCTAAACCCAATTATAAATTGCAACATCCAGGGTAATATTTTGTTTTTGAAGTAAAGTACTTGTTTTATTAATTCTTTGCTATACAGAGATTTTCAAAGTTCTGTAAGTATGGTAAATTCAAGCTTGGACATTTTTTTGCAAAGACTGAGTGCTTCCTCTCTGGCCTCTCGTGCCTGTTGCCTGTCCTAAATCGTTGGCGATAGACATCAAAGCTTCTTCAATTTCTGGATGACCTTTATATAAGGCGCTTAGTGCATCAGCTTGCGCCGACCATCTTGTTTGAGAAAGACTTTTTACAACTTTTTTTGGACCTAAATGAGCAGTCAACACACTCTATCGATGAGAAGATACCGAAAAAAGGTTATACAATTTTTGAATAATGTCAAAGAATTTGGTTGCTTCTAAGACAAACCCAGCGGCATGCACTCCTACCAAGTTTAATGAGTGCCCTGCACATGGTACAAAAGTGGCAAATTTACAGTTTTCTTTTATTCTTGCGTGCAGGCCAGAAAACTTTCCTGACATATTTGCCGCGTTGTCGTAGCTTTGGCCTCTGCAATCTGTTATCGAAATGTCATAACCCGCCAAAAACTTCAGTATGGTTTCCGATAAATAATAATCAGATCTATGTTCGTTAATTGGAATAAAGTCCAAAAACCTTTCAACAGGCTCGTGATCGTTAATCGTCTTCAAATTTTGAACTTAAGGTTATTTTGACATTCTACAGAGGATTTTTTTCAATTTTTTTTAGCTCAAAAATTAACGGTACCTGTCATATAACCGTTATGTAAAAGCTTATTTTTCTCGAAAACGGCTCCAAGAATTTTTATAAAAAAAATCAGTGTGCTAATGTAGATATGCATTATATTTTGGTGAAAAAAAAATTTAATACGGTGGGCTAAAACCTCCCATAGGACCGGTTTTTTTTCTTCCAATTTTTCGAGAACTGGTAATCCGATTATAATCAAAATTGATATTCAAGAAAATGTAGGTAGCCGGAGTAATTTTGCATAATTTTTTTTTCGAAAACTTTTTTTTGTATTTTTAATAATTTTTTTTATTTTTTTTTTTTTTTTTTTTTTTTGAAAAATCAATATTTTGAAAACGGGTAAGTGATTTTTTTTTAATTTTGTTTTTAAATGTACGTTATTTTTGTGCTTAAGTTTGTATTCTTGAATTATTTTTTTTTATTTTTTAAAAAAAGTTGTTAAAAAATAACCGTTTTATTTAAAAACGGCTCTAACGATTTAAAAAAAAATCTCACTTTTTCACTTTATTTCAAGAAATAAAATGGCGTTTAAATTTTTCCGCTGAAAACTATTTTACGTACTTTTTTCAAACAATCAAAAGTCAGAAAAATCGAATATAATCTTTGAAGTTCCTTTAATATTTTTTCAAATTTTATTCCAAGCTGTGACCGCACATAAGAGCAAGTACGTGCGATCCAGTCGTGCAATTTATTTTGTTTCTGTCAGAACGCAAACTGCATTGCCACTTAGTTAGTTATTCACAGCGGAGCATTGTTTATAGGTGCTTCTTTTTTCTGTTTTAATTTGAATATAATTTCGCAGCGAATGTGATTTAAAATGTTCAGCAAAGAAAGTACGAATTCTGATCATTCTTATTGCATCTAAAACTGTATAGAAATATTTTTTTTTTTCTTGAAAATAGACCAATAGAGGTTAAGTGATGTTTCAGCAATTTGGGGACCCTGGTGTGGTGATTGCGGGGCCCTGGGCCCGAGGTATACGACACAGGTTTTATTTGTGTGTTGTCTAACGATTTCATTCATCATCCTTTGAAAAGTTGCCGGGGCATTTTTTAATCCGAACGGCATTCTTTTAAATTCATAGTGACCTTGGGGAGTGCTAAAAGCAGTTTTATGCTGATCTTTTTCGTCAACTAAGATTTGATGAAAACCTTTAGCTAGGTCGAGAGTGGTAAAGTATTGAGCTTTGCCAAGTTTATCAAAAATCGATATAATGTCTGGGAGAGGAAAAAGAAAACTCTTCGTGAGTTTTTTTCATAGCAGTAATTTTTTGAAAATATAGGTATTTTCTGTGATACTGATATTATGTTTCTTCTTCTTTATAAAATAAGGCATTTTTATTTTTTAAATGATTCATTTTCTTCTTTATTTAGATTTTCGTAGAGACAATCTAAATTATGTGTTTCGTTGAGTTCTTCAAAACAATTAATTTCTTGACGGCAGGCATAATTAAAATTAAGTTTTGTATTGAAAATTTGAAAATACCCTTCTCCTAAATTTTAGATAGCGTTCAATGGGTAAAGTATGTTTTAACCAATAATAGCTTGGAATGATTTTTCAGAAAGATTTATTATTTTCCAAGTCATTTTATAATTTTCTGGGGCATTAAACTCTTTGGGAAATGAAGTTTTTATTTGTTAAGTGACTAAGGTTTTACCTGTCAATTCATTTACTTCAAGTGGTTATTCTGAATTATATATTTCAAAAGTTTTTAAACAATTTGAGTCAATGTTTCAGCGGCAGTTCTATTTCCTATCAGCAATGCTTGAGAAGCACCTGCCCAGAGGTGTGAGTTTTACTCAAGTTTTGGGCGTATAAAAGCTTTATAAATTGTAGAAAGATCAGAAGGGGAAAAACTTCTTACATTGATACAGAAAACCTAAGCACTTAGAGTCGTCAGCAAAACAGTTAAGAAGTAACAGACAGAAGATCATTTATAAATTTGAGGAAAAGAGTCGGAGACAGAACGGAGCCCTGGGGCACACCAGCATTTATTTTGTGGAAATTAGACTTGAATCCGTCCAATACAACTTGTATTGAACGGTCCAGAAGATAGCTTCTATGTTTCTTCCAAGGAACCGCTAATTTATCTTCATGCTTTCAACATTCGTGTCGTGTGACTACTAAAGAAGGAATCTTCATTCGTTTTAATACTCAACAATCGTTTAAAAATACGAATAATGTTATTTCTTAATCCTACCACAAACAGGGAAGTGGGAACAAACAAGGAGTAAATAAATATATGTATAAGTGTCTCTTACTCTTACCCCTTGTTCGATTAGATAGAAAGCCGAAGGTGAGCTTCAAAATTATTTTTGCTTAAACAAGCTGCAAGGGGAGTATCTATTATACGAATAAAAGTCGGATAAAGATAATTGTTAAATAGGTCAGCGTAAAGCGTAGAGCGTTTTTATCAAATCGATGATATTAAGATAGCGGCCAATACACCAATTTGATTATATGAAGTATTTAGCAGCCGCACGTTTCTGCATAGAATCGATGAAAATCTTTTTTCTGATTTAAATAAGTATTGTTCGAATAAAAAATTTTCGAGTGATCACTTTAATCAAAATGTTATCAAAAAAGCAAGGAAGCACAAAACAAAACATTGAATATTATCGCAACAGAAAATTGTTGCTATCAAGATGCGAAGAAGATTAAAGTTATCTGTAGAAGTGTGTTAAACATTTAATGAAAACAAACGATAAGTCCAGAAGAGCAGACAATTTATGTAATGACATTTTAATTCAGCCAAATTTTGAGATCCCTCGTATTGGTTGCAAGCCTTTCCTCGATAGGAGCTTTCTTCATTCTTCAATTCAGCTGACCATTCCAAGCTTCCTATTCGGAAGATTTCTTTATGATTTTTTTAAACCACGCCTCTTGTGTTAACTATGTTATGTTTATCTCAGAAATAAAATATCACCAAAGCAGTCCTTACGTAAAGTTCTCGTAACAAGGACGTATGTAGTATCTTCGCGCTTATGATTATTATGATGGTTTCATTGGCAATTAAACCTATCAGGTAAACTTCAAGGTTTGTCACTTAACTTTGAAACAGATAGCCAAGAACGTCAATGTGAAGAAACGAGCTCAAGATCCTTCTCTGATTTTCATCAATGTGAAAAAGTTCTTCATTGACTCAGAAATTGGTATGATCTATCTCACATTATGTAGGTTAAATTACTGAATTAATGTCAACGCTATATCGGCAAAAGCGCAAATAAACCAGTAAAATGAAAGTTCTCCTTATATGTATTCAGATATGAATCGCCATCACCAGCAACGGTTCTTATCATTAAAACATATCTGATATACAGTGCCGGTAAAAGAAAATACCCCCACTCGTACAAGTTTCATTTTAATATCTTTAAAACCGAAAGAAAGATGTGCAGAGAAGCTGCCTGCATCTATGCATGCAGCGCTGTCCCTAAAACAGATGTGCATACTTTTTGGTATTTAAGTATTGTTGTATTAATGTCAAAGTGCAGCGTTCAATTCAATTTTCAATTCAATTCTTTATTGGCAACAATACAGTAAGACATTGAGTCTCTTTTAGTATTTTATAAATTGGTTTACACTTGGAAGTATATTAAAATTAAAGTTTATACAAAAAAAAAATTAAAAATAGTTAACTTAACCTATATTAAGATGTTTTTTTTTTTTTCTTCCTTTCCTATTTTGCTATTAAAAAATACCACTGGACGTTTTTGAAAAGTTGCAAAAATAAGAAGAAAAAAAAATGCCCCTTAAAAATAATACAAATAAAATCAAATTTGTATGAATATTAAACTTGGGGAATAAAAATTCCCACGAATGCGACATTGTATATACATTCTCTATAGTACTCTCTTGGTGGTCATTTTTCGTCTGGCCATCTTCCTGGTTGATTCGAAACTAACTCTAAATAGTGGAGACGAGAACCTTTACCGATATTTTACCAGTATTTAATACACTTTTGTTGTCTGTACTTATTCTATATTCACACCAATTGGCAATTTCAGATGCGTCATGATAGCATTGTATATACACTGCCTATAGTACTATCATGAAGCATAATTTTTTAGTTCTGAATCAAGTCGAATATAGAATAAGTACAGACAACAAAAGCGTGTGAAATACTGGTAAAATATCGGGAAATGTTCTCGTCTCCACTATTTAGAGATAGTTCCGAATCAACCAGGAAGATGGCCAGACGAAAAATTACCACCATGAGAGTACTATAGAAAATGTATATACAATGATGATAGTACCTTTGTATATACACTGCATATAGTACTATCATGGAGCATCACTTTTTAGTTCTGAATCAAGTCGCAATGAGGCGTGCTAAAATTGCCAATTAGTGTGAATATAGAATAAGTACAGACAACAAAAGTTTATTAAATACTGGTAAAATATCGGTAAAGGTTCTCGTCTCCACTATTTAGAGTTAGTTCTGAATCAACCAGGAAGATGGCCAGACGAAAAATGACCACCATGAGAGTACTATAGAAAATATATATACAATGATAGTACTATAGGCAGCGTATATACAATGAATGCCACAGAAATTATTTTATTTGAAGACTTAACACTTAGAAGTAACATTTTTACTTGCGATTTTAGGGACTAAAAGGCAAGTTTAGGATTCGTGAATATAAAAAAAATTGAGATAACAATGAAACATGACATTACGATCTAAAATTGTATTTTTAGACCTTAAAATAACTGTACCTGCCATTTAACCGTTGAGGAAAAGTTTATTTTTCTCGAAAACGGCTCCAACGATTTTGATGAATTTTTAAATTTTTTTTTTTTTGGTATTGGCTATCATTTGTATATAACCAAATTTACGGGAAAAGTCTATTTATGGTACCTTTCATATAACGTTTTTTTTTTTTTAATTTTGGGCTTTATCGGTATCGGCTATTTGGATTTCTGTCAAATTTTATATTTGAGAAGATCTATATAGACAAATTAATTCTGCATATCAAAATTTTAATAACTTATTTTTTCTAATAAAAATTAATTTTTGAAATTTTTTTTTTGAAAAATATTTTTAAAATTAATCAAAAAAAAAATATTTTAAATTGTTATAATCATATGTATATTAATAAACTCTAAAAAATTGCATACCAAAATTAAAAAAAAAATGTTTCAAAAAACTAAAAATAAAAAAACAGGATTTTATCAAAACCGGTCCTAAATTTTTTTAAATCCTTTTTTCATAAATTCTTTGTTATTTAAGACGTGTGATGGCCTACTTCATTTTTACCAAAAACCGTTAAGTATTGTGGTTTTGATAGTTTTTATAAGTTTAAACTGCGTTATTTTCAAAGTAAATGTTATTTGTTTTTGTCAAAGATCTTGCCGTCCAATGTAATTACGCACATAAGAGCAAGTACGTGCGACCCAGTCGTGCCCATTTCTTTTAATATTTTTAGGCAATGATTTCAAGTTTCAGAAGATAGGTTACAATTATTTACCTGTGTATTACTTTATTTTTATTAGGTTCCTGTTTGGGGTTGTTATTTTTATCCGACTTCTGTACGACAAAAACTGTCAAGAAATAGTATATTGTGAATGTGTATGTTTTCTTGAACGAAATGGCAAAGATTTTATTTTTTTTCGTATGATATTCATGTAAGTGAATGAAAAAAAATAACATAATTATAAAAATAATGAGGAATTATTTTATTTCAGGGAATTTTAAAAAGTAACACAAAAAGGAAAGTGGTAGCAAAAGTGTCACAGCGGTAAGGCTGATTGACAAGTGAGGTATACATCAGTATTGCCAGATATATTTTATTTACAATTTTTTTCATTTGTTGTTGTGGCTGCAATGAAACTAGGTATTCATTTTAGGAATAGAGACATCGTGCATAGGGGGCTGCATGCAGACTTTGGAATGGGGTGTTACATACAATTCCGTCATAAGAACTTATGTTATTTATTTTGGCTACATGCTAGAAGGCTGCACATCTGTTTTGACCATAAATGATTGAATAGAAAATTATTTACACCCTCTACTGTTATATGTTATTGCTTGAACTATCATCTCCCTCTGGCTTTAAAATGGTAACGGTTCTTTTTTACGAGGCCATATTGGAAAAAAATACATTTTTGTAGCAGTAAAAATAATAGCAATAATCATGGTTTTCTTTAGAAAAAATGTTTTTGTTGTGTATATTTCAAGGTAAGGCGGACAAGTATTAGAATTTGTTTATTTTTACTTGGTTTCTTCATTTAAAACACAAAATTTACAGATTTTCAGACATTCGGTCGTGGAAAGCTTTGTACCAACCGAAAACGTGAAATTATTTAAAAAAAAAAAAGTATGGAGAAGTTCGATGTTTCTCTGGCTGTTCCAACAAAATGATTCTAAATGCAATAATATTGTGAAGTTTGGCCTCGGGTTCGACAACTAAAACTCAATCAAAATTCCAAAATAATACAAACAAAAACACAACGTCTTTCAGTTTAAATAACACCAAATTTAACTTATTCCACTTATTCACAATTCCAATACGTTCTTATAATTCAAAACTTTTTATTTAAGCTTCTGGAAGCTTCCGTCTGGTTCTGGCACAATCTAAGATCGATTTAGTACTCAGTCAAAACATGTTGCTGTTGTAAATATGTAGCATACTTTTAGGAGTATGGTTGTTGTACACAATAAATATTGGTAGATGTACACAATGAATCCCACAAATGTCGTTAATTTGTTGCCACATCACAATTATGCACATGCACACCCAAAACCGAAACTCGTGGTCGAAAACCGGTTATGGCGATAACTCTCATTAGGCACCTAGTCCGAGAAAGCCATTAAAATATCTTTAAGCCTACAACTGAGCTCAAAAATGAGCTGAATATTACAGCTTGCTTGGATATTGAGGGAACCTAATTTAAACGCTTATGGTCCAAGAAAAGTCCCTGGTTTAACTGCAAAACATGCTAAAAAGCGTCTTTTATTTGCAAGATAGCATTTCAATGATTTGAATTGGCAGCAGAGAAATGACGCAACGTTCTCTGTGCAGCTGAAAGTAAAAACGTATTGTTTGACGGTAAAGGATCTCATTCCTACGTTTAAAGACATAAGTTCTTGTTTTTCCTATGTTCTTTGGAATTGGGCCCATATATTGGTTTAAACCGCACATGGATCAACACGTTTATGTTAATATACAAGGTGGACCAAAAGAAGTCATTCGATGTTGGTTGGCTCTCATTTTTTTTTCTAAATGCAAACTTCGATTCCGTTTTTTTTGATTATGTTTATTTCAACCTTTAGAATTGTATTGGTCAAGTCGAGAAGATCATATTGGGCGCCATCACAATTAATTGAAATATGGGCTCGTTTTATGGCATTTTCATCACTTCGGCGAGAACTTCGGGCGACAGATTCTCGCACTCGTGTCGAATGTTGTCCTTGAAGGCTTCTAGGGTCTCGGGCTTGTTCACGTAAACACGGGACTTCAAAAAACCCCACAAAACAAGTCTGAAACGGTTAAATCAGGCGATCTTGCGGGCCAGTGGAAATCGCTAAAACGAGACATGAGGCGACCCGGGAACCGCGTCTTCAGAATATCGATTGTGGCTGGCGCAGTGTGTGCCGTAGCTCCGTCCTGTTGGAACCACATGTTTTCCAGTCCTAATTCGTCTGATTGCGGCAGAAAAAACTCGGTTAACATTGCCTTTTAACGCGTACCGTCCACTGTTGTCGTTTGACCAGCGGCGTTCTCGAAAAAAATGGCTCGATGACTCCTCCAGCGTGAACAGCGCACCATGCAGTGACTTTGAGCAGGTGTAATGGCTCCTCGTGCATTATTCGTGGATTTTCGGTGCTCCAGAAGCGATAGTTTTGCTTGTTCACGTACCCGCTGAGGTGGAAATGAGCCAATTCGCCTTAGGGAAGACCGGCTGAGGGCTAATTGCGAGGCACGACGTCTGGACGATGTTTCCGGCGACAGCTCGAAATCCTCGTCAACAGTGGCGATATTCTCGGCACAACGGGCGCTCCGGGGCCGGCCACTCAATTATTCCGCGTTCTTGGGGAGTGTATCGCTCTATGGCTTGTTCACTTGTATTCTACATCTGTCTAATCCACAAATGTCAAAACAGATTTGACATTGGCGGCCATTTGCAAAAATAAGAGCATCTTCCAATAGGGTGATCTCTTTTGGCCCACCTTGTACCTACTCGAAAATATTATGCTCCCTTATGCAGAGAAGGAGATGCCACTTTTATGGGTCTTCCAATACGACAATGACCCCAAGCACACCAGTAAGAAGGCTGAAAAATGGTTTGGAGATTATTCAATTAATGTAATGCAGTGGCCAGCGCAACCACCTGACCTAAATCCAATTGGAAATCTGTTGGCCAAAAAAAGCATTCTCTTAAACCAAACCGACTACAAACGAAGCACTCTGGCTCTCGGTCTCCTGGGAGAATATTCCGGTTGAAAGGTGCCTATTGTAAATTCAATGATGAAGCTGGTATTAAAAGTTGATGAATAAAAGTTGAAATTCTTTTTTATATGTAATATTTTGACTCAATATTATATTTTTGCATATAGAAAATATTGGCATACACTTTATTCTTAAACGAAATATGGTTCTCGTAATGGTGCTATATTTTTAACCGCAGCTGTATGTGTACAAATTAAAATATTATATACAAATATCTATTTATTTTTTTATTAAATGAACTTGATAAAATTTCGAACAACCAGTAATCTTGTTTATCTTTGTCAACACAAATCTATAGTATAGAACTGATTAAAGTACCTTCATGAGTATTAGTAGTGTGACCAATTTTATTTTGAAAAACATGCTAAAACTACCAATTTAGAATGTTTTTTACTTGCGATTTAGGTACTAAAATGCAAGTTATGGATTCGTGCAAAAAAAAATCTAACAATCAAACATGACATCACGATAATAGAGAAGTTGAAAAAAGTGGGTCCGGAAATTCCGTCCGTCTGTCTGTCTGTCTGTTCGCGCCTCTACAGCCTAAACGGATTGGCCGAATTGATTCAAACTTGGTATTTAGTACTTATTAGGTAGTATCTCGGGGGGGTTTTTCATTTTTGCTCGTTCAAAAAATAACGGTACCTGCCATACAACTTTTAACAAAAAGTTTGATTTTCTCAAAAACGGCTCTAACGATTTTGATAAAACTTTCAGGGTGCTATTTTTTTTACAACAATACATATTTCAGTTAGAACGAATTTTTTTTGAAATTTGTTCTATAACGGTACCTACCTCTCATATAACCGGTTTTTTCAAATGCGGTTTTATCCTAAGCTATTATACCGATTTCAATAAAATTTTGCACACAGAAAGTCATTTATAATTCAATTAATATTGCATTTCAAAATTTTCAAAAACTTTTGTTTTCGATTTTTTTAAATTTTCTAAAAAAAATTTGGTTTTCGGAATATTTTGAAAACGAGTTGATTGAATTTTTTTTAAATAATTTTTTCAAAAAAAACTACAGATTTCCTTATAATGACATACTAAAAAAAAATTAAATATTTTTTCGAAAAGTTTAAAAAAAACGACTTTTTAAAAAAACTGGTAGAACGATTTTCAATATTTTTTTACCTCGATAAATATTTAGTTTACTCCGAAAAAACTTTTAAACATTAAAAAATGAAAGAATTTTCGAAAAAAAATTATTTTTTTTTATTTTAAAAAAGGGTTTTTTTTTTAGACGTGTGGTTTCAATCTAAGAATACTTTTTTTCCAAGTTGGTTCTTTTGACAGCTATCACTTGACTTATGCTTAGTTTGGTTTGCCATTCAAACGAATAGATTTATTCTTGAAAAGCGTTTGCAAATTGTGCAAATTGTGCAAATTTATTGCCAAAATAATTGTTCGGTTCGGTGGAGCAGAGTATCGAAGAAGACCCGAATGAGTCCATCCGCCAATTGGAGCTGTACCCATCTACTTAATAAAAGATTTTGCGGAAGGATCTTGGCCTTTGATCTTGGAAGGATCCAACTCGTGCAAGAGTTGAAACCGAACGACTATAAAGCGCTTGCACGTTCGCTGAATGGGCCCAAAACGAGATGGCCACCGATCCCGATTTTCACAAAGTTGGGCCTCTCGGCTAGAATTTATCAGAGCCAGCCAAGGCGGCCACTTGCCCCAAATCATTTTTAAGACATAATGGCAAACTCTTATCTTTATAATAAAGCTAAAGTCTTGGCGATAACATTAAATTATACGCATTTTATTTTTTCTTGAAAACCACACGTCTAAAAAAACACTCTATTTATACATACATAATGCAGCCAATAAGCAATTATCTAGCATAAGAACAAGATCGTGCGACCCAGTCGTGCATTTTTTAAACTGTTTAAAATACCAAAATAACAAAAAAGAAAATATTATGAATCAAAAGTCTTGAAAGAAAAATTTCTCCTGCAAGAACCGTGAATTTTTTCGGAATAAAAAGAGCCATTATACCAAACTTCACAAATTCTTTCAGTCGTTGAGACATGGAAAAAAACTAACTTCCAGCAATACATCATTTCGCATTTAAGGCTCTCCCACAGAAACCATGCATTTTTCCAGGATGAGAAGGAGCCTATTTTTCAATCCAGCAGCTCATACATCTACCCACCAAATTTTATGCAAATCCGTCATGTCTTTGAGGCCTGATTGCGGAACAAACATTAAAACATACAAACATTCACATTTATAATATAAGTAGGACGTTTATTTCATAAGAGTAATTTATTATATAAAGAGAAAGAATATCATATTATATGTTTGGTCATTATTTATTTGGTAGATTAAAAGTAAATAAATTATTGAATAAAATTTAGCAGGAAAAATGCTAAATTGGCCACACTTTGTAGTTATGTTGCATCTATTACCAGTTACCATTTATTAGTTGTGAAAACTGTAAGTTGGGTTCAGTCGGTCTGCTAGACGCGGCAGTACTTACTCAAGCATCGTGCAGTAAGTACAAACAGTTCTGCGGTTGAATCAATTATTTTAAGCAGAACTAGAATATAAGATTTTATTTAATTTAAGATAAAAATAATCGATCTGATTTCATTTACCATACCGAAACTTGGAGCTACATACATATATAAAATAGAAGTGCGATTAAATTAACTGCTTTGAATGTCTGTGTCAACAAGGAATCTAATTGTATATCTAATTGTTTTTACAAATTCAAATTAAAACTGTACATTTGCTTATGTCGACTTAATTGTTTTTTTAACTATTTGTTGAAATTTTCAAAAACTTGTCAAAATCGTTGAAGTATTTTCCTTTAAATTAACTTACTTTCAATGAGGACACCTAATGCCTCTTTTTTCATTATAATTACTTAATTGTTATTTATTTATTTATCTAAATAATTTACAAATAAATATATAAACTATTTACAATGAAGACTTCAGGGTAACAAGACCATATGAAGTCGTTTTTTAGTTAACAAACATAACAATGTTGAATTGAAGCAAAAAGAAAAGAAAAAACAATAAAAAACAATTAAAAGTGTCAAAAATTTACAAAAAAATTAATAATAACAAACATTAAAAGGCAGTGAGTAACATAGGAACGAACCATATTGAAAATTATTTAAATGTCGCAAAATTGATGGTGATAAGTTGTGGATAGTTTTATGCGATCGATGGATTCAGGATTGTCAGAATTAAGTAATTCGGCTAGTTTTAGTTCATAGCTAGTTGCATCGTTGTCATCGGTAGTTATTTTTGAAACAGGACAGGTAACTAAGATATGCCAGATTGATAATTCCGTGTTACAAAAGTCGCATTTATCTGGAGTTTCTCTGGTGAAGTAATGTCTGTCTGCTGGTAAAAAGTGTTTTTCCCAACCTCACGCGTAACAATTTAATGCAGTTTTCCCTTGTAAAGTTTCTGTTGTAGGGAGTACGCTTGTAGTGACTCTGGTAAGCACGCAAGAATGTTTGGCTGTTTTCCCATAAAATAACTATCTCATTATCTAAGACTGCTGCCAGCTTTTTCTGGATTGGACGAAAAGAATTTGGAATTTCGACTGAGTGGGAGAGAATGTGTATCCTTAGCTGCGGTATCAGCATCTTGGTTCTTGGTTGCCCTTGATGCCAACATGTTCTGGTACACAAGCCAACGAAATATCTTTGGAGCTATTTATGTAGTATGCTTCGGATAATTTCCAGGAATGGGCATTTGTTGAGTTCGCTTATTAGGCCGTTAAGTATGCTGAGATTTTCTGTGAAGAGTAAGAAATAAACATTTCTGAATAGCTGTTAGTTCGAAGATATAGCTTCCGGCCAGTTTGGGTAAAACTCCTTGATGAACAATTATTGTTTCTTCATTAGATATGAGTTTTGTTATAGTTACCAACAAACAAAAATCCTTGAAATTGGGGATCTACAAAGTCCAAAGTCAGTATATAGTCCCCTCTCCACTGTTAGCTCGTTTTAGGTAATTTTTAAAATGTAACAATTATATAGTCACAATCATTGACGTTTTTTTTTTTAAATAGTGTTTAAGACTTCTGTTGTCATTTTACATTCCTCTTTTAACAAACTGTTTTTATTGTTGAAATTATTACAGTATTTTCTAGAATAAATCACTTTTAATTAACACTTTAATTAAATCACACAAATTAAGTTAATGTTTTAAACTTTTCGCACGCACATTGCTTATGCTGCGTTTTTAATTATGTAGTTAAACACTAAAAAGTATAACTTACATACTGTGATTTTTTTTTGTAAATTTTGACAGCCTACTGCTGCAGGTGTCAAGCTAACATGTGTCAGAGAGACTCAAAAATTTAACGAAATTTAACGAAAGGTGCATGTGTCTACTAGTGGGATACACACTATCATTTTCTTATATCATTTTTGCCGAAATGATAGAAAACATGATATGGTGTAGATTAAAATGATAAATGATGAAGGAAATAATGAAGATCAAACTTTTTCGTGAGTATGACTGAAATAATGTGGAGTGGAATGATGGAATTAAAATGAAAATGTGCAGTTGACAATTCGAAGTGTGTCATTTGTATCAATTTTTTGTCCATTTCACTGGTTTTGCTTTGGTTAAAGTTTTAAAATAAGGGCATAATTTAAAAAAATATATTAAAAAATTAATTCATTGAAATGACAGTGTGTAGCATGAAATGAAACGTTCAAAAATTACCATTTTGAAATGTCATTTAAGAAATGATAGTGTGTATTCCACTTTAAGATCAAAATATAGCTAGCATGGCTTACTGACACTATCAAATTAAACGAATTATCTATCAGTATACTGTTATATTAAAAAATGATTTGGTTTAAAACCACTTTTCAGCTAGAGGGGCTTGAAAAATATAAGGCGCAAGTTGTGCTTATAGGTATTATAGTTTCTTCCGCCATGTCTTTGTATATACACTGCATATAGTACTATCATGAAGCATCATTTTTTAGTTCTGAATCAAGTCGCAATGAGGCATGCTGAAATTGTCAATTGGTGTGAATATAGAATAAGTTCAGACAACAAGAGTGTATTAAATACTGGTAAAATATCGGTAAATGTTCTCGTCTCCACTATTTAGAGTTAGTTCTGAATCGACCAGGAAGATGGCCAGACGAAAAATGACCACCATGAGAGTACTATAGAAAATGTATATACAATGGCCATGTTAACTCGGCGACGTTCACAGTGTTGGAGTATGGAACATACGAAAGTTTTTCCACTTTATAATATTATTATTCTATGATTTAGGGCTAGCTTTAGAGACAACGGAACCCTGGATCAAAGGACAACAGAATTAACACAATTTATTTTGATAGCTAAAGCAATATTTATTGATTACTATTTATTTATTTTTCTAATTTAATCCTTTTTTTAGTATTTGGCTGACTAGAAAAAAAACAACCAAAATGTTTCTAACAGGGCCAAATGTAAAATATCGCGTTATTTTGGTAGGCATTTGTGGTGAGTATCTGTCTAAGGCTAATACCACACGAGCTCCAAAATGGTAGCTTTTTTTAAATGATGGGCAGGCCTCTTACGCTTTATTATGTTAACAACTTAAAAAAATATAAAAAAAAAAAACAAAATTAATCCCAATAGTCCCTTGCCATTAATTGCTAACACTGCAATTTGATCCAAAAGTGTTGTATTAAAAACGTAAAAATGTACAGCTCCTTAAGGAGCCAAGGCCTAGTGATAGTGACTTATACTCTCAACCATTCCTATGTGTGTGTTGTAAATCTGCAAGAATGGAAGGGACCTACAGTTTACCGCCGGGTCCAAACGGCTACATGATATGCACTTTTTCGAGAAAAATTTTAGTCTTGGAGGTTTTGTCAGTTCCTCGCAAGAGGCAGTACCCCGGAAAAGAAGGTGGCTATGAACGGGATTTGAACCCGGGCTAATTCGCAGTACGACACACTAACCACTAAGCCACGGGCCACTACAAAAAAGTGTTATATTGTGTTGCTGTATTGGTTGAGTTAGTTGACCCTTTATTCCTGATGTAGCATATAGTCTTGGGTCGTTTGGTTGATTGACCCAAAGGTACTGATGTAATATTTGTTTGTTTATACATTGGAATTTGATTGTTGGATTGCTGCGTCTACAGTAGCTATATCATTAGCAGCTATATCATATGCAACTCCAAAAAGGAACTCGTGTGGCAGTAGCCTTAAACAATTCCCCTAAAAGGTGAACATAGTGAAAGATATCCTTTGTTTTTTTACAGCTAATATGGCGAGTTTTGTTTTTGGCACTTGTATTGGTTGGCTGTCGCCAGTTATGCCTAAGCTGAGAGATCATTCCCCTGACAGTCCACTTTCAACAGGACTAACAACCTCCCAGGAGGGTTGGATAGCTTCTCTCTTTACAATTGGAGCTTTAGTTTGTAAGACTTCTTGTTTAACTAAAAAAATGTGTTGTTTTCAATGAGTTAGAACCTGAAACTACCAATAGTCAAAATCTGAACCTACTAATATTTCTTCTATTTTTACAGCGTCCCTAATATCTGGGACAGTTGGAGCCAAAGTTGGAAAGAAGTTAACTCTGCTTGTTGGTGTAACTCTCATTGAATTTTCATACATATTACTTCTAGTGGCAAGTGAATTGTGGATGTTATATGCTGCACGATTGCTCCAGGTAAGTTCTCCTCTGAGACAAATGAAAAAAACTTTTGTCATTGAAGTTGCTTTATATTTTGAAGGGTTTAGGTGGAGGACTGGTGATTGCCACATTGCCAATGTATATTGGTGAAATAGCAACAGATGGCATTCGAGGAGCCCTCGGTTCTACAATCACACTCTTCATGGTTGGTAAGTTTAAATATCATTTTAAAACAAATAGTTTTAATATTATATTTCTAATTTAAAGGTGGTATCCTTTACTCCTACTGCATTGGTCCATTTGTGAACTACGCAATCATGCAATGGTGCTGTATAGCTCTTCCGATATTCTATGTCGGAACTTTCATCTTTATGCCAGAGACACCGTATTATTTGGCGAAAAAGGAACGCAAAATGGATTTGTTGAAATCTTTAGAATTCCTACGAGGAGGCAGCGGAAAAGCTATCGAAGATGAAATGAACCAGATTATAACCTCAGTCGCTGAAGATTCAACCGAAAAACGATCAATGATGGAGATATTCCATGACCGAGGAAATGTTAAAGCTCTTATTATATGTTCTGGTCTTCTGATATTTCAACAGTTAAGTGGCACCAGTGCAGTCACTTTCAATGGACAAACAATCTTCACTAGTGCCAATTTAACTCTAGATCCAGCTGTGGCTACCATCCTGATGGCTCTAACTCAATTATTTGCGAATTTTCTCACACCGTTCTTTATAGAACGGACTGGACGCAAGCCAATACTCTTGGTTTCAGCGTCAGGCATGAGTTTGTCATTGTTTGCATTGGGTGCCTTTTTTTATATTCAAAAGTTCGGTGATGTTTCATCACTTAAATGGATTCCGGTGCCAGCGCTTATTTGTTTCAATATCTTTTATGCCTTTGGATTTGGTCCAGTTCCATGGGCTTTAATGAGTGAACTGTTTTCTTCGAATGCCAAGCCAATGGCTACGACTATTGCATGTACAACTTCGAAGCTAACTACTTTTGTAGTAACAAGATGGTACCCCGAGTTAAACGCATTGGGTGTATATTATGCTTTCTTCATTTTTGGAGCATTGATGGCCATATCTATATTCTTTATTCTATTTTACGTAATAGAAACTAAAGGACTGCCTTTCGAAAGAATTCAGGAAAAGTTAAGGTTCAAGAAATGAGACAATAAACATTGACGCTCATATATATATAAGTATTGTGATTACCTAAAGCTTTATGATCCCAAAAGTTAAGTTAATTTAGACGTGTTATTTGTTATAATAAATTATATACAATTAATATACATTAATAAATAAATAAAAAGAAGATAGTGACATTGATTGATGCCAATTCCAATGATCCAATGATCACAAATGTGATTGTTCTAGGTATGCGTGCTTTTACTCCTAATAAGTATTAAACCCAAAAAAAAGTCCTGGTTTAACTCTGAGTGTATAAAAGCTATCAGTCTCAAAGAAGTAAGTTTCCGATCCTACAAAGCCAACCCTACAGGGGAAAATTGGAAAAAGAACAAACAAGCAAGAAACTCATACAACTCCGTTTTTGAAAGACTCACATTTTTACAAGACCAAAAATTACGGCTAAAAATTCTGTAATGCCCCAAAGGCAGTAAAACGGATAGTAAGCCCCCCATTCTTCTTAAGAGATGGTCTTCCACACTGGCAAAGCCATTGCGTAAGCTTTTTCATCGCTCCTACTTCTCTGAAATCTATCCTAGAAGATGGAAAACAGCATTTGTCCAGCCTGTCCCTAAGAAAAGTGATCCTTCTTCACACTCCTACCGACCTATAGCACTAACATCTCTTCTTTCTAAGGTCATGGAAACACTGATTAACAGTCAGCTTAAGGAATATCTCGAAGACCGAAAGCTTCTCCATGATCATCAGTAGGTACCTATGGCTTTCGCAGTATTCGTTCCACTGGCGACCTGATGGCTTATCTCATCATCAAAATTCAGCTTTGTCGGAATTTTTTCGAAGTGAATGTCTAATTTTCCTGGACTATATATATAAGAGAAAAGATAAGAATATAGTAGTATCCATAACTATATGCCAAGTACATACATATGTATGTGCAACCTTTGGGTGCAAATAATTTTTAATGTTATTACAAATTACATTAAAACATGCGATCATTTACGCGAACAAAATAACAAATTGCTGAAGGAAAAATGTATTGTTTTTTTAATGAACTTTTAATTATTTTAAAAATAAACATAAAAATGCCTGCACAAAGTCATAGACTGAGTCAAAAGTAAGCACAGCGAGCAAGTTTTTTTTTTCCAAACTGAAAGATGAAGTGTATATGTTTTTTATAATTAAGAAATGTTTCCTTAACTTTTAAACATTTGTTGGTTTGGTTTTATTTGTCAAGTGCTATTGCAACCTGATTTAAACCTCCTGGTTTGAAAACAGTGATTTTTTGTTAATTTTTCTTAAAAAAATGTTCTTAATTTAAAATATTTGAAGATAAGAGTGAACATTGTCTGAACAAATTAGTAAATCGTCTTTTGTAAAAAAAAATATGTTTATCAAACTCTAAAAAGAGAGTGTAAAACACAAATGCGTAATATATCATATCCCAACGAAAGTTTACTTACCGTGAATGTGTCTGATGTGGCTACTCTTATGCAAAACGTCCATTTACCATTTGGTTCCTATTTTACTAAATCGTCTTTTCTTAGTAAGAGGATACTGTAGTGCACAACAAACAAAAATTGAAAACGTAACTATTTAAAATTGTTTTTTTATTCGATTCGAAATGCCGAGTTGTATTTGTGACATTTCATTTCGTTTGTGAATGGCTAAGAGTTTAAGCAGAAACATAAACATACTTTATAAAAGTCTATTGAATTTGACAGTCGAGAAAATAGAAGCAACCTTCACATGTTCCAAATTAGCGCCTCAGGTTCAAGCAGTCAAATAAAGAAACAAAATTATGTTGGCAGAAGATGACAGACAGTTGTCTTTACAAATGCTTTAAGTACTTAATTCTGTCTGGCAATTTGTGAATTTGCATGTTTTTATCGTGCCAGCTGATTGCTTTTTAACAGCAAATGGAATAAACTGTTCTACTGATTTGTGTTCCAATTTCAAAACTTCATATTTTGCTTGTATTTTACTATTAAAAATTAAAAAAAAACAAACTTAAATTTAACTGCAGCTACATACATCCCCTTGCTCATATCTTAGGTAGGTACGCCTATGAAAATGAAATTCTTTTAATAAATAATTTGACAACTTGATATCTTCAGGAGCTAGTGTATGCAAACACATTTTTTTGCAGACACGCGATACCTATTGTATAAAAAGGGTAACTAGCTTTCCGTGGTGTATAGATTATCTTGTTATTATCTTGCTTTCTCTTAATACGCCTAGGTCGACGTACGTAAGAAGTGACTAACTGGGCGAACACAATGCAAACACACAGCTTGAATACAGAGCTGGATCTGTATTAGCCGTCAAAAGAGGACGTACGTTACAACTTGCAAGTGCCCACAATGATGCTGAGCAGTTTTTTGACATTAGTCAAATATCAGCTCATTTATTATAACACCTTGCTTACATCGTTTCATTTTTTCTTCTTTTTTTTGGCAAAAAACGAATTGAATACAAATTTTTAAAAAATGTTAGTATTGAGCTTTGGCATTTCTCGTTCATGAAAGAAAATGCTAGCACGGACTAAAACCAAGAGTTTTTATACTCCCAATCATACCACTGTTGTGTTCCATTTGTTTCTTTTTTTTCCGTCTCCGTATTGCAGCTCCGTCTGCAGCTGCGTACCATTGTGTTCGCAACATTGAATATGTGTATATTCAACATTTTTGACATCTGTTCCAGCTCCAGCTCCGTCTTCCATTCCAGCTCATTGTGTTCAGCCAGTAAGGCTAAAAACATACACGCTTTGTGACAGACTTCGTCCTGTAACGTAGCCTTAACACGTTTTATGGGTATGACTAAAGCAGCATTCACACGCAGACAAGACAATGGAACAGTAATCAATTGTCTTGTCTGAGCTTCTTGAACGGTGTTGGATGATGCTAGCTCGGCAGGCTAGCTCGGGGGACAATATAATGACAATTGTCTTGTCCTGGAAACTATTGTTCACATGGAACAATGATTGTCTTATCCCATTGTCTTGGCCTCTGCATTGTCCCATGTGAACCCCGCTTAAAACACAAAAACGCTTTAGCTGTGGATTTCCTCATATTTTCATTTTTTCACATTTCAGTTTTTTTTTCTGTCAAAGTGAGCAAAAATTCAACCAGTTTCTATTTTCAGCTTTGAAGTATGAGTCACGTAACGTTATCTGGTACATAAATTAAACGTAACGTCGAAACCAAAGCGACGTTGATTTCCTCTGGTTAAACTTGTGAACGTCAGGCGAAACCAAAGTGAAATTGTGATAAAGCGTTATTGTGTTTCAATTGTGGTAAGCGTCATGCGTAACCGACGCTAAGCGTCATTTGTGTTTCTGACATTGTAAATGACCTTTTTACTAGGGACTATAAGGCAAGTTTAGGTTTCGTGAATATAAAAAAATTGAGATAGCAATGAAACATGACATTACGATCATAGAGAAGTCTAAAAAAGTAATCGAGAAAAAATGTCTGTCTGTCAGTATGTATAACGAGCTGCAGCCTAAATGGCTTAAGCGATTATCTTCAAACTTGGTTTGTCTGATTATTTTGGCATTCCCCAGAGGGGAAGTTGAAATTTTATTTTTAGGCCTAAAAATAACGGAACCTGCCATACGACCGTTTAGCAAAAGCGTATTTTTTCTCGAAAACGGCTCCAACGATTTTGAAGAACATTTTTGAGATTTTTTTAGTTGGTAATGACTATCATCTGATTAGAACCAAATTTTCGGGAAAAGTCTATTAACGGTTTTGATATAACTTTTTTTTATTTTGGGCTTTCTCGGTAACGGCTCTTTGGATTACTGTCAAATTTTATATTTGAGTACATCTAGGCAGTTTTATTAATTCTGTTTATCAAATTTTTCACTTTTTTCTAATGAAAATTAATTTTGATTTTTTTTTTCCAAAAATCAAATTTTTAAAACTAATCTAAAAAATTCATTTTAAATAAACTCTAAGAAACTGCATACCAATATTTCAAAAAAAAATAAAGATTCAAAAAGCTAAAAATAAAAAAACAGGATTTTATCAAAACCGGTTTTGATACTTTTTATAAGTTCAAACTGTGTTGTTCAACGTAAATGTTACTTGTTTCTATCTTGCTTTCCAATGTAATTAGGCATATAAGTGCAAGTACGTGCGACCCAGTCGTGCCCATTTTTTTAATATTCATTCCGGGATGCTCGTTCGGTTATAAATTAAATTCGGCACACAATGTACCTTGCAGCTATTCTTCCATCTTTTTCTTTGATTGCTTTTCTAGTTTGCATATCGTTGATGCATTTTTATGACACGCCGTGTAATACACCACTTAAGGCCAGCTTGCCTAAAGAAATCTTAAAGATTTAAGGTCATCTTGCGCTTTTTACTTACGATTATTATATGCATTCGAAAAAAAAATTCTAACAATCATACATGACATTACGATTATAGAGAAACATATATTTGAGTTACTAGTAAAATTCTGTCTGTCTGCCTGTCTGTCCGTCTGTACGGATGTATATTGAACTACAGCCTAAACAGTCTGGCCAATCAGTTATTTATTTTGACATTCTACAGAGGACTTTTTACTTTTTTTTTTAGCTCTAATATTAACGGTACCTTTCACCGTTCTGTAAAAGCTTATTTTTCTCGGAAACGGCTCGAAATTTTTTTATGAAAAAAATCAGTGTACTATTGTAGGTGTAGGTTGTGTTTTGGTAAAAAAAAATCAAGAGGGTGGGCTAAAAACTGTACTCCCATAGAACCGTTTCTTTTTCTTCGACTTTATCGAAAAATGGTCATCCGATTTCAATCAAAATTGATATCCAGGAAGATGTTGGAAGCCTAAATAATTTTATTTTTAAATATTTTCGAAAACTCTTTTTATTTTTATTTTAATAATTTTCTTAATTTTTTTTCCATAAATCAATATTTTTGCTGAAATTTGTATTCTTAAATAATTTTTTTTCTTAATTTTTGAAAAAAGTTATAAAAATAAAACGTTTTAATTAAAAACTGCTTAGTATTTTGAAAAAAAAATCACACTTTTTTGCATTTTTTAAGGAAATAAAATGGGGTTTAAATTACGCAATCAAAAGTCAGAAAAATCGAATAAAAACTTTGAAGTTCCTTAATATTTTTCAAATTGTATTCCAAGCTGTGACCGCACAAAAGAGCTAGTAGTGCGATTCAGTCGTGCAATTTATTTCTTTTGATTTCTCTTTTCGTTTGCAATTCATTGCATGGTTCCGTCGCGCCGCAGCGTGTGATACGGGACAATGATACACAAGTTAGTGTTTTTTTAATTTGTTTTATGAATTCGGCGAATTTGTTCTATGTTAGGCTTTAAAAAAATGTTCTTGGAACTATTGAACCTATTAATGGTACTGTTAAGCTTTTCCAATTATTTCAAGGCAAATTAATAAATTTTAAGTCAACCCTTACTTACGACGTTTGTCCACTTCAAGGCAGAATCGTCAGTTCTTTCGGAAAACGTCTCTATAGACCTTTTTTTATTTAAACTATCTATGCTTTAGATACCCACCGATCACCGTCTAACAAGGTATTCGAGATCATGAAAGTTAATATCTCTCATTATTATGAGATGAAAGCTTCAGAACATATAAACTTTGGGCAACCGGAAATCTAAAAAAATTTCTAAACTCCGATTTTTTCTCTTTTTTTATGTTTCTTATTATTGTTTATATTGTAATTGAAAACTGCACAAATTGCCAATATTTCTACATAAAACAAACACTTACTAACTAAACTTAACCGAACACTTCTAACTTAACCGAACGAAAACACGATTCGTTGAAAAATTCAAAAAAAATATTCCGGAATATATTATATTTGCTATAACTAATATCTTATTTTATTTATAAATAACTATTTAAAAATATAAAAAAACACTTCAGAAGGAGACGTCTCTTTCTCTTTCTTTAAACAGAAAAAAGAAAAAATTAACATCCAACCATGTACAAAATAGAACTTTTAGGAAGCCATCGTGTCATTCTGGTGGCATTTTG
The DNA here is from genome assembly GCA_963971375.1 of Platycheirus rosarum. NCBI lineage: Eukaryota > Metazoa > Arthropoda > Insecta > Diptera > Syrphidae > Platycheirus > Platycheirus rosarum. The sequence continues at coordinate 120,810,242 of OZ020509.1, read as the reverse complement.
TAGTAAGAAGAATAATTCGTATAGTTTTTTTTTATTTCGCATTTTTGTTATATTTTTCTTTTTCTTACATTAGCTGGAATACTTCATTTTTCTATTGGAACTTGTTTGGGTTGGACATCACCTATCGTTCCTAAGCTGAGGGATCATACATACGACAGTCCTTTAAGGTCTAGTGTCACTGTGGTCCAAGAAGGTTGGATAAGTTCTCTGATTGCAGTTGGAGGTGTAATAAGTGAGTCTATTTTTTGTAGTTTTCAACATGAACACTTCTCGGTCCTGAATTTATAGAAATGATTCGGAATGGCCTAATTATTAGAGTAACCATTCAGAGACAATTCGCACCTTATTTCAAAAGCGTTTCCTTTTTATTAGCTTACGCGATTTGCGTACACTATCGCCAATAAATAGGCAACGATGTATGTAGTTGAAAGTATCGATTCACATTAGTTGTAGATGGATGAACAGAGCATTAGCGTTCCACATTCGTGTGGTGCAACTAAAAAAAGTTATCCTTAGGTACTTTAAATTACATACATCCAAAGTTGAATTAAAAAGTAAACTGTAGAACATTCGAAGCAGGGTTATAATAACATTAAACTTTCCTATTTCAATAGAAGACTGTTATTAAAAATTAAGATAAAACAATGAAATACATATTTCACTTAATTTTATAAAGCTGCGCCTTTTGGAGGTAAATTGGGCTCCAAAATTGGAAAAAAGTGGACACTCATGTTTTGTGGAGTTCTTATAGAAACTTCATACATTTTTCTTGTATTCGCCAGTGAAGTGTGGATGATATATGTTGCACGATTAATACAGGTGAGAAGTTTTCTTTACACTACTGTTTACTTTTATTTGAAAATTGTTTTAATTTAACATAGGGTTTCGCTGCAGGGCTTTTTACTGGCAACGCACCAATGTATATCGGAGAAATTGCAACAGATGACATTCGTGGAGCAATTGGTTCTGCAATTCCAATATTCCTAATAAGTAAAGTGTATCTTTTCTATTATTTTTTTAATAATAAATTTATTTTGTTTCAAAGGTGGAACCCTGTACTCCTACTGCATTGGTCCTTACGTTAATTACATGGTTTTCCAGTTATGCTGTATGGCTGTACCGATATTTTTCCTAATAACATTCATCTTTATGCCAGAGACACCATACTTTTTGGCGAAAAAAGGTCGCACAACCGACTTATTGAAATCCTTGAAATTCCTGCGTGGTCACAACATATTATCTATTGAAGACGAGATGAAACAAATGCAGGCTTCTGCCGATTCAGATACAAGCCGAAACGAATCAATAATTGATATTCTTCGAGACAGTGGCTATAGAAAGGCTATTGTGACATGTTGTGGTCTTTTGTTTTTCCAAGATTTAAGTGGCAGGTTCGCAGTCGCTTATAATTATCAAACAATTTTCGCCAGTGCCAAATCACAACTTGCTCCGTCCTTGGCAACCATACTCATAGGCATTATACAATTGATTTCCAATCTTTTTACGCCATTTATTTTAGAACGGGCTGGACGTAAAACAATCCTCCTGATGTCAGCTTTAGGAATTAGTTCATCATTATTTGCCCTGGCGGCATTTTTTTACATTCAGGCATTCGGTGATCCTTCCGGTATCATATGGTTACCGGTACCAGCTCTTGTTATCTTCAATATCAGTTATTCTTTCGGATTCGGTTCAGTTCCATGGGCGATAGTTACCGAAATATTTCCATCGAATGTAAAACCATGTGCGTCGGTCTTTACGAGTTTGACTGTTTGGATGTCGAATTTCCTGGCAACACGGTGGTTTCCAGAATTGAACGCTTTGGGTGCATACTATGCATACTCTTTATTTGGTACCGTGACATTGATGTCGATGTTGTTTATACGATGTTATGTGTTAGAAACTAAAGGATTGACCCTCCAACAGATTCAGGAAAAACTCCGTTCATAAAATTGTTTGAAATTTGACGTATTTAACATTTATTTCGGTTAGTTTTTTATCTAATTATTATTTTGCTACATAATATAAATTTATTAAGATTTATTGAAAAAGTATATTTTTTTAATAGATATCCTTTCCAGAACATTCTATGTTTCTTCCAAGGAACCGTTAATCTATCTTCATGCTTTCAACATTCGTGTGGTGTGACTAAAGAAGGAATGTTTTAATACTCAAACCAATCGTTTGAAAATAAGAATAATGTTATCTACTAATGCGAATGAAAGCTACCACAAACAGGGAAGTAGGAACTAAGAAGAAATGATCTCTTACTCATACCCCTTGCCTAGTTAGATAAAAAACCGAAGGTGTACTTCAAAATTATATATTCTAAAATGAGTTGAGTAGTGCCCCTTGGCTTAGTGGTTAGTGTATCGGACTTCTAAGCGAATGAGCCTGTGTTCGAATCATGCCCATAGCCACCTTCTTTTCCGGGGTACTGCCTCTTACGAGGAACTGACCAAACTCCACGAGTCAAATTTGTCTCGATAAAGTGCATCTCATGTAACCGTTGGGACTCGGCGGTAAACTGTAGGTCCCTTCCACGCACAGGTATGGTTGAGAGTATAATTCACTAGGCTCCTTAAGCAGCTTATTTTTTTTAAATGAGTTGAAGGGGCGTGTTGTTGTTATTGGACAACTAAAAGTTGGATTTGCGTAAAGACTGTTTTAATCAAATCGATATTCAGATAGCGGCCAATACATCAGTTTGGTTATTTAGTATTTAACAGACTATAAACGTCTCTATTTTCTGATTTCATAACATGTGAAACCACTAAATATTGATGCATTACTATTATCGCTAGCGCAAATTATTGCTATCAATATTCGAAGAAATTTTAAGTTATTCTGTGGAAGTGTGATCAAGTTAATTATTGAAAACAAAAGAAAAATCCAGAAGAGCAAATATATTTGGTAATGAGTAATGACATTAAATCATCATGTATGTGGTTCGTCTCCTACTGGGTAGTTGTTAAAACGATAATTATTTTTAATTACAAAAACGAAATATTTTTTTTTATTTTTTTATTATTTAATAAATTTAAGACAGTTTTTTATTATATTTAAAATGCATCGCGTTTCGGAATAAATTCCATCATCAGGCGTAGTCGAAAGTTTACGATGTACGTCCCATTAAATCAGCTAAATGTTTAGAGCCGGCCCGATTGGAACTCAGGATACTAACATATCAATGCAAGCCTTCCCCCGACAGAAGCTGACTTCTTAAAAAGTTGATCTCAATGGAGTTGTTAATCTTTATTTCAGCCTTTGTAATTTTCAAAACTAGCCATTTGTCTCTTGTGTAAGCGATGATAATTTCAAAAACCAGATAAGAAAGCTTCATCAGCAAGTCAAGTTTCCGCAGCAGTGATATATGCAGTATCCTCGCGCTCATAACAGTTTGATTGGCAATAAAAAAGCTACTAGGTATTTCACTTAACTTTGAAGTAGATAGCCAAGATCTTAAGTGAAGAGAAACGATCTTAAGATTCTTCTCTGATGTTCATCGATGTGATTACAAGATCTACCTTGACTGGTTGTTATGATCTTCCTCACGTGAGTTAACTTACCTAAATAATGTAAAAGATATTGCCAGACAGAAAAGCAAAGAAACCAGTAAAATGAAAGTTCTTCTTGTCGGTTATCAGATATGGATCACCAAGGACGGTTCTTATCACTAGAACAAATCGGATGTATCTGTCCAAATGGAATTATTATTTATGAATGTATACAGGGTGTCCCCTAATTCATTTTCAGGATTTTAGGGCATGGATTTTGGTTAATTCTTAGAAAAAATCAATCTACAGCTATCTACAATTTTGTTATCATTTATTTATTATCTAAGAAAAAGAAAAGAAAGAAAAAGCATTTTTGGTATACGATAACAGCGTTGTTATTACTAACGATAGGAACTTCGTTCAGGACTTTATTTTTACAAGAAATACTAGCTTTTGAAAATGCGTTTAAATAAATTTGATATCTTATCTGAGTTTTAAGATATCCAGTTTTTAGCCTGTTCCATTTTTTCTGCCCACTTTGGGTTCAATTTTATCCATAAAATGCGTAAAAAACAGAACGTTTTAATATTTTTTTTTATGAACGTAATAATAATAAAAATAAAAATCAATAACATTTATGCAGAATTTTTTGATACTATAATAGGAAAAAGGGTCTTACGCCTGATTTCTTCACATGAGTACTAAGCCAGCCTAGTACCCGGTCTAGTTAGACCAGGTCCTAGCTCTGCTACTCAGTATTAACGAAAAATTAGTACCTGAGCAGTTCTTCACATCACTGGTACCATTCCTAAGTTGTTCACAGAACAGTTCTAGAAACTAATACGTCTTAAACTGGTCTAATTTATATATATAGATTAAAAAATTTGAGATAACAATCAAATATGACATTACGATGATAGAGAAACATATTTGAGTTACTGGCAAAATTCCGTCCGTCTGTCTGTCTGTCTGTTTATCTGTCTGTACGGATGTATTTTGGACTGCGCCCTAAACGCTTGGGCCAATATTCTTCAAATTTAGAACTTAAGGTTATTTTGACATTTTTTCAATTTTTCTTAACTCAAAAATTAACGGTGCCTGTCATATAACCGTTATGTAAAAACTTATTTTTCTCGAAAACGGCTTTAAGAATTTTTATAAAAAAAAATCAGTGTACTACTGTAGATATGCATTATATTTTGGTGAAAAAAAATTAATATGGTGATCTAAAAACGGTACCTCCCATAGGACCGGTTTTTTTTTCTCCGACTTTCTCGAAAACTGGTGATTCGATTACAATCAAAATTGATATTCAAGAAGATGTAGGTAGCCTAAGTAATTTTGCATTAATTTTTTTTCGAAAACTTTTTTTTTTGTATTTTTTATAATATTATTTTTTTTTTTTTGAAAACTCAATATTTTTAAAACGGGTGAGTGATTTTTTTTTAATCTTGTTTTTAAATGTACGTTATTTTTGTGCTTAAGTTTGTATTCTTGAATTATTTTTTTTTATTTTTTTTTAAGTTGTTAAAAAAACCGTTTTATTAAAAAACGGCTCCTACGATTTTGAAAAAAAATCACACTTTTTTACATTTCCTAAAGAAATAAAATGGCGTTTAAATTATTTCACCCATTATAATTTAACGTAATTTATTTAAGCAATCAAAAGTCACAAAAATCGAATAAATGCTTTGATGTTCACTTTAATTTTATTTAATTTTATTCTACAATGTGGCCGCACATATGAGCAAGTACGTGCGATCCAGTTGTGGAATTTATTTCTATAAATCCGTCGTCAAATACACATTTGAAAAAAAAAAATCGTGAAAATCGGCAAAGTTTTGAATTTTTGCCGCCAAAAAACCATGTGACCGCTAAACACTGGCGAAAGTCGGCAATTTCCTTACATAAGTCGGCATTTCAATGAAAATCACCCCCACGGCTGGACCCCTCAGTACGTCCTTGCACAAAACCAAGTACGTGCTACCCAGTCGTGCCCATTTTTTCTATTAAAGCCATAGAATTGTTTTCTCTGAAGTGGCTTTCGGTAATAGTAGATTTTGCTTACTCGTTTTGCACATAATGGATCCACACTTATACCTGCCTCCAGAAAAGATTTCTTAAATCCTGATAATGCGTCTCCTGACTCTTAATCTTATACACCTTCCCAGAAAGTTAATTGGCAATATTGTGAATATATTACAAATTTTTGTTTTCTGTGCGAACTTGTTTTTACGGTAAAGTATCAACGGCCCATGATTTCAAATGAGAATTATTTTTTAAAATTAAAGATTCTAATAGTATTATTCGCAGGGTAATTTTGTATATATAAGAAGTGTAGACACTAGTCATATTCAAATTCCTAATAACTTTTTTACATGCAACACATTTCATCCATGTTGGGATAAGAATTTTGTTTTTATTGGCGCCACAACTCCTTAAGGAGCCAAGGCCTAAACTCTGTTCAATTTATATTTTCAGTACAGGGAAGATAGGGTATTTGCCTTTCACTCTTACTGTTATGGATTTCAATAAGCTATCTCCATTTTAAAGCTCTAAAATGGTTGCCATACTGGGTATTATATATTGGTATAATTCTCACACAAATTTAGGTATGGTTACCAACTGTTTACTAAAATTTTATGAAAACAGAAACATTTTAAACTAAATCTTAATCGGTTTTTAAATATAACGGTTTTTTAATAACAATATTCGAACATATTTTGAAGTCAAATTACTTAGGCTACCTACATCTTCCTGAATAACAATTTTGATTGTAATCGGATAGCCAGTTTCCGAGGTACCGTTTTTAGCCCACCACTTATATTTTTTTTCACCAAAATATAACGCCACACCTCCAAAAGTATACAGTTTTTTTTTCATACAAATCCTTGGAGCCGTTTTCGAGAAAAAAGAAGCTTTAACTTAACGGTTATATGACAGGAACCGTTAATATTTGAGCTAAAATTAAAATAAGGCCTCTGTAGAATGTCAAAATAATCTTATGTTATAAGTTTGAAGACGATCGACCAAGCCGTTCAGGCTGTAGTCCAAAATACATCCGCCCAGAACGACAAACATAATTTTCCAGTAACTCAAATACGTTTCTCAATCGTAATGTCACGTTTGATTATTATCTCAATTTATTTTTGTGTACGAATGCATAACTTGCATTAAAGTACCTATAATCGCAAGTAAAAGAAATTCCCAACAAATATTTCATTTATGTATCAATATTTTAACCGTTTTTTTAAGAAAAATAAAAACGAAAAGATGTAAGCAAAAAACTTCTTTAACTTAAAATATGCTATCATTCGCTCTACGAACACTTCAATTCTGGAACTTTCATACCAAAAACCAAAGAAAAACGTTTTATAATTTCCATTAATGGCGAATGGTAACTCTGCAGTCGTGCTTTTTTTTTAAATAAACACAATAAGCGAGCGGCAAATTGATAATCAGTCCCCCTCTCCTCCTCGCAGCCAGGGAGCAGACAGGTCTTGGTGGAATATACGTGGGTTAAATGAATTATTACAACAACAATTTCAATGTATTTCAAGGTTCACTTTTGTATTTAAGTGGCAATTTCTAAGTTGAGTGCGATGCAAACACTTGCAGGTACCAGTGTATTTGAAAGCTCTCTTCCATAAGGCCTGTACTGAAAATATAAATTGAAATGAGTATAGTTACTTATACTCTCACCCATTCCTGTTTGTGTGTTGTTAATCTGCAAGAATGGAAGGGACCTACAATTAAACGCCGAGTCGGAACGGCTACATGAGATGCACTTTTTCGAGACAAATTTTTAATCTTGGAGATTTTGTCAGTTCCTCGCAAGAGGAAGTATCCCGGAAAAAAGGTGGCTATGAGCGGGACTTCAACCCAGGATCTGCGCTTAGCAGTCCGACACACTAACAACGTGGACGTGGACGTGGACTATAGTTCCGATAAGAACTTACAAAAATAGGACCGTGTTCTAGCTTATACTCGGTACTGAATTGGCATCGGCTGTATCTATTCCAACGCCTATTTCTTCTGCTGCACCTATTTTGCAGCCCATGTCTTCGAATCTTGTTTCGAGTGCAACAACCACACAACAGCCTCGACAAATTTTTGCAACAAATACGCAACGTCACCGATTGAAAGAAACAGGAACCGTTCAAGAAAAACGACGACAGTTTATTGACGAGGAGAGTAATCTGTAAAGACGAATATGCTGCTCGCTTAGAGCAAATAGAGCAACGAAAAGTTCTTAATTGTGCTTTGCATGAAAAACAAATAGAGTTCTGCGATATTGGAATTCAACAATTGCAATACAATGATTTTGTTGATTCCGTAAAAAACCTTGGTATAATTTCTGATAGAACTCGCACTTGGAATAATCACATCAGGTTTACATTGGGAAGCGTTTACGCAGGTCTTCGTACGCTTTATGCTACACACTCGGTAACACCTTTAAAAACGAGATTAATCCTAGCCAAAACGTTGATTATACCGATAATGCTGTTTGGATGTGAAATTTACAACAACTGTGATTTTGATCACAAGCGGAAACTCAATGTGGCATACAACAGTATAGCGCGATTTATTTTTGGTTTGAAAAGACTCTTCATCTCATTCCGTTGCGATATAGTTTTTTGATTTCTGAGCGACAATTCTTTATCCACGCGATACGTCTATGGAACTCCCTTCCCCAAGCTGTAAGGCTAATAAGTAGCACAACCTTGATTAAAGTTAAGCTAAGAAAATACCTGGAGGCACCTTGATGATAATTGGATATTTTTGTGTCTTCTTTTCTTTTATTCCTGTATTTTTCCTTTTTTCTATTTTTTTTTCTTCTCTTTTATTAGATATACATACCTACCTATACCTACTTCATTTTATCATACTAAAGTATTAATATAAATTGAATGAACAATTGTTTTAATATATATGTATATTTTTTTCTTCTTCCATTCATTGGTTTGCAACAATAATAATGCCTTTTATAAGATTTATAGTACTATTAAAGTAACACAAAGCACTAATTTTAGTAAATGAGTTATATTTGAAACTTGCATTAAGTAATGAGATAATGTATCTTAATATGTAAGTTATGAAATAAAGTCATATTTGAATTTGAATTTGAATTTGAATTTGAATGAACATCAATTAGGGGTATCACCAGAGCCAAGCCATGCATTGCGAGTCCGAAGCCTTATTAAAATACCGAATTCAGATGTGCAAACATTGACAAGTCAGGTATGTAGTGTAGTCGCAATGGAAAGAGAAGATCCGTAAATCTTCATTTCGAGTTCCGGATTATTTGCTGTGTATGGAGTTGCCAAATAACGAGTGTTTGCATACCCTGAGTCACCGATCAATATATGGTTCCCAAATTCGCCAGCTTCAAAACGTGTGCGAACATTCAATTGCCGGAAAATTTTGTATTTCTGTATTTGTTCATACATATGTATGTATTCTCGTTTACAATTTCATTATAATTAATTAAGTCTATAAGCTTACAATTTTAAGATAATAGTTTGTAGCATTTATATTTACATAAATAAAAAATAGGGTTAATGCAACATTTCATAAACAATAAGTGGGATGTGAATAATAAAAATGTGACAAATAAACGGTAATGAATTTGAAATTAAGTAATAAGATTTAACGACTTCAAAATTCAAACAAATACGTTAATAAAGAAAGATTTAAAAAGAAATTAACAACAATTAAACAATTTATAGGGTACACAATTTAGCAAAACTAGTAAATAAATTTTACTGCAGCAAAATTTCGATTTCATAATTATTGTAGGTAAGAAGCCATGTTTTAGTACGTTTTAAAAACAATGATAGAATCCTTATGCTACGCATATCTTCAGGGAGTTTATTGAATTTGATCAATAGTTTGATCGTGCACCGAACCGGCCCAACGTTCAACAACGTTCAATATTTTCAAATCGGCTGACGTTATTGTTAGCACATTGAGCGAAAACCATCCCTTTTGATTTCGAAAACCATCACTCTAAAAATTAAATTATTCTGGAAGCACATTGCATTTTCTAAAAAAAAAATCTCACTCACTAGTTCCCCTCCAGGCAATTGCAGTTTGACATGAGTGTAATCGATTGCGCCAATAGTCCGTGGGAACTGAGTAAAACGGTAGAAAGAGGCCACGGATGCTTCACGTTCGGGCAATGTTGATGGCATTTTTATAAATTGACGCAAATACCTTATCAATGCTTCGCAAACTTTTGGCAGTATGCGCCACGCTATTAGCCGACATATTCATAAAGTCGCCAATTGCTGTCTGCATAGACCCGCTTGCAATAAATCGAAGAGTAATGAGTAATTGCTGCTCGGCCGATATATATCGAGAGCTGGTAAAAGAAAGATAATGAACATAACTCATTTTTACCGTGCCTGTGGATGTTGTTCATCAACAACCAAATGGTGGACATATTGAAAAGTAGCTTCTGACAACCTTAAACGTTGGAAGAAATCAAAATCTTCCCAAGACGAAATGGCACTACGTTGCCGAATATGGTAAATTCGTCGGCCAAATCGACGAAATTGATGTTCTTCTTCGTCGTTCTCAACACGTTTTCGAAACACCCAAAACAAATTGTCCCCACCAAAAACTAAATTCATTTTCTTCGCACAAAAATTATCAAAAATTATTACCAAAAGAAACAAGACCAAAAATAATAAAAAAACAGAACAGAAAAAATCATCTAAAAATAAATTAATTAATTACATAACAAAAATATTAGCCAAAACTTGCAAAATTAGAAAGCAAATGAAATAACTTTGCTTCTATTTGGGTATTAATGCTGCTAGACTATCGATCTCGAGGTTCTAGCTAAAACTGAGTCCTAAGTAATACTCGGTCTTAATTTGACAGGTCAAGAGCTAAGGACTACTGTGAAGAAATCACTTGGTACCGATTTGAGTACTAACAACTGGTATAATACAGTATATAATACTAGTTGATTTTGAGGAGCTATCTAGTACCAAGTCCTTACTCGGTTCTAAACTTAGAGGACTAGGGCTTAGTACCTATGTGAAGAAATAGGTTATTACAGATTCTAGTGCGCACAAGGGACTATAAATTTAACATTAATGTGGATTTGTCTTTATTAAATATATTACCTAAATAGTCTGCTTTTAATTTAAAAAGGGGTTTTCAACCAGATTGCTAAAAGTTATTTTTAAACGCAATTTGAGCTTGCCTACTATTATTTATCCTTACCTATACATATTAATTTATTATACTAATATTGCTCTGGAATCATTTTATATATTATTTGTAAAAATAATCGAAATGTTTAATTTAGTTTAGTTTATTTATTTCAAGTAAATACTAACGCTGTAAGATGAAGATCTTATAATAGTCCGCGAGCAAACGACGGATTTCCATGACCAAGTTCCTCTCAAACGTTAATTGGTGAATAGCATCAGGGAATAGTATTGTTAAACCTCGTGAACGTCAGCTACGGTTCCGTTGGTGGGATGGTTCGTGGTAGCCTCCCACGCACGAAGAATATATTTTTGTTTTAGTCATTTCCTCCCGATTAAAAATTTGTTAAACCATAGCTTATCCATCATCTTGAAGAAAAAAAATTCAGCTGGCTGTAACAAGGCGGATTATATGTTTTTGAAATTTACTTTCAGTGATTTCCTCTGACCTAAAATTTAGACTGATGGTAGCTTATACGCAACTATAAATGAATATACAAGTCAGCTTGCTGTATCTCGGTGTAAAGACCGTCAGTTGATACTTTGAATGTTATAACGCTCTGGACTGCTCATCCCACCCACGGAACCGCAGCTGACGTTCACGAAGTCTTATAATACTATTCCCAGATGCGTTTCACCAAGTATCGCGTGAGAGGAAATGATTGACAAAATTTTCACCTGGCTCCCGGACTATAAGCTGGTGATAGCAAATGTAATAACATAAACAATTTCAAAAAGAAGACTAAAAATAAAATTAAATTAAAGTTTAACATTAATACTAAGTTCAGATATCATAACAAAATTTAAAAAAAAAGTAATTTTTTGAGGAAGCATTATACAAAGAAGAAATAAAAGTATAGATAGTAATAGATAAAGTGAAAAGGAAAGTTTTCCCTACTACCGAATTAATGTGATTGTTCCAAGTTAATGTTCTGTTGATGCCCAAGTCTTTTGATTCATTTGCGAATTCTAAGGGAGTTCCATTGATAACTACAGATGGAAAGTAATATATGTCAAGGATTTTTTTAGATACAAAAACATTTGCATTTTGATGGGTTTAGTATCAAAGCGTTACTTTTCGTCCAGGTAAAGATTTTGTCAAGTTCTTCGTTTACAGTACAGACACAATCTTCAATAAGTCCTATGGGACAACTTCTGTATATTTGTATGTCATCTGCATAGAAATGTGTAGAGACATTCGTCAAAATGGATGCTATTTCGTGTATGTATAGAGAAAATAAAAAGGGTGAAATAATTGATCCTTGAGGAACACCGTTCTTAATTGAAAGAAACTTAGAGTGTCTGTTATTTACATACACCGATTGTTTTCTACCTTGAAAAAATAAAATAAATAATAATAAGTTTCAGGGCTTCTGCGGAGACGTTATATTTACTTCTTAGTTTGTTCAAAAGTTGCGAATGATTAACCATGTCGAAAGCTTTTGAGAAATCTAGAAGGACAAGGAAGGTAAACCTGTTGTTATCAAGTTGTCCCCTTATATCTTCGATGACCTTAAGAAGGGCTATGGTGCAGCTATACCTAGGACGAAAACCAGGTTGAATGCTTGCTAAAAGGTTGTGGCGTGCAATAAAGTCGTAGAGTTGTTTTTAATGATTTTTTCAAAGCTTTTGCATGAAAAAGGGACTGGTATAATTTTCGCGATTTTCCACTGATGCGGAAAAATTCCAGTTGTAATTATTGTATTAAAAATATGCGTTGAAAATGGTAACACTATATGTAAGACGCATTTGAGGGGGGTTTATATCATCAACACACGTTGCGTTTGATTTGATCGACAGGATACTTTCAAATACATCAACACTATTTATACCAGCAGAACTAAACGGTGGTAAAAGATTTTAATTCAAATATTTTCTTTTAAGTCATTTCGGGAGGGGATTGAGCTCATCTAGCCCACCCGCCTCCCACCCTCCCCGGTTGCGTGTTGTACAAATCACATGTGTTCGTCCTGTTTCGTACGGCAACGTACTTTTCAATTCTTCAATTTAAGGCTGGGCCTTAAGCCTTTTCTTAAATCCACAATAAATGATACCAAAATTGGAGATAGGGCCTTGATGATGTCTAAGAATATACCCAAGAATCATGCCCTAAAACACTGAAAGCAAACACCCTGTATATTGAATGAACTTGAAATACGGATAATCTGTAATGTAGTGTAACTTTGTCAACACATTTATAGAACTGATTAGGGATTGAAGTGCCCTCATGGTTTTTGTATTTACTTTTCATCCGTAACCACTTGTAATTAATATTGAAAACTGTAAGTTAAGTTCGGTCTGCTACATAGACCATAGACGCGACATTACTTACTCAACTCAAACCTCGTGAAGTAAGGGCTAACGGTTTTGCGGTTGAATCAATTGTTTTAGGCGATAAGTATGGTGTCAGAATTTTTTTAATTAAGGAATAAAAAAATCAATCTGTTTCATAGAATACTGACTCAAATTTATTTAAAAAATATTATTTTTTTAATTCTAATTTATGGACATTATCTTCATTAATTTCGTATAATTATGGACGAACGTCGCCGTGTTCAAAATCCCTGAAATTGGGGATCTACAAAGTCCAGTAAAAAAAGAAGTTCTTGTGCTTTTTCTTTCGAAAAAGGAGGGACGTGTTTCAAATGTCGGATTTTTTAATAGTATTTCTGTCACGTTTCTTTTTTTTTTTTTTTTTGTATTTATTAAATTGCTCATTCTTGTTTAATGTTTTTGAGCAGTGGTTTTTGCTACACTTATACATAATTAATTCGCATGAAAAAATATTTCTTTCCATCAGTTTTAAAATTTAGTCTGTCATTCTCATTGTTATCCCAAAATGAAATGAGGGCAAAGCGTGTCTCCGGGATTTTTTGAATTAAATTTTTTTTAATGATCACACGACTTGAACTGGGGAGAAAACGATAATCACGTAAATACCGAACAAATTATAAGTAATTTCCAATTTTCTCAAAAGTTGTATACATAGAATCATCTGATGTTAAGTTTTCAATACAAAATTAATAAAAGAAATTCAGTACGTATTTTCCTATTTTCCGAAAAAAATCGAAATAAATTCTTAATTTGTTTTTCAAAATGTCGAGCTTAAAAATTATTTTTGTTTTTTAAATTATTGATACAAATTACAATATTAAAAAAATTATTTAATAGAACAGACACTTGGCTTTGAAAATAGGTATATCACATTATTGTTGATATTGCCGTTATTTCTAAATACATTTTTTTTCAATTTGATTGCCTTTTTAGAAAATTACCCGCCTTTCATAAGTTGGGGTTATAGACCCCCCTCACATAGAAAAAAATACTTGTTTTTAGTCTCTAAGGGAATCCGTTGGAATAAAATTTGAAAAATATTAAGGGAACTTCAAAGTTTTATTCGATTTTTCTGACTTTTGATTGTTTGAAAAAAGTACGTAAATTAGTTTTCAGTGGAAAAAATTAAACGCCATTTTATTTCTTTAAAAAAATGTGAAAAAGTGTAAATTAGTTTTTAAATCATAGAAGCGGTTTTTTTAAATAAGAAGATTTGATCTTATTATTTTTTTTCAGAAATTAAAAAAAATATATTTAAGAATGCAAACTTAAGGAAAAAAATAATCTACATTTAAAAACAAAATTTAAAAAAACAATCTATCTTCCCGTTTTCAAAATATTGATTTTTGAAAAAAAATAGAAAATTATTTAAAATACAAAAAAAAAATTCGAAAATATTTTAAAATAAAACATTTTAGGCCACTAACATCTTCCTGAATATCAATTTTGATTGAAATCGGATGACCAGTTTTCGAGAAAGTCACCAAATACAATAAATAGTACACAATATAATACAATACACCTACAATAGTACACTGATATGACAGGTACCGTTAATATTTGAGATAAAAAAATTAAAAAAGTCCTCTGTAGAATGTCAAAAATAACCTTATGTTCCAAATTTGAAGACGATTGGAAAAAAAACCGTTTAGGGTGTAGTTCAATATACATCCGTACATACGGACAAACTGAAAAACGTGGGTCCGGTAAGTTAGTAAGTTTTAATTTTCTCGAAAACTAGAATACATAATATATCCTAGGTGTCAGTGATGAATTAGGAAATAATAGGAGTAACAAATATTAAAAGCAAATTTAGTACACATTATAATGAAATAAGTTTTACAAAAGTTTCAAAACTTCCTAAGCAGACATTTGGCTTTTAAAATAGACAAGACATAGCACATTATTTAAAATCTTGCCGTTGTTTTTAATTATATTTTTTTCCAATGCAAGTGCTTTTTTAAAAAATCGAAGCAGTTTTAACCTGACTACGCACTACGCGAGAACGGCAAAATGACAGAACAAAGGTATATTTGTTTTTTTTTTTACATCCACCTCATACATTGTGTTGTTGCGTTCTTCTAGTGTAAAATAGATGGCGTAATTATTTTATTTCACTTATTAAGCTACGTTAACACCGAATCACTACGAGCTTTATTTTATAGAGAAATGCAAGAATACACAGAAATACCAGGTATACTGATATCATGGACCTATTAAGTATGGGCTGCTGGTTGGTTGACATTTCCATACAATATCTTAGAAACATGTGTCACTCGCCACTAACAGTTGAATCAAACCAGGCGTAATATATTACTTTTTGCAATAAAAAAATAGTAATAAATATATACTTTTGTGGTTAAGAGGGATTAGTTACCCCTCTGCTTCCTACCAATGTACGCCGCTTCATTTTAAATTTTATTTATATTTAACAATCAGTTTGATTCAAGCGCTATAAGAAACCAACCTAAAGAGGCCGACCCATATAATCCGTTCGTCCGTCGCGTTGTCGCATACAATTGACAGCTCGATTAAATACACGTGTTCTTATGGGAGATGACCCATAGGAATCGCATGTGCCGGACGCACCGCATCAAGTAGGCCAACTTTTAACTTTTCTCCGATGACATTGAATGTCAAAAGCCATTTGAAGTTTCAATTGTTTTCTAGTCATGGGTTGTTATTTAGCGCAATTTTTGCTGCTACTTATTGTTATTTAAGTAGCAGCTAAAATTACGCTTGTTGCTACATATTGTTATTTAAGTAGCAGCGAAAATTGCGCTAAGTAACAACAAGTACAGGAAAGGAAGGGGATATAAAATAATAAATGCTGAGATTTTCTTAGATTTGTTTTTAATTTTCAGATTTAAATCTTTTCTGTTAAAACGAACATGAAACGAGATTGATTTTTTTTTTATTAATTGTTTGAATGCCATTTGACAACTTGCTGTTGTGTTTCCACAGCCATTTTCAACGGCATCGCAAAAAAGAGATAAGAAGAGCAAGCTAGAATTATAAAGTAATTGGTTTCGCTAGAAAATTTAATTAAAACATCAATATAAATATTGAAGCAAATTGTTTAATAATAAATATTCTGAGAATGGATGTAGTCATAATTAATAATATTATGGGTATGTAACTCCATGAATCTAAAAAGTGAATTAAACTTCATTGTAAAAAGGACAAAACCTAATTTTACTTCGACCAAATATATCTTGAAAAACTCTGACGACGTGATGTAGATATAGGTGCAAAATTATGGATAACCTATATTTAGCACATTAACTTCAAACTACTTAAGTGCTGCATTAAGTTGCCCACAGTTATAAACAGAAACCATTGTACTATTTAAAATCTAATTAAACACGTTGAGGACCTTAAAGAATTGTGTTCTCATTGGATTTAGGCAGCAGTGATTTCTGTTAAGTTAAATTTACAAAATGGCGTTTTGTGAGAGTTGTCATTCTCTCACAGAGTTCTTCGTTTTTACACTAGAAAAATAATATAGGGATTTCCTGTTATTTAAAATTTAGTTTCACACTAAGAAACAAAACCATACCTAAAATATTAGCACCATACCTTATTTGTTTTAGTTTCATATTGAAGCGTATAAAATTTTGCGCCATTGTATCTAATGCGGATTCTAAGAACTCGTTCAACATTTTTAACTATTCATCCATTTTTTTTACTTTTATTATGACAAAACTTTTCAAAACCACAACAAAATCCAAATGAAATGCAAACTTCGGTCATATTTGGGAAATGTCATATATATTGTAGTGCAAACCGGTGTAAATCTTGCTAAAAACCAAGAATTTTAAAGTGATCTAGATAAAAAAATATTCTTTTTTTAAGTTATTACATTAAATTTAATATCAAAATGCAAAATTACCACATTCAGGTATTTCCTATAATCTTCATGCATTAATATCGCCATCGAACAAGTACGATTTTAAAATTTTGTATCCTATTTACCAGTTACCAAATCACACTATCACTCTTAACTCACACATCGGCCCATCGCTAGTTCGTTTTACATTTTGTGTCAAAAAAAACCCAACAGATTCATTTGGTCACATCTTTTCGCATGCCCCAATGTCACCGAATTCGTTGCCGCAACGGTTTCTATGGGTCGGGCTCTTAAAGCTGGATCCTGAGAGTCCATATCTCCCCTCCCTATCTTCGTAATGCCCGCGCAGTGTGTTACATTAAAAGGGAACCAAATAGTCCCTTTTGCGCGCGTTAATTATAAAAAAAAAAAAATTAGGTCCATGGCTAATATTATGCATACAAATCGCCATCTTAATATTTCCTGACGTCACCATCATCTTTTATTATTATACTATTGAACACTATCTTAAACTTGAAGATTAAATGAAAAATATGTCACGTATGTTTAAAAAATTAAAAATACGATTTTTGTACCCATGTACCGAGGCTAAAGTAAGCAAAGCCGCGGACCCAGCTAGTTTGTTTAATTTATTGATGACTAAAACGTTTAATATCTACTATTATAAACCGTGTTATTCTTCTATATATTTCTAGTTTATTAACAAACATTTTGGAACATAAGAGCAAATACGTGCGACTCAGTGGTGCCTAGTTTAAGGCTTCTCTATAATCATAACGTCATGTTTGATCATTATCCAATATTTTTTTAAAACTGCACTGATCCAAAACTTGCTTTATATGTACATACATATGTTGTACAGAAAAGTGAGAATTTGGATTTGAAAACATTATCAAAAAAACAAGCATAAATGGAAAATGTATCGGCAATTATATTATCACACAAATATATTCATTCAAAGTATTCTAACAACTTTCATTTAACAGTGGCAACAGATTTACTATACTACATCGTAAAGCACGGAAGAAAATATTGACCTTTCCTTTTCTTATGTTATACATTTCTCCATTAGGAAGCCGGGTTGATGACACAGAGAAGTATTGATAGAATTATAAATTAACTTTTTCCGTTGACACTGAAAATAAACATTATTGTCGTCATGACTACTTTATCAAGTCTCCGACTGGACGTGTTCCGATTATGTAAAACAGTGCAAAATTAACGTAAAATACCTACAATGAATGTGGCTAAAAGGAACGTGCTAAAAGTTATTTATATTTTAAATTATTTTTGTTTTATAATACAGAATCAAATCATTTTCCGGTGCAGTTGAAATTGAGAGTTGAATATTGATGTAGTGTTTGTACCAGATTACCGACCGGTTAAGTTTGAAATAATTAAATTTGTGGTACAAAAAATGTATTAACGCGAGCCTGGTTACAATTTTTTCACGAAATTCAAAATTTAATTAATACAATTTTGTGAGTACTTCTTTAAAATAAATACTTATTTATGCTAAGTCTTAATAAGGTTTAAAGATTTAAATTGGGCGCCATCTGTTTACCATGAAGGATTTGTGAAATACGTTGTCCTATTAAGGCTTCAGCAGAATAAGCCGGTGCGACTTTCGACTTCCGAAAACAATTATCTAAGGTTTTTGTACTGGTCCTCTCCGACCCACAATAATTTCTATAGTTAATAAGTTAAACGACATAACGGTTTTTTTTTAAACAAAATTGTTTTTGTTTCTACACTTTATCGTTATAGATACATTTTATAATAATTTATATAGTTACTGGCTGACCCGGCAAACGTTGTGCTGCCATATAAATTATTTTTAGTGAATATTTTGGTTGCTAAATATAACGAATGTACTGTAAGTGTGTTTGAATATTTTGAAAAATTTGATCGATAAAATAGAACAATATTTTATCGATACAAAAATAAAGAATGATACGATTTCGTACGAAAGTGTCTTTGACGTTTATTCTGACAGTGCGTATTGTCATTCGATAAACAAACGGTAACTACGGTCACTATTGTGTTCTATTGAAAAAAGTGTCGTCGCGCTATTTTGGTGCGGACAACTTAAAAAATATCGGTGAAATCAAGTATTTCATGGCGTATATCTTGTCGTCGTTTAAACACCCAGACGGAGATCTGAAAGAAATCAAATTGTTGTATGTCGCAGTTCTCTTCTAGGAATTTTTCGGGCCTGATTTTGGACGCTGCAAGTACGATTATAGTAGACACAACTTATTTGCCCTTGGGGGTAGATTCTACGTGGATATCGGAGAAATACGTAAAGCTTTGTCCATGTTCTCCGCGCTGCGTTGGGCGTGAGAAAATTCTCTTGCCGACCCTTTGTATCATGAGATGACGTTCGATTCTTAAATAAAGTTTAAACTGATATTTGGGGATGAGATCTATGACAAAAAGAGGAATGTAGGGCTGTAATAATAATAAAAAAACACCAAAACCACTCATTTTCTCAATTCAATACATTTAATCAACGTAATTGACATATTCATTGTTTAGTCTCTTAACTTCTCTAAATGTGGGAATCATTGGCATGTGTGGCAACAAAACATTTTCGCTGCGTAATTTGAAATTCAGAATGATGGTTTCGATGATGTTTTTAATCGATTTTTTAATGACTAATTGCATGTCATTGCACAGCTGTGGTTTAAATTCCGTAATAAAATAACCCGGGCTCCAAATTTCAGTCGTAGAAGGTGTGGCAAATCCATTGAGTTAAAAACTCTGTTAGATTATTCACAGCTTCTTTGCCATCACAAAGTGTATCGAAATCGAATGATTTCTTATGACATACAAAGTCACTTGCCAACGACTGCTCTGTTTTGAAGTTCTAACCGTCCGTCAACGCCTCTTTTTGCTAGCCACGAATGATTTATGTATAAGCCGTATTTTTTTTGACAAAGCTATCCGTAGCGCAGTTGGATTTTACACAAATTACAAATACAAGATCCGGTTGCCGATTAAAAAAACAGTTACTGATAAAATAGATTTTGAATCTGGTTACGGATAGATTTTCGGATTCGAAGTTATTTCTCATCTTTATATGTTTGACATAAAAATATTTCATTCACAATTGATCATATTTATCATGATACAAGACTTGTATCATGCATTTATGTGTATCTGGAAGCCTTTTTTCGTAGAGTAGATTATGTGATTATAGGTACTCAATCAATCAAAATTATAGGATGTAGGAGAAATCATGATGATGTTCATTTTGATTAAAAAGCATTTCGCCTGCAAGGTAGTTTGGTATGTTCGGGTGACTCGTTTTCTGAGTTTAGTCAATTTTCATTATTTTGTTTGTGTCTTGTGTCATCGGGCTCCATTATTCACTGTAACACTTACGCAAATAGCCCAAACTGTCCTACTGATGCCGGCATGCCAATAATATATTTTTTTCTTTTTTTAGTGTTTTACCAACCTTTTACAGACACAAAACACGTATAACTTACTTGTACATTAAAATTAGTCGTGCAAAAGTTTGCACGCACTAGAATGTGATACATTACCAATTCAGAATGAAATCAACAACTACATAAGTAGTTTCTTTCTGTTTAAAAACGAACTACATAGAGTTCAATTATTTGTACAATTGTTCACACAAAAATACTAAAATCGATATTAAAAAAATGATTGTTGGGGGTAGCGGGGTGAACATTTGGGTTTTTGTGAAGCCAGATCTAAAAAAATACAAAACTAAATTTCGTTAAAAAACAGAAAAAAATGTCTGCATACAATGGAAACGATAATCACGTAGCGGTATGGCATACTTTACGATCTATTCTCCCCACCTACCAAATATTATGTATTATGTACATACAAAATTTCATAAACATATCTGTCGGCTGTCGAACCGTTTCGGTGAAATCTGGCAAGCGTCTTGAACAATGCCGAGTTTTGGAAGAGTTATTGGCTGGCCCACTTAGAGGGATCAAGATATTTTAACTTAAAACTCTTGGACACATCACACATCACACATCCTCTCCCTCAACTTCGTTTCTCTGCTTATGTTTAGTGTGGGGACCATGTCCATGTCCAGTCGTATGGCACGTGCCTTGTCCACCTTTTACCTATTTTAATTAATTAATTAACTAATCAGAGGCCCGTTGACTGACTTTCGGCCGAAGCACGACGACGCGAAGCACTGAATCTAAATGCAGAGAATGGTTCACTTTGAATAAAAGTTTTGCACGTGCCCAATACCAAATACTCCTATTACAATGTAAACAGGCATTAACATCATAATCAATATTGCATATTTATCTATCCACTAGTAAGACAGAGACAGACAGGCTGGCGCCACGCGCCAGTCGCTATTTTGCTTTAAAGCCCACAGAGTCTCTCATAATGGCAAGTCTTTAAATAATTACTTAAATTCAAACTAAAACATTTTATTTTTATTTAAAAATAACCTTTCTCTTCTTGCCTCTAACTAAATTAATGGAAGCGTAGCGTCGCGTCGGGTCGCCTCAGATTTAATTTAATAAACCTTAATAAGACATCAAGCTCAATTGAAGATTATCTTCAAATAATACTAACTCAGGCGTCTGCCAGAAGCGCTTGCACCGAAAAAGCAACAGTTTTCTTCGTACTGAGTGATGTTCATCTCTTTAGAAGGAAAGGGAAAAATGCAAGCAACAAATTAATCAATCAAAACTACTTTACTCAAAGTTATCAAGTTGTGGGTTTTAAATTTAAACTTTGGAAGTATTTTAGTCTGAGTGTTATTATTTTTTAAACAGTTTCATTGTGATAAGTGGTCAAAACTAAAGTGCTTGGAGAAGTCTCTTTTGAAAAACTTAATTAAGGAAGTGTGCAGTATTTAAAATCCTTGATAGTCGATTAGTTTAATAATATTCAGTTTGGAATGATTCTTCGAATGGAGTGTTATTATAGTTAAGGATATACTGACGAACACAAGTAACTTTAAGCGGTACAGTTACTTACGATATTACAAACAACAAATAGCAGGTAAAAATTGTATACTAATAGATTCAGATTGTATGACAAGGGCATAGAAATTGACCTTCAACCCCGGAGGCTTAACCCTCAAAGTTGAATTTCGTTTAGATTTCTAGTTATTTAAAATTTGGAGAGTTAAAAAAAAGTTAAAAAAATCTGGTTTACGATTTTTAGTAAAAAGCTTTTATTTTCCAAAACAATTGAACGTCTTCAAATTTAAAACTTTAAGCTATTTTGACATTCTAAAGAGTAGTTTTTTCAATTTTTTTTTAGCTCAAAAATTAACGGTACCTGTTATATAACCGTTATGTAAAAGCTTATTTTTCTTATAAACGGCTCCAAGAATTTTTATAAAAATAAAATTAAGCATAATATTTTGGTGAACAAAAAAATTTAATATGGTGGGCTAAAAACATAGGACCGTTTTTTTCGTCTTTCATAAAAACTGGTTATCGGATTACTATCCAAATTGATATTCAAGAAGCTGTAGATGTAGAAGATAATTTTTTTTCTAAAACTTTTTTTTTGTATTTTTTAATAATTTAATAAACATTTCTTTTTGACAAATCAATATTTTAAAAACGAGTTGGTGATTTTTTTAATGTATGTTAATTTTGTGCTTCAATTTTTATTCTTGAATTATTTTTTTTAATTTAAAAAAAAAAGTTTTTTAAAAATAAACCGTTTTATTTAAAAACCGTTCCTACGATTTTGAACAAAAATTCACACTTCTTAACATTCCTTAAAGAAATAAAATGGCGTTTAAATAATTTCACTCAATACAATTTAACGTACCTTATTCGAACAACCAAAAGTCAAATTCTTTAATTTTAGAAAATCATTATTTATAAATACTAAGCATATTAGAAAAATGTGAAGGATGCGTGTTTAAAAAAATTAAATATTTTTATAAATATGTAATATATATATATAAGAAAAGAATAAATTAGATTCTCAAATAAAATAATTTGCAGAATGGATCGCAAGTATACTTGCTCTTATGTGCGGTCACATTGTCGAATAAAATTTGTTACATATTAAGCGGATTTAAAAGTTTTTAATGCGATTTTTGTGAGTTTTTATTGTTCAAACCAAGTACGTAAAATAGTTTTAAGCGTAATGATTTAAACACCTATAGGAGGTACCGTTTTTAACCCACTATCCTAAAAAAAAATTCACCAATAATCCACACTCTTACATTCATACAAATGTTTGGAGCAGTTTTCGATAAAAATAAGCTTTTACTTAACGATTGTATGACAAGTAAAAAAGTTTTAAATTTAATGAGAATTGGCTCAACTGTTCAGGCTGTAATTCAAAAGTACATAAACGTACAGGCATGCCATATAACTGTCAAGGAAAAGCTTATTTGTCTCGGCTCCAAGATTTTGATGAAAATTTTTGAGAGTATTTTTGTAGACATTGGCTGTCATCCTATTAACGGTACTATTAATAAAACGTTTTTTTTATTTCGACATTCTCGCTAACGGCTCAATGGATTTCAGTCAAATTTTAAAAGATCTAAGTAGTCAAATTAATTCTGCGTACCAACATTTTGAATATTTTTGTTTTACTAGGTAATAATTAGTTTTTTATTTTTTTTATTTTTTTTTTTTTGGAAAATTAAAAATTCTTAAAAATAATCGAAATAAAATATTTTAAATTTCAAAATCACATGTATATTAATAAACTCTAAAAAACTGCATACCAAAATCTCAAAAAAAAAAATTTTAACTTAACAATAAAAAAGAGATTTATCAAAACCGGTACTAAGACGTGTGATGGCGTACTCCATTTTTAATAAAACCGTTATGTATTGTGGTGTTGATATTTTTTTATAAGTTCAAAACGTGTTATCATAAACGTTATTTGTTTTTTTATCAAAGATCTTGCCTTCCAATGTGATTAAGCACATAAGGGCAAGTACGTGCGACCCGATTATGCCCATTTTTACTTGCGATCAATAATATTGAGATAACAATCAAAAATGACATAACGATAATAGAGAAACATATTTGATTATCGGTAGGGCATGTTTGGGATTCGTGAATATAAAAAAAATTGAGATAACAATCAAACATGCCATTACGATCATATAGATCTCAGTCAGTCTGTCTGTCTGTCTGTTGGTCTATCAGCATGTCTGTATGTATATTGATCTACAACCTAAAGATCTAAATTTAACATGTGTGGTTCTTTTGACATTCCTCCGAAGGGAAATTGGAATTTTATTTTTAGGCCTAAAAATAACGGTACCTGCCATATAACTGTTATTTTTCTCGAAAACGGTTCCAATGATTTTGATGAATTTTTTTTAGATTTTTATTTGTACAGGTATTAGCTATCATTTTATCAAAACCACATTTACGGTATGTAACGTTTTTTTTATAATTTTCGGCGTTCTTGGTAACGTCTCATTGGATTTCAATAAAATTTAATATTTGAAAAGATCGAAATACTTTTTTTATAAATTTAATAATATTTAAGACGGCGTACTCCATTTTTACTAAAAAACAATAATTATTGTGGTTTAACACTTTTTATAGGTTCAGACCGTGTCATTTTTCTATGCAAATGTTACTTGTTTCTGTTAAAGATCTCGCTTTCCAATGTGATTGGGCACATAAGAGCAATTACGTGCGACCCGGTTGTGCCCATTTTAACTTGCAAATGTGGGTACTAAAATGCAAGTTATGCATACATTCGTGCAAAAAAAATTGAGATAACAATCAAAACATGACATTACGACGATAGAGAAATATATTTGAGTTACTGGCGAAATCCTGTCCGTCTGTCTGTCTGTACGGATGTATTTTGGACTGCACCCTAAACGCTTGGGCCAATCGTCTTCAAATTTAGAACTAAAGGTTATTTTGACATTCTATACAGAGGAGTTATTTAAATTTTTTTTTAAGCTCAAAAATTAACGGTACCTGTCATATAACCTTATGGAAAAGCTTATTTTTCTATAAACGGCTCCAAGAATTTTTATGAAAAAAATCAGTGTACTACTTACTGTAGGTAAGCATTATATTATGGTGAAACAAAATTATTATGGTGGGCTAAAAACGGTACCTCCCATAGGACTTGTTTTTTTCGTCTTTCTCGAAAACTGTTGATTCGATTACTATCAAATTTGATATTCAAGCAGATGTATGTAGGTAGCTTAAGTAATTTTGCATTAATCTTTTTTCGAAAACTTTTTTTTTGTATTTTTAATAATTTAAAAAAATTTTTTTTTGAAAATTCAATATTTTGAAAAGGGGCTGGTGAATTTATTTTAAAATATTGGTTTTAAATGTATGTTATTTTTGTGCTTAAGTTTGTATTTTTTAATATTTAAAAAAAAGTTGTCATAAAAAAACTGTTTAATTTTTTCCTACGATTATTTTTAAAAGAAATAAAATGGCGTTTAAATTATTTCACTCAATACAATTTAAAGTACTTTATTCGAACAATTTCGTAAATTTTATTCTACAATGTGACCGCACATATAAGGAAGTGTGATCCATTCATGCAATTTATTTCGTTTACCCGATGAGGTAAGCCAACAGCAAACCGGAAGTGGCCATTTTAACGCCAAAGGGACAACAAAAAGTCTGTCCGACCAGCGGTTTTGCACATTTTATGTATTTATTTTGCCATCTATTTATGGCAAAAATTTCTATTGACTCGATGAGGTAGGTGTTCCTACGGCCGCCTCCCGCTATATAGAGAGAACAGATTTAACAGAATTGGTTTTGATAGCTTAAGCAATAAAAATATTTTTTTTTTAATTTCTTTAAAAACATGTATGAATTTATTTTCAGAATCTTGCTGACTAGAACATAGTGCTACACTAAAAACAACCAACATGTTTCTAACAGAGCCAAATGTAAAATATCGCGTTATTTTAGTGGGAATTTGTGGTGAGTATCTGTCTTAAGGACTTCCCAAAATAGGTGAACATAGTGAAAGATATCCTTTGTTTTTCTTTACAGCTAATATGGCGAATTTTGTTTTTGGCACTTGTATTGGTTGGCTGTCGCCAGTTATGCCTAAGCTGAGAGATCATTCCCCTGACAGTCCACTTTCAACAGGGCTAACGAGCTCCCAGGAGGGGTGGATAGGTTCTCTCATCACAATGGGAGCTTTAGTTAGTAAGTACACTATTGTGTAGAAAATCAAAACCACAAATAGTCAAAACCTTAACCAAGACTAATATTTTCACAAATTTTTACAGCGTCCCTTATAGCTGGGCCAGTTGGAGCAAAAATTGGAAAAAAGTTAACTCTGCTTGTTGGTGTAACTCTTGTTGAAATCTCATACATATTACTTCTGCTGGCAAGTGAAGTATGGATGTTTTATGCTGCACGATTACTCCAGGTAAATTCCCACTGTGACCCAAATAAGAAAACTTGTCTCATAGAAATTCTTTTTTATTTTAAAAGGGTGTAGCTGGAGGACTGTTGATTGCTACATTGCCAATGTATGTTGGTGAAATAGCAACAGATGGCATTCGAGGAGCCCTCGGTTCTATATTCACCCTATTCATGGTTGGTAAGTTCTTTAACTTCTCATCAATAATTTTTAAACAAATAGTTTTAATATTATTTTTTCTAATAGGTGGAATCCTTTATGCATACTGCATTGGCCCATTTGTTACCTACGCGACTATGCAATGGTGCTGTATAGCTCTTCCGATATTCTTTATTGGAACTTTCATCTTCATGCCAGAAACACCATATTATTTGGCGAAAAAAGGACGCAAAGTGGATCTGCTGAAATCTTTGGAATTTTTACGAGGAGACACTGGCAAAGCTATCGAGGATGAAATGAATCAAATTCTGACCTCAGTCGCTGAAGATTCAAACGAAAAACGATCAATGTTGGAGATTTTCCGCGATCGGGGCAACGTTAAAGCTCTTATCATTTGTTGCGGTCTTTTGATGTTTCAACAGCTTAGTGGCACCACTGCAGTCACTTTCAACGGGCAAACAATCTTCGCTAGTGCCAATTCAACTCTAGATCCAGCTGTGGCTACCATCTTGATGGCTCTAACTCAATTATTTGCGAATTTTCTTACACCGTTTGTTGTAGAACGGACTGGACGCAAGCTAATCCTCTTGGTTTCAGCTTTGGGCATGAGTTTTTCATTGTTTGCGTTGGGTGTTTTCTTTTATGTTCAAGCATTCGGTGATGTTGCCCCATTAATGTGGATGCCGGTGCCTGCACTTATTTGTTTCAATATCTGTTATGCTTTTGGATTTGGCCCAGTTCCATGGGCTTTAATGAGTGAACTGTTTTCTTCGAACGTCAAGCCTATGGCTGCGACAATTGCATGTACGACTTCTTGGCTAACAACTTTTGTAGTCACACGGTGGTACCCCGAGTTAAACGATTTGGGTGCATACTATGCCTTCTTCCTGTTTGGAACATTAGTTGCCATATCTGTTTTCTTTATTCTATTTTACGTAATAGAAACTAAGGGACTGCCTTCCGATAGGATACAGGAAAAGTTACGCTCAAAGAAATGAGAAAAAAAAAACATTGACGCGCAAATACCTTTATTTAAGTATTGTGATTACCTAAGCCTTATGGTCCTATTAATTAAGTTAGTTAAGATGTGTTATTTGTTACAATAAATTATATAAAAATTGGATGTACTGAAATTAAAACCGCCTTTCTTTATTTATTTTATTTATTTATTTTTTTTTTGTTTTTTTTTTTGCATTGTATAAGTGTTAAAGCAGTAAATTTGACGCGATTTCAAATTCCCCATTGAGAGATGCTGTTTGTTAAGATCAAAATTTAATGAACTTTTCATACGCTGCTGTTGCAGTTCCACATTCGAAGAACGAAGCTTAGAGTACTGTCGTTTGGCGAAAAATGTAATTACATAAGTAGTTTCAGGCAAGAGATCGTTCAAAAATATTTTTGAAAAAATGGTAGACGAAGCCTTGGAGCCATGAAGTAACAATAGCGGTGTTTTTTTGTTGGCAAAGTTATCCGCAGTGCAGTTGGATTTTACACGCATTACAAAAACAACAACCATCTGCCGATAAAAACATTTAGCTGCCCATAAAAGTAGATGTTGAATGTGGCTGGGGATAGCATATTTGACCATAAAAGGGTTTCATTCACAATAGATCATTTCTGTCATGATATTAGACTTGTATCATGGACGTATTATATATGGACTGCTAGTCTAATGTCAGTTTCATACAACAATTGTCAAAAAAATGTCGCCAAAATTGAGAATGCGATGCTAGCTCTCCTGAACCCCCTTCAGGAAAAAAAATAACTACTTTAAATGTTGACATAGAAGCTCGCTGCATCTGTTTTTAAAAATTCAAAAAGTTGCATTTACCGGTAAAACATAACTGACACTTTTGAATTCCATCCATAGAAGTGTGCGACATCTTCGGTATTTTGCCTTTTGTTTTTTTTAGATCGTGGACAACTTCCTTTTTTATTGGGTTGTGCCTTAGACAAGCTAAAAGCACTAGAAAGAAAAAGGGATTTTTGTATTAATTAATTGTGGGATATTCTAAATAAAACGGGGAGAAAAAAGGAAATTTTAACATGCCAACGTGGGAAAACCTGCTGCTAAAGTCTGGGATTACTGGATGAAATGTCAAAATTGAGGTTTAATTTCTTATCCCGCTAGTGTACTCAGGAGGGCTAGTGTCGCTCAAAATAACTGAAACCAAAATGGAACCAACTTGAGGTAGGCAACTAGCAGTCCATATATAATACGTCCATGGCTTGTATCATGCATTTCTTGTATCTGAAAGGCTTCGTTCATAAAGTAGATTATGTGATAATAAGAACTCAATCAAACAAGATTATGGGAAATAGGAGAAATCATAATTATGTTCATTTTGATTAAATAACATTTCGTCTGCACGATAGTTTGACTCGTTTTCTAAGTTTAGTCAATTCTGGTCATTTTACATATAAAAGACTAAAATCATTAATTGATTATAAGAAACTGTTATTGCATTTATTTAAAGCACTTAAGTCTATTAAGTTGATATGATGCATCATCACCCAGTGCTAACAAACATCATAGTATTTTAACCTCTTTAAATGAAATGATTCATGTGTGTAAACAGGAAGGAAATACATGTCTTTTGATATTTTAAAATTTCTTTTGTAACGCAACCTGTAGAGAATTATATGAACAATGTTATGAATACTCTTTATGGCGTGAGATAGATTCATATTTCCCCCTTTCTTTTAGTAATTCATTAATTTGTAAGTCTATTCCTCTTTCAAATCCACAATCTGCGCCATCTACTGGACGTTTATTTTACTATGCCTAAAACCTTTCCATAAGCTGACATAGTTTCATTACAATTGGGTGAACAGTATGGCAGCGCATCACATACGAACAAACAAACAAACGAAACAACAAACAAACAAATTTTAATTTGTATATATTAGATGTTCAATATTGATTGAAAAAACTGAAAACCGAGTAAATATTGAATCAAACAATTGCACAGATGAACATGATGAATATAAGAGTCTAATAAGAATAAGAAGTTTCTATAAAACTAAATTACATACATACATATGTACACTATTTTTGCAAAAAAGAGTCTGAACTTTAAAGTTCTTAAATTTAAAAATTGGAGCATTGTGAATTAGGTATTTGTTATTTTACAAATCAACAATTTTGCCGAGAACGTCAATCTTGAAATTATCTTATTAAAATGGGAGTACATTTTAAAAAATATTTTAAATATTATTTACTATTCACTGTTGCAATTTTGCCAAAGTTGCATTATTAAAATGGATTTTTGTAACAAATCCCAACCACCTAGCACACTTATTATTTCATCATCCATAAACTTTTATGGGAAATACCCAATTCTACGAACAATACCCATTGCCTTAAGTAGTCGAGATGTCAATTTTGACATGATAGCAGGCGCATGCCTATGCGTGTTTTTAGGAAATCAAACTTCACTGCCCATAGCTTTCCCAAAAAAACACGGCTAATATTATAAGGAAAAAACGAAAGATTTCCCTCTTCATAATATTTTTACTCTATGCTTGGGGCACTCCAGCATTTATTTCATAGATATTAGACACCATATACATTGACATT
Source organism: Platycheirus rosarum (assembly GCA_963971375.1). Classification (NCBI taxonomy): domain Eukaryota; kingdom Metazoa; phylum Arthropoda; class Insecta; order Diptera; family Syrphidae; genus Platycheirus; species Platycheirus rosarum. Next base: position 120,780,236 of record OZ020509.1, on the reverse strand, counting down.
ATCTCCATTAAAAAGGCCAAAGTTCGAAAATATGAGATTTGTTCCAATAGAAATTATAAGTGGTACGTCAAACATACGATAGACCAAACACTGTACATATTTTCAACATGTTCCCGCTTTTCCAAAAATATCAAAACCCGATTGCTTGAAAAATATTTTTTTTTTTTTTTTTTTGTTAAGAGCACTATTACTAGTACTAGGTTAGTTTATGTTGGAAAGGGTGATGATTTGGCAAGCCCCAGGAGTTAGGAGGAACGAAGAGTGGAAAACCGTAATTATTTTATTGGAGGATTAGGTGTGGGTTGCCTCTTTAAACTACCTTCAATTATTAATAAATTTTATCGTGTTTTTACGCGACTTTTTTGAAACATCGCAATACTCAGTTCCTCGAAAAAATACTCTCCCTAGTCTGTTTTCCTGGTCTGAGCTTGGTTGGGGCATTCATCGATGAAATGATATGAGCCTCTTTTGCTTTTGGACGTATGTAGATCCTGACACCCTATTCATAAGCTGGATGTGCTTTAAAATCCGACAAGTGTTAAGTCTTGACATTCTTCGATTTGAGGCTTTGAGAAATCTTTCGTGAATTCTGTTTTTCTCATTTTTCCAATGCCGCAATTACACAGGGTGCAGCTTGGCTTGGTTCCATGGCACTTTTGTCAAATCTTTTCCATTTTTGTTTTATATTGAATGAAATTGTAGTATATATAATTATAATTCATTTTAATTAATTACACATATCTAAGGTAATATCATTTTATTTTTGCAATCTTCTGCGCATCTGTCAAAATCAAAGTAAAATGGCGGCCGCCAGATGAGTAACGATAACATGTCTTTTCGTTCTAGGGAAGTCAATACCGAATTTCAACTATTTTTTCAATATTTTCTATGTTTTACTCCTGAACACTTTTCTTGACGTTAAAGTTTCCGAACGAAATGAACTGACATCAGAGCACTCCTATTTCCTTCTTGATACTTTTTGATTAGTTTGACTTAAAAATGACAGCTGAAAATGAGAGATTTCTATTTTTCTGAAAGACAACTAAACTCTTATTTGATATTTTGTTTTTTGTTTAGTAGTTTTCTTAAAATAAATCAAAATGTCAACACAACTCAAAGTAACTAAAAAGAAATACACCCAAAATGATTTAAGGCGCTTGATGCAAGAACAGAAGTCTAAAGCACAGAATCGTGTGGTGGAACAAAAAATCGAATCACCCATAGCAAAATATCCTTTTCAAAACAATCTTTTAACTTTGTTTTTGTTTCTTTTATAAAAAAATTATAGATGTCTTTATTTTCCTTAACCAATTTTTAATACGTACAACGATCAAGGTCAACTCACTTGCATACTATGCAAAAGTGTCGTTCGCTCAGAATCTGTCTGGAAAGTACACATCAACACAAAAGCGCACAAAGCTAATGTTGAAATAGCTAAAAAGCTGAAAGAACAGCTTCTTAAATCAACCGAAAAACAAAATCAGTTAAAACGCTCATTAGAAGCAGCCGAAGCTTCCAGTTCGAAGGAGAAAATAATCAAATTGGCAAATGAGAAACTACGTGAACCTGTCCATGGGAATGGAGGAATACCAAGTGATTTCTTTGATAGCAGAAAGAACAGTACTGCATCAATGCTTTCAAATGCACCATTTAATACAACAAAAACCGATGTCAATGGCAAAGATGAAGTCCTGCCCGAAGGATTCTTCGATGATCCAATCAAAGATGCTAAGATTCGCAATTTAGAGTACAAAGATCCGCAGGATGAAGAATGGGAACGGTTTCAACGAGAAATCAAAGAGGCAGCAACTTTGTCGAATGAAATAATCGCTGGCGAACAAGAAGAAGCAACTGTCGAGAGACAAATCAAAGAAATCGATGAACAAATCGAAAGATGGTCCAAGGTGTTGGACTTGGAGAAGAAAAAAGAGTATGTGTCTAGTAAATTAAAAGAACGACCTGTTCGGATGGATGAAGGCAGTTCAGAGGAGAGTGAGGCTGAAGATGAAAACTTTGATGAATTTCCCGATTGGAGGGCGAAGAAATTCCATCGATAGAAGTCTGATTGTTGAATATTTTTTTAATTTATTATGTAAAAAAAATAAATTTAAAGATTTATTTTTACGTGTGTAAAAAGGCTTTGTCAAGAATTTTACTTATCTTTTTATCTTGTTTATTTACTTATCCCAAACCTTGGAGTAGACTTACCTCTAAGGTCATGGACCTACTGCTTAGCTAGGACCTTTAGCTATTTCCTACTCCAGCGAACTTCAGAAGCTAACTGCTAATAGTTTTACACGCGAGTTCCTCTTTCACATACCTTTTCCTAATATTTTTTTTTTTAATTAAATGTGTCCGTTAGTTTTTTAGTTAGTTGTTTTTTCTTCCGACTATGTCTAATTCAAATTGGTGCATATTTCTAATCAAAGCTTTACCTACGCTTAAAGGAGCTCGGCGGCTTTATTAGAGGTTACCTATTAAATATTACAAGAACAGCTATTGGAAGGAAATTGATTCCGCATTAGCACTGCCCATTTCTTGGATCAATGACCATGGATCATGTGACAACGTCATCAAGAATGACACATTTGTAGGGTGGATGAAGTTGTGGGAAAACTGCTATTTTCTGGCATAGAAAAATGCCTCCTAAGTTTGAAGGAAGGCTTTACCCGATATGAAACGTAAAGTTGGACTATGTAAAAGATGTATGGGAGTAAATTGACTGGAGCTGAAATAAAGATGCTTCACATAACAAAATGTGATTAAATGAGGTATTGCCATGTAGAAAATGGATACCCAGAGAACCCGGCTCAAAAGGCAATAACATGCCACCAAAGAAGACACATCAAGCATGTACATATGTATGTATAACTAAAGTCAACCGCCAAATTTTGGATCAAACGATTGGAACGTATCCTGCATTCAGTTGACGTTTTTTTTTTTTAAGCTCGGTGGAAAAGTGGGACAAATGTGGTCCCATCGTGATCTTAACAAACTTCGTTAAAAGAAGAAGCTTGGATAGAGATACCTTCATTTCATTCAGCTAAGGCGGGCGGAGTTGTTAGTCTCCTTTGCCTAATTGAGATGTTTCATTCTGCCTGACACCTTAACATAAGTGGCGCTTCAACCCGACGCGGACCTTGGCCAAAACCAAAAAGCCTTTCCATCCAGTTTGGTCCCCAGCTAGAGCTGAGGTCCTCTTCCACTTGCATGCATCAACAAAGTTTGGGTCTTCCTCTGCGCAGTTTCTCCTGGTGTAATCGAAGATTTTAGGCGCCGGAGCATTGATATCCTTTCCCTGTATATGACCCAGCGATCTGACAACTGACAGGTTGAACAATCTATTTGGCTGTACAACCCGTACAGTTATTCGTTATCTCCATTAATGCATAGGGGGCCAAAAATCACCCGGAGAATTTTGCTCACAAAGAAACCTAAGGCGTCTTCATCCACTTTTGACAATGGCTGCGTTAGCACAATAAAGAAGGATTGGAATGATGCCGGCCTTATAAAAGGACACTTAAGTTGCCCGAAAGAGGGTTTTGCTACTCAAATGCCTTCTAAGCCCGAAGAAGCAGCGATTGGCAAGAGTTATTCTTCGTTTCATTTCAGCGCTGGTGTTGTTGTCTGAGTTAATAGCGGAGCCCAGGTAGATAAAGTCCCTAACTCAAAGTTATAGCTATCTTTCGTGATATTTTGTCCAAGACGTAGATGTTGGGTGTCTCTTCTTAATGACAACATATACTTGGTTCTGCCCTCATTGACTGCTAAACCTATCTTCGCTGCTTCCGTCTCAATACTCACAAAATGGCTATTGACATCAGGCTGTGTTCTTCCGATTATGTCAATATCGTCGGCGTGTGCGAATAATTGGACGGACTTTTCACAGATCGTGCCTCTGGTGTTGGCGTGAGAGTTCTGCACTATTCTTTCAAGTATGGTGTTGAAAGAATCGCATCGCCCTTCTTGTATTCTTTTTTGACTTCAGAAATCAGTGAGGTCGTTTCCGACCTTGACGGATCAGCGTGCATTTTCAATCGTCATTTTACACAGACGGACGAGTTTGGCAGGAATGCCAAGACTGTACATTGCTCTATATAACTCGTCTCTATAAATGCTTTCGTACGCGACTTTGAAAGGCAGTGGGTATCGATTTGAAGTTCTTGGGGTTTTTCCAAGATCTGCCGTAATGTGAATATTTGGTCTTTCCAGCCATAAAACCGCAATGGTATGAACTTATCAGGTTGTTGACGAACGGCACACACTACAGGGGATACTGATTTCTCCGTAGCTGGGTCAGTTCAGAGGGTATCCTCTCTTGAGGATCCAACTAGCTTTGTTTTACTTCGCCCAGGTGGAATGGTTTTTGCCTGACATCAATATACAATATGCCATCGTCCTTATTTGATCTACAGAAACTCTTTTCTGAGAATCGAGACTCTTGTTAAGGGTTCTCTGTAGTATTTGTCAGCTTCGGTTTGAGCTGTGTAGCCCTGACGGTTACGTTTGTATGTTTTGGTTAAGTTTCGAACGTCGTTTCTGAAGAAAGATATCTAAATTTCAACAATCAACTCCAGATGCAGATTCAGCTTTGACTAAAATAGTTGAAAAGCGTGAAGAAACTAAGAATTATTTTTTGTAGCATCGTTGATAGGCTATTAGCTTCCTTTAGAACGAAAATGTATGGGATATATGATGTTTTGTCAAGAAATTTCATTTCCAAGATGGTTGCATTCTTCACTTCTTCTTCAACTTGGCGAAATTTCTCTTCAGAAGAATTCTCCACACCCAGTTCACTAACACTAATTAATATTTTCCCCAAAAAATAAGAAACATCCACAAGTAGTTTTTTAAGAACGAATATTTATTATTATCAAAAATGTTATTTAAAATATTTAAGTCTTTGAATTTCTGGATTTCTTCAGTTTGTTTTATAATTAATACCGTCATTTTCATTATTAAACAATAAATTGACACATCAGTTACAATTTGGCAAACACATGATTGCTGTTACGTTTAAGGAATTTCTGTTAAAATAATTTAATACAGATTACAAAATATAGAACATAGAAAACAGTCTTGCTTTGTTAAAAAAAAATGTAAAGATTTGATTTTCCACGAGAGTAGTTTAAAAATCGTCTTATTTGTTAACATTTTTAGGAGTTACTATCAAATAAAAGAAATTTAAATAAACTTCCGAAAGTAAAACAAACAAAATGAAACAAAACGTGCAGCTGTTAAAAAGGTAAAATGTCTTTAAGATTTGTGAGTAAAATCAGTTTCAAGTGCCAGCCTCTACTAAAAGTACTTTACGGTGCATGTGGGGGTCATCAGTTTATCAAATAAAGCTCTCCCTGACGAATATTTCAATAGGACTGGAAACGGATCCTTTATCTGAGGCTGCATTCTTATTTCTTCGCTTCAACTCGAGCAGCTGCTTGCGTTGCATGTCACGCTTCTGTGCCATAAGCGCAGCATTGGGTGATATCTTGCTTGAAGTGATAATGTTGTTATTGTCGTTCTTTAAAACTGGTTTTCTGCTGAGTTTTGATCCGGTTGGAACAAATGGCGAAGCGGAATCTTTAGTAGTTTGCCAATTGTTCGCCTTGATAAGGTCTAGTTCCTTGAACAATGAATCGATATGTTGGATCTGTAGGTTCACCATATCCCAGAATCCAAGTAAATCTTCTGTGGTTGTTGGGAATTTATCATCAGATCCCTGATTCAAGTTGCTTTCACATAAACCTTCAAACTGTTTGAACTTTTGCGACACCAACAGTTTTGTTTTACCCGAAACTGAACGTAGGATGCCAAAAACTTCATCAGAAATCTCGTTATTTGGGCTCGAGGTCGTCAGCAAGTACATGTCACGCTCTGCTTGATCGGCCATAGTCAACAACCGTGATTTTTCGATGGCTAACAACTTGAGGAAGTAGTGTCCATCTTTGTGGTGATAAGCCGATTTAGTCGTTGATTGTGGGCCGCAGTTTTCATGGATTTTTGATTGGGATCCATTTGGCGTAGAACTAAGTTCATGACGATTCTCCTTTTGTTCAGCAGCTAGAGCACAATCGACAGAATCGCCGCCACTCTCAGTTGGATGCGGCATTATGACTGAATGCGAAGTGCCTTTTGTCATTGTTTGTTTGGTGATTTTTTCAGAATTTTTTGGCTCATTAAGGTCATGCGCCATTTGTGTTGGCGGCAACGACGACGACGTTTGCAAATGGTTATTCGTCATATGTTTCCTATTTGTGGTTGTTTTATCTGCGAATAAAAAAAAAAGAAATTCTTATTAACGAATGGCTGTGGTTTATTTTTATTTTTTGGATTGATAATTTGCATGCAGTCAAGGTTATCGTTGATGTCGTTTATTTTTGATCCATATCTAGTGACGAATTAAATATTGAATACGAAATGGTGCGATGTGGTTAACCAGCGTAGTTCTTATCAGTTACTAGTGAATGCACTTTGAAGCATTTGTTATCTTATCTGATCTGTTATGTCATTGATAAAGTAGAACCTTGCTCGTATTCTCTCTGTGGAGTGTGGTTATAACAGAATTTTGCAAAGCAATTTGTGACGACGGATTATTATGAAATTTCCCAAAGGTTGGGATCGGGTAGCTTATTCCTAACCGCTTATACCATTTATGCGTTCGTTGGAAATAGGCATGAATGAAATGGACATTTGCAGCTTTATGAGATGCGTAACTCAATGCAAAGCTTACTCTTTGAAACTTGTCAGGAAGAAGCAGTACTCAGCAAGTAACAGATGCCAAAAATGGCAATCAAGCTTAGACCGTTCAATATAGCAATTCGACGTATTTAGCACTATGTTTCAGAGCATTGAGGCGGTTAAGAACTTTTAAAAATGATTAACCCTATCAGGTTTAAAGAATAATAAGTCAAATCAGTATCTCAAAAGTGGAAAGACTGCTTCTCCCTGTTACAGGCAAAATAGTGATAACCTATGCCATGAGGATGTTTAAGTGGCTGAGTGGCGGGATCGTCACAGATAAATAAACTATGGACGCAACCCTTAGTAATAGGTTCATCGTTATTTTTTGAAGGATTTGTTCTTTGCCTTGTTTCGTATTGAAAAAAATAATATTCGATAGACAGCTACGAGATCAAATAAGGTTTAACGAGAACCAGGGGATTGTCTTGAGTCCATAGATCTTTCTTAAACACATTGACTACATAGCAATGTCATAGCAATGGGCTCAAAAGATTCATATCAGTGCGGTTTCAGGCCGGCAAAGTCCACCATCGACTAAATATTTACATTACGACAATGTGCAGTTTTGGCATCCCTGGTAAACGCGCCCGCCGGTGCAAAATAACGATGGAAAACGCCCACTGTTCCGTCAAGGTCTATAAAGACCACCGATGCCTTTGAAATCAAAAAAAAAAATTAGACAAGGCGATGCGATGTCATGCGACTTCTACACCATCATACTCACAAGAATAGTGCAAAATTTTCACCCCAACACCAGAGGCAAGGTATTTCAAAAGTCCATCCGATTACTTATATGTCCACCTAGCACTTTGGTGAGAATTGAAGGAGAAGCAGCGATGCAGTCAGTGAGGGTAAAACCAGGTATATGCTGTCATCCTCAACATCACGATAGACAGCCGTAACTTTAAGGTAGTTAAAGACTAACTGGGCTATTAACTCAGAGAACAACACCAGCGCTGAGATCAAAGAATAACTCTAAAACTGAAGATAGCTGGATAGGGACCGAGCTGGCTGAAGAAGCTTGTTGGTTGAGGCCGAGGTCCACCCCGTTTAAGAATCACCAAATCTTCAAAACTGTCTAAAGAGAACTCAGTGTCACTAATACTACAAATTCGACCAACCAGTCTAGTCTTACTAATAATACTAACTGCCTCTCTAAACGATAGAGCCTAGTCAGTTAGTATTCTACAAAGGATGAGATTCGTATTTCAAAATTGTGCATAGGCGGCCGAGAAGTAGGGGATTCAGACAGTTGGGATTAAATCGTGAAAAGCGCTGCAAGAAGTGCAGAACCGTATTGGCAAATTGAGAAAGCCAACTGGGTCCGTCTTAATAATTTCTTCAGGAATTTTAAGAAGTCCCTTTCATCATCAACTTTACTACATCTGCTTCGTGGTAGAATTCATACAATTCATAATTGTATCTTTTCCGGAATCGTACGCAGGGCCAACAATTTTCCGGAAGACTGCTCTCGAAAGCGGATAAGAGATCAGAGTGCGTTTTAATAAGAACCCAAATCTCGGATACATTTGCGGATCAGTTTAGTTTTTATGGTAAGGTTTATGGATTTAAAATATCTCAACAGACTATAGTAGGTTCTGTTGGATTTTAGTAGCCACCCGCGTATTTCTTTCTTCATTAAAAAGATGATTGGTCTGGACAGAAAACCAGCTACTTTTACTTATAATGTTGGTCATGGTCAGCTTCATAGTCGGGTCAATTTACTTGGAATGACGGAATCTCTAATGGTCATGGCCTTATAAAGTTCTAACCTGGCTATACACTCGCAGGCGGCTTTAAGGTCTATAAAAGGATTGTATATTGGAATGTTAAATTACAAGCTTTTTTCCATCACCTGCCTAAGGTTAAAGATCTGATCAATTGTTGATTTGCCTGGTTTGAAACCACATTGCTTGTTGTCGATTATGGTTTTTGAGTTGGTCTTCAATGCGAGATCAGCTCGCAGGTATGCCATTGGCTCCTGAGGCCTTGTTATTCTTTGTTATTTTTGATCCGATTAATCGCCTTTTGTATCTCCTCATTGCTTGGTGGCTGCAGAATGAGGTCTTCCTCTTGAAATGGTGGTCTCCATTTTTTCCGGGAACTGAAGGTTCATCAATTCATTATAGTACATTTCCCAACGCTCCAGAATGCCTTCAAGATCGGTGATCAGATTTCCCTCTCCGTTTTTTGCGACATGTCGTCTCCAATTCTGCATTTAAAGCAGTCAGAGGTCTTCCTCTACCTGGTCGCTCCATCGATGACAAAGTTCATCTTGGCTTCTGATTTCCTTTGGGCATGGCCTCGATGACATAGCTCGTTGGTGCGTCGAAATTTATTCGCTCTACATGGCCGAGCCTTAACCTTTTGGTGATTTCGAAGCTATCAGTACAATCCGTACCAATTTGACGGAGGAGCTAGCATTCTACAACGCTATCCTAATAAAACGTATAAGTTAAGCTGGAATTCCAGAGCTAGATATGGCCGATACAATTAATTTTTGTTTACACTGTCTTCATTGTCGATGAACAGGTTGTGGGTCTCGAAGTTCAATTCTTGGGTTATCCCCAATATTTGGCGAAATGGAAGATTTGGTCGATCGTAGATTTGTCAGGTTTAAACCCGGCTTGACAAAACCCTATTATTGTGACAACAAACGGCTAAGCAGGAACCTATGTTTATAAGGCAAATGTCTCCGTAGTTTGGACAGAGTAGTGTATCTCTTTTTTGTGGTTGGGGCAGATGTAACTAGGACTCCAGTCATCGGGCATACTTTTCTCCTACCATATTTTGCAGTAAGTTGAGTTGGTGTAACATTTGTGGAAGTTTTGCACCTATTTATTCTTAAGGCACCTCTGCATCTTTTCGACTTCGCGTTGTTCATCGGTCCTTCGCTCAACTTCGTAGAGATTATATGGTGCTCTAGTTCTCTTCCGTTTTGGCTTTGTTGGTTGTTGGTCGCCTAATAGCTTCCATGGATATTCGTACACGAAGATTCATTAACGACCCCTTAACCTATATTTCTATATACTTCATATTTGTTTCCAGACTCTCATCCATGTATTTCGTATGTGGAATTGCAACGGCAGCTTATGATCATTTAATTAAATTCTAATCTTCTTTAATGCTTCAAAAAGTCAATGTTGTCTGTTGTACTTAAAGCGAAAAGTACCTCTCATGCGACTATCCATGAGTGGCACTTACGTAGAAGAAACCCAACAATTCTCAGCAACGTACATTGCAGACAACCTTTTGTGGAATGACCACATATCCGACGTTCCCAAGAAAAGAATTTTTTATGAAATAAACCATAATTAGTCGATACTTCATATAATACCCAAATGGAAGGATTACTCGGGAGTTCTTCTCAATGAAGCTCTATTTATTATGTTCACATGAATGCCAAAGAAAGAACGGTCAACTGCACTTAACATTAGTCACAGATAGTTAAACAGAAAATAAAAAACAAAATAATATAGAATCTTAAAAAATTAAAAAAAAAAAAGATAAACCTGCGCTAAGAAAACCATAATTTTAAGATATTAAAATCGGGGCTATTCTTTCTACCCTGCATGATATAAATAGAATCTTTTTATTTTTAATAAAGCAAGTGAACGAAAGACTTCAGATTCCACCTCTTCATCATTCAGGTGATCAGGTCACGAATATTTCTACTTTCTGAATAGAATCACCATTTTTTTCTGTTCAATTTTTCAAATTAGGTTTTGGTTTCAATAAGACAGATCGCATACTAAAAAAAAACATTTGTCAGACATACCATTTGCATTTGAGTGCTTTCCAGATTCGTTTCCTCTTTCCATTTGCTCTTTAAAAGGCGACGCGGTTACAGCTGTCGTTTGCATTACGGCGTGTTGCATTTTCAAGTCGAGGGTTGATTAAATTGCGTCCGCAATCAACTATATTTGTCCAACAAACAATTAATATGGATAAACGAGTTTTTGCACTTGCACAACAAATGTTTTTCTAATAACAGTTTTAACGGTACGATATACAAAAAAAAAAAATAAACCACTGTCACCAATATTCTGGTTGTTCTTCTTCGATCTGCACAATTTTGGAGAGTTTACGGGAATTCAAGGCAACACACTATGGTTTTCTTATTAAAATTGTATTTTTGAGTTAATTAGTTAGAAAAGAAATTGGAAATAGACTCCCCACATTCTTGTTGTTTTATTACCATCTGCTTCTGCATCCGCTTCTGAGGGGTGTTGTTATAAAGGAAGCAATAATGCAGCACTTATGATCCAAAAAGAAATAAAACCAGATAATGGGCGAGGTGGCGGATGTTTTCTTTATTTATAATTAGAATTTATAAGGGCGCTTAGAGGCGTAAATTGTCGTGTAAATCAAAGGAAATCAAAACAGACTGCGACGAAAATAAAAATTTAAAAAATTGTTATAAAAATAAATTGGTCTAGTTGGTTTTTGCTTTCGGTCTGTTCTGTTTTGTTTTCTGCTTTGTTTTCAATTCTATTCAATCTTAAGTGTCTGTCCACACACTGATTTTTCAAGCGATTGAAAGCAAATCAGCTGTGTGCACATTATGTTGTGATAACCATAGAAAAACGAAAAAAGAACGCCAACTGAGAGGATATGAGTTCACGAGGCTACTTTGCTTTTGTTGTAATTAGCATGGTTAAAAACAGCTGTTTTCCAGCTGATTGAAAAACATATGGAAACAGAGAGAAAATCCAAAGGTATCCTAAAATTTCCTGGATACTTTTCTCAACACGTTAACAGCTGACTGTGTTTCTCTTTTGCTTGGAATTTTGAGAAAACAGCTGTTTTTAACCATGCTAATTATAACATAATATCCGAAAGTTACGTTCGTGAACGTACCTTTGGGTTTGGATCTGTTCGTTTACAAAAAAAACCAAACAAGCAAGGTTACCTATCCAAAAGACGTACGTGACGTCCGCCTTGGGTACGTTCACGAAAGTAACTTTCGGATAGGTTACCTTGCTTTTGTTGTAATTAGCTTGGTTAAAAACCCTCTGATTTCCCTTTGGTCTTCAATCAGCTGGAAATCAGCTGTTTTTAACCATGCTAATTAAAACAAAAGCAGAGGTAACCTATCTGAAAGATAAGTTCGTGAGCAAATGCATTAAGAAAATATCAGCTATGTGCACATTTTGTGACAACCATAGAAAAAAGAAACAAGAACGACTACTTAGAAATAAATTGCGTACGTTCACGTACCTATCTTTTGGATAGGTTACCTTGTGTTTGGTTTCTTCTGTGAACGAACACATCCAACCAGAAAGGCACCTTCACGAAAGTAACTTTCGGATATTATGTTATAATTATCCTAAAATTTGCTGGATACTTTTCTCACACGTGAACAGCTGATGAACAGCTGACTGTGTTTCTCTTCTCGAATTTAGACTTTGTATATACACTGAATATAGTACTATCATGGAACATGATTTTTTTAGTTTTGAATCAAGTCGCAATGAGAATCGCTGAAATCGCCAATTGGTGTGGGTATAGAATAAAACAAATAACAAAAGCGTGTGAAATACTGGTAAAATATCCACTATTTAGTGTTAGTTCCGAATCAACCGGGAAGATGGCCAGACGAAAATGACACCATGATGATAACACAATGATTTAGAAAAATTACAAAAACCCAAACACAAGCAAGGTAACCTACCCAAAAGTTACGTGCTTTTAAAATGGCACAATAAACAACTAATTGTATGCTTGCGGCCGTCGTAAGTTTTTTTTGATATACATAAATTATTTGCGCGAAAAATGGACATATTACAAATTTATTGCATCAGAATGTGGATTTACATTTATATCTTCGTTTTCGTGTAGTGCCCAGTGGCTTAGTGGTTAGTGTGTCGGACTGCTAAGCGAAAGAACCTGGGTTCAAATCCAGCTCATAACCACCTTTTTTCTGGGGTACTGCCTCTTGCGAGAAACTGACAAAACCTCCAAGAGTAAAATTTGTCTCGAAAAAGTGCATCTCATGTAGCCGTTCGGACTCGGCGGTAAACTGTAGGTCCCTTCCATTCTTGCAGAGTAACAACACACACAGGAATGGTTGAGAGTATAAGTCACTAGGCCTTGGCTCCTTAAGGATCTGTCGCGCCAATAAATTTATTTATTTTATTTTATCTTCGTTTTCTAGTAATTGACACAGAATATTTGTTTTTCTTATTTTATTTATTTTATTTATTGATAGTAATTGGTATCTTTTGGTTTTTGTATATAATAAAAGTACTTTGGGTAGGTATTGAATTGGAGCACTTGAATGTGCCCAAGAACATGTCAAAAAGTTATAATAAATTTATGGGATGCCTTTAGTGTGTACTTGTTCTATCTTATATATTAATGCTGTTCTACTTTTCTTCAAATTTGCAGATGTGATGTAGATCTATGTAAAGCCTCTTTGATTCTACGTGTTCATTAGAGTCGAAATTATCTCATTACGAATTTTTTCAAAAAAGTGTTTGCTAATTTCCTTTGACACATTTCTACTTGCGATTAAAAGTACTATAATACTACGTTTTCATTAGAGTCGAAATTACCTAATTTGGTAATTTGGACAAAAAGTGTTTTCATCTAAATTTGCTAATTTCGTTTGACACTTTCTTACTTGTGATTATAGGTAACTTTAAGGCAAGTTTATTAGATTCATGAATATAAAATAAGTGAGATAAAAGTCAAACATGAAATAACGATATTTGAGTGTCTGCCTGTCTATTATTTCTACGTAAATATTAATTGTTTTCTTTCAAATACCTAGCCTTCCCCAATAATTACGAACATAAAGCAAGCACGTACGACCCAGTCGTGCCCTCTTACCTTTTTATTTTCTTCTTTGACTTTTTATACTATCAAATTTGACGTTTGTTATAGAACCTTGTTCAATTGTGGTTCAAATAAGGTGTGTTCGACTTCAAATTATATAAATTTCAACCTAATTTCGTCTAAATCAGGTGGAAATGAGATAATTTCGAAATGTAATTTTGTATGGGAAATGAGCTGATTTTAAATTAAATTTAGAAATTTGATACGAAATAAGTTCATTTGGCCTAATGAAAACGTACTATAAGACAAGTTTAGGTTTCGTGAATATATTCAAAAATTCAGGTGGTTGGGTGCTGTATGAATAGGGTAGGCACTGAAAGGCATCAAACAGGTGATGCACAGTCGCTGCAACTATATCGTACACATCAATTGTGCTTATTTTACCTCCCCGCGGTAACCACCGGGTACTGGTCTGTCCATCCGGACATTCCTGCTAAACTTATAAGCGCGAGTGTTGAACACAGAAAAAATAGCAACACTATAATGCTCTGCTTTAATGACTGTTCTGATCGATTCGCAGAAGTCTTGCACGAGCCCCTCAGAAAGAGGACGTACGGCGGATGAGCCCAACCAACTGGACCAACGGTGGCGTCAACAGTCAACGAAGCAGACGCCCTAATGAGCTACTTCGACGTATTTGGAGATAAGGTCATTAGGACAATTCAATGCAAGTCAGGGCATTGAAATAGAGATGGTGGCGGATGAACCCTTAATGGGCCAACGGCAGCGCTCACATCCCCGAAGTGGGTTACTGACTCCGGATTCTCCGGTTCCTTTTGTCCAAGGAATCCAACAAAGGACCTGGCCCTCCAGGTTGGGGGTTGTGCGTGGGGTTAACAACCCTGCCACGGAAAAAAGAAAAAGTTACGACGCGACCAATAGCCTCGGAAAAGGACGGATTTACTGTTGACGACCCGGAAAAACGAATCAAGGACAACGACCTTCGGATCTGCACGTGGAATGTTAGAACTCTTAACAGACCACGTGCATCCAAACAACTAGCGGAGGCCCTAGACTGCTACAGAGCAGGAATTACTGCCATCCAGGAAGTGCGATGGAATGGGCCGGGCAAAAGGAGGATGAAAAACTGTGACGTGTACTACGGTGATTGCGCAAGAAGACCACAGCGTTTATTTGGGTGCGGATTCGTCATAAGCGGTAGACTTAGGCAAGAAGTCTTGGGCTTTCGACACGTAAGTGAGCGACTTGTGACAATCCGTATCAAGGCTAAATTCGCCAACATTAGCCTAATATGCGCTCATGCCCCCACAGAGGACAAAGATGACGCCACCAAGGATGACTTCTATGAGCTCCTCGACAAAACCTATGAGCAATGCCCTAAATACGACGTTAAGATCGTACTAGGCGATTTTAATGCCAAAATTGGTAAAGAGGAAATCTTTGGTAGGACTGTCGGAAAACATAGCCTACACGACACAACGTCTGAAAACGGACTTAGGCTAATTGACTTCGTAGCGGCACATAACGTCACCATTGCAAGCACACGGTTTCCTCATCTCGATATACACAAAGGGACTTGGCGACACCCAGATCAAAGAACCGTCAATCAGATTGATCACGTTGCGATCGATGCAAGACACGCCTCCAGTATCTTGGATGTTCGCACCTTCCGAGCAGCTAACATCGACTCGGATCACTACCTTGTTGCAGCAAAGGTAAGAATGCGAATAACCCGAACTCCACAACAACGGAGTAATACTGTGAGGAAGTATGACGTCGGAAAGCTGCAATCGCAAGAAACCGCCAGAACCTATGCCGATCGAATATCCCGTAACCTCTCAAGAAATCCAGTACCGCCAGCATCAAGTGCCGAAGATCAGTGGCAACACTGCCAACAAGCCATCAGAGATGCCGCAACTGATGTGCTAGGTTTCACCAGACCACCACCACGAAACCTCTGGTTTGATGACGAATGCAGGCAGGCCCATGCAGCCAAACAAGAGGCATATAAAGCGGCGCTGCAAAGAAAGACGAGAGCTGCTCGCGAGCTCTATGAGCAGAAAAGACGGGAAGAACACCGGCTTCTCCAAAAGAAAAAGAGAGAGCATGAGAAGCGCGCGATCGAAAATATTGAGAGATGCTACTCCAGGAACAACGTGCGGAAGTTTTACCAACAGGTAAAAAGAACATGCCAAGGAAAAAAATCCCGCACAGAAGCCTGTAGAGATAGGAATGGAAACCTCGTAGTAGAGTCACAGTCGGTGCTGAGTACATGGAAGGACCATTTCTGCAGACTGTTAAACGGCGATGAAGGCCAAAATCCCGCTGTCAGGCAGAATGAACCATTCAACATGGATGATGACAGACAAAACTTCCGTCCACCTGACCAACATGAAGTAAGGCAATATCTAAACTCAAAAACAACAAAGCTGCTGGACCCGACGGATTACCCGCCGAACTTTTTAAAGCGGCCGGAGATGACCTGGTGGAGTGCATACACCAACTCATCTCTAAAGTTTGGTCAGAAGAAAGTATGCCTGATGAATGGAACCTCAGCATCGTTTGCCCGATCCACAAGAAAGGAGACCCTCTAAACTGCGCCAACTATAGAGGAATAAGTCTCCTGAATATCGCCTACAAGATCCTCTCTGCCGTACTATGTGAACGCCTGAAACCTTTCGTCAGCAACCTGATTGGCCCCTATCAGTGTGGTTTCAGACCTGGAAAGTCCACAATCGATCAAATGTTCACGCTACGGCAGATCCTGGAAACCACCCAAGAATTCCAAATCGATACTCACCACCTCTTTATCGATTTTAAGGCCGCGTACGATAGCATTTATAGAGACGAGCTATACAGAGCCATGTCAGGTTTTGGCATTCCCACAAAACTCGTCCGACTGTGCAGGATGACGATGGAGAACTCTCGCTGCTCCGTCAAGGTTGGTTCTGACCTCACAGAAGCTTTTGACGTCAAAAAAGGATTCCGACAAGGTGATGCGCTATCGTGCGATTTCTTCAACTTAATACTTGAAAAAATTATAAGAAACTCGCAAGTCAATTGTAGTGGGACAATTTTTTTCAAGTCTGTGCAATTGTTAGCATACGCTGACGACATAGACATCCATGGCAGAACTCTGCGAGCCGTCACTGGAACGTTTGATAGCATTGAAGCTGAAGCGCCTAAGATGGGACTAGCAGTCAATGAGGCCAAAACGAAGTACCTGCTGTCCTCAAAATGGGACTCACAACACCGGCGGATTGGACAAAACATCACAATAGACAGGTACAACTTTGAAGTAGTTAGGGACTTTGTGTACCTCGGATCCGCTATAACATCTGACAACAACATCTCGTCAGAAATAAAGCGAAGAATTACTCTTGCCAATCGCTGTTTCTATGGGCTAGGAAGGCAATTGAGTAGCAAAGCCCTCTCTCGAAAGACAAAGGAGACTCTGTATAAGACCCTAATCATCCCAGTCCTGCTCTATTGCGCCGAGGCATGGACTCTATCTAAAGCGGATGAAGATATCCTTAGTCGTTTCGAGCGTAAGATTCTTCGGAAGATTTTTGGCCCTATTTGCGTTAACGGGCTTTGGAGGAGAAGGTTCAACCAAGAACTATACGAGCTGTACAGCGACATTGACCTGGTCAAAAAAATACGCATATCACGTTTAAGATGGCTAGGTCATGTAGAGCGAATGGACAACAATGCTCCGGCTCGCAGGATCTTCGATTCCATCCCAGAGGGTAGACGCAGTCAAGGAAGACCTCGCCTTAGGTGGCGCGCTCAAGTGGAGGACGACCTCAACCAACTTGGAGTGCAAAACTGGAGGCAGCTAGCCAAAGACCGAGTTGGCTGGAGAGGCATGTTGGTTGAGGCCCAGGTTCGTCCCGAACTGTAGCGCCACCTAAGTAAGTAAGTATTCAAAAATTCAGATAAAATTCAAACATGAAATTACGATAGAGAAGCCTAAGAGAGATGGTGACAGCTTTAAATTTTGGTTCGTAGTGTACTGTGAAATTTTTGCGGACAAATAAATTAATCGGCACATTTATTCAAGCTTAATTTTAACAGATCATAGATAAAGGGAAGGTTTTTGGGTTAAATCTCTCCCGAAAAACTGTTTAAAGGGATTAATTGTTATTTTTATAAGACACAAATATATAAAATTATAGACGTTTTAATACCAAACTAAAACAAATAAAATTTTGCACTAACATTAAAATTGAAGTTCTTCAATTATAGATGACTTAAAAACTGATTTTCTTTTAGTGTGAAACTAGATTTTTAATAACAGGAAACAACCGCATTATCTTTTTAGTGCGAAACTAAAAATTCTCTGAGAGAATGAGAGCTCGCTCTCACAAAACGCCATTTTGAATATAAAATTACACACAAACACTAATTAAATCAAATAACAACAAAATTCCCTAAAGTTCTTAAACTTTTAAATCTGATTTTAACTAGTGTTTATAATTTAGGACAACTTAGTGCAGAACTAAACTTTTTAGTAGTGTGAAGTTAATGTATTAAAAATAGGTTGTCGGTTGTCTATAATTTGGCGCCAGTATATTTAATAGTAATTACATAATAAAAATTGAAACACGTATTTCAAATCGTTTTTTCACAAGATTAGTCTTAAACCTTTTGTGCATCAACGAGGCGAAAGATACAAACAAATGCCATCATATTGTCATTTTTCCCCTGGCCATGTTCCTGGTTGTTCCGTAGCTAACAGCCTGATTCTCCCCATCATCACTGATGCCTCACATCTCACAAGTCACAAGAAAAGGTGAAACGTAGTCTCTCCCAAAGTCACTGCTAAATGGTGGAGACGAGAACATTTATCGATATTTTACCAGTATTTAATACAATTATGTTGTTTGTTCTTATTCTATATCCACACCAATTGGCGATTTCAGCGCCACTCATTGCGACTTGAGTCGCAATTAAAAAATGATGCTTCATAATAGTACTATAGCTTTGTATATACACTGGTATTATATAAACCTCAAACTTTAGCGCAAAATTTTAGTCAGCCCTCGATTAAGCAATAATACCGACTCTAGATAAAATGGACTTTTAATAAGGAACCCTCAACTATATTTTTCTCAATTTTGAACACATTAAACATCCCTGCTAACTGATACTAACTTGTAACGTAACGTGAGAAAATATCTTTCGAAAGCACCCAAATTTGACATGAAGATGACAAATAATAAAAAAATAAATAAGAAATTGAACAAAAATCCCTGAAATCTGTTTCTGTTGCTGTATCTCCCGTAAAAAAATAAAAAGGAAAGCAAAATCAACTTTCAACTCTATGTTATTCTCCTAACAAAGCAAGTGGTAGATGATGCATTCAAAACTTTGAAGGAAAGTACTTAGTTCTTGTTCCCTTTTTGCCATCGAGAAAAATATTGCTGCTACTAACAAAATTGATGTCCAACAAATTGTTCAATTCGTAAGATTTATTGAAAGGGGTGTAATGAGTGGTTAGTTAGTGCAAACCAAAGTCAATGACACTGATAGTTCCTTGAAAACTACTGCCAGTGAAAAGAATGTGAAGAAAACCAACACAACTATAAAGTGTCGATAAAATAATTTATAATTATAATTGTTTAAATAAAAGAGGTTTCTTAAAAGTTACTTAATTTTGTTTCCTTTCGGAACAACAACGATTATTTTGCAGACAGAACAACATCGATTTGGTGAATATTGCCTTTCGAAAAATTCAAATCTTCAAAAATGTCGAATTCTTCCTCTGAAAACATACCTACAATTTCATTTCCGATTTATTTAATTTGAAATGTCTCGGTCACAGGATAAAGTATACATTAAGAAGATAATATGGACCTTTAATGCTATTAAAGTTAGACGACTCAATTAAGGATAAAGTATACATTAAGTCGACTAAAATTATGAAAAAGTCGACTTCCATATTAATTAATTTGTTTAGATTCGACTCTGATATTAAAAAGGATTAAGGGTCGGTATTAAATGTCTAAAATTTTGCGCTATTATTTTTAGCAATTCAAATTCAAATATCCTTTTTCATCCTTATATTTCTACAAATCTACAATCAATTCACAAACAATTTTTTTGAATGAATTCATACGCTTAGTTTGAACTTAATTTGTACCTATCTGAATGGAAAGCAAAAATCCATTTATTCAAGGGCGTTTGTATTTTTGAGAAGTTTGTGTTTTTGAAAAGGGCCATCTTTATAATATAGTAGATTGTTACGAATTCCTGAAAAATAAAAAAAAAATTAGTAGATATAGATTTGTCTATGTTCATACCTTACCTTTTCAAGATCATTCCTTTCCACAAGAAATGAACTACGCAGCACCAACGAAAAACGACCTTATTCTACATTACTGAAAAAAAACATAAACAAAATAACTTTGGAATTTTTTCTGGTGATTAAATTTTGAGGCACACTTACCAACCGGCACGACGGAATCCAATGCGGGAGGTTTTTTTCATTTTGGTACTTCATTTGAAATTTAATTCTTAAATACAGAAGAGAGAAATTGGTCATGAAACAACGCGCACATCAGATGAAGGAAATATAATAAACAATATATCCAGAGTATGAAAAGTGTCAAACGACACAGCGTGTTGGGTTGGAGTAATGTAGAATTAGAAAGCTATGAGTACGGTAGTGTTAGTAATAACATTATAGCAATTTCAAAAACGATGACGATGAGAGATTTAGGTTTGTACCATAGAAAAAAGAAACAAGAAAGGACAACTGAGAGGATAATTCTCTCTTCGCCCACAGTAAAGAAAGTAATATTGAAGGTAATACATTTATTTTTGCAATCTTCTGCGCATGATACACAGAAATACAAGGTATGCTGACTTTGGATGTGACGTCACATTCTTCTGATTTTCGTTCTTAGAGAGTATAAATAAATGTATTAACTTGCCGATTTTGTTATTGTTTTTTATGTTTATTGTTCTTATAATCATAAAAAAAATCGTTTAAGCCTTCAGTTTTAAAAAATAATCTTCACGTAACAAATAAAATAATAAATAAAAAATAATTTGACGTCATAAAATATCAAGATGGCGATTTGTATGCGTCTAGTGAGCATACCTTGTATTTCTGTGTATCATGTTTTCTGTGCATCTGCCAAAATCAAAGTAAAATAGCGCAGCAGAGACCATTAGTTTGTTTATTTGTTCTAAAAAAATAAATATCGTGGCTATATTTAAAGTGTTTGTGGTAATTAATAAATAAAATAAGCTTTTAAAAATATTAAGAAAAAAATAAAAATATAAAAAAACCTGAGGTGTGCAGTTTTGTTAATACTTTTTTTGATGTAGGTCTCTAACAACCACCATTTTTAATTTTTAGTAACAGATCTGATTTTGACAGCCTACGCAATATATTACCTTAGTTATTTATACTGTGCTCTTCGCCTACAAACTAAAAAATGCTCCCTTCAGCGACATATTTATAGCGGTCCCAGTACATTTCTTATGGGACTACTGTGGAAATGTCTATTTTGACATTTCGGATCCATGAATTCAGAGTTGATTGCCCTGTACCTGATATAACTCTCCTTGATTCTTCTCTCTGATAGCCTGACTGTCAAAAAGAAAAAAGAGAAAACTCTGCTTGCTTTTGCCCTGTTTTCCTCGGAAGTTTTACGTAAAATTGCTGTGGTGGTAAAAGGATTGAAAATTCCAAAGTAAAAAGCAGAAAGTCTTCTTATTATTTTCAAGATCATTTGTATTCTAGTTACAACTTTATCATATTATATTAATGTATTTATCTACTCTACAGTAATTAAAACAAAAAGACAACGATGGCTAGGAACGCATCACATGCAGGCAGCTGGTACTCTGATTCTTGTAAGTCGATCTTAAATTTATTTTGTTTTTGTTTAAAAAAATTATTTTTTCATACAAAAAATGTGAAGTAGAAAGTGCCTACATATTTAAATAGTGTACGTGCTAATGATGTTAATAGGTTCTTTGTTATGGTCGAATAGTTTTCATGATACAAAAATGTAAATTTGTGTTCACCTTTAAGGGTTTGTTAGTCGTTCTTTGTTCTTTAAAATCGCCTAAATTCTTATAAAATGGCCGAATATTATAGATAAAACAATATCTATAGTATACTGGAAATTATCTAAGCTAATGGTGTTGTTTAAATTACACACAATATCATTAAATGGTATCGTTAAGCTGTAACAAATCAACGACCATTAGAGAAATAGGGAAAGATGTAGAAGTAGAGTCGATGCACAATAATATTGGAGGTCTGCATTTCAAAAAAGGCAGAGAAAAGTAGAGCCAGCCAAAGTGTTCCACATTAGTGTGAGTCGCACCACACGAATATGGAACGAGAAAGAATTTCTGTACTTAACAGTACGTCCGAAAGTAAGGGTTAACTAATGGACATTAATAGAAAAGCGGGTATAAGGATGGAAATCTTTCAGGGGAAGATTCAACTAGCATTTTTTGTAAAAAAAAAAAAATAATCCATAAAAGACGTAACATTACATTGTTAGTCTAAATATAATCCACGAGAGCCTTTACCACAACCACTACAAGAAAATCAACCCCAAAAAAACGTATCCCCGTATACCCAACAAACGTACACAAACGCAAAATATCTAATTTTGTACGTCTACGTCTTGGACATACTGCAACTTCCCACCAGCACCTTCTCAACAAAAATACTGCACCACTTTGTTCAACCTGTAACACTAGATGGGATCTACCTCACATATTAGAACATTGCCCTATAACACAACCCATAATCAAAAATATATTCAATAACAAAAAAATTTACGAAATTCTCCCAAACCCTAGTTCTACAAACATTGAAAACGTATCTGATTTTATATCCAAAACCAGCATTTTTATATAATTTCTTTTCTTTACATAGAGCCAATAGTCTCAGCAGCTAGGCTCGTTAATCTTAATTACCATGTAATTTTAATTGCGTGTTAATGAATAATAATAATAATAGTCCAAAGAGCTTTTTTTACATTTACTTCTAGGTTGATTTCATATAATTTATAATTGTATCTTCTCTGGAATCGTTCTTCAGCAATTCAGACTTGTCCATTGACAAGATGATCAGCCAGTCCTATCAAAGATAGACAGAATCGTAATAGGAATCCCGAAAAAAAGTATCATTGCTCCCGTCGTACCGAAAATATTTGTAAGAAATTCGGAGTTCGGGAAAAGTGGTATCACTAAACCCGAACGAAAAGGAAAACGAACAATTATTTTGCTCGGATGTCGCATGAAACAGTTTGTTAACAAGAAAAATATTAGTATTTTCAGTTCAAGGAAGAAAAAATATTTAACTTTAAACAAATATTTAACAAAAGGTCAAAAGTGAATACAAACAAACCTCAATTCCATATTCCAAATCCTTTTGGACATGTTCCAAGAGAATCCATGCGTTGTGGTCGAGTGGATTGAATGTGTCTTTTAAAATCCTGTGTTGTAATTTTAATGTCCGTTTTCTACGCGTGTTCTTGATTTATTTTATAAATAACAATGGCAATTAAATCCATTTTCAGATAACTTTTTTCTTTAACCAAAACGACAACAATTATCTCGTTTTTTTCCTTCAATACGATGATCCACTAAACAGCTGACTTATGGCACATATAAGGTATATACATATATCCAGGTATAACACTGTTAATAATTTGTATTGTGAAGCTCAAATTGGGATTTAGTGGAGTATTGATTATAGGTAATTGTCCGTCTTAGTTTTTTTAGTTCTGTGTTTTAGAATGGTAGGTAATTTCATAGTCGACTATGTAAACATTCGCGGACTTAGAAAAAATGACTATGGTGCCTATGTCTTAACTTCGGATAGATTCTTTCTTTAGTCGCACCACACGAATGTGGAATGCTTTGCCAGGCTCTGTTTTTCCCTCCCATTTTGATATGCAGAACTTTAAAACTAATGTGCATCGTGTAACACTTAATTAATTATCTTCCGAAAGTAAACACTTCTTTTTCCTTTGGAAAGACTACTCTACACCGACAGTCAGCTTTACATCCTTCGCATCATTTATCTCTATTTGTCCTTCTCACACATCATATGGCTGCTACAATCGGTATCTCCTCTTTTATCCCTCCTCATTTCCCTAATGCTCGTGCGGTGTTTAAAAATTTTAAGGCTACACAAACTGTGGCGACATGATCGATTTGGTTGCAGGTTCGACCATCCGGTACCGGTGACTGCCATGTGCCCTTGTGAATATCAAGAAGAGGGAATCGCGTGCGGCTTAAGTCTATATTTATGCTGCAAAATCGATAAGCCTGAGTCTTTAGAGGCATGGGCGCTAATAAGGATTACATGATGGAATTTGGCCTAGATATGGATCGTCGTAACTGTTTCGGTGACCTCGCGAAAGCTAAGAGCAGTTATCGACTTTTTCCTGCGACAGCAAAACCACGTCCAAACAAATGTGAACTTCCATGAAGGTACATTTATTTGTTTTTCTCAAACCCGGTCCATCCCATCGCATCTCCTGAAGTGCGGTCTCGGCTAGCAGTTCAGCTTTGCGCGGCCTGTTTAGAGTGCGCACCGTTTTTCGTTTCTGGGGGATCGTGAAATTCGTTGGTTTCTTCATTCGAGACATATCTATTTTCATATTTTTATCACAATAGGAATCTTAAAGGTCCGGCGTGTGTGGCCTGTGCATGAGCACATAGATCGTGTTTGGGTTGGATTTTCAGAGCGTATCTTTTCTCCTTCTCCTAGTTTGAGAGAACTCTCGCTGCTCCGTCAAGGTTGGTACTGACAAAAAAGGATTCCGATAAGGTGATGCGCTATCGTGCGATTTCTTCAACTTAATACTTTAAAAAATTATAAGAAACTCGCAAGTCAATTGTAGTGGGACAATTTTTTTCAAGTCTGTGCAATTGTTAGCATACGCTGACGACATAGACATCCATGGCAGAACTCTGCGAGCCGTCACTGGAACGTTTGATAGCATTGAAGCTGAAGCGGCTAAGATGGGACTAGCAGTCAATGAGGCCAAAACGAAGTACCTGCTGTCCTCAAAATGGGACTCACAACACCGGCGGATTGGACAAAACATCACAATAGACAGGTACAACTTTGAAGTAGTTAGGGACTTTGTGTACCTCGGATCCGCTATAACATCTGACAACAACATCTCGTCAGAAATAAAGCGAAGAATTACTCTTGCCATTCGCTGTTTCTATGGGCTAGGAAGGCAATTGAACATCAAAGCCCTCTCTCGAAAGACAAAGGAGACTCTGTATAAGACCCTTATCATCCCAGTCCTGCTCTATGGCGCCTAGGCGTGTACTCTATCTAAAGCGGATGAAGACATTTTTAGTCGTTTCGAGCGTAAGATTCTTCGGAGAATTTTTGGCTCTATCTGCGTTAACGGCCTTTGGAGGAGAAGGTTCAACCAAGAACTATACGAGCTGTACAGCGACATTGACCTGATCAAAAAAATACGCCTATCACGTTTAAGATGGCTAGGTCATGTAGAGCGAATGGACAACAATGCTCCAGACCTCGCCTTAGGTGGCGCGCTCAATTGGAGGACGACCTCAACCAACTTGAAGTGCGAAACTGGAGGCAGCTAGCCAAAGACTCAGGTGTGTCCCGAACTGTTGCGCCCCCTAAGTAAGTAAGCAAGAACGCTAGTACACGAACCGCATTGTAAGAAATTGCTGCATTGCTGAAAATGCTGCATTTTTTCCAATCTCTGCGATTACTTGTTATTGAAGTTGGTATGCAACCTTACCTTACCTAAGATGGAGCTACAGTTCGGGGTGGACCTGGGCCTCAACCAACAAACTTCTCGAGCCAGCTCGGTCCCAAGCTAGCTGCCTCCAGTTTTGCACCTGAAGTCAGTCGAGGTCCTCTTCGACTTGCGTGTGCCACCTGAGTCTCGGTATTCCTCTAAGGCTCCAGACTGAAATTACGGATTTGATGTTCATCCGCTCAACATCACAACATCACTTCTAACATAAAGGACGGATGACATATACAAACTATATTTCTATAAACTGAAATGAAAACCAACATTTTAAGCAATAACCATTGCTATAATGCCTTGATGAGAACAGCCAAAAAAATGTTTTGTTTAAAATAATTTAATATGTTTGAGAAATACTATTTTATTCTTCATTTAAAAAACTCAATTATTTTCTTTATTAATTGCCTTCTGGATTTCATTTGATCGTTGGTTCGATATTTTAGTAGCCCAATTCATTCGTTGTCCCAATTCATCCATTTCATTACGATGCCGTTTTAGTTCCTCCAAACCGTGTTGCAGTTGACTACATGCCTTGAAAAACGAACTCAACTCGGGTATATCACCAAATTCACCTGGATGCTGCATAAATTTATATCCCATTATGTCGGTGAGTTTGTTAAGACTCTCATCAACACTTTTCTCTTGCATAACTTTATCAATTTCTGTTTGACTAGCCGACAAATTCAAATCCTTAATACGATGATTTAAACAATTGAAGTTTATCGATTCAAATGCTTCTCCGGCCTTATGAAAGAGTTCATAACTCTTTTTCAGTTCGGTACGCATTTTTTGAACTTCTTCGTCAATTGAGTATGCTGCGGTTGAATCTAAGAATTTTGTTGTTTTTTTGATTTCGGTGTTATTTAGGGTTTCAAATGATTCGGGATCTGATGGATGGATGTGGCCGCCTATCGAAGACGATTTGTAATCACTCAAATCCGATGCATTTGTAGAATTTGGGTTTGTTTGTTCGCTGGTGGTAAATAATAAAGTCTTGAATTCGTTATAAAAGTGAACTATCTTACCTTTGATTTATAAGTCTTTTTAATTCTTCACGGATGCTGTCAAATGCTTCACTATTTTGATCCATAAGATTTTTTTATTTCGCCAAAAAAATATGTTTCAAGTTGAGGAAAATATTTAAAATAAAATATGACAATTTATTTCATAGCTACTTTCTTTTTATTATGAATTGAATTCAGCAAAACCATGTTGGTGCTGTATTGTCACTGTAAACAAAACAAAGGTTCACATAGCAACCTAACATGCATTACGAACCGAACCATGTCATTCTTATCTTTTCTTATTGTCATAGCAGATCTTAAAGAAATCGTTTTATTGTTTTAAAGATACAGAATTGTCACGTCAACTAGATCGTTGGCTAGGTGGCGCTGAGCTCTCACATGGACCTGCACGTGCAATCATAGCGCCGTGAGTTTATAAATGGATAATCAAAAAAATATATTTTGATACAATTTCAAATTATTTCTTTCAGACATGCAGGATATACATATTGCGGAGCTTGTGGTGCATATGCTTACCGGCAAGTAAGCCCTGCAGTTGTGTAAGTTAATTAAGTTATTGGTATCAGCTAACTTAACCCTAACACCCTAATGTGATTCTCTAGAAAGCGAATATTTATTCTTGGACCATCACATCACGTTCGACTACGCGGCTGTGCACTTTCCATCGCCAATAAATACAAAACACCCTTGTATGATCTCAAAATAGATTCCCAAATAAACGCACAGTTGGAGAAAACCAGACATTTTTCATGGATGGACATGAAAACCGACGAGGACGAACATAGCATTGAAATGCATTTGCCATACATAGCTAAAGTTATGGAAGAGTAAACTTAAAATCGTAAGGCTGTTTGTGAAAGAAGATGATTTTTTTTTTTTAGTTTTAAAGATCAATTCACCATTGTGCCTATTTTGGTGGGATCACTATCCCCCGATCAAGAAGCTCTATATGGAGAACTTCTAGCGCCATACCTGACAGATCCACAAAATCTCTTTGTCATTTCATCGGATTTCTGTCATTGGGGACAGCGGTTCGGCTACACTTATTATGACAAATCATGTGGTTCTATTCATAAATCAATTGAGAAACTAGACAAAGAGGTAGGGCGAGAAGAGAAATAAAATAGCCAATTCATTTGTTATATATTTCAGGGCATGGACATCATTGAGACACTTAGTCCTGGATCCTTTACTGAATATCTACGTAAATACAGCAATACAATATGTGGTCGTCATCCCATTGGGGTGTTGTTAAGTTGCATCAAAGTTCTTCAAAAGCAAGGCTACAACATGAGCTTTAAGTTTCTTAAATACGCTCAGAGTAGTCAGTGTAGAGATATGAGTGATTCTAGTGTAAGTTACGCATCGGGTTCTCTACTATTTGAATGTTAGTAGAACTATAGGGCCATCGGCAATCAAAATTTTCAAGTTGCAGACTTGTACTTTTGCTTATATGTTTTTTCCCCTACTCTTTCTTTGTCAAGAATATTTTATTTCAATTGTGTAATACTTTTTTTACCGTTTTAACATTTAGTATGCTTTTAAAAGATGTGAGTTATTGAATTTTGTTAATTTTTAGTGTTAAATTGAACTGAAATACAAACAAAAATGTATAATTTAAATGTAATTAAAAATAATGTGTTCATTTGAAGAAGTTATTAATGATTTAACGGAGAAGACGGCATCATTTGCACATCACACATGTGAAACCAGTCAAAAGGCAATAGCGTACGACGTTTCAATACGAAGACGCAAAAACTACTCATGGAACGTAAGATTGCTCTACAGAGCTCGAACTGCACATCATCTAGCTGATATCCTGGTCACATATAAAGTTGACATAACATCAGTGCAACAAATGAGATGTCCAGGAAATTGTATTTTGGAGAAAAAAGAATGACATATATTACAGCGGTTACCCAAAACAACATTGTGGGCTTCCTAGTCAGACAAAAAATTAAGTCTTCCACCATCGGCTTTAATGCAATAAACAAAAGGCTATTCATCCTTCGCGTGCGAGGCAAATTTAATAACTGAAGAGTCCGAAAAAACATGAGTTCGAAAAAGAGTAGGTTCACACTACGAGCTTGTAGAGCGGACCCTCAATGCCTGTCCAAATTAGGTAGGGAGCCAGTATTCAGGCAGTACAGTAGGATCCCATAGTTTTCATGAGAACACTAATGACAATGGACTACGAGTCATAAAGTGGCAAGTACCAGTCTCCCTCGTTAAGATATCTACAAAGTCACCTGGGTATGACCTGATGCAATCACTCGTAACCAAATTGGACACGAGTTGATAGATCTTCGCCACTAGTTGAACCTTATGACGATACGACGGTATCGAGGTGCCAACGTTGACTCGAGTCACTATCTTGTTGGCTCGATGTTCCGAGGGAATATAGTTCTGGGAAGTGCAGCGCATCCGCCGCTCCGGCTCGAATCAACACGGCTGCCCTACGTGATGAAAAAAAACTCGCCCGCGGAGAGTTCGGTGAAGAAAGAATAAATCCTGGGGACCATTTGCAGGGCATAGATAACAAATGAGCACGCCTTAAGAACTAAGTCATTAACACTGCTGACACCATCTTAGGCAGTAGTAGCAAAATAGCGTCTGAACGTAAGAATGCTGAATATCTAGCAATGCAGCAGTCTCATAGAACGCGGGCACCCGAAGATGAATATAAAGAGCTCAGAAGAATAGAGAAAAGAGATTCAATCTGTGAAATGGAGACACAGAAAGCGAGGTCCGAACGAGCCACGGCAGTTCTACCAACCCGTCAGCAACATATCGCAATATACAACATGATGCACATACTGTGTGAATGGAGAGGTAAATCATGCTCCCGTCCTAGAAGGAATTCTGGAGCGATGGGAAGTGTAATGAATTGTTGGACGGACAGCTCACGGAAGAAATGGAGACTCCACCATTTCAAGGCGAAGATCTCATGCTGCAGCCACCAAGCATTGAGGAGATATAAAAGGCGATTAATCGACTCAAACGGGAGCCTGCATCCCCTTCAATCTGCCGTTGAAGAAAGCAATCAGTGGCCCGTGTGAGAGGGAGGACAATTCCGGAGAAGATACAATCTTGAATTGTATGAAAAACAAAGCTGGGTAGACTCCGGTGGGCTGGGCACTTAGCTCGCAAGAGCGAAGAGGAGATAGCTCGGAAAGTCTTTTCCAGCTCTTTTAATCGTTAAAGACAACTTGGCATCCTTGCGTTGGGAGGATGCCGTAGACCAAGACGGCCGAAGACAAGGTGCAAAACTGGATGGCTTCAGCCAGCAATCGGGATTTTTTTGTATCTATGTGTCTGTAAGGCACAATGCCTTTTAGAATGCAACATGAAGTTGCACGACACTAGCTAGTTAGAAGAATTAGAAAGATAGGAAAGAATTTAAAACTTACTGACGGATCTAGCATACACCACGAGTTAGAAAAATTTCTTCTCAACCTGAGTATCGAACTGATGAAGCAAACAAACTGCACCAATGCCACCTACAGTACATGGTATGAATGGAAGAACTTGGATGCTACCCAGACCGGATCCCAGTTATTGCGCCGTTGATGATGCAATTCAGATGTTGGGGAAGTGTTAAAGTTAGCTGCATGCTAAAACGCGATAATAAATTTGTTTTCTAAAATATACTTTTTAATTATAATAGAAATACTTTAAAGATCCTTAACGCATCTAAATCCTAAATTGCCCGCTGAACTGTCTTCCGTATTTATAGAGCGAGCTGCACACCGATACCTATAACAATAGGACTCGTGGCATAGATAGGATCCTCCTTTCTTAACCCGGTTGGGTGGCGTAGTTTTTTCGTTAACATCCCACTTATCCGAAGTCCATTCCCAAACATTTCCTACTATGTTGTACATATCAAAAGTATTTTGAGGAAATTTATCTACGGGACAGGTTCCTACATAGCCATCATCTTTGGTATTATTATCTGGGAATTCTCCTTGCCAAATGTTAAGCCTAAGAAGACAGGCTTTGTTAAATAGAATTTCAATTCGTTCGATTCGCCTCACCAATGTTGTCCTTTCGGCATTAATTTGTTGCCCCATGGAAAAAGCTTGCCTTTTTTTCCACCTCTGCATGTCACTTCCCATTCTGCCTCAGTTGGCAGGCGTTTTCCTTCCCAAGCACAAAATGCAATTGCATCATTCCATGAAACATGGACAACAGGATGATCTAAAATATCTAGACACCAAAATCATTGAAAAATAGATAAAACTTTCTTATAAAAACTACTACTTTGGATATCACTTGCCGGTCCGTGAGGATGTCGCCAATTAACACCTTTCACTTTATACCACCACGGAGCATTTGCAACTCGAAAGTCATTGTATTCTTTTTTCAATTTCTTAGAGAGAAAACTATGAAAAATGAAACTATCGCCAAATTTCTCTGTTTCAGTAACGTAATTTGTAGCTTTTACGAATTCCATAAATTTTCGATTGGAAACTTCGTATTTGTCCATGTAAAAGTCGGCTATTCGAACATCACGTTCGGGAGATTCTTTGTCGGCTGGGAAATGGGGTGAATTTGTTCCAATTTGATACTCTCCACCGGGGATCAGGGACATGTCTTGGAACAAACCTTTTGGTTTTTGGCAGGACATGTCATATTCAAAATTGCTGCATTCTTCGGGAATTTCATTATCAGCAATAAGTGATGTATCTCTGTTAAGTTTGTTACAACCGCAGTCGAGATGGGAATACCCAAACAAATTCAAAGTCAGAAACAATTGAAGAATCATTTTAAGAAATAATTCATTAAAGATTAAATTAATAAACCACTAAGAAAAGAAAAAAAAAACAAATAAAACCGAAAAGAGTAACAAGACTCGATAGATGTCACGTAAGACGTAACGATTAAACAACGTAAGTAAAGAATATATTTTATATCGTTTGAAAAAGCTTACACCACACCATAGAAAAAGAAACAAGAACAACAACTGTGTCGATTTGTAACTATTTCCAACTCATGGCTTTGTATATACACTGCATATAGTACCATCATGAAATATAATTTTTTATTTGCGAATCAAGCCGCAATGAGGCGCGCAGAAATCGCAAATTGGTGTGGATATAGAATAAGAACAAACAATAAAATGTATTTAATACTGGTAAAATATCGGTAAATGTTCTCGTCTCCACTATTAAGAGTTAATTACGAATCAACCAGGAAGATGGCCAGACGAAAAATCACACCATGAGAGTACTATAGAGAATGTGTATTCAATGATCATCGCTTCGGCAATATTATGCGCATAATACTATTGTCTCTTTCGTTTTGGCATCTATTTTTCGAAGAGTGGTATAAGCAATGTGCATGAGATAGAGTGAAATAGCCTACAACTCTAAAGTGACTTTAATTTCGTTCGGCATTTTCTCAGAATGCTCAGTCAATTTGTTCTGAGCGCATACAGCCTTCTCAGAACACGCTCTGATCGTTCTCTGAACGAAAAAAGAAATACAATTTTAAAGATCTGAACGCTCTGAGCGAAAAAAGAAACACAACTTCTTTTTTGACAACTCAGACTCTGCTCTGAACGAATAAAGAAAAACGCCTAATGTCGTTCCAAAATGAAATCGTAACAATCCAAACAAAGTCTTACTACGTTTTCATTAGGCCTAATGAGCTAATTTCGTATCAAATTTCCAAATTTGATTCCAACTCATCTCATTTTCCATACAAAATCACATTTCGAAATCATCTCATTTCCACCTAATTTCGATGAAATATACCACTTTTTCATTAGAGACGAAATTACCTCATTTCGAAATTTGCACTTTCTTACTTGGAAATGAAAAATTGAAATAAAAACCAAGCATGAAATGACGATCACAGAGGAGCCCAACAAAAATGGTGACAAGAAACGTCTGTCTGCCAGTCTATTATATCTGCGTAAATGTTAATTGTTTTCTTTCAAATAACTACCCTTCCACTGTGATTAGACATAAAGCAAATACGTGCGACCCAGTCGTGCCCTCTACCTTTTTATTTTCTTCTTTGACCTTTTCCCTTTTTCGGTTGTTTCTTCACTGGCAAAAACGGAACTGCATTACGGAGACGGAGTACGGAACAGCTGTCAAATTTGTCGTACGTACCAATTTCAATCGGAACACAATGCACGTACAGTAACTTTGACATTTAAATTCAAAAATGGGTGGAATACCAAAAACAAATGATAAAAAAGAGAAGAAACTCTTATACAACGACTTGAAATATCATTAAGAAGAATGGAATCATCTGGTGTTATATCAGGTATACTAAGTAAAAGGGTTTAGGAGGGACAGACGTACGAAAGATTGTTCTCTCTTTCATAATTTCTCTCTGCATCAGACAAAATGTCAAATTTACTGTACGTAAAAGTTAAAAGTTAACCAATATTTCCGTATGCGTATTGCAGTTCCGTATGCAGTAACGTACCATTGTGTTCGCAAAATACAGTTCACGTGTATTCAATGTTTGCAGTTCCGTATGCGTATTCCAGTTCCGTCGTCATTGTGTTCAGCCAGTCATTCTTTTTTTGGACAGGCACGTACGTGTATACACTGATTTTTATTACCCCGAATACATCCAATGCTTTCCTTCAAATTGTGCTATTTTTTTCTAAAGAAATTTGCAAAATTAAAAAAGAAAAGCAATTAAAATCATCCATTACCACTAAAAAACATGATTAGGAATTGTTTTCAATTTCAAAAGTTCTTATTTTTAGTCCCTGCATAACATTTTCTTTCTCAAACGAGAAACTTCAAAGCTCAACCACAAAAAATCTTAAAATTTTTATTCTTCCATTCATTACTTCATTCCCCCTACTTTTCTACACCCTTACCCAATTGTCAAAAAAGAAAGAATGAAGAAACATCCGAAAAAAGGAATAATGTACACAAGGTCAAGGTGTGCACGACTTCACATTTCATAAATTTCAACCTAATTTTGTCGAATTTTTCGCCCCAGATTTTGTTGAGTTGTCAAAAAAAACTAGCTTTTTTTAATCTAAAAAACATAAAAGGGCTATCAATTAAGTCACTGACATATCACAAGAAGAGGAATGACTATTCGCAAGCTACTGCTCAACCAGTTTCACCTGTGCCTAATTAAGAATGTAAATTAAAATGAAAATGGCGACCCCAGGCTTTAAAAATCAGAGAATTTTCTCTTGAGGGCGAGTTGAGGTATTTCAAAAAACGAGTTGTGGCGACCCCAAGGTTACTTTAGGGCTCATCAAACAAATGTCGAATTCGTTTTTAATTTTCAGATTTGATCTCAGATTTCAGATTTTTTTTGTAAAAACGAACATGAAAAGAGATTGATTTTTTTTTGTTTGTAGTTGTGTGAGCGCTTTTTGACAACTTTCTGTCGTGTCTTTTGATAGTCTAAACGGAATATTGTAAACAAAAGAAAACAAGTTATAGGTACACAAAAATTGTTTTCCATAGAAAATTTTATTAAAATATTATAATATGAACATTAAAGCAATTTTGTTTAGTGGCAATGAAAGCGATGTGATCTTCTACATTAATTAAACGGATGAGCAGTTTAATTTTGTAAAAAGGACACAACATTCTAAATGAAATAATTTACGGAGTTCCTTTGCTTCCACCAATTTGCTTGAAAAACAAACGAATATCACAATCGGGAGACGACGACGACGTAGATATCCTGCCTGGTGAGAATACTACAAAATTATTTAATATTTTGTTAATTCTTGATCCTTTTTTCACTTTTATCAAGACAAAACTTTCAAATCAATAGCAAATTCCAAATGAAATGCAAACTTCAGTGACATTTGCGAATTGTCTTATAAAGTAGTGTGTGTGCAAATCGGTGTAGATCTAAAAAAATCCAGATTTCCAAAAAGTGATTTAGATGAAAAAAAAAAAGATTGATCTGTTTTTACATAAAAAACCAACATGCAATTTGAAAGATTGCTCTTTTTTTAAAAACGAATTCGACATTTTAACCAAAATTGTTGACACAACAACGATAGTTAATAAAAGAACGCCCTTCTTACGTTCTTACCATGTCGTATTCAATTTCAATTCAACTCAAACGTCACACGCATTGCACATTTTTTTAAAGCAAGCAAGGCGTTTGGTTGAGTCCATCATGTATTTATTAATTAAAATATTTAATTAAAATTTCGTTGCCTTTATTACATAATTTTATCGTTTAATTTGTTTTAAATCATTTAATTGTGCTGAAAATCTTAACAAAAAAAGGCTTAAAAATGCCCACAACAGAGAATACTGACCCAGCCAGTGGTCGAGGTAAGTTTTTTCCTTTCTAAGCACCAGTCCATCCTCACCCCGTAGACAGTTCTAAATAGTCCCTGTAAAGTGAAATCATGGTTTTTTCCTTGCAACATGCGACCAACGGATGTTTCTTTTTTGAATTTACCGGTTATAAATCAATGTTCCTTTTTTATGGGTTAGGTCTTTGAATTCAATCGCCAAGAAAGCTAGCCATTTTGTTTCTGTTGATTTGAAAACAACACTACAAGTCGTTGGATTCAACGAGAGCACATGGTTTAGTTTGAATGTTATAATAAAACTATTTAAATTTAAATTCAAGGTTTTGTTTGCTATGAGCTGCAAACTTATTTATACAACCTACGTATTCTGAATTATGAACGGTTTGTTTTGTCTATGTGGAAGCATTAACTTTCCCAAACAAATTTTTTATCAATTACCGTCTCACACAAGGCAGTGGCGAGGATTTTTTCATAAAAACCGCAATATTGTTTTTGTATGTGCTAGCGTAAACATTAGAACCTAATTTTGATCCAGTATTGAGAACATTGGTTATGGGGAAGTTAGACACTCAGCAAGTATATTGTTGGTCTTTTTTGATACAACCACTCACGTAACAAGAATTCTGTGGAACCTGCATCCGACTTTTGTCGGCACATTTAATATGTGTATGTACATTAAAACGCTTCGGGCGTCCTGCCACGTTGTCTTCTACCATAAAAAAGAACTGCAAAAGACTCGGAGCTGGTTTCTCTTCGCTCATACGAGCTAGGTTCGCCGGAGCTTTATTTTTTCTAAAACATCTGCTACAAGGTAGATTTCATACAATTCATGATTGTATCTTCTTGAATCGGAGCCAACAATTCTTCTCTCGAACGCGGACAAGAGATCAGAGTGCCTTTTTTTTAAGCACCAAAGTCTCGGATCAGTATGTATGTACTATGTCTTTCCTTCATTATTGTGCAGCCCCAGATATTGTGCCGCCTGCTTGATCTGCGTGAAGTCTGGTACATCTTGTGGGCTTCTGCCAATGATGTCGTCTAGGTAAGCCAATATCTGGTTGGACTTAAAAAAAAGTCCCTTTTATTGACGTGTTAGAGACACGGATTGCTTTCTCCAACGCCAGGTTGAAGAGGATGTAAGCCATCCCCTTGTCGGCGTTCGTTAAAATGTATTGGTCTGGACAGCAAACTGGCTACTTTTATTTGGCTTGTAATGTTGGTTATGGTCAGCCTACAAAATCGAGTCAATTTATTTATGATGCCGAATTCTCTCATGGCTTTATAAAATTCTACCCTAACTATGCCGTCTTAGACGGAATATTAAATTCTAGACTGCATCACAGGCCTTAGGGTGAAGATCTGATCAATTATTGATTTGCCTGGTATGAGACCACATTCATATTTGCCGATTATGGTGTACGAGGCTTTCCATTCTTGCAGAATAGAAGAGAATATCTTATAGGATGTGCTCAACAATGTTATTCCCCTATAATTGCTGCACTTTGTGATATCTCCCTTCTTAGGTATGGGATATATGGTGCCTTTTCGACAGTCTTCTGTCATTTCTTCGTGTTGCCAAACGTGTACTATGATTTCATGAATTGCTTGATGTAGTGTTGGCCATCCATGTTTGATCAGCTCAGCAGGTATGCCATCAGTTCTTGAAGCCATGTTATTTTTAAGCCGATTAATCGCCTTTTGTATCTCTTCAATGCTTGGTGGCTGCAGCAGACGTCTTTCTCTCATAAAGTCTCCTATTTCTTCAGTGAGCTGACCATTCAACAACATGTTGATTCAAACCTAAGCGGCGGGTGCAACACTTCTTCACAAATCCATCTGCCCTCAGAACACCATATCAACAAGATAGTGGCCCGAGTCAATGTTGGCACCTCCATACGTTCGTATCATCATCAGGCTCTAGTATCGGCGACGATCGAGTGATATGAGTGACTCCATTAGCTGATACCCAGCTGGCTTTGTAGATATCTGCGCAGGAGACTGATACTCGCTACGACGAATTTCGTTGATGCTACCATTTTTATATATCTCGTCGTTCATTGTCATTAGTGTTCTCATGCAAACTATGGGCGCCCATGCAATTCCTGAATACCAGCATCCCTATATAATTTGGCGTTGGAATCGCCAAGGAAGATTTTAACGTCATACCTTAAGCAGGTTCTCTACAAGTTCGTAGTAGCAATCTACTTTTAGGTAGGTGCTTGAACGTTTATGACGTTGATGTTATTAAATTTGCCTCGCATGCGAAGGGTGTATAGCCTTCTTTCGTTCATTGCATTAAAGCCGACGATGGTAAACTTCATTGTTTGGCTGACTAGGAGCCAACCCCGAGCACATGCTGTTTTGGGTAACCGCTGTAATATTATGTCTTATTCTTTTTTCTGCAAAACACCATTCCCTGGGTATCTCATTTCTTGAAGTGATGTTATTTCAGCTTTATATGTGGTCAGGAGATCAGCTAATTGATGTGCAGCTCAAACTCTACATAACGTTCGTACGGTTCATGAGAAAGTTCTTAAATCGTTTAGCCGTTGTCGTTGCTTTTTTCGTCGTCGTGTGATCAGGCTTGTTGTCAGATTCTGAATTAGTTTTTTTTTTATCCGAGAGGTTACCAGCCTCGCTAACCCTTGGAGACTTGCAGTACAACATCTTAGTCATTCCTGAATTTGCATTCTTCTCAACTTTTCCCCTCAATTCGAGAATATTGATGTTAAGCCGCATCATCTCACGTCCTACCTGCTCGTACGTTCTCGATTCGTACACATACAAAATTCGAAAGATTTGCACGTGTTCTAATTTATTGTGGATTCATTATTTTGAACTTTTCGATTGGCGATGTTACATGAATGATGCGCATACCCAAATCCGATGTGAGATTACTACATGGGATACATGGGACATATTAATATGACCAAAGGAAGTAAAAATTTTTGGTCAATTGTAAAAAAATACTAAACTCAACATCTTCGGTTGCAAGTCTGATTCCAACAAAATAAATGCTGGTGTGCCCCAGGGCTCCGTTCTGTCTCCGACTCTTTTTTCCTCATTTTTATAAACGATGATCTTCTGTCTGTTGTGTTACTTCTAATCCACTAAAACTGTTTTGCTGACAACTCAACCCTCAGCTTTTCATACTTGTTCGGTGATTATGTCCTTCGCCTTTGTACGTGCATTTAAACCCTACCGTATGCTGAGCTCATTAATCTCCGATTTACACAGCATTGTCAAATGGGTTAAAAGAAATCGTGTGGATTTTAATGCTCAAATGTTCAAAACTTAATGCTGTCTTCTGTCGTTAAAGCTAAACATACCCCCATGCCATTGTCCATGAATGACAATTGCATTGATAAAACCGAAAAGCTTTCAGTACTCGATGTGTGTATCAACGACCATCTCCGTTGGGCGGGTGCTTCTCAAACATAGCTACACCTGCTCGATAGAGTACAAAACAGAGGGTTAAAATTGATAGGAAATATAATCATCTTTGAAAATCTCGAACACCGACGCAATGTTCCATGTCTTTCCTCCTTTCCTTTAAAAATGTCGCCCGTAGTACTCGTCTGACACGGAATGCTCATCAGTTCACACTTGACCCCGATTTCGGACGTACGTAATTTATAGCGATTCTTTTTTTAGCCGGACAACACGAATTTGGAATAGTTTATCCGCCGAGATTATCCCCTGCCATTTCGAAAAACAAGCATTCTAAACCAATGTTAATCGACACCTCCTATCTCTCCCCTCCCTATCTTCCTAATGCCCGCGCAGTGTGTTACATTAAAAGGGAAACAAATAGTCCCTTGTGCGCGCGTTAATTATTATTATTATTAAAAAAAAAAACAAAAAAAAATATACTTGAAACACATTTTTTTAACTAAATGATAAATGGATTATTTAAACCTTCAGGGATGAAAATGCATGTAAATCATGCTGTCCAAAGAGCATCTAAAGGTAATCTGTAATCATAGTCAAGCAAATTAGATAAAAGTGGCTAAGATAAATACCTACTGCATCCTTTAAGTTTTGAAGGGTAGAACGATAATGTGAACTTAAATGTTGTGATTGGATAGGTCAATCCAGAAATTATTTTCCTCTATCAAATGGCTCTCTCTTAAACTATGTTTGCTATTTCATTTAAAATAAATTAACATTTTAATGAATTTATTCTACTGAACTCATCCCAAAAGTGTTCCTAAATCAAATTTATTTAATTCAGATTCTTTGCCTCTTAAATCGTTTGCTTTGTTTCCATTTGCAGTGACTCGGTCGCTCCGTAAACGTTTGACATCTATTGATGGTGATGCACTCAGCAGGCCTGGAACTCCAATCAACACAAATCTACAAACAATTTCGGAGACAAGTTAGTCACGCTCACAATAAATCTTAATAGTATTTCCTCGATTAACAATACTTTCTTTTCATTTTCTTAGTAACACCATTAAAACGGACGACACGTCGAGCTTCTTTGAGTACACCAGCCCCCTTAACGCCTTCTAAAGCTAAAAACCACGTTGACAGTGCCATTGAATTTAATACCCCAGGACGTCGTAGTACGCGAAGACGCAGCGTCAATATATCAGAACTAGAGGAGCATGCAATGCAAACAATATCAAAAGAGCCAACTATCGATGTTGTACAAGAAGAAGAACCACAAATTCAAACAAAGACATTTCGTAATACACGTTCAGCTTCGAAATCTCCTCAAGAGCAACAAATCTCAAAACAAAATGTAGCAAAATTATCAAAAAAGAAAATGCTAGTGGAACCACAGGAAATTATAAA
This sequence comes from Platycheirus rosarum, assembly GCA_963971375.1. Lineage (NCBI taxonomy): Eukaryota > Metazoa > Arthropoda > Insecta > Diptera > Syrphidae > Platycheirus > Platycheirus rosarum. The sequence goes on along the minus strand of OZ020509.1, from coordinate 120,740,805 downwards.
ATTGGATGATTCTCAGGAAATTGAGCCTTCAAACACAAAGAAAACAAGAGTCTATCTTAAAAGAGGTGAAAACATAAAAAAAGAAGTCTCTGTATCACCTAAAAGCAGTCATCAACTTGGAAACGAGTTAACGCCAACAAAAAAAAGTCCAAGACTATCGACTTCAGGTAAAAATTCAAACAAAAAGACAAACATTATTGATGAAGCACTTAGCCCGGGAAATAAAAAATCGGAAAATACAAAAGAGAAGAAAGGCTCAAGTGGTGTAGGTCTTTCGACTCCCGAGATAAACACTTCCAAAGAAGTTTCTCTAAAAGAGAAGAAACCCTTAAGTGGTGAAGGTTTTTCGACTTCAGAGAAAGACGCTTCCGTAGAAGATTCTTCGACCAGTAGTGGAAAGAAATCCAAATCCGATAAAAGTGGTTCAAAAATAAATGAAAAATCACCAAAAACGAAGCGCCTAAGTGAAACATCACAAGAACAAACCAATTCTTCGAAAATAACTGATCAATCAAGTCCCAAAAACACTGAACAACTGGTGAATGATGAAGATGAAACCGAAACCCTAAACTCTACAAAAAATAGTTTTAATACATCGAAGAAGAATTTAAAGTTGAGCTCAGATAAAACAAAAAATTCACCTAAATACCAACAGAGCCCGACAAAGTCACAGCTTGCAAAGAACAGTCCGCATAAGAAAAACCGGCCAGAACAACTGAAAAACGTCGCTTTCGATGACACAGCTGAAGAGAATACTTTAAAAAATGTCTACCCAAAAACACCGGGCCTAACAAAAAGCAAAAGTTACATATTGGATTCGTCAAAAGACGTTGCACAAGATACATCGTACAAATCTAAACATGGTCAGTCTTTTGAAAAAGAAAATGCCAAGAAGTCCGATGAAGAAAATAGTGACGAAGAAGAACACGAAGTTCTGAGCTCAAAAACACCATATAAATTGAAGCTTAAAGATGTTGAGAGCAGTACACCAATTCAAAATAGTTCACCCAAGCAAAAGAAGACAGTTGATGTAAATGAGAAAAAAGAAGAATCAATTAAGGGCGATTGGGAAGCAAAGGAAGAGGAAGGAGTTTTCTTTCCGAAATCGTGGAATCAATCCGTTTCTGGGACAGTACGTGAGACGTCGAAAATCGATTCAATCGCTTCAGAGAAATCGATTAAAGAGAAAAACAAATCCCAGGAGGTAATTCATTGATTTGACAATTTATTTTATTTTTATTTTTAAGAAATTCACTAAGTTTCGTTAAATTGAATATTCAATTGAAATGTGCCACGTGAACATAACTTTCTAAGGTATTTTCGCACACATCATACGTTTCTGTTAATTCTGAACTATCATTTGATGGAGCTGCGTGGGTTTTATGTATACCGGCATATGACCAGTTGGCGCCAGTGGTCTTTACTTACTTTTGCCTTTGCTGGCACATTATAGCGTGGTGCTTCCATGAGTGTTTTAATAGGCCCCTGGAGCTTATTCCTTCGAATACCCCAAGGGAGCTTTCTTCCGAATGGGATAAGGTCCATGCTTGTGCACCATATAGCAAAACCGGGATGATGAGTGTTTTGTATAGCATGCCTTGGTTCCTCTCGATAGGACATTATTCCTCTCTCTTGCTTACTCAGCTCAAGCTAACAGCGATTAGCTAGAGTGATTCTATGCTTGAATTCTGCGCTGATTTTGTTGACCGGTCCATTGTCATCCTGGTTAGACGTATCCGTTTAGCAGGTTCTCGATGTTAAATTCTTGGGTTTTCTTCAGGATGTGGCGCAATGTGAGAATTTAGTCGATCGTTGATTTTCCAGGTCTAAAATCGAGTTGGTCAGCAAACGTTCACATAAAACGCTGGACAGGAATTTATAAGCGATGTTTAAAAGTCTAATTCCACTACAGTTGGTGCAGATTTGTCGATCTTCTTTTTTTATGGATCGGCCAGGTGATACTGAGATTCGAATCATCGGACATACTTTCCTCCGACCATATTTTGCAGATACGTTGGTGTATGCACCGGACCAGGTCATCTGAATGAATGAATGAATGGCTGGCAATGGCTACTTTGATCCCATTTTGGTTGGGCGGATGTAACTCTTGGTTGTGATCTAGGTAGGTTGACTGGACCAGGTCGATCATTGGCCGTCATCGCCATTAAAAAATGGTTGAAGTAGTCTCACCAGTTGGTTAACACGGATGCGGTGTTTCCATCCCAATCTTTGTAGGCCCAGGACGGCTAGTAAAACCTAATGTGGACTGTTCCCCTCTTCTGTAGACACTTCGCACCTCTTTCCTGTTACAGTACCTCTGCAAGTCCTCGACTTCACGTTGCTAGTTATCTTTTTTCTCTGACTAAACTTTTTCATCCTTCATTCGCTCAACGTAGAGATTATAAGATGCTCTAGTTCTTTTAAGGAGCTATAATCTGTATGCCTCCGTTTTGGCTTTGTTTGTCTGTACACATTCGGAGACGAACCAGGGGTTTTTTGGAGGTGGTTGTGAGAAGCCCAACATTTCTGATGTTGCATTTCTTGTGGCTTGTTGACATGCAAGACATTGGAGTTCATATTTTATGTCGGGGGATTCCCGCTACCTCAGCATAGTCTGTGGCGGTCGCTTCCAATTTGAGTAGTCAAACATTGAATTTCTTCTGCATGATTGATTTTTGATTGCCTAATAGGATCCGAATCGATTTTTGCTCCTCGGAACGAACGGACGTTCAGAATGCCAGAGTAATGTCTCCGTCAATCGCGACATGATCGATTTGATTGCAAGTTCGATACATAATCTGGTGAACGCCATGCGCCCTTGTGGAATTCAAGACGCGAGAATCACGTGCTGCCTTATACCAGATTTTTTCCCGTTGCAAAATCGATAATCCTGCGTCAGTTTCCGGAAGTAGTTTCGTGTAGGCTGTGCTTTCCGATTGTATTACCTAAAATATTCTCCCTTCTAATTTTTGCGTTAAAATCCCACAATAAGCGTCTTGAACACCCTTGCCTTATGTGGCTTTTATTGTCTAATCAAATTCTTGTTAGAAGTGTGGAAAAAAGAAGTTTGACAAAGATTTTTTGTCTGGCAGCAGTTAATTAGCTTCCTTTTTTTTGGTGTCAAAATTCTTGAGTAGCTCTCGCAAAGGTCTTGATTCGACTTTTAATTAAAGCTTTCTAACTGTTTTGACCGGGCTTATAAAAAAATTACTCACTGTACTGTAATTACTGTACTGAAATGGGGCATCCCCATGCTGCTGAGTAGAGTATGTGTCTACCATGTTTAGTAACACTTTTTTTATAACTATGTCTGTAGGCACAATGCCTTTTAGAATGCAACCGGATGTTGCACGACACTACTTAGAAGAATTAAAGAGATAGGAAAGAATTTTTTTTTTGGCGCAGTAGGAGTTAGAAAAATTGCTTCCCAAACTGAGAGTCGAACAGGATCTCTCGCTTAACAAGCAAATACCTTATCAACTGCACCATTGCCGGCGTAAATATTTAAATAATACTCTTGTTTATCAGAAACTTATAAAACAATTTTGTCTTCTATTCTTCAAGGCCGTTGATAAATCACGAAGCATCATATCACAGAACAGCAGAACTAATTCCTATCATCATGAATCGGACGATTCTTTTGGTGAAGATGATATGCTCGAAGAAGACAATGAGGACTATGATAATGATGATGAAGAAGAACCAAATGAAGGGAAATCTATCTTTCTCGATGATGAAGCAATGGAAGTTCCCGAGGGAGAAGAATCTATGGATTCTGAAGAAAGAGAATATTTGGAGCAAAATGAAATACCAGTTTATGCTGAGTCAATTGGCAGCGAAGATAGCGATAGTGAAGGTTACGATGATGAAGCCGATGAAGAAGATGCGGCATTTATAATTTCTGATACTGAAGTAATAGAGGAAGATGAAGAAGATGAAAAACCAGAATCTGAATCCCCAAAAAAGAAATATAAACGAATTCGACAAGTTTCAGAAACATCCGACGAAGATCGTCCTAACATTACCAAAGATGACCCAGATTTGTGTTTGCTTGTTGATTCTAGTGTGGAAGAGAACGAACATGATGTTAAATCTCCTAATAAATCAAATGCAAATATAAATAAACTAACTGAAGTCGTCGATGACAAAAATACGTCAAGAAATTCAGTAACCAAAAACGATGAAATCAAGTCAACTAAAAACCAATCTTTGAAAAAAGAAGACAAATTTAATAAAAGCAATCCAAGCCTAGCAGTTCAAGATGTTTCAGATACGGAAACCAAAGAAAATGTAGGAAATTCCAAATCACCATCTAAAACACCCAAAACAACATCCGTTTCCCCTAAGAAGTCAGAAACAGCTGATACTGATAATGTCTCTGAAAATCCTGAAGACGAATCAAATGTCTTGAAATCTTCTGAGAAGAAAAAACTCCCAAAATCTCCACAGAGAAAATCAACGGCTTCAGAAGAGAGTGAAATTGAGAATCAAAGTAGTTTCACTAAACTAAGTACTAATTTAGAACCAATAATAGAAAACCCATTGAACAAATCCAGCAAATCTGTGCTTCTAGAGAGTCTGAGTGAAAGCCAAAACAAGGCTACACCAAACGGGGACAAAGTTGACCAAGACCAAGCCCCGAAACTTAATACACCCACAAAGTCTTCGGTACAGGCAATCATCGCCGAATATACCGACGATGAGGAGCAACAAAAATTGGAACAAATAATTTTGTCATTAGAGAGTGATTTTGAAATAGATGAGAATTTGCTTGATGCAGAAGCCCCATTGGACACTTCCACATTAAAAGCAAATAACACTTCGAAAAAATCTCTTGGCCATAATTATTTATTAGAAGAACAATCATCCAATAAAAAATTGAATAGTCTTCAACGTCAAAAGTCAATTGTTCAACGAGAAACTAAAGAAGATTTATCGGAATGTTCAGATTCGACGATAAAATCTCTTGACAATTTACCAGGAGAGCAGCTATCCAAAAGCTATCTGAATAATTCACAACGGCGAAAGTCGATTGTTCAACCAGGAATTAAGGAAGATATGTTGGAAGGTTCAGGCACGTCGGAAAAATCTCTTGACCGATGCAATTCACCAGGAAAGCAGTTATCCAATAGCAAGCTAAATAGTTCCCAACGTCGGAAATCAATTGTTCAAAGAGAAACTAAAGAAGATTTATCAGAATGTTCTGATTCGTCTTTAAAATCTCTTGAGCGATGCAATCCACCAGGAGAGCAGTTATCCAGAAGCAAACTTAATAATTCAAAACGACGAAAGTCGATTATTCAGCCAGCAACTAAAGAAGATTTGGCGGAATGTTCAGATTCGTCATCCAAATCTGTTGACAAATGCAATTCTCCAGGCAAGCAGTTATACAGTAGCAAGTTGAATAGTTCCCAACGGCGAAAGTCAATTGTTGAAAGTGAAACTAAAGAAGATTTGTCGGAACGTTCTGATTCGTCATCAAAATCTCTTGACAAATGCAATTCACCAGGAAAGCAGTTGTCCAATAGCAAGCTGAATAGTTCCCAACGTCGGAAGTCAATTGTTCAAACAGAAACTAAGGAAGATATGTTGGACTGTTCAGATACGTTGGAAAAATCCATCGGCCGATGCAATTCACCAGGAGAGAAGTTATCCAAAAGCAAACTTAATAATTCAAAACGACGAAAGTCGATTATTCAGCCAAAATCTAAAGAATTTTTGTCGGAATGTTCTGATTCGTCAACAAACTCGCTTGACAAATGCAATTCACCAGGAAAGCAGTTATCCAATAGCAAGCTGGATAATTCACAACGTCGTAAGTCAATTGTTCCACCTGAAAGCAAAGAAGATATTACAGAAACTCCAGATTCTTTGAAGAAATCAAAAGTATCTCTTGGCCAAAGTAATTCACCAGGTGAGCAGTCGAATATAAAGATGAATAATTCACAACGGCGAATGTCAATCGTTCAACAAGAAATTGAAGAAAATACGTCCTCAGAGAGTTCCGAATCAGAAGAGGATAGAGAAGGAAAATCTTCTTCAGATATCACTGATGACGAAATGGAAAGTTCCCGCAATAATGTCAACGAAGCTCAATTCTCGGAGGAAGAAAACCCCACCAACGAAACTGTGTTAGATTTCCTCGGCGAAAGTGACAAGGCTCTATCGCCCTCAAAACACAATTCATCAAGTAGAAAGTCAATCGCAAATGAAAGCAAACTAGATGAAACCTTCCAAATGGATTCAAAAAGTATTCTTTCCTCTTCAATGCATGATAGCTTACATCGCAGCATTCTTAAAAAGTCTTTTAATCAAAGTCAAATGCGGAGGAACGCGATAGAACAGAATAAGAAAGATATGAATGAGGATGGAGATGAAGAAGAGGAAGAAAATACAACTGATTCAGATGAAATGGAAGAGGCTAAAGTGAATACAAAACTTGTTTCGGCAAAAGGCTTGAGCGTATCTCTAAACAGCATTCAAATAAAGAAGAACAAGTTGAAAGACGCTAAATCAATTCGAAATTCATTCACAATTGGCGTTTCGGTGCGAAAAGATTCTTTAGACGATGAAGAATCATCTGAAAAGAGTGAAGTGCCCTTAGAAGATGAAGGAAAAACCAAAGACCTACCTGAGGGTTCAGCCTCTTCAGATAATGAAGCTTCTAGTGATTCAGAATGTGAACGACCTGTTCTAAGTGAAGAAGAAGATTTGGAAAAAGTAAAAGCTGTTCATCATGTAGGTCCTTACAAGTCAAGAAAATCATTATCAAGTTCCATATTCCAAGCCCCAGCATCAGAGACTGAAAATAACCAACAAAAACGAATCAAACGGACAAGTTTGTATCTTGAAGAAGAAGTCGCATCAAAATCGTTTGTTGAAAACTTAGCCGAAGAAAAAAAGAAAATTAAACAACAAAAGAGGAAGTCAAACAGTTTTTGTGGAGTTGTTGCTCCTTCTTTGGGCGGTGATGATGAACAGTTGGTAGAACCGAAATCGGAGAAAAAACTCAAGAAAACTTCAGAAGCAAAGGGTAATATAAGCCATATACTTAATCGATGTGAACAGATTATGGAGGCTGCAAATCAAGCTAAACGTGTAGCTAAACTAAATGCTAAAAAGGTACGAAATCTTGGAAAAAAAATTTCCATTCCATTTTGTATAATTTTTCTTTTTGTTTGAAGGTTAAAGTTAAGAAACCAAAATGGATGAACAAGGAAGAAGAACTAACAAAAGAGGAGGAAGAAGTTAAGATTCCATTGGTCAGTAAAAAAGAAATCAAGAGGAAGGGTAAGTTAATGACAATTTGTATGGGCCAATCTAAGGTTAGACTTGTATATCATTATAGAACTTGCCAAAGCTGTCAAGCAGTCATATGCTATTCTGGCCAAAACTGTCCAACCAACAAAGAAGTCCATTCAGGTGAGTTTTTAACTTCGTTTTTTTGTGATACTTCCTTGCAAAACTATGTTAAGCCCGGTTTATTATGACATAACATAAATGAGTCTGTTTAAGGATAGATTACTTGCTTTACTGAGATGTACTTTTTCGAGACAAATTTTACTCTTGGAGGTTTTGTCAGTTTCTCGCAAGAGGCAGTACCCCAGAAAAAAGGTGGCTATGAGCTGGATTTGAACCCAGGCTCATTCGCTTAGCAGTCCGACACACTAACCACTAAGAAACGGGGCACTACATTCCATTCTTGCAGATTAACAACACACACAGGAATGGTTGAGAGTATAAGTCACTAGGCCTTGGCTCCTTAAGGAGTTGTCGCGCCAATAAATTTATTTATTTATTTACTTGCTTTACTTTTCCTGGCGCTACATAGAGTGATGCTCCTGGGCGAGGTTTATTATGCCCCTGGAGCTGGCTCGATCTCTAGCCTGCCTCACTGCAAGCAGTCGTAGGGGTCCTTTTGCCTGGTCCCTCCAACGGAGATGAGGTCTATATTTGCTTCTGACTCCCTCAGGTACGACGTCGAACACCTGGAGCGTCGATGTTCATCCGTATCATCGGGCATACATTCCTCATACCATATTTTGCAGATGAGTTGGTGTATGCACCTGACCAGGTTATCTCCATCTCCAGTGTGTATAACAAGTTCATTATCATCATCGCCATTCAACAAATGGTTAAAGTAGTCTCTCCTGATGGTTAACATCGATTGCGTATCTAATGCGGCGTTTCCATCCCCATCTTTGAAAGGCCCCAGGACGGCTAGTGAAACCTGATGTTGACCGTTTCACTCTTCTGTAGACGTTTCCTTTTTTCTGTTCCTTTCCTGTTAAAGCACCTCTGCATCTCTCCGACTTCACGTTGCTGGTGATCTTTTTTCTTTCTCCTGAGTAAGCGTTTCTCATCCCTTTTTCGCTCAACCTACAGAATATCCGGTCCAGGCCTCCTTCAACAAGTTTTTCCATACATCCCGATTGCTGGCCGATGCCATCCAATTGCGCACCCCAAAACTTAGAGCGTCCTGGTCTACTCCATCCTTCCAACGCAAGCAAGGTGCTTCAACCATAACTCAAGTGAGCAAGGTGCCGAGCTTAATTATCTCTACATTTTCTTTAAGGTAGGTTTTATACAGTTCATGATTGTATCTTCTAGGGAATTGTCCTCCCTCTCACACGGGGCCAATAACTCTCCGTAAGACTTTTCTCTCGAACGCGGATAAAAGAGTGCCTTTTTGTAAGCACCCAAGTCTCAAATCCGTATGTGAGTACTGGTAAGACCATAGTCTTGTACAGCAACAGCTTGTTTTTTATGGTAAGGTTGCTGGATTTTAGCAAATGTAATTAAAGGACTGCAAATTCATGCTTCACTATGTGCAGCGCCAGGGTTTTGTGCCACCGGCTCGATCTGGGTAAAGTCTTGTCCAGCTTGTACAGCTTTTTGGCTTCTGCCGATGATGTCGATGTCGTCTGCGTTAGCCAATATCTGGCTGGGCTTGGTTTCTCTTGTTGAAGTAACAGAGTCAGGGATTGCTTTTTCCAATGCCAGGTTGAAGAGGATGCAAGCCTGATTGGTCTAGACAGCAGACCGGCTACTTTTACTTGGCTCGTAATGTTGGCCATGGTCAGCCTACATAGTTGCGCACAATTATTTGGAATGCTGAATTCTCTTATGGCTTTACAAAGTTCTTGACTATGTTATCGTAGGCGGCTTTAAAATCTATAAAAAGATGGTATTTTGGAATACTAAATCAAGATTTTTTTCATCACCTGCCTGAGGGTAAAGAAAGAGCTGATCAAATGTTGATTTGCCTGGCATGAAACCACATTGATAGTTGCCGATTATGGTTTTCGCATATTGGGTTATCAGTTCTTGTAGGATAGAGGAGAATATTTTTTGTATTCCCCTATAATTGCTGCCCTGGCCCTCGATCTTTGATCAGCTCAGCAGGTAAGCCGTCGGCTCCCGACGCCTTGATATTTTTGCGGTGCCTTTTGTATCTCCTCAATGCTTGAGGTCTTCCTCTTGAAATGTTGCGATCTCCATTTGACCGTTCAAGAATTCATTAAAGTTCACTTGCCATCGCTCCAGAATGCCTTCAGCGTGGTGTATATTGCGACATGTTTCTGACAGATGCGGATTTCGCTCTCTATTTCTTTCCATTTCATAGACAATGTTTTTCTCCCCAGACTGCCTTTTTTATCTGTGAAGTCTTTTATTTGTTTTTTTTTTCTTCTGGGCTCTTTATATACTTCCAGTACCTGTGTTCTATGAAACTACTTCATTGCTCGGTTTACAGCATTGATACGTTCAGACTAATTTGCATTCATCATCCGACCAGTCGCTCCGATCTTTGAAACTACTGCCTAAGATGTTGTCAGCAGTACTTATGACTTTGTTCTAAGGGCGTGACAAGTTTTTATCAACACCCAGCATTTTGTCCGCAGGACTTACTCTTCGTTCATCGAGATTTTCGAGTGCGAGCCTTAGCGCGTGATTTTGTTTTGAGCTTGAGCTGCGGACGCAATACTTCCTCGGAACACCATATCAACAAAATAGTGGTCCGAGTCATGTTGGCACGTCGATACGTTCGTGTGGTCATCAGGCTCGTTTAATTTGGTTACGAGTGACTCCATCAGGTGATACCCAGGTGACGTTATAGAAATCCTTACGCGATAAACTGGTACTCGCAACGAACAATTTCGGTGATAGTTTATTTGAGGCTTTTGCTAAATCTTTAAAATTTCATTTTTGCTTTCTTCTTTTCTTCCGAGAAGCCGGTGTCATCTTCTCTTCTTACATACAGTCCGCGAGCAGTTCTTACCCTTCTTCGTTAGGATCCTTGTATGTTCTCTGTTTAGCTGAATGTGTGGTTATGTAATATCTGTGAGATCTAGGGCCCTGCTGTATCAGAAAAAAATCGTCTATATCTATAAGCTTGTTGTATCGCAAATATATATTTTTCCATGCAATCATGAGAGCACGAGAGCACTACCCTGACCGAAAGACCATATTCTCAATATTAGTTCAAAAAGACTAGTATAATGTGCTCTTTCAAACTTCCAATAGTGTTTGACCCTAGAAGTAAGAACAGGGATATTGACGACAATAGAAGGGTTTTAAAAAACCTGTTGATCTTCAAAAAGAAAAAAACTTTGAAATAGAATTTCATAAAAAATAAAGTAATAATTGGACGGGATTTAAGAGTTAAGATCCCTCAAGCACTTCTACCATATTCGAGTGTTTACTTATATTAAATGAAACATTTCCTTAATCTTTTATAAATATTTAAGTTGATACTGTTACATTTTACAGAAAACTATTCCCGAAAAGCTCGAAAACAGCAACAATTCATCAAAACGATTAGAAAAAGAGTTCTTGGAATCTCTAGTGGAGCTGTCACAACCAAAGAAGAAAAAAATAAAAGGTAATCAAAATTCATAAACAAAATAAGATCAGTTAATATTTCTCTCAATTTATCTAGAAAATCTAGTCATTCCACCATCTGAAAATGAAAATAAAGATTCAAAGAAAAAAAGACCAATCAAATCACAACACACGATCGAAGATAATCACGAAAAAAATCAATCCGACATAGAAAGACTAGAGACTGTGTGCGGAACAGTGATTGTAGAGCCATCAACTCCCCAAAGACTTCGCATTCAAAATGGTTTTCGCGAAAGTCCCAAAACACCAGTTGGATTTAAGATTCAAGATATTAATTCCAATGATAAGAAGGCAAATCAAAAATCACAAAAACTAGCTCGAAAGCTTCTGACTGCGTCAGGTTCATTTGTCGAGGAAGATCTGTCTCAATCGGTTAATAATCTGAAGAAAATAAAATCTCGTAAACGCAAGCTGCCTGACATCGAGGAACCTTCATATACTCTACCTAAAACACAATGGACACCGTCGGGTGTTTTTGTCGAAGAGGATTTGTACAGCGCTCGTCCATTGGCCAACTCGACAGCTACCCAATTTTTAGTTACCTCTTTAAATGGTGGCAAAAAGAATAAGTCCTCCTCGTCAAAGGTTGTATCAACAACATCTTTGAATAGTGCCCTTAGTTTTAAACAAAGTTCTCTTCAGCATGGTAGAGTTCCCCGTCAAAGCTCGCGGGAAATTCTGCATTGTAAGCAGCGTAAAATTGCTAACAATCAGTTTTAGTTAAGGTAAACCTTAAAGAAAACAAAAACAAGTGGGAGATTGTCTGTTATTCATTAAACTTATTTACGTTCATGTTAAAATTAAAAAAGAACTGTATGTTTGTATAATGTTTTTTTACGTTTTCAATATTAAGTTTTTTTCTTTTTTTCAAATAAAATTTAATAATTTATAGTTTATCTGTGTGTTTGAAGGAGCTTGGCATGTTTGGTCCTGAAGTTGTTCGGCAGTCTAATATATTTCTGTTTTTTCCGTGCAAAGTCCAAATTACTAGCAAATTAAACCCACTGAATATTGCCTGTTTGCCTGGAATTGTTTGCTTATGTCTGATGAAGCTCAAACAAGCCAAATTGCCGTATATGGAGTGGCGCTTATCCAGAAATGTTCAATGAGACGAAACTGCACCCAGAGCGAGAGTCACCGTGTGTGGCGTGCAGTTTTATCAAGGTGCATTGTCGGGCCATATTTCTTTCAAGAAAACGGTGTTACAGTAACTGTAGATGGGAATCGTTATTTTAAGATGTTAAAGGAGCTTTATTATCCGAATCTTTCAGCAGGATTTATTATTATTATTATTATTTTTTATTAACAAAAAATTACAAATTTAGTGTTAAAAGAAAAAAAAGAGCACTAGCTACAGAGGCTATCCACTCTAAATAATAAGGTTAATTAGGTTATAAAATAATATTATTATCATAAAGATACTTATTAATAGCAACTATATTTTCGATGTTTATGAAGCTTAAAAATGAGTATATTGTTTGGTTTTGTTTAAGGATGCTGTTGATTCTCTTTGATTCCGTGCATGGGGCCAGGCCAATTAAATGTGAGGCGGTAAAAGGGTTATTACAAGTTGAACACAAAGGCGAATTTTCAGATCGGAGGGCTGCAGTTGGTGTTGATTTTGCAGTAGTGGGTATCAGGATTTAATTGCACCAAGATGGAGCAAGCGCGCACATAGGAACACAAGGGATGAGGGAGCTGCAACGAAAAATCTGAAACAAATTAATATATCCAGAAACTGCACTTTCCGCTGGCCCCAAGGTCACTTGACGTGACTTTAACAATTCGGTCAACCTAGATTACAACCAAGAGCGATGACCTGGTCAGGTGCATACACCAACCTATCTACTGGAATGTTAGTCTGGCTTATCCACAAAAAATGAGATCGACTACTCTGCGCTAACTATAGAGAAATTAGCCTTTTAAACGTCGCTTATAAGATTTTGTCTAGCGTTTTATGTGGACGTCTAAGCCGTTTGCCTTACCAAAACGGCTTTAGACCTGGAAAAACTACGATCCTGTAGAAAACCCAAGAATTTAACTTCGAGGCCCACCATAATGTTAATCAGCCAATGACAGTGTTAACAGGACGAACTGTACCGAATTTGAAATTGGAATATGCAAAAATCGGGTATTTTAAATTTTTTTAAGGACTCCGTTGATTCTTGTCTAAATCTACCTCATTATGCTGGAAAAATACACATTTTAAAAACAAATAACTACATGTTTCTTAAGTGAAAACCTAGTATCCCATTAAATACTATATATATATATACTATAAAACCTACTCTATACAGTTTGTCCAGTTAAACAAGGTTATAGGTAGGTATTTAAATATTAAAATAATCATTTAATTTTATTTATTTATATCTAAAATAAAATTGAGATGTTGAACACCAAAAAAAAACAAAGCACACATTACCCTATCAAATGTTGCAGACTTTAAAGAAACCATAAAAATGCATATGAACACCATGTGTTGCCAGACAAAAACCCCATCGTAAAATGGCGGGTAAAATTCCAGTGTCAGAAGCAGTTTTGCTCTTGTGGTGGATTCACGTTTTGGAGAAGGCATTGTGCAAAAATGTCATTGCAAGTTGTTGATTGTCAAATTTGTTTTTAATTTATTGCTGTCATATTTCTCTTCGTGTTTTTTTTCTATATTCTAAATAAATCCACCAAAGCGATTCTTTTATTTAAATCAATCAACGCCGATATTGTACATCTAGCCATAGAAATTTGTGCGGCGGGAAGAAAAACAGAAAATTACCTTTTAGAAAATGAATTTATTCCATCTCTTTCTATTCCATTTAAAACGGTTTTTATACAAATTCAAAAAATTAACATCAACCAATGAGAATCGTCAAATTCAAAATTGAACTGCCACTTCCCCTAATTCCAACGCCACCAAAACTGGAAAATCACTCAAGGCTAGTGCGAAGCAAAAGAAACAAAAATAAAAAAAAACAAACCATTCTCCTCTGTCCGTAGGGGAAATACCAACTCTTATTGCAGAGAAACGAACAGAGTACACTCGTGTTTCGCGGTGGTAGAAACAAATTTAACGAATTTTTTCCTCAGTCGAATTCGTACATGAGTTGTGTGTGGTGCGTGTTGATAGTGTTGTTCTTTCGCTCTTTTTTTGCCGTCGTTTCTCTTCTCTGCTGCGCTTAACAGCGCATAGAAGCAATACAAACTAAAAAAAAAAAACAATCTTTTATTCCACAAAAGTGTTAAAAGAAGATAATCCACAATAAAACTCGTTTATCCACTAATTTTGTTGATTTACACGAAGGAAAAACTTATTTTCGTGTGTGGTAAAAATAAAAAATTAAAACTTTCGAAAAAAATGTTTGAAATGGAAGATTATTCAAGTGGATTTCATGATGGGTTCCTGAACAAGTATGCGGTATGTACCTAGAATTTTGTTTCATTTTTTGTATTAGAAAATATGGTTATCGGTTGGATTATTCAACCAAAAATTGAATTATTTTATCGCATTTGTTATTCATCAGAAAAAAAAGATTATTTTTTTTTATTCAAATTCCCGCTTTTTTGTATAAACTTGTCTAAAATTACATGTACCCCATAATTTTCTATGAAAATGTTTCTCAACATCTTTCATTTCGCTTTGGTGTACGGTTTATCGATCGATTTTGTATTTGTTGTCTCTTTTTGTCTTTGTGGATTGTATAGGAAGGGCAGCAGACAGCACAAAGCAAGAGCCGCAAGAAATAAACGGTGCGATGGTTTTTTTTTATTTAGTTAAGGTGCCCCGGTCCCCTTTGCCAAGCATTTGTCTTCGTCTCAAAAATCGTTGCTCTTTACATTAATGAAGAAGAGGGTTTCGTCGGTTTTATTCCAAAAAATCTCAATCCCCTTTTGAAGTTAATTTTTAAAGGTCTCCTGGATTTTGGTTCTGCCCTTCATGATGTCCCTTAAAATGTTTTTTGTTTTCGATTTCGATTTACGAACACAGAAAGTGTAGGCAGAATGTTTTTGTTGAAATTTTTCGTCATTTTGTGTAAATTGTAACGTATTTTAGCTCTACTTGGGTTTCTCCTTGATTTTTTTTTTCAAATGCGGTTCTTAGGAAAATTCGGAGAGGTGGGGGGTTAACCAAACATCTTGTTTTTTTTTTTTACACTCATTACTTCACGAAGTGTGGGAACAGAAAAAGAATGTTTGTGCTGCCCCTTCGAGACTCGGCTGGAGCGTAGGGTTACCTACGTTCAACTTTATGCACATGGATAAATTATATTTCGCACGCCCGTTTTCGGTATAGGAAGTTAGGTTGGGACTTGGGATTCGTTATTTGCAGGAACTAAAGTTTTGTGAAAAAAAATTTAAATTTGAAATTAAGAGACTAGAGGCAACTCTGGCCCTATTGTGGATGCAATTTTTTTTTTTTTTTTTACCGTGTGAACTTTTCAATGAGCGCCTGAGCGGTTTTTCTGACTGCGATGATGAATGAAGGGAGCGGATAAATGGATAAAGCAATTTTGCAGTCATAATTTTGGATGCCGGTGGTGGAGCGTGGAGGAGCCGGAGTCACATCAAGGAAAACATGTTCATGTTTATTTCATCGTTTTCTTTTTCCCTAGATTTCCTCTTAATGTTTTTTTTTTTTTTGTAATTTTTGTTTTGATCTGTCGGCCCGCCAACTTGACTTACCGACGATATTTGTTGTTTGTGCGTATTGGTGTGTTCGTCTCTGCTCTTGCCGCCAGGCAAGAAGGTCTTTGACATTTTATTATTTTTGCATGTTTTTTTTATGAGGGGGTAACAAAATGTGCAAAAACAAGGAGACATTTTGTTTGTTTTTCTTTGTATTCTTATCAGACTCGGAGAATTGTGTTGGTCGGATTATTAGTGCGGAACAGTTATGGGGGTAAAAAAAATATTGTTGCAATTTTTTTTTCTATGATTCATGTTGGTTAGTTGCATTTAATGTAGGGGGCTAGGGATGCCTATGTTAACAAGGAAATTTGTACTTAAAAATATTAAAGTCTATTGTTAGTTTTATTTTAGTTAGGCACGTAGGTAACCTTTCAATTTTGAATAGGTACCTACTATATAGAGGGACAGTCGATATTTATGCTTGTAGGTCTCAACTGCACAGTCGATGTGTAACTTATATAGGTATGTATATTACCTACAGTCGACTCCGATTAATGGATACCGTCAGTTTTTCTTTAAATTCGTATTGTCGAAATTGTTTAAAAAAGATCATTTTTTGTTTTATTTTTTTTTTTTTGTAATATATACATATGTATGTAATTAGACCACTACAAGAATTGACATTTCGCAAATGTCATTGAAATTGCTTATTGTTTGGATGTCGTTCTTCTTTTCAAAGATTTTGGATGAGTGCGATAACTCAGGCGACAAGAAATAAAAGCTGATTTTTGTAGAACCGTTAGATGCTATGAAGCATATTTTACTATGGGTGAGGTCTAACTCCAACTATTTGGGTGGAAGTGCCAATTTTCTAAAAAAAAAAAATGGAAAAAATAAGTAGGTAGGTGTACATAGGTAGGTACCATCTACTTATTTAAAAATAACGGTAATAACGATACAATTATTGCACGTTTTTTTTTTAAAGCTAGGAGTCTTGTTTTTAAGTTTTTAAATTCAGTAATACCTATCTATTGCATACCTATGCAGTGCTGGAAAGTTCAGGCTTTTTTTCTTATTAACTACGTTTTCCTTAATTTCTGAGAAACAAATAGGTACCTACACATTACCACAATTTAGGACTTTTTACTAAAATGAAAAATTTGGTCGAATTCATTAAAAATTAGGCTCAAATCTCATCTGTTTAAACATTTTGGTATGTTCCTCAGAGGGGAAATTGAAATTTTATTTTTAGGGCTTAAAATAACGGTACCTACTTGCCATACGACCGTTTATTTTAAGCTTATTTTTCTCGAAAATGGCTCCAATGATTTTGATGACATTTTTTGAGAATTGTTTTGTTGGTATGGGCTATCATTTGATCAGAACCACATACCTATACGGGAAACGTCTATTAACGGGACTATCTGGCCAAATTAATTCTGCATATCAAAAGTTTGAATATTTTTTTTTATTAAAATTAATTTTTGAACTATTTTTTTTTTTTTTTGAAAATCAATATTTTTAAAACTAAACAAAAAAGTATTTAAAATTGCCCATTTTTTTATGAATTATAGATCCTTATTTTGTGTTTAAATTGATTAATTATAGTGAGTGTATTAGTCTCTCTAGAGTCTAGACCTTGGCTACTTTAGGAGCTGTCGCGTCAGTAAACTTATTTTTTTTTATTTTTATCTATTAGGTATAATAATTTTGTCCCAACATTTCCTTTCACATTTCCTACGCATTAAATCTTTTCAATGCAGGAGGTGGTAGGTAGGTTTATTTGATTTGCCCTAGAGGCTTCTTTAGAACGAACAGCAGCGCCATCCACCTTATTAAAGTCGTCTAATGCTTATTAATATGGTAATCCCTGTTTAACTCAGACGTCTTAAAGATGATATTACCTAGTTCCATAAACTTTCATGTGGAAAAATCGACTCCCTTTACCTTCTCAATAAAATTCCCTCTCAAATAATTCTCTATGAACTTGTGCAATACCTTCAAAAATCAATTTTCAACGTCCGAGCTATTTCTTGTATTCGATCCACCAACGATCTGCTCTAGGTTCTTTGATTTTTACCTAAATAGGTACAACTAACCTAAAACCTCTCTAACAGGTAGGATCCCACCATAGATGTTCCCAATTAGTATTAAGTTCTGGATTTTAAATTTAATTTGTATAAGGTTTTTGCTTGTTGCGCTACATAGCGTGGTCCTCCTGGACTAAGCTTAAAATGCCTCTCCAGCCGGCTAGATCTCTAGCCTGCCTTCTCCAGTTGCGCTCTCCAAGCAGTCGGAGGTTTCCCTCTACCTGGTCGCTCCATCGGTGATGATGTGTGCTTTTGCTTCTACAGAACATAACTTTATTAATTAATTACGCATAGTAATTTTCTTTTGAATACCCCAAAGAAGATTTCATTCATGTGAATTGGAAAGATTCCATGTTATCTGTACCATATAGCAGGATTTTGCATGATGTGCCCTTGGTTCTTATTTATACGGCTTTATTCCTCAATTTGATTTCTGCACTAATGTTTGTTCACTCTGTTTACAGCAGTGCCCAGGTAGATTCATTGCAGCAGTTCTGTACGTGATTACCATTTTGTTAATTTCAACTTTATCTAAAATTATCTTCATTCAGGTCTTAACTTTTTAAACATAGTTCTATATAAAATTAGACCTTTTGCAAGAGGGAAGAATAAAGTAATTCATTGAAAACTAAATAGAAAATAGGTATGCGTACCAAACGTATAAAAGTTTTTGTTATAAAAAAAATAATAAATTGCACGACTGGATCGGCACGTACTTGCTTTTATGTGCGGTAACAGCTTGCAATAAAATTTGAAAAAAACATTAGGGGAACTTTGAAGTTTTTATTCGATTTTTCTGACTTTTGATTGTTAAAAAAAAATACGTAAAATAGTTTTTAGCGGAAAAATTTGAACGCCGTTTTATTTCTTTAAAAAAAATGTAAAAAGTGTGTTTAAATCGTAGTAGCGGTTTTTAAATAAAACAATTTTATTTTAATATTTTTTTTCAAAAATTAAAACAAAATAATTTAAGGATGCCAACTTAAGTAAAAAAATTATCTACATTAAAAAAATCCATCTACCCGTTTTTAAATATTGATTTTTGAAAAAAAAATTAAGAAAATTATTAAAAATACAATAAAAAAGTTTTCGAAAATATTAAAAAATAAAATTACTTAGGCTACCAACATCTTCCTGAATATCAATTTTGATTGGAATCGGATGACCAGTTTTCAAGAAACTCGAAGAAAAAAAACGTTTTTATGGGAGGTACCGTTTTTAGCCCACCATCTTGAAATTTTACTTGCGATTATAGGTACTATAATGCTATTAAGGATTCGTGCAAACAATAATTCTAACAATCTAACATGACATTACGATAATAGAGAAGTTGAAAAAGTGGGTCCGGAAATTCCGTCCGACTGTCTGTCTGTCTGCCTGCAATAATATTGCATTTCAAAATTTTCAAAAACTTTTCAATTTTTTAAAGTTTTCTAAAAAAATTGGTTTTCGAAATATTTTGAAAACGGGTTGATGAATTTTTTTTTTTAATTTCCTAGATGAAAACTACAGATATCCTTATGACATACCTAAATTTAATATTTTTTCGAAAAGTTTAATAAAACGACTTTAAAAAAACTGGTAGACATTTAGTTTCAAATTTTATTGCATACTTAGTTTTTCCGAGAAAACTCTTAAACTAAAAAAATTAAAGAATTTTTTTGAGTTTTTCTTAATTTTTGTTTTTTTTCAACAACGGCTTGTTTGAACAAAAAAAATGCTCAAACGATTTTGACAAAAAATGTTGCCTTAAAATTCAAAACTGTAAAAGAAATTAAATGGCTTACTTCATTTTTTCCAAAAACTTTTTTTACTAGTAATTTTTAGGTGATTACCAACATTTCAAATGATTTTTAATCTTTTAAAAAAAATCTCAAGCCCCAAGACCACTGCAAGAGCAAGTTCGTGCGAACCAGTCGTGCACTTTATTTTTTCACCAAAACATAACATACATCTACAATAGAACACTGATTTTTTTTTCATAAAAATTCTTGGAGCTGTTTCCGAGAAAAATACTTAACGGTCATATATGTGACATAATAATTGAGCTAAAAAAACTAAAAAAGTTCTCTGTAGAATGTCAAAATAACCTTATTTTCGAAATTTGAAGACGATTGGCTAAACCGTTTAGGCTGTAGTTCAATATACAGAGGGACAACCAGACAGAATTTTGCCAGTAACTCAATATGTTTCTCTATCATCGTAATGTCACGCCTGATTGGAATTTGTTTCCGAATGCATAACTTGCCTTATAGTCCCTATAATCGTCCTTTACTGCTTGCAGATCTTTTTTTTTTACAGAGAAGGCAGACAAACTCATAATTATTTTTTTTAGAGATATACCAATCTTTACCATTTCTAATATTTTATCCAACTAAATATTGATAGTCAACATTTCCTTGTACCAGAAGTTGAAGCCCATATTCAACCTTAGCTGGCACAATTCAAACGAAGTCCTTCTTGAATGCGTCGTCTGTGGAATGTAATTTAAAGAGTCTGCCGGTTGGAGCTTATTTCATTCGCTCTGCCAATGAACAGAATAGTTTTGTGGTGTAACCTTCTCCTTCATAGCACTTCAACTCATAAAATCCAAAGACCTAACGATAGATTTTGTTCTCTTAAAATTTCTCGGTAATAGAACATTTATAAAAATAAAATACCCATCTTAAAATGTCTTAACAGACAAATTTAATTCAACTTCTTTCACGTATGTAAGTAACTTGCAAATAAGAGCATGTCCATACGACCCAGTTCAGACATTTATTTTCCACGTTCCATACCTCACCGAGATAGTTTGCCATTAGTTTTTCCGTTCAAATCATCTTCCATATCAGTTTCTATTTCAACATTCCCAATATGCAACTCTTCCAAACAAGGAACAAGGAGTCTAGAACTACTTATCTTTCTTCCCATTTTGTCGGTGGCTAGGCTAGATAATCGAGGAACAATTTTTCCATGTCTTACATTTTTACTCTATTCCCTAAGCGCAAGTGATAGACGGCAACGAAATACTAAAATGTATCCAAACTCAGCTAGCGCAGCCGCTGTTGGCGTTGGGAAAAAACCATGGATGTTGGATTTCATCAAAAGGGAGGAACATTCTCTTCTCTAGGTAGTACATATTATTTTGATTATGTTTGGCTTCGATTGCCGGTTTTCAGTATTTATTTTTGTATTCTTTCTTACCTTCGTCACTTCGTCTAGTTTTGGATTCAATGATTACGCGCTTGTCTGCTGAGGCTGCTTCTGCTGCCGCTGTCGATGATGGAGCCGATGTCGATGCCGGTGCTCGTTTATCAAATGAGAGTTAAAACATTTTAGCAGAAAATCGCTACTGCAGGCAGAGAGAGAAACCGTGAGACAAATTACACGAAAAGAATACACAAAAGTGGAAATTAGAATTGAGAAAAGGCAACAAATCTCAATGTCAAGACCGAAAGGGCAATCACTTTTGGTTTCTTTTTTTTTTTTTTTTTTTTTTTTGCCCACCACTTGAATATAGTTTTCTTTATATATGATTTTGATTTCAAGGTTAAAATTAGTAGAACAAAGTAATAGTTTATGAAATTGCAAATTTAAACCGTGCGGGGACGTCTTTTGAGAGTTTAAAGAAAAGTGGGATACGCGAAACTGCGATAATTATCTAGCTAATGTCACGCCATGAAGTTTGGGTGGCCAACTATGACTACCTAGCCGATAAATCAGGCGCAAATTCACTATGTAAGAATAGTAATGAAATCATTTTAAATTCTTAAAGGATTTGCAAATTGTTTAGGTTGGATTCAAAAAGACATTCGATAGACAACCCGAGGTCTAATTTGGGAAGAAAAGGGAGATTCTGATTAATAAAATAAGCTAAGCAAACATTCCGCATTCGAATTGTGCGGCTGAAGAACAACTCCTTGTACTTAACAGTACGACCGAAATAAAGCTGAAGAGTACATTGTTGGGAATTTTAGGAACGGGGTGGAATTGTTTAAGGCGACGAAGGAAACTGGCTGTTTCTCTAGAGTCTAAAGTCTAGAAATTCGGGAGAAGAAATGGCAGTAGAAAAGAAGGAGTGCTGAACCATTCCGTCCACGATAACATGAAGGTTCTAGTAGGGAGTTGGCAGCTATATTGTATTAATTGACTTCCTATCATAGTATATTAAAACATTATGTCTTTTGCTATACTTTTACATTTTTGTTGTTGTATTCAATTCACATCCATTTGTAATAGCCAGATCAGATTAGGGAAGTCGGAGGAAGTCCAAACATCTTGAGGCATTTTTGGCTACATCGCACATGTGACTGTAGTTGGTGATGCACACACCGAGAATTTGGAGATGATCTACTAGAAGTTCTTACTTACGTTGCGCTACAGTCCGGTTGCATCAGGGCCTCAACCATCAAGTTTCTCCAGCTTCTCCAGGTCCCTAGCTGCTTTCAGTATTTGCAAGTGAAGTCGATGGAGGTCCTTTTTCACTTGCGTGCGTCACCTAAGCGTTGGTTTTTCTCTATTGCGCCGTTTCTCCGGTGTGGAATCGAAGATTTCCCAGGCCGCATCATTGATGAATCTGAGACGTTCTTTGGACTCTTGCTCTTTGGCTAAGTCTGTGTCGCTGTCACGTACAGTTCCTTGTTGTATCTCCATCTCCACTAGCCGTTTATACTTAAAGCGTCCTCAGACACTTAATGTCTATACGTCTGCACCAATTTAGTTGTCCAATTGCCTTCTTCTTAGCCCGAAAAAGCACCGATGGGCAAGAGTTATTTTTCGTTTTGATACCAGCGCTGGTGTTGTTCTCTTAGTTAATAACTGAGCTCAGAGGCAGCCGAATTCCATAACTAGCTCAAAGCTATAGCTGTCTAAGTTTATGGTAATGTGTTGTTCAAGACATCGATGATGGTTATCTCTTCTTGATACCAGTAAATCCTTATTTGACTTCAAAGATGTGGGTGAGTTCTTTACCGACCTTGACGGAACAGCGTACGTTTTTTATCGTCATTTTGCATAAGGATAAGCGACGACTTTGTTAGGGTTGGCAAGTCAGGTTGTTGGCGAATGGCTTTACGCGCTAACACACTACTACCGGTCATTAAGAAGCTTTGGTTCCTCGAGATATTTCTTGAACTGATCTTTAAACAGGTGGTTTCAATGACCTTGGGAAGAATTTCGTTGCATTTTTTGATCCAAGAAATTTTGTGTTTGTGTGTTGGAACGTTCAATGTTATACTTTTAAAGTAAGTTCTTAGGGCATTTCCTTGGTACATGGCTGTCATGATATTTCTTATCTAAGATGGTTTATTTAATGTGGAAGCTTCTTTAGATTTTCTTGCTCCTTAATCGATTTAGCTTTGTTAGTCCTGTTTTCATGCGTTACATATTCAATTTACTATTAAACCGTCTAGGTCTAGAACATCATCGTAACATTGTATTGAATGCGTAAGGCCTTCCTTTCAGCGTAGGAGGCATTTTTCCTCCTGTCATATGCTTAAAGTCGTCATCACACCTCATTGACTATTCTAACCAAAGAAATTTACTTTAAACCATAACCTCAAATTAGAAAAGGTATTGTACAAAATTATTTAACCTCCAACTACTTTCTTTCTTCCGCATTGAACTTCAGAACCTACCCTACTTTACCTTCTGTAGAACGAATTAAAAAAAAAAACATTAAGAAATGTGCCTACCCTTTTTCAATGCGGACATCTGCTTCTCATCATCGGTAACTCTAACCTAACTTTCTAGGTACCTAACCCAACCTTCCTAGGCCTACTTAAGTTAATAAAAATTCGAATGAGGTAAGAAAGAATCGTCTTACACAATGCCTTTTTCGTCCCCTTCAAGGATATTAATTCAATGCAACGAATGAATTTGCTAAAAAAAAGAATAACAAAGTATGGGTTTGTTGTTTCTTGGAACTCTACTCGCTCAGCATGCATCGAAAGACTTTTGTTGTTTTCGCACTTGGATATGCGAATTTTTCTCTTTATCCAAAGAAAAATGTGTATTCCCTGTCTCCTTGTCCCTATGGTAAAGATTTGTCATTTATGATTGTAGTGCTGATGGCCTGCTGTTGGTTACCATAACTGGCCCTACTTTTTTTTAACATTGAGGGTTGTTGTAGCCGTAGCCTTAGCCATCTGCTTCTACGAATGCAGTTTTACAAATTTAGGTGCAGTTCCTTCTTGGTCTTTTCTTTACTTCAAATTATTTTATTGATTTTCTTCTTTGTCCTTTTTTTTACCTGTGAAAGACCCTAAGGATTCCTATAGTTTTAAGAATTGGAATTTGGGACGGAAAAATTTAAAATATTTGCTCAGAATATCAATTTATTACCTTCAATGGATATCTTCAAACTTTCTTTTTATGCCTTTTGACAAATATTTGCAGAGAATTGCTGTAAAAATAGATTTCATGGTTATTTTAAATTGTCCTAGTAGGTAGGTAAACTATTCCATCGGAAAACCACTTACTTAGGTATCAAGCAATTAGAAATTACAGTGAATAAACCTTTTCTAAAATAAATGTTTTCAATTTTGATTCACTTAACATGTACAACGATGAAAGAGATCCTTGTTTTTATCAATATGAAGAGAAAATTAAAAACAAAAAACTTCCACTCGAGAGTACCTTAAGTTGGACATGTGTTCCACCGGAACCAAGAGGGAGCTAGGTACAATTTTTACTGTCATTGTCCTTCACAAGCAAATTTTGGTTTTGCTTCATTGGTTTTTCATACGGTCGACTGATTTCCAGGTGGAAAAGAAGCAGGAATAGAGCGTGCTATCCGAGAGTCAAGTAAAATCTTGACAAGTCAAAATAAATACATTTCTCTACCGATTTTATTCAGGTGAAGTTTTTTTCACCTACCTATGGTTACATTTACTTACTTCAATCCAAAGCTCAAGCTGAACTAATTACCATAATGTCCTTTAACCCACAATTGGGTGTATTTAAACTTTTGTAGTTCGTATAGATTATGTAGTTTCTTTTTTTTGAAGCTTTGTGGTAGCAGTTCCTCACTCACTGCATACACATTTGCATTTTCAGCATGCAAACGATATGAATTCGTTCAACAGTATTTGCCGGTTAAGTACGTCTGAAAATAGGCAGACCTCTGAGATTTAAATTTGTTTTACCATTTTCTCAGAAAATGAAAAGAACACGTTGGCTACGTCTGCGAGAAGTGTTCGTTAATCAGGGTAGTTGAACATGAATTTAAAGTGGTGCAATCCTTTAAGTACCTTGGGTCAAAAGGAGCAGTCGATGACACATCGGAGGAGAAAATACGCGGGCGGCTGCTAAAATCTAAACATATAAACTAAGGCGCTGCTGTACAAGACTGTGGTCTATCGCATAGGATCCAAAACTAAGGCACTCTGATATCTTAACCGCGTTCGAGAAGAACGTCTTACGGAGAATTGTTAGCACTGTGTACAATTAATGACGATTCCGGAGAAGATACAATCATGATTTGTATGAAATCTACCTCGAAGCAGAATTGCAAAAAATAAAGCTCTGTAGACTCCGGTAGGCGGTGAACCTAGTTCGCATAAGCGAAGAGGAACCAGCTCGGTTATTTTTTTATTGTAGAAATCAACGTGGAAGATTATATTGGATGGATGGTGTAGACCAGGATGCCCGAAGCCTTGGGCTGCGCAATTTAATAGCATCGACCAGCAATCGGGATGTATGGAAGAATTTTGTTGACCGAGGAACAACACCCTTGAGTAGCTTAGCACCAAAACTGATGCACCTCCTCAAATCGCCCTTGCCCTGTTTATATTTGCCCCGTTGTTCTAGACCTCATTGGCATAATAGTATTCTGTGTAATCCAAAACAGATACGAAGACACTGACTCAAACACTCGAATCTTTCCATTATAGATGGTATAACGTTGAACCACACAGCATATCCATAGACAATTATCAGGGCAACGGCTACCCCAGCTCCAGCTAGAGCAGCCTATACATGTTGGTTTAAAATATAGAAACTGATCTAGCCAGATGCCAAGGTACTTTACTAAACTTTTACTCGCCAGTGGATGTCCATGTGGTCCTACGACCACTAGCTTACGAAAGTTTTTCCTCGTGTACCTAGAAGCCCCAAGTACAGGGGTTCCAAACAGGACAGTTTCACATTTTGATAGTTAATTTTCAATTTCCAGTCATTACAATATTGCTAAATCTTCTCGAAGTTAATCTACAAGAGAATTTTGATACCCTCAACTTTTTGACCTGTTCTCTACGCGTTTAAATCGTTGGCATACGCCGAAAGTGATGAAGTTTCAACAGATATCTTCATTATTGTTTAGTGTTTTGTTACGCCTGAGGAAACCAAGGGAAAACACATCAAATTTGTATGTATATGTGTAGGTACGTTTATATTGTCAACAACCAAATCATATAATGTTAATCCGATCATTACTAAAGTTCACATGACACTTGCTAGGCTAATTTGAAAACATCATTTAAATTTGTTTTGGGATTTGTTCAAATCTCTTGTATCACTTAAGAAATATTTTCAATTAGAATTCCTAGCTCAGATAAGCGGAGTCGACTGTAATATAAAAAACCTCCAATTGGTTGAAACAAGATGTTATTCCAACTGTTTTGGAAAAAACACCTGCCAATACCTATGGTGGATTCTGATCCCCAACCACGCACAACAAATTCGAATTTTCTTCTTCAATTTTTGTTTTCGTTCCTTATCGTTCACTTTATTCACTTGGAACTTTCTGATTGTGTCCCAGTCCCAGTCCAATTTGGGAATATGTACTCATGAAGTTGTAGGTAAAGGAAGTATGTATGTACATAAACAAAGTAGGTGCCAATATACATAATGTAAATGTAGGTAGGTATTTTATTTTTTTGTTTTATTGAGCTCACAAGAAATTCCACCATAAACAAGATGTGGGCCAAGGACGAAGAGTGCTCTTTAAGATGCTGAACAATAGTTTTGTATTTTTTCCTACTTAGTACCTAGGTAGGCACATAGTTTTCCTGGGCTAATTCTTACCATTCACCGTGACACTTGCCACTTAGTCCTAAGTAAGTTGAAGGAAGGTATGAAGTTACTTACCTAAATAAATAGTTTTATTTAAATGGTTCACTTTTTACTATTATTTATACATTTTTCGACCTTTCGTTTACCTAATGCAAGATTGACTCTTTGTTCCGTCCTTTTTGTAGCATTATTTGCATGATTTAAATGAGATAAATAGGTACCTAGGTACACAATTCACAATGGTTGGTAGAGGTGGGAACTTATCGAGGAAAGGACTCGAATAATAAAAAAGTTGATGTTGATACTAGGTAGGTACAGATTCCAGGTATTTGAAAGGTTAAGTTCTTTATTTGTCTATCTCTTACCACATCTGCCTTTGTATCTTTTTTTGTCAGGATAAATAGTCCTTTAGGTAGGCAGAGGCACCGTCCTTCCCTAGAATCTTGGCAGACATCTGAAATAAAAACAAGCAAAGAATAAATGTTATAAGTAACAACTTATTAATTGATTAACTAGTTATGTATGTAGGTATACCTATACCTAACCCCTTATCCATCTTCCAAACAGGATAACAAAAATTAATTTCATACGAGAGTTTATTTAATTTTAATCGATTTCCTATTCAAACTGTCCATAACTCTGATTTCAAATCTAAACCCGGTTTGGCAAGATGAGGATTAGGACCTGCTTATTGGTGAGAAATCAGAAACTTCGGCCATCCTTTTCTTTTTAATTCATATGAATGCATGTACATACATATGTACTATATACATTTGTATGTATGTAATTTCCTACATATTTTATTTTATCCGAAAAATTAAATCCACAAAATAAATCATCAAGGAACAGATCTAAACATTCATAGTTTCAACTTTAGAAATTATACACCATGTTCGTGTTAATAACCATCAAAGAACAAAAAAAAAAAAACAACCATCAAGCAAAAAAGCCGAAAGAAAAGAACATAGAATTTTCGAATATAACCCCATGTTTTGTCGCAACTGTACCACACTCGTCGCATCGCAACTCATTCCCTCCCTTCCATATTGGAGAGAAGTTATTTCGTTTTTTTTTTGTTTGAATATTTTTTGTCTGCCTGTTTATTCTGTTCTCCCTCTGAAACTTTGTTGCCGGCTGGCTTCTTTTGCTGCAGTTGAATTTAAAATTCAAGCCGAATGGGGAATAATAATAGTCCTCTCTCTTTCTATACATACGGTTGAAGAAACAAATTGTAGTGTATCTATCCTTATTTGTTATTTTACAGGGGTAATCGAAAAAAACATCACAAAAGAACATTTTCAAATGGCAATACCATGTTTAAGGGGAAATTCATTTAATTTTACTGGAAGAACCAGCCAAGATGGAGTCATGTTTAAGGAGAAATTGTTCATTTTGTGAGGCGAATGTTGGAAAGATTTGGTGAAATGAATGTATCTTCTCAATAGCAACATGTTTCTTATTCTCTCTCACAAGAAACAAGATGGCCAAACAAAGAAGACAATGTTGCGCGGGAAGAAGAATCGATGGAATTTTTTTACCTTCGAGAATTTCCTTCTTTTTTTTTTTATAATTTTCGTTTTTGTTTTCATTCCCATCTTGTTTTTTTTTGCACACACATGTGTGTAGAAATGTTATAATTTCACTTGCTTCATTCAGACATTCTTTGTATGATGTCTACAAAAAAATAAATAAAAATCAACAAATATGTAATGAAATTGAAGAAAAAAACAGGGAGATTGGTGTAGGTTCGGCTATGAGTTTTGTGTTTATGTTTTTATGGTTCTTCGTTTTACCGGCTCTGGATAGAAACGACAAATAAAAAATAAATAACCTACAAAATATGGAGATGAGATGACTGTCTCTATTATTTATTTTGTGTCTTAATTCAATTAAAATTTTTTTTTAGCTAATTTGTTAGCACTTCCGGTTAAGACGATTTATACATACCTACTACATCGCTATCAAAAGATCGGCTTTTAATGGATTTTGTTTTAGCTTTTACTCGGACCGGATACCTATGCGCATAAAATCTTGAAAGATGAACTTATGCTTTTGATGGAGCTACCTGGATGTTGGCTCCTAGGCCTGGTTCAATATGACCCTCCAGTCGACTTGTTCTCTAGCCTGCCGTCTCCAATTTCCGCTCCAATCAACTTGAGATGGTCTTTCTATCTAGTCGCTCCTTCGGAGATGAGATCTACCTTGGCTTCTGACTCCTTCGGGTGTGCCGTCCAAGACTGTCGTGTGACCGGCAGTTCATTCCTATTTTCACCGTCGCGTCGTAGGCTTCCTTGATGAACTATGTTAATTTCTTGGGTTTTCTACAGGATCTGGCGTAATGTAAAGATTTGGTCGAAAACGGCCTTGGCAAGAACCAATTATAATACCATCAGCAAACAGCTTAAGATGTTCACATAAACGGCTAAACAGGATCTTGTGATGTTTAGAATGCTAATTCCTCAATAGTTGTTGCAAAGTTTTTGATTTGATTGATTGATTTTTGTGGATCGAGCAGTTGGTACTCATATTCCAATCATTGGACATACTTTCCTCCGATCATTTATGGCAGATGAGTTGTCAAGTCATGTCAAGTGCATATACTTGACATGGTCAACTCCAATCTAAAGAGTTCTGCTTGTCGCCCACTGGAAACAGCAGCTTTAAGTCTGGCTGCTTTGAGTTCATTTTGGTCGGACTTCTTGGTTCTCATATATATTTACTGGTCTAAGTCGATCATTGGCGTCATCGCCATTCAACAACTTGATGTAGTTTCTCACACATCTCTGACGCTGCGTTTCTTATGGCAAAATTGAATTTCCTGTGCGCGGTTGTGAATGAGCATATAGATCGTGCTGGAGTTGGATTTTCAGAGTGTATCTTTTCTCCTGCTCCTATTTGCTGAGCAAATAACGCTCGTCGTTAGATCTCTCTTCTGTTTTGGCACCGCGTGAACTCGACGATGCGATTTTGCCTACCAAAATATGAACTTGCTAACCTCCAATTATGATGGACAAGTGAGCAATTAGTAAAAGGCATCTTCTCTCTTATTAAAAGTAGTGTATTGTCATCGAAATTGTTGTTATTTCAATTTACCATAAGTATCAGTTAAATCAGTTGAGTTTACACAGTTAAAAAAAGAAAACATTCAAGTTTACTGGTACACTTATAATGTACATCGATTGTTATCCTACATTTTGTATTTACAATATTTCTTTTCCTTATTACAGGATTCATCAGGTCCCAATCTAGATTTTTATATATCGGACTCACTGCAAGACATGCTAGACATAGACATTCGCAGTGAAGTTGCAACCCTGATCGGTGGCAGTAGCGAATTTGGATCGTTCGTAAATGAAATACCCTCATCATTGGACCATGCTGATTCAAATGATAACAACCCCACAGCATCCACAAGCAAAGGAAGTAATGCCCCATCTTGGTTAAATGAACCCACATGGTATTCATCCAACGATTACTATGCCGATGTTGGGGCTTGTGTCAATCCAATATCTGTTATGCCAATCATCTCTTCATCAATGTTACATAGATCGCCAAAAACAACTCTTAACACAAATGGCCTGCGCAACACATCATCGCCGCCAGGTAGTCCGGTTGAGAATAAGAGTCACTTGCATTTTTCGCCCCAACAAATGAGAATAACTTCCGTGCGGACAGATCCGAAAGCTTTTTCATTTCCAACAAATGAACAAAATACTTCAAATAATGTTGTATTGCAACGCAAAAATGTTGCCATTGATTCAATTAAAAAAGATTTATCTAACGAACTAAAACGATCACCAAAAAGTCTGATTAATAATGTTGTATGTTCAACCTCCTCAACTACCTCATCTGCTGCGTCAGTAGTAAGTCAACAACAATCGAGGCCCTCATCTACTGCCACCGCAACCTCGACTTCAACATCAACATCATTACCTATGATCGCAGTGTCGACGTCCAATGGAATTATCCATTCAAATGGAATTATATCCACTGGAACAAATACAATTAAGCTTGCGCCCGGAATTGGTGGACTTACGTTTGCCAATAGCATAACTTACAACAAGCTTAAACAACAATCGAATACAACAAAAACATCATCGGGTACACTTACCGCCAATGGCAATACAATTGTTCTCAAAAGAGACCGTGATTCTAGTCCGCTTCACAATATGGCTACATTGAATGGTAGCACCTCATTTCTGGGCAATCAGATTTCTGGAAAGATTCTTGCCCGCAATGTGATTCATACGAAGAATATTTCACCAGCAAACCAAATGCATATAAACAATTCGTCACCAAATGTGGCATCACCTTTGGCCAGTATGACACCAACTATTATCAGTGTCAAGCCGAGCAAGATCAAAGTTGAAGTTGAATCTGAATTTCCCAAGCCAGTCTATTCGTATTCCTGTCTTATAGCAATGGCGCTAAAGAATTCGCGAAGTGGATCCCTGCCAGTCTCTGAAATTTACAGTTTCATGTGCGAACATTTTCCGTATTTTAAGGCAGCACACAGTAGCTGGAAGAATAGCGTCCGTCACAATCTTTCAATGAACAAATGTTTTGAGAAAGTTGAGAAACCCACTACAAATGGAGGGCAGCGCAAGGGCTGTTTGTGGGCAATGAATCCACAAAAAATCTTGAAAATGGACGAAGAGGTGCAAAAGTGGTCACGCA
This sequence comes from Platycheirus rosarum, assembly GCA_963971375.1. Lineage (NCBI taxonomy): Eukaryota > Metazoa > Arthropoda > Insecta > Diptera > Syrphidae > Platycheirus > Platycheirus rosarum. Next base: position 120,709,522 of record OZ020509.1, on the reverse strand, counting down.
AAGATCCAATGGGCATACGAAATGCTATGGTCTTCCCTGAACATTTGGAAGCCCTCGAGCGAGGTGAAATGAAACATGGCAGCTCAGGCGAGAGTGATGTAGAGCTAGATAGTCAGTCAGAGGTGGAGGAGACAAGTGATTCAGAAGAATTGGATCAGGAACTCGACGATACGATTGTCGAGACACATGACATGTACGTGGAAGAGGACGATGACAGTGGGCCCCAACAGCACAGGGACTTCGATATTGAAGTAAGTTTTTGACAAAAAAATATTTCAACCTCAATAGAGACTAATTAGTTTTTTTTTCTTCTTTTAAGGTGGAGGATATTTATGACGCAATTGACATGGAAGACGACAAAGAAGCTGTTCGCCTGGCAATAAATTCCATCGAAATGGAAGATGACAAAGAAGCTGTTCGCCATGCAATAAACGGCATTGATATGGAGGACGACAAAGAAGCAGTTCGTCTGGCAATAAATTCAAATCTCATAGAAATGACGTCATCACCAACATCATCAACCGACACCGATTACAATTCACCAAAGCGTGCGCGACTAAGTGTCAACTATTCAATAGGCCCTGCCGGAGAAGTTCGACAACAATTTAAACAACTTCCCCAACATCAAATCCAACAACATCAGCATACAATATTAACTACCTCCACTTCGTTCCAACCTCAAAACCGAAGAAAAATGCAATTGGTCAACCGGATAGCATAGAACGAAGATGATTTTGGCATTTTCGATGATTATTTTTGAAAATATCTCCTCTCCTCATTTTACTTTCATTTACAACATACCGTGTGTTCTTATATATACATATATTGTAGAAATTTCCTTTATCCATGTCTCTAGTTGTAATGTGGAAAATTTGAAAGTCTATGTCAAAGTATACGTTTCCCTTCCTCTAAAGTCTAAACAATATGAATTGTTGTCACAAATAGAAATCCATTTATAATTTTTATTTTATCCTCAAAATCATAACTTTAATTTCAATATTTAACGAGATATTTTTATGTTTACGGTTACCTATCTCCCATTCAGAGGGAATTCGCTTAAATTTTCAACTGAATGTTGGAAAATACAAAAAAAAATTTTTACGCTTCTTCAAAATTACAACTTTGTTTGTTTTTGTTCTAGAAAATCAAATAGAATTTAAAGAAATTATATATAGTTTAAAAAAAATACTGTAAGTATGTAAATATTAGGTTTGATAATACATCATCTAGCAGTAAGATTTACTAGTTGTAAAAGTTCATTATTATTTTTTTTTTAATATTCATGCGAACAATTTCAGTCGTTTTGTTTTACCATCAATTGCTATGTCAACCAAATAAATTACTTAGTGGTGAGTTAATTCCAAGCAAACAGAAACTCACCACTGACTAGTTTATTTCACCCGCCATTGTTCATTACTCCCACTTGGTGGTATAGCAATTTCTCAATTGATGGCATTTATCGATTAATGGAGAACGAAGTCCAATTTATTTTTATTTTTCACCCTGGAATATGTATCTTGAGTTTAGTTTTGTTTTGTTTCACCTTTTACCCCTATATGTTAAGAATCAATGGTTTGGTAATGATTTCCACACCTTTCACGTGAATTAAAAGCTTTGGGAAACTTTTTATTGATTTCTTATACAAAAGCTCATAAGTCTTGATAAAAAGTAATTTAAAAAAAAAACCTCAAAACTATGCCGGTCCAGTATTGCAGTTCTTTTTCTTTGATTCGACACTCCAAAACACATTCTCATTTTGTAAATAATTTTTTTATATACATACATAACATAAAACTATTTGTAAGTTAAGTTGAGTACCTATATACTTAAACATATACCTTTAATATATGAATTGACAACAAAAAGAATCTACTTAATCATAACCGAACTGAAAGATACCATAAAAAACAGCATACAGTTAAACAGTTAAAAAAAATAGAAAAAAACCTACAAAAAAAAGCATTTTTAATTTTCCCATAAAAAAGTACAAATATATAAAACAAACAAAAAATTCTTATATATACATTATATATATTTATATGCAAAGTCAATAAGAACAACAAAAAATATTTTTCTACGCTACATAAAAACCATTTATGTATATTTGTTTTTCTAACTTAATAAATATGCATAAACAAAAACAATACAAAACAAAAAAAAAAACATCTTAAGTTATAATTATTATATGTATAATCAAACTTAATTTTAGTAGTATTTTTTTAGCGAGTAATTATATTTCTAATAATTAAAAAAAAAAATAAAAAAAAGTAATAAAAATAGAAGACGAAAATAGCTTTTTTTATTTGTTATTGAATGCAAATATTCAATATAAATGAACAAAAAAACATTTACATTTTTGTAACTGAAGTTTTTAAGAAAAAAACAAAAAGAAATTTAAAAAAAAAATAATAAAACAAAAAAGTCACAAAAAGCGTTTGAATTTCTGTTGGTGGTTGGTTATAGTAACGATGGAATTAATATCGCCGGAAGAATACCACGTACTTGCCAGCAGTCACTAATGTGCCTTTAAGGGAAGTGAAAGGAACTAAAAAAAATTGATTTGATCAAAAGAACTTTTATAAACTTAAATTAAAACAGGGAGTTTGTCTCTTTTACTTATGTCGAACTCGTTTTTTAAAAAAAGATAAATCTTTTTCTTGATCTGAGATTAAATTTTATGTTCTTTATAAAAAAAGATCAATCTTTTTTTGATCGAGATCACTTCTTGGAAATCCTGGATTACACACTACTTTATTATGACAATTCGCAAATGTCACGGGCTCAAAATTATAAACGCTTTAATACCAAACTAAAAGAAACAAAATTTGGCACTAACATTAAAAGTGTAGTTCTTAAATTATAGACGACTCAAAAATTGATTTTCTCTTGATGTGAAACCTGATTTTTAATGCAGGAATCCCATGCATTATCTTTTTAGCGTGAGACCATTAACCAATTGTATATGAAATTTAGTACTATCAAGATGGGCGTTTCACCTAGCGCCATCTAGTTTCGCTATCTCGCTATTTCGCATTGTAGACTTAGTCGGGGAGATGTACTCAAAACATATGCGTGAAACAGATTGAACCAGCAACAGCGGCCGCCATTAATCTAGAACCAATGTATTTCAATGGCTCAAATTAGTTTAGACCAGCACCAGCGTCGTTAGACCAAAGTCCTAAATTTGCTGTTGCTGTTCCATTGCTACCAACTTTGAGCAAGTGAAATTCAGGGCAAAAGAAAACTTCGTATACTTTTTTATGACAAGATGTGTCAAACAGAAGTAAGAAGACGATGCTGGTGCTGGTAGCAATGTATTTCAATTTATTTTGCTGGTCAGCGTGCGTTTGCTGTTGACGGTGCTGGTGCTGTCGCTGGTTCAATCTGTTTCGCGCTATATGCAATTTTAGAAAAAGACAAAACGGGAAAGATGTATATAAAGTGTTAGCAGTCAGAAGGAAACAAATCATTAAGACTCATGTTATTTCTTTGTCATTTTCTTAAGAATAACTGATAATGACAGAATGAAAGAGAGAAATTTAGAATTGAAAGTACGCTGTTTTTGGATGGGTTTTTTATAGATACGGAACAGGGTGTTTTTTTAAGAACAAAAATCTTTTCTTTTCTGTTTAAGTAATGATGCTGAAACTCAGTCGGAGCGATAATTCCAATGTGGGTTCAATCCACATCCAACAATTTCAGGCAGTCTAGATTTCTTAAATAAATCAATTCTAGCTTATTGCTTCTCCGAATTGGACATATCTGTCTTTATTGAAGCCCGGACGACTTTTTGTTTCAAGCACGTCAAAAACTTCGCTTAAAACAACAGACAGTGCAGGGGCCCTATTCCTGAATACGAGTCGAGTAAGTTTTCATGTGAGATCGACAAATTGGTATTCTCAAACACGACTCACTAATTATCGGTATTCCCCAAATCGAATGTCGAACGTGAAATGACACTCGAATGATACATACCTATTCCTGAACTCGAAAGTGACGCTTTTTTCTGTGAGAAAGCATTCATCTTTAAAAGTGTTCGAGAGCAGCAGTGATGGATGCAAAAAATGTAGGTAAAAATAAAAAAGACTAATTTTCTAATTGTTATAAATAATGAAGTGTTTGAAACAATATTTAAATATTTTTGGTGGTAGGTATTTGGCATAAACGACGATCTGGCGTTTGTTTTAAATTTGTGCTCCATTGCTTGCAGCAAATATACAAAAATTGTTTTATAAAACATCTCTGTACTTATCATATTAATTTTTTTGCACTTTTACGATTTAAACTGATTAATTTACTATCAAATTACATTTAACGATTAGTTCTCAAATCAAAAGATTTTTTTTGTGAAACGTCAAGTCAACATTTAGTGAAGTTAGCTACAATTCAAAGGGTGTGTTCAACATTTTCGGAGTCATTTCATGTTTTTGGCTCTCACTAGAGTTGTGGAATACCGATTCTTGCTCGTTGCTCGACTCGACTGTGAGCTCTCGAGTGACATCTCACTCGACTCGTATTCAGGAATAGGGCCCCAGGTTGTGAGAGCTCCAGCACGAAGTCGTGTCCGACAGAACCTTCGTAGATCCAACCACCGAGGAACCGCAAGGCTGATGCTAGTTTTATGATTGGTGAAATTACTGAACTTCGAACTCATGATATTTAAAACTAACTCAAATGTTAATCCAAAAACAAAATAAACGAATAATTTAAAAGACAATTAGTTGAACAATAGGAATAAGTAATTATTTATTCCTTGCAAAGTGTCAGGTAGTTCAAGTGTGTTGGAACTATGTATCTCTCAAACTCCTCAATCTACAAATACATTTTTTTTATCCCTCATCTGTTCGTCTTCGTCGCCAAAAAAATCAAATCTATTTCACTTTTTGTTTTTACATATATTTTCTGAAATATTTTATAACAAAAAAACGTACACTATGAACGTCGAAGTTAGCTTTTCCCAATACCACGACTAGAGTAATTTGCTAAATTGTTCGACATTAGTCGAACGTTCGACTCGCGAGTCATAATATTACCCTTAATTTGAGTTGAAGTACCTGCCTAGATACTTATTTTACAAATAAAACACATTGTTTGCAGATGTTTGTACTTATGTTATTGCTTTAGAGTATCTTCACTTATCACGTCAAAAAATCTAGTACTAAATCTACTACTAAGTACTAAATACAGTACCAAAACTACGATAGTACTAAATTCTAGTATCAACAATACTATTGTACCAACAACATAGTACCAATCGGTACCAGTTTAAGCGTTCGAAATTTTAGCAATGTACATTAAAACTTTAAACAGTCAAATCCGAATATGGCTACATTGGTAATTGATTTTGGTGTAAGAAATACAGAAATAACAAAATTTTTGAAAATGCAAAATCCAAAAAAATAATTGGTTTGTTTACGAAAAATCTAAGGGAAATCCACTAATTTTTGTTTCCCTTACTCTGCCATACCATATGGTTAGTGTCACTTTTTGAACCTTTCACTCGTACTTATTATTCATTATTCCTGCAAATGCTTGTATTCATTCTAACTCATATCTTTCTGAAAATACAACATACAACCTACTCTTTCATCATTATATTTCATTCTACTCTCCAAAACCCATACAAATGCATATCAAGAACTTCTGCAGCGCTATTACGGCAGTATCTTGCTAAACTAGAAGCTGCCTTATAACGGGTGATTTTTTAAGAGCTTGAGACCTTTTTAAAAAAAAAAAACGCATAAAATTTGCAAAATCTCATCGGTTCTTTATTTATTTGACGTTAGATTGGTCCATGACATTTACTTTTTGAAGATAATTTCATTTAAATGTTGACCGCGGCTGCGTCTTAGGTGGTCCATTCGGAAAGTCCAATTTTGGGCAACTTTTTCGAGCATTTCGGCCGGAATAGCCCGAATTTCTTCGGAAATGTTGTCTTCCAAAGCTGGAATAGTTGCTGCCTTATTTCTGTAGACTTTAGACTTGACGTAGCCCCACAAAAAATAATCTAAAGGCGTCAAATCGCATGATCTTGGTGGCCGACTTACCGGTCCATTTCTTGAGATGAATTGTTCTCCGAAGTTTTCCCTCAAAATGGCCGCGAGCTGTGTGGCATGTAGCGCCATCTTGTTGAAACCACGTGTCAACCAAGTTCAGTTCTTCCATTTTTGGCAACAAAAAGTTTGTTAGCATCGAACGATAGCGATCGCCATTCACCGTAACGTTGCGTCCAACAGCATCTTTGAAAAAATACGGTCCAATGATTCCACCAGCGTACAAACCACACCAAACAGTGCATTTTTCGGGATGCATGGGCAGTTCTTGAACGGCTTCTGGTTGCTCTTCACTCCAAATGCGGCAATTTTGCTTATTTACGTAGCCATTCAACCAGAAATGAGCCTCATCGCTGAACAAAATTTGTCGATAAAAAAGCGGATTTTCACATTTCGAACCGAACAGTCTATTCATGATGAAATGTCGAAGCATACTGAGCATCTTTCTCTTTGACAACATGTCTGAAATCCCGCGTGATCTGTCAAATACTAATGCATGAAAATCCTAACCTCAAAAAAATCACCCGTTAGTAGTACTTAAGATTTCATATACAAACGTTTGCATTTAAGTTGGCACGAAACGTATGGCTGGTGATTGGCTACTTCTCACCAGAATCTAACGCGTATTCACATACTAAAAATAAAATATCAGGGTTTGCAGGGTATGGTCAGTACGAGTCGCAGTTCTATTTTTTATGTACTAGACATACCTAACTCATTATGAATAAGAAGAATTTTCAAAATCCATTTGCTATTTCTGACTTGAATAATTGTTTTTTTAAGGCAAGTTTAGGATTCGTTAATATAAAAAAAATTAGGCAACATCAAACATGACATTAAGATCATAGAGAAAACTAAAAAAGTTAGTTACAAAAAATGTCTGTCCGTCTATTTGTAAAACGATCTCCAGCCTTAACGGCTAAAGTGATTAACTTTGAATTTGGTTTGTGTGGTTCTATTAGCATCCCTGAGAGGGTTTTTTGAAATTTTATTTTTAGGGATAAATAAAACGGTACTTACCGCTGCCATATAACTGTTAAGTAAACACTTCTCGATAGCGGCGGCGATGAATTTGCTGAAAATTTAAGAGTATTTTAGTAAGTGTTGGCGATCCTTTTATCAAAAACAATTTTACCGGATGTCTTAACAATAACTTTCGTATAGCGTTTTTTTGTTTTCGGCTTCGGATTTATATCAAATTTTATATTTGAAACGAAATAGGCTAGCCTTATTAATTCTGCAAACTAACATTTTGAATATTATTTTTCTATTTTTAATCCATTCATAATTTTGTTTTGAATTTTTTTTGCTCCAAAAAATAAAAGTAAAAAACAGGATCTTATCAAAATCAGTCTTCCAATTGTGAAAATCAAAGAAAAAACAAGGCATTCAGATAAGGTAAGATGTTATTAGTTTGATTTACGCACATTTTCGCGCCTATTGTCAATTTTAGTTTGTGGGAAAAGTTTAGTACAAACAAAAACAAACAAAAAAAAACAAACCTGCCCCTTCTTAGGAAATTTCCTGCAGGTGCATATTTTTTAGTGACTAATTAATTTTATTATTTCGATACGTAATACGTGGCGCAAAATTATAGACTCTTAATAACTGGAAACCCCAAAATTATCTTTTTAATGTGAAACTAAATATTCTCCGAGAGAAAATCATGTTGGTCTCACAAAACGACATTTTGAATATAAAACTACACACAAATACTAACTCAAATTTTTAAATCTGATTTTGACAAGTGCATTTCTTTTTATGTTTATTACTAAAGGAAAACTTAGTGCAGCACCAAACGTTATTTGATTAGAAATAGTTAAATTTTGGCACTAACATTAAAAGTGTAGTTCTTCAATTATAGACGACTCAAAAATTGATTTTTTCTTAGTCGAGACTTACACGGTGCGTGTTTTTCCTTGCATGCTTGAAGTGCGAAAGGGAAATATAATCGCAAGTAAAAATGTGTCCTATATGTCAATGGAGTAAATATCCTATTAATTAAAAAAAGATTTGTCCAAATTCGTTGTGTCGTTCTCACGTGATTCACGGTCAGGCCGAAACTGCTTAAGTTTCCAAAAACTGTTTACTCAATTTGCAAAGTTTACAAAAAGTTGATAATTCTGTATTCCACCATAGAGAAATGAGCTCCATGTTTATGAAAGCCCCGTCAAAATCGGTCCATAAATAAGAATTTTCGAAAAAAAACGACACCAGCGCCACCTAGAAAGTAAGTGTTAAGGTACTAAGTTACTCTTTAGTATATCAGCTACCTGCTAGTGAAAGTCCCTTCAAAGTCGGTGCAGCCGTTCCAGAGATTACCCGGAACAAATAGACAGAAAGACAGACAGACAACTTTTTTAAATGATGTTTTTGTAATAAGTACTGTATATCCTTTCGTATACATCAAGTAAAAAGCTGTTATTTTGATTTTAAAAACAGACACTTCATTTTTATTTGTGTGTATAGGTGTATAGTGTGAGTGATGGTAATGAGATAAGGCGCTTCAATACGTTGAGCGCTCGTAGTATGAAATGAAAATATTTTTTAAACAATTTTTACATTTGTGACATGTGAATATTTATCAAAATGTTTTTTAAGGTATTTTCCATTTTGTTCATATGTTAGTATCGTCTTATTTGTATTGCATCTTCTTCGCCGATGGTGTTAAAGTGCAATTCTTGTTCTTGTGTAGGGATGTTGAAGATGGAAAAATATCGATATACCTATATCGAAAAAAATATCGGTGTCGATATATCGAACCAACAAATATCAATAAATAAATAAAATACATTTATTGGCGCGACAGCTCCTTAAGGAACCAGGGCTTAGTGACTTATGCTCTCAACCATTCCTGTGTGTGTGTTGTTAATCTGCAGGAAATATCGATGCGCAAATATTTAATAATTATATATTTATACTGGAGTTTGCGTCCTTTAAAATGAGAAAATAATTGCATAACTACCCTAATGATTACATGAATAAAAAAGCATACAAAATAACAACAATAAAGGTTTTTCAATATTTTGGTTTTTTACAACACATTGTAAAATTTATCAGAAATAAAAAGTTAATGGATTTGCAAACCCCGTGGTCAATCAAAGGTTACATGAATTGCATGGGTTTGGGCCTTTCCAATGAAGCGATATGCGTGGAACAGATTGAACCAGCAAAAGCACCAGCAACACCGGCTGCCATTAATTTAGAACCAATGTATTTCAATGGCTCAAATTAGATTAGACTAGCACCAGCAACGTCACCAACCTCGTTAGACCAAAGTCTAAATTTGCTGTTGCTGTTCCATTGCTACCAACTTTGAGCAATTGAAATTCAGGAGCAAAAGAAAACTTCGTATACTTTTTTATGACACAAAGTGTCAAACAGAAGTAAGAAGACGATCCTGGTGCTGGTAGCAATGTGTTTCAATTTATTTTGCTGGTCAGCGTGCGTTTGCTGTTGACGGTGCTGGTGCTGTCGCTGGTTCAATCTGTTTCACGCTATAATGTGCAGTTCATGTCGAGCTTATGTGCGTTAAATGGACTTTGCTCACGGGCTTTCATGATTTCGGAGACCTAAGTGGATAAAAGAAAAGTATATGGGAGATGGATATTAAAACTTGGTAATTTGTTAAACTTTGGGTGTTTGTTTTGCAACTACATTTCAACTACTCAACGGATTTTAATGAGCAACTACATTTCAACTACTCAACGGATTTTAATGAAACTTGGTACGTAAATGAATTAGAAGCTGAGTTAAGAAAATAGCCAGAACAACGCACCGTCACCGTGGATAAAAGTTTTGTACAAAATAAAACAATTTTAATTTCTTTACACTCATTTTATTTAAACAAAAAATAAAGGTAGATCCACATCGAAATAAAACAACAATTTTTTTTTGTTGTTTTGACGCCTAACACTATTTTATAAATTTATTTAAATTGTTTTTTCATTTATATAGATATAAGTATAGTTAGACATTAATTTTAAAATCTCTTCATTTATTTGGTTGTTTTTTTCCTTATATTGTTAAATATAATTTAATTTCATTTCCATTCAAATAAAAATAAAACCTAACAATATATTGTGCGGAATTATTTCACAATTAGAGTAAAAAAAACTACTTAAAAAAAAAAACATTTTTGTTAATAAAGTGTCATAAATTTTGTACAATTTGTAAAAAATATTGATACGTTTTTCTATATAAGTTTGATTTGAGCAGTTTCTCTTTTTTTGAGCATGTTCTTTGGTTCTTAACTATTCACTGATTTTGCTTGAGCAAAAAAAAATTGTACATAATTTACATTCTAAAACGTGTAGATCACCAATGTTTTTTTTTTCTAAAACGTGATATTATTTTTTATTATTTAAAGTTCTTTTTTGATGTTTTATTTTTTTCCTTCGTAAACAAAATCAAATAAAAGTGCTGGAGAATAGTTTGGGTAGAAAAAAAACTTACGCTATAGCATAAATATTTAAATTTAAAAATTACACCATATTGGTTCTTAAAAATATATAAGACTAGACATTCATTGGTTAAAATCAATTCCTACAATAGTATGTATGTAAAAAATGACAGGTTGGAATTAAATTTATTATATTGATATTATTTCTATTGTACATCAAATAACTTAAATTTCTTATTTGAATTATAAACAAATTCATCAAGTTTTAACAACCATTTTGTTTTTATAGTTACTAATATTACAAACCTTGATTTGATTTTTGTTGGATAGAAACATAATTTTTAACTACTATAGTAATTCGATTTGTTGCACTTTTAAGGCCTGTTTTCGTTTTTTTCTTTTTTGGAAATATAAATCTTCAATATTTTCTTTTTTTAATTAAAAACGTAATATTTAAGTTTAATTTATAGTTTTTTTTTTAATTTTCTTTGGTTAGTTTTTGATCGAGTTATTTTTACCTAAGGAATTTAGAAACAGTCAGCTGATATATTCCAATTACATACAAATATTCTTGTTGGACGGTTTGAACTATAAAATGGCGATTTAGAAAATTTAATGAATTTCAATCGGGTTTAGATTTAATGGCCATATAGAAAAATTTACTACATAATTCTATTAAGATATAAATATTCTTTATTTGATTAAATAATTCCAAACCGTTTAGCAAAAAATCAGTTAATTGTAACAGAAATGTATTTCTATTTTTTTTTATTTAAAACTAAAATATTTTCACGATGATTAACAAAAAATGAAATATTTTAATCATTCGTGTTTCATTCGTTTAGCTGCATTTGTCTCGGAGTCAATAAATGCCAGTTGATAATCAAACTCGAAATCAGTATCTTTTTGCTGCAAGAAAAGGTAGTTTCAAAAACAAATACTAAGTTTAGCACATTATTAAAGAATTAATTAAATAAAAAATAAAGTTGTTAAAAAATAAATAAAAATAACTTACAGAGTTAAGTTCTAAACAGAGAATGCTCAAAACTGTCGTATTTATTTATGAACCAACATGAGCACTGAACTCTCATAAATAGAAATAATGCCAATTGTCAAAGTTGTCAAAGGTGAGTATATGTTTATCACGGAAATTTAAACTTGTTTTTTCTAACAAAAAAATTGATGAAGCAATGATTATTATAAAAAAACACAATTTCGTATTTTGACAGCTCATGGTTATTTGACAGATATGACATTTCACAAACGACAGAAAGCCATGTTGATGCTCGTTATAGTTATTTTGTTTTTAATAATAGGGGTTTTGATTCCTTTAACATGCCAGAGAGAGAGAGGCACAAAGCAAGCGAGCATTAAAAAGGCTGAAGGGATTTAAAGAGAAGACAGAGCTGGCCAGAAATAGGTGACTATTTTGTCACCTAAAAAATACGAGTTTGAAAAAATGTCTACCCCAAGACCCAACCTAGTATCAAACTCAGGTTCTCTGGGTTAGCAAGCAAAACATCTTATCTACTTCACCAATGCCGCAGCCACCCGCTGAAACGAAATTGGATCTTTCTTTCTATCTGGATCTACTACTTTGGTTCTCTTTAAGCTAGGCTACAAAAAAATATTAAAATTCTTACCATTTTATCGCTAATCACTGCAATAGCGGTCTTCTGAAGAGCCTCAGCAACTTTATGTTCCACCAAGAAAAACATATATTCATCGTAGAGCAAACGAATCAAATGGAAGCTGCCAAAGCTTGAAGCCGATCTCAAAGTTAAATCTCGTATAACCATGGAACTGTAGAAACTCCATTTGAGTAGGAATTGTCGTGCAGCTTTGGCGTAATTTGGTTTATTGCGATATTCCTCTAAGGCAGAATCAACTACAAGGCGTAGCCAACTAGCCCATTGCTCCAGAGTGTTTTGTTGCTGAAGAGCTGCTTTAAAGTCGTTCTCAAGACGTTGAACAATAGATGTATCACATTGACACACCCATGCTGCTTGTTCCTAGAATAGAAAAAAAGAATTTCATGTCATTTCTTCTAGTCTATTAATATGTTAGAACTTACTTGGACATTATGGAAATCAACACGATTGAGATCGTTAAGCATTTGGGCTATTTGAGAGTTATTCTGAAGGACAGCACGTGCAGCTTGAGCTAAATGATTCAAGGATGTATAGCGTCGTAAAGTCTGACAAAAAGCCGATATGGCTCCAGATTTTATTTGGACCACACGTTCTGGAACACCCACCATCGACTCACATAGCCAAATTTCTAGGTTTTTGGCAAAATTACGAATGGCCTGAGTAAGTGAATTCGGTATGGAACGAAGAACATCTGGAATGAGGACATCTACCATGTTTTGATAGAACTGATAATCAACCTAGAAAAGAATGAAAGACAAAATTAAAAACACAATAATGATTTTTTTAACGATTTTTCTTTAGAAAATCCCTATTTTAGTTTACCTGTTTAATAAACTTTTGAACTCCACTGCAATGACAAAGAAGGTAGAGTTTGGTCTTCGATAAGTATTTTTCTTCTTCACATTCGTCCAAGTTGTTGTTGTCGGACGAACGCCAAAAATCTCGCCATAGATACTCGATGGTACCGAATTCAAGATTCATAACGGCGTCCAGGAATGATTCACAGTGTTCGCGATACATGGAACGGAAAGTTTCGACATCTTCCAGAGAAAGTTCGTTGTTAAATGTGTTGTCCAGATCAATGTGAGGAAATAGTGGGATGCAACCGGAACCGTCACCCAAATACTAAAATCATTTAATTTTAAATGTTTTATTATTGTTTTTGTTTTTAATTCTTTAGATTAAGGTTAAAATATTAAAATAATAAAAAAAATCCCTTATCAGATTCTTTACTGATTCTTCAATTCAGATTCTAGGCTGCTATCAGCTTATTGTCGTACGTTATATAAGTCCTGGACGCACATCCGCCGGCCCTGAAGTCTTCTTTTTTGAAGAAAAAAACCATCGAAAACTTCAAGTTGGTACCCACCAGTACATTGGTTTTAAAGCCGCCTATGACAGACTTTATAAAGACGGGCTTTATTGCACAATATCTTGTTTTGATATTTTTGCCAATCTCATCCGTCTGTGAAGAATGACGAAAAAATTGTCGTCTGGTTATTCAAGGTCGGTAAATAGTTCACAATTTTTTTTTTAAAAAAGGAGAGAAAATCGATACGTGCACTGTGAAGTCCTTAGTTTATTTATTACACAAATTTAAATTGCGTATCCAAGATTGGTATTTTGGCTTTAAGACTTTCGAGGCCTTTTTTAAATTTTTGACTTTGTTTTTATTTATTGCAATATTTTAGTTACTCGTCTGGTAAGATTACTCAGAACCGCCTTGGGAAAACGTTTAGAACGTGAAACAGAAGCTTGAATTAGATAAACTACATACCTACATATATGTCGTTTAAAAGGAAACGCTGTGTTCATATTTCAACTTTATTATTTGAAACTGATATAATGCTAATTTCCATTGCTTATAATGTTTCTAGGGTTTAGACTTGTTTAGACGATCTTTTATATTAAGTCATATTTTAGACTTCCAACCCTACATACTTAAAAACAGGTGTTCCACAAGGAAGTAGGAAAACACTTTTGACTTTTGCTCTTTTTGTTAAGAATTAATAAAGTTGAGCTCGTTTTAGTAGAATTGGAAATGGAGATATAAGTCGATGACATATGTCCATGCTCGGCAAATTTTCAATTATTAAACACTGACATAAGTAATATCTCAAATATCTGTACTTGGTGAACATTTTTTTTGAGCTTTAGTAAGTTAATTTAAGGCCTTTAATTTATTCGAAGAATCGCCATCAACCCGTGATATTTCATTTTCACTCGCGATTAAGGTGTTTTTTGTGTCATTCATTACCATTGTATATACATTTTTTATAGTACTCTTATGGTGGTCATTTTTCGTCTGGCCATCTTCCTGGTTGATTCGAAACTAACTCTAAATAATGGAGACGAGAACCTTAACCGATATTTTACCAGTATTTAATACACTTTTGTTGCCTGTACTTATTCTATATTCACACCAATTGGCAATTTCAGCACGCCTCGTTGCGACTTGATTCAGAACTAAAAAATGATGCTTCATGATAGTACTATATGCAGTGTATATACAATGTCATTACATTGTATATACATTCTCTATAGTACTCTCATGGCGGTCATTTTTCGTCTGGCCATCTTCCTGGTTGACTATCATTGATCATCATTTTTTAGTTCTGAATCAAGTCGCAATGAGGCGTGCTGAAATTGCCAATTGGTGTGAATATAGAATAAGTATAGACAACAAAAGTGTATTAAATACTGGTCAAATATCGTTAAAGGTTCTCGTCTTAAGTTCTGAATCAACCAGAAAAATGACCACCATGAGAGTACTATAGAAAATGTATATACAATGAGAAAAGTAAATCGAGAAAACGAAATAAAATTGCCATAACTTTATAACAAGTTTCTTGGACATATTCGGGTGATCTTACAATTTGTGATAGCCGATTTAATAAACATGAAACGCAAGTTTGTCATTTCTGACTGCAACAAAGTATTACAAACTACTGTTAAAATAAAGAGCCAAAATAAGGAAAACGAATATTGTCCACCATTTGCTAAAACATGAGATATAAAACGGCTTTAAAAAAATGTTTTTGCAGTATTCTACGCCAATATTTAAAAAAAATATTTAAAAAAATCCTTGAGCTGGAACGTCCACACGCACAGAATTATATGTCTCCAAAATGTAACTACTATCGAATTCTAATAAGCTTTTGGGGCATATAAAACAGTTTACTGCGCACTGGTATTTTAATGTCAAAAATAAGCAATGTATTTATAATTATTTGTTTAAAAAATGATTTCCAGGAACACAAACTTAAAATAAAACATAAAACTAAAAATGTTGGCTATTAATACTTTATTAGAAGAATTATCAAAACTAACTAACTAACTGAACTGTGCAAACGAGTCATCCCATTAAATGAACCACAAATCACAAGCTTTTGTGACTATTGCTTGTGAGGATGGCTGTGACTCATTTCGATAAAATTAAACTCTGATTTAACTTAACTTTCCATATGCAAGTCCTTCATCTTATATGCACCACAATCAAATTCACTTCCATTTTTTATAAACTCACAAATTGCAATTTACTAAAATCTGCAATCTTATCACTATTATTGGCAGCACTGTTTTCAATTTATGATTTAACTTTTTTAACTTTAGTTGGGTTTGCCATTTCATCATGAATCGAATGAGGCCTAAACAACGCATGTTGTTGATTGCTGTTGATCTCAATTTTCACAATAAGATTTTGCTCAGCGATGAAGATTATTTTTGGTTAAATGACTACGTCAATAAACAAAACTTCCGCATTTGGAGTGTAGATAATATACAAGACAGTGCGTCCCTTCATCAAAAAAAAAAAAAACTGACAGTTTGTTTTGCTCTATGGACTTCTTTAAAAACGATGAGTTATGCTAGGTTTCCACTTGCCATTTTTCAAATGATAAATGACCAAGTTTCCTGCCATTGAGAAAAATGACAAGTGTACATTGCAAAATGGGCAGTCATTGACCAACAGCGCCGGTCATTTATTGGCAGTGAATTTGAATGACAAGTGGAAAATGGTTGATTGACACACTCCATCATTCTTTGACATACACATTTTTTATGGCATCGTGTTGAATGTGTTGTCAATGAAATGACAAGAAAACATCACAAAAAACTAGCACAAAAAAAAGAAATTAAAATTGTGCTTTAGAATTTTTTGCGTTAAGTAGGCTTTAAATGCATCTTCATCTGCATCGACATCTGCACAAAGAGAGGACATACAATACATAAATCATACTTGTGCGACAGAGAGGGGGGACCAAAATGCAGATCATTTTCATGTATGAAGATTATAGGAAGTATGAATCTGAAGATTGCAGATTATAGTGAATATGTTCATGTTCATCTTTATTATAGCATTTCATCTGCAACATTGTTTTATTTGTTTTTACTTTGTTTGTTAGTATTTTTCAATCAATGTATTTAAAAACAATACTTAAAAAACACAAATTATGATTTTCGTTTATTAAGTTTTTATTTTGATCCGTGCATTTTATTTATATATTTGTTTTAAATTTAATTCGAAATATTTTTTTATTAATTTAAAATTTTAAAATAACTGCATTCATATTTTTCCATGTGCGCTGACAATTTGTCAGAATCTTATAGCGTGCTTTGGAAATGGTACAATAAACTAATTGTAAGTTCGAGGCCGTCACATGTATTTTTTTGAGTATACACAAATTATTTGGGCGAAAAATGAAATATGTATAACAGATTTTTTGCATCAGAAAAAACATTTATCTTCGTTTTCTAGTAAATGGCATAGAATATTTGTTTTCCTTATATAAAGGGTTTTCGAATAAGAACTTGACAATTTTTTTTTAAATAAAACGAAAACCATTTGAGATATTTTAAAAACTTTATTATCGGCTTGAGGTACAATCAAAACATTTATGAATGGAACTCGACTTAGTTTGCCACCGCGGCACGTTTTCAGCGGTCGATTCGTTGGACCCAATTTTCGATGAGTCGGCCACACATTTCGGCCGCTATTTCGCGTTCAATGTTAACTTTGAGCTCTTCCAACGTCGTTGGCTTGTTGGCATAAACCAATGACTTAACGTAGCCCCAAAGAAAATAGTCTAGAGGCGTTAAATCGTACGAAAAGGGCGGCCAATCGACTGGCCCATTTCTTGAGATAACATGCTCATCAAACTTACTTCTCAATAAATCGATTGTAAGGGATGCTCTAATCATGGCGCGATAACGCTGGCCATTGACAGTAACATGACAATCGTTACCGTCGATGGAACCCGCACCAAACAGCTATATTTTTGTTCATAAGGTGGTGATTCATGAAGCAATTGTGGATTTTCACCCGACCAATAACGCATTACTTATTGACGAACCCATTGAGCCAAAAATGAGCTTCGTCACTGAAGATGATTTTGCGATAAAATTCAACAATTCAACGCTCTTAAAGTTACGTTAATTTTTTTTATAATTTGCGGACATTGCTCGCTCGTGTACTTTACCATGATGAATATGTTGAGTTTACTGAATAAACAACAAACTAAATGACAATGACAGTTCGATAATTAGTGAAAGGGTGTGTTCACAAATTAAATTAAAAAGCAAAAGAATGGAATAGAATTGCAACATATGCATTTTTCTTTTACAGAATGTTGCCTCCATATTGCAGAGTAAACCTCAAGAATCTCTGTCGTCTGTCGAAGAACAAATTTTGTACCCAGCAGCGTTCAGGATTTTTTTAATTTCCCCTCACGTTCGGTCAGCTTCAATCCAGATTCCCAGGAAAAAAATTATTAATGCAACACAAGACACAACTTCGATGAAGCTACGATGCAAATATTTTTTAGTGACAAAATGACTGCGAGTGGAATTAGCATTCATTGAGTTGACAAAATGGTTTGTCAAAATTTCGTTATCAATGAAATGGCAAACATTTTTTTGACAGTAAATGACATCAGTGGAAATGAACTGACTGCTGTATCAGTAAATGGCAAGATTTTGAACAATCAAACAATGCCATTTCATTGACAAATGGAAACCCTGCATTAAGTACTATTCACATGAGAGTGACCAACGACCAATGAATAAACGAACATTCGTCCTCTTTGACTTTTCTTTTGCATGGATTTTTTTATTTGTAGCTTTGTATATAAACTGCTATAGTACTATCATGACGACCGGTGGACGGTGGCGTTCCAAGCGGCATGTGTGTTTTCTAACTCGGTAGGTTGTGAGAGATGAATAAAGAGCATGATTTCTGGTGTTATGCTTTGTGCTTAGTTTATTGCGCATGTGCAGGAAAAAAAAGAAGGCGAACATAAAATAATTGGAAAAAGGGTGTGGCTTAGCTTCGGCGAATAATAAAATAATTTTTGTTGGGATTTATACACCATCCAACAATTTCATTGTTTACAATTTTTGTATATGGGCGAGAACTGGTTCTTACATACGCACGTCATTGACCAGACTTTTGATTCGAATTCTTTAGGAATTTCAAGTTTTGTACGAGCACTGGTACTACTTACCTATGTATATAGGCAGTCTATATACAATGATTCTACCTTTAAATTTAAAATCCTTTCAAGTGTATACATAACATGTCTATGTTCTTATTTTGTTTAAATTATGTGTTTTCCATTACAAATATTCTTTTTTTTTTTGCTAATTTTTTTCATTACAAATATTCTGTTTTTTTTTTAATTTTGAAAAACAGAATTTTGTAAACAGAATTTTGAACGAATAGAATTTTGAAATACAGAATTTTGGTCATCCAGAATTTTGTACAGTCAGAATTATACAAAACAGAATTTTGGCAAGCAGAATTATGACCATACCGAACTTCGACCCCAACCCAAAAATTACACAGGCTATTATGGGACATGTCAACCCAAAATTCTGCAGGGTTGCAGAATCTGCACGGTGTCTCTATTTCATATCTAGTTTCCATGCAGCCACAACAACAAACGAAAAAAATTTAAATAAAAGGTATTTAACATTACTGATATGTACAACACTTGTGAATCAGCGTTACCACTGTGACACTTTTGCCACCACTTTTAAGAAAATACTTCATTATAGTTTTTATGGTTATATTATGTTTTTCGTTCACTTACATTAATACGATACTTAAAAAAATAATTTTTTTTCCAGATTTGTTGGAATTTTTATTCTCTAAATTCAATATTCACACTAATTTGATTTTATTTACATTTTTAAGTGAAATATTTTTCTTATGTGTCACATTTTTTTGCAACTTTTTAATAATGTGTTTAACTATCCTGTACATCCTTAAAGTTAAAGTTAAGCTCGTTGTACAGATGATTTTTATTCAATAAATATCAAATATCAAAATATCAAAATGTCCAGTGGTAATGCTGCATTTTGGGATTAATACAGCAATACATAAATGTCAGAAAGTATTCACATCTGTTTTAGGTGCCGCTCTGCGCGCAGTAATTTAAATGTATGGCAATTTATACTATGTTTTAACTTTATAGTTTTATACCTCTAAAAAAAATACCGTTTACAATAAAATGATCACAATTTTCAGTTTTCTTACTTCTCCGAATAAATGTAATTTTAGAGCAAATGGGTGACTTTGGAACGAAACACACTATACGATTTAAATATAGTTCTTCCTTCACCTATCAATCTATGGTTACGAGGGGTAAAATTCCATCGAAGGGTGTCTACGATGTCGATAGCCGATGGATTAAAAACCTCTAAAAGCAAATGGGTTTGTCTTTTTCTCTATAACTGCTTTCATTTCCGCTCAAAAATGTTGTATCCAATAAATAGTACCGAATCACTCAAAAAACAGCGCATGAAAAGTGTTACCGGATTTTGCTCCAAACCGATTTCATTTCCTTAAATTTACACTTGGTTTAACTCTCTTTGGAATATTTTTGGTTTGACACATCACTGATAGGAATTACCAAAAGAAAGATTATGTGGTCTAAATTGAGAAAAAGGCCCAAAAATGGCAGTTAATGAGGGGAAACCCAAGCACATACATTGTCCGCCATGGAAAGTGTTAACAAATTCAACTTAAAATGAACGGCGCGGTAACAAGGTAGGCCGAGGAATAGGTGGTACTTGCAATACTGCTACCACAAGAAGCTTGAACAAATGTTTCTTAAACTGGAAAAAAAAACAAAATCGAAGTTAGAAACCAGACACACCCAGTTAGCCGCGTAGCAAAACGCGCTCATTAAAAAACGAAGATTGATTTTAAGTCCATCTTCACTCGATCTGAACGCCTATAATATACCTTGATGAATATTAAAAACTTGCTCTTGCTTTTTCCGTGACACTAAAAACCCGAGTAAAGCCCGATAAGGGCTTTTTTTTAATGTAGATGTCAAAAAAATCTAAATCATATTTGAATGAACTGTACCTACATATATGTATATGAATATGATTTTTTTTATTTCAAACTGTAATTCAGGAAGCTAAACTTAACACAAGTACATGCACTTCAATTTTTCTTTTTTTTCTACGGACTATGGTGAAAGAAAACCAAAACGCGGTGATAACACTTCCGTTTCCTTAACTTCCGGTAAATTAATTTTATTTTTACTAAATCCGGCTTAATTAAAAACTCCCATTTTAGCGAATAACTTAACCGCGTTTCTGGCAAAGAAAACTACGTCCGTGTTTTCTATTTCCTGTTATTTTACAATCAACAAAGCAAACACCACTTCCGACGGAATAAGCCATTTTGTCTTTGTTCTTTTTCAGAGCTTAAAAGCGCAGTAAAAACTGTCACCACAATTATTTTTCGTTTTATTATCTAAATATATTAAAAGAAAGATAACAACTCTTAATCTAATAAAATCGGGTTAGCTATGATTACGAAGAACAAATAAGGACTTACCTGGGAGCAGGCTTCATATGTATCGGGCTTAACGCCGTGCTTTTTCATTCCCTTGCCCAAGCTGCCTCCGCCTCCGAGATTGCTGCTGCCACCACCACTACCAATACCGTTGAGATTACCACCGTTCGTATGTTTGCCAGAAAACTGCTGTCCCGGTTTATCTTCCATTGTGTGCGACAGGGTAGATCCGGGCTTTATGCGAATACCATAGTAGTGATATTTGGAATTTCCACGGGTACCCAACCGACGAGTTCGCAATCCGGAGAAGACCGAACGAATTAACTTGCCGAAGCTTGCAGCATTTACTGGTTCCGATTTGTTTTCGTTGCAATGGTGCATGTAGTGATTGTATAGGGTTGAACGGGGTAGACTTACCCCTTCTGCTGTTTCGTAGTTACGTGTAAGCCATTTTATCTGCAAGATGGGCAGCACAAACACAAACAAAAAAAAAAACACACACATAAGTATACATATCCTTCTGCATATAGAAGGGATGCAGTGTTTTTGAAAATATGATGGGAATGCATCCCTTTGACTTACCGTTGCCGAGGCAATCTTGTTGGCATTTGCTAAGTTATTCGAATCTCCAACGTTGAGTCCCCCACTGACAACCACACCCCCGCCAACACCGACAACACCACCGCCATTGACTGCATCGCCAACATTTCCGTTTCCAGAGGAAGCTACAATTGATGGCGTCGTCGATGTGGGTGTTTGTGCTTCCTGCAAATAAGTCACTTCCTGATGAAGAGAATATCAATTTTGATTCATTATAAAGTTATTGATAAAGGATATTATTATTACGGATAAACTCGGCGGAGATTCGCGGCTTTGTGATGAGGAATTGAGGAGAAGGTTCTCCTCGCCAGGAACTAAATAAGGCAACCCGGATGCATGCGATGGGGGAGTATTCGTGGTTGAGTAGTTGGCTGTAGTTGAATAGTAGGATTGGCTGGTTGTCTGATAATCGCCGACGGGACAAAAAGGATATGTCCTAAATGGAATTTAATTTGGGTTTTGTTAAAAAGAATTTAATTTAAATGATTTCTTACATTTGAGATTGACTGGAATTACTGTGGTACAACTCTGTGTCCACATATTGCACTTGATAGGAATTCTGACCACCTCCGACGGTGTCTTGGGTGGAGACTGAAAGAAAAAATATGCATATAGCAAAATTGGTAATACAGAAACATATATTTTTTCAGGAAGTTGTGGCCAGTGTTTTTATAAAAAAAATGGACGAAATTATCTGGAACTTTGAGCACGGGTGAAAGTGGTGTGGCTTTTAATGCCAGAGCTCTGTGGTACCAATTTATTGTTGTTTTCCAAAGAAAACGCATGAGGATGAATTTAATGGACCGAGCCCCACTTGGTTAATGACCATGACCATATGTGCCAATTTTAAGTCAATGCACCTTAATATCGCAATAAATTGGAAACATTCTGTAGATAGAAACGCTCAAGTTGTTTCACTGTTTCATAATTCAAATTGTCAAATCTTAAGGGCGCGTTCTAATTTTGTCCTTTTTAGAAGAAAAAATGATTCACCAGAGTTAGTCCGCCAGATAATGATTTGGGAGAATGGACTCATCCCCGTATACTGTCTCCAAAGGATATTCAATCACAAAGAAATCATTTTCCAACATATTGTGGTATTTTGGCCTGGGGTTCGACAAATTAAACTCAATCGAAATTCCAAAATAATAAAACAAATCTCTTTATTTTATGAAACACAACGTCTTTCAGTTTAAATAACACCAAATTTAACTTATTTCACTTATTCACAATTCAAATACGTTTTTATAATTCAACACTTTTTATTCAATCTCAATTCAATCACTTTTTACTAACGTTTCCAGTTGTTAACAATTCCACTTTCGAAAATAAACTCAACTTTCAATGCAATCTACTCTTGTATTTATACAAGTTTACAAGCTTCTGGAAGCTTCTGTCTGGTTCTGGCACAATCTAAGCTTTCGGTACTAATTCGAGTCTCGAATTAGTACTTCAAGTTCGATTTAGTACTCAGTTAAAACATATTGCAAATGTGTAGCATACTTCTAGGGGCATGGTTGTTGTACACAATATATGGTGGTTGTTGTACACAATGAATCCAACAGATGTCGTTAGTTTACAAAATGTATCCTCCAAATATCTAAACTTGTTGCCACATCACATTGTCCCCCTCTTAGTTTTGTTCGTCCCGAACAAGCACATCATCATTGTTTCCATGGTAACGATGCAGTCGATCCAAATGGACAATTTTCATTTTTGCTCTTGCTCCTCGTTGGATTCGGAAAACGACGTCATTAATGCGCGTAACTACTTGGTAGGGACCTTCCCAGTCCTGCTGAAGCTTGGGCGATTCTCCTTTTCTGCGATGTGGGTTGTAAAGCCATACCAGATCTCCCTCATTGAATTCAGGTGCTGTTGCTCGCGCATCGTATCTGGTCCTCAGGCGGTCTCTCGCAATGTTTATATTGCTTTGGGTTCTTTGGTGTGTATCGTTGATCCTTTTAATCGGGGCGCTCACTTTGTTCTGGTGCATCTTAGCGCTTGCCTTGACTTTGGGTCCTCTACCAGCTTTGCACGTGGTGCACTTTCGACACCATCTCTCGACATCTTTTCTTACAGTTAACCAATAAAAACGTACCCGTACCTTTTCCCGTGTCTTGTTGATTCCTAAGTGCCCGCCGGATTCTTCATCGTGCAATTTCCCTTAAAATCTCCTGCACTTTCGACCGTGGCACCACAAGCTGCATCTTAAAGGATCTTCCATTCGGCATTTCCCATTTTCTCCACAAAACACCATCTTTTACATGGAGAGAGTCCCACTGCGCCCAGTATGCCTTTAAGGTAGGACTTCTGTCGGAGATGTCTCTTGCATTCGGCTTATCCATAGATTCCTTCCATACAAGAATGGGCTCGATGTCAGGATCTTCCTTTTGTGCATTACGAAGTTCTTCCGCAGTCCAACCCTTTACAGGTTCAGCCCTTACTCTCTGAACAGAAATACTTTCGTCCTTCTTACCGTTCAAACACCTAGGATGCGCTCTTTCTGAAGATGGCCGGAGAATTTCATCACTGCATATGATCGTCCGAAGATTTACAGCATTCTCGTTTCCGTACACCATTGGAATCTCGACGATTGAATACCTTAACACCTGCCTTCGAAAGTCTAGTACTACTTCATGTGCCTTCATAAAATCCACACCTAGTATGCAGTCGTCGCATATGTCAGCTACCAAGAATGCATGTGCGAAGGTCAGCCCTGCCAGTTCTATCTTCAGAAGTACCTCTCCGTATACTTTTGCTACTTCTCCCGCAGCTGCCTTCAGACTGTTCCAGCTGGTGTTGTGTAGCCAGGACGTCTGGACAAGGCCTCTTCTAATTATGGAGGCCGTGGCACCCGTATCGATAGTGGCCACACATTTTCTGTTGGCGATGACGGTCTCCACCGTCAAACTCTGGTTGCATCGTTTCGTTTGCGCAACTTGGATAATGGTCCTGGGGGCGTTCATTTCATCAACCGACTTCTGCTCTGCAAAGTTGGTTCTTACGCGCTTTCCACACTGATGTATCCCCAAATCATGCCCGGTAGGGTAAGCGATATCCCTGTCAGTAGGCCTTTTTCTCGCGCTATGTGGGAAGCTTACCTGTGGAGATCTGCATTGTCGCTGTAGGTGTCCTAGCTTGTTGCAATTCCAGCATCTCATTTGACCTCGAGCAGTGTTCAGGTTTTGTCTTTCAATGTCGACACGTTGACATGAGCACTCTAGCGTAGCCATTTCCCTGACGCGATGGCTACCTTGCGAAGCTTGGTCTGCTGCTTCCATTGTCAGGGCAAATGCTAAAGCCTCAGCGAGCGTTTTCTTACCTGCCATTCTCACAGCCATTTGTAGTTTTCCATCTGCAATGGCATTAGTGAACGCATCGGTTGCCAGTTCGTTTATGATTTCCCTGCTGGTATTGGGATAAGACAAATTGGCCAAACGCTCGATGTCAGCTTGCAATTGTTGTAGCGTTTCACCTCTTGTCTGGACCCTTCGGCGCAACTGGACTCGGTAAACTTGCTGCATGTGGTCGTCGCCAAACCTCATATCGATTGCCTTGACCATGGCATCATAATCATGATGTTTGTCTTCAGGAATGGTCTGCAGCAATTCGGCAGCTGTTCCTCTGAGCGCAAGCGTAAGAGCAATTGATTTGTCTTCGTTGTCCCAGTTGTTCGTCAAGGCTTCAAACTGCCTCTTATAAATTGGCCATGATGTTTGACCATCGAAGACAGGGGGCTGCATTTCCTTTCTTCGTGAACCGTCGCTCGAATATTGCCGGACCTTCTACTTTTTCAAAGAATCAACCTCCTTAGCCAGGTGTTCGTACTGTTGTTCTACACTTTCTACTTGCTTTCCGAACTTTTCTTCTAAGCTTTCTATTTTGGCTTCAAATTTCTGATCTACTATTTGAAGTCTTTCGCTTAGTTGATTCTGGAGTTTCTAATGAATTCTTTTGTTCGTCGAATTTACTTTCGAGAACGTTCCTTTGTTCGCTTAGTTGTTGCTGGAGAATTTCCAACGAATTCTTCTGCTCATTCTTTTGTTCTTCGAGAAAGTTCTTTTGTTCTTTCGAGGAACTTTCCAAAGCATCGAATTTCGACAGAAGCAACTTCATGAAAGCAGGCATTTCATCGGCTGTACTTACTGTGCATTCTCTCCCTTGTTCTTCAACATCGAACAACATGGTATCGGGGTCTCCACCATCCTGAGTGATAGCATTCTGAAGTCGGAGCAATAGTTCCTTTTTCAGCCCCGAAGTCTGAAGATTTCGTTTTCCTAATTCTTCTTTCAACTCAGCTGTTGTCAATTGTTCTAATTTGCGACCCATTTTATGTAACTGAAACACTATTTTCGCAACACAGTCAGTTTTATTTTAATGTCTCTTCTAGAAAGATCTTTTTCCAACACTATTTTTAACAAAAATACTCGCTATTCACAGTTTTATAGCACAATCAGTTCAATAGTTTCTGGAAAATTCCACTTTCACAATTAAATGAGTCACCGAAACTGTTTTAGAAAATGTCACTATGGAATTTTCTATCACTTTACTGAGTTTTATCCCACTTCTGACACCAATGTGGCCTGGGGTTCGACAAATTAAACTCAATCGAAATTCCAAAATAATAAAACAAATCTCTTTATTTTATGAAACACAACGTCTTTCAGTTTAAATAACACCAAATTTAACTTATTTCACTTATTCACAATTCAAATACGTTTTTATAATTCAACACTTTTTATTCAATCTCAATTCAATCACTTTTTACTAACGTTTCCAGTTGTTAACAATTCCACTTTCGAAAATAAACTCAACTTTTAATGCAATCTACTCTTGTATTTATACAAGTTTACAAGCTTCTGGAAGCTTCTGTCTGGTTCTGGCACAATCTAAGCTTTCGGTACTAATTCGAGTCTCGAATTAGTACTTCAAGTTCGATTTAGTACTCAGTTAAAACATATTGCAAATGTGTAGCATACTTCTAGGGGCATGGTTGTTGTACACAATATATGGTGGTTGTTGTACACAATGAATCCAACAGATGTCGTTAGTTTACAAAATGTATCCTCCAAATATCTAAACTTGTTGCCACATCACAATATATTCTTGCGGTCAAAAGTTCAAGACATTGTTCTTTCAAACTCAAATGTACAGCCCAGAAATGTAAAGCAGCTTAATAGAATACAAAATCATGCGCTAAGATTGAAAGGAAATAGAACTGCCGCTGAAACCATTGCCACTCTCGAACAACGACGCAATGTTTCATTTCTTTCCTTATTTTATCGTTTCTTTTATAAAAAATGTTCACTTGAAGTAGCCAGTTGCATTCCTCCCCTTAAAATTTTCTCCCGTAATACTCGCCTCGGAAGGAATGCCCATCAGTTCACCCTTGAGCCTAATTTCGGACGTACCGTCAAATATAGGGTTTCTTTTTTTTAGCCGAACAACACGAATTTGAAATAGTTTACCCGGCGAGATTTTCCCTTGCCATTTTGATCTGCAAACATTCAAAACCAATGTTAATCGACACCTCATATCTCTCCCCTCCCTATCTTCATAATGCCCGCGCAGTGTGTTCTACATTAAAAGGGAAGCAAATAGTCCCTTGTGTGCGCGTTAATTATATAGTTATAAAAAAAGGGAAGGCCTTCTACTATTTGAAGTGCAAAATTGGAAACGGCAGGCTAGAGATCAGTCCGGCTGGAGGGGCATATTAACCAGGACTAGGAGCAGCGCATGCTGTGTCGAATTAATACTGCCGAATTTTGGGTATTGCAATAACTTTGAGGTTTGAGCCACCCCTTTGTACGTTCTACTATCACGAACGTTCAGTCGTATATCCAAGTTAATGCTTCTGAATTATTTCTTAAAATTTTTGGAAACAAATGGGTACAAATTAAATATTTTTCGATTAATTTCGTCGATACGCTTTGATCCCTTTGTCAATATCTTTTCATCGAGAAAATGTTAAGGAAAAATAAATTTTGCATGAAGGTGAGAGAGTAAAAGCAAGTAAGTAGGTACCTACGTTTTCGATATTATAAGGCCACCCATTTTGAAGAAACCGCACAAAATCCCAAAAAATCTCTGATTAAAATAAATTGCACGACTGGATCGCACGTACTTGCCCATATGTGGGGTCACATTGTAGAATAAAATTAAAGAAAATTAAAGTTAACATCCAAGCATTTATTCGATTTTTGTGACTTTTGATTGTTCGAATAAAGTACGTTAAATTGTATTGGGTGAAATAATTTAAACGCCATTTTATTTCTTTAAGAAATGTATAATATAATTCAAGAATACAAACTTAAGCACAAAAAAAACGTACATTTAAAAATAAAATAAAAAAAAAAATTCACTTACCCGTTTTCAAAATATTGATTTTTCAAAAAAAATAAATTAAAGAATTACTAAAAATACAAAAAAAAAATGTTTTCGAAAAAAAATTAATGCGAATTTACTAAGGCTACCTACATCTTCTTGAATATCAATTTTGATAGTAATCGGATCACCAGTTTTCGAGAAAATCGAAGAAAAAAAACCGGTCCTATGGGTACCGTTTTACGCCCACCATATTAATTTTTTTTTCACC
Source organism: Platycheirus rosarum (assembly GCA_963971375.1). Lineage (NCBI taxonomy): Eukaryota > Metazoa > Arthropoda > Insecta > Diptera > Syrphidae > Platycheirus > Platycheirus rosarum. Next base: position 120,681,411 of record OZ020509.1, on the reverse strand, counting down.
AAAATATTATGCAAACCTACAGTAGTACACTTATTTTTTTTATTAAAATTCTTGCAGCCGTTTTCGAGAAAAATAAGCTTTTACATAACGGTTATATGACAGATACCGTTATTTTTTTAACTAAAAAAATTGAAAAAACTCCTCTGTAGAATGGTAAAATAACCTTAAGTTCAAAATTTGAAAACGATTGGCCCAACCGGTTAGGCTGCAGTCCAAAATACATCCGTACAGACAGACAGACAGACAGACAGACGGACAGTAACTCAAATATGTTTCTCTATCATCGTAATGTCATGTTTGATTGTTATCTCAACATTTTTAATCTGTACGAATGCATAACTTGCATTATAGTACCTATAATCGCAAGTAAAAAATCCAACAAAGCCAGTATTGATATTCTTTGTTGGACGAAGTAATTCTGACCAAATATTAAGACTGCCACCACAAAGCAACGTTCCTGGAACATCGAAGACAGCTGCAATGGTGATATTTGCATTCCATTTGTTTTTTATTTCAATTGGGTTAGAATTCACTAAGTTCATGTTAGTGACTTATATTTTTGTTTCTTTTTTAATTACATATGTTGTTTCAGTTAATTGACAATTCGATTGTTAATGTTTTGTTAAGTTTGTATTGTCGTTCAATAAATAAAAATAATTAATTTTATTAAAAAAACAAGCTTATCTTATTTTATTTAGCAGTAAAAACATTTACAATAACTACTGTTCAAAAGTGCCTCTGCTAAGTTCAAAGCTACCCCGCATTGGTTGAGGTTTTAGCCCAGTCTACTATAAATCGTTCGGTGCAGTGACCCTGCTGCTTGTTCCATGTACAATTCCCTTGCGGGTTCGTCCAGACGGGCGATCAAACTATATAGAATTGGCTTCCATGAAACCGGATCGCTGTTATTCAACTCAAAGTTCACCTGCTCGGCTAATTCTATCCCACCCTTTAACTATCCGGTTTGGGCTGGAATGGCTTGAAGAGCTACTTTCTTTGGAAGACGATCATCTGGCATATTTAAAACTTTAAGGATGTAATCGACTTGAAGTATAAACGTTTTGATAAACAAAGGTGATAAGCCGGTTCCAACGTAATCATGTAGCTTGGAGTGTTAGGAGGAAGGCGAAAAATCCGTTTAATATAAAACCTGAGGAGTTTTTACCAATTGTTCATATTTCTTTCCTCCCCACACTTGCGCTGCATAAAAGAGGACCGATTCCGAAACTGCTTCAAGAACTCGAAATTTGCTGCTGTGTGCAATATCTTCATTGTCTCCATGGTACGTTTATAACGGTTTTTGCTTTCGAGAGCTTTTTGATGAGGTGCCTTGCCTTTCCATATTGAGGGTCTTAGTGTAGACCCCGAGGTGTTTGTACTCTTGAACAACTTCTAATGTTTCATTATTGAAATGCCAGTGCTGATTTGCCCCAGAACTGCCTTCACCCTTTTCAAAAACCATCACTTTGGATTTATTTAAATTTACCACCAAATTCCATATCGTACAATAATCAGAGAGTCTATTTATCATCAACTGAAGAGACTGTGGTGTGAACGCGAGCAACACAATATCATCCGGAAAAAGGAGTATTTTTATGGTAGCGCCTGCATATTCAATACCTCCAGGCAGTGCCTTAATTATATCTTCGATGAGGAGTGCGAATAAACTTGGGCTGAGTGCACAACCCTGCTTAACTCTTGAAGTCGTTTGATACCAGTCGGATACGCTTTTCCATGCATTTCATATAGCTTTGGTGTCCATGTATACATTTTGCAAATAATCGTCCGAATTTGAGCAACATTTCTTTTTGGAATAGATTGAAAAATAATGCATTTCGGTCGACGGTGTCAGCAGACTTGAAATCCACAAAGTATCCAGATCTGAAACGAGCTTGCAACTCACTAAGAAGATGAGTTCAGAAACGAGATTCCTCTATAGTTTAACGAATCCGTGCTTTCATTTTTGTGAATTGGAAATATCAGGGCTTCTTTAAACTGGTTAGGAATGGTTCCCTGTTCTAAAATTAGGACGAATATATCTTTTAGATTCACCAAAAGTTGTTGTGTTCCATATCTATATAATTCCGCTGGTATTCTATCAGAACCTGCGGCCTTTCCATTCTTTTGACCTCTTATCGAAACCCAAGGTGGTTTGTTACTTCATAATTTATTGAATATTCTTTCCGACTGTCGAGCAAAAACTTTCTTTATCAATAAAATTATTATATAAATATTGTTCGGATCATTTTCTTAACATCAAATAATATCGTATCTTATTTGGTGGCTTAACTAAAAACAGAGAAACAAAAACAATTGCTTTTTTCACACATATTTCGGCCGCTATTTCGCGTTAAATGTTGGCTCTGAACTCTTCCAATGTTGTCATCTTGTTGGCACAAAAAAATGACTTAACGTAGCCCCAAAGAAAATAGTCTAGAGGCGTTGAATCGCACGAACGAGGCGGCCAATCGACTGGCTTATTTCTTGAGATAACACGCTCATCAAACGCACTCTTCAATAAATCGATTGTAAGGTGTGCTGTGTAGCTTGTGTCACCATCCTGTTGAAACCACAAGTCGTTCAAGTCCATATCTTCCAATTCGGGTCAAAAATAATCGGTAATCATGGCGCGATAACACTGGCCATTCACAGTAAAAATAGGGCCCAATAACGCCGCCGGCATATGCAAACCGCATCAAACAGTTATTTTTTATGGATGAAGTGGTGATTCATGAAGCAAATGTGGATTTTCACCCCACCAATAACGCACATTTTGCTTATTGACGAACCCATGGAGCCAAAAATGAGCTTCGTCACTGAAGATGATTTTGCGATGAAATTCAACAATTCAACGCTCTTAAAGTTGTAGAAGTTGCTCGCTCGTGATGAAAATGTTGAGTTTACTAAATAAATTGATTAGTTTATTCGATTAGTTGAATTCGATGATTAGTGAAAGGGTGCGTTCACAAATTTAATTCAAAGTTGTTTTGCAAAATGTCTATATACCTGATATTTTCTGTCCATTGTTGAAATGCGAATACGGAAGGACTTTACTATAAATATGGTCATGTGTGAACAAATCGCGAGCGAAACCAAAAAATGGAAAGAAATTCTTTCACGTATAAATTTTTTTTTTGGTGAGAGAGGGTTCGCTTTACGAGGAGAAAGCATGGTGAGCGCAATAATGGGAATTTCTTAGGAATTCTAGAATTGATAAGCCACTATGATCCCGTACTTCGTCAACATTTGGAGAAAGTTCGCATTTCACAATAATCCCATCACAGAATGCACCTGTCATCGGATATTCAAAATGATTTTATAGAGCTTTTTTCTCGTAACGTTATTTCGCGTATTCATAAAGAACGAGAAGCTGCCAAATATTACACGATCATCGCAGATGCTACTCCTAATTGAAGTCATGTTGAACAAGCCACTTTAATTTTACGCTATACTGTCTGACATTGAAGAACTCTTTTTAGCGTTCGTCGACTCCAACGAAAAAACCGGCGAGGCTATTGTTAATTTAATACGACAAACGCTGCAACATTACGAGATCCCTTTGGCAGAATACCGTGGCCATGGATATGATAACGGAGCTAACATGAAATGAGCATACAAAGAAGTACAAGCACACATCCTACGTGATAATGCAAACGCCATATACTCGCCTCCTGCAGCTCACAGCTTGAATTTAATAGGATAGTCTAGTCATTGCGTCGGAAATAAGGCATATAAATGCAAGTGAATGGAAAAATCAGATTTTTGGATACGTTGAGAAGGTGGCTCAAAAAAGCTTAACTTGAAATTTTCGACAAAGATTTCCTATGAGCCGCCATCTTGGAAAAAAGCTAAATTTGTTTTTTTCCTAATAATTTGGCTCTACGTTGAGATACGAAAATTGTGCTGTTATACTTTTTTGTTGCTTTTTTTATGCTCTACAATAAAGTCGTTACATTTTTCACCTAATGTTGATCGTTGTTGAGATATCGAGCACCATAGTGAAAAATTGAGAGATTGAGATTTGTTTTTTTCAGTTTTCTTTTTTCTGCTGATATATATCAAAAAAGTGTTCCAAATAAAATTTGTAGAGCGTTTTAATACCTACAATATTTTTTTTGAATTTTTCATGTTGGACCAAAATTACATCTCGTAGCACTCCAAAAAGTCAACAAGTAAGCCAATAATTCTTTACCTCGCTATGTTAGGGGATAATTATAAAATATCTTTTTATATTACTCGTCCCGACACTTTCGCACTACCTGTGCGTTGCGCTTTAACAACGACGCTATCAAACCGTTTGCACGAAATCTCTCTGGATTGAGGAAATGCGTTACAGGATATGCAAAAACTGAATTTGACCTCGGAAACTCGCAGGGATCTCAGCGGATACATCAAATACATGTGCAAATTTGAATGAGTTTTGATGGCATCTATTTAGTTCAAAATTCTTGACGCCATCAATGATACCAATCTTGTACTGCAGGCCAGAGGCGTTACTATTGACATTGAATTATAAAACCTCGCCAGCCTCCTCGAAGATTTGCAGCTTTTGCGAAATCAGTGGAATCTCATATTGCAAGAATGTACTTCGACAACATTATCTGCTATTCGGAAAAAAAACACTTGAATGCTATACCCGAAATCGAAGACAAAGACAATTCTGGGGAAGAAATCGAATTTAAGAGAGATATGACACCGCACTACGACACATCAAGTTAAAAAGAGACAACAGCTAATTAGAATAAATAACACCAATAACAACAACTAATCCATACAAATTAAATAGAGCTAAATAATACAGTGCAAAATATCGACTACGCCTGATGATGGAATATACTTCCGAAACGCGTTGCACTTAAATTATTAAAAAACTTTGTTAAATTTGTTTTTTTAATTTTTAATTAAATAATAAAAAATTAAAAATTATTTGTTTTTTTATAATTAAAAATAAATATTGATTCAATAACTACACAGTTGGAGACGAACAACATACATAATGATATTAAGAGAGAGACTTCTTACGTGATAATTGATTCATATCAGGAATCAATGTAAGATTTTCCGTGCTAAAAAAATGTTATGGATTTTTTTTTCATTTTTGTGGAGGTTTCCAAAGATAAAAGAAGTTAATATCGTGATTTCCACATCCAGTATTGTGGATAAGTATTGTCAAATTATTCACCTAAAAAACATTTATACAGCAATTTTCTTGCCTGGTCTAGGTCTTCCTCCTTTTGAATTATTAAATGAAATCACTTCGAAGAAATTGGACACACTTTTTCCAAACTTTTGTATAGCTTGGCGCATTTTCTGTACATTACCTATATCAGAAGCCAGTGCTCAGAGATCTTTTAGCGTACTTGCAAGGATCAAAAATTATCATCGTTCCTGTTTAGCCCAAACAAGAGTATCAAGATTAGCAACACTTTGCCTGGAATCGGACTAGGGTAGAAAAATAGATTTGGATGCCGTGATCAACGTTCTTGCCACTGCCATAGCAAGAAAAGCTTGCATTGCAGATGCACATCAATAACCAAAGAAAACACAAATAATGATTAATTTAAGTTAAGTTTAAATTAGTCAAGATTATATTTAAGCTAGTTTTTAAGATTTTAGTTGTCAAGCATAAGGTATACCTAAGTTAATTAATAAAACAAAATTAACAAAAAAAAAAAAACAATGAAAGCAGAATTTTTTATTTAATGATTTAATATGAATGCATATTTCATGAATAAAAATTGATTTGATTTTAACCAAGTTTTCTATGAATTATAAGATCTATTATAATTTATGATTTTGTAATTTTTTTTTTAAGAATTACCCCCGGGCCCGGAAATTTTATCGCCAGCCCTGCGTCTGTTTGTCTATCTGTCTGTAGCCTAAACGGTTGAGCCAATCGTCTTCAAATTTAGAACTTAAATTTGTTTTGAAATTTTACAGAGGAGTTTTTCAAATTAATATGGTGGGCTAAAAACGGTACCACCCATATGACCGTTTTTTTTCTTCGACTTTCTCAAAAACTGGTGATCCGATTACTATCAAAATTGATATTTAAGAAGATGTAGGTAGCCTTACTAATTTCGCATTAGTTTTTTTCGAAAACTTTTTTTTTGTATGATTAATAATTTTTTTAATTTTTTTTTTGAAAAATCAATGTTTTGAAAACGGGCAGGTGATTTTTTTTTAAATTTTGATTTTAAATGTATGCTATTTTTGTGCTAAGGTTTGTATTCTTTAATTATTTTTTTTTTAATTTTTTAAAAAAAGTTTTAAAAATAAGTTTTTAAAACCGTTCCTTCGATTTTGAAAAAAAATCACACTTTTTAATATTTTTTAAAGAAATAAAATGGCGTTTAAATAATTTCAATCAATACAATTTATCTTACTTTATTCGAACAATCATCAATTCGAAAGTCACAAAAATCAAATAAATGCTTTGTTGTTAACTTTAATTTTCTTAAGTTTTATTCTACAATGTGAACGCACATATGAGCAAGTACGTGCGATCCAGTCGTGCAATTTATTGGTTTTTCGTGTTATAAATGGAGAACAGAGCTCTGCTGAATCATTTTTATATCACGCAAACTAATGCATTCGTGCAGATATTTTTTTTTTATAATTGGCCCGCGCAAAAAGGATTTTGGCTACCCTTATAATGTTAAACACAGCGGGGCGTTAGGAAAATAGGGAGGGAGTATAAAAGGAGATATCGATGCACATATGTTTTAAAGTTCGACAAGTCATAATGGGAGGGAAAAACAGAGTCTGGCAAGGCATTCCACATTCGCGTGGTAGGGCTAAAGAGAGATTGAACAAAAAAAATTGAGACAACAATCAAACATGCCACTACGATGATGAAGAAACATATTGAGTTAGTGCAAAAAAGTCCGTCTATCTGTCTTTACGGATATATTTTGAAATACAGGCAGCCTATCTTGATCGTCTTTAATTTTTTTTTTTGTGTAGAATTTGTTGTATTTTAAATATTTTGTTTTATTTTAAAAACAGGCCATCGGTTGTGGCTCGCGCAGTGTGTGCCGTAGCTCCGTCCTGTTGGAACCACATGTCTTCCAGTTCTAATTCGTCTAATTGCGGCAGGAAAAAACTCGGTTAACATGGCCTTATAGCGCGCACCGTCCACTCCTGTCGTTTGACTAGCGGCGTTCTCGAAAAAATGGCCCGACTCCTCCAGCGTGAACAGCGCACCATGCAGTAACTTTGAGCGGGTGTAATGGCTCCGCGTGTATTACTCGTGGATTTTCGGTGCCCCAGAAGCGATAGTTTTTCTTGTTCACGTACCCGCTGATGTGGAAATGAGCCTCATCGCTCATTATGATTTTATTCTCGGCACAACGGGCGCTCCGGGGCCGGCCACTCTTGGCAACGTCTCGTGTGGTCCAATACTCTTCAAGGTTGGTGATCGGACGGCCGTAGAATCGGCGACGGAATTCGCGCTGTGCCAACACTACAGACGAATTGTTACGCAAAAAAATAGACACGATTATTCCGCGTTTTTGGGGAGTGTATCGCTCCATGGCTTGTTCACTTGTATTCTACATCTGTCTAGTCAAAACAGATTTGACATTGGCGGCCATTTGCAAAAAATAAGAGCATCTTCCAATAGGGTGATCTCTTTTGGCCACCTTGTATAAATACTGGTGTGCCCCAGGGCTGTCAACGACCAATTCCGTTGGAACGTCCATATATTTCAGATCGCTAAAAATGTTGCTAAGTGCTTAGGTTTTCTGTATCGGTGTAAGAATAATTTGTCCCCATCTGATCTGGCTACAATTTATAAAGCGTTTATACGCCCTAAACCCGAGTATAACTCCCATCTCTGAGCAGGTGCTTCGTAAACATCGCTTCACCTGCTTGATAGAATACAAAATCGAGTTTTAAGACTAATAGGAAATAGAACTGCCGCTAAAACAATTATCCCTCTCGAACACCTATGCAATGTCTCTTGTTTTTCCTTATTTAATCGTTCCTTTAATATAAAAATGTTCACTCGAAGTAGCCAGTTGCATTACCCCCCTTAAAAGTTTCTCCCGTAATACTCGTCTCGCAAGGAATGCTCATCAGTTCACCCTTGAGCCCAATTTCGGATGTACCGTGAAATATGGGGATTCTTTTTTTTAGCCGAACAACACCAATTTGGAACAGTTTACCCGGCGAGATTTTCCCTTGCCCTTTTGATCTGCAAGCATTCAAAACCAATGTTAATCGACACCTCCTATCTTTCCCCTCCCTATCTTCCTAATGCCCACGCAGTGTGGTCTTCATTAAAAGGGAAACAAAATAGTCCCTTGTGCGCGCGTTAATTATATAAAAAAGAAATATGCATTTTCACTTAACCACACATTCATTTAGTTTAAATCGCTCTGGTTGCTGAATTCCGTGACAATTATAAAGTACTTAATCGAACCAATCCAAGCTAACATTTATGACAAACGCCAAATTAAAAATCTATGTTGAATTCAAGTTTCTAGGGTCACTGTTTATTCCGACATTTTTTCAAAAAAAAAATCAGAAAGAACTCAAAGTATTGGCGTTTTTTTGAGAAATCATGTTTAGATTAATATCAGAATCCAAGATCCGTCGACAGAGAAAAGTACTTTTGATTTTTTGTTCGTTCAATTAACAAAAAATACAAATATTTCGGAAATAAGCATAAGGCATTGATAGATATGAATGAGCTGCAAATTGAGGATAACAAGTTGTGCGAAATTGTGCGTTCTTTTTATGAAAATTATATTTAACCTAGTTATATCTATATGGATCACAATGTGAATAACCAAGTTATTACTTACACCTTTTAATTTAAAAATAAAAAAATATAATAAAAAAAAAAATTAAATTTAAAATTTTGATTTTGAAAATTTAAAAGAATATAAATATATGTGTCCGCGATGATTGTTTTTTTTAATATTTAGGAGTAGCTCCTCAAAACGACAAGTTTTATTTTAATCAACTGAAAAACTGAACAAGTGTTATTTTTTTCTTAATTTAATAAGTTTAATTTAATTAAATTTAATAAAGATAGATTTAATCGTTAAACTAATTAAACATTTTTTTATTTTTTAAGAAATTTTGTTTCGCCAAAATGAATTATTGAAAATAAGGTTCTCAGGATATTTCTAATTTCTTCTTAAAGACAATGAATACGGTTATTTTTCTCAATAGTAAAATCTGAAAACAGAATGAATATTTACCACCGCAATAAGATATATTGTTGTGACGTCTGTACATATCGCCGGCTCCGTGTTTTCTTTGTTCCTTAGAAAACTGATAAATTCTCGAAATAAAGTCCGGTTGATGCATTCGTAGAAATATTAAATTTTTCCGATATTCAGCACTGAACTCTTTTCCTTTCTCTCAGAGAAAACCTGTGTCTCCAGCGTCTTCTTTAAACTTTATTTTTTGTACAAATGTATGCTAACTTTGAATTGGTAAGAAAACTTCGATCAATCGATTTGAAAAAATTAATCAAATTCAAAGGAAATTCAAATTATATCCCGAAACATTCATGTATCCGTATAGAAAATTGTAACGCGAGATCCAAGTTCGTCAAAGGTCGTAACTATGGGCGATGAACTAGTTTCAGAGGCCGTTTACTCGACATCACTAGATACAACATTAGATATACAGGTTTATAGAATGCAAAGTTTAAAGTGCACCAATTACAAGAAGAACAAGAACACCAACAACAACCAACAAGAATCCATTTCATTGAAAAAAAAAAGTAAAACAAAATTGAAAATTGATCCTATTCAAATGGTTTACATTTCCATCACCATCACCACTAGTTACGGCCGGGCCGCATCGGAAACCGAAAACAACGACATACAAGATGTATGAAAATATCGGTCCACAAACTGCAGCAGCAGTTGAAAGTGAAAGGATTTTTGAAGCAGCAGCAACTATACGATATGAGGTGCTTTTGTGCCTAGCAACCGGACAACACGGTGACGGTAAAATTACAACTGAATTCAAAATCGAATGTTATCCTAGCAATATGCCTTCATCGGCGTTGTCGTCATTGCCATCGCCACCATCGACATCACCCCCAACTATCAAGTCGACGACGACAACGACAACGACGACCAAGATACTTACCCGTACATCGACAAAAGCCCATAACTAGTCGTAGTACCAGCATAGCAGCTACGCCAATTTTATCCATTTCATACGCACAATTCCAAATCCTCGACGAGATATACAATGAAAAAAGCCCCTGGATTTCCTGCTCCGCATCCGCACACAGGTGAAACACTCTACCCTAGCGAGCGATACCTACCCGAACTTCCGTTCGGCATATATGGATGTTATCCACCCAATCCGGGATGAGTTTTGCATTTTTTTTTTTAGTTTCTACTCATTTTCATAAAATTTTTGCGAGGGATGTTCGGCGAAAAGGACCAACAACAGGTGAAAGTGAATCCAACCAGGATCAAGCATCAACGGATGGGTGGTTGTGTTTTGTGTTCAACCGCAGGGCAGATTGACGTACTGAGTCAGGGGTGAGTTTTGGCCAATCGAAGTGGGCTCTTGTCAGCCATAGAACCTCCCTTTTTCATGGCTGCGTACAAGATTTCATCCCTTATTTATGTCCCATCTCACGTCTGGATTTTATTCTCGTAGCTGATTCTCGCGCATCCGCCTTTCTTCTGCCATCCATCCATAGCGATTCATCGTCGACATCACACTCTAGTACATTTGTAAATTCTAGGATTTATTTCATCCAAAAGTGAAAAGGATCTGTTCTATTGTTGAGGAGTCGGGAAGGAGTGATATAGTGTTTTCCGTTTTAGATGTTGAGTTTTTTTGTGTTCTTGTTTCTTCTGATATGTCACCTTAACTGTAACCACAATCGCAAAACATTTAAAGGGTTAACTAAGTCGGGTGTATATACCCCAGGAACACAAAACAAGGACCAACCCAGAGCTACCTCTAGAACGAACTTGTGGTTTCAAGGATAACGATGGTAAAACATATTTCTGCTTAAAATAAAAAAAACATTTAAACTTTTTCTATCCCCAGCGGTTGTTGCTGGCTGAGCGTTTGATTCTGGAACCTGGATATGATTTATTTTCCCATATTCGTCGGAATTGAAACTTTTGCAATTAATTACATTCAAAATTATTAAGGAAATTGCTGGGCAATTAATTAGAAAAGAATGTTTCGCAGAGTTGATTTTGAATTTCGTTGTAACTTGTTTGTTGGATTTTGAGGGGAAAGAGCGTTGGCAGGTGTGTGGTTCGTTGTTTGTTGTACGTTTTGACTTAAAAAAATATGGAATTTAGTGGTTTAGTGGAATATCTGAAGCATAAGTTATTAAAATTTAAATAACGCAAGAGTAAGTGTAAATTAATACAAAATGTTACGAGAAACAAAATTGAAATAGGTAGGTACATCTGCATACCTATACTTGACTGTAAAGTTAGGGGCGAGCGTCTAGATAAGTGGAAGCGCTTCATGTGTTATCTCGTATACAAGTCTAAAAAGAACAGTACATTGAAATTTAAAATTTTTAGTAGGGGGACGCAAATGGTGGCAAATGTCAATTTTGTTTTGACAGTTGTTGTGAAGTAAACAAATGAAGAATTCTCTTGAATAAGCCATGAAACACTATACATTTCAAGAACGCATTAATTCTGCAATAATTCCTAGGTACCTGTGAAATTGGCGCAGCGTAAATTTCGTTGCTGATTTTCCAGCGGGCGGTAACTTTAAGCTACTAAACGGTTTACTGACAGAAACGATCTTGAGATTAGGACACTGAAGTCGTCGATAAACAATCCTAACTTGCTTATAAACCAAAACTATCGATTGTCTATTGATTCGTACTGGGATAACAGAATTCGGGCCATAATTCTAGTAACCAGAGTATGTTTTCTGAGATAAATAAATTTTTTAGAAAGAACAATGGACGAAGATTTCTTTATGATTAAGGATCCTTTGGAGAAAATGGAAACTGTAAGATCTGCTTATCAGTAAGTTTATACGGTGAATGAAAGAATTCACCCAAATCACGACCTGAAGAACAGAGCTCTGCTGAATCACTTCTACCTGCAAAACAGCATCAGGAAATGGCGATCTGAGAATCTTGGTTTTACCGGGTTCAATGAAGACAATCTGGCAAACACCATAATCGCCGAGCAAAATGGGCCAAGTTCTCTGCTCATCTCGAAGGTCGAACTCCAAATGATTTTCGCATCATTAAAGAAAAAGGAGTCAGCAGGAGTCGATGGTATACCCAATATTGTACTACGACATCTCCCTTAGGAGACACAACACTGTTTAACAAGTTCGCTGGATAATGCATATTATCCAGTGAGTTAGAAGACAGCTGTTGTACATTCTGTTCCGAAAAAGGGAAAGATAATTCTTCTCTTCCGAGTATCAGCGTGGTATTCGAGAAAAAGCTATGTCCAAGTAAGGGGAGGACAAAAAAAAGTAATGTAAAATAAAAATATTTTAGAATAACTTCTTTTTTTTTGTATTTTTAATATTATTTTTGAAAAATCAATATTTTAAAAATATTGTTTTAAAATTTAGGGCATTTTTATGCCTAAGTTTGGATTCTTAATTTGTTTTAAGTATTTTAATTTAAACATGTTAAATAAACCCGGTTTATTTAAAAACATTTCTACAAATTTGGAAAAAAATCACGCTTTTTCACATTTCTTGAACAAATGAAGTTGCGTTTAAATTGCTCAAAACTAAAATCTTTGGCTGTGACCGCGCTTGACCTCCACTGCTTAGATTAATGGAGTAACAAATGCATAATATTAATAATTATGACCACATCCACAATATTTTTTATTGAACAATTTGCTTCAATATTCGTACTAATATTTTAGTTAAATTTTCTATCAAAGCAAATTTCTTTCTACCTATAGTTTGTTCCTTTTTACTTGCAATTATAGGGACTATAAGGCAGGTTTAGGATTCGTGAATATAAAAAATTGAGATTATAATGAAACATGACATTACGATAATAGAGAATTCAAAGAAAAAAGTGATCTACAATAAATGTCCGTCCGTCTGTCTGTCTGTCTGGCTGTCAGTATGTATAACGAGCTGCAGCCTTAAGATATTATCTTCAAATTTGGTGTGTGTGATTATTTTCACATTCCCCAGAGGGGAAATTGAAATTTTATTTTTAGGCCTAAAAATAACGATACCTGCCATATGTCCGTTTAGGAAAAACTTATTTTTTTCGAAAACGGCTCCAACGATTTTGATGAAAATTGTTGAGATTTTTTTGTTAGTATTAGCTATCAGCTAATTAGAACCAAATTTACGGGAAAAGTCTATTAACGGTACCTTCAATATAAGTTTTTTTTTTAATTTTTGGCTTTCTCGGTAACGGCTCTTTGGATTTCTGTCAATTATTATATTTGAGAAGATCTAGGTAGCCAAAATAATTCTGCATATCAAAATTTTTAATAACTTTTTTTCTAATTAAAATTAACATTTGACATTTTTTTTTCGAAAAATCAATATTCTTAAAAATAATTAAAAAACATAATTTAAAATTTTATAATCACATGTATATTAATAAGCTCTAAAAAACTGCATACCAAAATTTAAAAACAATTTTTTTTTTTAAACTAAACATAAAAAACAGGGTTTTATCAAAATCCGTCCTACAATTTTAGAGATACTTTTTTTCATAAATTTGTTATTATACAAGACGTGTTATATCACGTGTTTTGACACTATTTATAAGTTCGGAACGTGTTATTTTCGTACGTAAATGTTATTTGTTTGGATCAAAGATCTTGCCTTACAATATGATTAGGCTCATAAAAACAAGTACGTGCGACCCAGTCGTGCCCATTCTTTCTGTTTGTTTACAATGCTATTTAAAATGGCTGTGAAAATTAATTACAGAGAGTTTTCAAATGTTCGTTTTCGAGATAAAAATCTGAAAATTAAAAAATGATTCCATTAAATGAAGATATCAGCATTTTGGTCCCCTTCTCTTTGGTACAAGTATAATTTTAATAACCGTGTTTTATTATTAACGTAAATACAACAACAACTGGGGATCCTGATTTCTATCTGGGTCAATTTCAATTTATTTATTTGAGTAATAGTCTTAACACTAAAAGATACAATATCTTATAAAATTTGTGTAAGCTTCGGTATGTTATACCATTTGATAAATCAATATGTGGTACTAAGCGACTTAATAATTACAATATAAAAACTACAAAGAAAAAGAGAGAAACAAAATATAATTGTTATAATTGTTGAAATTAAATGTTAAAATTTAAAAGAAGTGGAAGATTAAATAAGGTAAAAACCAAAAAACCAAAAAACAAAATAAAGAACAAAAATTCAAAAATTCATAATATCAGCTCCCGAAAATGCTCCCATAGTCTCTGCCTGAATCTACGCGTGCAACCTATCAATCTAATACATTCCACAGCTGGAAAGCGTTAACGAAAAATTGTCGTTTGGATACAGAAAATGAGTAACGTATAGGTGCAATATCGAGTATCCTAGTAGACCGCGACAAAGGGATCCGATTAAAAAGGTTACGTGGCTGGCGGGTCTGCATAACATTATGCAACAGAGCAATTGTCCTAAAACTTAAAAGGTTTTGGAAAGTGATATCATATATCGATTTTGAAAAGTGAGAGATGTGATCATATCGTCTCAGACCATAAATGTAACGTGCAATGCTATTGAAAGCAACAGTAAGCCTGCGCTTGTGCTCATAGTCAAAATTGGCAAATATTTCACATCCAAAAAGAATTATGGGCATAAGTAAAGTCTTATCAAGTATTATCCTAGTTTTAAATTTTTTTAATTTAATTTAATTTTTGAAAGCCAGAATTTAGTTCTAACCCGACGAAGCCTAGATGGTCAATTTTAAAGAATCCATAGAAATTAATGGTAGGTATGTTTATTGAATTTATATGTGTACGTCTACGTCGTATAAAATTGTCAAAAATATTTTTTTCCACTAAGCTTATAATCTTTATTTTATGTCATAAAAAATAATCAAAATAAATCATTGCTGCTAACCTTATAAAGGTCTCATCTCATCTCACCACTTCAAGGCGAGTGGCTCTTAGAGTTTTAATCTTGTCAGAAGCCACTTTTCTGTCTGTGCAGTGCTTCTATTGTCGTGTTCACGTTCTTGTAAATTTCAGTTGCGTTTGTTTTATGATACCATCCATCTGAAGCAGGTATCCATCGATCTCTACGTCCAATAGATTCCTGTCGTATGGAGGCGAGATGTTGTTTGAGCGGAGTTCTCTAATCATGTTATTGGCCAACGTTCCTTACTAAAATTGTAAGACCGTGCAGGCACAAACTCATCCAACACCACAAGCTCGTTTGGTAGCTATATGATATAACGGCGGTATGTCGGCAGTGGTCACTGTCGTTTCTACTCCGTAAACAGTTTCTTGTCTGTTGGCCAATAGAGTCAGTTACTGTCAGTCTTGAGTCTAACAGTAGTAGATCTTGAAAAGCACTACTTCGTGGGAACGGTAGTCTATCTGTAGAAAGAAGGTCGATCTTCATGTTTAGCATTAAAATCTCCAGCCAACAAATAACAATTTTCACCCGCAGTGCAGACCAAGGCACTCGAAAAGTTTTTTGAGCTCTGCTAAAAGTTTGCAGGTTGAAGTGCTTCAGGTGCGTGCATTGCGATCACATACATTCGCTTCCCATTTGTGTTTTTGGTTTTATCTATTCGCAGCGTCATATGACCCCGGGTGACCGAGTATTTAGACGAGGAAGGTAGGAAGTGAATTTAGCTTGAACCAAATCATGTGGTCAACGGACGGTTGTGCAGAGAGAGGATTCAAGACAACAAAAATGGTGTGCAAGAGATTTAATGAGAACAATGCCAGAGATGAAATACTTTTTTAAAAACTGAATAATAAGTGATAATCATACCCCATGTAAAGAAAGTACATCGCTGGAATGTGATTGTCTTTATCTTTCAAAACTAATGAGATGAGTCGAAGAGAGCTGCGCAGTAGAATGGTCAAGCAAATTGGTTCAAGCTATAGTAGGAATTAGAGAACAAAATCACGTCGAAAAATTACTGCGATTCCCGCATTCTCTTACAGTCTCATTGTTATTTTCATTGCTTGTTTTGAGGTTTTGACCCATTTTATTTACAACTTTTCGATTCTCTTTGGGACACGCTTGCAGCTTTCACACCGAATCAGCGTCACGCTGATGTGTACTTTTATTCATTGCTAAATTTTCGAAATACTTTTTCCATTAATTTTAATATTTCAAGACCCTTGTTGGCATTTTTACTTGCGATTTATAGGGACTATAAGGCAAGTATGCATTCGTAAAAAAAAAATTCTAAGAATCAAACATGACATTACGATAATAGGGAAGTCGACAAAAGTGGTCGAAAAAAATCTGTCCGTCTGTCTGTCTGTCTGTCCGTATCGATACCTACAGCCTAAACGGTTGGGCCGATTTGATTCAAACTTAGTATTTAGTATTTTTAGAGTACTCTACCCGAATTGGCATTCTAGCTCCAAAACCTACCATATAACTTTTAATGAAAAACTTATTTTTCTCGAAAACGGCTCCTACGATTTTGATAAAACTTTCTGAATGGTGTTTTCTATGCAAAATATATCTTTTATTTTAATGGATTTTTTAGAAAAGGTTTTATAACGGTACCTCCCATATGACCGTTTTTTTTTAAATCAGACTTTCTCGTTAATTAATTGACGGATTTTGATGAAATTTTCAAAATATGTTGTGTTTTATTATTTAAATAATATTGCTTATTAAATTTTTCAAAACACTTTTTTTAATTTTTCATAATTTTAAAAAAAAACTTATTTTGTTTTTTGAATATTTTGAAAACAAATCTATAGATTTTTTTTTAATTTTTCTCCTAGTGTAAGCTTAAGATTTCTTTAAATTGACATTGCATGTCAAAAAAAATTAAAATTAAATCTTTTTTTTTTCAAAAAAAGACGCCTGCACTTAAAAAGAATTAGCACATAGGAGCAAGTACGTGCGACCCAGTCATGCAATTTATTATTATTGCTATAGAAACTGTTTTGTTTTATGGTGTTTTGACCATTTTATGCATAATACAGATCGCGATATTCGAGTACGTTTTTATATAGGGTTCCAGTAAGTAAGACCAAGTACGTGCGACTTATTCTATTTCTATTTCCTATTTTGTATTTTCTTCACCCGTTCGACCTCAGAAACGGTCGTGTCGGCGAAATTATTACAGGTTACATTGCATTCTAGGAGTTCTTACGCTCGCCTTTCTTTGGTGATAGTCCTGGAACGTGGAATGCTTTTTCTTTTCGAGCTGGGCTCTCCCTCCAGTCCCCAAGGGCATCTTCTTTTAAATTGGAGCACCGCATTAGTTGGCTATACTGTATTTTATTCATAATAGTATTCTCAGTGTGGAGGCTACCTTGAATTTTCTTGCTATTTTTTCGATCATGCTTTGTCAATTTGCTCTTTTCAAATTTCTCTCATGCGTCATATACATAATCCATAATTTGGAATCCTGTGTAAATCCTTTGCTGTTTGGCTAGGCGCGCAATAGGCGACCAGCGGCCAGCGCCACGCTTATACAAAAACTGGCCGTTGTATCCTGAGCCTAAAAGTATTACTTATTTAAATTTAAACTTAAATTAAAGCCTTTTAGTTTTATTTTATTCAACATATAATAAGCCAGCTAATAAAGTCAGCGATGCTTAAGGCTTAACTTTATCCACAAAATAATGCCAAATTAATACATTAAACACATGAAACATAACCAACGATTTAAAAAAAAGAAATCACAAACACACACAGACCCAGAGAATAAAAGAATGCCTCCTTAAAAAGCCAAAATAACTTGGCGTGTTGTCGTACCAGAAACCAAACATCAAACAAACCATTAACACGCTTGAAGCATCCTTAATGTCAAAACAAATAAATCTCAAATCCCATCTCCTGATTTGATGATTCCAATTAGAACATCAACCTGAACCTTCCCAGAATCCCTTCATACTCTATCCAAATTAAAAATAAAAAAAAACCGAAATAGATACACTTTTTTAAATAATCCGCACCCCCTTGAACATTATTTGCCGACAAACTATCAACAAGGAGTTTAGTGGCGCGACCAGGTATCCTTATAGGAAGAGTTTACGAGCCGAAGATAATTCCTGCGATTTTGTCTGCTGTGTAGTACTGATATTCCAATTAAAGGATTTAATCCGGGTACCTGTACAATATAGCACGTGTTCATCCAGTGCCTCCTGCCCTAGCAAGGTGATCCCACCCCTCATTCACCTTTTGTTATGCTCGCTTCACAACGTTTAATATGAGAAAAAAGATATTTATTTCACGCTTCCATTAACTACTGAACTGTTAACATGCGTTCTTCAAATGATTGGGATTTTGATTATGATTTAGCAAAGCGCGCTATTTATTAAGTCCTGTCTCCTGGTATCATCCGTTCAGGAGACTTGCAACATTCATCATCCCTGTGAAAGGGAATAATATATACACCCTCATGTTAATGCTATACTTTTTTCGAAGGATTTGATTCCCTTAGGTTGGGCTGTGTTATTATGATGTGTCCTTTTTCGCTTCAAATGTATCTGATGAAATAATTGTAATTGATAAAGATTACATTTCAATCGATAAAGAAAAAAACAGATTTGTTAAAAAAAATTTAATAAACCCAGAAGATACGAGACGTGATCGGATTATGTCGACGTAATGCAGGATAATTAATTAGATTTGGACAATTTTTGAGAGCCTCCTGCTGGTTGACCTGTTGGTGGTTACTAAACTAAACATATGCCAATTTCGAGGTTTTAAAATAGAATTCATCTATTACATATCATCATCATCATCATCATCGGAGCAACAACCGGGATCCGGTCCGGGCCTCCTTTAACAAATTCTTCCATACATTCCGATTGCTGGCCGACGCCATCCAATTGCGCACCCCAAGGCTTCGGGCGTCCTGGTCTACGCCATCCTTCCAACGTAAGCAAGGTCTGCCACGTTGTCTTCTACCATAAAAAGTACCGCAAAAGACTTTCCAAATTGATTCCTCTTCGCTCATGCGAGCTAGGTGTCCAGCCCCCCGGAATCTACCGAGCTTTATTTTTTCAACAACATCTGCTTCGAGATAGATTTCATACAATTCATGATTGTATCTTCTCCGGAATCGTCCTTCCTCACACACGGGGCCAACAATTCTCCGTAAGACTTTTCTCTCGAACGCGGATAAGAGTTCAGAGTGCCTTTTTGTAAGCACCCAAGTCTCGGATCCGTATGTGAGTACTGGTAAGACCATAGTCTTGTACAGCAGCAGTTTGGTTTTTATGGTAAGACAGATAGACTAAATTAGGTTTTGTTGGATTTCAGCAGCCGCCCGCGTATTTCTTCCTCCATATTGTTGTCGGCTGCTACTTTTGACCCAAGATAGTTAAAGGAGTGCACTACTTCAAGTTCGTGCTCCGATACCCTGATGGTTGTACCAACATTTCTCGCAGACGTTGCCGCCATGTACTTAGTCTTCCCTTCATTTATGTGCAGCCCCAGGTATTTTGCCGCTTGCTCGATCTGGGTAAAGGAGTCTTGTACAGCTTTTTGGCTTCTGCCGATGATGTCGATGTCGTCTGCGTAAGCTAGTATCTGGCTGGACTTGGTGACGATAGTCCCTCTTGTTGACGTGTCAGAGTCACGGATTGCTTTCTCAAACGCCAGGTTGAAGAGGATGCAAGCCAGACCATGATAGCTGATGTGTGATGTCATGGGATTAGGCATTACCCAACCATCAATATTTTATCATTTAAGAATTAGTAATGAAACCGAACCACATGACATTATGAGGTCAGAAGAGCCACGTGTACATAATGGAATTATAGGTAAAAGCTTTTTCTTTGAAGCACCACACCGAACAGCCAAAGCATTCCTCTCTTCAATTTTAAATTGGCGCTGGTTCCAATCCAAAAGTGAACTACCCTGGAATCAATGCTTTTGGACGGTGGATGCAATCCGCTGAAGCTAAAAGAATTGGACAAAAATCTCAAAAAAAAAAACTAGATCAAATTAGATACTTCCTCCTGTAATTGTGCAAGGTCCCAACGGCAGTACACATTTTTGGTCATTTGTAAAAAATAAAAAAAAATCTCCTCAACATCTTCGGTTACTAAGTTCAACGACAATGACAAACTAGTTGTCTACTCTTCAGATGAGGCAAACTTGCCCGCAGCAATCTTGCCACTCCTGTACTTGAGAATGTAAATTTTTCGATGGGACTGATTTTTTTCCGCACTCGTACAGTAGCAAGAGTTCCCAAAGATCTCGATATACACAAATCCGCTGGCCCGGATGGTATACCCCATTCTTTTGAAGAGGTGTTCTTCCATACTAACAAAGCCACTAGAATCTCTCCTAGAAGATAGAAAACAGCTTTGTCCAGCCTGTCCATAAGAAATGTGACCACTCCTCCCCCACTTCCGACTAGCATTTACATTCCTCTTTTTTAGGGTTATGGAAACGCTGATTCGTTGATTTACCTTTAGCTTAAGAAATATATCGAAGACCGAACACTTCTCCATGACCGACAATATGGCTTCTTTTCACCGAACTGTGGAACAGTCCTAACATTGCTTTGGAGAAATAAAGATTATTAGCGCTTAATATTTCTAAGGCATTTGCTAGAGTTTGTCATGAAGCTCTCTTATCGAAAATCTTATGGATCGTTCAATAGAAGTTGTACTGGATTCCACTGAACTGCTTTGCTGACAACTCTACCATCAGCTTTCCATATTCGTTCAGATTCTTCGCTTTCGGACGTACAATCAGACCGGTACCGCATGTTAAGCTTATTAAATTCGGATTTACATAGCATTGTCGAATGGGTTAATAGGAATCTTGTAGAGTTTAATGCTTCAAGTGTCAATGCTAAACATACCCCCTATGCCATTGTCCACGAATTGCACTTGTATCGATAAAACCGAATATCATTATTATATTATTATTTGCATTAACATTTAATTGCTGTTAGAACATTATGTGAGGCTCTGTTGTCCGGATCTAGACACTGCTCCTGCAGTGTGCTTACATTAAAAGGGAAACAAATAATGCGCTTATTATAAAAAACCGAGCAACGTCGGGAAGGTCGGCTACTCTAACACAAGTTCCTGATCACAAATGGGAGATATGGTCAGGTTGGAAAACATTGAAGATTTAGGATGAAAATGCCTGACAAAAGTTCAAAAATAGCGAAGAGTTAAATGATCAGGATGAAATCAGACAAACTCTCAAAAACTTTTAAAAGCTATACATAACAACATAACTAACTAATTTTGTGATCAAAAAAGTTAAGTATTTTCTCTTATGTAAGGTTAAATATTTGAATAAAATTGGAACTTCGAAGTTCTTATTCGATTTTTCTGACTTTTGTTTGTTTGAAAAAAGTACGTAAAATTGTTTTCAGCAGAAAAAATTAAACGCTGTCTTATGCCTTTTAAATAAATTGCACGACTGGATCTCACGTACTTGCTCATATGTGCAAGAAAATTAAAGTTAACATCAAAGCATTTATTCGATTTTTGTGACTTTTGATTGTTCGAATAAAGTACGTTAAATTGTATTGGGTGAAATTATTTCAACGCCATTTAATTTTTTAGGAAATGTTAAAAGTGGGAATTTTTTTTCAAAATCGTAAGAGCGAGCCGTTTTTAAATAAAACGGTTTTTCTTAACTTTTTTAAAAAAATAAAAAAAAATAATTCAGGAATACAGACTTAAGCACAAAAAAAAATATTTAAAAAAATTATTAAAAATACAAAAAAAAAGTTTTGCGAAAAAAAATTAATGCGAAATTATTAAGGCTACCTACATCTCATTGAATATCAATTTTGACAGTAATCGGAACACCAGTTTTCGAGAAAGTCGAAGAAAAAAAAAACCGGTCCTATGGGAGGTACCGTTTTTAGCCCAAAATATTAAATTTTTTTTCACCAAAATATAATGCATACTTACTAGTACACTGATTTTTTTCGAGAAAAATAAGCGTTTACATAACGGTTATATGACAGGTACCGTTAATTTTAAACTAAAAAAAATTGAAAAAACTCTTCTGTAGAATGTCAAAATAACCTTAAGTTAAAAATTTGAAGACAATTGGCCCAACCGTTTAAGCTACAGTCCATAATACATCCGTACAGACAGACAGACAGACAGATAGACTAAATTTTGCCAGTAACTCATCGTAATGACATGTTTGATTGTTATCTCAAAATTTTTAATCTGCACGAATGCATAACTTGCATTATAGTACCTATAATCGCAAGTAAAAACTGTGAAAAAGCTTGATTTTGTTTAAAATCGTAGTAACTGTTTTTAAATAAAATGGTTTTTATTTAACAACTTTTTTTTAAAAATAAATAAAAAATAATTAAGGAATACAAACTTAAGCATACAAGTTACTTACATTTGAAAAAAAATAAACAAAAAATTCACTCAACTATTTTCAAAATATAATTTTTTCAAAAAAAAAGAACTTTAAAATTAAAAAAAAAAAAATATTTTAAATTGCCTTGAATAGCTTCATCTTCTCGAATAATAAATTTGATTAGAATCGGTTAACCAGTTCTCGAGAAAGCCGAAAAAAAACGGTCCTATATGGGGGGTACCGTTTTTAGCCCCAAATTATTTTTTTGTCACTAAAAAATATACCACACCTACAAAAATGCACTGATTTTTTTTAATAAAAATCTTGGAGCCTTTTTCGAGAAAAAAAAGCTTTTGGTTATAAATAGATGTTGGCATGTAGAATTTTGTTTGCTATTTAAAAATTAAATTTTGAAGAAATCTAATGAACCGAGAAATAAGAAAATTCAAAAAACCGTTATGTGAAAGATACATCATGTAGATTTATTTTTAACAGTTTTTTTTGACCGAATGGTTAACCATACCTGCAATAATTCTTAAAAAAATTATTAAAACCGACGGTGCCGTTTAAAAAAAAACATGTTTTTCCTTAACGGCTTTCCGAAACTATTAGTTGGTTATTTTAAACCATTAAACTTAAATTTCTAAAACGCCAATTTCATTACCAATTTAAGTCCAGTTCTTGCAACGTGCTAGATTCTGGAGAAGATCCGACATTAGATTATAACGCATTATAAGGCATTAGAAATGAAATAGAAAATGTAAGCATTTTAGACTACAGTTATAAAAATCAGAAGAACTAGGTTGATTATCCTGACTAGTGTTCTTGTCAAACTAAAACGGTTAGCTGTAATACAGCCTATTCAGACAAAAATAATCCTTCTTTATTTTGTGTATATAATATACCGATGAAAGCTAGTTACAATTTATATCGGGTTTTCCAATATTGACTTGACAACTTCGAATTTGTGAACGCCATATTTTGGGCCATATTTTTTCGTCGACGATAACGATCGTCACGTTACTGTGAATGGCCAGTATTATCCCGCCATGATTACCGATTATTTTTGGCCCGAATTGGGAGATATGGACTTGGACGACATGTGGTTTTAACAGGATGGTGCCACAAACCTTACAATCGATTTATTAAAGAGAAAGTTTGATGAGCGTGTGGCCGAGTCATTGAAAATTGGGTCCAACTATTCGACCGCTGCAAACATTTACGCGGTGGTCATATGAACGAAATCGAGTTCCATTTAAAAATGTTTTGGTTGTACTTCAAGCCGATAAGTAGCCAAGTCCTTAAAAAAACCCTTTATTAGGTAGTCCTATGTTTCGAGAAAGGTTAAGATACACTTTGTCCTCCATATATATGAAATTATGAAAGATCTTTCTACAACCTTTACCTGCAATCATTCCAAACATGGATTTTTCAATCAATTTAACCTGAGTTTTGTTAGCTTAACCCTTAGTAAATCCGTCCAAGTTATCGTTTTTCGTAAAGTGTAATTGTCGATGGCATAATTGAATTTTCCCTCTATGGTAGGAGGTATAATCTTTTACCACTTCTTCCTAAGTACACGAGCCATGCATTTCCTTCCCAAATAAATTCGTCCCTTTTAAGCACAAACGGAAGCCTTACTCACCTAGAGTATCTATTAATCTATATAGATCAAGCAATTGCATATGTCGAGCTTCATTTAATTGTCCATAGTCAAGCAAAAAAACCAAGATGCAATCAGAAAACGATTTGAACTTTAACCTTTTTTTTGGGAAAAAAGTAATCCCTTTTTTGTTGTTGTTGTAAGGATATATATTGAAGCCTTATTGCCAATTGGAAACAAGGAAAACAGATTTATTTTTCATTGCTATTCACTTATCTTTATTTATCTTTGTATATTCACTTAAAAAGGGGAAGTTTGTTTTTTGTTCCCAATAGTCCTTCAGCGATATTTGCACAAAAGGTAATTCACAAAATATGAATTCATCAGGATCAAGTGATAAGATGAACATCAAAACATTTTGAACTTTCATTCATACATTCACAGAAATAGATATGGTTTGTGATATAAATTATATGGAATGGTACACTTGTTTGTTATCCTATTGTTGAATTTATTATTTCTGGGAAAATAAACATTTGGTTTTTGATGAAAGGTTGTCCTTTCAATTACAGTTGGGCATCTACAGGAGTTCTTTTTGATTTACTTAGTAAAGGTGCTTTTTTGAAGTAAAGAACAATTTTGAAAGTCATGTGAATATTGTGACAAATTTCTTCTTAAAATGTCTGCGGTATCCGTTTCCTCTGAGTTGTATAAAACAAATACGAAAAAAATAAAAGAATACACAGGATACAAAAACATCACTTAAAATCCTTCTGGTGAAAAGAAATGTCTGGACCAAGCCAATTGAAAATAGGTATTCGTATTCTAAGAATCTCTGAAAGGATCTACTGTTTAATAGAACACAAACCAAAAATATTGTAGTCAAATAATGTAGATTTTTCTCTGTAGATACTAAGAGCAGAAATACTTAAAAAAATAGTAATAATTTATAAGTAAGGTATATATGCTATATATGCTTTACGACATGCTTAATGGTGGAAAGTTTGTTGTCAAGAGTGGCAATGTAACATCTACCACAACGTTTGATATTAAAAACGGTCTGCCAACTCTCTTTAGTGTTTACAATAACGATCTCATTGGGAGTCTACCTCATGCAATTGCGTATGCCGACGATTTAGTTGCGTACAGAACAGGTCAATAGTTAAAGTCATCAGAATTCTCGTTCAACGTGATTTCGATAAAATTTAACAATACTGTAGTTATTGGAAGCTGAAAATTAACTTCCAGGAATTTAAAACTATCCTGTTTAGAACCCCTTTCGCTGGGGCCTCTGGGGATACGAGAAAGAACGAGAAAGAACTGGCGTAAGCTAGTGATCACTGGCCCACAGGCCTATGATTGCCTACGGATGCCCTGTGTGGTTCAACGTTGCACCATCTCTAATGGAAATGATTCGGCTGTTCGAGAGACAGACTTGTCTCGGACTTTATAGAACACCAGAGTCGAAGTACAAACACTATTATTCCAACGAGTTTCTTTACAACGGGGCCAATACAAACAGGATAGATAACTTTTTAATTAAGCTCATTCGCGGACATATTGCAAAGGCTATAACCTCAACTAATGGACAAATCTTCGAAGCTTACTACCTCCAAGGTGAATATTTTGAAACTACACGTTCGACGGGTCTTATCCCGCCCGAGGCTTTCCTATACCTTTTGATAGTCGAGGGCTGATTCAGGATAGATCGGAGATTCCGTTGATCTACCACGTCGGCCGCAGAACAGTCGATAGGCGGCTCCTCTACGACCGAGACATAGTCGCTGGGAGCGAAGCAGAGCGCCTCCGTTTCAACAGGGCCGTGCCCGACCGGGATCGGAAGAAACCCCCTTAATTAGGTCCACCAATTCTGGTGGTTTAGGCAAAATCCGATATTTCATAGACGAAATATGGCCTATGGCCGACGACCTATATTTATCTTAGGTATCTTTAAGTTAGGTAGGGCAGTTGCGGCGACACCAAAAAATAAAAAATCTATCTCGAACGTAGGCTTCGCAATCTTGTTAGAAAAAATAATTCCATTCAAAAATAGTAAAATCCACATTGAAAACAATTTTTTCAACGTTGTTGTACTTCTTCTGTTGTTGTACTTCTTTGAAAGTGAGGGTAGTTCTGAAAACAAAAGAGCTGATGTGCAAACTTGCAAGAAATGTATTTTCTTTTCTATCTTTAATTCTTAGTTAAATATTTTTTTAATGTAAACATTATTGTTTTGTAATTTAGATACAATAAACTTGCTGTTTTTAAAACAACTTACACTTTTTTTTTAACTTGGAGGATATTTGAACAATGTTATATTCCATTTATATCCACATAATAATTACTTATTAAAATTGATTAGAACAAATGTTTTCTTCATGTTCGGAGGAGATTTTAACTGCATACATGCTAGTTGGTAGTTGGTGTTAACTCCACCTGTATTGCACCTATTAACAATGCGAACCCATCCACAATAGATATTTTTTTAACAAATATCTTGTTCTTGACCTTAGTTACAACCATCTTCCTGTGTTTTGCAGTATTTACAGATCACCGTTAAAAATTCATAATATGGTATACAATTTTCAGAACGCTAATTGGAAAACATAAGAAAGATTCGCGTTAAGTTAGTGCAACTACCGCAACTTGTCCCAAAAGCAGTTACATGTGAAGAAATAGACATATGTAGCTAAGACAGTTTGTTATTACGGAAGTTAATTTAGACCTTCACTGCACAGTTCGACATTGTCAGAATTGTGTTTTGTATGTAAGTGTTTTTAAATGGTAAGTGATTTTTGTGTCGTCTATTCTAATGTTCGCGGTTTAAGAAAGGATTTCTTTCACGTGTACGTCTACACTGTTCAATACAGGCCAGCTGTTTTGGCATTAAGTGAAACTCAGGTTGGAGTAGATACTGATTCATCAGAATTTGCTCTACAGGGGTATAGTTTGGTGCCATTATTCTTTTCTATCATGGTCTCATGGTCTATGTTAGGAATGATATTGCTTATCAGAGCCGTCTCTAATACGGGCAATGTTCCAACTCGGAATTTAACTTCTTGTGGCTCAAATTCACTGTCCGCACGCATGTCATTCATTATTGTTTTATTAACAGGAGTCCAAATTTCGACAGTTATCTGACTTGTAACGAGTTTGATGCGCTGTCTGATTCCAACTCGGAAATCGTTTCCCTTTGTCCTTGCACTGAAATCGTTATTGCGGGCGATTTGAATGTACACAATTCCAATTGGCTCCGCTGTTTTGGTCAGACAACACCCGAATGAAGGTATTTCGAGCTCTTTGCTGGGTTACATCACCTTACCCAACTGATCAATGTTGCTGGGCAATCCGCCTATACACTTGACTTGTTTCTTACTTCTCACCCTGATAAATATACCATTTGTGTAACTTTTCCATTTGGCACTTCGGACCATTGTGTCATTTCAGTAAATTTCTCGTCCTCCACCTATCCAATATTTTAATCCGAAACTTTAACTTGTCACTATGCTTCGATAGTGACATTGATGCCAGTGCCGAAATGATCAGTACCCTTCTCAAATTCTCTTACTCGTTTCCACATTCACTGCCCTGTTCTTCGGATGTGAAACTGCAACGGCAACGTATGATTATTTCATTAAATTCTGATCTGGCCAGCATCGTTCAATGGGGAATTATTAATCGTGTGGAATTTAATGCTGCCTGCTGTCGTTAAAGCATTACATACTCCCCATGCCACTATCCATGAGTGGTACTTGCATCGAGGAAACTGAACAGCTTTACGTTCTAGGTATGTGTATCACAAACCACCTGGAATGAACACATATATGACATGGCCAAAAATGCTGCGAAATGTTTAGGTTTTCTTAGACGATGCAAGAAATACTTCTCCCCGTTAGATCTGGCTACTGTTTATGAGGCGTACATTCGCCCGAAGCTTGAGTTCAATTCTCATATTTGGGCAGGTGCCCCTGTTACTCACTTGAGATTCCTAGATGGAATCCAGAAAAATGCATTGAAAATGATAGGGAATAGGGATATAACAGAAACATTTGATTCACTAGAACATCGTCGAAATGTTTCCTGTCTCTCCTTATTCTATCGATTCTTTTATAAACAATGCTCCAGCGAAATAGCCAGTTGCATTCCTCCCCTTAAAAGTTTTCCCCGTAATACTCGTACCGCTAGGAATGCTCATAAATTTACCCTTGAGCCTAATTTCGGACGCACTGTTAAATATAGAGACTCTACGGAGGAAAATCGGAAAAGGCACAAACACGCCAGGAACTCATGCAAATCCGTTATTGACAGAACCAAATTTTTGCATGACCAAAAATTACGGCAACAAATTCTGCAGTGTCCCAAAGGCCATAAAAATGTTTGGTCATTTGTAAAAAATATTAAAAACTCCTCAACATCATCGATTCCAACGCTCATCGACAATAACAAACCAATTGTTTACTCCTCAGAGAAGGCGAACTTGCTTGCAGCCCATTTCGCTGCCAGCTCCACGCTGCTTCCCAGCAACGTTGCCCCTCCTGTACTTGAAAATGTAAATTTTCCACGGGACTCGATATACACAAATCCGCTGGCTTGGATGGTACACCCCCAATTCTTCTGAAGAGGTGTTCTTCCACACTTGCAAAGCCAATGCGTAAGCTTTTCCATCGCTCCTATTCTTCTGGAATCTTTCATAGAAGATGGAAAACAGCATTTGTCAAGCTTGTCTCTAAGAAAGGTGACCTATCCTCCCCCTCCTCCTACCGACCCATAGCACTAACATCCCTTCTTTCTAAGGTCATGGAAACGCTGATTAACCGTGAGCTTAAGGAATATCTCGAATATCGAAAGCATCTCAATGGCCGTCAGTATGGCTTCCGCAGCAACTGTTCCACTGGTGATCTGATGGCATATCTCACCGAACAGTGGAACAAATCTTTACATCGCTTTGGTGAAAGTAAGATTATTGCGTTTGATAGAGTTTGGCATGAAGCTCTCTTATCGAAAATGCGTGCTTTTGGGATCGATGATACAATATTGTTCGTTGGATTAGAAGCTATCTTCTGGACCATTCATTACAAGTTGTATTGGACAGAATCAAGTCTGATTCCCACAAAATAAATGCTTGTGTTCTGTCTCCGACTCTTTTCCCCATTTTTACTTGCGATGGGACTATTAGGCAAGTTTAGAATTCGTGAATATAAAAAAATTGAGATAACAATAAAACATGACATTACGATCATAGAGAAGTCTAAAAAAACGATGGAGAAAAAATGTCTGTCTGTCTGTATGCCTGTCTATCAGTATGTATAACGAGCTGCAGCCTACACCGCTTAAGCGATTATTTTGGCATTCCCCAAAGGGGAAACTGAAATTTTATATCTAGGCCTAAAAATAACGGTACCTGACATATGACCGTTTAGGAAAAGCTTATTTTTCTCGAAAACAGCTCCAATGATTTTGATGAAATTTTTTGATAATTTTTTTTGTTGGCATTGGCTATCATTTGGTTAGAACCAAATTTATGGGAAAAGTCTATTAACGATACCATTCATATTACGGTTTTTTTTAATTTTGGACTTTTTTTGGTAACGGCTCTTTGGATTTCTTTTAAATTTTATATTTGAGAAGATCTAGATAGTTTAATCAATTCTACATATCAACAATTTTAATAACTTGTTTTTCTTATAGAAATTAATTTTTTTATTTTTTTTTTTTGAAAAAAATGATTGTACATTTTATAATCACATGATTATTGATAAACTCTAAAAAACTACATACCAAAATTTAAAAAAAAAAAAAAATTTTCAAAAAAAACTAAAAATAAAAAACAGGATTTTATCAAAACCGGTCTTATAATTTTCGAAATTCTTTTTCATAAATTCTTTGTTATTTACGACGTGTGATGGCGTACTTCATTTTACTATAAGCCGTTAAGTATTGTGGTTTTGATACTTTTTATAAGTTCAAACTGTGTTATTTTTAACGTAAATGTTACTTGTTTCTGTCAAAGATCTTGATTTCCAATGTAATTAGGCACATAAGAGCAGGTACGTGCGACCAAGTCGTGCCCATTTTTATAAATGATCTTCTGTATGGTACTTCTAATCCACTTAACTGTTTTGCTGACGACTCTACCCTCAGCTTTTCATATTCGTTCGATAATTCACGTCCTTCGCCTTCGAAGGTACAATTGCAACGGTACCGTATGTCAAGCTCATTAAACTCAAATTTATACATCATTGTCACATGGGGTAATAGGAATCGTGTAGAGCTTAATGCTTCGAAATCTCAATGCTGTCTTTTGTCGTTAAAGCTAAACATACCCCCAATGCCATTGTCCATGAATGGCACCTTCATCGAAGAAACCGAAAAGCTATTAGTACTCGGATGAAGAAATAGAACTGCCGCTGAAACAATTGCCCCTCTCGAACACCGACGCAATGTTTCATGTCTTACCTTATTTTATCGTTTCTTTTATAAAAAAATGTTCACTCGAAGTAACCAGCGGCATTCCTCCCCTTAAAAGTTTCTCCCGTAATACTCGTCTCGCAAGGAATGCTCATCAGTTCACCCTTGAGACCAATTTCGAATGTACCGTGAAATATAGGGATCCTTTTTTTAGCCTAACAACACGAATTTGGAACAGTTTACCCGGCGAGATTTTCCCTTGCCATTTTGATCTGCAAGCATTCAAAACCAATGTTAATCGACAACTCCTATCCTTCCCTCCCTAACTTCTTAATGCCCGCGCAGTATGCTCTACATTAAAAGGGCAACAACTCCTCCCTTGTACGCGCATTAACTTCTATGTTAATATCAATTTTAGCTGAAATCGGTTAAGTTGTTGAAGGAACCGTTTTTAGCGCAGATACCGATAAATTTGAGGGAATGAGATCCATAATCTGTCAAAAAGTCTTAAGATATGTAAGTTTTCAATATAACCATTTGTTTCTAGGTTTTTTTTAGAATTCATACAAAAATGATCCAGGCTTGCATTTCCGCTGTTAGACTTGGCCACTTTCTTAAAAGCTGCATTGAAATTCTAAAAAACTTACCTGTAACTGTTATGTATTGCGGGCTTTCTCCATCTTCCCCGCTTGGCGCCTGCACCACAGTCACCTGAGCCATCTCGACACCATCTTTAATTGCACTTAGTTCATGCATGCTATCGCTCTCTCCATTGCTGGAGTCCGATGCATCCATAGGCACCACATCCAGACTAGGCATATCATCGGCTCTCTGCTGTAAAATAATCTTTTTCTGCAAAAAAAAAATCAAAGTAAAAAAAACAAAAATAGTTCTTATTGTATCTATGAGGTTCAACTTTATTGAAACTAACTTGAGATAAGACATCTTCCAGCTGCAATCCATTCTCATCGCTGATGACATCTTCTGTAGAAATTGTTATAATTTCATGTTTTATTTCATTATTGCTCAGCAAGTGGTTGGCTGTTGCAGTTGAATTGCTAATGTCTGCCTCGACTACATTCGATGAAGGATTTGTTATCACAAAGTTTCTTTGTGTTGCCAGACTAGTTGTCATTTTTGTTTGAAAAATAATTTATTTTAAGTCATAAATTGTTTTTTTTTTTAATTTAAATTTAATGTATCATTTAGTTAGGAGGAATTTATAATTGTTGATAGTTTTGCGGGAGATACTCGTATCTGTTGGATGTAGCTGAAAACAGCCTGTAAAAGGAAATATTTTTATTAGACTCAATTAGAGCAGAAAATTAATGATAATTTTAAAATATTTTATCAACCATCTTTCATTTTGAATAGAAAAAAAAATCACGACAGGGGATACAATATTTAAGATATAAAGGAATAAATATATAAATACAAAAAAGTTATATATATGCATGTACATATATATTTGCTAAGGACTAGGGTGTTGCCATGAAATTAACCTCAGCGCTGGGTTTCTATGACAAAAATCACTAAGGACGCTTTTTTTCCATATTTCACCTGAACGTGTATCCATCCAAGGCGGATTGGAGGAACAAGCCCATGATGGCGGCGAGCTTATGCCGAAATGTTTAGTATTTATTTTTGTCAGATAATTTTATTAGGGGTTATATGTATTGTACATCATGTGCTTTTATTTGACAAGGAATTCATTTTGTACAATGATGTCCCTGTAAAGATGTAGTGTTTTTGGAAACGCATATCCAATTCAAAGATTTGGCAGAACTATTTCTTTTAAATGACAATGATTCTAAGTGAAGATATAAATTTGGATTTTGGGTTTTGTTTATAACATTCTTGGTTTTTTTTTATACAGAAATTAAAAATAAATTCCTTCGATATAATATACGTTCGAAAAAATTCAGAATATCTTCTGAATAAATGTTTTGATATTTCATTTCACTTTAAAAACATTTTGTTAAAAAAACTTATTTTAACTTTGAAAATATAAACTTTTTAAGCAATTTGTTTTTATAATTTCAAGCGTAACATTTATCAATTTATTTCTTTTCAACATACGTTTGTATTTTTTTAGCTTGTATAAGAACTAATTTTTCGAATTTCGCGTCTAATAGTTTGTTTTAGGCAAGCTACGCATTTCAACCCTTAACCGTTCAAAAAATAGGTGCTATAAGGCCCTTAAAATTTAGTTTGGCAAGCTCTATATGAGGCTGGTAAATAAAGAATCGAAATGGCATGTAACGGGTGATTTTTTTGAGGTTAGGATTTTCATGCATTTGTATTTGACAGATCACGCGGGATTTCGGACATGGTGTCAAAGAGAAAGATGCTCAGTATGCTTTGACATTTTATCATGAATAGACTTACTAACGAGCAACGCTTGCAAATCATTGAATTTAATTACCAAAATCAGTGTTCGGTTCATTCACCGTAACGTTGCGTCCAACAGCATCTTTGAAAAAATACGGTCCAATGATTCCACCAGCGTACAAACCACACCAAACAGTGCATTTTTCGGGATGCATGGGCAGTTTTTGAACGGCTTCTGGTTGCTCTTCACTCCAAATGCGGCAATTTTGCTTATTTACGTAGCCATTCAACCAGAAATGAGCCTCATCGCTGAACAAAATTTGTCGATAAAAAAGCGGATTTTCTGCCAACTTTTCTAGGGCACTGATTTTGGTAATTAAATTCAATGCTTTGCAAGCGTTGCTCGTTAGTAAGTCTATTCATGATGAAATGCCAAAGCATACTGAGCATCTTTCTCTTTGACACCATGTCTGAAATCCCGCGTGATCTGTCAAATATTAATGCATGAAAATCCTAACCTCAAAAAAATCACCCGTTATAAAGCCTTCCAAAGATGTTTACTGAACATTAAAAAATATAAGTAATAGCTGCTATAGGGCTTTGCACGACAGGTATAAGCAAAAGCTGTCATTAAAAGGCTTGGGTAAGGCCTATTTATAACATCTAACGCTATCATCAAAAGTCTTATAGAAGTTAAATAGATTGCA
This sequence comes from Platycheirus rosarum, assembly GCA_963971375.1. Classification (NCBI taxonomy): domain Eukaryota; kingdom Metazoa; phylum Arthropoda; class Insecta; order Diptera; family Syrphidae; genus Platycheirus; species Platycheirus rosarum. The sequence continues at coordinate 120,647,928 of OZ020509.1, read as the reverse complement.
TTATGAGCGCCAAAATTACTTGTATAAGGCCTTTTACTGTTTCCATAGCAGTCTGAAAATATAGCTTGTTTAGAACCTATACAAGTTAAATTGTTAGTTGCGAACCCGACTGGGACCACAACTCTCTCACTTCATATCTGATTCGTCTTAGGTGCAGCTCTCCACTTATCGGGTTCGCTCTGTGACCTTGGAGTTCGGACAGCATCAGCAAACCTTTAGATCTTGGATTTTTTTACTGTTTCTTGGATAAGACTTCGTCCTACTGGGTAATTGCATTTTAAGTATCAAACGTTTTGTATATTGTCCGAAATTTTGAACTGTGTATAGTGTTCCTTTCAGTTTAAAGGCCATTTTTGGATCACAGAAAGTGGCAGAGTTTCCCGTAACATGTTAATGGTGATTTGCTACAAGGCTCTCATTAGGCTGATGATTGCCTATGGTCGTGTGGTTCAACGTTGAACCATCTTTAACGCAACATTTAGCATGTTTTGATCTGCCACGCGTCGTCGGTCGCAGAACAGTAGATCGGTGTCTCTTAAAAGAGTGAATAGGCCATCGAAGCTGATTGTGGCTATTCTTTTTCTAGGTTCAAGTATTTATTAAGCTAGGATTCAGGTAAAGAATGTATATGATCTTAAACCCAGTGACATAGGTTGTCGAAGTCAATTAAATGTGGGGTTGGATCAACAACAGAGGATATATCTAGTACGACACTTTGATAGAAGCTGCAAACAACAGATCTGGTGGAATTTACTTTTTTGATGCTTCCGGAGGGACTGGATAAACGTACATTCCTAATTTCAATGCTATTGACGAGGATCAGATGGCAAAATGAAGTAGCCCTAGCATTGGTTTCATCTGGAATAGATGAAATTACCACTTAACGTGCAAATCAACGAATAACAAGCACGCAATATCGCCAAAATAAAGCGCAATGGCGAAGATTCTACAGATTTGCAAATTGATCGTTTAGGAAGAATTCACGATGGCCAACAAGAGGTCACTACTCACTAGACAGAACCGTTAAAAGATCTTCGTGACAACCAAAACATTGTTGATGCGGTGCCATGATTCTGTTTTCAAGTGATTTTCATTCCTGGATGTTGCTGATGAACTAAACGTATGCCTCAGATTTTCAAATTTGTGGCAAATGTAAAGACAATCCAATTGTTAAATATTGGAAATGTTGGAGTCTCAGTTAACACCTCGACCGGTTTCATCACATTACCCACAGATTTTTTTCACCTCACAGACTCAGAAGAGAAGCTTACATAGCCTGTTTTTTGGACATAGTGCAACAGTTCAATAACCAGAAGTAGCTGAGTGAAAAAGTAATATCGATGATCTCAATGCGACCATTTAGACTTTTTTTTTACCAGGAGAGTTGTTTTTCTTTAAATCAGTTGACACAGTTATAATAACGTTTACAAAAGTTACTTTGTACTTTTAAGACTATTAAAAAAGTTTTTAAAAACATTGTTTTAATAACAAAATTGGAACGACTAGGTTGGACGTATTTGCTTTTATGTGCCTTATCACATTGGAAGGCAGGATCTTCGACAGAAACTAGAATTTAGTACTATTGTATTTTTGGTACTAGCTTTTGTACTAGATGTTTCTTATGACGTTATCACGTAAAATTATTATAAGAGTTTATTAATATATAACTTATACAATTAACATAAAATTTATTATATGTACTTTTAAAATTGATTCGGTTGCCTAGATCTTTTCAAATATTAAATTTGACAAAAAATCCAATGAGTCGTTACCGAGTCAAAAATAAAAAAAAAAAAAAAAATTGCACGACTGGATCGCACGTACGAGCAACATATGTGCGGTCACATTGTCGAATAAATTTAAAAGAATAATGCCCGACTAGGTCGCACGAACTTGTTCTTATGTTAGATAATTGCTTAGTGGCTGCATATGTATATATAAGTAAATGAAAACGACTTTCTTAATTTTTTTTATATTAATTTATTTTAAACCTTTGCACTCAACTGCCTTACAAAAACTGGCCGTGGATAAGCGGCGATAAGCTTTTTTTTGGTTCAAGGCATGCTGCCCTACGGTAATCCAAGCTGCGGATCAGCAGGCGCTTATAATCCTTTTATGCAGCGGATTATAAAGTGGCCAAGCAAAAAATGTTTTGGGGATTAGCGGCGAAGACCTTTGATGTTATTAAGAGGCCGCGAATAAGCGGCGAGATGCTTTGAAGTTTCTTATGACACTCCGCTGATGTGCAGGTGTTCAATGTAGATCAACAGTGGGTTATCAGTAGTAGGTTACAGGGTGTTAACTTATTTAAAGGGTGTTTTCTTAGACGTGTGGTTTAAGTTTAATGTTATAGCCAAGAATTTAGCTTGATTATAAAGATAAGGGTTTGCATTATGTTTTAAAAATTTTCGGGGAAGTGGCCGCCGTGGCTGGCTCCAATTAATTCCAGCCGAGGCCCAATTTTGTAAAAATCGGGATCGGTGGCCATCTCGTTTTGGGCCCATTCACCGCTCGTATGACGCTCTTGATGGTCGTTCGGCTTCGAGTTGGATTTTATTAGCCTGCAAACAAAGATCCTTCTGCAAAATCTTCCATAAAGTGGATGGGCACATCTCCAATTGTTGCGCACGATGGTGGATGGACTCATTCGGGTCTTCTTCGATTCTCTGCTCCACCGAAAGGAACCATTATTTTGGTAATAAATTTGCACAATTTGCAAACTTGTTCGGGAGTAAGTCTATTTGTTATGAAATGGCAAATCAAACTGAGCATAAATCAAGTGACAGCTGTCAAAAAGACTAACTCCGAAAGAAGTATTGCCAGATTGAAAACCACACGACTCTTAAAATAAAAAAAATATTTTTTTTTAGAAAATTCTATAATTTTTTTTTAATTAGCTTAAAAGTTTTCTCGGAAAAACAAAGTATGCAATAAAATTCTAAAACTAAATGTCCATAGAGGAAAACAAAACATTGAAAATCGTTTGACCAGTTATTTTAAAAAATCGTTTTTTTTTTTTGAAACATTTTTCGAAAAAATATTTAAATTTTTTTTCTAGTATGTCATTTTAAGGACATCTGTAGTTGTCATCTGGGAAAATTATTTAAAAAAATTCAATCAACCCATTTTCAAAATATTTCGAAAAACCAATTTTTTTTTAGAAAATTTTAAAAAATCGAAAAAAAAGTTTTTGAAAATTTTATTGAAATCGGGATAATAGTTTACGATAAAACCGCATTTTAAAAAAACTGGTTATATGAGAGGTACAAATTCCAAAAAAATCGTTCTAACTGAAATATGTATTATTGTAAAAAAATAGCACCCTGAAAATTGTATCAAAATCGTTAGAGCCGTTTTCGAGAAAATCAAACTTTTTGTTAAAAATTGTATGGCAGGTACCGTTATTTTTCGACCTAGAGCAAAAATGAAAAACACCTCCCGAGATACTACCTAATAAATACTAAATACCAAGTTTGAAGCAAATCGGCCTATCCGTTTAGGCTGTAGAGGCGCGAACAGACAGACAGATAGACGGACGGAATTTCCGGACCCACTTTTTTCAACTTCTCTATTATCGTAATGTCATGTTTGATTATTAGATTCAGACAGACAGACAGAATTTTTTTGTCGATAACTTTTTTAGACTTCTCTGTGATCGTTTTGTCATGTTTCATTGTTATCTCAATTTTTTTATATTCACGAATCCATAACTTGCATTTTAGTACCTAAATCGCAAGTAAAAAAAACGATAATAGACTTGCAATAATTTTTTACTTGAGATTTATAGGGACTAAAATGCAAGTTTAGGATTCGTGAATATAAACAAATTGAGATAACAATGAAACATGACATTACGATCACAGAGAAGTCTAAAAAAGTTATCGAAAAGAAAATTCTGTCTGTCTGTCTGTCTGTCTGTCTGAGCTGCAGCCTAAACGGCTAATGCGATTATCTTCAAATTTGGTGTGTGTTATTCTTTTGGTATTCCCAAGAGGGGAAATCGAAATTTTATTTTTAGGACTAAAATAACGGTACCAGCCATATGACCGTTTAGGAAAAGCTTATTTTTCTCGAAAATGGCTCCCACGATTTTCATGAGAATTTTTAAGATTTTTTTTGTAAGAATGATTATAAAGATCAATTTGAATTACAGCAAAACAGTTCAAGTATAAAAAGAAGAATAATATTAATTTTATTATTAATGATGTCACGAAGCTAGTTTCTGAACAACTAATAAATATTTTTAAATATTTATCAAAAATTCTAAGTTAATATGAAATCAATAAATTAAATATGAACAGTGAATAGTTCCCAGTAAATAACTTATATAATTTAACATTTTGTTGGTATTGGCTATCATTTGATTAGAATCAAATTTACAGGAAAAGTCTATTAACCGGCACCTTTCATATAACGATTTTTTTTAATTTTGGGCTTTCTAGGTAACGTTCAAATTTTATATTTGAGAAGATCTAAGTAGCCAAATTAATTCTGCATATCAAAATTTTGAATAACTTTTTTTCTTATTAAAATTAGTTTTTGGAATTTTTTTTTGAAAAATCAATATTTTTAAAACTAATTAAAAAAAAATATTTTAAATTTTATAATCACATGTATATTAATAGATTCTAAGAAACTGCATTAAAAAAAAATTCAAAAAACTAAATATAAAAAAAACAGGATTTTATCAAAATCCTATCTTCGAAACACTTTTTTCATAAATTCTTTGTTATTTAAGACGTGTGATGGGGTACTCCATTTTTACTAAGAACCGTTAAGTATTGTGGTTTTGATACTTTTTTATATGTTCAAACTGTGTTATTTTCAACGTAAATGTTACTTGTTTCTGTCAAAGATCTTGCTTTCCAATGTAATTAGGCACATAAGAGGAAGTACGTGCGACCCTGTCGTGCCCATTTTGTTTTTATGGAATGATAACTAATAGTTGTTTTCGATAAACATAAGCTTTTTCTTAGGGGTTATATGGCAGGTAGATAGATACCTTTATTTTTACCCTAAAAATAAAATTTCAAGAATTCCTGTGAGGAATGTTTAAAAAACCACTCGTACAAAATTTGATGGTAATCACTAGCCGTTTAGGCTGCTGAACGTTATACATACAGACGGACAGACAGACATTTTTTGTCACAAATTTTTTAGTCTTCTCTATGATCGTAATATCATATTTGATTGTTATCTCAATGTTTTTTATATTTACGAATCCTAAACTTGCCTTACATATATATATGTATATAGAGATGAGTACTGAGTAAAAATAAGATTTTTATTACACGTAGTTAACTAAGAAAACGTCGTCGTCGCCTTGCAATCATATTTTATTTCCATTTGGCATATGTACATTTTTTAAGCAGATCGTGAAGAGGCTTCACGTGGACACCTGCCTATTAAGGCTTAATTCCACGGTGGGCCTACCCACTTATGGAGTTCCCTTGGGGCGGACAAGACCCTTAAAGTGTTTTACCAGACCGAATTATCATCTAGAGTGGTCCGCTAAACCACTCTAGTAGCAAATGATGAATTTCTCATGGTAAATTCATCCTCCTTGCTAAGAAGCAGGGCCTATCATGCACCCCTAGTATCAAGGTTAAATAAGACAATGAACACACGCTTCTTACGAAGCCGTGTCATCCTCCCAGAAACCAAAGATACCTTTTCGGTTCCGCATTTGGAGTAACCACAGCCCCCGTGAAGCACCCACAAGGGGGCCTACCTCAATTTTAACAGGCGACTGCTACCGAGACAAGCTCACGTAATCAGCCGGGGCTCCTGTTAACCCACTTTTAGACCCTAGGTGAGGCCTCGCCCGTCTCTGATGAGACGCACTTGTGGTTCGACTCCATGAAGTCGCTAGCCCACCATCCAGTAAGGCAACAGTTCAGTAATCCAGTCAATCAAGGTGAAGACTAGTACACTCCCTGAATACCAGCCTAGAAGCATGGTTACAGCCTCTTATCCTTACGGAAAAAGTGGTGATCGCTTAAATAGACTAGGTATTGGAAGGCTCGTACTTCCGGCAACCTGACCATAGGCCAATTCTGCCCCCGGACTATTAGGGGAGGATGTTTTAGCAGACTCTTACTGCAGACACATCCATACCGTGGGCCTATTCTTACATGACCGAACCCACAGGGGTAACATGTTTTAAACAAATATTTTTTAATGTTTTTAAAGTTAAGCTCGTTGTACAGATGTTTTTTCAATCAATAAATATCAAATATCAAATATACGTACAACTATTTACGTAAATATAAAAATATATCGGTCACTTATTGCACGCAAAAAATATGTTCGCTGACTCCCGCAACTCCCGTTGTTTGTAGAGGCCTTTATATCCTAGTTATACGAAACTTAATTTTAGAGTCAAGGAAATTTCTTGAACTTAAATTCAAAAAAAAAATACCTATTGCCGTGTGGAAAAGCACTTCAATATTTTTCGTCAAATTTGAGTAAATTTTGTAGTTTGAGCAGAATACTAATACTTAACTAAAGAAAATCGTTTTTCTTTCATTTTAGCAGAATTCCTTTGGCCAAATTAAAACTATCGAAGGGAATCCAAAATATGTCAGGATCACTTTTTCGACAGCAAAGTTAAGATTTTTTTCTGAGAAATTATTTTTATATCTGCTGAGATCGCAGAAACTAAATCTAACTATTTCGTTTAGGCGTTTTATATATAATTACATACACATATTTTTTTGTAAACTGCCACACTCAGGCTTTATCGTATTTAATAGTTCTCAAAAAACAATTTTTTTTAAACATACATACATATGTAAATATTAACAAAACAAACCTACCCTTTTTTCGAAAGATATTTCTCGAAAAGAAAAATAAACAAAGTCATCCAAGCCAGATATCCAATTAAAAATTATTCCAATAATTGCATGCTAGCCAATCCACTTCAATTATCTTATGGATTTTTCCGGAAACGACCATTAATATCACATAAAAGCACAAATTGTAAACATTTTGTCACCATTTAACACACAATCGAAAATTCACAATTCTTTTTTCACACCCGAATGTGGGAGTTTCCTGCCGTTCAAACACCAGGAACCCTCTAGCTATCTCCTCCGTTGCTATCTAATCGGATATAGAGCCCGATGGAACTCACTAAAATAACTCACTGGTTATAACAACTGCAAATTAACTCCCCAAAGCGACGCAGTTAGTAAATTTCACTGACGAGCAATGACGACGACGACGACGCCGCCGATGATGATAGTGGGAATCGTTGGATTATCGATCAAATAAAGACTAGGGAACCGTAGTTGTTGTTTTTTTTTTTTTGGTTTGCTATCGTAGATTTGAATCCTTTGGTAGGCTTTTTTATCGGGACTCACTAGGGCTGGAAAATATAGAATATTGACTGCAGAGTCGCGTCAGAATTGGAAAAACCAAGCGGATTTACTGTGACAGTAATAATAATATGAACAACAACTACTGCGTTTATGGAGTGAGTGAACTTTTTATTCATAGCTCACTTGATTGTGTCAGATGCAGCTGGAGTTAGAGTGAATGTTTTGGAAGAGTGGACACGATACACGAACACCACATGGAGTGCAAGATACCGTATTGCACTATGCACCCTTCCGAAATTTGAATTTTTTTTTTGATATTTTCCTTTTGGCCAGGTACCAATATATATTTCCGTTTTTTTTTTTTTTTTTCCTTAATTCGAATATCCTTATTGGAACTTTTGGAGGAAGAAGGAACATGCTATGGAGTATAGGGTTTTTCAATAAGGTTAAACAGAAAACGACATTTTTTGTGTGAGGTTCTAAAAAATTCTTTTTTTAATTTGAAGGTCCCATCTATGCCAATATGTACCTAAGACAATGCTCTAATGCCCACATCGGCTTCTTACGGTAACACGTCTCCGAGTTTCATTTTTCAATTATTCTTCAGCATAAATCTGGCTGAATTTGAACGATGGCCGGTGTCACGTCAATCGTAGTGTTCTTCGGAACCCTCTCCTGCCTCTCAAAACAGATGTGAACAAGCGGAAAAGGATGCGTTTTGGCTAGGCTAAACACCTACAACCACCTTAACAATATCCCGCAGGATGAGCTTCGATTGTTGGGTGAGGATAGATACATGTTCGGAGGTCTGACGTGAACCATAAGGCTTTGTAAAAATGACCCTTTCACAATAGATGTAGATGACAAAGCACGGTTCGGGGTGATTTACAGGCATTGCAAAGAAAGAAGCAACGAAGATAAGTGTATACGCAAATTCAAGAAGAAAGTTCCAAGAACATTTATCGGTACCAGGATGAAATATATGCACAGGCTGCTGATGCAAACCATGCTATTCAGGTGAACAACAAGGGCGCAACAATGTTCAAGATTGCAGCTCAGAGAAGGAAAATTGCTCAAGAGATTCGTTCATCAAAAAAGCTGGATCAAACAACGGAGAACTACCAGACATCACAGTTGAGCTATGGTGAAAAACTCCAATATAGAATACCGATTTGGACAGACGGATAGCCTCACAGTTCAAGAAAAATATGGAAGACATCGGGTCTAGATGCCTCACGATTATCGTCTGCAAAACTTATCAGCGATTATCAAATGCTACTTTCACCCAATCTGCAGGGTGAAGGGTGATACACGAAATTGTGATATCTACCCATCTATCATCAAATTAAGGAAGATGAAAATCGTTCGGCGGGTTTTGGATGGCTAGTTCTGAAGACCAGCTTGGGTTAATTTCGGGTATAATAAACCACGATGCAATTCAAATTACAAGAAGCAGAAAATGAAATTCATCAAGAGATTAGCACATTGCATTCGATAGAGAACCACGACATCTAATATGGATCACTCTTATAGGCAACGCGGAGTTCCGAAAATCTGTATACGGATGATCTTAAACATGTATACGAGCCATTCAGAAAAATGGGCACGAATGGGTCGCACAAACTTGCTCTTATGTGCATTTTTACATTGGAAGGCAGGATATTTGACAGAAACAAGTAACATTTACGTAGAAAAATCACTCGATCTGAACCTATAAAAGGCATCAAAATCACAACACTTAACGGTTTTTAGTAAAAATGGAGAACGCTATTTTAAACGTCTTATATAATTATAAATTTATTCGAAAATTTTGGTATGCTGTTTTTTAATCTTTTTGTGTACATACAGCTGATCATAAAATTTGCAATATATTTTTTTATAAGTCTTAAAAAATATTGGTTGGGTGCTGTATGAATAGGGTAGGCACTGAAAGGCATCAAACTGGTGATGCACAGTCGCTGCAACTATATCGTACACATCAATTGTGCTTATTTTACCTCCCCGCGGTAACCACCGGGTACTGGTCTGTCCATCCGGACATTCCTGCTAAACTTATAAGCGCGAGTGTTGAACACAGAAAAATAGCAACACTATAATGCTCTGCTTTAATGACTGTTCTGATCGATTCGCAGAAGTCTTGCACGAGCCCCTCAGAAAGAGGACGTACGGCGGATGAGCCCAACCAATTGGACCAACGGTGGCTTCAACAGTCAACGAAGCAGACGCCCTAATGAATCAAGGACAACGACCTTCGGATCTGCACGTGGAATGTTAGAACTCTTAACAGACCACGTGCATCCAAACAACTAGCGGAGGCCCTAGACTGCTACAGAACAGGAATTACTGCCATCCAGGAAGTGCGATGGAATGGGCCGGGCAAAAGGAGGATGAAAAACTGTGACGTGTACTACGGTGATTGCGCAAGAAGACCACAGCGTTTATTTGGGTGCGGATTCGTCATAAGCGGTAGACTTATGCAAGAAGTCTTGGGCTTTCGACACGTAAGTGAGCGACTTGTGACAATCCGTATCAAGGCTAAATTCGCCAACATTAGCCTAATATGCGCTCATGCCCCCACAGAGGACAAAGATGACGCCACCAAGGATGACTTCTATGAGCTCCTCGACAAAACCTATGAGCAATGCCCTAAATAAGACGTTAAGATCGTACTAGGCGATTTTAATGCCAAAATAGGTAAAGAGGAAATCTTTGGTAGGACTGTCGGAAAACATAGCCTACACGACACAACGTCTGAAAACGGACTTAGGCTAATTGACTTCGCAGCGGCACATAACGTCACCATTGCAAGCACACGGTTTCCTCATCTCGATATACACAAAGGGACTTGGCGACACCCAGATCAAGGAACCGTCAATCAGATTGATCACGTTGCGATCGATGCAAGACACGCCTCCAGTATCTTGGATGTTCGCACCTTCCGAGCAGCTAACATCGACTCGGATCACTACCTTGTTGCAGCAAAGGTAAGAATGCGAATAACCCGAACTCCACAACAACGGAGTACTGTGAGGAAGTATGACGTCGGAAAGCTGCAATCGCAAGAAACCGCCAGAACCTATGCCGATCGAATATCCCGTAACCTCTCAAGAAATCCAGTACCGCCAGCATCAAGTGCCGAAGATCAGTGGCAACACTGCCAACAAGCCATCAGAGATGCCGCAACTGATGTGCTAGGTTTCACCAGACCACCACCACGAAACCTCTGGTTTGATGATGAATGCAGGCAGGCCCATGCAGCCAAACAAGAGGCATATAAAGCGACGCTGCAAAGAAAGACGAGAGCTGCTCGCGAGCTTTACGAGCAGAAAAGACGGGAAGAACACCGGCTTCTCCAAAAGAAAAAAAGAGAGCATGAGGAGCGCGCGATCGAAGATATTGAGAGATGCTACTCCAGGAACAACGTGCGGAAGTTTTACCAACAGGTAAAAAGAACATGCCAAGGAAAAAAATCCCGCACAGAAGCCTGTAGAGATAGGAATGGAAACCTCGTAGTAGAGTCACAGTCTGTGCTGAGTACATGGAAGGACCATTTCTGCAGACTGTTAAACGGCGATGAAGGCCAAAATCCCGCTGTCAGGCAGAATGAACCATTCAACATGGATGATGACACACAAAACTTCCGTCCACCTGACCAAAATGAAGTAAGGATAGCAATATCTAAACTCAAAAACAACAAAGCTGCTGGACCCGACGGATAACCCGCCGAACTTTTTAAAGCGGCCGGAGATGACCTGGTGGAGTGCATACACCAACTCATCTCTAAAGTTTGGTCAGAAGAAAGTATGCCTGATGAATGGAACCTCAGCATCGTTTGCCCGATCCACAAGAAAGGAGACCCTCTAAACTGCGCCAACTATAGAGGAATAAGTCTCCTGAATATCGCCTACAAGATCCTCTCTGCCGTACTATGTGAACGCCTGAAACCTTTCGTCAGCAACCTGATTGGCCCCTGTCAGTGTGGTTTCAGACCAGGAAAGTCCACAATCGATCAAATGTTCACGCTACGGCAGATCCTGGAAACCACCCAAGAATTCCAAATCGATACCCACCACCTCTTTATCGATTTTAAGGCCGCGTACGAAAGCATTTATAGAGACGAGCTATACAGAGCCATGTCAGGTTTTGGCATTCCCACAAAACTCGTCCGACTGTGCAGGATGACGATGGAGAACTCTCGCTGCTCCGTCAAGGTTGGTTCTGACCTCACAGAAGCTTTTGACGTCAAAAAAGGATTCCGACAAGGTGATGCGCTATCGTGCGATTTCTTCAACTTAATACTTGAAAAAATTATAAGAAACTCGCAAGTCAATTGTAGTGGGACAATTTGTTTTAAGTCTGTGCAATTGCTAGCACACGCTGACGACATAGACATCATTGGCAGAACTCGGCGAGCTGTCACTGGAACGTTTGCTAGCATTGAAGCTGAAGCGGCTAAGATGGGACTAGCAGTCAATGAGGCCAAAACGAAGTACCTGCTGTCCACAAAAAGGGACACACAACACCGGCGGATTGGACAAAACATCACAATAGACAGGTACAACTTTGAGGTAGTTAGGGACTTTGTGTACCTCGGATCCGCTATAACATCTGACAACAACATTTCGTCAGAAATAAAGCGAAGAATTACTCTTGCCAATCGCTGTTTCTATGGGCTAGGAAGGCAATTGAGTAGCAAAGCCCTCTCTCGAAAGACAAAGGAGACTCTGTATAAGACCCTAATCATCCCAGTCCTGCTCTATGGCGCCGAGGCATGGACTCTATCTAAAGCGGATGAAGATATCCTTAGTCGTTTCGAGCGTAAGATTCTTCGGAAGATTTTTGGCCCTATCTGCGTTAACGGGCTTTGGAGGAGAAGGTTCAACCAAGAACTATACGAGCTGTACAGCGACATTGACCTGGTCAAAAAAATACGCATATCACGTTTAAGATGGCTAGGTCATGTAGAGCGAATGGACAACAATGCTCCGGCTCGCAGGATCTTCGATTCCATCCCAGAGGGTAGACGCAGTCAAGGAAGACCTCGCCTTAGGTGGCGCGCTCAAGTGGAGGACGACCTCAACCAACTTGGAGTGCAAAACTGGAGGCAGCTAGCCAAAGACCGAGTTGGCTGGAGAGGCATGTTGGTTGAGGGTCAGGTTCGTCCCGAACTGTAGCGCCACCTAAGTAAGTAAGTAAAAAATATTGAATTTTCGAAGAAAAATTTCAAAAATTAATTATGAATAGAAAAAACTAAATATTCAAAATTTTGGTTTGCAGAAAGAATGTGGCTGCTTAGATCTTAATTTTATAGAAACCCAGGCGTTACCGAGAAACTCGAAAATTAAAAAAAACGTTATATGAAAGGTACCGTTAATAGAATTTTCCAGTACAAATTTTCATCAAAATTGTTGAAGCCGTTTTCGACAAAAATAAGCTTTTCCTTAAGGGTTATATGGTAGGTACCGTTATTTTTAGCCATAAAATAAGTTAAATTTCCCCTCTGAAGAACGCCAAAAAAATCGCTGCAGTTCGTTATGCATACAGACAGAACCGACAGACAGACAGTTCTAGAAGGAAATGGATACCGCATTAATGCGAGAAATTGAGAAGCCAAGCATTCTCTCAGACAACTAAATTGTATATTTATAAGACCTTCTTTATCCCAGTCCTGGTCTATGGTACATGCGCAAATGGACGTTGTCAACAGGTGCGCTGAGGACGCTTTAGGTTGCTTCTAGAGAGATTCTCCGGATGATTTTTGGTCCGGTATGCATTACCGCGGGTGCAGAAGAAGATACAACGAAGACTGTAACGGCAAAACAGACTTTGCCAAAAGAGTAAAAAAAAAGTCCAACTTCTCAGATGGCTTGGTCATATAGAGCGGATGGACATCAATGGTCCGGCCCGGGAAATCTTCGATTCCACTCTGGAGGGACGGCGCAGAAGAGGAAGACAGAGACCGAGACTCAGGTGGTGCACACAAGTGTGCAATAGGACCTCCAACGACTTCTCGTAAAAAACTGGAGGCAGCTAGCTCGGTCCCTAGAGCTGGCTGGAGAAGCTTGTTGGTTAAGGACTAAGTCCACCCCGGACTATTGCGCCATCTAAGGCAAGGTAAGGTAAAATGTGAAAAGTGTGAGTTCTTTCGTGTTCTATATTACGTTCACGTCATGAGAAAAGTAAATAGGATGATTAAATACATAGCAAATCGTGGGAACGGTTAAAAAAAAAATTAAAAATACCAACCAAAAGTTATTGGAAAATATTTCAAAATGAATTACTTTGGCTACCCACATCTTCCTGAATATCAATTTTGATAGTAATCGGTTAACAAGTTCTCAAGAAGTCGAAACAAAAACGGGGTTATGGGAGGTACCGTTTTTAGCCCACCAGCCTAAATTCTTTTTCAATCAAAACATAATTTACACACTGATTTTTTTTCATAAAAATTCTTAGAGCTGTTTCCAAGAAAAATAAGCTTTTTTTTAACTGTTATATGACAGGTACCGTTAGTATTTGAGCTAAAAAAAATATTTAAAAAGTCCTCTGTAGAATGTCAAAATAACATTAGGTTCTAAATTTGAAGACGAGTAGTACCCCACACGTCTTAAATAATAATGAATTTGTGAAAAAAGCGTTTCGAAAATTGTGCGACGGATTTTGATAAAATCATTTCAATGAGAATTATTGCTTCAAAGTCCCGTTGAAATCTTTATTGGTAATGATAAAATATTTATAGTTTAGTCGGGTTAAACATTTGAAATGGAACAAATTAATTCGTACAATTTTCTTTTACAACCGAGCCCGTAGTTTTTCGGGGGTTCCAAGTTCTTTGAAAAAGCACGCAAATTGCTATAAATACTTAATTTTTTCTTAAAAAAGAGGACCCGTAAATGGTTTCCAACGGGCCTGAATATTCTTAGGATTCCAAATATTGGTTTTCGGGAAAGTCGTGCTAGACCTTCATCCACCATCTTGAATTTAATGAAGAATTAGTTATCTTTTTTATTAAAATAAAACCTTTTTCCGTCCCACCGTGTGGAGGTAGATTTTTGGGTGCGTTTTTTTGTTGACGTGGTTTCCCCTGTGCTGTAGGCCTAATTAACGAATTTTCTTACCTGAAAGAAAATTTACTGCAGCTGATAATATTTCCTTACCAGTAAATTATTTTTTTTTTACTTGCGATTATAGGTTTTGAATGCAAGTTATGCATTCGTGGAAAAAAATTGAGATAATAATCAAACATGACATTACGATGATAGAGGAACATATATTTGAGTTACTGGCAAAATTCTGACCGTCTGTCTGTCTGTCTGTCTATCTGTACGGATGTATTTTGGACTGCAGCCAATCGTCTTCAAATTTAGAACTTAAGGTTATTTTGACATTCTACAGAGGGCTTTTTTCAATTGTTTTTAGCTCACAAATTAACGGTACCTGTCATATAACCGTTATGTAAAAGCTTATTTTTCTCGAAAGCGGCTCCAAGAATTTTTATGAAAAAAAAAAACAGTATACTACTCTAGGTAAGCATTATATTTTGGTGAACAAAATTTAATATAGTGGGCTAAAAACGGTATCTCCAATAGGACCGTTTTTTTTCTTCGACTTTTTCGAAAACTGATGATCCTATTATTATCAAAATTGATATTCAACAAGGTATAAGTAGCCTAAGTAATTTTACATAATTTTTTTTTCAAAAACTTTTTTTTGTATTTTTAATATTTTTTTTTTGTTTTTAAATGTATTATTTTTGTGTTGAAGCACGCTTATCCCAAACGAAATTTGGCAAAAGACCCCCCCAAACGAACTGTAAAAGAAAATTGCACTTGTACGAATTATTTTTTGCATTTCAGCCTTCTTTTTTGACATTGCGACTAGACTCTTATCAAAATCAGCATTCTACTGAACTGCTGACGTAAAAACAATGCGTATTCATCATCCATCCACTCTCCCTTGCAAACAGCCATTTAGATTTCACATATAAATTGACACAAACAGTCATGGTCAACATGAGCGTAAAGAATAGGAAGTGAATTTCAATTCACATTTGATGAGTAATTATTTTATATGAACCGAGCTCTGACACATGTTATGAACTGTGGAATGTGCGTCCATCTACCCGATAAACAAAGATACTAATGTTACTCAAAAACTACTCACACGACGCCAGTCGCCATGTCCTTCTTGTCCTGACCCTGGTAACTAATAATCCTGAAACTCATTGAACCGCTAAGTTACTCATAGACGAACAGTGCGCGACTGTTTAAGGAAGAAGGCAGGGGATAACATTTGCACCTGGTGAATGGTGATGCGGCACACTCCACAAAATTAAGGGTTGTTCCTTGTTCCTTCGGCGAGCTGGAGTGGTTGTTAGATAGCAAGCGATGTCTGTAGACTGTGTTGAATTAAGGTGGAAATATTTTGATATAAATGTTTCGTCCATTCACAGAAGGTAAGGCAAATTCTCATAAAAGATAGACTTGTGAGAATTTTTTCTCCAATTGGAACTAATCTTTTAAGAAAAAAAAATGTAATTTTAAGTTCCTTTTTATCACGAGTATCTGTCAGATAAAACGTGGTAATTGTGGAAGTTTTAATTGCCTCTTTCCTTCTTTCCTTTGATTTAAGATTGTAGGTAACTTACTTAGGTATTTCTCCTTAAAGTTACAGAAGTTTTTGATTCTTCTTTTGATGATGAATCCATAAATCCAAGAAAGCATGAAATCGATTAATTATTTTTAACAGGAAGGGAAATATGTTATCATTTTTCCTGGCACATGTTCGTTCCTATACTGTTTTTGTAAAGAAACACAGTTTTTAATTAAACTCGCCATTTCCTTAATACAGTTTTCAGTTTGATTTATTTAAAGCTTTGTATATGGAAGTTTGACAAAACTTGCGTTGGTGTGAACACAATTCCTTGCGGCATTCTTGTCCGTTTGTTGGGAAAAAGTGCACGACGTGGGATACCATCCTGCACGGGCAAGAATTTGCAACGACCGATACCGAGAGAGCAGTGCTTTCACTAAGTCTTTAAGGATCGTCCGTCCAATCACCTTCCTGAGTTTGTCGAAGAAGTGGAAAACAGGTATCAAGGAGTTACTGCCACCAACATTACAGTCACCACCTTTATTGAGGACAACCCTGTAATAGTTTCACTAACTGGAGACGCGTTTACTCTCCACGATGAAGTGAATGACATCATCACCAGGAAAATATGGGAATTCTAACTTTGTACTTAAAAAGCTACAAAATCTCGCCATCATCCTCCTGACAACTGCCTGAACAACAGCGACTTCTCCAAAAAATGGAACAACGACAAAAGTGGTGGCCATTAAGCAGAAGACCAACTATACGAGCTTCGAAGGGATATCAACCAATTCCGCAGCTCTACTGTGCCAGGAAGATGTTGAAGGTGCTTATTATAAGAAAGAAAGCTTCAGCATTTCTGAATTTCGATATGGTTTTAAAGCACGACATTCCACACCATCTATTTGCTTCTTTGATTACACTCCGAAGGGACACAAGAACCCAACAAACGATTGTCGCCTGTTTACTGGTCATCGAAAAAGCTTTCGAGAAGGTTTGGATAAAGGACTTCTATTAAAATTTTAATGTCTAAGCTACCCAAACACTTGGTAACAATAATCGATTTACAATATCTAGATATTTTTAGGTACACATTAGCATGGAATATTCGATGATCAGCACTGGAGTACCACAAGGTGTCAAGTTAGGCGCCATACTTTCAGCAAATGTACAGGACGAAAACGAAGCTGTATGCTAATGACTCAATAACATTCCTTTAACTGGAAATCACTGCAAGAGAATGGAGGATAGTATATTAGAAACTTGTGGGACGACTACCTCAAATATGGACTAAAGATAAATAGCAATAAGAACGAGCTCTTCTGCTTCAGAACTTCAACAACTGCAACAAGAAATCAAAGAGATTTTATGTCAGGCTATGATAACATTAGAATCAAGCTTTCAGATAACACCGTGATAAAGACAAAAACAAAAACAAAGTATCAAGGAGTGAATTTAACCAATTGCTTCGAATTCAATAAGCGCACTTCGCCTATGCCTTAGAGAGTTAACTTTTCCCTACATCTGGTCCACCCGTTTCTAAGGAAGAGAAACGAACTGAGCAGGAAGACTACTCTCCTTATATAAGTTAACGTTTGTTATTTCAATTTCTAAAAGATATTTTTGCTGACCATTCAATATGCAAGTTCCCAGCGCATGCAGACAGAATTCTAGGAATTGGTTATGTTCTAAATGAACTTCTGAGAAATTAATGTAATTCAAAATTATTGCTGAGTTCCACATAATAATAGTATTTATGCAATTGAAATTAAATTGTCTTTTGTCATAAGTTGCCCATTTTGTATGGGACGCGGAAAGGCTGCCCTAACGATAATAGAAATAAATAAAGCATAAAAAAATTGAATAAAAAAACAGAAATGTTTTTTTTTAATTAAAATTCAGTAATAGTGAATTTAACTGGCGCCCGAGCAGGGACACGGTAGTGAAAAGTGCGTAGTGCGTAAATGTAACAACCGCGCGGAGTATTTAACATAAGCCCTAAAGAAGTGCTGTTAATAACACTACCGTGAAAATAAATATAAGTAATAAGCCCTTAAGAAGTGCGATACGCAGTTAAACAACCTTAATTGATTCTCCATACGTCGTGTAGTGGTAATAGTGGCCCCCAAGTAGCCCTGTAACTAGCAGGAAGACGAACCGGACAGCATAACAAGGATAAAGCTAGCCGCACCACCCGACCGAAATGAAGGCTGCATTTATAGTGTACCTTATATCCATGGTCAACGCATACGTTGACATCCATGATTACTCCAACTCAAAGGTAATCATCTTTAAAAAAGGAGCCGCCAAAATCCAAAACGGAAACACCAAATTTATTCATACCATAGAACTATCACCCTATGAACACTTCATCCTTAAAACCTCATCCATCCTCTACTAACAAATCCTGAACCAAAATTCATTTTTTCCTATCCTTGAACATGAACTAAAGCAGGTTAAGAATCTGATAAATAATATTAAAATTCAAAGCCAAGTCTCCAGATCAAAGAGATCTCTTAATTTTATTGGCACAGCATGTAAATGGGTCGCGGGTACCCCCGACCAAATCTAAACTAAATCTACTTCTAAGTACTATATCTAGTACCAAAAATACAATAGTACTAAATTCAGGTATTAACTATTAAGTAGATACTAAAAATTTAGTACCAAAAATACTATTGTACTAAAAACCTAGTACCATCTGATGTTCGCCTGGTGCTCAGAATACGTTTGCGATCGATTTTGGTTGAAAGAACCACAGTATCACAGTTAGCAGGAGTCATGTTATTTCGTACGTGTAGCCTTTCATCTATTTATAAAACGTTATCACGTAAAAAAAACCAATTCCTTATTACGTTCGAAATTGAACAATATACATTAAAACCTTAAACAGTCAAATCCGAATATGGCAACATTGGTAATTAATTTCGGTATAAGCTACAGAAATAACAAAATTTCTTTAAAATGCAAAATCCAAAAAAAATATTGAAAACACACAATTTTGGCTTGTTTACGAAAAATCGAAGGGAAATCCACTAATTTTTGTTTCCCTTACTCTACCATACCATATGGTCTATTGTCACTTTTTGAACCTTTCACTCGTACTTATCATTCTTGAAAATGCTTGTAATCATTCTAACTCATACCTTTCTGAAAATATAACATACAACCTACTGTTTCATCATTATATTTCATTCTACTCTCCAAAACCCATACAAATGCATATCAAGAACTACTGCAGCGCTATTACGGCAGTATCTCGATTAACTAGAAGCTGCCTCATAGTAGTAGTAGATTTCATAATTGCTGCTCTAAGAGCAGAAAATTCTCGACTTCTTCGGTAAATTGAACAAAACCAGCAATATAATGACATAACCCTTACGCAACAAAATACAGGGCCAACATTACAACCAACAATTAACGGTATTGCAGTTAAATTGCCACAATTTTGGACAGAAAGGCCTAGTCTATGATTTTCCCAAGCTGAGTTCCAAATCTTTCATCCAAGGCATAATAAATGAAGTAACAAAATTTATAACGTTCTTTCGCAGCTTGGTACACGTATTGCCACAGAAGTAGATGCTATTGATAGCGTAAGGAGACAAGTTCCTGAGCTTTCACCGCATAGTAGTTTTTGTGATCGTTTCCAAGATCGAGAAATTCAAAGTGCCAGAAACAGATCCAGTTCAGCAAGGAGAAAAGAATGCTGATAGTTTTTTATGATATATCGACGTGTAAAGCAAAGTCCTTATTATGAGATTTTGCAACTCAATCCAATCGATTTTCACATGTGTATTGTGCAATTATGGTTTATTTTAATGTAAATTGGATTGAAGCATTTCCACTAGTTTCACTTGGAATACGATTTGGTTTGAAGGTAGACTTTTAGGCAACGTCAGCAGAACTAGTTTGTGGTGAAACACTGCCATTACCTGGGGAGTTACTCTTAATACCATACTATCACAAACTGAAGCAATCGAAGATACACCAAGATTTCTTCATTATATTCGAAAATTCCTTTCACCTTTGCGACAGATTCCAGCTTCAAGGCATTCCCAATCTGGATCATTTGTTTTCAAAGAACTGCCAAAATGTCGTCTCACGCTTTTGTAAAAATTGGTTCCAATTGATTCAAAACCGAACATGGAACCCTACGTAATCTTGTGGGGAGATAAAAATAACGTAACCTTAAAAATTAATGGTCAACAAAATCCCCTTGAAATTTCACTTATAATATTTCTAGCTTCAAGGCTCTAACTATTGTTTTTTTTAATTTGTATGATTCTTTTAAACTACAATGAGAATTTTGATGAAATGCCTTCATTGCTGGATAATAATAATAAAAATTGATTCTTCTTATTGAAAGAATTCAATACTTTATCGTCTTTTCGTGACGTATTTTCAATTGATTAAACGCGAAGATATAAAATTTAAAATATTCACTAGTATAAACCCATTTAAAAAAAATTATAAGAACTTCATTTGTTTTCACATTTTACTATTATTTAACTATTCTTCAAACAACTGATTTTATACCCCAAATTTGCTACCAACTGTTTTGTATTTAACGATTTAATTGCATCGCAAGGATAGATTAACTCTTGCGGCTAAAGAAGGGTAATAAAGTAATTTCATCCTTGTAAAAATCATTAAATTGCTTCGATTTTATCCTTTGCCGCCGAGGCTTACATTAGTCAAATAAAATGTATTCTTTAGTTATTTATTTTAAAAACGATTTAACCTTATTGCTACAGTTTCTTGTTCTTAAATTCACCAAATATCTTAATGTTACAAATACTCACTTTTCATATTATTAAAATATTTTTTTTTTCAAATCCTTAAATTCAACATTATTTGTATTGAAGTTTAAGTGGAACTATTCAAGAAAAGGCATCTCTATTAAAGGCAAAAGTGTAAAATGAGCAAATGCTGTATTGTTAGCAACACCTTGAATCGATGTAAGTTTTTAAATTTAATAAATTACTACATTTATGTATTATAAAAAAAAATTATTTAGAAAATAAGTTCTAATATCGAAAACGTCGTTCTGAAACTTGTTGTCTTCTCGTTGTTATTTTTCTAGTTTCCTTGACTACCGATTAATGGGGATAAGAATGCGCCTGGTCTGGATTTGTACATGCGCATAACGGTATTTTAATAATTTTGAAATAATTTAAAATTTAAATAGTCCCTTTATAAAATTATAACTTTTCATTACTGGCGCATTATAAAAAATGCAATTTGATTTGAAAGATTATCATAAGATTATTTTAAGCAATAATAAATAATTATTTAATTATTCAAAGCAACCTGGCAATGGCGTGTTGTTTTAATTTAACACCATGGTTGGTGTATCCTCTTTTTCTGAATATATTCACCAGAATACAGTACGAATGGAAATTTTTCATCCCATACAAAACCATTAAACTGACATTTCCACCTCACCACACTTACGAAAAAATATTAGTTGATAACCAAACCAAAATAATAATCAAGGAAACCAACCAATTTTAATAATTCGAATCTTTGTATATAAAATTTATATTTTTATATACAAAGAATAAAGGTAGAGCCGAACATTTCTTTTTGTGGGGAGACAATTGCGCCTCTACTGGTCACTTATAATACTAAGGTAAACAAGCGTGTTTCTCGGATGCTTACCAAATTTATAGAGAAGATTTTTTTTTCTGTGACGTAGGCAGTGACTTTTGCCACTTTGTGCGGTTGCGTTATAATTTTAGTCCTTGTGCAAATATTTGAAGAAAAATTATTGTTTTATTAAACGGAAAGTTTATGTTGTTCTAACTATTTTTACTTGCGATTATGATTATAGGGACTATAAGGCAAGTTTAGGATTCCTGAATATACAAAAATTGAGATAACAATCAAACATGACATTACGATCATGGAGAAGTCTAAAGTCTAAAAAAGTCATTGACAAAAAATGTCCGTCTGTCTGTCTGTCTGTCTGTCCGGGTGTATATCGATCTGCAGCCTAAATGCGTTAAGCGAGTGCGTTCAAATTTGGTATGTGTGTATCTCTTGCCATTCCTCAGAGGGGAAATTGAAATTTTATTTTTAGGGCTAAAAATAACGGTTCTTGCCATACGACCGTTTAGGAAAAGCTTATTTTCGACAACGGCTCCAACGATTTTGATGAACATTTTTAAGAATTTTTTTGTTGGTATTGGCTATTATTTGATCAGAGCCACATATACGGGAAAAGTCTATTAACGGTTTTTTTTTAATTGTTGGTGTTCTCGGTAACGGCTTTATGGATTTCTGTCAAATTTTATATTTGAAGAGATTTAGTTGACCAAATTAATTCTGCATACCAACATTTTGAATAACTTTTGTTGTCTAATTAAAATTAAATTTTGAAATTACTTTTTTGAAAAATCAATATTTTTAAAACTAATCAAAAAAAGTTATTTTAAATTTTATATGTACATCTATATTAATAAATTCAAAAACTGTATACTAACATTTTAAAATAAATTTTTTTTTTTAAAAAACTAAAAAAAAGGATTTTATAAAAATCCGTCCTACAATTTTCGAAATTATTTTTTCATAAATTCTTTGTTATTTAAGACGTTTGGTGGCGTACTTTATTTTTACTAAAAACCGTTAAGTATTGTGGTTTTGATAGGTTTTATAAGTTCAAACTGTGTTATTTTCATCGTATGTATTTGTATTTGTATTTGTCCAAGAACTTGCCTTCCAATGTAATTAGGCACATAAGAGCAAGTACATGCGACCCAGTCGTGCCCATTTTTGCATTTAATTTTGCCATTTGAAATGAGGTGCCTTATAACCTCATTTCAAATTAGGTGGTCGAATAGGATAGTGGATTTTAGAAATTAAGCCCTGAAAGGGATAAGGATAGGATATAAACATGAGATATGGGATTCGGATAGGATAGGTTAGGAAGTAGGAGTGAAGCGAATAGGGAAAAGAAGAGCAGGATAGGAATTGACAGAGGAGATACTGTAGGAGAAAGAGGTAGGAGCTGGAAGGTAGATAGGAAGGTAATGTCTGGGACTAGTCAATAGAGAAGAGTCTTCCTATCAAGCGATTGAACCGGATACTGTGGCAGGAATGGATACTGGAATGATGTAGGAGAGGACAGGTAGGGGTAGAATGTCAGCTGTGTCAGCATGCTCACGGGCACGGCTGAGCCTGCCGGAATATGGGGGATCTTGCCTTCACATACGAACTTTGTCAGACCGTTCCTAATGAGCAGTGGGAGCCAACAATCTAGTAACCATCGTTCGGAGGTAATTTTTTTAATATATACTAATAAGTTTATTGAAAATGAAAATAAAAGAAAAAACCAAAAATAAACAAAACGCTAAAATAAAAAAAAATCTTTTAAAATTAATTTATGCCATATTTTCCTTTATTTCCTTATTTTTTGATTTTTTGTGACTTTTGATTGTTCGAATAAAGTACGTTAAATTGTATTGAGTGAAATCATTTAAACGCCATTTTATTTCTTTAGAAACTTAAAAAAAGTTTGATTTTTTAACAACTTTTTTTAAAAAATAAAAAAAAATAATTCAAGAATACAAACTTCGAAAAACAAATAATATGAAATTACTTAGGCTACCTACATCTTCCTGAATTTTGATAGTAATCGGATCACCAGTTTTCGAGATAAAAAAAAAACCTTTCTTATATTTTTCATGTCAGCGGAATGTACAAAGATTCCAGTTGTACAATAATCCGGGATTTCCGGATTAACTCGAAAAATATCAATCGTAGGCAAAAATTAATTTCGAAAACTAAATTCTGATCAACTTTTGTTTAGAGACATTTTTCGTCAAAAGTTGAAATAAGCGAGTTATTTAACATAAATCAATTTACCTTAAATTCAAGATGGCGGCCAACGGCTAATGACCTAGGAATTCGAAAATCGAAATTTATACTCCTTGTCCTGATGAGTCCTTTTTACGATTAAAAAAGAAAAATTGAGTTTTATACAACGAAAGCAGTACATTGGTATCAGAAGTGGGATAAAACTAAGTAAAGTGCGAGAAAAGTCTAGTGAAATTTTCTAAAATATTGTTAGTGTTTTAAACAGTTTGTAAAGACTTTCCAGAGATATTATGTGTAAACAGTGACGGTGATTCATATAATTCTGAAAGTGAAATTTTTCACCATAAAGTTGTGAATAGCGATTTTTAACAATATTTTGGTTAATTTGAAAGTGCAGAAAGTTCAGAAATACTCGAAAACGACGCCAGGACATGGAGCCTCTTCGATAGTCGAACATAAAGGCCGATTCATAATAGGCGATTCGAAGCTGCCGCGTTGATGACCATCTGGAACAACGAAGATAAGAATTGCTGCAAACAATCCCTGAAGAAAATTGACGTGATTATGCTGCCATGATCAAGGCAATCGAGATGAACTTTGGAAACGATCGCATGCAGCAAGTTAACCGAGTCCAGTTGTGCTGAAGGGTCCAGATAAAAGGTGAAACGCTGCAAGCTGACATCGAGCGTTTGGCGAATTTATCTTATCCCAATACCGGCAGGAATATCATTAACGAGCTGGTAACCGATGCATTCGCAAGGAAGCCATTGCGTCGACAGCGAAAGAACATGGTTCGAGGAGAAATCAGATGCTGGGATCGCAACAAGCTTTGGACACCTATAGCGGTAACACAATGGATATAGACAGGTAAGCTGCCGGCATTGCGCAAGAAAAAAGTAGAATGACGAAGAATAATGCTCACCTTTCTGAACAAGCTTCGTAGCAAACAGCAGTCGGGAAAATGCCTAAAAAACAACTTCCCGGGACAGATGTTGTGATTTGGTTGTTCTTAATCATTAAAAAGCGCAGAAAATATTAGAAGCACTGGGCATTATATTCATCGCGTTCCAGAGGCAGACACCCAACCGCAAGGGGTCATCAGTGTAGAAATTTGTTGCCTCACAATAACTTTCAATATCACTAATTTGACAATTTCAATCCCATTGTCCCATTTTTCCCATCCGCAATGTCTTACTTTCATAAGACTATATTTGACATAAAACTACTAACAAAACAATATATTTCCTTTGAAAGAACCAGAATCCTTCAAATTCTGAAAACAAAATGAGAAATTATAACAGAATAAGTAGAACAGGTCCTCGACAACAGTTATAATTGTGATTTACTTTATTTCCAAATCAAACAGAAATGCTTTTCCTTCCAAAACAAAACATGGCCGTCATCAAAAAGCTTTTCTCCCTTCCTACTGCGCCGACTCCTACCAACAACCCACAGGATAGCCCAGGCGAAACCAGGCAATCACTACAATAAAATGATGTCGGGGGTGGTGTTTGAATTGCTCTAGAAACGAAAAAAAAAACACCAACAACAACTAACTATCCAAGAAGATAACACACATATCCCCCAGGAATCATTCGCTCGCTCTCTTTTATATCTTATCGTGTATGCATAACACAACAGTACGTTACGTACACCACAAACCCTTCGAATGTATAAGTTCATCGGCGAAAATAAAGGCAGCCATACTTACACAACAACCAGACATAAAATCCAGAACAGAAAAACCCAAAAATAATAACGCGCTGGTACTTAAAAATCGCTTGCGGTTGTAGTGATAAATGGTCGCACTTGGCTTTGGAATCGATTGCTAAACGACGACGCGGCAATATTAAAAACGTTAAAAATAAGAATTTTCTACAAAAATACATCCTATAGATAGTTTTCTTCCTTCGTTTTTTTTGAGGGGGAAAAATAGAAATTTTCCAGCACACAGCAAGGAGGAAAATTTCAAAATTGTAAAATTTTTTTCAGTGGTAGCGAAGTTCTTCAAATTTTAACCAAATTTTCCAAAAAAAGTAACCGTTTTTGAGTTACGATTTTACTTTTTCAATTCGCGGATTTTCCAGTGAAAACACAAAATTTATTGAAAACGAAAATAAAAAGCTGATTTTCCATCTAAATGGGAGAAAAATGAAGATGATGGTGATAATGATGATGATGATGAAAATAATGATGATGATGATGAAGTGATAGTAGTTGAGTACATATCTCCGAATCAAGAGGAAAATGAGATATCCCAAAAAAGAACGGAAGTGTTGAGTGCGTTAACAAGACGTTGATGGTTTTTCGGCGGATATAAAGTTCTAAAAAATAAAGTTTCAAATGCATTTTAGTTCACGAAAAGTTTTCACATAAAAAAAACAGCAATGGGAGTAATGACCACCGAATTTTCACTACTGGGACCATTTTGTGGATAAGCGAACGAAATAAAAGATACAGCACAATAACAACAACAACACCTACCCCTCGAGGACAAAAATGACAATATAGTATAGTCTGTTAAACTTTTACTATATTTTTAAGTAAGTTTTACTTTGTTTTAAAATAAATTATTTTATTTTTATCCTTTGCTTTTTTTTCTATTTTTTTTTTTTTGAGCACTCCACTTGGAGTTGCAGCTCCTCTTCCAGTTTTGGCATGTATCCAGTTTTTCTTCGTTCGAAAAAAGGAATATTAATCCCAAGATTTCCTTGAATTTGTGAGATTCGAATTAAAAAAGTGCGATTATTTCAAGTGTAAAAATTTCATAACTAAAAAAAAAAATACAAAAACTTTCTCCCTGACTTGGTATGTAGGAAAATTCGTAAAATTCTTTTCTTTTTTGTATGAACTGGAAAAAGGGGGTTGCTGGGTAAAAGGGGCACTCTGTTGGGGTGGAAGTAATTTGAGAAAAGAGAGTAAAAAAGAAATACACAAATCGATCGATAAAGGAAAGAAGGAATATATTATTTTTTTTTAGGTTTCGTTGATGTTGTTTTTCCTCCCCTTGTACGTTAAATACGTTTGTATGTATGTATATTTGAGTTTGGGGGGTGAGTAACGTAACCGTAACGTTTCGAGTTTTATGAGTTTTTGGAGAAAATGAGAGAAAGAGCGAACGCATTAGAGAAAATGCACTCACGTGTGTATACTTTAAAAAGGAAATTAGTACTTGTATATCTTGTACACACCCCCTAACTTCGCGAATGGTTTAGTTTTTCTTTTTTTTTCTTTTTTTTTTGTATTTTCTTTCATTTAATGATTGAAGTTGCATTGCTTTATAGAATGCAAATTGATTGAAACTAGATTAATTGCAACTGTTTTAAAATTTCAAATTGTCGTTATATGACTGAATTAAGTTAAAGTTTAAAGATTTTTATTTTTATGATCTGAAAAGAAGTGTACATTTGCATATATAAAATAATGATTTGAGATTTGTAAGTTTGAATGTTTATTGGTAGAGAAAAAATAGTATCTAGAATGGGATTGACACATAAACTAGTAGCTGCCCATTAGATATGTATATTCTAAGAATTAGGTCAGTAGATTTGTAGGTATTATACAGGGACTGCATTATTTAAGTTATTAGACTTTTTAGTTAGTACCAGTTCTCGGCCGCCTAGTTTATTTTTCTTTTTCAAACTAAATTAGGATATAAGGACATTCAAAGTTTGATGCCTACGCAGATACTAAAAAACAAAAATGGGCAAGACTGGGTCGCACGTACCTGCTCTTATTATTAAAACCACTAAATACATAATTAAATTACATTGCCAATCTACTATACTAAACTATATAGTTTTTGTAATTTGTTTATGAAAAAAATCGATAATGACTAAATAAAAAAAACTTAAACTAAAAAAAACTATTTGCTCTCATGTGCCTAATTACATTGGAAGGCAAGATCTTTGAAAGAAACTAGTTACATTTATGTAAAAAATTGTAAGTTTTGAGCTTAGCGACACTACAACGCCTTAAAACTTTCTCATAAGTGTAAGTGAATTCTTGGGTTGACACGACTGGAGATCATCGGTGTCATAGAAGAAAATATCAAACATAAAACAAGAGCGTGTACAGTGCATGTCAAAAAAACAAAGCCAATTCTTTTCGCGAAAATTTCGAAAAAAACTTCGAGTATTATGGAAGTCCTTGCTAAATTTGTTTTCTAGATTTCCACAATCTTCTGAAAGACATGACAAAGGATGAGTTTCTGTTTGTTGGTGTTGATTTAAATGGACATGCCGGAACAAAAAATGAGGATTATGAAGACTGCCACGGAGGTCTGGGATATGGCACTAGAAATTCTTCTGGTGAAGACATCCTTAGCATATGTAAGTCATACGGTCTTATCGTACTTAATACTTACTTACTTACTTAGGTGGCGCTACAGTTCGGGACGAACCTGGGCCTCAACCAACATGCCTCTCCAGCCAACTCGGTCTTTGGCTAGCTGCCTCCAGTTTTGCACTCCAAGTTGGTTGAGGTCGTCCTCCACTTGAGCGCGCCACCTAAGGCGAGGTCTTCCTTGACTGCGTCTACCCTCTGGGATGGAATCGAAGATCCTGCGAGCCGGAGCATTGTTGTCCATTCGCTCTACATGACCTAGCCATCTTAAACGTGATATGCGTATTTTTTTGACCAGGTCAATGTCGCTGTACAGCTCGTATAGTTCTTGGTTGAACCTTCTCCTCCAAAGCCCGTTAACGCAGATAGGGCCAAAAATCTTCCGAAGAATCTTACGCTCGAAACGACTAAGGATATCTTCATCCGCTTTAGATAGAGTCCATGCCTCGGCGCCATAGAGCAGGACTGGGATGATTAGGGTCTTATACAGAGTCTCCTTTGTCTTTCGAGAGAGGGCTTTGCTACTCAATTGCCTTCCTAGCCCATAGAAACAGCGATTGGCAAGAGTAATTCTTCGCTTTATTTCTGACGAAATGTTGTTGTCAGATGTTATAGCGGATCCGAGGTACACAAAGTCCCTAACTACCTCAAAGTTGTACCTGTCTATTGTGATGTTTTGTCCAATCCGCCGGTGTTGTGTGTCCCTTTTTGTGGACAGCAGGTACTTCGTTTTGGCCTCATTGACTGCTAGTCCCATCTTAGCCGCTTCAGCTTCAATGCTAGCAAACGTTCCACTGACAGCTCGCCGAGTTCTGCCAATGATGTCTATGTCGTCAGCGTATGCTAGCAATTGCACAGATTGAAAAAAATTGTCCCACTACAATTGACTTGCGAGTTTCTTATAATTTTTTCAAGTATTAAGTTGAAGAAATCGCACGATAGCGCATCACCTTGTCGGAATCCTTTTTTGACGTCAAAAGCTTCTGTGAGGTCAGAACCAACCTTGACGGAGCAGCGAGAGTTCTCTATCGTCATCCTGCACAGTCGGACGAGTTTTGTGGGAATGCCAAAACCTGACATGGCTCTGTATAGCTCGTCTCTATAAATGCTATCGTACGCGGCCTTAAAATCGATAAAGAGGTGGTGAGTATCGATTTGGAATTCTTGGGTGGTTTCCAGGATCTGCCGTAGCGTGAACATTTGATCGATTGTGGACTTTCCAGGTCTGAAACCACACTGATAGGGGCCAATCAGGTTGCTGACGAAAGGTTTCAGGCGTTCACATAGTACGGCAGAGAGGATCTTGTAGGCGATATTCAGGAGACTTATTCCTCTATAGTTGGCGCAGTTTAGAGGGTCTCCTTTCTTGTGGATCGGGCAAACGATGCTGAGGTTCCATTCATCAGGCATACTTTCTTCTGACCAAACTTTAGAGATGAGTTGGTGTATGCACTCCACCAGGTCATCTCCGGCCGCTTTAAAAAGTTCGGCGGGTAATCCGTCGGGTCCAGCAGCTTTGTTGTTTTTGAGTTTAGATATTGCTATCCTTACTTCATGTTGGTCAGGTGGACGGAAGTTTTGTCTGTCATCATCCATGTTGAATGGTTCATTCTGCCTGACAGCGGGATTTTGGCCTTCATCGCCGTTTAACAGTCTGCAGAAATGGTCCTTCCATGTACTCAGCACCGACTGTGACTCTACTACGAGGTTTCCATTCCTATCTCTACAGGCTTCTGTGCGGGATTTTTTTCCTTGGCATGTTCTTTTTACCTGTTGGTAAAACTTCCGCACGTTGTTCCTGGAGTAGCATCTCTCAATATCTTCGATCGCGCGCTTCTCATGCTCTCTCTTTTTCTTTTGGAGAAGCCGGTGTTCTTCCCGTCTTTTCTGCTCATAGAGCTCGCGAGCAGCTCTCGTCTTTCTTTGCAGCGCCGCTTTATATGCCTCTTGTTTGGCTGCATGGGCCTGCCTGCATTCGTCATCAAACCAGAGGTTTCGTGGTGGTGGTCTGGTGAAACCTAGCACATCAGTTGCGGCATCTCTGATGGCTTGTTGGCAGTGTTGCCACTGATCTTCGGCACTTGATGCTGGCGGTACTGGATTTCTTGAGAGGTTACGGGATATTCGATCGGCATAGGTTCTGGCGGTTTCTTGCGATTGCAGCTTTCCGACGTCATACTTCCTCACAGTATTACTCCGTTGTTGTAGAGTTCGGGTTATTCGCATTCTTACCTTTGCTGCAACAAGGTAGTGATCCGAGTCGATGTTAGCTGCTCGGAAGGTGCGAACATCCAAGATACTGGAGGCGTGTCTTGCATCGATCGCAACGTGATCAATCTGATTGACGGTTCTTTGATCTGGGTGTCGCCAAGTCCCTTTGTGTATATCGAGATGAGGAAACCGTGTGCTTGCAATGGTGACGTTATGTGCCGCTGCGAAGTCAATTAGCCTAAGTCCGTTTTCAGACGTTGTGTCGTGTAGGCTATGTTTTCCGACAGTCCTACCAAAGATTTCCTCTTTACCAATTTTGGCATTAAAATCGCCTAGTACGATCTTAACGTCGTATTTAGGGCTTTGCTCATAGGTTTTGTCGAGGAGCTCATAGAAGTCATCCTTGGTGGCGTCATCTTTGTCCTCTGTGGGGGCATGAGCGCATATTAGGCTAATGTTGGCGAATTTAGCCTTGATACGGATTGTCACAAGTCGCTCACTTACGTGTCGAAAGCCCAAGACTTCTTGCCTAAGTCTACCGCTTATGACGAATCCGCACCCAAATAAACGCTGTGGTCTTCTTGCGCAATCACCGTAGTACACGTCACAGTTTTTCATCCTCCTTTTGCCCGGCCCATTCCATCGCACTTCCTGGATGGCAGTAATTCCTGCTCTGTAGCAGTCTAGGGCCTCCGCTAGTTGTTTGGATGCACGTGGTCTGTTAAGAGTTCTAACATTCCACGTGCAGATCCGAAGGTCGTTGTCCTTGATTCATTAGGGCGTCTGCTTCGTTGACTGTTGAAGCCACCGTTGGTCCAATTGGTTGGGCTCATCCGCCGTACGTCCTCTTTCTGAGGGGCTCGTGCAAGACTTCTGCGAATCGATCAGAACAGTCATTAAAGCAGAGCATTATAGTGTTGCTATTTTTCTGTGTTCAACACTCGCGCTTATAAGTTTAGCAGGAATGTCCGGATGGACAGACCAGTACCCGGTGGTTACCGCGGGGAGGTAAAATAAGCACAATTGATGTGTACGATATAGTTGCAGCGACTGTGCATCACCAGTTTGATGCCTTTCAGTGCCTACCCTATTCATACAGCACCCAACCAACGTACTTAATACCATGTTTATAAAACAAAGTAAGCACCTAGTCACTTACAGCAACGGTGGAAATGAAACACAAACTGACTATTATTTTGTAGTCAATTTCATGAAGCCTCGGTTTGAAGATTGCAAAGTTTTATTAGGTGAGAGGCGATCGCCGAGCAACACCGTCTTCTAATAAACAAACAAAGAACTCCGCGAGAATCAAATGGTATAACTTGAGCAAATCAAAAGGTGAGTCATTTATTTCCAATATGCAAAACTATCTGTGTCATATTTTCAACATAATTGGAAATGTAGAACGCGGAGTACAAGACATGTTGGATTCCCTACAGCGGACATATTTAGAAAGATCTAAATAAATGCTTAGAATTTCTAAAAGACACTATCAGCGGACCAAAGGAATATGGTGGTGGAGTATTGAAGCCAAGGCAGTGATAAGAAATCAGAGAATACGGGAAGCATGTATCGGGAGCTGGAAGAAATATCTTCTCTGACTATTAATGCCAACCAAGGTTTTCAGATTCTGGTAAATCAACTACAGATGCAATCCAAAAGTATACGGAACATGATTTGCACAGTGTGTTAGTTGATTTTGAAAAAGAATTCGATTGAAAAGCACGGGATCTGATATGGGTGGCTTTTAGAAAACTAGGAGTTTCAGAAACCTACGTGCAGATAATTCTGGACATGTACAAGGAAACAAAAACAAAGGTTAGATGCCCTGATGGTATCACTGAAGAATTCTCAATCAAAGAAGGTGTACCACCAGGAAAACGTAATCAGCCCATTGCTCTTTGTTACAGTCCTTGAATATCTGCTTGAAGGCAAAGTGACGGACCCGAAAGTGTATCAGTTATTCTTTGCTGACAATGACAACCAGAAGTAAGGAAGCTTTATCGAATAAAAAGTCACGTCAAAAATACCATATTAGAAAATAGAGCGCGACCGGCTCAGTTGGTATCATCATGTTTCAAGGACAGATTCTGTTAAAACCCATTCCAGAAGGCAACATCATACAACATTCCAACACAATCGCGATAGAGGAGAGGCAGGCCTAAGCACTCCTGGTATAAACAATTGCAAAAACACCAGCATTTGATTTGCCTCACACATGAACATATTCAAAACCGGGAGGCTAAACTCCGGAGGTCGGTAACATGAGTCTTAAGTAGTCGGCCCCAATTAAATTCTATATTTTTCATTCTTCTGAACAAAAAAAGCTTTTGAATCCTTAAAATCTTATAGATAATAACAACACCATAGTCAAGTTTAAAAAAAGTAACATTTATTAAATGTTTTATAATAAAAAAACTTAAACTTTCAAAAATTTGCATTTCATTCTGTCTGAGGTATATCGAGCACCATTTTTTGACTTTGAAAACGTTGAGCTTTGTCCCATTTTCATTCGCATTGCCAAGAATACCTTGCATTTTGAACGGGTTTTATAATCTTTTTTTAATCTCTAAATTGCAACTTAATCGGCTGGCTGAATTAAATGTGTTTATATTGGAGAGATACAATATTAAATATTTCCATTATTTCTACAGAAGTCACTGATTTCCATTATGAGATGAGATTTGTGATCATCAACCAGAAACATTACTGGCTGCTTGAAACCATTTTCTTTAACATACTCATTGAAACCTGAACACAAAGGGCACTGTTAAGTTTCCTTGTCATTTCATGCTTTAATTTTATACAGGTTCTTCCAACCCTAAGAAGCCAAAACTGCTCCCGACTTTGTAGCCAAGCTGAATGAAGTTTTATCTTCATTTTCTAGAGAGGTCTTCTAAATTCTAAAACGCCTTCTGCATTTATTTCCTTTTCTTGAAGATAATTTTTCTGGGTTTCTTAAATTATTTTCGGACTGCCTCCTCCGTTACAATGCCTCTGCCTTTTGAAAGTCACTCTGGTGTTCCGAGTCTCAATTGAGAATGCCGCTTTAAAATGTCGTAGTACCATGTGTTTCCTGGAGTGGCCATAATTAAATGGTGTTAACCGCTTTTCTTCCAAAATGATTTTTTCAATGTGTTCAAAAGATTGTATGGCTTCAGAGAAAACTCACATTTTGCAAAGGTTAATATTATCCATTCAACCAGGCTTTGCTTCTCTTCCTTAGTAAGTACGTTGATATGGCCCATTTGATATATATTTCGGCAACTCGAAATCCGTTCCGATAATCCGATCCTGTAAGTTAGCTCTTGGAAAGTTAAATTATTGACCTACCTTAAGTATAGCCAAATTTTTATCTCTCATTTTTCTAAAAGCTTCTTACAAAGCTCTTCTGAGTTCTGAATATTTATGGAAGACTCTCTTCAATCCACTTTAATGTTTTTATAAGTTTTTCTGCGCAAATTCTGTTTTCTTTGTCATTTAAGAATAAAGAAAAAAACCCAGCCCGCCCGGGACTACTGAATTTAGAAAAAGACACTCGAAAATCTGGTTAGAAATGAAGAGAACCTAAAGTTTGTGTCCATAACAAAATAAACAAGACAAAACAAAAAAAAAAACCTTCCTAAGTAGTCGGCCAGGGGGAACACTTTAAAAAACACGATACAAAATTTTTTTTAAGATCGGCCCCGCACTTTATTGAAAAATTAATATTTTGGTAGGAAATGGCTTTCATTTTGTGAATAACAAATTTACCCGAACGTTTTTTTTTAAATTTATTTAAATTTATTTTGTAAGTGTGTGTATAAGTAGTATACATGTACGTGAGATTTGGTGCTAATCATGTTATACCATTCCTTTCCTTAAAACGAAAGGCAAACAAATAATGAGACAAGTATATAAATGAGCCGGACAAACTAACAATTGCATATTTTGTGCAAGATCATACGATGCACAAAATGATAGGAAAGATACAGGGAATGAAAAAAAAACTTTCTGTACAGCGATGGAAACCACAATCACGCATACGAACATACGAGATATACGAACGAACAATATTAACTCTTACCAGCCAGTCTCAGTCTATAGATCATCATTAAACTAGAAAGACTTATCCCAGTGAGCAACTAGAAAAAAAAAACGAAATGTTACAATCAATCTGAGAAAATAAAGACAACACTCACAGTTGAAACAGTCGTGTTTTTGTTTTCATTTTTGCTAAAGAAACACTTCTCAAACGACAATATGAAAAAAGTATTTCGAAAACTGGAAGAACAGTATTGATAAAACCATTTGTTTAATTTTAATTTTTGTTGGTTTTATAAGATTTAAGGAGTTTAAGAGGGAGTAAGGAGTTTATTTATATTCAGCATATGGCTGATTACAAAATTTAAAAAAAAAACAAACAAATAGAATAATAAGTTTTTAAAACTATTGACACGTGCTTTTAACTTGCGATTATAGGGACTATAATGCAACTTTAGGATTCGTGAATATAAATAAAAGGCACGACTGGGTCGCACGTACTTGCTCTTATGTGCTAATCCTTTTTAATTGCAGGCGTCTTTTTGACAAAGATTTTATTTTAATATTTTTTGTATGACGTGCAACTTCCTTAGAATCGTTTTGGGGTGAAGCTCGAACGAACATACGTCACGACAAAGGGATAAACTAATAAATATACAGGATTGTTAGCTTTTGCAGTTTTTTAGTGTAGTATTATCTTTCCACTTGCTGCTTACTGTTTATAATATAATTTGCTAATAGAAAGATACAAAGGACTTTTTTCAGTTAAATTTTAATTTTGGTATGGAAAAATTTGAACAACTGGCATAAAGATTCCTCGGAATCAGCAGTATGGCAATAATGCAAGGTAAAGGGACCTTTATACGTCCCAATATGGGACCAATGGAATTTTTAAAGGATTTAAGTACCTATAATAAGGTTGGAAGGAAGGTAGGTACTAAAATTAAGATTCGTGTTCCAACTACTGTTAAGCCAGTAGGTATAGAGACAATATTAAAAGTTAACACAGTGGTTTTGTTTATTTATAGGAAGGTGTAAACTTTTGTTTTCTCGATTGAAATTTTTGCATTCGGTAGTAATCGAATAGTTTTTTTTATTTGTTAGTTGTTTTTGTGTGTTTATCAAAGGCTTCCTTATTTATTCTGTGCTTTTATGATGATGAAAAATACTTTAAAATACGTAAGTATGTATGTAATGTAGGTTGTCACTTTCTTTTATTTGACTAATGGCTTGGCTAGGGCTTAGTCGAGCAATATGAAATAAAATGTTGGGGAAAAAAAATTATGAATTCAAAAAAACACTACTCATAACGTTTTTTGGAAAAAATGTTGTAAGCCATCTTATTTCTTTTGCTGTTTTCTATTTTATGAATTTTTCATTTCAAAATCGTTCGACCAGTTTTTTCAAAAAAATGTTTTTTTTTAAAAACTTTTCGAAAACATATTTTAAAATTTTTTTTAGTATGTCAATTTTAAGAAATCTATAGTTTATACTAGGAGAAAAATTTAAAAAAAAATCTATAGATCCGTTTTCAAAATATTGAAAAAACAAAATATTTAAAAAAAAAAATTATTAAAATTTAAAAAAAAATGTTTTTGAAAATTTTGATAAGCAATATTATTTAAATCATAAAACACTACATATTTTGAAAATTTCATCAAAATCCGTCAATTAGTTAACGAGAAAGTCTGACTTTAAAAAACCGGTCATATAGGAGGTACCGTTATAAAACTTTTTCTGAAAAATCCATTAAAATTAGAAGATAGATTTTGCACAGAAAACGTCATTCTGAAAGTTTAATCAAAATCATAGGAGCCGTTTTCGAGAAAAATAAGTTTTTTAGTAAAAGTTATATGGCAGGTACCGTTAGTTTTGGAGCTAGAATGCCAATTCCAAAAACTGTCGGGTAGAGCACTCTAAAAATACTATATACCAAGTTTGAATCAAATCGGCCCAACCGTTTAGGCTGTAGATATCGATACGGACAGACAGACAGACAGACAGACAGACAGACAGACAGACAGACAGACAGACAGACGGACGGAATTTCCGGACTTCTCTATCATCGTAATATCATGTTTGATTGTTAGAATTTTTTTTTTTTTTTTTTACGAATGCATAACTTGCCTTATAGTCCCTATAATCGCAAGTAAAAAATTGAGATCATAATCAAATGACATTACGATCATAGAGAAGCCTAAAAAAATCATTGGCAAAAAATATCTGTCTGTCCGGGTGCATGTCGATCTGCAGCCAAAACGGGTTAAGCGTTTGCGTTTAAATTTGGTATGTGTGTATATCTTGGCATCCCTCAGAGGGGAAATTGAAATTTGTTTTTAGGGCTAAAAATAATAGTATTTGCCATTTAACGATTAAGAAAAAGCTTATTTTTCTCCAAAACAGGTCCAACGATTTTGATGAACATTTTTGAGATTTTTTTTGGTATTAGAGTAGCCATTATCTAATAAGAACCAAATTTACCGGAAAAGTCCATTAACGGTACCCTTCATATAACGGATTTTTTTATTTTCGACTTTCTCGGTAACCGCTCAATGGATTTCAATAAAAAAATATATTTGAAAAGATCTAAGTATCCAAATTAATTCTACATACAATTTTAAAATCAGATGTAAATTAATAAAATCTAAAAAACTTCCTAACAAAATTAAAAACAAAAAAAAAATTCAAAAAACTAAAAATAAAAAACAGGATTTTATCAAAGTTTGTCCTACAATTTTTGAAATACTTTTTTCTTAAATTCTTTTTTATTTAAGACCGCTAAGTATTGTGCTTTTGATACTTTTTATAAGTTCAACTGTGTTTTTTTCAACGTAAATGTTAATTGTTTCTGTGAAAGATCTTGCTTTCTAATGTAATAAGGCACATAAGAGCAAGTACGTGCGACCCATTTTCTAAGGATAGTGCATTATGTGCTAATGACCTGGCTATTCGGTACTATCTTTTCCAACACAGTGTTTAAACAGCCGAACGAAAGTACGCCACATTGTCTTAACTGTCTTGTGGTGTTAGGTCTAAGTAGAATCCGCCTACCAAATTTGACTGAGCAGCGAGCATTCTCCATCGTTATCCAGATAAGAGGTATCAGTTAAGCAGGAATTCCGAAACTAGACATGGTTCGGTACAGTTCGTTCCTGTTAACACTGTCGTATTTCGGTTTAAAATATTTGAACAGATGGTGGATGTCGGTGTTAAATTCGAGTTCAATCGCAAATTTTCCAGATCTTAAGACAGCCATTATATGGATCTATTAATGGGTCAGAAAATGGCTTGAGGCTTTCACTTAAAACGCTGGACAGGAATTTAGAGGCGTCTTCAAATTTAGAACTTAAGGTTATTTTGACACTCTGCAGAGGTCTTTTTTTTAATTTTTTTTTAGCTCAAATATTAACGGTACCTGTCATTTAACCGTTAAATAATACTTATTTTTCTCGAAAACGGCTCCAAGAAATTTTATGAAAAAAAAGTCAGTGCAATTTTGTAGGTGTAGTATATGCACTGGTGAAAAAAATGTAAGTTGGTGGGCTATGATTGGTACCGTTTTTCTTTCTTCGAGTTTCTAACGAACTGCTTAACCGATTACAATCAAATTTGATACTCAGAAAGATGTAGATAGCTAGATGATAGATGATATATAGATGTAGATTGGCAATTCGACATAAAAATATTTTAGAATAAGTTTTTTTTTGTATTTTTAATAAATGTATTTTTTTGGAAAAATCGATATTTTGAAAACGGGTAGGTGAATTTTTTTCTTAATTTTGTTTTTAAATATGAATAATTTTTGTATTTAAGTTTGCACTCTTGAATTATTTTTTTTTATTTTTTAAAAAAAGTTGTTAAATAAAAACCGTTTTATTTAAGAACCGTTTCTACGATTTTGAAAAAAATTCATAATTTTTAACATTTTTTAACGAAAATCATTGACCGCTACACTCTTTCAATACCCGTCTTTGTAGGGCCCAGGACGGCACCTCTGTCGTTAAAACATTTCTGGATCTCTACAACTTCACGATGCTGGTGATCTCTTTTCTTTCTCCTGAGTAAGCGTTTCTTATCCTTCCTTCGCTCCTAGAGGTTATAAGATGCTCAGGTACTCTTCCGGAGCCTCGACTTGAGGACATTTGAATTCTCCAAGAATTTCTCGGAGGTGGATGTAAGAAGCTCAACAGCTTTGGAGATGCGTTTCTTATGGTTTGTTGAAATATATCCCATTGGTCTTCGGGGTTCATATTGTAAGTCGGAGGCATAAGCTGTGGCGGTAATTTCCTATTGTAGTCGTCCAGTGTTGTATTTTCTCTGCGTGGATGTTGATCGTCAAATAACTTCCATGGATATCCGCACTCGAAATTTAGCACCAACAAGATATTGACCGTAGTCAATGTTTAACGAGAGAATTGCATGCTGTTTAACACCATGTTTTTTTCCAATGCCAAATCGATGAGCCTGAGTCCGTTCCCGGAGCCGGTGTCGCCTGTCGAGTAGGGTGTACTTTCCGATTGTCTAACCAAAAATGTTCTCCCTCCTAATTTTGGTGTTAAAATCCACCAATAGGATTTGATGTCGTTAACAAAATTATTATTTAGAAAAAAAAATAAATTTTGAAGCGAGCAAATGCTACCTTGAACTAAATTAAAATCGTGATGGCAACTCTGACATGAATTTCTCTTATTTCAAACACCCTCCTGATATTAAAAACAAAAACAGACTTTATTTTTCCATAGTAACTCTTCAAGTGAAAAGGACAGTTACTAATGACAAAAACAGATTCTTATAAAAAACTTGAATGGAGAACTAAAAACAAAAAAGTTTTAGTAATATTTCAACAAAACATTTTGCAACAAGGAAGCTAGTCTATATGCGGTTGTAATAGAGAACTGTTTGTTTCAATAAGAATCAGTCTGTTCAAAATGATTTTCCCTTTATCACAAGAACAACTCCGACCGAAGGTAAACCAAAGAAGGGACAACATTTAACAAATAATACAAACAAAAGCTTCCATTCCTGTGCATCTCTCTATGTCGTCCTGTCTGTGAGCTTGTGTATGGAAGGGCATTTTCCAATCTCCGCATGTTCCCTTACTTTTGTGGTCTGTGGTCTGTCACATTGTTCTCCGCATGCCATGTCACTGCCATTAGTTCAAATCGAGCAAAAAAAAAAAAAAAAACGGAGAGTTCATAGAACTGTCATCGCCGTGCGTCCCCCCTTGGATCCTGCTGATCCCAGGCTAGAACTTCAATCATTAATCACCATTTGTGCGCTGAAAGTATTCCGCTTTCCGCACCCAACAACCCCAACATGATGGAGTTACTTAAAACAGAGACATTAGAATTGTAATATCGTTTTATCGGATAGTTGGGTCGTTTTTTGGGGCTAAATTGAAGATTATCCGTTATCAACCTAATTCAAAGCCTTCGCCCTGTGTCTGCATCCCATGGACTTCTGTGTATCATCCATCCCTCAAGCCTCAACCCTTTTCAAACTGCTAAAGCAAATTATAAATCAAGAAGTACACACGAGCCAAAAGGGAATCAGAAGAGGAATGTTGTGTGACACACAAAACGCAATCGTCGTCGTCGAGGAGAATTGTGCCAAATGCCTATGCACCATATGCATTGGGGTTTGATAACGGTAACCAACGACTAACGACCCTGCTGCTGATGGAATTGAGCGGGCTGAATTAAACAATAGGACTGGCAGCCATCTCGTATACCGGTTGCAGGCTTTTCGACTATTTTTTTGTGTTTCTTAGTCGTCATCCCTTTTGAGGGGATGATTTTGTTTTTTTTTTTGTTTTGTTCGCTGTCTGCGTCGGATTGCTGCGTCAGTGGCAGTGGCACCATCAGTGGGGGGTGGAGGTGGGTAGGAGTGGAGCACATCTCTAATTTGAATGTGTGCAATTGGTTTTTTTGTTTTGTTTTTATCGGTTGCCTCATAATCCGGGATAACATTCGTACATTGGCAAATTTTAAAACTTGGGTTAGGTTATGGTCGGAATTGGTATGAGTAGGCAATTCCCGGGTTTATAATGGTTCCAGTTCTAGTTCCATAAAGTTTATTGGCTTATGTTGACCCTTTTGTTGCAGCAGCGCAGCGTATGTTGGTGGAGAGACACGGAGAACGACGATGATGGACATGGGCTACTCCCCATGACAGTGCGGTTGCTTTCCTTTTTGTGGGGAGGTGTGCGCTAATAAATCATTGCTGATG
Organism: Platycheirus rosarum; assembly: GCA_963971375.1. Classification (NCBI taxonomy): domain Eukaryota; kingdom Metazoa; phylum Arthropoda; class Insecta; order Diptera; family Syrphidae; genus Platycheirus; species Platycheirus rosarum. The sequence goes on along the minus strand of OZ020509.1, from coordinate 120,607,390 downwards.
GTGGCGTGTTGATTTTGTGTTTTGATAAAATCAGTTGTTCTATATGTTTCCCGTCGATGTGGTCTAGTGGGGGATATTAAATTATTAAAGACCATTTTTCCCAATGCTAGTTGGTTCATGGATTTATGGGCTTTGGAACAGACCTAGCTGTGGATGGAGGAGCTTAGATTCGATACTTGTGTGTTTTTAGATGGTAATGGTGTGTAATGAAACTTTTTACGCACCGGAAAATGATAGGTTATTCGGGCAGTAAAATATCTAGTTATTTATAGGCATTTCTCGATTTTAGTTTTATTTGGGTGGACGGCTTTTCTAAGGGTTTGAAAGGCAAACTAATGGTAGATAAGCTCTGTTTTGGATTGTGGGGAGGAGATATACTTTTTCGACGTTTAAGTAGTTATCTGCATTCCTATTTCCAATAAAACTGATTTACATACGTTGGTAATTACACACTTTAACGGTAAAAAATCAAAACTGGACCAATTTTCATGTTTTTTTTATACCAAAATCCGGCAAAGATTTATCAGAGAATCAGAATAACCGAACTCATGTCGTTGTCTATAAAGTCCGGTTTTTGAACAATTTTATACAGATGTAAGTCTGAATCAAACCCGAAAATAAGCCGGATTTAGGTAATCATCTTATCATTTCTGTTTCTTCTTCGATACGATACTCTAGTGAAGACCGACTTCATGACGAAAAGTTAAAAAAAATTATAGTAGAATGAAACTCATTTGAAAAGGAAGATAATACAACAAAAATGATAGGACAAATAAATTACGGGCGATCTTAGGTCGGGAAAGGAGAGCAAGTAAGAAACTGTGCAAAGACATTTTCATTTCTGAAAAATTTTAACACAGTAATGCACATTTTTTAAACCATCAGAAAGTAGAGATTTCAGAGAACAAGAAGCACACCGACTTAAAAAAAAAACAGATATTTTGACGTGAGAATTTTCGATTAAAATTAAGGCGATTTTTCGATAATAAGTCAAAATAAGGTGAAAAAATTAATATTTTAAATCAAAAAAAATACAGTATTTTTGGGACATAAAAAAGAAAGTTTTAACCGAATTTCTTGATTTTTTTTTGTAAAATATAAAAATAAACTTTAGTTTTGCGGGAAATCAAAATTAGATATACAAAAAAAAAAAGAAACAAAAAAAAACTATTGGAAAATGTTTCGTATGTTGGCACAAAAAATTACAAGTTAAAATGCCACCATCATCGAAGAGTTTTTCAAGAAGCATTGTAAATATCCTCCGGCAAACGAATCTCTTAAATATTTCTTCTATTTTAAGCGACTAAATACTTATTGATTGTGTTTACTAACAGCTATTGAAGAGCTTGGTTCATATAAGCTGCGTTTTATTATTCACCAAGATCCATATGGATCTTTGTCGATAAATTAAACGATCCAGATCTAGATCCAGATCATACATTATTTTGTGTTCAATTCCTACTACAATACTGCAAAAGGGCCACCCGTTTTTCAGAATTAGTACAAATTATTGGATCTTAAAATAGATCCAGATAGAAAGCAGGATTTAAAATTATTCTTGTAATGCGTGATCCAAATCCAGATCCGAAGATAATAAAACACAGCTATAACTACATCGGCAATACTAGTGCTTTCTAGCAGCTGTCATTGTAACATTTGTTTGCGAAGCAGGTTTCCACGGGGGAACTTCTTTGGGACAGTAGAAGGGCGGCGGCACATTTGTCGTTGCACGGCTGGGCTCGACGGATTGGGGCTGGTTCTTGCCGCTTCCACTGTTCCCTCCTGTTTGGCAAACAAAATTATCGTGCATTTAGTTATAATTCGTTAACTCACTGTTTACGAATAATTCCAAGAAACAAAATTGTAATTCAACACGGCATACCGTTTATAGCAACCCATACCTTTTACAATAATAAACAGATTTTTCATTTAAATACTTGGAGTCATTCGCGAGAAAAGTAAGCTTTCATTTAAAGTTTTAAGGTAACATTTGAGGTAGCAAAATAGAAAAAAATGTCTCTGTACAATTGGCAATAACCTGACTTTTCACTAATAAATATAAACCATCCAATTGCCAATTGCTGTCCAATTAAATCACTCAAATTAAAATTTCATTCTATAGTCTACTAAAAATTGCCAGTACAAATATTTTGGAGAAAACTTCTTCAAAATCAGTAGCGTACCATATTTTTGTTCCATACCGCCCTGATTGGATTGGATTTTCAAAGCTCATTAAATATTTATTATCATGCATTCAGGGTTACCCTTGTTAATTTTTTTTCCGTTTTTTTTTTCTTGGCTAAGGTTGATGAAGGCGGTATGAAAGAGAAGATTTGAAAACGTCAGAAGGCTAAGTGGAAGACAAAGGGGTTTCAAAAGCTACTAAAATTGCAAAAAAAGTTGAAAATTTACCTGACTCGTAAATTTCTGACGATTTATCAGTGTATTCGTGTATATATTTTATAATTGAATTCCGAAAGTCAGAAGGCAGACTGGAAGACTTGTATTTCTTTTTATTTTTTTCACTTTAAAGAGAAAAACATAGATGTTTATTATGAAATTCTTTTAAAAAAAACCGCAGCACTTAAGATGCCATAATGTAGCTTTTTTGAAAGCCACCAATCCATTCTTTAATCCATTCTTTAATATTTTTTGTAATTCATTTTGTTTAGCAACGGAGTTATGAAGCAGTCAAAAATGCTCAAAATTGAGTACTTTTTAAAAATTCGAGTTTTTTTCTTTTAAAGCAAAAAAGTTCGTTACCATTGGATGAAGTCCAAAAGTCGTCATAATGGATGTTGTTGGAAATTTAATTACATATATATACATAAATACTTCGAGTGCACTACGAAATCCCGCAATTTAAAATCTCGCATAACGAAATCTCGCATTTTTTTAAATCTCGAAAAACGAAATCTCCAATATAAAAATCTCGCATTTAAAAAAATAAAACACAAACACACCAAATTCTGAAAAAAGTAATTTAATTCACAAATTAAATAATATTAAATAATTAACAACAACAAAATGAATATATACAATACAAACATATGTTTATTTGCAAATTGTATTTGCTTTTTTAACTTTAGCAAAGAGAGAGGTTCTGAGCTATGCTTCGCAAGTAATCAATTTTCGGCATTTGTAATCGTACGGCGGTGCGAAATAAGGTCCAGACAAAACGGCCCCAAAAACAAAAATGAAATAAGGCCCCAAAAATGGGGTAATTTTTCATAATGAAATAAAACCCAATTTTTTCTTTATGAAATTAAGCCCCAAAAAATGAAAAAAAGACCCCAAAAACGAAATGAAAGAAGACCCCAATTTTTTTGAAAAAATAAAAAAATAAAAACTTAACACACTTAGGCTAAACTAGTTTTGCCTAGGCATTTCTTGAGATTTTATCTCCCAATCAGTATGAGGTAGGTATCAGGGGGCATGCAACCCCCTGCTTGAGCACACTATAGGATTTGGAGTATGTGCGAGATTGGGTTTATGCAAAAGTTCTTTAATCCAAAAAGAAACGTTGCACATACCCAACCTTGCACCTTCTCCCAAGCAGGGGGGTTTCAGGGGAGAAGCATGCCCCCACACCTTCTTCATTTATCTTTAAATTTGTTGTTTGTGCTTATACTGGCCTAAGTGGCTTTTATTGCAAATTTTTGTATTCGACATAATATTTTTTGTGGGGTCTTATTTCATTCTTTGATATTAGGGGCTTTTTTCATAATGAAATATAACCCCAATTCTAAAAAATGAAATTAGGCCCCAAAAAAAGAAATTACACCCCAAAATAAAGATTTTTGTGTTGTTGTTGTATTCTTAATATACTTTTAAAGAGAAAGGGTGGGCTTTGGCCAGGAGAAACAAAGTTTTTTAAAAACGCAATCGTTGCTTTTTAAATAAGAATAAGAAAAATTCTATGTCAATAATATTAAAAAAAAAATATAAACATATAAATACAATTTTTTTTTCCAGAAAAAGGTAGTGTGAGTAATTTAAGATTTTCTCAGAAAGCATAAAAGCATGCCATTTTTAGTGTTAGGTCAGAAATTAAAAAAAACTATTGAATATTGAAGACAAAAATAGTATATGATAACAAAACTTAAAAAAAAAAATAAGTTTAGAAAAAAAAAACATTTCTTTTTTGAAAATTTATAATTTGAAAATTAATTGTTTCAAAAACTTTAAAGTAAAACAACATGAATTATCAAAAATATTAAAGAATTGATTGTTGGCTTTCAAAGAAGCTACATCATGGCATCGTAAGTGCTGCGGTTTTTTTTAATTTAATTTTAATTTAATTAACTTTCCTAATAAACATCAATGTTTTTCTCTTTAAAGTACAAAAATAAACAAAATACATGTCTTCCAGTCTCCAATTTGACTTTCGGAATTTGATCATAAAATATATAAGTACACGAATACACTAATAAATCGTCAAAAAATTACGAGTCAGGTAATTTTTTTACTTTTTTGCAATTTTATTAGTTTCTGACCCTTCTTTGGGTTCCACTTAGCCTTCTGACGTTTTCAAATCTTCTCTTGCCTTCATCAACCTTAGCCAGTTTCTAGCCTTATGCGTGACAGTTATTTTCAAAAAAGAAAAAATACATGTTTCACCCCTCACTCCTGTTTATGTCTTCCAGTATGCCTTCTGACGATCAGGATTCTTACATTCCTACCTCCGTCCAACATTTAGCGAGTGAGGTCGTCAAACTGTAGCCATCTCTTAGACTAAACCTTCCAAGGATGTTTTTGACAAAAATTTAACTCAAATATGAGAGATTCAAGCACTTTTTAAAGAAAAAAATTGATAAAACACTATTCAAAAAATTGGATACTTTTAGGAACTTTAAGACTTTGAAGTGATGTAACTTCAAAACGATAAACGGGATGTAAAAAATTTCTTTTTTTTTAAGCATATTGTTTTTTTGACCCCTCATAACGGTCCTAGCGTTGAATTAGTTTAAAAACCAATCACTTAATTTTTCTTATTTTATGAAGAGATATGATTCAGAGTTGGATAAGTACTAACAAAATAAAATTGTCTTTATGCAAATTTATATTCAAAATTGCAAAATTATATCCAAATTTTGATTTAGTGAACGCTTCATGTTAAGAAAAAACATTTTCAATCGAACTTTCAAACAATTTTAATATGAAAATTTGACAATTCTTGCCTAAGTATTGCTTTGTCTTTGTATAGCTTAGGTACGTGCATATGTAGGTAATTGTTCCACAATTCTATATTTACTATTCATGATATAAACACATTTCTGAGTCATTAAATTTGTTGAAATAACTGAAAGTAATAAATCAGTTCATGACATTGTAATATATGTATTTTAACGAACATTTTTATTTAGAATGAAAGAAATGATGTAGGCTTTTTCACTTCTTATAATTAATTTGTTTATTTATAAAATATACGTTTACGCACTCAAAATGGTTACGGCATACGTGTACCCTTTTAATGTAAAACACAATGAGATATGGAAAAACAGAGCACATTCTTATTGTGCGACTAAATAACATTTCTACGCACTTAAAACTAAGTTTGAAGGGAGAGAGAATTATGGTCAATCAAATAATGGGGAGAATCGAAATGTAATGATTGTAATGACCTATTTTAAAACGAAAACTGTGGTCTTCTTCTTCACCCTATAAGCTTCAGAATGGCATTTTAATGCATAAATGAACGTATGGTTCTTATCTTATACTAGATACATTTTCACCTGACGTTAATCTAGATTTCATTGCAGTAAGAATAAAAATAACCTAGTGAGTTGTGTTTCCACCTGAATTACAGAAATAAAATTTGACATTTGAAATCTGACCTACGTATTTATCATAATTCTGAAACGAAAACAGGGTCAGATAGAAACGTTATTAGTACTTCCTTCTCATATCTAATGCCTGACCTAATGGAACTTATAAGTGTCATAGATACAGAAGATTCAATTATTGCAAACAATCTATATATATCCACAGCACCATGGGTGACAATTATTATAACATTGTCATCGGTAGCATACAAATCCACATAAATATTAGATTAAGTATTTCCTTTATTGTTCACCATACGACTTATACAAGTAAATACTATAAAGGCAAGTAACAACTATTCCATGTCAAACGAAACCCTCTCCCCATCCCGGTTGGTGACACTGTTCTATTTTCAAACATGACGTGTTTCCAGCGAACTTTACATTAATCTCTTTCAACTCCTTAACCCCACCGCATTCATATGCTACATATAACTATACAAATATATATCCATGTTCCTTGAATAGTGTAATCAATACATGTCTCATGTCTGCAAAAGATACGAATAACTTGTGCACAAGGACGAGGGCTGCACATCAGGATTTCAGGCTCACATCTCAGGCACACGTATTGAGCATTATTTTATTTTTTGTTTTATATCAGAGTTTTTTATCTTCATATGTACGTCAACGACACGAGCTATTTCAATCAGAGCACTTAGACAACATCATAATCATCTCATCGGCAGGATGTCTCTTTCTCCCGACAGCCGACATCTTTGTCTCCTAGACGAGTGCATAAGGCTGCTGTCCTTACTCCCGGGCTTCCAATGTCGTCACCGATCTACATACGTTTATCCAAACCCAAACCAAACTGAAGAATATCCTTTAATTAGGTACTCTTGACTTATACAATGTTGAGGAAGGATATCTTTTTTTTTTTTAACCCAACTGACAAGGGCTCTGGAGCCGGGACGGCTACGGCGACGTCTTTATCCTCTTATTGTTTTTGTATAAGTTTTAATCTGCACTATATACCCTTGTATCGATGGGTCGTTGGTTTATTGAGAGCTTTTCATTTGCACTTCACCTATTCAAGGATAATTTCTTCCTTTTGATTTTGTTCTGCATGCCGAGTATACCGAGTAAAAAAAAAAAAAAACTAAACGATGTGCTTCTCTAAACTGTTGTAGGGAGTCAACGCTTATTTTAATCTCATTTGCACACTTTTAATTGACACAAAATAAGATAATGGATCTCTAATTGCTTTAAAAGGATTGTATCTTTTTTGTGCTTTTTCTTGTTTCAAAGCTTTTTATCAATTAATTTCTTTTAATTTTTTTTATTTCAGACCCACGAGATACACACTGCTCAGCACAATCGTCAAAATATCCTTTATATAGATACAAATTAAGCTTTTGCGATAAATCATTTCGAATCATCTTCGATGACCTTTAATAACGCCATAAATCCATTGCTGCCAAAATCCATCACCATCAACATCATCATCACTGTTGACAATACTCACCTGCATATCGAGCAGCAAGTATAGATACAGCATGTTTGAATGTATTCGAAAAGAAAGATAGAAAGCTTTAGTAAACGGGTACTGCAAGTGCAGCCCCGCGGCTTGCATACAAAGGCAATCGCTTAAAGTTACACGCGCACCCCACTACTAAATGCAGTGGAAGAAGAAGTTTACTCGATTGAAAGCAGCTACTGGACATTCGCGTGCGCGAAGGATGCTTTGTTGTGGACGAAGGAAGGTGAGTGGGTTTTTGAAGACATTATTGTTATATTTTGATCAAAATTTAAGGTTAACAATAAATTAAAACCAGTAAAAAAAATTAATACAAATTTAAAAGTTATTAAGAAGCTTATCCTTCATCTAGAAAAAGAAGGTAGTTGAGGAAGGAACCTTAACAGCTGCTACTGAAAACTAGAGAATGAACCATCTGTCTTGACATAATTTATCATATCATATTCCGAGGAGCAAGCATCGACTCGGATCACAATGTAGTTGGTGCCAAACTAAGTGTACAGATATCCATGAAAGCTAATAGGTGATCAACAACCATGCAAACGAAATTCAATGTTGGACCTTTCAAATCTAAAGCGATAACCAAAGCCTAGCGCTTGTCTCATTGACAATATGAACGCCGAAAACCACTGCTAACTATTGCAACAAGCCACAAGAATCTGTTTGTTGGTGTTGGGTTTCACACAACCACTCCCGAGAAACACAACATCAACAGTTTTACCCAATATCTACAAAAAAGCAGATTGACTACTTTACACTAACTATAGATGACGAATTAGTCTTTTGACTAATTTATGGTTTTAAACTGTTTGTTTAAGGGATTCTAAAATTCCGTAAGACTAGATTCCAAAATACATTCTGCCAATTCGTTTGAGAGTTTAAAACAAAAAATGCTTGGTTTTTAAATCCGTATTTGGCCAAGCCTTCAACTTCCTCGATTTCTTTTCCTGATATTTCATACGAATAGCAACATTTATAATCGAGCTTAAAACCTTTTTATAGAAAGTTTTTATTTAGTAACTCAACTCCAATTTTCGACAGTCGAAAAACTAAAAATTGTCAATTTTCAGTAAAAATGGGAACAATTTCAAATAGACAAGCCATAGTTGGTCTATATAGGGTTTATAGAATTGCGGTAAGGCTTAAATTGTAGCAATAGCATAGGTTATGACTTTTTGAGCAAAAAGTAAAAAAAAAAAAACAAAATTTTACAGTTTTTCGCATGCTGCGTAGCGAGCATAAGTTTTTCGAAGTTGCAAATTTGGATTTGGTTCATACTACAACATACCAACAATTCTGAACTACATCATGCTTTGCGATTTTAGCCTTAATTAGTGTCGATTTCTAATGGGATATAAACCAAATTTTAAAGTTTGAAAACCTTAGTCCGGTATTTTACAGCGAAGCGGTAGGCATCCATCAAATAAGTGCGAAAAAGAAAGAAATTTGGAAGAAAGAAGACAGAAAACTAATTTCCCGGTGAGTTGAGTGCCGAATATGAATGCCTCTATTTTGACGTTTTCTTCCTTGTTATTAAACTACATGATTTCTTTATTGTGTTTCTTAGTGCCTGGATACATTGACGCAAATACATACGTATGAAACTTGAATGAAAATGTAAAATAGATAGAATGATTTTTAGTAAGGGGGAAAGAGATGGGTTGGAAAATTTAAAATCTACACGAATCTCATAAATTTGTATGAAACTCTGAACACTCATTTTTATATTGTTTCATTTTTGACAGATAATTTTATTTATATTCCGTCGTCGAAGTATATTGCTTCAGAAATACTTTGAAAATGTCATTTCTTTTTTTTTTACTTTTTACTTTTAAGAGATTTTTATTTTAACTTTTTCTTATATCTACTTAAATGCTAGACAAAAATCTTAAAACTAGCTAAAAATATCATCTTAAGTAACTTACTGGCCCTATGCGGGCGCTCTAAATTAATCTCTAACTTAATTTTAATTGCCTTTCGGCCTAAAAATAACTTAAATTTATCTTATCTATATCGGGTTTTATTTTTTCCCAGAAAATTAAAAAAAAACTGGTTTATTTTTATCTATTTAACTTTATCTTAAACTACTTAAAAACGAACTTAAAATAAACTAAAGATAAACTTAAAATTACTTAAAATAAACCTAAAATACTTAAAATTACTTAAAATTAGAACAGCCACAGCAAGCTTTTTTTGATTTTTATTCTTTTATATTTTTTTTTTTTTTTTTTTTTTTTTTATTTTTTTGGTGCCGCCGCAACTGCCCTACCTATGTCATTTCTTTTATAAAACCAAGTGAACAGTTAAAACTAAATTATTGACACTGATTAAAAATATATTTGTTTTACTTCCCAACTGTTCAGAGGAACAATTTTCTTGCATCGGTAAGTAGGTTTTTTGTGTGTGGAGCCACAATATGTGCGGTGAAGCATTGCGACTTTCCGTCAATGTGTCCAGGCAACTGACGTCTTGTTGAATAAATTTAGAAGGGTGTGTTCCAAATTCAACTCAGTTCTTTGAAAGAGACATCCGGATAGAATATCCAACCATGACGTCATCAGTGACTCTTGATGACAGAATTAAATTCGGTTAGCTGCGTTTTATTATCCAACAATAAATAAATAATAAATAAAACGATCCAGATCCAGATCTAAATCATGTATTATTTTCTGTTCATTTCCCATTACAATACTGCAAAAGGGCCATCTGTTTTACAGAATTAGTATTAATTCCTGGATCTTGAAATAGATCCAGATATAAAGCAGGGTTTTAAATTGTTATTGTAAGACATAATCCAGATCCAGATCCGAAGATAATACAACACAGCTATTGTCATCTGACCTAACCGGCGTTGCTCAAGTATACTATCGTTTTCTGGATCCCAATAACAGTGCTTCCTATCACATCGAAGTACATATATCTTAAATCTACCAAGCTAAACATCTTAATTGTTAATACAACACACATTTCTTTTTATCGGCCAAGCCATTTAAATATACATTTCCCCAGTGCCACCGAAGGGGTGATTACATTAGCCTAAGTTACTCCTTACAACATCAGCATCATAGGTCTAGCGTTTTCCATGATTAGCTGAAACAAACATCCAGAGACAAAATCTGACTTTCGATTTATAAAAATAAACAAACAAAAAAAAAATGATTTTTTTTTAAAGTTTCATAAAAGCAAGTTAAACGAAGTAGAAAAAAGTTGCTACGTTAGCAGAGTCATAAAAATAAATAAATGAAATAGATCTACTACATATGAATTAAATTGGCAGCCCTGTTTGGTTGTGGGTGCGTGTGTTGGCCAGCCGGTGAATATTTTGATTGAAATAATAAGAACTTAAATCACACAGTTTAATTGTTTAGTTTAATTGTATAATGAAATATGAATTTAAATTCATTTAACAAAATTTCAATGCAGAACATTTTGTATATTAAATTTGACAATGTCAACTTAATTGTAATGTGCTTCTAAATTTAAGTATAAAAGGGCAAACAAAATGTGAAACTATTGCAGTCCGTGAAAGAACATAATAAACTAGTCATAGTTATCATACAACCCTTAGCCGGGGAAAGAATTATATTGTCTTTCATCAACAAATTGTATTCCGCTGCAATTTTAGCCGAGTCGAATCAGTGCTACCGGTCGAAAAACAGTACATGTCTTACATGATATCATATTTTTACCAAATGAGACCAAAACAAATCCAAGTTTAGGGTTTCTTTATACTTTTTTCTAAAAAAAAAATATTTTCTTTTTATATTTTGTTAATACATTTTCAGTGGAAAAAAATTCCAAATCTTATATATGTACATTAAAATGCATTGATATATGTATTTTTTTTTGCATAATTAAACTATAATTATAGATATGGTTCTACCAACAAGCCAATCAAGTCTTCGGTTTGGACAAAAAACTTAAAAAGCAAAGAATTCAAAATTGATTAATAAAAATAAAAAAAATATTACAATATTTTGTTGATACAGTTTCCCTATATCTCTTTATGAGGTCATTTTCTGGAATCCAATCAATTAAATTACAATCTTCCAAGAAAATTAGTGACACCAACATATTTTTACGAATGCCAATTTTAGTTTATAGGTCAATTTACTCTTCTTCATCAATGTTAGTTAATATTGAAAAAATTAATGATATGCATAGTATTATCTTGTAATTAAAAAAAAAAAAAAAATAAATGATAGGCATAATTTTGTCCTGTAATTTTTTTTCGATATAAAACTTTTTGGTTCTATACTAATATATAAACCTTTTTTTTTTGTTGTAAATTACTTTAATTTTTATAATTTATTTCAGAAATATATTTTTTTAACCTATCTATCTTTACACTTTAAAAAACAAAATTTTGAAAAAATTATTTAATATTTTTTTATAATTAACGCGCGCACAAGGGACTATTTGTTTCCCTTTTAATGTAGAGCACACTGCGCGGGCATTAGGAAGATAGAGGGGAAAGATAGGAGGTGTCGATTAACATTGGTTTTGAATGTTTGCAGATCAAAACGGCAAGGGAAAATCCCGCCGGGTAAACTTTTCCAAATTCGTGTTGTTCGGCTAAAATAAAGAATCCATATATTTTACGGTACGTCCGAAATTTGGCTCAAGGCTGAACTGATGAGAATTACTTGCGAGACGAGTATTACGGGAGAAACTTTTAAGGGGGGTAATGCAGCTGACTACTTCGAGTGAACATTTTTATATAAAAGAAACGATTAAATAAGTAAAAACAAGAAACATTGCATCGGTGTTCGAGAGGGACAATTGTTTTAGCGGCAGTTCTATTTCCTATCAATCTTAACGCTCGATTTTGTATTCTATCAAGCAGGTGAAGCGATGTTTGCGAAGCACCTGCCCAGAGGTGGAAGTTATAGTCGAGTTTAGGGCGTATTAACGCTTTATAAATTGTAGCCAGGTCAGAAGGAGAAATATACTTCTTACACCGATACAGAAAACCTAAGCACTTAGCAGCATTCTTAGCGATTTCAAATATATGGTCGTTTCAACGGAGGTCGTCGTTGACACACATACCTAGTACTGAGAGCTTTTCGGTTTCTTCGAGGCAAGTGCCATTCATGGACAATGGCATTCGGGGTATGTTTAGCTTTAACGATAGAAGACAGCATTGAGTTTTTGAAGTATTAAACTCCACACACCTGATTCCTACTACCCCATTTGACAATCCTGTATAAATCGGAGTTGAATGAGCTTGACATACGGTACCGTTGCAATTGTACGTCCGAAGGCAAAGGACGTGAATTACCGAACGAATATGAAAAGCTGGGGGTAGAGTCGTCAGCAAAAAAGTTAAGTGGATAAGAAGTAACAGACAGAAGATCATTTATAAAAATGAGGAATTGAGCAGGAGACAGAACAAAGCCCTGGGGCACATTAGCATTTATTTTGTAGGAATTAGACTTGAGTCCGTCCAATACAACTTGTATCGAACGGTCCAGAAGATAGCTTCTAATCCAACCAACAAGAGTATCATTGATTCCAAAAGCACGCATTTTCGATAAGAGAGCTTCATGCCAAACTCTATTAAATGCCTTGAAGATATCAAGAGCAATAATCTTACTTTCACCAAAGCGATGTAAAGATTTGTTCCACTGTTCGGTGAGATATGCCATCCGATCACCAGTAGAACTGACGGTCATGGAGAAGCTTTCGATCTTCGAGATATTCTTTAAACTGATGGTTAATCAGCGATTCCATGACCTTAGAAAGAAGGGATGTTAGTGCTATGGGTCGGTATGAGGAGGGAGAGGATAGGTTACCTTTCTTAGGGACAGGCTGGACAAATGCTGTTATCCATCTTCTAGGAAAGATTCCAGAAGAGTAGGAGCGATGGAAAAGCTTAAGCAGTGGCTCTGCCAATGCGGAAGAATACCTCTTCAGAAGAATCAGGTGTATACCATCCGGGCCAGCGGATTTGTGTATATCGAGATCTTTGAGAACTCATGCTACTGTACGAGTGCGGAAAAAAATCTATCCCATGGAAAAATTTACATTTTCAAGTACAGGAGGGGCAACGTTACTGTAAGCGTAAGCCAGCGTAAAGCTGGCAGCGAAATGGGCTGCGAGCATGTTTGCCTTCTTTGAAGAGTAGTGACCAATTAAAGTTTCGGAAAAAAATATTCAGGCCGTCCCAGTTTACTTTCTCGTATTGTCAAACGGTCCTGGTGGGGAGTTTTTTTTTAACTGGATGGGTGTAGGAGAAATTAGCTGAAATGACACAAGAGCTCGACATACCTTCCTTCGGGTGTTGTCTGGCCAGAATAGCGGAGCTAATTGGAATTGTGTACATTGAAATCGCCCGCAATAACGATTTCAGTGCGAGGACAAAGGGAAAAGATTTCCGAGATGGAATCAGACAGCGCATCAAACTCGTTACAAGTCGAATAACTGTTGAATTTGGACTTCTGTAAATAAAACAATAATGAATGACGTATGCTTGCGGACTGTTGCCGCTGCTTTTGAGACAAGCTATAACAACTCGATTTTGTCTAAGAGCATTTAATTGCAAATTTCTTCTTAATTTCATCTCTATTCGACAGAAAAGGGATACTCTGCTTCAATTCCACTTCCTTGAAATTTATACATATAGTAAATGGAACAAGCCTTCATAATTATAATTATTGAACTTTTTTCCACTAAATCCTCCTAATGTGGTCTTAGTTCACAAGCACATGTTTTTTTTTCGCCCTCCATGAAAAACTTTTTAAATTATGCTCCAGATACATATATTTCCTTATCGGGAACATTATTTTAATTAAACTTATCATCAATGTCACATTAAAAGGTGCTACCCAGTTAACCGTTGCCTCTCAATAACAACCAACTTAATTTCAGAAATATGATGAAATCGAGAAGGGCATCCCCACAATATCCAAAACACAAAAGTTACAACATTCTTATTGCTCACTGGGGTGTCGGTCAAAGAAAAACAAAAACTGTTTTCTGAAAGATAACTAACGAACAAAAAATATTAACATTCCTGTCTCAGCCTTCCAATCCCAGCTACCCTAGCAGGGCTGTAGGCGGGTAGCACAACCCAAGATGTAATCCATTACGAAGGACCATGGACCACCCGAAGATGACTCTGCCATACATTCCTGCCACAATAGTATTCAACTTACTGTTACTGCGGTGACAATAAGTTGACAATATTAAACACCGCTTGACTTCTTTTCTAGGATTATTTCCATTTCCAGCATCGTTATGACCTTGAAGGTCCTGTTTCCCAGGGCAGAGGAATACAAATAAATAGCAAAGTTCAAAGATACTATCGCAGACACATCGGGCGGGTTTTGTGTTATTGAAGAAGAACTTCTAAATGGGTTTTTCAGTATTGTATTCTCCAAAAAGGTGAACCTTAAAATTTGACGAAAACTCAACTTCGATCGGAAAAAAGTGACCGTGGAGCCCACCTTAACAGATGCCCGGTCGGCACTTAAGACAAACAACACCGAAGGTCTATTCTTCGAAAAACCTTGCTAATTTTATAAGCTCGTATCTTTTTATGATAATTGCCGCACAAACTCGGGTTTTTTAAGGGAATTGAGGGCAAAAGGATGCCTAATGTTAATATTATTTAGATGTCTTTTAGTTTTCAACTTTTTCTTGTATTTTTGTTGTCTTCTTATCAAGCTGTTCCTCCTTCTATCTTGACAGGTCCTCCTACTCGGGTACGACGAAGGCATATTTTTTTTGTGCTTACTCCTTTCATGTCATTTCATTTTTACAAAATGTCATTCCTGATATTAAACCCAGTCATTTGTTCCTAATTAGAGGGGGCTTGGTGAACTTTATTTGTGATCCGGTCGATTTAGGGGAATGGAAGTAGGTGCACGAAAGGACGAAAATAATATGGGGTACGTGCGTGGGATGCTCTTTGCTAGGGATCATGCAAAACAGACTTTCCAAAAACAAAAAAAAAAAAAAAAGAAAGAAAGATTTAGATATGTTCCATTAGGGTTTTTGTTGTTGTTGTAAGGTAAAATTCTCATCATTCCTTGCTGTAAGGGTTGTAAATTTTCCTTGTGAATTTCATCGAAAATGAATACTTGCTTCGGAGAACATGTAGGTAGGCATTTTCGAAAGGTTATTTATAATATATGCCGAAGTTGACATGGCTGCTGAAGTGGGTGTACTTGTTTGACTTGGTGTATTACTTTTATAAAACCAAATAAATGGTTCTGCGGCAAAACGTGGTCTTTGCAATGATATTCCACTGAATATGGATGCGTGGAAAGTGTAATTTCTTTGGAGTTTTTCTCAATTTCCAATAAGATTTAGAAATGAAAATTCATATATAGAAAAAGGTGGCTTTTCATAAAATTTAATAAATATTTTGATCCATTTTTAAATCGAAAAAGTCAAGTCTTATTTGTTTTGTCGAAAAAAAAAAATAAACTAAATATATCACACACGAAGGTTTTAATGTAAAATACCCAAAATATATAAGCCAAGAGGTCAAGTCCAAATTCCACAGGAACCCCTTAGGTTAGGTTTGGTAGGGTAGAATGATGGTTTGACAACCGAATATATTTCCTCGTATCTCAAGGAAATATTGCGCTCCCCAGGAGTTGAAAGCAAAGAAAGGTGGTGAAAGGTAGGGAATTTGGCCGAGAATTAGTTTTTGGGTGCCTACTTAAAACTACCTTAAATGTTGATGAATTTCAGAACGTTTTTAAGTGGCTTTTAAGAAACTTCGCCCTGTTTGTCGAAGTGGTATTTTATTCTCCTAGGGCTGTTTTTCTGGTCTGAGCTAGGCTCGGGCATTCACAAAAGAAGTTAATGTCACAGTGTCCGGGTACCCAACGGGTAACAAAGATTGTTTCACTGATAAGGAACCATTTTGCTCCAACGTGATACTCTATAAAATCCAGGGGTGGAATCGGCTAAGGTTATATATGTATGTGACAGTCAGATTTCTGATAGTCACATGTAATAAAATTAAATTTTCAGTCCGCGTAAAGTGATGACCACGAAAATTATTAAATCCGACATCACTTACAGTTTTCCACTGCAATGTGGAAATTTGTGTTTTTTTTTTGACATTTAGACATTTTAGATTAGATTGCCATTTTATTTATTTATCTTTGAGAACGAACGTAGTTGCTAGAAGACGAACGCGAACTACGTTTTCTGCGAAAAAAATAGGAACAAATTTATTTAATTACTGCGCTCTGCAGTTTTTGAAAATTGATAAAACGATTGCTTTTCTCCCAAAAGTCTAAATACATCGATGCTCCAAGTAAAAGTTATCACTCGCAGTATCTAAAAGAAAATGCTTACATAATTGATAATAGAAATAAAAATAAAACAAAGAATGAACGAAAATTTACAGATTTCGCCTAGAAACAAGAGAAATTATCCGATGACTGTAACCTATGACAATCACCTTACGCAGACTGAATTTGTCGATTGTGACAACCACTTATCATATATATCCCTTAGCCGATTCCACCCCAGAGTAGTAATCCAGATCTAAAGTTTCATGACTGGAAACTCACGAACGTAGGATGAACCAAAGGACGTCTCACGATCTGCTATATTATGAAAGTGAAAAAAACATGATTGGATATATGTTATTTCTTTTATTACTCTAAAAATCTATAATGAAATTAAAGCCAATGCTAATGTCAGGCATCCAAAATCATTGGACTCCGCCATAGCCAAGGATTCTGTTAATGGCATCATTCTTTCGAAAAATGACAATTAAAACTCAGAGCATGTGTTCAAGTGCCAACCAAGAAGGTTTGCTCCCGAAACTGTAGACAGCCTTTTCGATAAGGAATCTAAAGACCCTGTGATGAGATTCTTTAGCGACGATGGATTCTCCTGAACTCAGTAAACTCTAGTAATTGTGTTGTGCTGTGCTGATTTTTTAAAAACCAATGTCTTACGTGCTATCCTGGGTGTACTGTACTATATTTTCAAGAACACTGTTAAAAATACTCCACGACATAGTGCGAATCCTTGTCGTTAACCTCTGGTGGTGTCAAAGGCATCGATGATATCACTACCAATTTTCGTCATCCTGATAAGCCGTGCCAGTTAACCAAAATTCCACATCTAGGTATGGCTCGATAGAGTTCGTCCCTCTTTACATTGTCACATGCTACTTTAAAATCGATAAACAGATGCTGGGTCCCGATGTTAAATTCTTAGGCTTTCTCAAAAATCTTGCGCAATGTGAAGATTTGGTTGACCGTACATTTTTCAGGCCTATATCGGCCTTGATAAGAACCTATTATTCCGATAGCAAACATCTTAAGACCGTTCACATAAAATGCTGTACAAGCGATAGAGCTAAATAATCTATAGTTTACCTATGCAGAGATATTGATCTTTTTTTGTGATTTTAAACATCGGGCAAACTTTTTGCCGACTATACTTTGCAGATGAGTTGGTGTATTCAGCTGACCTGGTCTTTTCCAGCGTATCGGAACCAACTGCTATGCTCGTTTTTAGTCTGACAATGGCTTTTAAAAAAATCAATTTGGTTTGGTTGATGTAATTTCAATTTGTCGTCTCGATTGATTGGTCCAGGTTAATCATAGGCAGAAATTGGCCGTCATCATCATTCAA
Organism: Platycheirus rosarum; assembly: GCA_963971375.1. NCBI lineage: Eukaryota > Metazoa > Arthropoda > Insecta > Diptera > Syrphidae > Platycheirus > Platycheirus rosarum. The sequence continues at coordinate 120,589,471 of OZ020509.1, read as the reverse complement.
GAACTGGTTGAAATAGTCTTTCCAGATGGTTAAAATCAACAGCGTATTTACGGTGTTTCCATCTCCATAATTACAGGGCCCAGAACGGCTCAGTGAAACCTAATGTTGACATAGGCTATGGAAGATGCTTCCGATTGAAATCGTCCAATATTGAATTTATTCAGCGTATTTGTCGATCGCCTTATGGTTTCCATGGATATCCGTTCCGTACATTAAGTTTTGCACCAACTATATAATGATCCGAGTCAATGTTTGCTCCTCGGAACGTACGGACATCCAGAATACTAGAGGAATGTCTTCCGTCAATAGCGACCTAACCGATTTGGTTACCGGTTCGATCATCTGGTGAATATAATGTAATCTTGTGTTTTTTGTATCTATGTCAGAAGACCAAAGACTCTCGTGCTGCTCAATACCACGTTTTTGTCCCACTACAAAATTAATGAGCCTCACTCCGTTTATTTTAATGTAAGAAACAAGCTTATATTGCTAAATATTTTTACTTGCGATTATAGGGACTATAAGGCAAGTTATGCATTCGTAAAAAAAAAAAATTCTAACAATCAAACATCTGTCTGTCTGTCTGTCTGTCTGTCTGTCCGTATCGATATCTACAGTCTAAACGGTTGGGCCGATTTGATTCAAACTTGGTATATAGTATTTTTAGAGTGCTCTACCCGACAGTTTTTGGAATTGGCATTCTAGCTCCAACACTAACGGTACCTGCCATATAACTTTTATTAAAAAACGTATTTTTCTCGAAAACGGTTCCTACGATTTTGATAAAACTTTCAGAATTATGTTTTCTGTGCAAAATCTATCTTTTAATTTTAATGGATTTTTCAGAAAAAGTTTTATAACGGTACCTCCCATATGACCGGTTTTTTAAAATCAGACTTTCTCGTTAACTAATTGACGGATTTTGATGAAATTTTCAAAATATGTAGTGTTTTATGATTTAAATAATATTACTCATCAAAATTTTCAAAAACATTTTTTTTTAAATTTTAATAATTTTTTTAAAAAAATATTTTGTTTTGTGAATATTTTGAAAACGGATCTATAGATTTTTTTTTTTAATTTTACTCCTAGTATAAACTATAGATTTCTTAAAATTGACATACTAAAAAAAATTTTAAAATATGTTTTCGAAAAGTTTTTCAAAAAAAACATTTTTTTGAAAAAACTGGTCGAACGATTTTGAAATGAAAAATTCATAAAATAGAAAACAGCAAAAGAAATAAGATGGCTTACAACATTTTTTCCAAAAAACGTTATGTGTAGTGTTTTTTTGAATTCATAAATTTTTTTCCCCAACATTTTATTTCATATTGCTCGGCTAAGCCAATCGAGAAAACAAAAGTTTACACCTTCCTATAAATAAACAAAACCACTGTGTTAACTTTTAATATTGTCTCTATACCTACTGGCTTAACAGTAGTTGGAACACGTATCTTAATTTTAGTACCTACCTTCCTTCCAACCTTATTATAGGTACCTAAATCCTTTATAAATTCCATTGGTCCCATATTGGGACGTATAAAGGTCCCTTTACCTAGCATAATTGCCATACTGCTGATTCCGACGAATCTTTATGCCAGTTGTTCAAATTTTTCCATACCAAAATGAAAATTTAACTGAAAAAAGTCCTTTGTATCTTTCTATTAGCAAATTATATTATAAACAGTAAGCAGCAAGTGGAAAGATAATACTACACTAAAAAAACTGCAAAAGCTAACAATCCTATATATTTATGTGTTTATCCCTTTGTCGTGACGCATGTTCGTTCGAGCTTCACCCAAAAACGATTCTAAGGAAGTTGCACGTCATACAAAAAATATTAAAATAAAATCTTTGTCAAAAAGACGCCTGCACTTAAAAAAGGATTATCACATAAGAGCAAGTACGTGCGACCCAGTCGTGCCTTTTATTTTTTATGAATAGTGTTACAGCAACAAAATAAATTTGAGACAAATGTTCTTTCCAAATATAAAAAATAAATTAATTTTAGATAAATGCTCTTGTACATAAAAAAAACTTAGTGTTTTGTTTCAATAAAATTGTACCAACCCCATTTGCCCTACTCTCCCTTAACAACAAAGCACTCTGATTCCAATTCACCCATTTTGTTGCCAAAATTTTTTTTTTGGGTGACGAAACTAATAATACGAAATTGTTACAGTCGTATATACATTTTATAGTTTACATTTGTTGCATCGAATTTAAGATAGTATCTGGGGAGCCAGTGTGATTTAACTGTATTAAAAAAATTTGTTAAAAGTTTAAAGTGCGAAAAATAATTGTTCAATCTGCAATTGCGTTCAACCCTGTAACAATTTTAAATATATATATTCAACTTCGATTGACAGATACGTCACGTACTTATTTTTTCAGCATATACACACATAAATATGTGTACACTCTATAAACATACGCATACCGTATGCGCAACGGTATAAGGTGATTTTGTGTATGGGTTTTGCGGTGGGTGGCTCTTGTCTCGAACTAAAAGCTGTCATTAGCTTCAATTAACTGCCATGTCATGGTGATACCTTTATGCAACTAGTTTAAAGCCTCTTCAATTATTACCATCCCTGCGTTCTTCAGTCAGGGGATGGGGTGCGTATCGTTGTCATAAATGTCTCTCTACACTTTAAGTTAATTTTTATAAACAAAAAAATTGCAATAAAAACATTAAAATAACTGTCATAACATTCTGAAAAAAAGAAATAAAACTCGAAACATATTAAATTCGCTTTTTCATTTCAAACATCCGTATTCTTTATTCCGGGTTGTTTTTAAAAAAATTGCATAGTGACTGTGTGTGTGAAATTTAAAACATCCTGTAGCAGTTTTTTAGCTGTAAACTATGCCTAGGCAATGTGGATATATGAACATATATATATGGTGCAGGAAATAAAAAACGTAATCAAGTGAAAAGCCTTAATTCGTTGACTAGGATAGTAATTAAAGGTACATGCACCTGTGTGCACGCACTCAACGAAGTTAATAGCATTTGAATTGTTTAATGACTACAACACCGATGTAGGTGTTTTTGGGGGCGGGAAATTCAAGCAATCAGATAAATTTTCACATGAGTATGTATCTTCATTAAGTGAGTGCTGTGTTATATTGTTGGGGTGGACTTCCCTTTCCCTTTTGAGTTTAAACGTTTTTATTAGGCGAATGGTCTTTCAAAAAATAGATTGCACAGAACAAAGTCTGGACTTGTTTGACTATAAGAGTCTTATCCTTAACTTACTACACTTCATGGTAGACCTCGGCTTCAAACTAACAATCGGGCAGGAATCTGGATTTTTGAAAGAAATTGTTGAATGAGGCCTCGACCGCCGGTTTTTGCTCCGATGATGATGAACATGTTTGGCCTGGAGCTCCGAAAACTTGATTGCAACTATAGACTCTAAGTTCTAGAAAAATTAATTCGCTCTCTCTGTTGCGGCTGTTGAATCTGCGAAAATCTGAGAAAATTGGAAACCTTTTGAGGTTTTTTGAAAATATCTTATTAATGCTTTTTAAAACCACGGCAACATTTGTATAGTCCTCAGTGAGGAAGTAAATGTCTTAGTTAATGGCATTGTTTAGTGAAGCCACATGGAAAAGGAGTTTGCGATTAGAAAAAAAGAACCAGAACTAACATTGATCTTTAGGGTACACCAAATTTAATTGATTATCTGCCAAGATTCAATTCTTTCTTCTCAATGCAACGGACTATGTTGTGTTCTCCCGATTTTTTCAATAATGGCGAAACGTTTTTTTTTTTTTTATATAATCAACGCGCGCACAAGGGACTATTTGTTTTCCTTTTAATGTATGTAAGTACACTGCGCGAGCATTAGGATAATGAGGAGGGGAAGGAAAGAAGGTGTGTCAAAATGGCGTTGTTTGGCTAAAAAAAGAATCCCTATATTTCACGGTACGTCCGAAATTGGCCTCAAGGCTGAACTGATGACAATTACTTGCGAGACGAGTATCAAAGGAGAAAAATTTAAGGAGAGGAATGCAGCAGTAAACATTTTTTATAAAAGAAATGATTAAATAAGGAAAAACATGAAACATTGCGTCGGTGTTCGAGAGGGGCAATTGTTAAACGGCAATTCTATTTCCTATCAATCTTAACGCTCTATTTTGTATTCTATCAAGCAGGTGAAGCGATGTTTGCGAAGCACCTGCCCAGAGGTGGAAGTTATACTCGAGTTTAGGGCGTATTAACGCTTTATAAATTGTAGCCAGATCAGATGAAGAAAAATACTTCTTACACCGATACAGAAAACCTAACCTGCTAAGTGCAGCAATTTTAGCGATCTCAAATATATGGTCGTTCCAACGGAGGTCGTCGTTGACACACATACAGAGTACTGAGAGCTTTTCGGTTTTTTCGATGTAAGTGCCATTCATGGACAATGGCATTCCACACGATTCCTATTACCCCATTTAACAATGCTGTATAAATCGGAGTTTAATGAGCTTGACATACGGTAGCGTTGTAATTGTACGTCCGAAAGTAAAGGACGTAAATTATCAAACGAATATAAAAATCTAAGGGTAGAGTGGTCAGCAAAACAGTTATTTGGATAAGAAGTAACAGACAGAAGATCATTTATAAAAATGAGGAAATGAGCAGGAGACAGAACAGAGCCCTAGGGCACACCAGCATTTATTTTGTGGGAATCAGACTTGAATCCGTCCAATACAACTTATAATAAACGATCCAGAAGATAGCTTTTAATCCAACGAACAAGAGTATCATCGATCCCAAAAGCACTCATTTTCAATACGAGAGCTTCATGCCAAACTCTTTCAAATGCCTTGGCAATAATCTTACTTTCACCAAAGCGATGTAATGATTTGTTCCAGTGTTCGGTGAGATTAAAATAAATACAATTATTGGCGCGACAGCTCCTTAAGGAGCCAAGGCCTAGTGACTTATACTCTCAACCATTCCTGTGGCAGTACCCCAGAAAAAGGTGGCTATGAGCTGGATTTGAACCCAGGTTCTTTCGCTTAGCAGTCCGACACACTAACCACTAAGCCACGGGGCACTACGGTGAGATATGCCATCAGATCACCAGGGAACGGTTGCTGCGGAAGCCATACTGACGGTCATGGAGAAGCTTTCGATCTTCGAGACGGTTAATCAGCTTTTCCATGACCTTAGAAAGAAGGGATGTTAGTGCTATGGGTCGGTAGGAGGAGGGGGAGGGACAGGCTGGACAAATGCTGTTTTCTATCTTCTAGGAAAGATTCCAGAAGAGTAGGAGCGATGGAAAAGCTTACGCAGTGGCTTTGCCAGTGTGGAAGAACACTTCTTCAGAAGAATCGGGGGTATACCATCCGGGCCAGTGGATTTTTTCGAGATCTTTGAGACCTTTTGCTACAGTACGAATGCGGAAAAAAAACTGTCCCATGGAAAAATTTCCATTTTCATGTACAGGAGGGGCAACGTTGCTGTAAGGCAGCGTAGAGCTGGCAGCGAAATGGGCTGCGAGCAAGTTCGCCTTCTCTGAAAACGCCATGGCATCGATGTCACTATCGAGGAAGCATAGTGAGCGGTTAAAGTTTCGGAAAAAAATATTCAGGCCGTCTCAGTTGGCTTTCTTGTATTGCAAACGGTTCTGGTGGGAAATTTTTCTTTAACTGGATGGGTGGAGGACGAGAAATTATCTGAAATGACACAATGGTCCGAAATGCCAAATGGAGATGTTATATTAATGGGTGAGAAGTAAGGAATAAGTCAAGAGTATGGGCGGCTTGCCCAGCAACATCCGGTATACGCGTTGGCACATCGATCAGTTGGGTAGGGTGATGTTACCCGGCAAAGAGCTCGACATACCTTCCTTTGGGTGTTGTCTGACCAGAGCCAATTGGAATTGTGTACGTTAAAATCGCCCGCAATAATGATTTCAGTGCGAGGACAAAAGGAAACGATTTCCGAGACAGAATCAGACAGCGCATCAAACTCGTTACAAGTCAAATAACTGTCGAAATTTGGACTCCTGCAAATAAAACAATAATGAATAACATGCTTCCGGACAGTAAATTTGAGCTACAAGAAGTCCGTGTTCGAACATTGCCCGTATTGGGAAGGCTGTGACAAGCAATATCATTCCTAACATAGACCACGAATCCATGATGGGAAAAGAGTAGTGGCACCAAGCTATACCCATGTAGAGCAAATTCTGATAGATCAGTATTTACTCCAACCTGAGTTTCACTTAATGCCAAAACAGCTGGCCTGTATTGAAAAGAGTAGATGTACACGTGAAAGAAATTCTTTCTTAAACCGCGTACATTAGAATGGACGACACATTACCATTTAGAAATACTTACATTCAAAACACTACACTGACAATGTCGAAGAGTGCAGGACTGTTTCCTGTTTCACTGAGATACTTGGACTTGGCGATAATTATTTTAGTATTTAAAATATTCTTCATCAACTCTTATCAAAGACTCACTAAAGGTCTTTTGAAAATTGTTAGCAAACGCATTGCATGTGTCGGTAGTGTTTTGTAAGAAGCAGTTAGCCATACAAGAAATTTATTGGGTATCCATCCGACTTTTACTATACTCTGTTCAACAAAGAATGTCAGTACAGGAAAATACGTTTGCATATCAGTTTGGCTGTAACACTTTGCATAAGTTTATCGCATACAAAAAACTCTTGCAGCGACGCCTTTGTATGCAAAATAAATCTTTTGAACTTGAGTAGAAAATTGCTAGCGTTGCCATCTTGTAGATTAAATCTGACAATAACAATTTAAATGAGGTAAATAATAATACTTCCTTTATTTGTAAATAGTGCATTTGACAATATTAAGTAATGAAACATTTACAAAGTATGTAAATATAGCTTTACCTTAGTCAGAATCTGAATAGTAGTTGCTACTACATACACTTCAACACTGTAAATACGACAGGCTTTTTGATCTTTTTTCGATCCTTAAAGCACATAAAAAGCTTAAATTCTGAAAGCTATTGTTGAAAACTATACAAAAAGTAATAGGTATCTGGGTAAAATCAGCTAGGGTAACTCCGAAGTTCGATCGCATGTAAGTAGTTTTTCTAATCACAAGGGTGGATTACTGTGAAATTTGTGATTGTCTTGGCTATTGGCTATCGCCTATCAGTTTTCCTTCGACTTCGAAGAATGTATGTGGATATTCTAAAGCAAAAATTACAAAAACAACAATGCTGTGGTAAGTCTGTAGTCTTATTGTGGTTTTCAGCGAAATGGTTTTGGTAAACAAATTGGCAGGCGCCACTGTGTTGGAATAAGTTCTCCCATAAGGCATGTACTGACATTTTTTTTTGGACAGAGTATAGTCATTAGATTATAATCATTTCTTAGTAGGCTTTTTGAAATTTTATTTTCAGAGCTAAACTTAACGCTACCTACCATATAACAGTTAAGGAAAAGCTTATTATTTTCGAAAACGGCTTTCAAAAAGCTTGAGTTAAGCTAGGTTTCTGTTTAAACAAAAATGTTCTGTGGAAAAAAACTTGAGAGTTAGAAAAAATTTTCTGTCGTTTTACTAAGAAGCCCTCTTACAATTTATAGAAGAGGAGATATCTTATTTGGTTTCAAAAGGGGATTTTTAAAAATCGATAATAATAATAAAAAAAAAAATCAAAGATCCGAGAACACACCCTTTGTTAGTCTATTGTGTATATTTAAAAAAAAATTACCAAATCTATTAAAATAAAACCAGAATGACATTTAAATATAGACAACAAGACGTCCTGTCTGACCTATATTATTTTCTCAATTCAAGCACTGCCCATGGTGGAGCAGTCTTTCATTTATAACTTTTCAGAATCCTTAAAATGCATTGTTATGTGTGACAAATATTTTCAAACAGTTTTTTTCTTCCACCAACCTCGGGCTACAATTATTTGAAAATTCACTCAAAATTCCTTCACAGAACCCCAAATGTTACGCATTCTTCATCAGATTCCAGCCACAAGAAAGGAGCAAAAATTTAAATTCGGCGCAACATTAAATCCTCAAGCAAAAATGGATTCTAAGAGCAAATTCATGGAGCCAACTACAAACATAATGCTATTATAGCATAGCATGTGGACGATATGCCAAAATCATACTCCACAAGATTGTGAAATTGAGTGCACCATAGGCATACACACTTCCTTCAGAAGATCCTAGCGAAGGCGCATGCACTATATGCAACCGCATCAGGCACGAGGCATCAGGACTATGAAGTAATAATTGAAAATCACCCATAGATATGTTTGTTCATACAAACCTACACATACATATGTATATCATATGCAATTCCTTTATTTGCAGGACGAATATACGAAAAAAAGTACTTTTTAATCTGAGGACAATTTAGGTGTAATCTGGTGCAGATATATAAGTGGGTGCTTGGTTCACATGTGAATACATTTTGCCATTGGCATCATAAGAATATATGGGATTTGGAATGAAAGAAAGATTTCGGTTGGGAATCCATCTAAACGTGAACATTTACTGTGAAGATGAATGCATTTCGTGCATTTTGCCAGATGCCAAACTACTGCTTTAAGCTCATAAAGCGATTATGTACTTATGTTTGCATATATTTATAGTATATGTACTGGAAGATGAAAATGGTTATTAGTTGCACATTAACCATTTACATCTTTGATAAATTTGTGGCTTAAGTGCTGGAAGATGCTTTAAGCACTTAAGTGCTTAACATAAAAAATCACAAATCAATGGGGATCTTTTAAAGATCAAAAAATAATATCTAATACTTCTTGTATCTTAGCTTACTTTTCCTTAGGTACCGCTACAGCCTGGGATCAACTAACAATCTTTTCTAGCCACCTCAGTGCCCAGCTAACTGCCTTCAGTTTTGCAAGTGAATTCATTCGAGGTCTTCTTACACTTGCGTGCGCTACCTTAGTCTTGATATTCTTGATCATATTCGCAATTCAAACTAATAACCTGTATTCGGAAACCCTGTTTACCACTGTGGCCTTCAAAAACCACTGTTCCACAAAGCAGAACACTCTAACCACTTCAAAATTGGTAACCCATAAATCCCGAAAGACCGGGAGAGGCCAAGAGGCATAAACGTAATCTAGAATTAAAATAATTTCTATCCACCATACTCTGAGTTATTACAACAAATCCTAATTGGTATCTTCATTCAATTATAAAATCTGTGCTAAATGGATTTCCGTTAGTATTCAACGTTCCACCGACTGACTTTCATAACTTTTCTCTGCCGCGTGCAAAGTAAAACGATACTTCCTTTGGTGAGCCTTATAGCAGACGATGAGTGCGGTATGCAATAGGGCTAAGGATAACACAGCAAAAGAGTACTTTTAATTACCAATTAGTTGAGATATTTGATTTTATCATTTAATTGGAGGTTTTCTTGGCCTGTAATCCTTTTTTTCTTGTTGTCCTTATAGTATTTTCACAGGACATCGAGTTAACGATGTAAATTGTTTTGCATTTCACATGGATTTAAATCCCTTTTTCTCTGAATTTAATTTTTTTTTTTTATTTGTTTCGTCCTTAACAATTTAAAAGGGATTTCGTATGGTATGCAGGTGAGACACCTCTGTCAAGGCGTTGGCTGTTGGTTGGTAAAGTTTTGTACACACTAAACTTCAAACTGACTGAATTCAATTTAGTTTTATGGTACAATCCTGTTAACTGACATGTGGGTTGGATTGAATATGCTGGTAAAGTTTGGTGCAATGAAAATGCTTTTGAAAGCATTATATAGGGTTTTCAATTAAAGGTAGTAAGAGCGGACAAACTTTTGGAGTTCCTTCACTGAAGTTGAAAGGAATTTAGTTAAAATACAAATTAAAAAAAATTGTTTTAATGTGGAAAATGGAACTTTGAAAAAAGTGTTAAGTTATGAATTTAATGAACAAAATGATCTCTAAAAAAAATTCTAGAACCAAACACTTGGTTATCTAAGTTCGACTATAGGGTACAATTATAAGGATTCTAGCAATACGAGTATTAGCGTGGAATTTATTAAGTTTTAAATTAAATGGAAAAGTTTAAAACCAAATCTGAATGGTGCGTTATTATGATTTAAGAGAAGACGCAATTTTGGGGGAGTAATGCCTCCATTTTTACATGCCTTGTACTCTCTTGGCATATCACGAAAGGTTTCATTTTGTCTACCCTTAAAATGCTTAAGCAACCTACGAGCATTAGTTGGTTAGCATATTAACTTATAACGCCAGCCCTGCATTTCAAAATCAGAAAGGAAATCCATGTACATGTACATTTTCAGGAGAAAAGAGCTATTTTATTGCAGAATTGTTTGTGACAGGCACTTTACTTTTTGGCTAGGTTCTTCTTGTCACCTTAATTAATTTCTGAATTTAATCCAAAAAACTCAAGTACGTTATGGAAGCATTTGCCCAAATATGTGAATCGTACTCATGATTTTGCAAAATATACGCTTAAAATATTGCACCCACATAAATCTAAATTAATTTTTTTTTTGCATTCGTGTGAAACCTAAATTTCCCCCAGAATTTCTGATGACGCCAAATATATGGAAGATGGGCTATGATATAGTAATTCCACAATGCAAGTGCCTCGTGAATAACGGCATACACATATGTTTTAAAGCAAAATATTGAATCGAATTTTTGAATTTAATGAAGTTATTTTGTCATAGCTCAGATAAATGAAGCTTTAAATAATAAATGCCAAATAAAAAACCGACGTAATAGGAAAATCAGTCGCAAAAACCACTACAAGTATTTTTATTTTAAAAACCCTTTCGTGCTTGCTTATATTTATAACTCGTATTTCCTTCCATAAGTCACAAACTCTACTAAACTCAAAAGATTTCTTTCGATCAAAAAAAAGACAGAAAGAAAAAAAACAACAATACCAAACAAAAAACTCATACAGCTTTCAGTTCGATACAAGATGCCGAGCGACCGATCTCCGTTCAGTAGAGATCGAGATCGGTCGCTCGGCACCGAGTTTGAAAAGTGAAGACTGAAAGTGCACACTAAAATAAATATGTAAGCGACGCTTTTTCCTTTCCCACTTCAGAGTCGGTAGAGTTAGTCTCAAGTTCCTTGCTTTTTTCAAAGCTTAAAATCATTAAAGAAAAAGAATTCAACAGGAGTTGATCATCTTCATCTTCGAAACAACAAAAATTTCTTCTTTTCATCCTAAGGCTTGGGATGAAAATCTACGGGGCTTATAATGAAGAAAATTATAAAAGACAGTTTATTTATTTTTAATCTCTGGCGAGTCACTAGAGGATTTATATTAATGTCGGCTGCTACTTTCGATTTCAGATGCTCCATGAATTACAATACTTTAAATACATCCTCGACTACCCCAGCATAGCTACAGGTTTTATGCCACCTGCATTTTCAATCTGGATCAAGGGATTACTTTTTGCTAAAAAAAACAAGATCTTTGACGTAAACAAGTAACATTTACGTAGAAAAATAACACGGTCTGAACTTATCAAAAGTTTGAAAACCACAACACTTAACTTAACACTTATTACACATGTTTAATAATAATGCATTTATAAAAACAAGTATTTCAAAAATTGTAAAAATGATTTTAAAAAAATCTTGTTTTTTATTTTCAGTTTTTTGGAAAAAAAAGTATTTTTGTGATTTCGGTATGAAGTTTTTTATAGTTTGTTAGTATACAACTATCATAAAATTTAGTTAGTTTTTAGAACATTGAAAACTAAAAAAATATACAAATTACACGAAAAAATCGAAAATTAAGAAAACATTTTTATAAAAATATCGTAATAGACTCCTTCCGTTAATAAAAGTTTCGAAACATTTCATCAACATCAAAATCCTTAGAGCAGTTTAGAAAAAAAAAACCATTATTGTATTATACTATATTATATTATATTATATAGACTTCTCTATGATTATAATTTCTTGATTGATTGTTATTTCGAAAGATTCATAACTTGTTTCAATAGGTCTATTTATAATTTCTCAGAAGTGATTTTTTTTTTGCTTTGTTTTCAATAAAGAAGCTTCACTGCTGTACGGCAAACTAAGAAGGGTATCTACAGAAAAATTAAGGTTTGCCTACCTACGGTTTTTATTGTGATATTTTGGTCTGGGGTTCGACAAATAAATCTTAATCTCACCTCTAAAATAATACAACGAATCTCTTTATTTATTAAATACACAACGTCTTTATGTTCAGATAACAATAATTTCACTTATTCCACTTATTCACAAATCACTTCCTTTATCTTAAGGCTACATATTGGTGTATTTATACAAATTGACAGACTTTACAAAACTTCCGGTTTGGCAAACTTTCCACTGGTAATTTTCCATTGCTTAGTTCTGGCACAGTTTAAGCTTTCGGTTTATTGTGCTTTTGTGTTCGAATTCGAACTCAGTCGAGACATAATGGAAATATGTAGCATACTCTTAGGAGACACACAAGCAATGCGAATGACTTATGGGATAGTTTTTGGCCATCTTATTGGTTGATACGGAACTAACTCTAAATAGTGGAGACAAGAACATTTACCGATATTTTACCAGTATTTAATAAACTTTTGTTGTTTTCTTATTCTATATCCAAATCAATTGGCGATTTCAGCGTGCTTCATTGCGACTTGACTCGGAATTAAAAAAATGATGCTTCTTGATAGTACTATATGCAGTGTAATACAATGCTTCAACTTTGTGTTCATTGCATATAGGTGAGTCACAATTCACGAGAAACGGGGAAGTGCTTTAGAAGTTTTCTTTTTCGACCCTTATCGTGGAAGATTTGGATAGGCACTTAATAGACTGTTTCTGCAGCGCTGATGTAAACAAAATTAAGAGAAAAATTACAATCTGGCGAATCTCAAATTGTTCTTAAGAGTTTTGTCATAAGACAAAAGAGAGCCTCTGATAAAGAATATCTTTCTAGATCAGTGAAATCAAGAATTATTGCGCGAGGTTAGTTTTTGGATTGGTGTTCCGTCCAAAACCAAACGCGTGCATGTTTTCTTTAAGGCAGAAACTAAGGGAAACCATTCCTTGTAGTAGACATTAACTCGACCTTACGCAGACTTACACCTGCCAAGTTTTGCGTCGGGACTTAGGATTACATCCGTACAAGATCTGACTGATCCAGAAGCTTAAAGTTCATGACCACAGAAAAAACAATTGTTCGCTGATTGGGCTCTTAACATTTGGAAGAAGACTCCAATTTTTTTTTCGATGAGCACCTAATTAAGCAAGCAAAAATGTTTCCTCAAAGAGTTACCCTTAGGTGTGGGTGGTAGCATCATTCGTACGTACTTTTTTAAAAACGAATGTTGTAAACTGGTCTACGTTAATAGCGAAGGCTGAAGAAAAATTTAACCATATGGACCTAGATGACATTTGGATGTAGCTACGTGCCATATGGCAGATTACACAATTGAAATTCTCAATATCTTCTTGTTCCTCATATAACATCAATCTCATCTTTCAAGGTAAGCATACTAATCGGCACATATAAGGTAATGCTAGAGTCAGATACCATCGAAGAAACTAACATAAGTAGAACAATTACCGAAGCCTGCATTTCGAACAAGCAGATCTGGATCTGATACGTTCTAAGTATTTGTTGACTTCAAATAAATTACTTATAAGCCTTATAATAGCTATAATTTTTGGACACGTGCCTTTTCTTATGATTTTCGCAGAAGCTGGACAAAAAGCAGGAGGAAACCATTCACATCTTCTTAATAGAATTCTTCCTTTCTTTCTATCATCAATCTGCACCGCTTTTTCAAAAGTTCTAATTGTCACAATTAACACAAACTTAAATGTTAAAACAACAATCCTATTGTGTATTAAAAAGATCAATCATCTTCCTGACAACATAAGTTGCACATCTATCACAAAAACACGAAATCCTCTAATATTTGTGAAGGCCTGATGCATAAATAAAATACAGATACAAAGACCTTTCAAAATAAAACAAAATATCCAAGGTTCGTGCTTTATGACCTTAAACTATGCACCCAAACAAAAGCCTATTCATAATATTTCAATTCTTTTCCGAATTCCCACAAGATATTTCACTACAAAATCCCATAAAAACCTTTTAAAACAATGACCCATCATATTCATTAAAACCTCAACATTTGTAATCCTCTCTCAAAACGCATCGAACAAAAAAAAAACCTAAAGATACTGCTACTGCCTTAATGAATGCACTCTCCTTGACTCCATACCAGCCATCCATATCCAACAGATATCCATCAAGGGCATTTTACCATCTCTCTTGATACATACATATATAATATTTATAAAAATGAACACAATCAAAAAAAAAAAAAAACAATAATCTTTCCGTGGTTGCCCACGTTAACAATCGCAACTTTTGTCAAAGTACAACAACAACGGCAACGTTGGGCTTTATTAAAATGAACGCCACATCAATCCAATTCCAGTTGATTACACACCACAAGGCCGTGACCCAAATTTGTATCTGTCACTCTTTCAACTCCCCATATATACTCCATTTATATGTGCCTTTGGCGCCCGGCCTATGCATGTGTTTGTCTATATGTATATGGCTTTGTATTGGCAGTTGTGTGCGTTTTCATAATATTAAAATGGACTTTCAACCCCAAACGCTTTCGACCTCCTTTTTTACATTTCTATAACTCATCCCCTTAATGTCCCCAGTGAATTGTCAAAGTTTCCAGCAACGACATAAAGTTCTTACAATCAAAATGATTGACATCAAGAGTTGCTCTGTTCTTTCTTCCCATTTAGGACGGTACATGAACTGCACACGCTCCCCAAAATAGGGGTTTGGCGATGGTGAGTTCTGTTATTAGAAAACGAAACAAAAAAAAAAAGATGGAAAACCTAGAACTAGGCCAAAAGTTTCTTAAAAGTAGAACCATACTCTGTGCAAATACACGCAGAATACGTTTGGCAAAGCAAAAAAAAAAAAAATCTAATTGCAAGCGAACTCACACATGACCTGCCTTCTAAACATCCCCATCACCACTCACCACTCTTACCAACAACCCCTTTCGACTCTTACATCAAGTGGCAAATCACAGTTCACACTCCTTTCATATCATTCACAGAACACTGTTCAGAGCATTGTATGCATTAGATCTATGAAGGCAATTTTCCAACCCAAAGGTCATGCTGCTTTTTAACATAAGTAGGAAGGTGGGTACACAAAATGAAAATTTGAAAATCATGAAAAGTAATGAAAAGCAACTCACCCCAGGCAACCAACCCCGCTAACATCCACTTCGTGTTTAGATAATGAAAACACAAAAACCTAGGAATAATCATAAAATCCAAAGCAAAGACACATATCCAAACAGGAATTCGGTAAGGGATAATTCAAAGGGATCTCTTTGACAAACACCCCTCAATCCGCCCACAATTACTGTAGGTCTAGTATACAAATCCAATTTGCTCACCTTCGCTCTCCTCGACAAACATACTCTCTGGTCTAAGATCAAATAAATTTCTCGGAAAAAGCTTCAGCCGTCATAAAAAATCTAAAAAAAGTATTTTTTCTCATATCGACTCTGAATGAAATCTGGCAACGTCGCTTTATCTATCCGCTGTGTTCATCATTCGTTCCTCTTCCCATTTTGTTTCTCCCTCTGTGCTGCTGTGTCAGAATTCTGAATGCAATGTTTCCTCTCGTATAGTATGCAGCGCGTACTACTATGACGACCATGATGCGATGCATCGATAAAGTAGGGCTTTCTCACTCGCACTAAGTGCTGCTAAATGATGCGTTGCCACTTGCTCTGCATTTTATCTTACGCACGTCACTATGGGGGTTAGTACGCGTGTTCCAAACACAAATGTCATCCGTATAGTATATGGTGTCTTGTACACACATACTTACAAATAGCTTCGACTGCAAACGGTGAGGTAAAGTGAAAGACTCACATACTAGCACATGCTCGATAATAGTCATCAGAGTACAAGGACCTCTTGAGCGGGCGCCAGCAGAACCCATGGAACGTTTAAGTAAATATATTAACTTGCCATGCACATACACACACACACATTCACATTCTAGAGACAATTTGAGAGACTGATAGAGTGAGAGAGACAGAGAGAGAAAAAGAAACTAGAGAGACGCTCTGAGAGGGAACATCATGGTATAGTAAAAAACTGATTTTATTGAAACAACACACAGAAATAAAAAAAGAGTTCCCATCTCCCATTAAGAAGCTTTATGGAATGGCCTAAACTTTTTGAAAGCCGAGTATTGCCGTTATTCGGTTTTTTGTGAAAATTTAGCAGAACTGTTTATGGTGCTGTTAGTGCGCATGTTAAATGAGTCTTGCATGGAAGTCTAATCGTCACCACTGATTCTCATGAATAAATCTGCTTTACCTCCTTACCCAACTCTCCCCTACTCTACCCGTGAGAGCTGGAAGAGATGTTTGGCCAAAATGGTATCTTGTAAGTGGTAAACGAATTTTTTTCTTTTTTTAAGTTCTTGAGAAGATTTTCATTTTAGTTTTATGTATAATGCGATTTAGTCAACAATTTTGAGATTCCATGAGCTGTTGGGTAAAAATATTAAGTTTTGCATAGAATTAAGGTCACAATTAGTTAAAAATTGTCCTATTTTTCGTTTTGATATGAGGGATCTGTAGTAACAGTTGACATGGTTATCGACTTGTCTTGAAATTGAATCAAATTGCAAGTCTATTCTCAGCCAAAGAAGGAAGAACTCGAAAGTTTCATAATCGTTGGGTTAGTGGATAGTTTAAGAGAATGATTTAGAAAGTAATTAAAACATGTAGTTCTAATGGTGAATTTAATTGATTGTTATCGAAGGCAGGGTGATTTTGCTATTAATTTATTTTTAGTGAAGGACTAGACAAAGTGCGATGATTTGGGCAATCTTTGCAGTAAATTAAAAAGACGAAAATGTTTTTTAATAAAAAAAAATTATTTTTTGACGAGGCCGATATGGGTTAAATATTTATGCAGGTTTTTTAAAGGATTAAATCAAAAATGTGAATATTTTATTACTTAATTACAAATTTTCGGAAATTTTAAATATTTCGTGGTCTCTATTTTTTATCACTGCAGCAGGGACAGTAGATTTGCGGCAAATACTATATGGTATAGCATACCAAGCTTCTTTAAATTTGCTCCACAATTCTTCTTTATTTTTGAATTTTTCTGTAACCGAAGATTTATTCACAATAATGCATGTAGTTTCTAAAGGATAGGTATCTGGAGACAGATCAGGCCAAGCATTGAGAAAAATTCTTGCTCTTCCAGCTTTCTTTTAACTTTTCGCCATTTCAATTTCAATTTCAATTTATTTAATATATATTTCAATTCACAATAAGAGTACACTTTTTAGTCTGTGAAAAGTTGACAATTATAAGTTGCAATATATTACGTATTAAAATAAGATATATAAAGTAATATAAGATAATGAGTTTATAAGTATACGAAGAACAAGAAAACACGATAAAAAAAAAAAAATTAAAGAAAACCAAAAAAAAAGTTGAGATAACAATTAATTTCATAATCTGACAATCTTTATACTTTAAAATGTATCTAAATTTAAAATTTTCAAAAAGAAATTACTTTGAATTAAATTATTAGTTGAGTTTGCTTGATCAGATGGTGTGGGAGGGGAAAGGGGAAGGAGGAGGGGGGTAAAGTTAAAATTGATTGCTTTGGTTAGTGAAGAACAGCCTTAGCTCGTTCTTAAATCGATGCGTGTCACTTAGCTCTCTGAAATTGCGCGGAAGTGCATTAAAAAAGCCGTATAGCAGAAATAAAAAATTGCCTTTCGGATGTTAGGCAAGTAAACTGTGGTAAAATTAAACAAGCAGAACTGTTGGATGCCGAAAACCGGATTTTTTCGTAAAGATATATCGGCTGCCTGGTTTTTATGATTTTAAACAATAAAAGCAGGGTACGAAACTTTATATAATTGAAAAGGGACATATCCAATAACTTGTTTTCCAAATGCGAGATATGGTCAAATCTTCTTAAATTATAAACGTATCGAAGAGTACTATTAAATGCAACTTGAAGCTTCCTTTTAGATTCAGTATCACAGTTGTTAAATATTTCACAGCCATAAATGAGAACTGGAATAACTAAGGATTTAGCGAGAATTAATCTTGTTTTTGGTGGTGTAAACTTTTGAGCCGTCCATAAAGTTCGAAGAACTCCATATGCTTTGCCCACAATCCCATTTATGTGATTATTCCACGTTAATGTCCTGTTGAATACCAGACCCAAGTTTTTCGAACTTTCAACAAATTCAATAGGTGAACAATCGAGCTTAATTTCTGGAAAATAAGAAAGTTCTAGCTTCTTTCTTGATATGACCAAATGCTTACATTTTATCGGATTGAGTGAGAGACCATTATTTAACGACCACATCGAGATGCCTTTAAGGTCTTCATTCAACTCATATACACAGTTCTCGATAAGGCCAAGGGGGCAACTTTTATAAATTTGAATGTCGTCAGCATAAAAATGCTTAGATGAGTTCAAAATTGTGCTTTGAATATCATTTATATAAAGAGAGAATAAGAGGGGGCCCAAAATCGATCCTTGTGGAACACCCTGTACCAAAGGAAGAAATTCTGATAATGTATTTCTTAGGGATACAGCCTGTTCTCTCCCTCTAATATAAGACGAGAATAACTTTCTTTAGAGCCATTTCCCAGGTCATATGGAAACATGACATCTTCCAATATTTTTCCATACAGGTGCTTGTCAATATTGATTTAAAATATTAAAAAAAACTTTGCACCAACTCCATTCCGAAAAACATTCCAAACCATGATGCTTACAACTTTTTGCCTTATAGTTTTTCTGTTCATTCATATGTTTTGGTTAAAAAGCCAAATTCACTGGGAATTCGTCAAAAGCACTGAGGGAGGGTTATGATTCAATTTCTTGACCATAAGGCGATTAATTTGGATGTTATTTCTCTTTAATGTTATTCGTGGTCGACATGTTTTTCTGTTGGTTTTGAATGCTGTTAGGTATTAAAAACTAATGGTAATAATCTACCAAAGCATTCCAGACACCTCTCTCTGTGATATTTTTTCCATATCAAAAATGCACTCCACGATATTGAGTGTTTTTAATTTATATCTTTTTATTTATTATATTTAATTAATTCTTAAAATATAATTCCTTGCAACCAAAAAATTAAGAATGACTAATAGCAAATGTGGCTGGCATATGGCTTCATCTTATTGATAAATATCTGGAGTATAAAATATGAATAACACTGGTCGAAGAACACTTCCTTGTGGAACACCAGCGTTTTGTTTTTTTCTTTAAATCCTGAATATTTGAAACATGTATTTCTAATTAATCTATTTTAGGAAAGAGATTTTTGGTATTTCAAGTTAAAATTTTTAAATGTTGGTTCATTTCCAGAACCAATTATGGTTTGAACGAGCTCTAGGCTCAAGCTTGCTTAAATGATAGCGCCAATTAAAAATGTTTGGGTCTTATTTGATACTATATAGCCCAGTAGAAATGGACATTGAAACCGCAAAAAACATGATGTAGCTCTGTATTTTTGGTATGGTGTATGGAGAATTTAAATAAGGCAAAGAAAGGTTGAAAATCTTGCAAGCGTAAATTGTTGCAAATTTAATGGACTTAAAAAAAGTAAACGCATAGTTTATGACTTTTAGAGCGAAAAATAAAAAATGTCCCAAATTTTTGCAGTTTTTCCCGTGCAGCGCAGCGAGCACAAGCTTTTCGAAGTTGCAAATTGTGATTTACACTACCCTTAATATGTTCCACATAAACCCTTATGTGACACTTAATGCCTTGCACAAAACGTAAACTCATGCATAAAAATCCATAAGTTGAACATAACTTATTTGGAAGAAAAAGTACAACTTAAGATATTTATTTACCTTTTTATTAGCTGTGTTTTATTGCTTACCAAGATCCATAATGGAGCTTTACAATAATAAAACAATACGGACCATGATTTTGGTTTTCTGTTCAATTTGCTAGTATAATAGTGCAAAGTTGCTATCTGTTTTTCAGAATCAAAACTAATTCTTAGATCTTGAAATAGATTCAAATTGTTTTTCTAATATGTGTCCAGATCCGTAGATAATAAGGCACAGCAATTGTTTTTGACTTATTTGTGATTCTGAAAATACAGTTAAGGTAATACAATTAAAACAAATAATATGTTAATGGATTTAGGCTGCCGGACTTGATCGAAAATAACGTGGACATTTTTGAAATTCTGGACGCAGGAGTTCCTTATTTACGAGATGAATAAATATTTTTACTCTTTTGACGAACTATCTTTTTATAAAAGATTTCTGTTTCGTATTCATTACCTTTTAACAGGCTTTTTATGTCTTTTAATTAAACACATAACTCTTATTTTGGCATTGTTTATTTTACAAATTTAATGCATTTAATAAATTATAATAATAATACTTAACTCCATCTTTGAAAGCAAAAACACTCATATATTTAGTTAATTAAGTCGCGATATTATTTTTCGCCAATGCATTCGAGCCAATGTACGAGATCAAACCACTAAACTTGATTTGTTAGGGTACTAGCACCGCAGTCACAAAAGAATTTTATATATCTTTCTGTGACAAATTCACTTAACAATTAATAAATGATTATTAAAACTGACTACAATATTAACAACAATAATTACAACCTGTCTTTTGCACAATATATTGACATTGAGGCATAATTCTGCACTTGATGACCCTCCTGAAAGCTTAGATGCCAGTGCTAATGGACAGATACAAACTGAATACCCTTTTCAAAACATCAAATTAAGCTGTATCTAACTTCTGAAATTTGTAATTTGCAGAAGCGTACAGATTTGATAAATAACAATTCCGCAATATTGCAATCATTATTTTAAGTTTGATTATTTAAAAAACTGAAATAAAAAAAAAAAATGTCAATTCTAATTCCATGCAATATTATTGGCCAAAATTCATTTGAACACAAAACTAGCCAAAACTCACAGTATTTTGACATTTGCGCAGAACGACTTAAAGTTACCTAAAATTCAAAAGTGATCGCTTATTATGTTGAACACACATTTTATCGCGCAACCTACATATATAACTAAATTGATTATTCAGTCATTTTCTTACCTTCAAACTATAGTGCACTAGCTCCATCTTGCTCCTAAACAAAATTATCTGTTATGGTCAAGGGAACGATACAAAAATATATATTTATTGGGGCGACAGCTCCATAAGGCATCAAGGCCTGGTGACTTGTCATATTGTAGGTGAAGGTTATGTTTTGGTGAAAAAAAATTCAAGATGGTGGGCTAAAAACGGTACCTCCCAGAGACTTTCTCCAAAACTGGTCATCCGATTTCAATCCAAATTGATATTCAGGAAGATGTTTGTAGCCTAAGTAATTTTATTTTAAAATATTTTCGAAAACTTTGTTTTTGTATTTTTAATAATTGTTTTTATTTTTTCCAAAAATCAATATTTTGAAAACAAGTTGATGGATTTTTTTCTAATTTTGTTTTTAAATGTAAGTAATTTTGTGTTTAAGTTTACATTCTTGAATTACTTTTTTTGATTTAAAAAAAAGTTGTTAGATAAAAACCGTTCCTACGATTTAAAAAAAAAACGAGAATTACGGTTTATAAGAAAAAATAACAAAATTAACAAACAATTATATTAAAACCATATAATTAACATTTTAAGCTGGGCTTTGAATTCTAATCTTATGCGGAATCGATTTTATTTCAATTATTTGTGAAACAATTAATGTGTTTTATATGTGTTTTTTCACACTAGCAACTAAGTTGCTGTCTATACTGGTACACAGTAGAAGCTTTTTGAATGAAGAACAACAACTTAAGTGTACTACCACCAATTTCATAGGCCACTTCTGTCACCACTTCTCCATCATTATGTGAATCCATACGAATTGTTGGCTCATAACCAGAGCGGGGAAAACAGAAAGAAAATCGAATAAACAACAACAAAACTTGTGTGAACTAATAAAAATGCTAGTCGGTTAAATTCAATTTGATAAACCAGCAAAACCTGTTCTGAGAACATGCTTATCATGTGGCTGCGATAGTGCGATGTGTAGTACATCGGCTCTCGCAAACGCTAGATCGCATGTTCAAGGTTCAAAACCAGCTCGGGACCAAAAGGTTTTTCGTAATTAATTGGACATAAAAAGCGATAAAGCACCACTGAAGGAGTTTGATGATCGGGTTGGCCCCCGTGAAATAGCTATAACTCCAGCCTATGAAATTGGTAGTAGTACACAAAAGTTGTTGTTATTTGTGAAACAGACATATTTTCTTCTTTTATTAACAGTTCCGCTTTAGGCCCGATATAGATATCTTCAATGCTTAGTTGAAAATGATCATCATCGCGTTTTATAAAATTTGTCAAAATATTTTTAAAAAATCTTTTAACTGTGCACATCAAAGTATGCATCCTGGGATTTTCTGCTCGGAACTCTATATTAACTTGGTTTTAAA
Organism: Platycheirus rosarum; assembly: GCA_963971375.1. NCBI lineage: Eukaryota > Metazoa > Arthropoda > Insecta > Diptera > Syrphidae > Platycheirus > Platycheirus rosarum. The sequence continues at coordinate 120,566,955 of OZ020509.1, read as the reverse complement.
ATATATGATAAGTACGTCAAGTATATTTTACTTGTAGAATTTAATTGAAAGTTAATAGAATCTGCTTCAAACCCAGTTAGAAGAAAAAGTGTTGAACAGGCACCCCATCCACTGCTCTAAAACTCTGTTAAAAACGCCCTCGTTGGCAGTACGGCAGTACGAAGTTTCCAAAGGCCAGTACAAATGCTGTAATTGCAGTTCTTCGATAGCTTTTGTTATACTGTTTTTATTATATCATTTAGATTATGTAGCCTTAGGGAGATTTTGTAGCTTAAAGATTGTAACTAAATAAACATTTAAATAAATAAATAAACATTAAAATTTAGCGCCGGTTCCTACCGGTCCTAAATCCTCTTTGAGGATTTGTCATATCGTTGCAAGAGGCAGTACCCCGGAAAAAATGGATCGGACGGGGAATCAAAATCCAACGCTTTCGCATACACACTAACTATTAATCAACGTGACACTACTGTACATATGATTATTTATTTTAAGCCGAACTTAAGAACATTAGTTTTATTATTAATTTTGCTATTTAATTAATTTAATTTCTATTATTAATTTATAAAATACGGAAGGTAGGAAAAATATGATGAGTTAAGATCTAAGTACTTTTGTTGATATGACGGTTTAAAGTAGCTAACAAAGAATATGGCGACCCGACGGTTAATGGATCATTGGACTATATGTTGTCACTGGTTTCGTCGAGCCATAATTCAAGTTACAAATAAGTTCTTAGTATAAATCCCTTTCCTCTGTTTTAAATAAAAATGCATGCTATCTTGGAATACTTAACATCGAAGTTTGGATAAGGCAAGTAAACCTTTTTGGAATATTATCAAGGTTATTAAGAAAAAAAAAATCTAATATTGCTGCCTTCAAAATGGGAGATACAATTTTAGTATCAAATTCCGAAAAGGTAGATGCTTTAGCTAGGGCGTTCTTTGCAAATCATTCAATAACAAACAATGTAGGAGGGCAAGGACATGCTGATATTGAACTTACTGTGCAACAGAATTGTGATTCAATTGATTCATCGATAATTGACCTTCAAGAAAATTTAGTAACTTTAGATTATCTTAGATATATTCTCCTAGACTTAAAAATATCAAAAGCTCAAGGTTTAGATGGTATACAAAATATGTATCTTAAAAAACTCCCAACTTTGGGTATCAAGTATCTTTTAGATATCTTTAACGGATGCTTAAATTTAGGTTATTTTCCTAAAGAATGGAAAAAAGCTAAAGTTTGACAAATTTTGAAGCCAAGGAAAGATGTCATCTACCCCGTCTAGCTATAGGCCAATCAGGTAATTAAGTTCAATTAGCAAATGTCTTGAACAAAATTAACAAGAATAATGTGGTTAACCATCTTAACCAAAATAACATCTTGCCAGCAGACTAATTTGGATTTATATGCCATCACAATATTGTTCGCCAGATTCATCGAATAACTAGGGACATTAAAATTAAATTACAAACAGGGAGGAGCACAGGATTGATTAGTGCTACTTGATGTTGAGAAGGCTTTTGATACGGTGTGGCATAAAGCTCTGATTCATAAATTCAACATTTTGAATTTTTTTCCTCTGTATTTATTTATTTTTTCATTTTTATTATTTGTTTATTTAATTATTTATTATTTTTTGGCACACAAATTGTTTATATTTACATATTTATTTACTTGTTAACTAATTTATATATATACTACTTAATTATTTGTGTTGCAATTAAATGGTGTATATATGTATATATATATATATTTATTAATTAATTTATTTATTTTATTTATTTATTTATTTATTTATTTATTTATTAAATTAATTAATTTATGTATATAGCTATATATATATTATTAATTATTTATGTGTTTATTTCCTTATTTATCTAATTTGATTCCATAATAAAAAAAAAACAAATTTGTTAAGAGTCATTCATTTGATTGAGTTATTTTACCCTCTCTTTCTCTCCATATCATCTGTTTAAAGGTTTTTTTGTGTAGTTTTTCCTTTAACCTATTAATTATTATTTAATTTATAGATTTCAAATCATTCTTATACATTTTTCAGTAGTAAGGTAGCTTTATACCAAATCTCTATAAATTGTGCAATATAAGTTTAATGAAAAAAATGTATAATAATTCAGCTACAATAAAGAAAGAAAGATAGCTGCTATGTTAGCATTTTTTTATTAAAAAAACAGCTTTTCGTTTTTTACAACTGTTTTTTTAAGTAATTCTTTTTCACAAAAGTGCCCCTCCTGCCAAGAATTCTTCCCAAACTATATTCATTTACACAAATAAAACAAATCGTTTAAATCGTCAAATATGGATTGCAGACCACCGACGACAACCCCCACATACCTCAATTTCAACCCATAATTGAATCATACTACACTTTCATTCTAACTCTTGCACACGCGTCCCGGTTTCCGAAATCATCATCCTTTATTTTTTCCTGCCAAATACTAGATAATTGCAGCGTTTTGCCATGATCGTAGAATTGTATAAAAAAAAAACACAAAATCCTCAAATTTAGTAACTACATACTACAAAAACGCTCTGAAACAAATAAAAAAAAACAACATGATTTCATGGAACACAAAGTTCATATAAAAAGCTTTTATGTTTGACCTCATCGTCCTCAATCTCCTTATATCCACCCCCCCCCCCCCAAAAAAAAATAAAAAAACACTCGTCGTCTTTGCTGAAGAAGAGGACTCTCCCAGGCGGCAACAACTTTCTATCGAATCTTGTATTTTCGGGCATGTATCTTTCGGGAGTCGAATAACAGTGTACACACAATATATATAACACATAGATTCTCTACACATACATAGGTACACTCGAAATAAATGGAGTCAATTGAGAATATACAATTTTGAAAAACCAATACAAAGCAAAAATACTACGACTTTTCAGAGCACTTGTTCCAAAGTGTAGCGCAAGGAAAACCGAACAACGAAACCAACTCTGAGCTCTGTGAGTGGCACGCGCTCCGTGGATATACCTACCAAACCAAACTACCATAAAGGATACCTACTCAACTTCACAAAGGAGTAGTCTCGCTCCTCGTTTGCATTTCACGACACAGCACAAACCAGCCAACCAGCCAGTACTCCACTATCCAAGGGTAAAAATAGTATTTTAATTTGAAGAGGCGCCATATTTGGCAGCAATTTGTGTCCGAATCCAAGTTCGGAGCTTTTGTTATAGTATACGCGCTCCTGGCTGGTTTTTTGTTTGTTTGTCGTCCTCGTCGGTAGTCTTTGGTATCATTGTCGTTGTCGTCCTCGAATGCACAAGATACTCGCAGTATCATTAAAACTTCAAAGCCGATGCTTTTCTTTGATTTCCTCGTTCCAAAAGCCGTCCGTGTCCTTGACGTTGAATAAAAAACACACAAACATACATATATATGAACAAATCAACAAATTGTGTGTAGTTATAGTGAATTAAAGAAAAAGAAAACACATTTTTAAATGTCATTTCGCGCCGTTCTATTTATAGTTTCTGGGCGTTTCAGTTATTCATGGAAGTGTGGGTCATAGTATCCCGAGTACTATCCTTTCCAATAGAAACAAAAAAATGGTTGATTTTGTGAATAAAAATGATAGTTTGTTGCCAAATCGATAAAATACAAATTTCCGAATCTATTCCCTTGCTCGGGAGATCCTGGAAAATGTGCTATGAACTTCAACTCTGTATGCAGTGAGTAAGGATATTAGTCATCGTTATCCGAGATTCGGAAGAAATACGCGCACAATCCAACTTTGTATAAATGACGTTAACCGTTACGATGGGATTTTATTAATTGAATCAGTGATAAAAAGATATACTACCGTGTTGGTGTTCTTTTATGATAACTTCTTGCATGAAGTCCTTTAATCAAAAGTGTCCATCCTTACCACCGATAGTTGCGTATAAAAAAGGGTACCTATTACTCTAACCTAAAAAAAAAGTAAAAAAGAAAACCCAAAACCTCTGCAAACACAAAGAGAATTTCACGAACACCAGACAATTGGAAAACTCGATTCTCTCTCGTGCTCTGGTAACCCAGGTTTTCAAATCTCAGGTTATTATTAGCGAAACAGAATCGGTGTAATATTAAACATTTCGTCCCGACTATCGGTTGTATTTGTGCGTTTTGTCGTGCGTCGGAGATTATGCGTTGTGTGTGTGATTAGATGGGTGGTGGGTATAACTACCACAAAATAAGCTAAATTAATGTGCGATAGAAACAGTACAGGGTGTTTCTTTAGCAGCAGCAGTAACGGTCACAACAATACTAACGTTGCACGCAAGGTGAGTTTATTGTGAATGAACCCTGCAAATAATTTCTATTCGTTCCAATACATAGAAACATCGCGTTTGGCGGGTAAAAGTATCAGAGACAGAAGTTTTTGGGTGCGTGACGTACTTTTATGATAATTAAGAAAATGGTCATGTTTTTACGGGAAGTCGGAAGGGGGGGGGGGTAAATTCGTCTTTGTTGTAGCCACAAGAAGTTTTGTTTGTTGGTCATGAAAAGGGTACTCTAATCCCTCTAAATCTCCAGGAAGCGGCCTTGATGGTATGTGTCTTTTTTCATCAAACCAAATTCACTTTTTTTAAGTTGGTTTGTGTTGTTGTTGTTGTAGGCATTTAGAAAACTGAAAAGACTAAGAATTGATATCGGTGATATACATAGTTGGTCACGAAAGAATGTGGAAATGACTCTGCTAATGGAGTTGCTTCCAATAACGATGAAGTGTGTAGCTAACCGAAATTATAATTCTATTGTTGTCTGCCAGGTGAATGGTGTAATTATAGGGGTATTTGTGTGTGGGAGGGGAGGTAATGGCCTTTATTAGGTATCGGTGCTCTTTTTATGGTTTTTTAAGTAATTGGCTATAAGTTGATTGTGTCTATTTTTTTGTTGGTTTTTTCTTCGTTAATTATGATTCAAATGAAGATGAATGTCTTGGCTTTGGCTTAGGTAATTCATCTTGCGGCAATGATGAAGATTAATGTGATTCTGGATTGTCAACATGTTTTTGAAAAGGTTATCTTAAAAAAAAAACCTTATCTGTTGCTTAATTTGATAGTTTTTTGATGCTAACGAAACTGAGGGATTATTGCTGGCAGATCAAATGTTGCAGATGAATCAATCATACCAAAAATCTCTAAAGATTTAAGTCAAATGAGATCGGATTAGATGGAATACAGTATACAGCTTACGTTTTTTGAATTATATATTCGTGGGGTGCTCTCCAAAATTACAAACATCTTTAATAATAATTTAACCTACTTCACATATCCATCTGCCTGAAAAATGTTTTGTTGATAAAAATACGGTCTTTGGAAAAAAATCCTATCATGCTTTATGAAATCTGCCTTTTATTTTGAAGATTTTTGATAAAACAGGTGTATTCATAACTCAATGAGTTGAACCTTTTATTATCAAGGCAAACCGGTTTTAGACAAAAACGAAGCTGAAATATAGCGCTTTAAACTTGGGCAGTGACATTCGAATATGGCTCATGTGGGTCACCAACTTTCCCATAGCCAAAGTCCCTCGAAAACCGAAAATCTTTTTCAAAGAATTCAACTTTCATTTTCTTTCGGAAAAGTAGATAGAAGTTTTGTACCATATTTGTGTTTCAAACTTCACTGTTACTTAAGAACAGTTTACTGTACTGGCCATAAAACTTTGCAAAATTTACACAGTTTTTGAATTTGATTGAACCACGAGGGGTCTTCATTTTTAACATTTTTCATAGAATGTTTTAAGGTACAGCCACATAAGCCGGGTCTATTTACTACAAAAGTGTTTATGGCGTGAAGGCGTTTTCGAGGATATTTTGAACTTCTAGTATCCTCCAAGCATCTTCATAACAACTTTAAAAAAATTGAAAAAACTGATCTCGAACATTATTTTAACTTACGCTTCAAATTATTCAACTACTTGACTTCTCAGCTCAAAGGTTATTTTGTATCCTGAAAATATGAATGGTTCGTTTGGGATAGGCTTAAATGTGAAATGATGGAGGTTTGTTTGTTATGCTTCCATGCTTTAAACGGCTACATAATTGTGAAGTTTGGTAGATGGAATGGTAACAAAATTCATTACTATTACGCAGGCTTCTTTCTTTCTTAAAAAAATCTGAACAATTTTCTTCAACGGTTTCTGATTTAAATAATTAAATTTAAAGTAGAATCAGATGAATCTGGTATCTGGATATAAAGGGTTTTTCAATAGGGACTTACGAACTTTGACAGTTGATAGCGGCCATCTTGTTGAAGCTACATCTGTCAAGTTCGCTGTCATTTATTCATTCTGACTTCCCAAATCACCATGAATTGATATAGCATTCAACAACACGTGCAAACGATAAAATTGTTTAATCAATATGGGTGTTCTGTACGGACAACGTTCCGTGAGCTTCGCTTATTGTATGGTCAACATAATTGTCCTAATGAGAGCACTATTCGTGTTGTAGATAATTTTATTTTGAGTCCACTGCTTCAGTAAACAATCGACGAAACGCAAGATGTGCCGAAAACACCTTCCTTGGGAGTGTGCAGTAGAATCCAAGAGCTCGGCCTTTCGCAGACCACAACTTGGCGAATTTTGCGTCTTAACTTGGGCCTGCACGCGTACAAAATTCAACTGACATCGACGTGTGTTCGCTGAATGGGCCCTGTAGCAGTTGGCAACAGTGATGAGGCCCATTTCTGGATGAATGTGTACGTTAACAAATAAAATTGTCAAATTTGGACGATACCAATCCACATGAGATTCAAGAGCGTCCAATGCATCCCGATAAAGTTACTGTTTGGTGTGGATTTTGGGCTGGCGGCATCATCGGTAATTATTTCTTTGAGAACGATTTTGGCCAGGTCATCGCCGTCAACGGCGAGCGCCGTTCGTCGATTATTACCAATGACATCTTGTTTTAACAAAATGACGCCAAGTGCCACATAGATCATGCCACATCTCCATCCAGCGGAGGTGAACTTTTTTTTTTTTTTTTTTTTTTTTTTATATAATTAACGCGCGCACAAGGGAATATTTGTTTCCCTTTTAATGTAACACACTGCGCGGGCATTAGGAAGATAGGGAGGGGAGAGATAGGAGGTGTCGATTAACATTGGTTTTGAATGTTTGCATATTGAAATGGCAAGGGAAAATCTCGCCGGGTAAACCATTCCAAAGTCGTGTTGTACGGCTAAAAAAAGAATCTCTATATTTCACGGTACGTCCGAAATTGGGCTCAAAGGTGAACTGATGGGCATTCCTAGCAAGACGAGTATTACCGGCAAAACTTTTAAGGGGAGGAATGCAGCTGACTACTTCGAGTGAACATTTTTATATAAAAGAAACGATTAAAACGATTAAACAAGAAACATTGCATCGGTGTTCGAGAGGGACAATTGTTTTAGCGGCAGTTCTATTTCCTATCAATCTTAACGCTCTATTTTGAAGTATTCTATCAAGCAAGTGAAGCGATGTTTTTGAAGCACCTGCCCAGAGGTGGGAGTTATACTCGAGTTTAGGGCGTATAAACGCTTTATAAATTGTAGCCAGATCAGATGGAGAAAAATACTTCTTACACCGATACAGAAAACTTAAGCACTTGGCAGCATTCTTAGCGATTTCAAATATATGGTCGTTCTAACAGAGGTCGTCGTTGACACACATACCAAATACTGAGAGCTTTTCGGTTTCTTCGATGTAAGTGCCATTCATGGACAATGGCATTGGGGGAATGTTTAGCTTTAACGACAGAAGACAGCATTGAGTTTTCGAAGCATTAAACTCCACACGATTCCTATTACCCCATTTGACAATGCTGTATAAATCGGAGTTTAATGAGCTTGACATACGGCACCGTTGCAATTTTACGTCCGAAGGCGAAGGACGTGAATTATCGAACGAATATGAAAAGCTGAGGGTAGAGTCGTCAGCAAAACAGTTAAGTGGATTAGAAGTAACAGACAGAAGATCATTTATAAAAATGAGGAAAAGAGTCGGAGACAGAACAGAGCCCTGGGGCACACCAGCATTTATTTTATGGGAATCAGACTTGAATCCGTCCAATACAACTTGTATTGAACGGTCCAGGAGATAGCTTCTAATCCAACGAACAAGAGTATTATCGATCCCAAAAGCACGCATTTTCGATAAGAGAGCTTCATGCCAAACTCTATCAAATGCCTTGGAGATATCAAGAGCAATAATCTTACTTTCACCAAAGCGATGTAAAGATTTGTTCTACTGTTCGGTGAGATATGCCATCAGATCACCAGTGGAACGGTTGCTGCGGAAGCCATATTGACGGTCATGGAGAAGCTTACGATCATCGAGATATTCCTTAAGCTGACGGTTAATCAGTGTTTCCATGACCTTAGAAAGAAGGGATGTCAGTGCTATGGGTCGGTAGGAGGAGGTGGAGGATGGGTCACCTTTCTTAGGGACAGGCTGGACAAATGCTGTTTTCCATCTTCTACGAAAGATTCCAGAAGAGTAGGAGCGATTGAAAAGCTTACGCAGTGGCTTTGCCAGTGTGGAAGAACACCTCTTCAGAAGAATCGGGGGTATACCATCCGGGCCAGCGGATTTGTGTATATCGAGATCTTTGAGAACTCTTGCTACTGTACGAGTGCGGAAAAAAATCTGTCCCATGGAAAAATTTACATTCTCAAGTACAGGAGGGGCAACGTTGCTATGCGGCAGCGTGGAGCTGGCAGCGAAATGGGCGGCGAGCAAGTTTGCCTTCTCTGAAGAGTAAACAATTGTTTGTTATTGTCGATGAGCGTTGGAACCGAAGATGTTGAGGAGTTTTTAATATTTTTTACAAATGACCAAACATTTTTACTGCCTTTGGGACACTGCAAACATTTTGCCGTAATTTTTGGTCATGCAAAAATTTGGTTCTTTCAATAACGGAGTTGCATGAGTTTCTTGCTTGTTTGTGCTTTTTCCGATTTTCCTCTGTAGGTTGGCTGGCCACCGAGATCGTGTGATTTGACCCCATTTGACTTTGTCTTCTAGGGTTTTTTTGAATTAAAAATCTATGCAAATAGGCCACAAGCAACAGCGGCCCTCAAAGCCAACATAACCAATGTCATCGGTCAAATTCATCCTGATTTATTCTCTAGAGTCATGAAAAATTGGATCTTACGGATGCGCGCCACCAAAAGAACTGGCGCCAGACATTGAAAAACAATGTTATATTCCACACATAATGGCATCGGTAGGCGTTTAAAACGAATACAAAATTTTAATGATATCTCAAACACACTTTGTTCTATTTAAATTTAAGGTTTTTTTGTGCTGCTGAAACCTAGCTTAGTGAACTAATTGATATTCAAAAAAATTTCAACCATAAAACTCTTTTTGCTCGGAATGCTCATCAGTTTACGCTGGAGTCTGATTTCAGACACGCCGTGAAATAGAAAGATTCTTTTTATAGCCGCGAACAACACGAATTTGGAATGGTTTGCTCGACAAAATTTTCCCTTGCCATTTTAATTTTAAAGCATTCAAAACCAACGTCAATCATATCACCTTTTGTCTCCAATTGCATTTCCTAAAAAATGTCAACATTTTTTTTCAAGCTATCCTTGCCTAATCCCGACTTGAAGGCCAAATTTTATTAACTTCCACAAAAAAGTTATATTTACTTGAAGGACATCAATTTCCAAACTAAACAAAAGCCAATGATTTCCTGAGAATTACCTGAGGGGTAAAAACTTTTCGTAACGAAATTATTTAATTATAGATATGACGGAACATCTCGTAACAAAAAAATTTAAGAATCTAACACAGTTTCGCACAAATTAATAAAATGTCTTAACTAACATTTTTCTGTCCCTCCCTTCCCACATCCTTAATGCAAAGAAAGCAATTTTTCCATCTTCAAGGAAAATGATGACGTACGCATTTTTTTCTATATGTATGTGTGTAAAGCCATCTAATATCCTAGTAGAAGAGCATCTTATACATCCCAATGTACGAGATATAATAACTGATATTTACCAAGGATTGCGAATTATCCATTGAGAGTGTAAGGCATCAGAGGGAAGAGGGGGATGATGTGTTAGAACGAAAAAAATTGAAAATCTCTTCCTTGCGTTCGGTTTAAAGACTTTGGCCTAGTTTGTAACAAAAAAATGGGCCAAGGAAGAGCAGACCGGGTAAATGATAGATAGGTACACATTGATCAGAGCCAATGAAATACGAGAGTACCAGTGTACATCAAGGACTCCACAAAAGCTGGAATATTAAATTCAAGCTGTATGTATGCATTATAATGGAATCAAATTCTTTTAGGTGGGAAAAAATTGTTTGAATTTTTTTTGGTTGCTTCATCAAGGATTGGCAGGATTTTATGGAATAAAAAACTTAAGGACACACATCAAAACTTATTCAGACATTTATTAGCGAAAAGGAACAGACATTTGTATGATTTTTTAATGGAAATACTTTTTTAATTAGGAGTTCTCGAAACCCTTGTTGAAAAAAGTTTTCCATAATGTATGAGTGGAAGATAAGTGTGAAACAGTTTATCAAACTTTTAGTGGTTTGAGCTTAAAAAAAAATTTCCTTCTGTCGGAGGAAAATCGATTTGAAAATTTTAAATGGAACAAATATTTAGGATTTTGGAAGAAATAACATCTGAAAATACTTTCAAACAACTGAAGCTAAGATTGAAATCGTCTTTTTGTTTAAATTGAATTTCATAAACAAAAACTTTCCAAAAACAAAAAAACAAAATCAAATCAAAACTTAAAACAAACAATTGGTTGTGCCCCTGACAATTTGTTAAAATGCACACAACAGACATTTATGTTTTATCTTACGTAACTGAATCGCATTTAATTAACAAAACAAAAGTCCTTTTTGTTCCTTTGAGTATGTAAATACTTAACCAAGTCTTCTTGACTTCTCCGACCATCGAGTCGCTTTTCCCATCCATTTTCTCTTGCTTCAACTAGGAGTGCTTTAAAATCCACTAGAGAGGGCATACAAAACTAAGTTTTCATTAAATGACCTATCTACCGTGCAGGAGATGCGATAAATGGTGTAGAGTAAGGAGAGGCGGTAATTCACGAAACATCAACGACAACAACGACGTCTAACGCCTGCCTATCGAAATCAGACCAACAGCACTCCAAATCCATTGCAACAAAGATGGCTGATAAGGCAGCAGGAGCGCATCAGCAAACAAACTTCCTCAAACCAACTTGGCACACATTCGTCAGCCCCTAATGCACTGGCAAAAGGATTTGCAAATATACCCAACCCAAGCCGGGTTGGTAGTTTCAAGTGTTTGCCTTAATGTGACTTTTTGGAGTGCGACTCTGGGTGCTCCTGATTCCGTTGGGAACATTCTATTCAAATCAGAGCAATATAGTGCTTATGCCGACGTCATCGTTGTCGTTGCTCTGCTGCTTCCAGATATCAGAGATAGAATAAACTTTTCGGGATTCAAACTGTTAAGCCTTCCCGGCATGTGCGGTCTTTTTGCAAAATGTTCTTATCTCTCTAGCTGACGGCTAAATGTTGAAGAATAAAAACCAAAGGAGGAAACAGCACTGGGACGAAGGCGCCTCTAAATACTCCCAAAGATGGATGATCCTTTGAATTTCTTGCCGAGAATGCAGCGGCATAGAATGTTTAGAGAGTTAGAAATAAAAAGAAGAGACAAAACTTTCGTCGCTAATGGGTTTCCTTGAACAGCAGCAGGCTGCTTCTTCATCGCCATTCCACATTTTGTTATAAGTTTTAATAGCCGAACACATACTTGTCAGTTGCCACTGTGTTGTTTGTTGTCCTTGGGACCTGACATATGGGACGAATTTGTTCTAAGAAACTCTCTAAAAACAACGCCTTCATCCTTGTGAATGATGTCTGGTGAGGAAGAGCCAAACAAAAGTTTCAAAATTCTACTTTGAATTACAGATAGTTTGGCGGAGATGATCTTTTGGGACCAAATGCAAACGATTAAGTTTGTACATTTGGGGTTTGAGGAGGTGGAATGCCGAAGCCTGAGGCATCATCCAAGTTGTGGGGTTTATTTTAGGAGTCTTCTTCTTAATTTTGGGTTTCTTTTGTTTTAAGAAGCGATAGAACCACAATTCAATGAAACTACTTGGAGCATGCAGCCTTTGATATGGGGAAGGTCGTCAAAGTAACATGTATGTTTGACTCTATTCTATTCGGTTGTTTGCTAAGCCCAATAAGAAATTCCTTTAACATAAATGTAATTATGTAAGTAAATAAAACTTTTGAGTTGCTATATTTATTGAATGTCAGATGCTTTTTTGACAGTTACATATAACCTTGGAATGCGTAACACCGTGTTCGATATAGAATATATCTACTACTACTACTACTATGACATCACTATGACGTAATTGCTGTCTAAAAGTGTCACGTCGTTTACTATTCATTAGCTTTCACGTTGAATTTTACCCAGAGTCGCCCCGGGTTTTCTTGACTACTCCGAGAGTTGACTGACAGGGGAATCACTATTCGCAATTCGATTTTTCGCAAAATGAATACGGATAATTTTGAGTTTAAACTAAATATGATATCGAATGATGATGAGTTCAACGATTAGTTCGCATCACTTCCATTTTTTATTGCCAGGGCTTCTCCTGTATTTCATCTCGGGTTATTTTCCTTTTATTTTGTCTTGGCTGCTGGTGCGGTCTCATGACACTCTCGGAATGAAAATTTTATAAAGGCAAATCAACACAAATCACAAATTGACAGCTAATGTCAGTATACAACAGCTAATCGTTACCTCAACTCGCCCAAGCAAAATACCAAGATTGACTTCAGGGTGACTTCATGGCGAGCCTAGGTTTGAAAAAACAGAGAATTTTCTCTTGCGGGCGAGTTGAGGTATTTCAAAAAACGAGTTGTGGCGACCCCAGGCAGGCTTCAGAGCTCTTCAAACAAAGCTATTGTAAAATACGATAATCGCGCTGACAGCAACAATGACATTTTTGGTTCATTGATGTGACTATTTGCGTTGCCCGTGAGATACCCCCGTCATTGTTGATGGGACATGCTTACTCGTAGCCTGCAATTTATGTGTCCCTGACGGGTTATCGCTGTCATTGTTGAACTTTCGGAGTTGAACACCCTTTTATCCAATACCTTTGGTAGTGTTATCGGATTTGCAATTTCGTATACCTAAAATAGAAGTTGACGGCCAGATGATAAACAAAACATTTTATTTCCAAGAAATTTGCAAAATTCTAACAAAATCAAGAAAAAAATATCCTTTACCACTAAAATAAATTGCACGTACGGTAACAGCTTCGAATAAAATTTGAAAAATATTAAAGGAATTTCAAAGTTTTTACTCGATTTTTCTGACTTTTGATTGTTTGAAAAAAGTACGTAAAATAGTTTCCAGCGGAAAATGTGAAAAAGTGTAAGTTTTTTTTAAATCGTAGGAATGGTTTTTAAATAAAACGGTTTTTATTTAACAACTTTTTAAAAATTAAAAAAAAAATAATTCAAGAATACAAACTTAAACACAAAAATTACTTACATTTAAAAACAACACTAAGAAAAAAATTCAAATACCCGTTTCAAAATATCGATTTTTCAAAAAAAGGATTAAAAAAAAATTATTAAAAATACAAAAAAACAGTTATTCGAAAATATTTGTACCCCGAATTGGTTCAGCTATCTACATACATCTTCCTGATATCAAATTTGATTTTAAAACGGTTCTATGAAGGCTACCGTTGTAGAACAAATTTCGAAAAATTCAAAAATTCATTCTAACTGAAGGATGTATTGTAAAAAAATAGCACCCTGAAAATTTTATCAAGATCGTTAGAGCCGTTTTCTAGAATATCAAACTTTTTGTTAAAGATTGTATGTCAAGTACCGACCTAGAGCAAAAATGAAAAACACCCCCGAGATACTACCAAATAAATACTTAATACCAATAACTAGCTTTATAGTACCTATAATTGTAACTAAAAACAAGTTTGGGAATTATTTTCAATTTTTAAAAAATATTGTTTTTAGCTCGTTCCTAGAATTTTTATTCTCAAACGTCGTAAAAGGTGAAACGTCAAATATTATCCCCAAAAAATCTTAAAGACTTTGCAAGGCACCGACTAAAAATGAGAATTGTTAAAATTGAAAACAATAAAAAAAAAAAAAAAATATTGTAAGACGTTTTGAAAGAATTTATTATCTATTGGGTTCAAAAATGAACAATATATTTTCAGCTATTAGATCGTTTGTAAACCGTACAAATTCCATTTAATTTTTTTAGACACTACCAAAAAAATAACGTCTTTGGTCAACGATCGTTAATAAATAAAAGAACGCATCACAGATGATGATTTGTTGTCTAAGCCCAAACTAAGCTGGTTCAGAATTTCTAATATATTTTGACCTAGTTTACATGATACTTCTTCTCGTACGTTTCTCCTTTTGGACAGAAACGTACATTTATGTTGTACACTGATCTTAATTATCTTGAAAATGTCCATTCCTTTCATAGAAACTGCGCTCTTTTATCAGAAACAAATTCGGCAAATAATCACAAAATCAAGAAGAAAATACCTACTCAATATCACTTTTCAGCTATTAAAGCAGAAAGCTATGCAACAATGCAACCCCCAACGTAAGCAATGTAATTGGCGATGATGATGTAAATTAAAACAGTTTATTATAAAAAAAGCTGAACTACCAAAAATGTAAGGAAACCAAGTCACGATGACTCAATTAATTCACGCCGTGTAATCGTCATTGCTAAAAAATACTAGTGTAATAGTCATTGTTTTGCATGTCATTGCCCTGACACCGAGACACAAAAATCACGCTGACAAACTATGACGGTAATTAATTGATAGTGTCGATCTTAAGCTCGCCAAGGACGGACGTTTGAGGTGTGCGCACAAGAAAACGAAAAACAAAAAAGTTAAAAAAAAATAATAATTTGCGTATTGTTGTGAGTGCACTGACAGTGGCAGGACCTATTTAATTGTGATGTCAGAGGGTCACTCCAATGACACATTACAAGGACCGTTTATTACTAATACAAAAAAAAAAACTAATACTAAATCAACGGCAGTATCATTGTGTATATGAACAATGTCTAAGGGTGTCCTGGAAATTGAACACTATTTTGCTTTGAGACAGACTATTCGTGAGACCCAAAGATAAATGTTTTTAAGACTATTCTCCTCCTGTCTTATGAACACCATTATTTCAAATAGCTCAATGATAAGAACTGAACGCCATCCACATATATGTTTATGAGCAAAAACTTAAGAATAATGACAGTTCATTCATGTAAAGAGAAAAGGCATTGGTCCCATTAACGAACCTTGTTATACATTTCTAGAGTCTGTCTTTTTAAGTTTTTAAGAGGGAGACGTTCTTTAAAATTAGAAAAGTCATTGTTCTTTCAAGAAGACGTCGGTAAGGAAGCACAAGATTCAAAGTGCGACTGAAATTGCAAGTGGACCTGTCCTCCTGTCAAACCAACTCTCCAATAAAATCCAAAGCGGGCACTACGAGCAAAAGAGGAAAGCTTTAGAAAGAAAAATAAAATACATGAGAAGCTAGCGTTGAAGAAATGAGGGCTGTTAGTGCATGAATGACATTCAAAAGTCTTACCAAAAGGTTAAAAGAAACGGCCAAGGCCATACAATCGGGAAGTAAACTAAAGACTACTCTATCGTTTAATTATTAATTATATTATATTCCTTATGAACTACTTTCAAAAATGGATTTCGAAAAAAAATTTTAATTTATTTTTAAGCCAAAATATTCAAACATCTTTACTCAACATCTTCCACTCAATGGAACCATTTGTCATTTCCTAAATGTTCTCAACCACGGCACCATTTGCGCGTAACTGTAATTTGGCCGTCAATCCGATAATAACAATTTCCCTTGCACCACTTTAACTATCCGAAATCAAACATTCATTCCATAATAAACTTTATCGATCAAATTGGTCACGCAATTATATGAAAGAACTGAAGAAAAAAATCCTCAATCAATGCAAAAATATGAAAGCCATTAAGAGCCCTAGGTCCTTAATTCCACAGAGTCGGACTTACACCAGGACCATGACATTTATATGGCAATTGTTGTGCCCTCAAAGTGCATTCATACTCATTGATACTATCGCCTTCACTTTTGGTAATTACAAGGAACAATTTATCAGTCAGATTTCTGTTTTGTATACAAAAATTACATTTATTAAACAAAACCAATTGAAAAAAATCAATATACAATGTTTGGTTATTTCGGAACTTTCATTAGCACTTATGTTATTTGTTTTGTATAAATATTGGAGGAACATACTCATGGATACAACCAAGGCAATCGATGTTTGTGTTATTTATTTTTAGAGGGGCGTGATTGTATCGGACAAATTTTCTTTTTTTTTTTCTTTACGATGGCATGATGAAATGGTGCCTAATATAATATTCAACACCACAGCTCAGCAGCAGTGACACGTTTCATATGATGTATAAGTTTTTCCAGAGTGAAAAATTGTGAAAAGTTTCCTCAAAATATCACACATTCTAAAAGTTCGACCTTTATTAATTTTTTTTCTTTGGTTAAAGAGATAACGTGTCGTGGAATATGGAAGGTATGCATGGGTATGGGTAATTCGAAACATGAACCTCAAAATTACATTTGAAAGAAGTTTCTAAGAATTCTAACCAAGTCATCGCCTGCAGCTTTAAAGAGTTCGGCAGCTGGCCTTGGCGGTTTTATTGGTTTTTAGCTTAGATGTGATTAGTTCTATTTCCAATTCTGCCCGTAAAGTTAGAGTGCGCTCCTTGTATTCTAATATTCAGCAGTTTTAGCTTAATTGAAAGTCTTGCAAGTTAAGGGTGGTATCGGTCTTACACAGTTTGGTATACCCGAACAACGTCGGGAAGCTAACTCAGCGCAAATATAATAAACTTAAACATCTTAATATGTATTTGTTATCAATGTTATTAATACTGCATCAGCTTTTTCCAATTTCGCTGCCCATTTGTGCTGACAAGGACATCTATTTCCATCATTATTATTGTTCAAGTTGAGTAGCTATAAATATTGCTCAGCTACACTTATTGCAAAACAATTCTTGACAACAAAAATGAGCTCTCCTTCTTAAAAGCTATAAGTCAATAATTGTTCTCATTTTGTTGATGCCTCATTCATCCTCCAAACATTTCATAGAGCTTCACCAAGAAGAAGAAAGTCCTTTTTTTTTGTCTACGCTTTGGACATTAATAACGAGGTTGGCATTAAATTGGCTGTATTGTCGGAGGATTCTAACAAATTTCATTTAAGGATAAATTATAATGCTTTGTCTCTGAACTTAAATTAAATTTTATATTTTTTTGTGAGGTTATGGAAAAAGAAAATTGCATGGAAAGAAGGATTTTGTTAGGCTTCGCAGAAGTGATAAATTTATTTGTATACGAACAAAATCTTAATTTTATGATTGAAACTATAAATATGGCTGAAATTGTTTGAATTTGTAGGTAAATTTTAGTTGTATCAGTCGGTGTTAAGTGGCTTTATAATGAGGGATATCAGGAGAGAGAAGGTCTTCAATTCGAAGCATTGATATCATACTTTAACGCAAGAAAATTAACTGTACCCCCTAGGGCCATCTATTGTGATAAATAAAATCTTTAGAAAGAACAATCAAAACGATCTTCCGTGTCTGAAGATTGAGAGAACGACAGAGAACAACAACACATTTTTGATTGCCTTGGACAACGATTTTTTTGTGTTCGAAAAACTTTTGGACAAGATGCAGACAGTAGGGTCTGCTTTTCATCAAGTATATAAGGTGAATTAGTTTATTCGCCCCAATAAGGACCTGGAAAACAGAGCTCTGCTGAATCACGTTAATCTTCAAAATAGCATCACGCAATGGCGAGCCCCATCGCCGACCATCTAGAAAGTCGAACTCCAAATGATCTGTGAATCACTAAAGAAAAAGAAGTCGGCGGGAGTCGATGGTATACCCAGCATTGTACTACATTTCCCTGAGGATGCAATAGATATATGTATACACGATAATTTTTTACAACGCGCTTAATAATGCATATTATCGAGTAAGTTGGAAGACAGTTATTGTACATCCTCTCCCGAAAAAGGGAAATGATAATTCCAATCCGCCGATTATCCGGTCGATAAGTCTTCTTCCGAGTACCAGCAAGGTATTCGAAAAGGTTCTCAATAGAGCCCTGTCCAAGTGGGCCGCGGACAAAAATTAAATTCCAGACACCCAGTTTGGCTTTAAGGTGGGACATGACACAATTTATATCAATGGGAAAATGCTAAGAAACAATGCACGGGTGCCTGTCTGGTGGATTTGGAGAAGGCTTTCGACTCCGTCTTTATCTGAATCTTACCAGATGGGACATAAATAAACCACTGTTGTAGTTCTATATGAAATATAATCAACGAAATGCTTAATGGTAGAAAGTTTGTTATCGAGAAATGCAATTGGCAATGAGACTTCTACTACAACATTTGATATTACAAAATGGTTTGCAACGGGGAGAACGGTGAACTCGCTGATTCTTTTTAAGTATTTATATTTAAGTATTTTAAGTTTATTCTTAAATTATTTTGAATAGATTAGTAGTAAATGATCGGGAAACCAACCAACGGGAAAAGAACGCCCGCCCCTAATTTTTAACATATTTTTTCTAGTAGTAAGTTAGTATAAGTCAATAAAAAATTAAAAATAAAAAAAAAAAAAACTTCTCTCCACTGGTATTTTTTTATTGGAAGGTTAATTCCAGCACAATCTAATTTCTTGCAACCTTTTGAAGTTTTTATTTGTGTCACATTTGATTTACCAAAACATTTAGTACTAGTTTTGTTGTAGGTTTGGTGCTACTGAATTTTGTATAAAAATATCAGTCAACACAAAAAATGCATTGTATAATGCTGATTAACCGTCAGCTTAAGGAATATCTCGAAGACCGAAAGCTTGTCCATAACTGTCAGTATGGCTTCCGCAGCAACCGTTCCACTGGTGATGGCATATCTCACCGAACAGTGGAACAAATTTTTACATCGCTTTGGTGAAATTAAGATTATTGCATTTGATAGAGTTTGGCATGAAGCTCTCTCATCGAAAATGCGTGCTTTTGGGATCGATAATACTCTTGTTCGTTGGATTAGAAGCTATCTTCTGGACCGTTCAATACAAGTTGTATTGGACGGATTCAAGTCTGATTCCCATAAAATAAATGCTGGTGTGCCCCAGGGCTCTGTTCTGTCTCCGACTCTTTTCCTCATTTTTATAAATGATCTTCTGTCTGTTACTTCTAATCCACTTAACTGTTTTGCTGACGACTCTACCCTCAGCTTTTCATATTCGTTCGATAATTCACGTCCTTCGCCTTCGGGCGTACAATTGCAACGGTGCCGTATGTCAAGCTCATTAAACTCCGATTTATACAGCATTGTCAAATGGGGTAATAGGAATCGTTTGGAGTTTAATGCTTCGAAAACTCAATGCTGTCTTCTGACGTTAAAGCTCAACATACCCCTCTTGCCATTGTCCATGAATGACACTTACATTGAAGAAACCGGAAAATTTTCAGTACTCGGTATATATGGAACGAACATATACTTGATATGGCTTAAAATGCTGCTGTAAGAAGTTTTTTTCCCCTTCTGATCTGGCTAAAATGTATCAACCGTTTATACGTGAGTATAACTCACACCTCTGGGCAGGTGCTTCTCAAGCATCGCTACACCTGCTCGATAGAATAAAAAACAAAGCGTTAAAATTAAAAGGAAATAGACGGCAATGTTTCATGTCTTTCCTTATATTACCGTTAATTTTATAAAAAAAAAAATTCACTCCAGGTAGCCAGCTGCATTCCACCACTTAAAACTTTCACCAATAATACTCGTCTCGCTTGGAATGCTAATTAGTTTACACTTGAACCCAATTTCGGACGTACCGTGAAATATAGAGATTCTTTTTTTAGCCAAACAACACGAATTTGGAGTAGTTTACCCGGCGAGATTTTCCCTTGCCATTTTGATTTGCAGGCATTCAAAACCAATGTTAATCGACACCTTCTTTCCCTTCCCCTAATCTTCCTATACGCGCGCTGTGCGTTTTAACACTATAAGCGCAACAGACAAATTTCGCGATTGAAATGATTGAAACCTTTCTGCGACTGTTTGGTTACAACAATATTACCTTTGATGCAGTGATAACCACTGTGAAACTTAATTGCGACGAACACATAAATAATATCGAACACATAACACAGTTTGAGAAAAGAAAAAAAGTTGTTACTGTTGAGTTACATTAAAGTTTTCCGTTACTCTTGAGTCAGTAACAAGTTATAATAGATGGGAGTTAATGAATATTTAAAATTCATTTACATGCGCAAGGCATTAACTATTACTGTTATTTTCACTCTAACGCTTTTTTAGTATTTAGTTACTAAGAAGTATCGAATGTTTAAATTTCCTTTAGGTTTACATGAGTTACAATCCAGTTTCCTGAATCACCTCAGCATAAAGCTTCTTTTGAGTCACTGAGAAATTGCAACTGATGGAAGTTACTATACTGTATCTATTTCAATTACAATGCATAGGTAACCAGTTTTTAGTTAGGCTGTATTGAAACTCATATCAGCAAAGTCAGGACGCCTCAAGCGGGAAATCGAACTCCGACCTCTAGTCATCAGCAGTACTAAACACTTATCACTACGGCACGGAAAAGTAGAGTTTGTGCAAACCGAAAAAAATCAATATAAATGTCCCATGTGTTTCCTTAATTAAACCTCTGTTGGCCACCATGGTAAGTGTAATTTATGTTGGCCTGTACTTCGATGGGAAATATATGTATTTAATGTACACATATTCCCCCTCTTGTATACAAAATACAAAGCATAACGGGGGGATAGTGGCCGAATAGGAGTTCGACGATTTTATGGCATTTGAGCTTAACTGTACGATTGATGGTTAAATTAGAGCGAACTAAATGGTTCCATTAGTAGAAATCGTGAGTTCAAAGACTCATCAGCGAGTTTGATTTATAGGTTCAGCCATAAGATTAAGAATGTTGAGCCATGTTTGTTGATGGTTGTTCATTTTTCATCGTTGATTTGTATCCTTGATAGCGAATTAAGCACCCACATTTCTATATTTTTTTTTTGATTCTCCATCAGATAGCTTGCTTGTCCTTTGATTATACAAAAAATTTCTTTACGAAGGTCTTTCACTTATTCATGGCCCAGACGGGACGTAAGTGCTTAAATTTGTAAATACATAAGCTTCCAGACAAAAGAACACATAAATGATATTAGGAAAAATGTATATTTGTGTTGTTTGTCATATTGAAAATTCTTTAGATTGTATATTGTAGTTCTTTGGAAATTTCAGTTTCCTGTAGTCGGTATTTTGTTTGTAGTCTTGGAATCCCGTTCCATTTTTCGGTATCCAGCAATCTTTCGTTCAGACTCATCATCAAACCAGTAATTCCGATAATTTTGGAACTACGATGGTGTCTGAAGTTCTTAAATCAAATTCAAATATGTATAGAAGTCGATCGATATACCTTTAGACACATAGATACAAATTAAAATCCGAATTCACATTAAATATCCCTTTTCCCATTTAAATATGTAAAGCTTTTCTTATCAAATACGACTTCAATCTTAAAATCATTATGACATAACCTTTATATAACTAAAATAAAAAAGTCAAGTCCAACGCTGTAGAACTGCCTTTCCATTAATTTAAGCTATCTTTTCAATCCACCTGTCAAGATGTTCCACTATTTGATTTACGACTAAAGCAAACAAGGACAAAAAATCCTTTAACTAGAAGTACCTGCCTGCCTACTCTGCCTTGAACTTTGTTCTCCGTTCTCCCCATTTTGAGTTGAACGTTTTCCACATTGTTAGATACATTGTCTCGTCGGTTCCATTGAATTTACTTTCCATTTTTTAACCCCTCTACCGCCAACCCTTCATTGTTTTTTTCATCCATAGCCACTTGAAAAATTTTGCATGCATCAATTAATTAAATACAACAACAACAAAGTAAAAGGGTTGAGTAAATAAGAATTAAATGGCTGACTGATTCTAGCTTGGCAACACTGAATTCTTCATCTAAGAATAGATGTTTAAGCTATGAACTTGTACGTTAAAAATATTGTGTCTGCACCTTAAGAGGAATTTATTGTATTAACCTTACTTCTTCACTGAACTTGACATGCAAAGATAATAAACATTGATATTCGTTTTTGTTGTTGTTGTTAAACAAATGCCTTGTTCGATGGCAGGAAGAGATGCCACCCTATAACTTAAAAGCATAGTGCTGTTATCAGCACTCCACATAATGGACACCTCACACTACTGGTGGGTTGGATGAGGCGACGAGAATATTCAAATTGAGTGCAACTATCGCCGCGTTGCCACCTCATTTTGAAGGAGGCAGAACTGTGCAAACTTGCAACCGTCACGCAAACACCATAAAATGTAATAGGAGCTCAAGAACAATTACACCCCACTACATCTGCATACCAGCGGGTTTTGAAAAATGGGTGAAGTCGGTCGCCTTTGGCGAGGCATGAGTTGAGGCCTCACATCTCTTGAAGCGAAGTTTCTTCCTGTTCCAGTTGGAGGGAAGTGATTCGTAAATAGAAGTTTTCGTGGCTCCTTGCGGTGGTTAAGTGAAGAAAGTATGAAAAAATTAAATATGGCGCACTTGATGGGGTGCATAGCTTCTTCTAGTGGCTGCCTCATGTTCTGACTCTGACTCTAACATCTGTTGTATGTCTGACTGTCGTATCGAACGCAAGACGCAATCTTCATACAAAATGGCTGCTTGATGATGCGTGGTGGAATTCGAGGAAGAAGAACTTCGGCATAGAAGTAAATGTTTCTTTTTGCAAGGATTTTAAAATCCTGCCGCATCCACATCTTGTTGAATGAAACTAGGGCAGCTTGTCAGTTGTGAATTATGAATTGATACTCAAATTTGTAAGTGCTGTACACCTAAAAGCAGTACAAACACAGACACTCCGGAGATGGTTTATTAAGAAGTTGGGGAACGTTAAGCGTGTGCTAGTCTGATGTACCTACTCCCTGTTCCAAGCTCACCCAAGTTCACATTGTTCTTGTAAGTCTGCTTTTAATTTAGTTGGAAAGACTGTTTTAATGCTGATTACATTTGTGCGGATCTCACGTATTGTAAATTTATTTTGATTTGAATAAAAAGTTAGTCAACCATACTGTCTTTTCATTTTAACAAACTTATTTATGTCTATAGATGTTGAGGGGGGTAGGGGTGTGGGACTTATAAAAGGTTTAACGATAGGGAAATTAATTATGAAGTTTGAAATATGTTCATCTGGAGAGAATGGTAGGCAGGGGAGGAAGAAAAAGTATGAAGTAAAAATAGAATGTATTGTACTGGGTTTGCATAAAACTTTGAAACAAAGGTGTCCTTAGTTGAAAAAAGTTTTTTTTTTGTCATTTTTAATAAAATTTATAAGTTTCAAGCTTATTAAGATGTAAGGGCACACAACCTGTTAAAAAACTCTTCAGAAATTAAAAACCTTGACAATATCTTTCGATCCACACACGATGTTCCAGAGCTTCGGCTGGTATACCAACTTGCATTTTGTAACTTTGTAATCACTCACCTTTGTTGTGTAACGTGCGATTATAGGTACTATAATGCAAGTTACGCATTCGTGCAGGTTAAAAATTTTGAGATAACAATCAAACATGGACTACAACCTGAACGCCTTCAAATTTGGAACCTAAGGTTAATTTGACATTCTATGGAGGAATTTTTAATTTTTTTTTAACTCAAATATTAACGCATCTTTTATATAACCGTTATGTTAAAGCTCGAAAAGCTCAAAAACGGCTACAAGAATTTTCAAGAAAAAAATCTGTGTACTACTGCATTATATTTTGATCAACAAAAAATGTATGATGGTGGGCTAGAAACGGTACTTTTCATAGGACCGACATGAAAGAAACAATCGACTTTCTCGAGAACAGGTAAGCCGACTATAACCAAAATTGATATTCAGGGAGATATAGTAATTCCAATGTAAAATTATTTAAATTTTTTTTTTGTATTTTTAATAACTTTTTTATTTTTTTTTCGATTTGAAAAATCGATATTTTGAAAATTTTTAAATATAAGTTATTTTTGTGCTTAAGTTTGCATTATTTAACTATTTTTTTTAATAAAAAAAGTAATTATGATTTTGAAAAAAGAGTTGGTTGTCCGTAAAGTCGCTTTACGGACGATAGTTTTACGTGGTAACGTCATAAGAAAACATTGATGGTAGCAACACCAACATACAGCCCGTTAACTCACTCCCACAAACCCTCTCGTTAAATCCACACACACACCCCAATATCTACATCTTCTTTCTACTTTAACAAAACTCCGCCTATTTTGTAATTTTTTTTCTCTTCTTGTTCTTTTTGAATTTGAGCGAAAATATTTTGGGAATTTGCGCCTGTTCATCTTCGCCTGGTGCTCAGAATTCGTTTGCGATCGATTTTGGTTGTAAAAAATGACCCACAAACCTTCTAGTTAAATCCAAGAAAAACACACCCCATTATTACATCTACTTTCTATTTTAACAAAACTCTGCCTATTTTTACTTTTATACTTCTGTACTATATTTCTTAACTATACTTCTATAATGATGTTACTAAATTATTTTATTTTTTTTTATTTAAGGAAAATGGAAGATCAGTTCCTGATATTACAGCCAGCCCGGGACGGGCTCCACCTGGCCCATTGCCATCCAATCAAATGCAAAACATGGGACAACAACAACAGCCGCGGCAGCAAGGTGTCAAAGAGCCCGTTCTATTACAAGGTGACTTCCGCAAGGTGTCAGGCATTAGTTCTGAAATATTCCGGCAGATAGAAGCGGTTGAGAATGATCATGACCCGAATACAGCTGCAGCATTGGAGGTAGAGTTGTAAATGTTTTGCATCGAATTGAAAGTATATTATTTGAATTTCCAGGCCGTTGAAAGGCGTGGCGAGATGATAGTTAGAATTTTAGAACCCCGCAGTATTGGTGGCAAGCATGCTGTTGAGGCTGCTCATAAGCTAATGTCAAAGGGTGATGCGAGACATACGGTTCAGGTACTTTATTACAGTCAAACTTTAGCCTCTTCTGTTCTTAAAACATTGATTTTCTTTCCAAACAGTTGGTAGAGATTGTGAAAAGACCCGGCCAAACTCTTGGTCTATATATACGTGAGGGAAATGGCGCTGATCGTACTGATGGCGTTTTTATATCCCGAATAGCTTTAGAATCTGCCGTTTACAATAGCGGATGTCTGAGGGTAAATTCGAACCCAATAGGAGTCGAAATTCCATATAAAAGCCTTTGTTTTTTTTTCAGGTGGGCGATGAAATCTTAGCGGTCAACTTAGTTGACGTGACGCACATGTCCTTGGATGATGTCGTTATAATCATGTCCATTCCCCGACGTCTGGTGCTGGCCATTCGACAGCGACGTGGTGCTCGTGGAACAGGTTCACCTGGTCCAACAACATTATCCCGACCCGAGCAAAAACCACCGCCAGTTGTAGTCATCAAACGTGACCTCAGAGACGAAGACTTAGATGATGCGGATCGCATGCCACGTTCCCGGTCATCACGTGAAAGACGTACAGGTATTTCAAAATAATTCCAAAAGTTTCAATGCTAAGACCGGATTTTTTTTCGATTTTTATTGCAGGTGATGGAAGAGAAATGACAGAGTCCCGTTCGCGACTTGGCCTTGGCTTGAATAACTACAGTCCACAAAGTGAGCAACTAGATCTCTATTACAACACACGGGCAAATCTTATGCAAGAACCACCCAGTTGGGGCTACAAACCACCACCACCACCATCAGTGATCACGGAACAACCGAAAAGTCATTCGTTTGCCCCATCAACAGCTTACTATCAAAATGCTGGTACACTTGAGAGTCTAGCTGAAAAAGTTCATTCTTTCTATCCTGGTCCATCTCGCCGCATGTCAGCTGGAGCTGGGGTAAGCTTAGCTCAACAACACGCACGCTTCCCACGTAGTGGATCAGATCAGCATCTGCCGAGAGTGGAATACTCGGATTATTCGTCTTCTTTGGGTAGGCATTCCTTGCTTAGATCAAGTCTTAAGCCTGGTGCACTCACATCAGCTGGTGGTACCCTAGGTCGATATGGAAGGTATGAGCCACAGTCACGCAGCTCCAAGTACGGTGCACCACCTAGTGCTGCCTCGCAGTCCCTAACTCGAAGATCAAGGCCATCTATTGACTACTCCAGTGATACAGAGGCAACGATCGGTCAAAGGCCCAGCTACTACTACTACAATCGACCAGCGATCGGAAGCATACCTCGCGGCACCACAACTGGAATATTGGGTAGCAACGTTGCTCCAGATTTGGCCAAATTTAATTCACTGCCAAGAGAACGTCCTGGTGTCCGTATGAGCGGTATAAGACCCCGCATCACTGATCGAATAATGGATGATGCTGATGGAAATCTCTCTGCTCCAGAATTCACTGGTCGGCGTGATCTTCGAGAACGTGATCTTCGAAGTAGAATAACAGCTAGTCCATCGATATTCACTTCTGATGAGTACAGGGCTTGGTTGAGGCGTGCACCAAGCAGTTCTGCTATTGCGGAACAAATGCGTCTAACAAGGGACATGCTCAGTCAACCTCGAAGTCATAGGTTCTCATGCAGTGCAGAAAATATTCATGACGCTCTTAAAAATGTGAGTCTAAGTCTTGTCTTTTTAATTTCATCTTAATATCTCTTTTTTCTCTTTTTAGACTGAGAGCATCTACAGTAGTCGGACGGGAGTTTTGACCGGAACTCTTGACCGTCACCTTGGTATGCCGCGACCCATATCTTCCCTGCCGGTCAGATCAATGTCCTCGCAGCACATTGGGGGCCCCTCGTCGATTCGATCACCAAGCATCCGACGAATGCGACAGTTATTAGAATTATCAACAGGCCCCGCCAGTCCTAGTGGAAGCATCCTAAGTGGTGGTGGCCATCAGAGTCCAGCTCCAACTCCAAGCGCTACACTGCCCCGATCACATCGTCAAATCGACATCAATCCAGCTGAGTTCGCGAAATATAAACTCGATAAGCCCATCATGGATGTAGGAGGTGTGTCGGGCATGCTGTGGATTCATCTTTTAGCTGGACGGGGTTTACGAACAGCTCCAGAGATCAACCAGCCTGGAGCTCCACAAGTCCAAAGTCGAGATCTTTACTGTGTTCTTGAATGCGATCGTGTGCATAAAGCTCGAACTGTGGTGCGATCGGGAGACTTGCAATTCGATTGGGATGAATCTTTTGAGCTGGATTTGGTGTGCAATAAACAACTAGATGTACTTGTCTACTCGTGGGATCCTCAACATCGGCATAAGCTTTGCTATCGTGGTGCCATCTCCTTGGCATCCCTTTTGCGCCAGTCTCCATTGCATCAGTTGGCATTGAAAGTAGAACCACGTGGAACAATTTACATTCGTCTGCGGCACACGGATCCAATAACTTTGTATAAGCGCCGAGGTCTGCCAAGTCTGCGGGCAGGCTATCCACAACTCTTTGGTGCTGACTTGGAAACAGTTGTAGGTCGGGAATCAAAGGGTGCTCCCGGAAGTGCACCAGTACCAATAGTGTTGCGACGTTGTGTGGAAGAAGTTGAACGACGTGGTTTAGATATCATCGGACTATATAGACTCTGTGGATCAGCTACAAAGAAAAGGCTTTTGCGCGAAGCCTTCGAGAGAAACAGCAGAGCAGTCGAACTAAGTCCGGAACATGTTCCTGACATAAATGTCATAACTGGTGTCCTAAAGGACTACCTAAGAGAGCTTCCGGAACCACTGTTTACCAGGTGTCTATTCCAAATGACTGTTGATGCTTTAGGTAAGAGGAAATTAAATATTCAGTAAGAGCTTTGTTAACTTTTTTTCTAAACTTTCAGCTGTTTGCCTCCCCGATGATCCGGAAGGAAATGCGAAATTGATGCTTAGTATCCTAGATTGCCTACCACGAGCTAACCGGGTAAGTTAAACTAACTGATGATTGGAAATTGTATAACACCATTATACTGATTTTCTCTGAAGGCCACTCTGGTGTTCCTGCTGGATCATTTGTCATTAGTTGTATCCGCCTCAGAACGCAATAAGATGTCTGCCCAAGCACTCGCAACCGTAATGGGTCCTCCTCTGATGCTTCACTCTTCGAGTGCTCCTCCTGGCTCTGATATCGATCATGCTCAACCCATAGCCGTTCTGAAGTATCTCCTCCAGATCTGGCCACACCCGCAAACGGGTGGAGCTTCAATAGGCTCTCTTACCACAGCCGGAGTCGCAGCCATTATTGGTCCATCCTCAGGTAACGTAATTAACAACCGTTATATTCTCTATAGCCTACACATTTCTCGTCTTAAAGTGATGCCGCTGTCTTACTGTGTGGTTTCTCTAAATTTGCAGAGACAACTTGTCTTGATATCCTAAGCTCCTTCTCTCCTAAAAGTTCTTCTCAATACCTTCCGAGAGAGGTTCTCTTGCTTACGTTTCCATCATACATTTACGTTTTGTTTTTGTTGTTTATTTTGGTTTTTCATTTTCTTTTTTTTTATTTATTTTCATCAACATTCTTGCGTCTATATGATTAATACAGAGTCCTATGTAGACAGGTCGGCGCGGCGAGTCAACAGGGCAGCGTGGAAGCAAAGTCAATGTGTTGCAAGCGGACAAACACCAGCAGCAGCAGGCCAGTCTTCGGCCATCCATTTCGGTAACCAACATACTATCCCAAGGCCAACATCATCTCTCAGCCACAGCCAGCACTCATCTGTATCAATCAGTAGTGGGTCAGTTAGCTCAATCGCCTCGAGCCTTGCAACAAGCGGTGCAACAGGTAAACTCCAACGAATAAAACCTATTACTTAATCAAATTGTCGTATCCTTTCAACGTTCTAACTCTAGCATTGCAACTTTTTTCTCATTACTCTTGTAAGCTATCTATGTAACGGTTTTGTACAAAATTTAACGAATTAAAAAACAGTGTGACCTGCTGTGTTTTTTTTTTAATTTGGAACAAAAAGAAAAATAGTTTTGTGTGTTTTCCTGAAATGATGCATGCAAGACCCACTACTGGTTGCCTCGCACTAAACATTATTTAAAATTGCTAAGAGCGTAAAATCTTAAAAGAATTAGTGTTACCATTTACTCATTTTTCTGTTTAATTTTATATATTTATTTATGTAAGAAAACATCCTAAATTGCTGCTAAACGATATCATAGTAAGTTGGTTCTTTTAAGGGTTACATGCTGAAGATAGCAAAACATAACACAAAACACAAAACACTATTTGAACTACATCGAACCATAGTAAAAATCCTTATAATGTATGTTGTATTTAATGTTTGAGTTTAAATTATATACGTTCTTAAGTATACATTAATTAAAATAAAAAAATTTAAATTTCATAAAAATGTAGAAACCGCTTCATATCATCACCTTTAGAAGTTTAGAGGTAGACTGTTGGAGAAATGTCAGTTTCATAAAATTCCTGTTGTTTTCCCTGAAGCAAAGTAGTACATTGAACAGAATCATACTTAATGGGCTTGAAATATATATTTCTTAACTTCACAAATAATTTATCAATAATTTTATGTTTTTTTTCAAAACACACGTTTCCCTTGACAGTTTGTTCTGACTATAAAGATAAAAGAAGAAAAGGTTTATCTCTTAGACGACCTAATCTACAAACGTTTTTTTAAAATAATTTATATTTTGGCAGTTACTCTACTAATTGGTCTGTTAACTTTGTGAAAGTCATTAGAATACATTTGGAGATAACTTTCTACTTTTTCTTTCTTGGTGGTTTTAATAGAAACAAAAAAAGAATTTTTATAAGAAACTCAAAGAAGAAAAAAAGAAGAAAAAGGGAATCCTTGATGCCAATCATCTTAAGGTCTTACTTTCAAAATAAATAATTAGATCACACGTGAAAATACAAATGGAAATCGAAACATATTACAACATATTATTAAAATTAACAACCCGGAACGCATATCAGTTGCAAAGAAATCCAGATAGTGTGACAAGCTCTGTTACATAAAACATATGAAGATATGGATATTATACTAAAGAGTTTGACTTTGACAGAAATCATTATTTTAATAGAACAGTCTAGTTTCCCTACATCCTTAGAGAGTTATGTAGCTATTCTCATGTATTTTTATGAAAAGGGCTAGGTAGACTCATTGTATGAATATTATTTTATATTTGCTGCACCTAGAATAAAATTAATGCACCATTAAAAAAAATGTTAATTCATATGCAAAAGGTCCTTTGGGTAATGGAAATTGGTGTTAAAAATTTGTTTCGCACTTTATAGTTAACCAACCATATCATTCATTTGAACATCTTACAAATACTATAACTAACTTTACAGCCCCATCAATTGGCGGTCTCAGCGGGCTCAGCAATTCAAGACCAATCGCAACTGCCACTTCCAGGCACACCCTCCCCAGGCAGTAGCTCAGCATCAACAGGTTCGGGTTCGGGTTCGGGATCAGGTAAAATGTTTAAACTCTTTACGCCCCATACATACATAAATTATTTGTAATTTTCAGGAACTGATACAATAAAACGAGGTGCATCGCCTGCATCAGTTAAAAATGTAAAAATACAAGAATCTCCAAGTTCATACTCAATATCCAAACAACAAGCATACGAACCACTAAAAACTCTCACAACAACATCAACAACCACCACAACAACAAAAGAAAGCAATAATGAAAAAACCAAAAGCAGCAATAATGGCAGCAATGGTATCCATGGACCAAAATCCACCTCATCAACCTTTGCGAATAGCACCGCCTCCACTTACGCCACACCTTCTTCAACTGCTTTGGAAACATCCAATTCATCCTATGCATCAGCAATATCATCGAGCCGCCACAAATCTTCGGCAACTTCATCTTCGTCATCTTCAGCAACTACTGTTGTCAGTGCTGGCTCCACCAACTCAGGAGCCGCAACTTCATCTGACGATTCCGATGATCTTATATCATATAAATCCTCGGCATCCACCAATGCTCTGTTGGCACAATCGCAAGCTATGACAACAACCCAACTTATGTCGAAGTATCTTAAGCGGGAGCCCCGAGTGACCTTCACACCAATTAAGTCACCAACTACGCCCTCTCCACCATCTGGGTCCTCTACGGTCCTGAGCCAGGACAAAACTTCGACGGGCGACAAAACGGATTCGAGTGGCTTTTACTTAACCCGTGGTTCCTATCAATTAAGCTCAAGTCTGAAGACCTCTGGCACTGGTCACGATGACTCTACAGGCACAGCCAGCAAATATCATTCACCATCGTCGCCATCTTCGGCATCGGGTTTGACAACGTACAGTTCTGGCAACAAATATGGATACACATCAGCATCCGATTCGGTGTCGCCATCATCATCAACATACAGTAAGGCATCATCACCGTCAAAGCCCACCAGCAGCGCTCTTAACAATCTATCATCGTCGGGATCCGGAACAACATCATCCACGTCATCATCGACCAGTCTAGGCAGAAGTTATCTATATCAAACTTCTGATACGCCGCCGAAAACTTCAAGTAATAATTATTCTAGTAATACTATAAATCTAGTTAGTAAACAGCAGCAGCAACACTACGCAGCAAGCCCAGACCGTAGTCAGTATCAGCAGCAAGCTTCGTCGAACGCAGGCATATCTAGTTACTCCACCAGTAACGTGTTTTCCAGCAATGGCGGTGGCAACGCCATGCTCTATGGAACACTGCCAAAGCACACACCTGGCAGCAATGGTGGCAACGGAAATGGCAATGGCAGCAGTAGCAGCAGCACGGCAGCGATGTTATCCTCGACAACATCATCCTATTTATCCGACTCAATTGGCACAACAGCAAGCAGCAGTGGCGTCAGCTCAATGGCTGGCTCCACCAGTAGCTATGACTTCTACACAAATCCTAGTAATACACGTGCGTTCGGTAGTTCCTCGGCAACCGCTGGCAACGGCGGCAGCACAGGTAATTATCATACGTTAGGTTCATACAGAGTACAGTATTCGTCGACAAATCCATTTTTGGAGGCCTTCGACCCAGCACCAACGACTTCATCGTCGTCGTCGTCCGGGACAAATTCATCGAGCCATCACCACACTAACAATGATCGATCAGTCTTGATGAGCAATTTTCATTCAGATTCGAAGAATAGCGATGAGTATGATGACTTAAAGTAAGACAGGGAGATTTACAATTTCTAAAAATATTTCTTTAAACAAAATATATATACATAACATATATATATAATATATTTATAATAACAACAAAGCATCAAAAGAAGTCTTTACATTTATGTACATATATACATATACTTTTCAAATAGTTTTCAGTTTTGTTTTTTCTACCTAAGATATTCTAAATGACATTTAACTAAGGTTGTCTAATCGAACAGAATTTAACTAACATACATACATACAAATGAAACACATTCAAGCATGTCTGATAGCAGTGGATTTCGTTGAATTTAACGGCTTGTCTTGACGTTTTTGAAAATAGAACGTGATGCATCTATTTCCTGACGTCACTATTCCTATAGTTAAGCCTCTTTGAATTTCTTTATGATTATGTTTAAATTTACATACAAAAGTTCATCTGTCAAAAAATTGTTGGCCTTAAGACAGACAAAGAGATTTATGTTTCTATTAATTTTTGACACCATTTTCTGAGCGCACTCTGTGACATCCGGTTTAAACAAAATGGCTGACAATTACAGTGCAAAACAAGGGGATCCTGCTTAAATGAACTAGAGTGGATATCATACATTTTGATATATTTTTCCATTACTCATTAATTGTTCTCCTTATACATGCAATGTGACAGATAACAACGGCATTTTGAAACATACGACTTGCTGAGATTTTCTGAGCAGTAAAACAAGAAAAATGTCTTTTATTTGAGTTTATTTTTATTTCTATAGCTATGGATCGAATCAAGTATTGGAACGTACGTCACCTTAAGAAACAGTAATTTGTATACTCAACCCGAAATGACTTTGATAAGTTTCGTTCACTTTTGTTTCTAAATCTGATAAATGCTTGTATTTTGTTAAGGCTGGTATGGTAAACTGATGTATTTGACAGAACGGAAAAAAGCTTTTTGCCCGGTTTTGACACTAGCTTCCTATTTTTTTCGCGTATTATGGTTGGGCCTTTAATTTTAAAATGTTTGAATATAACGAAATTAAGTGTGATACGAATAGTAAAATTATTTTATGCAAACTCAGATAGTTTTCTCTTCTAAATTCTACAAATTTTCACAAGTGAAATCTATTGTTGGCGTTAACGCCATTTTGAAATTTAGTATTTCCTTTGCCCAAAAGTGGGATTTTATTTAAGGAAGAACATAGTAGATATAAGGGCAGAATACAAAAAATCGTATTTCTTTCATATTTGCTTTCTTGTTTTGTAAGTGTCAGAATTTTAAATATGAACCTGAAACACATACATATGAAAGACAGACATGGTCTTGAAAAAGTATGGCTTACTGTCAAAATTAAACGAAATATTTCGTACTGTTTCTAAAACCATAATGGCACGTTCAATGCGTACACTGACCCTTGGTCAATTAACATTTAGTCAAAGTAAATACATTGAACGACAAATTGACACCTGAACTCAAACTTTCAGTTGAAAGTTAGTCAAAAAATCTTGACTAACTTTTTGACTTTTTGGACACATTGAACGCCAAGATTAAATTAATGGCTAAGGGTCGGAAGCAAACGGATGCTAGTGTCAAAACTAAACGAAACGTTTTGTCAAATGAGCACGTCTACTCATAGTGAATGGAATGCCGCGGGAGTATCTGTCAATTGTTCTTTATTACAAACACCACCAAAAGCCGTTTACGTCCGTAAGGAAAAGTTATCGAAACTTGTCGAAAAGTAGCAATTCGCCGTTTAGGGAACAAAATACGAATTACTTGTTCTCGCTCATTTACGATCGCACGGACGAGCCCGTCCACGCCATTAAAACTATTATAGTTCAGCCTTTAGTGTGATGAACATGGCTATCTGTCATTTTGTACATATATCAAACTCGCTGTGTAAGAGAGATTTGGAATGAAATACCACATTCTTCACGAAACTTATAAAACAACGCATATGCTCATTATAGTGTGTTTTGGGTCATTAACAAATGCGGCTTTGACATTCGGTGATGTTTGGTCGTGGTTATGACAATTACAGTTAGGTCCGGAGCTTGTGAATTGCTGTAAGTTAACTTAGACATATATTAAGATGTGTTAAAACACATGTAACAAATATGGCTACATAAACACTGGCTGATTTTTAATTTGTCTTTTTTTTAACGAAAGACGAGTCAAAACAATGATGGCTCGAACGCAGAGTTTTTCGGAAATAGTTTTTTAGAATTGTTCGCAGTCATTATTTGATGGTTTCTACTTTTAACAGCTCGATAACGGTTTATAAAAACTATATGGAGCTTCAAATATTGTAAAAAAAACTAACATTTACATTCGATAGGCAAGGTGATAAAATAAAAACGATTCGACCGAAAACATCTAAATTTTTTTTGATATTTTTAAAAAAAGTATGATTTTGGGAAACTTTTGAAACGTTATTGTTATAGCATTCCTAACTGAGTTAAAGACTAAACAAACCTCCAAGGCTGCATTTGAACATTGGTGCAACTGAGGTAAGAGCATTCTAAACAGAAAACTCGGCAGTATTATAGATGCAGCTTTAGAGGATTCTTGAAATTATTCAAGCACAATCTTGAAGTCCTTAGTTATTTCAGCTACTTATTGTAAAAGTTGAAATTCCTGAGGCAATTTATAAATTCGAGATGTATATTCGGTCTTCAAAGTATGATATACTGAAATATTTTAAAAGTATTATGTATTAAAAGTAATTTCAATTTCATCAAATGTCGATAAAGTGCTTAGAGATTGCTTTTATTTTACAAAACATTTGCAGACTACACTTTTTAGAAACTAGTCCAAGCTTTTGATAAGCCTGTTAGAATATAAAGTAAATGCTCCTTTTTTTTGAAAATCCAGTGGAGGTTCTTTAAGACTTTCTGTCAAAATGCTTTAATGCCGACCATAAAACAAAAGAGAACACTCAGTGTTGGTCCTTCTCCGGAAAAACATTATCCCAACAAATTTGTTTTTTTTTTTTTTGGGTTACCTCAAATTGTCACCCTTTGGAAAAATTCGCCCTATGCAAATTCGTATTTTCAAACCTTAAACTGAAATCTGCTCATCCATATTTTAAATTCATCACACATCTTTAACTTACAATTTTTGAATAAACTTCTTTTCATAGAAACATCTTGAAATATTAATTTCAAAACAAAAAACAAAACAATACAGACTAACGCAACAAAAACAATTGTATACAACAAAATATATATAAATACTTATATTCCATACAATAAACAACTTTTTTACAAAAACAATAAAAATCAAGCTTTTTTAACAAAAACAAAAACAGATTTTAAGATGACAAAAAAATTGTAATGCTTAGTTTACAAATATACTGTTTTTCTAAATATAAGATATTTTATTTAATTTTTGTTGTATTTTCTATATAATTTAAATCATTTTACTAAAAAAAAAACAAAAAACTTACAATATACATGCATTTTTAAATACTATATACTACTTTTATAACCTAAAAACAAAAACAAAATGCATTTATTAATTTTGAAACAATTTTTTATATAACAGTTTTTACTAATATCAAATAAACGAGAATAAAATGCTGAAAAAAATAACCATTAAGCTACAAACTCAAACAGTATTGAAATTTACTACAAATATGAACAAAAAAAGATTTGTTATTATTATTACAATTTTGTTATTTTAATAAATTTTCAAATTATACACAACAATAAACTTATCTTTACATAAACTGTATTTAATTAATAAATTAAATTGAAGCGGTTCTAAAAGAGTAAAAATATTTCGAATATTTATCTTATAGTGTCATTTCATTACCATATCATCAAATTCGGAAACGAAACTCATATATTTCAAAAACACACACATTCATAAAAAAAAAACAAAAAAAAATCATCGAATTGCACGTATTAAAGAAAAAAAGTAAATTAAATATACTTTTCATGATATTTGACCAAAATAAAACAATTTAATAAAATTTAAATAAACAAAAAAATATGCATACAAAACTTATTATATTATATGTGTTTTCTGGAAAAAAACATATAAAGCGATAAAAAATATAAAAAAATGTGAACAGAATAGTATACAGAAAATAAAATAAAAAAGAACAAATACAAATTTTAAAGGACATATTTCTTAAGCAGAACGTTTTAAAAAATTACTAATCAACAAATCAACAATCGTATATTTAATTATTTATAAAAAAAACTAACAAATTTACTCTTAAATAAAAAAAATGATACAAATATTGTTGTAAATGTATTATATTAGCTAAAAGAAAAAAATCAATATAAAGTCTGATCATATTTAAATAATATATTGAGCTTCATAAAATCACAATTTGAAATATTTTCACTTTTTTAGAATTCAAAGCGGAATAACAAAAATACATTTACTTTGTTTCGATTAAATAAAAATTCAGTTTTTAGAAAATAATCAGTTTATGCTTGAAAATCCTAGAAAAAAACCTGATACAAGTTTTTGAAATGTCGAAAAAAATACAAAAAAAAAAAATATTCATGTTACATTAACTTTTTTCAGTGTTTTTTTTTATTTTTAGTTTTATTTTACTGTGCACACGTAGCACTTAAAACAAGAAGTTTTTAAAAGTTCTGTATATGTAACACATACATGACAATAGCGGTTTTGTGTGTGTGTGTGTGATTCTTAACAGAACACGGATCCTTGTGTGTGTTTTCCATTTAGACTTATAAAATTCAAACTATTTGAGGCATGTCTAAAATTGTATTATAAGTTAAAAGTACAGGCTGATCCAAATAAGACCTACCAATGTTAAAGAATGGCGTTATCGTTGTTGGTGGTCTTACGGTAACATTTATCGCACATTTTAAATTATTATATGGAAGATCCAAATTTAAAATTCTTCTCAATGTTGTTCTGGACAAATATGCCCGAACGACGACGAGTTGAGATTAAGACAGATGGATCATTTCAGCTTCCACGTTGTCCTCAGTACGAATATTTCGATGAGTAAATCTTCCAGCGCGATCGGCCACTGAACCCCGTTCCTCTAAACGGTCTGCAAAACTCGTAATCTTGATGAACCTGTTCTTGAATTAAAAAGTTCACTGAGTCATTGATCATTGACGAGAAAAGAAAAAATAATTTAAACGAATTGTTGAGTACTGGATGTACCCATTACAATTTTCAAAAAACTCATTTATAATTTGCAAATATAAAACATAATTATATTGGATAATAAAAAAAGTAATTCCCTTTCCACACTTATTGGTTTTATTTGGCTCACCCTGTACAATCACAAAATTCATGTATGGAATTCGGCGACGTTTATGTGTGCATCATGGGTATCGTTTTGTTAAACCAAATATTCCATGACTCGGCCAAGCATTTGAACGGGGACGGAAGCTATTTCTCCTTCAATATAAACTCGTCGCTCCTTTACGACGACGGAAGCCCAGGTTGTTGGCATAAACATAGACCATTTATTTAACAAATCTTCGTACAAATAATCTAGATGTTTTAAATCGCAATCTAGTACGGGCTTCAACCAACAAGTTCTTTGATATCTCCCGATCGATGGCCGATGCCTTCTAGTTTCGGGCTTCAAGGGTTCTTTATCCTGCTTGTTGAAGACGATTCAAGCCAGAGCTTCCTCTTGTCGGAGTACATTAAATATTTATATTGGTCTGGACAGGGACCCGTCTATATATCTCCGCATCTCTTCTTGGAAAAAATGTTCAATAATATAATGTTCTAGAATCTTGTTGCTTCTCATGATTTTTGTTTATAGAGCGATGACTTAGTGGAACTTGATTGTTCTTAACATCTATAATAAATAAAAATGAAGTGTCTGTTTTAATATCAAAATAACAGCTTTTTTTAATTTATATGAAAGTATATATTGTACTCATAACAAAACACAATTTTTAACATTTTTGTCTGTCTGTTTATAACGGCTAATCTCGGGAAAGACTGGTCCGATTTTGACGATACTTTCACTACCAGATTGCTGATATTCTAACTTAAACTATTTAAATTACCCACTAGGTGGCGCTGATGTCGTTTTTTTTTTTTAAACTCTTATTTATGCCCCGAATTTTACAGGCAGTTAGCTGATGTTTTAAGGAGTAAAAAAAGGCTATTTTAATTACCCTTGGTGCCACTGATGTCGTTTCACAAGCAGATAGCTAATTTTGTAAGAAGTTACTAAAGCTATTTTGATAACTAGGTGGCACCTAGTCGGCGTAGCGACCGGCCAATTTTAACACCTCATTTCAAAATGTCGTTCGTCGCTTAAGATTATTTTTCGTTGAAAATTGAGATCCTCTTCCAAAACACTCCGAAACCCAGTCAAAAAACGCAGGTTAGGTTTGTGTGTGTGTGTCCAACTTTGAGTCCTCACCCAAAAGTTAAGGTTTTAAAAATACTTAGTTTTAGTGATTTGCGAAGAGCTTATTTTGCACAATTTTCAGGGACAGCGGCAGCGATGCTCTCGGCTGATTTTGCAGTTCTTTAATTAAAGATTTTTGGAGAAATGCTTTTCAAAATAAAATAAGGTCAAAGAAATATTGAATGCCGCATGTGTAATACAGATTTCTGAGTACAATACCTCCCGGGAGGATTTGAACATTTTCCAGCCGGATTCCTAGTTTATTTACCAGCCAAGCCAACTAAGACTTTGAACTACACCCTTTTAGCTATAGGTCTGTTTAATTGTATAATCCATACAGTGCATTCTTCCTTCTTTATTTATTGTTTAAACATGTGAGAACTGAAGAATTTCTCAAGAAAAAACCTAAATCAATCTCATTCACTTTCTGACAATGTCTATACCTAATACCTATGAACCATACAGAAAACTGGGATAATATAGCTTCTCTAAATAGAGTAAGCCGTCTTTGTCTGAAAAATCATCGGTTGTTAAAAGTTACTCTTAAATTGATATCAGTGATCATTAATTTGGGCTGATTTTTCTTGATGACAGAATTCACTTGTTTCTCCTCTTTAACCTCTACGTCATCCTTCGGTGCTTCCATCTCAAAATTCGTAAAATCGCGATCAAGCTGTAGATTTTCGATAAGATTGATATTATCGAAATATACAAATAGAACAGACTACTAGCTTTTATGGAGCTCTACTCTACAGATCCCTTGATATCGATGAAATGATGGTGTACCTAAGAGGAGACAATTGGGACCTCTACTGGCACTACTTGAGAAAAATCTGATTGGTTGTTGCCGAGATGATGATATTTGATAGCCTATAGTTTAAAATCAAGTGTGCACATTAAATTAAACATCATTATTTATTTAAAACAATTTAAAAAAAGCCAAACTCATTACTTTCTTATTATTATTTTCTTTTTCTCCATATTCTCAACAACAACAAAACTTAAAGAATCTAAATAAAATATAAATCCCAAATCAGTCTCATAGTAAATATTATATAAAATGCCTAAATAAATGTTTATTAAAAAAATAACGAAATTTCTTTATCTATACTTATAAATCAAATTTAAAATAAAAAGAATGTTAAAAAAATAAAAAACAAGTTTTAATTTTCTCCATAGAAAACAAAAACTATTAAATTAATTTGTAATAATACCAAACGAAAACATACATCATAATGCCAAATATCTTCTCAAATTTTATAATTTTGTTTGCGTAAATTTAATCCAAAAAAAAAATAAATAATTGAATAAAAAACACATAGAAACGAAGAAAATTATTTCAAGTTGCAAGAACTTCTAATGTATAAAAATTTATTAAAATAAAGAAAAACAAATATCTATAACAACCGAATGAAAAAAAATAGATAATTTCTCTAAAACAACATAAATGTTAATGTATGAAAACGCTTTATTTACTAAACAAATATATATATATATTCGTAAAAGAAAAAAAAACTTAAAATTATCGAAATTGAATTTCTAGATTAAAAAAAAACTAATTATAGTAAATAAAATATTATTGATTAGTAAAAGTAAAAAAAAAATAATTTTAACGTCAATTTCCGAAAGGACTTTAAAGGGAAACAGAAAGGATATATGAATAATTTGCGGCAGAAAAATAACATAGCAAATAGGTATATTTTTAAGTTTAAATTTAAATTTAAATAAAAAAATATAATATATAAATGAATTTCCTAGCAAAAGCAAACTAACATAATATAATGTTTATTGTACTGTATTTGTGTTTTTTGTTTTATATTTGAAATATATTTTAAGACCGCAACTCTGAAAAAAATAAATAAATATAAATAAAAAAAAAGTGAAAAGTGTTTTAGCTTTTAGTGATGAAAAAATAATTGTATAAGTGTATTTGTGTGCTTTGCGTAATTTTATGATTTTATTCAAACAACCAAAACCCCTAATTTGCTTGTTTTTTGTAGAAAATTTTGTGTTATAAGAGAATAATAAACCGGAAGTCGATGAAACAAATTGATTTTACTAAAATAAAAAACAAAAAAAAAGTAATTGGTTTTCAACATAAGGGATATAAACATCGATTTAAGTAAAGTCTTATGAGATTCATAATAACACAAGAAAAATGTAGGTTTTCTTTAAAAAAAATATTATTTTTAATTACTTAAAAAAATTACAAAAATATAAGAAATTGAAATACCTGTTCTAAAACAGGACCGCAGATTTTATTTCCTATGATTTTGTACGGTTTGTGAATTTTTGAAATTAAATAAAAAGCAGAATTATAGATTTTCATTTATTGTGTTATATAAATATATATGAATATACCTACTTTCTCAACTAGGTGCTTTTCCGTAGAAATTTGTATATTAAAATAGTAAAAACATCATTATACATACATATACTTAGCATAGGGGTATATACTCATACAAGAGAATTAATAAAACAAAATAAGAAAAAATTGTAAACTGACTAGTTATTTATATACATAAACAAATATCATAATCCTTATATTATATAAATTAAATATATATATTTAAAACTAAAGTAAATAAAGTTTAACAATCGCAAACAATTTTTTGTTCGTATTAATTTTTTTAAGTTTATCAATTGTTGATATTTTTACTATTTTTATTTAACAAAAAAAAAGAATTATATTTTTAGCAATTACCAGCAACATTATTTACATAATAAATATATATACATACCAAACTATATAATATACAACTCCTTGTGAAATAGATATTTCTTTTTTTAATTTTATTTCTGTGAATATTTGATTTATATATAGAAAATCAGAGACAAAAAAAGAAGATTTTTTTAATTGAAGTTACATTTTTTATTATCTTCCATTCATAGAACAACAAAAGAACTTACAGTTTGTATTATACATATTCTAACAGTAAAATGAAAAAAAAAGATGAAAAATAGAAAAAAACTTACAATCTAAAGCTCAATATACTTGAAAGATTGAAAAATAAGAACATTTGTCTATGTCATATTTATGTCTACAAAAACAAAGTGGATGCCGGATATGAACTAATAATTACTTCGATGGGGCGCGTAATACTGTACTCTGTTTGAAATCGTTTTATGGATTTGTGGTGGTGGAACATAGCTACAGGTAAGAAGTTTGTATATTAATTTCAATTATTTATTTGATGAAATGTATTTCTTGATGGCAAAGTGGAATTTTTGAAAGGTAACCGAATTTTAGCTTTTTGCGTCTATGCCTTAAGAAGTGCTCGGTGCATAGTGTATAATGGAGTTAGCCATCAGACACTCATTACCGGGTTAGATGTTTGACATTTGTGGCAGAAATGGATATTAACTTTCACAAAATATTGTCTAATCATTGCTAGAAAAATAGCATTTTTTAATGAACTGTTAGCTAGAAATGTAATATTACAAATATTTGGTTTTTAGATATTTATTCCAACATTTGTCCATCTTTAATTGTTGCAAACTGAAATGCCTCGTGGCATGGCACTGATATCTAATGAAGTTTTTTTCGCTAGGAAATGATTTTTCTTTAGTGTTTTACCAGACTCTTCTTCTTTTTATTTAAGCGGATCTTACAATGAAAATTCAAGAGTAATAGTTTCTTTACAATCTGTTTGTTAGATATGGTACAATTTCTCTTATAAGTTGGCTTCCATCACTCACCAGTGATCGGTAAGAAGATCAAAATTCTTTTCGAACTTGGTATAGTTTTTAAATATTCCCATTCCGATAAAAAAAAGTCAAGTAGACCCGAGGCCGAGTTTTTTTTAAATAAGAATTCTTAAAGGTTTTAGTTTGATGTAATCATAATTCCATTCTTAAGCAAATACAAGTTGGAGACCAACAAAAAAATACACACTGATTTTTAGTAAAATTTAATATTAAACATGAAGACGTTATGTATACGTTTATATTAACATTTTATAAAAGTTAAAGCATTAATATTTAACAAAAGAATACATGGTTAAAAGACTACATCAAAAAGTTGAAAAATAGCATCTATAATATTTTGCAAAAATTAAAGGACTCAAAGTCCTCCAAGTGTTGGTTTCAGGGTTATATTCTTCTATCATTCGTTCATTAAAATCCAAATTTACAATTTTATTATCCCAAACTTGGGTCCTATTTAAATCTCGAGATTCTGGCAAAGGTTTAACCGTAAACCAGGTATCGTTGAATAAATCGTAACGTTTGACAGAATTTGTAGAATACGATTTTATATTCTGACCTCCAATAACGTACAAAAAATTACCAACTGCAGCAAATCCAAAGAAACGGCGATCTTCTGTAATTATA
This sequence comes from Platycheirus rosarum, assembly GCA_963971375.1. Taxonomy (NCBI): domain Eukaryota; kingdom Metazoa; phylum Arthropoda; class Insecta; order Diptera; family Syrphidae; genus Platycheirus; species Platycheirus rosarum. The sequence goes on along the minus strand of OZ020509.1, from coordinate 120,523,960 downwards.
GATTTCAAATTCAATTGATTGGAGTGGTCATCATAGCTTTGCAAATAGCCGTTTTTTAAATCAATAACGTATAATTTTCCATTCTGAGCAGCTACTCCGCTATATTCATTACGTACTGACATTTGAATTCCATGCCACTTGCAGTTTGAAAAATTATATATTTCGATTGCACTTACCTTTACAAACAACCAAACTCCCGTTCAAATATAGCAACTGACTAAATTTTCTTTCATGTCGCATTGGTGGCAAATCAGTCCACTTCATGGTATGCAAATCTAAGCATTCCACGCTATTTATTGCTGTATTACCAATTTGCCCTCCAACAATAATTAGTCTTTCGTCAATCACAATCACAGAATAATCACTTTTCTTTTTCCAAAGAGGTATTTTTCGTTCGATTGACCATAAATTCCTTGCAGAATGCCACGTTTGAATTTCAACTACACTCCAATTTGAACAATCTAAAACAGCAAGTTTTTCATCTCCCTTTTTCGGCTTTAAACTGATGTTTTTGTCTTCAAGGGCCAGTGTTTCCGGGGCTAAATGCCATTGAAGCCAACTGCAGATCAATTCGTAGGTTTCCATAGTCTTACAGACAGACTTCCTATGTGTAATGATAAACTTCGGTCTAAGATACTTATACCGAATCATGGACAAGAGCTGGAATAGCAGATGTTGCCGTTGTACCATGCCATATTCCACCCAAGCTACCATCGCCAGAAAGACGTGTTCTTCAAAGTCGTCTCCATGGGGATTGTCATTAAATAGCAGATCTTTCAATTCATTCTCATTCAGCAGCAGGAGCTCTTTTTCCTTTGATATTTCGCCAAAATTGTTGTAAGTGTATCTTAAAGATTTCTCTTTCAATTCCGATAAGTAAAGTTCTTTCGATAGGGAAAGCCATTTTAAACAGTTGTTCTTAATAATTGCATGCTTTTCGATAAAATCACAACAACCATCGATCAAGATTTGAATTTTTAAAAACGCTGCAATTCGAAGAAGGTTTTCAGAATTTTCGAAACTTAACTCAATGCTACCCGAGTATATAAAATCAATTGCCAGTTTTAGTCCAGTGGGCTCGATTTCTTTGAGTACGACTACGTTATTATCTAGTGATGTAGGGCTTCCTCGAAATGTTTCCAAAAAGAAATCACTGAAGGCGGACAGGACGACTCTGTTGGCATGAATCTTAACACAATCGGATCCAGCTAATATGGTGGTGTCGAACATTTCCTGTTCTTTATAGAAACTTGACAATTTTTTTGATAAACTTGTTGCATGTCCATCGTTTTTGAAGATGTGTTTTTCACTTGGTGGCGAATGTGATGCTGACATTGCAGATGTTTTTTGAAAATAAAAACAAATTAACTTTTAAACTTGAAGTAAATAGTTGGATATAATCAATAATATTTGAAACACTATTGCGTTGAACAATCTTTATGATATTCACAAATTTATCTTACTGAGTTAAACTAAAAACTATTTCTTATACATATATTGTCTTCCCTTCTTCTAATTCCTTTATTTCCTTTACTAATTGCTTTTTCCTTAATTGCATCATTAAACATTATCCTAACTACCCTTCTTAATCTAGTTTTGGTTCCATTTGGGTTTTTTTCAGTTTCAGGTAGAAAGGTGGACAAAAATTGAAAAAAAAAACTGCAGTCTTCAGTCGATAATGACTTTATCACATTAAACTCGAAAATTGTCGGTAATCTTGTCAACAAACTGTTCTGTTTTAAGGATATCTGCCAAGATCTGTGACCAGTCTTCCTCCTGCTGATTTACAGTAGTTGACTTGTTTTTGACTGTCTGTTACCTTCGGTTTCCCTCCAGTAATGGCATCTTTGGTTCAGAAAGCCATGTATTAATTTTATGTTTGACAGTGGTGATTGGTAGACCTCAGAATGAACTAGGCATCATAAATTGAGTTTCAGATCCTTTTCTGGCTATTTCGTCTGCCTTCTCATTGCCTTCATGATCCCTATGTCTAGGTACCCAAATGAGGTTTGAGGTAGCTAGTTCTAGCAGAAGTTGAAGGCATACGAGTTTTAACGTAATTTAAAAAGACTTTACTGCAAGCAATGCCGTTAATTGTTAATTGGAGATCTGTATAAATTCTCTCAAAGGTACAACTCGATTGTATGTATTTCAGCTTGAAAAACGGAGCTGCTTGAGTCCATGCTAGCGAATATGGATGTATCTGAGCGAGATATGTATACTCCAGCACCAGCTTCTTGATTTGTTTGATTTGGAACAAGCAGTGTACCATACATGAGGAAGGATTGTTTCCAAAACTTGGTCTATTCTGTTCCCAGTTTTCGCGATCTGGGAATGTGAATTTGAAGTTGTGCTTCAAGTTAAATCTTGGTAGACATTTATTTGTCAATTTATTTCCAAGTAGTTATTTTTTTTTATTTCTTGTATTACCACTGTGAAAATTCTTGAAATAGGATTTATCTTCTGTGATGAGCAAATAGGCATTTAAGATTGTTTCTTCCATGATCTGTAGATGAAGAGGAAGTATATTTAGATTTAGAATTATTTCTAATGCTGCAGTAAAGATGCTGTTCGCATGGCACCGGTTATACAAATACGAACAAGTTTTGGATTAAGTCCACAATTTTAGCCCAGCAGAATTTTGCAGGTCATTAAAGAGTTCCTGGTTTTGTCTATGGCCTTGGTAAGATGAGAATTCCATGTAAGTTTTTCATTTTGAAAACTTCCTTTGAAAATTCAATTGTTTTGCAAAACTGTGTAGCATTTCTAAAATTTTTCCCGCTTTCTTCTCTTTGGGAATGTTTAATCCATTTTTCAGGATTGGCATTAAGTCCAACCTTTTTAACGCTCTCTGGAGTCGATCTGAGATTGTTTCTTAAACTTTTACTCTGATAAGAATAACTATATCATCAGCATATCCTTGAACACGAAAACCATTATTACTGAGTATGTTAAGCAGTTCATTAACTACAATGGACCATGGCAGGGGGGAGAGAGTACTCCTGATTTTGTAGCTAATACGCTTAGTTTGTTGCTTCCTAGTGACGTTTTAATTATTTTGTCTACTAGAATGCATTTTATTCATTTACATTTACATGTAGCATTATCTACTCCTATGTTTTGGATTCTTCTGTGAATCTGGGGGAACTCAGAATAATTAAAGGCTTCCTCCATATCCAGGAAGCAACCAACCGCAAGGTTTTGGTCTCTGAGATTTGATTTTTTCTTTGATTTGGATTAAGCAATGAATAATAAAATGCTCGGAATTCGGGAGCGGAGATTTAATGACACATTTGTTGATTTTTGTTTCGTAGCTCTTTTGCGAGTTTCCACCATTCTTTGCTGTCTTTCACCTTAATTATTTTGATGTGCATGTGGAGATAGTACTCAATTGTATTCCTTTGTCAAAGGTCATTGGGCGTAATCCGACCCGGTCACGGACATTGATGAAAATGATATACATAAGATTATGACAATATATAATATGATTATTTTATTCAGAATCCATGACGCCTAATAAACAATGTGAAATAATTCCCACAACAAATTGTTTAGCTTACAGTACTCAGTCTTTTTCGGTCGTCCCACATCATCATTCCAACTAACTTTTTTCATTTTAGACCTTAGTACATATATTTGAAGAAAGCCTTGTGTTGATTTAGAGATAATGTTGCAGTCACCCAAGTTAAAGCGTTTCAAAATATATGAAATGTACTTAGAATGACACAATTTTTGGGGAACATTGAGTTTCTTATTCCACATTCATAAGCAAATGTACGCATCTTACAAACGCGATCGGAAGGATCTCCAAAACATCAGCTTGGCTGTGTCAGTCTCATATAAATATCTTCTTTCAACTCACCGTTCAAAAAAGCCGTTACAGAATCCATCTGATGCACAAGAAGATCCTGTCTAGCCGCTTTTTTAATACTTAAAGAAGTTTTTAACGAAATGTTCGAAACAAAAATTTATTTTTCTTATATATAAATACCTTGTTAAATATGGAAGGATTATGATGTGCATTTTTATCTTTAATCCTGAGGAAGACAGGAAGAAGATTAATCGAATATATCAGATACTTAAGTTTCTAATAACCACGTTTCAAATCAAAAAATCTATTTTGCCATTTATTATTTAAAATTAATATTCCATGTAAAAGGATGTAATGCAGGGATAAGGTTGTTGTGCTACAAGAGGATTAATAAATTTCAATAATAAATCTACATAATATAAATCTCTTCATAAACATAAAAAAATTCCAAAATTTTGCCTCAAATAATCTTTAAATAACATTCAATAAAGAAACTCTTTCAAATATTTAAATGGCCGCCTTTGAGTTTATTTGCCGTAGTAACTTATACATATAAAAAAGCCTAAAAATTAATCTGCTTAATTTATTTCAAAACTTTAATAGCAAAAATATATATATTGCATAAGCAAAAACAAATTAAAGATTTTGTTTTGTTCTGGGCTTGCTTAATATCACTGTGTCATATCGTACATTAATATTTAAATTTAAAAACAAAAATGTGAATTAAAAAATAAACATACATATACATAAATATAAAAAACAACATATATTATATATAGTATAAAGATGAATGATAATAATAATATATAACAAAATATTAAGATACAAATAAATATGGTTAAATATTTGCACAATATTATACAAGAATGAAAAAAATTGAAAAAAAAAACTATAAAAAATAAATAATAATAAATTCAGAAAATAAATCAGTTTCAATTAAATTTAATTTTAATTATAAATTTTAAGTTAAAACTCATACGATTTTTCATTATCTGACTTAATTTATCTATTAAGACTTAAAACTATAATTTAAGGTTATTGATACACCTAACTATTAAACTAAATGTTAAAACAAAACATTTTTATGTATATTTAATGTGCCTAAGATAAAATTTTGTTGATTGTAATCAAAACATGTTGCTTAGAAAGTGAATCATTTAATGATTTGATTTTCTTAAGAATTCGTGGGAAGATCTTTAAATGAATTAATCAAAGAAACAAATAAACAAACTTATTTATATTTTATTTTTTAACAAACATGAATAAATAAAATTGCTCAGGGTTTCAGACAGAAACAATCTTTTACAAGTTGCCCCTACCAAAAAAAAACAATCCCAAAACACCAATAATGCACAACAATTTTTTGATGTTGCTTTAATTTATTGAAATAAATGTTTTAGTCTTAAACTAACAATAAAACTCGATGGTAAAAAATCAAAACACCCAAGACGAACTCTGAACATGAATTGATATAGCTAATCGCCTTCTGTCCTATAATCTTCTTGCAACATTGTTAACTAGAGCAATCCAATATTTCCACATTTTGTCTAGTTTTAAATTGTTCACTAATTTTTTAGAGCATATTAGAGATACGAATAAAAAAGAAATAAAATAAAAAAAGTATTAAATGTTATAGTCGTAGAAAATGTCCTTTAAGATAATTTGATCATCAGATTCGAAGTTTTTGTTTTGTAAAACAAAAAATAACTGATAAATAAAAATATAATAGATTTTTTAAATGAAAAATTGTTAAAATAATCTAACCGCTAAAAATAAAAAACCAAAAAAAAATAGAAACATTGAAAACGGAATTAATTGCAAAACCAAAGCAAAACAACCACCCTAAAACTAATAACAAAACAAACTTAGTATCGATATAACCCAAAAGCGTAAAAATTAGAAAAAAATGAATAATTTAAAAATAATATAAAAAATATAATAATAATCGTTTGAAAAATGAAGAACTAAACACGGAAATAAAAAAATTAATATTGTTAGTCAAATTATAGTTAAGTTCTAGAATATTGAATTGAATAGAAATACAAAAATTGTTTAACCTATACTACGGCCACCCCACCACATCCACTTACAAAACAACAACAAAACCTTTACAAAACTACACAACTTATTAAAAAAAAAAAATTATTATACACAATGAAACACGCTGAAAAAATCAACTACATTTATGTTTATACCTATTTTATTGTTTATTTTATAAGAAACTACATTTTTTATATTGTTTTTGTACGATTTTTTTTTGAAAATCTCTTTTTGAAAATCTCTTTTTGAAAAAAATTTACATCTTACAACAAAACCTAAATAAATTCAAAAATATATTAAACAAACAAAAATGTGTATTCGGAAGTAAAACAGAATAGAATAACAACCAATACGAGCAACATTATTATTAGCAACAAAATTAATTAAAAAAAAACAAAACCAAAAACAATAATAATAAACAAAACCAAAGTTATTATACAATGTACGAGTAGTAATGTAAAATGCCATGGACAAATACTCTGATTTTACCACTGCCACAATATAGTATGATATACATGAAAAATATATTATAAAAGAAAAAACAAAGTTAATACAAACAAAAAAAAAAACAAAATAATATTATAGTTCTTTGGGCGAAAATAAAACGATGTTACATTATTTAAAAAAAAATATATATAATAAAAAAATTAAATTGTGTTTTTTAATTTATTGCCTTGGAATGCATACGAAAGTGCTTAATGATATTTACTACAATATTTTTGTTTTGAAACTCACCGATTGTCAATGAAATATCATAAAACCCGGGAAGCTCAACATACAAAACAGTTTCACGAAATGGCTTCCAAAATGGATAAGTATTCATAAAGCAAGCCACTCATCTCCAAAGAAAATACTTTCAATTATACATGTTCTTGTTGATTCTCATACATAAGTGTGCCCAATATAAATGGTTTTTATTGCAATAAGTTTGTATACGACTAATCATATTCAGAAGTTTCTTATCGTCCAGTGATGGTGACAAAACGAGATCTCATAAGACGAATAAAAACTTGAACAAGCTGTCCATTGCTTCTTTCGGTATGGCACAAATTTTTCATAAATGGCTGCATGGTGAGTTATGCATTGATACGTATACTCACTTGTATGCTTTCCTCTTCATTCATTCTTTGTTTCACAAATCATCGCTAATGTCCAGACTTATTCTGGGGTCCCCCAAGGATGTTTCCTAGGACCTCTTGCCTTTTTATCCTTGTCAATAATGACATTGAATTGGTTATAAAGCTTTCCAATATCACATTGTATGCCAATACCACAAAGATTAAAAGCGATTACAAGCCTTGTTTTATAATTAACGCGCGCACAAGGCACTATTTGTTTCCATTTGTCGTGTTGTACGGCTAAAAAAGAATCTCTATATTTCACGGTACTTCTGAAATTGGGCTCAAGGGTGAAGAGCATTCCTTGTGAGATGAGTATTACGGTAGAAACTTTAAAGAGGTGGAATGCAGCTGGCTACTTCGAGTGAACATTTTTTATAAAAGAAACGATAAAATAAGGAATGACATGAAACATTGCTTCGTTGTTCTAGAGAGGCAAATGTTTCAGCGGTAGTTCTATTTCCTATTAATCTTAACGCTCGATTTCGCATTCTATCAAGCAGGTGAAGCAATGTTTGCGAAGCACCTGCCCAGAGGTTGGAGTTAAACTCGAGTTTAGGGCGTATTAACGCTTTATAAATTGTAGCCAGATCAGAAGAAGAAAAATACTTCTTACACCTTTACAGAAAACCTAAGCATTTAGCAGCATTTTTAGCGATCTCAAATATATGGCCGTTCCAACGGAGGTCGTCGTTGACTCACATATACCAATTACTGATAGCTTTTCGGTTTCTTCGATGTAAGTGCCATTCATGGACGATGGCATTGGGATATTAGCTTTAACGACAAAAGACAGCATTGAGTTTTCGAAGCATTAAACTAAAAACGATTCCTATTACCCTATTTGAGAATGCTGTATAAATCGAAGTTGAATGAGCTTGACATACTGTACCATTGCAATTGTACGTCCGAACGAATATGAAAAGATGAGGGAAAAGTCGTCAGCAAAACAGTTATATGAATTAAAAGTAACAGACAGTAAATGAGGAAAAGAGTCGGAGACAAAACGGAGCCCTGAAGCACACCAGTATTTATTTTATGGGAATTAGAATTGAATCCGTCCAATACAACTTGTATTGAATGGTCCAGAAGATAGCTTCTAATCCAACGAATAAGAGTATCATCGATCCCAAAAGCACGTATTTTCGATAAGAGAGCTTCATGCCAAATTCTATCAAATGCCCTGGATATATCAAGAGCAATAATCTTACTTTTCGGTAAGAGGAGAGGGAGGATGGGTCACCTTTCTTAGGGACAGGCTGGCCAAATGCTGTTTTCCAGCTTCTAGGAAAGATTCCATAAGACTAGGAGCGATGGAAAAGCTTACGCAGTGACTTTGCCAGTGTGGAACAACTGAATCTTTGAAAACTCTTGCTACTGTACGAGTGCGGAAAAAATTCTGTCCCATGGAAAAATTTACATTCTCAAGTACAGGAGGGGCAACATTGCTGTAAGGGTGCGTAGAGCTGTTATCGAAACGAGCTGAAAGCAAGTTTGCCTTTGCCTTCTTTGAAGAGTAGAAAATAGGTTTGTCATTAGCGATGAGCGTTGGAACCAAATATGATGAGGAGTTTTTTAATATTTTTTACAAATGACCAACAAATTTTACTGTCTTTGGGACATTGCAGAATTTTGTGCCGTAATTGTTGGCCATGCAAAAACTTGGTTCGTTCAATGACGGAGTTGCATGAGTTCCTTGCTTGGTTGGCTTTATAAGACCGGAAACTTACTTCTTTTAGCCTGGCTTCTTTACATCCTGTTAGGAATAAAAGCACGCATCCCAAGAAGAATCATTTGTTTTAATTATTTGCTTACATCTGATTTTTGTTTAATATATAAAACATTTGTGAAAGTAACCAGCCATCAAGACCTGGCCGTTAACACGGAATTCTGGGTTTCAAGAACTAATCCACATAAAAAGCAGGATTGCAAGTTTTTGTGGTACTCCGGTACATAGATAATACAACTCGGCTAACAGGTGACTATGAGCTGCTTCTAAGATTCGAAACAGAGACAGTTTAATTAAATCACATTTAATAAATTAAATTATTGGTGTAATTTGTCGTCATCATTTCTACTTCTGCCATATGGGCTCTCAAGAAAGGGATGACAAATTTGCTTGCAGCCTCATTTGAGGCAAACTCAACATTGCTGGTGTGTTTGTTGTCTTATTATCTTGTTATCAAGATCTTAAATAATTTTTTGGTCAAAAAATCTTTCAAGTTCGTTCAGTTGCAAGAGCACAGCAAGATCTTAATACTCCGAATCCGATTACCCAGATAGTATCCCCGATATTCTCTTGAAGAAATGTTCTTCAAAGCTGGCAAAGTTATTGCTTAAGCTTTTCCATCTATCCTATTCCTCTGGCCCTTTCCCGTTTGGAAAGAAAACAGCATTTGTTCAGATTGTCTCTAAAAAAGACACATCTTACTCACCCTTAATCTATCGACTGAACAGCAATATGTTAACCATGAAAACGCTGATTAATTTTCAGCTTAAAAAATATATTGAAAATTGAAAGCTTGTCAATGACCGGCAGTACGGCAGCTTCGGTTTTTTCTCAGCAACAGAACGACTGGTAATATGATGATGTATCTAACCTTAAAGTGGAACCAATTTCTACATCGTTTTGTTGAAAGTACGATTACCGTGTTCGATTTTTTGAAGATTTTTATCGAAAATGCGTGTATTTGAGCATCATAAAACACTTTTTCATTACATTCAGCCCTATCACAGATTCCCTCGTAGAAAATTTACGAACGAAACGCTATTCCCCGAATACGAAAAAAATCAAATCACAAACCCCGAAAGGAATTAGCCATTATCCAAACCACTTTTCGGACTTTCGGAATCAGTTGATTTGTGTCAAAATGTGAAAAGCAAAACAAAATGTCACTTTTATTGTGTTTTGAAAAAAGTTATCTGAAATGGATTCAATTGCAATTGCTATTATGAAATAAAACAAGAAAAAGTGTGAAGAAAACGCAAATTAAAATTACAACGTAGTATTTTAAGAGACGCTTTTAATCCACTCGACCACAATCCCTGGACAATTTATAGCTTCTCTTGAAGCATATCCAAAAGCCTTTGGAATTGGGCTCTGTTCGTATTCACTTTTCAACTTTTGTTAAATATTTGTTTAAAGTTTTATATTTGTTCTTCTTTAGACTGAAAATACTTACATTTTTTCTATTAAATGCGTGTTACAAATAATTGTTCGTAGAAAAATCAATAAAATTTCCTATTCGTTCGGGTTTAGTGATACCAATTTTCCCGAACTCCGAAATTCTTACGAAAATTTTGTTACGACGGGAGCAGTGATACCTTTATTCGGGATTCGTAGTACGATTTTATTACGGCGGAACCTGTGATAGGGCTGATTAGTAAAATTTAATTTCAAACTACTCAATACCTCTTATATTAATCAACCATCTCTTTCCTGAAACTACTACTAAATTTAATTAATTATTTTGCCGACGACAATATTCTTAGCTTCTTATATCCGTGTCCGGACTCAAATTCATGTTGAGATGAAACGTATTTCTCGGATGTGCATTCTGTGGAATGACCACGGTTTCGACTTTGCCAAAGATTCTGCGAGGTGTCTTAATTTTATTCGAAGATACATAAAATCATGCGAATGTGTAAATGAACGATCTTACTACACTGGTAATGGGCTTTTTTTCGCTGTCCACATTAATGACTTTCCACAAGCAGTCTTCCATTCACTTTGGAAAAATATCCTTTATATTTTTTATCCTCCAAAAAGGCTATAAAAAAGAGATCTCAAACTATCGACAGATTGCTAAGGTCTCCTCTATACCCAAGTTCTTCGAAACCAAAATGTATTAATTCATTCTATTTTAATTGTAAATCGACGAATTTTCCTCTACAACGCGGATTCTTAAAGGCCAGGTCAACTACGACTTAACTTGCCAAATTTGTCTCTACGAAACTCTTGGCTTTAGAAAAAGAAACTGATGTTTATGTTATACATAACTAATGACTTTAGTTAGACGTTCGAAAAGACCAATCACCAATTAATATGTGCATCTCAAACTTAAAGCCTTAAGTTTTCCGTTTGTTTATCGAATAAATAAATCATACCTTGAGAGTCTTATGTACAGAATTATCTTTAGAAATGCGGTGTACGACACCCATATATTTGCCTTCGCCGAAGTTCCACAAAAACAAATATGTGATGAAGAACTAATCTTTTCTCTCTCACATTGATCATATTAATGCAAGAGCAAATTCTACCTTGGGGTTTATCAAACGATGGTCTTAAGAAATTTCCAATCCCGTGGTTACAAAATCTCTTTATATCACATATGTTAGGCCAATCCACCACTATGCAGTCCAGGTGTTTGGTCTCCATTTCAAGTAAGCTGTATATAGAAGATTCATTCGCATTCTTGGTCTGACACCTTTATTTTCCCCATTATTTACAATTAATTGTCTTTGACACACTGCTTGTACCATTAAATAGAACTAATACCAATAACACCAATCCTTGAAGCTTAAGATCTGTTCCCTTCTTCCATCTTCCTATTCTTCGAACTAACTCCACCTTCAACCCAAATATTGTAGCTTTCTACAAGGTTCTAATTTTGTACTACCAATGAATCGTTCTTTAAGCATTCCTCATTTTTATTATGTTAAGTACTGTGGTTTTGACCATATTTCATAAGCTGGGACCGTCTTAATTTTCTAAGTAAATAATACTTTTTGGAACAGGGAAATTGTCATTCTTGGAAATTTTTCATTGGAGAGATATCGGGGTTTTCAACAGGGACGCTACAAAAGTATAGCGAGAGGGACTGCAAACGACCCCATATTTCTTGCCGCTCTTTTGACATTTCTCTTCAGTAAGGTTTGCCATTTCATGATGGAAAGATATACGAGCCAACAAAGAGTCGAAATTATTAAAATTTCCTACCAAAATTCGGTGTCAGTGGCCTCAACGTTAAGAGCGCTACGTCCAATTTATGGTCGTCATAATCATCCTAGCAGATCAACAATTGAGCATCTAGTGGACAAATTTGAATTCACAGGTACAAAATGTTCCCGTGCCAGTGAGACAAAGAAGTGCCTGTAGGGTCGAGAATATTGCTGCCGCTAAGGCTTTAGTTGCAGAAAGCCCAAATGTGTCTCTCACACGTCGTTCTCAAGCGTTGGGCATTTCTGTGACGTCGTTGTGGCGAATTTTGCGAAAAGATCTTGGCCTACATCCTTACAAGATTAAATTGACGCAAGAACTGAAGCCGCTTGACCACCAGAAGCGTCGTATGTTCGTGAATTGAGCTGAGCAACAACTTGAAAATGATTCGGATTTTCATCGAAAAATCATCTTCAGCGATGAGGCTCATTTCTGGCTGAATGGCTTCGTCAATAAATAAAATATGCGGTATTGGTCAGGCAGCAGTCCACAATTACTCCATGAGTCATCATTGCATCCCGAAAAAATTACGGTTTGGTGTGGTTTATGGGCCGGCGGCGTCATTGGGCCGTACTTCTTCCGTGATGATCAAGACCGGCACGTAACTGTAAATGGGGATCGCTACCGTTCAATGATAACCGAATATTTTTGGGCCCCAATTGAATGATATGGACTTGGAGGACATGTGGTTATAACAGGAGCGCCACAAGCCACACAGCGAATGTCACAATCAATTTATTGGAAACCAAGTTTGGAGAACGTGTTATCTCACGAAATGGTCCAGTCGCTTGGCCGCCTTGGTCGTGCGATTTGACGCCGTTAGACTATTTCCTGTGCGGCTACGTCAAGTCTATGGTATATGCCAACAAGCCAGCGACGATTGATGAACTTCGTACGAATATCGAACGTGAAATTGCAGCAGTGGTGGCCATGCAAAAGAAATTGCGTTCTGTACATAATGGCATCGAACGTATTTTCACAGGAATAAAGAATTTCATTGATATCCAAAACCGTTTTTGTTTTATTTGAAAAAAAAAAAAAAATTGTAGCGCTCTTATTGAAAAACTCTTTACAAAAATTATTCAACAAATTTGGCTGTAAGTTTTCGTAAACATAACCTGCAAAATAAAATCAAACACTGTTTATTTAACTGTTTTCATGATTTATTTTCTCTATAGCATTTACATAATAGCATAATAATAATTATGGCATTACTTTTAATTAATACATCATCTGGTTTTTTTACGTTGATCAATTCAAATTTTCATTTTTATGTTAATTATATAATGTAATAGTTGATATTTGATTTCTTTCTTTTACTTTGTTAAAACCATGATCTTTTTCTTGAATTAAAATAATTATTTGATTTATGTATAATATGTATATAGTACGGATTGTCTGAAAAAAATTCATGATTTAATGTTTTCCATTTTTTTAAATGTTTATATATTTACTTCTATAATTTATGGTATTACACAATTTATTAAATTATATATCAATTTGTTTTGCTTGATTTTGTTTTTTTTTTTGTGATTTTCTGAATAATACGATTATGTTGTAGAATGTTGTTACTTAAATAACATAAATTAATAATATTTAAAATATTATTAACAATTTTTTTTTACCTTTTCAAATGTATACAGTTTTGTTTTTTTTTATTCAAATATAATTTTGTTTTGTCTTAAAAATAAATATATATATATATATAATTTCTTTTGTATATAATTTTGTCTATTTTGCTTTTTTTCTTCTTGTATTATTTTTTTCAGTTTTTCCTTCTCATGTGAAAAACAAATTCGATTTTTGTATTTTTTTTTTCTTATTATTTGATTCAAAACTTTATATTATCTAATTTTATTTCTTTTATTTTTACTAAAAAAAACAACACACATTTAGCACGTCATATGATTAAAGTAGTTATTTTTTATCGCTTATTCTTTTAATATAAAACATGCACTTGCTTATGTTTTCGATTTTTTACTTTTTACAAATTGAGCTACACTAAGGTTTTTTTTTGTTTTAATCGAAAAAAATAATTATTCGCTAATAAATGAAATTCAAAGGAATATTAATTGAGCTAAGTTAATAATTAAATAACAAAACTATTAAATTCAATTAATATTTCGTATAATTCTTTTGTACAACAAAAAAAAAATATAATAAATTCCAACACTTTCGAAATATATGGTTTCCGTCGTCATCATCGACGGTCCTTTCATTTCGATTCAATATACATTTATGCCATTGATCATGGTTTATCAATTATTTATTACTGTTTCAACATAGGGGGCACAAAAAAATGACATCAGATTACCGATTGTGTTCCCAAGGGTATTCGTCCTGCAATTTCGTGGGTTTGAGATACAAATTGATAGTTGGGTGTAGCAGCGTGACTTGTAGCACAACCATTCTTTTGACAACCTGCATGCACATTCAGTCGGTTTTTTTTTGTTTTTATATAAAATTTAGTTTTAAAGAAACAGACAAAAAACTGTGCCACAAATCCATAAATAAACCAATCTATGGAGCTGAATGCAGTTGCAGCTACACAATGAAATTCAGCAACCAATTTCATGCCTTAGAGGTGATTTTTCAACGAACTTCACTATTATTGAATAATTAATTAACCCCACAAAAATTAATAATTTAAAATGTATTTCAAAATAGAACTGACTGAATGGATGGGTGGTTTGTGGTTTGGTGTTGAAACAGGACCTGCTTTTTTTTAATACATACAGCCATATGCCAATAAAAGGAAATGTTTAATCAATTTTTGTTTAATATTTATAAAACCGTATTATTCATTTAAATAATTGAACTGCTGGTAAGGGTGCTATTGTTTTCGACGCATGGCTCTGTTTTTTCAGAACAATGAATTAAATTGAATGAGTATTCAACAAAATGTAAGGATTATGTAATTTTTTCGTATTTAGGAAAATTCTTCAATCCAAATTTCATTTCACTCATACAAAAATGGTGTTTTTTTTTGTTAATAGACTACGGTTTGCGCATTGACCCCTTTTTGTCTTTTTTGAGCTTAATGTCCTCTAAATCTGTTATACAATGCATAGTAAATAGAATGATCCAATTGACAATTTAAATATAACAAAACATCGTCAGGCTGTGTACCTACAGATTGAACAAAGCATATTACATTCACTAATTCGTTAGATAATATTATAAAAAGTATAGGACCAAGATGACTCCACTGTGGAACACAAGAGGTATATTTTATCTCTGTTATCAAGGACTTCACGTTGAGTGCTATATTTATTGTATTACTATACTACTATTCTTCAAATACCAAGAAATCCTTTGTAGGAGAGAACGGAGCAGATTGTTAAACGATTTGTTTGTTTTACTCGAAATTGTTGAGACTTCTTCCGAGTTTGCTGATGAACTTTAGTTCTTGCGTCAACTAAACATAACAGCTCTGTCACCAGATTTTAGGTGAGAATGAGGCAAAAAGTAGTAAAAGTCTTTTTAATGTTTTCTCGAAACTGTTGGTTGAGACTATTATTCCAATTTCTTAGAGTAAAGGGATTATAACCGCTGACTAAAGCAGACTTGAAATTGCTGAAATTTGTTTGTTTTTGCGTCAACTAAACATTACAGACTCTGTCACCAGATCTGAGGTGAAACTAGGGCAAGAAGTAGCAAAAGACTTTTTAAATGATTTATCTTTAGAGACTTTTGCTCCAACTGTAAAAATGGGGTAATATATTAAAAAAAATAATATTAGCATTGATGTCTTGAATTTATAAATAGACTTTTGTTCTTGCGTCAGTTAAATAATCATCAGGTAAAATTATACGTCAAGTGAATGCAAGTTGTAACAACAGACACTTTCAATTTTTTGTAAGGACAACACGGCAAGATGTAACAAGACTTTTCAATTATTTTTATTTTAAGACAATTTTCTCAATGGAACATTACAGACTTTGCCTCAAAATTATAAGTTAAACCAATTTAAATGGAAATGGTCAGGTTAGAAAACAAAATGTTCATTATTGTCGTAACAAACTTTTATCAAATTGTAGAGGAGAATGGGGCAACAATTAATAGAGACTTTTTATTACTTAAGGAGAAAGGGGTAGCTCATATTGAACAAAATGAGTATTAATTGGTCGATTGGCTTTTGTTCCTGCGTCAATTTAAAAGTATAGAATTTGTCCGCAATAAAAGGTGACGTCAAAGCAAGTTTGGATAAAACTTTTTCAATGATTTTTCGAAACAATTGATATAATAACAATACAATTACGATAAAAAAATTACATTCCAATTTTTAATACTTAAACAAAAATTTATTGATTATTTAAGAAAAGTGCATTTGTTTCGAATTTATTAATAATTTTCATTTGTTTTTAACAGTGCCTGCGCACCCTAATAATGTTAAACGCGCTGCGTTAACTGAACATTATAAGTTTTGTCACTTGATAGCGGGGAACACTACCAACTTTTTACTTAATATCTCGAAACCTTTTTTCTAAGTCGAAAGGGTTTTTTTTTAATCTGTTATCTGTGCAATTAGAACTGTTATCTTTTTTTAATAAAAAAAAAAAAAAACGTTGCATACTTTTGTGCGCACTGTGTGTTGCCCCGCTGAATCTAATTTTTGATTTGTTGATTTTCCAATCAAATTAAAAATTTAATAGGCAATTACGAACAACTCAAGGCCAAGTGTTATGATTTGGTATTGCTTCGACACATCCTAACCCTCGTGTTATTGAAAATGGATCGACTTCCTATTTTTAAAAGTAAAAGTAATGGATCGAACTCCGTCCCGACTCCCGACTATCGATTGTAAGGATGGCTTTGCAAGTGAGTGCAAGTATTTCAATACGAAAAGATTATTTCATTTAGCTTAGCTCTAACCAAGTATAGTGCATGCAGATTCAGTTGTCATCATAAAGCATTTGCTTTAAATTAATGCTGCCTTCATAGCCAATTTAATGATTTTTTTCTCATCCCTTTTTTTATTCAATTCAATTTTAATATAACAAGTGAAAACCTTTAAAATTAAAATCCATTCCAACACGGTTCCAAATTCACTGATCCCCGGAAAAGTAAAATAAATAAAACACACAAATTAATATTTTAAAACCAACATAAGAGTTTATTATTAAAATGAATGCAATTAAAAGAAAGAGCCTTAGTTTGTTTACAAAAAAAGTATTTAATAATAAAACTTAAAGTGAAAAATACGTATAATAATATTATAGTTAAAAAAATATTATTACATAAATCGAGGGGCTTATTAAATTAAGCTGCCTTAAATAAAAAAAAACTGAATAAAAATTAATTACTGTTAAAAAAACACACAAAAATTGTGGAAAAGTTACAAATAAAACAAAACATAAAATAATAAGGATGCATTTTGAAATAAAATAGTATATAGTATTGAAAGAGACGGGATATTATTTTTTTTTAGAATTTTTTTCCATTAAAACTAATTAACTTTTTTGTTTAAAAAAAATCTTAACTGGGCATATGCAGTGTTTTTCTGCAAAAAAATAACTCTATCTTCATAATTTATGGTTTATCTATGTTTTTTCTTTAACTAAGTTAGGACAATGTAATAATAATAAAAAATATTTTTATTAATTGCAAATTAACAAATATATACGATTTCTTTTTTTTAATAATAATGCAAACAATTTGTGTTCTTTTTTTAGCTTATTTTTGTTTTAAATATTTTTTAATACTCTTAATAAATTTAAACATAACAATTATATTTTTTTCTTTATTGATTTAATACTTTTGAAATATGAGAAAAACAATAAAAGAAAAGTATTATTTGTATGCTAATAGTAGATAGGATATAGTGATAGACATTTATAAGTAAAAGTCACAACAAAGACAAAATTGTTTTTCTGTTTTATTGTTTTAATGATTTTATAATGATTTCTTGTATATTTGATTGTATCTCGTTTTTTCAGAGAATTTTTATTTTATTATAGTGTTTTTTAAAAGAAAGTAAAAAGAGAAAAAGGAAATTTTTTGTTTGTTTTGTTATTCAAAAAAACAATTTTTTTCATTATAAATATCACCTTTTTCTTGTGTATTTTTTTTATTTTTATTTTATAAGTAACTTTTTTTTAAACGTTTATATATTTTTTTTACACATTGATACTGACTTAATATTTTTTTTCAGTTTATTATTAAAACTTGGACCCTATTTAGTTTTAATGATATTATTTTATATTTAAACACACAGTTCGGCTATTTTTCTTTTTTTTTTATTTAAAATTCAAATAAACACGTTTAATGGAAATTAATATGAAGAAGATATTTTACTGGCATTTTACAAAAGTAGGAACTTTTTATTTTATAAGAAAAAAACATTAGCTAAATAAAATTTTATTATAGGTTTTAATCAATTTTATTTAAATAATTTTATTTTCTAAAACAGCAATTAAAAACGACTTAGAAAATTTTGAATATATTTTCCTTTTTCTCTTTGTGTAAAAAAAGTTTTTTTTTGTTAATGAAATTTTACGCTGAAACAATAAACATACTTATGTACATTTTATTTTCATAGGTCCTTTTTTATATATTTGTTTACTTTTTTTTAACTTCTACAAAAGTCTATACTGGTTGTGTACAACAATTTCCGTTTTTGTATTCAGCTTTCGGGCATTTTACTTTTTTACTGATATTTAAGTATTTTCTGTTTAAAGTAATAATTACTAAAGTTAATAATTCTGTTTTTTTTTTGTTTACGAAATATACAAAGTTAAATATTTTTTTGTTTGTTTGTTATAAATTAAATTTTACGATTGCATGCTACTAAGTGGGATAAAAATTAAATAATCTATTTGTTCATTTTCAATAATACTTCAAATTTAACAGCGCTGTTAAAAATAACGGCGAATTAATTAATAATTATTTAAAAAAAATAGCAATAAACATATTTTGCTTTCTTAAAACAATTTATATTTTTTTCTTGTTAACAACATAAAAAATATTTTTTTTTTAATATTTGATAAAAGATTATATTATATTTTGTAAGTAAATGTATTTGTGTTCTTTGCTTGTGTGTATCCGATTCTTTAAAAAAAATTATTTGAACATCGAAAAACTAATTATTAAACCTACATACAATTTTTTTTTATATCTAATTGCTGCTTATGTCTATGATTTTTCACTTAATATTTCACATTTTTTTTATTTACCTAACGATAAATTTTCCCTTAAATTAAAAACTCCATTTTACAATTTTGTTTTTTGTAATTTTTTTTTTGAGATTATTGTTTACTGATTGATATATTAGTTTAGGATTTTGTTTATAAACCTTCTTTATCGAGTTGTTTTTTTTGTTGTCATCTTTCTTTTTATTTTTTTTATTTAAGATTAACTCCTAGGCTTTAACAAAATTAAGCGTTTGTTTTTAAAAATTAAGTTTGAATTAAAAAATATACACAAATATCTGATTAAAATGTATTGAATAAAAATACAAAATACATTTTTTTTGTATTAAAATGTATATATTGATCATGTATAAATATAACTTTAAAAGTCTTGGGATTGTTTGTTTTGTTTTTTTATTTTTAATTTATGTTTTCTTGATTTTTTTTATAAATTTTATAATATATAACTTTAGTGACTTGATTGTAATTCATCCATTTGTATTTATATATTATTTTTGTTTTATTTAGTTTGTTTTGTTTTAACAATTCAAATTTATCGTTGGGATAAACATATCTACTATTTGTTTTGAAATCGGTTGCATAATTGCATTGTCTGTATTTTATTTTTGTTGTTGTGGCTGCCATCTTGAATTTAACGAGAAAGTTTTCTTTTTTTAATTTTATTTTCTTAAATAAAAAATACATTCATAAAATATGTATTTCCTCATTTTGGTTGTAAAAATTATCAAAAAATCAGTTTTGCATTTTTTTTCATTCTGTCTCTTTCTTTTGAATGTTTTTTCTTTTTCTTTTTTTTTGTTGTGACAGTGATTTCCGTTTTCCTTTTTTTACTTATATTTTATAACTTTGTTTTTCTTCTTAAGAATTACATTGAGACATTTATATATAATAATGTTTAAT
Organism: Platycheirus rosarum; assembly: GCA_963971375.1. Lineage (NCBI taxonomy): Eukaryota > Metazoa > Arthropoda > Insecta > Diptera > Syrphidae > Platycheirus > Platycheirus rosarum. The sequence continues at coordinate 120,504,001 of OZ020509.1, read as the reverse complement.
AATAATGCTCGTTCATGCAAATATATCTACGTAAAATGTCAAATATATATAATTACATATAGATGTATATCTACATATATATATATAGTTTTGTTTTTGTTACATTAGATTTTACATTTAAAAACGAAACTCTTTTTATTTTTATTAATTTCAAATTGTATATTTAAATATAGTATATGTATAGATATATATATATATATATATAGAAGATTTTTTTGTAGTTCTTGAATGTCTGTGCGATATAATTGTTTTACTATGGTTTTTGTTATTTTGTTTTTTACAAAATATTAATTTAAATTTTGATTTCTTAAGTTGGGTTTAAAATTAATCTTAAAATTTTAATTTTTATTTTATTTTAATACGATGATGACGGGCGGTTCAAGAGATCGGGAATCCATCAGATGAGCCTTTTTCTGGTTGTTGTTAGGGGATGTAAGGATTTAAGGGGTTTAGAGACTTTTTTGTTTTATTTATTTGTTGCGGTAGTAACATCGTATGCTATTTCTATTTAATTCAGGATGTAATTTAATAGTAGTTGATGTAAGTAAAAATTATCACTTAAATATTTGACTTTGAAAAGCTGACACGTAAATGATTTGACTCGGAGAGCTGATGATTGTGCATTTTGATAAGAGCTAGGACGGCTTCTTCGACAGATGTGAGCTGTAGAAGGGCCATCTTGCGGTCTTTACTGTAAGTGAAAAAATAAAAAAAATATTATTAATATTTATTAAGTATTTCTAATTCAGAAGTTTTAGATTTTTCAAATGTACATTTTTATGGAAGAAAATTATAAAAACCAAATTATTCAGTTTTAAGAAATAAAAAAAAATATTAAGCTATACTTTAGTTTTATAGTACTTACGGAAAGAATTTGAATGCTTTAACTTCGAAATTATTTGTTGAAAAGGCTTCTTTGATGTCTTCCTCTGTACAAGATGCTCTGGAATAAGAAGAAAGGATTTAAATTATTCACTATAATGTTGGATCCGTAAATATTTGATATATCAGGAAATCAGCAGAATCAATATTTGAAAAATGGAGGGTTTGGGCGCTTCAATTGCATTTAAAGCTTTACTTCAATTAGATGCATCGGCATCTTAAATAAATTTAAGTGCTGGAATGATCACAAATGTTATGATTCTAGGGATGCGTGCTTTTATTCCTAACAGAACAAATTATTAAGCCCAAAGACGTCTGAGAAAGAAAGTAAAGAAGCTTTTAAGCTAAAAGAAGTAAGTTTCCGACCCTAAAAAGCCAACCCAACAGAAAAAAGTCGGAAAAGGAAACGAAACAAGAGAAACAAACAGAATAAGAAAATACAGTTACGTCAGTCAACGTTCAAAGATCAACGGAGTAGAACCATTGGGTTTAACCTTTTTTTCAGATTGAATAAAGGGGAATAAGAGTTGTTCTAAATGCTGTGTTTCATGGAGGATTAAATAAAGAAAGAATTGTGTGTTACAAAAAATTATATGATGCAAGTAACTCGAAAATTGCTTTTAAATAAATTGTACGAGTTTTAACGAAAAGATGTATATTCACTATTCAGCCATTTTATAAATGCATATCCGACAGTCATAGTGGTGTAACGTAGAATCGAATAAAATCGTAACAATTGTACTCTATTTATTGGTTTATCCGTGTAATAAATATTTATTGAGTTAAATATCGAACTCAACCCGAACGATTCACTTCAAATTGCGATACGATATTTAGCTCACTAAACATTTGTTTGTGATATGAAAACAAACGCAAAAATGTTAAAAGTTAAAATTGTAATCAATAATCAGAGTGCGTTTGTTTTCATTTTATCAAATTCTGATAACAATAACAATTCAGTTGGGTTGATAACCCAGAACCAAATTTTTAGATGACCAAAAATTACGGCAAACAATGCTGCAATATCCTATGAAGGAAAGTCAAATTGTTGGTCATTTGCAAAAATAATATTAAAAGCCTATTTTTCCACACTCGTAGCAAGAAGTCTCAAAGATCTGGCTACACACAAATCAAATAGCCCGGATGATAAACCACCCATTCTTCTAAACAGGTATTCTGCCATATTGGCAAAACCACTGCGTAGGCTCTTCCATTGCTCCTACTCTTCTGGAATCTTTCCTAAAAGATGGAAAACAGCATTTGTCCAAGTATAGGGACAAAAGGTCATCCCTACTCGCCCTCCTCCTAGCGACCTAATAATAGCCGCTTCTTTCTATCATGGAAGCGCTGTTAAAACGTCAGATTAAGACATACCTGAATGACCAAAAGCTTCTTCATGACCAATAGTATGGCTTTTCCAACAATTATTCAACAAGTGATCTGATGGAATATTCAACCGAACAGTGAAAAAAGTCTTTGAATCGCTTTGGAAAGTAAGATTATTGCACTTGATATAGCTTGGCATGAAGCTCTTTTATAGAAAATGCGTGCATTTGGGATCGTTGAATTATAAGATATCTTCTGGATCGTTCAATATAAGTTGTATATGACGGTTTCAAGTCTGATTTGCCCTTGTGTCCCAAGGTTCCATCATTCTCTCTCGGGGTCTTTTCCTTATTTTCATAAATGAACTTTTGTCTGTTACTTCTAATCCACTAAGGGCCGTTTTGTTCAGTCAAAGTTGAACATAACTTGAGGATTTTTATTTCCTGTGAATTATTTATTTATTGTGAATTAGCTTTTTTTCACTCGAATTTGAAAGCTTCAACTTTCGATTTTTAACTGGAGAGTTAATAAACTTCTGGATTTCTAAACTTCCCGAAATAGTAGAAGTTGAGGTTTGTTTATTTTTTCTTAGGACTTGACTAAATTTTCAGTTGTGTTTTAATTTTTTTTTAACAAAAATGGTAAAGGGTGTACAAAACTAGAAGGAATGATAATTTAAGATTTTTAAGGGTAAGTTTTGACCTGAAAATGCTATTCACAGACTACAGATAAGAATTTTTAAAATTGAAAACAATTCCCAATCATGTTTTTAATGGTAATGATTGATTGTTTTTTTTTTTAGAATTCCGCAGTTTTTATTCGAATAAAACAGCACAGTTTATATGAAAGTATTGGAAATATTCGGGGTAATTCAAAGCAGTGTAAGCACCTACGTTCGTGTCTGTCCAAGGAGAATCAAGAAGCAGCCGAATAGAATTAATCATGTAAACAAGGTTTTTTTGATCAACACAAGTTTTTATCTAAAATTTTTGTTTGCAGTCGTTTTTCGTTAGTAAACAGTGTTTTGTTTCAAAGAAAATAGCAAAATAGTGACTAAAAGTACTAAATTATCAATTTTCAGAAATAGTGACGTAAAACGCAGTCACCCAAAGTCAGCATACCTTAGTCTACATACATATGTGCATATTTCACTTAACAAGTTCACATTTCTTGAGATTTCGAAGTGTTCAAGAAGTTGTCTTTTGATGGAGCTGAAAATGTACACATGTATGTGAACACAATTCCTCAGGAAACGCCAAAAAAAAAACTTTGTATCTCTTTCCTTTTAACAGAGTTCTCTTTGATAAACAAAATTGAGCAAGCGAACAAAAAAAAATTTTTGGATTAATTTTTTGACAGCAAAGTTAAAATTTTTTTCTAAGAAATTGTGTTCAAGTTTTTGAGAAAACGGAGGTCTTTGAGTGGCTTAGAAACGTATACTGGCTAAGTGTATAACGTGTGTTGTGGAATTTGGCGTTACAAATGTCAACTGTCAAGCAAAAAATAATGGCGCAAGATTATAGACAACCTACTTTTAATACATTAACTTGACACTACTTAAAATGTTTAGTTATGCAATAAATTGTCCTCATTTATAAACATAAGCACTGTACTAGGTTATATAAAATTTGAAAGTGAGAACTTTACGGAAGTTTATTGTTATTGGATTTAGGCTAGGTTTGTGTCTTGTGTGTAGTCTTATTTTCAAAATGGCGTTTTGTGAGAGCGAACTGTCATTTTCTCAGAGTTTTTAATTAAAAATCTTGTTTTACACCAAGACCATGTTTACATGATTCTTCTTTTCGGCACAACCCGCAATAAGTGGCGCTGAAGTCACCAGTTGGTGTGAATATCTAATAAAAACAAATAACAAAGGTGTATTAAATACCGGAAAATGTTCTTGTCTTCACTATTAAGAGTTAGTTACTGCACAGCCGTAAAGATGACCAGAGGCAAAATAACACCCATGAAAGTTCTATAGAGAATGTACATATATACAATGTTATTACTGTAAGCGAACTTTGCTTCACTAAAATAATGAAATTAAGAACTAAAGCGAGATGAACTATTGTAAACTGAATATATTTTGCCTTAAAATTTAAGAACTTATTATAAATGAAGACATTGAAGCGGAAGTTTTGACTGGGCCAAATGGCTAATTTCGTATCAAATTTTTTAAATTTGATTCCAAATCATCTTATTTATTTCAGCGAAATTAGGTCGCAATTTATGTAATGTGAAATCGAACACACCTTATTTGAAAACAATTGAATTACAGTTGAACAAGATTCTATAACAAACGTCAAAGTTGACTTTGTACAAAGTCAAAGAAGAGAATAACAAAGTAAAAGGGCAAGACTGGGTCGCACGTACTTGCTTTATGTGCGTAATCAGAATAGAAGGCCAGATATTTGAAAGAAAACAATAAATATTTTCGTAGAAATAATAAACTGGCAGACAGACATTTCTTGTCACCAACTTTCATGTTTGATTTATATTTCAATTTTTTATTTTCAAGAATCCTAAACTTGCCTTAAGGTACTAAGTAAGAAAGTTTCAAACGAAATTAGCAAACTTAGATGAAAACACTTTTCCTGCAAATTTCCAAATTAGATAATTTCGACTCAAATGAAAACTAGAATAACTATGAATTTTTCCCCGAGTTGAACAATAGTGAACAAAACGGCTCTAAAATGTATTGCTGACGACTTCACCTTTTCATACCCGTTCACGTCCTTCGCCATCGGACGTACAATAATATCGTTACAGTGTTTTAAGCTAATTAGAATCCGATTTACACAGCATTTGTTAAATGGGTTAAGAGAATTCGTATGGAGTTGAACGCGTTAAGATGGATAAGAAATATAATTGTTTCCAAAACAATTATCCCTCTAGAACACCGTTGCAGTATATCCTCCTTTTTACTTGCGATTATAGGGACTATAAGGCAAGTTTAGGATTCGTGAATATAAAAAAAATTGAGATAACAATCAAACATGACATTACGATTATAGAGAAGCCTAACAAAATTATTTGCAAAAAATGTTCGTCTGTCTGTCTGTCCGGGTGTATATCGAGCTGCAGCCTAAACGGGTTAAGCGATTGCTTTCAAATTTGGTATGTGTTTATCTGTTGACATTCCTCAGAGGGGAAATTGAAATTTTATTTTTAGGGCTAAAAATAACGGTACTTGCCATACGACTGTTTAGGGAAGCTTATTTTTCTCGAAAACGGCTCCAACGATTTTGATGAAATTTTTTTAGAATTTTTTGGCTATCATTTGGTTGGAACCACATTTAGGGGAACAGTCTATTAACGGGACTTTTCATTTAACGGTTTTTTTTATTTTTGGCTTGTTCGGTAACGGCTCCATGGATTTCTATCAAATTTTATATTTGAGAAGATCTAAGTAGCCGAATTAATTCTGCATATCAAAATAAAATAATTTTTTTTTTCTAATTAAAATAAATTTTTGATTTTTTTTTTGAAAAATCAATATTTTTAAAACTAATAAAAAAAATTATTTTTAATTTTATAATTACACGTATACTAATAAACTCTAAAAAACTGCATACCAACATTTAAAAACAATTTTTTTTTTCAAAAAACTAAAAATTGAAAACAGGATTTTATCAAAATCCGTCCTACAATTTTCGAAATACTTTTTTCATAAATTCTTTGTTATTTAAGACGTTTGATGGCGTACCTCATTTTTATTAAAAACCGTTAGGTATTGTGGTTTTAATAGTTTTTATAAGTTTAAACTGTGTTATTTTGAACGTAAATGTTATTTGTTTTTGTCAAAGATCTTGCCGTCCAATGTTGTTAGGCTCATAAGAGCAAGTACTCCTCCATCGCTCCGCCCTATTGTACCAACATCATCTATAAATCTGACTACATCAGGAACTTCTTCGTTTTCACCATCTTTATCGCTGCCAGCTACAGTTCCTATTTAATCATCTATTACTATATCGTCTATACCCAATTCTAAAACCACAACACTGACAACAATCCCTACAAATCCAGCGATAACCGCGAATAATAACAACAACTACACCTGCATATCTCCCTTCGAGGCTGGACTAAAAATAGTAGAAGGGCAAAAAACCATATTTATTTCTAAATTTGCTTTTCAAACGAATGCCCTGGACATAAAAAAACTATATACAGAATAAACTAGGCACAACTCGATATATATTTGTGGAAAAAAGGATTCAACGTAATTACTCTAAATACGCTTTGTTTAAAATAAAATCACCAGACTCTATATTTCATCTTTTACTTTCAACGTCGTTTTGGCCTACTGGTATTATTACGCACGAATTTGAAAACAGGAGCGCAATAAAACAACACAAGAATTTTCCACAACTTCCGACAATGCGAAATCTTCGCCAAAGCAGCTACAACAACTACTAATATATTATCAAAATGTCAACGGACTAAGGACTTAAACCAACAAGGTTGATAAAAATTTGTACTGACGGAAACATGGTTGAATTCATCTTTTTCTGATACTGAGTTGTTTGACAATACCTACCAAATTTTCCGAAATGATGCAGCTACCGTAGGAGGAAGTTTATTAATAGCAGTAAGAACCTCTCTTATTTGATCACTTGCTGATGATTTCCTGCAAACAGGACTGGAAGTGTTATGTGTAAAAATAAAAATGTCATCTAATTATGTTTATGTGGTTGCCACATATATTCCACCCGGCTCTAACATCGAAATGTACGAACATTTTTGCAATACTTTGGAAACGATATTTGACAAAATTGATCCGAAAGACGAAGTAATTGTAATTGGTGACTTCAATCTTGCCAATTTGGAATGGACCAAGTAATAATGATATCTTTTTGCCTGTCAACGCATCGAACTTAAACGAATTTTGTTATATTGATGGAATGGCTTCTATTGAATTAAATCAGCTAAATGGGGTAAAAAACCGAAATGGAAGAATATTAGATCTGGTATACTTCTCTGATGTAATGAATACCGATGCTGTATTTATTTCGCGATTTTATGAAATTTTGTTTGATTGCTTTTTAGAAACTATCCCATTACGAAAACTTAGAAGATTTAACAATAATTCGCCATGGTTTGATTTGCATATAAAAACTTTAAAAAATAAAAGAAACAAGGCTCAACCAGGCCTTGTTTCTTTTATTTTTTAAAGTTTTTAATTTATCTAAGAATGAAGAGACGCTTAGAGTTTATCAAGAACTGCAAATTCACTTTATCAACTATTCAAATCACTTATATTCCGAGTTTATTTCAAAAACTTAAAGAGAGCTTTAAACGAACCCGAACAAATTTTGGAAATACGTTAATGAAAAGCGGAAATGCGATGGTTATCCATTTTTGCTGGATAACCATCGCATTTATCATTTTGTGAAAGATTGTGAAAGCCATTATCCAGAGACAATATCTTACATGTTTCATTTTAAAAGTGTCTTTGAAGACTTTCCTTCGCAAAGCACTTCCTCTCCTTTTTCTTTTAATACTCAACAATACACACATCTTAATTACATAAACTTTTCAATCTCCGAACTTTCCATACATGATATAATTTTAAAACTTGATGAATGTTTCAGTCCCGGCCCAGATGGTCTACCGTCATATATGTTAAAGAAATGTGTGTCTTACCTATCTTATCCGCTTTTTATTCTTTTCAATGAATCACTTTAAAGTTCCAAATTTTCTTCTCTCTGGAAATACTCTTTTTTAACGCCAATCCCTAAAAAAGGTTCTAAACATTTAATTATAAACTATCGTCCTATAGCGAAATCTCTTGCTGTTCATAGAGAATATTTGCAGTTCTGCTTTATAACTAAAATAATGAATGGATCTATTTCATCACCAACAGCTCTAAGTCGAATAAATTTCAATTTGAGTCGGAAAACTTTAAGAAGAAATTTGCCTCTTTACACAATATTCAGCAGACCAAATTATGGCGAGAACAGTCCTCTTAATCAATTAATCAAAACTTTTAATAAATTCTCTTACCTTTTTTTTTTTTTTTGTTCAAATGACAACTTTAAATCCGATAGCTTTAAATATAATTTCTTTTTTCAAAGGCATTGAAACTTTGTATTTAATTAACTTAGAATTTAGATATTTAAGTATATAAATTAATATGTTAACGTTAGCATTTAACGTATTAAAAAACAAAGTGCCCATTTTTTTCTTATTTTTTCCTTATTGTATCGTTCTCTTTATAAAAAAAATGTTCACTCGAGGAAGCCAGATACATTCCTCCCCTTAAAAAATTCAACCCGTAATACTAGCCTTGCAAAGAATGCTCATCAGTTCACCCCTGAGCACTATTTTGGACGTACCGTGAAATATCGAGATTCTTTATTTAACCGAACAACACGAATTTGGGAAGGTTTACCCGGCGAGGGGACATTTCAATGTTAATCGACACCTTGCGTTTCTCCTTCCCTAACTTTCCAATGCCCGAGCAGTATTAAAAAGAGTATAAATGCAACACAAATCCCTTGTTCGTTGTGGTGCCCGTTTAAAACCCAGCACTTCAGAAGCGGTCTCTTGATGGTATTTTGGCTATGTTGCCACTGGTTCTTAAAATGCATGGAGGCAAATGACAAAAACCTTCATTTGCAAACAAAAACTAACCACTAATAACCACTTAAATAATTTCAGTTTAATTAGAAAAAAAAACTTTGCTTATTTTACAAAGTACCTCAAAAAGTCTTATGACTACAATGATAACGCAAAAATCTAATTCAAATAATCAAATGACATGGAACTAGACCAAAACTTTTTTTTTCAACTTTCAACATCCAATTTTTTTAAAGCACTTCAAAGCTCAACAAAAAAATCCACCATTACAAAACTTCTAAAGATACTTCTTCAACACCAAACAAACCAACGAAAGTGACAATTTCATTTTTAACATCATCCTGTGAATTGCAATGTTGATTAAGAAGAAAAGTCTAAAAAAAAAAACATCCAAGAAGAAAACAATAACTTTATCCGAAGAATCTGTGAAAAAGTTTACATCAAAGTTAGAAGTACCTTCTACATCCAACGTATTGCCAACTAAAATAAAAGTAAAGTACATTTCAACGCTCTCTCAGCAAGGATCTGCGACAAGGACCAAGAATACAAAAAAAATTCAAATTTCTCGTCAAACCTATCTATCTTTGTGGACCGAAGACCGTAGAACCAAAGTTTTTCTGTGTCAGAAGGGTTACTTTTTCTATCCAGATTTTTGTTTTTGTTTTAAAGATTTTCCAACCCAGTTAAGCAAGCAGTGTTTTTATGAATAAATGTAGCTATGGGTAAAGGACGTCGTCGAACTGAAGTTTCCTTGAAAACTTTTACGGGCCGAACTCTTTTCTGTTGTTTTTTTTTTCAAAAAGCTACCCTTTGAGTGTTTTTTTTTTTTGAAAATATATATTTTAACTTTAAAATCGACATTTTCTGTTGAAATATTTTGGGTCTTACATAATATTGAAGAGTCTGATTGATGAGTGAATTGATGAAAAGAATAGAAAAGGATTTTAATGCTCGCAACGCTTTTGTTTCTAAGTCTCTTGTATCAAGATTGTAAGAGTATTCCTTTGAGCAGCTGGGAAGCTTCCCTTAATCCTTTTTTGTCTTTGGAGTCTTTTGTTCAATATTAAAATCATAAGGTCGTCCCGTTGTCGTCCTTTGCATTGTCGTCGTTAACTGTCGTCGTCATCGAAGAAGAAATAAAAGACGAAAGGGTTAACCGGAAGAGGACACGCCCGCCGGACGTCTCCTGTTGTCAAAAAAAAAAAAAAACCATATTAATTTGAAGAGTGACCATCTGCCATTCAGGACGATGTTACCTTTTATCTTTAAGTCGAATTTCAACCGATTAGTGGAGAAGTAATGAGGATGATTTTAAACAAGGTCGACAATCCTTTGGGAGGGCAAACTTTCGAAACTATGCTCTTAAGCATTAGGAACCAGGAACAAACGAGTTACATTTATAGGTTAGGAGACTTAGAAGAAAGGTCGATGTAAGTCTGTTAGAGACTGTTTTTGATTTGTTAATTATTTCAAACCCTAACAATATGTTTAATAAAAATACTTACGGAATGTTACTTAAATGCAATGTGGCCGATGGTGGGTAGATGTTTTGATAATTTTTGCTGCCGGGTTTCTTGAATCTATGCAATGGATTCTGTGAGTAGTCACGTGTTAAACCAGCATCAGGTTGTCCCTCTTTTGGTAGTTGCACAGCTTGATGCTTGCTAGCCATGACACGTATCGATTTCCCCCATAGACGCAATTTGTCGAGATGAGTCATTGCTGAAAAAAAAAAAAATTAAAAAAAGTGTAAGTTAAATAGCTTATTATTTATATTTTTTGAGATAATTTGTTCAAATGCTAATGGATTTGTGTAAAAAGTAATAAAATAACAATACTTAATGGTTTTTAGTAAAAATGAAATACACAAACGTATTTAAATAACAAAGAATTTATGAGAAAAAGTATTTCGAAAATTGTAGGACCGATTTGATAAAATCCTGTTTTTAATTTTAGTTTATTAATCTACACCTGATTTTAAAATTTACGTTTCAAAAATATTGTATTTCCAAAAAAATAAAAAGAAATCAAAAAACAATTATTCAACATTTTGTTATGCAGAATTAATTTGGCTACTTAGATCTTTTCAAACTTTTATACAAATCCAATCAGCCGTTACCGAGAAAGTCGAAAATTAAAAAAAACCTTATATGTTTTTTATAAAATGAGAGCCAACACCCACCAAAATATTCTAAAAATTTTCATTAAAATCGTTAAAAAATAAGCTTTTCATTAACGGTTATATGGCAGGTACCGTTATTTAAGGCCCTAAAAATGAAATTTCAAAATCCCCTCTGAAAATTCCCAAAATAACCACACACACCAATTTTAAGGGTAATAGCTTAAGCCGTTTAGAATGCAGGTCATAATACATACAGAAAGCCAGACAGACATTTTTTACCACTAACTTTTTCTAATTATACTAATTTCACAGAAATGAAATTAAGTATGAGCATTTCTATCAGGAAGAATCTTTTCTCAATACAAGAGTCCTGCCATGATTGCCCGAACTTGATGATTACACAATTTTAAGTTACGATCATTAATTGTTCTACAGAAAACAAGGGTTTCGCATAATTTTATGTATTATGTCAACTTTTATTCAGGAATTCTAAGAAAATCAAACGGCAGTTATATCAGCAAATACAAAGTTGTATTCTATTTTGAAACGATTCTCAGGATATTACCCTATGTTCTGCATTTCGATCGAAACCGAATTGAAATCCCTTTTTTAAATTCACGTGAAATTAAATTGCGTGTTCTACATTTCGATTGATTTCAAAAACTTCGGAAATGTCAAAACTGAAGATTCATTTATTTTTAATTTATTTTAAAGTGATATTACTACATGGATGCAACATTATTGGCGATTTTAAGGGAAATAAGAAAGCAGAACTATAAAGAAAAACTTAGAGGGCAAACTTTGCGAAACAAATCAAAAATATTAGATTTGCTAGACACAAGACGAAGAATTACACATCCAATTGTAATTCCACCAATTTCACACACAATTCATAGAACATAAACAAAGTGATTTGAATTCGTTCAGAAAATGGAATAAACCGAAATGCAGAAGATCCATTTTCATTTTCGAAATTCCAATTAACTTTAACGAATTGTGGAACTCATAAATTCACTTTCACCATGTGAATTCACAATAAGTGAAATGGGTAATTATATTTAATACATTTAGATATCGTAGATACGATATTGGTAACATTTGTATACATAGCCTACTTTTAGGAGTTTCAAAAGCAAATTTCACATTTTTTTTACTGAATTGCTATTTATTGTTTTTGTTTACCTAAGAAACACAAATATATATAAGACAAAGGGTCTGTACGATAAATGATCGAACAGAATCGAGATAATCTATAAAAGTTGTGCTTGTCAAAGACTTCCAATTCGTTTGGGGTGATATAACCGGATCATGACACTGATACGGATGCACATGAAAATCAAGCTTGCATTCACGGATCTAATAGGTTTTAACTGCTAGGCGCCAATATTGCGTTGGTTTTAAATTAGCGCCTCAGGCAAATCAAGCAGTCAAATATGGAAACACACATTTCATTGGTAGAGGCTGGAGGGCAATTGTCCCTCGGATAACTACGTTCAACCTGTGCCAAATTGTTTATATTACTATATTTTTACTTCAAATAACTATTCGTACTTTAAAAGAAATTTTCTTCCTCAATTTTATTTTGTTTTTTACTAAACTAAAAAAAAAACCCGAGAATTAAAAATGTTTTATTTCTTTTCATCCATTTAATTGGAAGTTAATTCTAAAATAGTTGCTCAGTTATTCGTACACCTAAAAGAAAATCGCCATAAAAAACTGCAACGTTCTATCAATTTATTCAAGACAAAGTCCTTAATTCACTGCTTTAATCCATTTTCCCACCTGAAATGGCCATAAGAAAAACATTACATTATAGCTCCACTATAAGACATCTGTCCAACAACTATTCCTATTCCTTATACGACTTCCATAAACTCTTCCAACTCCATCTTTAGGTCCATTATAAAAAAAAAATCAATTTAATGACTTTGCAAAAAATCATTACTACCTACAAAATTGTATTTTATTAACGAAAAAAAAAACTATGTCCGAATTGTAGTGGGTAGTAAAGTAAGTAGGAAATAAAAATTCTTTTTCTTCCAGTTGGCGCAGCACCCAAGAGCACAGCGTGAACAACTTTTTGCAACTTTGAAAGCAATTCCTCATTTCCTGTTCTCCATTTTGTATTCGATCATCCAATTAGCAACAAAACGAGAGGAAAACTTTTTAGTGCCATCGTCCTTCATTTTTCAGCAGGCGATTGGCAGGAGGAAAAAAAGGACATTGTAGAGCAAAAAAAGAAAACATAAATTGTGTGCGGTGTGGTACCACACAATTCGAATTATCTAATATTTCAATCTCGACAAACTGCAACAGCCGGGGCATAACCTTAATGTCAAAGTTAGTGTGGTGATGATTGCGTTTGACATTTTATTAATATCGTAAAGTTTTTCCTCTTCTTTTTTTATTGTTGTGTGATTTATATTTTTTATTATAGCTAATTAATTTTTTTTTAGTTTAAATAGAGAAATTATATCGGACACTCTTACAGGATTGGGGATATAAATATCCTTGAAATTTCCGTCTCACTCTTCTCTTTTCATTAAAAGAGTTTTTGTTTATTATTAAAAATAAAAGGTTTTGGCATTGGGCGCCATTTAGAGAATGAGAAACGGAATTTTTCATCTACCTAGCTGGATAGAAGTCTCCTTCTGGTTAATATTTTAGGAAGAACATAGCTAAGAATGTATAAGTTAAGAAATAGAAAAGTCTAAAAATATCACTGCAGAATTTGAAAAAAGGATGCAAGTTCACCAACATCCTCCCATAGCATTGTTTAGTCGGGTAGATGGAATGGAACTATACCTAAGGATATTGAGAAATGAAAAAAACAAGGAACCGATGAAAAATACGCTACACAATCGTTTCCAAAGGGCTTGGTTCCTTTCTTGTCCCAATTTTTTTTCAGTTTTAGTATTCTTGCAATTTTGCATACATACACATGGTTGCCAGGGTATTGATATTAAATAAAATTTATTTTTCACTTTTTTTTGTAAAAGGTTTGAAGGTCCATTTTATTTTTGTTCACAACAAGAAGAATTCCAAGAAATTTATAACTTTTGATAATTTATATACATATGTATGAATTGTAGGTTCGGTAGCGCAGTCCTACACTATAAGTTTATAGTGATTGAGTTTTGAATTTGTTAAAATGAAGAAAAAACGTACAATTTTAAATTAAATTTATAATACTCGGTATTCATTATAAATTTTTTTTTGAAGTTTGTGTATTTACTTTTTAATGAATGCATTAATTTTAATGTAATTGGTTAGTCAATTTTAAGGAACAGTTTTAGAGTTAACAAGGCGAAATATTGTAATAGCTAGTTCACAATTCACGCACTTCATAGCCCTTTCTCGGGAAACTAATATGTCCGATTATAAAACCTTTATCATCCCAGTACTTCTGTGCAACGTCAGATGGCTGGGTCGTATAGAGCGGATGGACAACAATGGTCCTGCCGGAAAAATCTTCTGTTCAACTTAGGAGAAACGGACAGTAGAGGCAGACCGAGATAGTTAAGTGGCGTACGTAAGTCGATGGGATCCGCGACCAATTTCACACGCAAAACTGGAGGCAGAAGAAGATTATTGGTTTTGGCCAGGCATATAACGCATAACCCAGGAGATAATTTTTGGGTTTCAAGTCTTTTAACAACTTGTTTGCTTTACATTTTTATAATTTTTTTATCAAACTTAATAATTCACCACATCTGGCAACCAGGCTGGTACTATAGACTTTACATGGACTGTATAACAGCAGTGTTTTTTCCTGAATTTGAATTTCCAACCAAGGTAAGTCCTATTACAAAAGTGTCAATGAGGAGTTAAGGATTTATTTATTGTTATATGCACATTTTCTTTGTAACCCAGTTGGCTGAAGAACTGGCCAACAAAACAAGGAAAATATAAATTTTTCCATTTTCCATTGGGACAGCTATACAGTAAGAATGATACAAGCATACTTGCACATACATTTAACTTCGGATTTTTTTTTGTTCCTTGGGGTTGAGTCTTTGTTGATATTTCGGTTCAGGGACAAACAACTCTTTAATTGCCAGGACATTTCGGAAATAATGTCCAATGGGGGCAATAAAAAACCAAATATATAAAAACAACAACAACAAGGACAATATTCACTATTGAATTTATTTTTGTGTTACCGGAAAAAATATATATGTATAAGAGTTTCAATTATCACATCGTTGATGACCCCCGGGTTGATGGGTTATTCCCCAAATGATATTGGGTCCTTTCGGAGTTCCATAAGGAAATTAAATTGAAAATTCCACTCGATTTGTATATTTTGTGTTTATTTCTGGTGAATGAGAAACAGATGGGGAATATGCAACTGCAGGTTTCCTGCAGCCACTCCGGAAACCCAATGCACACAACTGCACATGCGGAAAAAGCTACAACAACAACAAACAAACAAAAAAACATATCCTTCCTGCCAGGTTTATGAACATTGTACACCTTAATGGTTGATGTCGCCAGTTGCCACACAATTGTGGTTTATTGAACTCATTTAAAGGATAATGAACATGCATCGATGAAATGAGGCAGATAAAATTCTTAAAAAAAACAAAAGGATCGTTGTGTTTTTGTTAATTCTTTGTGTAAATTGTAATTATAAGAAATATATGTAATATTGATAATTATTAAATTTACACGATACATATATGTCAAATTGGTTGCGAAAAGGAAACAAATTCTTGGAATTATCAAACAAATTTCAGGTTATACTTTTTAATTAATTTTTTTATGCTTGAGGATATACGGATGGCGTGTGCTCGGCTCGACGTTTGAGTTAATAAAGTTCTTAATTGGGATCAGAAGACTTCGGCCGATTGCTTAACCAATAAAGCACAAAGAAAAAGATTATATAGGACACCTTTGAAAGAAAGATTCTGGAATTGATATCTGCATAGTTTTAAAAATCCTAGCAAAGAAAATTTGACAAAAGAGCAGAACGCCGAGTCGAAATAATAAATTTTAATGATAATGGATACTCCCGTGGTGGTTGAATGTATTTGGAGTAGTAAGATAGATTGACTATTGGGTAGTAACCAAAATTTATTAAATTAAATCACTCCACATTCGTGAGGTGCGGTTAAAAAAAGAATATTTATGCTAAGTATTTCGTCTAAAACTGTCGAGTGTAAGCTGATTACAATTCCCAGCATTTTGTTTTTAATTAGAGAAACGCTGTTGACCAGCATGGGTATCAAACGGTTTGACTTTGAATATTACGGCTTCGCTTTAGAGATGTTCCGTGATTTGCCCCTCAATCACTTGTTTAAAAAAATTTATTTGTCAGTTTTAAGAGAATTTGGCAAAACTGGGAAGTATTCTTAGACCATCTAAAGCAGAAAAGGTTACTTTTACACTTTTTCCAAATCAGAATCAGATTTAAATGAGCTTGTCATTCGATGGCAAATAAAATAAAAGGAAAACAACTGTTAATTTAAAAATTTAAATAAAAATCAAGAGTAGGTACTGCCAAAAACAATTCTATAAATTCTTCTTTTTTTAATACTTGATTTATTAAGTTTATCAATACGAGAAAGAACGATGGAAACAAAACGGAACCCTGAGGCACACCATTACTATTTTTACTTGCGATTATAGGGACTATAAGGCAAGTTATGCATTCGTAAAAAAAAAAAAATTCTAACAATCAAACATGATATTACGATGATAGAGAAGTCAAAAAAAGTGGGTCCGGAAATTCCGTCCGTCTGTCTGTCTGTCTGTCTGTCTGTCTGTCTGTCCGTATCGATATCTACAGCCTAAACGGTTGGGCCGATTTGATTCAAACTTGGTATATAGTATTTTTAGAGTGCTCTACCCGACAGTTTTTGGAATTGGCATTCTAGCTCCAAAACTAACGGTACCTGCCATATAACTTTTATTAAAAAACTTATTTTTCTCGAAAACGGCTCCTACGATTTTGATTAAACTTTCAGAATGATGTTTTCTGTGCAAAATCTATCTTTTAATTTTAATGGATTTTTCAGAAAAAGTTTTATAACGGTACCTCCCATATGACCGGTTTTTTAAAATCAGACTTTCTCGTTAACTAATTGACGGATTTTGATGAAATTTTCAAAATATGTAGTGTTTTATGATTTAAATAATATTGCTTATCAAAATTTTCAAAAAAAATTTTTTTTAAATTTTAATAATTTTTTTAAAAAAATATTTTGTTTTTTTGAATATTTTGAAAACGGATCTATAGATTTTTTTTTAAATTTTTCTCCTAGTATAAACTATAGATTTCTTAAAATTGACATACTAAAAAAAATTTTAAAATATGTTTTCGAAAATCGAACGATTTTGAAATGAAAAATTCATAAAATAGAAAACAGCAAAAGAAATAAGATGGCTTACAACATTTTTTCCAAAAAACGTTATGAGTAGTGTTTTTTTGAATTCATAAATTTTTTTCCCCAACATTTCATTTCATATTGCTCGGCTAAGCCCTAGCCAAGCCATTAAGTCAAATAAAAGAAAGTGACAACCTACATTACATACATACTTACGTATTTTAAAGTATTTTTCATCATCATAAAAGCACAGAATAAATAAGGAAGCCTTTGATAAACACACAAAAACAACTAACAAATAAAAAAAACTATTCGATTACTACTGAATGCAAAAATTTCAATCGAGAAAACAAAAGTTTACACCTTCCTATAAATAAACAAAACCACTGTGTTAACTTTTAATATTGTCTCTATACCTACTGGCTTAACAGTAGTTGGAACACGTATCTTAATTTTAGTACCTACCTTCCTTCCAACCTTATTATAGGTACCTAAATCCTTTATAAATTCCATTGGTCCCATATTGGGACGTATAAAGGTCCCTTTACCTAGCATTATTGCAATACTGCTGATTCCGACGAATCTTTATGCCAGTTGTTCAATTTTTTCCATACCAAAATGAAAATTTAACTGAAAAAAGTCCTTTGTATCTTTCTATTAGCAAATTATATTATAAACAGTAAGCAGCAAGTGGAAAGATAATACTACACTAAAAAACTGCAAAAGCTAACAATCCTATATATTTATGTGTTTATCCCTTTGTCGTGACGCATGTTCGTTCGAGCTTCACCCCAAAACGATTCTAAGGAAGTTGCACGTCATACAAAAAATATTAAAATAAAATCTTTGTCAAAAAGACGCCTGCACTTAAAAAGGATTAGCACATAAGAGCAAGTACGTGCGACCCAGTCGTGCCTTTTATTTAACTACATTATTGAAATCGTGCAGTACAAGTAGCATTGATTAGTGTAAAATATGGTTACTTTTCTACATTATCAATTTCTACAGACATTTTGGTTCAGCTTTTTTGATGGTGAACTATGTGTTTAGGATCAAAACATCTGTGGGCATTTTGAATTAGCAGCGATCATTAAAAACTTGTATTCATATATAGGTATTTCTTATGTTGATAAACAACAGTCAGGTAGTTAGAAGATTAAATGGTTTTTGGCGGAAAAAAGACTGTGACATATCCAAAAGAAAACGGACATATGGAAGACTTAAGAAGGGAAGGGAATTTTTCTTTTCGGACGAGAGAATTCGGATCGTTCAATTCCATAAATGAATTAAGCGAGAAAAAACTTAATCCTACTCTAAACAAAATTAAAGAAATTAAAATTGAATTAAAACAAACTGTTAATTAGAATCTTATTAGGTTTCCTGGAAAACAGCTTTGCTACGGCGAAGCAGAGTCCAACAACTGGTGGTATAGCTTACCAAGCGTTTTGGATTGCTTCCTAGATTCGGGCATTGTTTGTGAGCTTAACATGTTAAAGTGTCCTTTTAACACCTCCTCCCAGATTTTCAATGGGATTATAATAATTGATAATGTGTGCTCAATTCAAAATTATTAATTATAAGGATGAAAAGAAGAGGGCCTATGAGACTTCCTTGAAAAACCCTGAAAATAACATGAAAAACGAACCAAAGTGAATTTCTACACTTTGAAGAGAAGTTTTCTTATAAGATGATATTCATTTCAAGGTGATTGGTTCAAATCCAAGTGCAGTACATTCATCTTTACATCATTTACTTAGTAAACATAACTTCGTTAAGCTATCACATTTGAGAAAGCCATGTTGTCTAGGCAGGGGATATAATGGCTAAAACACAATCACGCTTCAGCTTTGGCTTCGTCACGTTACATTTCACACGCTTTGTGTCCGCTTTGAATGACATTTTCCAAATTTCGGTTTTCGTTTTTTGCTTTTTTCTGTCAAAGCGAGCAAAAGTTCAAACAGTTTCTACTTGAGCTTTACGTATGAGTCACGTTACCTTATATTTTACACGAACCAAACGTAAACGCATAACATGAGAATACTCATGAATGCACTCATGAAACATTTTGAAAAAAAATTAAAAACTCAATTGATTCTGAATTATTTTGAGATTAAGCCTCTTCTTAAACGATGGGCTAACATTATAAAGTAATAATATGCCATATGTTGTCGAGTAGAAATTCGCACCTGCACATAATATGGCGTGGATTTAAGAAAATTAAAAAAAAAAATATGTTTTTCTATTAATTAACCAAGTTTTACTTAGGTTTGTAAAAAAATTGTATCCTATATGTTTTTTCGGGTAAATATTCTATTAATTAAATTAAGATTTGTTTTTAATTCGTTTTGTCCTCGCGTGATGCGCACATAATATGGAATTTGGTTATATTTTATTATAAAAGTTAAGATAAGATATACTTTCATAAAAAAAAATCCACTTACGTTTTGCATACACTTGAAAGGAAATTCAATTATGCTTTAAGAGTTTAACAGATGGAAAAATCGGAAATTACAAAAAAGCGCTGACCTGGCAATTAGGACGGACGAACAACCTTCTACTTATATACAGCTGCACTGCGTTACAGAAAATGTATTGTTGGGGGTGATTTTTAAAATTAATAATGAAAATATTAAGTTCAGTTGGTAAACAGTGTAGCGGATACTACAATTAATAAGAAGCACTAAAAACAAATGTAAGCACGCAATGTAAATATCAACTGAAATAAAGTGTAAACATCGCACATTGTAAATTCATCACGTATTCTAATAATTGTTGCATTCTGAACGCACCCTATGCATTTGACACTTGTTTGGTCTTCTCTGATTCTTTTTATTCATTACTATTCTGACTGTGGTTGGGAACAAAAGTTCTTTTCATTTATTAGTTGTGCTTTAGATTTAAAAAAAAGCTCACAACCTAAATACATACAATTATATGAAATTAAAGTTAAATTAAATAAATAGTTTTAAACATTAAAAAGTGTGACAGCCTTAAGCCCAACCAATTTGGATCAAATAATTCAATCAATGCTAATTATTTTTTATGCAAAGTAAAAGTCAATTAAAACTACCTTAAACTAAATATCGAAGGAGCATTTAACGACCCTGAATAAGAACTGAAATCATTCCAGTTGGATATCCCAATTTACTCTTCAAATCGATTTATTTGGCATTAAAAGTTTTCAGAAAAGACAACATAATAGTTAGAAGCGTGCGGATTCATCAAGATTTTAAACAAATGATGTCGGAAAGTAAGAGGGATTTAAAGGATTATTTTTAAATAAATATCTCTTTGTTTGGCAATTTTTAAAAAAGAATTTATTTTTTTATCATGTAAATTAAGGAACTACAAAAATAAAACAAAAATATCTTCTTTGATCATTTTGTGTTGGAATGTTCATATAAATGTTAATGATCCTAATTACAAGCAGTAAAATAAATTTCCTACTCTAATCCAACACAAATCAGATTGGCTGTGTACGTTCTCATAAAACCAAGTGCTCGTTAAAAAGCGTTAAATTCATTGCTTGTATTGTTCCGAACATAATTTGTCAATGCTTTAAAAAACCTCATTTAAAATATGAAAAGAAAAAACTGTATAACAGAGTTATAAAACCCCATAATGACTGACATGGAAATTGCATATAAAACAAAAATATTAAAGCAATAAACTAAAGTTAAACTTATGATTAACGGTTTCAGACTTAATGTTGTAAGCTAACAACAACAAATATGAAATGCTTTGAAAGTAATGATCTGTACCTAAATATTATGAGTTTGAATTTGCCATTTTAATTTAAATCCAAAATCTGTTAATAAAACCGGAAGTCGAAGCCATTTTTGTTAATTCTATTCTTATTATTTGCAAACCAAATAAAATTATAACGATTTTGTAATATAAAATGATGAACGCACACTACAACTGGTGCCTACTTATGTAACGTATGTTTTTTGGGCATGAACTTTCGAAAATGGTAATCCCTCGAAATTAAATGTATTATTCACTAAGCAAACGTTGCCAAAAGTGATAATCCTAAAAATATGCAACTTTTTTGCTATTTTTCGATTTGTGTAATGGGTCGAGATATATGGAACAATAGCATCTAACAAGTGTGGTCTAATTGTGTAAGGATAACAGAATCTCTGGTTGCTTAATCTTTTTTGTTTGTGTGTATGGTGGGGTGTGTGCTGCAAGACCATTGTCACGGGGGCGAATATTAAATTATAACACTAATGGACTACCGGAAGGATGTACCCTTTTGAATTTGTATATAGTGTGTCTTGTGCCGAATGAAAATGCTCCAAGGTATCCAAAGTGGTTCCTTGCTAGAAACAGAAGGATGTGAAAAATTCATAACACCATATGTTGTTGGTAGATATGCAAAGTTTGCATACCTTTTTTGTTTTCGTAGTTTAAAGTTATACAAAAAGAAAAAAAACTACAATGTGAAATGGGAAAACTGAATATACCCTATTTTATTTTTGTCACCCCCCGCAGCTTCTACTGGCTTCTATGATTTTCATCCTGATTTGTATTCTGCATTATTGTGATTAATACAAACCAATGGATTGTGGTTAGTTAAACCGGACAAAGGTCCTGATGTTGCATCTGTGTTGCAAAAAAAAAACAGAAATCCCTTTGATATCCTTCCACTAAGCAGTCGATTTTAGCCCAGCAGCGGAGTTAATAGATATTTGCGTTACAGACATAGATTTTTAGGTTGGAGCTGTGTGGGAGTTCATGTGCTTTGCTTCTCGTCACCTTCACCATGATTGCGCGTTACGTGTGTTTACCTTTCTCTGTTGCAATGCGATTATAAAGGATATTTGCATGCAAATTCTCAACACCATTCCAAAGTTCACTCGAGGGTATATATAGATATACCTGCATTCCAAGTGTTCCTGCTATCAAGCTTCAGGGGGCGCGGAATTCATCATCGAAATGAATGCACCAACCTGGTAGACACACTCACAGCATTTAATTTAATTAAAATTAATAGGATTCTGTTATTGAATTTTTTTTTATTCCTCAAACTCACTTTAAAGACTGTGCATATGTATAGTTTGTACAAACTAGTTTGTGTGTAGGATATAAATATATATGTATAACTTGTGCATAAACCAAGAAGAGAATGTGCAATCAGTGCAGGAGCAGGAGTTTGGGTTTTAGCTATAACTCTTGGGAGTGTTGAAAGCAAACGTAATTTCTGACGTTTATTGGATCGCACCTATGCGGCGGTGAATACTGAAGGGGTCATATCATGCAAATATGTTTGTGTGCGAACTATATATAAACCACATCTATACATATATACACTAGTCTTTTGGTATTTATATGAAACGATGTGTCGTTTGAAGTGAAACCTCTAAGGATAGTTCATGGAGCCGTTTTTGATTTATTCATAGCAAAACTGTTTTGAGTTTCGTTCTACATTTCTGATTTTAGAATTTTCATAAGTGATTTGAGGATTGACAGAGCTAAAAGAATATGTGTAGTGTATTCACAAGCTTTACGGATCGATGAAACAAAGGAATGATTACTATCGAACTTAAGATGAAGGAAACTTTACACGGTTTTAGGTCGAATTGTGATTTGTGAATCCATCAAAGAATAGATTCAAAGGTTTTTTAAATAAAATGTGAGGTTGGGGAAACGGAAGGTCGATATTATTCAAAAGAGTTATGTACATAAAGAGAAAAGAAATCGGTTAAGGAAGTTAGGTAAGCGTCGTCGTGGTCTGTTAAAATATGAATTTAATTTTTCACCACATGCTTACCTCTACAGCACAGGTTCTTTAACAACTATCTACTCTAATCAGCCCTGTTCTTAATAACAATTCAGGGGGATAATACGTTTTTTTAAGAACTGAAAAATTCGTAGAATTTCATTCCATTTCTGACTTTTGACTAGAAGGCAAGATGACGGACGCGAAAGTGTTGTTAATACCTCATTGGTACGAAAATGACTGCAAAACTTAAGTTCCTCATTTGCTGATCCATATAAACTTATTCATTCATTGGAATGAAACTGCGATTTCTGGATGCGAAAAGTTTAAATATCTTAAATAAATGATAATTTTCGAAAGCTCTGGTAATATCAATTTCTAGCGGGAACATTTTGCATAATGACAGAAAAATGTTTTTTATGCTTAAAGGAATGATCTACACTGTAGTCCAGAGCTTACATAGGGTTAAAAATGAAAGTAATATTCAATTGACTTCTGACTTGGAACATACCGGAACCAGGAGACCTGCAGACATTTTCTGAGCTCAACCCGGTAAACCTCACAAATAGCATCCTTAAGTTAAAACACTTGGGTGGGAGAGTTTTCGTCCGAGTCGAGGTCATGCAAATCATCATTTAAAGTAAATTCTAATAGAAACTTCCGAACTTTGGCATTTATACATGAACCATTTCGATGAAGCTTCATCTGTCAAATTGGCTGTCATTTATTTAGTCTGTTTTGCCAAATCACCATCGATGGACAAAACGTTCGACAACACGTGCAGATGTTAAATTGTTTTATCAAAATGGGTGTTCTGTTAGGACAACGCTCCGCGTGCTTGACCCATTGTACGGTCACCATAATCGTCCTACAAATTTCTGCATGAATGGGTACGTGAACAAACAAAATTGCCGAATTTGGACGATACAAATCCACATGATATCCAAGAGCTTCCAATGCATCCCAATAAAGTTCCTATTTGGTGCGGATTTTGATCTGTCGGCGTCATCGGTCCATATTTCTTTAAGAAAGATGTTGGCCAGGTAATCACCGTCAACAGCAAGTGTTACAGGTAGATAATTACCAACTTCTTTTGGCCTGAATTGAATGAGAGGGACACCAACGACATCTGGTTTCAACTTGTGCCACACAGCTTATGCCACATTGGACATTCTTCACGAGCGACTTGAGGACATGGTCATTTCACGTGGAGGTGATGTGAACTAGCCACCGAGATCGTGTGATTTGACACCGTTAGACCTTTTCTTGTGGGGTTTTCTTAAGTTGCAGGTCTATCCGAATAGGCCCAAAAACACAGCGGCCCTAAAAGCGAATCAATGCCATCGGTCAAATTCATCTTGATTTATGCACCAGATTCATGGAAAATTGGACATTTCAGATGCGCGCCACCAAGAGAAGCCGCGTATGACATTTAAACGATGTTATCTTCCACACATAATGGCATCAATGGGCCTTTCAAACTATTGGTCTTATGTTTAGATATAGCCTTCGTCTTGATCGGCTGGCGGAGTTGTAGCATTGATTTTTCTTAATATTATGGTCCATTTTCACTTTATTGTTTTTCGAATGCATGATTAAAAACATATTCAAGCTCACAACCGACAGGCACCATACTAAAAACCAGATTGACATCATACAGTATTAAATAAAGAAAACAGACAATTTTTGTATTCTCAATTCCTAATGACATTAGCCATCAGTTTTTTATTCCAATTGATCGCCACAAACAACCCATCAGCTTTTTGCTAGATTTTGGTTGGTATATTCCAGTCCCCTTATCCACAATTGTTGAAATTGTTGTCTAATTTAAATTACGTTTTTAACTTGCATTCACGCTTATAGGGTAAACTTCATATGGATTATGCATTTTATTTAAAACACTGCCTACTTTTAGCAGCGCAGATATCAAATGCACTTGATTTCAAAGAGTTATCTTATTTCAATTAATTGCATATTATTAGTTATTAAAGGCCGACTGTGTAACTTAGCTCTTATTTGTTTTTAATTTTTAAAATGTCGATAACAACAATTTGAGTGCATTATGGGCGGCATAATTATTACTTTGCACCCCTCCTATCAAAATTCAAACTAAACAGATAAACCAGCTAATAAAAACCACTTAAAAACTCTTCAAAAAACTTATGTAAAATACGCAAATATTTTAATAATAACAAAAGCCAAAACATCCATGTTTATAAAATTAATTTTCATACACATTCCCTTTCCCATCACACATTTAACAGAATGGAATGCAGGTCATTGGTAATGCCAAAATAAATTTACACAAAAACAAAAATAAGCGCGCGGAAATATAATCCATTGCCATAAATGTTTTCGTAATTAAATACTTACTTATATAAATTATTCAAAATATTTATCGCTTTGTCGTAATTTTTGTTGGAGGTTTTGCGCCGAAAAAATGACATTCCATCGTTATACCATCACTAGAGGTTGATATCGCATTGCATGGTTTTCCATTTTTTTTTTCAATTTTAATTTTCATTTTTTTACTTATCAAAATTTGACCGAATCTGCTTATTATTTCCCTTTATTATATGACAATGCGGCGGAACCGGAAAACAGGCTCGGCTCGGAACAAAACTGGCTTGGCTTCAATAAAGCATTCCAATGGCAATGACATCACCGCACACATATCCTTGTGTCGTCGCCCCAAACCCTCAATGATGATAAATTTTGTAAAAACAAAAATAAAATTAAAAGCCAAATCTTTTATTAAAAAATTCTTAACTCTCATTGTAAGCGACAATAACCGAATGTGCATGTGCCAGAGGGCGGTAGGCAAAAATCGAAATGACTGTGTTGGCGCCCCCGCACCCTGGCCCTGGCTGGCTGATAGGGTGATGTGGGGCTGATGGAGCGCTTATAAAAATGTTAAACCATTGTTATAATAGCATACCCCCATTGCGCTTTATCGTAAACATATTATTAAATATGAATTCCTGCATTCGACTGCGTCATTCGCCGACACAGGAAAACCCCACAGGGATACCAATACACATGGTTATATCTTTGCTGGCATAGATGTGTGTATATGAAAATTTTCATAACGGTTGTTCGTTGTTCTAGGAACGTTCACGAAGTTTGGTGCACAGAGATTGAGGTAATTCCCTGCACAAAAGTCCTAAGGGTAAATTACTTCCATGCACGAGGAACTGAGTTGGGACGTAGAGGACTCCCAGGATAAGTGCCTTTCTTTTATTTCTTTTTGTGAATATTATATGCGTGGTTTTGTGTTTGTGTTGTTTTTTTTTCTGTTGTCTGCATTCAATTCGATATTTGCAGAAGGTAGTGTTTAATTAATTATTTTTTTTTTGTTGCCTGCTTAATATACTTAATATCTTTATCTCATGAGGAGGGAAAATACACAGAAGCTGGTCATTTTGAGTTAAATTACAACAAATTGACATAATTCGTGTAATAATGAAAATGGCATTAAACAAATTATTTTCCATAAAATATTTGCCTTTCATTTATATGTATTTAAAAAAAGCTGATAATGAAATTAATAACAAATTATCTTGAATAAAGTGGGTATATGCACACGTGTTTTTAATTAAATAATTCAATTGTCTTAAAAAAAATTGGAATTGGTTTTATTTTTGTATAAATGAAATTTTATTTATTTAAAAAAAAAAAAACTTACCTAAATATGCCTGTTGAGGTTCGGCCATTTGTATAAGAGCTGAATCTTTTTTGTTGTACAAAATTTTTACACGTTGCACATCACCATATACACCTATGTAGATAAATTTAAACAAAATTAATTCTATTGAAAGAGAAATGTTTTTGTTTTTTAAGACAGCAAAAATTGAAAAATAAGTTAAATTAATTTTATTAAGTGGAAACATATAAATTCAATATAATTTTTGATGTGCACCCTAAATGATTTTTAATTTAATTCTTAAAGCTGAAATACCCCCGTTGCATAATATAAGACAACATAGATTTCGTTAGCAAATGCTCATATTTGAGTAAGTGCTTTAATTTATTTATTAAGTCATTCAGATTTTTTTTAAATAAAAAATCCTTTATTTTTAAAATGTACTGCTCATGTGGCAAGTATAATATAAGTATTTCCTCGGGTTTTTTTTTAATTAAACTCTTTTCTCTAATTGAACTCATTTTATTTCTGATTTTATTTGAGTTGATTATAGTAAATGCGCATTATGATTTCTACAATTTAATAAATTTCGTTTGTATTTTTGTTGACTATACGCATTGGCCAACTGAGTTTGAATTAAGATCGGTGAATACTTTTCATGGACTGTTTTTGGTTTGGTACTTTGGTTCTCTTTTGTAGTTCTGTTTGCTTTGAGTTGGTTCGTTGGAGTTATTAATTCTATTGAAGTATTTTTGAAGGGAAGGAGATCGGTTTGGCTCAAGTTGACACATCACTACTTAGGCAAGTTTAACACAAATTTTAATTTACAAGCAAGTGCTCATATTTGAGTAAAGGTTTTATTTTGACAAATTGTTTTTTTTTTATGACATGCCTTGAAATTGATCTTAAAAGTTTCTGACACGTACTTTAACATATACTTTAATCTAACGATAATCTAGTCGATAATGGATCCAATATATATATGTCATACGGACAACATGCAGTTATTTTAAATTATATGCTGATTTTGGCATTCGGGGAATGGGGTTTTGGTAAGAGTGATCCTGATCTTCTGGAGATTTTTTAGATTTTAGATTTAGATTTAGAAGATAGAAACACAACAAAAAAAAAACAGTTCTTAAACATTCTTTAAAACAAACAATTCAAAAACTTTAGTAGGAAAACATTTTTGGTCGTTTGTTTTTGGTGACTTTGCGTTTGGAAAGATCTATTGGATCAAAATGGAAAAACTTAAATAACAAATATCATTTTCTTCCATTGAATCTGAAGGCTAATGCTTTTTAACGATGTATAAGTGAACCCTATTATTTGACTGCGTGACTCGAAAAATTTGCTTATCAAGAAAAAACTAGTAAAGCGGGTACATAATAGATCACACGACTGGATCGCACGTACTTCGTCGGATTACATCCTCGAATAAAATTTAAAAAATATTAAGAGTATTTATTTGATTTTTGTGACTTTTGATTCTTCGAAAAAATAACGTAAGATTGTGTAGGCGAAATAGTTTTTCAAAATATTGAATTTTCAAAAAAAAAAAAAAAAAAAAAATTGAAAAAAAAACTATTACAAATACAAAAAAAAAATTCGAAAATATTTTAAAGTGAAATTACTAAGACTACCTACATCTTCTAAATATCAATTTTGATTGTAATCGGATAACCCGTTTTCGAGAAAGTTGAAAAAAACCGGTCCTATGGGAGCTACCGTTTTTAGCCCAGTTTTAATTATTTTTTTTTTCCACCAAAATATGACTCACACCTACAATAGTTCATTTTATTTGTTTTCATAAAAATTCTTGAATCCGTTTCCGAGAAAAAACAAGCTTTTATTTAACGGTTATATGGCAGGTACCTACCGTTAATATTTGAGCTAAGAAATAAATCCAAAAAATTCCTCTATGGAACATTATCAAAATAAATGGTATAACCGTTTAGGCTACAGTCCAAAATACAGCAGACAGACAGACAGAATTTTGCCAGTAACTCAAATATGTTTCTCTATCAATCGTTATGTCATGTTTGATTATTATCTCAATTTTTGTTCTGCACGAATGCATAACTCTCATTATAATACCTACCTGCAAGTAAAGAAGGAAAACTCAAAGGGAATTTTCAAAAATATCACTAAAGAAACAAGTGACAGAAAGTAATCCTGAGGCACACCAATATTAGCTTTGTAATAAACTGACTATTGATATAGGGACACTCAATTGAGAACAAAATTTAAGGTTTTTGGTAAAACGTTCCCATTTTTTGTAAGGCAATTTCAAGTTAACAAAATGTTTGACTTCCAAATCTCAGTCTACAGTTTGTTTCTTAATCTTTTTATTTTAAATATCTATATAGATATTCCCAGTGTACGAGTTTTAATGCACTAGACTTCTTTTTGCTACCTCTTTCTAGGCCGAATCCTTATAATATTGAAAAAAAGAGGGCCATTTATTTTAAAACGTTCTTTTAAAGAACAGCTCCCTCACTCTATAAACAGCATCGGAATATTTTAAACTTAGTTTTTTTTTTTTACAAAATATGGAAATATTTGTGTAGATTTATAACTTTTTAGAACATTATACGTACAAAAAATGATTTATACATAAAAACTTTATTTTCCTTTCCTGCAGAAGGTTGCATTCCATCAATTATATCGTCCTACTAGCCACTACCTACACACCTACACTCACACACCTTCTTCTTCAGCTTTTTTTAAGGGAATTCCTTGCAATTCGAAAAGGGCTTCCATCTTTATTCAACTGCAGAGTTCGGCTCTTGCATTTGTTGGATTACAACATCTATCTTCAGAACTCGGATAGAGAAGAAAATTGCTTATTTTTTACAACCGAGTTACCTGGCTTTCCTGGACGAATGGCTGGTCAACAAAATGAAAGTGCTACGTGGATATGTATAGATATATACATAGGTACCTACCACACAATAGTGAGATATGATCAAATAACCCTATTTTCCTCTGATCCTGAAACGAAGGAGTACTATCAAGTGTGCTTTAAAATACATCTTTATCCCAACGCTCCTAGAAAATTCATTCAGCTATTGAATTTTCTTTTATGATCAATAATTCATTTTTAACTTGAACTAACTTCCTCCTTCCTGAACCCAAAATAAAAACACGTACCCCTTGAAATATTAAACTCCAAAGATTTTCTTAAAAAAACGAACTCCCGTATCAAAAAACCTCTTCCGCGGCATCCTCAGTGATGTGTGAATCCAAAAAAAAACTACCCCACTAAATGGTAATGCTAATCTACTGGAACAAAATCTGCTACATTTCCTTAATAGTAAGGCTTTTTCCCCCCGGCATCATCCAGAACATCTTTTTTGTATCCATTCGGAAGGGCTTCATAGAAAAATTTATACGGCAGGCAGGAGAACCTAGAGCAGCACACCAAAACTAGAGAGGATTCACGCCGTGATTATTCACAGAAGAACAGATAGCATATTGTGGAAGCAAACGAAAGTTAGCATGAAAAGTATCTTTTGGATAAATTATTATATCGATTCGAAAGTACTCCGTTGGGAGCCATTATATTGCGCTTCAATATACTGGAGTGAAGGTGGTGTGCGGAGTGGCGTTGGCGGCGGCAAGGGCTTTTCTTCGCTTGCCAAGTCATAACGTCGTCGTCGGCCGGTAACGTTACAGACGTGGTGGTGTATTAGCATGGGTAAAAGGAACTTTGGGTGAAGTGAATCCTTTAGCATGTCCTAACTATTTAAATAGCAAATTGACTACAAATGTTCAAGGATAAGGTAGAGAGATATGTTTGGATATGGTTATGGTTTGGCATTTTTTGTATGCTCATTCGCTTCCCTATTTAAGGACTTCTTGCTGCCAAGCTCTATAATATGCATATGAATAAAATTCACATTCATAAGGATATGCGCCTGTTTGCCACGTTTGGCGACGACAACACGTACCACTGATAGGGAATTGTTTTTTTTTCAATTTTTGTGTGAGTTAAGGTAACTTATTGTTTTTAATGAAATTGAATTGAAAAACAGGTACGTACAGTTTATGTAATAAAAAAGACATTTTTTAATTTACCCTGAAATACAAAGTCCGTCTTAACGAAGCCCCACGCGATTTAACAGCCTTTTTCTCTCTTTGCGGCTTCAATAGAAAAATCACGAAATTCCTCTACATGAGACATCAGTTTTTACTATTATTTGGAGGGAATTGCAGTACTTCCAAGTGTACTTTTCTGCTATATTTTCCATTACCAAACACTAGGTACTACAACTCATTTTAGAGGCGGCTTCTTAATATTGAAAAAGTAGAACAAATTTGCTCTTGTTGATTCTCATCAGTTAGTGTAGTCAAATTCATATAAATAGAAAATTATGCAGCGCTGTCGCATTTTATAAAAATGAAAGAAATAAGCGATTAATGGGGATTTTATGAAACGGGATTTGTTACGTGGGTTATTGATAAACAAGATTTCGTGAAATAGAGAAACATTGCTAATTCCCTTGCCCATCGAAACCAGACGTACTAATTAATACTCCTAAGTCACGAGGCACTGCAAGCAAGGACAGTAAATCACTATTACTTACACTTTTCCATAGTGGTTTTAGCTAAGGATAACAATTAAGTGGCTAAACTGGTTTTACATTTTTTTAAAGTCGAACCTAAAAGGATCCTAATACGATTTTTTTCTTATACATATTAACATTATTAGCATTTAAATTATTTAATTTTTTTTCTTTTGATCTTCTTATGATCATTTTAAAAGTGCAGAATTGCAGCACCTATCGCTTTGCCTGTTTCCCGGAATTGTTGTTTTAGTAGGATAGTGGGTTTGGACTGTATGGATCATCCACTAATTCGATACTACAGCAAGGAGTCAAAATACTACTACGTAAATAGCATTGGGCACCCCAGTTAATTAATCGACTTATTTCGGTCCTGCTATAAATTGCAGTGGCCCTCTTGTAGTAGCCTCGCGGTGTCTAGAGGTGCTACTGATTAGATAATTCTTAGATATGGGATAAACCTGGCGTCACTGTTATTTTTAGCTAGTGGATCTATTAAAAATGATTGAAGGATCAGCCGAGATAAATTATTCATTCATTCATAACATTAATATGAATAAAGTCATGTGCCATTAAGACATACAAGATCAATGTTCCTGATCATTCTAGGGGCCAGATGCGAATAGGCATTTACAAGATTTAGACCATACCAGTTTGATTCTGATAGCCAGAAGTAAGGGGAGCAAGGAAAATATATCCGATTATTTTTGGTAAGCAACAATGTAAAGTCCAAAATAACTCTAAAAAAAAAAAAATTTTTATAAGACTTCGATGAAAAATTTAAATCACACAGAATCTTTTTGCACAAAACGAAATGGACCAGAAGTGGAATCAAAAGCTTAAAAAACGAATATATATGAATGTGCTGCCCATAGTTTAACAACTAAAATTTGTTTTACTGGGTGACGTTTCCATAATTTAAGTAGAGTAAAGATTTCTGGTTTTTAAAGGAACATGAACCTCAAATAAAAAAATATTATATTCCTATTTGTTCAATAGAAGATTGGATAAAGTGCACTACTTCCCAGTTCTCCAGCCTAGTTTGTTCTTCTAACGCACTAACATCAGTACCCAACTAACATTTTAACTGATATAAGGTCTTATTTTTCGAATTTGTTAAGTAATAGTTTGAATAGAGCTTAAGGCAAACTTTCGCAAGACACACATTTTAAACTTTGACAATTAAAAAAATGGCCACGACTGGGTCGCACGTACATGCTCTTATGTACCTAATTAAATTCGAAAGCATGATCTTTGATAGAAACAAGTAAACGTTGAAAGTAACACAGTTTGAACTTATAAATTCTATCAAAATCACAATACTTAACGGTTTTTAGTAAATATGAAGTACGCCATCACACGTCTTAAATAACAAAGAATTTTAGAAAAATAACCTTTTCCCAAACGGTCATCTGCCATATGACCGCTAATTTTAGACTTAAAAATAAATTTTCAATTTCCCCTCTGGGGAATGCCAAAAGAATTACACAAACCAAATTTGAAGATAACCGCTTAAGCCGTTTATGTTGCAGCTCGTTATACCTACTTACAGACAGACAGACAGACATTTTTTGTCGATCGATTTGTCCCTATCATCGCAAGTAAAAACAGAGTTTGGTAAGTTCTATGCCAGGATTGTAGATGAAGGTTTAACATGGCTCGTATAAGGACTTCCCAAGAAAATAGTTTGTTTAGAAAATTATAAAGGTTAATTTGTTTAAAGACCAATCAACATCTTTAACGATTTTCGACAAGGGGGTCTGGCTTGCATCCTCTTCAACCTGGCGTTGGAGAAAGCAATTCGTGAATCTGGCACATCAACAAGAAGGACTACCGTCACCAGGTCCAGCCAGATACTGGCTTACGCAAACGAAATTGACATCATCTAAAGAAGCCAACAAGCTGTACCAGAACGAGCAGGCGGCACAAAACATGGGGCTGTATATTAATGAAGAGAAGACTAAGTACGTCTGCGAGAAAAGTTGGTCCAACTATCAGGGAAGCGGAGCATGAATGTGAAGTAGTGCAGTCCTGTATTACCTTGGATCAAAAGTAGTAGCCGATAATTATATGGAGGAAGAAATTCGCGGGCGGCTGCTAAAATCCAACAGAACCTACTATAATCTTTCAAGGCTCTTTAAATCCAGAAACCTTACCATAAAAACCAAACCAAACCACATATAGATCCGAGACTTTCTATATGTGCTTTCGAAATGAAAGATATTCGGAGAATGTTTGGCCCTGTGTGCGATTCCGCCGGAGAAGAAACAATCATGAATTGTATGAAATCTATCTCGAAGCAGATGTTGTGGAAAAATAAACCTCGGTAGACTCTGGTGACATGGGCGCCTAGCTCGCATGAGCGAACCACCTCGTTAAGTCTTTTGCTATTCTTTTAATGGTAGAAGAGAATGTGGCAGACTTTGCTTACGTTGAAAGTATGGCATCTTCGGGATGTAATGAGAACTTGTTAAAGGAGGCCCGAGCCGGATCCCGGTTGTTGCGTCGATGATGAGAAAATACATTCAGAGCAAGAGAGTTAAATCTTTTCTAGTAGATTAAAATATGGTAAAAAGCTAAGCCTACCCGTTCTGCAAACACCATACTCTAGTTCATTGTCAGATTTTGAAACACATTGCAGCTTACATTTAATTGTTTTTTCGCAACAACCCATTTTTCATTCTTCAAAAATATAATTTCATTCATATGAGCAAGAACATAAGACCCCATCTTACGTGTACATAAATAATTTTCTTCGTTTATTCATGGTTCGACATCACCTCTTCAACCTGCACCTTTTCTAAGCAGATATTACTTTCTTCTATCCCCTCCGTTTAGTATTAGATTTCCTTGCCACGTTCCTCAAGTGGATATGTTTTCCAGAAATGTATCTTCCTAATCCTCACACTCTCACTAAATACCATTATCAATGAAAATCATATGCGAAAATTGTTTTCCTTTTTATTTTTGAAGGAGGCGGTGAAAGTGGATGAACTTTTTCCAAAGATCAAGGAAGGAGAGAAGGATTTTTTCTATCGTCCTTAAATGTGTCGACTTGCCGTCTTTTGCTGGTCACCCACCTCCTTCGGTCGTAAGGATAAACTTTTTCCAATGATCACGAAAAAAGGATAGATTTTTCTTTGGGTCTACCTTCGTCCTTAAATGTGTCGACTTTTGTTTGCAAATTCACGCAGAAAAAAAATGTAGATGTTATGAATTGTATGTGCGTTTAAGATCTCAAAAAAAAAAAAAAAAAAAAAAAAAGTAACAC
Source organism: Platycheirus rosarum (assembly GCA_963971375.1). Lineage (NCBI taxonomy): Eukaryota > Metazoa > Arthropoda > Insecta > Diptera > Syrphidae > Platycheirus > Platycheirus rosarum. The sequence continues at coordinate 120,469,556 of OZ020509.1, read as the reverse complement.
GACACGTCGTCGAGTCGTCGTCCTCCTTCTTTACCTTGACTCCTGCTGCGGAAAGAAAATTGAAAACACTTTCGTTGTTCATGGAATGCTTGTATGGTATAGTTGTTGTGCATGTGCGTGTATCGTCATTTTATATTTCTTGTCGTTAACGATTTTCCAAACTAATAAATATTTATGAATCCGAAGCTGGCGGGCGGTTGAGAAGGACGAAAAAGACGAATAAGGACGAATAATTTAATATTTTCAATAGGCTTTGACGATTTTTTACAAAATTGAATGTTTTGCCTGCCAGGAGAAAGAGTAAATGAGGTATGGTTTTGGTCCTTAAAAAAAAACACACAAGCACGCCAGCCGAGACGACACACTATGCCTGATGTGTGATAGAAAATTTAAGTACTATTATTATAATAAAAATAATGAAAGCGCGCCTTAGAGATATTATCCTGTAGAATCTTTGTCGTTTTCCTTTTTAAGGATAATAACTAAAACGATGGCACATCACCTTGGTTTTAATATCTGGGAAAACCTATACAGGTACAAGATGATTTGATTCTTGTTATTGTATTTGATATATCACGTTTCTGTCGTTTATATACTTATGTATCTAGACTTATACATTATTTAGATATCCTTGTCAGAAGTTACTCTGCATACAGGAATTTTATACACATGAGGATTTTTTTTGTTTTGTTAAGGACTCAGCTAGATTTTCCCGTGAGGGTTGAAGTTGTTTGTTTTTTTCTTTTTTTTTTGTTCAAAATTTTCATTGATTTAGATATGAAATAGAAGTATGGGATGGAGGGGGGGGGGAGGATTGTTATTTTATGAAATCGCAAGTTAATTTGATTTGATGATAAAGGTGAATTTTATACGACGATTTTGCTATTTAAAAGCAATCTAATATTTTATAGCCTAAACAGTAAAGGTTTTATGAAAATTTCTATTTTGGATGAAAGTTAAATGTTTGTTTGCATATGAATTGAGCATTTTGCAGATGCTGTAAGCTTGGATTTGATTGAAATAACGTTGACTGTGTTATTAATATGGTACTTTTAAGTTAAGTTTGAATGATTAATATGAAAAGGGGACGTTTGGAAGGTTTTATAAGTTTTCAATTCATAAATGAGCCATTTCGTTAAAGAATATGAATATAATTTCACAGGAATTAAAGAACATTGCTAAAAGTCTGTCGATACACAAAATTTTAATCCAAAAACAAAGCTTGATTACTCAAAAATAAACAGAGTTGTTAATTTTTTTGCACCATATCTCAGTGTCGATATAAAATAAAGCTCGTCGAAGGCGGACGTGTGAACTTCGCACAAAAACAAAATATTAAAAAAAAAAAAAAAAAAAAAGAGATGATGTGTCGGTTAGAGTGATCGTAAGGTTCGAAGAATTTTTTTATCGAATTCTTTACGAGGGAATACCATAAAATATTCAGCCTTTGTCGATTTTAAGTTAGCCAAAATTATTTAAGCTCAATTGGATAATCATAAATGATGCCGACACTCGCTCAAAGATTGAGAAATCTATGTTTTTTCCCCGTTTAGCGAAGAAAATTTGCTCTACATAATCTAATCCAGAGATTTGCATAAAGTGGTTTTTGAAGCATTGGGATACAATTTTCGGCACTCACTAACTACTTGAAGAACATATTTTTGATCCTCATCTTTTGTTAAGAGGTCATTAAAGTCAGATATTAATTTTACTCCTCGTTCTGCCATGCCATTGATAACTTTTAGTGATTGAAATTTCCTTAAACGTTCCTAGAAATGCGAGTTTTTGGCCAAATATTTGGAGGTTCTCTCAACGTTAATTTTTAAGAGGGTAAAAAAGTTCATTGTCAATTTTTTTTAATCCAGCAGTGACTAATTGATTAAGTTGATGTTTCTGAAGCTTTGGATTTAGACTTCTATTGTTTTCTGCCTCGCAGCTTTTCAAAAGAATATTGGTCATTTCTGATTTTTCCCCGTCAGATTAAGTTGGTTCAAAGAACACTACACTTACCAACTCTGAACTCCAATACCATAAATGGTTTAAGAATTTCGCAACAGCTATCTCAGAGATATCCTTGTCTATCTTTTGGTACTCAATGCAATTGCGCAAAAGATCAAGATCTTCTTTAGGAGCCTTTGGGGCATTAAACCAATCGTTGCAGTAAATACTGACAATGAAAACGCAGACGTCACGCGGTGGATTGCGTTCCTCATTGCTTATTCTAAACTTGCTTCGAAACTGAAATATTTTTAAACTGGCCATCCACCCAGCTCTAGATCCAACCATGTTACCATCCAGCACTCCAAGAAACACTAGAACCAACTGAAGGAATTCTTTGTAATCATCTCTAGCCTGACATTCAGTGAGCTTTGTCTTCAATTTACCTGTAATCTTGGTAATAACATCAGAGGTTAGGTATTTCTGGACATTTTATATCGATGATACCTGATTTGTATGTTTTATGGTCTATTTTTGACCATTTGTTTTAAAATCTTTGAAAAATATCTTTTGAGGTCCAGTGAATGACTCCAACTCAAAGTCAATACCTTATACCTCTAAACTTCAAGAATGTGGTGACGGCAGGCCAGGTAAAGTAACTCCTTATCCATTTTTTTTAATCCATTCAAAAACAGTTTCTATTATTTGCTCTTCGTCATCTTCACTGGGATAATCATCACCGTCTTCCTACATTTCGTTCGCGACATTTACTGATTGTTCTTAATACGCTCGAGGACAGGAGATATTTAAACTTTTAAACGGTGATATGAATTCTCCTTATTTGCTTTCCTTAATAAAAATAAATGTGCCATTCCATCCAAGTCTAAATAATACAATTTTGCGAACACATGAATCTACTTTAAACTACTTAAATAATGAACCGTTCAATCTCTCTTAAGTAAACAGTTCAATAATTATAATTCCTTCGTAGATTTTAATCTTACTTCATTGAAATTTAAACAAATTATACTTATATTCAATTTAAATCGTCACTAATTATGTAAATGTAATATTATTTGCATAATCCAAATAACTGTGATCAATTATGTATCTGTAGTTATAGTCAAATAAATAAATAAACATAAATAAATAAACGTTTGCTGCAAAATTTTGCAAGCTACTTTCAGCCTTCCAGTGTTCGAAGCAGTGGTGTCAACTCAAAACACACTGCTTTTACAGCGTGTGAAACTCCCGATTGTACCAAAATTTCGGCTGCGGCCGGATCTATTGTCTATAACTGGCACTATAGATATAGCAATTCGTTCATTCTGCTCTCTCTTTAGAACACCTGGCAATAGTTTTCCATCCCAATGAACAACCACTACTTCATTTTCCGATATTGTAGCGGCATATTTTTCCCTAAAGTTTCTTCTTCTTGAATGTAAGGCTGATTTTAAAATTACAAAGTCATTTGGATTCTGCCCTATTACTTCTATTGTAGCTATAATTAGGCGAGAAGCATATCTGTCAGACACCTTACATCGATCTAATAGCATAGAAAGCTTCATTGTCAAAAGCTCTTTTACCCCACGGATATACTATATTCTTTTGGTATCCAACGGCCCAGAAACATCTGTCGTTTCCTAAGATGTATCCGAATTTTCCTCCTAATCTTCTTCCTGTGCTTCCTCATCATCTTCAGATCCGACCGATATCAAAACTAAAATCTTCAATTCTCGGTTTCATTTCCTCTGCGTCTTTCTTAGACATTTTTCTTCAACTGGAGTGTTTGAGAGCTATAGAGCAAGACAGGGAAGAAGCATAGATTTCTAAAATTTTGAGCAAGTTTCGGTACCATTGATCGTTATCCAATCGAGCTAGAATGTTGGCTATCTAAAAATCTGCAAAGGCTGATCATTGTATGCGTTTCCCCCGACCCATTTTCGAAAATCGATTTCTTCTGTCACTCTAGTATCGGCGCACTATCACCTGTGAAGTATATTTTCCACTCACAATGCATAGACCTCTTCCATACAATCATTTTGTGCTTAATGTCGCTTACTACACAAAGCAAGCAACGTATGATATATCGTAAGATGTTTGCAGTGGGAGCGGGTCAAAATGTTGGCTTCCAAATTCTGCTTTTAAAATGAAAATTCTGCTTTTTTTTCATTTTTTCTGCTTTTCAAAATTCTGTTTCACAAAAATTCTGCTTATTTTTTTTTTGAATTTTTAATTCACTTTTTTTGTATTACCAATAGCAACGGGAAACAAAAAATAAAACAATTGCCTTAAGAAGTTGATCGACTATATACATTTGTACATATATAGATAAGAAACAAAAAAAAAACTATTTTTTTTATTAAATTCTTAAGAAAGTAAGAGCATAGCTCTGCTTATCAAAACTATGCAAATAATAAAGAAAACAAAGTTTTGCGCGCGCTTTTTAAAATTTTCCAAAACCTTGGTTTCTTTATTATTTGCAGAGTTATTATAAGCAGAATTTTGGCGAGCAGAATTTTGAAAAACAGAATTTTGAGAGCAGAATTTTGTTAAAAGAATTTTGACCCCAACCCGTTTGCAGTGCATAGATGAATGACATCTGATTTTTGTCTTAATGTTTGAATTCATTTTTGTATGTCTTAAAGATATAGAAACTAGGAAAGAATTTAGGCCTACACTGTGTAATTCGACAAAGTCAGGGTTGTGTTTTGAGTGTTAATATTAAGTAAGTAATTTTCTCGTCGTCTATTCCAATGTTTGCGGTTAAAGCATGATTTTTTTTCAAACATATGTCAACACTGTGAAAAAAGGGCAGCAGTTTTGGCACTAAGTGAAACTCAGGTTGAAGTGAATACTAATTAATCAGAATTGTCTCGACATGTGGTTAGAAATCATGATTGTTTTATTTACGGGGCCCAAATCTAGACAGTCATTTGACTGTTAACGAGTTTAATGCGCTGTCTGTCTGATTGCATTTCAAAAGTTGTGTCTAATAGCTTTGGAAGAAAAAATCGCATTGGCAGGCAACCCGCATTCTTCTGAAGAGAAGTTCTTTCTCCTGCTAATCTATCTAAGAAGATGGAAAACAGCATTTGACTAGCCTGTCCCTAATACAAATTACCCATCTCGCCTCCACCTTAACAACCTAAATCATTTATCTCCATTTGTTTTAAGGTCATGGAAACGCTGATTTACAGTAAGCTTAAGAAAAATTTCGAAAACCGAAAGTTTCCTCATGACCGACAATCATTGTATTTACCATTGGTGATGTGACGGTCTACCTTACTGAACAGAGGGACAAATCTTTACATTGTTTTGGCGGAAGTAAATATATATTTTTAAGGACTTTGAAACATCAATCTCTTTATCGAAAATGTCTGCTATTGGGATAAACGAAATTGTCTGGACATTTTTAACAAGGGTCATGTGAGACTTATGGTAAACTATTTTCAATTCTTCACACCCAAAGCCTGCGGTCAAGATACTGACATGGCTCTCAGTTGATAATTGAAAAGAGAATTCGAATTTTTCGATCGCTTTGACACAATTTTAAAAGTAATCACACACACCAAATTTACTTTTATCAAAAATAATTTTAATTTTCCCAATTATAAGTTGTACATATTAGGTAACAGATAAAAAAATAAATTACCTTCAACTTCATTCATTTGTATATAAGTTATTTCAAAAATTAATTGCGTAATCAAAAACACATTAAATGAATTTCTCTTGCAATCGAAAAACTTTACAGAACTACTTCTTTCAACTTACATTATTTCCTCTTTGTGGAAATTAATGAACATAAGTGTATGAGTAATGAAATGTGTTTTGGTAACAAATCATATTTCAATTGGAACTACTATCATGCAAGCATAAAGACAGGACCGCTCGGCTCTCTAGTTGAACAATTCAAAGGGCGCCCCAGAAAATCGACAATTTAGTAAAAAAATCACAAAACCTTTCTTAGGGACAGGCTGAGTAAATGCATTTTTTTCATTTTCTAGGAAAGATTCCAGAAGTGGAGGAGCTTATACCTTAATGAATTATTGAACGGTCAGCTCACCATTTCTAGACGAAGAACTCATTCTGAAGCCTCCAAGCATTGAGAAGATACAAAAGGCAATTAATAGGCTTAGAAAAAACAAGGCCTCGTGAGCCGATGGCATAACGCAGAGCTGTTCAAACATTGAGGCGGAGGGCCAATACTATATCAAGCAATTCTACTTTACCCAGATCGAGCAGGGCACAAAACCTGCTGTATATTAATAAAGGGAAAACTAAGTACATAATGAGGTGACTACGTCTACGTCTGCGAGAAGTGTTGGTCCAACTTTCATAATAGCGGCATTTGAAGTAGCAGCCGATAATAATATATAGTAAGAAATACGCGGGCAGCTCCTGAAATCAAAAAGAACGTACTCTAGTCTATCGAGGCTTTTTAAAGCCAGAAACCTTACAATATAAACCATGCTGGCTGCTGTATAGGACTATGGTCTTACAAGTACTCACATACTTGGGTGCTTACAAAAAAGAAAGGCATTCTGATCTCTTATCCGCTTTCGAGAGGAAAGTCTTACGGAAAATGGTAGGCCCTGTGTGCGGGGAGGAAAATTCAGGAGAAGATAAAATTATGAATTGTATGAAATCTTCCTGGGCATCTACTTCGCATGAGCGGAGAGGAACCAGATCGGAAAGTTTTTTGCAGTTCTTGATGATGATAAATAAAACAATATTGAATCCAACTCGACGACTCAATTAAATAATTACTGCACCTTTTAATTTGAGCGCCGTATTTTTGTCAACATAAATGATCCAACCCTGTCAGAAGAACAAATCAATATCAAATGAATGAACGTATTTGTTTATACAAACATATACGCATATCCTTTTCATAATTACCCGACTACCTAGAATTACTTCATATTTCATTTTGATTGTATATTTATTTGTGCTCGAGTATTCAATTAATTACGAATAAAATACGTATTAGATAAAAGTCAAAAACTTTCTATATACGAACTTGAAAATGCCATCCTTTCATTAAAAACAAAAAATTGCAATGACCGCCCTCAAAAAAGGAAGCATTTCCTACTTATTCATGGTGTAGGTAGTTCTTTTCTATTCAATAGGTTTATTTTTTTGCTTCTAACTCAATGCAATACCGGAAGTTGAATATGAATAAAAATACTGCCAACATAAATACTGGCAGGAAGTTTTCGCAGTAAATTCATTCGTTCTGCTAGATAAACTGCTGCATTCAACTTGAGTTTAAATTGTTTTAGAGAAGGATTTTTTATTAACAATATTCGCTTTGGTGTTGTTCTACAGTTAAATTGTTGTCCTTTTGTCCTTGGTGATGGTAAATTTAGAATTTTGCTGTTTCCTTTTTTTTAACACTAAAAGTTTGTTTTTGTTTTAATTTCAGGACTTTTAGAGTGTTTAAGTGTTTCGCACATTTTTCTAAATTTTCAACAACAATTGAGAAAGTTTTGCTTGAAGGATATTTTAAAAAATCCCAACCGGCGAACTTATTTTTTAAATTGTAATAAATTTCATGTTGGATGCACATCAAGTTTAAAACGTGCTAAACATTATATATCTTTATGAAAATATACATATATATTTAATAAAAAAAATATAGTTAAGAAAACATTTATATTGGAAAAAAACAATAATTATGGAATAATAAGTAAAAAATAAAATAAATATTAATTTTTAAAATACATATAAATATAGATGTTTATATAAAAATAAAAAATAAAATTTAGTAAAAACATTTTTTTAATACTAACATAAAATAAGAAAAAACAGAACAAAAAAAACAAAAAGATTTTTAAAAATGTGCAGACGTACCAAAGAGGGTAAAGAGAGCATCAGGCGTGACCATCTACAGAAAAAAAGAGAAAATAGAGATTCAAGTTAGCAAGAGTATTGTTTTGACGGATGGATGAGATTTAGTTAAAAACAACAAAAGGATTGTCGCGTAAGAATAAAACCAACAAACAAAAAAATATTTATATAAGGATTTGTTTTAAATTGAAGTTGTTTTTAATTTGATTGAAATAAAACTGAAAAACGAAATTTTAAACTAAAAATTGAATTTTGGCAGAAACTGTTTAACTTTTGCTAAACAAACCAAAATGTATGAAATAAAATAATTTTATTTAACAATTTTATATTTAAGTTTCAAGGAATTTGTTTTTTTTTATTATGTATTTCATTCCAGTTTTATTAATATTCTATTCGTTGTTTTATTTGGAAATAAAATTTAAGCGCCTTTTTACAATTTTTAAGGTTTTTTTTGCATACTTCTAGAAGCTAAATAGTTTAGTTACGAAATTCGTGCATAAAATATTTTTAGGTAAAACATCTGAATATCATTTGATTTGATTTGAAAAGTAATCTAAGAACGTAATCAAAGAAACAGTCAATTTAATATGTTAAACTGAAGGCCAATAACGTAGGTTCGATTAGGTTCGAAGGAATATAAATTGAGGGACAAGTTGCCAAGAACTATATTAATGGAGCTTTCATGAATTGGTTTCAATACACAAACTGGTTTCCCAGTGACAATAATTGAGCCTAAATTCATGTCCTGGTGAGGAATTAATAGCTTCACAAAAAACAGCAATACTGAAGTCTTTCTTAAGTAGTGTGGAATGAGGTTTACAACTGTGAATATAAAATTAAAATTTCCTGCGGAAATTACAATTTTTGTTTAAAAACAAGCTGAATGTATTTTAAACATTTTAAATTTTATTTGAAAATCTAAAAAATCTTAACCTGTTTTTTTTATTTTTAAATATTATTTTTTTTAATAGAAGACGTCAACACAAATCGAATAAATAAAACAAAGATGAAATGGGAAATATTAAATAGGAAAACATATACATACATATGTATATAGGAAAACATTCGAAGGAGCGGTAAAATGATCACGGAAATAGTTTGGAAATAACACAAAACAATAAAAACAAAACAAATTAAAAATTGAAAAAAATAACTTATTAATAATTAAAACTCATAAACATTAAACAGATTAAAAATAAAAAAAGAACAACCAATCATGTATTGTATTTAGCATTTCTGTTAAAAAAAAGTAACGAAACAGATTTTGTTTAATATTCATTGTGGCCTTTTGAAAAATCTCAGTTGAAAATACATACAAATAAATCTCAATTTACCTCTTCATTCAAATTTGAGACCAGCAAAACATTTGAAAAACCTCTGAGTGCTGGTGTGGCAGTTGTAAGAGCACCACTGTTCGCCAAGGCAAACGCCCCCAAGCTTGGAATGCCGCTGCTATAGCCACCAGTTAATTGTGTGCCAATGCCTAAAAATGGTGGTAGCACCCCAGGAGCACCTAATCCATTCACTAAAAAAAAAACAAAATCAAAACATTAAAAAGGCATTCAAAATAAAATCAATTAAAAAGATTTAATTTTAATATAAAAGTAAAAAATAATTAAAAAAATAAAAATTAAAATAAAAAATTAAAGAAATCATAAGTTACCTAATTTATCACCTGTTAGTGCGGGCCGTTGTCTAGCCGCAATTAGAAGCAGATCATTGGCGTTAACCAGTCCTCCAGCTTGGGGTATTAAATCGGCACCTGGTTCGCCTGGTGGCAATGATGGATTTGTAAAGTCCCTTGATTTGTCATTATTGTATTTGACATTTAGAGCTGTCAGTTTGCTATTGTCAATGCGTAGGGTGCAGCATCCGTTGTAGATGTTCTGGCCGTCGAGAATGTTTTTAGCATGCTGGGCTGACTGGGCATCTGGATACTGAATGAGAGCCTGAAAATGCGAATGGTAAGGTTTAAAAATATTCAAAATTAATTAAAATAAATAAAAATTAATAAAATAAAATAAAAAAGAAATTTGAAAATTTTAAGATAAAATAAACAAAATAAAAAATAAAATTACACAAATTAAAAAAAACTGATTAATATATATTTAACATATATTCACAAATTATACAAAACTGATTAAATTACTAAATTAAATTAAAAATCAATCAAATTAAATTGAATGAAATATACAATATTTTGTAAAACATGAAATTTAATTTTATAAAATTAAACTAATTGAATAAACAATAAAAAAATTGAAAAAATCAAAATAAGTAGTATAGCATAAAACAATAGAAAATAAAATAAAATTAATTCAATAACATTAAACTAAATTTTATGAAAAATAAAATAAAATAAAAAAATAAATTAAACAAAATTAAGTATTATAAAAAAAATAAAACCGAATAAAATAAAATTAAATTAAACATCGCAACGGAATTGTCTGCGATACAAACAAACATTTTTTTCGGTTATACCTCCGAAATATATTCAATGTGGGCTTAAAAGGCAAATTTTAAAAAGAATTGTTTTCCAAATAAATTGTATTTCTTAAAAATCGGAGAAAATCTGTTCCGATAGGTTACCATGATAACGCTAAATAAAATAAAATAAAATGACATGAAATAAAAATAAAATTATATAAAATTAAAAACAAAATTGAATAAAATAAATAAAAATAAAAAAAATAAAATGATATGGAATGTAATAAAATAACATTAAATTAAATTATATAAAAAAAATAAAAAAAAATTCATAAAAAAATATATTAAAATTAAATTAAAAAATATAAAACAAATTAAAACTTAAATTAAAAAAAATATGAACTAAGAAAATAATAATAACAAAACATACCTGGAATGAATTATTTTTAGTGAATGTCACAATTTTCAGAACTTTCCCAAAACGCTGGAATATCTGATGCAATATATCCAAAGATACCGGATACAACAACGACTCAACAATCACCCTGAGCACAGTATTCGGGCCACCCTGTGCCAATGAGTTGGTATTGTTCAACATGACCGCCTGTGAGCCTTCGGTGGCACCGCACACTGGCAACGGCGATCCAGATCCTGGTGATTGTATTTTAATATAGTCTGTGCCAATGGGAACCAAAGCGGTTGACTGGAAATAGAAAAGAACAAAAAAAAATTAAATCAACTCAAAGCCAAGGAAAAGATTTAAAGAATTTTATTTTTGCGAATATCGACCGAAGAAATAAGTGGAATTCATAGTTGAAATCTAATCGACCAGTTTATGGGTCTAGGTTCAATTAAAATTCGACGAACAAAAAAAAACAAGGAATGCTGACAGCCTATAGAGCAGTTCGTGATGTTATTTGGTTCACTGGTCATGGCCAGTTATTGGTTAATTTTCCTTTCGAGTGCTAAACCGTTATTTTGTTTCGATCCATAACAATTTAAAATTTGCTGCCGTGCTGTGCTTCGCCCCCCACCCTGAATCCTAGGTAGTCCAATACATTTTTATTAGTCGCATGGTGTTTTCCTGCGTCCTGCGTCACTCGTCCTTGGGGAATAGTATTTACGATATTCCATAAAATGTGAATTAGGCATGAATGAAACAACATGGGTTAGCTATACGGACGACTGCGACGGATCTGGGAACATTTAAAGCGGAAATCAGTTGTAGGGCAGTTATTGGTTTAGGCTGGTTCTGGGGTCTGTTTTTGATTTGTGTGATCCAAAAAAAAAGCCTCCAACTGTGTGGACTGACCACGCCATAGTCACGGAATCACTTTCTTCGACAGTCTCTGCTCCTGACGTGGCTTAAATTTCTATTTTCGCTCTAGCTCGGCGGGTTGAATGTTTTATTAAGTGCTTTTCCGCTCAAAATATGAAATAGATTTTCCCAAGCAGGCATGGGGATGACGGAAGAAGGGAGGAAAAACAAATATAAAATGCGTGCTCGAAAAACGGTGCGTGGATAGAAAAAAAATGATTTGTGGTCAAACGTTTATAATAGATTTCATAATATAAAGCTTGTTAAGTAAAGTGATGGTGAGGGGCAACACAATTTAAGGATTCTATTTCCTACGTTATTGATAGATAATAGTTAACAATATAATAGGCGTATTGGATGGCAGGGGGTGATTTGATGGTTTTATTATTGGTATAGTTGTGGTTACTTGCGAAATGTGTACATTAAACGAAAACGTATTTTTGTGGTCAATATTGGATCATTGGAGGTGCCTTTGTTGTATCATGTTTTGAATGAAACTCCTTTAGAAAATTGAATACTTTTGTGGTTGAATATTCAAACAAGCATAATTGAAGGGAAATAAAGTTTAACTTGTAGCTGCAAAGCTTTAGAGTTTATGACGTGTGAAATGAGGTGCAAAATTCGATAAAAATCTATACATAAAATACAATTTAAGTGTCTGATTTTATATATATACATTATGTAAATACATATATCAATATAACATATATTTACAAGATGAATATGAAAGTATATACAGTACTTATAACAAAAACACATTTTTTTTTAAATTTTAGTCTGACTGTTTATCTGTCTGTCTGCCTTTATATCTGTTTGTTTCGGCGAAGTTATAAAAAACTATTCACTAGGTGGCGTTAGTGTTTGTTTTCTAAATTCTTTATATGTGGACTGGTTTTGACGGGACTTTCACAGGCAGGTTATTTATTCTGTAAGGAGTAAGTAAGTTTTTTTTTAATTTCCCCTTGGTGGAGCTGGAGTCGTTTTTTGGTGAAAATTCTTATTTATGCCCCGATTTTGACGGGACTTTCAAGGCTGCTGATAGCTGATGTTGTAAGGAGTAACTAAAGCTATATAATAACCCCTTGGTGCCACTGGGGTCATTTCACAAGCAGGCACCTAGTTTTATTAAGAAATAACTGACGCTATTTTTACTATGGCTAATGTTGCAAGAAGTAACTTAGGTTACTTTTATAACTAGGAGGCCACGCTGGGGTGGTTTTTTTTCGAAAATGTATGGTATACCCGAGCACCGTCGGATGGGTAAGCTAGTTAAGAAATAATTATGAGCAAATATAAATAAATAATAAATAAATATTAAGCAAATTCACATTCACACTTTAAAAATAAATACGAGATTAAAAAATAATTCAAACATGTATCCCATTATTCTAATAATTCAAAGAAGACAATCAAAAATCACCCAATTAAATAATTGTATAAGGCAAGAGTACCACAAGTGTCTCGGTAAAGGCCAGTTAGGTTACAAAGAGAACTAATAGTATGCGACTGATTTCATGACTATTTATTACTATTTTTAAGATCCAACAGAAATCTAGAAACTTATCTGCTTTTGTAGAAGACTATAGCCTTACCGGTATTCACATACGGATTCCAGATTTACATAGGTGTTTACTAAAAAAAACACTCGGATCTCTTAAGCGCGTTCGAGAAAAAAGTTTATAGATAATTGATAGCCCCGTGTGCGAGAGAGGAAGCTTCCGAAGAAGATACAATCATTAATTATTAGAAAGATCGAAAGACATTAATGGGCTGGGTTTTGTTGGACCTAGCTCGTATGAGTGAAGAGAAAAGTCTTCTGTAATTTTAATAGCAAAAGCTTTGGCATTTTAAGAGTATCTAAGCCCCTTGAGTGCAAATTAATTTAAAAAAAATAAATACATGTATACATGTGGGATGAGGCCGATACTGCAACTTAACCTGCAGACAGAAGTCATGGCGAACGAACGAAATAGCAATGACCGCGACACATAAAGACGTACGTGAACCTGACTAAACAAATGAACGATACAACCAGATAAACAAAAAAATGATCTGAATACATACACACACACGAACAAATAAAACCAGAAAAAACGAATAAACAGTGTCGAGCCTAAAGGTGTGTCCACACCAAAGAAACATTTGTTTAAAAAACATTTCAGAAATGCTTCCCATTTGTTTAAAAAACATTTCAGAAACATTTCAGAAATGTTTCTGAAATTACTGAAACTTTTTTTAAATTGTTTATTTGTTTTCCATTTTATGTATTGAGTTTTGTACTTCAAGATGGATTTTAAATATTTTGCACGACTGGATGGCACGTACTTGCTTGCTCATAACTGCGGTCACATTGTAGAATAAAATAAAATATAAGAAACTTAGAGCATTTATTCGATTTTTGTGACGTTAAATTTTATTGAGTGAAATAATTAAGTGAAATATATTAGGTAATCGAGTATTTTTTGTTGTATTTATTAGTTGTTTTTGCGTGTTTATGTTTTTATTATCTATTCTGTATGCTGTACGCTGTTATGATCATGAAATGCTTTTTAATAAATAAATAATAATAAAAATAACGAAGTTTCCTTTCAATAGACTAGTGGCTAGGGCTCAACCGAGCAATACCTATAAAACAAAATTTGGGGGAAAATATTTAATAAATTTTTTAAGAAATCAAAAAAATACAATTCATAACGTTTTTTGAAAAAAATGTTTTAAGCCATCTTATTTCTTTTGCTGTTTTCTATTTTATGAATTTTTCATTTCAAAATCGTTCGACCAGTTTTTTCAAAAAAATGTTTCTTTTTTGAAAAACTTTTCGAAAACATATTTTAAAATTTGTTTGAGTATGTCAATTTAAATAAATCTATAGTTTATACTAGGAGAAAAATAAAAAAAAAATCTATAGATTCGTTTTCAAAATATTCAAAAAACAAAATGAGTTAAAAAAAAATAAAAATAAAAAAAAATGTATTTGAAAATTTCATCAAAATCCGTCAATTATTTAACGAGAAAGTCTAATTTTAAAAAACCGGTCATATTGGAAGGTACCGTTATAAAACTTTTTCTGAAAAATCCATTAAAACTAAAAGATAGATTTTGCATAGAAAACACCATTCAGAAAGTTTTATAAAAATCGTGTGAGCCGTTTTTGAGAAAAATTAGTTTTTTATTAAAAGTTATATGGCAGGTACCGTTATTTTTGGAGCTAGAATGCCAATTCGAAAAACAGTCGGGAAGAGTACTCCAAAAATACTATATACCACGTTTGAATAAAATCGGCCTAAACGTTTAGGCTGTAGGAATCGATACGGACAGACAGACAGACGGAATTTCCGAACCCACTTTTTTTGACTTCTCTATCATCGTAATGTCATGTTTGATTGTTAGAATTATTTTTTACGAATGCATACTTTGCCTTATAGTCCATATAAATCGCAAGTAAAAAGGAGCAATCCTAGCGTCGCGTTTTGTCATCAAGCACAAAATACAAACAACCAAAAACAAAAAACCTGTTAACTACACAAAAATGCTTGACAAATAAAGAAAGATTTCCGTTTGAAAGGGGAAACAGAGACATTTATTAAACATTTCAGAAATGTTTCGCGAAGCGTTCAGACCTAAATAAACATTTCAGAGAGAAAGAAATATTTCTGAAATGTTTTTAAATGTTTCTAAAATGTTTAAAATATATAGATATTTCTTTGGTGGACACACCATAATGTGTGCGAATGCGAACCATAGAGATAGAGATAGAGTTCAGTTTCAGTTTCAGTTGTCAACTGGTAGTCAAACCACCAACCACCAACATGCAACTCATTTAAAAATATTTTGGCGGCTGAGCTTACAATAAAAAAAACTGTATTCAGAGAAAATAAATATTGTTTTTTTCAAGGAATTTTGTCTAGAAAATTCCGATTTTTTTTCTACAATTTATCACTAAGAAGGACAATGAACAAGGCTATCTTAAGAGGGTAGAGAAGTTGATTTCTGAGAAAAAAGGGTTTCTGAAAAGGTTGCGACTTATTATTTATTAATTAAAGAACACGCATTATAAGGAAAATTATATTACAAAATCGAATAACTATTGATATTCAATTTTACTTTAATATCCAACTTGAACTTGAAAATGGATTTTTAAAACTAATAAATTGGATTATTACACGTTTGCTTATCCAAAAAGAATTCTAGCTAATCACCATGAATTTCAATGTAGAATTAACTCTGTTTCCAACTTATTCTTTCTGTTTCCGCTGACATTAAAATACGAGTTTATTCCCATTTAAATTGAATATAGTCCTGTTCTTTTTTTCATCTAATAGTGCAACGTCTTAAAAACTAAATTCAAATTCCTTTGGAGAAAAACGAAATGTTTCATTAAAATTCTATTTATTTTCAAAAGCAAAAAAAAAAACAAAAAATATATAATAATAGACAAATGCACACGAAATCAAAAACAAATAAACATAAACGTAATCTAAAAACAAGGACTATATCTCCGAAATGCAGGAATGCTTCCATATTGGTTCATCATTCTCCCTCAAGAATTGCAAAAAAAAGAAATATTTTACAAGTAAATAGAAAATTTAAAAAATTCTATTTTTTTGTCAGTTGCATTCGTCCTTCTTATATGTATGCAATTTTTGTCAACGACGACGAACCAACGACAAAGTTCTTCCGTACACATTTTGCATACAATTTATATGGCATGTAAAACGTTTACCATGTTGGCAAAGATGAGGAACAGAGAAAGTCCTTTCTTTATTTAGAATTCCCTTTACTATAGCAGCAGACAGCTGAAGCAGTGATAACCGAAACGGACAGAAAAAACCACTTCGACAACCCCGATGTGGCATGGCGATCCAATTCCAATGCAACATCAGCAAGGACGAACACAGATGATGATGACAGTAGCTTTATACTGTTACACATTCTATGATTGTGACTAATATGCAGGAGCAGCAAGGATACCTTGGTGATTTGCGTTCACAAGAAAACGTATTAAGAAGTTTTTTTTTCTTCTATATATTTTTCTTTTTGCTCTCATGAATATGATTTTTTTTTCTACCGCCGTCGTTGTAGTCATTCTGGGAGTTTAATCTGCCAGGAAGTAAAGGACACTGGAGGGTAAGAAAATATTGCACGCAACCGAGCGTTCTCCTTGGTTGATTTTACTCAAGTCAATTTGGTTAATTTCGGATGCATTTGACAATAAAGAATCGAAAGTTGGTGACTTCTTGAAAAAGATAAGATGTACGCTTGAAAAAGAAAAAATAGTTCAAGATGATGAACAGGGGGACCCCCCACTCACGGATCTAGAATGATTGGGGTTGCAACCAGTCTTTTATACGCAAATAAAGTTAAACAAAAAACCTATCCCGGCTATACCTACATACATATATACGACAAAAAGCAGAGCTAAATAGTGCTACACATCAGAGCCACGTAAGCATAGTTTTCCGTCAGCAAAAACTACTTTAAAAGATCCAAAATAAATCATCATCGGCGAAACTCCAACAGATACCCTTCAATCATCACCAGCAATCAGCAATGAAGCAGATGGAATTTACGATACAATCAACAACAACACCAAACAACTGCAGTGACAAATTTAGAGAAAGACCAGAACCAGACCAGACCAGAAATCAGTGTGTGCAGGTGTTTAAGCACCTCCCACTTTCATATTGCGTAGGAAAGCGGCAATCGTCAGTTGCAACCGACAACCAGCAAAATGAAAATTGCTTTATATTCATTCAGTTTATTTACGTCGACGAGAGTAATCTATACCGTTCCCAAATTGTATGTTGTTCTTATTTTTTGTACACAATTGTTCACGATTGATCCGGCGCTGCACAACTGAAACTGAAATATTGAAAACCAACTAACATTCTCTAAATTTGAGTCTGTTTTAAGACTTAAATACGGCTTAAGACTTTGTCACTAAGTTGGGTGTTGCAAAAGTTTCTTTATTGTAACGTAATTTTCCTTGCAACAGGACACTTTGATCACACTTTTTTAACTTCAGACTTTTTAAGCTTGAATTTCAAGGGAAAATGAATGAGATAGCAACAGATGGACACAAACGAAGAAACCTGGACGCGAAGGATTAAAATTCAACAAAACAAAAAAGAGAAAACCAAGAGTATCCTTAAGTAATGAATGTTTACTTTAGTACTTAATCTTTTTTTTTACAAGAATCTGTTGAACAAGCAAGAAGTGGAACAAGGAAATTTGAACAGAAAAAAAGGATTGGGGTTGACTTAAAATTAAAGTAAAGCAAAGAAAAGTTTTTGTACGTCTTCCTTACGGTTCGGTAGTAAGAAGAATTTGTTAGGAATCCTCTTTAATTTTTTTGATATTTTTTTTTGATTTTTATTTTAAAGCAAAACTAACAAAAATCATGCACAATCATACATAGATACTTGGAGAGAAAAAAATAATAATAAAACAAAAAAACCAACCATGATTTTCCAAGAAGGTAGTCGAGCGAGACTATTATTATTTACAAAGCTAAGGACCAAAGGAATAGAAAATGACAAATTTTCCTCAAGGAAATAAACGTGGTAAAAGCATTTGGTCAGTAGATTTTCCTTTTAATATATTGTCATGAATGGGGGTGCTTTTATTCTTAAAAATAGAAAAAAAGCTATCTGTTAAGTGCCTCAGGTTGATGAGAATTACACCGAAAAATGTATATTTTAGAAACGTGAGTGAAAATGACAAGGTATTTAAATATTTAGATTCTATTTGGATATACTTTGTACCTACAAACTTTAGAAAACAGAAAACTTAAAATGGGTGGCAATTTTCAAAGAAAAAAAACTGTCGGAAAAACTACTAACATTAAAAAGTTTTTTAAAATGGCAACAATAATATTTCTGTGCGATGATTATATATATATATATTATATACATAGCTTTAACAAAATTACTTGGCCAACGCTCAGTTGCGCAGAGGATTTAGGAGAATAAAAATGGTGAGACTTAATGAATACATTATTGAAATACTTTTTTGAAAACTGCATAATAAGCAATGATCATAACTTCATAACCTACGTAAAAAAGACCATCGCTGGAAAGTGATTGTGTGTATCTTTCAAAATTAATTACATACATGAGCAGAGAAATTTGAAGAGAGCTGCGCAGTAGAATTGCCAATTGAATTGACTCCAGCTATATTAACGACGTATGATCATAACTTCATAACCTACGTAAAAAAGACCATCGCTGGAAAGTGATTGTGTGTATCTTTCAAAATTAATTACATAAGTACATGAGTAGAGAAATTTGAAGAGAGCTGCGCAGTAGAATTGCCAATTGAATTGACTCAAGCTAAGCTATATTAACGACGTATGACTGAAAAACGATCTTAAGAGAGTAGTAACTGACAAAAATATTAAGAGAATGGGAGAATATAAAATACATTTCAAATGCACAAAACTCTTAGTTTTTTCGAGAATTTTAGAAAATAGAGGAAAAGACACGGATTTACAATTTTGTACGAAATTTCCTCAAAAATGTTTTCAAAGTAAAAATGGAAAATAAGATTTAGGAAAATTGAGCTAAAAGATAGTGTAAATATTGGTGCTTACTTCTATACTTCTCAATTAGGTAAAATAAATCCACCACTTGGAATTAAACCTGACTGGATATAATTAAGAACTACAGTTGTTTGCTTACCAAGTCTTCCCGTGTGTCACGTTCTGCAGGAATGAGTTTGATGAGTCAGATGAGTTTGAAATCCAAAGTTTAGTAAAACAGCCCTGCATATTGTGGCCAATACTGTACTTGTATTTTTAGGATATTTTCTGCGCGCAGACTTAAAACTATACGGAGGGATTGGATGGACTCAGACAAGAAATGACAACAAGGGTGGATGGAGAAACTGAAAAGATGATCAGCTTTGAGATCCAGCCATTCTCTCTCATTAATTTTTCTCAATAGCTGGTAAAGAAAGTATAGGCAGTTTCATTTCTACTGAAAGCGGAACTGAACAAGACAACAGGAGCTGTATCGGGAAAGAAAAGGCTGCTTTCGGTTTGTAACAAACGAAATGGAAGAATATAACAATCTCAGCTTAAGGACCAAGTTACGATTGTTTCACTTTAATGGATACAGAACTTACAAAATTATGTCAGCTGTCCTGAGGAACCTGCAAAACGTTCGTTAATATATGTGTTCCATACATCTATAGAATTTCCTGGCCTTATCGAATATCCAACGATGATCTTCTCAGGAGAACGGATCAGGAACCCATCGAGTCTTTTATACGGCGGCGAAAGTGGCATTGGATTGGACATACACTTCGAAAAGGCAACGACTGTATTGCAGTTGAAACCCCTCACACAAGCAGGAAGTGGAGTTGAGCGGCCGAGAAGCAGAACAGTCAAGATAATTCAGCGCATATTACCAAGATTTGGAAAGAGCTGAATCACATTCCGTTTTTAAGAATTGGTAAGACTATAGTCTTACCAGTTCTCAGGTATAGATTTAAGTCGCATTCAAGAAGAAAGTTGTAATGAGAATCATTAGCTCCCAATGCGAGGAAGGACAACTCTAGAGAAGACTTAATCTTAATTTGTATGAAATCTACCTCAACGGAGATGTTGTGGAAAAAATAAAGCTCGGAAGACTGGGTAGGCTGGATACCTAGCTCTTTTGAGTGAAGAGGTACCAATTGGCGAAGGTTTTTGGAGCTTTTATTATGGTAGAAAGCCACCTGCCAGAACTTGACTTACGTTGGAAGGATGGAGTAGACCGAGACGTGTGAAGCTTTAGGGTGCAAAACTGAAATGTTTGGGGAGCAAATGGTATGTATGAAGAACCCGGTTGTTGCACCGTTAATGATGATGAACAGGCGAATAACCAAAAATAAATTCTGAAGAGTGTCAGTCACATTAGTCTTTCTGGGAGTGGTCCGACGTCTAATAAAGTGGAGATAAAGAGAAAGTTCGGCTCACACTATCATATCATGAGGATAACATAACATGGATCATCCAAACAAAACTACTCAACCTCTCTAAAAAAAAGATTAATGACACTCCAAATAGAATTAAATTGTCATTCTTTAGAAAACATATAATACACTCGACATAATCCACTTCAAGAAAAACTATATCATTGCAGAGATACCAACCGAGGTTGAAGAAAAAAAAAACAAAAAAACACATAAAACAAAAACATGGAAGTTCAACAAATTTCTTCAAGGATTAAAAGGATCACAAAAAAATAACATTCTCCCTACTACACATTTATCGAGAAAGAAAATGCACAGCTAACAAGAAAGCGTGTTTTAAAACGAACAAGTTCATAAGGTTTGACATATTTAGAGTCGAGAGGACTAGAAAAACACACACACACTGAAAACACAAAGAACAATTCCTTGGAAAAAAGGGTTTAAGTCCCCCAAGGAATATAATCTACTTCTTGCATATTTTTCTTCATCTATGTTGCATGTTCACTTCGCAACGAGTGAAAGTTTAGTGGGTGTGGTAGGCTCCAACAACAGAAAAAAAATGCCACAGGAAAATTGAGATGAATGAGTCTGCAAGGACAGAAGCAATACCTCCTTCTTTACATTCTACAAGTCCTACCCCGCAGGCACAATTTGATGGCGATGGGGGAAGAGCTACAAAAAACAACATCTCATTCAGATTCAATATAGAAGTAACATCCTCGTACATTTTGCGATCAAACCGCCTAATTCAAGAAATGAACTCGTGTGACAAAAGGATTATTTGTATCCCCTGGAGGGATGATGGTTGGATGGGGACAGCGACAGGACGACAAACGAACCGGATAAAGATGACAGAATAATGCTGCTTCTTTTAGTCCGAAACTATATAACAAAAGAACCGCACTGACAAGGCCACATACAATGGTACCAGAAACCAGGTGACTTTGGCTCCTTAATCTTTGGTTTTTTTCTGTTGAAAGGATAAGAAGAAAACTCCATCTTGGACATGACATGAAGATTAGGCGAGAGGGAGCGGTTTTTTCTAAGGATGTTTATAAATTAGATTGCCAATAGGTTAAGCTGTCGTCTTTGACTTGACATACAATGGTTCTGGCAAAACACAAATATTTCGGCTTTTCTTTTCTAGGGGATCAGTTCTGTCCAGAGATTGTTTGCGTAGGGAAAAATGTTTCCAAGGACCAACAGAACTGGAAGGCAAAACCCATTCGTGTTGTTTGATCCTGCCACAAAAAAAAAATGGTCTTTGTCTAAGCCTAGGGGATTTTCTATAACAACAAAAGAGTTTGTATTTGAATGTTGTTTCTTCCCCCAATCCTCGCTCTTGGAAGGTGATGAAGCAGCGTTAAGTATTGGACGGGTTATTTTTTTTTCTTCTATTTGGACAAACCCTTTATTTTTACGAAAATTGCAGAAAAATCAAGCTGTTCATAGTGACGAGTGTGCCTTGTGCCACTTAGCTTGGCACTTTTAAGATTTAAACCTTTGACAGGTGTTATTTTTTGTTTGTAAATTAAGCCTTTAATGTGTATTGGCTGGGTTAAGTGGGATATGATTAGCAAAATGGATTATTTTGCTGTGGGGTTTAGGATTTTAATCACAGAAGTTTATGGCTCAGCAGAGTTTTTGAGGTGAAGAAATAGGTTTAAGTTATTTATTGGGTATAAACTCTTAATTTATTTCAATAATTTTGATTTTTATAAAATCTGGCATCAGAACTTACATTATTTTTTTTTTCAAATTATTACACAATTATCCTAACGCGCAATCATCTTTAATCAAAAAGGTTTTAAAGATAAATTAATTAACCTGAAAATTCCTAATGCAAACATTCAAGCACTTGACAGTCTAACATCAGAGCTCATACATTTCGAAGCATCGTAGATCCCTCTTAATTATTCATAATATTTCAAAAGCAATTTCAAACTATCCCCTTCACTCACCCTATTCATCCACTCCCATCACACTCACACAGGTAACACAATCAACAATTATATCACCAGAAATACCTTTTGATTATTATCAGTTGTGGTTTCACGTCAGCTATTTTAATAAAGAAATGTTTTGTATCCCTAATTTTAACCGCCGCCGCACTCCAAGACCCAACTCCTTGAATCCCTGACTCCCACACTTTCTGGCTCTAGCTGCCTTTGCATAAACCACAAATTGTTACAATATTCTAATTATGTGCGTGTACAAATGATTAATTTCTACCTCACACATTATTATATCCTTCTATCCTTGCTCCTTTCTCGACGTCGACGTTGATTTCGATTCCACTCCACTCGACTTGGTTCGGTACTCAATTTGAATTAACTTTCGCTTTGGATGGTAATAATAGGCAATTTAGAGGAAATTCCGCACGATCAAGGCTGTTGTCTTATATTATGATGTTGTGTTGGCGGCACATTCAAACCACTATTCAGCATTGTTACCTACACCCTGACATCCACACCCTGTGTTCAACTTGGTGTCCTTTTTGTCTGTGTTTTACACATTCACTATGTGGATAAAAGGATACGACTTTGTTAAGGTGGAAACAAAATTGCTGTTACTGAGGAGTGTTCCTTAGTCACCAAAACTTAGGATCTGTGACTTATTTTCAAAGCCTATTGATATAGGCCGTTATATACACAAAATAGCAAAATACCAATAAACGCGAGAAACGCAGCGAATCATTGCAAAACCAAACAAAAAAATATTTTATTTCAAATTAAAAATGTTTTTTTCAAACAAAAAAACAGTTTTATTTTAAAACACAACGCAACGAATCAGTGAAAACTTTTTTATTTAACAAAAAAACGTGTTTTATTTCCGATTTTGATTCCGTCAAAATGTTTTTTTTCAATCATAAAAACGTATTTTAATTTAAAACACGACACAAAAATTTAAACAAAATATAATTCTAAACATAAAACATGTTTTATTTCAAAACTTAACACAACGAATCACTCAAAACAATTTTTTTTCTAACAAAAAACGTGTTTCATTTGAAAACAAAACGCAATGATTCTGTCAAAATATTTTTTCAAACATAACAACGTGTTTTATTCCAAAAAGCAAAGCGAAAAATCAATCCAAATGTATTTACAAACATAAAAACATGTTTTATAAACACAACGCAAAATATCAGTCAAAATATTTCTTCAAACATAAAACAGCTTTTATTTCAAAAAACAACGCAACGGATTAGTCAAAATTTCAAAATCAAAAAATGTGTATCATTTCAAAACAAAATGCAATGATTCTGTCAAAATGTTTTTTCAAACATAAAACTGTTATTTATTTTAAACACAACAAATCATTCAAAACATTTTTCTTTTTTTTTCAAAGAGCAAAATCATGTTTTATTTCAAAACACATAAAACTAAAACAATAAACAAAAAATTATTTAATTTATATTTCGCTTTAGTGTGCGTTACGGATCAATACAAATGAATATTTTACTTAAGTTTAGCGTTGTTGTTCAAGATATGATCGATTATATTCTTAGGATTTCTTATTCTTATTCCCGATTTTTGCTTCTGCCATCTCTCAATTGACAAAATTGCATCGGTTTCTATGTTCAACAAAAATTTCAATTAAATTAAGCCGCCCTAAAGGCAAAAAAACAGAAAAACCATTCTTGTTTCGGTGCTGAAAACAAAACCACTATTTTATGTTTCGAAACATGTTGGTTTAGTTCTCATAGCCGTGTATATTTAAAAATCACTCTTAAAATACATATAACATAAGAATACTTGTTTCAATCGATAAGAATCAATAAAAAATAAAATGAGTCAAAACAAAATGTTTTAACTGATTTTTTTTTGTGTTAACCTAATTCTTGTATATGTAGCATTTACTTCAAAAGGATAGCACTCAAGATTAATTTATAATATTATCTCACCCACACAGCTATGGTCGGTTATACCAAACATTTTCTGGATCCCGACAACAGCGCCACATATCGGGGCCGACAGTACACTGTTAATACACAAACAAAATTTTATATTTTTGATATCAATACTTCTACTTCAGCGCCACCTATGGTGCGTGAATTTCGCCAAAGGTTTTTTTATTATTTTTATTGGAATATTTAAAATACTAAGTGATATTATTTTGAGTCAAATCTGTCCATAAATAAGAATTTCAAAACAAAGCAACCGCAGTGCCATCTAGGGGTTAATAAGCTAAGTTACTACTTAAAACATCAGCTAACTGCTTTTGGGAATCCCATCAAAATCTGTCAACAAATACGAAATATAGATAACAACACCGCAGCGCCATCTAGTGAGGAGTTTTTTTTAATAGTATAAGTTATTTCTTGCAACATCAGCTACATATTTGCCAGTGAACGTAAGAATCGCAGCCGATTATCCGGGACAAACTGATAGAAAGACAGTGTTATATGTAGGAAAATTTGTAAGAACTAGCAGTACTCTTCCGGCGTTGCTTGGGCATTAACATTAATTAATCAAACTATGTTTTATACAGAATTTTCTCAGGTCAAAGAACAACATTTAAATCCATGTAGCAGATTTGCTATTAACGATTTATGTGTTATAACGATGTTTATAGTAAATGTTTTTGGACACTTATACGTCTAGTACATTGTTCAACATTTTGTATAATTTGAATTTGAATAATTTATCCTCTTTCAGGTGCATCACCTACCTTTTTAAAAGGAAGTCAGGAGTCAAGAGAAGAGAATCATATTTGATTTGGAACTCTTCAGATTTCTGCGACAGATATGTTTAAATATTATTTCTTAAGTACTAAGTTTACATTTTGCTTTGAATTAGAACTTTTAATGAAGACAAGAAATCCTTTCAAGGTGCTTTACATACGGATCAGAGACTTGTGTGCTTACTAAAAGAAAATGTGATCTCTTAACCACGTTCGAAAGGAAATTCTCACTGACAATTGTTGGCCCGGGTGCGAGTGAGAACAGTTCTGGAAAAGAAACTATCATGAGTTGCATTAAAGCACGAAAGCGGATGTTGTGGAAAAAATAACGCTCGGTGGACTCTGATGGTTTGGGCACCTTATTCGAATGAGCTAACAGGAAACTCTTTTGAAGTTCTTTTTGTGGTTGAAGATAGCTTGCCAGGCCCGAAGCCTAGAGTTGCGTAACCGAAATGGGTCGCCCAGCATTTAATATATATGGGAAAACTCGTTGAACGAGTCTCGGACCGGATCGCAGTTATAGCGCAGATGACGATGATGATGATGGTCAAGGTAAAGATGCAAAGATGACCAAGTCCCAATTTTATGCGTTCATCAAGAAGAGACACCCAACATTGACGTCTTGGAGAAAACTTTGTCTACCCGGGCTCTGTTATCAATTCAGAATACATGTTTGGCACCGAGGTCAAAGAACAACTTTTGTCAATACGAACTTATTCGGCTTAAGGAAGAAACTGAGTGGCAAGACCCTCATTAGGGTAATTAAAGTGTTTCTTAACAGGACCATCATCATCCTAATACTGCTGTATGGTTCAGTGGTATGGGAATTTTCAATAGTTTTCAAACCAGCGAGAAATCCAGCATTAGGGGAAATCGGAGACTTGGTGAGAGTGGAGCTCGTCAAACTTAACGTTCAAACCCCCCAAATCCATCTTGACTGTAGTGCCATCTAAGACAAGGAAATAATAAATTTTGTTTTCTAAAATTTTGATTTGGATGTGTATCTGAAATATTTCTTAACTGTCAATTCGCTTTTGAAAATTTGCGATGTTCCTTACACTTCGTAGAAATTTCTAAGTATAGTTAGTTCAACTTATTTATAATAGGTGGTGGAGATTTATTAAACGTTAAACAAAATAAATTTTTTTAATCAACAGTCATGCAGATATTTATTTATCGTATGTAACGATTTAATGTAGTTTCGATATCTTGGAGACATTGTGAAAACCATTAGTCTATAAGAATTTTTTAGAGTCAGGTAAATAATTAAAAAAACCATGACCTATATTCAAGTTTTCAATGAAATTTTCTTCTTTCAATAGCAATCCGCTGATGTTTTTTTTAATATCAAAGTGATCCCTTCACAAAGACCGTAAATACCAAAATTTTACAAGGACACTCCACATAACTCGTAAAGGTAAACTTCATGTAACTTTCCAATTGAGTATCTTGATGAACTCACCACAAAAAGGACATTTGATGTTTATATACAAACAATAAAAAAAAATACCCACTGTTTCGATATCATCAGCATACAATGCTAATTAAAAAAAAATCACTCCAGGGCGCGAAACTCCAACCGACACAAACAACCAAAAAAGGACCTTCCTCCAACAATGAAACATTTCAATTCATCCATCAGGAACAGGAACACCACCTGGAGCCAATTCGAAAATTGATTGTTTTTGAATTTTCGCTCAGTTATTTTTGAGTACGCGCGGTGTGTAAATGTAGTTCGAGTGTTGTTGGTTTGAATGTCCTTCCACCAGGACGACGACGGTCGACGGACGATCAGAAATATTTTTACATTCTATCACCACGTAATGGTAAACTATCGCCAATTGCCATCTAGCCAGGAAGGATGTCTAGCGCACCAAATTGTGTGTGTTTTTTCTGTTTGTCTTGTTGTTTGTGAGTTTTTCATCAAACCCCCTAAGCTAATTTTCAAAAAGAGGGTAATATGGTCGAAGAAGGGAACAAAAACTCTTTGTTTTTCTTTAGCAAAATTCATGCCCTTTAGAGTTCGACACCATTTATTCAGGCAGACCGCATACGCAAAACAAGCTAGGACGACCGGCTGTTGTTGATACAATCTGGCTAGGAATCTACGATATATTGCCTGGAAAAAAAGGACGAGAGCCTTTCAAGGACTTTTAAAAGTTTGCAACTGTAGAGGCTGGTGAAATTTTGAAATTAATTAAATTGTGTATCAAACATCAAACGCTCGAATGGAGGTTTGTAAACTACGGGAATGAAGGTTAATTTCGAAACAGCTTTTCCGTCCTATCGTCTAATTAATAAAACAATTTTAAACAACAACAGGCTAAAGTAAAATAAAAAAAAAAATTTTTTAATAAATTTACTTACCCCAATGGTGTGACTTTGATCGGTCTTTAGCTCACGATGATTTGAAAACTGAACGTAGACCATACGACCTCGCATTTGTGGTGGATTGTGTGTGTAACAGGTAACCATAGCTGTGGCCGAAACTTCGTCGGCCATTTCTAGAAATGCTTGATTCTTGCCTTTTAGGACGAGGACATTTGTGACACGGCCAAAGGGAATGCCCAGGGATATGACGTCTGGTTCGCTGGATTCGTTTGGAATGTTTCTTAGGTGAATTACTTTGGATGGTTTACCTGGAAATACACAAAACAAAGAATTATGAGCAAAAGTTTAAAATTAAAAAAAAAATTATTAAATGAACTAGAATGTTTTGGGTCAGTTTGATGGGAACAATTTAAAGCCTGATAGAGTCGCAAAAGCCGGAGAATTATATAAAAAAGATGCATGAATGATAATATAGACAAATCTGGAAAAGTTTGTTGAATGGCTTCTTCTTAAAGTCAATTAAGTCGATATTTTTGATAACAATTTACGTAGGATAAAACGAAAAAAAACATTTCTCTGACTTTTAACTCGCGATTAGTGGTGCTGTAAGGTAGAATAGATACCACTGCGACATGACGATGACATAGATGGACGACAAAAATGACAAAATGTAACAACGAACAGAGTACATATGCGAAAACGAATCTCACTAACACAAACATGAGAAACGTAAAAAAGGACTAGACGGACGAACAGGTACATTACATGGTGTATAGATCAGTGCTGCCACCCTATAGAAGATAAAGCGCAGTAAATATGACAACAAACGCAGTAGATTGTAATATATCGCAGTAGATCTTTCAATAGAAATACAAAATATATATGTATGTATATGTAAATACTAGCTGACCCGTTCGGCGTGGTTCGGTTTTACCATACATTTTCTGGACATATACCGGGTCTAACAGTAACTAAACACCACCAACGTAATCGTGTTAATACAAATAAAATATATTTATAATGTTTATATGAAAATAAGTATAAGGAAAATTACATTTTCGTTTATGTTTCAGCTCACCTATCGAGTCAACATTTTGACGAAGGGTTTCTTTTTTTTATTATAATATATGAATGTATATTATAAACATATAAAAATATTATAAGATGTGATTTTGAATTAAATCGAACCATAAATATGAATTTTCTACAAAAGCGATCAGTTGCCACTTGGGCGTAATTAACATAGCTGAGTTACTTCCTACAACATCGGCCATCTGCCTGTGAAAATTCCGTAAAAATTAGTCTATAAATAGGAATTTCAATTGAAATGAAAAACAGCGCTACCTGTGCAGAATATCTGATTTTTATTAAACTAATCGTAGCAAGTGACTTACACACCAGGTCCAATTGAGTTTTCCAAACAACCAGGAAACTATTGAAATATACACAACAGAGGTGACAAAACTACGTACAGAATAATTATATATGTATATATGTTTTAAGAAAAGATATGATAAATAAAATTCAATCCATTTTCAATACGAATAAAAACAGAAGAATTTGTAGATTTGACAATAACTTCAAAATATATTTTGCAAGTTCAATACTAGTTCACCTAGCGCGTTTTTTAAGATCGCTGTAGATCTACTACTAAAGAAGTAGGGTGGCAGCACTGGTATAGATATAAAACGGAGTCCTCTATGAGTTTCGTTCGATGATGCTTGAGAAGCCTAAATAATCGCGCAGGCTCATTTGGAGGAAATTATAATTGTTGGACCTTTGTTTCAGGAAGATCCACTTCGAAGATCCGATAACTTGCGCATATGCCATAAAAAAATAGACCTAATGACAGTAGGCCTGAATTAAAACGGTGAAAATCGAATATAATCTTATTCAGATTCGAATAAAACATCCCAAGATTTCAGCCTTTGGAGCGACCATCATAAGTTGGTTCACCGTAACTGGAAACAAAACCGAAGCAAGGAAAAAAACTATGAACTTTGAAAACATTTCTGTCTACTTGGACAGCTGTTGGGCGACTGAGTGAAAACCATTTAGAAGTGTGGTCTGATTGCAAACAACAATTCCCAAAACTCTAGCATACAAATTTTTGACGTTAGTAGCCAGCTTAGTAGCATCGGACGCCTTTTCAAAAGCTTGACAAATGACAAGTGCTGAACCTACAACGGAATCGGATACAAGCAAAACGAGTTAGCAAAATTTTATTTATGTAAAGTTTGGAAAAAAATATTGGGATGTTTAGTTTTTTAAGTAAATAAAACATAAATTACCTTAAATCTATAATTTATTTCTTTTTCCCGTATTACTTTCTAAATTTAAAATACACCGATGTTTTTATTCGATGCATCGAAACATCGATATTTTTGCATTCGACTCATTGAAAATCATCGATGCCATGCGTCACGTAGTGTGCAACGAGAAAAGCGTTGGCTTAAAAAGCATGAGATGCTGCATATAGTTGAGCATCCGTCTGTATGATTATAAAGGATCTGACTAGTGCTCGCCGATTAAAAGTTGAAGCCATAGACAGATCTTTGTTCAAATGGGATGAGGACCAGCTCAAAATGTGGAAGGAACACTTTTTGCGGTTTTAATTTGATTGACTGATAGCAATATGCCACCAATACCTGCCCCAAACAACAAATTTCCCAATTAGTTCCGCAACTTCAGCTTTCAATACCTTGGGAGTCATCTCTATCAAAGACGGAACCGAATATGCAATCAGCAGCCTTATCCGGAAGGTGAAGGCTGCTTTCGTTATGTTGGATTTTCTTGGCAACAAAAAACTACTCAGGAGAACGGGTCACGAACAAATCGACTTTATTTTACGATGACGAAAGGGGCATTTGATTGGGCATAATCTTCAAAAAGGCAGACTGTATTACAACTCAAACAATGTAGTGGAATCCACTCACACAATAAGGAAGAATATTTGAGCTTTGAGAAGCACATAGTTTAGAACAGTGGAGGAGGAATCAGCACAACAAGGCTAGAGATGAAAGGAGCTGAAAAACATTTCATGAAGTGACACACAATGGCCCGTAGGTGTAATTGAAGCTCTTTGCCCTACTAGGGGTCCCCTTCGGAGAGTCTGAAGACTTCATTAAGTTATTATGGGTATTCCGATCCATTATCAATTCAAGGATGCGTCACAGGATTTCCTGAACTGGTTGTTTTCACTATCACTACTAAGCCGAGAAGGGCTTGGTATTTTTTTCTTGCTAACGTAGCTACTATCAACATGTTTAACCAACATTATAATCCTCCCGTTTCTTTTTTCTGATTCTAAGGCAAACATTTGTTGAAACATCACCCCTCTACTAACACACACAAACCACAATCACAAACCGCTTGCATTACCGCACTTTACTTTTCATCAAAACTTTTACTCCTGATCCTTTGTGTGTAACTTGTTCAAAGTCCTTAAATGTAAATCCTGACAACTTAAACAAACAAACAAAAAATATTTCCAACAAACTGCCTTTTTCTATGATACACAGGACGTGCTGCGGTGCATTTTAAACAAAACCAAAAAAAAAACCGGTCCTCTTCATAGAGCAAAATGTGTTGACAAAAATATGCAAATGAGAGTGACCTCTTCTGTGTGCCCAACCGTGACGAAGCCACGACTACTCCCACTAGCTACTTCCAACCATAAGCTCGAAAAGCCCAAACAAAATGCTTCAATTTAAGAAGATTACCAACTTTGTTGCCAAAATATTCCCACATCGCTCACATAGGTAGGATGTTAAGTTTCACCAAAGTTAAGATACTAGTTACAACTGTTTTCACAAGGAGAACAAAAAATAAAAAAAAAACACCAACGACTTTACTCGTACGGGTTGAAGACCCTTTCTGGGTATGTCCTTAACATGTGAAATGGCTTTCACCATCGTTCGTCGAGTTGGGTGGTGGGTAGTGTACCACGGCGCGGTGTGTAGTTTATTGCGGGTTGTTAGCGCTTTTATTGTCGTTGGTTATGAAAATTTAAGGCACCGCCAATAAATAAGGACATACCGCTCTATTTCCAGGTGCACAGAATGTAACCGGGATATGCATGAGTAACTGACTCGACAAAAAAAAAATGATTTTGGTTTTTGGTGAAGGAGGAGAAGAGTGGATCAGTAGGTAAAATCCCCTCTTTTCAGCGACTGAGTGATTTTATTTATGAACAAGAGAGCTCTCGGTGAAAACTTTTTCTGTTTCCAAAGACTTCTGTCCTTTTTTTGTATATTTATGTGTTCGTCCTGCATGCAGTATGCATGAAGTGAATATTTTTCCATGCCGGGCACATATATCCTTCTACATAAACTTTTGTTAAGTGGCCAGCATAAAACAGAGCAAGAACTATCTCTGCGAAGCTTTTCGGTGAAACAAAAAACAGGGTAAAATGTTGGAAGGTGAATTTGCAGGGATAAGCCTTTTGTAGTTTTTTTTTGTATTTTATTTAATAAATAAATAATTTCTGTGATGTAAGTTTATTAATTAAAGAAGATTAAGCAATTTTTTTGCGAAATGGCTTATAAATTGGTTTGTGAGCCTTGGGTTGAAATTTTTGTGATCTCTGTTGGCTGAAATGAGAGTTCTTATTTTTCACTTTAGTCTATGTTTACAATACGGTTAGACGAACAGGGGTTATGATAGTTTTAACCGGATCATCGGCTAGTGTCGGAGGTCACAAAAAGGTATATCAGGCGGCAAATTGTTGATACCTTTACGCGGGCGCCTGGTACTTGCAACTACCAAATTTCTCTTGATGCTACCATTTCCATCACTTGCAGCCACTGTTATCAGAGTTTTTATGCACACTATGAAAGCTAATGTACTGCTAGAATATATACTTCCGATCTAATTTGGAGTTCCTGACCACTTCATTTCTTTTGATACAGTGATGTTGCGACAAAATGTGATGATTTTCTGAGGATGCATTATGTTTTACAGCTTACTTAACGAAAGCATTGGCACAACTGCCTGGAAATTAGAATTCACCGGAAAATACCAAAAGGAAATTTTCGAGAGCTTTGTCCATTTGTATAAATAGACCGATAGGTTGCTCTAGGGAACACTCACAGTTCACAGTCGTCAGCCGAAGCGAGCAGTCGTGTATACGGACAACTGCAGAAGATACAGAAAATAATTTCCCAAAAAAAGCGCTACTAGCCTAATTCAGGGTATTCCTACAGCGTCGAGGGTCATTGTCCATTTTTACTTCGACAATGACTACAATTTTGAGGTTGTTCAACATAAGAACAGCAAACATTCACCACTAACCTCACCAAAAAAGGAACCTGCATCCAAGAAGGTAGCCATGATGGAGGGAAATCCTTCCCCCAAGGACAATGGCAACAATTAGCCGAAAAAAGAAAACCCCATCAACCTGCCAGCAACAGCGCTTCAAAAGATGTAGAACCACGCTCCACATTGTTGCCGCCAATTGTGGATTTTGGAATCAACGTAGCCAAAACTAACAAAATCCTAAAAGAACAAGGAGATGCTTAGAACCAACTGGAGATGAAAGAAGTAACTGATATAATCTATGGAGGAAATTCTAAGAAGTCAGCAAAAAATTATGGGATTTCTAAATTGGTCCTTATAAACCTACCAAATCTCGACATCCGCTTGCTGACGATCATCTTTAAGAACTACCTTAATTACAGTCGAATCATGAAAAACGGCAAAAGTGGTGCTGGTGCCTTTTCCGAAGAAGACGAACAGGACTAGCGTCGAGAGATATCGGCCGATTTCGTTTCTATGCTGTGTCCGCAAAATACTGGAAGGGCTTATCCGGAGAAAGCTTCATCATATTTTTAGGGAAAGGGAAATCATACCTAAATGGCAGTATGGTTTCCGAGCACGACTCCACAATTCATCCGCTTCTTGGACTGCACTCCAACGTGACACACGGACTCAACAAGAAAGAGACGACAATCGCCTTTTTACTGGTCATCGGAAAGACCTTCGATATAGTTTGGTTAGAAGGGCTAGTATTCAAACTCTCACGTCTGGGATTACCATCCATCCCATTCTGATGTACTCTTGTCCCATTTACCGAAACACCATTACAAGGAAATATGTCCCAAAGAAGAAGCTATATAAAGTCGACAAACTTACCCCAATAAATAAGTTCATAACTTTGCTCTCCAAAAATATTTTGAGGACTTTGGAAGACCACCCTAACTTGGAAATCCAGCAACAACATCGCTACCTCATTATTCGAGCCATCACAGACGCCCGATTAGAGGATATAATGAACAATGACGAAGCATCGTCTACGAGACAACCAGGAACGGACACAAAAGAGGATAAACAATAGAGAAACATTTTAACGAATATAATAAAATCATAATCTAAAAAAAGGTCTATGGGCACAGTTGATTTGTATGCGTTGAATTGTGAACATCGAAAGCGATAAGAAAAAGTGGTTGAATTGAGATAATCGAAAGCGATAAGAAAAAGTGGTTGAATTGAGATAAAGTAAAAATTGTTGAACAATTAAAATTGATTTTAATTGTGAATAAATGGTGAAATGAAATTATTGTAATTTCAACTTAATAAAGTTGTGTTTGAAAAATAAAGAAATTGGTTGTGCAATTTTTAAAGTGAAATTATTCAACGAACTCTAGACAGAAAAATATTACAGTACTAATACATCAATTTTATATGTTACCAGGGTATCGGCTAACTGCTGTAGAGTTCGAATTCTGTGGAACGAAAAGTTCCAAAGCGTTTAGCCGTTGTCGCTGTTCCTTTACTCCTAGTGTTGTATGTTATTTTAGAAGATTGTTAGCTACATAGTTCTGAGTTTTATTGTTTTTGGCGGGAGGTATTTAATTAAAAACTCATAATCAGTATTATTTATTTTAAATTCGTTTTCGAAAATATGTACATGTCTGCTTACCATGCAGGGTTCTACCTTTTATTCAATATTTTAATACCCTAAGCCTTTGACTTAATTTTTGAATTCATTAAATGTCGATTATAAGCAATTAAAATGTAATTTCCAGCATTAAACAAAGAAGGTACAAGAAACCAACGAACAGAACCGCCTGTCTCTTTTCCATCTCCTAATCAATTTCTTGCCTGATGACATATTAAATATTCCAAATGGGAACTTCGCCATACTCAAGCAAATGATATGACCGACTGCTATGCAAATCCTTTGTATTTTTTTTTTGCGGTACTAAACTAGTCAACGTCAACAATGACACTCCCGTTAATATCACTTTAGCTTAAAGCGGAAATATCACTTTCAACAAAAGGAATTACAAATACACATAACATCCTTGCCTACATATATCCTGATGACGAAGTGACACAACGCCCATTTGATTTCCTTTTAATTAAAGTGTAACGCTATACTACACAGAATTACTACAGCGCGTAGTATTTATACAAACAGCCAATTGATGACACACAGGTGGTAAATAATTGTGAAGGAGTGAATCCTTTTTTGCTGGTGTGTTATTTTGCCCATAATCCTTTCAACTTTCGTTTGTTTTTTTATAGTGTTTTCTCTTTGGATTTTAATTGTAAACGCCAACAAAAAAAATATTAGAAAACATTTTACAGAACAAGTAAAACTATGACAACAGCATTTTATTTATTGTCCTTGCACAAAACCCTATCCATGAATGACAGGACAATGTTCAGCCAGCACGGCGTATTCAAAGGGTATTTATACAAGGCACCCGAACCCAATACACCTGTAAGTCCCTACTTCATCTACTAAATGCTCTTCATTACATTCCTTCTATGAAACCATTTCAATTTTCGATTCGTTGTCCTCGTTCCTTCGTCCTTCAAACAACGAACAAAAATATTGAAAAAATGTAAAAAAAAGAAAAAAGATGACTATACTTACACTATACGTGTGCTGTATGGGGACATTTCAATTATCCTTTGTCCTTTCAACACACTATTGAGCTGGGCATTGTTCAAGATAGCAAAAAAAGGATTGTCTCTCATTGTGTAAAAATGAGGCAGGAAGAGTGGAAACTTGCTACCAAATAAAATTGAAGGTGTTGCAGCAGGGTCGCAAGGATTTGCTTGCTTTTTAAGGAACAAAATATTTCCTTTTTTTAATTATTTACCAATAGTCGTAATTTGTTAAACAAGCGTTCATCTGAAAATTTTCCAAGCACTTTTTAGGCTCTCAATCTTAATCTCATAAACCTCTATTCATTTACTCACCTCACCGATTAATCTAAGTCTTTGCTCAATGACACCCGAATCTTTTTCTTTAGAGATAGTACAACAATGAACTACACGGGGAATTGGCAAACATCGGCCTGATCAGTCTTACGCTGCTATCAAGGTGGCTTCCATGAAACCATTTGTCTCATATTTCTGGTCAGAGCAGTATCTAGATGTCGATTAAAATATAGCTACTAATCTAGCCAGATAATGTGGCAACACTTGCAAGAAAAGAAAATATTGTACAAGTGAGAAAGAAGAAAGAAAGGCTGCCAGTAAAGTAGGGTAAATTTATTTAATTAAAGTCAGTTGCTGCTTATCAGTGGAACTGTTGGGACGATTTTTTTGTTTCTTCTGGCGAAGTTGTCAAAACGAAATTATAACGAATTATTAATTGGAATAAGATATACTTACTGATTATCGATCACTAGCTAACCCTAGTTTTTTTTCGCAGCCAGGACAAACTAATTTAGACGCGGCATGAAAGCCGAACTGTGTGTCTGCAATTGTATTTTTATCCTCCGCCAACTTGGATGGAGCAAAACTTTTTCGAATGCCTTGCTGATACTTGGAAAAAGACTTATGACTTCTGATCCTTTACTGATTCGAAGATCATTTTGGGGTATTGCCTTCGAAACGAGCAGAAAATAAATGTTTTGAAAAAAGAATGGACATAATGCACTTGATACTAGTAAAGTTTGACACTTTAATGAAGAAGGAGATCAACATAATTTGTTTGCTATTAGATTACAATATTCAGAGAACAACAGGAAATGTGTAGGAAACTAATTAGAAAGAAGATATACTGAAGCTTCTATCTTTGTTTAGTACAAAATTTTCATGAATCCAACACATGCGCCCTTAAGGAAGCTTTTTTTGTCGCCCTAGTGTAGTGTTACAACTATTTCCAATCGGATAGCAGTTACCAGTTACATCTCTTCGCACACATAAATCAATGAAGATCTGTCTTTTTTTGTCTGTCAAGTCTTTTTTTCCAAAAAAAAAAGAAAAAAGAAATTCAGTAGCATAGGAGATAGACATTCCAAGTCCAGCTAGTGTTCACATCCATGGTCATGGAGTTTGTGTATAATTTCGTTTAAACTTCATTTCCGTTAAGAACTAATCAGAGAGAGAGAGTGTAATTTCCGAATACTAGAACCATTTTGCTGGACGGGGCACACTTTTTGACGACGGACTCCACGTCCTTTGTAGACATTTGTTTCAAAACATCGATTTGAATTGAGCCCAGAGTCGAATTTATATATCTCACTTTTTTCCATCTACAGATGAAGTAATATCTCCACCATTGGATGATGCATTTGTAGAAAAAAAGTATTCACTTTCGTAGTATGATGATGAATGAATTGAATAAAGGACAAAAAGGATAATGGAAATCGAATTGATTGTTCATAAAGACCTGAACATATCATCTTTACAGGGACATTGGTTCTAATAAAAAAACTGAACAAATTTTTTTTAGAAAATGCGTTTGAGGTACATAGAAATCTTTTGTGCAAGGACTACAGAGTGATTGTAGGTTTTAAAAGCAATGAAAATTAAATGTCATCTGGTCCAGTCAAAAGGATCTGAATATATGTTCTTTTATTTCTATAAAAGATATTTTGGACAATGACTCAAATAAAAGAAAACCAATATTTTTTCGTTTTTTTTCAATATTTAAAATTTCTCTTTGCTTTGGATATGATTGCAGTGTTTGTGTATTCCGTACGTCAAGGTTCACGTTAGGTTCAAGCACTTGCTTGTATAAAAGCAATTTTTAAAAAAGTTACTTAGATTAGAGCATTTAGCAAGAAGGCAGTTCAATTCTCGTAATTTTACATCGAGTTATTTTGCTTTCCTTTTAACGTGTATATTCCATACGTCCAAACAGGCTCAAGCACTTGCTTGTAGATAAGCAATTTGTAAAAAATTACTTAGATTAGAGTATTTTGCAAGAAGGCAGTTCAATTCTCGTAATTTTGCATCGAGTTACTTTACTTTCCTTTTAACGTTTATATTCCATACGTCCAAACAGGCTTAAGCACTTGCTTGTAGATAAGCAATGTAATTGCTTTTCCTGTAAGCCATTTTAATTCTCATAATTTACATCCAGTTCTTCTCGTTTCTTTTCAAAGTGCATCTTCCATTTTAGCTTAGTATCAATAAATATGCTTAGATACTTTATTCTGCAGCTTTTCGGGGACCGGAATGATGAGTGCTTTCGAGCGTCTTCTTAAGTCTTCTCGATA
Source organism: Platycheirus rosarum (assembly GCA_963971375.1). Taxonomy (NCBI): domain Eukaryota; kingdom Metazoa; phylum Arthropoda; class Insecta; order Diptera; family Syrphidae; genus Platycheirus; species Platycheirus rosarum. Next base: position 120,431,585 of record OZ020509.1, on the reverse strand, counting down.
CAGTTTTATTCCCTAATTGCTTCCTTAGCCTCAGGAATAAGCGATAAGCAATAGTGACTCTACTGTTTTTAGAGTTTAGTGCCCAGCTAGATATTCACCGATGTGCTGACCTGGATGTTCCGTACTATCTTTTCAAGCCAAAAGTTGACTTTCTCTTAAATCTCTGTTGGTGTCGAATGTATCAGTACCAATATTCTCCAAAGTCATCCACATAAGACGTACCAATTTGGCAAGAATTCAACAGCTAACATGCCAATGCATAGATTGATTCATTGAAATACAGACAATTTCATCAAAATTCCTGAATTTATATGCAATAACGAAAACTTTGAAATTTTAACCAAACCGGTCGAAAGCACTTTAATTCCTTTTTTTTAAATGTTTCTTAGATTTGATTAAAATTTCCTTTTCCACTGTTTGATGGTTTTTTCATTGACTCTAGATACTCAATATCTTCTCAACTTTGCTCCTCTCGGGCGCCCCATACAAATAAACCCCCCTTACGCAGGCAATTCAATTAATACCTTAAACGGCAATTTACCATCGTTTATTGGTAAAAGTGTTGGTGCAAGCTTTCAAGTTTACCAAAAACGACCTAATCAAATGACAAGGGGAAATTGCAATATGCCATCAGGTTCTGACTGCCATCATCACATAGTCAGGTAGGTATGCAATGTAAGGTCATTTCAATACAAACGTTATTGCCTCCGGAGGATGAGAAGAAAATTGTATGCATTTCGACGGGAAAATTTCGATACGTCACGCAATCAGTCGATATCCCTATTCGCCATCGGTTTTACTTTTTTCTTTGTGCACGAATGTCCTCATTGCAGCCATGGACAAAGCTCCACTAACGGTATACTATGTGTCAAACCATCCCTGCCATTTAATTAATACCAACACAAAGTTGGGGTTAAATAAATAATAAACACTATTCGATGCGACAGCACGCATATCGGGATATTTTTGTCCATTTTTTGGACGAAAATGAAGTTCCTGTCCACCAGCGGCATCATCCGGCCGTCATTTCTGATAGGTACGCGTGCGAATGTTTTGAATGGAAAATGAAATGGAAATGCTATTGATAAACCCAAAAAAAAAACTGTTAAAATGACAGTTTTGTGGTCATTTTTGCAGGACTTTTAGTCTTGTTGGCCTACTGGATAACCTAAATGGCTATTAACGATGATGTAAACATCGGATCCATGGGTTGTAGATACCGTGGTTATGGAGTTAACTTTTCATGAACTAGGTGTGGGAAAAAAAGCAGTATAGATATACTCACATACAATCTTCACGAGTCGGTTTTGAAAGGAAACCATTGTCATGAACAACGATAGATATTTATGCTTCATTTGACAAAATTTATCATGTTGACGGAAGTGCGTACATTAAATAGTCTGCGCGAAGCTGTATAGCTAGCTGAACTCACCGACTTTCGACAATTTCAAAGCTAATGTAACAGATTTTCAGAGGCGAAGAATAGACGCATTTCTCATTTAATAGAGTTCTGATTTTTTTTTATCGAAAAGTAGTTTATCGTTTGCCCTAAGTATAATATTATCTATTAAACTGTTAAGGAAAACATTTCACCATTTAAGCCTTATTAGCACCACTAAAAGGCTAAAAAAAAAAAATTACGAAATCCTTGCTAAATTTACATTTAAATCAATTTGGTAATTTAAAGCCAAAACGATGGACAGCACAGTCTATACGGTACCAACCTTGGAAACAGGCCTATTTGTTTAACTGCAAGTGATTCCCTCATCTTGACATCTACAAGGCACCGGATAGTGGAATCTAAATCAAATCTATCATGATTGACGGTAGAAAATCCTCAAGCATTATTAAGAACGTCCATTCATTCCGAGAAGCAAACATCGTGCGAATTTTGTGCCCGGATATCCACGGAAGCTATAATACAATCAAAAAACCCAACAGAAGAAAATCAATGTAGGACGACTTCAATTAGAACCGATTGCCACAGCCACTTTATTTTGAATCGGATTGTGTTTGGACAAAACAAATCCAAAATGAAGGCGTCCAGGACACGGACCCATTAGGAAACTAAAGAATCTTATAATCTTTAAGTTAAGCGGGAGGCAGTGGTGCATAGATAGATACGATATTTGCTTGCTAAGCGGGAGATCCTAAGTTCGATTCTCAGTTAGGGAAGCAATTTTTCTAACTCCTAGAATAGCCACCTAATTCTCGATCTACTGCACCGAAAAAAATTCTTTCCTATATCTCTAATTCTTCTAACTAGTGTCGTGCAACATACGGTTGCATTCTAAAAGGCATTGTGCTTTACAGACACATAGTTAAAATATTATATAAAGCGAAGGAAGAATGAGGAACACTTAGTCAGAAAAGGAAAAACGACATAATCATAAGGATCGTGAAGTCGTCGAGGTGATGTGGCAGGGGTAGACAAAGTGGAACGAAATTTCTGCAAAAGAGAAAAACATTCAACATCAGGTTTCACTAGCCCATCCGGCTCCGGGAATTATAAAGTGGGGATGGAAATACCATATAAAATACGCAGTCGATATTAATCATTTGGAGATGGAGATATTATTTGCTCGATCTGCAACTATGGGGTAATATATCTTATGCCCGATTGAACAACCAGGTAGAGTGAAACCTCTGACTGCTTGGAGTTAAAAATTGGAGACGATATACTAGAGATCCAGCCGGCTGGAGAAGCTCCATATTCCAAATTATTAAGAGCCACCGAAAAGTAAAAGTAAAGAAATACTGATAGGATGTCGAAAGAACTGACCACCTTAGACTTAGGGGTTGCTGTTGACGGTTCTGGGAAAATCATAGCATATCCGTTTTTGCGCTATTCGAAGTTCTCTTTTGAACTCGAATGTATTTTACAGGTACTATGAAATAATTTTGTCACTTTGGGTCTAACATGTAACAATATCCCGCAGAATGTAGCATTCGACAGGAAAAAGCTGACTAGTTCTCAAAAAAACAACTGTTTGAGCGAAATCTTCCAACTTATACTATAACCTTTTTGAAATCTGTTTTCGAACCACCTTCTCTCAACTCATCCATCTGTACCCAAGGGATGCTGCGTAAAAGTCTATTATTTGAAATAATGAGGGTCGATGTAAGCATTTTGCGTGCCAACGAATAAAATCATCATTTATTCATTACAAGGGTTACCTAGGTGGTGTAAAATAATGGACCAAGCAAAATGTACAAGATTACATTCCTCTCTCTACACACCGGATGCTTCTATAGATTTGTGTATGGCTAGGAATGGCGCACAATTCGATCTCACTCATTAACCAATTTTGTGTTCAGCCCTTAATATATTTGTTCCGGAGCGTACGGGGGGGGGGGGGGGGTAGAGTGGTTTGTAAGTTTTACGGGTTGCCTTTTAAAATTTGCAAGCCCGCACGGAACCGCACACGCAGGTATCAGCAAATCAAAAGCATGGCTTTATTGCTGATTCAGGAGCGTATGTTGTTTATTCATCGAAGGGTCGGGGATGAACCAATCATACCCTCATCACCGCAAAAAAAATTCCACGGAATTTACTGTAAGAAATAACGGAAACCTAATTAATTGATAATAATTGCTGATGTGATATTTTTTTAATTTCTCTTATAAACACATCAACGTATTGCTACTGTCATCATCATCATCGTTATCCTGGTAGGCCTGGACTGGATGTTGGTGTTGTACTTTGTAATGAGGGTATCATTTGCTATTGGTATTGTTGTGAAATTGTTCGATGAATTTATATTTAAAATTATTGTTTGATTTGGTTAATTGATTTGGACATCCTTTCACCCCAATAATTGCTGTTATTGCCGAAAAGTGCTTAATGGGGGAGGGGGGGGGGGGACGCATTGCTTCCAATAATGTGGGAAAGGTAATTAATTTCCTTAGGTTGTTAATTCAGCATCAGCAAATGGTAGTAATTATATTTAATTTAATGCAATATTGTCTAAAAAAATAAACATTATTGTTTTAATTTTTTTAATTTATTTAATTCTGTTGTCCTGTGTATGTGGTGGCTCTCTAAGGACTTAGAGCTGATGATGGGATAATTTTTTATATTCCAAAATATATATAAATATCTATGTAGGTGTTTTGTATTTTGATGATAGTCATTAATTTTAAATGCTACATGTTACACTATAGCATTCAGTGGAAACAGTTACTTTTTTTGGGACGCATTTAAATTAAAACTGTTTTATTGTTTTGATGGGAATCTATTAAAATTGTTAAAGGGCATAAGGGGGGGGGGGAACGAAACAGAAGCAATGAATTGTTTGAATATTGTAATTAAAATAGCCATTTAATGTTTTGGTAATTTTAATTATAATTATGGGACTTAGAACACCTTGGACAATTTCGGATATACATGTTTGATAATAATGGTGTTAAATTAAACACACCATAAGGAATTAGGTCATAGTAGAACTGAGGTAAAATAATTGGGATGCGTGTGTCTTTGTGGAACGCGTAGACAGGCAATTATATTTAACTGATAGCCTTCATGAATGTGACCAAATTAACTTTTTTATTGATGGTTTGACGTTTATCAAATTTACTTCCGATCAAAAATAGGTTCTCTGCTTTGCTCGTTATGGAGCTGTTTTTATACTGTTTAACAGCCGACTAAGTAAATTAACGAGAGATATAGAAGATATCCATGAGTGGAATTAAATCGCGTGCTCCCAAACATTCATTTTGTGGTTTGGATGCCTTGAAGCTTCATATTGTGATCTCGAACCAAAATGGCGGCAAATGTCAGTAAACAGATGCAGAATACACGTCAAAAAGCCATGGCAAGCTTTTCTTCTTAAAACGCGGAAAAATTGTTTTTAATTTTCTTTACGCAAAAGGACGACGATTTTTCATCCAAAATCATCACAAACGATGAGGCCCGAAATTCAGCAAAAACCAGCGTATGATGTTACAAAGAGATATTTACACATCTCAAAATTAATGCATGGTGTGTTGTTTACCTTGGAGAAGTCATTGGGCAATTCGAGGACGCTATAACCATATTTTGAACGGCGAGCGCCATTATCGACGATTTCATGCTTCGTCAGTACGATGAATTCAGACTGGAGGACATGTGCTTAAAACAGCAGGAAGCATCAGCCCACACTGCGCGAGCCACAATCGATACTCTGAAGGAAGCATTTCAACGTCGTGTAATCTCTTAATTTGGCGATTTGCATTGGCGGGCCAGATCAGGCATTTGACTAAAATACCACGTGTGCCACGTTGTCTTCTACCAAAAGAAGGACTGCAAAACACTTTCCGAGCTGGTTTCTTTTGGCTCATGCGAGCTAGGTGCCCAGCTTACCGGAGTCGTGGAACTTTATTTTTTCCACAACATCGAGGTAGATTTAATATAATACATGATTGTATCTTTTCCGGAATCGTTTTCCCTCGCACACCGGGCCATCAATTCTCCGTAAGACTTTTCTCTCAAACGCGGATAAGAAATCAGAGTGCCTTTTTGTAAGCACCCAAATATGTTTGACAACTGGTAAGACCATTGTCTTAAGTTAGTTTAATTTTTATAGTAAGGTTTCTGGATTTAAAAAGCCTTGACAGCCGCACACGTATTTCTTCCTTTTTGTTATTATCGGCTGCTGCTTTCCACTGCACTACTTCAAATTCATGCTCCGCTACCCTGATAGTTGGATCTACACTTCTAGCAGACATAGCCGCCATGTACTTATGCAGCTCCAGGTTTTGTGTGGCCTGCTCGATCTGGGTAAAGGAGTCTTGTGCAGCTTGTTGGCTTCTGTCGATGATGTCATTGTCTTCTGCGTAAGCCAGTATCTGGCTGGACGAGGGTAGTCCTTCTTGTTGACGGACGGACCCACGGATTGCTTTCTCCAACGCCAGATTGAAGAGGATGCTAGCCAGACTATTCCCTTGTCGGTTTCCATTAAAGATGTTGATTGGTCTGGACAGCAAACCGACTACTTTTACTTGGCTTGTGATGTTGGTCAGGGTAATGGGTCAGCCTACCTACATAGTCGTGTCAATTTATTTGGGATGCCGAATTCTCTTATGGCCTTATCATAAAGTTCTACACTGGCTATGCTATTGTAGGCGGCTTTAAAGATAGTATTTTGGAATATTAAATTGCAGACTTTTTTTCCATTATCTGCCTAAGGGTCAAGTAGGTTTAAGATAAGGCTGATCTTACGTGCCTTAAGCTTAAGAGAACGAGCATTTGTAAGGGTGAATAAGTCCATTTGCCCGAATCATGAAATTTACAAGAACGCTACAAAAGAAGCACTGCACAGACAAAAAAATGGCCTTCTGACAAGATTAAAACTCTTTTACAGGCGGTTTACTGGCTCTGGAGATTAGGACACTGAATTCGTCAATCAAAAATGTCAACTTGCTCATAAAGCAAAATTACAGATTGTCTATTAACTAATACTGGGATATCAGAATTCGAGCCATTAATTCTAACGACCCGAGTATGTTTCCCGAGATTAATAAAATCTTCAGAAGGAATAATCATAACGATCTTCCGTGTCGTAAGCTTCAGAGATCGACAGAAAAGGAAAACATACTCCTGACCGCAGGAATAGATCTGGGGGACGCCCGCCGGCGCCATTTGGACGACGATTTCTTTGGGATCGAAGATCTATTGAAGAATGTTGAGAGAGTGGGTTCTGCTTTTCAGCAAGTGTAAAAGGTGAATTAGTCCATTCACAAAAATCTTGACCTGGAGAACAGAGCTCTGCTGAACCACTTTTACTTTCCAAATAGCATCACGCAATGATGATCTGAGAATCTTTCCTCTAAAACCGCATGTATAGTTTATGTAGTTAAAGGTTCTGTTTCACGTTCTAAACGCGAGTCCAGAGTGGTTTTGAGCAATTTTACGAAACGAGTCACCGAAATATTGAAATAAAACGAAAATGAAATTAAAAAAGCCTCAAACATTCAAAGCCAGTATACCATTCTTGGATATGCAATTTCATTTTTTGTAATACATTTACTATTTTAGATTATCACTACTGAGTTCATTCTACAAGCAAACATTTGTGCAATTTCTAGTTTTTTTTTGTATATTTATTTGTTTGTTTTTTTTTATGTTTTCACGCTAACTACTGACTATGGATCATCATGACTGCAATAGGATACTTTTTATTCCAAATAAAATATACTATATCGGCTAGTATCATCTAGTACATAATATAAGAAAAATTGTAATACTTACAAACTCCTCCCAAAACTGTGCCCGAATCTAGTTTGGCTTTTTTTGTTGCTAAATCTTGATTATTATTGTCCGATGCTGGTGCCATAACTGCTGCTTGACTTAAAAGTTCGTCACTTCCTCTCTGAAATAAGAAACAATAAAGACAATAACAATTAAAACCAAAATTTATATAACAAATGCTTACTATACAACTCTTCCATCATAAATATTTCCCCCAAAAATTTATTACTAAACGAGCCACAAAATCCATTAATTATCGCACCATATACATTCGCCAAGGTAAGATATATTAAATACTCCTTAACGATGCATAGAATTAACAATATAAAACCTTTAACTATAAACGCACAATCATCCACATATACATATTCGGAAACAAAGTCATTAGCGAAGTTAAGTAACCATGGAAAAAGAGGTTTCCAAATGCCTATTAGCTATGCCAATGATAAGACATGTCAGATTCTTCTCCACCTCTTCCCCATAAAACATCCACCCTATGATTTGAAAAATTAATGTGAAACTGCAAGGACCTGGAACCCCTAACTCTAAACATAAAAAAGACACAAGGGCAAACAGAAGGAACCTTTAAATGCAAACAAGAGAAAAAATATCTCTGCTATTCATTTATCAAAATCAAAAGGTGAACCCTCATGAATAGGTCGTGAAACCAATGGAAACACACATTTCCTACTCAGTTCAGCATGTATTCTGGAGTTTTATCATCATAAAAAGGGTACTCAGGTTACCCACCATTAGACTAACTAGCTCCTCATTCATTAACATCCTTCTAATTCCGAAGCTCTGGGCTTCTGATGCTTCTGCTGCTACCTCATGTAACAAAAGTATAATGCTAACATCCCCACCCAGGATATACTACACATCATTCAGCCAAAGAATTTTCACATAGAAAATGGAGTAGAACGTCAAAAAAAAACCAAAATGTTCATTCTCAAATACACCACCACTTCCGGTTTCGAATAAAAACCAAACCATCCATAGAAACATAGATAGAGGGATAAATACAGCTGCTCATGTGTGTGGTTGGGGGTTTTTGATAGCGAATACAATTTCAAACACACCACCACAGAGGATCAGAGTCTTTCAAATTATATTTCGATGCTCAAAGTCTCGTCTTCTAAGTATCATCTGTGCATCACTATGTAACTTCACTCTAACAAAAGATACAAAGATACATTGGTAACCCCACAATTAAAACTAAGAAAAACACAATTTGAACGTGTAAATCCGATACAAAGGATGAAAACAAAACACGCACACATCCACCCATATCCAACTAAATTAATTACAATAAAATGTTAAGTGTAATAGAGCTAAAATATTATCCTGAAACATCTATTACAATTGAGTTCATATTCTGAACTCTCAGTCTGATGTAACTTTTTTGTATCTCAGGCGTCTTGTGTCGACGAACTATTTTTATGTCGAGATGTTTTTTAAACAGACATGATTTCCCTGGAATAAAAAATATATTTTGTGGAAAGGATTTCGCCTCATTAACAATGTACATAGAAGAACGGTTATGGTGCTTCAGGAGCAATTATTATTTAGGAAGAAACAAAAAATAAAAAAGAGTTGTTTCCCTTTCAATCGCTTATGAGTTTAATTTATGTGTCTAAACGGAACACATCCTTGACATCCTAATTAATGAATAAAATTACACATATCAAGGCAAGAGGATAAATTAAATAAGAACTCTTAATGAGCGATGGTTAATTAGAAAGTTTAAAACAAACAAAGTTGAGATGTAGAGTGTAGCTTTTGTGTGGAACTTTCTTTTAAAGGGTGGCAAGAATTTTGCCGAGGAAATTTCAAGCAGAGATTTAAGGCTTGTTGTGAGTAGCGGAGTTCTTAGACTTAACCTTTTTGGTTATTTTTTTTTTATTTTTGATAATTACTGTTACAGATTTCTTAAAATACTTGGTAACCTCGTCTTGGCATATTGGTTTTGCCGCACGTATTCAATGACGAAAACTTGGCAAACTTCACAAAACTTGGAAGTTAAAAATATCTTCGAGTCATTAAAGAAAAAGAGGTTAGCAGGAGTCGATTGTACTAGGACATATCACTCGGGATGCAATAGACATATTATAGTCCAGGCAAAATATATTAAATACAAAAAAAAATCCATGTAGTTCCAATTTTTGCAGCAATATGTAGGGATGGGGCCGCGCGGGGTAAGGGGTGATTTAAAGGGACCTTCCCACGGTGGCCCTCGCATATCTCTAAAACAGTTCGTCGTAGAAAAAAAAACTCTGTCGGAAAAATGAAGCCGATAAAATTTCCTACAATTTACTATGGCATTTTATTTAAAAATAAAAAAACCGACGAAAAAAAGAGACGAACTCGATATAAAATACTAAGTACTGTGTGGTCTGTGTGGACTTGGCCAAACCAAGCCATATACAAACACTGCAAACGTTTCAAAACAAAGTCCTCAGATCAATTGTTGGTGCTCCATGGTACATACGAAACAGTGATTTACAAAGAGACCTGTGCATGGAAACTGTCAACGACGAAATTAAAAAATCTGCCACCAAGCTTAAAACACGTTTACAAGGCCATTGCAATAGAAGCATACAGGGGGCCTTTGAAGAGACAAATCTTGTACCCGACTTCGGAGAACGAGATTGCTCGACCTAGCGTAGCAAGACATATATAACCGTGTGATAATGCGGTATTGCAGGTCCCCTCGATGGAGAGCTCCCTGCTAAACGTGATTAATGAAAATGAAGATTAAACTATTTGATAACAAAGCAACTTAGTTGTAGTCGAATGAACAGATCGTGAAGAGGCCTTACGTGGACACCTGCCTTTAAGGCTTAATTCCACGGTGGGCCTACCCACTTATGGAGTTCCCTTGGGGCGGACAAGACCCCTAAAGTGGTTTACCAGACCACACTATTAACTAGAGTGGCTCTGCTAAACCATCCTAGTAGCAAATGATGAATTTTTCATGGTAAATTCATCCTCCTTGCTAAGAAGCAGGGCCTATCAAGCACCCCTAGTATCAAGGTTAAATAAGACAATGAACACACGTTTCTTACGAAACCGTGCCATCCTCCCAGAAACCAAAGATACCTTTTCGCTTCCGCATTTGGAGTGACCAACAGCCCCCATGAAGCTCCCACAAGGGAGCCTACCTCAATTTTAACAGGCAACTGCTACCGAGACAAGCTCGCGTAATCAGCCGGGGCTCCTGTTAACCCATGGTACCTACATTTAGACCCTAGGCGAGGCCTCGCCCGTCTCTCATGAGACGCACTTGTGGTTCGACTCCATGAAGTCGCTAGCCCACCATCCAGTAAGGCAACAGTTCAGTAATCCAGTCAACCAAGGTGACAGGACACTCCCTGAATGCCCGCCTAGAAGCAAGGTTACTACCACGTTTCCTTACGGATAAAGTGAAGTTGCTTAACTAGACTTGGTATTGGAAGGCTCCGGCAAACCGGCCATAGGCCAATTCTGCCCCCGGACCTATAGGGGAGGATGTTTTAGCAGACTCTTACTGCAGGCACATCCATACCGTGGGCCTATTTTTCATCTCCGAACCCACAGGGGTAAGTCGAATGAACAAATGAAGGCGTTTTTTTAGTGAGTAGGAATCCCACACTACCATAGGTACGGGTATGGTGCCTATGAAGATTTTTTCGTCTTTCGCCGTAGAAAAAAAAATAATCGTTTCATTTAATTTGTTTATTTAAAAATAATAATCATTTGTTGAAATAAAACAGGATTATATTTAATTTTTTTTCTTAATTGTAATTTATTCGATTACGGTATATAGAATGTAAATATAAACATAATATAATACCTTTAACAAAAACTTTTTTTTAAATAACAAGCAGCAAAATCTTTTCGAATATGTGAATTGCTTTTTAAATGGTATTCTCCTAGGCTAGAGGCAGAAGACTTCAACACACATGGTATAAAAAAACTACTTATATGCTGTTCAAAAAATTTTACCTAGAAAAAAACAACACTGATGCGATACCTCAATGATTTTAAGTATCACATATGAATAAAATATCATTTCATTTGCATGAGAAGGCTTAAGGCTTGTTCCGATTGCATAAAAATTTCAACAACAAATTCAACATCCAAGAGAATAAGCACACGGGCGCAAGGACTAAAAAGACAAAGATTCACGAGTAGGAAGGTATAAGTACTCTTATATGCAAATGACTTAAAGTTCCGATACACAAGCATCGATTGAACCTACATAGAATACAAAAAAAAAATCGAAAATAAAACAATTCCATTCAATAATCGAAAATATTTTGCAAAATGTACAAATATCCTTACAAACCACACACACATACCTAGAAAACAATAGTAATACTCGTTCTTTCTCTTTACAAAACTCCATATTTCTAGGAAGGACGTTTGTGTGCGTATGCTGGGAATATGATATCGATTGTGAATTTTAAAGTGAGGCAGTTATTTAGTGCCCACCAAGCGCATGAGGTAAAGGATATTTTGAATTAATTGCTGAATAACACCAGGAGATTGTGTGTCCAGAGAGCAAAAGATGAGCGCTTAGGACGCATGAGGTTCATGATGACGATGATGTTGGGTATGTTTTGGTTAGCCTATCTAAAGCAATTATTTGGAAAATATGTTTGATGATGATCTAGAGAAAAGCTGTCCTCGTTTATCTGCTTCGGTTCGTATGGTCCTCAATTCTGGGTTGATACATGCATAAGTTCACCTGCATAGTTGTATAGTCTAAGCCGGAAAAATATAACAGAGAACTATGCCAGAATGGATTGGCATTGGTAATAGATTTAAATTATTTGCATGTTTGAAACGAGTTAACGCCGAACTGATTGGATACGGAAATAGATTTTTGTTATTTTTGCATGGTATCTTTATGTGGAGATTTTTTGTTCAGAATTTGTAGTTTTATTGTTCATAAATTTGATTTAATGATTTTTTTTCTATACGTATAACAAACAATACGATTTTATTTATTTTGTAAATATAATGCAAGAGAATTTCCGGTCAGCAAGTTTAGCAAATGAATGAGATCTCAGCATGATTTTCCGAATACTTGAAATAAAAGCTGCTATAAGGATTTTCACAATGCAAACAACTTGTGTAAGGCTTGCATATAAATGATGTTTCATGCTGTCTAGAGCTCAAAAACCCAGGTAAATAAAAACTTTTCACTTTTTAAATCAAAGCAGCTGCAAATTTGCAGCTGTCATTAAATAGTTTGGGTAAGACCTTTTTATAACATCTTAAATAAGTTATTAGTATTTAGCTGTTCAAAATGGCTAGCTGAAACAAGCTTATTACAGTTCATCGAAAGCTATTTGCTTCTGTAACACTTGTCGGCAAAAGTATTATAGAAGTTAACTTGCTTGGGTAATGTGCGACAAAATTACTTCTAAACGGCTTTTTAATGTGTCCATAGCAGTCTGAAAAAGCCAATGCGTTCACAGATAGTGACAGTTTGATGCGAATTGTGGATCATTAAGGCGGGGAACAACGTTTCAGAGTCACATTAACCCACTTTTTACTTGCGATTTAGGTACTAAAATGCAAGTTATGGATTCGTGCAAAAAAAATATCTAACAATCAAACATTACATTACGATAATAAAGAAGTTGAAAAAAAGTGGGTCTGGAAATTCCGTCCTTCTGTCTGTCTGTCTGGTCGCGCCTCTACAAACGGATGGGCAGAATTAGCTTTAAACTTGGTATTTAGTATTTATTAGGTAGTATCTCGGGGAGAGTTTTTCTCTTTGCTCTAGGTCAAAAAATAACGGTACTTGCCACATAATTTTGAACAAAAAGTTAGATGCTAATTTTTTACAATAATACATCTTTCAGTTAGAATAAATTTTTTAAAATTTGTTCTATAACGATACCTCTCATATAACCGGTCTTTTCAAATGCGTTTTTATCGTAAACTATTATCCCGATTTCAATAAAATTTTATACACATGAAGTCATTTATAATTCAATTAAAATCGCATTTCACAATTTTCAAAAACTTTTTTTCGATTTAAAAAATTTTTTTTTTTTTTAATTTGCTTTTCGAAATATTTTGAAAATGGGTGGATTGAATTTTTGTAATTAATTTTCCCAGATGAAAACTACAGATTACTATGTAATGACATACTAGAAAATAAAAAATAAAATATTTTTTCGAAAAGTTTAAAAAAAAACGACTTTTTAAAAAAACTGGTCGAACGATTTTCAATTTTTTTTCTTTCATAGACATTTAGTTTTCAAATTTTATTGCATACTTAGTTTTTCCAAGAAAACTCTGAAACTAATTTAAAAAAATAAAGAGTTTTCTAACAAAAATATTTTTTTATTTTAATAGACGAGTGGTTTTCAATCTGGCAATACTTTTTTTCGGAGTTGGTCTTTTGACAGCCGTCTCTTGATTTATGCTCAAGTTGGTTTGCGATTTCATAATGAATAGACTAACTAACGAACAAGTTTGCAAATTGTGCAAATTTATTAGCAAAATAATGGCTCGTTTCGGTGGAGCAGAGAATCGAAGAAGACCCAAATGAGTCCATCCGCCATCGCGCGCTACAATTGGATCCACTTTATGGAAGGTTTTGCGGAAGGATCCTGGTTTGCAGGCTTACAAAATCCAACTCGTGCAAGAATTGAAGCCGAACGACCATCAAGTGCGTCACACGTTCGGTGAATGGGCCCAAAACGAGATGACCACCGATCCTGATTTTCACAAAATTGGGCCTCGGCTGGGATTTATTCGAGCCAGCCGCGGCGGCCACTTCCCCGAAATCATTTTTAAAACATAATGCAAGCCCTTATCTCTATAATTAAGCTAAATTCTTGGCCATAACATTAAACTATATTCGTTTTATGTGTTCTTGAAAACCACTCGTCTAAAAAAACACCCTTTATATACATACTGTGGTATTTTGGCCTGGGGTTCGACAAATAAAACTCAATCGAAATTCCAAAATAATAAAACAAATCTCTTTATTTTATGAAACACAACGTTTAAATAACACCAAATTTAACTTATTTCACTTATTCACAATTCAAATACGTTTTTATAATTCAACACTTTTTATTCAATCTCAATTCAATCACTTTTTACTAACGTTTCCAGTTGTTAACAATTCCACTTTCGAAAATAAACTGAACTGTCAATACAATCTACTCTTGTATTTATACAAGTTTACAAGCTTCTGGAAACTTCTGTCTGGTTCTGGCACAATCTAAGCTTTTGGTACTAATTCGAGTCTCGAATTAGTACTTCAAGTTCGATTTAGTACTCAGTTAAAACATATTGCAAATATGTAGCATACTTTTAGGCGCTCACAATAAATGTTGGTTGTTGTACACAATGAATCCAACAGATGTCGTTAATTTACAAAATGTATCCTCCGAATATCTAAACTTGTTGCCACATAACATTGTCCCCCTCTTAGTTTTGTTCGTCCCGAACAAGCACATCATCATTGTTTCCGTGGTAACGATGCAGTCGATCCACATGGACAATTTCATTTTTGCTCTTGGTCCTCGTTGGATTCGGAAAACGACGTCATTAATGCGCGTAACTATTTGGTAGGGACCTTCCCAGTCCTGCTGAAGCTTGGGCGATTTTCCCTTTCTGCGATGTGGGTTATAAAGCCATACCAGATCTCCCTCATTGAATTCAGGTGCTGTTGCTCTCGCATCGTATCTGGTCTTCATGCGGTCACTCGCAATTTTTATGTTGTTTCTTGTTCTCTGGTGAATGTCGTTGATCCTTTCTCTAAGATCTAACACGTAGTCCTCTTCGCATTTTGGGTCTTCAATAGGAAATCCGAATTTTAGCTCACTTGGAAGCCGGGCAGTTCGTCCAAATAGAATTTCGGATGGAGTGTATCCAGTTGTACTATGAACCGCATTCCGGTAGGCCATAAGAAATAAAGGAATTCGCCGATCCCAATCCCGTTGGTTCTCGTTCACGACTTTGGACAGATGTTCTTTCAGGGTCTTGTTAAATCGTTCTACCATTCCATCAGACTGTGGATGAAGAGGTGTTGTCCTTGTTTTCTTTAACCCGAGGGATGCGCATACTTCCTGGAATACCTTCGACTCGAAGTTTCGCCCTTGGTCGGAATGCAATTCCATAGGCACCCCGAACCTGCAGACCCAGTGGTCCACTATCTGCTCGACAACGGTCTTAGCTTCTTGATTGGGTATCGCAAAAGCCTACGGCCACTTGCTGAAGTAGTCCATGACAACAAGGATGTAACGGCTACCGTTTTCAGTTTCTGGGAACGGGCCTGTGATGTCAACGGCGATTCTTTCAAACGGGGCGCTCACGTTGTACTGGTGCATTTTACCTCGTGTTTTGACTTTGGGTCCCTTGCTAGCTGCGCATGTTGTGCACTTTCGACACCAGCTCTCTACATCGTTTCTCGCGCTTAGCCAATAAAAGCGTTCCCGTACTTTTTCCAGTGTTTTGTTGATTCCCAAGTGCCCACCGGATATTCCAGCATGCATTTCTCGTAGGATCTCCTCTACTTTCGATCGTGGAACCACAAGCTGCATCTTAAAGGATCTTCCATCCGGCATTTCCCATTTTCTTCGCAAAACACCATCTTCCACATTGAGAGAGTCCCACTGCGCCCAGTATGCCTTTAAAGTAGGACTTCTGTCGGAGATGTCTCTTGCGTTTGGTTTCTCTATAGATTCCTTACATGCAAGGATTGGCTCGATGTCAGGGTCTTCTTTTTGTGCATTACGAATTTCTTCGGCACTCCAACCCTCTACAGGTTCGGCTCTTATTCTCTGGACAGATATACCTTCATCCTTTTCCTCTTTTCGCGCACAATGCTTGCAACTGGGCTCACATGGTCTGCGGGAAAGCGCGTCCGCATTGCAGTGCAGTCTTCCTTTGCGATGCTGTACTTCGAAGTCGTAAGTCTGCAATCGTTCGATCCATCTTGCTACTTGCCCCTCAGGATTTTTGAACTGTAGCAACCATTTTAAAGCGGCGTGATCGGTACGCAGGATGAATCTCTGTTAATACAGATATTTATGGAAATGTTTTGTCGCCAGTATCAGAGCAAGGAGTTCCCGTCTGGTTACACAGTAGTTTCTCTCTGGTCGCGACAGAACTTTGCTGAAATAGGCTACCACTTTCTCCTGCCCATCGTGTATCTGCGACAGAACTGCTCCAACACCCACGTTACTAGCATCCGCGTCCACAATAAATGTTTTGCCAGGGGTGGGGTAAGCTAGTATTGGTGCCTCACAAAGTCGCTCTTTTAGATGTTGGAAGCTTCTTTCGCACTCACCTGACCATTTAAATTGTCTACCCTTCTCAGTTAGCTGGTGCAGACACTTTGCGATTCCGGCAAAATCTTTGACGAACCTCCTGTAATAAGTGGCGAGACCTAGAAAGCTCCTCAGCTGGTGTTTATCTTCGGGAACTGGCCAATTTCTCACGGTTTCGATTTTCTCCGGGTCAGTGTTTACTCCATTTGATGATATCACATGTCCCAAATATTTCACCTCAGCTTTGAACAGAGCACATTTCTTTGGATTTAGTTTCAAATGTGCAGTTCGAAGTCGTGTAAACACCTCCCTCAAGTTGTCGCGATGTTCAGCGAACGTCTTTCCCACAACGATGACGTCATCCAAGTACACCAGGCAGGTTTTCCATGTCAGACCCTGTAACACACGTTCCATTAAACGCTCAAAGGTGGCTGGAGCGTTACACGAGCCAAATGGCATAACGGTAAACTGCCATAGTCCATTTCCCGTTGTGAAAGCAGTCTTTTCTTTGTCTTCTGGATGGATCTGTACCTGCCAGTAACCACTTTTCAGATCGAGGGTGGAAAACCATTTCGCTCCAGAAAGGGTATCCAAGGTGTCATCTATTCGAGGCAAGGGGTAGCTGTCCTTCTTGGTGACATCGTTGAGCCTCCGGTAATCCACGCAGAATCGATTGCTGCCGTCCTTCTTTTTCACTAGTACAACGGGTGATGCCCACGGACTTTTTGAGTTTTCGATTAGACCGTCTTTTTCCATGGTTGATATCATCTCATCGACTTCCGACTGTTTTGCCAATGGAAGTCTTCTAGCAGGTTGTCGGATCGGTCTGCTATCGCCGGTGTCTATTCGGTGCTGTACTAGGTGTGTTCGACCATAATCTCCATCCTGCGATGCAAATATATCAGCAAACTCGCCAATGAGATTTTTGGCCATGGTTTTCTGCTCCTGATTTAGCTCACAGTTTCCAAGGATAGCATTACATACCTCAGCCAATTTTGTTGCAGAAACAGGACTCGCAGATTCACTCCCAGATGTTGTCGATATGGCTGCAATGGGTACGCATCTTCCAATCACCTCTCCTTGTCTGAGCTTGACGGAGTGTTTGTTCGGATTCATCAGCCTTACCGGAACCATGTTTTTCTTTGGTTCCACTAAAATCTTTCCAACGATATAGCTTGGAAAGTCCTCTTTATTATCTGCTTCAATGAAATAGAATCGGTGTTTCCCAGGATCACCCTCCAAACGCGTCCAAAGAAGTGTCTCTGAAGAAGGTGGTAGGACTTCATCTCTGCTTATAACCGCGCGAAGATTCACAGCGTTCTCGTTTCCGTATACCATAGGGATCTCAACGGTTCGATACCTTAATACTTGCATTCGAAGGTCTATGATTACCTCATGTGCCTTCATGAAATCCACTCCAATGATGCATTCGTCGCATATGTCGGCCACCAAGAATGCATGTGAGAAGGTCAACCCTGCCAGTTGTAACTTTAGAAATACCTCCCCGTATACTTTTGCTGCTTCTCCCGTAGCTGTCTTCAGAGTGTAGCAGCTGGTGTTATGTAGCCAGGATGTCTGAACAAGGTCTCTTCTGATTATGGAGGCTGTGGCACCCGTGTCGATAGTGGCCACACATTTTCTGTTTCTGATGACTGTCTCCACTGTCAAGCTCTTGCTGCAGCGTGTAGTTTGCGAAACTTGGATGATGGTCCTGGGAGCGTCGATTCCATCAACCCACTTCAGCACCGCGAAGTTGGTTCTTAGGCGTTTCCCGCCTGCTGTTGATCAGAAGCTTGTCCAGCAGTGTGAGTGTTATTCCTGCCAGATGCTTCGTCATTCTGCCTCCTCCTTGCGCAATGTGGGCAGCTTACCTGTCTAGGTGGAGATCTGCATTGTCGCTGTAGGTGTCCTAGCTTGTTGCAATTCCAGCATCTCATTTGACCTCGAGCAGTGTTCGGGTTTTGTCTTTCAATGTCGACACGTTGACATGAGCACTCTAGCGTAGCCATTTCCCTGACGCGATGGCTACCTTGCGAAGCTTGGTCTGCTGCTTCCATTGTCAGGGCAAATGCTAAAGCCTCAGCGAGCGTTTTCTTACCTGCCATTCTCACAGCCATTTGTAGTTTTCCATCTGCAATGGCATTAGTGAACGCATCGGTTGCCAATTCGTTTATGATTTCCCTGCTGGTATTGGGATAAGACAAATTGGCCAAACGCTCGATGTCAGCTTGCAATTGTTGTAGCGTTTCAGCTCTTGTCTGGACCCTTCGGCGCAACTGGACTCGGTAAACTTGCTGCATGTGGTCGTCGCCAAACCTCATCTCGATTGCCTTGACCATGGCATCATAATCATGATGTTTGTCTTCAGGAATGGTCTGCAGCAATTCGGCAGCTGTTCCTCTGAGCGCAAGCGTAAGAGCAATTGATTTGTCTTCGTTGTCCCAGTTGTTCGTCAAGGCGGCAGCTTCAAACTGCCTCTTATAAATTGGCCATGATGTTTGACCATCGAAGACAGGGGGCTGCATTTCCTTTCTTCGTGGACCGTCGCTCGAATATTCCCGGACCTTCTGCTTTTTCAAAGAATCAACCTCCTTAGCCAGGTGTTCGTACTGTTGTTCTACACTTTCTACTTGCTTTCCGAATTTTTCTTCTAAGCTTTCTATTTTGGCTTCAAATTTCTGATCTACTATTTGAAGTCTTTCGCTTAGTTGATTCTGGAGAGTTTCTAATGAATTCTTTTGTTCGTCGAATTTACTTTCGAGAACGTTCCTTTGTTCGCTTAGTTGTTGCTGGAGAATTTCCAACGAATTCTTCTGCTCCTTCTTTTGTTCTTTCGAGGAACTTTCCAAAGCATCGAATTTCGACAGAAGCAACTTCATGAAAGCAGGCATTTCATCGGCTGTACTTACTGTGCATTCTCTCCCTTGTTCTTCAACATCGAACAACATGGTATCGGGGTCTCCACCATCCTGAGTGATAGCATTCTGAAGTCGGAGCAATAGTTCCTTTTTCAGCCCCGAAGTCTGAAGATTTCGTTTTCCTAATTCTTCTTTCAACTCAGCTGTTGTCAATTGTTCTAATTTGCGACCCATTTTATGTAACTGAAACACTATTTTCGCAACACAGTCAGTTTTATTTTAATGTCTCTTCTAGAAAGATCTTTTTCCAACACTTTTTTTAACAAAAATACTATCACTTTACTGAGTTTTATCCCCAATTTCTGACACCAATGTGGTATTTTGGCCTGGGGTTCGACAAATAAAACTCAATCGAAAATCCAAAATAATAAAACAAATCTCTTTATTTTATGAAACACAACGTCTTACAGTTTAAATAACACCAAATTTAACTTATTTCACTTATTCACAATTCAAATACGTTTTTATAATTCAACACTTTTTATTCAATCTCAATTCAATCACTTTTTACTAACGTTTCCAGTTGTTAACAATTCCACTTTTGAGAATAAACTGAACTGTCAATACAATCTACTCTTGTATTTATACAAGTTTACAAGCTTCTGGAAGCTTCTGTCTGGTTCTGGCACAATCTAAGCTTTTGGTACTAATTCGAGTCTCGAATTAGTACTTCAAGTTCGATTTAGTACTCAGTTAAAACATATTGCAAATATGTAGCATACTTTTAGGCGCTCACAATGAATGTTGGTTGTTGTACACAATGAATCCAACAGATGTCGTTAATTTACAAAATGTATCCTCCGAATATCTAAACTTGTTGCCACATCACAATACATATGCAGCCATTAAGCAACTATCTAACATAGGAACATGTTCGTGCGACCCAGTCGTGCATTTTTTTAAATTTATTCGACGATGTGACCGCATATATGAGCGTGCGATCCAGTCGTGCAATTTATTTTTCCTGAAATTTAAGACATGATTTTGGACGACATCAGGTTCATGCAGGATTGCGCGCCATAACACAATTGATCTTTTGCGCACAAAATTCCTAAATCGTGTTATCAGACGTCTTCGCAATGTAATTGGCCGCCTCAAAGCTGCGATTTGACCCCTTTATATTTTTTCTGTTGGTAACCGTGTAGGACCGATGTTATGACAACAATCCGGAAGCCATTCAAGCACTTAAGGCCAATATCATTTAAGCATTCTGTGAGCTAGAGCCAGAAACCATCAACAAGGTCTTGGAAAATTGGAGTGACATTCTGTCTGCGCTACTGCAAGCCCATCCCAGGCAGCATCTTGAACAACGATATATTCCATAATTAATGGGAATCTTGGCTCTTACTAATAAAGCCATAATATACATGGAAAAAAATAAATGTTGTTCATTTTATAACATTTTTTAAAAATAAACTTGTATTTGGCCCACTCTTTACAAGTTAAATTGTTGAAAGTGCCGAAATATCTTGTTGATTAGGGCCTAGGTCCACTCCGGACTGTATAAGCTACCAATTTATTCATACTTAAAAAATGTATTCATATTATTTGAGTATTTGACACATAACTAAGAGTGAATCTTAAGATTGCAACAAAAACTATTGGGTTAGGCAGAATTTTAAATGCGCTTTTTAAATAATTCCTTCATTTTCAAAACTAATTATCCTCAAAGCAATAAGCACTCTGTTTTCACACATAACTAATCACATATGGCAATGCATAGGTATCCTTTTTGATTGATTGTTTTCTTTTACGGACGCTTTGATAAATTTCCGAACATAATCCTAATTAACACATCAAAGTGAATATTTTGACTAATGCCACCACATATTTACATACAAACAAAAATAATTGATATCGAACAGGAGAAGGGATTCCGAAAGCAGGAAAGATAAAATCCAAAGCACCACAAGATAATTCGAATTGTAGGTATTTTGACACATTTCCCAAACCAAATGACACCTGATACATCTTTACTTAAACATTAACAACACCAACACAATACAACCGATTAAAAATATGATATATTCATTCTTAACTCAATATTCTGCAAAGATACATTTCCTTGGTCAAGAGAACTTATAAGAAACTCAAGATTAAGATACTATTTTAGGTTAACACTTCACACACTATAAAACCACCTGGATACATCACAAGCAATTAATTTAAATCACTACCCCAAAAAACCTCAAACTTTATACACCCATACACAAACAAAAACACAAACAACTTAATTTGTCCAAATTGCCTTAAATGCCTGCCTGTTGCTTGTAAGACTTTAAACTTCCTTATAGCACATATGAAGTGTTTATATATGGTCCACATATCATAATTGAGCTGGAAACACAGGACATCTTCCTCATGTTGACGGAACAAGAGTTATAAAAATGTTCTTGAAGCGAAGGTGGAAACATTATTTTTCAAGTCATTGCCTCAGATGCTAAAGATGGAAGAACAGGAAGGAAAACAAGGACCAAACAAGACCTTAAAAATGTTCCACAATCATCCCTTTACATTAAAGGAAGTGGTCTTTTGCAAAAAAAAATTGAGGGGCAGGAGAAAGTTGGAGGACATTTACCACCCACAAATATATTCGAAAGTAATCTCCACTTTTCTTGTCGCGTTTGTGTGTGTTTTTTTTTTGTGTTCAAGTGTGCCACAAGCAGCTAGCTATTCAACAAACCATTCGAGGACGATGATGGTGAGATGGTGTGGACTTAATATTAAATTGCAACATTTCCATCCATGTAATGACCCAGTTATTATGGAACAAAAATAATGCCCTCGTATTCCATTTATTCTGAAATGGCCTTCCGCCCACCCTTAGTCAAGTTGTGGGTATATTACAGCACCAACTGCATCATATCTCATAGCTCTCTCTCTCTGCCTCCATTGGCGTGACGAGGCAACATCCATAACCCACTGAGGTTCGGAGGCTCTTCAGAAACAAATATGAAATCTTAAAAACCGAGTTTGAAAACTAAAAGGACGAACGAAGAAGGCAGGAGCACCAAAGCTTCTAGGCTGAGGAAGGACTTTTGTTTTCTTATTTATTCGCTCTCTTTCTTGTGTGTTTATTCTTAATAAGTAAGACTATAGAGACTATAGACTACACACCTGAACCACTATTGGCGGGAGAGGATGATATGGCCTCATCAGACCTCCAGCTGAATAATTTTCCATGTTTCAACCTTTAATAACCGGTACAATGTACGTTAGATCAACTTAATGGTCTTACACGATGATGCTTCTGTACTCGCAGTGTGTTCTCTTAACTCCTGACAAGGATTCGACTGAGTCTACCAAGACGATGACGATGATGATGATTTTAAGGACGACAATGATACACGCTGTGTTTTTTTTTTTTTATTCTGTGTCAGGCCAACTAAGCAAGAGAATCCCACTGCGTGGACTTGTATGGCCAAAGGACTACATATTTGTGTCTCTAAGGATGAGGAGGCGAAAAAAAAACCGTTTTTTTCTCATCTTATTCTCCACAAAATAAGAACATTTTCTTAATGAGGATTTTTGTTTTTTTTCCCTATCTTCAGGTGAGGTTCCCTTGGAAATTATTTCAAAATAAATGTAAGACACGCTAAAAAAAACAAATAAGGTAGACTGAAGCTTTTGGCGTGGGCTTGTACAACACACCCTATTAGGTTGTTTGAAACATTATTAAAAAAAGTGGAAATACATGTGCTATGGGCGATATGTAAGGTATTTTGTAAAGTTTGGAAGCCTTTACAGTTTTAGAACCTGAAGCTGACATGGAGCTATACTAAAAGATTGGAAGTACATGATTTTGCTGAAAAGTTTATAAGGAGAAGATTGGCTGAAACTTGGAAGAAAAATGTAGGAAGTGGGAAGTTTCTTCTGAAAGAAATATGTTTCTCTATCTTTGTAATGACATGTTTGATTGTTATCTCAATTTCATTAAATCTGCACCTCTGAATTCATAACTTGCCTTAACACTGGTTGTAGGGCGAATTAATTTTGTATTGAAAGACCTTTCAAACAACATTGGACATTTTCCGAAACCATATTGCTTCAAGTTGAGTAAGTGTGAAAAGATTTAGTTCATCGCAAACATTGAAATGGTATCACTTAAGATGGTATGGGTTAAAGAACCGACGATTGTTATGATCTCGACTGAAAACACATCTCCCCCAATTGTCTGCTTTGCCCTGTGACAGTAAATTATAATCTCAACCACATTTGTGATTGGCTTGTAAATTTGCGGGAATGGAGGGGCCCAATGGTTTGCAGACGAACTTAAATGGTTGCAAGGCAAGGGTTTTTTTAAAATATTTTGTTTCTGAAGATTTTGAAAGATTTTCTGCTTAACTATCGACATAGTAGTACGACACATTTCACTCTTTGCCAAGGGGCTCTTACGATATACTTATGGCTTTGGTAGATTTTGGCACAGGCCGGTCATACATTGGGAACAAACAAACGAACAAATAAAAAAAGCAAAATTTATTAAAATTGTTTGTTGTTTGTTTTTTTTATTTAATTATCAAAATAATGAAAAAATACTTACATTTAAAAAAAAATAATATGTATATTGTTTTGGTACCATTTGTGGTTTTTTGCTCAGTTACTAATGCCGATTGGTTTGGTAATTAATAAGTAAAAATTAGTACGTCGAAGGAACATTAACTCGGCCAAGTAGAACTCGAAGCAGCCGCAGAGCACAGGAACTTGGTCTTTCGAAAACTTTAACCTTGCAAATTTCGCGTCTGGAGTAAGGCCCACACCGTAAAAAGATGATACTAACTCAGGATCTTAAAGATCATGACCATAGATAACTCTGTTTATTCGCTGACTGGGCTTAGGAGCTTTTAAGAGAGGACTTCAATTTTGGCCGATGGCTGGGCAAAATTGCCGTATATAGCTAGCAATGTTAATGGTCCGTACTTTTTGAAAACGAAATTCATGAAACGGTCCCCGTTAATAGCGATAAATTGAATCATATGAATCTAGATGACATGTGGTTTCAGCAGGATGGCACAACGTGCCACACAGCTGACGCTGCGATTGACAATCTGCATGGACGATTTGAGGATTAGTTTAGCCCATTGACATATTATATATGGACTGCTAGTCAATTGTCAAAAAATGCTTTCCTGAACCCACTTCAAGAAAAAAAAAATAACTACTTAAAATGTTGACAAAGAAGCTCGCAACATCTGATTTAAAAAAATTCAAAATGTCGCATTTACCGGTAAAACATAACTGACACTTTTGAATTCTATCCATAGAAGTGTGCGATATAGGAAAAGACAAAGGAAATTTTAACATACCAACGTGGAAGAACCTACTGCCAAAGTCTGAGATTACTGGATGAAATGTCAAAATTGAGGTTTATTTATTTCCCCGCTAGTGTAAATACTCAGGAAGGATAGTATCGCCCGAAATAACTGAAACTAAAATGGAACCAACTTGAGGTAGGCAACTAGTAGTCCATATATAATACGTCCATGGTTTAGTCTTTCAAATATAAAAAGAATTTCACACACAACCAACCAGGCTTTCCATATTTTGAACCAGCTCTATAGTCTGATTTCAAATTTGTTGTCCCTTAAAATCGGAACCGAAAGAGTACCTCAAATAATAGCCTATATGTAGCTGATTTTATTTATTAGACTATTGATATTAGTTGATTAAACTCGATTTTATAGGTAAGCTTTACGAAAGCTTGTCGTGGCAAACCTTATAGCAGCTATTAATATTTGCTTATTTTTAGTAAACATCTTCGGAAGGCCTTATACGGGCTTTTTTGAACCTTTCTCTATAAGCCTTGCATAGAACTTGTATAGAGCCAAACTCAATTTCTGATCTTTTAAGTTTGCATTCTACAATTTCGAAAAAATTGGTCCATAAATTGTTGCACAAACTCACTTCACCCTAGACTTTTCTTCTTCTATACAACACTGTATATAACGTTACCTGTAAAAAAGTAAGAAGACGACAACTTTATGTCAAAAAAAAAAATAAGTGTGTATTCAAGAGCGCATTGCCTAGCTTCTAAGTAATTATTTTTGTTACACTTTTCCTTTATTATATCTTCATTAAAGTCATTCATAACTTTGTTGGGACATTTAGTTGGTATGTCCTGCCCCACACACCCACACAAACACTCACATCTATTTACAATTGGTAGTTCCTTGGAATTGGGGCTATTACATTCTCACCTTAGGTCCCCAAGTAATTTTGTTTGTTTTGACGAAATAAGTCCAAGAAAAATGCCCAACTTCAGGAATACATATCTGCCGTGCAACTGTATGTTTTCTGGTAGAACGTGGATACTCCCAGGTAGCTTAAGTTTTCTCATTTATTGTATGACAAATGATTCTAACTTCTAAACGGACAAAAAAGGACATTTGTGTGTGTTGTTAGTGGATGAATATGAATATACACATACACAAACAGGGTGAAATAGGATCTGTAAAAAATAAACTTAAGCGATGAGAACAAAGTGCAAATGGAAAACTTTGCACGGAAAGAATGATAATGGAAACTATAATTAGATGAATTGCTGGAGCTTTATGTGAGCCTTATGGTTGTTTTTTCTTGTTAAATTCAAGCTTTGGTAGTCAAACAAAACTTGTTTCTTTTTTATATGATTTTACTAACTCAAAAGGTGTTATATTTACGTTAGGATTGCAGTGCAATCCTAAAGAAAAAATATCCATCAAAAACATTTATTTTCGTGCGAAAAATTTTTGAAATTTGCATTCATTAATCCATTTGTTTTTTTTATAGATTTAAGTACAAATAAAAGCTTATAGTTAAATAAAATATTTAGGAGTCTTAGAACTTAACATTTTGTTCCCGGCCCTGAGGGTATTTATCTGTTGCTTTGAAGAGGCAACGTTGGCAGAACAAGAACACTTTAAGGATAGATTTAAAATAGCGTTTTGTTAAACCAGTTTCTTTAGAAGTGGGTATTTAATAAAAGCCAACAGCACTAATATTCTTACATTTTTCAGGTCATGAAAAGGCTTATAAATTGCCAGCTAAAACTGATACCCAGAGAATCAAAAGCTCCTTAATAACTTTAGTCTGAGCCATGATTGCCAAGCTTGATATTAGTTTGGTATCTGGTTTTTACTCTGATACTATAATATGTAAGTTATGCATTCGTTCAGGATAAAAAAATTGAGATAACAATCAAATATGACATAAGGATGATAGAGAAACATATGTTTTTGAGTAAGTGGTAAAGTTAAGCCTGTCTGTTTGTTTCTTTGTCCGTTCGTATGTATTTTGCATTACAGCCTGAAGGGTTGAACCAAGTGTTTTCAAATTAGAAGAGGACTTTTTTTCAAATTATTATAGGGAATATAATAATAAGTTATGCATTCGTAAAGAAAACAATTCTAACAATCAGGCATGACAGTACGATCATAGAGAAGCCCAAAAAATTTAGTTACAGAAAAATGTCTGTCTTTTAGTCTGTCTGTATGTATAACGAGCTGCAGCCTTAAGGGCTTAAGCGATTGTTTTGGAATTCCTCAGCTAGGGGAAACTGAAATTTTATTTTTAGGGCTAAAAATAACGGTACCTGCCATATAACTTATAAAAACTTATTTTCCTCGAAAACGGTTTCAACGATTTAATGAACATTTTTGTGAATTTTTTTGTTGATACATACTAGCTATCATTTCATCAGAACCAAATTTACGGGAAAAGTCTATTAACGGTACCCTTCACATAACGATTTTTTTAATTTTTGGCTTTCTCGTCAACGGCTCTTTGGATTTCTGTCAAATATTAATATTTCAGAACATCTAGGTAGCCAAATTAATTCTACATATAAAATTTTTTAATAACTATATTTTTCGAATTAAAATTAACTTTAGATTTTTTTTTTTTTTTTGAAAAATCATAATTTTTAAAACGAATCAAAAAAAATATTTTAAATTCTACAATCACCTGTATATTAATAAACTCTAAAAAATTGTATACCAAAATTTCAAAAAAATATTTTTTTATAAAAAAAAACTAAAAATAAAAAAACAGGATTTTATCAAAATCCGTTCTACAGTTTTCGAAAGACTTGTTTTCATTAATTCATTATTATACAAAACGTGTGATGGCGTAATAAATTTTTAATAAAAGCCGTTAAGTGTTGTGGTTTTGGCACTTTTGCTTAAGTTCAGATAGTTTTATTTTTCTACCTTAATTTTACTTATTACTTGCGATTTATAGGGACTATAAGGCAAGTTATGCATTCGTAAAAAAAATCTAACAATCAACCATGATAATACGATGATAGAGAAACAAATTTGAGTTACTGGCAAAATTCAGTAAGTCTGTCCGCCTGTACGGATGTACATACGTATATTGAACAACAGCCTAAACGGTTTGGCCAATCGTCTTCAAATTTGGAACATAAGGTTATTTTAACATTCTACGAATACTTTTTAATTTTTTTTAGTTCAAATATTAACGGTGCCTGTCATATAACCGTTAAGTAAAAGCCTATTTTTCTCGGAAACGGCTGCAAGAGAATTTTTATCAATGTACTATTGTAGATGTAGATTATGTTTTGCTGAAAAAAAAATTCAAGATGACTTTCTCGAAAACCGGTCATCCGATTTCAAACAAACTTTATATTCAGGAAGATGTTGGTAGCCTAAGTAATTTTATTTTAAAATATTTTCGAAAACTTTATATTATTTAAATAAAGTTAATTTTTTTCCCTGAAAACTGTTTTACGTACTTTTTTCAAACAATAAAAAGTCAGAAAAACCGAATAAAAACTTTGAAGTTCCTTTAATATTTTTTAAATTTTATTCTAAGTTGTGACCGAACATAAGAGCAACTACATGCGATCCAGTCATGCAATTTATTTTTTAGATTTTATTCGACGATGTGACCGCACATATGAGCAAGTACGTACGATCCAGTCGTGCAATATATTTTTGCTAGTGCTTACCATTAGATTCAGATGGTTCAAAAATGCAAAAAAATGTTTAATATTTAACTACCAAAATTCGTCCCCAGAAAGCTCAATTCACTTAATCTCGCTTGCAGTTTTTTTTATTTTTTAAAATTCAATTAAATCCCGAAAAAAACACTTCCAAATCTTAATTCTACAAATGATTTTCTCAATTGTTAAGTGTTCTTTACCTTGCGAATTATAAATTCATTTACTTTGTGCCTTGAATTTGCCAGCCCGTTTTATTGCGCTCTCCCCAAGGACGACCCCATCCCCACGGTCTGCGAGCGTGTCCATCTTCAATCTTCTCGGCACACTTTACGATCAATTAAAATGTAATATTCCTTCAAATGTTATATGTACATTCGTATCTGCGCCTTTCAACAAATCGCTAAATCAATAAGTCATAAAAAGAAGGAGCACGGACACAAAGGACACCACGAACACTATAAAAAACCAAAAACCATAAATGTTTGCGCTTCGTTCCACCCTGTCATGTCTGTCTAGTCTCATAAAGCATTTTATTTCACCAGCTTTAGCATAGACCAACACCAGTTGATGGTGGAAAAGTTTTCTTTTCAAACAACCAGACGCGGCTTCTCGCTTTTATCGTCTCCTGTAGTTTTAAGGTCTTCAAATAACAAAAAAAAAAAAAAAAAAAAAAAAAAAAACCAAATTCAGTAAAATGTGTCATTCTATCCGATATGGCATGGCTGAGGCAGGAGCATCGCTATCGTAAAGTATCACACTACCTTTTGTTAATTCAAACAAATTTTCGGTCCTGGCCTCGAAAATGTTCATTAAAATGTAAGTTTTCGGGAGGAGTTTTCCATCAGATAGGGGCTTTTAGCACCCCTGCTCCCATGATGGCTTGGAATACCAACCGCATCACTAACTACCCAGCCGACGACACCCTGTTCCTCTAGTGCAAATGGGTGAAAATTAATTTTCATTTTTTTTTTAATTTTATTCCTCGGAGTGCTAACGACGACATTTTTACTTTCTGGTTGTTCCCTGGAGCGCTTTTTAGCGTCTCGTCTTATCGCGGTCGTAGTGCGGTTATCCTGTCGGCATGTTAATTGGTTAAGGCACCTGTCCGATTGTTGTCTTTATACTCCGGCTGTTTGGTTTGGAAGAAAAGATATTTTTTTGTAGGGAATACTAAAGAGGGTTTTATTTAATGTTTCTTTTTTTTGAGGGTGGGTGTAGGGAGGGGGTAGAGTAGCTTTTAAAATTGGGCGTGGTAAATGATGAGGAGGGAGATAGGATGACATTAAGATGGACAATAGAATTTGATGTGACATTTTTTGGTTATTTGGGTGTGCGTGTGTGTAAGAGGTTTTGTTTTGTCAAAAGCTCCATTTCGGTGACGTTTTGATTAATGACCTTACTAATGGGTGTGCGCTCCCTCATAAAAAAATTCCCTTTTGTAAGACGGGATGTCTTCTTTTTGTGGCTCTTGTTAGATGGATGCAGATTA
The DNA here is from genome assembly GCA_963971375.1 of Platycheirus rosarum. NCBI lineage: Eukaryota > Metazoa > Arthropoda > Insecta > Diptera > Syrphidae > Platycheirus > Platycheirus rosarum. Next base: position 120,401,725 of record OZ020509.1, on the reverse strand, counting down.
AATCAAAAATGTGATGAGTTTTTGGTGCAAAGGGAAATTTTACACTTTTAATGGCTAAGTGAGAGTAAAATTAATTTTTCGTTTATGATAATTGATATTTAAAAAAGAAAACTATTATTTTTTATACAAATTAGTATAGGGATCTAGAGCCTAGACCTAAGATGTCTCTGCAAGTGGAGAGATTTTGCGAAAGTCTGAAGAAATACTTTTTGGTTTATGGTTGGGGATATTGATACTAGCACAACACAGCTCGAATTCAGTAATATTTTTCTAAGTATTGAACAGGAAACAGCAAAGATGGTTTAAGCAGTCAATGAGGGCAAAACGAAGTATGATTTGGTTTTCATCAAGAAAAGACACCCGATATCGATGTCTTTAACACAACATCATCACGATAGACAACTATAACTTTAAGGTTATTAGGGACTTTGCCTACCTGTATTTCGCTATCAACTCGGATCTAAATTCAAACGAAGAATAACTATTGCCAAATTTTGCAAGAAGATAATTGAGTAGCATTGGCCTCTCTCGGTCAACTAAAGTGTCACTTTATAAGACCTACATCATCCCAGCCTTCCTGTTTTTAGAGACGCTTAGACATTGTCAAATGTGGATGAGAACTGAGAACGCTTAAGGTTGCTTTGAGAGAAAAATTCTCCTGTCCGGTATACATTAACCGCGAATGGAGAAGGAGGTACAATGAAGAACTGTACGAGCTATTCAACGACACAGACCTAGCCAAAAGAGTAAAAGTCCTACTTCTCACATGGCTAGATCATATAGAGTGGGTGGACAACAATACTCTGGCAAGAACAATTTTCCATTGCAGCCCACAGGAATGGCTTAGTAGAGAAAGACCAAGAGGTTAAAAATATAGCACACGGAAATGGATGGGGACCTCGATTGACTTAACTGAAAGTTCCAAGGTGGCTCGAGAAGCTTGTTGGCTGACACCCAGGTCCACCGCGGATTGTAGCGCAACCTAAGGTAAGGTAAGGTTATGTAAGGTTGCTGGCTTGTGTATTAAATATGATAACGGTGCTCACAAACACAGACAAAATGGACGAACTTAATACGTAGGAACCATAACAAAAGGAAAAATCTGTTTTGAATTGTAGGAGCAAGTTCAAAAATGGGCACGACTGTGTCGCTCTTATTTGCTTGTCTAATCACATTAAGTAACATTAACGTAGAAAATTACACGATCTGAACTCATAAAAAGTGTCAAAATCACAACACTTAAAAAATATTGAATTTTTAAAAAATAAAAATATCAAAAATAAATTAAAATTATTAAAAAATTTGATATACCGAATTAATTTGGCTAGCTAGATCTTGTCAAATATAAAATCTGACAGAAATCCAAGCAACCGTTACCGGGAAAGCCAAAAATAAAAAAAAACCGTTATATGAAAGGTACCGTTAATAGACTTTGCCGGTAAATTTGGTTTCTACTAATTGATAGCAAATACTTACAAAAAAATATCAAACAATTTCATCAAAATCCTTGGAACCCTTTAGAGAAAAATTAAGCTTTTTCTTAAAGGTTATATGAAAATATAATTTCAATTTACCCTTTGAGGAATGGCAAAGAATCACACATACCAAATTGGAAGGTATCGCTTAAGCCGTTTAGGCTGCAGCTCTTTATACATCCACACAGACAGACTGTACCATGAAAATTAAGCTGCTGCCGAAGAAGACTTACCAGTAACCCAAATATGGAACCAACCCAAAAGAGGAAAACCTTACGGAAAACTGTTGGAAGCGACGATTACAGAGAAGATATATGCCCATGTTCTGCATTTCGAAACCGAATTGAAATCAATTTTTAATTTCATGTGAGATGAAATTGCGTGTTGTACATTTCGATCGATTTCGAAACTTCGGAATCGCTCCGAAATATCAAAACTGAAGTTTCTTCCATTTTTAGTTTGTTTTTAAAGCGAAATTGCTATACTGCTTATAAACACGGATGCAAGATTATTGGCGATTTTAAGGGAAAAAAGAAGTAGAACTCTAAAGAAAAAATGAGAAGGCAAATTTTGCGAGACAAATCAAATATATTAGATCTAGGTACCTGACACAATGTGAGTATTTCAAGAAAAGCTTCTCTTGTCGTATGTTCTTGTTTTCCCATAAGAAAATAATGAATAAATACTTAAAATCAACATTAAATAGTTTCTCTTACAATTTTGATGAAGATTTATACAGCCAACTGTAATTCCAGCAATTTCACAAACAATTCACCGAACATAAACAAAGTGATTTGAATACACTCAGAAAATGGAATAAATCGAAATGCAGAACACCCGTTTTTATTTTCAAAATTCCAATTCACAATAATGAATTGTGGAACATCTAAATTCACCATGTGAATTCACAAGTGAAATGTAGAACATGGGTAATCACGAATTGTATCGAATCTACCACAAAGCACACGTTTTGAAATAAAAATCTTGGTAGATTTCGAACTCTTACTATGAGCGAAGAGGAATCAAGTCCGAAAGCCGTTTGTTTGCTAATATTGAAAGGATTCCAAGGACCAGGACGCCCTTAACCTTGAGGTACAAAACTTGATGTCATCGGCCAACAATTGGGATCTTGTTGCACCAATGATGACTAACCTGAAAACCTTTTGTTACCAGTTTCACTTATTCTTAGCTTCTTCTCATGAATTTCTTCATAAATTTACGACTCTTTTTACAAACTATACCTTTGCTAGTTCTTTGAGTGCTGTACTATTATGATATTTATTGTTTCATAGCTTTAATTTTAGCTGACTTAAAATACCCAAAAACCAGCCAATAATCCCCAATACTCTAACGATACTCTTTTCCATATATTATGAAAACTCTTTATAATTATTTTGCAATACTTTGAGAAGTTCTCCCTGACTTGTTAATCATAAACTTTACCAACAAATTAACCCCGAAAACTTTTTAGAAATCACTTATCTCTCTATCCTTGATGTCTTAATATTTAAAGTTTATTTTCCAGACTACTAATAGGTTCTGTATTTTCCCTTTTTATCTATTTCTATATCTAGCAACCCTTTAAAGCTTTATCTCTATAACTCCCGACCCTTTTTGAACTCATCCCAACGTCCCTAATGCTATCCAACAAATTCATCTCAATTTCCTAATCGGTCTATTGATGGTATTCATTTATCTAGCGATTACATTTCTATTTATTATTAAAAAAAAAAGTATTAGACACAAAACAAATAAATCTTTTCCCGTAAATCTTTATAGATTCCTTAGAGTCTGAATACATCTGTGGCTCTGTACTGTTCTATTTGACACCCTCAAAGCAAATAGACTCAATTCACATAAGAAAAGCTTTGCCAGGTGGGGGGAGGAGCACAGGAAACCCTTTCTAAAGGCGAAATATCTAACCTTTAAAAGAAAAAAAAAAGAAATAACTCCTCCTCACAGTCTTTTGGCATTCGAAAGGAAAGGTAAATATCCGAAGAAATATTTTTCATAATTTATTACCTTCTTGGAACGGAAGGGATGTGTAAAAGGACATCAACCAGCAAATTATACTCCACACCACCCTCGAAACTACTACCTAGTGGTGCGTAACACATACCTATCTAACGGTCCGGCAGTAGGTCGTCTTCTCCATTTACACACTCTTCCTATTCCACTGTTATAGTCCTGAAGGAATTTTCCATTCGATTTCGCAGTCAAAAACAATCCAATCGAAGATTTCAAGGACCCTCTCCTCTCGTCTTTTCGAAAGTGATCTCAAGCTTATACCTTCTCAATAAGTGATTCACTTTCTCTGCCCCATTTGAAGAGGAGGCAGGCCGATAAGGAGGCTTCTCAAGTATTTATTTTTTGTTGAAAGTTTCCTTTTGGTCCACTTATGTCCTTGTTGTGGGGAGTATCGTTTTTTTTCTTTTTTTTTCTTTTTTTATTATCGAAAACGGTATCTTTTGTCTTTGTAGAAATTTCATGCATGGCAAGGAATTTCTCACCTTCCTTGTTAATGAAAGGATATTTTCCATTTCCTCCGTCAAGTCCAGTTTCTTTGAAAAGAGGACACCTTTTTTTCTTGGAAGACAGAAGAGTTATTTTTGAATTCAACTGGGAAACATTATGGAGGATAAAATATTCGGCTCGTGTCGTAGCGTCTAAGCGTAGAAGATGGGAAGGAGGGTAGGGGATGAGCTTCTTCACTTCGATTAGAAAGAATCTATTTCACTTGAAGTGCATTAGAAGTGGGTACTTGGCCCGGAAATCGAAGGAAATAAACTTACCACAGGTAGAGTGTGTCTTTCAATTGATAAGTTTTTTTTTATGCAAAGGAGTGGGCCTTCTTCCCGGCCTGTGTGTCTGGCTAAGTCTATTTAATACACTTCGTTTTCGACGTCTTGATGGTTAATTCATACGGTGGTTCTTCTTCGTCTTTTTGTTTCCTGGTTTTTACCGATAGTCCTGCTTCTTTTGATGCAGAAGTGTGTTCGTAAACTTGTCTGATTCGGCTGAATTCTTAGCATAAAGTAAGATCTTTATTTCTTTCTCTAGAATCTACAGCTATTTCTATTACTGTCAGACAGAGACAGAGAGATTTTCGAAGACAACTTTTCAGATTTAGATTTAAGTTTTTTGCTGAGCGTAATACAAATGAAAGCTTTTGAATATTTTATGTAATTTTTGTGATTACTTCTCGTGCTGCTGCTTCTACTTTTATGGACAAAAAGTCCTTCAATGAACGTAGTCCTTCTCAATGAACCAAAGTTAAGGATCCATTTTGTATGCGAATCCAGTACTTTCATGGCTTTTGCATATCCTCCTCGTTTTTTCGACGGCTAACTCTACACACACCCCCAGAGTCACTTTACCCATCGCACAGATACATAATACTTTGTATCAAAGGGAATGCGGGAAATTGTATTTGACCTAATTATATGAATAAACACCGTTTAGAAAGTAGTTTGGACCAGAAGGAACAGGAGCAGAGGAACGAACAAATGAAAGGAAGCAAGGATATTCTAGGTTATTCCGACATGACGTTGAGATTGCAAGAGCTTACATTGGATTTTAAATTTTGTAATTTCTTTTTTATTTAACTCTTTTTTTTTTGTATCTGGGAAATTAATCTCGGTTAAATATTTTATTTGTTTTCACTTTTGTTTTGAATATTTTCATTTTTAGTGAAGGGTGAAAATTACTGCAGGAGTTATCGATTAAAGAGAAAGGGTTATTTGCACTTAACCATCATTTGGAAATAGGATTTCAGGGATAATCCTTTGTGCGGATCAAAAGGCATATATGTTTAGACTTAGATGACTCGGTCATTTGGGACGGAGAGATATTAATACGTTGGCTCCGAAGAACATTCAATCCCTGAGAGCCTGTGCAATATTGGAAGACAGAGTAAAGATATGGTAGTTGAAGAAGAAGTTAAGGTGAAATTGTGTGTGGAGCAAGAGACCAATAGGGACCTAGTTAGTTGTTTGAGAAGCTTCTTGGTTGAAGTTCAGAATAAACTGGATTGAAGTACTTTATTTACAGGTTTGCTTTAACTACCTAAGCTCAATTTTATGCGCGGATCAGTTCATTGGAGATTTATTATAAGGTTTTTATTCCCAAAATTGTTGATAACCTGATCTGCCATTTGAGAAGAAAAACAAGAGGAAAAAATTGAAAAAAAAAGAATAAGAAGAATATTTATGTAGGAAGCAGAAGAAAATTTCTTACAAGACGATAATAAAGATGAAAAAAAAACAGGAAGAAGTATAGAAGAAGAATTAATAGTAGCAGAAGAAAAAGAAATAAAACAAGAAGGAGAAGAAGAATGCAGAGGAAGAAGAGGATAAAATATAAAAAAGCAGAAAGATAAGCAGAAGGCGAAGAAGAAAATACAAAAGAAAAAGACCAAAACCAGAAGAAGTAACAGGAAAAAGTATATGACGTAGTTGTTTTAATAGAAAAATAAGAAAGAAAAAGAAGGAACAAAATAGTAAAAAGGAGAAGTAGAAGAAAATATAAGAATAAATAGAAACATTGAGAAGACAAAACAGAAACAAATATGAAAAGTAGAAACACAAGAAGAGGAGTAAAAGAAGACAGAAGAAATGGGCTCTTTACCAGGGTTCCCTGAAAAACGACCAAAAAACTCAATACAATATTTGCCTGAAATTTTGGTTTGTGTTTCATATTTTTGTGGGTTTTTTTTCCTTTAACAATAATGAAGAAAGGCCAAACGAAATAATTTGGAAAAAATACCAGAAAAAAACTTTTTGGCTTTTTTTCCAAATCAAAAGGGAAAAAATGCCAGAAAACTAAGTTTTTGACGTTTTTTCCAAATCGAAAAGGAACAAAACAGCAGCACGCGCTGGCAAACTCGCCTCATCGTCACTGTTGACTTTATTTCTAAAGAATTACGTCGGCGCAGTTGTAAAAAAAATCATTGCACAATCTTTTTATTTTTTAAGCCTAATTTCCAAAACAGTTTAGGAATTTACGCCAACAAAAAAACATGTTGATGGGACGTTTTTCCCAAAATTATTGCGCCCAAATTGTTTGTTTTTTTTTCCAGAAAAACTTTTGTGCGTAATTTCAGGGAGCCCTTTACCAGTAGAATGAAGGCTCTCTAGGGGTTTTCTAGAGAAAAGTACTACGCTTATGACGCTATTTTCTATCCGGTAAATTACGAGCATCGAAGATGATACAACAACGAGTTTGATGCACCCGCGCAGAAAGTCTTCGAAGCCGTGACCGAAAGAAGCAGAAGCCAAGGAGACACTACGGCTACTACACTCATTATCACGGTCCTTCTATAAGGCGCAGAAACTAAGGTAGACTTTATATTCGATTGAGCCACCAGGTAGATGGTGACTCCGAAAAATTGGAGTGCGAAATCGGAGACAACAAGCAACACCCCCAGATGGCTGAAGAGCCTCCAGGGCAAGGAGCAACACGCTATGTAGCGCCATAGGAAAGATATTATGACGTTCACTTCTTCCTCAATTAACAGTGCACTGGAATCTTTTAAAGAAAGAAAAGAAAAAAAAAACACCACGATTTGCATTAATGTAGAAGTGGAGCTTCAAAAATTATATACGCGCAAAGGGATGTTTGGAACAACAATTCGTGTATGAGTCGTGGTTAAGTCAGTGGTTTAGTTATTCTTTTCAGAAGCTATTCAGGGAATAAAACAACTTACTGGCTTCATATTTGTGCATATGAAGCCAGTAATTAGTTCTGCCATAAGGGTTGTATTGGCAATTTATATTGGATAGATAATAGTTAAATATGGGCGGAGTTTATGAAATAATTTCTTTTTTAAATAAGAGTGTTTATCTTGGAATCATCTTTATTCACCAAAATATGTTATCAAAAGTTGGTATCAAAAAGTTTGCTGGATCGCTTTTTTTAAATAAATATACTTAAAAGGACGTTAAAAGCTATTTTGAATCAATAATTCAACAAAGTCTAAAATTAGTGCTGAGTCTTCTACTTAGTTGTTTTTATATGTTACAACTTTGTATATAGAGTTTGTATTAAAACTTTCAATTCATATATATTTTTGTACATGAGGTTAGACCAAGCTAGTCAACACCTAGTATTAAAATAGGAAGCTCGTAACGTCAGCTTATTTCCGCGAAACCTTCATGACTTATTTCTTGACCATCTAATGGTTTCCGAAAAAGCCCGGTTAACCTCCAAAAACCTTTGAAATTACATGGTTAATCCCTAGAAAACATTTATTAAATTAATTCTTTTCAAAAAATTATTTTTCAGAAGAACTCTCCTCATCGAATTAATAAAACCGCAGAAGATAAAAAAACGTCAAGTGGTAAAATCTCCCTAAATCTCAGATCAATAAACATCAATCTATACCACTTTGGGTGTCAATTAATGGTATTTTTTTGTAATTTTCATTTCCCCATAACTAATCCACTGCAACTTGGAACATAATTAAAATGAAAGTCTAATATTAACCTCATAGCTATAGAAGTACGTTGATTAAATATAATACCTCATTTTTGTTGCATGGTACCTTGATCATTTGAAAACAAACTTTCCCCGCAGTGAGGTTCTTAAATAAGGTACATTTAATAGGTAAGTTATTATCAGAACCTGTTGCCTCCTGGTGCACTTCAAACTTCAGTTTCTTAACTAAATACAATTTTCTTCACCAACTTCATGATGGTGACGACACCGATCTCTACCACCTACCGCCCTTCCCAACAATCCTTTAAAAAAAGTTTTAAGCTATGCACTCACAATTCTAAAGGCAGTACTGTTCTAATTTAACGAAATGAACCCACGCCTTTTTAACCCGAGCTTCAACGGAAAGTTTTCCTTCTGCCAGAAGTGTATCCTCCATTGTTGCAGCGCTAAATATTCCAACTTCATTAAGCGTTACATTGAGCGTGTGGCACAGACTCTGGGGGATGTAGTCTCACATTCCCCACATAAGAAGATAGTTCGAGTAGAGAAAAACAGGACCTACTACTACCATCCCCTAGATAGGACCTATCCCGGTGCTTCTTTAGAAAACCAGAACCTAACAATGCAAACAAAGCTAACGGGTTATACAAGTTACATGTGCGCACAGATGTTGAAAATGAGGGAGAAGGGTGGAATGCTTAAAACAACGAACGAGAAAGTATTTTCCACTTTGATTGCCCGCAGAATTGGGAAGGATGGTGGTGGTGTTGAACCGTGTTGGTCGCTGTTGAATGGAGAGAACAAAAAGCATCCCCCCCTTCACTCCAATCCTTTCCCACGAATTGGATGAAATAAACAATTTTTCGGGTTGTAAAACGCCTAAGTGTTGATACACAACATTCAAATTTATATTTAGAACTTCTCTCTATAAGGATCTTCAAAATGGAGACAACGATGACGATGGCTGGAAGCCTGTGCGCTATCACATCCCCTTATTTTACACTTAACCATCGCATATAGTGCATTAAGCAATACAAACATTGACATTGTGCCACCAGAAAGACGAACACTATAGGAGTGCCGCACATTGTCGTCGTCGACTAAGACTACACAAACAAGGACAAAATCTAGGTATATTGCACGCGACACTAGGACAACGGCATCCGCATCACACGGGTACACTGAATTTGTCTGTCCCGGTTTTCATCGGAAAGCAGGGGTTGATTCTGACAAAAAGCAACTTCATGAATTTTGCATCTTTCCAGCTTTCAACTCATTCCGCTTGGTTGATGTTCGAGTAATATTCCAGAGGATCCCTTTGAAAGTGGTTTCGTCTCGCAGAGATGCCTCACCACTCCCACCACTTTGGCCGCAAGTGATGTGCTGCGTAATCAAGGATATTCAAAGTTTGATTTGCTTTTTTTTCTCTTTACTCATCCGTTTCTCCTCCGAAAACTTTGAAAGGAAATCTAACCAAAAATCTGGTTACATTTCCTGCAGGAAGACCATTCTCAATTCGACCCGCAGTCCCTCTCTATCACTATTTGTCTCTATCGACGTATACATCACTTATTCTGACTTATTCTCATTTTGTCTGTGAGTGTGTGCATTTTCTAATCGATTAATGATAATCCTTTGATTTGACTGAGCAAACAAGTCCAGTGGAAAAATTGAAGTTCAGGTCAGAGTCATTCATGGTGCTTTGGGTACTCAAGCAATTCAATTGTACCAGAAAAAGGATATTTGCACTCCACTCCAGGTTCGTCAGTGATTTGTTTCAATGCTTGAAGGAAGAGTTAAGACTCAAGAAGGTGGAAGTTTTCCAATTTTTTTTTTTTATTTTGACTTTGTCAGGTGTGCGCATACACTGTTGCCAATCAATATGATGTTGCAAGAAAAATCTGTTGAAAGTTTTTCATGAAAACAAAAAAAAAAATCATAAGATGAGGTTTTCATCGATTGGATCATCATAGCTGGTCTGCACCTATTTCCGGAGCAAAAGATTCATTTGCTGATTGAATTCGGGGTGTGCCATACCAAAATTATTAGTTTGTTTTGGCTGGGTTGGAGGGACCTTTTCTGTGCTCAATGTTGATTTTGTGTTTTGTCCTTAATCAAGAAAGTTGCCGCAGAAATAATTAGCAAAACGTGAGGTTAGGTGTGATTTTGCAAACCAATTTTGGAAATTATGGTTTAATGTCAAAAAAGGAAACTAGAAAAAAAATAGTTTCAGGAGGGCAAGGACGTCTAAGAATGTAAAAGGTCAATTCAATAAGCATTTTTAATTTATGAAGACCGATATTTTCTTTCACTCTGTCTAGAATAATGTTCCATTTCTATTTAGTCCCAATTAATACAAGCTGTAGGGTGTTCAATGAGCCTGAGAGTACTACTTATTATTAATTGGCGCGACAGCATCTTAAGGAGCCAAGGCTTAGTGACTTAAACTCTTAACCATTCCTGTGTGCGTGTTGTGAATGTGCAAGAATGGAAGGGACCTACAATTTACCGCCGAGTCCGAACGGCTACATGAGATGCACTTTTTCGAGACAAGTTTTACTCTCGGAGGTTTTGTCAGTTCCTCGCAAGAGGCAGTATCCCGGAAAAATAGGTGGTTCTGACGGGGAGTCGAACCCCGATCCTTCGCTTAGCAGTCCGACACACTAAACCACTAAGCCACGGGGCAATACTAGTAGCACAGTAAAAGCAGCAGATTTTATATATCATACAGAGGGAAAAGCAAAGGTCAAATTAACGAACCCTGTGGTATGCCACGAATAAGTGGTAATATATCAAAAATATGACTAAAGGGGTGGATTAACATAGGTTTTGAATGTTTTTTAATTGAAATGGGAGAACTATTAAAAATTCGTGTTGTTCGGCTAAAAAAAAGAATCTCAATATTTCACTATACGCCCGAAATTGGGCTCAAGAGTAAACTGATGAGCGTTGCTTGCGAGACGAGTATTACAAAAGAACAAAATTATTGCAACGATATAGAAAGCCTAAGTATTTAGCAGCATTTTTATAGCGGTCTCAAATATATGGTTGTTCCAACGGAGGTCGTAGTTGACACACATACCAAGTACTGAAGGTTTTCGGTTTCTTCGATGCAAGTGTCAATCTTTCGGTCTTCGAGATATTCCTTAGGCTAACGGTTAATTACCGTTTCCATCACCTTAGAAAGAAGGGATGTTATTGCTATTGGTCGGTAGGAGGAGGGGGAGGATGGGTCACCTTTTTAGGGACAGTCTGGACAAATGCTGTTTTCCATCTTCTAGAGAAGATTACAGAAGCGTATGAGCGATGGAAAAGCTAACGCAGTGGCTTTGCTAGTGTAGAAGAACACCTCTTCAGAAGAATGGGGGTATTCCATCCGGGTCAGCGGATTTGTATACATTGAGATCTTTGAGAACTCTTCCTACTGTACGGTTCGGAAAAAATCTGTCCCATGGAAAAATTACATTCTCAAATACAGGAAGGGCAACTTTGCTGTTAGGCTGGAAGCGAAATGGGCTGCGAGCAAGTTTGCCTTCTCTGAAGAGTAGATAGTAGGTTTGTCATTAGCGATGAGTGTTGGAACCGAAGATGTTGTGGAGTTTTTAATAATATTGCAGAATTTGTTGCCGTAATGCAAAAATTTGGTTCTTTCTATAACAGAGTTGCATCAGTTCCTTGCTTGTTTGTGCTTTATTCCGATTTTCCTCTGTACGGTTGGTTTTGTAAGATCGGAAACTTACTTCTTTAAGTCTGATAGCATCTTTAAACTCAGAGTTAAACCAGGACTTTTTCAGGCTTGATACTTTTTTAAGCTGAATCTCATTTGTGATCATTTCAGCACGGATGCTGTACGTACGGAATACAACTTTAGGGTTGTTCCAAACCAAGCTATATACAAACACTGCAAACATTTCAAAACAAAGCGGTCAGAGCAATTGTCAATGATTTATCGCGCATACGAAACAGAGATTTATAAGGTGTATGGAAACTATTAACGAAGTAATACACCAATTTTAAAATAATTTTACAAGGCCATTGTAATAGAAGCATAGCAGATCCTTGAGAAGACAAACCTTGTACGCCGACTTCAGAGAACGAGACCGTTCTACCTAGCTTAGTAAGACATATAACTGGTGTAATAGTGCCAAACTTGATTAATATATGAAGATTAAACTACTACTATGTACTAACAAAGGCAACTTAGTTGTAGTGGGTTTTTTTTAGTGAGTAAAAATCTCACCCTACAGAAAAAAAAGAAAAAAACAAACAAATTTAATAAAAAGAATCATTTTCTCTTAAGACTTCATATACGAAGACTCAAACCGCCGTTACATGAAATTTAACTGTGCGACGGAAAATTAGTAATGAATGTGCTTTATAATAAAATTTTAAATGAGGTACTCAGGGTACAAAAGTTTAAAATGGCGAAACCTTCAAGTTTTGTATCGGAATTTTGATCCCACTAAGTGCATAAGGTCAACGACGGAAAAACAAGAACAAAGACTGCTTTTCCAAAACGACTTATTAATACTGCAAATCTTTTTATATGATTATTATTTCATTTTGTTATTCGACTGGTATCAGAACTTTCAACTCATAGATTAATTCTTTTGACAAAACCGGTGATCTACAGTCGTGCCAAAAAATTTTACATTTATTAGCATTGGGGGAAAGTTTATTGGTGCTAAAGGGTCGCCTCAGGAATAAACTTCCACTTTTCTATAAAAAAAAACGTTCTACCTGTTTTTGTTCAAAACAACAACAGACTAAATTAGTAAAGAAAAGTCCTTTTCAAGAGTATTTATGTGATGTGATTTATGTTATGAGATAAGACAAAATAATATTTTTGTCTTTCAAAATTAATCATTCAGATACTATGACATTTCTAAGAAAAGTTTTAAGGTATAGACTTCAGCTGATATTGACAGATCCAAGAATCAATGTTCCATATAAACGCATGAACGCATTGAAATCCAAAAATAAATAGAAAAAAGTAAGAATATTTATAGGAGGGAAAAACTCGTAAAAATTGAAAGAATTTTTTGTATTCTAAAGATTATGTCAAAAATGATGATTTTTTCATATGTAGAAACAACCACTTAACAATCAATCGATACCATATATAAGAAATTGTGTTCACTCGGGCGTATGTTGAATAAATTTTATTAATTCACAAGCTACTTAGTAAGGGCAAGGATTTGGCTTTACACGACAAGCGTCTCTTGTTTTAGTTTTTAGGTTTGGAGAAGGTTTTCGAAAATATGTAGCTTTCGGACTCACTCATTTATATATAGTGATATGTAAATATATTGGATTGCTTTGGAGATGTAGTGCTCCGTGGCTGAATGGTTAGTGTCGGACTGTTAAGCGAAGGTTCGGGTTCCGGGTCAAAGCCGCGCTTATTTTCCCGAATACTACCTCTTGCGAGAAACTGTAAAATCAGTCTCGAAAAACTGCATCTCATATAGCCGTTCGGAATCGGCGGTAAATCGCAGGCTCCTTCCAATCTCGTAGTTTTACAACACACCACAGGAATGGTTGAGAGTATAAGTCAATACACCTTGGCTCTAAGGAACTGTCGCGGAGGAAGCGACAAATACTGTTTTTATAAACCTCATAACAGGTAGCAGTTTAGAATCGACGAAAACTTAAAAGTTGTAAGTTAGCGAATCTAATTTCACAACTGCTAACAAAATACCGTAGATAAAATTATGTAGTTTAGCCCAGTCAAAAGAGACGAAAATCGCCATTATATATGAAAAATTATAGCGAAAACCAGTTAATTATCGTCTTAAACAAAACAGTATTTACCTTAACTTTTAACTCAGAAACCTTTACAAAAATTAATTCGTCAGCACTATTTAAAAAAAGAAATTTACCTTAAATTGAGTTTAAGCAATTGTCTTCTGGCAAACCACGAGGATAATAAGATATCTTAATTCGTTTAAAAAAATATAATTCTATTTACCTCTTTTCAGAATATTTAATATTTTAACTCCAACCTCTCGCAGTGTTTGCATGTTTCTAAAAAAGAAAAACGAATTTGGAAAAAAAATTATAATCTCTAAAATGTCAGCCCACAAATGCGACCGCATTTAAATATTCATAATTACCACCCCTTCCACTTATTTAAAAACGAGAATACCTGCTTCAAAATTATATGTATAATATAAATAAAAATTCCCTCGTCATTTAATTCCCCCGCCAAAATCAACTCATAAACAAAAATTAATAAATTCACACTTTTAAATCTTTTCCCAACAAACAAACCCCAAAAATACACACAGGCTTTTCCGGCTCAAACCTCCTGGGATTCTCTAGGGGGAAGGAATATGATGGCTGAAGGCTGTCTTATTATGCAACCAAGCCTTTGCAACAAAACCCCATAGAATTTTTTTTTTGTCTTACATTTCCACTAGCTGGCATTCATTATGAGTAACAACAACAACGACAGCAAGTCTTTGGAAGGAGAACGAAGTCTAAATGAAAAGTCGTAATTTTCACGAGAAGAATTTAATGATGTTGCGCTACCCTATTGTAAAGTGTGTCACCTGGGTGCTGAGACGATACCCATAAACTGTTCCGCCAACATGCAAAAGTGATTATTACATACCCGTTGTGGCATGGCGCGGTGTCTAAAAATGCGTTAGCTTAACTAACCGCTTTTCCAAAGGTGCAGAAGTATGAAAAATGGAGTAAATCAGGACAACACACAGTCGACGAAGACGGCGTCAATTCCAACGACAACGTGCGCCGTGATACTATATAAAAAACAAATACACACACATACAAATATCCACTTTTTTGTTTGCTCTGCTGTGCCTGTGTCGCAAAAATAGTAAAAAAAAAAACACCCGCAACCCTCCCAACAACAGTAATAACAATTGCAAATAAAACCCTTTTAATGTGCGGTTCTGCCTGTTTCGCACACATATGCTGAGATTGTAAGAAACATTTAAACACACACACACACACACACACAAACGATTGTGTGTCATATCTAAAATGGAAAATTTCGCCGCGTCAGCATTACACCCCCAATTTCGGTTAAACTCGCACACACAACACTTAAATGTTTACAAAATTTTCTAATTTACTGCGTCACTTTAATAGGATACAAGGGATGTTGGTTGGTTAGCGGTTTTCTGTTAGGGCTACTGTTTAAACAACTTCCCACCCACCAATACCAGGCATACCGGAAACAGAATCCAGAGCCCATTGCCACCATTTTTGTTTGAATAAAACAATGAGTCACCTAACTAAGTAGCAATGTGTGTCATACCAGAAAGTAACTGTAAACGGTAAGCAGTAAGTAAGGAACATATCATAGATATAGCACGGTAAAAGGTAGTGCACTATTTTGTGGCAGATACTTAGTAAGATACACACTTAAGTAACTTAATCACAGGGTGTTTCAGGAGTGTCCGGTCGATCTGGTTGATGGGCAAAAAAGGGTTGTTTAACGGGGGATATATCTTTATCTGTGGGTTTTTACAACCCGTTCCTTAAAATCTTAACTGGCGCTCACTAATTAACAACTTAAATGAAACTAACTAAATTAAATAAAATAAAATCAAACCAAATAAAGCAAAAGAAAATAAAATAAAATTAAAAAAAATAAAAAATCATGTAAAATGAAATAAAATAAAATATGGTAAAATAAAATCAAAAAAATATAAAATAAAAATAAAAAAATAAACAAAAAACCTAAATAAAATAAAATAATATTATCTAATAAAATAATATGACATAAAAGAAATTAAAAAGAAAAAAGAGAAAAAAAAGATATAAAATAAAATAAAGCAAAATATAAAATAAAGTAAAATAAAAAATAAAATCAAACAAAATAAAATAAAAAAATATAAAATCTGGTAAAAAAATAAAAAAAATATTAAATAAAAAAAAAAAAAAAAATTAAACAAAAAAAAATATTACAAGATGAACTAAAATATTATGAAATAAAACAAAATACAATTGAATAAAAGAAAATAAAATAAATTAGATAAAATAAAATAATATCAAGCATAATAAAATAAATTCTAACAAAATAAAGTAAAATAAAATTAAATTAAATGAAAATTAAAATAAAATACAATTAATTAAATAAAACAAAATTAAATAAAATAAAACAAATTAAATAAAATTATATAAAATAAAATATAATATAATAAAATAAATATAAAAGTAAAATAAAATAGAATAAAATAATATTAAATAAATTAAAAAAAATAAATTAAAAAAAATTTAAATTAAATATAAATAAAAATAATATATAAAAATAAAATAAAATATAGTAAAATGAAATAAAGTAAAATAAAATAAAATAAAACAGAATATAATAAAATTAAATAAATACAATAATATAAAACAAAATTAAAGGAAAACAAAATTAAAAAAAATAAATAAAATAAATCAACATATATGAAATAAATAAAATACAAAAATAAATTTAAAAAAATCAATAAATTCTCTGGAATACCCTATACACTTCCCATCATAATGAAATTTCCAAGCACAAAATCACAATGAGGTTAAAAACGATTTAAGAAGGATCTATAACACTACATAACATCACAGTTGGGTTGATTTGAGGAAATTTTATTTCTAGCAGATTTTCGAAAATGGATTCTTCGATTTGCTTCCAAGTTTAAGTAAGAAGATGCAAACAAAAACCTCACACACATATACACAAAAAAAAACTGTCTCTGCGGTACCCTGTGTGCAGATGGGGTTTTCTTTAAAAAAGAAAAAAATAGTCCAAATCAGTCTAAAAATAAAGCAACGCAACAAAAAAAAAAAGAAGTTAAAAGGATATTCAGTATTACTTCTGCAAGGATTTCACTGAAAATCTTTTCAATTACCAGTACACACAGCAAAGAAGGATTTTCCAGTTGATATGTAAGAGTGTGGGAATTCACTGAGCACACAAATATCAAAATATTTATGTAGTGTTCCTTAGGATAAACCAAGGTTTGTATATGTATGTATTTGTGCAAGTGCATGTTGATAGATATATGAAGGATCTTTCGAAGGAAATTGGGTCAAAAGAGTAATTTTTCGCAAAATATTGTTTGTGTTGTACTGCAGGATGCATGTGCATGTAATGCATTAAGGACTTTCGATTGGGTTTCTATATTGAAATGGTTTCAAATTTATAATCCAACTCTCAAAGATAGAGGTTTGTGTGTATCCTGCAGATATACGTGACATGATGTACCTTTACTCTTGGAAGTTTCAATGAACGTTTTTTTTTTCAATTTCATAGATATGATAAGGATAAGTGGAAAGATCTAAAAAACTAAATCAAGGACAATTCTTTGCTTTCTTAGGATAAGTTCTATTCTAATTAAAAGGACTACACACAGGAAAAGGGGATTAACTAAAAAGTTATTTTGTGAATGAGGCTTAATTAAAACAACGGGACTTTTATTTCGGCAAACTTGCTTTACTTTCAACTCTTCTGGCTTGGACTTAAAAATGCATTTAATTTTTTTTAGAATATTTAAATTATGTCAACTTTCGAATGGAGATTTTAAAAAGTTTTTAAGAAGAATCGTAATGTATAGAAAACTGGTTAAAAATTGATTTCGGTTTAACTTGATTTACGCACTCTATTGCGGAGGCTAAACTATAACAAACGCATGTAATTCGTGTAGTTCAACATGGACCAAGCCTGCCTTGCCTTAACTCTATGTCATAAAGGGTATTCCAAAAAAATTGAGTCGACCTAGATCTGCCAAAATTATCAAAGGGGTCCGTAAAAGTGTACACTAGAACCCGAGCCAGTCGATTTTTCGCCGTGCAAAAGAACTCGGACTCACGCAGACTTCAACTTGGCGAATTAAATTGCATTTTTGTTTTGTCAGGATTAATATCTTAAATTTGAAAAAAAGGAATGTTTTCGTTTTAAAAATTGTCAAAATTGATGTAATTTTTTCAATAAAACATGTCCACCTTCTACTATGTCTAGAAAACCAATCATTAAAATTGATTTGTATCAAGTATGTACTTCCGGGAGAAAACAGGCATTTAACCTCAAATTTGCCACATGACTGATTTAAGAGAATACCAAAATGAATATAATAAAGTCACTGAACTTCAGTTCGCTTCAATCAACAATTTTCCCTGACTGTACACACAAAAAAAGCGTACAATCTTCTAGCTCTCCTGTTGAGGGTTGTTCAAAAAACGTCCATGCTTTCCCAACCCTACTCGACACACTGGCTGCCTCTGCCGCACCGACCATCCATCCATTTTGATGAATGTCCCTTGTGTAACTTAATTTATGTGTACTGTGTCCTGTATCGTGTGCCCTCCCCTCATTTTTGTTTTAGCGGGTAAACGGCTCTGGAGTTGAAATGCCAATGCCAATGCCTATGCCTATTTTTTTGTTTTGGCCCTAAAATCCTCTCATGTTGATGTTGGAGCATACAACCAGAGCTGTGTTAGTCTGGTATTCGTGTCGTGGTTTTGTGTAGCGGTTTTTGGGACATCATCCCCATGTGTTACCATATATCAAATCAGTGGCATTATAATAGCAATAACTGTGTGTCGTTGTACAACAAGGACGACTCTACCAGGCCGGAACAGCAATCTCGGTTTTTTGGCTTATTTCAGCCGAAAATTAAAAGACACACACCCTTCAGTCAAAACCTCCACCCGGCTATGTCTATCTTCTAATTATAACAGCACATAGTGGTGGAAAACGCGCTTGAATCCTTTGTCAGGATTTGAACGGCTGTCTGTTACGGCATACAGTTCTCGTGCTACAACATTGTGCCAGGTAAGGTGAACATACGCTTCCATACAGGACCTCCCTACCATCATCATATACATCCATCCCCCATTTCTCACAGCCCATACGCACGTACTTTCAATTATGTGTTTCCGCCGACCGACAACGACGACGATGCCTGACGAAAGGGGATAATGTGTTCATAACGCACAACCTCCTTGTTTGAAGCTGTACATTCGGGAAAGCTGGAATATCTAGGATAGGCTCTTTAAAAAGTCAGAAGCCATCAAGCTACAGTGGCAGCAGCGTAAGTTAGGTCAATAAGGAATGAGACAAAATATCCCCGATTAAACCTATACCTAGAGTTAAATATTCAACCCCTTTGCGTTGCGTTTCCTTCGTTGGTTAGTTGCCCAATGATGAAAAATGCCCCCCGCAAAACAAATTGACAAGGGAGCGCGAATGTTTTGTTTACAAAAGCG
This sequence comes from Platycheirus rosarum, assembly GCA_963971375.1. Lineage (NCBI taxonomy): Eukaryota > Metazoa > Arthropoda > Insecta > Diptera > Syrphidae > Platycheirus > Platycheirus rosarum. Next base: position 120,382,598 of record OZ020509.1, on the reverse strand, counting down.
GGAAATAATTAAAAGTCCTTAATCAAATTATTAGGCCTGGGATTTGTGGCAGGAGGGAGTAGGAGCTCGTTTGTTGAGGATGAGATCTTTCTGCCTCCGACGAGGGATTTTGTCTGTGATTTGCCTACAGCCGCGCATGGTGTGATGAAATTCGAGTCATTTGTCATGTTGTCGATGTTCATTTGTTATGAGCAAATCAAGTCGAGTTCTTCCAGGATGATATGGATGTTGGATATTTGTTGAATATAAAAAGGATATTTTCTGGCATATTTTGGTTTGGGATGTATAACCACACTCATTATCATCGTCCCCATCATCCTCATTATAATCAACAATGTGTCGGGCGAGGGTGTCGAAATGTACAGAATGGGCAGGACGTCAATCCATCATATTAAACATTTTGCTACTAATTAAATACTCTCGGGTAGTTAGAACTCATTTTGACACATTCGCCGATGGGATTTGTGGAATGGTGTGAGGGGCTGATTGGTGTGAAATTGGTAAATGCTGCCTCGATCAGGACGTGTTTGTTTTTTTTCTGATTGAATGAAGGGCAGCAGTGATATCTCTGGGGAAACGAATCATCTGGAAAGACAAAAAGGTGCCAAGTTCGAGATAATTTATTAAATCAGCATGAGTTATTGAACAACCTATGGCCTGTCAAAGATTTTTTCTGCTTTAATGTAAATTTACCTTCGGAATTGTTAAAGAAACGGTCGGTTTTTATGATAAAGTTTTTTTCTTGGGGAAAACAGAACCAGGCGAAGCATTCCTCATTCGTGTGGTGCAACGAAAGGAAGCTTATCTGTATCTGGTAGTATGTCCTACGTTGGGCACACAGGTAAACAATAGGCATTGCTCGCAGTGCGCGCATTAAGTGCTGGAATTCTTTTACTGAAGAATGTGCAACTTGTAATTTTCTTGGAGCATTGTATGTAAAAATATGATGTAAAACAATGAAAAAGCAAATCAGATTTTTCTTGAGAGCTGACGACGGCAGAAGTACCGTTTAAAAAGAGCAAAGGAACTTTGTAACGGTATTTTTTTCTGTTAAGTGGCAAGCATAAAGAAAATTTTTAGTTATTTTTATCTATTTTTTTTTCTAAACCATTACATATGGCTTGTGGAACAGTAAAAGCTCTGTCTGGTATTTGGTAATAAAGCTGGACATTTTAACTAATGAATAAAACGAGGGCTGAAATGATCCGTAAGCTTTTTGTGCATAAAGAAGTTGTTAAGTCGCAAGATGTTTGTTATTTTTTCATTAAGTTTTTTACATTAAATTTATTTAATCATGAATAATAGTTAAGTTATTAGATTTTTTGTTTTTTTAAATATTTTCTTTTTGAATAGAAACGTAAATTTACGTCGCATGAAATTTAACCGACAAATTTTGTTGATATCACGGGATATTAGACATAAGTAACATCAGCATTTGATTGGACTCAGACATTTAACAATTGAACACCGGAAGGCTTACCGATGTTTTCTGAGGTCAAACCTTCAAAAACTAAACAACTTTACAAACCTAAGAACCAAACTTGTTACCAGGCACAGCTATATTCAAATATTCAGAAGTTTGAATGATTTCGAGCAAATAGCTCACCAAACCAAAAGTTAAATTAGTCGATTCTTAGAATATAGACATAGTGAGCATGCTACATTTATTAAAAAAAATAAGCACGACTGGGTCGCACGTATGTACTTGCTCTTATGTGCCTTATTACATTAAAAGGCAAGACCTTTGACAAAAACAAATAACATTCACGTTGAAAGTAACACATTTTGAACTTATAAAAACTATCAAACCACAGTACTTAACGGTTTTTTAGTAAATATGAAGTACGCCAAAACACGTCTTAAATAACAAAGAATTTATGAATTTTTTTTGAAAATTGTAGGACGATAAAATCCTGTTTTTTATTTTTAGTTTAAAAAAAAAAAAATTTTATTTTGGTATGCAGTTTTTTAGAGTTTATTAGTATACATGTGATTATAAAATTTAAAATGATTTTATTAAATTAATTTTAAAAATATTGATTTTTCAAAAAAAAAATCAGAAATTAATTTTAATTAAAAAAAAAAATTATTCAAAATTTTGATATGCAGAATTAATTTGATCTTTTTAAATATAAACTTTGTCAGAAATCCATAAAGCCGTTACCGAGAAAGCCAAAAATTATGAAACCGTTACATGAAAAGTCCCGTTAATACACCTTTCCTGTATATGTGGTTTTGATCAAATGATAGCCAATACCAACAAAAAGAAATACCAAAAAATTTCATCAAAATCGTTGGAGCGGTTTTCGAGAAAAATAAACTTTTCCTAAACGGTCATATGGCAAGTACCGTTATTTTTAGCCAAGAGATAAACACATACCATATTTGAAGGCAATCGCTTAACCCGTTTAGGATGCAGCTCAATATACAGCCGGACAGACAGACAGACGGAAATTTTTTGCCAATGACTTTTTTAGGCTCCTTAATGATAGTAATGTAATCTCTGATTGTTATGTCAAGTTTTTTTAGAATCACGAATCCTAAACTTGTCTTATAGTCCCTATAATCGCAATTAAAAACAGAATTACGAATTACCCAGATATTTACACCGAATTGAATGATGGATAGATCCAAAAGACAAACGAGTCTAAAAGCTTTAACGGTATAAAATTATCTATGCTTATTGGTTTGTTTATTCCATCATGATTTCATGATGATTTGTTGAAGCTTTTTCGACAGTTTTTAAAAACTAAACACGTCTATCGAGAAGTTCGCTTTCTATTTTAAAAAATATGTATAATAATTAAAAAAAAAATATTTTGAGAAACTATCGTTATGGGCATATGAACAATAGATTTTTAGTTTATTATTCTTTTCTATTCTAAGAACACCACCAGGTATATTATTTGCATATTCGCTACACCAACCCAGAAATGTTTAAATATTTAATTTATTTAAAATCCGTTCAAGCGTTCTCATAGTAGAAAACAAAAACAGTTACGATACAACTTTAAACTCCCAACTCGAAGGTTTAAATGAACTTTTTAGAATAAACAATATTGAACTTTCCTAAGTAAAATATACGTAAAAATTATACCCCCTAGGCTTCTACGCGAAGAATCAAAAAAATTCTCAGCTGTACTGGCACTGGGGCTGTGGCAGTTTTTCACTCGAAGAGCTTCTATTTTCAAGCTAGTTGGAAACATTTTCTTCGATTTTGCCCAAATAACTTTAAATCAAAACAGCTGGCTGGCGGGCAGAGTTTAATGGTAAACCCTTCTCGTTTCGAGCACAGTTTTGAACAATAAAACGGAAACAAGGCAACAGATTGATTGTTAAATTGAATTCAAAGAAGTGATTATTTTTTTTTTGTTTGCTTTCAAAATTTATTTCAGCTAATTAGGTAGTTGAAAAGTTTAGAACTGCCACAAAAGCACAGAAGAAGAAGTTTGTTCCCCACAGAGAGCATTTCCAGCTCAACTGTCTTGGAAACGCGTATCCTTGAGGCTAGGAATGTGTTTCTTAAACAGACACATGTTCTAGTAAACGTAAGTCTCTTAAAAACAACTACCAAGTATGAGAGGGGGGGGGGGTTGTAGAAGTCTATTTGTTAACCGAAAATATTCACTTTGTAAGGTTAAGAGGAGAGAATTGTTACAAAACGTCGACAACGAAGACGACGCAACACAACACAAGGACGAGAACAGGAAACGAGTTTGAAGTATTTAATTAAATAATTTTCAAAAACCGATATTTTGCGATGATGATGAGAGCGTTTTGTAACAAGCCTTATCGAAGGAATATTGTGTTGTTTTTGAACAGCAAAAAGTTGAAGCCTTGAGGGTCGGAAATGGATCTACGGATTTTTGAAAAAAAAAATAAACTTTAGCGAACTGAAAAGCAGGTTTTTTGGCTTTTGAAGATTCTGTTGTAACTGGTTGGTGTTCTGGTGTTGAATGACAATTGAAGGAGTGGTAATTAATCAGCACACAAAAGATGTTTATATGGGTATAATACGTAAATTGGATTATTTTATTTTTTATTTTGGGATTTAATAATAATTGTTAAATTTCAAGCCTTTTAATAAAAAAAACTGCCTTACAGTGCCCCTTGGCTTAGTGGTTAGTGTGTCGGACTGGTAAGCGAATGAGCGTGGGTTGGAATCCTGCTCATAGTCACCTTCTTTTCCGAGGTACTGCCTCTTGCGAGGAACTGACAAAACCTCCAAGAGTAAAATTTGTCTCGAAAAAGTGTATCTCATGTAACCGTTCGGACTTGGTGGTAAACTAGGTGCCTTCCATTCTTGCAGATTAACATAACATATAAGGAGATAGACTAATTCCCATTTCACTAGTTTAAGAATTTAAGAAAACTGACTCGTGACAGCCTACATTTGAAAACCTATTAAATTTAGCGAATGATTGGACTCACACCAACATCCTGATGGGTCAGAAGTCACAACACCTAATGTTGTTAAACATCCATCAGAAGCGTTATAGCTAACTAGACAAAAAAAAGCTCAGTGGTCATTGGGGTACTAGAAGAATGAAACAGCTCTCTAGAAGGTATACGGTAGAAAACCAACGTAACCATCAATCCCTTTAAGGAATTTTCACCATGGCCTGCGCGTAAGAACCTATGTAAGCGAGTAGTACACCTGGACTTTGAAGGATCTTTTTCTCACAGAGATGTGGATGATATGTGTGGGTTCACATTCCAAGTTCCTATTTACAATTAACACGAGCCTCTTATCTTACCATAACTGCTTTACAAGGAATAGTCTAAAGAATTTGCTAGTGGAGAAGACCAATACTGCCTTACTTAATTTTATGAACACTTTTAGAACAACTCCGATTTCCGAAAAGAAACAACAGACATTTTCTACGGTTGAAAACCAAAGGTTTTTCTTTGAGGATCTCAAAAAACCTCAGAGGAAAAATGAAAAACATTTTTGGGCATTGATGGAACTGCTGGAACAATATGAAACTATTGAACAAAATTTTTCGTAAAACAAAATACCACAAAAACTATATTTTATTAAGTTTTGCGGATGAAGTTTTCATTATTTTTAGTTCTTACTCAGTAAACATCAATGTGATAGTTCCAAAGAAACTTACCTGAAAAGAAAAGAAAATTCAAAAATTTGTTTTAAAATATATTTGATTTTTTTTTTTATATAAAACTTTTTTATTTAATTTTCTGAAAAACGCATGTTTTAACTTAAAAAAAGAGAGATAAGAAGTCGCACTAGATTTTTCAACATATTGAATAAACTAAACAACTATAGAATTGTTAATACTGGATAGATAGGACTTTTGCCTCTTTAGTCTTGTTGCGTTGACTAGCATATTTCTGTTTCAAGTAAAAGTTCTAAAAGGGTTTCCGTTATAAATCGCCGAAAATTGGAGATCTATGTACGTAGGGTAACCACCAGCTGATTTAAAAATAAATTAAAAAAAATTAATTGTTCATCTTTCTCCAAGCCCACCACAACACAACTTTTCCGAATTAATATAATAACGTGATACGCTTGCAAACTTCGAGAAAATAATTTCTTGCCACTAAAATACTAAAAGAAAACAAAATTAACTGCCTTTTACCGATAAGTACTAACAAATGCACAATACGAAAACACCTACTTACAGTATTTCATTTTGTTCTCAAAAGCTTTACAACCAAAAGCTCTATGATAAAAACTAATGAAAAAGCTCTAACGTAATGTTTTCAATTAGCAAAGGTAACTCTGTTGGTGGAATATGTTTTTCTCAATTTACATAGTGCGTGTTTGTATAGGTAAAAGAGAGTATTTTATTTTATTTTAATTGTTTGTTTTCTCAACTTAATTTTTTTCGCGCCTGATGATAGATATTTTAGATTTATTTATTTATATGTTGTGATTTTTAATCAAATCTGTCATTTATTTATTTACTAAAAACAACTTGCCGACCACTCATATTACACCATATAATTCTAAAATAGTAATAAAAAGAAAGCATTTGGAAAAATGTTGATCCGATAGGTGGCGCTGGGTATGAGATATTTACGAAAATGCAGTTTTCCAATTAACTTTATAATTTTTATATCAACAATATTAAATTTTAATCACTTGACCGACTTTAAAAATGCTGTTGAGTATATTAGTAGTAGTTTTTAGTTATACTTGGGTGCGATAGTTAGTGCGGTTGTTGGGATCTAGAAAATGTATGTTATATGCAAACAACGCAGGGTGAGTCAGCTAGTTATTATAAATAAAACTTGCATAAAAACAAATAAATACCCTTGTAATTGGATCGTGGCTAAACTGGAAGACGCTATAAATTTTGCAAATGGCGGCAAATGTAAATTCTGTTTTGATATTTGTAAATAAAAGGGATCAGAATAGAATTCAATGAGCCACGGAATACTATATTCTTCAAAAACACGGAATAATGCAATAAATTATCTGTGGTATTGGCGCAATTTGAGATTGCTTCTCTCTTCTTCAAAATATTTGGTCTGCTTTTGAAATTCCAAAAATAACAAGCTACACCAGCAAGACAGCCGAAGAATTTCAAAGGTAACCATAGTAAGCCGAAGAGTGCACAGTCCAAATTATCGATGTTTTATTTTCCGTCTTACGATTCACACTTTCTTGTTACGGAAAAACAATGAGGTAGAAGTGATCGAAATACCAAAATTCGAAGTACATTTATATTCCTTCGAGCTACTTCCCGCCGATACTTCGTCTGAAACCGTGTTAAAAATTTAAACAATCGGTTTTTGTGTTATAGAATACAGGGTGGGTCAAAAGAAGTCATCCATCCGATGTTGTATGTTGTTTGGCTCTCTTTTTTTTGATTGAAAAACTTCGATTCTGTTTTTTGATTATGTTTATTTGAACCTTAAGAATTGTATTGGTCAAGTCGAGAAGATGATATCGGCTAAATGGGCGCCGTCATATGTCACAATTGATTGCCATACGGATACGGGCTCGTTTTATGGCATTTTTCATCACTTCAGCGAGAACTTCGGGCGACAGATTCTCGCACTCGTGTCGAATTTGTCCTTGAGGGCTTCCGGAGTATCGGGCTTGTTCACGTAAGCACGGGACTTCAAAAACTCCACAAAAAAGTCTGAAAAGGTTAAATCGGTCGATCGTGCGGGCTAGTGCAAATCGCCAAAACGAGGGATGAGGCGACCCGGAAATGATGCCTTCAGAATATCGGTTCATATATCCCTCCATGGCTTGTTCACTTGTATTCTTCATCTCACTAGTCAACAAATGTCAAAACAGATTTGACATTGTCGGCCATTTGCAAAAATGAGAGCATCTTCCAATAGGGTGATTTCTTTTTGCCCACCTTGTATTATTTGGTATGATTAAGTATTGTATTAGGAATAGGAATTGAGTATTGGATTTTTCCATGTTCCGAAAGGAACTCCATTTTATTGGATATATCCGTATTCCGAAAGGACATCGGATTTTTTTACTGGATTCGAACGGACCTCGGCCTTATTGGATTTTTCTGTATTCCGAAAGGATCCCAGCTTTAGTGGATTTTGCGTATTCTGAATCGAAAGGAACTCGGCTTAGGATTTAAGTATAGGATTTTTCGTATTCCGAAAAGAACTCGACTTTATTGTAATTTTTCGTATTCCGCAAGGAAATCGGCTTTAAAAAATAAGGATTGGATTTTTCCGTTTTCCGTAAGAAACTCGGCATTAAGTATTGGATTTTTCCGTGAAAACTCAACAACGAGTGTTCATTGAACTCTTTTTACTCGAGTTTTAATGTGCTTTCATCGAGAAAACCTGGAATCCCGCGAGGTTCCCTCTTTTAGCTATTCGCGTTTTGTAGTGTTGGTGCTGGCACATTTTTTCCTAAATACATAATTAAAAACCTTTTAAATGTAACCTTAATACTAACGAACAAATTAAAGTTTATTCCCACAACATGGACCTGACAGTCGTTTTGCATTATTGAAAAAAATTTATGATCCGTTTTATTTATATATCGACTGTGGCAACATATTTGCCATCTCCGCCACACTTAAACGATGCCACATACGAATCAATTTAATTACTCGCATTACTGTCGAGGGGCAAGTTGTAAAACGCACAAGGATTGACAGTATATGATGGCAGCAAGGATTGAAATCGACCAAATGCACTCGCAATGCACTGCAAGGATAATATTCAGTAACCATTGATTAAATGTCAATATTAATTCAGATGCAAATAGTATAAACGTCATGTTGCCTAACTTCTGGAGAGAGGACATCCGAAGAATCCACATGAATGAAATATTTACATTAATGCAAGCCTTGCATCCGAAGCATGTTCGCCAACTTAATGAGGATAAAATGTCGATGAGGAACGAAGACGACGACGACGACGACGAAGAAGACGAAATCCTCATCATCTTGCAAGACATCATGGATCAAAGATTAGCAACATATACAGCCCACCCCAAGGCGTTATAAAGGGTTGTGGTTGCAAACACAGTCCCAAAATCCAGAGCTGAAGCCAAGTCAAGCTGAAAATTTAGGCGTGCGTATGTTGTCGCATTGTTTGTAATGGGTTAATCTCTTGGGGAAACGTTTGTCATTAGCATTTAATATTGCATTAGCATATTGATTAGACGAATTTGTTTGTGTTCTGCGATGAGGAGGGGGTATGTATATGTATGTTTGAAAATATGCAAACTAAAGTTGCATGCAAATACACATAAACAACACATCCTTTCCAAAACGAAGGTTTCTTCCCTGAATTTGTTTTTCTAATTTCACACGGAAGTCCTTCGGGAATTTCGGGGTGGTTTATTGTGGGTGCAACTTTATCACGTAGCATACATTAACTTCGTTATCTCTTCTCTTCTGGAGGTCTTGAAGATGTTCGATAGAGATCTTTCCGTTTGATTTATAAGACGGAAGCGGTAATTGTATTAGTGTAATTAATTTAATTTTGGGGCTGGAACAGGGGGTGGTATTGGCAATGAGATGGAATATTTAATGATTTGAGTAACCCCCATCAATGTTATATGGATGGATGGGGGATGCGATGAATTTAAAATGCTCGTTCATCGTGTGTAGCATCAATTGTATAATAAATTGCTTATCGGAAATTATGAGATTTTAATCTGATTTTGTAAAACATATTTGTTTATCTAATTGAGTGTAAATGATGATGTGTTTTCGGTTTATTTGGATGACATTTATATTGCAATTTAATTGAGCAGCTAATGGTTGTAATAAAATTTAAAAGGGTATATTATCATGCGGATGGGCTTATCATAGATGCATGGGAATTGATTGATGACAAATGATTGCTCATTAAGATAAATAATACAATTTGTTAGAAACACTAAGGCATGGGTAGAATTTTGATACGATGTGCAACTTCCTTTATGCAGCTTGTAAGGCTTATAGATACAAGGTAAAAGGTTAGAGATATTGGCTTATTGGAAAAAGTGATAACGATACAGAGAAGAAAATCAATACTCTTTTTTAAACGACGATTGTTATGATCAGGATTGGAACTACAACTCTCCCACTTTTTTTATTTCGTCCTAAGGTCCACTTGTCGAGTTGGCTGTGTTGACTGTAGAAGACGTCGGCAGGATTCCCAATTCTGGATATTTCTATGTCTGATATTAACTAAAGGCAGGTGTCGTTACCCTTTTTACTTGCGATTATAGGTACTATACTCCAAGTTATGCAATCGTGCAGATTAAAAATTTTGATATTACCATCAAATATGACATTACGATGATAGAGAAACATATTTGAGTTACTGGCAAAATTCTGTCTGTCTGTACGTACCTGAACGGTTAGGCCAATCGTCTTCAAATTTGGAACATAAGGTTGTTTTGACATACTACAGAGGGTTTTTTTTAATTTTTTTTTTGCTGAAAAATTTACCGTACCTGTTATATAACCGTTATTTGATCTGGGAGATGCCTTTTTGGAACGTTGGAACATGGAAGCGATTTTTTATACATAATTAGCGCGCGCACAGGGGATTATTGCTTTCCCTTTTAGAGCACACTGAGCGAGCATTAGAAAGATAGAGAAGGAAAGAAAAATAGGTGTCGATTAAGATTGGTTTTGAATGCTTGCAAATCGAAATGCCAAGGAAAAATCTCGCCGGGTAAACTATTCCAAATTTGTGTTGTTCGGCTAAAAAAAAAAATCGTCATAATTCACGGTACGCTCGGAATTGGGCTCAAGGGTGAACTGATGAGCGTTTCTTGCGAGACAAGTATAACGGAAGAAACTTTTAAGGGGAGGAATGCAGTTTTGTAAATTGTAGAGATATCAGAAGGGGAAAAAAACTTCTTGGATCAATTCAATTCAATAGAGGGTAGAGTCGTCACCAAAAGAGTTAAGTAAGTAACAGACAAAAAAATTATTTATTAAAATGAGGAAAAGAGTCGGAGACAGAACGGAACCCTGGGGCACACCAGCATTTATTTTGTGAGAATCAGATTTGAAACCACCCAATACAATTTGTATTCAACAGTTCAGAATATAGCTTCTAATCTAGCGAACAAGAGTATATCGATCCCAAAAGCATGTATTTTCATTAAGAGAGCCAAACTCTATCAAATGCCCTGGAAATAGCAATCGCAAAAATCTTATTTTCACCAAAACCAATGTAAAGATTTGTTTCAATGTTCGGTGAGATATGCCATCAGACAACCAGTGAAACGATTACTGCGAACGCCACGCTGACGGTCATGGAGAAGTTTTCGGTCTTCGAGATATTCTTTAAGATGATGATTAATCAGCGTTCCCATGACCTTAGAAAGAAGGAACATAAAGCTATGAGTCAGTAGGAGGAGTGGTAGAATGGGTCACATTTCTTAGGGACAAATGCTGTTTTCCATCTTCTGGGAAAGATTAACCAAGTATAGGAGCGATGGAAAAACTTACGCAGTGGCTTTGACAGTGTGGAAGAACACCTTTTCAGAAGAATTGGGGGGTAAAATTGGGCGAGCGGATTTGTGTTTATCCAGATCTTTGAGAACTCTTGCTCTTGTACGCGTGCGGAAAAAAATCTGTCACATGGAAAAATATACATTCTCAAGTACAGGGGGGCATCGTTTCTGTGAGGCAACGTAGAGCTAGCAGCGAAATGGGCTGCGAGCAAGTTTGCTTTCTCTGAAGCTACATATGGATGGAGCAATTAGAATATTACATGTCACGGGAAAGCTGCAACCGTTCATTAATAGATGTTTACGAAACATCCTAAGGATTTTCTGGCCCAATCGAAGATCCAACTCAGGAGAACGGGTCAGGAACCCATCGACTCTGTTATAAGCGGCAAAAGTGGCAGTGGATTGGACATACACTTCGAAAAGGCAACGACTGTATTGCAACTGGAATCTGCTCCGACAAGAAGGAAGACGGGTTGAGCGGTCGAGAAGCACATGACGTGGAACAGCCGAGGAGGAATCAACGAAACTAGACAAGAGTTAAGGTGAACTGAAACAAATTTCCGGAAATCGCACACGATGGGGCGTAACCATAGGTGATGTTCTATTCCACGCTAGGGCTATGGGTCCAATATGGACTTAATACATAGGTCTGAAGAACTAAGTAAATATGTATGTTTTTTTTGCCAAAAAAAAATAACCTTATCAAAAATTGCACGCTTAGCCTGTAAAAGAAATCATGTCACTTTAAAAACATTTATGTTTAATTCATGAGAGCAAAACTCAGCCCGCATTAGCATTATTTACATTTTGTTTCGTTTCATAAGAGTTTGTTTTTATTTAATCTTTTGAATAAAATTCAATTGATAACCTGTTCAAAACATTTCAAAATACAGATTCAGAGAAATTCATGTTTCCAACCATGAATGTGTTCCTTAATATGCATATTATGTGACCATTGTACCAAAGAGTATCTATATGTACAATACATCTCTTACATATTGCTATGAAATGCCCTGCATTGCAATGGCCGGCTTACAAATTCCGTTTTATCACCACTCTTTCACATCATCATCCCTTCTCAAAATTGAGAGCTTCCCTGGTTGGATTTTTAGTGGGCTATGCAAATTGCAAAGTTATGATTGTTCCCAAATGCTCGTTTCATGTGGTTATACAAGAGACTGAATGGGTGTTGAGGAGACCCGTTCTCCGAATTCCGAGTGAAAAGACTTGGGAGTGCAGCCCAAACAAATGATACAACCGCAGTCAGAGTCAGTCAATTTGACTTTGAGAATGGTTTTGAAAATTCTGAAGCTGTTTCACATAACGTCCGTCGTTATCATCATCATCATTATCACCACCACCATCGTTGTCGTTGTTTCAACGTCCTTCCACTTCTCTAACTCATTCCATCGCCCAGTTAATGCAGGGCTTTAATGCAAATCCGTTTCTGTTTCATGTTTACGGGATTAAACAATATGGCCGACTGTATCGCAGGATGATAGGAATGTCAAATACCGGGAATAAGGGCGAGTTAATACTCAAATTTGTATGTTGTCCTTGCACCTATTCTATCCACCTCCATCATCACCACTAGCGACCAGGATTAGCCTCGTCCAGGTAACAGGTGAAAATTGTCCAACGCATCAAAACGAGTGCAGATTGTCAAAATATGAAAAAGAGAAAAGCTTTCTCTGTCAACTTAAAATTGAATCTATTCTTGGGGATTTATTTAAGCCCTCTCCAACAGCTCCAGATACAATTGCACACACACGACGCTTCAAAACTCAAAGTCTAAACAGCTCTGGCATGCAGAACCTTTCTCAAAATTTATATATACAAACACCATTCAGTCGGACAGATTGAGATACAGCTTTAGGGGAGGGAGTTCAAGTGGATACATATTTGGAATGTCGGATGTTTGCTGTCGGTTTCGGTCTCGGTCTCAGCTTTCAGCTCTCATCAGGCAACAAAAAGAGTTACGTATATTCAAATGAGCTGAAGGGACAAAGTGCATTTCGAAAACCGGAAAACAAACTCTGAACCTCCTGAACTGTATCTTCATCTGTCAAGACAACAACATTAAACGGGGCATCAAAATGTTAATGTACTGCTCACGTGCCAATGATGTTGATAATAATGATGTTACTTTTACTCTTCTTCCATTTCACATATCCTGTCAAGGACTCACCAGACTCCCCTACTTGAGTACTCTCGTATGAGCATCTCATAAAGGATCAGGACGAATGTGTGTTTTTGTTTGGTGTTTTCTAGAACTGGGGGCGGACGGGGCAAACAGACGGGATTTAGTTTTATGGTAAAACTTTCGACCGTTAACCAGAATCCTTGCATAAGTCTCATGTTATATGCCCTGACTTTCCATATATGTATGCATGCGTCCGTCATGTCGGTCGTCGTTTGATCTGTTGGGTAGCTTCGGGATATACACATAAGTTCTCCAGTTATCGTATAGTTGACAATGTGATTATGACAAATCAATCACTCACAACATAACAGTTGCAGAAGTCGTAACCATTGATGGGGTGTTTTGGAATGAGCCCAGGCTTATCACACACACAGACGCTGCGACAACAGGTATATGGGAAGAGGGAATTGCGCCCCAGTCACAGGATCTGCCGCCCTTTCTAATGCATATTCAATTTGTCCATGCATTACGGTAATTTAATCTCTATTGTCCGGGATTCAGTTGTCATGAATGCTATTTGCTTTTTGAGGCTTTCTATTTGGATTGTGTCGTGTTGTGTCCTTTCTACGTGGAGTGTCATCATAGTCATAGTTTTTATTACTGTTATTTTGGTCTCGGCTGGGTTTCTAATGATTCTAACGTTGAATTTCATTAATTGATTGTGTTTTGCTGGCGAGGTTTTGCATATTTTTCATCATTAATTAGATTTTATATATCCAAAACTAGATACACAAAAATGGGTAAGTTTGTCAGCATCTTAGGGTGTATCCTAATGGATTATTTTAATGTGGACATTTCCAGAGCGAGGATTTTTGTCTTGTAGATATTTGCATAACTGTATAGGCTTAAGAGATCCGGAAGCATGAACAAGGGATTCGGTTTTATTTGAAGCTTTTGTTGGAATTCAAAACGGATTAATTTCTGAACTACAATTAACTGAACACGATTTCTATGTTTCTATGTTTATATGAAACGTAATATTTATTATATTCGGGCGTAAGAAAGATGCAGTGCTAGACTTTCCAAAGAAACTTAGATACGGATCAAAGAAAGAAAAAATCTCAAAATTCCATTGCAGGTACGGGAAACGAACGTTTATCATGAAGATGAGAAGAGATCATTTGTGAATCCTCTATCGCATACGAGGCCATATATGGATTTTTCAAATTATATCCCCATTCCTCTTTACATACACAAACAAAAATTTTCTCGCCATAGACGAATAAATCATACCCAATAAAAGCAACCATGATTAGAAAAAAATCAGCCCAACTAAGACACATTTATGGGACTTAACTAATGCCCGGTTTATTTATGATTTTAATAAATTTTCCGGACAACAAAGCAACACATTTCCTGAGAGAGCGCCAGCTCTGAGAGTCGGTAGTAACATTGATACAAGAGTAACATCAACAGTAGAAAAAATTGTTAATATGTACCAAGATATTTTTTTGATAACTTTGTGGTCTTTATGTTTAAAAGTTGGCTTCTGTCACTAGAAACTGTAAAATTCAACCGAGTGCCAAACTCAAGAATTCGGAAAAACGAATTTATGAAGCAAGGAAGTGGAATTATAATGGAAAAATGAGCACGACTGGGTCGCACGTACCTACTTTACAAATAACATTTAGGTTTAAAGTAACACAGTTTGAACTTATAAAAACTATAAAAACCACAATGTTTAAAGGTTTTTAGTAAAAATGAAGTACGCCACCACACGTCTTAAATAACAAATAATTTATGAAAAAAAGTATTTCGAAAATTGTAGGACGGATTTTGATAAAATCCTGTTTTTTATTTTTAGTTTAAATAAAAAAAAAATTAATTTTGGTATGCAGTTTTTTAGAATTTATTAATATACATGTTAATTATAAAATTTAAAATAATTTTTTTTAATTAGTTTTAAAAATACCGATTTTTCAAAAAAAAAAAAATTCAAAAATTAATTTTAATTAGACAAAAAAAGTTATTCAAAATTTTGATAAACTATAAGATTTGATAGAAATCCATAGAGCCGTTAACTAGAAATCTAAAAATTAAAAAAAAAAACGTTATATGAAAGGTACCAACAAAAAAAATTCTCAAAAATGTTCATCAAAATCGTTGGGCCGTTTTCGAGAAAAATAAGCTTTTCCTAAACGGTCGCATGGCAAGTACCGTTATTTTTAGCCCTACAAATAAAATTTAAATTTCCCCTCTGAGGAATGCCAACAAATAAACACATACCAAATTTGAAGGTAATCGCTTAACCCGTTTAGACTGCAGCTCGATATACACCCGTACAGACAGACAGACAGACGGACATTTTATGCCAATGACTTTTTTAGGCTTCTCTATGTTCGTAATGTCATGTTTGATTGTTATCTCAATTTTTTTATATTCACGAATGCTAAACTTGCCTTATAGTCCCTATAATCTTAAGTAAATGGCGCTTCGCTCATCGTACGGCCGCCATAATCATCTTAACGAGAGAATAAATTTGAGTCACTGGTTCATTGATCAACAAAATACCCGTTCGTCGACGAAACGCAAGATCTACCGAAAGCGTCGCCGCCGTCCGTGAGAGTGTGCAGGAGAATCCGAGGCAGTCAATTTCACATCGCTCACAAGAACTCAGACCTCAACTTGGCGAATTTTGCCACACAAAACCACTGCGGCACTCAAAGCCAACATAAACAATGTCATTGGTCAAATTCATACTGATTTATGCGCTAAAGTCATGGAAAATTGTACACTTTGGATGCGGAGCACCAAGAGAAGCCGCGGCGTGGGTGACCCTATAATAGATCAAAAATGCGATCTCCAGCGACTTCAACATCCTTTATAACCATCAAAAGGTTAAGCAGGGGCCCCAACAGAGACCCTTGAGGGATACCATTTTTAAGGTTCACATAGCCGGAGACTTAGTTCTAAAATGTTTGGATAGATAATTTAAATTAAGTGTATTTTAAGGAGTCTAAAGAGATGTTAAATTGGTGCTTTAGTTTTTAAAGAACATTGTGGCTTCGCGAAATGTTGGTCCATCTACAACTGTATAGAAAATGACATTAAATCAAAAGTAGCAATCGCCAATATACTTTTTACTCCGTATTATACAGGTCATTTTCAACTTTTATCGATCGGTACTAGTACAGTACATATAGCTGTTTGCTTGCTAACTCAGAAATCTTGAGTTCGATACTTAGGTAGGCTATCATTTTTTTTTTCAAACTCCTGATGCAAGATATATACCGCCAATAGGTTTTAATTGATAAAATAATCACCTTATTCTCGATATAAATTAAATATAACATCTAACTATTGTCGTCAATAGACCTTATAGAAGCTATTTCTTTAACTGACAGTTTGAAATAAGTGGCCTGCGAGAGTTTGCCTTATACAAGGTCTATACAAGCTAAATTATTAGTTGGACCTTTCGAGTTCAGAAATTTCACCATAAAAAGAGGAACCGACGCAAAGTTTTTTGCAGTTTGTGTTATGGAAGAAGGCATGCTTACGTTGGAAGGATGGCAAAGACTAGAACGCCCGACATTTTGAGGTGCGAAACAGAATAGCGGAATGAGTTATGATTGAAATGTTGGATCAGGTCTGTACGGATCTTAAGAAAGGACTACAGGATATTCAAGTAGACTGGCCTAAAAAATTCCTTGTTACTAGCTATGGCAAAAGAATCAGTTCTAAGTTGTCTTCAGAAATGAAAAAAATCCCAGACCGGGAAGCTTGCCTAACTTCTCAATAGTCTACCTACACACGGAACGCTAAAGCGAATCAGCAAAGTGGGGTTAGTTGAATAATTAATTATAGAATTGGATAACAAGTGATAAAAAACATTTGATCAGAAGCAGAGCAGAGGCTAAAGGTATTCCTATTTCAATAAATTTATTATTCCTGAACATAAACAACTCCTAATAATCCAACCTTTTCTATAGTTATACTCGCAGGTCCTCTCCGGGAAACAAAAAACATCCTGTGTGCGAAGTGACTGTGAAAAATGGGATTAGATATCGAATTGCAACTGTAAATAGTGTTGTACAATTTCGACCAAAAAAAAAAATTCAAAAAAGGACAATTGATGGGTACCGTAGAGGATATGTGTTACTTGGGCTTAAACATCTGCCCGAGACTACCTGTGTTTGTAAAAAATGCAACCTTTTAATTAATTAAGGGTATATGCAAGAGATTTGTCAACTACACTCACATACATGGAGTGGATGACTCTTACATGAAGTCAGGAGTAGGCACTCCTGTTCAATTCCACCACAACAACGCATAGTGTGAATGCGTTGCACACAAACGGCCTGTGTTTTTTGGCCAGGACATCTTTTATGCACTTTGCTAGGGGATTAGACTTTTTTTCCGTTCCAAGGGCTGTGCGGATGTTTTTTCACTGTTTTGGGTTTTTGTTCGCATTTTTTAAATATGCAAATTCTTTTTTTTTTTTTGTTAGGGAAACAGGGAAAACAAACAAATCCAAGGATTATTTCGTTTGTTTTACTTTGGAGTTATAAGCTCCGGATGGAACACCCCACAGGATTGGATTGGGAGCACTACATGAATGCTTAATATTGGTTTAGATAGATAAGGAAAGTTTATATTTGCTTTTTCATATGAGGGGTGTATTGAATTGAATGAATCAGAGGGTAACGGGATTAAGTATTGCATACAATATAAGGGGACGGCATCAATTTAAGATGGAAATTATGTTCTAGTTGAACGCAAAACACTAGTAAGCTGGTGACTTTTTTTTGGAAAGAAGGTTTTCAACAAAGCTTATTAGAAAGGAACTTCCCGTGCTTAACTTAAAGCAGCTAGCTAGGTACCGAGCTGAAAGAAACTTGTTGGTTTAGTCCATTCCTGAACGAAGCGTAACCAAAGAATGAGTTAGTTTGGCGTGTAGAAGGTCTATAGCTATAATTCCTATAGCTCTAAATGTTAATAATTATAGTTTTTTCCAATGATTTTTATAATACCTGAATTTCTAATTATTCCTTTCAGACTTAGCCAATCACAATGGTCTACGTAAGTGGTACCTATAGGCCCTTGCATATTGATTCAATTCCACTTACTTTTCGACACGTGGATTCTGAACAAAATAATTGCTGCATTTGATCCACATTGGAATCACCCCTTACAATAATAGCATGAGGAAGCAAAATATCGATTTTACAGTCCATGCCACCCCATTCCCCCTTTCTTGCATATTAACCGCACCTTAAACAACTTACATTTAATTGCTCCATTCATCGCCACAAAAAAGAAGAAATCAAAGTTTTCATCTGCACAACAGATTAGCACCCTTTTGACAATAGCAACCATCAGGTTCAGGACACCATCATCATCATTATCATCATCTATGCCACAAAGCATCTTTTGCTTTTCTGAAAAATGGCCTCCAACAGCTAATCAGATAATTAAATTGTTCGCCTGTACATGCGGTCCATTATACTATACATACGAAAAAAAAACAACTATAGAACCTTCTTCATCTAGGCCCGCCCCAGGAACGTAGTGAGTCCTTGAAAACATACAAACAAAAAGACCTTAACTGTTCGTGTAAATTAATGCGTGTCATTAGGCTTTGAGGTATCTCATTAGTCACAGCCACTATGGGGTTACCCGCTAAGTATGCCGAATTCCTTCAGCAGCGTTCCATCTCATCCTATGGCCAAATTGCTATGGTGGCGAAAACGGAAGCAGCGGCGTTGATGGTGATGACGACGACGGCGACAAATGCCAGGTGAATTCAACAACCTTCCAGTTTTGATATAGCAGAGCGGAGCAGGAGCATATTGCCATACATCCACGTGACCTGTTTTTGCTATGCACGAAAGCCCTTCGGGTTCAGAGTGAAGGCATTTCTAGCATCGATTTTTCGTTTCACTTTGTTTACCCTTGTGATGTTGTTGTTTTTTTTTTATCCTGTCGTCCTTTTGGCAAACATAATTTTCAACGGTTTCAACCCATATATACCATGTTTATGTACAAAACACTCTATGCCACAGCTATGAAGGATTAAATGCGTTCTGTTTGGGGATGGAAAGGTACAACGACGCGGGTACAATAAAGACGGTATACCTACGCGTTATGCTAAAAAATACTCTCCGTTGCCTAGGTATGTATGTATATGTAAAATGATGGGTACGATGGAAAAATAAATATTTGAAGGCTCATAAATCTCTTCTAAGGCAAAAGGATTTGATGGCTCTTTTACAAAAGGTTCATTCGCTGGAGCTACAGTGTTGTTGTGAAGTTAAGAGCTTCTGCTACTATATTTCGTCTTCATCTTTTGCTGTATGGAAGAGAAAAATCGGTTATGTCCTTTTTCCCGGTAGCGTGTCGTAACATTTTACTTAGCCTTTCTAGCTCCTGAATCAGTTATGTGAGTTATTAGAGAGCACACGTAGAGAAAATGTAAATACACTATGGGGAAAAACCCTTTTGCTTTTTGTCGAAGAAAACATAGGAGGGTCGATGACGGCAGGAGTAAATCACAGAATAAGAAATCAACTGACGCCAGGATCAAGGAAAAGAGATTGAAGATTTATCTGTCAGAGTGCGTCTGGAGATCCGTTTTTTTTTTTTTTTGTTAAAAATTATCTGTGTTAAATAAAATATATTAAATATCCTGTAAGCTGAGTCATGTTATTTTATTCCCTTTTTTTGCTTCTGTTTCTTTTGGGAAATATGTAATCTTTGGCAAACGGATATGTTTGAAGTCATTGCAAATACATTTAAGGCAAGAGCATTCAATGCTAAAACAGTTAAGAAATGGAAATACTTTCAAAATTGCAATTTTTCTAACAATCTACACTATCCTTTGTAAAAAAAACTTTTAAGAGAACGTTCCGTGGGGTAATTGATTCGGAACACCATTTCGTTGTAGCAAAGGCGGATATATTGATCACCATCAAAGAAAAACTAGTATCATGAGAAAGTTTTACGTAGAACAGCTACGATGGGTCTCTAATAACCTCCAAAGAAGTCTTTTACAGCCAGCATTTAGTTTTGAGATCAGGTTAGCTATAATATGCTTGTTTTGTTACGACGGTTTGGCAATATCCGCCGCTCCACAGAAAGACTACAATTACTCGCGGGCTCTACGAGCAGAAGAGTAACAGCGGCTTCTCAGAGAAAAAAAAACAAGAAATGCTAGCGATTGAGGAATTGAAGAGCTGAATACAAACACAAAGAAAAAAGAAATATTTAGATGCATTCCAGTGTTTCTTGAAAGGACTTTATTATTCTTTAATTTCCAAGAATTTTAAAATGAAAGCCAAGAGATTTTATTTTGATAAAAATTATAAGACCTTTCATTACTTTTAATTTCTAGCGAGCGACCGATCTTTATTAGAAGAGTTTGCAGACTGAACTCATGAATGGAAAATAGTATTCTCTTTAGTGCGAGACTGGTTGATCGTTGATGGAATAACCGCTTTTTCTCTTCCTACGTTATTCGTTGTTCGTTAATCGTAATAGTTTTGCAATGATATGGTGCTGTCTATAGCGTTAGTTTTGTAATAAAGCTTTAACTAAATCACTTGGCCGAAGGTCGGTTATGCAGGGAGAGTATTCAAGAGATCCAAAATGGTGCATAAGAGATTTTATGAATAAAGGTTATTTCTTAAATTGTACTATGACAGAGATGAAATTCTTTCTTTGAAAACTGGACCATGATCTTACTTACGTAAAGAAAGTTCATCGCTGGAATGTGATTATGTGTATGTGTAGTACCTTTCAAAATTAATGAGATGAGAAGAGAAAGTTGAAGAGAGCTGCGTAGTAGAATTGCCAAGTGAATTGATTCAAGCTATACCAAATAAAAAAGGTCCTAAATGGTCGCCTCGCCTTATATACAGAAAGTTAAAAAAATATTCAAAGAATAATGTTTCAACACTAATCCACTTTTCCATGCCACATTATTTCTATTTTTTGTAGGTATTCGCGGACCAATAACACAATTACCATAATGCATGTGCAGTCAAATATCCTTTGCTACAAAGTAATTTTCTTTCCATCAAAAAAGCTCTTAAAGAATATGTCCTTTTTGACTTCTAAAAAATGTTTAAAATAGAGTTTAAAGAAAATCCTCATCTTTTGACCAACAAAGCAGGAATAGTCTTCCTTTTGACATCAAGCTCCTTTGCTGCATCGAAATAATGAACAAAATAGAACAAACACAATACAGGACAAAAAGTAAGCAAAAGAAGCAACCAGTTGGGGTATGTGTTGCAAAGCTCAGTGGCAAGGCTTAACACAGCAAACAAGACAGAAAAAAAGTGCTAAAAATAAGAACAACATTGATATCAAACGGAATTAAAGGATACAAAGTCCATGTTTGTAGTTTTCTTTGAAACGAGGACTCTCTCTGTAATATCTCGTCTTTACTACTCTATGATAATACATGTATGTATGTATGCACTTTTGCAGTCTTTACCAAGCAACATTGTTAAAACAAATGGATGTTTTTGCGAAGACATTCATATACGCCAGAGAAAGGATCCAAGAAGAGGATAGTAGAGCAACCAAGAAAACATGTAGTTAGGATGTATGTTGCAGTGAGTGTATGCGTGGGTATGTTTGTGTGTGTCTATAAGAAACACCAAGCCGTTTTTGTTTATTAAAAAGATTTTCGTATAATTCACTTGTAAGGACCTTTTGTAAACAATGTGACACTGCGAACATTTTTACCCCCGGAGACACAATGTGTTGTTTATCCACCCCAAAGACTATGGTAGTTTTTTCTTGTGATGCTTTTGGTGTAAGTCCTTTATCAAGAGCTTTTTAAAAAAAAGAAGAAAAAAGTGGCGAGATATCTTTGTTTAAATTTAATTACACATTCGTTGCTTTTCTCTGTCCGGTGACATTTTTTGTTAAATTATTGTATATACATATATTTCACGTCCATAAGCTCATATTGTCCAGTAAATGTTTAAACATCACATAGATATGATAACGCCCACTTGGACAATGAGGGTTCCATATAAAAACGAATCCTCCATAGCTTATAATCTTTTTTCTGTAAGAAAAGTATTTTTGCCAGGGCCCATCATCTGTTAAACCTAATTTTTTTTAGTACTCTCATTGCATTTCAGGCTTGTAATCTTATTGGCTACGAAATAAAATTTTGTTTCAAGGCTGTTAGGGCATTTAAAAGCCCTCAGTTCAATAGACTGGTTTTATGGTCTTGAACTTTGTTAAGCCAGCCATCAAACCGGTAGTACTAGATTATTTTGATTGTATTGTATTGGATTGGATGCCTTCAACAAGTCGCGCAACTTGCTGACGTAGCTACTGATTTTGGGAGAATTTCACCAGTCATATTGATTTTATTTAAAATTTGTTAAAATGTTTATGCAAAGGTTGCTACGGGTCGGGCAAAAGGTTAAAAACTGCCCAATTCATAAGGCCGTTATAGCCCCAGATTTGTTTTTCTTTGAAGCTGAAGGTAATTTTTAATAAAGGACGTGCCCCAAAATTTTGGGAAAAAACTTTTTTTTATATAAAAGCTGGCTAGATAAGTGGAACTTCTAATTTTTATGGCCGATCCCTAACAAAGGAGACCTTTTCAACTCTAACAAATAAATAGAAGTGTCAGTTAGTCTGAACATCACAAACAAAATCTAGTCTGGTGTACTGTGTCAAAGCCTAGAGAGAACGAAAACAAAAGAAGATTTTAAGCTTTTTTCATGGAAAATCGAAGGATTTCACCCTAAACCTACTAAATTTATTAATGATTTTTTGGATTCTTTTTAATAGCATTACTGCTCCAAGGCTGGTAAATATTTGATAATAAATCTCCATGAATTAGGATGTAGTTATTTATTATTAACCTAAATTATTATACTGAGCGAGATCATCTTGATAGTTAACCTTGGGGTTAGCAATAACTTTTTCGTTAAATTATTTCATTTAAAAGAAGTATTTTACTACAATCTGTCCCACAAAGTCAATAGAGGCCTTCTGGGAGAGCTTTATTTTGGTAAATGATGCCAATCTATGGCTTTACTCCCTGATTGTCTACTGAAATTAAAAACCCAATTGTTGACTTGTTTTTTAGACTTTCACATGTATTCTTGTTGCCTCTTTTTGTTTATTGAAAAAAGCACATCATTTAAGAGTTACCTCTTGAAATCATGGTGGATTTTTTTTGGATTTTGTTCAAGAGCTTTCAGAATTTGTGCTTTTTAAGAAAAATGATCTATAATGCGCACCACGGAAACCCTGTAATGTTTCGCTCTTTCTCACTTTACACAACTGCAGTTAAAGTGAGAGGTGACCATCCTTTCTTCCCAGTACTGACAATTTTGGTTCAATAGAATATAGTAGAGATGAGTTAGGCTGAAAATAGACCAGGTCAGTAAAAAACGTTTTTTCTTGATTTATAAAACAACATTACATTGATTCTTCTTAGGCAACCCACACCAAAGAAGGCAAACCAAAAAAACCCTTTTTATTTCGTTGAGGTTCATCACTGGATGTCGTAAATACCTTGCTTTGCATACGGCCAACAGACACCAAATGAAACAAATGTTTTGCAAACAATCGTCGTTTTCCTGAATTTCAGACTGCCTTATGGTGCAAAAACCCACCGAATGCGGCAAAACAGAAAAACATGTTTCGTCGTCGATAGTCGGAACTTTGTTTCTTCAGACAAAAAAATTGTTTTAGTTGTTTTTTCATTGAAAGATGTTTTATTCATTGAATTTTGGAACTTCTGGAGGACGCCGAAAAGTTATTTTATTTGATCGAGGCCAGAAGCCCAAAATACATAAGTAAGAAAAAAATAATGGAAATAACAATCATAAGTTCAATGTTTTTTTCTCAACACACACCAAACGAAACAGACAATCGAAGTTATTTCCTTTATTTCTTTGTGTTTCGAGTGGTGCATGTTGAAATAAAACGCGTTTTATTGACTTATGAATGAAAAACATTTTGACTGACAATAACGGTTTTAACTTGTTATTCTTTATGAAGTTACCAGTTATCTTATAAATATCATATGCTGACCAAACGTCAAAAATAAATTTTATCTTCTATACGTCAAATCATTAAGGCAAATCTGCAAAGTTCATGCATTAAAAAAACTCTATAAACTTCAGACATTTTTTAAATGCTTTAAAAATGGGCGAGTTGTCAGCTATAGCATTCGGCGTGAAATATTGAACAAACGTCTAAAGTAAGTCTATCTTCTATATGTGAAACCATAAACTGTCAAACTCCAAGATGGGATGGCTGCAATTTGGATGGATTAAAAAAAAGACACAAGATAGGATATTGTCGATTTTTTTAATGCTTCCCGAATGAGCGAGTTCTCATTTTCTGATTAACATTTAAAAACAAAATGTTGATCAAATGTCAAAGTATACAGTAAAGAAAAAATGGGCACGACTGTGGCTGGCTAGACCTTTGAAAGAAATAAGTAACATACTTACTTACTTACTTAGGTGGCGCTACAGTTCGGGACGAACCTGGGCCTCAACCAACATGCCTCTCCAGCCAACTCGGTCTTTGGCTAGCTGCCTCCAGTTTTGCACTCCAAGTTGGTTGAGGTCGTCCTCCACTTGAGCGCGCCACCTAAGGCGAGGTCTTCCTTGACTGCGTCTACCCTCTGGGATGGAATCGAAGATCCTGCGAGCCGGAGCATTGTTGTCCATTCGCTCTACATGACCTAGCCATCTTAAACGTGATATGCGTATTTTTTTGACCAGGTCAATGTCGCTGTACAGCTCGTATAGTTCTTGGTTGAACCTTCTCCTCCAAAGCCCGTTAACGCAGATAGGGCCAAAAATCTTCCGAAGAATCTTACGCTCGAAACGACTAAGGATATCTTCATCCGCTTTAGATAGAGTCCATGCCTCGGCGCCATAGAGCAGGACTGGGATGATTAGGGTCTTATACAGAGTCTCCTTTGTCTTTCGAGAGAGGGCTTTGCTACTCAATTGCCTTCCTAGCCCATAGAAACAGCGATTGGCAAGAGTAATTCTTCGCTTTATTTCTGACGAGATGTTGTTGTCAGATGTTATAGCGGATCCGAGGTACACAAAGTCCCTAACTACCTCAAAGTTGTACCTGTCTATTGTGATGTTTTGTCCAATCCGCCGGTGTTGTGTGTCCCTTTTTGTGGACAGCAGGTACTTCGTTTTGGCCTCATTGACTGCTAGTCCCATCTTAGCCGCTTCAGCTTCAATGCTAGCAAACGTTCCACTGACAGCTCGCCGAGTTCTGCCAATGATGTCTATGTCGTCAGCGTATGCTAGCAATTGCACAGACTTGAAAAAAATTGTCCCACTACAATTGACTTGCGAGTTTCTTATAATTTTTTCAAGTATTAAGTTGAAGAAATCGCACGATAGCGCATCACCTTGTCGGAATCCTTTTTTGACGTCAAAAGATTCTGTGAGGTCAGAACCAACCTTGACGGAGCAGCGAGAGTTCTCCATCGTCATCCTGCACAGTCGGACGAGTTTTGTGGGGATGCCAAAACCAGACATGGCTCTGTATAGCTCGTCTCTATAAATGCTATCGTACGCGGCCTTAAAATCGATAAAGAGGTGGTGAGTATCGATTTGGAATTCTTGGGTGGTTTCCAGGATCTGCCGTAGCGTGAACATTTGATCGATTGTGGACTTTCCTGGTCTGAAACCACACTGATAGGGGCCAATCAGGTTGCTGACGAAAGGTTTCAGGCGTTCACATAGTACGGCAGAGAGGATCTTGTAGGCGATATTCAGGAGACTTATTCCTCTATAGTTGGCGCAGTTTAGAGGGTCTCCTTTCTTGTGGATCGGGCAAACGATGCTGAGGTTCCATTCATCAGGCATACTTTCTTCTGACCAAACTTTAGAGATGAGTTGGTGTATGCACTCCACCAGGTCATCTCCGGCCGCTTTAAAAAGTTCGGCGGGTAATCCGTCGGGTCCAGCAGCTTTGTTGTTTTTGAGTTTAGATATTGCTATCCTTACTTCATTTTGGTCAGGTGGACGGAAGTTTTGTCTGTCATCATCCATGTTGAATGGTTCATTCTGCCTGACAGCGGGATTTTGGCCTTCATCGCCGTTTAACAGTCTGCAGAAATGGTCCTTCCATGTACTCAGCACCGACTGTGACTCTACTACGAGGTTTCCATTCCTATCTCTACAGGCTTCTGTGCGGGATTTTTTTCCTTGGCATGTTCTTTTTACCTGTTGGTAAAACTTCCGCACGTTGTTCCTGGAGTAGCATCTCTCAATATCTTCGATCGCGCGCTTCTCATGCTCTCTCTTTTTCTTTTGGAGAAGCCGGTGTTCTTCCCGTCTTTTCTGCTCATAGAGCTCGCGAGCAGCTCTCGTCTTTCTTTGCAGCGCCGTTTTATATGCCTCTTGTTTGGCTGCATGGGCCTGCCTGCATTCGTCATCAAACCAGAGGTTTCGTGGTGGTGGTCTGGTGAAACCTAGCACATCAGTTGCGGCATCTCTGATGGCTTGTTGGCAGTGTTGCCACTGATCTTCGGCACTTGATGCTGGCGGTACTGGATTTCTTGAGAGGTTACGGGATATTCGATCGGCATAGGTTCTGGCGGTTTCTTGCGATTGCAGCTTTCCGACGTCATACTTCCTCACAGTATTACTCCGTTGTTGTGGAGTTCGGGTTATTCGCATTCTTACCTTTGCTGCAACAAGGTAGTGATCCGAGTCGATGTTAGCTGCTCGGAAGGTGCGAACATCCAAGATACTGGAGGCGTGTCTTGCATCGATCGCAACGTGATCAATCTGATTGACGGTTCTTTGATCTGGGTGTCGCCAAGTCCCTTTGTGTATATCGAGATGAGGAAACCGTGTGCTTGCAATGGTGACGTTATGTGCCGCTGCGAAGTCAATTAGCCTAAGTCCGTTTTCAGACGTTGTGTCGTGTAGGCTATGTTTTCCGACAGTCCTACCAAAGATTTCCTCTTTACCTATTTTGGCATTAAAATCGCCTAGTACGATCTTAACGTCGTATTTAGGGCATTGCTCATAGATTTTGTCGAGGAGCTCATAGAAGTCATCCTTGGTGGCGTCATCTTTGTCCTCTGTGGGGGCATGAGCGCATATTAGGCTAATGTTGGCGAATTTAGCCTTGATACGGATTGTCACAAGTCGCTCACTTACGTGTCGAAAGCCCAAGACTTCTTGCCTAAGTCTACCGCTTATGACGAATCCGCACCCAAATAAACGCTGTGGTCTTCTTGCGCAATCACCGTAGTACACGTCACAGTTTTTCATCCTCCTTTTGCCCGGCCCATTCCATCGCACTTCCTGGATGGCAGTAATTCCTGCTCTGTAGCAGTCTAGGGCCTCCGCTAGTTGTTTGGATGCACGTGGTCTGTTAAGAGTTCTAACATTCCACGTGCAGATCCGAAGGTCGTTGTCCTTGATTCGTTTTTCCGGGTCGTCAACAGTAAATCCGTCCTTTTCCGAGGCTATTGGTCGCTTCGTAACTTTTTCTTTTTTCCGTGGCAGGGTTGTTAACCCCACGCACAACCCCCAACCTGGAGGGCCAGGTCCTTTGTTGGATTCCTTGGACAAAAGGAACCGGAGAATCCGGAGTCAGTAACCTACTTCGGGGATATGAGCGCTGCCGTTGGCCCATTAAGGGTTCATCCGCCACCATCTCTATTTCAATGCCCTGACTTGCATTGAATTGTCCTAATGACCTTATCTCCAAATACGTCGAAGTAGCTCATTAGGGCGTCTGCTTCGTTGACTGTTGACGCCACCGTTGGTCCAGTTGGTTGGGCTCATCCGCCGTACGTCCTCTTTCTGAGGGGCTCGTGCAAGACTTCTGCGAATCGATCAGAACAGTCATTAAAGCAGAGCATTATAGTGTTGCTATTTTTTCTGTGTTCAACACTCGCGCTTATAAGTTTAGCAGGAATGTCCGGATGGACAGACCAGTACCCGGTGGTTACCGCGGGGAGGTAAAATAAGCACAATTGATGTGTACGATATAGTTGCAGCGACTGTGCATCACCAGTTTGATGCCTTTCAGTGCCTACCCTATTCATACAGCACCCAACCACCATAAGTAACATATACGTAGAAAAATAATATGGTCTGATCTTAATGAAAACAGTATTTCTAAAATTGTAAAAACCTGTTTTTTATTTTGAGTTTTTTGGATTTTTAGAGTTTATCAATTTACAGTTGATTATAAAGTTAAAAATATTTTTTTTGATTAGTTTTAAGGATTACATCGTATATACACCCAGATAGAGAGGCAGACAGATAGACAGACGGACAGACATTTTTTCTCGATCACTTTTTTAGACTCCTCTATGATGGTTATATCTTGTTTGATTGTTATCTAAATTTTTATTATATTCACGAATCCTAAACTTACCTTATAGTTCCTATAATCGCAAGTAAAAAAATAAAATCAGAGGGCTCTCTTCATTTTTTTATTTTTTTTTTCTTTAAAAATTATTTTTTTTTAAATAACTTTTACTGAATGCTAAAAGCAATTTTGTGGCACAAACTCACAGTGACTGTCTCACTCACTATCCTAAATG
This sequence comes from Platycheirus rosarum, assembly GCA_963971375.1. NCBI lineage: Eukaryota > Metazoa > Arthropoda > Insecta > Diptera > Syrphidae > Platycheirus > Platycheirus rosarum. The sequence continues at coordinate 120,353,948 of OZ020509.1, read as the reverse complement.
AATAAGTTGAATTGCAACTACATATTATATTTGAAGTTCGAAAAGCTAAGTTTGACAAGGCCAACCCCTTGTTGGCCTAAAAACAAAATGCCTCTATACTATTTTTTGTGTTATAGACTATTGATATATACTTTAAAGTATTTCTCGGCACAAATTGTATTTATAAAAAAATGGGCACGACTGGGTCGCACGTACTTGCTCTTATGTGCCTAATTACATTGGACGGCAAGATCTTTGACAAAAACAAATAACATTTACGATGAAAATAACACAGTTTGAACTTATAAAATCCATCAAAACCACAATACATAACGGTTTTAAGTAAAAATGAAGTATACGTCTTAAATAACAAAGAATTTATGAAAAAAAGTATTTCAAAAATTGTAGGACGAATTTTGATACAATCCTGTTTTTTATTTTTAGTTTTTTGAAAAATATTTTTTTTTTTAATTTTGGTATGCAGTTTTTTAGAGTTTATTAATATACATGTGATTATAAAATGAAAAATAAGTTTTTCTGATTAGTTTTAAAAATATTAATTTTCAAAAAAAAATTCAAAAATTAATTTTTACTAGAAAAAAAAATGTTATTCAAAATTTTGATAAGCAGAATTAATTTGGCTATCTATATTTTTTTAAATATAATATTTGACAGAAATCCGTAGAGCTGTTATCGAGCAACCCAAAAATTAAAAAAAACCGTTATATGAAAGGTCCTGATACTAGACTTTTCCCGTATATGTGGATCTAATCAAATAATAGCCAATACCAACAATAATAATAATAAAATTAAAAAATATTTTTTTTCTGATAAGTTTTAATTAATTTTTTTTAATTAATAATTTTTGATTTTTCAAAAATTAATTTTTACTAAAAAAAAGTTATTCAAAATTTTGATATGCAGAATTAATTGGTCTATCTAGATATTTTCAAATATAAAATTTAACAGAAATCCGAGCCGTTACCGAGCAACCCGAAAATTAAAAAACCGTTATATGAAAGGTCCCGTTGATAGACTTTTCCCGTATATGTGGTTCTAATCAAATAACAGCCAATACCAACAAAAAAAAAATTCAAAAATTTTCATCAAAATCGTTGGAGCCATTTTCGAGAAAAATAAGCTTTTCTCAAACGGTCGTTTGGCAAGTACCGTTATTTTTAGCCCTAAAAAATAAAATTTCAATTTCCCCTCTAAGGAATGGCAAAAGATGAACACATACCCAATTTGAAGGCAATCGCTTAACCCGTTTAGGCTGCAGCTCGATATACACTCGGACAGAGAGACAGAGAGACAGACGGACATTTTTTGCCAATGACTTTTTTAGGCTTCTCTATGATCGTAATGTCATGTTTGATTGTTATCTTAATTTTTTTATATTCAGGAATCCTAAACTTGCCTTATAGTCCATCTCCATATAATCGCAAATAAAATTAAGGCAAGCTTATAACATTAAAATATAAAAAAATATATCTTTTTATTGCATACTTGTAGGCTTTCTGTATAAGGATGAATTAAGATATTTTCATGCGCCTTCCCGCCTTGGGGCAAGAAGTCGACTAATAATTAATGAAGTTCACATACATACATGCATAAACCAATGTGCAACTAGCATTACACCATTACACGCCCACAAACCTTTCCAGATGTGTAAATACATGTTAATCGCTGGGTTGACGCGAAAGACTACATGTCCCGGTAACATTTCTAGACTTAATGAATTTTGCAAAGTGAAGCTGAAGCATACTCTTAGGCGAGTTGCAATCCAAAAACCACTTCCGCGCCAACAAAATTAACTTTGAAAGTTAGAATGGGCTAAAAACCATAGTGACTCGAAGAAGATTTCAACGGAGTTTAATGAAGCGATGAGTTCGAGATATTTGGCACAAAGCGGAGGGTTTACTTTCGACGCACGTAGCGCTGAACGAAAGATGCTGCCCGACTATTTGAAGCATGGTGGCTGTTCTGTTATGGTGTAGGGATATTTTTCTTCCAGTGGAGTTGGAGATTTGACCCGTACCATTGGTAAAATGTACAAGGAAGCGTAACAGACAATATTGCAAGAAAAAGCTTTGGTTTCTTCACTCATATTCATTGGCGAAAGATTTGCTTTTCAACAGTAGAACAACGACCCTGAAAATACATTAAAACTTTGCCAAGAATATCTCAAACCTAAGGATCACACAATCACTATAGTCTGTTCAGTAAAAATTGGCAGTACAGAGGTTATGGGCGAGTTTTTTTCTAAACAGTGTCGCCGGTGTATATTATCACGACACTGAATTGAGAAAACTTCTACTGAAAAAGATACAAAGCCACTGACAAACGTACATAAATTCTGTGTATCTCTCAAAAAAAAAAAAAAAAAAAAAAACTCGTACACTCCACCATAACCGATCAACGTTGATGGAATAATGAATGACCGTTTACTCACTTTTCGGTTCTGGAGCTTTTGACAACAAGTTTAGTAGTGGGTGAGGGTAGGAGTTGTCGTATTTGTGTAATAGTACTAATAGTTGGAAAATCGTTAAAATGCAGTCAAATCTTATTGGCTTTTGGTATTTCAGTAGAAAGAAGTTGTTTTCTCGAAGTTTACAATTTGGAACAAAATTAAATTGAATGTAGAGGGTGAATACCATGGAGTATTTTTCTGCTAAAAAATGTTTCCTGTTTAAAATTTGGGTTTTCTCCGAAATATGTATTGTATACCTATGCATGTAATTGTGTTTGAAAAAAATTTCTTTTTTAATGAATCTGTCTACCTTAAGGAGAATTTAACAAAAGATTTTACTATTCTTTGAACCACTCCTCTTATATTATTATAATTTAATACCCATCTGTTGCACGAACAAAAGGTGCCCCATAACGTTCTTATGCTCATCAGACTTTAAACTTCAAAAGGATCATCAAAAACAATCTGGATAACATTATTATTTCATCAAAATCCTAAGGTTCATTTCATGCAAAATCTGATTATATTATCCTACATTACCTTTTACATTCTTAAAAGCTCCTAATTCATTTGTACGCTCTCTGTCTCTAGCATTCTCTATTTGTCATCCTTAATTACTTTATTATGAATCAACATATTTGTTTTGTTTTTTTTTCATTTCATCTTTTTTCATTTTTATTTCGACTTTAATTTCCTTTTTGGTTGTTTTCGCATTTAATTTCAGGTGAGATAGAGGAAAGCAGAAAAAAAATAAGTAAAATAATCATTTATCTTCGTTGAACAAGCGCGCACAAAATTACTCATCTCTGCGTCATAAGATAAAACGACAAGGACGACGACGACGACTCTGGCTGGATGGTATAAACTCTGATTTTCACTCGCAATAGCAACGAAAAGCAAACGTATCTATACACCAAAGCTAACCTACACGCACTCATCTAATTAATTAGTTCTTATTCAAATTAAATGCCTATTTGCAGGAGATGAAAGATAGTCCTTGTATTCGTTCCTAGCAAAGCAAAAGAATACAAGACTAGGTAATTTGTAAAAAAGAATTCCAAAAGGCTCCTCCCTGCTCCGGTTCCAGATCCAGCTCTCTAGCCCTGCTCAACCGCCACCGAGCTACCGAAATTAAATCAAAAGTCGCGTGCTTTATAATGAAAGCAACAAAATTTCCTCCCCTTGGGGTTGAAATAAAAAATATAAAACAACAACAACAACAACAACAAAGACAGCAGACAGATAAAGAATAATACCACACGGAGATATATAAAAAAAATACTACAAAAAAATATATATTTATCTACCTACTCTCATCTTGCTAAGTAAATATCATTAGATTAAAGGAATAGATAAATGAATCCTGAATCCTAGAAATATACCAAAGCGAAGAAATTTATCCAGACAAACATTTGGTGCGGTTTGTGCTGGGGTTGGGATGGGTTGGGGAGCCTGGAAACGGGAGGTTTAGGTTAATGGCTGAAACAGTATTATGGAATTGGATGGAATTCAAGCCCACAAGGCATTATAATGCGCCTGCTGTTGCTACTTTTGGGGGGGAGCGCGCAACAAGGAAGCCAGAACCAGAACAAAAACGCGCAACAAAGGAACATTAAGGAAATTAATTAACAAAATTGTAAGTAAAACGATGGAGCGGCAGAGAATCGAAAGACTCTTTAAGTACGAACCAGGACGAGACAAAAGGAAGCAACAAGTTCTGGTGGTGTTCTTGCTGTTTTTTTCGTCCTGTTGATTATTTATTTTTTTTTTCATAAAAAGGACGACAAAAACGCACTGTAGGGTTGAGGACGGATTTTTTGTATTGTATTTTAAATCAGATTGTTTACAAAGAGGCATAAAATAATTAACGCTTTGCTGGAAAAAAATGTGGGGGGGGGGGGGAGTGATTGCTGTGATTTTGTTCGGTGACATCGGTGGTTTATAGGTTAAGCTTTTCTCTTTAGAGGAATCAGAAAGTATCAAGTGGACACTTGGTTTGGATGAAATTGAAGAGTTCTGTTCAAGGAGGGAAGATGTTGATTGTTGTTATTTTTGATAAAAAAGCTACTTTTGTGGAAAATTCTAAAGGAAAATAATGCAGGACTGACTGTTTGCACTTTTAGGGTTACGAAATGGAATTTGAATTAAGAATGATTTACTAGTTGAAGTTTAAAAGAGAGTCAATGATGAAAATTAAGGTAAGACACTTAATTTGTATACTTTAAAGATGCTTTTTTTAGGAATGGTTATAGTTGTATTAAATGTTCCCAAATGGTGATTGAAAGTAATCTGAAAATCATCATTCCACCATACCATCATTATAGAGACTTTGAAGCCGCATTTGAAAGCCTTTACTTTCGAGACTCTTTAAATCCAGAAGCTTTACCATAACAACTAAGCTTCTACTGTACAAGACTAGTCTTACCAGTACTCACAAATATCTCCGAGACTTGGACGTTTACAAAAAGGTACACAGAAGAATTGTTGGTTCCGTGTGAGAGAAAATACTATTCCGAAGGAAATACATTCAATAGACTTTATCCAATATATTAGTTTTTATAAATTGATAGCCAATACTCAACAATTTGCATCACAATTACAATATCCAAAAATAATGGACATCCTTTGGAAATTTGAATTTAAAAGAATTCCCTTCCAACAAAAAGTATTAATTGAAAATTTCCAAAAGGGAAATTTTGAGAAATTTGTCCATTTGTATGAGACTAATTAATAGGTGGCTCTTAGCTGTAGGGGACACAGTTAATTTGTATGCGTTGAAGTGTCAGCATCGAAAGCGACAATAAAAAGTGGTTGAATTGAGATAAAGTAAAAAGTGGTGAAGAATACAGAGTAATAAGTGGCGAAGTCAAATTATTATTGTAAATTGAACTTAAAGAAGTTGTGTTTGATCTCCTTCTTCGTTCCTTTTATTTCCGACGACTTTCTGATCTCGACTAGGGGAGTTTGGGAGTTGGTTGGTTTTCAAAAGTTTTTGAAAACTTCGTTGTTGGTCTAGGAAACGAACCTGTTTGAACAAATGTTCATTAAAATTCATTTGTGTCTTGTTAACGTTTTCATTTTAAGGGTTGAAAAATCAAGTAATTTTTTGGCGTCCTCTCGTTTTGAGTATTTTAAGGGAACTAGTGTTTATTTTTATGTGAATAAGCACCCTTGCACAACCTATGTTTTTTCGTGTAGACGCAGTGATTTATTTAGAGGTATGAGTTGCAAGAAACCATCTTGTTAAACAAGATGATCCATGTAAGCCCCCTACTGAAATCCCAGTTTTTCCATTTTACTGCTTCGAAAGACCTCAAAAAACATCGGCACAAAAAGGAAAAAAAAAGTTAATCATTTTGTAGAGTTAAAAGGTAATATTAAGTTTTATTCATCGAACCCAATCAAGCATATGACAATATGTTACGTCACAGTTGTATAACACTTCTGGTGGTGTGCAATGCTATTTACTCGGCTCGAGTAATAATAATATTGATAATAAGTATTAATAAATAAGTATACTCAATCGTCAATATTTAATGATTTTAGAGTTATTTTGAACAATACGTTTTGACGAAAAAATAGACCAAATACCTACTAGTTTTGCAGTTAAATAATATTTCTTAACAATTATATAACAAGTTCTGAATGAATCTACTAGCTGACGCACCCGGCATTGTTAGGGAACATATACCTTACATGTTCTCAATACCGTCAACAGCGCCACATATCGGGTAAACAATAACTAAGATAATATCAGTTATACTTCTTGAGAACGAAAATCGATTGTTATATTTTTAGATTATGACCGTTCCGAATTTACTATGTTACACCGTACATTTCTTAATCCAAAGAGTTCCACCTATCCGGTCAAACTAAAAAACCATCAAGCCAACTATGATAAATACATTCAAATTGTTTCTTTAATAGATATGAACAATTTCAGGGAAAACATAATATTCCTGGATATCTAGAACCTAAAGTCTTGTTCCAAAAAACAAAGAAAAATATCAGATTGAATTGCCTCAGATATGGAACTATCCCAAACTTGACTTGACAAACGAATTCTAAAGTCAGCGCGTCGAACTGAAGACGAGGGTCAGTTAAGTTGTAAAAATATTATCGCTGATACTGTCGAATATAAGAAATGAAAAAAAAAATCACTTATTTTCATTTTGGAGTACCTACATATAAGTTTTTATTTTTTTGTTTCTTGGCTAACTTTTATGAACAGAATCGTCACAGAAACGTTAATTTACAAAAAATAAATAATGTTTGTTTTTTTGTACACTTATGCATCTCCTAATTATTTTGTTTGCTGTGGCTAAGTATTAAATGATTCATATTTCCAAAAAACAAAATCTAATAAGGCCTATTAATTAAAACTACAAATAAACTAAATTTATTAAGATTTAAAATAAATTTAAAAGCAACAGACAAAACTAATGAATCTCACTTAACAAAAATTTAATGGAGATTTTGAAAAATAAATTTAAAAATCTAATCTAAGCGCAACCTGAAACTCTTTTCAAAAACTTAGAAAAAATATTATAATTTCAATGAATAGTAACTTTAAATCTGTGATTTTTTCTTAAATAAAATTAAATTAAATTTACTTTTGTTTTAGTTGTCTTTAGATTAAATTAATGTAAGAACATCCATTTTTACCTACCAATTTCGCTCTTACTTTAAGTCAAATAATATTTAAACAAAAAGGACTCTTTACGCAATATATCCTTCCCTGTTTCAATTTGCAATTGAATAAATCTAACGAATTAATGAGCCGTAAAATCTCTGTTGAGTATAACTGTGTATATTGATACCATAATCTCCATTGAAATCCTATTCCTTGCAAGGATTATTTGTAATCAATTTTGTTCATTCTGGCATAGCCAGTCAGTATTGATTTCTCGAGTACCTTTATGAGGCTAAAGAAAAAAAGCCTATTTCATATTCTTATGCAAGGGCTAACCCACTTATTCCTATTCCAGAATTTAGGTCATTCCTTTTTGTTTTATAAATAAAACACAGGTTTCGAAACTTGCGATTTTTTTTCTTTAACATCTTTTTTTTTAATTATGTAGGTTGTTAAATTATAAATTGTATTAAAGCAATCAATATATCATGAAAAAGGACATCTGTGATTTTTTTTGCAAAATTTTAATACCCAATTGACACCTAATAAGCCAAACCCGAGAACAAATTCATTATTTTTAAGTCGATTTTAAATATCAGATCAAAATCGTTAACAACCAAATAAAAATAAAAAATAAAAACTAATGAGCGATACATCCAGCAACCCCCCCCCCCCACCGCCCCCAATCCAGACACTTCCCTTAAAACTGATGAGAAAGATAAAAATGGCGAATTCATCCGCTCCTTAAATAACTGTTTGGCACTCTCTCACAAACCCATATAAACGCAACTGATACAATGTTCTTTACGAAGCCATCAAAACCCAACAGCGATTTATAAGAAGATAAATCGACAAACTTTAGATAAGCTTCGCAGGACCTTTTTCTATTTTATGCTGTTGTGTGTTCTGTTTCTATGCATTTTAGAGCGAGACGGGTAGGTATTTGGTAAATCTTTAATTAGATAAGTTTCTAGGGGATCCCTTTTCTCTGTGCCAGTCTAGAGGAAATATGGCTCAGGCAACAAGCAGGCTTAGCTATAACCATAAACAGTTCGTCTACTCTTCAAAAAAAAATACTTTTTTTAATTTTCCAAAGAAGGAAGAGTAGAAGGCGTTTGGAAGAGAAAATTACGACCTCCTGTATTGGTTGCAGTAAATCCTTTCACTTTTTTTCATCATCGTGTCTTTTTTATTTCCTTTTTGCTTGTTTCTGTTCAACGGTCACCAAAGTACTATATCCTCTCGATTAATGGCAGAGGAGGAAGCTCACTAGCAAAATGTGGGTTTGGGGTTGTGTAATATGGCATCCAGTATACGAGAATGCCATTTAAATTCAACGCAAAGCTTTATAACCTAAAATTCAAGCGATAATATCCCCAGGTGATGTTTTTGTTCAACACAACCAACCCCACACACACTCTGGGTCTTCCCTGTGATCCACATTACGGTAGCTATTTTTCATCGCATCCCACTAGCTATGTGTACATTTCTAAAACCTGGCTGTTGTTGTATACAACACTCTCTCACCTTGTGGTGCTGCAGATACATTTTGCCCAGTTTGCTCGTAATTGAATTTTAAATAAACTATAACGTCTGTCCACACAAAATACACAATTTTACGAGAGTTGTCGTATAAAATATTTAAGTTTACATTTCACAATTTTCAAAAGCACACTGAGTGGGTGGAATGGGATTTTATTTCAACCTTACCTCGCGCCAACTTATATAATATAGGTATACCTTCTCTACTATGCTATCCACGTCACCTTGGTGCCATCACGTGTATCTCTTAAGTCGCTACCACAATAAGATGGAAGCACAAGCAGTTATCATCCCTGAAATATAACTTGTAGCCCTTCTTTCACCGAAGACATGGAAGTGTCTTCTTGTCCCATTATATCTCGACTATTATGGCGGCCTGAAGGCGCGGCACAAATCGACCCTCGTCCTTTAGATCATGTAAGTAGTTGCGGTTATTTTTCCCATTTTCAAAAAAAAGGGAGCAACAGCTTTGAGAGGAAGAAAATAGTAAGAAAGTGATTTCTTTTTTTTTTTTTTTGCTGCGCTTCAATGCAGGTGGATTTTGTACCTAGTTGAAGATAGATACATTTTGTATCTTATTTTTGCGGCAAATATTTTTATTACTATTAACATTGCTATCCGTGCTGGAGTATCTTTATGGGATTTTTTTGTGGAATAAAAGCAAAAGGATTCGAAGTAAGTGCATGTATGAGTCAGGGAAAATATGAAATTTTAATATCTCGCTTTCAGTTTGTGAAATGCCACAAAAAGTACATAATATTTCATAAATGTATCTTCTTTTTTTGTTGGTGTTGTTGTCCTGTTATTTGCAGCACTTTTGAGGAAGTGTAATTACAGAGCGTTAGCTCTGTGTTTATCTGTATTTTGATAAGGTTTTTGCAGGAAAAGTATTGAAAATATGTTTGTTGAATCCTGTGAGTGGGTTTTCTTTGTACAAGGATGAGCATTTATTAGAAAAAAATGTATCTTTTTTACCTTTGCATTGCTTTGTAAAATTAATGTTGCTTGTAATATGGTTTTGCAAGTTATGAAATTTTATATTTAATGCAGATATTCTGCAATTCATTTGAATGAAAAACTTTGTTTCGATAGATGTTTTTTATTTGTGTGGTATTTATTTTGTTGAGATAAAATGCGATAAGATAAATAAGTTAGGATAGAAAATGTTGTTAGCCCTAATAAAGGCTAAGCGATGTGGGAAATGAAATTGATTTTTTCTTTATAATTTCAGTAATACAATATTCAGTGCTTTAAGAGTAAGAAATGTTTATTAAACTATGGCATATTCATTGGCTTAAATTTGTACGTTACAAAAAACCTTTAATATCCTGTGGTTTAAAACACAGAATTATAATTGAGAAAGTAAATAGATATGTGAGAACAACATTTTGACTTAATTTTTTTTCATTTTATATTAATATATTTATATAATAAATATAATTAATATTTAAATTAATAATAAATTTTTATTTTATTTTGTTTAATATTATTCCATTTCATAGTACCTATGTTATTTTATTTCCTTTATTTTTGTTAAATGTTTGGGTAAATTCGTGGACATTCATGGAAACGAAAGTTTTACTGTGGAATTGTTTACGAAGAAGAATGTGACATATTTCTATAGCGTCTGACGCATTGATTGTAGACTTAATGGCATAAAGGATATAGACATGAAATATTCGTTCGAATGACGTGGACATTCACATGATGTCATCGTCACCAATCATTTTGAATTGTCTGGTTTGAATATCATCCAAAAGACTACAGTTGAGAAGGGCGAAAATGACTTACTTCGTCGGAATAAACCCAAAAATGTTGCGATATTTTTTACGACATCGTGTTGCCTCCTGCCCTAAATATAATTGTACTTTATTATATTTTTTTAATTTATTTTATTTTATTTCAATATAAATTATAGTTTATTTTATATTTAACCCGTTTTTTATCAGGCAAAACATAAAAAAAATTCTTTTATTAGGGTAATAAGGGTAATAAATATTTTTTTTTCTAACTTCAAATAAAATTCAATGACGTTAAAAAAATATTTTTTAATTATTTTATAATAACTCTTAAATCCCTAATTTTTTTAACAAAACCTCATTTGTTTATTTTTTTTTATAATTAAACAACAGATTAATGTTAATCGCTTACCATATCATTTAATATATAAATTAATTTTTCGTTGATCCTTACCTGCAATAAAAGAGAAAAACAAAAAATAAATACAATTTTTTTTTTTTTATTTTATAAACTATCACACTACACACAACAACATTTAATAAAAACCACAAAAAAATATAATTCAATATAAAATAAAAAACACAACAATTGGATATCCTTTTAGCATAAAGTACTAACGCAAACCATAACAGTTTTTTACGGCTCATCGATATATCCAGAGCACACATAATTTTTATGGAAAAAAAATACCTTTAAACAATCTATTTTTAGTGCAAACATTTTAAATAATTTAAAAAAAAATAAACACAAAAAAAACAATACGATTTAAATATATTAAAGTAAAAAGGGCATTAAATTTAAATAAGGACACTTAATAACTAAATCGCATCTACTGAAATGTCATGATAATGAGATTAACTTATGTTTGTTGTGTGAATTATGGCAATGTGTGTTGATTGTTTAGAAAAAAAAAAATATTAAACAAATGAGAATAATGGACTATTTTCCATCATCCATTTCGTTTGACGAAGTAAGTAATCGTTTCAAATCAACAGTTTATAATTGGCTGCTATTACAACATATATTTCATTTAATTAATTATAATTAACAAACACTTGGCCTTGTAAGTATGTGTGATAAAATTTAAATGAAAAATGTTTACTCAACTACAAACAAAAACAAAACATCTTCAACACAAAAATAATAATTTAAAAACGATTTACTATGTTCGCCTTTTTATTTAATATTTTACAGACGTTTCAGAGTTGATTAAAATTTTAATATTTTTTATTGATCAAATTTTTGATTTAAATGGATATTTTGAAACAGATTTCTGGTTTTTTTATTTAATGCAAGTTTAAAACATTCGCAACGCATACATTTCTGTATAGTTGTATGTAGTTTGTGTAGAATACAATTATTTTAAAGAGCTTCGATTTAATATTTGAATAAATTGAAAAATTAAAAAAAGAGAAAATTAAATTAAACTAAATAAAATAAAAAAAATATATAATAATATAATTGTAACAATCCTCTGTTTTTTTCCATTTAATTTATTTTTTGTAATTTGAAGCTATAATATTTCTTTTCGAATTTAATAACTTTAAAATTAAATTTGGCAATAGTTTTTTTTCAATTTTGAAATTAACTTTCTATTTGAACTTGAAATTAGAAACAAAATATGAAAAAAGCTTTTTTGAGCTTTCTTAACAAGAAAAAGCTCCATTAGAATCTGTATAAAAGGGCACGCAAGCTCAGAACAAACGCACTATTATAATACTCTCTCTAGCTGAACCTTCGCGAATGTTGTATAAATACCGTTTATCGTCTGTCTTCATTAGTAACATTAGAAAAACAAGGATATGATATAAGAAGAAATATAGAATTGTATAGTCATTTAAAGTACGTCGGGTCCCTGTTTATGAGCAGACATGATTTATTTTAGTTATAAGTTAGTTTTAGGTCAATTGGTATAGTTTTTTTTTAAATTTGCCATTGCCTACCCCTACAGAAATCCCGGACATAATAGATCGCGGAAGATTAATTAAAATTATTATGTATATGTGAAAAAATTTAACAAAAAAATTAATTAAATTAATTTAGAGTACATATATAAAATAAAGTTAAATTAAACTACATCTAATAACACAAATTTAAATAAAATGAAATAAAATAAAACAAAATTAAATTCAAGTTAAACTGTATAAAAAAAATAAAAAAAATAAAAAAAAAACAACTTAATCAAACTTAATATTGTAAAACAAATCAAAATATGCTTAAATATTACAAAATGAAATACACATAACTAAAATTAAACAAAAAAGGGAAGATTAAACAAAATCAAATAATATGGGATAACATAAAAAAGGATACAAAGTAAAATAAAATAAACACATAAAATAAGAATTAAAAATATATAAAATACAGAAAAATAAATTAAAAAAAAACATTTTTTTTTAGAATCGACACACCTTAATGGGCCCGTGGAAAACGTCAAGAGGGTTAAATTCCTCATATACGGATTAAATACTACACAATTTCTTATCTAAAGAGCAGGGATGGGACTGCAAAAACGAAATAAGAAAAAGTATAATGTCGTCTACCGAAGGAGTTGATTTGATTAGAATTCTCAAACAAGAGATCATTTATAAAAATAATAAAGTAAGTGGGTGACAGAACGGAATACTGAGGTACACCAGTATTTTCATTTGAGGGTTTTAGCCTTTAACCCATCTAATACAAAATACAACTTATATTGAACGTATTGAAAAACAATTTCTAATCCAGAGATGGTGGCAGGTATCGATTGAAAAAGCACACACATGATTCTTATAGGAGCTTTTTCAAAAACCTGAATATTTTTGGCATGAGAAATTAGGAGATATATGATTTAATATAGTCAGAAATGTCTAGAGTCGTTTATTATAATGCAGGGGTAAAGCGCAAGTCAAAGTTTTCTTTGGCTGGGCCACCCATGTCAGATTTGATTGTGGGCTTGTTATCTAATTAAAGAAGATAGTTAAATTTAACACGGATTCGAGTGTTTTCGGGTAGCTGAACCAGGGCGAATTATGAACATTGAAATTGCCCTTAATTCGGACAGAGAATTAAATTCGCGAGAAATTGAAAAGCTGTCCAAATTTGGGCTTCGATAAAGGAAATGTTAAACTGATGTCCTTATCAACGTTGAATTTAAAGCACTTGAAGGTCAAAGAAGGAATTAGTTAAATAACCATATTGTGTTTGGAATTGGTACGCAACATCATTTATAATATAGACAACAAGACCGTGATTTGAAAAGAATAATTGCACTAAATTATTCTCATGAAGGGTGAATTCTTCGGAAGCCTCTCCTAACTGAGATTCACTCAGTGCCCAAACAGCTGACCTTTATAAATGGTATGGTGGTACGCAGCTAGAAAATTAGATCTGAGGTCTTGTTTAAATTATCAAGACAAGGCCCTTCATCGACCCAAAATATTTTCCATCTTATATTCCCCCAATACCATCATTCTTTACCAACAAAAAAATTGATTAAAAAAATCATGGATTTATAGAAAAAGTATCAAATAAACCATAACAAACCTAATCAAAGCAAGAATTCATTAATAATGATGACGAACGACTTTATTGTGGATATTTTGCTCTATGTACCGCCTCGAAAAGAAAAAAAGTCTACCTTCAGACAGAAAATCCTTACCAACGAAAAAAAAAATAAAAGGAAAAGGATATACAGAACCCCAGATTTACCACTCAATTCCCTAGAAAATCTATGAGTTAAAGAAGAAAAAAAAAACATGATTATTTCGAGGAATAAATTGCGAAACCTAGAAAAAGCACACAAGGGATCCCAAATAAGACAAAGAAAAAAAAAATCCCCAAAAAAACATGTGCTCACACCAATTTACGTTATCTTTCAGGAGGATAAAAAGATGTACCTTTAAAAAAATATAATATCCAGGTACACACACTTTATGCTAAGGCCTATGAAAAACCTATACAAATAAATCAAAAGGTACTTCGCCGAAGTAGCGATGAGATTTTAGCGAAAAATTATAGATACATTACGTTCCATTCATATTTAATAGCTCAAGAGAGGGTGCCCAACCGCAGGATATACACCAGATAGATGCTCTAGGAGGAATGCCTTAGTAGAAGAAGAATGAGTTTAGTAAATTGAAAGTGGAAGTGGATGGGATGGTCTGGTCATAGAGATGAAGATGGTTACAGAGAGACAGGGAAGGAATGAGCTCATTAAAATTGAAACTTGAAATTATTTTCTTGTTAAATAATAAAAATATCAAAGCCCACAGTAGGGACCCCGAAGATAGATGTGTTTGGCTTATTTATAATGCTTGACCTAAAATTCATTTAACCTGAAGAATGAGTGGGATAACTAAATGAAGAGTAAGAGTTGTTAATAAATCTACGAAGGTTTTCCGGGGAAAAAATATTGGTTTAAGGGTGAAGATGGTTAGGAGATTTGTTTTAGTTCTTCTAATACGCTGGTCTAATGCAAACAAATAGATTCGTTAAAAAAGACGATCCCGTCAGAAATGATTATCTTCTTCATCTTATGCTCAATAAATCATCTAGGTAGTACATATGTATAAGAGGAATTAGATGAACCAAAAGAGAATAATGATGCTTTACATGACATGATGTGGAAAAACTGGAAGAAGGTTTTGCGAAGATATAGAGAACATTTAGCGAAGATAAAGAGAACATTTAGCGAAGATAAAGAGAACATTTGGAGAAGTTGGAGAGAACATTTGGGAAAGAAAAACAGAAAAATTGCAGAAGACTAAAAGGATATATGGGGATTTTCTTAGATAGAGTGGGAATAATTTCAAGAAAAATTAGAGAAGATTTTTAGAAGACTTAGTTAATATGTTAAAATTCTTAACATAATTAATGTCACGTGAACACTGATTGAAGGGCAATGTTTTAATAAGCAACTTATTTAATGTCCCAAAGAAAACCGGAAAACAGAGACCATAGATCCGAATCTAGGACAAAAGTATATAGAATTCAAACTGGGGATTTGAGTGTGACAAGAAGAATAGTTGGTGAAGTTTTCTCCAGAACAATCCACTTCTACTCTCAATGTTATCATTATGAAAAAGAATCCTCTTAACAAAAATCAAAAGCGCCACATCACAACCAATGATGCCTAAAATTCATTTGGAACATTCAACAGGTTAACAACAATACGTACCCCTCACAAGCAACTCCCCCAAAAAATGTCACCGACAACATCTCAGCTCATGACTATGCTTTCTTCACTTCGAAAATTTTTTTTTTTTATATTCGTTTCGTCGAATACATTTACCAAGATTGTTGTTTTTGACAGAAAAAAGAAGATTATAATGGAAATAAAGCATATCATGGTCACCCTCGACATTCCCCCCCCCCCCCCATAGACCACATAAGTAGGTATATTACTTTAGGTTGGCGTGGTGAATAATTTTGATGATGATGCACGGAAAATAGGGTCTCCTCTTTAAAAAACATTTATGACTTTTTAAAAAGGAAAAATATTTTGAAAAGATTTTCATGTATGAAAGCCTCAGGGGGGTGGGGAGGTTTCACAACATTATTTTATTTTATTCCCAACTTCCTCTTAAGGACTAGAAGGCGATGAAGAAATACAGCTGATTTTATAAAGGACTTAAAAATTATGACTTAGCTGTTATTTATTTCCTTCCAGGATGAAAACAACAACAATAACAATGCCACATATGCTCGTGGGCACACCTAGACCAGAAAATGACATCGACCATGATGATGATGAAGACAACGGCAACGTCGTCGTTGATGTCAACTCTCGAGGGATGTTGATTCTATTTTCTGTATTATTTTTTTTTTCTTCAAAGGAGAAAAATAATAAATAAATCGCAAAAAAAAACTGCTTTTGTGACTTTTGCAAAGGAACCTTTCTTTTGTGTTTGGGTGTTTCGTTTTTCTGACACATCCTGCTGATCTATTTTATTTGTTCAAATTAAACTTTCGAATAGGACAGCTAATATTATGTTTCTGTGTGTTTTTTTAAGAAGACCCGAGGTTTATGTTGTGTATCTAACATAGATGACAGCACCCACAAACATGCACACTATTGAAACTTTCGACATCCAAGGAAGTTCAATGATAACGTAGTAGCATCATCATCCCGCACCATTTGTAAACATAATCGATGTAGTTTGCCTCAGGTTGTTTGCCAAAGTAGCCACATATACAATAGACGACACCAAAGGCATTCCTTTCAACCGAACATTGATTTATGTGTTTTCTCTGCCCCTGAGGGTAAATTAGGTTTTGTTTGATAAAAATCAAGGATTATTCTCCTTCCAAACTGGCAGTTCAGTCGCACTCATTGAATGTTGCCACATTCAATATCATAAAGTATTTTCCAATTACGAAACAATTAGGGTAATTATGTGATGATGAACCATAATCGAGAAACTATCTTCTTTGGACTTGTGTAAAAATTACAATTTATAAACATACACAACCTCAATCACACAGTCAGATAAAGAACCAAGTAGCGGTTGAAAAGCCACAGCAAAAGCCTAGCTTGACCACTTGAATGGCGTTCGATGTCTTAAACTGTATGTCGAGGTATTCAACACACAGATAGAGGATTCAAAACCTCATAAAAGCCCAATGTACCACAGATAAGTTTGTTTTGTGTATGTATGTATGCATTAAAGAGTACTTGTTGCATTTTGATCCTTTGTGAGGATGATGACAACGATAAGGAGGGCAAGCTAGCAACAAACTTGACAGTTACTCGCAATAAACGTATGTTATAGTGCGGTGAAAAAATATTTTTTTATTTAATTTTTTTGTTTAGTGTTAACATTTTATTTTTAAAAAGAATATCATATTTCAAAAATTACGTCAGGACTTTTTTAATAAAAAACTAACTACGCCTGCGGCTTTGCTTATGTTAGCTTCGGATATAGAAATGTTTTTTTTTAATTTTTTTTAAAACCGTGACCTTCACATACGTGAAATACATTTCATTAACGTGCCATCTATTGTGCAATAGAAGTACAAATTCCAAACTCTAATGGCAACAGTAACCAAGTAGTATTGTTTAAGTTTAGGTGAGAAAATTGTGTATAACTGTGTTCTTTATGTTTTTGGGGTTAATATTCTCTTAATTAAAAAAAGATTTGTTCAATTTCCTTTTGTAGTTCTCATGTGATGCGAATCCAATATATAAGCTAATCGTGAAGTTTTGTTATAATATGAAAAGATACGATAAAAATGTCTTTTCGTTTATCGAAAATATTTGAAACGAAAACAAAAGTAATAACATTTTTTAAGAACATTCTAAAGAAACAGCTAGTTGAATTTCATGTAATTCTAAGGGCACAGTGTTGATCCATTCGTATAATATTTTTAAGCAGTATTAGAGTCTTTACCTATAAGGTCTAAAGGGAAACTTTTCCGTTGTTTGACATCATAAGCTTACATATGGATAGAGCAGTTTATTTATGTACATTATAAAAAGTAGAGGTCCTAAAACAGAGCCCTGTGGCTACCTCTCTCACTAATTTGTTCTCAAAAGCTTCAAAACCGAAAGCTCTATGATAAAAACAAATGAAAAAGCTCTATAGTATTGCTTTTATTTGCAAATGTAACGCGGTTGGTGGAATATGTTTTTTTTTCGAATTCACAAAGCGAGGTTAGAAAGAAGTGAGTTAGCGATCATTAATCGTCATTCCATCATCCATGGATGGAAATCTGTTATGGTGAAGTGTGTACATTTTTTTTGAAGAGTCAATAATGTACTTCATGTACGTTAGTCAGTGGCTTATTTTTTTTTTAGTTTGAAGTTTTCTGAATTCAGTGTCGTATATAGCAGTATCACTGACTTGCAACCAACTTTTTTTGAGCACCACTGTTTAAAAAAAGCTCGCTCATAAGCATTGGCAATGATTCTATGATGTCTGTATCAAGCCCCTACACTTTGTTCGATTTATATTTACAGTACATGGAAGATAGGATATTTTCCTCTCACCCTTACTAATAGGGATTTTAATAAGTTATCACCATTTCAAAATATATGCTCACAACAAGCTTTATAAAAGCTTCAATTCTAAAAACTCCATAGCAAAAACCAAAGAAAAATTTATTATAATTTCCATCAACGATGAATGGTGGCTCTGAATCAGTGTTTTTTTTTTTAATAAACACAATAAGGGAATAAACATAATTGGTGATCAGTCTCCTCACAGCCGGGGAGCAGACAGGTCATGGTGGACTGTACGCGAGTTTACGGAATATTACAAGAACTATTTCATTTTTACTCAGGGGTTCTGTTTTTTTATTTCAGTTCTAAGTTGAGTGCGATGGAAACACCAGCAGGTAGGCCTGTACTGAAAATATAAATTGAACAGAGTACAACATAATATTGTTTTGTTTCCAAATTATATTTACAGAAAAATAATCAATTTCAGTGTCTTGAAGAGATTCCACAATTGTCCTGAAATCCAAATAAAAACAGCAACCAAACTACACCACCAAAACTACATAATAATAATAAAAAACATTTTTTTACACAGCACTGTTTCAACCTACATGATGTCCGCTTAAAAGGTGCATCGCCATTTCAAAGCCTTTGTGACTGCTTGAAAGGGGCAATAGAGTTATTGGTGTCACAGAGCACACAAATACAATCATCTTACGATGTATAGGTGTGTGTGGGTGGGGGTCCAGTTTACACTGCATAAAGAGCACATTATTTTCAGTTAATGAACTAGCATAGCAATGCAGCCCAACCGCACATTTCTGATGCCGTAAACAAAACATCACTGCTACACTAACAAAGGGTCCAATGGAAGTCCCTTCAGGATGCTGTATGCCCCGAAGGGATGTCTTCATCCTTCGCATTAATGCATTCTATTGTATATGTGTATTTTCAACAAGAGGTACCGGTTTATGTGTTACAAACTATTAGTAGTTGTGGGAAATAAATTTCAAAAAGAGAGTTGAAATGAAACTCGAAAGGATAATAACTACCTTCTCTTCCCCATCTGGTTGGTGGGTGATTTAGATTGTAGGTGAAGGCATACAAAAGGGTAAACATACAACAACTATACAAATCTTTATGCAGATAGAAAGATTATCCTGGGTGTCAGAATGAAAAAAAAAGTTTTCTATTTTTTTATGCGATGCAATAACATGGAGCGCCATATCATCAACAACTTCCAAGGATTCGAAATCATTTTAACAATCATTTCTATATTCTTATAAAATTGATTGCAATTTATATCTTAAACGGACTGTAATAACTGTTTCCATTGCTGAAAACAGCTCAAAGTAAAAAACAAGGATTTATTGTCATTTTATCTCTTTCAATCCTTAAAGACTCTTGATTCTTATACTCTCTTCAATAAAGTAAAGAGAATACAAAAAAAATACGGACAAATTATTTAGTTTCATTTCAACACACCCCTCCCTGGATATTTTTCTTAATAATTAATGACATAAAATCACACTTCTGTAATGAGAGCTTCTTTTAAAATAAATACTTAGCTACGCACACTTAGGTTTACTAATATGATCGTTTGTGCTAAACTTTCCGACGACCTTGATAAGATTCTAAATACAGACAAATTTCAAGACCTCCAGATCATTTGCATTCAAAATGTCAAAACATTTTTAAAAACCGTCGTCGTTTACTTCAAAATTTTCAAAAAGAGGAAAAAATCATTAAAATAAAATCCTTGAGCTTCCATCTAAACGAAAAGCTTGTATCCCAAGTACACTAACACTCTCAAGGAATGCTCCTTGCCAGTGTCTCACTAACTACCAGGCAGCGCGCAATAAAAGCGAATTCAGCAAAGTGAAAGCAGTTAGGAGAGTGCAGTTGATGTTGTCTTTGATATGCTAGACCTACTTCTTACTTGACACACAGCCCCGGCCACCTATGATGATTAGGACTACACTTGAAGAGTGTAGTTTCTTTGGCTAGGAATATATGTATAAATATATATAAATATTCTTTCCTGTGGTTATCATCCTATACCGTCATCGTCGTTGGGTATCCACAATCGTCACTTCTATCGTCATCACAAACACCATCATCATCATCGTCCTCATCAGCGTCAGAATCAACTGAGTGTAACCATAAGAACTCGCTTATGGCTCAAAAAAGGGCCCCTTCGGTAAAGCTTTATTTTTACGACTATTTGCGACTTGGACTCCAAGTCAGTTGCGAATGTGACATATAATTTTTCATTTTCCGGTAGAAAGTACCCACACGAAGTACTCCAAAGTTTACGTAATTCCACCGCCCCATTCAGGTGACAGTTTTGTTGGTTTCGCTTCGACTCAATTCCTACACGTGCATAAGGGTGAATGACATACCGGATCGGCGAGGTGAGATGTTGGGGTGGGGGGAGCGGAGGAAAACATTAAAGGAAATAAATGTCTAAATAAAAGACCAAAAACATTGATGTAAGAAGCAAAGCAGAGAGAGAGAGAGAAAATATATATATATATAATAAATAGCACCAGGAAATTTCGTTTGAAGATTTAAGCCTGTTTCCCAGCTAAGAGCTAAATAATTAGTAATTTGAACTACTTAGAAACAGGATAGCAAATAAGTCCAAGCAGCAAATGTAGATATGAAAAGAAAAAACAGAAAAAAATTTAAAAAAAATCAAGTACAAGGAGTATAGAGAGACTATCCTCAGCTGAGCAATACACGTAGGTAAGCAAAAAGTAAACATTTAAGGACGACACATATACAAACAACTTGCTAAGCACACGTCAGCAACTATAGCACTAGCAAAACATATACTGAAACACACTTCTCAGGATTTGGAATTAGAAAAAAAAATCTTTTCATCTTCATAACTCATCATATCCACATCCACATCCACATCCACGCACTCATAGTGCTCCATCATGTTCCGGCGTATCTGTGTGGGGTGGCTCTTGGGAGTTATTTTTTCCACTCCACACAAATAGCAGGATAAAAACAAGAACAAGAACAACAAACAAACAATAAATATGTGTAAGGACAAGAGAAAAAGATAAATAGTTCTTGAGCAAAGGTAGCGCAAACAAGATTCTACAACGATGAATCTCAAGGATACAACCGAAGAAATATGAAAAGCTTACGATTCAGATGGTTTCCGGACTCTTGTTAGGCATCCGACATGCATCTGAAGGGCTAACCTGAAGGATGTATGTGAACGACCTTTTGATTTATTTGGGTTTTTTTTTCCTAAAGTGGTCATTAAATATTTTCTAGGAAGAAGTGGTTGAGGTTCGCCTTGGAGAAGTGGTTAACTTTTAGTTTAAGCTCGGACCTAATTGAGGGAGGGAGCTTACAAGGTCATAAAAATACCAGAAAAATGTTAAAAGAATGATGCTTTTCATCCTTGTAACCATTAGGTTCAAATGACAGAGATTGTTCAGAGTTTTTAGGACATGATTAGATGGAACTACTCGTATAGGAAGAAGTAAATGCAGTCGTTCCTAAGCTTGCTTACTTAGTTCCTCAGACCTTTTAAGTCCGTGGGAAACAGAGCTTCAACTACAAATACTGGTAATCATGTGTTTTTGCTTCTACCAAATTTTTGCATGTTGCGGATTCTACTACTACTGTTCTGCGTCATATGCTTCTTGGCCGCCGATTTGTTCTTCCTTCTTATGTGAGCGGATTCCACTGCGTTACTTGATTTGCAATACAGTCTTTACCTTGTGTTTTCTGACCAGTTCTCCTCAGGAGATCTTAGTTGGATAATTGGTTGGGCTAGAAAATCGTAAGAATTCGTAGACATCTATGCATAATTTAGATGTTTCTTGCCGGATGTCAGATTTCATCGAACTCTTTCGCTTCCAAAGCTTGACAGTTGACAAAAAATTCGAAATGATTTCCATTTTCCAAAAAAAGTAAACAAAAAAATGTCCTGATCTAAAAACCCCTTTTTCCGACATTCCGCGACATTTTCAAACACCAAACAAATTAATTGCACCGACTGAAATTAAAAAAATATTAAGGGAATTTCAAAGCTTTCGATATTTTTTTACTTTTGAATGATCAAAAAAAGTACGTAAGACAGTTTTCAGAGGAAAAATTTAAACGCCATTTTATTTAAAAAAAAAATGTGAAATGTGATTTTTTTAAACCGTTTAAACTAACCATTTTTTTTTTAAATAAAAAGAAATAATTTAAATTAAAAATTAATATTAAAAAAAAATTGTTTACCCGTTTTCAAAATACAGACGTTTTCAAAAAAAAAAAATGGTTATGTATTTAAAATATTAAAAAAAGTTTTCCAAAAGCTTTAAAATTAAAATTACTATGGCTACCTACATCTTCCTGAATGCCAATTTTGGTTGTAATCGTTTTAACCAGTTCTCGATAAAGTCGACTAAAAAAAACGGTCTTATGGAGGTTCCGCTTTATCAAATTTTTTTCACCTAAATATTATGCTTACCTACAATAGTGCACTGATTTTTTTCATGAAAATTCTTGGAGCCGTTTTCGAGAAAAATAAGTTTTTACATAAAGGTTATAAGACAAGTACGAGCCAACAAAAAAATTTAAAAGCCTTCTGTACAACTAAGATGGGACTAGCAGTCAATGAGGCCAAAACGAAGTACCTGCTGTCCACAAAAAGGGACACACAACACCGGCGGATTGGACAAAACATCACCATAGACAGGTACAACTTTGAGGTAGTTAGGGACTTTGTGTACCTCAAGTGGCGCTCTCAAGTGGAGGACGACCTCAATCAACTTGGAGTGCAAAACTGGAGGCAGCTAGCCAAAGACCGAGCTGGCTGTAGAGGCTTGTTGGTTGAGGCCCAGGTTCGTCCCGAACTGTAGCGCCTCTAAGTAAGTAAGTAAAGGTGTATTACGATAAGCTATAGCAGCCTGTTAAAGCAAGTTGCTGTCTCGATTATCTTCAAATTCGTTACGTTTTACTTATAAAGCTTCCCCTATAAGGATCGGCTATTCATTTTTGGAGTTATGTTAATAGCCTGGTCCACAAGGCACGTCATGCCGAGAAGTTTCTCAGATGGCCTTTAACATATAGAGTAGAAGCAAATCAATGCTCCACAGCGGTAGATTTTCGATTCCACCCTGGAAAAAGTGCCAGAGTAGAAAAAGTCCGATAATTAGGTGACGCACGAAGTAGAACGAGTACGTCGACCGACTTCAAGTGCAAAACTGGAGGCAGCTAGTTTTCTAGTAAAAAAGAAACTTGTTGGCTGTTGCTCAGGTTCACCCCTGACTGAAGCGCCACCTAAGGCCCAGTAAATAGTTAAACGTTCATACGAGATTTAATCTTTCCAAATTACTAAAGAAGAATATTCACATAACGTTTAAGTAAATTTGTGCCCTTTTGCGCCCCATGAATTCTACCTCTTTTCTTTTCTAGATGAAACACCTGCAAGTCAATACGCACCTGAACAAGTAGGAAGGAAGTAGCAAAAGCTTCTTTTAAAAGAACTTTCTGCAGTTGTTTAATTTTAGCTTAAAACACAATTGTGGTATTTTCTATCGCCTTTCAACACAAAAATATCGAAAAGTAATAAAACTTATTCCAATCCCTTGAATTCTAAGAAACACCAAAGAAACTTTGTTAAAACATTCCGTCACTTCTAATTCTAACCTCCACAGTGACTTTTCAAAACAATCGACCTACTTCTCAGATTTCGGTATTATTCTCCTTTTTTATATAATCACGTTTCATTTCTTTACCTCCGCCTATGCCTCCAGCTTTCAGCTTTACGTCTTTCAAGTTACTTAGTTCTTCACCCAAATTCCCAGAAAAAAAGAAACATTTTCAGAAACACATTAGTGCCCTTCTGTCAAAAGCAGATAAATCATTGCCGCTCGCGTCTAGGTCTCTGTTCGCACTCAAAGATTATATTGTTCTACTACCAACCCCTCCTCCCTAGCCTAGAACAACCCTAGGCCTAGGAAAGCAATAGCCTTTATACAAGGTATGAGAACACTCCACCAAAACTTTTGTCATTTTCTGGATTTTTATGCCTCTACACGCCAAACAATTGACGTACAAATCTGCTTTTCCCGAAGAAAACTCATTTTCATGAAATTTTATCGCAATCTAATACAACCGTGCGTCGCGCGACGGACAAGGATTCCAAAAAAAAATCATTCAAGTGAATTTTTTGTGTTTTTTTTCTGCTTCGTGCGAAGCAATTTAAATTTCCCTTCAGGACCTTAGTGCTGCCACGCACATTTGCACCTTGTTTTTCCCGCAAAAGGGGGTTGTCCTGTCGGTGAACTTTTTAATTTACCCAATTCGACAGCGATACGCAACAGTGAGTTTTTTCTTCCTTTTTTTCTCCTCAATTCCTGTTGTATATTTGATAAAATTGGGCAACTCCAACAAACATAAGAAGAAATTCAATTGGATTCCAGACAGATGAACTCTGAGCCGATCCTAGATTTTCGAAATGGCGCCCAACGTGAGAAAAAAAATCATTCTTACGGGTCAGAGATAAGAAAGGATATTACAGCTTTGCCTATTTATTGCGCTTGTCATCCTTGGCCGATTAAATTTGATTTTTTCTTTTAACGCGGGTGTCATCCAAGGTGTGACGGATGTTTGGCGTCCATAAGAAGATGGAAGATAATAAAACAAAAAGCAACGACAGTAAGAACAAAAAAAATCTAATTTCGTACACATGAATGCCCTTTGCCACATTCGTCACCATCACAAGGTCTCCGAAGATTTTCTATTTTCGCAAGGTTTTACATTTCAATCATAGCCAAGGCTGAGCTGGGGGTTATGAAATGACAGTAAATCCCCCCTCCCCTCCCACTCCACAAAAGCACCAAGGAGGACATCTTGTAAGAAGCATCTGTTATTTTTCCAAATTATGTATCATACTTCTAAATTGTTGTGTCCTTATTGAGTTACAAAGTGTTGTAATACTCGTTTGAAACAAAATAAAATGTCTGGCAGGACATAACCAATTTTGACAGAAGCCGAGGAATAGAAAAAAATTACAAGGATATTACAAAAAATTGATGTTCCTGCATGAGAAGAGATGTTTTTTTTTCAGCTTAGTCCTTGGAAGGAATTCATTTTGTGATAATTTTTTAAAATTAATAAAACATTTTTTCCTCTAAGGAGAAGGGGACAAAGTTTTTGTGATGTCAAGTTAACTTTTATTAGTATTTTACTCATTTAGGTATGATTCCTGGAAAGCTGAAGGAACAGCCTGTATAAATATGATCTAGGTATAAGGATACAAAAAAAGAGGACATTGAGCGAAAAAATGATAACAACTGTAAAAGGGGGCAATAGCAGCCTGTATATAAAAAAAAAAGTTTTAAATTACTTGCCACCTAATACAGGGTGATTGAAGGACAACTGGGAACACGCAGGGATATAGAAGTGTTTCAATATAGGAGTTTTAAGTTAAGTTCGGTGTAAAAATAAATAGCTTAGCCATTCGGGCTAAGTAGTATAAGGCCATTGGATACTTTGTGATGATGGGTTTACCTAGAAGTAGGTAACTTTGTTGTTTTCTTGGTTTGGGGAATGGGGGGGGGGGGGTTTGTAACTTAATCCAGATGGGGTTCCTGTCGGGAATTAGTCTTAACATAACAAAAAAAAAGACATTCAATCCATCTTCATCATGGAAAATTAAAAATAAAAACAGGATTTGATTAACTAAATAAGAATGATGAATATTCCATCTTGCTTGCTTTGGATAGTATATTGTAGGACAATGGCCTTGTCAGGAATTTTGTTTATAAAGATGGAAGGCATTTTGTTTGCAAAATATTTTAGGTTAGTTTTTCTTGCAGGATCACAGTAATTTATTTTAATATTTTCTCTTGGAATTGTTAAACAGTTACAGTTTTTTATTTTGGTTCTTCTACAATGGCAGTGATTGTGCTTTAGCGTTTAGATGGGAAGAAATTTTAGAAGACTGACAGAAGAATTTCTAATCATTTCAAATGTTGATTTAGAATATTTGATTAAATTAAAAATATTTAGGAAAATTATCTAATACAGGTAAGATATTTGGTTTTGGATGAAGCAGGAATGCTAGGAATATTTATTTAAAAAAAAAAACCTTCTCCAATCTTATTATACGGATTCTCTCTTCGAAACATTTTTAACTTCCAATAAACAAGGAAAATGTTATTCTGTGATTTTGATGCCTTCTACTTAAGGTTAGGATGGACATTCTATTTGCCTGGAAATCCAATTCAACTCGGGAGGATGATTCTTCGGGTGATTTTGTTTGTCTATATTCACTATGTATATATATAGGGCACATTGCCTTCTAGAATGCAACTGAATGCTGTACGACGCATCAAGTTAGAAGAACTAGAAATATTTGATCCCTTAGGGGTGTGAAAATGGGCAAACATGGAAAACGATACCCTAGCCTAGACTAACAAACTCGATTATAATATAAAAGACAGGCAGAGAATAAGAGACGTATGTAGGAATGTGCCTCCCTAAGTGTGCTTCTACACGTGGACTGTTAAGTCTTGACTCACATAAGTGCACAAGAGATAGCAAATTCGAAAGTTGAGAAGAAAAATCATTTTACCCTGTGAGTCGAGGGTAATTTTTTCATCGACGTTTTTAGCGTTTTTCTTTTCTCTTCTTCTTTTTATCATTGTGTTGCTTCATTATGTTTTCGGTGTTTGTATAATCGTTTTCGCTGTGAGCGATTTCTCTCATATTTTTGTTTATGCTTTTTCTTATATTTTTCCCTGGAAAATATTTTTATTGAACTGGGAATACGACTTAACTGAGCACTTCGAGCGTAAAAGACTATTATTTTATTATTATTAATTGCTTCATGTTAAAAATAATAAAAAAAAAACCCTTTTTTAAGCAGAATCAAGCAGAATCAAATAAGCAGTGAAGCGGAAAAGTCGACAGTGTAGAAGCGCGAGACTCATGGAAAGAAAATAACAAAGAGAACTTCGAAAAAAAGTCATGACTGACCAGTCAACGTGTAGAGGCACACATACGGACTACAAACGACGACGAGAGAACGAAAGAACATGTTCTTGTTATTAAACACCATTGCATTGTAAGATTGTCACTCATTACTGTTTAGTTTTTAGAAGTCAGTTCAGTAGTTCAGCCAGTCTCAGTGAACAGTGGTCAAATGTTACCAAAACCCGAACCCGATACAAATTGTAAAAGAAGACCAAAGCTCAGGTGGCACACGAATGGAATGTCATCGTAGTTACCTTGCTAGGTGCAACAGCTTAACTTGATAGTTGAGTTGAGTAATGCTATCTAAGTTTAGCAAGTTTATTAATACGTACATAATCAAGAACTCAAGCACACAAAACCTGGGGTTTCAAGAAAAGAATAAGTAAATGGATGCTGCACCTGCGAGAAGTATTTGTTCCAAGAAAGAGGGTAGTGGAGGAGAAATACGCGCTCTGCTTTTTAGAAAATTTAACGTATTTCAACATGGTCGATTATGAGATCAAGGCGAGAAGATATCTTGGTGAACAAGAAATAAAACATTAAACACAAAATCCGACGAAGAAGTGAACTGAATTGTCGGAAAGACAAACGAGGTGCCAACTGGAATGCTCCCCTGGTGAATGGTTTCCGAAAATAATGAAGAATCACGCAACATCGATCCTGGAATAAAAGAGATTTTTGATCGCTTAAAAAAAAGGAAGGTTTTTGTACAAAAAACAAACCTGGTAATAAACAAACCGTTGACGAAATTTCCTAGAAAACTTCACAGTTCAAAGTTTCAATTCGGTACAAAACAAATTTAGCCTGCAACAACTTAACCACCACCACAGAGATGCAAGTGCAAATATTTATAACAACGGATTTTCCGATGCAAATACCTTTTAAAGTTCCAGAACTAGAAACACCGCACAAACAAACACACGGGGCATCTCTTTCTCCTACAGCCAGGATCTCAACTCTAAAGATACCCAGTACCCACTTTTCCATATGAGGGCGATATCAATATTTACTCTTTCAGCCCCATCACCAGGCTATTGTACGGAACGGTTAAACTTTATGTGTACACACATATGAAATACTAAAGGTATGCATCGGCACCAAAACTATAGGGGTTTAGAGAATAGAGGCCAAAAGGACGACTGACTAACGGTGTAGGTAGGGTCCTTGGGTAAATGCAATGGAATATTACGTAGTTGGTATAGGAGCTAGGATGACGATGAGAGACGACTACGACAACGACGACGTAGGGTGGCTCGGTGTTATGGAAACGGAAGCATGACTGAAACGGTACATGTAACCATTTTCATTTAATTAAAAACTCGCGCTATTTACTTTTCTGGTGTTAAATGAATGAACGGGCAAAACTTTCGTTTAGTTTAACTTGAAAGAATGGATTGGCTTGCAAACAGTGTATTAGTAGTAGTGGTGTTGCACTAACTGGTGTGTGTTAGTAGAAGGATCCAAAAAAGGATGACAATTCGAAAATATGAGAAAGATGTGGACGTTGGCGGTGGCGTGGTGTTCTAGAACGAGAAGTAGGGATGTAAAACTGCTCTTGAGTTTCCTTTCCAGAATGTGAGACTTTTAACGGTTTTTGTGTTCTTTTTTGCTATTTTTTGCCGCTCGCACGAAACATATGTGCAACACCAACGGGAATTTCGCCGGAGCCGCTATGATTACAATAAAATAACTGAGGGGGTTAAATTGTGGGGCAGATTGGGGTTGCACGATTGTGGGGGAGGAAAAAGTCGAACGTCGAATGGTTCAGTAGTTTTTGTATAGCAAGTGTGCACACATAAACTGGCTTTTAATCTCTATGATAACTAGAAAGTATGTGTGTAACCACATGAGCAAACATACACTTCGGGGACAGTTGAATAGGGAGGTGTGGTACTGTAGAAACACAAGGTAAGGGTTGGTAGTGGGTTAGGTGTTGAAACTTTCAAACGACGACGTCAGTGCCCAGTATTATGGACTTTGATAAAGAGCTATTGTGTAGTGGTAGAAGGACAAATACATTAGAGCGATAGTAGGAAACATTATGGGGAAGTTGAATCACCTTTTGCGGGGGATAAAGTGCCCGAGACATGTGGCAAAGGTGGATGTATTAATAAAGTGAAATTTGATTTGACTGATGTAATATTTTCGATGGAGTAGGTAGAGGTAAGACCTGCCGTGTAAACATATACACCTGTTTTAGAATTTTCTGTCGCTGAAATCTTTATTTTAACATTCAACTAATCTAACTTATTAGGTGTTCTTAAAAAAAAATAAACATATGCAAGTCAATTTGCATAAGCTTTTCAATTAGCATGAAAGCATGGAACGATTCCGAAGGATCATCCTGTTGAAACCCTTCGCACAAGCCACCAAGGAATAACAAAAAAAAAAACTTAAATATACATACATCCGTACAATATTTACAAGTAAAACAAAACAATTGATTTTTTTTTTTTTGGAAAATGTTTTATATTTTAGTTGTGAAGCTTAGCGTGGCATTTCCATCAGCGAAATCAAAATACAAGGAAGCGAACCACCAGTAGATCCTTTTTTTAATGTTTATTTTCTAATGCTATACAACAGAATGTATATGTATGAATGAGGAACAGCGAAAATGTTGATATGGACAATAACGCATGAAGGATATACTCCAGGGATTCACTTTAATTCTTTTTTTTCATTTTTTACTTTTGTGTAGCGGAAGATGTATGCAAATTTTATTAAAAAAAATTGAATTCATATTTACTTTTGAGATTTAATATGCTAAAATGGTTTTGAATATGGTCGAATTGATGAAACGACGACGTATGCTGTTTCGAAAGTGAATAAAGTGATGAGTTTGTTTGCTTCCATTTTTGGAACGGAAATTCAATTTTTAAACCAAAAAGGGTTTTTGCATCCGACACACAATAGGGTTCCTACCTAGTTGGAAACGTGATTTTAGGATTTCAAAGCCCTTTTCACTTTTTTTGGGTTAGAGTTTTGGAGATTTTAGCTTTATTGAGCGTATTGAAATTGTTGTTTTGAAGAATTGAATATGAAAAGCAAGATATATTGTCATTAGTAAGAGTCCAGATAAAATAAATAGAAATAATATACATATTGAGTAGTAAAAGAGTCCCGAAAACACAATGGAACCTTGTAGTACACCAGTATTTTTTAATTAAAATTAAACCTAAACAACATTTTAAAAGCGCCTGAAAGTATATAGCAAATTAATCGACATTCATGATTCTGATTATACAAAGATTAAGTCCAACTTTGTAAGCTGATATCATTCATGCCAAGAGGTTAAAAATTGTCAACAGCTTTCATGAATTCGGAAGCAAGTTTTTAGATTTCCCTCAGTTGGTTTTTGATTTAGCATATTTTAATGACTCTGTATTCGTACTGTGAAATGGTTTTTTAAAGTCCGACAGCTTACATCTTTAAACTGCCATTGAGTGCAAGCCTCAAACCAGAATTCTTGACTTAGAATGAGCAACTGCTTTGAAAGCTTCCACATGGAGTGACAAGGTGTCAAGAAGGAACAAGGTTTTGTAATGATTGCAATTCAAATAGAAGCTTAAGCCAACAAGGTTCTATCAAATTCAATACTAAATTTACTACTTAATCTAGTTCGATAACATGCAAAAAGAAACTGCAATCAATACAAAATTTAAAGCCAGTTCGGTAGTTTCTTCTTATTTCTTGGCCGAAGGAAATAAATGATGGTATGTTAGGGGATAGTTATAAAATATCTTTTTATATTACTCGTCCCGACACTTTCGAAGCGCACTACCTGTGCGTTGCGCTTTACAACCATAAAGTAAAGAATTTTTGGCTTACTTGCTGATATTGTGGAGTGCTACGAGACGTAACTTTGGTCCAAAATGAAAAATTTAAAAAAAACATATTGTAGGTATTAAAACGCTCTACAAATTTTATTTGGAACACTTTTTCGATATCTATCAGCAGAAAAAAGAAAACTGAAAAAAAAAACAAATCTCAATCTCTCAATTTTTCACTTTCGGGCTCGATATCTCAACAACGATCAACATTAGGTGAAAAATGAATTTGACTTTATTGCAGAGCATAAAAGAGCCGAGTTATTGGAAAAAAAAACAAATTTAGCTCTTTTTCCAAGATGGCGGCGAAAGCTCATAGGAAACCTTAGTCGACAATTTCAAGCTAAGCTTTTTTGGGCCCCCTCTACAACATATCCAAAAATCAGCTTTTTCCGTTCACTTGCATTTATATGCCTTTTTTTGACGTAATGACTGGACTATAATGATGCAATGTACACGTACAGGTATGCGGCAGTATATGTATATATTTCAGCCGTAGTCGCACGCAGCATCAGTTTAAGACAAAGTGCAATCAAGTCAAAGACTTTCTATCATTGGAAAACTATTTGGTGATGCTTGGTGATATAGCGGTGGAAATAGGATGCATTGCACAGGGATCCTTCCAAAACGTTCTGCAAGGTAAGCAGTACTAAGTAAGCGGTACTCATCTACCGACAAATTGTTGGGTCATTTCCAGATGAATCCTCATACGAGGCCTGGCAACCTCATACCGCAATCCTGAAATTGCCAAAATCAGAATACAGCCTGAGATGATAGCCAAAGTCAAAAACACAATCCTAATAAAGGCCTAAAGGAAAAAAAATCAAAAACAAAAACAATACCTGCTGAGTTGCTACAATCGTTAGTTTGAAAAAGGTAGCCAGCTAAAAGGCAGTTGTCACTTGTCACTTCACTTATTCAACAGCTGTCAAACTGTTCAGCAGCGAACTAATAAAGTAATTCTACTTATAAAGGTTGTTTTTTTTTAGAGGTATAGAACTTTAAGTTGGCAACACTATTTTAACTGGCGGCCATTTTTTCAGCTGTCAAGTGATTTATTTTTAGTTTGGTTTGGCATTTCAACACGAATAGACTGACGGCTGAACAACGCTTCCAAATCTAAATGATAATACGCATCCACAGAGACGTCGTACAGTGCGTACAGAAAAAGTCATTGCTGCTGTACAGCGTAGCGTAGAGGAAGACCCGAATCAGTGCACAGGAATTGTGTCCATTCACTTTATGGTAAATTTTGCGGAAAGATCTTTGTAGGCGTAGATTCGGTGAATGGGCCCAAAACAAAATTGCCGTTGATCCCAATTTTCATAAACCAATTTTGTTTAGCGATGAAGCTTACTTTTGGTGGAATGGATACGTCAATAAAAAAAACTGCCGTATTTTGAGTGATTATAATCCTCAAGTGTATGTTAAGACACCGTTACATCCACAAAAACTGACACTTTGGTGTGCTTTATTGGGTTGGTGAAATAATTGGTCCGTACTTCTTTAAGAACAATGCTGGCCAGAACGTTATAATTAATGGTGACCGCTATAGCGCTAACTTTTTTCGTTCATAATATGAACAACCATGGTGTGCAGGAGCTGTGGTTTCAACAAGAAGGCGCAACATATCACACAGCTCGTGCCACAATTGATTTCTTGAAGGAAACGTTTGGTAACTGCTTAGTTTCACGTTACGGACCCGTGAATTGGCCTCAAGATCGTGCGATTTAACGCCGATTGACTATTTGATGTGGGGATATGTGAAGTCAATAGCCCGAAACGATTGATGCCAAAAGATTATCCTTCAAATAAATTAAATTTCATATCAATTTAAATAAAGTCATCTTTGTTTTATTATTGCATTTTAAAGTAGTCTTTTGTTTAATTATTAAAAAAAATGTTGTAATACACTCTTAATTTTTCACTTTAATCCTGTTCGGTCTTATAATTTGGTTTTTCATCGAGAAATAAAAATGCATTTAAACCTTTGGCCTGCAGTGTAGTTTGATTAAGAACTTTACTAGAAATTGCATATTTATTGGGGCTTAATACATTTTTTTTTTCTAATTCAAAATATAAAATTCCTGCTGAAAGGCATTACTTAGTTTCTAAAACCTAAGGGCATTCACCTGTATTTTTTTAATGACATAGAAATGAATATAAAAGAAAAAAAGACCCTCTTCAACCATTTTGTGTGGATAATTGCCTATCCAGAACGTCTATCTTACACTAAAAAAAAAACGTTGACCACCTTCTTCTATCTCTTTCTATCAATAATATCATCATAACATGCAATAGAACTAAACATTTTAATTCTGCAAAAGTTTAATGGTTTTCCTACACATATGCAATATTATAAATGTGTATCTAATTGTCGTTTGATTTAGATAAAAACTTTATCTATGCACATCCGTGGCGCATAATAAATGCTTTTGCGTGAATCAAAGCACATATCACAAGGATAATGAGTTGGATATGAAATTGTCTATCAATAAACATGATGGATAAAAACAAGAATATTCGTTGCCGGAGAGCAGGGGGCAGGGAGACTCAGTTAAAAGCAAACATATTTTATTCTTTGACAGAAAGTTAAAACCATATATAAGTATCTACTACCAACACAAAAAAGGATATACAACAAAAAAAAGTATGAATAAATATTGGCAACATCATACCACAGATACGCGGCAGGATAGCAGCACTTCACGTTATTCATTCAATAGCATCGATTGCTATTTTCTTGTGTAAATATTTTCATTTCAATTTTATCCTGACAAAAACGTTACTTCATGCCAATTCCCCACCTCTTTTCAACCCCCTCCTATCAAGCAATTTGAATGAAATTCCTGAAAATAGAAATGAAAAAAACCAGACTTTTTGAGCAACAAAAAACCTCCAGGACTCGGCCAACGGCCTCTTGCCAAAAGTCTATATTTATAAGGAAGTGTTTTTTGGGAGAATGTATTGGTGCTGCATGTTTGTTGTCGATACCATGGAATTCAAACCAAAATCAAAAACCAAACACGAACTATAGATATCCTTGGTTTGGGGGGAAGGATGGTGGCACAAGGTTTGAGGAATGGAAAACAATCATTTACAAAATCGGAATTTCCTACAGAGACTTTAAGCAAAGGACTTGAGCTGCAGGTAAAATAAATAAATAAAAAAAAAACAGAAAATATGGTCTAAAAAGTTGATATAGGTCAAACCATAAATTACTTATTTAATTCGGTGTGCAGGCGGAATATTAATGAGAATATGAACGAGGTTTGTGCATGTTGAGTGTTTTGGCCTATTTTGGTAGTTTTTTTTATATTTATTTTTGTATGCCAGAACGAAAATAAATACTACATACTAATGCAAATGCCTACAAATTGGTTAGGCGATGGCAGAAAACTTTAGGGTTTTTTAAAGGATCGCATGGGGATAAGGGTGCTTTTGCAGCACAACTAGCTGAAGAACTAATGACCACAGGAAAAGGTTATGTGGAGTTGAAATTACCCTTGGTGGAGACTTAGCTAAAGCGTCTTCAAAAAGGGACTTCCAAACGTTGATGGCGGCCATCTTGTTGAAGCTACATCTGTCAAATTGGCTGTCATTAATTCATTCTTTCGCCAAATCACCAAGATAGCGTTCAAAAACACGTACAAATGATAAAATTGTTTAATCAAAATGGGTGTCCATTCCGACAACGTTCAGCACGCTTCGCCCATTGTACGCTCGGCGTAATCGTCCTACCGAGAGGACTATTCGCCGTCCGTAAGAGTGTGCAGAAGAATCCGAGGCAGTCGATTTCGTGTCGCTACGAAAAACTCGGCCTTTCGCAGACCACAACTTGGCGAATTTTGCGTCTTGACTTGGGCCTGCACAAAATTTACCTCGCCCAGGAGCTGAAGGTAAATGACCATAGACAACGACGTGTGTTCGCTTAATGGGCTCTGGAGCAGTTGGTAAATGATCCTAATTTTCATCAAAAAATCATCTTCAGCAATGAGACCTATTTCTGGATGAATGGGTACGTGAGCAAACAAAATTGTCGAGTTTGGGACGATACCAATCCACATGAAGTCCAAGAGCGTTCAATGCATCCCGAAAAGGTCTCTGTTTGGTGTGGATTTTGGGCTGGCGGCGGCGTCATCGGGTCATATTTCTTCTCATGCCACATTGGACATCCTGGACCAGCTATTTGACCCCATTAGACTTCTTCTTGTGGGATTTTCTTAAGCCCTAGGTCTATGCCCATAGGCCATAAACCACAGCGGCCCTCAAAGCCAACATGACCAATGCCATAGATCAAATTCATCCTGATTTATGGAAAATTAGACATTTCGGATGCGCGCCGCGGCAGACATTCAAACGATTTTATGTTACATAAAGGCACCGATAGGCCTTTCAAACTAATAAAAATAAATATTATTTTATGAGATTTGACTGTTGGAAAAAAAATTTCTTCTTAAAAAAATGTTAAAAGTTAAAAAGTGTGAATTTTTCTTTTTACATAGTGGGAACGGGCTTTAAATAAAATTGTTTTTTTAACAACTTTTATTAAAAAAATTAAAAAAAATAATTCCAGAATGCAAACTTCAACACAAAAATTATTTACATTTAAAAAGAAAAGTTTTCAAAATATCGATTAAAAAAAAAAAAAATTATTAAAAAATACAAAAAAAAAGTTATTCCAAAATGTTTTTATTTCGAATTGCTTTGTCTATCTACACCCATTACAAAATTGCGGTTTTGGAGAAAGTCAAAAAAAAACGGGGTACCATTTTTAGACCACTTTTACTTTTTAGATTTCCGGTTGGCCACAGTTTATATTCTGAAGCCAACATCTTATAATGATGAATGATATTAACTGCCATGGTCTCGAAACCTCGTAGGTCGGCGCTCGGTGGGTATCTAAAACACAGTTTAAATAAAATAAAAACGGTTTATAGAGAAGTTTTCCGAAAGGACTGAAGATTATGGCTTGAAGTGGACAAACTTCGTAAGTGAGGGTGAATTTAAAAAGCCAAATTAATTTTCCTTGAAAGAATTAGAAAAACTTGAGAACACCTTTAATAGGTTCAATGAATCCAAAGACCATATTTTAAAGCCCAACACAGAACAAAATGGCCGAACTTATAGAACAAATTCAAAAAGGCATTACACGTGACGTCACGCAAATATGCGCAATATAAGCGATAACTAAAAGAGGTTTTGAATTGGCATGAATAAAAAGTAATTTTAATTGTGAACAAGTTGTGAACTCAAATTATTGTAAATAAGCCTTAACAATTTTAAAAGTAAAATTGAGTTTTATTCAACGAAACTCAGGCAACAAAATTGAATTATTATTGTATTTTTGAACAAGTGATTAATAGAATTCGAAGGATATGCTAAGGCGGGATATTTTTGATTTTGAAAACTAGGTCCGCACTAGTGGCGATAGTTCAACCAATCCGTCAGAAAAATGTCGCAATATACACCACGATAAACATACTGTAAAGACGGATAGAGAAATCGGTATATAGTATAGCAGAACTCGAAGCAGTCGATTGCTGGCCGTGCACAAGAACTCGCTTCCTTTTGCAGACTTCAACAACTTTGCGTCGAGAATAAGGCTTATACCTAAGGAGTTTAATGTTCATGACTAAATATACAATGTCGTTTATTCGCTGACTTTGTTTCGAAACGTTTGGAAGTTGAGTCCAATTTTGGCCGAAAAATCATCATTAGCGATGAGGTGGTACTAACAAACAAAATTGTAGAATGGGACGATACCAAACAAACTCACACGAGGTTCACCATGTGGCATTGAATCCTCAAAAGTTCGCATACAGCTTTTCTTATTCCATTTCAAAATCTACCTGTCATTATTGATAAACCCTTTATTTACATTTTGCTTACTGTCAATTTATTTTGTTTATTTTAATTTTATAAATAAAAATATTTTCAAAAAAATTTCATTTATCATAACTTTTAAGTGCATATTTTAAGGCGCATATTTTTTTATGATAAGTATTACTTTTACATATTTTCTACAAATAAAATAAAATGCAATACGGTGAAGTATGATCACAAAAAAAAAGTTGTTAATTAAGTATTGCTTGTAGAACATAACTAAAACCATGCCTGTTAAATAGACCTTGCCATAGAGATTTATAGAAATGTTTTTTCTGAATTTTATAATAAACCTAGTTGGGAAGAACAAATTAATTCATCCGTTTAAATGCCTGCATTCGTAAAATTATAGTTTTTTGTACTAAGCTTTAATTTTAATATTTATTGACATATAAAAAAATATTTTAAAAACAAAACAAAAATAAAGCCAGTTCATTTTGCACAGAAAAAATACGAATACAATGAGAGATGATGAGAGATCTACAGAAAATATTGTTTTTTTTTACCACAACATTCGGGGCTCAACAAAAAATACAAATATAATCAACTGGTTCAAATTAAAGTTTTTTCCCGACAAATATCATCAATTTTATTGCCATTTTCTTCAATAAATTTTGTATTGCCATCGTTTTTTATTGGTAATTTTTGATTGAAGTTTAATAATGAATTTCAAATTTAATTGTGTGGTTTACTATGTAAATATCTACACATAGATATTTTTCACAAATAAGTTCTTCTAGTTCAACAGTTTTGGTCCATAAGAACGCAAGTCCAAGACTTTAAAATGCGCGCCAGAAACAGGCATGCCACATTCGTGAGGTACGGTTTAAAAAAGAATCTAGGAATACATATTAAGACGGAGAACTATTTACAAATGTTTCAATAAAATAATCAAACAAAATGTTTGTTTTGAAATTTTCATTAACAAGCTCAAGTGCTGTAGTTTTGCATTCAAAGAATATGGTTTTGAATATATTAAAACAAATTATGAAAAAACTATCAGTACGTTTGCATTGGCCATATACATAGTTTCAGGCATGTACTTTCGAAAACTGCATCCGGCTGGACTAAAGATTATTTTGGTTTCAAATGGCTAGGTCAAAAAGTATCAAACCGAAAGATAATTCATGTTTTAATTCGATTTCTAATGATGTTATCAGGGTAAAAGAGGTAAGTTTCCGTCGTTATTAGTCTAACACCACCGAGGAAAACGGGACGTATCAGCAAGCTAGAAAGTTCTGTAATGCTCAAATTCGTAAAACCAAATATGTACGTGAACAAAAAATCTTGCCTTACGGTATTTTAACGTTATTTGTATAAAGAATGAGCCCAACTTCGGACGTACTGCCAAGTACAGGGATTCTTTTTAGGCGTACCATGCGAATGTGGAATGCCTTGCCGGATTCTGTTTTTCACTTCCATTTTAAATTGCATAGCTTTAAAACAAATGTGCATCGTTACCTCCTGTTGCATCCTTCCCTATTTTTCTAACGCCCTCGCTGTGTTTAATTAACATTATAATGGTAGTCAAAATCCCTTTAATGCGGGCCAATTATTAAAAAGGCGACTTTAATTACCACTAGGTGGCGCTAGGCCACTTTTTTTCCGAAAGTTCTTATTTATTGTCTGATTTAACTCGAAATGATATCATATAACAAGAAATTAAGCAGTACCTCGTAAGTCTCCTACTACGCAAGTAAAAAAAATATACTTACGAGGTTCTCCATAAATACACAAAGCGGTTTTTCTTAATTTCTGAAAAACTTACAAAAACGACTTACGAGGTTATGAAGTTTAACCGTCGATATATTGAAATATATAAATAAATTTATTGGCGCGACACCTCATTGAGGAGCCAAGGCCTAGTGACTTATACTCTACCATTCATCTGTGTGTGCTGTTAATTTGCAAGAATGGAAGGGACCTACAATTTATCGCCGAGTCCAAACGGTTACTAGATGAGATACACTTTTTCGAGACAAATTTTACTCTTGAAGGTTTTGTCAGTTCCTCGCAAGAGGGAGTACCCCGGAAAAAATGTGGCTATGAGCGGGAGTCGAACCCGCTTAGCTTAGCAGTCCGACACACCAACCACTAATTTACGGGGCACTATTATATTGAAATAAAAATAATAAAATAATTACGCGATAAAAGTTATAAGATAGTTGAAAATTTTAACGAAAATGGAGTTTTCCCTGTTTACATTTTTATATCAAGAATATAAGAATTATGAATTACCAGGATTACGTTGGTGGTGTTCAGTTACAGTTGAACCCGACATGTGGAAAATTTGGAACACAACGCTAACCACTTGCGTAAAGGTAATATGCATATTAAAATAAACTTTCAGTAGGTATGACGTACCACGAAATGTATTTGAAAGAGCAATAGGTGTAGGAAAGGCGCGATGATGAGTCTATTTCATACCACAATGAAAGTTCTTGCATGGTTTGAATAATGCCATTTGCCCTTTAGGTGACGCTACAAAATAAATTTAAAAAAACATGAAAAGTGTAAATTTTTTTTAAGAAACACAGAAATGTATCTTTTTACTTAAAAATAGAGCGGAAGTGACAAACTCAAAATACTTGATGCTGTAGCTATATGGTCAAATCAACACAATGTCATGGCCTAACTAAAAATTTTTTTTTTAAATGTTAAATAAACAAAAAATAAAAGACTAAGTAACATTTTTCTTGTAGTTTCAATTCAGTTTTTTTTTTTTTTTTTTTAAAGTTCATGTTTAAGTGAATACGCGTTTCTTTAAAATATATTTAAAGTTTGGGAATATTTTGAATTTCGGTGATATAGGTCATATCTTTAAACACCACTTCAAACCACAGCTTCTTCAGTTAACTAAGAGCTCTCAAGTTTCATCTTCTGTAAGAACATTCAATAAAGAATCAATAAATCAATTTCATCCTTTGAACAAAATTGAGCTTTTGTCGAGTTTTCTCTATAGGCATTTTAAAGCGTCAATTCAAAAGTTATTTTCAAATATTTTTTTATTTTCTATTTAGCCAGTTCAGGATTCTTAAGACTTCGTTCTTCAACCATTCTGTGTGTGCGTTGTTAATCTGCAAGACTGGAAGAAGCCTACAATTTACCGCCGAGATGCACTTTTTCGACACAAATTTAACAGTTGGAGGTTTTGTCAGTTTCTTGCAAGAGGCAGTATCGCGACACATTTACCACTAAACCGCGGTTCACTACTTTGGTTTTGTAGTATTTTTTTTTTTTTATTTCTCTTGGGTTTCCAAATATAAAGTCACTTGAGTGACCAAATTCAAATTCTAGAAATCATTACAATTCTTCCTACTAGTGTCCTGGTACGTTAAGTTGTATTCTAAAAATCCAGGCACATAATTCAAATATTATTATTAAGAAGAGAAATTGAAAGGTTTGTAAAAAATATCAAAAAAAAAAAAAAAAAAAAACAATTAGTTGCATTGAAATGCGGATTTACCTAATTTCTTCCGTTGGATAAGCATATTTCCTTATGTTAAAATTGAATTGAATTATTTAATTATGATTTTATATTTTAATTGCAGAAATTTAATTAGAATTCATCTTATTGAAATTGCTACAAAAAAATTCGTTTGCAAAAGCAATTTTTTAGACGGCGAAATTTTGTATTCTTTTATAAAAAACTATTAATGACACTGATTGAAGTCAAATTACATGAACATATGTTTTATTTTTTCTACCACAGATAAAAAAAAAACATTTAAAAAATAATAATTTTGAGAAACTAAAATAATATTTTGATAAAATTTTCCCAAAAGCATTGGACAGGAGGACCTAGATTCTTAAATACTAGACTCATAAAACATGAAACAGTTAGAAAAAAAAACTTAAAATCCTCATCAAACTCTTAAAATTTTATAAGAAATCTCTATGGTTTAATGATTTAAAAATCTTTTCTTTAAGCAGATCTTCAACTTTTTGAACAATGCCAAGTAATTCAAACATTTGATGATTTATAATATGGATAATTCATATTCATTATTACACATTAATAGCTGCAAGTGCATCTCATGGTGACGTTCGGTCTTGGCGGTAAATTATAGGTTTTATCCGTTCCTGAAGATTAAAAAATACACAGGAATAGTTGGGTTATAGAGTATTAGATGACCAATTTTCACCGCAGTCATCTTCAGTGAAGAAGGGCATTTTTGTTTAAAGCGCTTCGTGAACAAATTCCTAATGTGCTTCAAGGAACACTTCTTCATCTATAAATTTAATTTTATTTAGTTTTTTTTTTTATTTTACATGTTGCTGTAAAGTTCCAGTTTAATTGTTAGTCAAATTACATGGACTCGACATTAACATGTGGTTTCAACAAAATGCTGCCACGAATCGTAAAGTTTGTATTAGTGTAACTATCGACATTCTTAGTTTTATTTAGTTTTATGAAAATTTTATAGCGAGAAATGGTAATGTAAAATGCCCACCCATATCGTGAGAGTTAACACCTCTAAGACTATTTTTATGGGGCTATGTTCAATCATTAGTCTATTGAAATAAGCCGGCGGCATAAGAGAAGCACACGGCCAATATTTCCCGGCAGATAGCAGCCGTGTATGAACGAGTTATTGAAATTTGATATCAAAAAAGTCCACTGCTGCGAAATGAAATAAAAACGAATTTTACTTCTTCTTAGTTTCAATTTTTTTTCCTTATTGGTTATAGCGCTGTTACGTGAATTATTTCTGCATTAATTTTTTACAGAAAATACAATCAGTTAATACACAAACATACAAATATTTGCTTTAATAAAATAAAATTTGGTATTTTTGACTAACGCTATATCTCTCCACTCCTTGATACTTCTCTGTAGACCTGGCGAGAAGAACTTTCTGACGAATACATTTGATTAATAATTAACAGAAAATAGATTGGAACCAGTTATTTGAATTTTTTTTATTGATTATTAACTAATATTAAATATTAAATATTATATTTTTCTTTTATTTTTTTTTTACTTCGCAACTGAAAATATGAATAATGAAGTATACTTTTGTGAGACTTGCAAACATTCAAAGAAGTTGTAGGTTGAATGAAGTTTTTTGAATGTAAAGGTTATTTTGCGATTATTTTAAACTCAATTTTGTTTTATTTAATTGTGAATGGCTTTTTTTAGTATTCACTTCTGTTTTACTCGCTTATATAAACAGATAATACTATGTTGTTTATAGGATCTCAAACAAAATTGATGCTATCTTCCGGAAAATTATATAAAAATAAAGATAACCCAAAAAAGCAAACATAATAACAATTTTATTCAATAAATTCATCTAACCATTTGGCACACAAAAACTAAGTCTAAAACACACTTAAAGCACAACCAAAATTCATTTTAAATATCCTAACAATTTTACTAACAATAATATTAAAATAAATAGAAAATCATTAAACAATACAACAAAATTGACAAACAGAAACTGGAAACGGAAACAGAAACAGAAGATGAAAGTAACAGAACAAACCTTGTTAGGAGAAGAATAGTGTGAAGATGGCGATGGCATAGAACAATCAGAAGACGCCGAACTGTATCTACCGTTAGCAGTAGCAGTCGAATTAGTAGTTAAATTAGCCGTTGAACCAGCATCACTACTACCAGTACCACTATTTGTGTCATTACCACCGCCATTTTGTAATACATCATTGTTATTACGATTCAAATTGTTATTTGTCAATATACGATTATTATTATCAATCGACAACAGAGCACTACTAGCACAATGATTATTATTAGTATTATTGTTTTGGCCAAATGCAGGCAAGAGGGCGTTAACGATATTGCCATTCGTGTTATTAGTGATAAAACATTTAGTATTAGTATGAGTGGGATTGCTATTTACATTGTTATTGTTTGTTGGCGATGAACATGTTGCAAATGGTATGAGTGTAATGGCGGCTGGATTGTATGTTGCCAATGATGCAAAATGGTGCGCTGCGGCCGATTGTTGTTGTAGTGTATTTGGAGGTGGTGATCCACCATACTGTTGTTGTGTGGCGGAAGTAGCCATTTGCATGTATGCTTGCAACATTTGTATTTGTTGATGTTGTTGCTGTTGGAAATGCATTTGTTGCTGCTGCTGTTGTTGTTGCTGTTGCTGCTGCTGCTGGTGTTGTAGCTGCATTTGATGCTGCTGATGATATTGTTGCAACTGCAACGATTCTTGTTGATTCTGTTGCAACGGATGGTGGTGATGCAGATGATTTGGATGCGGTAACGATTGGATTAATTGCATTTGCTGTTGATATATTATATAATATATTGTTTTGTTTACAGGGTTAAAGTTAAACTACTGATTTTACTCTACAAAAAAATTAAAACAAAAATAAAAACAATAGGCCTTTGTTTCTAAAAGCAGTTTTGTAAGTTTCTGTCTATCTGCTGAGTATTTTAACACCACCACCACCAACATCTAGTATCCTATCAAAATAAACTTAAAAAAAAACATCATCATTCCGATCAAT
Source organism: Platycheirus rosarum (assembly GCA_963971375.1). Lineage (NCBI taxonomy): Eukaryota > Metazoa > Arthropoda > Insecta > Diptera > Syrphidae > Platycheirus > Platycheirus rosarum. The sequence goes on along the minus strand of OZ020509.1, from coordinate 120,310,467 downwards.
TTATAGCCTACATAGACTTTTAGTACAAATTTAGTACTATAGTGTACTAAATTCATGAAAAAACTGATAAAAAAACAATTTTAAGAATACAATTTTTCAGAAACACAACTTATTTAGTAGTGGCAGATAAATATGGCAAGGTCTAGTGATATTTTGAAATCTTAAAGATACAATAAAACGGTAAGGTTTTCCTGATTGCATTTGAAATTGTTTAGAATTTAAAAGAAAAAACTGAAATTTTGATTGAATTTTCGTTTTTTGTTTGTTGTGTTTAATGCAAATCTTACCATTATATCTTTGTAGCTAGTTTGATTAGATTCAGTTGCTATTGGATCTGTGGCAGCTGATGTATAAATTGATTTATTATTAGTTGTGTGTGCGTAAACTGTAGTTATTGGATGTTGATTAGCAAAAAAATTTGGTTGCTGCTGAAATAGCTGCTGATGCTGTTGCTGTTGCAGTTGTTGTTGCTGTTGCTGTTGTTGATGCTGATGATGGTGCTGTTGCAATTGAATTGAATCACACAAATTTATTTCAGTGTATCGACTGAGAATTAATGTTGGTGTAACCGCACTAACAATTGCCGGTGCAATAGCAGCTGGCTGCTGATGCTGTTGTTGCAGCGTTTGTATAACAGGATCAGATGAACAACAATGTCCACAATAGCACAAGGATAATGCCGAATGATTTGCAATCGGATATTGGTTAGTTTGATGATGATGATGCTGTTGTTGTTGTTGTTGTGGTAGTGTCGTTAAACCGTTACAATTTGGTAAAAATGTACAACTAGTATCTTGGTGGTTTTGTGATGGTGTCTGTGTTTGTTGTTGTTGTGTCTGTGTTTGTTGGCCAATCGAAGGCGGTATTATAGGAATTTGAAAATGGTGATTTTGGTTATGGATATTCAAAGGATTTACAAGGGAATGCGGTTGATATGAATGATGGAAATGATGTTGATGTAAATTACCAGAACTATTAGCTAATGCACTAACAATAGCAGATGTAGCTGCTGCTGAAGCAGTCAATTGAGTGTTTGTCGGTTGCTGTTGTTGCTGCGGAGCCAAAAAGGGGGGACAAATAGCGAGGCCCGGTGGGAAATACGTTGTGGCAACAATTTTGAATTGCAAATTTTTTCTTTAATATATATATTTCAATGTTGATTTTTTTTTAGTTTTAAATGTAAAGATTAAATATTGATTGATTTAAAAACTACTCTTGCTTATGTTACACATTAAAAAAAATGTATGAATAAATTTATAATTAGACATCTAAGTTTAATTTTTGATTGTATTTAATTTTTTATTTTTTTTTTTGGAAAAAAGGATTGTCAAGATATTGTTGAAGATTTTTTATAAGATATGTTTAAGAATATTTTGTATATAATTTTTTGTCTACGTAAGAATTATTTTCTTGGAAAAAAATTCAATAGATAGAGATTGTCAAAGATTGTTTGTATAGAAATATTTAAAAATCTAAAAACTTTATGTATAGAATAGATGATTATCGAAGTTTCACTGTGTTCTTCTAAATTGATTTTAAATATATATGTATATATAATTTATTTTCCTCAATTTAGAATAGAAAAAACACATTAATAAATACGCTAATGATTTTTGATTGTCAAAACGCGATTTCTTATGTTTTTTTGTGTTTAAAAGTTCATTTGTCTTTTGTTGTTATTCACAAATTTTCTTAAATTTATATGTATTTATAATATTTTTTTTTAATTTAAGCTACTATATCCCTAAATTATTTTTATATGTTTAAGAAAATGTATTTATTTCTTGTTTTTTTATATGTAAAATTAAATTGTCACATCAAGAATGTTTTATATGTATATATAAATGTTTTTTTTTTATTTGCAGGATTTTTCTAAACAACCTATAATATTGACTTTTTTGTATATAATATGATCTAAGAAATTGACCATAAAATAAAAAACCTAATACACATTTATATTATAAACTTTTATTTTATTTATGTATGGTTTTTTTGTATATTCTTTGTTATAAAAATATTCCTTATTTTGTTTATATTGATTGCACGCAAATTATTATTATTTTTTTTAATATGATATGTAGGGAATAATTGAATTGTATTTTAAATTTTCTGTATATTTAAGCCGAAAGAAAGAAAAAATTATTTTAATATTTTTTTTTTAATGAAAAAAAATATATTTTATTTTTTTATATTCTAACAAACAACCATTTAATTTTTTTATTTGTATTTCTATATCAGTTTTACAAACTCTTTGGTGACGACGGATTTTTAGTTTTAAATAATTTTAGTTTGCAAAGTCGATAATATATATTAATAAATATTTATTTTTTTTATTTGCTAGGAATATTTGTTTCAAATGAAAATATTCTGTATATATATATACTTTTTTATGTATATATAATTTTTTTTTTAATTAAAGCTGTTCGGATATTTTTTCCTTCTTTCAAATTGTTTTCTATTGCACAAATTCCGTTTATCCTGTTTTTTCCTAATTATATTTAATATATAAGCTCAGATATATTTTTTCTTAATAATTTTACAGCACAATTTAAAAAATTAAATACTGTTTTTGATTGTTTTTTTTTTTTTTTTTGTTAAATAAAAATATATATAATGTGGTTTTGTTTTTAATCAAAAAATAAATATACGTATATCTATAAATATTGCAACAACAATTTTTTGTATCTTTCTCTCTTGTAAATATTTTTTTTGTTTATATAATACTGATTCTATTTCTTTTTTTTTTTAATTTATTATTTTTTTTTTCAAAGAATTTTTTTTTTTTGAACACTGAAGTTGGTCGTGTTTTGCTGATAGTAAATTTATCTTTTGACTTTTTTGTTCCTTTTAAGAGAGAAAGCGGGTTAAACGAATTCAATGACAAATTTGTGGATTATCCTTTAGGATTAGATTCGGATTTGAAGATGTATAGCTAAGAAGTTTTTAAAACTTTATCTTTTGTCTATTTTTTTTCGAAAATTGCTTTTAGCCCCTTTTTGACGTTAAGTCAGTTGTTTTTCTTAAGAAGATATAGATTGTTTCTGGTTTCTATTGAAAGAAGGATAAAGGATATACCACCATGTTATGTGAATAATAATGAAAGAAAAGAAAAACAATTTTAATAATGTGTTTTTTGTTTTACCAATTTGTTTTTTGGATTCTTCGTCCAAAGTCAGTTGTCAGGTGTAGATGTCTTTAAAGACTTTTTTTGAGTTTTTCTATTGGCGATGCGGTGTAATTGTTGATTCTCCTGCTGATTTGATTTGATAACAGACTATATGTATCTTTCGGCTTATGATAGTAATTAATGTGTTCGAAAACCACGTTTGGGTAATTAATTACTTTTGCTTAAGAGTCTTTGAATATTTTTTTTATAATTTTTTTTTGTTGAAACGAACGAAGATACAACATAAAGGAAGAGATACAAAAAAAAACTTTAATTAATTGGAAACTATAGACCTCTTCGTTTACACTTTTTCTTTCTATCTTTTGTATATGATGATTATGTATTACTATAGAATTTATTATTAGATATTTTTTTCTTTGCACTAAAAAAAACTTTGGCCGATTCAACTAACGAACGTAATCAAAAGTAAGACCAACGAACTTTTTGCGTCTGAAGACCAAAAAAAAAAAACCGAAGAAGCAAACAAAACTTCTACCACTTGCAAGACTTTGTTACTGGCTGTGCGTATTGTTCTGCAGTATATTTACTTTCTTTGTGTTGTTGTTGTTCTTAGATATTGTATCTTTTTTACGTTTTTTTTTTTTTTTTTATTTAAACTCGTGTTAGAACGAACTCGGCAGAATAGGCGCGCTATGTATCTTTTTGTGTTCTGTTTGGATGTTTTTTCACAAATTCTTTTATGCGATTAATTCTCTTTTTTTTTTGTTGAAAAAAGCAAAAGAATGAGTAATTATAATTTGTATCTTTTTGTGTGTTGTTAGGAAAAGATACTTTGCAAATTTTTGTTAGAAATGTTAAAATTACTGGATCAAAACAAAATGTCAATGTTGGCGAAGGAGATTTTTTTGTTTTATAGGTACTCGTGATGAAATGGTTAAGTAACAAGAAGTATCTCCTTTGCTATTTAGAATGATAAGGGTATCTTTGAGATACTTTAATGAATTAATATTCTGGTACCTACTTATTTTGTGCTTTAATGCTGATATAGAAGAAGCGCACGGTTTAAGTGTGTAAAAGAGTTCAAGAAATGTAAACTTAATTTTCAGTTTTGTGAAAATGGAAAAATAAGTTAAAGATGTATCTATTGATTCTATCTAATCGAGTTTGATAAGAATTTTAATTTTTTTTTGTTAATTTATTTAAACAAAGTGTAATGTTTTATTTATTTTTTTTAGTGACTGAGATACTAAGTAATTAATTTTTTTTTTACTTTTCTACTTTAATGTGTTGAATGTTTTGATAATATAATATGTAATAGAGCGGCGGACAGAATTGGAACGGGTTAAAGCAAAGACTGTACGAAGACTGAAGTAAGAACGACTTGAATTCTAAGGTAATATACCTATTTTTTCGGAGTTCTTCTTCTTTTGGCTCTCTGGCTGGAGCAGCGTACCTTTATGCTTCCTCTTCTCCATGAGCCATGACTCCATGGAAAACCGTGCTGCTGTTGCCGATGAATGTGTTGTTGTTTTTTTTTTTTCATAGGTAATTTCACATAGATACAAGACTATAACTTGCTTTTGGATGGTGACGTGAGAGCGAGATATTATTATAATTTTTTTTTCTGTTGGTATAAGTGCCGGCATTGTTGCGGAGGGTTAAATAATGATGGCTCTTTGCCGTAAACACAGGCGCAGAGAGGCGATTACCACACTTGTTTCTGTTTTTTTTTTTTTTTTGGTGGGAAAGAACATTGTTGAATAACAATACCCTAATATGAGACGGGTTCTTGGATACACGCGGTTAGAGAAGATACTCTTCCAGAAAACAGGTAACTCTCTCATGTAACACAGCAGACAGGACACAGGTGAAATAATAAAAAAAAATCAATCCACTGGAAGAAGTGTATTCTCTTTACAGGTAAACAAGTGTACAATGGATCTCTTTCTCCTTTTGGACTTCTGGCTCTTTTTATGACGTTCGTCATCCTGTCTCCTATGTATAACAGTTGACAAACTTTGAGCGGAATATTCTCTCCGAATTCGGAGTTTAGTGAAAAGCTAACCAATACATCAAAGAAAGCTGCAACAGTTGTTGTTACGGCAGTATGACGATGTAAATTCAACAAGCTACAAGTACAAAATCATGTGCCCTTTATCCCCTTGACAAGCCTTTTAACTCCCCTTATACAGACCCTTTACCAAGAGTTTAGGAAAATCGTATAACATTTGATTGCGTCGAATCGGAAATTGTATTCTAAGGTTCTCGTTCAACAGTGGAACATGCGATAAAGGGCGACAGGTATCTCTCTGTGTTCATACTGTTGGAATTTTAGGGGGTGGTGTGGTGTTGTGGCCAAAAATGGTAGGGTTTGGGGAGACATACGTTTTACACCTGAATGTATTTGTGTTATACAATTAAAGGTGATAATCTGAGGACTATTTTTTGTTACTTTTATGGGATTTTTTTCTTTTTTTTCTGGTGCAGTGGTGCGCAGTTTCTGTGCAAAATTGAGAACTTTTTTTTAATCAACTTGTGGTAGTATGTATGGTACTGGTTGGGATGTACTCTTTTTTTGTTTTATTTAGGCAGAAGGAACATAACATAAGCAACAGTTCCGGTGGTGATCCAATTTAAAGGTTCAGAGATATACTACTTTTCTCTTTTGTGTTTTATTTTGATTGTTTGATTTCTTATTTTTTTTTTACTTTGGCAAAAGAGTGGTTCGTTCTCTCTCTCTCTTTGAAGGTTTGTTGTCACTCTTTTTTGAGGAATGTGATATTACTGCTGCAGAGCCCTGCGCCCCTAGAACAGGGCTTTAAATCATCTACTACTTGGATAAGGCGGGATGTGGGTTTGTGTTCGTTTTGACTTCTGTGGCTAGTTATTCAATTGTTTTTTTTTTTAGAGGATATGTTTGCTTTTTGTTTGGTGTGTATGAGCCGTGTAACTAGTAAGGGATTTTTTTGGCTTATATTGAAGGAGTCACAAGAGGCATAAAACGAAATAGAAATAACAAGGTTGGTATTTTGAATGCAGATTATGTGGATAGGTAGGTGATTAAAGCTCTAGAAAGATAGATTATGTATTTTTGTTCCTATGTTAGATTCTTAAAGAAAGTTTTTGTTAATTATTTCTATCTAAGGATAAGGCTCTGGATTTCAAAGAACCATTTCGAAGAAGTTTAAAAGAAATAAATTCTAGATACAAGGAAGTACAGTACATGGTCAGTTCTTCTCTTTAAGCGTTCACGCCTTAAAATAAAAGTCATTAGTAGGTACTATTGACACCATTGTGATTGTGTTTTGTTCTTCAAGCTGTTTTTCTGATTAATAAATAAATAAATTTAAACTTTAAACATTTTTTTTCGTTTAATTTTATTTTTATATAAAATCGGCGTTTTGGAAATATGATTCCATCTTCAGGCGCGATGTATTGACACCATGTTATGCAACAGTAGCAAAGACTGGTTAGACGATGAATGCAAAACGGAGCCTAAACGTAAGAACGATTGACTTCACAGACAAAAGGGCAGCCTGAGAGAAAAACATTGTCTGTAGAGAGTAAAGTCCGGACCAGGAGGTCGTCGGCACTTATTGAATGAGGCCCGCCCGGACCGGATCGGAATCCCGATTGCTGCTCCACACAATTCTAAACATAATCCGCTTCTCATATCGCCAGCATTACAAAGTCGATAAGTCTAAACAAAATTTACCGGTAAAGTCTATTAAAGATTTTTTTTTAAATTTTCATCTTTATCGGTTACGGCTCATTTGGATTTCAGTCATATTTTAAATTTAAAAAGATCTATGTAGTTAACCAAACTAATTCTTCGTGTCAACATATGGAATGTATACCAAAATTTACAAAATAATCAAAATACTAAAAAAGCATTTTATCAAAATCCGTCCTTGATTTTTTGAAATACGTTTTTTTAAGTTTGCTATTATTTGAGAAGCTATGGCTTACTCCATGTTTACTTAAAACTGTTACCGGTTGTGCTTTTGACACTACTACAGAGGAGCATTTTCAGTTGTTTGTTAGCCCAAAAATTAACGATACTTGTCGTTATGCAAAAGCTTATTTTTCTCGAAAACGGCTTCAAGAATATTTATGCAAATCAGTGTACTCTACTGTAGGTAAGCATTATATTTTGGAGAGCAAAATATTTAATATTACGGGCTAAAAACGGTACCTTCCATAGGACCGGTTTTTTTCTTCGACTTTCTCGAAAACTGGTGATCCAAATACTAAAATTGATATTAAAGAAGATGTAGGTACCGTAAGTAATACCGCATTAATTTTTTTCGAAAACTTTTTATTTGGATTTTTAATAATTTTTTTTTTTTTGAAAAATAAATATTTTGAAAACGGATGGGTGAATTTTTTTTAAATTTTGTTTTCAAATGTATGTCATTTTTGTGCTTGAGTTTGTGTTACTGAATTATTTTTTTTAATTTTTTTTTTAAAGTTGTTAAAAAAAACTTTTTATTTAAAAACTTAAAAAAAATCACCTTCTTTTACATTGCTTAAAGAAATTAAATGGCGTTTAAATTAATCCACTCAATACAATTTAAAGTACTTTATTCGGACAATAATCGAATGCTTTGATGTTCACTTTAATTTTATTTTAATTTTATTCTACAATGTTTTTTAAACAAGTTGTTAAATAAAAACTTTGTTATTTAAAAACCGTTCTAACAATTTAAAAAAATTAATTCGCACTTTTTAAAGAAATAAAATGGCGTTTAAATTTGTCCGCCGAAAACTATTTTACTGTTTTTTCAAACCATCAAAAGGCTGAAAAATCGAATAAAAACTTTGCAGTTCCCTTAATATTTTTTAAATTTTACTCGACGATGTAACCGCACATAAGAGCAAGTACGTGCGATCTAGTCGTACAATTTATTATAAGTGCAGACCTATTTATCTACGTAAATGTTACTTGTTTTCTTTCAAATATCTAGCCTTGCAATGTAATTAGGCACATAAGAGCAGGTACGTTGTCAATTTATACCATGTTAAAATTCGTATCATCCTTCAAGAACCCAAGCATACAATATTCCAATAAACTGCCAACCATATAAACAAAAAATAAAATATCATTTTTATGTATTCATATTTAATTTTATAAAAAGCCAGGTATAGATAGATATAGACTAAACCAAAACGTATATTAGTCCTACGAATTACATCATCTTTTTTTTCAAACATGAATTTTATTTAACATCCTAATTCTACAAATACACCCGCATCAGACTAAACTTAACATAATACAACACACACACACACACATACAAACACATGTCTATTTGCACTTCAAATTCGAATTTTAGGCTCAGAATCCTTTCATTAAAAATTCCTCAAATAGGATGACAAAAATGGCCTAATAGAGAATGTTATAAAAAATTCATGGAAATTCTAAACCCTGCCAAAACAAAAGCAAAAGGGGTGCCGGTGGAAAACAAAACAACACCAAATCTTCCACACACACAAAAACAAAATGAATTCAATACAATAGCATTCGTATGCGCTTTGTCAAACAATTTTTGAACTGGAAAAGCTCAAAAGGCAGGCATTACATTTAACCTTGCCCAACAGTGATGGGAGCATGGGACCATGGGACGTCCTGCCAAGGATGGGAAATCGAAAACAAAAACTCTAATAAAATATTTATACAAATAATTTCGCATCCACTGGCAATGGGGTTTTAGTAAAATCGTCCTTCCCCCCGCGCCGCTTTCACTTCTCACCAGGAGTCCTTTTTATCTAGTTTGAAGTTTGTGTGTGCGATGAGTTTTTGGGTGAAACTAAGTGAAAATTACTTGGACCTTTAGAGACCGGGTTGATGAGATATTTTCCAGTTGGTTGAATTTTATTCGAGGACGAGACGAGAACGAGGTGCGGGGAGACGGCAATCCCTTGCTCAGTGAGTGTGACACAGCAAATGATATGATGTCCCTTTGCAAAGGGATTATTATGAATTTCAACTTTTTGTATAAAATATAAGGTAACCATACACAAGCCAATTGTTTTCCAGAGTTAGTTTCGGACAAACACATAGGTAGACGTATGTTTATGCATCAGAGGAGCATCAAGGAAACTGAAATTTTGGTTTACTTACATCAGGAATAAATAGTGCAACTTTGTGCAAACATTCTAAGCTCACTCACCTGTAAAGAAAAAAGGAGAAATAAAAAAAATTGTTAGAAAAATTGTGAACTGGAAAGTGGGTTTTGATTAGAAAACTTATTTTTGCAGAAAGAGCATTAATTTTACATATGGATTGGTAAATTTATACAGTTTAGGATCTGTTTGTATAAATATTGTATAAAGAGTTGCACTAGTAATGCTAAAGACCCACAATTTAACCTTAAATAATTTATTTCTACTATTGGATAGAATCTCAAACCTTATTAGCCATTCTATTAGCAAAGCTTTTTGCGCACCTGAACTTAAACATAATTGCCGGATAATAATTTTAATGTATATTTAATTATTTCTATTCCAGTTCTATTCAATAACTATCAAATTAAATTCATTAAATTTTATTTAATTTGAATAAATTTAACTTGTTTTAATATATTTTTTTTAATGCTAAACAATTAAATTATGTTTTTTAAAAGCTTATAAAATACATATTATCATAATCTTCGGCAAAGCAGTCGGGATCGGGACAGGCCTTATTCAACAAGTTCTTCCCAATTGTTGGCCGACACGCCATCCAGTGGGGCAACCCAAGGCTTCGAGCTCTGCTATGCTTCCACCGTATGCAAGGTCTACACATTGTCTTCTAGCACAAAATGAACCGCAAGACTTTTCAAACTGGATCCACCCAAACTAAATGTCCAGCCGATCAGTGTCTACCGACCTTTATTTTGTACACAACATCTGCTTCGAGGTATATTTCATACAGTTTTTATTTCGGAATCGTCCTACCTAGCAAACGGGATCAACAATTCTCCGTAAGACTTTCCTCTCGAAAGCGGTTAAGAGATCAGAATGCCTTTTAAAAAGCACCCAAGTCTCGGACCAAGGTGTGAATACTGGTAGGTTAGACCATAGTTTTGTACAATAGCAGCTTATATTCATTTAATATCTTTTACTTAATTATTGTTTTTATCTAGCTGCATTCTAATTTTTTATTTCATTTAGTTTTATTTATTTTATTTATTTTTTTAAATTTTATTTTACTGTATATTTTTTTTATTTTATTTTCTTCTATTTATTTTCTTTTATTATATTATATTTTTATTTATTTTATTATATTTTATCTCATGTTACATACGTAGTTATTTTATTGTATTATATTTAATTTGTTTTTTTTTTATTTCGTTTAATTCGTTTTTTATTCATTATTTAATTATTAATTATTATTTAATTTTACTTTATTTTATTGATTTTTTTATTTTATTAAAAAAAAATAAATACATTTATTGGCGCTACAGTTCCTTAAAAAGCAAAGGCCTAGTGACTTATACTCTCAACCATTCCTGTGTGTGTGTTGTTAATCTACAAGAATATAAGGGACCTACAGTTTTACTCTTGGAGGATTTGTCAGTTCCTCGCAAGATGTAGTACCCCGGAAAAGAAGATGGCTATGAGCTGGATTCGAACCCAGGCTCATTCGCTTAGCAGTCCGACACACTAACCAATAAGCCACGGAGCACTACCTTATTTTATTTAGTTTTATTTAATTTAATATTATTCTACTGCGTTTTATTTTATTTCATTCCATTTTACTTAATTTTATTTAGTTTAATTTAGTTTATTTGATTAAATTCAATTTGATTTAATTTATTTTTACTTTATTTTAATTTAGTTGATTTAATTTTAATCTATTTTATTTTATTTTATTTCATTTCACTTTACTTAATTTTATTTAGTTTCATTTAGTTTAATTTGATTTAATTTATTTTTACTTTATTTAAATTTATTTTGTTTAGTTTAATTTAATTACATTTATTCTAATTAAATTTTCTTTGTTTTCTTTTATTTTGTTTAGTTTAATTTAATTTAATCTAATTAAATTTAATTATATTTAATTTAATTTAATAAATTTAATTTATTTAATTTGATTTAATTTAATTAAATTTGATTTAATTTACTTTAAATAATTTAATTTTTTCTCTGTCTTATTTTATTTAGTTAAGTTTAATTTAATTTAATATAATTTTTTTTATTTAATTTAATTAAATTTTATTATTTTATTTTGATCCATTTTATTTTATTTTTTTATTTCAATCCAATTTGATTCTATTTATATAATGTTATTTAATTTAATATTCATTATATTTTTTTAATTTTGTTTAATTAAATTTTATTTCTTAAAAATCACATTATTTTTTATAATTATTTGATGTAATCTCCATGTAAATATTTCTCAAAAAAGTTATTTGAATTGAACTCTTGACATATCCAGTACATTCAAAAAAAACTATCAAAACTTTTTTCCGATGCCCAAGGTAAAAATATTTTCCAATAATAGCTTACAAAGTTAATATAACTCCTTGCCAATAAGACGATAATGTCGATGTTACAACGATTTTCCATTGCTCCAAAAATTTTCTTCTGAGTATCAATAATATAAAGTATCCGTAAAATGTTCAATTAACCCATTTATCCTTGAAAAGTTATTTGTTGTAATAAATATTTCCCAACACCGATCCTTGTACTGCAAGTTCTTAAGTAGATACACTACCGCCTATACTTATTTTCACTGCAGAAAAAAATATCTCAAAAAAAAGCTGAAACATCCTTTCCGATAATAATTGAAGTAATTGCAAATATTTGCCGTTCGATCATCTCTCACTCTCTCGTTATCCTTAATAAGCAGGATGCAAATGATTGTCCATAACGAGGTAGTGAAACGTCAAAATGACTGTGACTTCGCTCTTCCATCCTCGAATAAAACGACATGAATACAAAAAATATTATATTGTTGGCGCGGCATCCACTATTCCATTCCTTATCGGGTATTTTAAGGACAAAAGGTGTCTTGAGAATAAATAAATAAATAAAAGTATCTGAATTCGCAAAGGACGACAAATGCATGGATCAGAGAGCAGGAGGCCAAGTGAATCGTAGAAAATTTTCAACACTGAAAATCAAAGCAGCATCTGTGGAAAATTACATCAACCACTCGCCACCTTCTTTTTTTTGCCTTCTTATTCTAACGTCCTTTCGTATCCAATGGACCAAAATGGAGACTTTTTATTCAAAAGGAGGAAATTCCTTCCATTTTCAGGAGTAGAAAAAAAATGCAAACAGATTGAAAAGTCAAACAATATAAAATTTACGACCACAACTATACCACAGCAAGGATAGTTTTTATTTGTTTTGTTGGAAAAGCATCTACTAGGGTCCAAGAACTAGCTGCCACTCAAATCGGATTGGAGGGAGTTAATTCAAGCAACTTCACTTTTTTTCAATTCGAAATAGGATAATTTATTTTCTCGAATTTAACCAAAAAAAAACTATTTAGAATGAATGTAGGGTTTTCTTAACTATGAGCTTCTGAGTGTTTTCTATACCTTGGACAAGGTTCTAATGCTATCCTAGCCTTTATAGTCGGTCAGTGGTATATGACACCGAGTTCAAGCTTATCTATCACTAAGCTAAGCTCCATAACAACATATAAACATGACAGCTTAGAGGCTGAATATGGTTCTTCATAAGAGAAATTACATGTGACTATTCTCGCAAATTTTCTTTCAACATTTTCGAGAATTATTAATTCCTGGCAACTCCTCGGAACACCTTCAACTCAAAAATCGAAAAACAAACCTTAGAGTTCAGAGTATCTTCCTCCACAAATTCGTGTTCTTTCATCGAATTCAGGAGATTTTTTTTTTTTATTTTTAATTCCTCCCTGACAGAGCAGAACACACACAAACTATTTACCTTACAGTCCGGACTCCGAACCGTAGACCATGCAGAGTCTGCTGAGTGAACGATAATTGCAAATAACTGGTAGATTCATTCGGCCATAGTATTTACTTCTTGGCCATGAAGTAGCGGCTCATTGGCATAAAACTTTTTGCCAAGCAAGTAGCCGGTTTGTATGGAATTACAGTGAATATTGCTAGTGCTCAGTAACGCGACGCACGACGGCGGACGCTCGGTCCAAGAATCTTTTCATTTGCAAGATACTATTCTGGTTCGGGATTATCATCCCGAAAAATGTGTAAGTGTTAGCGTGTAGACGACCATAAGCTTTGTGCCATTAGGACAAGAGTCAACATAGTGTAGACGAAGAATAGCAAAAAGCAACAACAAAAAGAACAAAGAATCTTCGACTTTGACGAAGAGACGAAGCACTGAGAACTGCACCAGCCTAGCAGGTAAATCCAACGAGAAACGAATGACCGACCAGGTATGCCAATAATAAACTAGAAAATTCCAACGTTGCGAATAAACCATAGCAGCATCGTCATCGCTGCACCGAGACTGGGAAATTGATGGTGGATGGTGTTCTGGAAGCTGGAATGTGCATCGAGTGGTATACGAAGTATAGGAGTAATGCGTCCAGAAGAAACAGCGAGATGTAAAGTTTTAACTACTGCATGTGAGTATTATTGTTGTCCCCTATAAATGGAATGGAGTTCGTGATATCGTACCCCTCTCCCCAGTGTTTACCAATATAGTATTTATGTACAAGTAGTGTATGACATTGGAAAGCCACGGGCTTACTAACAAAATCAGTCCTGAGTTTTTACTAAATCTAAAATATTGAACAAAATTGTTGAACTAATTCATTCAGGTTCATTGAAATGTAACTTCAAGAATAGCAAATGATTCTCAAGAAATGTATACACTTGAAAACATGCTCCAAGATATTGGGATTTAAATGTTTTGAAAACCAAGAACACAGCCTAACCTGATTGATCTACTGATTTGCAACCTACTAAGAAGTTGGTGGAATGTTACAAAACATAAAAGACTAACTGCAGCAGGTACAAAGGAGGATCTAGTAGACTGGTTAAAAGCAGTCTCAAAAAATGCTTACAGAAAAGTAACGCAATTCTTCGTACATGATCCTGAAAGTCCGACCCTTATAGATCTTCTGTGATAATTTAAGTTCGAACCAACAATCTTGTGATATACCTATTCTAACTAACCTAGGAGGATATTCTGCAATCTATTGACGGTATATCACAGGATGGGCCATTCCAATTAGAAATATCACAGTACTTATACTTATGATGGTTTAAACTGTATGTTTGCTGAACAAAATCGACACTACAGAGCTCGAACCGAAGCCTTGCAAAACAATCAAAGGAAGATCATAGAATCGCTGATAATATCATAAAATTTCTGACAGAATGAACTATTCACATTGGACGTAGTGGACAAACAATTTCACTCACCTGATATGGACATAAATCCCAGTAGTAAATTCGCCAGAAATACCAGCGGGTTCCATCAGTAGACGTAAGCTAATGAACATTGGCTCTTCAGAAGAAAAAAAATTTAAGCCCGGAACAGAATTGAAGAAAGATGCGGTAAAAAAGGAGTTTAGGAGATTTATAAAAAGTAAGTACTTTGATAATTCTGTGACATAGCTAATCTAACTGAGCGAAGAGGAAGTTCTGAAATATATTGACAACAAATCACAGGATAGGCTATTCGAATAAGAAAGTATTACAGTACTAAGGATTGTTTAAACTGTATGTTAGTTAAAAAAAATGGAACTGGAACGAAAGCTTTGCAAGAACAATCAAACAAACATCATAGAATCGCTGTTGGTGCTTAAAACACGAAGGGATCATTCCATCAGATTTTTGACAGAATGAATCATTTAAATTGGGCGTAGTAGACTAATAATATCTCCCATCGGATATTAGCAAAGTAAAGCTGTAAGCGTAACTCACATGATGTCTCTAGAGATGATGACCGAGCCACTGACTTTTTTTTAACGGTACTGGGAAAAAATGGCTGTAGTCTGTTGAATTAAAATTGTCAGTACAGGGCTTATAGGCGAGCTTTTTTTTAAAACTGTAGCGCCTGTGTATATTATGACGACACAGATTTGAGAAAACTTCTACTGAAAAATATACAAAGCCACTGAATAACGAATTTGAAAAAAGTAACATATTTCACAAACAGAGTTACCTTTGGCAATTTTAAGTAGTACTAAATAGCTTTTTAAATGTTTTTTATCATAGTGCTATCGGTTTTGAAGCTTTTGAGAACAAATGTAGTATTGTGAGAGCATAGGTATTGTCGAAATTGTATATTTCTTCGTAATAATAGTTGGAACATTGAAACATTTTTGGAAGTAATATTTTTTTTTAAATTAATAGTAATTGTATTGTATTGTAATCAGCAGGTGATTACTACGCACATTGCTCTCCGATTTGCGACGATTTATAATAATAAGTACGAAAACTCTGTAAGAGCTTTTACTTGCAACAGAAACAAGAAAGCTTATGCAACCAGTCTAAGAGGCAAACGTCCTATCTACTCTGTTCTGACAATTTTTGGTGAACAGATTACGAGTTTTCAATAACTTATATACAAAACTGTTGTTTAGATTCTAATATTTTCAGACAATCTTAAAGTGACCTCAGCGGGTGAACCTGTTAAGTTTGGAACCGATAGATGTCCGGGGTAGGATGAAGTGTACTTTTACTGCATATAGTTTTTGTGTAAACAATTTTAAATTTAAATAGCTTGATATAGATATTTTTCGAGCGTTTTAACATTTCTTTACAATCAATACCCTTCAAAAGGCTTCTTTGACTGCCTCTTAATGTGGGTGAAGACAGCGTGAGCTATTACAAAAATGGGCACGACTGGGTCGCACGTACTTGCTCTTATGTGCATAATTACATTGGAAAGCAAGATCTTTGACAGAAACAAGTAACATTTGCGTTTAAAATAACCCAGTTTGAACTTATAAAAAGTATTAAAAACCACAATACTTAACGGTATTTAGTAAAAATGAAGTGTGCCATCACACGTCTTAAATAACAAGGAATTTATAAAAAATATATTTCGAAAACTGTAGGACCGGTTTTGATAAAATCCTGTTTTTTATTTTTAGGTTTTTGAAAATAAATTATTTTTTTAAATTATGGTATGCAGTTTTTTAGAATTTATTAAAATAGGTGTGATTATAAAATTTAAAATAATTCTTTTTGATTTGTTTTCAAAATATTGATTTTTCAAAAAAAAAAAGTTTAAATTAATTTTAATTAGAAAAAAAGTTATTCAAAATTTTGATATGCAGAATTAATTTGGCTTCCTAGACCTTCTCAAATATAAAATTGATAGGAATCTAAAAAGCCGTAACCGAGAAAGCCAAAAATTAAAAAAAACCGTTGTATGTGGTTCTAAACAAATGATAGCCAATACCAACAAAAAAATTTCATTAAAATCGTTGAAGCCGTTTTCGAGAAAAATAAGTATTCCTAAACGGTCAGGTACCGTTATTTTTAGGGCTAAAAAGATGATAATCGCTTAAGCCGTTTAGACTGCAGCTTGTTATAAATACTGACAAAAAGACAGACAGACAGACAGACAGACAGACATTTTTTCTGGATAACTTTTTTAGAATTCTCTATGATCGTAATGTAATGTTTGATTGTTATCTCATTTTTTTTAATATTCACGAATCCTTAACTTGCCTTATAGTCCCTATAATCGCAAGTAAAAAGGAACATCATAATGGGATGGGAAAATTGAGGTAAAGAACGAACGACTGCAGTTTACAGCACGGCCGTAATTGGGCTAGAAAATTAATTCAAATTGGTGGGTGTTACAGAAAGAGCGAGCTTAATGGTAAAATTATTGAAGGGCTTCAAGCAACTGGTTATTTCTCTAGAACATTAACCGATGTTCGAATAACGTCAATGTTCTAAAATGATTTCCTCATCACCAATCATTAACATCGTCAGAGGAAAGAGGAAACCTAATTGTCACATTTTTACATACATCGTTGCATAAAATGTAGTTGGTGATGCATACACTGATCATTTCAAGATGATCGGCGTCCATGATGATCGAACATAGGAATGAAAATGGCATTTCCCTAACATCAAATTCAACATACTATATCTCATTCCTCATTAGAAATGATCATTACTCTTCATATACGTTGCTGTAGAAGATCCTTATCCAAAGAGCAGGGGTGTAGGTCCAAAAAACGAATAAGAAAAGCTAAGTGTACTGTCGTTAGTGAAACATTTTAGTGGATTAGAAGTTTAAGATAGGAGTTGGAGATCATTTATAAAAAAAAAAAATAAAAAAGAGTCGACAACAGAACGGAGCCATGTGGCACACCAGCATCAGTCAGGCTTTAGGCTTTAAACAGTGATATACAACTTTATTGAATGGGTTGGAAGGTTATTGCCAATTCAGCGAAGGAGATTCCAAAAATACGCATTTTTAATACGACAGTCTAGTGACTCTGTCATCAAGTGCAATAATCTACTCCGAACCGATCTATAGATTTGTTCCACTATTCGGTGAGAAAAAGCATAAGATCACTAGTTGAACTATTGTTACGAAAGCCATTTCGCCGTTTAATTATGAATTTTTTATTCATTCGTTTTTTATTTTCAATATTAAAACTACTACAATTATCATATAAAAGGAATAAATAATAGATATCATTCTTTAACTCATGAGTTAGTATTGAATAACACATTTGATAATTTCATTTTACTTAATAACAAAAAGAGATGTGGGGGTGACAATCAGGTTACGTCAACATTATTTTATATTTAAAGGAAAAATAAGATATAAAAGAAGTATAAAAATTCATGAACAAAAATAAAAAAAGAGCAAAATAATTAAAAGTTATCCATAGAATTTAAATCAATCGTGAATAGCCAGTCTTTAACTTTTTTTTAAAAATGAGTTTAAATTTTGAGTTTTTCTGGTAAGTAACGGTAACTTATTAAAGAGCTTTGGCGCTGCTGCAGTATAAAAGTTAGAGAAGTGAGTTTTTTTAAACAGTGGGTACATTGACAAGGTGCATGTTGTTAATTCGAAGATTATATAACTCAGAGTTTCTGTAGGAATATTACCACTTTGTTTGAAAAATTCTTTGAATACTTTAAAAACATATAGATGCTTAATAGGAAGTATTCGTAGTTCTTTGTATAGTGGCGAACTTTCAGTAAAACGATTTTTGTTACAAATTATTCGAATGAGATGTTTTTGAGCAATCAATAAAGGTCTAAAAGTATTTGAATAGGAACCACCCCAGCTAGACAACCCGTATTGCAATTTAGAGTGCGCGAGACCATAGTATACCGAAGTTAAAATCTTTTTTTAGAGCAGAATGGTTTTAAAAGATACAATTTTCGCGCTATGAGCATCAAATAATTTTTATGGAAAACTGAATTGTTTACACTTCGAATCATGAAAAACTAAATTGTAATTACAAACTATGTGAGAAACTGTTTTAAAAGTCATGAACTTAGTTTTTTGACTTACAATTAATTTGTGGTTAGAAAACCAAGTTTATAGAGCTTCAAGGTCCCCTTCAATTTGCAAGATACAATTAAGATCTGATATCGAGTTTATGTACACCAAGAAAAACAATGGGCCAAGTACGGATCCCTGTGGTACACCTGTTTTTAAAAAGCGAGATTCTCCATGTTTACCGTTTGCAATAACCTTTTGTACTCTTCCTTTTAAATATGATTGCAACCATTTAAAAATAATTCCTCTAAATCCTGCATTGTACAGCTTACTAAGCAATAAATCGTGATCAACCATATCAAATGCCTTTGTCATATCGATAAAGAGAGCCATGGTTGATTTATTTTTATCTAAGCCGCCGTAGGGCTGACTTCAAAGCCAATGAATTGCATATAATTGAATATAATTTTTGTTTCCTTTTTTGAAAAGTGGAATAACTTCGGCGCATTTGAATTGTTTAGGGAAACAGCCTTGTTTAACACTCAGATTGTATAGATAACTTAAAACATCTGAAACATAAAAAGCAATATTTTTAACTACGTTACTAGATATTCCATCTGAAGTGCACGAATTCAAATATAAAATAACTTAGTAGGTTTCAAAAGAAGTGATTGGATTATATACGAAGCTTTTTGGGTTTGAGAATTCAACATCCAAATAATCTTGACTAGAATCACAGTCACAGCTGGAGTCGAAAGACGGCTTCAATGATTCAGATACAACTGAAATCTGTTATGGAAATATCATCAACTATAATAGAGTCTATTCTGTTTGGCTTCCTCGATTTGCCTAAAATGCTGTCAACTACTTTCCATTCTTCTTTAATATTATCTGTTGACTTTTGAAACAAATTCAAATAATATGTTTCCCGAGCCAATTAAATATTTGAGCCAACAGTCTTACACAGTTTGAGATAATACTTTTTTAATTTTCCATTGAGTGGATGTTTTTTGTCTTTAATACTAATTGTTCTCTTGTTTTTGATCTGTTTATATAATCTCTCATTCATTCAGGACTTAAGGTACTTATTTTTAATACAATTTCGTGAGGATACGGAAGTACATGACTTTATATGTTTCTGTAAAATTGAAATAAAAATAGCAAAGCAGGTAGATGGGTCATTTTCTAAATAAACCTGATCCAAAAATTCGGGTTTAAAAATATTTACCAATAACCTGAAATCAGTAGTATAATGCTCCTTCGTTTGTTTTACCGAAGGCTTCGAAGAAGATTCCGACTCATTAAATAAAGCGATCGTTTTATGATCTGTTATCTTGTAGTCGAAGACACTTCCAAATAAATTTAACTTATCCCCCACTTTAAAACGGGTAAAAATATGGTCAATGCAAGTACTTGTAGTTTCTGTTACGCGAGTTGGCTTATTTATACCATTTGAGGCCATAAGTAATAAATAATTTTCAGTATCTTTATCGAGTACGTCAATATTGATATCACCAATTACTATTAAATTGCAAGTTTTGGTCATACAAAGAATTTTATGAAGTTCCTCTAAGAACAAACTTTTACTAAATTGGTGCAATCTATACAAGCACAGCATTGCATAATTCTCATTTTGATCTCATATGTGGCATTAAGTCGAGTAAAACCATAGAAAATTAAAACAATTATTTGATTGTTTCTTAAATTAAAACTTTGCTTTAGGGCGGAATGTTTATATATGTATATGCTTCCTCTAAATAGTCAAGTTCTTTAATTTAAACAAAATATTAACAATTTTTTAAATAAATGTCTTTTAAAAATGGCAACACTAAAGAAAACATTATTGCACACATTCATCCTGTAAATAATATTATAAGGAATGGTAAAAAGGTGTGGTATACTAGTGTGAGGTTTTTGCCCTTGGCTCTATTTCCTTTAGCTTGGCTATTGTTGCAACAAGAAGCCAACTTCAAGTAATGTTGTTTTGTTTTCAACTTGATTTTGCCCCTTTTTGTGTATCATTTTCATTCCTTAAAGGCGTCTAAGGCATTTGGCCGTGAGATGGCATCGAAAGATCAGGCAACAAGTTTTTTTTCACAAATACCTTAACACAGCCCCAAAGCTTCCTTTTGCCTACCTTCATTTGCGATATGCTTTCCTGCCTTTGGTAAACCTTTTTTTCACGAATCGCAGGAGATAGACAATAGCCCGGTGACCATCAGACAAGGTAATACCAGTATCTTGAAAGCGAGCCAGTGAAACAAGTCAGTTCCCCCCAACTGTTGGACTGCATTTATTCGAATGTGTGGTGAGGTAAGCTGCGGGAGAAGTTAATGGCGATGATGGAAAATCTGATGAAGGTGGAAGTAGCGTGAGACGTGAGGTGGTGCGGCCCGGCGCTGCACTAGTGCACTGACTTTGCAACAACAGCAGCGTGCACGCTCGACGCGCTTGACTTCTCGACGTAAGAATAAGCTTGGTGGTGCAGTCAGTGGAGTTTTTTTATTTTCCTTCGTCCCCGCATATATAAATACATATATATGTATTGCCCTTGAGGCCCTTTGATGGGTGTTCGCTGAACCATGCCGGAGTATGATAATTGCACTAGTTGTGGTCTTCGTCTGGAAGAGAGTTGTTTTGAAGTTCTTGGGTGCATTTTTTTCCAATGTTAAGCTGCACAACATGCAGCATGGAGCCCCATGGAAATATTCATTATCAAATTGAAGGTCAGGTAATGCTATGTGGGCACGACTTGTATATGTATGGGGGAACTGCATGTTTGAGTTCATTATGCAGTTTAACATGAGGATAATGAAGGAACATTGAAAATCTGAACAATTCCATTCCATCTGAACTTGGTAATGATTTTATATTGAATCACAAAAGAAACTTAAGATAAAATAACATGAAATTTAACATTTGTTGTTAATTTTTTAATGATGATTGATAGAGAGTTTAATAGAATAGTGGATTTATAAAGAAAAATATGATTTGCCCTTAAATAGTTTCAGATAGTTGAAAGTCCTCCGAGTGATGAATATTTGTATTTTTTTTTATATATCCAAAGTGCCAGGTCATTATTTATGCACTCAGATACAATATCTTTCATCCAAAATAAGTCCAAGGTGCATTCTAACAACGTGGGTCTATGTATATTTTAGGATGAAAAAGGATGTTATGGGATTGGTATTGAATTTTTTTAAAACTTTGATATTTATATACATATGTGTCTTCTGATGCGACTGGTCCTAAAACTGAAAGTATTAAAAAAAAAGTGATCGCAGAGCAATCGGACAGTCGGAGATTTTCTTCAATTTCTATTTTTTAGCAAAATTTTCCAATGTCAAAGTTTCTAATGTCGTCTAGCTGACAAAATAGAGTTCCAGATTTTTGCCAAACAATTATATTGGAAAGATGTGCCGTCACTGGAGGGAAAGCAATCCACAAGGATTCGACTTTGAATCAATGGAATCAATGTATCAACAAGGATTGACTTTTTTGTAAAATTATGGCAAAGCTGCATCATCGAGCTTAATTTGTTACAAATGAGGGTAAAGACATCATTTCCGTCAACGTTCTCAGGTATACACTATTTATCCTCTTTGCTTCGGAGCCATACCATTACTTTCATACGAAATTGGCTTAACGTCAAAAAAAAAAAAACAAAGAAACCATTTGCTCCTGAATTTTTTTGGGATAACCACAGCCACCCGCAAGTTGGTTGTAACGCAACTTAACAGGCAGCTACTTTCAATAAAACTCACGTTTAGTTGGACTTTTTTTTAACTCGTGGTACCTGATTTTACGTTTGTTTATGAAAAAAATAAACTTGGGGATTGAAACGCATCGATGGCCACTAGCTGGAAAAACTACAAGGTGGCGCAAAATTAATCATCCTATTGAAAGAAGCTATAACTTATGCAAATTGCGGAAAATGAAAGATCTGTTTTGAAACTTGTGAAGTAATCAGATCCGTTCGTTAATCGAAATAGCCATTTCCACGTTGTCCAATTTCTCGCTTTGACGATTTGAATTGGCCTTCCAGATCACCCGATTTGAAGGCTCTAGACTTTTTATTGTGGGGTTATTTGAAGTCCCAGGGTTAGGTAAACTAGTCCCAACTTAAGAAACCCTTAAAGAGAAAATCTGCCAGTAATGCGAGAACATATCACCGGAAGTTTTGAAACAAGTAATGGAAACCGACATAAAACGAGCCCGTATGGTAATCAATTCTGAAGGCGGCCGATATCATTATTCTAGACTTGGTGAACAAATTTTTCCTCATTAAATAAATATAACCCACACGTAGGACTAAATTACAGCGAAACGAAAAACATAGGGTATTGATTTTGGGACACCCTGTACGATATCATCAAAAAATAACTCAAAATGTTGGGCTTTCTCCGAATATGTCAAACAAAATTTTCGCCTTCTGATCTACAAAATCGTATATATACGTCCAAAAATAGCCACACAAGACCTTCATGTAACTCGAACATCGACCAAATGTTTCATGTCCCTCTGTTTTTAAGCGTTACTTGTATGATCAATGCTACAGAAAACTAGCCAACAGTTGCATTCCTCTTCTAAAACTTGTAATGCGCAACCTATTTATCCTTGGGTATTATTTCATACTCTTAAGAAGAGAGATTAATTCTTTAGCCGTACAATACGGATGTGGAACTTTAAAATTAAAAGGCGTAGAAGTTTAAAGTTAATGCAAATTGGCGCTTTTTCTTAAACCTCTTCGTTTTCCGTAAGCTCGTACTTTCGTTAGTACTTTTTTCGAACAACCACAAAAATCGAATTAAAACTTTGAAGTTCTCTCAATGTTTTTCAATTTTTTTTCGATGCTGTGACCGCACATAAGAACAAGTACATAAGTTCGATCCAGTTGTGCACTTCCCAACAGCGTAAACGAAGTTTTGAAAAACTATAATTGATTATTTGAAAACATACAAAAAAATGTTTAAAAAATATGTTTTTTTTTTGAAAATTTTAAGTGTTTTTATTTTTTATGGCCAGAACTTTGGGAAGATTTTTTTGAATAAATAACTAAATTAAATGAATTTTTCTCTTATTAAAAAAAAACAAATTTTTTTGACTTAAGTTGGACATTGGATTCTAATTAATATTCAAGGTCTTAGGTTGATATCATTGCCTGAAGTAAGTTCTATTTAAACAGATAAAGATATTTAAAGAAAAATATACCGAGTGTTACTATTATTTTAACTTGAAAAAATAAAAGTAAAATTTTTCTTTTTGCATTTCTTCGATACCTGGAATTTAATTTCATACCAATACACTTCTAATATCATTCCCAGGCTGCACATCTTGATATCATTTTCATCATCAGCAGAACTGCCACAGTGTTGATATAAGATACTCCCAAACATCCTTTTTATTTTTATTTTTTATTTTAATGTTTCCTCTTTTCGTATTCGCGTCTTGGTCCGCCAATTTCGTTCCGGTCCCTTGCCAGACGACACATTTTTTTTCTGCTATTTCTACATCCCACCAGGAAGATGTGAAAGGAAACAACGAAAAGTTTGTTTTCGCGACGTAACAGCTAACAGGTTGTAAAAGAATCGCATCACATCGCATAGGATTTTCATTTTCATCGTCTTATTGTATAATAGCAATAAAAAGAGCAGACGAAGAGACCTATTAAGAGAAACCTTAGCTAAGAGTAATTCTAAAAAATTCTAACAAAACAGCGCAACTGGTGAAAAAACTGTAAAGAAAATGAAAGAAAACTGCATTAACAAACAGAATTTCCCCAGCTTTTTTCCTGGTATAAGAGTATAAACCACTCTTATAACTACTTCTCTCTTCTTTATAAGTTTTGACTTTTTCTGCTCTTCTCTTCTTTAGTTTAGAAGAGAATTCAAGTGGTTAAACAAGATATATGGTTTGGAACTTTAAAACCCCCCGCCACCCACTTTAACAAAACTGCAGTACATCAAGACATGCCACAGCTACTTTTTGTAGACCAAGTTTTTAGGTATGCAACCAGTTTACATAATTGGCATGCAGAGCTGTTGTATAGGGTCATCAGGAGCAGGCAACATCGACGACAACGATTGAGACGACGACGACGACGACGATGGACGATGCAAAACATGATGCTACAAACCAGTTTAACCGCATTGCAAATCCGGTGGACGCGATTTTGTCTCGAACTCTTCGAATGAACCTTCAACACAGCATCTTCTACAAAAGATACATTCGTTTATAAATATTATGCAAAACCTAGTTTAAGCAGAGACTCAAGACCCTGGGATCTTATTTAACGCGATAATACTACATATGCTTGGAGGTTGGAGAATATATGCGAGACAAGACGACCGACAGGACCACTGACGAATATTCCATGGTCTAGGTCTAGGTGAGGTAGTTTTTGTTGTTGCAAGAATAATGAATGAAATTGCATGTCTGCTCTTAATAAGTCGTTTGGATAGCGAAAGGAATGCCGCCTACAGCAGCAACATCTGACGCCACCGAGCGTCGCGCCGTTGTTGTCTGCGTCTAATGTGTTACAATCTGAGGCACTGACATTGCAGATTTTAGATGCATATTCATTATAGGGAAGAGAGTCATGTGTATATCAGAAAATCGTTGTAGACTCCAACAGACACCAGTTTGGGGGGGAGGGGGGCGGAAATGTCTAAAGTCTAATTAATAGTTGTAAGATGACGTTAACGAGTTTGTGCGTCTATACATACCTAGCCGATTTTAGGAATGCAGATATGCGGGTTTTGGGGTAGATCGGGCTATGAGCTGCTAAGAAATGCGTGTACTTTACAATGAAATTTGAAGGATGACGTAATTGGTTTTACAAATATTCAATGTATTCAATAATTATATTTAAGGGTGTACAGTTAAAACTTTCATAAGTGAAAAATTGTTCATGGAAATTGTTTAATAGAAATAGTTATCGATATCGAAGTTGGCGTAGTCTAGATTTGTATAAGTATACAAATCGGCGGCAGTGTATGGCTTCCGTGTGTACTTCTCAATTTTTTTGTTAATTAAACTCACTTTTAATCCAACAAAAAAGCTACCGTTAATGTTAGTTTGTGTTTCACATAATTTATTACTAGCTTACCCACCCGGCGTTGCTCGGCTACATCATACGCTTTCAAAAAAAAAACGAACCCCGCGTTGTGCCATCTAGTAATCAAAATAGCCCTAGTTACTTTTTACAAAATAAGCTAACTGCTTGTGAAACGACCCTGGCGACACCAATGGGTGAATAAAATAGCCTTAGTTCCACCTTAACACATCAACTTTCTGCCTGTGAAAGTCCATCAAAATCCTAGAGGTAATTGAAAATAGCCTTACTTAATTTTTAAAATATCAGCTTTCTGGATGGGAAAATCCCGTCGACATCGGTCCATAAATAAGAATTTACAAAAAACCACCTCGTGAATAATTTAAAAAAGTCCTATCAAAATCGGTGCAGCCGTTTCCGAGATTACCCGGAACAATCAGACAGAAAGACAGAAAAAAATATGCATCTAGTAAAAAGGTGTTATTAATTTTGATATTAAAAACAGACACTTAATTTTTATTCATGTGTATAGATTATTTAAATATTCAAACGCGAGAGGCCAACATTTGAAAACATATTAAAAACTAGATGACACACACGGTGTTGATCGGTATACCGTATACCAAACATTTTCTGAATTTCCACAACAGCGCCACATATCGGGTTAAACTGTTACTAAACATCACCAATGTAATCGTATTAACATAAGAATGTTATGATGTTAAAATATATGTATACAGAGTAAACTATATTTTTATTAATATTTTCACCTCAGCAACCCCACAACACTTAACGGTTTTTAGTAAAGATGGATCATCACAAGTCTTATATAATTAGGAAAATATGAAAACAATTATTTCTAAAATTGTAGTACCGATTTTCATAAAATCCTGTTTTTTATTTTTAGTAAAAAAAAAATTTTTGGTATGCAGTTTTATAGAGTTTATTAATACATGCATATCTTATCCTAAATATTAAAATAAAATGTATTTATCAGTTTAAAAATTATTGAATTTTGAATTTTTATTCCCTCTTGTCAAAAAGCAACAAAACCACAAAAAACGTTTCTGATTCGATGTGCCAACGAACAAAGCCAAAAACTTGAAATTATTTGCTTTTACCTTGTGTTTCAGTTCCTATTTGTATTGAAATAAAAGATGTTTTTACTTAAGAATAATGTTTTGTTAGATTATAAGCGGAGCCTGAGAGTAAAATTTAAACTTCGCTTTTTCTCTGTTTTGTGCATCCTATTCTTTATCAATAATATTAGATTTTTTTTTGATTATTTAAGTTACTCATGGATGATATGATCTCGGATAAGTCATTCTGCTTAGTCGGCATCACAACAATCAGTCTTTCCACCTTAATGCCTTGTACAAAAATTACTGACGAATTATCCCTTTATTGTAAGAATAACTAAAATACAAATATAAAAAAGATAAATCAAAAACAGTCAAAAAGACTTATGAACTTGAAAAAAAAACACACTTAAGCATTTTTTTTTTTTTATAAATTGGTTTTGTTTTGTTATTTTATTTTTAAAAAACGATTGTCTAATGCCAGTTCAATTTCACTTCAAACACTCTACGTGTCAGCCAATAGAAATTTTATTTTTTGAATTTCAAATGCAAATACCAAACATTCGTATTTGAATGCAAAATGGGAATTAGATGCTTCAGAATGATCCTTCCTGACAAAACAATCTCTACATGTATCATGACCATAATGTCCAAAAACAAGAGCACTCTAGTTAATAAATTCATTTATTTAAATCCCCTCCCAATTGATTTATTTTGTTTTTCCAATGAATTCTCTGGAGTTGAATATTATTCATCAAACAAACTTATTTGTCTTTCCCCCAAAAACTGCCACCTAAGTTGCCAGCCCGGACCTGGAAAAGTTTGTCGGTCAAAAGAACAAGGTAAATTAGAATTCACGACACATTTATATAAAGTTTCAAAGTTTTTTTTTTCAAGGATACCAGCTTGGACAATCCAAAAAAAAAATATGAAAAACAACATTTTCTTTTGTAAATCATACGCAAAAAGGATGCCTTCCGAAGGACGCACTACATTAAGCTAAGACTTCCCAAGTTGGCCATTTTCTGGCCCTTAGATATTTTACGGATTGTGTTTATACCTTGTACGTCACTGGCACTCCTTCGGATTGTGTAACTCTATATATGTATACCCATTGAAACTGAAATCTATTTGTAAACAAAAGAACGAAGCAATGGGAAAGTAAAAGAATTACTTTGCTCAAGTTCTTGACGCAAAAGTAAAAGGTAATAATCTAATTCAAAAGTTTACCTATCA
This sequence comes from Platycheirus rosarum, assembly GCA_963971375.1. NCBI lineage: Eukaryota > Metazoa > Arthropoda > Insecta > Diptera > Syrphidae > Platycheirus > Platycheirus rosarum. Next base: position 120,282,596 of record OZ020509.1, on the reverse strand, counting down.
ATTGGGAAAATTGAAGATTTATTGCAAACATACGCCGGTTGTTGATGGTCAGGATGACTTCCACAGGCACTCTCTGTTGAAAGAAGCAACTATTGGCTTTGAGAGTGCCGAGTGGCAGTCGTGGAAGGATATCATCAACATCATTTGGCAAAGGATGAAAGCTGCTTCTGGGTTGGCTACAGAAGTTGGGCTGGATTGAGGATGATGTTAAGTGAGTTTGCAGGGGGTTACCAACACTCTTATAAAGACAACTCCATATTTCTAATTTAGATGGTTATTTTGATTTTGTTGTTGTTTAAATAACAGCACATTGCAAAGGTTGGGAACAAATAAATATATAAAAAAAACAAGAGTAGGAATAGGAAAAGCAGAGATTTCATAAAACGAGTGCATTTCTTTCTATCGAAATGTATCTGCGATTTAGTACAAATTTGAAGAGGAAATTTGTGCGAACAATAGGTTTTTAATAGCACATACGACTTCATCCAATATTTGTACAAAAGCATATAAAAAACCAGATTAAATACCGAATAAATTGGATTGCTTTTAGATTTTTTGGCAAAAGTAGTAAAGTACTCGAATTATTTCTGAAAAATAAAACTGAATTGATTTGTTTATTCATATTTGTAATAATATCAAAGAATTTTATTCATGAACAAGAGTTCAGTTAAATTTTCGGGTTTATTTATTATTTTTTAAACATATGTAGGTTCCTTTAAAGTTCCATTGTAATATTGCAGCCGAAAAACATATATAAAATTTGCAATGCAATGGTGAAAGTACCTTCACCAACTTCATTGTCTTGATTACATTCGTATTATACACATTGCTAGACGCGATGAACGTAAATGAATTCAGTTATAATTGTAAAGCCGACTGAAGGAGACGTAGTAATAAACTTGTAACGTAATAAAAAGAAAAGGAGGGAATATTTATCAAAAGCACACGACTCCTTTTAGTTACTTCTAAGGAGCGCAGAATAATTGTTTTTTTTTTTTTGTAATAATTCATCAGCAAGTATTGTTGACGCAGAGCGATTTTTGACAGAGATTTCTCAATCGTCCGTCAAACCCTGGGCAAACACTTTGACGTTTATACGCTCTCCCAATAGAGTATGGAACTACCCGAACACGAGTGCCTGCCAAGTTTGACAGGTCCTGGAGCAGCCGATCGTGATCAGACTGTTCGCTGCTGCCTACCAAGCCGAGTGTCCTAGCTATAAGCCGTCATGAATCTTGACTGAAAATACAATGAGCTATGTACCTTGTGCAACATAATTGCAATCGTTACTGGATCTTAATTTTTTATGAAAATGCCAGGAATCAAATGACTTCTATGGAAGCGCAGGTGCTACAGGGACAAGCTCAACGGTTTCCTTATTCACCGATTTGATGAATTTAAATAGGAGAAAAGGATTTGCAGTTCTCACAGAATGGAATAAAAGCGCATGCTGCATGAGCCATGACCGAAATTCTGACGGCTTCAATGCCAGTCACTTAAACTCCCCATATAGCGATTTGAATTAGCCAGAAGGATCGCCAATTTAACCCTTAAAAAAGCCCCAAAAAATTCAAAAAGTTAACATCTGACGTATCATATGGCATAGTAACAAAGGAAGCATGAACGTGCCGTAACTATTTCAAATTATAGAAGTGCCTTCATATCTTCCTCGTTAAGGTAAAAACTATTAAAAACTACTTAGCCGAACTTGTAGAGGAACCCTCAAAGCCTACACAATGAATGACGTTATAATCATTCTTGGCGATTTAAACGGCGAGTCACAGAAATAGCAGACTACACGAAATTGCTCCCGTATTAAAATATCCACAAAACCACTTGGGTATCACCTGATGCAGTCACTTGTAACCAAATTGGCTACATGTTGATAGATCGTCGCTACTACTCGAGCGAACGTATCGAAGTACCTACATTCACTCGGGTCCTTATCTAGGTAAATGTTTATAGGACGGATTGCTTTGCGAAGACGTCACTAAGATTCGATTCAACAAGTATGCGATGAAAGCAAAAGCAACCGTTCGCTAGGACTCGCCTTCAAAGAGAACGATTAGGGAAGATTCAATCATGGGAACAGAGCGCTCGCCCGAGGAAGACCTCTTGAAGTTCATAAAACGTTGTTGGCAAGGGCCAGAGTAGATTATAAGGTCATGGAAATCTCGTTCTTTAAGGATGGCGTTTATCAGGACCCGAGAAACCTTGAGCTGCTAAGTACATCCCAAGCTTTCGCCTGATCATGGAATTTATTCCGAAACGCGTTGCTATTTTTATTATTAAAACTTGATAAATTTTGCATTTTTAAAAGATTTTAATTAAAACAAATTCATATTATTAAAATTGATTTTGTTATTTACTAATTAAAATTAAAAATTGGTTAAAAATCGTACAGTTGGAGACAAAACACATAAAAATGATATTAATACGAAGCTAGTCTGTTGGAGACCGAGTTCGGTATACTCCAGGGCCAGGGTAGGACAGCTTAGCGGACTTCGCTTACGCTTAAAAGATGGCGCAGAACAGGGTGCCCGAAGCCTTGAGTTGCGAAACTGTATAGCGACGATCAGCAGGACGTATGAGAGAACTTTTTGAATGAGCCTCGGACTTAATTGTTATAATCCATCTGTTTCTTCACCGCAAGTTCGATGCCTTCACAAGCGTGTTTTTGGTTGTTATTTCGAAACACAATAATTATTATTTTCATATTCAATCGTGGATTCGGGCAACTCCAAATCGTTTAAAAACTCATCTAAATGTTCGACGGAATACTGAATACTGATTTCGATGTTTCGCCATTTCTTCACTGATTTCACTTTAAATCTCAATTCACCGATATCAATGTTTTCCGCAGTTAATATAACACGGAAGCGCAAACCACCCAGTTTTTAAAGACTTTTTTTAAACTAAATATATCAAAAAATATTACTTTTGCATATTTTCTGAACTTATTTTTATCATTTTCCTTGCTCTTCACATAATTTAAATAAATTTTTAAATACACACACTTACAAAAATCCAGATTTAAATAATTAAACAAATTCGAACAAACCTGAAAGAGAGAGAAAAGAAAATAACAATTAATAAATGCATAAGTGATTATATCGAACATTTAATTATCAAAAACAAATTTACATAAAACGCAGCTTTTCCCTTAAAACTTAAAGCCAACAAATACAAAAGACTTTTTGTTCTCATAAATAAATAAAATCCTTTAAGGACACGGGATGGATCAGGGCCAGGGCCAGGGGGTTGTAATCAGTTATGTTTAGAGATATACACACATGTGAGAGATTAAATCTACAATCATCTTAAAAAAAAATCCCCTCTTCGGATGCCGTATACACAAAATTACATCTTAGTTCCACTACAAACAACACACAACAATAATCTTACTGTAAACATACAACAAAGCATTAAACATTCAATCACCTATATGAATAAAATATAAGACAAAAGATTAACTACACCCTGCTTGCTCTCTCTGCCCAAAGCACATCCCATGATTTGCACACAGAATAAATGTGAACAAAATGACGCAGAAAATAAAAAGGATACGAATGACTAACACATAGCATTGTCCTTCTCAAATATCCTTTGCGAATGCCGAAAAAAGGACCAAAATTAAAATTGCAACAAACGGGGAGTGAAATGCAATAATTTTTCACTAGTGTAAGCCTTACAAAGAGAATGATAATGAACGACTTTTTTTCTTTTAATAAAAAAAATACAAAACGAAAAAAAAAACTAGAACACAATCCACAATCGACCAGGATGCTGAAAGGACTATTTTTTCATAATGTTTTATAATGTAAAAGAGTGAAAAGAAATAAGAATTACATTGCTTTTACATCCACCTAGCTTAAGTTTAGTCTTTGTGGTTTGTGACCGTCACCACTTTTGCCGGGAATATTGTTGGTTCGGTTGTTTCGTATCGTCCTTTAACATTAGTGCGAACTCATCATTAAATATTTATTTTCATTAAGAACGAGAAGAAAAAATTCAAACTCATTCATTTTATTAAATCCACACCATAGTACGGGAAAAAGCTGTTAAATTTGCGAATGAAATGGATTTTTTTCATTGACAGTCTGTCTGAGAAGAAAAGATATGACCAACAAAAATAATTAACGAAATTGTTGAAGTGTTTCAATGATAAAATGAGATCATATGTTTAGCCATAGTTATGATTTAAGTATGGAAACATAAGAAGTTTTGAACTCTTAGTTAAAAATTGAGACTCTACAAAATGTAGCTGTTTGAGACTGCTATTTTTGGTATTATTAAATCCACTTGAAAGCACGGAAAAAAGCTGTTAAATTTGCGAATGAATTGGATATTTTTCTTAGACAGTCTGTTTGAGAAGAAAAAAATATGCCCACGAAAAATTATTTCCGAATTTGTCCAAATGTTTCAATAACATGACGGAAGTCATATGATTCGTAATAGTTAGAATATTAATATGGAAAGATGAGAAGTTCTGTGCTCTGAAGTAAGAAGTGAGACTTTACCGAATTCCTTGGATTTCTCTCCTTGTGGCACAATGATTTTGTGAGTATTTATACGAAAGCAGCGGAGAAAAGTTTAACATTCGATGAGGGTAAAACCAAATATATGCTGATATCATCGACGTATTGATGGACAAAACATAATGATAGGCAGTGATAACTTGAAGGTAATCAGAGAATTTGACTATATCAGGGCTTCGTTATCGACTCCGAGAACAACCCAAGCCCTTAGATCAAACAAGCTGTTTCTCCGGGCTAAGAGAGAATTGATAAGCAACACCCTCTGTTGGGCAACTAAAGTAACACATTATGAAACTTTCATTATCCCACTCCAAAGGCATAGAAATTATAATAAGTGGATGATTTTTGGTCCGTAGGCATAAACGGCATATGGAGAAGGAGTTAGAACGGGGAACTCTACGGAATGTACCGCGACATAGAAAAAAGTAAAAGCCCAACGTCTAAGATGACTGGGTCAGGAAGGAGGCCCCGGCAACTCGAACAACTTCACATGCAAAACTGGAGGCAGCTAGCTAGAGACCAAACTGCCTGGAGAAGCTTGTTGGTTTAGCAGCACCATAGTTTCATAGACAGCAGCAGACACTTGATTTTATATAAATCTCTGACAAGCTGTAAAATATTAACTAAATAAATCTGGAGCACCTAAGGGTTCTGCTTTCACTCCTGTTCCTTTTTTTAAACTCATTATTCTTTTGCATTTAATTTTCATTTCTTTTACAGACGAATGTATTGGGACACTGATTAAATTTATTTAACACAAAAGTTTCTGTTCTTTCTCAACACACTGTATCCTTTAACCTACTTACAAAAGAAAAAAAAATCAAAGTATCCAAACGAATCCCAAAGAAATGAACACAGAAATAACATATTAATACCACCCAAACCAAGCAAACCTCTCATTGTGTCTATGAAAGTAACCGAAGTACAAACCAAAAAGCTCGGTGCCCTTGTCATTGCACTCTACCACCAAAAAGGACTAACGGACTATCAAAGAAAACCCACCTTCTCCCACACACATAAGTTGTACTACAATAAAAAAAAAAAAAAAAAACCGAGATGATCAACAGTTTTTCTTTTTATCCCCAAAGTTGAAGCAATTTCTGTTCCTTCGATTTTTTTTGTATTCCAGAGAAAACCCCAAAAAATATATTCAAGTCGAAATATCTGCGGCAGAAGGATTAAAAATGAGAAAAGTATATTCCGTTTAAAGCACAGCAAACACAGGACTAGGACATCACAAAGGGGCGATGGTGGTAGAAGATCCTGAAACAACAGTCCAAGGAGTTAGTGATTTCTACTTTGGGATTCTTTCAATTGTTTCTTTATTGTTTTTGGTATTTTTTTTTTCTTTATCTTCTACCGACATACATATATGTATACCTAAGACTACGATGAATGGAAGCATCCTTGCTACGACCATGATGTGTGAATGATTACATTTTCGGAAGAGAACAGTTATTCCCGCCCACAGTTACCACGCCCCGCCACGGCAACACTTCCACTATACACACAACAATCCCAGAAAATAAGGAAATTTCCTTTCTCAGTATGTTTTTTTGCCGCTGATGGTGGGGGATGGTGGCAGTAGATATCCTGAATATCTTGATTTGTATTTCTGGCAAAACTACAGGAGCCACAACAGCAGCAAGAGTGGCAGTCACATATTGATATACGTACAGTGAAGTAAGGACGTGTGATGAAATTTTGCCAGGATTATACGCCAGTTGGGAAATCTAGTTAAGGGATTTACGCTTTTCGGTTTTATGACTGATTCCGGAAGTGTGCCAGTGGGGAATCGGCCTTTGGATCAAATTAGAACGATTGTTATTACATGTCTTAGAACAAGGAAACAACAAAAGCAACAGCGCCAGCTAAAGAAACAAGGCAAATAATAAGACAAGCTAAGCCAAGACATGGTCACCGGGACAGGACATCGTTTTCTTAATACCTTTCTTGTAATGCCGAATGCCAAGGACATTTGGAATGGAAGGAGATCGAAGAGTAGAAAAACAGTATAACAATCGAAGAAGTGGATTGTTTTTCGATATGCCATTTGGAATTGTGTGATGGAGATATGAATCTGTACTAATTAGTTTGGACATCCTGTGTGACGAGTCTACATAGAGAGCAAACGAAACGTGCATAATTGGATGCTTCTGGGCAGGATATTTCAATATGCGTGGCAGGACGTCACATAAAGATTAAGGACAGTTATACTTTGTGCCCTTCGACTCCAAATATGAATTCCTTTTGATAAGTCTTATAGTTTTTCTTGTGGAAAGGAGGGCGAATAACCTGCAATTTCGTTCCGATATTGTGTCTGATGCCTTAGAGGATTATTTTTATGATTTCGGAGGCAGGTAAGTATAATAATAAAATTAAATAGCTCTGGTGTTGTTTGGGGATGGCTTTATGTCAACATTAGGAGTACATCTGGAGAATAGAGTTTGGATGTCTAGGCAAATGGAATTATTAATTCATCTTTGAGCATCTTGCTGTACGAAAAAGGACCATATTTGTTTCCATCTGGAAGAGGACCATCTCAAGACAATAAACAATTAATGAAAAATCGTCTGTACAGCCCTATTCGGTCCGAACTTAAAATGTATTGTTTGATAGTGACAGTCAGTGGGTACATGTTTACAACCCTTTGTCCCTCAATAAACATTAAATCTGCAACTGAAAATTATCCTAACTCCTAAGTTAGAACTAGTTACACAAATAAATAAATAAATTTATTGGCGCGACAGCTCCTTAAGGAGCCAAGGCCTAGAGACTTATACTCTCAACCATTCCTGTGTGTGTGTTGTTAATCTGCAAGAATGGAAGGGACCTACAGTTTACCGCCGAGTCCGAACGGCTACATGAGATGCACTTTTTCGAGACAAATTTTACTCTTGGAGGTTTTGTCAATTCCTCGCAAGAGGCAGTACCCCAGAAAAAAAGGTGGCTATGAGCGGGATTTCAACCCAGGCTCTTTCGCTTAGCAGTCCGACACACTAACCACTAAGCCACGGGGCACTACCCCGTGTTACTAGTTACACAAAGAATACATTTTCAGCAAAATCGAGGAAGTACTTTCGGAGTTTTAAAACAAAATAAAATCTTTAATAATATTGCGATTAAAATATTTATAATATAATATTTAAAAATTAAAATGTAACAATTTTCTGAGGTAAGATTGTATCTCTAATGAATTCATACCAATCATTTGCATTATGTCTCCAGTGAATTCATATCATCGAATCCACCAACCATTGGCACTATGTCTCACCTAAATTCAACGATAAGAATGCGGATGAAAACACGAAAAGAAAGCATATCTGAAAGCTATCAAGAAAGAAGTTGTTTTATTGATTCCACAACATTCTCTCTGCCTAGTAGATTGGTTGATCATGTTGAGGCAGTTAGAGCTTCGATTTTGTAAACATCATGGCGATCTGCGCACAAACATGCTTCTACTCTTAGACTGACTAGTCATTTCACCAATTTGTCACCATTATAGTTGTAGAATGTTTATGAGCTCTCTGAATGATAATTTAATTCTTCTTAACGTTATATAGGAATTTGGGACATACATGTTGTTCTTTAGACTTTTTCAGCCAACACTGAGTGGATGTTTAAAAAACACAAGCTGGGCTGTTTTAATCCAAAAGTTTAAGATCAAATGCACAGTAGACTTAAGTCCTTTTATATTTCCTACTTCAAATATTTTTTAAAGGTATAGACTAGTCTGAAATCCAAAAAATTGGTGATGGTGTTCCACAAGGCTCGGTTTTGTGTCCCATACTATTTATCAACTGTATTAAAGATCTCTTGTCTATTTCGCATATAACAGAAACTTTTGGTTTTCATACTCCTTTCCATAACGAAGAGTTTTAACGCAAAAATATCTTAAGCAGAAATTCAGATCCATCCGACATTTTCCGACGAGATCAAACCACCAAACCAGACAGGTAGAATCTTAGGACAAAGCGAAAAAGTGGGAAAATTGTGGCATCGGTCGAGATAGAATTTCAAGGTTAATAAGTGATACATACATTTCAGAAACATTTTTTTTTTTTGGAAAACCATAAGAATTTCAGTTTTAACACTTTTAATATAATAATAATAATAAGTTTGTCGAATTTGGCAATGAATAGTTTGTATACAGCTTGTGTAAAGCTCCACATTTCAAACTATGACAGTTAAAAGAATTCTGCTATAAGGCCTTTCAAAGTTAGTTAGGTAAGTTCTATAGTCTTTAAATTAAAACTCAAAATGGCGTGTATTTGGCTTTTCGAATTTTTGTACTGAAAATTAAAAAAAATATTTGCTGCTTGAAAGCTCTTTGCGACAAATTCGTGCTAGAGCATGTATTTCCTGGCAATGCATAAAGGTGTTTATAAGGCAAATTATTAGCATTTAGCTGTCAGAAAACCATTTGCTGAGCCAAGTAAATTACATTTCATGATAAGATATTTGGCTGTAACACCTGACAACAGTATCTTATAGCAGTTAATTAGCTTTTATAATGGGCGTTAGGGTAACTTGCATAAGGCTTTTAACTGTTTCTACAGAAATCTAAACTTTCTTGTTTGAATCTTTAAATAGAGGGTTTGGCAAAATAGGTTTGAGTCAACATGTCAACGTCAACGGAACGATAAATCGGACGAGAACATCGCCACGGTCCATGTAACTGAGTAATTTAAAAACTCAATAGGTGGAGGTGAATATATGTCACCGTCCTTATTTTTATGAATCGTTGAATCTGGCTCATGGCTTTATTGTTTTATGATTCTGATTATGATACACTGCGGGAATTATAGGGAGAGACTTAATTAAAAACTACGTGTTACATTCGTTGTTAGAGAAAGACTAAATTTTTATTGTGTTCAAAAAGATGATGGATACTTTTGTATTTCGATCATACGAGCAAGGCGTAGTGTCTGTTCCCACGAATGCAGTTGTATACAAAGTATAATATTAATTTTAGTTACTATAAATATTGAATATTGGTTAGCTATTATATATAGGTATACAATGATTTTTTTTCTCATTTTTTTTTCAAAAAAAATTATAAATATTGTATTTTATAGCAAATATGTATTTAAAATATTTGCTATGAAATACAATATTTTTACAATATTATGATGAAATGTACTTTTTGTGATTTTTTTTAATATTCTTTAATACAACATTTTAAAAATATATTTTTTTCCAATTCATATTTAGTATGAAATACAATATTTTTACCTAATACCTATGAAAAATATAATTTGTTAATTTTTTCTCAATATTTCATAAATACAATAAGTTTAACATTATATTTTTTTTTATCAATGTTCGATACATATTTGGTATAAAATATAATATTTTTATCATAATATCTATGGAAAATATAATTTGTTAATTTTTTCTCAATATTTCTTAAATACAATAACATTATCTTCTTTTTTTTATCAATGTTCGATACATATTTGGTATGAAATAGTTATAATATTTTTACCATAATATCTATGAAATAAGTTTTTTTTGTAAAATTATTTTCTCAATATTTTTTTTTTATAAAATATTTATAGTTTACAAATTACCATTTTATTATTTTAATAAAATTTTATTTTTATTTTTCATTTCTGTTTAAAATTTCTGTTTTACGCTTCGAAGTGTTGTTGGGGAATTGGAATGTCTGGTTCTGGTTGTTGGATTTCGTGCCTCATGCATGATTTAAGGCGGATATAGATGTACAAAATTCCTCCGAAAATCATAATTAGGGTAATACTACTGCCAGTACTAACTGTCCAGGTAGTCAATGTTGAAGACATAGGGGGGTGTAGTGTCACATGTTTAATTGAGAGTTGCTCTTTTAAAAGCTGAGCAATACCTCCCAGCTTTATATCCTGTAGAGAGATTTCTTCAATGTTATCATCAAACGGTAAATAGGGTAGGGTTAAAGATGGTAGCACAAGTGGATGTCCTATTTCAATGGCTTCAACATTTTTAAACGATTTTGTGCTTGTTTGGAAGCTACAGTTGATAGGAATTTCAATTAGATATGTGCCTATTAATATGCTAAAGTCGCTGCGCTGGGGACAATTCATCTCTATTTTGGTTTCTTCAGGGATTATGGCAATCAGATATTTTGGACTGATTTGTTCCATTATATCCGTTTCAATCTTGGCTTTGATTGAAAGACATTTGTTTTTGATTTTGTTTGTAAAAGAGAGATTACTCTTATCTGAATAGAAAATATGTTGCACTAATATGTGTATACATTTTGTCGAATTGCACATTTTTCTTCTCTTTTTTTTTGTTTTCGTTTTAACTTGCTATGAATTTTCTTTTTTGTATGAAAAATTTTTTTTATTGTTTTCACCGACTGCGCCAATTATAGGGAGAGACTTAATTAAAAACTACGTGTTACATTCGTTGTTAGAGAAAGACTAAATTTTTATTGTGTTCAAAAATATGATGGATACTTTTGTATTTCGATCATACGAGCAAGGCGTAGTGTCTGTTCCCACGAATGCAGCTGTGATGATCGGATACAAAAAAAAATTAATTTTAGTTACTATAAATATTGCATATTGGTTAGCTATTATATATAGGTATACATCATTATAAATATACTTAAGTAAGGTAAATATATTTATATATAACTCGGGTCATCAGGTTGGTTAGGGCTAACTTTTTTTTTATTTATGTTGGTTGTGACCAGTTCAATTCATAGTTAAATAAAGGAAATACAATTATTTTTTTTTCATTTTTTAATGTTTTTTTATATATATATTTTTTTTTAAATTAACACATTATAAAAAAATTGAATTGGGTCATCAGGTTATTATAAGCGTTTTACTTAGCTTATACATTAGGTAAGTTATACATTTTTTTAATAAGTTTAATAATATTTTGATCCTCCCTTGTTGACCTCATAAATGCGATTTGGAAGCGACTCGTACAATGTTTTTAATATAATCCAAGGAAATGGCTGACAGAGCGCACTTGATCCCTTCAATTAGTTCTGCTTTGTTGGAATATTGTTTACAAGACTCGTAAACTTTACGAAACAGCTATCCCCAAACGTTTTCAATGATATTAATGTCGGTTGACTAAAGCGGCCAATGCATTAAACTGGTATTTTAGTCTTTAATCAATCCATGACTTAACCACCCGGACTGTATGGATAGTAGCATTTTCAATTTCATTCTTTTTTAATGATGATCATTGCTGATCACTCTTTGAATTGTTGATAAACTCGCATTTGCCCTGATCTTTCCTGCCGATTTACGAGAGTTCGATGCTTCTCAAAATAGCTGTCTTAGTAGCGTTGTAAATTATTTCACTTATTACCGGCCTTATTGACGGCCCTGCTTCCTTGAAAGCTTCAATTTTCAAATTTTCTTCAACAGATAGATTTTCCTTTACCTATATTAATTTTAATACATAACATGCGCAGAAAATAGTTTCTAATGAAAGTTTGAGATAAGAGAAAAGATAACCTTCTCTTAACGTTCCAGCAAATTCCTCTATATTAATATAATAAAAAGATGTGGTCTAAGACAACAACCTTGAGGGAAGATTGAAGTCCAAGGAAGGCGATGAAAACAATATTTTAAATTAGCTAAAAGCCTATTTATAGAGGCGTTTCTTATGGTTTATTGATTTAAAAATTTGGTTCGAATTAAAAGTTGAAGGGTCAAATAACAAATATCTTGAATTCTCCAAAAAGTAATGAATTTTGGCAATAATTGAAAACGTGTTGTATTATTTTTAAAATTCCTTTCTTTTTCAAAAGGAGTTCGCTTCAAGCTCAAAAGTTCCAGCAGCAATCTATATCCTGGATTTTACATTATAATGACTACATATTCCTGGCTAATATTCCATCAACAAAGCTTAATGATTTGAAAAAATCGGTGATTTTTATAACAGAAGAACCTGGTGCACTCAGGAAGGTATAAGTACATCTAGAAAGTCTTCCGGCCTGCCTTTGGCCAACAACAACGATTATAGTATTCTGATTACTTCTCCCTTATTAATAATCTTTTCAATCCTTAAACAATATTTAATATTCCTACGAATAAAAAACTCACACGTTGTAGGAGTAACTCTGCTTTGTTACTTACAACTTGCGTGTGTAAAAATATGCATCCTATCGACATTCGACAATCTGCCGCCAGCCCTATCTACAGGAATTAGAAACAAAAAAAGCTAATACATCAGAATTCAATTGCCAGCATTACTCGAAGTGGGTGCCTTCCTCGTTCCCATCCATGTTGTACAGTCTTACCCCAGTTGCATAATATTGCCAAGCTTTTCCATTGTCCGAGTCCAATTAAAAGTTTAAATTCCACAGAAATATACTTTTTTTCCCGAAGGCTGCATCAAAAAAATGTAATGGCCTAGCAAAAAGATTCGCCCTTCCGTCAATACGTTTGGGATTTTACTTCATTTCCATCAGGTTCGACACAATTTCACAGGAAGAAATTGCATTGCTATTCGTATCCAGTATGTTTGTTGTTGCCATCAAGGAGGGCGAGTATGGAAAACTTTGTCCGACATTTATTCATTTCAATTTTTTTTCCTCTTTCACCCTCTCATTCCAGTTCCTTTCCCAGGACGTTTGTATTTATTTTTTATTTATCAACTTTAGATGTGTAAGAAGCTTATGACTTTTTATTTGGGTGTTTCTTGGAACCCTTAAATGTCGAAGGGTTGGGGTTGGGGGAGGCAGTTGAATTGATGTAGGGAATTTCATTCGCTCTGGCTAAACGACGACATATTGGAAGTTTTGAAAGGAACTTTTCCGCACAATTTGCTGATGTTTTAGCAGGCTTTTGAACACTATTTTCGTTGGGTTGGTTAGCAACCAACCAACAAGTTGATGACTTAGTAGAGGCGGAAGAAGAAGTTGTTCTTGGTTTTGGAAGTTTTAGTCTGTTGGGTAATTTAAACTATTTTCCTTTGGCTTTGGGTAACCGGAATGCATAGTTAAATAATTGACTTGAAGTTGATTTATTATTGATGATTTTCTTTGACGTTTTCACTTTTTTTTAAATAAATTATTTGGAAATTCCAAAACTACTAGGCAAAGTAATGGGGATTGTTCGGGTACGCATATGCATCCCGGGGGTAAAAGGCTTTCGCAAAAAAAAAAGAGTAAATGACAGGATGTTTCTCTTTTTTTTAGTATGTTTGTACTTTTTGGTTACTTATACAAAGTACACATGAGGATGTGAAATTTAGTTATTTTGTTTGGGACATTTTCTTAGGGTTTTCTTCATTCAACAAATTGCTCATTTCTCAAGAAGTAAGTAGTTTATTTTATTGGAAGGAAAAGTGACAAAGTTTTAATGAAAAAAGGACATTTATTGAGAATTAAGTACAGGCCAACCTCATAGGAGAGATATTTTAGAAGCTTGAATTGGAAATAGTTTCTCAGATATTGTGAAATATTTCAATTGGACGACAGTTTGCTATCTACTGGTGATAAATTCTTAAGGGATGTGAAAAGCGTTGCTATTACGATTTTTAAGCGACTTTGATGAGGATTGTAGATGTATGCAGATCTCATAAGCCTTCCAACTAGAAATTGAGCTTGTATAAGATAAGATTTTACGAAGTGGATAAGTAATATTTTGTAGAGCTTGTATAAACTTTCGCAAGACACATTTAAAACTATGATAATGATAAAGCAATTGTAGCTATTAGGCCTTTAAAAGTTTGGCAGTTTCTATACAAGCCTTGTTAATAAAGATTCAAAATGGTCTGTATAAGGCCTTCCAAAGATGTTTGCTGAAAAGAAAAACAAAAACAACTGCTGCATATAAGGCTTTCTAGGTCAAGTGAATGCAAACAGTTTTTGTAAGGCTTGCCTTTAAACCCCTTATGCATATGCTGAGCTAAGCTGATTACAATTTTTTTAAAAGCTATTTGATTCTATAAAAAACTGTCTACAAAAATCTTATAGCAGTTAAATAATTAGCTTTAGTAATGCACACCAACATTTCCAGAATAAGGCCTTTTACTGCTACAATCGAAGTAAAAAAATAGCTACTTTTGAACCTTATCAAGTATAGGAATAATTTTGTTACCTACATTTATTAAATGGCCAAGGGTTAGGGTTAGGAAATAAAATCGAGTAGCTTCGTTGAAATAAAGCCAATCCGACCTTATTACCTTCGACTTTAATACCTCATGCCTCTTCCAAATATTTTTGTCTGCATCATGAATATCATTTGCTATTTGTGAAAGTTTACGAATATATACTTCAAGGTCTATTAGGTGCACATCAAGTGTTCCTCAGGGCAGCCATCTTGGTCCACTGCTATTTATTATGTTTATTGATGACATTGTGAATCATGTCGTCATACAGTCATCTTCAATGAGCTTACAATTAAAATATTCACAAGACTGCATGTTTTCAATTGTTCAAGTTTTCAACGTTGAAGACATCATTTACAACCCATATCTAAAGATGATGGAATTCAAAATGGTTTTAAGGTTCAAATGATTAAAAGATAAATATTCAGGTTTTAAATACTATTTTACTAGAGTAAATTAATAACTGAACACTAAAAAAAAATCATACTCGTTCCACAAAATAGACTTTAATGAATACAATTCCAGTCGTCAAACTGTTCTAATTTCCGTCTTTTTACTTTTGAGTGTCAGTCCGTATTCTAGATTCGGGTTTTCACCTTCAGTTTTCCAAACAAACAAGTTTCCTTCTTTCTAAGGTCATGAAAACGCTGATTAACCGTCAACTTAAGAATATCGAAGATCGAAAGCTTCGCAATGACCTTCAGTATGGCTTCCGCAGCAACCGTTCCTTGGTGATGATGGTATATCTCACAAAACAATAAAACAAATTTTTATATAGCTTTGGTGAAAGCAAGATTATTGCTCTTGATATCTCCAAGACATTTGATAGAGTTTGGCATAAACCTCTCTTATCGAAAATGCGTGCTTTTGGGATCGATGATACTCTTGTTCGTTGGATTAAAAGCTATCTTCTGGATCGTTTATTATAAGTTGTATTGGACGGATTCAAGTCTGATTCCCACAAAATAAATGCTGGTGTGCCTCGGCTCCGTTCTTTCTCCGACTCTTTTCCTCATTTTTATAAATGATCTCTGTTTGTAAATTCAAGTCTACTTAACTATTTTTGCTGACGACTGACTCTACCCTCAGCTTTTTATATTCGTTCGATAATTCACGTTTTTCGCCTTCAGGCGTACAATTGCAACGGTACAGTATATTAAGCGCATTAAACTCCGATTTATACAGCATTGTCAAATGGAGTAATAGGAATCGTGTGGAGTTTAATGCTTCGAAAACTCAATACTGTCTTCGGTCGTTAAAGCTAAACATACCCCAATGCTATTGTCCATGAATGACACTTGCATCGAAGAAACCGAAAAGCTCTCAGTACTCGGTATGTGTGTCAACGACGACCTCCGTTGGAACCACCATATATTTGAGATCGCTAAAAATGCTGCTAAGTGCTTAGGTTTTCTGTATCAGTGTAAGAAGTATTTTCCTCATTTCTGATCTTGCTAAAATTTATAAAGCGTGTATACGCCCTAAACTTGAGTACAACTCCCACCCCTGGGCAGGTGCTTCGCAAGCATCGCTTCACCTGATTGATAGAATACAAAATCGAGCGTTAAGATTAATAGGAACTACCGCTGAAAAAATTGCCCCTCTCGAACAACGATGCAATGTTTGATGTCATTCCTTATTTTATCGGTTCTTTTATAAAAAAAAATGTTCACTCGAAGCAGCCAGCTGCGTTCCTCCCCTTAAAAGTTTCTTCCGTTATACTTGTCCCGCAAGGAATGCTCATCAGTTCACCCTTGAACCCAATTTCGGACGTAACGTAAAATAAAGAGATTCCTTTTTTAGCCGAACAATACGAATTTGGAATAGCTTACCCGGCGAGATTTTTCCTTGCCATTTTGATCTGCAAGCATTCGAAACCAATGTTAATCGACACCTCCTATCTTTCCCCTCCCTATCTTCTTCCTTGTGCGCGCGTTAATTATAAAAAACAACAACATACAGTGCCGTTTGAAAAATGTTGTACAAATGTACAACAACAACAACATAAATTTTTTTTATTATGCGGTATCAATCGTTTCATAATACTTTTAGAGTGAGAACATTTTTCACACGCGGCCACGGGAGCAAAAAGTTGTAAGTCCGAAAAATGAGTTTTTTGGCGTGGCTCAATTTTAGAGATTAAAAAAATATTTCATTGGTGAGTGTTTTTTTATGGCTTCTCAGAAACATTTTCTTTCTCACGAGTACTTTGTTGGACCTCCCATAGACCCATTGACTCAGGTTTTTCCATGTGGATGCAGGTAAGGTGTTCCAGGTCTAGATAATTTGTTTTTCAATTGACTCAAGACGCTTTTTCGCAATCTTAAGTTTAATTATTGCCCGATATTCGCAATTGGATTGAGATCTGAACTCAAGGGAGGCCAACTCAATACATCGAAATTATTTTCTTCTAAGTACTTTTTAAGCTAAGAAATAAAAAATAATGTAATATAATAATAAATAAATAATAATAAAATAATAACGTATAATTTTTGGCCAGAAACATTCTAGCTTGTAAAAAAGCTTGATATTAGTTTTTCATATTAAAAAATACCGAACGCACTCATTTATAGGTACTAAACACACATTTTCAAAATTTCGGTTGTTGTTTTTGCTTTTTTACTGTCAAAGCGAGCAAAAGTTCAACCAGTTTCTACTTCAGCTTTGATTTTGAGCCAAGTTACGTTATGTTGTACACGAACCAAATCGTAACGTCAAAGCCAAAGCGACATTTTGATAAGATGTATTGATTTCCTATGGTTGAACTTGTAAACGTCAGGCGAAACCAAAGCTAAAGCGTGATTGTATTTTAGCCATTATGGATTCGTGCAAAAAAAATTCTAACAACCAAACATGACATTACGATGATAGAGAAGTCGAAAAAAGTGGGTCCGGAAACTCCATCCGTCTGTCTGTCTGTTCGCACCTCTACAGCCTAAACAGATGGTCTTATTAATTTTGCTCTATGGAAAAGAGCATTGTCTTGTTGAAAAATCAATCAGCAATTGTAACCAAAAAGCTCCACTGCAGAGGGCTCTCCTTTAGTTCTCTTCGGCCAAGAATACTCGAAAAATATTTTACTGTTCCACAAGCCCTGAGTCCAATTAAGATGCTCCTGAGCCTAGAGAAATCATTTTTCTTTGACTCTTATTGGAAAAAATGTAAAAAAAAATATTAATTTTTCGTAATTTACAGATTTCAATTTTGACATCTGATATATCAGTTGCATTTAAACAGTTTAAACCTTGTACATATTTAAATAGGCATTTAATTTTAATTTAACTTCTTATAAATGTTATCCGAGCAATTGGAAAACCAATATTTTATTTCAACCTTTTACCCATTCTGCGAAATAACCAAACCGTATTTAAATATATCGAATTCGTTTTTATTTTGTCATAATCATTTAAGATGCGGGTGTGTGCTTGTGAAGGAGGTTTATAGTTTATTTTTGTTTCTATTTTGACACATTGTGACTTCTCATGTGTGTCAGTTGTCATTTGGTTCATTTGAAGCTGACAATGTTGCGTTCGTTGACAGTTCTTAAGCATAATATTAGCTAGCTGACATAAGTAATTGAGTTGGGGATTTTTTTTGTGATGTGACATATGTTCACAAGTTTTGATCGGACTGAATAGCAGACAAATTACTTACATCTTACACTTTAAAATATTTGAGTTATTTTAGGTATTTCGGTGAATTTAATGGAAATAAAAAGTATTTTGAGCTATTTTAAGACTACATTATACTCGTATCTCGTATTACACTCTCAATCTACGAAGTAGAGACACTTACGAAAGTGGTAATCATAAACGTCCTAAAGGACAACTTGATAAGTGATACTGGTAGTGTGGACGAATAAAATGGCAAATTGATTAAAATTACACAGAAAAAAATATAAAAAAATATGGGATGTCATTTTGACAATCGCTGGTTTTTTAACTGAAAATTGTCATATTGAAAAATAAAATCATCAATGTGATAACTTATTTTTCACATTTGATGATCGTGAACGTCATTTTTGTTTGTCAATTTGCGACTGTCAATATGATGTTCACTTCTTTGCAATTGTTGTATTTACAATAACGATCACAATATGAAAATCCAAACAAAATTTTGAGTACAAACAAAACGGTAAAAGCGGAATTTTCTCCTGTTTTTAATCATTAATCATTACTTCATTTGATTTGTAAAAGTTCA
This sequence comes from Platycheirus rosarum, assembly GCA_963971375.1. NCBI lineage: Eukaryota > Metazoa > Arthropoda > Insecta > Diptera > Syrphidae > Platycheirus > Platycheirus rosarum. The sequence continues at coordinate 120,263,778 of OZ020509.1, read as the reverse complement.
AGACGTGACTTAGTGGTTTAATTTATAGTATGTCGAATTTTCGATTTTAAATCAAACTAAAGTTTATTAATATATTAAAGAGGCAAGTAAAAAACGAATAATAACAAAAACTACCATTTTGGAGGTACACAATCAGGGAGGATCAAATTAAGTTAAAGGAATCTGTTTAGCCAAAGTTATTCCCACTACTTGACGCGTTAAAAGAATAGTTTTTTTTTAATAAGTAAATATATGTATTTAAATAATAAACTTCTTTTGTGTTTGGATTAAATATTTCAGTTCGAAAGCTGACTTATTGGTTCAATTAAAATTTTAAAAATTAAGTATTTAGTTTAACTTTTGACTGTTGCAAATGGTTTTCAATTTTAATAGGTCTCATCAAATTGAAAATCACCGTTCTTTAAAAATCGTGGTTGTCGATATCATAGTATTGACAAACCTGATCATCATCACTGATCGTAATTATCATCTTGAGAACTGTGCTATCGTATTGACAACCGCAATTTTCGGACTGATAAATGCGATCATCATTATTAACAACTGCAATCGTCACATTAACATCCGAAACATCCGTATTGAAAACCACAATAATCGTATTGACAACTGCTATCATCGTATTGACAACTGTGATCATCGAAATGACAACTGTGTTAAATCGTATCGAAAACTGTGATCATCGTTTAGAAAACTGCGATGTTTTTGGTTCAGTGTACATTTTTAATATCAACATATATATTTAATATATTTTTTACCACTTTGCCGTTTAATATCACCTTGGCTTTTCTACCGCCTCATCGTAGTTTTTTTTTCTCGAAAAATCCATTAAGAAATTAATTCTAAACTGTCATGAACACTTCCTCTGACTCCATATACATCAAATTTCTGTTGAAAAGTTCAAAGTTGCAACTAAAAACATATTTTTTGTTCCGACCTTAAGATTTTATAATTAAATTACTTGGCAATTATTATGAATGCTAATTTAGAAAAACCCAACAACAATATCATAAGGAACATCTTCTTGATTAGAATCCCTTGCTTTTAAGTCAATGGAAGTTTTCGTAGACTTTTCTTATTAATTAGCCTCTTATTAGTCTTTTAACATAAGCTTGTTAAGGATTTATTAATCCTTTTTTGCTTTAATACAGTAGTAGACGAAGAGAAATACATTTTTTTTAAATGAAAAAAAGGTTATAAACGGTCAGCGACAATTTTCACGGAAGATATCACAGTATGTTAGAATATCCTTAAAAGTTGTCAGGATTAATTCGCCTAAGTGTTTCTTTACACCGAGTTGTGATTTTTATATTTTTTTTACGGTGGAAAATGATAAAATTAAGACAGAGATATGAAATTCTTTGAACGTCTATTTTTAGGAAGATCTTAAGCAGTCCTTTTCCTTTGATACAAAAATGTCTGTTCTTTTCGTAGGTTTTTCTATATAGAAATGCCCCTTCTTCTGACCGCTTCTAAACGAAAAAATTGTTGCCACGAGGCTAATAAAATTACCACAGGAAGCCACACCGGAACATCGCCAAATGAATTTATAATCCCGGATAAAACAAATAAGTTAACTTCCTCTACCATCCAAAAACCCTAGGTCCTTCCTAGTAAACTTTAGTGTCCCATTCCTGTGATTGCAGTAAAACAAAGCCTCAAATCAAATTTAGCTTGTACACCAACCTTAAACAAATTCCAATGCAAAAAAAAAAACCGTCGACCACGAGAAAGGGTTTATTAGTAATTTTTATTGTTGGAAAATAATTTGCTTGCGAGAATTAGGGTAACGAGGTCAAATTTTTTTCCTCTTCCTCTACTCTATTGCCTGTGGCACAAAAAGGATACGGATTTTGAGATATAGCTACTTCTCCGGTCTATAGTGTACGGTCGGTCATTCACTGCAGGCGCAGTATCAGAACAGAATAGGATTAGAAAAGAGCCTAAGCAAAGTTGGATGTGCGGTTGCCCATTTTGACTAAGACAGGTAGCCCAGCGAACAAGGGTTATAAAATATTCAAGGTTGTAATTAGGCTATGAAATGGTTACTAAGCCCTCCGATGATGGAAGTGGCGCGGTTTTTCAACGCAAGTCGAGTTATTAAAAATTTAAATGTGCTATGGGACAGGAAATGAGTTAAAATCCTGCACGAAAGAGGAGGGTGCCAGGGTTCTTTATTGTTGCCTATCCTGTGTACATTATACCAGATATGCTGGTTAGTTGGGGCTAGTATTGTATGGAATTGTGGTTATGCAGCATTAATGATTTTCAGCACGTTTTCGTCGATGTTAAGATATTAACAAGTAGTTGGTATCTGTGTCTTTTTGGGGTTGGATTTTGTATATTTTTTGATGGGGGTTTGGTGGGTTATTCAGATTTTTTTTTCAATTTTTAATCAACACTTTTCTGCATGGATGCAGTTTGAATGGGCGTTTTTTTTCTTGGGTTTAGGTAATGATTTGACTATTAAAATAGGATAAAAGGAGCGTTTTTTGAAGTAAATGAATATTTTAAAAAGATATCGTATTTGGGTTGTTTTATTTTTAATAGGCAAATAAGTTTAATTAACTTTCAGGGTTGAATCAGAAAAAAAAACAGAGAGTCTATTGGATCTTCAATTCAAATTCTAAAAATAAAGGACAACACTGGGGAAAATAACACGCCTTTCAGACGACTAGTGCGAGTGTTTCGGGGAAATCAACCACAGATGCAATCCAAACTATAAGAATCAGAAATGAAAAAAAATCGGGATTCTTCTAGAGATTTGCACATCATGTTGGTTGGGTTGCTTTTGGAAAAGTATTCGCTAGACAATCACGATATCTGATTTCGACATAGGCTAAGTGGAGTTCCCGGATAATCATGGTCATATACGAGTAAGTCAAAACACAGGTAAGGTGTACGGCAGTAATCAAGGAAACGTTCCCCATCAAAGTTGGTAGGCGCACAAGAGCAGCGTCTTGAGTTATTTGCTGCATATTACGGTTTTTGACTCTCTGCCAGAAGGTAACAATGTACGCGAAAGATTACTCTTTGCTACCTAAAGAGTTATCACATCATTTTTAAAACGAGCACTTGATGCAAGTACCTATGTGTGATAGGGCGCGGTCAGAACAAACTTAAACTTAAACACACATACATAGCCAACACGAATACATGGTGTTATTGTTTTTGTTTCCCACATCCCACCATGATCGCCTATGCCATGATCAGCCCGCAGTCAGTATTCATCAGATCGCAAACGAATAAGTTGTAAGTCACTTTTAAGTGCTCAAACCGTATAGCTCCTTGTTCATTTGCCGAACGACTACGCATATATAAATATTTCATTCGAAAATAAAATTAATTAAATAATAGAAGTTATACAAAAATACAGGTTCTTAATAATATACAAGACGAATGAGAGTAAAAACACAGGAACTGCAATGAAGATCCTTCAAATGGTAAAAGAAGTGACAAAGCATGATCGAATAACAAGCAAGATAATGCGAGGAAGTCTCCACATGAAAATTGCCACTCTGAACAAAATACAGCATGGCCAGCTTAGCTGGTACTGCTATGCAGAAGGAAGATACCCTGAGAACCCAGTTTATAAGGCTATGGCATGCCATTTGTTAATACTATCGGGAAAAAAGGCAGGCGCAGAAACTTCTGGATCTAAAAAAATACATGCCAACCTGCAACAGGTTGGCATCAGATATGCAATAATCCAAAGCTGAAGATATGTTGACGTTTTTCGTGATCAACTCGGCGAAATCCCAACAGAAGAAACCTTCGACGAAGCTATAAAGCGGGATATTGTAACTTTGATTACAACTTCTGCCCCTAAAGAAGAAGACCAAGAAGAAGGTAGTGTTATAGTTCGTCTTGGACCAGTACCTCAAAAAAACAAACCATTAAGCTTGTAACCTATTAGCTCGCTCACTAGAAAGTTGCCTTCAGTTTTCGAAGTGAATTTATAGAGAAGAATAGTAGCATCAAGGAACCTTGAACTGCATCACTTTGCGTAGCTATGCTTTCCAAAGGCATTGATTCTGGAATTTTTCGTCGGGAATAGGTATTATTACTCTAGATTGATTGCTACACATAATTTGGCGATAATAAAAAAGTTTCTAATCATACCCATAACGGATCGAATACCGACATGGTTATGGCCAGGAGATTTCTTATGATCCGACACCTTCTTCCTTCCATGATGTCTTCAATTTTACAAGAAAAGATCAATTTAAACAAAAAAAAACATCCAAACATCATCACCTGAGTCCCAGAACGTTCCTAGAATTTTCAAAATGTTTAGACACCAAACAAAACGATTATAAAGCTTACCCCATAGCTGACAGTACCTCCAAGAGTTAGTTAAGCTTTAATCCTTTTCATCTGAGATTTAATATGTTACCATACCTTTGTCGATTAATATGCGTCTAACAACTTATTATACCTTCTAGATAAATCTCAAATAAATCACGATTCTACCCATTGTGACAAAAGGCCACATATTATTGAGGACAACCCACCTCTCATGGATCTATGTAGGACTTAAATCATCCTATCAAAGCCGACCAGAACCAATTACGTATTACTTTTAAGAAATATAAGAAAATGGAACCTGGAAGGGTATAGTAGAATATTATAAGGATAAAAAGAAAAAAAAAACAATTCCAAATCCATATCCCAGTCAAAAGGAGACGTTTTGATTTAAAGCCATTGCCTTATGTTGCAAAAAGAGCGAAGATACAATCGCTTAAGAATAATGGCAAATAACCATTTCTAATCCCTTGTGCAACAGCATAATAGAACGAATCCTTTTTTTTTTGTTATATTGGTTTCGTGTCCTTCTTCGTTTGCCATGTTGGAGAATAATAAAACATACCGACTAAAAGAGCAACAGTCTTCAAAGAGACGTCCTACTCATACCCCCCCCCACACCCCATTCAGCAATAATCTGTACCGTTATACCTAGGCATTTTGTGGAGAATTGGAACAAAAAAGGACGAACACAGAAAAAATCATAAAATCAAATAACAAATGCTTAAAATTCCAACTACGAGTAATCCTGGCAATAAATCAGGAATAATATTGAACGATTTGATGCCACATCCTCAAAGCATATGTGTGTGTGTGTTAGGGAGTATGTTCCATAGGTATATAACACTAAGGCGGCTCGAGGACTTGCAGTGATGGCAACAATCGCGGCAGATTTACCAATCTTACCACCCCTAATCCTTACCCCTTTTAGATATAGAAAATGGGGACACTGGAACGCTGACATCTATTTATTTATGATCCAGGCAAGGCCTATAAAAACGTTGAGTAACGCTTAAAGACACCAGCGCCATGTGAAGCAGTCGGGAAACTTCAATAACATCATCGAGCCAACAGAACAACCTGTGAGCGGACGGCATCGCGTGGATGTATGTATACGCGCCTAGGACACGAGCCATAATGCAGAATATTCCATTTTATATCCTGCGTAAATAAAGTTTCAGCTTACATTTTTTATTTTTATTAGAGTTTTATAGCCTAGCATAAATCTTGTCGAGTGTACAAAGCAATAACTTTTTGCCACTCCACGTGAATAGCTCGCCAGGTAGCCTGTGCCCCCCGCCTGTGAATGTATATGGAAAGGATGTGTCTTCTAATGTGTATGGGATGTATGGATGTTATCATCCTTTCTACTCGAAGAAGTACGCACGAAGCCAAGCACCCACCATTATCATCTTGGAGGACTTAACTATGGTTACGCTCGCACCCCACGCCATCAATATGTGACCTCTCAATGCGATGTAGCGCGGCGTGTTCCCAGCATCCGAAGGACTAATAAACCACACACAAACACGACAATTTCGAATATCCTTTGCTCGTGTCGAGGTGCGCTTTTGGGATCTCTTGTATGCCATTTCCAAATTGGGAAGATGCTCTGGCTCTAGAGCAGAAAATACCCTTGTCTGTCTGTTCAGGTTGTACTAGTTCCTCGTCGAAGGATAATAAAGAGGAAACCAGAACCGCTGGCCTTGTCTACTGTCATCTCCTAGCCAAATGGCACGGTTGGGAATTTGAATTGTTATTATGCTTCGATAGGCGAATTTTCTAATAATAATTGATGGCACAATGGGAGCTAAATTAAAATTTATTTTCTACCTTTATCAGATTTTTTCTTTGTACTTCATTTTTTTTCTCATTGTTCGGGATTTTTTTTTTTTGTTCCAGAAAAAAAATATGATTTATTGCTGATTTATTATTTTTGTGCCAAAAGGAATTTCAGGAAAAAAGAATAATTGCTTTTTTTCAATCTTGATGTTGAAAGCTTCTAAACGGGGTGATAATTTGGAAGAAGGTAATTGAATTTTTGAGGGCCACGTTACTTGAAACTATGATGATTCCAAACGTCAACAAATTTAAAGTCAGATAAGCGCTACAGAGTCTATGTTCATGTTCATCATAGAGGCAGGGATGTTTTCCAATTTAATGTTTCGTTAACAACAAACGAAATCAAATTGACGGGAGATACATATTTTTCTAGTTATGTTTTTTCAGCATGGACTTGAAAAACACTCAACGGGTTTTGATCAAAATAATTCTTTAGCTTGTGTCGGGTATAGGTACTTATTTACGGTTCTTTTTAACGCGATTTAGATCCGGAAAATCTAAGATCGCCCAAATAACATTCCGCCAAAGCCTGGAGAAAACCCAAGAACATCGAGGCCCACCACCTGTTCATCGATTTAAAGGCAGCCTATGAAAGTGTAAATAGGAATAAACTGTAGGTACCGGGAGATACATAAGCTTTTGAAATTCCTGCGCAATTAAAGGATCGTCACACCCGAAAAGCACTTTCTTAAAAGCGTTTTCTGAAAGTGATTTTCATTCTTGAAAACGCTTTCACAAGAAACACTTTCACTGTGTGAAAAATTCATGAAAGCTCTTAAAAAATGGAAGTTCCTGAAAGCGCTTTCCTAATTTCAGAAACTGTTCGTAAAAGTTTTTTTTGCTTTTTTGCAAACGAATAATTCGTTTCACCCGAATTGAGTCATCTGTCCCGCCCAAACAAACAAGCAGTAACAAATCACTTTCAGCAAGCATTTGCAGCAACCGCTTGAATCGATTCTATAGAATATCGATTTGTTCAGTAACCGGTTTGAAAGTTCGTTTCATTATATTCCTTTTTACTTGCGATTATAGGTACCATAAAAAAACAAGTTATGCATTCGTTCAGATTAAAAAAATTGAGATAACAATCAAACGGGACATGATGGTAGAGAAACATTTTTGAGTTAGTGGCAAAATTCCGCTGTCTCTCTGTCCGTTTGTACGGATGTATTTGGACCATCTTTCTGCGACTTTCTTAAGAATGAGTTAACCGGTTACAATCAAAATTGATATTTAGCAAGATGTAGATAGGAAGACAAAGTAGTTCCTAAAAAAACCCGTTTTAATTAGCCGTTGCTACGATTTGAAGAAAACTATCTTACGAACTTTAAAAAAAAAAAAAAAAAAAAAATCGACTGACGACCCGAAAAGAGTTCATAAATGTTGTTTTTTTTCGAAGCAAAAAGTCGCTTTCAGAGTATTTTTCTTCATAGTGTGACTGTTCCTCTAAAAGACCTTTCACGAAAATTTGAAAATAGGAATTTTCGAAACGCTTTCTGAAAGCACTTCCCTTTCATTTTGTGATGGTACGTTAAGGGTTAGGGCAAATACCCCGAGGAATTTCAACACCTCGAAAACAAAACCTTGCTAAGAAGCTAAATGCTTAACAGAAAACCAGCTTAATTCTGGACGACACACCCGGAAAACATATCAGGAAAATGAAAGCGATTTAAATATGTAAATAAAAATGAATTTGTTTATTTTATGTTTCCTAATTTGTTATATAATAAACATGATATATTAAATATAAATAAATCTTAGTTCTTATTACTAACAAAAGTTAATTTTTATGTTTGTTTTGTTTTTATTCTAAATATTATTTTTACTTTATTTTTTTCAAACTTATTTAATTTGGTTTTATTAAAATCTTAAAAGGCTTTTCCAAAGGAAAAATGGAATACATTATCTAAATAAGTTAAAATAATATAGTAGATATTTTTAATAACAAATAATTTTTTTTAACATTTACTTTGAAGGTGCGAAAACCATAAACAGTAACAAGCGTTTTTCTCAAAATCTCGAATAAAAACTACGTTATGTCGAGATAAAGGTTCTAAGAGCCAAAGTATAAAAAATAAAATTGCACGACTGGATCGCACGTACTTGTTCATATGTGCGGTCACATTATGGTATAAAATTTAAGAAAATTAAAGTGAACATCGAAGCAGTTATTCGATTTTTGTGACTTTTGATTGTTCGAATAAAGTACGTTAAATTGTATTGAGTGAAATAATTTAAACGCCATTTTATTTCTTTAAGAAATGTAAAAAAGTGTGATTTTTTCAAAATCGTATCAGCGGTTTTTAAATAAAACGGTTTTTTCTTAACAACGTTTTTCAAAAAAAAAAAAAAAAACTTAAGCACCTAAATAATAAACATTTAAAAACAATATTTAAAAAAAAATCACCTATCCACCTATGTAAAAGTGTGATTTTTTTTTCCAAATCGTACCAGCGGTTTTTAAATAAAACGGTTTTTTCTTAACAACGTTTTTCAAAAAATAAAAAAAAAAATAATTTAAGAATACAAACCTAAGCACCTAAATAACAAACGTTTAAAAACAAAATTAAAAAAAAAATCACCTACCCGTTTTCCACATATTGATTTTTCAAATAAAAAAAATTAATTAATTATTAAAAATAAAAAAAAGGTTTTAAAAAAAATGTATGCGAAATTACTTGGGATATTTACATCTTTTTGAATATCAATTTTGATAGTAATCGGATCAGTTTTCGAGAAAGTCTAAGAAAAAACCGGTCCTATGGGAGGTACCGTTTTTATCCCACCGTATTAAATTTTTTTTCCACCAAAATATAATGCTTACCTACAGCATTACACTGATTTTTTACCTGCGATTTAGGTACTAAAATACAAGTTACGGATTCGTGCAAAAAAAATCTAACAATCAAACATGACATTACGATAATAATAGAGTCCGGAAATTCCCTCCTTCTGTCTGTCTGTCGGTTCGCGCCTCTACAGCCTAAACGGATGGGCCGATTTGCTTCAAACTTGATATTTAGTATTTATCAGGTAGTATCTCGGGGGATGTTTTTCATTTTTGCTCTAGGTCGAAAAATAACGGTACCTGCCATACAATTTTTAACAAAAAAGTTTGATTTTCTCAAAAACGGCTCTAACGATTTTGATAAAACTTCCAGGGTGCTATTTTTTTTACAACAATACATATTTTAGTTAGAACAAATTTTTGGAAATTTGTTCTATAACGGTACCTCTCATATAACCGGTTTTTTTCAAATGCGGTTTTATCGTAAACTAATATCCCGATTTCAATAAAATTTTGCACACAGGAAGTCATTTATAATTCAATTAATATTACATTTCAAAATTTTCAAAAACTTTTTTCGATTTTTTAAATTTTTCTAAAAAAAAATTGGTTTTCGAAATATGTATTTTGAAAATGGTTGATTTAATTTTTTAAATAATTTTCTCAGATTTCCTTATAATGACATATATATAAAAATGAAGTGTCTGTTTTTTAATATCAAAATAACAGTTTTTTACAAAATGCATATGAAAGAATATACAATACTTAACAATAATACAATTTTTAAAATTTTTATCTGTCTGTGTATCTGTCTGTCTTTCTGTCGGTTTGTTCCGGCTTATCTCTGGAACGGCTTCACCGATTTTCACTGGCAGATTGCTGATGTTCTAGGGAGTAACTTAGGCTATTTAAATTACCCACATAATGGCGCTGGGGTCGTTTTGTCCGAACATTCTTATTTATGGATCGATTTTAACGGGACTTTAACAGCCTATGTTGTAAGAAGTAACTAAGGCAATTTTAATTACTAGTTGGCGCAGGGGTCGTGTTTTTTTGAAAATGTATGGTATACCCGCCGGCTGGGTAAGCTAGTCGAACATAAAACAAAGTAACCACCTCACTTTACTGATCCGGATGTTTGTTTCGGAACCAGCATCAGCAGGTCCATGTTTTCGAATGTTGTTGCTGATGTTTCTGAGTTATAAAGCTTACATCAACTGTCAGAATCAGACACCTTTATTCAAGGATCTTCTTGTTGTCTGACCTGAACATTTCTTTCTCTTCCTACACTAACCTACCTGGTGACCTAGTCAGTGTGTGAGTGTGCTGTTTTGATACCATAACTCCGCTTGGTATGTAATGAAGATTTCGTGAGCTTCCTAATTGAAGTTCGCTTTCTGACAATCCTAAGAAGAACGCATTGAGGAATTCGTCGATATTCGTCTCAGAGTGAATCTGTCGCATTGAGAAAAGGAATCAGGACTCTGATTTTCAGATCAAATATTTCGTTAATTCGTTAAGGTTTTCAAGAAAAGCTTTTTGAATGATTTAGTTCTCCTTACAGAAGAAATGAATTCTTTTTCTGCTCTTTTACGACATTGAGTATTGTAAGGAAATCATAACCTTAAGGTTAAAGTTTTGGCTCCTAAGCTCATATCGTCGTTGCTTGACTATTTTAAAGTGTAAAGATGGCTACTCAATATATCTTAAACTTCCGGTTCTTATTTGGAAATAGTTATAGTTTGCGTAAATTTAATGCTTCCCCTATTAAAATGTAAGTAACTCAGCTTGAAAAAAAACGCTGGCAAAATTAGGTAGACGAAAAGATTTACCGTTATGTATTTTTTTTTTCTCGAAAATGACAATGGCAAGAATTTTTATAAAAAATAAATTGCACGACTGGATCGCACGTACTTGCTCATATGTGCGGTCACATCGACTGGATCGCACGAACTTTTTCGTATGTTATAGATAATTGCTTAGTGGCTGCATATGTATGTATATAAAGGGTGTTTTTTAGACGTGTGGTTTTCAAGAAGAAATAAAACGCATATAGCCGAGGCCCAATTTTGTGAAAATCGGGATCGGTTGCCATCTCGTTTTGGGGCCATTCACCGAACGTGTGAAGCGTTTGTTGGTCGTTCGGCTTCAATTCTTGCACGAGTTAGATTTTGTAAGCCTGCAAACCATGATCCTTCAGCAAAATCTTCCATAAAGTGGATGGGCACATCTCCAATTGTTGCGCGCGTTGGCTGATGGACTCATTCGGGTCTTCTTCGATGCTCTGCTCCACCGAAACGAACCATTATTTTAGAAAATTCCTTAATTTTTTTATTTAGCTTAAAAGTTTTCTCGGAAAAAAACTAAGTATGCAATAAAATTTGAAAACTAAATGTCTATCGAGCAAAAATAAATATTTAAAATCGTTTGACCAGTTTTTTTAAAAAGTCGTTTTTTTTTAAAAACTTCGAATAGATAAATTAAACAAAGCATAGCACAAGCAACTTATTGTGCTTACGACAGAAATCAGTTCAGGCGAAGAGTATGTGCAAGAATTACCCACTTCAAGTATTTTTTTATACTTTTTATTGTCCATTATTTTCTATGCTCATTCGAGAACAGAAAGGATTTATCCATTAATTTTTTTTTCAATGAGATACTTTTCTGTCTTTCAGTAATGCCCTAGGCCAAGGTCTTATACACAAGATGATGAAAATGACGGCGCAAATTTAGGCAAATCACCGTTATTGTGGGTTACTATTTTATAGGTTCATTGCGCAGCTTTACAAGACATTATTTAAAATAGATTTACGTGATAAAATAAATAAAAAAAAACAAGTCAAAAAGACAAAGAAGAATGAAGAATCTCAAAATAAAAATTCCCACAGCCGTACGTTTGCTTGGCGTAAAAAGGCGTACCATTCGCGCCACACCACCAACACGATGCGCCGTAAATAAAAGTGAACAATATAATAAATTTCAGCCATTTATCATAAAAAGGACTCAATCGCTTAAGCTACGGAGAATGCCTTCGGTCTTTTTTTGCCATACTTTTGCAGTGTAGGTGATTCCAACACGACCTTGTTGTCGCGTCGTCCTGGCCGTTCTGTAAACCGTTTGTTTGTCATTTTCCCGAGACTCTAGAGTCCTTTCTCTCACTTCTATATCACCATCTTACCCTGACATCATCATTTCGATATTCAAATGTGAGGACAGACTGTTGCGCGGTGTGGAATCGCCCAGAATATTAATGTCCTTTTTTTGAGATGTGATTTTGACTGGGTGGCAATGCGACCAACAGCATAGAGATAGGGGGCAGCACATGCTATGACATACCTGTACACACAGAGAATTGCGTTGTTGAAAATGTTTAGTGTCATTAAAAAGAAATTTCTGGTAATATGATTTCCGCAAGGATATCGTTTGGCAAGCGATTACATTTTTTGTATTGTGTGGTGTCTGGTGTGGCATGGCGGTGAGTTGTATGGTTGGTATCTGTGTGGCATGATGATGGTACGAAAATATATTGTTGCAAGCTTATAAAGCACCATAAGCTTACACACCACAAATATAATATTTTGGTTCATGTGGGAAATTTTGTAAACATTGTTACGGAATTAATGCAGAACAAATTGAATTGTAATAGATTTTTTTTTGTTTTTATTTTTAAAGAATTTTATTTCAGCATTTTTTTGGTTCGATAACGACTTGCCCGCCGGTAACAAAGAAAAATTAATACATTTTATCTATCGCTGAAATTTATAGATAAGAGAGTTTTTTGTGTTTATTTAGAAGGGATTCACTTGAAAAAAGGACCAAAAGCTTACAAGGTATATAGGTTTGTGAAACTTTAATTTGTTATATCAAAGAGAAAAATAAAAAAAAAAACAAAAACGGTGAATTATGGCCAAAGGATATTTTGTTATTTGGGAGTATTAACTTTAAACGACAAGAAATGAATGGTGTGGGGTTACATGATTAGATATTATGTTTAAAAATGTCCTTTTTAGGTTCCATTTTTAAGGAGGGCAATTTAGAAGTTTCTAGGACACCAGTTGCTTCGTTTGTACATATATTAGTTTCATAAGGGTTTTTCATTTGGCACAGTTGGTAGATTTTGGTGGATTATTTACAACGTCAGCTATTTGAATGTGGAAGTTTCGTAAAATCGGTGCAGCCGTTTCCGAGATTAGACGGAACAAATACACAGAAAGGTAGACAGACAGAGCGTCGGCTGAATATAGTAGGTTCTGTGCGATTTTAGCACCCGCCCTCGTATTTTGACCACAATATTGTTATTGGCTGCTAATTTGATCCAAGGAAGGTAAAGGGATTGCACTACTTCATGAATCTTGATTGTTGGACTAACAGACGCAGACGCAGACACAGCCACCATTTAGTTTGTTTTCCTTTCATCAATATGTAGCCCAAGTTTTTTTTCGCCTATCGACCCGGATGAATGAGTCTAGTACAGTTTGAAGAATTGTGCGGATAACGTCGATGTCGTCTTCGTAGTACCTAGCTTCACTTTGTGACGATAATCACTCTTGTTGACGTGCTAGATTCACCGACTGCTTTATCCAACGCCAGGTTGAAGAGAATGCAAGCCAAACCATCTTCTGATGGATTCCATTAAAGATGTTGATTGATTTTGACAGTTAACCGGATACTTTAACTAGGCTTGCAATTATGGTCATTGTCAACCTAATGTGTCAAAATGCTCAGTTCTCTCACGTCCCAAACAAAAGGAATTGTTTCGTCACCGAAACTCTTTCTAATATTTTTCAAAAACCGCTTGTCTGAAATAATTAATCTGGTATACCAACACCAATATTTTCAGCTTTTTATATTCATTTTCAGTTTCAAATAATGATTTGTTTAAAAAATGCTAGACTTTGTTCAAGTTTTCCGTCAATCGTTTCCAACTTATTCTTCCGATCTTAACAGCATTAAAAATATAATCAAAAGTTTCCTTTGCCATCTTCTGTTTTATTATTAAACTTAGTAAACAAATATCAGACTTCGATCAATTGGATTCAAATACCTACGCAAGGCTTGCGTGACTAATTGAAGGATTCCCTCAATACATCTTAATTGTTTTCTTGTTAAGTATTACTTTTCTATCAAAAAAGTACACTTGGAATTCCAAAATTCCTCATAAGGAAGAACATTGCACAAAAGTTTACATATGTAAAACAAGGTCAATATATTCTTCAATTTGTCACGATATCCTTAACCCTGACCGAAAAGTGGTAGTTGGTAATAAGGTTTGAAAAACGTGATCTCGATATTAAGTTACCGGAGTTAAAGTGGCTTATTAGAAAATTCTTCATTCTATGTAAGTACCTAAGTATAAGTATAACAAATTACTCATCTGTAAGCAAGTGCTTAAACGGGTGTGAACAAACGAAATACAACTTTAAGGTTGCGCCAAACCAAGCCTCAGAGCAATGGTTAAGCTCCAACGTACATACGAAACAGCAATTAACACAGAGACTTTTGTGTATAAAAACTGTCGAGAAACAAAATTAAAACAAAATCAAGGAATTTTTCAAAAAAGTATCTTTAATAAAAGGTCTCCACTTAGCTTACAATTAAGCTACTATATGGGTCCAATTTTTTTTAGTTTGTCAAGTAATATCTTGTATAGAGCTTGCATAAGGTATAATTTCGCACATCACATTATTGAAAGCTGTAATAATAAAAACATAGCATCTAAATCAAAAGGCCTTTAAAATTGAGTTTGACAAGTTCTAAACAAGGCTTGTAGATTAAGGTTCAATAACTGAAAATCAAAAAAATAATAGCTGTTATTAAGCTATTATTGCCATTTTTTGAAGGGAACATAGAAAAATAATGTTTTACTAAGAATCGCCAGGACTATCATGTAGTATATTAAAGATTAACCATCGAAGTTGGTGCTTCCGATTGAAAAATTCCTTTGGGTTAAGTTATGTTAAGCGTTGCTTTTAAGCTGTCAACCCATTGTTCTGTGTCGGAACATTGCTGAAACATCAAAAATGGTTCACCTTCGAAATGGGCACAACCATTGGACAGGGATGACCAATTAAAGTTAAAGAAACTTCGGTCATTCCATTCTTTAATATACCCCAAATCAAATCGTATCAATTTAACTGCATCATCAACTTGCTTCATATTCCTATCCACCTAGCTAAATGATTTAATATTATTTAGCAAAGCGTAACAATTTTATTAATCCAATTATTAACTTCAGCTGAGAGGATATGAAAACTTTCTTCTTTTCCGGAAGTAAAATGTGTGACAGAATGTAACAGTATTACGAAAAAAAAACGGAAACATCCAGAAATATCACACACAATAGCAAAAGCTGGCTCTGGCATTGTGTTAACTCAAGGACACTTTGCGGTTGTGGTGTCTAGGATTCTTGCCTATACATACCCATACATATAGAAATAGTATGTTTTTTTGTTTGTATTTCCTATTTTACAACTTCAAACCAAACCATTGTGTTGAAACAAATTAAAAACCCATTTGTTTTGGTTAAAGGGTATTCTCTGAGGTAATATTAAGACACACTTCTGTGCCGCAGAGAGAAGCATTCCAACAAAAAAATTATTTAAATAAACTAAAGACTTTGCCTTTTACACAGAAAGTTAAAAAGACACAAAAAACTGTCTTGTGGCATGAACAACTGGGCGTCGCTGTCGTCGTCAAAAGGATGAAACAACATTTGTGGCACAAAATAATGATAAATGTTTCATTTCCGCAAAATTAATCCTTTTAATTTTTTTTTCGATGTGTGGTGCTGTCTCTTTAATTCTCTATTTAAGGAAATTTCTAGGGATTCGATGTCGATGATAATAAACCCTACGGCAGGTTAAAAAAAAAATATTTTTTTTCACATATGGCTATTTGTGAATACTTAAATGTCAAGCTAAAGGCAGTCACTTAAATCCTTTACTTTTTTTGAGTATTCACTTTTAAAGAAAACTTGTAATAGGTATCAAACGTTCCTAAATCTACGCAATATTATTCTAATATATTAAGAAGTTTAGGCACACAAATGAATTTCGTCTTACCATAAGTGGCGCTACAGTCGGGGTGTACCTAAGCCTCAACAACAACAAGCTTCTCCAGCCAGTTCGATCCTTTACTAGCTGCTTTCAGTTTTGCACATAAGGTTAGTCGAGATCCTCTTCAAATTGCATCTGTTCCATATAAGTATGTAATTATTCAAAATTAATGTTTAAACAACCGGCAAATCATAAACTTTGAAAAGTTTTTCACGCTAATCCTTAACTTCTGAGCCCATTAAAGACAATGGGCCTATTTGCATTCTAACAATCAATATTCATCTATTCCACTCTGCGACATCTGGCCGTTTCATACGTCAGCATATCGATCTGAACTACATAGTCTTATTAGTACAGCTCATATATCCTTTAGTTAATCAATCCTTAATATTCATTTGCTGATATAAAGTTAATACTCAATAAAACTTTAACAAAGGAACATATTCACAACCCTTATGGTAAATCCCTTTTGCCCTTCAACCAATAACACACTATTTTAGGGGAGCCAAGTTTGTTTACCCTTACACTTTGGTGATTTCTGGCGTTGACTGACCAAACCTTCCTGGGGGTCTTTCGCCATCCTTAACAAACCGGGCGTTCGTCATCATCGTCCTGGTGTGTGTTTGGTTGGGTATGATAGTTGTTGTCAACACCTTTTGGCTAACCTACGTGTCAGGTAAACGGTGAATTTCAATCAATCAAACTATATAAAAGACTTTCAATTGCTTTGTTGGGTAAACTTTGGCGACAGGCTAATCACGTGTTAATCTCGCTTTAGACATTAACACCTATTTTGGTGAGAAATAAAGACAAAAAGAATTTCTAATTTTTGATTTGACGAAAGTCACATATTGACACCTTTATCTGCTGAATCGGTTTTATGGATTGGGTAGGCGGAAAGAATTCGGGATAATTTTTATATAGGCAAATATGTTATAAAAGCAGGAAAGTATACATCATAGCCTTACTTCAGAATTCAATGAAATTTTGGTTTTTGAAAATAATTAACAACTTTATGTCTTTCGCTATGCTAGCTTTTTGATTTTTTTGATACAAAAATGTTACAAACTCGTATTTAATCTGGGACTGTTTTGAGGAATACTCGGAAGGAATAACCCAGATCGATAAGCGTGTTTATCAACACACAAAATCACAAATAATTCGTAAAATATGATAGAGATTTTTTTTTTTAACTTAATAGGTAAATCACTTATAATTCTATATCTGCTCCTAGTCTGTTGAGATCATATAGTTTTTTTTAAGATATAATAATAAAATCAAGCATATTCTGCCACAGACACTATAATATAACATAATCTAAGAAATACTCCATCAGTAGATATACGTGTGAGATTAGGCCAGTCCAGTACGGACATACTCTACAGACAGAAGACAAAACGAACGAACATGTACAAAAAGGCCTACGTGACTATACAAGAGAACCACACAACGGATACAACTAGATACTTACAAAACGATCAGTTAACATACTCACACGAACGAACGAATGCAGAAAAGGGGAAAAAACATTACAAACCCTAATGAATGCCTGCATAACATTAAGTTCAGTTGTTCAGTAGTCGTCAAACCACCAACTCACTTAAAAATAATTTAATTCCTGAAGTAAAATACTCAAAAAAAAAAACTATTGAAAGAGGAAATATTTTTTTCAAAACCGATATAATTACATCCACTAGTTTCATTTGTTTTTCGCATAACTAAATTAATGTAAAACCCACAATGATATTGTTCGATAGAAAAAAAATATCAAGAAATAAAAAATGGCGATAGTTTGGTTATGAGCTAGCTAAGCAATGCAGTTCTGTGGGCACATTATCTGAAAAATCCTCAATATCGGGTTTTTTTTCAGATGCTCGTTCCTGATCTTAGCACAATTGAAAAAACCTTTTATGTCCCCCAAGGTAACAATCTCAAACCGCTCATTCTTGCTTTAGATGATATTGACAGCGATATATCTTACTATGACCTTTTGATATACGCTGATAATATCAAAATGAATATACTTACATATACATCTATTAACTATTCCTTTCTTCACAAAGGTAAGGACTCTTTTTCCGTTTTATGCCCATTTACAAAATTGTCTGATGCTAACGTAAGTAACTGGGTTCAGTATTTGAATGAAACTGGTCCTCGGAAGGGGCAACATTGGAAGCGAACTGTGCAGTGGCCGGGAAATATTCGGCAACCTGGTAGTGGAATACAGCCTACACACCATCTTCTGTTTCGCCTGGTAAAAATTCTGAAGATTGATGCAATGGACTAGTTCGATGAATGAATATGAAATGCACACCTACTTTAAAGCAACTGAAATGGAAACGCTACTCGTAGGCAATTGTATCAAGGATTTTTGCAAAGTATCCTGAACTCAGCCATATTTCAGAAGAAAGACCTTCAGATTAGTATAGAGTCATCGGACCAAGGAATAAGGATAAGCGAGTTGAAAGAGAAAATACGACAGTTCTTCGAGAAAGTTGACCAACAAACTTTGGAAACTATATAATGCACAAAGAAGTAAAATTGATACACCAAAAACACAACAGATCTAACAAATTAAAAAAGTCAGTAAAAAAATAATAATATGTAAATCATAAAGTCACGTATTTATAAATTACAGAATTTCCGGACAAACCATTAAATGGGTTATATAGGTTTAAAGAAGCGTATGATACGCGGTACTGCGTATTGAGTGGCTCTTGAAATCCTAGAAAAATTCGTTAATTCGTAATTGAAACACAAATATGTTGAAATATGTCGTGTAGAATGATAAGCACACCAAAAACTAAAGGCAACTTTTCAAGGGAATTCTTTCACTCCATTCTAGTTCATATCAGCTTTGAACCTACACTCGAATAATTGCATATTACTACGTAAAATATGCGGTATTGGTCAGGCAGCAATCCACACGTACTGCATGAGTCAGCATTGCATCCCGATAAAAATTACGGTTTGGTGTGGTTTATGGGCTGGCGGTGTCATTGGGCCGTACTTCTTCCGTGATGATCAAGACCGGCACGTTTCTGTGAATGGGGATCGCTACCGTTCAATGATAACCGAATATTTTTGGCCCCAATTAGATGATATGGACTTGGAGGACATGTGGTTCCAACAGGACGGCGCCACAAGCCACACAGCGAATGTCACAATCAATGTATTGGAAACCAAGTTTGGAGAATGTGTTATCTCACGAAATGGTCCAGCCGCTTGGCCGCCTCGGTCGTGCGATTTGACGCCGTTTGACTATTTCCTGGGGCTACGTCAAGTCTATGGTCTATGCCACCAAGCCAGCGACGATTGATGAACTTCGTACGAATATCGAACGTGAAATTGCAGCAGTATCGGCCGATGTATGCTTGAAAACCGTCGAAAATTTGGTACAGCGTCTGGACTTCTGCAAGCGTGCCCGTGGTGGCCATGCAAAAGAAATCGAGTTCCATACATAATGGCATCGAACGTACTTTCACAGGAATAAAGAATTTCATTGATATCCAAAACCGTTTTTGTTTTATTTTATTTATTTGTAGCGCTCTTATTGAAAAACCCGATAGAAGCACTTGGAAGAAAATTAGAGCAGCCTTGTCTAAAGAAAGAAAATAACATCTTGAAATAATGACTATATACCGATATATGAGAGGACGAGGTTTGACATTGGTAAGAATTTAAAGACAACTTGCTGAAAGTCTAAGGATCAGCCCAATAAAAAAGCTCAGAAATCAAATTCTTCAGTCACTACATTTTCTTCATCTATTTTTTTTCACTACTTAACTTTCATTCGAGAACTTAAGCACATCAAACATTTGCTTTGGACCCACCACTCTTCATGTGTGCAAGTTCCTGCGTTAGTTACTTACACCAGCCTCCCCAGTTTAGTCGCACATTCTCTCAAGTGGCATTCTAAGGGTTATTTAAATTAAACTTCTAAAAAGACTGCCACACATCCTTCGAAAAGAAAGCTTATACACACATACTACTTGGTACATAGACTGCGAGATCTCCTCATCGTAGATGTGTTTGGAAAATGCTACCACATTAGCCCCTTCACGGTGCGATGTCACTTGAGAAGTTCTTAAAAAAAGTGAAACCATAAGATCTCGAGGACATGCAAACTTAGCTCGTTTTTTTTCTTCATTTATACTGAAGACCCATCGTCACGCTGAGTCCTCCCATATTGTCTCGCGACGTTTTTCCCTGTTTGCTTTTCATTCTTTGTCATTCATCCTTTAATGATCCTTTTCCGAAGATTCCCCCTTCATCCCCCTCAAAACGCTTGTGACAATTTAGCCACAACAATAGGCCCGATTCTGTGTTTGACAATAATCGTTAGGATTCTATTTTTGTTACGAGCGTCGGTAGTGGGGTCTATCCTTTTATCAGTGGAATGCAATTGACAAAAACTAGAGAACGCCCGATTAAATCTTAAACTTTAACACAACAGGATGGCATTTGGAACTCCTCTTTGGAAGGATTGGCAACAAACAAAAATAAATAAAAAAGAAAAAAAAACTAACTTTGTGATTTTTCAATTTGCACAATGTTTACCTTAGCACGCGTCCTCCTCACCATCGCATCATCGTCGGAGTCGTTGTCCTAAGCGGTTTAAAGGACGACGGAATCAGTGTGACACGGAAAACCTAACAGAGGAGCTAAGGGGACGACGACGATAGATGCTTTGTGTTGTCATAATGTTTCGCTTTTTGGTGAAGCTTTTGAATAATTCATATTCAATACTTTCTCAACCAAAAAGATGCTTTCTTAACTTACTGCCTGCTACCGCCCGTCTCACGTTGCCATCATTTTCCAAAAAAAAAAAATATAGAAGGAGAAACAATGTTTAGACTAATGCCATACAAATAAGCATGATTGTTATCCCGTAGTGTTTCAAGAGCCTGCAATGGGGGGTTGAACGGGAATTTTACGCGTGATTTGGAAAACGCGAGTATGTATGATGGATGCAGATTTCTCAGCACCAAGGGTTAGGGATTTAAGGCGCTGAGAGTGAGTATTGGGTACTCCTTGAGTCTAAAAGTTGATATTTGCTTAGACTCCTGTTGCTCTGCCAAAGTGCCACACTCTTGTGTGGCCGTGGGATGTTGATTTGCTATTCCCTTTCATATAATACCCACACAAGAAGGTATATTGCGGGGATGATGTTACGCGAAGGGATTTCCGGTGTCAGGACATGAGTTTTTCTTTCTTTTTTTTTTTTTTGGTTCTTTTTTTTTCACTCGATCCGATGCGATATGAGAAATTTGTCTTCATTTTCAAAATTTATATCTCCTTGTCGAGAATCGGGCTTAGTTTGCTGTGAAAGGTGAGTGATTGACTGAAAGGTTGTATGAGGAGGGGTTGATTGTTTATTTCGTATGCCAGCAAAATGTGTTTATACAAAATTGGGGGAGGAGTTGGGGGAGCATTGTTGGTAATAGGAGTAATTTTTTTTTCGTTATTGTTGGGGTGTTTTCAAGTGCCAACTTAGTTGTTCGATATTATAATCCTAATAAAGGCTCGAAAGGCAATCTAAATTTTCTTAACTGAATTGTATTGTTGCTCTTTGTGGGGGGGTTAGAGGTTTTTTCTTTATGAAAAAATCGTTTTAACTTGGCACTTCAAGCAGGCATAATTTATTTTTATATTTTTTTCGACTTCAACTTCAAATATTTGAATATATTACCAGTAAGTTACTTGTTTTATGGTAAGCCTGGCAGGGAAGAAGAAGTAAGCTTAAAAACAGGAAATTGTTTGATTGAGATTTTGAAAAATCAGTTTTAACGCTCTTCTTCTTCTAAAGCCTTAGGAGGGCTTTATAATATATATATAAAATGGTAATCAAGGAGTAGGGAGTATAAGAAGATTTGTAAATGATTAGGGAAATTAAACTTAGACTGGAAAATTATAACAACGTTTTAAGTTAAAGTAGTTAACTCTTATAAATTCTTTGAGTTTTTAAGATAAGGAAAAAAATTGATAATTTCTTTCTTTCTTGTAGAATATAATCTTAATCAAAGATCAAAATTTTTGCTGCTCACTGTAAATCAAAACCTGTTAAAAAAGATTATTCAGACTTCTCCTGTGCAGGAACCGTGCATATTTTTTCAAAATAATTGTAGCCTAGTATAGTACAGCGAATCTCATAACCCTGTCATCTACCAAAATTCACAAATCACTGTGTGCAAGCGTGTGGCATGGAAGTATAACTAACAAACCTACAGGCATGCATCATTTCACATTTAAGAATCGCACACAGGCACCGTTTGTTTTTTAGGAGTAAAATGTAGCCTATATTTCAATCCGGCAGCTAATCTAAATACCGACCAAATTTCACCCAAATACGTTAAGCCGATGAAGCGTGATAGAGGGACAAACATCACAAACGTTCTCATTTTAATAATATAGTTAGTAGGATATGTAGGCTTTTATTTAGTTTTGAAACAAAGAAATACTTGACATTCTGAGGTTCTTAGACCTATTAAGACTGTGAGGTGCTCCTCGTGGGACAGAGGTCTTCAACTACCCCTACTCCACTTCTTGTTCAATTTTAAGATATGTATTTCAGCTCCCTCCACTTCTCGTTTGCTAAACTTTTCTCCCTTTTTGTGTGAGTGGATTCTGTTGCATTGGAGTTTTTACTTTTCGAAGCACACATATGTCTAATCCACAGCTACTTTCTCCGTCTTATAATAGAATCGATGGGTTCCTGACCCGTTCTCCTGAGAAGATCTTTGTTGGATATTTGATTTTTTTTTTTTTTTTTTATAATCTACTAACTCACATCTTTTCTAAAAATACAAAAGCAGAAAGCTTTCCGACGTGGAGTTTTAAGACGAAGCACTGAAGTGGGAGCGTTGGGGACCAAGTTAAGACCATAACAATGTTAATTTGAGGAAAGAAGAAGAGGCATTGTTCATAGACAAGGGAATAGGAGATCATGTAGAATTTAATGCTTGCATTGCGCAATCTTAATTTCTTCTCTACTACTACCTTCTAGGGAATGATCACATATTCGATGAGAAAAAAAAGTTTGGCAACTGTTAAAATCTCTTTAGAAAATGTAATAGGTAATCAGTAAGTGAGTAATAAACAACAGATGTCAACAAAATAACATGGCCGCTAGAGGCCGCTGGCTCTAGGCCACATTTGATGTACTGAAAATACAGGCCTTCTTTTTATTCATAAACATCATCACCGCACGAATGTGGAATACTTGTTTGGGTCTCTTTTCTATAAATTTTGTTATTTGGAACTTTATTCTTCTTGAGATATTGAAAGGCAATCCTTAATCATAACTAAGATGATATATATTTTTAGAGACTACAAGGCATACCTTAATTCCGATGTGTACAGGTGCAAAATCACCGTGTAATGATGTAGGAAGTATTGGCAATGGTAAAGGGATAGGGCAGGACATCATGGTCGCTACCTGAAAAAAATAAAAAAAAAATGTAGAAGTGAGAAATAAAAATTATAAAATAATATAAGTGAAAGTTTTTTTTTTAAATATAGTTAGTAAGAAAATCATATAGAGAAAAAGAAAATTCATTCGGTTCGGCTTAAAATAGAACCTCTTTCTTAAAAAAGCCTATGTAATAACAGTTATTTTTTAAAGTATTCAAGCGCACATTGTAAAATAATCCTTTAATAAAAAACTGACATCAAATATCCTTTGGAAGTTCAAAATCCCCACCTCCATAACCATACATATTGATATTACCTAGAAAAAGTGTGCTTTCCAAATTAAATTGCTTCTAAGAACTGTTCTGAAAACCAAACTGACACATCAGATTCAAAAAAATAATTTTAAACATCAGAGCATCTGAAACACAAAACACAATATAACGCCAAATAAGGTATCTCCCATTCGATCCGGAAAACCATCCTTTTGGTAGAGAAGAAGCCCGTCAGTCAGACAAAACAAAGTTTTTGTTTCTTCCCCCAAAGGTGCTTCATTTCGCTGACATTGAAATGAGAGCACAGCGCCACAAAAAGTTCCCTGCTTAAACATTTTCTTTTTTGTATATTTCCATTAGTCAAAATTAAAATTTTATAATTTCCCACCTCATTTTGATTGACTGCCCCCTTTCTTTGCATAATTTTAATACTTTTCTGTCTATCTCTGGCCTGCCCGCCTGCCTGCCACATATTTTGGATTTTTATTTATTTTTTTTTTTCGTTTATTCAGAAACTCTTCATGCTTCTTCACATGCCGCAGCGAGTGTAACAGACACCACTAAGTTTAAATACACTTCGTCCTTAATTTCAGCTTTATAATTTTTTTTTTGACAGCTTGCTGTCAGTTAATTGAAATATAGTGACCGACAGAATTAAAATGATGTGTTTGTGTTAAAAAAAATAATAGAAGGGGTTTGTGGTGTTCAAGGATGAAGAGTCATTGAGAAGTTTCCATATAAAATGTTTTTTTTTTTTTTTTTTTTTTTTTTTTTTTTTTTTTTTTTTTTTTTTAATTACGGGAAAAAGTTTTAGTGAAATAATTTACAGGGACGTTCATCGTTTTTCCTATGATTAGAAACTGATTTGAATATTTCCCGAAAATGTGTATTTTAAACATGTACATGACAAAAATATTTTCGAAATTTATAAAAATATCTTTCATAAAAAAAAATTGTTCAATTTAATTTTTCGTCAAAATTAAATTTTCATTTCCCTTAAAAAAATTCAAATTAATCAAGTCAAAAACAAAACTCAAAAGAGTAAAGAACAATTATTGTAAACTGTCAAAATTTATAAATGTCCCCTTCATAGGCTAATTCGCATTTGACGTCTAAATGAAAAATTTTTCATCTGTCATCTGCATTCAGTGGCAATTGAAATGGTGCCAACCAGCAACCAGCAACATTTCCATTACCACATTGCACTTACAACCAAATACAACAAGTAGTAGCAGTGGCAAGGCAGTGCACATTAAAGTGACAGACGGGCGTGTACCCGTTCCGTGCCCAAGTTCCGATTCATTAAAATAATTTTTTGCTGTTGTTGTTGTTGGTGTTTGCTCCGGATTGTAATTCTTCTTCCATCTGTCTATGCTGTGTCTGTGTATCGTAATATTAATGACACAGCATTAGAAAACTGGTGTCCTATTAGTAGTCACTTGTTTCACAATCATCAGTCATCGTTGGATGTCGGCTGCCTGCCTTAGACGAAACGAACCGAACTGAACTGAACCGAACCGTGCCGTTTTGAGTTGTCGTCACAGTCGTCCGTGATTTAGTGAAAAATGTTTATCATCATCTCGTGGTATTTCATAGTTTTTCCTAGTAGTTTGTATTTTTTTTTTATTTAGTTTTGTTTTATAAACAAAAAGATGCAGTTTGTATTATATTGTATCTATGAGATACATCAGCATTCAGCAATCCTGACTCTGCTTTAAAAAATGACAATTGATATATTCCAATTATTCTTGCAATAGCCAAAATAAAATTAATCACTAATCAGGCCTGAAGAATGTGTCTGAAAGGCAAGAACATTTTAGAAAACAGTTAAAAAAAACTGTCATAGCTAAAGAGACCGAACTGAAGATTGCAAGGATATCCAAGGGAACATATTAGTAGAATCCGAGTCGATGCTGAGAATATAAAAAAAAACATTTCTGCAGACTGTGTTATCCGCGATATATGCAGAATAAAGTATGCCTTTCTAGGCGAAGTTTGTATAAACAACAATTTAGCCTACCTGGATATGGACGAAGCTAGCTTTATCTAAAGTAACGGAAAAACAAGCCGCAGAAACCAATTGGCTAGCTGCCTATTTCATCGAAGCACAGGCTTTGACTTGGTTACAAGCAGGCACCTACTCCTAAGCAAATTATGGTTAGAGGAAAGCATGCAGCATTATTGGAATCTCATCATTAATTGCAGGATCCTTAAAAAAGGAGATCCTCTGAACTGCGCTAACTTTAGAGTTATCAGTATGCTCAACATTCTCTACAAGATCTTTTATGCGGTTTTAGGCGAGGAAATTTCTACCTATCGACCAGTTAGTTAGTTAGTTATAGAAACTTTATTTATTATATTTCATTGTACATATATCTACAATAAATTTCATAGTTTAATATGGTTTGGCTTAAAGCCGTCTACCAGAATGACATTATAACAATATTATACATTTCTTACTAAAATAGTATAAAAATAAAATTTAAAAGTCGCCTTCTACTATTCGGGTTCTATAATTCAGTGCCATCGTTGTGTATTTATACAATTTCTCCCAACCAAGACTTCAATTCAAAATACATAAGACTTCGTTCATGTTCATTACGGATTTACCGAAGAATCTGACTCGATATTCTCTTAGAATCGGACATCTGGCAATAAAGTGGTAAATATCTTCTCTTTCCTTGAGGTTGCAAATATCGCACAAAATAGGTAGGTCCGGACGATGTGGAATGTAGTTGAGGTTGATCATTTCCCCTCTTACTTTAAATATCGTACTTATCATTCAAAGCGGTAATCTGTTGTAGTCGAGCTGGCTATAAATCATCCTATACTGAGATGATT
Source organism: Platycheirus rosarum (assembly GCA_963971375.1). Taxonomy (NCBI): domain Eukaryota; kingdom Metazoa; phylum Arthropoda; class Insecta; order Diptera; family Syrphidae; genus Platycheirus; species Platycheirus rosarum. The sequence goes on along the minus strand of OZ020509.1, from coordinate 120,237,268 downwards.
TAGCTTCCAAGATATAACCACTATAAGCTGAGCGCGCTACACCTTCCAGTAAATTTTGAAACATGTTTCTAAGATTAGCGGGTCCAATACCTGGTTGAATCTGTAATCTTTCTCCACAATCAACCCCTATTTCTTCCCATTTTTTGACGAGGTTGCCTCTCAAATTAATTATCGACTTGAGGATCAATTTGGGTAGTCTTGTCTCATCCATCTTCAGCAGCTGGATTATATAATCGGAGTGTAGTTTTAGCGTATTTAAGAATAACGGTGGCATTGTAGTTTCAAGGTGGCCCATGTAATTTGGAGTACAGGCCGGCAACCGAAAAATGCGTTTAAGAAAATATCTTTGAAACTTTTCAACAACATCCAACTGCCAGCAACCCCACACTTGAGCTCCATACAACATGATGGAAGAAGCAGTGGCACGCAATATCTGGATCTGTGCGCTATGGTCCAAAAACCTACTCTCTATACAACGTCCCCAGATTGAAGAAATAGCTCTCTTTGCCTCTGCTAATTTAGCCTCGAAATGTTTTTTGAAGTTAAGGTTAGCACAGATCAATACACCGAGATACTTATACTCTCGAACAATTTCTAAATTCTGACCTTTGTAGGTCCACCTTTCGTTTCTCGAGTATCTACCACCTCCATCCTTGAAGATCATCATTTTAGACTTTCCAAGGTTAACAGTCAGGTTCCAAAGACCACAGTAGCGCTCCAGACGGTTGATCATGTGCTGCATTCCGTCAACTGATTCCGCCAGAAAAACTGTATTCGTAAACCACCGAACTCAATACCCCCTCCGACTTCCTCGACATGATTTATAAACAAAATGAAGAGCAAAGTACTCAACACACATCCTTGCCTTACTCCCATTTCCGTTTCAAAATCATCTGATGTACATTTTCCGTCCCAAACATAAGATACATTGTTTTCATACATTGCTTTCAGCAGATTCACAACTTTGCTTGAGATACCCAAAGTATAAAGCTTATAGAATAACAATGCACGGGCAATGGAGTCAAAAGCAGCTCTGAAATCTACGAAGAAAGCATATAGCTTCTTCTTTTTGCTTTTAAAGTAATCGGCAATGCGAAATAAGGTGAAAATCTGATCTACCGTCGAGTGGTTTTTCCTAAAACCAGCTTGGAACATGTTGAGTATGTTTTTGTCGTTAACCCACTCTGTTAGCCTTTTAAAAATAAGTGTGCTGAATAACTTCACTGAAGAATTCAAAAAAGAAATGCCTCTGTAATTCTCGGTATTATCGTACGCACCTTTCTTATGCAGCGGATAAATAATTGCTTTTTTGAAGCAGGCTAGAACTTCTGCGGTTTCGAAAATTCTATTAAATTCCTTGGTGAGTGAGAACAGGTACGCGGACGTACAGTTTATATAGAACTCCAAAGGAATCCTATCATCTCCTGGGGCTTTACCAGATCTGGTTTTTTCTAAAGCAGTCCAAAGTTCCAGAACTGTAAACGGCGAATCAAGGATATCGTCTAAGAAAACTGGAGCAGCATATTGAGGTAGGGGTGAAAACTTCGAAGTGTTAAGTAAATTTTTAAAGTACTCCTGAAGCTCGGTTGCGTGCAGTGAAGATCCAATCCTACTAGGCCGTCCGTTAATTGCTTTAGCAGCTTTCCAGAATTCCGCCGAAGACATCGCTGAGTTTAAGCGTTGTATGGTTTGTTCATCGTTTTGCTTACGCTTGGCAAGGCAGATGAGTTTATACTCTTTGTTCGCAGACGCATACAATTTCTTGAAGAAATGAAGGTTATATTTTCTCAGAAGTCTTAAAGTAAAGTAAATGATTTTTTCCTTGCTTTAGAGCATTCCAAGTCAAACCATTTTTGTTTAAAATCAGTCTTCTGTTTCCAGTTATTGGTTACTGGGACTGCAGCTTTCATTATGTCAGTAAGTTTGGTCATGTTTAAATTATCGCACTCTGCGCTATGTTTTCTCAGTTCTTCATTTAAATTAGTTTGGTAAGGCCGTACAAAATTTGAACTATTACTCCAATGTAGCTTTGGATGAAGCTCAAGTGACTTTGAACAAGATAATTCATCTGCCGGCCTTGATTTGCATGTGATTTCTATCAACCAAATATTTACATTAAGTGTAAAATCTAGGAAAAAACGAAATTGTCACATGAGAATAAAGACGCCTTATGTTGCTTTGTATGAAAACTTATCCGGATGAGTTTTGGTCATCTATACGTTAGCCGTGTTTTTTTGGGAAAGCTATGGGCAGTGGAGTTTGTCCAAAATAAAACCTACCGGCAACTACCTGTGATTTTATGTCAAAATTGAAATCTAGACCACTTAAGACAATCAGATATTTGCCATAAAAGTTTATAGATGAGGAAATGGCAATAATTGTGCTTTGTGGTTAGTATTTGTTACAAAAATCATTTTTATAACGCAACTATGTACGTACAAAGCTGCAAAGTTGCAAAAGTAAGCAGTAAATAAGATTTAAATAATATTTTTTGTAAAACGTTCTACTCACTTTAATTAAATAAGTTCAAGATTACTCAAAGAAAGTCAGTAGAATTTTTGATTTGAAAATTACAAAAACCTAACTCATAGATTTAAGAACTTAAAAGTGCAGCACTTGCAAAAATAGTGTACTATAAGTATGTAGGTAATTTAATTTTATAAAAACTCTTAACTTTTTTAATTCCATTTTTGTTTTGGGTGGGCATTTTTTCGTAGTTATGAAGAGATACGACTATGGTTTTATACTATTTTTCTTGGTCTTAAATATTAAACTTTTACATTCTTAAAAAGCTTTTCATTGATCTGCATGTCAACATCAGAAAAAATGGGCAGGACTGTGTCGCACGTACTTGTTCTTATGTGCCTAATTATATTGGAAAGCAAGATCTTTGTCAGAAACATGTAACAGTTTGAACTTATAAAAGTATTAAGAACCACAATACTTAACGGTTTTTAGTAAAAATGAATTATGCCATCACACATCTTAAATAACAAGGAATTTAAAAATATCGAAAATTGTAGGACCAGTTTTGATAAAAAACCTGTTTTTTTATTTTTAGTTTTTTTGAAAAAAAATTATTTTTTAAATTTGGTGTGGAAGTAAGAGGTATGAAAATATGAAGACATTTTTTTCAATTCGAAGAAAATTAAACGTGAAAGTGAAGAATTTGCAGACCAAAATCTTTCAAATTAAAGAACATAAAGAAGAATCGTTTTTCATTAAATTTTAAAATTGTATGATGAATCTTTTTCATTTCGACAATTTTATTTGCATTAAACAACAAAACTAAAAATTCCAGGAACTAACCATATAATGGTCATATTAGCACAGACCTTTTTTTGACTATGTATATTGATCACTTTTTCTTCAATCCCACTAACATTTTTATTAGTACCAAATTTGGTTCTGTAAATGCAAGTTCCTCACAGTTCTAAAGCAAGATAAAGGATTACATGAAAGTTTTTCTGGAATATAGCTTAACTAAAGAACCATGCTAGCAAGCTTAATGAAGCATGCGTTATAGCAGCCTAAGAAATAAATCCGACGACTTTCTGAACGGTCCTTGACAAGAAAAGTATCGTTAAACAGGTTGATGGAAACATAGCGTTCACAACACTGACCTCTTTAATCGAAAATTAAATAAAAGGCACCACTGGGTCACACGTACTTGCTCCTATGTGCTAATCTTTTTTAAGTGCAGGCGTCTTTTTGACAAAAAATTAATTTTAATGTTTTTTTTTTGACGTGCAACTTCGAACGAACATGCGTCACGACAAAGGGATATAAATAATATAAGTGACATAAATATATAGGATTGTTAGCTTCTTTCTATCTTTCCACTTGTTGTTTACTGTTTATAATATAATTTGCTAATAAATAGAAAGATATAAAGGACTTTTTTCAGTTTAATTTTCATTTTGGTATGGAAAAATTTGAACAACTGTAATAAAGATTCGTTGGAATCAGCAGTAGGGCAATAATGCTAGGTTTAGGGACCAATAACAATAATTTACTTTTTGAAATCAAGTAATTAAAATAGCTTAATTATGTTTGATGGATCGATAAACGTATGGAGTGATTAGATATTAATGGAATTTATTAAGGATATATGGTACCTATAATAAGGTTGGAAGGAAGGTAGGTACTAAAATTAAGATACACGTTTCAACTACTGTTAAGCGAGTGGGTATAGAGACAATATTAAAAGTTAACACAGTGGTTTTGTTTATTTATAGGCAGGTGTAAACTTTTGCTTTCGATTGAAATTTTTGCATTCAGTAGTAATCGAATAGTTTTTTATTTGTTAGTTATTTTTGCGTGTTTATCATAGGCTTCCTTATTTATTCTGTGTGCTTTTATGATGACGAAATGCTTTAAAATACGTAGGTATGTATGTAGGTTGTCAACTTCTTTTATTTGACTAATGGCTAGGGCTTAGCCGAGCAATATGAAATAAAATTTTGGGGAACAATTTTTATGAAATCAAAAAAACACTATACATAACGTTTTTTTGGAAAAAATGTTGTAAGCCATCTTATTTCTTTTGCTGTTTTCTATTTTATGAATTTTTCATTTCAAAATCGTTCGACCAGTTTTTTTTTTAAAAATTTTTCGAAAACATATTTTAAAATTTTTTCGAGTATGTCAATTCAAAGAAATCTATAGTTTATACTAGGAGAAAAAAATTTAAAAAAATCTACAGATCCGTTTTCAAAATATTCAAAAAACAAAATGATTTTTTTAAAAAAATTATTAAAAAATAAAAAAAAAGTTTTTAAAAATTTTAATAAGCAATATTATTTATATCATAAAACACTACATATTTAAAAAAATTCATAAAAAATCCGTCAATTAGTTAACGAGAAAGTCTGATTTTAAAAAACCGGTCATATGGGAGGTATCGTTATAAAACTTTTTTTCTGAAAAATCCATTAAAACTAAGATAGCTTTTGCATAGAAAACACCATTCAGAAAGTTTTATCAAAATCGTAGGAGCCGTTTTCGAGAAAAATAAGTTTTTTATTAAAAGTTGAATGGCAGGTACTGTTAGTTTTGGAGCTAGAATGCCAACCTGAGTCGGGTAGAGGACTGAGGCCATCGGCTCGGAGATTTTTAAAAAGCAAACTATCAGATGAAAACTGAACTGAAGGGTGTAAAAAAATTACATAAGAAGGGATATATTATTCTGGGTTGATAGCCCACTTAAAAATCTCTACCCCTCTTCTCCAAAAACATCAAAAAAAGTAACTTAATTTTATTGCTGTAACAATTCAATGTGCGAAATTGCCACGATGTCATGTTTACATTGTGAAAAAGAACTTCCGCACTTCTTGGTCACTCGTTGTCATACACTTCGACAAAATAATGTCATCCGTCATCACCAAAGACGATGTTGAGAGAGTAATAAATAAAAACGCGCGCATTTAACACAGGAAATGGATTGCATTGCAACGAATGCGTTTCAGTGTGTGGGATAAAATTTAATGTCTTTTTTCAGTTGTCGTCCTCATGTGGGACTCCAAAGCTATTCCAAAGACTCGGTTTGGATGAGTATAGATCTGCACGCCATATCCAACAAGGATACACATGAAACTGCAATATAGACCATCCATTATTTTTTGTCATACAAACAAATAAAGTTCTATCATTGGCTCGGTAAATTTTGTTTTTGCCCACATAAAGTCAGTTGTAGATAGATATTGTGGGAGATTCGTTTCCGGTGTTTAATGGGGATACTTTTAGTTTTTGTTGCGAAAGTCAAAAGACGCAGGATTTAAGGGATTTACTAGCAAAACAACAAACCAACAGAAATAAAAAAGAAGAACGATATCAAAAATGTAAATAATTAAAGGACTCAAGGGAATTCTCAATGAAAATTCATCTTACTTTTTTATTTGAGAAATTCAAATAGAGAAATAGGATTTATCTCTTCACGTCTTTGGGTTTTTAAAAATTGTTTATTATAATTAAAAACAATAATGTATAATAGTTTTGTCACTAATAAAACTTTACGACGATTACTTGGGCGTTTAGATTCGATAGAACTTAATATAGGTATAATATAAAAGAAAATTTTAAATGTCTGTAAATCTATTTTTAATTATAAAAACAAATGATTTTTTTTATTTGTTTTTATTAATTTAATTTTAAGTTTAAAAATTTTATTTAAAAAACATTAAATTTCTTATTTTAGTAACACAAATTTTAGTTGTTTTTTAAATTTAAAATTGATTTTTTTTTAATAATTGGCCAGCCCTAAAGGATTTTGACTACTCTTATAATGTTGAATAAACACAGCGAGGGCGTTAGAAAAATAGGGAAGGATGCAAAAGGAGGCAACGATGCACATTTGTTTTAAAGTTCTGCAAGTCAAAATGGAAGGGAAAAACAGAGTTTGGCAAGACATTCCGCATTCGCATGGAACGGCTAAAGAAAGAATCCCTGTACTTGACGGTACGTCCGAAGTTGGGCTCAAGCGTATACTGATGGGCATTCCTTGCAGCGCGAGTATTACGGTTGAATTGTTTGAGGGGAGGAATTCAGCTGGCTATTTCGCTAGAGCATTATCTATGGAAGTAGCGATAAAATAATGAAAGGCAAGAAACATTACGTCTGTGCTCAAGAGATGTAAATGTTTCTGTTATTGTTCGGTCGCCTAGCATTTTTAAAACTCTTTTTTGAATTCTATCTAGAAAACTCAAATGGGTTATGGGAGTACATGCCCAAATGTGGGAGTTATACTCGAGTTTTGGGCGAATATATGCTTTAAATACCGTAGCCAGATCAAACGGGTTTAGAAATAGCAGTAGCATAAGTCGAGAGAGGATAAATTTCGACAATGTTCCATCAAAGGAAATGTTTCTGATTTGCTCGTATTCCAAATGCACTCTAATTGATTTATTTGTAGAAAGCATAAGTCAGTGGACATGAGCACCTGCTCAGGAATGCGAATTTTACTAATATCTTTTTACACATATCTAGATTTGTAGAATACATGCTGTTCAGTTTCTTCGATGCAAGTGCCACTTATGGATAGTAACACGGACGACAGGTTATGCTTTAGCGATAGAAGACAGCATCGAATTTTTGAAACATTATATTACAAACGGTTATTAAGTCTCGATTAGAAAATTGGTCAGTAGTTGAGTGGGTGAAGATTCGACTATTTTGGTACTGTCACTGGGATAGAAAACTGTAGGCAGTGATTTTGCCAGCGTGGCAGCACACATCTTCAGAACTTTAGGGTGATTTTTGTACTCCGAGATCTTCAAGTGATCTTGCGATTTTACGAGTTCGAAGGAAGAAATGGCGCATAAAACCATTTACGTTTTCAATATAACTCTGCGGTAGCGTTGAATAAGCAGCAAACTGTGGGGTAAATAAGTCAGCTTTGGCTTGGCAGCTGGCCACAGAAGTGTAGGGGATCAATTGTACCGGCCCATGTCTAGCTTTGGAGTCGTCTTATCACGATTACGTTTGAGAATAGTCGCTTCACCGAAAACAATGTGTAGGGATACTTCTGGGACATTTGACACCAGCATAGGATGACAAGACAATAGTTGCCGTAGTTTCGTGCAGCTGTTTCAATATTGTACATACTTGAAAAGATAGTACGGAACGCCCATGTCAGCACATCTTTAATAAATTAACACAATAACTTCGGTTTGCTGACGACTTTGATGTGATAGTAAGAACTATGCAAGAGCTTTCATTTTCATGGAGTCAGCAGCAAGCGAAATAGGATTGATAAATAAACGTGCAAAGGGCGAAGGCTTTCAATAATAAAACATTCTCAACACCAACTTGGCGAGGGCGCGACAATTGATAGGTAAAACTTCGTGATCATTCAGTGAATTTTTCTACATGCTTGCGATCCACTATTAACGAATGGCAAAGAAGATGCAACAACTACATGTACGTGCTGTAGAGCGACACAAGCTTAGCCAAACAAATCCGTATCCAGCGGCTAAGATGTATCCAGGTCCAGCGCGCAAAATCTTCAACTCCATGCCAGAGAGAGTCAAAATCCAGGGCAGACCTTATTAGAGTGCGACACAGACCTAGCGAAAAATGTAAAAGTCCAACGTTTCAGATAGCTGGCCCATATAGAGCGGATGGTGGTCATCAATGCTATGGCCGGACAATCTTAGATTCCACTTCGGATAGACAGGGCAGTAGAGGGAGACCGAGACTTAGATGACAAAACTGGAGGCAAATAGCTAGAGCCCGAACTTGTTGGTTAACACCCAGGTCCATTCGCACTGTGGTGTTATCTTAGGTATGATAAAGTAAGGTGGATTTTTATGGATGGGGCCATGATTATGGGTCATTCATAAATTTATAACTTGATAGCACGAGCAATGGCAAATCGATCTTTGAGTACATCCAGAAACGTAAAAACTCGACTATGGTCCATAATGAACGCGATACGAGGCTTAATACTTTATTGAAAAAAATTGGAAGTCCTGTTTTCAATATAAGAAGATTAAAAAAATAGGAACTCCTTTCCCTTTTAAATAGTTTTTTTACTTGTTATTATACGTACTATAATGCAAGTTATGGATTCGTGGAAAAAAACTAACAATCAAACATGACATTACGGTAATAGAGAAGTTGAAAAAAGTGGGTCCGAAAATTCCTTCCTTCTGTCTGTCTGTCAGTCTGTTCGCGCCTCTACAGCCTAAACGGATTGGCCGATTTGCTTCAAACTTGGTATTCAGTATTAATTCATTTTTTCTCAAGTCGAAAAATAACGGTACCTACAATGCAATTTTTAACAAAAACTTTGATTTTCTCGAAAACAGCTCTAACTATTTTGATAAAACTTTCAGGGTACTAATTTTTTTACAACAATACATCTTTTAGTTAGACTACATTTTTCGAAATTTGTTCTATAACGGTACCTCTTATATAACCGGTTCTTCAAATGCGGTTTTATCGTAAACTAATATCCCGATTTAAATAAAATTTTCCACACGGAAAGTCATTTATAATACAATTAATATTGCATTTCAAAATTTTCGAAAACTTTTTTTCGATTTTTTTTTTAAATTTAAAAAAATTTGGTTTTCGAATAATTTTGAAAATGGATGGATTGAATTATTTTTTTAAATAATTTTCCCAGATGAAAACTAAAGATTTCCTCATAATAACATACTAGAAAAAAAATTCAAATATTTTTTCGAAAAGTTTTTCAAAAAAAAACGACTTTTTAAAAAAACTGGTCGAACGATTTTCAATTTTTTTTCCTCAATAGACCTTTAGTTTTCAAATTTTATTGCATACTTAGTTTTTCCGAGAAAACTCTGAACATAATTAAAAAAATTAATGAATTTTCTAAAAAAAAATATTTTTTTATTTTAATAGACGTGCGGTTTTCAATCTTTTTGGTCTTTTTAACAGCTGTCACTTGATTTATGCTCATTTTGGTTTGCCATTTCATAATGAAAAGACTTACTCCTGAACAAATTTGCAAATTGTGCAAATTTATTACCAAAATAATGGGTCGTTTTGATAGAGCAAAGTATCGAAGAAGACCCGAATTGGTCCATCCGCCATCGCGTGCAACTAATAGAAGATTTTGCTGAAGAATCTTGGTTTGCAGTTTCCAACACGTGCAAGAATTAAAGCCGAACGACCATCAAGCGCTTCACACGTTCGGTGAATGGGCCCAAAACGATTTTCACAAAATTGGGCCTAGGCTGGAATTTTTTTGAGTCAGCCTTGAAATCATTTTTAAAACATAATGCAAACCCTTATCTTAATAATAAAGCTAAATTCTTGGCAATAACATTAAACTATATGCGTTTTATTTCTTCTTGAAAACTACACGTAAAAAAACACCCTTTATATACATACATATGCAGCCACTAAGCAATTATCTAACATAAGAACAAGTACGTGCGATCCAGTCGTGCAATTTGTTTTATTGAAATTTAAGATCCAATTTGACAACATTCAACATTCATTTTAGCAAGGTAAAAGCTCATTTTTATTTCTCGGAAATATACGAAGGATTTCAAAATATTACAGATGCTTTTAGGCTATTGTACCCATTTGTAAGCATACTGCGTGGATACACAATTATCCATCATAAGTATACTCAAACTACTGCAACGCATCCACTTGTGCATCCCATCCCCATGTAGTTGTAATTTTTTTTTCTTTTTTATTCTTCTCAGATGAAACTCCGGTGAGCTCATATTCCCAATTCGCAGCATTTTTGACATATCATTTCATATTTCAAAAATCCCTTTTCTCTATAGATAGGTAAACCTTAAAACCTTCCCACACCTTCCTTTTTATTACCATTATCCTGCTGCACGCAACCCACGACAACTAGAATATATGTTGTGATGCTGCTCCTGGATTGCGGTTGAAGGCTTATGGAAAATTCTGTTTGGTAGATGTCATGTTTCGAAGGAAAATCCTTCAAAATTATCAGCGAAGAAGATAAGATCAGCCCCAGCATCCGCAAACTGTACCATGTAACTACCTTCCATATGCATAAAAAACACCAAAAAAAATTTGGTGGCTCACCAAAAAAAAGGACGATAACAGAAAAGGAGTTTTGTGTAACAAGTTTTGGTTTTCCATATGACGAAGGAAGTAATAGAATCTACTCTTGCCTACATACATATATTCGAAACGTATCCTCCGTCATCCTTGTCAAGGCATAAACTATACATACTACCTCCGTATATATGGACTTTGTGGAAACAAGACAAGCTCCAGAGCTTTACAACAAGCTCAAGGAATGATACAACAAGAGTGCATACGAAATATGAAGTAAAATGCTAACGATTCTCCTGTGCGGTAAAATAAAACTTTCAAGGCAAACAATGGAAGCTCAAAAAAAAGATTGGAACTACAAAACCTAGTTACTGGGGGCATAAAAATGATCCATTAAAGCAATACTTCTATTAAAATTTACATACAAAGGCCTTCGATTATATGAAGGTATGGATAGTTTCAACTAGTTATGTATATGTACTTTTGTCCATACATATACATATGCAGTTATATCGAGATATTCTTGTCTTCTTGGATGAAGGATTCCCATGCTATATCCTGTGGCGTTCTCTAAGGATATCCGATCGGAATCCCGACATATGCGATGCAAAACATAGATTTGAATAATACATCATGGCTAAAGGCGCAATCTGAGAAATCCTTGTCCGAATCCAGGATGCATTCGGTTTTAATTCAATAACAACAACAGGTTTACAGTATTGATTTAAGCTTTTTTTTATTCTTGCGTATCGTGAAGGAAACTCATGTTTATAAAACATTTTAAATGTATTATGAGGATGAACTCAAAGAAATTGTATAAGTGTTCCCATTTTATCTTAAAAATAAACTATTTGTAGAATTGCCTAATTCTGATTTATTCCAATTCTTTAAGGAAAATCAAAATGTAATGGAAAGTAAAACAGTTCGACACCTAAGGCTTCAAATAGCCACTCCACTGTTTATATGTTTACAAAAGTTCATTAAGAATCCGTAAGGAAAGAATATTTATGGCTTAATCATTCAAAGGTGGAAACTGTTTTCTGAAAGGCTTTCCACAGAAATGGCTGCCACAAATTGTCCTATAACCTTAATTGTCCTATAGACCTTAAAGTCGAAAAATTGGATGAGAAAATTGTATAGCGTGGAAGAAGTTTTCAACAGACAAAATGACAAAATCTTTGCCACTTCGTCTAAGGAAGCGAAAAAACTAATTCCAAGGGTTCAACGTGGCCCTCCATTTCTGTGAAAAAGTCGTAAAAAACTGGTGGGTTTGAACAATACCCTTTTCAATGAACACAGATGGATCTTCCAACAGGACTTTGCTCGAGCGCACAAAGCCAAAACCAAGCAGTAGTGGCTCAAGGTTAATATTCATGGCTTTAGAGCAGCAGAATATTGGCCGTCGGTGAGTCCAGATCTTAATCCATTGGAAATGGTTAGTGTTTAAAATTGGAGAACATGGACTGGAAGACTCCCCACACAAATTTGGGAAGAACAGCATTACGATATGTTGGTTTTGAACAGATTAGTTGAAAAAATCGCGTGATTTTTAACAAGTATTCTGTAATTCACCGATGATTTTCAAAACAAGCTTAGCTATTGTGGTTTTTGATAAAATTGTGATATGTATCGATATGCATTCGCAAAAAGCTATATTTGAAAGTGATGAATGGGAGGAAGAAAGTTTATTGGTTTTGCCCCAGAAGGCCTATTTTCACAGAGCCCACATTTAAGTGACATCTTTAGTTCCTTATTAAATACTATCTCTTATAAAATTGGGGACTTATGTCCCATCTTCAGCAAACAATATTTGGGACTAATATCCCAACAAGATGGGCTATAACTCCCAAATTAAATGATGGAATTTAAGATACTAAATTCATTAGTAGTCTGTTCAATAAAGACTGACAGTAAAGGGAAGAGAGGACGTTTGCCTCTCAGTCGATTGCATTGGCTTGCATATTTCAGTTTCAAGTAAAAGCTTTAACAGGGTTTCCTTACTTATCATTAAAAATTGTCGCAATTTGATAACAGGGAGGGAAAAGATAGAAGGTATCGATGAACATTGGTTTTGAATGCTTGCAAAAAAATATCGCCGGGTAAATTATTCCCAATTCGTGTTGTTCGGCTAAAAAAGAATCCTTATATTTCATGCTACATCTAAATTTGGGTTCAAGGGTGAACTGATGAGCATTCCTTACTTGACGAGTATTAGGGGAGAAACTTTTAAGGGGAGGAACGCAACTGGCTACTTTGAGTGAACATTTTTTATAAAAGGACCGATAAAATAAGGAAAGACATGAAACATTGCGTCGGTATTTGAGAGGGGCAATTGTTTCAGCGGCAGTTCTATTTCCTATCAATCTTAACGCGCGATTTTGTATTCTATCAAGCAGGTGAAGAGATGTTTGCGAAGCACCTGCCCAGAGGTGGGAGTTATACTCGAGTTTAGGGCTTATAAACACTTTATAAATTGTAGCCAGATCAGATGGGGAAAAATACTTCTTACACCGATACAGAAAACCTAAGCACTTAGCAGCATTCTTAGCGATCTCTAATATATGGTCGTTCCAACGGAAGTCGTCGTTGAAACACATACCGAGTACTGAGAGCTTTTCGGTTTCTTCGATGTAAGTGCCATTCATAGACAATGGCATTGGGGGTATGTTTAGCTTTAACGACAGAAGACAGCATTGAGTTTTCGAAGCATTAAACTCCACACGATTCCTATTACCCCATTTAACAATGCTGTATAAATCGGAGTTTAATGAGCTTGACATACGGTATACCGTTGTAATTGTAATTGAACGAATATGAAAAGCTGAGGGTAGAGTCGTCAGCAAAACTGTAAAGTGGATTAGAAGTAATAGTCAGAAGATCATTTATAAAAATGAGGTTAAAACACAATTTAAGCCAATTTTTGTTTTTTATATTTATTAATACTACATATATTAATTATTGATTATTATGAATCACAATACCACTTCACTCTTATTAAAAATAAAACACAATATGACGTCAAAACACTTTTCCGAATTTTTGTATTGCATTTTAACTACTTTCCAACAATTACTACTTGTACTAACAAATACGCAAATACAAATACACATACCCTCTGACACCAATAAATTTGTTCTCAAAAGCTTCAAAACCGAAAGCACTATGACAAAAAACCAATGGAAAAGCTATATAGTACTTTTTTCAAATGGCAAAGGTAACTCTGTTCGTGGGATGTTTTTTTTTCAACTCAGTCAACGAGGGTAGGTAGAAGTGAGAAAACGATCATTGTTTATTATTTCTATTCCATCAACGCTAATGGAGACCGGCCATGGGGGAGTGTACGAGTTTTTTTTTAAGAGATATACATACTTTCTTAATAGAAGTTATCTCAATTCAGTGTCATTTTAATATACACTGCCGTCACTGTTTTGAAAAAAGCTCGCCCATAGACTATAGCTACTTGAAGGTTAGCTAATGAACTCCTCACAGACAGCCTACGATGAGCAATTGACGTATGATAGACGATATAGAATGAAAGGGTACAGCATTACGGAAAAAGGCTAAATACATTTGCAGCCCCTTTTCTGAACTATGTATTATACCTGTTCTTAAAAGGAAGAGACTTCCTTTATTTTTAAAGTCAAAAAATCCAATAGTACACAGGCAAAACATCGCACTGTGGAAATGTTAGAGCGTGAGTGCACTTTTTTGGCCCTTAAGCCTTTAAACAGGCATGGAATGAGGCGAGTTGTAGCAAAGATGTAACCATCATAACGGTCAGTATTTAAGAAGACCCCAGAACCACAGATTAGGCACCATGTCCAGCTGTTTTGTTCATCGCAAGAGGATCAACCAGTTTATTTTGGAGTTTGATTTGGGGCCTCCTCCCGTAGAATCATGCGCTTAAGAAATACTTTAACAACGCCCCCGTATGCCATGAGTTCACTATTTGGTCACTGAAAGTGTTGACTGGAGATCCGCAGATGGTGGAGTCATCTTTACAGGCGTGACTCATTTTTGGCTCTTAACAAGATGAAGCTTCAAGCGACGCTTGAAGCCAAAACTGCCATTTAAACCAATTTGTCATTTTAAACCAATGTGAGAATCAATGTTATATCTCACAACGTACTTGTTTTATTGAATTTTCACTCCATTAATATATTAAACATTCCTCAAGGCCACCATTGACAAAATTGTAGTTTTCATGTGCATCATAGTTATTAAAATCAATATATACTTTTTTTCTAACAAATTGGGAACCCTGCAAGCTATAAATGCCCATCAAATCAACATACTTATGTCTAGAATTCATCCCGAGTTCGAAGAGGTGCAGCGGCTATTGAACCCACGTCACGTTTTACTTTACTCATCAGTCACGGTCCTGTACACCACGAATATTGTTGTTCTAATCTAACTTCTAGAGAACAAAATTTTCCAGCCATTCTTTTAACATGCGCAATCAGCAAAGCGCAACAAAAAAAAAATAACACTGCAGCTTGATTTATGATCTATTTGTGCGGCTTGGCTTGGCACCGCACGCAATCAACATGTGCATTTCCATGTGGAGTGTAAAAATGCAATTTTTGCGGTCGATGGTGCACCATGTTCGGCTGCACAGATACTAATTGGACACCGTGCATTTTAATTTGACACAATACGTACTAAAACGCTGACGGAATGAGCAATAGCCGTAGATAATTTGCAATTAAACTGTTTCGCCAGGAATCTCTATTGAGTGAAATAGAATTTTAATAACATTCATCGGTTGTTGGTTATGTTCCAGATACTTTTATTAAATTATTTATCTTTTTTTCACGAGAAATTGAATATTGAAAGGAGTTGTCTTAAAACACAAACGAAATCCCAAAGAAACACATCACTAGGTGCAACAAGGACTTGAAAAGCAATGACACAGCAAAAGGTGCACATGTGGTGCAAACCCAAAGAGCCAAGTGTAATTAAACCTTAGCGAAACGCCACACTTTATAGAAGCTAAGCCATGCATCGTCGTCCTTATTTAACAATAACAACAACAGAGAACAACTTCAGCCGTTTAAGGAAACCACTTGATAGATTCTCAATGCTGAATGCTGCAAGAACTAAAAAAAATAAACTAAAAATAGAACATGTAAGAGAGGGAGAGTGAGGACGAACAAAAAAACGACCAGCCAACTTAACTGTAAATGGAGAAAAGTTCTATTGTTTAAGTTGAGCAATAAATTTTCGAGCAACAAGAAGGACAATGCCGGGCGACGTGACGACACAGACGAAGAACTCAGCAAACGCAACACATGTTCCGAGCTATCCAAAAGGAACCCAACTTTGTCTATAACAACCAGAACACAGGAATATATATGTATGTCATCCGTAAGGATAATCACATAAGTTTGATGATATATGATTATTCTTTGGATGTCCTTTTGTTTGTCCCAAGTGAATGCTGAGGGGGAAGGAGGGCGGGATGAGAAGATGAGAAATAGAAGCATACTTATAAAACCAAATAGGAGAACATTTACATCATCACGTCAGCCTAATGGAGGATGCTTTTGCTCTTGATATGATAATTAAGCCTAAAGTTATGCTACATATTTTCTTTTAAAGAAGTTCTTTAGGTAAGAAAAGGAAGTTAGTAAGTTAAAGTTTTATATATAAAAAACTGAAATAGACTATCCCTCGAAAGGAAGTTCTTCCCGAGGGATATAGAAGCCGAAGCAGCTTACTTTCTAATATGGGACCTTTTATTTGGGCCATGAAAGTATGCAAGATTCTTGACTGGGCTCGAACACTTGTAAATGTACTTCGAATAATATAAATTGATTGCTGTTGCATTCCCCGTGGGGCACATGCAAAGTGAGCGAAACCGCAAGTAAAATTTAGTACAAAAACATTTGCGTGCCTTTATTTTAAGGAGGATTGTTTAATTCTATATAAAAAAAAAAAACTGAACATTTGGATTTGTATGTTTGGTTGTCTGTAAAGTCGGTTTGTGGATGATAATTTTACGTCATAAGAAAACATTGATGGCAGCAACACCAACATACACCCACAAACCCTGCAGTTAAATCCACACACAAACACACCAATATCTACATCTACTTTCTACTTGAACAAAACTCCGCCTATTTTGTATTCCTTTTTTCTCTTCTGGTTCTTTTTGAATTTGAATGGAATTATTTTGGTAATGTTCGCCTCGTGCTTGCTATCGATTTTGGTTGAAAGAACCACAGTATCGTGGTTAGCATGAGTAATGAGTCCTTATCAACATGAGTTTTACCAGCGTCAGTCATGTTATTTCGCACGTGTAGCCTGTCATCGACTTATAAGACGTTATCACGTCAAAAAAGAATACTCTAGACCAGCATATTCGACTTTCTCGGTACATATACCATAAATAAAAAAATTGCTTATTTTGTACATAAGCGACTCAAACGATTTTGATGAAACTTTTGTTCCGTGTACACAAATCTAAGACGAAGAACTGCTATTATATTTTTTATTATTATTTTTTTAAGTAATAACCAAATTTAGATATATCGCAACAAAAATACTCGAAATAACCAAAAATTGCAAAATTTTGAGTATTTTTTGTTTGAAATTTGAAATGTGTTGAGGTCGGATTTCAAGATTTCCCCATAACAAAGAATGATTGATTGTTGATAATGAAAACAAATTATCCAGACACAAATTTTAATTTAAAAAAAAAACATGCCTACAATAACTACCAAAATGATCACTCACGTTCATACTTATCCATACATACATACATACTTATATTTTTTACAAAAAAAAATCAAAGGCACATTGAAGCTGATTCACATACCAATGAGCCCATTTAAACCTGACCTTGAAAGTTCCTATCAACCAAAAGTTTTAGTTCCAAATTTTGTGTAACATTAAGAGTTTTTTTTTTAAGACAAACACGCACGGTATGGGTTTTTTGTCGAATTCAATAAAAAAAATAAAAAAAATTGTATCCAACGTAAAGCATTTGACGTTCCAAGAAAAAGATCCATCGACGCTTGAATGTATTCACTGATCATCTTTCTTTCGTTTATTCTCTATTTAGGGTATACTAAGCGTTGTTTGACATTCTCAAGCAAAGAGAAATTTTGAAGGAACCATAACCATGATTTTGTCGAGAAGAAAAATATTATTTATTTATTTTAAGTATTTATAAGCTGGAAACTTTATTAAATACGATTTCTACACTTGTTTCGAATAGGATTCGAGACAGATTCAAAAAATATCAGTATCTCATTCCAGTCCTGACAATCTGTATTTGATGAACTTGGAATTCGATACCTGGAAAAGATATTAACAGCAAAAAAATTGCGACGAATATGCATTATTTTTTTCATGCGAAATTGTTAATCGGTTATGTGATTAACTATTTCTCTTTGACTCTCAAATTTTATGGAATCGTTTAATAATTGTTTAAATAATTAAATGTTTCCATTTGACGATTTTTTTAATTAACATATTTTCAAATTAAAAAAAATCAATAATTTTAAAATGATTCCTTGAATATTTTTCTAAGTTTTGATTTTGAATATGTAATAATTACAAGTATAGTGTTTTTCAACAGGGACGCTACAAAAGTAGAGCGACAGGGACAGCAAACGACGCCATATTTCTTGCCGCTCTTTTGACATTTCTCTTCAGTAAGGCTATTTCATGATGGAAAGATATACGAGTCAACAACGAGTCGAAATTATTTAAATTTACTACCGAAATTCGGAGTCAGTGGCCTCAACGTTAAAAGCGCTACGTCCAATTTATGGTCGTCATAATCGTCCAAGCAGATCAACAATTGAGCGTCTAGTGGAAAAATTTGAATCCACTGGCACAGTACAAAATGTTTCCGTGCCAGTGAGACAAAGAAGTGCCCGTAGTGTCGAGAAAATTGCTGCCGCTGAAGCTAGAGGTTGCAGAAAGCCCAAATGTGTCTCTCACACGTCGTTTTCAAGCGTTGGGCATCTCTGTGACGTCGTTTTAGCGAATTTTGCGAAAAGATCTTGGCCTTCATCCTTACAAGATTAAATTGAACTGAAGCCGCTTGACCACCAGAAGCGTCGTATGTTCGTGAATTGGGCTGAGCAACAACTTGAAAATGATTCGGATTTTCATCGAAAAATCATCTTCAGCGATGAGGCTCATTTCTGACTGAATGGCTTCGTCAATACTGTAAATGGGGATCGCTACCGTTCAATGATAAGCGAATATTTTTGGCCCCAATTGGATGATATGGACTTGGAGGACATCTGGTTCCAACAGGACGGCGCCACAAGCCACACAGCGAATGTCACAATCAATTTATTGGAAACCAAGTTTGGAGAAGGTGTTATCTCACGAAATGGTCGTGAGCCAAGCCAGCGACGATTGATGAACTTCGTACGAATATCGAACGTGAAATTGCAGCAGTATCGGCCAAATTATGCTTTAAAACCGTCGAAAATTGGATTCAGCTTCTTCTTCTGCAAGCGTGCCCGTGGTGGCCATGCAAAAGAAATCGAGTTCCATACATAATGGCATCGAACGTACTTTCACAGGAATAAGGAATTTCACTGATATCCAACACCGTTTTTGTTTTATTTTATTTATTTGTAGCGCTCTTATTGAAAACCCCGATACAATGTTTTTTTATTTGCAGCTTCAATTTTTTTTAATGTTTGGAGAAAATAGTTTAAAACATACATACATACATACATTTATTGGCGTGACAGCTCCTTAAGGAGCCAAGGCCTAGTGACTTATACTCTCAACAATTCCTGTGTGTGTGTTGTTACTCTGCAAGAATGGTTTAAAAATAGTTTAAAAATCGATTTAAAAAACACAAACTACGGTGAATTAGGAACAGAAAATTGGGTTAAAAAATTAATTTTTCAGAATTTGGAAACCTACCTTCCTATCTCGGGCCTTCAAAACTGCTTGATATTTTGTAGGTACACATAAAAACCGGTGATTACAATAATATCCTGGAACACAAGTGTAGACTACGACGACGATAGCTCTATTTTGGTCGCCAACTTTTGAGGGAGGTGGGTTTTTTATTTGGCAAAGGCATATCCTCCCTGGCAAAGACTCTGCTTTCGAAACTTATTCAGGGATGAACAAAGTGCAAGCCCATGTTAGACTTTCTCATAGTAATAGAACAGTAAATCGTTCAAATCCGCATCGGTATCACTGGTAGTGCTTCAAGCGTTCTGTCCAATTTTTGATGGCTAAGTCAAAATTGTAGATACGGCTTTATTATGGAAAAAAGGAGTCTCGTATATAAGCCTTGCTTTCATCCAAAGTAGGTACAGCAAATTTGTGTGTTTTTTTTTAATTCTGTTATTTCATTAAGTAGTAAAGAAATGCCTTGTGTTTTAGAAGTTAGTGTGTTGAACTGCTATGCCAAGGGATAACGGTTCGATTTTCCGTTAGAGCCTACTGTTTCCGGGAAAATCACTCTGCGAGGAAATCCTTCAAAAGTAAAATTTGTCTCGAAAAATTGCATCTCAGTCTAATTAAAATTTTCAAAGTTTCTTTCCTATTATTCTATTTTTTCTAAATAGTGTCGTCCAACGTCAAACACTTAGTTAAAACTATTATTATTATTATTTTGGAGTGTCAAACCGATATTAAAACTAAAGCTTTAAGAGGCGATAAATTGAGACAAATCGACATACTTATATAATATATATATATATAATTATATACGAATTGAATTCTTGTCACATAAAAATATTTTATTTATTTTAAATAGCCATCATCAGCTGTTAGAATTCAACTAATTATGATAAAAATTAAAATCAAAAGAACAAAAATTGATTCTATAAAATATTAAAAAGGGATGACCAGTGTGTTCCTTCATTTTTTGCACCAATCGTTATCTGGAAAATTACATCATTAACCACTTCACTGAGTTACTGTGCAGTTCATATTTAGAATTAAACAACTTTCCCGTGCTCTCTTCATGAAAAAAACGGCAAAAGTTGAATTTATTGATAAGGAGACAAACAACCACTGAGAGTCATCGACAAAAAAGTACGTTTATACCTGATTTCGTAATAAATAAATCTTCATGTAATTTAAGTTCAAATGAAATTAATTTGTTAAACAAAGGCTTGAATTTCGCTTTGCAGGTAAATCGCACCCCTGTCATGTAATCCAGTATAATTCAAATGAACTTGCTTCAGTGTGTAGCGCGGAAGACTAGGCTTCATTTCTTTGAGCGTTACCTCGAGGCTATACAACATTATTTTGTATTACTGTTTTCGATTCGCCTAATTACTTTCGCCTCATATGTCAAAAAATGTGGAAAATTGAAAAAGCGTTCAATTACCACTAGCGAACATTCGTCTTTTTTTTTCTTTTTTTTTTTTTTAATTAACGCGCGCACAAGGGACTATTTGTTTCCCTTTTAATGTAACACACTGCGCGGGCATTATGAAGATAGGGAGGGGAGAGATAGAAGGTGTCGATTAACATTGGTTTTGAATGTTTGCAGATCAAAATGGCAAGGGAAAATCTCGCCGGGTTAACTATTCCAAATTCGTGTTGTTTGGCTAACAAAAAGAATCCGTATATTTCACGGTACGTCCGAAATAGGGCTCAAGGGTGAACTGATGAGCATTCTTTGCGAGACGAGTATTACGGGAGAAGAATGCAACGAGTGAACATTTTTTTGTAAAAGAAACGGTAAAATAAGGAAAGACATGAAACATTGCGTCGGTGTTCGAGAGGGGCAATTGTTCTATTTCCTATCAATCTTAACGCTCGATTTTGTATTCTATCAAGCAGGTGAAGCGATGTTTGCGAAGCACCTGCCTAGAGGTGGGAGTTATACTCGAGCTTAGGGCGTATGAACGCTTTATAAATTGTAGCCAGATCAGATGGGGAAAAATACTTCTTACACCGATACAGAAAACCTAAGTACTTAGCAGCATTCTTAGCGATCTCAAACGGAGGTCGTCGTTAACACACATACCGAGTATTGAGAGCTTTTCGGTTTCTTCGATGCAAGTGCCACTCATGGACAGTGGCATTGGGGTATGTTTAGCTTTAACGACAGAAGACAGCATTGAGTTTTCGAAGCATTAAACTCCACACGATTCCTATTACCCCATTTAACAATGCTGTATAAATCGGAGTTTAATGAGCTTGACATACAGTTCCGTTGCAATTGTACATCCGAAGGCGAAGGACGTGAATTATCGAACGAATATGAAAAGCTGAGGGTAGAGTCGTCAGCAAAACAGTCGTCAGCAAAACAGTTAAGTTAAGTGGATTAGAAGTAACAGACAGAAGATCATTTATAAAATTGAGGAATAGACTCGGAGACATAACGGAGCCCTGGGGCACACCAGCATTTATTTTGTGGGAATCAGACTTTAAGCCGTCCAATACAACTTGTATCGAACGGTCCAGAAGATAGCTTCTTACATTCTCAAGTACAGGAGGGGCAACGTTGCTGTTAGGCAGCGTAGAGCTGGCAGCGAAATGGGCGGCGAGCAAGTTTGCCTTCTCTGAAGAGTGAACAATTGGTTTGTTGTTGTCGATGAGCGTTGGAACCAAAGATGTTGAGGAGTTTTTAATATTTTTTTACAAATGACCAAAAAAATTGTACTGTCTTTGGGACACTGCAGAATTTGTTGCCGTAATTTTTGTTCATGCAAAAATTTTGTTCTTTCAGTAACGGAGTTGCATGAGTTCCTTGCTTGTTTGTGCTTTTTCCGATTTTCCTCTGTAGGGTCGGCTTTGTAAGATCGGAAACTTACTTCTTTGAGCCTGATAGCTTCTTTACACTCAGAATTAAGCCAAGACTTTTCTTTAGGCTTGATGCTTTTTACTCTGTTAGGAATTAAAGCACGCATCCCTAGAAGAATCACATTTGTGATCATTTCAACACTGGCATCAATGTCGCTATCGAGGAAGCATAGTGGCCAGTTAAAGTTGCGGAAAAAAATATTCAGGCCGTCCCAGTTGGCTTTCTGGTATTGCCAAACGGTCCTCATGGGAAGTTTTTCTTTAACTAGATGGGTGGAGGATGAGAAATTAGCTGAAATGATACAATGGTCTGAAGTGCCAAACGGAGAAGTTACACTAATGGTATATTTATCAGGGTGAGAAGTAAGAAACAAGTCAAGAGTATGGGCGGCTTGCCCAGCAACATCCGGTATACGCGTTGGCGCATCGATCAGTTGGGTAAGGTGATGTAACCCGGCAAAGAGCTCGACATACCTTCCTGCGGGTGTTATCTGACCAGAACAGCGGAGCCAATTCGAATTGTGTACATTGAAATGGCCCGCAATAACGATTTCAGTGCGATGACAAAGGGAAACAATTTTCGAGATGGAATCAGACAGAGCATCAAACAAGTCGAATTACTATCAAGATTTGGATTCCTGTAAATAAAACAATGATGAATTACATGCTTGCGGACAGTGAATTTGAGCCATAAGAAGTTAAAGTCCGAGTTTTAACATTGCCCATATTGGGGAATACTCCAACCTAGGTTTCACTTAATGCCAAAACAGCTGGCCTGTATTGAACAGTGTAGACGTACACGTGAAAGAAATTCTTCCTTAGGCCGCAAACATTAGAATATACGACACGAAAATCACTTACCATTTAAAAAATACTTACATACAAAACACAACTCTGACTAAGTCGAACTGTGCAGTGAAAATCTAAATTAACTTCTGTAATAAACAAACTGTCTAAGGTGTTATGCCCATAAGACAGCTTGCATACAAAAAATCAATTTAAACATTCAGCACAATAGAACAAACTCAGATGCCCTTATCCATTTACCGCAAGCATTAGATGGTGATACGAAAGAGGCAGCTTAAGCACAAATGTCTTGGGACAGATAAGAGGATAATTTGCGGGTGCGTTTTATTTATTTTTTTTAGTGGCCATCTTTATCATTCATCCTACGACGCGAGTGTATATTATTTATACTTAACACCACACGCCACGGGTTTTTTTCCAATTTCTCTAACGAGTGTGTATTATTATTTTTTTTAAAAACACTCGCGATAACAATGCGCAATAACTTTTTTTTCACTTTTGTTTAATTATGTGTGCGAAGTCCGGCCTCTACGAGCTTAAGATCGGCACTCTGCCGGAATCGGTCGAACCTCGAACTATAAATCCTGGTGACTTCAAATAAAAAAAAAACAGTTTATTTTCAAAAGCGTGTTTTTTAAGAGCAAAAATATTTTTTTTTTACTGTTTAAATAATGATGTTGAAACTGGCTACAGTAAATAAGCCCCCACGAAATAACCATTGGAAGTTAAAGTTTACCATTGCATATACTTTAATATTTTTAAACATAGGGTATACACCGCATGTAAAGAAAAGTGTTAATGTTTGCATTATTATTTTTTCTTGACTGTAACCAGACTTCACATTTTGAACTCGTTCATTTTTATGTCTAGTTTCTGGCCCTTCGAGAGTCGAGACCAAAAGACCGGTTAAAGCTTGGTGATTCTTCTTTCCCTTTGTTGTTTAAATATGGTGAGGTAGCCTTTAAACAGCATAAGCCCAAACCATATGCGACTATAAATCTCAAAAAAACAACCATTTGTTGCTTATTTTAACTTTATTCCACTACAGCTTTAGGTTTCGTTGTTGGGCAACAGATGAGCGAAAATGACGACGTGACGCCTGACGTAAGATGAAGGCACCGGCAACTGTACAACAGCGTTTTCGTTTTCCAAGACTTTGTCGAACATAATTCAAGGTCAGACAAGGCATGACTTTATCCCTTCGTTTGTGCAAATGTTTCGTGATTTTATTTTTGAGTTTTTTTCTTGTGACATTTTTTTCTGAATACAAGATTTAAGGAGACTAAAAAAATGTATCACATATGCAATTGGGTTGAAAATTATTCAGTTAGAAGTCGTATCAGTTTGACTTTGTGTCCTGAAATTCAGGTACAAATTTCTTACCAGCAACTACTTTTGAAAAACTTTTATTCTTAATGAAAAGTATTCTTGAATGATAATATCGTTCTTACCAATTATTTTTGACTTCTTTAAGAAATTAATAAAAATAAATAAATAAATAAATTTATTGGCGCGACAGCTCCTTAAGGAGCCAAGGCCTTATGACTTATACTCTTAACCATTCCTGTGTGTGTTGTTAATCTGCAAGAATGGTTTGTGGTTGGTGGTTTGTGTGTCGGACTGCTAAGCGAATGAGCCTGGGTTCGAATCCAATTCATAGCCATCTTCTTTGCCGGGGTACTGCCTCTGGCGAGGAACTGACAAAACCTCCAAGAGTAAAATTTGTCTCGAAAAAGTGCATCTCATGTAGCCGTTCGAAATCGGCGGTAAACTGTAGGTCCCTACCATTCTTGAGAAATTATGACTTAAACCTAAGCGGCAACTTC
Source organism: Platycheirus rosarum (assembly GCA_963971375.1). Classification (NCBI taxonomy): domain Eukaryota; kingdom Metazoa; phylum Arthropoda; class Insecta; order Diptera; family Syrphidae; genus Platycheirus; species Platycheirus rosarum. The sequence goes on along the minus strand of OZ020509.1, from coordinate 120,212,369 downwards.
TAATTGTACATATGTAGAAGAAACACGGCTTATGCGCGAAACGTATTGAACCAGCAGCAGCAACAGCACCAGCGACAAGCGGTCGCCATTATTTTAGAACTTATGTGTTTCAATTGCTCAAGCCAGAATAGACCAGCAACAGTAACGTCAACAGCGTCCTTAGACCAAAGTCCAAAATATGATGTTGCTGTTCCATTGCTAACAACTTTAAACAAGTGATATTCAGGGACACCATACTGCAAAAAAAATGAGAGTGTTATTGTTCTAAGAAGACGACGCTGGTTCTGGTGGCAATGTGCTTGAACGAAGAGACGAATTTTTGGATGAATGGCCTGTGTTAACAAGGTAAATTGCAGTATTATAGAGGACCACACAAACCCAATTCAACACTTATCCATTCTTATTGAAAAATTGTATACATACATAAGATCTTTACATAGATGATTTAGACATTCTTTCCATAAAACTAATGTAAATATTTGTTGAGGAAAATAATCGGCAATGTTCTTATCAGCCCTTTAGGTATCAATCCATCAATATTTTGAAAAATAGCGTAGGAATTAAGAACTCTATAATAAATTCCATGAAATATTGCTCACCTTTTTCTACTCGTATGATTTATTTACGAATTAACTTTACATATAAAACAAACAATGACATCTGTGTGTGTATTTTCGAAACGTCATGAGAATGAAACCAAAAACAATTTCACTTCCCTCTCATCTAAACCTGAATTTACGAACGCGGCAAACTGTCAAATTGTTATTTTACGCGCAAAATCGTTTTGCCAATTCACAATAGAACTAGTTAGACAACTATTTTTGACAGTGATTAAAAGCAAATCGACAATATCTAAACAAAAAGTATTAAGAAGAAGAAAGAACTTCGTTCTCATAGATCATGTCTACTTAGCAAGCTAAACTGTCAGAAATATGAGGTAGAACTTGTTTCTTGCTGTGTGCTAAACATCTTTTATTTAATCTGATTAAAATTCAATTCATAACTAGGCCAGCGGCAAATATTTTTCTCGCTTACATACTTGAAATCCCTTTTTTCGATTTTTCTTTAATTACGATCTTAGCCTCTCACTGTAATTCCGAGCTTAACTGCAATGACATCATACGTCAAAACACGTAATGCACAACATTTCAAAACAACTTCTACGATAGTCACGTCCCGGTCGGTCGTCGCTTACATATATTACAACAACAAAACAAAAAGTTAAGCTTCTATGAGAAAATATCCAATGACCATTGTGGGATCAGCCAAGTCTTTATAAAGATCAATGAATAACAAAATGATTGATGAATCACTATAGAAAACAGCCGCAGTGTGGCGCAACCAATAAAACTCACATTCATTTAAAAAAAGCACACACTTGTGCTCAACGATCTTTACTGATTATTTGAGCTACTTGAGCACACCTTTGGCGAACTTGGCTAACTTGTTTTTCCATCTATGGCACCGGCGTAGACCAAATGGCGGGTAACTAACGACAAACTGGAATCAAGTAAAAAAAAAAAAAAAACATTTCCATAAAACTAATTGCCGGCCGGTTATACAGCATGAGACCGATTCATAGATGAAAAAAAAAAGAAACACAACTTAATAGGGGTACACAGGTGAAGTTCAGGTGGAGCCCCCATCTGGTAACACGAAACCACACCAGCAACTCCATCTGTGTGCGACCGATAGAAAAATGAGGTAATCATCGTTTTACGAGTAGCTGACGATCAAATTACAATTCTTTTTTTTAACGAATCCTACAAAATTTATTCATTTTCATGAGAGTTATGTAACCTTGGATGGGGAATTTGTTGTTTTTTTGGTAGTTAGTGTTTTCATGGTCGTGGTCAAGACTACTTTTTTAAGTTTTTTTTTTATGGTTATTTCGTGGAATAATTATGAAAAGTTTTGTAAGCGGGGAGCATGATTGTGTTCCCACTACCGGCATTTGATGTTAGTTGACACTCATTACGTGATCCCTCGGGGAATAATTAGACTGGTTCGACCGTTTTTTTTTTTCATTTAGTGCTTTACAGTAATATTCTTCAACTAGGGGGACATATGGGAATGAAATAGAAAATTATTATAATGGTGAATGAACTTTTATTAATTTTCTGAAGTACAGCTTGCAACAAAGTAAGTCATGACAAAAAAGTTCACTATTCTACTTAATTTCCACTGTCATTTATCACAAATGACGAATGACGTAAATGGTGACTGGTATCCAGCTTCTCAAAATATGTCAATTGTCAAAGTTTAAATGTCAAGTGGAAACCTAGCTTTAAAGTTTGAAAACATGCGATTAATGCAAGTTATGCATTCGTGCAGTAATCCAACAAGACATTAAGATGTTAGAGAAAGCGCTTCCTAACTTTTAATTTAAATAAAACAAAGTTTGTGTGAGATATCATCGAAATTATTTATTCGTTTGAAAGGCCTATTGATGCCAATATGTATGGAATATAATAACATCGTTTCCATGAAAGGCCGAGTTCTTGTGAGCGACACGAAATCGACTGCCTCGGATTCTCATGCACACTCTAACGGTGATATGTTTTCGGCAAATCTTGCGATTCGTCGACGAACGGGTTGTTGGTTGAATGTTTACTGTGAACCCAAATTTATCCACCAAACTGCGAATAATCCTCTCGGTAGGAAGATTATGGCGACCGTACAATGGGCAAAGCGCGGAACGTTGCCCGAAAAGAACACCCATTTTGATAAAACAATTTTATTATTTGCACGTGTTGTTGAACGCTATATTCATCCATTTATGATTTAGCAAAACAGACTTAATAAATGACTGCCAATTTGACAGATGTAGCTTCAACAAGATGTCCGCTACTAGTTGTCAAATTTCGCCAGTCCCTATTAAAAATAAATTTACTGGCGCCACAGTTCCTTAAGGAGCCAAGGCCTAATGACTTATACTCTCAACCAATTCTGTGTGTGTGTTGTTGTTAGTCTGCAAGAATGGTAGGGACCTACAGTTTACCGCCGAGTCCGAACGGCTACATGAGATGCACTTTTTTCGAGACAAATTTTACTCTTGGAGGTTTTGTCAGTTCCTCGCAAGAGGCAGTACCCCGGAAAAAAGGTGACTATGAGCTGGATTCGAACCCACGCTCATTCCCTATTGGAAGACCCTATATTTTGGGCTACAGCTTGAACGGTAGAGCCAATCGTCTTTAAATTTGGAACTTAGGGTTATTTAGACATTTTACTGAGGAATTTTTTTACTTTTTTTCTTGTTTTGTTAGCTGAAATATTAACGGTATCTGCCATATTTTTCTATGAAACAGCTCCAAGATTTTTTATGAAACAAAATCATATAATAGTTGTGGATCATGTTTTGGTGAAAAAATATAAAGATAATGGGCTAATAACGGCAACTCCCATAACCAGTTTTTTTTTCTTCGACTTTCTCGAAAATTGGTTATCCGATTACAATCTAAGTTGATATTCAGGAAGATGAAGTTAACCTAAGTAATTTTACATACCAATATTTTTAAAAAGCAGGAGTGACAGGGACCTCCCTGTTGCCAATCAATAAATCTAAAACTGCTCTAGCTCATATCCACAAGAGAGACAGCTGGATTTGAATTTAGTTGTATGTAGTGAAAATTATATACTGGCTATACACTATGATGTCTAGACCTATCATGACGACGATAATAAAGCAACAGAGCCTCCACGGAATCACGTGCTCCGATATAACATGTGATAGGCCCACTTGCGCTACCATTGCTATAGAGGCTATACGGGTTTTCGCTTTTAGGAGTCATCGTCAAGCTTACCAGGAAAAGTATTAAAGTTGCCGTTATTTAAATACACAGTCAAGTTATCTTAAAAACGTCGCTATGAACACCATGCATTTGAGGTCGGTCAAAGGCTGATATGACACTTTGAACAACCTAGCCAGACACAAGGCTAAACTTTGTTGGTTACCAGGACCTGATAACACCACCAAGCGCTAAACCATTCCACACAGTCAATCCTTAAAAGTATTTGGTGGAACATTTATAAAAATGTGTTTGCTTTTTGATGCAGGCGCTGAGTCAAAAATGGGCTTCGTCGGTAAAGATTATTTGGTCGACATTTTAAGAGCCCATTTAGTGAAGTTTTCTATGGTCCTCCAGTTTTGATTATTGCTTCGGCACCTTTCTTCATCCAAGCGTCATATCACTTACCTTTGCTATCTATATTCCCATTACATTTTTCTTCATTTGAGTATCTATTTTTTGGGTTATTCGAAATTAATTCATATTATTCTGAATTTGTGAACTAAAACTGTGTATGATCTTCGAAAAAATGTTATTTTGTAGAAAATAAAAATAGAGGCTTGAACAAAAAAATGTACTCAAATCATTTAGGAAAACATATTTTACATATTAAACAAGTTATGTAGTTTTTTTTATTGTAATTAAAGGCAAATAAAAAAAACAATAAAAAAAATTTCAAATAAATACAAAATTTCAATAAAATTATATGAAAAATAAAAATTCTGCTTCAATCACTTCAAAAATCTGTTTATTACCCCAAAAACGATATAAATAGTTTATCTTGTTTAAGCCTATATTTCACGTTTTACACGCAAACCCAGAGCGGTTTTAAGCAATTTTACGAAACGAGTCACCGAAATAAAACAAAAACAAAATCAAAAATTATATAGAGGCTCAGAAGTTTCAGAGCCAAAATACCATTCTTGGATGCACTATTCAAATTTTTGTAATACATTCACTACGGACTTCATTCTACATTTGTAAAATTTCAAAAAAAAAAAAAAAAAAAAAAAAAAAAAAAAACCATTTACGCTCATAATTCTCCGCGCACTGAATGAATATATGATAACGACCGATCTTACAGCGAAATTAATTTTTTGTTTTCCCAAATGAGCGGGAACTTCTATAAGTATGTTTTTTTTTAATTCAACAAAGCAATATCTTACAAGTTTCCTATAGACATTTATGGCAAACTATCAGCTTCATTTGTTTAAATACCTAATAGCATCGGAGCTATTGTCTCAAGTGCTGTGCCCCAACCTAAATTGTTCTCCATATTAATTCCTTGCTTTTAAAATTTTATTGTTTTATAATTATCAACGAAAATTACTTCTTTATATTAAACCACAGCTTTGTAAGAAACTTACCGTTAGTTTCAAATAAATTCTCGTTCCTATATCCTCCTCGCGCACAAAACTAAAATATACAAGCTCAATAACTCAGACAATTTGCCGGTTCTGTCATTTAAGCTTAAATCTCAGATAAACAATCTAACAACATACCTTCCTAACTACTAACTCACTATCCATAGTTATTCTCGGTCCTATGCAGATCCTGTCTTCCCTCCTTCAACATCAACTTCAATTTCGACTTCTTTCTCCAGCTTCAATCATCACAACCTGACACAAAATTGCTATAACAACATAGCTACTCCGAGCTCCGATGCCTTGTTCCTTTGCGTGTCAATTATTTATCAAATGTAATTGCAAGAAAATCCCTGCTATACACTCCTTCAATTAAGGCTGCCACACCATCCATCGCCACGGCTGCTCCTGATCGTCCTGTTGCTGTTGATAAACTAAAGCATCCTTCAACTTTGAGGAATTCCTCTTTCATCTTTAATCAAACAATCTTTTTTGGCATCATTCTGTTTCATTGATTGTGCGGCAGAAGATACAATAATCCGTTTGGATTTGGTGTGTTAAGTTTGGAAGGTGGGGGGTGGCGGGCATAGGCAAAATTAGCCCACCCGTTGTTCGTTATCGGGTATTTACAGCGCAAACTACTGCCATCGATGGCAGCTATTATCCTGGGAATGTTGGCAAAATTAAATTAATTAAACTTTTCATCAGCTGTCGTCGTCACCTTGCTTCGCGACGCTTTGACGCCCTATCCATAGATGGAGCTTGTTGCAAAGCAGCTGGAGAGGGTATAGATTAATTTTTTTTTGTGGAAAATGTGGAGTAGAAAGCTCAATTTCTGTGTCGTGGTTGGTTATCCTGGCGTATAAAGTGTAATTATTGTTCGCACGTATGCACACGTATGTATATATAGACGATACGTGTGCACTTTAAAGTGGTAACGACGTCAATGTCACCTGCACGTAGTTTCCTTTCATTTTAGCCTTTTCAGCCGTCAGCTATCACCGCCCATTATTCAGGCACCCCCAACTTCATCGCTGTAGGTATAACCTCTTTAGTTATTATACCTTTTCATCCGTTTGTTCTTTTATGAGCCACATTATCCTGGTGGCAGGTTTTGTGCCGTTGAGATTAAAGGCGAAATCTCCCCCTGGCTGTTGCTTTATACCTGTTGGTTGGCCTGGCCTGGCATCACAAAAACGCATCTATAGAACTGCAATCTTTGGACTTTTGCTTGACGTGCTGCTGCTGCTGCTGCTGTAACTGCTTTTGCTGCTGGTGCACAACAAAGTGAATCAATCTATTGTTTTTTTTGTATTCTTTTATTTAAAAACAATTTTCCTCTTGGATAAACACGAGATGACAGCTCTTAATATTTACCACTTGAGGCATTAGATGGGAGCTGTGCAGCCTGTAGCGTTGCAATTGCAGCTCAAAAGGATCTGTGAAATCAGCTCTAGTGGCGTTGGTAGGAGAACAGCGTTGTTATATATGTTTTTATTTATTATTTTTTTAACTATTATTCTGGTTAATGTTTTTAACCGGATGATAATGTAGTAAGTAAATTTGTTTTTAAAAATCAAATTATTAACTTTTAAATTAAATTTAACTTAGCATAAATTAAATGAAATTTTAAAACAGGTCGCATATTGTTGAAGCTACATGTGTCAAATTGGGATTAATTTAACCAGTCTGCTTTGTCAAATCAACAAAACAACACGTACAACAACAACACGTGCAAATGTTCGGGCAAAGTTCCTCACGCTTCACACATTTTACGGTCGCCATAACCGTCATACCGTCAAAACTATTCGCATTGTGGTGAATAAATTTGAGTCCACTGCTTCAGAAAACGATCAACGAACACCCGTACTTCGACGAAACCAAAGACCTTTCGAAAACATCGACGTTTCTCGTATAAGTATGCGTCTTGACTTGGCACTGCACCCGTACCGAACTAAAGTTTTCGTTCGACGTCTTTCCGCTGAAAGGGTTTTGGAGCAGTGGGAAATTGAACGTCATTTTCATCGTTTCATGGATGAATGGGTTCATCAAAAAAAAAAATTGTCGTATTTTAGACAAGAGAGTTAGTTCAATGCGTCCAGAAAAATCACAGTTTGGTGTGAATTTTGGTCACGCTATTTCTTTAAGAACGACATTGGCCAGTGCATCACCGTCAACGGAGATAACTATAGGTTGGTGATTATAAGTCTGGCCAAAATAGACATTCACACTTACATAAGCTGAACATTTGCATGAACGTAATTCTTTACCATATTATCACGAAACTGTGCAAAGTCCTCTTCGAACCGATTTGTGCACAATAAAAATTGTATGCAAGGTCAAAGGTCACAATAATGTTTTTTTTTTACGAAACGAGTGCTCTCCCACTTTTTTCGAAAGATTCACCATTTTAGAGAAAAGCGATTCTAAAATTCACTAAAGTTTGAGGTAGTGCACTATTGCAGGGTCTATTCTAGTAAATAGAGGTTTTTTCACTACACACGGTCGGGTAGTTGTGATTTTTTTATATGAGGTTTAACATGTCCGGTAGATAGAAACCAAAATCCACACCCACGCCTTCGCCGCCCCTTTCACAATCAGGTAAAAATTACCGAAAATCGACATTTTTCCAATCTTTGGCTTATAACTCCATGCATCCACAGAATCGTTTCGTAATAGTTGCTTTAATTGCGCATTCTTATGGTCCGTTTAAACTGCTACATTATGTTAGGTTAGGTTGGCAAGCCGCATCATCTCACTCCAATTTCAAAGAATCGATTGCAGTAGACAGTAGATTGAAAGAACGGGGTATGGACGGTAATAAATTGAGTCAAGAGTAAGGTGTGAAGTGCCACAACCATTTTGAATAATTTTTTAGTTTTTTGAAACATCGTCCAGTCCGTCGAAAAATTATAATCCGAAGGCGGTTTTCCTGGCCTGAGCTAGACTGGTCTATTCAAAGAGGTAATAAGCCCTCTACTGCATCAACGGCCTGAAACAAGTCTGATATGGTAATGCCTATTATGTTCATGTAGGTTTCTACTTCTCATTGAATTGGGTCCCGTAAATATACCAACCGAGGGGGACAGTTCTGGTTAGCTTAAGATTGGGTTCTATTTTTTTTTCTTTGAGACCCGACATCGCTTTGAGAAATCTTTGGTGAATTCTGTCAATTTTTTGCCAGTGGTGCAAGAACCAAAAAAGGGTACAATTTGACTCGGTTCGAGGCATGAATAGTTTTGGGATAGTTTATCAGACATAGCATTCCAGACTATCTCACAGTGTCCGGGAACCCATCGAAGGGTTACAAGGTTTGTTTCACAGATTAGGCGCAGATCTTCGGGATCGGTCTATTAGTTGGGACTTGGAGACTATTCAGGAAATGACCTTAATTGTTGCCTGGCTTCCTATGAATATATCAATATTTTTACTCTCCATCTCTTACCAAAAATTCTACTGCATAGTTAAATTAACGATCTATTACTCTCCCAAGATATTTGGTTTCGCAAGTGACCCGAAGTGGTGTCTCATTTATTGTGGGAGCAGTAATATTAGGATATCTGGTTACTTTTTTTTAAAATAAACTAATTCGGTCTTAATTGGATTGGCGTGTTTTCCACAGGTGTTGGTCCAATTGTTGATTTTATTAAGAACTGTTTAGGAATACATTTTCCTAATGACATTAAATCAATGACACCAGCATAAGTCACTACTTTGACACCGATAAGACTTAGTTTGACTAAAATCTCGTTGAAGACCAGTTACCAAAGCAGTGGAGATTGAATCCCTCCCTGTGGTGTTCCTCTAAAAGTTCTGACCGTAAGTTTCTTACCGCTCAATTATGAATCTATAATTCTTGTTTTTAGCATCCATTCAGACAGTAGTGGATAAAAGTTGACATAGCCAAGGGCTTGTCGAATTACACAAGAGTATAATCGACATTATTAGGGGCCCTTAAGTAAATAAAGGCACCTTAAGTAAATTCTTTGAATTTGATTGAGCTGTTTTAAAAGATTTGTCCTTCATGTAAGCATATTTGTCCCTTAAATTTAAACTGTTTCCATTATTCTTTCTAAAGTTTTAAGAAGAAAGGAGGATAGGCTAATTGGTCTACATGCAATAAAACTACAGGTTCGAGGTTTGTTTTTGTAAACTTCAATTGCTTCTCATCCCCTGAACAAAATTGTATGGACAGTTAAATTTATTTGTTTTATTAATTCATTTTGTACAATTTCCCTGGCTTATTTTACTTTTCTTTTAAATACACAATTTTTTTTACTTAAATTAAGTTTGAAAAGTATAACAACACTGGTTGAACCCGAATGAGATTAATTTTTTTTTATATAAAATGCGCTTTTATTTTCGAGTGAAAATCCCTCATTCAAAGCGAACGCCAAGGGATGCGATATGTTATTATGTATATAGGGCACTTTAGAACTCTTCCCAGCATATTACATATATTACTTTTAATATCTCATAAGATAGTAGGATACGATGCGAGTGAGCATAACGAATCCTTTTTTCTTGGTGTGACTATTACACAGAAGCTTCCACCTGTTATTCTTAAAGGTATGGAGAAGCAAGTACTACGCTAGGACGAAGACGCGACAAGACCCAAGGAAGAAGCAACTAGCATGAGGTGTCACAAGGGGTTGCAATATAGGACGCCAAATATGGGTGGTCGTATTATAAACAATGTGTGTTTATAGTTGGGTAAATGTCCCGGATGTAGCGTGCTGACAGCAGATTTTTCTTTAAAGGTCGTTTTCTGCTGCTCCTCGTACATTTTTTTTTTTGTTCATTTCCTGCTGAGTGTGATGTATTAGTGTTAGCACTTGGGGTTAGAAAATGGGGGAGGACGGGTGGTAGTTTGAAGAGGTCAGGTTAGACGGTTAAAAATGTCTGCCAAGTCATATGTAAGTATCCACTGACTGGATGAGATTATATTTTTTTATATTTTTTGCGAGCTTTCCTAGCAGTCCTTTTTATTAGGAAAGTCACGAAGGCCAGCGGAAAGACAAAGCGAGTTCACGTGGTGCTTGCATTTTTCATGCCACTTATTATTGTAATTGTATAAATTATATTTGCCTGGCGAAGTATCTATGCATACACTTTGGTTAGATCCGCCCCAAATTCTCCCCGGTGAGCAGGTCCTTCTAATGAAGGCTTAGGTAAATGAGTCCTGTGGATTTTTTTGCATATGGTCTAAGGGCGGTACTGTTTTCTTAGTTTTTTTTTTTTAAATTTAATAATGGGAGGGAATATGTTTCGCTTTGTGGAAGAGGTTCATTTTTTTAGGTGTAAACCACTATTTAATGGCCCATTTGAAGCACTTATTGTGTGATGAGTTTTAAAAACTTTAAAGGACTTTATGAATATTGAAGCTATTTGAATGCGCGCATATTGTGTAATAAATAATTCAAAATTTAAAACGCATGTTTTGTTTACAAAAGGCGGATCATCCCCTTTCGGAAGTTAGTATTTCAAAATCAGTTTATTGTGTTCATAGTTATTTGTATTTATAAAACAAATCAGATTAGAAAGTGAAAGCTTTTTAAGGACAGAAGTCAATCTATTAATTATTTTTATTTTTGTATCTTTTGTATTAAATATAAGATAAAAGCGTAAACTGCAGTAGTAAAAAAACTTCTGTCATCGTATTTTAGGGAAATTATCAAAGTTTAAAGCTTCTACAAAGTGGTGTCGAATGATTATATCAAATAATCAAACGATTTTTCAAGTAACTTCATATTACAAGCTTTTATGAAGACAATATTACTATATTTTCTTCAAGGAACTTCGGTAAAATTTCTATTTCTTCTGTTCTGTCCTGTATCAATGTCGTCTTGTGTCTTGTAATTGTCAATTGTAGCCAGTGCTTATAAGTGTCTCTGCTTCGTAGATTTATCTACGGAGCAGATCAATATGTAATGTAATGTAATGTAAGAAATTTTTAGTGCTTAGAATATTAAATTATAAGCAGCGACAGAAGAGAATATTTTTCCCCCACATCCCGTCCTGTAATAAGAGCACCAAGATGATGCTAGCGATAAAACATAAACTAAAACATAAAACTTTAAACTATCACAATATTGTGAGTTTTGCTTCCATTGGAGACCATGACAGTCGTTGTCAAAACCAAGAAGTTTTCAGTCGAAACGGATTTACTAAGACCCAATCAGCTTCTTTCAGCAAATGTTACCCACGGTGTTATAAAATGTCTTTATAAATTTGTAATTATTTTATAGAGACATCTTAACTGCATTATTAAAGAAAAACGATATTATGTAAGTTTTTGAGAAAAAAGCTTGTTGATCTGTTGGAAGAGGAAGTAAATATAAATAAATGTTCGTTTTGTTTTCGGTAAGACTTCGATAAGGCTGCTTAAACTTCCATTGCAATTAGCAAAATAGTTTTAGTATCAACCTACCCTTACCAGACACGTGTTCAACTGAAGATCATTAAAGATAAATGATAAAACAAAAGCCAACGTCGCGCGTTGGTGGTCATAGTTTTTATTTTAGGTCATAGCTAAGCCCAAAAGAAGATTTATAGAAACAGTCATTGCGAATATTTTAGATTTGAAGGAAAAAAAACCTTGAAATTTTACAAGTTTGTTTTAGACAAAGCTTTAAAGATTTTTTTTTATAGAAAACAGGCTAGGCCGTTTGAATGTAATTTCAAGAATAGATTTTGGGAGTTGGAAATGCCGTGTTGGACAACAATTTCTCTGTGTTCAAAAATTCTTCAAAGGTAGGCAAGCGCTTAAGTAAATTAGTGCTTTCGCCCGAAACGTTGAAAATAGACCTCTTCTGACTCATTATATCATCTTGCGTTGACAATCTGAGAATCTAAGTTTTACCGGATTTAATGCCGGAAACAACTTTGAGCAGAACGGACAAAGTTTAGAGGCATCAGAACCCAACAGAATTCATGGTTTAATTCAAGCTGTGAAGAGGTTCTGAGTGGAACAGTGGAACAAATATTTACATCGCTTTCGTGAAAATAAGGTTATTCCGCTTAAAATTTCTAAGGTATTTGATAGAGTTTGGTATGAACATCTCTTATCGAAAATACGTGCTTTTAGGATTGACGATACAATCTATTTATATTTTAAGCTCATTTAAATGCTGATCCTTACAACCTTATCAAATGGATAATATGAAATCGTATGGAATTTATTTGATCGAAAACGCAATTTCGCCCACAAATTTAACATCGAGTTCAATTTAAGTCGAACAGTTAGGTTAAGGTATTAGATCTTTCGCCGTACAAGTCGAATGTGTAATCGTTAGCCTAACTCTATTTTCCCGTCCCTTTATGATGGTCAGATGTTTAAAACAATGTGCATTCGCATCTCTTCTAAAGCTTGTGCTATGTCCACCGACATAAAAAGATAAGCTACTTAGTTGTCCTTAAATTTGAAAACTGTATATTTTCAGTGTTATAGATGCGAGTACTTTTCCTGTTCACATTTTCTATGGCACCTTCTGAAATTTATTTTTGACAGCACCTATTCTAGCATTTTATAAACATAACAAAAACCAAACCTAAACACAGTTCTTCATATCCTAGAATAGTTTTTCTACTATGAAAGGTTTGAAAAAAAAATCAAACAACAATTAAAAACAAACAAGTTTAATTAAAGTTTTTTTTAGCGCCATAATTAACTGAAATAAAATTTATTTAAACTACAATATTCCTAAGCATTAAAGCATTAACAAAAAAATCTAGAGTAAATAATACAGAAATGAAAAACATGGAGGGAAAGGATAAACCCCGAACTGAACTTCAAAAGAAAAATCCCAATTTTAAATTGAGTACAGAAACAGGCACTTCCATTGATTATTTGGGCCAACAAAGAAGACGATTTTATGAGAGCATTCATTACCAAAAGCACACGAAGATTCGTGTTAATATTTTCTTCAATTAAAACAATTAAAAAAAAAATTATCCATAAGATACCTATAAGCATGTCGTTTCTTTTTTTTTTTAAGTTTTGTTTACGATTCATAAACACCGACGAGCACCCGAGAAGAAAACGTTTCAAAACTGTGCTCCAAAAAAATGTATTTGGCGGTAAATTGGTTTTTCATTTGTATCTATATTTTTTTTTAAGTTTACTTTACTTTTTATTTTTACCCAGCGCAGCGTTTCGAAAGTTCATAATAATTTGATCCAGATTCACACATGTGGCGCGAAGCATGACACAATCAATTAATTGCGCTCAGATAATGAGTATCTTTTCGCCAAGATACTCGTGATTTTATGAAAATTATATTAATTAACTAAAAACTATTGCAATTGGCGCCCAATTGATGTCGATGCATGTTTCTAATTTCGACACCAATTGATTTTTTTCTGGTTACAAATTGCATATGCGATTGAAAAATCGATTAATAATAAAAAACGAACTATGAATGAAAGATATTTTAGACAAGATGTTTGGTTCGGGTTAAAAAGAGCAATAAATCAATTCATTTCGAATATTTCAGTGTAAAAGATACAATTTTATTTTTTTAGAATAAAAGGAATAGTTTCATTGAGGAAAATGGCAGGATTTTCGGATGGAGTGGTTAAGAAGTGATTTTCTATTTTTTTTTTTATATTTTTAATGAATGAGAAGATGAAGAAAAAAGATGAATATTTCATTTTGATTTGTGTCTGCACTTATCTCTCGACAGCACGCACATTCTTCACTTTTAATGCATGCGGAGGCAAAGGTGAATGGATTGGTGATTTTCATTTAATGGGATGGCATTTTTTTTCTGTGGACAACTTGGAAAACAATACTTTTATGAGTCGTGGTTTTAGATTGTTTTTCGAATTCGAAGATTAATGTGGTTATCAGTGTAGATAGAGTTGATATTTATAAAAAAAAATGTATCATCATTGTTTATCGCTTAGTTGCATAAGAAATAAATTATGGAAGTATATTGCTTTGATTTTGCAGATACAAATTTTGTAATTAAGTTGAAACAGCCACTTCTTATAATTTCTTAAAATGTTTTATTTTGTGATTATTAAATATATCACCAAATGACCATGGATATAGTAATGATAGTTTTTTTCTAATTGTTATGTTTCAGCAGATATCAAAGCAACCAATGCCATCTAGCTGTGTTAATATACAGCTAGGTTTTCCAATCCATTATTTATAAATCAAGATCATTGCAGTATATTGATAAGTGACATCTGATTTTTTGTCTTATTGTGTTGTATGAACATTTTTGAACATTTTTTTATTCACAAACTTATTATTAACGAAATTTTAAGAGGCCTACAATGCTCGATTCGATTTGTTTTTAAGTTTTTTTTTTTAATGGTAAGCAAGTAAATCCACGGCAGTAATTAGAATTTTAACGAGTTTAATGCACAGTCTGATTCCATTTTGAAAACTGAATGCCATTGACTTCGGACTAAAAAGGCTGATCGATAACCCAACCGGATGTTCCTGCATAAGCTGTCTATATTCTTGATTTATTTATTACTTTTCAATCTGGTAAGTATACCATCTCCATTTGCCACTTGGGATCATTGTGTCATTTCAGCAAATTTCTCATCCTCCTCCCAACTAGCCAAGGAAAACTTCCAACCAGGAGCGTTTGAAAATACGAGAAAGCCTACTGCGACGCCCTGAATAATGTTTTTAACTGCAGTGCTGAAATGATCACAGATGTGATGCGTGTTTTTATTCCTAACAGAGTAAAATGAACACATCCCAATGAAAAGTCTTGGTTTAATTCTGAGTGTACAGAAGTTTTCAGGCTTAAAGAAGTAAGTTTCCGATCCTACCAGGCCAACACTTCAGAAAAGGCAAACTTGCTGGCACCTCATTTGGCTTTTCCATTGCTGCTACTCTTTTGGAATCTTTCCTAGAAGATAGAAACCAGCATTTCTCAAGCCTATCTGTATTTATCACCATTCTCTAACCAACCCATATCACTTACGTCCCTTCTTTCTAAGGTCATGGAAACGCTCAGCTTGAGGAATATCTCGAAGACCAAAATATTTTTTCATAACCGCCAGCATGGCTTTCGCAAAAATCGTTCCATTGGTAATTAGCGAAAAGTGAAACAAATCTTTACATTACTTTTGTGAAAGTTAGATTATTGCGCTTGTTATTTCTCCAAGGCATTTGATAGTTTAGCATGAAGCTCTTTCATCGAAAATGTGTGCTTGTCGGATCGATGATACTATTTTTCGTTGGATTACAAGCTCTCTTTTGGACCGGTCAATACAAGTTGTATTGAACGATTTCAAGGCTGATTCCAACAAAATAAATGCTGGTGTGCCCCAGGGCTCGGTTCTGTCTACGACTCTTTTTTTAATTTTTTTATAAATGATCTATTGTCTGTTATTTCTAATAAACTGTTTTGCTGATCTCAGCTTTCCATATTCGTTTAGTGATTCACGTCCTTCGCCTTCGGAAGTACAAGTTAAACTCTGATTTACACAGCATTGTCAAATGGGGTAATAGGAATCGTGTGTGTAAAGCTAAACATACCCCCATGCCATTGTCCATGAGTGGCACTTGCATCGAAGAAACCCAAAAGCTTTCTCGGTACGTATTTCAACGACGACCTCCGTTGGAATGACCATATAATTGAGATCGCTAAGAATGCTGCATTTTTAAGCATTTAGGTTGTTTTCTGTATCGATGCAAGAAGTTTGTCTCCACTTTTGATCTGGCTACAATTTATAAAGCATTTATACTCCAAAAACATTCCCATCTCTAGGCAGATGCTTCTTAAACATTCCAATATGATTAGGCACGTAAGAACCAGTACTTGCGACCAAGTCGTGTGCATGTGCAATTTTGAATAATACTACGCAAAGTGTTTCTTGAACTCGCATCAAATCTTTCCAAATGGATGTCCTCTTTTAGTGTTGAAAGGTCCATTTTGATAAATCCATAAAAGCTTAAATTCAAAACTTGGAATAGGTAATTTAAAAACCCGTTTTTAAAGTATTTCTCTTTTTTTTATAAAAATCTTGTTTTTCTACCCAGCAGTTCTTACAAAAACGAATATGATTTTGTTCTGCGCAAAATATTTAATAAAATAATTTTTTTGCCTTTCCGGATAATTTAACCGAAAGAGTCACATTTTTCCGCAACGAAAATATTCCTGCTAGAAATTAATTTCCTCTAGTTTACGGTAAGAAATTTATACGTCCCCTCTTCACGTACTCCCCTCCTTAAATAGACAGATTTAACATATTTTAAATGAATTATATTTAAATGAATTAAAAAAATTTAAATGCATTAAATGAAATTTCTGCGTAAACGCAAACACAAAAGAAAAGACGTTATTTTTCTATGATAAAATATTCTATTCTTAAATCCAATGTATCCGTATCCGTATCCGCTGTCAAACAAAAGCACGAATCCTGCATGGACGAACTGTGTACGCGGTGGCAGGCGTATGCACTCGAATATTTACACAATGTAAATTTATATAGTCACAATATACGACATGACACCCATTCCTCCTGCGTGTCTCTGTCTATTGTGTTGGATCAAATTTATCATTCAGCCACCTTTTTTTTAGTGTGTCAAGGAAAAATAGCAAAAAATAAAGGACTCCTGTCTCCGCTAAAGGACGAGTGTTTATACACACAATCCCTCGGTTTTGTGTATTTTCTATGAATTTAGCAAATTTTTCAACTGAAGCATCAGAACGGAAAAACGTTGTTCTTCTTTGTTCCTTGTTAAATGACACGCAATTGTGTGTCTCCTGCCGCAGGCCAAAGATTTGGACGATATAAATGATTACGCAGGCGGAAACTGCCCAATTCATCATCCAAATATTAATTGTGGCTAATTATACATGTACTGTGTCTGTATTTTGTGTGATGAGAAGGGATCATCTTTTTTTGTTTTTTGCTTCCCTGGTCCACTTAAGACATCTCACTTAAATCACACACTCATTAATCCCGTCGCCAATGGTATAATCGGAACCATTTTATCTCATCTCATCGCAGTGCATCTTCTTGGTTCCACATCCTCATGCCAGAGCTATGCGAGGCAAATGCTCCTTCTTCAAGAACCACAGACATAAATCATTCTTTTGGCGAAAAATATACCGTCTGCTGGGGATGGTAATAGTTTTTGTTCGTGGCGGTGGCAGTAGTGGCACTGTGTTTCTTGCAGCTAATCTATCAGTGAGAGGTGCATGCAATTACCGCCCGCCATAATAAGAGGTGGAATAAATTAAATTTCGGGCAACTCACTTCGAGATTTGGAGCACTAGCGAGACAACAGGTATCACTGTGTTGGACTTCTTCCAACTGCATGTATTTACACCGTAATTTGTTTGGTGAAATGCTTAAATAAACCACTCAAGTAGAGCACCAAAGGATAATTGGCTTGCGTTGAAAGGCGACAGTGAAAATAATCTGGTGGCGGAGAGAGAGATGGGAATAGCGTGGTGAACAAGCAATGCTCCAGCGGGAAAACTCAAAATAAAGTTAAACCAAGATGGGAAGCAGATTCCATTTTGTTTGAGTTTTCCAACGACCAAACAACGAAATTCGTTTAAAAGTGGCTGAAACAGGATTTAGTACAGTACACTACAATAGAGTACAGAACAAAATATTGAAGTACAGTAAAATAAGTTAAGTGAAATCATTTTTAGTAAAATACAGTTGAAGAGAAAATAATAGTAAATTACAGTACTATCACGTTCTCTGTGTATTTTTTCCAGTACTGAAATATAAAATAATAGTACAATAGAGTACATTACAGAACTTTCACATTTTAAATGTATCTACTACTCGGCTTGTTCAGTTTAAGGTTTAACCATAAAACTATGTTAAATGGATGTGTTACGCTTATACCAACAGCGTAAAAGAATTTTCGCGTCCAAGATGATTTTGTCTTACGTACTATTTTAAGCTTAAACGTTTAATGTTGTTTGCGTTTTTTTTTAATTTCATTTTAATATCCGAAGTTCGATACACTAAAATGAACTTTCTAACCTTGATCTTACTACGTGAAGTTCAAGTTGTTTTTTTATTTTATTTTTTTTTTTTAATTTGGCATTGACAGTTTACAGATGACACTGTAAATTCTATCGTTTTTCACTAACTTGATTTAACAGCCAAATGACGTCTGTTTATCAATTGAGTGATGTCATTCGTTGAGTTAATCATTAACGAATTAAGTTAAAACTCGAGTTTTAAGCTTAACCTGTTTATGGAATTTAAATTACAGACAATTTTTAAGATATTATATTACATTTGAAATTAAATGAGGTTGACGGGTTAAAATTGTATTTCGTGCTTGGGAGCAATTTTGTGAACATTGACCTCCGAACTGGATCACCATTAAAAACCTTTTTTTTATTTTTTCCCTGTTAAATATTTTATATTGTTAAACAAAAACAAGTATCGTGTTGTTTTATTGTTGAGCAAAATAAAATTAAATAAAACACACAATTAAATAAAACTAAATCAAATCAAAAACTTAATATTAAATAAAATAAAATTAATTTATTTATATCTTTACTGACATGTAAGTAATTAATTTCAATACTAATATAACATTAACGTGCATTAACGTGCTTTTTACTTCCGATTATAGGTATTATAATGCAAGTTATGCATTCGTGCAGATTTAAAATTTTGAGATAACAATCAAACATGACATTACATTTTAGAGAAACATATTTGAGTTACTGGCAAAATTCTGTCTGTCTGTACGTATGTATTTTGGACTACAGCCTGATCGGTTAGGCCAATCGTCTTCAAATTTGCAACAGAGGGCTTTTTCATTATTTTTTTTAGCTCAGTTTTTATTCGACTTTCTCGTGAACTGGTTAACCGATTACAACCAAATTTGATATTCAGGGAGATGTAGGCAGCCTGAGTAATTTTAATTTAAAATATTTTCGAAAACTTTTTTTCTATTTTTAATAATTTTTTTAAATTTATTTAAAAAAAAAAATTAACAAATGCAAACTTTAACACAAAAATAATCTTTATTTAAAAACAAAATAAAAAAAAATTCACCGACGCGTTTGCAAAACATAAATCGATATTTGCATTTCTTAATTTTTTTAAAATTTTTTTACAAAAGTTGTTAAATAAAAAAACCGCTCCTACGATTTAAAAATAGAATCACACTGTTTCACATTTTTTTATAGAAATAAAATGGGGTTTAATTTTTTCCGCTGAAAACCTCTTACATACTTTTGGAAAAAATCAAGTCACAAAAATCGAATAAAACTTGGAAGTTCTTCTCATATTTATCAATTTTTTATCGGCAGTGTGACAACACATAAGAGCAAGTACGTGCGATGCAGTCGTGCAATTTGTTCGCTTTAGGTTGAGAGTTGTTTTCAAGAAATTTCTGTAAAAATGTTTTAATTCTATCCGCTAAACGAAAAGAAAGTCATAATATAAGAAGTATTCTCCATAAGTTGAAATAAAAAATAAAACAAGTTTGATCTTTTTCTTTTCAAACAGACTGTTTATTTGTTTGAAAAGTTCTCATTGAAGTGAAAACGGTCATTTATTTAAATTCCCTTGCATTTTTAAGGTGAGAATTTATGAGAGGTTTCTGCATCATTCGTTTACTTTTCTTCCTCCCACCAGCTACACCTTACATCCCCCCTATTAAAATGAAGAATTTTCCATCTCCATTTCATAATGTAAATGATGACGATGACGATTTCAATGGAGCATTTTCCGCAGAAATGTGAAAGGCATGCATCATTTGCATTTAATTCTACGAGCGATAAATGCATTTTCGACAGATGACTGTCTATCAATAAAAACGTGAATAGGGAAGCCCAGAAAAAAATTACGTTTTTAGTCTGTTACGAAAAATGAAGACTGAGGGCGACTTATGGAAGTAATTTGTTTCTTTTCTTTTTTATCTAAGCTTCGATAACTCATAAAAAATTAAGTTCTTTGACATTATAAGAGGATAAATCAAATATTCAATGCATTAAAAATAAAATCGAAACCAAGTTCGTGACGCCCCCTCTAACGTTGTTCAAGGCGCAGCCATAGATGAATTGCGGACTGTGGCGTTTCTGTGCGATAATTTATGATGACTATTCTGAAATCTTCACAGAGGGATGTCTATTTGACTTATATCTTCGAATTATGATTAAGCATGCGTGTTGGTATGCAATTATTTATGTTTTAATTGAAATGTTTGTAGACATGCCAAGTAAGTACGTACATGATAGATGGAAAGTGAATTTTTATTAATAAAATAAAAAAATTAGAAAAGACCCGATGCACATTATTTCAGGCCTAATTAATGTCGAAGTGTTTGAATTTATTTCTTGAAGGTGGGAAGCTGTCAAAAAATGTGAAAGTATAACTTATCACTTTATCGTGATTTTAAAATCTCATTTTTTTTAACGGGTTCAATGTGGATCACGAAGATGACAGTTTTTACTTAACTTCATTGGCAGATCTTTATGACAAATTTCAAGTCAATCTTAGACAAGTTTTGTCCTATAGTCTTCATATTAAAAAATCATTTTTGCTATTAAATTTTATCCCCATTAGGTAATCGGACCTTTCAGTGAGTGCTTTAAAAACTCTTGCTTTAGGCGCATCCAAACCATAGGCCAATTCTAACCGGACCCTTAGGGGAAAAGTCTGAGGACAAATAAATGGATATGTTTCTCCATCCCGATTATGCCCTGTGGCAATGGTTAAAGATTATCGTGCTGTTATGTCGAAAGATTCCCGCCACAGAGATACATTGTGTATCCTCCTTCTTTTCGAGTATATTACAAATCATCCAATGATAAACGTTCTCTCTGAGACATGTAGTTGATAAAGTATATGTCTGAAGCCCTCCTTGATTTTGCCTACATCGAAAAAAGTTGAGGACTCATGACACTTCCTTGGTGTACCCCTTCTGTGTTTTGAATTCTTCTGTGATCCCATCTGAAGACAATTTTATCACCGCGCTCTGGATTTGTGTTGACTAATGGAATGAACCTTAATAGTTCTTACTTAAATTCGGCGCATTTGGTGGAAATTTTAGATTATTTTTTTTTCTATAATTCGAATCTCCCTACATAACAGTACGATAGAAATGAGGTCAAGGGTAGATTCGTGGGCATTCCTGGAAGCGTGATTATTATTTTTTTGAATTGTTTAAGGGAAAGAGTGCAACGGGAAAAAAGAGAGAGACATGAAACATGCCATCGATGTCGATGACGTTATCATATTAAATAATTTAGAATGATCTACTCTGAATATTATTCAAAAGACTCAAGTCATTAGAAGGAGCAACCGCCCGAACATTAAAGTGTTCTGTAGTCTTCAACGAATGTACATAAGTATGTCTTAAAGATAGTAGCCAGTTCAGAATAGGAAATGATCTTCTTAAATCGTTGAAGTGCCCATCTTAGGGCATTTTAAGCGACATGGGATATGTGATAGTTTAACAAGAAGTATTTGGTAAGGCACATACCGAGAATTGAATAAAAATAAATTTATTGGCGCGACATCTCCTTAAGGAGCCAAGGCCTAGTGACTTATACTCTCAACCATTCCTGTGTGTGTGTTGTTACTCTGCAAGAATGGAAGGGACCTACAGTTTACCGCCGAGTCCGAACGGCTACATGAGATGCACTTTTTCGAGACAAATTTTACTCTTGAAGGTTTTGTCAGTTCCTCGCAAGAGGCAGTACCCCAGAAAAAAAGGTGGCTATGAGCTGGATTTGAACCCAGGTTCTTTCGCTTAGCAGTCCGACACACTAACCACTAAGCCAAGGGGCACTACTCCGAGAATTGAATTAGCGAAATATGATCGGCTTCCACGATGAATAGTTGCAAGTTGCATTTCACTTTAGTGAAAGAAGATAGAAGTCAGGTATTGCGTTTTTGATAATGCTGTCAAGATGAGAATCTAATGAGCTAAAAAAATACGTTACTCTTGAAGATCCACATCCGAAGAGCAGGATTGTGAATCTAAAAACCAATATAAATAGCTCATCGTTAAGCGGATTAGAGGTTAAAAACAGCAGATCATTTGTTAAAAATGAGAAACAAATTCGGTAAAAAAAAATAGAGCCATGGAGCACGCCAGAATTTTTTTGTAGGCGTATTAGACCTGAAAATCAATCTAAAAAAAACTTCTTTCAGTATCAAAGAGCAGCCCATAAAATTCCAACAGAGACTATCTAATCATGCATCCTTCTGTTTCCAAATCACTGATACCAATCTCAATAACATTCCCCATTGAATTGGATAAATGCTTTTGTTTAATAAATGTGCAACTCACCGCCAACTTGACACAAATTCATTCGCATTCGCACTTTTAGTATCTAGATACAAATAGGTTCACCTTCCAGTCGATTAAGCCCCATTGATTTAACTCAATGCATTTGCACAAACATTATTGTCGAGATAGCATTTAAATATGAATAGCTATACAGTGTTCCTACCTAAACAACAGAATGTATCTTCTGCTATAGAAACATCTGCACTCATATTTTGTTTATGTATCTTAACATCGCATCTGCGTGTTAAAAACACACAGATTGAAAAAGAATTTTATTCTGCAGCAATAAAAAAAGTTCAAAAGATGCAATCACGATTCGCTGATTTTCAAATAGAAGCATCTTCTACTAGCACCTTTGCTTGAGCTTGAAGATCAACACTCAATTCTGCCAACTCAGCCGGAGGTTAGCAGCGCTGCGGAGGAAACAAATATCTTCTCATCAACACACACACAACTAGAACTACTTGTTGATAATCTCGGCGTTTAATGTATCTTAAATTTTTATTGAAGTGATTCAGATTGCGCTATTAATAAAATACGGAATTCTAAATGGCCCAGTCGAACTGATTCGGGAAGGACTCCTTGGTCGAATATAGCACTCCTAAGCGGTGCATCGGATTGCGGCAATACGCCAGCTTGGTTGTATGGAATGCTGCATTTTGAATGGCTGGTTGGCCTGAATGACGCCCAATAATTCCTGGTAATCGTTAAGAGCTATTTCAGCAGTTTTGTTTGGTGTTCTAGAACTCAGTGTTTTTTTGTTTAATATTAACTCAGATGGTTTTTGAGTTTTTTTTACAAAATTCAAATCAAATTTCAATCATGGCTGACTTGAGAGTTTATTAAGAACAACTGAGGGCACATCTGTTTTGTTTTTGGAGTTCTATTTATAAAACCAGATATTATTTGTTTATTTATGTGAACAGGTTGTTTAGATAGTGGTTAGGTACTCGTACATGAGGGGCTGTGCAAACTAGTAGATATTTTTAACAAAATTAGTTTGTTTCGTTATATTTGATAAGAGATGCCTTGAGTGGTTGTTGTGATTTGAAAACCTCTGACGATTGGCATACTTTAACAGTTATATTAGGGATGTTGAAAAAAATGTATTATCTGTCTGGAAGGTTGTCGAAAGTTTCCTGTCTTTCCTTATTATATAGAATTTTCTATATTATTTCTCCGGCGAAATAATCCGATGCATGTCTCGTCTTGGAAGTTTTCCACTGGTATCCACTAGAAAAGCCCATGAATTTACTGCATTGAGCTAAATTTTGACGCAATAAACTCCATTCCTATTACCTCATTTGGCAATGTTATGTAAATCGGAGTTTAACGAGCTTTGCATACCACATATAATAACGTTACGATTGCACGATAGCAAACAGTTTGGTGGGTTAGAAATGAACAGATAGAAGATCGTTTATCAAAATGAGGGTCGGAGACAGAACGGAACCCTGAGCATTTATTTTTTTGGGAATTGTGTTGAACAGATGTAAAAATTTGTTCCACTGTTGGGTGAGATATGCTTTCAGATTACCAAAGCTGCGAAAGCTTTGTCATGAAGAAGCTTTAGGTCTTCGAAATATTTCTTGAGCTGACGGTTAATAAGCGTTTCCTTGAACTTGGAAAGAAGGATCATAAGTGCTATCGGTTGAAGAAGGGATGGTGAGCTCGCGTTTATTAAAGAAGAGTCGTGATGGAAAAGCTAACGCAGTGCCTTTGCCAATATGGAAGAACACTTCTTGGGAAGAATTGGGGCCAGTCGATTTGTATACATCAAAATCCTTGAGAACGAGTGCGGAAAATTCTGTCCTATGGTAACTCTGAAGAATAAAATTGGTTCGTCTTTGGCGATTCACCGATTATGATAAAAACTTTTTACAACAAACCTAACGGTTGACAGCTTCTGAGACATAGCTGAATATTTTGCCGTAATTTCTTGGTTATTCAACATTTTGGTTCTATTAATAACGGATTGCTTGAGTTCCTAATTTGTTTGTGGCATTTTTCCAATGTTACTCTGTAGGGTTGGCTTTATAGGATCGTAAACTTACTTCCTTGAGATAGATAGCTTCTTTAAATTCAGAGTTAAAACAGGACTACATGAGATAAACTTTTTCGAGACAAAGTTTTACTCTTGAAGATTTTGTCAGTTCCTCGTAAAAGAAGGTGGCTATGAGCGGGACTCGAACCCAGGCTCTTCGTTTAGCAGTCCGACACATTAACCACTAAGCCACGGGGTACTACGGTATGTTTATCGTAGTTAGAAGTAAAAAATAAGTAAAGGCGACTTTCCAAGGAACTTTTGAGATTTGAGTTGGCTCATCGATCATTTGGATGAGGTGATGTAACCCAAAAAATTATCACGACATACTTTCTTTCGGGTGTTGTCTGACCAGAAAAGCGGAGCCAGGAGGAATTGAAATCGCCCGAAATAACGATTTCAGTGCGAGGACGATGGAGTACAGTTTTTAAAATTGGGTCCAGTAAATAAAACAGTAATGGATTATATGCAGTGCATTTAAGCTACAAGAAGTAAAAGTTCGGGTTGGAAAATTACCCCTATTATAAACGGCATTTTCCCATCATGGCAAAAAAGTAATGGCAAATAGCCATGAAGATCAAATTCTGATAAATCAGTAGTCGTTCTAACCTGAGTTCTACTTAATGCCAAAAGAGCTGTCCAGGGAAGATGTACTTCTAGATGTTTCCATATGTTCACGATTATTTTTTTTTATTTGAACCAAAACTAAACATAACTTTACAGAATTAATACTTTAAAAAAAATACTCACTTTTGGGTTTTTATAAAATTGATCACTCACCTGAAAGAAAAAAAGCAAATATATGAAAATCTCGTTCAACCACAAATAAATAAAAATTCGAATTTAATCAATCAAATCTTAAGAATTTAGGTTGCCATTGAAAATGGTTTACTTAATGCAATGAATTGCCCCGAACATGCTACACTTTCATCATCACCTACCAGCGGGTGATCTAAATGTTCGCTGCCATTAAAAAACTATTAATCACTTCTGCCAGACATATTCGATTTATAGATATGTAGTATTTCTATCTATTAAGTGGGCACAAAATCCCCAAACGACATATACAAAATTCTATAGGGATGCGTTTTCGCTTCAAATAAAATTCTAACCCGAAGTTGAAGCCAAACCCAAGCTACTTCCACCATTTTGTTTCACTCCAACTATCCAATTCAACAATAACATCATTGAAAAACAATGAACAACAATGAATCACCTGTGGGAGATTTTTCACATCTCAAATCGATTTCTCGTCAAGTCGATGCATCCTCCTTTTTCCCCATTCCAGACGCAGAGAATTCCCTTTGCAAAAATAAATTTAAAAAAAGGAAGAAGGAAACCTCCATAGGTATTGAAGTGTAAGGTAAAATACATCTATCCACTCAACTGCTTCCTCGCCTTTTCTGGGAAAAACTTTTCCTTCATACATTTTTAAATAAAGAGGAACCGCCTGGCTTTCTCTGGAGATGACTATCGACGAGTAAGCCAGATAAGCCGTAGAACAAAAGTAAACCTCAAGCTCATCGGGATTATCATCATTTTGGGTTCTTAATGGGTGGCGAATGGCTGAGAACGGGGTGTGGATGAGCAGAGGAGGAGGGCAGCGGAAGGAGAATCTGTATGGTCAATATTTGCTTAATGGAAAACTTAAATAAATAATTACTAAAAAATTGGGATTTCCATTTCGTTCCAACAAGCTGTTTCCTCTATTGGGCACATTGGGTGATTAAGTCGATATATGTGTGTGTAATATAATGGCAGTCGCTGGATAGTGAAACATGGCTGACCATCATTATAAATAATTAATTCTTATTCGTTTTTCACGCTCACTTCTATGTTGAATTGAAATGACCTCTCTGTACAGAGAAGGGGAATGAGGGTTAGCTGTATCCTAGACTTCCTTCTCCAACCAAAGCACCAAACAAATGCAATATACCTAACGTAAAACCACTTAAAGCACCTTTGGTGGGTACAAATGATTCTCTCCTTCGCTTTTCGCTTATTTTGTGGGAATGAACAGTGTATGCAGGATTAACTACAGTCTCGGATACAAGAAAAGGACACAATTTTTAAAATAAAAATTCAAAATGGAATTCCTGTAGAATTCAAGAGGAAAATGTGGAACTCATAAGATTCCAGTTGGGTCACTTGGAAAATTTCAAGTTAACAAGCGGTGTCGTCGTCACTCTGACCGAAGAGCCATTTTAATTAACCAAGTAATAGTTTTCTTTAACTCAAAATTACACATACAAAAATGACTAAAAAAAGAGGTCTTAAGACATTTACTTTTTTTTTTTTTTTTATATTTCACTCCAAACTTTCCATACAGACTGTCAACACACACTCGTTGAAACACAGCAAAACCTGTGAATTCTCTATGCTTTGCCCAGAATAAAGTCATTTGCAGAAACACCACCATTAAACCATCATGAGACGGTAAGTATGTGCACATGCATGTAGCACGTCATTTAATTTTTATTCCGTTGGCGTACCTGATGGTAGTATTGGTCAAACATATCATTCCAGCATAAATAGTTTGTTCCTTCTACCGGAGCCACTATTCACCATAACGACCAACGACGGATGATAGTGTTTTCAAATGACCTTTTTAAGTCTAAACGTGTGCTCTGAATAGAAATAGCTTGGATGTCAATGGGTGAAAATCCTGCTCGCCCCACAAGCCATATAATTTTGATCCAACATAGTGCACCAGTATTTTTGACGCATTTAGTTGTTTAGTAAAAAAAAAATACCCAAAGTCACTGCCAACAAGCGCCTCTAATTCGACAGACTGCTTGAAAATTTCATTAATTCAAAGAATTGGCTCAAGTCAAGATTCCAAGCTAGTGACGCGCGGTAGCCCATTCCTTTATGCCTCACTTCGCCTTGCTGGTGCTGCACAGCACGTCGTAGTTGATTAAAAACTGAAAGCGAAGAGCACGAATTAAATGTCATTAATTGATCGAAGTGTCGATGCCCAAGGTTGCACTGGTTGGGTGCACACAATTAATTCACAAATGCATTTGGTATTGGCGGGCATCGTGGCAGTGGCAGCCGGTTTGCGCAGACAGCAGAGCAAATGCATCGAATGGCAGGCAATGACTTCTTTTTGTAAATCACGTTGGTTTGGTACTATGTGAAGGGCACCATAGTCGGGCCTTTTTTTTTTTTTTTTTTTTGTAATTAAGAACACAAGTAGTTACTCCTGCTATTCGATTGTTTGATCGAATCGAAGAAGAATTGAGTCCACAGAAACCCACCTGTTGATGTTTGCAAACAAAGTTTGTTTTATACTTAGTAAACAAGCTACCTGGCATTGGCACTGATTATAGCAAGTGCAATCATTTATAGTAAAATTGAAATTTAGAGCAAGCAATGTTGTAAGATGAATGAAAATGCACAGCAACTTTGTTGTATGAAGAAATCACTTATACGTTATGTTGCGTTTGATTCAGTTTACAAATAATATTTCATCAAATAAGTGAACCAAATTCGGTAAATTTGTTAAAATTAAAATTAATGAAAATGGCGCCCGGGTATGGAAATTCACATGATTTTTATTTAAATAATCAGATTTACTTTTGGTATTTAATAAGGCTACTACCGGTGAAGTCCTTTTTTCTGGTATCTATAAGACGTTCAAAACCTTTCTATCGAATGATACTAGTCTTAACTCAGAAAAAGAGTAACTTTATATCTTATTATTGGATTATTTCATACAAACAAAATTGGCACTGCTGTTCTGAGCCTATTAGGAAGCTATATGTTTATATACACAAGACCTGGTAATTCAATTTACGCATTGTCTTAACATGAAAGTCATTGTAGGTTATAAATACTTTTATTCCTTTTGAAATTATTAGATTTAACTGAAGTAATATTGTTGATATTATTTAAGACAAAAACCTGCGGTAAAGAAAAGTTTGGCAAATTAAAATATTTAATTTTAAATGGCGCCCATAAACAGAATTTCTGTAGATAATTTCTAAAAACTCAATTTTGTTTAAATGGCGCCCGGGTAAGGATGTTTTTTTAGTTTAGTGATATTATTTTTGCCATTTACTTATTCATTTTAATCAAACTCTGATATTATACTAGGTGAAGTTCAATATCGGATATACGCCTTGTTAGTTTTTTTTTCACAGAGATTGTAACGTTGAGAACCTTTTATTGGAATGCCCTTGTATGTGTGTTTCGAACTTAATAGCAACATTTTTGTAATTTTTGTTCGGTAGTTTTTATACACAAGTCAATGTTGAATCGCTGTTTTATTTGTATCATCGAGCACTAACTATTACTCGATATAATTGCGTTATTTGTTTATCGACAAGCACTTGCTTGTAAATAAGCAGTCATTATAGGTACTTAGTTTGAAGTATGATCGAATTTAATATCGAGTTGTCATGAAAGTAAGGATCCATGCTTAAAAGCTAACAAGTATGCGCAGATTGTAAAAATTCTTGTAAATGAAGTTAACATGTGATGTTTTGGAGCCATGCTAAAGTCTTCGTCCAGTTCTTTATGTTGCTAAGTAACTGTAACTGTGGTTATCATGACATAATATTCTAGATGTATTTTTAAAGTTAAAAGCGTTCACAATATTGGGCCAAGAATACTTCCTTGTGGTACACAAAGCATTTATTTATTTAAATTCACAATATTGCCTTCCATGTTTAAGACTCTTTTTTGTGTCGTTTTGTGAGTAGAATTGGCCGCAAATTAAGGGAGCCAGGGGTGTAGTTCTCCTTGAGCTCTGCAATTTTATCAATAACCATATCTGTCGTTATTGAAACTGATACAAGAGAGGTTTTTGTATAATGATGTAAGCATGCAAAAGGTGGTAAAAAAAATCTATTATTGTTCTTGGGTCATTGGGTCAGAGGAAAACATATTAGAGAAATTGAATTGAAATAATTAGTCAGTTTTCGTTTGCAAGAAAATCTTCCAAAGCTTATTATATTACGCTATACGCTTATTACACAAGAAGGTACAAGGTACATAAGAAATACTATCCTAGTTTATCGACCTGCTAACTTGGGAAGGGGCAAAAAACCTCCTAATTCTCTCTTTTTTTCAGTTTTTCACTTAAATGTCTTAAACTTAGCACATTTTGTGGAACATATTGTGCGACAAAGTTAAAGAACATACAATTTTCTAAAAGTTACGAGGTTACGACGAACCAAAGTGTTAGGTCTAATATTAACCGAGATACAGCTGATCAAATTTAGACAAAATTTCTTAAAGATTTTGTATTCTGAAGTTAGTTGAACTTTAATATGTTGTTTGGGGGTACATAAGGAATATTATCCTACTTAAATGACCTCGAAGACCGTGTGCTAAGTTACGGTGGCGAGGGGTCAAAACCCCCTACATTTTCGTACAAGTTGGCAAGTTGACATTTTTGCCTTTGCAACGGCTTTGGAAAAAAATGTGATATCTCAGGTTTTCAAGATTGTCGATTTAGATTAGGCGTTTTCAACTGCCTGCTTCACCTGGATCCCCCTGGTTCTATTTCACTCTTTAGCATAGTTATGAAGTTAGTCTTGTTTGTATCGTTGGAAAGAAATTTCGCTCGCGAAATCGTGCTCATCGAAGTTGTGTTGGAAAAGACAAACTTTGTTGAGCAGTAAAGCAAAGAACGGTAGGCATTGTTTTCAAAGTGCCTTTGAACATAATCCCCAAAGTTGGCAGACTTCTTGTAATGTGGCTTCACTAAACAAACCTAACAACTCTATTTTGCAGGAATAGAATTTCTGGTTCCGCAGTTTACTTCTTTAAATATAAGCGAAAAACTAAAAAAGATCGAAAATTAGAAAATTTAGCACAGGGTCTTCGGGATCGATAAATAAGACTAGTATTTCTAATGTAACCCCAAACAAGCCTTTAAGTTCCATTATCTTCAGAAGACATTTCAGACGAAAAGTACTTAAATACTATTTTTCACATATTAATAAATTTTGTCTTACTTTGATCAGCTGTATCTCCTTTAATTTTGGACCTAAGACTTTGGTTCCTACCAACTTTTGGGAAATTGTATGCTCGCTGTTATGCAATGTGTATTACAAAATGTGCTTAGTTTAAGAGATTTAAGCGAAAAACTGAAAAAAAACTGAATATTTGGGGGTTTTTGCACCCCCTCCTAAGTTAGCACAGGGTCTGCGAGGTTTCGGCAATACACGATGAAAGAATCGTTGGGAAATGAAAAGCTAAGAGGGTGATGAAGACTCCTCACAAAAAGTCGAATCTACCAGAATACATCGTTAAAAAATCTCACTACATTTTTACTTGCGATTATAGGTACTATAATACAAGTTATGCATTCGTGCAAAAAAAAAATGAAATAACAATCAAACATGACATTACGATGATACAGAAACATATTTCAGTTACTGGCAAAATTCTGTCCGCCTGTCTGTCTATGTGTCTGTCTGTACGGATTTATTTTGAACTGTAGCCAAATCGTCTTCAGAGAAATTCTTAAATTTTGTTTAGCTCAAAAATTAACGTTACCTGTCATATAACCGTCATGTAAAAGATTATATTTCGCGAAAACGGGTCCAAGAATTTTTATGAAAAAAAAATCAGTGTACTTACTGTAGGTAAGCATTATATTTTGGTAAAAAAAAAACTTTATATGGTGGGCTAAAAACGGTACCTCGCATAGGACCGGTTTTTTGTATGTACGTATCCTTAGTAATTTCGCATTAATTTTTTTTTTTTTTTGTATTTTTAATAATTTTTTTATAATTTTTTTTTTTTTTTTTGAAAAATCAATATTTTGAAAACCGGTAAGTGATTTTTTTTTTAAATTTAGTTTTTAAATGTAGTTTATTTTTGTCCTTAAGTTTGTGTTCTTGAATTATTATTTTTTAATTTTTAAAAATAGAGTTGTTGAAAAAACCCGTTTTATTTAAAAACCTACGCTTTTGAAAAAATTCACACTTTCTTACATTTATTAAAGAAATAAAATGGCGTTTAAATTATTTCACCCAATACAATTTAACGTACTTTATTCGAACAATCGAAAGTCACAAAAATCGAATAAATGCTTTGATGTTAAATTTAATTTTCTTAAATTTTATTCTACAATGTTACCGCACCTATGAGCAAGTATGTGCGATCCAGTCGTGCAATTTATTTTTATAAACTAGAGACTAGACTATGGGAGAAATATTCGATGAGAAGCTGAGTATTACTTGAATTAAAAAACCTCCCCTTAAAAGTTTCGCCCGTAATACTCGTCTTGCAAGGAATGCTCATCAGTTCACCCTTGGGGCCCAATTTCGGACGTACCGTAAAATATAGGGATTCTTTTTTTAGCCGAACGACACGAATTTGGAATAGTTTACCCGGCGAGATTTTCCCTTGCCATTTTAATCTGCAAACATTCAAAACCAATGTCAATCGACACCTCCTATCTCTCCTTTCCCTATCTTCCGAATGCCCGCGCAGTGTGTTACATTAAAAGGGAAACAAGTAGTCCCTTGTGCGCGCGTTAATTATAAAAAAAAAAGTCTGTATATTCTTTCCTAGTTTTCTTTAAAAATGAGCCCGATACGTAATATTTCCCTGAGATTAGTTATGTTGTAAATAAACTTAAAAACAAGTTTCTGGATTTACATAGCTGTACATATTATGATATTTAGGAATTGTATAGTTCCAGTTCTTATAAACATTTCCTTACAAACTAAAGCACCAAAAATATTTCATTAAAAATTGAATATCTTTAAAATGGCTTACAGATATAGCTTTGTTGGGTTATTAATAATTGATACTATGATTTGTACTTAATTTATTTTTTTTGTACTAAACTCTAGAAAAAAACTACCTAATGCATTCAACATATTATCCTGAAAAAATAAAGGTTTTACTTAAATCGCGCCCGGATATGATTCTTTATATATATTCAATCAAAAATAATTAATAAATAAATTTAAATAAAATGCACGACTGGGTCGCATGAACTTATCCTAAACAATTACATTTTAAAATAAAAAAATATTTTATTTTTCGAAAAATTCTTCATTTTTTTTTAAATTAGTTTAAGGGTATTATCGGAAAAACTAAGTATGGAATAAAATTTGAAAAATAAATGTCCATCTAAATATCGAAAATCATTTGACCAGTTTTTTAGTCGTGTTTTTTTTTTTTTTTTGAAAAAAAAATTCGAAAAAATATTTTTAATCCGTTTCAAAATATTTCGAAAATTAGTTTTTAGAAATTTTTAAAAAATCGAAAAAAGTTTTTGAAAATTTTGAAATGCAGTATTAATTGAATTATAAATGACTTTGTGTGCAGAATTTTATTGAAATGGGGATAATAATTTACGATAAAACCGCATTTGAAAAAAACTGTTCTATTTTTTTCAAAATACAACTTTCGAAAAATTCATTCTAACTAAAAGATGTATTGTTGTAAAAAAATAGCACCCTAAAAGTTTTATCAAAATCGTTAGAGCCGTTTTCGAGCCGTTATTTTTCAACGAATCCATAACTTGCCTTATAGTACCTATAATCGTAAAGTAAAAAGGAATCACATCGACAAATTTGACATACATACATACGTAATTGTTCGTGACAAATTAAACAAATGGAATAAAAATGAAATTGTGTCTTGCAACACACCTTATTACCTTTTCAAATAAGTTTTCAATAACTTTCGAATAGAATATATTCCAAAATTTAGATTGATACTGCAATTAATAAGTATAAAAATGTTTAATAATGCCAAAATTCGTGTCTTTAATAATACAGTCAAAGGAAAAGATCGATAAACCATGATTTCAAAAAAGGGACACAAGCATTTTAACAGATCCGGGGGAGCAGATATAAAACTCAAAAATGATTCATAAGGCTGGTTACCTTTTAAAAGAAATATTGACCACCATAGCATAAAAAAACATCCACAGTAAAGAAATATTGAAAAAAACGAAGGTGTTAGCTGCTGCCAATGATAACGAGACGACACCGGCCACTACGTGACATGATCCTCAAACAGGACTAAGCCAACATCTACCACATGTTTCTACATAAATATTACGCCACCTTTACTAGATGGGTTCAAATACTGATGCATTGGAGTCGTCGTAGGTTGACAATTTTTTTTTTTTTTTTTTTTGTCATCCGGACACGACCAAAGTATGCTATGTTAGAACAGAATGACTTTGTGGTCAACGACAATAGTGTGATGTTCATTCTATTACGAGGAAAATATAGAAAGGACTTTCTCCCGGATGGTAAAGCTGAACATGGCGATGAAGGTGAACCGACCCCGATGAAAATGACTACGACGCGACAAATCGAATTACTTTTTGCGTGTTGAATACAAATCGTTTTTGAAATTGTAATTCCTTTATTTTTCTCAAAACTAGTGACATATTCTGAAAACTAAAGAAAAAAAATTCTCTCAAGTGCATTGGAAAAATATTCACAATGTTCGTGGGTTAAGAAAGAATTTCTTTCATGTGTTAGTCTACCCCTACACTTTGGAATACAAGCCAGCTGTTTTGGTACTAGAGTATATATATAGTTACATACATATATGTACTCCACTTAACTTATAAGTAAAATCGAAGGCTAATTTATCAGCATTTTACACGCCCAAATCTCGAATATAACTGCCACCTCTGGACAAGTGCAATTATCGCATTCGGACATATCACAAAATAAAGAGGTCCTTTTTTAACCCAACAACACGAATTTGGAATAGTCTACCGGGCGAGGTTTTCACTTCCTATTTCATTTTGAATTCTTTAAAACAAATGTTGTTGGACATTTTCTGTCCCAATCTCGCAAAGCTTGCTATGTCATAAAGAAGGCAACACAAAATTCCTTGCTAGCACGCTTATTATATTTATAAAAAAAAAAAATAATTCAAATTCGAAAATAAATTCCGCAAATGTTTTGAAATTGCTAAAATATTTGTCTATTTATTTTTTTTTTTTTTTGTGATCACTTGTGAATATCATTTCAGATTCGTTTTTAAAAAGGACAACCACTGTCAAAATATCAAAGCCAATTGAGAAATTAAAAACCAAAGTTGTGGAAATCAAATACCCTCCTCTTCTCTGTTGATTTTGAGAAAAAAAAAAGTATCTATGACGCACAACGATCTTTTACGTCCGTTGTTTACGGATGCGGAATGCAATATCAGATTTTTGTTTTTGTTTGTGGATCATGATATTTGACAGTAAACAGAAAAGATGAGGCATGAGACAAGAGTATGCACCAAATGCACATAATAATAATATCAACACGAAACGCCAACATTTACGAAGTTGGCGTCGAATTAATGTAGGATTCATGTGCAATGTTTTCTAAAATTACCGCCAGAACGTACGTATTGGAAACGCAAAGACTTGATGAATTCGGTGAAGCAGATAGATTCTGGCAAGCAATGATGCATTGATTGCGGCGTGGCGGTTGGTCGGGAAAGTAAAGGGATCGTTGAGAGTCTTGATGCTTGTAGACAGATTAAAAAAAAAAAAAAAAAAAAACCAAACATTTTGATGTTCTTTGCGAATATTTTTGGACCGAATCATTTTGGGAACACAAATAATTAGATTTGTTTAAATTACAGTGGAAGAGAAAAAATGCATGTGTAATATAAGGGAAATGAGTGCAGTTTTTGAGCTTGAAGACTTTATGGGGATAAAACAACTTTTCAAAGAAATTTACTGATGGTTATATTAAGTAGTAACATTTTAATTGTTGATATTGAGATTTTAAGAATAAAAATGCACCTAATATTACCCTCAAGGGATCGGTTTATAATTTGCAATTCATAATGTTTTAAGTTGGCAGTACCCCAAAAAAATGTGGCTCTGAGCGGGATTCGAATTCCGACCATTCGCTAAGCAGCCCGACACACTAACCACTAAGCCACGGGGCACTATGTAGGTGTTATAAAAACGAACATATCTCTTAAACTGACACCCATTCACAGCTCGAATCAAATCATGAGTTTACTTTACTGCTCGCAGCCCATTTCGCTGCTAGCTCTACGCTGCCTCACAGCAACGTTGCCCCTCCTGTACTTGAGAATGTAATTTTTTCCATGGGACAGATTTTTTTCTGCCCTCGTACAGTAGCAAGAGTTCTCAAAGATCTCGATACACACAAATCCGCTAGACCGGATGGTATACCCCATTCTTCTGAAAGGTGTTCTTCCACACTGGCAAAGCCACTGCGTAAGCTTTTCCATCGCTCCTACTCTTCTGGAATCTTTCCTAGAAGATGGAAAAAAGCATTTGTCCAGCCTGTAACTAAGAAAGGTGGCCCATCCTCCCCCTCCTCCTGCCGACCCATAGCACTTACGGACCTTCTTTCTAAGTTCATGGAAACATTGATAAGCTGTCAGCTTAAGGAATATTTTGAAGACCAAAAGCCTCTCCATGACCGTCAGTAGTTACCTATGGCTTTCGCAGTATTCGTTCCACTGGCGATCTGATGGCATATCTCACTGAACAGTGCAACAAATCCTTACATCGCTTTGGTGAAAGTAAGATTATTGCTCTTGATATCTTCGAGGCATTTGATAGAGTTTGGCATGAAGCTCTTTTATCGAAAATGCGTGCTTTTGGGATCGGTGATAGTGTTCTTCGTAGGATTAAAAGCTATCTTCCGGACCGTTCAATACAAGTTGCATTGGAAAGATTCAAGATGTCTCCATGCCATTGCCCATGAATGGCACTTACATCGAAGAAACCGAAAAGCTCTCAGTTCTCGGTATGTGTGTCAACGACCTCCGTTAGAACGACCATATATTTGAGATCGCTAAAAATGCTGCTAAGTGCTAAAGTTTTTTGTATAGATGCAATAAGTTTTGTTCTCCTTCTGATCTGGCAACTATTTACAAGCTTTTATACGCCCAAACTCGAGTATAACTCACACCGATGTCGCCAAATTCCGCAAGATGTTTGGGCTTCCTCCGTCGATGCAGAAAATTCTTTTCCTTTTTCCATCTGGCTAATATCTTCAAATCGTATATCCGTCCAAGACTAGAATACAACTTCCATATTTGGGCGGATGCTCCTTCGACTCACTATAGTTTTCTGAATAGTATCCAAAGGAGAGCGTCCAAAATTATTGGAGATGATCACATCATCAGAACATTTACGTCACTCGATTATCATCGGAATGTTTCATGTCATGTCTACCATTATTTTTACGGGCATTGTTCAACAAATATAGCTAGTTGCATCCTCCGCTAAAACAGTTTCATCGTAATACTCGTGCTTCCAGGAATGCCCACCAATTTAGCCTCGAGGCCAATTACGGTCGTACAGTTAAGTACAGAGATTCGTTCTTAAGACGTACAAATCGAATGTGGAATATTTTGTCAAACTCTATTTTTCATTCTCATTATGATTTCCAGAAATTTAATACCAATGTACATTGGTATCTCCTTCTTTACCCCCTTCTATTTACCCAAGCACTGACCTTAAAAGGGTAGCCCAAATCCCTTTAGTGTGTGTAAATTATATAAAAAAAAATTGTTCTTTCCACTATTACGATACTGTCGGTTTGCGGTAATAATAAACGTGCGATTTAATTTAAGATTTTCAATCTTTTTAGAAGTTTATTAAAGATACTGCTATTCAAACCCAATTGTTTGCTTGATCGCCTTTGGCAGGTCTGGGTTCGAACTGTAGGGGTTGATACTTGATAGTATATTTGTAACCATTGTTTAAAATTTTAAACCTTGTTCTAGCAACTTTTGTTTATTCCGATTCTGAGAGGAGAATGATGGCCAGCAATCATCGTCAATGCAGGGTTTTAGTTTGTCTATCAATGATTACCAACAGCCACATTTCCCCTTTCTAGACAGATTGTCTGATTAAAAATAAAATAAACTTACATTTTAATTTCATGTGTCATCTTCTCTGCCATTAGCATACATTGCCAGATAAAATATTGCAAGATATTTCAATCTCACTTAGTCGGAGATACTTTTTAGCATATTCCTCCTCACAGCTAATCTGTTTTACCTAATGTTTGCCATAATAAAGACAACCGTTAAACACCCACTCAATTAAAATTTTGACACTTTAATTCTTTGGAAGAATGTATTCGCATACTCGTTCCTATTCATACCTACATACATCTAATGAAAGCTCACACAGAGACAAAAAAAAAGTCCTAGACTGCTATTTATTAACTTCAACCCCCTGCCGCGTGCTTGGTTCTATGAAATTTTGTTGTTGCTTTTTTTTTGGTATCCAACCTAATTCATTGTTTCCGGAGAATGCCACCCACATGCAGTGCCACTGTCGCGTCGGTCTTCGACGCCACCGAGCCGTTTTCGCCACTTGTTGCAAGCTCATAGATTCTCCTCCATAATAGTTGACACCAGCCAGCCCAGCCGACGACGATGAACACCCCACTTTGGTTGGGTCCGTTGTCGTAGTCGTCGTCGTCGCATAGAAAAAGAAAGCAACGGGTTGTAGTGGGTCTGCCTAGACTACCCCACAATATTGTCATTGGGGTGAGTTCGTAGTGGGGTTGGGATGAGACACACAATTAAATCACAATTGTATAAGCTTTGCAGCGGTAATCGTTTTGGTGTTTGTTTGTATTTGTGTTGGTTTGGTTTTTTTTTTTTTTTAAGAAATATCTGGGACGCGTGGAACGTGCGTCGTCGGTCGGCCGGTTTGTATTACATGAGGTGCGATTTGTATTGATTTTAGTTTAGCAGCTGTCGTGTTCTCTTTCAGGTATTAGAACAGTTGTTGTAGGCGTTTATGGCGGTAGTCGGGTTACACCCTAAATACACACTACATACAAGCATCAGCTGCGCATAAAGAAACATTTAGATTGTGTCTTATCTTACTTTGGCTATAACTTAAGTGATGGTGTGGAAAGGTTTAGCTTATCGTTAATTTTGTGTTAGGCTTTAACACTGTTTTTTTTGCGTTTTTCTTGGGGGAAATTCATTTCTTTTTTTTACATTTTAATCAATATTTTTGGCTGTGATCCAAATACTTAAGCGAATGATGGCATGACACAGTTTTAAAATAAACAAAAAGCACACACAGTAACTGACTTATTACCAGAAGACAATTTTATGGATAAAATTGATTCAAAAAAGATTTTCTGAGGTGTTTCTTCTTCGCTCATATGAGTTATATGTGCCTAGTCCAACGGAGTTTACTGAGTTTTATTTTTTCCAAAACATGCTTCGAGGTAGCCTTTAAATAAATTTGAACCCAAGGTAGTAGTAGTAGGTAGCACTTCTTCAAATCTATGCTTCACAGCCCTGATTGTTGAACCAACACTTCTCATAAAAGCAGCAATGTACTTGGGTGTCCTTTCATTAATATGTATCCCCAGGTTTTGTCCTTGTTGACTTCTGCCGATAGTGGTGTTGTGGATTGCGTAAGCTAATACCTGGGTGGACTTTGTTACAAAAGTCCATTTTATTCTATATAGACTCTGCTATCAACTCAATGAACACCACCAGCGATCGCCGAGAAAGATCAGACCTTACCCACTCCCTTTTGCATGGTCAATAAGCATTAACGTTGTCAATAGTGGATCAGAACGTTTGTTTCGAGTAAAAAATGTTTCAGTTAATTTTTGGTTCCGAAAAAAGAGAAGCACGAGAAATTATAAGAAGAAAGACTATGCTGCCCATTTTCTGATCCAACATACGTAAAATTGACCATCTTTTGATAGAGTCTGCAGACACAAAAAGAAAATAATTAATTTACACACTGGATGACAGTAAAATCATTATATATAAAATTGAAGCAGTTTCTGCCTGACTGAGGATCACGAGGGAACAACAAAACGAATTTAAACAAATATTTTTTTAATTAATATGATATTTACTCGAGTAACATATAAAACAATTTTTTTTAAATGAATTAACTAAAACTTTGTAAATTGGCCAAAGAAAAAATTTGCTTACCACATCACGCTAAATGATAGATTTGTTTGTTCTTTTTTTACATCCACGCCTGACATTGTGTTGTTATGTTCTTCTACTCAAAAACCAGATGGGTGAGGTATTGTAACTTTTTACTTCACTTCTTAAAGCTACGTTGACACCGAATCACTACGACCTATATTTTACAGAAAAATGCAATGATACACAGAAATACCAGGTATGATGGTCTGATGCATCGCCATCTTAGTATTTCCTGACGTCACTATTAGCTTTTATTATTACTTTATTTCTTAAGTGAAGACTTTATCTTAAAATTGAAGATTATATGAAAAGTAAGTCACAAATGTATGTTTTCAAAATTAAAACACAATTTTTGTGTCCATGGACCGAGGCTTACGCAAGGAAAGCCGCGGGCCCAGCAAGTTTATAATAGACTAGTGTCATCTTTCGAAACACAATAAAATTTCTTCGTACGTAAGTAATTTTTCTGCCACTGGTGCTTTGCCCAAAATATCCTCTCAATTTTTTGATCCCCTAATCCCTTGGTAGAGAAAATGACTAGAAAGTTCTCTGAATCATAAAAAAGTAGATTCCATCTGTTGACGCAGTAACAAGAATCAACATTATGTCATCGTTATTGCGGGCTATTCTGGTCAGACAACATCCGAAGGAAGGTATGTCGAGCTCTTTGCCGGGTTACATAACCTTACCCAACTGATCGATGTGCCAACGCGTATACCGGATGTTGCTGGGTAAGCCGCCCATACTCTTGACTTGTTTCTTACTTCTCACCCTGATAAAAATATACCATTAGTGTAACATCTCCATTTGGCACCTCGGACCATTGTGTCATTTCAGCAAATTTCTCATCCTCCACCCATCCAGTTAAAGAAAAACTTCCCACCAGGACCGTTTGGCTATATGAGAAAGCCAACTGGGACGGTCTGAAATTTTTTTTCGAAACTTTAACTGGTCACTATGCTTCCTCGATAGTGACATTGATGCCAGTGCTGAAATGATCACAAATGTGATTCTTCTAGGCATGCGTTCTTTTATTCCTAACAGAGTGAAAACCATCAAGCCTAAAGAAAAGTCCTGGTTTAATTCTGAGTGTAAAAAAGCTATCAGGCTCAAAGAAATAAGTTTCCGATCTTACAAAGCCGACCCTACAGAGGAAAATCGGAAAAAGCATAAACAAGCAAGGAACTCATGAAACTCCGTTATTGAAAAAACCAAATTTTTGCATGACCAAAAATTACGGCAACAAATTCTACAGTTTCCCAAAGGCAGTAAAAATGTTTGGTAATTGGAAAAAAATATTAAAAACTCCTCAACATCTTCGGTTCCAATGCTCATCGACAATAACAAACCAATTGATTACTTTTCAGAGAAGGCAAACTTGCTCGCCGCCCATTTCGCTACCATCTCCACGCTGCCTCACAGCAACGTTGCCCCTTCTGTACTTGATAATGTAAAATTTTCCATGGGACAGATTTTTTCCCGCACTCGTACAGTACCAAGAGTTCTCAAAGATCTCGATATACACAAATCCGCTGGCTCGGATGGTATACCTCCGATTCTTCTGAAGAGGTGTTCTTCCACACTGGCAAAGCCACTGCGTAAGCTTTTCCATCGCTCCTACTCTTCTGGAATCTTTCCTTGCAGATGGAAAACAGCATTTGTCCAGCCTGTCCCTAAAAAAGGTGACCCCCCCCCTCCTCCTCTTCCTACCGACCCCTTCTTTCTTTCGACTTATGAAATCTAATATTTTATGTTTTTATATATATATATGAAAATGTTATATTTTTTGAAATAAAATGAGTCAATAAAACTAAAACTAACTATTCATCCATTAAACCCTTCAAAACCTCAACTTCTAACTGTCTATTATCAAAGCTTCTGACATCTACTGAAATTGTCAAAATATTCTTTGTGATATCTTCGCCCCTTCTGAAAAAATCTCACGACTGACTTTAAAAACAATCAACTTTTTTCCTGATTTTAGTATCTGTCAAAAGGATGTCGCAATTACACAATTAAATGATGGAAGTACAAACGATGATCCCTTGATTTACTCTTCACCAAGCGCCATCTAGTGAGAAATTACATTGATATGATATAACGACGTAAGAATCACATCCACGAGACGAGAATACATGATAATAAGCACTTTTTTATAAATGAATTAATATATTTACTTCCCAAAAACCGCAAAGTGTGTTACCATTGAGTCAATCTTGAGGAAAAGTGTATTTTCTTGTAAGACATAGTTTACTTTAACAGTCAATTTTCAATAATTTATAATAATAATAGGAATTCTATCCACTTTAATCATAAAGAAACATACAGTCGCTTAGATACTCAGTTTTGTCAGGGGCCCCAATGGCTGCATCATTATTTACAGTATGTCTCACATAAGAGGCGACATAAAATTATTCTAAGTTCGATCGAAATGAGAAAAAATTACTTTTTTCCTCTTTTAAAGCGGGAAGTTAATTTACATAGTTAAAGAAATATTGGATTTTTTTCTTTATTTAGTAGCAGTAATAATTATATTACAGTCTACTCCAACTTTATTGCGTTAGCCATTAAATTAAAACAATATAAATCACAATGATACAATAATTCAGGCAGGAAATGATATTTACAAAAAGAAAAGTAGCCCCCTACACTTGTATTGCCCTAGTTTTTCCAAAATGTTCAGTCCGTCCCAAACCGCATGTTTTTTAAATATTAATTATATTTAAAAAGAGAGCAACAACTAAGAATAGAACATGAGGATGATGCACAAACGTTCTCTGGATATTTGGTGCAAATGCAGGTATTTTTTAATATTAAATAAATGAAGTCGACAAATTAATATACAAAAAATGTTCCAAAAATAAATAATAGATTTTGTTTTTTATTTTTTTCATTTGAGTTTTAAATATTCAATTTCCCCTATAGTGTGACGTAAATATTTTTTTTATGTGTCAAAAGGAAATGTTTAAATTTTTGTTTTGTTTTTTTGGAATTTAATTAAATTACCAAATGTCTGAATATTGCCGAAAGAAAATATATTTCTAGAACTTAATAGCACTTCAAAAGAACTTAACTATCAAATTGGTGATTTTATGTTTTTATTAATTGAAATTTATTGATGGTGAGTGAAAGATACGTTTTAGATGTTTATTTTTGTTTGAATAAAATGATTATCACTATAGTGATACATTTAAATACCTTTGGTTCTTCTAAGATTACTACATAGTTTATAGTTTTTTATTATTTTGCTTTTGTAGAATTGAATTTAAATTGACAGAGTTTTTAAATTTCAAATCTTAGCAAAGTACATTTACATGAAGTTAAATAACTTACAAATTGTGACATTGATTGGAAACTTACCTGCAAAAAATAAAAAAATAAATTTAAATAATAAAAAGCAACATTTTGTAAGGGTTAAATATAAGTATATAAAATCATCTAAATTCTTTTATGTATTCTTAATTATTTTTTCAATTATAAAATAATTTCTGTTTTTTAAAAGAAAAATATGTTGTAGTGATGTAGATACCTAAGTAAAGAATTAAGCTTCAACTTTACAACTTTATTCATTTCAAGAGAATAAGATTATGAAAAAGTTCAATTTCGAGAACGCAGTTAGCTTTAACTTTCGAATAAAAGGAGGATCTTTTGAAGATAATAAATAAGGTTTAAAATTGAAATAAAATGAAAGACACTATAAAGGAAAGCAGGCATAACCAACAAATCACAATTCAGTTCCCTTAAATGGGCCAACAGGTAGTAGTTGATAATAAAGAGTGAACAAAGCCATCTGGTAATTGTCCTGCTCTTCAAATGCACAAAATCCTAGAATTAATGTATTCAAATATAGGGAAAGCAAAAGCAATTCCAAGCAGTTTTTTTCAGAATTATTTTAAAAGCAAACTGCATTCACCATCTATACACAGTGCACGACCAACTTTAGAGGTGATAGGTTATATTATTCAGGAGTAAAGGAGAATTTCAGCATTACTATTGACTATATGCTTTGGAGATAATTAGCGGAACTAAACGAAGTGAAAATGCCGACTGAAAATTTAACATGCATGTATATAATTTTTTACCATTACTCTTTGCCTACCACCAGTTGTCCTTTACATTCGTAATAATGTTGCATACCAATTTCAACCAAAATACGGTATGTGTTATGTGTTGAAGTTATTCCTTATATAACTTATTCCTGTTATCCTGTTGAACTTATAACAACAACAATAAAGAAAACTCTAGACTTTAATTGAACAAATAAAGAATGTTTATTAAACGAGCAAACTAGATAGACTAAAAAAGATATTTATACAAAAAAACGTTTCTACGCTATAATTCAAATTCAATTTAGGTATCTATAGCAACTAATGAAAAAACACAAAATAACAAGTTGTTCAGACTACTTGATAAATAAAAGACTTGTCAAAACTGAGTATGTTATTTACAACATTATGAGATCAACATTTAATGTTCTCAATGCTCTGTTAGACACCATTCAAAACTAACTCATTCAGCTAACTAACTCATTGATGAGTCAACCCGAATTCTTGACATTGCAGACAAAACTGCCAATAATCTAGACTTAATTCTTGCCTGCGATGTTTACAAATGCACTATTCGTGATTTATCGTACCTCCCATGTAATTATTGATGTTTTGATGTATTGGATTCTAAGAAAAAGCACAAACAAGCAAAAATTACGACAAAAAGCTCTGCAATGGCAAGGCAGTAAAAATGTTTGGTCATTTGTAAACAAGTATCAAAGACTCCAACGCTCATCGCTAATGACAAACCTATAGCCTATTCTTCAGAGAAGGCAAACTTGCTCGCCCATTGCGCTACTAGCTCTACGCTGCATCACAGCAACGTTGCTCCTTCTGTATTTAAGAATGTAAATTTTTCCATGGGACAGATTTTTTTCTGCACTCGTACAGTAGCAAGAGTTCTCAAAGATTTCGATATACATAAATCCGATGGCCCGGATGCTATACCCCCATTCTTCTGAAGGGGTGTTCTTCCACAATGGCAAAGCCACTGCGTAAGCTTTACCATCGGTCCTACTCTTCTGGAATCTTTCCTAGAAAATGGAAAACAGCATTTGTCAAGCCTGTCCCTAAGAAAGGTGGCCAATCCTCCCCTCCTCCTACCGACCCATAGCACTAACATCTCTTCTTTCTAAGGTCATTGACACGCTTAAGGAATATCTGGAAGATCGAAAGCTTCTATATGACCATTAGTATGGCTTCCGCAGCAACCGTTCCACTGGTGATCTGATGGCATATCTCACCGAACAGTGGAACAAATCTTTACATCACTTTGGTGAAAGTAAGATAATTGCTCTTAATATCTCCAAGGCATTTGATAGAGTTAGGCATGAAGCTCTCTTATC
Organism: Platycheirus rosarum; assembly: GCA_963971375.1. Lineage (NCBI taxonomy): Eukaryota > Metazoa > Arthropoda > Insecta > Diptera > Syrphidae > Platycheirus > Platycheirus rosarum. The sequence goes on along the minus strand of OZ020509.1, from coordinate 120,167,611 downwards.
GAAAATGCGTGCTTTTGGAATCGATGATACTTTTGTTCGTTGGATTAGAAGCTATCTTCTGGACCGTTTAATACAAATTGTATTGGACGGTTTCAAGTCCAGTTCCTACAAAATAAATGCTGGGCTCCGTTCTGTTTCCGACTCTTTTCCTCATTTTCATAAATGATCTTTTCTTCTTTCTAGGCTTTATGTGTCAATGGATGAAGTTTTTTCCCCTTTGGATCTGGCTACAATTTATAAAGCGTTTATACGGCCAAGACTCGAGTATAACTGCCAGCTCTGGGCAGGTGCTTCTCAAACGTCGCTACACCTGCTCCATAGAATACAAAACAGAGCGTTAAGATTAATAGGAAATATAGAACTGTCTCGGAAACTATTGCTCCTCTCGAAGACGCAATGTTTTATGTCTTTCCTTATTTTATAGTTTCATTTTTTAAAAAATGTTCACTCAAAGTAGCCATTTGCATACTTTCCTTTTAAAGTTTCTCCTGTAATACCCGTCACGCAAGGGATGCTCATCAGTTCACCCTTGAGCCCAATTTCGAATGTATCGTGAAATACAGATTCTTTTTTAGCCGTACAACACATATTTGGAATAGTTTACTTGTCGAGGTTTTTCCTTGCCATTTCAATTTGAAAACATTCCAAACCAATGTTAATTGACACCTTCTGTCCCTGCTTCCTTAAACTTTCCTATGTGTGTGTGTTTAACATTAAAAGGTAAACGCTAATCCCTTGTGCGCGTTCAAAAAAAATATCAGAAGACCTCATTCGTAAGACGCCCTCTGCTAGGAACGCCCATCAGTATACCATATGGCCCGATTTCAGACTTATACTGTCAAATATAGAGGTTCTTTCTATACCCGTACAACACGAATGTGTAATGTCTTGCTGGACTATGTTTTCCCTCCTATTTTGAAATGCAGGACTATAAAACCAATGTTCATCGCTACCCTCCTTTTAAAATCATCCTTATTTTCCTAATAACATAAATTATTTTAATTCTATATTTAATTTAATTTAATTTTATATAATTTTATTTCATTTAATATTAGTTTATTTTATTCCATTTTATTTTATTTAATTTGTATATAATTTTATTTTATTTATTTTATTTTATTTTTTGTATATTAGGTAAATATATTTTTTTAATTTTTTATTTTTTATTTTTTTTTTATTTTATTTATTTTTTTTATGTTATTTTGTTTTATTTTATTTTATAATATTTTATTTTATAATATTTTATTTTATAAATTATTTTTTAATTTTTATTTTTTTAATTTTGTATGCAAATTGGTGAAATTTTCTTTAGTGAACGATGCAACAGTCTGTGAACAGAACTTGAAATCAAATGAACGGAATCCATTCATTTTTCATTTTTCCCCAAATGCAGACATATAGAGAAGTGTGGAAAATAATGAAGGATAATAATTATTAAGGAAAAAACTGAAACAAGCCAAAATATGAGTTTCTCATTTTCCAACCTCACCATCAGCACCCGTAGAATGTTGGTATTTTTAATAAAGACATAGATAGCACTGCAACAGGTCCTCCGATTCCGAGGGCAAAACAATGTTCTCGGCAATTACACATGTTCCATACAAAATGGTTTAATGAAGATGATATAATTATGATTACAAGGGACTTTGGCCATTCGCACTCTTCCGTTTAGTCCTCCTGACTGGAGAATCCTTCATTGAAGAATGTGGGCGCAGAAGATATGAATCTAAGCTCTGTCAATCAGTAAAGACAGCCTCGCCCAACTTTGATATATGTTTTTATTTTATTGGAAAATATGTACACATCTTCGCTCCTTAACAACCCCATCCGCCCTGCAAAAGAATTGAAAAGTTTTCCTTTCTTTGGTCCTGTTTGGTCTTTCATGTTCAACAAAACTGTCTATCTCTTTACCCACCTGCGGGGCTTTAACAAGAGAGTTTTCTTTTGTGAAAAGTTGAAAGGATTTTCATTTGATATGTTGTGTGCGTGCATGATTGTGAAATGGTCCTTCTTGTGAAAAGAACTTGTCTACATTTTAATAGCAAATTAAAAGTTTTACGATTATTACCTGCATAATGAAAAAGATATTATATATTATGTGTGGGTGTTTGTATGTGTGTGTGATGCTGAGCTAATGATTATACATGCGTGCTTTCTTGTAAAATTATTTCTGCTTTTTTGGACATACTGCCCTCATGATCTGTGGCAACTGGCAAGTTAAAGCTGTAACACCTAAGTGAATGTATAGTGTGTGGTAAGAGAGTTAAAAGGAATATTTATTCTGCCTTTAATTACAAACGGGATAATATCCTTGCGAATTAGAGGTGCACGTTTAAGATGGTTTTATGATAATGCTCAGTCGAGTATAACAGTAAATTATGCTATACTGGTGTAAACTCACTTTATGTAGAGATACTTTATTTTGTCAGTTGGCAGACAGGATAAGAATTTCAAATGTTGAAATAGGAGCCGAAACATTCTTAGTTTTAATTAAATCTACCTAAAGATCTAAGAAGATAGAATCCGGTCTAAAAGTTACTAATTAAAAAAATTAAAGATTTATGCTCTTCTGAAGGATTTTAGGAATGTGAAGTAGATTGATATTGACATAAGCCTTAACTTTGAATAACCCATAATCCTGATATCATTTATCAGAATTTTGATAATCTTCTTCTATTCCTGAATTTTTATAGGTACAAAAAATTTAATTGGCGCTCAATCAAGAAGAATCCAAATGAAACAATGTTTATTTATTTTACGAACATGTTTATAATACCGATTGACACAATGAAGTTGCATAAAAGATAAATATTAAATGACCTGCTTCGAAATAGATCGGTCTAATGAAGTACCACTCGTCTTGGAAATAAAGCTTATGTATCTTAAAAGTTCTAGTGTCTTAGTCTTTCAGTGACAATATTTTATGTATTTTTATCGTAAGTACTTAGCACAATTTGATTTTAATTGTTGATTTCAAGTGGTCTACTTTCAATTAATGAAATGACTTATTTATTTTATGATACAACATCATGTTTGTTTTAAATAGCATTCAAGATAACGTTGAAAAACTTATAAGAGCTTCCTGACTTTTGTTTTAAACAAAGTATACATAAAAATCAATGAATTGTGGAAAGTCTTTGTTTAAAGGTTAGTTTGATTAATGCAATTTAATGATTTAAGTGATGCCCAGTACTAAATCTTAAATCTTCTATTATTGGGGTCAAATTTTTGACCACTCTTTCAAACATAACGGCCGGTATTCCATTAATAACACGAGTTGTGTGGTGTGTTGCTATCAGCACTTTTTTGAATTCTGTCTAAGAAACCTGCCCAAATATGGGAATAATTCTAGAGTTTTGGTCGAATATACGCTTTATAGACTGCAGCCAATCAGGCGGGGTGAACAATTTTTTCCATCATCCTAGGACACCTAGACACATCGCAGGATTCTTGGCAGCGTCGAATATGTGGTCATTCCACAAAAGGTGGTTTGCAATGCACATTCCAAAAACTGAGATCAAAATTTTATGAATCAGTTTAGAGAATCGCTCGTTCGACATTGACATGAGTTATGTAATAATACAAGGTGGGCCAAATGAAGTCATCCGATGATGTTTGGTTCTCATTTTTTTCAAAATGAAAAAACTTCGATTCTGTTTTTTGATTATGTTTATTTGAACCTTCGGTTGTGGCTCGCGCAGTGTGTGCCGTAGCTCCTTCCTGTTGGAACGACATGTCGTCAAGTCCTAATTCGTCTAACTGCGGCAGAAAACACTCGGTTAACATGGCCCTATAGCGCGCACCGTCCACTGTTGTCATTTGACCAGCGGCGTTCTCGAAAAAAATGGCCCGATGACTCCTCCAGCGTGAACAGCGCACCATGCAGTTAATTTGAGCGGGTGTAGTGGCTCCTCGTGCAGTGGATTTTCGGTGCCCCAGAAGCGATAGTTTTGCTTGTTCGCGTACCCGCTGAGGTTGAAATGAGCCTCATCGCTCATTATGATTTTGGTCGAAAAATCGTCCACTTCGTCCTCGAAATTGAGGATGGCTTAGGCGTATGTTACGGCACGATTATTCCGCGTTCTTGGGGAGTATATCGCTCCATGGCTTTTTCACTTGTATTCTACATTTGTCTAGTCTACAAATGTCAAAACAGATATGACATTGGCGGCCATTTGCAAAAATAAGAGCATCTTCCAATAGGGTGATCTCTTTTGGCCCACCTCACTTTGTATAACAATATGGGCCTAATTTTTGCACGCATGTTTTTCACTTTATCAGTGTTAAACAATGAATTTAACTAGAAATAGCTCTGCCATAAACACTCAATCGCCTGCGATATCGCTGGTAGCGATGTTGCTAGCGATCGGGCGAAAAGCCATCGCGTCGCGCGATGCGAATAGGCTTCGCCATAAACGTAGCCTTATACTTTATAAAAAGTACAAAAACAGATAATTGATGTCATGACTTCTCTTTTTTAGACTTCTGATCATAGAAAAGCTGAATGATCCAGCTCGAAGGATCATATAATATTGAGTATGAAATCATATAGATAAGTTTAAATTCCTCAAGAATTTATTTTGAAAAATATATCAACTCGTTATTGCCGTATAAATTACCAGAAACAAATTTAACAGAACACATCTTCACTGCCTAAAATAAAAAAATAAAAGGTAGCATTTTAAACATAAGTTGGTAAATCCAGTCATACTGAGGCAAAAGGCTTGGCTTGGCCAGCTCGGTCCCCAGGTACCTGCCTCCAATTTTGCACGTTAAGTCAGTCGAGGTCCTCTTCCATTTGTGTGCACCACCTGAGTGTCCGTCTTCCTCTACTTCGCCGTGGTGGAGTCGAATATTTTCCGGGCCGGAGCGTTGGTGTCAATCTGCTCTTCGTCACCCAGCCATCTGAGACTTTGAACTATTACCATTTAGGCAAGGTCTTTCACTGTACAGCCGCTTCAGTTCTTCGTTGTATCTTTTTCTCCCCTTTAAACTTATGCAAATGGGACCAAGCATCACCCGGAGAATTATTCTCTCGAAACAACCTAAAGCGTCCTCATACACTTTTGACAATGTCCATGCTGGGATAATGAGGGTATTCTAAAGGGAGAATTCAGTTGCCCGAGAGAGGGCTTTGCTACTCAATTGCCTACTAAGCACGAAGAAGCAGCGATTGGCAAGAGTTATGCTTCGTTTGATCTCAGCGCTGGTGTTGTTGTCTGAGTTAAAAGCGGAAGTTATAGCTGTCACATGTGGATTTTCACATATCAGTCGATCCAATCTGTCATAGTATAGAGGTATGGCAATGACAACATGCAAGTCTATACAGTCGGCTTCAAAACATATTATTCTGTTGCGCATTATTCTTCTTAGAAACTTCTATTCTAGCCAGAGCAGCGTCTTTGAAACTGAGGTTTATGATAGAGTCTTGTTTCGAAAATTCGTCCACTTGATCACGGTGAAACTCTTCTTGATAGGATCACTGAATCCTCAATAGCGTTAAACAGTTTAAGATCTGAAATTCAACAAATAATTGTTGGTGTGCCTCAGGGTACTTAGCTGACTTTGATCTTCTGTTCTTGATATTTATCCACCACCTCTGCTCTGAAAATTGTAATAGATGAAATTGCTTCCAGATTCAGAATTCTGAATTCCTGACTGCATTGTATCCAGGCTACTGGCTACTTTTCTAAAATGATCATTTTTGAATAGTAAACATTAATTTTGTTTTGTTTCTACGCTATAACACTTTTTTGTCTTTTTTTGAACGCTAACCATTCAAAACCCATTCCTGGACAGAATAATACAGACGTGAAAATTTTGACTTCTTTAAATGCCAATTAGTTTAGTTATCCTTTGAGCCAGATTTAATCAACTACAAAATTTAAAAGCAATGCTTAGCCATGCTTTGTATTTCCTTTTTATGTTAAAGTTCGGAACTTACAAAATGCCGCACCAAACGAATGTCATATACTTCGGTCAGTCTTGTTTTTGCTTTAATTTTTTAAAATTCAGAACTTAGTTTTTTACGATGTTTTCCAATTTTCGTCGACTACTAAAAACACTTTTATTTTCCCTATATAAAGAGCAGTGAAAAAACCTAAGGCACATTTAAATTTTATTCCGCTTTTGCGAAACTTATTTATAGAAGCTGCTCTAAGATTTCGTTATTTGATTTCATTTGACGTTATTTCACTCTGGGTGAAATTTATTCACTTACAACTTTCCATCATCAAAAAATGGGTTTTTTTCAAATGATAAGCTTATATGTGTTTTATTATATTCTCTTGAATTTCCTTGACGATTGTATGATTAACTTCAAGATGGCGGAAACATGCATCAATTTTTCTTGCGAAAATTTACCTCCAGCTTACTTGCGCATAATGAATATATGAGTTTATAAGAATGGGCTAAGTGTAAGTTAGACATGGATTTAGGTAATCATAACCACCTTTTCAAACATTTTATCTCTCAGCAGATAGTTGCACGCAAAATTCACGCGAAAGAACCGCAAATGAACCGTTTTCTGCAAACAAATTCTGCACAGCTACTGATTGCGGTTACTGGAATTCATGACTGACATCCGTAATTGGCTAAGTTTCTTTGTCACATGCGATCTGATTGACTTTGACATAACTGGTACTGACTGCTATTGCCAGTAATTCCGCTGACATTCAAAGCTGATGAAGAAGAGCTGAGAATACGGACGCCATGTTTCACTATAGTTGACCACACGATGACAAATAAATGCGCTTCAGTTTCACTGAATCTGATGGGTTTGCTGCTCTCTTGGCTTCCAGAAGCCAGAGGAGCCGACAAAATCTATTTTTGTGTCTCTGTTTTTTTTTTTTTTTTTTATTAGGAACAACGTCAGCTGTGAAACAATTATTATTACAAATTGTCGGCAGTTTATTTCCATTAAACTCAATTGGTATAAATTCAGTCATCTGGTTTTGGGCTGAAGCTGGATCCCGGCACTGAGATCAGCAGAGTGTGGCGGTTGCAAATGGCAATAAATGCGACCCAAAAGGCAACTGAAGAATATATATTTTTTGTTTTGTTGACAAACTAAGCTGAATGGAGGGAAGGGACGGCTGACTGAGGCAGTTTAGGAACGATACGATACTTCTGACGAAAATAACAGATATCAAGTGTCAGCGTGTGGAAGTGCTGAATTCAACAAACGCCGCACATTTTATACAAACGATGAAACACCTCCCTGCCAACGCTAATGCTGTCGCTACTTGGGGGGCAGTGAGACGGGGTGAAATGGCAAATTTATGGGATCGCTTTTGAATAGTGTCGTTTTTTTTAACTCAGCGGAACATATAGATTTGAGTGCTTATAGTTGACACACGAATACGAATGCATTCACACGCTTTTGCATCGGTTTTAGAATTAATTAAAAGGAAGAGAGTGTGAAATAAAATTGATACGGGCCTGGTGGGTTGTTCTGAGTATTGTGTGGTATTTATGATGCGCGGTGTCGTTCTGGATTCTCAAGTGTGACATGTGACTCGAGTTGTTTTTTTTTTAATGGACTCTACTCCATTTAACCACAAACGACATTGCAATAAGGAGTGGATTCAGATGGAAAAGAGGAATGGTTAAATAATTTGTATAGAGTTGAGTATAAATGGGGAGGGGGTGAGGGGGTTCAATTCGCAAGTTTGATGACATAATTTATTGCTTAAGATGCAACGTTTTGAAAGCGACATTTTCAAGGTCCCGTTTAGTTAGCTGTAGTGACTGTCAATTGAAAAGAGGCTTGCAATTCTAAGTGGGCTATACTTGTAGTGTTATGGTGAATAGGACAGTTTATTGGTGTCTTCATAATGAACCAATTTTGTGGACCGACATGAAGAAATGAAATGCCTTTGGCTTTGTTACTTGTTAGCTTGAAATGTATGAAAAATTGTGTCATTCTTTTATAATTTCAAAAAAATTCAACCGAAAATGTCATTAAAAAAATTGGAAAAAACCTCTAACTTGGAAGAGATTTTTTTAATATCTTTTTAGATTTACTGCACCATATTACAAAAACTATTGAAAAAATCATTTTTTTTGAAAAACGCATCAGTTTTTCCTTTGTTTTTTTTATTCTTGTCTATATTTTTCGTTTGTAAACTTCAAGAAACCTAATGATACATACGTATGCATAGTCCCTAAATCTTGAGGACTCTATGTTTTATGAGTTTTTATAATAAACATTCTTTTTTTAAGAGCGTGGCACAACGTTCCAAAAATTTTTGAGACTATAAATTTTCTGTCTATTTATTCAAATAGAGAATATACAAATGTAAGTTGAAAGTGAATTTTTATATTCTAAAAATGGTTTCGAGTCAAATGCCGTAAGATAAATCTGGAACTAAGTTCTCAGGGTTTTGCCTCCGTATGATAAAAAGTCATTTGTGCGAATAGATTTCTGGAAAATGAAGAAAATAAGAAAAAAAATAAACAACGTTTTTGGAATGTTTTCTTGATGATTAGAAGCAACTTTTTCAAAATTCCTTTTTCTTCTTATCAATAATTATTGCTTTTGAACTGTTTCAATGATGTGACCTGTTTTAGTTTTAAAAATCCCTTTTCAACCAGCGAAACGCTTTTCTTATTTTCAGTTTACGGTTTTATATAAAATAACTAAATTTTTAGTCCTTCGAGCCGGATTGAATGTTCTTAGAAAACTTAAAGAATCAATTTCAAATAATTCTGATTTGGAAGGGAAAGTCTATTTAAGTAAGAATTAAAAAGTTTTTTAGCTTAATTTAATATAAGCTCCTCTTTCAAAAATGTTCGCAAGATATTTAAACTTTTCTGACCATTTAAAAATTCTTTTCGCCTGATTGTTTTTTTATAATTTTTTTTTTTTATAATTAACGCGCGCACAAGGGACTACTTGTTTCCCTGTTAATGTAACACACTGATGACTGATGAACTGGATACAAAACGAAAATCCGTACATATGACGAGAACATAACTTCAACATTTGGGAGGGTACTCCTTCAACTCACCTAAGACTTTAAAAAAAGATCACTCAAACATCGCCGAAATTATACATAGTTCTCGCTTTTCAATTGCTGTATCTACGATCAATAAATCAAATAGCCAGTTGCATTCCTCTTCCTTAAAAAAATTCTACCGCAATTCCAGAAACGCTCACCAATTAACTCTTAAGAACAGATATCTGTTTTTCGAACCTACAATTTGAATGTGGATTGTTTTGCCTAACTCTATTTTATCATCCCATTAAGATGTTCAGATGCTTAAAACCGTAACAACATTGTTTTTTCCTAAATCCGTGCTGTGTTCAAAAGGGTAGTTAAATCTCTTAAGCCGGTGCGAATTATAAAAAATAAAATAAAAAATAATTTTTAAAAAGAAAACAAAAGACAAATCTGACTCGGTTGTACTTTTTCTCACTTATACATTTGTCGACATTTAGATTTTTTTTTTAAATCGGCGCGCTGTACATTGCTTTTGAATGCTTGTTAATCGTAATGGAAGGCAAAAATAGAACCGGGTAAAGCGTTCCACATTCGTGTAGTGCGGCTAAAGACTGCGTCCGAAATTAGGCTCAAGCTTAAATCAATGACCATTACTACCGATACGAGTATTACAGGGAAAACTTCTAAGGAGAGAAACGGAACTGGCAATTTCGTTGGAGCATTGTTTAAAGAAAGAGCGAAGAATAAGGCAATACAGAAAACATTCCGACCATGTTCTAGCGAATCAAATGTTTCTGTTATATTCGTATCCCTTATCATTTTTTACTTGCGATTATAGGGCAAGTTTAGGAATCGTGAATATACAAAAAATTGAGATAACAATCAAACATGACATTACGATCATAGAGAAGTCTAAAACAGTTAGTGGCAAAAAAATGCCTGCCTGTTTGTCTGTCTGTCAATATGTATAAAGAGGTGCAGTCTAAACGGCGTAAGCGATTATTTTCAAAGTTGGTGTGTATGATTCTTTTGACATTCCCCAGAGGGCAAATTGAAATTTTATTTTTGAGCCTAATGACCGTTTAGGAAAGCTTATTTTTCTCGATTTTTGAGATTTTTTTGTTGGCTATCGTTTGATCGGAACAAAATTTACAAGAAAAGCCTGTCAACGGTATCTTTCATATAACGGTTATTTTAATGTTTTGCTTATATTTGAGAAGATCTAGTTAGCCAAATTAATTTGGCATTTTTATAACTTTTTTTTCTAATTAAAATAATTTTTTTGAAAAATCAATATTTTTAAAACTAATTGAAAAAATCTTTTAAAATTTTATAATCACATGTATATTAATAAACTCTACAAAACTGCATACCAAAATATATATAAAAAAAAAAAAAAAAAAAAAACAGAATTTTATCAAAATCCGTCCTACAATTTTCGAAATATTTTCTTTTTATAAATTCTCAATTTTTACTAAATACCGATAAGTGTTGTGGTTTGTTTTCACTTTTTTTTTTAAATTCAGATAGTGTTATTTTTCTTTGTTAATGTTACTTATTTTTAAAATTTTATTCGACGATGTGAAAATAGTTTTCAGCAAATAAATTTAAACGCTATTTTATTTTCTTATAAAATGTGAAAAAGTGTGAACTTTTAAGAAAATCGTAGGAACGGTTTAAAAAAAAAAATTTAAAAATCCATCTACCCGATTGATTTTTTTAAAAAAAAAGTTAACAAATTATTAAAAATACAAAAAAAAAACTTTTCGAAAATATTTTAAAATAAAATTACTTAGGTTAGCAACATCTTCCTGAATATCAATTTTGAATATATCGGATGACCAGTTTTCGAAAAAGTAGAAGAAAAAAACGGTTCTATGCGAGGTACCCTTTTAAGTCCTCCATCTTCCTTTTTTTTCACCAAAACATATCCTACATCTACGTACACTGATTTTGTTCATAAATTCTTGGAGCCGCTTTCCAGAAAAATAAGCTTTTACTTAACGGTTATATGGCAGGTACCGTTAATATTTGAGCTAAAAAAAAAGTCCTCTGTAGAATGTCAAAATAACCGTATGTTCCAAATTTGAAGACGATTGCCAAACCGTTTAGGCTGTAGTTCATCCGTACAGGCAGACAGACAGACATAATTTTGCCAGTAACTCAAATATGTTCCTCTATCATCGAAATGTCATGTCTGATTGTTAGATTATTATTTGTTTACGAATGTATAACTTGCCTTATAGTCTCTATAAACCGCAAGTAAAAATAGAGGTTGGTGGACCCCGATTGGCTGGGCACTTAGGTTATATAAGTGAAGAGGAAGGTGTTTTGCCAGCTCTTGGTAGATGGCATCGTGGCCGACATTGCTTTGGTCGGATAGATAGCTTATACTAGGATGCCCGAAGTCTTATTCTTCTTCTGAAGATGTTCAGTAAAATGACGAAGTCAATATATTGCTCTTAAGGTATGACTTCTGATGTTAAGTTTAACATGAAACAAGAACATATTAAAATATTATAATCCGAGCATTTGAAAACTGCTTATTAACAAGCAAGTGCTCAAAATGACATAGATATAAAACTATGATGTTCAATTAAGCAAGTTTTTCGGGGCATAAGTAAGAAGATTAAAGTTCTTGAAAAATGTTTAATAGTTATAAATGAAAGAATACACAAGATACAGTTAAAGCGTATTTAACAAACTACTTATTTCTTAGCAAGTGCTCAAACACACATAGACGTGCGGAACACAACTATTTGATTCAACTAAAAGCAAGCAAATATCCAACCTAAAAATTCTTAACAGAGTCTATAGTCTTCGATTCATTTCGACAAGTACTTATACAATAATTAAATGCTCAAGCTATTGTCCTTTTGTAGTTTGCAACATTGTTCACCTTACAACCCCATCCCGCTATGACGCAAGATAATTTTCTCTTCCCAAAAAGAAATCCTCAAACATAACTTAAAATAATAAAAACAAACTTATTTGTTATCAGCGTATAAATAATATTAACACCGCCCAAGTTATTGCTCGCATATAAACAACTCCACATCTACAAAAAAAAAATAATAAAAAACGAAAACCCACCGACAAGGGTTGGAACCTCAAAAAAACAACCATCGCACCTTGCAGTTTAAAAAGCTGTTACTAATCGTATCGAAAACTGTGTTTTAATAACCCATTGCGACATTAAAGCCCATAATCATCAGTCCACATAAAGATATAAAAATATAATTAAAAGAGTTGTGCCATAAAAACCCTTTTAATCAAGGCACGTGCGCTTCCGTTTTTGCATCTGCTCCTAACTCAATACTCAACTCCTTTAAATGCCTTGACGGAGCGGCGTAATTCTTTTGCAAAAGAAAGTTGGACCAACGACACACTGGTCCAGAGGAAATGAAATGAAGATAAACAAAAAAAAGGAGAAACCCCCGAAAGCAGTTGTTGGAAAGCTAAGGACTCTTCTTCGTTATTTATGCATCGATGGCTGGCCATTGGTGGCAGCAACAGGAGGAACAAAAAAAATTATCAGAAAAAGAAAGAGTCGTTATCTTATCCATTCCCCGTGTGAACATAAGGAGCATGGATTCCTTGGTCCTGCCTGCTACTTAAATTCTTCTTCAGTCCATCCGCCAGGAAGATAGCTTGAACTTGATAACCATCTTTACCTATATAGAAGCCCAGAAAACGACACACAGAGTCACCTGTCGTTCTTCATTCATCGCCGCCGTCATCATCATCGTTTGGGAAGGAACGTTTTTTGTTTGGTTTTCTTGTCCATTGGTGCGCTATTTCGCATCACCGCCACCACCACCGGGTGGCATCCTGTTTTTGTGTACGCTTACACTTTAATCAGCTTTTTGCAGGCAGGATGAAAGTAGAAGTAGCAGATGCTATGAATCTACCTTTTTGTGCCGAGAATTCCGAACCCATAGTTAATTTCGGCCTGAAGATGGTGTTTTTTTTTTAAAAACAGTGACTATGCCTAAGCGAATTGGGTCGGTGGTGGCGGTGTTTTGCTAAAGAGGAAGCCTACCTATAATATGTGACAGAAACTCAGGAGACAGGACATGCAGTAGAACAAAGAAAGATGGAGGCGAAATTCACTTGTTACGCATGAATACGTTTCTTATTATTTATTGCTCAATTCCCCTGGTGTAGTTGTTTGTGTTCTTACCCCACGGCTTTCAGATAGACGGGGGTGAAAGTTGTTCAATTTGGCGAAACGGCAAACGGCAAAAGTAGGGTTGAATTATTAAAAAGTTAAAGATTAAGGACAACGGATACGGAACTGTGAGTGAGCATATTCAGTGAAGCGACTAAATTGTAGGGCAGCTGAAATAAAATTTATAAAAAAAAATCTGCAAGGTTAGGTTAAGGAAGAATGTTGAGTAGGAATTGTAAAAATTTATTTAATCGAAAAGTTTAGGAAATTATGGGGATTTTCTGGTGCCGCTTTGAAGCTGGGAGTTGTGGAAATTAAGAGAAAAAATTTAAACACTGAAAGGATAAGTTTTTTTTTTGACAACTTTTCTTCTTTTTTAAGTTCAATAACATTTATTTTACAGCGCTTTCAGTGTTCCCATTTTGGGAACCCATGAGAACCTGGTCGAGTCAAATCCTTGAGAAGGAAGTCACTGGTTAGCCATTATCGAAAAATGAAGAAACAAACTGTGGAAACCTTCCACGCCAAAATAGCCGTAAATGAACATTAAGGTGACAACAAATATATGTTTTTCGGGTTTTAGGGCATGAGAAAAGTCAAAGCAAAGATATTAAAGTTCTGCTTTGAACGGAACATAAAGTCGGAAAGAACATGGAGATCGGGTAATCAATCGACTTTAAGGTCAAACATTGACCCATTCATCTTTGTATAACACAATACAAGGAAATTCTATGAGACTGTTTGCGTTGGACATCTGAAATCGCAAGAAATCAACTAAATAAAGTCCTCCTTTTATAAAGCATCTAATAAATTAATAAATGTGACGATTTTCTGAGGATGCATTACATATGTTTCCACCTTAAAGCGAGAAGAAACATTCAGAAATCATTGATTTCACCCATCGAATTCGTCAACCACAGCCAACTTAATGAAAGCATTGAAAGTACTAGAATATTATAGAAATTAAAATGTAGGTACCAGAATTCTACCTTCAATGGGAAAGTACCAGTGGAAGATTAGTTGATTTTTATGCGTTGAAGTGTGAACATCGAAAGCTAAAAATAAAAGTGGTTGAATTGAGATAAAAAGAATAATTTTAATTGTGAATAAGTGGGTAAAGAAAAACTAAATCGTTGAGTAGAGTTTTATTTAATGATGAGTTTTATGTAATGAATCGCAGGTGAAAATATAAAATACATTTATTGGCACGACAACTTCTTAAGGAGCCAAGCCCTAGTGACTTATACTCTCAACCATTCTTGTGTATGTTGTGATTCTGCAAGAATGGAAGGGATCTACAAATTACCACCAGGAGTGGAGGTAGCACTTCTAAAATTAAAGTTGCTCTGACAGGAAGTCGAACTCCGACCATTATAAAGGACTTTAGAACTTTAAACTAAAACCCATGGGAAACCTGTCAATGTCAACAAAAATCAGTATACCCAATATTGTTATCATAGGTGACAGCAATTTAACTAGCCATGTACCATGTCAGTGAGACAATTAGTTGGTCATGTCTAAAGAGTTGCTGCCGTTTAAACGTTCAGTCAATTCAACGGAGTTTTTAGGAATTTCCCAACGATCAGACTACACCATGACGACTTTTGCGACAGGATTTTGTCCTTAACCCTTATTACTCGTAAATGAAGTAAAATCAAGGCACTCGATCATATGAAACGAAGACAAACGTTCTCGGATTAGGTTCTAGAAAGATTGAAAGAAGATGACTTCTTCATTCGGAAAATCATCTTCGTTGATGAAGCGCAGTTTTACATTTTAGGCTAAACGGCTTGGTTAGCAAACATAATTTCTATCAGAATGTGTGCCTGAATAATAATAATAACTCAATTTAAAGTGAAATTAAGGAGAGAATAGAGAAAAGCCTTGTCTGTAAAATAAAAAGAAATAGAAAACGAGTTCCGCACCAGGCGGACCTCCAGAAATACATATACTGCACCTGCACATACTGTAAGGTCGCAGAGGGAAATCGGATCACCAATCCTGAAGGCATTCAAGAGCGATGGGGAGGGTACTTTAATGAATTGTAGAACGGTCAGCTCACGGAAGAAATGGAGACACATTTTTTTTTAAGAAAGAAGAACTCTTGCTACAGCCACCAAGCATTGGGAGTTACAAAATGCTCAGAAAGAACAGGGCCTCAATAGCCGATGCAGAGCTGATCAAAATTGTAGGGCAAATACTATATCAAGCAACTCATTAAATTATAGTACACTTATGGGAATACGAAGAAATGTCATGATATATCCCATACAAAAGAAGGGAAATATCGGAAAATGCAAACATTATACATATATATATTATTCTCCTCTATCCTCCAAGAACGGATAGGCCCATATACATAGCCGGTTTGCTGTTCAGATCAATCAAAATCTTTAATGGACTTCGATAAGGGGATGGTCTGGCTTGCATCCTCTTCCATTGGAAAAAGCAATTCGCGACTCTGTCACGCCACCAATAGGGACTATCATCACCAAGTCCAGCCATATATTGGCATACGCAGACGACATCGATATCATCGGCAGAAACCCAAAAGCAGGACAAGACTTATTTACCCAGATTGAGTAGGCGGTACAAAACCTGGCGCTGCATACCAATACTGCATACGTCTGCAGGAAGTGTTCGTCCAACATGAAACATAAATTTGAAGTAGTGCTTTCGCTTCCTTGGGTAGTAACAGCCAATAATAATACGGAGGCAAAAATACGCTGGTGACTGCTAAAATCCAAAAGAACCTACTAAAATCTGTTAAGGCTCTTTAAATCCAGAAACCTTACTATAAAAACCAAACTGCTGCTGTACAAGACTATGATCTTACCACCATATGTGAATACGGATCCGCATTCGAGAGGAAAGTCTTACGGTTGGCCCCATGTGTGAGGTAGGACGATTCCGGAGAAGATACAATCATGAATTGTGGAAAAAATAAAGCTCGGTAGAATGCGGTGCACTGGGCAACTAGCTCGCATGACCGAAGAGGAACCAGTTCGAAATCTCTGCGGTTCTTTTTTATGATAAATGACAACGTGGTAGACCTTGCTTACGTTGGAATTATGGCATATACCAGGACGCCCAAAGCGTTGGTTTGTACAATTGAATGGTCCCGGCTAGCAATCAGGATGTATGGAAGAACTTGTTGAACGAGAGTCAGACCGGATCAAGGTTGTTGCGCCGATGATGATGATGATTATGATGATTAGACTCTTGAAGCCCTCAAAAAGAATATGCGTCAGCATTGGTGGAACCTAATTCTGGCGGCTATCATTTTTTCACTCAATGAACAAAAAAAATTTATTGAAAAAACACAATCCAAAAGCAAAATTAAAGTTTTTCATTCATTAAAAAACTTACAGTTAAAGAACATCGGGTGACAACTTTTCCGCCACTTAATTTATTTTTTTTTTCAACTTTCAGATAAAAAAAAATATAAAAAAAAATTATTAGAATTTTTTTTGTTTTTTTTTGTAAATTTTTTTTTTTTTCTTAAATACTATAGCCTTAAAAAACAACACATGTTTATGAAGAATGTATGGGTTGGATTATTTATATAGAAATACATTAAAAATAAAAAAAAAATCAAAAATCGATTTACTCACCCAAGTTTAACAGGAACAACACATTGGTGCTCCTTTAAAGTTATCTATTTATTATTATTTCAGCAACAACAACAAAAAATATTTAAATTTAATATTAAATTAATTTTGTAAATTTCTAAAATTATTTAACTACTGAATTCTAATCACAAACACCATTTGAATTTTTTGTATATCTTCTACTTCTTAATTTTTTTTATTTTTTTGTATCGTTTTAACATTCAAAAAATATATTTTTTAATAACTCAACATTGCACTTGTTTGCCGTAGATACACACACACACAAACATTTCTAATAAAAGGATATTTTACTTTTTATTTATTTACTATACATAGATACTCCTCAACAGGACCAACTTATATTGCTCTTCTCAACAGTTTGGCGGTTATGTCCTTTTGCTGCGGAGGGAACCTGAAAATCGAATATTTCGATGAAGTGAGTTTTAATTCATTTTGTTGAATATCAAAAGATACAATTTTTTTTTGTGAAGTGTGTGTGATTTGAATTAAAGGAAAATTATTTGAAGCAGCATAGAGAACATTGAGAGAAAAAGAGAAGAGCAGTAGTCTGTGGAGATGCAATATCATAATTAGAAAATTATAAATATATTTATATGTATAAACAATAATATTAATGTCAAAGAGAAAATGGAAAATTGCATCGCAAAAAATGTATACAGATACTTTTTTATTTGTTTTTTTTTTTTTAGATAGAAAATGACAGATAGAAAAGAGAGAAACAAAACACTCAGGGCATTTGCCCTAGTTAATAAAAACAAAAATAGTTTTTTTTGACAATGCTGATGTTAAAAGGAGCATACAAAGTATTTTTTAAAACAAAAAAAAAATTAATTAAACTCACACTGAGAGAAGCGCATATAAACTTGTGTTAAACATAATTCTTTTTGATTATTTTGTTTATTTAATTGAATTTTTGTTGTTTGGCAAACATTGAGAGTGATGAAAAGGAGCAATTGAATAAAAATGAATCGAAGAAGATACATATTTGAGATAGTGTAGTGTGCACATATACAACAAAGAAGGCAAACAAAAAATATAAACAAAAAAAGATACAATGATATTTTTTTTATACAATGTTGATATAATGAAACTCGAGAAAAATGCACCCAATTTAAAAAAAAATATCTCAAATAATTTCACAAAAATATTTCTTTCACTTACAATTTTATGATAAAGAGATACAAACAAAATATACAATAAAATGAGGCGAAATTTTTAACAAAATGGCAAAATAAAAGCGAATTTATAAAAAAAAAATAAAAATAAAATATTTTTTTAATAGATACATCCTCTCTTTAGATTAAGATGTTATAGAATTTTTTGTTGTTGCATACATAATTATTGTATTATTATTTTTTTATTGAAATAACTGTATTTATGTACATATATATATAACATAATTAGAGATGCGAGAATTTATTCTTAAAAAAAACAACAAAATTTTATTAAATATTTTTGTTTAACTCAATGAAAACAGTGCATGCGGTGTATTTATTTTAAAGATGTAATATATTAAAAAGAATGCATTTTATGATGAAAAAAAGTTGGAAAATTTCTTGAGAGGAATTCCGAGTAGTTCTTCATAGCAATACAGCAATTTGACGCGAAGATGTTTATAAAAAGCTCATACGAACAGGGAAGACTACAGAAAATAAAGGCAGTCTCAGAAGTATGAGATTTTTTTGTGAACTATGGAAGGAAATAGAGAGCCAATTCCACACCAGGCGAGGAAATTTTACTAATTCTTTCAAAATATAAATCTGGATATCTATACTGTAAGGCCAGGACAGACAAGGAAATCGTATTACCGATCATGAAGAGGTGCGATTGGATGGATATAATTACAAAAAAGGCGATAAATCGGCTAGAAGATAACAATGCCTTGGAAGCCGATAGATTTAATAGGCCAACGTAAATACAAGATGCGTTACTATGGAGAAAAAAGGACAAAACTGGAACTTGTATAATCCTTGCGAAGGAATTACTTGTTAAAGTTATGGCTAATTTTGAAGTCCAGTGAACGTTTGACTTCCCTAAAGCTGGTGATGCAAGGAAAAGTGTGAAGTATTGAGAAGACAGTTCAAAAGGCTATATACATAGCTAGTTTCAACACTATCGCAGAAGAAAACAGGCGAAACAAGTTTGCCTCAAACGATATTTAATTAATCTGAATTATTTATATTGAGGAGCTTAACCTGAATCACTCTTAAAAATAATTAAACTAAAAACCTAGCAGCAAAAGCTGTATGTAATTTTTTTTTTATAATTAACGCGCGCACAAGGGACTATTTGTTTCCCTTTTATTGTAACACACTGCGCGGGCATTAGGAAGATAGGGAGGGGAGAGATAGGAGGTGTCGATTTACATTGGTTTTGAATGTTTGCATATTGAAACGGCAAGGGAAAATCTCGCCGGGTAAACCATTCCAAAGTCGTGTTGTACGGCTAAAAAAAGAATCTCTATATTTCACGGTACGTCCGAAATTGGGCTCAAGGGTGAACTGATGGGCATTCCTAGCAAGACGAGTATTACGGGCGAAACTTTTAAGGGGAGGAATGCAGCTGGCTACCTCGAGTGAACATTTTTTATAAAAGAAACGATAAAATCAGGAAAGACATGAAACATTGCATCGGTGTTCGAGAGGGGCAATTGTTTCAGCGGCTTGATGAGTAAGGCCTTTTCATAACATCCAAAGCAAGTTTTCAGCAACATCTGCATTAAAAGTTTGGGTAAGGCCTTTTTATAACACCCGAAAGAATTTGTTACCAATTAACCATCATAAAATGGTTAGCTGAAGGAACAAGCTAGTTACAATTCGAGGAAAATTATTTGCTGATATAACACCTTACAAACAAATTCTTATAGTAGTTAAATAGCTTGCGTAATGTGCGCTAACTACTTGTATAAGGCTTTTTACTGCTCCCATAGCAAATTGAAAATTGTCTTATATAAGTAACATTGTTTGGATTTTCCGTGAAACGTTGATTTAGGCTGGCAACCGTACGAGGAGTTTAAAGTAATAGAATGTAGACATCGCCATTTGTGGGTTAACTGGGATTCAGAGTGTTTGATGGAAGACATTTAGGTTGTCTGAAAAATTAGCTTTATCGTCTTTAGTAGTCGTGAATTGTGAACAAAATACGGTATATGAGAGGATACAAACCCCAAAGAGTTTCAACAGGTGATTCGGATTTTATGCCGGCGATGACTGCGCCATTGGTCCGTACGTCTCCAGAACGGTGACACGAGCCGTATAGCAAACGATTGTGCGATTTGACCTGTTTGACTTCTTCTTGTAACTAACAAGCCTTTCCTTTCGAAGACCATAGTGTTGTAGATGGAGAAATCAACAATAATTTATAAGAATCTAGATTGTAGCATGCTTAAATGATTGTCCCACTCGTTTAATTAGCTGGGGCTTCTGTTAATCCGTAAAATGCGGTTTTAGCTCTTCGCTCTCCAACTAAGTAGAGTACTTGTGGAAGACTCCTGCAGGCTCGCCAAACCTTAAGCCTAGTAGTATCCGGAACTCACAGGGGGCGGAAAAGATGGAGGTGCGACAAGATGAATAACAGGAGTTTCCGACAATTAAGGTTTCCTCAGGAACTACCACAATGCGACTTCAATTCCAGAAGTAACACAAGGCTGTTTCAAAAGCTATCTTTCGGACTCAATTGTGTTTTTCAGTGATGAAGTTCATTTTCACTTCCCCAACATTGAATGTTTACCTTATTACGTGGGCTTTCGGCTGAATGAAGGAGTCTTGTAGACTTCTACCGATAATATCAATGCCGTCTGCGTAAGTCAATATCTGACTGGACTTGATGACGATAGACCATCTTGTTCACGTGACGGAGTCACGGATGCTTTATCCAACGCTGAGTTGAAGAGGATGCAAGCAAGTCTATTAAACATTTTGATTGGTTTTCACCAGCTACTTTTGCTTGGATTGTAGTGGTGCTAATGGTCAGCCTAGAAATGTATGTCAATTTATTTAGGATCCAGAATTCTTGTATGGCTTATAAGCTCTACTCAGCTATCATAGGCGGTTTTAAAGTCCATAAAAAAAGGATAAGGATAAAGGCCGATTAATCGCCGTTGGTATTTCCAATGCTTGGTGACTGCTGCATGAAGTCTTTCTTTTGAAATGAGCTGACTGTTCAGTTCAGTACTCAGCAATTCTTCAAAGTACAGTTCCCATCGTTTCAGAATGCCTTCAGGATCGGTGATAATATTTCCCTCTCCATCCTTACAGGATGCGCAACGTCTTATTCTTACTTATATTGCGACATGTTTCTGACGATTTGATAGAACTTTGAAGTGGAATTTTGTTCTCTATGATACTTTAATATTCATTCGATGCCTTTATCTAATGTTTTCCCTACCTTTATCTAGTGATTTACCTCAAAAATTCAGACGCAAAAAACCGCAATTTTTTAAGCGAACATTTTCCTTAATGCTTAATGCAAAGACTTTAACTTTGGGCCATTCATAAGAAAGAACCGGAAAACCTGTCCATCATTCAAGTAAACTACTACAAAAATCCATAGAACTTTTTCATAAACTTTTCTTTTTTTTATATATATATACGTACATATATTTTCTACTCCTAAGGACTTTATGCCAAAACGTTTCCTTCCATCTATTCATCTTAAACAGGACCCGGCTGTTAAAAGGATGTTTCTCTAAAGAAAAATCGTTGCGTTCAATGATTCATAGCAAAAATATATTTTACTGGTAAGGTAAAAGGGGGTGAGATAGGAAAAAAGAGTCCTGTTTAGTCAGCCCAAAGGGGTTGCAAGACAAAAAAATTATATAATAAGAAGAACTATACGTTTGGAGTTGTATGACGTAAAATATGTCAAAAAGGATATGACATTGAATGAAAAATGAGACCGCGCGCACATTCATCTAACTGAATTGAACAGTTGACAACCTTTTACTTAAAGGACACAAAAAAAAGTAAAAAAAAAAAAAGAAATCCTATATAAGAGCGAGGAAAATGACAGGATATGAAAAGAAAACACCAAGGAAGGATGCTATATTCCCGATATATGAATAAAACCACTAACGGCACACAAATGCTGGAACATGAATCGAAAAGTTGCGTTATCCGTTAACTATAAGTAGAATTTTTTTGCATTTTTTTTTTTTTTTTGAAAACAGAGTGTCTTCAGACTTTTACTCCAGAACCAACAATTTTGTCTGCGTCTACTTACATAGCCACAATTCAATTGATTTTTCTCTTGTGGGTACTCTTGGTTTATTTCGCATAAAAAAAGGATAAAGATATACGTTTTCCAGTTGGTAGTTTTTTTTCTCTCTCTAAGGATATTGAAAGGATAACGAGAGCACATGCACGATGGGGTAGGTAGGTATTAAGGAAACCATATTTTCGATCTGATTAAAATTAATAAAAGAATCCGAGATTTCGTGAATGGAAGAAAGTATGGTTCATTGTTGTATCCTGCATGCAAAGAAAAGGAACAGATTTCAAGGAACATGATAGCAGTTTTCGGAATAGGACGAACAATGGATTAAATTAAGGATGGGATCGCTAACGAGATGCGTACATACATATATAGACAGTCACAGGGATGTTCATACGTAATAGCCCCAGAAAGGAATCCTGTTCGGCTTGTTGATGATGCAGGACCTTTAGAAAATAAGAATACATCTTTCTTGTAAATTCGAATTTCATTCATCAAAGGGTTAAAAGTGAAATGCGTTGTTTTTTTTCAATAATTCATATGCAAATTACATTCGCAAACTATTTTGTTACAAAACAAAAAAAAGAACATTGGATTTCTTGCAAAATAAAAGGACACAATATACACATGCTCTTTTTCATTTTTTTACTTCGAGCATAATTTCGTCTTTGAACACCTGTCTTTTCGAAAGAAAAAAACAGAAGAAAAATGTGTCTTACTAATCGAGCCGATTAGTACAGTTCGATTGTACAGTTAGTACAATAAATAACGGATATTTTTTTAGAGGTATAGAACTTTAAGTTGGCAACACTATTTTAACTGACGGCCATTTTGTCAGATGGTCAAGTGGTTTATTTTTAGTTTGTTTTGGCATTTCAACATTAATAGACATACAATGCTTGCAAATTGTGCAAATTTATTTTGAAAATCATGGTTCTGTTCGAAATACGTATCGCGTACTACGTCCATTTTACGGTCAGCATAATCGTCCATCAGAGCCATTAATTGCTGCTGTAGAACGTAGCGTAGAGAAAGACCCGAATCAGTCTATCCGCCATCGAGCACAGGAACTGGATATGCGTCCATCCACTTTATGGAAGATTTTGCGAAAGATCTTGGTTTGCGCGCTTACACAATCTAACTCGTTCAAGAATTGAAGCCACGAGATCACCTAGCATGGCGTTGATTCGGTGAATAGGACCAAAACAAGATTGCCGTTGATCCCAATTTTCGTAAGCGAATTTTGTTTAGCGATGAAGCTCACTTTTGGTTGAAGGGTTAGAAAACTGCTGTATTTGGAGTGATGATAATCCTCAAGTGTATTTTGAGAAACCGTTACAATCCACAAAAACTGACTGTTTGGTGTGCTTTATGGGCTGGTGAAATAATTGGTCCGTATGATGGCAAGAACGTTACAGCCAATGGTGACCGCTATACAGCCAGGATTACTGACCTTTTCGTTCATCAATTGAACAACCATAATGTGCAGGAGCTGTGGTTTCAACAAGTCGGCGCAACACGTCACACAGTTTGTGCCATAATTGATTTATTGAAAGAAACATTTGGTTACCGCATAGTTTCACTTTACGGACCCGTGAATTAGCCTCCAAGATCGTGCGATTTAACGCCGCTTGACTATTTTCTGTGGGGATATGTAAAAATTGGACCTCCAGATTAAACTACGTCCGAGCCAGCCTGGCGGTCATATGCCCGAAATCATATTTAAATTATAATGCCAGAAGATTATCTTTTGAAAAAAGTAAACTTTATGTCAATTTAATAAAATCATCTTTGTTTAATTCCATTTAAAAGTTGTATACCTTTAAAAATAAACCATTTACATATAAAAATTTACCGCTCGCGACGTCGCAAAGCTCTTCCGTCATTATTCCCTTGTTCTTAACTGTCGCTTGCTACCCACTTCAAGCATTGTATGATCTATCGTAAGATGTTTGCGGTGCATAGATGAAAGACATAAGATTTTTGGTTTTATGGTATTGCACGTTTGAATTGATATTTGTGGCGTGGGGTGCCCTAGGGGTCTGTTCTATATCCAAGTCTTTTTCTCATTTTTATAAATGATCTTCTGTCTGTTATTTATGATCTACTTAACTGTTTTGATAATGATGCTACCCTCATCTTTACATAAATTTGTTCGGTGATTCACGTCCTTCGCCTTTGAATATACAACAACTTACGCTTGCTACCCATTTCAAACATCGTATGACATATGATCTTTTGTCTTATGGTATTGGACGTTTGAATTGATTTTTGTGGGGTCTGGTCTGTATCCAAGTCTCTTCCTCATTTTTATAAATGATCTTGCGTCTGTTATTTTAAAAAGTCAATGTTGTCTTCTATCATTAAAGCTTAAATGTACCCATTCCCATTATCCATGAATGGCAGTTTCAGAATTTGATGTCGATATGTATGTCAACGACGATCTCCTTTGGAACGACTATATACTTTAAATCGTCAAAAATTATGCCAAGGGCTTAGGTTTTCTGCATTGTTGCAAGAAGCTTTTTTCCCCATCTGAACTTATACACAATTTATAAGCGTTTGTACGGCTAAAACTCGAGTATAACTTCAACCTCTGGGCAGGTGCTTCTCAAGCATCCCTATACCCGCCCGCTAGAGCCAAATTTTTGACGTATATTGAAAAACAGAGAATCTTTTTTAGCCGTACAACACGAATTTTAAAAAGTTTACCCAGCGAGATTTTCTCTCGCTATCTCAATTTAAAAGCATTTAAAACCAATGTTAATGTACACGTCTGACCAAAACTTCTTAATTTTCTAATGCTAGCGCAGTGTGTTTAAATATTAAAAGGGTGGCAAAAAAACCACATTCATTAATCTTTTAAGAGCTACGACCTTGACTGCAAAAACTCTTTAATCGTAAATTGACTTTTAACGGCTCCAGCACTAGACAACAAAGATACATTTAAGTCACCCATTGCTAATTTCTTAATTTTTCGATTAACAAATCGAACACACCTACCCAGCCGCAACAAATCAGCAAAATAAATTTTCAAAATTCGAATCACGTCGCCGAAACCCCGAAACGCTTAAGAGTTGTTTTAAGATAATTTTTCTATTTACCTATTTAAAATTCATACGAATATTCAGCTCACATGACGCCTCATTTTATGTCGAATTGAATCCCCAAAAAACTTGACATGAGATTGACTGGAAACCACTTTTCGCTGCCGAGGTAATGGAACATCATAATGTATCCCTCGGAGCAATGAATTTAAATAATGTTTTTGCCTGCCTCTTGCCATGTCAAAGCTGCTCACATGCATATATGTTTGTAGATACAGATACAGAGATACCTGTCATGAATTAGGAGTGTCATCCATCTATTTATTCAACTTCAACATGTAGGTAGGTCGCTCTAACTGGAATCCATTATTTTTATATATTTTTTTTTATTTTTTTTATCTCCTGGCATTGTCTACAATAAGTTTGCTGATTTAAGTAAAAAAAAAACAATAAAAAGAATTATTTGTTGTTCACTTGAATTCACTTCTACCTTTCAGATTAATAGAGACTCAGCAATTTTTGAAGTTATTGACTTCGTTTTGTTTGCATTGTACCTTTTTTTTTTGCTTTGAAGATCGAAATTGGTAAACCCAGATACTTGAGTAACAACAATGAATACCTTTAGATACTTTTGCCAGCTTAAAAAATGATGACACTGATTTCGCCTTCATAACATGGTGTCCGTTTAAAGAGAGTTGTTAAAAAAAAAACTTGAAGCAATTACAAATTTTACATTTTTTTAATGAAAGCTGGGCCGCACTAAGACTGTAAGGCGCCTAGTGCATATTTGACACAGATGCGCCCAAAGAAAAGTTAAAAAAGGTTTGAAAAAGTAATCTAGGTTAAATTTAAAATTCTATAAATTTATAAATTTGTTAAACAGTAGCTATACGTTCAATAATATGGTTTTAATAAAAGTTAATTTGAAAAATGAATCTTTGTAGTAATTTGACCTATCTTATTTGATATTTTTTTTATGTAACATCAAAGGAGGCTTTTACTTCTCATTTAGCAACATTTTTTCAAAGTTGAGCGCCTAAGATAATCATACCTTTGCTACGGCCCTGTGTAAATATAAAAATCTGGTTTTATGGTGACATGACTGTGTGGGAGATATTTCAACAATTTAACTACCTGGCCTAAAGCACATTTATTGAAATAGAATTAAAATGACAAGGTGACCCATTGAATTTAGACGTAAAATGACCAGTTCAAGACAAGATCCCTGCATTGTCTGAGTTCATTGCCATCTTTGCTGACTTGTTTTGTATAAAAACAATGAACTCATTAACCGGATTTCAACAGCTTACAGAATGTTGTAGTTTTACTTTGAATAACCTTAAATTCTCGTTAAAAAATAAAAAAAAGATTAAATAAAATAACATAAATAAATTAAATAAATACAATTAATAATAATAAATATTAATTAAATAAATAAAATTAAATTAAATAAGATCAAATAAAATTAAATAAAAACCAAATAAAATGTTATATTAAATTAAATTACATAAATTAAATGAAATAAAATAAAATAAAAAATGGGCACGACTGGGTCGTACTTACTTGCTCTTATGTGCATAATTACATTGAAAAGCAAGATCTTTGGCAGAAACAAGTAACATTTACGTTGAAAACAACACAGTTTAAACTTAGAAAAAGTATTAAAACCACAATACTTAACGGTATTTTAGTAAAAATGAAGTACCCCATCACACGTTTTAAATAACAAAGAATTTATGAAAAATTATTTCGGAAATTATAGGACCGGTTTTGATAAAATCCTGTTTTTAATTTTTAGTTTTTTTGAAATTTATGTATGCAGTTTTTTAGAGTTTATTAATACACATGTGAATATAAAATTTAAAATATTATTTTTTGATTAGTTTTAGAAATATTGATTAAAAAAAAAAAATCAAAAATTAATTTTCATTAGAAAAAAATGTTATTAAAAATTTTGAAACGCAGAATTAATTCAACTACCTAGATCTTCTCATATATAAAATTTGATAGAAGTCCAAAGAGCCGTTACCAGAGAAAGACCAAAATTAAAAAAAAACCGTTATATTAAAGGTATGGTTAATAGACTTTTCCCGGAAATTTGGTTCTAATCAAATGATAGCCAATATTAACAAAAAAAAAATCTCAAAAACTTTCATCAAAATCGTTGGAGCCGTTTTCGAGAAAAATAAGCTTATCCTAAACGGTCATATGGCAGGTACCGTTATTTTTAGGCCTAAAAATAAAATTTCAATTTCACCTCTGGGGAATGCCAAAATAATCATACACACCAAATTTGAAGATAATCGGTTTAGCCGTTTAGACTGCAGCTCGTTATACATACAGACAGACAGACATTTTTTCTCGATCAGTTTTTTAGACTTCTCTATGATCGTAATTTCATGTTTGATTGTTATCTCACTTTTTTTAATATTCACGAGTCCTAAACTTGCCTTATAGTCCCTATAATCGCAAGTAAAAATTAAGGGACACAAATAATATAAAATAAAATAAAATAAAATATAATAAAACAAGATAAAATAAAATAAAACAAAATAAAAATAAAATAAAACAAAATTAAATAAAAATAAAATAAAAATAAAATAAAAATAAAATAAAATTTAATGAAATTAAATAAATAAATTGAAACAAAATAAAATACAAAAATTAAGGGACACAAATAATATATAAAATAAAATAAAATAAAACAAGATAAAATAAAGTTAAACATAATACAATAAAACAAAATATAATTAAAATTAAATAAAATTAACTAAAATAAATAAAATAAAATTAAATTAAATTAAATAAATAAAGGTCACAATTGTGGACCACGTTTATTGAATGAATTAGTATTAGAAAATAATTATTTCGGTCAAGTGGCCGAGGTCAGATCAGGCAGCATAAAACCTGGGGCTACAAATTAATGAAGGAAAAACCAAGTACGTTTTGGATATGTTTGCGAGAAATGTTGGTCCAACATCCGGGGTAGTGGAACATGAATTTGAAGTAGCGAGTCAATTTTTAATTACCTCGGCGATCAGGAGATGATACAATCAAGAATTGTATGAAATCTGCATCGAAGCATATGTCGAAAAATATAGCTCGGTAAACTCTGGTGTGCTAAGCACCTAAGTGGTATGAGCAAAGAGGAACCAGCTCAAAAATCATTTTAGAGTTCGAACATCGTAGTATAATCAGAGAATATTGAAAAACCACTTTTTCAGACTGTATAATGGCGATGATGCAACGAGTTCTGCTGTCTGGCAAAATGAACTATTCTATCTAGGCGAGGTAAAACAATAATTCCACCCACTCGATCTGAACGAAATATCTATAAATATCTACATATGAAGGTTTGTTTCAACATAAGAGCCGATGGCCTAGCAACCGAGCTCTTCAAAGCTGCAGGCGATGACTTGACATGACACCAACTCATTGGCATGATTTATGTATTTTATTTATTTAATTTAAGGTATATGGATATAAGATGAATGGACTCAAAGCATTATATGCCCGATCCTTAAGAAAAGAAGACCCTCTGAATCTGAATTGCGCCAACTACAGAGGAATCAGTCTCCTAAACATCTTCTACAAAAAATTGTCTGCTCCATAATATAAAACAGTTCGTCAGCAACCTGATAGCTTCAAATAGATGGTGCGGTTTAAATCAGGGAACTCAACAATCGACCAAATATTCACTTTACGCCAGATTTTGAAATAATCCAGTAACAGTCACTTTTTCTTGGTTTCAAAGTCAGGTAAGACAGCATTTATAGAGACGAGTTATATAGAGCACCTCGTCACCCTCTGCAAAATGACGATGGAAAATGAACCCTGGTCGGTCAACGTCGCTAAAGACTTTTTTATCAAAACAGAATTTATTAAAGCCGATGTGCTGTCATGTGTTTTCCCAACATCATACCTGAAATAACAGTGGTGAACTCCTTTATCAGGCTAAGAAAGTAATTGAACAGGAAAGCCCTTCCTCGGCATCTAAATTGTCTCTTTATGAGACCCTCATCATCCCAGTTCTGCTCTATGTTACAGACGCATGGAAATTTTCAAAATTCCAACGTCTCCGATGGCGGATTGAAATCAATGCTCCCACTCGAAAAATCTTTGATTTCATTCGGAGAAACGGCTCAGCAGAGGAAGGCCGCGAGACTTAGGTGGCACACGCAAGTGGAAGAGGACCTCAAACAACTTCACGATCAAAACTAAAGGCAGATAGCCAGGGACCGAGCTGGCTAGATAAGCTTCTCTGTTGAGGCCAAGATCTACGCCGGACAGACTGAATGTAAATCAACGATACGTGTTCGTGTACACAGGATGATTTAAAGAAATGCATTTAGTAATTATATGAATATGTTTATATTCGTTTCCAAAAAAAATACAAAATGAAGGTTCATTTTATAAGTTAAATCACAATCGGCGAGTAGGATTATTCCAGGCCTTAAGTTGCATATCAAGCATAATCAAAGAATTTGTTGAAATTTGTTTTAACCTCCATTTTGTTTTAACCATTTCACACTTAATTCGCTAAGTCCATCATCATTTAAACGACAAAGCCAAATAATCAAATCTGAAGCTACAAAATTCCATACATTGTCTGATTCAAATCATTTATGTACCTTCTATACCTCATGTTCACTTCATAACATTCCCTTCCCCGAGTCCAGAACTATGTCCCAGAGTTGTGCATGGTTGAATCTCAAAATTGCGTATCTGACCGACCATGTATCTGAGAGATCCTCTATCTGTCGCTACCTACAACATTCAAGCCGAGAATATTTATTCCAAGTTGGAGCAAATAAAGCCCCCCAGACGTATGTACTCATACCGTGTGTTTGTGCAAACCCATCTATCTGAGTGTGACCGTCCATCCGCTTGTCTGACATTTTTTTTTTTGTTTTTTTTTTACTTTTATTTATTTTAATGTACAAACTGCTAATAAGAGAACACGAATTGAGTCGTGGTTATTAAATTATCCAAGTTGAATGGCCGTCTTTTTAAACTTAACACTGCTGACCTTGAATTTGAAATATTTTGAAGGCGAAATCTTAAATTCTCGCTTTTTTCATTCTGTTGTATCTTTTGGATTCTTTTATGTTTTCCCTTTTAATTTCTATTCATGAAGCCTGTCTTCTGTTTTTTTTTTTTTTTTTTTTTGATTTTGAATGCTGATTTCATCATCATCCCATCTTTTTGGGGTTTTGTCTTTAGGTACGTTTGAAGTTTTTTTTTAATTTTTTTTCCTAAACAAATTATAATCTGTTGGATCTATATATCATTTTTTTGTGGTCCGCAGGGGTAGACGGAATAAATTGACTCTTTTTCAGCGGAAATGAACTTGGCTTAGTTATATACTTTTATGACAATTAGAATATCCTTTTTTTTTGTTGGCCAATTTAGAGAAATCTGGTACAATTAAGCATATTATCTGTGTGTTGTTTTTTTTTAACTTCCTGATGATTGATATTTTTGAGAAAATAGTTGTCCAGATTCAGTTAATGAATACAAAGATCCTACAATTTACAAACAAAAAAATTGTTTATTTTGTATCTTGAGATACAAATTAGGCATAGAAACAATTAAAAAAAAAAACACATTTATTTGTTCACATGCGGGTGAGCATGTGCGTTATGGGGTAATTTAAACTTCATAAAGATACGTCCGTCGGTTGTATCTACGTTATATATCTACGCTGCTTTGGTATGAATCGTGAAATAAACAGACCAAAGATGAAGTTTTATATCTTTCATAATCAAGTTCATGAGTTTTTAATGTGATGGGGGTAAGGACGTGCTTAGGTTGTTTTTTTAATTAATCGTGGAATGTTTTTTTTTTTTTTTTTTTTTTTTAAAACAAGTTGTGGAAGTAAGTGCTTAAAATGCGTTTTATTAAGTGGGAGCTGACAACTGTTGACTCAATAAGCTTAAATTAAAGTTGTTTTATGATCTTTTTATGCTTTTACTGAAAAAAAGCAAAATTCATAAATAGTGCATTAAAAATGTATCTAAGCATCTTAATGTAGGTACAAAGTTGTTGATGCTGAAGTATCTGCAAAAGTTTGAAAAGACTTTTTAGAATATTTTAGAAACATTATACGATTATGCTTTATTATGGTTTGGAACTTTTTTCTCTCACTTAATCTGCCGCTATAATATTTGGATTTTGAAACGAGTTCTTACATAAACTGTTGGCCAACATATTAATAGGTACGTTGCAATATTTTTTTTATTTAGGCTTCCTGTTGAAGTTTAGTAAGTCATATAGATATGTACGAAAGAATATTTGTTCTAACTCGCCGATGTCACACTGGAAGGCAGGATCTTTGACAGAAACAAGTATTATTTACGAAGAAAAATCACACGATATCAATCTATAAAAAGTATCAAAATTACAAGACTTGACGGTTTTTAGTAAGAATGAAGTATGCCATCAGACGTCTCAAGTAATAATGAATTGATGAAAAAAATATTAATTTATAGGAAGGATTTTGATAAAATACTGAAAAAAATATTTTTTTGATATTTTGGTATGCATTTTTTTAGAGTTTATTTTTATACAGCTAATCATAAAATTCTTAATATGTTTGTATGATTAGTTTTTGAAATATTGAATTTTGAAAAAAAGTTTCAAAAATTAATAATAAATAGAAAAAAATAAATATTCAAAATGTTGGTACGCAGAAATAATTTGGCTATTAAGGTCTTTCCAAATATACAATTTGACAGACAGAAATGCAATAAGGCGTTACCGAAAAAATCGCAAATTAAAAAAAACCGTTACATAAAAGGTACCGTTAATAGATTTTTCCTGAAAATCACAAAAAAAATTCATTTAAATCCTTTGAGCCGTTTTCGAGCAAAATAAGCTTTTCCTTAACGGTTATATGGCAGGTACCGTTATTTTTAGCCCGTTTAGGCTCAAGCTTATTATACACCCAGACAGTCAGACAGACAGACAGACAGACATTTTTTGTCAATAACTTTTTTATACTTTTCTATGATCGTAATGTCATGTTTGATTTTTATCTCATTTTTTTTATATTCACAAATTCTAAACTTTATAGTACCTATAATCGCAAGTAAAAAAAAATAGGGCGAGCTCATTAGAATTTTTTTTAACGAGATTTTGGGAAAAGGTAGTGGTCATAGGACGACATTGATATCCACTGATTTCACTAGCCGTCCTAGGCCCTACAAAGATGGATGGCTACCGTAGTAGATTCGCAGTCGATGTTAACAATCTGGAGAGACACCATCAACCAGTTGTTAAATGGCGATGACGGCCAATATCCCGCCAATGATCGACAAGAACCAGTCAACCTCGATAACGACCAGGAATTACATTCGCTAGACTAAAAGTAGATCTAAGTAGCCATTTCCAGACTATAACCGAACAAACCAGCTGGTGTGGATGGGCTACAAACATAACTTTTTAGACACACTGGAGATGACCTGGTTTAGATGCATACAGCAAATCAAAGTAAACCCAATGGTTGGAATCTCAGTTACCATCTACTTGATCAACAAAAATGAGATCGAATACTTTGCGTCTGCACCGCTTTAAGATTCTCTCCAACGTTTTATGTGAATGTCTTAAGCTCTAAGTCCTTAGCAAGTCGATTATAGACCTGCTAAATCTACGATTGATCCGAGAGAAAAACCAAGAATTTAACATCGAGACCACTATCTCTTTATCAATTTTAAAGTAGGCTATGACAGTGCAAACAGAAGCGACTTGTACCGGCCAAGTCTAGCTTTAGAAATCTGGCTAAACTGCTACGTTTTATCAGGATGACGATGGCAGGTAAGGTATGATACTTAAGCTGCTTCAACATTGCGCTTGAAATGTAGTACGGAACACAAAGGCCCAGCATATAAAGCACTATCTTTAAACAAATCAACGCAGTTACTATTGGTTTTGCTGACGACATTGTAACTAGTTAATTACTTAGGGGGCGCTACAGTTCGGGACGAACCTGGGCCTCAACCAACATGCCCAGCCCAGCCAACTCGGTTTTTGGCTAGCTACCTCCAGTATCGCACTACAAGTTGGTTTGAGGTCGTCCTCCACTTGAGCGCACCACCTTAGGCGAGGAGATTGAATAGAGTATAGTTTAAAACTGGGTCCACGTTCATCTCTTCCAAAACTGGTCGCAAGGAGCTTTTATTGAAAGACAGAAAGCATACTTCTCTGCTATAACATTTTAGATTTATTGGCTATTCTTTTATAGACTTAACATAAAATGTTTGCAGTTTTGTCTAAAAGAAATTATATATTTTTTATTAATATATATATTATACATATTCCTATATTAATATTAATTATTGTGGTAGGTATTCGCTGTCATTTAATCAAAAACAAGTTTTATTGCCTTTTTTTTAATTTACACTTTTTCGACTCATTGGATTTTTATCAAATAATGTATTCCAAAAGATCTAGGTAGACAAATTAAATCTGCATTGTAACATTTTTCATAATGTTTTTCTGTTTATAATTACTTTTTTTAATTTTAATATATTTACAATCAATAAGATTTATTATAAATTTTATGATCATCTCTATATCAATACTCTTAAAAACTGCATAAAAATATGTTATTTTCAAAAACTAAAAATACAAAAAATAGCTTTTATCCAAATCGGTACTATAATTTTCGTAATACTACTAATTTATTATTATTTCAGTTGGCGTACTTAATTTTTATTAAAAATCGTTAAGTGTCCTGGTTGGGAAGGCTCAATAGAGCGAGGTCGAATAAGAACGTAGGAGATCTCAAAGAATCTTCCAAATTAAGAATACCATATCGACAGAATACAGAAGATACCCGGATAACTCAGTTTAGAAGGCAATAGCATGTCATTTTTCAACACTTTCGCAGCAGAAATGAACAAAAATTTCTAATAAAATAACACGTTCTGAACTTGTAAATATTGTCAAAACCACAAGCTTTAACGGTTTTCAATAAAAATGGAGTATACCATCATACGACTTGTAAAATAACAAATTTATGAAAAAAGTATTTCGAAAATTGTAGGACGGATTTTGAAAAAAAACAGTTTTTTTTTATTTTTAGTTTTTTGAATTTTGTTTTTTTAATTTTGGTATGCAGTTTTTTAGAGTTAATATTTAGTAATTAATATACATGTTATTATAAAATTTAAAATATTTTTTTTTTGGTTAGTTTTGAAAATATTAATTTTTCAAAAAAAAATTCAAAAACTGATTTTAATAAAAATAAAACTTATTAAAAAATTTGATATCCAGAATTAATTTGGCTACCTAGATCTTCTCAAATATAAAATTTGATAGAAATCCAAAGAGCCGTTACCGAGGTACCGTTATATGAAAGGTACAGTCAATAGACTTAAATTCTTAAAAATAGTCATCAAAATCATTGGAGCCGTTTTAGAGAAAAATAAGCTCTTCCTAAATGGTTATATGACAGGTACCGTTATTTTTAGGTCAAAAAATAAAATAAAATGCCAAAAGAATCACACACACCAAATTTGAAGATAATCGCTTAAGCCGTTTAGGCTGCAGCTCGTTATATAAACTGACAGACAGACAGACCGACATTTTTTGTCACTAATGTCATGTTTGAATGTTATCTCAATTTTTGTATATTCACGAATCCTAAACTTGCCTTATAGTCCCTATAAGCGCAAATAAAAGGATATTTAGTTCTAAAAGATATTAAAAATCAAAGAAATCATTTGACCTTTCAAGTTCCTTTAAAAAAACATAGTCTGCAGATAAGATCTTTCGAAATTTGAAATTCTCTCTCTCTTCCCCCATTGAAGTTTTGAATAAATATCAAATCGGAACATTTTGTTTACTCTGGACAGTGTCTATAAACATAGTGTTCACAAAACGTCTCAAAAGACCTTGAAATACTTTGCAAGTTAAGTTGTAACAATTTACTAATCAAACAGCTCTATTTCGCAAGCAAACACAAAAAAAGAAAAAAAAACCAAAGCTCCAGAGCTCCAACAGAGATTTTACTTTTTTGTTTGCCAAACTAATCGAGCTTACACAATGTTTGTACCTAATAAGTTGCTTCTGGACGTAGGTAGAGGTACTTCCACTGTAGGTACAGCAGCTTTACAATCCGTGTAAACAAGAGCTTCAGCGGAAATTATTTACGTTTTATTTAGAATAATAGGAAAACATAAAAATAAATTCAAAAGTCCAACTATTTAGAGAAACTGTGATAAAACTTAATGAGAAACATGTGCGGGATAGGTTCTTTGTGCTCAAAAAAAAAATTAAATAAAAACAAACAAGACTACTGTAATGGCTTTTATTAGCAAAGACTTGCCGCCACTGTTTAGTACATTGTATCTATGTACCTAGACAAAGAAACATCATCTTGTGTGTCATGTGGACCTACGAGACGCTCTTTATGGTGTCATAGCTCATAGATACTTGACACAAGTTAAATGACAATAAAGCTTGAATTCTGGTGATGAAAATGGTAGTTCCTGGGCACAATAAACTAGTCGTGGGAAATATTACATCTCGGGCTGTATATCAAGTGGGGTTGACCCCGATTATGGAAAAAGTTCTAGTCTTGTCAGGGCTTACAAAGAAATAGAGGAAAATGGTCTTTGACGATATTAATATATTTTTTGTTAATAAGATTCTAAGAAAATGAAAAAAATTATCAAGTGTTGGGTTTCTTTTGAAATTCACTGTAGAATTTTTTTTTCTAAAATGTTAGAAAATAAAGGTATGTGATCATGATCACCATTCAAGTCTTTGATCATCGTGAATCATCCACAAGTTAAGGTTTCAATGCAAACAGGTGCATTTTAAATACAATCAATAGAAACAATGCAATAAAACCGGAAGGGGAAAAAAAAATTAGGCACCCATACACCAACACTGCCCAGTTTACCCACCCTTCCCCTAAAGGATTTATTATTATACAAACGTATGTGTACGAAAGAAATGTTTATTCTTTGATGATCATTATACCTGGCTGCTTCTTCTATATGCACTCAATTGGTATAGGTATGCAGTATGCTACCTTCCTCGATGGTACAGAGCTGTATTTGGGAGTATTGGGCCCTGCATCAGTGCTAACCAATAAAATAAATATCAAAATTTTAATTTCTTTTTATCAATGCTTTAAGAAAAAAATTTAAAAAGTTAATAAAAAAACAGAAATTTAGAAACAATCCCAGCATAATTATAGCAGACAAAGTGTGTCAATGTTATTTGTTAAACATTTATCTCGTGTTTTTTCTCTTCCTTAAGCTGCAGAAAAGGGTTTTTAGAAAAAAATAATAAATTTGTAGGGAAATAGTTTTCAATACGCAAAAGGTAGTGATGTCCTTATCGGGTATTTTTGAATAAGTGTTACTTTTGTGGTAGCCATTACTATTGACAATTATTTGGTAACAATTATTTAAAAAAAACAAATATTTTTCAAAGCAGGAAAGAATAAAGAAAGAACAAAAAGTAGAGAGTCCTTTGCTCTTATTTCTTTCTCTTCAACAACCCAACAAAGAATATAATGTTTTAAGAAGTTTTTCTTTAAGTTTTTTTAACCCATCAACATCACAGCCATCGTTTAATGGAATTTTACATTTTATTGTTTTACAGAAAGATAATCAACTATATTTTGACATTTAATCAAAATTTCGGTCCAAATGTTGAACTCGCTCATTTCTGAAGCATTAAATAAAAAATCGAATATTTCCGATTATGATGAAGTTAACTTATACAAAAGTTAAAATGTAAATGTTAGCTATAGACAAAGGCTTTAGGCAGTATTTTTGCCGGGAATTTTGTATTAATCACTTAGAGATTTTATTTGCTAGGGTTGTTGAAATAACATTGAAACAGAACCAGCCAGTAAGTTATCTGCGGGATAGAGTGATCAACATTTAGCGTACGAGAATATGAATCGTAACTATTACAAATGACGGAAGTGCCTCCATTCAAACTTGTATTACTTTTAATAAACGTTTGGCTAATAAAGAAGGGACTAGTCCCCTGGGTTGGCGAGATGCTGGTTACCAACGAAATTGGTCGTGTCACTT
Organism: Platycheirus rosarum; assembly: GCA_963971375.1. Classification (NCBI taxonomy): domain Eukaryota; kingdom Metazoa; phylum Arthropoda; class Insecta; order Diptera; family Syrphidae; genus Platycheirus; species Platycheirus rosarum. The sequence goes on along the minus strand of OZ020509.1, from coordinate 120,130,546 downwards.
GTTACCAAATTGGGCTAAGTGCTGATAGATCATCGCCACTACCTTAGGTGCTAACATTGACTCGGATCACTACCTTGTGATGGGAATCGTTTTTTCGAGGTCGGACGACGCTGAGTTTTGAATCCTCATGGCTGCTCTACTCTATGAAAACAAAAACAATTCTTACAGTCACGCGCTAGGCTAGGGCTAGTTCTCGGAGAACTCGATGAGGGAAGAGTAAGTCGTGCGGACCGATTGCCCACCAATAGCACTCCTTACACCATTTTAAAGAGTAGAAGTAGAGATCGAAGCGACTGGTTTGAAGATGAATGCAAGCTTCCGCCTGAACGTTAGTATGCTGCATACCGAGAACGCGGGCACGCTATGCTGAATATGAGAGCTCCGAAGAATAGAGGAAAGACTTTACAGATAAAAATAGACCTGGGAAAAAAACATTGTCTGTGAAATGGAAAGATATAGAGAGCGACGTCCGCTTCAGGCGCGGAAGTACCACCAATCCGTGGGAAAAATGTCGCAATATAAATATACCACCATGCACATACTGAAGGAGGGAGGGGGAAATCTGATCACCGATCCCGAAGGCATTATGGAGTGATGGGAAGTGTACTTTAATGAATTGTTGAATGGTTAGCTCACGGAAGATCTGCAGACTCCACCATTTCAAGAGGAAGTCCTATTGAGAAGATAAAAAAGGCGATTAATCGGCTCAGAAATAACAAGGCCTCTGGAGCTAATGGCATACCTGTCGAACTTATCAAATATGGAAGGACAACACTATATCAAGCAATTCATGGAATCGTATTACACCATGGTCACAACTACTAATCAACTAAAAGTAGCCGGTTTGCTGCCCAGACCAATGGGGCTCTAGCTTGCATCTCGAATGAGCGAAAATGAACCAACTCGTAGTCTTTTGCAGTTCTTTTAATGGTAGAAGACAACGTGAGATACTTTGCTTAGCCGCCCGAAGCCTTTGGGTGCGCAACAGGATGGCGTCGGTCAGCAATCGGGATGTATCGAAAAACTTGTTGAATGGGGCCCTGACCCCATAATTTATTAAAAGGGTAATTAATACCCTTGAGTTCACGACGATCAGAAAAAAAACAAATTTGGATATACTGTAAACTATATACACCAGTAAAGAAAAGATCAGACAAATCCTTCGCAAGATTGATTAAAAGTGAAAAAAATAATGATTTTTCGTAAGTTTTTCTGGAATGTACCTATGCATGCAGTAAGCAAATGCTTAGATTTCCTTGTGTACTAATGATGCCACGGCAGCTGTCCGGCTCTTGTGCATTCATAACTGTTCTACGAAAAACGAAATTGAACTTTTTTCGGCGACAACCACAACGTACGACAACCATAAACTTAACCTTCGAGTTAGACCGAAATTTTGGCCAAAGTCTAAGGATTTTTTTTCATGATTTTTTTTAATGTTAGTGTTTACGGCGGATTTTTATAAAAAAAAATGTTTAATTTATTTCTATGTCAGATTTCAGATAGTTTTTTTAGCTTTGAAAAAAAATCGTAACCTACGCAAAAAACCAACAAATTAGCAGAAAAAAGCTAACATTTTTTTTTCAAATTTTCAAGCTTAAAATAAAATTAGTGCTAGCATTACAAGTAAGTGTATTATGACATTTGTTTTTATTAACTTTTCATATTTTTTTAATAAATCCGCCGTTAAAATGAACATTACAAAAAAAAATCATGAAAATCGGTCGTTTTTAAATTTTTACAGACAAAAAAAACCAGAGTGGAATCGGCTAAGGTGATATGTGATTGTCACAATCAAAAAATTCAGGAGGGAATCGGCTAAGGTGATAGGTATTATGTAAAAGCCACATTTCTGATAGTCACATGTGATCATATTAATTTTTTAGTTTGCGTAAAGTGATTACCACGAAAATTACAAATTCTGGCATTACCTAACGCAAACTGAATTTTGTAATCACTTATCATAATTACCTTAGCCGATTCCACATCAGGTGACCGCGGAAGTAGATAAATATCGCCTAAAGGTTTAGCCGATTGTTGGTTATATAGCCGAATGTGAGCGAAGCCGTTCGGACACAAGAAGCCAGTGCACGTATGTAAGTGTGCCTACTGTGTAGTTTTATATTTAATTCTAAGGAGTATCTAAAAATGCAATGTTAACTATTAAATACAACGGTTGTGATTTTCATTAATCTTCATTAAATAACAATTTATGTAGTGCCCCGTGGCTAACTAACTAACTACTAGTGTGTCGGACTGCTAAGCGAATGATCCTGGGTTCAAATCCAGCTCATAGCCACCTTTTTTCTGGGGTACTGCCTCTTGCGAGGAACTGACAAAACCTCCAAGAGTAAAATTTGTCTCGAAAAAGTGCATCTCATCTAGCCGTTCGGACTCGGCGGTAAACTGTAGGTCCCTTCCATTCTTGCAGATTAACAACACACACACAGGAATGGTTGAGAGTATAAGTCACTAGGCCTTGGCACCTTAAGGAGCTGTCGCGCCAATTAATTTATTTATAATTTAATAAATAACAATTTATACTTCTACTTTTTTTATTGTCGCCCCAAACCATATATCCCTATTAGTCCGCCTATGTGCCTTTAGAAAAAAAAACTAAATAAAAGAAATTAACAACTAGAAACGCAGGGAAAGGGAACAAAATATTCACACCTAACGTATTTTTAAACCACCTAGGTATTTGCTTGTGTATTTATACAGGAATACCAAACCGAAACCATAGGGGTATCTACCTTACCTACCAAAAGAAGAAGAAACCTGTTTTTACCTGTGTCCTGCAACAATAAGAGAGGACATCACCTTGTCCAAGACAAGGTAGCTTAGTTAGGTATGCACAGAACAAAACAAAATTCAAATTCAAACCGTTAAATCAAAAAAAAAAAAACTCGACAATTGTCCGGAAGGGGAATATCAACTAGCTATGTCGTTACCTAATTTTATCCAAAACAAAAATACCAACCAAGCCATGCGATATCAAATTAAAATACAAAATAATATGACGTAATCCGGGACGGTATATAAGAACAGTCAAACAAAAATTTTGAGAATTTCTCATTCGTGTTTCCATAGATAAAGAAAATGCAAATAAAAAACAAAACAAGCGAATTTGAGATAAGAAGAGTTTAGGTAGGCAAACCACAATGATGACATTTAATTTGCATATACAATACAAAAAAAACCGTAACTAGCTAGGTATGCGTATATACCAAAAGTGCAATAGTATTTAAGTACACAGTAACGTCAAAAATGAATGAAATGATAAAAAAAAATTAAATAAATAAATCTCTCAAATACTAGGTAGGTACTTACAGATAAGTTACTCTAAGAAGGAAGTGTTGATAATCCAAATAACTGTTCAGGGCTGCGGGAAACAATCCAGGATTCCCGACCAAAGATCGCCTTAAGTTTGACACAGAATAAAAACACAATTCGACGCTTCGCGTTTGTATCTATGAAGTATTTTGTATCTCTACGGATGCACTGAATTGTATTTTTCGCACGACAAGGCAGGTAATTCAAATCAAAACAACGGGAAAGAAAATTGCGCGCTTTTTACAGATTCATCTATTCCCCTCTATAACAATTGCACCACTCGAACAATTAAGCTCCAAAGAGCGTTTACTGATCCGCGAGAGGCGTTTTTGATTGTGAAAAATGAAAAAAGGGAGACGAAGGAAGATATGATGGGTTATTTAACTTTTTAACTAACTTTTTTCTGGGAAATTGCTTAGAACAATCACTCACGTGGTATTAGCTTTTTCAATCTTATTGCGGACGTATTCCGGATGCTGTATATAAATTCCGGAGAACACGTCTGAAAATCACTGGGAATAGTTTTAATTGAATTTTAAATATCTATCGTTAGGGACGGGCAGAGATAGGGGAACTTGTATCCTATAAATTCACCACACCAAGTAGATTTTTTTTAACTGTATCAAAATAAACAAACGAGACGGAAAATCGATAAAAAATCAATGAGAAATGCGAACAGAAATCATAAATCAACGAAAGTATTGAGTCAGAAAAAATGTTATCGACGAGAGAAAAACGTTTGTGACTTCGGTGCTGAGACTGAAAACTGAGAAACTGTAAAAAAGTGTTTTTGGATATCAGCAGCAGCAGCAGCAATAGTGTGCACAGACACACACTCATCCGATCCGCAACCAAAAGGTACAAGAACAATACACAAAACAGAGAGAAGCCTCTTGTTGTGTCGGTGTGTGGTGTTGTTTTGTGTACCCAAAAAAAAATTTGTTTGATCGTAATTTTTAAATGATCATCGACTCAGGTTTGGTTGCTTCGTTGAGTCAAGAAAAAACAGAAACCGAAAGTAGAGACAAAATGACAGACTTGTTTCTGCTGAATTTGCTTGTTTTTTGTAAAAGAAAAGGAGTGGAAGTGGATACACAAAAACGTTTCGTTGACGATCGATCATCGCACGTTTTGTTTATGAGTTCGATACCGTCCAAGAAAAAGAGCTAAGAACTGTCAGAAGATCTTCATTTGTGTAAGTAGAGTAATTATGCCATATTTCTTTTTTTCTTTTTTGAGTTGGGTTGATATCGTTTACGATAGGATAACAAAACAATTATTTAATTGGGTTTCTTATGTGTTGGTTAGTTTTATGTGAGTGGAAAAGAAAATAGTTGATCGGAATGTTGTGAGAATGGAATGTAAGTGAGTGGTTATGCTGTCTGGCGCACAGGTAAGAATGAGGCGATTTGATAAGAAAAATACTACACTCATTGTTAAGTTTTGAGTGCTTATTTGAATGAATGGGAATTGGGTATTCGTTCCGAGTTGCCGTGTGTAGAAGAAAAAATATTTTCCGAGAAATTTTTCTCAAAAATATTTTTTCAGCTGTGGTCAAAATGACCACTAGGTGTTTTTTTTTTAATATTAAGTTGGGAAATTTTATTAACCCAAGAGGGTGAATATTAATTGGAAACAAATGAAATCTACATAGAAATCCAAATGTTCTGCCATAAAAATAGACACATTTTGTAGATATTCAAAAACTCACACAATTTTTTTTTTCAATGTTTCATTGTATTCTACAGTACTAGCAAGATGGGTGTTTCACCTAGCGTCATCTAGTTTCGCTATCGTGCTATTTCTCAGTGTAGACTTTTAGTCGGGGAAATTTATTCTACACATATGCAATGTTAGAAAGAGGCAGAACGGGAAAGATGTATGTAAAGTGTTAGCAGACCGAAGAAAACAAACCATCGACAATTCGTGTTATTTAACTGGTATTGAGGGATGGTTGGCATTGCATTAAGCGCCTTAAGGGAAAAGATTTTGATTTTTTTTTGCCAAGGAAAATGTGACAAATGCAAACAAAACGATAAAATTAAAATGTACATACCTTCTCAAAATTTTACAAATTTGTAGAAGGGAGTATTTGCCAAATAATTTTTTGAGTTTGTTCATTTTACGCAATAAAAGTGAAATATGTACCATTAACTCAATTAAAAAACAATATAATTAAAACCGACAAACAAGACAACACTTTATATAGTCTTTCAATATTGAATTAAAAACAAAGGGATCGACCAAAAACTTCTTAATAAAAAAGTCTTTATTACGGGCGCCCTATTTTTTTGAAAAATAATGCGCTCATGATTTTACTTTGTCACTAGACAAAAAAGAAATAATGAATGTTTTTTTGTTATGCAGCTTCGCTAGCAATGTATTATATACATCACTTACACTATATGTATGTATATAATGTAAAATACGCAACTCGTATTCTGTATCTTTCTTCATTGGCATTGATTTGTTAAACGAATTTGCTGCTTTACAAATATATGATTCGATGTTTGATTTTTATATCAAATTGTTTAGTCTGCAAAAATTTAATTTGAATTGAAGTACCTACCTAGTTACTTTTTTTACAAATAAAATACATTGTTTGCAGATGTTTGCACCAATGTAATTGCTTTTGAGTATCTTCAAAAAATGGATAACATTTTTCGAAATGTAAATTAGAAATTAAAAAAATATTCTCGGTGTTTAATTTTTTTGAAAAAAAAATCACGGAAACAGACCGCACCTATGTACGGTCGTAAACAGTGAAATGCCGTTTTGAATAAACATTTACTTTTACTATTCTTTTATTCAATTAATGTTAATAGGAACCGTTTAAATATAAAAGAAAATTCTTATTACGTTCAAAATTGAACAACATTAAAACTGTAAAATGTCAAATCCGAATATGGCAACATTGGTAATTGATTTCGATATTAGAAAATCAGAAAATACAGAAATTACAAAATTTCTTGAAAAATGCAAAAATCTAAACAATAATTATAGACGCACAATCTTGGTTTGTATATTTCAAAAATATCTGGATATCTAACACTTGAAATGAAATTAAAAACTAAAGAAAATAAAAAAATGATATCTATTTAATAATTTTTCTTTTTTAATTGTTGATTGTTCCTATCTTGCTTTAGGCTAACTAAATGTATTTGTGTTTATTCACGAGTTTTTGCCCCTGGCTTTCTTTCGCGGTAGATAGATATCCAAAAGGCAGAGAAAGTGGATGTTGCCACTTTGTCAATAAATACGGCTATTTTTAATCGAAATTAATGTAAGACCTTGCAGTTTTCCAAGGCTCTATTGAAAATGACACTTAAGCCTCCAAAAATTGTTGGGTGTTAGTAGACACTAATTCCTTAATAATGTGAACATTGATTACCTACACTTATTTCATTACAATATTGATTTTAAGGTTTCCTAAAGGAAAAAGAGACCGGGGAATATTGCATTAAATTGAAAGGGTTGGTGATATAATAATATTTTTATTGTTTACTTTCTAGCTCTTAACAAGAAAATAAACAATCAAACATTAATTTAAGTGAAAATCACATCGACATGGCAATACCATTCAATAATCTTCTTTGTACACAAAACTCAAAATCGCTCAAGTTCATTAGATAATTTTCCCCTGAAAATGAGTGACTTGCTTTCATTATACTCATCTCATTCATACCGAAGGCGAAAATTAAATTAGCTGCGCTTCTTTTCCTATAGAGTGTTGACAATTTACTCTGCCCTGTTCTGTATTCTGTTTGTTTTTTGATCGTTAATCTTCCCAAATAGCACACCCTCTCAAACCAGTTTACAAATTCAAATATTCACTCACAAATCTCAATTAAACCGAACAGAAACAGTTGAAATAAAACGTGAACCGGTTTATTTGAATTCACTTTTGATTTTATTTTGTTTTCTTTTTCTGTCTAATGCGCAACAGATATCGTATTTTTTTTTTGGTTTTCGTTTTCTATTCTGATAGTTCTGTTCTGAGTTCGCCCCCTGCGGCAGCCGGCAATAAATTATTTGTGGTTTAGTTTTGTATGTGTTGCTTCCACCTGAAATTCTGTTGTCAGCCTCAGCTCAAACACATACATAAGCACAAATTGTATTAATTTTGTATCGTAATTTCTACGGCATCTTCAATGTTGAATATTGGCAAACAATAGGGTTGCCATGTTATTATTTAAACGTGTCGTTTGAAAAAATTAAATTGATAGACATGGTTCAGTTAGAATTAACTTTAATATAAAAAAATTGCAGAAGGCCTTAGCATAATTCTTAAGATTAAAATCAAAGTTAATTATGGAAACAGAGGAGTGAGAGATAAATGTTTGAAAACTTTTATAAATGCGTTGCGTGCACTATAGCTTCACTGTCAGGGTACGTAAAACTAATGCCTTTTACTTCTTTTATAAATTTTCTTTCTAGTTTTAATGTAAATGTATAAAATGCTGCAAAATACAAGTTTGAAAAGCGATATTGTTTATTTTTCAAATACCTACCTACAAAGAATTTTGAAAAAAAAACCAGGAACTTCAAATCGATACTGCCCGCTTTGAAACTTATAAAGGGTACTTTTTTTAGACGTGTGGTTTTCAATCTGGCAATATTTTTTTCCGGAATTGGTCTTTTTGACAGCTGTCACTTGATTTATGCTCAGTTTGGTTTGCCATTTTCAAAATGATTAGACTGACAACATTCGCTTCGTTATTTCCGATATACGGCCACAAAAATGGTGGAAAAAGTCATCGAAAATAGGACCTTTTTTAGTGTTTTTTTTAATGTTTTTTCTTACTTTAAGTTGGAAACACTATTTTAACTAGCGGTCTTGTTGACAGCTGTCACTTGCTTTAAGCGGGGTTCACATTGGACAATGCAGAGGCCAAGACAATGGGACAAGATAATCATTGTTCTATGTGAACAATTGTTTCCAGGACAAGAAAATTGTCATTATGTTGTCCTCCGAGCTAGCCTGCCGAGCTATCTCTGAGGACAATATCGACATCATCCAACCCCGTTTAAGAAGCTCGGACAAGACAATTGATTATTGTCCCATTATCTTGTCTGCGTGTGAACGCTGCTTTAAGCTCAATATGGTTTGGCATTTCAACATGAATAGACTGAAAACATTCGCCGCGTTATTGATGACATACGGCCCCAATGGCTGCAAAAAGTGTTCGAAAATCGGGCCTCTCGGCTGGAATTATTCGAGCCAGCAGCACCGTCCACTTCCCCGAAATCATTTTTAAAACAAAATGGCAAACCCTTTATAATAAAGCTAAATTCTTGAAAATCATACGTCTAAAAAAAACATACGGGGTACATGCAACATGGTTTTGGCTTTACTGCACACGTCATCTATGGTCCATCCATATCGGTTGAGAGATTTTTGGTGAAAACCAAGGATTTGTACAAGGCAAACCAGTACTTACCAAGTTGAAATAAAAATTCCTTGCCATTTCATTTTGACGATTTTATATGAACATATTGATAGGCCTTATCTCTAGACTTGAATGGACTTGATTCTTTAATCCAAGAATAAAGGTTACATACCTAATTGAATAAAATGCGGTGAAACATCAGGCTAATAAAAATCCTTAAAGTATCCCAAAACAAAACATCTACGTCCGTGTTCAAATGCATCTTCTTGCCCTCAATATTCCTTGAAGTATCTATATTGTATCTCTTGGTTACTGGCTTGTGACTTGTGAGTCATTATAAATGCAATCGTGTTCTCCCAAAACCAATTAAAATCGAACTGACTTAACGCTCGCTTGATTACCTTGTTCCACTGCCACAAAAAAGCCGCATCAATGAAATTTCAAAACTAAGCAGTATTCCTTGCCTCGAATATCGCCGCGCATTACAATGCACATCATAACGCATCGATAAACAGACACTCTTTCTATCGATAAAGCATCTTATTGCATCTTTACTCTTGAAAAAAAAATCCATTATTAGCTAGACACAGACTTCATATGCCGGTATAGACAGACAGACAGAAAGCAGCTTCAAGCAATATGTGCAGTGATGCTTGCTTTTGTTTATACACCCAGACCAATATAAAACTATCTAAAGTATTTTCCTAAACAACCATATCTGCAACAATTTTTTTTTTTTTTTGACTGCATCTTGTAGCACGATCGGCATAAAAGTGAGGAAATGTAACCAGCCAGCAGCATTTTGACAGATTAACTTGACTTTGTTTATGCAATTAGTTCGAGAGTTGATACCAAGTCGAAGCCAGTGAAAAGATGCATTCGCATCATGAGAGTGTCGGGCGGTGTTTATGGCATTTTAACAGTTCGGCCTATCAAAACAAAGATATTTTCTGAGGATGAAAATGGTTCCCGCGTAGTTGCATTTTGCATGTGCAATGGATTCATTGGGATTTGTTTGTAGATGCACTGCATCATGATTGATTTTTCCTCCTCCTTTGCTGGATGAGTAGGCGGGTGAGTGGGTGGTTGGTTTAATGATTTGAAATGAAGTAAGAAATTGCCAATAAGAAGGTTTGACAGAGCAGACAGCTGTTTGCTCAGCTTCAAAGTTGAAATGCCAGATGTCAAAAAATTACTTTTTGGATCTATACGCATCTGTTCGAAAATAATAATTACTTAGGTCTGTTGTATTAAATTTAAGGGCAATACTGTTTTCATATACGATTGAAAGGTTCTGCTTGTAGGTAGTTGCAAACATAGGATTTTAGTATGCAATTAAATTCTATTTTTCTTTTACGCACATCAGAATTTGTGGCCCAGCTGTGATTAAGAATTCGTTGCGTTTTTCTTATAATAAAACAATTCACCGTCCTTAAGTCCGACTTTTCCAAGTCATCAGTTCACCCTTGAGCCCAATTTCGGACGTACCGTGAAATATAGGGATTCTTTTTTTAGCCGAACAACACGAATTTGGAAAAGTTTACCCGGCGAGATTTTCTCTTGCATTTTGATCTGCAAACATTCAAAACCAATGTTAATCGACACCTCCTATCTCTCCCCTCCCTATCTTCTTAATGCCCGCGCAGTGTGTTCTACATTAAAAGGGAAGCAAATAGTCCTTTGTGCACGAGTTAATTATAAAAAAAGTACCCGTTAAAAAAGAAGCTACTTCCGTAATCGGATTTCAACTCAATCACAACACATATCCTCAGGGCTCTTTATTGCAGCGCAACTGCCACGATTTCGGCGCTACCAGAAATCTTTGTGGTTTGCTTAAGTAGAAGCCGTCCTCGCTACATCAAGGTCTTTTTCATTAAATACCAATATGGTTTCGTCATTTTGGGGAGGCGAGATCTTGAACAAGTTTTAGACATTCTCTTATCTTGGCTTTAATACACTGGAGGCCTTTTTTAATTTTTGAGTTCGTTTTTGTTTTATTTCGCAATATAACTCAAAACCGTTGGGGATACGTGTAGAACGTGAAAGAGAGGCTTAAATGAGATAAACTTTATAAATCGTTTTAAAAGTAATGATTAGATCTTTGACATGTTTGAACAAATTTTTTAACTTTTATATACATTTTTTGAATAAGCGGCCCTTGAGAATTTGTATTTTTTTTTCTAATTTGTGTCTAAGATCATTTGAAATCCACATGGTTTCTTATACTCCAGGTAAAAATATAGCTTTTGTCGGAATATAATGATTTAATGAATTCAAATTTTGATAAGAGATAAGAGATCATTAATGAATATGAGAAATAGGGTAGCCTTGGGGCATGCCAGCATATATTTTTGTACCTTAATCTTTAAAACAGACGTAAATAGCTTAAGTTGCTGCTCATCAACACATCGATACCGAAAGCTCGCAACTTAGACAAAATAGTTTGATGCTTAACTGTATTCAAAGCCTTAGAATTGTCAAGTGCAATAAGTTCATTTTCACCGAACAATTTAATGATTCATTCTAGTATACGATACCAACCTGTTGCAATGAACTGTCAACTGTTAAGTCTTTTTTGGTCCAAGTTAGTAACCGGGACGAGATACCAATGGACGTAAAAAGCTATTCCTAATTCAGACAGCAACCTAACTTTTTTCAATCAGTTTAATGTGCTGTGAAATTGGATAGAAAGAAAAGTGTTAAATAATTTTTAAGTTGAAATTGTTATTACGGTCGCTTTCATTCTCCATAATTATTATATAAAGCTTCTGTTTTCTAGCCCAACATAAACAGAAGATACAGAGGTCTTTTCTTAATTAAACCATCTGAGGGATTTTCTTGATGAGCATAGAAGAATACCACATGCGTTGTAGGCCAAACGCCCAATAGAATAATTACTCGCTGCTCTTCCCGAAAAATATACATTACGGGGCTCTGACAAGGAGACGAACCCTGACGTTTCACTTAACAGTCCGACAAACTAACCTCTAAGGTACGGGGCTTTACCATAACGGCGTTAGTTCACTTTAAACGCCATTTATGCCATTACTTCCCTTTCAGAAGAGAAGAGCTGTCATAAATGGCCTAGAAATCAACGAGAAGGTGATGACTGATGAGCATTCGTTTGAAAACCACGAGTGTCACTATTCTTCCATTTATTTCCTTTACTACCGATCTATCTGCTGTTTCTACAACTCGGCTAAAAATATGTTCAATGAGCTTTTCAACAGACTAAAGCTAGTGTTAGACGGTCCTTGTAATTTGTCCCTGCAGTGACATTCTGACGTCACTATGACGTAGTTTTTTGTCCTAAAAGTGTCACGTCATGTGATCGACATTGTGTTGCATGTCCTTGCAGTGACAAAAACAGTGACAGGCATAATGACACGTCACTTTTATGTCACTGCAGTGATAAATTTGTTTATTAGACCGTGTAATAGCCCTGTCACCGTTGATGGTATACCGTGACACGTAGCCTGTCGCTGCAGGGACTGTGTCCCAATGTTGGGTTGGGCGTTCGGAGTTGAACACACTTTTTTTCAATAGCTTCAGTGGTGCAATCGGATTTGTAATTTCGTATACCCAAAATACGAGTTGACGGCGAGATGATGAAAAAAAAACATTTTATTTCAAAGAAATTTGCAAAGTTTAAACAAAATCAAGAAGAAAATATGTATAACCACTAAAAAAAATGTTTGTGAATTATTTTCAATTTTAAAAAATATTTTAAGCTCGTCCCTAGAATTTTTATTATCAAATGACGCCAAACGTGTACCGTCAAAGTTTAAAGGCCTTGTCAAAAGAACGCGAACGTGGCGATTATTTAACCCGACGCGATGTTGAGATTGTTTTGATGCGGCGTTTTAATGCAACGTTGTAGAAATAGTTAATTTCCGATTTCTTGCCATATCTCGTTCTTCAGAACTAGATTTCGTTTTGAAGCCGCGTTTCAAAGCTGCGTTGTAATATACAGTAATACATACCCCATGTCACATATATCGCGTTTTCAACCCCGCGTCAAGTTCCACACAATCAAGATAGCTCTCGGTTTGACGCTAACACCGCATTTATAACGCCGCGCCGCGTCAAAATAATCTCAACGCCTTGTAAAATAATCTCAACGCCGCGTTAAAAAACGCGTTCTGTTTAACGAAGCCTTTAATTCTCAAAAAATAATCTTTTCTAACGTGGCGTCAAAAAAAATAATTTGTTATTTATTACAACACCGTGTCTTGACCATGCGTACTGACGCCGCGTTGAACTCGACGGGGCTTTGAAAACGCGCTCTTTGTGACATGCGATATGTATTGCGGTATATTACAAAGCGGCGTTGAAACTTGGTGCTAAAACGCGGCTGTTTGACGAGACGATAGAGCTCCTCAACTCATAATTCTCTCATTAGTTTTGCGCAGAAACTTTAATTCTCACGTAGCAACAACCAATTTTTGGACCACAAGAAACGAATTCTTTGCGGTGGCCTTTGGTAACTGTCGGAGTCATCGTCGCTAGCTGCTTTCCAAGATGTAGGCTGCGAGAATCGCCACCTCCACCATATTTCGTCTGGACATACTTAATGTGACTTTTCACCTCTGCCTTTAATCACTGTAATTGGAAATTTATTCTTTTTTTAATTAAATTAATTTAGGTAATTGAAACACTTCAGAAACTCACCTCTATATTTAACCAAAACAACTAAGACGTAATGACTCGTTTGAGTGACGCCGTGTGATCGTCACTGCAAAAATGATAAATGTCATTGCAGTTTAGGCTCATCGCCAACGATCAGCTGTTTGAGAGTTGTCACGTCGTGTGATCGTCATTGTATTACATGTCCTTGCAGTGACACCGAAACACAGGGATATCCGTGACACACTTTGACGTTTATTCTATTTTGGGACAACAATGACAGACATGTGTCATTCGTGTGATAGTCACTGCAGTTAGCCGTGACACGACTACCTTTGTCACGGCAGTGACGGTGGTAGGACCAATTTTGTTGTGACGTCACAGTGTCACTGCAGTGAAAAATTATAAGGACCGTCTAATAGTAGCTTAAGGCTGTATCGAACTCGAACTGAAAATCTTATGAGCTTTTTGTTGGATATTGTTCTTTTATCTCTCATTTTATTTGATCGAACAAAAATTGTATGGGCTCAGTACAGTTTGTGATGTGATGCTCATAAGGAAAGACCTTTGCATAAAGATTGAAGGTATTACAAATAAATATGTGAATAGTGGTTTTTGCAATTGATTTTCCATTTGCGTTGTTTGTTTTATTTGGTAGTTATTTTATATTATTTTCACACACTCCTAACATCGCCCATCATCACTTCTAATAGATTTTATCCATTTTTGTTTTATTACTGTCAAGTTATATTCTAGCTGCGTAAATATCGGGGAATGGTTTATTCTGCCTGTAAATGAATCTCAGTTTTTCGTCGTCGTTAAAAAAATTCAGAAATGGGCTTTTAATTTTGTACGATTTTTCATTGAATGACATTCTTTTTAATTACATTTTTTTTTTAATTTGAATAAGAAAAAGTTAAAGTTCCACAAATAATTCAATTCAATCTTATCTCATTGCTCTGCAGACACAGGCAGTAACATTCGAAAACTAGGAGTAAAAATAAGTAAGAGTAATTCAGCTGATTCAGTTGTGTGGCAAACAAATTGCTTGAAAAGCGAGTTGTCAATACAATGATGAGAATCGTTGCGGACTGAGATCGAACTGTCATTCTAAGTGATGCCAAATGTTTATTCCTTGCATTGCCTAGTTAATAAAAACATTCATTTAATGTTACTTCTAAAACATGATTCGATTAAAATAATTTTCCAAAATTTGAGTGCCTAAATGAAAGTTGTCAAACTTTATCTTACGAATTACTTACCGCAAGCAAGTATTTCCTACAAGTACATTACGTCCGATCAATCACATTTATACACTCAGTTGGTTTTTGGAATATTAATTAATTATACACAAACATTCACTATTCAACTAAACCTACGCACATTGAATCTTCTCTGTTGCAAAACAAAACTCATCTTTTTAAAACAAAATCGAATGTCAGAAGTTGATGCTGTAAACAGCATCCAATGGCAATGCAAATATTTACATCTGTGATTATTTATTGATTTGAGGGAATAGTAAGTTTTGCACAAATTGCAACAGAAATCCGAATGCAGAATGCATATTAATAATACACAATATTACTGCAAGCAGATGTGACCAAGAATATATAATATATTTTGGTCTTTCAGGAGGAATGAGGACAATTTTCTAAGATACACAAGAGTTGGCGTTAGAGTAAATGTTTGCAGAACTTTAAAAGTTTCTGACCCCTCTAAACGAACACATCCCTTTATCTCCTGACTTTTCATTTTTGTTTATGGTACAGAAGAGTGAAAAAAATCAACAGGAGTATCTGAATACTTATAAGGATATAATCAATAAACCGAACAAAAAGGACGTAATTGAAGACAAAATTGCCAACTGGATTTTAATTTTTTTTATTGATTGCATTGTTTGCTTATAACTTAGAACAGTACAACCTTAGTGTTGTATACCGAGAATCTATACTGATTTAAGCATTTGCTTGTAGGTTGCAGGTACTCAGATTGGAATAATTTCCAGTAATAATTCCGCTTAATTTACAATAAATTTAGTCACGTTTTCTTAAACTTGCATCTTCCATGTCTAACATCTGCGAGAAGTGTCCAACTATCAGGTATGAGTGCAGTATACAGTCTTTTAACTCCCTTTGGTCAAAAGTAGCAGCGATGATAATATGGGGTAGACTCGGGGGACTGGGAATTTAAATCACATTAGCGAAAAGTCACCAGTTCTCAAAGTCCTTTGCGGTTTTTTTTATGGTAGAAGACAACGTGGCAGACCTTGCCGTTGGAGAATGGCGTAGATCAGGACGCCCGAAGCCTTGGGGTGAGCAATTGGATGGCGTCGGCCAGCAATCGGGACATATTCAAGAACTTGTTGAAGAAAGCCCGGTTGTTGCGCTGATAAGGATAATGATCTTCTGACGTGGTGACATTAGTCGCAACTTTTAGTTTTGGGGCTTATCTCCCATCTTTGTGGCTCAATGCACTTTCAAAAGCATTTAATGCGATATAATTCCCACAATATTGTTCGTGGGATTTTTAACCCACCAAGGTGGGTTATAATATAAGTCCTTAATTAGATGTTTGTACTTATGTTCCACCAAGATGGTGTTGTACACTAAATACACATCGAGATAGTGTTGGACACTAAATTCGAGATTGCTTTGGAAACTAAATTCACAACGAGATAGCGTTGGACACCAAATTAACAACGAGGTAGTGTTGAACACTAAATTCGAGATAGCTTTGGAAACTAAATTCACAACAAGTTAATGTTGGACACTAAATTCATAATGAGATAGCGTTCCACACTAAATATGCAACGAGATAGCTGGGGACACTAAATTCACAATGAGATAGCGTTGTTGGACACTAAATCCACAATAAGATACTATCGACACTAAATTCACAACGAGATAACTTTGGGCACCAGACTCACAATGAGATAGACACTAAATTCGAGATATGGTGGGAAACTAAATTCACAACGAGATAGCGTTCGACTGTAAATTTACAACGAGATAGCTGTGTACAATAAATTCACAACGAGATAACGTTGGACACTAAATTCACAATGAGAGAGCGGTGAACACTAAATTAAAAACGAGATAGCGTTGGAAACTAAATTCACCATGAGATAGTGTTGGACAACAACTAAATTCACAACGAGATAGTGTTGAACACTAAATTCACAATGAGATACTATTGACATTAAAATCACAACGAGATAGTGTTGACAATAAATTCACAACTAGGTAGCTATGATCACTAAATTTGCAATGACATAGTGATTTTCATATTTATTCTACAGTATGCGTTTAAAACCCACAAACCTCAAGAAAATGTTGGGTTTGTTAAAATCTTCTAGTTATACATCTTAAAAATAAAGGAATCAAATCAAATCAGGAACTATTGTGCGGGAAGAAATAAGTATTATTGGATGTTGGCATAAGGAAACGAAAATAGAGATGAATTATTAGCACACTAAGAAAACAAAACGTCCAGCAAGGCAGACGGATTACTGGCGCTTTATCCTCAAAGCGGTGTTAAGGGATTTGAGGACCCTTTACCTTTTTTCCACAAATGACAATTATTGTCCTGTTTTCCCAATTATGATTATACATTTCATTACATATATATGTAGTGCTCCGTGGATTAGTGGTTAGTGTGTAGGACTGCTAAGCAAATGAGCCTGGGTTCATAGCCACCTTCTTTGCCGGAGTTCTGCCTCTTGCGAGGAACTGAAAAAACCTCCAAGAGTAAAATTTGTCTCGAAAAAAGTGCATCTCATCTAGCCGTTCGGAGTCGGCGGTAAACTGTAGGTCACTTCCATTTTTGCAGATTATCAACACACACACAGGGATGGTTGAGAGTATAAGTCACTAGTCCTTGGCTCCTTAGGGGATCTGTCGCGCCAATTTAAAAAAATTAAAAATTATTATTTCATTACATATGATAACAAAAATTCATTCATTTAATTTTCTAAAATTCACAAAACATTATTACAATCAACACTATATTGCAAGCTTTAAGGTGAAATTGCACGCATAGGGTGTTTGAATAGTAGAACATGTAAGGGGGGGGCGTAAATCCTCCTTGTGTGTTCTGGGCGCTTGTTCACAGCTTACACATTCGCACTTAACTCGTATGAGAGATGCTTTATCCGCGCAACAAGTACTTAATATATGTAAGCACTTTAAGTACTCCATGTTTGCATGCTCATTTAAGCCGTCAACAGCATACATATGCCGAAAACGCATACAGTATGGAGATATAGGCGATGTTACATATGTTGTTTGTGTCATTTTCGAGAACTAGAAAGGATGTTAAATTGTCTGCAATTAACGGTGGCGTTGCCTAAGTTCTATTAGTACAACGAAATTAGATGGCGCATTGTGCGGAAGTAACGCCATTTTGTGTTAGGGAAGGTTACTATGAGGTTTTGTATTATAGTTACAACTTTTCTGCGCTAGCTTTAGGGTAATTGGCGTAACACGAAAAGTTTTACTTTTGTAAGATGCATGCATAAATAATTGTATGTAGGTATTTATACATAATTAATTATAGGCCAATGAATTTAGTGTATAGTATTCAACATGGCTGATGCAATTGGTGACGGTTTAAGGGAATGCTGCTTCCTGGAATTGGTACTGTAACTTTCGATGCCTTACACCTTAGGATGCTGTAGTGGGGTTTGGCTTACAAACTTGCCTCAACCGCGTTCGTATCAAGTACCTATTTAAAAAATTAAATAAGGGTTTTAGAGTAAGCTTCAAGCAAATAACCCGCATTTATATTTCTTTTTGTTTTCCAATAAATACTCGAATATTCTATGCTTGTTCCTTGTTATGCCTGCAACACCACCAGACCACCTCTGCCACATAAACCGTCACAGCTGAGGATCTGGAGGCGCGCAAAACAACATAGTGTGATGGCATGTCTACATAGACATATTTAATTTACTCGAATATTTGCATATCGATGAGAACCCAACACGTGTCTTCAATTACGCCGAGAGGCGTTTAAATGCAAATTCTAGCTCAATGCATCCGCTCCTTTCGAAATAAATAATTCCGATCGAATAGAGACATTCAACGAACAACCGCCTCTCTTTGGCCACCACCCCACGTTGGGGCCACCGATTATCGGGCAACAATTTGATGGTAGGTACACTAGCTGCTGAAGCAACACAAGGGGCTGATTCTTTATTCCCCTCACAAAAAAAAAAAAAACATAAAACCAGGATATGACACACAGACTTCCAACCAATTCCGCCATCACCGTGAATACAAATTTATTTATATGAATTCATTTATTTTGATTTGAATGAATTTACATTCGATGGATCAACAATTGTCGCAATCAGATTCTTGCTTTACCCAAGCTTGATGTTATCATAGATGATGATGATGATGGCGATGACGATGATGAAGACGAAGTCTTAACCTCTCATCTTGAGTCGTTCGGGCTATATAACGTTGGCGAGGCAGACGATTGGGCCATATAAACAGAGAAAAATGATTCTATTTTTGAATTGATTCAATTTGCCGCAATGAGATTTTATTTCATTTTATCGGAACGTATTGTCAAATCGTTTTCATATTGCTTACCATCGTTACGTCATTTGGGGGACTAGGTCTGTGTTTTTTGAGAGGTAAGTCTTAGGAGAATGGTTTGGTCGAAAAAGGAGTCTCGTTTCAGAACCAAATCTTTGATTGTTGGTGTTTTTTGAGGAGGGGATAGCTTAAGAATCTCAATTTTCGTTCTGACCTCATTCTTCACGTGGCCATAGAAAATTCTGTCAAGGGAATTATCATGAAATTTGCCAATGAGCGAACTGGATACGAAATAATTTGTCCTGAGAAAGGGACTCGATTCGGAGATCCCCAGAATCAATTTTCTTGACATTCGAAGAGATAAGCGCTTCCTAATTTTAAAGTTAAATAAAACAGTGTGTGTGAGATATTGTCGAAATTTTGTGTTATTGGAAAGGCCTATTGATGTCGTTATGTGTGGAATATGTATAACATCGTTTGAATGTCCGCCACGGCTTCTCTTGGTTGCGGCATTCGAAGTGTCCAATTTTCCATGTTGTGGTCTGTGAAAGACCGAGTTCTTGTGAGCGACGCGAAATCGACTGCCTCGGATTCTCCTGCACACTATAACGGACGGCGGTGATGTTGGTTGATTTTTTACTGAACTTGTAGAATTAGTAGACTCAAATTTATACCCCACACTGCGAATAGTCCTCTTGGTAGGACAATTATGGCGATCGTAAAATGAGCGAAGCGGGCGGAACCTTGCCCGAACATAACACCCATTTTGATAGTACAATTTTATCATTTGCACGTGTTGTTGAACCCTATATCCGTCCACCGTCCATGTTGATTTGGCAAAGCAGACTACAAAAATAATAGCCAGTTAAACAGATGTAGCTTCAACAAAATGGCCGCTATCAACTGTCAAAGTTCGGACGTCCCTATTGGAAGACCCTTTATTTTAAATAACACTATTACTACTTTAATAATGAATTCGATTACATTACATTATTTTTTACATAATTCTTAGTGTGAAATTAGTTTCTATTATTTGTTCTGATATATAATACTGTATATATTCTAGCCAGACCTTGTAGACTTGTCGAATGTAAAGGGTGTTTTTTTTAGACGTGTGGCTTTCAAGAAGAAATAAAATATAATAATAAAATATAATTTAATGTTACGGCCAAGAATTTAGGTTTATTATAAAGATAAAGGTTTGCCATTAGGTTTTTAAAATTATTTCGGGCAAGTTGCAGTTGGCTCGAATACATTCCAGACGAGAGGCTCAATTTTCCAAATTTTGTAAAAATCGGAATCGGTGTCCATCTCGTTTTGGACCCATTCACCGAACGTGGATGATGGTCGTTCGGCTTCAATTTTTGCACGAGTTGGATTTTTTAAGCCTTCAAACCAAGATCCTTCCGCAAAATGTTCCATAAAGTTGATGGGCACAGCTCCAATTGTTGCGCGCGATGGCGGACGGATTCATTCGGGTCTTCTTCGATACTATGCTCCACCGAACCGAACCATTATTTCGGTAATAAATTTGCACGATTTGCAAACGTTGTTCAGGAGTAAATCTATTCAAAATGAAACCGAAGTGAGCATAAATCAAGTGATAGCTGTCAAAAAGACCAACTCCGAAAAAAGTATTGCCAGATTGAAAACCACACGTCTGGAAAAACACCCTTAATATGTACAAGAAAGAATGAAAAGAAAAAAAGACAAACGTCAGTCTCATCCCGTGACCACGAAGTATGAAACTTCTTCGAAACGTCGGGTAGAAAGAAATAAGAAAATATTTCTTATACCGCGGTAAGTTCCGAAAATACAAAACTTAATCTAATATGAATATCGTCCGCGAAAATAAAAACCTAAAATCTTATATCATATTCTTGTTTCGCTGAGATATAAGTGTTCCGATATGTGTTATGCTAATTGATCTGATTGATCTAAGTGACCTGTTTGATATAATTGCTCTGTGCCATTCACTAATTTGTGCACAACAATAATTGATAAGTGTTCCTTCAACAGCGATTACCAAGATAGACTCTACGTTAGATTTTTGAGCTGATCTTGTTTCCGGTGCTTACAGCGGTACCCAGGCAAACAAATTCACTGACTATCTCGAATTTATGCCTATCAATTTTCACGTTCTGACCAAGTTGAGAATAGGATTGGGTTTTCAATAATGTAAGCATATACTTCGTCTTGTCCTTGTTTATAATTAGTCCCAGTCCAACAAACGTCGTCAGCAAACCCAAGTAATTGTGCTGATTTATTAAAAATAGTGTGTTATGAGTTAGCTTGGGTGTTCCGTACTACATTTTCAAGCACATTGTTGAAACAACTGTACGAGACGACAGTGTGTGTGGTGTCGAAGGGCTTGGTAGAATCTCAAGCAATTTTGACGGAGGAGCGAAATTTTTTATTATCATCTTTATAGGAGTTCCCAAGCGTTTGCAGTTGATCCCTCGATAAATTGTCGTAGTGTACCTTAAAATCGATGAAAAAATCATGAGTCTCGATGTTAAATTGTGGGTACTACAGGTACATAATTGATCAGTTATTTGGATATATAAAACTAATATTACGGGCAATGTGACAGTAGTAATAAGGGCACCAAACTTGGCAACCATATTCCAAGATCGAACGAACCAATCCAACAAATTGGCTCGTTGTCAAATAAGGGTTTTTGAATTCTTTTGACCATCGTTTAATCATTCCTAGACGAATAGAAGCTTTTGAAGTAATAGAATCGATGTGCATTCTGAAGTCTTATTTTGAATCAAATATTACTTCCAAGTCCACAAAATAATAAACACTTTCAACTTTCGAGTTTTCATTAATGAAAACATTCTTAACTCTAGCGAAGGCCATTTTGCATTTCTTAGAGTTCAGTGTGAGATCATTGTTATTACACCATTCCTGCAAATGATCAATATCAGATTACAGTTGAAAGTAATCAGCATTATTTTTATATGAAAATTAAATTTTTGCATCGTCATCATTCATAGAGATGTATATCACAGTAATTTATCACAGAGGGTTAATAATTTATGTATAAAAATCACAAATAACAGAGTGGTCCCAGGTGGCTTTCTTGAGGCACCCCAGACTTGACATCTATTGCGTTGGATAAATGAATACTGAGTACGAGATGATAAATAACATGCAATCGACTATTATTGATTCCATAATCTTGGGAATAACGCTGATTTTTGCAATACCTCTGTAGTCACGCATATTGCATCGGATTCCTGATTTGAAAAGTGGAATTATAAATGAAGACTTCCAAGCTTTGGGGAAAACGGAAGACGACAAAGACATGTTAAACAAATAACATAAAGCACTGGCCAATCAATGACAACAGTTTATTAATAGTGAGTAAGTTAGCTTCTTTATTGCACTTGTAAGTAATTTGTTGCAGCCCAGTCAACAGATTATTGCATTTGTAGATGCCTTTTAACATTTGTGCAAACATATCACAGATCTCTACGCCATCATTTGAAGATATTTTATCCAAATTCATAAAGGACGGGTATTCAGCTAATTTTCTCTTATTTTTTAACAAATTTCCAAAAAGATGAAGGATTCAATAGTAGGTTATCCTTCATAGATCTGATGTAGTTTCTGTATGCAGCCCTTGATTTTGGAACTCTCCAAATAACTCATTGAGTAGTTTGTACATTTGACCTTTTTTGGTTACAGTAGGTCGCTTCCGAAAAGGGTGAACCATTGAGTTTACCGGCCAGAATTTCTCATCATTTAATAATTTAAAAATATCATTATTACGCTTCACATCAATTATGAAGGAAGAGTAGTTCCGATCACCAGGATCTGACATTATATAGAGCTTTGGTGGACAAGGACCAATTATACCTTCAGCTAATGGCTTCAGACGTTATATGCACACATGTCCCCAAAGATAAAAAAGAATTGTTTTTTTGAGCTCCTGGGCAAAAAATATGAGCAGTGCTCTAGCTATGACATTAAAATTGGCCGAAACCACCTCCGATAACGGATTCAAGCTAATTGACTTTGCTGCGGGGCGAAATATTGTAATAGCTAGTACCAAGTTCACAAAGGGACATGAAAATCCATTGACCACATTGCGATCGATGCAAGGCTTTACTCCAGTATTATGGATGTCCGAACTTTCCGAGCGGCAAACAAACAACCAACGCCAAAAAGAAGTAATACTGTGTGGAAGTTTAGCATCGGACGGCTGCAATCGTAAGAAATCTCCAGGTCCTTTTCCGATCCAGTCTCAAATAACTTCCAAAGGAATCCTTTACCGCCACAGCATCAAGTATTGAGAAGCAGTGGCAACATTGTCAACCTGCCATCAGGGAAGCCGCCTTTGAAGTGCTGGTTCTTACACGGCCACCACAACGAAATACCTGGTTTAATGATCAGTGTTGGCAAGCACAAGCAGAAAAAAGTAGAAGCATACTAGGCAGCGATGCAAAGAAGGACCAGAACTTCCCGTATGCTCTACGATCAGAAGAGCTAAGAGGAACCCGGGCTTCTCAGAAAAGGGATTATGAGAAGCGAGTGATCGAGGAAATGGAGAGCTGTTATTGCAGGAATAAAGTTTGAAAGTTTTACCAAAAGGTTAAAAGAAACTGTCAAAGCTAAAGAGCTCAAACTGGAGCTTGCATAAAGACGATCAAGGGAACATCGCAGTGGAATCGCAATCGATGCTGAGAATATAGAAAATCATTTCTGCAGACTGTATAACGGCGATGCCGAAACATTTAATTTTTCTTAGCAAAACAATTTCACTTGAGTGGAGGGATCATACAAAATTATTGGTTCTAATTCGCGATCTACTGCGCCGAAAAAAATTCTTTCCCAGCTATCTAATTCTTCTGACTTGTGTCGTGCAACGTTCATTTGCATTCTAAAAACCAATGTGTCTTAGTATTTGCTTTCTACACTAAAATAAGATATTCTCTTTATTGGTTATTGTATTATTTAAGAGATAAGGACGTTTAATATACTAAAGCATCATTGAAATAAATTATGCAAGAATTCCAGGTAAACTCTTTCAACACCCTTTCCACCGTAATTATTCAAATATTACTGAAGGATTATATAATCCAAAGGACATTACCTAACCAATTAAGACAGCATAGCTTGACTAAAACATCAAAGATCGATTCCATCAATAAAATCATTTCCTCCAGATGATGATGCTTATAAAATCAAACTTCACAGTCAAAATTCTCAACTATTTCATTTATGAATCCTTCCGTCATAGTGATTCGCTACCGCTGCCACAGCCGCACTTGTATTAATTGCCACCCCAAAATGCCCAGCTAATTATGGTAAAGCATTTTTGTGTTTTCTTCCCCCAAATCCGAAGGTAATATTCCATTTGGCTTGTGTGTTTGCCTCCGATATAATGAAAGGATACTTTACCTGCTGAGCCAGAGATTCGGCAGCAACAATCGAGTTTTGTCTGATGTGATTTTCAATTGGCGCACCAAACGATACGATTTACTAATTAATTAGCTTGCACAACAAAGAACTTTCCCCCCAAAGGCTGCTTTGCTTTGGGTTAAACTGGTGGCGTGGGTAACCGGCTGGGATTCCAATTGAAATGGAAATCCCATTTCAAATTTCTATAATGCCATCGGACAGCTTTCAGGCTTAGGGATCATTAAAATGTTCAACATCTGCCACCATATACATATATTCTGGTTTGAAATTCCAAGAGGGGAAAGGGGAGAGGGTAGTTTCAATTTGTACCCTG
Organism: Platycheirus rosarum; assembly: GCA_963971375.1. NCBI lineage: Eukaryota > Metazoa > Arthropoda > Insecta > Diptera > Syrphidae > Platycheirus > Platycheirus rosarum. The sequence goes on along the minus strand of OZ020509.1, from coordinate 120,105,908 downwards.
TTAATTTAGACTGCTTGATTAGAGTTACAACGACCAGGACGATGGGTCTCCTGGAAGGGACGAATAAGGTAGGCAAATCACTGCAAAGACGACCATTGTGACAACACATCGGTATGGCTTGTATAGATTGTTGTCAAGGACGACCATCTTTAAATGTAGAATTATTCAAAAACAGTCATCCTTGTCTTGTCCTCCCTCATTATGGCTGGCCTGGTTGTGCACAAGGACATAATATTTCCATGTTTTCTATGATTGGTGTACCTTATACCTACACACAATATACAGTTAGCATTACCACGTTCGTTGGATACGTTTTGTTGGCAGAGTAAATAGGATTAAATTTTGAGCGATTAGAGAACATCTCGACTGTTCCACTAAATGGAGCAGCACGCCGCTATGCCAGGCCAGAACCAAAAACCCACAAACAAAATGGGATTTTAATCTGAGGACATTACCCGTTTTGTAAGTTCTTACATTGAAATTTGTTTGACATTCTTTGTTGGGTAATTGCGGGGAATTTCATCAGTGTATTAAATGATGATGAATTATTTAGTTAACAAAAAGGGTGAACCAGCAGAGTGTCTGGAAGGCATTGTGATTTTTTTTTTAATAAGAAAGCTTAACTTCTGAAACTTTGTTTAAGGCACAATTCAATCGATGTGAGAATTTCAGCTATCAATTAGCTTCTCGTGAGTTGGTTGATTTGACTTTTGAATTGTTACTTCTCAAAGACGTTTCTATTGCATATTAGTGTAGACTCTCAAACTTTATAAGAAGCTTTTAATGATTTAACCATTGGAGATAATTCTATAGTTTCTTATCTCAATTTCTTTTATGATAACCTGCTTAACCTAATCTGAGGGAGCGTATGAAGTACCGGCTACCAGGAAAACCATGAATTGAAAAGATATAAAACAAAAATTGTAGCTACAGGCCTTATGAGATAGGTTTTTTCAACACTGTGGTGTCTGATGACAATCTGTTTACCAAAAGAGTTCATCTGTAGTACTCAATTGAACCATAAGCTTACCATACCATTTTTATTGTAATGTTTTGTTTAAGCGACGCAAATCCACATGTTCTGCGGCTTTCAAAGTCGAAGGAAAACTGATAGCCAATCACAAATTTCACAATTACCCACCCCCACCCTCGTGACCACGAAAACTACTCACATACGATGAGAGTTACCCAGCTAATTTTACCCAGATATCTACACCTTTCTTCAAAGATTTCTGCAAGAGCTTTCAGAATCAAAGCTTTTAAAGTGTTGTCGTTTGTTTTAAAGTGAATGCTTTTTTGTTTTTGTTTTTGCATTTTAACAACAATGGTGTGTAATTGGAAAATTGTTTATTAGGCTGGGCTGTTCTGTGAAAGAGCATAGCATACAATGGAAAAAACTATGGGCAACAAATGGAGAAGATCGTTGGACGTTTTTAACGAAAAAGCGTTGAAATTGATCTAAATGATGAAAGTAGCAGTAGCAAATACTAGTCAGATTTTTTCTAAGGCTAAGTATATTTAATATTGAATTTTATTCATGTACATTGTTTAATATTGTTAAATAAGTTATTTACAAACAAATTAAGTGATATCTTATTTGTTGTTGTTTTTTTTTTTAATTAAAAAGGGATAACCTAATAAAAATCGCACCTAATATCTAACATCATGGTGGTGTGGAAAAAGATAAAACAAATTTATGTTTTTAAAGGTGTCATTTAACTAACAAGATGCAACGATAGTACTTCTTTATTTAAGTTGAAACGATTTATTAAGCATACAACCGCATCGGTGCAATTGCTTTAGTATGGGATAGACTTGACCAAGATGTTACAACCAAACTTAGATGCAAACGTTCTATCTTCCTTGTACTGACAATCTTTGTTGGCCAGACCAACATTACAAAGCAGATAAAAAGATAAAGATTATCTTATTCAGTACATCTGTGAGAAGTGTTGGTCAAATAAAAGGAGTATGCCGAAGAAGCAGTCGATAATAAGATGGTTAAAAAAATACGCAGGAGGTGGCTAAAATGTAGCAGAACCTTATTTAAGACCGTGAAGGCTCTTCAAATCCAGAAACATTATAATTTAAACTATGCTGATGCAGCTGCACAAAACTTCGTGCACGAACCGATCCAAGAATGCCTTCTTAAAGGCACTCTAATCTGACCTCTGAACTCCTTTTGAGAGCGAAGTGAGTATTGTTGGTACCGTGTGCGAGGGAGGATGATTCCGGAGAACATACAATCAATGTGCGAACAAGTAAAAGCTCGGAAAGTCTTTTGTTGTTTTAGTGGAAAAAGGAAACTTGGCTGTCGTTATTAGGTTAAAAGGGTGGCGGAAATAAGAATGCCCAAAGGAAAACACAATCAAAATGTATGAAGAAACTTTGAAGATTTTGAAGATATTTTTGCATTTTTACCTATACGCCTACCCAAAGGAGAGCCTTCATTAACGTTGCAAGAACAGCTTGTTTAATTTAATAATCTAGATCAATCAAGATCAATTGTAATAACATTTAAAAAAGACATACAAAGGTACCACTAATCAAACCTGGTCGATAATCTCGTGTTAGAAGGTTCCAAATATTGCATACTTTTAGGAATTCCATTTTAATTCATTTTATTTTTGACTAGCTGCATCCATCTGCTGATTTGCTTACGTTAGCCTCGGAAACAAAATTCGTATTTTAATTTTTTTAAACAGACGTTCTTGAATTTTAAGATAAAGTCTTCATTTAAGAAATAAAATAATAATAAATAATGATAGTGACGTCATGAGATTTTTGTATGCATCATACCAGCATACATACCTAGTATTTCTGTATATCATTGTATTTCTCTATAAAATATTGGAAACCCGGTGTTAACGCAGCTTAAAATAAAAAGTTTCAATACACGTCATCTGTTTTAGAGTAGAAGTACGCACCAACTCAATAAATGGCGTAATTGTATAAAAAACAAACAAATATACGTACAACGTAGATTATACATACGTTCTGTCATTTTTTGTGTTAACCAATTTTTTTCTTTAACCAATTTGCAAAGTTTTATTTTATTGATTTAAAAAAATGAGTTGGTTGTCTGTAAAGTCGGTTTACGGACGATAATTTTACGTGATAACGCCATAAAAAACATTGATGGCAGCAATACAAACATACATCCCCTTATGTTTTAATGTGAAATGCGAAAATAATGCTAGCGGGACCAAACATTCACAGGAACGATCCCTGGACAAAACTATATTTACCCTGTAAATTTGATTAAAATCCGTTGGGTGGTTTAGGAGTACATACCTACTCGACATACATACATACACCTAATGTTCGCCTGGTGCTCAGAATACGTTTTGGTGGAAAAAATGACCCACAAACCCTCTCGTTAAATATATGTATACACACACTCCAATATATACATCTACTTTCTACTTTAACAAAACTCCGCCTATTTTATATTTCGTTTTCTCTTCTTGTTCTTTTTGAAATTAAGTGGAATGTCAATTTGTGAGTTAAAAAAAAGATTTGTTCAATTTCGTTTTGTCGTCAATTTTTTTTTTTTAATTTTACTATATACATATAGTGATAGTGATAATATAAGGAAGATAAAATAAGAAGATAAAGGGACTTGGTTACAAATTAGCTCGCATTCCGCGTTTCCTTTTTCCTTCAATGTAGATAACAAAAACCGTGCTGCTTCGAGAATATCAGAGATTTGCATTGGTAAGAAAATATATTACAATGTTTGGAGATATGAGAAACCAATGGGTTGATAGTTAAATACTTGGTTCTTATGACCTATTTTATGGATATTTCCATAAGTCAGAAAAAAATCCGATGAAAAGATAATTAACACAAACAAGTGACATTTACATAGAAAAATCACACGGTCTGAACCTATAAAACATGCCAAACTCACAACAATTAACGGTTTTTAGTAAAAAATGGAGTACGCTATTACATTTCTTAAGTACTAGTGAATTTATAAAAAAAGGATTTCGAAAGACTGATTTTGACGGACAGATTTTGATAAAAAAAATTGTTTTGAGATTTAGGCATGCAGTTTTTTTAGACTTTATTTATGTACATTCGATCAAAAAATTTTAAATATTTTTACTTGCGATTATAGGTACTATAATACAAGTTATTCATTTGTGCAAAAAAATATTTTGAGATAACAATCAAGCATGACATTACGATGATAGAGAAACATATTTGAGTTACTGGCTAAATTCTGTCCGTCTGTCTGTCTGTCTGTATGTACGGATGTATTTTGGACTGCAGCCAAAACGATTGGGCCAATCGTCTTCAAATTTAGAACTTAAGGTTGTTTTGACATTCTACAGAAGAGTATTTTTCAATTTTTTTTTTAGTTCAAAAATTAACGGTATCTGTCATATAACCGTTATGTATAAGCTTAATTTTCTCGAAAACGGCCCCAAGAGTTTTTATAAAAAAAAGTCAGTGTACTACTGTAGGTATGTATTATATTTTGGTGAGAAAAAAAATTAATATGGTGGGCTAAGAACAGTACCTCCCATAGAACCGTTTTTTTTCTTCGACTTTTTTTTTTGAAAAATCAATATTTTGAAAACGGGTAAGTGAATTTTTTTTTAATTTTGTTTTTAAACGTACGTTATTTTTGTGCTTAAGTTTGTATTCTTGATTTTTTTAAATTTTTTTTTTTAAAAAGTTGTTAAAAAAAACATTTAATTAAAAACGACTCCTTTTGAAAAAAAAATCACACTTTTTTACATTTCCTAAAGAAATAAAATGGCGTTTAAATTATTTCAGCCAATACAATTTAACGTACTCTATTCGAAGAATCAAAAGTCACAAACATCGAATAAATGCTTTTGTGTTCACTTTAATTTTCTCTAATATGAGCAAGTACGTGCGATCCAGTTGTGCAATTTACTTTTAAAAGTTTTCAAAAATATTGAATTTTCAAAAAAAAGGTAAATTATTTAAAGTATGAGTATGCAGAATTAATTTTGCTTTTTTAGATCTTTACAAATATAAAATGTTATTGAAATCCAATGAGCCGTTACCAAGAACGCCGAAAATTAAAAAAAAAAACGTTATGTGAAAGGTACCGTTAATAGACTATTCCCGGAAATTTGGTTTTGACAAAATAATACCTAATACCTACAAAAAATCTCCAAAAAATTCATCAAAACCGTTGGAGTCGTTTTTGACAAAAATAAGCTTTAACTTAACGGTAATATGGCAGGTACTATTATTTGCAGGCCTAAAAATCTAATTTCAATTTCCCCTCTGAGGAATGTCAAAAGAACCACACATACCAAACTTGAAGGTAATCACTTTAGCCTTTTAGGGTGTAGATCAATATGTACATATACAGACGGACAGAAAGACTGATAGGCTGACAGGCTAACAGACTGACATTTTTTGTAACTAACTTTTTTAAGCTTCTCTAAGATCGTAATGTCATCTTTGATGCTTACCTCAGATTTAATTATATTCACGAATCCTTATCTTGCCTTTTCGTACCTATAATCGCAAGTAAAAAACTGAGACCAAAGAGTAAAAAAGGTAATTTTTCAGTCATATTAATTTGAGTGTGCAGGGGGCGGAAGGGGTGTTTCTACAGGGCTTCCAAAAACATAATATCAAAAATTCACAACTATATCCGACCTTTTGTAGGGTAAAACCTGTTCATTTACTGCGAATCAACCGAGCCAAATGTATACTACCTCATACTTTAGTAAATTTTTAGAATATTGCTTTTTTTCAGAGATGATGAATCTAAGGAAAATAGGGTTAGGGTACTTTTTGTAGACAATTGCCTGTTCTACATTTTTGTCATAAAATTTAACGTGTCGCTTAAAAAAACGATGGGGACTTTTCAAAGTTTCATTATGCAAATATCCAGCTTTCTGGAAAGGTACCTCTAATTTTCGGGCTAACTTGACCGGGCAACAAGAGGAACACAACACGTTTAAATTCAAAGGACCACTTTTTCAACAAACGTTTCTAGCTTGTGAAATTCATATTAACAGCATCAGGTATGCTAAAAGAACCATAACTCATGTTTTCTTCATGGCCAAGGCGATGCCACCCTCCCCCACCCCTCACCAACACTTTCAAATCGAGTCCCTAATCGGATGACAGATGCAAATGATTGCCATTGATGTTTAAAATGTATACATGACATAAGTGAGTTAACCGTGTCTCCTTGTCGTCGTCGTCGCGTTCGTCGTTGTGTTGCCCAGGTAGAAATGGTTCCTCTGTCAAAATGCAAGCTTAGAAACATAAATTGTAACAACTGATGACGATAGCCGGTGTGGTGGGGTGGTTGCACCAACAACAGTAAACATCCCTATTCCTGAAGACCATTAAATAATAAAGTACAATAATTTCGCCATTATCTTTGGTTTTGAGTGTGGAAATGACACAACGAAATAACGAATTACTTCGTCCTCGTCCAGGTTGAGAAATGAAATAATGTCCTTATTATTATACTTAATAGGCGGGCGTCGTCCATTTTGTTCCAACTCAATGGAACATCGTTGTGTGATATCTAAAGGAGAATGATTGCTTAAGTAGAGGCTGGAGGGATGAAAATGGATATTTAAAAATATACCTAAACGGTTTTATTTTTTTTTGCATCGATAATGCAGGTTTACTGGGGGGATACAGTGGGTGTCATAGAGGGTAGGAAGAAGGTCGTTAGAATGGTAGTGAAAATTCAATTATCCTTAGGAGTTGAGATTAATTGGATTCCGCGTAGTATGAGCAGCGTTATGGATGGATTGGATCACACGACGTTACATAAGGGCAGTTTCCTTATCCTTTATATTGTTTTCAGAGTTTTTGGAATTTTTCAGTGGATTTCCGTTCAGGAAGTGGGTAGTGAGTTATAGGATGTTATTACCGATAGGCATTAACAATGACTCTTGGTTTTTCATACTAAAAACATACAAAGGTGGTGAATATCCTTTAGCATGGAATTAATGAATTGTTTTACGCGAAATTGATTGGGTCATATTATTTTGAGTAAGTCCATTTAATGGGATTAAAATGGTGATTTTTTACTGTTTGTAACATTTGTTTCCTTTCCTTTGGATTGTAACCCCTGGTGACGTGGAAAATTTTTAGTTACTTCGCTCTACCCTTGATGCTTCCTTATCCGTGACGTGGTTCAGTTTTTCACGGTTGCTGGGTGGGGAATTTTCATATTTGGCGGGGTTATAAATCGATAAGGTGCTTAGATTTAATGACCAGTTGGGGTATTTTAATTTAATGGTTGCTTAGGGTCTTTTTTTTGGTTATAAATGCAGCCTATGTAATCAGTTTTAGTGGACATTAATTAATTGAGTGATTTCCAAAGGTTTTTTATCTTGTTTTTTTTTTTAGAATTAATCATTGAGATTCGAATTTAAAGAGCTTCTTGGAAACCATGACTATCTGTAAAGATGATTTGGAAGGATTCATATTTCTGTTTTCATAAAGCAATTTTTTCCAAAAAGCTAAAATGAGAATTTTTTTATTAGAAAACGGAATATTAATCCCGAATTCAATTATAAATATTTCCAGAAGGTTTCAAATTATAAGAATCAAGAGATGAAGTAAGTAAGAAAGAAATCCTGGTATTTAAGGTTACAATCCCTCCTCTAGCCGTTGAATTTCCAAGAATTTTAATGTTCAAACCTGTACTATTTTTTTTTCTTAAAATAAGCCTTAGCCCTTAAGCTTGGAACTCCTTTCAATACCTATTGTTTCCTGACTGTTTCCCAAAAGGCACGCATCCATTCTGGACAAGTTTCCCAATTTTACTAGAAATCAAACAGGATATTCTTACGATTTTAGGTTAAGCATGCCTTAGAGCTTTATTCTCTCTTATTTGACACAAAACTCAGCATCTCTGTGTGTTGTCAAAAAACGGAAACATTTTTAAGACCTTTTCTTTTCCCAAGTCTTTTGAAGGCCCAAGTTAAATCACATTTTCAGTTACACAATGCTTTACAACCTGGTGCTGATCATTTGTGTGTTCTTTTCTAATTTGGGTTTTTTGTTTACTTCTGGCCGAAAATTGTAATCAAAAAACATTCTACAAATGAATGTGAGTGTATATGTATATGTGAGTGTATATCTGTGTGTTTTTTTGGTCCTTGGAGGATTCCATTTGTTGCATGCATAAGATATGAATCTGTATTCGTTCTGTTTTCGGGGCCTTCTTCAAAATCCTCTGGCCGAGTGAGGACTCCAAGGGAGCCAGTGTGTTTTGTGTTCTAGAGATTTCTGAGATAAAGCTTCCTTAACCACCCTCCAACTACCACTTCTTCGTTTCGAAAGGACACACAATTATTCATTTGCTAATGGAGTAGGCTAGAGATATCGACAGAAAGATAATACATATAGAAGAGAAATTGTAAGTTGATGATGAGGAAGAATACATGCAGTGCCCAGGAGTAAGAAATTTTGTGTTTGAAATGGAAATGGTTACTGAGTTACTCACCTTGGACCGGCAGATCGAGGTCAAGCTGTAAAGAAAGAAAGAAATTTGAATAAGAAAAGATTTTTTTTGTGTCAATAGAGTGTGATTCTTTTGGAGATTTTTGGAGCTCAGAAGGAATTCCTAGGATATTTTCTGGGAGCTTAGGAAGTCATTAATTTTTTTGTCTGGATTTTGGATACAGGATGTATGAAGAATATGCATAGTGCCTTGTAAAATGACATAATAGAAGAACAGCTACAGTTGACACTTTTTAATATGGTATTGTTGAGCATAAAGATTTTGAAACAATTCTACCTGCATTCAAGATGGCTGAGAAGTCATCTTTGAATTTAACGTTTAAGACTCGAGTTCTCCTTTATGGACTTGACAGATATCAATAAGTCGATTGTTACATCCGCTGTGTGTCATGTGACACCTCCTTCTTGAAACTACATAACATTTTTATCTATATCTGGAACTACTTAAAAATTGGCTGAGGGAATAACGTTGGCTGAGTATTGTTCTTCATTAGTTGTAACCTGACGGACATTCTGATAAACTAAAAAAAAATGGATGAATGACACTACACGTAGGCATGAAACCTCACCACACAAATATTGTTGTTAAATGAAGTGATGTTTCGTGAAGCACATGAATATTTGACTTGACTAAAAATGCATCTTCTGTTTGCTGACAGCCATTTTCTAAACATTAAAAATGCATTTTAAATGTTGACACCTATTTGGAATTTTTGGTAGCAACATTTACTTAGTTATTCACAAACGTTTTTATATGTAACTTTCATTATGATAAAAACGTATGTAAAGCAGGGAATACACGATACAATTATCGTACCGACTCTAATCGTGCCGATATCTCCGAGGGCGAGCCTTAGTGCACTTTTGTTTTCATCGGATAGGGCAGCCGTGTTGATTCGAGCCTAAACGGCGGATGCAATACTTCTGCGCAGAGCAATCCGCCCTCGGAACACCATACCAACAAGATAGTAGTCCAAGTCAACTTTACGTTCGTATCATCATCAGACTCGAGTAGTCAATTTGGTTACGAGTGACTCCATCAGGTGATACCCAGGTGGCTTTGTAGATATCTTTACGCCGGGAACTGATACTTGCAACGACCAATTTCGTTGATGCTGCCATTAATATGACTCGTAGTCTATTGCCATTAGCGTTCGCATGCAAAATATAAGATCTTATGTACTGCATGAATACTGACTCCCTACCAAATTTTGAGTGTTATTTGGAGAGTTAACTTGCTGCAGGAATTAAAATATCTTCTCTGGTTGATGAAAAAGCACATGATGCTCACAAATGGAAGTGAGAATAATAGGTAACAGAAGTGATAAGTGTGTTGGAAACAGCAATGTGAGTTAAGAAACTATGAAGGATCTTACCCATGAACTTTTCTTTAATACATGAAAATGATTTTTTCCGAATTAATGCAATTTTACGTCGCAAATGGTATATGGTAAGGTTATTCATCTCATATCCTTTTCCCCAGCTCCCCCTAATTGAATAGCATCTAAGGAATATTTAATTTTCTTCTTTTTTCCTACAAAGGACTCTTCAAATGTGCAACACAGAAGAATCTGTTTCAGGAATTCCGTTGAAGTATTCGATTGGTAAATAGAAGTTCCTATGAATCCTCACTATACTGTTGCTTCTTTTGGTTCAAGGGCCATGCTCTGGTACAGTTCACATTATTTAGACAACATTCTTACTTTGTTTGTTGCAATTGTGGTGTTGGATTTTTTTTTTTAATTTTTATTTGTTGCACAAGAACAACCAATACACAATATGTTTCTGATGTAGATTTTGGGGGAGGTAATAGAGTTAAGGAATTTCCTTTAGCAAATAGTTTAAAACGTTTTGTGTGTTAAAAGGAAGATTCCAAAGGAAGTATTTGATGGAATTTCCTTGTTTACAAAGAAATATGTGGCAAGGTGGCAATCTTTAAAGGCTATGCGGTAAAGGGTGGTGCGGAAATATTTGAATTTTATTGAAGTGTGTTGAGATTTTATTCACTCTTACTAATGGTCTTCACTTGCCAACATTCTTTGAGACTTCTGCATTTCTTTGTTTGCAGCATCCTAATGACTCGAAATTTAAAGGAGTATTATTGTTGTGACTACAAATAAAGAAATTACTCGTCCTTCAATATTCAGTGCCAATAAAATAAATACAAATCACCTAATTTCCCCAACAGTTTCCTAATTTATGTAATTCTGTCACGTGTGAGCCAAAAATTTATCCAGCAAACAAATCTGTCCAGAAATCCATATTCATCTTTTTTCTCCAAACACACTTCCTTTATTCATATAACTAAGATACCATACTCCAGTACTGTAGTCCAAAATCCAATTTAATCACCTTAAGCACCACATCACAACTGAATCGACATGGAAAACATCACCCAAGGTAAACAGCACAAGGATTAAATTACTATTCTTCGAAAACAATCCAGTCCACAGCACCAATTTCGTTTTGCCTCCAAAGATATCCTTCCCAACAGACGGGATCAACATTTAAATTGACCTCTAACTAGGAGGTGGATAAGGTTGCAGCAATCCAAAAGGAATATTCCGAATCTCCACATTTTAATTGCCATTTAATTTCCCGTACGTTGAAAGTTTTTTTTGTTTTGGTTCTGTACAACAGAGGTCAATAATTCCGGGAATTCGGTACTTCCCTTTTAAAGGATCCTATGTTGGCACAGATGACTCGGATTTCGAGTCTCCTATTCTCGTTATATTGAATCGAGGAAGAAGAGTTATACAAATAGTAGATTCAAAGCGAAATTCAAATATTTACCCATCATCTCCGCAATGGGTTCCCAGAAGCCACAGTAATGAGGCGTTCTCCAGTAACCCAGACGCAAGGACCAGACAGCGAGAAACCAGAAATAGAGAAACATGTTATCGCTGCCTCTGTTGCCGCTGCCGCAGCGCTGTCCATGTCAGTTCAGTGCACATAGCACTTATTAGGAGCAGGAAACTCATCCACGGACTACGGAAATCCCCTTGGCATCCACTCAGGAGGTGGTAAATTGACATGAATCTTTGTTGCCATCATCATTGCTAACGCCTCCTCAGTCTCAGCTCGCACCACTCGGCGCACACTACCCAAAATACATCACTCGATCCTAAGGGATACGCAAAGATCCGTTCGGGATAAGATTTGTGTGTGTGCGCAAGGATTCGCACAAGGCATGGCATGATGATATAGATGGAAGACAGAAAAGGGTCGTTTATCATTTTGCTGCGAATTCAAGGTAAAATCGTACGTACGCAAGAAGTACTTAATCCTATTCAAACATGGCGTATAATGCTAATGGGATTCTATATTTCACATTCATCTTGTGTCTATTTCCATCATCATCCCTTCGAATCCTGCTGAAAGCGGTCTTTTTTTTGCTATTTATTTCGTCCTGTGATACAGTTTTTGTGCAATTGGAGTTAAGTCCATTGAGGAATGCCTGTTGACGAGATTGAATGTACAGAAAACGACCCATGAGAAAATCTAGCAAAAAATAAAAGGATATGGATTGAAGTTACCCTCATTAGGGCAAGCCAGCAGCCAGGGGACAAGCTATACAGAGTTTTTTTTTGCTTTTTAATAGTTGTTGACATTTTGAAAAATTAAGGTGCAACATATAGTTGGACGCACTTGCTCTTCTGGACTTTTGTCCACACCTAGTGACCTCATTTTTACTTGAAACGGTAATATGTGAAAAACGGATTGTATAGTATACTTAAGGATACAAGAATTTTCTTTGTTGGTGAAAATCATAGGAATCAACTGGAATAATGTGGGACGAATTCGAAATGCGATGGAACCACCCGCGAATCCGAATCAATCATTGGAAGAAAAATTGGAAAGCTTTAATTCTGTGGGGATGTTATCTGGAGCTAAAGTGATTTTGCAGAGAAGCAAATACGTTTTTCTTAAATAGAGAGTTAATACTGGTATTCTGCTATTTGGAACACAAGACTCTAGAGTAAGTCTTAAGGGATGATTTCGAATATATGATTCTACACTTAAAAGGCTGCAGTAAACTCCTAAAATTAATAGTAACTTAAGAACTTGGACTACTTGCACTAAAAAATTTATGTTTCCAATTAGCTTGGCTAGCAGCTTAGTTTGTATGTAAGATTTCTCGACTTAAAGATCCTTGACAGAGTAAAAAAGGTTTTGTTGGATTTAAGCAACCGCCCGCATATTTATTCCTCGATATCATTATCGATTGCTTTTAGTGTTTAAAAGATTGCGCTACTTCAAATTCATGTTCCACTACCCTAAAAGTTGGTCCAAAACTTCCCGCAGACCTATCGCCATCAAATTGGTTTTCCCTTCATTAATATGCAGCCGATCTCCTCAATCAAAACATCTGACGATGCATCTCATTTAGCCTTTTGAATTCAGCCTTAAATTCTTGATCATTTCATAACAGCTAGAACATAAATAATGAATTGGAGTCAAACATTTTCTAGATTTCTCACGCCAATTTTTGTTTGTTTTTGCTAACGGGATTTAAAATGATTTAGTTATGCGAAAAACAAATAAAACCAGTAGGTGTTAATAATTTATATTTATTATTTAATATAAAATATTTGCGAATGCAATACATTTAAGTGAGTTGGTGTTGTTGGTTTGACGACTACTGGACTACTTTACAACTGAACTATGAACTCGTTTATAGGCACACATAAGCATAATATAAGGGTTATACTTGATACGGGTTTTTGTTGGCTTTCTTTGTTCGTGTAATCGTATGTTGTCTGATCGTTGTCTCTGTATCTCGTTGTATCCGTTGTGTCGTTCGTGTTTCTAGTCGCGTACGCCTTTATGTATGTACAATTGTACATGTTGGATATGTTATTGCAGGAATTCAATCATCATTATTACTGATGATTCAATCTTAGATAAAAGTCACGGAGGTTTGACCGGCTGGTTTGATTGTGAATACAAATTTGTTGTTTCATGTAAGAATGGTCTATATCCATACTCCATTGTTAATCGGTCAGCTTACGGAAGAAATGGAGACTCTATTATCAGAAGACGACCTCATCCTGCAAGGTTAAAAAAGGTGAATAATCACCAACATGCAAGCCAAAATTTCATAAAACAATTTATAAAGTTATTGTACACGTAGACGTAATACAATATGCAATAATATATAACAGGACTATAAAGGCTGATCAACATTACACGTTAAGTTAGAGTAGCCAGATTGTTGTCCAGACTTGAATCCCTTCCAACCTGTTGTTGAAAGTTAAATAGCTCTTTTGGCATTTCTCTTCAGTAAGGTTTGCCATTTCATGATGGAAAGATATACGAGCCAACAACGATTCAAAATTATTAAAATTTACTACCGAAATTCGGGGTCAGTGGCCTCAACGTTAAAAGCGCTACGTCCAATTTATGGTCGTCATAATCGTCCTAGCAGATCAACGGCGGCGTCATTGGGCCGTACTTCTTCCGTGATGATCAAGACCGGCACGTTACTGTGAATGGGGATTGCTACCGGGATAACGGAATATTTTTGGCCCCAATTGGATGATATGGACTTGGAGGACGTGTGATTCCAACAGGACGGCGCCACAAGCCACACAGCGAATGTCACAATCAATTTATTGGAAACCAAGTTTGGAGAACGTGTTATCTCACGAAATGGTCCAGTCGCTTGGCCGCCTCGGTCGTGCGATTTGACGCCGTTAGACTATTTCCTGTGGGGCTACGTCAAGTCTATGGTCTATGCCAACAAGCCAGCGACGATTGATGAACTTCGTACGAATATCGAACGTGAAATTGCAGCAGTATCGGCCGATGTATGCTTGAAAACCGTCGAAAATTGGGTTCAGCGTCTGGACTTCTGCAAGCGTGCCCGTGGTTTCACAGGAATAAGGAATTTCATTGATATCAAAAACCGTTTTTGTTTTATTTAAAAAAACTTTTGTAGCACTTTTATTGAAAAACCCTTTATGTAAACATTACCATTGGCAGACGAAATATGTTTTGCTTGATCCATTAAATAAAGACTTAATGCAGTAAATTAAAAAAAAAAACACCTCCTTGAAATCCCTTTTAAACCAATTTTTTTGATTTCAACATATAATACATATATGAAAAAAATTAATAACATTTTAAAGAGAAAACCCTTGTTTTCCTATACAGACCATTAATAGGAAAGCTATCATCAGTCATTTCGACAAAAATAATAACTACAATCATCTTAATTTTTTTGTTAAAGCTTTAGACAAAACAAAGCCCCATATAGCTTGGCCCCTTCATGTATCGAATTCCTTTGACTCCTTGATCTACTAGAAAACCAAAAAACCATTCAGAGATCTGTTGTGCTTCTCCAATAATAGAAAGTCCTACCTGTTTGGGAATTTGTTTGGAATTGTCGGATGAATTTTCAACGAAAACCATTCTGTCTGGCATCCAGCATCACGGACAGACGAATTTATTTTAAAGTTTTTCTATCGCCACCCAGCTCCCATCGTTTATTCTGAATTGCCATTCACACCCATCAGGTTCTCTAAAAAAATGAAAAAAGCAACAAAAATAACCATGCTTTCCATTCGACCGTTTTCAGTACGTTGTTTCACGTCATTGTTTTTTTTTTTTTGCATTAAAAAAAACGAATCCTTCCTCTGTTGCATTGGGGTGTTCCCAAAGGAATCGAACAAATAAACCACCTGACAACTGCAGACTGAGAACGATAATAAAACACAATTGCATCAAACTGCATATAAATACAGCAAGTCGGATACAACACACAGTGTTGTTATATAAAATGTTTCTTTTCTTTTCAAAAATTTAAGTTGTGAATGAGATTTTTAAATATAATGGTAATCCTTAGGGGATTTTTATATTATTTGCTGAAGATTCTCCAAAATGGCATTAGTTTGACATGGTAAGGCTTTATTAATCATATCTTTTTATATTAAATGGCAGAAGCAAAAATGCATTTCATAATTTATTGATTTGATTTCTCCGACATTAAATTGCATGGACATGAAATGCGAAATCTTTGGTGAAGCAACACCATGTCGTTTATTGATTCGGCAAAAAAAACACGAAAACCTTCATACGTACGAGATATAGAACATGTGACGTTAAATGTTAAATGTAAACGTTCTTTAAAGGGGAAATATAAAATGGTCGTAAAATACACATTACATAAGGGATAGTAAAGAAATTTTTCCTGCATAGTTTCTATTTTTTTTTTTGAGGGGGTAGAATCATGTAAATGAGGCCAAAAAGGACTAGAATATTCGAGAATTGGTCTTACGAAGATGGTGAAAAAGGATTTGATTCAAAATAGCTTTTTAATACCTTTGGTTATTCAAAAATTGGCGTTTTGTCCCTGTTGCTCAATTGAACTAATTAGTTGACAGTGAGTATTTGATCAGTACGGAATTTTTCTTTTATTTAGTTCAACTTATAGAATGTTTTTCACAAAACCATAATGTGAACTACATCCAACAAGATTTAAAAAATAACCATTAAACTGGAAAAATGTTTTACCTGTGAGCAGGATTGGTTTACAATTAAAAATAAAAACAAAAACATAAAAAGAAGATTACACGTTAAATCGGTTTTGAAAAGGCAGTAATGAAGAAAAAAATAAATTTCTTTCATAATTTCGGAAATCATCAGCAAACATCAAATGCCTAAAATTTGATGCAAAGCTGTCAACATCTGTTAGGGTAAGCATAGTTTGCATGTAGGTTTGGGCCTCCTTAAAACCAGTTCTTCCATATATCCCGATTGCTGGCCGACGCGCACTCCTTTGTTTCAGGAGTGACCTAACGAGAACTCCAATATTTTTATTTGTTTTTTCGACTTTAAAAACAAATATCGCAGTAGTACCTAAAACAAAGCCATTAGTCTATAGAGAAATTTATAATTTCATTTCTCCCTACGTACTAATATCCCCTTTGGGTATAATCGATGATTGCGTTCTTTAAGAACAGGAGAAACAAATTAAGGGAACGTTTTCTCCATTCTCTATTCACCATCAATTATTCTAATTATCTCGGAATTTATCTCTAATTTACAGAACTGTATAGTAGCCTATATCATTGTTATCTAGTTGAAACTCAAGCTAACCTCATTAACGATTCCAATACATTTTTTTCCAATTCGTCAACTATAAGAAAAAAGTCTGATGGATATCCTTCCTCTATTTCCCTCAAGAGTGAAACTTCAAGTAATCCTCAACATATTTTAGATTTGTTTGCCTCATTTTTCAAGCAATCCTTTGACAATGATTTTTTTTCAACCGGACGAAGCGTATTTTAATTAAGTACATACCAAATTTTTCAATCCGCATTTTTTTCCTTCTCAAAATCGGTTCTTACCGATTATTGAAAATAAGTTGAGTCAACTTGGTGAAGAATTTTCTCTTCCGTCTCTTGTCTCCCCTAGACAACACGGCTACCTCAAATGTAGATCCACTACAACTAACCTTATTGAATTTGTTTCCTTTGACCTCTCAGCACTAGAAGCAGGAATGTAAGTCGATGTTATCTCGACTGACTTTAATAAAGCCTTTGAAAAAATTTTACATAGTCTTATACTCTTTAAACTTAGGGCACTTGGCTTTGAACAGATCTCCTTGAAATGGATATCTTCTTGCCTCAGCAATCGTTCCTACAGTGTGAATTGCTTTATTTTCGAATCAAGATCTCGGGTTGCCTTACACACAGCGACGAAATAATACAGATAGCTAATTCAACACTCGGTTTTATAAAGCGATGGTCTAAAGAATTCCGTAATTCGTATGTGATTCGTTCTCTATATATAACATTCGTTAGACCTCTCCTTAAGTCCCATACCACCACGTTCATATTTCCAGAATCCAAAGCATCCAAATACGTTTTCTACGTTTCGCTCTTCGTGACCTTCCATGGCAAGATCCTTTTACTCTACCTCCCTATCAAGGCCGTCTCTAAAACTCGTTAATCTGAATTCAATCGCGAAATAACAACGCTGTCCTTTTATCGTAGTAGCCTTTTGCTAAGGATTTTATAGAATAACCATTTAGCTATTGGAGCACAGGCGGAGGACGTAGATGTGAGTTGAAACGAATGATTTCATTCTCCTTTCGGATTTAAGACGAAAGAAGAGGCGCAGTATACCAAAATTGCAATAATATTTTCTTTCTCGAGCAAATAAATCGGGACAAGTTGACGGATGTAAAGGGAATTTATGCGTTTATTTCAAGGAATAAGATTTAAACCTGCCATTCGAAAAAACAAGACTTTTTTTGTATAGTTTAACTATCTTTTTAGATAAATACTTCTTTAACATTTTTGCAAGGATCAAATTGTTGAAAGGGTAACAGGAATAATGGAAAGGGAGGCTTACACTCACACTCACACGCATCTTTCATCTTATTAAAGAAGTCCACCGGGTTAAGTGCACATTCAACCCGTTTGCTCCTTGTTTTCTCTCGTTAGCACTTTTTAGGAACACACAATTGGGTGAAAATTGTTGGGACAGGTGGGAGGCTGTTGTTCCATTATTGCATGACTTGAGTTGAGTGCAACAATAATAGCTATGCTAGGGAGCTAGAATCAGAGGGGATATAAGAGGATAACTTCAGAAACATCTTAAAGGAACAAAACAGGAGCAAACAGGAGCCAAATTACTTAAAGTTTATGATCCTTGAATTAGATTTGCTTTTGTTGTTTCTATTCAATTTGCTTGTGTGTATTTTTGTTAGCTTTATTTATCGCTATGAGCATAGTACAGTGCGCTTTCATGATTGTGGTGGTGGTGACTTGAGATGAAGTAGTGCAAGGATATTGTATTTCGGAGAATTGAAAAGGATTTCTTTATGGGATGGAAGGTGGCATTAAGAAAATCGATGCATTTCGTGCAGGATAAAAAGGTAATTAAGGTTAATTCGGTTGGTAGAGTTGAAAGTGGATACTTCAGTGCTCCAAAAAATAGAGCTTTTAATGTTTTTGAAGTTGAAAAGGATTTACCTATAAGTTGAAGATTTATCCTAGGGGAATAATTTCACTGGTGGCTAAATTTAAATTTCTCAAATAGGAGTTTATGTTTGGAGTCCCTCGATATCCTTGTTTAGTCGCCAGTTGCAATTTTAGAAGAAATTTTATATGAAATTCGCTCTTTTTCGGAAGTTCTTGATTTTCTAAAATTTAAAGTTCTTAGAAAACTCCTATAAAAAAGTTACTAAAGCTCCTTTAAACACACCGCAATAGCTACCAAAACTTATAAAATATAATCCAGCGTCTAGGCATTTCTTACCTCTTGGAATTTATGAACCACGATTTCATCCAATCCACCTTCCCAAAAGCTACACTGCGCGGAGCTAATCCTAAAATGATTCCATTTATTCTCATTGAAGTGATGACTGAAGTTGGTTGTGGCTGCAATGTAGTTGTTCCTGCTTCGTCCTCCAACACAGTTCCACTACGTAAATAGACATCTTGGCATTTTGCCTATTTTATGGGATGTCCCAGTTCTACTGGCACTCACTCAGTCGTTCAGCGAAATGTTCATCCATTCTCATTCCGTTTGACGGCAACAGGTTATAAAGTACCCAGGCTCCCGAATTGGCTACGTCGGAAATCCTTTTTCCAGGAATTTTACAGTTTAACGCTGTTGCTTCTGTTCCTGTTGCTAGTTGATTCTATGGTGCCTATGCCTTCTCATCCGTATAAAGTGTGTGTGCAGAGTTTTTGGCGATAAATCTTTTAGGAAAATCTACCTACTCATCCTTCACTCCTGACATAGTATCCCTCTCTAAACAAGCAATCCCATTTGTGTGGTGTGGGTGTTGGTGTGCATTTATAGTCGTGTCTAATGTTGCAATTTTTTTCCTGTACTTAACCACTTTAGTGAGCTTGTATATTTTGACAGGACGTGCGCCTGAACATCCTCTTCACTTGTTTCAACTTCTTCTTCCTTAATCCCCTCCCCATTCTCTTGTGATGGAGATTAGTTTTTTTACAAGACTTTTGAGCTGGAAGAACTCGCTTGATAGGAAGACGAACAAAAAATGCACTTGTAGCTGAAGAAGCCCATTTTTTTGAAGAAAAAAATGAGATTTCAAAACAACCCAGCTAGGCTTCTTACCTGGGAACAGGATTGTTCTTTGCAAGGAACCGATTTTATTGAAGCATCATAAATAAGAAATGGGCTTCAATTTGAGTGAACGACTTAAGCGGCTGTAAAATTGGAAGTTCAGTTGAGGTGTTTGGAGGCGGATGGGGTTCTGGAACTGGGGCGCAGTGTTGTTTAAGGATAAACGAGATGCACACATAAAACAGATGGAAGCGGATTTCGTGGCATATTTTATTTTGTTGCCAATTACAATAAAGCTTTTTATTGAAAATAAATATAAAAGAGTATAGTTAAGCCTGATGGTCCAAGCATTAAATTTGGTGTTTAAACGTAAGCGCATTAATAAGAAAAAACAGGGAGAAATCATATGCAATAATTTCGGGGTGGAAAAAAGTGCAAGCAGGATTTCCTTTCGGGATTTAAATTGAAACGGCAGGAGTTGTAAATATTATACTAACGTGAAGGCTTTGCTGTTACTTTTTTGACATTAATAAGCTTGCAAAATGTGCAGCAGTTCTTTACATTAAACATTTAAAATTATTTTATTAATATGTGGAAATACTTATTAAATTATATATATTTTATTACCCTCAAATATTGGGATGTTTTAGAGTATCTCTTAGCTAAATACCACCAAACACCTAGGAAACCACATGTTACAAAATATACAATAGTTTAGTTTTACTGATCCCAAATTATATCCAAACATATTTCTAGAATTTTTAATAGTAAATTAAGTGTACGATTAAGCCGACAATAACATACTCAACAACAGGTGTTTTTATTTCGAAGCTCTGAGCAGAGCACGAAATAGAGCCTGAGCAAATCGATTACGCTCTGAGCAGAGTATGATCAGAGCTCTCCGGTCTAAAAAAGAAACACACTTGAGCACTGAATTTACATATTTTGTTGAATGTCAAATGAAATTAATTTGCTTACTTGTTGTTGAAGTTTAAAGTGTTTTAAGAAAAGAAATTGAAAAAAAAATGGATAAAGCAATTATTCTACGAGAAGCTTACAATACATTTTTTGTATTCGATGAGGAAGATGATGATTTTCAAGTAAATCATTCAAGACGTATCACAAAAAATTACGCCATTTTAATGTTTGTTGTTTGTTCTTTCTTTCCAACAAAACAAGTCTTTTGTCAAAACACAAAAAACGAGTGAAGTTGGCCGCGCCCAGCCTTTTACTCCATGTGCTCGGTCATTTTATTCTGAGCTCATAGAGCGCGCTCCGATCGAGCTCTGATTGAAAAAATAAACACAAGATGATCGCTCAGAATGCTCCGAGTTAAAAAACAAACACAGATCTTTTTTTGACGGCTCAGAGCATTAGGAAAAGCGGAGGGAAAGAAAGAGCTGGGTAAAGCATTCCACATTCGTGTAGTACGGCTAAGGAACGAATTTTTATACTTTACAGTAAGACCGAAAATGGCCTGAGGGGTGGCTATTTTGATTGAGCACTGACCTATGACCTTAGATATTAGGTACTGCAAAAAACTGTTCTAAGAACACAACAAAAACTGAGTTTTCGGCGGCCTGCCCCTGACAGAGGCTTGGCGGCCCGTAAGCCATCTGTCACAAACATTTTTGCACTCAAGGAATCGAGGGCGTTGGGGTTTGATGCATTTGAAGTGGTTTCCTTCACTAGGTTTATGTTCAGAAAAATAGCACTTCTAACCCACCTTTACTTGGTAATGCTGCTTCTATGGGCTGGCAGACGATTGATGGCGTTATCACCTTGAGGAGGACTGTTTGTAACATCAATATCATTTGGCTTTCTCTTAGGCAAAAAATCTGTTGCGGGCTCTAGATCTACCTGCCTAGTGCAGATTAAAGCAGTTAGAGCAGGCTCGGTGAACAGACATAATTTGAAATACTCATTCAGACTGAACAGAGCTATGCTTTTAAAATTCTTGATAGATGCTTTTAAAGTTATCTTTGGATAGTTATCAACATTTTTAAAAGAGGTTTTGCTGCGCAGTAGATTTTCCTTTGGAGCTTAGTGCAGTAGATCTACTGCTAAAGGAGTAGGGTGGCAGCACTGCCTACAATAGAGTTCAGTTGTAAAGTAGTCGTCAAACAACCAACGCACTAAATTAAAATTCAATGGCAGAGGTTATACTAAAGAAAAAAACTTAATTTTAAGAGAAAATAAATTTTGTCAAAGAAAGAATTTTAACATCCACAAGTTTTATTTGTTTCTCGCATAACTAAAATATTTTATATCCCTGATATGTTTTATGTATACTTGTTTCAAATATAACTATTTATAAGTACTACATGAAGAAAAGGATGAAAAAAGTGCGTAGGCAGACGGTGATTCTTTTACTTGCTTTCCCTGTCGTTCCTCTCAGATGATACAAGCGTTCATCATTGTATAACTCGCTTTGGTGAAACAAGATCATTTCTGGATAGAATGATTTTAATGCTCACAAAGTAATCTTGGGATGGATCAATTCGATTTTTGCTAAGGCGTAATACATTTTGATGAAACTCAAACTGAGATTTTGTATCATTTAACCGCGTTCAAGAGTAAAGGAAAATTGTAGGCTCCGTGTGCGAGAGAGGGTCATTTCCGTGAGGATTCATTCATGAATTGTGTGAAATCTACCTCGAAGCAAATGTTTTGGAAAAAATAAAGCTCTGTAGACTCGACTTCTGGTTTTCAACTGGATCATATCGGCCATTTATCGGGATGTATTGAAGAACTTGTTGAACGAGGTCCGGACGTGATATCGGTTGTTTCACCGATGATGATGATGATGATAGGGAGTTTTCAGTAATTTTTAACTCGAGAAACAAAATAATTATATGGGCCTAATCGTCAATCGCACTCCTTCAGTCGCAAGAGCTTTAAAAGATCTTAATAAAAATCAATGCTGGCAAAATCACTTTGCAAGCTTTATTATTTGCTATATGAATGATAAATGAATGATGAATGAATGATGAACGAATGATGAATGAATGATGAATGAATGATGAATGAATGATGAACGAATGATGAATGAATGATGAATAAATGATGAATGAATTATGAATGAATGATAAATGAATGGTGAATGAATGATGAATAAATGATGAATAAACGAGAGCACCCTTTCAAAAATGATTCAACCCTTTATATATTAAATTGCTTTGCTTAGATCAGTCGCAATATCATTTCCATTTTCTAGATAACATAAGATATCAAGGACAAATTCAGTTAAGGTTATTATGTAGATCATTCCATGAGGAATTCATATAGGTGGGGAACTGGGACTCCAAAGAATCTTATACATTTTCCTGTATAGCGGAATATCTGCAAGTATTTCCTTTTGATATCATTTTCAAGTTCGGTAAAACACACTAAAGAACTAGGCATGCCATTAAAGTTAATTTCAAAATAAGGTAAATTCTTCCAATAACTTTTTTCCCCCTTTAATGTTTAAAGTTTGACTTTCATTATACATGCTCACACCTCAAACACCAAATAGAAACACCCTGTTAATATCAACGGTTAGGTGTGATTCATAAATAAAAGATCCCATTTCATTCAATTTCCCACTCGGTATTGGTTTTAATGGTAAACTTTGTCTGATTGCCACCGCACAATCTGGATCCAGTGTTTGTTTTGTGGATATGTCAAACGACATTGATACCTGCAATCCAACTCGTAGCTTTGTTTACTTTAAAATTTCTTCCATACTTTGCCGCTTGTTTACATAGAATCTAGGAAAAATACTTCCTACCTTCTCTGCAGGTAGCAGCAATCACACAAGGACTCCCTGGATCGCACCCTCCGTTATGCATTTGGGCCTTGAAATGCTATTAAATTATTTGATATCTCGTTATAGATTTATTCCTGCGTTCATATTATCTTCCTCCTGTATATACATCCTCACAGCTAGGAACTTTCACTTTCACCTTCCCTCCTCCTCCCCTCCTCCACACACTTAGAAATAAGGACATTTTTAATTTAGGTAATGTGGTATAAGGCCGTTTACATCGAGAAACGGAAAATCAAATTAAAAAAAAAGAAAAAAATAATTTCAAGTAATAAAGGAAGAAAAGATAATTATCCTTAGGGTGCTATGACACATTTTGCTTTTAGGAATATTAGATTCTCCCTAAGATAGGTTTAACGTGGTGTTAAATTAGTGATGGGGTCCCGTTTTGGGTAATGGCTTTGTTTGATAAGTACGTGGCTTTATTGTATCCTGTTTTACAATATTTTTTGGGCAATCTAATCTGATGAATCCTTTGATTACACGATGAACTTTTCAGCTTTCCAGATCCTTCTCGCAGGCTTTATTTATTGCATTTCTAATGGGGATCAGTTCACAGGTATAGAGGAATAATATATAGATGAAGCCAGATGCCTTATGGCAATTTCCCAGAATGAAAATGAATTTAATTAAACACTGTGATATTATTAAATTCCTGCAAGGATATTAAATCCAGTTGTTGCATCGTCGACGTCAACCGGGTGTAGAAAAACCAGGTATTTTTTTCTTTTTTATGTTTATATAAAAGGATATTAAAATTGGCGTAAAATAATTTTAAATGAAAAAGCCAGTTCGCCGACGAGACGATATCGTTATTGCAATCGACAATCAATTTGCTTTGACCTGGGTAGAATGGGGAATATACATGTAGATAGAAACATATACATACATATGTATGTACATGTTCTGAAAGCACTACGGAGAAGTAAATCAACATCCTGTTGATTGTTTAGTGTTTTT
Organism: Platycheirus rosarum; assembly: GCA_963971375.1. Lineage (NCBI taxonomy): Eukaryota > Metazoa > Arthropoda > Insecta > Diptera > Syrphidae > Platycheirus > Platycheirus rosarum. Next base: position 120,081,598 of record OZ020509.1, on the reverse strand, counting down.
CTGATGAAACTATAACAGATCAGATTGTTTTGTCCTGTTTCACCTATAAAAAATGATACTGGCACCTACGCATCGACCGGTGCCATAGGATAGGAGGTCTTTTGGAGAATTGGTTTTCACGCGAAACTGAATTAATGGGGATTATTTTTTAAACAAAAGTCAGGATTATTTATAGAAAGATTGAAATTTCAAGGCTTTGACAGTATTTAAAGGTCAACGCAGATACTTTGCTTGAGTTATTTTAGAATCGCTGGAGAAAAAATTGGAACTTAAAGAAAGACCTTTGAAGGACTACGTAGTTTTTGAAGCAATTTTTTTTTTAATTCTATGATTAGACACTATTTATTAGCAAAATCTGTACTAGACAATGTTTATTAATAGCTGAGAATTATTTACTCAAAATTTATTTATTCGAATATAGCATAGTTTTGTTTCATAAAAGGAGTTTATTTAAACTTTTACGCGTTTAGTCAATACTTGAATAGCTTTCGAAAAATATTCATTTTGAGTGAACTAACGATGTTGGTCTACATAGGAACTGGTCTGGCAATTCTTTAAGTCTTGTTCATCAATTTCTCTCAAAATTGTATTCATTTTGTTTGATAGCTGTTTTTTTTCCAAATATTGACGTAGATGGAAGCAACAACTGGCTTTCCGAGGAAACTTGGACACGGATCAATGACCGTAAGGAACTGAACATGTTCACAACAAGCGTAGCCAAATCAACAGTGGATGAAGACTGGGGCGGCTCTCTGCTCAGCTCGGATTACAACCAGCTCAACCAGCACTTTGCTGCAGTCTTACTCCAATTTAATGATAGAAATGTGCAACCGGTACCTCCTGAGCCCGAAATAAAAAACTCCAGAATTCGCCATGCACCCTCCAGTAGTATGAGATTTTTTCCGCAATAAAAGAACTGGAAAGCAGTAGTGGCGCTAACGAGATTTAGCGAACTCTTATATCTACTCATAAAGCTGGTATGGTCTCCAAACACGAGGCGTGAAAAAATGGAATGATCGTCAAGCACCCAATAAAAAGAGATTTAACAAAGTGCTTAAAGTAGCAAAGATTTTCTTGAACGCATACGATAGCATCTAGAAGCCACACTCGATGCGAAACAAGTCGGTTTCCGCGCTGGATCCTCATGCAACAACACCTCAAATATCATAATTGGACAGTGCGTTGAACATTGATTACCGCTACAACTGCTCTTCAGCGATTAGGAGAAGGCTTTCGAGAGCGTCAAAAGGAAATATAAATAAATTAATCGCTAATATTAAAACAAAATAAGAAGGATAACGTTCTACACAAATCCTTACTGGCTCAAAGGATTACTGATAGGTATGAAATGACAAGAAGATGAACATGTGCTTTGAAAAGGCAACGATTGTATTGCAAATAAAGACATTCAGTGAAATCCGCTAACAAAAGAAGGAAGAAGACAAGAGTTGGAAGGGGGATATAACACATATCCGGTAATCGCTCACGATAGCGCGTAAGCGTAGTTCAAGCCTTGGGAAGGTCTGAAGACCAAACAAACTAACTCTCGATTTGAAAGAATATAATAAGTGCGGCGGAACAAAAAACATATCAGACTCATTAGAACCAGAAAGCGAATTCACTTCTAGAAACTGACACTTCCTCTACAGACCGGTAGCATTTACGTCCCTTCTTTTGTATGTCACAGAAACGCTGATTAACACTCAGTCAGACAGTATGGCTTTCGGCAGCAATCATTCCACCTTGATGTCATATTTCACCAAAGAGTGGAACAAATCACTTGGCGACAGTAAAACTATCGCGCTTGATATTCTCAAAGCATTTAATAAAGTTTCGTATTAAGCTTTCTTTTTGAAAGTGCGTGCTTTTGGGATCGATGATACTCTATTTCAGTGAATTAGAAACTATCCTACGGATCGTTTAATACAAGTTTTATATGACGGTTTCAAGTCTGATTCTCACAAAATAAATGTTGGTTTGCCCCAAGACATCGTTCTGTCTCCATCAGCCCTATTAATAAAAATACACTATCCACTCGATAACACATATTTTATCTAACACACGGATAGTAGACTTAACCGTTTGCTAAATTAAAAAATTAATAAAGTTCTATGGGATATCCTACAAAAAATCTTTTTAATTTATAAAAACGTACAACATATTTGGGAATAAAAGAAGATATTTTTTCGAGGGTTATAATTGAGACACTACAATTCTCCAATCCGGCAACAGTAAAAAGCTCAAGCAACGGAACACACAATCTAACGCAACGGATTCTATGGGTTGGGCCCTTGTCTTAGCCAATCTACTGCGCAGCTCTTTTCAAATTTCTCTGCTCATCTCATTAATTTTGAAAGATACACACATTACGTTCCAGGAATGGACTTTCTTATATGATAATACTTAGATTATTATGCAATCTGGCATTGTACTCATTAAATCTCTTGTGCACCATTTTTGTTCTCTTGAATCCTCTCTCTGCGCAATCGTTGACCAAGTGATTTGGTTCAAGCTTACTTACCACGCGCAATGATGCTTGATTTCGCTAATCAATTGGGAAGCGATGCTTTATAATCTCTCCTTGCAATACTACATTCGCCCGAAATATTCACACTTGAGCCCAATTTAGAACGGATCGTGATATAAAGAGATTCTGTTTTCTCGCCAAACAATACGAATATGGAATAGGTTACTCCGCGAGTTTTTCCTTTGTTAGAAGCTCTCGACGTCAGTACTTTGTGAGAAAGCAGCTTGAAGTCTTTAACCGAAATTCAATACAAGGACTGGAAATAGATGCGCAATTGCGTGCAAGTTGTCTGGTCGATTGTCTAGATCCTATATGCGACTTGTTCATAATCTCCTGGGCGAGTGGCTGAACGTTTGTTTCGAATTGCATTTTTAGATATGTCAATGCTTTATTATTGTTTACTATTGTCGCTGGGAACTTAAGCTATGCACAAATTTCAGGAAGAGAAGGGATCATTAACCCCTCACATGCAACTAGATGCAGACGCGTAACGAATAACGATCGTATTGGCTGAAGGAGTTCATAACATGAGGTTCATCCAGATACCATCAAATGATGAGAAAAAAAGTTTCCTTCTGAAGACGTGATGAACATCGAAATTTAAAATTTCTTAGTCTTATAGCTTATATAGTCTAATAAATATTTATCATTCTCATCTCTATTCATCTGCCATCTTTCGTCTTTCGAAGTATTCCAAACTTCTTCATTCAATAAATTCACTTATTACACCCATTTCTACTCATTTTTTACTTACCCAACACACTCAAACTAATTTACCAAACCGCACTCAAATCACCCAATACATTATCAAAGCAACTTATAGGCAAATTATGTGCATACCAAATGTTCGGCACACACATGTTGTTTGGACTCGTAAAAGTTAACAATGCTAATATAGTGCTAATAGTGACATTACCCAATGACTATCAACAGCAATTTATGTGACCATCCCAATGAAAAATTGCCCACGTTCCCATATGTACCTACAATATAGAGGATCTGCACGATTATCCTGGATTGGAACATATCATCATTACTATTTCAGGACACGCAACATTTGTTTACAACGCCATTTCAAGCCACAAAAACTACAGAAAAGACATTCTAGCCCGAGAAATTCTTAGGCACGAAAATATCAGGCATTAGTATGGTGTTTCGCTAGTTTATGGGTGACATTAGATATTACCAAGTGACACGCAACTGTGCGAGCTGTTGACCCTTTTTTTTTGGTTTGTGTTGGCATTATGAGTCCGACGTTTGACATAATCGCTTTGATGATGCTTATTAACTTAAGTTTGTCAATAAATATCAAATACACATTGTTATGATAGTGAGGTAGGTGTGTGTGCCGGGTTTGCCTGGAAGATTTATGGGTCTTGCTGGGAACCCATATTAAATTCGATGTAGCTGCTCATTCAATAGATGTGAGGTTAAAAAAAATATTCATTGACGTTATTTTATATAATGTTTAGTATGAATTTTTATATAACAAAGTAATAAGAACGCATTCGTGCTGTGCGGCTTAAGATACAAAACAAACTCTTTGCAACTGATATAAATTGGGACCAAATCCGAAGAACCATGTTTGTACGCCCTATTTCAAACAGGCACTGAAAAACCAATTAGAGTACCAAAGAATGAGTCAGATTTTCCGTTCTCCTTTTTTTAGACTAAGAACACCACGTTGTAATTATAAATAATTTGGTCCTCGAAAGTCCAATTGAAATAATTAAATAACAACAAGCTTCAAAAGACTGAAAAAAACTTCTTTCGTTTTGGTACCCCCTCTAACGGCCGGCATCGGGTTGGTGGTTTGAGTTTTGTGTCCACTTTGAATGGACAAAATTATGCCTTGTTAAACAACTCCCCCGATTCCAACCAAAAAGCTTACTAATGTGCGGTTTCAAGTTTGTTTTGCTTCCACGTAGCTATAGCCATGGTGAACTCCCAGCTGAACTTAAAATACTATGGCATTGGAAAGGGAGGCAGTAGCAAGGGGATGAAAATAATTAATTATGAAATTACTGCCAATGTGCCTGTTAATTTATTAACGAAATTGATTTATTCGATTTGGTGGATATGGAGGTGAGTGCAGATGGGGGTGGACCTGGTCCGGATTAACGTTGTTTAAATTTGAACCTAAACCAAAGCATAAACGGGCAACCTGGAATCAACCCCTTTCATTTGGGGAGAGCTAGAGTTCAGAATTCGATGTCTATTCAGAACATTTCCAATTTATTCGGCTGGAAAGGTGTAACTTAGCTTGGTACGTACTTCGGTCGTTTGGTTATGTTTTGTTGGCACATTATACTCAGATTATGAAGAAGGTGTTAGGGTTGTAACACCCCTTTAATGAACCATACACAGGTTAATAAGTGGTGGCAGTATTGTATTTAAATAATGAACTCATTAGCTGATAATGGTCAATTCTGCTTGTAATCTATGTGATTGGATACTTCTGCTAGAATTTCAGGCAATTAAAGCCAACACTCATTCCAATACATTGGTTGGGTTGCCATAGTATTATATGAAGAGAATTTCTGTTTTGTTCTCATGTTATTTGGGCAAATTTGAACAGACATCAAGAGGATGAGATTAATGTAATAGTAAACTTTGAATGGAATATGAAACTGTGGTATTTTAGTTTTTTTATTTATTATTTGAAAACATTGTCAAAAGTAATGGGTTCTTGTGAAATTTGGAAATTATATTTAACCATCGGATATCAAATTTAGTATTTCGTGTCAGCAGCAGCAGCATTATTTATAGAAATTGATTTGAATCAATTTATTTTACAGTAAGTCTTACTGTTTAATTCTTCAGATGAGTGGGTAAATGATTTATGAAACGAAGATTTCAGTTCGTTCCTCATTACTTAACAGATTGTATTAATTTTCCATTTGTGAAGTAAAATCCGTGGGTATTTACCATTCTCCCAATGAAAGAAAAGTGGTTCAAACGTTTTCCATGAGCTGCCATTAAACGGATACTACAATATAGATCAAAAGCCTGCACAAGTAGATAGATGCTATAATCCTTGCCAATGGCTGCCAATGTCAATTCTATTTTGAGATGTGTCATGATCAAAATCAGTATTCTCTTAAAGAAGATATTTTTTTTTGATTTTGTTACGGAAGTAGTAGTATTTCGTGGTCATCCGACGGATACTTTAAGACATTACGATGTATAAAAAGATGCTCGTAGCTCTAGCCAGGCTAAAGATGTCACAAAGCATTCCAGATTAAGAAAGCGTAGGACTTTGATTCCACGTCAGTGCCTTCGTTTTTCCGGTTTACTGCCTGTTATCACATTCAACAAAGGTCTATTTTAATTCATCCAATTGAATTGGTTCTATTTAATATGTAGGATCTTTGTTTAGAATCCATTCTTTGGCTGGATATCATAAATAAAAAAAAACACTTCAATTAATGATTAAGCTCTACCAATTGTCTTACTACAACTTTTTACAGAGGCGTTATGATAAACGAGGCGATCGCTACGGTGGTTTTAACTAAACTAAACTGAACATGATAAATATAATGGGAAAAAGTGAAGAAGGAAAATAATTGCGAGTGGCGCGTGCTCTTTGTGGTTTGTCTGTTTGTAGTGCGCCTGTAGTAAACCTGTTATGTGTTGTGCAGTAAGTGATAATGATGACATTACTAGTAGCGTTAAGGAATGTTTAAACTGTCAAGACTCTGAGCGTAGGTGAGAGCGCAATGATTTTATGGGAACTCATACTCATGCAGTGGTCAGAGCCTTGAAGGATCTTTACGTTTATAAAAATTGATGTTTTGATGATGTGTTCTTCTAAGTTGGCAAAACCGGGATACGGTCCGTGTCTCGTTCAATAAGTTCTTCCATACATCCATAATACTGACCGACACCATCCCGTTAGGCACCTGAAGGTCCCTTGTAATTGTAACCCATGCAATTAGACTTTTTTTTTTATAAATTCTGTTGAATATTTATCCGGATATAGAGGTTGTAAGATTGTTCTAATTTATTTGACCGTTTTCCACTATTATTTGGCATGAAGGGTGTGCTTGATTGTTTCATGTAAGAAGTTCCAAAAAGAACTCTTCCCATTTTTGTACAGAAATTATACCTTGTGTTCTAAGCATGATTTCTTGTTTCTGAAATTGTTTCAGACTCAGACGCACTGTGGGCGTACCGGTTGGTTCCACAGGAGCATATATCATAAAAGATTTTCTGATTTAAAGGTCTGATTATTATGCGAACAGAGAGCATTGTAACTCCTCAAGTTACCTCAAATAAGGGGTTACTTCAGGGTCAGTAATTAAAATTGAAGACAAAAGTCTATTTGCATAAGCTTCTGCCACGTGTCAAAGTCCGTTTCTTAAAAAAAAGAAAATTTGCAACCAAAAACACATACTCTACACATAAAAGGTGTGCTGTAATATAATATACGTCATTTTACTGAAATTTCCCATTTTCACAATTTCAGCACGTAATATCTTCACAGTTTTATTGGACTGACACGTGTTAAATTTGGTCTTCTTTTTTTCTTTTTTCAACCTTTTTCTTGTCAATTTACTTTTTTGTTGGAAGGTGATATCCACCCTTCTGATCTCCTCATCTTCATTTTTAAGGGGGCAAGTCTACAAAAATCAATCCCATATAACTGAATGACCAACGAATTTTGTTTGCCCCTTTTTACAACCCTCTATGGTAGACTATGGAATGGACCATCGATTTCGCCACATCATAATACGCGCATGGAATATCAAACTCCAATTAATTTTGTAAAACATACACTAAAATGCTGAAGGAAGTCATTAAGGGTGGTGTTGGATGGCAGGACCAGCGCAGAGGATTTCAAAAGATATTCGTTTTCAATTTGTACCATTTTAGAGTCTCAATAAAAAGACCAATTCGAAGAGCTTAGAATAGGTCTACCAATGACTTGGGCTTGTCATTAGTTTTAATATTTTATTCTATTTTTCTAGGATGCTATCCTTGGGTAGTCGGAGAAAGTCAAATTCACTTAATGGACGCAAAAATCCAAAATGTATTGATCGGACTACTGGAGAAGGGTAAATGTTGAAGGGATTTAAATACTTCCCTAGCTGGCTATTGTTTCTGGCATTTGCATTTTTGTTCCTTTTCCAGAGTTTTCGAAATTAAGGCTAATTGTGCGCAACAATTGAAATTGAATTTTTAAATAAATGAGATAACCGATTTGGGAACCCTTCTCTAGTGATTTTTTTTTTTTTTGAAGAAAATTAATGAAGGTGAATATTTTTTGACGGATTCTTCTTTCCAATCAGCGTCGAACAATGATAAGTAAATAACAAATTTGTCTTAAAAAAAGTCAACCTTGTGTTTTTGACACAAGGATCTGCAAGCAATGAAACGCAAGGAAAACAGGGATAGCAAAAATGGCAAATATGGAATGGGGCTCTCAGCCTTTTTAAGGGGAACACTATACAGCCTAGAGATGCCAAATTTCTAATTATAAATTCGTATCTTCTGTCTTTTGATAGAATGTTCACTGTCATAATGACGAATTGAGATCAATACAATAGAGCCTTCTGCTAACAGTTACCCTCTCAATCAATTGCAGAAAATCATTTTAATTGATGTTAGCTTTGTGTTTATTTTGAGGAACAAGCGACAAACATTCGTGGCTAGCGAACTAACAGAGGGGTTCCAAAAAAATTGCCATGACAAAGACTACATATTGGTAACATTTTTTCTAATCATGTAGAGAAGGTAAGAGAATGTCGAAATTAAACATAAAGTGAATGGAAAGCAATGCTTCGACTCGGGAATTCATTTTACTCCAGAAAATGCAAGAAGCAGAACCGAAATGTTGAACATTTCTTTCAGAATCCCCTTTTACTCTTTTCTTTGGGGGTTTTGCCTCAATTGCTTACTCAGCCCAAACAAACTACGTTTGATATTTGCGCAGATGTTGTTTCATGTGCATAAAGTAGTACGCAGATAGACAAATTCCCTGCCCAAGCAACACCTAAACTCTTGAATAGTTCTTTAATCAATTTCATAAACTCTTAGAAAGCTCTTAATTGCATCTTCTAAAACCTATTCCCCTTTATGACCGTTTATAAAACTCACAATTGTTCTATAGAAAGGTGGAACGCAGAGTTTTTGTTTCACTTTGTAAAATACCCTTGAGGATTTAAAGAAGATGTTGTTAAAACCTCTTTATGAATACTAAACATTTAAAATTGAACAAGTTTTTATGTTCATTTGGATTGAAAAACTTACTATTGCTTAAACCAATTCACTTGGCTATTCTCTATTCAATTATTTCTCCGCTCATTTTGTTTATTTTGAAAGATACACGTTCGAGCGATGGACTTTCTTTTCATGAGATAATGATCATGCGTTATTATCAAGTTTTAAAAAAAGTAAGAAATAACTTTTACTTATTAAATCTCTTACACGCTATTCTTCTTCTCTTAAATTCTCTTTCTCCGAAAATGACCGTTGGACGATTGATTTGGTAGAGCGCAGCTCTCTTCAAATTAAATGCTCATCTCATTAATTTTCAAAGATACAGCTATGGACTTTATTTTATTCAGTTTTCAAAAAATATTTCATCTCCGGCATTTTACTCAATAAATGTCTTGCGCACCATTTTGGTTCTCTTGAATCCCCTCTCTCTCCCCTCTCTGCGCAACCGATCGTTGACCAAGTGATTTGGTTCAAGCTATAACTTTAGTACGTATAAATGAAGTCCGACACTCTTTATGAAAACTTGTGGTGTCACCATTTTTTTACAATGAATTTTAGAACTTATTTATATTCTCTTATTTTAAAAGACGAAGAATGTGCGCTTACAAAATAAATCTTTTTATAATATCAAAACACACGTATTGAGCACCAAAGTTGTAATGCTCTATTCAATGTAAATACAAATTTTCAATTAATGAAAAGAAACAATAATTTGTCTTGTTTTACATTTTTCTATAAGTTTATTCCTTTTCGTTTAAATTGTACGACTAACTGGTGGCAGATTAGTCCCAAAATTTGCGATCGTTGCCACAGGTTAGAAGTGTTACCAGTAAGGATCCGAGGCTTAGATGCTTACAAAAAGGCACTCTGATCTATTAGCCGCATACAAGAGGAAAGTCTTAGGAAAAAAATTCGGTGCCCTGTTTAAGATACAATTATGACTTGTATGAAATCTACCTTGAAGCCGATGTTATGGAAAAAATAAAAACAGCAGCTAGCTCGTATGAATTAAGAGGAAGCAGCTAGTAAAGTCTTTTATAGTTCTTTTTATGGTAGGAGGCAACGGGCAATTAGGCAATTAGGACGCCTGAAAACTTGGGGTTCGAAACTGAATGGCGTCGTCAGCCAGAAATAGGGACATATAAAATAACTTGTTGAATGAGGCCCGGTTATTGCGCAAATGATGACGATTATTATTATTTTTTTTTATAATTAACGCACGCACACGGGACTATTTATTTCCCTTTTAATGTATGTATAAAAGGAACGCTGGGCGAGCATAAGGATAACAGGGAGGGTAAACTATTCCAAATTCGTGTTGTTCTGCTAAAATAAGAATCCCTGCAACTGGCTACCACGAGTGAACATTTTTTTTTTAAAGAACCGATAAAATAAGGAAAAGCATGAAACCTTACGTCGGAGTTCCATAGAAGCAATTGTTTCAGAAGCAGTTCTATTTTCTATCAATACAAAAAAAATAAAAGGCACGACTGGGTCGCACGTACTTGCTCCTGTGTGCTAATCCTTTTTAGGTACAGGCGTCTTTTTGACAAAGATTTAATTTTAATGTTTTTTTTGACGTGTAACTTCTTTAGAATCGTTGTGGTTTGAAGCTCGAACGAACATGCGTCACGATAAAGGGATAAACACATAAATATATAGGATTGTTAGCTTTTGCAGTTTTTTAGTGTATTATCTTTCCACTTGCTGCTTACTGTTTATAATATAATTTGCTAATAGAAAGATACAAAGGACTTTTTTCAGTTTAATTTTCATTTTGGTATGGAAAAATTTGAACAACTGGCATAAAGATTCGTCGGAATCAGCAGTATGGCAATAATGCTAGGTAAGGGACCTTTATACGTCCCAATATGGGACCAATGGAATTTATAAAGGATTTAGGTACCTATAATAAGGTTGGAAGGAAGGTAGGTACTAAAATTAAGATACGTGTTCCAACTACTGTTAAGCGAGTAGGTATAGAGACAATATTAAAAGTTAACACAGTGGTTTTGTTTGTTTATAGGAAGGCGTTTTTTTTGTTTTCTCGATTGAAGTTTTTGCATTCAGTAGTAATCGAATAATTCTTTTTATTTGTTAGTTGTTTTTGTGTGTTTATCATAGGCTGATTATTTATTCTGTGTGCTTTTATGATGATGAAATGCTTTAAAATACGTAGGTATGTATGTAGGTTGTCACCTTCTTTTATTTGACTAATGGCTAGGGCTTAGCCGAGCAATATGAAATAAAACTTGGGGGAAAAAATTTTATGAAATCAAAAAACACTATTCATAACGTTTTTTGGAAAAAATGTTGTAAGTCATCTTATTTCTTTTGCTGTTTTCTATTTTATGAATTTTTCATTTCAAAATCGTTCGACCAGTTTTTTCAAAAAAATGTTTTTTTTGAAAAACCTTTTGAAAACATATTTTAAATTTTTTTAATTATGTCAATTTTAAGAAATGTATAGTATATACTAGGAGAAAAATTTAAAAAAAAAATCGATTAAACCGTTTTCAAACTATTCAAAAAACAAAATATTTTTTTAAAAAAATTATTAAAATTTAAAAATAAATGTTTTTGAAAATTTTGATAAGCAATATTATTTAAATCATAAAACACTACATATTTTGAAAATTTCATCAAAATCCGTCAATTAGTTAACGAGAAAGTCTGATTTTAAAAAAACCGGTCATATGGGAGGTACCGTTATAAAACTTTTTCTGAAAAATCCATTAAAATTAAAAGATAGATTTTGCACAGAAAACATCATTCTGAAAGTTTAATCAAAATCGTAGGAGCCGTTTTCGAGAAAAATAAGTTTTTTTAATAAAAGTTATATGGCAGGTACCGTTAATTTTGGAGCTAGAATGCCAATTCCAAAAACCGTCGGGCAGAGCACTCTAAAAATACTATATACCAAGTTTGAATCAAATCGGCCGAACCGTTTAGGCTGTAGATATCGATACGGACAGACAGACAGACAGACAGACAGACGGACGGAATTTCCGGACCCACTTTTTTTGACTTCTCTATCATCGTAATATCATGTTTGATTGTTAGAATTTTTTTTTTTTTTTTTACGAATGCATAACTTGCCTCATAGTCCCTATAATCGCAAGTAAAAAGAGGTGGTAGTTATATTCAAGTTTTGGGCGTATAAACGCTTTGTAAATTGTAGCCAGATCAGAAGAGGCAAAAAACTTCTTGCATCGATACAGAAAACCTAAGCAGTTAGGAGCATATTTAGCGGTCTCAAATATATGGTCGTTCTAACGGAGGACGTCGTCGTTGACAAACATACCGAGTACTAAAAGCTTTTTGGTTTCTTCCATGCAAGTGCCATTCATGGGCAATGGTAGTAAGGTTATGTTTATCTTTAACGAAAGAAGAAAACATTGAGTTTTCGAAGCATTAAACTCTACACAATTTCTATTAACCCATTTGACAATAGGTACTATAATATAAGTTTTGCATTCGTGCAGAAAAAAATTAAGATAACAATAAAACACGACATTACGATGATAAAGAAACATATAAGATACATGAGTTACTTGCAAAATTCCGTCCGTCTGTCTATATGGATGTATTTTGGACTGCAGCCTGAACGGTTGGGCTAACCGACATTCTACAGAGGACTTTTTTATTTTTTAGCTCAGATAATAACAGTAGCTGTCATATAACCCTAAAGTGAACGCTTACTTTTCTTGGAAATGGCTCAAGAATTGGTATGACTAAAAATCAATGCACTATTTAAGGTGTTGTGATCCACACATTTCAGTGAAAAAAAAATTAAGATGGTGGGCTAAAAATGGTACCTCCCATAGTGTTGTGTACGTATATTAAAACCTAGTTTAAGAGAAATAATTTGCATATTAATTATACGTTTGCATATGTACCTATTTTCTTCGACTTCCACGAAAACCGGTTTACCAAAATTACAACTAAAATTGATATTCAGAAAGCCTAAGTATATATTTTTTTTTTTTTTTTGAAAAATCAATATTTGAAAACGGGTAAATGATTTTTTTTTTTTAATTTTGATTTTAAATGTAAGTTATTTTTGTGCTTAAGTTTGCATTATATTTGATTATTTTTTTTATTTTTGTTTAAAGTTGTTAAATATAAGCCATTTTATTTAAAAACCGTTCTAACGATTTTGAAAAAAAAAATTCATTATTTTTTACAAACAAACTGTTTTACGTACTTTTTCGACCAAACAAAAATCGGAAAAACGAAAGAAACTTTGAAGTTTCAACAATATTTTTCGAAATTTATTCAACGCTGTGACCGCACATAAAAGCAAGTCCGTGCGATCCAGTCGTGCAATTTATTTTTAACACTTTTGGTATTATTTTTTATCTAAAATTTTCATTTTATCATCGTAATAGTCCAAGATCAGAGTATACAACGACCTTCACTCAGCTATTTAATGAATGAAAAGTATTTTATATTAAAAGTAATATAATGCAAATAGGTTTTCTGAAAAATGTTACTTCAGAACATGATTATTTAAATATGCATTTTTTAACAATTATCTTGTTTGTTTAATAGACAAATAACATCCCAATGGAAAGTCTACTATTTTTTCCTGTCATAACTATTGGGTTGGCAAATATAAAAAAAAATCTATTAAATTTGATATAAAATACTTTACTTTAAGCAAAACATTCACTTTTAAAGCAAAACATACTCACTGCCTCACATAATATGTGGCTTATTGCTCGCATAATATTCTTAACCGTTAATAAAACAAATTCAACTATTCCCATGTGGGTTTATGCCATTGAATTGGAGCAAAACGAATAAATGGAAGAATGCTTGAATTCAAGGACACTTACTTATTCCTTACACTTGTATTTTCATTCTTCCTCAACCATCCATCGTCATTCTATTTAACTATTCTCTGGCCTTTTTTTTCCCAAGAGCTTAACTTTGTTCTCACAAAAGTATGCTTCAATGGGATAAAGCACAGAAAAACAAATCCTTATGCCGTACACACATGGCATTCGTTTCGAAAAATAAACCAACACACCTACAGCGGCATTTATTGTCTATCGAATAATTCACCACCTGGTTTTGGCCTTTTTACCAAGTTGACAGATAGTAGATCCAGGAAAGGCATGAAACGCATAGAAAGGACAATACAAAACGAAAGCTCTTCATATTTAACCACTAGAGTCTTTCTTTTGTATGTGAATGATCCTTTATGTGTGTGTTGGTCAAAAAATGCATCGATTTCCGAACGTTAATTTTTGTTTCGGAAAAAAAGCTGGGATGCCACTTGTCACAAGTGTTGCACGTTCTGCAGAATATACATTGATGAACATCAGTCATTCATGTCATTCGTTTTTCCTATAAACCTCATAAGGGCAATAATTACTATTGATTCCAAATACCCTCTAGTTAGGAAAAAACAATCGATTCTCTAACTAGACATTAACAATCCAAAGTGTGCCTCCAATCGTATGGATTAGCCTTTCCTCTCGCAAACTACCACCCATCCCACTGCCATGTTTGTGCAGCCAAAGCATAATCAAACGTTTCAATTCCACACATCACACACACTGTATCGGAGTCATTCGTAATTAACAGTATGTGCGCGTGATTTAGGGAACGATACATCTATTCAAACCCGGAATCACTATCACCATCTCCATGCTCCGTCGTTTAATTACTGTCGCGCCACCATCATTGTAATCGTCTAACCATTTGCAACGCCTGCCATACAACACTTTCTTAGCCAAAGAATGTTGTGAGCTCATCTCTGGCTCACAGAATTAGTCACCCCTTCCTAAGCAACAGACAATTATAGGTTAATTAAACGTTTGGTGCACTCTTGCAACACAATGGGGCAATTGTTGCAAAATTACTATTCATCACACCACCATTGAGTAGCGTCGGTCGTCACCAAGAGTGATTCTCACTAATTTGGTCAAACCATGTGCTGCTTGCCACCAAACAAATGGCTAGTTTATGCCACATGGTTGTTCGGCGTTACAGACCACACCGTTAGGTTACCATCGCACACGTCACTGTCACTGCAACATGATTCAAGCGCTGTCCACAAAAGACCAGTGATCCGTATAATGTATCGATTAACTCGATAACACCTCAAATCACACGGAAATTTTTCGCTCTACGATTGCGTCTGTGATAAAAGTGCATAGAAGACTGGCACTGGGCGCCATTTAAGGTGTCTGTTTTTTTTTCAATTTGCTTCCTCATAGTTGTGGTTTTCTCTTTTTAAGAAAACTCACTCAGGTTGGAAGCAACAACGTAATGAGCCGGATATAATTAAATTATAAAGTCTGCCCTTGACAGCTTCCATCGAGTGTATCAATGGCTTTCGATGTTGTAAAACAAAAATCTCCTAACGGTGTTGGAGTGAATGGGAAGTAAGACCGAATCCATTCCAATTCAATGCCATCGAAAATGATGGTTTCACTTTGATTATCAAGGACCGCCTTTTCAGTTGGAATCAGACAGAGATAACTTGCTCAAAGAAGAAAGGGTCACACGGACGACGAAGATGACGACGATGCTTGACGCTGATGAAGATGGTGAGATGGGACATCCGCTACAAGTGCGATTGATTTCCTATTTTCAGTTTCATGCTTCACTGATTGGTAGACAGGGTGGACTTTAGTTGTCCCCTGTCACAAGGATAACGGGGGCGGTTGTGGCTGATGATGGCGTATATCAAGGACTTGGGGACACATTTCGAGTACACTAACGAAATGGTTGCTTGATTTGTGATTTAGGTCGCCCTGGGGAGTTGTTTGAATTATTTATCGAATTTATGCGGCCAGCGACATAGAGTGGGATAATGTGTAGTTGTTGGTCGTCGAGTTGGTCAAGTCAGTCAATTTCAGTGGCATAGATGAATGCTGTATCCTTTGTGTGTCCTTGTATTCGAACATCTGTTCTTTGCTATGCCGATGGACATTCGGATTATTGAATTGACAAAGGTTCTAGGAACTGGGATTAACAGAAGATGAACGTCGACATTCGATAAGTTCTATTATCGTCGTTTTGTGTAGTTGTGGACAGCTTTTATTTTATCTTCAATCGTTGTCACAGGAAACGGAAGGAAGGCATATGCTGTGAGGTTGTTGCTCTCTGGCAATTTAATATATTAAATAATTTGAAAATATATTGTAGACTTTTATGAAGTGTTTGGGCAAACGCTTGTTAATCCTTAAACTTCGTCAGATGTTTTTCTTAAATCAAAACGAATTTTCAGCAACCCCCTTTTCTAGAATTTTTGAATTAACAAAGTTGAAAAAAATTGAAATTAAATTAAATTCTAGACTGAGGATCTATTTATAAAATAAAAAAATAAAAAAAAGAAATAAAAATACAAATAAGAGTAAAATAAAAATAAAATAAAAATAAAATAAAAATGAAATAAAAATAAAATAAAAATAAAATAAAAATAAAATAAAAATAAACTAAAAATAAAATAAAAATAAAATAAAAATAAAAATAAAATAAAAATAAAACAAAAAATAAAATAAAAATAAAATAAAAATACAAATAAGAGTAAAATAAAAATAAAATAAAAATAAAATAAAAATGAAATAAAAATAAAATAAAAATAAAATAAAAATAAAATAAAAATAAAATAAAATAAAAATAAACTAAAAATAAAATAAAAATAAAATAAAAATAAAAATAAAATAAGAATAAAACAAAAAATTAAATAAAAATAAAATAGAAATAAAATAAAAATAAAATAAAAATAAAATAAAATACAATAAAAATAAAATAAAAATAAAATAAAAATAAAATAAAAATAAAATAAAAATAAAATAAAAATAAAATAAAAATAAAATATAAATAAAATAATAAATAAAATAAAAATAAAATAAAAATAAAATAAAATAAAAATAAAATAAAAATAAAATAAAAATAAAATAAAAATAAAAATAAAAATAAAATAAAAATAAAAATAAAATAAAAATAAAAATAAAATAAAAATAAAAATAAAATAAAAATAAAATAAAAATTAAATAAAAATTAGATAAAAATAAAATAATAAGTAAAATAAAAATAAAATAAAAATAAAATAAAAATAAAATAAAAATAAAATAAAAATAAAATAAAAATAAAATAAAAATAAAATAAAAATAAAATAAAAATAAAATAAAAATAAAATAAAAATAAAATAAAAATAAAATAAAAATAAAATAAAAATAAAATAAAAATAAAATAAAAATAAAATAAAAATAAAATAAAAATAAAATAAAAATAAAATAAAAATAAAATAAAAATAAAATAAAAATAAAATAAAAATAAAATAAAAATAAAATAAAAATAAAATAAAAATAAAATAAAAATAAAATAAAAATAAAATAAAAATAAAATAAAAATAAAATAAAAATAAAATAAAAATAAAATAAAAATAAAATAAAAATAAAATAAAAATAAAATAAAAATAAAATAAAAATAAAATAAAAATAAAATAAAAATAAAATAAAAATAAAATAAAAATAAAATAAAAATAAAATAAAAATGAAATAAAAATAAAATAAAAATAAAATAAAAATAAAATAAAAATAAACTAAAAATAAAATAAAAATAAAATAAAAATAAAAATAAAATAAAAATAAAACAAAAAATAAAATAAAAATAAAATAAAAATACAAATAAGAGTAAAATAAAAATAAAATAAAAATAAAATAAAAATGAAATAAAAATAAAATAAAAATAAAATAAAAATAAAATAAAAATAAAATAAAAATAAAATAAAAATAAACTAAAAATAAAATAAAAATAAAATAAAAATAAAAATAAAATAAGAATAAAACAAAAAATTAAATAAAAATAAAATAGAAATAAAATAAAAATAAAATAAAAATAAAATAAAATACAATAAAAATAAAATAAAAATAAAATAAAAATAAAATAAAAATAAAATAAAAATAAAATAAAAATAAAATAAAAATAAAATAAAAATAAAATATAAATAAAATAATAAATAAAATAAAAATAAAATAAAAATAAAATAAAATAAAAATAAAATAAAAATAAAATAAAATAAAAATTAAATAAAAATAAAAATAAAATAAAAATAAAACAAAAAATAAAATAAAAATAAAATAAAAATAAAATAGAAATAAAATAAAAATAAAATAAAAATACAATAAAAATAAAATAAAAATAAAATAAAAATAAAATAAAAATAAAATAAAAATTAAATACAAATAAAATAAAAATAAAATAAAAATAAAATAAAAATAAAATAAAAATAAAATAAAAATAAAATTAAAATAAAATAAAAATAAAATAAAAATAAAATAAAAATAAAATAAAAATAAAATAAAAATAAAATAAAAATAAAATAAAAATAAAATAAAAATAAAATAAAAATAAAATAAAAATAAAATAAAAATAAAATAAAAATAAAATAAAAATAAAATAAAATACAATAAAAATTAAATAAAAATAAAATAAAAATAAAATAATAAATAAAATAAAAATAAAATAAAAATAAAATAAAAATAAAATAAAAATAAAATAAAAATAAAATAAAAATAAAATAAAAATAAAATAAAAATAAAATAAAAATAAAATAAAAATAAAATAAAAATAAAATAAAAATAAAATAAAAATAAAATAAAAATAAAATAAAAATAAAATAAAAATAAAATAAAAATAAAATAAAAATAAAATAAAAATAAAATAAAAATAAAATAAAAATAAAATAAAAATAAAATAAAAATAAAATAAAAATAAAATAAAAATAAAATAAAAATAAAATAAAAATAAAATAAAAATAAAATAAAAATAAAATAAAAATAAAATAAAAATAAAATAAAAATAAAATAAAAATAAAATAAAAATAAAATAAAAATAAAATAAAAATAAAGTAAAAATAAAATAAAAATAAAATAAAAATAAAATAAAAATAAAATAAAAATAAAATAAAAATAAAATAAAAATAAAATAAAAATAAAATAAAAATAAAATAAAAATAAAATAAAAATAAAATAAAAATAAAATAAAAATAAAATAAAAATAAAATAAAAATAAAATAAAAATAAAATAAAAATAAAATAAAAATGTAATAAAAATAAAATAAAATAAAAATAAAATAAAAATAAAAATAAAATAAAAATAAAACAAAAAATAAAATAAAAATAAAACAAAAAATAAAATAAAAATAAAATAAAAATAAAATAGAAATAAAATAAAAATAAAATAAAAATACAATAAAAATAAAATAAAAATAAAATAAAAATAAAATAAAAATAAAATAAAAATTAAATACAAATAAAATAAAAATAAAATAAAAATAAAATAAAAATAAAATAAAAATAAAATAAAAATAAAATAAAAATAAAATAAAAATAAAATAAAAATAAAATAAAAATAAAATAAAAATAAAATAAAAATAAAATAAAAATAAAATAAAAATAAAATAAAAATAAAATAAAAATAAAATAAAAATAAAATAAAAATAAAATAAAAATAAAATAAAAATAAAATAAAAATAAAATAAAAATAAAATAAAAATAAAATAAAAATAAAATAAAAATAAAATAAAAATAAAATAAAAATAAAATAAAAATAAAATAAAAATAAAATAAAAATAAAATAAAAATAAAATAAAAATAAAATAAAAATAAAATAAAAATAAAATAAAAATAAAATAAAAATAAAATAAAAATAAAATAAAAATAAAATAAAAATAAAATAAAAATAAAATAAAAATAAAATAAAAATAAAATAAAAATAAAATAAAAATAAAATAAAAATAAAATAAAAATAAAATAAAAATGTAATAAAATAAAAAAAAAAACAAAAAAAATGTAAATGAAAAAATGCATCTATTTATTTATTTAAAATAGAAAAGAAAGCAAGGTAAAATAAAAATAAAATAGAATTTTTTTTTCGAATATGAGAAAGAATTGGCACTAGCTAGTGATCGCGAGTCGTTATAGATGCCCTCCATGGTTCGACGTTACAACACCTGACAGTTGTGGACGGTATCACTTAGCCCGATGCATATGCTTTTCTAACTATGTTAACTATGTCAGACAGGGAAAAGAAGTTTTCACAAATTGAAAATAGGCTTTGGGCATCAAACAGGTAAGCACTATGACATAGCACTAACCATCCAGCAATTGCGGATAAAAAATTATGGGTCCAACTTTCAACATCGTTTACATACCTGGAAAGAAGTTAGAAGCAGTAGAAATAGAAAGGGACGATGATGAAGAAATTGAAACGTTCACCAACAACATCAACGCAAGTCTAGGAGAACTTTTGACAGATTAAAAAATTCGTTCAATGATGTCAAAGATAACGGACCGACTTGAACCAAAACCAGTCGATGTGGAACAAATCATCAAAGCTGAAGAACAAAAAAGTAAGTTCTAGTGAACAATTATTCTGGCGTGAAGCCAGAAAAAAAGATGAACTTTGAAATTGGTGAGGAAGGATAGATTCGGGATACACATTAATGGGGTCGTATTCGTATACAAGTCTCCTTTCATTTATAAATTAAAATCAACGCAGGGTTCTACAGAAGAAATGCTCTCCATATTAACAATGCTCATAGGAGCATTATAAGAAATAGTTCAAACATCAAGTTCAAAAACTTCGAAGAGTATAGAAGGGCATACCGAAATTGAACGCCACTACTTTCTAACATTTGTCTGTCTATAACATCTACAGGTCACTATACGATTACATCAGGAAGAGTTTGAAGACTATCGGATTGGTTGATTTATTGCCCAATCAGTATTAGAATTATTTCAATTTAAAACCCCGAGTATCACTCTTTGGTTGTGTTCTCTTAACCAAAACCAACATACCCGTGAACTCTATCTCATTGGGATTTCTTTCTGGGTACGTGAAATTCATAAACATTTTCCCTGAACTACGGAACTACAATTGTGTTTTGTGATAGTGATTCCAATCATTTGTTAGTAGAAGTCACGATATGTTATATATTTTGTAGTCAAAAGATATTCTTCTATCTACCAGAACAAAAGCTCCACATCAGGTATCATAGGGTGATCTGGGGAACATTCCGTATTGAAATTGAAAGAGAAGTCCCAGAAGTCCCAACCAACACCAACTTCTTCAACAGTGAAATCGATAGAGCCATATTGCAGCTCAAGATTACTGTTATTAGCCTTTTAGAAAAGCTAAAACTGAAAGAACCAGCAGGGAGAGTTATGCTCACAGATAGAGACTCTGCAAGAAGCATCAACGTTTATACCAAAGGTTGTTCAACAGAGAGAACTACAAGTATAAACGCGTATATTCTGAACTCCACCAATGCACCAACACAATGATAAACCAGGCAGCGAATAATCACCAGGCGAATTTAGAAAGAAGCTTGAGAACATCACATAGGGAAAGGAAAATCGTAAATTAACGACTATATGTCCGAGCACGACACTGCACCTCCGACGTGATACAGGGACTCAACAAGATAAAGACGACAGTCGCTGGTCAAGTCTAGGAATATCTAACACTAAGTAAGATTAATCAAAAACGTTCTAACCCATATGATAGTCTATGATAGGACGCAGGGACATAAGTCCCAGTCTAACGATTTGAGACTTATATCCCAACTTGGTGGGATAAAACGTTTTCGAAAGTTCAATGTGCCCTACAAAGGTATGAAGGATTACGCCGTTTAAGCAGTCTAAAAGTTATGGGTGGCATGCTGCCCAACGAAAAACCTGCAAACAAAAGTTGAAACTTATTTCCAACGAAGGTGGGTTATAAGTCCTAAATAGATTTTGGGTCTTAAGTCCCACAAATGTGGGACATAAGTTCCAAAACTTACTGTTGGAACTTCCTTATGTCCCGGGGACTTATGTCCTTGCGCCTTATAATAGACCTTTCTATACACAGTTTAACAAGGAACATTCATTTAGAAAGAGGATCAGCGCTGGAGTTCCACAAGGTTCCAAGTTGGGCACGGGTTTATTTATATTTTATTATTGTTTTATATTAAAAAGGGGTATTCATTTTGCTTCATTATATAAACAATCAAACAACACTTGTACGTCATCGAAACACAAGGTCTGCCGAAAATTACGCCACTGTCCGAGAGAGTGTCCATAAAAATCCGATGCAGTCGATTTCACGTCAATCGCTCACAAGAACTTGGCCATTTGCAGACCATAAGTTGGCCAATTTTTGTCGTCACCTACACCGGTACGCCATCACCATCAACAGGGAGCACTTAAGGTATATAACTATATAATTACCAACTTCTTTTGACCTTAATTGGATGATATGGACACAAACGACATGAAATTTCAACAGAACGGTTTGGCGCTATCTGCCACATGGAAAATTCTGTATGAACGATCTTAAATGGAGCGTGATGTATGTGAACTGGCAACTGAGATCGTCCGACTTGACAACGTTACATTTATTCTTGTGAAGATTTCTGAAGTTAGTCAATAAACTTTACTGATAAAGAAAGGTTGGTTTTCATTTAATGTGCGAATATTACACAAATCCAAAACCATGAATGGTTAACCTTGTGAAACTTCAGCGTGAATCAGTGAAGTGAAGTCATAAAGTAGGAAGTTCAATACCTCTGGTTTTAATCATAATTTCGTAAGTCTAGTTTATTTGGCAGCCACAAACTATTTATAGTATTTAATAATAATGTGTGCAAATAATCAAAATAAAAACCGTTTTTATTTTGTTTGGTTTGTTTTTTGATTTACTACAATTTCGATCAAAATCGATGTCAAATAAGGCCTTTGGGGTTACATCATGCGATTCTTAAAGTAGGTAAGGCAAGGAAGGAAACATTGAAATTCTGAAAAAAAATCTCTCTTTTAGTCAGCTATAAATAAATAACTCCGTAAAAGGAAAATGATTTCGAATAAAAAAAATGTACTTACCCAATCATAACACTCAAAAAAAAAAAAATGTCCTTTCACTTTCACTTTTTTAATGTTTATATCACTTTTTTTCGAAATACACGTTAGTAGAAATCCTCTTTAAGAAGCTTACAGCTCACTAAAAGCGCAACACGTTTACTCAAACAAAAAAACTCAAGAAAACGGAAGTAAAAATAGAAATAAAAACACCAGACGACAAACTGAAAGAAAAACACACAAAAAGTCAACGTTACTGATTGTTGTTATATCCTCTTTACATTCAACAGATACTATTTTCTTCTATGTGTGAGTACTCGATTGCTTCCAATTTGGCAAGGCAAGGATACGATTTACACGCGACACAAACCGCAACACGACACACAAAAAAACACAAACAAAACAAATCAAATAAATCACAACACCCCCGATTTTTTTTATAGGTGTCCTTACCTATATCTATAGTGTAGACACAAAAGTGATATGTTATCCTTGTTTTTTTTTTTTTGAAACCGATTCTTCCCAGGATACACCCCAACTGTACAGTTAACCGCCGTTGCTTAAGCGTACTGAAATGAGAGAATTGGAAATAAAAATAATTATTTTTCATGAATCAAATAGGAGAATGACCTAGAAAAAAAAACCAGTAAGAAACCCATCAAAAGAACCAAAAGGACTCTAGGATAATCTATGGCACAGATTAAATTTTGGCTAGTTGCCCATTTAAAAATAAACGATTTTTTTCTGTTACTATTCTGAGTATGAAGACGAGGATGAAATTGAAATGGAGGGACTTTTCATTGAGTCCAGTATCAGAGTCTACTATGCAAGTAGAGGAGAACAACAACAACAAGAAATAAAAATGCGAAAGGACGAAGCAAAAAGCGGAAAATATGACCCAGAATCAAGCATCATATGTCACACACACATAGTTGGAAAAAAATACTTGGAATGACGAATGCCTTACATTTGAACCAGTTAAGGATTTCTATCCGAACGAAAGATTCATTTTTCAGGACAAACATAATGATCCGCTTTTTTATTTCATTAGTTTGCATTAAAAAACTCAAGATTCAGAGCAAGGATACCAATTTATTGAAACCAACCAATGTTGCTTGTTGCTTGTGTGGGTTTTGGTTGACATAATCAACAGGATGATATGACATCCCAAAGTTTCCCTTTATGTGGGTCTATCTGCCATCATCTCAATCTTCCTCGACTCCCAAACAATGGCTTTGTGTAGTAGGGTGGGTTAACTTTTCGTATTGTATATCGGTGCCGTGTCAAAAATTCAAAATTAACAGTATGCATCCCCACAGCCACAGAGCAGGAATCGGAGCAAAGAAAATATGAAAGGGTTTGGCAGGATATTGGAAATGTCATTGCAAATGCACCGCGTCACCACCACCGCGGCATCGATGGAAGATAGACTTCAAGAAAAAAAAATACACAAAAAAGTTGAAAAAAGGACATGGAAATGTCAATCATTCCTCCATCAACACCTTCACACCCCCCGACGGCTCCTGCAAACATTTAGAGATATGAGAAAGCTATCAACGACCTAGCGCGCAATTACAGTGCCAAAGGATAACCACGAGGATATGGAAACACACTCGAATGCCGTCCGTTTTGTGTCTTTACACACTCTTATTGCGCATGTATTGGTTGTTTTTCTCTAACAAGTGGTCGTTCTTCTTACATCTAGCTACCTAGGTATTGTATTGTTGGCTGATTCAGAGTGGAAATTAATACTTACACACCGAGGTACATAGCCTCTCAGGATGAAGAAAGCACGACCAGGAAATGAATTGGCGAAATGGACGAATAAAGGTGGAAAAATCCTCGATTCTTTGAAATGAGATTTACACAGACACTTGAGAGGAGCAGATAAAAAATACACCAAAACAATATGTTTGGAAAACCAGGACTCGGAAAACAACATGGCGTTGGGTTTTTTTTCTGTAGAATTAATCTTTTTTTGTTTCATTGGAATTTTCAAGTTTTAAAGAGGAACTTCTCTTTGGTTATTTGAAGAATGTAACACACACACACAAACACCTGTGCAATGACAGTAAAGTTTAAGGAAAATAAAAAAAAAGGAAACACAACGAATCATCAAGTCAAGAAGAAAAACTTCACAACACCGTGTTGGGAGGTGCAGCTTAAACAAAATTCACGAAAACCAGGACTTTTTCAACGCAATTAACAAGAAAACCTTCACTTTTTGTATTTTAATTACCTTCAGAGTCCTTTGTTCAAGGATATCGAGGACATTTGCAGTTGATATCAAATGATTAACGATGGAAAATCAGGGAAAAACTACGCGCACGATGTTAACACGGTATGGAGCAAAAACAAAGCCGAAAATTTTGACAGTCTGGAGAATGAAGTTGAGAATACAGAGCGGGTAATGGGAAAAACCAAGTTAGCAGCAGATTACACCAACAATTTGAAGGAAAGCTGTATATTCCTGAACAAAGGAGTGTGCAAGGGCCAAGATGTGAATCCGTTGTTACAAAGTTCAAAGTAAAAGCTTTTTTACTCTCGTAATCGTAATATGGATACCTTTAAGCTGCTCATGAGAGTCATGGATTTTTGACGCCTGCGCAGAATATGTTGAAATTGCATGCACAATAATAACTCAAAAATGTATTCCCCAAACAATTGTAGATTCAAAAATACTTATTATGCCGCTTCGTAGCATTTTTATTTCATACTAAATAGTTGATAGCAGGGACACTATGGCGTATACGCAACTTTTTCGTTTTTCATAATTGTTCATTTTCTTGAACCTTACCTGCCTATTCTCTCTCTATTTGCAGTTAATGAGATGACTTAGAATGTCAAATTGACGATTCTCTTTTCTCCAAATCCAGACTGAATGTCAGTGTGTACATGGATGCGGTGTTTTCATATATTTTTTTTAATAAGAACTTGCAAATGTTGTGGACTAAAGATTATGATAGTGGGCACTCTGAGTGAGAGTCATTGCAAAAAAACTGTTGCATTAATGGGAAATCATGCCGTTGGCAATCTTTGGAGAGAGACAAATCGGGAGAGATGTTTTGGTTTTTCTTACTCTAATGAAGACAGCCATCTTGCGGGCAGTAGGAAGAACACAAAAGATTATGTTTTGGTTGTCCGTTGAAGGTTTTGAAATGAAAATTATTTCAGTGCTTTTTTATTTATTTGATTTCAAGATTTACTGCTTAATGAAAGGTTTTTTTGTTTTAGACAATTTTTCAAACAATATTGAAAATTGTGTGAATTTATCTGAACTTTTTCTTGAAAAAATGAACTAAAATAGAAGGGAATTCATATATTGCTACGAGTGAGCCATGTAGTTTTTCAAAATATATTGAAGGTCGATTCTTAAGCTTTCGATACGAAACAAAATTATTTATTATTATTATTATAGGTTAGGAAAACTCTTATATATTTTCCCGAAACAACCCAACTAAAAATATTAATTATATAGGATTCTAAGAAATCTTAACTTAAGACCTTTCTTCCATTAATTCTGAAATTTTTTCCCGGCAAGCCATTTAATCATGTCAGCCAAATTATAAAACCTAGTCTTGGATGTTATAAAAAAGCCATAAACAAACCTTTTAAGGGCAGTTTTGGCCTGAGTTTTTCGTATAGCTACGAAGTTCTTGCTCGGCTAAAATATAATATTTTCAAACAAAAAAGTTAAGCAAATTAAGAAATGCGAGAAAAAATCACTTTATTTTACTTTGTTTTATAATGTTGAGTTTTAACTGCAATATAAGTATGTTGCATTTCTCAGCTATATTTATCATCCTTCAGTTTTTTTTTTATTGTTTACTGTAGAGATTGATTTTTTTGGCTTTTAAACAGGCAAGCTATTATTTTTACTTGCGATTATAGGTACTATAATGTAAATTATGCACTCGTGCAAATGAAAAATTTTGAACATGACATTACGATCACAGAGAAAAATATTTGAGTTACTGGCAAAATTACGTCTGTCTGTCTGTCTGTCTGTACGTATGTATTTTGAACTACTGCCTGAACAGTTAGGCCAATCGTCTTCAAACTGGAACATACGGTCATTTTGACATCCTACAGAGGGGTTTTTTGAACTTTTTTTTTAGCTCAAATATTAAAGGTACCTGTTATATGATGGGTTTAGTTTCAAAACTCTTTTATTCCAATTTTTTTTTTAAATGAGTTAAAACGGCTATGTAAAAGCTTATTTTTCTCAAAAACGGCTCGAAGAATGTTTATGAAAAAAAATCTGTGTGCTATTGTTGTTGTGTGTATTGAAAAAAAATAAGATGGTGGACTAAAAACGGTACCTCCCATAGGACCGACTTTCTCGTGAACTGGTTAACCGATTACAACCAAAATTGATATTCAGGAAGATGAAGGTAGCCTTAGTAATATCAATTTAAAATATTTTCGAAAACTTTTTTTTGTATATTGTGAAAACTCGTAAGTGAATTTTTTTTAGTTTTAGGTTTTAAATGAAGGTTATTTTTTTGCTAAAGTTTGCATCCTTTAAATATTTTTTTTTTAACAAAAGTTGTTTTATTTAAAAACCTTTTCTACGATTTAAAAAATAAATTGCACGACTGGATCGCACGTACTTGCTCTTATGTGCGGTCTACAATTTGAAAAATATTAAGGGAACTTCAAAGATTATATTCGATTTTTCTAACTTTTGATTGTTTGAAAAAAGAACGTAAAATAGTTTTCAGCGGAAAAATTTAAACGCCATTTTATTTCTTTAAAAAAATGTGAAAAAGTGTAATTTTTTTTTTAAATAAAACGGTTTTTTTAACAACTTTTTTTAAAAGCTTAAAAAAAATAATTCAAGAATACAAACTTAAACACAAAAATAACGTACATTTAAAACCAAATTAAAAAATTCACTTACCCGTTTTCAAAATATTGATTTTTCAATTTTTTTTTTAAATTATTAAAAATACAAAAAAAAGTTTTCGAAAAAAATTAATGCAACATTACTCAAGCTACCTATGGGAGGTCCCGTTTTTAGCCCACGATATTAATTTTTTTTTTCACCAAAATATAATGCATACCTGTACACTGATTTTTTTTTTATTTCTGGAGCCGTTTTCGAGAAAAATAAGCTTTTATATAACGGGTATATGACAGGTACTGTTAATTTTTGATCTAAAAAAAAATTGAAAAAAGTCCTGTAGAATGTCAAAGAATCTTAAGTTCAAAATTTGAAGACGGTTGCCCAACCGTTTAGGCTGCAGTCCAAAATACATCCGTACAGACAGATATACAGACATACAGACAGACAGACAGACAGACGGACAGAATTTTGCCAGTAACTCAAATATGTTTCTCTATCATCGTAATGTCATGTTTGATTGTTATCTCAAAATTTTTAATCTGCACGAATGCATAACTTGCATTATAGTACCTACATTCGCAAGTAAAAATCACACAGTTTCAAACTTTTTTTATAAAAAGAAAATGGCGTTTTAATTTTTCCGCTGAAAAATATTTAAAGTACTTTTTTCAAACAATCAAAATACACAAACATCTGTAAACAACTTGGGAAGGACTTATATATACAAACTGTTTTGAACCGTTATCTACAAGGCTTGTATGGAACTTTCCAAACTCACTTTTAAAGGCTTTATCATGAGTATCAGTAAAACGCTGGAAATACCATCCGTGTATTATGGCCATGTGTCATATGGACATATGGTCATATGACGCAATTTGAAAGTGTCATATGGCCATATTCAAACATATGGCCATTTGTCGCTTTGCTAAAGAGTCATATGGCCATATTTAACTGCGACTTTTTGCCATATGGTCTTATGACACTTTGGTAAAGCGACAGATGGCCATATGTTTGAATATGGCCATAAGGCCATATGACACATGACCATATGACACGGCACCACCATCGATACCTGCAGACTTCTTCCTCTTTAATGAATCGTCATTGAAACGGCTAAAACCACTATTCTCGTATCGCCATTGCACATTTTTTTTCCGAAAATGGAAGTGAAGAAGTAATCTTCTTCGAAAGAATGCGAAATCAAACCAAAAAATAACTACGCTGATACTGTTGCGTTGCCTTACTTTGTCATTCTAACTGAATGTTTTGACAGTTTAATGTAATAGGGTTATCTTACTAGATGGTGAAATATAACAATTGGAAAAAATTTAATTGCTTTCTGACCATATCCTACTTATATATTGTATGGATGTTACGATGAAGTGTTATACCACAGATAATATAGTTACATAGATATCACATCCAGTACAAACAAAAATAAGCTGGGATTTAATTTTAAGGGCTGCAAATAACGGTACCAGTCATAGTCATAAAGCTGTACGGCTGCAAAGATTTTGATGAACATTTCTGAGAGTATTTTGCTAGGTATATAAGCAATCGATTAATCAGAAACAAATTTACCGGAAAAGTCAATTAACTGTGCTTTTCATGTAAAGTTTTTTTTTTTAGTTTTGGCTTTTTTTTGGTGACGGCTCATTGGATTTTTATCAAACTTTTTTTTTTTACAATTACTCCATACATTGGCCTGTTGCTTGTTGCATACTTCTTCTCTTAAACAGATGGCGTGGAAATTGTAACTTTTTATTATAAGCTACATTAACAACGTGTCTCCATAAATGCTACATTTTATAGAGAAATACAATTATACACAGAAGAACCGAGTATGCAGGTATGATGCATACAAATCGCCATCTTAGTTTATCCTGTTGTCACTATCATCTGTTATTATTGTTTTATTTCTTTTGTGAAGACTTTATCTTAACATAAAAAAAACAAGTCTTTTAAAAACCGGTTCTATAATTTTCGAAACACTTTTTCCATAAATTCAATATTATTGGAGGCATGTGATGGAATATTTCATTGTTACTAAAAACCGTTAAGTGTCATGATTTTGTTACTTTTTATAAGTGTTACTTTTCTTCGTATATTTTACTTTTTTCTGTCAAAGATCTTCCAATTTGATTAAGCCAATTAGAGCAAGTACATGCGTCCCAGATGTGCACATTTGTTAATTTGAAAAATGGGGCATGGGCAAATGGGCATGGGCAAATTGTACCTACCTATAATCGCAAAAAATGCATAACTAAGATATATCAAGAATGAAATTATTGACAATTTAACACTACTTATCAAAAATTTGGTGTGACGCTAGCTCGTATTTTCATACAAAAGCCGTTACCGAGAAAGCCAAAAATTAAAAAAACCGTTATATGAAAGGTCCCGTTAATAGCCTTTTCCCGTATATGTGGTTCTGATCAAATGATAGCCAATACCAACACAAAAAATTACAAACATTTTCATAAAAATCGTTGGAGCCGTTTTCGAGAAAAATAAGATTTTCTTTAACGGTTATATGGCAGGTACCGTTATTTTTAGCCCTAAAAATAAAAAATTCAATTCCCCTCTGAGGAATGCCAAGAGATAAACCCTTACCAAATTTGAAGGCAATCGCTTAACCCGTTTAGGTTGCAGCTTGATATACACCCGGACAGACAGAAAGACATGCGGACATTTTTTTGCCAATGCTTTTTTTAGGCTTCTTTATGATCGTAGTGTTATGTTTGATTGTTATCTAAATTTTTTTTTATATTCACGAAGCCTAAACTTGCCTTATAGTCCCTATAATCGCAAATAGAAAGGATATTTAGTGGTTAAAGTTATTGTTCGTTTATTGCTTGTACTCCTCCATAATAACGAACTTGATTTAAGATTGTGACTTTATTCACTGTTAAGGCCAAGTAATAGATAATAATTTTATTTAATTTATTATTATATTATTATTACTCAAATTTATGTTTAAGTATACCACTTGGAAAGATAACTTTTTTGAATACCTTGCCGATACTCGAAAAATAACTTATTGACCTTCTGATTGCTCTTTTTCTTAAAATTTTATTTATCGGTATAAAGATTTGTTGGGGCAACAAGATAGAGGGAGACCTCCGATTGCTTGGAGTGCGAGGTTAGAGACGAGAATTTTATTAAATAAATTCATGTCTTAGAAATTTGGATGCAATCGGTTCAGCAGCTTAGACCCAAATGCCATTGATTGCCACTCGCCGCCTAAGACTTTTCGGTGATAGTAATGCCATGTTTGATTGTTATATTAATTTATATTTAACAATTTATTATTTTCCCTGATTTAAATAACAGAAACCCACTTTTAAATAAGATCAAGTTCATGCGCCGCATAAGAGCTGCTCAAACAACCCGTGGCCATGTTAATTTATTGCTTCATCCAAATCCACTGAGCAATCTGATCAACTCGTTGTTTTCATGCAAATATGTATAAGTGGAGGGATATTATAAAATAACTTACTCATCGCATGAATTATATTTATTGTCATTTAATTTTGAGATCCTTATTTCCATTAAGCAAGGACCTCGTTGCTGGCATTCTCGAGGATGGTGGTTGAAAATATGATAATGCCTGTTGAATTTACGTCAGATTGCCTGTTGCATTCGCCAAGTGAGTACATAATTCATTCAATTTTACTTGTCTGTAGAATGTTCGATATTTTCAGGAATAATAAGAAATATCTTCCTCTTTGGCAGCAATGTTTACGTGAATTCTGAGAAGTTGTACATCCATCTTGGATCTACTTTGGAAGCTCTAGTGGTAGAGTGCACCATAAGTCCTTGTGATGGTAAACAATTGATTTTCCTTCTTAGCCATGTGCATTATTAACTCGCTACACTTAGACACCATCTCCAGGATTCCGCGTCGCTGATATTATGATACTCCTGACAAGGAATCAGCATTAGAATGGGAGGATGCATCCTCTGTTTGTTTGGTGAATATACCAAATAAGTATACATTGAATGAAAACTCCAAAGAGATTTACAGTGTGCTGGTTGTTACTGAAGGTAGTGCGTTCCACTCAGGAATTCTTCTCAATACAAATGCATCCGAGAGATGGTGAAATGCTCGTGTGTCTTATTAAATTTTTCAACAACATCAGGAAACTCAGTTTTATAAGTCATTTGCAGAATTCTTAGAATCTACATCATGGCACATGATTTGTGCATTCAACCACAGCACATGCCTTCAGGACATATAGGACTTCGGCAGCTTTGTATATCCGGGATGAATATGTACTCCTACCTAAAATAATGCTTCAGTGTTGTAACATACAACATTGAAAATTCACATCTTCGAAATGCAAGAGAGCATCAAGTGAGGTTGGGAATTTGGCATGCTGAAGGTAGCAAGGATGAAATCCTTGTTGATTTCTACCCTTAAGCAAAGTAACCAATAAAGAACAAAGTAAAAATAAACACATCCTCCTTATCGCATGTGAATGCCAGTTGGCACATCTAGATGATCGAAGTAACTATGAGGAAACAATGTGACTACAAGAAGTGTGACCAACAGTTTGGAATTAATACATTTTCTGAAATTTGGTTTAATAAATACAAAATTTAAATCACAAATCTTTAAAAAGCACATCTTTATTAATTTGACCTAGTAGAAATCAACATTAAACTCTGAATTTTTTGAAGTTTTCTGAACTTTTGGTATGTTGTCGGGAACAGTTAGTGTAGTGTTAATCCAAATTTGCAACTTCGAAAAACTTGTGCTCGTTGCGCAGCACGCGAAAAAACTGCAAAATTTTGTTTTTTTCCTTTTTTTGCTCAAGAAGTCATAAACAATGCGTTTCGACAAACTAAATACTTTTTTAAGTCCATTAATTAAAGCAAACCGCAGCTCTATAAACCCTATACAGACCAAGTGATACTTCAATCCGCTACTGGAGGCGCAGTTCTTTTTACTTGGGATTATAGGTACTATAAGACAAGTTTTGAATTCATGCAAAAAAATCTAACAATCAAATATTACATTACGATAATAAAGAAGTCGAAAAAATTGGGTGCGGAAATTCCGCCCGTATGTCTGTCTGTTCGCACCTCTACAGCCTAAATGGATGGGGCATTTGCTTCAAATTTTGTATTTATTAATTTGGAAGTATCTCGAGGGTGTTTTTAATTTTTGCTCTAGGTCGAAAAATAACGGTACAATCTTAATACAATCTTTAAACAAAATTTAATTTTCTCGAAAACGGCTCCAATGATTTTTTTTTACAACAATACATATTTCAGTTAAAATTATTTTTTTCGAAATTTGTTCTATAACGGTACCTCTCATAAAATGTTTTTTTTTCAAATGCGCTTTTATCGTAAACCTTTATCCCGGTTTCAATAAAATTCTGCACACAGGAAGTCATTTATAATTCAATTAATATTGTATTTCAAAATTAAAAAAAAAAAGTTTTTTTTTCGATTTAAAAAAAATTCTAAAAGAACTGGTTTCCGAATTTTTTTTAAATAATTTTTCCAGATAAAAACTACAAATTTCCTTTTAATGATATACTAAAAAAAATAATATTTTTTCGAACAATTTTCAAAAAAAAAAAAAGACTAAAAAAACTGGTCCAATATTTCAATATTTTTTTCCTCAATAGAAATTTAGTTTTCAAAATGTATTGCATACTTAGTTTTTCTGAGAAAACTCTAAAACGAATTAAAGCAAATGAAAGAATTTAATTTTTTTTTTATTTTAATGTACACATATGTATTTTTCTAATCCGTCAGATCGGAATATACTAACATTTAACTTGATTTCAACAGAACTAGCAACAGCTTCTCTGTATGCTTTATTTTTGATATTCATTTCATTTTCCACAAGAGTAAGCAGTTTTTTGCATTTGGGTTAGCGCATACCTTTTCATAATTATTATATTTCGTTAAAGTTATTTTATTGATTGTTTATTTTTTTTACTATCATGAAGCATCATTTTTTAGTTCTGAATCAAGTCGCAATGAGGCGTGCTGAAATTGCCAATTGGTGTGAATATAGAATAAGTACAGACAACAAAAGTGTATTGAATATTGGTAAAATATCGGTTAAGGTTGTCGTCTCCACTATTTAGAGTTAGTTTCAAATCAACCAGGAAGATGGCCAGACGAAAAATGACTACCGTGAGAGTACTATAGTAAATGTATATACAATGATTTTGTCAAATGGCAATCAGCTGTTCAGTAAAACCAATTTTGACCATTAAAATAAATAAATGTTTTTTTTAATAAATAATACTGTTTCCCGGGTTAATTTTTTGTCAAAATATTTTATTTCAATTGATTTGGCATCGATTCGCATAAGTTTTATTTTTTAAATCTTTTTCTAACACACACAAATATCTACTGATGGTTTTTTTACTGATCGCTACAGGTAACTAGCCCCTTACGGACTACGCTCTTTATTTGTTTCCATTTGACAGACAATGTTTTTTTTCAATGGCTACCTTTATGTTAATCCTTTTCTCTGTTCTTTTGAGCTCCATATATATGAACATTTTCGCAAGCTTGCTTTACTTTATAGGCTGCAGAGGTTTGGTATGCTGCATTTATCCGTCCACATGCAAGTTTCCATTGGTCATCAAACCAGTCACTCCAGTATCAGCGAAGGAGTGACCATTTTTACTCTTATTCCGGCACTTTTTGTTTGCATCGAGTCGGGCAGCCGTGTGAATTAGAATTTAATGTCTCTGAAACAATTGCCGTTCTAGAACACTGACGCAATGTTTCATGTCTTTCCTTATTTTATCGTTTCTTTTATAAAAAAATTTCACTCGAAGTAGCCAGCTGCATTCCTCCCCTTAAAAGTTTCTACCGTAATACTCGTCTCGCAAGGAATGCTCATCATTTCACGTACTGTGAAATATTGGGTTTCTTTTTTTTAGCCGAACAACACGAATTTGAAATAGTTTACCTGGCGAGATTTTCCCTTGCCATTTTGATCTGCAAGCATTCATTTTTGTCATCATACAAGACATTTCTTAGAACGTTTACATGGAGGATTAAATCTGAATTGAAAAAGGATTTAGGCATTTGTATACCTAGATCGAAGCGAATTCGGATTACTCGAAATAAAATCAAAAATAAAGAAAATATGTATTAATCTGGCATCGCCATATGTATAACTGGATCGAAATTTCAATTTGGATTGAATTCCATTCGTGAATCCGCTCTTGTAAATGTGGTATCTGTGTATCTGGAAAGCTTCGTTCGTAGAGTAGATTATGTGATTATAGGTACTCAATCAATCAATATTATAGGAAGTAAGAGAAAAAGAAAGAACTTTGTCTCCATGATAGTTTGATCCTTTCGGGTGACTCGTTTTCTGAGTTTAGTCAATTCTGATTATTTTACATATAAAAGACTACAATTATTATATGATTACTATTATCGCATTTATATCACTTAAGTCCATCAATTTGATATGATGCATTGTCATTTAGTGCTGAGCTCATAGCATTTTAACTTCTTTGCATGTACATGTGTGTGTAAACGTACATCTATGTTTTAAAATTTCCACCTGTAGGGAATTATTTGAAACATACTATGGTCCTTGTGGCATGAAAAAGATCCATATTTTCGTCTTTCTTTTAGTAATTCATTAATATGTTGCTTTATATTGCTCTTTCAAATATACTTTCTGGTACGAAATCGGAGCTATCTACTGGACGTGAACTATGCCTATAACCTTCCCATAAGTCTAGGCAATAAGTTGACTAAGTTTAATTGCAATTGGGTGAACAGTCTGGCAGCGCATGACATGCGAACAAACAGACAAAAACAAAACAACAAACAAAAAAACAAAGAAATTTTAATTTTTATATAAAAAATGTTCAATATTGTTTGAAAAAAACTAAAAACCGAGTAACGACTGAATCAAACAATTGTGCAGATGAAATGTTATACACCAGATGAAAATGGTTGTTGGTTTCTATAATCTGCAAACTAGATGACTTGTATTTCCTATAATCTTGAAGATCATTCCCTCTCTATCGAACATGTATGATTTTTATATGTTAATCCTTTTTTTCAGATGTTGACATGCAGATCAATGAAAAGTTTTTCAGAATGTAAAATTTGAATATTTAAGAGAATTAAATAGTAAATAAAAAAAATTGTATCTCTTTTACAACCGCGAAAAAATATCTAACCAAAATAAAAAATCAAATGGAACTAAAAATGTGAAGAGTCTTATAAGAATACAAACATTTTAATAAAACTAAATTACATTGATACATGTGTACACTATTTTTACAAAAAGTCCAGAAGTGAAACTTTTAAGTTTTTAAATTTAAAAATTGAAACATTATGAATTAGGTATTTTGCAATTCAATCAAAAATTCTGCTGAATTATTTTAAAAATATTTAATTAAAATGAGGAGTACGTTTTTAAAAAATACAAAAATTACTATTGCAATTTTGCAGTTTTGAACTATCATAGTCGCGTTATTAACATGGATTTTTTGTAACCAATTTCAAAAAAAAAAAAATTCCATTTCATTATCCATAAACGTTTATGGCAAATACCTAAGTCAACGAACAAACCCCGCGGTGAATATGTTTAAGCTATACCACAGACTCGTTCATTCATACGATTTGTGTAACTATAACTATATTAGAAAACAAAGGCAAGCAGCACAGCCAACAGCGTTGCCGCCAAAAAAAAAATGGTGCTATTTTTTTTAAACGAAGCGCGCTATTACCGTGCCTACTATATTGTAGATATGAAAGTCGTTTAAAAAAGGCAGGTTCAAGGAAATTGAATAAAAGTGTGCTATATTGAATTTTTTATGATACCATGCTATGAGAAAATTTTCCTGTCAAAATGCACGATCTTGCCACTTTGGCAACGCTGAGCCAATGTCATGTTTGAATTTAAAATAAGTTTCGTAAAAGAGAATTCGCCTAATTAAAAGAAACAAAACTAAAGCTGTTTCCTGTCAAAATACACGATCTTGCACTTTGGCAACGCTGAGCCAATTCCATGTTTGAATTTAAAATAAGTTTCGTAAAAGAGAATTCGCCTAATGAAAAGAAACAAATCTAAAGCTGTTACTGTCTGAATTTTTAAAATTTACTAAGAAGCTTTTTTTATAGTAATGTTATGTCGGCCTTTTATGTGGCCAAGACCCAAGTCTGTTCAATAAAAAATCACAGTATAGGGAAGATTGAACATTTGCTTCTCAGTCAGGTTGCATGGATTTGCATATTTTTGTTTTAAATTAAAGCTCTAATATGGTTTCCGTACTTTTCATTATAAATTGTCGCAAATCGGAGAGCATTGTAAGCAAAGTTACCACTTGATGATTTAAAAAAATTGACAAAATAAATAATAACAAATCTTTTTTTAAAACCGACCACACCACAACACTTTTCCGAATTAATATAATCACGTAATCCAATTGCAAACTTCGAGAAAATAACTTCTTTCTACTAAAATAATAAAGCAAACAAATATGACTGCATTTTAACGATTATCCAATTATTAGTATTAGTACTAACAAATACACAATACGACAACACCTACCCTCTAACTCCACTATAATTGTTTTCCGAAAAGCTTCAAAACCGAAAGCTCTATGACGAAAAACCAATTAAGCTCTATATTATTGTTTTCAATTGGAAAAGGTAACTTTGTTGGTGAAATATCTTTTTATCAATTCACACAGCGAGGGTAGGAAGAAATGAGTAAACCATCATTTTATTATTCCATAATTCCATTAACCTTGATGGAGATCAGTCATGGTGGAATTGTACCAACGCACACAATTCATGTACGTTAATCAGTGGCTTATTATCTTTATTAGTCGAAGTTTATCAATTCAGTGTCGTGATATTATACACAGGCACCTCAGTTTTGAAAAAAGCTCACACATAAGGCCTGTAGTGTCAATAACTATACCAAATCAAACTCTTTGCGGATTCTGGCCTTAATAGAATGTTATCCGTTTAGGTTAAGTTTAAACAAAGTAATTCTAAAGCTCATTATGCAGGCATATTTTCCCTATTTAAGTTCCACAATCATTTATGAGCTATTCTGGTCACACCACTACATTTTAAAATAGCCCTCGTCAAAAATTCGATGAATATCAAGTAAACCGAATCAATGATTAGATTCCTGCCAAAAGATTTCTGGAAATCAAAATCAGAATTCCTATTAATAAGGTCGCAATGCAACTGCCTATTGCCACAATCGATTTTATCTGGGATTGAGGATTGAGGTTTGAGGGATATGCAAGTTTTACAAGTACATATTTGATGTCCAGATTTATCTTCAGGATATAGCGGATCATTTTTGTGGTCTAAGAGTTGATGGACAGGGCAGCTGCAAAAGGGCTTGTTAAGAATCTTATAATGCTGATGACTTAGTGTTGTTTCAAAGTTTCAATTTGACTTATGATGCTTAGAATTCCATTTTCATTTCCCCTGCAGTTTAATTGCTTCGTCTGGTAACAGAAGCTTGTGGTTTTGATTGAAAACTGCTATTGTTCGATTTGATATGGCCCATGTTAAAGGAAACTGCATAAATGAGACATTTTATAGTTTCCGTAAGTTCTGTCAGAAGATGTTATTAATAAAAGATTTCTACAGAAATATATCGTAAAATGTTAAACGTACTTGCTTGCATCTGGAATTTCTAAGCACAATTTTCATTTAAATTGAATACGTTCCACGGGACAAATATATATTACAGGATTCAAGAAAATTAAAAAAAAAGAAATGTGAATAAGTATGATTCTTCCACAAAAGGAACAAAAAACAAATCGAAATTATTATTTTATCATTTAAAGGACGACGCCAAAGATCCAAGACCTAAGACTCGAAGAAACCATCAAAACAACAGAGAAGACAAAGTTAATTATCTAACCAGTTGCGTTCATTCAAACAATGGATATTTATATCTTACGAAAGAAGTTCAGTCCATGCCATCTCAAGGACCAGCCTGACGACGATAACTCCAGAGACACCGTGTTAAACCATCGCAAATGGAAGCAACAGTCGTCTAACAACCACAGTCACAGTTATCCTTTTTACTTAGCTAAATTGTTTGTCTAAGACGAACATGAAAGATTCATCCAATTTCGAGCTCCACATCGGAGAAAGTGGTTCCCACCAACCGTGCTTACACAAGCAGAGGGAATTCTAAGTTTTGTCATCCCGACGCACATCCTAACCACCAAGCTAAAGTGGTTAGCAAAATGTCCTCTCCTTATTATTTTATTATAACTGTTGCTTCTTTTAAGTCTTCCCCTGTCCTGCTTATTGTTACTGCCATCTTTTGATAAGATATCGTACCAACCAACGATGATGATAATGATGATAGTCCTTGAGGCAGCGGAGGCGTAACGCGCAATAAGTTGAGTCTTTTCATTGCAACAACGACGACGACGCCGGGAAGCCCGTTCAATTTCTCACTCACTGTCAGCACAAATGCAGGTTAGAATGGTGTGTTGCATGAAGGATATTTAATTAGTGCACCAGGACCTCCTGCAATCTGGGATAACTCTTGTTCCCCAATGGCCATATCATCTACCATCAACTGGGCCACACACAAGTAAGACAATCGTTGGCTGGCTGCAAGGGTTCTTGAGATGAAAAGTAAACCTGGTAAACTGAGTTGTGATTTTTTTTCTGCCGCTGAATGGGGCTTCATTGGTGTTCCTTTGCCAGGATGACTGCGAAAGCGAATGAGTAGGTTAAACTTTTAATTAAAAGCGAATAACAAATCTTTGTTCTGAAAGAGTTTTCTAAAGACGCTGGGCGATAAGAAAAATGACGAGCTTAGGTGGATGCTCCTGGAGCAACCGTTTCCAAGATGTGTTTTTAAAAGTGTATCCTTGCCGTGTAATTTATCAAAATATTTTTTTTTCTGGATGATTCATTGAATTTGTTTTTCAAAATGTGTTTACTTAATTTTATTCATTCTAACGTTTTCTTCGTGGTGTCATGAGAAGGTGTAACTAATGTATGTGAACATTTAAATCTTCTCCTCATTAAACAGAGGATCGTATACTTAATAGTGTGAGTTTCAATAAAAAACACCATGATTTACTTTTAC
The DNA here is from genome assembly GCA_963971375.1 of Platycheirus rosarum. Lineage (NCBI taxonomy): Eukaryota > Metazoa > Arthropoda > Insecta > Diptera > Syrphidae > Platycheirus > Platycheirus rosarum. The sequence continues at coordinate 120,042,041 of OZ020509.1, read as the reverse complement.
GGCTGTTGCCATGTCAACTAGTTTCTATTTTATTAAAATCATTTTTGGAAGGGAATTCTTCATCAAAAGGGCCTGCGGATACCGCATTTACGAACAGATGTCCGACTGGTTGCGCTCCGGAGACGGCTCTCGTTCTCCAGAGTCATAGGGCCTGTTCCTGTTGTAGGCCTTTGTTGCCAAAGTTTTTTTTTGGCTATAGCTTGGTTAAGTATACCACCCCAAAGTTGTATAAAGTAAGCCCAAACTAGTTTGAGTTTTCGCTCATAGATAAGCAGTGTATATCAACAATATTGTGAATTTAAAGATATCGGGTATTAGGAAAAAGACAATAAAGGGGCAATTTTCTTTATAGTTTACCCGCCCACAAGGGGTTTGTAATTTGCCCTTATAGTGTTAAAACGCACTGCGTAGCATTGGTTTCGAATGCTTTCAAATCAAAATGGCAAGGGACAACCTCGCCGAATAAACTATTCCAAATAAGAATCTCTATATATCACGCAAGCGTAAATTGATGACCATTCTGATTTCTGAGCGAGACGAGTATCACGGAAACATTTAATGGGAGAAATGTAGCTGGCTACGTCCAGTGAATATTTTTACTTGCGATTTAGGTACTAAAATGCAAGTTATGGATTCGTGCAAAAAAAAAAAAATAACAATCAAACATGACATTACGATAATAGAGAAGCTGAAAAAAGTGGGTCCGGAAATTCCGTCCGTCTGTCTATCTGTCTGCCTGTCTGTCTGTTCGCGCCTCTACAGCCTAAACGGATGGGTAGTATCTCGGGAGTGTTTTTCACTTTTGCCCTATGTCGAAAAATAACGGTGCCTACCATACAATTTTCAACAAAAAGTTTGATTTTATCGAAAACGGCTCCAACGATTTAGATAAAAATTTCAGGGTGCTATTTTTTTACAACAATACATATTTCAGTTAAAACGAATTTTTCGAAATTTGTTCTACACCGGTACCTCTCATATAACCGTTTTTTTCAAATGCGGTTTTATCGTAAGCTATTATCCCGATTTCAATAAAATTTGGCACACAGGAAGTAATTTATAATTCAATTAATAACGCATTTCAAAATTTTCAAAATTTTCAAAATTTTTTTTTGGATTTTTTTAAATTTTCTAAGAAAAAATTTGGTTTTCGAAATATTTTGAAAATGGGTTGATTGATTTTTTTTAAATAATTTTCCCAGATGAAAACTACAGATTTCCTTATAATGACATACTAGAAAAAAATTTAAAATATTTTTTTCGAAAAGTTTAAAAAAAACGACTTTTTAAAAAAAACTGGTCCTCAATAGACCTTTAGTTTTCAAATTTTATTGCACTCTTAGTTTTTCCGAGAAAACTTTTACGTTAATTAAAAAAATATAATAGAATTTTCTAAAAAAAAATTATTTTTTTTATTTTAATAGACGTGTGGTTTTCAATCTGGCAATACTTTTTTCGGAGTTGGTCTTTTTGACAGCTGTCTCTTGATTTATGCTCAGTTTGGTTTGCGATTTCATAATGAATAGACTTACTTTACTACCAAAATAATGGTTCGTTTCGGTGCAGCAGAGTATCGAAGAAGACCCAAATGAGTCCATCCGCCATCGCACGCAACAAATGGAGATGCGCCAATCCACTTTATGGAAGATTACAAAATCCAACTCGTGCAAGAATTGAAGCCGAACGACCATCAAGGGCGTCGCACGTTCAGTAAATGGGCCCAAAACTAAATGGCCACCGATCCCGATTCTCACAAAATTGGCAAAATTGGCCTTCGGCTGAAATTTATTCGAGCCAGCCACGGCGGCCACATAATGCAAACCCTTATCTTTATAATAAAGCAAAATTCTTGGCCATAACATTAAACTATATGCGTTTTATTTCTTCTTGAAAACCAAACGTCTAAGAAAACACCCTTTATATACATACATATGCAGCCACTTAGCAATTATTTAGCATAAGAACAAGTTCATGCGACCCAATCGTGCAATTTATTCAGTTCTTCGCAAGAAGCAGTACCCCGGAAAAGAAGGTGGCTATGAGCGGGATTCGAACCCAAACTCATTCAATTAGCAGTCCAACACAATAACCACTAAGACAGGGCAGTTGTGTGCACGCAGCAACAAAGAGAAACCAAAATGAAGTGTGTGTTATTTATACTACTAAAGCTTTGACGACCATGTGAGTGACATTTTTATTCATAACTCCAAACATGTCCTAAGATCTCCTAAAAAAATTCATTCAAATCGATCGAACCGAAAAAAAAGAGTTCGCGCTTTGGATTGTTCTCTATGGAGAAACTCTGAAACTTACCGAATATCCATAGGCAATCAATAACTCAACGAATTTCGACGAACATTTTTTTTACACTTAATAGGGGTTTTAATAAGGGTAGTTATAAAAAAGATTAAACAAGCTGTGTTTGATAAATTACAAAACTCTTATTTTGTTCGAAATGTTCATGTATGCATTAAGTATGGAATATGGCTCCTTCAAATGCCGGCCTCGACCGCTGACGGTGGCATTGACCCTAGTGGCTATTAGTCATGATACACTGAAATACAAGGTATGCTCGTAAAGGCATACAAATCGCCATCTTGATATTTTATGACGTCACATTCTTCTTTAATAATTTTTTTTATTTTTTTAAATTGAAGGTTTACGTTTTTTTTATGATTATAAGAACAATAAACATAAAAAATATAACAAAATCGGCAAATTAATACATTTATTTACCTACACTCTCTAAAAACAAAAATCAGAAGAATGTGACGTCACACGCAAAATCAGCCAAAGTGAGCATACCTTGTATTTCTGTGTCTCATGGCTATTAGTAATGTTGATGCCCATGTAAGGGCAAGGCTGGTAAACAGCGAGGAATAAACTGCCTAGGCTTCTGGTGTACACTTTCATGACGGGAAAATTAGTTTTTTTAGATGACTTGGCTTAGTTTCATGCTCAGTTTAATGTTTATTTGTGTGCGAACGTTGATCTTCACTCCTGAAGATATGCAACAGTTTTAATAAGGCTCGAAAGCGCATTATGCTTCGAACACACATGAACCTTAATATCAGAGATTTTACGTTGGCTCTAAAAAAAAATACCCAAAACGACAAGTCAAACTGAATATTTTTCACAATCTAATCTCTTTTGAATTAACTTAAACGATTTCAATTGATTATGCTTATCAAAATGCCATTTGTTTAAAGACATTGCGCACATTCGCATTTGGTTTTTGTGTCCTTTGGGTGGGTAATCCTCCCATACGTCGAATAATATAAAATAAACAGCACAAATGGAATTGCAAATGTGACACTGATAATCTGATTAATCTAGCATAAAATTCAAACATCACAAGGCATATCTATTCCCCAAGGACCTCTCTCATCCTCATAATCCGTTACGGCAATAAGGAACAAAAAAAAAAAACAAGGAATCATATTTTCGTTCGTTATTTCTCGGCTTTTCGTGTGTGACAGGCACACAGTAAATTGTTAGCTTTTTTTTTCTTTAATATCAAAGCTTAACCTGGAGACACCTCCTATCAAGGATTTCATTTTCCATTTGACTTTTTATAACGGATTTCCTCCTATTGATGGGTTCCTTAATTCAGATTTTTGCCGTGCCGCCGGGCCGCCGTTGCTTTGCAACTCCACACGCTGCCTGTCAATTGACATTGGAATTGATTCATGGCGTGGATTTAATTGTGAATTCCCAACACGCAATGGCCATCAATCCTGCGAGCAAATAACGAGGTAGACCGATTAAATTACTTTGCTCTGGAGTAATTGAGAGCGATGTGTGCTGTGATGGAGTAATTTGTTGTTGCTTGTTGCTTATCACTCACAAGACGCGAAGCCGATACCAATTTGGTAATTTCTATTTAAAGGAAGATCCTGCTTTACTTCCAGGATATTATAATACGTACATATTGACGTCGATAATCTGCACCCGCGCCATCGGATAATACATTGCTCACTTGACTAACGGAGGTATAAATGCTTACACCTCCTTGATTATGTGTGTAGCACAGGATAATGCAAATTAATATCTTGGATTTGGATCATTTTGGAGAGGAGAGAAATCCGTTAATATATGTACATATGTATTTCGCGCTTGTTGCATAATGAACGAGAAAAGTGATTTAGGTCCTTAATTAATGGCAAACTAGGTTCACAATTAAAATGAAACTAATATGGATGCATTTAACTAAATATACAACGTTTGAGTCTTAAGCTTAGCAACATAAAGGATTATAATGTGTATAGTAATTATATTATGTTCGTACTCAGTAATCTAAGTATCACTATTTTCAAAACAGTCAGTGGTAACAGGAGGCAGTTTAGGTAGCATTGAACGTTATTTAATTTAAGAAGGTTTTATAATGAAATTCAATTCGTTCAATTTTGAAATAGGTATGTGTGTTATTTTCAAACATGAAATCATATTATTTAGTATTAATGCGAATCTGGGATGAAGATTGGGCAGATGATGGTACTAAAAAAGGGGTTTACTTTAAAATACAAAACTGCGCACTTGGGTATTTTTCAACATAACCTCAAATTTTATGAGATACCGGCAAAAAAACAGGTTTTTCGATATTTTTATTTCCAAAACAAAATTACACATTAAAACGTTGAGAATTTTTAACTTTCGATTTTTTAACTATTCAATGGCTCATGTTAACTTACAAGTTATGGATTCGTGCAAAAAAAACTAACAATCAAACATGACATTACGATGATAGAGAATTCGAAAAAAATGGGTCCGGAAATTCCGTCCGTCTGTCTGTATGCGCGATTTGCTTCAAACTTAGTATTTTGTATTTATTTGGTAGTATTTCGGGGGTGTTTTTCATGTTTGCTCTAGGTCGCAAAATAACGGTACCTGCAATACAATTTTTTCTCGAAAACGGCTCCAAAGATAAAACTTTCAGGGTGAGAGTTTTTTTTACAACAATACATCTTTTAGTTAAAATGAATTTTTCGAAATTTGTTCTATATAACCGTTTTTTTTCAAATGCGGTTTTATCGTAAGCTATTATCACGATTTCAATCAAATTTTGCACACAGGAAGTCATTTATTATTCAATTAATATCGCCCATCAAAATACTTTTTTTCGATTTTTTTTAAATTAAAAAAAATGGTTTTTTAATACTTTTGAAAACGGGTGGATTGAATTTTTTTAAATAATTTTCCGATATGAAAACTACAGATTTCCTTTAAATGGAATACTAAAAAATATATAATTATTATTTTATTATTATTATTATTATTTATTATTTAATAATAATTTTTTCGAAAGTTTTTCAAAAAAAAAGACTAAAAAAAACTGGTTGAACGATTTTCAATATTTTTTTCCTCAATAGATATTTAGTTTTCAAATTTTATTGCATAAATAAACTAATTAAAGAAATTACAGAATTTTCTAAAAAAAAAAATTTTTTTTTATTTTAAAATAGACTTGTGGTTTTCAATCTGGCAATACTTTTTTTCTGAGTTGGCCTTTATGACAGCTGTCACATAAATCAAGTGACAGTTTGGTTTGCAATTTCATAATGAATAGACTTACTCCTTAACAAGTTTGCAAATTGTGCAAATTTATTGCCCAAATAATGGTTCGTTTTGGTGGAGCAGAGTATCGAAGAAGACCCGAATGAGTCCATCGCGAATGTGCCCATCCCCTTTATGGAAGATTTTGCGGAAGGATCTTGATTGCAGGCTTACAAAATCCAACTTGTGCATGAATTGAAGCCGAACGACCTTCAAGCGCGTCACACGTTCGATAAATGGGTTTAAAACGACATGGCCACCGATCCTGATTTTCACAAAATTGGAAAATTGGGCCCGGAAATCATTTTTAAAACATAATGCAAACCCTTATCCTTATAATAAAGCTAAATTCTTAGCCATAGCATTAAATTATGTATATGCATTTTATTTCTTCTTGAAAACCACACGTCTAAAAAAAACACCCTTTTTATACATACATAATGCATGCAGCCACTAAGCAAATATCTATAAAATCGTTTTATTAAAACCACTTCTATGATTTTGAAAAAAATTAAAACTATTTTCACATTTTTTCCGCTGAAAACTATTTTACGTACTTTTTTCAAACAATCAAAAGTCATTAAAACGAATAATAACTTTGAAGTTCCCCTAGTATTTTTCAAATTTTATTCCAAGTTGTGACAAGTAGGTGCGATTCAGTCGTGCAATTTATTATTATTTGCCTAAGTAGGCACTCATTCAAGCAAGGCTTATTTTTATTGGGATTTTGTGGGGATACACATGACTTTATATGTTTCTGCAAAATTTAAATAAGAATAGCAACGGAGGTAGATGGCTCCTTTTCCGAATAAACCTGATCCCAAAATTCGTGTTTCAAAATATTTTCCAATGGCCTGTAATCGGTAGTATCTATAAGCTATTTTTTTTGTCTTACCGAACGCTTCGAAGAAGTTTCGGACTCATTAAATAAATTTTATGATCAGTTATCTTAAAGTCGAAAACACTTCAACATTTTTTTTAGCTTATTCCCGACTTTAAAACGGGTACAAAGATATAAGGATACAGAGACTTGGAGATACAGAGATTTAGAGATACAGAGGTATAGAGATATAGAGATACAGAGATACAGAGATATAGAGATATGGAGTTATAGAGATGTAGAGATAGAGATATATAGAGATATAGAGATACAGAGGTATAGAGATATAGAGATACAGAGATATAGAGATATAGAGTTATGATGAAAATGATATTGAGATATAGAGGTATAGAGACATAGAGATATATATGTATAGAGATATAGAGATAAAGAGATGTATATATATATAGATTTCGAGACATAGAAGTATAGAAATATGGAGGTATGTACAATTTTATTTAGGAAAAAAGCAGGGTTCCTATGAGAAATACTTTATTGCTGGAGGTTTCTTTGACATGCTTCCATGCCTTAACGACAGCACGAATTTGTGAAAAAATTCACCGTTTCTGCGAGAGAAATCTGAGTTATTTCTTAAGCGATATTTAAGGTAATGGCAATAGCTATAAAGAGGGCAATATTCAGTTAGGTATTAGGTGGGCTTTTTATATTGCTGGCAAATTTTATTTGTGCGCCCTTATTTTCTATTAATATTATTATCAGCCATTTTAAAAAAGAGAGCAAAGTGAAAGAAAATTGACTTCTAAAAAGTTGACTTTATAAAAAAAGGAAAAATTACATTGTAATGGCTTTTACCGAACAAAAAACAAAAAGTCGCAAAACCATTTTATTCTGAAATTGTATTTAATTAAATGGAGTCACATACATTCCTTTCAAAATTATATTAAGAAAATTCATCAAAATAGATAAAGCCGTTTTTTTAGAATCGAATTTTTGGGTGAAATGCTATGCTTACAAGCAAAATAGCCGAATGGGACGACACCAATCTACACGAGGTTCACCAGGTGACAATGCATCCTCTCAAGGTCACCGTTCTATATAGATTTTTGCCGGGCAATATCATTGGTTCCTCGAAAACGACGTTGGTGAGGTGGTGACTGTAAATGGGGAGCACTACATAACAATTATAACCAATCTTTTATTGCTCTAATTGAACCATAATGGACTTAGATGACATGTGGCTAAGAAGCCCCAAAGTTATTATGTAAGGGAATACTTTTCGGAAGGCAAGTCGATCCAAGAAAAAATTATAAGTTGGAAAGGCGTCATGGTTTTCTAATAACTCCTTTAGAAACTGCTCGGTAGAATAAGAGGTTTTCATGGCTTTCCATTTAATACCATTTTTAACCCGCTTTCCAACTATACTAAAACACTGAAGCTTGAAAAACTACATGAGGCGTCTTCCAGATTTTCCAACAGAACTTTTCATGTATGCTTATCAAACAAAAGGCTTAGACCCTAGAACTACTACATGTCGTATATGAACAGAAAGGCAACCCCTTTCCAAAATTGCCAACAAGTGGTTGCTCCTTGAAGTTTCACACGACAAGAGTGCTTTGGGCTGGTTTTGTAGCCTCTTCCAGGTACTGTATTATATGCCAAAAGGACTTTATACCACGACCAACAAAATTTGTTTCCATCAGCAGTATCATCTAATTATGTGGATAGCCAGGCAAGGTGGCTACCGTCGACGTCCTTGCTGTCATACCTAGGACAAGAGCACGAGCTATTGTGTCCTGCCAAAGACGTGCATTGTATTTTCGAGTGGGTGAAACTGGTCTTTTCAAGTGGGGGATGGAGAAGGGATTATCCCTGTACTTGAATATGGGACATTTCCTATGATTGCAGCCCTATTGTCCTTCACATCGTCGTCGTTGTCGTTCTCGTCCTTGTCCTCGTCCCCATATCACCGCGCTGCTACCATATTCATCGTCATCGTTAGCATCTTTGTCGTTTTCATTGTATTTCTTGGCTAAAGGAGCAACAGTCATTTTGATTTAGGGAGGGAGGCGTTCTATTTGTTGAATATAATGCTCCTCGAGGACATGACAAGAAGAAGTAGGATTAAATATCTTTTAAGAGATAGAGAGACCGAGCTAATGGTGTGCGGCTTTTGTGGTATTGGATAGATTTTTGGTTTTCAATTTAAATTAAATCGTCCTTTTGAGATGTTTCCTGATGGTGGTCGTCATCGTCGTGTTCTTAAGGTGATAATCTGAGAAACATTGAGGAGGAAGGGCGAGGCAGAGATATCAGCGCGGTAGGTTTTACCTGGTGGCATCGCCCCAACATACACCCCCCTTCATCACCCATTAACCCTCAATAAAGTGGTTTGGGTAATTATCTGTATCAGCTTCAGTAAGAGATCCGGCAGGCAAGATTATGTATGTTGTGGCTTTTTGATAAGTTCACTTTTTGAATTGTAAGCCCTGCCAATAATGAGAGGCAATTGTTCGAATTTCCAGGAGAGTTCTCTTCTGAATTTATGCAAATTTATGATGGATGCCATATAATGGACTTAAGGTTACAGGCAGTTTCAAGTGGATGTTCTTATCAATATGGCTTTGGAGCTTATGAAGGATAATGTAATTGTGTGTATTTTTTTGTTATTAATTTTTTTGTTGAAGTTAATTCAAAGTTTTGTTTGAAGTTTTTGAAGATCCCTTGGGGAAATATTGCTTGTCTTTATCCACGTCTTTGACGTTTAATATCTCTTTATTAATATAATTATATTAAAAGTGTCATAATTAATTTAAAAGTATTTAAAGAATGAATAAGAAGGATTTTGTAATAAATAACTGTTCGACATATTTAAGCTGTTTTTTTTATTCTAACGGTAAAAAAATTCTTCTTTTTTTAAATTTAAACAGCCGAATTTGTATTGATAGCAAGGCAACACTTCTTATTCAAATGATCAAAAAGTAGGTGCTTTAAGCTTTCGTCACTTATGAGCTTTATAACAAAAGTTCAAAACGTAGAAGGATGATCGTGTCAGTCTCAGTGTCATGAAAGCATCCACCGGAGAATGTTGAATAATATAAAATGTACAGATAGTGTTTTCTTTATTTTTTTCACTCAAATATTGTAGTTTTGTTTCTTCTAGTATAATAACCTGTTCAATGCATTTTGGAAACAAGTTGTCCTAGTGTAGTAGGTAGAGTAAATTGAGTAGTTTTGAAAGCGTGCTTGCTCGATGGATAATCATTGAACGTCTTCTCTGCAATGGAGTTCTACAGTAATGTTTTCTTCAAAACGGTCTTTTTCAAATTCTTTTTGCTTCTTGTGTCATGATTACACTGGTACATGGAAAAGCCATGAAGGTTATCTTTGGTTAGAATTCAAAAGGCAAATAACAGGTCTTCTGGTATATGGTCATCGATACCAAATCATCAAAAAGTTCGCCTTAAATCTGCTTCATCTATTACTGCTATTCTAGAAAAAAGAAGAACAACAGTACACAAACATAGCCAGAACATTCAAGAGAAGAAAAAAAACTTGTTCTCATAAGAAGGTATGAGAAGTGGACAGGCATGTTGAACGTAGCACACGACCTTTTCAATTAATTTATCATGATTTAACGCAGCAGCGATTGCCGCTACCTTGAAGATGACATATTATATTCTTGAATGTGAGGAACGAATGTCTACCTTTTTACAATTGAGTGACATGGAAATTACCACAAAGTTTGCATCTCCATTTTGCTGCATTATAACTGCAATAGGCGCTGTTACAACGCTACCCCAAAATGTTGAAATTTGTAAGCTACTCAATCTCCTTTTTAGCAGAATCTTGTTGACCAAAACGCATTTGCGGGTAGGTACCTAAAATACCTTGGATTCATTATAAGATTGGAATTAAATATTTACTTCAACCGAATTCTGAATTATAATCGGTTTAAAAGACACGTGCCTATAATAAAAACTGATGGCCAGATCCATTGACAACGGCAAAACAGTCTCCTCATTTAGACACTTAATCTTAGAACTTACACTAACAAAATTCAAATTAATTAATGGCCGTTATGTTTCTAAAACTAGGACGGTTTGCCCTGGGCGGCAGCTTAGAAGGGGGCAAAATTCGTACTATAATTTTTTTTTTAGAATTTTATTCGGGCTATAGCTTTGAATAGCATCGAAAAGCAAAGCAAAATAGAGCTACTCAACAATACCACGTAATGTAAGCATAGTTCTCGACAAACAATAACCACATTACCAAACCCAGAAGAAATCGTCGTCAGCGATATATAAAAGCTTCGATCATCACCAGTAAAAAGGAGGATGAAATTTCCAGTGCAACCAACAATAACACCAAAAGACAGAACAGCAAAAATTACTTAAGGCCAGAAGAATCAAAACAAAAGATAATACAACAAGTACTTTATATATTATCTGCTGTTCAAAGTTTAGAGAAAAGTAACATTAAAGCTCCTCCCACTTCCATATTGCGTTAATATAGCGGTAATTTTTAGTCGTGAGTCATAATTGAAAACCACCAACATAAATCAGGCGATTTAAACGGGAAATTGCCTTATTCATTCAGCTTACTAACGTCGACGAGAGTAATCTATACAGTCCAAAGATTGTGTTTTTTCTTGTTTTTTTTGCAAAAAAATTAATTTTATTTACAAATTTCATTGAGTAAATATCAGAAAGGTATGCTGGTGCTCGGTACAAAAAAAAAACAGTTTTTGGATTAATGTTAAATCCGTTTCTAAATATTTGTTATTATAAAGTAAGATTAGCTTAAGAAGGCGAGGATGAATCAGGAACTTGGTTCAGATATTTTCTAAAACACAAGAAGTATTTGACAGAATTTTGACTGAAACAGGAACTAGAATAGAAACCTAGAATACTCTGAATAAAGTTTTTGCCTCGGTTCGGAAAAAATGTTGACCCGAAGCTAAGTCAGTAGAATAATAGTGGTTGGACTCGAGCCTTTAGCTATTAACAATAGTTTTATCATTAAAAGAATTCAAAATTCAATTCAAAAACCTTCAAGTAATTTCTACCAAAAACGGGATATGTTATTTTAATACTAAGCAATGCGAACACTATGTTGAAACTCAATTTGGAATTTGCCATTTCAACAGCCAATTGAGAGAGCTTCCATGTGCTGAGGATCTCATTGATAGACATAAACATCAAATTTGCAAAACTATTTGCAATCTAATCATTGCAACGCTTCTAATTTGTGTCAATAATTATTGTTCCAAGATATCTCATGTCCAAGCAACAATTATTCACTGCAAGTAGATAAGCAGTGAATGAATCCCCGATAGTGGCCTATAGAAACTTCTGAACCAACCAGCACACAAATTGATTACTGGCAAATATCTTGCATCCAGGAATGCCGAACGTTTTGCCTCCGAACACTATCCGATGGCTAGGGCCAGGATACGAGTCAAGAATTTATAATTTAATCAAAGTAATCGAATTAGCAAATTCGATTCGCCCATTGAGTTTATTCACAGCAATTAGCTCTTGCGAGACACTCCTGATGGGTTGTGGCCATATAATTTAATTAGGCCATAAGGATGTTTATCACATAAGATTGTCAGATTATTATTGAGGACAAATGGGTATTTGTCCATCTTGATAGTCATATTCGAGAAGTAGTTTTCGGGAGAAGTCAAAGTATATTCATCATTGGAATTCTTAAGAACATGAGTTGTATATCGATGGAAAGACTATGGAGGAAATGTTTAAAGATTATCGAGTATTCTTGTTGTTCAATATTATGAACAACTTCTTGGATTTTATCAAAAACCAGAGTAGGTGGTTAATGCAGAAGTAAAACAATGATAGAAGACGTTTGGGACAAAAAGGAATTGTGCATTATTTGAATTATCCAGAGATGTAATGTAGTGTCCCATGGTATAGTGACAAGTGTGTCAGGTCCGATTAAGGCTCGATAACAGAGTCGTCAAAAATCGTGTTATGTAAAACCTTTCTAGTTGTAATTTGACAAAAAGTTTTTTTTTCTTCTCAAAGTCTTTAAAATGACAATCATACATTATTGAGTTCCAATTGCTTGACCAATCCAAGGACCCTCATCCCTGAATATATTTCCAGCTGAACTAACTTCGTTTCTCCCTCACAAAAAAAAAGAAACAAAAATAAAATTCTAACAAAATCGACAATGAAACTGGAAACATCCACATTCTCCTTTCGACAACCAATCATCCGAAATGTTTTGATAAACTTTAAAAGGAACTCCTCAATTTCAATTAGAAACTTTTCAAATATATAAAGAGAAACGTTTCACTGAATCACCTGAGGCCAGTTAGTTAATTTACACACCTAAATAAATTTCAACTGTACCAACAGCAAATCGTCTGCCTGGTTCTGGTCCTGGTCCAGGTCCTGTTCATGGTTCTGCATTCTACAGAAGATGTGGGCACTGCCCAAGACCGCATTTTGTGGAGTCGTTTGACCCCTCAATTTGGGTACCACCTAGCCACCAGAACACCAACTGTGTGCACTCTCAAAGGATATAATTTTTTTTTCACTGCAAAATCATCGGTAAAGGAACTCGACTTACAACACCCCTAGGGGTAGGTTATTAATTGTGAAACATGAAATGAAGTTTAAAATTGAAATGGAACGAGCTTGGGAGGGAGAGATATAAACTGAAGGGATAAAGCGACAGCAGCAATGGCCCTTGACGCAAATGAATTAAGAGATAACATCAGTCCCAGATCTCAGGGTAAATCCTCGTCAGACAGAGAGCATATAAATGATATTTTTCAAAATGAAAACTCCAACTTTGACTGGCGCCATCTAGCGAAAGCACAGAAAAAAAAAAACAACAAAAAGAAGCAGAGGAAGGAGAACAGTTGCTGCCTTTGAAAGCGTCATCTTTGCTTTGTGGACCTCAGAAAATGGAGCCTTAGGCCGGAAACTTTCAATTAGTTTTACGAAAATGCTGTTTAAATGTAGATATTTCCAGTTCCTCTCTTGGAGTCTATGTGTGTTGTGTTGTTACTTTTTAATGGTTCCAGTGTTACTGCGGAAGAACCGGATGGAAACACAAATGTTATTTTCGTTTTTCGTCGGTTTAATTTTCCTTGATGGAATACCCACCTACCGGTGTGGTTGATTTAGTGTAAAAGTTTTTGATTTTAATTTCAGTTGCAATGCTTACACTTTTGTTGTTATTTGCTGCAGGCTCAGGTGGTTGTTTTGCCAAAAGGTGCAACCCACAAAAAGGCTTATTTGGTTGAAAAATTGTATTCAAAGGAAGAAGCCTTGAAAAGATTAAAATTGCTTGCTTTTGGGAGCAATTATTCGATTTGGTTTTTGGGATGCTTAAGTCTTACACAATGAATTACCATTCATTTATTTAAAAATTAAACTCTAAATGAGCAATAAATAAACCTTGTTGAGGGATAAGGTGAAATGAGATTTAAAGAACTGGGACAGAAAAATTGAAAAGTGAAAATTGAGTTTTAGGCTACGTGTTTAGAAAGCATTTTGTTTGTAATTTTTCGTGTAGCAAATTTGAGCTCATACCATGTGCCCAATTTCGCGGGTTTAATAAAACGGTCTTGCTGCATGTGGCTTGTTTCTATATACCTGAGATATGGCCTTAAAGTCTGAGAAAAAATATGTAATTATCCTTTCCCCAATAACTGCATAATAACATTCTTAATGACTAAGATTTGGGAAAAGAGTCTTGAGCTTCCCCGAAGTTTCCCAGAGAGTAATGACCGTATCTATCTTAAATGTCACCATCTTAGCCTTATGCCTGAACAGATGTGCAGCCTTGCCCCATGCAGCCAAAATAAACTACATAGGTTCTTATGAGGGCACCCACGTTCCTGGGTCTGCATGCAGAAAGATCTGTACGATATCTATTCCTTAAATAGATGCCTAGTTTCATTTCTGCCACAACGAACGAAAATAAATTGCACGACTGGATCGCACGTACTTGCTCATAAGTGGTCACATTGAAGAATAATATTAAAGAAAATTAAAGTGAACGTCAAAGCATTTATTCGATTTTTGTGACTTTTGATTGTTCGAATAAAGTACGTTAAATTGTACCGGGTGAAATAATTTAAACACCATTTTATTTCTTTAGGAAATGTCAGAAAGTGTGATTTTTTTTTCAAAATCACGGTTTTTTATTAACAACTTTTTTAAAAAAATTAAAAAAAAAATTCAAGAAAACAAACTTAAGCACAAAAATAACGTACATTTAAAAACACTGATTTTATTTTTATAAAAATTCTGTGAACCGTTTTCGAGAAAAAAAGCTTTTACATAAAAAAATAATTGAAAAAACTCCTCTGTAGAATGTCAAAATAACCTAAAGTTTAAAGCTTGAAGACGATTGGCGCAACCGTTTAGGCTGCAATCCGTACAGACAGACAGTACCTACAATCGCAAGTAAAAAGTATCCAGTTCTATCAATAACTAAATAAATTAGTATTTAGTCATTGATGGAGTGAAATCGTTTTAATATTCTGAATGTTCTTCCGACAACATTGACTTTCAACACTATGTAGTTTTTTATCATTAAAGTATGTTTACCCAATGTAGCTCAAAAGCTGCTAAATCCTGTGCCGACCATCCCAAAATCAAGCCAAGAAATTAATGGCATCGATATTAAGCACTTTTAAAAGCTGAACTAGAACGGCTCGGATTCTCACAACCTCTGCCCAGAAATTAATGGTTCGGCTCCAAATCATACAAATATAGGCTCCAAAAGAAAAATAGAACTTTCTTCTATCTTTAAGTCGAACGAATGAAGGATAAGAAATGTTTTTCTGGAGGAAAACTAAAGACAACCAATAACGTGACTCCAAGAAGGATACAAAGAGGGTTCAACAGAAGAGAAATTCGGAAGTTAACGAAAAGCTCTGGAATCAGGAAAAAAGTAAATGTTGATTATAGCTAATCTGGAAGATTATAAAAAGTTTCAACTGCCCGATCAGCTGGAGCTTGTGGACCTCAACAACATTCTTAATTTGCCCAAAAATCTTGGATAGGGACATATACCAACTCATTGCCACACAATGGTAGGAGGAGGATATGCCCATTGCCCACTAATAGAAATATTAGAACCTTTTGCCCGAAAAAAGACAATCTTTGGCATAAGAGTTCCTAACATCGTATACCAGATTCTATCCATCATTTTATATGAGCGTTATATGCTGAAAACCTGATAGTTTTAAATATTATGGCCTGGAAAATCAACCAATCAACCAAGTTCTTGAAAAAAATCCAGGTTCTACACATTTACTATTCATCGAGTCAAGGAGAAGCGTTGTCACGTGATTGCTTAAAAAACTTTGATTTTAGTGAAACAAATATGTTTTAAAAAAGATTAATATGTCTTCAAAAGTTTTTATTTTGCAAGATAATTAAGTCCAACCTCATGTTTAGTAGTTTGCCTTACAAAAAAATAAATAGATTTAAAAAAAAAACCATAATAATGTCAATGCAAAGTGAAGCAATGAATTTAGCTATTTCCGTGATGTCTCTATTCCAACCGGAAACGGAAATGAGATGTTCATCCAAGTCGAACATCAACAATAATGCTTATAAATTATTTCAACTGACAGACTGTATAGAGATTACTTACATTTAATCGAAGAAGATGAAAAAGGAATCACATTCACAAAAGAACAAATCCATTGAACCAAAAAGGATTATTTTTCTTTTTCAATTTCGGATTCAGAAGATGTTTGATTTCTTTTTTTTTGTAGAAAAGTGGGAGTTAGAAGGACTCAGAGAATTATTTCTTAACAAAAAAAAAAAAAAAAAAAAAAAACAGGGTTTTTTTAAGCTATTAGAAGTTAATTCGTTTTTGTTTCACATCCTTGAGATACGAAGATGCAATGAAATAAGCTTTATCCGGAGATAGATTTGAATTCAACAATCATTAAATTATGCTGTTCACATAGGCATACGAAATCAGGGATTTTCCATTATGTTGCCTGATTTCACATTAATAATTATTTTTTTATGATTGTATTCTTCTTTCGAAAACAAGAAAGCTGAAAACAACTTGGGACATTTTAGGTATATTATATTGCTTTGATCCCCTTGACGGACCAGTTTGTCATTAGAATCAGGGCAAATTAATTTCCCTGCGAAACGTCAACAAGCCTCCCATATTAAGAAGTTACATGTCCGTATTAAATCGCACAAATGCGAATATTTCTGTATTTTATTATAGCGGTTCCGAGGCCTTAGTTGCGAAACACTGGCATAGTAGCTTTCTGATATGATTTTTGGACTATAACTTGAAAGTTGGAAAAGTCACTGATTCATTAGCATTCTATTTCTTTCCATAGTGGCTTGCAGTTTTCTTGCTACATAATGTGTGGAATCATATGAACTATAATCAATGCAACGCCATTGGCTTTAAGGCCATTGAAAGTCCGCAAACAAATCCTGAAGTTCAGGTAACACTGATTTTGCTGACGCCTTGACTGCTTTCAAATGAAAGTCGATTGGATCGATGTAAGAACCCAACGGAAAAAATTCTTCAGCAACAAAATAATCACCTGGAACCTCAAGTGTTGGAGAAATTTTCGTCGTCACCATCTTTGTTGCAACCTAGAACTCTCCGTTCAGGTCCGAAACCCCAAGCTGAGAACGATAAATTGGTAGCCGTATCAAAAAACCTCAGAAGCAACCAACAGTTCAATTCAATGATGAGTTTACTGGCGGCCCACTGGTTTCCTCAATAGCTTCCATTACGGATGAGAGGATTTCTGAACCGGTAGGATCCTTATCTGATGGTATTGGACTGTTGCCCTCACCTTCCGCAGTGGGGGGAGAAAGAACCGCAGAGGAATTTGATCTCGTTGCAATGGAAAGACCTTTGCAAATTTATTATTTATTTAAAATTTTCAACAAACAACTAGTGAGTCAATGATATGGTCTTATTTACTAAAAAAATCAACAAATTTAGACTCATCTTGTCTTAACATTCGCAAAATGAAACTGAGTGCAGATCGGAACTACTCCTCCTTGATTATTGATGTTAAGCATAATAATGATATTTTTAAATTATTAAATGATGAGAAATTCTGGCCGGTAAACTCAATAGTTCACCCTTTTCGGAAGCGACCTACTGTAGCCAAAAAGGGGTCAAATGTACGAAATACTTAGTGAGTTATTTCTCAATGTTCTAAGGATTGAAGACAAAACTAAAATCAATATTTGCTTCAAGTCTTGGGTTTAACTATGATGCAATACTTTTTACTGAAACATGGTTAGATAAGTCTATTTTGGACAATGAAATACTATGTAGTTCGTATCAAATATTTCGGTCAGATCGGTCTTCCTTAACTAGCAGTAAAAAGTCTGGTGGTGGAGTTCTAATTGCCATTAGAAATTGCTACAACTGTAAAATTGTCTCTATGCCCTCAATAAGCGTAGAAATGGTATGTGTTACAACTCTCCTCAAAACTTTCCAACTTTTTAAGTCTGTGTCTACATCCCACCAAAAATGCATTGTGAACTTTACGATCAATGTGTTATAAACATTAAGTACATCGTTTCCCTGATGAATCCCAACGATAGGTTACAACTTGTTGGTGATTTTAATTTACCAGACATTGAATGGGACGTTCTTCAAGAAGATGACAAATTTTTGTCACCTACATCGTTGACAATAGAAACGAGTATTTCTTTTGTGGACTCAATGTGCTCTTTAGCCTTAAATCAAGTTAACCCGTTTAAAAATGAAAGAGGTAATTTTCTCGACCTCGTGTTTACGGATGATGTTAATTGCTTAACGGTGCAAAGATCATGCCCTTTATTGGATGATGTTAGATTTCACCCTTGTTTTGAATTTTTAATGGAAATGCCGACCTCTGTTTGTGCTAGTCAATACGGTCTATGAATTTGACTTCAAGAAAACTGATTTTGAAAAACTCAATACGGAACTTTCTCAATTTTACTGGGATAGTGTCTTTTTTAATATGGATGCTTGCAAAGGAACTGATACTTTCTTCGACATATTGCACAACAGCTTTTTGAAAACAATACCTGTTCGCCGCTTCAAAATTGTTGATAATTGTGTTCCTTGGCTCACAAAAGGCTTAAAAACAAAAAAAAACAAAGTCCACAACAAGCTTAAATTCAAGTTTACAGTTTCCGCTGCTCAAGAGTTCAGCAGAATAAGAAGAGAATTCCAAGTCAGATCAAGGGCTGCATATAAAAACTACATAATATCTATGAAAGCTAACCTATTACGGAATCCTTCATCTTTTTGGAAATTTGTTAAAAAAAAGAGAAAAATAGCTGAATTCCCATCCTATATGAATTTGGATCAAAGATCTTCAAATGATGGGGTAATGATCTGTGATATATTTGCAGATATGTTTAAACGCATCTACAAATGTAATAATGGGTTGACTTGGCTGCATCAAATTATCTCTAACATGAGCATTACAAATGACTTGCCATTTATTCAAGAAATCGATGTGACAAGTGCAATAAAGAAGCCAACATATTCATTTTCTACTGGACCTGATAATGTTCCTTCCTGTGTTTTAATAATCTGCTGTCATTCCTTGGCTAGTGCTTTATGTTATTTGTTTAACTTATCTTTGTCGTCTTTCGTTTTCCCGCAAGCTTGGAAGTCTTCATTTATAATTCCACTTTTTAAATCAGGAAGCCGATGCAACATGCGTGACTACCGAGGTATAGCAAAACTCAGTGTTATTCCCAATATGATGGAATCTATAATAGTTCATGAGTTGATACATGGTGTAAAATCGCATCTATTGGACAGACAGCATGGATTCGTCAGGGGCAAATCTACTATTACAAATCTGTTGGAAATTACATCATGCATAACAAAAGGATTCATGAATGGTCATCAAACGGACGTGGTATACACTGACTTCTCCAAAGCCTTCGATCAACTTAATCACAAGCTGTTTGTTAGAAAACTTTCACTTTTCGGCTGGTCGCCAAAACTTGTGCAATGGATTGCAAGTTATTTTTCATCTCGTACTCAATATCTTAAGTTCAAGTCTCATTTATCCAACGCAATAGATGTCAAGTCTGGCGTGCCTCAAGGAAACCACCTGGGACCACTGTTATTCGTATTCTGTAATAAAATACTGTGATATACATCTCTATGCTGACGATGCGAAAATTTTATATTCATTTAAAAATTATGCTGATTACCTTCAACTGCAATCTGATATTGATCATTTGCATGAATGGTGTAATAAGAATGATCTCACACTGAACTCTAAGAAATGCAAAGTAATGACCTTCGCTAGAGTTAAAAATGTTTTCTTTAATGAATACTCTATAAATAATTCAAAACTTGAAGGAGTTAATTATTTTATATACTTGGGAGTAATATTTGATTCAAAATTAGACTTCAGAATGCACATCGATTCAATGTGTAACTGCAAAAGCTTCTGTTCGTCTAGGAATGATTAAACGATAATCAAAAGAATTCAACGACCCTTATGTGACAAAGAGCCTATTTGTTGGACTAGTTCGTTCGATCTTGGAATATGGTTGCCAAGTTTGGTGCCCATATTACTCCTGTCACATTGCCCGCATTGAATCCATTCAAAAACAGTTTCTATTATTTGCTCTTCGTCATCTTAACTGGGATAATCATCACCATCTTCCACCATATTGTTCGCGACTTTTACTGATTGGTCTAAATACGCTCGAGGACAGGAGGTCATCACGTAATTCTGCATTCATATTTAAACTTTTGAACGGAGATATAAATTCTCCTTATTTGCTTTCCTTAATTTATAAATGTTCCATTCCGTCCTAGTCGAAATTATAAAATTTTGCGAACACATGAAACTACTTTAAACTACTTAAATAATGAACCGTTCTCTCTCCTATGTAAACAGTTCAATAATTATAATTCCTTCGTAGATTTTAATCTTACTTCATTGAAATTTTAAAAAATTATACTTTTATTCAATTTAAATCGTCACTAATTATGTAAATGTAATATTATTTGTAAAGGGTCCGCCATCTAAGGTTTTTTTTTCAACTAGTGCTTATTTCGTGAATGGTAACACTTAGCTCATGTCTGATCTGACAGATAATTAGCTTTATCCTTCCGCTGAACGAATATAGTTGTATATACGCTGGGAATTATTGCGACATTACTGCCTGCGATCGACTTAGAGAAGATGCTGATTTTGCCAAAAAAAAATCATCTTTTCAGATGAAGCTCATTTTGATCTTGGCGGGTATGTAAACAAGCAAAATTGTCGCATTTGGGGCACAGAAAACCCGCACGCATACTTTGAAAAGCCGATACACCCAAAACGAGTCACTGTTTGGTGCGGATTTTGGTCCAGAGGCATAATTGGGCCATTTTTCGAAAATGAGCAAGGAGTAGCCGTTACAGTCAATGGCGATCGTTTTTGGACCATGTTGAACGAATTTTTGTTCACAAAAATTGAAGAGGAGGATATTTGCAACATTTGGTTTCAAGAGGACGGCGCTACGTGCCACACAGCCGAAGCATTTAAAAAAAAAAAAGAAGTTATTTGGCGGACCCGTTATAATCCAAATAACTGTGATCAATTATTTATCTGTAGTTATAGTCAAATAAATAAATAAAAAACACAAATGATACCCAAGAGATTTAATGAGTACAATTCCAGAGATGAAATACTTTTTTCGAAAAACGTTGACTGTTAAGTCTTGCCTCACATAAAAGCAAAAGAGATAACAAATTCGAAAGTTGAGACGAAAAAACATTTTACCCTGTGAGTCGTGGGTAAATGTTTCATTGACTTTTTTGGCGTTTTTCTTTTCTCTTCTTCTTTTTACCATTGTGTTGTTTTATTATGTTTTCGATGCTGGTAGAGTCGTTTTCGTTGTGGACGACTTCTCTCATATTTGTATATGTTTTTTCTTACATATTTGCTTGGAAAAAAATAATGTTGAACAGAGAATACGACATATCTGAGCAATTCGAACGTAAAAGACTATTCTTTTATCATTATTATACTCTGTTCAATTGATATTTTCAGTACAGCGAAGATAGGATATTTGCCTTTCACTCTTACTGTTATGGATTTCAATAAGCTATCTCCATTTTAAAGCTCTCAAATGATTGCCATACTGGGCATTATAAATTGGTATAATTCTCATACAAATGTAGGTATGGTTACCAATTGTGTATTAAAATTTTATGAAAACAGAAACATGTAGACCGTAAACTAAATCTAAAAAAATTAAATTAAATTAAATCTAAAATGCACACCACCAAGAGGTAAGATAGTAGGCGCGTTTTTTTAAGAGTTCCCCAGTTGAGTTGTTCGACGGTCACAGCTCCAGCTCGAATAAATTTTGAAAAATATTAAGGGAATTTCAAAGTTTTTATTTTGACTTTTGGTTGGTCGAAAAAATACGTAAAATAGTTTTAAGCGGAATATTTTGAACGCCATTTTATATCCTCAAATCCATTGAAGGAGCAGGATTTTTTTTTCAAAATCGTAGGAGCGGCTTTTAAATATAATGGTTTTTTAACAACATTTATTCGAAAATATTTTGAAGTTAAATTACTAAGGCTAGCTATATCTTCCTGAAAAACAAATTTGATTGTAATCGGATAGCCAGTTTCCAACGTACCGTTTTTATCCCGCAAACTTATATTTTTTTTTTCACCAAAATTTAAATCACACCTCCAAAGTACACAGATTTTTTTTTGATACAAATCCTTGGAGCCGTTTTCGGTTGAACTTAAAAATAAGTTTTAACTTAACGGTTATATGGCAGGTACCGTTAATATTTGAGCTAAAAAAAATTAAAATAAAGCCTCTGTAAAATGTCAAAATAATATTATGTTATAAATTTGAACACGATCGATAAAGCCGTTCAGGCTGTAGTCCAAAATACATCCGTATACAATCATAATATTCCAGTAACTCAAATACGTTTCTCAATCGTAATGTCATGTTTGATTATTATCTCAATTTATTTTTGTGTACGAATGCATAACTTGCATTAAAGTACCTAAAATCGCAAGTAAGAAAAATTGCCAGCAATTATTGCATTATGTATCTTTATTTTAACCGTTTTTTTAAGAAAAATAAAAACTAAAAGATGTAAGCAAAAAAAAACAGCGACAACACCTTCTTCTTTAAACTTAAAATATGCTCTCATTCGCTCTAAGAAAGCTTCAATTCTGGAACTTTCATAACAAAAAATAAAGAAAAAGGTATTATAATTTCCATTAATGGCGAATGGTAACTCTGCAGTAGTGCTTTTTAAAAAATAAACACAATAACAAGAGGCAAATTGATAATCATTCTCCTCGCAGACGGGGAGCAGACAGGTCTTGATGGAAAATGGAATGTACGTGGGTTAAATGAAATATTACAACAACATTTTCAATGTATTTCAGGTTCTCCCTTATATTTAAGTGGCGATGCAAACACTTGCAGGTTCCAGTGTGTGTGAAAGCTCTCTTCCATAAGGTCTGTTCTGTACTGAAAATATAAATTGAAAAAAAAATTCCACATTTTCAAGCAGAAAAAGAGAATAGAAGACTGCCAAATTTCAAAGTCAATTGCTGGAACTTGATTGTGCGTATCTTTCAAAATAAATGAGATGATCAGAGAAATTTGAAGAGAGCTGTGCAGTAGAATGGCCAAGTGAATTTGTTTAAGATATTATAAAAACCCATGGCATTGGCGGGCGCCTCGCCAGCATTTAGCTGCCGAAGTTTTCTAAGATCAAGGCATAGAGCCCCTTATTGTCATATACAGCATTGAACCCAGAAATTTGTGGGCCCAGCATTGTATATACATTTTCTGTAGTACTCTCATGGTGGTAATTTTTCGTCTAGCCATCTTCCTGGTTGATTCAAGACTAACTCTAAATAGCGGAGACGAGAACCTTTACCGATATTTTACCAGTATGTAATACACTTTTGTTGTCTATATTCACACCAATTGGTAATTTCAGCCCGCCTCATTGCGACTTGTTTCAGAACTAAAAAATGATGCTTCATGACAGTACTATAGGCAGTGTATATAAAATTAATCTACACCAGACTTTGTACGTTTTCCAATACCAGATAGAATTGTATTATGTATTTATTATGCAACAAAACCTTTTTGAAATATAGGTACATATATTATTATATATTTTTTACTGAAATTTCTTTTATAAAAATAGATGTGTTTAGTCCAGGGATGGTTTCTGTGAAGGTTTGGCTGACCTGCCCGGCGTTGCTCGGGTATAAAATACATTTACTTGACTAATGTAATGTAACTAAACATCATATCAAATAAACCGTTCAACGGATTTTAATGAAGTTTACAGGGTAAAGGTCCAGGGATCGTTCCTCTGAATGTTTGTCTACGCATTAATTTTCGCATTTAACAGTAACATGTTTTTTTAGGGCGTAGTAACGCGGGCCGGGTACCGCTAGTTTAATATAGGTTGGGGTCGAAATACTGTATGGTCAAAATTCTGTGTTTCAAAATTCTGTATGGTCAAAATTCTGTATGTATATCAAAACCATTTTTGTTTAAATACAGAATTTTTAAAACAGAACTTCAAAATTAGTATGAACAACATCAACAACAACAAAAACAACAGCCACAGCTACATGGTCACAAAATTTTTATTGAACTTTAACCCCAATACATAAAATATTTGATTCGGTCATGTTTCGAAATGGATACATAGACAGAACAAAGTTAGCTTACAAATACGACTCTTTCTCTCAGAAATATATTTTACTTGTTCTTTACATATCTACATAAGTAATGATTCTTAAATGAGCCATTGCAACAGATTTTTCCTGTACTCGCACATGGTAAGCAGTGAAATCATTGTAATAAATCTATTGTTTAAATATTTTATTTGTATTTTTTTTGTTATTAATTCAATATAAACATCTCAGTTGCCATGTCCAATAAAGGAAAACAAAAATTAATTGTCGACGGTTATTTATTTTGTTTGGGACAAGCGGACATAAGCAGAATTAAAAAAAAAAAAACAGAATTTTAACATACAGCATTTTGGATGACCAGATATTTGGACATACAGAATTTTGAAAAACAGAAGTATGATATACAGAATTTTTTACGTACAGTTTTTTTCAAAAAATAAAAAAAAACAGAATTATGGTCATATAGAATTTTGACAACCGGAATTATGACCCGCTCCCGTTAAATATAAAAATGGTGCCGATTGGTACAATAGCATTTTTGGTACTATATTTTTAGTACTTAGTACTAGACTTTGGTACTAATGCATTTTTAATACAAGATTTGGTACTTAATGTAGTACTAGATTCAGTACTTAGTACTAGATTTAATAGTAGATTTAGTACTAGATTTTTGTTCTTATTGTCATGTATTTACAAATCGTATAATGAGGTATGTATAGAGTGGAGTAAGTTGATGTTGGTGTCATCAATGTTTTCTTATAACGTTATCACGTAAAACTATCGTCCTTAAACCGATGTTACAGTCGACCAATTTTTACTTGCGATTATAGGGACTATAAGGCAAGTTTAGGATTCGTGAATATAAAAATGTTTGAGATAACAATCAAACATGACATTACGATCATATAGAAGCTTAAAAAGTCATTGGCAAAAGATGTCCGTCTGTCTGTCTGTCTGTCTGTCTGTCTGTCTGTCCGGGTGTATATCGAGCTGCAGCCTAAACGGGTTAAACGATTGCCTTCAAATTTGGTATGTGTTTATCTTTTGGCATTCCTCAGAGGGGAAATTGAAATTTTATTTTTAGGGCTAAAAACAACGGTACTTGCCATACGACCGTTTAGGAAAAGCTTATTTTTCTCGAAAACGGCTTCAACGATTTTGATTTATTTGATTAGAACCACATATACGGGAAAAGTCTATTAACGGGACCTTTCATATAACGGTTTCTTTTAATTTTTGGCTTGCTCGGTAACGGCTCTATGGATTTCTTGCAAATTTTATATTTGAGAAGATCTAGATAGCCAAATTAATTCTGCGTATCAAAATTTTAAATAACCTTTTTTTTCTAATAAAAATCAATTTTTGATTTTTTTTTGAAAAATCAATATCTTTAAAACCAATAAAAATTTTTTTTTTAATTTTATAATCACATGTATATTATTAACTCTAAAAACTGCATACCAAAATTAAAAAAAAAAAATAAAAAAAAAAAAAATAAAAATAAAAAACAGATTTTATCAAAATCCGTCCTACCATTTTCGAAATACTTTTTTCATAAATTCTTTGTTATTTAAGAGGTGTGGTGGCATACTTCATTTTTACTAAAAACCGTTAAGTTGTGTGGTTTTGATAGTTTTTATAAGTTCAAACTGTGTTATTTTCAACGTAAATGTTATTTGTTTTTGTCAAAGATCTTGCCGTCCAATGTAATTAGGCACATAAGAGCAAGTACATGCGACCCAGTCGTGCTCATTTTTTTGTAAGCACCCAAGCCTCGGGTCTTTATGTGTACAGAGCATGCAGTTTGGTTTTTATGGTAAGGAAAAGGATTTTATATCCGTAAAGATTTAATAAAACTTTTATTTCTTCTCAGAAAACACAAAAATTGAGAAAAAAAATTATTTTTATAGAAGTTTTTGATGAAACGGCTGGAGTTCACTTGTACTATATTATTCAAAGAACATTGAATTGACAAAGGATATTTCCAATTCATGAACAATACCTACCTGTCTTTTTATATTTCGAATTCAATTTTATAAATGTTTTTTTTTCAAAAAATCAAAGATCTGAAATAATAAAAATCCCACTAGAAGTTTTTCTTCATAAAAAATAAAAGGAATTTTTTGTTCTCTTCTTTTTTTGTTATTTTTATTGAATTCAATTGTTAAATTGGTTGTTGAAAGTACATGTAACTTACAATCGAATTCTGAAAGTTCACAGCGAATTTTTAATATTTGAAATTACATCACAAACAAAAAATGAGGAGCTGTTCCTTGGAGGACACAGGAAGGAACATAAAAGATCAGCAAAACAGTGAATTCCTTGCCTGGGGTTGTTTATTATTAAAAGAGACACGCAAAATGGAACAATAATATGCGATGTCCTTGTTACCTGAGTTTGTTTCGCAAAAAAGAATCACATCTCAAAGTAAACCTCCTTTCTGTAATCCCTGAGGGACAGAAACGCTAAGAAGGGTGGCGTATGAAATGCAAAGTAAACTCGGGACGCACCCTTTAGGAAAATCAAAATTGAATTTTTTTTGTTGGTCCTTGTTATCTTTTTTTTAAGTTTTATCATAAAAGTGCGTGTGGGAGTTTTTCTTCATATAAAAATGTAAGGAAAAATCACTCAAAAAACTTAACCACCACCACCAACAACCTGATTGCAACAAGGAACGGAATCTAATTTATTTTTCCTGCCATCACGATTATTGTATTCAAATTTCAATTATTATGTTATTGTGTATGTGATACATGGTCTGATGGCTGTGTGGGTGTGAGATATAATTGAGTTACAATTCTTTTGGATAGGCTTTTTAATTCATTTAAAAAAAGTATCAAAAGTTCTATTGAGGAGGCACTTGGGATTCAAAGATGATGGCGAACAAAACGAAGGCAGATATTGGGAAACAACGATTCCCCTTAATAATCGTTGCTCTCGAGCAGTTGTGCTCATTTTAATGCAAATGTATGCCGCAAGGCATATCAGGACTCAAGAAGTTCATTAAAAAAAATAACAGTTTTGACTGATTTTTTTCTTTAGCCTCCCCTCAGCCAGTAGTTAAATACTTTTTTAGGATGCATAGATCAATACACGCTCCCGGGCCATCTTTGGACATGCTGTTCAGTGCAGAGATTCATTTTTTAGCCTCACACCAAAAGTATGAAGTTCTTATCCTGGTTCTAGTGTTATCTCACATTTCAAAACCTATGAAAAATCGGCATCTTCTGCAAAAATAATTAGCTCCAGTTTTGCTGTAATTTAACCGTGAAAAGTTGGATTTTCTAATCCAGCAAATCAAGATATTTCATCAAAATGTTCCATAAAGTGAATGGCCACAAATCTTCCTCGATCACTTTACAGCAGCAATAAATTCTTCGGTATACGCATTGTACGACGTTTCAGATGATGAGTATTATCATATAGGCCCAATGCGCATGGAGCAACTGAAAAAAACTGATCAGTGATGGGAATTGGGAACTAGTTTGTTTTGAGTCATACCCTGTGTATTCAAATGAGACGATTTTCACGACCTACGATATTCAAACCAAAATTTTAATCAGTCGTCTCTTGATTAGCATGTCAGATTGCCTACAGATTTCAGTTCCTAGGTTGCCGAAGGTGGGAGAGCTGGAAAATCATCCTTAAAAACCGAACTAGAGATTTTGAATGGTAATGAGTTTTCTGATGTGGGGAGTCAAGTCACCGCTCAGTACATTACTTGTCTGTAACTCGAGTTGCCAACCGGTTTAATTTTTTTCTAGTTGCTCCATATGCATTGGGCCTTAGACATTTAGAGTAAACATATGTTGGGAAAACGTCCCATCGTTAATTATTGTTCTGGATGAACGAACTATGTTTTGGAAAAAAATCTGCACATGTCAGTCGATTAATGAGGAAATGGCAAACCTATAACTAAAGATAGATCACAATAAACAGATGACAAAAATGCATGGTAATAAGAACAGTGATGCCAACTTTAAGTTCATTACCTCTATTCATACTTCTTCTTTTCTTCCTCTGTTGTGTTTGCTTAATAAGATCGCATGCTTACTTCTCTGGATCATATTGTTTCTTAACAGTAAACGTAAATGTCGAAAACAGAGAATGCCAAATGATTTTTGAGCATTAGCGCCCTTTTTGTTTTGCATTTTTACTTGCGATTATAGGGACTTATAATATAAGGCAAGTTTAGGATTCGCGAATATAAAAAATTTGAGATAACAATCAAAGAGGACATTACGATCATAGAGAAGCCTAAAAAAGTCATTGTCTGTTTGTCTGTCTGTCTGTCGTAAAATTAATTTTCAAGTTTTTTTTTTTTTTGAAAAATCAATATTTTTAAAACTATGTATTCAAAGAAAATTACTCTAAATTTTATAATCACATGTATTTTAATAAACTCTAAAAAACTGCATACCAAAATTAAAAAAAAAAAAACACAAAAAAACTAAAAATAAAAACAGGATTTTATCAAAATCCATCCTAGAATTTTCGAAATACTTTTGTCGTAAATTCTTTGTTATCTAAGACGGTGGCGTACTTCATTTTTACTAAAAACCGTTAAGTATTTTGATTTTGACAGTTTTTTATAAGTTCAAACTGTGTTACTTTCAACGTAAATGTTATTTGTTTTTGTCGATCTTGCCTTCGAATGTAATTAAACACATAAGAGCAAGTACGTGCGACACAGTCGTGCCCATTTTTTTTATAAAAGAAACTATAAAATAAGGAAAGACATGAAATATATATTTTAGAGACATTTCTCTTTCCTATTGATCTTAATGCTCATTTTTGTATTCTATCGATTTTTTTTATAATTTGCACACTCTAAAGGGATTTGGGCTACCCTTTTGATGTCGGTGGACACAGCGCGAGCTTAGGAAAGAAGGAGAGGGTTTAATTGGAGTTGCAGATGCACATTGGTTTTAAACTTCTGAGAATCATAATAGAAGGGGAAAACAGAGTTAGGCAATAGATTCCACATTCGAGTTGTACGGCTGAAGAACGAATCTCTGTAGGTGAATGACGATAATATTCTTATGATGGTATAATGCCCAATCAACTTGAAAGCTTTTCTTTGAATACCATCCAAAAGACTCAAGTGAGTTGATGGAGCACCCGCCTAGATATGGGAGTTATATTCTAGTCTTGGACGAATGTATGATTTGTAGATAGTAGCCAGATCAGAAGGAGAAAAAAATTGTAGTGAGCCCTGGAGCACACCAGCATTTATTTTGAAAATATACGATTTTAACCCATCCAATAAAACTTGTATTGAACGGTCCGAAAGGTAATTTCTAATCCAGCGAAGAAAAGAAACATCGAAACCGAATGCACGAATTTTCGATAAAAGAATCTGGTGCCAGACTCTATCACCTCTTCAGAACAATAGCGGGGATACTATGAAGACCAGCGGATTTATGTACGTCAAGATCTTTTAAAACTCTAGCCACTGTACGAGTTCGAACGAAGATTGGTCCCATAGAATCATTTACGATTGCAAGTACAGGTGGGACCATGACACACTCTCGCAGCGTAGAATTAGCGGCGAACTGCTTAGCGAAAAGGTTAGCTTTCTCTTGAGAACTAACAAATGGTGTGTCATTGATGACAAGCGTCGGAATCGAGGACGAAGAAGTGTTCCTTATAATTTTTACAAATGACCAACCATTTTTGCTACCTTTGGTACATTGTAGTAATTTTTGTCTTTATTGTTGGCCATGTAAAAATTCGGTCCGTCGAATAAAAGCGTTACAGGCATTCCTGGGTTATTTAAACTTTTTCCGGTTTTTTTCTGTAGGATTGTCTTTATGACAACGGAAACATACCTCTTTAACTCTGATAACCTCTTTGCAGATTGTATTAAACCATGAGTTTTCTTTGGGTCTAATACTTTTGACTATGTTTGGGATAAAAGTTCTCATCCCGAAACAATGAGATTAGTGACCATATTTGCACTAGAGTCAACGTCACTTAGATAGTGAAGCATTGTGACCAGTTAAAGATCCTGAAGAAATTATTGAGACCGACCCAATTGGCTTTCTCATACTGCCAAACGGGTCTCTTAGGAGCTATTTCTTTAACTGGATTTGTTTGGCAAGTGAAGCTAGTGGATATGACACAATGGTGAGAAGTGCTTAGAGGCGATAATACACTAATAACGCACTTATCAGGGTCAGAGGTAAGAAATAAGTCAAGAGTGTTTTTTGCTTGTCAACTAGTTGAGTCAGATGATTGTATTCGGCAAAGATCTCAACACACATACCTTCGGGTGTTGTGGGTCCGGAATAGAGAAGCCAGGAGGATTTGTGGACATTGAAATCGCCCGTAATAACGATTTTAGTGCGAGGATACAGGGAAACAATTTTTTTAATGAAATCTGACAGGGAATCGAATTCTAGAGAGGTGGTAAATCTGTCTAGATTTGGGCTTCGATAAAGGAAACAAGTGTGAATGATGTGCTTATTTATGGTGAATACAAACCACATGAAATTAAAAAAGGAGTAAGTACAAGGACTATATTGTGGTTGGAATTGAAATGCAACATCATTCCTAAAATAGACAATAAGACCGTGTTTGGAAAAAAATAATGGTATTGAATTATACCCATGCATGATAAATTCCGATGGATCGGAAGCCTCTCCTACTTGAGTTTCACTCAGCGCCAAAACAGATGGCCTGTATTAAATAGTATGGTAGTACACGGCGCAGGGACATAAGTCCCAGTTTTACGTTTGGGGACTTATGTCCCACCTTGAATGAGGGGCATGCTGCCCCCCTGCAAACCCTCCTGCTTGGGCTCACTATAGGATTTGGAGAAGGTGCAATGTAGGGTATGTGCAACGTTTATTTTTGATTTAAAGAACCTTTGCATAAACCCAATTTCGCACCTACTCCAAATCCTATAGTGAGTCAAAGCTGGAGGGTTGCAGGGGGCAGCATGCCCCCCTCCATACTTACCTCATACTGAAAATTTAACATTTAGTCATAACTTTAGGTCCTTATTAAATACTATCTCTTACATCTTCACCAACAAAAGAAAATTGGTTCTTAAATCCCGAATGTTAGAATAGTCAACTCTGAAAACTCCTCCCATCATAAAATAAAAAAAATTAAAAAAAAAATGGGAGCAAAAAAGAGTAGGAGACAAAACAGAGTTCTGGGGCACGCCAACATTTATTTTGTGGGAATCAGCCTTGTTGCAAAACCACAAACACACAGAAAATATTAAAAGTTAATAGAAAATTCAGAAAGGCAACAAATTTTCGGTTTAGATGTGATTGTGTTTCCACAATTTTGCTTCAATATGTACTCCGTCACAAGACGTCATGTGACACTGCGTGGTTTGGAAAATATTTCTAAATTCTTTGTATAGAAAACGTTTACTATTAGCATAATGAAATTTTAGATTATGGCAGCACTTATTGACTTTCTACAGTTTGCGAGGCTTTTCTACTCTTTCTGCGACAAATTCATGGGATACATTTAAGAGGGTCGTAGAAATAAATGAACCATACAAATTTCGACAGTTCGTTTATAAGGCTACGATTTCACGAGATTAAAAATCCGAGAAAAATGCTATCCAGAATTCAGACCATCCTTATTGACGACCTGATATTGCCATACGGTCGCAGTGAGATATTTTTTTCTCTAACTGGATGTTAGAACATGAGAACTTGACTGATACTTCCTAATTCTACGTTAAGTTGTTAGTCTACATTTTATCTTATCCTTGTACCCAATTGCTGAATAACTACGAAAATATTGGGCTTTGTCTTCAAAAAAGGGCCAACAATGGACACTGCAAGTGAAGTTAAGAGGGCCATTTAATTGATGTGACATTACATAGGTAATGCCATTAATGTAGCTTATGTGCCATCTTTAATTACGAGGATGGGACATCAAGAACTTACATAGACAAAATAATAATGATTTTTATACATCAACCGAATAATATCCACCCAGAAGGTTCGTACATGTACTTTCAATACTAAAAGTTATAAGTACATTCGTCCTTGATAGATTCATCCGTAACGTATTCGAGCCCAATCGATTTTAACAGGCTTACATTTATTATTGCGTTGCAATGTGTTCGCAAAGAAAAAAAAATATATCGTGCTCGTCCTGGTGCAACATATTCGCAAATCCACAGGAGGCAGCAGAGCTATTCTGTAAAATATTCCGGCTGACTGGTAATGCAAAGGCGAATGAAAGGCGTTATCTGTTTTCTTCTTTGGCATTGGAATTGGGAATGGACTGTGACAAGGAACAATTCACCTGAGGGGCACAAAAGAAATGCTATCTCCACGTCCATGCCCATTGTCCTTACACATTTATGGTAGAAAAATATCCTTGGGGTGGACATAGAGGGGCATCGAAAAAAAACAAAAAGAGTAATTGGCCAGAATGAATGCGGATGCTGGCACAATTTCAAAAGCATATTTAAATTCTCAGTAAATGTTTTTAATCAAGTTCACTGGTGTGTGGAGCTAAATATGCTACATTGATAGTGTGAATTTGATAGACTCTGTTGGTTAGATTTTCGAATCTTATGAAATCTAATTTCTTTGTTTATTTTTTTTTATTTTTAGTGAACATTTTGAATGTGAATTTTATTCCAAAAACATTCCAAGCATTTGTTCAAATATTTTACACAATTAATTTTGTTAGCTAATTTTAGCATTGGAAGATATCAATATTTTTACAGTTGGATTTTGTTTGGGAAATTTCGCCTGATGTTGGCTAATATAAAAGCACGTTCCATTGAAGCCTGCGTCCAAATCTTAACTGTTCGCATCATGAAGTTCATCTACCTTGTTGTCGCTTTTGTTTTACTTGCTGTCCAATTTGTTAGTGCTGCTGACAAGTGCGGTGATGTAATTTGCCGGGATAACTCCCAGAACCATGTTTGTGCTGAACGTAATGGAATGGTCAGCAAGTTCTCAAACCAATGTGTTTTCAGATCGGTGAATGCCTGCAATAAGGAAGGAGAGAGTGAGTTTAATTGTTTTTTAAATATTTTTTTAATTTTTTCAGCGTTTTATTATTTTTTTTCAGAGTTCGTTCTGCTTGAAACTAAAAAGTGTTAAACCAAAACTATTTCAATAAAATGTTTTTTTATTAAAAGAAAAACTTGTTTGATGTTTCATTTGAATTGGCGTTCAGGCATTCAGAGCAATACAAGCAGAAAGAAAATGTAAAATTTTTAAATTTTACAAGTACCGTAACACTTGATTCACGCTCAGATATGTAACATTCTATAACCCGAACTTACAGTAATGTACACACACATCTGCCACATGTTACAACCGATCGTCTACCTGCAGTTGGTAAGAAGCAATTGACTTGTATAGTTCAAGTAGCAAATTTGCTTAATTTTTGAAGTGCAAAATTTGTTGTGTAAAAACAGTTAAAAAAGTTAATACAGATTTTCTATGTATAATATTGTTTTGTTGATTCTTTGCGCATAGCATTTGTTAGCTTAAATAATAAATAATAATTATATTTTTTTTATGTGACCATGTTTTTTTTTATTTTGGAGTTACTTTACTTCATTGAACAATTAATTAATTATTTCAATAATATTGTTTTTATTGTTATTAAAAGTGATTTTTTGTGTTTTTTTAAAAATTGTTATTTATTTTTATTTTAAATTTATTTGAATTGAATTAATGAAGTCTTTTTGTTTTTATTATTTAATTTATATACGTTTAATGCAACAAAAAGATTCTGTTTGTTTTATGTAACAGAAGGTTTGGTTTTTCAATTTTAGATTACAATTATTTGTCTACTATTTTAATATGTTTCTAAAAATAGTTAAAAAGACGGAGCAAAGCAACCCCATGTTACGGTATCCCAAAAGTATGCAATTTATTTTCTAACGACCTAAGAGTTCGAATTATGGAAACATAGTTTTTTGTTATGGTATCCTGAGGTTGTTGAATATGAATAGTTGTTGATCAATTTAATTAAAGAGCCTAAGCTGGTGGAGTAAAAGTGCCCCTCCCATTGTAAGAAAAATTTATTTAGTCCCTCTATCAGAATCCGTTAAATCTTTGTTGCAGTAATGTTATCGTACTCTCCTCAAAATGTGTTAAAAATATAAAAAGTAGGTTTGGTAAATTTCATTTTTCTCGAAAACTAGAACACATAAAACTTACTTGCGTTCAGAATTTTCTCAGAATGCTCAGTCAATTTATACTTAGCGTATACACCGTTCTCAGAGCACGCTCTGATCATTTTCTGAACGAAAAAAAGGGATGCAACTCAGGGATGGGAATGCTGAGTCTAGAAAATGAATCAGATCGCCAAAAAAAAAAACGAGTAGATTTGCAAAGTATGTAGAAGATAATGAAAAACAAAATTATAACAAAAAAGTAATTTATTTTCATCTGATTTAATACTAGCTAACCCATCCGGCTTTGCTCAGATGTACCATCGTTTTCTGGATCCCAATGACCGTGCTTCCTATAACATCTTGCCATTTCCCAGATTAGCTGGAACAAAAATTCAGAGACAAAAAGTGAATTTTTGGATTTGCAAAAATAAATCGATAAATAAACACATTTTAAATGAATTTTTTATCGTTTCGTAAAAACAAGTTTAACGAAGTAGAAATAAATTTCTACGTAGTAGATGCATAAAAATAAATAAATGAAGTAGATCTACTACAAATGACGTAAATTGGCAGCCCTGAAGAGCAACTTTGAAGATCTGAACGCTCTGAGCGAAACAAGAATTACAACTTTTTTTTGACGAAAAAAGAAAAACGCCTATTGTCTTTCCATATTCTGTGCTTGGAGTTAGGCATATTTCTTCTTTGCTTCCTTCAATATCAATATCCTGGCAATATCTGTAAGCCAAGAATTGTTCTTTCATTCTCTCTCAAATCGTGGAAATATTAACTGAATCCTTAAGGTTTATTCAGAGATTCTGTTCTCTTAACTCGCTTCAAATACAGTTATTGTCTGGTCTCAGTTATCATCGGTCGTTTCTCAAAAACTTTCTTGTTTATGGGCATAGAGAGTCTGAAGAGGCCGAGAGATCACCGTTTTCAAAACATAAAAATCCAAAGTATCACAATTCCAAAATAATACAACAAATCTCTTTATTTTATGAAACACAACATCTTTTAGTTTAAATAACAGCAATTTAACTTATTCCACTTATTCACAATCAAAATTAGTTTTTATACTCAACACTTTTTATTCAATCTCAATTCAATCACTTTTTAGTTCCGGGGGTTAACAATTCAACTTTTGATAATCAACTAACTATTAATGCCATCTCCGTCTGCCAAACTCTCCTCTGGTAATTTTCCATTTTTTGCACAATCTAAGCTTTCGGTTGCTTGTGCTTTTCGTGTTCGAATTCGAACTCAGTTGAGGCATATTGCAAATATGTAGTATATTTTTAGGAGGCATGTTGTGTTAAAAATATTTGTTATTCACAAACACAATGTATCCTGCAGATGTCATTTAATTAGAAACAAAATTTATCCTCCGATCTTAACATTTTGTTGCCACATCATAGTATTTAGAACTAATGAATTGTCCAATCCAAGGATTGTTTTTTTTTATTACAAATTCATGTAAAAACTCTGGAAAGCACATATTTTTTCTAACATTCAAAGGATCCAAGGACCCATCGCACATCAACGAACATAATTCAGTTCGCCTGCTCCACCATCCAACCATTACCCTGTGGGAGTTTTATTACAATTGATCACCTGTTACGTGAGAGTATGCATGCATGGCATCCTTCTCGTCATACCCAATGCTCATCGATAGTTTCATTCCACAACCTCCTGAAACTGTATCCAGATGAGAAAATCCTTTCGTTTTTTATGTGTTCGTCCTCTCGTCCTCGTAATTCCATCGCCAACGTCGTCGTCGCCATTGCCATTGCCATCGTCGTCAATGGCCGCCTCGATTGTTTTTGTTTTGTGTATTTTTGTTTTTCCTCGGTGTCGTTTGGCAATTCAAATTTATTTAGCCATTCTGATCGGTAAATTCACTTGTTCCACAAAGCAGTTAAAACAACGGACCAAGGCTGGGCCAGTATTGTAATGGTTTGCGGAAATGCGGGTAGAATGTATGCTTTCTGTTTGGATTGCATGTGCTGTATGTATGGAAGGACACTTTGTGTAGAGCTCTGGACATCGGGAAATGTTTTAATAATTATGCTTAGGACATCAATGCAAATTAGTGTCCGAACAAACTGATTTGTTATCGGATTTCAGTTCTTTTTATACCAACAATTTACTCCTGTTGGTCTGTTTCGATTGAATGATTCGTTAGATTTACCGAATTCAAAGCATAACTTATGTAACGTTTTTTTCTTTTTACTTGTGATGGTTTAATTCTTCTTTCAATACCATTAAATATGCAATAACTCGAAAGCCGATTATTCGGAAAGTAAATAAAATAGTTGAAATTTTACATTTTTTAATTTAACCAGTCTGTACCTGGCTTACCAAAATTATGGTGACATGAATGAAATTTAATGTGAATTTGAAAAAAAAATTGACTTTTGTTTTATGATTAACAATCAAGACAGACATGTATAATGTATAGGTACACCTAACCTATAGTTAATAGAGCTTATTGAAGTGAAAAGCTTCACATCTATTGAAAATAACCATTTTGTACATTTTATTTTATTTATTTATTTTTTTATTTTTTTTTATTTTCTCTGCATTGCCAGTAGAATGCGCTGCACAAAATATTATAAATTAATTATTATAAATTATGAAAAATTTGAAACCATCTGCGAAAATCCGACATGTTCAACTCATGTGGGTTGCCATTGAGTTTTGTCCCGTAAGAAAACCAACCAAAATGCCTAATTTTAGAATGTACTAGCTGACCGACCCGGTGTTGTTGGGTAAAACATACATTTCCTGGATCCAAAGAACATACATTTGAATTGATTCAGCGATTAGGAGGTAGTAACCATTTCTAAAAGCTATTCTTACACTTTGAATAAAACTAACATTACATATGTATACAAACAAATTTTGTATTGTTTTTTAACCTTTTCAGCTTCCTACAGGTAAATTAAACTACTT
Source organism: Platycheirus rosarum (assembly GCA_963971375.1). Lineage (NCBI taxonomy): Eukaryota > Metazoa > Arthropoda > Insecta > Diptera > Syrphidae > Platycheirus > Platycheirus rosarum. The sequence continues at coordinate 120,004,869 of OZ020509.1, read as the reverse complement.
TTCGTAATCTAGTGAGACAAAAAAAAAGCAGAAAATTTTATGAATTTTTGTGGGAAGTTGCATTTATCAACTTAATCGCATTTTTACGATTTTAGGATTCGTGAATATAAAATGAAACATGACATTACGATCATAGAGAAGTCTAAAAAAGTGATCGACAACAAAATATCTACCTGTCTGTCTGTCTGTCAGTATGTATAACGAGCTGCAGCTGGACAACTGGGAGGATAATTCTCTCTTCGTCTACAAACTGAAAAATACCCTGTTCATTTCTTATGGGACTACTAATACGTTTGCATTTATTTGGGCCGAAACGAAAATTGGCTGCTCTCTCATACGTATTCACATACACAAAATAAAATTTCAGGGTTTACAGGGTATGGTCGGTACGAGTGGCAGTTCTTTTGTTTTCTTTTTTCTATGAGTCAAATATCAGCCCATTTATTATAATACCTTGCTTACATCGTTTCTATTTAAGTTTTTTTGAGCTTTTTTTGAGGTTTTTCTTTCGAGAAAGAAAATGCTAGCATGGACTAAAAACATGAATTTTGAATATTAAAAACAATTTTCAATCACCTTATTTTTGTTGAATTGAAAACAGCTGATGTTAATTCATTTCATAAGAATCATTGAAAAGCAAATCGGCAAAGTTGAGAGCAGTTCACAGCAGAAAATTCCTCCCTGAGCCTCTTGTACTTTTCTGTCCGGAGCAGTTTATAGCAGCTTCATTGAACAGGCTTACTTAGTTTATAATTCTTTCTTTTCGGTTATTTCTTTTTATCCTCTGGGACAAAAACATACTTTGATGTTTACACTGATTCTGACTATCCCTAATATTTGCATTACTTTCATTTATCTATCTACATAAACTGCGCTGTTTTCTTCCAAAAAAATTGCAAACTTCTAAAAAAATCAATTAAAAAACATTTCCTTTAAATCAAATGACATTCGCTAAATGATATTGTTATGTCTAGTCTAGTTTCACAACTATTTAATAGGTTTTTAAAGAACAATAATAATATTTAAATAATAAAAACAAAAAAATTTGATTTTTTTTATTTTATTTCAATTAAATTAAAAAAAAAAAAATTTAACACAGTACCTAAGTTATAAGAAAAGGCAGAAAGCCTTGGAAGTTGTTACCCTAGGTAATGGCATAATTTGTTGCAAATCGACTCTCAAATAGCAGATGTTTAAATCCAGTCGAGATTTTTTGAGATCCAGGAGTGGAATCGGCTAAGGTGATAATTGATTGTCGCTTTTTTGATAGTCGTTTTTGATTATCAACTATTCATTGCTCTGTGTAAATCGATCGCCGAAAATTTTTTGTTTCTTGGCATCACTTATAATTCTGCCAAGAATTATACATATGTATGTATGTAATTTTTTAATTTTTTAAATTATTATTTTTGTTTCGAGTAGGACAAAAGTTTGTGCGGATCTAAATTGAAATGGAATGAGTACCTTTACATGAATGGAAGACCACGATTATTGTTAACCACATACGAAAATATACTACGTGAAGAAGAATTGCTTCTGTGTGGATAGTACAATCGAAATTTGTTGATATCTCAAAAAATTATCCCTCATAAAAGCAGAATAGAGCCAAGTATTGTGTTTTACATTATTTAATGGTCTTTTTCAACTTATTTCTATGACAATCTTTCTAACCCAAAAAATCAAACGACGAATTCAGGATTAAAAAAACGTTCGAATAAGGATATCGCCGGAATACTTTTCGTCTGTCATTTTTATACAAAACTCAAAAATGTTCAATAAACGGTTGAGTTTGTAATGTTTTCTCTAATATATCATTATACCAAGCTCTTGCTTTGATTTCATTTTAAAATCTATTGTTGAAAGTAAGCTTCCCGGTAATAACAGGTACAAAAGTTCTAAATCTAAAGATTTCCAAGAAATATCCTCAAGGATATCCCTAGATTGATTCATACTTAGGTTCAGGAAGTTCCAGACGGACGTTTTTACAAACCTAAACATAAATGTATAAAAACCATACCTAAATTGCTGTCACTTAAAATCAAAGCAAAAAACGATTGTCGATATGATAATCACTTTCAATGGAGCGAATTTGTCGATTTTGATAATGAACTATCGACTATCGCGATATCGCGTTAGCTGATTCCACCCCTGTTTTTGATGTTCAAAGGCTGCTTATAGCTCAATCGATGCTTTTAAATATGTTCGGTAAGTAGCAAGCAATTTTTTTTTTTGAAAATCACAAAACGAAACGATTTACTAAAATACAATGTTTGGTGTTATTCTTGTATTGGATAAAATAAACAAGTGTGCACTTACCACCTTTATACAAAAAAAAATATATTGTTTGGTATTTTATTTTTCGACTTTTATTGCATAAAGGGGTTAGTGTGTACTTATCACCTGCATGCAAAAAAATGCGTTCTGAATTCATAAGTGATCTTAACCCTTCTTGCCTTTATCTGAAGGTAACATTGTAAGTAATAACAATAGAGACACGAGAATTAGATCAAAAATTAAGTTGTCGCTTAACACAATAATTGGTCAAAAAAACGAAAAATCGAAAAATGTCACTTGACCCCTTCTCACTCAAGACGCTTCAATTTATACTTATTTAAAATTCAACTCTAAAATCCTAGGGATTCGAAAATCAAAATGTATACTTTTTATGATTCCTCTAATAATTAAAAAAGAAAAAGAAAACGCAATCAATTTTTACTTGTAATTTAGGTACTAAAATGCAAGTTATGGATTCGTGCAAAAAAAAAAAATTAACAATGAAACATGACATTACGATAAAAGAGAAGTTGAAAAAAGTGGGTCCGGAAATTCCGTCCGTCTGTCTGTCTGTCTGTTCGCGCCTCTACAGCCTAAACGGATTGGCCGATTTGCTTCAAACTTGGTATTTAGTATTTATTAGGTAGTATCTCAAGGGGTGTTTTTAATTTTTACTCTAGGTCAAAAATAACGGTACCTGCCATAAAATTTTGAACAAAAAGTTTGATTTTCTCGAAAACGGATCTAGCGATTTTGATAAAACTTTCAGGGTGCTAATTTTTTACAATAATACATATTTCAGTTAGAATTTTTTTTTTCAAAATTTGTTCTATAAAGGTACCTCTCATATAACCGGTTTTTTGAAATGCGGTTTTATCGTAAACTATTATCCCGATTTCAATAAAATTTTTGTACACAGGAAGTCATTTATAATTCAATTAATATTACATTTCAAAATTTTCAAAAAGTTTTTTTTTTGATTTTTTAATTTTTTTTTTTATATTGATTTTCGAAATATTTTGAAAATGGGTTGATTGAATTTTTCAAATAATTTTCCCCGATGAAAACTACAGATTGCCTTATAATGACATACTAGAAAAAAATTTAAAATATTTTTTCGAAAAGTTTTTAAAAAAAACGACTTTTTAAAAAAAACTGGTCAAACGATTTTCAAAACTTTTTTCCTTCGATACACATTTTTCCACCCTTTATATGCATACATATGCAGCCACTAAGCAATTATCTAGCATAAGAACTAGTTCATGCGACTTAGTCGTGCATTTTATTTAAATTTTATTCGACGATGTGACCGTACATATGAGCAAGTACGAGCGATCCAGTCGTGCAATTTATTTTTTATTTTTTTCTACTATAATGCATTTAATTTAATTTAATTTTATTTAAATTACTGACAAAATTCTGTCCGTCTATCTGTCTGTCTGTACGGATGTATTTTGGACTGCAGCCTAAGCCGCTGGGCCAATCGTATTCAAATGTTGAACCTAAAGTTATTTTGACATTCTACAGTTTTTTTTTTCAATTTTTTGTCAGCTCAAAAATTAACGGTGTACGTTACCTGTCATATAACCGTTATGTAAAAGCTTATTTTTCTCAAAAACTGCTCCAAGATTTTTTATATAAAAAAAATCAGTGTACTACTGTAGGTATGCATTATATTTTGGTGAAAAAAAATAATATGGTGGGCAAAAAACGGTACCTCCCATAGGACCGTTTTTTTTTTCTTCGACTCTCTCGAAAACTGGTGATCCGATTACAATCAAATTTGATATTCAAGGAGATGTAGGTAGCCTAAGTAATTTTGCATAAATTTTTTTTGTATTGTTAATATTTTTTTTCTTTTTTTTTTTTTGGAAAATCAATATTTTGAAAACGAGGAAAGTGAACATTTTCTTAAATTTTGTTTTTAAATGTACGTTATTTTTGTGCTTAAGTTTGAATTCTTGAATTACTTTTTTTAATTTTTTTTTTAAAGTTATTAAAAAAATAGTTTTATTTAAATTCGACTCCTACGATTTTGAAATAAAAATCACACTTTTTTACATTTCCTAAAGAAATAAAATGGCATTTAAATTATTTCACCCAATACAATTTAACGTACTTTATTCGAACAATCAAAAGTCACAAAAATCGAATAAATGCATTGATGTTCACTTTAATTTTTAAAAAAATTTTTTTTTCTGCATTGTGACCGCACATAAGTGTGAGCAAGTACGTGCGATCGAGTCGTGCAATTTATTTTTTGGGCTAACATTGCAGTTCTCAGTTGTCAATTGTTGGCCATCTATCGGCGGCTTGAAAAGAGAATGTGCCTTTGCAGTTTACCCTACTGCAAGCACTTCTACTCGGAAAATATAAAATAAGTTTGGAAGTTTAATTGTTCAGTTATTGGTTGGCATACTGAGAAGATACCAGACCATTCCCCTGCTTCCGACTTAGAACCCTTTTTTAATGACTTATATTTTTTAATTTACATTAATTCGTAAATAATGATATCGGTCAAGTTGGCCGCCATGAGAAATGATTATCATACGGACTCGTTTTATGTTTTTATTTTCCATTAATTGTGTGTTGTGTCAAATCTTCCGGCGATATGTTCTTTTATTCCTGACGGATTTTCTCTTTAAGGGACTTCAAATAACCCCACAATAAATGTCTAAAACGGAAAAATCGGTGATATGGCCGCCCAGTGCAAATCGCCAAAGCGAGTGATTTAGACGATCGGGTCGCGAAATGCTTCTTCCGAATATCGAGCGTTCTCCAGAAGTAAAGCGTTTAATGGCTTATTTGACGTGTATTTTGCGTGTACTTCATAAATTTCATAACAGAATTGACATTTGCTTCCATTACAAAAGTTATAGCTTCTTTCAAAAGGGTTTATGACCGTAATTGCATTGTTCCAGTTGTTGCTCTGCTTCAGTCTTAAGGTAATTTTTGGCTGTCTCAGCTGATTTGTCCTTCATGCTTTTATGCTTCCTGTTAACTTGCATTTGCATTTTGTGCTTGCTGGCACTTTTTGTCATGTCAAACCTGAGGTTTCGTTTTAGTGGCTGTTTTAAACCGAAAACTTCAGACGCAGACTTTGCGATTTCATTTTGATAAAGTTGGCATTTGTTTTTAACGCTTTAAACAATAAATTAAATGAAATTATAGAGGCAGCAAACGAGAAGTTTGTCATATAAATTCCTCCCCAATTTTCCACAGCTTCATTACAAAGTATCACTTTGCAAAAAAAAATCTAAGCTATTAACTTCAAAAATAAACTGTGTGCTTTGAATAACCCCTAATTGATTTTTAACTCTATTTTCTGGAATAAAGAGTTTTCTCATTAAACTGTAACCTTATTTGAACAGATCTGTCATTAACTCCAATAAACTACAATCTAAAGTAAAGGAACGCTAAAGAAGTTAAATCGCAATTATTTCACTTCGCACTTTTTAAGCTTTGAATTGAAAAAGTTCTTTCGACCACTTTTCTTTCGTCCTTATCGTCCGTGTAAATCCAAGAAATTACCCTCACTTGAAAGCTAAGCCGTTAGAGTCCTTAACGGGAAGTGTTGATTCGTTAAATTAACACTACGCTGCAAATTGCAGTTGGCTCTTGATTGCTAAAGCTTTTCTTAGTTTTTTTTTTTTCTTAATGAGTCTTGTGACGAACTAATATTTATACAGAGGAGGTCTTTTGTTAAAACGAATTTTTGCATTTCCACTGAGAGAACATTAATTATTCTCGAAAAAAAAATAATAAACGAATTAATTGCGCGTTTGCACTAAAGAGGGTTTAAGTTGAAGCACCTTGAAACCTTCAACTACTGAAAAGTTAGAATTTGAAGATAATTTATTTTAAAAACAAAAACGTGTTTGGAAAATAATTTTTATTTAAAATTTCGATGTGGTAACTCTTATCTACACATACGAAATAACACGACGCTGTGGTTTTTTCAACCAAAATCCATTCCAAAATCGAACGAAAACAGAACGGGCGTAAATTCTCAAAATAATTCCACTCAAATTCAAAAAGTACAAGAAGAGAAAAAGATATACAAAATGGGCGGGGTTTTGTTAAAATAGAAAGTAAATAGATAAAATAATGGTGTGTGTGTGTGCATTTAACAAGAGGGTTTGTGGGTAAATTTTTTGATGACTCTGAGGCTTGGTGCACACTTGCGTTATTTTGACGCAGCGGTGACGCTTCTGCGTCTTACATTACTCACAAATGACGCGGTGGCATCTCACGAGTGCGTGCACCACTCTATTTATTCAAGAGCACTGGAAAACGCAAAAGCGTCACTGCTGGGTTACCGCCTCGTCAAAATGACGCAAGTGTGCACCGGGCCTGAATTGTGATAAGAAATCGGTCGCAAACGTATTCTGAGCACCAGGCGAACATCAAATGTATGTATGTGTGTACGTATGTCGAGTATATACTAAACCGCCCAACGGATTTTAATGAAACTTAGAGGGTAAATATAGTTATGTCCAGGGATCATTCCTGTTAATGTTTGGTCCGGCTAGCCAGGGTTATCTTTAGGCTCCTCTGATGCGTCATTTTGACTCCTTGTTGAAGTCTGGATTCCAGGCTGGACTCCAGGACCCCACTTCTTTGAAATAGTCGAAAATGGATACTTTTTAAAAATTTAGGACTATTTTTAACATTTTAAAGAATTTTTTTCTTGTGGATTTGCTTGCATTGTTCTCTCAATTAAGCCTTTGTTCGTTTGAAATCGGTAATTTGAAAACCCATTTGCAAGAATTTTTGTTTAAGCTTTTATATGATTTTACTACAAAAAAATAACATTACCTCATAACAGCGCTTGTGCTGAAAGTATGTTTTGGTTTTTAAAATTAACATTGACAAAAAACAAACAACGTACCCTGAACGTATTACAAGATGGGCACTTCGAAGATTGAATTCCTGGCCCAAATATTGATCAGAACTATAGGTATAGTGTTCCAAACAACTAATATTTATAGACTTTTATTTATTTTTCTTAAGTTTATGTATTTTTCTGTTTTTTTTTTATAATTAGCCCGCCATAAAGGGATTTTGGCTACCCTTATATTGTTAATTTAACCTAGCGAGGGCTTTAGGAAAATAGGGAAGGATGAGAAAGGAGATATCTTTTTTATTTATATTAAAAAAGTCAAAATATAATGGTTCATAATATATGTTTTTCTTACAGTTTTTTTTCAGTTAGGACTCGGACTCGTTTTTTTGACTCCTTCAAATAATGTTCGCTATAGCGTTATTTTCACATTTCACATTTTAACATGTTTTTCCTAGGGCGTAGTAACGCGTGCTGGGTACCGTTAGTTAAATATAAAACTGGTGCTGATTGGTACTAAGTTGTTGGTACAATAGTATTTTTGATACTAGATTTTTTAGTACTTAGTACGATAATTTAATACTTTTGAACTTTTTACCCGATTTAGTACTAGATTTTGTACTTAGTAGTATATTTAGTACTAGATATTTTTGACGTGATAAGTGGAATTGTATATGATGTGAGTTAACGGGCGTGATATTTAAAATAATATTATATTCTTAAAACTAAGAAAAAAAATATTTTAAATTTTATTATCACATGTATATTAATAAACTCAAAAAAAATTGCATACCAAAATTTAAAAAAAAAATATTTTTCAAAAAACTAAAAAAAAAAGGATTTTATCAAAATCCGTCCAACAATTTTAGAAATTTGTTTTTCATAAATTTGTTTTTATACAAGACGTGTGATGGCCTACTCCATGTTTACTAAAAAACCGTTAAGTGTTGTGGTTTTGATACTTTTTTAGGTTTACATAATGTTATTTTTCTACTTATTTTTTATTTTATTTTTAATTTATTCGACGATGTACAATCCAGTCATGCAATTTATTTGTTCTTGGCTGCTATAGCTGTTACTGCTGATTCTGTTTTTTTTATTCTGGAACTGATTCTGCTGCTGCGCTTGCACTTTTTTTGATGTTGATGGTTGGTTCATTTCGACCGCTTGCTGTGACTGTTAGAATTCTATATTTAATTTATTTAATATTTATTCGTCAATTTGAGTTTGAAACTCCTTACAGACTACTATACCTACAAATTAAAGCTTAATAACAAATAATAAATTACAATAATCATTTTCCGAATTTTAATTCAGCTAATAAATAAGTTTTGAAAATATCTCTATTTATAAATTGGAACAAAATCAAATTTATTGTTAGTAGATACTGAGTTGGCCTGCCTTAAGCAACGTGAGATCGGTTCATTTAGACCATAATTAACCCTGTGGCGGGGAACATAAAAGATGTTATAAGTTCTCAAGGTATGTGCCGGGCAATTAAATCCAATCAAATCTAGTAAAACGGCAATTAATTTTATAGTTCAAAATATCTCTAATAAACATGATATCAAAATATTTTCGACGCATTTCCAGACTTAATTGTAAAAGGATCTTTAAATTCTTTTGAGTTTCTAGTTATAAAACCTAACATAGAACTGGATTTAGCTACAATTTAGTCTACATGGCTATTAAAACTAAACTTTGCATCAAATATGACACCTAAATCTTTTTTTTCAGAAATTTTAGCAAGAGGTATATCATTTATATTATATTGAAAGTTTAATGGTGACAAGCGACGACAAAAAGTTAAGCTTTGACACTTAGATATGGTCAAATGTAAATTATTCTTTTCACACCACACAGAAAGATTGAACAGATCCTTTTGTATTTTAAACAGTCGGATATATCTTTCACAACACAAAACAGTTTTAAGTCATCAGCATACATCAGACAATTGGAAGTCCAAGATGGCTTCCTTGGGGAACACCCGAAGTAACCTCGATAGTGTACGTCCACAAAGATACGACTTAATCCATTTCAAAAAATTTGAGTGAAAACCATATCTTTGAAGTTTCCTAAGAAGTATATTGTGATGAACCCTGGCAAACGCCTTCGCAAAATCAGTGTAGATTACTTCACATATTAGACCATTCTCCAGTGCACACAGAACAAAATTTGAAAAAAATGCCAGGTTTGTGTTCGTAGATCTTCCGGTAACAAAACCATGTTGCAACGGTGAAATGATTTCTTTAGATAGCCCTATAAGTTTTTTGTAAATTAATTTTTCAAAAAGCTTAGGAATGGTAGATATTTTACAAATCGGTCTATAATTGGTAACATCATTTTTTGAACCAGACTAATGAATGAGAATTAAAAAAAGAGTATTTCCAACCATCGAGAAATACTCTTAACTCAAGAGAACGGTTAAATATAATAGATAGTGGAAAGGCAATAGCCTGAGCACAATTTTTAAAGATAACAGCGTTGTTTAGATCACCATCACTTAAAACAGACCTCCAGTCAAAGGAAGGGATAAAATTAGAAATAGAGACAAAATCACCTTTAGCATAATCAAAAACAAAGTTACAATTATATAACTAGGTTTCATATAGTTATAAAATTTAACCTTTAGATCAAGGGCTATACGATGTGGAGATTTGGAAAGTGAAGATGAAGAGACATTATTAATATCTACACATAATTCCTTGTCGACCAAAATCAGGTCAAGTATTCATAGCACTTTTAATGCCTCTCTTGAACAGTTTTTAATGACATGAAGTTTAGCTTAAAAGAACTGTGGGACTAACTATTCCGATTCTTTACACCTTACAAAACAATATTCCAGAGTCGTCACATCTGGTAGGTATAGTATGGAATAAGTTTTTAAAGTGTTTCAGATGTCCCAAATGATCACCTGGTTTAAACTCGTAATAAGCTGCATTCTTAAATATATACATTTATTGGTGCGAAAGCTCCAAGGAGCCAAGGCCTAGTAACTTATACTCTCCACCATTCCGATGTGTGTTGTGAATCTGCAAGAATGGAAGGGACCTTCAATTTACCGGCGAGTCCGAAAGGCCACATGAGAACATAAGAATCACTTTTTCGGGACAAATTTTACTCTTTACTATTTTTCGCATGTTCCCTCCTCCAAACATCCTTTTGTTGTCTCTTTTGTATATCAATAATTTTGTTTTACTCATACTTATCCGAAAAATGTTAATGAGATGACAGTTCCAGCTTGTAGACATTGTCAAAAAAAGGCAGAAGATTTTTCTCTTTATAATATTGTTAATCTATGGTCTGTACGCTTCTGGGAACCTCAACATCAAGTTTTATTGTTGAACAGATATTTACAACTTTGGCTGTATGGCAAGGAGCATTGTCCTGCTGAAAAATAAATCTGCAAGTGCCACCAAAATTCAAATTCTTTTCCAGGATCCGTAGGCAAACTTCTGCACTGAATTTCGATTCATCAGTTTAAGGGACATCCATAAGATGTATTTAGACCACAGTCTTTCTTTTGATTCTCTTCGAGCAAGAATTCTCTCATCTCCAACATACAGCTGTCACGAATATTCTTGGCTAAGACGTAAATAAAAAGTCAATGGATAAGTATTTATGTAGTCCTTGACTTTGCAATTGGAATATACAAAAGTCCTTTTATCCTAAATGTGTTGGAAACTGTTTCAATGACCAGTAAATATATGACGTCTCCTTCTTGTTGTGTCCGTGGGTGACGTCAAAGTGCAGTTCAAGAACCCGGTGAATGCTCGACAGAAACAACATTAGTTGTCTCTGTCTTATCTTGTAAATATTTTTCTTCCTCTTTCTATCTATTCTATATTAGTTCATAGGAATTTCTTTTCAACGAAACATGTGTTGTCTTTTGAGTGGACATCTTTAAATTTTAATAAAAGGTTTAATCCTAAAAAAATTGCAAAAACCCTGAAAAATAAATAAAATAAAGAAAATAAGTATAGCTCGGCCAATTCAAAGTCGGCAATCTTAATCTTTAAGATACAACTTTACCTATGTAGTTACATATTAATATCCAATGTAAAAAAAAAAATCTCAATAAAGTTTACTTACTTACTTACTAACCCGATGAATAGTGTTGTGTCGTCTCCTGAAACCTTACGAAAATTGTGTAATGATTTCTCTTCCTAAAACGAAGTAGTGAAATTTGATCTCATCTCGATGATACCCCTGTGGCCCGGTTGGTGTTATGTAGATGTAGCACTTGCAACTGCACCACTTTTTTCTACATCCAGAAAGCAAACAACGGTGGCACGATGACTGTTGAAAAATGTGGAATTTCAGTATTGGATGCAGTGTCGAGTAATTTTCTCGAAATCCAAAGTCCAAAGTGCATGTAGGGGGTGAGGTTGAGATCATTGCTATATTTCCTAATCCGCCTGAGGATGACTTCTTCCAGAATCTTACGGATGTCGTTGTGTGATGTTATTTAGGAGGGATACCGGCCTGTTTTCGGAAATTAGTTTTCTAAGGCCTTTCTTAGGTATTGCAACAATATTGGCCATTTTCCACTTTTGGGGGAAGTAGCATTTGTTGCAAATGCTTATGAATATTGCAAGAAGTATCATTACTGTTTGAGGAAGACTTTTTTATTACGCAAGTGGAGACTCCACCACGTTCAGGCGGTTTTTATAGGTTTGGAAATTGAGTACACAAAAGTATTTTCTTTTAAGTATTTATAAAATGATCTGTTAAAAGTAAGTGTGAATTATATAATTTTTAAGGCCTTTTTTCTTCTTTAAGAGATTTTGTTTCGACTTAAGAAGAAAGGATTTAAAATTTGACCACCGTTGTGCCGTTTGTTCAAAGCAAACACCAAATCTTGTGTGGTATGTCCTATCAGTTATATTATAAATATAAAAATTCGAATGAATGAAATTATTGTTAAGAAACTAAAAATAAAAGGAAGCAGATGTTGCAACGTTCATTCTTTTACCTACATTTAGCTGGAACGAATTTTTAAAATTGAATGACTCAATTGTTCGTCAATAACTTTTCATGTATAGGTGCATACATTTGATCCTTCCTCCCGTTCAACAATGTGCTGAGAATCACATCAGACAAAAACTCAGATTTAACATATCGGTGCTAAAAATGTTGCATACATCACCGCGTCGCCAACAGCTTGGCTATGGTCCAAGAGTGAATCTGAATAAAACCTGCACATCCGCTCAACATCCTTCCATAGAAAAATACCAGTTAACCCCCTCAATTGGACTAACGATGAAATTTATTTATCAGAAAGCAAAGATTTTTTTTCAACGATGATTTTTATAGTCTTTTCTGTAAAATTGCCAAACCAGGAAAGTACCACCAGAGCGAGGACCATATTCCTACGATTACCCATATTGGCATGTAAACGTTACCTACGGTTGTTATGAATAAACGAAACAACATGGCTACTCGGAAGCGTCGTCGTCGTCATCAGCAAAAAAAAAGAAAGTTGTATCTGACTGGCTTCCCATTTGTTGGAATAATTTAGGAACGTTGTTGGCCGTGTTGAGTTTCACATAGGAGTGGGAGGACACCCTTCAAGGGTTAATTATACGAGAATAAACGGGAACGATGCGATGCACGGACCGAAGATGAGCGTTGAAATGAAAAATCTGGTACAGATTTCCGGGATTTCCGTTTTTCGTTTCATTCCCGCCCTTAGTTTTTGATTCGATACTTCACTTACTCCTTTTTTGGCTTTCACGACCGAGGTTTTTGTGCCCTGTGGTCGGGTTGAAGGTGCATGACTTGTATAGAAGAATTGCTGCAATTATTAGGACTACACATCAGGATGAACCAACAAAAAAATACATATGAATGGTGGACAGTGGGCGGTCAGTTAATGGCCATTTTAGCCATTCATGGACGTAATGTGTGGTTCATTGCATTTCATTTCATTTTTAATGCCACTTTTCATCTGGTTAGATGCCTTTTTTCGTTATAATGCTTGATGAATATTAAATTAGAATTGGGAACGGGAAATGCTACATAGCAGCCCCGGATGCGGATGAGAAATAGCCAGTGGTCAGGTGAACATCATCATCATCGTTATGGCTGTGCTATTCGAGTGGAACGTGTTAGTGATTATTCACTGCATTTATTGTGCAGAGAAGGAATGACCCAAAAATAGAAATAAAAATGATGTCCATGTAGTTAGAGGTCTGATAATAGTCCGCATATATGAGCCACAGGTGCAAAATGGCCGACACTAAATGTGATGACAGGTTAGTTGCTTTCAATTTGTTAGCAAAAAAGGTACTTTTGGCCAAAAGAGATAAATTGCACCATTAAGCGGATTTGCGCTGAATGAAAAAATCTCCAAAAGGTGATTGAAAGACTAAGTACAGGAATTAGAGTTAACAACGTAACTAAAAACCTATTTCCTTTCACAATCAAAAATGTTATTCCCAAGCCAAAATAATGCTGGCTCATAAAACATGTAATTTCCAAAAAAAAAAAAAACATTTTCTGAGATAAGTCGACGTTTCTTTGCTTCTCAGTTTAATCCATAGTTGTTCAGTCAAAAGCTTTGGAAAAATTAAAAAAAAATTGGCATTGGTAAGTACGTGATATAGATTGCGATGAGCTGAATACAAATTTTGTGTACCTACCTTCACTAGAGTTTGGTGATAGGCTTTTTCTCAAGGGGCTTTAGCAATCCTGTTATCTATTAAATCCAGCATTTCACGAGCATCCAGTGCTTGATAAGGAAACTCTTCCCTTTACTCTGAAATATAATATGTATGTGTTCAATACTATCCTTATAACTAGAGTTATTCCTACCAACTGTCCCAAGCTATGCCCAAATCTTAGTTTCAGATACGATGCAGTTGTTGCTAACAACCAAACTTCAAATTTTCTACCACTAACCCGAGGTGTTCTTCAAGGGTCTATATTAGGTCCATTACTTTTTTCTATGTAAATGAGTTTCCGTCTCCAAAATTTCTCTTCTACACATATGTATGCCTAGTATGAGACCACCTGTAAGTAAATGACACAACCAGTACGTAAATTAATCACGAAAATGAAAAATGAAGCGAATTGTTGTACGCGAAACGTACACCAACGATATGAATAGAATAAAAGAAAAGTTCTGTTTGTTTCTAGAAACAGAAAAATAATTCGATTGTTTTTATTTAAGAGTTCCCATCATTAGAAATAGATAGATCCCATCAATGCGCTTAATTGACATTTGTGTAATGCTTTTATTGTGTTCGTACCCATCGTCCATTGCGGGGCAACGAAGTCAACCAACTCCACCCAACAGTTTATTCAATTCTGTAATTGAATTAGCAAATTTAAAACCTCGTACACTTGTTCACAAACTCAAGTTGCTAGAGCTGAGCAACGCATTTAGAATACTTTCGTGTTCAATAAGTTGGATGACCCGTACACCTAGTTGACAAACTCATTAAATTGTTGAATAACCTATGATTTTTGCAAACAATACAGTTGCTCTAGTTGGTCAACTGGTTGATGCACTGGTTGATACCCTCGTACACTAGACTAATAAGGATCGTTGAGCAACGAGTTTGGCGCAGTTTAGAATATTTTTATTCAGTTTGTAATAGGCATGCTGCCCCCTGCAACCCCCTGCAACTACAGGATTTGGAGTGTGTGCGAGATTGGGTTTATGCAAAAGTTCTTTAAATCAAAAAGAAACGTTGCACATACCCAACCTTGCACCTTCTCCAAATCCTATAGTGAGCCCAAGCAGGGGGTTGCAGGGAGGCAGCATGCCCCCCGAAACTTCCTTTATACTAACATTTATCAAAGTGGGACATATCTTTAAATTTGTTCTTTGTGCTTATACTGGCCTAAGTGGCTTTTATTGCCAATTTTTGTATTCGACATAATATTTTTGTGGGGTCTTATTTCATTCTTTGATATTAGGGTTGTTTTTCATAATTCTAAAAATTAAATTAGGCCCCAAAAAGTGAAATTACACCCCAAAATAAAGTTTTTTTTTGTTGTGTTCTTAATACACTTCTGGGTCTTTATTTCATTTTTGTTTTTGGGGCCGTTTTGTCTGGGGCCTTATATCGCACTGCCGACTAATAAACTTAATTAATTTTTTTTTCAAAATTGCGTTTAAAATTTTATAGTGAAAAATAATGAATGAAAAATAATGGAAGGTGGGCACACTATGTATGCCCATGCCCATGATGTTCAGCTTAGTTACAGTTAACCACTAGGTCTTATTGCAAATGGAGGTTGGGAGATAAATGAAGATCTAATCAAAATCGTGCACTGGTTTCGATCTAACGGACTTTAATACAACTAAGTCAACATTTTGTGCCGCCTTACATAGAGTTACAGGTAGTGCACGAATCGTGTTACAAACACAAAAACAAAATGACAGTATAATGTTGATGACGGAACGAACTCCGCTGTCAGGTAGAATGATCCATTTTATCTGGGCCAAATATTTCATTGTCTTGTATCTTTTTATTATTTCCCTATTGTACACTATCATCAATACCACACATTGATTTTTGTTCCTAGAAATGTTTAATAACAATTTTTCGCAAATCTTTCTATGTGTAACCGTGTTGTCTTTCCATCTTGACTTTCGGTTTAAAATTGAAAACATTTGGGTTTCTACTGGCATCAAAAAAAAGTAACGGCATATAGAACACCAACAAATTTTCATTTGGTCCCGTTAAAAAAAAAGATAAGCAGTTTTGCCAGTCAGGTGTGTCCGATTTATTTTTTGAAATCAAAATCGAGGCATTTGCGATCAATAATTAAATTTAAATTCGAAATTAAATGGTTGGAATTCTAATTTTTTGTACACATTTCATGTTCAAGGTCATAACCTGGGAAAATAGTATCAATATGAACACTTGAATTGTATTTTTATCAAAAAACATTAAATTTTCGCTTTCTTTTTTGAGCAACTTTATATGAATATTCTTTTCTTGTTTATATTTATGATTTTTTTTAAATAATTTTGTCTAAAATTTTAATAATCATTAAAAAAATATTGGCGCATATTAATAGATGTTTGATAAGCTGTTTTAGGTTTTTGCTAAACTAAACCCGAGTTTATATAAATCATAAACAATTTAAATCCATTTCTAAACTAAAAAAAACTCGTGTTTAACGTTAATTACGACTTTAGGTTGTTTTTAACTCTACAAAACGTCAAAAATACTTGAAAAAAGTAAAAGAAATATTTGTTTTACCAGGTTAAAATAAAAATAAATTGCACGACATTAACATTAACGTATACAAAATAAACATTAACTTAAACTTAAACTTAAAAGTGTCAAAACCACAACACTTAACGGTTTTTAGTGAAAATGAAGTACACGATCATAAGTCCTGTATAATGACGAATTTATGAAAAAGGTATTTCGAAAATTGTAAAACAGAAGTTATTCATCATTTTGAAATGCAGAATTAATTTGGCTACCTAGATTTTCTCAAATATTAAATTTAACAGAAATCCAAAGAGCCGTTACCGAGAAAACCAAAAACTACAAAAACTGTTAATAGATTTTCCCGTAAATTTGGCTCTGATCAAATGATAGTCAATACCAACAAAAAAATTCTTAAAAATTGTCATCAAAACCGTTGGAGCCGTTTTCGAGAAAATAAGCTCTTTTTTCCTAAACGGTCATATGGCAGGTACCGTTATTTTTAGGCCTAAAAAAATTTCAATTTCAAGTTCGTTATACATACTGACAGACAGACAGACATTGTTTGCCACTAACTTTTTAGACTTCTCTATGATCGTAATGTCATGTTTGATTGTCATCTCAAATTTTTTCATATTCACGAATCCTAAACTTGCCTTATAGTCCCTATAATCGCAATTTAAAATGTCAATTGATGAAAACATTGATTAAGATTTTGATATCTTGGTAAATTTTGAAATTGAGAAAAACCAACAAGAAGAAGAAAGCGGGCAAGAATCGACACCTTTGAAATGACTAACTACGAATTTTATGAAAGGTATCGATTCGATGCTGAATATTGAAGACCAAGCAACTAAAAAAGGTTTGCCAATAATTGGAAGCCTTCAAGTGTTACAGCTTACGATATATTTATTTTAAAACAATCTTAATTAACGGATAAAGAACAAAATTGTTTATTTGTGTGTCCCGTCGTTTTGGCAATTGCTGTTTTCGTAATAGCATTAAAGAAAATTGTAGCAGAGTTGTAGTAATGGGAGTTTTCTTAAGAGCTTGAAAACTTTAAATAATAATACAAGACAAAAATATTATTAAAATGAATGTTTCATTATCATAATCTGGTAGAAAATTGTATGCCATTTATTAAGTATTATTTTTGGCATATGTACGCGACTATGAGATACATAGACCATTCGATCAGTCTAGTTTTTTTCACTACTTTTTCATCATCAAACAGTCAATCTTGATGAATGTAATAGTGATTTGTTAATGGCTTGAAAATTGTTTTCGCTCCATATACGGAAAGTTTTCTTATTGATGAAGCCATTTAACCAGAAATGAGCTTCATCACTAAACAAAGTTGTTAGGTAATAGTGCTCTATGAACTTCGCGAACAGTTTTTTTTTCAAAGTAAATTTCCAGACTCCAGTTCATCTAGACACCAACGTTTAAAATTTGACTATGAATATGGGCCATTGTATCATACTCTGCAAGACTATTATAAATAAAATAAATAAAATGTTAATTATTAAAACGTTTATCACTTGGACGTGCTATTTAATCGTGCTCCTTGTCATGTAGATTTGACAACAATAACTGATAAAAAAAAAACTGATTTGACAGGTGTCACCGAAACAACATGGCCGCAACAGGCCCGTTGGAATATTAGCGTACGATTTATGAAATAAACTAAATCACATTACCTCAACTAATGCACTAATTTGACCAAACTCTTGCTCTTACAAAATACCTTCGTTCACGCAAATTTGTTTCGATAACCTATTCATCAATACAAACTTTTTCAAATTTCTTTTTTTTAATCAAAATTCATTTAAGCCCTTCTTTCAACACTCCGAACATTGAGTGTTTCCATTTCCTATCCATGTTTAGAAAATAATTTTCAAATGCATAATTTTAAATTCTATTTTTACTTCCTTTAAGGTGATGTAAAGGAGCTTCATAAGAAACCATAATTTTTTGAAGAGACAAAATGGTCCTACGTTTTTTTTGACGTGATAACGTTTTATAAATCGAAGACACCGACTGAACACACAAAAAAGCATGACTCATGCTAACGTTCCGCGGAACGGCCTGAACACAATGTGTGGTTTATGTATTGAATACTTTTTATAACAACTGAAAGAGTATTTGATAAATGTACACGAGACTTTGCACGCATTCCAGCAGATGGCATTGTATTTTGTATTTAATGCAGCAACTTTTTTATCATTAAATTTAGTTAATGTTTATGGCCAAAGTCAGCGACCCTGATGTAGTTAAATTAAGCAATTTTTATAAACTGTGATACAAATTTACATACCGACATTTCTTTGTCTTGTGGTCCATAACAAAAGATCTGCTAAGGCATCTGGCTGGACCATGGACATCTGCATTTTCTTCAGCTTCAGTACCATTACCACCGTCTACAGAACAAAACCGTGCGTCATAATCATGTTCTTAACGTTATATTTTTGTCATATTATCAACTAAAAATTGATGAAACAAATTTTAATGTTATTACTGCGACAAAACGCGGCATTATTATACCAAAAAAAAAATTACCCACAACCAAATCTCCGTCCATGTGGCATTGTAAAGGATGGAATTCACATGAATTTTTATATTACCCTCAGGTAATTCTTCGTCGAAAAAACCAGAACAACCCAAGGAAGACATACTGTGAACGCATCATTCAGAATCGCTCAATCATACATACATGTGCGCGATGAAAGTGTTAAGGACGAGTGCCTCCAAAGAAAAGGATGCTTCTCGCATTGCCATTAACCTTAAGTGCGCTTAACTTCGCCATGCCACACATCTCTTGCTTAGGTAGTCGTGCAAAAACTAGAACCACATGGGCTAACCTGCGGCACCCATCATCATCATCACCATCACCATCGTCATAACAGGAGGACATTCCAAAATAAATTTAATCGAATTCCAAACATGATGGTCCTTTTGTTGGGAATACTCATTCAAAAAAGTGCCAAGGAGGGGGTGGAAGGATGGAAAAAAATTAAATAATAATATTAAAGGACCTCTTGCGGAAAATATTGAATTGACAACACAAAAAAGGATGAAAAGGAAATGAACCTTTAACCGCTTTCAATAGAGCACGCCACAGCAATATATGCAGGGGCGCCAGGATCAGGATAAGGTTGGAGATTTTTTTTTTCATAATGGCAAAGTGCGCCAAGGGCGAAATTATTGTAAGTACTGTTATTGTGTTGGCCGTAAAGGTGTCATATTCATGTGCGGCACAGCTATACCTTTGTGATCCGGACACTAAGGCTAATTCGATTCATACGGTACTACGAGCATACGAGTAACGGATGATGCTGTATTGTTGATCGGTTGAGAGTTAAGCTCGAATGTAATTTCGCAAACACCGGAATGTATAGCCACAACCCACAAGGCAAAACATGGCTGCCGTCATGTTTGTATCAATTTCCGGGAAAAAAAAAGAAATTTTAATAATTTGTTGGCTGAAATACTGCTGCTTATAAATAAAAGTGCATTATTTTTGGATTTTTAGGCATGCTTCTGAAATGGCTATTGGCTGCTAACTTTTCCGTTTCCTTAATTTAATACTAAATGTGTTTTGTTTCAACTTAGCTAAAATATTTGTATTAAAAAGGTCTTTTTTATTTTTGGGAAAGAAATTTTAACTACACGTAAAATATTCATTCATGGTCCGGTCGTAATCGAAAAACTCTTTGTACGGCAATAACATTAAAAATGTCAAATCAGATCAAACAGGAAATACGACCGATTTGAAACTTTGATGATACCTAAAAAGACGAGCAGTTCGATTTCACTAGGATTTGAGAAGGATCGGGGTACGACTCCCCATCAGAACCACCTTTTTTCCGGGGCACTGCCTCTTGCGAGGAATTGACAAATTCTCCAAGATTAAAATTTGTCTCGAAAAAGTGCACCTCATGTAGCCGTTCGGACTCGGTGGAAACTTGTAAGAAACTTTTCACTGCAGTCATTTAACTTTGCTTCAACATTTTTAAATTAACTACAGTAACTACAACTCCTCCATAACTGTTAGAAGTAACCTTATAGTGAGGAAGAAGCTTATTACCTAGAACATCAAATATACTATGTTCAATTTATATTTTCAGTACAGAGTACAGGCCTTGTGGAGAAGAGCTTTCAATCACACTGGTATCTGGTACCTACTATAGTGTTTGCACCGCACTGAACTTAAGAAATTGCCAGCAGAACCCCTGAAATACATTGAAATTGTTTTTTCTATAAACCCACCGTTCATTCCATCATGACCAGAACTATGTCTGTCTGTCTGTCTGTACGGATGTCTGAACGGTTTGGCCGTTCGTCTTCAAATTTTGAACTTAAAGTTATTTTGACATTATACAGGAGTTTTTTAATTTGTTTTTTAGCTCAAAAGTTAACGGTACCTGTCATATAACCGTTATGTAAAAGCTTATTTTTCTTGAAAACGGCTCCAAGAATTGTTATTAAAAAAAAATCAGTGTACTACTGTACGTATGCGTTATATTTTGGCGAAAAAAAAATTTAATATGTTGGGCAAAAAACGGACCGGGTTTTTTTCTTCTACTTTCTCGAAAACTGGTGATCCGATTACAATCAAAGTTGATATTCAAGGAGATGTTTGTTTGAAAAATTTATATTTTGAAAACGGGTAAGTGAAACCCCTTTAACTCGAACTGTTGGTCTAGATCGGGGAAAAACCTCAACCTACTCTGATTATTTTGGAATTTTTTTTACTAGTATTCGTGCATACCATAGAGGAATGGTATATACATACATACTTAGTTTTGCTTTGAATCGGGAAACCCCCTTTTATTTTTTTTATTTTTTAAATGAACTTGGGCAGGGATGGGAATGCTGCGTCCAAAAAGTGAAGCAGATTGCCCAAAAAAACGTAGTAGATTCGCAAAATATGTAGTAGATAGTGAAAAAAAATTATAACAAAAACTAATTTATTTTTTATTTTATATTATATTCAGAACGAAGAAATAATACGGACTAGTTTTTTGTTTAACAATATTACAGCTTTTTATAGACTAATTCACAATCACAAATTCAGAGGTACATACATATGTAAGATTTTTATTTTATATATGTTATAAAAATAAATAGGAACTTTTTGTCTTTAATTCTTCTAAAGTACAATTAACACAAATTCATACAATATTTAAAAAAAAAACATTGGTACATTTTGTTTTGAATACGTTGGGATTCTCCATAATCTATCTAAAGAACAACTATTACAAATTTATACAATATTGTATGTATATGCAAATTGTAATACAAAAATTACTCAGCTTTTAAGACATAGCCGTCCGCAACATATTTAAATTTAGAAAAATATCTAATTAATTCCTTAGGAGGTTCAACATTTTCAACCCAGCTACAAACCCTCTTATTAGTAAAAGGGAAGAAGCGGTATTTAAATCTAGATTACTTCTTTTTTTTGACGTTGTCAAAATCTGAAAATCTTCTTTCGGCTGCTGCATTGCTATGTGGTAGACTAGCTAGTGTAAGCATAGAGGCAGGCAACACCTTAAACATATCTTCGTCGTCCTCCATTTTGATGTTTTTGGCAAATATAAGCGTTCTAAATTCGGAGTTCAGAGATTCTAAGCTGTTTTATTACTATCAAAATAAAAGAAACTATTTAGAAGTCGTCGAATATTTTTCAGTTTGTATTTCGTTTAGATTCAAAAGTTCTATAAATTCTAACATTTTGTCGGTTAAATAAACCGAAGAAAAAACATAAAACACAGAAAAACGAGAGTATGCACATACAAACCACCTTTTATTATTTTCTGATGTCAAAAAACATCTTTTAATATTATTTTAATTATTTTAGTAAAGACTATGACTTGGAATTGCAGATATTAACAATTTTTTTATGATTATAAGTACTATAGATATAAAAATACAAGAAAAACCAGCAAATTAATAACTTTGTTAAGTATCCCAGAACAAAGAACATGTGCAATGATTGTAGTAGAATTTTCGATGAATGCATTCAGATCGAGCAAGTGACTTTTTCGATTTTCAAAAATGAATGAACCTACAGCATATTTGATGTCAAATCTTTATCGTTTTGTTATGACAAATACAACGAAGTAGAATTGAGTTGTTACATTGAAGATGGATACAAATAAATAAATGAAATAGATCTACTACATATGAAGTAGATTGCGGGCCTTGAACTTGGGTCTACAGCGATTGGATGTGTTTTAGGTTATAATTTTCAGTAAGACTTCGGTTTTCTATGTGTTAACAAGTTTGAATGCGCAAAACTAGTACATACTTATACTGTTTAAATTAGGAATCGAAATATTAGGAAGAAAACTGAAGACACTTTCTTTTTTGAACAAAAAGTTAAGAAGGCAACAGAATTCGGGAGAAACTGAGTTTGCTGCAAGTACAGGATGGCTTGATAATTTCAAAAAAAGGAAAGTCCAGCTTAACAAAAACATTTTTAATGCAGATGGAACTGGACTTTTTTATAAATGACTTCCGAATAAAACCTTGGCTTTTAAGGGTGAGAAATGTCAGTGGTAAGTATAGCAAGGAACGAGTAACATGTATAATTGCCGCAAATATGAGCGCAAAAGAAAAGCTGTTTGTTGACAATTTCAGTGCCCACAAATTACCAACCAATTTAAAGTCTATTAAGCTTGCATTTTTTTCGACAAACATGACAGCAGCTTACAACCAATGGACCAAGGAGTGATACAAAATTTTAAGTGTTTCTACAGAAAGAGAATCATCAGCTAGAGTTCACTGAAATGACAGAGGACTTTTCGCGAATACAAAATTTACAAGGCATAGAATGCAGCCTACAAGAATACATTAACTTGGATACTGAAATTATTACTTGTCACATTCAATCTTCTGCAGAAAATTTGTTATCAGTGGTGACTGAGTTAGAAACCATCATTGACGATACATTTGATGCAGATACCGATCCAGTTGAGGGTTTAATCGTCCAACCGAAGCAAGTTAAGGTCGTTGATGCGTTTGAAACAATACGCGATGCTTTATTAACAGAACATAACACCCCGGATCGTTTTTACTTGCAATTATAGGGACTATAAGGCAAGTTTAGGATTCGTGAATATAAGAAAATTTGAGATAACAATCAAACATGACATTACGATTATAGAGAAGCCTAAAAAGTCATTGGCAAAAAATGTCCGTCTGTCTGTCTATCTGTCCGGGTGTATATCGAGCTGCAGCCTAAACGGGTTAAACGGTGGCCTTCAAATTTGGTATGTGTTTATATTATGGCATTTTTCAGAGGGGCAATTGAAATTTTATGTTTAGGGCTTAAAATAACGGTACTTGCCATACGACCGTTTAGGAAAAGCTTATTATTCTCGAAAACGGATCCAACGATTTTGATGAAATTTTTTAAGAATTTTTCTGTTGATAGCCAATATCATTTGGTTAGAACCATATATACAGGAAAAGTCTATTAACGGGAGCTTTCATATAACGGGTTTCTTAATTTTTGGCTTGCTTGGTAAAGGCTCCATGGATTTCTGTCAAATGTTATATTTGACAAGATTTAGATAGCCAAATTAATTCTGCATATCAAAATCTTGAATAACTTTTTTGTTCTAATAAAAATTAATTTTAATTTTTTTTTTTTTGAAAAATCAATATTTTTAAAACTAATCAAAAAAATTATTTTTAATTTTATAATCACATGTATAAAAATAAACTCTAAAAAACTGTATACAAATCTTTTTTCCAAAAAACGAAAAATAAAAAAACAGGTTTTATCAAAATCCGTCCTACAATTTTCGAAATACTTTTTTCATAAATTCTTTGTTATTTAAAACGTGTGATGGCGTACTTCATTTTTAATAAAAACCGTTAATTTTTGTGGTTTTGATAGTTTTTATAAGTTCAAACTGTGACATTTTCAACGTAAATGTTATTTGTTTTTGTCAAAGATCTTGCGGTCCAATGTCATTAGGCACATAAGAGCAAGTACGTGCGACCCAGTCGTGCCCATTTTTTAAATGTTACTCACGAATGGAAACTTTTTACAAACTTAAATGCAATGAAAAAAAAACGCCAACAAACGATTACTTACTTTTTCTAAGCTTTTGTCTGAAAAATGTCTTTCTTCTTTAAAATAAAATAAATAAAACAATAAATCTTTTTCTTTTATTTCTTTAAATCGAAGTTTCTATAACTCGAATTTTTTTTCTTTTATTTTTCGATTTCGACTTATTTCCATAAGTAGGTACAATACAATTCCACTGTTCAATCAAAACTTATATTCAGGAAGATGTAGGTAGCCTAAGTAATTTCATTTTAAAATATTTTAACTTAGATTTAAAGGTTTTTAGTTTACGGTCTACATGTTTATGTTCATACAATCTGAATAAACAGTTGGTAACCCTACCCACATTTGTGTGCGAATTATACCAATTTATAATGCTCATTACGGCGACCATATGAGAGGTTTTAAATGTAGATAGCTTATTAAAATCCATAATAGTACGGGAGAGGCAAATATCCTATCTTTCCTGTACTGAAAATATAAATTGAACAGAGAATAGATCAATTGAGTCATCAGACCAAAACCAAATGTGAAAAACCGTGCTCATGGAAGATTCTAGTTCTAATATTCTGAACTCAAAAATTGGAATCGGGTCAGTGCATTTGTTTAAAACTACGTTGATATTTTCTCTAAATTACATTCTACACATATAAATATTTATAATGTTTTTCGATTTAATTCAAATGACATTAGTAAAAGCATTGCATAAATTAAAAACATTTAAAACTAGTGCCACATTCGCCCCATTGCACTTCTATTGCACAGGACTCGTGCGATAAAAGAAACTAAATTACGAACCATAAAAAATGAATTGTCCGTCCACCACTCCTAATTGCAGCAGTTAATTGCAAATGGAGCTAATGTGCAGCACTTTGCCCGCCCGCCACCCCTCATCCATCCAATAACCATAACTATTACGTGCGGCTAGGATTACTCCGATGCATACATGAACAGATGAACAGAAACATTTATACCTCTATAACTAGATCAAGGATCAAATGTCCTTTTCATGATGCCCAAGCCCATTGCACACATATATTTATGCGTCCTGTGGCAGGTGTGTGTGTGGGTGTGTTGGTGCGCTGACTGGCTTTCCTTTCTAATTGCAGGCTATTTTCGAATTACACTTCAGACTGGGATTGTGGTCGGGCGCTAATGCTTGGTTGGCTTAGTTTTTAGTGGCTTTTGCGGCCGCAATACGGCCTACATGCGGCCTTTTGGTCTAAGCTTTTGACCAACTCTATTGGGAGGGATTAATAATATATGGTTATGCTTGAATATATAAAATAAGGCGAATGGAAATTGTTTTTTTTTTTTGTCTAAGTAATGTGATTTATTTAATGTCGAGGTCCTTGGAATTCCATATCGCTCCATAGGGATACAAACTAAACTAAAAAAAAAACCACACACAACTGAAAATAATTCCATTATTTCTCGTCCTCCCAGTGCAGGAGAAAGGAATTCGTTTTTACGTTTGCTTAATAGAATTTGCATGTAACAATGAACATCAGGAGCATCGGAAGGAAACTTTCTGGAGAAGTTTTTTAGCGTTATTTTTATTTTTTGATTGAAAACAGTTTGTCTCGTCCTTGGGGCTTTTTTTTTTTTGTTTCATTTTCATTATTTCGCTTTGTTTCACGTGAAACCGAATGCTCACTGCTCAGTGAATTTAGGGGACGGTTCGTTTTTCTTAGCAAAATGTATGCAAACATTGTAAATTGAATTAACAAATTGCCTTGCGGCTGAATTAAGCTCGCATTAAATAATAATATTGAATAAGTTTGTATTGCTTCTGCATTTGACAGGTTCTTGGGATTTGATGTTGCAATACAATGTTTATGCTGTCAGTAATGAATATTCTCAAAGCGAAACCTTTTTTACTGTTGGATCTTTGAGATTGCTCAACGGATGGATTTTTTTATTTTATTTAGATACATAATTAGATACTTGGATTGGAAGTATGTAAACAGAACAAAATTAATGAAATGCGGTGGACTTTTTCTTATGCTTAACAATTTTGGAAAAAATATGGATTTTTTTAAATAAAATCTATCTACTAGCTGGTTATTTCAATATTGGAAGTCGGAATTCATTGTTTGGTGAACCATTTATTCTCTGTTGGTGCTTATCTTGAATTTCTTTAAAGCTTGATGATATGAGCCAAAAATTCAGAATTTTGTTGATTTTTTTAGAGATTTCTTAGAGCGGTTTTGTTCACTATTGTTCAACAAATCCAAAGTTAGCCAAATTGGGAGTTGATTTCAACTTGAGAGTTAAGCGGGAAGTCGAACATTGGTTTTGTTCACTATATTTGAATTTCTCAGTTGGCCTCAAGTTGGCCAATTTGCTGTTTCGAAAAATTTCTTTGGAAATTTGTGACAGATGACACATAATATGTCAAACTTAAATTTTGGATTGTTTTTTTTGTTGGTCCTTGTTTACATGATTCCTATTTTCAATTGTTTTTTCAATCTTTTTTTTTGCCAAAAATGGTTAGGGGTAAGAATGACCAATTCAAGATTTGCTTAGGTTTGCGCTTTGACGTTTCTCGTTTGAGAAAGAAAATGCTATACACAGACTGAAAATAGAAATGTTAAAAATTGAAAACAATTCCCAATCATGTTTTTTAATGGTGAGTGCGGAATTACACTTACACGATTGGTAGTCCGCGAGTTTCTTTTATTTTCTTTTGTTTGTGACCGCTCTCTTTCATTGTTTCTTTCTGCTCATAAAAGCAACGACTGCGTTCACATTTTGTGTAAAAAGCATGATTAAAAACAGCTAATACACAGCTGATTGAAGAACAAATGGAAACAGAGGGAAAATCCAAAAGTATCTTAATTTTTGTTGGATACTTTTATCTTTTAAAGGAAAATGTGATGAACAGATAAATATTATATGATTCTGATTCGAATTTAAGGTAACCTATTTGGTGAGGTTTCTACGCTCACAAAAAAATGTTTTTTTGGTATCCGAAATGCAAATCCAGTTAAACTGTGAACTCAACTAATGCCGAGGAATAAAGAAGACGAGCAAAAGGAATGTCAAAAATACGTGATGCAAATCCTACCCATAACTCGGCGCGTCGATTTAAAATACTTACTATCTCTTTTGCATTTATTTGCGTCTTTGCGAAAACGTCTAAGTGTAATACCGCATTTTACAGAAATACCTTACAATTTGAGATCTTATTTTTATGGTCAAAACTTCCGCTTCAAGGTGTACATTTATAATAAGTTCTTAAATTTTAAGGCAAAAGACAAAAGTGGTATAACTGAAAATGAAAATAGGCGGGAGTACAAAAAGTAAATGAAACAGATATTTTCTAGCTGTCAATTTCAGTATTTTAGTGAAGGCATGTTTCCTTATAGTAATGACATTGTATATTCATTCTCTATAAATACTTTCAAAGATGTCATTTTGCCTCTGGCCATCTTCACGGTTGTGCAGTAACTAACTCTTAAAAGTGAAGACGACACTAACGTTGGTGTTTGATATGAATTACCCGGAATATTTCTAATACTTTCATATAAACTATGTTTTATTAAAATAAAATAAAATCAATCAAAAACTATTTATTACCATTAAAAAACATGATTGAGAATTGTTTTCAATTTTAAAAAAAAATTTATTTTTAGTCTGTGAATAGCATTTTCTTTTCAAACGTGAACGTCAAAACTCAACCCTAAAAAATTATAATTTTTTTCATTCCTACTACTTTTCTACACCCTTTACTATTTTTGAAAAAGAATTAAGAAACAGTTGAAAAAAGGAATCATGTAATCAAGAAATAATTAAACAAGTCCCAAATTTTCCTCCTCAACTTCTACTATTTCGTTAAGTTTAGAAATCCAGAAGTTTATTAACTCTCGAGTTGAAAACCGAAAGCTGAAACTGTCAACTTCGAGTGAAAAAAGCAAATTCACAAGTTGGAAATAAAAATCCCAAGTTATGTTCAACTTTGACTGAACCAAACGGCTAACTATCATCATCGCAGCCATCCTTCTATTAAATTTGTTATAATATAACCCAATGGTCGTTGTTACAAATTTTGTGGGCAAGTAGTTGTTTTCATCCTAGATGACACCTAGTTTGCATTGAATCACCGTTTTCCTGGGAAATATCAGAGCGACGAAATTTTCAGAGTTTTTTTTATTAGAATTTCAGTCTTTTATCAGGTTCTTTTGAAGTTTTAGTGCAGTAGTTCAGGTACTAAAACATAAACAGCAGTATATCATTGCGCAACCTTGTTTCAACCAACTGGAAGGTCTCCGTAGAGTTCCTAGACATTTTGACGGAGCAGCGAGCATTCTCCAAAGACATTCTGTTAAGCCGTATTAATCTAGCAAGAGTTCTAAAGGAGGGCATGGTTCGGTACAGTTCATCTTTGTTTACCCTGTCGTAGGCTGATTTAAAATCGATGAACAGATGATAGTGGGTCTCGACTTTCGATTCTTACTACGTTTACATACATCGCTGATCAGGAAGAGGCTGTCCTCTATATTTGTTGCTCAGTAGAGGAATATTTCAAGCTATACATAGATATCGCAAGAAAACTGTAAAATTTGTCGAATAAATAAAAAAGAAGGTTGGTTAAGTTCAAACAATGCAACGCTAAACCATATATCAAAAAGCATTTCAACCCTGAGTTGAAAGGTTGCAAAGATACACATATTTTTACTTGCGATTAAAAAAAATTAATATGGTGGGCTAAAAACGGTACCTCCCATAGGACCGGTTTTTTTTTCTTCGACTTTCTCGAAAACTGGAGATCCGATTACAATCAAAATTGATATTCATGAAGATGTAGATAGTCTGAGTAATTTTGCATTCATTTTTTTTCGAAAACTTTTTGTTTGTATTTTTAATAATTTAAAAAAAAATTTTTTTTTTGAAAAATCAATATTTTGAAAACGGCCAAGTGAATTTTTTTTTAAGTTTTGTTTTTAAATGTACCATATTTTTGTGCTTAAGTTTGTATTCTTGAATTATTTTTTTTTTATTTTTTTAAAAAAGTTGTTAAAAAAACCTCTTATTTAAAAACGGCTCCTACAATTTTGAAAAAAAATTCACATTTTTTAACATTTCCTAAAGAAATAAAATGGCGTTTAAATTATTTCACCCAATACATTTTAACGTGCGTTATTCGAACAATCAAGTCACAAAAATCGAATAAATGCTTTGATGTTCAGTTTAATTTTTTACTTGCGATTATAGGGACTATAAGGCAAGTTATGCATTCGTAAAAAAAAAAAAAAAATTCTAACAATCAAACATGATATTACGATGATAGAGAAGTCAAAAAAAGTGGGTCCGGAAATTCCGTCCGTCTGTCTGTCTGTCTGTCTGTCTGTCTATCTGTCTGTCTGTCCGTATCGATATCTACAGCCTAAACGGTTGAGCCGATTTGATTCAAACTTGGTATATAGTATTTTTAGAGTGCTCTACCCGACAGTTTTTGGAATTGGCATTCTAGCTCCAAAACTAACGGTACCTGCCATATAACTTTTATTAAAAAACTTATTTTTCTCGAAAACGGCTACTACGATTTTGATTAAACTTTCAGAATGATGTTTTCTGTGCAAAATCTATCATCTAATTTTAATGGATTTTTCAGAAAAAGTTTTATAACGGTACCTCCCATATGACCGGTTTTTTAAAATCAGGCTTTCTCGTTAACTAATTGACGGATTTTGATGAAATTTTCAAAATATGTAGTGTTTTATGATTTAAATAATATTGCTTATCAACATTTTCAAAAACATTTTTTTTTAAATTTTAATAATTTTTTTAAAAAAATATTTTGTTTTTTGAATATTTTGAAAACGGTTTAATAGATTTTTTTTTAAATTTTTCTCTTAGTATAAACTATAGATTTCTTAAAATTGACATACTAAAAAAAAAATTAAAATATGTTTTCGAAAAGTTTTTCAAAAAAAACATTTTTTTGAAAAAACTGGTCGAACGATTTTGAAATGAAAAATTCATAAAATAGAAAACAGCAAAAGAAACAAGATGGCTTACAACATTTTTTCCAAAAAACGTTATGAGTAATGTTTTTTTGAATTCATACATTTTTTTCCCCAACATTTTATTTCATATTGCTCGGCTAAGCCCTAGCCAAGCCATTAGTCAAATAAAAGAAAGTGACAACCTACATTACATACATACTTACGTATTTTAAAGTATTTTTCATCATCATAAAAGCACAGAATAAATAAGGAAGCCTTTGATAAACACACAAAAACAACTAACAAATAAAAAAAACTATTCGATTACTACTGAATGCAAAAATTTCAATCGAGAAAACAAAAGTTTACACCTTCCTATAAATAAACAAAACCACTGTGTTAACTTTTAATATTGTCTCTATACCTACTGGCTTAACAGTAGTTGGAACACTTATTGCCAGTTGTTCAAATTTTTCCATACCAAAATGAAAATTTAACTGAAAAAAGTCCTTTGTATCTTTCTATTAGCAAATTATATTATAAACAGTAAGCAGCAAGTGGAAAGATAATACTACACTTAAAAACTGCAAAAGCTAACAATCCTATATATTTATGTGTTTATCCCTTTGTCGTGACGCATGTTCGTTCGAGCTTCACCCCAAAACGATTCTAAGGAAGTTGCACGTCATACAAAAAATATTAAAATAAAATCTTTGTCAAAAAGACGCCTGTACTTAAAAAGGATTAGCACATAAGAGCAAGTACGTGCGACCCAGTCGTGCCTTTTATTTAATTTTATTCTACAATTTGACCGCACATATGAGCAAGTACGTGCGATCCGGTCGTGCAATTTATTTATTCTTGCCTTAGGATGGATGGTAGACTAGCATGCCCGAAGACTTGGGTTGCGAAACTAGATGGCGTCGCGTCGACTTTACTCTGTCCAACAAAGATTGTCAGTAGAGGGAAGATATGAAGTTTGCATCTCCGTTTGTTTGTAACACTTTTCATAAGTCTATCGCTTACATTGCAGTGATGCCGCTGTATGCTAAATAACTTGTAGGTTAAATCTGGCAATAACAATTTTAAAAAAACATAAATTTTATTTATCTTTTTTTGGCTCCACCATGAGGTACAAGGTAGGTAGGTAGGTTTTTAAGGTTATCTCCAGTAGCAGTAGGCCTAATCCCTTTTTAATAAAAAAAACAACAACAACGAAAAATATCACTTTATTTATTTATAAAAAAAATCATTTAACAATATAAAATTACATACATACATACATGGATGTGCGTCGCTTAAACAAATTACAAAAACAATGCTTTTTTTATAATTAACGCGTGCACAAGGGACTATTTGTTTCCCTTTTAATGTAGAGCACACTGCGCGGGCATTGAGAAGATAGGGAGGGTAAGGATATGAGGTGTCGATTAACATTGGTTTTGAATGCTAGCTCATCAAAATGGCAAGGGAAAATCTCGCGGGGTAAACTATTCCAAATTCGTGTTGTTCGGCTAGAAAGAGAATCCCTATATGTCACGGTGCGTCCGAAATCGGGCTCAAGGGTGAACTGATGAGCATTCCTTGCGAGACGAGTATTACGGGAGAAACTTTTAAGGGGAGGAATGCAGCTGGCTACTTCGAGTAAACATTTTTTATAAAAGAAACGATAAAATAAGGAAAGACATGAAACATTGCGTCTGTGTTTGAGAGGGGCAATTGTTTCAGCGGCAGCTCTATTTCCTATTAATCTTAATGCTCGATTTTGTATTCTCTTAAGCAGGCGAAGCGATGTTTGCGAAGCACCTGCCCAGAGGTGGGAGTATAAACGCTTTATAAATTTTAGCCAGATCTGATGGGGAAAAATACTTCTTACGCCGATACAGAAAACATAAGCACTTATCAGCATTCTTAGCGATCTCAAATATATGGTCGTTCCAACGGAGGTCGTCGTTGACACACATGCCGAGTACTGAATGCTTTTCGGTTTCTTCGATATAAGTGCCATTCATGGAAAATGGCATTGGGGGTATGTTTAGCTCTAACGACAGAAGACAGCATTGAAGCACAGAAGATAGCTTCTAATCCAACGAAAAAGAGTATCATCGATCTTCAAAAGCACATTTTTTCGATAAAAGAGCTTAATGCTAAACTCTATCAAATGCCTTGGAGATATCAAAAGCAATAACCTTACTTTCACCAAAGCGATGTAAAGATTTGTTCCACTGTTTGGTGAGATATGCCATCAGATCATTAGTGGAACGGTTGCTGCGAAGCCATATACTGACAGTTATGGAGAAGCTTTATATCTTCGAGATATTCCTGAAACTGGCAGTTAATCAGCGTTTCCATGACCTTAGAAAGAATGGATGTCAGTGCTATGTGTCGGTAGGAGGAGGGGGAGGATGGGTCACCTCTCTTAGGGATAGGCTGGACAAACGCTATTTTCCATCTTCTAGGAAAGAATCCAGAAGAGTAGGAGCGATTGAAAAGCTTACGCAGTGGCTTTGCCAGTATGGAAGAACAACTCTTCAGAAAAATCGGGGGTATACCATCCGGGCCAGTGGATTTGTGTATACCGAGAGCTTTGAGAACTCTTGCTACTATACGAATGCGGAAAAAAACCCATGGACAAATGTACATTCTCAAGTACAGGACGGGCAACGTTGCTGTTAGGCAGCGAGGAGCTGGCAGCGAAATGGGCAGCGAGCAAGTGTGCCTTCTGTGAAGAGTAAACAATTGGTTTGTTAATGTCTATGAGTGCTGGAACCGAAGATGTTGAGGAGTTTTTGATATTTCTTACAAATGACCAACAAATTTTACTGCCTTTGGGATTTTGCAGAAATTTTTTCGTTATTTTTGGTAATGCAAAAATTTGGTTCTTTCAATAACGGAGTTGCTTGAGTTCCTTGCATTTTTGTGCTTTCTTCGATTTTCCTCTCTAGTGTTGGCTTTGTAAGATCGGAAACTTACTTTTTTGAGCCTGATAGCTTCTTTACACTCAGAATTAAACCAGGACTTTTCTTTAGGCTTGATGCTTTCTGTCCTGTTAGGAATAAAAGCACGCATCCCTAAAAGAATCACTTTTGTGATCATTTCAGCACTGGCATCAATGTCACTATCGAGGAAGCAGAGTGACCAGTTAAAGGTTCGGAAAAAAAATATTTAGGCCGTCCCAATAAATTTGTAAATTTGTGGTTTTATTGTGGATTTCAAAGAAACTGTTTTGGTAAACATATTGCCAGGCGCCTCTGTATTGGTAAAGTTTTCCCATAAGGCCTGTACTGACAATTTTTGGGACGGATTATAGCAATCCCGATATATTTAAGAACTTGTCGAATGGGTTGCAAGCCGGCTCCCGGTTGTTGCGCAAAGATGATGTATTTAAGTGTAACTGGTCCTTATTCCTTTTCCTCGATTTATTTCACTAAATGGGAAAACCTTGAAACTTTAACTTATTAGTTGTTGAAGGTGTTTAGAATGTCGTAATTTTTGTTTTTTGAGGAGGGAATGCAGTGTCAAGTATTTATCTCTATATTCAAGCTGCATACTGTTTTGTGTTCTGTTCTTCCTAGATCTTTTAGGTGACAGTTGCTCTATCACCTTTCCTTGGTATGGCTTTACAAGACATGTGAGCTAAACCCTGGGTTATATAATATTATAATATGATTTGTCTTAAAAATTGTAAAACATCTTAAGCAACCAACTTAATTTACAATCCAACGTACACCTTGAGAAATGTGCCATGAAACTTCGCTCTTCAGAACGAACCACATCACAAGGTAGTAACGACAATGTGTTAAAGCTTCGGAAAAATACCTTAGGCAAATAAATTAAAAGCATATTTATTATTCAAATACTTACATACCTACACTTTCCTGTGCAACGAAATACACCATTTGTAATTTTCAGTGTTTGAAATATAATCAAAAATTTATCTCACCCTTAAAAAAATGTTTCACGCACATCAAACGTATTTTATAGCAGAGAAGGTACTCCCAACTACATATATACGGAATTACAAGGATATTATAATAAGTCACTCATTTGGAATTCTCTTTCTTCAAAGGAGTCAGGCAATTCCAAGGAAGTGTGAAATACAAATTAAAATGCTTACTTTAGTTTGAATTTTAACACCCCTGGTATAATTACATGGGTTTAATTCCCCTAACTGGATGGCGTTAAATCCGTCCTGACACTTTGCAGAGCTATTTTCGAATTCACAAAAGGAATTTTCAAAATACATTCTGTGGCAAATGCAATGGAAATTTGCCTTGTTATGCCACCAATGCCCCTGCTTTACATCATGCCGTTGTTGATACCAATACCAAAATCGGAATTGAGTTTTTTGGGGTTTTGAAAAGCGTGAACTAATATTCGGTTTTACGAATCAGTTGCTGGAAAAACCAACTCAATTATTTTGAAAGCTTTCGAACAATCGCAATATTTGTTTAATAAGTGTGGATATCCTTCGTCAGGCTTACTTATTGCCATCGCACATCCTGAGCTAGGTTTTTGATTAGCCATGAACATGGGGATGTCATGTGTAAAATTTCAAATCCAACTAGGATTTTTTTTGTTTTTTTTTAGCGTTCGGAACCGTCTTCGGGCTCGATTTTGTTTTGTCAGATGAAAGTAACTTCCTCATATCCTGACGGGTGGGGGATGATGAAAATTAAAAAAAAGGGTTAGCAGAACCAAGCCGATGATGGATAAAGTTGCTTGTTTTTGGAACAGAAAAAAACACCAGACAGGAATCATGTGTATGGAGAAAGGAATCCTTTTGTAAATTAAAACATCTGGTATCCAGGTGAGTGATTACAATGAAATTGAGTTGATCCTGTTCTTCTTTCCTTTCGTATTTTGTTTTTTTTTTCCTTTAGTTTATGGGTATCGGATGCAGTGAAAACGGAAATTTCATTTGGTAATCTATTTGAAGAATGAGACTTGGGTTTCGGATACTTTTGTTTGGAGTGAAAACCCAAGTGAGGCGCAGGATAGGATTAAGGTGGGCCACTGTAATTAATTACTTTAATATTTATTTGAATTTTAGGTTAAAGGGTTGAGGAAAAAGGTTGCTTAAGGATTTTGGGCCGAGTTAAGTACCGTTTGTCGTTATGCAGGGACTGTTTGATTAATCAAAGAAAATTGAGTTTAAAAAAAATAATATTTCACTTTGCTTAAGTATTGAAAATAAATTAATTTTAAAAGCTCTTTAGTTATTAAGAGATTCAGGTGAATACATTGTTGGCTGAAATTTGAATTTTGTCTTTAAAGCGTCACATAATAAATCAGCGATCTTGTTATGTGAACTTGTATAACATGAACTTCCTGAACTATATCTATTGAAGATACTTACTGTTGTGGTTGCTACTTATTTAAACTTTAGAGTTTAGATCATCATCATCCGCTCATCGACAGTAACAAACCAATTGTTTACTCCTCAGAGGAGGCAAACTTGCCCGCCGCCCATTTCGCTGCCAGCTCTACGCTGCCTAACAGCAACGTTGCCCCTCCTGTACTTGAGAATGTACATTTTTTGATGGGACAGATTTTTTTCCGCACTCGTACAGTAGCAAGAGTTCTGAAAGATCTCAATATTCACAAATCCGCTGGCCCGGATGGTTTACTCCCGATTCTTCTGAAGAGGTGTTCTTCCACACTGGCAAAGCCATTGCGTAAGCTTTTCCATCACTCCTACTCTTCTGGAATCTTTCCTAGAAGATGGAAAACAGCATTTGTCCAGCCTGTCCCTAAGAAAGGGACCCATCCTCCCCTTCCTCCTACCGGACCATAGCACTAACATCCCTTCTTTCTAAGGTCATGGAAACGCTGATTAACTGCCTGTTTCAGGAATATCTCGAAGATATAAGGCTTCTCCATGACTGTCAGTATATGGCTTCCGCAGCAACCGTTCCACTGGTTATCTGATGGCATATCTCACCGAACAGTGAAACAAATCTTTACATCGCTTTGGTGAAAGTAAGATTATTGCTCTTGATATCTCCAAGGCATTTGATAGAGTTTGGCATAAAGCTCTCTTATCGAAAATGCGTGCTTTTGGGATCGATGATACACTTGTTTGTTG
Organism: Platycheirus rosarum; assembly: GCA_963971375.1. Taxonomy (NCBI): domain Eukaryota; kingdom Metazoa; phylum Arthropoda; class Insecta; order Diptera; family Syrphidae; genus Platycheirus; species Platycheirus rosarum. Next base: position 119,968,454 of record OZ020509.1, on the reverse strand, counting down.
GATTAGAAGCTATCTTCTGGACCGTTCAATACAAGTTTTATTGGACGGTATCAAGTCTGATTCCCACAAAATAAATGCTGATGTGCCCCAGGGCTCTGTTCTGTCTCCGACTCTTTTCCTCATTTTTATAAATTATCTTCTGTCTGTTACTTCTAATCCACTTAATTGTTTTGCTGACGATTTTACCCTCAGCTTTTCATATTCGTTCGATAATTCACGTCCTTCGCCTTCGGACGTACAATTGCAACGGTACCGTATGTCAAGCTCATTAAATTCAGATTTATACAGCATTGTCAAATGGGGTATTAGAAATCGTGTGGAGTTTAATGCTTCGAAAATTCAATGCTGTCTTCTGTCGTTAAAGCTAAACATACCCCCAGTGTCCATGTATGGCACTAACATCGAAGAAACCGAAAAGCTCTCAGTACTCGGTATGTGTGTCGATGACGACCTCCGTTGGAACGACCATATATTTGAGATCGCTAAGAATGCTGCTAGGTGCTTAGGTTTTCTGTATCGGCGTAAGAAGTATTCTTCCCCATCTGATCTGGCTACAATCTATAAAGCGTTTATACGCCCTAAACTCGAGTATAACTCCCACCTCTGGCAGGTGCTTGGCAAACATCACTTCACCTGCTTGATAGAATACAAAATCGAGCGTTAAGATTGGTAGGAAATAGAACTGCCTGAAACAATTGCCCCTCTCGAACACAGAGGCAATGTTTCATGCCTTTCCTTATTTTATCGTTTCTTTTATAAAAAATGTTCACTCGAAGTAGCCAGCTGCATTCCTCCCCTTAAAAGTTTCTGCCGTAATACTCGTCTCGCAAGAAATGCTAATCAGTTCACCCTTGAGCCCAATTTTAGACGTACCGTGAAATATAGGGATTCTTTTTTTAGCCGAACAACACGAATATGGAATAGTTTAACCAGCGAGATTTTCCCTTGCCATTTTGATCTGCAAACATTTAAAACCAATGTTAATCAATGTTAATCGACACCTCCTATCTCTCCCCTCCCTATCTTCCTAATGCCCGCACAGTGTGCTCTACATTAAAAGGGAAACAAATAGTCCCTTGTGCGCGCGTTAAATACAAAAAAAACCTGTCTAATCAAAAGGGACGACGCACTTTAGTTGAAAACTCGTTGGCGATTCACAAAAAAAGTCTGCAACCAGTCGTCTGTTGATTTTGATGTCGGGTTGCCTAGTGATTTTAGTTTCTAGTTTGTCGAAGATGACGAACAACAGACCAACCTGATGCTGGTGCGGATGGGGGAAAAACATCTATTTTATATAATTATCGCTTTCGCGGATATTCAAATAAAAATGAAATAGAGAAATTGACGGGTATGTTTTTTTATTTTGGCTTGAATGTGGATGTGATTAGTTCCAATCTACTGTGTCATATATTACCACTGCAAGTGCAGAGAAGCTTGTGGTTTTAAAATATAGTTGGCTCGAGAGTTGTTTATGGTTTGGGGCTGCGAAAGGAGAGCCTGCCTCTGCATCTGCATAAACACTTGCATCATTTGACATACACCCACTGCAGGAGGGTGCTTAGAACAAAAAATGTGTAAGAAATTAGACAGAAATTGGCCTTACTTAAAACTTAGACTTTCCAATTAAGGTTTTCAATTTACTGATACGAGTAAAGGAGTAACTTGAGACCAATTATAACACTTCAGCCGCCAAAACGATGTTTTTTTCAAAAAAATTATTTTTCAAAGATGACAACGTGTAAGCGTGTAAGTCAAACAAACGACAACACCCCCATTGTATATTAGCATTTCAATATTTATGTCATTCCATTCAACACGTCCACCCATGGAGAAGACACTCTTATTGCCATCAGCTCAAAGAAAAGATCACCATGGACAGAATAGAGCCAATTCCAACCTTTTTATGGCAGAAAAAAAACCCTTTAAAAACATCCTCAATGAACCAACTCAAATCCTTTCCGTTACCAAAGTACTCATCAGATATACAAAGGAACACGACAAATGTCCATTCTAGTCTCGTCCTTTCGATTCGAAGATATACACCAGCCACCTTTATACCCATCCGGATCCATGTAAGGAAACTAATTTCCAAGGTCCGCAACAATGACGTGAAAAGTCTTACCTCACCCTCACCACATCTCACACATACAATGTAGGCAACCAAAATGAAAAATTATACATTTGCAGATACACAGATTTCAAACATGCGATTCAAAAGAATAGCCCTTTTGGAAAACACACTAAAGAACCCTGTCTTCCACGTCGTCATCGTCGTCCTGCTTCTATCACCAAATAAAAACATACCGGCTTATTGTTCTTGATATTTGCTTTGATTTTTACGCATGATTTATTATCCTGGCCAAAAGCAGGAGTGAATCGACTTGGAAACAATCTTTTTCCACTTCAGTGTCATCGTTTTCTAGAAAATAAATTATTTCCTATTGGTGCCGCTTCGGTCATCTTTGGCGTGGGGGGAGGGGAGGCTATCATAACATCATTGGACACACAGGCTGTTGTATAAGAGCGCACCCACTGGATAAACAACATCAAAGGACACACTAGTCCCAGTAATACACACTCATGTTTAAATTTTTCATGATGTCCTGAATTATTTATTTCGCATGATTTAAGCCATATAACAAAAAAAATAAAATAAAATGAATCATCTGTGTGGGCTTAACGTTTATCCTTAAAATATTATTATTTTGTGTTAAGCCGCAAATTAAAAAAAAAACTTGAAAAAGGAGGTTTTTAATAATTCATGATTTTAGACTAGCATTAACTTTGCTGGACTTATGTTTTGTTTGGCCATGATTGGGAAACGTGTGTTTTTTATAATTATTCAACAAAATTATTATTTATTCGAATAAATTCGTTGAAAACAGTGGACAAGTATTTTTTATTCGAATATTAATGTTTAATAACAGTTAATGTGGCGAATTGTTTTTTGAAAAAAGTTATTCCACCTAAAACACTCGCACTGTCAAAAAGTAATGAGATCTTATGTAGAGCCAAGCTTCTAACTCTACACATTGTAACTCTACAATGTATATAATATGTATATAAAGGGTGTTATGGCCAAGAATTTAACTTGATATAAAGTTGCATTAAGTTTTAAAAATGATTTCGGGGAAGTGGCCGCGGCGGCTGGCTCTAATAAATTCCAACTGAGGTCCAGTTTTGTGAAAATCCGGATCGGTGGCCATCTCGTTTTGGGTCGATTCACCGAACGTGTGACGCGCTTGATGGTCGTTCGGCTTCAATTCTTGCAAGAGTTGGATTTTGTAAGCCTGTAAACCAAGATTCTTCCGCAAAATCTTCCATAAAGTGGACGGGCACATCTCCAATTGTTGCGCGCGATGGCGGATGGACTCATTCGGGTCTTCTTCGATGCTCTGCTCAACCGAAATGAACCATTATTTTGGTAATAAATTTGCAAAATTTACAAACTTGTTCGGGAGCAAGTCCATTCATTATGAAATGGCAAACCAAACTGAGCATAAATCAAGTGACAGCTGTCAAAAAGACCAACTCCGAAAGAAGTATTGCCAGATTGAAATATAATATTTTTTTTCTAGAAAATTCTTTCAATTTTTTTTAATTAGCTTTAAAGTTTTTTTCGGGAAAACTAAGTATGCAATGCAATTTGAAAACTAAATGTCTATCGAGGAAAAAAAATATTGAAAATCATTCGACCAGTTTTTTAAAAAAGTCTTTTTTTGAAAAACTTTTCGAAAAAATATTTTAAATTTTTACTAGTATGTCATTATAAGGAAATCTGTAGTTTTCATCTGAGAAAATTATTTAAAAAAATTTAATCAACCCATTTTCAAAATATTTCGAAAACCAAATTTTTTTTAGAAAATTTTAAGAAATCGAAAAAAAAAGTTTTTGAAAATTTTGAAATGTAATATTAATTTAATTATAAATGACTTCCTGTGTGCAAAATTTTATTGAAATCGGGATAATAGTTTACGATTAAGCCGCATTTGAAAAAACCGGTTATATGAGAGCAAGTTTCAAAAAATTCGTTCTAACTGAAATATGTATTGTTGTAAGAAAATACCACCCTTAAAGTTTTATCAAAATCGTTAGAGCCGTTTTTGAGAAAATTTAACTTTTTATTAAAAATTGTATGGCAGGTACCGTTTTTTTCGACCTAGAGCAAAAAAACGAGATACTGATACTAAATACAAAGTTTAAAGCAAATTGGCCCATCCGTTTAGGCTTTAGAGACGCAAACAGCCGGCGCCTGTTTTTCTACTTCTCTATTATCGTAATGTCATGCCTGATTGTTAGATATTTTTTTGCACGAATCCATAACTTGCATTTTAGTACCTAAATCGCAAGTAAAAACCCTTCATAACAAAAAAAAAATAAAACCTAAAAGCAAGATGGAAATTTGCACGGGATCACATAAATAAAGCAGCAGATTTTTGTAGAAAAGTTCTTTGGACCGACGAGACTGCTTGTTTTCTAGATGGCACTTATGGACGAACATGTTTTTATTCCGATCCAAAAACCAAAGCAAAAAGATCCACCACGCGACCCAAAAGGCACTCACATGGGGGCAAAGCATTGATATGGGGATGCATATCCTATAGTGGTATAGGACCACTTGTGAGGTGCTCAGATCGTATGAACCAGTCTCATTATTTAGAGATTCTAAATGATGTTGCACTGCTGGAAGGATCAAGGTACATCGGAACCGACTTTCTATTTCAACATGAGAATGCACCCATACACAAGGCTTGGACTAACAAAAAGTATCTATCAGAAGTAGAGCAAGAAGTTTTGAATTGACCTCCGCATAAGGAAATACATACTACCTAGCCTACATAGGTACTCAAAGTTTAATATGTTTTGTAGTAGGTATTAATGTTAGCTTAAGTAAATAAAAGGCACGACTGGGTCGCACGTACTTGCTCCCGTGTGCTAATCCTTTTTAAGTGCAGGCGTCTTTTTGACAAAGATTTATTTTAATGTTTTTTTGACTTGCACTTCTTTAGAATCGTTGTGGTTTGAAGCTCGAACGAACATGCGTCACGATAAAGGGATAAACACATAAAAATATAGGATTATTAGCTTTTGCAGTTTCTTAGTGTATTATCTTTCCACTTGCTGCTTACTGTTCATAATATAATTTGCTAATAGAAAGATATAAAGGACTTTTTTCAGTTTAATTTTCATTTTGGTATGGAAAAATTTGAACAACTGGCATAAAGATTCGTGGGAATCAGCAGTAGGGCAATACTGCTAGGTATAGATACCTATATAGGTCCAAATAACAATAATTTACTTTTAGAAATCAAATTAATTAAAATAGCTTAATTATGTTTGATGGATCGATAAACGTATGGTGTGGTATGGTATGGTACCTATAATAAGGTTGGAAGGAAGGTAGGTACTAAAATTAAGATACACGTTCCAACTACTGTTAAGCGAGTAGGTATAGAGACAATATTAAAAGTTAACACAGTGGTTTGGTTTATTTATAGGAAGGTGTAAACTTTTGTTTTCTCGATTGAAATTTTTACATTCAGTAGTAATCGAATAGTTTTTTTATTTGTTAGTTGTTTTTGTGTGTTTATTATAGGCTTCCTTAATTATTCTGTGTGCTTTTATGATGACGAAATGCTTTAAAATACGTAGGTATGTATGTAGGTTGTCAACTTCTTTTATTTGACTAATGGCTAGGGCTTAGCCGAGCAATATGAAATAAATTTTTTTATGAAATCAAAAAAACACAATTCATAACGTTTTTTGGAAAAAAATGTTGTTAGCCATCTTATTTCTTTTGCTGTTTTCTATTTTATGAATTTTTCATTTCAAAATCGTTCGATCAGTTTTTTTCAAAAAAATGTGTTTTTTGAAAAACTTTTCGAAAACATATTTTAATTTTTTTTTACGAATGTATAACTTGCCATAAAATCGCAAGTAAAAATGACTTATAAAGGGTGATCCAACGAAAGCACACGATGTTAATTGTAAATAAAACAAAAAGTTTTCAGAGAATTACCTTAATATTTTTTGTTAGATAAGATAGAAGAAACAATGACAATTATGTGTGAAATAAAATATCGGCCAAATACTGGCCACGGCTTCGGTGGCATACCTCTATCCGATTGTCAATATTTTCAATAACTTTGAGACATAATTGCGGTTCAATGTCGTTAATGTGCGGAATTATCTCATTTTTTAGCTCTTGAACTGTTCTTAGCTTATTGACGTACACTATTTTTTTTAAATATCCTTAAAGAAAGAAGTTTAATGCTGTCAACTCACATGATCTTGGCGGCCAAGTTTTGAGATAACGAGAGTAGTGTGTTGGAGAAAGAGATTTTAAATAAACCCTCCATGCTTTATTTCTTTTGTTACGAAGACTGCTCTTTAGTGTACCATGGATGACTATGGCTTGAATTGTTTGATTTTTTAAAGAAAGATTTCTTTTTAAGCAGTTGTTAAGGGTGGAATAAAAATTGGTTACTGCTTCGTTAATATTGGAACAAGATAAACAAAAAAAAAACACATGGAAATTTGCTTTTCTGAAATCATAAGTATAGGAGCAGTCAAAAGGGTTACTGTTTTCTAAAATTTGATCACTCAAATCAAGAAAGATGTCCAGAGGTGGGTGGTAATTATCTATATTAGTGATTCCAGATCTTGACTCTAGAACGAGTGTACTAATAGGGTCAGAGGAAAATATTAAATCGAGGGTTCGATTTTTTGAATTTTTAATTCAGCTTGTTTGCTGTAAGTCAGTGGAAATAATTTTATCAAGAAAAGAAAGTTCTATTTGTGATGAAGATAAAGAAGCTTCTAAGTAGGTTTCATCCTCAGATGGAACCCAGTCCATGTTAGATAAATTAAAATCACCCAAAAGTAAAATATTGCTGTCAGGACAAATCTTTAACAAAATCCACTTTTTGGTGGAATGTATACGTTTAAAATATACAAAGTTTTTGCCTGCACAGTTAGTTTTACACAGACTAGTTCAATTGATAGTTCAAAATGAAAAAACACTGTTGGGCTATATTTAAATATGAGCATGTGGGTTTTATATATAGTTCGGTCAATGGCTCTAAACGTTCCACGGCAGGACATCTACAATTGATTACATGAAAACGATAGTTAAGGTTAAAATAGTTTCGTGGCCAGGAGTCTTTTGCATATCCGGGTGCGCCTTTAATAATAAGTGTTACTGGTTGGCTATCTTTAAGTTTCAGAAGGCGGCTAATCCATTCGGCTAATGTCGAAGTTGGACAGAAATTATGTAATTTAAGAGAGGGTTGTTGAGAAGCTGGTGCAGGTGATGGTAGTGAAGTTGTTGGATATCCACTGGAAACACTGGCGTGGAAAAAGATTTTACCACTGGAACAATGACGAAGGTATTTATTTATTTATTGATATCCCATTCGAAATATCGAGGAGGTCTAACAATGTAATATGTGAAACTAATATTGCACCCAAGCTATAGGCACAAAGCTGTCGGATTGGAATCAGCGCTTGTGTTCAATTAGACCTTGTTGCGCACTGAATTGAATTTCTTATCTGGGTCACTTAACAATAACTTTAGCTTCACTGTATACAGTACAAGATGCAAAAGGAAAAATGCTAGGGAGATTCGTTCACCCAAATTCATTATTAATGCTCAAATCCAACTTCTTTTACTGTGAGGGACTTTTAAATAAACAGTTTCCTAGGCTAAACTTAACTATCTAATAGTTCAACAAAGAACGAAGAAGTCCCTGACATTACAGTTGAAGAAGTTTGTGCTTCTACCAAAAACTCCAAGAAAAGGAAACGGTTGGGCTTCAATCTTACGGTTGGAGAATTTGGGTTTTAATGGCTCACGCTAGTTTTCTGTAGAATGAAATTGTATTTTCACCTGGCGGAATACTTATTAATTTTACTCGTACTGAAAATTCCGAAAAAGAACAGAAATAAATAACACTAACGAATATTGTATTGTTAGTAAAATATAATGAAAAACCCAACATTTATTTCAGCTCGCACGATTTCGTTCTTTCGGATTCGGCCAAAGACTGATTCGTTTTTGGCAATCAAGATTCTTGTGCGTGCAATTATCACAAGGAGTATGTTAGAAAGAGATAAATATAAAACAATATTTTGATGTTATTGTTGAATATATTGATGCTTCCAATTCGATACCATTGTTCCTATACATATGTATATAGTATATGGTAAGGGTTTGTTTCTGGTAAATGAAAAAAATCAAAAACATATCGTTATTGATTCAAAATAGCTTTTTACGGCCTTTAAGTCCACCAAAAACTCTACTTCAGGATTATTGCTAGGTATACACCTAAAAGTTGCCAATCAACGTTAGCCTGCACCAGTGAGGCGTCTTACATAGTGACGGACGCGGAAGTGAGTCAATTATTCCTTGCATACGATGGAGTTATCAATTCCAGCCATAAGAAGATCCTTCATCCTTCCAACAGGCACTTGATGTAAGGAGTATGCACAACAACCTTATGATAGGATTGCAGTATATACCGAAGCTTAATTATAATCCTTTGACTGATCTGATGGCAAATTCCTTTCAGACCGCAGCGCTCTGTAGAAAGTAAGAATATATTCAATGTTCAGTATGTCCTTTACCCTTTTTTCCTCGTAATCTTCATGAAGCATCTCCTTAAATCAACCATACCTACACGAAATTTTGAATATTGACTGTGGATAGCTTAACGTAACCCGAGTTCCAACAAGAACTCCGGCAACAGACCATAAAACTACCAGAAAATTAATTTAAATTTTTAATTGCATCCTTGCTCAATATGCGTTCGCCAGAGATCCTTTTCTGCTACGGATATTTAACAATCCAACGCCTTTGGCGATAAAATCAAAAATTTTCCACAACCTAAACTCTAACGTTGAAATAATGCAAAATAATAAAAAGAAGAAAAAAAAACTAACTAAAGGAAACTACACACGTGCATACAGATTCGGGCAAGGATAGCAGTTTGTTGGTATCAAATGGCCGAAAAAATACAATACCTTGAAGTTTAAGCTAGTTAAATGGAAACAAAAGGAGCAACAGGAGCTCCACCGCTAACAGAAGACAGGAGGAGGTTATGGATAAAAAAAAGAATACAAAACAGGACTAAAATAATATAAAATAAAACTCGCACTTGTTTCGCAGGAAAAACTTTTGTTTACGGATTAAATTAGACGAACGCCTGCGGCTGCTTTTTGGTAACTTTAATGGAATTTTTCGCGAAACGCATGTGAATCCACGGGAGGCACTCTAAAAAGTTGAAGCTTTTCTTATTATGTATAAAACTGTTTTTTTTCTGATAACAGGATGCTCCTTAGGCGAATTTAAATCAAATTGTTGTGATGCTGTGTTTATGTTGTATATCCAATTCAAGGTATTTTTTTGGAAGCATATATAAGAGCTAAGATTCAGAGCACTATTGCCAGAAAAAAACAAAAAAAAATTGTTTCCTTTTTGCCCGCTGAAATTCGCATCATTGATTTCCAATCCACAGATAGGTACTGCTCCTAGAGGTTCTTATAGTCAAAAGTCCAGAGTTTAAATCGGCTCGGCAGCTAGGCCATCGGCTCCGGCGGCCTTGCTGTTTTTTAGTTATACTTCATCCACATGTGGTGGGCGGAATTGTTGGTCTTCTTGGACCAATTTTTGTTTTGTCATCGCCGTTACACAGTTTGCAGAAGTGGTTTTTTCATATTCCCAGCATCGACTGCGATTCCATTACTATGTTCACTTGATCGAGCTCTGTAGCTTTGACAGTTTCTTTCAAGCTTTTGGTAAAACTTTCGAACTTCATTCCTGCAATAAGAGCTTTTCATTTCCTCGATCACACGTTCCTCATAATCCCTTTTTTTCTTTCCAAGAAGTCGATGTTCCTATTTTTTCTTCTTCTCGTAGAATGCACTGTATGCTTCTTGTTTAGCTGCATGTGGTGTGGTGGCCGTGTAAAACCCAGCACTTCAGAAGCGGCTTCCGTGATGGCATTTTGGCAATGTTGCCACTGGTTCTCAATACTTAATGCTGGCGCTAAAGAATTCCTTTGGACGTTATTAAATACTCGATCGGAAAAGGACCTGGCGATTTATTCCGATTGCAGCCGTCCGACACTTCCACTTCTTGGCTTTGATTGGGATAGTATCTTGGGTACAATGAGGTAGTTTTCCGAATTAATGTTTGCCCCTCGGATAGTTCGAACGTCCATGATACTGGAGTAGTGCCTTGCATCGATCGCAATGTGTTGATTGATCAGGGGATGCGGGAACTTGGTACTATCTATTACAACATTTCGTCCCCCAGCAAAGCCAAATAGCCTGAATCCGTTATGGGAGGTGGTTTCGTGCAAGCTGTGTTTTCCGATTATACCACCAAAGATATTTTCTCTCCATAGCCTGGCGTTAAGGTCACCTATGGCAGTTTTAATGTCTTAGCAAGAGTAGTAAGAGTTCTCAAAGATCTCGATATACACAAATCTGCTGGCCCGGATGGTATACCCTCGATTCTTCTGAAGAGGTGTTCTTTCACACTGGCAAAGCCACTGCGTAAGCTTTTCCATCGCTCCTACTCTTCTGGAATCTTTCCTAGAAGATGGAAAACAGCATTTGTCCAGCCTGTCTCTAAGAGAGGTGACCCATCCTCCCCCTCCTCCTACCGACACATAGCACTGACATCCCTTCTTTCTAAGGTCATGGAAACACTGATTAACCATCAGCTTAAGGAATATCTCAAAGATCGAAAGCTTCTCCATAACCGTCAGTATGGCTTCCGCAGAAACAGTTCCACTGGTGATCTGATGGCATATCTCACCGAACAGTGGAACAAATCTTTACATCGCTTTGGTGAAAGTAAGATTATTGCTCTTGATATCTCCAAGGCATTTGATAGAGTTTGGCATGAAGCTCTCTTATCGAAAATGCGTGCTTTTGGGATCGATAATACTCTTGTTCGTTGGATTAGAAGCTATCTCCTAGACCGTTCAATACAAGTTGTATTGGACGGATTCAAGTCTGATTCCCATAAAATAAATGCTGGTGTGCCCCAGGGCTCTGTTCTGTCTCCGACTCTTTTCCTCATTTTTATAAATGATCTTCTGTCTGTTACTTCTAATCCACTTAACTGTTTTGCTGACGACTCTACCCTCAGCTTTTCATATTCGTTCGATAATTCACGTCCTTCGCCTTCGGACGTACAATTGCAACGGTGCCGTATGTCAAGCTAATTAAACTCCGATTTATGCAGCATTGTCAAATGGGGTAATAGGAATCGTCTGGAGTTTAATGCTTCGAAAACTCAATTCTGTCTTCTGTCGTTAAAGCTAAACATACCCCCAATGGCATTGTCCATGAATGGCACTTACATCGAAGAAACCGAAAAGCTCTCAGTACTCGGTATGTGTGTCAACGACTACCTCCGTTGGAACGACCATATATTTGAGATCGCTAAGAATGCTGCCAAGTGCTTAGATTTTCTGTATCGGTGTAAGAAGTATTTTTCCCCATCTGATCTGGCTACAATTTATAAAGCGTTTATACGCCCTAAACTCGAGTATAACTCCCACCTCTGGGCAAGTGCTTCACAAACATCGCTTCACCTGCTTGATAGAATACAAAATAGAGCGTTAAGATTGATAGGAAATAGAACTGTCACTGAAACAATTGCCCCTCTCGAACACCGACGCAATGTTTCATGTCTTTCCTTATTTTATCGTTTCTTTTACAAAAAATGTTCACTCGAAGTAGCCAGTTGCATTCCTCCCCTTAAAAGTTTCGCCCGCAATACTCGTCTCACAAGGAATGCTCATCAGTTCACCCTTGAGCCCAATTTCGGACGTACCGTGAAATATAGGGATTCTTTTTTTAGCCGAACGACAGGAATTTGGAATAGTTTACCCGGCGAGATTTTCCCTTGCCATTTTGATCTGCAAACATTCAAAACTAATGTTAATCGACACCTCCTATCTCTCCTCTCTCTATCTACCGAATGCCCGCGCAGTGTGTTACATTAAAGGGGAAACAAATAGTCCCTTGTGTGCCCGTTAATTATATAAAAATAAAAGGCACGACTGGGTCGCACGTACTTGCTCTTATGTGCTAATCCTTTTTAAGTACAGGCGTCTTTTTGACAAAGATTTTATTTTAATATTTTTTGTATGACGTGCAACTTCCTTAGAATCGTTTTGGGGTGAAGCTCGAACGAACATGCGTCACGACAAAGGGATAAACACATAAATATATAGGATTGTTAGCTTTTGCAGTTTTTAAGTGTAGTATTATCTTTCCACTTGCTGCTTACTGTTTATAATATAATTTGCTAATAGAAAGATACAAAGGACTTTTTTCAGTTAAATTTTCATTTTGGTATGGAAAAATTTGAACAACTGGCAATAAGTGTTCCAACTACTGTTAAGCCAGTAGGTATAGAGACAATATTAAAAGTTAACACAGTGGTTTTGTTTATTTATAGGAAGGTGTAAACTTTTGTTTTCTCGATTGAAATTTTTGCATTCAGTAGTAATCGAATAGTTTTTTTTATTTGTTAGTTGTTTTTGTGTGTTTATCAAAGGCTTCCTTATTTATTCTGTGCTTTTATGATGATGAAAAATACTTTAAAATACGTAAGTATGTATGTAATGTAGGTTGTCACTTTCTTTTATTTGACTAATGGCTTGGCTAGGGCTTAGCCGAGCAATATGAAATAAAATGTTGGGGAAAAAATGTATGAATTCAAAAAAACACTACTCATAACGTTTTTTGGAAAAAATGTTGTAAGCCATCTTATTTCTTTTGCTGTTTTCTATTTTATGAATTTTTCATTTCAAAATCGTTCGACCAGTTTTTTCAAAAAAATGTTTTTTTTGAAAAACTTTTCGAAAACATATTTTAAATTTTTTTTTAGTATGTCAATTTTAAGAAATCTATAGTTTATACTAGGAGAAAAATTTAAAAAAAAATCTATTAAACCGTTTTCAAAATATTCAAAAAACAAAATATTTTTTTAAAAAAATTATTAAAATTTAAAAAAAAATGTTTTTGAAAATGTTGATAAGCAATATTATTTAAATCATAAAACACTACATATTTTGAAAATTTCATCAAAATCCGTCAATTAGTTAACGAGAAAGTCTGATTTTAAAAAACCGGTCATATGGGAGGTACCGTTATAAAACTTTTTCTGAAAAATCCATTAAAATTAAAAGATAGATTTTGCACAGAACATATCATTCCGAAAGTTTAATCAAAATCGTAGTAGCCGTTTTCGAGAAAAATAAGTTTTTCATTAAAAGTTATATGGCAGGTACCGTTAGTTTTGGAGCTAGAATGCCAATTCCAAAAACTGTCGGGTAGAGCACTCTAAAAATACTATATACCAAGTTTGAATCAAATCGGCTCAACCGTTTAGGCTGTAGATATCGATACGGACAGACAGACAGACAGACAGACAGACAGACAGACAGACAGACGGACGGAATTTCCGGACCCACTTTTTTTGACTTCTCTATCATCGTAATATCATGTTTGATTGTTAGAATTTTTTTTTTGTTTTACGAATGCATAACTTGCCTTATAGTCCCTATAATCGCAAATAAAAAGCTGCTCATATGTTTTGTCCAGGACTTCACAAAATATTTGTTTGGTTTCATCATCTTTTTTCTCTGTGAGGTATATGCGCATATAAGGCTTACATATATTGACCATTTTTTTAGCCTTGATGCGGATTGTTATGAAATGCTCGTTGACACATTTGTAGCTCAAAACCTCTTGCCGAAGTCTGCTTCCGTTTTTTTGTGTTTAGCAGTTTTTTATCCATCTTTTGCCTGTTCCATCCCATCGCTTGGATGGGGGTTATATCTGCCTTACAGTAGTCAAGGGCCTCCGCTAGTTGTTCGGCTGCACGTGATCTGTTAAGGGACCTAACATTCCACGTAGATAGTACATTTTTTCGTTGTCCTTATTTCGTTTGCAGCGTTCATCATCAGTGAATCCGTCTGTATCCGTCCGAGGTTTATGATGGCACACAGTAATTCAGCCTGGGTAGTAACACTCCTCCCCCCCCCCCCTCCCTCTCTAGTTTGCTGCCACCAACAACCATCCAAAGGGTTGGGAACACAATCTGCAGTTGAGGTACAAGGCGAAGGCACCCAATGTTCACCACGTGCAGGTGAGAGTAGGAGTTGATAGGCAGATGTGGATTGTGACATTGGTGCTTGTACCCTCTTGGGGACACATATCTACCCTTTGAACCTTATAAAAGAAAACAATGAACACTAAAAAAGAGAATAAAGATAATAAGGAACGATAAAAAAAAACGATTTTGCCCTCATTGACTGCTAGCCATCTGTATTAAACAAATGAGTTCAAGATTCAAAAAACATTTGATATGAACCAGTATTTTAACACACAACGATGCAAATAATTTGCACATCTAATTAATTTGTCAGAAAGCTCTGCTTTCGCCGGATATTAAATTCCACCAAAGGATTCAATATCCACGATCTAAATGCAATTTCTACTGGAAACCATAGAAAAAGACCATCACACAATGACTTCCGTCAATTCAAATCCGCCGCTTGTATCAAGTTCCGTATTAATAGTTGGCTGTCATTCATTCAACAGTTATAACACCACACACACAAAATTCATTTTTATTTATCCAACACAAACAACTCCACACAAGGACTCCATGGTCCATATGCACATTTGTGCACTCCCTGAGTAAAACACAATATACTTCCGAGGACACCAAAGCAAGATTCCACATCGGCCGAAGTTGGCTCTAATTAATTATATTTCATTTGCATTTGACGTGGTCCTCCTACTTTATCTGGCTTCTTTCGATTTCGACTCATGAGTCATGACAATTGCCAAATCCCCAGCTGACCCAGTATTAGAGAGGAATTCTGGCCCCCAAACACAGCGCTGGCATCACAGCTGAAAGGATTCCCCGGTTTATTGTACGTACATTGCGAATAAGGTATTTACCATTTTAATTAACCGTAACTAAATATTCACATAGAAAGGATTACAGTTCAGCCATATTGGTCGCTGTAATAATAATTGGGAAACTTTGTGCAGAATAATTTAATCTCATTAGAATGCAATAGCGTGTACGCGGTAAGCGCGAGCTGGTGCGGGAGGAATCCGAGGAGGCGAATGTGCTCATAGCATCTCATTCTGTCCGGATGATGAGCGAGTGCTCTTCGTACATTTAAAAGCGCATTAATCCTGGCGGGAGGGGGGGGGGATTGAGTAAGTGCACGAGATAATCAATATCTAATTCTAATGCATATTATTTACCAAACCTATATGCGCGCGTAGTAATAATTTATTACTTAATTGTTGACGTAGCAAGCCGTCACCCAGAGGGTGGAGGCGCAATGAACTTCCGCAAATATATGGTTTGTTGTGTGCAATTGACCGGAAATGGCTTAAAACTTTGTTTTTAATGGTCGTTAGTGCAGTGAATAAACACCGTGTTCCGTTGTGAGCTGATTTTCGTTGCAGCGCAATGTTTATATATAAATATGTACATTGGAGTTGTTTGACGTTTTATTGACAGACTGTGACTATAGTGTGGCGGGTGATGGTGGTAATGGTAAGCCAATAAATTGCAGCATAATTAATTTGTTAAGGACAATGAGAAGTTGTTGATTGACTTTGAATGTTTGTTTCGCGTTATTGTTTACCAGGAAAGACAATAAAAAAGAATGTATTTGCTTAAGTGCCTACAATGGACGATAAAAGTAATAAAAATGGCAAATCGGAAACGGAAGCAAATGAAATTGAGTGAATTTTTTTATGATTTTAATTAAAAGTTGGAAGTAATGTTATTTTTTTAAATTCAAATAAATGAATTTTTTTTCTACAACAAAGTCTGACTGGCAGTACCATCCGAATAAAGTTCTTTTCCATGATAGGTTTCCAATGTTGACTCCAAATAATTAGTCAAAAAAAAAACTGTTTGCAATAATTAACAAAACAATATGAACAAACAAAATTTTTATTAAATTTTGTATTTAATCAGTTGAAACTATATTAATACTTAATCGTTTTGGTACATAATTTTTCAAACAAATATGTTTTGCTATATAAAGCGATGTTTTGACACACGCATGGATACATTGAATTGATCTTTCGCCATGAAGTTCATCTATCTTTTTGTCACTCTTGTTCTGCTAGTAATCCAAGTAGTTAGTGCCGATGAGGAAACATGCGGCACTGTTATTTGCGATACTGACTACACGCCTATCTGTGGCAGTCAACTAGGTGGAGTTCAAGCTAAATTCCACAACGAGTGTCAACTGAGAGCTGTTAACTCCTGTCTTCCAGAGTCAAAGCGTAAGTTTAAACTTTTCTAAAACTTAAGGTTATCACTTAAAAATATTTTTTATATATTTGTTTTTATTGTATAGACTACTCAGCTGAGCCTTGCAAGGCATAAACGCTGTTCATCAGAATCAAACATAAAAATAGACAACAAATGCTTATTTAGAACATGTTTTTAAATATTTGTAAATATAAAAAATAAAGTTTCTTGTGTAAGGGAATAATTCAAAACGTTTTTTGCATACATATAACCTTAAAATCATTTGCTCAATTTTCGACTCATGCAGAGATGTTGCATGATAAGGTGATGTATATCTGTAAGCTATGTTGGGCCATAACCAAAGGTTGCAGTGTCTATACGGCGTCAGGTTACAAAACCAGGAAAGCTGATGTTGCGAATATTCGCATCCGCATCCGCTATATTTAATAAAATTGAATCAGTTTTGCCTGACGGCGCATCACGTGAGAACGACAAAACGAATTTGAATAAATCTTTTTTTAAATAATGGGATATTTACTGGAGTAAAATATAGGACATATTTTTTTTAAATAAATTAACTAAAACTTTATAAGCTGGCCAAGAAAAAAATGTTCTTACCACATCATGCAAAATGAACATACTTGCTTATATTTGTTTTTTTTTTACATCCACGCCATACATACATTTGTTATTGTGTACTTTTACTCTAAAACACTTGACGTGGTTTTGTAAGTTTTTATTTCACTCATTAAAGTTCGGTTAACACGAATTAACGAATTACTATGAGCTTTATTTTATACAGTAATGCAGCGATACGATCATCTTTTATTTTTATTTTATATCTTAAGTAAAGACTTATCTTAAAATTTAAGATTAAATGAAAGTTATGCCACGAAGGTTTTAAAAATTAAAATACGATTTTTGTATCCATGGACCGAGGCTTACGTAAGCAAAGCCGCGGACCATATTTATATAAAACTTAAATATCCGCATTGGCATCCACGGATGTAAAAAAATCAGCATCCGCAAAATACGGGCTTATCGAAATATAATTTAAAATGTGTGTAATGTACGAGGAACCTTTTTTAAATGATCCTGTCTGTGAATGTAATTTCACTGATTAGGACCAAAGGTTAAACAAATTTTGTTCAATTATTGTATGATCAAAGTCCATATGTCTAGTAGCGAAACAAAGCATAACCGGAAACACATATTGACACATAACAATAATTACATCTTCGTAAGAAGAGACCTTCTACCATTATAAGGTTTCCGAAAGAGCTGGGCCTATAACACAAGGCTACAAGTCAACAGCAACTTGTAGGATTATGTATATATTTAACAAGTGTAGATTATTTATGTAACACAAAATAAAACTTTACAGTTGTAGAAAACAAAAAAAAATCCCTTCACTTGTATAGGCATCCTGCTTACAAGTGCTCATTTAAAAAGAGATAAGTAGGGCGAAAGATTTGTGATTCATGACAAATAGAGAATCAGTAAAAATAAATTGCACGACTGAACGGCACGTACTTGCATATATGTGCGGTCACATCGTCGAATAAAATTTAAATAAAATGAACGACTGGGTCGCACAGACTTGTTTTTTTATTTAGTGTGTCCTTACAAGAAAATCTGCGAAAAAAATTGTCTAACTGAAAGATGTATTGTTGTAAAAAAAAATAGCACCCTGAAAGTTTTATCAAAATCATTGAAGCCGTTTTCGAGAAAATCGAACTTTTTTGTTAAAGATTGTATGGCAGGTACTGTTATTTTTTGACACAGAGCAAAAATGAAGAACACACCCGATACTACCAAATAAATACTAAATACCAAGTTTTAAGCAAATCGGCCAATCTATTTAGTCTGTATAGGTGCGAACAGTCAGACAGACAGACGGGCGGAATTTCCGGATCCACTTTTTTCGACTTCTCTATTATCCTAACGTCATTTTTGATTGTTAGAATTTTTTTGCACGAATCCATAATTTTCCTTGTAGTACGCTAGTAAAAAAAATGGGCACGACTGGGTCGCACGTACTTGCTCTTATGTGCCTAATTACATTGAAAAGCAAGATCTTTAACAAATACAAGTAACATTTACATTGAAAATAATACAGTTTGAACGTATAAAAAGTAGTAAAACCACAAATCCGAACGGTTTTTAGTAAAAATGAAGTACGCCATCACACGTCTCAAATAAAAAAGAATTTATGAAAAAAGTATTTCGAAAATTGTAGGACCGGTTTTGATAACATTCTGTTTTTTATTTTTAGTTTTTTAATTTTTTTTTGAAATTTATGTATGCAGTTTTTTTAGATTTTATTAATATACATGTCAATATAAAATTTAAAATATTTTTTTTTGATTAGTTTTAGTAATATTGATTTTTCAAAAAAAAAATATTAATTTAAAATGATAACGTTGATATGCAGAATTAGTTAAACTACCTAGATCTTCTCAAATATAAGATTTGACAGAAATTCAAAGAGCCGTTACCGAGAAAGCCCAAAATTAAAAAAAAAAAAAAACGTTATATGAAAGATACCGTTAATATTCTTTTCCCGGAAAATTGGCTCTAATCAAATGATAGCCAATACAAACAAACAAATTCTCATCAAAATCGTTGAAGCCATTTTCGAGAAAAATAAGCTTTTCCTAAGCGGTCATATGGCAGGTACCGTTATTTTTAGGCCTAAAAATAAAATTTCAGTTTCCCCTCTGGGGAATGCCAAAATAATCACACACACCATGTTTGAAGATAATCGCTTAAGCCGTTTAGGCCGCAGCTCGTTATACATACTGACAGGCAGACAGACATACAGACAGACAAACAGATATTTTTTCTCGATCACTTTTTTAGACTTCTCTATGATCGTAATGTCATGTTTGATTGTTATCTCAATTTTTTTAATATTCATGAATCCTAAAGTTGCCTTATAGTCCCTATAATCGCAAGTAAAAATAGCCGTTATGTTTAAGATTCGAGAAAATAAAAAAAATGCTTTTCTGATGTTATCACCAAAGAAAAACTGAACAGAAATGCTTATATATTAGGAAGAGTCTAAATATAATTCCACATAATAAATATTGGGCATAATCCGCGATGTGTTTTGGCAGAATTGCAGAATTTTAAATAAAATTTATTGATCAATTTATCAACTTTTGAAAATTCAAACAAAAAAATTAGAAAATTAATTATAAATAGAAAAAAAAATTATTTGAAATGTTGGTTTGCAGAACGCTTTATAGGATCTTGGGCTCTGTAACACAAAACTACAAGTACTTGTGATACAAGTGAATCAATACAAGTGTAACAAATTTCTGTAATATTAAGTTACAAGTTTGCTGGCTCTTCTACAAGTGTAATGGACGAATATTACAAGTGGGAAATTGTATGATTTCCCTCTTTCTCTAATACAAGTCTACAGGTGTAGAAAAAATTAAATCTTTCTTGTAGGTTCAACAATCAATTAAATCGTATAGGTGATTCAAATGAAATATATTTTGTAAATTCATAATTCGAAACATAATTGGATCGACTAAGTCGGTTCATTGGAATTGCATTAAGCCATTTTTTGTACCGTAATCTCTATCACTGTTGAGTGTTGACACATATAATCTTGTAAACTGGTCGAAAATTTGTCTTTACTACAACTGTATTTTTTTTTGTGTTACCAAAATCATTTTGTGTTATAAGCTCTGGTGGCAAGAGAAATGCAGTCAAATGATAATTCACAACCAAGAGGAAGGCATCTTTCGAATCGGTATGGATGGATACCAACTTTAATTTCAGATGAATCCTACTTCTATCCTATATTATAAATGTGAATTTTTGTATGATTGGATGTTTGGATGTTTGGATGTTTGGATGTTTGGATGTTTAGATGTTTGTTCCCTAATCACGCCTGCACGGCTTAACGGATTTGGATAAAATTTGGTATGTAGATGGAAAATGTGCTGGATTGAGACAAAGGTTCCCGAAAAAAAATTTTCCAGATCAAAATGGCAAGGGAAAATCTCGCCGGGGAAAGTATTCCAAATTCGTGTTGTTCGGCTAAAAAAAGAATCCCTATATTTCACGGTACGTCCGAAATTGGGCTCAAGGGTGAACTGATGAGCATTCCTTGCGAGACGAGTATTACGGGAGAAACTTTTCAAGGGGAGGAATGCAGCTGGCTACTTCGAGTAAACATTTTTTATAGAAGACGATAAAATAAGGAAAAACATGAAAAATTGCGTCGGTGTTCGAGAGGGGCAATTGTTTCAGCGGCAGTTCTATTTCCTATCAATCTGAACGCTCTATTTTGTATCCTATCAAGCAGGTGAAGCGATATTTGCCAAGCACCTACCCAGAGGTGGGAGTTATACTCGAGTTTAGGGCTTTATAAATTGTAGCCAGATCAGATGGGGAAAAATACTTCTTACACCGATACAGAAAACCTAGGCACTTAGCAGCATTCTTAGCGATCTCAAATATATGGTCGTTTCAAATGAGGTCGTCGTTGACACACATACAGAGTACTGAGAGCTTTTCGGTTTCTTCGATGTAAGTGCCACTCATGGACAATGGCATTGGGGGTATGTTTAGCTTTAACGATAGAAGACAGCATTGAGTTTTCGAAGCATTAAACTTCACACGATTCCTATTACCCCATTTGACAATGCTGTATAAATCGGAATTTAATGAGCTTGACATACGGTACCGTTGCAATTATACGTCCGAATGTGAAGGACGTGAATTATCGAACGAATATGAAAAGCTGAGGGTAGAGTCGTCAGCAAAACAGTTAAGTGGATTAGAAGTAACAGAGATATAGATATATAGAGATTTAGAGATATAGAACAATTAAGATATAAGATAAAGAGACATAAAAATAAAGACAAAGAGAGAAAGGGAGAAAGAGACATAGAGATAAAAATATATATAAGGATATGAAGATATAGAGATGTAGATATAGATAGAGATATAAAAATAAAAAATAATAAATACAGAAATATATAGAAACGTAGAGATATAGAAACAACGTTTTCTTTGTCTTTGAAGATCACTTGGAGAAGCTGGATACAGTAGGGACTGCCTTTCAGCTAATGTAATTATAAGATGAAAAAGTGCGTTCGCCCGAATCACGAACCCGCTGAGTCACTTTTACCTTCAAAATATCATCACGCAACGGCAATCTGAAAATCCAAGCACGCGTTAAAGCGGTCCCATTCGAGGTTTTTTCATATTTAGACTATCGAGGGCTTATACAGGATAATTTTGCTTTTCCATTGTTTTATCACGTTGGCCATAAAAAAGGAAATAGGCATCTCCTTTGCAACAAAATCACTGTCGTAGAAGCGAAGCAGATTGCCTACGATTTTTGAAAAAAATTAGAACCCAAAATTGAGGTGGTCTTTCAATTATAAAAATATATAAATACTGCATAAAAGCGTACGTACTAGATTTTTAGATTTTTTTTATTTCATCAGATAAATAACAATGTTTTTTTCGAATAATAATACGGACATGACAATTTTGCCGTGTGTCGAAATTGACATTTCAGTAAAAAGAAAAGAGATATAAAGAGAAAATGTAACAAAAATTCTTGTTAAGAGTTGTTTTTTAAAGGTTCCTATACATACATACAAAATAATATTTAAGACTATTAGATATTAAAGCGAAAAACTTAATAATTTGAACAATTTTGATGATTTACAACATAAAAAGTAACAATTTCAATGAGTTTGAGACTTGTTGTGAATCTTGACTTTTCAAAAACTATTACTGTAGTCCAGACCGTGATTACAAAATTTATACAAAGCGAGCCATCTCCAAGCACCATTTAATATTTCGGATAGAAAACTTTCTTGGAAATATAAACGTCGGATTTCTTGTAAAAATTCAATAATTCAACTCAAGCTCTGAAAATGATCCTTATAACTTCTGACGGATATTTGTTATTGAAATAGCTCTATTTGGTTAGAATTTGATGGTTTTATTTACGGTAGTATAATCTGGAAACTGAAGAGGAAACTCTAGTAGAATTGATTTGCAGTAATCTTACTAATATGGCTCTATGAAGATCGTTTGCGCTTCTCTTCATCACTTATGTTACATAGTCGGCATGGGCTTTTAGACTTTTCAAATAAATGGATGGCTAACCAGACTCCACATGGATAGCATAGGTCGGAGTTGCGTTTGGCAAACTATATAATCACTTAAAAGAAATATCCTTGAACAGAATCGAGTTCTTCAAAAGGGTTAACCCCAAAGGCCTGCACTCTGTAGCAGAAACAAGTGTTTACCGCCAAGTCTCTGCACGTAAACTCTGCTTCTTTGTCGGTTTCCAAAAATCATTACTTTAGTTTTCAAGGAGTTAATATGCAGATCCCATGTTACACAGTACGACTGAAGTTTATTTAATTGTAGTTGAAGCGAAAAAGGACTGTCTGCTAGCAACACCAAGTCATCTGCGTAGAGGAGTACTTTATTTGAATTCCAAACGTATATAACAAGGAAGAAACTTAGTTATGGAATCAATGAACAAGGCGAAGAGTATATTGCTTAACGTGGTGCACGTGCACGTGTAAGCGTATCAAACCATTCAGACAACTTAGACCTATCCCACATAGCTGCACTTGATGCCGATAAAAATGTTGCATATACCAGTAAGAACCTTCTTGAAACTCGAAGTACGTGACAAACAGATTCATAGAAAGCGATCGGATTATACACAAACGAACGCATGAAAAAAACTTGAATAACACCCTTAATATGTGCCTACCTGAGTAAGTTGTTAGTTGCAAAGTAGTCGTCAAACCGCCAACAACCAAGTTTAATAATTGTCTGCAGATAATTTTTTGAAAGAAAAGACTTAGCAATCTAGTGAAAATAAAATAATAAATAAAGCCTACATCCGAGTTTTATTTTGTATTCCGCCTTTTGTAAATCATTAAAATCCCAGATATAATATGGGACGAATGGTTTCATCAGGTGCTAATGCACCTTCAAAAAGTTTCCCTTTACTAGTGTGGATCTTGGGTCGGTGGCGGCGGTCATTGGTCCATTGTTTTTCAGAAATGAAAATTGCAGTCGCTGTCATTTGTGAGCGTAATAGAAAGATGATAAATTTGACTACTGAGATCCGTGCCACGGAAAGAAGCCAAGGCAAGAACTAGAACGATGTCATATATTTCATAAGTAATGGCACACACGGCAACCATTCTTGCGTGTATTGTGAATCTGCTAGAATGGAAGGGACCTACAATTTACATCCGAGTCCGAACGGCTACATGAGATGCACTTTTTCGAGGCAAATTTTACTCTTGGAGTTCCTCGCAAGAGGCAGTATCCCGGGAAAAAGGGATTAGACAATTAAAAAAGAATTCAAATAATTTTGGCCAAGTTTTTATATTGTGTTAGTAACAAAAATTACATTATTTATTTTAATTACCTTGGAAAACCGAAAATCCACTTGGAAACTGGCCAATGCCACTCACGAGCCTATAAGGAAAAACATAGTCGAGCTTCCAAGAAACCGGCAACGTTCTAATTAACTGCCAACGTTTTGAATGACAACCAATGTTCAAAAGCTCCTATCTTCATCATTCTAACTTGTCATCCCTGTTAAGAACAGAAACCTTAACTTGTCAATGAGCATATCAAAGCAATTAATTTGTTCCAGCAGGACAACAATCCCAAAAATGTTATTTGTACAAAAAAAAAATGCACACATGCACTCATACATCCATTCATTTTGATGCACCTTTGAAACGTACAATATTCGAAACAAACATTTCATCTCATTGTCCGCACCGCATGCCAAAGTCTGAAAGGATTCGACCTCAGGTTTTATTGTCATTCTCAATGCACGCAAAATTGGAAGCTCCCCGAGGAGTTATTTCTTGATTAAATTTACCAGAACAAAGCATTCTCTACAGAGTGCAATTCGGCACTGGTGTGAGTGCACCACCTACTGGTCATGACCTGACCATAACACCGCAGAACGGAACCGAAGTTCTGGCAAGTCCATACATTACCTAACCCATCTTCTTTCTTTTTTTCCACAACCCCTACCTGGTGCTCCGCCGCCGACGATGTAGGTATGCATGCATACCCTATGTGTCGAATGATTCAACATGGGTTCTTCGTCGGTTGGTTATTATTGTTTCGGACGGACCAGCCTCCACCATATTACGGTCATACAGGTGATGTGTTGGTGGCATTACGCATTCGAATTCAATTGAAATATAAAATTTTGTGTCCATATGGGGTATGGGGTAAATAGCGAAGCATGGACCATGGAATATTATGAAAACGCATAAACCACCACACAGGGCTTCCAACATAATTATGATGCATGAAGCATTAACAATTGTGGTCAAGGAATTCACCTGTCCATCTACACACACCATGGGAAGCTGAAGTTATTTTATCATATTAATTTGTGAGCTTTGCTGGTATGAAAAATCTTTTAATCTTTTGTTCTCATATCATTGTTAACTGGTATTTTGTAGATGCTTTTGTTCAAAATGTTTATTGTTCTGATGAACTGATGAATGCGAGTATCTGTAAGTTGTCATGGGTAAAATATACTTTACTATGGCAGTGATTGTGTTAAAGAGAAGGTCTATTTTATATGTTGTGTTTTTTTGAGAGATAAATTCATAAAGTTGAACATGGTTTTGAATAGAAATTCCATTTAATAGAAGACGATGTGTTTTGATAGTAATTTTCAATGAATTTGGTATTATGATCCATTCTTTTGAAAAGTCAGTTTCAATAAACTGAAAAAATAACGCTGCGAGCAGGATGGAACATCCTTAAATCAGCATGAAGTTGGCCAGTATGAAATGAAGAGAAATTATTATTACCTAACAAAGGGACTCGACACTGGAGGCAGCTAGCCAAAGACCGAGCTGGCTGGAGAGGCATGTTGGTGAGGCCCAGGTTCGTCCCGAACTGTAGCGCCACCTAAGTAAGTAAGTAAGTAAGCAAGTAAAGGTACTCGACAATTTTTTTTTAAATAAAACGCAAACCATTTGAAATATGACAAAAACTTTATGATCGGCTTGACGTACAATCAAAACATTTATGAATGGAATTCGAATTCGCTCATATGGCCATATGGTGGGCACTTTTGCAGCGGTCGATTCGTGGGACCCAATTTTCGATGACTCGGTCACACATTTCGCCGCTATTTCGTGTTCAATGTTGGCTCTGAGCTCCTCCAACGTCGTCTGCTTGTTAGTATAAACCAATGACTTAAGTAGCCTCACATAAAATAGTCTAGAGGCGTTAAATTACACGAACACGAGGCGGCCAATCGACTGCCTCATTTCATGAGATAACACGCTCATCAAACTTACTCTTCAATAATCGATTTATAAGGTGTGCTGTGTGGCTTGTGGCACCATCCTGTTGAAACCACATTTCGTCCAAGTCAATATCTTCCGATTCGGGCCAAAAATAATTGGTAATTATGGCGCGATAACGCTGGCCATTCACAGTAACGTGACGATCGTTAGCATCGACGAAAAAATATGGCCCAATAATGCCGCCGGTATGCAAACCGCACCAAACAGTAATTTTTTGTGGATGAAGTGGTGATTCACCCGACCAATAACGCATATTTTGCTTATTGACTAACACATTGAGCCAAAAATGAGCTTCGTCACTGAAGATCATTTTGCGATGAAATTCAACAATTCAACGCTCCTAAAGTTGCGGTCACCGTCTCCGAATTTCGTTAGAAAATTTTTACAATTTTCATACGTTGCTCGCTCGTGTACTTTACCATGATGAAAGTGTTGAGTTTACTGAATAAATTGACAATGACAGTTTGATGATTAGTGAAAGGGTGCGTTCACAAATTAAATTCAAAGTTGTCAAGTCCTTATTGGAAAACCCGATATTTGTGGGATTGAAAAGCGAACGAACGTTAAGTATACTTGACCGACAGCACTGATCGTACCAAACAGACAGCACTGACGATACACACACATTAACGAACAGATTGGTTTTTTGACTTTGTTGTTGTAATTTCTTGGCATCTTAAATGACGTCATCAGTGAAGAGGAAAGAGTTCTCTTCGTTGAATTCCTTTGATATGAAGGCGCGAAAAGTTTAAATAATTAATTTATTTGTGTGATTTACTTAAAAGTGTTAAGATAATTATTTTTAAAATTCAAAATGTTTTGTGCAGCTTTTGGTTGTAAGAATTACAAAAATAAAAAAAATAAAATAGAAGTGAACGGTGTCTAATATTTTCTAAGAGATCCTGGGCTTTTGAGAAAATGGATCAATTTTCAATATATCAAGAATGTGAAGTGTCCATTTTACAAAAGGACAACATTTAACTTGACTTTACAGTTTAAAAACACAAAATCGTAGCAGAGGAAATAGAACTCTCATATTCACGGGCAGACCACTTTAGTGACTCCGTCAACATCGATGATGGCGATAGGTAGCTTGAAGCTTAATAGCATCCCACTCCACCTGCCGACCCATAGCACTAACATCCCTTATTTCTAAGGTCATGGAAACGCTGAGTAATCTTAGCTTAAGGAATATATCGAAGATCGAAAGCTACCCCATGAGCCATGACCGTCAGTGTGGCTTCCGTAGCAACCGTTCCACTGGTGATCTGATGGCATACCTCACCGATCAGTGAAATAAATCTTTACATCGCTTTGGTCAAATATCTCCAATTTTCCAAGGCATTTGATAGAGTTTGGTATGAAGCTCTTTTATCGAACATGCGTGCTTTTGGGATCGATGATACTCTTGTTCGTTGGATTAGAAGCTATCTTCTGGACAACACTAGTTGTCAAAATAAATGCTGGTGTGCCCCAGGGCTCTGTTCTGTCTCCGACTTATTTCCTTATTTTTATAAATGATCTTCTCTCTGTTACTTCTAATCCACTTAACTGTTTTGCTGGCGACTCTACTCTCAGCTTTTCATATTCGATGGATAATTCACGTCCTTCGCCTTTGGACGTACAATTGCAACGGTACCGTATGTCAAGCTCATTAAACTCTGATTTATGAAGTTTAATGCTTCGAAAACTCAATGCTGCCTTTTGTCGTTAAAGCTAAACATACCCCCAATGCCATTTTCCATGAATGGCACTTCGAAGAAACCGAAAAGCTCTCAGTACTCGGCATGTGTGTCAACGACGACCTCCGTTGGAACGACCATATATTTGAGATCGCTAAGAATGCTGCTAAGTGCTTAGGTTATCTGTATCGGTGTAAGAAGTATTTGTTTCCTTCTGATCTGGCTACAATTTATAAAGCGTTTATACGCCCTAAACTCGAGTATAACTCCCACCTCTGGGCAGGTGCTTCGCAAACATCGCCTCTTGATAGAATACAAAATCGAGTGTTAAGATTGATAGGAAATAGAACTGCCGCTGAAACTATTGCCCACTCAAACACCGACGGATTGCTTCATGTCTCCTTATTTTATCGTTTGTTTTATAAAAATGTTCACTCTAAATAGCCAGCTGCATTCCTCCCCTTAAAAGTTTCTCCCGCAATACTCGCCTCGCAAAGAACGCTCATCAGTTAACCCTTGAGCTCAATTTCAGACGTGCCATGAAATATAGGGATTCTTTTTTAGCCGAACAACACGAATTTGGAACAGTTTACCCGGCGAGATTTTCCCTTCCCATTTTGATCTGCTACCATTCAAAACCAATGTTAATCGACACCTCTCTATCCTTTCCATCCCTATATTCCTAATGCCCGCGCAGTATGCTCTACATTAAAAGGGAAACAAATAGTCCCTTGTGCGGTAATTATGAAAAAAAATGTAGATTTCTGTTAGAAGCCTTTCAATATCCAGTGTTTTGTAATTCAAGAAATTCTCTTCTGGTACTCTCACTAATAGAATTGGTTGGTTTAGATTAGTTGAAGTTGCTTCTTGGGCCTGCCTAGTCAATGGTTACAATTCAGCAGGTATAATTGGTGATTTCTGGAAGTTTATAAACAAAATTAGAGGTTGAAAGAAAGAAATCTAATATGGAAGAAATTCTGGGAAAAGTTTTTGGATGTCATACAACAAGGGATAACTATTTTCCTGGTGTTTGGGAAGATTTTGATTTTTGCATAGATGGCCGTTCCTCTACGGTTTTTGATCTTATCCTGTCGGAAGGTCTTATGTCCCGGCAACATCTGTGTTGTCACTTTAGTTTTGCTTATTAGGGCGATGTCCGGGTTGTTTTTTTTCATGAAAAAGTTAAATGACTTCACATTATACGCCAGTTTTTGGAGCTTTTTCAGATGCCTATTTCAAGTAAGAGGGAAGCTATTGCCGTCGACTTCTGCTTTTCGGTAAGCTGAGCATAGTTCGATTGTACATTATAAAAAAATCATACAAGAATGTCCTGAATAGAATGGTTTAAATCAGCAGCTGGTACAGAAATTTCTTTTAACTCCAGAACTATTTACCTGTTTGAAGAGGTCAACACAGCGAGACTGCTGATTTTTTCAACTTCTAAAGGTTTTGGAAAATGACGGTATGAAAGAGAATATATTCCATAACTTGAGGCAATGGTTGAGGACAACGAGAGAGACCGACATTTAATTTTTAAATTAATATGATAACTCCCTTTCATTGATCCAATTATTAGCTCACAAAATGAGTAAAACCTCAACAAAAAACAACAATATTCAGCAAACATAGATTAACTATCATTGAATTAAGTTAATTTGCTTTCCGCAGAAATATCCCTGTGACAGGAAAAAGATACAAAAACAATCCAATTTGCATTCTCCTGATTTATCGGTAATCCTTTGTGTGGTAACCCAATTTAAGAACCACACACACTGTCTGCGTCCCGACAAACAACGACGCCGCAAAGATATTAAAAATCGAGACGCAAATATAAAGTTTTAAACAAAAAAAAAAAGGATACACATGCACAGGATAAGAGGAAAATTTACTTAAATCCTCGTATACGACTGCGAACCACCACAACAAAAAGCGATTCACCACTTTAGCTGTTTATTTGAGGTATGATAAGCTTGCACCATAATTAATTAAATTAACCCATGAGTACATTTTGCACACAGTCACTTCCTTTCCGCATGCAGCAAGGATCCAGGTCAGGTGCATTACACACAAAACATAAAACATCCTTAGTGGAATATAATGGACAATAACGCATGTGGGTGCTGGCCCCCTGCACTATATAAGTAGCACGTTCCGCACATCGATCAACCGATTTCTCCAACTATGGTTGAGGAAAAAGTTAAGGAACGTTTACGGTTGCTAAATTTTGCTGATACAAATGTGCAGCAAATTGTTTGTTCAGATTTTGGGTGTTTGAGGCTTTTTGGTAATAACTGTTTATATTAAGTAAAAAAAAAGATTTAATAGGATATAATGAACTAAATGAATTAAACGAACGAAATGAATTAGATGAACTAAATGAATGAATAAAATGAAATCAATAAATTGAGAGAATTATGTGAATAAAATGATTTTAATTGATTAAATGAATGAAATAAAAGAAATTGATTACGTTAAATGAATGAAATGAATGATTTGAATGAAATGAATGAAATTAATGAAAAGAATGAATTTAATGAAACGAATGAAATTAATGAAAAGAATGAATTTAATGATATGAATGAAATTAATGAAACGAATTAAATTAATGAAGTCGATGAAATTAATGAAATTAATGAAATAAATGAAACGAGTGAAATTAATGAAATTAATAAAATTAATAAAATTATGAAATTAGTGAAACGAATAAAATTAATAAAATTAATGAAATTAATAAAATTAATGAAATTGATTACATCAATGGAATTAATAAAATGAATGATACAAATCCAATAAATGACCCTAGAATTATAAATAAAAAAATTGCCTTAGGATGATTCCTGCCCGGTAGTTGTATAAAATATGAAAATGCGTCGTTGGCGTGTCGTTTGTGTATCTTGCGCCAGCATCATGAACAACTTCAAAGCCTTACGTTGTATACCATTACAGCCAAGGACTTGTTGATTAGTCCTGTTGAATGTGTAGTTTGATATTGTCCAATAATATACAACGTTATTATGTTCGCAGTGTACACAACAAAGTGGTGACCTCATCAGCATATGGTAATTGGCCGAAATGTGCAATGTTTACTTATTTGCATACCTTTGTGTGCAACATGGTGAGTATGGTATGGTGCACTCGCTGACATATTTTTTTTTTTTGGTATAAAATATGAAAATATGGTGGGTTTTCGGTTAACAGCTTTAAAAAAAAACAAGAAAACATAAAATTGATAAAATCAACTAGTGGGTACTTTAAAAGTGTATTTTTTGAAAAGCTTGTTACGTCACATCAAACATAGTAAACTCTTTAAACGCGCTTTTTTGGTAAACATGAGCATTATTTTAAAATCCAATGATTTTTGGAAAGGTCTTTGTTAAATCGTTATTTTACCAAAGCGATATCTGTAGCTTTTCGGGTGCTCTTTCGGTTTAGTTTTTTTTCGGTTTTTATTTATAGGCCGCAATTAAGCTCAAATTCATGCTAAATAAAATTTTATTAAAAGAAAACCTTTGTGAAATTCAAATCCGATGGATTGAGGTGGGATAGACAGCCTTGACGGATTCTGATTTGTGTTTCTTGACATGGTCAACCCAATAGGTGGAGTTGTTATCGAGGAAAAAGAACAACATTGTTGCAAATATGTTGATCCATATGAGTAAAAAATAATTGTATGATATAAAAACGACAACACATACTCGTATTACAGTTTTGTTTAATTTTTATTTTATATAGGTATATTTATTTATTATTTTACATCAAGTAAACTTATTAACATGGAACGTATTCTGTAAAATAGAAAAAAAATTAAAATTCATCAATATAAAAAAAAAACTCAAATTGTCCTTAAAAACACTTACGTGCGTCATCTGGTTGACAAGCGTTCTTGACTCTCATCATGCACTCGTTGGGGAACATTTCGGTTTGTCCATTTAATTGACCACAAAATGGTGAGTAATTCATGGGGCATCCCATTTTACCGCACAAATTGCTGAGCGACAGGACACCAACGAACTGAACGGCAACAAGAACCAGACCAACAATAAGACCTAAGAACTTCATGATGACTATTGAGATTTTGATTTGATGATTCCATTGCCTGAAAATAGGGTTTTTATAGGAAACCCAGAACTCTAAAAGTTATATTTGTCTAGCTAGGTAAATATTTGTGCTGCTTTAACAATTTTTGTTTATTAATGCCAAATAAATAAAAGCCTTACGGTTGTTGCTAACAACATGGATAACACATAATACATTTTATTATTTGCTTAGCTGTTGAGCGTTTTTAAAAACACAAAACGGTATTTGAGTCATGGTTTGTATTTCCCAATTGATAAAGGAAACAAGAAAGGAACTTACAGTAAGTAGAAAGGAAAACATGGGATCTCAACTTATCTGATCCTCCTACATCCTATTTATTGGTCAACCTTGTCTCCGCCTTTCCGAGAAGATTCGAAAACAGATTTATATCTTTTGGCTAGGCCTAGCGTCGCTCTTAGGATATATATGACGACCGTTATGATCTGGATAGGGATCATAACTCTTCCACATAACTGATTCGCTTAAAAGCTCCACCTTTGAACTTACCCTGGTTGACCTTTAGAAATGTTGGCAGGCTTCCCTGTCTTAGATTGGTTCATGTATGAAGATGATTAAATGCAGATGTCGTTGACTGTGTTTGAGTTAGGATTTCTTGGGCTTTCCCTTTTCGCCATAGTATTGGAGCGTCGCATTCTATTTCTATGGCAATTATGGTTGCTTCCTGGGATTTTCTTTTCTCTTATTTAATCCTGTTGGAAAAAATGTGGTTCTGGCGGAGAGTTGAAACCTGGCTACTAAATCACAGCACTATAGTTCAGAAACTCAACTACGTAAGAGAGGAAAGCCAGAAGGAGAAATGTTGGCTAGTGTGAGAGAAAGGACAATTTCGGGGAACCTACCATAATGACTTGTGAGCCCATTACGAACTACTTCGTGAGAAGAAGAGCCAACAGCTGATGCACTGTCTGCATTTTGTGTGGGAACTTCATCAGGTCTTTCACCAAAATTCGTTTAAGTATCGCTAACTAATACCCATTTGCGTGGCTCATCATCTGGTTGATGTTGCAGGATCCTTTTCCACAATATTCGACAACAACACCGATATTCTCAGCAGAACGCGAGGCCGGCTTCAAATGGTAATATATCATGTTGTCCCTTCGAGGCGAGCGTCTCATCTAAACGCCTTAGTATTGCTCCAGTTGATGCGGGGCCGGGAACGATCGGGAAAAAAGTTTTGAAAAGCAGCTTCGGAAATTTTTTCTCTCAACTGATTTGTTTTGTTATTATTCTTTGGAGAACTATAACTAGCCAGTGCTAATCCTTGTAATTGTGTAAGGTAAGTGAACAAGGTACAACGCACGACTTTAACATGAACATTATCTTCGATCTTTAGTTTTTCAAAAAAAAGTTATTATTTATATTTTGTACTCCATACTTGATCGCCAAAAAGTATGCAGTAAGTTAGTAAAAATGTCTTATAACAGTAGCGGGTTCTACAAATGAAACATTACAATCAAGTGAAATAAAAATTAATTTTATCAAATTTGTCAACTAACTGGGCGAAGTCAACATCCACCGCCAGCACATCTAAAAAATTAATTAAAGCTGGCTATATCTAAGGTCAAGAGCAACAGAGCCGCCGAAGCTGATGGCCTAGCTGCCGAGCTCTTCAAAGCTGCAGGCGGGGACTTGGCTATAAGTATGCACCATCTTTAAAAAGGGAGACCCTCTGAACTGATCCAACTACAGGGGCATCAGTCTCATCAACATTGCCTATAAGAACTGCTGTATTGTGTGACCGCCTAAAGTCATTCGTCAACAACCTAATAGGTTCATATCAGTGCGGGCTTAGGCCAGCAATGTTCACTATTGACCAAATATTCACATTATGGCAGATCTTGCAAAAACCCAAGAACTTCAAGTTCCAGCGATGGTCTTTGTTCAAAACAGGATTTCGTCTCTGGCAATGTACTCATTAAATCTCTTGCTCAACATTTTTGTTCACTTGAATCCTCTCCCTGCGCAACCGATCGTTGGCCAAGTGATTTGGTTCAAGCTATATATGCTGTCATCAAGAAGGGACACGCAACATCCGCTCTGCTATTAGCTCAGACAACAAAACCAGGGCTGAAATCAAATGAAGTATAACTCTTGACAATCGCTGATTCTTCGGGCTTAGAAGGCAATTGAGTAGCAAAACTCAATCTCCGGCAACTAAATTGTCCCTTTACAAGACACAGATCATCCCAGTCCTGCTTTATGGTGCAAACGCATGGAGGTTGTCAAAAGTGGAGGAGGACACTTTAAATTGCTTCGAGCGAAAACTTCTCCGGGTGATTTTTGGTTCCGTATGCATTAACGCAGAGTGGAGAAGAAGATACAACGAAGAACTGCACCGGCAGTACAGCGACACAGACCTAGTCAAAAGAGTTAAAATTCAACGTCTCAGATGACTGGGTCATCATATAGAGCGGATGAACATCAATGCTCCGCCCCGGAAAATCTTCGATTCCATCCCCAGATGGACGGTGCAGTAGAGGAAGGCCGAGCTTAGGTGGCGCACACAAGTGGAAGAGGAATTCTAGGGACCGAGCTGGCTGGAGAAGCTTGTTGGTTGAGGCCTAGACCTACCCTGGACTGTAGCGCCACCTAAGTTAAGGTAAGGTAAGCTAAATATGTATGTACATTTCTAGGAAACACAATTTTGCACCTGCATGTGTTTATTACAACAGTCAGATTGCCACCATTTTGGGCAGAACGTCCTAGCCTATGGTTTTCCCAAGCTGAGTCCCAATTTATCATCTCGGGCATATCGAATAATATAACCAAATTTAATTACGTTGTGTCGCAGCTTAATGCACATGTGACCACTGTAGTAGAATACATCATAACTTCTTCTTCGCGAGCTCAGGATCCGTGCACTACTTTAAAGACATAGCTCATTGAAGGCTTGTCAGCATTAGAAAAGCGGCATTTCTTGCAACTTAATAGTGACGAAAATATTTCTGACCGCAAACCTTGGCAATTTCTTCGTCATATTTGCTCTCAGGCTGGAACCTCAGCTCCTCAAGACAATCTCTGATATCAACTTTGGTTAAAACATCTACCAACACCATACCTTTCTTCTGACCAAATATCAGAACCGGCTGAATTTTTTTTGAAGTTTCTCCAAAACTTACTGCTTTTGTCGTCCATGCTACATAAAAGAATGATCCAAACACTAGTACGCATTGCTTTTTGATGCTATCTCACTAGACAAGTTTGTTATAAACGCAAAAAAATCTTGATGATCGTTCCCAAAACCGCAGAATGCAGAGTTTAAAAAACAAATCTAATTCAGCAAGGAGAAACGTATTATATGAACCTAGGACTATGACAAAGTTTCGTTTGGAGATTCGTTGTTGCTTACATAAGCATCATCCGGCAATGGCAACACTGGTTGAAGCCCTTGTAGAAATGATCGACTATTGAATGCCCGATATCTGCTTTACATATTTTTGCAATACCTTCGATACGCAAGGATTGTCTTGGGTATATTGCCAACGCTCTAAGATATTTTGAAGTGTAAAGTCACCGTTATTTTTATTACCCCCATACCGGATTACTTTTCGATACTGCCTAACTGTCACGGATCGTTTCATTCGTAGGTCAGAAGTATGCCCATCGGAAACTATCACGGCTGAATATGTCACAATGCTACTTCTACCAAGCTGGATATCTAATTTTTATTGCCCCGTATACGTAATGAAGCCTTTAAACTAGTTTTACTTGGAAAACGATCTGCTTTAAGAAGACATTCAGACAACGTCAGCAGAATTAATTTATGGTGAAACACTGCGACTTTCTGGATAGCTAGCCTCAAGACCATAACAAAATGAAGAAATTAAAACTCCAACAGGCTTTTTTTAATCCTTGAACAGGTAAAATTTACCATCAAATATGAAAGGAATTCATAATTATTCCCCTTTTCAAAAAGTCCAACTCTGAACAGACCAATCTCTAGTTAACCATTCATTCCCGAAAGAGTTGAAAAGACAGCCAGCGGACAACAAGTCAACACTATTCTTGTCTACCCATAACTTGCTTTCTCTTATCGAGTCTGATTTAACAGCTGTTAATAGCTGGCATTGCACAAGGATCAACCATAGGCCCTCATCTTTTCACTCTTTTCAATTATGAATCGCTATCAAGCATGAATTTTTATAATATTCAAGTGTACGTGAATGATGTGCAAATTAAATTTAGTTATCAAGTTGGGATGCAACTACTAAGGTTCTACATTTTAATGTGTGTTTTAGACTAATCGCATTGGAAAGCACAATCCTAACAATTTTTTTGAGTTATAATGCTTCGGCCAAAATATGCTTAATAAAACATGGATGGTTCAGTTATGATCTTCTTCTTCTTCTTCTTTTACCTACAACTGTTATGATCTCAAGTGGGACCACAAATTTCCACCAATTCTCTACTTCGCCCTAAGGTTCCACCTATGAAATTCTCCGGCTTGAACTAACAAAATTTTGATTTGTCAGTCTCTACAGGTGTACCACAAGGTTCGATTTTGGGCCCCCAAATTTTTAATTTCCTCGCTAATACACATTTATGTGGATAAGGTGCGACTCTTCTTAAGTTGCCCTTTTGAAATCAACAACTCTTGTTGTTTTTAATATATCTTAGTTGAATAAATATATCCCATTGAAAATGGTCCTTGTTCGGGCGCCAACTAAAATGAAGGAAATTTAAACCAAGAAAACAAATATGTTTCTTCAAAATATTTATTTTGATAAAATTAATTCATGAACAGCTTTATTCACAGCATCCTTAACAAAGAACGTATTCTAAAAAAATTAAATTAAATATTATATTAAAGTATAAATTAAAAGCATAAATATATGTATTAAATTTATTTTGTTAAAAATATAAAAAAAAACTTACTTTGTCCTTCAGTTATACAGTCATTAGCTGAATCCATTTCACATTTACTAGAAAACTTAACATCCCTTCCATTGCGAGATCCACAAATTGGAGAATAAATTTTAGGACAAGGTATTCCACATGGCAGTATTTCATCTGCACTGGCCAATACTAACATTGATAGGAGGGTTACAAGATAAAACAACTTCATTGTGGGATGATTTTTCGGTTTTGACTTAAATTATTGGCAAAATCTTCTACTTAAATACTGTTTTTAAATTTCTTAATATTTTTTAACTGACTAATTTTTATATCTAGATACATTTTCTATAGTAAGCACCCAGTTGGGTTGGGGAATATTCATGACAAATATTTGAACATGGTAGACGCTTGTTGACGAAGTTCTATAAACAGTTTCAGTGCGCTTAGAAGGCATTTACAAATTAATGAATTGTTTTTGAAATTCCTGTTTATTTTGTTGTGACTAATGTTTTGAATTTTTTTTTCTTGATTTGGACTTTTTTCAAAAAAAAAAAAAAAAAAAAAAAAACAGGAATGCGTGATTCAGCTAGCGGTTGTCTTAATGTTTTCGATATCAAATAGATAAATAACCAGAATCGTCCTTAAGTTAAGAACCTAGGCATAATCGTTGATTGCTAAAATGAATAATATTGGACCCAGATGCCTTCCTTGTGGTACCCACATGTATCTAAATTAAATGGGAGGGAAAATTATGACCTATATCGGATGATCAATTTTTTGGAGGAAAATTCATAGATTTTAATTCAAAAACAATAACTCTATAGGTAATTTTTGTCGAAAGGCAATGTCAAAAAGTAGGATGGGTGAAAATTATTGAGAATATATAGAAGGTGATCTTACCTAATCATAATGGAGTTATCAGCACCGATTAAAAAGATGAGGTCAAGTTGCTATAAAGGCTAGTGGCCACTCCACTCATGAAGATTCTGTAATTCAATTCAATTTTCAATTCAATTTATTAATAAAAAATAGAGTAACATTTATATCATATAATATTTAATTCAAATAAAAATTTAAGCATGGCAGCATATAAGCCGTCTGCCGTTTATGATATCGATTATGTTTTATTTTTTTAAGAGATTGAATAAAGTTAAACAGTTTATATAATTAAAATCTGATGGTACAAATATATACTAACAAAAATATATTAACAGAAATAAATTAACAGAAATAAGTACCTTTATAAAACACAATTTTTATATTTATATTTAAGCAAAAGCAATGATTATTTTATGTAGGAATTTCGAATTATTTAATATTTACACAAGATATTACGGATTACATTAAAAAGTCAAAGAACTGCAACAAGACGAGAAAAAAAAAGAAAACGTAAATGACAAGTTAGAGATGGCATACTTGGGCTTCTAGTTTAGCTAAAAAAAATGGTCTTTTTATTTAAAATAACTAGGAATAGTCAAGCCAAAACAAATTCAAATATGAATTATTGTAATTGTTTGCGTGTGAAATAAATCGCACAAGTAGTTTCCAACCTCTTTCACCATTTAAAATACTGATAGGCTCATCGAAAGACAAGAAGCTTTTGCTAAAATAAAGCCTGCGTATTTCTTGAAGAATAGGACATATTGCAATGAAGTGGC
The DNA here is from genome assembly GCA_963971375.1 of Platycheirus rosarum. Lineage (NCBI taxonomy): Eukaryota > Metazoa > Arthropoda > Insecta > Diptera > Syrphidae > Platycheirus > Platycheirus rosarum. The sequence continues at coordinate 119,930,500 of OZ020509.1, read as the reverse complement.
GTACGTCTTCAATTTGGTTAAGGTTGCATAGATAACATATAGCGTCTAAGTCTGTTCTGTGTGGCCTATAATTAAGTTCAAGGGTTTCAGTTCGAACCTTAAAGATTAAACTCATATCTGAGGTTGAAAGTTCCTCCCTAAAATAATTATTATCACGCAAGCTCAGATTCAAACGTCTATACGTAACCCTAGAGGTGGAATTTGTTACCCTTTCTAATTGTTGTTGTAGATTTTATCATCTCCTACCGATATTAAATCATAAAAGATGTTTGTCCACTCTTCTCTGTTATTTACATTCAGATCTAAAGAGACGCTGGCGCTGTGAGCCGACGCGAGCGCGTGCCAGTTTCTAAAAGTTGAATAACCACAGCGGAGTGATACCAGTAGAATTCTTTTATGAAAATTGCTATCAAATCTATGCATAACTTTCGTCAGATAGTCTGCATTGGCTTTCAAACTCCTCACATAAACTTGTGGTAGACCAGATTCAACATATATTGCGTAATTGGGGGTATTAAAAGGCAACCGGAAAATTCGTTTGAAAAAGTATCTTTGAATGCTTTCAATTTCCTCAAAAAATTGGTACCCATAAACTTCAGTTCCATAACAAAGACATCTATCTATTAACCGTTGCATTAAAAACTTTAAACTTTGACTTTGAGTCAACAAATTTATTAGTAAAACATTTTGGCCACAAGGTACTAATTGCTGATTTTGCTACGGACATTTTTTCTTTAATATGGGCTTTCATACTTAGATTGTGAGTTATAATTAGGCCTAGATACTTAAACTCACTAACTACCTCAATATTTTGACCATCTAAATTCCAGTTCCTTGTAAGGTTATCAGATCGGTTTTGAGTTCTGAAGATCATTATTTTAGATTTATTAATATTAATTTTAAGATCCCATGCATCACAAAATATTTTCAGCTTATTAATTTGGAGTTGAAGCTTCATAGGATTGTCTGAAAAGATCACCAGGTCATCCGCAGGAGCTTTATTGACAAATCGCCAAAGGTTACACCTCCTGGTAAGTAATTTTCAATATTATTTATATATAAGGCGAACATCAACGGACTCAAAACGCAACTCTGTGGGACACCTGTTTCTGATCGGAAAGCTTTAGACTGGTGTTCACCATTGTATACAGTCGCAGACGTGTTCAAAAGAAGCTGTTCATAGACTTTAATGAACTTTGTTGATACACCAATAGTTGAAAGCTTATATAATTATGAATGCCTATTGATAGTATCAAAAGCAGCTTTGAAATCTACAAAAAAAGTGTACAATGGTTTCTTTTTATCGATAAAACGTCTTGCGATGCTTGTAAGAGCAAATATTTGATCCATTGTTGAGAGATTAGCCCGAAAACCAGCTTGGAAACAGCTTATAATATTATTGCTGTCAACCCATCTTATAAGTCTACAGTATAAGATCTGAGCAAAACGTTTTCTTAATGAACACAAAACGGATATACCTCTGTAATTCTCAGGAAGGTTTGGATTACCTTTTAAATATAGCACATATTTTCGCCAAGCGAAAGCTACTTGGAAACAAAATGCGTTCCAGAAACTCAGGGGTCGAAAACTTGTAGAACTCGATCGGGATTCCATCTAATCCCGCAGCCTTATTATTTTTCATTTTATTAAGTGATGATAATAATTCAAGCATTGTAAAAGGCGAGTCTAGCTCAGGTATCGAAATGTATTGAAGGGCGTAGCTTAAAGAGTTTTGGTTTGAGTCTGAGAGCAAAAGGTTTTCAAAATAGTTTGCTAGTTGATCTACACTTACGCTCAAAGACGATGATTTGCTCCTTCCACCTAAGATCCACACTTTGCACCAAAAAGACTTGGAATCCCTACAGTTTAAAAGATTCCTAGCAGCTTTCTTTAAGTACAATTGCTTTTTGAAACTGCATAAATCCTTACATATTTTATTTTGTTGCAAGTAGAGTCTTTTGATTTTTTCCTACTTTTTTTACACTCTTCGTCATACCACTTTGAATTAAAAGATGATTTATTCGGACAAGAACTAACAACTGCTGAATGCTTAACTAATTCAAAAACAGATTGTGTTGAAGATTCTATGCAAAGTTCAAGCTGATCATTAAAAGAACCCATTTGTTGATTTAAGTTTCGCCTACAAACTAGCCTTACATTCGACCCATTTTAGTTTCTTAACAGCATTAGATACGTCAGCTCTGTTGTGTAGGCAGATGGGTTGATTAGTTTGCCGGATATACCTCAAAATTTTTAATAGAGTTTGTTATATAATAAGAGGTAGTAGTAGGTAGTAGTGTGGCAGATTGAATTCATTCAAATAGAAGATTATACATGATTGCGCCCACAGCAAGTTGATACGATCTTAATGGTTGGGAAGTGCGAAAGTAACAACACATGATAAGCTCCGAGATGCTAGTTTAGTTTTTAATATCATATACTGGATATCGATTGATGTAAAGCTATTTCCAACGTTTTCCGTTGAAGATTATTCCAGAACAACATTTTACATACCTGCCATATATTGATGTGTTTCTAACACATTTACAAGATCGTTTTTCAATAATCGCAAATAAAACAGTACCTCTCATGTAACAGTTTTTTTTTTTGGACTTTCTCAGTAACGGCTTATTGGATTTTTATAAAATTTTATATTAAAATAGATCTAGGTAGATAAATTCATTATGTTTACCAACATTTCGAACCATTTTTTCTAATTTAAATATTTTTTTTTGATTTTTTTTTTTAGAAAATTCAATATTTCTAAAAAGCAGTCAATACAATTATTTTAAATTTTATGATTGGCTGTATATTAATAAACTGTAAGAAACTGCATACCAAAATCTCAAAACAAAATTTCAAAAAACCAAAAAAATAATAATATTTTATTAAAATCGGTCCTACAATTCTCATAATACTTTTTTTTTGCATAAATTCAAACGTGTGATGGCGTACTCCATTTTTAATAAAAACCGTTAAGTGTTGTGGTTTTGGAACATTTTATAGGTTCACACCGTGAGAGATAAGAATTTATGTCATAGTTTATTGTCGTTGACGATATTATTTAAGAAAAATAAATGCTTTTTTACAAACCCTCCCGAAATTTATTTCTGCGTTTCCAATTTATGGAACGTATAGATTACTCTCATCGACGTTAATAAACTGAATAAATATAAAAGAATCTTGCTGCTTAAATTGCACCCTCCATGTCGCAGCTTGCCGGTTGTTGATCACCATTTCCGCTATCTTAGGCAATATGGAAGTGGGAGGAGCTTAAAAACCTGCAGTTTTGGGCATTGATTTCTGTTTTACATTTCGGCCGCAATAACCGCTAATTTTCTCTTTGCACTGCAGTTGTTGATTATTTTGTCACATTCACATTCTGATTCGTCTGCCCCTCAGAGATTTTCACTGCTTTTTTGAGTTGTTGATTGCACCGCAAATGGCGTAAATGGTAAATTTGGGTTACACCAGGGGCACGCGGGTAGCAATGGAAAGGTTCTTGATTTACGATTTGTTGCATTTAGATGACACGAAAATCTTTAAATGCATTTCATCAGGGAGCAGAAGCCAATGTTGTACAGGAAACTTACTATAATAATGAAGCAAAAGTATCTACGGTGGTACATATCAATTCGTGATTGATTGAGAGGAAAGCCAAGAGATATGAGAAAAAAACAACAACGAATTTCAAAGGACAAGGTACCTACTCAATTACAAAGGAAATAAGTTAATTGAATCTTGCAACGATGGTGTTATTGAGATTTTAAACGGACGGCACCCAGGGCGATTTTGAAATAATCTTAACATTTGTAAGCTCCAACCAAAGGATGCTCGGTAAATGATGTTCTTGCTCATGTAGAAGAGTTTTGATTTGAAGTAGTAGTCAGTAATTAACTCAATTATGCATTATAATTGCAAGAATCAGCGAGTCAGGATTCAATAGTTGTATGTTGCAGCTGTCAAGGATGTAGCCGGGTGATGTTCAAATAGTTTTAGATGGAGAAGAGAATCTTCTGATGGTCTGACAGCTACATTTTTGGGACGCAAGGAAGCTTAAAGGTGAAGAATAGAGGACGTAAATAAATACAAATATCTAGGAGCATGATTTGCACACCATAGCACTATGTACAATTTAATCTATCTTGCAGACTTTTATGACGAAGTAGATTTCGAGATCTTTAATAATTCAGCTCTTTTAACTGCTTGGTTGGAAAAATCCAAAAGAACTCACTCGATATGTTTTTCAAACAAAATTCTTTTGAAATTCTTTCTTAATTTTGGTTATGACTGTTTCAAAAATAATTCTTATTCAAATATTTATTGCAAATGATTCCTGTTATTATTAATAAATATTTTAATTAAACAAATGACTATTTGATCAGTTGAATCATTTGAAAATTGAAGTTGCACTATATAACCCGTAGTCGATGAGGTTAATTTATCATAAACTCCAAGATATCAATCCAATATGAAGTTCATTTGTTTGGTAACCATTCTATCGATGATGCTGTTGTTTGTTGGTGCAGTTGAAATTAAATTATGTGGAAATCCTTGTGGATACATGTATTCACCAACTTGTGCTATTCGCAATGGCCAGGTGGTTAATTTTTCTAGCAAATGTGAAATGTATTCTGCTAACGAATGTATTAAAGAAGGACCAAGTAAGTAGAGGGAATATAATTTTTTTTCAATTTTCTGATAAAATACATGAACTTTTGCAATTTGTGACATATTTCCATTTTTTTTTTAGAATATGTCCCGTGCCCTGACATCGAGAAGTGAAGATGGAGACTACTTCCCTTGAAAGACTATTGATCTTAGATGTAGGATTTTACTTAAGGAAAACTGTTTGATTAAATAAAATATTAGCATAAATTAAATTTATTGGTGGTTTTTCTCCTTCGATATTATTTTATCTTAAAATTATAAATTACTTTTATGGGATGTAAAATTAAAGTATGGTACGACCAATTACGTGAAAACCAGGGCCACGCCGCCCTTGTGTGCAAAGTGTGCTGCGCACACAGGCGCCAAGACAATAGGGGCGCGCGCCGCTATCGAAATAATTTTTATTACACTTACACAATAACATATTTCTTTGTAGTGGAGTATCGATAAGTAAGTAGGTATAATAGGCGCAACAAATGTCTATTAAACAACAAAACATAATATTGCGCTTATTGTACAAGTACCCCAAGATAATATTCACGTTTGTGGTTGAATTTTACGCTTCGGGTTTTAGTTTACAATAGGAGTTTTTCTATTTTCATTCAGAAAAGAGCTCTGAACAGAGTTCGAGTATATCGAGAATCGAGCACGCTCTGAACGTCCTTTGAACCAATTTTGTGAGCAAAATTCTGCAGTTCATCGATATGAATATGCAAGTTGCTTTAGATGCATTAACGGAATTAATGAATTTAAAAATTCCAGATCCAGGCCCCTAAGACGTCGTAAGACTTCAAGCTATATCCTCCGTAGACGAAAGATTTAACTTATTGAATAATCACAATGACGTGTTTAATTTTTTATTTAAACTAAGGGATGACCAAGAACAAAGTCAATTAAGAATAAGTCATCGTTTGCGGGAAAAACTTACAGCAAATGATTCATTCGACATTAAAATATTATCTAATTATATAAAACTAGAGAAGATTTATTTCGGTCAAAATTAACAAATAAGAAATACAAATAAGTTGGAACATTAAGATTCGCGAAAAAAGAGGCACTTCATAGGTTTCACACACAGAGGCTGTGGGGGGTCGGCGCGGCCCTGGTGAAAACTACTATTTCTTTGACTAGTTGTCTATTGTCATTGGTGTTCTCATGCGCAAACTATGGTAGCCCATATACTGACTGATTACTGACTCCTTTCCTTATTTGGATTTAAAATTGCCAAGAAAAATTTCAATGGGCAGGTATTGAGGCTCCTGTCTAAAAGTTCGTAGTAGGAATCTTTTTCATCTTCGGACTCCAAAGTAGGTGCTCCGTGGAAACCAACAGTGACGGTCTCATTGAATAAGAAGACCAGGAAGACGTGTTGTGTATATATGTATACAGTGTACGTGAGTGAAGCTAATCAGTTATACATGTAGGAGTAAATTCTAGCTCTTTCTGTCATTTTCGCAAGGCGGTAAATAAAAAAAAGTCATTCGAATTTTGGTAATTGTTAATCCAGAGATATAAAGCTTAATCAGTTTTATTCAACAAGTGATTTAGTGAGAAAACTGTATAATTTAAAAAAGAAAAACAAGAATCAGGATGAGTTGCATTGTTAAAACTTGTAAAACCAGCGTTTTTAAGAGGAATGGACACATTTCTTTTCACAAGTAAGTATTGTTTTTTTTTAGAACGTAAAGCGGTGGGGAGTGGTGTTTTGAATATATTTTAGAACAATTTAGAACAGTTTTTTTGTGGTATTAAACAATGAAAATAATAAATTAGTTGAAAATAAAAATATACATCTTCAATGGATAAAATTCACCTTCTATCTTACAAATGAGAGAGTTGAGGTCAGGGACGCATTCGTTTTCATTGTTTTTTGGTAAGGCGCTTCAATACGTTGAGTGCATGTAGAATGAATTTTTGTTTGCAAATTTTTTACATTTGTGAATCGTGAATATTTTGTGATAAAAATGTTTTTTTTAAGGTATTTGTCACAGCTAAAAATACAGTCAAAGCTAATTGACGGAAAAGAGACAATGTTAAAAAAAATCATTTAGGACCGTATAATTATATATAGGCAAACAGAATTGATACTTAAAACTATTTTTGAAGGACAATCAAAAACTCTGGTCATTTTAGCACCGTATTTTAGGACCGTATAATTATATATAGGCAAACAGAATTGATACTTAAAACTATTTTTGAAGGACAATCAAAAACTCTGGTCATTTTAGCATTGTCTCCAAAATGATCATAGAAATCTTCTTAAAAAACAAAATCCTTAATATAACGTAAAAAAAATAAACCTTATCAATAAGAACAAAACTTAAAAAACATTTAAGTAGAATGTAGCTAACAATATACTGTGACTGTAATACAAAAAAAAATGTTATTAAGAACCGAACTTAACACACAAGACATTTCAGGGGAATGTTGCTAATTAAATTGAAAAAGTTAGTAGAATTAAAGATAAGAAAGAAAAACATGTGATAAAAAAACAAAACATTTAAATAGAAAGTAGCTGGCAAGATAACAAAACACTGTGATATAACAATTTTGACAAAAAAAACAAATTTGTTGTAATGGCAACACCTTACATACATATATAGCTATCTTGTTCTAATTAAATATCAAATAAAGAATAGACTTAACCAAAATCTAGAACATGGTGGCAGCGGAAATTTTATTATGCCAAAAAGAAACTGAAAATTAAATAAAAATCTAAGTAAAAAAGTTAAAAGAAAAAAAAATTAATAAAAAGTTCAAGAGGAGAAAGTAAAAAAAAAAATAATAAAAACCAAAACTAAATTAAGAATAACTACTATCACATCGTTGCAAGGCACGTGTCAGTGTCATGCCCAGAGAAGACACCAAAGAAGACCCAGCGAAATCATCGACAAGCAAGTCGTCAAATATCGTGATGCCAAGTTCCAGTTCCACCAGGCAGCTGACCCTTAGCCCACCAGAAGAATTTTCTTTCATCCCTTCGGACTGGGCAAAATGGATCAAAAGGTTCGAGCGATACCGCATGGGTAATGGCTTGCATGAGTCAAGCGAAGATTCTCAGATAAATATCCTTATATATTGCATGGGCGAAAAAGCCGAAGAAATTTTTACATCATTTAAACCGTCCCCACTTACCTATGAAGGAATCAAACAAAAATTTGAGGTACATTTTATTCCACAAAGAATTAATTTATGAGCGTGCCAAATTTCTTAAAAGAAAGCAAGGCGATGATGAGACAGGGGAAGAATTCATCACAGCATTGCACACTCTTGCTAAACATTGTGAATGGGGAGCTTTGCACAACGACATGATTTTGTTGACTTTAATTGTAGGTATGAAAGACGTAAGCCTCAGCGACAGATTACAACTGGATTCAAGTCTGACTCTTGAGAAGGCTATTATATCATTTAGACAGGTAGAAGAATTGTACCGTCAGAAAAAAGATCTTTCATTTGCATCAACCCCTGCTGTAAATAGGTTAAGATATTTTGATCATAAAACGAAATTCAATAAAAAAGAATCAAGCTATACCAGGGATAAAACAAACATGGGTGACAAAAATGGAAAGTGTATACGGGTTGGGTATGAACGGCATGATTATTCCCGCAAAAAATATAGTTTGTAAGATTTGCATGAAAATAGGGCACTATGCAAAGCAGTGCCGAACAAAAAAAGTAAACGAAGTCCGAGGGGGTGATGGTGATGAACAAGAGTGGAAAGAGGAGGAGGAGGAATTTTTCGTAGGAGCTGTTACTAAGAACTGGTCGGTCGATTTATGACTCAATGGAAGGCGTATAGAATTTAAGGTGGACACAGGAGCGGATGTCACATTAGTACCATGGGATGCAATAAAAAATATAACAGGAATCAAACTAGAAAAGACCGTGGCAAAATTACATAGCGTAAATCAGGCAATCAATGTTTTGGGAAAAGCAAATGTGAGTTTACAATATAAGGAGAAAGAAATTGAGGAAACTATTTTTGTAACTGCGGGAAAGGTAATGCCTTTGTTGGGAACATCTGGAATTGATAAATTGGGTCTGGTTAAAAAATTATTTGTAGTAACGGAGCAAAATTGGTTTGAAAAATACAAGGACGTTTTTGGGGGTTTGGGAAAATTCAAAGAGGAGTACCATATCGAATTAAAAGATAAGGTGACACCGTTTGCTATTTTAACTCCAAGAGTTGTACCCGTTCATTTGAGAACGCAAGTTCAGGAAGAACTTAAAAGAATGGTAAAAAATGGAGTAATTACTCCTGTAGAAAAAGCTTCTGACTGGTGTGCACCTATGGTTGTAGTCCCAAAAAAAGAAGGCATTCGAATTTGTGTTGACCTTACTGAACTCAATAAATATGTCAAAAGGCAAGTGCATCCTATACATGGTATCGATTATTGGTTTATTGGTTATCTCAGTTAGCTGGAGGAAATATTTTTACAAAGCTTGATGCAAATAGTGGATTTTGGCAGGTGCCGTTATCTGAAAAATCATAAGACTTGACGACATTTATAACTCCATTTGGTACTTTTAAATTTACAAGATTACCTTTTGGAATTACATCGGCCCCTGAGTATTTCCAAAAAAGAATGTCAAAGTTGCTATTGGGTGTAAAAAACTGTATCGTTCATGTCGATGATATATTAATATGGGCTAGAAACTTGGAAGAGCATGATAAGTTAGTTGAGGTGGTGTTAACAAAATTGAGAGAAGGTGGTGTAATATTAAGTAGGCTGAAGTCAGAATTTGGTAAGACGAAAATCCATTATTTAGGACAATTATCTCAGAAGGTTCGATCAAAGTTGACGAAGGAAAAACCAAAGCTATACAAGAAATGCCAGCTCCAGCCAATGTTAAGGAAGTACAACGATTTTTTGGGATGGTGAATTTTATTGGAAAATACATTCCCAATAAGTCTTCATTTGTTGAACCAATCACTAGCCTATTGTCAAAAAAGAATAATTTCATTTAGGGAGGTGCATAACAAAAAGCTTTCAAGGAAATTAAAGGAAAATTAGTTTCTCCTCCATGTTTAAAAATATACGACCCGGCCAAGGAGACAACTTTGTCATGTGATTCCTCTACACTAGGTTTAGGAGCCGTTCTCTTGCAAACACATGGAAAAGACCAATTTCCCATAGCATATATTTAAGTATATATGTCAAGCATGTCAACAGACTCTGCACACATTATAGATATCTCTACAAGAAGACGTTCAAGTGATGCACTTATAACAAGATCTGGAAGAAGAATTTATAAGAACAATAACACATAATATGAAAAGAAAAACAAAACATTTTTTTTGTATTAATTTTAATATACTTTATTTGAACTTTGAAAACCGTTTGAAAAAAATAATATATTATATTAAACTTTAATTTTATCTGAAAGATGATATTTTAACAATTATTTATTATTATGAATTTATGAATTAAAATTAATTATGTCATTTGTAAAAAAAAAAAAAAAAAAAAAAAAAAATCTTCATACATAATTTTAATTTTGTAAACTTTAATATCTGAAGGAGGATGTTGTATTGGCAACACATTAAAAAAATATATAGCTATCTTGTTCTAATTAAATGTCAAATAAAGAATAGACTTAACCAAAATCTAAAACAAAATTAATCAAACAATACATTTCAGGGGAATGCTGCTAATAAAATTGATAAAAACTGATAAATTATTTAAATAAAACAAACCTAACTTTAAAATAAAAACAAAAGAGGTGTCGTTGTTTCACTTGTTTGTATTTTTCAGATTTTTGTAACAGGTAAGTTTTATTAATAAAACAAATCCAAATCTATTTTACAGTAACTATTCTGCACTCCGCGATAGCATTAATACTTTTGTGTATGTGATCACTCACACTATTAAGAAAGAGGCTTATTTATTTTCAAAAACATGTCTTCCTGTACTTCTTATTCAATGGACGGTCTTAACAATTTCTTGAGGGTCCTGACTGATTACTAAGTTTTCTCATAGTGGCTTGAAATTGGACAACCATATTGTTACGACTTTAAGGCTCTGAATGGACAATGCCTAGGCAATAGTAGCTCTTGTTTCAGGTTTTCGTGGGCAGTAAGGTCTTCGGCTGAGAGAGAGAAAGATTGGATCGTGTGGTTTGGCTGTTGGGGATTTTGAAAGGACGATTCCGGTTTTTAGAACATTTTGGTTTCGTGTAAAGTAAGGTCCACAGCAGATGTTGGAATAGTTAAATGATGGGAAAATGTTGGAAATAATGGAAAAAGCTGGAAAAGTGGAAAGTTGGAGTGAATTGGGTAAAGTTGCACAGATGTTCGAAGTTGGAGAGTCTCTTGCGCCGGTAACTGGCGTTTAGAGACATTGAAAATGATATCTGGGGCCGACGATGCTGGTTAAGTATATCTGGATGAGTTTGATAGATGGTAGCATAGAATCAAATTGATTTGAAAAGAAGTGAAATTAATGCATATGTCTGACTGGGAGAGTCCTTAATGACAGTGATAAATTGATGAGGTTACCCAAAACTGCGGGAGCAATATAATATGTGATTCTGGCGGATGATCTTCTATAACTTCGCAAGATGATAGTTTTATTGATGCAAATGCAATGAACTTAAATCAGAAGTGCATGATAGGCGTCCTTAGCAAGGGAATTTCTTTTATGGTGATATAAAATTAAATAGGATTTAAGGCACCACTATAACCATACTCTAGAGATCTGGTCGATGCTTATTTTGACTCCTTTATGGATGAGCTCATCGTTAGATTAAGCCTTTAACAGGCAGTTGCTGACGTAAAGCCTTCCCCACTATCTGTGGTATTCATCAACTGTTTTAGATCATTTTTTTTTCTGATCCGTAAGCAGTGAGGCTGGCACCGGGGTTTAAGAACGAATGGGTCATCTTCGGTTGGCTGGATCAGTACAGGAACTTTTCTTTCAGCTGATGAAAAACTCGCATTCGGTAGTCCAAAAAAAAGGTTGTCCATTTTCAGCCAATCACGTCAATAGCTCTTCGATTACTGAAAAATTGCAGATGAAGCGACGATAATATAGGTACAGGGATATAAGAACGACTGAATTTCCGTCTGAGTTCTTTGATTTGGCCACTTTTCGAAAGCGGAGACTTTTTTCGGGTCAACTGAAATGCTCGAACTGAGAACGACGTGTCGCAAAAATCGAACTTCTTTCTTGCTCAAACAGCACTTTTTGGAGAAAAGATGAGGCCTCTCCCACGTAATCGGCAAAGTATTACGTAAAGATAAAGTGGTTCATAATTCAAGCGCAGGTTGTTAAAGAAGTAAGTAAAATCAAGCAAAGAAATCAAATAATTATGCTATTTATTTATTAAATTGGCTTTTTTTGAAACATTTATAACAGTTTTATTAGCACGGGGAATATTCTGAAAATAAAAATTTAATAATTAAATCCTGCCTCAAAATATCTGTATTTCAATAATTAACTTACTTTTTCCAGCTGGTTGGCAATCATTGTAAATCCTCATGGTGCAACTATTGGAAAATGTCCTTGTTTTTCCATTGAGAACTCCACAAACTGGTGCATAGTTCATCGTACAAGCCACCTTACCACAATTTGAATTGACTGGTGTTGCAGCACCACACTGAACTGCTAGCAGAACTAAAGCAACTACTAAACAGAAATACTTCATGTTGAAAATAATTGCCAATACTCCAGATAGATCGGGTATTTATAGTGAAGGGTGCTCTTCAGCTGATCAAATAGTTTTGTTTAATTAAAATGATAGTTTACAATGCAAAATAATAAATATTGTTTGCACACTTGTAAGGTTCCTTAGAGTCTGGAGAGCAACAATGAGTGCTTTTGTGAACACAAGTTAATAATCTTTGTTAAATGATGTTATTGAAGTTTTTTTCTTTTCATTTCTTCTATTTTCTTTTTAATTATTAACAAGCTTAGCATTTTGTATTTTTCTTTCAACTTTTTTAGGTGAGAATTTAAAAGCAGGCAGCTACTAACCACCAAACTCGAGTAATTATTATTTAGTCATAAAATCAAGATTTAAAACACGTTAGCCCCGGGAAAACCAGCTAAGCTATAGAAGCTGCAATTTCCCGTCGTTGCTGGAGTGTAAGAAAGTGTTGCTGAAAATGTTAGGTACTGACGCCCCTAACCTTGAGTTTATTCTAACTCGAACTTAAATGGGTGCACGTCCGCTAATGAGTGAGAAGATGCCTTTAGTCAATATATCTGTCTCCGAATGGGTGTTACCCTCATTCTCTGCATATCGAACTCCTCCATAAGGAATTTCCTAATTGATTCAGAGCTTTAATAAAATATCGTCCTTCAAACCGAGTGACTTTCTTAATGGTCATTGAATGCTGGGTGATTTGGTCACCAGCAGGTTAAAGGCTTCAGTATCGAAAACACATTAGCGCTTGTACGATTTGGTCTATTGGAATCCCCGGTTATCAAAAATACAAGTAGACTATCTTACGTAGATTGGCTAAAGCCTGACTGATTCAATTGAAGCTATGTTCATCAGCAGTCTGCTTAGTCCTTATACGATGTATGAATATCCAGATTTAAGTTATGTTTCCTTCCTAAATAAGTTCGGTTATCGTTTCGGGAAAATTCGTATGCTTAGCTATAGTTCCACTTGTAGCATTTGATAGGCCTCTCGGCTCTAGATTGTTCTATTTCTGCAGCTAACTAAATGCATTTATTGCATTTCTTTGATCCAGGAGTTTTTGTGCCTGTTTTTCTTCAACGAAAGTGCTGGAAGGAAGCTACTAAAGCCTTTTGAAATTGTTTCTCAAGGTCAGACATGACAATACTAGATAGGTCAGTTTTAATCACGCGGTCATGCACCGCATCTCTATTTCAGATTTTAGCTGCCGCCATTTTGAACCGTAACCGCTGGACGAATAACTGCCGTATAGAGTTATCATTTCAGCCTAGTGAGCATTTTACAATCACAAAAATTGGCATAGATTTACCGCTACCTCAACCACCCGTAACTCACGCGATACTTGATGGCGTCATTCTTCGCTATTGGTCATAGATCTAAGCTTCTCGAAACATATAAATGTGCGGAATAGGCCAATATGGATCAGAATGTGCAACACAGGTATTCAGCCTTTCTTGGCCACAGCTGATTAGTTTAGAAATGAGAATCGTAAGCCATCTAGAACCGTTGTAACCAATCTTTTCCAGAACTTTATTTTGACGTGATAACGTCTAATAAATCGATGACAGTCTACACGTACGAAATAACATGACTCACACTGATAAGACTCATCATTTATGCTAACCGCGATACTGTGGTTCTTTCAAAAAAAATTGATCGCAAACGTATTCTGAGCACCAGGCGATCATCAAATGTATATGTATGTGTATGTTTGTCGAGTATGTACTTCTAAACCGCCCAATGTAATTACATGGTAAATATAGTTTTGTCCAGGGATCGTTCCTGTGAATGTTTGGTCTCGCTAGCATTATTTTCGTATTTCACCCTAAAACTGTTTTTTTTGTAGGGCGTAGTAACGCGCGCCGGGTACCGTAAGTTAAATATAAAACTGGTGCCGATAGGTACTAGGTGTTTGGTAATATAGTATTTCTGGTCCTGTATGTTTAGTGCTTAGTATTGGAATTTAGTACTATTGAATTTTAGGTACCAGATTTGGTACTAGATTTAGTACTTAGTAGTAGATTTTTTGTACGACATAAGTGAAATTTTATATTGTTTGAGTTAACGGGCTGTATGTTGGTGTTGATGTCTTTAATGTTTTCTTATGGCAGTATCACGTAAAATTATTGTCCCTAAACCGACTTCACAGACAACCAACTTTTTTTCAGTTTGTCACCGCAGCACTAGTTTCTTCAATTTTTATGCCGGGGATTTCTTCGTTGTAAGGTTCTGCTATTTTGAAGTAAAGTCTAGGAAACTGTTCATTTGGAGTGGTAACTTTGAAAATTGTTGTGCCCTGCTTCATATTAGCATATCGCAGTTCCTGGAGAGCATGGTTTGCGACAGAAGCCACTGCAGATATTTTTTTCAGCTCCCTAACCATGCTCTCCACATGCACACTTCTTCTTTGTTTTTTTTTTCTTTTTTTGCCAAGGTCTCTAAACCTTTCCAAGACGTGCTTTTTTTCTGTATTATGAGAGTGACCAGTTGACTGATCCTTAAAAGACTCGACAGGAATATTCTACCCGTCCCTGCGAAAATTCATTTATCGTCCCATCGGATATTAAAACCATGGGAAAACAAAAGGAAACCATTGTAATAAATATTTGCTTTATGGTTTTATCAGTCCAAAAATCAAATCCTAAAGAAGACACATTGATTATGTATTCACACTTGTGAAAATGCGTGTGAAGTTCTTAAACTGTCTTCTTCTATTTATTTCTAAGTTTAGGGTTTTCTGTTTGCGGTCCTTCTTCGGGCGCCAATTAAAATTCAAAACCAAACAATAATAGTGACAATAAAAAACAGCATTAAGTGAATTCCTTATATTTATTATATAGATTACAACAAATCACTTTTTTTCTGAGAGTATTAATACCTAGATTTGCAACATCCTTATACTTGAACATATACTGCAAAAAAACAAAATAAATAATATATTAATAATTAATAAAAAAAAAAAGATTGTATTTTACTTACTTGGTCCTTTCTTTATGCAGTCATTCACTGAATCCATTTCACACTTGCTGGGAAATCTAACATTTCTTCCATTTCGTGAAGCACAAATCGGATCATATAAGTCAGGACAATTCCTTCCACATGGAGGAAGATTTGCCGCACTGGCCAACACTAGCATAGCGAACATAGTAACAAGATAAAACAGCTTCATGGTGAATTGATACTTTTGACTTTGACTTAAATTTATTGCAACACATTCTACTTATATAGTGAAATTACATTTTTCAGTATTTTAGCTGACTAATTTTTTTTATAATAAATATCTAACTTGAATAAATGTTTAAACAACTTAGACTTGGTGACGAAGTTCTATTAACATTTTTTTAAGAGAACATTTCCAAATCAATAACTTTGTTTTTTGAGATTCCTATTTGTTTTGCTCTGACTAATATTTTGTTTTGTTTTTTCTTGAGAAGTATTTTGTTTTAGGAAACTTTCCTGCCAGGTGGGAGTTGAGAAAATGGGTATAGTCTGGACGCAGGTACTTACTCATATACGTTGTGTGTGTCATATTGTAAGCCAATGTTTTGGGACAGAAATATGTAAGGAAACAAGATCATAAAAGAATGTCCAAAACCATTCAATGGACATGATTTTTATGAAAAAAGTTTTCTCAGAGTTCTGGAAAACGACATCAATCCTAGATGGCCTACGATTCTCAATACCGTTTTCCCAGGTGCAAAAGCTCCAGGATCAAACAATTGCAACAACACCTGCATTTAATTGGCCTCAGACATGAAACAATCCATAACCCAGAGGCCTACCGTCTTTTTCTAAGCCTTAGGTCAAAACAGGGAAGCGGCAAATCTATGGAAACTGTGGAGATCATAACAACCGGCGATAAAAGAAGAAGAAGGGACTTCGAAACACTTTATATCTTGAGGTTATAACCAAGATATAGAGAGTTGATGGTATTATATTGCGCATGTTGTCACATATATTATCTCTTTCTTCTCTGTGACGTCACCCGAATTTCACGTGCGATTAGGATTTTAAATGCAATCAATGTTGAATGAACCAATTTTTGTTTTCTTTAATAATAGGTATCATTTCAGGGATTATGATGGAAAACAGGAAAACATGGTATAATACAACTTTTAAAACTTTCTTCCACACATATTAAATTGATTAAGGATGCATAATTTTAAGGACATATTTTATTTAATTTTTTTTTCGATTTCGATTTTAAATTCTAATCCTAAAATACATTTTGCAAAGATGTTTTTATTACTTCAGTATTCAGGGCACAGTTCCCAAGAACACATATTAGTAATTAAGTTGCTGCGTTGTTTCAATGCATTTTCAACTTATTAATCAAATAATGAACGTCGGCAAATACAAAAGTTGTTACCGTACACCAAAAATTCGTAGAAATTCGCAGAAGAGAGAGCTCGTGAGAGAGAAAATTATTTCCCCACCCTGCGAATTTCTACTCAAGAATTTGTTAAGACAAAAAGAGAACATAGCAGGCAAACGTCAGTTTGACAATTGATAGATCTTATTTAAGAGACCTTCGGTAACGATTGCAGTTATTTTTCAAAGTTTATAAAAAAAAACCGCTGGTTCTATGAACTTTTCTATGTTCCCTTGAAAAAATAAACAAAATATTTTAAAAATCGTTTCGCAATAATGGCTATAACACAATCACGCTTCAGCTTTGGCTTCGTCACGTTACATTGCACACGCTTTGTGTTCGCTTTAAGTGACATTTTTCAAATTTCGGTTGTTGTTTTTTCTTTTTTCTGTCAAAGCGAGCGAAAGTTCAACGAGTTTGTAAATGTGTTTTTTTTATACATACGTGTGATTATCAAGAAGAAATAAACAAATATAATTATGCTATGGCCAAGAAAATTTAGCTTTATTATAAAGACAAGGGTTTGCCATTAGGTTTTGAAAATAACTTCGGGCAAGTAGCCGCCGCGGCTGGCTCGAATAAATTCCAGCCGAGAGGACCAATTTTCGACCACTTTTTGAAGCAATTGGGGACGTATGTCAGCAATAACGCGGCGAATATTTTCAGTCTATTTTTGTTGGAATGCCAAACCAAATTGAGCAAAAATCAAGTGACAACTGTATGATGTGATTTTATTTTAATTTTGTTTTTAAATGTGCGTTATTTTTGTGCTTAAGTTTGTATTCTTGAATAATTTTTTTTAATTTTTAAAAACAAGTTGTTAAAAAAACCCGTTTTATTTAAAAACGGCTCCTAGATTTTGAAAAAAAAATCACACTTTTTTTAAATTTCTTAAAGAAATAAAATGACGTTTAAATTATTTTAGCCAATACAATTTAATGTACTTTATTCGAACAATCAAAAGTCACCAAAATCGAATAAATCCTTTGATGTTCACTTTAATTTTTTTAAATTTTATTCTACAATCTGACAATCTGATGAGCAAGTACGTGCGATCCAGTAGTGCAATTTATTTAAAATGAACTCTGGGCTGGTTGAAGTCGTTTTCTTCTAAAAGGGGCATTGTTCAAGAAAAGGTTGGGAACCTCTGGTCTAACTCTCAACACTAAAGATTTGATGTCTGATGCGGTGGAAGATTTGATCTGAATGCACACATACATGAATATAATCTTTTCTGTCAATGACAACTGACAACAACCAAATGAAATATAGGGATGGAAACGATACATCGATGTTTTAAAAATCGATGTATCGTTCAGAAACATCGATGTTGAAAATCATTTAAACATCGTTAAATCGTTCTTGGTGAAAGGGATTAGAAAAGGGGAAGGGAAAGTCGATTGGCATTGCGAGATTACTAGGGGTGGGATTTAGGGGTTGAAAAAGTTTTTTTCAGTTTTCCGGCGATGTTTAACTTCTGGTCTAAAAATGGTCTACAGAAAAGTTGGAGATAATTAAAAAAACCTACAATTTTACTTCAGGGTATCTTTCATCATAACCTCAAATCTTATGAGATATCGGCAAAAAAACGGGTTTTCGATTTTTTTTAGTTTTGCTAACTATAATCGCATTTGATGTTTTACAAATGTAATGAAACACTTCAGAATAAAAAATGTCGCTATTCGTGTTTTAACTCAAGAAGTAAACGTTTATTGAGCATCAAAAATCAGTTCATAAACATTTTTCTTAAACATCTCGAAAATATCGATATCATCATCATAACATCGATGTTCAAACATCGATGTTTTTATGAACGATGTTGCATCCTTAAATGCAAATAGCAAAGAGTGACAATCATTTACCAATACTAGATTTTAATCATGAAAGAAGATTCATTGAAAAGATCAAATATCGATTTTGAGATCAAATCTTTAAAATTTGAACGAAACTCGCTATTATAATCTTTTGGTATCATAAGATTTTCTTACGGTATAGCGTCACCAATTTGTGACGACCGGATCGGTAAGAAATCAGCAAATAATCCTCTGTGAAAAGAACGCAAGATCAGCCGACAAAACCACCGCGGTTCGTAAAAGTATACAGCAGACCCCTAGGCAGTCGATTTAATGGCGTGAATAAGAACTCGACATTTCGCAGCATTCAACTTAGCAATTTTTTTCTTGGCTATAGAGAGGATGAGGGCTCTATAAGTTGATTTGAGAGAAAATTTCTCCGGGCCATACAGCGACAAAGATCTAGCCAGAAGAGTAAAAGTCCAACATCTCAGGTGGCTGGGTCATATAGAGCGGATGGACATTAATACTCCAGACCGAAAAATCTTCGATTCCATCCCGGAGGGACCACGCAGCAGAGGAGGACCGAGACTTAGGTGACGTGAGCAAGTAGAATAGAATAGAGGCAGCTAGCTGGAAACTGAGCTGGCTTGAGAAGCTTGTTGGTGTTCTTGTCATTGGTACGACATGTTGAATTCCGCTGGATTGAGTAGTCCATTCCTTTTCCTTTCTATGCTTTTTATCAAACGCGTTAAAAGCCTCATTAAAGACTGATTTCAATTTATCCGGATGACAAGTGGAAGGTTATAATCATTGTTATATCCTTCTAAATCAAGCTCAAATAAAGAACGGTTAGACGATACAAGGGATGCCTAATGTTTTCGAAACCATTATCTAGATTTTTTTTTAATTTTGAGTACAAATTTAGTCAACAAGATTTCTTCTTCAAATATTTAGTTGAAATTGTTCAAATTCTCTTCGTTTTGTTTATCAATAATAAAAAATAATATTATTTGATCAGTTGAATTAATTCAAAAGCTGAACTACACTATATAAGCGTTAATCGATGAGAACAATTCCTCACAAACCCAATAATATCTTTCCAATATGAAGTTCATTTGTTTGGTAACCATTTTGTCGATGCTAGTGTTTGCTGGTGCAGTTGAAGTCAAATTATGTGGAAATCCATGTGGATATATGTATTTACCAACTTGTGCTGTTCGCAATGGAAAGATGGTCACTTTTTCCAGCAAATGTGAAATGGACTCAGCTAATGAATGTATAACTCAAGGACCAAGTAAGTGAAGGAATAATGTCCATGAATATTTCTTAATGAAAAACTTTTGTTCTCGAATTTTAATCTTAATTTCATTTTTTTAGAATATGTTCCGTGTTCAGAAGCCCTTGAGTAAGCGGACTGCTTCCCACAATAAAGCATTTTTTTTTAATTTGTTGATACCTCCTTTTAATTTAGTAAAACATTTATGTGTATATTCCCACCAAAATTGATTTTTGCTTTGATTACAAATTTATGAATGCCTTCATTGGCAACACCGATAAATTTTGATTAACAAAATATTTTCTCATCTTCAAAATATTAATGAGTTTATTCACTTGATCTGCACTGTAAATCATTAGCAGTAACTAGGACAGCAAAGAAATCAATTGGTAGATTGTGCAATGCAGAAAACACAAACTGAAGAATACCATATTAAACAAACATCCTTCCGATTCCAATTGACTCCAATCCAGAGTACCTACGGAGTAGTGGTTACAGCGGTTAGTGTTTGCAATAAACAACAATGCAAGGACCACCAAAACGATATGGACAAAACAAAAGCCCAGTCCAGAAATTGATAACCAAAATCTCTGAGGCAAACTAGGTTGCAGTTGCAAATTTCATCTGTCCCACTAATGAAATCGTGGAACAATAGAGCCATAGACACACAATGAATATAGTTTCAATGGCGAAGCGAACATTTTCAGTGAATTAAAATGCAAGATTTGTCCGAGATTTCGTATCTAATGCATAAGCGAACAGGTGGACACACGGTTGGATAGTGGGTTATCCATTAAGCTTGGGGCAATCTACTGAACGACAACATACACATCAAACAATGAAGAGAATGAACGGTGAGTTAGAGGACACCATCATCAAAGACAACGATAATGGTAAACAAATGTCCACAGCGACAATGAATCTGACAACAACCATTGCTAATTGCAGATCCTCAAATGGTGTGCGACATATATCTTTACTTTGCACAGAGTACACACATGGACATGAACAATGGACACTTATTGCTCCTGTTAGTCCCTATTGCTCAGCAAACTCAATTAGGAATAAGTTAGACAGATGGTTTTCGGCGCAACTGACAGATGATGCCCCTTATGATACCCGGGAAGGAATTGTGTGTGTTTGGAAGAGTGCGTTTGGCGGAATCTGGAAGATAATAAAAGTTTTTTGAATTTTTAGGACAGGCATAGCTGAAATCGGAAAAAACGCTTCTTTTTCTAGATTCTTGTCATTTATGTCATTATTTATCATTCTTGTCATAATTTGTCATTCTTGCCGTAATTTGCAATCATTGGCATTATTATTCTTATCAATATTTGTAATTCTTGTAGTTTTTTTATCATTCTTATCATTATTTGACATTCCTGTCATTATTAGTAAAATAAATTGCACGACTGGATCGCACGTTCTTTCTCACCTCGTCGAATAAAATTTAAAAAAATAAGTAACATTAACGTAGAAAAATAACACTATGTGAACTTATAAAAAGTGTCAAAACCACAACACGGTTTTTAGTAAAAAAAAAAAAGAGTACGCCATCGAACGTCTTGTACAATAAAGAATTTATGAAAAAAGTATTTCGAAAATTGTAGGATAGATTTAGGTAAAATCTTGTTTAAAAAAAATTCTTAAATTTTGGTATACCGTTTCTTAGATATTTTTAATATACATGTGATTATAAAATTTTAAATATTTTTTTTGATTAGTTTTAAAAATATTGATTTTTCAAAAAAAAATTAAAAATTATTTTAATTAGAAAAACAAGTTATTCAAAATGTTGACCTGCAGAATTAATTTTGCTACTTAGATCTTCTCAAATATAAAATTTGAATTTCAGAAATCCATAGAACCGTTACCGAGAAATCCAAAAATTAAAAACAAAACCGTTACATGAGAGGTACCGTTAATATAGTTTTCATGTAAATTTGGTTCTGATTAAGTAATAGTTAGTACCAACAAAAAAAAATTTCAAAAATTTATATCAAAATCGTTGAAGCCGTTTTCGAGGAAAATAAGCTTTTCCTTAATGGTTTTAGGGCAGGTACCGTTATTTTTAGCCCTAAAAATAAAATATCAATTTAACCTCTGCGGAATGCATAAAGATACACATACCAAAGAGAAGAGAATCACTTAACGCGTTTAGGCTCTAGCTTGTTATACACCCAGCCAGACAGGCAGATAGACATTTTTACTCGATCACTTTTTTGAGCTTCTTTATGATCGTAATGTCATGTTTGATTGAAGTACGGTAATTTGTATTCAGTGAAATAATTTAAACACCATGTTATTTCTTAAGAAATGTTAAAAAGTGTCGTTTTTTTATCACAATCTCAAGAGCGGTTTTTAAATAAAACGGTTTTTTTACAATTTTTTTTAAATATTAAAAAAAATAATTAAAAAATGCAAACTAAAGCAAAACAAAATTAAAAAAAAAATTACCTACCCGTTTTCAAAATATTGATTTTTCAAAAAAAAAAATTTTTTTAATTACATATATTACTAAAGATATAAAAAAAAAATTCAAAAAACCAAAAACAGGATTTTATCAAAACCGTGTGATGGCATACTTCATTTTTAGTAAAAACCGTTAAGTATTGTGGTTTTGATACTTTTTATAGGTTCGAACTGTGCTATTTTCAACGTAAATGTTACTTGTTTCTGTGGTTTCCAATGTAATCAGGCATATAAGAGCAAGTCTTCTAATCCATTAAAGACTAAACTGTTTGGCTGATGATTCTGTTGTCAGCTTTACATATTCGTTCGAATATTCAAATCTTGCGAAGTAAAATCGCTACTTATTTCTATGGCTAGACAGATTTAGAAAATAACATTATGTGGAGTCACATAGGGTATTTTGATTACCTTTAAGGTGGCGCTGGGTTCTTGTATGACTTTAATTGATAATTTCTTATTTGTGGAACTATTTGGCAAAATGTTTACCCGATAGCGTGCGCTGGAGTGGAGATATATCCACGAAAATAATTTTTAAACCAACAATATTAAATTTATAAGCCTTGACCGTTTAAAAAAATTAGTTTGTGTATTAACAAGTTTAGCTTAGTATTTTATAGATATACTCATGGATGCGGTAGGTGGCGCTGTTGTTGGGATCCAGCATCCAGATAATGTATGGAATAGCCGAGCAACGCCGGGTGCGTCAGCTAGTATTAAATAAAATGAAAATAAACATTATCTGCTAATTATTTTGCAAGTCTACTTGGTTTTTTTTATGCAATCTGCTTCACTTTCTGGACTCAGCATTCAAATCCCCCAGTAGCCGTGAAATACAAAAAATTCTTCTGTCCCAAAATCTCTTATTTTCTAATTCTTACGCAGTGTGTTTTTACATAAAAAGGGCCAAACATAATCAACAAAACTATTAAACTATTATTATTTTAAACGTATTTTTATTTTCAAATCCTTTGCTAAATGTTGCCCTACTTTGCTCTACCTTCAGAGTCGTCTTTTCACAAGAATCATGTTTTCTTTTAAAAGTTTTCCACAAAACAGTTAACAACCCAAAAGAAAAGACAAAATCTCTTACTTGTTGGTTCTATGAAATTCATAACGCCTCTAAACTTTCAATGGTCTCGTTCATGCGATTGCACAATCAAAACTTAAATGATACTTTTCCATTAAAACAAAAGCAAACTCTGAACAAAATGCTCCGCACACACTCGTCATTCCTGCCACAAAATGCTAACAATTTGCCGCAATGGATAAAAAGAAACAAAACATCACATCACTTTTTACTCACCAAATGTCATTCCTTAAGTTGGTTATAAGCCAGAGCAGCTGAGTGTGTTTAGTTTCTCTGCAGTTTTCATTTCATATATTTCATATAGAAACTTCTTTGAAAACTAACTCCGTGTCTCCAAAGTGTGTAGAGTTCCTCTTCAACGCACACAAATGGAAAACCTCAGCAAAACTTTTCCGAATCCATTTCTTTCCCTTTATTTATTCCAGCAAAAAGGGTGCCAAGAAGAATGGGGTTGTGAATTTTGTGTGCAACAATAGAACAACATATGATTGTATGATTTAATAATGCTTTTGCCAACTTACAATAAGGACCTATATCCCGCAATTGGGTACGCCCAACCCACCGAACAGAACGTCAACTCACCTGAGAGGTTTTATCCATTGTTGCATTTTTGTGCTGGTGGCAGTGAGAGTGACGACGGAGGATGCGGATGTGACGCAAACTTCAAAGAAATTAAAATCCATTTTCTGGGAGGGCCACTTCTGACTTTAGATATCTGTTGATCCCATTCGTTCATTGCTCTTCCGGGAGACAGCGGGGCGAGACTAATGGACGAACCTTTTCCCGATCCTTATACATCCTTTTTAGCTTTTGAATTCCGGGTCCAGGTTGTATTTGCTTACTATTAGTAAAATTATGTTTAGCCAAGGATATGGAGGCAGTGCCATCAAGCAAAGGAGTAGTCTTTCGGGACAGACAATCAGACAGCGATATGGGAGCTGGGAGGAGAGAAGCGTGACATCCTTGTAAAAGGTAAATTTAATCAAGAAATTACTCCTCGAGGGACTTAATTTCATACACATTGTAGGATAAACCCCGGCAAAAGGAAGATTTTAAAAAGGACTTTCAAACTGCGACAAACCCGAATCCACCAACTGACAGAACACAGAACACAAAAAGCGTAACCCGGACAGACAAACAGACAAACGGAGAGGAAACAACAAAGCTCTAGTGATGACAATGAAATTGGGTGGAACGAAGCGTTTCACAATTAAATTGCAGTATAATAACTTCATTTTAGAGTCCTGGAGCTGCCATGTGCAGTTAATTCTGGGGACTTTTGGCAGTTGGATTTTTTTTTTATTATTTACTACATGCGCAAAATGGCGTTTGTTGTAACTTTGAAAAAAGGAACCTACGTATCTTTTGTTTATGATAAATTCATGTTTTGATGAAGCCAAAAGTATGGGATTGAGTTTGTTTACAACCGGAGTTTTGGGTTTGGTTGAAGTTTATTATTTCCAAACAACTATTTAACTTTAACAATCAAAGAACTTTTCTAGTTTAACATGTTTGTAATGAAAATTGGATCACAAAATATATGAAATTGCTTTTTTATAAGTTTTAGCAGAGTTACACACATACATATATAGATTGATCCACGATTCTATCCAAATATGACAAATAATTACACAAAATTACAAGAATTTCAAATAATGACACGAATAACAACTAATAATACCAAACAGGGACAAACTATGCCAGAATGACTGGATCACACATACTTGCTCATATGTGCGGTCACATTGTAGAATAAAATTAAAAAAAAATTAAACTGAACATCAAAGCATTTATTCGATTTTTGTGACTTTTGATTTTTCGAATAAACTGCATTAAATTGTATTGGGTAATATAATTTAAACGCCATTTTATTTCTTTAGGAAATGTAAAAAAGTGTGATTTTTTTTAAATCGTAGGAGCCGTTTTTAAATAAAACGGTTTTTTAACATTTTTTGTAAAACATTAAAAAAATATTTCCAGAATACAAACTTAAGCACAAAAATAACGTATATTTAAAAACAAAATTAAAAAAAAAATCACTTAGCCGTTTTCGAGAAAGAAAACGGTCCTATGGGAGTTATCGTTTTTAGCCCACCGTATTAATTTTTTTTCACCAAAATATAATGCGTATCTACAGTAGTACACTGATTTTTTTAAATAAAAAATCTTGGAGCCGTTTTCGAGAAAAATAAGCTTTTACATAACGGTTATATGACAGGTACCGTTAATTTCTGAGCTAAAAAAAACTAAAAAAAACTCCTCTGTAGAATGCCAAAATAACCTTAAGTTCAAAATTTGTAGACGGTTGGGCAAACCGTTTAGGCTGCAGTCCAAAATACATCCGTAGAGACAGACATACAGAAAGACAGAATTTTGCCAGTAACTCAAATATGTTTCTCTATCATCGTAATGTCATGTTTGATTATTATCTCAAAATGTTTAATCAGCACGAATGCATAACTTGCATTTAGTACCTATAATCGCAAGTAAAATGTGTTAAAACCACACTTCACCGTTTTTTTAGAAAAAATGGAGTACGCCATCGCATGTCTTGTATAATAACAAATTTATGAAAAAAGTATTTCGAAAATTGTAGGTCGGATTTTGATAAAATCCTGTTTTTTTAATTTCTTTCTTTTTTTTAATGTAGGTTTGCAGTTTTTTAGAGTTTATTAATATACATGCGATTAAAGAATTGAATTTTTTTTTGACTAATTTTAAAAATATTGATTTAAAAAAAATTAAGAAAATAATGTTAATTAAAAAAAAAAGTTATTCAAAATTTTGATATGCAGAATTAATTGGGCTACCTAGATCTTCTCAAATATAAAATTTGACTGAAATCCATTACAAGCCGTTACCGAGAAAGACAAACATTAAAAAAAAAAAACATTATATGAACGGTACCGTTAATAGACTTTTCCCGTTTAATTGTTTCTGATCAAATGATAGCCAATATCAACAAAAAAATTCTCAAAAAATTTCATCAAAATCGTTGGAGCAGTTTTTGAGAAAAATAAGATTTTCCTTTACGATCACATGGCAGGTACCGTTATTTTTAGGCCTACAAATCAAATTTCAATTTGCCTTCTGGGGAATGCTAAAAGAATCATAAACACCACAACCTCGTTATACATACTGACAGACAGACAGACAGAAATAATTTACCACTAACTTTTTTAGACATCTCTATGATCGTAATGTCATGTTGGTTGTTATCTAAATTATTTTTATATTCACATATAGTTCCTATAATCGCAAGTAAAAAGCCAATAACCACAGGAATTTGTTGTATATTAAGTGCGCCTGCAAGGGTACCTGTTTTACCCTTTAAAAGTTCAAACACACTGTGCGAGCATTACAATATTAAGGAGGGTGAACCAGGAGATGTAATCGATTAACATTGGTTTTGAATGCTTTTAAATTGAAATGGCAAGGAAAAATCTTCCCACATAGACTCTTCCGAATTCGTGTTGTTCTCTGTATTTCACGGTATATCCGAAATTGGGTTCAAGGGTAAACTGATGTGCATTCCAGGCGAGACGAGTATTAATGGTGAAAAGGGGAGGAATGCCCAGGAACATCCGTTATTCATATCGATAAGTTCGGTAGAATGGTGTAACCCGGCAAAGATCTCGACATACTTTCCTTTAAGTGTTGTCTGACCAGAATAGTAGAGCCAGCTGGAATTGTGTACATTGAAATCGATCGCAATAACGATTTCAGTGCGAAGACAATGGGAAACAATTTTTGAGATGGAATTAAAGAAAATTACTTAAAATTTGAAAAAAAAACTCACACGCAAAGCACAACTCTGACTATGTCGAACTGTGCAGTGAAAGTGTTAATTTATTTAACTTTGATGCACTGCTTATATGTTACTATGTCCTGATTTTGCTTATTTTACATTAAAATGGCAATTTCAATAAAATAATAAATTTTTAATCAAAAAAAGACATCCAAACCCAGCTGTCAGCTGTCGATCAGAAAATTATGCACGACAACTGTCGATTGTCAAACCGAAGAATGTCGATCGTAATCGACATTCACAATACGAAAAACAGTAAAAAAAAAACAGTAAAAACTAATGGACAACCGCAATCGGGGCCTTTATCTCAATTTAACCTTTTTTTATTGTCGTTTTCGATGTTCCCACTTCAACGCATAAAAGTCAACTGTGTCCCCTAGAGCCACTTATCCGTCTATTTATACAAATAGACAAAATAATCGAAATTTCTCTTTATAATTTTCCAATGGTATTTTTCCATTGGAGGGGGAATTCTGGTACACTCTAGTTTCCATTGTTTTTGCTGTCATTGTAATTGTTGTCATCGCTTTACTTAAATTGGCTGCGGTTGGCGAATTCTAAAGGATGAATTCAGTGATTCCTGATTGTCTTTTCTTGTCGTGAAGTGGAGACATGGCTCCTGATCTGAAGTCCGATCCTTAAAATAAGAAAGAACTGAATAATTTACTCTTTAAAAGCCTAAACTCTTAATCAAATAAAGTTCAAGTTTATAAAACTTGAAACTCTTCTTGGGCAATAGTTGTCCCTTGGAGGCCAACGACCAAGTATAATAAAGCCTTCTCTATAATAAATGATGTAATTTGTTTGTTGATCCCCCTAACCCCAATTTATTGAGTTCCAAAAGTATTGCTTTGTTTTACTTTCATTCACAAAATTTTGGAAACCAAGTGTCATTTTTTAAACCTATCTCTTTCCAAATTAAATAATTCTCATCTCTTTTACCTATTTATTCCCTTTTACATGAATAAAGCTTACTTTTTCGGTTGTAAATACCTGCTTAAGCCTAAAACCCCTATAACCGCATATCCATCCATTCGCATCCTAAATGAAAGAAGCTTAAAAACTCTTTTCGAATGATTTCCTGTGTGTTGCTTTATTCCTTTACTCGTCCTTTGACAAGAACAACATTTTGGCTCAACAAAAAGAGTGATTACCCACTCGAAAGCCCTAATCTCTCAAGTCAAAAGTTCACAAAACTACTATTAGGTACTAACCACAACCAGAGATAAAATACGAACCACAGCAATCGAAAAGAGGCATCCCTCATTGATGAGGATAATCAGGCAATCCTGTTCCCGTTCCTCGTTAAAATAACCCATTTTGGGCCCTGTAAACTTAATACATTCTATTAATACCATCCCATTTACAATTTTTTGCTACCCGTTCCCCCTTCAAAGATCCTTGCTTTGTGATGACACACAAACTATCTCATAGCCGGGACAGGACTTACCTATATTATAGAAAGCAGCATTATTTAATTTTTAGAAGGTACCATCTCAGAAGCTCAAAGGTTGCTAATTGTAAAGACCGGGAAGGCAGAGGACCCGCGTGTTTAGTACACGAGCTGAGGAAGATGCGGGTTTTAGAAATTATAGCAGGTGTTGGGTGGTGAGCCCAGGTGAGGGAATGATGCAGTAAGTAACATTCTTTAGTTCAACCCGAACAAAGTGAGTTAAAAGTTTTAAAGCAAATCCTTTTGTAAGCAGCTTAAGGAGCTGTGTAGATGGATAAAGTTTTCTATTTCACGTTGTTCGTACTATTTTTTTTTTTTTTTGCATTGAAGAGTCTTAGTAGGTATATTAAGGACTATGAAAGAAAGTAAGATAAATGGTATCAGTGTTGTTGGAGGAGCTGTGAAAGGGTTTATTTGATAAGAATTTTGGGTAATGTAAACTCAAACAATAGAGTGTTTAGCGTTGAAATTTGCGGTCTGAGAAAGCTAACAGAACTTTAAGAATATTTTCGAAAAGTTTTTTGGGGTTTTCGTTGAAGGCTTCATCAGTAGCGGGGATGCTTAATGAAGTCACAAAAGAGATTTGAATATAGTGTTCCCCCGCATAAGAACCAGAGACAATTTAACGCTTTGAAAGCGGTTTTTAAGCATAATGCCGCATCGCCTACAGGTTTCTTATAATATGATGGAATGCTGGCTGAGCTGAAAGATAAATATTCAGTTATGTTAAATATTTAACAAAACTTCTCTTCCCGGGGGATAAAAATCTTAGCAGTAATATGTAAAACCCTATAGATTGATACTCCTAAAGGTATGCAACACTCATAATTATTGGAACATTAATTGGCGGTTTCTTTTTCTGTGGCACATATGCAACGAAGCCGTGGATGGAATCTAGTGAAGAAAATATAATGGATGCGTCAACGGTGGATATAAGAAGGGTTGCCATTAGGAAATTTTGTGGCTTTAATTCATTTTGAACAAAGTGGGGTTATGTGAAAAAAGGTGAGAATGGCCGAAAAACTATGCCTGAAGATATCATTTTTTTGTATTTTGAACAACACACAAATATATGTATATGCCTTTCAATTGGAATTAACGAAAGATTTGAACGACTATGTCATTAAACAGTACCAAATTATTGATATGACAAATAAAACCTTAAAAAAGAATCACGAAATACATAACTTTAAATTACGAAAACTGATGAGAATGAACCAAAAAACGAACAACCAAAAATCAACTTGCCATAAATTTGTCAACGGTAATATTTAACATTGATGAACTAGGTAAACATTGAAACAGTGAAACAATAATGTGATGTGGCAAAAAATTTAAGATATTCGAAGATTACATTTTGCTTCCAACTTAACGATAGATGCAGGATGCATTGTGTACAACAATCATTTTAACATGTATTGTATACAACAATCATGCTCCTAAAAGTATACTACATATTTCCAATTTGTTTTTTACTAAGAACTAATTCGAACTCGAATGAGCACAAACAACTTTCAATACCTTCCCCTAGAGTAGAGTAGAGTATTTGAACAGTAATATTTTAAGACTCTTTGGAATGCAGGTGCCATTAACAACTAAAACTTGTCATCCAAAAAAATAAACCAATGAAATTCAATGTTTAATGCGAAAACATGACTTTGCCTACAAGCGATGGAAAAAAATTCGACTGATAGTTTGCACCAACTGTTTCTCTGTACGAAATAAAACTTTAGTAGCAATTCATAATGCAAAGGTCGCCGTATACTCCAACCGTTTTAACAATTCCTTGAGCTGCAAGCAGATATGGCAAAATCTGAAGATGATCGGTGTTGGAAAATCTAAAGGTGGTTTGAATGAATATATAGATTTAAACATTTTGAACCAGCATTTCGTATCATCCAGCAACTTTTTAACTGCTAATACACTTTCGCGTATCACGATAGTGATTCTGTACCTGTAAGTTTTGTTAGCTTTTCTACTTTATCCGCTGAAGATGTCGTAGAAGGAATCCTTTGCATTAAATCAAACGCTATTATATTGGACGAAATGCACCCATTGTTCTTTAAAATTCTATTGCCTGCACTGTTACCGTATATAACGAATATATTCAATTCAATCATAGCTAGTAACGAATTTCCTACACAATGAAAAATGGCAAAAATAATACCTATTACAAAATCGTCGATAAATGATGAATTTAGACCAATATCAATTTTGCCATATCTATCAAAGGTGTTTGAAAATATTTTTTTAAAAACAAATTAGTTCTTTCCTCGAGCGTGAAAACATTTTGACCTCCGGATTTCGTAGGAAAAATAGTTGCATTACTGCTTTGGTTAGTGTCAAAGAGGACATAAGAAAGTCTATCGACAATGATATTATTACGTTTTTAGTACTACTCGATTTTTCAAAGGCTTTCGACATGGTGAATCATTCCACTCTATGTAAAACGCTCTCCGGATTTTATAACTTTTCCTTTAATTTACTCTTATCTTGGCAAAAGACTGCAAGCGGTTGAACATAATGGAATCATCTCAGATTTGTTGCTTAATCAAAGCGGTGTGCCCCAGGGATCTATACTTGAACCTCTTTTTTTTCTCTATACATTAATAAGATTCCAAAAATCGTAAAACATTGTTCAATTTGGTCGACACAGTGCTTCACCCCTCTAAAAATCCGAATATTAGTTGTTAAAACACTTAAGTCTTGTTTTCGGATAAACTTTTGACAAACCAACCAACAGATCCATACAGTAAAATCACATTCTTGAATTCAACTAGATCTGGACATGTATTGATCCCCCGCTTTAGCTGTTTGACATCTGAAGCCCAAATTTTTGTCAACTCTACACGTTTATGGAATTCACTACCAGAACAATTAGGGAGTATAAATAGCACGATTCTATTGAAGAAAGAACTTAAAATCCATTTCGGAAATTTATAGATAATATTGATTCTTTAAATATCTAATATTTTACTTATTGTACAATTATAAAGCTTCACTATTAATAAGATATTATATCTTACAGTGTAAGCATTACATAAATAAATAAAATACAAATACAAATACAACCGAAAGCTTAGATTATGCCAGAACCAGACGAAAGCTTCCAGAAGTTAGTAAATTTGTATAAATGCACGAGTAGATGGCATTGAGAGTTTAGTTCATTTTTAAAAGTGGAATTGTTACCACCTGGAAGCGTTAGTAAAAAGCGATTGTTGAAGTATAAAAACGTATTTGAATTGTGAATAAGTGGAATAAGTTAACTTTGCTGTTATTTAAACTGAAAGACGTTGTGTTTCATAAAATAAAGAGATTTGTTGTTTTATTTTGGAATTTTGATTGAGTTTTATTTGTCGAACTGCAGGCCAAAAAAAAAATTTCACAATAACATAAATCTGTAGAAACAAAAACCAAAATTTGAAGCATTAGCCAAAAAATTAATTGAAAAAGTAAAATCCACACACACATTAGAACGAAATTACATTCATGTAAATAAACAATTGAAGGAAAAGGATGTACTTATTTTATATTAAGGCGGATAAAGGCGGATTCCGCTCACCACATCTGGATGAAGTAAAGCTAGCTATATCTAAGCTTAAGAGCAACAAAGCCGCCGGACCCGATGGCCTAGCTGCCGAGCTTGGCTATAAGTATGCACGAACTCATAACCAAGATATGGTTAGAAGAAAGCATGTCCGATGAATGGAATCTCATCATAATTTGCCCAATCCTTAAAAAAGGAGACCCTTTAAACTGCACCAACTACAGGGGTATCAGTCTCCTCAACATCGCCTACAAGTCTTTTCTGCTGTATTTTGTGAACGCCTAAAGCCAATCGTCAACAACCTGGTTCATATCTGTGAGATTTTAGGCCAGGGAACTCAAATATCGACTAAATATTCACATTTTTTTTAAAATAATTAACGCGCTCACAAGGGACTATTTGTTTCCCTTTTAATGTAGAACACACTGCGCGGGCATTAGGAAGATAGAGAGGGGAGAGATAGGCGGTGTCGATTAACATTGGTTTTGAATATTTGCAGATCAAAATGGCAAGGGAAAATCCTGCTTGGTAAGCTATTCCAAATTCGTGTTGTTCGGCTAAAAAAAGAATCCCTATATCTCACGGTATGTCCGAAATTGGGCTCAAGGGTGAACTGATGAGCATTCCTTGAGACGAGTATTACGGAACAAACTTTTAAAGGGAGGAATGCAGCTGGCTACTTCGAGTAAACATTTTTTTATAAAAGAAACGATAAAATAAGGAAAGACATGAAACATTGCCTCTGTGTTCGAGAGGGGCTATTGTATCAGCGGCAGTTCTATTTCCTACCAATCTTAACGCTCGATTTTGTATTCTATCAAGCAGGTGAAGTGATGTTTGCCAAGCACCTGCCAGAGGTGGGAGTTATACTCGAGTTTAGGGCGTATAAACGCTTCATAAATTGTAGCCAGATCTGATGAGGAAAAATACTTCTTACACCGATACAGAAAACATAAGCACTTAGCAGCATTCTTAGTGATCTCAAATATATGGTCGTTTCAACGGATTACGTCGTTGACACACATACAGCGTTCTGAGAACTTTTCGGTTTCTTCGAAGTAAGTGCCATTCATTGACAATGGCATTGGGGGACAGAAGACAGCATTGAGTTTTCGAAACATTAAACTCCATACGATTCCTATTACCCCATTTGACAATGCTGTATAAATTGGAGTTTAATGAGCTTGAAATACGGTACCGTTGCAATCGTACGTCCGAAGGCGAAGGACGTGAAAAATCGAACGAGCACTTATTTTGTGGACATCAGACTTGAATTCGTCCAATACAACTTGTATTGAAAGGTCCAGAAGATAGCTTCTAATACGGTTTTGGCGGTGGGTATCGCCTTTTCATTGATTTTCAAACCGTAAAATGATGATGGAAAACGCATGCTGTTTTGTTAAGGTCGATAAAGACCTCACCGACACCTTACAACATTAGCAACTAAAGTAATTTCCTAATTTTCCAACACCGCACAGAAGTCATCAGAATCCGTCATGCCGTTTCTGACATCATAAGCGGTGAAAGAATTTTATATTATTTTCATTTTGTAAGAATACATATCTCTTTGAACTTCAAACTCCCTTTTCTTGACATTTTGTACGCCAACTTCATGGGCCTTCCCGACTTTGGGTTTGTTTTAGAGAAAAGAGAACCTTTTTCGCAAAATTTTCCTTTCATCTACATGCATATAAACCGGACCTTAAACTTAAATCCTAGGAATCTTATCCTCGGCCCTCCGGTCATACGCATCTCATAAATAATCCATTTGAACTCGAATGTTCGGACAAGTGTTGATTTCCTCTCTTCTTTTTCCCCATTCAACATTCCCAGCATCCAGCACCGCATCATCCAACCCACCTGACAAAAGCAAAAAACATTGAACTGCATTTACCAACCATGGTCATGCCCTTTCGTTCAAATCGTTTTCCATGTTATAAGCCTCAGGTTACAAAACATGAATTTGCGTTACCATTAAATCCATTGGAATGACCATTCCGTGCCGTTTAATTTGACATCATCATTCAGCGACCCACCTACCCACCGAAAGCAACCTATGTTAACCCAACGGTGGAGTACGTTGCGTATGCCCACCTCCATCCGGAGCTGGATGGTTGTGACATTTGAAACAGTTACTCGTTTGAAATGGGAACCTCTACCCGCCGGACATTGGTACGGATCTTCTTTGGTACATCCTGTCAGGAGCAGCCGCTGAAAGCCGCCGGCAATATTTCACAATGAATTGAATACAATTTTCCTTTTGAATTGGAATTTGAATTTGGATTTGGAATTTGGATTTTTTTTGTGTATCTTCTTTGTTCTGTGTTTTGTGCGGAATGACCGAAAGGATCCGAAAGGATCAAAATGATACCGTTTGTGCTTGGAGTGGACTTTTGGTTATCTTATTTGGAGTTTCTTTAAAGGTCGTTCCATGTTTCTATGAAAAAAAGAAAAATGCTGGGAAAATCTCAGAATAACAGTGTATTTATCCAAGCCGAGTAACCAAACAGAAAGAATCATGTACTCGGTTTTTCATCAGGCAAATTCAATTTTAAGATAAATTTCAAGCCCCTTAAGGTACAAATGTAACACGTACCTGTGTATCTTGTTACAAGATTAGATATTTGGTAAATATTCATTAATTTTTTTAACGAGGAAGTCTTATTAAATTGATGAGTTTGTGGTTGTTTGTCTCAATGCCAGATGCTTCTTACTTCATTGACCAGGACTCCCCAGAATTTGGGAGAGATTCAGAAAAGATACTATTCATTCATTCATCCTTAGTTGAATACCTGCAACATAAGCTATTTTCTAATTGAGGGTGGTTTCTGATCTGGTCACATAAACCGCGGTGTTTGTTTAAGTTATTCATTTTTTGAAGTTAAAAATGGGGTCGAGTTCAAAGGTTTCCCTAGGATCAAACTGATGAAAAAAGCAAATCATTTGGATTTTTTTTTTGATATAATATGTATTTGTATATCAAAGACATAAATAGATAGGTAATCCTAGAACGCTTTTCTATGTATAGAAAGCGTTCATGCCTCTTAATTTCAAAGAAAGCTGAGGAGCTTGTATTATAGATTTGATTTTTTTTGTAAATAATCACGGAAAAACTGTTTTTATTAAAATTAAAATTAAATTAAAAAATACCTGAAGTATTGAAAGGGGGTTATATACATACAAAAAATTGATCTTTCTCGGCACTCAATAATTTTTGGAACAATCTGTAATATTCGGAATATATTTTATATTTTAACTCCATTGGTTCCCGATCTTATGCTTAATTTTGGTGGAGTCAATACCATGATACATTTAGCTTAATATCATAAACAATCTTAACTATGAAACTTACGGCTCACTTCAATCTAATGAATTGGGTGAATGATTTCAGGAAGGAGTTTCAAGCCGGGGGTACTGAGGTTAAACTCGAAATGATTTTCATTGGGCCGTCACACACGCGCACACATCTGCCGGCAGCAAACTGGTTTCATTAGACGGCAACTTAGTTGCTAGTGTGAAAAACACATATAAACACATTAATTAAGTCTAAATGATATTGTTTCTGTTAAATATCTTGCTTTTCAATGTAATTAGACACATAAAAATAAGTACGTGCGACCCAGTCGTGGTCATTTTTACTTGCGATTATAGGGTCTATAAGGCAAGTTTAGGTTTGGGGAATATAAACAAATTTAGATAACAATCAAACATCACATTACCATCATAGAGAAGTCTAAAAAAGTTAGTGGCAAAAATGTCTGTCTGTCTGTCTATCTGTTACTATGTATAACGAGCAGCAGCCTAAACGGCTTAAGCGATTATCTTCAAATTTGGTTTGTGTTATTCTTTTGACATTCCCCAGACAGGAAAATGAAATTTAATTTTTAGGCCTTAAAATAACGGTGCCTGCCATATGACCGTTTAGGAAAAGCTTATTTTTCTCGAAAACGGCTCAAACGATTTTGATTAAAAATTTGAAATTTTTTTTCTTGGTATTGGCTATCATCTGATTAGAACCAAATTAACGGGAAAAGTCTATTAACAGTACCTTTCATATTACTTCTCTTTGGATTTCTTTCAAATTTTATATTTGATAAGATCTTAGTAGCAAAATTAGTTCTGCATATCAAAATTTTTAATAACTTTTTTTGTCTAATTAAAATTAATTTTTGATTTTTTTTTTGCAAAATCAATATTTTTAAAACTAATCAAAAAAAAATTTGAAATCGTACAATCACATGTATATTAATAAATTCTAGAAGAATTGCATACCAAAGTTTAAATTTTTTTTTTTTTTGAAAAAACTAAAAATAAAACACACGATTTTATTAAAATCCGTCTTAAATTTTCGAAATACTTTTTCATAAATTCTATATTATACAAGATGTGTGATGGCATGCTCCATTTTTACTAGAAACCGTTAAGGGTTGTGGTTTTGACACTATTTATAAGTTCAGAACGTGTTATTTTTGTACGTAAATGCTACTTTTTGGAAGGCAAGATTCCAATATGATTAAGCACATAAGAACAAGTACGTGCGACCCGGTCGTGCCCATCTTCTTTTCTGTCATTTTCATTTTTAATATTGTTTACCAAGAAAAACTGACAGAATGTGTTAGAAAATAATAAAAAGTATTAGAATATTGTTCTGAAGAACGAGATATTTATGGCCAATAATTGGAAATTAAGCGATTGAAAATGTTAAGCATATTGGGCATTTATTTATAACATTGTTGTTAGAATATTTTAAAAAAATAATAATTTTCTGCAATTTATAATAAAATTAATATCAAATTACGGTGTAGTTTATTTTTAAGTATAAATGAGTTACAATAAAATTTAGTTATGATATGAAAAAAATATTGAAATTGGATTTTATGGAAATTATAAAGATTAATAATTTGATTTAAGCTATTAAATATGTAAATATCGCCCGTTACTCTTGTTATTAAAATAAGATAAGTCGTAGCATAGTAGATGTACTGAAAAGTTTTTCTAAAATCAATTTAATAATAGCTTATTAAGAAAAGTATTTCATTTATTTCATTTACATTGAAAAGAATTTTGTGCAAATCAATATAAATTGATTAATAATTATTTATTTTATTTTTTATTTTAATAATATAAATTATTTAAAATAATTATAAAAAAGTAATATTTTGATATTTTATAAATAATGAATAATTTTAATTATAGTTCATTAGTATTATGAAATAATATTGAAATATTATGACAATTTTTTTTTATTGTATCTTATGTATCAGAGTTTATTAAATAAAAAATAAATAATTTATTTTTCTCGATTCTAAAAGATTTAATAAATTATAAAAGATAAAGTTATAAAAATATTTTTTAATAGTTTTTTTAGAAATGAAATGTTATTCGTTTTTAAAGATATTTAGTTTCTTAAAAAATATATTTAATTTAAGTTTAAAAATGTATATATATAATTATATAATTTTTAAATCTCCATATTTTCTGAGAAAATGAAAACCAAGACGTTCTCCAACGCCGCGTTAAAACGCCATCTCTTTGATGAAGCCTTAATTTGAATGTCCCATCACACACGAGCATACACTGCCGCTCATCTGAATAGGTTAAAATTTTTTGCACCCTACTGTTAGCCTTTCTTCAAATATTTTGCATTGATATACTTTTTTTTATGTTTATATTATTGGTCAAGCTTACATACAGTTTTTTCTCTATAACTAAGCGTATGCTTATCTTATCTTTCAATATAAACATAAAAAAAGTCAATCAATGCAAAATATTTGAAGAAAGGCTAACAGTAGGGTGCAAAAAAATTGAACCTATTCAGATGAGCGGCAGTATATATCTGCCGGCAGAAAACTAGTTTTATTGGCTTGAGGGCTGAGGTCGTTGGAAAGAAACGGCATACGATTTTCTGCCCGATTTGAACGGCAGAACAAGGCAGAAAACAAAAATACATACAAAGTTGTTTATTTTAGTTCAGAAATGTTTCGTCAGTTAAGCAGGTACTACCACAATCAAAATCAGTTAATGTATACAATTTTGCTGCTGACAGATATCTGCTCGTGTAGGATTGAATAGTGGGACAATTTTTTTAAGTATGTGCAATTGTTAGCATACGCTGACGACATAGAAATCATTGGCAGAACTCGGCGAGCTGTCACTGGAACGTTTGCTAGCATTGAAGCTGTAGCGGCTAAGATGGGACTAGCAGTCAATGAGGCCAAAACGAAGTACCTGCTGTCCACAAAAAAGGACACACAACACGGACGGATTGGACAAAACATCACGATAGACAGGTACAACTTTGAGGTAGTTAGGGACTTGGTTTACCTCGGATCCGCTATAACATCTGACAACAACATCTCGTCAGAAATAAAGCGAAGAATTACTCTTGCCAATCGCTGTTTCTATGGGCTGGAAGGCAATTGAGTAGCAAAGCCCTCTCTCAAGGGAGACTCTTTATAAGACCTTAATCCTCTCAGTCCTGCTCTATGGCGCCGAGGCATGCACTCTATCTAAAGCGGATGAAGATATCCTTAGTCGTTTCGAGCGTAAGATTCTTCGGAGGATTTTTGACCCTATCGTTAGCGGGCTTTGAAGGAGAAAGTTCAACCAAGAACTATACGAGCTGTACAGCGACATTGACCTGGTCAAAAAAATACGCATATCACGTTTAAGATGGCTAGGTCATGTAGAGCGATTGGACAACAATGCTCCGGCTCGCAGGATCTTCGATTCCATCCCAGAGGGTAGTCAACGAAGACCTCGCGTTAGGTGGCGAGCTCAAGTGGAGGACGACCTCAACCAACTTGGAGTGGGAAACTGGAGGCAGCTAGCCAAAGACCGAGCTGGCTGGAGAGGCATGTTGGTTGAGGCCCAGGCTCGCCCGAACTATAGCGCCCCCTAAGTAAGTAAGTAATTAAAATAATAGTAATGAAAACATTTTGTATCCGAAGATACAATAAATTTTAGTTTGATTCAAATGTGATAACCATTATCCACGTATGAAACACAAATAAAGATTGATTCAACAAATTTTTCTTAAAGGTAAGTAATTTGGAGAGTTAGGAAAGCAGATTATATTTTGTGGATAGTACAGAGTAAGAGCTTTTATAATGAGGTAGTAAATGAAAAGCTTGAAGTTGATCAAATATTATAGATTTGATCTTAACAAACATGTTTATTGTGTATGTTAGCAGTTAATCAGGGTTGCCAGGTATTTTGAATAGTGACACAGTTGTATGTGCCAATGTTTTAAGAAAAGTTACAGTCCCAGCTTTCATTTGATGTCAAGTTTTTCACTAACGTCTTTAGAAAAGTAATTATTTTTGTTAAAAAAACTAACGTAAAATATCAAAAGTTGCCATACAACTAAATTTTCTCACCACTTTAAAGATTTTGTAAAAAGCAACAATAATTTATTAATTGTTAAAAGATTCTTAGCTTTCTTTTGATATAAAGTGCATGAACAAACTCAACCAAATTCTGAAGTTATAAAGCAAAATGCGTTTTCTGCACTTTTTTCATTATAACAGGGCTGGCAAATGCTTCCGACCATTTTAAGTATGGCAAGCCTATATTTTCATAAACAGTACAGTCAAACCTCGAATTTGGTATTATTTTGAACCATTAACTCGATGGGCTAAGTCATTGTCGAAAAAGGTGCTCTTAAAAAGGGGGCTGCAAACCCCTTCGGCCCATTTTTAATTAGGCAGCCTTATGTTTTTTGTTCTATCTCGTCGAGCTCAATAGTTTGAGACTAGCTTAAACCATTTACTCGATGGGCTAAGTCATGGTCGAAAAAATGCACCGGAAGTGGCTCGGTTTAGATGCTATCGGCCCGAAATTTTATATGCAAGCTGTGTGCATTGTATTTCTCACGAGTAACTTTATTGATTAAGAACTCTAGTAACCATTGACAGGATAAGCTAAGTGATCCAACGCTCGCCTCTCCGCCTATGAGGTACGTTTCGCTTATGAAAGACGACATCGAGTTTTTGTAGCATACATTTCGGCGCGATATATTATTTTTTATTGAAAAATGCTGTTCAGATCAGAATTGAATGCAATGAACCTATCATACGCTGCTGTTCCATTTTCACACCCGAAGAACATGGTTACGAAAGTGGAAAACGAATTTGCAAAATATGAGAGTACTGCAAAATAGTTCAATGGATTAATAAAAAGGTTCGGAGACAAAACGGAGCCCTAAGGCACACCAGCATTTATTTTGTAAATATCTGTTTGTATTCTAATCTGCTTTCGAACATTTGAAAAATAAAGCTTTATCAAACAAACAACCTTTAAACAATTATTTAAATAAAAAAACACTAAAATCTCTCGGATTACGTAATCCAAATCCACCTATCATTGAATAACATTATTATTTCCAACCACTTAAGTCCCACATAATGAGTGATGCTCTTTCAAATGCAAATCAATCTTACAAACACCAGACCACATTAATTGGCCACCTCTGCATTAGCACGAGTTTCACCAAAAAAAAAGGAACCAAGGTTACCGAAGGTTTCAAAAATTCCAAACGAAACTCCCTTTCCCAACCAACATGCCGGTGACTTCGTTAGAATAAATGAAGAGCTGGAGGGATGTATAGCTACTCTAAGTATGTCCTTTTTTTAGCACTTTGGAAGTAACATGAAATGAATAAATTTAGTGCAAATTGATTGCCAGTGATGATCACCGTTGTCACTTGAGGGATTTTTAATTGGGTGGAATGGAACTCCTTGCCCCGCCACATCCCGCCCCAACCAGCATACATCCAACTAGAAGGATATGTTGGCCTAATGGAATGCAAATAAAGTTAAATAAAAAGGTAACCTGAAACAAGGACCAAAATGATGCCAGAAAGAACCAGAACCAGAGGGAGAGAAACATATAGAAAGTTCATTTCATTTGCAAGGAAGGTATACCGTACAGTGTGCAAAATGATTTGCAGGTTTCATTTCCATGGAAATAGAATTAATTTAACGAAAATGTTTGCAATTAGCAATAATGGAATTTAACTTAGTTTCCAAGGACTGTCCGAATTTTATTTCACAGGACCAAATGTTGTTATCCTATAGCAAATGAAGGTGGTATTGGGTGCGAAGGATTGGCGGCGGGGCGGCGCTGCACCTGACATGCAAATAGAATTTTGAATTTTAAATCTTTTATAACATTGGATTTCCATTAAGGTGTTTGAATTCACTTGTCCGTGCGAAGAACTTTGGTGTAAAATGCAAATATTACATCCATTCTCCCTCAAGGGGTGGAATTTTTTGTTTTCATGCTTCGGTTCGGAGCAGAGCAAGAATCCTTGTTATTCGAGTCGAAAGGAATTTTCTATTTTTTCTACGACTGAGGACTACGTCGAAGACCAACTTAACACTTGGCTGGACGACTTCGGGGAATAAAATGCTTTACGGTTGGGGATTTGTTTTAGACTTACGGTTCGTAGGATTTCTTCGATTCTGATATTTACTTCATTGCATCTGTTCATCGGGATGTAAGGGTACGATACTGTCGTTGTCGGAAATTGATGTTTCAGTCAAGTGTGTGTGCTCAGCTTGGAAAATCTTAAAGTTTTGCTAAGTCTTATCTTTGTTTTTACTTGCGATTATAGGGACTATAAGGGAAGTTTAGGATTCGTGAATATAAATAAAATTGAGATAACAATGAAACATGACATTACGATCATAGAGAAGTCTAAAAAAGTGATCGAGAAAAAATATCTGTTTGTCTGTCTGTCTGTCTGTCAGTATGTATAACGAGCTGCGGCCTAAACGGCTTAAGCGATTATCTTCAAACTTGGTGTGTGTCATTATTTTGGCATTCCCCAGAGGGGCAATTGAAATTTTATTTGTAGGCCTAAAAATAACTGTACCTGCCATACGACCGTTTAGGAAAAGCTTATTTTTCCACAAAACGGCTTCAACGATTTTGATGAAAATTGTTGGTTGGTAATGGCTATCATTTAATAAGAACCAAATTTTTGGGAAAAGTCTATTAACAGCACCTTTCATATAACGGGTTTTTTAATTTTGGGCTTTCTCGGTAACGGCTCTTTGGATTTATGTCAAATTTTATACTTGCGTAGATCTAGGTAGCTTTATTTATTCTGATTAATAAAAAAATTCAATAACTTTTTGTTTCTAATGAAAATTAATTTTTGAATTTTTTTTTTCAAAAATCAATATTTTTTAAAACTAATCAAAAAAAAATTATAAATACATTTTTCATAAATTCTTTGTTATAAGACGTTTGATGGCATACTTCAATTTTGCTAAAAAAAAAACCTTAAGTATTGTGGTTTTATAAGCTCAAACTGGGTTGTTTTCAACTTAAATGTTACTTGTTTCTGTCAAAGATCTTGCTTTCCAATGTATTTCGGCATATAAGAGCAAGTACGTGCGATCCAGTCGTGCCCATTTTTTTAATTGTTAATCGCCGTCCCTAGATTCTCTAGAATATATGTAGATGATATTTAATTCAAATAAATAAGAATCAAGTTTTGAAGGATTTCCATTCAAGAAAAAGTAGACCTATAACGTCATTTTTTCCTTGGCGAATATTTATTATTTCGGAAATAAAAGTGAAATGTTTATTGAGGACGTAGGG
This sequence comes from Platycheirus rosarum, assembly GCA_963971375.1. Taxonomy (NCBI): domain Eukaryota; kingdom Metazoa; phylum Arthropoda; class Insecta; order Diptera; family Syrphidae; genus Platycheirus; species Platycheirus rosarum. The sequence goes on along the minus strand of OZ020509.1, from coordinate 119,887,760 downwards.
GAGGAAATAAGTAGTTTTCACTTCCATTGGAATCATTTTTATCTTACACAATTTTACGATGTTAACAAACAAATGCGTCCTGCAATCCTATTTTTCTGCTTGCCTAAGCCACTGAAGCAACTTTTTTCTAACTTTTCTGACTGAAAGTTTTAAGGTAAATTCTTAGAGGGTTATAGGAACAATGGTACCATTTCATCCGAAAAAAAAGGAAACCAATTTGAATTTCTTCCCTTCCATAAACATCGGAAACTAAATGCACCTTAATGTCGGTTGGCTCTAACATGGAAAACTGGATTTTTTACCAACTGTTGACCACTTAAGTTATCACCGTTTGTGATTTGTCGACTGTTTTGTAGACTTTTGAACAGTTGTTGCAGCCATCACATATCCTTAAATACGTATCTGGACCAATGGTGTGCTCACTTTTCTGCAATCTATCATATTGAAATTATTCAGGAGATACTTATTCTTTTTAAATTCTCAAAACGCCAAGCTTTCGCCTATACTCCTAAGCGTACCCCTTTTGCGCCTAGATCCTTACCTTAGGTGACGTTTAAGGTGCCTCAACCAACAAACTGCTTCAGCCAGCTCGGTCTCTAGCTAGCTGCCTCCAGTTTGTCACGGGAAGTCGGTCAAGGTCTTTTCCCACCTCAGTCTTGGTCTTCCTTTACAGCACCGTCCCTCTGGGGTGGAATCGAAGATTTTCCAGCCAGGAGTATTGATGTCCATCCGCTCTATACGACTCAGTCATCTGAGACGTTGAATTTTTACTCTTTTGACTAGGTCTGTGTCGCTGTACAGCCGGTACAGTTCTTTATCTTCTTCTCCACTCTGCGTTAATGCATACGGGACTTTAATGAGAACAATCCTGCACTCGGGCCAACTGGAAATGCTCAGCAGGAAATGGTAGGATTTCTAACTTTGTGTTTAAAATCTCGCCTTCCTACTGCTGACCGTCATCTTCAATAACTGCCTGAATAACAGCTACTTCCCCGAAACATGGAAAATAGCAAAAGTGGTGCCCATTCCGAAGAAAACCAACAGGACTAGCGTCGAGAGATATCGGCCGATTTGTATCAGCAAAATCCTGGAGGAACTTATCCTGAGAAAGCTTCAACATTTCTTCAGGGAAAGGGAAATCATACCTGAATGTCAGTATGGTTTCCGAGCACGACACTCCACCATCCATCCGCTTCTTGGACTGCACTCCGACGTGACACATGGACTCAACAAGAAAGAGACGACAATCGCCTGTTTACTGGACATCGAAAAGGCCTTCGACACAGTTTGGTAAACAGGTAAACGAAGGTAAACAAAGGTAAACTCGTAAATGGTTCTCTTAATTTTAGAATATAAAGCTATTTACTTCCTAATGCGAGTTCTTATTATTAAGGCTTTTACGGCAACGATTATGATCAAGGGACATGGCCGACCTTGTTAGAGTGAGACATTGGACGCCTTCCTGAAAAAAATTGTAAGCTTCCCCGAAATTTTTAAACTTCCTTAATTAAAAAAAAAAAATTACTGTTTTTTTTTTAAGAAAACACAAACGCTATGATACCGACTCGAAAAACTATCAACAGGAACTTTAAAAACGTCAACATCATTTGATGCCTTGCTTCGAGGAGGCTGGTGTACCAGCTTGAAAGACTGCCATCTTCAACCGCTTTGTAGAGCTCTTCTGCACAGAAGTGGATAAAGATAAAGACGTATGAAGAACTCAAAGTAAGGAAAGGTTCAGCAATTTAGTTCTCATATCTATCGAAAAGGAAATTTTGAAAGAGCTGAAAGGAAGCGAAGATTTTTATGATTTAGTACTCAAAACTTTTTCAAACCCATAGCTAACCTTAAGCTTAAGACTAGGAACTGCCACTGCATTTCATCAGGTCAAGCCGCTGTGTCTTGCTGAAAGCAGCTATTGCGAATCACAGTCAGAGAAAACGTTGACCTTCAATATTTTTTCCCGTCATCAACAAGCTGGAAATCAGTTTAAGGAACTATCTTTCTTTAATAAGATGGCTGAAGTAGACTTTTAGCTACCAAAACAGGCTTTCGTTACTCTTTTATTGAAGTTAGTAACCTTTCTACTTTCGTTTAGTTTTTCTTGCAACCTATGTGGGGGCGTGAGCTCTCTACCTCCCCGTGGTGCCCCTGGTAACAAGGATCTGAAAGTATAACTGTTAACTCAGTTATTATTAGTAAGTCCTTGGCGAAGAGAGAGCGTAGTGTTGGAAGCGTTGTAAGTTGGCCGAAAGATGGTTGGAACTGAGAACCGTTGACTGGTGCTTTCCAGGCACCCAGTCGGCGCGAGTATGTTCCAACCAAGGAAGTGTGTGTAGATAGCTGAGCTCTGCTTGGTGTTTAATTACACCCAGTTTGAGAGAGGTTATAAGAGAGTTGGTTATTGAAACTCAAGACAACTTAACGCTCTGTCTTATAATGTAGGAAGCCAATCCAGGAAAAGAAGACGATGTGATTCCTGAGCGCCGAGCGCTCGGTCTCACAATGATGCGATGGTGCAGTTGTCCCAGTTCGATGGAGCGCCTTAGAAGCCTTCGGGTGGAGGCAACTCTGACTTGGACAACCATGATCATGTGTAGCATCTGGGTCTCTGTTAACTACAATAATGGAGACCCACATTCCGAAAGGAATTGACGGAAAAGTTGCCGAGGGTGACATGCCCCCCTATGAGTTGGGTTTATAAACTCATGGTTTGGTTTGCCTAACATTCAAGTGCAGCTTAGCTGGGCGGGGTGATGGTGAAGATTCAGTGACATTTCTCAACACTGTTTTCGAATCCATCACTTTAAACTCGGGTTGATGGTTCCCGGATGACGCTTGTGGTAAATCAGACCATAAGTTTCTTGAAGCTAGGCCATACCCATGGCTGACTAAATGTTGGGTACCACGGGTTATCAGGAAAGCCCAGTTGATTACGTGAGCAATGCTCGGTAGCAACTGCCTGATAGTTGAGGAAGGATTCGTGGGGCTGTTGTTATACCCATAGCGGGAGCAAATGGTTTGTGTACCTGTCGAACAAAGTGACTTCGAAAGAAGTCGTGTTGTGACGCAGGATGACTTGCCAAGAGGTGCATGATAGGCCTCGCTCCTTAGCAAGGGGAATAACTATGACCACAACATAATTATTAAATTGCTACTAGAGTGGTTTGGGGAGCCACTCTAGTGAAATAACATCATATTTATATGGTGTTATGTAGTTATAGTGGACTGAAGGCACCACTCTAAAAAGTGACTGTGAACCACTCTAGGGATCTGGTCAATGCTTATTTTGACTCCAGATGGGTAGGCTCATCGCCAGATTAAGCCCTAATAGGCAGGTGCTGGCGTAAAGCTTATCTCGATCAGCAACCTATGTACTCCATATCCTGGAAGCTCAGCTTTGTAAATTTTGCTGGAACCTTTATATAAGAAGGCTCGTATGTCTCTAACTTATAAGCCCTAATACATCGAGGCTTATCAGCCAATCGCCAAAAGTTGAAGCTGGAAAATATCAATCTGTTAAATGATAAATGTTTTTTTAATAATCGTGCCACAATGCCGAGACAATTAAACTGTTAAACTCTCACTGAAATGTTGGGATCATTAATTAAAAATTACCCAGTATCATTGTAAGTTCCAAAAAATATTCCCTTAGAAAAAATTAACTGATGATAAATGTTTAATGCTCTTAAAAAAATTCTATTTATTTATTATTATTAATTACAACTCATAGATTTCAACAATTGGATTGCCTCCCCAAACGAAGAAGTCACCGAAGTCATAGGAACATTATAGAGAGCCGCATTAGCCATTGAAGTAACGGTTTCCGAGTACATTTTGCCAATGAATTCTCTATTCGTTTGCAGGAACAACAACGTAAAGTCCCGAATATATTGGTTAGCAAAATTATTCACAGCCACACTCCATTCAGTGTTCAGACAATTGGAAACAATATCTCCCACTTGCACGGAATAATCCATGTTAGATAGAAGCATTCCACCGACTTCATTTTGGCCAATAGTAACACCACCAGAAACACGCATATTCAATAGTTCCAAATTAAGGTAGCCCTTGAGAACTTGGGTGTATTTGAGTCCGTGTAGATCAGCTTCTGCGTTGGCATTGAATTTTCCCAAAATCTGGATATCCTTGTAGAGCATATCGAATTCGGTGCGATTGCTGGATGCATTGGTCCAAAGTTTGATGATAAGGAAATCCTCAATTCCGGCCATAACGAAATCATCAATATCACCCTTTAATCTTTAAAAAGAACGGTTGAATATAGAAATTGAAAGCTTTTTAGTGATGAAAGATCGACTTACGATAGGTGTTCCCCACTGAAGTTTAACTTGATTGATGGCTGACGGAAAGGTGCCATTTTCGGAATACCTAATGCGGCATTGCCACATGGCATTATCTTTTTGTATGCATCAAGAAGTTCGACCATTGCCTCACCAACATCCAAAGTGGTTCCATTGTTGGAGGATGTTACATTGACATTTTCAAGAGATGCTGATCCATTGAAGATATTCTGTTCTATATACAAAAAAACTAATTCTATATTGTCAACGCTTTTGACAAAGAAATTCTCACCATTGGAAGGAACTACGTTGGCAAAACTAGCCAACGCCAAGCTGGCAACCAACAACGAAATCAAAAACGCGTTCATTTTCAATTAAGTTCTGTTCATACTGCACTTCTGTCAGCAACTTTTATAACAATTTTTTGTCAAAAAAAAGATAACAACTGTAGGTACCGATAAAAGAACTTATCAGACCAAGTTTAAAGTAAGTTGTTCTTTTTTTTTGCAACTAATAACATTATTGATGTGAAATGTTTTTAACTAGAAACATTGATTTTAGTCATTAGACTTTGTATAGACATTGATGCATTGCCATGGATAAGATTTCTTTGATAGTCGAGGTAGTCAGGTGAAATTAATTGATTGTTTCAAGGTTTTGTTCTTCTGCAGTTGATGATTTCTATTATTAAATCTGAACTTTACTCAGAGAATTTGTGGATTCCAAACCTTTTTAAGTGGCCAAATCAGATATAACTTGCGAACAATTTTGATTTTCTATCTCGAATGTAGGTACAATCCCTCTATATGATGGAGCTATTAGTAGCTTTGAAAAACGGAATCTATGCATCGTAGTTAGACAGTATCTTAAAACTTTCGACGGTGGTAGTGATCCTTTCAAATATTAATGAATTTCTAAAAGGTTGACTAATGATAAACATGATTTAGAAGATGATTGTGGCACGTCTTTGAATATGGAAGGCCAAATGTGAACAGATATACAACGCAACTCATATGTTAGTTGAAACAAACGACAGGGGGGGGGGGGAGGAGTGTAACCACCAAGGCACTACTCCGTGCATCCAGGCGGCAGCACGTTCACAGTTCCAGTCAGGCTGAACTACTTAGTGAACACCTTATATGGGGTTCTACTTCCCTGCCATGGAAAGAACAATTAGTTGGGAAGCAAGCACAAGCCTCGGATTCGGACGGATTCACTGATGACGAACCCTGCAAACATGGACAACGAATTTTGGATATGAACGTGGAATGTTAGCTCCCTTAACAGATCACGTGCAGACGAACAACTAGAGGAGGCCCTTGACTGCTGTAAGGCAGAGATAACTGCCATCCAAGAAATGCGATAAGACGGACCGGGCAAAAGAAGAATAAGAAACTGCGATATTTACTTTGGCAACTGCTATACACAAAAAAAAAACAGCGCTCATGGCGATGTGGATACGTCGTTGGAAGACTCCGGCAAGAGGCTTTGAGCTAAAAAAAATGTGACAGCGAGCGCCTCATGACAATCCGCATCAAAGCTATATTTGCCAATATGCACGCATGCCCCCACAGAGAAAAAAGTTGATGACACCAAAGAAATGTTTTTGAGCTCCTGGACAAAACAGATAAACACTGCAATAGCTATGAAATTAAAATTGACATAGGCGCCCTCTGCTTAACCCCAAGTAAGGGAGAGAAAATGTATTTGGTAGTATAATCAGAAAACACAGCCTGCACGACACAAACTCCTAAATGAATTCCGGCTAATTGACTTTGCCCGCAGCAAATATTGTAATAGCTAGTACGAAGTTCACAAAGGCACATGGAGATCTCCTAATCAATCAACTGTCAACCACATTGACCACATTGCGATCGATGCAAGGCACTACTCCAGTATCATGGATGTCCGAACTTTCCGATGAGCAAACATTGAATCGGACAACTATCTCGTTGTAGCTATCACGATCAACACCAAGAAGAGCTAACAATGGGAGGAAGTTTAACTCGAACGGCTTTAAAGAAATCACGAGGATCTTTTCCGATCGAGTATCTAATAACCTCCAAAAGAATCCCGTATCAGTGGCAACCTGGCCAAAATGCAGGGAAGCCGGCTCTGAATTTCTGGGTTTTACTAGGCTACCACAACGAAATCCCTATTTTGAGGATGAGTGTCAAGAAGCACATGCAGCTAAACAAGAAGCATACAAAGCGGCGCTGCAAGAAGAACCGGAAAAAGTCCGAGCGCTTTATGAGCAGAAGAGGAAAGAGGAACATCGGCTTTTCAAAAACAAATAAAAGGGATCATGAGAAGCATGCGATCGAGGAAATAGAATTAAGTTCGAAAGTGTTACCAAAACGTTTCGAATTCTGCTCACCACATGTGGATGAAGTAAAGCTAACGAGCAACAAAGCTGCCGGAACTAATGGACTAGCTGCCGAACTATTCAAAGCTGAAGGCGTAAATTTGGTTATAAGTATGGAACAACTGCTTATGAGTTAGTTATGTGGTTAGAAGCAAGCATGCCCGATAAATACATTAGCATTATTTGCCCGGTCCTTAAAAAAGAAGATTTTCTGAACTTCCCGAACTACAAGGGTTTAATAGTCTCCTCAACATCGCCTACAATATCTTTTCTGCTGTATTGTGTGAACGCCTAAAGCCATTCGTCAACAACCTAGTCTTAAGCTAGGGAAGTCCACTATCGACCAAATATTCACATTATGGAAGATCTTGGAAAAACCGAAGAACTTCAAATCGATACCCACCGCCTTTTCATCGATTTCAAAGCCGCGTACGACATCATTTATAGAGCAATGTGCAGTTTTGGCATCCCTGCCAAACTCATCCGCCTGTGTAAAATGACCATGGAAAACGCACGTTGTTCCGTCATTATCAGTGAAGACCCCACCGACACCTTTGAAATTAAAAAGATTAAGACAAGGCGCTGTGTTTTCATGCGACTTTTTTAGGATCATACTTGAAAGAATAGTGCAGAACTCTCAAAGCCAAAACTAGAAGCACGATCTTTCAAAAGTCCGTTCAATTACTCGCATGCGTCGACGATATTGACATAATTAGAAGAATACAGCGTGAAGTCCAGTAGCGCTTTTGTGAGTATTGAGACGGAAGCAGCGAAGATGTTTTTAGCAGTCAATGAAGGCAAAACCAAGTATATGCTGTCATCAAGAAGAGATACCCAACATCGACGTATTGGACAAAACATCACTATAGAAAGCTTTAACTTTGAGGTAGTTTGGGACTTCGCTTTTAACTCAGACACCAGCGCTGAAATCAAACGAAGAATAACTCTTGCTAATTCCTCCTTCTTTGGGCTTAGAAGGCAAATGAGTAGCAAAGCACTCTCTCGGGCAACTAAACAGTCCCTTTATAAGACCGTAATCATCTGAAATAAAAACAACAAACACAATACCAGACCCATAAGAAATAATGATCAGAGCAGAATTTACATTGCAATCAACAACAACACGAAAGAGCAGCGAAAATCACTGAGAGCTAGAAGAATCAGAATGTGCAAGCAAACAATTGCAAGGCAAAATTTGGAAAATAGTAGCGCTTGTTGCGAACGAAGTCCAGACTGCAGGTGTTCAAGCTCCTCCCACTTTAATATTTCGTGCTGGCTAAGATAGCGGTAATGTTGATCGATAACCAGTAATATAAAGAATGTGATTTAAGCAGCAGAATTGCTTTATATTCATTTAGTTTATTAACGTCGACGAGAGTAATCTATACAGTGTACAGAAATTGTGATGTTTTTTTTTGCACAAATCCTTGATCTGTCTTCAAATCCCATTGATTAAATTTGTAGATAGGTCTGTTAGGGTGGTCGGTAAAAAGTTCTTGATATTTGATACAGCTTCATCGTAAACCGAATTTTAACCAACATTTTTCGTTTTTTTCTTTTTTTTCGATATATGATATATAATAATAAAATGCGAAAAAATCAATGAGAAATATAAGTTGTTTTGACAACTGTTACCTAAGATTTGGAATTAAAAAGCACTGTTAGTTTAATAATTAAATATATATTTAAAAACATTTTTCCTACACTTATCAATTTTGATTGGGAGATGGTTTCCAGCAAGGAGCTTTGCATTGTAAAAATCACTTCCGAGTCATACTTTTTGTTGATTTATTTTTTTTGATATTTATTTTCTTATTTGCCTACGGATATGATCCGATTTATTAGTTATTGTGTATGTTTTGACCATTTTCACAAAACAATAAAAACATGGAAAAAGGTTTTTATTGATTTTTTTTTTGGTTTTCATTAATTAATTATTTTCGTGAACAAGTTTGTAGCCTTGTATCTAACATGACCGCTAGCTTTTTGAATGAATAACGAATAAATGAATTTAAACCATGTATACATATTTAAAACAATGAAATAAAAAATCTTAAAAATGTTCATTCTTTTTCCTAATCATACAAAAAACACTTGGCAACAAATTTAACTCTGTGTTAAAATTTGTATATTTATTCCTGGCTCAATAGAAGTTGCTTCCCTTACCCAAACGAATATATTAAAACATTATATTTTTAAAATCGAAATTCCAATTAAAGAGAGGGTGGGAGGAGAATTATTGTAGAAATTTTCATAAAACAATATGAATCGTAAAAAAAAACATTGCAAAACAAGTGAAGTTTTTTTCTGTGGAATTCAATAGCTAGAGTTTTAAAACATTAAAAACAAGTTAATGCCCATTTGGATGTTAACTTTGTTTCCACCAAGAACATCCTTCGATGGAAACAACATTCGAAACTTTGGTTCGTTTTGGGACTGCGGGAGAGTGAGTTTGACTGCTCTTCTTCTACACGAATCATCGTTTTCCATTATTTGAAGCAGATCCGATGAAATAATTTAACGGTTGATAAAATTAATGCATAATTAAGCATTAAATCAAACTTAGCATGTTTCTTTGTCTGTGAACTTGAGGTTAACATGTTACCCGAACCCAAGTTGCGTGCCTCGTATAACCAGGATGAGGATGTACACAGTTCAGGGGCTCTGTAAAGCTTCACGATTACATGGTGATTATAATATAAACCAGCATAATACATTAACTTTCATGGTACATATGGTGACTACAATGTGTGTGGTATATCCTTGGAAGTTTTTGGAATCCTCATAAGTGTCTGCAACTGTGGGACGACGACGATGCGATGCCTTGGAAGACAATAGCAAGAGTGCTATAGTACATCTGGTGGTTCTTGCGACTTATTTTGTGGGTTCAGGCGGACGAAAGAGTATATGCTTGCCAGGAGTAACGTCCCCCTTGAAGGAATCATTATTAATGACGTGTAAAAGTTTTGAGAGTATAACCGGTGATTACCTTAAATTTGACATGGGTCGCGATTTTGACATATATTTTCCTTCCCAACGTTTGAGGAGTCATTATAATGAGTGTATTTTAGGATTTTTCGAATCACGGGATTCAAAAGTAGAGTAAGAGATGGTTGCTAAGACAATTAATTGTAGAATCAGTTGGAAGAGTGAATAGAACCCAGGGGAATCCTTGCCAATGAATTTGAATTCGAATTCAATTAATTTTACACAGTCAGGTGGTTGGTTGTGGGGTGAAGTTTCACACCTATAAGAGAGTCCTTGTTCTTGATTTCTAATCCATTTGAATGAACTAATAATTGAATCAATTATAAAGAACATTTTTTTGCAATAAGTTTGTTGGGTTGGTCGTTTTGAATTAAATATACGGTTTTAAGTTAAAGGATATGAGGGGTAAATATAGGAGTTTACATTATACTCCCTGTAACTTTCTTAATTTTTGTATATGGTTTATATTCTCAGTCGATAAACGTATCATTGACACTTGTTTCCTTTATAAAAACTTTAAATCCGGACAGAATTTCAAATTCTCGGAAATATTATGATCTGCCTGACTCCATGCAATGAATTGTTTGCTAGCATCCTTGCACTTAAATTCAAAGTATGGCACTTAGCTCACCTTTTGAAATTGCGTGCATTCAGTTTTGACAAAACCCTCATTCGTTGGAAAAGAAATTTCCTTTGGAATCGTCCTAAACAAGTTGTATTGGACGGGTTCAAATCTGAAACCGACTTTATAAATGTTGGTGTCCCCCAGAGCTCTGGTTTGTCCCCGAACCTCTTTCTCATTTTTATAAATTATGTCCTGTTTGTTACTTTGTCTACAATAAATTTCTTTGTTGACTATAGTAACTTTAGCTTCTCATATTCTTTGCCAGACCTATGTCCTTGTTTTTCTGATGTGCAACTGCAACGGCTTAATATAATAAGCTTATTTAATTCTATAATTTCGTACAATCAGGAAACCGCGTCGATTTGAATGCTTCGAAAATGCAATGCTGAATTGTGTCGTTAAAGCGTGACTTACCTAATGCTATGAATGAATTAGCATTAAGGAAACTAAACAACTTGCAATTATCGGTGTGTGCATCAAAAACCATCTCTTATGGAATGATAACCTACTGGACGTAGCCAAAAAATGCTGCAAGATATTAAGGTTTTTTTCGGTGATGTAAGTCATTGTTCTCGCCTTCTAATCTGGTTATTATATTGTAATGTTTTTTTTCTGGGATCCTTTGAATAATAATAATACTCTATTTCACTTTTTAAACTCTATACACAACGAATTATTTTTTTTTTATAATTAACGCGTGCACAAGGAACTGTTTGTTTCCCTTTTAATGTAACACACTGCGCGGGCATTGGGAAGATAGGGAGGGGAGAGATAGGAGGTGTCGATTAACATTGGTTTTGAATGCTTGCAGATCAAAATGGCAAGGGAAAATCTCGCCGGGTAAACTATTCCAAATTTGTTGAACAAACACAACGAATTACTTAATTTAGAAAAATACAATTTCTTTTAGTTCAATTTACGAAAAGTTTTCTTCATTACTTATTCACAATTGAAATTACTTTTTTATGTTCTTTAAAGCTCTTTTTACTATATCTCAATTCAACCCTTTGCATTATCGCTTTCGATGTTCACACTTCAACGAATAAAAATCAACTGTGTTCCCTAGAGCCAACTCTCCAACTCTATTTACAAATGGCCAAAGTTCCCGAAGTTTCTTCTTGTAATTTTCCATTAGAAGAGGAATTCTGCTACATTCTAATTTCTAGCATATTCTAGTACTTTCAGTTGCAGGTATAGTGCTTTCGTTAAGTTGGCTAGGGTTGGCGGCTTCGATGGGTGAATTCAGTGATTTCTGAATGCCTTTTCTCGCTTTAAGGTGGAAATGCAATCCATCCTGAGAATATCGTCGTAATTTGTCGCCACATTACAATATAAAGGGTCCGCCATCTAAGGTTTTTTTGCAACTAGTGCTTATTTGGTGAATGGTAACTCTTAGCTCATGTCTGATTTGACAGATAATTAGTTTTATCCTTCCGCTGAACGAATATGGTTGTGTATACGCTTGAAATATTGCGACATTACTGCCTGCGATCGACTTAGAGAAGATGCCGATTTTGCCAAAAAAATCATCTTTTCAGATGAAGCTCATTTTGATCTTGGCGGGTATGTAAACAAGCAAAATTGTCGCATTTGGGGCACAGAAAACCCGCACGCATACATTGAAAAGCCGATACACCCAAAACGAGTCACTGCTTGGTGCGGATTTTGGTCCGGTTCGAAAATGAGAAAGGAGTGGCCGTTACAGTCAATGGCGATCGCTATCGGGCCATGTTGAACGAATTTTTGTTCACAAAAATTGAAGAAGAGGATATTGGCAACATTTGGTTTCAACAGGACGGCGCTACGTGCCACACAGCCGAAGCTACACTCGATGTTGATGAAGCGTTTTCAAAAAAAGTTATTTGGGGGACCTGTTATAAAATGTATATATGTACGCCCAGAGCTTGAGTATGTTAATGATCTGCCAATCGGGATTTCCAAACTTTGATAGTTTATAGCAACCATGTTGTTTAAGTTACATCTGTTAATTTGGCTTTCCGGTAATAAGTCAATTTTGTCAAATCTACATGAACGGATATAATGTCGCTTAGGTTTGGTTGTCAGCATGATTCATTTTCCTACAAAATCATCCCATATATTTTGGAAAATATTCGAGATAAAAAAATCCTTTTTTTAACATAACGGCAACTCGAAAACAAGTCCTTTTATTTTGTTAGATTTTTAAGTTTGAGTATGGCGTTTTTACTCCCTAAAAACAATACCTACAAAAACTATCTTACAACAAAAATTTGCCATTAACCAACAAAAAAAAATCCCATTGGATTTGTTTATCCAGGACACACAAAAGTAACAAGCAGATGAAAAGAATTGCAAATTTCAACGGAACATCAAGAGCCAAGAGTGTAATGGAGCTCATATCAAATCCTCTTAGGCCAGACGGGATCATCCGAATTCATTTCGAGTTCAGCTTTTCCGTGCACTTACTTATGTTGGTAGATGCTTTTGGTTCCGAAATGTGAGAGTGACTCTGTATTTTATACAATATTATCAAGATATTCCAAAACGACGACGACGATACAGCGATGATAGAAGTGAATTTCCAAACAGCATTCAACAAGATATAAATAATAAATAAACCCTCAGAGTAAAGAGCTATCATCCTATTCTCCTCTTAGACATTTTCAAGAATGACTCGCTATACATCTGCTCCTAATTCAACTCATACCATATCTTCCGAGTTGAAGCATCATCTCGAACCGGCCCGAACCCTCACATCAACAAAGGTATTCTTCTTATTCTCAATTATTATCCAACGAATACCGTTCCTCATGTGATTGCATATTAAATATATTTATTTCCCTCCATTTGGGATAAGTCGGTGTACGGTAAGTGGAGTCAAATGTGTATTTGTTCGAAATTCTCAAATGAATTGATGAATAGATTACTTTGGGACGAGCAAGCATTTATTATTTATTCATAATCTGAGCAGGGAAATTATTATTTTTTTAAGCACTCGCAAAGGATTGCAAATGGACCATGATTCCTCACACCACAAGACAAAATGGTTTCGGAATTCTGGTATGAAAAAGAGATGTTAGTTGAGGAATTTTGAAAGTCTATAAAGCAAGGAACTAGTGTTTCTCAGCAATCCTACGAACTGAAACCCCTTGAGCTTAACCTGTGGTTATCGGATTTGTAACAAAATTCCCTTCATGGTCCTAGCGAACTTCCATTCCATTCATTGGGCATTTTCTTAGAGCATCCTTTATTGAATGATCTATGTGGTTGGCTTTATTGAATTCCCTATCGAAGCCCTAAATGATCCCCGCTCGGGCGCCAGTTTAAAAACCAACGTTTGAAAACATAAACTTTTTGTAATAAAACTATTTATTCAAAAATACTTAAACATTTTATTTCATGCAAAATTACAACGTCCCAGATCTATTTATGAAACAGCCCTTGCTATAAGCATAGCCCGAGCGCATTGAATATATTCTGCAAAGGCAAAAACAATAACAATATAAGAGTCTTGAATCAAAAATAGACAACAAAACTTACTTGGTCCACTTTTAATACATGCGTTTGCTGATTCCATTTCGCACTTGCTGGTAAAGGTGACAACCTCGCCGTCGAGATAAGCTTATCGCTTATCTTAGCTTGTCCAAGAGATGAGAGCATACATCTTAGCCCAGTATAGAATTCGACACTAAAAAAGGCTAAAATCGCAAAGCATGATTTAGTTTTGAATTATTTGGTAAGTTAGTGTTAATCCAAATTTGCAACTTTGAAATACTTGTGCTCGCTTCTGAATGGTAATTAAATTTACTGCTACTTTATTCGTAGTATTCATACGGCAGCAAAGCTAAAAATGGATCATTGTCAAAGAGCCATAGTTTGGTCTGCATAGGGTTTATAGAGCTGTGTTAAGGCTTACATTTTTCCAAATGTAATGGTCTTAAAAAAAGTACTTGATTTTATTTGCCAAAAAATGCATAGTTTATTACTTTTAGAGCAAAAAGTGAAAAAACAAAATTTTGCAGTTTTTTGCAAGCTGCGCAGCGAGCTCAAGTTTTTCAAATTTAAAAATTTGGATTTACACTAACTTACCAAAAATTCAGAACTACATAATGCCTCGCGATTTTATTGTTGATTTCTACTGTCGATTGATAACTGAAACTTTAAAATATCGATAACACATTTTTTGGTGAAAAATTATGTAAAAGTCGTAGTAATTCGACATTGATAAGGAAAATGACATAATGAATGCCAAATACTTCCCGTACAGCGAAAAATGCAAAAAAACTATGATTAATTTCAATATGCAAGTGATTGCTTGGATGATGAATATTTCATCAATGCAGAAGGTGTCGATTAACTTTGGTTTTGAATGCTTGCAAATCGAAATGATAAGGTAAAATCCCTCGGAGTAAACTATTTCAAATTCGTGTTGTTCGGCTAAGAAAAGAATCCCTTCTTTTAATGGTACGTCCGAAATTGGGTTCAAGGATCAACTGATGACCATTCCTTGCGAGACGAGCACTACGGGAAAATCTTTTAAGGGGAGGAATGCAGCTGGGTAACTCGAGTGAACATTTTTATACATTACATTACATTACATTACATATTAATCTACTCCGTAGATAAATCTACGAAGTAGACACACTTGCGAGCACTGGCTACTGAGGCCATCGGCTCAGACAATTACAAGACAACACACAAGACGACATTGATACAGGACAGAAGAGAAGACAGAAGGAGAATAGAAAACAGAAAACACATAACACATGTCAACAGCACGCAGTTGGTTTTCGGACGGTCCCCCATCTTTCTACTAACCACGCGCAACGATGCTTGATTTCGCTGATCTCACGGGAAGCTATGCTTTATCGGAGCCAAGGCCGTTGACAAACATTTTTATAAAAAAAACGATAAAATAAGGAAAGACATGACACATTGTGTCAGCGGTCGAGAGGGGCAATTGTTTCAGAGACATTTCTATTTCCTATTAATTTAAACGCTCGTTTTTGTATTCTATCGATTAGGTGTAGAGGTAGAAGTTGTACTCGCTTTATAATTTGTAGCCAGATCTAATGGGAAAAAAACTTCTTGCATCTGTACAGAAAACCTAAACACTTAGTAGCATTTTTGGCGGTCTCAAATATATGGTCATTCGAATGGAGGTCGTCGTTGACACAAATACCGAGTATTGAAAGCTTTTCGGTTTCTTCAATGCAAGTGCCATTCATGGATCATGACATGTTGCAGGATTACCTGCAACAAACACCTTCTTCAATGCCTGCAAGTAGTTTTTAGGATCTCAACTTGCGCCTGTTTAATATTTCAAACATCATTCAAAAGTTTCAATCGATTTATTCTGGTACAACTCCAACAATAGTTTGACTGAGTACTAATTTGAACTCGAAGTACTAATTCGAACTCGAATTAGTACAAACAACCGAAAGCTTAGATTGTGCCAGAACCAGACGGAAGCTTCCAGAAGTCAGTAAATTTGTATAAATACAAGAGTAGATGGCATTGAGAGTCTAGTTTATTTACGATAGTGGAATTGTTAACAATTGGAAGCGTTAGTAAAAAGTGATTGAATTGAGATTACATAAAAAGTCTTGAAGTAGATATAAAAACGTATTTGAATTGTGAATAGTTGGAATAAGTTAGATGTGCTGTTATTTAAACTGAAAGACGTTGTGTTTCATAAAATAAAGAGATTTGTTGTATTATTTTGGAATTTTAATTAAGTTTTATTTGTCGAATCCCATGCCAAAACTTCAAACTATGATAAAAGCCCGACGTTCAGTCAAACTTAGATTTGACTTTTCAATGCTCAACTTTAACGAATGGCATCGTTCAAGGCCAGGTGTAAGTTTTTGCCTTTTGAATGATTTTTTGTTTCTAAACCTAGCATTTTTAATTATATACTTTATAATATTTTATGGAAAGAATCAAACTCACATCAAATATTAAAATGTCCAATCTTGAAAGTTAAGTATACGGCACGAAAAACTGTCTGTTCCAAAAACTCTCTGAACAAAATTGAGAAATCGTTTTCTTTGAAATATTTAATTTAAATATTCAATAAACGTCAAAACCTGGGGTGGAATCGGCTAAGGTGATATGTGAAATGTGAAAGTCACATTTCTGATAGTCACATGTGATCATATTAAATTTTCAGTCTGCTTAAAGTGATTACAACAAAAATTACAAATTCTGGCATCACCTAACGCAGAACTTTTGATTGGGACAATCACTAATTATAATCGCCTTAGCCGATTCTACCCCTGATTTACAAAAGCCAAACAAAACATTCCATTTGTGTAGAAATACACAAATCATCTGAACCACAAATGGGTGTATGCAAAATTTTGTAGCATCATCATCATCAATGGCGCAACAACCGGGATCCGGTCTGGGCCTCATTCAACAAATTCGTCCATAAATCCCAATTGCTGGCCGACGACATCTAATTGCGCACCCCAAGGCTCGGGGCTCCTGGTCAGCGCCATCCTTCCAACGGAAGCAAGGTCTACCAGGACCTACTACTTCGAATTCATGCTCTACCACCCTGATTGTTGCAACAACACTTCTCGCAGACGTAGCCACCATGTATGTACTTAATCTTCCCTTCACTAATATGCAGCCCCAGGTTTTGTTTTGCCTGATCGATCTGGGTAAAGGAGTCATGTACAGCTTGTTGGCTTGTGCTTCTGTCGATTATGTCGGCTGCGTAAGCCATATGGCAGAGAGCACTATTCGCAGTGTGGTGGATAAATTTGAGTCCACTGTTTCAGTATACAATCAACCAACACCAACACCCGTTCGTCAACGAATGATGGACAGGATTGACGAAAATTCGGAATTTCTGATTTCGAACCATCATTACTTGCAGTATTGTCATTAGTAATAACGTTGTAAGCTATGTTCGCCAATATCTCTTCTATACTCATTTCGTTTTATGCAGCCAGTGCAGTAACACGTACATTATCATGACAGATAACGCGGATTTCCGAATAAATTTTGTAGGTACTAAATAATAAATATATAGAATTAAATACTATTTATATATACTGTAAGGGAAGTTGAGCATTCGTGCAAATAAAAAAAAATTTAATAATAATAAAACATGAGATTACGATGATCTCAAAATATATTTGAGTTAGTGGCCAAATTCTGTATGTCTGTCTTTACGGATTTTTTTTTCGACTACAGCCTGAACGGTTTGGCATATCGTCTTCAAATTCAGAATATATTTAAAGTTATTTTGACATTGTACAGAGAACTTTTTTCAATTTCTTTTTAGCTCAAATAGAATCGGTACCTGAATAACCGTTAAATGGAAACAAAATTTTACATGGTGGGCTAAGACCTCCCATAGCACCGTTTTTTTTTTTGTTTTGACTTTTTGAAAACTGGTTTACCGATTACAATGCAAATTGATATTAACGAAGACCTAGGTAGCCAAACTAGCATTTTTTCGAATAAGTTTTTTTTTTGTATTTTTAAAAATGTTTTAATTTTTTTTTATTGAAAAATCAATTTTGACTTATCGGATTTGTAACAATGTTCCCTTCATGGTCCTAGCGAACTTCCATTCCATTCATTAGGCATTTTCTTAGAGCATCCTTTATTGAATGATCTATGTGGTTGGCTTTATTGAATTCCATATCAAAGCCATAAATGATCCCCGCCCGGGCGCCAGTTTAAAAAACAATATTTGAGAACATAAACTTTTTGTAATAAAACTATTTATTCAAAGATACTTAAACATTTTATTTCATGCAAAATTACAACGTCCCAGATCTATTTATTTTGCTATAGCTATAGACCGAGCGCATGGAATATATTCTGCAAAGATAAAAACAATTACAATATAAGAGTCTTGAATCAAAAATAGACAATAAAACTTACTTGGTCCACTTTTAATACATGCGTTTGCTGATTCCATTTCGCACTTGCTGGTAAAGGTGACAACCTCGCCGTCGAGAGTAGCACAAGTTGGTTGATACATGTATCCACATGGATTACCACATAACTTAATTTCAGCTGAACAGGCTAATACCAGCACTGATAGAATGGCGACTAAGCAAAAGAACTTCATGTTGGAATGATATACCTTTGGATTTCTGATGAGCTATCCTCATCGACTCCTGCTTTTATAGTGCTGTTCTATTTCCAAATGGTTTAACCAATGAAATAGTCGTTCGCGCATATTTTTAAATATTGGTTGGCGAAACTGAGTGAATTGAAATGATTTTGGTCAAATATTTGAACAAGATAGTCTGGTTGAAAGAATTTAGTAAACATTTCTTTTGCACTGAGAAAACAGTCTTATTTATTTTTGGGTTTTTTTTTATTTTAAAAACTCATATATTATTTTTCTGTTAATTCCAACAACTTTTTGTTTGTGCATATGGAGGATTTAATTATAGATTAAGGCTCATATTGCTAAGAGGAGATTCACTGTGGTTTAACCAAGTGAGACATCAATGATCAAGTTATCAACAGCTTCTTTTTCTTCAAATGAAATTGACTGGGACCAAAACCAACATTGTTCGCTGAGTATATTCAGTTCTTGGATTGTTCCATAACTGAAGCCAGATGGCGAACGAAGATCATGCAGAATTTTGTCCATGATGGTATTCTTAAGTGGATTCTTCGGATTCTTTTTGGTGCTTACTCGATTATATTTTGTTAGGTAGGTACTCCTGCTGCATTGCGGAGTGAGATGAGCGATTTTGCCAATATTTTGATCCGGACGGCAGCAAAGCTAAAAATGGATCATTGTCAAAGAGCCATATCTTGATCTGTATAGGGTTTATAGAGCTGTGGTAAAATTGTTCCAAATAGTAGATAGTCTTAAAAAAAGTACTTAATTTGATTTGGCAAAAAATGAATAGTTTATGACTTTTAAAGCAAAAAATTAAGAAAAAAAATCAGTTTTTTGCAAGCTGCGCAGCTGTTTTTCAAAGTTGCAAATTTGGATACCAAAAATTCAGAACTACATAATGCTTTGCGATTTTAATGTCGATTTCTACTGTCGATTGAT
This sequence comes from Platycheirus rosarum, assembly GCA_963971375.1. Lineage (NCBI taxonomy): Eukaryota > Metazoa > Arthropoda > Insecta > Diptera > Syrphidae > Platycheirus > Platycheirus rosarum. The sequence continues at coordinate 119,868,459 of OZ020509.1, read as the reverse complement.
AACTGAAACTTTAAAATACGGATAACACATTTGTTAGTAAAGAATTAAGTAAAAGTTGTAGCGATTCGATATCGATAAGGAAAGTGACATAATGAATGCCGAACATTTCCGGTACACCGAAAAAGTCCAAAAACTATGATAAATTTCAATATGCAAGTGATTGATTGGATGATGAATATTTCATCAATCTTGAAAATCGAAATGGCAAAGGAAAATCTCTCGGAGTAAACTATTCCAAATTCGTGCTGTTCGGCTAAGAAAATCCCTTCTTTAAATGGTACGTCCGAAATTGGGTTCAAGGATGAACTGATGACCATTCCTTGCGAGACGAGCATTACGGGAAAATCTTTTAAGGGGAGGAATGCAGCTGGGTACCTCGAGTGAACATTTTTATAAAGGAAACGATAAAATAAGGAACGACATGACACATGCGTCAGTGGTCGAGGGGGGCAATTTATTGTTTCAGAGACATTTCTATTTCCTATTAATTTAAACGCTCGTTTTTGTATTCTATCAAGCAGATTTGGAGGTAGGAGTTGTACTCGCTTTATAATTTGTAGCCAGATCTAAAGGGGAAAAAACTTCTTGCATCGGTACAAAAAACCTAAACACTGTAGCATTTTTGGGGGTTTCATATTTAATATTTCTAACATCATTCAAAAGTTTCAATCGATTTACTCTGGTACAACTCCAACAATAGTTCCTTCTGTGCTGAATTAGAATTTTCAGCCCTTGATATTGAACTTAAAAGAAAGTTATTGTTTTAATTTACAAAATTATTTGAAAAATACTCACATTTTTGGTGTAGTTTTCTTAAGAAACTTTAAAATATTTCACATAATCCCCAAAAATCAAAACAAAATCAATATCAAATTTATATGATGAAACTATCCCCTTGTGTGAATCGATAATTTCGGTCAAACAACATAACTACCTTGTTTTGCTAAAATCACTTTACTTACAACTAACACATGCACTTATGATGCGCTTCTTAATATAGAAAGAAGCTTGGTTTAAACTTACTACATTAGAGAAATGTTAGAAAAAAACCTAAGAAATTAAGACTTTTTGAACAATGGATATGCTATTGTGATATTTTAGCCTGGGGTTGACAAATAAAACTCAATCAAAATTCCAAAATAATACAACAAATCTCTTTATTTAATGAAACACAACGTCTTTCAGTTTGAATAACACCAAGTTAAACTTATTCCACTAATTCACAATTCAAATTCGTTTTTATAATCCAACACTTTTCATTTAATCTCAATTCAATCACTTTTTACTAACGCTTCCAGTTGTTAACAATTTCACTTTCGAAAATAAACTCAACTTTCAATGCAATCTACTCTTGTATTTATACAAGTTTACAAGCTTCTGGAAGCTTCTGTCTGGTTCTGGCACAATCTAAGCTTTCGGTACTAATTCGAGTCTCGAATCGAACTTCAAGTTCGATTTAGTACTCAGTTAAAACATACTGCAAATATGTAGCATACTTTTAGGGGCATGGTTGTTGTACACAATAAATGGTGGTTGTTGTACACAATGAATCCAACAGATGTCGTTAGTTTACAAAATGTATCCTCCGAATATCTAAACTTGTTGCCACATCACATTGTCCCCCTCTTAGTTTTGTTCGTCCCGAACAAGCACATCATCATTGTTTCCGTGGTAACGATGCAGTCGATCCAAATGGACAATTTTCATTTTTGCTCTTGGTCCTCATTGGATTCGGAAAACGACGTCATTAATGCGCGTAACTACTTGGTAGGGACCTTTCCAGTCCTGCTGAAGCTTGGGCGATTCTCCTTTTCTGCGATGTGGGTTGTACAGCCATACCAGATCTCCCTCATTGAATTCAGGTGCTGTTGCTCGCGCATCGTATCTGGCTCTCAGGCGGTCTCTCGCAATGTAAATGTTGCTTTGGGTTCTTTGGTGTGTGTCGTTGATCCTTTTAATCGGGGCGCTCACTTTGTTCTGGTGCATTTTTGCACTTGCCTTGATTTTGGGTCCTTTACTAGCTTTGCACATGGTGCACTTTCGACACCATCTCTCAACATCTCATACAGGAGTAGATGGCATTGAGAGTTTACTTTATTTTCGAAAGTGGAATTTTTAACAACTGGAAGCGTTAGTAAAAACTGATTGAATTGAGATTACATAAAAAGTGTTGAAGTAGGTATTTGAATTGTGAATAGTTGGAATAAGTTAGATTTGCTGTTATTTAAACTGAAAGACATTGTGTTGTATTATTTTGGAATTTTAATTAAGTTTTATTTGTCGAGCCCCATGCCAAAACTTCAAACTATGATAAAAGCCCAACGTTCAGTCAAACTTAGATTTGACTTTTCAATGCTCAACTTTAACCAATGGAATCGTTCAAGGCCAGGTGTAAGTTTTTGCCTTTTGAATGATTTTTTTTTTTGTTTCTAAACCTAGCATTTTTAATTATATACTTTATAATATTTTAAGGAAAGATTCAAACTCACATTAAATATTAAAATGTCTAATCTTAAATGTTAAGTATATGCCACGAAAAACTGTCTGTTCCCATAAAACTTGAAGCTTTAAACCAGTATATTTTACAAAATACATATACTAAAAACACACTGAACAAAAGTGAGAAATCGTTTTCTTTGAAATATTTAATTTAAATATTCAATAAACGTCAAAACCTGGGGGGAATCGGCTAAGGTGATATGTGAAATGTGAAAGTCACATTTCTGATAGTCACATGTGATCATATTAGATTTTCAGTCTGCGTAAAGTGATTACAACGAAAATTACAAATTCTGGCAACACCTAACACAGACTTAATTTTTGAATCACCTTAGCCGATTCCACCCCTGATTTACAAAAGCCAAACAAAACATTCCATTTGTGTAGAAATACACAAATCATCTGAACCACAAATGGGTGTATGCAAAATTTTGTAGCATCATCATCATCAATGGCGCAACAACCGGGATCCGGTCTCGGCCTCATTCAACAAGTTCTTCCATACATCCCAATTGCTGGCCGACGACATCTAATTGTGCACCCCAAGGCTCGGGGCTCCTGGTCAGCACCATCCTTCCAACGGAAGCAAGGTCTACCAGGACTGTACTACTTCGAATTCATGCCCTGATAGTTGCATCAACACTTCTCGTAGACGTAGCCACCATGTATGTACTTAATCTTCCCTTCATTGTGCCTGGCCACATTGATGGAAGCGCACATGCAACTTGAATCAAAATGTAAAAGAGAAGGAATGATTTTGAATAAGAAGGAAAGAGATGGGCTGAAGAATCCAAAATCTGCAGGAATCTTATAATTTATTTTAAAACTCTGTGCAGCGACTCAAGTTTCCTTCTCATATCGTTTCATTTTTGACAGATACGTTCATTTGCATTTTATCGCCGTGATGGAAGGTTCATACGATTCACTTGAATTGTATTGATTTGAGTGCTTTTACTCATTAAAAAAATATATGCGTATAGATAGACCTTTAAAAGAATATTTAGAAATATAAGCTTATCAAAAAAACAAACACATATAAAGCACTTTTGCGAATAGATTCTTAGCCTAGCCACAACCTTTCTTTGAAGAGAAAAGCTGTGTTTTACTTTTCAGACGTTCCTCTCGTGTCAGTTTATATCAGTGTGCAGACCCGAGTTTGCAGTGATGCAATTGCGCGCTTCCGTCAATGTGTCCAGGCACATAATATGCAGCCCCAGGTTTTGTTCTGCCTCATCGATCTAGGTAAAGAAGTCGTGTGCAGCTTGTTGGCTTCTGTCGATTATGTCGGCTGCGTAAGCCATATGGCTGGACTTGGTTGACATGCCAGAGTCACTGATTACTTTTTCCAACGCCAGGTTGAAGAGGATGCAAGCCAGACCATACCCTTTTCAGAGTCCATTAAAGATGTTGGCTGGTCTAAACATCATACCAGCTACTTCTACTTGGCTTATAATGTTGGTCATGGTCAGTCTACTCTACATAATCGTTTCAATTTATTTGGGATGCCGAATTCTCTCATGGCCTTCTAAAGCTCTACCCTGGCGCCTTTAAAGTCTATACAAAGATGGTATGTTGGAATATTAAATTCCAGACTTTTTTCCATTACCCTGCCTACGGTTAAGATCTGATCGATTGTTGATTTGCTTGGTATGAAACCACATTAGCCGTGTTTTTTTGGGAAAGCTATGGGCAGCTTTCCAAAAAAACGCATAGGCAGCCGCGCATAGGCAGCCGCCTGTTTTCAACCTTCTCAAACAATGCAACATAAAACGATCATTCACAAAAGACCGTCGGCCATACGAGTACTATGATTTCATTAATTGCTTGAGGTAGTGTTTGCGCTCCATATTTGATCAGCTCGGTGGGTATTCCATCGGCTCGTTTTTCTCCCAGTCTGCTTTTTTTTGTCTATGAAGTCTTTTCTTTGTTCTTCTGAGCTCTTTATAATCATCTTCGCGTGCCCGCATTGTATGTGCCTGGCCACATTGACGGAAGCGCACATGCAACTTAAATCAAAATGTAAAAGAGAAGGAATGATTTTGAATAAGAAGGAAAGAGATGGGCTAAAGAATCCAAAATCTGCAGGAATCTCATAATTTATTTTAAAACTCTTTCGTTTCATTTTTGACAGATACATTCATTTGCATTTTATCGCCTTGATGGAAGGTTCATACGATTCACTTGAATTGTATTGATTTGAGTGCTTTTGCTCATTAAAAAAAATATATGCGTATAGATAAACCTTAAAAAAAATATTTAGAAAAATAAGCTTATCAGAAAAAACACATATAAAACACTTGCGAATAGATTCTTAGCACAGATACAACCTTTCTTTGTAGAGAAAAGCGCGCTTCCGTCAATGTGTCCAGGCACTATGAGACTGCTGCGTTGCTCGGTATGAAGCACTTCTACATTCAGACGATAGTGCCTGTCCATACGGTGATTGTTGAGTGCACTCACGGCACAACAGCTGTGTCCATATTGTGTTGTGATAACTCATGTACTATTGCTTAAGTGTGACAAGCAAACATAATAATAAAATATTCTTGGCTCTTTCACACCTAAAAACTCAATAATAGAAAAACGGAACAGTATAGAAATGGAACTGTACTATCCGCAGAAAGTTCAGTTCGGTTCATGAGTATCTGCACCCTTCGCCACTTCACCCTTCCGGTCCACAAACTCACCCGTGCGTGCACCGTATGGACAGGCACATAGTTTGCATTCATCATCAAACCAGTCGCTCCGACTACTGCTTAATATGGTATCAGATCAGCAGTACTTGTGACTTTGTTTTTAAGGCGTGACCATTTTTAGACTCTACACCCGGGACTCTGTCACCAGGACCTCATCGAGCTCTCAAAGACTAGCCTTTTCGAGAGTAACTTTATTGCTAAAATCAACAACCAGATACAAAATGTTTATTTTTTTAGAAACATTATTTTTGATTTCAGCTTTTTGCTGATTAGTGATTTCAGTATTATTGGATTAACTTATTGAATTTGTTTTCAGCTTTTGCTGATGTAGTGCACTTCTTGGAATTTGTTCATTTTATTTATGTTAATAATTTCTTAGAATTTGTTACAGTAAGTTTCTTGAAATAATGTGCAATAATAAATTTGTCCGTCCGGTCCGCTTTCGATTTCGCGTCGCTCACAAGAAAATATTGACATTAATTAATTCAATGAAAATTGATATTAATATTAAAAAATATCTAGGTAGCCAAACTGAATTTTTTTCGAATAATTTTGTTTGTATTTTTAAAAATGTTTTACATTTTTTTTTTTGAAAAAACAATTTTGAAAACGAGTAGGTTAATTTTTTTTAATAAAAAAAATAGTTGGTTGTCTGTAAAGTCATATTACGAACGATAATTTTACGTAATAACGTCATCAGAAAACATTGATGGCAGCAACACCAACATACAGCCCGTTAACTCACACCCACAAACCCTCTCGTTAAATCCACACACACACACACACCAATATCAACATCTACTTTCTAAAGGGTCCGCCTTCTAACGTTTTTTTTTCAACTAGTGCTTATTTCGTGAATGGTAACACTTAGCTCATGTCTGATTTGATAGATAATTAGTTTTATCCTTCCGCTAAACGAATATGGTTGTGTATACGCTTGAAATATTGCGACAATACTGCCTGCGATCGACTTAGAGAAGATGCCGATTTTGCCAAAAAAAATCATCTTTTCAGATGAAGCTTATTTTGATCTTGGCGGGTATGTAAACAAGCAAAATTGTCGCATTTGGGGCACAGAAAACCCGCACGCATACTTTGAAAAGCCGATACACCCAAAACAAGTCACTGTTTGGTGCGGATTTTGGTCCACAGGCATAATTTGGCCATTTTTCGAAAATGAGCAAGGAGTGGCCGTTACAGTCAATGGCGATCGTTATCGGGCCATGTTGAACGAATTTTTGTTCACAAAAATTGAAGAGGAGGATATTGGCAACATTTGGTTTCAACAGGACGGCGCTACGTGCCACACAGCCGAAGCTACACTCGATGTTGATTTTTTTTTTTTTTTTTTTTTATAATTAACGCGTGCACAAGGGACTACTTGTTTCCCTTTTAATGTAACAAGCTGCACGGGCATTCGGAAGATAGGGAGGGGAGAGATAGGAGGTGTTGATTAACATTGGTTTTGAATGTTTGCAGATCAAAATGGCAAGGGAAAATCTCGCCGGGTAAACTATTCCAAATTCGTGTCGTTCGGCTAAAAAAAGAATCCCTATATTTCACGATACGTCCGAAATTGGGCTCAAGGGTGAACTGATGAGCATTCCTTGCGAGACGAGTATTACGGGCGAAACTTTTAAGGGGAGGAATGGAACTGGCTACTTCGAGTGAACATTTTTTGTAAAAGAAACGATAAAATAAAGAAAGACATGAAACATTGCGTCGGTGTTCGAGAGGGGCAATTGATTCAGTGACAGTTCTATTTCCTATCAATCTTAACGCTCTATTTTGTATTCTATCAAGCAGGTGAAGCGATGTTTGTGAAGCACCTGCCCAGAGGTGGGAGTTATACTCGAGTTTAGGGCGTATAAACGCTTTATAAATTGTAGCCAGATCAGATGGGTAAAAAATACTTCTTACACGGATACAGAAAACCTAAGCACTTAGCAGCATTCTTAGCGATCTCAAATATATGGTCGTTCCAACGGAGGTCGTCGTTGACACACATACCGAGTACTGAGAGCTTTTCGGTTTCTTCGATGTAAGTGCCATTCATGGACAATGGCATTGGGGGTATGTTTAGCTTTAACGACAGAAGACAGAATTGAGTTTTCGAAGCATTAAACTCCACACGATTCCTATTACCCCATTTGACAATGCTGTATAAATCGGAGTTTAATGAGCTTGACATACGGCACCGTTGCAATTGTACGTCCGAAGGCGAAGGACGTGAATTATCGAATGAATATGAAAAGCTGAGGGTAGAGTCGTCAGCAAAACAAATAAGTGGATTAGAAGTAACAGACAGAAGATCATTTACAAAAATGAGGAAAAGAGTCGGAGACAGAACAGAGCCCTGGGGCACACCAGCATTTATTGTATGGGAATCAGACTTGAATCCGTCCAATGCAACTTGTATTGAACGGTCCAGAAGATAGCTTCCAACGAACAAGAGTATTATCGATCCAAAAAGCACGCATTTTCGATAAGAGAGCTTCAAGCCTAACTCTATCAAATGCCTTGGAGATATCAAGAGCAATAATCTTACTTTCACCAAAGCGATGTAAAGATTTGTTCCATTGTTCGGTGAGATATGCCATCAGATCACCAGTGGAACGGTTGCTGCGGAAGCCATACTGACGGTCATGAAGAAGCTTACGATCTTCGAGAAATTCCCTAAGCTGACGGTTAATCAGTGTTTCCATGACCCTAGAAAGAAGGGATGCCAGTGCTATGGGTCGGTAGGAGGAGGGGGAGGATGGGTCACCTTTCTTAGGGACAGGCTGGACAAATGCTGTTTTCCATCTTCTAGGAAAGATTCCAGAAGAGTAGGAGCGATGGAAAAGCTTACGCAGTGGCTTTGCCAGCGGATTTGTGTATATTTTGTGTATATCGAGATCTTTGAGAACTCTTGCTACTGTACGAGTGCGGAAAAAAATCTGTCCCATGGAAAAATTTACATTCTCAAGTACAGGAGGGGCAACGTTGCTGTTAGGCAGCGTGGAGCTGGCAGCGAAATGGGCGGCGAGCAACTCTTCTCTGAAGAGTAAACAATTGGTTTGTTATTGTCGATGAGCGTTGGAACCGAAGATGTTGAGGAGTTTTTAATATTTTTTTACAAATGACCAAACATTTTTACTGCCTTTGGGACACTGCAGAATTTTTTGCCGTCATTTTCGGTCATGCAAAAATTTGGTTCTTTCAATAACGGAGTTGCATGAGTTCCTTGCTTGTTTGTGCTTTTTCCGATTTTCCTCTGTAGGGTTGGCTTTGTAGGATCGGAAACTTACTTCTTTGAGCCTGATAGCTTCTTTACACTCAGAATTAAACCAGGACTTTTCTTTAGGTTTGATGCTTTTTACCCTGTTAGGAATAAAAGCACGCATCCCTAGAAGAATCACATTTGTGATCATTTCAGCATCAATGTCACTATCGAGGAAGCATAGTGACCAGTTAAAGTTTCGGAAAAAATATTCAGGCCGTCCCATTTGGCTTTCTCGTATTGCCAAACGGTCCTGGTGGGAATTTTTTTTTTAACTGGATGGGCGGAGGATGAGAAATTAACTGAAATGATACAATGGTCTAAAGTGCCAAATGGAGAAGTTACACTAATGGTATATTTATCAGGGTGAGAAGTAAGAAACAAGTCAAGAGTATGGGCGGCTTGCCCAGCAACATCCGGTATACGCGTTGGCACATCGATCAGTTGGGTAAGGTGATGTAACCCGGCAAAGAGCTCGACATACCTTCCTTCGGGTGTTGTCTGACAAGAATAGCGGAGCCAATTGGAATTATGTACATTGAAATCGCCCGCAATAACGATTTCAGTGCGAGGACAAAGGGAAACAATTTTCGAGATGGAATCAGACAGTGCATCAAACTCGTTACAAGTCGAATTACTGTAAACAAGTCGAATTAGTTGTAAACCAATTAACTTAATTTAAGCAAAGGGAGAGGTAAATTCGTGAAAAGTGTATTCTTTAAATTTGCTCACATTTAGCTCCTAAAAGAAGTTATGTGGTTGCAAAAATGTTAATGTAGAACAGAGAACAGAGTCAAATGGGGATGAGATAACCTTGAAGATTTTATTGTCATCTGCAACTATGAAGAGATAGATTCACTTTAGATAAGGCAAACATCAAGAGAAAGAACAAAGAGTGGTTTTCTTGTGGAACACCGGCATCGTGGCATCGATAGTTTTGGAGACAGAGTTTCGAAATAGAACTCCATAATTGCAGCTTTTGTGAATTTACTATCATTCAAAGTAGTGGGGGTCGTTTGCCGATCTGTGAAACTATGAAATGATACATTTTATCACGCCTTCACAACAAATACGTTTCTCGATTTGTGAAAAATTATTATATATATTATATTATTTACCTAATTATAGTATATTCTTTATTCTTGTACGATCCTTTAAATGTTCAATTAATAAATATTGATTAATAACATGCCCTGCCCAAAGCATTATAAACAAGAAATTAAACTGAACAAAATCTAGAGAATTTATCATTTAGTACTTTTTAGTACACACTATGACAGCGATTTATCACAATGAGATCGGGAATCGAATAATGCGAATTAATGAAATGATTAAATGAAAATCTCTTTAAAAACTGAAATATAAGTTATTTATCGTTCCCCATTTTCACAGTTCGGGAATTGACCCCATGGTGGGGGCAAATCAGCGACGACATATTTATCGTCTTCGGAGGGTATTTCTTATTTAAATAAAAGACGCATCGACGTCAGTTTGTATTCGCTCGTAATAGAGTAACTAACGTAATAGAGTACATAATACGATTGGTCCAGATGAAATTTCTCCTAAGTTTGTTTAAATAATTCTTCCAGCTCTTCTGCCTTTTCTGGTGCACATTTTTAACTACTGTATTTACAGCCGCCTATTCCCTGAAAAATTGAAGAATGCCAAAGTAGTTCCTGTCCCCAAAAACTCAAAACCAACCAGCCCATCTGAGTTTAGGCCGATCAGTTTGCTATCGTTCTTTTTCAAAGTTTTCGAAAAGATACTGGCACAGCAGATTCTAGAAGATTGGGACATGCACAATAAGTTGTCAGTATGGCAATCAGGATTTAGGAAAAAGCACAGCTGTGAAACAGCAGTTATCAAAGTCACCTCTGATATAAGAGCAGCTATAGACAATGATGACATCTGTGTCATGGTGATGCTTGACTTCTCTGAAGCTTTCGATAGTATCGAACACTTAGTATTTTTTGAAAAGCTTGAATTTATTTCAAACTATTGTGATATTTTGGCCTGCGGTTCGACAAATAAAACTCAATCAAAATTCCAAAATAATAAAACAAATCTCTTTATTTTATAAAACACAACGTCTTTCAGTTTAAATAACACCAATTTAACTTATTTCACTTATTCACAATTCAAATACGTTTTTATAATTCAACACTTTTTATTTAATCTCAATTCAATCACTTTTTACTAATGCTTCCAGTTGTTAACAATTCCACTTCCGAAAATAAACTCAAACTTTCAATGCAATCTACTTTTGTATTTATACAAGTTTACAAGCTTCTGGAAGCTTCTGTCTGGTTCTGGCACAATCTAAGCTTTCGGTACTAATTCGAGTCTCGAATTGGTACTTCAAGTTCGATTTAGTACTCAGTTAAAACATATTGCAAATCATAATTTAGCATACTTTTAGGCGCTCACAATTAATGTTGGTTGTTGTACACAATGAATCCAACAGATGTCGTTAATTTACAAAATGTATCCTCCGAATATCTAAACTTGTTGCCACATCACATTGTCCCCTCTTAGTTTTGTTCGTCCCGAACAAGCACATCATCATTGTTTCCGTGGTAACAATGCAGTCGATCCAAATGGACAATTTTCATTTTTGCTCTTGGTCCTCGTTGGATTCGGAAAACGACGTCATTAATGCGCGTAACTATTTGGTAGGGACCTTCCCAGTCCTGCTGAAGCTTGGGCGATTTTCCCTTTCTGCGATGTGGGTTATAAAGCCATACCAGATCTCCCTCATTGAATTCAGGTGCTGTTGCTCTTGCATCGTATCTGGTCTTCATGCGGTCACTCGCAATTTTTATGTTGTTTCTTGTTCTCTGGTGAATGTCGTTGATACTTTCTCTAAGATCTAACACGTAGTCCTCTTCGCATTTAGGGCCTTCAATAGGAAATCCGAATTTTAGCTCACTTGGAAGCCGGGCAGTTCGTCCAAATAGAATTTCGGATGGAGTGTATCCAGTTGTATTATGAACCGCATTCCGGTAGGCCATAAGAACTAAAGGAATTCGCCGATCCCAATCCCGTTGGTTCTCGTTCACGACTTTGGACAGATGTTCCTTCAAGGTCTTGTTAAATCGTTCTACCATTCCATCGGACTGTGGATGAAGAGGTGTTGTCCTTGTTTTCTTTAACCCGAGGGATGCGCATACTTCCTGGAATACCTTCGACTCGAAGTTTCGCCCTTGGTCGGAATGCAATTCCATAGGCACCCCGAACCTGCAGTTTCCGGGAACGGACCTGTGATGTCAACAGCGATTCTTTCAAACGGGGCGCTCACGTTGTACTGGTGCATTTCTTTCTTCTTCGCAAAACACCATCTTCCACATGGAGAGAGTCCAACTGCGCCCAGTATGCCTTTAAAGTAGGACTTCTGTCGGAGATGTCTCTGGCATTTGGTTTTTCCATAGATTCCTTCCCTCCATAGATTCCTTCCATGCAATGTCAGGGTCTTCTTTTTGTGCATTACGAAGTTCTTCGGCACTCCAACCCTCTACAGTTTCGGCTCTTATTCTCTGGACAGATATACCTTCATCCTTTTCCTCTTTTCGCGCACAATGTTTGCAACTGGGCTCACATGGTCTGCGGGAAAGCGCGTCCGCATTGCAGTGCAGTCTTCCTTTCCGATGCTGTACTTCGAAGTCGTAAGTCTGCAATCGTTCGATCCATCTTGCTACTTGCCCCTCAGGTTTTTGAACTGTAGCAACCATTTTAAAGCGGCGTAATCGGTACGCAGGATGAATCTCCGTCCATACAGATATTTATGGAAATGTTTTGTCGCCAGTATCAGAGCAAGGAGTTCCCGTTTGGTTACACAGTAGTTTCTCTCTGGTCCTTTCTTTCTCCTGCCCATCGTGTATCTGCGACAGAACTGCTCCAACATCCACGTTACTAGCATCCGCGTCCACAATAAATGTTTTGCCAGGGGTGGGGTAAGCTAGTATTGGTGCCTCACAAAGCCGCTGTTTTAGATGTTGAAAGCTTCTACCCTTCTCAGTTAGCTGGTGCAGACACTTTGCGATTCCGGCAAAATCTTTGACGAACCTCCTGTAATAAGTGTGGCGAGACCTAGAAAGCTCCTCAGCTGGTGTTTATCTTCGGGAACTGGCCAATTTCTCACGGTTTCGATTTTCTCCGGGTCAGTGTTTACTCCATTTGATGATATCACATGTCCCAAATATTTCACCTCAGCTTTGAACAGAGCACATTTCTTTGGATTTAGTTTCAAATGTGCAGTTCGAAGTCGTGTAAACACCTCCCTCAAGTTGTCGCGATGTTCAGCGAACGTCTTTCCCACAACGATGACGTCATCCAAGTACACCAGGCAGGTTTTCCATGTCAGACCCTGTAACACACGTTCCATTAAACGCTCAAAGGTGACTGGAGCGTTACACAAGCCAAATGTCATAACGGTAAACTGCCATAGTCCATTTCCCGTTGTGAAAGCGGTCTTTTCTTTGTCTTCTGGATGGATCTGTACATGCCAGTAACCACTTTTCAGATCGAGGGTGGAAAACCATTTCGCTCCAGAAAGGGTATCCAAGGTGTCATCTATTCGAGGCAAGGGGTAGTTGTCCTTCTTGGTGACATCGTTGAGCCTCCGGTAATCCACGCAGAATCGAGTGCTGCCGTCCTTCTTTTTCACTAGTACAACGGGTGATGCCCACGGACTTTTTGAGTTTTCGATTAGACCGTCTTTTTCCATGGTTGATATCATCTCATCGACTTCCGACTGTTTTGCCAATGGAAGTCTTCTAGCAGGTTGTCGGATCGGTCTGCTATCGCCGGTGTCTATTCGGTGCTGTACTAGGTGTGTTCGACCGTAGTCTCCATCCTGCGATGCAAATATATCAGCAAACTCGCCAATGAGATTTTTGGCCATGGTTTTCTGCTCCTGATTTAGCGCACAGTTTCCAAGCATAGCATTACATACCTCAGCCAATTTTGTTGCAGAAACAGGACTCGCAGATTCACTCCCTGATGTTGTCGATATGGCTGCAATGAGTATGCATCTTCCAATCACCTCTCCTTGTCTGAGCTTGACGGAGTGTTTGTTCGGATTCATCAGCCTTACCGGAACCATATTTTTCTTTGGTTCCACTAAAATCTTTCCAACGATATAGCTTGGAAAGTCCTCTTTATTATCTGCTTCAATGAAATAGAATCGGTGGTTCCCAGGATCACCCTCCAAACGCGTCCAAAGAACTGTCTCTGAAGAAGGTGGTAGGACTTCATCTCTGCTTATAACCGCCCGAAGATTCACAGCGTTCTCGTTTCCGTATACCATAGGGATCTCAACGGTTCGATAACTTAACACTTGCATTTAAAGGTCTATGATTACCTCATGTGCCTTCATGAAATCCACTCCAATGATGCATTCGTCACATATGTCGGCTCCCCGTATACTTTTGCTGCTTCTCCCGTAGCTCTCTTCAGAGTGTAGCAGCTGGTGTTATGTAGCCAGGATGTCTGAATAAGGTCTCTTCTGATTATGGAGGCTGTGGCACCCGTGTCGATAGTGGCCACACATTTTCTGTTTCTGATGACTGTCTCCACTGTCAAGCTCTTGCTGCAGCGTGTAGTTTGCGAAACTTGGATAATGGTCCTGGGGGCGTCGATTCCATCAACCAACTTCAGCCCCGCGAAGTTGGTTCTTAAGCGTTTCCCGCCTGCTGTTGATCAGAAGCTTGTCCAGCAGTGTGAGTGTTATTCCTGCCAGATGCTTTGTCATTCTGCCTCCTCCTTGCGCAATGTGGGCAGCTTACCTGTCTAGGTGGAGATCTGCATTGTCGCTGTAGGTGTCTTAGCTTGTTGCAATTCCAGCATCTCATTTGACCTCGAGCAGTGTTCAGGTTTTGTCTTTCAATGTCGACACGTTGACATGAGCACTCTAGCGTAGCCATTTCCCTGACGCGATGGCTACTTTGCGAAGCTACTATTACTACTATTTGAAGTCTTTCGCTTAGTTGATTCTGGAGAGTTTCTAATGAATTCTTTTGTTCGTCGAATTTACTTTCGAGAACGTTCTTTTGTTCTTCGAGAACGTTCCTTTGTTTGCTTAGCTGTTGCTGGAGTATTTCCAACGAATTCTTCTGCTCATTCTTTTGTTCGTCGAATTTCGACAGAAGCAACTTCATGAAAGCAGGCATTTCATCGGCTGTACTTACTGTGCATTCTCTCCCTTGTTCTTTAACAACGAACAACATGGTATCGGGGTCTCCACCATCCTGAGTGATAGCATTCTGAAGTCGGAGCAATAGTTCCTTTTTCAGCCCCGAAGTCTGAAGATTTCGTTTTCCTAATTTTTCTTTCAACTCAGCTGTTGTCAATTGTTCTAATTTGCGACCCATTTTATGTAACTGAAACACTATTTGTGCAACACAGTCAGTTTTATTTTAATGTCTCTTTTAGAAAGATATTTTTCCAACACTATTTTTAACAAAAATACTCGCTATTCACAGTTTTATAGCATAATCAGTTCAATAGTTTCTGGAAAATTCCACTTTCACAATTAAATGAGTCACCGAAACTGTTCTAGAAAATGTCACTATGGAATTTTCTAGCACTTTACTGAGTTTTATCCCACTTCTGACACCAATGTGATATTTTGGCCCGGGTTTCGACAAATAAAACTCAATCAAAATTCCAAATTAATACAACAAATCTCTTTATTTTATTAAACACAACGTCTTTCAGTTTAAATAACACCAATTTAACTTATTCCACTTATTCACAATTCATATACGTTTTTATCATTCAACACTTTTTATTTAATCTCAATTCAATCACTTTTTATTAACGCTTCCAGTTGTTAACAATTCCACTTTCGAAAATAAACTCAACTTTCAATGCAACCTACTCTTGTATTTATACAAGTTTACAAGCTTCTGGAAGCTTCTGTCTGGTTCTGGCACAATCTAAGCTTTCGGTACTAATTCGAGTCTCTAATTAGTACTTCAAGTTCGATTTAGTACTCAGTTAAAACATATTGCAAATATGTAGCATACTTTTAGGCGCATGGTCGTTGTACACAATGAGTGTTGGTTGTTGTACACAATGAATCCAACAGATGGCGTTAATTTACAAAATGTATTCTCCGAATATCAAAACTTGTTGCCACATCACAATACATTTGTCTAAATTAATTTCACCTTTTTTTTAAAATTTAAATACTTAACTGTAAGATAGGTAGGTACTAAAATTAAGATAACTATTCTAACCACTGTGAAGCGAGTGGGTATAGACAATATTAAAACTTAACACAGTGGTTGTTTGTATGCAGGTGTAAAATTTGATTTTCTTGGTTAAAATTTTTGCATTCAGTAGGTAATCGAGAATTTTTTTTATTTATTATTTGTTTTTGCTAGCTTATCCGTTTATCATAGGCGTCCTTATTATTTATTCTGTATGCTGTATGCTGTTATGATCATGAAATGCTTTATATTCAAAAGACAAAATAAGTTTTTTTTTTAAATTATTAAAAATTAAAAAACAATTTTTGAAAATTTTAATAAGCAATATTATTTAAATCATAAAACACTAAAAATTTCATCAAAATCAATTAGTTAACGAGAAAGTCATATTTTAAAAAACCGGTCATATAGGAGGTACCATTATAAAACTTTTTCTGAAAATCCATTAAAACTAAAAGATAGTTTTATCAATATCGTAGGAGCCGTTTTCGAGAAAAATAAGTTTTTCATTAAGTTATATGGCAGGTACCGTTAGTTTTGGAGCCAGAATGCTAAGTCGAAAAACAGTCGGGTAGAGTACTCTAAAAGTTTGAATCAAATCGGCCAACCGTTTAGGCTGTAGCAATCGAAACGGACAGACAGACTGACAAACAGACAGACAGACCGACAGACGGACAGAATTTTCTGACCCACTTTTTTCAATTTCCCTATTATCGTAATGTCATGTTTGATTCTTAGAATTTTTTTTTTATTTTTAGAATGCATAACTTGCATAAATCGCAAGTAAAAGGCCCAAAATCTGTTAAGCAATAAATTAAAAAAAAATCAAGAAAGGAGTTGACGTATACTGGAGGACTCATCCTCAGAGATGATTTAAATTGAGCAAAGAAGTTTAAAATCACTCATAGAACTATAAGAAAGTCACTGATTGAGCTTGAAGAAATAGATAATCGATTGGATTAAGAGGGCTTGTTAAAAAAATCAGGGGCCCCAGTGGCTCCCTTGTTAGCAATGCTTACGTGCTTCATATGTAAGTATTTAATCGCTTTTGCTTTTATTGTTGTTAAAACTGTTTTTGAAAGTCAGCCTATCGTGTTTTAAAAAGATCCAAAAATAATGTTATTATGTCAAGACAAATATATCATAAGCTAGGTATCTGTAAAGCACCATTGAACAATCTAATAGTTTTTGAATGTTGACTCTTGACTCTGTTGATTTTGGGGTATATTTAGCGTATTGCGTATTCGATTTTTATCTTCTAAGCGAAGCAAAGAAGTTACTTAAACCCTTAAACGCTTTGCAGCGGAGAACTTATTTAAAAAACAAATAGTTGATGGCAAAGGATTTTTAAAGTATAGTAAGTCTGATTGCTCTTTCTGTTCTCTTTACATTTATTATATTGTGATGTGGCAATAAAATAATAAGTTATTCGGAGAATACATTTTTGTAAATTAACGACATCTGTGGGATTCATTGTGTACAACAACCAACATTTATTGTGTACAACAACCATGCCCCTAAAAGTATGCTACATATTTGCAATATGTTTTGACTGAGTACTAAATCGAACTTGAAATACTAATTCGAGACTCGAATTAGTACCGAAAGCTTAGATTGTGCCAGAACCAGACAGAAGCTTCCAGAAGCTTGTAAATTTGTATAAATACAAGAGTAGATAACATTGAAAGTTCAGTTTATTTTCAAAAGTGGAATTATTAGCAACTGGAAGCGTTAGTAAAAAGTGATTGAATTGAGATTAAATAAAAATGAATTGTGAATAAGTGAAATAAGTTAAAATTGATGTTATTTAAACTGAAAGACGTTGTATTTTATAAAATAAAGAGATTTGTTGTATTATTTTGGAATTTTGATTGAGTTTTATTTGTCGAACCCCAGGCCAAAACTTCACAATATTTTGCTTTAAATCGATACAATTTGTTTATAAGATTAGCCTTGCCTAATTTCCATTTGTTGACATTCAGAAACAACCTAATTGCTTCGTTTTAAAAACTGTGTTTGGAATATATATATGTAGCTAGTTTTCGAGTCAATATACCACGAAAAAAACACCATACCTGCTGGTTTAACAGATTCTATTTGCCGCAACTTGGACAAATATTAGCCAAATTTTCTTATGCAAACAACAATATTGTTTTTGCTAGTTTTGACAATTTTGTCTATAAAAGATGAGAGCTGGTCGCTAATTTTGCAATATTAAACTAATACTTTGTTCAACATGAAGTTCCTCTGTTTGATCGTCGTTCTTGTTTTGTCAGTTGCTAAGCTAACTGCTGCTGTCCAATGTGGTGACATGTGTGGTATGGTTTTTGATCCTATTTGTGTCAGCGTTGATGGTGTTACTCAATTCTTTACAAACCGTTGTGAATTCGAAAAGGAAATTAAGTGTGCCAAATCACCATTACGTAAGTTTTTTGTTCATTTTATCAAGGATATAAAATATATTTTTATTAATTTACTTTATTTCTAGCATATGTCGAAGTTGACAACAGCTTGTGTAATTTCTAAGAATACCTTGAAAAAAAAATAAAAGAAATTAAAAATCCTTGCATATTTATGTGTGTTTTAAATAAATATTCGAAGATTTGGGTGCCGTGAAATAACGTCTATTTTCGAAATTCGATTTTATTTCACTCTCGTGGCTTTATTTCGATATAGGAAAAAGAAAATGAACGTATTTGTCCAAAAAAGTCCTTTTTTCGGACAAAGTCGATTCCAAACTTTTATTTGAATCGAAAATATGAATCGATATAATCGATAACAAAGCAACCTATGACGATGACGATGACCTTAATCCTCCTACATAAACATAATGGTTGCTCGTCCAGCACTCAATAAGGTTCATACGGTATGGCAAAGTTTTTTTTTAAATTATAAGTCTGATTGCTCTTTCTTTTATCTTTCCATTTATTATACATATTTTGCTTTAAAGCGATACGATTTTTAAAAGATTAGATTAGAGATTCTACTGTTGTCTGAGAATTTTTGTTTTTTATTTGATGAGTCCAAAACACAAGTATTTTCCATTTGTTGACATTCAGAAACAACCTAATTGCTTCTTTTGAAAACCTGTTTGGAATATATACATAGCTAGTTTTCGAGTCAATATATCGTGAAAAAATGAGCACGAATGGGTCGCACGTACTTGCTCTTATGTGTCTAATTGGAAGGAAAGATCTCTGAAAAAAACAAATAATTCACTGGTCTGCAACGAAAACCGCCAACCAAACAAATACTTTTCTAGAGGTTTTTGGGATGCTGATTCCGAATCCGATTTGTTCTAATTTCAAAGATCTGTAAATAAAGGAGGGAATATTTGTAGGACCCCAAATACGAGAACTTTTTAAGGACACAATTTTCAAAGCTAAGCTTACTGAGACCGAAAAATGGAATGGAACGCTTTTGTAGAGGTGTGTAACAATTTTCTTGGAAATAAGAGAAGTAAAAACTATAAAGAAATCATCGAAGAACTGCTTGGCTCTTAAATGCAACATGTCACTTAAAATCCATTTTTTTGACTCCCATTTAGATTTTTTCCCGGTTAACCTTGGTGCGGTATCAGATGAACATGGTGAAAGGTTTCATCAAGTAAGATACATATAGAAAGAAGATCTAACGGGAAATGGTAAGAAGCAATGCTGGCAGATTTTTGCTAGTCAATTTATCGTAAAACGCCAATGGAACAAAATGAAAAGAGAGAAAACTACTAAGAAAAATGTTCATATGTACAGTTATTGAATGATTTTTTAAGTTTATTTTATTTTTCAAATTACTTTTTTAATAAAGTAGTTTGGTTGAATTGATGTTTTTATTTTTTTTTTGTAAAATGGTTTTGTTAAATATAGTTTTTTATACATAACACTCAGTGAAATATATTAATGGAAAACAAACTTTTTGGATGTTTTTACGCTTAGTTGTTTTTTTTTTATTTAAAGGCCTCCGATTAAAGGTAACTTTACATAGTTGACTTTATGGATATCGAAGGTATTCAAATTCCAGTATCTCTCAAATTAAATATTTTTTTACAGGGTTAACCCATTAAAACTACAGAATTTTGAAATTTCTGCATTTTTTTAAATTACTGTTTAAAAATTAGAGGTAAAATTAATTAATGACAAATGACAAATTGTATTTCATATGGTAGCTGATATTATGTGCAACAAATCCTCCAAATTTGAGTTTAATTTGTTTACCAAGTTAATCGAATCTAAGACGGGTCTATTCCACAAATAAATCATATTTTTTTAAAATCAATTAAAAAAAACGGTACGTGATAGAACTTTTCTGAAACCAGATTCAGATTCAGAAAAGTGTAACCTTTCATTATTTCAAAATAAAAAATTAACAATTACGTTGAAAGTAACACAGTTTGAACTTATAAAAAAAGTATCAAAACGATAACACTTAACGGTTTTTAGTAAGAATGAAGTACGCCACTACACGTCTTAAATAACAAAGAATTTATGAAAAAAGTATTTCGAAAATTTTAGGAAGGATTTTGATAAAATCCTGTTTTTTATTTTTAGTTTTAATTTTTTTATTTTTTTATTTTGGTATGCAGTTTTTTAGATTTATAATTTTTTTTAATATTGATTTTTCAAAAAAAAAAAAATCAAAAATTAATTTTAATTAGAAAAAAAAGTTATTTAAAATTTTTAATAAATTTGGCTATCTATATCTTTTTAAATATAAAATTTGACAGAAATAATAAATAGAGCCGTTAACGAGAAATCCAAAAATTGAAAAAAAAACGTTATATGAAAGGTCCCGTTAATAGAATGTTTCCGTATATGTGATTCTGATCATACGATAGCCAATACCAACAGAAAAATTCTCAAAAATTTTCATCAAAATCGTTGGAGCCGTTTTCGAGAAAAATAAGCTTTTCCTAAACGGTCGTATGGCAAGTACCGTTATTTTTATTTCAATTTCCCCTCTGAGGAATGTCAATTGCAATTACTTAACCCGTTTAGGCTGCAGCTCGGTATACGCCCGGACAGACAGACAGACGGACATTTTTTGCTTTTTTGACTTTTTAGGCTTCTCTATGATCGTAATGTCACGTTTGATTGTTATCTCAATTTTTTTTATATTCACGAATCCTAAACTTGCCTTATAGTCCCTATAATCGCAAGTAAAACACCATACCTGCTTGTTTAACTGATTCTATTTGCAGCAACTTGAACAAATATTAGCCAAATGTTCTTATGCAGACAACAATATTTTTTTGCTAGTTTTGACAATTTTGCCTATAAAAGATGACAGCTCGTCGCCAATTTGGCAATATTAAACTAATACTTTATCCAACATGAAGCTCCTCGGTTTGATCGTCGTTCTTGTTTTGGCAGTTGCTAAGCTAACAACTGCTGCTCTCAATTGTGGTTTCCTGTGCCATATGCTTTTTGAACCTATTTGTGTCAGCCTTGATGGTGTTACTCAATTATTTCCAAACCGTTGTGAATTCGAAAAGGAAATTAAGTGTACCAAATCACCATTACGTAAGTTTTTTGTTCATTTTATCAAGGATAGAATAATAAAATATATTTTTATTAATTTACTTTATTTCTAGCTTATGTCGAAGTTGACAACAGCTTGTGTGATATCGAAGAATACTTGGAGAACAATAGAAGAGGTTGAAAATCCTTGCATATTTATGTGTGTTTTAAATAAATAAAATAAATAACGTCGACTTTCAAAACTCGATTTTATTTCACTTTCACTTTGCTTCTCGTGGCTTTATTTCGATATAGGAAAGAGAAAATGGTCGTATTGGTCCAAAAAAGTTTCTTTTTTATGTTGCCAATTCCAGGATTTAGTTTAAATCGAAAAGTGGATTCCAACTGAATAAAGTTAAAATGTCTGGAGTCTATGATCAATAACAAAGCAACCTGTGACGATGACGATGACCTTAATTCTCTTACATAATGGTTGCTCGTCCAGCACTCAATAAGGTTCTCAAGGTATAAAACATAAGTATTCGCAGAAAAATTGTCTTTAATCAAAAACGATTTTCGCTCGGTTAAAAAAAAATAACCGAAACTCATGAAAAAAATAATAGGAAAGTAGTTTTTGTTAGAAAATATTGGGTTGAAAAAGTTATAATGAACATCGGTAAAGAATAGCACACCTTACTGTTTTTATCGACCAACTTGATTAGTTATTATTAACCAAGCAGCATGCATCGCATCAGTTGCATATTTTTTTAAAAAGTAATAAATACCTTTCTTGGTTGAAAAAACAAGGTAACTGTGTGTTTTAACACACTGATAGGTTATTATTTATTAACAGTTAAATCATGAAAATTCAACCAAACGAAGTTTGTTGAAATCTACCATCTAAGTAAATCAAGTTAGTAGGCTAAACAAATGTATTTAAAATACAACATATTAAATTGGCTATTATTAACTAAAGAAAAATTGTTAATTTCAGTCAAGTTAGTAGGTTCATTTAAATGGAATAAGTTGGTTTTATACAACCTTTTAAGTTGGTTAATTTTGAACAAAGTAAGATGGTTTAATACAACCAAGTAAGATAGTTAAATTTAACCAAGTAGGTTGTTTATTTTCAATCAAATGAGTTGGTTAACTGCAACAGAGTATATAAGTTAGTCAAATACAACCTACTTATTTGGTTGATATCAACCAAGTAAGGTTGTTTAATTCAATCAAGTTGTTTTTTTTATTTCAATCAAATGAGTTGGTTAATTGCAACAGAGTAAGTTAGTCAAATACAACCTTTTTAAATTGGATAATATTTACCAAGTAAAAATGTTAAATTTTATTTTAATCAAAGAACTACGCTTATTACAACAAAGTAGGTTCGTTAAATACAAACTATTAAGATGGTCAATATCAACCAAAATCGTCCAAGATGCTGTCTGGAAAAACACTCTAGGTCTTTCCGCAGAAAAAAGTACGAATTACTCTCTGTGGAAGGCTATTAAAGGTGTTAAAAAACCCAAGTTACAATCCGCACCAATTCGACTAACTTTTTAGGTGGATAATAAAACGATCTTTGGCGATATTAAAACGATACAGATCAACATTTTTTGCTTTTTGTATTCATCCCCATTACAAATATGGCAAAAGTGCCATCTGTTTTTCAGATTTAATACTTATTCTTGGATCTTAAAACAGATCCAGATGGAAAGCAGGATCCCAAATTGTTATTACATGTTAAGGCTTAATCTAGATCCAGATCAGAAAATAATAAAACATAGCAATTAACAGTATCGCTTAGTAGTTACTAACCAATGTTGATTATTTTTAACTAACCGCATGTATATTTAAGATTAAAGCAGAGTAAATAAGAGATTGAAAGAATATAAGAACTTGTTATTATTAATTTCAAAACCCATTATCAGAGGGAGGTGGTAGTGCCATGGTTTAAGGAGAGGTTCAAAAACCATACTTAAAGCTATATCCTAAGATATTCGAATACTAGAGCGAAAGAGGAAAGGTTTTGGCTTGTGGGACAATCAAACGCATTTTAGTTGACCCTATTCTGAGTTCAACTCATTGAAACAATATAAAGGGATTCTCATAATAACCTGGTCATAGATTAAAAGCATTTTTTTCTAGTTAGGAACGCCACTGCTTCTTTTTTCTGTAGTGTTGTTAGCTCGTCTCATTTTCTCCTGGTAACTCCCATAACCAACTATAACCACAAAAAAGAAGATCAAATACTCTGCACCAACTATATAGCAATTTTAAAAATCATCTGTAAGATCCTATCTAGCGTTTCTAGTACCATTGCCGAGTTAGCCACAAGCTAAACCTAGACCTCATCTTTAATGAAGCGGTATAAGACAGGCTAAAGCTCGAGCTGGCTGAAGAAGAATATTTAACTAGACCCAGGAAAACCCACGCTATTTAGCACCACCAAAAATAAGTAATTAACTTCCATAGTTGGGTTGGAGCTCTATAACCATGACGCTGTGTGTTGGCTTATAAATAGTTAATGGTAAACGATGTCAAAGTATACCGAATATTGGCAAAAGCAACCCCTGTGAAGTCGGATTTTTCAAACTTGTTGATTGCTTTATATAAGCTTCTTGAAGAAATTTTATTAAAAACAAATATAATAAACTAATTCAACCTTAAAACCCACTAAATTTCAAAAAAACAATCTCATTTCCTAAATTCATTTAAAATTTATTAATTCATTCGTAGCAATAAGACGATTGTTACTTTTTGCCGCACACTAATCTGCCATTTATCTTATTTCCATGTAAGCTCCACCAAAGAATAATCGTCCGATTAGGCTTCCTCCTAAATTCCCCAATTGCTTGCAACTACCAAATAAAAAAAAAAAAAAACACACGCATACACCTCATACAATAAAACTCAATTTATTTGAAAATAAACTAAATTTCACTCGGTGCGAATTCAATTTGCCACAAATACACAAGACGAGTGAAAAGAAAAATATACATACCCTACGTAACAAAATTTTAACAAAACAAACAAACCCCCAACAAAATGAAAAACCAATTTACCCTCTTCAACCCACAGAACAACAACAAGAGTGAAAAACGAAAGGACCTAAAGCCCCCGAAACAAAAAATACAAAAAAAAAAGAAAAATTAAAATGAAAACCGATTTTACCGACGATGACGAACGCAAAGTGGTAGTGATGATGATGATGATGGGGTTGAAAAAATCCTTCTTCGATAAGAGGTAGAAGAACAGGGTTTAGGCGAAGAGGCTTGACTTTTATCCTTGGAGCATAAAACGAAATCAAAAAAAAAAAAAAAATTGGTTATGAAAACATTTTCCGACTTCAGTTCCACTCGAAAGGGTATTGTATACGCTTAAGCTAAATCAAGTAAAGCCTCTTAAATTCCCAACAACTCTAAGGCTCATCCCCCACCACATAGCGTTGTCAGTCATCCTCAAATCCTGCTCCTGTATACGCATTGGCTGGGTTGTGTTATCTTAGGGCGATAATCTATTTCAAATATGAATATGGCACTCCGGGAATATGATTACGGTAAAGGTATTGGAAGTGCAACTTCAGTGGCCTTAACCTGAATCTGAGACTCACATTCATATGGCAGTTCTAGAGGGGATTGGAGGGTGTACTCTCTATGTGAATTTTCAACAAAAGACTGTTACGTTTTCCACGTCAAAATGAAAATCACAGAATTAAATCAATTTTTTAGTTTTTTTTTTTTTGTTCTGCGCCGGCTCTGCGTAGGATATCTGAAGCTGACACCAGGAAGTGCCCCCTGTCCGGTATCGGATACATGTTACCTCCTTAATTGGGATTTTTCTTGGTATTTTTTTTTTATATAAATAACCTATTATTAAAGAAGGGATCCCAGATCCCACGTAGAGATGGAGGAACGTAATTTCTGTCCTTGTAAGCCGCACTCTCAATGTTGGGTCTTGGACCTAAACGAAAAATAGATGTTTAATTGGAGTCAATTGCACGACGCGATACGACGCCGGGGTTAAATGGAGAGCACAAACGCATGGCTATAGCGACAATTGACTTTCTTGATCCCAGGGATGATAATACTTAGTCTGAAAACCAATATTGATGTCCTCATTAAGGGTACACTTTTTCTGTGGATGATTATAAGAGGGTTCGGGTTTTTTGTCGGCTATTTTCGATCTCTTCTTGTCTGGTGTCAGGTTTTTGGATTTTTTCAAGGAACTCTGGACAACAATACCATCCAACACCTTGAATGAGAGGTGATGGCGGAAGTAATCAGCTCCCACATTATTATATATATGTATAATACTAGCTTCTTTAGGCTTCTGTGTCAATCTAGTTAATTAGGATTTTGACCGTGTGATTTTAATTATATGTTGAAAAGAAAGCAAGTTTTTCCAAGCGCACCTCCTGCATATCAAATCCTTCTTTCACTAATTGATAGCTAAGTCACCTTATTACATGGAGATTGGAATTAAAGAATAAGTGAACCATCATCGTCCTATCGCGGTCACCGTTGTTTGCGATGGCCTGGCTAATGACGTCGTTCTAAAGGAAATATGGACCGATGACACCGTCAGCCCAAAACCCACAACAACAGTGAGTTTTTCGGGATGCATTGAACACTTTTGGATGTCTTGTGGATTGGTATCGCCCCAAAGTCTACAAATTTTGTTTATGGATGAAGGTACTCATTAAGCCAGAAATGGGCCTCATCGCTGAAGATGATTTTTCGATGGAAATTACAGTTAGATTCTAAATGGTCCAGACAACGACACACGTCGTTGCCAATGGTCGTTTAACCCATAAGCTCCTGGATCAGTTGAACTTTGTGCAGGTCTAAATCTTGACGCAGAAGTTGTGGTATGCGTAATCCACTGCCTCGGATTCTCCTGCTTATCTTGCGTTTCGTTGACGTACGAGTGTTGTTTGACCGTAATCGTATCCTAAAGTTGGAAATAAATTTATCCAGTACACAGTGAATATTCATCTCGAAGGGATGATTTTGGTAACCGTAAAATAGGCAAAGTACGCGGTACCTCTCATATAACCGGTAAGTATAAAAGCTTATTTTTTTCAAAAACGGCTCGAAGAATTCTTATGACAAAAAATCTGTGTACTTCTGTAGGTGTGGTTTATATTTTGATGAAAAAAAAATTTAAGATGGTGAGCTAAAAACGGTACCGAATATAGGACCATTTTTTTCGACTTTCTCGAGCACTGGTTAACCGATTACAACCAAAATAAATATTCAGGAATATGTAGACAGACTTAGTAATTCTAATTTAAAATATTTTTGAAAAAACAATTTGTTTTGTATTTTTCATAGTTTTTTTTAATTTTTTTTTTTTTGAAAAATCGTTATTTGAAAACGCGTTAGTGAATTTTTTTTTAATTTTATTGTTGAATGTAGGTTATTTTTGTGCTTAAGTTTGCATTCTTATTTTATTTTTTTTTTTATTTTTTTAAAAAAGTTGTTAAATAAAAACCATTTTTATTTAAAAAAACGTTCCTACGATTTAAAAAAAAACACACTTTTTTAACATTTTCCAAAGAAATAAAATGGTGTTGAATTTTTTCCTTTGAAAACTATTTACGTACTTTTTCCAAACAATCAAAATTAAAAAAAATCGAATAGAAACTTTGATTCCCTTAACATTTTGCAAATTTTATTTGTCGCTGTGACCCTGCATAAAAGTAAGTACATGCGATCCATTCGTGCAATATATTTTACTTCCGATTAAAGGTACTATAAGGAAAGTTATGGGCTCGTGCAAAACAAAAATTCTAACAATCAAAAATGACATTACGATGATAGAGAAGTCGAAAAAAGTGGGTCCGGAAATTCCGTCCGTCTGTCTGTCTGTTCGCACCTCTACGGCCTAAACGGATGGGCCAATTTGCTTCAAACTTAGTATTAAGTATTTGTTTGGTAGTATCTCGGGGGGTGTTTTTCATTTCTGCTCGAAAAATAACGGTACCTACCACACAATCTTTAACAAAAACATTGATTTCTCTAAAATGGCTCAAACGATTTTGATAAAATTTTCAAAACGATATTGTTTATACAAAAACACATCATTCAGTTAGAATAAATTTTCGAATTTTTTCCTATAACGGTACACTCCACAGGATCGTTTTTTCGACTTTCTCGAGAACTGCTTAACCGATTACAATCAAATTTGATATTCAGGAAGATGTAGATAGCCAAACCAATTCGGCATAAAAATATGTTCGAAAAACTTTTTTTTTGTGTTTTTAATAAAATTTTAAATATTTTTTTTTTTTTGGAAAATCGATATTTTTAAAACGGGTATTTGATTTTTTTCGTTAGTTTTGTTTTAAAATGTAAGTAATGTTTGTCTTAAATTTTGCATTCGTGAATTTTTTTTTTTTAATTTTTACAAATGTTGTTAAATAAAAACAGTTTGATTTAAAAACCGTTCCTACAATTTTGAAAAAAAAATCACACTTTTTCACATTTTTTATAAAAAAATAACGTTTTAATTTTTCCACTGAAAACTCTTTTACGTACTTTTTTAAACAATCAAAAGTCGCAAAAATCGAATGAAAAACTTTGAAATTCTTCTTATAAATACTTTTCAAATTTTATTTGACGCTGTGACTGCACATATGAGCAAGTACGTGCGATCCAGTTGTGCAATTTATATTTGTTTCCCTTGGTTTTCGTTCTTTTCTTTTTACCACATTTGTTAGTGTTGGAGCAGGTGGCTTAAAACTGGAAAAGAATTCCTTTTTGCAGGTCATATTTAATGAAACACTATTTATCTATCAAAGCTCTAGGATTCCTCTGAATCCAAATTTGATATCGAGTAGGTACATCAGGAACATAATGACATTTCTTTTTCGTTGTTCCTGAATATCCAGCCAAGGGTTTGCCAAGATATTTTACTTCGTTTGAAAAGATCAGTATAGTTCCTTTCATTACAATTGGATTCAGTTGTCTTCTTTCAGTAAATTCACTGACTTTCAGGAACTTAAATAGTTTTACACGGATTAATTGATAACACATCTCGGTCACGCCATTCAACTACTTTATTGAAGGCACAAAGTATGATATCGCTAACAGTATCGCAAAACTTTGCCTCTGATAATGATCGTAAAGTAATTTGCATAACCGATAGCATAATATCCGCATCCACATTGAATCTTGGGCCAAGAAGACATAACGAATGTACAACGGCAATAATTACATAATAGCGTACGTAATTAAAAAAGGCGTACGTGACGAAGCAAACAAACGCAAAGACAGAACAGATAGATACAATGATATACACAGAAAACGATCAGACTACATACACACAAATGAACCAAGCCAAAAAGGGGGAAAACCAGTATTATATATATCTAATGTGTGGCTAACCTACAAGCATAGAGTTCAGTAGTTAAGAAGTCGTCAAAGGTCAAAGTCAAAGCACTTTAATGTAATTCAGTGGCAGCAGTTTAAGATAATTGTTTAAGAGAGGAAATAAATGTATCAAAAAAAGTTTTATTTGTTTTTCGCATAACTAAATTGTTTTAAATTTCACATCTATGACTAATGACAACAGAAGGGGTGATAGCACTCCTATTTGTCGGAATCTTCTGCCCGCATTTTCAGAAGATGATACATCTTAAGTTTGGAAATGACAACTACGAGCCTTTCAGAGCTGAGGTCTCCATCTTTTTCCAAGACTCCAAGGGTATCTCAACTGATTCAATGACTTTACCTTTTTTGGAATTGGTTCTTAAATTTTGTATCCCATAATAGATCACGTACAGCAAGCTGGAACAAAATGGAATTTTTGCCTTCAAAAAACAACCTCGGATAATAATATAATAAATAAAGTATAGCCTTTAAGGTTCACTAGTAAAACTTAGTATGAGTAAAAAATAGTTAGAAAAGTAGCTATCGGAGAGTTTAATGGTTAAGGCCCGAACTGAAGTCTCGCTTTAAAAAGAGAAAAGCTTACATATCTCAAATATTAAGAACATTATGGTCCTCTAAACTCAGTATGCTTTTCAGGTATAAATCTGCCATGGTAATTCGCCCTTTCTTTTGTGATTACCTGTAAGACTTTTCACGAGAAATGCTTCATTTTTTAATTTAATTTTTTTTTGTGAGTACTTTTCCTGAAAATAAGTAACTTGGAAGCTTGAAAGCAACTTTTTTCATTTTCCAATTTTGTCAAACAATAAAGTTTCAATAAATAAACAAAAGCCAAAACGAAAATAATATTCCACGTACTCCATTAGTTGCAACTTTGAGGACTCCATTAATTGTTCACATATGCAAACACAAACCGCACTCCTCAAAAGACTGGCGGGAAGGACTTAAAAACTTATTTGCAAGTTCCAAAAACCTCTTTCCACCAGATTTAGCCGGAATACAACTCGAAAAAGCAACGTGTCCTTTTAACTTCTAGAATCATTCGTTCTTTATTTTTTTTTAATTTTTGTTCTGTTTGCTTAACAGCATACTTGAGTATGAGCGCAGGAAGTAACCGACTTTTTTAACATTCTGTTCTAGCGGATTTTAAGCTCCGGAAATAAGTTGATGATGTTCATTCCCAATTCACTGCGACATCAGGGCAAAAACGACTTTGTTCAAGTTGTGGGAATGGCAGAGGCTTGGCGAAGGATATGTTACCCATATATGGGTGCTGGAGCTGGTGGATGATGAGAATATTGCAGGACAGCAGTTGGAGGAGTGCAATTGGTTCAAGAGACAACCTCTATGATTCGAGTTTCGGTTGATGTTTATGTTGCGGTTAATTCCGGTTCCATCAGGATTTTAGAATCCAACCAAAGTTTGTCATGTTGTTAGCTCATTAAAATTTCATTGGAAAAGGTAAAGGGTATTCTGGGGTTGTGTATGCGGTGGTCACAGTGTGGCGGATGTTCTGTTTACTGTTAAGAGGAGTTGGTGCTAGCCACTTTGTTTGGCTTTATCTGAATCGAGGGAAAAAGCATCAAAAAGTTAATACAAAATGGAAATTAAACGTATTATTCGGATTGTTGATCCAACGAACCACCGAAAAATCTACCCCGTGTTCAAAAATTTTATATTTGAAAGTTGTTTCCGGTTTTGATTGTAAATAAAATTTTGAAATTTGTTTTTATTGTATATTTTTTGTTCATTATTTGTTTTAGAATAAAATAAAATGTATTTTAAATAATATTAATATTCGAGGAACGTTTAGACTTTCATTTCAAATGCTAGACCAGAGTAAAATGCATCAGCGTTTATGTGCGGAAATGCATTGTTGTTAACTTCCGGCTAACGGAAGTGAAAATTTTAATACCTCATCACATTAAAATCTCAATTTGAGGTTACTTACTATAGGAAAGCTGTAACGTATATTTGCAACCTGTTAATCTGGTGGTCTCCGACTTTAGAGTCCCATTATATTATATTATTAACTATTGGTATATCCGAATTCGATAATCTGCTTACCTTGGTTTTAGGAGTCTTTCATTTACATTTGAATCCAAACCAAGAGTTTTTGGTTTTTACTTGCGTTTTTTTATTTATTGCACAAGGATGTCAAAAGTTATCCGGCCAAAGGAGTTTTGAGTGCCATTTTAATATTTGACACCAACTGTCATTTTGTTTTTTATCTAACTGACTGAACATAATGGTGTAGCTGTAGCTGTAATATGCAGCACTGAGCAGCTGTAGTTGTAGTACAAATTTACTCAACTTCAAATTTCGCTGCACGCTGCAGTTACTTTTTGACGTTTCACAGCAAAATATAGGCTAGTTCATGTTTCTGATCACTCCGAGATGTCTTTGTTCTCAGATTTATTGAAAATTACTGAAAAAATTCTTGAGCATTCCGTTTAATCCATATTCCATACTTCACCATTGTGCGCCATGCTGTTCATCCGCTTTATATGACCAAGTCATCTGAGACATTGGGCTTGTAATCTTTTGGCTAGGTCTATGTCACTGTACAGCCCGTATGGTTCTTCGTTTAACAACTTTTTCACTATCCGTTGATGCAAACGGGACCAAAAAAAGACCTTGTTATTGTTGAGCCAATTAATCGCTTTTTATATCACCTCCACTACCGGTGATTAATTAGAGTTCCTCTCTTTTCTTTAGTCTCTTTTTCACTATTCATCTGAGCTATCTTTATATTCATCTCGTGTGCCTGCGTTCCATGTGGCTGCTGCATTACTCGGTATGTAGCATTCTTACGTTTAGTGGTTTAGACGCTTGCTTGCATTAATCTCAAACCTGTCACTTTTGAACTCTGCGACTAGAGCCAAAGTTAATGTCAGTAGTACTTACATATATATTAAGGCGTTTTTCTTCCCTCATCGAGCTAACCGAGTTTATTCTAGCCCGATCGGCGGATGCTTTGCAATACTTCGTAGAGCATTCCACCCTCGGAACATCATGCGAATAAGATAGTGGTCCGAGCCAGGGCACCTTGATACGTTCTCGTATCATCATCATTCTCGAATTTTGGCGACAATCTATCGTATCGTAGTCCATTGTCATTAGTGTTCTCAAGAAAGCTATGGGATAGCCTTTCGTTTATTGCATTAAAGCCGATAATGGTAGCTTTATTTTTTTGCCTAACTAGTAAGCCTACCCCAAGCAAATGGTGTTTTGGCTGACCGCCGTAGTATATGTCATCACCAATATACACATTTAAACAAAAAGAAATTAAAGACGTTCTTCGTTTTTATCTCCACTCTCTTTACAAAGAGTTTCGTTTTTATATCTTGAGTCCTTCTTTTTGGAAGAAAACAAGATGCATTAACATGTAAATTCTACATAAGTTTAACCTTCTATTCTCAAACAATTAAAATATACCTTATATATCTTACCCTGCGAACACATTTTCTCCCAAAACTATTACCCGCCACCTACACGTCGTTTCATTAAGCATGGCACATGCGCCTGCTTTGACATATCTCACAATTTGTAAACAGAAAACAATTTTTCTTTTTTCCACACCTCGTGTTTTATTTAATTTCGTTAAGACATACATTTTCAATTTTTTAAATAAAAACAACGACTAAATAAATGTAAACTTAATTAAACATTACAAAGTGTAATATAGACTGAATTAAAAAACAAATAAAAAAATGAATGAAGTAACAGAAAAAGGCGACAAAAAAGCAAAATTAAAACCAAAAATTAAGAAAGTAAAGAAACCAATTAAAACTGGACCACTTCAAGTTGCCGCAGTTGAAACTCCTGCCCATAAAAAATCTAAAATTAAGAAAGCAGAAAAACAAATCGAAGCTGAAACACTCCAAGTTGCTTCAGTTGAAACTCCAGCCCAGCAAGCTATCGTCGACGATAAAATAAAAAGTGCTAAGCCAGAAAAAAGTAAAAAAATTCGTGCTTCAACTGCAATCTAATGCAACATCCAAGTCCCATCCAAAGAAAATCAAGAGTCTCGAAGACTCGAAGGAGGCAATAGGTTTGTAGTAAGATACATTTGCTTAGTTGGTTTTTCAAAAAAAATCCCTGTGAACACAGACAAAAAAGGAACTCCTGAGCAAACGGTTTTCGTTGGCAACCTTCCGATCTCCTCAAAGCCAATGCAAATCAAAAAAATTTTCGCACCCTTTGGAAAGATTCTCTCCATTCGTATTCGAACGGCTAACGGAAAGGAGATTTGCAAAAACAATTTGCGCAAAGATGCCACCGCCCTCATCGCCTTCGTTGTTCTCCACACCCCAGAAGCTGCCGCTAAAGCGCTAGAGCTCAATGGAACTGTATTCAAGAACCAACATCTTCGTGTAACCGAACTCAGGACTGCCGCGACTCAACAAAATAAGCAATCCGTTTCCAAGACCACCGTCTTCGTTGGAAATTTGCAATTTTGTTAGTTGATTATGATATCAGCCTGGGAATCGTTATTGTAATGTTTTTTTTCTCTTGCCTTTTCTTTTAGCTGCCACAGATGAAAAACTTCATCAAATCTTCTCAAGCTGTGGTGAGATTGAATATGTCCGAACTCTGCAAGGTGGCTTTAAAAAAGGCTGCAATGGAGTAGCTTATGTGTGCTTCAAAAGTGCCGACGCAGTTGGCCTGGCACTCGAACTTAACGGCACTATGCTTGATGAACGACCAATTCGTGTTGAAAGGTATTCAGTGAAGAAACTTGGAGCTAGAGCGAAGAGAGGAGCTGAAGCTGAAGCGTTGCAGACGAATTCGAAGAAAAAATCTATTCCCGAGAAAAAATTCAAAAGTATGAAGCACCCTTCAAGGAAGTATGAACAGAAAATCTCATCTTCCGAAGATAAGATAGATGCAATCGGCAGCAAGGACGCTGAAAAAAAGGAGAAAACCACTAGTGCTCCTGCTTCCAAGGACAGATTCAAGGAAAAAATGCTAAAAATTGGCGGCAATTACTTGAAAAAGAAGTCAGAGTTTCGAGGTGTTCGATCGGAAACTATTAAGAAGGTTGGCAATGTTTTAATCGAGTTTTTTTCGAAGAGTTGAACAATTTTGTATTTCAGAAGCCGAAGAAGAAGTTCCCAAGCAAACAGAATTGGTTAGCCAGCAAAATTGCTCCTAGAGATAAAACGGCGGCTTAGAAAGCCTTCGCATTGTCTTAGCTTTGATTTTGTAAAGTTATATTTAGAATAAGAAGTGTTAGACGTATGTATGTTTTAACAAAACTTGTATTCTTGATTTTTTTGTCGACCTCCTGAGACAAATGGATTCAACACAGTTTGCATAAAGCCCGCAAATTGTGAAGCTTTCAGCTTACATTGCTTTGCTTTCGGTGGCGCTACATGGCGTAGTGCTCCTGAACCTGTTTTAATATATCCACCCGGATCAATTTCTAGTTCGAACTCCAAGCAGTGGGGGGTGAGGAGATGAGGTCAATCTTAGATTCTGCCTCCTTCGAGTACCGTGTCGAAGACCTTGCGCCCTGGTGCGTGGATGTTCATCCGCTTTCTACATGGATTAGCCATTTTAGCCGATGGCTATGGAATTGGTTGGCTGGGCTTATGTTGCTGTAGAGCTCGTACAACTCGTTATATATTCTTCGCCATTCGTTATTTTATGGATGGCAATCAGGACTTTAAATAGGACGTGGTACTTTTCTCTCGAATACGCCAAAGAAGCTTCATCCGACTGGGAAAGGGTCCATGCCTCAGCCTCATATATCAGAGCTGGGATGAAGATCTCGATAGGGCTTAATTCCTCAATTGGTTTTTCTCCTTTATAACTATTATGCTATCACATCAATGTCGCCAGCAAACCCCAAATGTAGTGGTCTGGGTGTTCAGTGCTACCTTTTCAGTTATAATGGTGAAACAGCTGAACGACAGTGCGTCACCTTGTCGTATCGTAACCATCTGGAGGTGTTGAAGGTTTCAGTAGTATCTTATTAATATTGACGGAGCAGCAAGCATTCTCCAACGTCATCCTGATAAGACGTACATCAGGAAGTTTTGTTCGGTTATTGCAAATGGCTTAAGACGGTCACAAATATAGGATCTTAAAGTCGAGGTTTAAAAGGCTTTCCAGTTCACAGTAGTCGATATCATTGGCGGCATTTTGGCCGTCATCGCTACTCAACATCTACTTGAAATAGTCTCTCCAGATCATTAATATCAACTGCGTATTTATTACGGTGTTTCCAACGTCATCTTTACAGGGTCCAGGACGGTTAGTAAAAACTGATGTTGACTGCTTCGTTCTTCTGTAGAAATTTTGCACCTCTTTCCTGTTAAAGCTCCTCTTCCTCGACATGTTTTTAATTTTCTTCCTTTTTCTTTATCAGCTTCCTTAGCTCAACTTAGAGATTACAAGATGGTTTAGTTGCCTTGTTTTCCTCAGCATCATTCAGAGTCGAACCAGGGGTTTATCGGAGTTGGTTGTGAGTCTCCCGCGTAAAGATATCTACAAAGCCACTTTGGTATCGCCTGATGGAGTCACTCGAAACCCAATTGAACACGTGTTGATAAATCGTCGCCACAACTCGAGCCTGATGATACGAATGTATCGAGGTGCCAACATTGACTCGGACCACTTTCTTGTTGATTGGGCGGATTGTTCTGCGAGGAAGTATTGCATCCGCCGCTTAGGCTCGAATCAACACGGCTGCCTTACGCGATGAAAACAAGAGCAATACATACAGTCACGCACTAAGGCTCGCCCTCGGAGAGCTCGATGAGCGAAGAGTACCGGGCATACCGAGCAATGCAGCAGTCTTATAAAACGCGGGCACGCGGTGATGAATATAAAGAGCTTAGAAGAATAGAGAAAAGACTTCACAGACAGAAAAAGCAGCCTGAGAGGTGTCAGCGCCAGGCGCGGAAGTTTTACCAATCCGTCAGAAACATTTCGCAATATACACCACTCTGCACATACTGTAAGGTTGCAGAGGGAAATCTGATCACCGATCCTAAAGCCATTCTGGAGCGATGGGAAGTGTACTTTAATGAATAATTGAACGGTCAGCTTACGGAAGAAATGGAGACTCAAACATTTCAAGAAGAAGACCTCATGCTGCAGCCACCAAGCATTTAGGGGATACGATTAATCGGCTCAAAAATAACAAGGTTTCGGGAGCCGACGGCATACCTGAGCTGATCAAACATGGTGCGCCAACACTACATCAAGCAATTCATGAAATCATAGAAAAGGTATGGGAACACGAAGAAATGCCAGAAGACTGGAGAAAAAGCATCATATGGCCCATATACATAGGAAGGGAGATATCACAAAGTGCAGCACTTATAAGGGTATAACATTGTTGCGTACATCCTAAGATATTCGCCTCTATCCTGCAAGAACATATAGCCCCATACGCTAAAACCATAGTGGGAAAATATCAATGTAGTTCCATACCAGGCAAATCAACAATTGATCAGATTTTTACCCTTAGGCATTGTGATGGAAAAAAGTCTGGAATTTAATATTCCAATATACCATCTTTTTATAGACTTTAAAGCTGCCTACGATAGCATAGCCAGGATAGACCCAAATAAATTGACAAGCCAATGTAGGCTGACCATGACCAACATTACAAGCCAAGTAAAAGTAGCCGGTTAGCTGTCCAGACCAATCAACATCTTTAATGGACTCCGACAAGGGGATGGGTTGGCTTGCATCCTCTTCAACCTGGCGTTGGAGTTTGCAGAGAGCAATCCGTGACTCTGGCACGTCAACAAGAGACACTACGTCACCAAGTCCTGCCAGATAATGGCTTACGCAGACGACATCGACTTTATCCGCAGAAGCCAAAAAGCTGTACAAGACTCGCTTTACCCATATGGTGGCACAAAATCTGGGGCTGCACATTAATGAAATAAAAAAAATTAATGGCGCGGCAGCTCCTTAAGAAGCTAAGGCCTGGCGTAGACCAGGACGCCCGAAACCGAAACCTCGGGAGGGGCGCAATTAAATGGCGACGGCCTGCTATCGGGATGTAAGGAAGAACTTGTTGAAGGAGGCCCGGACCAGATCCCAATTTTTGCGCCGGTAATGATGATGTCATAACATATTTCTATTAAAAATCATTTCAAGTTTAGTTTAATTTATGTAATCAAATTGTGTAATCACAATCACCTCCCTGAAGTCGAATCTCTCTAAATACTGGCCAACTGCTTCCTCAGCTTCGTTTGCACTTCTAGGGGAAAACTTTTCACAGCTTCCTTTGCACAATTCAAACAGAACGTCGATGCATAAAAAAAACTGCATTCAACATCCCTACAAACCACCCGCCCACAGAGGCTACAATGTGCTCCCAGACAGATGAAAAATTCTGGTTTCTTTCTCCATCGTGGTGGATGTGGTTGGAATGGATCGCGCATTATGTAAGTTTCTTCCATAAGCTTCACCCCAAATATAAAAGGTGGATCGCTGCCTTTGTAGTGAACCATTTCATTCATTCCACAGGAATCACAACAGAAATTTATCCTAGGAATGCGATCGTCTACTTCGGCTGGAATTGGAGTCTCAACTGGTCCTTCATCCGGAAGTTTTAGTTGTTCAATTTCTTCTTTTTCTGATTTTATATGAAGCTCTTCGGCTGGCAGGGAATCTTGGGCAGATGATTGAGCAGCAGACGATGTTCCTGGGTTAGGAGATGACTCTGTCATGGCTGCAAAAAAAAAAGGATTCAATGAAGGTGAGTCGCGACAACAGGTCGATGGTTTTAAGAAAAAGATAATTATAGGTATAAAGGGAAAACGAGTTTATGGCTTAGTGTACAATATTTATCATTATTTTCTGGACGGCCGACTTGGCAGCTCACTGGGCCACCAGT
The DNA here is from genome assembly GCA_963971375.1 of Platycheirus rosarum. Taxonomy (NCBI): domain Eukaryota; kingdom Metazoa; phylum Arthropoda; class Insecta; order Diptera; family Syrphidae; genus Platycheirus; species Platycheirus rosarum. The sequence continues at coordinate 119,831,078 of OZ020509.1, read as the reverse complement.
GGGGCTTGTGTGTTTGGCAGGCTTTTCCGTCCACTATTAGTTCTTTGGATTGCAGAACTTGTTCCACTCGGAGTAGAGCTAAAGCATTCTTTTCACTAACTCCACGAATTGTGCCTACTGCTGCTCCAGCAGATGTCTGCACAGCTGTTATGTTGTCAGTGGGTTCATTTGTCAGTTTGATTGGCATCAGGCGTTTTCTTATTACTCCTGTGTGATACACTCGAGCGGTGAGCTCTTGGCCGACATAGCATCCTTTGTGGAAGCTCACTCCATGAAGAAAATCACAGTTGGCTTCAAGCGGGAAACATTTTGCTGGTGGGTGATCAATTACACCTTCACCCACTCCATAGGCATATCGATGGGTGATGTATTGAGATGATTTGGGTTGCTCCAAAGTCACATTGGGAAACATTGGTTCAATATGCTTCATATCATTGCCTGTGGGTTGGATGATTCTTACGCCAAGTTCCTTAAATCGTGGATCTGGCGAAGAAAGAAATTCATTTGGTTTTGTTTCAATTGGCTTTGGTGGATCTGCCTGGGTAGTGGGATTATACACAACCCATGGCGATAATTCTTCATTCACACTATCGACATTAATCTTTCTTCTGACACGATATAGTCGAAGGTGTCTTTGTAGCTCATTTGATACTTCATTGTCGCACTCAACTATGAAAGAATCTGCTTCCGCAGTTCGATATATGATGGAATCATACAGAACCCTTCCGGCATTGTTGAGGAACATTGTAAACATTGATGGATTTCCATCTGTATGCAGATGGTTCATGTCATTTGTAATAAGACCCTGGAGGAAGGGAACAACTTCAGTTCCTTGAACTCGGATTAGGCTACGTTTTGTAAGAGGTTCGACGAGAAATTGTGTCGACCCTGTAACTGCGGTTCCAGCAAAGCGCACAAACTTTTTCAGGTAGGTTTTCTTAAGCATATTCATGACTGTTTTCGAAGGAGATTCTGCGAAAAGATTACTCCTAGAAAATAATCTGTTTACGTAATTAGTTTTTGTTTTTTTTTTACCTTAATTGGTTAAATGACTTGGAAATAGATTCTGGTCTTATTTGGATATTAGCCAAGTAAAGAAATTCACTGTTTAGACATCGAATTGTTAATTTTTAAGGAAAACAGATATGAAACAGATATGGCAAATAATTTGGATTGATTTCGGCAATCAGAAAGCAGACAAATGAAATGTCAAGATATAATACAGCTGGTCGAAGGGTGCGTTCATGGAATAATTTGATTTCTACTTTTCCACATAGGGTGTAGTACAACATGTACAGTATTTTTAATAAATTTTACAGAATATTTTTATTGGGATTTTGCCAATCGTAATTAAAACAAAGATATATAAAACGGTGTTGTTTATTAAGAATATCAAAAGAGACTAAGGCCCAATGCACACAGAGCAACTGGACAAAATATGACCAGCGATGCGAGTTGGCACCTAGTTTGCTTTGAATTATACCCTGTGTAATTAAATGGGACGATGCACACGACGCTCTGGTTGAAAACTTGTTAGCGAGTTCTAAAAAAAAGTCTTTAACCAGTCGTCTGTTGATTTTCATGACAGGTTGCCTATTGATTTCAGTTTCTAGTTTGTCAAAGATGACCGAACAACAGACCAACCTGTTGCTGGTAAGGGAGGTGGAAAACATCCTATTTTATGTATTTATCGCTTTCCGGCTATTCAAAGAAAATGAAATAGTGAATGTGTGGATAGAAATCGAAAATGTCGTTAAATTAACAGGTATGTTTTTTTTTTATTTTGATTTGAAAATTCACCATGAATTGAAATTGTAGACAAATTGTTTCCGTGAAAAAGGCATTCGGTAGAATGCTTAAAATGTCGAATCAGAAAGAATCAGATTGTTTAGCAGCAAAATTGTTTTAAGGTATGGATGTACCCAAAACCTTTCATCATCGGTCGAGTCTTCCGAAGACATTTCACACCCGATATCCATGAGGACACTGAATGATTATGATTGGAGATGAGTTTTCTCGTGTGTGGAGTCAAGTCACAGCTGAGACCGTAACTGGCATGTAACCCGAGTTGCCAACCGGTTTAGTTTTATTCCAGTTGCTCCGTGTGCATTGGGCCTAATAATAATAAAAATAATTATTGAAGCTTTACTTTACAGAGTATACTATGATCATTTTAAGTAAAGTATTTAGCAAAAAGTTAAAGTACAAATATTATTTTAACACCTTCCTGCTTCCAGTTTCGCACTCCAAGTTGGTTGAAGTCGTCCTCCACTTGAGCGCGCCACCTAAGACGGGGTTTCCCTTGACTGCGTTTACCAAAAACAGTTAATCCGACCTTTTCCGAAGCTATTGGTCGCTTCGTAAATTTCTTTTTTTCCATGGCAGGGTTGGTAACCCCACGAAAAACCCCAACCTGGAGGGCCAGGTCCTTTGTTAGATTCCTTCGACAAAAGGAAGTGGAGAAGCGGGAGTCAGTAACCCGTTTCGAAGATATGAGCGCTGCCGTTGGCCCATTTAGTACTCATCCGCCAACATCTCTTTTTCAATGCCCTGACTTGCATTGTCTTAATCATGGACGTATTATATATGGACTGCTAGTTGCCTACCGAAAGTTGGTTCCATTTTAGTTTAAGTAATTTTGGAATACACTAGCGGGAAAAAAATTAAACCTCAATTTTGACATTTCATCCAGTAATCCCAGACTTTGGCAGTAGGTTTTCCCACATTGGCATTTTAAAATTTCCTTTTTTCTCACCGTGTTATTTAGAATATCCTACAATTAATTAATAAAAAATCCCTTTTTTCCTTTTAGTGCTTTTAGCTTGTCTTAGGCACAAACCAATAAAAAAGGAAGTTATCGACGATCTAAAAAGAAAGAGGCAAAATACCAAAGATGTCGCACACTACTATGGATGAAATTCAAAAGTGTTGGTTATGTTTTTACAAGTAAATGCGACTTTTTTGAATTTTTAAAAACAGATGTCTCGAGCTTCTTTGTCAACATTTTAAGTAGTTATTTTTTTGTCCTGAAGTGGGCTCAGGAGAGCTAGCATCGCATTCTGAATTTTAGAGATATTTTTTTGACAATTGTTTATGAAGCTGACATTAGACTAGCAGTCCATATATAATACGTCCATGGTCTTAATGATCTTATCTCGAAATACGTCGAAGTAGCTCATTGAAGGCATCTGCTTCGTTGACTGTTGATACCACCGTAGGTCCAATTGGTGGTTGGGCTCATCCGCCGTACGTCCTCTTTCTGAGGGGCTCTTACAAGACGAGTTCGATCTGTACAGTTATTAAAACAGAGCATTATAGTGTTGCTATTTTTTCTGTGTTCAACACTTGGGCTTATAAGTTTAGCAGGAATGTTCAGATGGACAGACCAGTACCCGGTGGTTACCGCTGGGAGGTAAAATAAGCACATTTAATGCGTACGAGATAGTTATAACATTTTGCATTGCCTGGTTGACGCCGTTCAGTGCCTACCCTATTCTTATTCATACAGCACCCAACCAGCAACCATATCTTCGGGTGGTACATAACAGGCAGCAATAGTTCCATTAGTTAAATGATCGCGAATATGATGATGACGAACCTCTATATGCTTAGATCTTGGTTTATAACAATTTGTTTCAGCTAATTTTATAACACGTTGATTGTAATATGCAATTTCTATCGGTTGATAATTACTTTGTGAATCAACCGTTGCACAAAAATGTTTGAGCCATGTTGCTTCTTGCACAGCTGCTGATAGCTCCATGTATTCTGCCTCAGTATTTGAGAGTGCTACTCTTGGCTGTCGTTTGCTGTTCCATGATATTACACCTCCACACAAATTAAATATATAGCCCATGCATGAACGACGCTTGTCGATATCAGACGCCTAAGCAGCATCCGAAAAACTAACAATTGGTTCTGAACCTGAGAAATGTAGTTTGTAATTTATTGTACCTTGTATCTGAAAATACGCCTAAAAGCAACCCGGTCTTGAGCCTTGTGCCAAGTAGAGGAGGCTTCCGACAGCTTCTTGGCAAGGGACCTTTTCTATTGTATCATATTTAAAGTTGAACATATCAGCTGAAAGTTTTTGATTTCGATCACTTGGCGTTCCAACTTAATAGATTCTTGATGAGCCATTCTTTATGAAAACAAATTTCAATATTCAACGAAACGAATGCTTTCCTAAAAACAATTATATTTAAATCTCAATTATATAAGTATGTATCTTGAATTGCAATATCTGGGGCCATAGCCTATTGGGATTTTGGCAATCGTAATTAAAATAAAAATATATAAAACGATGTTTATTAAGAATATCAAGAGACTCAAAATAATAAAATTTATTTTTTTTTCTACATTTTGCAGTCATCATTTTCTTTAAACCTGTTATGGGGAAAGAGCAAAGCACTTTTTAATTTAAATTTAATATTTACGTTGTAGCATACCTGATAACTACCTGAACACAATGGTGTAGCCATAGAAAAAAGAAAAAAGAACTGCGACTCGTACCGACCATGGCCTGCAAACCCAGATATTTCATTTTGTGTATGTATGTGAATACGTTTGAGATTCGTGCGAGAAACAGCCAATCAGCCATACGTTTCGTGCCCACATAAATGCAAACGTATTAGTAGTCCCATAAGAAATGTAAAGGGACCGGTTAATGTAGCTGAACGGGGAATTTTTCAGTTTGTTGGCGTTCTTGTTACTTCTTTCTATGGGTGTACCTGTAACTGCAGCAAGCAGCACTGTCAAAGCAAACATCAAAAAGTAGCTGACTCTTCAATAATAGTGAAGTATAGAAGGTGTATGTATTTACCTGGTATCGAAATATTCCTCCGCCTTCTTTTTAATGTTTTTATCATGGACGTATTATATATGGACTGCTAGTCTAATGTCAGCTTCATACAACAATTGTCAAAAAAAATTCGCCAAAATTGAGAATGCGATGCTAGCTCTCCTGAACCCACTTCAGGAAAAAAAAATAACTACTTAAAATGTTCACATAGAAGCTCGCGACATCTGTTTTTTAAAAATTCACCGGCATTTACCGGTAAAACATAACTGACACTTTTGAATTCCATCCATAGAAGTGTGCGACATCTTTGGTATTTTGCCTCTTGTTTTTTAGATCGTGGACAACTTACTTTTTTATTGGTTTGTGTCTAAGACAAGCTAAAAGCACTAGAAAGAAACAGGGATTTTTTATAAATTAATTGTGGGATATTCTAAATAACACGGGGAGAAAAAAGGAAATTTTAACACGCCAACATGGGAAAACCTGCTGCCAAAGTCTGGGATTACTGGATGAAATGTCAAAATTGAGGTTTAATTTTTTTCCCGCTAGTGTATTCAGGAGGGCTAGTGTCGCCCAAAATAACTGAAACTAAAATGGAACCAAGTTGAGGTAGGCAACTAGCAGTCATATATAATACGTCCATGGTTTTTATAATTCGGATTGGTTAAATTCCATTAATGCCCAACATATAAGATTCTCAGAAATTTTGTTTTGGTTTTATTTTTTTACTGTGAAATTTGAAAAAGGAGCATGCAGTACACGCGAAAGTTGAAATTGAGTAAACTTGGGCTGCAGCTACTTTGTTGTTATAGCTGCAGCTTTCACAATGCTGCTTGCTACATCTAAAGCTTGATTGCATCCCCTAGATATAAATTTGTTTTCGTTTTAATTGGGTGTTATAAAACGGAAAACACACTTTTTGTCAAACCGACAAATTTTAGTAGTATAGAATACAAATAATTGTTTTTCTGCACAATAGTCAGCAAAAACTGTCAATATCGATGCTTTGATGAACTGGATTCAAAAGTATGAAGGCAGTACACGTTATTTTTAGTAATTTTTCCGTTACAAATAAAATAAAGTTGAATTTGTAGTAATATATATTTACATTTCCAAATTTCAGTAGTTTCAAAGATACACAGTTGTAATAACACAAGTAAAACTCATCACTACTCGATAGATTGAATGAGTGTTATATAGGACATTGCTGCTTTAAGTATCTGAAACAAAATTTAAGTTTATTGCTATTGGCTTATAAATTATTAATTTTAATTTCATACAATCATAAAATTTTCCAATGACGCTACATAAAAACCTGCCTTGATAATGACTTCCTTCTGAGATCGCATTAACACAAGGCAAAGCATTTTTTGATGTTTCGGTGACAGTTGAAAATACCTTGACATCTGCACTGAGATTCCTACCGATAAACTCTGGAAAAGCAAATTATTTTAGTTTCTATTAAATTTAATTAACAAGAATACTTCGATTTTTAATATCTCTCCACCATAGCAATAAATCAACAATTGAATCATTATTGACACCAAGAAAGTCACATACATAACTAAGACCATCACATTATCCATATGCTTAAAAAAAACTCAATTGACATTTATTTCGGAACATTTTGAGAAAATTCGAAAACAAAACATACTGTTACCAGCTGATAGACTATGACACAAACTTGCAGGGATGTAATCAAAAATTGTCCAAATATAATTGGCTTATAAGCTTGACAAACTTTTTCTGCCAATTCCAAGAGTTTCGTATGATATTTGACATACGAGCAAATGTCAGAATTGATTTCGAAGTCACTTGTGGTGAACGCATTGTTTTCGATGAAATGTTGTAATAGTCGAAAATGTGAACGTAAATGAAAGGCGAATGCTATAAACAAGCCATCAACAGCAACAGCATGTGCTGCAACAATGTAAGTTACGAAACCAGTGTACAAAAATGCAAATTCATATCCTGGTGTTTTTTCTGCATCGAAGAAAAATCTGTAATAGAATTGAAAAGAATGGCAAATTAAATTAAGATTTAAAAAATTCTTTTATAAAAAAAATTAACCAGTATTGGTAATTTTGAATAAAAAAAAATTGACTGTTCCAAAACGCAAGCACTAACAATGGAGGCAACACTTTAAAAGTTGTAATTAGTGACAGAATAGTTATGAGAAATGTATAACTTTGCTTGCTTATAAGACTCTGCGCAGAACTAATAATAATTGACAAGTTTACCTTTGTTAAACGTTTAATTCTTTTTCTCATGGACCTAATAGATATGGTCTGCCAGGAGCCAACTTTACGTTGGTTTCTTATAGCGCTTGAATCAAACTGATTGTCAAATATAGAAACAAAGCAGAAGGGCAACTAGTTCCTCTTAATCAAAAAACTATATAGCAACAAAATATAAAATAATAATGACAACCAAGGTTTACTTGTGCCAAATTGTTTATTAATATTTCTTTTATTGCAAAACTTGATACTTTAGCTTATATTATTCAATTTAAAAAAGTTTGAAAAAAAAAAATCAATTCACAGTGAACTTCACCTACACCACTTTGCAAATATTCTAGAGAAGCTTTTTGAAAATGAATTCTATTTGTAATTAAATATTTCACATCTGGTTTGATTCAGATGTAATTCAAAGGTGTGTTCAGAAACATTTAAAAAACATTTCAGAAACGTTTCTTTTTTCCTGAAATGTTTTTTAAATGTTTATTTAGGGCTGGACGCTTCGCGAAACATTTCTGAAATGTTTCTCTGTTTAATCTTCCGATCGGAAAACTTTCTTTACTTTTCAAACATTTTAATCTAGTTGAAACGTTTTTTGTTTTTATTTGTTTGTATTTGTTCATGATGACAAACAAAAGTAGCAACTTACAACTTTTTTTTACAATACATCTTAACGTACAAAACTGGATACATTCAATCGAAAATGTTTCTGGAAAGTAAAAAAAAACATTTCTGAAATGTTTTTTAAGCAAACGTGAAACATTTCAGAAATGTTACTTAAACAAATATTTCTTTCATGAGTGGTGCACCAAAGAAACATTTATTTTAAACATTTCAGAAACATTTAAAAAAACACTTCGGAAACGTTTCTTTTTCTCTGAAATGTTTTTTTAAATGTTTCTGAAATGTTTATTTAGGTCTGTACGATTCTCAAAACATTTCTGAAATGTTTATGAAAAGTCTCTTTGTTTCCCATTCCGAACGGAAATCTTTCTTTATTTTTTTTTAGCATTTTAGTCTAGTTGATAGGTTTTTGTTTGTTTGTATTTTGTTCATGATGACAAAAAAGCGAAGCTATGAGTGCTCCTTTTTTAAAATCCACCTTGAAGTACAAAACTGAATACATAAAATGGGAAACAAATAAACATTTCAGAAATGTTTCAGAAATTTCATAAACATTTCTGAAATATTTTTTAAACAAATGGGAAACATTTCAAAAAAATTTTAAGCAAAAGGGAAACATTTCAGAATTTTTTTTAACAAATGTTTTTTTGATGTGGACACACCTTGAGGCGATACAATGTTCCTAGAGATATTGTGTGGAAATAGGGACGTTCGGTGTCTCATAGCTTTGCTGTGCAATGCGTTCGTTGCTGTTGTAATACGTGTTAAATAACAGCTGACGACCATAACAACGAATAAAACATATAATTGCCAAATCGAAACCAAGCTAGCGCTAAATTCTGGCACACTTTTTTATCGTATAAAAATCAGCTGGTTGTACAAATGTAGTACGTTTCGGATATGTTACCTTGCTTTTGTTGTTATTATCAATTATCATGCTTAAAACAGTTGTTTTCCAACTGATTAAAAAACATATGGAAACAGAGAAAAAAATCCAAAGGTATCCTACAATTTGCTGGATACTTTTCTCAACAGCTGATGAACAGTTGACTATGTTTTTTCTTTTGCTTCGAATTTTGATAGGTTGGTTTTTTTCGTTCACAAAAAAAACAAACAAAAACAAGGTAACCTATCCAAAAGATACGTACGTGAAAGTACGCATTATTAACTATTGGGTTTTATGCGTTCACAAACGCACAGTTTAATTTTCAACAATTTATCAAAAACCTCAGCAACCTCGAACGTAAGCAATGACAACCAGTCATACTTAATAGGTCCATGCTTAAAACGCGGAACAGATTGAACCAGCACCGTCAACAGCAAACAGCACACAGCCCAGCAAAAAAAATTGAAACACATTGCCACCAGCACCAGCATCGTCTTCTCAATTCTGTTTGACACTTTGTGTCATAAAAAAAGTTTACGAAGTGTCAGTACGCATAGCGAATCTCCAATCTCTTTATATTGTTTCTTTTTCAGTCGATGTTTTTATAAGATTTCCTTCTCTTATCAAAAAGAAATGTATTTTCTCTTATTATTTCGATAAGTTTATCTTCCATTATTAAAAAAAATTATAAATTAATAAATAGCCTGTGAAAGCACAACAATGACCACGGCAAAATAAAATTGTCCATAATTTTTTTTTTTCAATATGGTGCCCCTGAATTTCACTTGCACAAAGTTGGTAGCAATTGACGTTACTGGTGCTGGTCTAATATAACTTGAGCAATTGAAATACATTGGTTCTAAAATAATGGCGGCCGCTGTTGCTGGTTCAATCTGTTTCGCGCTTAATAGGTCCATGGTTTTTCTGTTCAGAGGAGAGCTGAACTGTCAAAAAACATAATTGGTTTTATTTTTTCAACGTTCAGAGTTTTAAATATGTGTTTCTTTTTTAGTTCTGAGTTTGTACAAACCGGGCTCTGCGGGTTTAGAATAAAATAATTTAGTAAACTGAGTAAAATGCTGAACACAACATATTTGTTAGACAGTGGCGAAATTAAACGAAACATACTTAAAATTTCGCAACCTTCTTTTTTCATAATTTTAATTATTTATAATACGCTGCAAAGTCAAAAAATAAAGTACATACATATGTAAGTGCTTCTCTTATAACCACTGCTTTATCCATTTTTTTACGTGATAACATCTTATAAATCGATGACATGACTAATGCTGATAAGAGTCATGGCTCATGCTAACCGCGATACTGTAGTTCTTTCAACCAAAATCGATCGCAAGCACCAGGCGAACATGAAAAAGAACAGGCGCAAATTCCCAAAATAATTCCACTCAAATTCAAAAAGTACAAGAGAAAAAGGAATACAAAATAGGCGGAGTTTTGTTAAAGTAGAAAGTAAATGCAATAATGGGGGGTGTGTGTGTGAATTTAACGAGAGGGTTTGTGGATCATTGTTTTGGTGACTCTGAGGCTCGGTGCACACTTGTGTCATTTTGAGGCAGCGGTGACGCTTTTGCGTCTTACATTACTCATAAATGACGTGACGGCATCTGACGAGTGTGTGCACCACTCTATTTATTTGTGAGTACTGTAAGACGCAAAGCGTCACCGCTGGGGCAAAATAACGCAAGTGTGCACCGGACCAGGCGAACATTAGATGTATATGTGTGTATGTATATTTTTTCTAGGGCGTAGTAAAGCGCGCAGGGTACCGCTAGTTAAATATGAAACTGGTGCCGATTGGTACTAGGTTGTTGGTACAATAGTATTTTCGCTACTAGATGTTTAGTACTTAGTACTAGAATTTAGTACTATTGTATTTTTTGGTGGGTTTGGTACTAGACTTGGTACTAGATTTAGTACTTAGTAGTAGATTTAGTACTAGCTTTTTTTGACTTGATAGGTGGAATTGTATATGGTGTGAGTTAACGGCCTGTATGTTTGTGTTGTTGCAATCAATGTTTTCTTATGACGTTATCACGTAAATTTACCGTCCGTAAACCGACTATACAGACAACCAACTCTTTTTTTAACAAATTTGACTTTCCAGGATAAACAAATTATGAAGCTCTGACATTTTACATTGTTATTCATGACAGTTCCGTATCAAGTTGTATCACAATTTAATTCGATGTGAACTGACCTTGATCCAGGCCTTAACTCAGATCTTAACGCTACTGTTTTTTGTCTCCTCAATTCGTGCTTATTAACGGTGCTTTAACCGATGTCTTACCTCATTGGCATTGGCAGCTCTCTTACAACAGGAATCTGAAATATTTTTCCCCAAGCTATTTTTACCAAAGGAACTACCATAAAGTAAGTTCCGGTGAGAAAAACTGAATAAAAATAGAGATTCACCAAACGGTCCGCCATTATGTTAGCAATTCTGATGCTGTTCGAAGCAAAATCATCACCTGAACCATTACACATTTTAATTATGAAATAAACAAAAATCACAAATCCAGCTCACAAGTCTGCCACATGATTTTCAATTCGTTCATAATTCCCAAGAACATGCTTTTGTTCACAAGGAATGTCACAATCTTGATAGTGGTCAACATGTTAGTAAAGTCAATACTCAAGCTTGCTGTAGCCAATTCCAGATAGTCTCGGTGATAAACAGCATAGTTAATCATCGGATATTGAGCCAATGCTACTAGAAATGACACAAACAATTGCGGAATTTGTTGCCATATTGATTCTTTGGCATGCAGAACCAATGAATGCCCCATATAAGTAAGACATTTACTTTGCCGATAGAGAAACACTTGATTTCCGACTTCCATTTTGCCATGGCACATAGAACTATTCAGTTCTGAATCCTCAAAAAGTCCTTATATAGGCTCGTTCGTCAAGAGTCATAATGCAGTTGTTGTCATTAGCTGCAGGGGCGGAATTCATTAGTTTTTGAATTTGATGATTTTAGATTCCATAACAGTCTGTCTGTCTAGGGAATTTTTAATAACAACTTTGTCCAATCAAAATATTGATGTAGGTATTTAGTGATGGTGGTTGTGTAAGGGTTCTGTCTGATTGACAAATAAAAATAGAGGTTATTATGAGAGATTACCTATAATTGACTGAATATTCTTGCAATTTTTTAATTATATTTACATATAACGTTCTCAAACCGTACAGTTGTATTGGACGGTTTTTTTTTGTTGATATACCTCAGGGCTCCTTTCCATTTTCAAGTCTGTTTTTTTGTTCATATAAATAAATAAATAAATGAACTCCTGTTTTAACCCATTGAACTGAATTCGAATTTTCATATTCAACAGTGTTTTTTTTCAAAATCGTAGGAACGGTTTTTATTTAACAACTTTTTTCAAAAATTAAGAAAAAAATATTTCAAGAATGTAAACTTAAGCACACAAATAAAATTTAAATTAAAAAAAAAAAATCACTTACGCGTTTTCAAAATATTGATTTATTAATTTTTTGTTTTATTTATTAAAAATACAAAATATTTTGAATTGAAATTACTTAGGCTACTTACATCTTCCTAGATATTAATTTTGGTTTTAATCGGTCAACCAGTTCACCAGGAAGTCAAAGAAAAAAAAACTGTCCTATGGGGGTACACGTGGTGGTATATACATATCTGCGAAAATGCAGATCATTATAGGAAGTATGAGTATGAAGAATGCAGATTAAAGTGAAGATGAACATGTCCAACTTTATTATAGCATTTTATTTGCAACATAATAGCATTTAACCAATCTTGTTTTATAAGTTCGAGTGACTTTGTTAATAACACTTGAAGAACTAATAGTCCACCATTTCCGCAAGCTTTATTTTTTGTATATCAGTTACTTATATTATTGTGATATGGCAACAAAATGATTAGATATTCGGAGACTCGAATAACTTCTAAGAAAGCTTAGATTGTACCAGAACCAGACGGAAGCTTCCAGAAGCTTGTAAATTTGTATAAATACAAGAGTAGATGCCATTGCGAGTGAAGTTTATTTTCAAAAGTAGAATTGTTAACAACTGAAAGCGTTAGTAAAAAGTGATTGAATTGAGATTAGATAAAAAGTGTTGAATTATAAAAACGTATTTGGATTGTGAATAGGTGAAATAAGTTAAATTTGCTGTTATTTAAACTGAAAGGCGTGTGTTGCATAAAATAAAGAGATTTGTTGTATTATTTTGGAATTTTGATTGAGTTTTATTTGTCGAACCCCAGGCCAAACTTCACATTATGTATATCTAGAAATAATTTCTTCCAGCTCAAGATTACAAGGGGGGGCTACAGGAAGTTTCAAGTCAAGCAAAAAAAGTGGCAAAGAAAAAAAAATAATAGCAACGCAGCTATGAAGCAGCCAAAAATGCCTAAATTTGGGTACTTTTCTAAATGTTCAGCTTCTTTTACTTCTAAAGCTTGATAACTTAGTAACCGATAGATTACGCACAAAAGTCCTTGTATTTAACCTTGTTGGAAATTTAATTACCTACATACATACTGTGATATTTTGGCCTGGGGTTCGACAAATAAAACTCAATCAAAATTCCAAATTAATACAACAAATCCCTTTATTTTATTAAACACAACGTCTTTCAGTTTAAATAACACCAATTTAACTTATTCCACTTATTCACAATTCAAATACGTTTTTATCATTCAACACTTTTTATTTAATCTCAATTCAATCACTTTTTACTAATACTTCCAGTTGTTAACAATTCCACTTTCGAAAATAAACTGAACTCTCAATGCAATCTACTCTTGTATTTATACAACTTTAAAAGCTTCTGGAAGCTTTTGTCTGGTTCTGGCACAATCTAAGCTTTCGGTACTAATTCGAGTCTCGAATTGTTTCGTCAAGTTCGATTTAGTACTAAGTTAAAACATGTTGCAAATATGTAGCATACTTCTAGGGGCATGGTTGTTGTACACAATAAATGGTGGTTGTTGTACACAATAAATGGTGGTTGTTGTACACAATGAATCCAACAGATGTCGTTAGTTTACAAAATGTATCCTCCGAATATCTTAACTTGTTGCCACATCACAATACCTTTATATATTTCATACTCTACTTTTTATTTTGTGACCGATAAAACGGAATGAGGGGTTATTAAGAAATGGGCACGACTGGGCCTAATTACATTGGAAGGCAAGATCTTTGACAAAAACAAATAACATTTACCTTAAAAGTAACACAGTTTGAACTTATAAAAACTATCAACACCACAATATTTAACGGTTTTTAGTAAAAATGAAGTACGCCACCACACGTGTTAAACAACGAAGAATTTGTTAAAAAAGTATTTCGAAAATTGTAGGACGAATTTTGATAAAATCCTGTTTTTATTTTAGTTTTTTGAAAACAAAAACTAATTTTGGTATGCAGTTTTTTAGAATTTATTAATATAGATATGATTATAAAATTAAAAAAATATTTTTTTTGATAAGTTTTAAAAATATTGATTTAAAAAAAAATCAAAAAATAATCTTAATTAGGAAAAAACGTTATTCAAAATTTTGATATGCAGAATTAATTTCGCTATCTAGATGTTTTTTTAAATATAAAATTTGTCAGAAATCCATAGAGCAGTGACCAAGAAAGCCAAAAATTAAAAATGTCATGTTTGATTGTTAGAATTTTTTTTGCACGAATCCATTACTTGCATTAAAGTAACTATAATCGCAAGTAAAAAGAACAATTCATTTCATCAATATAACGGACCTGAACACGATGAAATTTGTTGTTTGTTTTTTTACTCAAAGGGTTATGCTTAATTGATGTCATCCAATAAACAAATGATCTCGCCACCCAATATTTTTGTGATATTATTTTCCTCGTTGCAGAATCTATGAATTAAGATAACGGGAAATTTAACTCAAAGTCACCACCAATATAATTAAAAAAGTGCAATTGATAAAATAATTGTTTGGTTTGCATCATACAACAAAAGGTTATTTAATATGAATTATTTCTTTTTAAAATTATATTTAACCCAATAATTTTTTGAGGAACTGTATTTATTTTTAAGTCAGTTATCATTATTATTATTATTATTATTTATTAACCACGACATAAATGATACATGATTAAATTCTTAAAAAAAAACTACAGCACTAGCTACAAGGCTTTTGGCTGGAGTAACAAAATTATATTTAATTGTATTTCTTTATGTAAATATACTGTAATAATTTTGATCTGAGGGGAGAAACCGAGGATTCGAACAAGCGCGAGCTTATTTGCTCGCACCTTCCTCGGATCCTCGACTCCTCCCCTTCTTATAGGAATATTTTAACAATTATTAAATAAATTTGTCTAGTCCCAGTTATTGTTATATATTATATGTATCTTTAATATTATTTGATGATGGATTAGATAAGAGATTGATCATTTTTTCTTTGTTTAATCTTTCACAAGCATTTTTAATGTTCTTACATTCTGTAATAATGTGGTTAGTGGTTAGTAAACTATTTGTTTGACATAGGTGACAGGTGGGTTGGGGTTCGTTCCTGAGCAGGTAGCTATGAGTTAACCAAGTGTGTCCTAGTCGGAGTCGCAAGAAGGATCTATTCATGTTGGCTGAAGTGTCTGCAGGATAAGTTGCTGGTGAGCCTTCTGGGTTGATTCTAGTGTACTGATGGTTGTACCTCATCCAGGCTTCTTTCGTTTTCATGCGAGAGTTGTTTGTCATTAGTTTGTCTAAGTCTTTTTTTGAAGGACGGTAATGGATTATGTCGGCGTTGGTATTTGTGGATATAACCTTTGCCTCTTTGTCAGTTATCAATTATCTATATCACGAAACAATAAAGGTCAGAGCAATTTGCTCTGCAAAAAATATCTTTTGTAAACAAAAAATTAGTAGGTATTCGGTTAACCTATACTAACACATTTTTTCAGTTTTCCAAAATTAAATAGTTTCAAAAGATACACAGTTGTAGTAACATAAGTAGAATTGAAATTATACTTTATGTAGATCTAAGTGGTCCAGACAGTTACATATGTATTATCTACTCGATAGATTGCATAAGTGTAATAAAGGACATCGCTGCTTTAAGTATCTGAAAAAAAAAAAATATTTATTCCGGATTGTGTATGAATCATAAATTTAAATTTCATACAATCATAAAATTTTCCAATGATGCTGTATAAAATCCTGCTTTAATAACGACTTCCTTCTGAGACCGCATTAGCATAAGGCAAAGCATTTGTTGATGCTTCGGTGACAGTTGATAATACCTTGATACCTGCACTGAAATTCCTACTGATAAACTCTGAAAAGCAAATTGATTTTGTTTCTATTGAATTTAAAATTAACAATAATACTTCGATTTTTAATATCTCTCCACCATAGCAATAAATCAGCAATTGAATCATTATTGACACCAAAAAAATCACGTTCATAAATAAAACTATCATATTATCCATATGCTTAAAAAAAGTTACAACTGACACATAATTCGGAACACTTTGAGAAAAATTCAAAAATAAAACATACCGTTACCACCTGATAGGCTATGACACCAACTTGCAAGGATGTTATCAGAAACTGTCCAAATATAATTGGCTTATAAGCTAGACAGAATTTTTCTGCCAATTCCAAGAGTTTTATATGATATTTGACATATGAGCAAATGTCAGCATTATTTTCGGATTCACTTATGGAGAAAGCATTGTTTTCGATGAAGTGTTTTAATAGTTGAAAATGCGAACGCAAATGAATTGCGAATGCTATAAACAGGCCATCAATAGCAACTGTATGTGCTGAAATAATGTAAATTATGCAAACTATGTAGAAAAATGCAAATTCGTATCCGGGTGTTTTTTCGGCATCGAAGAAAAATCTGTAAGAGAATTGAAAATTAAGAAAAATTAAATTAAGATTAGATTAATTTTCCCCCAGTCATCGTCAAAAGCTACCAATTTGTTAACAGTAAACTATTTATAAAAACTTTGAAATCCGTATTAGCAAGTATTGGCCACTTTGAATACAAAGCCAAAGCTCTTGAAAAAAACTCTTGAATGAAGGCAAAAGTTTGTAAGCGGTGACAGAATAATCTAGATCAAATCTCAATAGATACCGAAGATTAGATCTATGTATAATAGGCTATTAAATTTGATCTGAATGCACACATGTAAATAGTCTTTCATCTCGACCTTTAAATGGGAAAAGTTTCGTTATTTTGCTATATGCTGTGTACTTGTGACAGCCCGTGCAAGGGCAATATAAACAAATATTTATTATAGAAACAAAATAACAACAAAATAGGGTTTTTCATGCAGTCGCGTAAAACCATCGTAAACCTCATAAACCCCGTAAATTTATCCTTTCGTAAACGAACTCTCAAAATTTGTATGGCAATTTATTTCTACGAACTTCTTAAATTTACCTCGTAAAGTGTGAAAATAAATATCTTAAGCTGAGAAATGCATTATTTTTTGTTGTCTTTGTCTTTTGTGACATTTAGGCCAAATGCACTCGGAGCAACTAGAAAATAACTAAACCGGTTGGCAACTCGGGTTACAGACCAATTACACACTCAGCGGTGACTTGACTCCACACACGAGAAAACTCATTACCAATCAAAATCTCTAGTTATCCTTTAATGTTTAAGGCCTAATGCACAGGGATCCAGCCAAAGCTGGACGTAAGAGGTGCGCGCACAAACAAACGATAATAAAAAAGTCAAATAAAAATAATTTGCGCATTGTTGTCGCGAGTATTGTAAAGAATAAAATAATACCCACTCGCGCTGTGGAAGAAAAAATAATACACACTCGCGTCGCAAATACATCCTCCTTATCTCTCCCAAGACCTTTGTGCTTAACTGCCTCTTTCTTATCTACTGTAGGCATCGTATGACCCTATGCTTGCGGTAAATAGATAAGGGCATCTGAATTTGTCTTATTGTGCTGAATGTTTAAATTGATTTTTTGTATGCAAGCTGTCTTATGGGCATAACACCTAAGTCAGTTTTTTGATTACGGAAATTAATTTGGACCTTCACTGCACAGTTCGACATTGTCAGTGTTGTGTTTTGAATGTAAGTATTTGTTAATAGTAAGAGATTTTTGTGTCGCCTGGCCAGTTGTTTTGGCATTAAGTGAAACTGAGGTTGGAGTAAATACAGCAGAATTTGCTCTACATGGGTATAGCTGGGTGCCATTACTCTTTTCCCATCATGGTCTCGTGGTCTAGGTTAGAAATGATATTGCTTGCCAGAGCCTTCCCCAATACGGTCAATGCTCCAACACGGATTTTAATTTCTTGTGGCTCAATTTCACTGTCCGCAAGCATGTCATTCATTTATTTACAGGAGTCCAAATCTTGGCAGTAGTTCGACTTGTAACGAGTTTTATGTGCTGTCTGATTCCATCTCGAAAATTGTTTCCCTTTGTCCTCGCACTGAAATCGTTATTGCGGTCCATTTCAATGTACACAATTCCAATTGGCTCCGCTATTCTGGTCCGACAACACCCGAAGGAAGGTATGTCGAGCTCTTTACTGGATTACCACCTTACCCAACTGATCGATGTGCCAACGCGTTTACCGGATGTTGCAAGCCGCCCATATTCTTGACTTGTTTCTTACTTCTCACCCTGATAAATATACCATTAGTGTAACTTCTCCATGTGGCACTTCAAACCAGCTAATTTCTCGTCCTCCACCCATCCAGTTAAAGATAAACTTCCCACCAGGACCGTTTAGCAATACAAGAAAGCCAACTGTAACGGCCTGAATATTTTTTCCAAAACTTTTATTGGCCACTATGCTTTCTGGTAGTGATTAGTGACATTGATGCCAGTGGTGAAATGATCACAAATGTGATTCTTCTAGGGATGCGTGCTTTTATTCCTAACTGAGTAAAAAGCATCAAGCCTAAAGAAAAGTCCTGATTTAACTCTGAGTGTAAATAAGCTATCAGACTCAAAGAAGTAAGTTTCCGATCTTACAAAGCCAACCCTACAGAGGAAAATCGGAAAAAGCATAAACAAGCAAGAAACTCATGCAACTCCGTTATTGAAAGAACTAAATTTTTACATGACCAAAAATAACGGCAAAAAATTGTGCAGTGTCCCAAAGGCAGTAAAAATTTTTGGTCATTTGTAAAAAATATTAAAAACATTACATTACATTGCATTACGAGCACTGGTTACTCAGGCCATCGGCTCAGACAATTACAAGAAAACACAAGACGACATTGATGCAGGACAGAAGAGAAGACAGAAGGAGAACGGAAAACAAAACACATAACAGCACGCAGTTGGTTTTCGGACGGTCCCCCATTTTTCTACTAACCACGCGCAACGATGCTTGATTTCGCTGATCTCACGAGAAGTGATGCTTTATCGGAGCTAAGGCCGTTGCCTTATTAAAAACTTCTCAACATCTTCGGTTCCAACGCTCATCGACAATAACAAACCAATTGTTTACTCTTCAGAGAAGGGAGAAGAAGGCTCGCCGCCCATTTCGATGCCAGCTCCACGCTGCCTCACAGCAACGTTGCCCCTCCTGTACTTGAGAATGCAAATTTTTCCATTGGACAGATTTTTTTTCCGCACTCGTACATTAACAAAATTTCTCAAAGATCTCGATATACACAAATCCACTGGCCCGGATGGTATACCCCCGATTCTTCTGAAGAGGTGTTCTTCCATACTGGCAAAACCACTGCGTAAGCTTTTCCATCGCTCCTACTTTTCTGGAATCTTTCCTAGAAGATGGAAAACAGTATTTGTCCAGTCTGTCCCTAAGAAAGGTGACCCATCCTCCCCCTTCTTCTACCGACCCATAGCACTAACATCCCTTCTTTCTTAGGTCATGGAAACTCTGATTAACCGTCAGCTCAAGGAATATCTCGAAGATCGAAAGCTTCTCCATGACCGTCAGTATGGCTTCCGCAGCAACCGTTCCACTGCTGATCTGATGGCATATCTCACCGAACAGTGGAACAGATCTTTACATCGCTTTGTTGAAAGTAAGATTATTGGTCTTGATATCTCCAAGGCATTTGAAAGAGTTTGGCATGAAGCTCTCTTATTGAAAATGAGTCCTTTTGGGATCGATGATACTCTTGTTTGTTGGATTAGAAGCTATCTTCTGGATCGTTCATTATAAGTTGTTATTGGACGGATTCAATTCTGATTCCCACAAAATAAATGCTGGTGTGCCCCAGGGCTCTGTTCTGTCTCCGACTCATTTCCTCATTTTTATGAATGATCTTCTGTCTGTTACTTCTTATGCACTTAAATGTTTTGCTGACGACTGTACCCTCAGATTTTTATATTCGTTTGACAATTCACGTCCTTTACCTTCGGACGTATAATTGCAACGCTACCGTCATTAAACTCCGATTTATACAGCATTGTCAAATGGGGTAATAGGAATCGTGTGGAGTTTAATGCTTCGAAAACTCAATGCTGTCTTTTGGCGTTAAAGCTAAACATACCTCCGATGCCATTGTCCATGAATGGCACTTCGAAGAAACCGAAAAGCTCTCAGTACTCGGCATGTGTGTCAACGACGACCTCCGTTGGAACGACCATATATTTGAGATCGCTAAAAATGCTGCTAAGTGCTTAGGTTTTTTATATCGGTATTTATAAAGCGTTTACACGTCCTAAACTCGAGTATAATTTCCACCTCTAGGCAGGTGCTTCGCAAACATTGCCTCACCTGCTTGATAGAATACAAAATCGACCGTTAAGATTGATAGGAAATAGAACTCCCGCTGAAACAATTGTCCCAGGTCTTTCATGTCTTTCCTTATTACATTGTTTTTTTTTTATAAAAAAAATTTTCACTCGAAGTAGCCAGCTGCATTCCTCTCCTTAAAAGTTTCTCCCGTAATACTCGTCTTGCAAGGAATGTTCATCTGTTCACCCTTGAGCCCAATTTCGGACGTACCGTGAAATATAGGGATTCTTTTTTCAGCCGAACAACATGAATTTGGAATAGTTTACGTGGCGAGATTTTCCCTTGCCATTTTGATCTGCAAGCATTCAAAACCAATGTTAGTCGACATCTCCTATCTTTCCCCTCCCTATCTTCCTAATGCCCGCGCAGTGTGCTCTACATTGAAAAGAAAACAAATGGTCCCTTGTGAGCGCGGTAATAATAAAAAAACCTGTTGCTGGTAGGGGAGTGTAAAAAACCTGAAACACTGAACGAACTAGAGATTTTGTATGTTAATCAGTTTTCTCGTGTGTGGAGTTGAGTCACCGCTGAGTACGTTACTGGTCTGTAAACCGTGTTGCAAACCGGTTTAGTTTTTTTTCTAATTGCTCCGTGTGCATTGAGCCTAAGTGCTTGAGGCAGTTTTACAACCTGCCTCACCAGCAACAGGCAAACTAGACATGCTAATCAATAGACGACTGCTTACAAATTTATTTTGTGAATCGCAAACGAGTTTTCAACCAGTAGCCCCGTGTGCAACGTTCCATTTGATTACGACTCAAAGGAAACTAGTTGCATCGCTGATAATTTTTGTCCAGTTGCTCCGTGTGCATTGGGCCTTAGTGTATTAATAAGACTTGCTAGTACGTTCACTTTTTTTATTGAGTGTACTTCGATCTCAACTCTGACGTTTGAATGAAACTCGCTATTAGCGTGTTCACATTTCGGAGCGCACCCAAAACTGACTCTGCCAGTTTGACGGAACCAAAAACTATGAAGTGATAGACAATTTGTCATTTAATTTTTCGCGCAGAGATAGTTCACTTCATGAACTCGATGCGATGCTAGAACTCAGTAATCAGTATTCATTAAAATTTCAAAGTTTATCCTGCTGAGCACTTTATTCAGTTTTAATGAATTTCGAAACTTCTATGCACGGATTAAATAAGAGGGTTAAAGTAATTCCTGAAGTCAAATTAACTTAAGGCATGTGCGCTTTCGTCGCATATTAAACAGCTAACTGCCTTTCGATTTTTTGCCAACTTACTGTTGATTTTCACAGAACAATTACTCTGTGATAAAATATTTATCATACAAAAAGTTTTTGACATTTGTTTTCAGTTATTCACAGATTATTTGCCTGCAGGCCATATGGTTTCATGTGATGCCAATCCCACATTAATTTCTTTTTTATCTCTGAACTTGAAATACCAATCCAAAGGGGAAAACGGACAAATGCTAACTTTTGGGCAATGAACTGAGGTTCATTAACTTAACTCACAGGTTAAGATTTACTCAAAATGTTAAGTGAATTGCAAGCGAACGAAAAATTATAGTATACTATCCATAGAAAGCTATGAGCTCAGCAATGTCTAGCATGAAATTTTTTTTGCGGTCTCCACGAGCAATTTTCATGGAAAGCTATCTAGCTTACTAGAAAATCTTGTTCGTTGAGACCCATGTTACATTTGTTGAATTTGAAACTCAACGAACGGGGTTTGATAAGATATTTAAAGAACGCTTAGATTCCGATATTGCATTTTTTTATTATGAATGTATGCATGTAGATTTCCTCGTTCCGCAAGCCTTTTTTGAATATAAAGCAATGTCGATAACGTTCAGATTCATGCGATATCGTCAAGATGTTTATTCCCCTCCTTTATACGAATATTTGCAAGCCCACCATCGCCGAGCAAAATAGGCCAAGTTTCCTGCTCATCTGGAAGGTCTAACTCCAAATGATCTTCGCATCATTAAAGAAAAAGAAGTCAACAGGAGGCGATGGTATACCCAATATTGTTCTACGACTTCTCCCTGAGGATGTAATAGACATACACATACATCTTTTCCCGAAAAAGGGAAAGTATAATCCCAATCTGGCAAATCTCTGGTCGATAAGTCTTCTTCGATTACCAGCAAGGTATTCGAGAAAGTCCGAAATAGAGTCTTGTCCAAGTGGCGGAAGACAAAGATATAATTCCAAGCACCCAGTTCCACTTTAAGGCGGGACACGATACAATTCATGAGTGTCTAAGCTAGTAGTGCCCCACTAAAATCGGAAGAAAGTCACCAGTTAAAATTTGATATTTTCAGTCGATATACAGGAAATATCGCCTACGCCAGCACCAAACAATAATATAAAAAACAAAAAAAAACAATATAAAAAACCCAAAAAAATATATATAAATATATAAAAAACACAAAAAATGCAAAAAAAAACAAGTTATTTTAGTTTATTTTAAGTTAGTTTTAGGTATTTTAAAATAGGTTAAGAAAAATCGATAATAAAACCGTTTTTTTTATTTTTCTGGGTGAAAAATTAAATTAAAATTAATTAAATTAAGTTAAGAATAATTTAAGATATTTTTAAGCCAAAAGGCATCTTATCAAGTTAGAGACTAATTTGGAGCGCTGGAGGGCCAGTAAGCTAATTAAGTTTATCGTTTTAGCTAGTTTTTTAAGATTTTTGTCTAGTTAAATAGCTATAACATCAAAGTAAAATAAAAATTCATTAACAAAAAAAATATTTGCAAGCTTTCTTAGTCCAAGTTTATACGAAACGGTGTTTTGTCTTCTTAATTGTCTTACCTCATTGGCATTGGCAGCTCTCTAGTAATAGGAATCTGAAATATTTTTCCCAATGCTGTTTTTACCAGGGGAAATAGCATAAAGTAAATTCCTGTGATATAAATTGAATAATAATAGAAATTCACCAAGCGGTCCGCAATTATGTTAGCAGCTTTGATGCTGTTCGATGCAAATTCATCGCCTGGTTTATATGTAAGATATTTATTGCTTTAATTATTAAAGAATGAATAAAAAATCACAAATTCTGCTCACAAGTCTGCCACATTATCTTCAATTGGATCATAATGTCCAGGAACATACTTTTGTTCACCAAGAATGTCACAATCCTGACTGTGGTCATCATGTTTGTAAGGTCAATACTCAAACTTGCTGTTGCCAATTCTACGTGGTCTCTGTGATAAACTGCATAGTTAAGCAGCGGATATTGAGCCGATACCACTATAAATGTCACAAAAAGTTGCAGAATTTTTTGCCATATTGATTCTTTGGAATGCTGAACCATTGAATGCCCCATATAAGTTAGACATTTAATATGTCGATAGAGAAATACTTGATTCCCGACTTCCATTTTGCCATGGCACATAGAACTATTCAGTTCTAAATCCTCGAAATGTCCTTTTATAGGCTTTGGTTTTTCAAGAGTCAGTATGTAGTTGCTGTTATTAGCAGCAGGGGCGGAATTCACTGTTTTTTTTTTATCAATAAGAGTATATACCTAGGGATATCTTAATAACTACTTTGTCCAATAAAAATATTGATGTTGGTATTTTAATTGAGCTAATTTGGTTTCATATCAGTAATGGTTGGTGTGTAAGGATTCCAGATGACATTATGAGAGCTAACCTGTAATTGATTGCCAGAATGTTATAATTATAATATCCTTAAGAAAAAAAATAAATTGTATTTCAAAGTATCTAATCAAAGAAACTTGAACAACAAAATCAACAAAAAGTTGGAAATAATTCTTTTTCAAGCTTGAAGATGTTTTTTTTTTAATGATTGTAATAGATAAGTGTTGAAAATACAACTGAGAAGTTGCAGTCGTCGGTCTTAAATCGTTGAGTTTATATTAACAAAAAACAACTATAAGTTCATGCTGGCATGCCACAGGGCTCCATTCTATCTACTAGTCTTTCTTTCTCATAAATCAACGAACTCTTGAAACTGAAATGATCTGAACACAGCGAACCACATTGAGTTGTTGAACGAAACAGCTCTCAGGTTTTCATATCTACAACCTAGTTTTGATGACCATTTAGGGGTTGTCGGCAGTAAAATAACCACATATGATTATGAGTCTACAGAAGTGAGGATCCTGAATGATATTGATAGTGAGTGTCGTTTTATGACCTGGCCACACTGTTTCCCTTATTGAAAACCAAATCTGGAAAGAATTTCTGAATTGGAATGTCTGTGTGGCTCTACCCACAGTATTGTTTCCTTGCCTCCTCGCTCTGAAATTGTAAATTTGGGTGATTTCATGTACACCATTGTTCTTCGCTTCTCCATAAGAATTATTTACTCCTCTAGGCACATCAGACCAATGTAACATTCTGGAAATTCGTAGTGTAAAACCAATCCAGTTTAGGGAAAGAGCACCTATGAGAACCGTATCGCAGTAAGAGAAAAGCCAACCGGGACGTTCTCAATAATTTCTTTTGGATTTTTAACTATTCACTATGCTTCCTGAAATGATTACTTTTATTATTCTTTTGGGAATGATAACTTTTTACCCAAATAGGGAAGGGTATTTGTGGGTTAAATTGACCCTACGTGTCAGGACTCAGAACAAGAGCAAGAGATCAATCGCGACGTACTGGAGACGACTTCACATCCACTCCGCGCCTGGGATTCCACCCAATTCTACCAATACACGTAAGGTATAATAACCCTTTACCATCTACCTCATTCCATTCATTTGCTCCTAATAGTTGTTGAAGCAAAAGCAGTAATTTGTCAGTAGTAGTTGAGAATTAAGAGAAGCTGGAGCTAGTGTTCGGTTTTCGGTTATTAATTTACTATAGTAAAATACTTTGTTAAACTTGCCTTTTTATCTTTTTATTATTTAAACCTTAATTATGTAAATGGTTGTATAAATGTCGAATTCAATTAAAATGCGATTGACTTTTTTAATATAATAACTTCTAATCGTTTAGTTTAGTTTGGTCTATTTTATTCATTGAATACTTACAGAGTAAGAAACTAATTTTATAAATTTAGTATTCTTCTAGTATTTACGTTTTAATAAATGCACAAAAATCTAAAGTGAATATTAATATTAAAATCGAAGAGATACTTGACATTATGTTTTTTTGAATTAGATAGATTAGATCTTCGCGAATATCAAAATTCTATATTTTGAAAAAAATTATTAACAATTTTTTTAATACATACATACATATGTTCAGTACATCTCACTTATTAAATGCCTATGGCGTAATGATAGGAAGAAAATTTAAAAAAGTTGTGCATTTTGAAGATAACTTCGAAGCTCCCACGGAACCCTGTGCTTCGCCACTTGTTCCTAAATTTCTTGGGAGTAGATTCCACAGACATATAGCATTGAAGAAGAATTGTTGCTCTAAGAACCGACAAGAAAACCGAGTGTGTACAGTCATTTGGGATCTGTTAGAAGAGCTGAACCGTATTATATGAAATAAACTGTTAGGTTGTTGAGTTTGAATTATATTGTAAAGTAAGAGAAGTGTTCTATACAGTAAAAAATTATCAAGGGAAATATTATAGATTTGAATCGATAAAGTTCTGTTAAATAATAAAACCAAGATTTCTTGCACTGGATGTACATGTATGCGATTTGTGTACCATTCAAAAGAATACTTGGGAAATAATCTAAATTAGCACTTTTTCTACTAATCACAATACATTTGAACTTAAGTGGATTTAGGAACAGTCCATTATTATTTGACCAACTGAGAACTTCCGTTCTTGTTAATTGAATACACACAATCATCAATTAGTCCGAGAGGACATAGTCCAGTCATTACGTCGGAAAAAAGGCACATAAATGCAAGTGAACGGAAAAAGCTGATTTTTGGATATGTTGTAGAGGGGCCTAAAAAAAGCTTAACTTTAAATTTTCGACCAAGATTTCCTATGAGCTTTCGCCGCCATCTTGGAAAAAGAGCTAAATTTGTTTTTTTTTTCCAATAACTCAGCTCTACGTTAAGATACGAAAATTGTGCTTGCTGAAAATTTGTAATTTGTGAAAATGGGTGATTGTTTCATTTGCAAGAAAACTTTGGTGCAAGACATTTATGTGGCCAAGAAGAGAGCGGTTCAGATTTTTTTGGAAGCGAGCGTGAAAAGAGAAAATGCAGAACATCTACGTATATTACAAAATGTCGATTCAGTGAGCGTTCACAGTGCATGCTACAAGAAATATGAGAATGAAAGACTAGCGTCGTTTGCTTCTCGACGAAGTACTTCTACATCGGAACAATTGGCAGAACCTGAAGAACAATTGCAGCACGAGCCTATTTTTGATTTTAAAAATAAATGATTATTTTGTGGAGAAGTAATCAGTGATCAAAAAAAATTGCCGCTAAACAGACGGAAAAAAAATCATTCAGTAGAACAGCAATCAATGAGAGAAAGTATTCTGGAGCATCTTGCTGAACGCAATGATGATTTTGCTATTTCAATCGTGCATCGTATTGGGCATGTGTCTGATTTTTTTCCAGGACCATCGAGAAGGAGAAAAATATAAATATTATGCTGCTGTTTTGAGCCATATCGACTATAAATGACCAGGGCTAGGATATAAGATATTTTATAACTATCCCCTTACATAAGGAGGTAAAGAATTATTGGCTTACTTGCTGACTTTGTGGAGTACTACGAGACGTAATTTTGATCCAAAATGAAAAAATTAAAAAAACATATTGTAGGTTTTAAAACGCTCTACAAATTTCATTTGGAACACTTTTTCGATATCAGAAAAAAGAAAACTGAAAAAAAAAACAATTCTCAATCTCTCAATTTTTTCACTTTCGCGCTCGATATCTCAACAACAATCAACATTAGGTGAAAAATGCATATGACTTTAAAAGCAACAAAAAAGTATATGAGCACAATTTTCGTATCTTAACAAAGAGCAAATTTAGCTCTTTTTCCAAGATGGCGGCGAAAGCTCATAGGAAATCTTTGTCGACAATTACAAGTTAAGCTTTTTTGAGGCCCCTCTACAACATATCCAAAAATCAGCTTTTTACGTTTGCTTGCATTTTCAAATTTATATAATGACTGGATTACAGCTGTTTAACGACTGGACGTCATCAGCATACATTTGAGTAGAACAGCCCGAGATCTTTGATGGGAGTTTGTTGATATACAGTGAGAAGAGACGAAAAGAAGGACTCGAAATTGAGCCCTGAGGAACTTTTCTGACTTTAGGAATAAAGCTTATAGTGAGACTGCTTTCTCGCAAAACATTTTAATTCAATGAACCGCAGATGGTGATAAATTATATTGGCATGAGAGTTTATAGCATAAAATATTATAATCCACCGTATCAAAGGCTTCAAGCAGTACTAAAAAAAGTTACAGCTTGGTGCAAAAAGAACGATAATTTTGATGGTGGACCTATAATCTAGATCTAATCTATACCTTTTCCACATTTTGTAAGCTTTATCCCGTTCAATACTCTGAATATCTTGTTCCAATCTAAAGTAATCTACTCTGCTAAAATTTAGAAATTTAATAGTTTAAATAGATTAGAAGTAATTATAATAATTAAATTTTAATAAATAATAGGTATAGGCATGGGAACACCGGAACTGCTATTTTTTGTTTGTTTGTTTTTTTATATAAATAACGCGCACAAGGAACTATATGTTTCCCTTTTAATATGGAGCACTCTGCGCGGGCATTAAGAAGATAGGGAGAGGGGTGTCGATTAACATTGGTTTTGAATGCTTGCAGATCAAAATCGTGGGTATTACGGGAGAAACTTTTAAGGGGAGGAATGCAACTTGCTACTTCGAGTGAACATTTTTTATAAAAGAAACGATACAATAAGGAAAGACATGAAACATTGCGTCGGTGTTCGAGAGGGGCAATTGTTTCAGCGGCAGTTCTATTTCCTAATCCACTCGATTTTGTATTCTATGAAGCAGGTGAAGCGATGTTTGCGAAGCACCTGACCAGAGGTGGGAGTTATACTCAGAAAGGGAAAAATACTTCTTACACCGAAACAGAAAACCTAAACACTTAGCAGCATTTTTAGCGATCTCCGTCTTTCTAACGGAGGTCATCCTTGACACACATACCGAGTACTGAGAACTTTTCGGTTTCTTCGATGTAAGTGCCATTCATGGACAATGGCATTGGGGGTATGTTTAGCTTTAACGACAAAACACATCGAAGCATTAAACTCCACACGATTCCTACTACCCCATTTGACAATGCTGTATAAATCGGAGTTTAATTAGATTGACATACGGTATAGTATACCGTTGCAATTGTACGTCCAAAGGCGAAGGAGGTGAATTATCGAACGAATATGAAAAGCTGAGGGTAGATTCGTCAGCAAAACAGTTAAGTGAATTAGAAGTAACAGACAGAAAATAATTTATAAAAAAAAAAATCTAAAATTAATTTTAATTAGAAAAAAAAATTATTCAACATTTTTATATGTAGAATTAATTTGACTATTTAGATCTTCTTAAATATAAAATTTGACAGAAATCCAAGAGCGGTTACAGAGAAAGCCCAAAATTAAAAAAAAACCGTTACATGAAAAGTACCGTTAATATACTTTTCCCGTAAACTTGGTTCTAATAAAATGATAAACAATACCAACAAAAAAATTCTCAAAAAATTTCATCAATATCGTTGGTGCCGTTTTCGAGAAAAATAAGCTTTTCGTTAACGGTCATATGGTAGGTACCTTTATTTTTATTTCTAAAAATAAAATTTCAATTTCCCCTCTGGGGAATTCCAAAATAATCACAATCACACACACCAAATTTGAAGATAGTCGCTCACTTACTTCATAATAATTCAAAAACCAATTTTTTTAGAAAATTTCAAAAAAGTTAAGTTTTTGAAAATTTTTAAATGCAATATTAATTGAATTATAAATAACTTCTTGTGTGCAAAATTTTATTGAAATCGGGATAATGGTTTACGATAAAACCGCATTTGAAAAAACCAGTTCTATGAGAGGTACCGTTATAGTACAAATTTCGAAAAAAATCATTCTGATTGAAAGATGTATTGTTCTAAAAAAAATAGCACCCTGAAAGTTTTATCAAATTCGTTAGAGCCGTTTTCGAGAAAATCAAACTTTTTGTTAAAGATTGTATGGCAGGTACCGTTATTTTTCGACCTAGAGCAAAAATGAAAAACACCCCCGAGATATTACCAAATAAATACTAAATACCAAGTTTGAAGCAAATCAGTTTAGTTTAAGCTGTCGAGGTGCGAGCAGACAGACAGGCATACGGAGGGAATTTCCGGACCCACTTTTTTCGATTTCTCTATCATCGTAATGTCATGTTTGATTGTTAGATTTTTTTTGCACGAATCAATAACTTGCCTTAAAGTACCTATAAACGCAAGTAAAAACACAAGAACCAACAAAAATTCACCGATTTTGCCTTGAAAAAAAAAATAAAATAAAAATTCGTTCTTTTTTGTTGTTTTACAATTTCATATTTTGTGTTTTACGTTTCCCCTCGGTGTTCGATGGTTATATGACACCTAAATAGCAATCACGAGAAAAAGACATAAAATATGTGACTGCCACCTATGACAATGCCTTACGCAATACGCAGATTGAATTTGTTGGCTGCGACAATCACTTATCATTATATCGTCTTAGCTGATTCCAGCCGGTTTTTTTTTCAAAATCAGTATTATTATTATATTATTATTGATCAAATGATTTCTTCTCCGTTGATTTGCATTCATTTTGATGAGCACCAAACTCAAACAGGGTAACCTACAAAGATGGTTTGGACATTCCACGTTTGGTAGGAAGCAAGAAGGTTACCTTAACTTGCAGATTTCCTTCGATAAAATACAAGGGGGTCGTTCGTTCTTTTAAAGAGTCCTTCATTTTATAACACTGTTTCTCAGATTGTTTCAATTTTATTCATTAAGACCAATAAATTGCAGCTACATCAACTTTAAGTGCTATTTTATTTATTTATATGTAGGTATGCAGGTTTAACAAAAACATTTACTATTGAAATTATTTATCGGAATTCCATCACTCAAGTGACTTTATAAGTGTTATATAAGAGCTAGCTGCTTTAATAATCTAAAATTTGATAAAAAAATGTGAATTTATGAATTTGTTTTTATTAATTTAACAACTTACAAGCATAAAACTAGCTAAAGATGCATCGTAAAACCCCGATTGCAAAACAATGGGCTTTTGCGATCGGAGCATAAGTAGACACAACATTTTTCGATATTTTGGTTGCAATCGATACCACTTCGACAGTTGAACTGAAGTTCCAACATTAAGACTCTGATTGATATTTTGTTTTATTAAAAAATTCTATATTTGCACTTAAATAATTTCTTACTTCAAATTTTATAATTTCTCCACCGTAGCAATATGCAAACAGTTGCATCATAACCGTACATAGGAAGCATACGTTAGCTATCAATAAAACAAAATTGTCCATATGCTGTCAAAAAAGAGTTTATTTTATCGAAGCCAACTGGTTTGTAAGTGTTTCGAAGCTTACCTTTGAAATTTGATAAGTAATCACACAAACCTGCAGGGATGTCATCAAAAACTGTCCAAATATAATTGGTATATAGGCTTGACAAATTTTATCTGCTAAATCGATAATTAACGTATGATATTTGACAAAGGAGCATATGTCAGTGTTGATATTTTGAGGTGTTTCGGTAAATTCATTAGTTGCAATGGAGTTTTGTAATATGCACAGGTGTGCGCTCAGGTTTGCTGTAAATGACACAAACAATCCGTCGATTGCAATTATGTTTGGAATAGCTGCAAGACAAACGCAGGCTGTGTAAACAAGTCCGATTTCATAGCCTGGTGAAGTCTCCAGGTTGAAGAAGAACCTGTAAGATATGTTGTTGTTGTTGTTGTTGTTAACTAACTTTGAAAAAGTCTTAACGATTGTATAAGAATTACAATCTTACGATGAATTTAAAGGAAACAAAACCTAAACTAAAAGATTTGGGAAAGCTACGATGCAAAAATATAAAAAAAAGTCTAAAGTAGCTTTTTTTAGTATTTATAGAAGATTCACTTGTTTGTAACGTACTTTTAATTTTAATTTTAATAAAAAATAAAAAAAAAATAATTCCCTCCGGTCCCTATCGGGCACTACTCTACTGAACCAGAGGCGCTCTGCTCCGGAGCCTGCGATAATGTCACGGTCGTAAAGAAGCCGCCGTTTTCCAGCCGACATGATCGAGATAGCCGAAACTATCAGAAACATCAGAAAAGAAACAAGAAATCTTTTCAACGTTGCCAAACGCACGGGAACAGACAATGATTGGGAAAGCTATAAATCTAGTCAAAGAAAATTCAAAGCTGAGACACAGCGCGCCAAGCGAACTTCGTGAAAAACTTTCTGCAGCGAAGTAGAAAATACCGCTGAATCAGCTAGACTCAGAAAGATCCTTGCCAAAGAACCTATTGCTCTAGGATCTCTCAAGGATCCCAATGAACACTGGACAGAGTCTTGTACTGAGACACTGGAGCTCCTAGTCAAAACTCATTTCCCTGGATGTAGCTACGATGAGAGTAACAATTCAGAAAATGAGTATCATGAACGAGTAGCACCATCGGATATTATAACGGAAGAAAGAATAAAATGGGCTATTAGTTCCTTCTCTCCATATGAATCCACGGGGATAGATGTCATCTTTCCCATGATGTTACAAAAAAGTGAACAAACAATAATACACCTAAAAAGCATATTCTTAAATAGCCTCAAATAAGGATATGTACCTAAAGCATGGCGTGAAGTGAAAGTGGTCTTTATACCGAAAGCTGGTAAGCGCAGCCATACTAACGCTACAGACTTCAGACTAATTAGTCTAACATCATTCATCTTAAAGACCTTTGAAAGACTAATAGACATCTATATTCGCAGCACAATGAGTTCGGAAGTTATATCTCCAGCTCAGCATGCTTATACCAAAGGTAAAAGTGTGGAAACAGCACTTCAAAGCGTTGTAAGTAGTGGGGAAAACACACTGAAATACAAGGAGTATACCCTTGCTGCTTTCCTAGACATTGAAGGCAAAAATAACGCAGTGAAAAGAGCCCTTGTGAACCTTAATGTGAACAATACCATTATCGGGTGGATAATGCGCATGTTAAGAAATCGACAGTCAATTCGCAAAAGACAGAACTGGTTCTCTTTACTAACAAAAGAAAAATACCAGTTTTTAATCTTCCTTCAATAGAAGGGGTTCCATTGATCCTGTCAAATCAGGCTAAATACCTTGGTGTGATTCTATACAGAAAACTGAATTGGAAACTCAATATCAAAGAAAGAGCCACGAAGACAATGATAGCATTCTATGACTGTAACAGAATATTTGGAAAGACCTGGGGACCTAGTCCCAAGATTACAATGTGGATGTATACGGCAATAGTAAGACCAATACTGACATTTGGTAATCTGGTCTGGTGGCAGGCTACGAAAATTGCTTGCAACCTAAGAACTATTACAAGAATACAAAGAATGGCTTGTATAGGCACCACCGGAGCTATGAGAACTACCCTTAGCGAAGGGCTGGAAGCTATTCTCAATCTAAAACCCTTAGACCTTTTTGTGCAAGAATCTGCAGCAAACAGCGGGCTCCGGTTAAGCCAAACTCAAAACTGGAGATCGAGTCTGACAGGCCATGCACAGATTCTACAGACATATACGGGCTACAATGTATACACAGGCTACACAACACCCGGTTTAGATTTCGAAAGACCATTCACCACTTCTTTTCCTAATAGAGAAGACTGGCTTAACAACCAGACACCATACAAATCAGCCATTGAAATCTTTACAGATGGCTCTAAAATGGAAATTGGTGTTGGCACAGGTTTCTACTCAGAAACACTCGAACTGGCCGGATCAATTAGGTTCCCCGATTACAGCAGCGTCTTTCAGGCTGAAGTCCTGGCAGTGACGGCAGCTGCTTAAGAGACTACAATGAAGGCAATACCATGCTGATATCGCACAGCCAAGCAGCGATTAAAGCAATTTCCTCCATTGAATTTTATTTCAAAGCTTGTAGCTTGCTGTCGCGAATAGCTAAAAGTTCTTGGCGCGCAGCATAATATAAGACTCTGATGGGTTGCTGGCCACTGGTGTGCAAGGAAATGAAAGAGCTGATGAGCTGGCAAGAAAGGGATCATCCCTAAAACTTAACCGAGCCGACACAACGGTAAAGATTCCAAACCTGTAACATCAAACAGACGATAGGGAATAAGGTACTCGCCGCAGCAGAGATGGTACTCGCTCGACTCCTGTGTCGTAACCAGGAAACTATGGCCCTACTTCAAACAAAGAACAGAAAATATTCTACAGCTCAACAAGAAGTCGCTACGATCCCTTGTGAGTATACTGACCGAGCATAACATGCTGGGTTACCACAAAAAGAAATTGAAACTCAGCACGGACGACTTGTGCAGAGGTTGTGGCGACATAGATGTGCATGAGGACACTCCTCATTTTCTCTGTCACTGCCCAGCACTATGCCGCTTAAGAAATGAAGTTCTAGGGAGTCATTTCTTCCAGGACTTAGAAGAACTATCTGAACAAACGGGTACAAACCTACTCAGATTTATTAATAACTCAAAATGGCTTGAGAATAAACTTGTCTTATAGTCGCTATAATCGCAAGTAAAATAAATTGCACGACTGGATCGCACGTACTTGCTCATATGTTCGGTCACATTGTCGAATAAAGTTCAATTAAAATGCACGACTGGGTCGCACGAACTTTTTGTTATGCTAAATAATTGCTTAGTGGCTGCAAATGTACGAGTATGTTCGTATATTTATTTCAAAATAAATTAAATATTTTTTTTCGAAAATTCTTTTTTTTTTATTTAAGTTTAAGAGTTTTTTCAGAAAAACTAAGTTTGCAATAAATTTGAAAACTAAATTTCTTTCGAGGAAAAAAAATATTGAAATCTTTGGACCAGTTTTTTTAAAAAGACGTTTTTTTTTTAAACTTTTCGAAAAAATATTTTAATTTTTTTTAGTATGTCCTTATAAGAAAATCTGTAGTTTTCATATGAGAGGTTCCGTTATAGAACAAATTTCGAAATATTAATTCTAACTGAAAGATGTATTGTTGTAAAAAATAGCACAATGGAAGTTTTATCAAAACCGTTAGAGCCGTTTTCGAGAAAATCAAACTTTTTGTTAAAAATTGTATGGCAGGTACCGTTATTTTTCGACCAAAACCAAAAATGAAAAACACTTTCCAAGATAGTACCACATAAATACTAAATACATACCAAGTTTGAAGAAAATTGGCCTATCCGCTTAGGCTGTAGAGGTGAGATAGTCAGACAGACAGACGGAATTTCCAATCATGTTTGATTGTTTGAATTTTTTTTTGCACCAATCAAAACTTGCATTATATTACCTATAGTCGCAAGTTAATAAATTTAACGGACTTGAACACGATGAAATTTGTTGTTTATTTTCTTACTCCTCAAAGGATGTCATCCAATAAACGAATGATCGCGCCACCCAATATTGTGATATTCTTTTCCCCATTGCAAAGTCTATGAAGTAAGATAACGGAAATATAAATAAAAATATATATACATAGTGCAGTCGATAAAATAAGTGTTTTTAATAGGTATGAACTATTTCTTATTAAAATAATATTTGGGCCAATAATTTTGTGAGTAACTGTATATTTTTTTTTTTTTTTTTTTTTTTATAATTAACGCGCGCACAAGGGATTATGTGTTTCCCTTTTAATGTAGAACACACTGCGCGGGCATTACGAAGATAGGGAGGGGAGAGATAGGAGGTGCCGATTAACATTGGTTTTGAATGTTTGCAGATCAAAATGGCAAGGGAAAATCCCGCCGGGTAAACTATTCCAGATTCGTGTCGTTCGGCTAAAAAAAGAATCCCTATATTTCACGGTACGTCCGAAATTAGGCTCAAGGGTGAACTGATGAGCATTCCTTGCGAGACGAGTATTACGGGAGAAACTTTTAAGGGGAGGAATGCAACTGGCTACTTCGAGTGAACATTTTTTGTAAAAGAAACGATAAAATAAGGAAAGACATGAAACATTGCGTCGGTGTTCGAGTGGGGCAATTGTTTCAGCGGCAGTTCTATTACCTATCAATCTTAACGCTCGATTTTGTATTCTATCAAGCAGGTGAAGCGATGTTTGCGAAGCACCTGCCCAGAGGTGGGAGTTATACTCGAGTTTAGGGCGTATAAACGCTTTATAAATTGTAGCCAGATCAGATGGGGAAAAGTACTTCTTACACCGATACAGAAAACCTAAGCACTTTGCAGCATTCTTAGCGATCTCAAATATATGGTCGTTCCAACGGAGGTCGTCGTTGACACACATACCGAGTACTGAGAGCTTTTCGGTTTCTTCGATGTAAGTGCCATTCATGGACAATGGCATTGGGGGAATGTTTAGCTTTAACGACAGAAGACAGCATTGAGTTTTCGAAGCATTAAACTCCACACGATTTCTATTACCCCATTTGACAATGCTGTATAAATCGGAGTTTAATGAGCTTGACATACGGCACCGTTGCAATTGTACGTCCGAAGGCGAAGGACGTGAATTATCGAACGAATATGAAAAGCTGAGGGTAGAGTCGTCAGCAAAACAGTTAAGTGGATTAGAAGTAACAGACAGAAGATCATTTATAAAAATAAGGAAATAAGTCGGAGACAGAACAGAGCCCTGGGGCACACCAGCATTTATTTTATGGGAATCAGACTTGAATCCGTCCAATACAACTTGTATTGAACGGTCCAGAAGATAGCTTCTAATCCAACGAACAAGAGTATTATCGATCCCAAAAGCACGCATTTTCGATAAGAGAGCTTCATGCCAAACTCTATCAAATGCCTTGGAGATATCAAGAGCAATAATCTTACTTTCACCAAAGCGATGTAAAGATTTGTTCCACTGTTCGGTGAGATATGCCATCAGATCACCAGTGGAACGGTTGCTGCGGAAGCCATACTGACGGTCATGGAGAAGCTTACGATCTTCGAGATATTCCTTAAGCTGACGGTTAATCAGTGTTTCCATGACCTTAGAAAGAAGGGATGTCAGTGCTATGGGTCGGTAGGAGGAGGGGGAGGATGGGTCACCTTTCTTAGGGACAGGCTGGACAAATGCTGTTTTCCATCTTCTAGGAAAGATTCCAGAAGAGTAGGAGCGATGGAAAAGCTTACGCAGTGGCTTTGCCAGTGTGGCAGAACACCTCTTCAGAAGAATCCGGGGTATACCATCCGGGCCAGCGGATTTGTGTATATCGAGATCTTTGAGAACTCTTGCTGCTGTACGAGTGCGGAAAAAAATGTGTCCCATGGAAAAATTTACATTCTCAAGTACAGGAGGGGCAACGTTGCTTTGAGGCAGCGTGGAGCTGGCAGCGAAATGGGCGGCGAGCAAGTTTGCCTTCTCTGAAGAGTAAACAATTGGTTTGTTATTGTCGATGAGCGTTGGAACCGAAGATGTCGAGGAGTTTTTTATATTTTTTACAAATGACCAAAAATTTTTACTGCCTTTGGGACACTGCAGAATTTTTTGCCGTAATTTTTGGTCATGCAAAAATTTGGTTCTTTCTATAACGGAGTTGCATGAATTCCTTGCTTGTTTGTGCTTTTTCCGATTTTCCTCTGTAGGGTTGGCTTTGTAAGATCGGAAACTTACTTCTTTGAGCCTGATAGCTTCTTTACACTCAGAATTAAACCAAGACTTTTCTTTAGGTTTGATGCTTTTTACTCTGTTAGGAATAAAAGCACGCATCCCTAGAAGAATCACATTTGTGATCATTTCAGCACTGGCATCAATGTCACTATCGAGGAAGCATAGTGACCAGTTAAAGTTTCGGAAAAAGAAATTCAGGCCGTCCCAGTTGGCTTTCTCGTATTGCCAAACGGTCCTGGTGGGAAGTTTTTCTTTAACTGGATGGGTGGGGGATGAGAAATTAGCTGAAATGATACAATGGTCTGAAGTGCCAAATGGAGAAGTTACACTAATGATATATTTATCAGGGTGAGAAGTAAGAAACAAGTCAAGAATATGGGCGGCTTGCCCAGCAACATCCGGTAAACGCGTTGGCACATCGATCAGTTGGGTAAGGTGGTAATCCAGTAAAGAGCTCGACATACCTTCCTTCGGGTGTTGTCTGACCAGAATAGCGGAGCCAGTTGGAATTGTGTACATTGAAATCGCCCGCAATAACGATTTCAGTGCGAGGACAAAGGGAAACAATTTTCGAGATGGAATCAGACAGTGCATCAAACTCGTTACAAGTCGAATTACTGTCAAGATTTGGACTCCTGTAAATAAAACAATAATGAATGACATGCTTGCGGACAGTGAATTTGAGCCATAAGAAGTTAAAGTCCGTGTTGGAACATTGCCCATATTGGGGAAGGCTCTGGCAAGCAATATCATTCCTAACATAGACCACGAGACCATGATGAGAAAAGAGTAATGGCACCAAGCTATACCCATGTAGAGCAAATTCTGATAAATCAGTATTTGCTCCAACCTGAGTTTCACTTAATGCCAAAACAGCTGGCCTGTGTTGAACAGTGTAGACGTACACGTGAAAGAAATTCTTTCTTAAACCACGAACATTTGAATACACGACACAAAAATCACTTACCATTTAAAAATACTTACATACAAAACACAACTCTGATTAAGTCGAACTGCGCAGTGAAAATCAAAATTAACTTCTGTAATAATCAAACTGTCTTAGGTGTTATGCCCATAAGACAGCCTGTTTACAAAAAATCAATCCAAACATTCAGCACAATAAGACAAATTCAGATGCCCTTATCTATTTACCGCAAGCATTGTATGGTCATACGATGCCTACAGTAGATAAGAAAGAGGCAGTTAATTTGTTATGCGAATGCGTTTTATTTATTTTTTTTTTCTTCTTCAGCGCGAGTGGGCATCTTTTTCATTCATCCTACGACGCGAGTGAACACTATTATATTTTTTTTTTACAGCACACGCGAGGGGTTTTTTTCTAATTTCTCAACGAGCGTGTATTATTTTTTTTTTCCTTAAAGCACTCGCGATAACAACGCGCAACAATTATTTGTTTGGACTTCGTTTAACTAATTGTGCGCGCACCTCGACATCCGTCTTCAACGAGCTTAGGATCGACATTTATTTTTAAATCAGTTATCAATTATCATTATATCACGAAACAATAAAGGTCTGCAAAAAATATGTTTTGTAAATAAAAAATTAGTAGGTATTCGATTAACCTATATTAACACCTGTTTTCAGTTTTCCAAAATTAAATAGTTTCAAAGATACACAGTTGTAGTAACATAAGTAGAATTGAAATTATACTTTATGTAAAGTGGTTCAAACTGTTACATATTATCTACTCGATAGATTGCATAAGTGTTATGAAGGACATCGCTGCTTTAAGTATCTGAAAAAAAAAAATATTTTTTCCGGATTGTGTATGAATCATAAATTTAAATTTCATACAATCATAAAATTTTCCAATGATGCTGTATAAAATCCTGCTTTAATAACGACTTCCTTCTGAGACCGCATTAGCATAAGGCAAAGCATTTGTTGATGCTTCGGTGACAGTTGATAATACCTTGATACCTGCACTGAAATTCCTACTGATAAACTCTGAAAAGCAAATTGATTTTGTTTCTATTGAATTTAAAATTAACAATAATACTTCGATTTTTAATATCTCTCCACCATAGCAATAAATCAGCAATTGAATCATTATTGGCACCAAAAAAGTCAGGTTCATAATTAAAACTATCATATTATCAGTATGCTTAAAAAAAAATGTTACAACTGACACATATTTCGGAACACTTTGAGAAAAATTCCAAAATAAAACATACCGTTACCGCCTGATAGGCTATGACAGCAACTTGCATGGATGTTATCAGAAACTGTCCAAATATAATTGGCTTATAAGCTAAACAAAATTTTTCTGCCAATTCCAAGAGTTTTATATGATATTTGACATATGAGCAAATGTCGGCATTATTTTCGGATTCACTTATGGAGAAAGCATTGTTTTCGATGAAGTGTTTTAATAGTTGAAAATGCGAACGCAAATGAATTGCGAATGCTATAAACAGGCCATCAATAGCAACGTTATGTGCTAAAATAATGTAAATTATGCAAACATTGTAGAAAAATGCAAATTCGTATCCGGGTGTTTTTTCTGCATCGAAGAAAAATCTGTAAGAGAATTGAAAATTAAGAAAAATTAAATTAAGATTAGATTAATTTGTCCCCAGTGCCAGCATCGTCAAAAGCTACCAGTTTCTTAACAGTAAACTATTTATAAAAACTTTGAAACCCGTATTAGCAAGTATTGGCCATTTTTGATGCAAATGTTGCGAAAAGATAGAATCTTTATAGGGCGTACATTTATCTCGTTGCATGAATACCCCTAATGTGTTTGTGACGTCATTGTGCATACCTGGTATTTCTGTGTTTCATGTCAAAGCCAATACGACTAATGGCTAAAACACATACACGCTTTTGAACCGACTTCGTCCCGTTACGTATATAAAGCTTTAGAGCGCTGTTCTGTCATCGTGAATGAAAAAAATATTAAGAAACTACTGTAAAATAAAAAAAAAATCCTATTTGAACGTATTCATTGAGTAAAATGTCAGAAAGCTAGCAAAAGTTCAGTCAATTCGAACTTGTTTGTATATCACTGGCCTTGTTACGTTATCCTTACGTACGTCAAGCGAAGCCTTTGTAGGAAAAGCAGTATTGTGATTATCTTTATATATTTGTGTATATTTGAGCACAACACGGTTGTGAAGCCTGATTGTGTTTCTACTTTAAATGGCGATCCAAATTTCATTGAAAATAGCAAATCACGATATTGAGTGCAAATCTTTGAAATTTGAATGAAACTCGCTATTAGCGTGTTCACATTTCGGAGCGCACACAAAACTAACTCTACGAGCTTGACACAATCCATCAACCTCAATTCGACGCCGTGTTCAGGAGCTTGGTCTTCAAAGAACAACTTTGGCCACAATTTTTAACAAGGATTTGCATTTGTTTCCATTTAAGATTCAGTTGACACAAGAGCTTCTTTCACAATACCATTTACGCAGCCGTACATATGCCAATAGGATGTTACAGCTAGCCCATCACAAGCCCGATTTTCATGAAAAAATCATAATGAGTGACGAGGCACATTTTCATTTGAATGGATATGTGAATAAACAGAATAGTCGGTTCTGGGCAATGGAAAACCCTCAAACTATTCATCAGTCACCTTTGCATCCATTAAAAGTTACAGTCTGGTGCGCAATTTGGTCAGGAGGAATCATTGGACCTTACTTCTTTGAAAATGAAAACGGCGTAACGGTAACTGTGAATGGGGAGCGATATCGTGATATGATTGAAAACTTTTTAACGCCAAAACTGCATGCTTTGGGCTTTTGATTAACATGTGGTATCAACAAGACGGTGCCAAATCGCATACAGCCAGGATTACAATGGAATTACTGCGAGATCTCTTTCCACAACAAGTTATTTCAAGAAATGGTGATGTTGATTGGCCTCTACGGTCGCCTGATTTGACTGCTCAGGACTTCTTTTTATGGGGATATCTGAAAAGCAAGGTTTATGCAAACAAACCAGAAACGCTTGACCAACTCAAAAAAAATATTCGTGATGAAATTAATGAAATACCGTGAAATGTGTGAGAATAAAAAAATGTTCTCACAAGGGCTCGCATTTGTGAGACTAACAGAGGCGGACATTTACCTGATATGGTATTCCATACATAATTGCCGACATTAAATAAAACATTTATCGATATATATATATATAAT
Organism: Platycheirus rosarum; assembly: GCA_963971375.1. NCBI lineage: Eukaryota > Metazoa > Arthropoda > Insecta > Diptera > Syrphidae > Platycheirus > Platycheirus rosarum. Next base: position 119,789,933 of record OZ020509.1, on the reverse strand, counting down.
ATAATATAATATAATATCGTCAAGATGTTCATTTCCCTCCTCAATGGGCAAAGTTTCCTGGTCATCTGAAAGGTCCAACTCCAAATGATCTTCGCATCATTAAAGAAAAAGAAGTTAGCAGGAGTCGATGGTATACCCAATATTGTACCACGACATCTCCCTGAGGAGAAATATATACACAACACTGTTCAACGACCCGTTGAATAATGCATATTATCCAGTGAGTTCGAAGACAGCTGTTGTACATCCTCTCCCGAAAAAGGGAAACGATATTTCCAGTCTGGCAAATTTCCGGTCGATAAATCTTCTTCCGAGTATCAGCAAGGTATTTAAGAAAGTCCTAAGTGGGCGGGGAACAAAAATATAATTCCAGACAACCAGTTCGGCTTTAAGGCGAGACATGACACAATTCATGCCGTGTGTACATCAATGTACGGGTGCCTGTCTGGTTGACCGTATGGATATAAGGTCTAACCAAATGGGGCATAATTAAACCACTGTTATACATATGTATATGCTTTACGACATGCTTAATGATAGAAAGTTTGTTGTCAAGAGTGACAATGTGACTTCTACCACAAAGTTTGATATTAAAAACGGTTTGACCGGGTTGGAATCGGCTAAAGCGCGATAGTCGATAGTTGATTATCAAAATCGACAATTTTGCTCCATGTAAGGTGATTATCAAATCGACAATGGTTTTTTTGCTTTGATATCAAGTCACAGCATTTTAGGCATTGTTTTCGTACTTTTACACATGTTTGGATAAGTTGAATTCAAATCGGTTAGTTGATTATATAAGTGCAATGTATCAGTTGCACTTTTTTTCAAACCATTTTTTTAACGGTTTTTACTCAAAGCCAAAACAGCTGGGGGATTATTCCTGAATACGAGTCGAGTGAGATGTCACTCGAAAGCTCACAGTCGAGTCGAGTAAGAATCGGTATTCCACAACTCTAGTGAGAACCAAAAACATGACATGACTCCGAAAATGTTGAACACACCCTTTGAATTGTAGCTAACTTCACTAAATGTTGACTTGACGTTTCACAAAAATATCTTTTGATTTGAGAACTAATCGTTAAATGTAATTTGATAGTAAATTAATCTGTTTAAATCGTAAAAGTGCAAATAAAAATTAATATGATAAGTACAGATATGTTTTATAAAACAATTTTTGTATAATTGCTGCAAGTAATGGATCACAAATTTAAAACAAACGCCAGATCGTCGTTTATGCCAAATACCTACCACCAAAAAATATTTAAATTTTGTTTCAAACACTTCATTATTCATAACAATTAGAAAATTAGTCTCTTTTATTTTTACCTACATTTTTGCATCCATCACTGCTGCTCTCGCACACTTTTTAAACATGAATGATTTCTCACAGAAAAAAGCGTCACTTTCGAATTCAGGAATAGGTATGTATCATTCGAGTATCATTTGACGTTTGACATTCGAGTTGGGGAATACCGATAATTAGTGATTCGTGTTCGGGAATATCAATTTGTCCATCTCACATGAAAACTTACTCGACTCGTATTCAGGAATAGGGCCCCTGGGCCCAAAATGACATTTAATTCTTGACAAATTATAAGTGATGCCAAGAAACAAACAATATTTGCCGATCGATTTACACAGAGCAAAGAATAGTTGATAATCAAAAACCTTAGCCGATTCCACCCCTCTGAACTCTCTTTAGTATTTACACCAGCGATATCATTTGAAGTCTACCTCATGCAATTGCGTATGCCGGCCGACTATTTAATTGCATACAGAACAGGTCCAAAAGTTAAGGCTATTAGAATTCACTTGAAACGCGATTTCGATAAAATTCAAAAATACTGTAGTGATAGTATTTACTTCCAGAAATGTGAAACTATATTGCCTAGAAGCCCTTTGTCTAGGGCCTCTAGAGATACGAGAAAGAACTGGCGCAAGTCAGTGATTGCTGGGCCGCATGGACATCCACTGGCGAGTAAAGATATGGTAAATTATCTTGGTATCTGGTTGGATCAGTATCTATATTTCAATCGACATGCAGAGACTGCTGGGGAGGCTTTTCCCTGACAAAACGATTGTTTTATAGCAGCCGCCTTGATAGCAGGGTCAAGGTGATTTGCTACATGGCCCTCATTAGGCCGATGATTGCCTACAGATGCCCTGTGTGGTTCAATGCTGCACCATATCTTATGGAAAAGTTTCGGGTGTTCGAGAGACAGTGTCTTTGCACTTGTCTCGGACTTTATAGAACACCAATTCCAGGATAGATCGGTGACTCCGTTAATCTACCACGTCAGCCGCAAAACATTCGATAGGCGGCTCCTTTACGACCTAGACATAGCCGCTGGGAGCGAAGCAGAGCACCTCCGGTTTAGTAGGACCGTGCCCGACTAAAATCGGAAGGAAGTCATAAAAAACACAAAAAATGCAAAAAAAAGTTTTGTTAGTATATTTTAAGTGAGTTTTAGGTATTTTAAAATAGGTTAAGAAAAATCGATAATAATACCTTTTTTTTTATTTGTATGGGTGAAAAATTAAATTAAAATTGATTAAATTAAGTTAAGCATAATTTAAGATATTTTTAGGCCAAAAGGCACCTAGTCAAGTTAGAGATTAATTTGGAGCGCCCAGCGTAGAGCCAGTAAGCTAATTAAGTTGATCGAATTAGCTAGTTCTTAAAGATTTTTGTCTAGCTTTTAAGTAGTTATAAGATTAAAATAAAATAAAAATTCAAACAAAAAAAAAATATTTGCAAGCTTTCTTAGTCCAAGTTTATACGAAACGGTGTATTGTCTTCTCAATTCGTGCATATTAGCGGATCGGTAAATTAATTGATGTCTTACCTCATTGGCATTGGCAGTTGTCTAGTAATAGGAATCTGAAATATTTTTCCCAATGCTATTTTTACCAGAGGAAATAGCATAAAGTAAATTGCTGAAATAAACATCGAATAATAATAGAAATTCACCAAGCGGTCCGCCATTATGTTAGCAGCTTTGATGCTGCTCGATGCAATTTCATCACCTGATTTATATGTAAGATATTTTACGCTTTAATTATTAAAGAATGGATGAAAAATCACAAATTCTGCTCACAAGTCTGCCACATTATCTTCAATTGGTTCATAATTTCCAGGAACATACTTTTGTTCACCAGGAATGTCACAATCCTGACGGTGGTCATCATGTTTGTAAGGTCAATACTCAAACTTGCTGTTGCCAATTCTACGTGGTCTCTGTGATAAGCTGCATAGTTAAGCAGCGGATATTGAGCGGATACCAATATAAATATCACAAAAAGTTGCAGAATTTTTTGCCATATTGATTCTTTGGCATGCTTAAGCAATGAGTGCCCCATATAAGTTAGATATTTAATTTGTAGATAGAGAAATACTTGATTCCCGACTTCCATTGCACATAGAACTATTCATTTCTGAATCCTCGAAATGTCCTTATATAGGCTCTGGTTTTTCAAGTCAATATGTAGTTGCTGTTATTAGCAGCAGGGGCGGAATTCACTGTTTTTTTTTTTATTTGATATTTTTAGTTTATAAATAAGAGTACCTACCTACGGATGTCTTAATAACTACTTTGTCTAATTAAAATATTCATGTTGGTATTTTAATTGAGCTAAATTGGTTTCATATCAGTAATGGTTGGTGTGTAAGGATTGCAGATGGCATAATGAGAGCTAACCTGTAATTGATTTCCAGAATGTTATAATTATAATATCTTAAAGAAAAGAAATAAATTGTATTTCAAAGTATCTAATTAAAGAAACTTGAAGAACAAAATCAACAAAAAGGTGGAAATAATTCTTAAGCTTGAAGATGTTTTTAAAAATATTTAAAAAAACAACTGAGAATTTGCAGTCTTTGGTTTTAAATCGTCGAGTTTATGTTCACAAAAATCAACTCTCATAAATCAACGAATTCTTGTAACTGAAATGACCTGAACACAGCGAACCACATTGACGAGACAACTCTCAGGTTTTTATATCTACAACCTAGTTTTGATGACCATTCCGAGGTTGTCGGCAGTAAAATAACCACATATGACTATGAGTACAGAAGTGAGGATCCTGCAGCCCTACAACGAAAAAAATGGAATGATTTTTATAGTGAGTGCCGTTTTCTGATCTGGCCACACTGTTTCCCTTGTTACGGCTGCCTGTAAGGAGAAGAAAAAAAAATATTAATATTAAATCAGAACTTACCTGCAACTGTTTGACTCGGTGAAATCCTCCCTTAGCCCCACCTATGTGTTTCTCTCGTCTGAATAGTTTTCTAAAATGGAGCAACAAAAAGAAAAAACAATTATATCGACGTTTATATATTGGTAATCACAAAATAAGGCACAATATAAAATAATGACAATGTTAATAACAATAATAACAACTACTTCTGAACATAAATCAACTTTTATTTGTACTTATGGCTATAACGCGAAATTTTCGTTGACCATCAAAACACACCAAATGATGCACAATAAAAAAGGTAGCGAATGATTATTTTTCGCTAGAGATCTTTTCTTTTGTTGCTTAGTATTTATTGCTGTTTTGTATAATTGTTGTTATTATTGTTATTAATATTGTAAACCACATTTTTTGTATAAAAAAGAAAACACGAACTAAATAAACACGACCGACGACGTAGAAGAAAATAAACTAGACGACAGTTCTGTCAGTTTCGATATCGTCACAACTCGAATTCACCGAGAGTGACGAGAAGGAGTACCGATTGGTGGAATGAAATATGACATACAAATTGCCCACACTGAGGGGTAAATGGGGTATATTTTCCACCAGTATTATAGGGCGTAAAGGGGGAGCCCCATGTGGAGATTCCCACAAAGCGGTTAAGCAAACGGCTTTTCGGCAGTGTTTTCACCACAGATTGGGATGATTGGGGTTTGCGGTGTTTAGAAATAAAAAAAAACGGGGAAGTCACAAGGTAATCACCGACCGGTAGAGAAAAAAAGAGCACTCCGGATAAAGCTAGTTATGTCGAGTGAAGGAAATTTCATATAAGTTTTAATTAAGGTCTAAACGTAATTTTTTTTTTGTAAGAAATTTAAAAAAATAATAAAACAAATCTCTTTATTTTATGAAACACAACGTCCTTCAGTTTAAATAACACCAAATTTAACTTATTTCACTTATTCACAATTCAAATACGTTTTTATAATTCAACACTTTTTATTTAATCTCAATTCAATCACTTTTTACTAACGCTTCCAGTTGTTAACAATTCCACTTTCGAAAATAAACTAAGCTTTCAATGCCATCTACTCTTGTATTTATACAAATTTACAAGCTTCTGTCTGGTTCTGACACATTCTAAGCTTTCGGTACTAGTTCGAGTCTCGAATTAGTACTTCAAGTTCGATTTAGTACTCAGTCAAAACATATTGCAAATTTGTAGCATAATTTTAGGGGCATGGTTGTTGTACACAATAAAGGTTGGTAGTTGTACACAATGAATCCCACAGATGTCGTTAATTTAAAAACAAAATGTGTCCTCCGAATATCTATTCATTTTGTTGCCACATCTCAGTACTTAAATTATTTGATTCCCACGGAGGAGACACATTGTCCAGGGCAGTTTCCGTTAGTCGGAACCGCCAATCATTTTTTGGAGGAAACAATTTTTTTAGGAGAAAAAAAACTTTTTTGGGGAAATAAAACTTTTTGGTGGAAAACAACCTATTTTCGTGCAGCAAGCAGTTTTTTAAGTGCCCCAAAGTGAAGAAGCTCAGAAGCACACGACGTGTTACAGAAAGCATTGTATATACATTTTCTATAGTACTCTCATGGTGGTCATTTTTTCGTCTGGCCATCTTCCTGGTTGATTCAGAACTAACTCTAAATAGTGGAGACGAGAACCTTTACCGATATTTTACCAGTATTTAATAAACTTTTGTTGTCTGTACTTATTCTATATTCACACCAATTGGCAATTTCAGCACACCTCATTGCGACTTGATTCAGAACTAAAAAATGATGCTTCATGATAGTACTATATGCAGTGTATATACAAAGCAGAAAGGCAAAAAAAAAAAAAGAAAAACTCCAAGAAACCAAAACGAAACAATAAACTGTATGCTTTGTAACTATATAAAATCTTCTTTTTTTTATTTACAAAGCCTTGTGCCAAATATATTTGTAGCAAGGGCCACAACCTACCTTTTTATCCAAATTCGTGTGAAGCCATCTTCTGGCGGGAAACTTTAATTTTGTTTAAAGTCAGCGGAGAAGTCCACCGGAATTATTGAAAACAGCCACTAATATCCCGGCGGAAATTTTGCGGTGGTTATTTTTGAAATTTAATTTTAACAAATTTTTAATTTAAATTTATGTTCATTATTGTTTATTGTGTACGCTATTCACGTTTTTTTTTTAAAGTGCCACCCAAGAAAAGAGAACCTTAAGGGTTCCAACACCCTCCTTTTAGAGTAAAATACGATATTTTTGTTTATTTCCCTTTTTTATGGATTGCCTCTTCCCCGCCGACGAAATCAAAAAGAGCTTTTTTTTGCAAAGGAAAGGAACGCCCCAGGAGGGTGATTAAGTTTTGTTTGTTGTGTAGAGAAGTGAGGGTGAAGTTGGCCACCTTCGGGCCAGATTCTTTTTTTTTCTGGGTGCTTTTGTCAATACTTTCCATGGCCTAGCCATTGGGCACTCGTCCCCCCCCCCCGCTATCATAATCCTCGATTCCTTGCCTTTGAGTTTCCTTTCCAACCTCTCCCTTCTCATCTTGTTCCTATCTTTTCGTTTTCCTTCTCCCTATCCTATCCTAATCCCCTCTCCTCCCGTTCGCTCCTCATTTCCTCATCTTAATTGCCTCTGTTATTACACCCTTATTGAAGACAAAATCTGGAAAGAATGTCTGAATTTGAATTTCTGTCTGACTCTACCCAAAGTATTGTTTTCTTGCCTCGTCGCACTGAAATTGCAAATTTGGGCGATTTCATGTACACCATTTTTCTTCGCTTTTCCATTAGAATTTTTTACCCATCAGACCAATGTCACATTTCTGGTTTCCAGTTTGGGGAAAGAGCACCTATGTATGAGAACCGTATCGCAGTAGGAGAAAAGCCAACCAACAGTACATCTCACCTACTAAATGCCTATCTTATATTGTTATTGAGATTTTTACCAGAAGAAAAAAATACTAAATCGTCAGCATATATAGCTGCCCTAATTGGAAATATGTAAAGAAGACATCTTTGGTAGGACTGTCGGAAAACATAGCCTACACGACACAACGTCTGAAAACGGACTTAGACTAATTGACTTCGCAGCGGCACATAACGTCACCATTGCAAGCACACGGTTTCCTCGTGTACTCGATATACACAGAGGCACTTGGCGACACCCAGATCAAAAAACCGTCAACCCGGTCAAGTTGCGATCGATGCAAGACACACCTCCAGTTCGCACCTTCCAAGCAGCTAACATCGATGGGGATCACTACCTTGTTGCAGCAAAGGTAAGAATGCGAATAACCCAAACACCACAAAAATGGAGTAATATTGTGATAAAGTATGACGTCGGAAAGCTGCAATCGCAAGAAACCGCCAGAACCTATGCCGATCGAATATCCCGTAACCTCTCAAGAAATCCAGTACCGGCTTCTCCAAAAGAAAAAGAGAGAGCATGAGAAGCGCGCGATCGAAGATATTGAGAGATGCTACTCCAGGAACAACGTGCGGAAGTTTTACCAACTGGTAAAAAGAACGTGCCAAGGAGAAAAACCCGCACAGAAGCCTGTAGAGATAGGAATGGAAACCTCGTAGTAGAGTCACAGTCGGTGCTGAGTACATGAAACGACCATTTCTGCAGACTCTTAAACGGCGATGTAGACCAAAATCCCGCTGAACCATTCAACATGGACCTCTAAACATGAGCTTATTTTCTTGACTTTTGATTTTCAAGTAGATATCCAAATTAATTATTTTAATTAAAGGGACTTAAGCAAATAAACTATGCTCAACTGCATTCTGACGCTGTAAATGTGAATTGGGATACTATTCTTTTTAAGTCATCTCCTTGTGAACAAGTAGAATTTTTGAACAGTACGGTGTTGGAACTTTTCGTATATTTACACGTGTCATTAAAAACAAAAAGTTTGTATCCCCCAAAAAAACCTTGATTCACAAATGATATCAAATTATTAATGCAACAACGAGATTTGGCTTACAAGCGATAGAAAAGATTTCGCATCCATAGTTTTCATCTAGAATATTGCGGATTACGTAATAAAACGGTTTTAGCCATACGAAACGCAAAGATTGCTTTATATTCTTACCGTTTTAATAATTCCCAAAGCAGCAAACAGATCTGGCAAATCCTTAAGCAAACTGGCCTCGGCAAAACCCCATTTAATATGAGTGAAGATGTAGATATTAATGACTTGAATCAAAAATTTGTTTCTAACTCAATCTTCTAACATTTATCCTGCTCCGAATTCTTCAAATGATTATAATAGAAGTACATCAAGGACATTGTTTCATTTTTCTACAATATCCTCCGAGGATGTGGTTGAAGGTATCATCTCTATTAAGTCAAATGCAGTGGGGCTAGTGGGGAATGCACACGGTTTTTCTTAAAATATTGTTGCCTGTTCTATTACCCTATATAACACACATATTTAATATAATTATTTCCACAAATGAGTTCCCTGTTCAATGAAAAATGGCAAAAATTGTACCTGTACCTAAGACCTCTAGATGTTACGATTTCAGACCAATTTCCATTTTACCGTTCTTGTCAAAATTATTTGAAAAGTTAATTAAAAAGCAGATGTGTAAATTTCTATATCAAGAAAATTTATTAACATCAAAACAATCTGGTTTTCGGGAAAAAAATTGTTGGCATTATTAAGTGTTACTGAGGATATTCGGAAAGCTATCGACCTTAAAAATATAACATTTTTAATACTCCTGGACTTCTCTTAGGCCTTCGACATGGTTTACCATTCCGTACTGTGTGGAAAACTTTTGCACTATTATAACTTTTCTTTCAGTGCTGTCCAACTAACGGGTGATTTTTTTGAGGTTAGGATTTTCATGCATTAGTATTTGACAGATCACGCGGGATTTCAGACATGGTGTCAAAGAGAAAGATGCTCAGTATGCTTTGACATTTTATCATGAATAGACTTACTAACGAGCAACGCTTGCAAATCATTGAATTTTATTACCAAATTCAGTGTTCGGTTCGAAATGTGAAAATCCGCTTTTTTATCGACAAATTTTGTTCAGCGATGAGGCTCATTTTTGGTTGAATGGCTACGTAAATAAGCAAAATTGCCGCATTTGGAGTGAAGAGCAACCAGAAGCCGTTCAAGAACTGCCCATGCATCCCGAAAAATGCACTGTTTGGTGTGGTTTGTACGCTGGTGGAATCATTGGACCGTATTTTTTCAAAGATGCTGTTGGACGCAACGTTACGGTGAATGGCGATCGCTATCGTTCTATGCTAACAAACTTTTTGTTGCCAAAAATGGAAGAACTGAACTTGGTTGACATGTGGTTTCAACAAGATGGTGCTACATGCCACACAGCTCGCGATTCTATGGCCATTTTGAGGGAAAACTTCGGAGAACAATTCATCTCAAGAAATGGACCGGTAAGTTGGCCACCAAGATCATGCGATTTGACGCCTTTAGATTATTTTTTGTGGAGCTACGTCAAGTCTAAAGTCTACAGAAATAAGCCAGCAACTATTCCAGCTTTGGAAGACAACATTTCCGAAGAAATTCGGGCTATTCCGGCCGAAATGCTCGAAAAACTGCCCAAAATTGGACTTTCCGAATGGACCACCTAAGACGCAGCCGCGGTTAACATTTAAATGAAATTATCTTCAAAAAGTAAATGTCATGGACCAATCTAACGTTTCAAATAAAGAACCGATGAGATTTTGCAAATTTTATGCGTTTTTTTTAAAAAAAAGTTCTCAAGCTCTTAAAAAATCACCCGTTATTACATTCATACTTAACCGATATATTGCAAGCGGTTGAACTGAAAAAAGTCCTCTCCGATTTTTTATTAAACGCTAGAGGTGTCGCAGGGATCTATATTTGGTCCTCTACTGTAAATGAGCTTCCTAATATAGTCAAACATTATTTAATTCGTTTATATGCTGATGATGCACAATTATACATAAGTTCCCCACTGGGGCTTATTAAAAACACTGCAGCTTGTATCAATGAAGACTTGGAAGAAATTAAGCGCTGGTCAAAAAAGAATGGTTTAATGCTCAACCCAAATCCGTTGTCATTTCAAAGGGAAAATAGACCTTTCTTATTTTCCTTCAATCATTTTAAATGCATGTCCTATCAAATATATGGTCGTTCCAACGGAGGTCGTCGTTGACACACATACTGAGAGCTTTTCGGTTGCTTCCATATAAGTATCATTCATTGGGGGTATGTTTAGCTTTAACGACAGAAGACAGAATTGAATTTTCGAAGCACTAAACTCAACACGTTTCCTATTACCCCATTTGACAATGCTGTATAAATCGGAGTTTAATGAACTTCTTGACATACGACAACGTTGCAATTGTACCGTTGCTTGGCATACCGTGTTTGTTTTAAGTAAGATCTTTCTGTCACGTAAACGGGTACAGCATTCAATGGGACCATAAACGTTTGATATAACACGTTGAAAAAAAATGGGAGATTCATAGATTGGCTATCTGTTCGTTTCATTAAAAGAAATTTGGGACCACTTGCTTGGTTTGTAATTGTTTTCGAATTATCAAACTTTGTGATGTTAGGTGGAATATTAATTTCACTCATTTTCATGTTGTTCAATGAGGAAAATTTGTCACTTTTCTATTGTCAGAGGAAGAAACGATATAGGTATACAATTCACAATTTAAGGCTTTGAGGCTAAACGACTTTAAGACTTAGACCTACCGCACTTGAAGAGAGTCAACGATCAACTGTATAAGAGGAGTGTTTTTTACCGAAAAAGATGATCAAGGGAAATATTATAGATTTGAATCGAGAAAGTCAAGGGCGTGTAATGTTGCGATGACCACAACATTCTAAGAACCCCATAGACCTCACCCACAGCCGCATTTATATGGCTGTACCAAGTTAGCGTTCTATTTAATAATAAAACCAAGATTTCTTGCACTGCATGTACATATATGGGATTTGTGTACCATTCAAAAGAATACTTGGGAAATATTCTAAATTAAGTACTTTTCTACTAATCACAATACATTTGAACTTAAGTGGGTTTAGGAACAGTCCGTTATTATTTGACCAACTGAGAACTTCCGCAAGATAATTGTTAATTGATTGCACACAATCATCAATTAGTCCGAGAGGACAGCTGTTAAACAACTGGACGTCATCAGCATACATTTGAGTAGAACAGCCCGAGATCTTTGATGGGAGTTCGTTGATATACAGTGAGAAGAGAAGATAAGAAAGACTCGAAATAGAGCCCTGAGGAGCTTCTCTGACTGTAGGAATAAAGCTTAAAGCCAGACAGCTTTCTCGCAAAACATTTTAATTAAATGTTTATAACATAAAATATTTTAATCCACCGTGTCAAAGGCTTCAAGCAGTACTAAAAAAATTAACTCTTACCATATACAATTCCACTTACCACTTTAAAAAAAAATCTAGTACTAAATCTATTACTAAGAACTAACTCAAGTACTAAATCTAGTACCAAAATACTATTGTACCAACAGCCTCTTACCAATCGGCACCAATTTTATATTTAACTAGCCGTACCCGGCGCGAATTAAAACATTTGTTTTATACTTTTAAAATTAAAAGAATATTTTTTGGAACTATGTCCTTTATTTTCTAATATTTTACATTAATCTTAAAAGGAGCTTAAGGCTACTTTATAGTTACTATAAGACTGCCGATCCGCTCATTATACAGTCGTATTTATATCCTTCTTATCTTTCTACATGGAGACCAAAGCATACAATTATCTTGCTTGATAATGAAGAAGAGATAATATTACCTATGCAACATTGTACACAAACAATATTATCTCTTACATTAATGGTGTAGCGTTGTGTGCAAGTACTAGAGACTAAAGATATCATTGAATACAAATAATGTTATCTCTTTTCTCTCCCCCCCCCCCCCTTGTTAAACGAAATCGTCCCGATTTTTCGAAGCTATTTTTAACATTTCTCTTTAATAAGTTTTTTATATGCGTCAATCTTTTTTTGTTTTTGACAATCTGTTATACATTGTAAAATTTTTATCGTTACATACATAAATGCTAGAATAACAATCAGTGTTACAATTGTGTATATATCGGTTTTTCTTCAAAAGGAATAATTAGTTTTTTAAAGTATCTATGTTATCGAATTTGTAAATTGTATCTTCTTTAATTATTTGATCGATGTAAAACTCTGAATGAATTATCGTCTAGATTTATAGTATTTTCAGTTTACACCATTAATTATTTGATTGTTTAACTTATGCTTACCGTTTAATAACATAACACCGGATTCAATTTCTAAGTCGTAAACGTATTCTTGTTTAATGTTACAGTTTGAAGTTATATTCTTTAAAAGTGGAATAAGACAATTTTCTTCTTCAAAGTTAATTTCAGAAATGTTTTTACTTAGATGATTTTGACAATTTTTTGTTATTATTTAAGTTTGGTTACATAAGGCAATTGTTTTATCTGTAATGATTTTTCCTTGTTTTGAACTTTAAGGTGTTACTTTATATCTATAATTTACATGATTTAATTACAATTGGATATTTATATATTGTGATGAAGAATTCATCAGTTCTAGCTAATAATATCTTACAGTACTCAAGTACGTATATTTATTATGGGTACTTGAATTATTTCATGTTGAATAATATTTTTAATGTCTTTCTAATAAATATTCATTATTTTTTGCTGCATTAGTAGTTCTGGTCAATAATAATAATTGTTCGTACACTTGTTCTATTATTAAATGTTCTCTAAGGCTCTGACCTTCAAAGTTTTGCAAAATTTGTTCAAATCTAGAATTTATATTTTTTTTGTTTATTATTCTTTTCTACGAGATTATTTATACTCGTTTCTATGTTAAATAAGTCATCATGGTGTGGATTACCAAACACATATTTTAAAGCTGTTCCTAAAAAGTTAATAGATCTAGTATGCCTAGTATGTTCTTGTAATTGGTCTGCTAGATTCTTGATTTTACTTAACCAATTTTTTTTTCTTGTGTAGGTTGATATGTACTAGTTATGATATTTACGTAAGGTTGAAATATTGAACAAATAAGTTTGTTCTTTAAATAGATACACGTCATCTGTTTGTGTAAGTATAAACTTCCTGTTGAGTAACTCATTTATATGAGTGTTTCCTTGCCCTTCTTGATTCTGTACAATTCCTAGTAATTTTAGGAATATTAATATTCTCGTCGTCTGAAAAGTGATAATTTTGTATGTTATCCTTGTGAATTTGTGTTCCTTCTTTAGAGACTATAGTGTCTCCTTTATCTTCTTCTACTATTCTTGTTATGTATCTGGCTTTAAATTTCTTTCTAAGACCTGTGATTCTTACCATTATCTTATCTCCTTTTTATACTATCTGTGTCGAGTTCCTTTATTTAAACGTTCGATCACTTTTTTAGTTTATTTATTATAATTTCACTATTGCTATATTTATTTTGGTTAAAGAAAATGTCTCTAGGTTTCAAACCTGTAACTGAGTGTATAGAATTATTTAACTCACGCACTGTTTAAAATATTTCCTCGATGAGTCTTGTTTAATTCAGAATTGTGAATTAAATTGTTTACACGTTCGACTTGACCGTTCGCTGTCGATCTGTATACTCGAGTTTCTACTTTAGTTATGTTGTATTTCAAACACATTTGGTTCACCATTTCTGTTTTGAAGCCCTTCTCGTTATCTGTCATGAGTCGTTCACATTTTGGGAAATAATTAGATAAGACCTCTTCCATAACGTCGTACAGTCTGTTTCGAATTTCGATTTCCCGAAGGATTGTATATTTAGAATACTTATCACCTGTTACAAGGAAAGTATACTTGGCGTTGAAGTATATGTCCATATGGATGTGTGTTCGCACATGTGTTGGTATTTCTGATAGGTTATCTTTCATATTTTCCAAATAGACATACTATGCATTTTTTGTTAAAACTCTTTGCTTGTTTATTCAGATCGGGCCAATAATATTTCTCCGATATTTCTTGTATATTGTAACGTTATCCTCGATGTGCTCTTTCGTGAGTGTTCTTTACAAGTTTTAATTGTTCTTCCAAATTTGTCACGTCTTGAAGTTTTCTTGGTGTGAATATAAATCTTAATAGTGGAAGTTCCTTTTTTATGTTTTGACCATATTTGTATATGTTTTCAAATTTTGTATGTAAAGCTATAATCTTCTGGGGTTGTATAACTTCTTTCATCTGCCTTAGTAAAGAGTCTTTGTCCTTAAACTTTATTATGAGTATTCTTCTTTTACTAAAATAGATTTGTGTTTCGATATTATTTGCAGCGTATGTATTAAATGGCTGATTCACAGTTTTTATTATTTCATTTGAAGAACTTTCAGCTGAATGTGCTGTTTCTATGGTAGAAGTATTTATGCGTTGACGTGATAATGCATCAGCTAAAAGATTTAGGTTTCCTGGTTTATAAACTTATTTTGCTCCAAAGTCTTCTATGATTCCCTTCCAACGTTTCAGCTTTGTGTTTGGATTCTTTTCTGATACAGAATATATAAGGCTCTGGTGATCGGTATACAAGGTTAAGACTGTTATACCATATATGTAGTTTCTGAGTTTTTGTAAGGACCAGATGATCGCTAATAGCTCTTTCTCGTTTGTGCTATAGTTCTCTTCTGTCTTACTCAGTGTTCTTGACAAAAAGTGTATAGGTTGCTTATTCTGACTTAGTACGGCTCCAATAGCTATGTTGGATGCATCAGTAGTAAGTTCGAATGGTTTACTATAGTCCGGTTGAAAAAGTTCGACTTGTTCTTTCAAATAATTTTTTTAAAATTCTAACCGCTTCTAATGCTGAGACATTCAGATTTATCTTAATATTTTTACTTTGTTTTTTGTTTGCTTTACCGTTATCTCCTCGTAAATATAATATCAGGGGCTTGGCTATGCATGCGTATCCTTTTATAAACTTACGATAGTAACCTGTAAGACCTAAAAATCCTCTCAAATCCTTTACCGTTTGTGGGGCTGGAAAATTTTCTATAGCTGCTATTTTCTCTGGGTTCGTAGTGATTTTACCATGTCTGATTATATGACCTAAGTATTCTACTTCTTCTTGAAAAAAAACTTACTTTTCTCATTAGATATTTTTAATGTGGCTTTATTTAGTACGTCGAATACTTGATTTATGTGCTGTATATATCAATACGTCATCAATTTAAACGTGTACACATTTACCTACAAAGTCTCTCAAAATGTCGTCCACGCATCTCTGAAAAATGATTGGAGCATTTTGGAGCCCGAAAGGCATTCGTTTAAAATGATATTTTGCGCCATTTTTAGCAAAAGCTGTTTTTTCTTTATCTTCTGCTTTGATTTTAATTTGGTGGAAACCTGATTCCAAATCTAACGTTGTAAAGCCTAAATTTTGAATAGTCATGTTGACATCCGGAATGGGGTATCTGTCTGTTACAGTGTGAGCGTTAAGTTTTTGGAAATCGACAACCAGGCGCCGTTTTTGTTTTCCTTTTTCGTCCAAACCTTTCTTAGGTACTGTCCATATGGGATTGTTATAAGGGCTATGGGTTTTTTCTATTATATCGTCATGTAAGAGTTTCTGTATTTCTTTGTTAACGAATTCGTTATCTGTTATGGGATATGGATATTGTTAAACATAAACCGGTTTATCATTGGTCGTCCTAATGCTTGCTTTTATAGTATCTGTAAAAGGTAACGGTCCTATGCTGTTATTAGTCTTCATCAGTCTATCTATGTCTGCTTTATAAATATTATTTTCCCCAATTATGTAATTAATTTTCTGAATAGATTCGACACTGCTTATGGTGGTTAGTCATATTCCTGAAATTTATTTCCGCGTTTAAAAAATTAAGTTTTTTATATTCCAATATCATATCAAAAGACTGATTATCCTCTAATTCAAAAAATGTTATATTTTTCTTTAGTATGTTTACTAATTTCTTAGTATCTACCATGGAATAACCATGCATTGTTTTTACTTTTATAGGTTTAATTTTAATTTTTTCGCTAGAATCGCATTTTCTACTAATGTAATTATGGGTTGCTCCGGTATCAATAAGAATTTTATAAATTTTCTAAGAAATAGTATTTGTTAAATTTAAGTAGGGCAAAATAGGTAGACTTTTAAATGCGTCTAACTGTATTTCACTACCATCTGTATGTATGGTTCTTATTTCTTCTAGCACAGGTATGTTTGGTACTATGGCTAATTCAGCCTTCATTTCATTTAGCTTTGTTTCTAAATTAGTGTTTATTTGATTTTTTTTTAGTTATTATTGCTGCTAACCTTGCATTCTCTGTGCGTGTGTGCTCTAGGGTTTGTGTTACTGTGTTGCACCTGGTTTCTAAAGCTTCTAATATTGCCATGAATACTGCGAGTTGCTCCATTTTGAACTCGTGTCTGTTGTCGTCTAATTTTTGTGTTTTTTTCTCCACATATACACTTTCACCTTTGTATATACACTGCATATAGTACTATCATGGAGCATCATTTCTTAGTTCTGAATCAAGTCGCTATGAGGCGTGCTGAAATTGCCAATTGGTGTGAATATAGAATAAGTACAGACAACAAAAGTTTATTAAATACTGGTAAAATATCGGTAAAGGTTCTCGTCTCCACTATTAGTTAGTTCTGAATCAACTAGGAAGATGGCCAGACGAAAAATGACCACCATGAGAGTACTATAGAAAATATATACAATGCTTTCACTGATTTATTTTGCTGCTTCGTACGAAGAAGCTTTATTTGTACCTGCTATGCTAGGTATTAATATTATCTCTGTTACATAAATGGTGTAGCGTTGTGTGCAAGACTGTACTAGAGACTAAAGATATCATTGAATACAAATAATGTTATCTCTTTTCTCAAAATATAATGCTACGGATGCTTAACTCGCGCGTTACTAACTTTCACAGGAACGATCCCTGAACAAAACTATATTAACCACGTAAATTTAATTAAAATCCGTTAGGCGGTTTAGAAGTACATACTCGACATACATACACACATACATACATCTGATGTTTGCCTGGTGCTCAGAAAAACCACAGTATCGCGGTAAGCATGACTGATGAGTCTTGTCAGCATGAGTCATGTTATTTCGTACGTGTAGTCTGTCATCAATTTATAAGAGGTTATCAAGTCAAAATGAAAGAAAATTATATAAAATATTATGAATAAAATAAAAAAAAAAATTTGTCTTACAAAAATAAAGGTTTTAATATGTTTTTTTAGGCGGTTAAATCAAGGGAAGAAAAACGAATCGGGTAAGGTAATATAGACAGATAGATAGATAGATAGATAAATACTTTATTGTACAAAAACTGTTTTTACAATATTCCATTACTTAAGAATAATGACATGGCTTCTCTGCCGTCTGCCTGAACTGACATTTCATTTTTGTTTTTTTAAAATAAAATAAAAAAGAATAAAATCAAAGTTATTTACTTTATATAATTGATTAATTTAAAAACAATTTTACAATTTTAATATGATTTGAAACACAAAACTATTACAATTTTGAAATGATTTGAAACACAAAAAAAAAGGTGATATGTGACAGTCACATTTCTGATAGCCATACACGTGTTGAAATTAAATTTTCATTCTGCGTAAATTGATCACCACGAAAATTATAAGATCTGCCATCACTTGCAGTTTTCCACTGGAATCTGGAATTTAGTTTTTTGACATTTAGACATTTTAGGTTAGATTGCCATTAGCAATCACGAGAAAAAGTCACAAAAATGTGACTGCTACGCAGACTGAATTTGTTGACTGTGACAATCACTTAACATTATATTACCTTAACCGATTCCACCCGATTTTTATTTTCAAAATGATTTCTTCTCCGTTGATTTGCACTCTTTTTGATGCGACCTACAAAGGTGTCTGGACATTCCAAGTTTGGTAGGAAACAGGAAGGTTTACCTTAACTTGCAGATTTCCTTCGATAAAATACAAGGGGTTCGTTCGTTCTTTTAATTAGTCATTTATTTTATATCACTGTCTCTCAGATTGTTTCAATTTTATTCATTAAGACCAATAAATTGCAGCTACATCAACTTTAAGTGCTATTTTATTTATTTATATGTAGGTATGCAGGTTTAACAAAAACATTTACTATTGAAATTATTTATCGGAATTCCATCACTCAAGTGACTTTATAAGTGTTATATAAGAGCTAGCTGCTTTAATAATCTAAAATTTGATAAAAAAATGTGAATTTATGAATTTGTTTTTATTAATTTAACAACTTACAAGCATAAAACTAGCTAAAGATGCATCGTAAAACCCCGATTGCAAAACAATGGGCTTTTGCGATCGGAGCATAAGTAGACACAACATTTTTCGATATTTTGGTTGCAATCGATACCACTTCGACAGTTGAACTGAAGTTCCAACATTGAGACTCTGATTGATATTTTGTTTTATTAAAAAATTCTATGTTTGCACTTAAAATAATTTCTTACTTCAAATTTTATAATTTCTCCACCGTAGCAATATGCAAACAATTGCATCATAACCGTACATAGGAAGCAAACGTTAGCTATCAATAAAACAAAATTGTCCATATGCTGTCAAAAAAGAGTTTATTTTATCGAAGCCAACTGGTTTGTAAGTGTTTCGAAGCTTACCTTTGAAATTTGATAAGTAATCACACAAACCTGCAGGGATGTCATCAAAAACTGTCCAAATATAATTGGTATATAGGCTTGACAAATTTTATCTGCTAAATCGATAATTAACGTATGATATTTGACAAAGGAGCATATGTCAGTGTTGATATTTTGAGGTGTTTCGGTAAATTCATTAGTTGCAATGGAGTTTTGTAATATGCACAGGTGTGCGCTCAGGTTTGCTGTAAATGACACAAACAATCCGTCGATTGCAATTATGTTTGGAATAGCTGCAAGACAAACGCAGGCTGTGTAAACAAGTCCGATTTCATAGCCTGGTGAAGTCTCCAGGTTGAAGAAGAACCTGTAAGATATGTTGTTGTTGTTGTTGTTAATTAATTTTGAAAAAGTCTTAACGATTGTATAAGAATTACAATCTTACGATGAATTTAAAGGAAACGAAACCTAAACTAAAAGATTTGGTAAAGCTACGATGCAAGACAGAGCTTCCATAGGCAATTATCGACCTAATGAGGGCCATATATCAAACCACCTTTTCCCTGCCAGCAAGGCAGCTGCTTTAAAACAACCGTCTTATCAGTGCAAATGCTCCCCTTACCTTGGCCAGAATAGCTTTTACATGTCGATTGAAATATAGAAGCTGATCTAGCCATGCAGGTACCAAGGTACTTTCCCACACTTTTGCTCGCCATTGGATTTCCATGTGGCCCAGCGATCACTAGCTTGGTGCTACATGGGATAGGGCTACAATGTTTCAACATCGATGTTATGATGATGATTTCGGGATGCTTAAAAAAAATTTGTGAACTGATTTTTTAATAGATACTAGATTATTAAAGAGTAAAGTATGTATAAAAAAAATCATTTCGTTTATTCCTCAGAATTGAACTTCAAAACAATAAATTGGACAGGCAACTAACCAGGCATTTTTAATTCAGAAATATGTATTTCATTGCATTTGTAAACATGAACTACGATTCAAATAAATTTGTTTTAAATTTCATAAATTTTAAAAGATGGCGAAAACAAATTTTAAGGATAGTATCCTCTTTACAATGAAAAAAGAGACATTATTTGCAACGATAGTAAAATAATAATTAGTTGTAGTAGCTTGAGTAATATTCCACTATCAATTCTATTTCAAATATATTTTCTTTTACTTTATTCCCTTTCTTTCTTAGAATTTGTGTTTATTTTGTTACAATGTCCATGAAATAAACAATTACAATTTCATAAATTTAATAAAGAAATGACATTTAACAATTTTGAATTTTAAACTGTGTCTACGTGTGCGTGTTTCTGATTTTTATCCTCACTACGAGAAAAGAATCGATTCAGGACAAAAACTGTCATTAATTGAGGAACGAACAATTTCAGAAGCAATCGAAACACTTCTCGATTGTTCTTGACGACCAAATAAAAATGATATAATAAACAATGTGATTATTAGTAAAAAAAAAACTACACAGAAAATATCTCATTTGCCTGGCTACAAAATAACACACTCAAATACAATACCAGCTTATCTTAAGCAATATCTTTACCTTAAGCTTAGGAACCATCAGAATTTTTACTTGATAACGCAAAACTACCACGAAATTTCCATAATTAAATTTGAGATCCCTACGTTTACTTTTTCAGAGATCGGAATTTTCACATGGCACTATTACCGTTCACCAAGAACGATATTTCGATGTTTTAGTGGGCTTCATCGATGTAACGACATCGATGTTTATGAATGATACATCGATTTTTTAAAACATCGATTTATCGCTTGCATTGTTGCATCTTTATTGACATTGCCAGAAAAGATTATTTAAATGTATGTGTGAATTCAGATCAAATCTTCGAATCCATCAGTGATCAAATCTTTTGTGTTGAGATTTGATCTAGATCTGCTATTTTTCTTGCAATG
Organism: Platycheirus rosarum; assembly: GCA_963971375.1. NCBI lineage: Eukaryota > Metazoa > Arthropoda > Insecta > Diptera > Syrphidae > Platycheirus > Platycheirus rosarum. The sequence goes on along the minus strand of OZ020509.1, from coordinate 119,769,155 downwards.
AAACTCTCAAAATTGAAAAAGATCAAATCTTTTGACAGAAAGAGCAAATCTTTTCTGGAATGAAACTCGCTATAAGATAAACAATCCATGGGTGATTTCCAGTCACTGGTCATTATTGATTTTCGTCATGAAACTCCAGCACAAGACGGATTCATTGAAACTTTTTTTTTTGCATCACCATCAAGAAATTACACCCCACATCTATGTTTTGGGTGAAATAGCACAATAGAGCTATTTCTTTGAAGTAGTAAGAGTCTTTGTCTACCTGGGCTCCACTATCATCTCAGAGAACAACACCAGCGCATTTGAGTAGCAAAGCCTCTTTCGGAAATTTAAATTGTCCCTTTCTAAGACCCTTTCATCCCAGTCTGCTGTATGGTTCAGACCCATGAACATTGTCAAAAATAGATAAAGGACGCTAAAGGTTGCTTCGCGAGAAAAATTCTCCTTGTAATTTTTGGTATGCATTAACGGTTCATTATTCCAACTTGGAATGTTGCCAATCTTAGATTTGGATTGGACCAATACATTGTGATGTGGCAACAAAATGTTAAGATATTCGGAGATTACATTTTGTTTCCAACTTAACTACATCTGCAGGATATTTTGTGTACAAAACCATTTTTAATATGTATTGTGTACAACAACCATGCTCCTAAAAGTATGCTACATACATATTTGCAATATGTTTTCACTGAGAACTAATTCGAACTCGAATTATTACAAACAATCGAAAGCTTAGATTGTGCCAGAACCAGACGAAAGCGTTAGTAAAAAGTGACTGAACTGAGATTAAATAAAAAGTGTTGAAGTATAAAAACGTATTTGAATTGTTAATTAAATATAATTTTTATATTTAAAGTTAATTTGTTTTCAAAAAATTTGAACCTTTTTTTCCAGCCATGTTGTAAGAATTATAATTTAGTGTTTCAATGTTACCTCATTGGCGTCGTCCATTGCCTCTTAAACGTTTGGTTAGTGCAAATGGCCCATACCAATTTCGTTACTGGTGAAGCAATAAAATAAAATGATGTCCAGATCATCGTATAGAAGTAATAGTTAACCAGTCGATTCGAAAAAGAATTAACATCCTTCAGTCGGTTTCTAGCAAATGCATTGGCTTAAAATAAAAAACAATTGCATATCTTTTAACTTTAACCATAAAAATAACAGATAGTTAAACTAAGTCCATCCTACAATTATTTTTCCACATATCCTTGAATTGATTCATTATTTCAAAAAAAAATGCCTTATTCACCAAAAGGGTTGTCATCTTAGTTACGTTGAGAAGAGCAATCAGTAGTAGACTCAGACATGCTGTGAGTAAATCGATGTTTTTTGAATTATAAATTCCATAGTTTATTATTGGATAAAGAGACGAAATAACTAGAAAGATGAAAAATGGTTGTCGATATTTTTCAAATATTGATTCTTTATTTATTGTCGAACGCAATGAACATCCCATGAAACTGAGACATTGCTTTTGTCTAAAGAGAAATTTGTCAATTTCGTTTTTCATTTTAATTGTATTTTTTAATTAATTTGTTTAAATATTTTTTAACAATTAAATTTCACTAAATGAACTCGAAAATAAAGTGATTAGGCTTTTATAGTCGGTTTTATATTGAAAAAAATCCAATGACGCCTGTGTGGAAATTTCGGGAGTTTCTGTATAATTATATGTTTTGGAGGTTTTTCGTAAGCGTTATTAATTGCTACATTAAGCATATCAAAACATTGGGATACTTTAATTGGTTTTAATTGGATTTCTTTATATCGAGACAAATAACCTTCTTACAAGAAAATTGAATAATAATTAGTTAATAGAAACATTATTCCTGGGAAGCAATAGTTTAAAATATTAAATTAAAGTCTTTTGACGAGACACGAACAGATCCTAAGAAATATAAAATCTGTCATTAGCATTGATGTAATTATACAGATCTTACATTTCTGAACAAAAAAAATTAAAAAAATGGCCACGTGTTGTGATTTCTAATAATAAGAGCCAGTTTCAGAGATAGTTCTATTTCGTGTTAAATCCTATTACCCTATTATTGTTACAATGTTCGTAACGACGACGAGAAAATTACTTAGCGTTTAAAAAATATTGACACTCAAAACACAACTCTGATTTAGTCAAATTGCGCAGCTTAGGACTAAGTTAATTTCAATATTCAGCAAACCGGGCAAACCCGGGCCTCAACCAACATGCATCTTCAGCCAACTCGGTCTTCAGTTTCTCAATCCAAGTTGTTTGAGGTCATCTTCTATTGGAGCACGCCATCTAAGGCGAGGTCTTCCTTGACTGCGTCTACCCTCTGGGATAAGATCCTGCAAGCCGGAGCATTGTTGTCCATTCGTTCAACATGACCCAGTCATCTTAAACGTGATATACGTATTTTTTTGACCAGGCTAAAACCGCTTTACAGCTCGTATAGTTCTTGGTTGAAACTTCTCCTTTAAAGCCCCTTAACGCAGGTAGGGCCGAAAATCTTGCGAAGAATCTTACGCTCGAAACGACTAAGGATATCTTCATCCTGGGATGATTAGGGTCTTATACAGAGTCTCCTTTGTCTTTCGGGAGAGGGCTTTGCTACTCAATTGTCTTCCTAGCCCATAGAAACAGCGATTGGCAAGAGTAATTCTTCGCTTTATTTCTGACGAGATGTTGTTGTCAAATGTTATAGCGGATCCGAGGTACACAAAGTCCCTAACTACCTCAAAGTCGTACCTGTCTATTTTGATGTTTCGTCTAATCCGCCCGTGTTGTGTGTCCCTTTTTGTGGACAGCAGGTACTTCGTTTTGGCCTCATTGACTGCTAGTCCCATCTTAGCCGCTTCATCTTCAATGCTAGCAAACGTTCCAGTGACAGCTCGCCGAGTCTATGATGTCTATGTCGTCAGCGTATGCTAGCAATTGCACAGACTTGAAAAAAATTGTCCCCCTACAATTGACTTGCGAGTTTCTTATAATTTTTTCAAGTATTAAGTTGAAGAAATTGCACGATAGCGCATCACCTTGTCGGAATCCTTTTTTACGTCAAAAGCTTCTGTGAGGTCAGTACCAACCTTGACATAGCAGCAAGAGTTCTCCATCGTCATCCTGCACAGTCGGACGAGTTTTGTGGGGATGCCAAAACCTGGCATGGCTCTGTATAGCTCGTCTCTATAAATGCTATCGTACGCATCCTTAAAATCGATAAAGAGGTGGTGGTTATCGATTTGTAAATCTTGGGTAGTTTCCAGGATCTGCCGTAGCGTGAACATTTGATCGATTGTGGACTTTCCTGTTCTGAAATCACACTGATAGGGGCCAATCAGGTTGCTGGCGAAAGGTTTCAGACGTTCACAATGAGGATTTTGTAGGCGATATTCAGGAGACTTATTCCTCTATAGTTGGCGCAGTTTAGAGGGCAAATAATGCTGAGGTTCCATTCATCAGGCATACTTTCTTCTGACCAAACTTTAGAGATGAGTTGGTGTATGCACTCTCATGCTCTCTCTTTTTCTTTTGGAAAAGCCGGTGTTCTTCTCGTCTTTTCTGCTCGTAGAGCTCGCGAGCAGCTTTTGTCTTTCTTTGCAGCGCCGCTTTATATGCCTCTTGTTTGGCTCATGGGCCTGTCTGAATTAGTCATGGAACCAGAGGTTTCGTGGTGGTGGTCTGGTGAAACCCAGCACATCAGTTGCGGCATGTCTGATGGCTTGTTGGCAGTGTTGCTACTGGTTTTCGGCACTTGATGCTGGCGGTAATGGATTTTTTGAGAGGATACGGGATATTCAATCGGCATAGTGTCTGGCGGTTTCTTGCGATTGCAGCTTTTCGACGTCATACTTTATCACAGTATTACTCCGTTGTTGTTGTGCTCGGGTTATTCGCATTCTTAACCTTGCAACAAGGAAATGATCCGAATCGATGTTAGCTGCTCGCAAGGTGCGAACACTCAATATACTGGAGGTGTGTCTTGCATCGATCGCAACGTGATCAACTGGTTTTTTGACCTGTGGGCGTGAGCGCATATTAGGCTAATGTTGCCGAATTTAGCATTGATAGGTATTGTCACTTACGTGTCGAAAGCCCAAGACTTCTTGCCTAAGTCTACCGCTTATGACGAATCCGAACCTAAATAAACCCTGTGGTCTTCTTTCACAATCACCGTAGTACACGTCCCAGTTTTTCATTCTCCTTTTGCCGGGCCCATCCCATCGTACTTCCTGGAAGGCAGTCATTCCTGCTCTGCAATAGTCTAGGGCCTCCGCTAGTTGTTTGGTTGCACGTCGTGGGACGGAGTGCAGAAGACTGAAAACTCTCGTGGGGTGCCCACGCAAAGTTTATAAAGCGTTTAGTGGAAATAAAAAATGGTTACTGTTATATAGACTTAGATTCGTTTTATTAATAAAACTTGCCTGTTACATCGTAAGAAAAATACAAACAAGTAAAACAGTTTTTTTTTTATTTTGAAGTTATGTTTTACTTGCTGACTCACTCGGTATTGTTCGGGCTTACCATAGATTTTCTCTGTCCAACTAAAGCTAAAAACCAACGAAACTGTTCACTTCTTTTAAATCGGTCAAACCATTCAAATTGAATGTTGTCGATATAAAAAAATATATATATATATATATAATATATATATTCTGATCTGGCTACAATTTATAAAGCGTTTATACGGCCAAAACTAGAGTGTAACTCACACCTCTGGGCAGGTGATTCTAAAACATCGCTACACCTACTCGGTAGAATACAAAACAGAGCGTTAAGATTGATAGGAAATAGAACAGTTTCGGAAACAATTGCTCCCCTCGAACATCGACGCAATGTTTCATGTCTTTCCTTATTTTATCGCTTCTTTTATAAACAGTGTTCACTCGAAGTAGCCTGTTGCACTCCTCCCCTTAAAAGTTTCTCCCGTAATACACTTTTTTCTGACACCAATTTCTGACGTACCGTGAAATATAGAGATTCTTTTTTAGTCGAACAACACGAATTTGGAATAGTTTACCCGGCGGGTTTTTTCCAATGTTAACCGACACCTTCTGCCCTCCTTCCCTAAACTTCTTATGCTCACGCAGTGTGTTCAATATTAGAAGGGAAGCACAAATCACTTGTGCGCGTACACGGTTAAGAAAATCATAAAAAGTAATAAATAAAGCACTTTTAAAATAATATTGCTTTGGCTCGCATTGTCAGATCTACGCGGCAATATCAGCTAACAGCTAGTGAAGTTCGAGGCATTCTTGGCACATGTCCCATCTGCCGAGTACCATCCACGGCATTCTTTATGGGCCCATATGCCGCATAATGTGCAATGGTACTAGAACTCACTGTGTTGTCCTATATCCCCGGTCCCCACATATAATACAGCAATCTTCAGTTCCATGAACCAAATCGTCATGGCCTGCATGACTTTTCTGGAACATTATTATATTTTTTTTTTCAAATTACTCCATTCACTTTTTTACCTTTTTTATTTCATTCACTTTTGTAACAACAACATTAAAATTATTTATTACTTGTAATGCATCACTAATTCTAACCTAAAACAAATAAGTAACGGGTGATTTTTTTGAGGTTAGGATTTTCATGCATTAGTATTTGACAGATCACGCGGGATCTCAGACATGGTGTCAAAGAGAAAGATGCTCAGTATGCTTTGACATTTCATCATGAATAGACTTACTAACGAGCAACGCTTGCAAATCATTGAATTTTATTACCAAATTCAGTGTTCGGTTCGAAATGTGAAAATCCGCTTTTTTATCGACAAATTTTGTTCAGCGATGAGGCTCATTTCTGGTTGAATGGCTACGTAAATAAGCAAAATTGCCGCATTTGGAGTGAAGAGCAACCAGAAGCCGTTCAAGAACTGCCCATGCATCACGAAAAATGCACTGTTTGGTGTGGTTTGTACGCTGGTGGAATCATTGGACCGTATTTTTTCAAAGATGCTGTTGGACGGAACGTTACGGTGAATGGCGATCGCTATCGTTCGATGCTAACAAACTTTTTGTTGCCAAAAATGGAAGAACTGAACTTGGTTGACATGTGGTTTCAACAAGATGGCGCTACATGCCACACAGCTCGCGATTCTATGGCCATTTTGAGGGAAAACTTCGGAGAACAATTCATCTCAAGAAATGGACCGGTAAGTTGGCCACCAAGATCATGCGATTTGACGCCTTTAGATTATTTTTTGTGGAGCTACGTCAAGTCTAAAGTCTACAGAAATAAGCCAGCAACTATTCCAGCTTTGGAAGACAACATTTCCGAAGAAATTCGGGCTATTCCGGCCGAAATGCTCGAAAAAGTTGCCCAAAATTGGACTTTCCGAATGGACCACCTAAGACGCAGCCGCGGTCAACATTTAAATGAAATTATCTTCAAAAAGTAAATGTCATGGACCAATCTAACGTTTCAAATGAAGAACCGATGAGATTTTGCAAATTTTATGCGTTTTCAAGCTCTTAAAAAATCACCCGTTATAAGTAAGATAAATTATAAATAAAATAAAAAAAATTCTTTGAGGCCATATGACCGGCTTTGTACGCAATTAAGTTTAAAGATACAATTATTATTAAATTCTAATAACTAAAATAAAGTTTTCATAAGGAAATAGCAAAGCATTAATAAATATTCGAAGTGGCAAGAAAAAAGTATAATTGACAAAAATAAAATTTTGGGTAGGACTTATCGCTTAAGTACTGATCAACAATATTTACATCAGGGACACTGAAAACTAAAACACTTCCATAAAGTCAAGAAAATGACTTCTTACACAAACTGGGGTGGAATCGGCTAGTGTGATAAGTGATAAGTGACGGTCAAAAATCACAAAAAACGTCTAAGAAAGATAATTGTCACTTGTGATTGTCATATTTTGTGATGATTTTAGGTGACAGCTAATTTAGCTATCATTTTCATTAAAATCTAATCCAAAATTAACGTATTTGTACCAATACATTTATTTTCATGCGCTGCCGGTTCTAGGGTCCGTCTTTTGAGGATAAACCTAAGAACAAAATTAATATTTTGGAGCTTCCAATTCCAAAGAAAGTTTATTTTTATGTTTTATTTTCAAAACTTTCCTTGCAGATTCTTTTGAAATTTTCGACTGACAAAAGAATGAATAAATGACCTAGAGCTCTTATAGCGAGTTTCATTCAAAAAAAAGATTTGCTCTTTCTGTCAAAAGATTTGATCTTTTTCAATTTCGAGAGTTTCATTGCAAGAAAAAGAGCAAATCTAGATCAAATCTCAACATGAAAGATTTGATCTCTGATGGGTTGTTACATGTAAATAGTCTTTCGGTCAAACGTCAAATGGAAAATATTTTGTTATTTATTGTTTATTGTGAACTTGTGCCAGCTTGTGCTTAGCCGAAAAATTAACAAATATCCATTAAATATACAAAATAACAAATAAAGGTGTTTTTGAAGTGACAAAAAACAAATATGGCATTTTGAATATATCAACTGTACATGCCTGGTATTTTTGTGTGTGATCAAATACTGTGTATGCTCGTCAGTGAATTACCAATACTAGGATTAAATGATAAAACAAGTTTCATTGAAAAGAGCAAATCTCGATTTTCAGATCAAATCTTTAATATTTGAATGAAACTCGCTATTAGACTTACCGAATGGAGTTCGGTCATCTCACATACCACCTATTCTACAGTTTGCTGTAACCCTAAATTTCCTCGGGAGTGGAGGATACCAGAAACAAGTTGGGCTGACTGGTCACACACTATGGGCTTTTTTTAACTTTGAGATATGTGATGAAGACACTAAAATAATGGCAATAAATGCAAAGTATGGAGGATGTGCTCACGACAGCTTTGTGTGGAGACAGAGTGCACAAAGAGAATATTTGAACTCACAAATGTGGGCAGAACATCGGCTTGTCTCCTTGGTAGGTTTAAAAAAAAAATATCCATATTTATATTCTCAGTTCTCATTTGTATGTAATTTATTAAGGGGACAGTGGCTATCCTTTGGAACCCTTTCTGATAACACCATACAGAAACACTACTGCAAATTCACCACAAGCTCACTTCAATTTTGTTCATTCACAAGCAAGGAGCACTGTGGAAAGATGCATTGGTCGCATGAAAAGTAAGTTGTCTTTAATTCTTCGACAAAACTTCAGATAACCTTTTTTAGCTCGATGGAGATGCATTTTGGAGGAAAGAAAGCTCTGGTATACACCAAAAAAAGTAGCACAATTTGTAAACGTTTGTGCTGCTCTACACAACTTATGTTGTGAGCAATTAGTACTTTAGTACCTCTACCCGATGAAATACAAATGCAAAACCAAAGCACTTCCAACCTCCAACCTGAATCCGAGGGAACTTCTAATGAAGGGAGAACAATTAGAGATAACATTAGACACACTCTGGAGCCATTAAAAATAAAAACTATCATTATCAATTACACCTGTTGTTATTTATTCTAAGAAACTTCATTAAAAAAAGGAAATATCGAACGGCAACTTCAGTTAGCTACATAGATTCATTTATTTCACAAAAAAAAACACTAAAACTAAATTCACAGGTGGGTATCGTAGGTATTTAATAGCTAGGTACATAATTTGTCACTTTGTTATTAATAAATAACTTTCTCATGATGGAAAAGAGCTACTATTGTATCGTTGAGCTCTGTTAAGCCCAGTTGGATTCTTTCGAACTCGTTGTTTATGTTTGATGAGCTTTCACGATGCTCCTTTAAAAAATTCTCTTGGAGCTCGATCATTCTCTCGCTTGAACTCTTTTTTTTAAGGTGTTTGAATCTGGAAGCGGTGGAACTGCCGGTGGTGGCTGAGGTGGTGGTAAGGGGGTTACGTCCTCAATTACTGAATTGTAAAATCTGTAAAGAGAAAAAGAAACTTATATAATCATCAGCCAAAGCTCTGCACATCATCTACACCATTCACCGATGCATCTAAGCCACAAGATTGAGCCACCACCTCATCATTTTCGTCCAGTTTGAATTCCGAAAATGAGCCACCTCCAGTTTTCTTGAGATATCTTTTATTAGCCACCAGTTTTTTCTTGGTGTTATACTTGCGGATGGCCCAAACCTGAAACAAATTAAAAAAATATGTATTTTTACATTTTTGTTTCCTACCCTTTTCCACTCCACCAATTTCTTTGTCGGTGGCCCATTGGCATTTAGTTTCAAAACCAGCTGCTCCCAAAGCATCCTTTGAGAATCCCGCGCATTTAGGCTTTGGCCACTTAAGCTTTAGCAACATCTTGGTGATTCTCTATAAAGGAAATTAGAAAAACATACTCACTGATTTAGTTTCAAGTTTACTTTTGTTTTAAGTCAGATAGAAAATAATATTGTTTAGGCTCTCATTCTGAATATCAAATAATAAACACGTTATCAGATTTGTTAAGCTGTATTCTTTCTCTGAATTTATCTTGGCTATCACAAGGAACAGGATATAGTTCAAAAGGAAATCATTATTTGTATCTCTTCCTTATTGGCTTGAGACCTAGTTCAAATAATATGTATTAATTTAAAAAATAATTAATAATATATACATTCCAAAACTTACATTTTGATGGGAAAATATATTAATTCCAATAAATAGGTACACAAAATGGTTTACCGAAACTTATAACAATAAAAAACATAGAGAAACAAGAAAGAGACCGACTTCTTTGCCAGCTGTCGTTAAGGCAGGATCATAGTGATGCCAAATATTCTAAATGTTTCTGTGACAAATTTACTCAGATGAATAATTTTATTTAATCACTTATCACAATCACAAATATGACAATCACAAGCCAAGTTACACGATTCCATCCCTGGGTTTTCACATGGGAATAAGCAGCTGTCAAGGCACATTAAAGAAATATTTCGGTTTTAAAGCACCTCTGTGGAGATATCGGGGTGGCCGTCATTGCCTTTTGGCCGGCATTGTACTTGTCTCCCCTAATTGTAGTTTTGTTGATTGACTATTAATAGTCACATAGTCTTTTGACAGAGGCACAGAAATACCATGAGTTCAAAGTTGATACATTTTATAAATATTATTTTAGTGTTTTGTGTCGTCATAAAACCCTTTTATTTTTATTTAATAGAACCCATAGAAAAAATAAACAAGAACGACAACTGAGGGGATAGTTTTCTCTTCGCCTACAAACTGAAAAATGCCCCGTCAGCGATATTCTTATGTATGTGTACCAGTCCCTGTACATTTCTTATGGGACTACTAATATGTACGTCTGCAGTTTTGGGGACCAGGAAACGTATGGCTGATTGGATGCTTCTCACACAAATTTCGCACGTATTCACATACACAAAGAAGCAAATCCTGCGTATATGGTAAATGTCAAACATAGACCGCATCTACGTAAATACGCAAATGTAAAACAATTTTTATATAATTACTTGAAATGTTTACTTTTTTATTGGCAATTGTTACATTTAATTTACTGATTTATTTTTTTTTTTACTTTGTTATAGTTTTATGTATATTTTATATAAAAAAGATCTTTTAAAATGGTATAGAACTTTCGATTTTTTTTTTCTTATTTACAACTATATTAATTTTTTGCAATATTCATATAATTGTTTTATAAATTCTAATATGTATTTATTTAGTTTGAGAATTAATATTTTGTTTGCTTTGTTCTATTTTGTATTGTTATCAATTGCTTTAATAATTATAAATTTATGAATTTTATTTATATTGATACATAATTTGTTGTTTTATTCTGTGTGCAAAATTAAATTTATTAGGTTGAAGAAAGGGATAAGATAATATTGAATTTTTTCTTGTATGCATATATTGACTTATTAACATTTCTTATATTTTAAATAACTTATAATGAATAATGCATAATTTATTTATTAAAGACACATCGGATTTGGAAAAGGCTAAACTAATGTCATTTCTTATTTTTTACAAAAATCTATGAACAAAGTTCTGCATTGATACATAATTTTAATTCTTTTATATTTATTTTTAACTATACAGTAATGGTCGAATTTTAAATGTGTATTTTTGTTTTTATATATTACAACTAATACATGGAAAAGATTTAAGTATTATTTTTTAGAATATGTTTTTCTTTATTTTCTCGAAATTTTAAGGGTAACTTTTACATTTAAAAATCAATAAAAAATATCCTGCTTAGATACAAAATTTCGAAGCGCATATAAAGTATTTTTGTTTCCTTAAATTAATTAATATTAAAACATTCTGGCTTACCTCTTCCATCTTTTACACATGCCATTTATAAAATGTAAGAAGAAAATAAAAAATTCTTAGATTATCGGTGTCAAATTCACAACTTTAAATTCCACAACATCTGTTCAAAAAAAAGAATAGTTGGCAAGCATCATGCAAAATGTAAAATAGAATATACAAATTTGTTTCACAATACATAATTCAAAGGACAATTTAAATGTATCTTATTAGTTCTAAGACTAAACCAAAAACTGGGAAACAGAGAGTATGAGACAGACATTGTAATATCGGCAAGTGTTTGTGAAAAGTTGTAAAAGAGCTTTTGAAAAAAAATCAAATATTCATTTGTTTCTGTTATTTTCTTACGAACGTAAACTTAAACAAGTGCAATTAAATGTAGTTATCAAATCAGCTTGCCAAGTCGTCAGTACTTCGTTTGTCTTGTGTTATAATAATGTTAATAATATTTTTAACTAAGTGTCTGTAAGGCACATTGCCTTTTAGAATGCAACATGACGTTGCATTGTACGGCACTAGTTAGAAAAATTAGAAAGATAGGAGCGAATTTTTTTCGGTGTAGTAGATCAAAAATTACGTGTCTATTTTCTCACTTAAAACTCACGGACGGCTCTAGCTTGCACTAGCAGTTAGATATTTTTTTTTCAACCTGAGTATCGAACTGACGACCTCCGTGTCAGAACCAAACATCTTATCTACTGGATCAATGCCGCCCGTTATTTTCAAATCATCAGTCATATAGTTATTACACAATGACCCTTATGACAAACACGCTTTAGCTTCGGTTTCGCCTGACGTTTACAAGTTTAACCACAGGAAATTAATACATCTTATCACAATATCGGTTTGGCTTTGACGTTACGTTTGGTTCGTATACAAGATAAGGTAACGTGACTCAAACTTGAAGCTGAAAGTAGAAACTGGTTGAACTTTTGCTCGCTTTGACCGTAGAGAAGCAAAATTTTACACACACTACAAATACAACAACCAGCTGCCGAAGAAAGTAGATGTTGAGTTTGGCTGCGGATTGCATCTTCGACACAACAATATTTCATTCACAATAGATATGATATAAGACTTGTATCATACTACAGATACTATAGTATCTATAGATATTGCACGCAGAGCAAAATAAAATTACCAATTTTCAAACGCCTGGGAATGATCGTTTTACGCTGCATTGTTTAAGGAAGTTGCAAGGTTGCACTTGGGCGTGTTGGAATCTATAGATACACATTTATTTGTTGGGATTCGAATGCCAATGCAACCAATGTTCATGCTCGATCCTCTGTTCGGTTGTATCTTTTGTGTAAATATTTTTTAGACCACTGGTCGGCGGTCTTTGTGAATTTTTTTTTTATAATTAACGCGCGCACAAGGGATTATGTGTTTCCCTTTTAATGTAGAACACACTGCGCGGGCATTACGATGATAGGGACGGGAGAGACAGGAGGTGCCGATTAACATTGGTTTTGAATGTTTGTAGATCAAAATGGCAAGGGAAAATCCCGCCGGGTAAACTATTCCAAATTCGTGTCGTTCGGCTAAAAAAAGAATCCCTATATTTCACGGTACTTCCGAAATTAGGCTCAAGGGTGAACTGATGAGCATTCCTTGAGAGACGAGTATTACGGGAGAAACTTTTAAGGGGAGGAATGCAACTGGCTACTTCGAGTGAACATTTTTTGTAAAAGAAACGATAAAATAAGGAAAGACATGAAACATTGCGTCGGTGTTCGAGTGGGGCAATTGTTTCAGCGGCAATTCTATTTCCTTTCAATCCTAACGCTCGATTTTGTATTCTATCGTTTTATGCTGCATTTGTTTGAGAAGGTTACAAGGTTGCACCGGGACATAAGACAACAAGCGGCTGCCTACGCGCGGCTGCCTATGCGTTTTTTGGAAAGCTACCCATAGCTTTCCCAAAAAAATACGGCTAATGTCGCTTTGGCTTTGACGTTACGTTTGGTTCGTATACAAGATAAGGTAACGTGACTCAAACTCAAAGTTGAAAGTAGAAACTGTGTTGAACATTTGTTCGCTTTGACAGAAAAAAGCAAAAACAAAAACCGAAATTTTGATAATGTCACATAAAGCGAACACAGAGCGTGTGAAATGTAACGTGACGGAGCCAAAGCTAATGAATCATTCATCAAATTCTATGCATTTCTAGCACTCTCCACAAAACAAAACAGAAAACATGTGTCTATACAAATCACGTACCTACTAATTTTTCAATTATAGTTCAATTATAGAAATAAATATTTTTGTTACTGCATTTTCTTTAACAACATTTAATACCTTGAGCATTTTGTCTATAATTATGTTTTTATATAGATATATTTTGTAAATAGAAATTTAATTTTTGAATATTTTTGTTTACAACAATTTGTTAAATAAAACAATATTAAAATATTTTTTTTTAAACAAGACATATATAGTTGGAATCAAACCTAAACTTTTATCACAAAATAGACAAACAGGGATTTAAAAGTACTCGCACTCGCACTGTTTGGTAAATCATAAGGCAACGTACCTACTAATTTTTCAATTATAGTTTGGTCTTTATAGTGTATTTTACGCTTTTCAGAAATGACGCTGCACAATCAACGTCAGATGTTTGTGTTGGGTTTCCACTTATCAATGAAATGGCCTTGTTTTTGAAAATTCAAAATCTTAGCATTTACTGATACAGTAGTCAATTCATTTCAACTTACATACGTTATTTACTGTCAAAAAATTAATTCTCATCACCTTTTGATTCATGATTCCTTTTTCGGTTGTTTCTTCATTCTTTCTTTTTGACAATTTGGTAAGGGGTGTAGAAAAGTAGGGGGAATGCAGTAACGAATGGAAGAATACAAATTTTAAGCTCTTTTGTGTTTGAGCTTTGACGTTTCTCGTTTGAGAAAGAAAATCCTATGCACGGACTAAAAATAAGAACTTTTAAAATTGAAAACAATTCCCAATCATGTTTTTAGTGGTAATGGATGGTTTTTAATTGCTTTTTTTTAGAATTTTGCAAATATATATCCGTTTGTAAATGAACCAATTTCCACTTGTCATTCAAATTCACTACAAATAAATGACCGTTAGTCAGTTCAATGACAGTAATTGTGTGCAATTTCCACTTGTCATTTTTCTCGATGACAAGAAATGAGGTCATTTAACGTTTTTCATCTGAAAAATGGCAAGTGAAAACCTAGCATTACCGACAATGCTAAGTCAATTTATTATGATACCGTATTGCGTACTCAGAACATGATCTCATCATACTCAGAAACAAAAAAAGAAATAAAGCTCTGAAGATATGAAGATCTGAACGCTCAGAAGGAAAAGAAAGAAACAGGTACAACTTTTTTTTGACAACTCTGAATCTGTTCTGAACGAAAACTCATTCAACATTTTAATAGAAACCGTGCGGAGTTTAAATAGTAAAAAAAATTATTTAGACTTAAGGCATCGTCATTAATATTAAATACGAAACGTTTTTAGTAATAATTATTGTAAATGATTAATTCTATTTGTAGGAAGATATAATGTATGGTTCTCATTAAAAATAATATTGAATTGAAAATATTTTCTGTAACGATGTCTTTTGACGTATTTGGTCATAACGACTGAACGAAAATTCGTCCAATTTAACATTTATTTTACATGGCATTTTCATATTCATCGCATTCGACGACCAAGAAAAAAAAACTTTTTTCGCCGAAGTTTGGATGGTATGTGGAACGTGAATAGAGTTTGTCATTTTGTAAGGACTTTTTAACTTTGTTCGTTGAACTTTACTTTACCCAGGTTCACCCAGGCCAGGTTTTCTTGACAACTCCAAGAGAATCTCAAAAACCACAAAAGGGCTGTCAGTTAAGTTACTGACATATCACAAGAAGGGGAATGACAATTCGCACGCTACTGTTCAACCAATTTCGCCTGTGCCAATTTAAGAATATTAATTAAAATGATTATTAAGAACAATAAACTCACACTTGCATACTTTAGTACATAGTAAGAAAATAGGTGAAATGAATTGTTTCATTTTATGTGAAATAACAATTAGCTGATTATGTATGTATGTATGTAAAATGAGTTTTATGAGAATTAACAACTTAAGAATAAACTATAATGGTTAGAATGGCGCGGACGAGCCCGTATGTAAATGAGCGAGAACAAGTAATTCGTATCTTGTGCCCTAAATGACGGATTGCTCTGTTTCGTCAAGTTTCGATGAATTTTACGCACGTAAACTGCGGTAGCGAGCGCATTTTTCAGGGCTCATCAAACAAAGCTTTAATCACATGAGAGCGTTCAACGACCAACGAATCAGGAAGCATTTGTCCGATTTGACATTTCTTTTAGATGACATTTTTTATTCAGCGATAACAACCACCAAGAAAACATAAAAAATGGTGTTTTTGAAGTTATTTACGAGCGAATAAATTGTACTTCAATGTGTGGATCGTATGTGGGACGCGAATTGATAAAGTTTGGTAATTCGTAACAATCAGATAGATTGTAATTCGCGACGTCCAATTATTTTTCTCGAAACATTTAACCCAGATAACCAACTGGTTGGTTTGTCTTAACGCATCATCTTCTTATAGGTAGATAGAAATCGGATGTTTTAACACTTTGTTTATTGTAATAAAATAATAAATAATGTTCCTCACTTAAATTTGATTGAATGAATGAAGATAAAAACTAGTACATACCTTAACTACAAAACAAATTTTAGCTTTTAATCAATATTTAAGTTTATCGTGAAGCCTTTATTATTTCTATTTATCATTTACCATTTAATACCAAAAAAATTCTCTTCACTCTCCAAAAGGCATTACATCAAACCCTTTATTAAATTTATCTTTAAGTAATCAGTGCGCTCCAAAAATGTATGAATAATAATGATTTATAAATTAAGTGATCAAAACTCCGTTTCAGTAAGTTATCTATAAACTAATCCATAATGTTATTTTCTATAATTTTTTTTTTTAAATCCTAATTTTTGACATTAATTATAATGTTTCCCACATTTTTCAAAATTTTTAATTTCTTTTCTTTTGCTTTCATTAAACCATCTTCTTCATTACTAAAGGCTGATTCTCAGTCTGTGTAATTTAAATTCAAACGTTTCCTCCATTTATGTTATTGTTAACAATTTTAATGATATTTCATTATATATTTTTAATTCTATTCATACACGATAAGTTTATTTATTGCTGAGGGCAAAATATAATTTGTTTCTTATTTCCAACAGTAAATATGTATTACCTATTTAAAATTCTTTATAAAATAATCTATTTGATTGATTTTTAAATAGCGGTTAAAAACAAAAAAAAAAATACTTTAAAACTTAACAACATTGAAGATAATACAAGGATAGCTCTTAGAAATAAATATTTTTGTTACTGCATTTTCTTTAACAACATTTAATACCTTGAGCATTTTGTCTATAATTATGTTTTTATATAGATATATTTTGTAAATAGAAATTTAATTTTTGAATATTTTTGTTTACAACAATTTGTTAAATAAAAAATATTAAAATATTTTTTTTTAAACAAGACATATATAGTTGGAATCAAACCTAAACTTTTATCTAAAAATAGACAAACAGGGATTTATAGTTTTTTTTTTTTTTATTAATAATATAATTAATCTATATAAAAAAAGTTTTTTTTATTAACATTTGTGCGCTTTGTTTCCTTTTCAAAAAATGTTGATACTTAGGTACAATGTTGCAAACATGAATTTCTTTACAAACATTTTTATCGCTTATCTAGTTTTTCTGTTCATATATTTTTGTTTATATTTTAGTATTATTTTTAGCAAATTGGAATAATTTTTTTTATCATTATGTCTATCATATCACTTGTAAACAAATTAGAGGTACCATCATTCGTATAAAAAGGTAGTCTTATAAGATATACACATAAACATTAATATGAAATGTCTTAAATAATACTTTTACAATTTATTAATAATACGCAATAATTGTTTTTTTTTTAACATTAATATTTTTTTTTATTTAATAAAATAAAAAAAATATAAATAAAGTTTGTATTTTTGTATTTTATTAGTTTTAATTATTAATTTTTTTTGTATTACGATGTTCAATATAGATAAATTACATAACAATTATTATTAATATCAATGCCAAAGTACATTGATTATTTTTTTTTTCAAAAATTCAGCACAAATTTGCTGAATACAAGTCAAAAGCTTATGTTTTTACCAAATTGTTACAAAAATAACGTTTACACTTATGTATACATAAAGTGGCGTGTGCTGGTGACTGACTTGTGACATTTAAAAATCATACGCAAAAAAACCTAAATAATGTAAGCATTTAAAGAAAACACAGAGAAAATATCAATTATATATTAAATTTAAAATATTATTTTGAATTAAATTCGATTGACAAAAATAATTAAAGCAAATACTAAATATTAAGAAATAATAAGTTAAATACATGAAAAGTGAATTCTTAATGTCCATATTCTATGGTTTGCTTGACATGGTGGTGTTCAAAAAAACAACCAAATGCTTTATTTCGATTGGTTTGCTTTTACTTTTTAATCGAAATACAAGTAAGACGCTTTGAGATCCGTCGCATAGTTTGAAATTAATAATATGTTTTAATGTTTTAATATTTTTCTTTGTTTTCACATTTTTAATTGTTCTTTACATTGTTTACAAAACATTTATAAGCAATCTATTGACATTTGAAGTAAAGGCGAAAACAGATGTGCAGCTGTTCTGTACGTATAACTGGGCGCAGAGCTGCACCTAAAACAGATGTGACATAAAAACATTACCACTGGACATTTTTGAATAGTTGCACAAAAAGTGACACTCAAGAAAAAATCTCACTTAAAACGAATGTAAATAAAATTAAATTTGTGTAAATATTGAATTTAGAGAATAAAAATTCCAAACAAATCCGGCAAAAATTTGATTTTTGTTAGTATCGTATTCATGAAAGTGAACGAGAAACATAACATAACCATAAAAAACTATGATGAAGTGTTTTCTGTGTGGTGGCAAAAGAATCAGAACGGTAACGCTAATTTACAAGTGTGGTATATATAAGTAATGCCAGACACCTCTTATTTACATTTTTTTCCTTTGTTGTGGCAGCAATGAAACTAGGCATGAAATTTAGAGTGACATTGTGCACATTCTGCAATCTTTGCAGTATTTGCGTCGACATGTCCCATAAGAGCCTATGTATAAAATTTTCTTTTTTGCTTCACGAAATTAACTGCACATCTGTTTTGACCAATAGAGACATCGTGCAGTCTCTGCAACCCCGGTCGTTTTTATGTTGACATGTCCCATAAACGCCTGTGTAATTTTTTTTGCTGCACGAAATGAACTGAAAGTTTGTGATTTCACAAATAAAACATCAATATTTGTATCCCATACCATTGACACATTGTGAGAAAAATTCCCAGAAAATGCAATTGTCAAATTGACGTTTGATTACTACATACATATATATGTATATTTACCTAAAAAAAAAATTTTGGGGAAAATTCACAGGCTGGAGAAACCATTTGGTCTGGCACGAACTCTCTACGAAATTCTATAAGGTTTTGTCTATGGGACCGAAATTTAGCAAGAACTCGTGGAAATTCTTAAGAGTGTGCAGCGAACACATGGTAAATATAATATTGTTTCATCTTTTTTCAATATTGTATCTAAGATGTATTAAACGTTTTGTTGCACTGACAGCAACTCAACTAGAATGTTCTGGGAAATGTAAGCAATGTACCAAATTTTCAGGACACAGTTGATTTGTATGCGTTGAAGTGTGAACATCGAAATCGATAGTAAAAGTGGTTTAATTGAGAATTGAGATAAAGTAAATGTGTTAAAGAATAAAGAGTTACTTTAATTGTAAATAAGTGGTGAAGTCCAATTATTGTAAATTGAATTTAAATTAGTTTTTTTTGATATATAAAGAAATTCGTTGTTTAATTTTAAAAGTGAAATTTAGTTTTATTCAACAAATCCCAGGCCTACATCCAGACCTACAGAAAAATTTAAAGAAAATTAAGACATTTTAAGCCAATATCATATGACTTGACTGGGTTTTTTCGATCATTAACACATGCGTTTTTGACAGTAGGTCAGGTAGTTGGTCATGCCTATTATACATGAGCCTTTAGGAAGAACAATTTCAAAAACAAAGTTTCCTTGAGTCTTGTCAATATTCTTTGCGTTAAAGGATGGAAAACTTTCTTATTCAATAGCCGCCTTTTATTATCACCAGTAGGCCATATCTTTCCACCCATGTTAATAAAGCCAACTGTGTTATAGAAAATGTTTGCTTTGAATTGTTTCCAGTTGATTTATTTTGACATTTCTCTTTTTTAGATTTGTCTTGCTTGGCCTCTTAAGGCGACTTTAGACTTAGAAAATAAAAGGAAATGCATTCACACGTCAAGTTTGCATTCATTCAAGTTTTCATTTTACAAAAAATAGTCGAAGTCGAAAAAAAGGAAAAGGAAAAGGAAAAGGAAGTCGCCAAAAAAGAACAAATGGAGCAAAGATTGGTGCTTAAAAAGAGGATGCCTGCCGCATGTAAAGGGTTATTCACATGAGAACGACCGACGAGTGAACTACTAATATTCGCCCATTTTAACATTTCTTTAAAATGTAATTTTTGTGCTCATAGCGACCATAAAGAAAACAGAAACAGGTTATTCGTGTGTGAACAATTTTTTCGTTGAAGTGTGGAACGTATGTGGAACGCGAATAGAGTTTGGCAGTTATTTATTAGTCGCTATCATGTAAATTGCCCTTAAATATTTAAATTAGAAGATATTATTCTTAGTTCTAGATGGAAATGTCCTTGGGAAAAAATTCAATTTAACCAAAGACTTTTAAAGATATTTTTTTGTTTAGTCTTAAACTATTAAATAATTTTGTTATATGAAAAGGCTGTACTATCAAATGCGATTCAATATTTCTAACACCATATTAACCCTGCCAATGACTTCTGAGCTTTCGGAAATTGTGAAAACAAAATTCATTTTAGTTACTTGATTTTTAAAAAGCTATCACTAAAACTTATCTCAAAAAATTGTACAAATATTTTTTTCTGGGGAAAATATAACAACATTTAGAATATACGTACATTAGCCATTTATATTCACAACAATAACAAAATGTCAAACATGAAATTTACTTACTTTATTTTGGTGTATTTAAAATAAATGTTTTACTTATCTTTCTTTGTTCTGTAAAAAATTTATCAGGTTAACTTTGGTCTAAGTTTAATACTTATATACTTCTCTTTGACATAAGAAGTTTGAAAGCGAAATGCCAATTATTTTGTTAATATATATTTTTTTATTTTGTTAATATATATTATATAAATTATATAAATATACATACATCTATTTTTTTTTTTTTTTAAATTGGAAAAAATGCTTCCTCCAAAGAGCTTGTCATGTGCCAAAAACCTTTCACCCCAAAAAATATAGCAAACTAAATTCAATTTTGTAAACTAAAAAAAAATAATTATATCTATATTCTTTTTTTTTTTAATAAGAAAATTTTGCAAACCTGAGTCAAACAAAAAGTAAATTTAAATTAAAACCTGTTTAAATTTAAGGTTTTTCACATTGAAAGGGTCATGTCAATAGACTTGTATCTGTCAAAATGGCGGGGAATACTAGAGTTGCCATGTCACTGATTACAAAATTTTATGGAATCAATCGAGTTTAATATATTTTTGTTTGTACTTATTTAAACATTAAAATATCTCATAAATATAAAAATTACAAAAGATTCGAAATAATGAAACAGTTAAAATAATTTCAACTTACAGTTTCACCTTAAAAATATAAATGTCACAATTCCACGCACTTGGTCCAGAAAAAAGAAAACTCCGAACCACTACAAATTCATTTCCCAGTTCAGTTGTGAGATACAATTATTAGAAAATTTCAAAAAATGTTTCATATCCTAAAATGTGTGTGTTTTTGTGTTTGTCTTGAATGTATTAAGAATCCATATTTGGATTTTGTTTTATAAATTGGCTTTTTTAATGCATTTCTGTTTTAAATTTTAATAATTTTAATATATGAGTTTAGGTTAAATTTTTTTTATCACAAATATTTTTTAAATATATATTTTGTTATCATAATTTTTTTTTATCTAGATTTAGTGTTTGTATACATATAAATATTTTTTTTGTTTTTGGTACTATTTTTTTAATTTTTAAGTATAAAATATTGATATTTCTTTTTTTCTATTCTTATGATTCTCTTGCTCTTAAAAGAACAGAACATGAAATTAAAAAATAACTGTGCGTGCATTCAGTGTTTGTGTGTGTGTCTAAACAAACTATCTCAAACGTTCAAGGATGAATAGAATATTGAATCGATAGTTTTGAATAGATTAAGGGCAGAAGACATAAAGGAACAGCTGCAAAAAAAAAGTTCAAAACTTTGATTTGGATGTAATTGGCTTTAAGATTTTGTACCTCGCTTGTCCAATCTCAAATCATTTATTAAAGCCTTAAACAAAATTGAGCTCATAGCCCTGCTCAATATCAACTGCGACGGAATCAGCTCCATCTTGTGGTGATTTTTTCGATTTAGCTTTGTCCTTAGATGCAAATCCCAAAAGGCTTATGCCGCTCCCACGACGAGAGGGGAGCCCTAGCTATTCGAATCAGGAATCCACTAAGACATGCCATCGAGCGAGCAGTTCTCCCTTAGCCATTTCCCGGACGTCACACCAATGTGCCACTTCCTCTGGTCCGGATGAGTTTAGACCCAAGCTAAACCAACCGACCATTTCGTTGCGTTTCATGTTACGTTTAGCGTATACAGACACCATAAGCGTTACATCGTTGAGCTGGAATAATGCCACCTAGAACCAAAATTACAAGATCAAGCCTGAACATAAGAAAATACGATGCTCACCTGAAAGACAAAAGTTTCCTTGAACAATGGATTTGGCTGGCCACGCCTCGTTGATGTCTTCGCTCTGGATATTTCTTGACCTATACTGCTCACAAGACACAACTTAACATAAGTGTCAGGTGCTTTATTCATTGATAAACTACGAAAATGGCTGCCTTTCACAATTTCTACTGTTAGTCGGCCTGTGGTGCCATTATATGCTAAGCCTAAAAGTAGCTCTGGTACACCTCCATGTTGCATTGAAGTGGTCGAGCCGGCACTATCGGATCTGGCTAAACTTAAAAGATCACTAGATGATCCAACAATCTGCAAGAATAACAAAATTGATTTTAATAAAATTCAAAAATCAACCATTTTCAACTTCATACTGATGATGTGTTCCTCGGTTCGAGAGGAAGCCACAAATTGGTCTCAAGTTCGAGGTCGATTGCGGCAAAACTAACGACTGCTTCACCAATTAGGCGTTCTTTACGCATCCGTTCACAGCCGTACAAACGGATGCGCAATCCCATTGAGTTCACTTCCTCTGGATTGACACGGTGCAAGAGGAAGCTTTCCATAAATTGGGGACTCTCCCCGGATCGAATTTTAGTCTTGTGTTTTTGCTTCTTGTTCGGAAGCATTAGAAGTCGTATCTAAACAAAAATGTTGGTTACATATTTTGCTTACACATGTTTGATTGTTGTTGTTTGATTTTATATGATTTTTACCTGAGTATGAGTTTGTTGTCCATTTTCTCGGGATGGTATCCCTCGAGCTTGCAAAACATGAACTGTCATCTTGCGCATTGGTGCGTCATAAAGAAGTGATATTTCGATGCTACCGCTTTTTCCAAAGCATTGGTTCTGTAATGCAAGATCTTCGGATTTAATTGATCTTAGATCGCTTGTGTCAAAAAGTGGTTCTTGTGATAGGACAACAATACACTGAAAGAAACCGAAGCATTTTGTTATTAAAAGAAGTGTTATTTGTAAAAAAAAAAAGACCGGCAACTTACGTCATCGTTGTTGTTGCAATTTAAATCGGGAACATCATCTAAGCTTCCCTGGCGCTGTGTCGGAGATATTTTGTTGTATCGTGTTAAGTTTGCATTGGCACGTCTGTCGGTTATTGAACGATTGTCTATTCGAGTCTCTTTGATGGATGATACACTTCCTTCTACTATTTTAAGTGGTAATTGTGAGCGATCTAGTTTTCATTGAAGACAAAATTTAGGTAAACCACTAAGCCACGGGGCACTACACAAACTGTTCAATATAACTTGTATTAAAGGGACCATAGCGAGAAGTAAGAAAAAGTTTAATACTCAAGAATATTGCCGGCCCAGCAACATCCGGTAGTCGCTCAGATTCTGACAAGCAATATTATTCCTAAAATATACAATGACAGCATGTCGGAAAAAATAATGGCAATAAGGTATACCCAATACCAATGTAGAGCAAACTCTGTCACCTGAGTTTCACTCAGTGCAAAACAGTTAGCCTGTATGGCACAGTATAGATGTACATATGAAAGGATTTTTTTCAAAGAAATAAACAACGAGAAAATTACTTACCACTTAAGAAAATTACACTCAAAACATAACTGTGGCCAAGACGAATTCCGCAATGTAGGCCTAAATTTATTTTTATGGGTTTAATGGGTATCTCCACTTATATCAGGAAATAAGACGCTTATCAAAATTTTCTACAATACAGCTTAAATAAGTCCTTTTTTTATAATTAACGCGCTCACAAGGGAGTATTTGTTTCCCTTTTAATGTAATGTAAGAGACAGAAGATCATTTATAAAAATGAGGAAAAGAGTCGGAGACACAACGGAGCCCTGGCGCACACCAGTATTTATTTTGTAGGAATCAGACTTAAATCCGTCCAATACAACTTGTATTAAATGGTCCAGAAGATAGCTCCCAATCCAACGAACAAGAGTACCATCGATCCCAAAAGCACGCATTTTCGCATTTGCCAAATTCTATCAAATGCCTTGGAGATATCAAGAGCAATAATCTTACTTTCACCAAAGCGATGTAAAGATTTGTTTCACTGTTCGGTGAGATATGCCATCAGATCACCAGTGGAACGGTTGCTGCGGAAGCCATACTGACGGTCATGGAGAAGCTTTCGATCTTCGATATATTCCTTAAGCTGACGGTTAATCAGAGTTTCCATGAATTTAGAAAGAAAGGATGTTAGTGCTATGGGTCGGTAGGAGGAGGGGGAGGATGGGACAGGCTGGACAAATGCTGTTTTCCATCTTCTAGGTAAGATTATAGAAGAGTAGGAGCGATGGAAAAGCTTACGCAGTGGCTTTGCCAGTGTTAAAGAACACTTCTTCAGAAGAATCTCGAGTATACCATCCAGTGCCGTTGATTTGTGTGTATCGAGATCTTTGAGAACTTTTGTTACTGTACGAGTGCGAAAAATAATACATTCTCAAGTACAGGAGGGGCAAAGTTGCTGTGAGGCAGTGTGGAGCTGGCAGCGAAATAGTCGGCGAGCAAGTTTGCCTTCTCTTAAGAGTAAACAATTGGTTTGTCATTAGCGATGACCTTTGGAACCGAAGATGTTGAGGAGTTTTTAATATTTTTTACAAATGACCAAAGATTTTTACTGCATTTGGGACACTGCAGAATTTTTTGGCGTAATTGTTGCTCATGCAAAAATTTGGTTCTTTCAATAACAGAGTTGCATGAGTTCCTTGCTTATTTGTACTTTTTCCAATTATCCTCTTAAGGCTTGGCTTTGCAGGATAGGAATTTTACTTCTCTGAGCCTGATAGCTTCTTTACATTCAGAGTTAAACCAGGACTTTTCTTAAGGCTTGATGCTTTTTACTCTGCTAAGAATAAAAGCACGCATCCCTTGAAGAATCACATTTGTGATCATTTCAGCACTGGCATCAATGTCACTATCGATGAAGCATAGTGATCAGTTAAAGTTTCGGAAAAAAAATATTCAGGCCGTCCTCTTAGCTTGGAGACGACTTACGGGAATATTCAAAACTTAAAGCAGGCCAGGCTCACCAGGCTCAAAGACCATTAAAGTCCTGGCACCCTTGTGCACAACAGGCCATTCATAGTAATAGCAATTTTTGTATGTTAAACTTCAAAATTTAAGAAAAAACTGCCAAAAAACTCTCTGGCAGTACAAAAAAGCAAATGGAATGCATGTAATTTCTTACAATGCCAGAATGCAAGGGGGTACTGGCTTGCCTAAAAAACTATCAAATTATAATTTGGAGTACGTATACACTTAAAAAACGCTTAGGTTTCTGTCATCTTCATCAGCTTAACATTTACAGCTTAAAATTTAAAGTTAACGAAAGCAATGACAGCTATTGAAAGTATTGGAATGTTGCAAAATTAGAATATACCAAAATTCCCACTCCAATGGAAAAGTACCAGTGGCAAATTACGAAAGGGAAATTTAGAGAATTTTTGTATACAAATACGCAGTTGATTGTTATGCGTTGAAGTGTGAACATCGAATCGAAATCGAGAACGCAACCAGTTGCATTCATCCCCTTAAAAGATTCTCCCGTAATACTCGTCTTGCAAGGAATGCTCATCAGTTCACCCTTGAGCCCAATTTCGGACGTACCGTAAAATATAGGGATTCTTTTTTTAGCCGAACGACACGAATTTGGAATAGTTTACCCGGCAAGATTTTCCCTTGCCATTTTGATCTGCAAACATTCAAAACCAATGTTAATCGACACCTCCTATTCTCCCCTCCCTATCTTCCTAATTCCCGCGTAGTGTGTAACATTAAAAGGAAAACAAGTAGTCCCTTGTGCGCGCGTTAATTATAAAAAAAAATGTAAAGTTGCCAATTTTCTGTGCGGATTCGTCAAGATTTTTAATAGAATACGACAAGGGCATGGTCTGGCCTGCATCATTTTCAATCTTGCAATGGTAGAAGGCAGCATTGTAGACCTTGCTTACGTTTGCCCCCGGAGTCTATTTTTGTCCTTCCCTTACCCCTTTACGAAGATCTATTAAAATGTATTCCACAAAGCCTAACAGACCTTAATAAATCAATAGTCGACTATATTTTGCGAAAGTTTACAAGTTTCCAGAATTCTTTTTGGCTAAGTTAAAGATAAATTAAATAACTGGCTCCCAATGAGCTAAATTGAGTTCTGCGGAGTCTGGAGTTCCAGATATAAATTCGTAAAAGTAGGGAAAAACTCATTCGAATTATTTTCTTTTGACTTGAGTTATAATTATTTTTTCTGTTCTATACCAACCTTTTTTCTCGCCAGTCAAAATTCCTGTATTGCTATCGATTGATGCCTCAATCGAATCATTCGAACTGCATTCACTGTGCGATGAGGGTACTCCTACTTTACCCCTTTCTGCAATAGCAAGTGGATCCTTTGATGAATCCCTAGGTGCAACGGTTATGTGTTGCAAATCACTAAAATTATAATTCTGTGCAAGTGGATTTATATGATTAATGCCGTATCCAGTATATTGGCCATTTGGAATACTGCGTGATTGCTGTAGTCGTAATCTGCGTAGAATTTCTTCCTCAGAGTCTGAACTTGTGTTTTCATAGCGTCGCTTACGTGCTGTACAATAAAAGAATTAAGTTTAATTTTATTAAAGAAATAACAAAATTGTTTAAGAAAAAACTACTTACAAATTTTTTGAACGTATTTTGATGAAATATTGTTGTCGTCACAGCAAGGAAATGCATGAGCTGATGCATGAAAACACCATTTGCGATTGATAAACAAGAAAAATACTAACATTAATGCTACAAGTCCAAAAAGTGCGCCAACAAGTGTTGTTGCTTCAACAGATCCTGAAAAGATGCAAAATAGATCATCAGCAATTCAGAAGAAACCAAGGTTGAAATAAAGGAATTATAGAAAAACAAATTTTCTAAAAACTAAATTAAGCAATTTAAATAGGCATTTAAAAAAGTTACCAATGACATTCATGTCATGTTATGACATGTCAAAATATTCAGTGATATTCATCGATAGTTCGGTTCAATCTAAATATTCAACGTGAATTTCGCCTTTATGTCACTATTCGTCACACTTCCTACCATAGAGAAATTAAGTTGAGAGAAAATACATTCTTTTGGAACTTAAGGGCTTGAGACACTATTAAGGTACAAGTTAGGTCAGAAATACCAGTTTACATTCCTGTAAGATTGTGTTGACGCAAATATTTGAGCCAACGATCATTTAAAAGTCCATTTTTGGCTCATTGGATATAACAATACACAAAACTGACTTAATTAGAAGGATTTATTGGCGCAGTTTATCAAATGATGTTAACGGACTTTTTGTTGCCAGAGGTAGAAAACAAACTGGAAAAGTTTTACTAAACTAGAAAAACATAAACACGATCACATTTGTAGAACCAACAACCATGCCCCTAAAAGTATGCTACATATTTGCAATATGTTTTGACTGAGTACTAATTCAAACTCGAATTAGTACAAGCAACCGAAAGCTTAGATTGTGCCAGAACCAGACGGAAGCTTCCAGAAGTTTGTAAATTTGTATAAATACACAAGTAGATGGCATTGAAAGTTTAGTTTATTTTAAAAAGTGGAATTATTAACAACTGGAAGCGTTAGTAAAGAGTGATTGAATTGAGATTAAATAAAAAGTGTTGAATTATAAAAACGTATTTGAATTGTGAATAAGTGGAATAAGTTAAATTTGCTGTTACTTAAACTGAAAGACGTTGTGTCTCATAATTTGGCGTTATTTAATACTGATTTCCAGAATATTTTTAATACACCAGGTAAAGTAGGTACATACTTAGGTCTCGATTGAGAAGATGAGATCACTTTAATGGCATCAGGGTTAATAGAGAGATCAGAGTAGGAAATGAAACTACCCACATCATTGATGGCGAGCACAAATAGGAATGGGCCTAGGTGGCTACTCTGAGGAACCCTTGAGAAGGCGAAGATCGAATCAGACACCTTATTTCTGAGGGCAACTTTACGATTCTCTTGGTATGATTTGATCCATTCGATGAACAGGCTCTGAGTTTGAACTATATATACATATCAATGGTTACAACATCAACATCACATTCTTTTTTCAGAGCCAAGAGTGTCGTGGAGACGAATTGGGTAAGATTAGTTGTAGCAGATTTGCCCTTTAAGAAACCCTGTTGTAGAAGAGAAACAATAGATTTACATAAAAGTGAAATGAATCATAAACTACGTTTTTGATAAGCTTGGGTATAGCGGATAGCTTAAAGCCATCATTCGATAATTCAAGATGCTATTCTTATAAACCTTTTTATTGGTATGAAAAATAAAGCATTCTTTCCAAAGTAAAGAAATACTGCTTGTGAGGTACAGTTTAAAGGGCTTCACTTTGTGCATGAGAACAATTCTTAAGAAAAATTGCTAGGATGACACCCGAGCAAGGTAAAAAGTCATCAGTACGGTTAATTTATTATAAACGGAAACCAAAAGTACTAAAAACGAGATACGTGTGTGGGGGATTAAATAACGAAACCCGACCTCTTCGAATTTCACCTGCATGTATGATGTATTTAACCTTTATATTAGGAATGATGTTGCACAATACGGTATATATTCAAACACAGATTTTAATTTCATGTGGCTTAAATTCACAATAAACAAAACGAACATTTCCACTTCTAACAAATTTAATGAATATCTGACTTAATTCAGGGAATTGTTTCTCATTCCCTCCAGACTAATATCGTTATTACATACATTATAGGGTACTCACAACTTTAGTCGGAATTCAAACGAGATGAATAAAAAACGAGAAATTTTAATTAAAATCGTTGAAGTAGTTCCTGAAAGAATGGTTTTTATAATAAGTTCATTTTGAGAACAGTTTCTAATAAATTATATTCATAATATATGTAGCTTAAGATTATTATATTAACTGCACAAAAGTTTTTTTTTAAATCGTAGATCACAGCCTTAAAAACCTCTCAATTCTACAAGTCAAACAATCAAACCTTTTGGCAAACAAAAATTCTTGGAATGAGTCTATTTTAATGAAAATCTGTTTTATTAGTATGTTTTTGAAAGCTCAAATTTTTTAAAAATAATTTTATCGGAAAACCAAATTTTGCAACACAAAAGTCTTCTTACTTTGACAAATATAAATATTTTTTCATTGAAAAATCAAGAGCAAGCAAGACGCTTTAAATGCCTTAAACGCCATTTATAATTCTCTAAAGCCATTGAATACATACCATTTAAGTTATCCACATGTGTAACAGTTTATACCCTTTTGAAAAGATTCATAGAATCTATTACAACACCCAATACCTCACATCTTCCATCCTTTCTCCAGACATTCAAAAGAATGTCCTCATTATATTTTTCTCTAGAATTCGACAACATGTTCTTCATTACAATGCGTCCTTCTAAGAAACCCCATCTTCCAAATTACCCTCCTTTCTCATTTTTGTGATATTGGCCCCTCAACACACCGTTTTCGAAAGCCGGTTAGTCATTAGAAAATTCAAAGTAATCACAAGGAATCAACCGAACTAAAATCATTGTCATAGTAATGTACAGAAGCCCATACACAACAGCTAAGTCAACACACATGTCATTTATTTGGGAATGACCCTGAAAGTAATTTGAAATTAATAAGTCAACAAACAAAAAAGAAATACCCATGACTCATGGCCTCAATAATCATAACCAAAACGCAATATCCCTGTCCCCAGCATGTCCCGATTAACCACATGTTTGATACTAGGGGAACTTATTTCAAAAATAAAAAAATGGTTGCGTATACGCAGTGGTGCACCGAATCTAGTAATAACTTACAATGACCTGTGTCAATGGAAAACATTTAAATCGTCCTGCAAATTGCTGCACACACACTAAGTACTTACCATTTATATAGTTATCCACACCAGCAATCAATATCATTTTTTGTTCAAGGACCAAAAACACACCGTTCCTTGTTGTTTTCCTATTATCCTTTCCTTTTTATTTAAACAAATAGAAGTTATCCAAAATGATTTTCGTAATCCCTTTGTAACTGTAAAAAAGCGAAAGGATATTTAGTAAGGAGACACAAACAGAAGGCAAAAGTTAACTTAATGGCACACTTTCTTTTGCTGGTATGAAACACTTTACACACACATACGAGTCAAAAAGGAAAAACAACAGTAAATATGATGAAAGTAATAAATGGTGGTATGAGCTTTCAAGTAAAATGAATAATCGATTTTTCGATTAGAGTGCACACAGCACTGACAAGACGTTGGGAAGGGTATGGAGAACGATATGGACTAAAGGATATGTGTATATCCTTTGGATAGAAATTTTCGCTGAACTATATTTTTCACTTGTCCATTTATTTTTGTGCACACCTTCGATTTCCGATACACCAAGTGGATTTTCTTATATTTAGTCGGGTTCACGGGCTTTGAAAATGCAATTTTCACGTAACATTTGTGCTAAGTTATGTTGGAACTGCGTTTGGTTGGTTTAAAATAATTTTTTTTTTTTATTTTTGTCTGATTTGTATATTTGTTTTGCGTTTGGCAGGACTTTAAAGGATACTTCCGACCACCAGGAGTAGGTATCTACGTGTGAGTAAAAATGAAATTGGCTGTGAAATATAAGGAGCTTTTTTGATTAAGATAAAGCTTGACATTTTGGAATTCTAGGCATTTGTTATTTAATTGTACTAGAATTATTTGAATTTGTATAAATTATTAAAACGTAAGTAACGGTTTTTATTTAAAATGTTCATACTGACATACATGTACACAGTCATAAATGAAACATTGTAAAATATTAGCTCGAGACTTCAGGCATTTGACATTTGTGTTCTTAAAGTGGTGTGTGAAATGTTCTTAGCAACGTATCGGTACATTTAGGTGGGAACAGATCTTCAGCTGTTTAAAATTAAAAAAATATTTTTTAAAGTTACAAGTGTAACTACTTTAAAATATTTATGTAAGATTTATTTCAGGTATGTTATACTGCTCCTTTTATTTTATTTTTTCATATTATACGATATGAGATGCTTCAAAAATGGACATGACTGGGTCGCACGTATTTGCTGTTATGCCTATTAATATTAGAAGGCAAAATTTTTGACCGAAAAAAATAACATTTATGTACGTAGATATATAACTGAACCTATAAAGTTCAAAACCACAACACTTAACAGTTTTCAGTAAAAAATAGAGTACGCGTTCGCATGTCTTAAAAATAATATTTATCAAAAGAGTATTTCAAAATTATAGGACCGGTTTTTATAAAAATACGGTTTTTATTTTTTTTTTTATTTTCTTTGTATGTAGTTTTGAAGAGTTTACTAGCTGGTCCACCTGGCGTAGTTCATTTGATTGAAATCGAAAATGATTGATTTGGTTTTGTTTGATTGCAATCATCAATCTATTTGAATGAACGCATCAAAAAGACCGAATCAATCGCCTTTCAAATAAAAAGTTATATTTTTAACAACCAAAGAAAAAATTATCGAAAATTCGCCGCCCCGTAAAATCTGCCGCCCTAGGCAGCTGTTAGTACTATACTATGAGGCAGCATTTTGTTTAGCAGTGTTAGATCATGTATGGCGCTGAAATCGGCATTTGGCGATTTGGCTAGGTGCAGGTTTTTTCGATAGGCTTAGCTGGTCTCTAGAATATCTGCTATCTACCAGTGAAATTGTCGTCTTTTCCATCTGGGTTGGAATCGACTATAGCGATAAGTAATTATCGTTTTTCTGCTTTGATATCAAGTGACACCAATTTAGGTATCGTTTTCATACATTTACATGTTTGGATCTTTGGGTTTGGCTCAGTCGACTTCAAATTGGTTACTTGATTATAAAAGTGCAATGTATACATCAGTTGCACTTTTTGAAACCTTTTTTTTTTTCAACCTGATTTTTACTTAAAGCCAAAACCACTGCGCTGCATTACACGCAGTGAGACATCCACTGTTGAATGGACTAAGGACTAAGGAGCCATTCGTTCTTATCTTATCGTTGAAATCTTTCAGCTTATTCAAAAAGCAATGGTCGCGTTGACATGTACCGTGCTATGGAAAAAGGTTTCACAGCGTTCTAAAAATGGCTTAAATATTGAATAAGTGTAACAGAAAATTCTGACACATTATTTTTTTTCGAAACTCTACTTAAAACTGTTATTTGGCTATTAGTTAGAAAGAAAATTCACTATGGATTTTGCCTTGTTTTTCAATCAACTTCAAACTGCCTTTATTCATATTCATCTTCTTTGTGTGTACTAGGTCGCTGGCATTAATACGGGCTTCCTGCCCTTGCCTTAAAATTTTCTGTTGCTGAACTCTAATTACGATATTGCATTGTACAAAGTGGGGAAGGTGATTAGAAGAAATCACAAAATCAAAACAAAACTAACTATTAAAAAAAACTGACATTTAATTCTTGACTGAATTATAAGTAATGCCAAGACCATAGAGTAAATATATTTTAAAGAGGAACATCTTTCGTACGCTCCACGCCTCAACACCCTCAATTTTCGTTGATTCTTTGTATATTATTCATTGTGTTTCGTGTTCTCTTTTGTATCTTTGGATATACACTGTTGTATATCATTCATTGTTCGCGTAACAATGACATTTCATTTTGTTCTTGTAGACAACAACTGCAAGTAAATTGTTTTTTGTTTGAAGAAAAAGTTAAAATATTAAAATTAAATTACAAATTTCTCCAATTCAATTCGAACAAATTCACAAAAAATA
This sequence comes from Platycheirus rosarum, assembly GCA_963971375.1. Taxonomy (NCBI): domain Eukaryota; kingdom Metazoa; phylum Arthropoda; class Insecta; order Diptera; family Syrphidae; genus Platycheirus; species Platycheirus rosarum. The sequence continues at coordinate 119,736,274 of OZ020509.1, read as the reverse complement.
TTTCAAAAATTTTAACGTAATGCTAGATACACACGAGGCAACCGTTGTTGCAACTTAGCCAAGTTGAAACAACCGTTTCTTCGTGTGTAGCCCACTGATTTTCCTGTTGCTACAACCGTTGCCTGATATATAAAAAATGTTTGATATTTCCGGTCGGATTCTGCAACCGTTGCTTCGAGTGTATCATTGTTTACTTGTTCAATTCGTCGGAATCACTCGTGCGGGGTGAAAAAAATAACAAAAAGAAAATGGCAACTTCAAGTAATGAAAATTATATTACTTTTATTAATGAATATAAAAATTTGAGAGAGTTATTAGGACGTTAACAGTGAAAAATATAAAAAATAAAAATCTTAAAAAATAGCATATGAGCAATTAAAAAAAGAATATAATAACATTTCACTTATTACGTCACTCATTTCCATTTGAATTTTCTCCCGCTTATGTCTTTACTCTGTTACAGCTATACACAGGACTGTGGTTGCTACAGCGGTTGCCTTTCCTCGTGTGTAGTGAACAAAGGAAACAGGTTGCTGCAACACGTTGCTGCAACGGTTGCCTCGTGTGTATCTAGCATAACAAAATCAGAATCCAAAACCCTGAGTGCAATTAAATCCACAATTCATTGAACACTCAACAACCAAAACAATTATTGTCCCGCTGAAATAAACGATAATGAAAATCTTTCCATCACCACAAACACAACCCCTTTGCTGATGATAGAAATGGACCAGAGCCGCAAGCAATTAGAATCACGAGATAAACAACTATTGGAAGGTAATGTTTTTGTTTCGCCTGCTGTTCCGAAATACAAGCAGACAATACAATTGTTGCCGCCGCAGTTGCTGCCGACGGAGATGGCGAGGACAATGCAAACTACAAAACTGACGAGAGTGATGATAACACACATGATTTCTCCGATCTGAGTGGACTCTCCGAGGTATCAGGCAAAGAATGGAAGCCAATTGCAGCAAAAAAACCCAACAATTGGGTACAAAAACAAAAAATTCGGGTGCGAATCCCTAAGATCTATTACCACAGATTCCGCCAAAAAGAGCGGTAATTAGTTTCAAGCTTCTTTTTGTTTTCTTTTGTTTTTTTATTGAAGTCTAATCTAGATTGAAATGATAATGAAAAACCACTAACTGGTCCCAGGCTCACTATCTTCTATTGCCAATCTAAAATCTGGTGGAATACATAGGCTCCTTCGAGAATTGGCAAAGCACAAGTTAGTGTTATATGAACATGAACGTGGAAAGAAATGTAACTTGTTTCGATCCAAAATGAAAAAAAAATTGTTGAAAACTTGTTGAAAAAATTAATTTCCGTTTAAAAAAAAAATTTTTTGAAAACTAAAAAGTAAGTTTTAGTTGATGCAGGTTTGGTCCAATATTTTATCTGCTTGATTTAATATACATTTTAAGTCCACTAACAATTAGGAATCTTTCCAGAAATAATATTTAATTTAGTCAGTTTGGGTCACTGATGACGTCAAATTTCGGGATGGTGCTTTTTATCATCAAGTATCTTATAACACACCCAATTTCGTGGTGAAAAAAGAAAAAGAAACTTAGAAGAACAGGTCAATTTTTGACAGTTCAGCACTACTACACACACATTGACGGCGTCAATTATTTGACAGTTCTACACCAATACTTATTTGACCAGCTTGTAGGCATTGTCAAAGGCAGTAGAGTTCCCTCTTTATAATATATTTACTCTAGGGCCAAGACACAAACAATATTTGGCGATCGATTTACACAGAGCAAAGAATAGTTGATAATCAGAAATGACTACTTGCACAGCATCGAATAAAATTTAAAAAAATACACGACTTGGTCGCACGAACTTGTTTTTATGTTAGAGCTATATATATATATATATATATATATATGTATATTAAAATGCAAAAATTATTTTTTTTTCGATTTTTTTTAATTTTTTATAATTAGTTTAAGAGTTTTCTCGGAAAAACTAAGGATGCAATAAAATTTGAAAACTAAATGTATATCAAGGACAAAAAAAGATTGAAAATTCTTGGACAAGTTTTTTTAAAAATTGTTTTTTTTTTGAAAAACTTTGCGAACAAATATTTAAATTCTTTTTCTAGTATCTCATTATAAGGAAATCTGTGGTTTTCATCTGGGAAAATTATTTGAAAAAAATTCAATCAACCCGTTTTCAAAATATTTCGAAAACCAATTTTTTTAATTTCAAAAAATCGAAAAAAAAAGATTTTGAAAATTTTGAAATGCAATATGCAGAGGTACCGTTGTAGAACAAATTTCGAAAAATTCGTTATAATTAAAAGATGTATTGTTGTAAGAAAATAGCACTCTAAAAGTTTTATCAAAATCGTTAAAGACGTTTTCGAAAAAATCAAACTTTTTGTTAAAGATTGTATAGCAGGTACCGTTATTTTTCGACCTAAAGCAAAAATGAACAACTAAATAAATACTAAATAACAAGTTTGAAGCAAATCTGCCCACCCGTTTAGGCTGTAGAGGTGCGAACAGACAGACAAATCCATTTTTTTTACTTCTCTATCATCGTTATGTCATGTTTAATTATAAAAAAAAATTTTGGACGAATCCATAACTTGCCTTATAGTACCTATAAACGCGTAAAAAGGTGACAATCAACTATCCCCTTAGCCGATTTCACTCCTGGTCTCTTTCCGAGTTGATGCAAAACAGCATTTTTCAGCCTGGCCTCTGTCATAAGGCGTTTTTCTTTATTCACTCAGAAAAGGTGTCTGAATAGATTCTGAGTATTCTGAGCATACTGTGAAATTATCTGAACCGAGAATGGTCTGAGCGCTCAGATATATTTTTGAAATACGTTTGAGCACTTTGCTGTAACAAATTGCCATTTTTGATATGGCTCTTTCACAGGCGGCAATATTTTGCATATAATTCTATTGTCTTTTTCATTTTGGCATATATTTTTCGAAAAGTGGTGCAGGCAATGTGCATGGGATAGAGTGAAATAGCCTAGAACTCTAAAATTACATTAATTTCGTTCAGTATGCTCAGTCAATTTATTCTGAGCGCATATAGCCTTCTCAGGGCACGCTCTGATCATTATATGAACCAAAAATTAAATGTAAAGCGTGAAACAGATTGAACCAGCGACAGCACCAGCACCGTCAACAGCAAACAGCACGCTGACCAGCAAAATAAATTGAAACACATTGCTACCAGCATCAGCATCGTCTTTTTACTTCTGTTTGACACTTTGTGTCATAAAAAAGTATACGAAGTTTTCTTTTGCCCCAACTTGCTCAAAGTTGGTAGCAATGGAACAGCAACAGCAAATTTAGGACTTTAGTCTAACGACGCTGGTGACGTTGCTGGTGCTGGTCTAATCTAATTTGAGCCATTGAAATACATTGGTTCTAAATTAATGCCGGCCGCTGTTGCTGGTGCTGTTGCTGGTTCAATCTGTTTCACACATAACTTTGAAGATCTGAACGCTCTGAGCGAAAAAAGAAATACAACTTTTTTTTTTGACAACTCAGACTCTGCTGTAGTTTTACTAGATAGAATGAATATCGTCTTTCTCGAAAGCTGTATATATAATGTTTCTTGTTTAAATTTCAATCATTGTATATACATACATATAGTACTATCATGGAGCATCATTTTTTAGTTCTGAATCAAGTCGCAATGAGGCGTGCTGAAATGCCAATTGGTGTGAATATAGAATAAGTACAGACAACAAAAGTTTATTAAATACTGGTAAAACATAGGTAAAGGTTCTCGTCTCCACTATTTAGAGTTAGTTCTGAATCAACCAGGAAGATGGCCAGACGAAAAATTACCACCTTGAGAGTACTATAGAAAATGTATATACAATGTTTCAATGAAGTAAAATACAAATCTACGAAGAAATTATAATTATTGAACTGTTTACATAAGGGAGAGAACGGTTCGTTATTTAAGTAGTTTGAAGTAGTTTCATGTGTTCGCAAAATTTTATAATTTCGACTTTAACGGAATGGCACATTTATTTTTATTAAGGAAAGCAAATAAGGAGAATTTATATCTCCAACGTTTTACAACGTTGCGGGGCTTTTCATGGGATGTTTTGGTTGTGAAAAGTAATTCACCATTTTGAGAAGTTTTTGACGCTTGTTTTTCTTTTTTCGTACATCTAGAATCGAATTTAAGTTCAAAACGTCAAAAAAATTACCATTTCACAGTTTCACAAATTGGGAATCGACCCCAACACGGCTTACTATTGACAGAATAAGACATTCTTCTTTTTTCTTTTTTTTTTTTTGGTATGAAATCACAAAATGTCGTCTGGTTAAAGTATACTTTAAAAAGATAAACAAGTGTGGTTTCTCGTGTTAAGGTTAGACAAGTTGTGTAAGGATAAAGTATACTTTATGTCGTTTAAAATTAATATAGTGCCGACCTTCGTTTTATATTTTGTTTTTAGAGCCGAGTCCCATTTTAAAATTGATTTAGGGTAGGTTTTAATTGTTTAAAATTTTGCGCCATTATTTTAATCTTCAATCATATTACATTTTTAGTGAAATAAATTCATTTAGTATCACGAAACGCATTCATTGAAACAATTCAAAGTAAAGTATTAAATCCCGAAGTGTTCCTCCCGGCATCTATACAACGCACATCACCGCCTAGCAACGCATCTAAAAGTTTCTTTCAACGGCGGTCCCTTTCATACACATCAATCAAATTTGTTGAGTCCGCCATCGTGATCGTAGTTGTTCTTTGCGCCATCAAAGAAAATTACTACTTGAAAAACAAAATAAAAGAAAAACAAATTAAATAATCTGCCCTGCGGACAGTTAGTTAATAAACAATTACATTTAAGTTCTTGGTTACTTCAAATATCCAAAATGTTTTGGGGTAAGTGTTCATATAAACAATCGAAGTCTATAGAACACCACGTGTTTCCAAAAGATCAAGGCTTCCATGCGGCTGTTGAAAATTATTTTATTCAATAATGCCTGGCATTCATGAAAAGATGGTATATTAAAGTAATTTTTGTATTTCTTATCTTAAAGGACTCATCTTAAAAGCAAACAAAAAATACACGCAAACAACAAAGCAGGCATTCCATGTATCGCAAGCTGCACTTGATGTCACCTCGTGCGCCGATGGACCCATCCAGCTTTTCCTCACCTACGAAGGCATCAAGTACTTGATTTGTACTCTTCGTAAAAACACAGCCGAACAAGTTCAACTGGATTTGAATTTCAATGAAGGCGATGAAATCTCGCTCCAGAGTCAAGGTAAGCAGCTGCACGTTTATTTATTTTTTTTTTTTTATTGGTCGGATTTGTCCAAATTTTTCTACTTAACCATACTAATTTGGTTCTTCGTGTTAACCTAAAGAACTTGGTTAATCGGGTTGTTTCATTTGTTTAAATAAAATTATTAATTTCTTTTTTTTCCGTATATGTAATACAAGCTGGACAGTTTTCTGCTACATTGGGTTGGTTTACACATTTATCCTGAGGCACTTTAAACCTTACAAAGCACATATTTCTAAAAAGCTTGCAGATTTTGTAGTTTGCTCTGTCCCAATCATGTTTTCTGTGACTTGGTTTCTACTGTGAGCACTGAGGATTCAATTTAAAAGAGTGCCAAGGCATGAATTTTCCCAATCGCTACTTGTCGAGCTCTGACAGTTTTTTACCTTTTGGTAAAACGAACTTCATTCCTGCAATAACAGCTCTCCATTTCCTCGATCGCACGCTTCTCGTGAATCATGATTCTTTTTTTCCATGTGAGAAGGTGGTGTTCATCTTTCCTGTTTTGCTCATAGAGTCTCCGCGCAGGTACTTTTACTTCACTGTATTCGCCCTTTGTATGCTTGCTGTTTAGCCATGTGCTTGCCGACAATCAATTGTCAAACAAGGAATTTCCTTGTGATAAACCGTGTAAAACCCAGCACTTCAGAGGCGGCCTCCCTGATGGCCATAGAAAAAAGAAACAAGAACGACAACTGAGGATAATTTTCTCTTCGCCTACAAACTGAAAAATGCCCGTTTAACGACATGTGTACCGGTCCCTGTATATATCCTAAGGGACTACTAATACGTTTGCTGTGGGCACGAAACGTATGGCTGAAAGGATGCTTCTCACACGTATTCACATATACAAAATAAAATTTTAGGGTTTGCAGGGCATGGTCGGCACGACTCTCAGTTCTTTTTTCTTTGCTGATGGCTAAGGATTTCTATCTATCAACGCAACGCTACATTAAAACAAAACCGTATCCTAGCAACTGTTTTAAGTCAATGGTCTCTTTCTTTTCCTTCCCGCCTGGCGAAGAACATTGTACATACTCCAAAAACCGTGCCATTAATTCTCACAAATCTAGCGGCCGCAACTAGCGCCATCAAACGTCCTGAGTCCCCAAGATTTTTGGATGTCTCATAATAGCAGTTTATATACAGTCTCCGTGATGGAAGGTTCATACAACAACAATTCACTTGAATAGTATTGATTTGAGTGCTTTTACTCATTCAAAAAAATATTTAGAAATAAAAGCTTATCAAACAAAACACAATGTCTGTTCCCAATCTGCGAGTTCGTACGTCTTTTTACGAATTTCTGCTAATTCCTCTTTCCGTACACCAAAAATTCGTAGAAATTCGCACAAGAGAGAGCTCGTGAGAGAAAATAATTTCCCTACACTGCAAATTTTTGAAGGCAGAAAAAAGTAGCAGCCAAACGTCAGTTTGACAATTGAAAAAAAAAACTAAATAAATCAAATTTACGACACGTTTGGTAAAGATTGCAGTTATTTTTAAAAGAACCAGCGGTTCTATAATCTTTTCGATGAATATTGTTGACGAAGTCCAGGTACCTGATTTAGTTTAGGGTTTAGGCAATTGTTGCAGAATAGTGTGAGTTTAAAGATGTAGGAGTCCTCTAAAGCCAGCTGTTTGCAAGAAGTAGAGAAGAATTTTTGCTGGAAGCGTGGAAGTACCTACAAAATTACTAATTGTTTTGTTGGCGGAGCTGGTGCAACAAATAAGCAAAACATTTCACTTGAAATAATAAACAAAACATTTTAAAAATCGTTTCGCAATGATTTTTAGTTTCCACCAATCTTTTGGCATCTAAATAGTGATGCTTGAACATACATCCGACATTTTATCGATAGTATAGATAGTAAAAAATATCGGGTGCATCGATAGTTTAAAAAACAATCGAACGACTATCGATATTTTAAATAATTCAAACTTACCGTCACATCCAGCTTGAGCTTATTCAAGACATGGAAACCTGTTAGAATAGCTCATACTATGTGCTTAAGGCTGGGTGTACCTCAGACCAGAACTTAGAACTCAAGTAAACGTAAAACCTACCTGCACGTGGCCTGGCTCTAGAAAAAATTACAAATGAAATGACCTTTTTTTGTTTGTTGTTTGTGATGTTCTTCTTTTCTGTGGTTATCCTAGTCCATAATGGTGTGCCTAGGAATTTGTTGTATATTTTTATTTTCAATTTGCTACCTGAAAAAGTACTGGACCTGGTGAGGTCAAGTTGCTGGAAGCGTGAAAGTACCTACAAAACTACTATTTGCATAGTTGGCCGGCCTATATTTATTATTTTTTTATTTTGTCTGTCTATAAGACCGAACTAGATCAATTTTAATTTTTGCCAACGTTTTGTTTAAATAGAACGAAGATCTTTTGTAAATGTTCATAAAATTTCTAAAGACAATTTTTTTTTTTAATTTATTGGGCATTTTTCATTTCTAATTTGGGGCCAAATTGTATAATGGAAAATGAATACATATTCATAGACTTACGAAAAATCACCCAAAAACAATGTCCAATTTTAAACTAAATTGCTGAATAAGATACTATCAATACAAAAAAAAAAATGGGCACGACTGGGTCGCACGTACTTGCTCCTATGTGCTTAACCTTATTGGAAGGCAAGATCTTTGATTGAAAGAAGTTACATTTACGTATAAAAATAACACGTTATGAACTTATAAATAGTGTCAAAACCACAACCCTTAACGGTTTTTAGTAGATATGGAGTATGCCATCACACGTCTTGTATAAAATTTTAGGACGGATTTTGATAAAATCCTGTTTTTATTTTTAGTTTTTTGAAAATGTTTTTTTTTGTATGCAATTTTTTGAGTTTTTAATATACATGTGATTATAAAATTTAAAATATTTTTTTTTGATTACTTTTAAAAACTGATTTTTTCAAAAAAAAAAAAAAAATATTTAATTGGAAAAACGTTGTTCAAAAATTATTTTAATAAAAATCTGACAGAAATCCAAAGAGCCGTTACCGAGAAAGCAAAAAAATTAAAAAAACTGTTATATTAAATGTACCGTTAATAGACTTGTTCGGTAAATTTGGTTCTGATTATATAATAGCTAAGACCAACAACAAAATCCTCAGAAATGGTCATCAAAATCGTTGGAGCAGTTTTTGAGAAAAATAAGCTGTATGAATAGGGTAGGCACTGAAAGGCATCAAACAGGTGATGCACAGTTGCTGCAACTATCTCGTACACATCAATTGTGCTCATTTTACCTCCCCGCGGTAACCACCGGGTACTGGTCCTTATAAGCGCGAGTGTTGAACACAGAAAAAATAGCAACACTATAATGCTCGCTATGCTTTAATGACTGTTCTGATCGATTCGCAGAAGTCTTGCACGAGCCCCTCAGAAAGAGGACGTACGGCGGATGAGCCTAACCAATTGGACCAACGGTAGCGTCAACAGTCAACAAAGAAGACGCCCTAATGAGCTACTTCAACGTATTTGGAGGTAAGGTCATTGGGACAATTCAATGCAAGTCAGGGCATTGAAATAGAGATGGTGGCGGATGAACCCTTAATGGGCCAACGGCAGCGCTCATATCCCCGAAGTGGGTTGCTGACTCCGGATTCTCCGGTTCCTTTTGTCCAAGGAATCCAACAAAGGACCTGGCCCTCCAGGTTGGGGGTTGTGCGTGGGGTTAACAACCCGGCCATGGAAAAAGAAAAAGTTGCGAAGCGACCAATAGCCTCGGAAAAGGACGGATTTACTGTTGACGACCCGGAAAAACGAATTAAGGACAACGACCTTCGGATCTCAACGTGGAATGTTAGAACTCTTAACAGATCACGTGCAGCCAAGCAACTTGCGGAGGCCCTAGACTGCTACAGAGCAGGAATTAATACCATCCAGGAAGTGCGATGGGATGGGCCGGGCAAAAGTAGGATGAAAAACTGTGACGTGTACTACGATGATTGTGCAAGAAGACCACAGCGTTTATCTGGGTGCGGATTCGTCATAAGCGGTAGACTTAGGCAAGAAGTCTTGGGCTTTCGACACGTAAGTGAGCGACTTGTGACAATCCGTATCAAGGTTAAATTCGCCAACATTAGCCTAATATGCGCTCATGCCCCCACGGAGGACAAAGATGACTCCTACGAGCTCCTCGACAAAACATAACGTCACGATTGCAAGCACACGGTTTCCTCATCTCGATATACACAAAGGGACTTGGCGACACCCAGATTAAAGAACCGTTAACCAGATTGATCACGTTGCGATCGATGCAAGGCACCCCTCCAGTATCTTAGATGTTCGCACCTTCTGAGCAGCTAACATCGACTCGGATCACTACCTTGTTGCAGCAAAGGTAAGAATGCGAATAACCCGAACACCACAACAACGGAGTAATACTGTGAGGAAGTATGACGTCGGAAAGCTGCAATCGCAAACAACTGCCAGAACCTATGCCCATCGAATATCCCGTAACCTCTTAAGAAATCCAGTACCGCCAGCATCAAGTGCCAAAGACCAGTGGCAACCCATTCAACAAGCCATCAGAGATACAGCAACTGATGTGTTAGGGTTTTACCAGACCACCACCACGAAACCTCTGGTTCGATGACGAATGCAGGCAGGCCCATGCAGCCAAACAAGAGGCATATAAAGCGGCGCTGCAAAGGAAGACGAGAGCTGCTCGTGAGCTCTACGAGCAGAAAAGACGGGAAGAACACCGGTTCTCCATTTCTGCAGACTGTTAAACGGCGATGAAGAACAGAATCCCGCTGTCAGGCAGAATGAACCATTCAACATGGACGATGACAAACAAAACTTCCGCCCATCTGACCAAAATGAAGTGAGGATAGTAATATCTAAACTAAAAAACAACAAAGCTGCTGGACCCGACAGAATACCCGCCGAACTTTTTAAAGCGGCCGAAAATGACCTGTTGAAATGTATACACCAACTCATCTCAAAAGTTTCGTCAGAAGAAAGTATGTCTGATGAATGGAACCTCAGCATCGATTTCCCGATCCACAAGAAAGGAGATCCTCTAAACTGCGCCAACTATATAGAGGAATAAGTCTCCTGAATATCGCCTACAAGATCCTCTCTGCCGTACTATGTGAACGCCTGAAACGCAACCTGATTGGACCCTGTCAGTGTGGTTTCAGACCAGGAAAGTCCACAAAAGGGACACGCAACACCGGCGGATTGGACAAAACATCACAATAGACAGGTACAACTTTGAGGTAGTTAGGGGCTTTGTTTACCTCGGATCCGCTATAACATCGGATGAAGATATCCTTATTCGTTTCGAGCGTAAGATTCTTCGCAAGATTTTCGGCCCTATCTGCGTTAACTTTGGTTTTGAAGGAGAAGGTTCAACCTCGAACTAAACGAGCTGTACAGCGATATTGACCTGGTCAAAAAAATACGCATATCACGTTTAAGATGGCTAGGTCATGTAGAGTGAATGGACAACAATGCTCCGGCTCGCAGGATCCTCGATTTCATCACAGAGGGTAGACGCAGTAAAGGAAGACCTCGCCTTATGCCGTTATCACGTAAAATTATGGTCCGTAAACCGACTTTACAGACAACTAACTTTTTTTTTTTGTTTACATTTTGCCCACACTTTGGATGGATCACCGTTTCAAGGAATGACTGAACGTATCGATGATTCCTCAAAGGTGAATAACCAAATTGACAAATGAAAATGACCCTTTAAGTCATCTCCATATACTTCTACTTTCTCTCCAATATATCTGAGTCTTATAAGAATTTCGTTAACGACGAGGAACCAGAGGAATCCGTCACCATTGACTACTATAACTTAAAGTCAGAGTTATGAATTTTTTCTACATAGCCACCGTCTTTTCCGGGATACTGCCTCTTGCGAGGAAAAAAATTGTAAATTGTAGGTCCCTTCCATTCTTGCAGATTAACAATACACACCTTTTGGAACATTGGCATCTTTTGGTTCACTATAAGCTTTTGAATGGCCTCCATTCAATGTCTTACCTCTAGTTTCTTTTATGAGAGAAGGCGGCTTTCTAAGCCTATTTCTCAATTGCAGTACTTCCTGCATTTATACACAAAATAATATTTACTTTTTGTTTTGGAATATTTACAGGTAATGGAACAATCCATATATCTGGATATATCACAGATCTGACGGATCAATTTGATGGATTGTCCGATGAAGATTCTGATGCTGCCGAAGAGATGCTTGCCATTCCAAAGAAGTCCAAAAAACCAGAAGCCAAGGCAAACAACAGCAAAACTGGCAAAAAAGAAGTGGCAGCAGCAGCAGCTGAAGAGGACGACGACGACGACGATGAGGATGACAGCGATTTCAATGGTGAACAAGAAGCTCCCGATGCAGATAGTGATGATGATGATAACGACGAAGAAGATGATGAAGATGATGATGATGAAGAGGGCGATGATGACGATGACGAAGATGATGAGGAGAACGAGAGCGAAGACGAAGAAGTGCAACAGCCAAAAGCAAAGCAAATAAAACTGGAAAAACCCAAACAAAATGGCGTCGAACCACAAAAGAAAGAAGGCAAACAAAAGAAGGACAAGAAAGAAGCTGTCCCACAAAAACAACAACAGCAAGCCGGTCAAAAGCAAAAGGGTGGTGAACAGACCATTGCTGGTGGTGTCAAAATTGAAGACATTCGTGTAGGTAATGGACCTGAAGCAAAAGCCGGCAAAAAAGCACAAGTTTACTATGAAGGCCGTCTCAAGTCAAACAACAAAGTCTTTGACTCACTAAAGCAAGGTGGTCCATTCAAGTTCGGTTTGGGTCGCGGTGAAGTCATTAAAGGCTGGGATGTTGGTGTAGTTGGAATGAAGGTTGGAGGAAAGAGACGCATCACTTGCCCACCACACATGGCCTACGGTGTTCGGGGATCGCCGCCAACAATTCCACCAAACAGTACATTAGTGTTTGAAGTTGAATTGAAGGGAGTGCAGTAAATATCAATACACAAGGGATGCCCGAAGTTGGGGGAGGGGGAGTATTTCTTAAATTTGTTCAGCCTTATTTAAAATAAATCGTTGCTTTTCTATAAATTTTTATCTCTGTTACTACCAATCCACAAAAATTGAAAAGTTTTTTCACAACTTTGTCTTTGTTTTTTGTTTTTGGTTTTTTTTTTTGCTTTCTTTTAATTTGATGCCAATTTTTTTTAATTGCGTTGTACGTTACCATGAAGTCTTAAACAAAAAAACATTGTTAATCATCTCGCCACCTTTACCAATCTTTGTTCTTTTTAAGTTTGCTAACAGAAGTAAAGAAACTGATAGTATAAGAGAATTGCCCAGCAATTTAAACAATAAACTTTTTTAAATAATTGTGAGTTTAGTTTTATTTAGAAATGTTATGATTTTTCTTTCAGTGCTCGGGAAATAGTATCTAGTTGATTTGGCGTACCACCGGAATCACCATGTGATTGGTTCGTCCAAAATTTGGCTCAAAGCATTCCGAGCGATGACAGTTAATGGCTTACAGATGAAATTTTTGTAAATGTATTTGGCTACCTCGAGTTAGCAAATTTTGTAAAAGAAACGTCGAGAGGCAAATGCTGAGATTATTTTTTCCTATCAATGTTCATACTCGATTTCATATTCTATCGATGAGGTGTAGCCACGCTTGAAGCTTGAAAAGCACCTGCCCGAAGGTGGCTATTTTATTTCAGCTATGGGCGTAAAAATACTTTTTAAATTGTGGCCAGATCGGAAGGGGAAAAAACTTCTATAGCCCATTTGGCAATACTGTGTAGATCTGAATTTAATGAGCTTAACATACTGTACCGTTGCGATTGCACATCCGAAGGGCAAAGACGTGAGTCACAGAAAAAATATTAACAAGCTGAGGGTACAGTAGTCAGCAAAACGTGGATCAGAAGTAATAGAAAGTAGATCATTAAAAAAATGAGGAAGGGAGTCCTGGGGCTCACCAGCATTTCTTTTGTGGATGAAAATTATAATTGAAACCGTCTTGTAAAATAACTTGCATTGAACGGTCAATGGAGGGCCAACAATACATCAAACAATTTATGAAATCATAGTACACACGTATGGAAACGAAGAAGTTCCAGAAGAATGGCAAAAGGGCATCATATTTCCCATTCATAAGAAGGCAGATATCACAAAGTGCAGCAATTATAGGGGTGCAACATTGTTTAGCACTTCCTATAACATATTCTCCTCTATCGTGCAAGAACGGATAACCTTATATGCTAAAACCATAAGCGGCAAATATCTGTTTTGTTTCTTACCAGGCAATTCAACAATTGATCAGATCTTTACCCTTAGGCAGGTGATGGAAGCAATTCTGGAATTTGTATATTCCAGCATGCCATCTTTTTATAAACTTTATACGATAGCATACCCAGGGTAGAACTTTGTAAGGCCATGAGAGAATTCGGCATCCGAAATAAATTGACAAGACTGTAGGCTGACCATGGCCAACATTATAAGCCAAGTAAAAGTAGCCGGTTTGCTTTCCAGACCAATCAACATCGTTAATGGACACCGACAAGGGGATGGTCACCCAATCCAGCCAGATATTGGCTTACGCGGAAAACATTTATCGTCAGAAGTTCTACAAAGCCTTCAGATCGAGCAGGCGGCACAAAATCTGGGGTGCACATTAATGAAGGGGAGACTATTTACATGGCGGCTACGTCTGGGAGAATTGTTGGTCCAACTATCGGTATTGGAGCATGAATTTGGAGTAGTGCAGTCCTTTAACTACCTTGGGTCAAAAGTAGCAACCGATAACAATTTGGAGGAAGAAATACGCGGGCGGCTGCTAAAATCCAACAGAACCTACTAATCTGTCAAGGCTCTTTAAATCCAGAAACCTTACCATAAAAGCCAAGCTGCTGCTGAACAAAACTATGGTCTTACCACTACTCACATACGGATCAGAGACTTGGGCGCTTACAAAAGGCACTCGATCTATTATCTGCTTTCGAGAGGAAATTCCTACTGAGAATTGTTGACTCTACCTCGAAGTAGATGTTGAAAAAATAAAGCTCGGTAGACTCAGGTAGGCTGTGCACCTAGCTCGCATGGGCGAAGAGGAACCAGAAGACAACGTTGTGGACCTTGCTTACGCCGGAAAAATGGGGCGGATCAGGACGAAACCGAAGGTCGGCCAGCACTTGGGATGTATAGAAAAACTTGTTGAACGAAAACCGGATGGCATTCCGGTTGTTGTGCCGATGATGATTATCATTTCAGTACTCGCTGCTTGTCTGACCAGAATAGCGGAGCCAACTGGAATTGTTTATATTGAAATCGCCACTGATAACGATTTCAGTGCGAAGACAATGGTAAAAAGATTTCGAAACGTAATAAGACAGCTCATCAAACGAGATTCGTTTGAATGATATGCTTGCGAACAGTGAATTTGAGCCACAAGAAGCTAAAGCCGGTGTTAGAACATTGCCCGTAATGGAGAAGGCTCTGGCAAGCAATATTATTCCTAACATAATCTAAGAGACCATGATGTAATAAAAAAGTAATAAGAGAACAAGTGCCACTTCACCAACCCTTGAAACATTACTCTCACTTGTCCCAATCGACGCTTTTACAGAGGAGCTGTCGGCAAATTACGGTCATAAAATCAAAGTTAACTTCATAGACATCGGGGACTATATTGTACAGCACTGAGATTTTTAAGAAGGTTGCATTAAAAGACGTTCCAACAAGAGAATGCCGTCAGGAAAACTAGGTCATAAACGGAAATCATATCTTGTCTATTCACACGGTTCTAGAACGGCAGCAGGGGGTAAGTAAGCCTACCAATAAGCAAATCAATACAACTTCTTAAATTCGGTAGTGTTTCCCAGGCAGAAGTGCTTGCAGTAGGCGAAGCTGCAAGCATCTTCTCACGTAATCTGGCGAAGTGGAAATAATGTTGATCAGTTTCCAACGTTCATTCAGCATCCCCAGAATATGGATGATAACATCTGAAGTCATTTGAAGTTTAGTAGAAAGTTTATATACTTTCAACATCAATTAGTCGAAAGAAAAGTATTTACTGGTGTTTATATTATGTTTTATTCTTTCAAATTCTAGTTTTCCAATTAACTGGTTTCCTCTTTTGGTTTGGATTCGTTGCCAAAGAGCGGTTCACTGTCCAGCTTCCAATGTTCGGAAACATATGGCAACCTTTCACTTGGATCAGTGCTCCAATGATGGACTCTGCATCGCAAGCGGGCTTTCTCTAAATTATTAATCGTAATTGTGCAGACAAATTCTTTGGACTCCTTTGTGAGATCTGGTCCGGTTATGGGTCGTTCAGGCATTGTAATACATTCTTCCTTGACATAGTAGCCGGCTTTTCGCAGAGATGCTCTAATGTGCCAAGGTTTAATCTCCCAGGGATTGTCTTTGTTCATGACAACTGCCAGAACCAATCCTTCCAACATGTTGACGGTCTAAAAGGCGTTTATTACTAAACATGCAATGTACAAACAATTTCAAATGTATACCCTCTGAGCGAATGGAGAGCTATGTAAGACTTGCGTCTTATCCGTCTCCGTTTTGACATACTTTTTAATATTTTCCTCAGTTTTGTAAGCTGCCAATCCCGGTAGAAGTAGCTTATTGTACACAAAAGTTGGTCTCATAGAAACAACATCACCCTTGTCGCCAACGCCTTCGACAAACGTCTTCAGCACAACTTCCAAATTTGGTTGTTTTTTAATTGTGGTATCTTCGACTAGGTCGTAAATAAAATGCTTGGCACGAAGCTTTTTTGGATGGTAACCCTTCTTATGTAAAAGTGGTTCATATCTTCTTTTCAAGATGAATGTTGTCTGTTTGGATGTGAAGAATTAAGACAGTTTTCTGGTATATTTTGATTGAATATTCATACCCTGACTTGTTGTTGAAGTGGTAGAACATTTTTTAGAAAGTTTATATTAGATGTGATAATGCTTTTTAACATTTTTTATTTAACTTTTTTCTAAATATTTTTTAGTGAAAAATGCGACATGTGAAGTACGAGGAAACAGCTGATTTTGACAGAAGATTTTTACAGAAATTTGAAGTTCCAATCGGAATCGGTTGAAACGATTTGGATTTGAAAAAAGATTTGTTTGTTTTAAGCTGTGAGGCAAAGAAAGTGAACAGTAATTAATGCAGAAGTGAAGAAAAAAATAGTTCTTTGATCTATATTATTTAACACTTATTTATTAGAATTCCTTAAACAGCTCTAAACCGATAGTGCACAAGAAATTATGCCACCTCTATGCAACATTCCATAAATGCTTATTAAAAAAAAATTCAACCTCCAAGCCCGTTTAGCTCATACAATCCTCTTTATGCAACATCGTATACATTCTATAAATAATAGGAGTTTTCATGCAACGAGATAAATTCATACAACATAGAAAATCCCATCCTTCCGCAAGCATTTGCATGAACGCCCCTTAGAAACAAATTGCATAGATGTGGAAACTGTCATCAAAAGAGTCGATTATCGATTAACTAATCGACAACCGCAATCGAAGCCATTATGTCTGACTAAATGTCTGATTTAATTTTTTCTATTGGAGGCGCGGCCTCCCTCAAGTTGGTTCCATTTTAGTTTCAGTTATTTTTGGCGTACACTAACGGGAAAAAAAATTAAGCTTCAATTTTGACATTTCAGTAGTTCCAGACATTGGCAGCAGGTTTTCCCACGTTGGCATGTCCCCGTGTTTTTTTATATTATCCCACAATTAATTAATAAAAAATACCTTTTTTCCTGCTAGTGTTTTTAGCTTGTCTTAGGCACAAACCAATAAAAAAGGAAATTGTCCACGATCTAAAAAAGAGGCAAAATACCAAAGATGTCGCACACTTCTATGGATGGAATTCAAAAGTGTCAGTTATGTTTTACTGGTAGTTGTGACTTTTTGAATTTGTAAAAACAGATGTCGCGAGCTTCTATGTCAACACGTTAAGTAGTTATTTTTTTTCTCAATGTTGGCTACATTTTTTCGACAATTGTTGTATGAAGATGATATTAGACTAGCAGTCCATATAAAATACGTCCATGGAAGTCGCAATGAGGCGCGCTGAAATCGACAGTGGGTGTGGATATAGAATAAAAACAAATAACAAACGTAACTAACTGAGAATTAAAAACGAAAACTTTCAATCAAACACACCTACTGAACTTGAACCAAACCAAAATCGAAACAACTGACAAATGTCACCAACAAACGTCATTCGACATTTCACAGCGCAGTCGAAAAGTTAACACCTCCTTTATCCACTTGACAGTTCAATCGAAACAGCTGCTTCAGCTGGAAGTAAAATTAAAATCGCGATTACAACTAAAAAATCTAAATTTATCTTTATCCTCTACCACTCCATCCGAGTGTTAAATATAAAAGAAATATTTTCCTCAACTACTTCATTTTAACTAGTGACTACACTTCCAATTGAACACTAATCTAAACTTAACCTCATCGTCCACGTCCAGTGCAGTTCAAAACTAAAAATTCATAAAAAATTTCTATTTATTTGAACAACTTCTCCGCTTTTCTCTCCACTAAAATGATGATGATTCCACAGCAACTCTAGAGAAACCTAAAAAAGAGAAAAGTCAAAAAATTAAACAAAAAAACAAAAAAATTGGCAAAACTTGCAAATTAGTGAAAAGTTGTGCAAATGAAATCACGACCGACCTACCGTATTATATAATTAATTTTTTTTGCTTTTTTTTATATATTTAATGTTGCTAGCGGTTCCATTCATAAAGATTATCTCGCCAAAAGTGTGTGTGTTTGTTTTTTTAGTTATTTTTGTTGTTTTAAGTTAAACTAACGATAATGAGCGTGTGGGCTTTCATATAGTTTGAGTCTAAAGTCAATGCAGCGCCCTTGCACTAGCTCTGCTATAAACATACCCTTCAACTCCAGATTATACTTATTTAAATCCAGAAGAGGCTATCAACAACTCCACAATTCTGAAGACGTCTCGAATTTAATAGAAAAAGGTAAGTGATGTGTTAGAAATGCTTTCATTTTTGTTGACAGAAGCAGAAGAACCCTCCATTTCATCAGAATTGTAATTCTTTTGGAAGAGGAGATGGATTTGTCGCCGAGTACGTCAACTGACAAAGGCGCATGCCACAACAAACTATTTTCTATTTATTGTTTTCCCAATAAACTTTACTGCCATTCGACTGTTCTTCCTTTTTCTTCTGATAAATATGAATTTATTTTTTGATGGATTTTAGGTAGAAACATTGAACTTTGGAAAAGCCAGAGATTCAGACGACATAACACTGATAGTGATAGAGCAAATGTACATAATTGCTGTGGGATTATCCGTCCATGCACTGTCTCAGCTCTCGGAAGCACTTAAGATCTTTTTCTTTTTTTTGTTGAAACAAAGCAATTCATTGTTGTATGTTCGTATATATCTTATCAACATTCTACTTTTGAAGCACTATTGGCGTTATGACAGTCTCTGCTGCATCTGTGGAATAGATAGTTGATATATGCTCTTGTTAAATGTATGCAAAGGTTGCAGGGAGTGTGAAAAGCTGTGCAGATGGCGGGTTATGGGTTCAACGATGCATACACTGACTAGGTCATGTCACACATTTCACACATAATATCAGCCTGAGCCCCGGTTAAAGTTTGGAGTTTAAATAAATAGGTCATTCACGGATGCATGTGGAGGTACCTATCAATTCATATATCATATTTTTTTTTTTGAGAACCACCTTGGAACAATTATAATTCGCTTTATTGACCAGAAAAAGAGTTTTTTTTAATGAGAATTTAAAGTAAAATATGCATTCTTTGGAAAACTTGTTCATTTACGATAATAAATAATCTTAGAAACAAGGTAACCTTGTCAGGATTGTTTTGAATTTTTGTTTTGAATGTCTGTAAATCGTATTAGGAGAAAAAATCGACCGTTAAAAATAATCCACATTCGTATAGTGCGACTTAAAAGTGAGTCTCTATACCTAACAATAGTCCGATGGTAGAATTGAGGGTAAATTGTGGGAATTCGTACTCGTAGCAGAGCGAGTTTTTATTTACTTTTTGATGGCGCTGCATAACAGGGTGCTCCTGGACCTGGTTCAATATAGACCTCCAGCTTATTCCAGACATAATGCGAGCATTAGGAAAGGCGGAGGGGATTAAAAAGAAGTTACATAATAAATATTGGTCTTGAATTGTTTAATATCACAATTAGAAAACTGGGTAGAGCATTCCACATTCATGTAGTTCGGTTAAATAATGAATCTATCGCGGAAAATCTTCCAATATACCCCAGACGGTGAAAGTGGAAGAGGACCTCAACTGGCTTGACGTGTGAAACTGGTAGCTAGTTGGAGAAGCTAGTTGGTTGAGGCCCAAAAAAAGATTTGTCCCATGGAATCAAAATCAAAAGAGCTAACGAAAATGTTTCATTGACAACAAGCCTTGGCATGGATAAAAATGCTTGATACTTCTCGATAGGGCTTTATTTCCCAATTGCTTACTTGGCCCAAAGAAACATCGATTAGCAAGAATGCTTCTACGTTTGATTTCTGCGCTGATGTTGTTCCCTGAGCTTACAGCAGTGCCAAGGTTGACACATTCGTAGAATACCTCGAAGATAAACCAATTCGGTAGTGGAACTGGACTTTTGTTGATGAAAGCTTATGTTTCGTCTTGTCCTTGTATATAATCGATCTTAGATTTTCAAGGTTTAAAACCGCCTTGATAAGGACCTATTATTTCGCAAGGAAGCGGCTTAAAATGCGGAGGTCGTGGGTCGGGTAAATGGTATTGAGATTCCAATCATTAGAAATCTTTTCCTCCGACCATATTTTGCAGTTGATTTGGTGTATGCATCTGACCACGTCATCTCCAGCTTGTCTTGAAAGTTCCGTTTGTAGCCCATCGACACCATCTGCTTTGTTTGTTTTTAATCTTGGAATAGTTACTTTGATTTCATTTTGGTCGAGTGCATGTAATTTTGATTGTGATTTTGATTGACTGGTGATGTTTTTTCTTTGTCCTGAACAAGGGATTCCCATCCTTCCTTCGTTGCTCAAGTTCTTTTGCAGAGCCACGACCTGCATGCTTCCGTTTTGGCTTTATTTGCCTGAGCACATTGGGAGTCGAACCAGGGGTTTCTCGGAGTTGGCTGTGAAAGGCCGTTGCGTTTCTTATGGCTTTTTGCCATAATGCAGTTTGGCCATCAAAGGGCTGTGCATGAACATTGATGTTGGATTTTTTGAGCATATGGTTTTTTCTGCTTCTAATTCCAGAGAAGGTAACTTAGGTATCTAAGGCATCTAAGGTATTTGCTTGAAAGGCATCCGAAGCGTCCAATTTTCCATGACTCTAGCGCATAAATGAGGATGAATTTGGCATTGACCTGCGACTTAAGAAAAAGCCTATTGAGGTCAAATCACACGATCTCGGTGGCCAGTTCACATCACTACCACATGAGATGACCATGCCCTCAAATCGCCTAAAGCGCTCCTCGTTGACGGTTTTGATCTGGCCAACATCGTTCTCAAAGAAATATGGACCGATGATGCCGCCAGCCCAAAATCCATACCAAACGGTGACTTTATCGGGATGCATTGGACGCTCTTGGATCTCAAGATGGATTGTTTGTTCACGTACCCATTAATCAAGAAATGGACCTCATCGCTGAAGATGATTATGACGACCGTACAATGGGCGAAGTGCGCCCAACGTTTCCCGAACAGAACACCCATTTTGAGAAAACAATTTTATCATTTGCAGGCGTTGTTGAACGTTTTAATCCGTCCATGGTGATTTGGCAAAACAGGCCGAAAAATTACAGCCAATTTGACAGATGTAGTTTCACCAAGATGGCTGCTATCAACTGTCAAAGTTCGGAAGTCCCTATTGGAGGATTACTACAACCCATCAATTCGATGGATCCATAGCTCGTCGTTAGTTAAATTTTCTGTTACCCAGCAGGGACCGCGTGGAGGTGACGATGCGATTTTACCCAAATAACTTTTTGAATATACATTGTCATCTGGTGAATCTCCCTTCCCTTCTTTCTAGCCCATTGGAGCAAGTTGCTACTACCAACATCTGGGTATTGGGTTGGGTAGCTCAGCGATTGGTTTATCAGTTTCTCTTGCACGCTTGGTTGATGAGGCCCTGTATTTCCTCAAATTGTCTGTGCCAATTCGAGAATCAGGTGGTCCCATCAGCCTCCTTGCATTAATGTTATCTTCAGGAGCAGGTTTTGCCAGATTATGGGCAAGAAGGTCTTTCGAAACAGCAACAAGTTCTTTCACCTCAACATTTACATCTCTTGAGCAATGCCGCAGCATTTGTGGCTTTTTTGCCTTATCGTACCGTCCGTTACCGCAAGATATAATTTATTTTTTATTTTCAACATTTTGTTGCTCTAAATTGTGATCAAAACAACTGTGTTTTTTTAAGTTTAACATAAGATTTTGACATCAACTGACTGATATATAAAAATCTAGGATTTTCCATAAACCTACATAGCCTTGGCCAATTGGCTTCCTGATTTCAAAAATGACCCATTTTACCAAAATATCGTTAAGTCGATCGAATGTGCTTGTGCAGATTATCGCCGCCAGAACCAATTAAATGCTTTCCAGAGATGATTCCTTAAAACTGATCTGGAATAATGGCCTCCATAACAAGATTGTGGTATATTGAAAAAAAAATCTCCTTAGATAACTTCTACGAATTATTCTTTTTATACCCACTTCGATTCCATCAGACAACAGCCAGACAATTCACTCAAGCTCCTTCCGCTTCCACTCCTCTGGTTCACTCACAACGAATGGACATTAACTCTTTCAAATAGACTCTTCAATCTCCACTTCACAAAACATTACATTAACTTGTGTGTGCTTAGAGCCATACGATGCATTTTACGTGTGTAGATATACTTAAACCAAAAAGCCTATAAAATTCAAGTGCCCTCATTCACCCTAAACAAAAAACACAAAAAGTCATTCTTCAGAGTGGTCGTGGTCGCAGTCGTACGCTTATAAAACCGTAACCAAATTACAGGAAATCACTTTCGATTGCTTTGCATTCAGCGTCAGCCATCATCGCATCGCATCCAGTCCACCCGCGTGCTGGAATAAAATATAACATTTGTATAAGAAACAATTCGTGTGCCGCCTTGGAATTGTTATATTATGCAAAAGATACTACGCATACTAAGCAATAGATACAACAACAAAAAAAAATAGTCATAGATACACCAGGGAAACGCATAACAAGCAAATGCGCATGCGCAACGTACTCGAAGCGCGAAATTGCAACTCTGCACAGAAAAAACTGTCACAAACTTTGAATTTGAGGTGAGTCCATCATCGACATAAAAGCCATCGATTCCGGATCATAAAAAATGGGCCTTATTAGTGTATCTATGGAATTTAAATTTTGCAAAAAAAAACCTACGTAACCGAGATATGACGACAAAGAAGAACCAACAACGATTCTTCTTTCTCTTCCTTCTTTGTATTTTTTTTTTGTATGAGAAAGTGCGTTCCATTGATCACGTAATGGTAACTTAACCCAAAATCAGTCAAAAGACGGACCTTTGCCAAACTAAACAAAAAATTGCTTAAATTAAAGCTAAAGCCCGTTTAAACCAGATCGAGACCAAGCCGTGAGGAGCAGCTGAAAGAGAGAGTGGTGTGTGAACTGTGCGGCGTGCGGCGCTGTTGGCGGTTTTTGGGTGCACATGGGAAAATTGTATCAAGAGATACCTCATACCTATGTACCTAGTCAGAGAGAGAACAGCATAATCGATCTCTAGCCAACAGAAGTTGGACTTGGATGGGGCTCTTGGCGGAGGTTGAGGCTATCTTCCAAAAAGCCATTCATTTCTCAATTTCAAGCGAAGAGCTGACGACATTCCACATGCGCACACGATTTTTCTGTCCAGAGCAACAAGCAACAGTGGAACAGAACCAGCACCAGCAGCGTAGCAGCGAAGCAGGTGGAGAAAGTTTTTGACTTCAAATAAAGCAAGACCGATACTAAGCAAAACAACAACAACAACGTAGAGCAGTTGTCGAATGGAATGGAGTCGAATCGAATAGGACGCCTATCAACAATGAAAACGAGAGTGATGATGATGTTTAATGACATAAAAACATGAATAAAACAAAAAATTCAAACAAATTACGAAATAAACTTAGCATAAATGCAGATAAAAGATACTTTTAAATGTTTATAACTAGCTATTCCAATGCGACTGATCTTGAAGTGCTGGGAAGCTTGTGTGTGTTCAAACAGTTCTCTTTGATAATGCTTTAGGGTTATGTAACAAGAATATATGTTTTTATTTTGGCTTTGAAGCTTGCGAAACAGTTTCTCGGAAAACTAGAAAATCTTTGAAAAGAAAATAGAAAATCAATTGACACGGACGCCAGACGTCCCTATATACCCTAATAGGGAATAATAAAATAGATTGAGTTAGGTGTGGCTTTGAAAACGGAGTTAGACTTTCGCAGCTTCTTTTTCTGAAATTAAATCCGGAAAATGTATAAAATCCAAAATAATGTTGCTTTAAATTTTTTGGGTATTCAATTTCACGAGAATCCCAAAGAACAGAATACATACTCTGCTTTAAAGTAGTTTCTTAAAATTAAAAGAGTAGTCGTCTATATAGCCTGATCAACGAAACTTTGTCATTACAGGGAAGATAAAAAGTTTGTCTCTCAGTCTGGTTATATTGGCTTGCATATTTCTGTTTCAAGTAAAAGCTCTAAGAGCAAATCAAGAAGCAATGTGCGTAAGGTTACCACCTGCTTTCAAACTAAGTACACGGTACTATTAATTTAAAAATCTCGAAACTATTTTTTTTTATCTAGAATGCATAAACCTAGAATCCATTTAAATCTCAAAAGACCATATCCGGAAAAAAATCTCAAAATAATTCGACATATTCTTACTTGCGATTATAATCCCTATTATAAGGCAAGTTTAGGATTCGTGAATGTAAAAAAATTGAAATAATAATCAAACATGACATTGCAATCATAGAGAAGTCTAAAAAAGTCATTGACAAAAAATGTCCGTCTGTTTGTCTGTCTGTCTGTCTGTCCGGGTGTATATCGATCTGCAGCCTAAACGGGTTAAGCGATTACGTTCAAACTAGGTATGTATGTATCTCTTGGCATTCCTCAGAGGGGAAATTAAATTTAATTTTTAGGGCTAAAAATAGCGGTACCTGTCATATAACGATCAAGGAAAAGCTTATTTTTCGCGGAAACGGCTCCAACGACTTTTGAGGTTTTTTTAGTTGATAGTAGCTATCAGCTTATTAGAACCAAATTTACCAGCAAAGTCTATTAATGGTACTTTTCTTATAACGGTTTTTTTAATTTTCGACTTTCTCGGTAACGCCTCAATGGATTTCAATAAAATCTTATATTTCAAAAGATCTAGGTATCCTAATTAATTCTACATACAAATATTTTGAATAATTATTTTATTCTATTTTTAAATAAATTTTGGTTTTTTTTTTAAATTCAATATTTTTAAAACTTATCAAAAAAAATATTTAAAATTTTAAAATCAGGTGTAAATTAATAAATTCTAAAAAACTGCATAGCAAAATTACAAAAGAAAAAATTTTTCAAAAAACTAAAAATAACAAACAGGATTTTATCAAAACCGGTCCTACAATTTTCGAAATACTTTTTTCTTAAATTCTTTGTTGTTTAAGACGTGTGATAGCATACTTCATTTTTACTAAAAACCGTTAAGTATTATGGTTTTTAATACTTTTTTATAAGTTTAAATTGTGCTATTTTCAACGTAAATGTTACTTGTTTCTGTCAAAGATCTTGCTTTGCAATGTAATTAGGCACATAAGAGCAAGTACGTGCGACCCAGTCGTGCCCATTTTTCACGTTTTAAAGAGTTTAAACTTAAATAAAAGTAATGTTGCATATACCCAAGGCACCTACTCCGAATTCAATAGGTTATTAATACTATTTTTATAGTATTTTTATTAATCACAATGCCACTTCACTCTTGTTAAAAACAATGTTACGTCAAAACACTTTTCCGCATAATTAACTTGCATAGAAAATAATTTCTTTTTAGATTACCAAAAGCCAAAAAATCTGCATTTTAACGATTATCCAACTACCTATTAGTACTAACAAATATTTACAAAAATACGACAACACCTTCCCTCTCACACTGCTAAATTTTGTTCTCAAAAGCCTTAAAACCGAAAGTACTATGATAAAACCCAATGTAAAAGCTCTATATTATTGTTTTTAATTGACAAAGGTAACTCTGTTGGTGTTTTTTTTTTCAACTCACCCAACGAAGGAAGGTAGAACGCAGAAGTGAGTATCATATTTATGTTTGCATAATCTTTTAATTGAAATTCTTATTAAAAAAATACTGTCTGCTTTGGTTTTAAAAATTGTTGTTAGGATGCGGTATTGTTTATACTCTGTTGTGTCCGTTGCTGGGTCTCTCGTAGAACGGGGCTCTGTCATTGTTCATTATATTCTCGAATCGGTTGTCTGTGATGGCTCGAATGTTGAGGTAGCGATGGTTGGGCTCTAGTTGTTGCTGGATTTCCAAGTTGGGGTGCTCCTCCAAGTTCCTCAAAATATTTTTGGGGAGCTGTGTCATAAACTGATTTATTGGGATCAGTTTGGTGTCTTCATATAGCTTCTTGTTTGGGACATAATTCCTTGTAATGGGGTTTCGGTGTAGAGCTAAGGAGTATCTTCCTTTCAAAAGCTTCGATCTACATTACATTACATTACATATTGATCTGCTCCGTAGATAAATTTACGAACTAGAGACACTTATGAGCATTGGCTACTGAGGCCAATTTACAGACAATTACGAGGACAACACACAAGACGACATTAATACAGGACAGATCAGAAGAAAGGGAGAGAACGGGAAAACAGAAAACACATAACACATGTCAACAGCACGCAGTTGGTTTTCGGACGGTCCCCCATCTTTTCACAAACCAAGCATGTTGGTGATATAGTGAACCAAATAGGACAAGCGTACGTCAGAACGGGACGGATCAGCTGTTTATCGATGAAGAGCTTAGTATTTGTGCTCAGTCCGTTTCTTCTCCTAAGAAGCGGTTGGACCAGATCTAGGGGAAAAGTTAGTTCTCTTAAGCATTAATGAAGTTTGCTTGTTGAATTTAAAACGATTAGAGAAATTCACTCCAATGTATTTTGCTGTTGTTTTTGTCCTTATCACTGTGTTGTCGGGTAGCTTGATACTAATATTATCACAGCGTGATGCGAAACCTCTTCGACCTCTTGTTGCTGTTGTTGGGGTTCTGAAGCAGATAAGCTCGCTCTTATCGCTATTTATCTTTAGTCCCCATTCAAGGTAGTAGTTCCATAAGCTTCTTATATGATCTTCAACTCTCTTGGCTGGGATTTCCGGGGAAAAGGATGTTTCATATGTTAAGGAGTCAACGGCATATAGCTTCGTTTTCATCCCTGGGATGTTGGTAGGCTGGTCAGCTGTGTAAAAGTTGAATGGTATTGGGCCAAACTTGGAGCCTTGTGAAACTCCAGGGCTGATCGTCTCTCTTCGTGAATATTCTTAGATTACCTTTACATAAAAGGATCTTTGGGTTAGAACATTTTTGATTAATCTTATCAAGTGTTCAGGTAGCCCTAGAAGTGTCGAAGGCTTTTTCGATGTCCAGTAAACAGGCGACTGTCGTCTCTTTCTTGTTGAGTCCGTTTGTCACGTCGGAGTGCAGTCCAAGAAGCGGATTGATTGTGGAATGTCGTGCTCCGACCATACTGACATTCAGGTATGATTTCCCTTTCCCTGGAAGAAATGATGAAGCTTTCTCAAGGTAAGTCCCTCCAGTATTTTGCTGACACAACATAGAAGCGAAATCGGCCGATATCCCTCGACGCTAGTCCTGTTGGTCTTCTTCGGAACGGGCACCACTTTTGCCGTTTTCCATGTTTCGAGGAAGCAGCTGTTATTCAGGCAGTTGTTGAAGATGATTGTCAGCAGCAAGATGGCGACTGCTGACTTCTTAGAATTTCCTCCAGTTGGTGCGAGTGCAAGAGTTTCTCCATTAAAATTTGTGGCTGAAGTATTAGAGGCGGTAACTTCTTCAAACTTGTTTTCAACTTCTTCGATGAATTCAGGAAAGTGATTGGGCGGGCGACCCTTGAAGGTCTGCTAAAAATGCTTAGCGAGAGCTTCTGCATTTTCGGTTGGTGTTGTTGCAGAATGTTGCCTGTGCATTAAAATGGCTGGCAACCAGCTCTTTTTCCCAACGAGCTGTTTAATTTTTTTGAAGGCATCGGGTCCCGTTTTGATTTTCGCAAGTCTTTTCTTTTCACCTCCTGGTGATGTTTCACTGCCTGGTTGAACATGGTGTTGGTGCATTGAAGATCGAGGTTTATGTGCTTATACTCGTCATTCTCTCTGTTGAACAACCTGTGGTACATTCGTTGAAGCTTTTTGCGGAGTCTCTGTCTGTGAGCAAATATGGCCTGTATATGCTCCGGCATATTCGCATATCTCTGCTCAGACTTAAAAAGAAAAACGCCTTATATCGGGTTTTTCAACAGGGACGCTACAAAAGTAGAGCGAGAGGATTAGCAAACGATGCCATATTTCTTCCCGCTCTTTTGACATTTCTCTTCAGAAAGGTTTGCCATTTCATGATGGAAAGATATACGAGCCAACAACGAGTCGAAATTATTAAAATTTACTACCGAAATTCGGAGTCAGTGGCCTCACCGTTAAGAGCGCTACGTCCAATTTATGGTCGTCACAATGGTCCTAGCAGATCAACAATTGAGCGTCTAGTGGAAAAATTTTAATCAACAGGCACAGTACAAAATTTTCCCGTGCCAGTGAGACAAAGAAGTGCCCGTAGTGTCGAGAATATTGCTGCCGCTGAGGCACATGGTTTGGTGTGGTTTATGGGCCGTCGGCGTCATTGGGCCGTACTTCTTCCGTGATGATCAAAACCGGTACGTTACTGTGAATGGGGATCGCTACCGTTCAATGATAACCGAATATTTTTAGCCCCAATTGGATGATATGAACTTGGAGGACATGTGGTTCCAACAGGACGGCGCCACAAGCCAAACAGCGAATGTCACAATCAATTTATTGGAAACCAAGTTTGCAGAACGTGTTATCTCACGAAATGGTCGCCCGTTATAAAGCGTTTTTCTTTATTCACTCAGAAAAGGTCTCTGAACAGATTCTGAGCATTCTGAGCATACTCTGATTATCTGAAGCGAGAATGGTTTGAGCGCTCAGATATATTTTTTTGAAATACGTTTGACCACTTTGCTGTCACAAATTGTCATTTTTGATATGGCTCAATCACAGGCAGCAATATTCATATAATACTATTGTCTCTTTCACTTTGGCATATATTTTCAAAGAGTGGTGTAGGCACGCTCTGATCATTCTATGAAGGAAAAAAGAAATGCAACTTTGAAGACCTGAACTCTCTGAGCGAAGAAAGAAATCAATTTTTTTTTACAACTCAGACTTTGCTCTGAACGAAACAAGAAAATACTCTATAGACACAATTTTATAAAAAAATGAAAACCTAAGAAAATGCAAACAATCAATATGGCAGAGATAGAGAGAGAGAGAGAGAGAGAGAATTCTTTATGTTAATACTCTTGATAAAACAAATAAAATGTTCTGATCAGAAGTCAGAACTTTCAATTCCAATGTTAAGCCATAATCAGTGACTCCATATGTTTAGTTGAACAAAGAAACTTTATTTCTTTGTTTGAAACGACAAATGGGTCAATTGCTGTCACTATTTCTAATAAAAAACCAAAGAAGTTTGATGGGGAATCTCTTTCTGTTTGTTTTGGTTTTTCATTTAAAATGGCAACTTCCCTTATAAATCCACAGTTAAAGTAAATTCTAGAAATGTCCTTATTCTTCAAACACAATAGAAAAAACTTCGATATGACCTTGAAGTTCGTTATTTTCTTCATCATTTTATTACCTTAAAAGTACCACAAGCAACAAACATTGTTATTGAAACGTTTTCTTTAGCCAATTGACATGCTATTTCCTCTAATTTATGTTGTTTCCTTTTTTTATTCCAAAATAAGAAAAACAACCTGCAAACCTACACAATGAACTAGTTAAACAAAAGACAGATTATCCTTGTACTTTTAGTCTAGTCTCCTAATTGGATTCTGCCATGAAATGTTATGGTAACATTCTCAAGTTGCTGTCTTCCAGAAGAAAAAAAAAACAATAAAATCTATCTCTGCGGGTTGTTAAGAGAAAAGGATGTGTTTTCGAAAAAAGTCGTAGAAGAGAAAGTTTTACCTTTTTCAATCATTTTCTTCTCAATAATTGTTACGGTTCGTAATACTTGTAGGGTTGAAATGAAATCTAGAGAAACTTAAAAAAAAGGTTCAAGGTTCTCCAGAATTGATTTGAAAAACGTAGGTACAATTGAACGAGTTGCAGCAAAGACAATCATCTGCGGTAACTTTTTATGATTTTTTTTTTAATTTTCCTTGAAAAATTCTAAATTGCTTTTGAAATGAAAATAAAAGAAAGAAATTCTGCAAATGTGGATCAGTTATTTTGAAGATTCATTTGAAGCAATAACTACTGAAACTGATGTGAATACACCTACTCATACTCATTTAGTGCATTTAATGCTCCCGGAGTACTTAGTTTAATGAGGGGACTTTGAGGAATGTCACTGCCACTTCCACTTTAAATTAAAACAGCCACTCAACTGTCTCATAAAAGAGATTGCTAGTGCTTGGTGAAGATATAAGATACATTTAATTAATAATGATAACAACACATCACCACAGTGATGTTGAGAATAAAGATATTTTTTGCATGGGTGCTCCTTGAGGTTTTTAATGAAAGTTGGGTTTTTTTTAGGTAAGGGAAGTGAACATCAGCAAAAAATGGGCACGACCCAGTCTTAATCATATTGGAAGGCAAGATCTTTGATCGCAACAAGTAATATTTACGGACAAAAATAACACTTGTAAATAGTGTCAAAACCAAATCCCTTAACGGTTTTTTAGTAAAAATGGAGTATGCCATCACACGTCTTGTATAATAACGAAATTGTGAAAAAAGTATTTCGAAAATTGTAGGACGGATTTTGATAAAATCCTGTTTTTTATTTTTGAAAAAAAAAATTATTTTGGAATGCAAGTTTTTAGAGTGTATTAATATACATTATTATATTTTTGATTAGTTTAAAAAAAATTGATTGTTTTCAAAAAAAAATAAATAAAAAAAATTAATTTTAATTAGAAAAAAAGTGACTCAAAATTTTGATATGCAGAACCATTACATGAAAAGTACCATTAGTAGACTTTTAACGTAAATTTGGTTCTAATCAGATGATTATAAAAAAAAATTCTCAAAAAATAGCTTATTTTTCTCGAAAACGGCTCCAACGATTTTGATGAAATTTTTTACGATTTTTTTGTTGGTAGTAGCTATCAGCTAATTAGAACCAAATTTACCGGAAAAGTCTATTAACGGTAAGTTTCATATAACGGGTTTTTTAATTTTCTCGGATTAATGGATTTCAATAAAATTTTATATATGAGAAGATCTAAGTATCCAAATTAATTCTACTTACAAAAAATTTAAATAATTATTTTTTTCTATTTTTCATAAATTTTTGACATTTTTTTTTTGAAAATTCAATATTTTTAAAACTTATCAAAAAAAAAGTATTTAAAATTTTTTAAATTAAATCAGATGTAAATTAATAAATTCTAAAACAACTGCATAACAAAATTACAAACAAATTTTTTTCACAAAAGTAAATATAAAAAAACAGGATTTTATCAAAACCGGTCCTACAATTTTCGAAATACTTTGTTCTTAAATTGTTGTGGTTTTGATACTTTTTGTAAGTTCAAACTGTTATTTTCAACGTAAATGTTAATTGTTTCTGTCAAAGATGTAATTGGGCACATAAGAGCAAGTCCGTGCGACCCAGTCGTGCCCATTTTTTCCAATATCGGAGTCAATAATTTTAACATTCGTGAACTCAGAAAGAAAGAATATGCCCTGTATAACAAATAGGCTCATCAACATCAGCAAAAAAAGATCTTGTAGCATGTTTACGAGACTGATACCTCTGGCTCAGTTTAGACGGTCTCCTCTCTTCAGCCTGATATTGGAATTCGTTTTTTCATTGCCATTATACAGTCTGCACAAGTGGTTTTTCAATATTCTCAACTACGACTGCAATTTAACTACGATTTTCCTTTGATCTTCTTTGAAACCTTAATTTAGAGTTCTTTAGCTGTAGCAGTTCTTGTTTTACTTTTTGGTAACATTTTCCAACTTCATTCCTGCCGTAATAGCTCACTATAGTAATGATGTTGTTAATGCTATACATAGGCAATCGTCGAGTTTTTCGTTCTACATTCAGCAAGCTACAAGATTGATGCCAGTACAGGAAAGATAGGACCTTTGCCTCTCAGTTTGATTGCATTGTCTTGCATATTGCTGTTTCAAGTAAAAGCTCAAACGGAGTTTCCATACTTATTATTATAAATCGTCGCAAATCGAAGAGCAATGTGCGTAGCTTGACCACTTGCTGATCACAATATAATACATTAGTATTATTTAACAAAAATATACATTTTATTTTTATTAAAAATATTAGAACTTCACAGTTAAAGCACAATTTTAACCAAGTTCAGTTCACTATCTTTATTAATAATTTATATATTTATGTTAATTAATTAAAAATACTACTTCACTTTTATAAAACACAATATCACGTCAAAACTATTTTCAAAATTAATATGATCACGTAATGCACTTGCAAACTTCAAGAAATTAACTTTTTTTTTGTATTTATAATTTTTATTGAATTCACTCTTATAACTAAACTTAAAGCTAGACAAAAATTCATAAAAAAACTAGCATATTTAACTTAATCTTAAATCTAATTTACTGGCCCCAGACGGGCGCTCTAAGTTATTCTGTATTAATTTTCTTAAAGCTAATGCCTTTCAGCGTATGAACTAAGTATATATATATATTTTTTTATTATTTTTGTATTTAATTGGAAAATTTAAAAATTTAATTGTCATTAATTAATTAAAAAAAAATTAACTTCTTTCTACTAAAATACCAAACGACAACAAAATTTAACTGCATTTTAACGATTTTCAAGTACACAAAAACGGCAACACCTACCCTCTGACACTACTAAATTTATTCTCAAAAACTTTAAAACCCAAAGCACTATGTAGCCCAGTCAGACTAGCTTTTTGAAAGGAAACAAATTAGTTACAGGCTGATCTTTTGGTATACAGGTTGGTATTAATGTGGTTTAAAATCTGAGAAAAGTCCTCAACTTTCCCCTGTAGGCTAGATCCGTTATGAGGGGTCAAAGTTCAAACGAATGGATTTTTTGCTTTTATTTTAAAAACAGTAGGCTTTTTAGTCAGTGCATCGTTTCTAGTAGAAGTTTTATCAATTCAGTACCGTGATAATATATACCGGCGCCACAATTTTGATGATCTCCTTCTACCTGGTCGCTTCATAAGACATGAGGTCTACTTTGGCTTCTGACTCCTTCAGCTACGGCGTCGAAGACCTTGCGCGCTATAGCGTCGATGTTCATCCACTCTACATGACCAAGCCATCTTAACCGCTGGATACGGATTTCGCTGTACAGAACGTACAGGTATAATTGTTGCATCTTCTTCGCCACCATATATCGCACGTAGTGCCTTTTTTACTTGCGATTATAGGAAGGTACTATTATGCATTCGTGCAGATACAAAATTTTGAGATAACAATCAAACATGACATTACGATGATGGAGAAACATATTTACTGGCAAAATTCTGTCTGCACGGATGTCTATTGAACTACAGGCTAAACGCTTGAACTAATTGCCTTCAAATTTAGAACAAGGCTATTTTGACATTCTGCAGAGGACTTTTTTTTAATTTTTTTGTAGCTCAAATATTAACGGCACCTGTCATAATAACCGTCAAATAAAAGCTTATTTTTCTATTTTTTATTTGTATGAAATACAATTATTGCCTTTTTGTAGGTGTGGCTTATGTACTGGTGAAAAAAAAATTTAAGTTGGTGGGCTAAAAATGGTACTCCCTATAGGACCGGTATTTTTTTTAATTTTTTTTTTAAATATAAATAATTTTTGTGTTTAAGTTTGCATTCTTGAATTATTTTAAAATAAATGTTAAATAAAAACCGTTCCTACGATTAAAAAAAAAATCGCACTTTTTTAAATTATTTAACGAAATAAAATGGCGTTTAATTTTTCCCGGTGAAAACTATCCAGTCGTGCAATTTAAGTAAACTTCAAGAGAGCTTTCATCCGAATGAGAAAGGGTCTATGCTTCTGTCTTATACATACATCAGACCGGGATGATGAGATAGCGGCTTTTTGGTTCTTCTCGATAGGGCTTTATTCTTTTCTTTATAATTTTATATTTTAATTTTTTTTTTATAATTTGCCCGCGCAAAAGGGATTTTGGCTACCATTATAATGTTAGTTAAACACAGCGGGAAGGATGTAAAAGGAGATGTCGATGCACATTTGTTTTAAAGATGTGCAAGTTAAAATGGGAGGGAAATATACTCTGGAAATGCATTCCACACAAGCGTGATACGGCAAAGAAGAATACGATAAGAAAGAATCCCTGTTCTTGACTGTGCGTCGGAAATTAGGCTCAAGGGTAAATTTATGGGCATTCCTAGCAGTGCGAGTATTACGGTTGAATCGTTTCAGGAAAATTACGCTAAAGAGATGTGAATGTTTCTGTCATTGTCATTGAAGGGTCGCATATCATTTTTAAAGCTCTTTTTTGTTTTCCATCTAGGAAATTCAAGTGGATAATTGGAGCACCTGCCTAAATATGGGAATTATACTCAATTATAATTTGTTGTAGCCCGTGTTTAAAGCAGAGCCCACATAGACAAATTCGTTTCGAAGTTATATCTATCGATCGTCACGTTCTGACCAAGTCGGTGGTGGCATGGTGTTGCGTACTATATTTTCAAGCATAATGTTGAAACAGCTGAACGACAGTACATCACCTTGTCTTAAACCGCTGGTGGTGTCGAAGGTCTCAGTAGTATCCCTGCCAATTTTGACGGAGTTAGGATCATTCTCGATCGTCATCCTGATAAGACGTAGTTTAGCAGGAATTCCAAAACTAGACATGGCTCGATACAATGTACCTCTGGTTTCATTGTCATAGGCTATTTTAAAATCGATGAACAGATGGTGGGCCTTAATGTTAAATTATTAAATTTTATCCAAGATCTGGCGCAATGTGAACATTTGGTCGATCGTAGATTTTCCAAGTCTTAAACCGACTTGGCAAGGACCTTTTATTCCGTCAGCAAAAAGCCCATAAATGGGATACCGCAGTGCCTGAGCTATATAAGCTCTCCCTTACAATACAAAAAAAAGGTTCACATAGAACGCTGGACAGATGCGATGTTTAAACGGCTAATTCCTTTACGTTAGTTGCAGAGTAATCGATCTCCTATTTTGTGGATTTGGCAGATGGTACTGAGCTCCCAATCATCAGCTATACTTTCCTCCGAACATATTTTGCAGATGAGTTGGAGTTCTCAAAAATCTTGATACACAAAAATCCGGTGGCTCAGAAGGTGTTACTCTCATTTTTCTGAATAGGTGTTCATCCACACTTGCAAAGCCACTGCGTTAGCTTTTCCATAGATCTTAGTCTTTTGGAATCTTTCCTAGAAGATGGAAAACAGCATTTGTATAGCCTGTTCTTGAAAAAGGTGACCACCTCCTCTTACCAATCTATAGCACTTAAGTTCTTGGAAACGCTCATCGAACATCGCTCTAGTGAAAATGAGTAATCGCGCAATTAATCATTTTGGCATCAATCTCTTTTATCAAAAAAACGTGCTTTTGAAATCATTGATGCTCTTGTTCGTTGTATTTAAAGCCATCTTTTGGACCGTTCAATACAATTTGAATTTTATATAAATGATCTTTTGTTTGTTGTCTTGCTGACACCTCTACCTTCAGCTTTTCATATTCGTTCTATGATTCATCCCCATCGGACGTGCATATGCAACGGTTACGTATGCTAAGCTCATTAAACTCTGATTTACACAACTTTCTCAAATAGGATAAGAGGAATCGTGCGGAGTTTAATTCGTAGAAATTTTTAAAGCTAAACATATCTCCCATGCTATTGTCCATGAATGGCACTTGCATCGAAGAAATCGTAAAATGTTCAAAACTCGGTATATCAACGACGGTCTCCGCTGGAAGGCCTAAAATTTTGCTGTGCTTTGGTTTTCTAATTCGATGCAAGAAGTCTTACTCCCTACAATTAAAAAAAAAACATTTATACCCCCAAAACTGGAGTATAACCCCACCGCTGGGCAGGTCCTTCTCAAGCATCGCTACACCTGCTCATTAAAATACTCATGGGAAATAGAACTGTCTCTGGAATATTTGCCATTCTCGAGCACCGACGCAATGTTTCATGTCTATCCGTATTATATCGATTTTTCTTAAATAAATAAATTGCACGACTGGATCGCACGTACTTGCTCATATGTGCGGTCACATCTTCAAATAAATTTAAAAAAATGCATGACTGGGTCGCACGAACTTGTTCTTATGTTAGATAATTGCTTAGTGGCTGCATATGTATGTATATAAAGTGTTTGTTTTCTTAGACGTGTGTAGAAATAAAACGCATATATTTAGCTTGATAACATAAAGATAAGGGTTTGCATTATGTTTTAAAAATGATTTCGGGGAAGTGGCCGGCTGTCTCGAATAAATTCCGGCCAAGGCCCAATTTTGTGAAAATCGAGATCGGTGGCCATCTCGTTTTGGGCCCATTCACCGAACGTGTGACGCGCTTGATGGTCGTTTGGCTTCAATTCTTGCACGAATTGGATTTTGTAAGCCTGCAAACCACGATCCTTCCGCCGCAAAATCTTCCATAAAGTGGACGGGCACATCTCCAATTGTTGCCCGGGATTTTTTTTTTTTTTTTTTTTTATAATTAACGCGCGCACAAGGGATTATGTGTTTCCCTTTTAATGTAGAACACACTGCGCGGGCATTACGAAGATAGGGAGGGGAGAGATAGGAGGTGCCGATTAACATTGGTTTTGAATGTTTGCAGATCAAAATGGCAAGGGAAAATCCCGCCGGGATCGTTCGGCTAAAAAAAGAATCCCTATATTTCACGGTACGTCCGAAATTAGGCTCAAGGGTGAACTGATGAGCATTCCTTGCGAGACGAGTATTACGGGAGAAACTTTTAAGGGGAGGAATGCAACTGGCTACTTCGAGTGAACATTTTTTGTAAAAGAAACGATAAAATAAGGAAAGACATGAAACATTGCGTCGGTGTTCGAGTGGGGCAATTGTTTCAGCGGCAGTTCTATTACCTATCAATCTTAACGCTCGATTTTGTATTCTATCAAGCAGGTGAAGCGATGTTTGCGAAGCACCTGCCCAGAGGTGGGAGTTATACTCGAGTTTAGGGCGTATAAACGCTTTATAAATTGTAGCCAGATCAGATGGGGAAAAGTACTTCTTACACCGATACAGACAACCTAAGCACTTAGCAGCATTTTTAGCGATCTCAAATATATGGTCGTTCCAACGGAGGTCGTCGTTGACACACATACCGAGTACTGAGAGCTTTTCGGTTTCTTCGATGTAAGTGCCATTCATGGACAATGGCATTGGGGGAATGTTTAGCTTTAACGACAGAAGACAGCATTGAGTTTTCGAAGCATTAAACTCCACACGATTTCTATTACCCCATTTGACAATGCTGTATAAATCGGAGTTTAATGAGCTTGACATACGGCACCGTTGCAATTGTACGTCCGAAGGCGAAGGACGTGAATTATCGAACGAATATGAAAAGCTGAGGGTAGAGTCGTCAGCAAAACAGTTAAGTGGATTAGTAACAGACAGAAGATCATTTATAAAAATGAGGAAAAGAGTCGGAGACAGAACAGAGCACTGGGGCACACCAGCATTTATTTTATGGGAATCAGACTTGAATCCGTCCAATACAACTTGTATTGAACGGTCCAGAAGATAGCTTCTAATCCAACGAACAAGAGTATTATCGATCCCAAAAGCACGCATTTTCGATAAGAGAGCTTCATGCCAAACTCTATCAAATGCCTTGGAGATATCAAGAGCAATAATCTTACTTTCACCAAAGCGATGTAAAGATTTGTTCCACTGTTCGGTGAGATATGCCATCAGATCACCAGTGGAACGGTTGCTGCGGAAGCCATACTGACGGTCATGGAGAAGCTTACGATCTTCGAGATATTCCTTAAGCTGACGGTTAATCAGTGTTTCCATGACCTTAGAAAGAAGGGATGTCAGTGCTATGGGTCGGTAGGAGGAGGGGGAGGATGGGTCACCTTTCTTAGGGACAGGCTGGACAAATGCTGTTTTCCATCTTCTAGGAAAGATTCCAGAAGAGTAGGAGCGATGGAAAAGCTTACGCAGTGGTTTTGCCAGTGTGGAAGAACACCTCTTCAGAAGAATCGGGGGTATACCATCCGGGCCAGCGGATTTGTGTATATCGAGATCTTTCTTTAGGTTTGATGCTTTTTACTCTGTTAGGAATAAAAGCACGCATCCCTAGAAGAATCACATTTGTGATCATTTCAGCACTGGCATCAATGTCACTATCGAGGAAGCATAGTGACCAGTTAAAGTTTCGGAAAAAGAAATTCAGGCCGTCCCAGTTGGCTTTCTCGTATTGCCAAACGGTCCGGGTGGGAAGTTTTTCTTTAACTGGATGGGTGGGGGATGAGAAATTAGCTGAAATGATACAATGGTCTGAAGTGCCAAATGGAGAAGTTACACTAATGGTATATTTATCAGGGTGAGAAGTAAGAAACAAGTCAAGAGTATGGGCTGCTTGCCCAGCAACATCCGGTATACGCGTTGGCACATCGATCAGTTGGGTAAGGTGATGTAACCCGGCAAAGAGCTCGACATACCTTCCTTTGGGTGTTGTCTGACCAGAATGGCGGAGCCAGTTGGAATTGTGTACATTGAAATCGCCCGCAATAACGATTTCAGTGCGAGGACAAAGGGAAACAATTTTCGAGATGGAATCAGACAGTGCATCAAACTCGTTACAAGTCGAATTACTGTCAAGATTTGGACTCCTGTAAATAAAACAATAATGAATGACATGCTTGCGGACAGTGAATTTGAGCCATAAGAAGTTAAAGTCCGTGTTGGAACATTGCCCATATTGGGGAAGGATCTGGCAAGCAATATCATTCCTAACATAGACCACGAGACCATGATGAGAAAAGAGTAATGGCACCAAGCTATACCCATGTAGAGCAAATTCTGATAAATCAGTATTTGCTCCAACCTGAGTTTCATTTAATGCCAAAACAGCTGGCCTGTGTTGAACAGTGTAGACGTACACGTGAAAGAAATTCTTTCTTAAACCACGAACATTTGAATACACGACACAAAAATCACTTTCCATTTAAAAATACTTACATACAAAACACAACTCTGATTAAGTCGAACTGCGCAGTGAAAATCAAAATTAACTTCTGTAATAATCAAACTGTCTTAGGTGTTATGCCCATAAGACAGCCTGTTTACAAAAAATCAATCCAAACATTCAGCACAATAAGACAAATTCAGATGCCCTTATCTATTTACCGCAAGCATTGTATGGTCATACGATGCCTACAGTAGATAAGAAAGAGGCAGTTAAGCACAAAGGTCTTGGGACAGAATAGAGGATAATTTGTTATGCGAATGCGTTTTATTTATTTTTTTTTTTCTTCAGCGCGAGTGGGCGTCTTTTTCATTCATCCTACGACGCGAGTGAACACTATTATTTTTTTTTACAGCACACGCGAGGGGTTTTTTTCTAATTTCTCAACGAGCTAGTATTATTTTTTTTTTTCCTTAAAGCACTCGCGATAACAACGCGCAACAATTATTTGTTTGGACTTCGTTTAACTAATTGTGCGCGCACCTCGACATCCGTCTTCAACGAGCTTAGGATCGACACTCATGGCGGATGGACTCATTCGGGTCTTCTTCTATACTCGACTCCACCGAAACGAACCATTATTTTGGTAATAAATTTGCACAATTTGCAAACTTGTTTAGGAGTAAGTCTATTCATTATGAAATGGCACACCAAACTGAGTATAAATCAAGTAACAGCTGTCAAAAAAGCCAACTCCCAAAGAAGTATTGCCAGATTAAAAACCACACGTCTATTAAAATAAAAAAAATATATTTTTTTAGAAAATTCTTTCATTTTTTTTTAATTAGCTTAAAAGCTTTTTTTGGAAAAACTAAGTATGCAAAAATTTTTTAAAACTAAATGTCTATCGAGGAAAAAAATATTGAAAGTCGTTCTACCAGTTTTTTTTAAAATCGTTTTTTTTGAAAAGCTTTTCGAAAAAATATTTAATTTTTTTTTTAGGAAATTTAAAAAAATCCAAAAAAAAAGTTTTTAAAAATTTTGAAATGCAATATTAATTGAATTATAAATGACTTCTTGTGTGCAAAATTTTATTAAAATCGGGATAATAGCTTACGATAAAACCACATTTGAATAAACCGGTTATATGAGAGGTACCGTTATAGTACAAATTTCGAAAAATTTATTCTAACTGAAATATGTATTTTGTAAAAAAATAGCACCCTGAAAGTTTTATCAAAATCGTTAGAGCCGTTTTTGAGAAAATCAGACTTTTTGTTAAAAATTGTATGGAAGGACCGTTATTTTTCGACCTAGAGCAAAAATGAAAAACACCCTTCGAGATACTACCTAATAAATACTAAATACCAAGTAGCGAACAGACAGACAGACGGACGGAATTTCCGGACCCACTTTTTTCTACTTCTCTATTATCGTAATGTCATATCTGATTGTTAGATTTTTTTTTTGCACGATTTAGGTACTAAAATGGGAGTTATGGATCTCCCATTTTTGTACCTAAATCGCAAGTAAAAATACTCATTGGAGCTACATTCCTTCGCTTAATAAAAAAGCACCCGTAATACTCGTCTCCCTCAGAATGTTAATCGATTCACGTTTGAGCGCAATTTCATACACACCGTGAAAAACAGAGATTCTTTTTCAACCGAACAACATGAATCTGGAAATATTTACCCGGCTAGATTTTTCCTTGCCATTTCAATATGAAAACATTCAAAACCAAAGTTAATTGACCACCTTCTGTCCCAAGTTCTAACCTCCCTAATTTTCTTATGCTCTGGCAGTGTGTTTAAACATTAAAAGGGAAAAAATCAAAATAAACAATAAAATATCAAAATATAAGTTTGAACTTTGCCTTATAATTCTCCTATAGGTATGCAATAAACCATTGATACCTATGATTTTACAATAATTATGTTTGCATTTAGCCGATGTCGAAATTCGCAATGGATAAATGCGAATCCAAGCTGGAAGGCTGAATTAATAGCTATCTCTGAGAAACCAAGATTTAGTGTTTATTTAAAATCATTTCTGTGCGTTCGTCTTGGAATAGCACAAAAGTAAGGACTTATAAATTATTCCGACCGAATCCAAATGACAGGCGAGGTTTTTTTTTAAGATTTATAAAGCTTCACTGTTCAAGGAACATACTCGATGCTTCGCAGTGAAACTCACTAGCTTCCTTATTATATCTTATCCTGGTTATATAAAACTCTGTCCTCAGAGCAAAGGAACTTGAATTGGAGATTCATTAATATCTTTTAAATGATTTACTTGGAATTGCTGGTTTATTGATAAATAAAAATGACAAATAGTCTCACATTGAATACTTTATACAAATTCAAGGACAAATCTGTGATCATAAAAGTAATTTATTGCACAGGTATCATGTATTCTTCATCCTGATCAAGAAACATAAAACCACAAGCAAATAAAACAGCACCTTCTTCACCAAACCCTTAATTCAAATTAACCGACGACGCACGCTGCGATGGTGTAGATTACAAGGTGCTGGAATTAAAATGTACCCTTACATTGTGTCACCTGCAAATTAAGGCAAAACCTTTAAGAACTAACTAACCATTTATCCTCGTTATGCCGGTACTTGTAAATCACCACTGGCATTTCGCCACATCTGCTTACTCTTCCACCAACATATTGAGTGTCCAGCCTCCAGCAATCCAACCGCATTGTTTGTGAACACTCTTCACCTGTAGGATGATGGTTCAACTACTTAAATTTCCCATGTGGTTAGTAAATGACTTTTTAGTTCCTTCTTTTCTTATTCCATCGATGTGCAATTCGTGTGAATGTGATCCTGAATGACTTTCTCTCTTCAAGTATTCCAAATGAAAAAAAAAACCAAACCCAGCATCCATTCCAATTCCAAACCCTTATATGATGTTTATGTAGATTGTCATGCCTTAGGTCTCCTGTCGATGTCGGCGTCTGTCTGATGCAATTCGAACACGTATCCTGTCATAATTCTTCCTGAGAAACTCGCAGTATGTTCGTTTTGGAATAGAATCCCTCTAGCTATCGCTA
Source organism: Platycheirus rosarum (assembly GCA_963971375.1). Classification (NCBI taxonomy): domain Eukaryota; kingdom Metazoa; phylum Arthropoda; class Insecta; order Diptera; family Syrphidae; genus Platycheirus; species Platycheirus rosarum. The sequence continues at coordinate 119,694,396 of OZ020509.1, read as the reverse complement.
TACAAAAAAAAAATGATTCATTGGATTTTTAAAAGCAAATCCCCTTTCACTGACATAATATAGACTCTTCTTGAAACTGTGTAATCCGATTCCATTGGCCAATGCAACTAGTTGTTACCAGCATGTCTGGAGGGTAATCTACATCTTGAGTGTGAATTTGTAGTCTCTTTAGATAAGACAATGCATTTATCATCTTTTTTTTCAGGATGAAGGACGACTAGACTTTGGTTTCAGTAAAATTATTTTAAATTGATTTGGGATGGGTAAATGGAAGAAAGGAGAGTTTTTTAAGATGTTTATCGAATAAAACATTCGAAAAAAAATTAAATTGTCTTGGCTTTAGTTTGGGGGTTGAAATTTAAGATTAAATAATATTTTTTCGTAGGAATTCTTGATTTCCAGAATGAAGAAGTTGCAGCAAATACAAGCATCGTTTTAATAGGAAGACACTTAGACTGATAGATGACAGAAGTTGCAGCTGTCTACAAACAAAACCAAGTATTTTAATTTGGTCCTTTGAGCCGGATCACATTTAGTTTTTTTAAATGAAATCAAATTTAAAATTAAATTCAGTGAAATTATCCTCAAAGTTCACTAATATTTTTATGTATTTGTACTTGTTTTGAAGATTCCACATATATTAACTCAAGCAAAGATTGATAGTTATCTACTGATCAATCAGCCCCAAACTAGATTAAAATAATATCGAAAAGAGAAAAGATTTCTGAGGGCCTAACATTGACTAGGACTATATTAACTCGTTTATAGATAAGGTATGAGTCTCTAATAATCTTCAAAAAAGTCCTTTGCCGCCAAAATTAAGCATTGAAAAACAGTGCAGCAGGAATAACACTCAAAAGTCTTACTAAAGGGTACGAAAAATTTCTCAAGACTACAGTCCTTGAAGGTCCCCTTGTAGGATACGGGGCTTAAACTTTACCTGTGCGCCATCGTGTGAGATTTCCGGAAATGTGTTTCAGCTCCCTTCAACTCTTACTAGTCTTCCGCCATCTGCTTATCGACCACCAAACTCTTCTTCCTTCTTGTATGAGCTCATGCCACTGCATTTCTTGAGTTGCAGTACATTAGTTGCTTTTAAAAAGAAGCGTATATCCAATTCACTGGCACTTTCGCTATCGTATAATAGAGCATTGGTTCCTGACCGGTTCTCCTGAGGAAATCTTGGTTAGATATTCGATTGGGCCAGAAAACGTAGACATCTATTAACGAAAGTTTGCGGCTTTCTAATGACAACTGATGTAACTTTCCCAGCGCTGCATCTACATATATGGCAGTACAGATTCTAAATTAGACCGAAACAGTCGTAGCTTGGTCCTTAAGGTGAGAAAGTTATTCCTTAATATATTTTTTTAACATAACGAAAGCAGCCTTTGCTTTCCCGATATGGCTGATGATGCCATGTTAGGTCCCGCCTTCGGTAGAGATGATACTCCCAAGGTATTAAAGGCTCTTAACTTTCACTACTGACTGTTGAGAAATATTTATTAGAGAGGAGGACTGGGTCCCAAGCCTGATCATCTTTGTTTTTTGGCAATATTTTATTTTCAACTCCACAATTTCAGCTTCTCTATTCACCCTTGTTGTCATTTGCTAGAGATCCAAGATCCTATAAGCGAATAAGCTAATGTCTACCGCATAATCATTTGTGCAGAACGTACCATTTAGATCCTTCATATGTTCCATAAAATAATAACAATTAATTTATTTTATTTAGGATGCCCCTTCTGCGTTAAGCAAGCGTAATTAATTTCCTGTTGAAGCTGTCGAAAGATTTCTTATAGTCGATGAACAGCAAGCTTAGCGGAGATCGATATTCTCTTTTTCCATAAGGTGGGAAACCTTCGGATGTAGGAGTTTACTCGATGTCTTTGGCCCCGCTTGTAAAAGCTCTGCCGTCAAGTCCTACCGCTTTGTTGGCCTTGAGTGCTTTAATTGCGTTACAAATCTCATCTCTACCGGGGGTGCGGTGCGAATTACAGGGTTTGTTAGTTCGGGCCCTACAAGCAGGCATTGGTTGCACATTGCTATCAGGAAATCATTTTAATCTTCTTTGACCTCCACAGCATTCAATTGGGTTTCAATGGTGTCGAGTTCTGCCTTCTTTGCTGCTGGTTGTTCTCGTCCCGTGTACTTGCTCCCTCTTCTCCTAAGAACAAGAAATGGAATACGCTCATTGGTCTACATTGTTTTCCATATCACAGTTGAAGAAAATGTCAACCCAGAGGAGAAAGCCAAGGACCTATGCCTCCAACTTCTGGAAAACACAGATCTCGCTACGGAAACGCACTCTATAAGACCGAAAAACAATATTGCTTTTGTCATCGTAACGCTTCGACAAGAGGAGCATGTAGGACGCATACTGAAAGTGACAAGCAAGCTGCGAAGCACAGGTATTACAGTTCACAGAGATTTCACTCAAGCTGCGCGAGAAGGAATGAAACGAATGTTCAACCTAAAAACAGATATCCTTAAGAGGAACAGAAATGCAATTGCGGAAGTGCGTGGACAAAACTCAAAATCTGTAGGAAAGTATTTTATTTCGTGCGGTACTTCCAGTATGTTCAATGAGTCTGCTCCAGCTGCTCTAACTCACTCCAGGTAGAAAAAAGCAAGATTTTGCTGTTAATTGAGGAAATTTTCATTGAGTTTTTCTAGAGAAATTAAGGCAAGATTTTCTACACTTGCTTTTGAGGTAGAGCAGGAAAAGCAAGTTGGAGTGGAAGTGTCAAAGTCAGATGTTTTCAATGTATATGTGATACATTTTTTTATCGAGTGCGTTTCGATTTGATATGGAAAAATGTACATTAAATAACCTAAATTAGCTAACAGAAAAGATTGTGATTCTAAAAATTAAATTGGAAAAATGCATTATATTGAATTGTAGTGAATTGCTACCGAAAAATGTTTTTTTTCTCTGTCGGCGGTGCGAAATAAGGCCCCAGACAAAACGGCTCCAAAAACAAAAATGAAATAAGGCCCCAAAAATGGGGTACTTTTTCATAATGAAATAAAACCATATTTTTCTTTATGAAATTACACCCCAAAAAATGCAAAAAAGACCCCAAAAACCAAATGAAAGACCCCCATTTGTTTGAAAAAATAAAATAACCTAACACACTTAGGCTAAACTAGTTTTGCCTAGGCATTTCTTGAAATTTTATCTCCCAATCAGTATGAGGTAGGTATGGGGGGCCATGCTGCCCCCTGCAACCCCCCCGCTTGGGCTCACTATAGGATTTTGAGTATGTTCGAGATTGGGTCTATGGAAAAGTTCTTTACATCAAAAAGAAACTTTGCACATACTCAACCTTGCACCTTCTCCAAATCCTATAGTGAGCCCAAGCAGGGGGGTTGCTGGGGGCACCATGTTCCCCATACCTTCTTCATATTAACATTTATCAAAGTGGGACATATCTTTAAATTTGTTATTTGTACTTATACTTGCCTAAGTAGCTTTTATTGCCAATTTTTGTATTCGACGTAATATAATTGTGGGGTCTTATTTAGGCCCCAAAAAGTGAAATTACACTTTGTTGTTTTTGTATTCTTAATATAAACACTTTTATGGCCTTATTTCATATTTGTTTTTGGGCCGTTTTGTCTGGAGCCTTATTTCGCACCGCCTTCTCTGTCACATCATGAATGATATCTGTGCTCTACTTGCTCTGACATTTAACAGCTGTTTTGCTCTGGTATACACTGCCTGACGCTACTCTACTCTAGGCAAGACTTCATTGAACAAACTGTTCAATTATCAACCAGCGTTTTGGTGTCAACTAGACAATGTCAAATTACAGTTCTTCATTAACTGAATGTGGAAGCGCAAGGTCTGATCACACGAACGATGGAAGGCGTAACATAAATCCAGCAAATGTTGACAGAAACTATGTCGAACATTTAGCTGTTCATGTTCATAGGCCTCAGAGTAACATTTAATTTGAATGCCGTCTGTCCAGTTTATTTTCAAAATATAAGAGATAAAAATATATATAATAAAAACGAATGCAAAAACTTAAAACAAACTATGAACTGTAGAGTTTTTGAAGCAGTCTCTGAGTCGATTATGTTTTATGCAGCACAAGTTTGGGGTGATAAGCAGTATGACTGTGTAAAAAATCTCTTGAGATTGTATCTTAAAAGAATATTCAAGCTTCCAATAAACATGCAGAATTGGAGGCCGATGCTGTACGATGCTAAGGCTGAGAGGTAAGCTTATACATCTAAATTATAGACCCCACCGTGATAACTCTCTAATCTAGTGAAACGAGAAGATACTTTTAATTTATTTGGGAAAATGTCCAATCCTCCGAGAAGCGAGAAGAGTTGTTCTTTCGCATACAAAGGCCGGAATGTGGATAGTCATTAGGCGCTCGTTTACACATTTAAAACTCAAGTCTTCTGGCCTGAGTCTACCTCCAATAACAAATCCAAGTCCAAATAAGCGCTGCTTCTTTTGTGTTTTTGTGTTGCCATAGTAAAATTTGCAGTTTTTCATTTTACCTTTGCCCGAACTGTCTGCCTTACAGCAGTTCAGGGCCTGCGTAAATTGTAAGGTTGCACGTTTTCTGTTAAGAGACCTGTACTGTATACAGATACGAATTCCGTTGGCCGTCCATATCCGAAGCCTGTGGTTCCTTCGAAACTAAATTTTCTTTAAATGGTCAAGAAGTTAATCCGAGGTGCTTCTCCGCTCGACTTTTTTATAAAATTCAAGATTAGGCTTTACTGAGAAACTAACCATCCCAACCAATTCCAAGGTCTGAAGCAAACTATCCAAATATTATGACATTCATCCATAAATTCTTGAATCAAGTTTAAGACCAAATTAAAGATTCCATCGTTTGTATATCAAGGAAACGCACATATATATTGCGGCAGGCCCATTTCATGCACCACATGGTTTGCTAAGAATGTGCCAACTATAGGTGTGCAGCATTCTTCAAATTAAAATACCTGCCATCACCTGCATTTGTTTCTCAAGACTTGCTACCAACGACGACTACGTTTTATTGTCATTTGAAAGTAAAAGTTTTTTTTTTTGTGGTTTCTATCTTTTTTTGTTTTTGCTGTTTTCTTCAAACAAACGACACTTTCTACGAAATAATAACGACAATTTGCATTCAACGCATCGTTGTCTTTCACCATTTTGTTGTAATTAAAATCACAATGAAACACTAAATTAGTTGTAATTAAAAATGAAAATATGTTGCCTTACATTGTATCTTTTTTTTCTGTCGAGAAAATGACCCACAAAAACCTAACCTAACCAACCACAAACTATACAACTCTGTGCTCTGGAAATATATTAGTCATGTAATCGCCAAACCAACCTGAAGTTTTATATCTTAAAAATGTTAATATTTAAAAAATCAAATATTGATTTGATCCCCTTTGCCATGCCATAGACAAAAGATTGAAATTGAGATACTTTTTATGGACAAAAGATACAAACAAAGCTCAAAGGAAAACAAAAGTGCTTGCTTCGATGAAAATTTTACATCTTTCACATAACCGATAAATGTCCATAAATCGATAACAAAAACAAAAAAAGATGCGTGTGATTGAAAGCTGCTTATGACCTTCACCCAAATACGCCGCCCAGGCAGTCATACTTGGTTTAACAATTGATTGAACATCGCGCTCCTCATCCGTCGACCAGTTGGCCAATATCAATAAAATGTGAGTTGAGAAAGAAAGTTGCGATGAAATATGGCGTCAGGGCGCGGGAATCGATGAATCGGCGGCTGTTCCGAGTAAGTTATAAGACATTCCTGACCGGTACAGGGCTCAAAGTCGCGCAAAAGTGGTCGATTAGTGTGGATTGGTTATATGGTTTTATGAGTCTACTGTGGATACCGATGATGATGCTGGTTATATAGGATTGTGTAATAACACATAAAGATTCATGGACATGGGTGTCGTAGTTTGTAGACATTGGGCCAAGTTATGTTTACTCTTGATCTTCTGGGGATTTAACAGAAGAATTAATAATGTGACAACAGAAAACAGAGATGCGGGTAAGCACGTTGACCAAGCCAACTACTACGCATCATGAGAAATCATGTTAAGATGGAGTATCTCAAGGCTTAGATTAGATGAAAATTTAGCAACTTTGATGGTTAATAGATGCAATACGTTTTGGTTATAATGCAACAGGTGGTTGACAGTGTTTTTCAATGTTGTTGTTGACTTATGAGTCTTAGCAATCGGCCCTACCTTAGCCGTGGCTTGGTGACAGTTGGCAAATTTTCGGTTACGGTTGACATTCGCATTATGTTTATTTGGATAATTTAATCATAATTTTTCAGAATTAGTCATAGATAGGTGAGTTGGTAAATTGCGAATAGTTTTGATGTTTGTTTGATTAGAGACTGCAAGAGGTTATGATATTAAGTTAGGTTTGTTGTCTTAGAAGTTGTCATGATATAGAAGGCCATTTTCGGATAGTTTCACTTTGTGACTATAGTCACGTAAGCAACCAAGCGTACCAGGGCTATCTTTGGGTTTGTTTAGTTGTCATGGACGCTCAGTAGGTATAAATAATTTGTTCAGTAGCATAGTAGAACTTAATAAATAAATTAAATATTATAAAAATGTTATAGTTTTTTTTTGTATAGGTTTGAACATTTTTTTTTTAATTTTTTTCAAAGACTCGATAATTGTCAGAGAAGGTAGACTTGCTCGCCGCCTATTTCGCTGCCAGTTCCACGCTGCCTCACAGCAACGTTGCCCCTGCTGTACTTGAAAATGTAATTTTTTTCCATGAGACAGATTTTTTCCGCACTCGTACAGTAGCAAGAGTTCTCAAAGATCTTGATATACACAAATCCGCTGGCCCAGATGGTATACCCCCGATTCTTCTGAAGAGGTGTTCTTAAACACTGGAAAAGCCACTGCGTAAGCTTTTCCATCGCTCCTACTCTTTTGGAATCTTTCCTAGAAGATTGAAAACAGCATTTGTCCAGCCTTGCTCTAAGAAAGGTGACCCATCCTCCCTTTCCTCCGCTACCGACCCATAGCACTAATATCCCTTCTTTCTAAGGTCATGGAAATGCTGATTAACCGTCAACTTAAGGAATATCTCGAAGACCGTCATGTATGGCTTCCGCCGCAACCGTTACACTGGTGATCCGATGGCATATCTCACCGAACAGTGGAACAAATCTTTACATCACTTTGGTGAAAGTAAGATAATATTGCTCTTGATATCTCCAAGGCATTTGATAGAGTAGAGTAGAGTAGAGTAGAGTAGAGACTGCGCGGGCATTAGGAAGATAGGGAGGGGAGAGATAGGAGGTGTCGATTAACATTGGTTTTGAATGTTTGCAAATTGAAATGGCAAGGGACGGATTCAAGTCTGATTCCCACAAAATAAATGCTGGTGTGCCCCAGGGCTCTGTTCTGTGGGGGGTAATAGGAATCGTGTGGAGTTTAATGCTTCGAAAACTGCTGTCCTATGTCGTTAAAGCTAAATATACATGGCACTTGCATCGAAGAAACCGAAAAGCTTTCAGTATTCGGTATGTATGTCAACGATGAACTTCGTTGGAATGACCATATTTTTGAGATTGCCAAGTGCTTAGGCTTTCTGTACCGATGCAAGAAGTTTTTTTCCCCGTCTGGTCTGGCTTCAATTTATAAAGCGTTTATAAGTATAACTGGCACCTCTGGGCAGTAATACACGTCTTGCAAGGAATGCTCATCATTATACCCTTAAACCTAATTTCGGACGTACCGTGAAATAAAGGGATTCTTTTTTAGTCGTGCAACACGAATTTGGAATAGTTTTACCTAACCTTCCTATGCTCGCGCGTGTATTCACCATTAAAAGGGAAACACTAATTCCCTGTGCGTATAAAAAAAGACAGACAGACAGATAGACATTTTTTCTCATTAACTTTTTTAAGCTTCTCCATGGCTTTGTATATAAAATCTATAGTACTATCATGGGGAGATTTTTTGTGTAGTCCCTCTATAGAGCTGAGGCAGAACTAATATCCACAACTTGTGGAATGTAAGAGAATGAAGAGGCATGTTGTACCAGGAGAAATTTATAAGTGAATATCACATTAAGATGGTGAAGGAGGCGTTTAATTTACTGAGGTTAGGGGTGGAAATATGGTATATGAATGCATCCTTATAACATGTTTTGCTGTCAAGTTTTGAAGTGAAGGTAGAAAAATAATGTAGGGGTGGAAAAAATACATTCTTGGAACAAGTATTGAGTACGGTAAGGAAATTATCGAGACGACGAGTAAGATAACACGTTGCCACTTTTTGAAATGATGGTAGTAAAATAATGTACAATAATAAATGATTGTGAAGTATAAGCATTGTATATACATTGCCTATAGTACTATCATGAGACGATAAAAAATCTTTTTCCCTAGAGCCGCTTGGAGTGCTAGTGTAGGACATTTTATTTGAGTGAGAGAGAATTAAGAGCATGGTTTTTAGTGTTATGCTTTGTGCTTAGTTTCCTGCGCATGTGCAATGTGACAATGTGAGGCAAGAAAAAACCGAAGGAGAACATGAAATAATTCAGTATCTTGTTTTGTTCATTGTATATATGTGTATAAACTGCTAGCAGTTTTGAAGTTAATATATAATGGTTTCGCTTAGCTGAGGCTTAGTTTTTTGTAAGGATTTATACAAGATCCAACATTTTCATTGTTTACGTTTTTTTATATGGAATATGTAATATGAGAACTGGTTCTTACATAAGTATTTATACATGCGTACGTCATTGACGAGACTTTTGATTTGAGTTTTTTAGGATTTTCAAGTTTTGTATGAGCACTACCTACATACATATTTGTCATATTTGTACATATATACATCATTGACCAGACTTTTGATTCGAATTCTTTAGGATTTTCAATTTTTTTACTATTCTATTATGAAGGTTGTCGTCTTCAAATAGTGTACACATTCATTCTTGAAATTTAAACACAAACTTACTTCTTGCTGTATTTATACAAAGATACAAAGGCCATTGCAATGGATGGATTTTTGTTTTGAATTTTACTTTCCATTCAGATAGGTACCTATATACATATAGGTACATAGATATGTATGTGCAGGTATCTATCTGAATGAACTATGTGCAGAAATTCAATCAAAAATTGTTTGTAAATGATTTATATTATTATTGATTGATTATATATTATTGATTTATAGTAACAAAGATCTTTTGTTTGTTTGAGGTTTATATAATAGGAACTAGTTGACCCACCCAGCTTAGCTCGCGGGAAAGAAATTTATAGTTAAACCAAAATATTTCTTTGTACTAATCTTCTATAGAATTGCTAAAAATACCACGGGTTTTTTACATTTGTAACACCTAATTGTTTAATTTTTACTTGCAATTATTATAGGTAGGTACTAAGTACAAGTTATGCATTCATGCAGAAAAAAAAATTTGAGATAACAATCAAATACCTATAACATTACGATGATAGAGACACATATTTGGCAAAATTCTGTCCGTCTACTAAACGGTTTGGCCAGTTGTCTTTAAATTTGGAATATAAGTTTATTTTGACATTCGACATAGGATTTTTTTAATTTCTTTTTTAGCTGATACTTGCGATATAACCGTCAAGTAAAAGCTTATTTTTGTCAAAAACAGCTCCAAGAATTTTGTATGTAAAAAATCAATGTGCATTCAATTATGGTTAAAAAAAATATGACGGTGGGCTAAAACTGGCACCACCCATAGGAGTTTTTTTTTGGCATCGACTTTTCTGGGAACTGGTTAGGTAACCGATTACAACCAAAATTGATATTAAGGAAAATGTAAGTAGCATAAGTAATCTTACACTAAAATATATTTATATAGGTATATTTAAAAATAACGGCAACATTTAAAATAATGTGCTATACCTTTTTTAAAGCAAAAAGTCTGTTCAATCATATTATTTTTTAAATAAAGAATTTCAGAAAAAAATAAATATATAAAAGGCACGACTGGTTTGCACGTACTTGCTCGTGTGTGCTAATTTGTTTATTTAGGGGCAGGTGTAAGCTTTTGTTTTCTCGATTGAAATTTTTTCATTCAGTAGTAATCGAATAGTTTTTTACTTGCGATTTATAGGGACTATAAGGCAAGTTATGCATTCGTAAAAAAAAATCTAACAATCAAACATGACATTACGATGATAGAGAAGTCAAAAAAGTGGGTACGGAAATTCCGTCCGTCTGTCTGTTTGTCTGTCTGTCTGTTCGTATCGATATCTACAGCCTAAACAGTTATGCCGATTTGATTCAAACTTGGTACATAGTATTTTTAGAGTGCTCTACTCGACGGTTTTTCGAATTGGCATTCTAGCTCCAAAACTAACGGTACCTGCCATATAACTTTTAATGAAAAACTTATTTTTCTCGAAAACGGCTCCTACGATTTTGATAAAACTTTTAGAATGCAAAATCTATCTTTTAGTTTAAATGGATTTTTGAGAAAAAGTTTTATAACGGTACCTCCCATATGACCGGTTTTTTTCAAATTAGACTTTCTCGTTAACTAATCGACGGATTTTGATAAAATTTTCAAAATATGTAGTGTTTTATGATTTAAATAATATTGCTTATTAAAATTTTCAAAAACATTTTTTTTTAATTTTTAAAAATTTGTTAAAAAAGTTATTTTGTTTTTTTGAATATTTTGAAAACGAATCTATAGATTTTTTTAATTGTTTCTCCTAGTATAAACTATAGATTTCTTTAAATTGTCATAGTCAAAAAAATTATATATATATTTTCGAAAAGTTTTTCAAAAAACTGATCGAACGTTTTTGAAATGAAAAAATTATAAAATAGAAAACGGCAAAAGAAATAAGATGGCTTACAACATTTTTTTCCAAAAAACCTTATGAATAGTGTTTTTTGATTTCATAAAAAAATTATTTGTTTAATATTTTCCCTCAAATTTTGCCACTAGTCTAATGAAAGCAAACTTCGTTATTTGAATTTAATTTAAATTTCAATGTCCCCTCTGGGGAATGCCAAAATAATCACACACACCAAGTTTAAAGATAATCGCTTAAGCCATTTAGGCTGCAGCTCGTTATACATACCTACTGACAGACAGACAGTCATTTTTTGTCGATCACTTTTTTAGACTTCTCTATGATCGTAATGTCATGTTTCACTGTTATCTAATTTTTTTTTTATATTCACGAATTCTAAACTTGCCTTATATTCCCTATAATCGCAAGTAAAAATTGAAAAAACTCCTGTGTAAAATGTCAAAATAACCTTAAGTTCTAAATTTGAAGTCGATTGGCTCATCGGTTTAGGCTATAGTCCAAAATACATCCGTACAGACAGACCTACAGACAGACGGACAGAATTTTGCCAGCAACTCAAATATGTTTCTCTATCATCGTAATGTAATGTTTGATTATTATCACAATTTTTTTATGTTCACGAATCCTAAACTTGACTCATAGTCCCTATAATCACAAAGCTACTTGTGCATAAAATTCAACATCAACGATAACGAAGCCAATGAAATGAAAATTCAAAAAATAAAATCATTGTCGATCCTCTTCGTTGTTCACCGTCACCGAGAACAGGATATACACAATACACATACACATGTGCTTATTAAGTTTTCCTTTTTAGTATCTCCCTCACCCTCGCTCACACCATCTACCACACCGACAACCGACCGATCGACCTGAATTTAGCTGAACATTTTATCAAAGATAATATAACAAGTATACCTACGTAAATACATACATTATGTAGGGATGTATGTAGGTACATACCTAAATATCTACCTACCCTCGAATGTTTTATATGAAAAAAATATAAAACTCAAAATAAACTTATCAACCAGCTTAACATATACCCACCCCCCAGACACCATTCATTTACAAAAGTCGTTTTTCTTCTTTTTTGTCATTCCTTTTTTAAAACTAGCCATCTCGTCACCCTGCTTGTGTGAAGCAATCCAGTTGTGCAAAAAAAAACTATACTCGCATCATTGTATATATGTAAACTGCAAACTGCAAAGAGTAAAGTACATGTTCACAGAGTTTCTCTAAGAATTCTCTTTGTTCGCCTCGTTCGCCTCTTTCAATTTACCAAGTTAATTTTACCTAGAGCCGCTTGGAGCGCCACGGTCCACATGTCACCATGATAATACTATAGAAGTTCATATACAATGGTATAAGGTAAAAATGTAAAATTTTGTGAAGTGTTTGTAAATACATAGTGTTATTTGATTTAATTGTAAAGGAAAAGGTAAAAAAACGATTAAATATATTGTTTAAGAAGTTTGAGAAAATTGTAAAGAAGAAAAAAATTAAGATTTTATTAAATTAAAAAAAAAGTAAGAGAATTGTGAAGTAAAAAAAACATTATTTTGTTTGTAAAGTGTATGAAAATTGTAAAGAAGAAAAAAAAGAAATGTTTTTTTATTTATTTAGTTCATATGTTTAGAAAATTAAAAATAAATAAAGTAAGTGTTATTATTAGTTAAATTGTAAAGTTATTTTTTTATAATTAAGTGTGTGGAGTGTTTTAAAAGGTAAATTGATATAAATATATAAGAAACATATAAATAATAAAAAATAAAAAATGCTCGGAACAGCACCAGCGTTGCCACTGGGAGCCACTTGGGAAAAAATAGAGCTACCACAGTATCATCAATGAAAACAACGAAAAATTCTATCAATTGTTTTATGTTTTTACTATGGGAGGGGTGTCTGTCAACCGCCATTTAGGAACGAGGGGTAATTTGTAAATTAAGTACTTATTATCAATAATTTTAAAAACAAAAATTATTTCAAACCCCACATTTTGGAAAAAAAAATTAAAAACTTTATATATTAAGCTTTTTATCAGAAATTATTAAAATATGTGCTGAATTTTCTTTAATTATTTATTACTCCCATTGATTTTTTATCGAACTCTTAGATGATTTTATGACTACAAGTTTTTGAGAAAATTGGAAAATTGAAAATTGGAAATTTCTAAACCTTTTTCTAATAATTTGTTTGGTATTTACGTGATTAGATAGGTATATTAAAGTTGAGCCTAGTAAAGGGGTAGGTGGGTATGCTTATGATAACTTATTGTTTTTGTGTTTTTTTAGCCTGAAGTTATTTTTTTTTTTTCAAAAAACTTGTAATTATTTTAACCTGTTTTAAAAAACTTAAATTAAGTGCAAATTTCTATCTCTCGGAAAAAGTATAACTTTTAATTGTTTGTTTTTTCATTAAAAGTATTTTTTTTTTTTTTAGAAAATTACACCTCCTGCCTAAACGCTAGGAGTTAGATCCCTTTTCCTTTCGTATAAAATGTTTGTATCTAGTCCCTCTACAAGATTCCGTAATTAATTTGCAGTGCCAAAGTTATCGATTTTCATAATTCTCCTAAATATTGCCCTTAATGATGGATTTTGTTTGTATGTTTCCCACTACGAATATAACTCCTCTTTCCCCCTTTCTCTGTTACGGCTCTTTGGATTTCTATTAAGTTTTATTTTGAAATTCTGTGTACGTACCAACATTTTAAATATTTTTTTTCCTCTAACTTATATCTAGGTATACCCACACTCACCTAATTAATTTTTGATTTTTTTTTAATCTTATGTATTTTTGTAAAACTAATCAATTGATTTTATTTAACATCTTATCTGCATATTATTAGACTCTGCATTCCAAAATCTGAATAAAAAAAATTTCAAAAAGTCCAAAATAATTACATTTAAGCGTCCTTGGAGAAAAAAATAAACCTTAATACTTAAACCTATATGCTATTCAAATACCTTAGGTTGACTTTTTATTACATTTCTAGGTTGGTACATAAATTTGAACTCATTGGCAAGTTACAAAATACCTTCCTTGAAATCGTTCACAAGTTACCAAATTCCAACAAAAATACCAACAAATATTTGTTCTCACAGCAATTATAAAAGTATGTAGTTAAATATAAGAATGTGTGTGTTAAATCAACGTCAACACACAAAATTCAACATTTAAAATGTAGGCAAGTGAAGGTAAAAAAGGTACACAAAACAAGGTCAACAACATCAAAGTGGCTTATAAGGATTTATGTATGTACCTATGTTTCTCCCTCTGAATTTTCTGTCTGCGATCCCTTTATTGAATCCAAATTAAAGGATTCATATTAAGATAGCAACGTAAGAATACTTTCAGTAGTAAACACAGTCACCTATCGGTAGACTTGTATCTTACTGTATATTCCTAAGAAAAAAAAAACAAAACCAAAACAACTACATATGTAACTTACTGAACTTGATCAAATGTATCTACAAGCCACATCCTCCAAAAAAGCAAAGAGCTCACTCTCTTACTCAATATATATTTCTTGCTCTTACATTTTTGCTCTCTACTCATTTCCCCTACAATTCACGTAGGCTACTGTAGCGCCCTCACATGAGCTGAGTTCAAATTAAAAAAATCGTCTTCATGATAGTACTATAGATTTTATATACAAAGTCCATGGTCGTTATGTCATGTTTTTTTTTTTTTTTTTTTATAATAGGCATGCGCGAAACCGAACCAGGTAGAGCGTTCCACATTCGTGTGGTTCGACTAAAGAAAGAATCTCTGTACTTAACTGAGTGAGTATTACGGTTGAATTGTTTAAGGGGAGGAATGCAATTGGCTATTTCACTTGAGCACTGTTTGTAAAAATAACGATAGAATAGTGAAAGACACGTTACATTACGACGGTGTTCAAGAGATGTAATTGAATCTATAATATTTCTATCACCAATTAATTTTAAAGCTCGTTTTTTGGATACGATCCAGAAAACTCAAGTGCGTTATTGGGAATTATACTCAAGTTTTGGGCGAATATATGCTTTATATATTGTATCCAGATCAGACGGGGTGAAGAACTTCTTGCATCTACGAAGGAAACCTAAACACCTCGCAGCATTCTTGGCGACGTCAAATATGTGGTCATTCCACAAAAGGTGGTCTGTAATGCACATACCGAGAACTAAGAGGTGATCGGTTTCTTCGATGCGCTTCGAAAGTTAGTTACTAATCCAACGAAGAAGAGATTCATCGAGTCCAAATGTACGCATTTTTGTTAAAAGAGCTTAATGCCAAACTCTATCAAATGCCGTAGAAATATCAAGTGCAATAATTTTGCTTTCACCAAAACGGTGAAGAGATTGGTTATACTTTTCGGTGAGATATACCATCAAATCACCAGTGGACCTGTTGCTACGAAAGCCGTACTGCCAGTCATTAAGATGCTTTCGTTCCTCGAGATATTTCTTAAGCTGAAAATTAATCAGTGTTTCCATGACCTTAGAAAGAAGGAACGTTAGTGCAATGGGTCGATAGTTTGAGTGTGAAGAAGATTCGCCTTTCTTAGGGATGGGCTGAACAAATGCTGTTTTCCATCCACTCGGGAAGAGCCCAGAGGAATAGGACTGATGGAAGGCTTACGCAGAGGTTTTGCCAGCGTGGAAGAACACCTCTTCAGAACAATAGCGGGGATACTATCCGGGCCAGCGGATTTGTGTATGTTGAGATCTTTCAAGACTCTAGCGACTGCACGGATGCGAAAGAAGATTGGTCCCATGTAATCATTTACGCGATCAATAACAGGAGGAGTTCTAACACCTGCTGGCGGCGTTGAGTTTGCAGCGAATTGGGCTGCAAGCAGATCTGCTTTTTCTTGAGAACTAACAACAGGAGTATCATTGAAGACAAGACAATGACCAAAATTTTTTACTGCCTTTACTATTTTTGCCGAATTTTGTGTTCATGTAAAAATTTAGTCTTTCGAATGTGAACATTACAGGCCTTTCTAGCTTGTTGAAACTTTTTCCGGTTTTCCTCGTTAGTGTTGGCTTTATAATAACGGAAACTTACATTTTTTAACCTAATAACCTCTTTACAGCTCGAATCAAACCATGAGTTATCCTTAGGTTTGATACTCTTCGATCTATTTGGGATAAAATTTCTCATCCCTAAAAGAATTATATTTGTAATCATGTCTGTGCTGGCATCAATGTCACTACCGAGGAAGCATAGTGACCAGTTAAAGGTCCTAAAAAAGTTATTTAGACTGTCCCAATTGGCTTTCTCGTATTGCCAAACGGTTCTCCTGGGATTTTTTCCTTTAACTGGAGGAGGGTTGGCACGAGAAATTCGCAGAGATGACACAATGGTCAGATGTGCCCAGAGGCGGTAATACACAAATTGTGCATTTATCAGGGTCAGAGGTAAGAAACAAGTCTAGCTTGCCTGTTCATCACAGTATGAACACACGTGGCATAGAAATTCTTCCTTAGTCCGCGGATATTCACATAGTCGATTTTAAAATCACCTACCAATCAATCCGAGAAAATTCCCCAACTTTCCCAAGTACGCTAGGGGCTTATGTCCCCCCGCCGCAATTGTTTATGATGATTGCTAGAACTATCATTACTGTTTAAAAAAGTCTTCTGATGATAGCAGCATTTAATGATGTCCCTTGGATTACATACATAGATCTCAAAAATCTCGAAATAACTCGAAGACCGAAAGCTTCTTCATTGCCGAAAGTATGGCTTTCGCAGCATTCGCTCGAATGATAATAATATATCTCAACGAACGTTTGAAATAAAAATTTTTACATCGCTTTGACGATAGTAATATTATGGCGCTTGATACTTCCAAGGCATCTGATAGAGTTTGGCATGAAGCTTTCTTATCGAAAATGCGTGCTTTTAGGATCGATAATACCCTAGGTTGTTGGATTAGAAGCTATCTTCTGGACCGAATTTGAAATAGTTTACCTGGCCATTTAAATTTGAAAGGCCCTCTTTATCTTTTTATGGAACGAAACGTGGCAGATCTTAAAAGGATGGTGTATTTCAGGACACCCGAAACCTTTGTATTGCATGGTGGGGGCACGCAATCGAGATGTATAAAAGAACTTGTTGTATGAGGCACGGACGAAAACGGTGATGATCACTCCATTCCATCCATTTTCCATTTTCTTGAGACTTTTATTTGTTTGTTCCTTATTATTATTTTTTTTAAATAAGCTGATGTGTTCATTTCTTAAGGCAAATCTAATGTAATATAATTTAGTGTTTAATAAACAATTCACACATCTTTAAAACTCCAGAAATTTCCATTCAATTCAGTCGTTGCTATGTCCACGATAAAACCTTATGATATCAAAAATATGCTTAAATCACGTTTAGCTTTTGCTTACGATTTGATTTATTAATCGCATAAAAAATACGAGTTCAATGAGTCTTTTCTTATCAAAATTTTCTAACAAAAAAGCTTTTGTTTAAACGAAACCAAAAACTAGAACTCGGAACCTACCCTAAGAATATTGTAATAAAATGATAAAGTTTTTTGTGTGTGTTCAATTCAAGTCCTTTGAACTCTCTTAGATGAGCTGATTTAAAAAAAAATCATTTGATTGCTTATTTTTAATTATTAGGTTTGTTTAACAGAACAGTTTAGAACAGACGGCCGATGACATATGTCAGTTAGTGTTTATATGAATCAGGGGAGCTGGTGGTGGGGCAAGAAGAAATTCTCGTCACACACAAATCAAAATCAAATTTCTTTGGAAAAAAAAGGTTACAAAATGCATCAGCTGACTTTGACAATTTTCAATAATCTGCTATTCCTCAAAAGAACGTGTAGAAAATGCTGTTCGAAACTGTTTGAACACCAAAAAGCTAATATTTTCTGTCTAGAACAGTTTGGAACAGGCTCATTGAACATTTCCTTGCGATAGAGCCCACTGCTGGTAGAGTTAAAAAGATTCTAAAAAAGACTTTGTGCTTTTTTTTTTGAAGCTTCAGATTATCATCATCCAAATTCGTGGCTTCAAAAGTATTTTTTGACAGATGGCAAATGACGACGAAGTGCAGCCGCCGGCGCCGCGTGCCGGTGCTGTCTCTTACCGCAAACATTAATAAATTGTTTGTCAAAAAATTAAAAATATTTAATGACATATTTGCATCTCGTGTTCAAGTGGTTATGAACACCATATTGTTTATTGTTTTAATAAATTTCTAAACAAACTGTCTAAAAATCAAATTTTCCCAAAAAACCTAGCTCGTGGAAACTGTTTTAAAAGCTGTTTTTTTTTTACTTTGTTGTTTTCATTTTTGGCACTATTTGCTTTAATATTTGTGTGTATTTATTGCGTTGTGATCACTGATCACGCTTTTTATATTTAACCACTCAGACGTTTTGATTTTTACGATTTCTTTAAACAGGGTGGTCCAAAATATTTTTGAGTTTTTCATTGCTTATTGACATGAATTATGTATTTGTCATCACACATAACAACAAATCTGAACGAAACTGACAGTTTATCGCCATTTGCAATTTATAACCAGAGAGGAATTTTGATAGAGAGACTTATCATTCATATATCTGTCATCTTTTTGTTTCAATTGTAGTTTTTGTTATTTAATTTTGTGTTCATAAATAGTAGTCAAGATGTGCACTCTCTTCGTGTCTTTTCTCTGGTTATACAATTTTTTGATACATTTTGTACCTCTTTAATTTTTCCATTGCAATTTCTTTCTCACGTCTCCTTAAAATTGCATCTAAAGTCTTTGAATACAAAAACACAATTAAAATCAGGAGATTCATATAAATCCATTCAATCCTTAACAAAAGGATATCATTTTGTCTCGTTGGGTATCCTCATCTTTTCCCAGTTGGGACAGATAACATAGGTCAGTGGGTTTCTGATTGCATCGCCTGCGCCCCCTCCTTAACCATTTAGTTTATGTATATCTATCTTTTTGATGATTAAAAAAAATATTAAAAGAAAGGACACTCGTAAATTTTCACTAAGCAAAATGAAAAAAACAAAGAACTGAAATCATTAACGTCCCCTCAGGCGTTACATAAAAAAAAACTGCAAGGAAGATACTTAAGATTATAGAAGAAGAGTTCTTTATATCGTTTCGATTACAAAAAAAAAATGTCGCCCAACAAAAATGGAAGAATAAAAAGTCACAATGGCCTTGAATCCTTTTTTTCTTGCAAAAGGATGGATGCAATTGCTTTCAAGGCGGCACAAATTGATGGATGTTCAGGTTGAAGAGGGAAATTTAGAATAATCTTTACCATTTCCTATCCTCTTTGACTACAGTATTAAGATGTAAACTTGTTGAAGATGTAAAGTTGGATTTTTAATAATTTTTTTGTTAACCAGGTTCCATTTAAATCCTGGAACTTGTCATAGCACTAAACACCACTACCAAAACAATATGGCAAGCAAAACACAGTGAGGTGCAAAGAAATCACTAAAAACATTGAAATTAATTTGACACATCAGAAGGAAATGTTTCGTTATGTTTTCGAATGTTCAAGTCTAAGACTATTAAGTTTTGGTGAAAACTCCGCAAGATTTAAAAGAGTAGACATGTGTCCCCCAGAAGGAACCAGCACCCATAGGTATTGTTGGAAATCCACTAACTACTCTCACCTCCACATGTTGAATATCGGGTGACTATAGTTCCTCAATTGGATTCCTACCCCTTTGATCGGTTGAAAAAAAGAGAGAAGTGGGGAGGGGAGTGTTACCATAAGGCGGAAGCGAAATAATTCTCTAGACAGAATCAACGGTGGCGACTACAGTTCCAATTAGCCTTAACATCTTAGTGACCACTGTATATGGACTACTCCGGTTTATCCGACTCCGAGTCCTTGGAGTTATATTAACGACCTGGTCCTCCAGGTTGGGGGTCATACCATTTTTTTCCGCACTCGTACAGTAGCAAGAGTTCTCAAAGATCTCGATATACACAAATCCGCTCGCCCTGATGGTATACTCCCTATTCTTCTGAAGTGGTGTTCTTCCACACTGGTAAGCTTTTCCATCGCTCCTACTCTTTTGGAATCTTTCCTAGAAGATGGAAAACATCATTTGTCCAGCCTGTCCCTAAGAAAGGTAACCTATCCTCCCCCTCCTCCACCGACCTATACCACTAACATCCCTTCTTTCTAAGGTCATGGAAACGCTGATTTACCGTTAGCTTAATAAGGAATATCTCGAAGATCGAAAGCTTCTCCATGATCGTCAGTATGGCTACCGCAGCCACCGTTCCACTGGTGATCTGATGGCATATCCCACCGAACAGCGGAACAAATCTTTACATCGCTTTGGTGAAAGTAAGATTATTGCTCTTGATATCTCCAAGGCATTTGATAGAGTTTTGCATGAAGCCCTCTTATCGAAAATGCGTGCTTTTGGAATCGATGATACTCTTGTTCCTTGGATTAGCAGTTATCTTCTGGACCATTCAATACAAGTGGTATTGGACGAATTCAAGTCTGATTCCCACAAAATAAATGCTGGTGTGCCCCATGGCTCTGTTCTGTCTCCGACTCTTTTCCTCATTTTTATAAATGATCTTCTGTCTGTTACTTCTAATCCATTTAACTGTTTTGCTGACGACTCTACCCTCAGCTTTTCATATTCGGTCGATAATTCTGGTCCTTCGCCTTCGGACGTACAATTCCAACGGTACCGTATGTCAAGCTCATTAAACTCCGATTTATACAGCATTGTCAAATGGGGTAATAGGAATCGTGTGGAGTTTAATGCTTCGAAAACTCAATGCTGTCTTCTGTCGTTAAAGCTAAACATACCCCCAATGCCATTGTCCATGTATGGCACTTACATCGAAGTAACCGCGAAAAGATCTCAGTACTCGGTATGTGTGTCAACGACGTTGGAACAACCATATATTTGAGATCGCTAAAAATGCTGCTAAGTGCTTAGGTTGTCTGTATCGGTGTAAGAAGTATTTGTTTCTTTCTGATCTGGCTACAATTTATAAAGCGTTTATACGCCCTTAACTTGAGTATAACTCCCACCTCTGGGCAGGTGCTTCGCAAACATCGCTTCACCTGTTCGATCGAATACAAAACAGAGCGTTTAGATTAAATAGAACTGCCACTGAAACAATTGTCCCTCTCGAACACCGACGCAATGTTTAATGTCTTTTCTTTTTTTATCGTTTCTTTTATAAAAAAATGTTCACTCGAAATAGCCAGCTGAGTTCCTCCCCTTAAAAGTTTTTTTCCCGTAATACTTGTCTCGCAAGGAATGCTCATCAGTTCACCCTCTCTCTCTCCCCTCCCTATCTTCCTAATGCCCGCGCAGTGTGTTCTACAATAAAAGGGAAACAAGTAGTCCCTTGTGCGCCCGTTAATTATAAAAAAAAAATCGTCGGTGGAACTTCCTGTCCATGTAAATAAAATTAGTTGTGAAGCATCCTCGCATACGGACGGATTCACTAATGACGAACCATGCAAACGCAAAAAGACAACCAGTTTTGGATTTGTACGTAGAAAGTTAGATCCCTTAACAGAGACATATGGATATATATATATATATGGATGAGTCATATAGAACCGACGGACCGCAATGCGCCGGTTCTGAAAATCCTCGATTCTACCCCGTAGGGACAATAGACCGAGACTTAGGTGGTTCACACACGTGAAAGAGGACCTCAACCACCTTAATGGAAGCAGCTAGCTGGGCATCGAGCTGCCTGAAGAAGCTTTGATTTGTGTGTCGCCAAAAATTAATAAATTCAAATATTTTGCACAGCACTATAACGTGTACAATATCCGTCTCTATTATCTCTACGTTAATCAAGAACTTAAATATTGAAAAACTTTTGAACAGTTTTTTTAAGTCTATAAATTTAAGCTTTCATTCAAAAAATACCAACTAAAATTACGTAGGTAAAAAAGTACTGCTGTATAGGAAAAAATTACATTTAAGTAAAAATATTAAAACGAGCGCAGCTGCTATTATTGTTGCCCAAAAAGTTTGAGAAACTTTAACTTAGTTCCATTAGCTGTATTCAATATAGTTAAAGTTTGTTTTATAAAAACTTTCTAGAGGTTCAAAAGAAATGCGGCGTACCCCACGGAAGCTCATTTGGACCTTAGCTCTTTATTATATTACTCTTCTTGACTTTTGAAGGTTATTATAATGAAGTCATAACCACAAAAGTGAATCAATTATTCATTAGAAACGAAATTATCTTAATCTATCAAATCAAAGCAAAATTCCAAAAATAATTTGTTTGTTTTTTAGACAAAAATAAAACTAGTATCTGTAGTCCACACTCTGTTGACCCAGACCGGCTGTTTCTATTTATTTACAAACAATTTACGCTGAGTTTTTCCACCAGAGTAATTATAAAACTTATTTTTTGCAACTATTTTTGCATGCAGCCCAGCCGCACCTCGGAAATGGAAATTATGGTGGCAATGGCGCTGGAAAATTATATCTATATGTATGTTAATATATTTTCTTTGAATTACAGAGAAAAAGTTAGCCAGCAAAGCAAGTGAAGGGAAATTATTGTTTTCCATGGAAATGGTAAAATAATTTCCAATTCAATTTTATGGTTGTGAGCAATTTTTTCATCGTTTTGAACTAGAAGTGGGTGTTGGTGGTGAAGTGAAGTAAAAGAAGACATCTGCTTAGGAAAATTCTAGTGCAAAATGGTGTTTGTTTACTGTTTTCAATGGAAAAATAAATATTTTTTTTTTGTAGACTGTTGGAGTTCTCTTACTGGGAGAAATATTTTATTTTTTAGTAAATAATGTCTTACTTAGTGTGAAAATCAGTTAATGATGTTCTGGTGTTTTTATCATTGGGGAATTTTTCTAGAAAAAAAAAACTCCTGAGAAATAAGTAGGTTGGAAGTAAGGAAAATCATTTTTTGAGAAAAATGATTCTGTTTAGCAACGGTTATATAATTTATAGAATAGATTTTAAATATTGTAAATAAAAAAAAATCTGTGAATTTTGTTTCCATTTAACATTTTTATTTACAGAGAATCTTAGTCAACAAATATATTTACAGTTTTTTTTGTTTCTTTTCTTTTTAGGTAAATGAAAAGTGTTTGCAACTACATATGAGAACGTTTATAACTGTATTTTAAGGGTAAGTTTTATGGATACAAAAAAACTGTCAAACATGACCTTGCGATTGCAGGAAAATGTAGTAGATTTAGTGAAAGACTAGTATGTTTGGCTATTGAGAATTATACAGTATATTTAGAGGTTTGTTTCGGTTGTTATAAAGCCAACACTGCTGAAGAAAAGTTAGTTCTGCCACGTTGGCATCACCATAAAAACAACTGCAAAAGACTTTCCGAGCAAGTTCCTTCGCTTCATGCTAGCTCATGCTAGCCCATTTATCTGCTTCAAAGTAGATTTCATACAATTCATATATGTATCTTCTCTGGAAACGTCTTCCACCGCACAGGGACCAACAATTCTCCGTAAAACTTTCCTCTCGAACGCGGATAAGAGATCAGAGTGCTTTTTGTAAGCACCCAAATCTAGAAACTGTATTGTCTGGCAAGACCATAGTCTTGTTTAGCAGCAGCTCAACAGCTTGTACCGCCAAAAAAAGTTGAATATTCTTCATATAAAGGGTGTTTCTTTTAGAGGTATAGAACTTTGAAATGGAATAAAACAAAGATGATTTTTTTAAATTGAAATGAAATTTCCTTTATTCGAAAGATAATCTTCTGGCATTATAATTTAAATAAGATTTTTGGCATATGACCCCCACGGCTGGCTCGGACGTAGTCTAATTCGGAGGTTCAATTTTCGACGACTTTTTCCAACATTTGTGGCAATATTGGCAATAACTAGTTGTCCTCCAAGTGCTCAGTCGTTTCGGGCTGATCGGCCTAGACTAGCAACTTCACACATCCCCACAGAAAATAGGCGTTAAATCGCCATTGACTTTAACTTTCTGGCCAGCATCGTTTTTACAGAAGTACGGACAATTTATTCCACCAAACATTCAGTTTTGTAAGGGTGTCTCAACATACACTTAAAGATTATCATCACTCCAAATAAGGCAGTTTTGTTTATTGACATATTCATTCAACCAAAAGTGAGCTTCATCCCTAAACAAAATTCGCTTATGAAAATTGGGATCAACGGCAATCTTGTTTCGGGGCCATTTACGAATCTACGCCTTGCTAGGTGATCCTGTGGCTTCAATTCTTGCACGAGTTGGATTTTGTAAGCACGCAAACCAAGATCTTTCCTTAAAATCATCCATAAAGGTGATGGACACATATCCAATTCCTGTGCACGATGGCGGATAGACTGATTCGGGCCTTCCTCTACGCTACGCTCTACAGCAGCAATGAATTCTTCTGTACGCACTGTACGACGTCTCTGCGAATATGTTTTATCATTTAGAGTAAATGTGGTGCGAAAATATTCCATAGTTAATCGAATTAATTGCTCTGATGGACGATTATGACGTAGTGCGCGATACGTTTTTCGAACAGAACAATGATTTTCAATGTAAATTTGCGCAGTTTGGAAGCGTTGTTCAGGCGTCGGTCTATTCATGTTGAAATGCCAAATCAAACTAAAAATAAATCACTTGACAGCTGACAAAATGGCCGCCAGTTAAAATAGTGTTGCCAACTTAAAGTTCTATCTATACCTCTATAAAAATTAACTTTTATGTCGGTGATATCGAAAACCGAATGGGCAGGCGTACGTCAGAACGAGATGGATCAGGTGCTTCTCCACAGTCCGTTTCAGGTGGACCAGATGAAGCCGGATGGATGACTTTTGCAACTCAATTGCCTTCTTAGCCCGAAAAAGCAGCGATTGTAAAATGTATTCTTCGTTTGATCTCAGCGCTGGTGTTGTTCTCTGAAAGTAGAAAAAGTCCTTAACTACCTCAAAGTTATAGCTGTCTATCGTAATGTTTTGTTCAAGACGTTGATGTTGAGTGTCTCTTCTTGTTAAGCCCATACTCACTAAAGTGCTACTGTCATCATCCTGAATTCTTCCAATTATGTCAATATCGTCGGCATATGCGAGTTATTGGGTATGGACTTTTGAAAGGTCGAAACATTGGTATGGATTCGTATCACATTTGACACTTAGAAACGCGTCGCTGGCTGGAAAACTATTTTTGTTCAGATTTAGGTCCATCTTGGACTATACCCCATTTTAGTTAAATATAAAAAGAGGTCTCGGTGAATTCATTCCGCGGAAGTGAATTAACCCAGGAGTTGTGAAAAGTTATCTATTTGAAGTAAAGTAAAGATAGTTAGAAAAGGTAAGAAGCAGTCAATACTACTGTGAAAAAAAGATTATGAAATAAACAAAAAAATACAAATTTTCAAAGCCGGACTATTAATAAAATTATATGAACACTAAAAAATCAGCTCCAATCACTTCAAAGATCTGTTCATTACCTTTAAAACCTCTAAAACCTTAAGCCTCTATTTCACTTTCTAAACGCGATCCCAGAGCGGTTTTGAGTTACCGAAATCTAAAATAAAAATGAAGTGCCTGTTTTTTAAAATAAAAATAACAGCTTTTTACTTGATGTATACAAAATGATATACAATACTTATAACAAAAACACCATTTAAAATTTTTTTTGTTTGTCTGTCTGTATTTCTGTATGTATGTATGTATGTATGTTTGTTTATTTAGTATTTCCAACTATTTGATAACAAAATAATATTATACAATTGTTTTTTGTGTGTTTTAAAGAGCATTGAATAATAAATAAATAATTTGGCAAATAAATAAATAATAAATAATTTAACAATTTGAAAATAAATCACTTTATAGAGTTATTCTAACAAAATTAACAATTTGACGTTTGAAGCTGTTTAGGTTGTTTTCGGACTTTAATATGTTTGGCAAAGTGTTGAAAATTCTCAGTCCTTTGTAGAATAAACAGTTCTGGCCTGCACTTGTTCGTACCAAAGAAAGGCGGAAATCATGATTATTTCTTAATGTAAAGGGTTGAACATCGCCCACATAGTTTACTAAACGAGACAAATAGGAAGGCATAAGATTATTTTTAATTTTAAAGACAAACACTAAAACATTCATCAAAATTCTTTGTTTGACGTTAAGCCACCTTAACGTATCTAACATGTAACATATAGGAGCATATATATTGCACTTTAAAATTGCTCGCATCACTTTATTTTGGAGGATTTGAAGTCTATTAAGCATCTCTTGGTTGCACAAAAACAAAATTGAGGGACAGTATTCAAAATGTGGTTTTATTATCGCATTAAAAATGTTTATTGCACTAACTGTTGAAATATTTTTCCGCATTCTTCTGAGTAAATTTGTCTTTTTAGATATTTTCTTCACTATATAGTCTATATGTTTATTAAATGTTAATTTGTTGTCTATAACAATACCCAGGTACTTAACTTCTGTAATTATTTCAATGTTTTCGTTATCTACTTTAATATTCATCACACTATCACTTGCCACATTGTTACCAATAATCATCATTTTTGTTTTCGACACATTCAATTTCAGTTTATTTGCTTTAAGCCAAACACTAAGATTATCCAAATCTGCTTGCATTTTTGTGATACCCTCTTTCAAATTGTTACAGCTAACATACAACAAACCATCATCAGCAAATAATGCATATTGACTATAGTTTATTACACTGCCGATGTCATTGATATAAACGTTAAAAAGAAATGTGCCTAGGATTGACCCCTGTTGAACACCAATATCAATTTGTATTTCATCAGATAAAATGTTATTCACTTTCGTCTTTTGCTTTCTACCAGATAGATACGAAATCATCCATGAAAGCGATTTTCCGCGGACTCCATACCTCTCAAGTTTTTCAAACAAAATAGATCTGTCCACCGTCTCAAAAGCCCGTTTCAAGTCAAGAAAAACACATATTATTTTAGTTTTCGCATCGAGTTGTTGCTTCCAATCTGCTATGACCATATTAAGTGCACCTTCACAAGAATGCTGCTTCCTAAACCCCGACTGGTTTTCAATTATCAACTTATGAAAGTCAAAAAATGATTCCAATTGGAAGTGAACAATTTTTTCAAGAACCTTCTCATAGAGAGGTAAGGCATTAATTGGTCTGAAGTCTTCACATTTAATTGAATTCTTAACTTTTGGAATCGGAGTTATTTGGGACACTTTCCAGGAGCTGGGAAAAACACCGCTACGAAACGATTGATTAATAATTTTGATCAACGGATGTCCTATGATATCCATCATGTCTTTAAAAATCTGTATATTAAGATAATTAGGATCACGTTTATTTTTTATGTTATCGAACACTTTTTTAATCTCATAAAACTCTATTTCTCGAAAACTAAAAGAAGTGGGATTTCTAGCGACCTGGTTAATAAAAGGGACATATGGGATCGAAGCACTTATTTCAGTTATACTGTCAACGAAATATTTGTTGAATTTGTTCGCCAGGATGGCATTGTCGTTGTACGTTATATTTTCAAAAATAACTTTGTTTACGCACAAATTGTTTGATAGTTCTCCACATAGATTTTTGGTCAACTGAATTCTCTATTTTATTTTTAATAAAATCACTTTTAGCTTTATTAATTTCTTTTTTGAACTGGTTTCTCAAGGACCTATAGTTATTCCAGTCAATTGTACTATTTGTAAAACGAGTTCTATTATATGCAGCTATTTTCTGATACTTTAACACTCTGAGACGACTGTTAAACCATTCATGTTCATCTTCATGCACTGTTTTTGTTTTAAGTAATGAATTTACCGTATCTTCAAGTATATTTTGGAAGATCGAAGCCATTTGATTTGTGTCACTTAAATAACAGATATTATAAATATTTTTCATTATTAAAGAATTTCTAAACTCACATTTTTGATAATTTAAAATTCGAATAGTTTTCTTTTGTATTTCTTTTCTAACTTCCACATTAATCTCGGCTAAAATAGTTTCATGATCACAAATTTTCAAATTGGGAAATGGTTCAGCTATAATTTTTTTTGAATTTGTGATTACAAAATCGATTAATGTTTTCGAGTTTTGAGTTATTCTAGTAGGTTTTGTAATAATCTGTTTAAAGCCATTACTGACTAAATATCTTTCAATATTCTTTTTATATAAATCATTTGATTGCATCCAGTCAATGTTAAAATCACCAATAACAAAAACTTCATATGATAATTCGTTTAATTCATCCATCCACTCAGAGAACTTATCACAAAAATCTTTTTTTGAACACCTTGGTGATTTGTAAACAGCTACTATCACAAAAATACAAGTATCACAAAAAACTTTCAATGAAAGCCACCAAATATATTTATCTATCGCAAACATTTGTAATGTCTCTGCTTGCCACATTTCGTTCAAATAAATAATGACACCACCAGTGTGCCTCGATTCACTATTACACCTATATATATTATAGTTATTTAAATGGAGCTCAGCATCATCTATTTCATCAGTTACACAAGTTTCAGATAGCAAAATAAATTCAAATTGGTTATTTATTATCATAGTCTGTCTGTTTGTTCCGGGTAATATCGGGAACGGCTGCACCGATTTTGAAGGGACTTTCGCTGGCAGGTAGCTGATATCCTGACGAAGTCGCGGGTAACAGTTAGTATGTATTTAAATAAAACGAAAAAAAAAATCAAAAATTAAAAAAAGCCTCAAACATTTCAAAGCCAAAATACCATTCTTTGATAAGCGATTTAAATGTTTGTAATGCATTCACTACCGACTTCATTCTACAGGCAAAAAAATTGTGCAATTTCTCAATTTTTCCAAAAAAAAAAAAAAAAATTGGAAAAAAGCCAAAATTTTATTTCTGATGGAATGCGTTTAGGAGCACTGATTGTGTTCCTTTATTCCCAAAAACTTAATTTAAAAAGAAAACAAACAAGCTATGAGGAGTAGGTACCTCACAAACAACTTTAATTAAAACACAAATCCCTTCGACTGGTATTTCTTCAATTAACACTTCGGTTCTTTTGCACACACCTCCGGCCATACCTCATGAGTCTTCTAATATTTCCTTTATCTTTGCCTCTTCAAATAAATCCCAAAGTAACATCTTAATTAACCAAAAACCATAGCCAACGTGGATTGAATATCTCAACCTACGTCAAAGTGACATCAATACAATGGAATACAATGGCCCTAGTTACACCTCGGTATGTGCGGTCTCCATTGATGGAATGACTATTGACCTTTTGGGTAATTACTATACCCGGTAGGGTCGTTAAACTGATTACAATGAATTGGATTGAATTGTTTTGTTCTATGAATAGCTTTGTGTACCTCAACCTTAGACAATGAAATAGTTTTCGAATGGTTTGGAAGTAATGGCAACCCAATTTGATATCAAGAATAATGATACAGAATTTTGTGTGTAATGGAACGAGGAGACATAAATGCTCCACAATTTTTTGACATTTTTTTTGGAACATTCTCCAAAATAACCGCATTTCTTTGTCATTAATTTTAACCAAGGTGACACAGTTGGTTTAAGTTTGGGAATTTTGTAAATTCTGGAGGCTCTCGTGGCCTTTTAGCCCAGCCAACTAGGGTAAACCAATGTAATTTATTATTTTTTTTTATTTACACTCCTGTTGCAGATATGTGACCTTATTTTCCCGCTGTGTATGTGTGCATGACCATTTAACACATCTATGAATATTCAAACATCATCATCCCCTTTAATAATATAAAGGTGGACACTGGCAATAACGTAAGCTAAAGTTTTGGAACAATTCTATTATACATCTCTCTGTTGAGTAATTACCATAGAGCATATCATCTAGAGATAGGAGGACACATTTGTCTCCATTTTGTGTACCTCCAGGGCAGCCTTATAGTCGTAACATCCTTTTGGCAAAGGTTTGGATACATTTCGGTAGAGATAATCGATATTTGCTGTCGCAAATGATGATGATTGTTGTTGTGTTATGTTTATTGTAATAGACGGTTCTCGGAGGATTCTGCTTCTGGTCGTTTCTCTATATTTTGGCTATTAATTTTTTTTTTTTGTTTGGCTTGTTATTTCGATTAAATATTTTTGTTGAATATAAATAGGTTTCATTTTATTCAGGTTTAATGGGAATTTTGATCATTAAAGAGTTCTTTGAATGTACTTTTTGTATCCATCCGGTTTTGGGATGTTGCAATAGGAAATTAAATCGTTGTTCTGTTCTAATAGGGATTCGGGAATCTGTTGATTTGCTGTTTAATTGCAAATGATTTACGTTGAAGTTCTTGTTAATGGAAATCATTAATCGATCCAAGAGAAGAAACTGGAGTTTTCAATTCTATTTAAAGATGTCTCTAAGGTTTTGTGAAAATCTAGATTTTGATCAAAAATGACATTAATATGGTTAGGAATCCAAGAAGTTTTCGTCATGCCATCTGTTTCGGTGTCCCACCTTGATTCTGAGATTTTGTATGTTGATGGTCATAGATTCACTGGTTATATTGTGGAATATACCACTGACAAATTTACCTAATCTTTGCATATCAAATTCATTGGAATGACCAACATTTTGTCTTTATTAGCTCACAAAGTGCATGGCATTTAATGTTTAAAAATAATTTCTGGCAAAATTTTCTTTTTAAAAAAAATATTAAAAAAAAATTAATTCTATAAATTTAAATAAATCTATTTTTAACATAGTCGATTAAAAGTTTCTCGAATTTGTGTAGGTTGTGTTCTAATTTAATTTCAGTTGGTAAACTATTATAAATATTCAATCCTCTATAAAAACCATATTTTGTGTTTTAGAATTTCTGTTCACATGCTACCAGTGCTGCCACCCTATAGATGACTTAGCGCAGTATATATGAGAAAAAAGCGCAGTAGATTGCAATATACCGCAGTAGATTTTACAATATAAAACCTTTGTATAATTAACGCGCACTTATGTGCCAGTGACACAGAGCGAGCATTAGGAAAAGCTGAGGGAAAGAGCTGGATAAAGCATTCCACATTCGTGTAGTACGGCTAAAGAACGAATCTCTATACATTATAGTACGACCGAAAGTGGCCTAAGTGGTGGCTATTTTGGTTGAGCACTGACCGCAGGCAAGAGACATTACTTCGGTGTTAAAGTGAAGAAAATGTATCTATGAAGTGCCTGTCTCCAATAATTTTAAAATTTAAAGGCTCATCTTAGAATGGTATCCAATAACCGTAAGTAAGCATTTGGGCGCGACTAATTTTGACTGGTTTCCCAAAAGTCTAAAAACACCAAGAAATGCGTTTTCGGCGGCGTTTGTCAGGGGCTTAGCAGCCTGCAAGATGTCTGTCACAAACATTTTCGCATTCAATGAATCGAGGGCGTTAGGGTGTGATGCATTTGAAGTGGTTTCGTTCACTAGGGGTATGTCCAGAAAGATGGTACTTCTATACCATTACTCGGTAATGCTGCCACTATGGGCTGGCAGACGATTGATGGCGTTATCACCTTGAGGAAGACTGTTTGTAACATCAATATCATTTGGCTTCCTCTCAGGCAAAAAATCTGTTGCGGGCTCTCGATCTAGCGCAGATTAGAGCAGTTAGTGCAGGCTCGGTGAACCGACATAATTTTAAATCCTCGGTGAATGTATTCAGACTGAACAGACTGAACATGGTTATGCTTTTAAAATTCTTGATAGGCGCGTTTAAAGTTATCTTTGGATAGTCATCAACATATTTAAAAGAGGAGTAGAATCGTTTTGCTGCGCAGTAGATTTTCCTTTGGAGCTTAGCGCAGTAGATCTACTGCTAAAGGAGTAGGGTGGCAGCACTGCATGCAACCTAAAATCATTAGAATTGCGTAACGCAAAAGGTTGTACATCACTTACCTACATAATTTACAAATTCACTTAAATAATTTGGTAATATATGAAATTTAATTTTAAACACAAATGCAATAGCATTAAACATAATTCTTTGGTTCACACTCAATCAGGACAATTTTGACAACATTTCCCTTATTGTAGGGTTTCCAGAACATCTCTTTTAAAGAGACCATGTTCTCTTTTTCATTTTAGATCTATTTTACACTACTTAAATGAGAAACAAAAATTTAAAAAA
Source organism: Platycheirus rosarum (assembly GCA_963971375.1). Taxonomy (NCBI): domain Eukaryota; kingdom Metazoa; phylum Arthropoda; class Insecta; order Diptera; family Syrphidae; genus Platycheirus; species Platycheirus rosarum. Next base: position 119,662,498 of record OZ020509.1, on the reverse strand, counting down.
AAAAGGTTACACACACAAGCCAGAAATCTCTTTGTGTTTTGTTTTTAAATTGATCTTTTTTAAGAAAAAATTATTTTTCAAACAAAAATTTTTTAAAAAGAAAAATTAAAAATGTCAAACTATTTTTTTTATAATTTTCCAAATTTCAATTTCAAGTCATATTTTTAGAAAATCGCCCCTCCTTGCTAAACTAGAGGAAATAGACCCCTTCTATAGGATTTTTACTTGCGATACTTGCGATCAAACATGTCATTACGATGATAGAGAAACATTTTTGAGTTACTGGCAAAATTCTGTCCGTCTGTCTGTCCGGCTGTATTTTGGACTGTAGCCTAAACGATTGGGCCAATCGTCTTCAAATTTAGAAATTAAGGTTGTTTTGACATTCTAAAGAGTTTTTTTAATTTTTTTTAGCTCAAAAATTAACGGTACCTGTCATATAACCGTTATGTAAAAGTTTATTTTTTTTCTTCGACTTTCTCGAAAACTGGTGATCATATTACTATCAAAATTGATAGTCAAGAAGATGTAGGTAGCCCAAGTAATTTCGCATTAATTGTTTTTCGAAAACTTTGTATTTCTAATATTTTTTTAAATTTAGGTGAATTTTTAAAATTTTTTTTTTTTTAAATACTTGTTATATCTCTGCTTAAGTTTGCATTTTTAAATTATTTTTTTTTTTAATTTTTTGAAAAAAGTTGTTAATAAAAAACCGTTTTATTTAAAAAACCGCTCCTACCATTTTGAAAAAAATTCACACTTTTTAACATTTCTTGAAGAAATAAAATGGCGTTTAAATTATTTCACTCAATAAAATTTAACAAACAATCAATCAAACAATCAAGAGCCACAAAAATCAAATAAATGCTTTGATGTTCACTTTAATTTTCATAAATTTTATTCTACAATGTGACAGCACATATGAGCAAGTACGTGCGATCCAGTCGTGCAATTTATTTCTATTTACATTATGGACACCCTATCTTATTAGAGTAAGACCATTTCACAAGAAAATATGTATAGGTACTTCTCAAAGCCCTATTCTAACAGTTTTGTAGTCTGTCTGTCATTTGATTGTTATGGTGTGGCCACACCAAAGAAACATTTGTTAAAAAAACATTTCAGAAATGTTTCTGAAATGTTTTTTTTCTTTCAGAAACATTTGTGAAATGTTTATTTCTTTCCCATTTAATGCATCCAGTTTTTTACGTCAAAATGGATTGTAAAAAACTAGCAATCAAAGAGTCACGTTTTGTCATCATTAGCAAAATACAAACAAAAAACCTGTCAACTAGATTAAAATGCTTGAAACGTAAAGAAAAAATTCCGTTCTTGTGTGAACTAATACAAATGCTAGTCGGTTGAATGCAATTTGATAAACCAGCAAAACCTGTTCTGCTGAGAACATGTTTATCATGTGGCTGCGATGGCGCGATGCGTAGTACGTCGGCCTTCACTAACGCTGGATTGCTTGTTCAAGGTTCAAACCCAGCTCGGGAGCAAAAAAGGTTAATTGAAATATATTATCTGGGAAACCGTGGCGAAGCCTAGATTAAAACCCAGAATTGTTTTCAATGACAAAATATGGAGTACAAAATTGATATTATTGTTCGAAAAACAATAAAAAAAAGAAAACAATAGTTCAATCAAACAATGGAATATACAAGACTAAAGACCGCAAGAATGGACCGAGAGATACTCAATCCCGAAAGAAAAACGGAAAAATTACAAAATAGTTCACGAGTTCTACAATTTTCGAATAAAACCGAACCAAGGCCAACCGAATTTCAAAACAAAACAGCTTAAAACCAATCAACAATTTACTAAAACAGGTACTCAACTAAACAAAAATATTACTCTACTTATCTTTTTACTTGAATCAAACATGACTTTACCATAATAGAGAAGTTGAAAAAACTGGGCCAGAAAATTCTGTCTGTCTGTCTGTGCGTGTCGTTCCTACAGCCTAAACGGTTCGGCCCATTTGATTCAAACTTGTTTTATAGTATTTTGAGAGTACTCTACCCGACGGTTTTTCGAATTGGCATTCTAGCTCCAAAACTAACGGTACCTGCCATATAACTTTTAATGAAAAACTTATTTTTCTCGAAAACGGCTCCTACGATTTTGATAAAAGTTTTCAGAAAAAAAGTTTTGTAACGGTACCTCCTATATGATCGGTTTTTTTTAAATCAGACTTTCTCGTTAACTAATTGAAGGATTTTGATGAAATTTTCAAAATGTGTAGTGTTTTATGATTTAAATAATATTGCTTATTAAAATTTTCAAAAAATTTTTTTTTGTTAATTTTTAATAACTCCTTAAAAAATTGTCTTAGTTAAAATAAAAGTCTCTTTTAATAATGAAAAATGTAATATTTTTGTCTTTACGTTAATTTTAATTTAATTAATTATATCACTTTTTCGCAACTTAAAAGCAAGACGACATTCCATGTCATGTCTTTATCAATTAATTATTAATTCACTAGTCTAATGAAAACAAACTTCGTTATTTTTATTATAATTTATTTATCGTTCGATCATAACAGCATACAGTATACAGAACAAATAATAAAAACGCCTATGACAAACACATAAACACGCAAAAACAACTAACAAATAAAAAAAATGGCCACGACTGGGTCGCACGTACTTGCCTAATTACATTGGAAACAAGTAACATTTACGTTGAAAATAACACAGTTTGAACTTATAAAAAGTATCAAAACCACAATACTTAACGAATTTTAGTGAAAATGAAGTACGCAATCACACGTCTTAAAGAAGAAGAATTTATGAAAAAAGTATTTCGAAAATTGTATAACCGGTTTTGATAAATCCTGTTTTTTATTTTTAATTTTGGTATGCAGTTTTTAAGAGTTTATTAATATACATGCAATTATAATTTTTTTTATTAATATTTTTTGATTAGTTTAAAAAATATTGATTTTTCAAAAAAAAAAATTCAAAAATTAATGTTTATTACAAAAAAAAGTTATTCAAAATTTTGATATGCAAAATTATTTTTGCTACCTTGATCTTTTCAAATATAAAATTTGACAGAAATCAATGGAGCCGTTACCGAGAAAGCCAAAAATTAAAAAAAAACCGTTATATGAAAGGTCCCGTTAATAGACTTTTCCCGTATATGTGGTTCTGATCAAATGATAGCCAATACCAACAAAAAAATTCTCAAAAATTTTCATCAAATCAAATGCCTGTTATTATACGTCACTGGAGAATGTGTTTACTGAACCAAGAATCAATTTGCTTTTTATATCCATAAACTTAAATTCATTTCAATTTGTTATTTTGATTTGACTAATCTAAAAGTCCTTAAAATACGTTTTAACTAAACTTTAAGTCACTTTAAAAATACATACATAAATATTTTAATTTCACTTCTCTGGAACTCCTTAAAAAATTGTCTTAGTTAAAATAAAAGTCTCTTTTAATAAAGAAAAATGTAAAATTTTTGTCTTTACGTTAATTTTAATTTATTTAATTATATCACTTTTTCGCAACTTAAAAGCAAGACGACATTCCATGTTATGTCTTTATCAATTAATTATTAATTCACTAGTCTAATGAAAACAAACTTCGTTATTTTTATTATAATTTATTTATCGTTCGATCATAACAGCATACAGTATACAGAACAAATAATAAAAACGCCTATGACAAACACATAAACACGCAAAAACAACTAACAAATAAAAAAAATGGCCACGACTGGGTCGCACGTACTTGCCTAATTACATTGGAAACAAGTAACATTTACGTTGAAAATAACACAGTTTGAACTTATAAAAAGTATCAAAACCACAATACTTAACGAATTTTAGTGAAAATGAAGTACGCCATCACACGTCTTTAATGAAGAAGAATTTATGAAAAAAGTATTTCGAAAATTGTATAACCGGTTTTGATAAATCCTGTTTTTTATTTTTAGTTTTTTTTTTTAATTTTGGTATGCAGTTTTTAAGAGTTTATTAATATACATGCAATTATATTTTTTTTTTATTAATATTTTTTGATTAGTTTAAAAAATATTGATTTTTCAAAAAAAAAAATTTCAAAAATTAATGTTTATTACAAAAAAAAGTTATTCAAAATGTTGATATGCAAAATTAATTTTGCTACCTTGATCTTTTCAAATATAAAATTTGACAGAAATCCATGGAGCCGTTACCCAGAAAGTCAAAATTAAAAAAAAAAACCGTTATATGGAAGGTCCCGTTAATAGACTTTTCCCGTATATGTGGTTCTGATCAAATGATAGCCAATAATAAGATTTTCCTAAACTGTCATATGGCAGGCCTAAAAATAAAATTTTAATTTCCCCTCTGGGGAATGCCAAAAAAATCACATACACTAAGTTTAAAGATAATCGCTTAAGCCGTTTAGGCTGCAGCTCGTTATACATACTGACAGACATTTTTTCTCGATCAATTTTTTAGACTTCTCTATGATCGAAATGTGATGTTTGTTTGTTATCTCAATTTTTTTATTATTCACGAATCCTAAACTTGCCTTATAGTCCCTATAATCGCAAGTAAAAAATACTATAAAATTCAGTAGGTAACTGAATGCAAAAATTTCAATCAAGAAAATCAAATTGTACACCTGCAATCAAACATCCACTGTGTTAAGTTTTAATATTGTCTATACCCACTCGCTTCACAGTGGTTAGAATAGGTATCTTAATTTTAGTACCTACCTTCCTTCCAACCTTATTATAGGTAGGTACATAATATCCATGAATCCCCAACATGAGTTTATCGATCCACCAAACATAATAATTAAGCTACCTATTTTAATTAATTTTATTTCAAAAAGTAAATTATTGTTAAATGTATATAGGTATACATATACCTTGCCTTGTTTCCCTACTGCTGATTTCTAAGAATCTTTATTGGCCTTTAAATTATTTCACTCAATACAAATTTAACGTACTTTATTCGAACAATCATAAGTCACAAAAATCGAATAAATGCTTTGATGTTAAATTAAATTTTCTTAAATTTTATTCTAGTACAATGTGACCGCACATATGAGCAAGTACGTGCGATTCTGTCGTGCAATTTATTTTTTCCTGAAACCAAATTTGTTCTTTTTGTTGGATATAAAACGTAAAATTTTAAATTAAAAGACGAAATGTACTGCCAGTCCATCGCATCTAATTTTTTAGATAGATAGACTGAATTACTTTTGCCATATTAAATTTTTTTTAGTCGGAGCAACTAAAATGGTGAGCCTGACGTGATGACTGAAGCAATGGAAAAATTACAACAGCCGCCCTAAACAAAGGGCAGTTGGACATAAGTAGTAGGGTTATGACCTGTATTCAAGTCACTTAGCATAACCGGAGTTGAAATCATTCAGGCCATTTATTTCTGACGCATAAGCTTACTCATTATTCAACTTTGCAATAAATTGGCTTATGATGAAAAAAAAACTGCAAACGCTTTTTAGACTATCTGGACAGCGGTGACCAAAGTTTCGATTGAAAACATAAAGAGTGTATGTTATATTAAAAATCAATGGAAAGGGACAGTTCTTTGATTATAAACTCGCCACGGAATACAAATAGTAAATAAGTTCTTATAAGTTACTATTATACACCCGCCTTCAGATGCTCCCATTTGTGGAATCACATGTCGACAATTAGTTCTACCTATACAAAAGCCGTCCGAGTTATTTCAACTATCAAAAAATGCTATAAAAACTTTTTTTTTAAAGAATTAAATAAAAAAAGTGACACACCTAGAGTAAATAATTGAAATGATCCAAAACCGTCAAATCTTCCGAATACCTTTGACTTACTTTTATAGCCACTGAAGACAAATAGTGCGCACAGCCTATAATTTTAAAATGATTGCCTTAGATTGAGGAGTTCCTTTTTCCCGCGAAAGGTTTAAAAGAAAATTGCGTGAGTGGAGGACATAAAACTTGGAGATGTGCATGAAAAAAAAGTCTTGCAATCAATGGAATGTAAAAAGTGTTTTTCATTATTGAATAAAAGTTTATAAACTTATAAACTTGTTTATGCTTTTAGGTTTATTATTATTGAAGTGCTTTAAGCGTTAAGCATTAAGATGAAGTTGAGACTTGAGGTGTCAATAACTCAAGGGGAAATTCAAATCAAAATGGGATTTGGGGAATATAATTTGGCATAACTGACTGCATGATGAATTTGATACCCAACCAGGAATATTCTTTTACGATCTCTCAGAAGCTGACTCTAGTCTTTTATCAAAACCTGGTTGAGCTCCTTTTTCAACTTTCCTGCGCCATATAAACTTCTTACATGAGGTGCAACTGTGCCAAGTGCCTTTTTTAACTGAACCTATAGAGGGGATTCTTAATAGCAGACATTTTTTTTCAAGAGTTAAAGTATGAATTCTTCTACAATTTCTACTTATGAAAGATGACCTTCAACAGGGAACGACGATAACCTTGATTCTCTTTAATATTTATACCAGCAATCTCATAAAGAGGCTACTACGTTGCAGTTGTTTCAGTGGCAAGTTCCGAAACATGTCATCATATCTGTTTTTCCTCCCATTTTGATATGCAGGACTTTAAAACGTAAGTGCATTAGTATCTCCTCCTTCATTCTTCCTTATTTCCCTAATGCTCGTACAGGGTGTTCAAACATTTTAAGGAAGAGGTATTATTGTGAGGAAGAAATCACCCGCTTCTGTTCGATGGAGTCTCTAATAATCTTCAAAGGAGTCCTTTATCGGAAGCATCAGATATTAAAACCAAGTCTACAAAAATGCCAACATAGGGGCCACCACAACGAAGCTCTTAGTTTGATCTTGATGAAGTGTGTCCTCAAGCACATATGAAGAATACAAAACGCTGCTGTACAGAAGGATCAGAACTGTAGAGCTCAAGAAGAGAAGAAAAGAGAAACATTGTTTTTTTCGAAAGAGGGATCATGAGAATGGAGAACTTTTTCAGCAAGAGGTAACAAAAATCTGCAGAATCTACAGAGCTCGAACTGATTCTTAAAATGCGTTTTTCTTTTTTAACTCTGAGCAGAGCACGGAGTAGAGCCTGAGCAAGTCGATTACACTATCAGCTGATTATGACCAGAGCTCTCCGATTTAATTAAGAAACACATTTAACCACTAAGCTGTCATATAGTCCACTTTCAACTATAAATACAAAAATTAAATTAAATTAATGTTATTTCATTAGAAAAAAATATTTTAATATTTTACTTCGACCGACGCCATTTTGATTTTTGTTTTTTTTTTTCAACCCTGTCATTTGTCAAAACCCACAAAATGAATAAATATAAATGAACCATTCTATCTGGATGGGTAAAGCTAGCTATTTCAAAAATTAAGAGCAATAAAGCCGCCGGAGCCGATAGCCTAGTTGCCGAGCTTTTCAAAGCGGCAGGCGATGACATGGTTGGAAGTATGCACCAAGTCATATGCAAGATATCGTTAGAAGGAAGCATGCCCGATGATTGTAATATCAGCATCTATTTTCTGATCTTTAAGAGAGGCGATGCTCTAAACTTTGCCAACTACAGAGGTATTACAATATCGCCTACTAGAACTTTTTTTTTGCTGAATTGTGTGAACGCCTAAAGCCATTCGTCAACAACCTGATAGGTTCATATCAGTCCGGTTTTAGGCCAGGGAATATCCACTATCTACCAAATATTAACATTACGGTAGATTTAGGAAAAAATCTAGAACCTTGAAAACGATACCCAAAGCCGAGTATCACGGCCTCTATTGAGAAGAGTTTAAAAGAGTAATGTGCTGTTATGGCATCCCTGACAAATTCATCCGCCTGTGCAAAATGAAGATTGAAAAAGACCTCAACGACACCTTTGAAGTCAAAAAAGGATTTGAACAAGGCGATGCTGTCATATAGAGCAGATGCAGATGTCTTGGCTCGGAAAATCTTCGTGGGACGGCGAGGCGCAGTGGAGAAAGACCGAAGCTTTGATGCACGCAAATGGAAGTAAAACCCAACCAACTTCAAGTTCAAAACTGGGACGGTGCTGGGAAGAGAAACTTGTTAGTTGAGGCCCAATTTCACCCCGGATAGTCCCAGTCGTGATCGTAGTAAGTTGATGCTGTAACCGCGGGGAAAACAATTCATTAGACATTCCAAACGGCTACATGAGATGACAAATGTTTATCTGATTGTAACCTGAGGGATTTAAAAGGACCTTCCTATGGTTGCGCCAGCAACGCAGAAATCTGTTCTATACAAGGAATTTCCCGTTGACAGCATCCAACATTTTGATCTCGAAAGTAGTTTTACTGCCATCGTTGGTGGTTTTCTCTTCCATCACGTCAATTTTCCAAGCAATACAGAACGTTTGGAAAAACTATCTCTGCCGTCATTTTTGGTAGATAGACTTCTATGGACATGATGGCCATAGTTCAACAAGATCGATAACTAGCCAACTAGAAAATTAGATTAGACCACATTATTTTTATTGCCGCACTTGCTGTCAGGACCCCGCTAAACATTTCTGAAAAAAAATTGGAACTACATCGATTTGTTGGTTTATTTTAATTATTTTATTTTTTATAAAGTTATTAGATCAGATATAATTACGCGGCAAAAAATGTTCATATTCTTAAAATATCTTGACTTCATTCTTAACCCAAATTCCCAAGTTTATTTTTTAACATTTTTTTTATTTTTGTCAAATAGTCTTTTCTTACCAAAAATAGCTTCTTTTCCGGTTAAAAATCGTTTTGGTGACACAATATCCGGTTGAAAATTGTATCTTTCAAGGAAAAAAAAAGACAAAGTATATTCTAAGTTTTGCACTTGAATGCTTTTTGTTATACCCATCAACAAATCCCAAAGAAAAATAAATACTTATGTGAGAAAGAATTCCTCCCAAGAAATTATACTCCCAAATTACTTAGTTTTTTTTTAACAAAAAATGCTTTTAAGTGACACCTACTATTGTTGATGGAGCCGCTTCGCTTCTTAACTCTTAACTCCAGGAATGAGTGAATATTTATTTAAGGAATTATATTTTTTTTCCTGGTAAATCTTATTTACTTTTAAGTTGAAGATTCTCATTGAATTTTTTCAGATCTTTTTTTTTCAACCCACAGTCATTGTATCTAAGGAATTGACTTTATGGTAATTCCAGAGGCTCGTATTTATGAATTTGGTCAAACAAAAGACGGTTTTTCCATAGTTACAGATACAGTTGGGAGAAGCGATCATCTCCTCTAGCACTGGGTGATTCTATACTAATTTTAAATTTCACCTTCACCTTTACCTTCAGGTGGGCAGAAATTGTTAGCACAAAATGTTCTAACACATCGAAAGTATCTTTTGCATCGCAGTGTGTGTTTGGATGTATCTTTTGGATGCGTGTGCATTTCTTTGATGTGCGTGCGTATCTTGAACTACTAAATAACTCATATTAAATAACATAATCTGCATATATCCCTCCTCCCTCCACAAATGTATCTTAATCATCGACCAAATTATTTTATTCGCAATTCAGGCTTTTGTGGTTTTATCGACGCTTTGTGGTTGTGGATTGAGGATTGAGGTAGGTATGTTAATATGAATACGGCGGCATCTCTTTTTTTTTTGTAAAATTTAATTAGCTGTATATCTTGTAGATACTAAAATACTAAAGTCGTGCATTGTGAAGTATGGTTGGTTGTCATCGAAAGCGTGCTGCAGCCGCCGCCAGTTTGTCTCGTGCGTTCAAGTGATTAGTGTCGTGAGGCCTGGAGTGTCGTCGTGTTGTGGCGTTGCCGTGGTTGATGATTTTATTTTTTCTTGTGTTATGCAAAATCGTTTGAAAAATAAAAAAAAATGTTGATCATTGATATATCTTTTTTTCTATGATTAGCGTCGTGTAATCAATAAAATTAATTTGTTTGGGTTTTCAAATAAAAAATATCTCTTCATATTATCCGCTGGATTGGATAACTTTTGTTTCGATTTTTTTTGTGTACCGCGTCGTAGGGCAGTCATTAATAGAAAGCGTTTCTTATAGTTTTTTTTTTTAATTTCTATACTACTTTGGAATAAAGATGAGATTTTATTTGTTGTGTTTTTTGTAAGTTGACCTTGTAAGGAGTTTATGTAATGTCTTTTTCTTTTTGACAGTGTTTGAAATTAACGATGAAAATTGTATCTTTTTCGGAAAGTTATGTGATAGTCGGCGGATATTACAAAAGATGATTTGTATGTGGTTATGAAAGATTCTCATTTTCAGCTATTTGCATTTAGACATGCCATCGATAATCTATAATATTGATCACCATTTTGCTCGCAGTTTAAAGACATAAAACAAAATTGTTTTAAAATATTTAGAAATTCCTAAAAAAAAAATTTATTCTTTATTGAATAACAATATTTGGTGGTGAATAGGGTTTTAAAAGTCACATTTTGTTTAAAATTTTATTTTAATTTTATAAAAAAGTGACCTCCGGTAGTTTTTCTAGTCTTTGAATTTTATTTTTTTAATAAGGAATCAATTGTTTTTGTTTATTTTTACATAATGTTGTAATATAAGGTCGTTTTGTAGTAAAAAAAAAACATTTCGAAAATAACAAAAGTTTTTATAAAACCATTTTTGAAACTCAACTACAACACTATGCTGATTAGGTCACAGTTTAGAATCCTTATGTCTAGTCGAATTTTGTTGCCAAACGCAACGTACATACATACCTTTTATTTCACGCGCCATCTGTTGTGCAGAAGCAGTACTTAATGTATTTCCCTATTGGGCGCACATCGATACTCTTTGTACACGGCAGACTCTGAGGGTATTTCCAGATAAAAAGAAATATTTTTTTAGGGAACATTTTAAAATAAATTGTACGACTGGATCGCACGTACTTGGTCACAGCGTGGAATAACATTTGAAATTTTTTAAGAGAACTTCAAAGTTTTTATTCAATTTTTGTGATTAAATTATATAAGCTACCTACATCGTCCTGAATATCAAATTTGATTGTAATCGGTTAAGCAGTTCTCGAGAAAGTCGAAGAAAAAAAATGGTCCTATGGGGTGTACCGTTTTTTAGCCCACCAACTTAATTTTTTGCTCACCAAAATATAAACCACACCTACAAAAGTACACTGATTTTCTCATACAAATTATTGGAGCCTTTTCGAGAAAAAGACACTTTTTGCTTAAGGGTGGTTATATGACAAGTACCGTTAATATCTGTAGAATGTCAAAATAACCTTATGAATGTATATTTGTTTTAGTTGTTTATAGTAAATACCTATAATCGCAAGTAAAAATTCAACAAAAAATTAAGAAACATGAAATGATTCTGAATTATTTTGGAGTTTTTAGCCCCTCCTAAAAAGATTGGTTTCTGAACGTAGCCTAAAGTAAAAAGTAAGAATACGCCATCTGTTGTAGAGTAGTAGTACGCAACTACACAATGTTAGATGTGGATGTAAACAAAAATAAGTTTTTGGGGAACATTTAATTTTTTTCTGTCATTTTTGTGCGATGTGGTAAACACATTTTTTTCTTTAGTAATTTTTTCGAAGTTTTAGTAAGTTTATTGTGAAAAATTGTTTTCTTTTTGTTATTCGGGCTATCATTCTATAAATTAAAAATAGATTTGTTCAAATTCGTTTTGTGGTTCTAGCGTGATGCTCATACAACCTGTAAGCTAGTTCAATTTTACTATATATGAAGATTTTAACTTCACCAGTTGGACCATTGAAATTGAGGATTATATATTAAACCCTTACGCAATATATATTTGAATAAATGTTAATATATTTAAGACTTTAATTAAACCTTTAAAAATTAACTTCAGAATATATTTCTTGATTTTTTTTTCAGGTATGTTTCCGTATCCTCTTCTTCCAAAGCAAATTACTTTATTCTGGCTACTTTATCAATACTCCGTGACCAGAATAGTAAATAAATAATACAAATCTAGGTAATTGTTAATTTCTTTACTTAACTTAATTTTATTTAAATTTATTTTATTTTATTATATTTGTTTTTCTTCTTAAACTGACGCGACAATTGTTATGATCACGATTGGTTCCACAATTCTCTCAAACTTTTCTCTTTCGCCCTAAGGTTGTACTTATGGGGTTCGTCGGGTTGACCTCAAAAAACGTCGGCATAGGCTTCCCGGTTTAGATTCATACATGTCTGAGGCCAACTAAATGCATGAGTCGTTGCATTTGTTTGAACCAGAAGATTTTGCGCCTGCCTTTCTTTCACGATAGTTAGTTTAGTTATAGCAGCATTCTATAGCCTTTTGAACTGAGTTTTCAGGGCATGCTTTCTTATGTCCGAGATGGTTTTCCTTATGTTGAGGCTTCCTTAGATTTTTTTTCTGCTTAAAGTAACGCATTCCCTCTAGTCCCGTTTAGGCACAGACCTATTGAACCAGAGGCGCTCTCTTCCGCGTTTTGCGACAATTTTGCGGTCTTAAAGCGGACGCCTATCCACAATTTTACGGCTAAGGTTATAGATCAGCGCTAAACTGTCTAAATAAAGGAAAGCTTCTTGGGGGTAGTAAGCCCCGAAGATTTGGCCATTAGTCGAGGTCATCGCCCCTGCAATGTGAGCTCGAATTAGCTTCATTAAAAAGTTATCTATCTATCACCTTTACTGGCTAGTGAATGTCCGTATGGCTCAGCGATCACTAGTTTGCGCCTATTTTTTCTCGTATTCCTTGAAGCCTAGACTCACAGTGTTGAGTCTAACAGTCATAGATCTAGAAAAGCACCGTCTATCTTTAGCAAAAAGTTTAATTTTATACTCAACGTGCAGACGGCACAATGCTCTCTCGCACCTCTCCACGAGGTGATGGGTTTTATTGAAAAATCAATCCAATTCAAAAAATTTCTTAACATTGAAGGGGCCTTTAATAACGTCAAATACAGTGCGATTCAGCAAGCCCTCGATTCGTCAACGAGATTTTAGTGAAACTAAGTCTTTCCGGCTTCAAAGTAGTGGCTTACACGGACGACATTTATTTTATTTAAATTTACCTTGTTCCTCCTACTACTGGGGACCGCAGTGGATCCTTGAGATCCGAGTAAGATGATTAGACTACCGAATGATCACCCCATCCAACCTAACCATTCTCTTGGATTGGAGTGTCAAAACCTTAACACTCATCGGTTTTTAGTAAAAATGGAGTATGCATTACAAGACCAGTGAAACGAAATTATTAAAAAAGTGTTTTGAAAATTGTAGGATGGTTTTTTATAAAATCCAGTTTTTTATAACGGGTGATTTTTTAAGAGCTTGAGAACTTTTTTTTTTAAAAAAACGCATAAAATTTGCAAAATCTCATCGGTTCTTTATTTGAAAAGTTAGATTGGTCCATGACATTTACTTTTTGAAGATAATTTCATTTAAATGTTGACCGCGGCTGCGTCTTAGGTGGTCCATTCGGAAAGTCCAATTTCGGGCAACTTTTTCGAGCATTTCGGCCGGAATAGCCCGAATTTCTTCGGAAATGTTGTCTTCCAAAGCTGGAATAGTTGCTGGTTTATTTCTGTAGACTTAAGACTTGACGTAGCCCCACAAAAAAATAATCTAAAGGCGTCAAATCGCATGATCTTGGTGGCCAACTTACCGGTCCATTTCTTGAGATGAATTGTTCTTCGAAGTTTTCCCTCAAAATGGCCATAGAATCGCGAGCTGTGTGGCATGTAGCGCCATCTTGTTGAAACCACATGTCAACCAAGTTCAGTTCTTCCATTTTTGGCAACAAAAAGTTTGTTAGCATCGAACGATAGCGATCGCCATTCACCGTAACGTTGCGTCCAACAGCATCTTTGAAAAAATACGGTCCAATGATTCCACCAGCGTACAAACCACACCAAACAGTGCATTTTTCGGAATGCATGGGCAGTTCTTGAACGGCTTCTGGTTGCTCTTCACTCCAAATGCGGCAATTTTGCTTATTTACGTAGCCATTCAACCAGAAATGAGCCTCATCGCTGAACAAAATTTGTCGATAAAAAAGCGGATTTTCTGCCAACTTTTCTAGGGCCCATTCACTGAAAATTCGACGTTGTGGCAGATCGTTCGGCTTCAGTTCTTGCACGAGCTGTATTTTATACGGTTTTACACCAAGATCTTTGCGTAAAATCTTCCATGTGGTCGAATAACACAAACCCAATTGCTGCGAACGGCGACGAATCGACATTTCACGGTCTTCAGCAACACTCTCAGAAACAGACGCAATATTCTCTTCTGTACGCACTGTACGCATTCGTGTGGTTGGTTTAATGTCCAATAAAGTAAACTGAGTGCGAAACTTGGTCACAATCGCATTAATTGTTTGCTCACTTGGTCGATTATGTAGACCATAAATCGCACGTAAAGCCCGAAACACATTTCGAACCGAACACTGATTTTGGTAATAAAATTCAATGATTTGCAAGCGTTGCTCGTTAGTAAGTCTATTCATGATGAAATGTCAAAGCATACTGAGCATCTTTCTCTTTGACACCATGTCTGAAATCCCGCGTGATCTGTCAAATACTAATACATGGAAATCCTAACCTCAAAAAAATCACCCGTTATATTTGGATTTTGGTAGGCAGTTTATTAATTTACAGCTGATCATAAAATTGATGAGTTTTGAAAATATCGAAATTTATAAACAAAAAAAAATTGATAGATTGATAGAAAAAAAACTCAATATTTTGGTTTGCAGAATTAATTTGTAAAGCCAGATCTTTAGAAGAATAAAAATTTATAGAAATCCAATAAGCTCTTACCGAGAAAGTCAAAAGTTGAAAAAAAATTGTCTGTAAAGTCGATTTACGGACGATAATTTTACGTGATAACGTCATAAGAAAACATTGATGACACCAACACCAACATACAGCCCGTTAAACGCCATATGCAATTCCACTTATCACGTCAAAAAAATCTAGTACTAAATCTATCACTAAGTACTAAATCTAGTACAAAATCTAGTACTAGTTAACCTAGTTCACGAGAAAGAGAAAAAAAACGGTCCAAAGGCAGTACAAACTCTTGGTCATTTGTGAAAATATTAAAAACTCAACATATTCGGTTCCAACGCTCATCGACAATAACAAACCAATTGGTTACTCTTCAGAGAAGGCAAACTTGTTCGCAGCTCATTTCGCTGCCAGCTCCACGCTGCCTCACAGCAACGTTGTACTTAAGAATGTACATTTTTCCATGGGACATATTTTTTTCCGCGCTCATACAGCAGCAAGACCTCAGATCCGCTGGCCCCGATGGTATACCCCGATTCTTCGGAAGAGGTGTTCTTCCACCCGGCAAAGCCACTGCGTAAGTTTTTCCATCGCTCCTACTCTTTTGGAATCTTTCCTAGAAGATTGAAAACAGAATTTGTCCAGCCTTGCTCGAAGAAAGGTGACCCATCCTCCCCCTTCTCCTACCGACCCAAACGCTGAATAACCGTCAGCTTAAGGAATATCTCGAAGATCGAAAGCTTCTCCATGACCGTCAGTATGGCTTCCGCAGCAACCGTTCCACTGGTGATCTGATGGCATATCTCACCGAACAGTGGAACAAATCTTTACATCGCTTTGATGAAAGAAAGATTATTGCTCTTGATATCTCCAAGGCATTTGATATAGTTTGCTTTTCATATTCGTTCCATGATTCACGTCCTTCGCCTTCGGATGTTCAATTGTAACGGTACCGCATGTCAAGCTCATTAAACTCCGATTTATACAGCATTGCCAAATGGGGTAATAGGAATCATGTGGAGTTTAATGCTTCGTAGACTCAATGCTGTCTTCTGTCGTTAAAGCTTAACATACCCCCAATGCCATTGTCCATAAATGGCACTTACATCGAAGAAACCGAAAAGCTATCAGTACCTGGTATGTGTGTCAAAGACGACCTCCGTTGGAACGACCATATATGTATTTGAGATCACTAAAAATGCTCCTGTATTTTTCTCCTTCTGATCTGGCTACAATTTATAAAGCGTTTATACGCCCTATAACTCCCAACTCTGGGCAAGTGCTTCACAATCATCGCTTCACCTGATTGATAGAATACAAAATCGAGCGTTAAGATTGATAGGAAATAGAACTGCCGCTGAAACAATTGCCCCTCTCGAACACCAACGCAATGTTTCATGTCTTTCCTTATTTTACCGTTTCTTTTATAAAAAAAAGTAGCCCGCTTGCATTCCTCCCCTTAAAAGTTTCGCCCGTAATACTCGTCTTGCTAGGAATGCTCATCAGTTCACTCTTGAGCCCAATTTCGGACGTACCTTGAAATATAGGGATTCTTTTTTTAGCCGAACAACACGAATTTGGAATAGTTTTCCCGGCGAGATTTTCCCTTGCCATTTTGATCTGCAAGCATTCAAAACCAATGTTAATCGACACGTCCTGTCCTTCCCCTCCCTATCTTCCTCATGCCCGCGCGTTAATTATAAAAAAATATGTCCGAAGATGGTCCTAAAACTCTAATTACCTTAGAAGTATTTTTCTTCTTTTTGAAAAACAAATCAGCACTATTCTAAAATACTGATTGATATTTAAAACAGCCTTGAAATAGTCAATCAGGAAGTATCTTAAGTTTGTATTTAAATAATAGGCAAGCTGTCCACTTGTTCATCTCTATTTTGTGATTTATTTTTTTAAATAAAACTATTCGTAAAATAAACAAAACAAAAAATCAAGGTTTTCTGGGAACAGGTTAAGCGTAGTCCATTTCTATTGTATTAAATATTAAAAAAAAAAAAACCGCAACTGCACCCATATTTTATGTCACAAGATGAAAATTAAATTTGACAACAAAAAAAATCAAACATAGCTAATCAAATTATTACTTTAAATAATTAAAAAAACTTTCTAATCAAGACTTTGGTCACCAAATAAATATCACAAAGGAGAGAGGTACAGAGCTGGACAAACGGCTCTTGGCGATTAATTGAAAAATTATAATTAGTGGTTTATGAAGAAAGGTATTGCTTCTGTCAGAAGTTTGCTAATTGATTGTCCCTAAAGGTGGTGTTCCTTTCCAGTGAAAAATTACGCCTCAAAGTAAACCACAAAAGTTGCAGATGAGAAGCAAACAAAATGTGCGCTCAACTTTAAACGGGTGTAGGGATGTGTCGAAATGTGGAAGTCAACTGCTGATGATATTATCCAGCATAATAGTCCAGCGATTATGTACTTTTAGGTGGAAAGTATTCCGAAGTCAATGGAACTTTGGTGGGTTGTTTGGGGGTACATAAGGAATACTATAAGGGGGTGGGGGCAAAATCTTGAAATGTGAAAAAATAGTATTTATGATATTCTCATCATCTTCCGTCATCATAGACGGACATATCCTCATGCACCTGAGGAGAAAAGGGGAAGTCAGTGGGTTCCTTACTCACGTCGTCAGTGTCAAATTCCTTGGTATCAGGCTGAGGAGAGTTTTCACATGCTGTCTGTGCCCACGCAGTTCTTGCATGCTACCGAGCATAAATAACAGACCAACCTTCTAACATCTGTAGCCTGCATAACAATCAGTCGTGCACTTGCAGCAGATTACCTTGAGCAGCTGCTCTGGGGCATCGTCTTTTTTGTAGTGATCGGAACCACACCTGTCAGCAAATTAATTAATTAAAACACGTGAATTCTACCTTGTTAATACCAGATATCATCCGGCAGGGTGTTTGGTAAGTTTCCATCCCCATCCACACCTGGACTTATATAATTTGACAAAGATTTTTTCTCCAGCGTCAGAGATTTGAGTTTGGAGTTGCCTCGGGATTTTTAAAAATCGCCAACATCTCTGAAAGGCTAGGGTTCTTACTGTACATCTGTATCACCTTCATTTTTCCAATACCAAAGGGTGCTGAAGTGGTGTCACAACCACTTATCGCATACAAGAAAAGTATATCCTGTGGTTCGTACTTGAACGAGTCAGATGAATATATTACAGATGGGCTGTGACCCTTTGCATTCTTCTAAAAATAAACTTTGTTGAGTAGTAAAGCAAAGAACGCCGATGTCGTTCAGCGGCTTTGGTGCTTAGATAAGTTATCCTAACAGGATAACCATCAAAAACCACAATGGCATTGCTTCCAAAGTGCCTTTGGACGTAATCCACGTAGTTTTGACAGACTTCTTGAAATGCTTCATTAAAATTGGTCCAACCAACTCTATGTAGCAGGAACCCACCATCAATTTCCTGGTACCGAAGTTTACTTCTTCACCTGCAATAGGAAGGAATGCATCATATAGCACAGATTTTCTGCCTTTATGAATTCCTTCTTCTGTGAACCGCGGCATTGGGAAAGGGCGAGTTCATACTTGAATAAGTTCCGGAGGTCAGCATCTGACTGTTTTGTTATACACACTCGTTGGACTGGAGTGAGTGGGTTCACAGTGTACTTCTTGCCCTTGATTTTCAGAGAACACGACGCAGTTGCCAGAGTAACAACCTTATCCTTCCTCCTTAATTTCAAGTCTTGAAAATTCCCTTTTTCCAAGCAGGTGATACCAATCGATCGGGCCATGTGACAGTTGACGCCATCGGTAGCAACAGCTCCAGAGCTCTTTCGTCTCTGGAAATGGTGAATGTTCCGCAAACCAATCAGTCAATTTCTATCAACGTGGCTGCTCGCTTGTCTCAGAGCAGAATATACAGAAAATTTCCAATTGTTCGTTAATGTTTTAAAGACATACATAGCATGCCCACAATACATCTTGACAACACGCTTTCGCTGATTCCACGTCCACGTTTTAGCCCGCCGTAGGTTTTCATTGCTCGCGTGAGTACCTGCTCAAATCCCAGACCAAAATTTATCGGATCTTTGAATCCTGCAGTACCACTTGGTAGTAAAATTCACAAATTATTAAGACGAGCACATTTGGCGTAAATTAGGTGACCTGCCGCATGAAAATATGGAATCATATCTCTGATGAAGTGAAGGTGCAGATTCCAATTTACCTGATTTTTCAGCTCTGGAAAAGTTTTTCATTTGCGTGCACATGCGGAAATACTGAATCCAAAGTGCAGTGTTCTTGATTTTCCAGATGTAAATATTTAAAAAAAAATCTTTTTAATAGAAAAATTGATAGGTTTTGACCCCCCTCCCCCTCTTTAACTTGCAATATATTTCATAAAATGTTTAAAAGACATAAGCAAAAAACTGAAGAAAAACAAACAACCCACCAAAGTTCCATTGACTTGGGAATACTTTCCACCTAGCATGAATAATTCTTAAATATTTAAACAATCAACTTTATGTGTTTCTATTTGACGGCGAACAATTAATTTGGTATTACAATCAGCAAATCATATCGTAAGCGTGCCGCCTTAATGCAGATTCGTTGGATAATATTCATTGACGCCCAAAGCTTCAATTAGCAATCACAAAGCATCTACGACATACGACTAGCCTACGAAACTTTTACTCATCCTTATAAAAAACATTATAATTCTTAGATAGTTTGTTCTCAAATCACAATCCTACAGAGATTTAAAAAGAAATGAGTCGCAAGATTTCTGAAAAAAGATACGCATTTTACCCAAAACAGGAGAAAACAAATATATTTTGTTTGGCGCTTTTCAGATTCCTTAACCACAAAAAATAAATTGCACGACTGGATCGCACGTACTTGCTCTTATGTGCGGTCACCAGCGACGAATAAAATTTTGAATAACACTATCTGAACTGAACTTAAAAAAGGTCAAAACTACAACACTTAACGGTTTTTAGAAAACATGGAGTACGCCATCACACGTCTTGTATAATAAAGAATTTATGAAAAATGTATTTCGAAAATTGTAGGACAGATTTTGATAAAATCCAGTTTTTTATTTTTAGTTTTTTTGAAATTTTGGTATGCAGTTTTTTAGAGCTTATTAATATACATATGATTATAAAATTTAAGATAATTTTTTTGAATAGTTTTAAAAATATTGATTTTTCAAAAAAAAAATTTATTTTAATTAGAAACAAAAAGTTATTCAAAATTTTGATATGCAGAATTAATAATAAAATTAAACAGCAATCCAAAAAGCCGTTTTCGAGAAAAACAAGCTTTTCCTAAACGGTTATATGGCAGGTACCGTTATTTTAGGCCTAAAATAAAATTAAAAAAAAAATTGAAGATAATCGCTTAAGCCGTTTAGGCTGCAGCTCGTTATACATACTGACAGACAGACAGACAGACATTTTTGGCCACTAAAATTGCCTTATAGTCCCTATAATCGCAAGTAAAAAAAATTAAAATGGTGGGCTACAAACGGTACCCCTTCATAGGATCGTTTTTTTTCTTCGACTTTCTCGAAAACTGGTTAACCGATTACAACCAATATTAATATTCAGAAAGATGTAGGCAGCCTTTGTAATTTAATTTAAATGATTTAATTTGATGAACATTTTTGAGAATTGTTTTTGTTGGTATTGGCTATCATTTGATAAGAACCAGATTTACGGTAAAGTCTACGGTACCTTTCATATAACGGTTTTGTTAATGTTTGGCTTTCTCGGTAACGGCTTTTTGGATTTCTGTCAAATTTTATATTTGGTAGCCAAATTAATTCTGGATATCAAAATTTTGAATAAGTTTTTGTTTCTAATTAAAATTAATTTTTGAAATTTTTGTTTGAAAAATCAATATTTTTAAAACTAATCAAATCATACCAAAATTAAAAAAAAAAAATTGTTTTCAAAAAACTAAAAATAAAAAAACTGGATTTTATCAAAATCCGTTCTACAAGAAATACTTTTTCATAAATTCGTTATTATACAAGACTGTGATGGCATACTCCATTTTTACTAGAAACCGTTAAGAGTTGTGGTTTTGGTTTTTTTAATGGGTTTGCAAACGACGCCATATTTTTTGCCGCTCTTTTGACATTTCTTTTTAGTAAGGTTTGCCAACAACGAGTCGAAATTATTAAAATTTACTACCGAAATTCGGAGTCAGTGGCCTCAACGTTAAGAGCCCTACGTCCAATTTATGGTCGTCATAATCGTCCTAGCAGATCAACAATTGAGCGTCTAGTGGAAAAAATTCAATCCACAGGCAAAGTACAAAATGTTCCCGTGCCAGTGAGACAAAGAAGTGCCCGTAGTGTCGAGAATATTGCTGCCGTTGAGGCTTCAGTTGCAGAAAGCCCAAATGTGTCTCTCACACGTCGTTCTCAAGCGTTGGGCATCTCTGTGACGTCGTTGTGGCGAATTTTTTTCATCGAAAAATCATCTTCAGCGATGAGGCTCATTTCTGGCTGAATGGCTTCGTCAATAAACAAAATATGCGGTATTGGTCGGGCAGCAATCCACACGTACTCCATGAGTCATCATTGCATCCCGAAAAAATTACGGTTTGGTGTGGTTTATGGGCCGGCGGCGTCATTGGGCCGTACTTCTTCCGTGATGATCAAGACCGGCACGTTACTGTAAATGAGGAATCGTTACCGTTCAATGATAACCGTATATTTTTGGCCCCAATTGGATGATATGGACTTGGAGGACATGTGGTTCCAACTGGACGGCGCCAAAAGCCACACAGCGAATGTCACGAAATGGTCCAGTCGCTTGGCTGCCTCAGTCGTGCGATTTGACGCCGTTAGACTATTTCCTGTGGGGCTACGTCAAGTCTATGGTCTATGCCAACAAGCCAGCGAGGATTGATGAACTTCGTACGAGTATCGAACGTGAAATTGCAGCAGTATCGGTCGAAAATTGGGTTCAGCGTCTGCTAGTCTGGAAATTTTGTTCGTCTGTCTGTCTGTCTGTTCGCACCTCCTAAACGGAGAGGCCGATTTGCTTCAAACTTGGTATTTAGTATTAATTTGGTAATATCTCCGGGGTGTTTTTCATTTTTTCTCTAGGTCGAAAAATAACCGTACCTGCCATACAATCTTTAACAAAAAGTTTGATATTCTCAACAACTGCTCCAATGATTTTGATAAAACTTTTAGGGTGCTATTTTTTTACAATACATAATTCAGTTAGAATGAATTTTTTGAAACTTGTTCTATAACGGCACCTCTCGTTGAACAATTTTTTCAAATGCGGTCTTATCGTAAACCATTATCCCGATTTCAATGACACAGGAAGTCATTTTTAATTCAATTAATATTGCATTTCAAAATTTTGAAAAAGTTTTTTTCGACTTTTTTAAATTTGATTCATTTGCGTTGATTGATTTTTTTTAATAATTTTACCAGATGAAATACATACATATGCAGCCACTAAGCAATTATCTATCATAAAAACAAGTACCTACGATCCAGTCGTGCAATTTATTTGATACAGGGTACTATTTCGCAATACGCGGGCATCACGAATACTGCCTGGTCAGTTAGCACTGGCATACTGCCATACAATTAAGCTAATGCTTACCATGCCTATCCACAAAAGCGGCCTCATTGCTTGAAGGTGAAGGAAGTCCCTGGCCATCGTTTGAAAATTATCAACAAGTCTATTCTCTTTTTTCTTAATACTTGTTGTTTACAGTTACAAAAAACTGTGAAATTGTGAAATTTTACACTTGTTGAAAGAAACCAAAACAATTGTTATAGTTCTCCTAGACTTGTTATTCCGTGTTACAAAAATTTTATAAAGTTGTTGAATTTCACTTGTTCAACAAACACTATGTACTGTATTATAGGCCCCTAGGCTGAAACAAAGACCACAAACGAGCAAGAACTGTTTAAAGATCTTTGTATCATTTTAGAACAAATTTATTACTTAGATAGACGAATTTGTCGAGCGGGATGTTCTTGGCTTCTTTATTGTTCTTGTTGTTTTTGATGCTGCCGATTCGAAGTATTTTCCTTCTATTGAGTTCATGGCTGTCATCGATACGAAGAACCAAACCGAGAAGCTATACCTTAATACTGATCGTAAACGTATTTATGAGCCTTATGAAGCAGACGACCTCTGAATTGGTCGGATGTCATCAGGCTGTAGAGGAAGCGGACGAGCTAACAACCGATAGTGATAGTCTTCATTATTGACTTGTGATTATCTATTGTGCGAAAAAAATTGTTAAAGACACGCAAACAGAATTTGATGGATAGGTGCTTCTATCCAAACGCTGTTGAATGCTTTCTCCATATCTTACAAGCATCCAACGGTAACGCAATGTCTGTTGAGAGCTCTGGTGATGCCAGGCTACATTATTTTTTTCTCCGGTGCATTACTTTTTCCAGGACTTTGGTGATGTTATTCAGAACTGATATTGGCCTGTATTTCGATCTTAAGAAGCTTTCAACATTTATTTTTAATGGCAACAATCTTCGCAGTTTCTTACTTGTCAGGAAATTAGCAGTAACACAGCTGTCTATTTTGAACTAAGTTTCCCAGTGATTTCTGCTATATTTTCAGGGTAGCATGAATGTTGTGGCCTCTAAATGGGATCACTGACTGCATTGATGTCACTGAAAATGATTCCTTCTCTGCTGGGCTGCATGATCAACTGTTTTGACGACTCAACTTGGTCCATAAACGTTAGATCACCTGTCTCTTGTTGTTGCTGATAATAGTTTCCAGGATTAGTGGCTGTTATCTTGATATTCTTTTGACAAAGCTTTGAAGTCTTTTCCCAAGTCGGTGTCTGTGGGCATATACATTTTATATTTATACTCTAGTAGTTTGTTGGTGAAGCGTGCGTATTACCTTTAGTTCCAAAGTTGAAAGGGATAAAATGGCTAAGTCCACGGAATTTTCTTATTCGCTCAGCTTGGTGTAGTCTGGCGGCACACCACTACAAGCTTTCTGTATTGCAACGAAAAGGTTTGTCCCAAATTTGCGTTTGACTTCGTTGGTGAGGTCTAACAGTGCAGCCGCAATTTCAATTGCTTTAAGTTTGGCATTCATTGAAGCTTCCAGAATGTCTTTCCTTTTGACAATTGGCACACCAGGCATCCTTTTTCACTGTCATTCTGTTGCTTTTGTTATCCGAACGCATTGTTTCCTATATACTACACACACAAGTATCGTCTTCCGGTGTGGATAGCAGCGTGCTAGCAATTCAATATTTTTGAGGCGCTCCAAGTGCACCTTTTGGTTCACCAGCAAAGCCTTCGTGTATACTCGTATGTGGTTATAACAGTAGCAAAGGGTCTTCTGAACTTTGACAGTTGAAAGTGGCCATCTTTTTGAAGCTACATCTGTCAAAATGGCTGTCATTTATTCAGTCTATTTTGCCAAATCACCACGGACGAATATAGCGTTTAAACAACACGTGCAAATGATAAAATGGTTTAATCAAAATACGTGTCCATTGTACGGTTGCCATAATCCTCCTACCGAGAGGACTATTCTCAGTGTGGTAGATAAATTTGAGTCCACTGGTTCAGTAAACAATCAACCAACACTTGTTCATCGACGAAACACAAGATCTGCCGAAAACATTGCCGCCGCCTGTGGGAGCGTGCAGGAGAATCCGAAGCAGTCGATTTTGCGTCGCTCACAAGAATTCGCGGTCTTTCGTAGACCACCACTTAGCGAATTTAGCATCTTGCTTGCACTCGTACAAAATTCAACTGACCCAGGAGATAAAGGTAAACGACCATAGACAACGACGTGTGTTGGCTGAATGGGCTCTGGAGCAGTTGGCAACTGACCCTTATTTTCATCGAAAAATCATCTTCAGCGATGAGGCCCATTACTGGATGAATGAATACGTGACCAAACAAAATTATCGAATTAGGGACCATACTAATCCACATGAGATCCAAGAGCGTCCAATGCATTCCGATAAAGTCACTGTTTCGTGTGCCAGCCCAAAGGCGACGTAATCGTTTCATATTTCTTTGAAAACGATGTTGGCCAGATCATCACCGTCAACGGCGAGCGCTATACCAACTTCTTTTGGCCATAATTGGATGATATGGACTGGACACCAACGACAACTGGTTTCAACAGGACGGCACCACGTGCCACACAGCTCCCGACACATTTGACATTCTGCACGAGCGATTTGAGAGCATTTTCATCTCACGTGGAGGTGATGTGAACTATGATGTTAGTTGTATGTACATTATGTGTGCAAACCATTATATTTGACTTCACTCGGCTTAAAAATGAGTAAATGATCCATTTTTATAAAGTTTGCAACGGTTGCAAGTTATTCAATGATTTGAAGTTAGCAACATTTGACATTTCATTAAGGCTCTGTTTTCATCTGAATACTTTTGATTATTTTTAACTACACTAAGAACAAGTAAAGTTTCTTGCGCTTTCCAGAATATTTTTATTTGAAATGTGACTCTATTGTTTTTCTATTTAAAAAAAAACAACAAAATCTGTGTTCTCGTTAAATCAAAATTAAGTCGAGTAAAATTCATTAAATAGTTTGACGTTTCAGTCAAATATTTTGGGCACTAAATTAAGCACACCAACAAAAGTGAAAACAAATAAATCAACATTATTGCGATTGCAATAACAATTTAATTTCACTATCATATAAAACAAAACATGCCTAGCATTTCTAACTGCAAAAGTCTAACAGGTGGCGTCACCGTAGAAAGAAATATGCATGGTGGCGAGCGCGGTGCTGTTATGTGTTGCGGTTATGCTCAAAGTAGCCATGTTTCAAAATCAAAGTTTTTAATTCAACTCGCGTTCAAGTAAAATAACAAAATAAATCATTGCTTATACATTTTCAATCGTACTCACATCATTTAATTAATTAGTTTGAAGTAATTAGATGGTTTTGTATATGAACTGTCAAAAATTGTTTTGATGAAAAACCACGTCCGCCATAATGACGTACACACTTCAAACAGACGCCATTACGCGTCAAATAGATAGAAAATCCCTAAGTGAAATCCAAATATGTACTTATTGATTCCTCTTAACT
The DNA here is from genome assembly GCA_963971375.1 of Platycheirus rosarum. Classification (NCBI taxonomy): domain Eukaryota; kingdom Metazoa; phylum Arthropoda; class Insecta; order Diptera; family Syrphidae; genus Platycheirus; species Platycheirus rosarum. The sequence goes on along the minus strand of OZ020509.1, from coordinate 119,636,691 downwards.
CGCAGACATCACAATATCACTTGAGGAATATCAATTGTCTGGACTGGACTGAAATTTGGCCACCCACAGCCCGAATCCCGGAGGCTTTTATGTTTGTGATTCACCCATCTCTATCATATATTTCTGCGTAACATAACAATTAATGACCTGGAATTACGCGAAGAAAATAATAAATTTATTATAAATTACGAGTACGCGTTCTTCTTCTTTTTTTCTCCATCAGACTTTGCTCTTTGATCGAAGAATAAATTTACGACTTCGCATTAATGACAGTCATCATCTGTTCAAGTGAATCCCTGCGATCATGTACTTTAAAAGGAAATATTTTAATTGCGGCATGTCTGTTTTATTTTGGAATATTTACAAAAACAAAAAAAGATAAACACCAATGAAAAATGTTTCTTCTTCGACACAGTTTTTTGGACATAAAAAAAATTTGCAAAATCCAGACTGCGAGACGGTATTTCCACAAAGTTCTGTTTGACTGAAGTGCGAAAAACACTCGTTTGGTGGTGCATCTGTTATGTCAAATGTGACTGAAGTGCGAACAAGATTTCGCGCGCACCCTTTGTGTCAAATTTGTCTACTTCGAAAAAGATTATCGGAAGCTTTAGTGATTTATAATAGTCTGGGGATAATTTTATTTCATCACAGCTGTGACATGAGCGATGATTGTTTGACTAATCTATGTGAAAACATGATATCATGCTGATTGTTTGGAATAAATTGACACGTTTGGTGCACTTATGGAGAATTATTCGAGGAAAATTAGCGTCTTTAAATAATTGAATGTATTTATCTGTTTCTTGGGATTTTTGTAGACACTTTATAGTGTCTTCATTGAAGGTTATCCAATTTTACACCCGAATTGACGATTCAAGAATAACTATGCTTGTTATATCGCGATAATGATTCTTTAGAGTCTTTTACGACACACGAGAATTAAAATTCTTAGAATTTTTAAGAAACATATTTTGGAATAAATGCAGGCAATTATGTCTTACTTGTGTGAACATCAAATTACATATTTTAAGCGAGTGTATAAATGCAAATTAAATATACACACAAATTCTTTGTCATTACTTTATCCCCCGAATATGAGAACAGAGCCTTACTTTAAAGTGTTGCTAACTTCAGTTCGTGGTACAAATCGCAGCCATGTTGCATACTTTGATGTACATTAAACAAAATGGCTAACGTTTAAACTCTTAACGCAGTTCAGTGAAAAATAGTTAATAATAACTAAAATAATAATCGTAAAACTCAAATATATAAAATTTGGAAAGGGGGAAACAGTTAAAAAAAATTTCAAAACTATGAAAAGTAAGTCGTTTGTCAATTTACCGCAGCAAAGATTCTTCTCGTACGGTTCTTATTACCGAATCTTGAAACACAATCGTCTTTAGAAGTTGAAAACGGGTGTTTTTTGGGGAATATTCTGGGACAATATTCTGGAGTATATTTGGAAAAAGAGATCTACCATGCTTTTTAAATTTCAGCTGCAAATAACAAACTTTTAGTGACGTGAATATGGATCAGTCAATAAAGTGATAAAGGACTGTTAAAGGGCAGCAAAAGGTCGATTTTTGCAGATTGCAAGTTAGGAGAGAGCCAGGATGGTCTCCTCTCTCCTGAATAAGCGCGGATCTCATCAACAGCTACGCACAGCTACTGTATGGCGACGTTACTTGCGCACGTAAGGGTCATAATTTTTGACGTAATTTTGCAGATGGCAGTGTGCAGTTAGGTAAGATGTTTGCTTGTTAAGGGAGAGATCTTAAGTTTGACTCCCAGTTTGGGAAGCAATTTTTCTAACTCCTAGCTAACGGCCTAGCTAGGGCCGTCCGTGGGTTTTAAGTGAGGAAATAGTCACCTAATTCGATTTACTGCGCCGAAAAAAAAATCTGTCCTATCTTTCTAATTCTTCGAACTTCGAACATCCGGTTGCATTCTAAAAGCATTGTGGCTTACAGACATCTTCATTGATTCTGGAGAACATTTCTAATGAACCTATTGAGGTGACGTGGGACAAAGTTAAAAAGTTTTTATGGAGGATGTATCTGAAGACGGTACCGAAACAGTTAAAAGCTAGAGATTTCTAGATATCCAAAGACACAATGGATAAAATACAACATCAAGAGTGAAACTAGTGCTCATAAAGAAGTGATTTTACAGAACGAGTATAGAGCAATGCACCGCATTTTCAGACGAGCTGGGTGGGGTGTAAGCAAAATTAGACAATTGAGCAGGGAATGTGAAATAACATGTAGAAAGAGGAAATACAAGAGAGCGGAAGAGAGAGAGAGATGAATGTTATTGCTATTGCTACTGAAAATAGAAGATGAACTCGGAAGTCGGAAGGTGAGTTGAACACTTGTGAGCTACTTAATGATCACCAGAGTGTAAATTCAAATCACGAACTTGTGGATATCATGTAGGTCTTCCAGCAATTACTGGCGAGGTGTGAATGTTTTGCCCGTCTTCCCGAAGTTAATGATAACTATTAGTCTCCAGCGAATTAGGCCTAGAATCGAGTATAACCTTAACAGCCATCAAGCCTCTTTTCGCAGCGGTCGACCGTTGATCATGAATGAGTCTAGAGATCGCTCGTTATGAGAGGAATACATGAAAAAGTTTTCGCAAAGTACTTCGTCCTGCACAATGAACTTGAGCTTTCTTATGCCCTTGAAGTGCCAAATTTGACTGCCACAGTGGCTCGAAGTGTAATACTTGGTATCAAATGGAGACCGTTTGATAAAGATAAACTGTTTTCTGGTGGCAAACAACATCGGTGCTTTCAACCAAAAGTGTAAATCGCTAAGCTGAAGACCATACAAATGGTGACGCAGATCAACTAACTAAGAATTGTTGTACCAGTCGATTATGAAACGGACCAAGATGTCAGTAACAGAATAAACAAAGCACGAAGTTCGTTTCGAAAAGTTTCAGCTATGAGGAATTCGGATAAAGTAAAATCTTTTTCAATCCAACTTTAATTCTATTCTGCTTTATGCCTGTGAAACTTGTAAATAAAGCTGGGTTTGAGTGGCCGGCGTCCAGGTATACGGAGTTGGAAGGCCAGGAACAACATGGAATCAAACATTTATTTCCCTATGATTCACGAGCAGTTATAGTTTTGCTTTGCATGTAGTTTCCGGAACATAAAAGATGTTCATATACTCTCCATAAGTCGAACTCTCCCTAAGTCGAATTTCTCTCTAACTCGAAATTTTTCGCCATATTTTAGCATTCCCTTCAGTTTTCCATATAAAAACCATTCTCTAATTCAATTATTTTGGTACCTGTCATATAACCGTTAAGTAAAAGCTTATTTTTCTCGGGAACGGCTCCAAGAATTTTTATGAAAAAAAATCAGTGTACTATTGTAGGTGTAGGTTACGTTTTGATGAAAAAAAAATCAAGATGGTGGGCTAAAAACGGTACTTCCCATGGAACCGTTTCTTTTTCTTCGACTTTCTCGAAAACTGGTCATCCGATTTCAAACAAAATTGATATTCAGAAAGAGGTTGGTAACCTAACTAATTTTATTTTAAAATATTTTCGAAAACTTTTTTTTTTTTGTTTTTTTAATAATTGTCTTAATTTTTTTTCAAAAATCAATATTTTGAAAACGCGTAGATGGACTTTTTTTTTAATTTTGTTTTTAAATGTAAATTATATTTTTTTTTTAATTTTTGAAAAAAAGTTATTAAAATAAAATCGTTTTATTTAAAAACCGTTCCTATGATTTTGGAAAAAAAATCAACTTATTTCAACGCCACAAAATGGCGTTTGAATTTGTCCTCTAAAAACTATTTTACGTAAATTTTTCAAACAATCAAATGTCAGAAAATCGAAAAAAAACTTTGTTGAAGTGCCCTTAATATTTTTAAATTTTATTCGAGGTTGTGACCGCACATAAGAGCAAGTACGTGCGATCCAGTCGTGCAATTTATTATACTCATAACTGTTTTTCATTAAACAAACGCTTTAAACAAAAAAAAACGTTTCTCTCTCTAACTCGAACTGTCCCAAAACTCCCCCTCACTCGAACAAATCTTGGTTGCCCGTGAAAATTCGACTTAGGGAGAGTCTACTGTATATATTAACACCATTCAGTTAGAAGAACCTCGAACTTTTTAAAGAGCTTGCTATATATTTGGACCTGCAGTTTTCCAGACCGAATCTGAAATGCAAGGGCAGTTGAATGCGAAATTCTGTGCTTTAAGACCAACTTTTCTGAAGGAACCGCAACTTATTTGGGAAAAGAGATAAGTAATATACTCGTATATTGGTTTCGGAAGACGATGAAGAGCAAACAACAAACATTTTTTTTGTACAGCAACAGTACTCCAAAATAGGGCGGACAAAAGAACAATATAAAACTTTTGCAATGTAGGGATTAGCAAATTCTTTAGAGAATCTCATAATGGCTCCAATTAAAGGAGGGTTTTGTGTCAAAAAAAAAACTCCTGAGTCATTGAAAGCATCAGCTCTTTCTTCTTCAATAAAGTAGTATGACAAAAATGGCTCCCTACATCTTGAATATGTCATAACCTTACACTTTCTTCTGTTGAGTTCCATTCCATTCGAGCAACACCAGGCAAAAACTTTGTCAATGTCATGTCGTAGGAATAAGTATTTATTCGGTTCCATAAAGCCATAAAACAGTTTAAAGTCGTCAGCGAATTTCTAAAATCTTGCAATATGAAATATCCGAAGTAATATCATTAATAAAAAGAAGAAATAAAAGTGGACCAATTTGGCTTCCTTGTGGAACCCTGGATAAAACATTTATTATTTTAGATGAGCAGTATTTAAAAATTACGAATGGTGTACGATTTTTGAAATAAGATCTTATCCACTTTTGAAAGCCATATCTTTCTAATGTATGGAATGGCATACTATATCAAATGCTTTACTGAGGCCAGCATAGAAAACATCAGTTTGGGGCCCATTTTGCATATTTTTGCTAACGTGCTTAGTAAATTCTAAAGATTAGTGATGGTAGATTTCTTCAAACAAAATGCATGTTGTTCAGGAGCGAATAATTTTTGACAGTAAAATTGAATATGTTTAGAGACAATTTTTTTCAAAAAGCTTCGGTATACATGAAAGCTTTGCAACTCCTCGGTAGTTCTGAAATTTATTTTTATTACCGCTCTTATGAACAGGTATAATAAATGATGACTTCCATAACTCAGGGAATACACCAGTTGACAGTGAAAAATTGAATAAATATGTAATTGTAGAAGAAATATAAGTCTTACTTGCTTTGACAAAAATGGACGCAATCTTATCAGGACCAGAAAATCAATTACTTTGTAGGTCTTTTTAGACTGATAAAAGGTATATCACAGGATAGTCGATTCCAACTAGAATTATCACAGTACTTAAGATTATTTAAATTGTATGTTTGTTGTAAGAAATCAGCAAACATGTTGCTTATTTCTTTATCACAGCTTGAGGATTTACCGTTATATTGCACAGATGATAGATGAGATGAACTATTTCTTTTTGAACGAACATATTTAAAAAAAAACTCTTTGAATTCTTCCATATGTCAGACTTAATTTTAATAATAAAAGCCTTGTTATTTGCCCTCAATTTAGTTTTAAGCAACTTTCTATAGTAAGAATACATGTTATAGAAGTAAGTAAATCGATTTCTTTTCAATTTGCTGTAAAATGTATTTTTTTAAATTACGTACTCGTCTAAGATCCTTATTTATCCAATATACTGATAAATTACCAGATTTCTTTCTTAACTTAGGAACACAATTAAGAAGACAATTATTTAGAACGTCATAGAAATTTTGTACACATAAATTTATATCGTTTGAATTTAAAACATTTGTCCAGTCAAAATTGTTAAAGAACTCATCAAGTTTTTCCATAATGTTTTTAAAATTAAATTCAGCAATTGAGAGCTTGTCACTTTAAGACGAATAATTCGTTGGAATAATGCAATTAATTGGATAATGGTGAGGAACTTTCGGTAAAAGCCAGTCATTCACATTAACATTGTCCAGGAACGAGGACAATGAACTCGAAAATGAACTTCTCTACCCATACGAAAAAGTTGAGGCAGTACTTTCGTTCCGTTCTCAGACATTTTTTTTATCTACGTTCTGTGTGTAAGGACGAACTCTTAAAAAAATATATATTACGGAATTTTCCATTCTAAGATGCAATATTCAATAACCTGCTGGGGTGGAACCTATTCCAACAAAATTCAACCACTTTTCATACTACAAAAACTCATGAAAAATATTAAAAAAGTCGCGTTGGGATCATAGTTTTCCATTATTTCAGAGTTTGAGGGTTCTTCCTTTACGCCACCTTTATTGCTTTAAGGTATTAAAAATATTCTTTATGAGATCTGGTCATCGCAATCTAAGAGTTCTTAGAAACCATAACGTACGTGGAAACCATTCATTTTTGGTAAACATTCCTCACTCACGCACCACTGCTTGTCGTAGATTCTTTAGTGTGGCATCTTGTAGACTTTTTAATGAATTGCCAATATATATTAGATCAGAAACTTCAACGTCTAAATTTTTAAAAAACTTGAAATTTTGGTTGTTCACCTTAGATCATACATGCATGGAATCACTTCTTATGTAATTTGTGATTAACTTAAATAAAATTGAAGTTATGTTCTTTTTATTTTCTCATATCTTTTTTTCATTCTAAAATTCTTGTAGCTTTTTGAAGGGTCACCCCACCCAATATTTTGTAACATATATACGTTTTCATGAATTCGAAGGGGCATTTAAAACAATTTTTAAAAAATTACAAATGCTTCTGATTTATTTCTCTTTTTTTAATTTATTTGTATATTTAAACATATATCAGAATAATTTTTAAGGAAATAAATAATAAATATACTACTACTACTACTACTACTACTACAATCAGTAAAAACAAGGTCCAGATAACGTAGAAATTCGTTTGGCTATCCATTCATTTGGCTAAGTCCTGATAACTGTACAATCTCAACGAAATTTCTTTGACACTCAGGACTATGTTCAAGAACAGTATACGATGTTTTAAACTCTTCTTCAAGCTTCCAATCAAAATTTGTGTCTAATCGGTATATATTATATTTAGGGGGACAGATCTCCGCATCAGGAACAGATGAATTAAGCCAGGTTTCTGTTGGTATTATGACATCATAAGTTTAATCTATACAGTTTAAATGAAAGGTATTAAGCTTTGATTTCATTCCTCCAACATTTTGGTAGTAGATAGTTTTAGTTTTTTGACGGTGCAGGAATAGGGATCTGAGCAACATTTGATTTTCTTGGATTATTTTTAAATTCATGGGCAACAGTAAATGTTGGCCTAAATTCATAAATAGCATTCGGATGGAAGCGCGATACAAAAACACATTTCTCAGGAGGTACAACAACTAACTCGGCCGAAACACCCTCATGCATATCGACGGTTTGCGAATCAGTAGTTGCATCTCCAAAAGAATTAGTAGTTTTAGGTACCGAAATTGAAATTGGAATTGGAGAGTTCGGTATTTCTTCAATTATGGTTTAGTTGTTGGTGTATCGGATTGCTAAACCAAGGGTCGGGGTTCGACTCCCTGACAGAGTCACTTTTTCTCCCGAAGAACTTATTCTTGCGAGGTAATAACGAATCCTCCAAGAATAAAATATGTCTCATGTAGCTGTTCTTACCCGGCGGTAAATTGTAGGTCTCTTCCACTTCTGTAGATTCAAAATATACACATAGAGGAATAGTTGAGAGTATAAGTCAGTAGGCCTTGTTTGTTGTTTTCTGTTTCTAAATCAATGGATGACTCCTGAATATTCAAGAAATCAAAATGAAATAAAAATTATTTGCATTGATTGATGTTGAACAATTAATTTGATATTACAAGCAGCAGATCATAACGAACTTATTAAAATCCGTTAGATAATATTCATTGACGCCTAAAGCTTCAATTAACAATCACAGAGCATCTTACTACGCCTAGCCTGTGTAAATTTTTAATCATCCTTAAACAACACTGGAATCTTTAATTGACTCTCCTGCTCCCTAATCGCCTGCCTCTTTGTATGCAAATGTGGCAACCCTTGCAACTTATTGGGTTATCTCTCGTCACAGATCATTTCATCGACCAATATTCATCATCGCTCCATCTAATTCATCTCACAAATTCAAAATTAATATTCATTCTATTAATTACAAGCTCACTTGCATTATTTATGGGGCATGAGGCATCACCACAATCGATGAGCATTAATTACTTCATTCGATTCATACAGAAAGCCATTAAAGTACCTTTAAGATCAAATGCAGACATACTGACCATCAAAAACATCTGTATCTCCTCCTTACAGGCTCTTAGACTTGACCATGAACAGAACACACATATGAGCTTCTTCAAATTTTATCGTTTTCACTCTTGACTTTGGCTGATATTTTATGGCCTGCGCTTCCGTCGATCGAAGTTTTCCAGCGAAAAAAAATTGTCTGTGTATCTTTTTCCAAAAACACAATCTCAGATACTTTTTTTGATTATTTTCTTTAAAAAAATGTTTACACAAACATCTTTCCATTTCGGCGATCTTGTGTGATGAAATCGTTGAGTTTGTATAAAACTACAGCCAAAAGATACAAAACGCAGAAAACATTGAGAAAAGCACACAATTCAACGGATGAGATACAAAAGTATCTACAGGAATATATTGAAATTCCAATGGTGTTTGGCGAGGGAGTGCGCAAACGGATTTGCGCAATTCCTTTGACATGTTCTTACATTTTTAATGTTTATAATACAATAATCTGTTAATATAGGACTACAAATTAACAGGCAGGGAACGCTGCTCGGAAAGGAATTTCTCGATCGTTAATGCCATTTAAGAGTTGTCAAAGGTAAGGGAAGTTAACATTACAAATGTATTCTTGACGAATTGACCAGAATACAGATGTGATCAATGAATGGATGTATAAAAAACTGCACTGATCCACCAGAGACTAGAGATTTGAAAAGCTTATCTCCGAGGTGAATCCGAATGGAAACTAGCGCATGCTAGACAGGTGCCGCAGTCAGATTTGTGATGCGCAAGAATCTCTGCTCTTTGGTCAGAGATACTTTTATTAGATTCTGATGGTAATTTTTCTGTTTATTTTATTTCGGTTTCGGACACAATCAATATTCCTGAGTATTCTCAATGAGTCAGCCCATCAGAGATATTGTTGTCATTGCAAATAACAAATCGTTCAGTTGGAAAATTTGTCCGATTCCAAGTTAAGTTTTGTAAGAGATCACTGCGGTAGTGATGGTCGCGATAAACGGTTCGGTTTATTCGATTTGCTATATTTTAAAGTGATTATTAATTTCGAAACGACGCCGACGACGACACTTAGTTTTATTCGCCAAATTGAGAATTGTTCTTCATTTTAGAAAGAGAGCATTTAAAAAACTTTAATGAAAGTGATATACATAAAAACAAAAGATATATTTTGCTGTGATTTTTCTTGTACAAATTGTGATTTTCTTGTGAAATCGATTAAAAATTAGTTTAGTAATTAAAAAACTTCCACGGACCTTACCTTTGACATTTAAAAAACGTAAGAAGATTTTTGTTTTAACAATTGTTTCGACATGTATCAGTTTTGGTGATTAGAATTAGTTTAACAAAATAATCTACTTTTAACGACGTTTTAATCAAATTTTGTAAAAATTGTTTATGGGTTTATGTATTAAATTTGGCAAAATTAAATGTTTTTATTTGAAATGTTGTGGCCAAGTGAGTGTTAGAGTGTGTTCAGGTCATATGACCCTGCCGTATGATGTATTCTTATTTTAAATAGCCGAAAATATTGATTGATTTTAAATAAATACAAAATACACAATTATAAACAAATTTTTTTTTTTTTCAATTTTCTGGCTTTGACAAAATTTATAAGTGCTTACTTAATTTTAAGAATTACACATCCTATTAACAATTATGTAAGTATAGCTGCATAACTCTCCTAAAAAAATTCGAACCGTAACACTCACACTGCTAGGAATACCCATCAGTTTCCCTTTGAGCCCAGGTTCGGACGTAATTAAATGCAGGGATTCTTTCTTTATCCGTACCACGTGAATGTGGAATGCTTCAGTGGACTCAGTTTTTCACTCTCATTTTGAAATGCTGAACCTTAAAACAAATGTGTATCGGTAGCGGTACCTCTTTTAAAATCCTTCCTTATCTTCCTGACGTGATTAATCAACATTATAAGAGTAGCTAAAACCCTTTAATGGAGGCTAATTATAAATAAATTGCACGACTAGATCGCACATACTTGCTCATATGTGCGGTCACATTGTAGAATAAAATTTAAGAAAATTAAAGTGAACATTTATTCGATTTTTGTGACTTTTGATTGTTTGAATAAAGTACGTTAAATTGTATTGAGTGAAATAATTTAAACGCCATTTTAAGAAAAGGGTTTTCTAAATTTTTATTTGCTTTTGCCGCTGCTGTTGGTGCCATCTTCGTTCTGTGTCATGCCCTTCCTGCGGTTTTTACTTATTTACAACATACATACATGCAAGCAAATTTTAACAGTAATAATTCCATTTACGGCGGAGTTTCGCGATTAATGATAAATATTGTGGGAACACAAAAGAATGGTTTTCTTGTTTGCCACTTAAATGCGCAAAGTTTGTTACCTAAACTTGATGAGTTTAGGGATCTTTTTGAAGGTAGTACTGTTGATGTTATATGTATTTCTGAGTCGTGGTTTTCAAATAAACTTGAAGATGAGGTCTGTAGGATTAAGGGATATAATATTTTTCGTGGAGACAGAATAGGAAAAGTGGGGGTGGTGGTGCACTATATGTTAAAGAGGATTTAAAGTGCTCACTTAAATACCGGTCCACATGTGGGAGAGAAATCAATTATGTCTTTGCTGAAATTGAGTCTTTCTCTGATAAAATTTTTATTGAATCTATCTATAGGCCCAATAGGAATTTAAATTTTGCACCTTTTTATATATATATTATATATATATATTATATATGATTGACAATATGTTATATCTAGACTTATTTCTGGTAAACACTACAAATGAAATTCACTTTTCCGAAAACACAAGTACTCTTTTAGATGTATTCTTTGTGAATGATTTAAATCAGTTGTCAGCTTCTGCTTTTTCGAAGCATGATCTTTTGTATTTGACTTATGATTTTGCCGTGAACTACCCTATTGATTATATTTATGAATACCGAGACTTTTTTTAGTATTGATTACCATCAACTGGATCTTGATGTTCGAAGTATTCAGTGGGATAGGATTTATTTTATGCAATCCATTCAAGATCAAGTTGAGTTTCTCAACAACAACATATTAGATTTATTCAATAATCATGTTTCACTAAGAGTCAAGCGGATAAGGCACAGGCAATGCCCCTGGTTTAATACTGAAATTCGACAAACAATTCAGAAACGTAAGCGAGCATATAACGACTGGAAGCGCTATAAACTAGGGAGCTGTACCGTTCCCTTCGAAACTTAGCGGTTAGTAAAATTAAATCTGTAAAAAATAAAAGGCCGAATGGGTCGCACGTACTTGCTCCTATGTGCTAATCCTTGTAAGTGCAGGCGTCTTTTTGACAAAGATTTAGTTTTAATTTTTTTTTTGACGTGCAACTTCTTTAGAATCGTTGGGGTTTGAAGCTCGAACGAACATCCGTCACGACGAAGGGATAAACACATAAATATGTAGGATTGTTAGCTTTTGCAGTTTTTTAGTGTATCATCTTTCCACTTGTTGTTTACTGTTTATGATATAATTTGCTAATAGAAAGACTTTTTTCAGTCAAATTTTCATTTTGGTATGGAAAAATTTGAACAACTGGCATAAAGATTCGTGGGAATCAGCAGTAGGGCAATAATGCTAGGTATAGATACATAGGTCCCAATAAGAATAATTTACTTTTTGAAATGAAATTAATTAAAATAGCTTAATTATGTTTGATGGATCGATAAACGTATGTTGTGGGTAGGTATTAATGGAAGGTGGGTACTTAAATTAAGATACACATTCCAACTACTGTTAACCGAGTGGGTATAGAGACAATATTAAAAGTCAATACAATGGTTTTGTTTATTTATAGGTTTGGTGAAAAATTTTAATGAAATCAAAAAAACACTATTCATAACGTTTTTTGGAAAAAGTGTTGTAAGCCATCTTATTTCTTTTGCTGTTTTCTATTTTATGAATTTTTCATTTCAAAATCGTTCGACCAGTAAGCTTTTCGAAAACATATTTTAAATTTTTTTGAGTATGTCAATTTTAAGAAATCTATAGTTAATAGTAGGAAAAAATTGAAAAAAAAATCTACAGATCCGTTTTCAAAATATTCAAAAAACAAAATATTTTTTTAAAAAAAATTATTAAAAATTAAAAAAAAAATGTATTTTAAAAAATTTAATAAGCAATATTATTTAAATCATAAAACACTACATATATTGAAAATTTCATCAAAATCCGTCAATTAGTTAACGAGAAAGTGTGATTTTAAAAAAACCGGTCATATGGGAGGTACCGTTATAAAACATTTTCTGAAAAATCCATTAAAAATAAAAGATAGATTTTGCATAGAAAACATCATTCTGAAAGATTTATCAAAATCGTAGGAGCCGTTTTCGAGAAAAATAAGTTTTTCATTAAAAGGTATATGGCAGGTACCGTTAGTCTTGGAGCTAGAATGCCAATTCCAAAAACTGTCGGGTAGAGCACTCTAAAAATACTATATACCAAGTTTGAATCAAATCGGCCCAACCGTTTAGGCTGTAGATATCGATACGGACAGACAGACAGACAGACGGACCCACTTTTTTTGACTTCTCTATCATCGTAATGTCATGTTTGATTGTTAGAATTTTTTTTGTTTACGAATGCATAACTTGCCTTATAGTCCCTATAAATCGCAAGTAAAAAAGTGTATGCAAACAAAATTAATACCACAGTAAAGAGCCGTCAGCTTTGGCGAAACCTTAGGGAAATATGAGCAGAAAAAATAAACGAACTACTAACAAGATTCCAGACATAGACATTAACGAACTCAATAAGAATTTTGTTAATTCGTCTGTTTTGCCTATTCATGTCATGCCTTCTTACCCTAACTCGTCTGAGCGGAATTGTTTTGAATTCTCTTATGTGGATAGTATGCTTTCAATAAATTCAAGTGAGGTTAGCTTTGATGGAATTCATCCGAAATTTACCAAAATTATTCTTCCCATTATTCTACCTGTCTATACATACATTTTCAATTTTATACTAACCACGGGTACTTGCCCGTCGCAGTGGAAGAAATCTAAAATTATACCGATTCAAAAGAGTCCAACAAGCAATGAATTCCGGCTGATTTCTATATTACCCTTTTTCTCAAAAGTATTGGAAAAAATACTTCAAAAACAAATAAACTATTACATAAATTCATAAAGGTTTATTTCTCCTGTGTAATCGGGATTTAGGAAAAACCATAGTTGTATTTCTGCCCTCATCAAAGTGTCAGATGACATTCGAGAGTCATTCGATGAAGATAAAATTATTTTTTTTAATTTTGTTGGATTTTTCTAAAGCCATCAGTCATTGTAATAAACTTTTCACGATTTTTAGTTTTCCCGACTCAGCAGTTGCTCTAATGTCATCATATTTGTGCTCAAGATCTCAAGCGATTGCTTTGAAAAACCAAGTTTCAAATTTTCTGTTTAGTAGTAGAGGTGTGCCGCAAGGCAACTTTATAGAAGCTGCTCCCTTGGTATAATAGAAGACTGTGCCAATTACAGAAATGGTCTTTTTCTGAATCCGATGAAGACAAAGTGTTTAATAATTGGTAAAAAACCATATGACTTTTCCTATTTTCCGCATATCGTTATTCGTGGCTGAAAAATTCACTCCCTTAAATACCCGTATGCTGTAGCACGTTATCTTTTTGGTGTGAGACGTTTTGTCAGGGTCTCTCATTTCTCTAAGTTGCTGTACAATATGTCATTTGGGATCTCTTCTCTTACTCTCCAACCTTATTCAAACTAATCAGCCTAGCTACCTTTTTACCAAATTGCAATTTTGTACTTCAACAAGATCTCATCAACTCATCATGCCTCGTTTCTCGTGTTTAACATCGGAAAGACAATTTCTAATGAACACCGTCCGTCTGTGGACATGCCTCTACCAAGGCATGTTCGGGAGGTTTGTGGCACGGACAATTTTCGGCGGGAACTTACAAAATTTTTCACTTATTGATCCAAATTGAGCAAATTTCAATAAGTACAATATTAATATAATATATTTCTATTATGCTAAATTTTAAACTCATTTGTTTTCAATTAATTTTTTGCTATTGTTTTCCTTTTTTCTTGTTTTATTAGTATTAGATATAACAATAATTTCAATCAAATTTAAATTTCAATGTTAATCATCACTATTTATAAGAGATTATATTTTTTTATGTGTATGACTCAAATGAACAAATAAATAAATAAATAAATAAATAAAAACTTAAGCACAAAAATAACATACATTTAAAAGCAAAATTAAAAAAAAAATACTTACCCGTTTTCAAAATATTGATTTTTCAAAAAAAAATTTGTAATTATTAAAAATACAAAAAAAAATTGTGCAAAATTACTTAGGCTATCTACATCTTCTTGAATATGAACTTTGATAGTAATCGGATCACCAGTTTTCGAGAAAGTCTATGGGAGGTACCGTTCTTAGCCCACCATATTAAATTTTTTGTTCACCAAAATATAATGCTTACACTGATTTTTTTTCATAAAAATTGTTGAAGCGGTTTTCGAGAAAAATAAGCTTTTACATAACGGTTATATAACAGGTACTATACATTTTTGAGCTACATTTTTTTTAAACTCCTCTGTATGTCAAAATAACCTTAAGTTCTAAATTTGAACCGTTCAGGCTACAGTCCAAAATACATCCGTAAGACAGACAAACAGACGGACAGAATTTTCGCACGAATGCATAACTTGCATTATAGTACCAATAATCGCAAGTAAAAAGTAAAGTACTAGGACTTGTATATTAGAGTCGAAAGCCTTCTCAAAATCAACCAGACAGGCACCCGTGCATTGATTTTTAGCATTGTTCCATTGAACAGCAGATACTATAGACGCGGCATGAATTGTGTCATGTCCCACCTTAAAGCCGAACTGGGTGTCTGGAATTATATTTTTGTCCTCGGCCCACTTGGACAGAGTTCTATTGAGAACTTTTTCGAATACCTTGTTGATACTCGAAAGAAGACTTATCGACCGGATTGGAATTATACTTTCCCTTTTTCGGGAGAGGATGTACAACGTCTGTTTTCCAACTCACTGGATAATATGCATTATTCAGCGCGTTGTTGAACAGTGTTGTGTATGTCTATTGCATCCTCAGGGAGATGTGGCAGTACAATATTGAGTATACCATCGACTCCTGCTGACTTCTTTTTCTTTAATGATGCGAAGAGTTCGAGATGAGCTGGGAACTTGGCCCATTTTGCTCGGCGATGGTGGCGTTTGCCAGATTATCTTCATTGAATCCGGTAAAACCAAGATTCTTAGATCGCCATTGCATGATGCTATTTCGAATGTAAAAGTGATTCAGCAGAGCTCTGTTATGCAGGTCGTGATTCGGACAGATGGAATCAATAACCTTATGCAATTGCCGAAAAGCAGAACCCACTGTCTCAACCTCCTCCAATGGATCTTCGACCACAAAGAAATCGTCGTCCAAAACGGCGTGCCCCAGATCTATTCCTGCGGTCAGGAGTAAGTTTTCGTTCTCTGTCGTTCTCTTAAGCTTAAGCTTAAGATACGGAATTTCGTTTTGAGTGTTCTTTCTAAAGATTTTATTAATCTCAGGAAACATTCTCGGATCGCTTGAATTAACGGCTCGAATTCTTTTACCCCAGTATGAGTTAAAGAGACAATCTATAATTGTGTCTTAATGAGCGTGTTCACCGTTCAATGTCTTAATCTCATAAGCCGCGATTACATACATCCGCTTACTACTTTGGAGAGGATGCCATACTCTTTTTTTCGGCAAAACACAAACATTACCGTCTCCTTAAAGTCTTAAACATCTATTTCTGGATTTTGGTACTTTTCTGTATTTAATATATTTTTTTAATAAATAAACATGCATCCGCTTTTATCGATCAGATGCATGTTCTACTTAGAAATAACTACAAAGCGTACCACTCACGCCGCAAACCGATTTATCTCATAACTAATTTAAAAACCGAAATTGTAGCTCAAAATTCCAGCCAGAGATTCTCATCAATCATTCGAATATGTGTCAACAATAATTTTCTCTATGGTTTTTCCTTATTACTTTACCCGTAATTACCCAATTTACGTATTCATCTGATGTCACCATCTCTCAGCTAATGCGTTCGCGCGTTCATAACACTACTATGGCAACTATGGCACCCAATAGTGTCTCCTCAAAGATTCGTTTTTCAATTTGTATTCCATTGCCAATCCAATTTTTCATTTAAATAATAATAAAGAGGCTTCCGCATTTAATCATGAAACACCTCAACTCGCAACTAATGCCACCTATGAGGGTGCCGCTGCTTCTGCAATCCTCATTCCTCAGCCCAGCAATGTTTTATAAGTCTACACGTGCTTCAAGCTTGAACTACACTCTCCATCTCGATAGATACATTTTTTAAATATTGAAATAGTTATTGAAGAATCATTTAAATTGATAAAGTGCAAAGGCGACTTTATGTCGAGTATCTGTATCTATTTATTATAATCCGTATCTGGTGTGCATATTAATCTGAAAGATACTCTTTTGAACCAAAAAAAAAACTAAATATCTTCTTTCCTTTTGTTTACTTTCAGATTGGTGAATTAAAAGAAAAAACTTAATTGAATTCCAGCACACACTCCGGGACAAGTGGATAGCGAAACAGACACCTACTAGACACCGCTCTTAAAATTGGTTGTGCATTACAATATCTGCGACGGACAGCGGTCGCACTGCACACTTTTCTGGGGATCTGACACTTGGCTCAATCTCAGCAGCTGGGAGCTGAGCTAATCACAGATCATTAGCCCGAAGCGCTTTTGTTTAATGAATTTTTTTTCCTAAGCGCGGGCTTTGTTTTGTTTTGATTTTTTTTTTGTGTTTTGTTGGAATATCCAATTCGAAGCCACCATACCTCACCTAGTTCCCCCCTTAGCTGCAGCACATAAAGATACACATTTGCAAAGATGATTGGAAGATTATTTCGTGCTCATGGCGAATTTTGCGCATCACATCCATGGGAGGTAATTGTGGCGCTATTGACACTGACCGCATGCATGCTGACAGTGGATCGAGGGTCGACGCTGGGCAATGATGCAGCGGGTGGGCCAACGACGAGCTCATCATCGGGCTCATCGATGCCGAGCAGGAATAGACCCTGTCACGGATGGAGCCAGTCTTGTGATGGCTTAGAGGCTGAGTATAATGCAGCCGACGTAATTCTTATGACTATAGTGAGATGTTCAGCTGTGCTGTATTGCTATTACCAGTTTTGTAGTTTACATAAATTGGGATCGAAATATATTTTAGGTAAGTTGTGGTTTTTTTATTTCTTCTTAAATTATCTTAAGTTAGGATGCTTGGGTGACATTTAGTATGATCATATAGTCGTTGGGGTTTTTAAATGAGTATTTTATTGAAAAAGTGGACAGCAAACAACCCAGAAGAGTGGATCGATGTAGGCAGACATTAATTTATTTTGAAATATGTTAATATGTTATTTTTTGCTTAGAGAGAAGAGCTTGAAAAACGTTATTTTTCTTTCGAATTTATTGATTCATTCTTCATTCACCTCTTCAAAATTTAGCGATTAAAAGTTGCAAAATGTATAGTTGCCCAATCAAAAGTCGCGTAATGATAAGTCTCCTAGTTAATAAGACTTCATTTGAGTGTTTTTATTGCTACGTGTCAGCAGTCAGAAAAAATGGGCACGACTGGGTCGCACGTACTTGCTCTTATGTGCCCAATTACTTTGGAAAGCAAGATCTTTGGCAGAAACAAGTAACATTTGCGTTGAAAATAACACAGTTTAAACTTATAAAAAGTATTAAAAACCACAATACTTCACGGTTTTTAGTAAAAATGAAGTATGCCATCACACGTCTTAAATAACAAGGAATTTATGATTTTATTTTTAGTTTTTTTAAAAAAAAATTATTTTTTTAATTTTGGTATGCAGTTTTTTTTTTTAATTTATTAAAATACATGTGATTATAAAATGTAAAATAATTTTTTTTATAAGTTTGAAAAAAAAAATTCAAAAATTAATTTTAATTAGAAAAAAAAAGTTATTCAAATTTTTGATATGCAGAATTTATTCGACTACTTAGATCTTCTTAAATATAAAATTTAACAGAAATACAAAAAGCCGTAACCGAGAAAGCCAAAAATTAAAAAAAAAACCGTTATATGAAAGGTCCCATTAAAAGACTTTTCCCGTATACGTGGTACTTATCAAATGATAGCCATTAACAACAAAAAAATTCTCAAAAAAATTTATTAAAATCGTTGGAGCCGTTTTCGAGAAAAATAAGATTTTCCTTAACGGTCATATGGCAGGTACCGTTATTTTTAGGGCTAAAAATAAAATTTCAATTTCCCCTCGCTTAAGCCGTTTAGGCTACAGCTCTTTATACATACTGACAGACAGACAGACATTTTTTCTCGATCACTTTTTTAGACTTCTCTATGATCGTAATGTCATGTTTAATTGTTATCTCAATTTTTTTAATATTCACGAATCCTAAACTTGCCTTATAGTCCCTATAATCGCAAGTAAAAATACACCTAAAAGTACCAACCCATAGAATCCGTTGCGTCCATTTTGGGATGCCGTATATACAACTGACAGGAATTGCATATGGACGCAATGAAACAAGTAGCCAAACTTTTAACTTTTCTTTCCGGTAAATCCGATGGCAGCAGATGTCAATAGCAATTTCAAGTTTTACAAATTTCAATGCACTGAAAAACTTGCCCATAATAGGTCAGAATACGTCAATGACCAATTTAATAATTTTTTGCATGCAAGCTTTCTTATGGGCATAACACCTAAGGGGCAGTTTGTTTATTACGGAAATCAATTTCGACGTTCAATACAAGTTGTATTGGACGGATTCAAGTCTGATTCCCACAAAATAAATGCTGGTGTGCCCCAGGGCTCTGTTCTGTGTCCGACTCTTTTCCTCATTTTTATAAATGATCTTTTGTCTGTTACTTCTAATCCACTTAACTGTTTTAATGACGACTCTACCCTCAGCTTTTCATATTCGTTCAATAATTCACGTGCTTCAACTTCGGACGTACAATTGCAACGGTACCGTATCTCAAGCTCATTAAACTCCGATTTATACAGCATTGTCAAATGGGGTAATAGGAATCGTGTGGAGTTTAATGCTTCCAAAACTCAGTTCTGTCGTTGAAGCTAAACATACGCCCAATGTCATATGAATGGCACTTGCATCAAAGAAACCGAAAAGCTCTCAGTACTCGGTATGTGGGTCAACGACGACCTCCTTTGAAACGACCATATATTTGAGATCGCTAGTAATGCTGCTAAGTGCTTAGGTTTTCTATATCGGTGTAAGAAGTATTTTTCGCCATCTGATCTGGCTACAATTTAGTATATAATATAATATATATATAGTATTTATGCGAGTATAACTCGCACCTCTGGGCAGGTGCTTCACAAACATCAATCTAGTGTTGAGATTGATAGGAAATAGAACTGCCGCTGAAACAATTGCCACTCTCAAACATCGACGCAATGTTTCATGTCTTTCCTTATTTTATCGTTTCTTTTATAAAAAAATGTTCACTGGAATTAGCCAGCTGCATTCCTCCCCTTAAAAGTTTCTCCCGTAATACTCGTCTCGCAAGGAATGCTCATCAGTTTACCCTTAAGCCAAATTTCGGACGTACCGTGAAATATAGGGATTCTTTTTTTAGCCGAACAACACGAATTTGGAATAGTTTACCTGGCGATATTTTCCTTTGCCATTTTGATCTGCAAACATTCAAAACCAATGTTAATCGACACCTTCTGTCCTTCCCCTCCCTACTATTCTAATGCTCACGCAGTGTACTTACATACATTAAAAGGTAAACAAATAGACCGCACGCGTTAATTATAAAAAAAAATTAAGCGTGGCCTGTTACTAAATAAAAGTTATGAAATCACTCTTTCTTAACTGACCCATCGACTAATCTTTAGTTCGTTTGAAATTTTGTGAATTGTGATGCATTACTAATGAATCTAAGCTGTTGAAATATTGCAACGCATTCATTGAGTTACCTCTACGGATCCGTCCGTTGCCGCAACGGATTCAATGCATTGGGCCCTTTACCGATACCCGTTTATTGCGGAATTGTGCATCGGCTAAACTCGGCTGACCAAATATTAAAGAAAGAGAGTGCAACGACACCACTTCAATTAAAATCGTTTGAATTAAACGAAATCTGAACTTCTGTAGATTAGATTATTTCTTTTCATAATACACGCAAGCAGAGTAAAGATACTGGAAAATATTATATAAATTGCATTGTCCGAAAATTGCAGAAGTAAATGAAGAAGAATGTCTGGGAGAGCCTCTTAATGAATAGTTCCGGACCCAAATCGACCGATTTCTACACGAACTCTGTAAAGTTTGTCATTGCATGAAAAACCAACTCATTTAGTTAAGTTTGTCGAAAAAATTTAATTACACGAGGATTCCCTCTCTTTCTGTATTTCTTTCTGACATTAAAAGTCAACGAATTAAATAATGGTGTAAGGCTTGCCATCAAAGCAATTTGTGCATTCATTTTCATCGTTAGAATTTTAAATTGTTTATAGATTCTTTAAGAATTTGCAAACATTTTTAATTAAAACGGTTCATTTATTTGAGAAATTAAAATAAATTGATTTTCAGTTTAAGGAGTGCGATCAGATTTTGTAATTCGATTGATCCGTTTTGACAAAAACTAAAAATATCGCCTATTAAGTGGGAAAGTTGCCCATCGAAATAGCGAGAGAGAGAGAGGGAGAGATAAGTACGAAATACAGTGTCGAAATTTATTGTTTGAAGTAAAAAACAGTGTAACAGTGAGAGTGAACAGTGATAATGCACAAAATCAATGATATTAATATCATTTTAACTAGCAAAATAGTTAAAACAATTCAAAAATCAGTTATGAATTTTCGGCTTAGTATATCGACCACCTCCAGAAACGAATTTTTCAGCGAAAAAAACAAAGTGTATTAAGCAGCACGTGGTTCTTTCGTCTTGAAATACAACAGGGGAACATAGATGTCACCAGATCTTTAGAAAACCAACGTCAGAGTTGTCAAACAAAGCCAAGACGGAGACATACAGGCTGAGGCTCCGCAAAAGAGCATGATGAGAGAATTTGGGTAGATATGCCGCGGTCGATTTTAACCATTTCGGGAGACTACTTCAACCTGTTGTTAAACGGCGATGACGGTCAATATCCTGCAAATGATTGACCTTAACCAATTAATCATCAATCTAGATTCTAGATGATAACCAATAGTTACAATCGCCCTACCGCACTGAGATCCATTGAGTAGCCATTGTCAGTCTTAAAACGTACAAAGCAGTAGGTGTCGATGGGCTAGAAGCAGAACTTTTTAAGATACACCACTTCAACTGCCAAATATGGTTAGAAAAAATTATGCTCGATTACTGAGATCCTATAGAGGGCGACCAGTCTTCACCAACTATAGAGAAAAGGCCTTTTAAACATCGCCTATCAGATCCTGTCTAGCGGGAAAAGTACGTCCTTACTTTTTATACCTTTAAAATCTACGATCGAACAAATCTTCATATTACCCAAGAATTTAATATCGAGTTCCACCACCTGTTTAGCGACATAGTCTAAACAGGAATGAACTATACCGCGCAATGTCTAACTTTGGAATTTCTGCCAAACTGCTAAGTCTTATCAGGATGACGTTGGAGAATGTTCTCCAACGGTAGAGGTTCTACCGAGACCTTTGGAACCACCAGAGAGGGTTGTTAAGACAAGGTGACGCCCTATCATGAATCAACAAAAATACTTGAGTTTGTTGACGAAATTAATACGATAGAAAGAACTAAGAGGGCAGTAATCCGTGCTTTTACTTTTATGGAGTCAGCAGCAATCAGAATGGAACAGATTCTAAATCAGGACAAGATGAAGTACATACATGTTTTCGTCAACAAACCACCCATCACCGACTTAGTCAGAACGTGAATGTTGACAGGTATAACTTCGAGGAAGTCAGTGAATTTGTCACTTGCTAATCACTCCTTCTTTGGGCTAAGTAAGCAAGTGAAGAATAAAGCCCTGTAGAAAAGAACCAAGGAAAAGCTATGTAAAACACTCACTACCCCACTCCTTCTACATGCTGTAGGATCATGGACCTTTTCCCTAGGGTATTCGAGATAAAAGTACTGGTTGCGATCCAGAAAATAAACGGAAGGATAAGAAGATAGAACAACGAGTTCTACGAGTACGTGCTGTAAAGCCTAACCAAAAAGAAACCGTTCCAGCGGCATCAATGCTTCAGCACGCAAAGTCTTCGACACCATACCCGAAGAAGTGAGAAGTCAAGGTAGAACTTATCTTCGATATATCGACCTCGCCATTTCAATGTGAAAGCAATCAAAACCACTGTTTGCTTGTAATCGAAAATTATAGTCGGCAGGCTAGAAATCTAGCCGGCTGGAGAGGCATATTAAACCAGGCTCAAGAGCTCCAAGCTATGTAGCGCCACCTAAAGTAAGTAAGTATTCATGCGCGTCGATTTAAATGCGAAAACCGAAATAACAAATTTATTTAAACATTTGTTAAAAGATTATTGTTTGTTAATAAATAAAAAAAAATGAATATTCTTCGCCAAAGTTCATTAAATTCACGAATATCTGTTTTGTTTTTGATCGAATTCATACAATAAGCTAGCAAACATTTAATTTTTTTTTTCTTTTTTTCAATAAACATTGCTGTGTTTGTTTTTTTTTTAATTAACTTTAAATATCAAACTTTTTTTCAGAACAAAAGAGATATTTCAAAAATGTCTGTAGACTCTTGTGTATTTAAAAGCAAAAGTCTATGTTTTTCCAAAACAATCAAATTTTTCATATACATTTCCTCCAAAAAAAAGCTAACAAATTATTCCCTTTTAATTGTCCAATTTATCTTAAGAATCTATAAACAAAACCAATTGAAAGCTGTGTTTCGAAAACGTAAAAAAAATCACAAAATAATTAATGAACTTCTCTCCAGCTTCTCACCTCCAATGACGCACTTAATAGGAAACTCAATAAATATATGGGTCATCAAAGAATCTTATCGCAACAAAGATGAATGAGATGGGCATCCAACCCGCATGAGATAAGATATTCGGTGGCAATTAAAAAATGTATCTTTTTCAACAGTTTTTTTTTTAATAATGCGTGATGCAAGCAATTTAACAAGCGAAATCAGTTAAATCAAGAAATTAAAAAAACAAAATGTCCGCTTAGCGTGTCCGGTGTTATATGCATCTGATGGATGTGTAGATAAAACAGCGCTTACGCGTCTTCTAATTCAGTGTCTGAAAACGAAAAAGTGAAACTTAATTTAAAAATAGAAAAAATTACTTTTTCTAGAAATTGTTGTCTACTCCCCTAACAGTTATTGCTTATGTCAAGGCGTATAAAAATGAAAATGAATTTAGCCTCCAGAAAGAACCAAGTGTACAATTCTACTCTTCAACCTAAAAAAACAAGGTTCTAACGTCTTCCTTGAAAACGTGGTTCAAATTGAACTTGCAAACAAAGAATAGCCATGGAAGGGGGGGCGGGGAATGCTACGAATTGTTACATAAGAGAGTAGGTAAAGGAATTCCTCTTAGAATTGCAGGAGGCGCGCTCGACATAACGACAGCACTAAGATTTGTGTTTGGTGCCAATTTTTTTTCTTTTTTTTCTGTAGGTGGTACTTTGTATTTTGCTCCATTAAAATGTGGCCTCGCATTGGAGGGAACGCTGGTGCAATTCCCGGTTGAACGTTTTTTTTTTGTTCACTTCTTTGAAAAATGCGCTTGTGTCCTCAAATGATGACTGCACTTGGCAGGAAAATTTTAGTTTTTCTTTTTTTTTTTTTCTTCAAGTTTAAATCACTAGGGACACGGAAATGTAGTGCATGATAGTTGATATAGTATATACATTATTATTATTTTTTATTCGTTGTGGGCATTTAATTGGACTCATTAGCTTTGTCTTTCAAGTGATTTTAAATTTGATGATTTTTTTGTTTTGATTCTTTTAACATGACATTGTAAAGTATGAATTTCTAATTTTAATGGTTTGCTTCGAACCCCCAGAGACAATATTATTTAAATGAGGCATTCAATTCTAGAGCAGAGTCAAGGACAATGTGTTAACTCTAACGTGTATCTCTAGCGTGATGCATTTCGTTTTATCTGATGTTTTTAAATGACTAACGTTTATTTCATATTAGGCCCTACAGGGCGTATGTGGAATATTTTTTTTTTCATTTAAGCCGTTCCGTGGGGTTGCATGGAACTACAACCTGAAAGCAAAGTTTTTGGATATTTATTTTTGGTATGTAATGGAATACGACAATCGGTGTGTGAGATCTAAATGCATAGTGGCTGCGTCTGTTGGTTAAAAAATCAGGGTAGCGGAGCTTGAATTTTAGGTAGTGGAATCTTTTAACTACATTGAGTCAAAAGTAGCAGCCGAAAACAATATGGAAAAAGAAATACGCGGGCCGGTGTTATAATCTATCAGAACCTTCTATAGCATGTCGAGGCTCTTCAAATCCATAAAACATAAAAGCAATTTTTTTTTTTTTTTTACCTGTCTTTTTGTTCCGGCTGATCTCTGTAAAAGGCTGCACAGAATTTGACGGGACTTTCACTGGGAGATAGTTGATGTTTTGTTATAAAAATGGTGATCTGGTATATAATAAGATGATAAAGTTGGCAAAAAACCAACGAAACTTCGTTTAAAAAATCAAATAATTTTTATTTGTATTCGGAAAACACTAATCTGTAAGCCTGTCAATAATAAATTATCATAGTTGATGTTGTAAGGAGTAGTTAAGGCTATTTTAATTATCCTCAGGTGAGTTCCTTTTTTTTAATTCTTTGTCATATAACCTTCTCAACAGCTGCGCCTCCGTTTCAAGACTTCCTAACTGCTATGTCAGGGCTGCTTTGAGCCCCGACCAAGTCACTTCGGGATTCGCTTTCAGGTAAACCCAGAACCAGGACTCTACTGATCCAACTGATCCAACAAAATGGTGGAAGTTGACGACCACCTCATCCCAAGTTGCGCCGTAGCTCGTCTTCAGGAGTTCAAGACGGAACAAAAAATCGTCGATTGTTGTAGAGCGATTATCGAACTTTAACCCCCACTTGTGAAAGTTGAAATTCTGCGACCTAAACCCGGTGTTACGAGGTACTGACTAAGTGTTGTTGGCGGGATCACTCAAAGTCATATTATCGAGTTGCCTGAAAAACTCGTCCGTGTTGGAAATGTCCGCCACTTCATTTCTGTGAGGAGGTGTTTGATATCGAGGAAGTGATCGATTCCTTGGGGGTGACGAAGAAAAGTGGAAGGACTACATCCGATTTCCGATTCTTTTCTGGTGAGATGGAGAAAACCAAAACAGCTCAACGGGACGAAGTGGCAGGGATCGTGAGTGAAACTCTTTCGGCACCAACCCCAGCCAGCACACGGACCTTTTCTGTCTCACGCCACAAAACCGATCTCCCGCCCGACAGTGCTCACCCCCTATAGGAATCAAGAACCCTTCGCTGGACGAATTCGGGTTTCATTTTTTTTTATTTTGTGAAACCGACATTTATATTCTATGAAATATTTATCGGCATGAAGTCGCAACCCCTGTCCAGGTCTACGAGACCAAAAACCCCCCCTTTCGACGAACTAGTTTGAGCATGTCGCGTTCTCGAAGTTTGGACACCCTCTCCTTCCTACTGCCAGGATCAGCCTCATGTACCTGTAGGCATGGAGTTGTAATGGTGGTATAGGAAGGAGAGGTTTTAGGATTCTCTGATTTTGGACGGATTTTCTTGTTGGTATAGCCACATCGTCGAAAGCCAGTCCGGGAATCAGCACCGATAACACCTGTTCGTTACATCTTATTCATGGACCGATTGGATTCAAAATCACAATATATAATATTTAAATAAAAATAATAAAAAGAAAGCCTTTGGTCAAATTTTTACCCGATAAGTGGCGCTCAGACGGATATAAAGGGTGGCGCACGAATCGTGCTACAATAAGAAATTCAAATGACTTATGACTTATGATAATTCACGTATATACGACAAATGACAAAAAAATTATTAATTGCAGCCTCAAGGATTGAAGTCGGTAAATTGTATACACCTCTTGCTTGACAAAACCCCGGCAGTGGCGGCAGTGGTGCTGTAGATAAGATGTTTGCTTGTTAAGCGAGAGATCCTAAGTTCGACTATCAGTTTGAGAAGCAATTTTTCTAACACCTAGTGCAAGCTAAAGCCGTGCTTGGGTGTTAAGTGAGAAAATAATCACCTAGTTCTCGATTTACTGCGCCGAAAAAAATCGTTCCTATCTGTCTAATTCTTCTAACTATTAGTGAAGTACAACATCCGTTTGTATTCTAAAAAGCATTGTGCCTTACAGACACATAGTTAAAATATTATTATTATTATTATTATTAAAAAAATCTGTTGCAGTCTGGTCTGGATCAGCCTAAAGTGAAGTTTCTGGATATTATTTTGTTTCGGAATTTTCATTGCACCTCCTGCATAACTTTTGTGGCTATGTGTGCATTTGCTGCATCTTTCTGGAACCAAATCCTGCTAAAAAGGATACGTCTTCTTCGAACTTCTGGGTAAAAAACTCCTTCAACATCCTTAAATAACGGTGTCCATCTACAGTTACTGTAACATAGTTTTCTTGAAAGGAATATGGTCCGACAATGCACATTGATGAAACTGCACACCATAAAGAGGTCACTATCGATGTGGGATAATCTCATGGAGCATTTCTGGATTAGAGTCACACCATATACGACAATTTTGCTTGTTTCAATTTCACACAATTTTCTTTTTACTTGTTTTCTTTTTCAGCATTTTAATATTTTTTTTTAGCAAAATTCCAGGCGACTACCTTTAAGAACTACCTCAGAAAATATAAAAAAGAGTTGGCCCTAATAAAAGCGCCAACCTGGTAGCAAAATGCAAGACACAAACGTGTTTATCTGCTTGTTGCTTCGAAGTTTTTAAACTTAATCAGCTATAACTTGATTATTTTTAATGCTATTTCTAATAATAGACCATTGTTGGAATCCTTAAAAGATTGCCAAATTTTGTGTACCATTTTTTTTATTAACGTTTTATATTTAAAAAAAATCACGTTAAGGACGTTAAAACTCAAACTTTCACATTTTGTTATCATAAAAGTGATGAAAAATTTCACAATTTACGTTTGAAATATAAGACAAATATGTTCGCCTATTGTTTCTCTACAAAAGTTTATCCCATCCCGAAAAAGATAAAAATTATTTTCTGAAAACATTTCTTAAAATCACACCTAATCAAACAAAAACACCTTTTTTTCAACGCAAAAAAGTTTATAACTTTCAAAATAAAAACAGTAATATTATGTTTTTGGTCTCAAAAAATCGGTAATAAACTGGACTAGTTTTACATGTAAACAAATCGGCACAACCCATAAATGACCGCACCTAAAACGTGATTGAAAATGAGGGCCTTTAAATGTTAAGTACATTGTTGGACGTTAAACTAAATATTCGGGCGTAAATGCTCATTTTATGGAAGCACATTGTGATTTTTCAATTAAAATCACTTAGTCACGCATCTACTCATAATTTCTGAAAACCTGAATAGATTCCAACCATTTATAATTTATTCAATAGATTAAATAACTACCTTTCCATATATATATATATATAAAACAATCCTGGTGATGTCCTGAAAATAGTGGTCGACAAATAAAATTTTTCATAAGCGAAAAAACGATATTTTCTGAAAATCTTTTTTTTACCTAAAAATGAAATCGCACAGTCCATACATACAGTTTTGAAACTTTGCACCTACCCAATGAGATAAGTAACGCTGTGGTACATTATTTTTTCGCCAGATGTCGTTTTTTCGAGTTATGGTCTGTTAAAAATTGAAACTGCCTAAAACGATCTTTAAAAATTCGCAAAAAATCATACACATAAGATAGAGAAATAATATACATGATTTTATGTTTAAATAAATAAGATGTTTATAAGAGATTCATCATCATCATTATCATCCGGTCCGGGCCTCATTCAACAAGTTCATCGACACATCCCGATCGGCGATTGCTTAACAACGCCATCTAGTTTCGGCCCCCAAAGCTTCAGGCATCTTATGTTAATTTATTAACTTTGAGTTTCTGGGTCAGTTGAATTAGTGAAAAAAAATTCCAATGGGCCAATTTGCTTCAAACTTGGTATTTAGTATTTATTTAGTAGTATCTCGGGGGTGTTTTTCATTTTTGTTCTAGGTTGAAAAATAACGGTACCTGCCTTACAATCTTTACAAAAAGTTTGATTCTCGAAAATGGCTCTAATGATTTTGATAAAACTTTCAGGGTGCTATTTTTTTTACAACAATACATCTTTCAATTAGAATAAATTTTTCGAAATTTGTTCTATAACGGTACCTCTCATAGAACCGGTTTTTTTTCAATTCGGTTTTATCGTAAACCATTATCCCGATTTCAATAAAATTTTGCACACAGGAAGTCATTTAAAATTTTCAAAATCTTTTGTTTTCGATTTTTTTAAATTTTTTTAAAAACAAATTGGTTTTCGAAATATTTTGAAAACGGGTTGATTGAATTTTTTTTAATAATTTTCCCAGATGAAATCTGTAGTTTTCATCTTATAATGACATATTAAAAAACAAATTTAATATTTTTTCGAAAAGTTTTTTCAAGAACAACGACTTTCTAAAAAAAAACTGGTCGAAAGATTTTCAGTGTTTTTACTTGCGATTATAGGTACTATAATGCAAGTTATGCATTTGCGCAGATAAAAAATTTTGAGATAACAATCAAACATAACATTACGATAATAGAGAAACATATTTGAGTTACTGGCAAAATTCTGTCCGTCTGTCTGTCTGTCTCTCTGTCTGTACGGATGTATTTTGGACTGCAGCCTAAACGGTTAGGCCAATTGTCTTCAAATTTTAAACTTAAGGTTATTTTGACATTCTATTTGTATTCTTGAATTATTTTTTTTATTTTTTTTTTTAAAAAGTGTTAAAAAACCCGTTTTATTTAAAAACGGCTCCTACGATTTTGAAAAAAGTTCACACTTTTTTTACATTTCCTAAAGAAATAAAATGGCGTTTAAATGATACAATTTAACGTACTTTATTCGAACAATCAAAAGTCACAAAAATCAAATGCTTTGATGTTCACTTTAATTTTCTTTAATTTTATTCTACAATGTGACCGCACATATGAGCAAGTACGTGCGATCCAGTCATGCATTTTATTTAAATTACCATTCCTCGTTGAACCGAATTAATTAAATCTTCATTATCTCTAAGAGATGACTCCTTCCGTCTTTCGATATAACTGATTAAATCCAAAATTTGCGCCCTAGAACTCCAAAACCGCAAATCCGATTTCGGTCATTAATGTTAATGAAATCCACAGTGTCATTTGTAAAGTGAAAAATTTATTTTCAAACATGATTGACCCTAAAGCACGTTTTAAAGTGCCTCTCATTTGACCTGTCAAACCTATTTGACTCAAATAAAACAACCGCTGTGAACTTGAACTGCACAATTGCTCATTGCGATAATTATTAAGTAAATAACGGCATCAGCGCCATCGTATTGACTTACCTCAATACCAACGAACAATGCCCATTCCACACGCATCACCGAGTGAAAGACAAAAACAAACCAGTTAAAGACGTAGCGTAAAAAGATTAAACTCCTAAACCATTATGCCGACATTTCTTGCCGTTAATCCCAGACCTTGAAGAAGTCTGCACACTTTTGACGTTTCATCTGTCATTTTGCTGGGGAAAACCTACATTTATTTATATTATCCACCGATATTCATGTCAAGGGTATGACAAATCGAACGATAAACGCAGAGCAGAATGCACATGCCAATGCTACTTTTAAAGGCAAAATCCTCTGCTGGAATCCGCTGTAAAAAAAAACCTGACTACCCCTGTATTGTACATGTAGTATTTTTTTATTTGAAAAGTGAAAACTCAACACAAGGCTTCATCACAAGACGCGTAATTGTTGTTGCAAGTAGTCAGTTGAATTTAGTGGGGATTGTGTATTCAATTTTTCGACGACTTGCCACTTTCGGTTTCATTAAGCATCGAGGCTTGAAACTGGAACTTGTTGCCCCAACTGCTGCTGCCAACAACCCAGGTTAAATTATTTTCGCAATTTTTTTTATAAAACAGCCATAATTTACTTTCGATGATTTCCTTCTTGGCGTTTATCATAAAGCTCAAAGCCAGACCAAACGAATGGCAAGTTTGAAGCGCATATGGTTGTGCCTATGGTCCATGTACTGCATAATGTGGTGTAGGCCGCAGTGGCAGTACCATGCACAATGTATGTTTCTTGTCTAATTAACAAGTCGGTAATAATTCACCTTGAACGAACAAAAAATAAGTGTTGACAGAAATAGGAATTTTGTTACCAAAGATTTGACGCAATTTGGCAGCATTGTTGTTTTGGACCCACGTGAAAATTGTTTTACTTTACTCGTATTAGGTTTGTTTGTTTAAATGATAAAGAACGAGTACAAAACCAACATTGAAGAGGAAGTTTGAGTGGATCTAATGAATAATAGAAATCACAATTAGATCTGGAACGATATATTTAGTTGGATTAGGTGTTGGCAGCTCAACGTCTGACCTTTCTGCAAATTTAACATGTTGATTTCAATTGGTTGAGTAAACTTATGTTTAACCAAAGCAGTAATATTGACATTTCTGTTGCAAAACGAAAACATTTGGCGCAGCAATATATACACGATCTAGGCAGAACGCAGAAGTATTGATTTGGAGTACTTTCAGTTTTCAATGTTCATCCTTCCTGTCTGCTTTTTATGAATTGAAATATTTTGTTTATGAAGTTATGTGATGCAAAGTGGTTAGCGACTTTTAATCTTATATGCCGAAAGTTCTCTGTCTGATCTTCGCGTGTTTACCTTTCCAGGGTATCGCGCTCTTACGATGAAATAACAGGTCCACTCCATTCCTGCACATTCACAATATAGTCAAAAGAATTGTTGAGAGTATAAAATTACTATTGGTTGCTACCAAACTTACGCATGTGACATTCAGGACTAGCGTATTGCAAAAAGAAAGAAAATTGACAGTAACATGGTTGCCTTTAGTCGCATTTAGACCCTTTTTTGGGTCTCATGCGACCATGAGATTACTTTCTTTAAAACTTGCTATTTGGCGCCTTTTTTCAAAAATCGTGCGTCATTTTTGATCCTAAATTTAATAATTTTTAGGCACTGATTAAAATGTTGGTTTACTCAACATAAAATACCAACTATTTACTAACATCAACATTTCAATACAACGAATTAAAAATAAACCCAAAGATTTCATTTAGGAGTTTGGGGTGCAACCATGTTTTTATAAGAGACGTCTTTTGGACCTGTGCTAAAAGAATACGTTTTTATGCTATCTTTTAAAAAAAAAACTAAATCAATAACAGTACTCTTTTTTTATGGAAAAAATATGAGAAAATATGTATTAGGCTGATCATTGATGAAAACACCGAAGTTTCTACTGTGCTTGGTAATGGTGGTTGGACTATTGGACAAAAACATCGGAAGAACGAACGACTGCTTCTTCCGCTTGGTTAAAAATCCAAGCAGAAGTAAAGAAATATGACATCAGATTATGGAAACATTCAGTGCTGAAAATATCTCACTGCTGCAACAATGACAGGAAAAAAGTGGGGTCATATCGCCTTTAAAAAAAAAAGAAATTTCAAAGCCATTCCATTGATTTGACTAACCAACCAGCGGCACCAGCCCTTTCCTAACAATGTGAAAGAATTATGCAGACGTGTGTCAATGTTTTATCGAATTCAGAGCTAAAAGGCTAAGGTGATTTTAAAGACCTTAAGGATCCACAATATAAGCTTCTAAAACAAGGTTCAACAAGGTAGCAGTTATTTGAGTCTGTTGCTTGTCGAATGGTTGAACAGTGGGTAGTTCTACAGTCAAGTTTGAAGAAAAATCACCCAGCTTTTGTTCCAAAAACTTGGATATACCAGAAAATTTAAACAACACAAATCTAGTTTATCTAATTTTCTTAAAGTTCATATTACAAACACCTAATGAACAATTTAAATAAAATTTGTCAATGAAATAATTTTTTAACAGAATCGTTTAAAACCATTATGACAATGATTTTTTAAAACTTTCTAATAAAAGAATACAGTAGAACTTCGATAACTCGAACCATCACTTGCCACAAAAAAAAACCGAGTTATCAAGACTTCGAGTTATTAAGTAAAATTCAAAATGTATGTACTATGTACATTTGTACATCAAAGTAGAAACACAATCACGTTTTAAAACTGACTTTGACAATTTGAAAAAGTTCAAATATACGGAAATGTTTAAAGTTTATTACAATAT
This sequence comes from Platycheirus rosarum, assembly GCA_963971375.1. Classification (NCBI taxonomy): domain Eukaryota; kingdom Metazoa; phylum Arthropoda; class Insecta; order Diptera; family Syrphidae; genus Platycheirus; species Platycheirus rosarum. Next base: position 119,603,928 of record OZ020509.1, on the reverse strand, counting down.
GAATACGTTCAAATTGTGTTTTTTTTATTTTTACCGTAGGTTCTCAATATTTTCACATTCATGATGACAGAGAAGCCCTGTAACGTGAAATAAATGGAGCCTTTTTTTAGCCGTACAACACGACGAATGGTTTACCTGGCGAGATTTTACCTTGCCATTTCGATTTACAAGCATTCAAAACCAATGTTAATCGAAACCTTCTTTCCCTCCCTCCGTAATCTTTCTATGCTTGCGCAGTGCGTTTTAACACTAGTAGGGCAACACACAAATCCCTTTTGCGCGCGCATGTCTTAAAATCAATACATCTTATCACAATGTTGCTTTGGCTTTGACGTTACGTTTGGTTCATGTACAAGATAAGGTAATGTCACTTGTGTTTTTTGGGAAAGCTAAGGGCAGTTAAGTTGGATTTTTCAAAAAAAAACGCATAGGCAGTCTTATGTCAAAATTGACATCTCGACTACTTAAGGCAACGGGGTTTGTTCGTAGAATCAGGTATTTTCCATAAAAGTTTATGGATAATGAAATGACAATTGAGCTTGGTGGTTGGGATTTGTTACAAAAATCTATTTTAATAACGCAACTATGCACATTCAAAACTGCAAAATTGCAACAATAAATAGTAAATAATATTTAAAATAAATTTAAAATAAATTAAAAATTGTTAAAAGAACGTCAGCAGATTTTTTCATTTGGAAATTACAAATACCTAATTCAGAATGTTTCAATTTTTAAATTTAAGAACCTAAAAGTTTCACTTCTGCACTTTTTGCAAAAATAGTGTACATATCTATGTTATTTTGTTTTATAAAAAACTTTTTTTTCTTATTAGACTCTTAACATTTCAGTTCAATTTTGTTCTGTTGTTTTGGTTGGGCATTTTTCTTGGTTCTGAAAAAGTTACGACTATGCTTCTATTTACTATTTTACTCTGTCTTAAATATTCAACTTTAACATTCTTAAAAAGCTTTTCATTGATCTGCATGTCAACATCTAAAAAAAAAGCATAAACAATACAAAAATTATACTTGTTCGATAGAGAGGGAATGATCTTCAAGATTATAGGAAACACAAGTCATGAATATTGCAGATTATAGTAGAGAAAAGCCATGTTCATCTGCTTTATAACATTTCGTCTGCACAATTATTTGATTCAGTCTTGACTCGGTTTTCAGTTTTTTCAATCAATATTGAATATCTTATATGTATATAAAATATAAAATTTTGTTTCTTTATTGGTTTGTGTGTTTGTTTGTTCGTATGTGATGCGCTGCCTTACTGTTCACCCAATTGTAAAGAAATTTTGTCAGCTTATGGGAAGTTTATAGGCATAGTAAAATAAACGTCCAGTAGATGGCGCGCGTTGTGGATTTGAAAGAGCAATAGAAAATTACAAATTGATGAATTACTAAAAGAAAGGGGGAAATATGAATCTATCTCACGCAATAAAGAGTATTCATAGCATGGTTCAAATAATTCTCTACAGGTTGCATTACAAAAAAAATTTCAAAATATCGAAAGACATGTATTTCTTTACGAAATTAAGAAATGTGAATATTTTTTTTTAGAATGGCGCTGCAATCGCCAATTAGTGGATATATAATAAGAACAAACAACAAAAGTGTTTTAAATACTTTTAAAATATTGGTAAGTGTTCTCGTCTCCGCTATTTAGAGTTAGTTACGAATCAACCAGGAAGATGGCCAGACGAAAAATGACACCATGAGAGTACTATCTTTGTATATACACTGCATATAGTACTATCATGAAGCTAACCGCGATACTGTGGTTCTTTCAACCAAAATCGATCGCAAGCACCAGGCGAACATGAAAAGGAAAAGGCGCAAATTCCCACAATAATTCCACTCAAATTCAAAAAGTACAAGAAGCGAAAAAGAAGTACAAAATAGGCGGAGTTTTGTTAAAGTAGAAAGTAGATGTAGATATTGGGTGAGTTAACGGGTTGTATGTTAGTGTTGCTGCCATCAATGTTTTCTTAAGACGTTATCACGTAAAATGATCGTCCGTAAACCGACTTTACAGACAACCAACTCTTTTTTACAAAAAATATTCGTTCAATTGAAAACTTTTTTGGAGGAAAAAATTCTATGAGTGATTTCTCATCGATTAGTGTAGTAATTGTTGTTCAAATCTTATGAAAACATAGTAAATTATCCATTTGAATTTTTTCCTGATACGTTTTCCAGATCGTTATAAATGGCCCCTTAGGCGCCATCAGTAAAAATGTTCATTCGGATATTTGTATATGTTAGAAAGAGATTTCAAACGTGGAACTTGTACGAATCGATGGCAAATCGTCCATATTTGTACTGTTCCACTCATCAGTAAAAAAAATTACTGAGGCATTTTGAATCATTAAAATAATTGAGGTTATGGCTGGTGTCGTTGGCATTTAATTTCTTATATAACTTTACTGATTGCTATAACTACCCGCACGAAAAAAATTCCTGTGTTCAGCTGTTTCAAATTTTACTGATGGATTTTTACTGATTGCTATAACTGCCCTTAGAACTAAGGGCCATTTACACCTTTCATTGAAATGTGTTATTGAAAGAAATCATTGGAATTTTGTTAAGAGATCAGTTATAGAATTCATTATGAAGGAAGGTGTTTACGTTTTTTTTACTTCTAGTCCAATTTAGAGCTGTCAATCTGTTTATATCAGCTTTATTTAATATAATAACCAAAGGGTCGGAGATCGACTCCCCGTCAGAGCAACCTTTTTTCCGGGGTACTTTCGAAGAACTAACAGATCCTCCAAGAGTAAAAGTCGACTCTTAAAGTGCATCTCATGTAAATTTGTAAATTGTAGGTTCCTTCTGCACATTCACAACACACACACCGGATTGGTTGAGTGCATAAGTCACTAGGCCTTTGCTCCTTAATCAATTTGTGTAATCGAATCAATTCATTAATATCGTATGACCTTTACATAAAAACATAAAATGGCCGCTACAGTCGTTTGATGTAAATATTGGAAAACATATAACCCTAAAGAAATAAACATGTCATCTTTTTTTTATCCCATTTCACCCTAAATTACCCTAATTGCTAAATTTTCCAAACTGCCTTAAGGTATGCAACATATGCCCTCTTTTTCTCTTAAAATTCATTTGGTTTGGGCTTAATGGATTTGTTATATTTTTTCAGTATATTGATCTTTTCCACGAGTAGTTCCAAACTTTAAGTGCTATAGTAAAAATAAGTTTTTTTTTTAAATCATATAATGGTTACCATTATGTACATATCACCTTTAGCATTCTCTTAGATATAAAAAACTTTTTTTTAAATTTATTTGATGAAAATCAATACAGTACTCTCTGAGATTACTCGTAACAAAGCTATTTAAAATCACGTTATTTTAACACTTTAAACAATGCTTTAATCTGCTTAAGACTGAAAAATTCCTTTCAATTATAGATAGGAAATTTCTAGTTGCTATAAAGCTACCCTTATATGCAATCAAGTAGAAATAAAACAAAAAACTTTTTTTTTAATTATTCATTCGATTCGATTCGTAAGTATCCTTGTAAATGCAATTTTAATGCAAGCCACTATCGCACAGCCAAACTATTAACAACTTTTCACTGCTCATTTCCGTCCTAACCGTATCAATATAATATCCTCATGTGTGTTCAATTTTCCGGGTGCTGTTTCTGAAGCTGTCAAATATACTAAACTTTTCCACTTCAGAAATCGAATAAAACGAACCATAACCATATGATAAGGAACACCTTTTTTCAAAAAAAAAAGTCCAATGCTTCCTATAAATACCTGTTAATCATAAACTTCCACAAAAAAATGATAACTGGACAAGATACTGAAATTAAAAGTGAAATCGAAAGCAAGCAGTTCACCCACTCCCCATGAACTCTCAAAACAAACCACATGGTCTATGTACAACCAAAAGGACTTTTTTCACTCTTAAATAAATATGTATCTACAGCCAAAACTACTTCAAAGTCAGATTTCATATGAAAGATACTAAAGCATGTTTATTTGAACTCACAGCAGGTATAACACTATCGTTTAAGAAATCTTTGCCTTCGCTGCACAATCTTATTCTTCTGGGGCATTCTCTGAACATGGTGTTGCAAATGATTGAGAAACACTATCGACGGAATGTCAAAAATTAAGATCAAAGCCATTAATTCCGGTGTAAGACGTTGGATGCAAGTCCGCACAGTGGAATAGATTTACAAAGAACCACATGATTCTTTTTTTTTATTAATTAATCTACGTCGCGATCGTTTTGATACCAGAACACCAAAAAGTGGAAATGGTTTCCCTCTATGGTGTTCAGTAACAACATGAACTAGTTTGACCCGAATATGTACGTTTTGATGGCACACTTTGTAGTTCCACATGCACGTTAAGAATACCGATAAATAATCTTTACAATCTGAAGCAATTTAGAGAATTAAAACAAAAGAACGTCGAGTAATTGCTTGGCCGCCGAATATCAAGTCAGATGACATGCAAATGAGGTCCAAGGTGAGGTGAGAGCTTCCTTTTTACAAGAGAGGTTACCACCATTTAGGCTATCGGGAATAAGGTCATACATTTCATTATGACCACCGAGTAAATGACCGCTGTAAATTATAAGTTTCTATTCGTTTATTCGTTACTATTTGTTGATCGGAAATTAGCAAGGTGAGGGTCAATTATTGAGTCAATTCTTGTTGCATCTATAAATACCTGTTCCACAACTTGGAAACTCATGAAGGACGCAGAGCAATGTTATTTACATGCAGAAGTGTTTTTTATATCCTGTGAGACAATTTGATTTCACTTCTTCGGAGGAGTTATAATCCTATGAGTAATGGTTTCATCTCAGCCATTAAAGCCATAAATTAATGCGACTTGTCATTATGATGCTGAAAAGATCTTAACAAAATCAAGCCTTAGATGGAATACTTGATAAAAAAAAAACACGTAGTGTATTTCTGGTTTTATAAAAATCAATTTGTCTATCAACCAGGAAAATCAACCACCCATGCTCTGTAAAATCTAACATCCAAAATTGAAAAAACTCTCAGAGACAAAGGGCTAGCGGTTGGTTGCCTCCTGGATATCGAGGGAGCCTTTGATACTGAGTTCTCCCAGATATACAGAGGAATCCAAAACATAGGAGAAAAAATAACTTAAACGTCACTAGGAAGCTACAAACTAAGCGTATTAGCTACAAAAGGATGCCCGCAAGGAGGAATACTTTCCCCTCTTGTACGCTCCATTGGAGTTAATATGCTGTTTAACATACTCAGTAATGATGTGTTCTATGTTCAAGCTTCAAGGATATGCTGATGACAGCTATTCTAATCAGAGGTAAATTTGAAGACATAGTCAGATCGCCTCCAGAGATCGTTAAACCTAGTTGCTGACAGGTGTAAAAAGTTTACACTTATAGCGAGTTTCATTCAAATTTTAAAGATTTGATCTCCAAATCGAGATTTTATCTTTTCAATGGAGCTTCTTTTATGATGACTGTCCCTCTTTCTTTGTCACTTGCATTTAGGGATGCAACATCTTTTATAAAACCATCGAAGTTTGAACATCGATGTTATGATGATGATATCGATATTTTCGCCATAATTAAGAAAAATGTTTATGAACTGATTTTTGATGCTCAGAAATTAAACTTCGATGAAAATCTGAAAAAAAACGTTTTCAAACACTAAACCCCACCCTAACATAACAAGCCATTCGAATCGACTTGCATTTATGTTTCCCCTTTTCTAAACCCATTGGACTGCTTTCGTCGGTATCCCGAGCAACGTAGGGTGGGTCAACTAGTTTAATATAGAAATCACATTTTGCTACGTTCACGTATGCGTGGTTTCGATTCTTTGAGAAAAGAATCGATTTTCTCTTCTTTTCAGACAAGAAACTGTCATCAATTACTAAACGCAAAACTGGTTTTGCATAAAATTTGTAACAAACATTGAATTTCAGATCACTACGTTTTCTTTTTCGGACATAATAGGTTCTTTTGACAAACATGGCACTATTATTAAATATCGTTCACCAAAAGCAATATATCAATGTTTAAATGAGTTTCAACATCGATGTTTATGAACGATACATCGATTTTTCAAACATCGATGTATCTCTTGCATCCCTATATTTCATTTGGTTGTTTCTGTTGTCAGTGACAGAAAAGATTGTTTACTTGGATGTGTATATTCAGATCTTCCAAAGATTCAGAGATCAAATCTTTCGTGTTGAGATTTGATCTAGATTTGCTCTTTTTCTTGCAATGTCTCAAAATTCAGAATGATGTAATCTTTTGACAGAATAAGCAAAACTTTTCTTGAACGAAACTCGCTAGTAATGTCAATCATAAAATAACACCATTGTTGCATTCACAAAGAGCAGAAACCGGGATAACCTTAGAAATGCTACCCTCTTTTGTGAAACAATATAATTCTAAAAGGAAGTTAAATACCACCCTAGATGAAAAACGTACATGGAATTCTCATCTTACCAAAACCTAGACAAAGCCAGGAGCTCTTTAATGACCTGCAAATGTCTACTGGGCAAAAACTGTGGACTAAACCCATTATGGATGTACACAGTCATAACATAACGAAACAAAAATCAGCTCAGGTGCAACTAAACAAGCTACAAGGTCTTGCCTGTATTTGTACAACCAACCGGGCCATGAGAACAGCACCCACTGCAGCATTAGAAACAATTCTAAATATACCACCTCTTCATCTACAGATCATGAAAGAAGCAATCTTAAATGCCTACTTGCTCATCACAGAAGATGAATTCAATTCCAAAAATGCTTTCAGTGATATTATTTAAGAAATAAAAAGGAACTACTTGGAACTTATTACACAGATAAATGTCTATCAAGATTTAACTTCAAGCAACACTTCAATTCAAAGTCACATTCCCAGATTGCCAAAACTGGGAAGAGAATAAACAACGTTTTGGTAACAATTCTCATATATGGTAGACAGATGGTTCCAAATCAAATCAAGGAGTTGGTGCTGGAGAATACGAATCTCGCTCAGAAATATCCATATTCGCTAGAATGGACTCAAGCAGCTCCGTTTTTCAGGCTGGAATACATGCAATTGAACTGTGCCTTCGGGAGAATTTAAAAAGATCTTCGGTTAACAAGAACATTTATATTCTATCCGACAGCAAAGCAGCATTGCTTGCAACAAAGTCCTTTGAAATTACGCCAAAACTCGTATGGGATTGCCTTCAACTTCTACTAGAACTAGCTACCTCACACAGACCACCTCGTTATACAGGGTGGGCCAAATACAAGTTTCTTTTTAAAAATACAAAAAAATTAACAAAATTAATTTTTTTGCATGAATTATGGCTTTATTAGTGAGAGCTAATATTCCCAGTGGCGCATTCCGTCTCTCCGATTTTGCAAGACCCTGTTGATGGTTTCGGGCTGTAGCTCACGGATTGCTTGGATGATATTGGCCATAAGTCCGAGGCGGCCGAAACTGCGAAGCAATAATGAAGCTGATGGTCGTGCGCCTTCAATTACTGAGTCAATTGGACCTTGTAACCGAATAATCCGAGATCTTTTTGTAGAATTCTCTTCAGGCTATTGCGTAAAATGTTGAGCTTTTGAGGTCGACTGCGAGTTGATATTCGTTGCTATCGCAGCCACATTCTCGCCTGTGCGCACCGTACGGCGCGGCGAAAGGGACCATGAGTGTTGTCCACTAGCATAACAGTCTCACAACCTTTCTGCACAAACTTGGGTACAGCAATCGCGGTGGACGCTTCATTTTGGCCAAAAATTCTTTTCAAAAAACGCACTTTTGGAAATAAGTTTTCAAATTTTAGGGGACAGAGCCATCTAATTCTTTAGATGTTATCTCATCCTTGAATAGTTCGTTATTACGTATCGTTATCCAATCACTCTTTATCTTCATATCACCAAAAATAACCTTATAGCCTTAAGCTTCCTTTTCCACCTTCGACTATGTGTCATACCTATGCAGCGCCAAGTAGAACTGGAATGATAAGGGTTATTTAAAAAATATATTCATCTCACCTCAAGTCTAATCTATGTTTGCAAAAATTCTTCTTAAAACTCAAAAAATCTATATTTCAGGCATTGCTGGACTTTTTACAGTTTTCTCGAGCTTTATATTTACAACAACAATCATTAAGTTCCTTGGTAGTGATATATCCGATCTAAAGTAAGACTTTACAAAATTTTTTTTCAATTCCTAAACTTTTTTAAATAATTTTTTTCTTTCTTTACAGAGATGCGTTATTTTTCTTGCTTCTACTGATCGATTTATCCAACTCAGGCACTCTTGCCCAATTAGCTTTATCCGGATCGAATCAAGCCGAAGTAACAAATAATATAGCAAGAGGCTTAGAACTCTTGGGACCAGCTATTTCACTAGATACAATCGTAGAAACTCTAGTTATTGGTGTTGGAACGCTGTCGGGCGTGCAACGTCTCGAAATTCTGTGCACATTCGCCGTCCTTTCTGTGCTCGTTAATTATATAGTTTTTATGACCTTCTATCCGGCATGTTTGTCACTTATATTAGATTTGTCACGCAGCGGGATGGATATGTCTTTGGTGCGTGCCAAAGCAAAGGATTCAATTCTAATCAAAGCTCTAACCGAAGAAGAGCAAAAAAACAATCCGGTGGTGCAACGTGTTAAGATCATTATGACCACTGGTCTCATGATTGTTCACATTTACTCGAGAGTTGTGTTTTCGGAGAATGACTACGATAGTGTGGAGCATTCTCTGTCGCCAAAATTGCAACAGATGAACATGAACAACAACAGAACTGAATCGGGAGAGTTTGCCGAATATATTATTAGGTAAATTGAACTACAAGTCTGTCCTTATGTCTATGATAAACTAACATCACACTTTTTTATTTTCCTTTGCAGATGGCTCACAATGAGCGCCGACCAAATCGTAATCCTAATCCTTCTTATAGCATTGGTTGTGAAATTTATATTTTTTGAGAACCGTGAGGATCTGCATGATCAAATCAGACAATCAGCTATCGTTGCTGCGGCTGAATCAAAGCCATCGTCTGGCAAAAGTCAATTAGCAGTAGATGTTAAGCCAGTACAAAGAATTCCACTCTTTACAATCGAAGAGGATAATTCCGTTAATGTTTCCACTCAAACTGAGGACGATCATTATACAAGGGCATATGTGAATCATTATGAACTGCAAGCCATTACTAGAAGCTCTGATCCACCTCGAACACTCGAGGAATGCCTTGAGATTCTAGTTTCAGATCCGGACTATCTTACAGACGAAGAAATCGTTAGGATTGTAAATGCTGCGGCCACTCACTGCCCGTTACACAAAATCGAAACGATTATCGACAATCCAGAGCGTGGAGTACGCATTCGCAGGAAAATCATCAGCGCTCGAGCAAAGATTCCAATGGAAAAACTAAATATGCTTCCATATCAAACATTCGACTATAAGAAAGTGATGAACGCATGTTGCGAGAATGTTTTGGGTTACATACCAATTCCTGTCGGTTATGCTGGACCCCTCCTTCTCGACGGATGTCAATATTTTGTTCCTATGGCCACAACCGAAGGCGCTCTAGTTGCTAGCACAAATAGAGGATGTAAAGCTCTATCGATTCGTGGTGTAACGAGCATTGTTGAAGATGTTGGTATGACAAGAGCACCATGTGTAAGATTCTCCAGCGTTGCTCGAGCTGCTGAAGCAAAGACCTGGATAATGGACGATGAGAATTATAAAAAAATCAAAACAGAATTCGATTCGACAAGTCGTTTTGGCAGACTGAAAGAGTTGCTGATTGCAATGGACGGGCCACAGCTGTATATACGATTTGTTGCACTTACCGGCGATGCTATGGGAATGAATATGGTCTCCAAAGGAGCTGAAATGGCTCTGAAGTGCATAAGTAGGGAATTTCCAGATATGAAAATCATATCGTTGAGTGGGAATTTCTGCAGTGACAAGAAACCGGCAGCAATTAATTGGATTAAGGGCAGAGGAAAGCGTGTTGTCACAGAGTGTATCATTTCAGCGGCGACGTTAAGATCTGTATTGAAGACAGATGCAAAAACTCTAGTCGAATGTAATAAGTTGAAGAATATGGGCGGAAGTGCAATGGCTGGAAGTATAGGAGGTAAGCATATTATACATGCAGCTTTTGTCATTTAAATTCGTCTTAATGGTTGTTTTAGTTCAGTTGATATGTTATCCCTAATCCAAACGGATATTTTGGGTAAACAAATGACTTTTTTTCTCAAACCTAAAACAACAAATTGATGCTTCCAAAATGATACACATTTTTCGATATCTTTGGTGTGGATCATTCTAAAAGTATGCTTTATTTTTCATATAACTTTCAGGTAACAATGCCCACGCAGCCAACATGGTAACAGCTGTCTTCCTTGCCACCGGCCAAGATCCAGCACAGAATGTCACCTCGAGCAATTGCTCCACCGGCATGGAATGCTGGGGCGAAACCAACGAAGATCTATACATGACCTGCACGATGCCATCCCTCGAAGTTGGCACAGTTGGCGGAGGCACTGGCCTGCCTGGCCAAAGTGCATGTCTCGAAATGTTAGGTGTACGTGGTGCTAACATCGAACATCCCGGAGAGAATGCGAAAAAATTAGCACAAATTGTGTGCGCAACTGTGATGGCTGGTGAAATAAGCCTGATGGCAGCTTTAGTTAATAGCGATCTAGTCAAGAGTCATATGAGGCATAACAGGTAATTTGTTTGTCATTAAATTTCCATTTATGTGTTCTAATCAAATACTCCTCTGGTCTTCTTTCCTACTAGATCCTCGATTGCCGTGAGCGGCAAAGTCACAACAACCAACAATCCCTTAAACGTGTCCGTGTCTAGTTGTAGCAATATCAGTTAAAATTTGATTGCGCTTATTTTATTTTTTGTTTTTATGTTGTGTAATTTAAGTGATGATTCTTATTTAATTATTGTTAATTTAATTTTAAAATGAAAAGGTAATACCTTATTTAACTGACCAGAAAACCATAAATCAACATAAAATGCTCTTTCAGTCATCGGAAGTCATGATGACAAAGAGAAACACAGTCAAAACGCCAAAGCCTCTGCTATTTATAATCACAGTATCACACCAGTCATAGGAAGACAAAACATAAAGAAAACAAAAGGCCATTAAAGAAGAAACACAAACACACAACTTACATAAATGGTTGAACAAAGTCATTCAACTCTGGAAAGGATTCAGCTCACAGCGGAAGCGGATATACAAAACAAGCGCATTGTAAAACAATACAATACACAAAACTATCCATTGAGGTGCTCTAAACTATACAAATTTTCCTTGCATATGTAATTGTTGCTGTTGCTTTTGTTGTTGTTGCTTGCGCTGAAAACCAGATGAGAGCAAAAGCCTCGAATACCGAAAGGTCATATCGCACAGTGGAGAGAAGATTTTAATACTTAAAAAGGAAAACCACACAAAATAAACGTAATGTAAGCCAACTATTTTTTTTTTTTTTTGAGAAAAGGTGTTATAAAAAAATGTGGAAAAAGCAAATCTTAAAATACAAATATTTATAAATAGTTATTACATAATAGAGATTTTTATGAAAAAAGAAGGAAACAAATAGTTTTACTTTATTTATATCTTGTAATTACGTTTTTTACATGATTGTTGTAAAATAAAAAATAAATAAAATTAAAGATATATTTTTATGAAGTACATGGTTAAGTCACACATCTTCCTGCTTACGGAACTAATGCAATTTTTTATTTTTATTTTAAGAACTAAAATGAATTAATCACACTAGGTGATAAATATAAATAATATTATACATATTTTATTTTTTGTTAAAACCAAAATTTTAAAGTAAATTGTACAGTTTGTAGAATTAATAAAAAAAATAAATCTAAAACTAAAACTAAATCCAAGATTTCTTTTCTTGGCAAAAATAAACGTTAAACGAAATATATCTTTTAAGTGAATGAGATAAAATTAGAGAATTTAAATAAAAAAATATAAAAGAAAAAATTTAATTAAATGAACATATTACTTAGGAAATTTTACATAATGTACCTAAAAAAATAAAATTTCGATATTTTTGTTATACATACCTTAGTTGTTTGTTTTAATGTTCTCTTTCGATGGCAAAATGGTATTATAAAGGGAACATTTATTTGCCCGAGAGAGAGCTTTGTTACTCAATTCTTGTTTTATAACTAACCCGCGCACAATCTCGTCGGTAAACTATTCCAAATTCGTGTTGTTCGGCTAAAAAATGAATCCCTATATTTCACGGTACGTCCGAAATTGGGCTCAAGAGTGAACTGATGAGCATTCTTTGAGAACTCTTGCTAATGTACGAGTGCGGAAAAAAAATCTGTCCCATGGAAAAAATTACATTCTCAAGTACAGGAGGGGCAAAGTTGCTGTAAGGCAGCGTAGAGCTGCCAGCGAAATGGACTGGAGTAAGTTTGCCTTCTCTGAAGAGTAGACAATGGGTTTGTCATTAGCGATGAGCGTTGGAACCGAAGATAATGAGTTTTTAACATTTTTTACAAATGACCAAAAATTTGTACTGCCTTTGTGACATTGCAGAATTTTTTGCCGTATATTTTGCTCATGCAAAAATTTTGTTCTTTCAATAACGGAGTTGCATGAGTTCCTTGCTTGTTTGTGCTTTTTCCGATTTTCCTCCTTTTCTTTACTCGGTTAGGAATAAAATCACGCATCCCTAGAAGAATCACATTTGTGATCATTTCAGCACTGGCATCAATGTCACTATCGAGGAAGCATTGTTACCAGTTAAAGTTTCAGAAAAAAATATTCATGCTGTCCCAGTTGGATTTCTTGTATTGTCAAACGGTCCTGGTGGGAAGTTTTTCTTTAAGTGGATGGGTGGAGGACGAGTAATTTGCTGAAATGACACAATGGTCCGAAGTGCCAAATGGAGAAGTTACAATTATGGTATATTTATCAGGGTGAGAAGTAAGAAACAAGTCAAGAGTATGGGCGGCTTGCCCAGCAACATCCGGTATGGGTGATGTAACCCGGCAAAGAGCTCGACATACCTTCCTTCGGGTGTTGTTTGACCAGAAAAGCGCAGCCAATTGGAATTGTCTACATTGAAATCGCCCGCAATAACGATTTCAGTACGAGGACAAAGGGAAACAATTTCCGAGATGAAATCAGACAGCGCATCAAACTAGTTACAAGTCAAATAACCGTCGAGATTTGGACTCCTGTAAATAAAACAATAATCAATGACATGCCTGTGGGCAGTGAATTTTAGCCACAAGAAGTTAAAGTCCGTGTTGGAACATTGCCCGTATTGGGGAAGGCTCTGGCAAGCAATATCATTCCTAACACAGACCACGAGACCATGATGGAAAAAGAGTACTGGCACTAGGCTATACAGTGTAGATGTACACGTGAAAGAAATTCTTCCTTCTCTCCTTCAATTACCTTCTTAGCCCGAAGAAGTAGGAATTGGCAAGTTATTTTTCGTTTGATCTCAGATTTGGAACTACTCGTTATTACTTTATATTTATATCTTCGAGAAGATACAAGTTGTACACCAACTTAGGCCTAGTTAAAAAAATCCGTATCCAGCGGCTACGATTGCTCGGCCATATAGAGCGCACGAACATTATACGCTCCAGCGGGCAAGGTCTTCGACGCCGTGAGGGAGTCTGAAGCCAAGTTAGACCTCATCTCCGATCGAGCGAACAGGCAGAAGGAAACATCCGACTGCTTGGAGTGCGAAACTGGAGACGGCAGGTTAAGGAACGAGCCAGCTGGTGGGGCATATTGAACCAGGCCGCAGTTTCTGCGTCGCCTTTCTTTCACGATAGAGTTGGATCATCGCTCCTACTCTTCTGGATTTTTTCCTAGAAGACGGAAAATAGCATTTGTCTAGCCTCCTCCTACCGGCCCATTACAGTAACTTCCCTTCTTTCTAAGCTCATGCAAATGCTGATTAACCGTCGACTTAAGGAATATCTCGAAGACCGAGAGCTTCTCCATGACCGTCAGTATGGCTTTCGCTGTAATCGTTCCACTGGTCATCTGATGGCATATCTCACCGAACAGGGGAACAAATCTTTACATCGGTTAAAGTAAGATTATTGCGCTTGATATTTCCAAGACATTTGATAGAATTTGGAATGAAGTTCCTTTATGGGAAATGTGTGCTATCTTCTGGACCGTTCAATGCAAGTTGAACACAAAATAAATGAAATGTTTCAGGGCTGGGCCTTCAGTCTTTCATTGTATAAAGATAAAAAAAAATAATTGCATTTCAAGTTCCCAATCGAGTTTTTTTATATAAAAGCCGATTATGTTTTAATAATTTAAGCATACTACCGGAAACAAAATTCAAGTTAAATAAACAAAATCTTATCCTTTTCAATACTCAATGACTTTATAAATAAATCTTCATAGAAAATTAAAAAAAGCAATTTCTTCAGGTTTTCTTTTTTAATATTTAGTAAGGTTTTTTTTTTAATTGGAAAAAATATTTCCCACTTTTTTCTTATATGTTTCTACTAAACTTTTGTCTCACAAATATTTCCAACAAAATTTCAAGTTTAAAAATTCTTTTTTCACTTTTCTTTCAATGATTTTGTTTCAGTATGTATAATGTTTTTTAGGGTGAAATATAAATTAAACAATTTAGATATATATATTCTTGTTTTTTTTTTTTTTTTTGTTTAATTTGTTCTCCTTGAACTTCATTACATTGCGAGGGGGAAGGCAGGCGAAAGTCGTCTAATCTGACTCAGCAGCTGCAGCGGCTGTAGGTACCAGCGACTTTTTGGGGCTTGGTTCATCGGCATCTCCGTCAGCATGAACGCTTTCCGATGGGGCTGGGATTGCGGCGGCTGCTGCTACTTCACATTTGTCGGCAGATCCATTCTTTCCTTCATTACTGTCATCACAATCGACCGTTGTAATCGGGTGCAGCAATTTGATCTTTTCAATTCTTTTCACTAACAACTTATGTAGATTGCTTATTTCAGCTGGCCTAGCCATAACGAGAAATATTTTGATTTGTCCATTATTGTCCATGGCTGTAAGGCGCATTGACTTTTGACTTGGACGTTCAGCAACCATACCAGGCCACACCTTGAAGGGAACCAAAAAAAAAAATATATAAATCTGCGAAGTAAAAATGCCTGGTTGTAAGCTGTTACCTTGGTATTTACTAACAAACGCAAATTGCCTGACGTACGGAATACAACTCTGGAGCATTCTTGAACTTTTGAGTCATTTAATCTAAGACTTCCGCGTCCCCGTTCTTCCCAGTTACTATTAACGAATGCAAAAAGCTTGCAACTTATCTATTAAAAAAGGAAACGTTTGAGCAAGACTTGAATTTCAAGATTTTAACATGGCAACTTACATCTACAATATTAGCTTCGTCTTCTTCGCCGGTAAATGTTTCTACTTCCTCAAATTTTCGTTTCTGTGCTCTGCTCTCTTCGTATTCCCGTGCAACTTCTGTTAGACTTTTTGCATCTGTGCTTTCCTTGGCTGCAACATCATTTTCTGGTTTGGCTGCTGCTTGTATGACACTTGAAAAAAGAAGTGGTGCATCTGCTGAAACGATGGAATTTTCTGATTTGCTGGTTGACGATTCAGCGTGGATGTTTTCCTTCAAAAAATAAAAAAAACGGTATTAATGTTAATGCGAAATATTTAAGAATCCTAGTTTGAGGAAATGTTACAAAATAACAAGTATCTAACATTATCGGTATTTGTTTTTTTTTTTATAAATTACACACATTAAAGGGATTTGGGCTACCCTTTAATTCAGTGTACACAGCGCGTGCTTTAGGTAAATAGGAGTGGGTTTAAAAGGAGATGCACATTAGTTTTAAATTTCTGGACACCATAATGAGAAGGAAAAATAGAGTTTGACAAAGCATTCCACATTCGAGTTGTACGGCTGAAGAACGAATCTCTATACTTAACTGTAAGACCGAAATAATTGTGCTCGAGGGTAAATTGGTGGGCATTCCTGGTATCGCGAGTATTACGGTGCAACTGTTTGAGGGGAGTAATACAACTAGCTATTTCTTTAGAATAATGACCCCGTAGAAATGACGGTACAAGAGGGAGAGATATGAAACATTCCGCCGATGTTCGAGTAACGTAAATGTTCTGATGATGTGTTCACCTCCAATCATTTTGACCGTACTCCTTTGGATACTATCCAGAAGACTCAAGTGAGTCGAAGGAGCACCCGCCAAATATGCGAGTTCTATTCTAGTCATGGACGGATATACGATTTGTAGATATTAGCCAGATTGGAAAAGAATTTTTTGCATCGACGGAGGAAGCCCAAACATCTGGTGGCGTTTTTGGCGACATCATATATATGCATATACCGAGAATTTCTATATAATCGGCTTCAATGATGCAAGTGCCGCTCATGGATAATGGTAAGAAGGGTATATTTCGTTTTAGTGAGAGAAGACAGCATTGTATTTATTTATATTCTACACGATTTGTTAATCCCCATTTGATGATGCTGTCAAGGTCAGAATTTAATGAGCTTAACATATATTGCCGTTGAAGACACACATCCAAGGAGAAGGGTTGTGAGTCCAAAAAACGAATATGAAAAGCTAAGTGTACTGTCGTCAGCGCAGCAGTTTAGTGGATTAGATGTTTTAAGACAAAATATCATTTATAAAAAACGAGAAAGAGAGTCGGAGACAATTCAGAGCCCTGGGGAACACCAACATTTATTGAACGGTAGAGAAGATAGCATCTAACCCAACGAACAAGAGTATCATCGATGCAAAAAGCACGCATTTTCTATCAAATGCCATGGAGATATCAAGAGCAATAGTCTTACTTTCACCAAAGCGATGTTAGGATTTATTCCACTGTTCGGTGAGATATGCCATCAGAACAGCAGTGGAACGATTGCTGCGGAAGCCATACTTAAAAGCATCCTAAGATTCATCAACAAATCAAGATGGTTTAAAGAGGCACCCCATACCTCTTTCCACCGAACTCATGGGTGGCTTGCCAAGTCATCATCGATTACTGAAGGCTTTTCGGTTTCTTCGATGCAATTTACTTTCATGTACAATGGCATGAGGGTTAAGTCCAGCTTTCACGAAAGAAAACAGCATTGAGTTTTCGAAGCATTAAACTCAACACGATTCCCATTGCCCCAATAAACAATGCTGAATATATCGCAGTTTAAGCTTAACATACGGTACCGTTGCGATTTTCATCCGATGGCGAAGGACGTGAATCACCGATTCAATACAAAAATCTGAGAGTACAGTCGTCAGCAAAACAGTTTAGTCGATTAGAAGCAACAGACAGAAGATCATTTATGAACATGAGGAAAAGAGTGCGAGATAGAACAGAGCCTGGGGCACCACAGCATTTGTTTTGTGGGAATCAGACTTGAAACAACTTCTATAGAACGGTCCACAGGATAACTTATAACCCAACGAACAAGAGTATCATCGATCCCCAGAGCACGCATTTTTGATAAGGGACTTTGATGCCAAACTCTATCAAATGCTCTGCGCAATAATTTTACTTTTTCCAGAGCGATGTAAAGATTTATTCAACTTTTCGCTAAGGTAAACCATCCGATCACTAGTGGAACGATTGCTGCGAAAGCCATACTAGCGGTAATGAAGAAACTCGGTCTTCGAGATATTTCTTGAGCTGACGGTTAATCAGGATTTCCATGACTTTAGAAATAAGGGACGTAAGTGCAATGCGTCGGTAGACTGGCTTTACAATTGCTGATTTCTATATTCTAGAAATTATTTCAAGAGTAGAAAGGGTGCAAAAGCAAGCTAACGCAGTATTTTTGACAGTGCGGAAGAACACCTCTTTAAAAGGATGTGGAGTATGCCATCCCGGCCAGCGGATTTGTGTATATCAAGAACTCTTGTTACTGTACGAGTGCGCAAAAAAATTTGGAAATATGGAAAATTGTGCATTCTCAATAAAATCTTTCTGCACACTGAAGCGAGACTTTTTGAATCCAATTTTCAATTTCTTGTACTAAGATTAAAGAGTAAAACCTGTCAAAAATCAAGTTTAACCTAAACGAACTCGTAAAACAAAAAGAAATCAAGTGCCATGTTTTAGTATATAAATCGAAGAATTGCTACTTACTCCAGTTACGCGCTCATGTACATTCTGCCCGAATACAAAACCCGACTTCTCAACTCTGGGCATTGAGCTCTTTGCAGCGGCAAACAAACTAGCACGCTCAAAGCCGTTTTTGGCTAGCAAGTTCAATGGATCTGGCCTCTGAAATGTGCAAATTTAACATTTTAAATCGTTTACTTTCAACATATCCAATTCTTACATCGTCTTTCTCGTCGTCGTCACTCTCCTCACGCTTGTTACCCTCAGACGATGCACCAGCTTCTTGTCTATCATCATCGTCTTTAGACTCTTTTAGGAAGGGATTTAATGCCGAACTATCGTTATCATCCTTAACTTTACCGTCTGCATTAGATGAATTCAATGACGATCCCAAGACAGAAGGACGTAAAACTCCAGCCCTAATTGGATTATTAAGTCTAGAGGCTTGAAGGATGGATTCAAGCCGACTGTTGGAATCGTTGGAGTTATCTGTGGAAAAGGCAAACATGCAATTGTACTTTTTATTTTTTTTGCAAAAACTCAACCGCATCACTAAAGGTGAGGGTGGAAAATGGAATGTATGTTGGAATTAAGAAAGCATACTTTCTGAAGCTACTGACCATTGTTTTCGGACATTTTATAACTTTATTCGTGCACAAAACTAAAGTTTGTTTTAAACCAATTCCTAAATTAAAAATTAATAAAAGTGACAAGTTAGCGAGGGTTAGCGTATGTAGATGTCAAAATGTATATAAATGTACATATATACAAGCGGCAAGCCATTAGCCAGGCGTGCAGTGGTTTCTAGATGTTCAACCAGAAAGAAGGAATAAGTACAAAGGGAATTAATTACTAGGAACGTGGAATATAAAATGAATACGCGTGTTGGATGTACTGTATCTCTTGGAAAACTAAAAATTAGACACCCTTCACTTCGGACTTTATTTTTTTTTATTTTGTAATTATTACAACCAGAAGCAACACAAAACATTTTGTATTTTAAAAACAATTTTTTTCATTACCACTTTTAAGTAAATCACACAAATAAATTAATGTTTTAAACTTTTCGCGCCTTTATATTAAAGGAATTCAATGAAGAGAACTCTTTCCTCTTCATTGATGACGTCATTTCAAATGTCAAAAATTACAACAACAAAGTGAAACAACATCTGGCGTAATCTTGTATTTTTTTCATTCATGGTATTAGCCATGGACGTATTATAAATGGACTGCTTGTCTAATGTCAACTTCATTCAACAATTGTCAAAAAAAATTCGCCAAAATTGAGAATGCGATGCTACCTCTGCTGAACCCACTTTAAGAAAAATTAACTACTTAAAATGTTGACATAGAAGCTCGCGACATCTGTTTTTAAAAATTCAAAAAGTCGCATTTACCGGTAAAACATGACTGATACTTTTGAATTCCATCCATAGAAGTGTGCGACATTTTTGGTATTCTGCCGCTTGTTTTTTTAGATGGTGGACAACTTCCTTTTTTATTGGTTTGTGCCTAAGACAAGCTAAAAGCACTAGAAGGAAAAAGGGATTTTTATTAATTTTTATTATTTTAAATTTAATAATTAACACGGGGAGAAAAAAGGAAATTTTAACATGCCAATGTGGGAAAACCTGCTGCCAAAGTCTGGGATTACTGGATGAAATGTCAAAATTGAGGTTTAATTTTTTCCCCGCTAGTGTACTCAGGAGGGCTAGTGTCGCCCAAAATAACTGAGACTAAAATGGAACCAACTCTAGGTAGGTAACTAGCAGTCCATGCATAATACGTCCATGGTATTAGCCAACGGTGTCACTCTTATAATTTCTCTCTAGTAAACATACAGAAATCCATACGTTTTGTTTCCATGTAATCGTACCATTAGTTCCAACGGTGCCGTCATCTTTTTCTTTTTTGACACTAGTGCTTCATTTGACATTTGCTGCCCGAGCTAACAGAAAAAAAATAATTTTATTATTCTTACGTGGGATTTCTTTGGTTTTCACCATTTACTATCCATGAACAAATAATGTTAAATTAATATCGTCATCTTCATCATCATATTCCGGACGTAAGTTTAATCTCAACCCTTTCATAGCGACCCTGCCGGTAGTGCAATTCTGCCCCATTTGTACACGTATCAGTTATTCTTCTGTTTATGATAAACAAAATAGAAATGTTCCATGTCAAAATCCAAAAAAATAAAAAAAGAAATTTTCCAAAAAAAGAAAAATGAAAGGAAGAAAATGTTTTCCATTATATTCAAATGTTTTTTTTTTATTGCAGAGTCAATACTTAAAAATGAAAATTAGAAATAAACTTCTCTTGATCGGGTTGTTTCTGGGGACACTGACGCTGATTAAAGGCGCAGATGAGTTACAAGGCCCACCAGAGCTCACCACATCAAAAATGAACGAAGACATACAAAAAGAACCAACTGAGGAAGAATCGTCCAAAGCTCAATCGTCTGATGATGTTTCCAGCAAGGATGATGCTTCCGATAACAGCGCCAGCGTTCGGAATAAAATTATCATGACAGATGCGCTTATCCAAGAAAATCTCATCATGCAACATCTGGGCCGACCTTTGCTAATCAAAGCGATAAGCGATCAACAACTCAAGCTAGCCCTAGAGGAGGAAATTGCGAATGTTAAGAGTGCAATGCAAAAGCCGGACGTTGAAGCAAGTCCCGAAGACATTGAAGGTAATTTCTGCTTAAAATATTGCTATTAAACTTATATTTGTTTGTTAAATATCTGCAACATTCAAAACAAACCTTTTTTTCTTGACTTAGTATCGATAAAACATTTTTACTCACAAGTCTTATCTCAGCTCCAATGCTTTAGTTTATCTAAAACTATTTAACAGAAGTAACTTATATGTTACTATATCAATTAATAAACACTTCGATAAAGTACCTGAACCAATAGTGTAAATACACGACATTGAGTTAGGTTATGACGAAACACATCGTTTATCAAACCGTCGATGCTATATGTGATATAATGGCTCAAAATATTTGAAATGTCAAATCTAAGAATAAATTAGTAGCAGAGTTAGAAAATTAAGTTTCCAATGTTCAGTTGAGAACTACCGTGCGAGCAGACTAATTCAGCAAAAGAGCCGGCATATATCCTCAGCACCATTTGCTCGAAATTCAAGAAGCAAAACTCTGCTCACCCAATATTATCCGTTGTTACCGTTACTTTTGACCCAAGGCAATCAAAGGATTACACTACAAATTCATGTTCCACTGCCCTGATTGTTGGAACAATATTTCTCGCAGGCGTAGACTTCATGTACGAGTATATTGCTTTCGGAGTCCATTAAAGATGTTGATTGGTCTGGACAGCAAACCTGCTACTTTTACTTAGCTTGTAATGTTGGTCATGGCCAGCCTACACAGTCTTCTTCTTCTTCTTCTTAGGTGGCGCTACAGTCCGGAGTGGACCTGGGCCTCAACCAACAAGCTTCTCCAGCCAGCTCGGTCCCTAGCTAGCTTTCTCCAGTTTCGCACGTGGAGTCGGTTGAGGTCCTCTTCCACTTGTGTGCGCCACCTGAGTCTCGGTCTTCCTCTACTGCGCCGTCCCTCTGGGGTGGATTCGAAGATTTTCCGGGGCGGAGCATTGATGTCCATCCGCTCTATATGACCCAGCCATCTGAACCGTTGAATTTTTACTCTTTTGGCTAGATCTGTGTCGCTGTACAGCCGGTAAAGTTCTTCATTGTATCTTCTTCTCCACTCTCCGTTTATGCATATGGGACCAAAAATCACCCGGAGAATCTTTCTCTCGAAACAGTGTCCTCATCCGCTTTTGACAGCGTCCATGCGTCTGCACCATAGAGCAGGACTGGGATGATAAGGGTCTTATAAAGGGACAGTTTAGTTGCCCGAGAGAGGGCTTTGCTACTCAATTGCCTTCTAAGTCCGAAGAAGCAGCGATTCGCAAGAGTTATTCTTCGTTTGATTTCAGCGCTGGTGTTGTTGTCTGAGTTAATAGCGGAGCCCAGGTAGACAAAGTCCCTATGCGAGTAATTGGACGGACTTTTGAAAGATCGTGCCTCTGGTGTTGGTGTGAGAGTTCTGGACTATTCTTTCAAGTATGATGTTGAAAAAGTCGCATGACAGCGCACCGCCTTGTCTAAATCCTTTTTTGACTTCAAAGGTGTCGGTGAGGTCTTTACCGACCTTGACGGAACAGCGTGCGTTTTCCATCGTCATTTTACACAGGCGGACGAGTTTGGCAGGGATGTTAAAACTGCACATTGCTCTATATAACTCGTCTCTTTAAATGCTGTCGTACGCGGCTTTGAAATCGATGAAAAGGTGGTGGGTATCGATTTGAAGTTCTTGAGTTTTTTCCAAGATCTGCCGTAATGTGAATATTTGATCCATACTGGACTTTCCTGGCCTAAAACCGCACTGATATGGACCTATCAGGTTGTTGACGAATGGCTTTAGGCGTTCACACAATACAGCAGAAAATATCTTGTAGGCGATGTTGAGGAGACTAATACCCTGTAGTTGGTGCACTTCAGAGGATCTCCTTTATTAAGAATCAGCAAATTATGCTGAGATTCCATTCATCGGGCATGATTTCTTCTAACCATAGCTTGCTTATGAGTGCATACTTATAGCCAAGTCATCGCCTGCAGCTTTGAAGAGCTCGGCAGCTAGGCCATCGGCTCCGGCGGCTTTGTTGCTCTTAAGCTTAGATATAGCTAGCTTTATTTCATCCAGATGTGGTGGTCGGAATTGTTGTTCTACTTCGCCCAGATAAAGTGGACCATTCTGTCTGACAGCGGAATTCGTTTCGTCATCGCCGTTATACAGTCTGCAGAAATGGTTTTTCCATATTCTGAGCATCGACTGCGATTCAACTACGATGTTCCCTTGGTCGTCTTTGCAAGCTTCAGTTCGAGCTCTGTACTTTTGACAGTTTCTTTGTACCTTTTGGTAAAACTTTCGAACTTCATTCCTGCAATAACAGCTCTCCATTTCCTCGATCGCGCGCTTCTCATGTTCCCTTTTTTTCTTTCTGAGAAGGCGGTGTTCCTCTTTCCTCTTCTGCTCGTAGAGTGCACGGGTAGTTCTGGTCCTTCTTTGCAGCGCCGCCTTGTATGCTTCTTGTTTAGTTGCGTGTGCTTGCCGACACTCATCATCAAACCAGGGGTTTCGTTGTGGTGGCCGTGTAAAACCCAGCACTTAAGTCGCGGCTTCCCTGATGGCATTTTGGCAATGTTGCCACTGGTTCTCAATACATGATGCTGGCGGTAAAGGACTCCTCTGGAGGTTATTTGAAACTCGATCGGAAAAGGATCTGGAGATTTCTTGCGATTGCAGCCGTTCGACGTTAAACTTCCTCACAGTATTACCTCTTCTTGGCGTGGGTCTTGATATCCTAAGTCGTACCTTGGCTACAACGAGGTAGTGGTCCGAGTCAATGTTTGCCCCTCGGAAAGTTCGGACATCCATCATACTGGAGTAGTGCCTTGCATCGATCGCAATGTGGTCAATTTGGTTGACAGTGGATTGATCAGGGGATCTCCATGTCCCTTTGTGAATGTTGAGGTGTGGGAACTTGGTACTTGCTATTACAATATTTCGCCACGCAGCAAAGTCAATTAGCCTGAATCCGTTATCGGAGGTGGTGTCGTGCAAGCCGTGTTTTCCGATTGTATCACCAAAAACATCTTCTCTCCCTAGCTTGGCGTTAAAGTCGCCTAGGACAATTTTAATTTCATAGCCAGGGCATTGCTCATATGTTTTGTCCAGGAGCTCAAAAAACATTTCTTTGGTGTCATCATCTCTTTCCCCTGTGGGAAAGAGCGCATATGAGGCTAATATTGGCAAATTTAGCCTTGATGCGGATTGTCCTGAGGCGCTCGTTCACACATTTGAAACTCAAAACCTCTTGTCGGAGCCTGCCTCCAATGACGAATCCACATCCAAATAAGCGCTGTTTTTGTTGTGTATAGCAGTTGCCATAGTAGATATCGCAGTTGTTCATCATCAGTTGTTCGTCATCAGTGAATCCGTCCGTATCCGAGGCTTGTTGATGCTTCGCATTTTGGTGTGGCCGGGAAGTTACCCCGACGGCACAACCCCCAACCTGGAGGACCAGGTCCTTATTGTGACTCTAAGAACGAAGAGCCGGATAAACCGCTCCTTATAGGCCTGAGCTACATTCCGCAAGCTACAAGATTGGTACTGGTCAAAACATTGCTAGCTCCAATTATAACCTATGGTTCTCCTATTTATGGTGGGATGGATTCAATAAGCAAACAAAAATTAAACGTAGCTTTTAACTTATGCGTTCGTTTCATTTATTCATTGAGAAGGTTTGATCATATATCACATTTATCCCATTGTGTTTTCGGTGTTTCATTAATGTCACATTTCACTATTGAAACTTGTAAATTTATCTTTAAACTAATACGATCTCGAACCCCCACCTATTTATACGAGAAACTTGAATTTTCAACTTCTTTGCGTACAAACAATATAAATATACCAAGAAGTTCAACATTGCAGACACGCAAATCTTTCTTCGTAATTGGTGCCAGAATTTGGAACAATTTACCTGCTCCATATAAAACAATTATAAATTTAAACAATTTTATCTGCTCTTTGAGTAATCATCTTCAGAACCCAGACGAAGCGTTGCATTTTCACTCCTTATTTGTTTAATATTAACATTTATTTTTATTTTTCCTATGTAATTTTTTTTCTTTTTTAATAATGCCTACAAGTAATAATTTAAATTCAAAACTTTTTATGAAATGTTTAATTTTGTATTAATAATTTTTTTTTTAATATGAATTTTTTTATACATACATATAAATATGTATCCTTCACTTTATAATTCGAAAATGTACATATATATATTTTTAAGCCATAAATGAGATCTGATCTCAAGGCTTTTGTAAATAAATAAAATGAAATGAAATGAAAATGAAATGAGCTCCGAAAACGTCGTAGTAGCCCATATAAGGTGTTCACTAAGTAGTTCAACCTGACTGGAACTGTAGACGCCACCGTTGATTCCATCTAGAGAATTCTTCCGCTGCCGCCAGGATGCAAGGAGTAGTGCCTTAGTGGTAACACTCCTTTATTTTCTCACTTCAAAAACACCTTTATTTGTTATTTCGTATATTTAATGGATATTTCTTAATTTTTTGGCTAAGCACCGGCTGGCACAAGTTCACAACAAATAACAAATAACAAAATATTTTCCATTTGACGTTTGACCGAAAGACTATTTATATGT
The DNA here is from genome assembly GCA_963971375.1 of Platycheirus rosarum. Taxonomy (NCBI): domain Eukaryota; kingdom Metazoa; phylum Arthropoda; class Insecta; order Diptera; family Syrphidae; genus Platycheirus; species Platycheirus rosarum. The sequence goes on along the minus strand of OZ020509.1, from coordinate 119,578,514 downwards.
ATGTAAATCTGCCAACCCATCAGAGATCAAATCTTCCGTGTTAAGATTTGATCTAGATTTGCTCTTTTTCTTGCAATGAAACTCTCGAAATTGAAAAAGATCAAATCTTTTGACAGAAATAGCAAATCTTTTCTTGAATGAAACTCGCTATTAGTCTCTGTCTGCCTGGTGCTTGTCCTTTTTCTATACCTCGTTGTAAGATGACTTGTAGAAATTGATATTTGTTTATTTTTGGTGATATGTCCAAGATATTCAAATGTGCGTATTTTTATTGCGGTCATAAGCTCTTTCCTTTTACCCATTCTTCTCAAGACTTCTTTATTAGTTACCAAACCCTGTCTGTCCATGGAAGTTTTAATATTCTTCGGAACATCCACATTTAATTTTCGTGCTATGGATGCAGAATTTGAGTCAATGTAATGGTTCAACATGTCAAAAATCGACCTATTCAGAAACGTAACATCAAGAGAAAACACAAAAAGGATGATCATTAACCTCGTAAGAGGAGAGGCTCTATAAGAAGAAGAAAGCCGCCCAGGGTAGAACTTTATACGGCCATGAGAGAATTCGGCATCCCAAATAAATTGACACGACTGTGTAGGCTGACCATGACCAATATTACAAGCTAAGTAAAAGTAGCAGGTTTGCTGTCCAGACCAATCAATCTTTAATGGACTCCGAAAGCAATATACTCGTACATGAAGTCTTCGCCTGCGAGAAATATTGTTCCAACAATCAGGGCAGTGGAGCATGAATTTGTAGTGTAATCCTTTGATTGCCTTGGGTCAAAAGTAACGGTAACAACGGATAATATTGGGTGAGCAAAGAGAGTTTTGCTTCTTGAATTTCGAGCAAATGGAGCTGAGGATGTATGCCGGCTCTTTTGCTGGATTAGTCTGCTCGCACGGTAGATCTCAACTGAACATTGGAAACTTACTTTTCTAACTCTGCTACTAATTCCTTCTTAGATTTGACCTGGTATTTTTGTGTGTGATATCAAATACTGTGTATGCTCGTCAGTGAATGACCAATACTAGGATTAAATGATGAAACAAGTTTCATTGAAAAGAGCAAATCTCGATTTTCAGATCAAATCTTTGAAATTTGAATGAAACTCGCTATAAGTGTCTGTAAGGCACATTGCCTTTTTAGAATGCAACATGACGTTGCACGACACTGGTTAGAAGAATTAGAAAGATAGGAAAGAATTTTTAAAAAGAAACGGACAACGTACAATATGTGCTTTCTTCATTAATGTGCACCGATATCTCCTCTTTCATCCTTCCTTACACATGCAAAGTATAAAAAACGTAAGGTTTTGAAAAATTAAAATTTCATTTTTTTTGAGACAATAATTCTAATAGGTTCGGATAAATATCTACATTTTACATTTATGTATAATTTTTTTTTAGCTGAAACAATATACCAAGAGGCTACTGACCTTCTAAGGAAACGACAGGGTGACAAAGTCCTCGGGCAACTTAAACTAGAAATCGCCAGCAAAATGAATCATGTCAAGGCACGGTGTGATATTGCTTGGGCTCATGTCTTGGGTATCCGTCCCACAGACTTTGAATTTGCAGCTAAAGAATTTGAAGAGTTATCCAAACTTGGATTACCAGAAGCCAATATGGTATATAGTTTATAAATTTATAAATATAATTAAAAAATAAACCAAAACCATTGTTTATTTACCAGGGTATGGCATTCTTGTATTCAGTAGGAGTAGGAGGTAAAAACATAAGTCAGCCGCTTGCTTTAATGCACTACACCTTGGCCGCATTGGGTGGTGATATCTATGCACAAATGGCCTTAGGTTATCGCTATTCGTTTGGCATCAATGTGCCACTTAGTTGTGAAAAGTCATTGTCGTTTTACAAACGCGTTGCGAAAATAGTCGCATCAAAGATCACATTTTCGAGTGGACCGATTGTTCATCGCGTTCGACTGTTGGATGAGTTGGAGAATTCAGGAAGCCAAGAAACCGAATTGGTTGATTACTATCAATTGCTTGCCGACAAGGGTGATGTGCAATCACAGGTTAGTTGAAGAACTTTTTGAAAATTTGATATTTTTTTGATAATTAATTTTAATCAATGCAGGTTGGCTTAGGTCAGTTGTACTACCAAGGAGGCAAAGCAACTGAACAGGATTTGCAAAAAGCTCTGGAATATTTTACACAAGCTGCCAACGCTGGAAATGCCGTTGGTTTTGCTTTTCTAGGCAAACTCTATCTTGAAGGTAGTGAATACATCAAAGCAGACCATGATGCTGCCTTTAAATTCTTTAAAAAAGCCGCCGAACTTGGCGATCCAATAGGGCAAAGTGGTTTGGGATTGATGTATTTGGAAGGACTTGGTGTTCCTCAAGACACCACCAAGGCATTCAATTATTTTACACAAGCTTCCGATCAAGGATGGGTTGATGGTCAGCTACAATTGGGCAATATGTATTTTAGTGAGTTTAGTTAGTTTTTGTTTTGGAATTCACTCAATTCAACATTTCTTCTTCTCAGCTGGAAATGGTGTCAAAACGGACTACAAGTTGGCTCTCAAATACTTTAGTTCAGCTTCGCAATCTGGTCATGTTTTAGCATACTACAATCTTGGAGTTATGCATGCATATGGTCTGGGAATGTTACGTTCTTGTCCAGCTGCTGTTGAGGTAAGTTAAAATCGATGACATTTGACTCTTTTGTTAATCTCAATCACTTCAGTTCTTTAAAAACGTTGCTGAACGGGGTCGCTGGAGTGAAATGCTAATGCAAGCCTACAATGACTACAAAAAATACGAAATGGATACATCGTACATGAAGTATGCTCTCCTAGCCGAAATGGGCTATGAAGTTGGACAGAGTAATGCAGCTTTCTTGTTGGATCGCAATGAAGTGACAATATTCAATGATCGACATGAGGATTTGATTCGTGGTTTTTATTATTGGAAGCGAGCTGCTGCTCAGGGATATTCTGCCGCTCAAGTTAAACTTGGTGACTATTATTATTACGGTTGGGGGACAGCTGTTGATTTTGAGTCAGCCGCATCTTTATATAGGTAAGAGAAAAATTTATAAGATCGTTATGTATATCTTGATTTTTTTTCTTTTTCATTTTCTAGGAAAGCATCAGAACAACATTTCAATGCACAAGCAATGTTCAATCTTGGTTACATGCATGAGCAGGGTCTAGGAATGAAAAAGGATTTGCATTTGGCAAAGCGGCTTTATGATTTGGCTGCCGAAACCAATGCCGATGCTAAAGTCCCTGTTGCTTTGGCTTTAATGAAGCTGCAAGTAATTGCCAAACTTGAAGCACTCAAAGAGGTAGAAATGATGTCTTTTTTACATATAAATAAACAAATTTATTTAATTACCCCTGCTTTTCAGTCTCCATACAAATTTGTTTTTTATATGGATGAAAACATAGCAGCCAACTGGGATTTGTACATGATAACCATACTAACGCTCTTTCTTGGCTTCATAATGTATACCAGACGTCCTTATCAAAACCAACCAGCTACGCCGAATAACGAGCAGCAAGATGAGCAAAGAGCTCCGCAACCCAACCATGATGCACCAACACCAACACCTCCTCCAGATAATCAAGAAAACGTCACAAGTTCGTCTAATCACAATGCATCCACAGTGCAACCAGAACCATCTAGCTCAGCAGCGTCAACTTCAAGAGGACTGTCGAGTGGTTTGAGTAATTCATCCCAATCGAACACAATTCCAACACCATCGACGTCCTCATCGACTGCAGACACAGCAAAACCCAGCGTCTCTACAGTTATAAAAGACAATGAAAAGCCTGAATAGTCAAAATGTGCTGCCCCTCCCCCATTTCTATTATAATTTTAAAGAAAATCTAGTTTTTTTTTTTTTGTAAATAAGTAGTATGTTTTGAAATAATTTTTTTTACTGTACTGTCATCATTATATGCACGAATCAAATATTAAGAAACCGTTGTTGTCCGTTAACTTTTCCGGACCAGTATTGTACATTTTATAGGTACATTGCGTTTAATTTGATATTGGTTTCGTTGGTCTTGTCATCGTCGTTGACCGGCGATGGATTGAAAAATTGAATTAGAACAACAAATAAGGAAATAAAATGTATTTTCAACACACCTTGTATTCATTTTGTTGTTTATTATTTTAATTTAAAAATAATTACAAACTATATATTTTATTTCCTGAGTTTTATAACTATTTATGCAACAAAATCGATTATATACTTTTTTTACAAATAAAAATAATTAAATAAAAAAAGAAAATTAATAAATATAATTATTATATATACAATTATGTTAGAATGCGCGACTAGTAATTCACATTATATACTGAAATGGATAGATAAAAAAAACAAATGCTAAAGCAACAACAAAACATTTTGTAAATAACTTAAAACACATTTAATGAACACAAAGACAAAAAAGACTAATAATTTATAAAAAAAAAAATACATGTATGTATATAACTTGTAATTCTTTTATTTATTGGAGAAATTATGTGGTATAAAAATGGAGGGGCGTTGGGAATTGGGCATTACATGATAAAACTTTTAAGACTAAAGCTTGTCTCCAAACAGTGCATGTCATGTAGCCATTTGGATTCGGCGGTAAATTGTAAGCCTTCTTCGCCTTGGACACCCACCATTAACACAAAAGAATGACAAGTCACGACACCAAATTTATTTATTTACTAGCTTACCTACCCGGCGTTGCTCGGGTATAACATACATTTTCGAAAAAACGACCGCGGCGCGGCTTTAGTTTCTTCTTACATATTTAACTGTCTGCTTGTGGAACGGCCTAAGCGGCATCAAGGGGTGATTAAAATAACCTTTGGTACTCCTTAAAACATCAGCTAACTGTCTGTAAAAGTCCCGTCAAATTCGATGCATAAATAAGAATTTTCAAAAAAAACTTGACTCCAGCGCCACCTAACGGTATTTAAAATAGCCTTACTTACACCTTACAATATCAGCTATCTGCCCGTGAAAGTGCCGTCTAAATCTGTACATAAATAAGAATATTCGAAAAAAAACGACACCAACGCCACCTTGTGAGTAATTAACATAGCCTATGTTACTCCTTAGGATATCAGCTACCTGCCAGTGAAAGTCCTGTCGAAATCGGTGCAGCTGTTCCTGAGGTTACCCGGAACAAACAGGCAGGCACACATTTTTTAAATGTTGTTTTTGTTATAAGTACTGTATATCCTGTCGTATGCATCAAGTAAAAAGCTGTTATTTTGATTTTAAAAACAGACACTTAATTTTTATGTACATAATATGTGTATAGATTTAGGGTATATTTGAAGCAGATTCGAAGATTTTCCAGATTTATTTTTTCCGGAGTCCGAAGATGATACAATCATGAATTGTATGAAATCTATCTCGAAGCAGATGTTGTGGGAAATAACGAAGCTCGGTAGATACCGGTGAGCTGATGTCAGTCACACACATATCGAAGAAGCATTCGATAGACAGCCATGGGATCTGATATGGGTGGCTTGGCTCTTAGAAAACGAGGAGTTCTGGAAAGGTGCCGTGAAATAAAGGCGAAAGTAATAAGGTCGGATTGGCTTTCCATTTAAAATGGAAATAATGTCGAATTTCAATTATTTTGGTGTTCGAAAAAAAAAATAAAAAAATGGAAATAAAGTCGATCGTTTTAATTGTATAATTTCCATAGTCGACTTTATTGCTCAATTAAAAACTCATTTCAATTGAATTAAACAAAATCGATTTTATTTCTAAAAAAAATAATAAATACAAACACATATGGACATACAAAAAATGTGGTGCATGGACCTAACTGCACAGCTATAACTTCAAATGGGAATTAACTTCACCACTTCAGTGTTTTTGTGAAATTAATTCCCATCAAAAGTGAGAAAAAAATTAATTTTTTTTGTGTGTATTAAAGTTTACGGCATGGCATACAAACAGTGAAATAGGTAAGGGGCGGCATACTGCCCCCTGCAACCCTCCTGTTTGGAGTAACTTTAGGATTTGGAGTAGGTGCGACGTTGGGTAATAACAAAATTACTTTTGTAATTAAGGAATCCTTCAGACATAAATAAACGTAATCTTTAATACACCATATGGCGTTAGTTCACATTTAAGTGATGGCCTTAGTTATTTTTTTTTATCAACAATCAAATGCTCGATTTCAACTATTCTGTTAAAAACCACAATAGCTAGGTAATGTAAGGCTTTTTTTGAAAATCCTAATCGAATAACAGAATAGTTGAAAAATTGATAAAAAAAAATAACTAAAGCGATCACTGAAATGTGAACTAACGCCATATACATATATGTATACATATTTATAATTTTTTTTGTATAATTAGTGCGCGCACAAGGAATTATTTGTTTCCCTTTTAACGTAGAGCACACTGCGCGGGCATTAGAAAGATAGGGAAGGAAAGGACAGGACATGAGGTGTCAATTAACATTGGTTTTTAATGTTTGCAGATCAAAATGGCAAGGGAAAATCTCGCCGGGTAAACTATTTCAAATTCGTGTTGTTTGGCAAAAAAAAAATCCCTATATTTCACATTACGTCCGAAATTGGGCTCAAGGGTGAACTGATGGGCATTCCTAGCAAGACGAGTATTACGGGCGAAACTTTTAAGGGGAGGAATGCAGCTGGCTACCTCGAGTGAACATTTTTTGTAAAAGAAACGATAAAACAAGGAAAGACATGAAACATTGCGTCAGTGTTCGAGAAGGGCAATTGTTTCAGCGGCAGTTCTATTTCCTATCAATCTTAACGCTCTATTTTGTGTTCTATCAAGCAAGTGAAGCGATGTTTGTGAAGCACCTGCCCAGAGGTGGGAGTTATACTCGAGTTTTGGGCGTATAAACGCTTTGTAAATTGTAACCGATCAGAAGGAGAAAAAAACTTCTTGCATCGATACAGAAAACCTAAGCACTTAGCAGCATTTTTAGCGATCTCGTTCCAACGGAGGTCGCCGTTGACACACATACCGAGTACTGAGAGCTTTTCGGTTTCTTCGATGTAAGTGCCATTCATGGACAATGGCTTTGGGGGTATGTTGTGTATAAAACGGAATTTAATGAGCATATCATACGGTACCGTTGCGATTTTACGTCCGAAGGTGAAGGGCGTGAATCGTCAAACGAATATAAAAAGCTGTGGGTAGAGTCATCAGCAAAGCAGTTAAGTGGATTTGAAGCAACAGACAGAAGATCATTTATAAAAATGAGGAAAAGAGTCAGAGACAGAATGGAGCCCTGGGGCAAACAAGTATTTATTTTGTGGAAATCAGATTTGAGGACGGTTTCAATACAACTTGAATATTGGGACGTAATTGCTACGGGTCGGTAGGAAGAGGGTGAGAATGGGTCACCTTTCCTAGGGACAGGCTGGACAAATGCTATTTTCCATCTTCTACGAAAGATTCCAGAAGAGTAGGAGCGGTGGAAATCTTAGGCAGTGGCTTTGCCAGTGAGAAAGAACACCTCTTCAAAAGAATGGGGGTATACCATTCGGGCCAGCGGATTTGTGTACATCGAGATCTTTGAGAACTCTTGCTACCGGACGTGTTCGGAAAAAAATCTGTCCCATGGAAAAAATTACATTCTCAAGCACAGGAGGGACGACGTTGCTGTGAGGCAGCGAAATAGGCTGGGAGTAAGTTTGCCGCACTGACATACGGTTCGCAATGTTGCACAATGTAAAAAACGTGTGAAAGTAAATTAACAACAGCTGAGACGAAGATGCTTCGCATGACAGCAGGAGTAACAGCTTGGCCGAATAAGAAGTAAGAAAATCCGAGGAAGCATTCATGTCAAAAATACCATTTTAGACAATGCGACCGACTCAGTTGGCATTGTCATGTTTTAAGAAGAGATACCGAAAACCCCATCAAAAAGGCTATATGATAACAACATTCCAACACAATCGCGAAAGAGGAGAAGCAGGCCTAAGCACTCCTGGTACAAACAAATGCAAAAACACCAGCATTTGATTGGCCTCAGACATGAAACAATTCAAAACCGGGTGGCTTGCCAACGTTATCTGGGGTCAAACCGGCGAACCCCACAAGTGGAACACTAGTACGAAGCAGTAAAGTGGAAGAATTCTGACCCCAGTCGTGATCAGATAGTCGTCGGAAATAAAAAGGAAAAGAAAAGGACACCGGTAAGCTTGGCACCTGAGTGAGTGAAGAGGAACCAGCTTGAAAAGTCTAGCCGTTCTTTTTATGGTTAAAGAGAAAGTGGCAAACCTTGCCTATGTTGGAATGATGGCGTAGACCAGGACTGGATGCTCAATCGATCGGACAGCAATCAGCATGTATTGAAAACTTTTTGAACAAGACACTGAACCGAATCCCGGTTGTTGCATTGATGATGATAATGATGAAGTGTTCCTCTTTATATAAGCCAGCCATGAATGATGTAAATGGAGCTTATGCTACACATTTGCATTCAAAGTTCTGCATTTCTCTCTTAATTGCACATTATTGTTTTATTTTTTTATTTAATTAAAAGAAGAAAAAACCAAAGTCTCGTAAAAAACGCATAGTTTGAAAAAGATGAATCTCTACTTTAAGGACTTTGTTTGATGCTCTGTCCGATACCATTTCGAAAATTGTTTACCATTGTCCTCGCACTGAAATCTTTATTGCCGGCGATTTCAATGTACACAATTACAGCTGGCCCCGCTTTTCTGGTCAGACAACACCCGAAGGAAGGTATGTCGAGATCTTTGCTAGGTGACACCACCTTAACCACCTGGGCCCTACTCTGAAATCCGATTCGGAAGTTAAATCGTTTGAAAACGGATAATTTATGCTCAGGAATCCGAGATTCGGAAAGGAATATCCGAATTTTATTTTCTTCTTTCTTTATCATTCCAGCATTCAATCTCGGATTCCTGAGCATCATGGTCCCTGATCGATGAGCAAATTCGAATATCGGATGATAATGGACAAACCGCCCATACCCTTGACTTGTTTCTTACTTCGGAATATTGTGTCATTTCAACAAATTTCTCGTCTTTCACTCATCCAGTTTAAGAAAGTGGACGAGAAAGCCAACTGGGATGGTCTGAATAAATCCTAAACTTTAGTGACAAGTCTTTTTCAAGTCTGTGCAATCGCTAGAATACGCTGACAACATAGACATCATCGGCAGAACACGGTGAGCTGTAACTGGAGCGTTTGCTAGCATTGAAGCTGAAGCGGGTAAGATGGAACTAGCAGTCAATGAGGCCAAAATGAAGTACCTGCTGTCCACAAAAAGGGACACACAACAACGGCGGATTGGACAAAACATCACAATAGACAGGTACAACTTTGAGGTAGTTAGGGACTTTGTTTACCTCGGATCCGCTACAACATCTGACAACACGATCTCGTCAGAAATAAAGCGAAGAATTACTCTTGCCAATCGCTGTTTCTATGAGCTAGGAAGACAATTGAGTATCAAGGCCCTCTCTCGAAAGACAAAGGAGATTCTGTATAAGACCTTAATCATCCCAGTCCTGCTCTATAGCGCCAAGGCATGGATTGTATCTAAAGCGGATGAAGATATCCTTAGTCGTTTCGAGCTTAAGATTCTTCGGAAGATTTTTGGCTCTATCTGTTTAACGGGAGGAGAAGGTTCAACCAAAAACTATACGAGCTGTCAAAAAATACGCATATCACGTTTAAGATGGCTAGGTCATGCCGAGCGAATGGACAACAATGTTCCGGCTCGCAGGATCTTCGATTCCATCCCAGTGGGTAAACGCAGTCAAGGAAGACCTCGCCTAAGGTGGCGCGCTCAATTGGAGGACGACCTCAACCAACTTGGAGTGCGAAACTGGAGGCAGCTAGCCACAGACCAAGCTGGCTGGAGGCAAGTTTGTTATGGCCTAGGTTCGTCCAGAACTGTAGCGCCCCCTAAGTAAGTAAGTAAGCTTTAAGCGGGGTTCACATGGGACAATGCAGAGGCCAAGACAATGAACAATTGTTTCGAGGACAAGACAATTGTCATTACATTGTCCTCCGAGCTATCTCTGAGGACAATATCGACATCATCCAACCCCGTTCAAGAAGTTCGGACAAGACAATTGAGTATTGTCCCCTTGTCTTGTCTGCGTGTGAACGCTGCTTTAGTGACATTGAGGCCAGTGCTTTAATTCCTCACAGAGTATAAAGTATCAAAACCGAAGAAAACTTGGTTTAACTCGGAATGTAAAGAAGCTTTTAGACTCAAAAAACAAGATTCCGATCCTACAAAGCTAAAACATTGGTGAATATTTATTGGTGGTGCAGTTAGGCCCCTATAATGGACATAGTTTACTAAAAAGAAGAATGAGTTCCAATTTAACTAGGGTGAATTGGAAATTCTAAACCTTGCTCACCTTGATGGCTTTCTTCTAATGATGCTAAGCATCTTCCCATCTCAACGTTCATGGTTTACATTTAAATGGAAAATAAATCGTTAAAGTTAAATATGTTTTATTTGCTTACTTCCGCCGGGAAAATCTGTTTTAAGAAATGCTCGATATTAAATTTAAATTAAAAAAAAAGATGAAAATAATTGAAAAACAATCAACTTAGGCATAATAATTCAAATTGGCCTTCTTCTTAGCTTGAACTTCCATAATTGCGTCCATGAAATCCTCATGTGTGACGCAGGTGGCCGATCTACGCAGAGCAATCATACCTGCCTCCACGCAAACAGCCTTGCATTGGGCGCCATTGAAGTCGTCAGTGGAACGAGACAACTCTTCGAAGTTAACATCGGGACTGACGTTCATCTTCCTCGAATGGATTTGCATAATTCTGGCTCTGGCCTCTTCATTTGGATGCGGGAACTCGATTTTACGATCCAGACGACCAGAACGCAGTAAAGCTGGATCCAAAATATCAACTCGATTTGTAGCCGCGATGACTTTGATGTCGGCAGTTGAACTGAATCCATCCAGCTGATTCAGCAGCTCCAACATGGTGCGCTGAACCTCACGATCACCGGCTTTCTCCGAATCGAAACGTTTTGTACCGATGGCGTCCAATTCATCAATGAAAATGATTGCTGGAGACTTTTCTTTAGCTAGGGCGAAGGCGTCACGCACAAGTTTGGCACCATCACCGATGAACATTTGAACGAGCTGTGGCCCAGCAAGCTTGAGGAAAGTCGACTTGGTTTGGGCAGCGCAAGCTCTCGCCAAGAGAGTTTTACCAGTTCCGGGTGGGCCATAGAGGAGGACACCTATTGAGTAAATTGAGTAAATCTTATAGTTTAGTTCTTTCCAGACATACCTTTTGGTGGATGAATTCCCAAATTCTTGAATTTATCCTTGTGCGTCATGGGTAGTACAACGGCTTCGATTAGTTCCTGAATTTGCTTGTCCAAACCACCAATATCTGAATATTGTTCAGTTGGCCTTTCATCGACTTCCATTGCCTTGACCCTGGCATCGTATTCGGCTGGCAAGGTTTCCAGAATCAGATAAGAATCTTTGTTTACACCGACCAAGTCACCGGGCTTCAGTTTCTCAGCATCAACGAGACCGATGACAGGCAAGAAGTATGCTTGACGTGTAGATGTCTTGATGACGGCGCATTTTCCCTTGCGCTGGTTGTCCAGCACCAAAACAGCTCCGTCGTCTTCTTCCTCTTGTGGATCAACGTCTAGTAGTTCAATGACATTCGACACCAAATATGGAAGTGTTTTGTTGACCTGGATAAGGGAGAACTGTAGAAAACTGCAAGAATACATTATGAATAATTTATTTACCTTAATTTTCTCGGTATTGTCTTTGATTTTTTCATTTTGCGTTTGGATTTCGTGAGTTATTCGCATAACCTCACTTTTCATGATTTTGATTTCATTGTCCATTAATCGAGTACGACTAACAATTTCATCGGTGGACATACGGAGTACCTCTTCACCTAAGGATTCTTCACCATCTTCCCAGATTGATTTGTCTTCTAGGGTTGCAGCCATATTAAATTTATTTTATGGATGTTTTTGAGAAAATAGATGACTTGTATTTTCGAACTATGTTTTTTTTGTGACTGCGGAAAACTTTTTGTTTGACGTTTGACCAACAAACAAGGATGACGAAAATGACGAAGATTCGTTCGGAATGATATGAAATTACAATGAATTTCGATGAATTTTATCTTATAGTGATGGCCTTAACACTGCATATAGTTAGTACTATCTTTGTATATACACTGCATATAGTACTATCATGAAGCATCATTATTTAGTTCTGAATCAAGTCGCAATGAGGCGCGCTGAAATCGCCAATTGGTGTGAATATAGAATAAGTACAGACAACAAAAGTGTATTCAATACTAGTAAAATATCGGTTAGATATTATTATTTAGAAATAGTTTCGAATCAACCAGGAAGATGGCCAGACGAAAAATGACCACCATGAGAGTACTATAGATAATGTTTATACAATGGTACTATCATGAAGTATCATGCTGAAATAGCCAATTGGTGTGGATATAGAATAAGAAGAAATATAATAAGTGTATGAAACACACTGGTTCTCGTTCTCGTTCGTTGTTCTCGTCTCCACTATATTGAGTTAATTACGAATCAACCAGGAAGATGGCCAGAGGCAAAATGACATCCATGAGAGTACTATGATAGGCTCAATAATGAAACACTAGTGAGAAAATAGTCCAAAAAGAGCAAAATTGGCTGAAAAGCTGATATAGGAATATCGAACTTGAACACACAAAAAAAAACACAAGCAAGGTAACCTACCCAAAAGTACGCATTTACTTACAGAAAACATTAAAAAGATTAAAAAAGAAACAATATATATATATATATTGTAATAGGGTACGAAAAGTGGGACAAAAGGTGTCGGTTAATATTAATTTAGAATGCATTTAAATTAAAACTGCAAGGGAAAATATAGTCGCGTAAATCATTACAAATTCGTTATGCTATATTTCCACTTTCCATTTTGCAAATGATAAATGACCAAATTTCCTGTCTTGGAGAAATGTGACAAGTTGAAAATTCAAAAAGTTGGCAGTCATTGAACTGACGAACAGCGCCGGTCATTTATTGACAGTGAATTTGAATGACAAGTGGAAATTGGTTGATTAACACACTCCATCATTCACTGACATCGTGACATCATTTGGCATCGTGTTAAATGTGTTGTCAATGAAATGACAAGAAAAAAACGTCACAAAACAAACAAATCGTCATGTGTGGTGTTTTGGTTTATTGTTTGGACAAAACAAAGCAATTTAAAATATTGTTTTAGAATTTATTGCATTAAAATGGAGTATTCTGAAGATGGAAAAAGCAAAAGAACGAAATCGAATTGTGTCATACGAATTTTTTTTCAAAAAATATTGCCTCTATATTGCAGAGTTTATCATAAAACCTCAAGAATTTCTGTGCTCTGTCGAGGAACAAATTTTATACCCAGCAGTAAGTTTTTTTTCTTTTTTTAATTCCCTCCTGTCGTTCGTTCAGCTCCAATCCAGAATCCCACCAAGTAAGAGCTATCTGTATCTGCTTCTCCTTATCATTGTTATTTAATAAAAAAAGGAAAAACTATTAATTCAACACAAAATCAAAATCAAATCATATCAAATCAAAATCAAATCAAATCAAATCTGCCTGTTCAGAAATGGCAGTGCTAGTGGAAATAGCAATCACTGAATTTACAAAACGGTTTGTCAAAATTTCTTTATCAATAAAATGGGAAACAATTTATTGACAGTAAATGACATAAGTAGAAATGACCTGACTACTCTGTATCAGTAAAATGGCAAGAGTTCGAACTATCAAACAATGCCATTTCATTGACAAATGGAAACCCAGCATTAATCACACAACAGCATTTTTGGCAATCTTAAGCATGAAGTCATACTGAAAGCTTTTTGGTTTCTTCTTTAAGGACAAGTAGGACTTTTTGAATCATTAAACTCCACACGGTTCTTAACGATTCATTACCCCCGTATAGTTAGCAGCACTATGTCGGGAATTTTGATTTTTTTGGTGCCCCGAATTTGGAAAACATTTAAAAAAATTTGGAAAACCATTTTTAGAATTTGGAAAACTATAGTTTAAAAGTTATTAACAATTAAAGATTTGGCGTATAGTTAGCAGCATATAGAAAAAAAAGTGGACTTTTTTGGTTTCAATCGATGGGGAATTGTTTGGACAAATTTGGAAAACCATTTTTAGAATTTGAAAAACCTTAGTTTATTAATTAATTAACAAATTGTAAATAAACCATTCGTAACGTAACGTGGCTATATTGTTATTAAATTAAAAAAAAACACTTGCACATGTAAACCCAGTTTTCTTGTCCCAAATTCTGTCGCAAGCAATTGACAGCAAAAATCAAAACAAAAAATTCAATTTCATTTTCAAGGTAGATAGATTTTAAAATTCCTTTGTTATTTTATTTTGTAATAATTTTCCGTAACGCAATATATTTTTTTTCTAGCGCTATTTAATCCAGCGATGACGATGTGCGGATATAAGGAATCTAGTAGTCCGATTCAACCGACCAAAGTTGATGGTCAAATGTCGCTATCTTGCCTGTCTTCTCACAATGGCAAAATGCCACTTCCAACTACAAAAGCCTGGGGATACGGGTAGCCACGCAAGTGGAAATTTAAGATCTATTCAGATTTAGAAGATAAAAAGTGCAACCGAGTTTATCTAGCACAATTGCCGCTATCAATCGGCTGGCATTCTCATCGGATTTGGAGGAAATAATTATGAACTCGCCACCGGATTCCCAACAAACACCAGGTTGCCAAGAGGAAGCAGACGAGAATATAAAAGCAAAAGAGCGGAAGGCTAAGAAAGCACAATCAGTGGTTTCGCCTAAGTCTGCATTTGAAGAACCATCGCTACAAACAGTACCTCCGGAATTGCCACCCGTCGAAAAAAGACTCAACTTATTTGTGGTCGAAATTGTCTGAGATGCGGATGAAGACAATAGTATTCCGGATGAGGTCAAGATGTCGTCAACATCTTCAACATCAAGCAAGTCAAGTTGCATTGTAGCAAACTTATTTGCTACCGCCTATAAGTTTGACGGCAGCGACATCAAATCCATAACGTCGACAGACTCCATTAAACAAAATTACTATCTGGTTCACGATTACGGATATACACCGCAGCCAGCTGTTAAGGCAGATGTTCCGTAACCAGAAGTTTTCAATTCTAGTGCTCCAGTGAAATATGGTCCAGGTCGACCAAGAAAGGGTTTAATTCAGGCACAAAAGAAAAAGGATGAAAAAAGGCCTGTTCTCTTGTTCTGCCCAAGAAATGATTTTACTTTATGAATTTCTCACGCGTGGAATTGACTGCATTCGAAGAAGCTGCGAGTAACATTTACAAGAAGATTGCTTTGGTTACTGGTTGAACAACAATCATTGGGAGGATCACTGTGTGACATGACGAAACATCCGACCGGCTGTGCCCGTACCGAAGGCTACTAAATACAATCTTGACGTCAAAGACAAGGCCAAGCACTTATACCATCACCCTAAAGCGGCATATACACAAGTCAACATCTCATCAAGAATTGGAGGAGGAGGAGTGTAAGTAAATTCTGCTTTACATTGCATACACACTTCAAGCATAAATCTTCAATCATTCATTTTACGTACATTATGAATTGAAAGGACGTAGAGTTTCTTATCGTTCGCTTTGTATTTTGTTTAGTTCAAGTAAGTTGCCTCGTCTCTGTCCTGAATATAAACACATCAATGCTTGCTACTTGATTAAACAAAAATCAAAAAGTTTTGATATTGCTTCAAGCAGACACACAACATATACATGTGATATTTTCACAAACGCAATCTCCCATGTTTGATGAGATTTTGTTTTATAAAGTAAATATATTATAAAGAGGAAAATATTTCGTACGCTCCATCCTCCAACACCCTAAACACACATCGGACGACTCTG
Source organism: Platycheirus rosarum (assembly GCA_963971375.1). Lineage (NCBI taxonomy): Eukaryota > Metazoa > Arthropoda > Insecta > Diptera > Syrphidae > Platycheirus > Platycheirus rosarum. The sequence continues at coordinate 119,562,577 of OZ020509.1, read as the reverse complement.
ATTTATCCGATCTAAGTGGGCTCTCCGAAGGGCAGGCAATGAATAGAAGCCAGTTGCAGCAACAAAACCCACCAATTGGGCAAAAAAACAAATCCATTCGGGGCGAATCCCTGCGATCCATTATCGCAGATTCTGCCAAAAAGAGGTAAAATAAAAATCTTTTTTTTGTTCAGTCAATTCATTATTTTTTACTAATTCTTATAGATAAAAGCAACTTGGCTCCAACGGCTGACGATAGTACATTTCAATTCATTCCAAATTCAGCACATATTTCCGACGGCACATACAATATTTAACCTCTTAACAACAAAATTCAACCACAATTTTCTTCATCTACAATGCGAGAAAATTCAGAAAAAAGATTAAAAAACTAACAATAAGAACATGCAATAACAGAGTACATAAATGGTGTATGGACATATTTAAATATTGGAATTTCAACAACAGAAACCGTGAAACAAAATTATAATTATTACTGAAGAAATGCTTATATGAAAAAACATCATAAGTTTTTCGTTCCATCAAACATAATTAAGCTATTTTAATTTATTTGCTGATTCCTAGGAATCTTTATGCCAGTTGTTCAAATTTTTCCATACTAAAATACAAACCAAACTGAAAAAACCTTTATATCTTTTTATTTTCAAATATTATATTATTATAAACAGGAAACAAGTGGAAAGGTAATATACTAAGCAACTGGAAAAGCTAACAGTCCTATATACATATTTATGTGTTTGTCTCTTTGTCGTGACGAATTTACGTTTCATTAAGCTTCAATCAGGTTTGCATTCAAAGATTTCTATTTAGAATGCAGTCTCAAAAAAGTGTCTTTTGAAAACCAAATGCAAAGATAGTGAGAAAATTCAAAAATAAGAATAAGGATATCTCGGAACCTAGAAGTCCTAGAAAGAAGATAAATACATTTCCAGAATCAGGTTTGCATCCGGCAAGAAACTGCATTCAAAGATTTCTATTTAGAATGAAGTCTCAGAAAAATGTCTTTTGAAAACCAAATGCAAAGATAGTGAGAAAATTCAAAAATAAGAATAAGGATATCTCCGAACCTAGAAGTCCCAGAAAGAAGATAAATACATTTCCAGAATCAGGTTTGCATCCGGCAAGAAACTATATCTACGTCGTTGTCGTGTCCCGATTGTGATATTAGTTTCTCAAGCAAATTGGTGGAAGCAAAGGAACTCCGTGAATTATTCCATTGAGATGTTGTGTCCTTTCTACAAAATTAAACTGTTTATGTTTATGTGAACTGATTCACATCGTTCTTATTGCCACTACACAATATTCGCTTAACAATTTTCTTCAATGTTCATATTGATACATATTTTAATAAAAATTCCTAACGAAAACAATTTTTATTTAACTTGTTATCTGTTTGTTTACAATTCTGTTTAGACTGGCAAAAGACACGACACACGGCAGAAAGTTGTCAAAAAGCGTTCACACAACTCAAAAAAAAAATCAACCTCGTTTTATGTTCGTTTTTACAAGAAAAATCTGAGATCAAATCTGAAAATTAAAAACGAATTCGACATAAGGTATTTTATTTTCCGATTTCTATAATGAAAGCTTCAAAAACAAAAATAAAAATACAAACTGACATAAGATTGTCAAAATCGTCATCGCCCAATTTGGGACAGGAAGTCCCAATATACTCGCGTTAATTTTTTAGATCGATAGTATATAGATAATTTGATATAAATCCGTTTTGCACTTTGATGAACTGTAAACTTGAATAAATGTACGATATTTAAGCAAATGTTAATAACTAATTAATTAAGGTTTTCCAAATTCTGAAAATTTGTAAGGAGTTTCCTGAAATAATTCTTAAATTTGGAAAACCTTTTTCAGAATTTGGAAAAGCATATTTAAAAAGTTATGGACATTTGTTTCACCGAGATATTTTTGAGAATTTTTTGTATGGGTAATTTTTAAAAATTTAAAAAATTGTTTATAACTAATTAATTAGGGTTTTCTAAATTCTGGAAATTTGTAAGGAGTTTACTGAAATAATTCTTAAATTTGGAAAACCTTTTTCAGAATTTGGAAGAGCATATTTAAAAAGTTATGGACATTTTTTTCACAGAGATATTTTTCAGATTTTTTCGTATGGGTAATTTTTAAAATTTGATACAATTGTTTATAACTAATTAATTAAGGTTTTCCAAATTCTGAAAATTTGTAAGGAGTTTACTGAAATAATTCTTAAATTTGGAAAACCTTTTTCAGAACTTGGAAAAGCATATTTAAAAAGTTATGGACATTTGTTTCACAGAGATATTTTTGAGAATTTTTTCTATGGGTAATTCTTAAAATTTTAAACATTTGTTTATAACTAATTTATTAAGGTTTTCCAAATTCTGAAAATTTGGGAGGAGCTTATTTAACTAATTTTAAAATTTGAAAATTCATTTTTATTATTTGGAAAAGTTTATGTTTAAAGTTTTTGATAATTTAATTTTTATCTGCATTCTTTCTTGAAAAGGTTCAACATTTGAATATACGTTAATAACTAATTTATTAAGGTTTTCAAAATCTGAAAACTTCTAACGAGCTCAGTCACAAGATTTATAAATATTGAAAATTATTTAAATGAAAAATTTCATTAATTTGATACGTTGAGAATTTTTTTAACATATAAATAATGAAGATTAGCTATTATATTAAGGTTTTTTGAATTATAAAAACTCATAAAGAGTGTTAAAATTGATTTCAAAATTTTGCAATTACTATTAAAAATTTGAAAATTATAAATTAATTATTCATAAACAATTATTTTCGCGTTGATTTTTTTAAGCGAATACCTTACGAATTAATAAAAAAACAAAACTCGTTTTTACTGGCAGATGTAAGCCCGTTTTTATGTCCCAACGTGTCCTAATGCGTTACGTTACGAGTATTTGTTTATAGATTCTGTCAATACTTTTACATTTTTGTTGTTTATTATTAAATTACACTTTTCCAAATTCTAAAAATGGTTTTCCAAATTTGTCCAAACTGTTCCCCATCGATTGACACCAAAAAAGTCTAATTTTGTTTCTATGTGCTGCTAACTATACGCCAAACCTTTAATTGTTAATAACTTTTAAACTATAGTTTTCCAAATTCTAAAAATGGTTTTCCAAATTTTTCCAAATGTTTTCCAAATTCGGGGCACCAACAAAAATCAAAATTCCCGACATAGTGCTGCTAACTATACGGGAGTCGATTCATTATAGTTTTGCATGGTTATTTTATGTTTTTCGTCCACCTACATGAATATGAAACAAAAAAATCTAATTTTTGCCGTTTCGTTCAAGATTCAAGATACACATTCACAATATACAAATAATTGACAGTTTTTTTTTGTCGTACATAAGTCGGATAATATTAACCATCCTAAACAGGAGCTTAATAAAAATAAAGTAAATATACAGGTAAATAATTGTAACCCATCTACTGAAAACTGAAATCATTGCTTAATACATTAAAATATATTGCACGACTGGATCGCACGTAATTGCTCATATGTGCGGTTACATTGTAGAATAAAATTAAAGAAAATTAAAGTGAACATCAAAGCGTTTTTCCAATTGTATTGGGTGAAATAATTTAAACGCCATTTCATTTCTTTAGGAAATGTTAAAAAGTGTCATTTTTTTTTAAATCTTAGGAGCCGTTTTAAATAAAACGGTTTTTATTCAACACATTTTTTTAAAAAAATTAAAAAAATAATTCAAAAATACAAACTTAGGCACAAAAATAACGTACATTTAAGAACAAAATTAAAAAAAATTCACTTACCCGTTTTCAAAATATTGATTTTTCCAAAAAAAATTAAAAAAAAAAGTTTTCGAATAAAAATGTATGCAAAATTACTAAGGTTACCTACATCTTCTTGAATATAAATTTTGATTGAAATTGGATCACCAGTTTTCGAGAAAGTCGAAGAAAAACAACCGGTCCTATGGGAGGTACCGTTATTAGCCCACCATATTAATATTTTTTTACCAAAATATAATGCATACCTACAGTAGTACACTGATTTTTTTTTATAAAAATTCTTGGAGCTGTTTTCGAGAAAAATAAGCTTTTACATAACGGTAATATGACAGGTACTGTTAATTTTTGAGTTAAAAAAATTGAAAAAACTCCTGTGTAGAAAGTCAAAATAACCTTAAGTTCAAAATTTGAAGACGATTGGCCTAACCGTTTAGGCTGCAGTCCAAAATACATCCGTACAGACAGACAGACGGACAGAATTTTGCCCGTAACTCAAATATGTTTCTCTATCATCGTATCATCGTTTGATTGTTATCTCAAAATTTTTAATCTGCACGAATGCATAACTTGCATTATAGTACCTATAATCACAAGTAAAAAGAAGGTAACATTCTAATTGTTAATTTTTCAATTAAAATAATTTCTGGTGGATTTGTTTGAATTGTTATTCTCCAAATTAAATATTCATACAAATTTGATTTTATTAACTTTTATTTATTTATTTATTATTTTTAAGGGACATTTTTTTTTCATGAATGTCACTACTTTTGCAACTTATTCTTGAAGCTGTCACAATATATTTTCAACAATTAATTCAAAAAGGGCTGCAATCCCGAACGTAAGCGTCGTATGTCATACTGTTCCTCTCGAGTTCATTTAATTCATTTTTTAATGAAATGAATCCATTCTGTTCATTTTTCGAAATTTCTGATATATTTGAACACAATTGCTTGCATTTCAAAGTGAGATTGTAGGTGGGGCGCATGTCGTTCTGTCTTGTGGCGCATTTTCCTTCCTTATTTTCATTTTTTTCTTTAATTTTTTTTTGTTTTCCTTTTATAATTTGTCCTTCGCGGTGAAATCATAAATAAATTAAATTACTGAAAATTATATTATTCATGCTAATGTACTTTCTAAAGTGTTGTTGTTCGTTAAAATTATCCGTGCGAGTGATTAAAACAATAAGAAAATGTCATTGACATTTTTCTCATAATCCTGAGAATGATAATAAATGTATACCATCATCAATAAAGAAAAGTGAATACCTAGTGATGAAAACAATGAAAAATTAAATTCCATATCTTAGAAGTAGAACACAAATCCGTAGACGTAAAGACAAAAAAAACATCGACATAAAACAAGCGAGATAATCCAACAACGAAGCCAGCCAGAGAGCTGGGACTGGGAACCACCAGCACCACACCAACTGTAAAATGCAAAACTAATTTCCTATTCTGCTCTTATCTTCTACACATACTTGTTTTTCTCGTCTAGTTTTTCCGACTCTATCTTCCTGCACATCTGAACCATGTCCATGTCCATTAGGTATTTGCAATGAAAAAAAAAATGATTTGAATAGGAAAATGTGCAAACAAGCCCATTGAAACGTACCTAATTTAAATTAAATCAACTAAATCTATTGGTGGTTGTTAGCGTTTCGCTTGTCTAAATCCATCAGCACGATGAAATGAAATAAGGGCACCGAACCGCTGCTGTCCAATGTCCATTGTACTAGGGGCTCTTTAGAAAATTGTGTGCATACCTACCTAGCTATCTGTCCTATCTAGCTAGAGAAGTTGTGTCTTGTGTGTCACTCTCCTCGGAGAGCAATACAACGCGTTGGTGATGCTAAAATTAAACCTTGGAATTTGCTCTAGTGATGCTGGGTAGGTAAAAGTATACAAAGAATGTCATTTGGATGGGAATGTAGAGATCGATAGTTTTTGTATTTAAATCTATGTCAAGAATTCCATGCAAGAAAACCACCTGGCAACTACAAAACTGTAGCTACATTCACAAGTTGTTTTGCAGTTGTTTTGATTTTGGCAATGCCGTGGACATTACTGGCGCTAGTTTAGTAAAAGGTAAACAATTTCCCTTGAACCCACCGGTGGAAATGTGAATGAAGTTTTCAATTTCTACTAAAGCTAATAGAAAAGTTAAACAGTTTTTGTAAGGATCAGAAATAAAGAACTGCACAACTGGTTCCTCTTGGCCGGAGTCTACAGAACATTATATTTTTCACAAAACCTGCTTCGATGCAGAATTCATATAATTCGTGATTTGCATCTTCTCCGGAGTCGTCCTCCCTCGCACAATTTTCCGTAAAACTCCTCTGGAACGCGGATAAGAGTGCTTTTTGTAAGCACCCAAGTCTCGGATCCGTATGTGAGGTGAGTACTGGTTAGACGATAGTCTTGTACACAAGTTGCTTAGTTTTGATGGTAAGGTTTCCGGATTTAAAGTGCGTTGAGAGATTATTGAAGGTTCTGTTGGATTTTAGCAGCCGAACGCGTATTTCTTCTTAAATATTCTTATCGGCTGTTACTTTTGACCCAAGATAAGTAAAGGACTGCACTACTTCCAATTCATGCCTCAACTGATAGTTGGGCCAATACTTCTAGCAGACGTAGCCACAATGAACATGGTTTTCCTTTCATTAATATATACAACCGCAGGTTTTGTGCCACCTATTCGATCTGGGTAAAGGAGCATTGTACAGCTTGTGGGCTTCTGCCGCTAATGTCGGTGTCGCCTGCGTAAGCCAATATCTTGCTGGACTTGGTGACAATAGTCGCTATTGTTGACGTGCTTGAGTCACGGATTGCTTTTTCCAACGCCAGGTTGAAGAGATATTGACATTGATGCCAGTACTGAAATAAAATAAAATGTTATTCTTCTAAGGATGTGTGCTTTTATTACTAACAGTAAAAAGTATTAAACCCAACGAAAAGTCTTGGTTTAACTCTGAGTGTAAAGAAGTTATCAGGCTAAAAGATAGCCGATCCTACAAAGCCTACATAGAAAAATCGGAAAAAGTACAAATAAGTAAGGAACTCATGCAATTCCGTTATTGAAAGATCAAAATTTTTGCATGACTGAAAATTGCGTCAAAAAAATCTGCAAAGTTTTAAAAGCAGCAAAAAATGTTTGATCGTTTGTAAACAAATATTAAAATCTCTCTTAATTATGAAAAAATATACATTTGACCACAAACTTACAGATTCTTTCCATGTGACACTTTTTTCCGCACTCGTACAGTAGCAAGAGTTCTCAAAGATCTCGATATACACAAATCCGCTGGCCCGGATGGTATACCCCCGATTCTTCTGAAGAGGTGTTCTTCCTCACTGGCAAAGCTACTGCGTAAGATTTTCCATGGCTCCCACTCTTCTGGAATCTTTCCTAGAAGATGGAAAACAGCATTTGTTCAGCCTGTCCCTAAGAAAGGTGAACCATCCTCCCCCTCCTCCTACCGACCCATAGCACTAACATCCCTTCTTTCTAAGGTCATGGAAACGCTGATTAACCGTCAGCTTAAGGAATATCTCGAAGACCGAAAGCTTATCCATGGCCGTCAGTGTGGCTTTCGCAGCAATCGTTCCAATTGTGATCTGATGGCATATCTCACCGAAGAGTGGAACAAAGCTTTACATCGCTTTGGTGCAAGTAAGACTATTGCGCTTGACTATTCCAAGGCATTTGATAGAGTTTGGCATGAAGCTTTCTTATCGTAAATGCTTGCTAATGGAATCGATGATACTATTGTTCGTTACCTTCTAGGCCATTTAATACAAGTTGTATTGAAAGGTTTCAAGTCTGATTTCCACAAAATAAATGTGGTTGTGCCCCAGGGCCCCGTTCTGTCTCCAATTCCGGTTCTCATTTTTATAAATGATCCTGTGCCTATTGCTCCTAATCCACTAAATTGTTTTGCTGAGGTTTCTACCCTCAGCTTTTCATATTTGTTTAGTAATTCAAGTCCGGCGCCTTCGGACGTATACAGCACAATGATACTGTATGTTAAGCTAATTAAACTCCGATTTACAAATGTTAAAATGCTTCGAAAACTCAATGCTGTCTTCTGTCGTTAAAACTAAACATACCCCCACGTTATTGTCCATGAATTGCACTTGCATCGAAAAAGCCGAAAAGCTTTTAGTACTCGGTACCTATGTCAACGACGATCTCCGTTGGAACGACCATATATTTGAGGTCGGCAAAAATGCAGCTAGCTTCTTAGGTTTTTTGTATCACAAAGTAAGAAGTTTATTCCCCTTCTGATCTGGCTATAATTTATAAATCGTTTATATGTCCAAGCCTGGAGTATAACTGCCATCTCTGGGCCGGAGCTTTTCAAGGCCAAAACAGAGCGTTAAAGTTGATAGGAAATATAACTATCTCTGAAACAATTCCCATCTCGAGCACCGACGAAATGTTTCAGGTCCTTCCTTATCTTGTCGTTTCTTAAAAAAAAATGTTCACTCGAAATAGCCAGCTGCATTCCTTCCCTTGAAAATTTCGAACGTAATACTCGTTTCGCAAGGAATGCCCATCAGTTCACACTTGGGACGTACCGAAAAATACAGAGATTCTTTTTTAAGCCGAACAACATGAATTTGGAATAGTTTAACTAGATTTTTCCTTGCCATTTCAATTTGCAAGCATTCAAAACCAATGTTTATCGATACCTTCTGTCCCCTCCCTAACTTCTCAATTCTCGCGCAATTTGTTTACATTAAAAGGGAAACTAATAATTCCTTGGGCGTGCGCTTATTAAAAAAAATATCTTCGTATTCCGATATGTCAAATTTCTGAAATTTCTGGGACTGCTGGTCCCATCTTAGCCGCTTTAGCTTCAATGTTAGCAAACGCTCCAGTGACAGCTCGCCGAGTTCTGCCAATGATGAACTATTACTTAAAGCAATAAAATTTCCAAGTACACTTCTCTATTCAAGAAAGGAGGCAATAGACTGAAATTACAAATTGCAGGCACCATTTTTAAATTATTTTGAATTCCAAAACTTTTTAATGCAAGTGGTCCATGAGTTTGGCATTTTATAGTAGTAAGAACCTCATTCTGCGAACAACAACATGGATTCGTGAGGTTTAGATCAACAGTTACAAATCTTCTTATGTTCTCTTACCAATGTTCAAATGCATTAGGAAAAGGTTAAGACATTGACTTTCAACTAAGTTCCGAATTAATTTTGTTCAATTTAAAAACTTTTGGTGATTCCTGCCATTTCTTAGCTTGGATTAAATCATACCTGAACAATAGATCCTACCATGTAAAAATTAGAAAACGCCTTTCAGACTCTTATGTGGCTTACTCTGGTGTACCTCAAGGAAGCCACCTTGGTCCTTTACTATTCATTTTTGGCTATAAATGGTGTTACATCATTCATACAGTCAAGTGACATTCTTATATTTGCTGATGAGTCGAAGATTTTTAAGACAATGAAGTCTAGCGCTGACCGCATTTTTCTGCAGTCAAAAATTGGTAACTGAAATATGTATTTGGTGCAGAAAAAATGGTGATTTCCTGTAAAATGCCTGAGAATTACCTTAATAAAAAAAACCTATCGTAACTGCATTTGATTATTGTATTTCGCAGCAGAATTTACCCAGCGCAATAATTTTATTGTGAATAAAGCTATCTCTATATTTGGGTTCAAAAACCCTGGGCAATAGAAATGAATGATCCATATGTGACTCTTTCGTTTTACATTATTTGCTACGTTCGCCCCATATCTTGTGTATGATTCACAGATATGGACTCCCTATTACGAAATACATGCATAAGAACCGAACTGAAGTAACCCAAAATAATTTAATTGGTTTTGCTCTTAAGGCCCCGTGGCTTAGTGGTTAATGTGTCGGACTGCTAAGCGAAAGAACCTGGGTTCAAATCCAGCTCATAGCCACCTTTTTTTCTGGGGTACTGCCTCTTGCGAGGAACTGACAACACCTCCAAGAGTAAAATTTGTCTCGAAAAAGTGCATCTCATGTAGCCGTTCGGACTCGGCGGTAAACTGTAGGTCCCTTCCATTCTTGCAGAGTAAAAACACACACACAGGAATGGTTGAGAGTATAAGTCACTAGGCCTTGGCTCCTAAAGGAGCTGTCGCGCCAATAAATTTAATTTATAATTTCTGACGAGATTTTGTTGACAGACGTTATAGCGGATCCGAGGTAAACAAAGTCCCTAACTACTTCAAAATTGTACCTGTGTATTGTGATGTTTTTTCCAATCCGCCGGTGTTGTGTGTCCCTTTTTGTGGACCGCAGGTACTTCGTTTTGGCCTCATTGACTGCTAGTCCCATCTTAGCCGCTTTAGCTTCAATGTTAGCAAACGCTCCAGTGACAGCTCGCCGAGTTCTGCCAATGAAGAACTATTACTTAAAGCAATAAAATTTCCAAGTACACTTCTCTATTCAAGAAAGGAGGCAATAGACTGAAATTACAAACTGCAGGCACCACTTTTAAATTATTTTGAATTCCAAAACTTTTTAATGCAAGTGGTCCATGAGTTTGGCATTTTATAGTAGTAAGAACCTCATTCTGCGAACAACAACATGGATTCGTGAGGTTTAGATCAACAGTTACAAATCTTCTTATGTTCTCTTACCAATGTTCAAATGCATTAGGAAAAGGTTAAGACATTGACTTTCAACTAAGTTCCGAATTAATTTTGTTCAATTTAAAAACTTTTGGTGATTCCTGCCATTTCTTAGCTTGGATTAAATCATACCTGAACAATAGATCCTACCAAGTAAAAATTAGAAAACGCCTTTCAGACTCTTATGTGGCTTACTCTGGTGTACCTCAAGGAAGCCACCTTGGTCCTTTACTATTCATTTTTGGCTATAAATGGTGTTACATCATTCATACAGTCAAGTGACATTCTTATATTTGCTGATGAGTCGAAGATTTTTAAGACAATGAAGTCTAGCGCTGACCGCATTTTTCTGCAGTCAAAAATTGGTAACTGAAATATGTATTTGGTGCAGAAAAAATGGTGATTTCCTGTAAAATGCCTGAGAATTACCTTAATAAAAAAAACCTATCGTAAGTGCATTTGATTATTGTATTTTGCAGCAGAATTTACCCAACGCAATAATTTTAATGTGAATAAAGCTATCTCTATATTTGGGTTCATAAAACCTTGGGCAAAGGAATAGAAATGAATGATCCATATGTGACTCTTTCGTTTTACATTATTTTCTACGTTCGCCCCATATCTTGTGTATGATTCACAGATATGGACTCCCTATTACGAAATACATGCATAAGAACCAAACTGAAGTAACCCAACATAATTTAATTGGTTTTGCTCTTAAGGGTCTACCTTATTCTGCCACCATATGAAGATCGAATCCAGCTTTTTCAGATGCAAACTCCTTAGCAAAAGCGTGTTAACAACGATTTAATATTTCTTCATCAACGTTTAAGGGGAGAAATTGTTGATTGCATTGGTTTAAATTTCTATGGAGTACCTCGAGGCCTAGTGGTTAGTATGTCGGACTGCGTCAGAGCCACCTTTTTTCCGGGGTACTGCATCTTGCAAGAAACTGACAAATCCTCCAAGAGTAAAATTTGCCTAGAAAAAGTCATGTAGCCGTTCGGACTCGGCGGTAAATTATAGATCCCTTCTATTCTTGTGGATTCAAAACACACACAGACATACAGGAATGGTTGAGAGTATATAAGTCAATAAATGTATGTAAATGTATCACCTGCGGGGATCGGAACTTTTGCATGTAGGCTTTCATAGAACAAACTATGGCAAATTTAAACCTTTTAACTGTTTTAGCAGACTTTCTAATCTTAACGTGTCGTCTTTTAACTGAAGTAAAATATTGTATTTTAGTTAATTCTTATACTTTGTGCGTGTTAGGCTGGTATTAGACGGTCCTTGTAATGTGTCATTGCCGTCACACTGTGACGTCACAACAAAATAGGTACTACCACCGTCATTGCCGTGACAAAGGTAATTGTGTCAAGGCTAGCTTCAGTGACTATCACACGAATGACAAATGTCTGTCATTATTGTCTCAAAATACAATAAACGTCAAAGTGTGTAACGGTGATCTTTATGTCGATCACATGACTTGACAGCTCTTAAACAGCTGATCGTTGGCGGTGAGCCTAAACTGCAATAACATTTATCATTTTTAGCAGTGACGATCACACGGCGTCACTCAAATGAGTCATTGTGTCTTGGTTGTTTTGGTTGTTTTGGTTAAATATAGACGTGTGTGACGTGCTCCAACTTTGCGTTAAGACGCCGCGCCGCGTCAAAATAATCTCAACTTCGCGTTAAATAATCTCAATGTCATGTAAGAAACGCGCTCTGTTTGAAGAGGCCTTAAAACTTTGACGTTACACGTTTGACGTCGTTTAAATATATAAAAATTCTATGAACGACCCTAAAAATATTTTTTTTTAAAATTGAAAACAATTCACAAACATGTTGTTTTTAGGGGTAATACATATTTTTTTCTTGATTTTTGTAAAATTTTTCAAATTTCTTTGAAATAAAATGTTTTTTTTTATCATCTCGGCGTCATCTCGTATTTTGTGACAAATAATGACATGGCAGAAATACCTGCCGTGTCACGGTTGGAACACAATCCTTGCAGCGACAGTCTCGGTGTCCCATCAACAGTGACAGGGCTATCACACGGTCACGGCAATTTGTCACTGCAGTGACCTAAAAGTGACGTGTCACGTTACCTGTCATTGTTTTTATCACGGCAATGACATGCAAAACAATGACGATCACACGACGTGACACTGTTAGGACAGACAACTACGTAATAGTGACGCCAGAGTCTCACAGCAATGACACATTACAAGGACCGTCTAATACTTGCTTTAGACTTGCATTTTTTATATGTATGTGTTTAATTTTTACTTATATTCTTATGATAAGTCTCTGATTGTAGAGAAAGCTTGCTCTATGCTAACTACATAATAGAATCTGAAGTCTAAAAAAAACAAGCTTGTCCAGTTAAGCACAGCCTCTAACTAAGACTTTAATTGAAGTCCACTTGCATTTGTATGTGTTAATTGCTAACTTTGCTCTTCTGCACTTACCAACTGAAATTAATTCGTTGACTTAATATTCGCTCCAGAGGCCATTGCCATCTTCTCTTTCTTTGGATGGCAAGCAAATCTCTACAGCCAGCCAATTCTTTTTCTAACTGTGTCCAATTGCGCACTTAAAGTCGCTACGTTTTCGCCAATTAAGTTGATACCTTACTCTACTGCCTTGCGTCTCTAGTTTGGATTCGTAGATTGTGATCCGAAGCATATGAGTATATTTGCTCTCCTTGTCCAGTCAAATATTAATTGATTAAAGCATGTCACTGTACAACTCGTAAAGCACGGCGTTGAACTTTCTCCTCTAAAGCCCGTCAACACAAACAGCACCGAATATTTTACAAAGTATTTTGTCCTCGAAATTACCACTTTTCGATATAGTCACACGTAAATCAGATAATACATTTCTTTCATAATGAACTGACAGTTCCTTACTTATTAATTTCCTTCTAAGACCGATAGCTCATCTCTATATGCTGTCATAAGCGACAACTAATAGTTTGCATCGATCTGGACATCTTTTTTCCAGGAAATGCCGTAGAGTATTGTGAATTTTCCTGGCCTAAATCCGAACTGAATAGGACTTATCAAGTAGATGATGCAGGTCCTATTAACCACTTACCTGCTGCTATACAAGACTGCTCTTACCAGTGCTCACTTACCTAAAGCCACTCTGATCTCTTAACCGCGTTCGAGAGGAAAGTCTTACAGTAAATTGTTGGCCCCATGTGAAATTTACCACGAAACAGATGTTGCAGAAAAAATAAAGCTCGGTAGACTCCTTGCTCATATGAGCTCGGGAAGTCTTACAGTTCTTTGTATGGTAGCATGTAGAGGGACAGAACTTTCTTAGGTTTGAAGGATGACATTGTCCAGGATGCCTAAACCTCGAGGTGCGAACTTGGATAGCGTCGGCCAACGACCAAGTGTATGGAAGAACTTATTGGATGAGGACGGATTGATTTTGCAAAAGACTCCCACTTAGTTCATTTTGGTCATGTAAGCGGATATCTTCGCCAAAGTGGTGTTAACTGAATAGCCTAGCCTTGTAAAGCTAAAAAAAATGAGACCTTGTTCGCGAAAAAATGCATTCACTCGAAATAATCGAATTCCATATAAAACTCACTTACACTGGGTTTAGATATTTTAGAAACTCTAAAATCCAATGAGTTCAATTGTGAACCAAACAATTACCAGAAAAGCAAATAAAGGAGGGAGGGGTATGCCAAAAAAAATAAAACCTTTCTAACCTATTCACCTATTTAAAAGTTGTTTTTAAAGCAGAAATAAATAAAAAAAAAACAACTAAAAAGCTTGCTGTTAATTAATTGCTAAAAATACTAACTGTGCTAAGACGCCGAAGTGGGCTGGGAGGTAAGAAAAACAAGGCGAGAAACACAACGCACAACATCAATTCTCACTTTCAACAGACTAATTCATTTTCCTTTTCATTTGTATCTTTCTTTTATTTTATTTGTTTGTGTTTAATTTTTTTGTTTTTACGGTTCACCTCAAGTTGAATGTTGAATTAATTTGCGCTCAACCAGTTTAAATAAATAAAAAAGCAAAAACTTATAAATTATACACAAAAAGAAAAAAAAACATTTTTCTTGAGTAAAAAGGTGATTTTTCCTTTTGAACGACAGGTGCATTGTGCAATAGCGCAGCGCGCTCTTTTAGCAACCAAACAGTTCGTCGTTGTTTGGTCGATTACTTTGACTAGTTTACTGGATTTTGTCTCAGAAAAAGTTGCAAGTACAAGGGAATCGTTGGATTATAAACAGAAAATCGTTTTGTGAATCAAAAAATAATATTTACAAGTAAAATATGTTTGGCCATGAAAAACTAATGATGAATGGAAATGGTTCGTTGAGTTCACCAGGAGTTGGTGTCACACAAGCAGCAGCGCAGCCAACATCAACATCAGTAACCACATCTGCATCAACATCATCTGTATCTGCAGCAGCAGTTTTAACATCAGTTGGAGCTTCGAATAGTTCCGCTCCAGTTGGAATCAGTAATGGGATGCATGGGGCGAACCAGAATTCAAACAATCATCGTGGTAAGTCTGTTTATTGTTTGAGAGATATTATGCTAAGGCGAATGTTTTGTTTTTTATGTACTCTTATTTTATATTATTGTGTTGTGCATTGTGCACATTTACCATTTGGTATTTGTTTCGGTAATGAGGATGGGTAATCACTGGATCACATCGAGTAATGACGGATGAAGATTCCAAAATGTTATTCATTATGCTTTGTAAGGAAAAGAAAAAAGTTATATCATACATATGAGTTAGGTTTTTCTTTTTAAATGTTCAACATGCTATGTTTTGTTTTAGTAAAAGTCATTGACCAAAAATTATAGTATTGACTAGACACTAGATTTTACTAGCGCTTCGCTTGCGTTGCATATGCAATTGAATTGAATTGAAAATATTCAAAGTTGTTTTAATGTACATTCCCTAATTTGTGTAAATATAGTGAAAGAGTATTTTTTTTTAGATGAAAGAAACTTATTGTATTCCGTACCCCTGAAAAATGTGTGTAAAAAATTTCATTAAGATCGATTGAGTAGTTTATTCGTCAAAGCGTTACAAATAAACAAAATTCGCATTTGTCTCGGAAAAGTGCCTCGGAAAAGTGCTAGGTTTCACCAGACCACCACCACGAAACCTCTGGTTCGATGACGAATGCAGGCAGACCCATGCAGCCAAACAAGAGGCATATAAAGCGGCGCTGCAAAGATAGACGAGAGCTGCTCGCAAGCTCTACGAGCAGAAATGACGGGAAGAACACTGGCTTCTCCAAAAGAAAAAGAGAGAGCATGAGAAGCGGGCGATCGAACAACGTGCTCCATGAACAACGTGCGGAAGTTTTACCAAGCCTGTAGAGATAGGAATGGAAACCTCGTAGAAGAGTCACAGTCGGTGCTGAGTACATGGAAGGACCATTTTTTCAGACTGTTAAACGGCGATGAAGACCAAAATCCCGCTGTCAGACAGAATGAACCATTCAACATGGACGATGGCAGACAAAACTTCCGTCCACCTGACCAAAATGAAGTAAGGATAGCAATATCTAGATTAAAAAATCAATAAAGCTGCTGGACCCGACGGACTACCCGCCGAACTTTTTAAAGCGGCCGAAGATGACCTGGTGGAGTGCATACACCAACTCATCTCTAAAGTTTAGTCAAAAGAAAGTTTTCCTGATGAATGGAACCTCAGCATCATTTGCCCGATCCACAAGAAAACTGCTACTACTGCAAACTGCCCAAGAATTCCAAATCGATAACCACCACCTCTTTATCGATTTAAAGGCCGCGTACGACAGCATTTATAGAGACGAGCTATACAGAGCCATGTCTGGTTTTGGCATGGCCACAAAACTCGTCCGACTGTGTAGGGTGACGATGGAGAACTCTCGCTGCTCCGTCAAGGTTGGTACTGACCTCATGCGCTATCGTGCTATTTCTTCAACTTAATACTTGCAAAAATTATAAGAAACTCGCAAGTCAATTTAGTGGGACAATTTTTTTTCAAGTCTGTGCAATTGTTAGCATACGCTGACGATATAGACATCATTGGCAAAACTCGGAGCTGTCACTGGAGCGTTTGCTAACACTGAAGCTAAGATGGGACTAGCAGTCAATGAGGCCAAAATGAAGTACCTGTTGTTCACAAAATGGGACACACAACACCGGTGGATTGGACAAAACATCACAATAGACAGGTACATCTGACAACAACATCTCGTCAGAAATAAAGCGAAGAATTACTCTTGCCAATCGCTGTTTCTATGGACTAGGAGGACAATTGAATAGCAAAGCCCTCTCGAAAGACAAAGGAGACTCTGTATAAGACCTTAATCATCCCAGTCCTGCTCTATGGCGCCGAGGCATGGACTCTATCTAAAGCGGATGAAGATATCCTTAGTCGTTTCGAGCGTAAGATTCTTCGGAGGATTTTTGACGCTATCTGCGTTAACGGGCTTTGAAGGAACCAAGAACTATACGAGCTGTACAGCGACGTTGACCTGGTCAAAAAAATACGCATATCACGTTTAAAATGGCTAGGTCATGTAGAGCTAATGGACAACAATTCTCCGGCTCGCTCGATGATGGCCTGGTCAACGTCGTTTCTCGTTTTTAAAGAAAATTTAGATGGATTGACGATCTCGCACCTCCAGCACAAATCTTAATTTTTTTTTTTGATTTATTTGACGCTCTTGAATCTCATGTGGATTGATATCGTCCAAAGTTCCTAAATGGGCATCAATGCTTAAGATGATTTTCGGATGTAAATGAGGGTTAGTTTGAAACTGATCCAGAGTCTATTCAATGAACCAACGTCGTTGTCTATGGTCGTTTACCTTCAGCACCTAGGCCAGTTGAATTTTGTATTAATGCAGGCCCAAATCATGACACAAAAATTGGCCAAGATGTGGTCTGCGACTGCCTCAGTTATTCCTGCACATTCTTACGGACAGTGCCGACAGGTTGCCCCAACAGAACACTCATTTTGGTTTTTTTCTGAAAAAGTCGCCCGTGCCAAAGGCCATCGCCAGGTCACACGGCTATAAAAAAAAGGTCGCAAAATGCGCGACTAAAGTCGCCCAGAGGTAACGCAGGTTGGTTGATTGTTCACTGAATTGTTTCAACCGAATATTCGGCCACAAAATGTTGTCGACTGTTAATGTCATGGTAATGAATCCTTAGGACGAAAATAAAAGAAACTTTTCAACCGTCAACATTGCATGGCTGACATAAAATGTCAAAATTTCTTCGAGGCCTAGTGGGAAAGACAATCCAATAAATGGTTTGTCCGTTATTATTATTCTTAGTTCTATTTATATATTTATCGGAACCCATTTTTGGAATAAAAAAGGCAATTATTTCGTTAAAAAATACATCTATCACTTAAATTTGACAGCCAGTTCATCCTACATAAATCTCTCCTGTTTTGAAATAAGAAACAAATTATACTCCAAACAAGAGAAAATGTATCAAATTAAGAAGCATATTATGTTCTCATTGCAGTGCCTCGTCAAAAGATTTAAAACCCACAGGAAACACTTACTTGAGAGAGTGTGCATTTCAATTATACTATTCCCCCCAACATTCTTTTCATATATAATATATGTTGAGTGTTCAAATGCTCCCCTCAATTGTCTCATGTCTAGCACCTTGGAAGTGCATCTTGTCGTGTCCCCCAACAGCCACAACAAAGGAATAACTTTCTCAATAGCAGATGTGCTGCTGCTGCACAGAGAATGGCTAATGTTTTAAACGCCATTCACATTCGTCAAAATTAGACGCTTTAGGGTAAGATAATTGTATCATTCTTCTGCATTGGAAGATTTGTTGAGGGACGAAAAACAACGAACTGACAAAATAAACACTATTCAATCAACCAGGACTTCTTAAAGAGGATGTTTGTTGGGTCTAGGGATAGGCGTTTATTTTGTCGGCATTTTTGATAATTTTCAGTTTAGGAATCAACAATAACATTATTTGTTTATCAATATAACCAAATAATTCCCGACGGGCTAATTAGCCATTAGTGCAACGAAACACGATATGCTTGGAAGAAAAATAAATTTCTTATCAACAAATTAACTAAATTAAACATTTGTTTTTGTACCAGTTAAAACGCCCATTTTGTTGAGTGAAATTTTACAGGGTGTTACCATACAAAATTCTTATGCATCGCTGCCATAAGTGGAACTAAAATAAAAAAAATGGAAAATAGTTAGGTTTTGTGTAAATTTAAGTGTGGTTTTAGGTATACACTTTGTTATTTTGGTGGGGGCAGCACCCCCATTTATTCGGCTTATAACAAGCTACAGAACTTCACCTAAGTTAAGACCAGGTTAAGAGTACTTAAAGCTAAATGGGAAGGTTGGGACAGTTATTGAGTCGTAACTTTAGATTCGGTGTACTGATATTTAAGTCAAAATATTCAGCGATCGAATTTACACTCTTACAGCATACGTGTAAGAGATTCGTTGGAGCCATAGGAGGTAAGGTGGGAGATAGATAAAAGAGAGATTACGCGGGTTAGTGTTGAAGAAAATCGAATTATATAGTGAAGGGCAGTCAACGGAACCAGAAAAAAGTCGGTGAATAAAAAGGATATCGGCAACCGTTCATCGTTCTTCTGGAGTTTTCAGATTAATGAATTGTAGACGGTGTTGATAGGGAAGTAGAATAAAAGGATCTTGCCATGGAAAGCCACGAAGAGCGAAACGAAGAAACGTTTTTGAATGCTTTCGATTCTGGAAATATTAACTTGGGGGTATGGGCACCACACTTGAGAAGCATATTCAAGGATATGTCTAACGAAAGTTATATATAGCGAGCGAGTCATATAAGGGTCGGTTTAGAAAACCGAGTGTTGAATTAGCCTTCTGTATTATTTGTAAAGGGTTTTGTTTTAGACGTGTGGTTTTCAATTTGGCAATACTTTTTTCAGAGTTTGATATCGTCCCAAGTTTCTAAATGGGCCTCAATGCCCAAGATGATTTTTAGATGAAAATGAGGGTTAATTTGCATTTCATCAGCATAAGTGCTTCCATTTTATGCAAAAACTCACCCACTACCTTAAAATGGTTTGTAAATTCTGTGTCCGTGGCAACTGGAAGATGAACGGCAACAGCCGAAATTGCCGGAATCGTGAAGACCTTGCCGGTCCCCTTGACCCCAACACTGAGGTAGTCATCGGCTGCCCAGCTGTGTACATTTCATACGTGCGTGGGCTTCTGTCCGACACCATTGGAGTTGCTGGCCAGAACTCGTATAAAATTGCCAAGGGTGCATTTGCTTGCATCGGTGAAATTACAGGAACGTGAATCTGGCAAGACAGAGGAAATAGTCTTCAGACAGATGAGCGTCCTTAGCAAATATGTCAAGGACTGGACCAATGCTGTTGTTGCCTACGAAGCAGTATGGGCCATCGGCACTGGCAAGACTGCAACTCCAGAACAAGCTCAACCTGTTCACTCTGTTCTTCGCAAGTGCTAAGTGGAGAATGTCTCCAAGGCCGTCTCCGACTCTGCGCATTCAGTATTGTGGCTCTGTGTCCGCTGCCAATGCCAAGGAACTCGCCTCTCGGCCAGACATAGACGGTTTCTTGGCTGGCGGTGCCTACTTGAAGCCCGAATTCGTTCAAATTGTGAACGCAAAACAGTAAAAAAGTCTTGGAATCAAGAATCATAGGTTATCTGTCTTTCGTCAATCCTAAAGGATCTGAAGTAAATTTAGATTTATATAAGCAAAGTCGAGAACTTTTAAAGTATTTTGTTCTAAAGACCTGTCAATGTTAACGTTTATAAATGTGGAAAATATATTTCGATTATTCGTTTAAGAAAGTTCGTCTTTTTGACAGCTGTCACTTGATTTATGCTCAGTTTGGTTTGCCATTTCATAATGAATAGACTTACTCTTGAACAACGCTTGCAAATCGTGCAAATGTATTACCAAAATAAGGGTTCAATCGTGGAGCAGAGTATCGAAGAAAACCCGAATGAGTCCATCCGCCATCGCGCGCAACAATTGAAGCCGTCCTCATCCACTATGGAATATTTTGAGGAAGGGTCTTGGTTCGCGGACTTACAAAATCCAACACGTGCAAGAATTGACATGTCCATGATGCGAGACCAAAGGTACTTTCCGCAACACCCTGTATTGCTTTCAGAGGAAAAAACAACCAACGATACTTTGTTTCGAACAAAAATGAAAGTTTATTACTGATATTTGTTTTTATCTTCAGATAGCACGCAATTTGCCGCGTTACAAGACAACTTTTTTGCTCAAATTAACTGTTTTTAACGTCGCTGGAAAATTAAAAAAAAAGTAAAAAAGATACAAAAATGAAGCGACGTTAAAGACAAAAGTCTTTAAGTCACTTGAGGAATTACTCAGTCATTAACTTTATTGGGGTTACCTGTTTTTTTTTTTATCGCGCAACAGTGATGATTTTGTGCGCTCAAAACGAAAGTCATCTCAAGCGACAAATGGGTTTTGTTGTTGTTGTTTGATGGTTGACTTTTTTATCTACTTTGGAGTAGGTTTTTGCATGTTTTTAATCAGAGAAATGTGTAAAAATATGTAAAAATTACTCCGCCATACAAGATCGAAGTGAGAGTTCAAGGCACATGTACATATGTTGACTCTTCCGTGGCGCTATTTTTATTTTTATTGGCTGCTTTGAAAAATCCATTGAAGATTGAATTGAACTAGTTCTCACAAAAAGGTAGAAACAGTTTTTTTTTGTGCGGGGAAGACTATTGTTCTGGAACTAATTGCTGTCTTAAATTTCTCAGAGAATTTAAAACAAATAAATTTAAAATTCCAAAAAAAGAAGGAAAGAGAAGCAGGCGTTTTTAACATTTTAGTGGGAATAAGAGGTTCATGAGGAGCCATTGAAGGAACAAAGGGAACCTATAATTTAACACATAATCCGAAAGCCTTATTGAAATGTACATTTCAAGAGCGATTCTTAGAGCTTAGAATATGTGGCCTTTTTTATAATTAATACGGGGGTTGTGATTCAGCTTTATATATTAAACTTCAACACATTGAGAGCATTTAAGAAACAGAGAAAGGATTGAAAAGGAGATAACGATGATAACTTGTCTTATGTGAATCGACATTAAAATGCAGGGGAAATATTGAGTGGGTAGGGAATTTCACATTCGTGCAGTAGAATTCCTAGCCGAACGAGAAAAACATTTTAGGGAAGGAATGCAACTCAGTATTTCACCAGCCCCTTTAGCTGGCTCGATCTCTAGCCTGTTCTGCACACCAAGCAGTCGGTAGTCTTGGTCACTCCATCGGAGATGAGGTCTCCCCTGGCCTCTTGCTCCCTTACGTAAGGCCTCGAAGACTGCTCGGTGGAGCGTCGAGCGTGGAGCGTTCGTAACTTGATCGCTTTCATCCGAATGGGTAAGGGTCCATGCTTCCATATAGTAGGACCGGGATGATGAGTGTTTTGTATAGCGTCTCTGGTTGTTCTCGTTAATGCTTTGTTCCTGATGTTGTTGCCCGTGTTCACAGCAGAGCCCAAGTAGACAAATTCACTGACTACCTCGAAGTTATAACTATCAATCGTTACGTTCTGACCAAGTCGGTGTGGAATTGGCTAAATTCATAGAAGTGAAAGCACCGTTTACTGCCCGCACATTATTGTCGTCAGCAAACCCAAGTAGCTTCTTTGATTTTTTAAAGTCTGAATTGTTGGTTTGGGTTTTGCGTTTTTTTTTGTTGAAACAGCTGCACGACTGTGCGTCACCTTGTCTTAACCCGCTGGCGGTGTTGACGGTCTGCCAATTTTGACGGAGCAATGAGCATTCTCGATCGTCATCCTAATAATCCAATTCATATTGGTTTAGCAGGAATTCCAAAACTAGACATGGCTCGGTACAGTTCGTTTCTGTTTACACTGTCATAGGCTGATTTCTTCAATTTAATACTTGAAAAAAAAATAAGAAACTCGCAAGATAATTGTAGTGGTAAAATTTTTTTCAAGTCTGTGCAATTGCTGGCATACGCTGATGACATGGACATCATTGGCAGAACTCGGCGAGCTGTCACTGCAGCGTTTGCTAAGATGGGACTAGCAGTCAATGAGTCCAAAACGAAGTACCTGCTGTCCACAAAATGGGACACACAACACCAGTGGATTGGACAAAACATCACAATAGACAGGTACAACTTTCAGGTAGTTAGGGACTTTGTTTACCTCGGATCCGCTATAACATCTGACAACACGATCTCGTCAGAAATAAAGCGAAGAATTACTCTTGCCAATCGCTGTTTCTATGGGCTAGGAAGACAATTGAGTAGCAAAGCCCTCTCTCGAAAGACAAAGGAGATTCTGTATAGGACCTTAATCATCCCAGTCCTGCTCTATGGCGCCGAGGCATGGACTGTATCTAAAGCGGATGAAGATATCCTTAGTCGTTTCGAGCTTAAGATTCTTCGGAAGATTTTTTGCCCTATCTGGTTAACGGGCTTTGGAGGAGAAGGTTCAACTATACGAGCTGTACAGCGACATTAACCTGGTGAAAAAATATGCATATCACGTTTAAATGGCTAGTTCATGTAGAGCGAATGGACAACAATGCTCCGGCTCGCAGGATCTTCGATTCCATCCCAGAGGGTAGACGCAGTCCAGGAAGACCTCGCCTTAGGTGGCGCGCTCAAGTGGATGATAATGATGACCTCAACCAACTTGGAGTGCGAAACTGGAGCCAGCTAGCCAAAGATCGAGCTGGCTGGAGAGGCATGTTGGTTCAGGATCAGGTTCTAAGTAAGTAAAGTACTAGGCTGCTTTAAAATCGATGAACAGATCGTGGGTTAAATTCTTGGGTTTTCTCCAGGATCTGGCGATATGCCATCTATGACAGTACAAAGCCGGCTGTATTATTCCGGTAGCAAACGGCTTAAGACGTTCACATAAAACGCTGGACAGCATCTTATCAGCAATGTTTAAAAGGTTAATTCCTTTATAGTTGATGCAGAGTAGTCGATCTCTTTTTTTGTAGATCGGGCAGATGGTACTGAGATTCCAATCATCGGGCATACCTTCCTCCGGCCATATTTTGGAGATGAGTTGTTATATACACCTGATCAGGTCATCTCCAGCGTGTCTAAAAAATTCTGCTGGTAGCCCATCGGGACCAGCTGCTTTTTTCGTTTTTAGTCTGGCAATGGCTACTTTGATCTTATTTTTGTCGGGCGGGTGTAGCTCTTGGTTATCATCTAGGTTGACTGGTGCAGGTCGATCAGCTTTGTGTCTTAGAAGGATTGAAATCCAAAAGGGTTTTGATATTCCAGTTAATAATGCTGCTAAACTTACCTTATCTTAGGTGCTAAATTTCGGTTCGGATCAGGGCGTCTTCATCCAGCTCAGTCCCTAGTTGTCTCCAGGTTTGCACGTGAAGTCGTCGACGTCTTCTTTCACTTGGGTGCGCCACCTACATAAGTTTCAGCTTTCCCTTAACATCACCGCGAGCATTGATGTCCTTCCGCTTTATTTGACCAATTTTTTTCTTAAAGCTTGTCAATATATTATACATTTTTGCCATCGACTTATTAAACACCCTGTATAGCTACAAAGTATGTAACCAGATTCACTTCAATGCACGTTGCGTAACATAATACTGCTAGTAATGTTATTGCTTGCCCGCGTTTTGGATCATTGTATGGCTTGTACAACAAATTCATTAATTGTTGGTTTTTCTATGACATTGACAGCCCAATAGTCAGCCGTTGTTCTGTCAAACAATACGTGCTTTCCAACACTCCCTGTTTCGGATACAAAATGATATCGCTTTAGCTTTGAATTCGAACTCCGACATTAAATCCAAAATCAATTTCAACCCCTCTCCCCCCATTCCTCTTAATGATTCCATTCATCTTCATTAATTCTATTCTGTTATTGGCAAATTAAAGGCCAATTCATTAGCACAAACAATATGATTTTAAACATTTCGCCTGCATGCCGCTTCGGTGACATAACTGACGAGTTGTTTTTTATTTCGGATTTGCGAAACCATTTTTGTGTGTCGTGCATCCGCAACGAAATGCTTTCATGATGTCATGCGTCAAGTTGGCTGCTGCTAACTGCTATTGCTATTGATTTCTTCAGAGAAGTTGCTTTGTTGACGTTTTTGCCAAAAGAAAGAAACTGCATTGGGTTGGGACTTGGGACACAACATTTTTGGCACAAATCGTTAGACTTCTGCAGGGAGTGCCGGCTATTCAAATACTACGGGACAGCAATTGGTTGACCTCATATTGATCCGATTTCGTAAACAGTGATTGTTTGACATTTCTCGGCGACGCGACGACGCAAAGGAGTTGTCTGTCTGTTGATGTTGACATCTTGACTCTTTTGTTTGTTTGTATTTTTTGTTGTCTCTTTTGTATTGTAATTTCCGCTGACGCGTCGTCAGGGCAAACACCCTTTAAACAAAGGCACTGTCCTTTCTCTTTTCGTGCCAATGTTTGCATTCGTTTCGCGCAGACAAGGCTACATGTCTGGGGATCGGGGAACTCCGTGTAATCGGTTATCGAATTTTCTTTGCTTAGGTTTTTGAGAAAGCATTTGTGCGTGTATTATGTTGCAGACGTGTCTCTGGAGGAAAACTTATATTTATAGTTGCACAGCACGCCACACATGTCATAATCAGTGGTAGTCTTTTAGTGTTTTTTTTTTTAAGGGTGGCAACAGGGAAGCCGATTTACGTAGAAAAACGTGCCCAAAGAGCAGATGTAAGTGCTACCAGTGTTAGAAGCCCACACATGCAACAGTGCTGAAGTGGGAAGTCATCGGGCTGATATAAAAATCGCGTCTATGGCATGTGTCAGGAGTGAATCTCGTGACAGTGGTCATTTTATTTGAATGCTTGTCCAACTACTCAACCGGATGAATGTTTTAATTACTCGCTGGGAATACAGTCAAAGCAAAAGATAGTGTTGGTAAGCTGCAGTGGATTTATTTTTATTTATGAAAGTTATAGGGTAAAGGTGGGTCGAATTTATGTCACATTAGTTCATTGCATTCTCTGACATTTTACTGCCCATAAATATAAAACTACCCAGGGCATGCTAGTTTATTTTGAATGTTTGTTTTTATAGTAGACGTTTTAGGGTTTTGAAAAAGAGTATCGTATATGCACCCCAAAATAGGTAGAAACCAAATGTCTCTTTATTTCATGCAATGCATGTAGGCGCTGCGTTGAGAAAGTCGCTAGTAATTAGTATAAATTGTCAGATCTGATTATGTCATTAAAGAATAGTTAATTTTTTTCTTTAAAGGGGTGAGTCAAAAAATATGTTAATAAGCTACAAATAGTGTTGATGTGAAACCTACAATTTAATTGTTAGCAAGTAATTACTATTAAAAAACACTATTAAAACAAGCTGACTGAGTAGTAAGTAAAGGGTTTTCGAATAAGGAGTTAACAACTTTTTTTTAAATAAAACGAGTGTCGATCCTAAGCTCGTAGAAGACGGATGTCGAGGTGCGCGCACAAATAGTTAAACGAAGACCAAACAAATAATTGTTGCGCGTTGTTATCGCGAGTGCTTTAAGGAAAAAAAATAATTCACGCTCGTTGAGAAATTGGAAAAAAACCCTTCGCGTGTGCTGTAAAAAAAAATAATAGTGTTCACTCGCGTCGTAGGATGAATGAAAAAGATGCCCACTCGCGCTGAGGAAGAAAAAAAAAAAAAAAAAATAAAACGCATTCGCATAACAAATTATCCTCTATTCTGTCCCAAGACCTTTGTGCTTAACTGCCTCTTTCTTATCTACTGTAGGCATCGTATGACCATACAATGCTTGCGGTAAATAGATAAGGGCATCTGAATTTGTCTTATTGTGCTGAATGTTTGGATTGATTTTTTGTAAACAGGCTGTCTTATGGGCATAACACCTAAGACAGTTTGATTATTCAGAAGTTAATTTTGATTTTCACTGCGCAGTTCGACTTAATCAGAGTTGTGTTTTGTATGTAAGTATTTTTAAATGGTAAGTGATTTTTGTGTCGTGTATTCAAATGTTCGTGGTTTAAGAAAGAATTTCTTTCACGTGTACGTCTACACTGTTCAACACAGGCCAGCTGTTTTGGCATTAAGTGAAACTCAGGTTGGAGCAAATACTGATTTATCAGAATTTGCTCTACATGGGTATAGCTTGGTGCCATTACTCTTTTCTCATCATGGTCTCGTGGTCTATGTTAGGAATGATATTGCTTGCCAGAGCCTTCCCCAATATGGGCAATGTTCCAACACGGACTTTAACTTCTTATGGCTCAAATTCACTGTCCGCAAGCATGTCATTCATTATTGTTTTATTTACAGGAGTCCAAATCTTGACAGTAATTCGACTTGTAACGAGTTTGATGCACTGTCTGATTCCATCTCGAAAATTGTTTCCCTTTGTCCTCGCACTGAAATCGTTATTGCGGGCGATTTCAATGTACACAATTCCAACTGGCTCCGCTATTCTGGTCAGACAACACCCGAAGGAAGGTATGTCGAGCTCTTTGCCGGGTTACATCACCTTACCCAACTGATCGATGTGCCAACGCGTATACCGGATGTTGCTGGGCAAGCAGCCCATACTCTTGACTTGTTTCTTACTTCTCACCCTTATAAATATACCATTATTGTAACTTCTCCATTTGGCACTTCAGACCATTGTATCATTTCAGCTAATTTCTCATCCCCCACCCATCCAGTTAAAGAAAAACTTCCCACCAGGACCGTTTGGCAATACGAGAAAGCCAACTGGGACGGCCTGAATTTCTTTTTCCGAAACTTTAACTGGTCACTATGCTTCCTCGATAGTGACATTGATGCCAGTGCTGAAATGATCACAAATGTGATTCTTCTAGGGATGCGTGCTTTTATTCCTAACAGAGTAAAAAGCATCAAACCTAAAGAAAAGTCTTGGTTTAATTCTGAGTGTAAAGAAGCTATCAGGCTCAAAGAAGTAAGTTTCCGATCTTACAAAGCCAACCCTACAGAGGAAAATCGGAAAAAGCACAAACAAGCAAGGAACTCATGCAACTCCGTTATAGAAAGAACCAAATTTTTGCATGACCAAAAATTACGGCAAAAAATTCTGCAGTGTCCCAAAGGCAGTAAAAATTTTTGGTCATTTGTAAAAAATATAAAAAACTCCTCAACATCTTCGGTTCCAACGCTCATCGACAATAACAAACCAATTGTTTACTCTTCAGAGAAGGCAAACTTGCTCGCCGCCCATTTCGCTGCCAGCTCCACGCTGCCTCAAAGCAACGTTGCCCCTCCTGTACTTGAGAATGTAAATTTTTCCATGGGACACATTTTTTTCCGCACTCGTACAGTAGCAAGAGTTCTCAAAGATCTCGATATACACAAATCCGCTGGCCCGGATGGTATACCCCCGATTCTTCTGAAGAGGTGTTCTTCCACACTGGCAAAGCCACTGCGTAAGCTTTTCCATCGCTCCTACTCTTCTGGAATCTTTCCTAGAAGATGGAAAACAGCATTTGTCCAGCCTGTCCCTAAGAAAGGTGACCCATCCTCCCCCTCCTCCTACCGACCCATAGCACTGACATCCCTTCTTTCTAAGGTCATGGAAACACTGATTAACCGTCAGCTTAAGGAATATCTCGAAGATCGTAAGCTTCTCCATGACCGTCAGTATGGCTTCCGCAGCAACCGTTCCACTGGTGATCTGATGGCATATCTCACCGAACAGTGGAACAAATCTTTACATCGCTTTGGTGAAAGTAAGATTATTGCTCTTGATATCTCCAAGGCATTTAATAGAGTTTGGCATGAAGGTCTCTTATCGAAAATGCGTGCTTTTGGGATCGATAATACTCTTGTTCGTTGGATTAGAAGCTATCTCCTGGACCGTTCAATACAAGTTGTATTGGACGGATTCAAGTCTGATTCCCATAAAATAAATGCTGGTGTGCCCCAGGGCTCTGTTCTGTCTCCGACTCTTTTCCTCATTTTTATAAATGATCTTCTGTCTGTTACTTCTAATCCACTTAACTGTTTTGCTGACGACTCTACCCTCAGCTTTTCATATTCGTTCGATAATTCACGTCCTTCGCCTTCGGACGTACAATTGCAACGGTGCCGTATGTCAAGCTCATTAAACTCCGATTTATACAGCATTGTCAAATGGGGTAATAGAAATCGTGTGGAGTTTAATGCTTCGAAAACTCAATGCTGTCTTCTGTCGTTAAAGCTAAACATTCCCCCAATGCCATTGTCCATGAATGGCACTTACATCGAAGAAACCGAAAAGCTCTCAGTACTCGGTATGTGTGTCAACGACGACCTCCGTTGGAACGACCATATATATGAGATCGCTAAGAATGCTGCAAAGTGCTTAGGTTTTCTGTATCGGTGTAAGAAGTACTTTTCCCCATCTGATCTGGCTACAATTTATAAAGCGTTTATACGCCCTAAACTCGAGTATAACTCCCACCTCTGGGCAGGTGCTTCGCAAACATCGCTTCACCTGCTTGATAGAATACAAAATCGAGCGTTAAGATTGATAGGTAATAGAACTGCCGCTGAAACAATTGCTCCACTCGAACACCGACGCAATGTTTCATGTCTTTCCTTATTTTATCGTTTCTTTTACAAAAAATGTTCAATCGAAGTAGCCAGTTGCATTCCTCCCCTTAAAAGTTTCTCCCGTAATACTCTTCCTTACGAATTTGGAATAGTTTACCCGGCGGGATTTTCCCTTGCCATTTTGATCTGCAAACATTCAAAACCAATGTTAATCGGCACCTCCTATCTCTCCCCTCCCTATCTTCGTAATGCCCGCGCAGTGTGTTCTACATTAAAAGGGAAACACATAGTCCCTTGTGCGCGCGTTAATTATAAAAAAAAAAAAAAAAAAAAAAACCCAAACCATTTGAGATATTTTGTAAAAACTTTATTATCGGCTTGAAGTACAACCAAAATATTTATGAATGGAACTCGACTTCGTTCATATGGCCACCGCTGGCACGTTTGAAGCGGTCGATTCGCTGGACCAAATTTTCGATGACTCAGTCACACATTTCGGCCGAAATAGACGCTAGTTCGCGTTTAATTTTGGCTCTGAGCTCTTCCAACGTCGTCGGCTTGTTGGCATAAACCAATGACTTAACGAAACCCCAAAGAAAATTGTCTAAAGGCGTTAAATCGCACGAACGAGGCGGCCCTGTTGAAACCACATGTCGTCCAAATCCATATATTCCAATTCGGGCCAAAAATAATCGGTAATCATGGCGCGAAAACGCTGGCCATTCAGAGTAAAGTGACGATCGTTATCGTCGGCGAAAAAATATGGACCAATAACCTCGCTGGCATGCAAACCGCACCAAACCGTTATTTTTTGTGAATTAAGTGGTGATTCATGAAGCAAATTTGGATTTTCACACGACCAATAACGCATATTTTGCTTATTGACGAACCCACTGAGCCAAAAATGAGCTTCGTCACTGAAGATGATTTTGCCATGAAATTCAAGAATTCAATTCAACGCTCTTAAAGCTGCGGTCACCGACTCCGAATTTCGGTAGAATTTTTTTATAATTTGCAGACGTTGCTCGCTCGTGTACTTTACCATTATGAAAGTGTTGAGCTTACTGAATAAACTGACAATGACAGTTCGATGATTAGTGAAAGGGTGCGTTCACAAATTAAATTCAAAGTTGTCAAGTCCCTATTGGAAACCCCATATTTGAAAATATTTAGGTAGCTATTAGAAAATTCGAATTAAATTTTTAATAGAAAAACTTCTTTATTAAATGAAGGCAAATGATAGAATGAAAAGAAAAACTATAAGATCTTTAAAGTGACAAACAGAAAAAAATAATATATACAATCAACCAGCAACTTGATTTAAAACAGAAAAGTAGAATTTACAAAGTATAATATTAACGTTGGAACGATATTCAACAGTAGCCAATTTAATTCTGAATAGGAATAGGGTATACTAAAATGAATTTAAAAAAAAAATATTTTTTAAACTTTAGACATTAAATATTATTTTGAATTTTATGATAACTTTTTTTACAATAGGTAATCTCAAAAAATTGTTTTTAAAAAACTAATAATAAAAACAAGAATTTTCGAAATACATTTTCCGTAAACTCATTATTTTTTTACGAAAAACCATTAAGTGTTGTGGTTTTTCTACGCGTAAATGTTACTTGTTTCCTGATTGATTAGGCACTTGAAAGAAATCAAATAAGCCTTTTATGAGAAAATCACAAATAAAAAAAAAATGTAAAAACTCATCACTGCCCAAACAGACAATAGAAGACCCGTAGGTTGTACGGCTTAAAGAAACTGCATGTATTGCGCTGACTGTACTTGGTACTAAGAAGCCTGGCTGAAATTGAATGAAACTATTAAACTGTCAAGGACTCAATCAGCGAAGATAAGACGTTGCTGGTGATCGACCGCCTTGATTTCTTGTATTAACTGAACTTTAAAAGCCTTAAGACAAAGATCGACGAGAAATCGACAAACCTGAGTTTTTCTCAACACTACGGGTTACAACAGCAATATTCTCAGTTGTTCTGCACACTGTTTCGATTCTTTACATCACTTACTTGCAATGGCGCAGTTGTCAAATGTCAAAATATGACATAATCAAAAGTGACAGCTGCCCGAATAGCGGGCTATTCAAAATGAAACCTCTTATTAGAAAATCATTTTTCATTTTGTACGTTATACTAATAAGACTTATGAGCCAGATTTTACGGATTACGTCGGATTGTATTTTTCCTCTAAAAGAAATTGTTTAACATCTGGCAATTCCACGTTTTTTTTTGACGTGATAACGTCTTATAAATCGATGACAGGCTACACGTACGAAAAAACATGACTCATGCTGATAAGACGCAGGACTCATGCTAACCACAATACTGTGGTTCTTTCAGCCAAAATCGATCGCAAGTACCAGGCGAACATGAAAAAGTACAGCGCAAGTTCCCAAAATAATTCCCACTAAAATTCAAAAAGAACAAGAAGAGAAAAAAAAAACAAAAACAAAATAGGCGAAGTTTTATTAAAGTAGAAAGTGGATGTAGATATTAGGGTATGTGTGTGTGGAACAAACGAGAGGGTTTGTGGGTGTGAGGTGAGTTAACGGGCTGTATGTTAGTGTTGCTGACATCAATGTTTTCTTATGACGATATCACGTAAAATTATCGTCCGTAAACCGACTTTACAGACAACCAACTCTTTTTTTCCAAAGAAGAAAGAGTGATTATGCTGAAAATTGTTTGAACAATCAAACTGGCAATCTGCGTTTGTGTGGTTGTTAGTCAGAGTCTAAGGTCTGGACGCTTAACTCTCCAAGGCCCAGTTTTTTTGTATTGCAACAAACTGTACGAGGTCTCCTACACATTCTTACCGAAAGCGTCGATTTTTTTTCAGTCTCAAACCCTTTAAGTTGCAGTAGAAAATACAGCTTAATGATACAAAGATGAAGTTGGCATGTAAAGAGTGTTTTTTTGTTAGGTATAGAACTTTACGTTGGCAACACTATTTTAACTGGCGGCCATTTTGTCAGCTGTCAAGTTATTTATTTTTAGTTTGGTTTGGCATTTCAACATAAATAGACTGATGCCTGGACAACGCTTCCAAATTGTGCAAATTTATTTTGAAAATCATTGTTCTGTTCGAAATACGTGTCGCGCACTACGTCCATCATTTTACGGTCAACACAATAGTTCATCAGAGCAATTAATTCGATTAACTATGGAACGTTTTCGCACCACGTTTACTCTGTGTTTACGGAAACAAATAATGCCAAAATAACAATTTATCGTTGCACTGCAAATATGCATAAATAACTTACTTTCACTGTTTCCAAACAATAACAAACCAGAAATAAGTATACAAAACTCGGCATTTTAGCTACCAACTTTTATATAAATATACTGCAATTTTTTTAATAAATTCACAATAATTCAATAAATAAAATAACTATCCCCCTATCCAAGGTAAGGTGGTTATTTTAAATAAATTAATTGACTTGTGTATTTTATTAATCAAGTGGTCCTTCGAAACATTTTTTCAAATTAAACATAAATATTGTTACCAAGTGGTAACAAAAAAAAAAAAAAAAAATTCAAAGGGCTATAGATAACATTCAAGATGTCTCCTTCCAGCTGGAGGAGATTAAAATTAACCTTACAAAGCTGGGATTAGATAAGCGTACCCCGGAAACTCTCTCAAGGCAGTACAACAAGGCGAAGAGTCTTCGCACTTTCATCGAGGCTAATAATAACCTTGATAGATCTGAATCAAAATACCCCAAATGAATATCTGCCAAAGTACCAAACAGTAAAAAAAATATTTTCACAAATTAAAGAATTTATTGGGAAACATCACCCTGAATTTTTGAAGGATGATAAAGCAGTTATGGAAACTGCCAAGGAGAAAATCCATACTGAAAAAAGACAGGCTCCCAAAGCACCGTTAGGCATAGATCTTAATGCTAACGCAGCGACTCCCACTAAAACAACAATGGCAATCAATACGACTGAGCAAAACACGGAGCACACCCTACAGCGAAAAAAGGAGGATCATATCAAAAATGATCATCAATTCGAAACTCCACAGCTTCAACAAAACTCTCAGGCGCTTGCAGATCATACATTTGTAGAAGGAGTAGGGTACGTTCTAAATAACCCCGAAGGGGGGTACAATACCAAGTTGTCTTAACGGCCACAGCCACCCCAGACAACTGAAGCACACTTGCACGCAATAGCAAAACTCAGCATCGAACGTGAATCCAGCTTACAAGCTACAGGGTCACGTACCGAACATGTTGGT
The DNA here is from genome assembly GCA_963971375.1 of Platycheirus rosarum. Classification (NCBI taxonomy): domain Eukaryota; kingdom Metazoa; phylum Arthropoda; class Insecta; order Diptera; family Syrphidae; genus Platycheirus; species Platycheirus rosarum. The sequence goes on along the minus strand of OZ020509.1, from coordinate 119,529,324 downwards.
GTCAAAACTCCGGAAATTCACATTAACGAGTTTAGTGAAAACATGACATGACATCGGGAATTTAAAGAACAGTTCGATTCCTTGGTGCGTAGAAGCCATACATCCAGCATCGACCGTTTTGCATTGCTTAAATCCAAGCTAAGTGGCAAGGCACTGGAAGCAATAAGCGATCTATATTTGACTGGATACAACTATGTTGTGGCCTGGGCTCTTTTAGACCGAACATTTGATAATCCAAGAAGCTCTACTGGCTTTTCCCCAACGACCAACTATACCGCCCAATGCGGATTCCATCATAACATATATGCAAATCTAAAAAAAAAACGAGGTAAATGGGGAACAGATCTAAGCATTTCTTATCCTTCGAGGCTTAGATCCTATCACAGACTAGAAGAAGACTAGTGGCAGACTAGAAGATGTTATCACTACTAAAAACAGATTTCCCACCATTTCAGCACCATTTAACTCAAGACGATGTTCACAAAGCAATGCAGCCAATTCAAAAAACTCCAGGTGCAATAGTGTCACGGATTCCGCACACCAGAGTCCATGTAACAGTCCAGCCACAACAGACGACAAATTGCTTCATCTGCAAAGATCAACATTATGTGACAGATTGTCCACAGTTTCTAAGCTCTCAAAATCGGGAAGCTTTACTACGGGACTACAAAATCTGCATATTTTGCGCCATGCAACGTTTTGACTATCGCTCTCCCTGCCGATCAAAACAGTTTCTAAAATGTGAAATATACCAAGGACCTCACATTACGGCAATGCATCCACAACCAGTATCGATACAGCCTAAAATTCCGGCAACAAGCAGCACTTACTTGTGCCAAAATGAGTCCGAATCATCCTCGAATGTTCTTCTTCCTACACCTTCCGTGCGTAGAGCGTAGCGTAGAAAAAGACCCGAATCAGTCTATCCGCCATCGTGCACAGAAATTGGATATGTGTCCATCCACTTTATGAAAGATTTTGCGGAAAGATCTTGGTTTGCGTGCTTACAGAATCCAACTCGTGCAAGAATTGAAAGCACAGGATCCCCTTGCAAGGCGTACATTCGGTCAAAGGGTCCAAAACAAGATTGCCGTTGATCCCAATTTTCATAAGCGAATTTTGTTTAATGCTCACTTTTGGTCGAATGAATACGTTAATAAACAAAACTGCCGTATTTAGAGTGATGATAATCCGCAAGTGTATGTTGAGACACCCTTACAAAACTGATTGTTTGGTATTCTGTGGAATAATTGGTCCGTACTTCTGTAAAAACGATGCCACAACGTTACAGTCATGGTGACCGCTAAAGAGCCATGATTACTGACTTTTTCGTTCATCAACTGAACAACCTTGATGTGCAGGAGCTGTGGTTTCAACAAGACGGTGCCACAACAGCTCGTGCCACAATTGATTTATTGAAGGAAACGTTTGGTAACCGCATTGTTTTACATTAGTGACCCGTGAGCTGGGCTCCAAGATCGTGCGATTTAACGCCGCTGGACTATTTTCTGTGGGGATATGTGATGTCGCTAGTCTAGGCTGATAAGCCCGAAACGATTAACCACTTGGAGGACAACATACGCCGCGTTATTGCCGATATACGGCCATACCGATACCATGGTATCGGCTGGTACTTGAAGACCTTAAAAGTAAGGTTTGTATAGTTTTCCTCCTCGATTTTTTTACTCCCTCCCCAAGTCTTTTATAGTATTTTCTTTGTTCTTCATCTTCGCATGATGATACAGTATCGATTTCTCGAGGCCACAGAGATGCACTTCAATCTTAATTGCAAACGTCTTCGTCGGTCGGCAGTCTGAATAGCACATTATTGCTGAACCAGCATAATCGATTTTTAATTGAGCTCCCGTGATAACCGTCCCCCGCTTATATCAATTTTCCAACTAAACTGTTTACACATCAAACGGAAAACAAATAATTATACTTACGTGTATTCCGCACATAATGGTGTGGAACGTTAAGACGGACAGACGAAAATGCCATTAAACCCAGACCAGCATCATTCTCATCATCATCGCCATCATGTTGCAATACTTCATCGTCCCCTCGCATTGTCTGCATTGTTGCGGTCGCAGGCGATGACGTTCAATATCGTAGAACTTCGCAGTTCGCACCCGCGTTAACCGCATGAAAATATTTGCTTTAAGCCCAGAGAATCAGTACTTCCTTTATCGCGTCCCGCGCGTCATTAAAGCGCTGCCATTAAGAGCGATAAGCAGAGTGGATTTAGTGGATGGCAGGCACTTAAACAACGCTTTGTTCAATGTGTCTTGGGATTGGGATGAAGATTTAATGACTTCCAGAGTTGCGAATGGAGGCGCTTAGTTTGTGGCGTCATCATGGAATCGACCGACGCGGCATATTCTATGTTTTGCAAGTACCTATAACTTAAAGAGTGTGTGTGATGAGTTAATGAATGTGGCTGGTGGCAGTTTTGCACTAACATTATCTTTTGGCGGACAAGAAAATAAATGTGTACACTTAACGGTGAATGTTTACTGAACAACACTTAATTCCTGCAATGGCTGTGTATTTATAGACTATAAGCTCTTACGACGATATATCATGGAGTGAACCAGAAGTCTTCGTGTTCATAGGAAATTACAAAATTGTGGTTTCCATTTAATCATGGCTCATGAATGATCTGAGTGTTTATCATTTCTAAATACATTGTTAAGCAAACATGCTGGTTTTCGAAAGTGAAGATATAATAAAATGACTGGACTTAATAAGTGTAGTTAGATATTTATTGTAAAAGTTGTTCGAAAATTATAGGACCGATTTTAACAAAATTCTATTTTTTATTTTTAGTTTTTAAACAACACATTTTTTTGAGATTTTGTTACGCAGTTTCTTAGAGTTTATTAAAAACAACTAATTATACAATAAAAAAAAATATTTATTAGTTTTAAAAAAATTGAAAATAGAAAAAAAAATTAATTTATTACAAACTAGCTTGCCTAGCCGGCGTTGCTCGGGTAAAAAAACGAACTTAGCGTAGTGCCACCTAATCAAAATAGCTTATTTTCCTTCATACAAAATAAGCTTTGTGCTATGGCACCCGTCAAAATCGGTCCATAAATAAGAATTTTCCAAAGGAAAAACACCCCAGCTCCACCTAGTGGGTAATTTAAATAGCCTAAGTTCCTCCCTAGAACATCAGCAATCTGCCAGTGAAAGTCCCGTCATAATCGATGCAGCCGTTCCCAAGATTACCCAGAACAAACACACAGAAAGACAGACACAAAGATTTTAAATTGTATTTTTGTTATAAGTACTGGTATATTTGCATCTTATAAAAAGCTGTTATTTTGATATTAAAAATAGACAATTGATTTTAATTTATGTTTATAGATATGTCATTGTATATAAAATCTATAGTACCTACTATCAAGATGGGTGTTTCACCTAGCGCCATCTAGTTTCGTTACCTCGCTATTTCGCAATGTAGACTTTTAGTCGGCGAAATGTATTCAATACATATGCAATGTCAGAGGGAAGCAAATCATTAACACTTTTTCGTGTTATTTCTTTGTCATTTTCTTTAGAATAATGGATAATGAGAGAATCAAATATAGAAATTTAGACGGATGTGAGGAGTTTTTATTTCTGCCTTGAAAATACACTGTTTTTGGGTGTTTTTTTTTATAAATACGGCAACAGGATGAAATTTACCGTTTTAACGATTTTTGCTGAAATTTGATTATTGTTTTTTTTTTTTTTTTTTTTTTGTACAATTCTGAATGGTTTCCATGTTTGATTATAATATCAATTTTTTAAGCTTACAAACATTTAATTTGAGTGGAAGTACCTACCTAGTTACTTATTTTACAAATAAAACACATTGTTTGCAGATGTTTGTACCTATCTTATTGCTTTAGAGTATCTTTACATATCACGTCAAAAATCTAGAACTAAATCTACTACTAACTACTAAATATAGTACTAAATCTACTACTAACTACTAAATCTAGTACTAAATATAGTACCAAAACTACGATAGTACTTAAAACAGTCAAATCCGAATATGGCAACATTGGTCATTGATTTCGGTATAAGAAATACAGAAATAACAAAATTTCTTGAAAAATGCAAAATACAAAAAAAATAATTGATCTTGGTTTGTTTACGAAAAATCAAAGGGAAATCCACTAATTTTTGTTTCCCTTACTCTGCCATACCATATGGTCTAGTGTCACTTTTTGAACCCTTCACTCGTACTTATTATTCATTGTTCCTGCAAATGCTTTTATTCATTCTAACTCATACCTTTCTGAAAATGTAACATACAACCTACTCTTTCATCATTATATTTCATTCTACTCTCCAAAACCCATACAAATGCATATCAAGAACTATAGCAGGGCTATTATGGCAGTATCTCGCTAAAATAGAAGCTGCCTCATAGTAGTACTATAGATTGCATATACAATGCCATTTGTTTAAAAAACATTTCAGAAATGTTTATTTGTTTGTTGTTGTGTTCAGTTTTTTAAAATAAAATAAATAAAATAAATTTATTGGCGCGAAAGCTCCTTAAGGAGTCAAGGGCTAGTGACTTTTATATACTGTCTCTCAACCATTCCTGTGTGTGTGGTGTGAATCCGCATGAATGGAAGGATCTACAATTTACCGCCGAGTCCGAACGGCTACATGAGATGTACTTTTTCGAGACAAATTTTACTCTTGGATGTTTTTACAGTTCCTCGCAAGAGGCAGTACCCCGGAAGAAAGGTGGCTCTGACGGGGAGTCGATACCCGACCCTTCGCTTAGCAGTCCGACACACTTACCACTAAGCCACTGAGCCAAAAAAAAAATAAAAAACAAAAACCTGTCAACTATATTAAAATTCTTGAAAAATAAAGAAAGTTTTCCGTTCGGATGGGGAAACAGAGAAACATTTCAGAAATGTTTCGCGAAGCGTCCAGACTTAAATAAACATTTCATAAATATTTAAAAACATTTCAGAAACAAAGAAAAAATTCTGAAATGTTTTTTTAATGTTTCTGAAATACAGAGTGTCCGCCGGGAAGGTATACTACTTGTTTTTGCCGCCATTTTGGTAAACATTAGTCTTGACAGTTCATATTTGGCATTCGTGAAGTAGACACGTGGCAAATTTATTATGGACAAATATTCGATAAACCAACGTGTTTAAACGTTAAAACATTTTATCAAAATCAATCATCGATTTCTGTGACGATGAGAAAGTTACGTGAAATTTTTGGGAGAAACAACGTGCCAACAAAACGCACTATTTGTCGTGTAGTGAATGATTTCGAAGAAAGAGGGTGTGTAGGTGATAGGACCAAGCATGGGTCACGGCAAGATCGGCTGAAAACATTACTGCTGCTCAAGGAAGTGATCAAAACAATCCATCAACCTCAATTCGACGCCGTGCTCAGGAGCTTCATCTTCAAAGAACAACTTTGGCCACAATTTTGCACAAGGATTTGCATTTGTTTCCATTTAAGATTCAGTTGACACAAGAGCTTCTTCCACAAGACCATTTACGCCGCCGTACATATGCCAATAGGATGTTACAGCTAGCCCATGACAACCCCGATTTTCATGAACAAATCATAATGAGTGACGGGGCACATTTTCATTTGAATGGATATGTAAATAAACAGAATAGTCTGTTCTGGGCAATAGAAAACCCTTAAATTATTCATCAGTTACCTTTGCATCCATTAAAAGTTACAGTCTGGTGTTCAATTTGGTCAGGAGAAATCATTGGACCTTATTTCTTTGAAAGTGAAAACGGCGTAACGGTAACTGTGAATGGGGAGCGATATCGTGATATGATTGAAAACTTTTTAACGCCAACTGCATGCTTTGGGCTTGATTAGTGTGTGGTATCAACAAGACGGTGCCAGATCGCATACAGCCAGGATTACAATAGAATTACTGCGAGACCTCTTTCCACAACAAGTTATTTCAAGAACTAGTGATGTTGATTGGCCTCCACGGTCGCCTGATTTGACTGCTCCGGACTTCTTTTTGTGGGGATTTCTAAAAAGCAAGGTTTATGCAAACAAACCATTCATTGAATCAAAAATTATAAACAAACAAAGTAGTATACCTTCCCGGCGGAAACCCTGGACTTACGATACGTTTTCTAGAAAATGTAATCGTCTGGCATTTTACAGGGTTAAGAGATATACTTTTTTTCAATATCTGCCTGCAGAAGACTGCGGTCGTCGCTAGACTTAATTGTCTTAAATATCTTCATGTAATCAGGGAATATAAGAATGTCACTTGATTGTATGCAATAATAACATCATGTATTGCCAAAATGAATAGTGAAGGACCAAGGTGGCTTCCTTGAGGTACGCCAGAGTGGGCCACGAAGGGGTCTGAAAGACAATTTCTAAATTTTACTTGATAGGATCTATTCTCTAGGTATGATTTGATCCAAGCTAAGAAATAAGGAGGAAAACCAAAAGCTTTTAACTTGAACAAGATAATTTCGTTACTTAGTTGGTCAAATGCTTTTGAGAAATCAGTGTGAATGCAGTCAACTTCATAACCTTTTTCTAATGCATTTGAACATTTGTAGGAGAATGTTAGAAGATTTGTTACAGTTGATCAATGCCTCATAAATCCATGTTGTTGCTCACAAATCAGATTTTTACTAAAAAAAAAATACCATACTCTCACAGACAACTCGATCAAAAAGTTTTCGAATGCAAGATAATTTAGAAATGGGCCTATAGTTTGCAATGTCAGCCTTAATTCCTTTCTTCAATATAGGAGTAAAAAAGGCCTTTTTCCATGTACTTGGACATTTACCTGCTTTAAGTGAAAGCTCAAACATAAACTTGAGGGGTTGAACTACATAATGCTGACACTTTTTTAATACTATTGGGGGAATTCCATCGGGACCAGCTGAACAATCATCGTTTGACGAAGAAAGAAGGTCAAGCACTGTACTCTGCAGAACAGGGATATGGTTACAGCTAGTTTGCGAAAAGGTAGATTGTAAAAAAAATTATCATCATTCATACTGCAAAGGCGTTAGAAATATCGAATTTTTTTTTTGACGAAGAATAAATTTTGTCAATCATTGCTTCGAGCTAAAGAAGTCAATTAAATATAAATAGCAAAACTCGCTCTCGGTCAACATCGAGAATGAAACTATTAGAGTCAATCAACCCCTAGTCATTTTAAATTGATCCCATTTTGACCTGCGATTATAGAGACTATAAGGTAAGTTTAGGATTCGTGAATATTAAAAAAATAGAGATAACAATCAAACATGACATTACGATCATAGAGAAGTCTAAAAAGTGATCGATAAAAAATTTCTGTCTGTCAGTATGTATAACGAGCTGCAGCCTAAACGGCTTAAGCCATTATCTTCAAACTTGGTGTGTGTAATTCATTTGGCATTCCCTAGAGGGGAAATTGAAATTTTATTTTTAGCCCTAAAAATAACGGTACCTATCATATGACCGTTAAGGAAAATCTTATTTTCTCCAAAACGGCTCTAACGATTTTAATGAACATTTTTGAGAATTTTTTTTGTTGGTATTGGCTATTATTTGATTAGAACCACATATACGGGAAAAGTCTATTAACGGGACCTTTCATATAACGGTTTTTTTTTTAATTTTTGGCTTTCTCTGTTACGGCTCTTTGGATTTCTGTAAAATTTTATATGTAAGAAGATCTAGGTAGCCGAATTAATTCTGCATATCAACATTTTGACTAACTTTTTTATTCTAATTAAAATTAATTTTTGATTTTTTTTTTTTTGAAAAATTAATATTTTGAAAACTAATCAAACTATTTTTTTTTTATTTTATAATCACATGTATTTTAAACTGCATATTAAAATTTAAAAAATAATTTTTTTTCAAAAAACTAAAAATAAAAACAGGATTTTATCAAAACCGGTCCTACAATTTTCGAAATAAATTTTTCATAAGTTCCTTGTTATTTAAGACGTGTGATGGCATAGTTCATTTTTACTAAAAACCATTAAGTATTGTGGTTTTTAATACTTTTTATAAGTTGAAACTGTGTTATTTTCAACGCAAATGTTACTTGTTTCTGTCAAAGATCTTGCTTTCCAATGTAATTAGGCACATAAGAGCAAGTACGTGCGACCCAGTCGTGCCCATTTTTTATATACTGTTCTCTAACTTGGCCTTTTGTTTTCATGTTAATGAAAGGCACCTACGTCGGAAAAACCGAAAAAAAACATCTTTTAACACCTAAACAAAGATGTAGACGTTTTTTCATCAAAATCGGTACTAAACGTTTTTTTATTCAATTTACATATGTAATCTAAGGCATCTAATGGCATATTTTATTTGTACTAGAAACCGTTCGGTGGTAGATGTGTTGATGTAATGTTAATGTTACATATTTGTGTAGCTAACAGTTGTTTTTCTCCAAATCAACACCTAAAACATAATAGCTGCAGATACAAGTCGTGCCCATTTATTTTTATATTTTTTGTCTGTCAAAACAATGATTTAAAAGTTCATTTAAACATTTGGAAATAAACAGAATAGACTAGCATTATTTGGCATCAGCACACTGACACTACAATAATGTAGTTCAATTAAATAGCACTTTCGAGTGGGCCAAGGTTATTATTGTTGTTTAATTATTTGTTTATTTTATAAGTGACACTTGAAGACACACTTCAGTTGTCAAGAAGTGATATTAATTTTATATATTCTTCTGTTGCGTTTTAATGACTTCTTAGCCCTTTCCTAATATGTGATTTTTTATTAGGAATGTTGACAGTAAACTGATCATAAAATGTTATCAAATCTAATAACGACTATTTGAAAGGCCCATGCATTGAATTCTGAATGGAATATGACGTCGTTGAGACGGCCGGCGTGGCCATTCACAGTGGTATGGTGTGCCATACAAATAAATTTGAGCAATGGCTCGAGTTATGTTAACTATTAAGGCATCAGAGACTGCGTCTATATCACTCAATTCTAATGACAAAACAATGTTTTTTATTCATCTGTCATTCGTCTGTTATAAGAATTAGGTCCAATAAAGCCGTTTCTTCTAAAAGAAGCTTTGCCTTGTCAACAAATAAGTGGCGTTGTCTATGGTCAGGATTGTTATTACACAGGAAAGTTAATAGAACCGTTTGATAAGCCTTTTGGAGTGGATATTTATCGGAAAACTAAGCGATTGTTCGCGGTAATTTTGGGTAAACACAGTAACCATTAAGATACCACTACGGGGTCTGTCACAATTTAAAAGGCAGTAAAGATAATGATAAGCTGGGCTTTTCTGTTATACCATGGTTGCCATTACACCAAATTTTACTTAAACTGAGTTTTCGCACGATACCAGAGCATTGAATGATCCGTAGATATAATATCACGGTTCATCTTCTTGCTTAAACCGACAATTGTTATGACTTCGACTGGGACTGCAAACTTTTACTTAGGTACTTTACCTAAAGGCTTCACATATTTCATTATTAGTAAAAAAAAGATGGCAACCGTGCGAGTGTTGATATCTAATCAATGCATCATCAAAAAAATGAAAAACGCAATTAGAAACATCTGCCTTTGTTTTTAAACAGTACATTCTTCTGTAATTGGAGTAGGGTATTCATGGTAAAAGAAGCATAAGACATTTCTTGCATCGGTCCACATAAATCTTACCTTTTTTACTTTTACTTTTCATGGCGCTACATAGTATGGTGCTCTTCAGCCTGCTTTTATATGCCCCTCCAGCTGGCTCGATTTCTAGCCATTTTTACTTGCGATTTATAGGGACTATAAGGCAAGTTATGCATTCGTAAAAAAAAAACATGACATTACGATGACAGAGAAGTCAAAAAAAGTGGGTCCGGAAATTCCATCCGTCTGTCTGTCTGTCTGTCCGTATCGATTCCTACAGCCTAAACGGTTGGGCCGATTTGATTTAAACTTGGTATATAGTCTTTTTAGAGCACTCTACCCGAATTGACATTCTAGCTCCAAAACTAACTGTACCTGCCATATAACTTTTAATAAAAAACTTGTTTTTCTCGAAAACGGCTCCTACGATTTTGATAAAACTTTCTGAATGGTGTTTTCTATGCAAAATCTATCTTTAGTTTTAATGGATTTTTCAAAAAAAAGTTTTATAACGGTACCTACCTCTCATATGACCGGTTTTTTAAAATCAGACTTTCTCGTTAACTAATTGACGGATTTTTCAAAATATATAGTGTCTTATGATTTAAAAAATATTGCTTATTAAAATTTTCAAAAATATTTTTTTTTATTTTTAATAATTTAAAAAAAATATTTTGTTATTTGAATATTTTGAAAACGAATCTATAGATTTTTTTTTAATTTTTCTCCTAGTATAAACTTAAGATTTATTTAAATTGACACACTCAAAAAAAATTTAAAATACGTTTTCGAAAAGTTTTTCAAAAAAAACATTTTTTTGAAAAAAACTGGTCGAACGATTTTGAAATGAAAAATTCATAAAATGGAAACAGCAAAAGAAATAAGATGACTTACAACATTTTTGCCAAAAAACGTTTTGAATTGTGTTTTTTTTTTTGATTTCATAAAAATTTTATTTGTTTAATATTTTCCCCAAAATTTTATTTCATATTGCTCGGCTAAGCCCTAGCCATTAGTCAAATATCATCATCATAAAAGCACACAGAATAAATAAGGAAGCATATGATAAACACACAAAAACAAAAAAAAACTATTCGATTACTACTGAATGCAAAAATTTAAATCGAGAAAACAAAAGTTTACACCTGCCTATAAATAAACAAAACCACTGTGCTAACTTTTAATATTGTCTCTATACCCACTCGCTTAGCAGTAGTTGGAATGTTTATCTTAATTTTAGTACCTACCTTCCTTCCAAACTTTTATAGGTAAATAATATCCTTAAAAAATTCCATTAATACCTACGCACACCATACTTCATCGATCCATCAAACATAATTAAGCTATTTTAATTAATTTGATTTCAAAAAGTAAATGATTGTTATTGGGAGCTATATAGGTCCATATACCTAGCATTATTGCCCTACTGCTGATTCTCACGAATCCTTATGCCAGTTGTTCAAATTTTTCCATACCAAAATGAAAATTTAACTGAAAAAAGTCCTTTATATAAATTATATTATATAAATTATATTATATAAATTATATTATAAACAGTAAACAGCGAGTGGAAAAAACTGCAAAAGCTAACAATCCTGTATATTTATGTGTTTATCCCTTTATCGTGACGCATGTTCGTTCGAGCTTCAAACCACAACGATTCTAAAGAAGTTGCATGTCAAAAAACAGGCGTATTTGTCCAAAAGACGCCTGTACCTAAAAAGGATTATCACGCAGGAGCAAGTACGTGCGACCCAGTCGTGCCTTTTATTTTTTACCGGGCTTATGTAGCTGTACAGCACGTACAACTCGTTGTTGAATATTTGTCGCCCCTCGTTTGTAACTTGATCGTAAACAGGGCCATAAATCTCGCGTAATACTTTTCTCTCGAATATTCCAAGGCAGTTTTCATCCGAATGGGAAATGGTCCATGCTTCTGCACCATATAGCGGAACCGGGATGATGAGTGTTTGGTATATGGCATCTCCTTGGGGCTTTATTCCTCTCCGTGTTCACCTCAGATCCCAGGTAGATAAATTCACTGACTACCTCGAAATTAAACTTGTCAATCGTCACGTTCTGACCAAGTCGGTCTCGGTGATGGGATTGAACTTTTGTTGATGAAAGCATATACTTCGTTTTGTCTGCTTTGCAGCTGACTCCATGGAAGAGAAAGCACCGCTTGGTTTTTCCTATCACATCAATATCGTCAGCAAACCCAAGAAAGATAGTGCCTGGTTGCTGGCTTGGGTGTTGCGTACTATCTTTTCAAGCACAATGTTGAAACAGCTGCATGACAGTGCTTCACATTGTCGTAACTCTGGTGGTGTCGAAGGTCTCAGTAGTATCTCTGCTAATTATGACGAAACAGCGAGCATCCATCTTCATCCTGATAAGACGAATTAGTTTAGCAGGAATTCCAAAACTAGACATGGCTTGTTACAGTTCGTCCCTGTTTAGACTGTTATAGGCTGCTTTAAAATCGATGGACAGATGATTGGTCTCATTGTTAAATTCTTGAATAGGTGTATGCACCTAACCAAGTCATTTCCAGCGTGTTTAAAAGTTCCGCTTGTAGCCCATCGGCATCAGCTGCTTTGTTAGATTTTAGCCTGGGAATGGCTACTTTGATTTCATTTTGGTCGGGCGCGTATAGATCTTGGTTGTCATCTAGGTTAACTGGTCCAAGCCATTCAATAACTGGTTCAAGTAGTCTCTCCAGATAGTTAACATCGATTGCGTATCTACAACGGTGTTTCCATTTGCATCTTTGCAGAGCCCTGGACCTGGAGTTTCACTGTTTCACTTTTCTGTAGAAGTTTCGCACATATTTTCTTTCCTCGGCTTCACGTTGTTGGTGATCTGGTGCGTTTTTTATGGCTTGTTGACATGCAAGCCATTGATCTTCTTGGTTCATATTTTCAGTGGGTGGATTTTTCGCTAGATCAAGGGATACGCTATCAACATAGGCTTTGACGGTCCCTTCCGATTTAAGTCGTCCATCATTGAATTTCCTACGTGTGGTTGTTGATCGCTAAATAACTTCTATCGATATCCGTACACGAAGTTTGGCACAAATAGGTCACAGTGGATTTTCCCCCCTTGAGCTATGGGTCTACTTGAGCTTACACTTAATTGCATTCTGTGATGCTTACCTAGAATAGGGGTATTCGCAAACAAATCTTTTCCATCTACTGAGTAAATACTTTAAAGTTCTCTTAATACTTTTTACTTGCGATTATAGAGACTATAAGGCAAGTTTAGGATTCGTGAATATAAAAAAAAAATTGAGATAATAATGAAGCATGAAAAATAACGGTACCTGCCATATGACCGTTTAGGAAAAGCTTATTTTTCTCGAAAACGGCTCCAACGATTTTGATGAAAATTTTTGAGAATTTTTTTGTTGGTATTGGCTGTCATTTGATTAGAACCAAATTTACGAGAAAAGTCTATTAACGGTACCTTTCATATAAGGTTTTTTTTAATTTTTGGCTTTCTCGGTAACGGCTTTTTGGATTTCTATCAAATTTTATATTGGAGAAGATCTAGATAGCTAACTCAACTCTGCATATCAACAATAACTTTTTTTCTAATTAAAATTAATTTTTGATTTTTTTTTTTGAAAAATCAATTAATAAACTCTAAAAAACTGCTTAGCAAAATTTTGAAATTTTTTTTTTTTAAATAAAAAACTGGATTTTATCAAACCGGTCCTACAATTTAAGAAATACTTTTTTTTTAATTTTTTGTTAATTAAGACGTGTGATGGCTTACTTAATTTTTACTAAAAACCGTTATGTTTGTGGTTTTGGTACTTTTTATAAGTTCATACTGTGTTATTTTCAATTTTTCATTTTCATTTTTTTATGAGTTTGTTGAAAAAAGGTTAAGTTTTATGTCTGGAACTTAAAATATATTTGAAATTTGTTTTCTTTGTTTGTTGAACCACAATTTTCCATCAAACGCCTCAACCTCTATGCTGCTTTTACCCAAAGCTTTCATAATATCCCTTTTACCAACTCTATGGTCCGAGTTGGCCAAAAAAGTATAAGTTATAGCATCTGGTCACCCTAATGTTAATTCCTTTTTTCTACTCAATTATGTCAATCAAAGAAACAACATAAATTTAAATTACATTATATAGAAACTGTTAACTTGATAAGAGAGAGAACTCTTATCAAGTCAATGATTCAAATTAGCAACTACAAGCGATGTTTGGTACAGTTGAACATTTATTCCTTTAGTCTGTTCTTGCAAGCTGACCACTGCATATCAATGTGTTAATTTTGTTATGGTACAAAAATAAACTTATTTAAAGTTCTAAACGTGTAGTTTTATTTTATATTAGCTGCAACCAGGTCCACCTCGGAATGTAGCGCTACCTGAAGAAGATCCATTTCCTGGGATGCCGCAGGGCTCTATTTTGTCTTCAGCTTTCTTTTTTTCATATATTTCTTATCTATCAAATGGTCTAATTATTTTACAATTCTTTCCATTTACTTAGAAGCAAATGTTTCTTAAAAGTAAAGGCAATGACGTTTCTTGAGATTTCTTTTCTGATACGAGTACTGTATTCCATTTGACAGGCAGTCTGCAAAACAATGCGGAAATTTATTTGACAATGACTCTACCTTAACTACTGGGAAATAATCTCAGCTCAGGCTAAATGTGTTATTAACTGTGGCGCCATAAGTATTAATGCAACCGTGACAGTTATATCAAATAATTTTATAAGATTCTGCAGAAAAAAAGGGTTTCAAAGGCTAGTCAAAGATACTTACTTTTATGCACCACAAACGACTGTGACGCGGATGCATATAAAATGCAAAAAAACAAAACAAAAACCTTTTGTTATTGTTCATCTGAACCGACCGACGACGACGACGAAGAGACAACTCTGAAGACGACTAGACGGGTATCTGTTGAATACAAATTATCGTAATGTTGCAATGCTAATGCATATGGTCGTTTATTTCCAGCAGGTAAATTTACTTTGGGACAGCCGATGTAGGCTCTGCTTTAATGGAGGCAATTGTGACAAAGAAATAAGACATTTTAAGTTGTTTCATTTTGCATTTCATGGCAAAAGAAAAATGTATTAACATGCATTAAGAGCAATTTAAAATGTTAAATTGGAAAAAAACACAGATTTTTGCAAGGCAGACAAATGTTGTTAAAAATGTGTTGACAAATCACATTAAATGTTGTCTTTTAAAACATAATTGTCATAAATCAAACTTTAACATTCCATAAGATATACTACGTCCACGATATTTCCTGTGTCACATCTTAAACATCGAATTTTATCAAATAGTTAACTAAAATGTACAACAAAAATTCAAGATCATGAAAACATGAACCAACTTTCTCCTCCATTGTGATAAACTTGACCCCGAAAAAAAAAAAAAACAACAATCCAAATATAGAATCTCTTGAAAGCACACTTTGGAAACCAATTTTTCTACTCCCAAGTTGCTGTGCCGCGCCGGATGCATCACCCAGCACAACATTGTCGTTTTTCAAATCAGATAATGGCGTTCCAAAGGCAATTGTTTTTGTTTCCGTTGGAATTAAGTAGTCAATAGATCGCACATTTATCTCCCCCAAAGTTGTTCACGGTTCAAAAAGTAGCGAGCATATTCTAGCTTACCACCAAATAGTGGGGCATGCCTTGAACACAGTGGAGTACATTATCAAATGAATAAAATAGATTAAAGAGGAAGAACGTGGACGTAAGTAGAAAATTTTTGAATTTATGTTGCCTTTTATTTTTCTGATTTTGACAATTTATCTGATGATCTTTGACACTAAATGGTCTATAGTTACAGAGTTTGTTTTAGGAAAAAAGAAAATAAGACGGCTTTGAGGAAATAAATATCTGGGGACTACAGATAGTAAATTTGTCATTTACGATGCCCTGGAGTGATGTGAGTTTAAATTTCAATGGGAAATATTTTTTGTTGAAGATTAATTTTTAACTGTTAAAAACAGTAGATTAACTTACGATTCCCTCTTTGTTCTATGATTAATTATATGATTTTGCTCTGTGATAGGGATTTAATTTTTCTGGGTTTTAGGTTTTAGTAGCAGTTGTGCTCATAAATCTGGTTGTTTTCATAACTGTCAGACTAACAAAAAACTGCATAATCCATGTTCATTTTTCATTTAATTAAATTTTCGATTGAACTGTAACTTTATAATTTGAACTGCAGTACATAGTTTTTTTTATAATTAACCCGCGCCCAAGGGACTATTTGTAAGATAGGGAGAGGAAAGATAGGAGGTGTCGATTAACATTGGTTTTGAATGCTTGCAGATCAAAATGGTCAGGGAAAATCCCGGGTAAACTATTCCAAATTCGTGTTGTTCGGCTAAAAAAAGATTCCCTATGTTTCACGGTACGTCCGAAATTGGGCTCAATGGTGAACTGATGAACATTCCTTCCGAGACGAGTATAACGGGAGAAACTTTTAAGGGGAGGAATGCATCTGGCTACTTCGAGTGAACATTTTTTGTAAAAGAAACGATAAAATAAGGAAAGACATGAAAGATTGCGTCGGTGTTCGAGCGGGGCAATTGTTTCAGCGGCAGTTCTATTTCCTATTAATCTTAACGCTCTATTTTGTATTCTATCAAGCAGGTGAAGCGATGTTTGTGAAGCACCTGCCCAGAGGTGGGAGTTATACTCGAGTTTAGGGCGTATAAACGCTTTATAAATTGTAGCCAGATCAGATGGGGAAAAATACTTCTTACACCGATACAGAAAACCTAAGCACTTAGCAGCATTCTTAGCGATTTCAAATATATGGTCGTTCCAACGGAGGTCGTCGTTGACACCCACACAGAGTACTGAGAGCTTTTCGGTTTCTACGATGTAAGTGCCATTCATGGACAATGGCATTGGGGGTATGTTTAGCTTTAATGACAGAAGACAGCATTGATGATTCCTATTATCCCATTTGACAATGCTGTATAAATCGGAGTTTAATGAGCTTGACATACGGTACCGTTGCAATTGTACGTCCGAAGGCGAAGGACGTGAATTATCGAACGAATATGAAAAGCTGAGTGTAGAAACGTCAGTAAAACAGTTAAGTGGATTAAAAGTAACAGACAGAAGATCATTTATAAAATAAGAAAGAGTCGGAGACAGAACAGAGCCCTGGGGCACACCAGCATTTATTTTATGGGAATCAGACTTGAATCCGTCCAATACAACTTGTATTGAACGGTCCAGGAGATAGCTTCTAATCCAACGAACAAGAGTATTATCGATCCCAAAAGCACGCATTTTCGATAAGAGAGCTTCATGCCAAACTCTATCAAATGCTTTGGAGATATCAAGAGCAATTATCTTACTTTCACCAAAGCGGTTTGATCCACTGTTCGGTGAGATATGCCATCGGATCACCAGTGTAACGGTTGCGGCGGAAGCCATACATGACGGTCATGGAGAAGCTTTCGATCTTAGAGATATTCCTTAAGCTGACGGTTAATCAGTGTTTCCATGACCTTAGAAAGAAGGGATGTTAGTGCAATGGGTCGGTAGGAGGAGGGGGATGATGGGTCACCTTTCTAAGGGACAGGCTGGACAAAAGCTGTTTTCCCTCTTCTAGCAAAGATTCCAGAAGAGTAGGAGCGATGGAAAAGCTTACGCAGTGGTTTTGCCAGGTGGAAGAACACCTCTTCAGAAGAATCAGGGGTATACTATCCGGGCGAGCCGATTTGTATATATCGAGATCTTTGAGAACTCTTGATACTGTACGAGTGCGGAAGAAATCTGTCCCAAGGAAAAATTTACATTCTCAAGTACAGGACGGGCAACGTTGCTATGCGGCAGCGTGGAGCTGGCAGTGAAATGGGCGGCGAGCAAGTTTGCCTTCTCTGAAGAGTAAACAATTGGTTTGTTACTATCGATGAGCGTTGAAACCGAAGATGTTGAGGAGTTTGTAATATTTTTTTACAAATGAACAAAAGTGTTTACTGCAGAATTTTTTGTCGTAATTTTTGGTCATGCAAATATTTGGTTCTTTCAATAACGGAGTTGCATGAGTTCCTTGCTTGTTTTTGCTTTTTCCGATTTTCCTATGTAGGGTTGGCTTTGTGAGATCGGAAACTTACTTCTTTGAGCCTGATAGCTTCTTTACACTCATAATTAAACCAGAACTTTTCTTTAGGCTTGATGCTTTTTACTCTGTTAGGAATAAAAGCACGCATCCCTAGAAGAATCACATTTGTGATCATTTCAGTGATGACTGGCTTCAATGTCACTATCGAGAAAGCATTGTCACCAGTTAAAGTTTCGGAAAAAATATTCAGGCTGCCCCAGTTGGATTTCTTGTATTGTCAAACGGTCCTGATGGGAAGTTTTTCTTGAACTGGATGGGTGGAGGATGAGAAATTAGCTGAAATGACACAATGGTCTGAAGTGCCAAATGGAGAAGTTACACTAATGGTATATTTATCAGGGTGAGAAGTAAGAAACAAGTCAAGACTATGGGCGGCTTGCCCAATATCCACTATACGTGTTGGCACATCGATCAGTTTGGTAAGGTGATGGAACCCGGCAAAGAGCTCAACATACCTTCCTTGAGGTGTTGTCTGAACAGAATAGCGGAGCCAATTGGAATTGTGTACATTGAAATCGCCCGCAATAACGATTTCAGTGCGAGGACAAAGGGAAACAATTTCCGAGATGGAATCAGACAGCGCATCAAACTCGTTACAAATCGAATAACTGTCGAGTGTTGGACTCCTGTAAATAAAACAATAATGAATGACATGCTTGCGGACAGTTAATTTGAGCCATAAGAAGTTAAAGTCCGTGTTGGAACATTGCCCGTATTGGGGAAGTCTCTGGCAAGCAATATCATTTCTAACATGGACCACGCGACCATGATGGGAAAAGAGTAATGGCATCAAGCTATACCCATGTAGAGCAAATTCTGATAAATCAGTATTTACTCCAACCTAAGTTTCACTTAATGCTAAAACAGCTGGCCTGTATTGAACAGTGTACAACATGAAAGAAATTCTTTCTTAAACCGCAAATATTAGAATACACGACACAAAAATCATTTACCATTTAAAAATACTTACATTCTAAACACAACTCTGACTAAGTCGAACTGTGCAGTGAAAATCCAACAGATTATCAACACACAGGAATGGTTGAGAGTATAAGTCACTACTTGGCTCCTTAAGGAGCTGTCGCGACAATAAATTTATTTATTTAAAGCTACATGCACACGATTGCCAGGTCTGAAAATTAAATTTGTGTGTACACGGTTTGCAGAAAAGCTACAAATGTCTGCAAATCTGTTGCCAATTATTTGGCTGACAATGTCGACAAACTAGTTTGGCCTAAATAGCTGGCAATAGATTTGCAAACATTTGTAGATTTTCTGCCAACCGTGTACACACTAAATAAAATTTTGGATCTACAAATTCATTGGATTGTAAGCAATTTGATCACATTTTAGCTTTCGTGACTCCACATATTCAAATAAATTGCACGGCTCAAATGTGCGGTAAAAAAATGCACAAGTGGGTCGCACGAACTTGTTTTTATGCTTGATAATTGCTTAGTGGCTACATATGTTTGTATATATTAAAATAAAAAAAAAATATTCTTTTTCGAAAATTCTTAAATTTTTTTAATTAGTTTAAGAGTTTTCTCGGAATAACTAAGTATGCAATAAAATTGGAAAATTAAATGTCTATCCAAGAAAAAAAATATTGAAAATCGTTCGACCAGTTTTTTTATAAAAGTTTTTTTTTTGAAAAACTTTTCGAAAAAATATATTCAATTTTGTTTAGTATGTCATTATAAGAAAATCTGTAGTTTTCATGTGACAAAATTATTAAAAAAAATCAATTAACCAATTTTTTTTAGAAAATTTAAGAAAATCAAAAAAAATGTTTTTGAAAATTTTGAAATGCAATATTAATTGAATTATAAATGACTTCCTGTGTGCAAAATTTTATTGAAATCGGGATAATGGTTTACGATAAAACCGCATTTGAAAAAACCGGTTCTATGAGAGGTACCGTTATAAAACAAACTTCGAAAAATTCATTAAAATTTAAAGATGTACTGTTGTAGGAAAATAGCACCCTGAAAGTTTTATGAAAATCGTTAGAGCCGTTTTCGAGAAAATCAAACTTTTTGTTAGAAATTGTATGGCATGTACAGTTATTTTTCGACCTATAGCAAAAATGAAAATACCTCCCGAGATAATACCAAATAAATACTAAATACCAAGTTTGAAGCAAATCGACAGACTCACGGAATTTTCGGAACCACTTTTTTCGACTTCTCTATCATCGTAATGTCATGTTTCATTGTTAAAATTTTCTTTAAACTGCATCTGCAAATTTATTCATTGGCAGACATTAGCAGAAACGTCAGAAAATGAAAAAAATTGGTGATCTCCAAATGAATTTTGTGTACACGCGATTGCCACATCTGCAAATTAATTTGTTTTTAAAATGATTGATGAACAAATTTTTCTGCAAATTAATTTGGCGTGTACACGGTTGTCAGCTGCGTGTACACGATTGCCAGATATCTGCAAATTAATTGGCACATATTTGTCTACAAATTAGCAGCCAAATAATATTTCTGCAAATTAATTTGGCGTGTACACGATTGTCAGCCATTCGAGACAAATTTTTCACTGACAGATCCGGCATATTTGCAAACCTGGCAATCGTGTACACGTAGCTTAACTTGCAATTATAGGGACTATAAGGCAAGTTTAGGATTCGTGAATATAAACAAAAATTGATATAACAATCAAACATGACATTACGATCATAGAGAAGTCTAAAAAAGTTAGTATGTATAACGAGCTGCAGCCTAAACGGCTTAATCGATTATCTTCAAATTTAAAGTGTGTAATTCTTTTGGCATTCCCCAGAGGGGAATTCGAAATTTTATTTTTAGTCCTAAATATAACGGTACCTGCCATAGACCATTTAGGAAAAGCTTATTTTTCTCGAAAACGGCTCCACCGATTTTGATGAAATTTTTTGAGAATTTTTTTGTTGGTATTGACTATCATTTGATCAGAATCACATATACGGGGAAAAAAGTCTATTAACAGGACCTTTCATATAACGGTTTTTTTTATTTTTGGCTTTCTCGGTAACGGCTCTATGGATTTCTGTCAAATTTTATATTTGAAAAGATCTAGATAACCAAATTAATTCTGCATATCAAAATTTTTAATAACTTTTTTTCTAATTACAGACACTGTTAAAAAATATTAAAATATATTAATTTTTGAAATACTGAAATATTTTTAAAACTAATCAAAAAAATTATTTTAAATTTTATAGTCACATGTACATATATTAATAAACTCTAAAAAACTGCATACCAAAATTAAAAAAAAAACTAAAAATAAAAAACAGGATTTTATCAAAATCCGTCCTACAATTTTCCAAATTCTTTTTTCATAAATTTGTAGTTATACAAGATGTGTGATGGCGTACTCTATTTTTTACTAAAAACCGTCAAGTGTTGTGGTTTTGGCACTTTTTTAAGTTCAGATAGTGCTATTTTTCTACGGTAATGTTACTTATTTTTTTAATTTTATTCGACCGCACATATGCGCAAGTACGTGCGATCCAGTCGTGCAATTTATTTTATTTTAAATTGCAGTCACGTGTATGAATATTTTCAATAAGCCTCTATTCAGTATAAAAAGCAAAACAAATATTTCCGTGCTGCAAAGTATGTGTAATTGACAGACTGTAATCACGGTTTCGTCTTTTTTTTTTCTAAATTATTCCTGAACAAGTTTAATTGCAATTAAACCTCAGTTCCAATTGTACCTTGCACCTGCATTCCATGAGATTCAATCTGCAATGACAAAAAACTAATTTCAGTTTCACATTGTTGTAAGAAAAAACTAAAAAAAACAACAACATTGTACATTTTTTTAATTATAGCACAATAATGATAATTCCGGTAATGAATGTCAGATAACATGACATTATTAGGAGAATATCTACTGGTTATATAACATATAACAAAAATTATAGTAGATAGCTTAGTAATCAGTGAATTGCAGAAATATTAAGTTTGTAAGATTTCATCAATAAGTTATTATTAATGTCGTATTTGCTAGGCTAACTTTTGCTCTCAGAGTTTTCATCAATCTGTCAAGAGTTCAAGAAAAACTCAATCCGACTTCTGACGTTAATTTTTAATATTTAGTGAATGCAATTAGTGTAAAGAATTTTCTCATAATAAAATCTTTGATCACCAATTATGATAAGTGAAGTTGGTGAGTTTTGTTTATTATTTTGTCGGAATAACGTTTCTATGTTATAGCGTTTCCGTTTCAAATGCACGCTTCCGGTTGGCATAAACCATAATTACGTCATTTTCCGCATTTAAGCAATTTGTATTAAGCCTTTAAAAACATAACAGACTGTTTAATGGCACATTTTCTTAAAATTAACAGATTCGGAGTCATAGTGTTGCAAATGATTCAAAAAGACGTGAGTTCATGGATTATTATATTATTATTCAGTTCTAGATTATTCCCAAGTTGACAGTACTGTCATTTAAACACCGGGTTTTTTAACACAGGGATATATTGGTTAACCTAAGAACAAAAAAATTTTTCATAGAAACTAACATAATAAAGAAAAAAAATATCGACCTTTCCTTACCTTAGGTGGCGCTATAGACCGGGGTGGACATCAGCTTCAATCAACAAGCTCCTCGAGCTACTTGAAGTCAGTCGAGGTATATCCCGTTAGCGTGTGCCATCGATCGGTTTTCCTCTACTGCGTCTTCTCTTTGGGGTGGAATCAAAGATCGGGCCGAAACATTGATTCCTGTCCGCTCTATATGACCCAACCATCGGAGACGTTGGGCTTTTACTCGTTTGTCTAGGTCTTTGTCGCTATACAGCCCGTACAGTTCTTCTTTGCATCTCCTTCTCAACTCGCCGTTAAGCAAATGGGACCAAAAATCCACACGGAAATTTTTTCTCTCGATGCAACCTGAGCATCTTCTGCGCCATAGAGCAAGACCATTTAGTTTCCCGAGAGAGGGCTTTGCTACTCAATTGCCCCCTTTACCCGAAGAAGCAGCAATTGGCAAAAGTTAGTTTTCGTTTCATCTCTGCGCTGGTCTTGTTCTCTGAGTTCAAGAGGTTCAAAGCAGCGGGCAACTGCTTCGGCAATTAAGATAGGGCATGGCCTAGTCGATATGCAAGGACTCCCGAAGCCAATGACTTTTCTTGTTAAAAATGCACGCCTTTCAGTAAGGAAATGGCTCTGGGACTTCCAAGATCGATCCATGAAATTGTTAAAAAAGAATGAAACTGCTTTCAGCTTTCAATGCTTTCAAAAATTCAAATCAAATTCTAGTAATTAAGAATATGACTGTTTTACGCAACATTTTTTTGTGAAACGATTTCGGAACATTTTTGCACCGTGAGTTGTAATTTTTGGAGGAGTGAGTCTTATTGTCATTTATTGGGACATGTTAACAAACAGAACTGTGGTTACTGGTCTTCTAGAACCCGTTATCCTCGAATAAGATTCAAAAACTTGCATTCTCCAGGATAACTGTTTGGTGCGCTATATCCAAGAATGGAATTGCTACACCCTTTGTTCCAAAATGCCCGGGGTCAGGCGACGTATGGTGCATAATTATGGAATTTATTTTTCGGACCTTCAAGCTCTTCCATCATTCTCATCAGTCGCGTGATTCTAACACACGTCAAAAATTACCTTCAGAAAATTTTACTTCAAATAAGATATCCATTCCCTTGGCCACCGAGATCAGCCGACTTAGCCCCCAACAGATTTTTTTTATGAAATTGCCTTAAAGAGAAATTTACGCTAACACTCCGCGAACTCTTGTGGAGTTAAAAGAAAACATTCGTCATGAAATCAGCTAAACTCAATCGAGCTTATTGCATCATTTCGGGCGAAAACTTTTCAAACAGTGTGTGCAACTTGACGGGAGACATTTGGATAAAATTTGCATCTTAACTCTGTCGCTAAATACTTTCAATAAAACTATGTGTCAAGTTGTTTTTTAATTTAATTTTGAAAAAAATAAATCCCCTACCAGACACCCTCTAAAACTGAAATGTCCATCACACGTGAATAAAAACATCAAAACTAAGTGGAAGCAATTTTGTTGTTCTATAGAATAGAGTGGGTCTCATAGTAGATAGAACCAATAGAGAAAATGTTGTAAGTATCAATATGCATTTCCATAAAAGAACTCCTATGATTGTTTAGCAAATCGAGAAACATTGGAGGCGTTAGAGGTTGCATACCATTCTCATTCAATAGCTTCGATGTTGTATTTCCATATTTAAAAAAAAAGCTGACATACAGCTGACACAAAGATGATGAACAAAACATTTGCTGTCAAATTCTAAATAAAGTTGGCTTATAATTTCTGTACGACTTTGGTATCAAAGAACAATTTAGAGAACAACTGACTATGAAATGAGCTAGCTGGACAGGTACTACACCTATTAGATAAAGTTTTTATTTTCGGAACTTACCGCGTTATAACGCGTCCGCGAAAATAAAAACCTAAAATCTCATATAGGTACTACACCTGTCCAGTTTTGTCAGAAATTGTTAGCTATTGAAGTTCATGCGTTCAAAAATCTCGCAGACACTACCAAACTATTGAACGTATGCATTCACTTTAAAGCAAATTTAGCAAATAGTTCTATACCTGTAGAAAATCAAAATTCGCACCTCTCAGATTTTTTAGTAGACAGGTAATTTGTTCTCTTTGAGAGATTTATGCGAAAGAAGTAAGGGAACGCATTAAATCTAAAAATTTGCAGCAATCTTTCCTAGTGTTGTTTAAGCATCGATAATTTTTATTTCTGATAGTATCGATGGTTAAAAAAATTGGTTGCCTGTACATCCGGTTGACGGACGATTATTGCACGTGATTATAACGTCATAAGAAAACATTGATGACACCGACACCATACACAATTCCACTTACTCCACTCCATACACACCATAAAAACAACCTCAAAAGCAAATTTAACAAATTACATATATGCAGTGTATATACAAAGACTCCACCTAATAATAATACAACGCCATCTGTTGGAATACGTACAAAGTCTCGTGTACATTTATCAAATCCTCTTTCAGTTGTTATAAAACGCATTCAATACACAAACCACACATTGTGCTTAGGCTTTGTATATACAGCCTGTAATCGATTTATAAGACGTTATCAAGTCAAAAAAAAAACTATCGATAATACCGACCTTATCTTGGTGGGTAAAATGGCATCGTCACCTCCACGCGTTGCCCGCTGGATAGCTAAAAAGTGAACTAACGACGAGCGATAATACCCACCACATCGATAATTTTATCAAATGAATGGGCAAAGGCAAATTATAAAGAATTTAAAACTGACTATTAAAGGTCCATTTCTATGATAAAAAAAAGTTGGTTGTCTGTAAAGTCGTTTACGGACGATAATTTTACGTGATAACGTCATAGGAAAACATTGATGACACTAACACCAACATACAGCCCGTAAACTCACACGATATACAATTCCATTTATGACGTAAAAAAATGTGTGCTAAATATACTACTAAGTACGAAATATAGTATCAAATCTAATACAAAAATACAATAGTACTAAATTCTATTACTAAGTACTACAAATCTAGTACCAACAATATTTTTGCACCAACAACCTAGTACCAATCGGCACCAGTTTTATATTTAACTAGTGGTACACGGCACGCGTTACTACGCCCTAAAAAACATGTTTCAGTGTGAAATGCGAAAATAATGCTAGCGGGACCAAACATTCACAGGAACGATCTCTGGACAAAACTATATTTACCCTGTAAATTTCACTAAAACCCGTTTGGCAGTTTAGGAGTACATACTCCACTTACATTTTTTTTTTTTTTAACTATCTTCATACTAGATAAAAAAAATTAAAAACTAGCTTAAATATACACTTAACTAACTTACTGGCCCAATTCAGGCGCTCTAAATTACTCTCTATCTTAACTCCACATACATACTCACATACATATGTACATCTGTTGTTTGCCTGGTGCTCAGAATACGTTTGCGATCGATTTTGGTTGAAAAAAACACAGTATCGCTGTTAGCGTAACGCGTTACTTTTCTTGTCAGCATGAGTCATATTATTTCGTATGGGTAGCGTGCCATCGATTTATAAGACGTTATAAGACAGCATGAGTGGCGTCCTCGTGTAATAAAGCTTTGATCCCTTATTAACAGTCTCAGTTAACTTTTTAAGTACATTCTTGCCTTCAACTGTTACAACCTTCACATATAACGCTACCAACTTTCCGGAAATTCCTCGTGTAAGAGAAATAATTAATTTTTACGTATTTTTCGCTGGATATTATTGTGGTCGCATTTTCAAAGCGCTCAGGAAGCTGCAAGATTGTATCTATTGCCTGAAAATTTTTCACTCATAGCTTTAACAAGCTTACATCGAAGTTCTGATATCGCTTAAGCATATAACGGGTGGCGCACCAATTGTGCTACAATAAGAAATTCAAATAACTTTTTTTTTAATCGATGTATTTCATTTATTTTTTTTTATTGGTTAGAAAATTAAATTTTATTTTAAATAGTTAGTTGTTTTTAAAGATTATAGACCGCAAATGACCTCCACGCTCTCCCACGCATATGCGGCACCTGGTCAAAAAAATATTCATTGCGGCCTGAAGAGTTGAAGTTGGGATCGCCTCAATTATTGTCGTTATGGACTGCTTTAATTCAGTTAAATTCCTGGGCTTCGTTTTATACACCTCTTGCTTGACATAACCCCATAAAAAGAAGTCTGGTGCAGTCAGGTCAGGTGACCTTGGGGGCCAGCGAAGAGTGGAGTTCCTAGAAATTAATTTGTTTTCGAATTTTTTGTTAAGCTCCGCCATAACTGGTCTGACTATATGTGCAGTTGCTCCATCTTGCTGAAACCAAACGCTGTTGAATGGTATACGTCTTCGGCGCAGTTCTGGGTAAAAAAACTCCTTCAAGATCTTTCAATAACGGTCCCCATTGACAGTAACGGTTACACCGTTTTCTTCAAAGAAGTACGGCCCGACAATACACCTTGATGTAACTGCCACCACACAGTGACTCGTTCTGGGTGCAGTTCCGTCTCATGGAGCATTTCTGGATTAGACTCATTCCATATACGGCAATTTTGCTAGTTTACATTGCCGTTAAGATCAAAATGGGCCTCATCAGACATGAACAAACAATTGATCAATGTGTTGTCTTCTTCGGCCATTGATATAATTTTTTGGCAAAATTCCAGGCGAACAGGCAAATCCTGAGGGTTTAACTTGCTAGTAATTTAGACTTTGTACGGAAACAAGTTTAAATCGTCATGAAGTATCCGTTGTAATGACCGTCTACTAATTCCAATGTGCCCCGATAAGTTTCGGGTCGAAACGCTCGGATTGGCCTGTATTGCAGATGCTACTGCTGCGATTGTATCCTGAACCCGAACATTGGCATCTCGATGGTACGGCCTTCGTGCGATGCTTCCAGATTCGGCAAACATGTTTACAAACCTCATAATGGTCCATCTACTCGGGGGATTACCGCCAAACTCCCGCCTAAATTCCCTTTGGACGGAAATGACGGACTGCAAAGCATGATACCGTTGCACTATCCAAATTCTTTTCTCCGTATCCCAAGCATCCATTTTTATAAATCTAAATAGTAACCTACAAAATAAAAAAAAATAAGCCGATTACTCACACAGAAAAAAAGTTATTACGTTTTATTTTTGTAACACGATTCGTGTGCCACCCTGTAGTATGAGCTATTCCAACGGGTCTCCATCTCTTGAATATCCTTAAGCTCGAAATCTGAAGGTAAGTTTGAATTATTTAAACTATCGATAGTCATTCGATTGTTTTTTTAAACTATCGATTACTCGATTGTTTTTTTTTATTTTAGTATCTATACTTTCGATAAACTGTCGATGTACAAGCAACACTACTTAAACGTCACTCGGCTGGAAAATTCAATAGAACAGTTTCTGTTCATTCGACTTCATTAACAAAACTTTTTGACACGTTAGCTTTGTTCATCTACTCCCTAAAACAGACTATTTTTAACAATTTTACACAAATGTTGTTCGTTTACCAACATTTTCGAAAGTTTTCGTGAGAAGAGAGAGATTGTGAAAGAGCAAAACATTTCCCCTTAACTCCCTATTTTAAACCAGACAATTTCTTGCGAGAGAGTTCTGTCAAACTCAAAAGTACATTTGAAATTTGACGTTTTGTGAAGTGTTCGTATTTGAAGAATTTTAAATTAAAAAAAAAAGTTGTAAAGTTAAATCCAAAGTGAATAATAAAATGACCTTACAATGGCCTAATAAAATGGTTTCCATCACAATTTTTATTTCATCTGCACTTAATTCATCCATTTCGTTTAGTTAAATTTTAATTTTTGTAACGTTTAAAAAGTTTCCCTATATTGATCCACAAAGCGTTCTTTTAACTTTGAGCGAATTTATTATTTTCTGAGAGTTTTCAGTTTTCCTAAAACAATCCAAAAACTAGACGAACGGACCTATTGTCTCGTTATTGTTCATACATTTACCAAAAAGTTGTTAAGGTCTATCCTTTTCACTAGATAGACGGCGTAGAACATTCAAATGTTTTGAAAATAATCGAATAGGTAAGTAACTGCTGGATATGCTAATTTAGCAGTCAATCTTCATATAATTTCATTTTCACTATCACCCTGAGATAGCATCAAGTAACACTTCCTAGCCACCAATGTATAAAAAAATAAATGACATTTCCTTGTGCTATATTGATGAGTCCGAGAATAAAACAGAACGTATGTATGTATGATATAGCTTAATGAATTTCTTGCAAAACTCATAAATTTCAAGTACGTGCTCTAGGGTTGTTGACTCCTAAAATGAACACACCTCGTTTGATAGTTCATCATCACATAGCCCTCCGTCGCGTCACTTTGTATACTTATGCCAGTTAAGGTGCTGGTTGAAGTTTGGTTTTCCCAATATGTTGACCTATGCCTCAATAGAAACAACCAAACAAGGTGCCGCTAAAAACCACTTAAACTGACATAAGAAGATCGGAAAGCTGACCGAAAGTAAAATAACCAATTGGCCTCTTATTTTTGTTTGTGATTGAGGACTTCAGTTTTAACCATGAGAAACCATGGATTTTTGCTCAACAATCAAGGTCCATTGATTTCGTTATCCATGTGCCACAACTTTTCACGTGTATGCAACGTAGGAAGTACACCAATAACAGTAATTCCATTAAGTCACAATAAATTTCATTCAATAGCATGTCCGACACGAAAAGACCACACAAAACCAATGAAAACCATTTAATCGGAACGGCATAATAACAGACCATAACAAGGTCGCACTTGTTCTGCCTCCTAGTCTGCTCAAGTTTTTTATATGTGCCCACTTGACAATGACGATGACGTTCGGTTGCATAAGACGCCCATCATCATCCAAGCGATTGCAAGTTATTTCTTTTGTTTTTGGTTTTGAAGACTTTCGATTTCGCACCAGAAAAAAAGAACACACGAAAACTAGGTTAACGTTGTAAGCTAGCCGATCTGGTTTAAGTTAAGTGTCATACTAGAAACAATATAGAGAATCACCTTCTTGCAACTTCTTGAAGTACCTTTAAGTACACCATATAGAACAAGCAATTTCATAATTGAGTTCCGTTTTAAATAGTTTTAATGAATTGGTATTTCGAAATGCGGGATTTGCGTGCAAATGAGGAAATTACCAGTCCATCCTTCCATCGTGACTCAGACCCGATAACTTACTGGCTTTTAAGGCGGTTATTAAAGCGAATTCAATCATTAACCACTTGATGGTCAGATGGCCAACAGTCATCTCGAAATAATCATTTAGTCAAGAATCGCTGCGTCGTGGCATATAACTTTGAACTTTGATGTTGGCAAGAAAACGATTTATAAATCCTACCGTAAAATTGGTAAAAAAAAGGTATTTAAATCAATATCAATATCAAAATACAAGTTCAGTGAAATCCTAGAGATTTTCGTATTCGTCGTTATTTCTGCAACATCGTGCCATGTTTACATTCCGTGCAAAAGTCCAAAAGAGGTTACCTACTCCAAGAAACCCGTTCCCTGCAAAAGTTGATCATACCTTTATTTTTGTCTTTAGCTGATTCCATTTTAGCCTAAACTGCCTTGAAACCTCGCTGCGTCATGTCGCCGTCGGTAATGCGGTTTGATTAAATGAACGTCTTTGTAGGCTTAGGGGAAAACGAAAATGTATCTGCAATAAGTTATAGATACGCAGTAAAATTTGCAACTGATTTATCCAAAGGGGAGGGGAGTTTGTTTTTTGTGTTGTTGGTATCTCTTAAAAGGCGGATTAAGTTTGTCTGGTGCCCTCTATGGGATTAAGTGTAACACGTTTTGTTTATGTGATTATATTTATAGCTATAAAGATATTCGTTTCTCGAGTGAATGACCATTTGAAGCAAATTGATTGGGCCAACGAACAACGGAACGAGAGTAAAATAAAAATATTTGTATGCTTGCTTTAGTGTCTTTGGTGGTCTGAAAAATGTTGATGACAAATATTTACACTGGTGTTTAAAATTAGAGTAACATTTGTTGGCTTATGATACCTATGGACCGAAAGACTGACCTAGGAGACAATCGGCGTTTCCAGCAGGCTGCAAAATTATTCTATCACCATGTTTTGAGTGGACATTATAATGAATCCACCAAATTTTGATAATTCCAATCAAACGAACTGTAGGTATTCGAAAACATTTTTTATGTTTTAGCTAGATATGTGACAGTAAGGCACTTTTGCCTTCTAAAATGTTCTTATTTAAAATGCACAAGCGACGCACGTCTACCTCATCCAAAGAGTTTGAAAAAATCCCACCCAAACCACCTCCAACCGAATTACTTCGAAAATAATTCGAATTCACTTCAAATTTATTCGAATTCATTTGAGATTAATTCGAATTCTTTCGAAAAGTATTCGAACTCATGCTGAAGCTATTCAAGTGTGCACAAAACATTCGAATTCACTAAAAAGTTATTCGAATTTATTTTAAATGGTAGATATTTGAATTCGTTTTAAAGCTATTCGCATTCTTTCGAAAGTTAAGGTGTCATCACACTATGAAAGGAAAGTACTTTCAGAAAGCAAAAAGTTTTCTGAAAGCAAAACTTTCATAGTGTGACTACCTGAAAAGTATTTTCTTGAAAGCGATTTGCTTTCCGAAAAATGCTTTCACAAAAAATACTTTCAGTGTGTAATTAGTTCATGAAAGCGTTTTAAAGAAAGCAATTCATCAAGGAAATGTGGGCTAGTGGTCAATGCGCAAAAGACATAACTGGTTATCTTTACCAACAGAAGAAAAATACCAGTTTTTAATCTTCCTTCAATAGAAGGGGTTCCATTGATCCTGTCAAATCAGGCCAAATATCTTGGTGTGATTCTAGACAGAAAACTGAACTGAAATCTCAATACCAAAGAAAGAGCCGTCAAAAAGGCAATGATAGCATTCTATGTCTGTAACAGAAGATTTGGAAAGACATGGGGACCTATATCCAAGATTATAATGTGGATGTATACGACAATAGTAAGACCAATACTGACATTTGGTAATCTGGTCTGGTGAGCTATGAGAACTACCCCTACTGCAGGGCTATCGCGAAGAGCTAAAGGATCTTGGCGTGCAGCATAATATAAGACTCTGTTGGGTTCCTGGCCACAGTGGTGTGCAAGGAAATGAAAGAGCTGATGAGCTGGCAAGAAAAGGATCATTCTCAGAACATAACCGAGCCGATACAACAGTAAAGATCCCAACCTGTTACATTAAACAGACGATAGGAAATAAGGTACTCGCCACAGCTAACGAGAAATGGAGCTTGCTCGACTCCTGTGTCGTAACCAGGAAACTATGGCCCTACTTTAATAAACAAAGAACAGAAAATATTCTACAGCTGAACAAAAGGTCGCTACGATCCCTTGTGAGCATACTGACCGGGCATAACATGCTGGGTTACCACAAAAAGAAATTGAAGCCTAGCACGGACGACTTGTACAGAGGTTGTAGCGACATAGAAGTGCATGAGAACACTCCTCATTTTCACTGCCCAGCACTATGCCACTTAAGAAATGAAGTTCTAGGAAGTCATTTCTTCCAGGACTTAACGGGTGCAAACCTGCTCAGATTTATTAATAGCTCAAAATGGCTTAAAAATGTATAGGTTTTTCATAGGTCCCATGCATATTGGGCCCAAACACCCCAGGGTATCACAATGGATCTACATTGATCTAAGTGTGATGGACACCACATCATCCTAACCACAACCTAATCTAACCTAAGCAAATCATTTTCTGAAAACGGTTTTCGCATTCAGAAACTGTTTGTGAAAGTTTTTTGCTTTCTTGAAAGTGAACGTCTATTTTTCACCCTAATTGATTCCTCTGCTCCGCCCAAAGTGATCTAACAATGACCTGGCATCTGTATTGAGTCGTCTTTGTGAAGAGCTCTCGAAAACGCGTGAAAAAATAAACAAAACAAAAGCTCCAAATGAGAAATTCGGGATGCAAATTGTGAGTGTGCTTAACAATTTTCGCCATTAAAGTATTGTCAAACGCGCCAAAGCGCGGATACAACTAATTTTATATAAAGCACTACAAACCTCTGCAATTTTATTTTTTTTATTGCTGGCCGGGAAATGCGAAACACTTGAGACAATGTGTTATAATTATCACCACGTGTAAGTGTTGCAGTGTTTGTTGAAGCTACCTTAGATAACAATAAACAAATCTAAGCCCAGAATGGCAAATCCACACCCGTTTACACAAAAAACACTTGCACAAAGCGCTTTCAGAAAACATTTTTGCTCTCATAGTCTGACGAACCGAAAAAATACTTTCAGAAATGTTGCTTTCTGGAAAGTAAGAAATCGTTTTCAGAAAGCATTTTCCTTTCATACTGTGACTGCTCTCTGAAAGTACTTTCAAGAAAAAATTAAAATACAAATTTTCGAAACGCTTTCTGAAAGTACTTCCCTTTCATTGTGCGACGACACCTTTATTCTTAATTCGAATGTTTGTTTTGCTGTTCGTATTTTTTGATACAAAAAACTTTCTCTTAAGTTCATTATAAAATTCATTCTGTAAGAAACACTACCATAGACCTAGACCTCAACTAACAAACTTCCCCAGCCAGCTCGTTCCCTAGCTAGCTGCGTCCAGTTTTGTACGTGAAGTCGGTCGACGTCGTATTCCACTTGAGTCCGCCAACTTAGTGTCGATTCTCCTCTACTGTGCCGTCCCTCCGGGATGGAATAGAAGTTTTTCGTGTCCAGAGCATTGATGTCCATCCGTTCCTCGAAAAATCTCATTCCCCACTCGCGGTTAATGCATACGGGACCAAAAATCACCCGGAGAATTTTTCTCTTGAAACAACCTAAAGCGTGCTCATCCACTTTTGACAATGTCTGCACCATACAGCAGGATTGGGATAATGAGGGTCTTATAAATGGCAGCATATACTTTGTTTTGCCCTCATTGACGTTTAAACCCATCTTCGCTGCTTCCGTTTAATGCTCACAAAAGCGCTACTGACACCACGAAGTGTTTTGTGACTATCTTAATTTATTCGGGGTATACGAGTAAATAGCCGTCTATTTACTTTTGAAGGATCGTGCCTCTGGTGTTATCGTGAGAGTTCTATTTATTTGAGTGTTCAATTTCAAGTATGATGCTGAAAAAGTCGGAAGTGGATCAAGGCAGCCTCTTTGTTTTGCTTTAAAAGACGACTATTATGATCTCAACTGAAATCAAAACTGACCCACCTCAAAAAATCGATTTTTTATGGAAAGCCTTTGAATTAGTATTGATAATAATATTATTATTATTTGTAATGAAATGTTTTTGTCATGTGTTTCGTTAATTTTGATCACCACTGTAGTTGGGGACATATATTTATTCACACAAAAATAAATGTTGTTCTATCTGTTTAGAGAATCGGAATGTTGGATGACTCCTTTTATACACTCATGTTCGACCCTGAATGATTAATATATAGGCTTGGGTTTTCTGGACATATATAACCATTCCAAAGCTACACGA
Organism: Platycheirus rosarum; assembly: GCA_963971375.1. Classification (NCBI taxonomy): domain Eukaryota; kingdom Metazoa; phylum Arthropoda; class Insecta; order Diptera; family Syrphidae; genus Platycheirus; species Platycheirus rosarum. The sequence continues at coordinate 119,495,513 of OZ020509.1, read as the reverse complement.
TAATCTCAATTCCTTATGCATTCTCGAATGGCAGAATATAGAAAGTGTGTCGGATTAAAGCAAAAATCGTGGAATATACTTTGAAGCTGATTTCCCCTAGTAATGTTTCGTGTTTGCAAAACACCACCCCATGTGTGCGCTACGAAAGCTGTAGGGCTTAAGGGTTTTTTTCAAGATAAATATCTGTTCCACTGATGATTTTTCACAGTATCAGTTCAGTAGCTAGGAAAGAAAATAAATCAGAGAAATTGGGAACTACTCAGGTCAGCAGAGAACAGATTAATCAATTGTCGGAACGAGTTAAAAGGTGGTCTCAAAATTAGTGCATGTAGGGTGTCTCTGCCTGTCCTCATCCCTGAAACTATTCGACACATTTTCTAAAGCATGTTTGAGAATATTTTCTCAGATCTCGAACTTTGATTTTTAAATCCGTTAAATTATATCAATTTGTAATCAAAATCCCTGTATATATACTGTCCGACTGCAAGTACTGCAGGGCTTACACTCCTGAACTGAAGCATAGGGCAGCATCTATATCCTTCCACCTGTCCCGATTCACCGCAACTGGCCTTAGATGTAGCTGGTTTTACTACAGATGACCTTTAACTTGTTTTTGTTTTTCCAATGAGGATTCCATTCGAAAGATTTTACCGTTATATTGTCGTCACGTACCTCGGTGTATGGCATATCTAACGCCTTGCGTGATTTCAAAAAGTTGGCGCGTAGGGATATTTTGCCGGAGTTCCACACAGTAGAAAAGATTTCAAATGCACAACAGCCTTTGTTTATTCTATTGTTAACATCAAGGTCCGTTTCGCCGTCGTATGCTTATATAACTGCCCACATAATTAAAACTCTATGGTTCCCTACCTTAGAATAACTTTTTACATGCTTTTGCCCGTTGTCATTATTTTGGGCTTTCAAGCGTTGGCCCTTAAACCAGCTACAGCCAGCCAAATGGTACCTACTCATTGGAAACCATGTCTTTTATTTGTACCCACTGTCTCAGTCATTATAACTTTAATTGCCAGGAAATATAGAATTGTTGATAAGACATCTCACTGTCTCACTCCCTAATGTACATCGAAGGAGTGCGAAAACTGGCGTATTCCTCTTCGATAACAGCGATAATTCTCTTGATCGAACGCTTTCTCAAAATCTACAAACAAAGCGGTGACCCATATTCAGATGATTGTTCATGGATGATTCGTTGGGTGTTGATGTGATCAACCCACGATTGACCACTGCGAAAACCCGCTTAGTGCCTGCTCTCTCTCTCTCTCTCTCTCAAAATAACGGTTGCCACTAACTTAGATCACAAAATTGCTCCTTCCATCTTTGAAGCTGATACTCTATCAACACTTGAAGATTGCTCTTGAAATCCAACACGGGATGATTAGTGTTTAGTGTTAGTGGTAGTCCGCTGTCCAACAGTGATTTTATACAGCTGCCTACCGTCCCCCCTTCCGTCAGCATGTTCCGCATTCTCCGCAATTTTGTCCACCCTGTGTTAGCTTTTCTTTCGTTTCAAACATCACACGGTGACTTCCTCCAGTTCATTATGTTAACCTGAGCCATGCCTTTCCATGACGCCCTCAAGACCTTCGCTGTCCAAGCCAATTTTGTCATTCAAGTACCCCATAATGATAAAAATAAAATAAATTTATTGGCGCGACATCTCCTTAAGGAGCCAAGGCCTAGTGACATACACTCTCAACCATTCCTGTGTGTTTGTTGTTAATCTGAAAGAATGGAAGGGACCTAAAGCTTACCGCCGAGTCCGAACGGCTACATGAGATGCACTTTTTCGGGACAAATTCTACTCTTGGAGGTTTTGTCAGTTCCTCGCAAGAGGCAGTACCCCGGAGAAGAAGGTGACTAAAAGCCGGACTCGAATCCAGGCTCATTCGCTTAGCAGTCCGACACACTAACCATTAAGCTACGTGGCACTACATCCCATAATGATAAAACACTTAAAACTTATACGGGCTTTTTTAAATATTTTTTTTACTGAAACGGAATTTTGTTACCATTAAATATAAAAAATTATATTCTTATTGTATTTTTCCAGGTCTCGATGGTAACAAACGTAGAAAATCCAAAAGTCGAAACTCAACCGTCCCAAATTCGTCCGCATGCTCAAGAGAACATCTAAATGCATGGCTGGAAACTTGTCTAAAAGATGCAAGCTCCACACAATTATCATCTTCATCAGAATTCCTCGACTATAATCCAACAAATAGTTTTCAATCAAATAAAAAAGTTCCAACACCCCAACAGCAACAGCAGCAGCAATTTCAGCAACAACAACAACAGCAATTTCAACAACTATTCGGAGGCCTTCCCAGGCATTCATCATATCCCGCTCCATTCAGTCAGGGCTTCCAAAAGGTATTTAGAAATATAAGCAAATCAAAGCAAATTAAAAGTATCCTTAAACACTTTTCAGAGTGTGCCAACATTTTTTAAAAACTCATTGAATAATCGTTTTGCTTTCAATCCTAACAACAATCTACTACAGCATACCGATGGTTCAGTGGAATTCGCCAGTCTTCCGCCGATCGTTAACATTCTGGGATCAGAAAATGAAAATAATTCAACAGATGTCCACGATGGCAACAGCAGTAATCCAAACATGAGCAGAGGGTGAGTTTGATTCGATGAAATATTGTTTTATATTATTGAAGACTTGGACAGTTTCAGATTCAGTGATCCATGTTTACTTAATCCGTCCGATAATGATTCCAAAGTAAGTGGCCAAAATACACCAGATCGTAGAAACTATACAAATCCAGGGGGAGATATGGAGAATAATAAATTCTTTGCAGCATTGATGGAACAAATTAATATGTTGCATGAGACAAATTCAAAAATATGTCGAAATCTTCATGAAACCAAAGGTGAGAATTAAGCGATAGAAAAATTATGTTTTCAAAGTCATTATAATGTCATGTCATGTTTACACTGCCTTCGGGGTTTCTAAATTTTATTAGAAGTTTGAATATTTATTAAATCAATTGTTTATTGGAAAGCTTGTAGTGTATTGTAGATTAACGCTTTTTTTACTATTTTAAGTTAAGTTTATGTTTGTATTGTGTATCCAAAAGGTAGAGTTCACCGCCCTCTCATTGTTCCCATGATCGGATTTTGTCCGATTTTTTTCATTAATCTGTAGCCCCAGGTTTTGTGTAAAGGAGTCTTGTACAACTTGTGGGTTTCTGCCGATGATGTCGATGTCGTATGCGTAAGTCAATATCTGGCTGGACTTTGTGACTTGGTCCCTCTTGTTGACGTGCCAGAGTCACGGATTGCCTTCTCCAACTCTAGGTTAAATAGGATGCAAGCCAGACTATCCCTTAGCATTTCTTCGTGTTCCCATAAGTAGTGTTGGCCCTCCTTGTTTGATCACCTTACCTTACCTTACCTTACTTTAGGTGGCGCTACAGTCCGGGGTTTACCTGGGCCTCAACCCAGCTCGGTCTCTAGCCAGCTGAATCCAGTTTCGCACGTGGAGTCGGTTGAGGTCCTCTTCCACTTGTGTGCGCCACCTAAGTCTCGGTCTTCCTCTACTGCTGGATTCGATGATTTTACGGGCCGGAGCATTGATGGCTATCCGCTCTATATGGCCCAGCCGTCTGAGACGTTAAATTTTTACTCTTTTGGCTAGGTCAGTGGCGCTGTGCAGCCGGTACAGTTCTTCATTGTATCTTCTTCTCCACTCTCCGTTAATGCATACGGGACCAAAAATCACCCGGAGAATCTTTCTCTAAAGCGTCCTCATCCGGTTTTGACATCCATGCGTCTGCATCATAGAGCAGGACTGGGATGATGAGGGTCTTATAAAAGACAATTTAGTTGCCCGAGAGAGGGCTTTGCTACTCAATTGCCTTCTAAGCCCGAAGAAGCAGCGATTCGCAAGAGTTATTCTTCCTTGTTGTCTGAGTTAATAGTGGAGCCCAGGTAGACAAAGTCCCTAACTACCTCAAGTTATAGCTGTCTATGATGATGTTTTGTCCAAGACGTCGATGTTGGGTGTCTCTTCTTGATGACAGCATATAATTGGTTTTGCCCTTATTGACTGCTAAACCCATTTTCGCCGCTTCCGTCTCTGACATCACGCTGTGTTCTTCCGATTATGTCAATATCGTCGGCGTATGCAAGTAATTGAACGGACTTTTGAAAGATCGTGCCTTCGTCGCCTTGTCTAAATCCTTTTTTGACTTTAAAGATGTTGTGAGGTCTTTGCGTTTTCCATCGTCATTTTACACAGGCGGACGAGTTTGGCAGGGATGTTAAAACTGCACATTGCTCTATATAACTCGTCTCTATAAATGCTGTCGTACACGGCTTTGAAATCGATGAAAAGGTGGTGGGTATCGATTTGAAGTTCTTGGGTTTTTTCCAAGATCTGCCGTAATGTGAATATTTGATCGATAGTGGACTTTGCTCACCTAAAACCGTACTGATATAGACCTATCAGGTTGTTGACGAATGGCGTTCACACAATACAGCAGAAAAGATCTTGTAGGCGATGTTGAGGAGACTAATACCCTGTAGTACTTCTGTACTTCAGAGGATCTCCTTTATTAAGGATCAGCAAATTATGCTGAGATTCCACTCATCGGGCATGCTTTTTTCTAACCATATCTTGCTTATGAGTTGGGGCATACTATAGCCAAATCATAGCCTGCAGCTTTGAAGAACTCGGCAGCTAGGCCATCGGCTCCGGCTGATTTGTTGCTCTTAAGCTTTGATATAGCTAGCTTTACTTCATCCAGATGTGGTGGGCAGAATTGTTGGTCTACTTCTCCCAGATAAAATGGACTATCTGCCTCACAGCGGAATTCGTTTCGTCATCGCCGTTATATGGTCTGCAGTCCATATTCTCAGCATCGACTGCAATTCCACTACGATGTTTCCTTGATCATCTTTGGAAGCTTCAGTTCGAGATCTGTAGCTTTGACAGTTTCTTTCTACCTTTTGGTGAGACTTTCGAACTTGTTTGATCAACTCGGCAGATATGCCATCGGCTCCCGAGGTCTTGTTGTTTTTGAGCCGATTTGCCGCTTTTTGTATCTCGTCAATGCTTGGTGACTGCAGCATGAGGTCTTCCTCTCGATTTCTTCCGTGAGCTGACCGTTCAAAAATTCAACAAAGTATGCTCCCCGCTCCGGAATGCCGTCGGGATTGGTTATCAGATTTCCCAGCAGTATCAATGACTTTGTTGTTAAATGTTAAGGCGTGACCATTTTTCATATACGCCCGGCACTCTGTCCCCAGGACTTACTCTTCCCCATTACTCTTCCTTCATCGAGCTTTTGTTTTCATCGCGTAGGGCAGCCGTGCTGATTCGAACCTGAGCGGTGGATGCGATACTTAATCGCAGAGTAATCCGCCCTCGGAAAACCAAACCAACAAGATAGTGGTCCGAGCCGATGTTAGCATCTCGATATGTTTGTATCGTCATCAACAACAAGTGGTCAATTTGCTTTCGAGTGACTCCATGTCGATATCTTTACTCGGGCAACTGGTACTCGCAACTATTGTCATTAGTGTTTTCATGCAAACTATAGTAGGCTATGTACTGCCTGAATACATTTGATAAATGACAGGAAAATTACGGCTACATTTACATCTGCCGAGCACCGTCGTAATTTTAAGTTCAATTTATTCCAGTGGAATAGTAAGTTGCATTACTCCCCTGAAAGAATTTGATATTAATACTCACACTACTACAAATAATCATCAGCATTTCCCTGATTCCAACTTTCTGCCTTTAGTCGCACCACACGAACGTGGGAAGTTTGTCTAGCTCTGTCTGACGCAGAAATAAACTGTTTTATACTTTTCTAGCGCACAATAAAAAATAGTTGAAAATGAAAAGAAGCACACTCAACTGACTCTTTGATAATTTCATTCTTTATTCCGAAATGTTCATAATTTTAGTTTAAAAACATCTTCAAATTATAAGAATCTACGTATACAAAGTTGTAATTTTAAAATTTAATATAATTTGCTTTCTCTGTTTAATTAAATACAAACAAAACACTAGTACCCGCCTACATTCACACAGTGCAGTAAAACAACCTCCACATAAATGTCCCATTTCATTCCAAGACACATCATAATTATATATTTACAAAAAAAAAACTCAATTGTATCTATTAAACATTAAACTTACATTTATATGTATTCCTCTTCTATCTCTTAATTTTTGATTTAATCTTATTTTTGATTTGTACCGTTATTTTTTAATTTGTTTCCGAAAATAAATCCCTTTCCAAAACCAAAGTTGATATTGAAGCTTTAAAACACGCACCTAATTGGGGTTTGAGACACCGTAGAGATAGCTTGAGTGGACTGAGCACACACAGCCAACCTCTGGGTTTCGGCTTTGGCACACAAAGTCCAGCGCCAACGTTTCACTCAGGTATACAATTTTGTTGAATATTACTCAAAAAAATCTGTTTTATGTAAACTTTAAATGAAATATAAGCTTTTCTATAAATATGAAATCTGTTTTAGGTGCATACACTCCCGGCATGATGACGGATGTTGTAAGGGAAGTCAAAGAAGCAGCTAGAGTTAGGGAAGATGCTTTGCTGAGCAGGTAGGCTAGATAAAATTGAAAAAAAACACGAGTGAGACAATTCTTATTAATGTTTAATTACAGAGTTAAGGCAATGGTCGAGGAACGTTCATGGTCGATGGGGGAAAATAATCTCCGTATGATGCGAGACATTGAAGAGCTAAAGGTAAGAAACATCAAAACACAAAGGAAAACAACGATTTGAATAAATTATTTTTTTTCTTTTTCAGTCACAAATCCAACATCTCAAAACCGATCGCAAAGAAACCAACAAACGTATTGTTCATCTAGAAACCGAAAACAAATACATGCGACAAATGATAGCTTCAATGCTTAACAATCGCAGCCCTGATATCATACATGACAAAGAAGTTCATCGGCCGACAATGCAGCGAAAGAATTTTCCAGAGATGCGTCAGCCTAAACGTGCCAATAGCTTGAATCTTCACTATGGTGTTATCCATCAAGCAACCGAAGAGGAGGAACCAATGAATGCACTGCACATTGCAGAGCAAAGCAATGTTGGAATTGGTGTTGGTGTGACGCCAATGGATTCATCAGATCAACGTCATTCCTTTTCAAGTTCCGATGGTCAAACTTCGGTTGTGAATTCAACGTCCAAAAATGGTTGGCCAGAAGAAAGGTCCTCTTTTAAACGCACCCAAAAGCCAGCTGTCGCAGCTGAAGAGACACTTGAGCTAAGAAAGGAACTCCAAGAAGCTATAGCTGCTCGGAAACAAGCAGACAATCGTGTTATCGCGTGGGTTTAGTTGATATACATATATATAAGTCTTTTTGTTTAGTTTTTGTTTTTTGAAGATGTCCTCTTTCTCGTTCATTCTCTCTTTCCCATACTAATACTTAATCTCTCTCTATTTTTTCATAATCTCCGGTCATGCTTATCTCAAATGACAACGAGAGCAGTCTGGAGAATATGGTTAAGAAGCTTCGTGTGAAATTCCCAAATGGTGGGGACGATCAGATGGCCACCGCAACACATGGTGGTAGTAAAAATGGTGGTGGTTGCAATACATCGGCTGCTCCTGCTTACAGCAGTTTTTTGCTATCATCTACATCATTGTCATCGCCGGCACCTAAATCAAATTCAGCAACAAACACCGCACCAACAACAGCATTAGTTTCATCTACTGCGTCACAAATTTTCCAAATGAATAATAATAGCTCAAACCAAATACATTCTGTCGCCCATCAGCAACAACATCAACAGTTACAATTGCAACTGCAACAACAACAACAACAACAGCAGCAGCAGCAGCAACAGCAACATCAACAACATCAGCAACACCAGAACCATATACCAGGAAAATTAAGCTTGGCTGGACCAATAACTGATTTATAGTTCTAGCAGCCACAAACAAATGACAACAATTTAAATGACACTACTGTAGGCAGGCAGCAGTTGTTGTTGTTACACAAATTATTAATTATTTTGTTTAATTATTTTTTATTAATTGTTTTGCTTAGTTTAACTCTTTTAATGCTAAATCCTTATGCAACAGATGTCTCAAATGGCTTAGAGAGTTTTAAGTTGTGTTTGATTTCAATGTGGAATGAGTTTGTTCGATGGGAGGAAGAAATTGAGGATTCTTAGTAAAATAAAACAAACCATTTGGTTCGTGTTTTTGTTTTGTGTTAAGCGAAAAAATATGCTTCACGAGTATAAAAATGTTCCATACGCTTCACCATGATGAACACGATCGTTATTTTAAATTTTTAAAAAAACTCAGTAGTTTTAGTACTAGGTTATTGTGTCGTTAAATACTGATTCACAAATCTCTTCAGACTTGATATTAAACCATTGACTTCATCTTCATCTGCGTTGGATTATTTAGACTTAGGGTACAGGTACCTTAACGAAGATGTGCTCCATCTCAAGGTTTGTTCTGCTTCCGCTTTTTATCAGACAAAATGACCAAAAAGTTGAGCAGCAAGTAAGTTAGGTTAGGACAGGACACATTTGTTTAAAAAAGTCAGTTATGTTACTTTGTGGTTATAGATTGCGTCATCTCAAAACTCCAAAGCATTAGAACTTCTAAAGAGAAGGTTACAGACCCTTTTTGTCTTTATTTGTTAGATAACAATGATTATTGTAGAGTTCATTGATAGGAAGCATTTATCAGGTGACATATGTACATCAAGCTCTTCAGCCTTACAGTTTGCTGGTACATCTCTATGCTGCAGCTACACCAAGAAAATTCTGAATGCTGGCAAGTTCTCTCGCCCCCTTGAGAGATATTTTGCAGTTGAGTTTGTTTCGACTAATTGCAGGAACTTTGTTGCAGCTAAGCTATCTGAGGAAAGTTGATAATATGCCTGGTGTATATAACCTTTTCTCCTAAACAGGATACATTTCCTGTGATTGACATCACACTGAGACACGATACGATAATTGGTAAGAACGACCTAAAATTTTATTTAGCCTATTAGACTAAACAACGCCCCCAGTCACATCGTTTTACTTTGATTTATCAGTTCAAATGTGAACTGATTTTTTTTTTTCAAGAAAGTGTCCTTCCAAGAGGTTATTTTGACCCTTTGAAGGTTTTGTTAATTTTTTTTCAAAGAAGACTAGAGTATAGCATAAGAAATGAGCAGCGTAGAGCACAGATAAATTAAAAACATATCGTTTTGACACTTCTTCTGTATCTCAACACCAAGTGTAGAAAATCTTGCTCTAAACTGCTCTTACTTAATCTAGAAACACTCACTGAACAGCAAATACAAAAATGTTGATAACAGCTTACAGATACTTCCTCACTGAACAGCAGAATATTGCTCTTTTCTGTCTTGTTTAAAGCAGGCTCTATGAACAGACGTATTACAATTAAAGAGCGAAGTGGGAAAACGAATGAAGAGAATGTGTTTTTTTAAATGCATTATGTTATTGCTTTGCAAGAACTGCAAGCGGCAGTTTACTTGCTGAAGTTGTCCTTGAGTCATCAAGTCCAATGAAGCGTTTGGCTAACCCTAATGTAGGAAAGTATTGTCCTATAACCAAATTATGCGTCAAAAGCTTATACGGGGTTCCAATCATAAAGAGTTCTTTATGTGTTCAAATGTTTGCAATAGAAAAGTCATCCACTCATTCGTCCTGCTAACCGAATCTCAACTAATAGTGGGGTAGACTTCAGCTATTATTTTCTGCGTATGTGCCCAGGGCAACCATACACAATGTCTTAATCTAAAAAGGTAATTTTTGCAACTCTTCCATAATTGGACTAAATAAACTAGTATTTCTTAAATAATTCCTCTTATCTTCAAACTCTCCACAACTCACAATTTATTCTTCAAACAATACAAAACAAATTTATATGACGGTAATACTTCTTATTGTTTGCTTCGTAATTCCACAATCTCTTTTTTATAATCATTATTGTTAGTTTTTTTATTTCTATTTGTATATTAATTTACATTCGCATAGTTGTATGTGTAGAACTTTTTTCGTTTTAAACTAACAACACACAACATTTCTCGAATAATTTATTATTATTAATGTTTTATTTTGTTTTTTTTTATTCATTTCACATAAATTGCAATTTTTGTCGTTTTTTTTCCTTTGTTATTTGGTTAGCCACTTTGTTACTAATAATTTGTGTTACATAATTAATAATAAAATATATTAAAAAAAGTACCTAAAATAGAAGATACACAAATTTGAGAAAAAAAAACATAAATCAAAATGAAAATTTAAATCAAAAACTTAATTCGAATGAAATCGTTAGAAGATTAAAGTTTTACATTTTTTAAGTAGTTTAAGTGCCATTTACATAAGCAATAGTAAAATAGTATATAATATTTATTATTATAATTATTTTTTGTTTTTATTTTAAATATTCAATTTGTATCTTGTTAATGTTAAATAATGTCTTTTTTCATTATTAAATAAGTTGTTTTTAATACTAAACTAAGCGTTCCTTTTTCTTCGTTCTTTGTTTCTTTATTTTTTTTCTCTCTAATGAAAGCTTAAATTTTAAAATGTTCTCTAAAATATTGTTAAATTTCCGACAGTAGATAAAGATGATTTAAATAATAAAAAAACAATAGTACGTTTTATTTAATTGAGTTTTTTTGTTGCTCATTGCCGAAAAGAATCGTGGAAAAAGACTGTCTTAGATGACACTCCTGTTAACGTATTGTCTTATATTTAAAAGTATAAATTCTTGTATAAAGCATTATTTTTTTAAAACTGATTCGAAAAATAATACAAAGATTTTCAGTTGTATGCATAGTATCCCACCATGGACCTAAAAGATATGGACTGCCAGGAGCCAACTTCACGTTGATTTCTTATAGCGCTTGAAGGAAACCAATTGTCAAATATAGAAACAAAATTTTAAATGAGAGGCGCACATTAGGTTTGTTCGATGTTCCCCGCCCCAGTACGCACTGGGGAATGTCAGTGCATTTCGTTTAGCTGTCAAAAAACTGTGTTTCTGTTCGGGGTTTGATTTAACATCGAACAGCTCAGTTTAATATTCTTTACAAAGTCTACAGTTTTTCCATTTCCATCAGATAGAGTATATCTCGGCATTTTATCTAAAATCACAAAAATAACTTAATAATATAATAAATATTTTATATTTACCAGATATTGCACTCCAAGTTTTGTAAAATAAAATTTGTTTTAAACTTCTATCACCAAGCACCAACAGCTGATTTGAATTTTGACAGCACTGATATCTCACACCGACCAAAAACCTAGGGCGTGAGAGTGTGCACTCAGTGCGTGCTCAGGGTTGACATCGAACACAGTGCAAAAACACTGGGGCGAAAAAAGTGTCACATAAAACACCTCAGTGCGAATCCAGTGTACACCAGTGCGCCCAAGGTCAGACATCGAACAAAGCTATTGGTAGGAAGCATAAGGGCAACTAACCCCTCTTAACCACAAAAGTATATATCAACAAAATGTAAAATAATTAGTTATTGATAACTAATAGCGAGTTTCATTCAAATTTTAGAGATTTGATCTCAAAATCGAGTTTTGATCTTTTCAATGAAACTTCTTTCATGATTAAATTGTAGTATTGGTATTCCTCTGTCAAATTTTTCCGTTGTTTGTAATTGCCAGAAGAAAGTTTTTACGAAAGAAAGTTTTTGGAAAACCCTCCGGGAAAGTCGGGAAATTGGAAAAATCGAAAATTGATTTTTGTATGGAATTTCATATATTTTCATATAACCAACATTAAATTTGAAGGGCTTGGCCGATTTTGAAAACATTTTGTAACTGATTTTTGGCTATAATTGGACCGATTTCGGTATCAAGAAAAGCTAGGGTAAGCCCGAGCAACGCCGGGTGGGTAAGCTAGTTTAATTTGGAAATGACATTTCACTATTTTGAATTTTAAACTGCATCCACGATGGGTGATTTCGATTTTTTGAGAAAAAAAAACGATTTTCTCTTCTTTTTTGAGACAAAAAACTGCTGTCAATTGCCCAACTCAAAACTGGTTTTGCATGAAATTTCAGTAACAAAAAATTTGAGATCACTACGTTTTCCTTTTCAGAGATCGGACCTTTTGACACACGTGGCACTGTTATCGTTCACCAAGAACGATGTATCGATGTTTAAGTGGGTTTCATCGATGTTTCGAAATCGATGGTTATAAATGAACATCGATTTCTTAAAACATCGATGTATCGCTGGTATGTTGCACCCCTATTGACATTATCTGAAAAGATTATTTACTTGTACATAATGTGTGCATTCAGAACAAATCGTTCGTGCTGAGATTTCATCTAGATTTGCTCTTTTTCTTGCAAAAAACTCTCAAAATTCATAAAGATCAAATTTTTTGACAGAAAGAGCAAATCTTTTCTTGAATGAAACGCGCTAGTTGTGTCGAGCGATCCATGTTTGTATTTTTTTTTTTTTTTTTTTATAATTAGCCCGCACTAAAGGGATTTTGACTACCCTTATAATGTTCATTAAACACAGCGAGGGCTTTAGGAAAATAGGGAAGGATGTGAAAGGAGGTAACGATGCACATTTGTTTTAAAGTTCTGCACTTCAAAGTGGGAGGGAAAAACAGAGTCTGGCAAGGCATTCCACATTCGCGTGGTACGACTAAAGAAAGAATCCCTGTACTTGACAGTACGTCCGAAGTTGGGCTCAAGGGTATAATGATGGGCATTCCTTGCAGTGCGAGTATTACGGTTAAAGCGTTTCAGGGGAGGAATGCAACTGGCTATTTCGCTAGAGCATTGTTTATGGAAGTAGCGATAGAATAATGAAAGGCAGGAAACATTACGTTTGTATGATATTATTCGTGTTTTTTTGAGAAAGATATGGGCAGCTTTCCAAAAAACGCATAGGCAGCCGCCTATGTCCCAGTGCAACCTTGCAACCTTCTCAAACAATGCAGCATAAAACGATCATTCACAAAAGACCGTAAGTTTAAAAAATATTTACACACAAGATACAACCAAAAAGAGGATCGAGCACGAACATTGGTTGCAAATAAATGTGTATCTATAGATTCCAACACGCCTAAGTGCAACCTTGCAACCTTCTCAAACAATGTAGCATAAAACGATCATTCCCAGGCGTTTGAAAATTGGTAATTTTATTTAATTCTGCGTGCAATATCTATGGAAATATAGTATCTGTAGCATGATACCAGTCTTAGATCATGTCTATTGTGAATGAAATCTTGTTGGGTCGAACATGCAATCCGCAGCCAAATTCAGCATCTACTTTTTCGGCAGCTGTTTTTTGTATTTGTAGTGTGTGTAAAATCTTGCTTCGCTACGGATAAATTTCCTAATAAAACACAGCTATTGTATGGAAATGACAACCAACCAGCAGTTCAGAGTCCATACTTAATAGGTTCATGGTATACCACCATGGTTTTAAAGAGTTTTCTTCTTCAAACTAGACAAAAAACTAATAAAGATTTTCCATCTGTTATACTTTTCCTACTGAGAAGTTAGGAGTCGACGCAACGCTAGTCGAGCCTGATGATACTATCGTGTCGACATGTGCCTACAAGTTTGCATGAGGACGCTAATGAAAATGCAGTTGAGCCATAGAAAGGGAAAAATCCATGAAAGCGGCCGTTGTGAGTATCAAACAACCAGGGTTTTTCACCTGATAATATCACTACTTGAGCACTACGTGAAGTCGAATAACTATCTTCTTCGATTGGTTTTCCGAATTCTTGCGGATAAGTATTGCATCTGTGGCTCAGGCTCAAATCAACACGGCTGCGCTATTCGATAAAAAACTAAAGCAACACTTACAATCGTGTGCTAGAAATTGTCCTCGAACAGGTCGATGAGGAAAAATTGAGTCCTGGAGACAGTGCTCCGGGCTTGGATCAAGAAACCATTTTATATCGTTTTTTTTGGTCGTCCAGAACAGTCCAGAAGCATTCCGAATGCTTCTGAAATTGTTCGTTTGGAACAGAAAATCGATTCTGTTTTCGTAGTCAGAATCAAAACCAGAATCACGCACACAATTAAAAATTAAAAGTCGTGTAACGACAGTTTTTTATTTAACGTATGCAATTGTGATCTTTGATTTGAGGGAGATAATAACAAAATAAACACGAAATCTACGAAGTAAAGCAAATAAAGTGAGAGAATATATTTGAATATATTATAAATTCTCCTTTTTCATTGCAAATGAAATGCAATCCTGCAAATTTGTATCCGCCATGTTTACCAGTAAATGAAATTCAAAAAAAAACATTTGAATAGCATTTTACGTTTTAAAAATACAATGAAGCCCAAACTTCAGAATTAAAACTGCTTTGGCAATTTGTTCGTTTGGCAGTCCGGATCGGGGTGATTCTGTTACTGATTCCGGTTTACCAAAAAAAAAAACACTTAGGCTTTATTCGCCCGGATGATGATGCAAACGACCGACTGAACATAAGAATGCTGCATACCTAATTAAGTCGCTATACACACTACTATACTGTTAAGACGGAACAAAAAATCCGATCACCGATAAAAGGAATTCTGGAGCGATTGGAAATGTTCATCTATAAATTGTTGAACGCTGAAGCTCACGTAACAAATGGAGACTCCATTATTTCAAGAGGAAGACTTGATGCTGCAGCCACCAAGTTGAATATAATGTATTATAAACGGTAATTGTTTTTCATAATAAGGCCCGGTCAAGGATTTCCAAATCATGAAATCTTACAACAAAAAACTGGTTTTACCGTCTTTTACCATCTTTTTATAGACTTTAAAGTCGCCTACGATAGCATAGCCTGGCTAGAAATTCGGCATCCTAAATAAATCTACGACTATGTAGGCTAACCATTACCAACATTACAAGCCAAGTAAAATAAGCCGTTTGCTGTCCAGACCAATTAATATCGCTGATGGACTGCGACAGGGCGATGTTCTGGCTTGCATCCTCGTCAAACTGGGGTTGGAGAGAGCAATACTTGACTGGCACGTCAATAAGAGGGACTATCGTCACCAAGTCCAATCCAGATATTGGCTTACGCAGAACACATCGACATCATTGGCAGAAGCCCAAAAGCTGTAGAAGAATCCTTTACCCAGATCGAACAGGCGGCACAATACCTGGAGCTGCATATTATTAAATGGAAAATTAAGTGGCTACGTATGCGAGACGTATCAGGGTAGGGCAACATGAATTTGAAGTAGTGCAGACCTTTAAATACCTTGGGTCAAAATTAGCAGCCAAAAATAATATTGGAGGAAGAAATACACGGGCGGCTGCATAAATCCAACAGAACCAACGGAAGATACAATCATGAATTGTCTGAAATCTACCTAGCAGACCAGAACACCCGAAGCCTTGCGGTGCGCAATTGGATGGCGTCGGCCAGCAATCGGGATGTATGGAAAAACTTGTTGAACGGAAAATATGCTGTGAGCAAATCGCGACCCGAGACAACATTGGCATAAAGTGTAGTACAGTGGACAAGTTCTTGCAAGTGATGGTGATGACTACTGCCTTTTAAGGACTTTTTTTGGCCAATGCTTTTTTCCGATCATAATTAGGTGCATACTCCTAAGCCATTAGTTTCGGCGGTTTAATTACAATTAAGCTTATTTCAACCATCTTCTTTCGTCCTCGATTCTTTCGTTAAGTGTCTTTCATTTTGTTTATATTTATCCGGTATTTTCTCGACAAGGAACTTTACCTCTCCTGCCAAGATTACTTGCATATTGACGAACAGCACGTCTAAGGTGAGTAAATTCGATTTCTAATGCAATGTTTAGTGCCGAATATTTAACCTGAAACTGTTTTTATTCACAACTTTATAAAAAAAAATCCGTTTTCATCTTGCTACTGAACACATCTTTCACAGATAAATTATATTTTCTTGAATAAATAACGATAGTTTAAATAAATAACTCTTTTCATTCAATGAAAATGGTATGGCAGTTTTGAGATGATACTTTATAAAAGTTGATATTTTTTCTTCTTAAAACAAACAAACAAAATGCAAAAAAACATTACTACTGAACATTTTTTTCTTGTTTAACTTTCTTAGGTTTAACATAGAAAGCAGCTGGGCAAATAGCTTTGTTGGAGCATTCGCCACACTTGGGCTTTGTTGGGGTGCAAATTGTTTGTCCGAAACCAACCAGTAAATGGTTAACTTCCTTCCAATACTCCGATGGCAACCAAGATTCCAATTCTTTGCGAGTTTGTTCTGGTTGTTTAGTTTCATGACGCACCCAACCAAGGCGATTAGAGATGCGGTGGACATGGACATCAACACCTACAACGAACATACTGTTATTGATAATTTGTTAATATAAAAGATTTTTTTTTACCAATTCCCGTTACAATATCCCATGCAGAATTCATACAAATATGTGCCATCTTGGGTCCAACTCCAGGTAATTTCATCAGTCCATTGATGTCATTAGGTATATCGGATTCATATTGATCCATGAGTATCTTCGATGTATTTTTGAGATATTTTGTTTTATTCTAAAATGAATTAAACATTTTTGAGTTAAGCGATGGGTGGGCATCATAAATGTTAATCAGAATGGTAAAATGATATAAGATATGGAAACCATAAGGCTCATCCCTATCCAAATTAAGTTCACGAGGTCAACAATGATAAGATGAGAAACTATCGCTTCACCCAAATCAAAATCAGGTAAAAATTAATATAAAAAGGAAATCAGATACTCTACCGAATCTAAAACCGTGAACCATTCCTAGGCTTTTAAAGATTACTCTGGCAAACGCCTGAGTAATGCCTTATGCATTATTTTGACTTTACAGAGGCAAATAGGAGGCTATCAATTGTCGAAAGATAGAAAATTTAAGGCAATCTCTCGGAGCATTGATGTCCATCCGCTCTATATGACCCAGCCATCTGAGACGTTGAATTTTTACTCTTTTGGCTAGGTCTGTGTCGCTGTACAGCCGGTAAAGTTCTTCATTGTATCTTCTTCTCTACTCTCCGTTTATGCATACGGGACCAAAAATCACCCGGAGAATCTTTCCCACGAAACAGCCTAGAGCGTCTTCATACGCTTTTGACAGCGCCCATGCGTCTGCACCATAGAGCAGGACTAAGATGATGAGGGACTTATAAAGGGACAATTTTGTTGCGCGAGAGAGGGCTTTGCTACTCAATTGCCTTCTTAGCCCGAAGAAGTAGCGATTGGCAAGAGTTATTCTTCGTTTGATTTCAGCACTGGTGTTGTTGTCTGAGTTAATAGTGGAGCCCAGGTAGACAAAGTCCCTAACTACCTCAAGTTATAGCTGTCTATGATGATGTTTTGTCCAAGACGTCGATGTTGGGTGTCTCTTCTTGATGACAGCATATACTTGGTTTTGCCCTTATTGACTGCTAAACCCATTTTCGCCGCTTCCGTTTCAATACTCACAAAAGCGCTACTGACATCACGCTGTGTTCTTCCGATTATGTCAATATCGTCGGCGTATGCGAGTAATCTAACGGACTTTTGAAAGATCGTGCCTTCGTCGCCTTGTCTAAATCCATTTTTGACTTCAAAGATGTTGTGAGGTCTTTACCGACCTTGCCGGAACAGCGTGCGTTTTCCATCGTCATTTTACACAGGCGGACGAGTTTGGCAGGAATGTTAAAACTGCACATTGCTCTATATAACTCGTCTCTATAAATGCTGTCGTACACGGCTTTGAAATCGATAAAAAGGTGGTGGGTATCGATTTGAAGTTCTTGGGTTTTTTCCAAGATCTGCCGTAATGTGAATATTGGATCGATAGTGGACTTACCTGGCCTGTTTGATGCCATCAGTTTGTGCAATTGTTAGCATATGCTGATGACATAGACATCATTGGCAGAACTCAGCCAGCGGTCACTGGAACGTTTGCTAGCATTGAAGCTGAAGCGGCTAAGATGGGACTAGCAGTCAATGAGGCCAAAACGAAGTACCTGCTGTCCACAAAAAGGGACACACAACACCGGCGGATTAGACAAAACATCACAATAGACAGGTACAACTTTGAGGTAGTTAGGCACTTTGTTTACCTCGGATCCGCTATAACATCTGACAACATCTCGTCAGAAATAAAGCGAAGAATTACTCTTGCCAATTGCTGTTTCTATGGGTTAGGAAGGAAGGGAAGTAGCAAAGCCCTCTCTCGAAAGACAATTGAGACTCTGTATAAGACCCTAATCATCCCATTCCTGCTCTATGGCGCCAAGGCATGGACTCTATCTAAAGCGGATGAAGATATCCTTAGTCGTTTCGAGCGTAAAATTCTTCGGAGGATTTTTGGCCCTATCTGCGTTAACGGGCTTTGGAGGAGAAGGTTCAACCAAGAACTATACGAGCTGTACAGCGACATTGACCTCGTCAAAAAATACGCATATTACGTTTAAGATGGCTAGGTCATGTAGAGCGAATAGACAACAATGCTCCGGCTCGCAGGATCTTCGATTCCATAAAAGAGGGTAGACGCAGTCAAGGAAGACCTCGACTTAAGTGTCGCGCTCAAATGGAGGGCGACCTCAACCAACTTGGAGTGCGAAACTGGAAGCAGCTAAGCAAAGACCGAGCTGGCTGGAGAGGCATGTTGGTTGATGCCCAGCTTCGTCCCGAACTATATTGCCCCCTAAGTAACTAAGACTTTCCTGGCCTAAAACCGTATGATACCTGGACCTATCAGGTTGTTGACGAATGGCTTTAGGCGTTCACACAATACAGCAGAAAAGATCTTATAGGCGATGTTGAGGAGACTGATACCCGTATAGTTGATGCACTTCAGAGGGTCTCCTTTTATAAGGATTGGGAAAATTATGCTAAGATTCTATTCATCGGGCATGCTTCCTTCTAACCATATCTTGCTTATGAGTTGGCGCATACTTATAGCCAAGTCATCGCCTGCAGCTTTGAAGAGTTCGACAGCCATTGGCTCCGGCGGCTTTGTTGCTCTTAAGCTTAGATATAGCTAGCTTTACTTAATCCAGATGTGGTGGGCGGAATTGTTGGTCTACTTGGCCCAGATAAAATGGACCATTCTGCCTGACAGCGGAATTCGTTTCGTCATCGCCGTTATACAGTCTGCAGAAATGGTTTTTCCATATTCTCAGCATCGACTGCGATTCTACTACGATTGATTGTCTTTGCAAGGTTTGTAGCTTTGGAGCAGTTATGGTCCTTCTGTGCAGCGCTGCTCTATATGCTTCCTAGTTAGCTGAATATGCTTGTAGACACTCATTTTCAAAGGACCTTTCGATTTCTTGCGATTGCAGACACCCAAAGTCAAACTTAATCTTCCTGTCATGAAGTCATGCGGTTTGAACGCCAACTCCAGTGACAAGATCTTTTAAAAATCCTTCTAACTATTCGCAAATGCAAACATAAAATAACGCCGTAGCACTTTTGTGGGTATCGAGATAGAAGCAGCCAGAATGAATTTAGCAATCAATGACGGCAGGACCAACTACATATCACAAGAAAAGAAACTCATCTCGATATTTTGGACAAAATATCGCGATATGCAGCTATAGCTTTGAGGCAGTTGGCACTTTGTTCACCTAGGCTGCGTTATCAGCTCAGTAAACAACACCAACACTAAGGGCAAAACAAATAATGCTCCGGTCCTTGAGTGGAGCTGCAGTAGAAGACAACCCAAAGTAATCAAGATCAGAATGGGGATGAGAGAGATTAGCCGTTACAAAGATCAGTAAAACAAAATTTTGCACAAAAATCTGCTCCTAAATCTTACTTTGTAGAACGAAACTGGATATAAAAGTGTTTCCAGCTTGGCTGCGTCCATATTGGCAATAACTTCGGGCGTACAGTTGTTTTCCTTTAAACGTCTCATGGCCTCATGCGTAACCTCGTCTTTGGTCTGACTAGATAGCATCAGAGCCAATAGAACATGGAACCTTTGTGTCTACAATAAAACAAAAAAAAATTAGAGCTTTAGAAGAAATCTTCCAAATTAGTTTACCTTTGCGTCGGCCTTCTCATCTGAACACTGATCGCATCCCATCGTGTCAACCGGAGCTGGAACATTGGCGCGCATTATTCTGATATTCTCTAGAACTTCTCTCCAATTGTTTGGTTCCCACTTTTCTAGTTTAACTTCTGGTAATTTTGGTGTGTCTTTGGACTTCCTTTTACTTTTCAACGGCGACACTGTGAGTTGTTCTTCTCTCTTGACAGAACTTGAGGTTTGTGCCGTGTCCTCGGGAAGAAATTCGATTTTAATCACTTTTGCAGATTGCTTGGTAGCTTTTTTAGTTTTGACAACTTTCTCAGGTTTGGCAGCAACAGGTTCAACGATTGGCACATTTTTATGGTCAACCACTTCAATAGGACCTTCCTCATTGGAAAGCTTTTTTAAATTTTCAAGAATTGCTTTCATTTCTTTTGACTTCTTGGGCTCTCTTCCTGCTTTCTTCGTGGTCTTTCCATCGGCAACATTTTTAACCAAGACTGAAGTTTGGCTAGCAAGTGCAGAAGTTGCCTTAACCTTGCCTGTTGCTGCAGCTGAGGTTATCCTTTGATTTCTTGTTTGGATCGGAGAGAAATATGGGGATTTAGTTTCATCTTTTAAATCTTCTATATCCTGCAATGAAATTGTGTTTTTATTTTGTTACATAAATGGCATTTTTGTTTTGGAAAATTTTATATTTCATACGCGAATTGGTGCAACTTTGGTGGTCTGCTGTTGGGCGAGTTTCTCGGTTAGTTTGTCAGCCTTTCGGGTCGGTGCCATTTTCATAATAATATTGCCAATTCGTTTAAATAAATTCATTAATAAATAAAGTAAATTCCAGACAAAAATGCAGTAAAAATTAATTTATTTTTTATTTTATAAATAAACAGTAAAAATGCAGAAAAAAAAAAACAAAAGAAAATCTAAAAGGACGTAGAGAGACGGCTTGTTTCAGAACTCAGAAGTGAATATAATGTAAGCCACTGTAAGTGTTTTCCGTCTGAACAAAAAGGTGGTGCTAATAAACACCCAATACGAGAACTATTTATGTCCCAAGAGTTAATTGTCTGTTTTTTGAATTTTAAGCAAATCTATTGTCCCAAAATGGTGGTGGTATTTGATATGTTACTAATTTTAATGGAGTTACTTAATTTCCGTTTCCTATATATAAATTACCGTCCCACCTTGCGCGAACAGTGTAACCGATATATTTATGATAAGATGATAACCACGTATTAAAACAAAAATACAAGTAGGCTCGAATTTGATGATGATGGGAGTGACATGATAGACTGCGTAAGTAAGCGACTTGTGACAATCCGTATGAAGGCTAAATTCGCCAACATTAGCCTAATATGCGGTCACGCCCCCACAGAGGACAAAGATGACGCCACTAAAGATGACTTCTACTAGCTCCTCGACAAAACCTATGAGCAGTGCGCTAAATACGACGTAAGATCGTACTAGACGATTTTAGCGCCAAAACAGGTGAAGAGGAAATCTTTGGTAGGACTGTCGGAAAACATAGCCTACACGACACAACGTCTGAAAACGGGCTTATGCTAATAGACTTCGCAGCGGCACATAACGTCACCATTGCAAGCACACGGTTTCCTCATCTCGATATACACAAAGGGACTTGGCGGCACCCAGATCAAAAAACTGTTAACCAGATTGATCACATTGTGATCGATGCAAGACACGCCTTTAGTATTTTGGATGTTCGCACCTTCCGAGCTACTAACATCGATTCGGATCACTGCCTTGTTGCAGCAAAGGTAAGAATGCGAATAAACCGAACGTCACAACACACGAATACATATCCCGTAACCGCAACTGATGTGCCGCAACTGATGTGCCGCAACTGATGTGCTAGGTTTCACCAGACCACCACCACGAAACCTCTGGTTCGATGACGAATGCAGGCAGGCCCATGCAGCCAAACAAGAGGCATATAAAGCGGCGCTGCAAAGAAACACGAGAGCTGCTCGCGAGCTCTACGAGCAGAAAAGGCGGGAAGAACACCGACTTTTCCAAAAGAAAAAGAGAGAGCATGAGAAGCGCGCGATCGAGGATATTGAGAGATGCTACTCCAGGAACAACGTGCGGAAGTTTTACCAACAGGTAAAAGGCACATAAGCCTGTAGAGATAGGAATGGAAACCTCGTAGAAGAGTCGCAGTCGGTGCTGAGTACATGGAGGGACCATTTCTGCAGAGTGCAGACTGTTAAACGGCGATGAAGGCCAAAATCCCGCTGTCAGGCAGAATGAACCATTCAACATGGACGATGACACAAAACTTCCGTCCACCTGACAAAAAGGAAGTGATAGCAATATCTAAACTAACAACAAAGCTGCTGGACCCGACGGACTACCCGTCGAATTAGCGGTCGGAGATGACCTGGTGGAGTGCTAACACCAACTCATCTCTAAAGTTTGGTCGGAAGAAAGTATGCCTGATGAATGGAACCTCAGCATCGTTTGCCCGATCCATAAGAAAGGAGATCCTCTAAACTGCGCCAACTATAGAAGAATAAGTCTCCTGAATATCGCCTACAAGATCCTCTCTGAACGCCATTCATCAGCAACCTGATTGGCCCCTATCAGTCTGGTTTCAGATCAGGAAAATCCAAAATCGATCGGATTCTATCTAAAGCGGATGAAGATATCCTTAGTTGTTTCGAGCGTAAGATTCTTTGGAAGGTTTTTGGCCCTACCTGTGTTAACGAGGTTAAGGAAGACTTCGCCTTAGGTGGGGCGCTCAAGTGGAGGACGACCTCAACCAACTTGGAGTGCGAAACTGGAGGCAGCTAGCCAAAGACAGAGCTGGCAGGAGAGGCATGTTGTTTGAGGCCCAGGTTCGTCCCGAACTGTCGCGCCTCCTAAGTAAGTAAGTAAGTAAGTAAGTAAGTTCTTCAAACACATTGCGGACTATTTTATGGTGGAAATGATCGTCCATCAGATCGTATCATCTGAGACATCGTACTGTGCGTACCGAAGAGGCTACTGCTGTAGAGCATAGCATTAACCAAGACCAGAATGATGAGTTCACCTGCCATCGTGGACAACAATAAGATCTGTGTCCATTCTGTACATTTTAAAAATGGATTCGAAACGAGATTACTGTTGATCCCGAATTTCACAAGAATATTCTGTTCAGCAATGAAGCTCATTTTTGGTTCAATGGTTACGTTAATAAGCAAGACTGCCGCATTTGGAGGAAGTGTAGATTATCCTAAAGCCATATTTAGACGCCGTTAATTCAAAAGAAATGACAGTTTGGTGTGTCTTATGGGCTGGTGGAATCATTGGTTCTTATTAATTCTTCAAAAACTATGTCGGCCAGAAGGTTACAGTCAAGGGAGATCGTTATAGACTATAGAGCCATGATCAGTGACACCTTGATGTGGGGGAGCTGTTTCAATAAGACATCACAACATGTCACACACTCACACAGCGCGTGATACAATATGATTTGTTGAAGGAAAAGTTTTTTTGGGAGCATACTGTAATGGGCCAACAAAATGTTAAGATATTCGGAGATTACATTTTGTTTCCAGCTTAACGACATCTGCAGGATACATTGTGTACAACAACCATTTTTAACACAACACCAACATTATTGTGTACAAGAACCATGCTCCTAAAAGTATGCTACATATTTGTAATATGTTTGACTGAGAATTATTTCGAACTTGAATTAGTACAAACCACCGAAAGCATAGATTGTGCCAGAACCAGACGGAAGATTCCAGAAGTTTGTTAACTTGTATAAATACACGAGTAGGGATGCTCATGAAGAAAAAAACATCGATGTTTTTTTCGATGTGATGGATCGTTGTTTTTCGATGAATCGAATGCAAAAACATCGTTGTTTCGATGCATCTAATAAAAACATCGGTGTATTTTGAATTTTGAAAAAAGTATGGAAAAATACGGATTTAAGGTAATTTAAATTTTATTCACTTAAAAAACTAAACATCCCAATATTTTTTCCCAAACTTTGCATACATACAATTTTGCTGAGTCGTTTTACTTGTATCCGATTCCGTTGTAGGTTCAGCACCTGTCAAACTCTTGAAAAAGGTTTTCCGATGCCACTGAGCTGGCTATGGCTACTAACGTTAAAAATGTGTATGCTAGAGTTGTAGAATTTTGGGAATTGTTGTTTGAAATCAGACCACACTTCTGAAGGGTTTTCACTCAGTCGCCCAACTGCTGTCCAAGTAGACTTAGATGTCATCATAGTTTTTTCCTCGCTTCGGTTTTGTTTCCAGTTACGGTGAACCAACTTATGATGATCCAAAGGCTGAAATCTTCGGATGTTTTGTTGGAATCTGGATCAGATTCTATTCGATTTTCACCGCTTTGATTGAGGTCTACTGTCATTAGGTCTTGTATTTTGCATTGCATATGAAAAATAAATTCACTTACATGAAAATAACTTTTTAAAAATATTTATTAGAGGAGAACCTCTTTATTCCAAATTCAAACTAGAACTTACTACAATATAATTGTCTTAAAAATAACTTAACCTATGCCTTATACTGCTCGTGCGGATGTTCCCACAGGTGGTGTTGTTTTACATCTCTGCTACGTGATGGAATGCAGCTTTTTCCTTGCTGTTGTTTTGTCGCTAAACGCAGCGTCATCAGAATAGAGTGTAGGAGTGATGGGATATGTCCAAGTTTGATATCTGATCTTTTACTGTTTCATATCTGAACTTTTAGAGTTTAGTTTATTTTTTTTTAGTTCATTGTTAACATTTGGAAGCGTTAGTGATTGAATTGAGATTAAATAAAATGTTTTGAAGTATAAAAACATATTTGAATTGTGGATAAGTTAAATTTGCTGTTATCATTGTATATACATTTTCTATAGTACTCTCATGGTGGTCATTTTTCGTCTGGCCATCTTCCTGGTTGATTCAGAACTATCTTTAAATAGCGGAGACGAGAACCTATACCGATATTTTACCAGTATTTAATAAACTTTTGTTGTCTGTACTTATTCTATATTCACACCAATTGGCAATTTCAGCACGCCTCATTGCGACTTGATTCAGAATAAAAAATGATGCTCCATGATAGTACTATATGCAGTGTATATACAAAGCTGTTATGTAAAAAGAAAGACGTTGTGTTTGTGTTTCATAAATAAAGATATTTGTTGTATTATTTTGGAATTTTGATTGAGATTTATTTTTCGAACCCCAGGCCAAAACTTCATAATACTTTCACGTTTTGCACCTATGAGTTTGCCTCCAAGATCGTGGGATTGTCTGTGAGTGAAGGTATGTGAAGTCGCTATAGTCCCCGTAAGCCAGAAACGATTGACGAAATTCGCCGAATTATCGATATACGAAAAAGATTGATCAATAGATAATTTCGTTATATTTTTGTTTTTTTTTTATAGTTTTTTTCGGTCACTTGTAATAATTTTCTTCTTTCTTAAGAAAATTGTAAACTGTAGCTATGACATTTCTTAAAAAATAGCTCTGTATTTTCAAATTTATTTACCAAAGGTCCATTATTACATTGACAAAAAAAAAATTAAACAAAAATCTTAAGTAAGTTATAAATGCTAATGTTATAAATTCATTAATTGATGAGTAGCCCAAGTTAGGTTTTATAAAGATATGACGTCAGTTAAATGCCTAGAAAGTGTGTATTGTATTGCCAGTTGCCAGAAGACTTTTGAGGGGTTTTTCTTCGCGTTCCAAACAAATAAATTAATAATATAAAAAAATCCAATTTATTTATTTTATTTAACACGCAAAAATACAATAAGGAGCTAGTCCCTCTCTGTTAATGAATATCATGAATTTTGCATTTTTTTTAAATCCCTTACAAATCCAAATTGCGACACCAATATCAGTTATCTCTAACAGTAAAATGCACTTAGTTTGTCGATTGTTAAATTTTTTTTCTACACCAAAGTGCACGTAAAACATATTCCATCGAACATCACAACTTACAATAATTTTGGGGAATCACGAAGTAAAAACACCCAAATCTTCCATAATACCACTAATGTCCTTCGGACAACCCTTATAAGAATACATACATACTTCAAATTCTTACTTAGAGAGGGGGGTTTTCTTCCTACTTTTTTTATAAAAAAAAATAGTAAAGGGTGATTCGATCAGCGTTAGGCATCCTATGAGTGTTCAAAGGACACTCATAATTTCAACGCATAATAAAATGACATAACCTCTAAGTGAAAATACCCGAAACGGGGAAAATAAAGGATTCACATCAGCGGAAGGGTGTGATAAACCCCATCTTAAAGTGCGTTGCACACATTATATGACCCAATCCTTGGCGTTTGTTTAACAATTTAACTGTTTTAGATTTATGATTGGCGACCCTTTATGCTACCGGCTTTGCATAAAGGATAACGTTTGGTACAAGACAACAACAACACCAAAAAACAGGAAAAAGGGATAACAAGGAACACACCATCGCATTATATCCCAATAAACATAACTTTTAATCTGTGCAATCATATGTGAGAAATTTATACTCTGTTTACACCGCTTGGATGTGCGAATGTAATTTTTGATTTTTCAAAATGGGTGTTTAGGGTTTTCGGAGTTTTTATTTTTGGATTACATTTTTCCTTCATTGGTTAAAAAGGAAATTTATTTTGTTTGAAAATTGAAATGGCAATGTTTTTTTTTGTTCAAATAGTCTATTGAAGTGTGAGCTGTTAGTTGGGGAACACTTGGAAGAGTTTATTTTCTGAATAATTTTTGTATGCTTTCGTTTAAAGTTTTAATACAAATATTCATTACTTTTTATGAAGTCTTTTGAAATCCCCTAGCTTGAATGACTGGTAGTTAGTTACAGGTGACAACTTATGACAGATGACAGACGACAGATGACATATGAAGTTTGATATGCAACAGATGGCAGAAAACAGATTTTATATACAAGATTATTGACTTTTCTATTGTTGTGAAACGTCTTGAGAATCCTCTTCAAGTGCTGGTGCATAAGCACTGTTTTCAACCCGTATAGCGTTCTGTGCAACGTCCCAAAGCAAACTAGTTGCCAATTCACATCGCTGATCACTTTTTTTCCAGTTGCTCCGTATGTGCATTGGGGCTAAGATGGATGATTTCCAAGTTCTTTTTGCCAGCTATAGTAGATGAAATATGCAGAGCTGTACCTTCATAAACAATGATGTTGCAATACAACATAGAACCTCAATCAGTCTTAAATATAGAGTAAATATATTATAAAGAGGAATATCTTTCGTGTGTTTCACGCCTCAACACCTTCAATTTTCGTTGTTGCTTTGGTATACCATTCATTGTGTTTCGTGTTCTCTATTGTCCGCGTAAAAAAAAAAAAAAAACGATGTGGTGAGTTTTGTTCATTTTGACATTTCATTTTGTTCTTGTTGACAACTGTCACAAATTCACAAAAAAATAATTAAAAAATGGAAAATAATAAAAAGATAATACAATTGTTGCCACCGGAGTTGCTGCCGACCAAGATGACGAAGACGATACAAACTAAAAAAAAATGACGAGAGTGATGATAACACATCGGACGACTCTGATTTCTCCGATCTCCGAATGGAAGCCAGTTGCAGCAACAACACACGATTCCTATTACCCCATTTGACAATGCTGTATAAATCGGAGTTTATTGAGCTTGACGTTAATCATCGAACAAATATGAAAACCTGAGGGAAGAGTCATCAGCAAAACGGTTAAGTGGATTAGAAGTAACAGACAGAAACTCATTTATAAAAATGAGGAGAAGAGTCGGAGACAGAACAGAGCCCTGGGGCACACCAGCATTTATTTTGTGGGAATCCAACTTGTATCCAACGAACAATAGTATCATCGATCCCAAAAGCACACATTTTCGATAAGAGAGCTTCATGCCAAACTCAATCAAATGCCTTGGAAATATCAAGCGCAATAGTCTTACTTTCACCAAAGCGATGTAAGGATTTGTTCCGCTTTGAGATATGTGAGGTGAGATATGCCATCAGATCAGCAATTGAACGATTACTGCCGAAGCCATACTGACGGTCATGTATAAGCTTTCGATCTTCGAGATAATTCTTAAGCTGACGGTTAATCAGTGTTTCCATGACCTTAGAAAGAAGGGATGTTAGTGGTATGGGTCGGTAGTAGGAGGGAGAGGATGGGTCACCTTTCTTAGGGACAGGCTGGACAAATGCTGTTTTCCCCCTTCTAGGAAAGATTCCAGAAGAGTAGTAGTAGCAGTGGCTTTGACAGTGTGGAAGAACACCTCTTCAGAAGAATCGGAGGTATAACATCCGGGTCAGCGGATTTGTGTATATCGAGATCTTTGAATACTCTTGTTACTGTACGAGTGCGGAAAAAAGTCTGTCCCATGGAAAAAAATTACATTCTCAAGTAAAGAAGGGCAACGTTGGTGTGAGGCAGCGTGGAGCTGGCAGGTAATGGCGGCGAGCAGGTTTTCCTTCTCTGAAGAGTAAACAATTGGTTTGTTATTATCGATGTGCGTTGGAACCGAAGAAGTTGAGGAGTTTTTAATATTTTTTACAAATGACCAAAAATGTTTACTGCCTTTGGGACATTGCAGAATTTTTGGCCGTAATTTTTGGTCATGCAGAAATTTGGTTCTTTCAATAACGGAGTTGCATGAGTTCCTTGCTTGTTTGTGCTTTTTCCGATTTTCCTCTGTAGGGTTGGCTTTGTAAGATCGAAAACTTACTTCTTTGAGCCTGATAGCTTCATTACACTCAGAATTAAACCAGGACTTTTCTTTAGGCTTGATGCTTTTTACTCTGTTAGGAATAAAAGCACGCATCCCTAGATCACATTCGTGATCATTTCCGCACTGGCATCAATATCACTATCGAGGAAGCATAGTGACCAGTTAAAGTTTCGGAAAAAAATATTCAGGCCTACCCAGTTGGCTTTCTCGTATTGCCAAACGGTCCTGGTGGGAAGTTTTTCTTTAACTGAATGGGAGGAGGATGATAGTGTTAATAAAACATCGATTGTTAAACTTTCCGATAGTATCGATTGTTTAAGAAAAATCAATCGATTAATCGGTACACAATCGATAGTTTTATTAATAACAAACAAAATGAGTTTTGGAAGAAAAAACAATTATGATTATATAGTTTTTTGTTGATGTATTTATGTAGTATGTAAAAACATAGCTGATACACAGCTGATACAAGAAAATAAATCCAAAGGCATTCTAAAATTTGTTGATGAAACATGTGAGTAACAGCTGAATGACTTTCTTTTTGTTTCGAATTTTGAGGGTAAACTACTACCTCCAAAACTGATTTTGGATCTAAAATTTCATATTCAATAAAAAATTCCATTCGATTTGTTACTTTATGACGTTTTTGCAAGGTACTCAGCCAGTAAAATGTCAACGCCAAGCAGTTTGCTTATGACATTGGGTACATTCAACTACTACCTGAACTTCATTCAGATCAAATTAGTTTCGTTCAAGGACAATTATGAGGTGAAAACTGAAAACCAATGGCTACAGTTTTTTTTGTTACTAACAGGCTATTCCTTGTACAGCTTCATGAACTATCGGGACTATCGATAGTTTAAAAAAACATATCGATAGTCCCGATAGTTCAAAATAATCGATTAATCTATCGATGTTTTATTAACTTTAGAGGATGAGAAATTAGCTGAAATAACACAATGGTCTGAAGTGCTGTCTGATCAGAATAGCGGAGCCAATTGGAATTGTGTACATTGAAATCGCCCGCAATAACGATTTCAGTGCGAGGACAAAGGGAAACAATTTTCGAGATGGAATCAGACAGCGTATCAAACTCGATACAAGTCGAACTACTGTCAAGATTTGGACTCCTGTAAATAAATGAATGACATGCTTGAGGACAGTGAATTTAGGCCACAAGAAATTAAAGTCCGTGTTGGAGCATTGACCGTATTGGAGAAGGCTCTGGCAAGCAAAATATCATTCCTAACATAGACCACGAGACCATGATGAGAAAAGAGTAATGGCACCAAGCTATACCCATTTAGAGCAAATTCTGGAAAATCAGTATTTAAAGATTCCCATTTATAGAACAAAAACGGATAGACACTATATGAGTCCTTCGTTACTTAATTAAACACTAAAAGACGCAAATGCAGACGCAGAACCATAATTCATACAAAAAGTAAATTATATACTTTAGTACCAACCAATTATGCCAACATTGCCCATAAAATATCCTCGGGAGGTCCACGAATTCAGCCTTTGAAATCATTTCAATTTTCATTAAAATTTTCCTCGGAAGTTTCCAAAACTCCAGCCCCCTCAAAAAACAGGATCTTCTTCATTACTGTTTCCATTGCCCGTGAATAATCTCATAAAACAATAAATAATCAGTATTTAAAAATTGTTAACACTCCTTTCGCGTGCTATAGTCTTTTCGGCGGATAAGGAATCTTGAATCCTACAGAGCAGGAGATGGCCTACGAACGTCATGGCACTGTGTATATGGTTCGCTAAACACGCCGCGCGGGGATTACATGAACATTTTCAATTAATCCCGGCACAACCCCAAAATGAAGCTAATAATTTCCCTTTTTTCTAGCTTCTGAGGCTAAAATTATTATTATTATTGTTATTTTGTTGTTTCCTTGTTACGCTTGATTATATTTAATAAGGAATACTATGAAAACACTGTAAATTACCTCCGAAGTCCTGGTCTCCGGAATCACCCCTATCGTCTTCGTCCATAATTTTTTTTTTCAATTTTTTTTTACTTTCCTTGAATTTTTTTTTTTTTAACTTTTAATCCTGGCGATGATGTGGTGGAAAAAAATAACGTCACAGTGTTAATCTAGCTCATTGTTATCATAATTAAAAATGTAACGCTCTTAATTTTAATTTCATCATTAAAATAAGAGAGAACACAGAAAAATAAGGAGTCCTTTGGGCGAGAGTACGTCGTCGTCGACGCGACGAATCTATAATAAGTTCTGACTTCTGACGGGTGGAGCTGTTGAATTGGCTTCAATTTTTTGTCGTCCTTTTGAAACAAATCAAGGACTTGGAATTGTCGATTGAGGTTAGCGAACGGGTGCTTATTTTTTTCTAATGATGGATAAAGTTGGAAGGAGGGTTCGCCCTGTCTAATTAGTTGAGCATTTGAGTTTATTGCGCTTTTCAGGAGCCATTTGGTTAATTGTTATGTTCAATAAAAATGTAGGTTTTCCTTTTGGTGCTTCTGGTTGGAAGGTTTTACGAGTTTTAAGTTGTAACAGATGGTAGTTAGGTAGGTAAGTGCCGTCGCAGACTGTTTGGCTTATTGAAGTCAAAGTTATGTGGTTCATGATGTGACAATTGAAATTATTGAGAGTTTTGAAGAAGATAGGGAGGATGTTTGAATTTTGCTGTCTTTTTGCGTCTCGTGTAGGCATTGGTATTGAAATTTAATTTCGAGATCAAATTTCCAAACTGTTTTTGGAGTAAATCAGGCTATATGCTCAATGTTTCTTTTTTATTAACACGCAGACATGCGAGTTTGCATAACTCCAAAGTCAAATTGCACGAGCATGGTGCCCATTTTATAATTGTATCTTTTGTGCCCTTTGTGATATGTGGCGCCCGCCTTCCAATTGAGGAACGAAAAAGTAAGTTACCGATTACTAATACGAGACATCTGACGGCATAGATACTTTCTTTTTATTTTCAACAATTTAAAATTAGAATTTCGGAACTTTAAAAGCTTTTTTTAATGGTTTTCTACGTAACACATTTTTTACAAATCTTGGCTTCATCTGTTTATCAATAACTGGATAGACCGAGAGCCCGGAATTGATTTCTTGTGTGAGAGATAAAATGTCTGCCAGCCCGCAGTAATGGTGGGTTAAAAGTACCATTTTTTCTGAAAATAGACCTAGTGACGTCAAACCCCCTGGCAGACGCCGTCACTTTTGATGGAACTGAAAAATGTATGTGAACACAATTTCTCAGCAAATGCCAAAAAACACTTTGTAAATATTTCGTAATTCGTTCCTTCTATTTAACAAACCAAATTTGAGGAAGCGAATCCAAAAAAAAATTGGATCAATTTTTTAAAGTTGAGATTTTTTTCTGAGAAATTTTGTTGACGTTTCTGAGAAAACGGAGATCTCTGAAGCTTTGCATAAAGTCTGTTTCCGTACTCACACAAATCTACCCAAATCTACCCAAAACTACCCAAATCTACCCAAAAAGTGTTTCTTTACTTTTTTCTGACACGAAAATACCAGAGCTTTTGACATTTTTTTCATTTCCCCTCCAGCAAGAATCTACCCGAACAAATTAGCTACTGCACTTTCTTGCTTGTCAAAAACGAAATCAGCTGATCGAAAAAAATGCTGAGTTTGAATTTAAAAGTCTGTGAATTGTGAATGCATTTGTTAAATTTTGTTTGTTTCATTATTTTGTTTAACGCTTTAATTGTTAATACTTTAATTTGTTCTTTAATTCTTTCAAATGATTCATTTTCCAAACAAAAATTCTCGTTTACTTACAATTAGCTAGTCATGTATGACATTTAATCAGAAACGGCCCAAAAGGCGTTTCTTTACTATTAAGCTCGGGCAGAAAATTACAAAAACAACATCAAAAAGCTCGTGCCCAAACTTTTTCCCAAACTTTCATCCAAAAAGTACGGAAACAGACCTATAGATACAGCCAAAATGTTCCCAATAATAAAGAAATTGGTGTAAAGCTGAAAACAGATGTGCAGTTCTTCTCACGCATAACTGCGCGCAGAACCGCTCCTAAAACAGATGTGCATATTTTTTTGACATTTATGCATTGCTGTATTAATGCCAAAATGCAGCGTTACTACTGTTAAAAAGTTGCAAAAATTGTTATACGGAAGGAAAAAATATGTCACTTAAAAATAATGTAAATTAAATCAAATTTGGGCCAAACTTCAACCCGGCAAAAATTTGATTTTGTTAAGTATCGTATTAATGTAAGTGAACGAAAAATATAATACAACCATAAAAACTATAATGAAGTATTTTCTTAAAAGTGGTGGCAAAAGTGTCACAGCGTTAGCGCTGATTAACAAGTGTGGTATATATCAGTAATGCCAGATACCTTTTATTTACATTTTTTTTCGTTTGTTGTTGTGGCAGCAATGAAACTTGGCATGAAATTTAGAAATAGAGATATCGTGCAGACTCTGCAACCCTGCAGAATTTTGGGTTGACATGTCAATTAAGATCCTGTGTAATTTTTTTTCCTGCACGAAATTATCTGCACATCTGTTTTGACCATAAAGCTGAAACAGATGAGCGGAGAGGCTGCCTGCATTTATGCATGCAGCGCTGTCCCTAAAACGGAAGTGCGTACTTTTTGGCATTTAAGTATTGTTGTACGACAAAAAACTGTCAACAAATTCTATATTGTGAATGTGTATGTTTTCTTGAACGAAATGGCAAAGATTTTATTTTTTTTAGTATCATATTCATGTATGTAAGTGAATGAAAAAAATAACATAACCATAAAAACAATTTTTATTTCAGGGAATTTTAAAAAAGTAGCACAAAGTAGTGATAGCAAAAATGTCACAGCGGTAACGCTGATTAACAAGTGTGATATATATCAGTATTGCCAGATATATTTTATTTACATTTTTTTCGTTTGTTGTTGTGGCTGCAATGGAACTAGGCATGTATTTTAGGAATAAAGACAGAGCGGGCTGCATACAGACCTTGGAATGGATGTTCCCTCATAAGAACCTATGTAATTTATTTTGGCTGCACATCTGTTTTGACCATAAACGCTTCATTTTTCTGTGATAAAATCATAAATAAAATTAAAAATATGTGATTTCTCAGCGACTAATTTTAAGTGGTTTACCAAAAGTCTAAAAACGTCAAAAAACGCGTTTTCGGTGGCGTCTGTCGAGTATCGAGGGCGTTGAGATGCGATGCATTTAAAATGGTTTCCTTCACTAGGTCTATTTTCAGAAAAATGCTACTTTTAACCCACCACTACACGGTAATGCTTCTTTTACGGGCTGGCAGACGATTGATGGTAGTGCCCCGTAGCTTAGTGGTTAGTGTGTCGGACTGCTAAGCGAAAGAACCTGGGTTCAAATCCAGCTCATAGCCACCTTTTTTTCTGGGGTACTGCCTCTTGCGAGGAACTGACAAAACCTCCAAGAGTAAAATTTGTCTCGAAAAAGTGCATCTCATGTAGCCGTTCGGACTCGGCGGTAAACTGTAGGTCCCTTCCATTCTTGCAGATTAACAACACACACACAGGAATGGTTGAGAGTATAAGTCACTAGGCCTTGACTCCTTAAGGAGCTGTCGCGCCAATAAATTTATTTATTTAGACGATTGATGGATGGCGTTATCACCTTGACGAGGACTGTTTGTAACATCAATATCATTTGGTTTCCTCTCACAAAAAAAATCTGTTGCGGGCTCTTAGACTATGAGAACGTCAAGTTTCGGTTATATACCTAATATTGAAAAAAGTTCACTTTACAAAAAAAAGTTGATACAAACAAAATTTGAACAGGTTTTTGATTTCATAAATGAAATCTTCATTTTCAATCGACCCCCTCCCCGTAAAAACCATTTCTACACAAAACAACCACTTAATAATTCCACCAACGGAATATGAGATTTCCTCTCACAAAAGGGTACCTGCATTCATTTTCTTGTGGAAAATGCCACAAGAAAACAAGAGCTTGACAATCTCTAAGGGAATCAGTTCACGAATTCGATTTGGAAAATAAAAAAAAAAATGAAAAAAAAGCCGCGGTTTATTAGGTTTCATATCCTTGCCAAGGACCCACTTAACAAACAACTTTCGTCCCAAATATTCAACCATGCAAAGCAAGTTTGTATTGCGTAACGTAGTTATCCTGGTTGCGACTTACTTGTGAGTGCATATGTGAACCAGGAATCCAACCAACCTATCCTAGCAATTTTACGCGCGTCCCTCCGATAGAACTTGCAAATTTAATTCCGCTATTCTATTATTATCCTTTCAACTAGGATTATTGTCAACCCTTCGTTTCGTTGTGTAATGAAAGTTTTTTATTTATTGCATTCCAAGAGAAAAAAAAATAAATCTATTTACTAAATTCGGGATTTTAACAAAGGTATTTCGATTCTCCTGTTGAGTCCTGTGACAGAAAACAGGAAACTTTGGCATAACAGTAGAATATGCTACTTGGAATATACAATTTGACATGAAATTTTGGATGGGGGGAAATGGAAAGGAAGAGAAAGGCACCCGGTTTATTGATATGTCAATCGCTCGCGGACGTAAGATTTATGAGATTTTCTGGAAGTCTGGGGGTAAATTTGTGTTTTTATGGAAGAAAATTGAAAATGAAAGGGTGCGGATTGCGGAAATCGGAAACGAAGGAATTGAGGAGAGAAATTAACACAACAAAGGGGATGTTAAAGCTTTGAACTTTGATCTGGAAACCCAGTTATATTTTATTATCACGATTCACGAAGATGTTTTGGTGAACTAAAATTAAATGGAAATCTTATTTAAATAAAATAAAATTAACTGGATTGTGTCCAAGGAAGGAAATAGTGGAAATGAAAAATTTAAATAAACCGGTCTGGTCTAATAAAAGCCTATCCAGACTTAAAACGTTATAAATAAGTTAAAAAAAAATGAGCAAAGTTGCTGTCTCATTCCGTGAACAATTTAGGCAAGTAAGAAAGGAGTATGAATTTTTAAAAAAAATTATTTATATTGACCGTGTCCAACACAATGTTCTATTGAAGAAACTCGAGAGCTTTGGTTTTCGCTCTTCCCTTCTTAATTGGAAAGAGAGCTATTTTTAATGGGAAGAAAACTATTTGTCAGGTGTTCCTCAAGGGAGCCATCTTGGTCCATTGCTCTTTTTTATTTTTATAAATGAGGTGCCTAGTCTGCTTTCTTATGCAAAATTTTGTTTATATGCTGATGTTTTCAGCTGCATAAAATCTTTATCAGATGCAAATTATGTTCAAGCAGATCTAAATAAGATTTTTTAGTGGAGAAAATTAAATGGGCTCTATTTTAACAATCAAAAATGTAGTATCTTAACTTATTCCAAAAGTCAAAATCTTGTGTACTTCGAAAACAAATTCGATAATGATTCTTTACAAAGATGTGTTAACCAGGAAGACGTTGGAGTGATTTTTGACGCTAAAATATTTTTTTCTCTTCACATCGACCATGTGGTTTCAAGAGCGAATTCCACGTTGGAGTTCGTAATGCGTAATTCAAAGTGTAACCTCTCATTTCAAGAAGAAAATTATATTATGTACTTTTTGTATAGTATCGTTTATACGGAATGACAACTAATTTGGCACCACATCGAGTTTAAGATATCACTCTTGCCTTGAACGCAATTCATCAAATTTAATTAATTAATTTATCTCTCTGACAACAGATACGTTTAATTCTGGTCCAGTGATGAACCAAGCAACCGATAAGTTTTGATTATTATCTTAAAACTATACAGGGAGGCATTGATAAGATGTTTGCTTTCAATCGACATGTAGAGGCAGCTCTGGCCAGGGCTAGGGGAGCTTTTGCCCTGACAAGACGGTTGTTTTATAGCAGCCGCCTTGATAGCAGGGTGAAAGTGATTTGCTACATGGCCCTTATCAGGCCGATGATTGCCTACGGATGCCCTGTGTGGTTCAACGTTGCACCATCTCTAATCGAAAAGAGACGGGTGTTCGAGAGACAGTGCTTTCGCAGTTGTCTCGGACTTTATAGAACACCAGAGTCGGAGTACAAACATTATTATCCCAACGAGGTTCTATACAACGGGGCCAATACAAACAGGATAGATAATTTTGTAATTAAGCTCATTCGCGGACACATTGTAAGGGCGATGACCTCAACTAATGGACAAATCTTCGGGGCTTACTATACCTTGATAGTCGAGGGCTGATTCAGGATAGATCGGCGATTCCGTTGATCTACCACGTCGGCCGCAGAACAGTCGATAGGCGGCTCCTCTACGACCGAGACATAGTCGCTGGGAGCGAAGCAGAGCGCCTCCGTTTCAGTAGGGCCGTGCCCGACCGGGATCGGAAGGAAGCCCGAGATCAGGTCCACCAATTCTGGTGGCTCAGTTAAAAACCTATATTTCAGTCGGCAAAAACGAAATACCGCCTATGGCCGACTACATTTATCTATGGTATCTTTAAGTTAGGTAGGGCAGTTGCGGCGGCACCAAAAAAAAAAATAAAAAAATATCCAATAAAAAAAATAAAAAATTCAAAAAATCTTGGCTGTGGCCGTTCTAGATTTAAGTATTTTAGGTTTATTTTAAGTTATTTTAAGTTTATTTTTAGTTTATTTTAAGTTTGTTTTTAAGTAGTAGATTAAGAAATTGATAAGATACCTAGTTTTTTTTCATTTTCTGGCTGAAAAACAAAACCCTTTATATATAAGATAAACTTAAGCTATTTTTAGGCCGAAAGGCAATATGTTGTTGGCCTTGTCTATGTATAAAATCAAGTGCTGCATAAGGTATTTTCTATAATGGGACTTCAAACTTTTTATGATGCCTCGATCAAGTGGCTGTAGATGGGAAGTTGTATATTTAGGAAAGAACTTCAGCTCGATATTTTTTGATCCACTTACAACATGGGACGACATGTGTCTGCAAAAAGAAGAACCTTCCAATTTTGCTACCTAAGTCTCGGTTTTCCTCTACTTCACTTGCCCTCCGAGGAAGAATCGTTGATAATGTCCATATGTCCGCACCATGCAGCATCAAAACTGGGAAGATGAGGGTCTAATCGACCCTTTAGTTGCCCGAGAGAGGCCTTTGCAACTCAATTGCTTCTTAGCCCAAAGAAGCAGTTAGTTTTAGCATTTTATCGTGATGATTTGTCCAAACTTTGATGTTGGGTGCCTTTTCTTGATTAAAGCATCAGCATATACTTTGTTTTGCCCTCATTGTCTGATAAACCCATCTTCGATGCTTCCCTCCTAATACTCACAAAAGCGCTACTGACATCACGCTGTGTTCTTCCGATTATGTCTATATCGTTCACGTATCCAAGTAATTTGATAGACTTTTGAAAAATCGTTCCTCTGGGTTTGGCGTGAGAGTTCTGCATTATTCTTTCGCGTTTGGTTATCGTCATCATGCATAAGCGGACGAGTTTGGCAAGGGATATCAGAACATTGCTCCATGTGGCTTGTCTTTAGAATGGTAATGCCACGCATCGTCCAATCAAGATTCTGTTGTGGTGGCCATGTAAGAACCAACACTCAGAGGCAGCACTTCAGAGACAGATGGCATTTAAAGGAAAAGGCCTTATTTATTTCCTCGGACCCAACCTAATGAACACTAAATGCGTTAGAACAAAACAAACAGCTAGTAACGGCATTTTTTCTAGCTTGTAAGAGAAGACGTAATTTTAAATTGTTTATGAGCATCGCTCTTTTAAGTGAAACCAATGTGACAAGGAGGACCAATATAGACGTCATTGGGTATAAGACCGATAGGATAACATCAAGAACCGAAAAGAAACAGCCATCAATGCATGTAAAGAACAAAATCTCCTCCCGAAAACACCAGTCAAAAAGATATATCTAAGTCAAGACTATAAAGAAATGAAGCAGTTTATCAAATGGTTAGTCCATTACAATTAAAGGCGTATTTTTCATCTGCACGTCTAACACTGGAAAATTGACATTTTCAACAGTTCAACAACGCGAAATACGGACAGAAAAAAACCCAGCCGATACCTGACGCTACTTTCCCTAACACCGGAAAATAGACAAAACTGTTGCAATCCCAAAGAAATGCGCTTGAAATCTAATTTCCAACTACTGGTCGGTATCTCTCCTAAAAGACATCAGTAAGATTCTGGAAGAAGTCTACTTTAGGCGGCTCGAGAAATAATTCAGTGAACACAACCTCATCCCTGATATGCATTTGGACTTCCGTGAAATTCATTCGACTCTGCATCCGTTAAAGAAGTTAAAGTCTGACGTCCGCATAGCTCTTAACAGCCATCGTGCCACCATACCACCATTGTATGTTTTCTGGATGCTGAAAAAGCATTCAACAACGCATTGGTCGAGCCCTTATTAATAAGCTTTCATAATTTAGACTACATTCATCATTAACAAAAATATTTTTTTCTTTTCTTTCTTCTAGGAAATTCTTTATTTATTCACCTCCAAAACTATTAGTCATTGATCAAATATATGTATCAAGGTCGGAGTTGCCCAAAGGTTCTATACTAGGACCCTTCTTCTTTAACTTTAACTTATTATCCGATCTTTACGGCCACATCGGAACTACTGTGTCAGGAAAACTACCTTCAACAGTAGCCGTATCAGCTCGTCAAAACTTCATCAAGATCGAATGGAGGTATGACGTATGCGATAATCAGTGTTGTGGTTAAATAATATTTGAATGATATTGAAGTGTCTTTCTTCGTTGGTGATTGAAATTGAAAGTCATTTTATTTGATAAAGAAAGCCAAATATTAGAGGAAGTGTATCGATTATGGAATATAAAAATATAAACTCATTTTTAAACACAAAAAAAAAAACAAATTTTATTCAGTCTTTTGAATTCAGGTTTATAAAAATACTAAAGACTACTTAAAAAACAAAAGAAAAACTTAAAAAAAATATCACACTTCATTTAATAAATAAAAAATAAAAAAAAACACAAAATGAACACTTTGAAAAAAGTGACCCTAATATGGACCACTGGTGTTTTTTGTAAAAAAATACCCATGAAATTTAATTTAATGTGCAGAAATCACAAATAAAATTATTGGTTTCTGCGCTAGAGCAATCATTGTATCTATTCTTCGCCGCCTTTATCTTCAGTAAACAAGCCCAAACAATAAACGCACTCTGCCTCACCGTCAGCGTCAGGATCACTTGTTTGCAATGAAGATCCAAAATCATCAGTTGTGGAATCGGATTCAAAAGAAATGTCATCAGGTTCTGATGAAAAAGACGAATCTGAATTCTTTTACTGGCTTGTTCTTTTGAAGGCCGCTTGTTGATGGTTTATCAAATGCAGTTGGCCCTTTCTTGGCTTCATCTTTTTTCTTCGAAATTGATTTAGAAATCTGCGGTGCATATATACCGAGCGATGTTGATGCAATTTCATCAGGTTCTGGTGAGAAAGGCGAATCCGACTGCTGGTTCTTCTCAGACTTTTTCATATTCTTTTTTTTTTAAAGACTGCTCGTTGAAGCTTGGTCAAATATATTTGCTCCTTTCTTCACCAGTGTTGCTTTAGATATCTCTAAATCAGCTTTGTATGGCGATGCTGTGATCTTGCATGTGAATACGGATTTCGTTCCACGAGCTGATGTTCTTTTCTTGAGAGAAGGATAAGGTAAAATTAGTTCCGGGCTTACAAAAAGACTTTGGTGGCTTTGGCGGTTTTGGAGGCTTTGGGGACTTTGTAGCCTGTTTGTATCTTCAACCGGGGGAACGTTTTCCTGCTCCAAACCTTCCTCTTCATCTATAAAATCGGCATCTGTGAAAATATTTTGGTTCAAAGGATAGAATGGGGTGGCAAACACAAAATTGTTACATTGTTTCCCCTTGTTGCAATAATTTGGGGAAGTTTTGACTGGACAACGGAGATTCCGGTTTCGTCTACATTGTAGATTCTACTCCGCAAAAAATGTTTTTTTTGATATTCTTTCTCCAGCGAGTCAAAGAACGATGAGACGTTTTGCTTGTTAAATCCATTCATTCGTGCAAATGATGTCCCTGTTGGTTTACGCAGAGAAATAATATCTTTATGACGGTTTAAGAATCCATTAAGCCATTTGCGGCCAGCCATTTCATCTTTGAAAGGGCGCTCCTAACTATTACGGTAAGCCAACTGAAAAGCCAATCTCTTAACATCTTTACGTGTCAGATCGTAGTACCTCTTCTCCATTCCAAGAACGTACTGCACAAGCTGATTTTCTAAAGCTAGGGCTAAGAACAGTTTTTCTACCAAGCGGCGAATCGATAGCTTCATCAGAAGAGGAATTGAAAAGTCTGAAAAGCGTTGTACGAGAAACGCCAAGAATGTTCGATGCTTTCAGAAAGCCCATTTCTTTTGACTTTACTGCGATGGCCTTCCTCATGGCCAACTTGTCCCAAATCTTTCGGGAACACTCTGATATTCCATATTAGGAACAACACGATTCACTGAACTATGTAAAAATTCACTCTTTATTTCACTGAACTTACCTAAATACTTTTTTCTTATTCCAAAGTTAAAGCTTTTTCCTAACGACGCGACAAATAAAATATGTTAAAAGTTAAAAGGATAAAAAAATATAAAAAAATAAACTTACAATAATATGTCATGCACCTACACGAAAAACAACTTTTATTAATTGCGCAAGTCCACACCGCCCGGCGTTCACAAGGATACTAACAAAACAACGAATATGCGCATGAAAAGAAAGCTTGAATTGAAATAAACATATACATACATAGCGTGGTTCTCATATTAGGAGCGTATTCCATAATTCCTCTATGCATCAGATAACAAGCCTAAAAATTATAAAAATCACTTCAAAATTAATTTAAACATCCTTCATACAAAGTCTTGTAAATTGACATTCAAGTCACATCAAAAAATTGGCACGTAATCAAGCAATCCCCATACAATCATCATTCTTGGTTCTTAATTCTTTTGCTGTTGCTTAACAAGGTAGCTTTGATTGATTGCAACAACATGACAAGAGGCTAATGCGTATAAACTTCAACACTCCTCGGATGGCTTGACGACACCACTAAAAGTCCTTGTTTCCATTGGGCAATTCAACAGTTAACGCAGCGGATTCCCCAACCCTCCTTTCAATTGCAATGACTTGTAACTTTCGTATGTGTGGTATATGTATGATGATTGTTCTGGAATAATGATTAGGGAGTTTGATTTTTTTTCTCCCAACGTTTTCCAGGTCTAATAAACACGATTCGAAAAAGTCAATACTCTTGGGAAATCAGGGATAATAATGCATTAAAGTGAGACAGCATGTTTTTTGTTTGTCAAATTTGTTTAAGAAAAATATAAACTTCATCCTTGTTAATAACTTTATACTTCAAACTGCGTAAAAGTAAGCTTTGGTCCTGCTTAGTATTAAACTTTTCCTTCCAGATGAAATCCTCTTTTTCATCGGACTCAGAGTGAGTTATAAAAAGGATTAAACAAATGAATTATGGCTGGTTGGTCGGTGTGGTGCATTTTATATTAGTCCTTTGAGGATAAGGATATAGATAAAGGATAAGCAAAAGGTAGAAACGGTTTTAAAAAAAATTAAGGCAAAAAGTAAAGGATTCGTACATTTTTAAATATACAAACGAAGACAAATGGCTGCGAAAAATAAGATACAAAATAAATATAAAACTGTAAGGTTTTCTAATTACTTTTCAAAGTTAAGCTCGGCCATCCGTTCATTAGGTAGAAAACTAAGACGACAGATGCGACTTGCAATTAGGAAGCAGTTTTTCTGTTTTTCTATTTTATGCTAATGAATCAACGACCGTGTAATAGGAATTACATACATTATGGTGTAAACTGTAAAGGATTCATGGAGGAATTGGTTTTTTTTGGGTGTTTGCTTAAGAGTTTGTTATTTATTAACGACAGGGAAGGAAAGGGGTTAATGACTAATGGCTTAAAAAACACTAGAAGAAAAAATGTCTGGGTTAATTTTTTTGTCCAGCATACATATGTCTTATGAATGATTAATTATGTTTTAACACCTTTGCCTTTTGGTAATAGAATAGTAATAGATTTTCACAAAGAACGCAAATTAATTGTTGATAAGATACTGTGTGGTGAACAGTAGCACTTATAGAGTTATAGCTAGCTCAGTAAAGTTTACCTTAGTAAAAAAAAAAAAAAAAAAAAAAATTAGTTCAGTTGTCTGTGAAACTTATGTTTTAATAAATTTCAGTTCAGTTGCCAATTCGTGGGTAAATCAAAGTAAAGTGATGGTGATATGGTAAGTACTCCCACTAGCTGGGAATCTGAGAGTTGCACTTGCAATACATTTAAGGTGCAATGCAAACGCAGCAACTAAACTAAACTGGTTGGCAACTCGGTTTACAGACTTGATGACTTGACTCCACACACGACAAACCTCATTATCATTTCAAATCTCTCTAGTTAGTTAAGTGTTTTATTGTTTCAGGATGTTTTTCAACCTTCCCCAACAGGTTGGTCTGTTGTTCGCTCATCTTCAGAAAACTAGAAACTGGAATCACTATGCAACCCGAGTCCGACATGCTAATCAACAGACGACAAACTGATTTTCGTGAATTGCAAAAGAGTTTTCAACCAGTAGCGTCGTGTGCCATTTTATTACACAGGGCATGACTCGTATGACTCAAAGCAAACAAGCTGCCAATTCGTATCGCTGATCAATTTTTTTCCAGTTGCTCCGTGCGCATTGGGCTTTA
The DNA here is from genome assembly GCA_963971375.1 of Platycheirus rosarum. Taxonomy (NCBI): domain Eukaryota; kingdom Metazoa; phylum Arthropoda; class Insecta; order Diptera; family Syrphidae; genus Platycheirus; species Platycheirus rosarum. The sequence goes on along the minus strand of OZ020509.1, from coordinate 119,452,072 downwards.
ATTCTCTTCTGAAGTTATACCTTTTCTGATATAAATACCCCATTTTTACTTGCGATTATAGGTTCTATAATACAAGTTATACATTCTTGCAGAACAATCAGACATGACATTATGATGATAGAGAAATTTATTTGAGTTACTGGCAAAATACTGTCCGTCTGTCTGTCTGTACGGATGTATATTGGACTGTAGCCTAAACGGTTGCTCCAATCGTCTTCAAATTCAGAACTTAAGGTTATTTTGACATTCTATGGAGGATTTTTTTGAGTTTTTTAGCACAAATATTTACGGTAACTGCCATATAACCGTTTAGTAAAAGCTTATTTTTTCCGAAACGGCTCCAAGAATTTGTGTGAAAAAAAATCAGTGAACTATTGTAGGTGCAGATCTTATATACAAAAAAAATAAGATGGTGGGTTTAAAACGGTACCTACCTCTCATAGAACCGGTTTTTTTCTTCGACTTTCTCGAAAACTAACTATCCGATTACAATCAAAATTGATATTTAACAAGATGTAATTTTGTTTTAAAGTATTTTCGAAAACTTTTTTTTTTTTGAAAAATCAATATTTTGAAAACGGGTAAGTGAATTTTTTTTAATTTTGTTTTTAAATGTACATATGTTATTTTGTGCTTAGGTTTGCATTCTTGAATATTTTTTTTATTAAAAAAAAAGTTGTTAAAAATGAAATGTTTCCCATTTCCTTAATAAACATTTCAGAAATTTTTCTGAAATGTTTATTTGTTTCCCATTTTATGTATCCAGTTTTGTACTTCCAGATGTATTGTAAACAAGTAGCAATCATATCGTCACGTTTTATTATCATGAATAAAACACAACAAATAATAGCTTTGTTCGTCTACTCCCTTAAACAGACTATTTTGAACAATTTTACACAAATGTTGTTCGTTTACTTACATTTTCGAGAGTTTTCGTGAGAAGAGAGAGATTATGAGAGAGCAAAACGCTTCCCCTTAATTCCTAGAGAAATGTGCGTTCTGTCAAACTCAAAAGTAGTTGTGTTCGTCTACTTTTCGGTTGTTTTATGAAAACTGTCAAACTTTGAAGAGTGGGGATGAAATCTCTTAGAAAATAATAAATTCGCTCAAAAGTAAAAGAACGCTTTGTGGAGGAAAATAGGGAAACTTTTTAAACGTCAACAAAATTAAAATTTAACTAAACGAAATGGATAAAATAAGTGCAGATGAAATAAAAGTTGTGATGGAAACCATTTTATTAGGTCATTGAAAGGTCATTTTATTATTTAGTTTTGATTTAACTTTACAATTTTTTTTTTAATTTAAAATTCTTCAAATACGAATCCTTTACAAAACGTCAAATTTCAAATGTACTTTTGAGTTTGACAGAATTCACATTTTCTCCCCCAAGAAATTATTTGGTTTAAAATAGGGAATTAAGGGGAAATGTTTTTTTCTTTCTTATTTTAGGCTTAAATGTAGGAAGCCTTACCTTATCCAGATCGAGGGGGCAGAATTATTGGTCTACTTTGTCTGTCCAGATATATTGATTCACTCTGCCTAAGAGCAGAATTCGTTTTGCCATCGCCGACATAGAAAAAACAAACAAGAACGACAACTAAGGGGATAATTCCCTCTTCGCCAACAAACTGAAAAATATCCCGTCAGCGACATGTGTACCGGTCCCTTTATGTTTCTTATGGGACTACTAATACGTCTGCACTTTTGGGGAGTAGCAAACGTGTGGCTGACCGGCTGCTCCTCACAAAATAAAATTTCAAAATTTTATCGTATTTTTGATTGCTTGAGTTTGAGCTACATATGTATGTAGCTTTGACAGTTTCTTTCACTTTTTGATAAGACTTTCGAACGTTAATCCATCTCTCCATTTCCTCAATCAAGTCTTATTTTGTACTGAATTGCTGTTTTCAAGTTTGTAATCAAAAATCCAATGATTCCTAGATGTAACTACACTACATTTGTTACTGTTTAGGGTATAGCCCATAGGCCATTAATTCTTTTTAAATCAGATCGAAATCGAACCTTCGCATCATGAATTGAAATAATGTTGCTAAAAACTTCGAACAAATCTTCAAAGAGGCAAAGGGAACGACGTGGTAGGTCATTTATGAAAATAATAAACAGTAGCGGTCCAACATTACTTCCTTGAGGAACACTTGCAAATTGTAATATATTTTAATCACATAACCAACAACCATTTATGGAGCGTAGAATGAAAGTCAAACTCCTCTTGTTTTTTCTAAAGGACTTAGAACATTATATAACAACAACTTTCAAAATATTTCTTCTAACACAATAACTTCCTTTTCCTCAACAATCCAAGCAAATACACCCAAATTCATATGATTTACAAATTCTTCAACTTTGCATTGGGGTTGCCTCTGCATCCGGACACAACACCAACTGTTTTCACGTATTATTGCGTTTTCATTATGACAAATCGGCTGAAATTTCCAAGACTCAGCTAAGTGGAAACATTGCTAATATTTATGGCATCCATTCTTACACCTTATTTCGCATTGATATTTCTTCTAAAGGGTCGGCAGGCTTTGCAATAAACTAATATCCTAAAACAACCCTTAGCTAGATGAATTGCTTTGTTTGGCAATAGTTCAAACTACGCAAAAGGTCCTTCGTTATTATGGTATCCTTGCAGTCCTTCACATAGTCAATAAAAAAATATTCTGATTGGAAATTCGTTCCGGATATTTTGACCGATTGATATCAATATTTTTTCGCAATGCAAACATTTACGGATAATTTCCCTTTTTTTTTTGTTTATTATAAAGATAATATTATTTGCGACAATATTATGCTTCGTGTTAGTACAAATGAGTGCAATTTGAAGGATAATGGCCTGCGATTATTATTAAACATATTCGTTTGGATTACTAGTTTAGCTCATCATTTGTATACGACAAGATATTTAAGGAACCATTTATCATCTAGACGCAGGGAGCAGGGATGGAAACGTGACATATTATTTGAATAGTAACGGGTTATGTATTTTATAGACGCCCATTGTAGGACAAAACCCATAGCATGGGCTAGGGGCTTCGAAACATTTTCAGCTAGAGGAAGATTGGAAAGCTTGGGTGCAGACTACAATGTAATATGGATTATTAAGATCGTGATTAATCATGTGCGGACTTTTTTCAAAGTCGAAAAAAGTACGTAAAACAGTTTTCAGACAAATAATTTAACGCCATTTAATTTCTTTAAAAAGATGTGAAAAATCGTGATTTATTTTTTCAAATCGTAGGAACGGTTTTTATTTAACAACATTTTTTAAAAAACTAAATTAAAAATGCAAACTAAGCACAAAATAGCCTACATTTAAAAACTAAATAAAAAAAATATCCACTTACCCGTTTTTCTAATACTAATTTTTCAAAAAATAAAAAATATTAAAAATACAAAAAAAAATATTATTTAAAAATATTTGTAAAGTTAAATGACTTTGGCTACTACATCTTCTTGAATATCAAATTGTTATATAATCTGTTAGCTAGTTTTTGAGAAAGTCGAAGAAAACAACAACGGTCCTATGAGAGGTATCGTTTCTTAGCCCACAAACTTACATTTTTTTCAGTAAAACATAACCTACAATAATACACTGTTTTTTTCATAAAAATTCTTGGATACGTTTTTGATAAAAATTGGTTTTTACTTAACGGTTATAAAAATTATTCAATAATGCAAACTTTAAATTTAAAAAAAATCACCTACCCGTTTTCAAAATATCGATTTTATAAACAAAAAAAAAATTAAAGAAATTATTAAAAATACAAAAAAATATTATTTGAAAATAGTTTAATGTGAAATTACTTTGGCTTACTACATCTTCCTGAATATCAAATTTAACTGTAATCGGATAACCAGTTCTGGAGAAAGTCGAAAAAAAAAAAAACAGTTTTTAGCCGTTGCGTCGTCCAGATTCATATGGTTCAATTTGGACCATACAAAATTGGATATCAATTTTTTTTCTAGCACTATTGACTGTGACCACTTCACCAAAATCTCCGAAGCCTACAAGAAAATTAACCAGCTCGTTGGAAAAAAGACCTCGATGCCAGATACATTAATGCACGGGCAACATTCTGCAATAACACCAACCGAAAAAGCAGAAGCTCTCGCTAAGCTTTCATCGAAGAAGTCGAAAACAAGTTTGAAGAAGTTGCAGCCTCTAATACTTCAGTCACCAACTTTAATGAGGACAATCCTACACTCGGACCAACTGGAGATGCTTTTACTTCCATCGAGGAAGTAACTGACATAATCCATTGAGGAAATTCTAAGAAGTCAGCAGGAAATGATGGGATTTCTAACTTTGTGCTTAAAAAGCTACCAAATCTCGCCATCCTACTGCCGACGATCATCTTCAATAACTGCCTGAATAACACCTACTTCCCGAGACATGGAAAACGGCAAAAGTGGTGCCTTGTCCGAAGAAAACCAACAGGACTAGCGTCGTGGGATGTCGGCTTCTATGCTGTGTCAGCAAAATCCTGGAGGGACTTATCCTGAGAAAGCTTCATCATTTCTTCAGGGAAAAGAAATCATACCTGAATGTCAGTATGGTTTCCGAGCACGACACTCCACCATCCATCCGCTTCTTGGACTGCACTCCGACGTTACACACGGACTCAACAAGAAAGAGACGCCAGTCGCCTGTTTATTGGACATCGAAAAGGCCTTCGACACAGTTTGGATAAAATGACCAATATTCCAACTGTCAAGTCTAGGACTACCTGAACACTTGGTAAGATTAATCAAAAAATTTCTAAGCCATAGATCCTCTTATGTATATGTACAGGTAAACAAAGAATATTCACGAAGAAAGACGATCAGCCCTTGAGTTCCACAAGATTCCAAGTTGGGCCCCATACTTTTCAACATTTACACAGCTGACCAGCCTACCAACATCTCAGGGACTAAAACGAAGTTATATGCCGATGACTCCTTACTATATGCAACATCCATTTCACCAGAAATCGCAACCAGGAGAGTTGAAGATCACATAAGAAACTTGTGGGAGTACTACCTTAAATGGGGACTAAAGATAAATAGCGATAAGAGCGAGCTTATCTGCTTCAGAACCCCAACAACAGCAACAAGAGGTCGAAGAGTTTTCACATCAAGCTAACAGACAACACAGTGATAAGGACAAAGACAACAGCAAAATACCTTAGAGTGAATTTCACTAACCGTTTCAAATTCAACAAGCAGGCTTCATTTATGCTTAAGAGAGCTAACTAACGAACTAAGCTCCTCATTTATAAACAGCTGATCCGTCCAGTTCTGATTGACCTTTTTGGTTCACCATATCACCAAACATATATGAAGAAAATCGAAGTTTTTGAAAGGAATATACTCCGTAGCTCTACACCGAAACCCCATTATGAAGACAACAAACTGTTCATGACAAAGCTTTCCAAAAATATAAAGTTTAAGTCAACCAGGAGGTTGAAATCGAAAGTTTATCATTCATATTTGACTGAAGAAAAACGATTCGGCAAGTTGAAAAAAATCCTCCAGTTAAAACTCAACTTGAAGTGAATAAAATGGGCCTTAGTGGATTAGAAGTAACACAAAAAATCATTTATGAAAATGAGGAAAAGATTCGGACACAGAACGGAGCCCTGGGGTAGACCAACATTTATTTTGTAAGAATCAGACTTTAAACTGTCCAATACAACTTATATTTATTTTTACAGAAGCTTAAGCAATATGGCCGCTATCAACTGTCAAAGTTCAAAAGTGCTTATTGGAAGACACTTTGGTTTGTATTACCTCATGAAAGCATGTGAAAGAGACCAAATGAGTGACTTTGCAATGCAATTTGTGTATTTCTCTTCCAAGGCTAGTGCCAATATAAAGCAAAATCCATTTTTTTTCTGTATTTTACAATTGTCATCATCGTTATTCGATTTAAAGGGAGTTCACTGTTTTCCTCATTGAAAACATCAAAAAAAAAAATACAAAAAAAAATTGGAATTCCTGAACCCGCAAATATTTTTAGTTTAATTTTATTTATAATTCCAATTTTTATTTTAATAATCTCTTTTAATTAACAACAAAACTTATTGACCGCTGCCAATGACCAAACTCACAAAAAAAAAACAATTCCAATTATAATTAGTTTAATAGATATTGGCAAATCAAACCTCATATTGTTTAGTGACTATTAGATTAATGTTAACTTTTAACCTTTTTGATAACAAAAGGATACATCAAATTCATGTATCTAATTATAATAATTAAATTCGATTCAATTTAGCAAAGAGATTACAATACCAACGTTTGGTGCGGACCAGTGGTCACGTTGTAATGATTTCCCCACAGCCCCGCAACTTAAATGCGATCAAATGAATACAAATTACGCAAAATCATCCAAAGGCTAAGGCTCCATACAAACATCGTCGGTCGTCACCATCACCATGACCATACTTATCATAAATTAAATATTTTTTACAAATATTAATTTATGCACTTGATTGTGGCAGCTTCAGGATTCCCGGAGGATGCAAAATTACGACTACAGCCTCAAACTATTGCCATTAAAATATATATTTATGTGCGTAAATTACTATTACTTTCTCCCGGAAAGCGGACTTATGCTGGGAGGTGTCGGGGGCAAAGCCGCCATCGTTAGTGCCTATGAATCGGGAAATTATCACGGAAATTATAATTCCATTTCACTTTCGTTTGGTAACCCTCTCGCGGTGGCAATAAACGAGAAACAAAGGATGAGGTTGCTGGAATCTAGCAAAGTGATTAAAATTATCGCACGAGTATCCTTGATGATATTTTTAATCCCACCACCCCATCCTGGCCCAGTCTGCGGAAGAGTTTGAGTAATTTTAATGAATTTTCCAGAAATTTATAGAGTTGCAACGATATACTAACAAACACAAGAGTTGTGCTCCTGGAAACATGCATCCATATGGCTTCCGAATGATATCATTATTTCTGCTTAATTATGTTGTGCTGTCTCGAAGCCTATGGGCTGTGTGCTTTGTTCGCGGTTAACCAAAGTGTGCTTCTGTCAAGACTGCTGTTGCCTGGCTGGAGGATTTCACAGGGAAATCCAATGCCAGCCAACAAGGAAGATGTGTTGAACGCGGCATTTTATTGCTTTTTAAATTGCCTCTCATGGGTTATGCCGTAATGGTTCGGATGGAAGTTAAAAATTACTCAAATCATTCAGTTCAGTTTTCTATATCGAGTTCGAGGTCTTACCAAAAGGACGAACGATAAAGGCATTTACTGAATCAAACTGCGCCGATAAAAATTCATCGATGTTGGAGCTAATTTTATGGGTTTGCTTTTTTTATTGACATGTCGTATACGTGGAATGCTATTTATGTTCGGGATTTTTTACGAGGTCCTGTAAAGCTTGACGCCGCCAGTCCGATGTACGCGCAGTTATATACAAAAGGACATTCTTGTTATCGTGTAATTTTAGGGATTAGTGACGCGTGTAAAAATGTTACACAATTTCGATGATATGAATTTTGCAAAAGAGAAGGAGAGGGGGGTGGTGCAGTAAAAAAGTTTACTTTTATCGGTGGGGTAAGTTCAATATGGATGTTTTTTTTAATTTCAAAGTTATTTAATGATGAGTAGATTATAAACGAAATACATTAAAAGGACATTTTATAAGGAGAGAAATGTTTAGTTCAATTTTGTTTTCCAATTCTTTCCCCTTTTTTAAAATCAGGACATATTAAATGGGATCAGGGCTAAGAATTTAATTTTTTTTATAAAAAAAACTTCTTGGATCAATACCTAAGCACTTAGCAGCATTTTGGACGATATCAAATTCAAGGTCGCTCCAACGGAGATCGTCGTTGAAACACACCGAATACTGAAAGCTTTTCAAAGTCTTCCATGACCCACTGGCATGGCGGGTATGTTTAGCTTTAATGACAGAGACAGCATTCAGTTTTCGATGCAATAAACTCGCGATTCCTGTTACCCCAATTGCTAATGCTATGAAAATCAGAGTTTAATGAGAATGAGCTTAGGTACCGTCCGAACTTCGAAGGCGAAGAACGTGAATCGCCAAACGAATATGAGAAGCTGACAGTAGAGTCGTTAGCAAACAATTTAGTTAATAAGAAGTAATAAAAAGAAGATCATTTATTAATGAGGAAGAGTGTCGGAGAGAGAATGGAGCCCTGGGGCACACAAACATTTATTTTGTGAGAATAAGGCTTCAAACCGTTCAATGCAACTTGTATTAAATGGTTCAAATGATAGATTCTAGTCCAACGAGCAAGAGTATAATCTATACCAAGAGCAAGCCTTTTCGATAAAAGAGCTTGATCCCATTTTCCGATTTTCGGGTCGGAAACTTACTTCTTTAAGCCTGGCCGCTTTTTTACACTCCGAGTTAAACCAAAATTTTTCTTTGGGTTTGATACGCATCCCTATAGAAAATTCGCATTTGTGATTGTGATAGTGACCAGTTAAAGTTGCGGAAGAAATTATTCAGACAGTTTCACAGTTCCAGTTGGCTTTCTCGTAATGCTAACGGTCCTGGTGGAAAGTTTTTCTTTAACAGAATGAGTAGAGGATGTTATAACCTTTTTCTTGTAAAATGGAAAAATTACTGAAAAAATAAATAATTCCAAAATTTACCATTCGTACTATTGCTGAAAAACAAATTAAAATATAAATAAATTGCACGACTGGATCGCACCTACATACACTGTGCGGTCACATCTTCGAATAAAATTTAAAAAATAAGTAACATTAACGTAGAAAAATAACACTCTCTGAACTTAAAAAAGTTTCAAAACCACAACACTTAATGGGTTCTTAGGAGAAATGGAGTACGCCATCACACGTCTTGTATAATAACAAATTTATAAAAATGTATTTCGAAAATTGTAGGACGGATTTTGATAAAATCCTGTTTTTTATTTTTAGTTTTTTGAAAAAAATTTAGTTTTGAAATTTTGATATGCAGTTTTTTAGAGTTTGTTAATATACATGTTATTGTAAAATTTAAAATAACTTTTTTTTAATTAGTTTTAAAAATATTGATTCTTGAAAAAAAAAAATCCAAAATAAATTTTAATTAGAAAAAAAAGTTATTAAAAATGTTGATATGGCTACCTAGATCTTTTCAAATATAAAATTTGACAGAAATCCAATGAGCCGTTACCGAGAAAGCCTGAAATAAAAAAAAGAGTTGGTTGTCTGTAAAGTCGGTTTACGGACGATAATTTTATGTGATAACGTCATAAGAAAACATTGATGGCAGCAACACCAACATACAGCCCATTAACTCACACCCACAAACCCTCTCGTTATATCCACACACACACTTTTACTACTACTTTACAAAACTCCGCCTATTTTGTATTTTTTTCTCTTCTTGTTCTTTTTGGATTTGAGTGGAAATATTTTGGGAATTTGAGCCTGTTCTTTTTCATGTTGGCTTGGTGCGTGCTTGCGATCGATTTTGGTTGAAAGAACGACAGTATCGCGGTTAGCATCAGTCATGGGTTTTTTTTTAACATTCAAAATTTATTTATTTATCATCTATCGAGTACAAATCTCTATTAGACTTAAACATATTTACAAAATTTAATTTCTTTTACATATATTTGACATTACTTTACATTTCAAATGAATAATCAGAGAAATGAAGGCGGTGCGAAATAAGGCCCCAGACAAAACGGCCCCAAAAACAAAAATTGGGTTTATGCAAAAGTTCTTTAAATCACAAAGAAACGTTGCACATACCCAACCTTGCACCTTCTGCAAATCCTATAGTGAGCCGAAGCAGCCCATACCTTCTTCATACTAACATTTATCAAAGTGGGACAAATCTTTAAATTTGTTGTTTGGGCTTATACTAGCCTAAGTGGCTTTTATTGCCAATTTTTGTATTCGACATAATATTTATTTCATTCTTTGATATTAGGGGTTTTTTCATAATGAAATATAACCACAATTCTAAAAATGAAATTAGGCCCCAAAAAGTGAAATTACACCCCAAACTAAAGATTTTTTTGCTGTTGTTGTTTTCTTAATATATCTACTTTTGGGGCCGTTTTGTCTGGGGCCTTATTTCGCACCGCCGAAATTAAACTTACTACAGGTATGCTACGACACTAAACTCAAAACAGTAGTTCTGAAAACATCTCTGCTGAAAGACAAGTAAATATTTTGATAAATTGAATTAAACCCAGAGCTGGATCGTGAAATTGGATCGGATCTACCGTAGTTCGTAAAAAAACGGGGAACAAAAAAGAGTGTCTGCCTCATCCTTAGTTGCCTTGAGGGAGCATACAAAGAAAAAAGAGAGAGAAGTTTAGAAGAATCAATACGATTACAAAAAGTATCTCTCACAAGTATTATTAGATAATACCTCCTCCTTGCTTCAAGAGACTCTAAGTCGATTAACAGGCATCTATCACTGTAACTAGGCAAGATATTGTCAACCCAATTAAGCTTTCGCAAAGCAAACCTCGATAATTTTTTCTGAACAGATTCAATACGATTTGTACCCATCCTATACAATGGACACCATATACAACATGCATACTCTAGGGCTGATCTTATAAGTAAAATGTACAAGGATTAAATCGTGTACGGATCCGAAGATAGTTTCTAGATAGGAATTAAGAAAGGTAAAAATGTTTGGTCATTTGTAAAAAAATATTAAAAACTCCTCAGCATCTTCGGTTCCAACGCTCATCGACAATAAAAAACCAATTGTTTACTCTTCAGAGAAGGCAAACTTGCTCGCCACCCTTTTCGCTGCGAGCTCCACGCTACCTAACAGCAACGTTGCCCCTCCTGTACTTGAGAATGTAAATTTTTCCATGTGACAGATTTTTTTCCGCACTCGTACAGTAGCAAGAGTTCTCAAAGATCTCGATATACACAAATCCGCTCGTCCGGGTGGTATACCCCCGATTCTTCTGAAGAGGTGTTCTTCTACACTGGCAAAGCCACTGCGTAAGCTTTTCCATCGCTCCTACTCTTCTCGTATCTTTGCTAGAAGAGGGAAAACAGCATTTGTCCAGCCAGAAAGGTGACCCATCCTCCCCCTCCTCCTACCGACCCATAGCACTAACATCCCTTGTTTCTAAGGTCAGGGAAACACTGATTAACCGTCAGCTTAAGGAATATCTCGAAGATCGTAAGCTTCTTCATTACCGTCAGTATGGCTTCCGCAGCAACCGTTCCACTGGTGATCTGATGGCATATCTCACCGAACAGTGGAACAAATCTTTACATCGCTTGGTGAAAGTAAGATTATTGCTCTTGATATTTCCAAGGCTTTTTATAGAGCTTGGCATGAAGCTCTCTTATCGAAAATGCGTGCTTTTGGGATCGATGATACTCTTGTTCGTTGGTTGGTTGGTTGGTTATCTTCTGGACCGTTCAATACAAGTTGTATTGGACGGATTCAAGTCTGATTCCCACAAAACAAATGCTGGTGTGCCCCAGGGCTCTGTTCTCTCTCCGACTCTTTTCCTCATTTTTATAAATGATCTTCTGTCTGTTACTTCTAATCCACTTAACTGTTTTGCTGACGACTCTACCCTCAGCTTTTCATATTCGTTCGATAATTCACGTCCTTCGCCTTCGGACTTACAATTGCAACAGTACCGTATGTCAAGCTCATTAAACTCCGATTTATACAGCATTGTCAAAAGGGGTATTATGAATCGTGTGGAGTTTAATGCTTAGAAAACTTAATGCTGTCATCTGTCGTTAAAGCTAAACATACCCCCAATGCCATTGTTCATGAATGTCACTTACATCGAAGAAACCGAAAAGCTCTCAGTACTCGGTATGTGTGTTAACGACGACCTCAGTTGGAACGATTATATATTTGAGATCGCTAAGAATGCTGCTAAGTGCTTAGGTTTTCTGTATCGGTGTAAGAAGTACTTTTCCCCATCTGATCTGGCTACAATTTATAAAGCGTTTATACACCCTAAACTCGAGTATAACTCGCACTGGGCAGGTGTTGCACAAACATCGTTTCACCATCTTGATAGAATACAAAATCGAGCGTTAAGATTGATAGAAAATAGAACTGCCGCTGAAACAATTGCCCCTCTCGAACAACGACGCAATGTTTTATGTCTTTCCTTATTTTATCGTTTCTTTTACAAAAAATGTTCACTCGAAGTAGCCAGTTGCATTCCTCCCCTTAAAATTTTCTCCTGTAATACTCGTCTCGCAAAGAATGCTCATCAGTTCACCCTTGAGCCCAATTTCGGACGTACCGTGAAATATAGGGATTCTTTTTTTAGCCGAACAACACGAATTTGGAATAGTTTACCCGGCGGGATTTTCCCTTACCATTTTGATCGCAAACATTCAAAACCAATATTAATCGACACCTCCTATCTCTCCCCTCCTTATATACCTAATGCCCGCCCAGTGTGTTCTACATTAAAAGGGAAACAAATAGTCCCTTGTGTGCGCGTTAATTATAAAAAAAATAAGAATCCAAGTAATTTGTTTGCTTTAGAAATGATTTAGTTTAAGTGCAAATCAAAGGATAGTTTTGAGTCAAGCACTGAGGAACGCCAGAATGATTAAGAATCAACTTTTATACCACTGTTCCAATTTTTACATTTTGCTTGCGATTAGTCAAGTAATTTTCGAACCACTTAGGAAGGCTAAAATGAAAACCTAAGCATTTAAGTTTCGTTAGCAGAATATCATGTTGATCTCTATCAAATGCTTTAGAGAAATCTGTATAAATAGCATCAGGGTAGTTTCCACGTTCAATACCTTTAATGCAGAAATTCGCAAACAAGGCTAGATTTGTTACTGTTGATCTACCACTAACGAAAGCATGTTGATCTACTAAGATACTCGAGCTTACCTCTTCATAAATGCATTTTTTTACAATCGCTTCAAAAACTTTCGCTATTAATTTCAGTTTTGAAATGAGTCTGTAATTAATAACCTCTTGTTTTGAGCCTGATCCACTCATCCAAAAAGTCGCCGGTAGAAGGTGATAAGTTAAAAAGTTTAGTTAGTGGACCTGCAAGACTATGAGAACACATTTTAAGTAAAGCTGAACAAAAGTTATTAGGGCTTACTCTAAAATCAGACTTCAAGGATGAAAGGTGCAGTAAAATTTGATCCACTGACAAACTTAAACTACCTAAATTAGTGATAGTATCTCCACAACGAATCTCATGTCAAGCCGGAAAAGAATCAAGAACATAGTTAGATTGGAAATATGACGCAAACATATTGCATAAAGCGTCCTCATCATTTGATGATTGATTAAGGAAATTCATACTATTCGGAATACCATAAGATTTACGTTTAGAATTGACAAATTTCCAAAAGGCCCGAGAGTCACTTTTAATATTACTCTCAATAGAGCGCATATAGCTATTATAGACCGACATTTTTACAGACTCATATTCATTTCTACATCGTATATAGCGAAGGCGTAAACTAGGATCCTTTCTGTAATGTTTATGTACTTTAAAAAGTTTGTTTTTAAGATTACATAATCTATTATTAAACGAATTAACCCAAACCGGCTTATTACATTACATTACATTACATTACATTTTAATCTACTCCGTAGATAAATCTAAGAAGTAGACACATTTATGAGCACTGGCTACTGAGGCCATAGGCTCAGACAATTACCAAGACAACACACAAGACGACATGGATACAGGACAGAACAGAAGATAGAAAGAGGACGGAAAAACAGAAAACACATAACACATGTCAACAGCACGCAGTTGGTTTTTGAGACGGTCCTCCATCTTTCTACTAACCACGCGCAACGATGCTTGACTTCGCTGATCTCACGGGAAGCGATGCTTTTTTACTTTTACTTTTAATTGATTTTTATTTTTTCTTTTACTTATATCTACTTAAATGCTAGACAAAAATCTTAAAACTAGCTAAAACTATCATCTTCATTAACTTACTGGCCCTATGCGGGCGCTCTAAATTAATCTTTAACTTAATTTAATTGCCTTTCGGCCTAAAAATAACTTAAAATTATCTTATCTATTACGGGTTTTATTTTTTACCCAGAAAAATAAAAAAACTGAGTAATCTTTATCGTTTTCTTAATCTATCTTAAACTACTTAAAAACTAACTTAAAATAAACTAAAGATAAACTTAAAACTACTTAAAATAAACCTAAAATACTTAATATTACTTAAAATTAGAACAGCCACAGCAAGCTTTTTTTTGATTTTTGTGTTTTTATATTTTTTTTGTATTTTTTGAAATTTTATATTTTTTTTTTTTTTTTTTTTTTTTTTTTTGGTGCCGCAACTGCCCTACCTAACTTAAAGCTACAAAAGATATATGTAGTCGGCCATAGGCGATATTTCGTCTTTGCCGACTGAAAATTATCGGATTTTAGTTAAGCCACCAAAATTGGTGGACCTGATCTAGGGCTTCCTTCCGATCCCGATCGGGCACGGCCCTACTGAAACGGAGGCGCTCTGCTTCGCTCCCAGCGACTATGTCTCGGTCGTAGAGGAGCCGCCTATCGACTGTTTTGCGGCCGACGTGGTAGATCAACGGAATCGCCGATCTATCCTGAATCAGCCCTCGACTATCAAGGTATAGGAAAGCCTCGGGCGGGATAAAACCACTCAAACGTGTGCTTTCAAAATATTCATCTTGGGGGTAGTAAGCCCCGAAGATTTGTCCATTAGTTGAGGTCATCGCCCTTGCAATGTGCCCGCGAATGAGCTTAATTAAAAAGTTATCTATCCTGTTTGTATTGGCCCCGTTGTATAGGACCTCGTTGGAATAATAATGTTTGTACTCCGACTCTGGTGTTCTATAAAGATCGAGACAAGCGCGAAAGCACTGTCTCTCGAACACCCGAATCTTTTCCATTAGAGATGGTGCAACGTTGAACCACACAGGGCATCCATAGGCAATCATCGGCCTGATTAGGGCCATGTAGCAAATCACTTTCACCCTGCTATCAAGGCGGCTGCTATAAAACAACCGTCTTGTCAGGGCAAAAGCTCCCCTAGCCCTGGTCAGAGCAGCCTCTACATGTCGATTGAAATATAGATACTGATCCAACCAGATGCCAAGGTACTTTACTACACTTTTACTCGCCAGTGGATGTCCATGTGGCCCAGCGATCACTAGCTTGCGCCAGTTCTTTCTCGTATCCCTAGAGGCCCCAGACAAAGGGGTTCTAAACAGGATAGTTTCACATTTCTGGAAGTTGATTTTGAGCTTCCAATCATTACAATATTGTTGAATTTTATCGAAATCACGTTGCAAGAGAATTCTGATGACTTCAACTTTTGGACCTGTTCTGTACGCAACTAAATCATCGGCATACGCAATTGCATGAGGTAGACTCCCAATGAGATCGCTGGTGTAAATACTAAAGAGAATCGGCGAGTTCACCGCTCCCTGTTGCAGACCGTTTTTAATATCAAATGTTGTGGTAGATGTTACATTGCCACTCTTGACAACAAACTTTCTACCATTAAGCATGTCATAAAGCATATATAGCAGTGGTTTACTTATGTCCCATCTGGTTAGCTTCAGATACAGACCCTCTAACCATACGGTGTCGAAAGCCTTCTCCAAATCAACCAGACAGGCACCCGTGCATTGATTCTTAGCATTGTTCCATTGGACAGCAGATACTAGCTTTGACGCGGCATGAATTGTGTCATGTCCCGCCTTAAAGCCGAACTGGGTGTCTGGAATTATATTTTTGTCCTCGGCCCACTTGGACAGAGCTCTATTGATAACTTGAATACCTTGCTGATACTCGGAAGAAGACTTATCGACCGGAGATTTGCCGGATTGGAATTGTCCTTTCCCTTTTTGGGGAGAGGATGTACAACTGCTGTCTTCCAACTTACTGGATAATATGCATTATTCAGCGCGTTGTTGAACAGCGTTGTGTATATGTTTATTGCATCCTCAGGGAGATGTCGTAGTACAACATTGGGTATACCATCGACTCCTGCTGACTTCTTTTTCTTTAATGATGCGAAGATCATTTGTAGTTCGACCTTTGAGATGAGCAGGGAACTTGGCCCATTTCGCTCGGCGACGGTGGCGTTTGCCAGATTGTCTTCATTGAATCCGGTAAAACCAAGATTCTCAGATCGCCATTGCGTGATGCTATTTCGCAGGTAGAAGTGATTCAGCAGAGCTCTGTTCTCCAGGTCGTGATTTGGATGAATGGACTCATTCACCTTATACACTTGCTGAAAAGCAGAACCCACTGTCTCAACCTTCTCCAATGGATCTTCGATCACAAAGAATTCGTCGTCCAAGACGGCGTCCCCCAGATCTACTCTTGCGGTCAGGAGTATGTTTTCGTTGTTTGTCGTTCTTTGGAGCTTAAGACACGGAAGATCATTTTGAGTATTCTTTTTAAAGATTTTATTAATCTCGGGAAACATACTCGGGTCGCTAGAATTAACGGCTCGAATTCTGTTATCCCAGTATGAGTTAATAGACAATCGATAGTTTTGTTTAATGAGCGAGTTGATATTTTTGATTGAAGACTTCAGTGTCCTAATCTCCAGATCGTTTCTGTCAGTAAACCGCCTGTACAAGAGTTTTAATCTTGTCAGGAGGCCACTTTTTTGTCTATGTAGTGCGTCTATTGTCGCGTTCTTGTACATTTCAGTTGCGTTATGTTCTTTGTATCGTGGGATCGTTCTGTCCATCGTTTGTTTTATGACACCATCCATCTGAAGCAGGTATCCATCGATCTCTACGTTCGATAGATTCCTGTCGTTTGGAGGCACAATGTCGTTAGAGAGGAGTTCTCTTGTCAAGGTGTTGGAGAAACGTGGCCAGCGTGTCTTACTAAAATTGTAAGAGCGCGCAGGCACAAATTCATCCAACACCACAAGTTCATTTGGTAGCTGTATGACGGCGGACAGTCCGCAGTGGTCACTGTCGTATTCTACCGTCTGTAAACAGTTTCTTGTCTGTTGGCCCACAGAGTCAGTTACTGTCAGTCTTGAGTCTAACAGTAGTAGATCTAGAAAAGCACCGCTCCTTGGGAACGATGGTCTATCTGTAGCAAGAAGGTCGATTTTATACTCAATATGGTGTCGACCCATCCAATCAAAAAGATGGTATCTCCTTGGATTTTGGATTTGATTTCCCCAATCTTCATGTTTGGCATTGAAATCCCCAGCGATAATAAAGTAATTTTCATCCGAGTGCAGGCTAAGGCATTCGAAAAGTTTTTCGAGCTCTGCAATAAAGTTTGCAGGTTGAGGTGCTTCTTGTGCGTACACTGCGATCACATACATTCGCTTCCCATGTTGGAGAGGAATGCATATGATGCAAGCTTCTAACAACTCGAATCTTCGCACTTCACTATTATATATGACCTTATGATCTATACCTTTTCGTAAAAAGATAGCGACCCCGCCCCCACGAGTGGAGTTGGGCCGGTCCCTTCTTACGATATTGTATTTGTTATGAGTCAGTTTGTGTTTCTGGTTTAGCTTGGTTTCGCTAGCCAAAAAGACATCTGGACTGTGATCATGCAACAATTGAAACAAATTTGCTCTACGTTCGGTCCTAATTAGTGAATTTACATTCACAGCCAGGATTTTAAAGGGGTTCTCGTACAGCGCGCCCATTATGGTTTAAATTGCAATAAGCTGGGAAGGTAAGCGTAGACACGGTCTAGTCTTTCCTCCTGCTTTCCGAGCTGTTGTTGTAGGCTGGTTAACTGGGCCTGCATGGCCAGCAACACAGTCATTATATCTGCCTGTCCCGCAGGTGCCGTAGGCACGGGGGCCTGTTTGGCAACCTTTGGTTGAGGCTGTACCGTTGTTGTTGCCCTCCCTGCCGCCATTTGGGCGTAAGAGATTTGTGGCACAACGGTTGTCGGTGCAGGAGCAAAAACAGGTCGCCTCTCCACCACCTTCGGAGCTTTTGTTTGCTTTATCTGCTGAAACTTAGGACAGCCCCGATAACTAGCAGGGTGCCCCTCGCCTCCGCAAAGCACACATTTAAGTAGAGTCTTATCTTCGACCCTTTCCTGTCCGAGTTTACACTCACCTATATTGTGGTTCTCACTGCATTTCACGCAGCGAGACTGCATACCGCAGTTCGCCGCGGCATGCCCGAACCTTTGGCAGCGCATGCATTGAAGCATGTCGCCGCGTCTCTTTAATTTGTCCCAGGTTACAACCTGGTAGTCTACGTTGGTAATTTTCCGTAGACTATCCAGTTTGCTTTTGGGCGACAGCTGAACCAGGAAGAACGGTAATTTCCGTTGCTCCCGTCTGGCTCTAACAGTCGTGAAAGGCTTGACCCCCACGAACTCAAGATCGTTCGTCGCTACCCGACGGAGTTCGCTTAAAAGCGCCACCGTGTCAGTGGAGCTATCAAGGCCCTTTAAGAGGACCGTCTGAATTTTTTCCTCTTTTGGCGTGAAACTGTAGTGTTCAGTGGCCGTTTTCTCGAGAATTTCCTTTACCTTTTTATGCTGATCCACTGAGAAGCAGTGGATAGCATGTCTATCATTACTAAGTCTTTTAATTAAAAAATTTTCGCCTATGGCGTCTCTACATATATCTATTATATCTTTTAAGTTCATTTTATATGTGTTAATTGGCGGCACCTTACCTTTTTTTTGTGTTGGCTGCGCTGGCTGTTGCTGCTGCTGTTGTATCTGCTGCTGTTGTGTCAGCTGCTGTTGTCTCTGCTGTTGTTGACTTTGCTGCTGCTGCTGTTGATTTTGCTGCTGCTGTTGTTTCTGCTGTTGCTGTTGGTTCTGCTGCTGCTGTTGTGCCTTTTTAGATGTCGATGGTTGGTCCATCTTTATTTGCTGTGACTGTTCTTTTTGGTGTTGTTGTTGTTGCTGTATAGCAGACTGTTGTTTTCGTTGCTGCTGTGGCTGTTGTTTCTGCAGCTGTGGTTGCTGCTGTTGTTGTTGTAGGTGCTGCTTCTGCTGCTCAGCCGTCTGGAGGGCCTTAAGCTTGGCTGCCTCCTTTTGCTCTTTGGCGAGCCTTTCCGCCCTCCTTCTGTTCTCTTGCTTGGTTCTGACCGCCAGGATTTTGCGCTCGAACTCGCTGATTATTTCCTCCTCATCGTCGGATTCTGATGAGGAAGGCCTTTCTTCTATCTGGGTGTCTTCGGCAATTTGTGTGTCGTCAGGGGTGCTTGTATAGTGCCCCTCCCCTTCGTCGGACACATACGACACTGATATGTCCGACGCTTGTCCAGCAACTTCCAGCTGCTGACGTATTTTGGCTGCAGCGTTCGTCTTCGCTGGTCTTGTTTCCTCTACGGCTAAATTCTGAGCTGTTGTTGTTGTTCTGGTTTGCCTTTTAACCAGATTAGGCTTATATTGTTTTTTCCTTCTTTTTGCTGACGTCATTGCGACATCAGCCGATGTTCTTGGTAGCCCATCATCCGATGGCACCACCTCTTCGGTCTTGTCTACCATTGGCTGGGACATTTTCTCGCCTTCTAGGCTTTGTCTATTTGATAAAACTTTTTCCCAAAAAAGTTTTGTGAAGTCACCCAGGCCGGATTCGAACCTGGGTTCCTCTGCGCCGCGATCGGCCACTCTACCACTGAGCTATTGGCTTATATATAACTCAATGGTATTTTGGGTAGATATACCTTTGGGTTGCTTGCCCAAAGATCTATGTATGTTGTAGCTTTTAAAAAAGCTTTTTTTGTGTTGGAAAATTAAAACCAAAATAATTTTTGCTTTATTAAATGCAAAAATATAAAGAATAATTGAACTGCTTTGCCTTTTGGCAAAAAAACTAACTGATTTTACTGGAATTACTTTAATTAATAAAAATATTCACTTGTAAATATCACTGTGAAAGTGATCGACTGACGGGAAGCGATGCTTTATCAGAGCCAAGGCCGTTGACAAAACCGGCTTATTTCTAAGCTTTCTCTCCTCAAATGGAACAAACAAATTATGAGCTTCCTCAATTTTAGCAACAAAAGAATCGTAACACTGCTTTACGTCATTAGAGAAAAGAGTTTCATCCCAATTTATCGTGTTAAAAAAAAGCTCATACCATTATACCTAATTAGCTTTACTGAAATTGCGAACTAAGTTCAACTCACGCTTATCAAAATTAAAGAACTGTTAATCAAATTGCAAAGCATAATGATGCATACTTTTTTAAAAATTGGAACTTCTGACTTAACTAAATTGGCTTCTAATTCAGTATCAATAAAGACTAAATCAAGGATTCGACCTAATAAGTTTACATAACAGTTAAGTTGGTTAAAATTAAAGGATAGCATTAGTCTTATCAGCATGAGTCATGTTATTTGGTACGTGTAGCCTCTAAGACGTTATCACGTCAATTTTCCTAATTGTGAAGGGGCGGAGTGGGCTTGGTTGTGAAATTTTAATCAAAATCATGTAACTGTTTGTATCAAACAAGCTGGATCGAACTGGAACGTACGCGTTAATACCAGCCGATGTGAAATCTGACATTTTTGTTTTACTGGATGCGACAACTATTTTCTGTGGCTGTAAAGTTATAGGTGAAAAACTATTTTTTTGTTTATTACTATAAGAGTTAGCATTCCCAGAAATTTCATCTTTGCGGAAATGAGTTTTGTTGACAATTTGTTTGCGTGTTTTGCGTATGGGGAAGACGTATTTTGTTATGGATACAGGGGGAAGACTATGTTTTTTTTTTAATTCTTGTGTTTTAAATAATGCGTAGAAAAAGTTTTACGTTCACGGCTATGAATTTTTTCACATTTTTTTGGGGTTTGAAATCCCTCTGCAACCGCTCGTTGTACTCTTCAGTTGGAAATTATTGTTAGATAATAATATGAATAACTGATATACAAAAAATTAAGCTTGCGGAAATGGTGTAATGAAAACTGCCGCTGCCTCCCAGACTTTTAGTACCAATGCCAACATAACTTTCTTAAGCATCGGACATTGGAAGTGGAACACACGATCGACGAGAAAAAATCGAGTTTGTTAAAGGTCAAGGATTTAGGATTAGGTTAAGGATTGATTTGATCTTTGAATGTAACCAACTTTAAAACAGGACACTGGAAGGATAAAAACTTTGATAATTTTAAAGGATTTTATTGTGGAACTTCATCGCACATCACAAGTTCAGACAACTCTGCTTGAATCCAGAATGTCCTATCTCTAACCCCAAAAACCATTCGACACCACAGTGAGCTTCCACCGGGCGGTCTTGTATCGGAATATTTACATCGAGTGACAGAATGATTAATAGATTCTCATCGCAAAGCACATAAACACGCGTCTTCCTGTGCCAGGATTCCAAAAAAGCGTAAAATAAAGAAGAAACACCACCACGAAAAAACTTAACAAAAGATTTACGACTTTTTAAGGACATTCTTTAGCTGCCAAGTCTGCTCTCACTTCATATGTCCTTCTTTTTTTTAACAAGAAGACGATGAAGTGGCTCGCCTTGCACACACGTGGTTTGGGGTTGGGTGGGGGAGTTTAGTAAAAATTGCTTATTGCATGCACATCAAGGCAGGATTTATGTACTCACAGCGCTTAACCCCTCTGGCCTCATATGCATACGAACCAACTCTAGTTACGGTTATCTAGCCAAGGCAATCAAAAAGAACCCCGCATGCCGCATCTGACTCTATTAGCGTTCAGGTTTATCAGGAGAGATTCGATTTTGGGAAAATCATGTGTGCGTTCGGGAAAATGAAATGACATGCGATACGCGTTTTAATTTGTATGCAAACCTGCGAGCTGGAAGTGAGCTGGTTGAGGCAACAGGCTTATGAATTTGTCCTCTGCGCCAATGTCACATTGTCACAGATGAGCAAATATGAAAGGAGTTGGTGTCTTTGTGGGATTGAAGCGTTTGGTGCACATCAAGAGGAGGTGCACAGCGGCGCGCGGTGGCACGTTGTCGACGGAGTTGGTTTGCGATTTTGTAATTTTGCAGAGGGAATATGAAAAGGATTAAGTAGGATGATTGTATGTAGATTGCATGATGGTGGAGTACGTGATGTATGTATATTTTGGCAACATAATTTAATGCTTCATTAGTCCTTTGAGTTTGGCAGCATGGTAAATGGTTGGAGAGATGTGATGTGGATTTGAGTGCGGTAGTTTATGAATGTATTTTCTTTAATTTTCTTTTTTCATTTTTGGATTGGGATTGTGCATCGTGGCATGCATGCAAATTATAGCAAACGGTTTAGAAGAGAATGTTTGGCAAAATTTTCAACTTTAAGAAACAAGGGATTATAAACACATATGTATATGACGAAATTCCCGCACATATTTTGTAAAAGTTCTTGCGCTTGGAACTTCTCTTCCTGGGAACTCAATCTTGTACATATTTCGAGTTTTTTTACGCAACATGAAATATCAAATATTAGATCGGGACATTGATTAGCAGTTTAGAAAACACCGTGTTCGCTGCAGCAATGCAAAAATAAGCTTCAAGATTTTTTTTCTGTAGTGAGACATTTTGTCTCTGTGGCGAATCACATCCACAACAAGAAAATCGCATCCATTTCATTGTAAATAAGAAAATTCACATCCACATTGTTATTTCTACCTCGAAGTAAGGTCAAGGCAATTGAAAGCTCACCAGATGTTAAATCCTTTGTAAATATACCGGGAGTGAGTCATTATAAAGCTGATGGACGGACCCATGGAGAGAATGACCCAGTTGAAGGATTTGATTGTATGTCCGACTATACTTAGAATGGGAGACAGCGGCTACGATTCCTCCGAGAGTAAACTGTCGTTCTGTAAGTTGGTTTTAGGTTGTACACCGTTCAATATTCTATTAAAATGACTTGATTAGGAAAAAATTCGAACTGGAGTGGTCATAGGCCGTGGAGGGGGCAAGATTCAATCAATTATGTTTCCATTTCAACTTTGTCTGGGTGGTCCTATGGGTAGCGGAAAACAGCCACTTCCTTGGATTCATATTGATGATGATGATGTCGACTCATTCAATACTCAATAGAAAATGAAAAAAGGTATCTGGAGTCCATAAATGGAGTTGCGCCTGAGCTATGCACCAATGGGGAATTCAGCCGGGTATGACAAAAAAAATGTTATTGGTTGTGCGTTCCTGACAATTTAATCTTGACTACCTTTGCGACTGCACTACACAGACCTGCATTCTTTGCTGTTCCTGAATTTCTTGTGCACTTGTTGTTTGGCAAGGACAAGTCCGACTTGTTGTTGAGTGGCGCTAGAGTCGAACCGAAAAGAACAATGGAGTTAGGACTTGAATTTAAGTACCCAACAGCAAAATTAGCCTGCCAAGAAGTTGTTCAAAGAAAGTGAACAATAAAAAATTTTTTTATTGATATTTTCTTACTTAATTGCTTCTTCAGTCTTCACTTTGGATTCCCTTGAGTTCTGCAAAGAACTACAACACAAGAAGTTCAAGAAAAACTCGTACCTATATACAGTAAATCATTCTTGAACTCCTTCCTCATTTTTAAACTAGTAACGGGCACAAATAATAATAGTAAAAATAAATAAATAAATAAAAACACAGCCAATTTAATTTATACTATCACGGCACAACGAATATATTTGTTTTGATTTCAGTCTCTGGTCTCTTCCTACGTCACAGCTGTCAAAAAAAAACTACACAATGGCGGATTTTCGGACGGCGTAATCTTGTATTCTATCATTCTTGTTTTTTTGTGTTGTATTCATTTATTTATGCAAATCGAAAGTCACTTTTTGTCTCTGGATGTTTATTCCAGCTAATCTCGGAAATGGCCTTAGGTGGCGCTTCTTAGTTTGAGAAAGATTTGGCAAAATTTAGACCCGAAAGGTGGCGCTATGATGGAGATACATAGATATATCAAGAAAATGTAGTCTTCCCTGTATAAGGTATACAGGGAAGACTACATTTCATTTCAACAATATTATATATAAATGGCTTGGCCGATTTAAGAAATATGATTAGCTTGGTAGATTAGAGATATACTTGGATGTGATAGGAGGCACTTTTATTGGGATCGATAAAACTATGGTACACCTGAGCAACGCCGGGTGGGCCAGATAGTATTAACCAAGATTAAATGTAAATAACTTTTTGAAGTGAAACTTCTTTACGCGCATGAGGGTGAATTTCTAACGGATTAAACGGAACTAGTGACACGGAAATGTGCAACGTTTTTGTCTAAGAATAGGTAGAGAGCGATTGAGATCGATTGAGGGAAAGTGAGAAAGGGCGAACGTAGCATGAAGCACATAGCCATGGATCAATGAGTGAGCAAACGCAGATCTGTTTTATTTATTTGCATTATCATTAGAATGTATTCAGTGTGTAGAGTGAGTTAAATTTATAAATAAATAATTTGTGATTAATTTGTAATTCGTCCTATACTAAGCAGTTATTCAGAGTAAGAAATATAATTGTTATCTTTTTGTTCATATACAATTTCTTATGTTAATTCGTTTGAAGGTTAGGAAATTTTAATATTTACAAAAAACACGTGGCATTTTTATTTATAATTCGTCATTTGAGATTTCAATAAATTATTTTTCATAAAATATAATTAATCAATATAAATATTAATGTTTCATAAATTCTCTTTTCGAAATTTTAATTTCAAAAATAGAATTTCTATGCCTAATAATAATTAATTCACAATTATTTTGTTATTTAATATTAAAAATTAAATTGCCAAAGAAGTTTCACTTCTGACATGTGTACTTTGTACGCACGCACTTTTTTTTTTGTTATAATTTTTGTTTTCATTAACTGCTACATATTTAGCAAATCTACTTCGTTTTTTTTTGTGCGATGTGCTTCATTTTCTGCACTCAGCATTCCCATCCCTGCTCCCAACACAGAAAAGAGGTATCTTGTAAGCCGTCACAAGTAAGAATTAATACTTAAGAGTTAGTCGAGGAAAGAAATAAAACGAGTTTTTTCTTACACAGACTAGAATTGTGAGAAGAAATGAACCTTGAATTCCATGCTTGCATCACTAGTTTCGACTATCGAATCTCAACTGCCAGGCCAAATCAACCTATTCATTTCGAATTAAAGCTCGAAGAGGACAAAAAAAAACTAGCATTAAAAAGCGTGAGTCGAAAACAAATACCGCTGGTGAGTGGCGACTGGCGACGCAAAGCCCTACTTATATGGTCTGTCGTATGGTGTTTGCAGTTCATAGATGAGAGACATCTGAGGTTTTCTTTATTCCTTATTGTGCTGTATGTTTGAATTGATTTTTGTATTCAAACTGTCTCATGGACATAAAACCTGACCAATTAAATTATTAAATATGTTAATTTAAGCCTACACTTGAAGAGTTTTGTTTTAAGCGTTAATATATTATTTAAATGATACGCAATTTTCTCGTAGTCTGTTCAAATGTTCATGGCTTAAGAAATAATTTCTTTCATAATTTATCAGAATTATGCTCTACATTACTTTTTTTCCATTGTCCCATTTATGTTAGGAATAATATTGCTTGCTTTTCCTAATACGGCCAATGTTTCAACATAGGCTTTAACTTCCTGTGGCTCAATTTCAATTACTTTTATCTACATGAGCCCAAATTTTAACAGTAAATCAAACTTAACGAGTTTGATGCGCCTTTTGATTCAATTTCGAAACTTATTTCGCATTTTCCTCTCACTGGAATCGTTATGGCGATGTAACAATTCCAGCTGATTTCCCTATTCTGGTCAGACAACACCCGAAGGAATAAGGAAGGCTGAGCCAACTCGAATACCGAAAATTCCTTGGCATGCCACTAATAAAATTAAAAAAAAAATTTATTCAATGACAGCTCTTTAAGAAGCCAAGGCTTAGTGACTTATACTCTCAACCTTTCCTGTGTGTGTCTTGTGAAATTGCAAGATGGAAGGTAGGGACTTACAATTTACCGCCGAGTCCTGACGGTTACATAAGATGCACTTTAACGAGATAAATTTTACTCTTGGAGGTTTTGTCAGTCCCTCGCAAGAGGCAGTACCCCGGAAAAAGGTGGGTCTGACGGGGAGTCGAATCCCGACCCTTCGCTTAGCAGTCCGACACACTAACCAATAATCCACGTGGCACTAAATACTCTAGAGTCTAGACAATTTTTTTTAATTCTCACCCTCGCAAGTAGCTATACCATTAGTGTATCTTCTCCTTTTAGCAATTTGGACAATTTGGACCAAATTTCTCATCCATAACTCATCGTGTTGAAGAGAAACTTCCCACAAGGATTGTTTTTAATATACGAGAAAGCAAACTGGGACGGTCTGTCACTATGCTTTCTCGACAGTGATTTTGACGCCAGTTCTGAAATGATCACAAATGTGATTCTTCTAAAGATGCGTCCCAACAGAGTAAAAAATATTAAACCCAAAGAAAAGTCTGGGTTTAACTCTGATTATAAAGAAGCTATCAGGCTCAAAAAAGTAGATTTCCGATACTACAATGTCAACTCATCAGAGGAAAATCGGAAAAAGTACAAACAAGTAAGAAACTCATGGAACTCCATTTATTCATAGAACCCATTTTTTTACATGACCAAAATTTACGGCAAGAAAAATTCTGAAATGCCCCAAAGGCGATAAAAATGTTTCACTTTTAGAAATTAATATTTAAAACACTTCATTATGTTCGGGTCCAATGCTCATCGCCAAAGATAAACCAAACTTTCTGGCACTACGCTGCTAGCACTACGTTACCTCACAGCAACATGGTCCACCCTGTTCAATGGGACAGTTTTTTTCCGCACTTATACAAAAACAAGAGTTCTCTAAGATATTTATGTGCACAATTCTGCTGCCACAGATAGCCCCATTATTTGCAAAAGATGTAATCGTTCATGCTGGCAAGAGCTCTTCGTTAAGTTTTTTCATCGCTCCCACTCTTCTGGAATCCTTCCTAGAAAACTGAAAACCACATTTGTCTAGCCTTTCTTAAAGATAGGTGACCCCTCTTCCTCCTCCTTCACGTCTCTTCTTTCTAAGGTCATGGATATACTAATTAAGCCTCAGATTAAGAAATATCCCAAAGACCAAAAGCTTTTTCATGAAGGGCAGTAGGGCTTTCGCAGCAATCGCCTCACTGGTCATTTAATGGCATATCTTACCGAACCGAGCTTTGGTCTCCTATCGAAAGTGCTTTTTGGATCAATTAAACTCTTTTTCGTTGGATTAAAGCTATCTTCGTGACCAATCAATACAAGTTGTACTAGACTAGAAATTCTTTTTTGAGCCGAACAACACGAATTTGGAATAGTCTACCAAGCGAGATTTTCCCTTGCCACCTTCCCTTTACCTAATTTTTGTTGTACCTATGTATTTTATTTTTTTACTGTATATTTTACCAGGACGCCCCTCACGCCCATACATTCAAACGATAAAGATAAACCGTCGTCATAATGAATAGAATTATTATTCCACGGACAATTAACACAAACAAACCAAACAATTAGTAAAAAAGACTGCAGAAGTAAATGCTGTAAGTTCCTCGTCGTCCAATAAAGTCTTTGTTTAACTTAAATGCCAGATGAATTTCAAAACTTGTCCTTAGCTCACTCCTCTAAAATTCCCAAAGAACAAGAAAATGAAGATGCAAAAGGACATTTCTAGCCAAAAAAAAAAGAAGAAATATTCATTATTTCGGATATTTTAATCTGAAATTTACACCACCACATCATGGAATCTAATTGTCCACTTTCAGGACGTTGAGTCCTCACTCTTCCTGTTTTTTTGTTTGGTCTGTTTAAGCCCGAATCTCACGATCATGCCGCATAAAGTTCACTGCGCCACGCAATAAATCGCTTAACAAACGAGATACGGACAAACAGTTTTTTGTAGTTCTCGTCCTTTTTTTTTTGTCCTTAATGAGATTTCTCCTTCAATTTGCATGCAAATAAGGTAACACGACTGCTGTTGTTAGTTTAAGAGGACAGACATCCTCTCCAGATGCTACAAGGACAACATCTCCAAAAAGGGTACAACAATCGAGACGACTACCACTACGGTGACGTAAATTCTGTAGGAAGTTGTAAATCTTCCTTAAATGTCGAGTATTTTTTTTTTTTTTACTTTTCTTGTTCTTTTTGAATATGCAAATGAGAATGCACTGAAGAATACTGTTATTGTCCTTTTAAGAAAAAATTCATTAATTGCTGATTTATATTGAAAACGCATAACTCAATTTCACAGACCCCCCCTCAACAAAAAAAATTCATTTAGCTACCTAACAGATGTGAAGTTGGTAAGATATCCTTTCTTAGCCAGGATAATGTCCTTTCCCCACCGTTAAACACACAAATTCAAAAATAAATACGCTCTTGTGAATTACAATCAAACTACGTGATAGCTGATAGCAAGAAGTGTAGCCAAGGATGCGTGTCCTTTTATCCTAGATTATTAAATTACCATATTTTTTTCTTCTTCTTCAATTAATAACCAAAGGACCAAGCAGTGCCCATTGTACAAGGACAATGACTTTGAACTTAAACACAACAAAAAAAAAATTAAATAAAATTAGTAGAGTACTTTCACCCTTCGCATATAAAATATTCAACAAAAAAAAGGAATAAAGGACCCAAAACACAAACAGGACATAAACATATTTTCTGGCGAATTCAATTAAACATGTAATTACGCTGTTGTATTGGGCACTTTTACCCTCTTTGCCCTGTTATTTTCCTCGTGTTTTTTAGGGAAAAAGTTAAAATTTTATTTGATTTTCTAATTGAGTGTGTCCTCGATATGATAAGAAAGGACGAATTTTATGGTAAGTAGAGTCCCCTATGGATTTTGTTCTTCTTTCATGGGATTAATGATTAAATATTTTCTTTTTTTTTTTGTTAAAAGGACTAATTATGGGTAAAAAAAATTAAAGGCAAGGACGTGCAATACCTAGCGAATTTTAATTATTTTATGAGCCACTCGGGAGATGGATCACTTTTGTTTTTTTGTTTGTTTCGTTAAGACTCTGGCTGTTTTCCACTTGACTTGCTGCTTTGAAATTGGAATGAGATGGCTTTTAGTAGAAAAAATAATTTTAATAAAAAATATAGCGTTAATGTGATTGATTTTACGGGGGAAAAGAAGGAGAATTTCTTAAAAGTTGGATCATGATGTTAAGGTTAAAGTGTCCGTATTTTCACATGGCCAAAGTTGGAGCCTTAGGACTAAACAGAGAAGTGGAAAAGTTGGGGTCCCCAACTGCATATTTGCAGAATTTGACATTTTTACTCGTAAAGGGTGTTTTTTTTAGACGTGTGGTTTTCAAGAAGAAATAAAATGCATACAATTTAATGTTATGGCCGAGAATTCAGCTTTATTATAAAGATTAGGATTTGCCATTATATTTTAAAAATGATTTCAGGCAAGTGGCCGCCGCGGCTAGTTCGAATAAATTCCAACCGAGAGGCCCAATTTTCCCAATTTTGTAAGAATCGGGATCGGTGGCCATCTCGTTTTGGTCCATTCAACAAACGTGGGGAGCGCTTGATGGTCGTTCGGCTTCAATTCTTGCACGAGTAGGATTTCGTAAGCCCGCAAACCAAGATTCTTCTGCAAAATCATCCATAAAGTGAATGGGCACAGCTCCAATTGTTACGCGCGATGGCGGATGGACTCATTCGGGTTTTCTGCGATACTCTGCTCCACCGAACCGAACCATTATTTTGGTAATAAATTTGCACGAGTTGCAAACGTTGTTCAGGACTCAGGAGTTAGTCTATTAATTATGAAATGGCAAACCAAACTGACCATAAATCAAGTGGCATGATACACAGAAATGTGACTTCACATTCTTCTGATTTTTGTTCTTAGGGAGCGTAAATAAATGTATTAATTTGCTGATTTTGTTATTGTTTTTTAAGTTTATTGTTCTTATAATGGTAAAAAAATCGTTTAAACATTCAATTTAAAAAAATATTATTCACTTAATAAATAAAATAATAATAAAAGTCATAAAATATCAAGAAGGCGATTTGTATGCGTCTACTGAGCATACCTTGTATTTCTGTGTATCATGATCAAGTGGCAGCTGTCAAAAAGGCCAACTCCGAAAAAAGGAATTGCCAGATTGTACAAGGATTATTTGTTTCCCTTTTGATATAAGCAGGCATTGTGAAAATAGGGAGAAAACAGAAGGTGTCAATTAGCATTGGCTTTGAATGCTTTAAAATACGTGTTGTTCGGCTAAAAAAAGAATCTCTGTATTTTACGGTACGTCCGAAATTGGGCTCAAGCGTAAGCTGATGAGTATTCCTAGCGAGGCAGCGAGACGAGGGCAAAATTTTTAAGGGATGGTATGTAGCTGGCTTTCTCGAGGGAGCATTTTTTTGTAAAAGAAACGATAAAATAAGGAAAGGCATGTAACATTGCGTCGTTGTTCGAGGAGAGCAATTGTTTCAAAGATAGGCCTATTTCCTATAAATTTTAATGCTCTGTGGGAGTTATACTCTAGTTTTGGGCTTATGATCCCTTTATATTTGTATTATAGCCAGATCAGAAGGGGAAAGGACTTCTTGCATCGAAACAAATAACCTAAGCACTTATCAGCATTTGTGTCGGTCTCAAATACCGTGGTGGACACATAAATAGCATACATTGTATTAGCTGCATTTATTGCATACAAACCTCAGCTCTTCTCTTAAATTTACGTGTTTTCTCTTTGCTTTGGGCAATTGGGCTACAAAAGGCTGGGCGCAGGGTTTCCTTCGGGACTATTTGCGTCATTTTGACTCCTTTTTGAAGCCTAGACTCCAGGACGCCACTTCTCTAAAATAGTCGAAAATGGACCCCTTTTAAAAATTTAGGACTCTATTGAATATTTTAAATAATTTTTTTTTATTTTCGTGAATACTTTTTCTGTAGATTTGCTTGCAGTCTTCTCGATCACCCTAAACGTCTTAAACGGTACCTGTTATATGACCGTTTAGGAAAAGCTTATTTTCTCGAAAATGGCTCAAACGATGTGGATGAACATTTTTGAGATTTTTTTTGTTGGTATTGGCTATCCCACCCAAATTCCCAAATTTATGGGAAAACTCTATTAACGGTACCTTTCATATAAGGTTTTTTTTTTTTTTGCTCTCATTGACGGCTCCAGGGATTTCTATCCAATTTTACATTTGAGAAGATCTAGGTAACGAAATTAATTATGCATATCAAAAATTTTGAATAAATTTTTTTTCTAATTAAAATAAATTTTTGGATTTTTTTTAATCTATTTAAAAAAAATTATTTTAAATTTTATAATCACATGTATATTGATAAACTCTAAAAAACTGCATACCAACATTTAAAACCCTAAAAATAAAAAACAGGATTTTATCAAAACCGGTCCTACAATTTTCGAAATACATTTTTCAGAAATTCTTTGTTATTTAAGATGTGTGATGGCGTACTTTATTTTTACAAAAACCTTTTAGTATTGTGGTTTTGATAGTTTTTTAAAGTTTAAACTGTGTTATTTTAAACGTAAATGTTACTTGTTTCTGCTTTCCAATACAATTAGGCACAAGAGCAAGTACGTGCGACCCAGGCGTGCGCGTTTTTTTAGTTTAAAATCGGTAATTTGAAAAACCATTTGTAAAAGTTTTTGTTTTAACTTTTATATGATTTTACTAAAAAAAGAAAATAACAATACCCCATAACAGCGCTTGTGCTGAAAGTATGTTTTCAAAATTAACATTGACAAAAAACAAAACTTAACAACCTGCCTTAAACATATATATTGGATTCATGGCTCAAATATTGTTCAGAACTCAGAACCGTTAACTCAAACCCATTAACCCTTTTGTTAAATCCACCCACACACATCCCAATTTCTACTTTAACAAAACTCCGCCTATTTTTTATTTCTTTTCCTCTTCTTATTCTTTTTGAATTTGAGTGGGAATTATTTTGGGAGTTTGCACCTGTTCTTTTTCATGTTCGCCTAGTGCTTGCGATCGATTTTCGTTGAAAGAACCGTATTGCAGCGTGCGTCACTTTTCTTATCAGCATTATCAGCATGAGTCTTATCAGCATGAATCATGTAATTTCGTATGTGTAGCCTGCAATCGATTTATAAGACGCTATCACGTCAAAAAAGTCAAAATATAACGGTTGATAATATATGTTTTCCTTACAGTATATGGTACCCTTTTTTCAGCTAGGACTCTTTTGTTTTTTACTCCTTTAAAATATTTTCAGACGTAACTCTGTTTGTAGAATATAAAATCGTTTGATTTTGTGTGGTTTTTTTATAGCTAGGTTTTATGAGTGATACTTGTTCATTGTCTAAGGTTGTTCATTTAATTAGCACAGTGCAGTTTTCATTTAGAATTATTCTTATTTTCATTTATTTGATATAAATATTTAAATTTTTAAAATTTAGATCGGTAAGTGTCTATTTGTGAATGTAAAATATATTTCTGTACAAAAATCGATAGACGTGGGAAAAGAGGATAAAAGATTCTTCATAAATGAGATGAAAGCTCTCTCTTTGGCAAGGTATTTGTCCAATTGTCAATGTCAATTCGAAAGTGGATAAAAAACATTTATAAAAACATTTTGACAGATCACATACGAGTAATTCCTTATGCGGATGATAATTTGACCCACGTTGGGCGCCATTGTTGCGAAGCAGGTTTTCACGGGGAAACTTTTTTGGGGCACTAGAAGGGCAGCGGCAAGAACCTACCCCAATCCGTCGAGCATAACCGTGCAGTTTTTTCCCCAAGATTCACCATTTCTGGAAAAAAGGGATTATATAATTATATATGAGGTAGAACACTTGGCTCGGTTTTTCACAATAGGTCTTCTCCACGATCTAGCCCAGTAAATGAACAGCTTTTTCCCTACAAAAGGTCGGATATGGTTGTAAATTTCTGGTATGATGTTTTGGATGCCCGGTAATTTTAAAAAATATAACATGGTGTAAAACGCCGATGATTTTTTTTTTATATATATTGTGATGTGGCAACAAGTTTAGATATTCGGAGGATACATTTTGTAAATTAACGACATCTGTTGGATTCATTGTGTACAACAACCAACATTCATTGTGAGCGCCTAAAAGTATGCTACATATTTGCAATATGCTTTAACTGAGTACTAAATCGAACTTGAAGTACTAATTCGAGACTCGAATTAGTACCGAAAGCTTAGATTGTGCCAGAACCAGACAGAAGCTTCCAGAAGCTTGTAAACTTGTATAAATACAAGAGTAGATTGCATTGAAAGGGCAGTTTATTTTCGAAAGTGGAATTGTTAACAACTGGAAGTATTAGTAAAAAGTGATTGAATTGAGATTAAATAAAAAGTGTTGAATTATAAAAACGTATTTGAATTGTGAATAAGTGAAATAAGTTAAATTGGTGTTATTTAAACTGAAAGACGTTGTGTTTTATAAAATAAAGAGATTTGTTTTATTATTGTGGAATTTTGATTGAGTTTTATTGGTCGAAACCCAGGCGAAAATATTACAATATATAAAGGAAAGAATATAACAAATAAATAATAACGAGACTACAAATTTAGGTTCGAACTTTTTTAAGTTAAATTTAAAAGTATTTTATAAAAATGTTGAATTTAAATGTTCCGGCCGAGAATCCAATCCAATAAAAAATTTGCTTATCATACAATCGGTCCAGCCGATTTTTTACGATAATAGTTGTCAAAGAAAATTGAAATAAAATAAACGCTCCTTCAATTTATGGACTTCAATCTAATCAATTTTCTCATAATTTTATTCCATATCACATATCCTTATAAACCCAATTTGAAGAGACTACTCAATTAAGATGGAACAAGAACTTGTAGAGTTTCTCATGCCTGACTTGCTATATTCCTTGTTAACATGCATTCATTACATCAAAGCAAATAGAAACTACATATACCTTCGATAGTTAACAACACTGTTTTGTCTATAGTTTTGATAAAAGCAAATATGTGTTTATGGCATATCCTTGTCGAAGGATATTTCCAAATCCGTTCATATCGCTTATTAATAAATACATACACGTTCCTAACAGAAACTCAATCTAATTGTTGGCCCAAACTATCAACCCTCTGATGTCAATCACAAGAAAAGGGATCACTTTTCTTCAAGAAATCTCATCTCGTCACTATGGTTAATCGAATAGTTGCTCCATGCTTCGGCATAAGTATAATCCTTGTGAAACTATAAAAATGTCCTGTTTACATGGCTCAAAGTAGTTATATGCCACGTTAATTGGTGTAAATCTCTAGGGTGACATGTCGCGTCTTTGTTGTCTTATTTGATCGAAAGCTTTCGAATAAAATGTTTGAAATGTGCGTTGTGCGTTGTGTGATATCAAAAGGCACGCAAATGTGGTACAAAAAGGACTCAGGCGAATTTGAATAATAACTATAAACTAGGAACGACATGGAAGGGGTAGCAATTAAAATTATTTATTATGCGTACAGTGTTGTAGATGAAATGATGTGGTTTTTGTGGTATGGCAGCTATGCGTGCCAAGGATATGTGAAGCATATATATCGAGTCTATTTTTTGTTCATAGGAGTCCTTTTTATGCAAATCATGAAGCTATCTTCGGCTAAACGTTTTCATATTGTGGTCTTTTTGCAACAGCTTGGCTGGCAAATGCCACGAAGTAGGTAATATGTTTTTTAATATTAAAATTGTATGTACGACGTAGGTATGTGTGCCACATGTGTAGTGTAGAGTGTATGAAAGTAATTAAAATTTGAACTTAAGCTTTTAAGATATCACTTAGTTAGTGAAGCAGATGAGGAGAAAATATTTTTTGATAAGTAATTACTTCCCAATGGCATAATGTGAGTTTGCGATGGAATGAGTTCAATTTATTATTCAACCATAATGTAATTTCATCAAGGATTTTAAAGAAAACCAGTCTGTAGTTGCAATAACTTACATGTGTCATTAAACACTCATGTGATACGAAGAAATCTATGTAATGTATGCAAATGCATTACC
Organism: Platycheirus rosarum; assembly: GCA_963971375.1. Lineage (NCBI taxonomy): Eukaryota > Metazoa > Arthropoda > Insecta > Diptera > Syrphidae > Platycheirus > Platycheirus rosarum. The sequence continues at coordinate 119,417,149 of OZ020509.1, read as the reverse complement.
TAAGTCACTAGTAAATCGGCCTACCCTAGGGCGCACAGTGGTGCTTTTGCGGAAATAAATGCTAAAAATGAAATTTGGAATATGGATTTGTTTCACTTATTTTTTTACAAATATATAACTGTTCTATGTTTTCCCAAAATTTGGGAAATTTATATCAAGGAATATGCGAATTTACAAATGTAATAATGGGTTGACTGGGCTACATCAAATTATCTCTAACATGAGCATTACAAATGACTTGCCATTTATTCAAGAAAACGATGTGACAAGTGCAATAAAGAAGCTAACATATTCATTTTCTACTGGACCTGATAATGTTCCTTCCTGTGTTTTAATAAACTGCTGTCATTCCTTGGCTAGTGCTTTATGTTATTTGTTTAACCTATCTTTGTCGTCTTCCGTTTTCCCGCAAGCTTGGAAGTCTTCATTTATAATTCCACTTTTTAAATTAGGAAGCCGATGCAACATGCGTGACCACCGAGGTATAGCAAAACTCAGCGTTATTCCCAAGATGATGGAATCTTCCACACTGGCAAAGCCACTGCGTAAGCTTTTCCATCGCTCCTACTCTTCTGGAATCTTTCCTAGAAGATGGAAAACAGCATTTGTCCAGCCTGTCCCTAAGAAAGGTGACCCATCCTCCCCCTCCTCCTACCGACCCATAGCACTGACATCCCTTCTTTCTAAGGTCATGGAAACACTGATTAACCGTCAGCTTAAGGAATATCTCGAAGATCGTAAGCTTCTCCATGACCGTCAGTATGGCTTCCGCAGCAACCGTTCCACTGGTGATCTGATGGCATATCTCACCGAACAGTGGAACAAATCTTTACATCGCTTTGGTGAAAGTAAGATTATTGCTCTTGATATCTCCAAGGCATTTGATAGAGTTTGGCATGAAGCTCTCTTATCGAAAATGCGTGCTTTTGGGATCGATAATACTCTTGTTCGTTGGATTAGAAGCTATCTTCTGGACCGTTCAATACAAGTTGTATTGGACGGATTCAAGTCTGATTCCCATAAAATAAATGCTGGTGTGCCCCAGGGCTCTGTTCTGTCTCCGACTCTTTTCCTCATTTTTATAAATGATCTTCTGTCTGTTACTTCTAATCCACTTAACTGTTTTGCTGACGACTCTACCCTCAGCTTTTCATATTCGTTCGATAATTCATGTCCTTCGCCTTCGGACGTACAATTGCAACGGTGCCGTATGTCAAGCTCATTAAACTTCGATTTATACAGCATTGTCAAATGGGGTAATAGAAATCGTGTGGAGTTTAATGCTTCGAAAACTCAATGCTGTCTTCTGTCGTTAAAGCTAAACATTCCCCCAATGCCATTGTCCATGAATGGCACTTACATCGAAAAAACCGAAAAGCTCTCAGTACTCGGTATGTGTGTCAACGACGACCTCCGTTGGAACGACCATATATTTGAGATCGCTAAGAATGCTGCAAAGTGCTTAGGTTTTCTGTATCGGTGTAAGAAGTACTTTTCCCCATCTGATCTGGCTACAATTTATAAAGCGTTTATACGCCCTAAACTCGAGTATAACTCCCACCTCTGGGCAGGTGCTTCGCAAACATCGCTTCACCTGCTTGATAGAATACAAAATCGAGCGTTAAGATTGATAGGTAATAGAACTGCCGCTGAAACAATTGCCCCACTCAAACACCGACGCAATGTTTCATGTCTTTCCTTATTTTATCGTTTCTTTTACAAAAAATGTTCACTCGAAGTAGCCAGTTGCATTCCTCCCCTTAAAAGTTTCTCCCGTAATACTCGTCTCGCAAGGAATGCTCATCACTTCACCCTTGAGCCTAATTTCGGACGTACCGTGAAATATAGGGATTCTTTTTTTAGCCGAACGACACGAATCTGGAATAGTTTACCCGGCGGGATTTTCCCTTGCCATTTTGATCTGCAAACATTCAAAACCAATGTTAATCGGCACCTCCTATCTCTCCCCTGCCTATCTTCGTAATGCCCGCGCAGTGTGTTCTACATTAAAAGGGAAACACATAATCCCTTGTGCGCGCGTTAATTATAAAAAAAAAAAAAAAAAAAAAAATCTATAATAGTCCATGAGTTGATACATGGTGTAAAATCGCATCTATCGGACAGACAGCATGGATTCGTCAAGGGCAAATCTACCATTAAAAATCTGTTGGAAATTACATCATGCATAACAAAAGGATTCATGAATGGTCATCAAACAGATGTGGTATACACTGACTTCTCCAAAGCCTTCGATCAACTTAATCACCAGTTGCTTGTTAGAAAACTTTCACTTTTCGGCTGGTCCCCAAAACTTGTGCAATGGATTGCAAGTTATTTATCATCTCGTACTCAATATGTTAAGTTCAAGTCTCATTTATCCAACGCAATAGATGTCAAGTGCGGCGTGCCTCAAGGAAGCCACCTGGGACCACTGTTATTTGTAATTTTTATAAATGATTTAGCCTCTGTGATATACATCTCTATGCTAACGATGCGAAAATTTCATATTCATACACAAATAATGCTGATTACCAAAAAATATCGAACGTTCTAACTGATATGTCGCTTCGATTTGCTCGCCTCGATTTGTCGAAAAATTACTACGATGATTGCAACTAATTACGAGCAGTGTTTAGTGATAGTTTTTTCCCTAGAGTTACAGTTTTAGCTAAAGGGTGTTTTTTTTTAGACCTGTGGTTTTCAAGATGAAATAAAACGCGTAAAATTTAACGTTTAGGGCCAAGAATTGAGCTTTATTATAAAAACAAGGGTTTGCCATTATGTTTTGAACATGATTCCGAGCAGGTGACGTCGCACCTGGTTCGAATAAATTCCAAACCGAGAGGCCCAATTTTTCCAATTTTGTGAAAATCGGGATCGGTTGCCATCTCGTTTTGGGCCCATTCACCGAACGTGCGACTTGCTTAATGGTCATTCGGCTTCAATTCTTGCACAAGTTGGATTTTGTAAGCCCGTAAACCAAGATTCTTCCGCAAAATCTTCCATAAAGTGGATGGGCACAGTTCCAACTGTTGCGCGCGATGGCGGATGGACTCATTCGGGTTTTCTTCGAAACTCTGGTCCACCGAACCGAACCATTATTTTGGTAATAAATTTGCACGATTTGCAAACGTTGTTTAGGACTCAGGAGTAAGTCTATTCATTATGAAATGGCAAACCAAACTGACCATAAATCAAGTGACAGCTGTCAAAAGACCAACTCCGAAAAAAGAATTGCCAGATTGAAAACCACACGTCTAAAAACAAACACTTTACATTAAGCTACATCTAGTGGCTACAATTTTTAGAAAGCTAAAATATTCAACTAACTATTTTCGAAAGAATTGTATCCGTTCTGATTTGAACGTAGTGTACAGATTTGTTTCACTGAATCCGATTTAAAAACACGGTTTTAACAACACGACTTTGGTCATGTTGGTGCTTCACAAACATCGCTTCACCTGCTTGATAGAATACAAAATCGAGCGTTAAGATTAATAGGAAATAGAACTCCCGCGGAAACAATTGCCCCTCTCGAACACCGACGCAAGGTTTCATGTCTTTCCTTATTTTATCGTTTCTTTTATAAAAAATGTTCACTCGAAGTAGCCAGCTGCATTCCTTCCCTTAAAAGTTTCTCCCGCTATTACCGTCTCGCAAGGAATGCTCACCCTTGAACCCTTGAACCCAATTTCACGTACCGTGAAATATAGGAATTCTTTTTTTAGCCAAACAACACGAATTTGGAATAGTTTACCCGGCAGGATTTTACCTTGCAATTTTGATCTGCAAGCATTCAAAACCAATGTTAATCGGCACCTGCTATCTTACCTCTCCCTATCTTCTTAATGACCGCGCAGTGTGCTCTACATTAAAAGGGAAACAAATTAATAGTCCCTTGTGCGCGCGTTAATTATAAGAAAGCAATCCGCTGGTGGGGTTAGCCAAGTGGAACAGGCTAGAAGACGAGAAGTTGTTGCGGCGGAATCCATTTTAAATGAAGAAAGAGATCAGTCTTTTCAAACTCCCCTCCTTCGGCTTTGAATTTTTCCTTATAAAACGGACTTCTTCTTATTTAGGAAACCGATATTAAAATGTTTGTTCTAGATCCAACCTCTCCAATCAATTTTTTAGAAATTCTTTCGGGGTCCCCCAAGGCAGCCACTTAGGTTCTCTTCTTTGTATCCTTACTATTAACGATATTTTAATGGTCATCAAACATTCCCATATCTCACTCTACGATAACCCATTCAAAACCTACTTAGAGCTACTTTTACGTATAAAATCATCTATACGTATCAAACCTTTTCCATAATCAAACAATATCTATTGTGGATTCGATTCCTGGCCTTGACATATTATGTGGCCTAGAGCTTAACTTCTTGGCACATATCTGCACTTAGCTTTGTGAAACGTTGGTCCAACGAATTTTCCGAACCCAACCAAGTATAGTCCCCATATCAGCAAATTAACATCTCGAGAATCGAAAGCATTCAACTTCGTTTCCTTAGTTTTGCACTACGCGATCTGTCCTGGAATGATCCATTTATCTTGCCCCCTTATCAAAATCGCCTTTAACTTATGAAACTGGAATATACCCTGAAAGAACGCAGAGAAATTGCAGAGATTCTCTCCATTCCGTCGACTGTGAAACTCTCTATAATGTTTGAAAATGAGCTGAAAATGAGTTGAAAATTATGACAATCTAGTTTGGCCAAAAAGCTGGCAATAGATTTGCAAACATTTGTAGATTTTTTGCCAACCGTGTACATACCACATAAAATTTTGGATCTGCAAATTCATTTCCAGCTCATTGCCACATTGCAACTGTCAGAAAAGTTTAAAGCTGCATTTAATAAAAGTGAAATATAAAAAAAATAAGATAAATGGACAAAAACGTAGCAATTGCAACTATTTTGACTGCTTATATATATATTAGAAAGCAGCGATGATGCAACAGCCAAACAGCCCAAAAAATGTGTCGTAGGATATGGACGAAGGATTGGGTGGCCCGTCGTAAGCAGGAGGGATTTTGCGCAAAATTTATGGTCGAATTGCGAACAGAAAAACTAGAACTGTATCGCAAATTTTTGTAAATGGATTGTAAGCAATTTGATCACTTTTTAGCATTGGTGAAAAGATACCAATATGCACACGAGCATTTCTGCAGGTGAGCGTCTTTCGTTGAACCTACGGCAGCGGCCGGGTAACTGACTCATCCACAATGGGCTGAAATGTTTCAGTGTATTCATCCATGTCTAAAAATCTGAAAATAAATGTGCACGTATTTACATTTTCTTTAAAATACAAAAAGCACTTTAAAATTTACCTGAATCTTTGCCAAACTTGTCTGCCAATGAATAAATTTGCAAATGTTCTTTAAACTGCATTCTGCAAAAACGCCAGAAAATGGAACAAATTTTGTGATTTCCCAATGAATTTTGTCAACACACGATTGCCACATCTGCAAATTAATTTGTCTTCAAAATGATTAATAAACAAATTTTTTCTGCAAATTAATTTGGTGTGTACACGATTGTCAGCTATTCCAGACAAATTTTTCACTGTCAGATCCGGCAATATTTGCAGACCTGGCAATCGTGTACACGTAACTTTTCTTTCGCAGTAAAAATTCCCGCCTGTTCTATCTTCCTACTCACCTAATATGGCTCCAACGTACCTATTACTCTAATGCAGCAGAGGGTTAATTCGAATGAAAACTGTTTCGACTTTAACCTCTGCACCCCCTGCCTAAAAATCGTTCTCAGAAATATTCCTACCCAATCTATTAGTTTAATTTAGCCGTAGGATTCATAGTTTTAAATAAGTTTGAGGTATGAAGTTTGTATTAAGCTAAATAAATGGGGGTATTGTACCCACCAAAATTAATTAAAGATTTTAGAAAGAGTAATGAATTCCATTCATCCCTGTTGGAAATAATAATGACACCTACCAGTTAACCGTTACTAATTGGGCCAGACACATTCGTTATAAACAATCTTGAAATCTCATTTTTATTGTATTTTCCTTATTCCAAAATAAAACCGCTATAAAGCTGATAGAAATCAAAGACTCGTTAGTTTAACCTTATTCCTCACATAAAACTTTCTTTCTTCTTCAACATCTAGCTACTCTCAAACGGAAATAGTCTCTGCTAAGAATAATAATAATTGTAACAAGTTATTTCCTCATTGCTTATTCGCATTGTCATTGTTAGAATTGTGAATTTACGATGTGTGTCGATGTGTGTGCGTCTGCCTGGTTATTAATTTTAATAACATTTCAAATGACAACAAAATGTCAAAATAATTTATATAGACGCCGCCATTTTTATAACTGCCACCGGACTCGTAAAACATCATCAACAACGCACTGACAGTCGTAAACCGCACTAAACAGAACCAAAATGAGGATGCTTTTGCTAAAGGCGATGTAATAAACATTCAACGTTATGCATTTTTTTCTTTCTATTTTATGACGAACGCGGTATTAATTTCTAATTGCATAAATTCTACTCGCAGGGTCGCAGGGGTTGAATGAATGTATGTGTACTTACCACACAATGGTGTGGGGAGTTTACAATTCTGCGTTTACAACAATGTGACGTTTGGTTGTAAAAATGCCGTAGGTGGGTTGACAAGGAGGCCTTTTATGGTAAAAAAAAAATAGACAGGGGGAGCTGATTTGATACGGTTAACGAAAATATAAAAACATCAAACCTGCGTAAATGTTTTATTTGTCATTCCAGAGATCATCACGGTGATGGTGAAATTGTTTATTTTTACAAACCAAAAGCTGTACCCATATAGATAACATTGATATTGAAATCGTAAGCAGGTTATATCCAACAGCGGAATGATGGCGACGGCGGCGGCAGCGGACTTATCACGAAATCCCTTGAAGATACTTACTCCTGGGTTGGTGATGTTGAATGGAAAACAATAACATTTGTCGAACGATGAAAAGAAGATTGAGAATTGTGTTTTTTTTTTTATGGAACTACCTTTATATGACGTGGGCTTAGGGTAAACATGTAAATAGCGTTTTTAATTTGATCAAACATAAAAGCGATATATGGTAAATTTAACACAGGTTTTGGATACAAGGATATGTTTTTAATAAAATAAAAGAAAGCTGGTATTTTAGTCATGTTCAAACAAACAGATATTCCAATAGTTAAAGCAACTTTTTATCATAATTTAATTAGACCTTTCACGGGATTTGATGTAAATGAGCTTTAGCTATCATCTGTCATTTTGTCATATCTTTTCAGGTCAGTGGTCGGTGGTAATAAACCGATTCACTTATGGATAACAACAAACCTTGTCATTCGAATTCACTTTTTAAATGACATCTACTTAAGTACTTCAATTTTAATCCACCCACTTGTGAGGTGAGTTCGATTGTGACTGCCATCACGTCATCTTTTAGCACATAGGTATAATATTATTTTCAATATCAAGTGCCGCAGAAGCCGCAGTGCTAGTTAATAAGTCTCTCCATCGATAACTCCGTACGTGCGAGTCAATTATTACTTCTACGTGAGAAACGACAGCAAATTGATAAGATCTTAGGTGAGTTCGTCCACCACCCGCTCCGTGGTGGTGCCAATGCCAGTGACTTTGTCATAGAGAAATTTGGCTTAGTAATATCGAATTTGTTATCGACAGGACGCCATGTTGCTATATACTTAATACAGTTTTGGCAAACTTGAAACTTCTGCAACTAAAACTCGTATAGATGATAATACCTAACCAGGTATATGTGTATGTTTGTCTAGACAAGAAGAATTATATCAGAGCGATGGCAATCTTTGTTTTGCAAGTACTATGTAAGTTTGCAACTTGTAAGTGCTCCTCGTGTACGAGTTCGATACGTGCTTATCGATGTCTTGTGCATTAATTGTCCTCAATCAGAGCTAAGTTTAGGAAATTATAGTATCAATTAGTTAATAACATTTTGTAAATAGCTACAACATATAGTTACTTATTAGAGTAACTTCAATTGTTACTCATATGAGTAACAATGGATGTGAGTTGGTTGACTGGTGTACTGGATAAATCTTTGAGGCACCCTAAATCGATGTTTGAGATTATGGCTTGTTTTTTTTTTTTTGTTTTTTTGTTATTTCCAGTTCCGGAGAAGGAGTTATAGCACAAATATGAAGGACGATTTTTAAATGGGGAAAAGATAAATAGATAATAGATAATAGAAATAAATCTGCTGACATGGGAACCACACGTATTCAAGTAGCGGGCTAACAAACGTTATGTAGGGGGATCTGGAAATTCTTTGGACCAAAGACTGAGACACTTTCGGGATCTAATTGAATGAGAAAAGAGTCAAGTGTCAATGAAATTGTTTTTAAAACTTGGTATCATCAGCGTAGACGTAGAGCGAAATGAGGGAATGTTTGATTAATATCAATTCTCAATACCTTTAATAGTATACGAATTAAAAAGAGTGGACCTATGTGGCTGCCTTCGGGGAGCGGAAGGTAGATAAATATGGACTGGAGGGGGTAGATCTATAAAGGAACATTGTAGAATCGGTTATCAAGATAAGAAGAAATCTATTTTATAGAGATAGGATCAAAGGTTTCCTTCTCGAGGGCTGAGACGGTTGTTGATAATCATCAAGGTTGGAAATTTAAGAAAACCAAATGCCAAGAATTTGGTAAAACACTAGGATTATTGAGTGAATTTACCAATAAAAACATACATATATGTAGATGGACGAAAACGTCTTCTTCTTTGGGCTTTTTTGGTTACTGGGTATAGCTTATACCAATGAAATGACAAACGAGGGCTACATTTTGTGTTCTTTTTTTATAATTAGCATTCACAAAGGATTATTTAATTCCCTTTTAATGTAAAGCACACTGCGCGGGTATTAGGAAGATTGGGAGGGAAAGGACAGGAGGTGTTTTCTAGTGCAAATCGAAATGGCAATGTAAAATCTCGCCGGGTAAACTATTACAAATTCGTGTTGTTCGGCTAAAAAAAGAATCTCCATATGATGAGCATTGCGAGACGAGTATTACGGGAGAAACTTTTAAGGGAAGGAATGCAGCTGGTTACTTCGAGTGAACATTTTTTTATAAGAGAAACGATAAAATAAGGAAAGACATGAAACATTGCGTCGGTGTTCGAGAGGCGCAATTGTTTCAGAGACATTTCTATTTCCTATTAATTTTACGCTCTTTTTTGTATTCTATCGAGCAGGTGCAGCGATGTTTGTGAAGCACCTGCTCAGAGGTGTAAGTTATACGCGAGTTTTGGATGTAATAACGCATTGTAAATTCTAGACAGATCATAAGGTGAAAAAAACGTCTTGCATTGGAACCGAAAACCAAGCACTTAGCAGTAGTTTTCGGGGTCTCAAATATATGGTCGTTCTAACGGAGGTCGTCGTTGACCACACAGAGTACTTCTTCTTCGATGCAAGTGCCATTCATGGACAATGACATTTGGAGTATGTTTAGCTTAAACGACAGAAGACAGCATTGAGCATTCGAAGCATTAAACTCCACACGATTCCTATTACCCCATTTAACAATGCTGTATAAATCTGAGTTTAATGAGCTTGACATACGGTACCGTTGCAATTGTACGTCCGAAGGCGAAGGACGTGAATTATCGAACGAATATGAAAAGCTGACGGTAGGGTCGTCAGCAAAACAGTTAAGTGGATTAGAAGTAACTGATAGAAGATCATTTATAATAAAAGGCACGACTGGGTCGCACGTACTTGCTCTTATGTGCTAATCCTTTTTAAGTGCAGGCGTCTTTTTGACAAAGATTTTATTTTAATATTTTTTGTATGACGTGCAACTTCCTTAGAATCGTTTTGGGGTGAAGCTCGAACGAACATGCGTCACGACAAAGGGATAAACACATAAATATATAGGATTGTTAGCTTTTGCAGTTTTTTAGTGTAGTATTATCTTTCCACTTGCTGCTTACTGTTTATAATATAATTTGCTAATAGAAAGATACAAAGGACTTTTTTCAGTTAAATTTTCATTTTGGTATGGAAAAATTTGAACAACTGGCATAAAGATTCGTCGGAATCAGCAGTATGGCAATAATGCTAGGTAAAGGGACCTTTATACGTCCAATTATGGGACCAATGGAATTTATAAAGGATTTAGGTACCTATAATAAGGTTGGAAGGAAGGTAGGTACTAAAATTAAGATACGTGTTCCAACTACTGTTAAGCCAGTAGGTATAGAGACAATATTAAAAGTTAACACAGTGGTTTTGTTTATTTATAGGAAGGTGTAAACTTTTGTTTTCTCGATTGAAATTTTTGCATTCAGTAGTAATCGAATAGTTTTTTTTTATTTGTTAGTTGTTTTTGTGTGTTTATCAAAGGCTGCCTTATTTATTCTGTGCTTTTATGATGATGAAAAATACTTTAAAATACGTAAGTATGTATGTAATGTAGGTTGTCACTTTCTTTTATTTGACTAATGGCTTGGCTAGGGCTTAGCCGAGCAATATGAAATAAAATGTTGGGGAAAAAAATTTATGAATTCAAAAAAACACTACTCATAACGTTTTTTGGAAAAAATGTTGTAAGCCATCTTATTTCTTTTGCTGTTTTCTATTTTATGAATTTTTCATTTCAAAATCGTTCGACCAGTTTTTTCAAAAAAATGTTTTTTTTGAAAAACTTTTCGAAAACATATTTTAAAATTTTTTTTAGTATGTCAATTTTAAGAAGTCTATAGTTTATACTAGGAGAAAAATTTTTAAAAAAATCTATAGATCCGTTTTCAAAATATTCAAAAAACAAAATATTTTTTTAAAAAAATTATTAAAATTTAAAAAAAAAATGTTTTTGAAAATTTTGATAAGCAATATTATTTAAATCATAAAACACTACATATTTTGAAAATTTCATCAAAATCCGTCAATTAGTTAACGAGAAAGTCTGATTTTAAAAAAACCGGTCATATGGGAGGTACCGTTATAAAACTTTTTCTGAAAAATCCATTAAAACTAAAAGATAGATTTTGCACAGAAAACATCATTCTGAAAGTTTAATCAAAATCGTAGGAGCCGTTTTCGAGAAAAATAAGTTTTTTAATAAAAGTTATATGGCAGGTACCGTTAGTTTTGGAGCTAGAATGCCAATTCCAAAAACTGTCGGGTAGAGCACTCTAAAAATACTATATACCAAGTTTGAATCAAATCGGCCCAACCGTTTAGGCTGTAGATATCGATACGGACAGACAGACAGACAGACAGACAGACAGACAGACAGACAGACAGACAGACGGACGGAATTTCCGGACCCACTTTTTTTGACTTCTCTATCATCGTAATATCATGTTTGATTGTTAGAATTTTTTTTTTTTTTACGAATGCATAACTTGCCTTATAGTCCCTATAATCGCAAGTAAAAATGAGAAAAAGAGTCGGAGACAGAACGGAGCCCTGGGGCACACCAGCATTTGTTTTGTGGGAATCAGACTTGAATCCGTCCAATATAACTTGTATTGAACGGTTCAGAAGATAGCTTCTAATCCAACGAACAAGAATATATCATCGATCCCAAGCACGCATTTTCGATAAGAGAGCTTCATGCCAAACTATAACTTGAAAATAACAGGAGGAATAATCTTACTTTCACCAAAGCTATGAAATTGGACTAGTAATACCACGAAACCCGAATGAGCATTGCAGCGTTGCATTTATTAGACCAAATTTAAGCCCAAAACCCGAGAATGGAACTCCCATAATCTTCAAAAATCATGCAAACTTTAATACATTTCTTTTATTTAAAACCACCAAACAGAAAAAAGTCAACAAACACTGAACAAGTTGTATTTTTCACAACTTCAACCTATTCGAATCCGTTTTCACTTCTAGAAATCATTAAAAGAGCACTTTGTAATGCAGGAAAGTGAAAATAAAGATTTACTACAATCGTCGATATAAAAACTAATGGAATAACTTCCTGAACTGGCATCACAAGGAAATTAAATGCGCCTCATCTTGACACGATACGAAATCCAAGAGACACTTCCTTATAAAATGCACCACATAAAGCTAATACTTGTTCCATTCTACGTCGCGTCTATTTCGTCGTCGTGATAGATAAACCAAACCGAACCGAAGAAAAAAGAAAAACTTCCATTAGCAAGTGACATTGTGGATAAGGGAAACTTCTGAGGCACTCACCCCCAAACCATTAAAAAAAATATTCCAATTCCAACTACACAAGACCAAAAGAAGGATAACATATTCATACATGATGGGACGACGGAAAAACTCACGTATCCTTTATTCGCTACATGAACGAGTTCTTACCACTTTTTGACATCCGAAACGACTTTTACTTTTTTCCTTATCGTTGTTATAATCCTGGAATAGTTTCCCGAAACTTGAGAAAAATAAGTAAAAAAAATAAGGATTTGGAAAATTTTAAGCCAGGAACCATTAGGAAACAAAAAATCACTTCCCGAAGTGCAATTTTGCGTCCTTGAAGTTAACTCGTTATGCTTGTTAAATAAAAAAAAAAGAAAAATATTTCAAAAATGAAAGTTACCACAGATATAACGGTTATTAAGTCCTGATGCGATATCCGCCAAACGATAAGGATATACCAAGTTGCTGCATCAGCAGGACATCTTCCCACGTTTTCTAATTATAATCCTGTTTGAGGGATAGCGCAGCTCCATTGTTCTCCGTTTGGCTGGATCTGGATGTAAGATAAAGTCAAACTGGGAATTATTAATTGGGAAATAATAATTCTCCTCTCTCATCTTGACAAACAAAGCCACTTTCGATTTTAATTTTTTTTTGTGTTTTAGTTTTCAAAATAATTTTGTTACTCTTCCTTGAGTAAACTCATTGTGTCAGCTTTGTTGGGGCGGGCAGACTTCAGCAGATATCCTTAGAGGATAGATGATTCTTTGTTTTGCGGATTGCTTATAGGGAATTATCTGAATTCGACAATATGATGGTTGGGGGTGGCTGGCGCATAATTAAATATCTACCTAAGCGTCAGCAAAAAAGTTTACATTTCTGACAGATAATATTGTGGTGGATGAAAAATTATTCATTAATTAAATTGTTATTACATATTCAAAAATTGTTCTTTGATCCCTCACCATGTTTTTGTGGAATTATAAATTCTTGTCGAAAGAGCAAATATATTGCAAAAAATATTTGTACTTATCATAGAAACTTCTGCAACCGAGAGAGGGGGAAGAGTGTTACCATCAAGGCATTTCTCGTTGCATTCAAAGAGCGCAGCATGCCATCAGAAAGACTGTCTCTGAAGTGTGGGAGTGCCAACACTTACTAACATACTTAGGGGGCGCTACAGTTCGGGACGAACCTGGGCCTCAACTAACATGCCTCTCCAGGCAGCTCGGTCTTTGGCTAGCTGCCTCCAGTTTTGCACTCCAAGTTGGTTGAGGTCGTCCTCCACTTGAGCGCGCCATCTAAGGCGAGGTCTTCCTTAGATGCGTCTACTTTCTGGGATGGAATCGAAGATCCTGCGAGCCGGAGCATTGTTGTCCATTCGCTCTTAGCCATCTTAAACGTGACATGCGTATTTTTTGACCAGGTCAATGTCGGTGTACAGCTCGTATAGTTCTTGGTTGAACCTTCTCCTCCAAAGCCCGTTAACGCAGATAGGGTCAAAAATCCTCCGAAGAATCTTACGCTCGAAACGACTAAGGATATCTTCATCAGCTTTAGATAGAGTTCAGTCCATGCCTCGGCGCCATAGAGCAGGATAGATAGATAGAGGATGATTAGGGTGATTAGGGTCTGATACAGAGTCTCCTTTGTCTTTCGAGAGAGGGCTTTGCTACTCAATTGCCTTCCTAGCCCATAGAAATAGCGATTGGCAAGAGTAATTCTTCACTTTATTTCTAACGAGATGTTGTTGTCAGATGTTATAGCGGATCCGAGGTACACAAAGTCCCTAACTACCTCAAAGTTGTACCTGTCTATTGTGATGTTTTGTCCAATCCGCCTGTGTTGTATGTCCCTTTTTGTGGACAGCAGGTACTTCTTTTTGGCCTCATTGACTGCTAGTCCCATCTTACCCGCTTTAGCTTCAATGCTAGCAAACGCTCCAGTGACAGCTCACCGAGTTCTGTCAATGATGTCTATGTCGTCAGCGTATGCTTACAATTGCACAGACTTGAAAAAAACTGTCCCACTACAATTGACTTTCGAGTTTCTTATAATTTTTTCAAGTATTAAGGTGAAGAAATCGCACGATAGCACATCACCTTGTCGGAATCCTTTTTTGATGTCAAAAGCTTCTGTGAGTTCAGTAGCAACCTTGACGGAGCAGAGAGTTCTCCATCGTCATCCTCCACTGTCGGCAGAAAGGATATTGTAGGCGATATTCAGGAGACTTATTCCTCTATAGTTGGCGCAGTTAAGAGGGTCTCCTTTCTTGTGAATCGGGCAAACGATGCTGAGGTTTCATTCATCAGGCATACTTTCTTCTGACCAAACTTTAGAGATGAGTTGGTATAGGCACTCCTCCAGGTTATCTTCGCTTTAAAAAGTTTGGCGGGTAGTCCGTCGGGTCCAGCAGCTTTGTTGTTTTTTAGTTTAGATATTGCTATCCTTTCTTCATGTTGGTTAAAATGGCCTAGTAAGATCTTAACGTCGTATTTAGGGCATTGCTAATAGGTTTTGTCGAGGAGCTCGTAGAAGTCATCCTTGGTGGCGTCATCTTTGTCCTCTGTGGGGGCATGAGCGCATATTACGCTAATGTTGGCGAATTTAGCCTTGATACGGATTGTCGCAAGTCGCTCACTTACGTGTCAAAAGCCCAAGACCCAAAAATCACTATACGGACATGCACCATTACTGGCTGAATACAATGACGACGGAACTGGAATACGTATACGGAACTGCAAAGCTTTAATACACGTGAACTCAATTTTGCGAACATAGTGTTACGTTACTGCATACGGAACTGCATTACGCATAAGGAAAGGTTGGTACCATTGGACGTATTATACATGGACTGCTAGTTGCCTACCTCAAGTTGGTTCCATTTTAGTTTCAGTTATTTTGGGCGACTCTAGCCCTCCTGAGTACACTAGCGGGAAAAAAATTAAACCTCAATTTTGACATTTCATCCAGTAATCCCAGACTTTGGCAGCAGGTTTTCTCACGGTTGGAATTTTTAAATTTCCTTTTTTCTCCCCGTGTTATTTAGAATATCCCACAATTAATTAATAAAAAATCCCTTTTTTCCTTCTAGTGCTTTTAGCTTGTCTTAGGCACAAACCAATAAAAAAGGACGAGCTTCTATGTCAACATTTTAAGTAGTTATTTTTTTCCTGAAGTGGGTTCAGGAGAGCTAGCATCGCATTCTCAATTTTGGCGACATTTTTTTGACAATTGCTGTATGAAGCTGACATTAGACTCTCAGTCTATACATAATACGTCCATGCCTCCATAAATATCATATTGACATATCAGTCACTTAGAAATATGTTTTAACTGATTATATGCATATAGGATGCTGTAAATCAAATATAGTGGACTTCAACACCACTACAATATTGACGAAGACTTATCTCTACATTGCACAAAACATTTTGGTATTAAATGTCATAATATAGTTTTCTTTCTGAATACAATATTATTTTCGAAAGGAACAAGACAAATCTGAACTTCGGTCAAATTAAAAATGCTGAAATTCTGAAGGGATTTTCACTGCTCTCTAACCGCTTTGGTTAAAACAGATGTGCAGCCTTTTCCTATGCAGCCAAAATATTCCAAGATCTGCATGCATCCCGCTCTGCACGATGTCTCTATTCCTAAAATGGATGCCCCGTTTCATTGCAGCCACGGCAACAAACGAAAAAAATGTAAATAAAATATATCTGGCAATACTGATATATACCACACTTGTCAATCAGCGTTACCGCTGTAACACTTTTGCTACCACTATTCTTTCAATATGCATATCTGTTTAATGGACACCAGAATTCTGGACTTCTTCAGCAAATTGCACATAACGAATGAAGTACTTAAATTTCATGACGTTGTTTCCCTGCTTGGTAGGTACACATGTTGCCACTAAAGTAGAAGACATTATAACTTTTGTTAAGCGTTTGTTAACGCTCAGAGACAGCATGTCCGGTAACTTATTAGTGAAGAGGAAGTTGGTTTTAAGCCCTTGTGGAGAATTTCAAGCACTGAACGCTGGATATATTTATGATCCCGAAGCGAAATAAAAATAGAAAAGAATGTTCAGGTTCAAGTTAAAACCTCAAATACTGTTTTTTTTTTTTTTTTTTTGGTTTAAAAAGGCTTGGTTCGAATAAGCAAGCGTGAAGTGGACCAGTTGTTATTCCTAAGGCTAGTGAAGGTCTAAGGAAAATCTGGAAGTTAAATTCTCATAAGAACAAACGTGTAATCCGATACTAAATCCAAAGCTAGGTATGCAATGTTAGTCTTTGTTTCTTTCTTTTTTTTTAATAATAAACAAACTGGAATGGGGCTATTTATCTACCCTTACAATGTTTAAACACCTTGCGAGCATTAGGGAAATAGGTAAGGATGTAAAAGGAGATGTCTATGGACTTTCGTCTTAAAATTCTGCACATCAAAATGGGAGGGAAAACCGACCCAGGTAGAGCGTTCCACATCCGTGTTGTGCGACAAAAGAAACAATCTCTGTAGTTTACAGCACGTCCGAAATTGAGCTCAAGAATAAACTGATGAGCATTACTAGCAAAGCGTGTATTACAATTGAATTGTTTCAGGGGTGGAATGCAACTGGCTATTTCATTGGAGCACTGTTTGTAAAAATAGCGGTAGAATAGTGAAAGCCACGTTAAAAATTACAATACGGAGATGCTCCACAGGTGTTATTGAATCCCCAATATTTCTATCACCTATTAATTGGTTGAAAAGGTAACTACTTATGCAACCAATAAGAGATTTGTCGAGTCCAAATGCACTTATTTTCGATAAAAGGGCTTGATGCCAACTATCAAAAGCCCTGTTAATATCAAGTGCGATAATTTTGCTTTCACCAAAACGGTGAGAGATTGGTTCCACTTTTCGGTGAGATATACCATCAAATCACCAGTGTTTCGTTCTTCCGGTTTTTAAGAAGCTTTCGATTTTCAAGATATTTCTTAAGCTGAAAGTTAATCAGCGTTTCCATGACCTTGCAAAGAAGGGACGTAAGTGCAATTGGTCGATAGTTTGAGGCAGAAGAAAATTCGCCTTTGTTGGGGATAGTTTGGACAAATACTGTTTTCCATCCACTCGGAAAGAGCTCAGAGAAATAGGACAGATGGAAAAGCCTGCGCAGTTGTCTTGCCAGCGTTGAAGAACACCTCTTGAGAATAATAGCCAGGATATTATCCGGGCCAGCGGATTTGTGTATATTGAGATCTTTCAAGACCAAGACCCTTGCGACTATGAAAGAAGATTGATCCCATAAAATCATTTACGTTCTCGAGTACTGGAGGAGTTCTAACACCTGCTGGCAGCATTGAATTAGCCGAGAATCAGGCAAGCAGATCTGTTTCTTCTGGAGTAGGAGTATCGAGCAGGAGTATCGTGGCCATGTTTAGCAAAGAATAAAGGCACTAGTGAATTCCCATGCAAGAATGATCGGTTTTATCCTCAACTTGTGTTTCACTGAGTGAACCATAAAAACTAAACTGCTGCTGTACAAAACTGGTCTTACCAGTACTCTCTATACGGATCCAAGACTTGGGTGTTTACAAAAAGGCTCCCTGATCTCTTAACTGCGTTCGAGAGGAGTCTTACGAGGAATTGTTGGCCCCGTGTGCGAGAGAAGACAATTCCGGAGAAGATACAATCACGAATTATATGAAATCTACCTCGAAGCAGATGTTGTGAAAAAAATTAAGCTCCGTAGACTCAGGTGGGCTGGGCACTTAGCTCGTATAAACGAAAAGGAACCAGCTCTGAAAGTCTTTTACAGTTATTTTTATCGTAGAAGACAACGTGACAGACCTTGCTTGCGTTGGAAGGATGGCGTAGATCAGGACGAGCGAAGCCTCGTCCAGCAATCGGGGTGTATGGAAGAACTTGTTAAAGGAAGCCTGGACAGGATCCCGGTTTTTGCGCCAATGATGATGATGATGATGATAAAGGGTGTCGAGAGTTAGGAGCACTACCTACTATGATAAAGTCAAAGCAATAAAACACGGTAGACATCTTGTTTTTTGGATTCGTCCATCTTTTGATAGTTTGGCAAAAAGCCTTTGAAACATGAGAAGTGACCTGAAGGGGTATAAGGTGATTCTAGTTTTTGTATAGAGCCTCTTGCGGCATCCGGGTAGCGTTTCCTGAAAAAATGTTATTTTAGCAAAGTACATAGCGACCTCATGAAACATTTTAAACATCTTATAGCAAAACTGGCAAAAGAAAAAAAAATAATTTCAAAACTGTATTTACGTTGATAGTTTTATTTCCATTCATAGTTTTAGGTACTAGTCAAAATAAATAAGTTAATTAAGATAAGAATGCTAAAAGTAAAACAACCAAAATTACCACCAATGAAGTGGACCACTAACTCGCATTGTATATACTTGAATTATTTTCTTCGTCGTCAAGTAGTTTGTTTAAATTCTGCAATATCTCTTGTTTCAGCAATCGTTGACGTCTTGCTGTCAACTTATTGAAATCAGGAAGAATGCTCCTGATAAATGTCATATTTGGATCTTCGTGTTCTTCTGATCCCAAGCTCGAGGAAACCGTCTGTAAGACTTCTTGTTGTTTTGGTTTTTTCTTTAAAGGTTGCACAGACTGTTGGTCATCTCGATGTATACTCTTCCTGTTGAAAGAGTGTTGTTCTTGTTTTGGTTCAATTTCCGTTTTTTGAAAAGAATCCGACTGTTTGACTTTGTGATCTGATTCTTCAACTATAAAATGACTTTGTGAATCAGGACTCCTTGTGATTTCTTTATTTGGTTCATATTTTATACTGTTTGACAAGGTATTTGATGATTCCACAGAAATAGCTTCTGAGCCTTCTTTGAAATCCTGCGATAGATAATAGGCACCAATAAATTCTAAACTTTTTGAGCTTTCATTGTCGTCCTCGTAACCGGGTTCGTTTTTAATATCTACAGTATAGTTGGGGAAATCGGCATTATCGATGGCTGTAAAATTAAAGGATGAGTTTGATATTGAGGAATTATCTGCATTTTCGACATCCTCATCGTTTTGTGTACGCTTTTTCCGAATTCGCATATAATTTCGCATGAAAGACATGTTTTCCGTAAGATACCAGTCACCTACCAGACTGTCTCTGTCTTTTTTATTTTCGTTTCTCAATTGACGTGCGAAAGAAGTACGTAATCCAATCCACTTTGCTTTGCAATTATAAACTGAAAATAGATATAAAAAAATTTATTATTTTTTGCAAATTAAAATTAGTTTGTTGGTTTTCTATAATCGTCAGCTACAATTTAGGCCCTAAGAACATTGGTCAAATGATCTGCGATCATAGTTTTGTAGAGATCTGCAATAGATGGCAAGCGTATTGAAATAAAGATCCCTCTAAAATCGTGATCACTTAACTTTTATTATAAACAGTACTCTAGAATTGTTATTCTTGCTGCTTGTGACAATAACTATGTATGTATATATGTTACAGTTGTTGACATAGGGGCATATGGAAGCCCGAGTGACGGAGGTATTCTTCAAGCTAGTGGTTTTGGTAATGCTGCTATACTGTAATGAACTTTTCTTCTTTCCAGCACAAAGAAATTACCGAATATTAACGAGGTGTTTCCATTTTATTTCATCGCAGATGCAGCATTTCCCCTGAAAGATCGAAAACACATATGGTGTTGTGAAATGAAGATCCATAACTGGTGTTCTTAAGAGGCCTCCGGTCTTTTTTTTGGAAAGTCCGTAGTGTATGTATTACAAAAATTTAAATTGTGTATCCAAGATTGGTATTTTGGCTTTGAAACCCCTGAAACCTTTTTTAAATTTTTCATTTTGTTTTCGTTTTTTTTTCAATATTTCCATGACTTGTTTCGTAAAAAATGCTCAAAAACCGATCTACAGAGTACAACTGTAAGTGAGATAGAGGCTAAAACCAGATAAACCATGTATGTCGTTTTGAAGGTAATGAACAGATCTATGAAACGCTCGAAGAACTTTTTTATTTTTCATATAATTTTTTTGAATAATCTGGCCTTGAAAATTTGTATTTTTTTATTATTTTCTAATGGTTTTGTCTGCTTTAAATACTTTACACATAACATTTCAAATATGTAAAATGTTTTCTGCAACGATTTGAGAAAAAAAATGTTTTAAAAAGTCACACGTTTTTGAAATATAGTACATTTTATAAACCTAAAATAATAAAACTCTAAAATATTTACATGCTACATCACATCATCACCCAGCCAACTTGACATCGGTTGTATCGGCTCTTGTGAACCGTGCTCAAAAAATTTGTGACCCCGAACACCTCAAGCAAGAGTTGAAGGATATAGACATTGCACTTAAAAAGAATGGCTACAACTCCAAACAGAGAACCTGGAAACCCAAACCCAGCTCACAGAAACATTCTCTACGTCCAGCATTTGATAAAAGGGCCTTTTTACCCTATATCAAAGGCATAACGGATGGAATTGGGCGAATCTTACAAAAATATGATGTTAAAACCATCTTTAAACCGCCAACTAAGGTTCGTCAATTTTTAAGATCGCCTAAGGACAAAATTCCACTCCAAAATCCTGGTGTATACTCTGTTCCCTGTAGCTGTGGATCTTTTTATATTGGTGAAACGAAAAGAGGTATTAAAACGCGTTTAAACGAACATATCAAAGCTATCCAAAATAAAGTTGTCACAAAATCAGCAATATGTGAACATCTGGCCTACAACGAAGATCACTTTATACGTTTTGATCAAGCTAGATCAATCGCAAATGAAAGATTTTATGTACCAAGAATCGTCAGAGAAGCAATTGAAATTAAGAAACATACAAATTTCAATAGAGATTCTAGCTTTAAATTATCGCCAACGTGGGATCCTCTCATAAGCAAAACCATAGTAAAACAAATCAAAAAACCTATAGCCGATGTCGTGAGCTTTGCATGTGTCCAAAAATACATCGACTCAACGCAACAACAACCTAGAACGAGTACACCACCACCACCCACAAGCAATCCAAGTGCATCAACATCTACGCACCGGTACTACTTGAGAGCGAGAGCTAAAAAACAATAACTTAAACAACAGCAATCAAACGTCAGTCTCATCCCGTGACCACGAAGTATGAAACTTCTTCGAAACGTCGGGTAGAAATAAATAAGAAAATATTTCTTATAACGCGGTAAGTTCCGATAATAAAAAACTTTATCTAATATGAATATCGTCCGCGAAAATAAAAACCTAAAATCTCATTTTATAAACCTCTAGTTTCTGTTCAAAATAACGTTTTTCGAAGATCATACCCATTTTTAATTCACAAACTCACCAAAAGATGTATTAATTTCGATTTACAGCAAACAAACAATAGATACCTCCTTCAATTTTTTTTATTATTAACGCGCGCACAAGGGACTATTTGTTTCCCTTTTAATTTAACACACCGAGCGGGCATTAAGAAGATAGGGAGGGGAGAGATAGGAGGTGTCGATTAACATTGATTTTGAATGTTTGCGGATCAAAATGGCAAGGGAAAATCTCGCCGGGTAAACTATTCCAAATTCGTGTGGTTCGGCTAAAAAAAGAAAATGAAGAAAAATTAAGGCATTTGCAAGTGGTAGGCACAGGTATGCCGCTTGGTGAGGGAAACAAGCACAAGTGTATGTGTAGGTTATGTGTTCTATTCCGATGCCCAATGAGCGTTTTCAATTTCCTGTTTTTCCGAGAAAGGAAGAAAGTGGTTAATCATGACCGGTTTTAGGTATCTAGAAAAGAAGTGATGAACCATCATGAAAGAGATGAAGGATTGTATGGTTTGGTTGGGTATGCCAGCCGGTTGAAAGATGGAAACCAGCACTGCAGGTCTAGGTCTATATGTAGGCTGTAGACCCAATTTTGATGCCTAAGGAGAGTTTTCAATTTCCGATTTTTAGGACAGAAGATGAAAGGGGTAATTTTTTGCATGTTTATGGTTTTATGTCAAAAAAAAAACAAAGTACTACCTCCAGCACAGAACCGCACTGCAGGTCTAGGTATGTGTGTGTGTAGGCAATGTGTATGCTGTATACCTAATTATTGTGTACAAAGAGCGTTTTCCAATTCCTGTTCTTATGAGAAGAGGAAGGTATTGGGTATTGTTTTCATAACCGGTTGTAAGGTTGTAGAAAAAAGAAATGAACTACCACAGAATTTGAATTTTAGCTGGTGACAAGAAATATTTTGTTGGTTTTGCGTGTATGTCACTATAAACATGTTGTACGGAGGCCTCTTAATGTTAATCCCAAAAATGCTGAAAAAATTGTCAAAGCTATCATGGTTTTACACAATTTTGTGAAATTTTACGACAGGACGAAGTATTGTCCTTCAAATTATGTAGACCAGAACTTCTATCAAGAGGTGGTTGGCGCCCAGAAGCGTCTCTGTAGATGGTTTACGCAATTTTATTCTAGATGTGCATTTATAATGGGAGACAAGCTGAAAAATTAATCTGTTCTGAAGAAATCGATACAAAAATAAAAACAAACTGAAATTGAGTTTTTATTTAATTTTTTATAAATAAATAAGAAATCGAGTTGTGTTTTTTCTCTTTCTGGCACTGTTGTTTTCAAAAACAATTCTTTAGCCAATTTGAACACATCTGTGACCCCTGATGGGCTTCAATGAGTAGGTCATCCACTTTCCTTTTTTGGGACCGGTTTGTAAGTGGAGTTGATTTTGAATGGCCTTGGGGTATATGGCTTTCCTCTGTCGCAAGTGGATCTAATGAAGGGCTTTGAGGCGGCTCTCTTTCTATCGGTCTCCCGCTTTCGTTGGAATTTGAAGTATTGGAGCTCAATTCCTTCAACTGAACATTTCCCGATGTGCTGGAATTTTGATGAAAAACAAAATTGTTACCTTGGGTCAGAGTGAGCAACATTTTTCAGGAACTTCATATGATCCATCCACTTCTATTTTTTCTGGGGACTTCCATTTTCGTTGGAAGCTGTCTTCATCAACTCTTTATAATATTTGTCCCTTAGAGTCATCCATATATTCCTCAAAGTGTTTTCTGTCAAGAGTCAATTGTTATAAATGGGAATACATGTATATGTTTAGGAGAAAGAATATGTAGCGAAGGAGAAACGGTAGATCAATGAAATATTTTAAAAACAAATTAATTGAGCATCTTGTTGAAACAAAACAAATTACCAAAACAGATTGGTAAGCTACACTAATTTGGAAACCACAAGAATTTTTGAAATTGATTAGGATAACTTAAATTTATTTAGTAAAAGTAATTAATAAAATGTTATGATTAAAATGAAAATAAAAACACAAAGGAAACTTAAATAAAACAAGGGTTATATTCCTCACTATAGTCTGTTAAACAAAAATTGTCAGTACAGGGAAGATAGGACGTTTGCCTCTTAATCTGGTTGCATTGGCTTGCATATTTCTATTTTAAGGAAAAGCTCTAACAGCATTTCCGTACTTATCATTATAAATCTTCCCAAATGGGAAAGCAATGTTCTTAGGTTTACCACTTGCTAGTTACAATAAAATAAATTACTATTAATTTTAAAAAATATAGATTCACATTAAAAAAAAAACATTAGCACTTCACAGTTTAAAAACAAATTTAACGATACCACATCACTCGTATTAAAAAACAAAATCACGTCAAAAAACTTTTCCGAATTAATATGATCACGTGATGCACTTGCAAACTTCAAACTAAATAGTGGAGACCAGAACATTTACCGATATTTTACCAGTATTAAATACACTTTTGTTGTCTGTACTTATTCTATATTCACACCAATTGGCAATTTCAGCACGCCTCATTGCGACTTGATTCAGAACTAAAAAATGATGCTTCATGATTGTACTATAGTAGGGACTGTTTTTCATTATTCGCCGAAATCATAACCAAAAAACAGATCTTTGCTGAATCAATTTCACCTTCAAAATAGCAACATGCGTCGTCCTTGGCGAACTTAGAAACTTGATTTACCGGGTTCAAAGACGAAAACTTGGTTAACGCCACCACTATACAAATACAGCTTTAAGCTATACCTTGAACCAATTCAGTTGGTCATTTTATTGTGCAGCTCTCTTCAAATTTCTCTACTCATCTCATGAATTTTGAAAGGTAACGCTGCAACATGTAATTGCAGACATACCCACAATCAAGTACCAGCGATGGCTTTTACCTGTGAGTCGAGGGTAATGTTTTCATTGACTTTGTTGGCATTTTTCCTTTCTCTTCTTCTTTTTATCATTGTGTAATGTGTTGCTTCATTATGTTTTCAGTGCTTGTAGAGTCGGTAACGCTATGAGCGATTTCCCTCATATTTGTTTATGATTTTAATTATATTTTTCCTAGGAAAAAATATTTGTTTAAAATAGAATACAACATAACTCAGCTCTTCGAGCGAAAAAGACTATTATTTTATTATGACTTTCTCATGTCAAAAATAAAAAAATAGAAACAAGAAATACAAGCAAGTAAAAATAATAAAATAATTGGCGCAAAATTATAGACGCTTTAATACCAAACTAAAACAAATAAAATATGGCACTAACATTAAAAGTGTAGTTCTTCAATTATAGACTACTCAAAATTGATTTTCTCGCTCTCACAAAACTCCATTTTGAAAATAAAAATACACACAAACCCTGCCTAAATCCAATAACAACAAAATTCCCAAAGGTTGTCAAACTTTATAATTGAGAAAAACTTAGTGCAGAACTAAACATTTTAAGAAGTGTATCTAAAAACTCGCTTTTACTTTGTATGTTCTTAAAAATAAAATGTATACCGAAAGCAGTTTTCTTATCGTATGATGTAAATAGTGTATTAATGTGTTTAATTGAACGAACTACATTGGCGCAAAATTATAGACAACCTATTTTTAATACATTAACTTCACACTACTTAAAATGTTTAGTTCTGCACTAAGTTTTTCTTAATTATAAACAAAAATCCCCTGCACTAGTTAAAATCAAATTTGAAAGTTTGACAGCCTTTGGGAATTTTGTTGTTATTGGATTTAGGCAGGGTTTGTGTGTATTTTAATTTTCAAAATGGCGTTTTGTTAGAGCGAACCGTCATTCTCTCTAAGAGTTTTTAGTTTCACACTAAAAAGATAATGCAGCGGATTTCTGTTATTAAAAAATTAGTTTCACACTAAGAGATAATCAATGTTTGAATCGTCTATAGTTAAGGAACTACACTTTTAATGTTAGTGCCAAATTTTATTTGTTTTAGTTTGGTATTAAAACGTCTATAGTTTTGCGCCATTGAATTTAAATTCTTTTATTTTTAATTTGATGTCTCTTCAACACAGTTCAGCTGAATTAACTTTAATAAAAAACAAAATTAAGAAATAGACTTAATTTTATATATGCTGGACGAAGAGTTTCGAGATCAAAAAATTAATAATGGTGTTTGGTCTGCAAAAAAAAATTGTTTTAAAATAGCGTTTGTAAATACATATATTTATAGTTATTATGTGATAAGAATTGATCTTCATACATAAAAATACTGGCGCAATATTTTAAACATTTTAATCCGACTCTAAATTCATTTTAAAATGGGACTCGACTCTAAAAATAAAATTTAAAACGAGGGTCTAATCTTAAACAACCTGTCCAACCTTAAAACGAGCAAACCACTTGTTTATCTTTTTAACCAGGTGACATTTGTAATTTCGTACCAAAAAAAGAATGTCTTATTCTGTCAATATTTAGCCGTGTTGGGTTCGATTTCTGATCTGTGAAACTGTGAAATGATAATTTTTTTGACGTTTTCACGTCAAATTCGATTCTAGATGTATGAAAAACGGAAAATAAGCCTCAAAAACTTTTCAAAATAATAAATTATTTTTCACAATCAAAACATCACGTGAAGAGCAGTTTTGAGATCAAGCAATGATGTATAGCGAAGGCAAATGATGGGAAACCGATTCATTCTACGGCAATTTCCATTTTTACTTGCTGTACTATAATGCAAGTTATGGATTCGTGCATAAAAAAACTAACAATCAAACATGACATTACGATAATAGAGAAGTCTCCAGAAATTCCGTCCGTCTGTCTGTCTGTTCGCACCTCTACAGCCTAAACGGATGGGCCGATTTGCTACAAACTTGGCATTAGGTAGTATCTCGGGGGGTGTTTTTCATTTTTTCTCTAAGCCGAAAAATAACGATACCTGCCATACAATTTTTAACAAAAAGTTCGATTTTCTCGAAAACGGCTTTAACGATTTTGATAAATTTTTCAGGGTGCTATCTTTACTTGCGATTATAGGTACTATAATACAAGTTATGCATTCGTGCAGATTAAAAATTTTGAGATAACAATCAAACATGACCTTACGATGATAGAGAAACATATTTGAGTTACTGGCAAAATTCTGTCTGTCTGTCTGTCTGTCTGTCTGTAGGGATGTATTTTGGACTGTAGCCTAAACGGTTGAGCCAATCGTCTTCAAATTTTGAACTTAAAGTTCTTTTGACATTCTACAGAGGACTTTTTCAATTTATTTTTTAGCTCAAAAATTAACGGTACCTGTCATATAATCGTTATGTAAAAGCTTATTTTTCTCGAAAACGGCTCCAAGAATTTTTATAAAAAAAAAAGTGTACTACTGTAGGTATGCATTATATCTTGGTGAAAAAAAATTTTATATGGTGGGCTAAAAATGGACCGGTTTTTTTTTTCTTCGACTTTTTCGAAAACTGGTGATCCGATTACAATCAAAATTGATATTCAAGAAGATGTAGGCAACCTGAGTAATTTTGCAAAAAAAAAATTCGAAAACTTTTTTTTTGTATTTTTAATAATTTAAAAAAAAAATTTTTTTTGAAAAATCAATATTTTGAAAACTGGTTAGTGATTTTTTTTAAAATTTTGTTTTTAAATGTACGTTATTTTTGTGCTTAAGTTTGTGTTCTTGAATTATTTTTTTTTTCATTTTTTTAAAAAAAGTTGTTAAAAAAAACCGTTTTATTTAAAAACGGCTCTAACGATTTTGAAAAAAAATCACACTTTTTCACATTTTTTAAAGAAATAAAATGGCGTTTAATTTTTTCCGCTGAAAACTATTTTACCTACTTTTTTCAAACAATCAAGTCAGAAAAATCGAATATAATCTTTGAAGTTCCCTTAATATTTTTCAAATTTTATTAAAAGCTGTGACCGCACATAAGAGCAAGTCCGTGCGATCCAGTCGTG
Source organism: Platycheirus rosarum (assembly GCA_963971375.1). Lineage (NCBI taxonomy): Eukaryota > Metazoa > Arthropoda > Insecta > Diptera > Syrphidae > Platycheirus > Platycheirus rosarum. The sequence goes on along the minus strand of OZ020509.1, from coordinate 119,389,773 downwards.
CAATTTATTTTACAACAATACATCATTCAGTTAGAACAAATTTTTCGAAATTTAAAAATTTTTTTTTTTAAATTTTGCACAGAGGAATTCATTTAACTATAATTCAATTAATATCGCATTTCAAAATTTTCAGAAACTTTTTTTTCAATTTAAATTTTTATTTTTATTTTAATTTGGTTTTCGAATTATTTTGAAAATGGGTTGATTGAATTTTTTTAAATAATTTTCCCAGATGAACTACAGATTTCGTTATAATGACATACTAGAAAAAAATTTATTTTCGATTTTTTTAAATTTCTTTTCTTCGATAGACATTTGGTTTTCAAATTTTATTGCATACTTAGTTTTTCCGAGAAAACTCTTAAACTAATTAAAAAAATGAAAGAATTTTCTACAAAAAAAATATTTTTTATTTTAATAGACGTGTGGTTTTCAATCTGGCAATACTTTTTTCGGAATTGGTCTTTTTGACAGCTGTCACTTGATTTATACTCAGTTTGGTGTGTCATTTCATAATGAATAGACTTACTCCTGAACAAGTTTGCAAATTGTGCAAATTTATTACCAAAATAATGGTTCGTTTCGGTAGAGCAAAGTATCGAAGAAGACCCGAATTAGTCCATCCGTCATCGCGCGCAACAATTGGAGATGTGCCCATCCACTTTATGGAATATTTTACGGAAGGATCTTGGTTTGCAGCCTTACAAAATCCAACTCGTGCAAGAATTGAAGCCGAACGACCATCAAGCGCGTCACACGTTTGGTGAATTGGCCCAAAACGAGATGTCCACCGAACCCGAAAATTGGGAAAATTAGGCCTCGGCTGGAATTTATTTGCGCCAGCTGCGGCGGTCACTTCCCCGAAATCATTTTTAAAATAACATAATGCAAACTCTTATCTTTATAATGAAGCTAAATCCTTGGCCATAACATAAACTATATGCGTTTTATTTTTTTCTTGAAAACCGCACGTCTAAAAAAAACACCTTTATATACATACATATGCAGCCACTAAGCAATTATCTAACATAAGAACAAGTTCGTGCGACCCAGTCGTGCATTTTTTTAAATTTATTCGACGATGTGACCGCACATATGAGCAAGTACGTGCGATCCAGTCATGCAATTTATTTTTATTTATTTACTTGATTATATTATTTGTTTTATTCTTTTACGACATTTGTTAATGTTTAATTAATAAATATTGATAACTAACACTTTCAATGCATAATGATAAGTTTTTTATCATTTCACATTTTCACCTCCTGGAAAAATGTGTTAACATTACGTTACGGGTTGCTTAACTTGTTTAAAATTGAGAAAATGTCAACCAAGGGCTCGTATCTAAAGAACTTCTTTAACTCGAACCGGTTCCATATTCCATTGCTAAAATGAATTTTGTTTAAAATGTTGGCCGTTGCGATCTTGATTTAAAATAGCTTTCTACGGCCTTTAAGTCCACCAACATTTGGCGTTTCGTCCCGGTAACTCACTTTGACTCATTGTGATCTCATTTAAAAAAGCTGTGAGAAGTTAATATTTATGTCTTGTTTTTTGTATCTATTTATATAAAAAATGAGCACGACTGAGTAGCACTTGGTCTTATATTCCTAATTACATTGGAAAGCACGATCTTTGACAGAAAAAAAGTAACATTTACATTGAAAATAACACAGTTTGAACTTATAAAAAGTATCAAAACCACAATACTTAACGGTTTTTGGTAAAAATAAAGTACGCCATCACACATCTTAAATAACAAAGAATTTGTGAAAAAAGTATTTCGAAAATTGTAGGACCGGTTTTGACAAAATCAAGTTTTTTTAGTTTTAGTTTTTTGAAAATTGTTTTTTTTTATTTTGGTATGCAGTTTCTTAGAATTTATTAATATACATGTAATTATAAATTTTTAAATATTTTTTTTAAAACTAATCAGTTATAAAAATATTGAATTTTCATAAAAAAAAAATCAAAAATTAATTTTAACTATAAAAAAAGTTATTAAAAATTTTGATATGCAGAATTAATTTGGCTACCTAGATCTTCTCAAATATAAAATTTGACAACAATCCAAAGAGCGGTTATTGAGAAAGCACAACATTAAAAAAAAAAACGTTTTATGAAATGTACCTTTGATAGAATTTTCCCGTAAATTTGGTTCTAATCAAGTGATAGCCAATACCAACGAAAAAATTCTCAAAAATTTTCATCAAAATCGTTGGAGCCGTTTTCGAGAAAATAAGCTTTTCCTTAACGTTCATATGACAGGTACCGTTATTTTTAGGCCTAAAATAAAATTTCAATTACCCCTCTGGGGAATGCCAAAAGAATCATACACACCAAGTTTGAAGATAATCGCTTAAGCCGTTTAGGCTGCAGCTCGTTATACATACTGACAGACAGCCAGACAGACAGACATTTTTTCTCAATCACTTTTTTAGACTACTCTATGATCGTAATGTCATGTTTCTTCGTTATCTAAACTTGTAATTATTTTGTGTTTTCTAAATTTTCATTGTGTGTTCATATTTATTTTATATATATAACGTAAATTATTATTTATTAATAAATTAATAAGAATTTAAACTGTACGATGAAATAAATAAATAAAACTAGAAATAAACCTAATTAAACACTAAGAAATATTTAGGCAGAGATTTGTAGTATAAATGTTTTTTTTTTTATATACCTACTTACGTTTATATTGGCAGTGTTACCTATATATAAATATATTAGTTCATTACTTACTGAAATATTTAGTTTTACAGTATATAATAGCTGTCTGCCAGTATCTAATTTAATTCTTCATTAAAAGAAACCAAACAATGAAAAAAATAAAAAAATGGGCACGACTGGGTCGCACGTACTTGCTCGAATCTGCCTTATTAAAGTGGAAAGCAAGATCTTTGACAGAAAGAAGTACATTTAAGTTGAAAATATCACAGTTTGAACTTATAAAAAGTATCAAAACCACAATAATTAACGGTTTTTAGTAAAATTGAAGTAAGCCGTCACACGTCTTAAATAAGAATGAATTTATGAAAAAATATATTTCGAAAATTGTAGGACCGGTTTTGATAAAATCCAGTTTTTTCTTATTAGTTTTTTGAATTTTTTTTTGTTTTAATTTTGGTATGCAGTTTTTTTTAGAGTTTATTAATATACATGTGATCATAAAATTTAAAATAAACTTTTTATTAGTTTATATTGATTTTTGAAAAAAAAAATTCAAAAATTAAATTGTATTAGAAAAAAAGTTATTAAAAATGTTGATATGCAGAATTAATAAAACTATCTAGATCTTCTCAAATATAAAATTTGACAGAAATACAAAGAGCCGTTACCGAAAAAGCCCAAAATTAAAAAAAACCTTATATGAAAGGTACCGTTAATAGACTTTTCCCGCAAATTCGGTTCTAATCAAATAATAGCTAATACCAGGCAGGTATCGTTATTTTTAGGCCTAAAAATAAAATTTCAATTTCCCGTCTGGGGAATGTCAAAATAATCATACACACCAAGTTTGAATATAATCGCTTATCTGTTTAGGTTGCAGCTCGTTATACATACTGACAGACAGCCAGACAGACAGACATTTTTTCTCAATCACTTTTTTAGACTACTCTATGATCGTAATGTCATGTTTCTTCGTTATCTAAACTTTTTTTATATTCACGAATCCTAAACTTGCCTTATAGTCCCTAGTAAAAAAAGCAAGTAAAAATGTTTAACTAACTTATAATACAAAATCATTGAAATTACCTACTTTATAAGTACTTAACAGGTCATGAATAATGCATATAGTATGGCAGCACCGAAACGCTCAGTGTGCACTTCGCTTCAACCATACCCATACGAGTTTCAAAGAATACATACAAATAGCTTAGGTACAAAACCCAGCTAAACTCAAGCATCAAACAAAACAAGGAGAAACTGGAAACGAAAATTCACGTGAATTCAGTTCAATATATTATTCTGGATTCGCTTTATTTCCCCAGTTTACTAACAAACATTTTTGTTTGGTCATGTGTTGCTGTGTCAGGTCAGTTTGCACTCTGCAGTCTGTGAGGCAAAGATTAACATATTCGCGTGTTATTATTCCGCCATGTTAAACACTCCAAATTGCGCTGAAAAAATTATATGTTTAGTTAAAAATCGCCCAGCACTTTATAACTACACTCTAGCAGAACACAATGACAGGAGTTATATTGAAGAACTATGGAATGAAATTGCAAATGAAATGGGAACCACAAGTAAGTTTTTTTTTACTTGGCTTCCATTGTATATACATTGCCTATAGTACTATCATGAGACGAGAAAAAATCTTTTTCCCTAGAGCCGCTTGGAGTGCTAGTGTAGGACATTTTATTTGAGTGAGAGAGAATTAAGAGCATGGTTTTTAGTGTTATGCTTTGTGCTTAGTTTCCTGCGCATGTGCAATGTGACAATGTGAGGCAAGAAAAAACCGAAGGAGAACATGAAATAATTCAGTATCTTGTTTTGTTCATTGTATATATGTGTATAAACTGCTAGCAGTTTTGAAGTTAATATACAATGGTTTCGCTTAGCTGAGGCGAATAGTTTTTTGTAAGGATTTATACACGATCCAACATTTTCATTGTTTACGTTTTTTTTATATGGAATATGTAATATGAGAACTGGTTCTCACATAAGCTTTTATACATGCGTACGTCATTGACCAGACTTTTGGTTAAAGTTTTTTAGGATTTTCAAGTTTTGTACAAGCACTACCTACATACATATTTGTCATATTTGTACATATATACATCATTGACCAGACTTTTGATTCGAATTCTTTAGGATTTTCAATTTTTTTACTATTATGAAGGTTGTCGTCTTCAAATAATGTACACATTCATTCTTGAAATTTAAACACAAACTTACTTCTTGCTTGAATTTTACTTTCCATTCAGATAGGTACCTACATATACATATAGGTACATAGATATGTATGTGTAGGTATCTATCTGAATGAACTACGTGCAGAAATTCAATCAAAAATTGTTTGTAAATTGATTTATATTATTATTGATTGATTATATATTATTGATTTATAGTAAAAAAGATCTTTTGTTTGTTTGAGGTTTATATAATAGGTACTAGTTGACCTACCCAGCTTAGCTCGCGGGAAAGAAATTTATAGTTAAACCAAAATATTTGTACTAATCTTCTATAGATTTGCTAAAAAATACCACGGGTTTTTTACATTTCTAATACCTAATTGTTTAATTTTTACTTGCAATTATTATAGGTAACTATTAAGTACAAGTTATGCATTCGTGTAGAAAAAAAAATTTCAGATAACAATCAAATACCTATAACATTACGATGAAAGAGAAACATATTTGAGTCACTGACACAATTCTGTCCGTCTACTAAACGGTTTGGCCAGTTGTCTTTAAATTTGGAATATAAGTTTATTTTGACATTCGACATAGGATTTTTTTAGTTTCTTTTTTAGCTGAAATATTTACGGTACTTGCGATATAACCGTCAAGTAAAAGCTTATTTTTGTCAAAAACAGCTCCAAGAATTTTGTATGTAAAAAATCAATGTGCATTCTATTTTGGTTAAAAAAAATATGACGGTGGGCTAAAACTGGTACTACCCATAGGAGTTTTTTTTGGCATCGACTTTTCTGAGAACTGGTTAGGTAACCGATTACAACCAAAATTGATTTTCAGGAAAATGTAAGTAGCCTAAGTAATCTTACACTAAAATATATTTATATAGGTATATTTAAAAATAACGGCAACATTTAAAATAATGTGCTATACCTTTTTTAAAGCCAAAAGTCTGTTCAATCATATTATTTTTTAAATAAAGAATTTCAGAAAAAAATAAATATACATATAAAAGGCACGACTGGGTCGCACTTACTTGCTCCTGTGTGCTAATTCGTTTATTAAGGGGCAGGTGTAAGCTTTCGTTTTCTCGATTGAAATTTTTGCATTCAGTAGTAATCGAATAGTTTTTTACTTGCGATTTATAGGGACTATAAGGCAAGTTATGCATTCGTAAAAAAAATTTTACAATCAAACATGACATTACGATGATAGAGAAGTTAAAAAAAGTGGGTCCGGAAATTCCGTCCGTCTATCTGTCTGTCTGTCCGTATCGATATCTACAGCCTAAACGGTTGGGCCGATTTGATTCAAACTTGGTACATAGTATTTTTAGAGTGCTCTACCCGACAGTTTTTGGAATTGGCATTCTAGCTCCAAAACTAACGGCACCTGCCATATAACTTTTAATGAAAAACTTATTTTTCTCGAAAACGGCTCCTACGATTTTGATAAAACTTTCAGAATGATGTTTTCTATGCAAAATCTATCTTTAAGTTTTAATGGATTTTCAGAAAAAGTTTTATAACGGTACCTCCCATATGACCGGTTTTTTGAAATTAGACTTTCTCGTTAACTAATTGACGGTTTTTGATACAATTTTCAAAATATGTAGTGTTTTATGATTTAAATAATATTGCTTATTAAAATTTTCAAAAACATTTTTTTTTAATTTTTTATAATATTTTAAAAAACTTATTTTGTTTTTTGAATATTTTGAAAACTAGTATAAATTATAGATTTCTTTAAATTGACATAGTCAAAAAAAATTATATATATGTTTTCGAAAAGTTTTTCAAAAAACTGGTCGAACGATTTTGAAATGAAAAAATTATAAAATAGAAAACAGCAAAAGAAATAAGATGGCTTACAACATTTTTTTCCAAAAAACGTTATGAATGGTGTTTTTTGATTTCATAAAAAAATTATTTGTTTAATACTTTCCCCCAAATTTTGCCAGTAGTCTAATGAAAGCAAACTTCGTTATTTGTATTATTATTTATTTATCGTTATTTACTTTAAAGCATTTCATGATCGTAACAGCATACAGCATACAGAATAAATAATGACGCCTATGATAAACAAATAAACATGCAAAAACAACTAACAAATAAAAAAAACTCGATTAGGTACCTACTGAATGCAAAAATTTCAATCAAGAAAACAACTCAACTAAACGGTCATATGGCACTTCCTTTACTTTTAGGCCTACAATTTAAATTTCAATGTCCCCTCTGGGGTATGCCAAAATAATCACACACACCAAGTTTAAAGATAATCGCTTAAGCCGTTTAGGCTGCAGCTCGTTATACATACCTACTGACAGACAGACAGTCATTTTTTGTCGATCACTTTTTTAGAATTCTCTATGATCGTAATGTCATGTTTCATTGTTATCTAATTTTTTTTTATATTCACAAATTCTAAACTTGCCTTATAGTCCCTATAATCGGAAGTACAAATTGAAAAAACTCCTGTGTAAAATGTCAAAATAACCTTAAGTTCTAAATTTGAAGACGATTGGCTCATCTGTTTAGGCTATAGTCCAAAATACATCCGTATAGACAGACCTACAGACAGACACAGAATTTTGCCAGTAACTCAAATATGTTTCTCTATCATCGTAATGTAATGTTTGATTATTATCACAATTTTTTTATGTTCACGAATCCTAAACTTGACTTATAGTCCCTATAACCACAAAGCTACTTGTGCATAAAATTCAACATCAACGATAACGAAGTCAATGAAATGAAAATTCAAAAAATAAAATCATTGTCGATCCTCTTCGTTGTTCACCGTCACCGTGAACAGGATGTACACAATACACATACACATGTGCTTATTAAGTTTTCCTTGCTAGTATCTCCCTCACCCTCGCTCACACCATCTACCACACCGACGACCGACCGATCGACCTGAATTTAGCTGAACATTTTATCAAAGATAATATAACAACTATACCTACGTAAATACACACATTATGTAGGGATGTATGTAGGTACATACCTAAATATCTACCTACCCTCGAATGTTTTATATGAAAAAAATATAAAACTCATAATAAACTTATCAACCAGCTTAAACATATACCCACCCCCCAGACACCATTCATTTACAAAAGTCGTTTTTCTTCTTTTTTGTCAATCCTTTTAACTAGCCATCTCGTCGCCCTGCTTGTTTGAAGCAATCCAGTTGTGCAAAAAAAAACTATACTCGCATCATTGTATATATGTAAACTGCAAACTGCAAAGAGTAAAGTACATGTTCACAGAGTTTTTCTTAGAATTCTCTTTGTTCGACTCGTTCGCCTCTTTCAATTTACCAAGTTAATTTTCCCTAGAGCCGCTTGGAACGCCACCGTCCACCGGTCGTCATGATAGTACTATAGCAGTCTATATACAATGATTCCTTTTTTAAAACTAGCCATCTCGTCACCCTGCTTGTGTGAAGCAATCCAGTTGTGCAAAAAAAAAACTATACTCGCATCATTGTATATATGTAAACTGCAAACTGCAAAGAGTAAAGTACATGTTCACAGAGTTTCTCTTAGAATTCTCTTTGTTCGCCTCGTTCGCCTCTTTCAATTTACCAAGTTAATTTTACCTAGAGCCGCTTGGAGCGCCACGGTCCACATGTCACCATGATAGTACTATAGAAGTTCATATACAATGTTGGCTTCATGTTTGAAATGTTTGTTTGTGTGAGTTGAAAAAAGTAGATTACAAGAGAAGTCTATTGAGCATTATTTGTATTATCAATATCGGATGCCAGTCGATGTCGCATTAAGTAAAAGAGACCTGTCCAATGTCCATACCTATTTATGACAATACAATGCGACTTCAGGTCGTTATATTTAGGACAAACATTTTGTTTTTGTTCGACTGATATCTTAAATTGAATATTGTTTATTGTTCGTCAATCAGAGATTTTCAATATCAAAAGCATACCATTAACAAAATGAAACAATTAAATCTTCGATGTTATTTCAGATGTTCATTGTAGAACTAAGTGGGCTTCTCTACGCCAAACTTATTCACGTAACATTAGACACGAGGAGGAAGCAATTGCAAATAATATCGGAAGAAGAAAATCCTGGTACTTGTCCAAAGAAATGGAATTTTTGAGAAATTTTTTATACCACCGAAAAGCAGACAAAACACGCATAAGTAACAATAGCTGGAAGCTTCAGGTAGAAGGCTGTCCAATGGTGGACAATAAGTCCGAAAACACACCATCTTCAACAACTACTGATCACGTTATTAAATATGAACATTCGGCTTCAGAAGATAGCGATGATTGTGTGATAATTGATTCTTTCTCGTATGAAAGCAATAGTGCTGTCGAAGTGACACCTTCGAATGAAAATGAGGCTTCAGTCACTGAATCTCGTTGTCCGCAAGAAGAATGTCAAAAACAAGAAGCTGTCGAAATTGAAGATCATAATTTAACATTTTTCAAAAGTATCATGCATGATATTGAAAAGCTATCCGAAAGAAGGCAACGGATATTTAAACAAGATCTCTTATTATTGTTAAATCATGCTTTAGATGAGCAGGAAATGGAAATTTAGCTAAGATTTGAATACAAAAAATATTTTTGGACTTGGTTTAATTTTGTTTACGTTTCTAGAAACTTGTGTACCTATAGCATTTAGAAAGTTAACGAAATAAATGGCTTTTAGATTTTTTAACAAATTCTCGCGTTTGATTTGTTGTTTGTACTACTCCTTGGTTGGAAAAAAAAATATTTTTTTTGTATTTATTTAATTTAGTTATTTATTTTCCAATTTATATTATATCGTTTTGATTTATTTTATTTTGTTATTTATTTTATTATTTATTCTATGTAATATATTACCTATTTTATTTAATTTGTTTTCCTAGTTTAATTTAATTTAATTTATTTTCTAAATATTTCTTTTGATTTATTTGTTATTGTTTTATTATGTATATAATTTTTTTTTTATTTATTCCTATTTTTTTATTTTTATTTTTTTTTGCTTTATATTTTATTTTTGTTTTTTTTGCTTTATATTTAGTTTTTTATAATTATGTTTTATTTTAGTTTGTTTGCTTACTTTATTTATTTGTTTTTTTATTTTACTTTACTTTGTGTAGCATAAAATTTTTAAGTATTTATATGTTTTGATTTGATTAAATTTATGCATCTATATTCAATTTTTTTATTTTATTTCATATATTATTACATTTTAATACTTTTTTTGTTCCCCTATAATTTAATGTAATCTTATTTCGTTTGTTTTTTTTACTTTAAAGTATTTGTTTTTATTTTATTGCATTAAATTTTCTTTTTTTTTATTTTAATCTCCTTTTTTATCATATAGTTTACTTATGTATATTTTGTATGCATAATTTTATTTTAATTTATTTAATGCTTTATTTGTTTTGTATATTAGAGTTTATTTATTATTAAATTAGTTTCTTATTATTATAATTAATTTTAAATTATATTGCAAAATTTTATAAGATTTTAATTACAAGTATCAATAAATATTTTGATGTTCCTTTTATTTTTTTTAAGGAAAAGCTCAATATTCTGGAAAACGGCTCCAACAATTTTGATGAATTTTTTTTAAATTGCTTTTTGTAGGTAGTGGCTATCATTTTATAAAAAAAAACTAATTTACCGGAAGTCTCTTAACGGTACCTTTTAACTTACGTTTTTTTTTTAATCTTCGATTTTCTCAGTAACGGCTCATTGGATTTCGATAGATTTAATGCTTAAAAAGATCTAGGTAGCCAAATTTATTCCGCAAACCAAAATTTTGAATATTTTTTGTCTGTTTATAATATTTTTTTTTATTTTTTTGGAATATTTAATATTTTTAAAAGTAATACTTTAAAAAAATATTTAAAATTTTATGATCAGCTGTATATTAATAAACTTTAAAAAACTGCATATCAAAATCTAAAAAAAAAAATAAAAATAAAAATCAGGATTTTATCAAAATCCATTCTTCAATTTTCGAAATACCTTTTTCATAGATTCTTTGTTACTAAAGAAGTGTGATGGAGTCCTTAATTTTTACTAAAAACCGTTAAGTTTTGTGGTTTTGGCATTTTGTATAGGTTCAGAACGTTTGGTTTTTGTACATAGAGTAACTTGTTTCTATCAAAAAATCTTGCGTTCCAAGGTGATTAGGCACATAAAAGCAAGAACCATTTTTTTAATTTTGTTCTATTTAGTTTAATTTCATTTTGTTTGTATTAATTTAAATTATTTTATATTATATTTTACTATAATATTTTTTATTATAATTTTTAATGTCTCATTTCATGTTATTCTATAAGTTGTTTTATTTCATTTTATTCAAATTTATTTATTTTTTGTATTTAAATGTACTTTTTTAATTAATTATTAATATTATTTTATTTTTTATATAAATGCATTTATTTTTATTTTATCAGTTTTTATCTTGCTTTGTTTTGTTTTGTTTTATTTTATTTTATTTGTTTTATTTCTATTTTTTTTATAATTTTCATTTTATTTTAATTTAATTTTATAATATTTATTCTATAAATAATATTTTATTTTATATAAATTTTTTTCTTAGTCGTTTCCTTTTTATTTCATTATATCATTGTATATATGTATATTATCTATAGTACTATCAAGATGGGTGTTTCACCTAGCGCCATCTAGTTTCGTTATCTCGTTATTTCGCAATGTAGATTTTTAGTCGGGGAAATGTATTCAACACATATGCAATGTTAGAAAAAAACAGAACGGGAAAGATGTATATAAACTGTTAGCAGTCAGAAGGTTCTGCCTTGAAAAACGGTGGTTTTTAGGTTTTTTTTATAGATACGGTAACAGGATGAAATTTACCGTTTTAAAGATTTTTGTTAAAATTTGATTATTTATTTGTTTTTTTTTAAAGGTTGCCATGTTTGATTATAATGTCAATTGTTTAGTCTGCAAAAATTAAACTTGACTTGAAGTACCTACCAAGTTACTTATTTTCCAAATGAAACACATTTTTTGCAGATGTTTGTACCTATGTTATTGCTTTTGAGTATCTTCAATTATCATGTCAAAAAAAATCTAGTACTAAATATACTACTAGCTACTAAATCTAGTACTTAATCTACTACTAATTACTACATCTAGTACTGAATTTAATAATAAGTACTAAATCTAGTACCAAACTAAATTCTAATACTAAGTACTAAAGATCTAGTACCAAAAATACTATTGTACCAATCGCACCGGTTTTATATTTAACTTGCGGTACCCGGCGCGCATTACTACGCCCTAGGAAAAACATGTTTTAATGTGAAATGCGAAAATAATGCTAGCGGGACAAAACATTCATAGGAACGATCCCTGGACATCTGATGTTCACCTGGTGTTCAGAATACTTTGCGATCGATTTTGGTTGAAAGAACCACAGTATCGCAGTTTGTTATCGGTTAACAGGAGTTGTGAGTCTTGTCAGCATGAGTCATGTTATTTCGTACGTGTAGCCAGTCATCGATTTATAAGACGTTATCACGTCAAAAAATCAATTCCTTATTACATTCGAAATTGGACAATATACATTAAAACTTTAAACATTCAAACCCGAATATGGCAGCATTGGTAGTTGATTTCGGTATAAGCTACAGAAATAACAAAATTTATTGAAAAATGCAAAATCCAAAAAAATAATTGAAAACACAATCTTGGTTTGTTTACGAAAAATCAAAGGGAAATCCACTAATTTCTGTTTCCCTTACTCTACTCATATGGTCTAAAGTGACTTTTTGAACCTTTCACTCGTACCTACTTATTATTCATTATTCCTGCTTTTATTCATTCTAACTCCTACCTTTCTGAAAATATAACATACAACCTACTCTTTCATCATTATATTTCATTCTACTCTCCAAAAACAAATACAAATACATATGAACTACTGCAGCGCTATTACGGCAGTATCTCGCTAAACTAGAAGCTACCTCATAGTAGTACTATAGTGTTCATATACAATGATTATATTTAACTTCAACTTTAATTTTATTTTATTTTATTTTATTTTTGTTTATTTTTTAATTTGTATACATCTATTTTTACTTTATTTTATTTTACTTTATTTCAATTGAGATTATTTTAATGTTTTTTTTCATTCTATTTTATTTTATATAATTAAATTGGTTTTTTTTTATACATTTATAATTATAATTATATATATAATTTTATTATATATTATAATTTTATTGCATTTAGTTTTACTTAGTTTGTACCTATTTGTTTAAATTATTTTATATTATTTTACCTATTTTCAATTCAATTCAATTTATTAATAAAAATAGAGTAACATTTATAACATATAATATTTAATTCAAATAAAAATGTAAGCATGGCATATAAGCCGTCTTACCTATTTTATTTTACTTTAATTAATATTTTTTAGTTTTGTTACTTAATTTAATATTACTAAATTTAATTCTTTTTCATTTTTTTAATTTATTTTTTTTTTAATGTTTTTATTTTCTAATATTGTTAAAAAAAATATTATAATATTATATTATTAATTATTATTATTTACCTCTTTACATGTAATTTGTTTTAATTTATTTATGTTTTCCTTTAAATTGAATTTACTTATTTTTCATTTGATGGTGTCGATCTTAAGATCGCAGAGGGCGGATATGCTTTAATCGCAAGTAAAAAACTCTACATTTTGTTGAATTGGGGTGTTTTTTTCATTTGTTTGGGTCTTTTTTTATTTTCTAATTTTGGGGCTGGGTTTCTTAATGACAAAAATTGCCGCAGACTAAGAACACAACTGTTTTTTTAGACTAAGCGAGTTTTTCATAGAAAAACAAGTGCAGACTTTAGACCAAAAATCACTGACCCTTTTTCTAAATGTTTTCTTCAACATAAAAAAAGAAATTATTAAAAATACAAAAGTTGTTAGAATATATTTAAAACAATAAATAAAACCACAAATTTACTAAAGGTACCCATCTACCTAGGTAAATATTCCCCTTTAGCATGATTTGTTTAAAAATAAAAGGCACGACTGGGTCGCACGTACTTGCTCTTATGTGCTAATCCTTTTTAAGTGCAGGCGTCTTTTTGACAAAGATTTTATTTTAATATTTTTTGTATGACGTGCAACTTCCTTAGAATCGTTTTGGGGTGAAGCTCGAACGAACATGCGTCACGACAAAGGGATAAACACATAAATATATAGGATTGTTAGCTTTTGCAGTTTTTTAGTGTAGTATTATCTTTCCACTTGCTGCTTACTGTTTATAATATAATTTGCTAATAGAAAGATACAAAGGACTTTTTTCAGTTAAATTTTCATTTTGGTATGGAAAAATTTGAACAACTGGCATAAAGATTCGTCGGAATCAGCAGTATGGCAATAATGCTAGGTAAAGGGACCTTTATACGTCCCAATATGGGACCAATGGAATTTATAAAGGATTTAGGTACCTATAATAAGGTTGGAAGGAAGGTAGGTACTAAAATTAAGATACGTGTTCCAACTACTGTTAAGCGAGTAGGTATAGAGACAATATTAAAAGTTAACACAGTGGTTTTGTTTGTTTATAGGAAGGTGTAAACTTTTGTTTTCTCGATTGAAATTTTTGCATTCAGTAGTAATCGAATAGTTTTTTTTATTTGTTAGTTGTTTTTGTGTGTTTATCAAAGGCTTCCTTATTTATTCTGTGCTTTTATGATGATGAAAAATACTTTAAAATACGTAAGTATGTATGTAATGTAGGTTGTCACTTTCTTTTATTTGACTAATGGCTTGGCTAGGGCTTAGCCGAGCAATATGAAATAAAATGTTGGGGAAAAAAATTTATGAATTCAAAAAAACACTACTCATAACGTTTTTTGGAAAAAATGTTGTAAGCCATCTTATTTCTTTTGCTGTTTTCTATTTTATGAATTTTTCATTTCAAAATCGTTCGACCAGTTTTTTCAAAAAAATGTTTTTTTTTGAAAAACTTTTCGAAAACATATTTTAAAATTTTTTTTAGTATGTCAATTTTAAGAAATTTATAGTTTATACTAGGAGAAAAAATAAAAAAAAATCTATAGATCCGTTTTCAAAATATTCAAAAAACAAAATATTTTTTTATAAAAATTATTAAAATTTAAAAAAAAATGTTTTTGAAAATTTTGATAAACAATATTATTTAAATCATAAAACACTACATATTTTGAAAATTTAATCAAAATCCGTCAATTAGTTAACGAGAAAGTCTGATTTTAAAAAACCGGTCACATGGGAGGTACCGTTATAAAACTTTTTCTGAAAAATCCATTAAAATTAAAAGATAGATTTTGCACAGAAAACATCGTTCTGAAAGTTTTATCAAAATCGTAGGAGCCGTTTTCGAGAAAAATAAGTTTTTTAATAAAAGTTATATGGCAGGTACCGTTAGTTTTGGAGCTAGAATGCCAATTCCAAAAACTGTCGGGTAGAACACTCTAAAAATACTATATACCAAGTTTGAATCAAATCGGCCCAACCGTTTAGGCTGTAGATATCGATACGGACAGACAGACAGACAGACAGACAGACAGACGGACGGAATTTCCGGACCCACTTTTTTTGACTTCTCTATCATCGTAATATCATGTTTGATTGTTAGAATTTTTTTTTTTTTTTTACGAATGCATAACTTGCCTTATAGTCCCTATAATCGCAAGTAATAATAAAATGACAAAGTAAACAAAACAATTCTTAGGACAATCGGTCATTGTGTGAGAAGAAAGATTAAATTTTGCATTGTGATTATTAAAGCATATATATTATGTAGGTACCTATCTATTTATATTTTCCAACAGTTTTGTTGAAAACGCGTTGTTGAGAAAGATGGGGAATGACAACTTTCTCAACAACACATTTTAAAAAGACAAAAATACAAGTTATTATTAGTCTTTAAGCCCTCCAAGTTGAATAATAAAGGTACCTACCTACCTACCCCTATTGACTAGTGATACTTTCCGTTTCAATGTTTTTTTTCTTTCCATCAGTAGTGGTGGCAAGCAACTCAATTTTGATTCTTTGCTTAACTTAACTTAAATAAACCTTATAATGTATCTATAATACGAATACATACATACGCATACGTAACTTACCGTTGGTATTGAATTGAAGTGCAATTTGTTCCCACTGCTCTGCAACAAATAGTTTATCGTAAAATTCTCCTTCACTAGAATCATAAATAGCAGGGTGACTTTTAACGGTTGCAATAAATTCTTGGATATCAAATATTTCAAACGATTTAGGCTGAGACATTACTTTTCACTGTTTTTCAGCACCACACGACGTCACAACACAAAAATTTTATTAAAACTAATCAAAATCAACAACAAAACAAAGAAACAACTAAGGGCATAAACTGCGGCGAATTCTAAAAGTAATCAAACACGGAAAAAGAATACAGCATACAGGCACAGGGAAAGGGATACAGGCACGCACACAAAAAAGAAAAAAAAAACAAACAAAACATCTGGGTTGTTCGTTGGTCCCAGCGTTGCCAGCCACTTCAAGCAAAGCGAAAAAATTATGCCTTTTTTAAATTCTCTTTTTTTTAATTTGAAAAAAAAAAACTATATACAAATCCTGTAAAAAATATTAACAAAAACAATCTTTAATTAAAAAAAAATTATTATTGCGAGTACCTATTACACTAAAGTGTTTAGATAGATTGATAGTTTGAAGGTAGAAAAAAACTTCTTTAAGACAAAAGCACCTTGTTACTTTAATATAAAATTGAAAAATTGAAGTTTAAATTTGTTGAATTAAGAAATACGAGTATAGCTGATAGTCCAGTAAATTTTACATGAGCAGAATTATGCAAATACGTTATTATGTCGCAGTTGGCATCGCAGGTTGTGCCTTATCCTTTTTTTGCTGTGCATTTATGTTGATTTCGCCTGGAATAATAGTGCATGTGTGAGGTTAAATTATATATATTATTAACAGTGCTGCCATACTAAGATCAAGATGTAGTTTTTGTATGTTTTTGGGTTCAGCACACACGAGACTATTCAATCCGGACTGAAACCGGTTTTCTCGACAAGGGAAGGGAATAAGTGTTTCCATGACTTTGGAAAGAAGGTAGATAAGTGCAATCGGTCGGTAATTTGCGGGGGAGGACGATTCGCCTTTTTTAGGTATGGGCTGGACAAAAGCCGTCTTCCAGGTAGAACAGCTTACGCAGTGGCTTTGCCAACGTAGAAGAACACCTCTTCAGAACAATAGCGGAGATCTTTTAAAACTTTAGCCACTGTACGAGTGCGAAAAGAGATCCTATATCCCATAGAATCATTTACGCTTTCAAGTACAGGTGGGGCCATGACAGACTGGCAGCCTAGAATTAGCGGCGAACTGCTTAGCGAAAAGGTTAGCTTTCTCTTGAGAACTAACAAATGGTGTGTCATTAATGACAAGCGTCGGAATCAAGGACGAAGAAGTGTTCTTTATATTTTTTACAAATGAACAAAAACCAAGAACCTTTGGGACATTGTCGTAATTTTTGTCTTAATTGTTGGTCATGTAAAAATTTAGTCCTTCGAATAATGACGTTACAGGCATTCCTGGCCTGTTTTAACTTTTTTACGGTTTTCTGTAGTAGGGTTGTCTTTATAACAACGGAAACATACCTCTTAAACTCTGATAACCTCTTTGCTGCTTGTAATAAACCATAAGTTTTCTTTGTGTCTAAAGCGCGAATCAGATTGAACCAGCGACAGCACCAGCAGTCAGCACCGTCAACAGCAAACAGCACGCTGACCAGCAAAATAAATTGAAACACATTGCTACCAGCACCAGCATCGTCTTCTTACTTCTGTTTGACACTTTGTGTCATAAAAAAGTATACGAAGTTTTCTTTTAGCCCTGAATTTCACTTGCTCAAAGTTGGTAGCAATGGAACAGCAACAGCAAATTTAGGACTTTGGTCTAACGACGCTGGTGACGTTGCTGGTGCTGGTCTAATCTAATTTGAGCCATTAAAATACATTGGTTCTAAATTAATGGCGGCCGCTGTTGCTGGTTCAATCTGTTTCACACATAATACTTTTGACTCTATTTGGGATAAAAGTTCTCATCCCCGAAACAATGAGATTAGTAACCATATCCGCACTGGAGTCAACGTCACTATCTAAGAAGCATAGTGACCAGTTAAAGATCCTGAAGAAATTATTGAGACCGATCCAATTGGTTTTCTCATACTGCCAAGCGGTCCTCTCAGGAGCTCTTTCTTTAACTGGATTTGTTTGGCATATGATATGATATGACACAATGGTCAGATCAGATGTGCCAAGAGGCGATAATACACTAATAATACACTTATCAGGGTCAGAGGTAAGAAACAAGTAAAGAGTATTTTCTGCTTGGCCATCGACGTCCGATATGGGAGTAGGCTTGTCAACTACATACTTGAGTCAGATGATTGTATTCGGCAAAGATCTCAGCACACATACCTTCAGGAGTTGTAGGTCCGCAATGGCGAAGCCAGGAGGAATTGTAGAAATTAAAATCGTCCGTTTTAACGATTTCAGTGCGAGGATACAGGGAAACAATTTTTGAATGGAGTTCGACAGGGAATCGAATTCGAGAGAGGTTGAGAATCTGTCTAGATTTGAGCTTCGATATAGGAAACAAGTGTGAATGATGTGCTTATTTATGCTGAATTTAAACCACATGAAATTAAAAAAAGGAGTACAAGGACCATATTGTGGTTGGAATTGAAACGCAACATCATTCCTAACATAGACAATAAGACCGTGTTTGGAAAAAAATAATGGTACTAAATTATACCCATGCAGGATAAATTCCGACGGATCGGAAGCCTCTTCTACTTGAGTTTCACTCAGCGCCAAAACAGCTGGCCTGTAGAAAACAGTGTGGAAGTACTCAGACGGAAAATTGGTTCTTAACCCCCGAATGTTCCATTGTTCTCTATAGTAGTCTCATGGATGTCATATGTCTTGTGGCCATCTTCGGGGGGATACAGTAACTATCTCTAAATAGTGGAGACAGAACATTTACCGACATTGAATACATTTTTGTGCTTTGTTCTTATCCTATATTCACAATAATTGGTGATTTCAGGAGAGATTCACAAAGAGTGGGAGTGATAAACAAGCTTACACAGTT
Organism: Platycheirus rosarum; assembly: GCA_963971375.1. Lineage (NCBI taxonomy): Eukaryota > Metazoa > Arthropoda > Insecta > Diptera > Syrphidae > Platycheirus > Platycheirus rosarum. Next base: position 119,370,765 of record OZ020509.1, on the reverse strand, counting down.
TCTTTGTCAATGTGGAAGAAGGAAGAACACCTTTTTAGATGAATGGGTCATACGGGCCAGCGGATTTGTGTATATCAAGATCTTTGAAAAACGTTGTACGAGTAAGGAAAAAAATCAGTCCCTAGAATAGAATGAAATGAAAAAAACACTGTCCTGCAGTTATTTATTATCGAATAGACTAGCTTTTCTTGTTATGTGAAGTATCAAATCGTTCAGTCAATATTGTTTGGACAACAGACGATTTGTATGGTTACGTAAAGCTATAGTTTATGATATCGCCAGCCTTACGTGATGAGGGTCCTTATTAATCAGTATTCGCCGAGTTTCACTTAGTGCCAAAATAGCTGACCTATACATTGTAGAAATAAACATGAAAGAAATTCTTGTTTAAGCCACAAACATTGGAATAGATAACAAGAACATTTTCTACCATTTAAAAAAATACAGCACCCAAACTGAACTCTGTTTAAATTGAACTGTGTAGTGTAACATCTGTAATAAGCAGACTATCCTAGGTGTTATGCTCATAATGCAGTTTACATTACAAGTTCAAATATACATACAACACAATAAAACAAATAACAGATGTCCCACATCTATGCACAAAACATCATACGATAAATCATGCGATATTGCAGTATTTGGCATAAGGTGATTGAGTGGAGGAGGACTTTTCTATTTTCTTCACGAGCGGTGTTTGTTTTAACACTGGCGATGGAGTGGAGACAATGCTCCATAAAATTAATGTCCTTTTTTATTTTTCGTTTATTTTTTAGTGCGCGCACCACATACGAGATACGACCTTCCTCTTCGGGCTTTAGACAGGCACTAACTGTGACATTGAGTGGTCTGACTCTGTGATTGCTAAATTGTACCAGATTTTTACATCTTTCATCAATCCACAATTTAAATTTATCAATAAAACTACTCACAATAGATTTTAAATATGTTTTTAATTTACGTACGATAATAATAATAATTGATATTGTCCGTTTCGATTTGACAACCATAATATCTAAGGCTGTGTATGACGTCAATCCGGTTTATTTACCTTTCTTCGTCGTGTCTTTTCCTTATTTTAACTTTTATCCAAAACAAAATAATTTTGAATTCTTTAAACAAAAAAAAATAAACATAAAAACTTAAATTTTGAAAATGTTTTTTTCTGCGATAATTTAAAGAAATTTTTTTTTAAGTTTATCAAGATGAAGAGACTGATATTAAGTTTATATTTAACAATAACTAAAACAAATTAAACGTGATTTTTTTAATAGAAACAAAAATGTCCTAACTGAACTTATTTAACATTGACATAACATCCTGGTGTAAAGCATTCATTTTCTTGATCGTCAAGTAACTTATTAAGGTCTTGTAGGATCTCTTGTTTTAACAGACGTTGTCGTCGTCCATTTAGTTTTTTGAAATCTGGCAAAATGCTCTTGATAAACGTCAAATTCGGGTCTTCTTTCTCTTTGACTTTCGATTCTAGCTGTGGATTTTCTTGTTCTTGACTTATTTTCCTAACAGGTGGCGGTGTTATATGTTCTTTCTTTTCAGTAATCTTTCGATGTGTGAATGCCGAAGAATGGCCATCTGATTCTCTTTTCCGCTTTTGGCCAATTTTCAGTAGTTGGTCTTTAGGATCTGAATTAACGGATGTATAAATGCTCGAATCTGGTGGTTCAATTTTCGGTTTTGGGGCAACTTTTAGTTGGTGCACTTTCTGATCCAATTCAGGTGCTGTGTAGGCAGTTACAGCAGGAAGGGGTTGTTCAATTGGCCGCTTCAAGTTAGGTTTAATTTGTTGAACTTTGTTGTCCGATTCAGAAATTGTATAGGCGCTTAGAACAGAAACAGTATGTTCCATTGACCGCTTTGGACCAGCTTTAAATTGTTGGACTTTGTGGTCCGGTTCGGGGGCTGGATAAATGCATGGCATAAGAACTGGTGGTTCCATTGACTGCTGCGGAAAAGCTATAATTTGTTGGATTTTGAGGTTCGATTCAGGGGCTGAATAAGTATTTGAAACAGGAACAAGAACAGGATGTTCCATTGACTGCTTCGGACCAGTCTTAAATTGTTGGACTTTGTGGTCCGGTTCAGAGGCTACATAAGTGCTTGCCACCGGAACAGGATGTTCTATTGACCGTTTTGGACCAGTTTTAATTTTTTGAACCTTGTGGTCCGGTCCAGCGGCTGGATAAGTGGTTGTCAACGGAACTGGACGTTCCATTGAACGTTTCGGACCAGTTTTAAATTGTTGGACTTTGAGGTCCATTTCAGATGCTGGAAAGGTGCTTGCATGCTCCGTTGGTAGTTTTGGGGAAATTTTGAATTGTTGAACTTTATGATGCGATTCAAAGGCTGCATACGAGTTTTCATACGAATGTTCTGCTGTCATCTTTGGGACAGCTTTTGATTGTTGGATTTTATCGTCAAATCCAACAGCTGCATAAGTGTTTGGAACATGAACAAGAACAGGAATGGGATATGTAATGTTCTGTTTTGGGACACCATTTGATTGCTGTATTTTATGCTCGGGTTCCACATTATAAATGCCTGTCACAAGACTGGGATGTTCTATATTCCGTTTTGGGACATCTTTTAACTGTTCGACCTGATGACCTGGATCAAAGGCTACATACGGATTTGATTCATCATCGGCTGTAAAATAACTTGGATCAGAAACAGAATGTTCTTCCATTTGGTTTGGGACAGGCACAACTTTTATTTGTGGAGCAACATGTTCCGATTCAGTTGTTTCATAAGTGCTTGGAACAAGAAGAGGAGGTTCGCTTGGCCATTTCGGGATAATTTTAAATTGTTCAGGCTTATCAACCGATTCAATAACTATATAAGTGGTTATTGTAGGATATTTTTTAAATAGTTTTTTAATTCGAACAATTGGTATTTTTGATGTTGCAACGGTTTTGGCTTGCGATGTCATATTAATATTCCGTAAAGCACGTACATTATGTAATTGTTCTAAGCTCATTGTGCTATCACTGTCATACTCGAAAATAGGTTCATTTTTTATTTCATAAGTTGAGTTTGAGAATAGGCTGTCATTGTGATTTGTATAAAATGAAGAGTCGGCCACTAATGGACTTTGACTGTTTTGAATATTCCAATTCTTTGGCTTACGACCTCTGCGCCCTTTGGGTTTTTCGGAGAATTCCCTTATAAAAGCCATATTATCCGCAAGATACCAATTATCTATTTGACTCTCGTTCGGACTCTTTTCGTTTCTTATTTGACGGGCCAACGAACAACGTAAGCTAGTCCACTTCGCTTTGCAGTAAGAAGCTGCAAGTAAAAGATAAAACAACAAAACACATTATATTACGAAAAAACGAAACAAAGACGTTATTACAGTGCATCAGTTGTGCTTCAAGCTGAAAAAAAATATCGAATAAAGATGTGTGAGAATGAACGTAAACACAAACAGAAAACAAAACCAAGTTACACATTACAAGCGACAACAATCATATTATTTTAATTTTAAGACAACCGCTTCACTTAGCGCCTTACATTTGAGTAAGAAAAGCACATTTTGGCAAATTAAAAAAAAAAGATAACTAAGAGAAAAGGAGAATATCTCAAATAAAAATACCATTAGACAGTGTAGTTAAAAACATGGGATGAATGGTGAAAAACAAATAAATCTATTAAAACACTAAAAACTAAAACAAAGTCAAACAAATAAGAAAAACACACCATCATTTTTATTAAAGTGCATGACATTCTTTTTTTTTGCTCTATCTGCGTTAACGGGCTTTGGAGGAGAAGGTTCAACCAAGAACTATACGAGCTGTACAGCGACATTGACCTGGTCAAAAAAAATACGCATATCACGTTTAAGATGGCTAGTTCATATAGAGCGAATGGACAACAATGTTCCGGCTCGCAGGATCCTCGATTCCATCCCAGAGGGTAGACGCAGTCAGGGAAGACCTAGCCTTAGGTGGCGCGCTCAAGTGGAGGACGAACTCAACCAACTTGGAGTGCAAAACTTTCTTTCACGTATATTATCTAATTGACTCTGCTATTCTGGTCAGACAACACCCAAAGGAAGGTATGTCGAGATCTTTGACGGTTTGTATATCAACTTATCCAACTGATCGATGTGCCAACGCGAATACTGGATGTTGCTTGGCAAACCGCCCATAGTCTTGCCTTGTTTCTTACTTCTTACCCTAAAAAGTATACTATTAGTGTATTACTTCTCCATTTGGAACTTCGGATCATTGTGACATTTCAGCAAATTTTACCACTCATCCAGCTAAAGAAAAACTTCCTACCAGGACCGTTGGCAATACGAGGTAGACACCTGGCACGTCTAGAATATTTTTTTTCCGTAACTTTAACTGGTCACTGTGCTTTCTCGATAGTGACATTGATGCCAGGGCCGAAATGATCACAAATGTGATTCTTCTAGGGATGACACAGTAAAAAGCATCAAACGTAAAGAATAGTCCTGATTTAAATCTGAGTGTAAATAAGCTATCAGGCTCCGTTGAGCCGGAAACTTAATTCTTTAAGTTTCCGATCCTATAGCCAACCCTACAGAGGAAAATCGGAAAAAACACAAACAAGTAAGGAACTCATGCAACTCCAATATTAATAGAACCAAATTTTTGCATGAGCAAACACTGCGGCAAAAATTCTGCAACGTCTTAAAGGCAGTAAAAATATCTGCTCATTTATAAAATAATACTAAAAACTCTTCAACATCTACAAGAGTAGAATTTGTCCAGCCTGTCCCTAAGCAAGGTGACCTATCCTCCCACTCCTCCTACCGACCCATAGCACTAACATCCCTTCTTTCTAAGGTCATGGAAACGCGGATTAACCGTCAGCTTAAGGAATATCTCGAAGATCGAAAGCTTCTTCATGACCGTCAGTATGGCCTCCACAGGTGATCTGATGGCATATCTCACCGAACAGTAGAACCAATCTTTACATCGTTTTGGTAAAACTAAGATTATTGCGCTTGATATTTCCAAATATTTGATAGAGTTTGGCAAGAAGCTCTCTTATCGAAAATGCGTGCTTTTGGGATCGATGATGATCTGGTTCGTTGGATTAGAAACTATCTTCTAGACCGTTTAAATGTTCAATACAAAGTTGTGTTGGACGGTTTCAATTCACGTCAGATTCCCACAAAATAAATGCTGGTGTGACCCAGGGCTCTTTTCCTCATTTATGTAAATGGTTACAATTTATAAAGCGTTTATACGGCCAAGACTCGACTCGAGTATAACTACCACCTCTGGGCAGATGATTCTCAAGGAATTTTTTCCTTCCCGGGAACAAGTTCCTACTATCGGAATTTTTTTTTTCTTGGGAATAAGCTGGATCACTTGTTCAAACCCAGCTCGGGACCAAAAAGGTTTTTTCGATCAAATTGAACATAAAGCGATACAACATCAAAATAGATATAACTGCAGCCTATGAACTTGGTGGTTATATACATAAGTTGTTGTTCTTCATTCAAAAAGTTTCTAATGTGTAACAGTATAGACATAGACAGCAACCTAGTTGCGACATTAACCTAGTTGCGACAGCAACCTAGTTGGTAGAGTGAAAAACACATAATAACACATCAATTCTAATAAAATAATACATTCATTTTCAAAAATAGTTTGCTGATTAAAACACACACATTTTTATGATTATTTTGTTTGGAATTGCTTACATTGTTTGCTCCGCTTTCAACTCCGACAACCTAATAACGGGGAAATATTTAGACATTCAAAAATTGGTTGTCTGTAAATTCGGTTTACGGACGATAATTTTACGTGATAACGTCATAAGAAAACATTAATGACACCAACACAAACATACAAGCCGTTAACTCACACCTTAAACAATTCCACTTACTCCACTCCATACACATACGTCATTATACGTTCTGTAATAACATGACATTATGGGAAAAAATCAGTAAAATACCCATAATCCCATTCCCTTCTCTTTCCTTTCATTTCAACGAGGATCAACCAAACCACCACGGAAACATCCTCAAAAGCAATTCAACAAAAAATCAAAAAGACGAAGGTGCAGCACAAAGAATAACCGACAAACAATACCGAACAAGTTTCGAATGCGGCATTTAGTTTAGTTAGTGTTGTGTGCTGTGGCGGAACGGACAATGAGTCATGCTTTTCGTGCGTGCTGCCTGCGTTCATCGATATATAAGATGTTATCACGTCTAAACACACAAAATTTCCCATAACAAAAATGTTCCCAATAGGTATTTTTCTCTAGGAATTTTTTACCAATTTCGAAAACTTTCCGATACCAATTTTTAAAGTATGGGAAAAAATCCATGGAAAAAGATGTTCCCGATAACCTCAATTATGTCGCTAAATATGTATGTACATAGGAAGGTACAACAAAATGGAGGAAAAAAGGGCAGTCGAATCATTTCATATCATCTGATTTGTTATCCCTTTCATATTCACTGCAAAGTTTGACATTTGAAGTTTTTTGGTGTGAATATCATTTAGGTTTTATTTTACTGCATTTTTCGATGGGCACTGCGAAGTGCGAACTGTACATAGAGTCTGAATATCTGAACTCCTGGGATTACCCTTCAAACATGGCGAGGATAGAAGATAAAATAACGTTTTATACTTACATTATGTATGTAGGAAAAAGTAGGTACTAATCAAGTATTATGTATGAAAGAAGAAAACAAGTTCCCCTAAGGAATCAAAGAATGGAAGAAAATAACGACACGGAAATTGTTTGTTTTTTTAAAACAGTTTCAATCTTCATGAATCATCATTTTTTTTATGCCAGTATTAACGACTCGTTTAACTCCTAATAATAATGAATTTTTTAAAGAAGTTTAATACCAGAAACGTATTTTTAATTCACAACTTAACTTCTAACTTGTGTCAATGTCACTTCTTCACTGCTTCAGTAAGTGTATCTTTCTATCTATTTCTGTGTCTGTCATTTTTGTGGTTTCCCCTGCCATGCCAGGGTATCTTTTGTTATAAATTGAAGAATAAACCGGAAAAGTATTTCTTTTTATAAAGAGATCGAAACAGAATTTTGTTTCCTTATTGTTTGTAAGTTAAGTTTTTATTGTAAGTTTTCAATTTTAATACGCCAGTATTAGGGGCCAGTTATAGCTATCATTGAAATGCATCATTGAAACAAATCGTTGGAATTTTTTTGAGATCAGTTATAGCAATCATTGAAATTTTCAGTCATTGGAAAAATGTTCCTGTTTGAAATACACACGAACATTTTTTTCGGATACAAATCTGTCATTGGAACTGAACGAAATTGGAATTAAAATCAGTGGAACGAGTTGTTCCATTTTCTGTGAAAAACCATTGTATATACATTGCCTATAGTACTATCATGAGACGAGAAAAAATCTTTTTACCTAGAGCCGCTTGGAGTGCTAGTGTAGGGACATTTTATTTGAGTGAGAGAGAATTAAGAGCATGGTTTTTAGTGTTATGCTTTGTGCTTAGTTTATTGCGCATGTGCAATGTGAGGCAAGAAAAAACAGAAGGAGAACATGAAGTAATTCGGTATTTTGTTTTGTTCATTGTATACCTAAGTATGTATATGTATATAAACTGCTAGCAGTTTTGAAGTTAATACATAATGGTTTCGCTTAGCTGAGGATAATAGTTTTTTGTAAGGATTTTTCACGATCCAACATTTTCATTGTATACGTTTTTTTTATATGGAATATGTAATATGAGAACTGGTTCTTACATAAGTATTTATATATGCGTACGTCATTGACCAGACTTTTGATTTGAGTTTTTTAGGATTTTCAAGTTTTGTACGAGCACTACCTACATACATATTTGTCATATTTGTACATATACCTATACACCATTGACCAGACTTTTGATTCGAATTCTTTAGGATTTTCAATTTTTTTACTATTATGAAGGTTGTCGTCTTCAAATAATGTACACATTCATTCTTGAAATTTAAACACAAACTTACTTCTTGCTATATTTATACAAAGATACAAACGTCCTTGCAGTGGATGGATTTTTGTTTTGAATTTTACTTTCCATTCAGATAGGTACCTACATATACATATAGGTACATACATATGTAGGTACGTATCTGAATGAACTATGTGCAGAAATTCAATCAAAAATTGTTTGTAAATTGATTTATATTATTATTGATTGATTATATATTATTGATTTATAGTAACAAGATGTTTTGTTTGTTTGAGGTTTATATAATAGGTACTAGTTGATCTACCCAGCTTAGCACGCGGGAAAGAAATTTATAGTTAGTTAAACCAAAATATTTCTTTGTACTAATCTTCTATAGAATTGCTAAAAATACCACGGGTTTTTTACATTTGTAATACCTAATTGTTTAATTTTTACTTGCAATTATTATAGGTAGGTACTAAGTACAAGTTATGCATTCGTAAAAAAAATTCTAACAATCAAACATGAGACTTTCTCGTTAACTAATTGACGGATTTTGATAAAAATTTCAAAATATGTAGTTTTATGATTTAAATAATATTGCTTATTAAAATTTTCAAAAACATTTCTTTTAATTTTTAATAATTTTTTAAAAAAACTTATTTTGTTTTTTGAATATTTTGAAAACCAATCTATAGATTTTTTTAATTTTTTCTCCTAGTATAAACTATAGATTTCTTTAAATTGATATAGTCGAACGATTTTGAAATGAAAAAATTATAAAATAGAAAACAGCAAAAGAAATAAGATGGCTTACAACATTTTTTTCCAAAAAACGTTATGAATAGTGTTTTTTGATTTCATAAAAAAATTATTTGTTTAATATTTTCCCCCAACTTTTGCCACTAGTCTAATGAAAGCAAACTTCGTTATTTGTATTACTATTTATTTATCGTTATTTATTTTAAAGCATTTTATGATCGTAACAGCATACAGAATAAATAATAAGGACGCCTATGATAAACATATAAACATGCAAAAACAACTAACAAATAAAAAAAATACTCGATTACTGAATGCAAGAATGTCAATCAAGAAAACAACTCAACTCAGTCATATGGCACTTCCTTTACTTTTAGGCCTACAATTTAAATTTCAATGTCTCTCTGGGGAATGCCAAAATAATCACACACACCAAGTTTAAAGATAATCGCTTAAGCCATTTAGGCTGCAGCTCGTTATACATACCTACTGACAGACAGACAGCCATTTTTTGTCGATCACTTTTTTATACTTCTCTATGATCGTAATGTCATGTTTCATTGTTATCTAAATTTTTTTTATATTCACAAATTCTAAACTTTACCTTATAGTCCCTATAATCGCAAGTAAAATTTGAAAAAACTCCTGTGTAAAATGTCAAAATAACCTTAAGTTCTAAATTTGAAGTCGATTGGCTCATCGGTTTAGGCTATACCTAGTCCAAAATACATCCGTACAGACAGACGGACAGAATTTTGCCAGCAACTCAAATATGTTTCTCTATCATCGTAATGTAATGTTTGATTATTATCACAATTTAATTATGTTCACGAATCCTAAACTTGACTCATAGTCCCTATAATCACAAAGCTACTTGTGCATAAAATTCAACATCAACGATAACGAAGCCAATGAAATGAAAATTCAAAAAATAAAATCATTGTCGATCCTCTTCGTTGTTCACCGTCACCGAGAACAGGATATACACAATACACATACACATGTGCTTATTAAGTTTTCCTTTTTAGTATCTCCCTCACCCTCGCTCACACCATCAACCACACCGAAAACCGACCGATCGACCTGAATTTAGCTGAACATTTTATCAAAGATAATATAACAAGTATACCTACGTAAATACACACATTATGTAGGGATGTATGTAGGTACATACCTAAATATCTACCTACCCTCGAATGTTTTATATGAAAAAAATATAAAACTCAAAATAAACTTATCAACCAGCTTAAACATATACCCACCCCCCAGACACCATTCATTTACAAAAGTCGTTTTTCTTCTTTTTTGTCAATCCTTTTAACTAGCCATCTCGTCGCCCTGCTTGTGTGAAGCAATCCAGTTGTGCAAAAAAAAACTATACTCGCATCATTGTATATATGTAAACTGCAAACTGCAAAGAGTAAAGTACATGTTCACAGAGTTTCTCTTAGAATTCTCTTTGTTCGACTCGTTCGCCTCTTTCAATTTACCAAGTTAATTTTCCCTAGAGCCGCTTGGAACGCCACCGTCCACCGGTCGTCATGATAGTACTATAGCAGTCTATATACAATGTGAAAAACAATCAGCTGACACGAAAAACGAATTTGCATCAGGAAAACAGATAAATACATTTTTAGTAAAAAATATTTGTCCAAATTGTTTTTTTCTTATCGAAAAAATTCTTTGTATCATTTGCTATAGACGGGTATATCATTTATAGCGATCAGGAAAAAAATGAATGAACAAGCGCAAATTCCCAAAATAATTCCACTCAAATTCAAAAAGAACAAGATGAGAAAAAGAAATACAAAATAGGCGGAGTTTTGTTAAGGTAGAAAGTAGATATAGATATTGGGGTGTGGATTTAACGAGAGGGTTTGTGGGAGTGAGTTAACGGGCTGTATGTTGGTGTTGCTGCCATCAATGTTTTCTTATGACGTTATCACATAAAATTATCGTTCGTATACCGACTTTTCAGACAACCAACTCTTTTTTTTAATTGCATATATGTAGTTGCATGCTTTAAGATAAGATGCAATCGAAGGTCTAGAACCAAGAAATAAGAACGAAAGCGAAAGGCCAAGAGAAACACAGAAGATAACCTGAGACGTTAATATATTATATTATAGGAGATTGATCGATGTGCGGTCGCTTCTGAAAATAAATAGCACGATCACACGTACTGGCTCTAATGCGCAGTTACATCTAAAATTTATTTACTGGCGCGACAGCTGCTTAAGGAGCCAAGGCTAAGGCTGCACCGATTTTGTCGGGACTTTAACTGACTGATAGTTGATATTATAAGGAGTAACCTACGTTATTTTAATTACCCACTTGGTGGCACTGGTGTTGTTTTTTTCCGAAAATTCATATTTATGGACTGATGATGACGGGACTTCCACAGGCAGATAGCTGATATTGTAAGGAGTAAGTAAGACTATTTTAATTACCCCTAGGTGGCGCTGGTTTTTTTTTAAGTTTTATTAATGAAACGTCTTTGATGGGACTTTCACAGACAGTTGGCTAGAGTTGTAAGAAGTAACTAAGGTTATTTTAATTACTAAGTGGCATGGCGCTTCGGTTTCGTTTTTTCGAATATTATGGTATACCTGAGAAACGCCGGGTGGGTAATTTTTAGGGATCATTCAAAAACAAAATTCAAACAAACATTTCCTGAGCAATTTTTTAAATGATTTAAATAAAAAAAATATAAAAAGTCGTTATTTGAAAATAAATTATAAGCTTATTTTACTCCGAAACGCATACATATTTTTTTTTTAAATCAGTATTCTATTGTAGGATGTGGATCATGTTTACCGAAGTGAATGAAAGATAAGACCGGTATTTCGTTCTTCGACTGAAAAATCAATATTTTCAAAACGGGTAAGTGGTTTTATTTTGTATTTTAAAATGCATGTTGTGTATGTGCTTATGTTTGCATTCGTGGATAATTTTTTTTAAAAAAGTTGTTGAAAGAAAATGTTTTTCGTTCCTTGGATTAAAAATAAAGTCGATTTTCACATTTATGGAGTTTTAATTTTTTAGCTAAAAACTATTTTACGGCATTTCTTGAACAATTAAAACTGAAAAAAACAAAGAAACATATAAATTATTTAATAAGCATAACTTTTATTTAGAAAAGAATATTTCTTTTTATTTAAATTTAATGATGTATACAATTGAAGAATATTTAGATTTAATTTTGACTGAATCTACTTTACCAACATGAAAGATTGCATTTCCCACGAAATTCTTTGCTGCATGTGCATGTATCTGAGATGTCTAGTGTGAGAACATGCGAAGCGGAAGAGTTGTTGATGTAATCCAAAATATCGTGAGAAGTTTCTCGGATATTTTTAATATTGGAATGTTGCTGGTGTTAACTTATATTTCAAATTCTATTTGTAAGATTTGTCCGCACATACGAGCAAGTACATGCGATCCAGTCGAAATTCTCGCAACATCGCGATCAATGCACTGAAGAAGATAAAGAAATCGCACGAAAAAAGCACAGCGTTTTTATGGCCTGACTTCGGCTTCTTAAACAATGGACTCCTAAACGACGAGACCGATTTTGCTGACATTTTCAGGCAATTTTAAGATTAGCCCTCTAAATGATCCTGTACAGTTTGGGCTCGATATGTAGCGTTGAAGTCGAGATATTAACGAGAAAGTAGTTATCCCTCTATAAACATCATTTCTTTGGTTGTTTTAAAAGGTATAGTTGGACCCGATAAGTTAGGCTTTTGTCGGTATCCAGAAAATGTATTGTGTTCCAGGTAGTTATTACATTCTTAATTTTGATAAAATTTTAAGGCATTCCTAACGTTAGCTCAGCTGGTTATCCTGTTAGCTGCAGACCCGATAGGTGGCGCGGGGTTGCCGATATATACGAAAATTTAGTTCCTTTGGTGGGTTTGGATTTTAGTTGGGCCGGATAAAAGGAGCTGTTGTCATGATCCAGAAAACAGAAATCTATGCTGTACGTGTAAGGGCAAGTTGGTCATAATAAAACAAAAATATAAAAATCGTCGTGAGCGTGTTCCCTTAGAATAATCTTCGGACAGACAGGAACGAGTGATTCTGAGAACTATGGTAGCGATCAACAGAATATTTTTTTTCTTGGCAGTTTCGATTCAAATTGTTCACACCACTTCACTATTATTAAAACACAATATCACGTCAAAACACTTTTCCAAATTAATATGATCACGTAATGCACCTGCAAACTTCTTTTTACTAAAATACCAAATCCAACAAATTGTAACTATTTTAACGTATCACCATCTATTGGTATTAACAAAAATACACAAATAATGTCTTATGAAAAGAAAATTAAAATTTAAAAAAAGTGGATATTTTTTTTTTGGGAGCTGATTAAGAAATATGTAAAGCTAAAAATGCAATAAAACTTCAATACTACAAAACAATGTTTTTTTTTATTTCTACATGTTTGTGCTTAAAAACTTACCTTTTTTCTTTAAAAAAAGAACTTAACTTTTCTAGAAAAGAACTTCAAGAATTTTAATAAAAAAATCTGTGTACTTTTGTAGGTGTGGATTGTTGTGGTAAAAAAAATTAAAATGGTGGGCTAGAAACGGTTTCACCCATATTTCACATTCCATGATATTCGAATTAGTTTTTTTTGTATGATTTTTTTTTTTTTTTTTTTTTGAAAAATCAATATTTTGAAAATTGGTACGTGAATTCTTGTTTTAATTTAATAATTAAATAAATTTAATAATTAATAATTTCATGTTTTTAATTTTTTGTAATTGTGAAGTTAAAAAAAACGTGCCTACAATAAAAAAAAAATGCTTTATCACATTTTTTAAGGAATAAAAAAACGTTTAATATATACTGTTTTTCGAACAATCAAAACTCACACAAATCGAATAAAAGCTTTTGAAATTCAGCGATCCAGTCGTGCAACTCTTTTTTTTTCGAAAAATCCAAAAATTGATTACATATTAAAAAAATTACTCAATTTTTTTTTAATTTTAATAGATTTTATATAAGAAAATAAATTAAAATTAACGATTGCAATTTGGGTTGCCAGATGAATTCTTTTTTTTAGTTATTTATTTTAAAAACAATATTACTATGTCATAACAATTAATTTAAAAATTTAGTTATACCTATTTCATTAGTTTAACGAAAATAAAAGTAGTTACAATTATATTTAAAGAAAAAACAATGTTAATGTCACTTCAATAAAGTTTTAAAAACGTACATGGGTGGAGTGACCCTTGATAAAAAACCATGAAATTTTGAAACCCATTTTTTTTTAAAACTGAATTTCAATTTAGAATTTGGGACCGTTTTCTATTACTCGCATTAAGCTAGATTTTTTTCTGCTTCAAATAGCCTAAAAACAGATATATTTTTATTGCGAGAAAATGAAAAAAAAATTATTTGTTTTCACAAATAAAAAAAAATATATCTTTTAAATTACTTTTGAAATTAAAACATCTCCAATGGCCCAAGAAACAAATTATAATTTTTTTCCTCTAAACTGCATGGCGTAACTATTTGATTTGTAGTAGGTGCTAGGATGGTGCATTACAGTTTGTAGCTAAAACACATGTTTTCTAGTACCTACAAATCTGAAACATTGAAAATTAAAAAAAAAATTGAAAATAAAGTTTCTTCGCAAACATTTGTTTGCCAGACAAGCTAAATATAAGTCATTTTAAACCTCACCTCAAAATTTTGAGAAACATATTTTTGCAACAGTATCGAAAACACCCTGCAAAAACACATTATGGACATTTGTGTACGTCAATAAAACGAACATACTATTTATACTGAGACACAATGTGACAACGTAAGTAACATTTTGATTCTGTATCGAATGATGCTTGGTTGAAAACACAGTTTAACTAAACGTCAAACACCCAAAACCTAAAAAAAATTGTTCATCTTTTAATTCAGAGAGAAAGAAAACAATCAGCCAACACAAACACAACAAAAGGAAAAAAACAAAATTACAGATTCGGAAACCAGTCCAGAGCAAACAAAATTTATTTTTTTGTATGGGTAAATGAACCACACGCCGCACACCAAACCAACACCAAACACATCAGAATATTAGGTATACATACCTACCTTCAGTATTAAATTCAGCAGCAATTTCTTCCCACAAGTTCTGAATTAGGTTTTTGTTGTAGTATTCTTTTAGATTGGAATTGTAAAGAATAGGACGACTTTCAACTGCTGAAATAAAAACACGAATATTTCCCGAAAACTGATTCATTTATTTTGTAAATTAAGTTTTAATTTTTCAATTTCACTTCTTCACTCACCGTGAACACAACACTACGTCCAAACTTCACACCACAACAAAACTGATAACTGAAACTGAATATCGAAGCTAAATACTAAACAATCAAACAAAAAAATACAACCAAGCAAGCCAAGGCGAATTCATTGACAACAGCAATGAACCACGGGGCCTCGCCATTCTCAAATGATGTACAGTTAAATGGAAGCGGAGAAATGGGGGAAGAAAAATAGATAGTATCGTTGTATGTATTGATGATGCGTGTAACAATCAGGGTTACCACTTGTATGATTATTTGAGAATCAAAAAGTGCTGATATTTTTTTTCTATTTTAATTAGAAAATTCTTCATTTATATAAATGTATATCTACCGAGCTCTGTGTACCTACCTCATTATAGTTTAATATTTTTGCCGTTTATTTTAAACTTTTTTTTGTGTTTTCGAGATAAGAGAACTGTTAAGAATTGAAAGGTTTTATAAGTAATTTTAATGGAAAGTGAAATATGTAATGTAAATAGGCACATATACGTACATAAACAAGAACATGAAACCAATATGAAGGAAGTTTCGTCAATTTACTTTCATAAACGATAAAACCCAAGACAATTGTTTTTTCTTGCAAACATTTTTTTCCACATTACCTAGGTAGGTACTTGTTTTGTGAGGAATATTCTTCGAATTCAACTCAAGCCAAAACAATTGAAAACAAATTGAAAACAAATTTTCAACTCATTTCAATGCGAAGACATTCAAAAATGAAAAAAAAACTTTCTTTAATCTCTAAAACATTATAAGATTGTTAAATAAGATTCTAGACACTAGATAGTCGGAAAGTAGGTGTTTATTGTTGGGAATGGAAGACAATCTTCCGCAGGTAAAACAATTTTTTTTTAAAGAAATTATGATTTGTAGTTTAATCTATTTTAAGAATCCGATGTAGTTTTCGTACGCCTACTCTGAATATCGACACAGGTAGGTGCTAAAAAAAAATTTTAAAACGAAATATTTAAATTTAATTTACATAAATAAAATAATAAAATAGAAGTAGTATAACTGCATATAAAATAAAAGTTAAATCAAATGAAATAGAACATAAATATTAAAATACTAATATATTATATTATTAATATAATTAATAATAAGATAACACACATTAAATAAATTAAAATAAAAGCAAAATGGGGAAGACAAATAACTTATGAAGTGGTTCAGTTTAGAGGACTCACCTCCGATCACGTTGAATTTGAAATATAATATACAGTTGGTTATTCTAAACAAGAATATATAAATATGTTGGGCGCGGAAACTTCATCTTCACACAGAAACATGAAAACGATACTTTCAAAGACAAAAAACTATAATATAGTGCATTCAGAGAACAAAAGTATAAATAAGGAGAAACATATACTTAATCTAACAAATTTTTAACTTTTTTCATCGCAATTGTGTTTATACTATAACTAAGCACGTCGGATATAAATCAATATTAATGCATTCTTTCATTGGTGAGAACAATAACATCGCTTTCTTTGAAATTTAAACAAATTTCATTAATTTTCATGTTATTTTCAAACACAAAAACTATGTGACGATGAAGTTTCCGCGCTCTACATTTATATGTATATCTTCTTGTTTAGAATAATGAACTGTACAACATATTTCAAATTCAAAGTTATCGGAGGTGAGTCCCCTAAACTGAACCATTACCAAAACTTATTAATTAAAATGAAATAATGTAAAATTAAATAAAATAAAACAATGAATTGAATAAAATAAAATATGTATTATAAAACCAAATAAAATGAACTTATATTAAATTCATTAACACCAAATATAAAAATAAGCTTGAATAATATAATAAAAACACATAATACAATAAACTTAAAAAAATATAATAATTTTAATTATTTTTTAATAATTTCAAAATTAAATTAAACTTAATAAATATATACAATAATATAACATATAATGTATTACTGTTTAATATAAAACAATATAACATAAAACAGTACTAAAAATATTGGTGTTAAATATATAATATAAAAATATATATATAAATATTTAAAAACCATATATATAGAATAGTATAAAAGGAAAAGGAATATTGTATAATAAAAAAAATAAAATACTTCAATTAATATTTAAAAAAAAATTTAATTAAATAAAGTATATATAAAATAAAACAATAAAAAATAGCAAATATTAAAAACAAAATAAAATAAAACTAAATAAAATAATATTCAAAATATTATCAAATCAAATAAAAATGAAATTGAATAAAATAAAAAAGTTAAGTACAATAAAATAAAATAAAAATAAATTAGAAATAACAAAAAAGAAAAAAACACATCATGAGATAAACATAATGAATTATATAAAATAAAATAAAATAAATAATTATAAAAAGAATAAACATAAATAAATTACATAGGTATCAAATATAATAAAACAAAACAAGACGACTATAATGTAAGTTAACTTAAAGATAAACCAGATTTTATTTTGTTTTTTTAATATTTATTAAAATAAAACTATAAACTTGAGATCGTTTAAATACAAAAAAATAAAAATATAAACTAAATTGGATAATATAAATAAAATAATTAAAAAGATATACAATAAACTTTATTAAATAAATATATGTATATCTAGAAAATGTTTTAATAAAAATAAAAGTCAGTTTTGTTTTATTTTTATTAAAACATTTTTTTATTATACATATATTTATTTAATAAAGTTGACTTGGGATGTCATTAAAAGAATTAGTTCTAGTATACTAGAATTAAATTAGTTAAACAAAAAGTGAAAATAAATGTATACTAAAATAAGAACAAGAATAAATTTAAATAATATAAAATTAAGTGAAACCAAATAAATTGTAATTAAATAAAACTATAGAATAAATAAAAAAAAAAACAAATAAGAACCATTTAATAAAACCAAATAAATAAAAACAAAAAAATTAATTAAATTATAATAAAAATTAATAAAAAATTAAATGAAATAAACATAAATAATTCAAAATTAATTATAACAAAACCAATTATAACATAATGAAATAAAAATAGATAAAAAGATACGAAAGTAAAATAAAATAAAGAAATAAAAACAAAATTTACAATTAATTTAAACAAAATAAAATTAAGAAAAACTAAAGAAATCGAAATTATGTAAAAGAGGCATAGGTATATAAATTAAATTAAATTTAAAAAAATAATTAAAATACAAAAATTGGCATAATAAAATAATACTAAATAAAATAATTAATATTATTAAAATCGGTATAAAAAATACAAAAAAAAGTTAATAAATATAACAAAATGAAGTAAAAATTATCAAATCGAAAAAAATAAATAAAATAAGAGTAAAAACATAAAAAAAATAACAAAAAAAATCTGTTAAAAAATGAGACAAAATTTAGTAAAATAAAGTATATTAGAATTTAAAAAAAATAATAAAATAAAAATAAACGAAATTAAATAATATTAAACAAAACAAAACAAAATAAACATTGATGAATTGAATTTAATAAAAAAATACATAATAGAAATATTAATTAAAATATCAAAAAATAAAGAAATAGTCAGGACTGGGTCGCACGTACTTGCTCTTGTGTACCTAATCACATTGCAAGGTAGGATTTTTGACAGTAAAAATAACATTTACGTTGAACTTGTAATAATGAATTTATGAAAAAAGTATTCAAAATCGTTTAGGACCGGTTATGATAAATTTCTGTTTTTATTTTTACTTTTTTTGAAAAAAAAAATCTGATTTTGGAATGCAGATTTTCAGAGTTTATTAATATACACCTGATTAAAATAATTTTAAATATTTTTTTTTTGCATTAGTTTCAAAAATATTGAATTTTCAAAAAAATTTAATAAAATTTAAAAAGAAAAAAATAATAATTCAAAATACCGGTATGCAGAATTAATTTGGTTACTTAGACCTTTTTAAAAAGAAAACTTTGACTTCAATCCAATGAGCCGTTATTGGGAATTAAAAAAACTATTAAATGAGAGGTACCGTTGATAGACGTCCGGTAATTTTAGTTTTGATACGATGATAACCCATTTATACAAAAATGTTCATGAAAATCGTTGCAGCTGTTCTCGAGAAAAATAAGCTTTTCTATAACGGTTATGTGGCAAGTAACTTTATTTTTAGCCCTAAAAATTAAAAATTAAGATACAAACATACTAAACTTGAAAGCAACCGCTTAACCCGTTAAGGCTGCAGCTCATTATACACCTAGGCAAACAGACAAACATACAGACAGACACACATTTTTGTCAATAATTTTTTTTTATTTCTCTAAAATGGTTTTGTTATCTCAATTTTCTTAAATTCACGAATCCTTAACTTGCCTTGGTTATAAACGCAAATTAAAATACAACAAATTAAAAAATATATATTTGATAAAATAAAAAAATATCAAATAAAATAAAAAAAATAATATTAAATTATACATATAAACAATTTTAAACAAAACAAAATAAAATAAAGGAAAAATATTAATTAAGTTAAAAGAAATTTAATTTAATAATATTGAGAAAAAATAAATAGGAAAAAATGTAAGAAATAAAATTTAAAAAATAAAATATATTGAAATGCAATAATTAAAAAAAAATAAATGTAATAAATAAACTGAAATAAAATAATTTAATTCAATTACATTACATTATAAAAAATAATAAAATTAGGAAAAAAGCTAAAATAAAATAAAATATGTTTAATTTAAATGAAAAAAGTAGAAGAAAATTATTGATGTATGCAATAATAAAGAAAAACAAAAAAAAATATGAATCAAAATAGATAAGAATGATATCATAAATCAAATTAAATATGATAAAATAAAAAATCTAATTTATTAAACTTAATAAACAGAGAAGTTAAAAAATTAAAAAGAACTAAGCTAAACAATATTAAATAAAGTAGAAAAAATGGGTATGACTGGGTCGCGCGTACTTGCTCTTATGTGCATAATTACATTGAAAAGTAAGATCTTGGCAGAAACAAGTAACATTTGCGTTGAAAATAACACAGTTTGAGCTTATAAAAAGTATTAAAAACCTACTTTACGGTTTTTAGTAAAAATGAAGTATGCCATCACACGTCTTAAACAACAAGGAATTTATGAAAAATGTATTTCGAAAATTGTAGGACCGGTTTTGATAATATCCTGTTTTTTATTTTTAGTTTTTTGAAAAAAAATTATTTTTTAAATTTTGGTATGCAGTTTTTTAGAATTTATTAAAATACAAGTGATTTAAAAAATTTTAAATAATATTTTTTGATAAGTTTTCAAAATATTGATTTTTGAAAAAAAAAAATCAAAAACTAATTTTAATTAGAAAAAAAAAGTAATTAAAAGAATTGATATGCAGAATTAATTCGGCTACCTTTTTAAATATAAAATTTGACAGAAATCCAGAGCCGTAAACGAGCAAGCCAAAAATTAAAAAAAGCGTTGTATGAAAGGTCCCGTTAATAGACTTTTCCCGTATATGTGGTTCTAATCAAATAATAGCCAATACCAACAAAAGAATTCTTAAAAAAATTGATTAAAATCGTTGGAGCCGTTTTCGAGAAAATTTAGATTTTCCTAAACGGTTATATGGCAGGTACCGTTATTTTAGGGGTAAAAATAAAATTTCAATTTCCCCTCTGGGCAATGCCAAAATAATCACACACACCAAGTTTGAAGATAATCAATTAAACCGTTTAGGCTGCAGCTCGTTATCCATACTGACAGACAGACATTTTTTCTCGATCACTTTCTTAGACTTTTCTATGATCGTAATGTCATGTTTGATTGTTATCTCAATTTTTTTAATATTCACGAATCCTAAACTTGCCTTTTAGTCCCTATAATCGCAAGTAAAAAATAAATGAATTTGAAATAAATTAAATAAATCAAACAGACAAACAAATTATTAAATCTATCAAGAAATGAAAAAAAAATTAATAAAATAAATAGTAAATGAAAAATAAATAAATGTTTGTAAAATAAAATATAATAAAAAAATGTTAGATTTTATATAATATTAAAAATCAATAGATAAATCTTAGGTAAGGTAAAAAATAATAAAATAAAGTTAAGTAAGAAATTATAAGATGAAATAAAAATTAATAAATCAAAACCAACAAAGAAATGAAAATAAACAAATTAATCAAAAAAACTAAAGTAAAATATTTCAAAATTAAAATGAAAATATATAACAAATTTACATGAAATAAAATAAAAAAATGAAATATATATATGTAACAAATTATAAAATAAAACAAACTAAATTAAATTAAATTTGTTTTGAAATAAAATTAATAGAGAAACGATAGAATAGGACAAATTAAATTAAAAAAAATAAATAAATAAAATATATAATAGAATTAAGATAATTGAAGAAAATACCAAAGTCATCCAATGTAAAGATATATATATAATATAAAGCAGTTAAATTACAATAAATAAAAAGATTAACTACAATACAATTAGAATATAAATACATTAAATTAAATAAAAAAAAATATAAATATAAAAATCACGTTTTATGAAACAAAATGTTCTTTCTTTCTGCATTCTTTTGTATTTATTACTATGAATAAATACGATAAAGAGTTCAGAATTAATTTAAAATAAAGTTAAATAAAATAATATTAAGTAAAACAAAATAATACAAAATAAGCATATGAATATTATATTAAAAAAACTAATACAATAATTTAGTAAAAAAAAAAAAAAAAAAAATTTAAATAATATATATGTATAAGGTGAATACCTAATAATGTAATGGAATAAACTAAAAAAATAAGAAAATAAAATCAAATAAAAAAAAATAAAAAAAATATAAAAATTCATAACTATAATTTAACTAAAATAAAATTTAACAAAATTATATAAGGACAATGAAACAAAAAAAAAATACATATACATACATAGAATGAAACAAAAAAATGATACAAATAAAATACTTTAAAACAAAACAACTTGTATGTAAAATAAAAAACACCAAAATCATATTTTATAAAATATAAACAAACAATAAATTATTAAAATAAAAAAAAAATTCAACAAGGATAACCAAAATCCAAATCAAATTCTTTTATTTGTGAAAACAATTACAAGCCCATTATCACTTCTACTATCTACATATATGTTATACATACGTTTGTAGAAAAATTAAACTAAGTCCAAAAAATCTTTTTTTTTCTTAAATTTCCATTTCCTGCGCATCTAGTGCATTATTTAACAATAATAAGAGATCTTGTTTAAATATACGCTGTCTTCTCTCGGATAGCTTTTCAATATCATGCAAAATACTTTTGAAAAATGTCAAATTATGATCTTTAATTTCGACAGCTTTTTGATATTGATAGTCTTTCTGGGGACAAGAAGATTCCCTGATTGAAGCCTCATTTACATTTGAAGGTGTCGCTTTGACAGTACAATTATTGCTATCATACGAGAAAGAATCAGTTATCACACAATCATCGCTGCTGTCTTCTGAAGCTAGATATTGAGATTCAATATTATCGTGATCATTTGTTAAAGATGATGTGTTTTTGAATTTGTTGTCCACCGTTGAGTATCCTTCCACGTGAAGGTTCCAGCTTTTCTGGCTGATGAGTGTCTTGTCTGCTTGTCGGTGGTATAAGAAATTTCGTAAAAATTCCATTTCATTTGATAAGTACCAGGATTTCCTTTTTCTGACATTATTTGCAATTGATTCCTCCTCGTTCTTAATGCTACGTGAATATGTATTGCGTAAAGAAGACCACTTAGTTCTACATTGAACATCTGAAATAACATCAAAGATTTCATTATATCATGATATGCTGTTCATTTTGAAAAATTCAGCCGATCCAAAGTCGCATTGCATTGTAATTCTCATTAATATAATATTTATTTAGCGACGCGACAAGAGATAAAATATCAAGCAATAGCAAAGTTACAACAAAACAAATATTCTGTTATAAGTTTTATGTTTTTTGCTTTTTGCGGTTATTTTCATACGACATTTTAATTATTTTTGGATAAGCCGCGTATAGATAATACATATTAATAGCGAGTTTCATTCAAATTTCAAAGATTTGATCTGAAAATCAAGATTTGCTCTTTTCAATGAAACTTGTTTCATCATTTAATCCTAGTATTGGTCATTCACTGACGAGCATACACAGTATTTGATATAACACACAAAAATACCAGACATGTACAGCATATAACGGGTGATTTTTTTGAGGTTAGGATTTTTATGCATTAGTATTTGACAGATCACGCGGGAATTCAGACATGGTGTCAAAGAGAAAGATGCTAAGTATGCTTTGACATTTCATCATGAATAGACTTACTAACGGGCAGCGCTTGCAAATCATTGAATTTTATTACCAAAATCAGTGTTCGGTTCGAAATGTGTTTCGCGCTTTACGTCCGATTTATGGTCTACATAATCGACCAAGTGAGCAAACAATTAATGCGATTGTGACCAAAATTCGCACTCAGTTTACTTTATTGGACATTAAACCAACCACACGAATGCGTACAGTGCGTACAGAAGAGAATATTGCGTCTGTTTCTGAGAGTGTTGCTGAAGACCGTGAAATGTCGATTCGTCGCCGTTCGCAGCAATTGGGTTTGTGTTATTCGACCACATGGAAGATTTTACGCAAAGATCTTGGTGTAAAACCGTATAAAATACAGCTCGTGCAAGAACTGAAGCCGGACGATGGGCCCTAGAAAAGTTGGCAGAAAATCCGCTTTTTTATCGACAAATTTTGTTCAGCGATGAGGCTCATTTCTGGTTGAATGGCTACGTAAATAAGCAAAATTGCCGCATTTGGAGTGAAGAGCAACCAGAAGCCGTTCAAGAACTGCCCATGCATCCCGAAAAATGAACTGTTTGGTGTGGTTTGTACGCTGGTGGAATCATTGGACCGTATTTTTTCAAAGATGCTGTTGGACGCAACGTTACGGTGAATGGCGATCGCTATCGTTCGATGCTAACAAACTTTTTGTTGCCAAAAATGGAAGAACTGAACTTAGTTGACATGTGGTTTCAACAAGATGGCGCTACATGCCACACAGCTCGCGATTCTATGGCCATTTTGAGGGAAAACTTCGGAGAAAGATTCATCTCAAGAAATGGACCGGTAAGTTGGCCAACATCATGCGATTTGACGCCTTTAGATTATTTTTTGTGGGGCTACGTCAAGTCTAAAGTCTACAGAAATAAGCCAGCAACTATTTCAGCTTTGGAAGACAACATTTCCGAAGAAATTCGGGCTATTCCGGCCGAAATGCTCGAAAAAGTTGCCCAAAATTGGACTTTCCGAATGGACCACCTAAGACGCAGCCGCGGTCAACATTTAAATGAAATTATCTTCAAAAAGTAGATGTCATGGACCAATCTAACGTTTCAAATAAAGAACCGATGAGATTTTGCAAATTTTATGCGTTTTTTTTTTTTTTTAAAAGTTCTCAAGCTCTTAAAAAGTCACCCGTTATATTTAAAATGCCATATTTGTATTTTCTCACTTCAAAAACACCTTTATTTGTTATTTTGTATATTTAATGGATATTTGTTAATTTTTTGACTAAGCACGGGCTGGCACAAGTTCACAACAAACAACAAAAATAACAAAATATTTTCCATTTGACGTTTGACCGAAAGACTATTTACATGTATGTGTGCATTCAGATCAAATCTGCCAACCCATCAGAGATCAAATCTTTCGTGTTGAGATTTGATCTAGATTTGCTCTTTTTCTTGCAATGAAACTCTCGAAATTGAAAAAGATCAAATCTTTTGACAGAAAGAGCAAATCTTTTCTTGAATGAAACTCGCTATAAGTGAGTTAAAAATCGTCTTCACTCCGAACGTTTTGCTTCAAAATTCAAATTGCGATGAGCGTGACATATCCGATAATAATTAAAATTTATTCTGTTCTTCCTCTTTTTTGCACTTCAACTGGCATCTGATATTGTATATCCTTTTCCTTATCCTATTCACTGTTTATAAACTTTATATACAATGATACTATTGCAGTTTGTACTTTTATCAACACACAGAAAAGTAAAATAACTTACTCGTGGTTCCCATTTCATTTGCAATTTCATTCCATAGTTCTTCAATATAACTCCTGTCATTGTGTTCTGGTAAAGTATAATCATAAAGCGCTGAGCGATTTTTAACTAAAAATATAAGTTTTTCAGCGAAATTCGGTACTTTAATCATGGCGAAATAGTAACAAGTATGTAACACGTATCTCAGTATAAATAATCAATAATCAATCAAATAGTCAATTTCTCAAATTTCGCTTCACACTCACTCACTGCAGGCTGACCTGACAGAGCAACACATTACAAAACAAAAATATCTGATAAATGGGGAAATGACGTGAATAATGAATTTTTTAATTTTTAAATTAAAATTCACGTGCTATTTTCGTTACTCGTTTCGCCTTTAATCATGTTGTTGTTTGTTGAGTTTGTTTGTTTTGCTTGCTTGAGTTTATATGAATCTACGGCTGTACCCGCGTTGCCGAAGTTGCAGAATCGTGCCATTTTGACACGACAATTTTCTCGTTGCACATTAAAATTCAAATAGTTCACATTAGGGTTTTGTCAAAAACTTCATGTATGTTAAACTGAATAAACCGAAAGTTAATCTAGACAAGGTAAGGTACTCACTAGGCGTTTTTCTTTATTCACTCAGAAAAAGGATCTGAACGGAGTCTGAACATTCTGAGCATACTCCGATAATTCTCTGAACCGAGCCTCATCTGAGCGCTCAGATATGTATAATTTTGAAATACGTTCTAGTTCTTGGCTGTCACAAATCGATACTTCTCATATGGCTTGTTCACAGACGGCAATATAATATTATTGTCTCTTTCGTTTTGGCATCTATTTTTCGAAGAGTTGTGTAGGCAATGTGCATGGTTCATGCTATAGAGTGAAATAGCCTACAACTCTAAAGTGACGTTAATTTCGTTTAGTATTTTCTCAGAATGCTCATTCAATTTATTCTGAGCGCATATGTAGCCTTCTCAGAGTACGCTCTGATCATTCTCTGAATGAAAAAAGAAAAACGCCTACTGTCAATTGAAGAGTCCAAGTGAGTAATAAAGAGGGACGAAACGCCAATTTTCTGATGGACTTACAGGCCGTAAAAAGCCATTTTAAATCAATAATTAAACAAAGTCCAAAATTAGTGCTGATTCTTCTACTTAATTGTTTCTAATTTTATTTTATTTTCAAGCAGTGTTAGACCGCAATGTGAGGCACTGAAATTACTTTCCTAAACCTTGAGCATAGCAATTACGAAAAAACCAAAGTGTATATCATTTGGTACGGTCGTTTTCAAGTTTTAAGCATCCGAACAAACCACGATCTATTTATGTTTATACAGACAATATGGAAATAGATTTATTTTTTATTTTTTGACTGAAGATCTTTGCTTTTGTATATGTCACTGTAGGCACACTTCGCTTCGTCGGGAAAAATGTCATATATTTTTTTCTTGGCGGCAACGCTAAAGTTTTAGGTATGTGTATGTTATCTTTTGAACTCGTTTGTGTGTGTGGAGGGAGTTCAACTTCAAACAGATAAGAGATAAGCGAGGTGCACAGGCACACTCCGTTTCAGTGCTGCCATACTATATGCATTAATATTCATGCTTTTAAAAAAGTACAGATTAATGTAATAAATATGTTAATGATTTGCTTTAAATAGTAATTAATCTTACTTGTTTTTAAATATAAATTTAAGGTAATTTGAATTTAATATAATTTATTTATTTTTTTCATTTATTGACAATGTGTAAAGAAACCAAGAAAAATAGATAGCGATTGGCAATTTATGTTCTTCTTTTGTTTTCTTTTACTAAATAAGAATTATGTATATTAGAAAGGTGCTGGCAGACAGCAGTTATATATACCTATATATTTATATTGCCAAACAAAACATATCAGTTAGTAATTTAGTCAGTTATTTATGCAGGTATTACAAAACCAATATTTAAGTAGAGTATTAAATTTAAGAGTATTAAATATTATATTATAAATCTTGAACTAAGCCTTGCTTAGTGTTTGATTTATTTATAAAGTTTGTTTCTAGATCGTCTAGTTTATTTATTTCATCCCCCCTTACCCTTAGGTGGCGCTTCAGTCCGGAGTGGACCTGGACCTCAACCAACAAGCTTCTCCAGCCAGCTCGGTCCCTACCTAGCTGTCTCCAGTTTCGCACGTGGAGTCGGTTGAGGTTCTCTTCCACTTGAGTGCCCCACCTGAGTCTCGGTCTTCCTCTACTGCGCCGTCCCTCTGGGGTGGATTCGAAGATTTTCCGGGCCGAAACATTGATGTCCATCCGCTCTATATGATCCAGCCATCTGAGACGTTGAATTTTTACTCTTTTAGCTAGGTCTGTGTCGCTGCACAACCTGTAAAGTTCTTCATTGTATCTTCTTCTCCTTCCCGTATGCATAAACGGAGAGTGGAAAAGAAGATTTAATTCATCAGAGTAAGATTTTTTGTTTCTTTACTATACACTAGCTGTTGCCCGCGACTTCGTCCGCTTCCTGCCTGTGACCGTCAAAATCGGTCCATAAATAAGAATTTTGAAAAAAAAATGACACCGGCGCCACCAAGTGAGTAAATATCATAGCCTAAGTTAGGATATCAGCTACCTGTCAGTGAAAGTCCCGTCAAAATCAGTGCAGCCGTTCCCGAGATTCCCCGGAACAAACAGACAGAAAGACAGGCAGACAAAAAAAAATTTAATGGTGTTTTTGTTATAAGTACTGTATATCCTTTTGTATACATCAAGTAAAAAGCTGTTATTTGGATTTTAAAAAACACACTTCATTTTTATTTATGTGTATAGATTATAAATAAGAAAAAATAAATAAAAATTTATAGATACATAAGTAGGTACATTTAATTTAAATGCAATTAATAAAAAAAAACAGAGTTGCAATACCATACGGAAATATCGGGAATCAAACATGACATTTCGAATATAGAGAATGCTAAAAAAGTTAAAGAAAAGAAATCTCTGTCCGTTCATCTGTATATAAAACGATATGCAGCCTAAACGGCTATTGATTACCTTCAAATTTATTACATGCGGTTTTTTGGCATTCCTCAGACCAGTTTTAAAATTTTATTTTCAGGACTAAAACATACGGTCGTTTAACCATTTAGATAAAGCTTTCCTTTTTCTCAGAAACAGATCAAACGATTTAGATCAGCATTTTTAAGAGTATTTTGGTAGAAATTGGCTGCACTTCATATAACCTTCTTTATTTTTTATATTTTTTTTTGATTTTAACATTTTTAAAACTAATAAAAAATGTATTTTGAAATTATTGTACGACCAGTTTTTATCCTACTGTTTTTCTTTTTAGTAAACTTTTTTTTTTGAGATTTTGATATGCAGTTTTTTTTAGAGTTTATTAATATACGTCATACATATTTATTTCAACTTAAATTTATTGATCAATCAAAAAATATATTAAAAAGTAAACAAAAAATCTAACATTATTTATATGTATATAGAACAAAACATATTCAAAACGTTAACAGACATAACTACTTTGGCTATCTATATGGATCTTTCCAAATACAAAATTTGATAGATATCCAATATGTTGTTACCGAGAAAGGCGAAAGTAAAAAAAAGTTAAATGAAAGGTACCGTTAAGACTTAGAAATTTTTTTTTAATAAGATGATAGCCAATACCTAGCAAAGTACTCTCAAAAATGTGAATCAAAATTGTTCGAGCCGTTTTCGAAAAAAGCCTTTCCTTCAGGGTTATACGGCAGATATGTACCAATCCTTTTACAAATACTAGAAATTAAATTTCAAAACCCCTCTGAGGAATGCCAAAAGGTAAATCTGACTAAATTAAACATAATACAAAAATACAACACAATAAGACAAAAAAAACAGATGTATGTCACTTATCTATGAACTACAGATATCTTACGAAAGATCATATTTGGTGCTTGTAAAGGGAAGCAAGGAACAGTGGTAAGTTTATTTCACACACAAACTGAAGACGAAACATCAGATAAAGTGGTTCAAAGAATAAAAACAGCATTAATTGCTTTATATTGACGTTTAAACATACTTTTTGTTTTCTGTCTTCAAAGAACGTGAAAGCATTCACTCGGCACAGAAGATTTATTTTTTTTTTGGTAATATTCACGCTTTTTCAAGAAGCTTGAAACAAGATTTATCAAAAAAAATATCCAAATTTACTCTCCAAAAACTAGTTTTTCTTGACAACATTGCACAATCTAGTTGGTCGCGATCAACACTGAACACTGTGAAACAACACAACTGTAAATTCTTTCCAAGTGACCGAGGAGATCTCGGTGATCGAAAAAACTTGAACTGACAAAATGATAACATACAGCTAATTTTAATTTACTTCTCAACTCAACTTTATTTGCCACAATATATTTCAAAACATTTTTAAGTTTCCACCTCCTGCTCATCAAGTGATTTATTGAGATTTGATAAAACATCTTGTTTGAATAAACGTTGTCTTCGTTTTGATAATTTCAATACATCAGGTAGAATACTTCGGAAAAATGTCATATTCTGGTCTTCAAGTCCATTCCTTTCAAGCGGATTTCCCTCGGGATAAGAATACACCGTTTGGGATTCCTCAATTTTATTAACAGGGACTGATGCTTCAAGCTGTTGTGTTGCTTCAAAAGCAGTACTTTCTAAAGGATTAGTGTAAATTTTCACGTCTTCTTCTTCCGTTTCACTAGCCAGGTATTTATTTTCCTCGAAAGAGGCACACGTTTCGTCGCCAATAAAACTGTAATCGTTCGCTTCCGCCAGTTTTAAAGAATCAATGTTTTTTTTCTTTTGCTGTCGAACATTCAAAAAATTTCGCATAAACTCCATGTCGTTAGCCAAATACCATTTTCTTCGTCTCCTTCTTCTTGGATGTAATATAGCATCATTTTCATTTCTTAGTTCTCGGGAATAAGAATTACGTAAGACCAACCATTTGCCCGTACATACGGAGGCTGAAAATAATCGAAAAGAAATATTCAGTTTGTTGTAAAAAATAATAGTTGAATGCCTGATCACTGGGAATACAATTTTCAAGAAACTGATAAAACTAATATAATAATCAAAAATAATATAAGAATTTTATGAAAAACATAATACTTGGTTAATAAAATAAAATAATAAACTAAAAAAAATTAAATATGTAATAGAAATTAATTAAATAAAAGATATAAAATTAAATAAAAAAACAATCAAAATAAAATAAAGTTAATTTAAAAAAAAATAATAATAAAATAAAATTAACTTTAATAAAACAGAACAAAATAGTTTCAAATTAAATTAAACTAAATTAAATAATTGAATTTTATATAGAAACATATGTTTATTAAAAAATAAATACAAATAAAATTTAATTAAATAAAATATGTAATAAAAATTATTTTAATTAAAAAAGATTAAAATAAATAAAAATTAAATTAATTAAATAAAACAAAAAAAAAATCAAATAAATTAGGAAAAACTAACATAATTGTATTTTATTAAGTAATATAACTAATAAAAAAATAAATTGAGATAAAATTAAATTCAGTAAAATCAACTAAAAAAAATAAAGAAAGTTAAATACATCCAATAAAATTTAACCCATGTAAAATAAAACAAATTAAATGAAATAAAAACACATAGAATAAAATAAAACGAATTAAAACAAAAAGAAGAAAATTAAAAAAGTAGAACTAAATAAAACAAAAAAAAATATTTTGTTGGACATAAAAAAAATAAAAAAAAAATGAAGTAAAATAAACACATCAAAATAAAATAAATTAAAATGAACTAATTACTTTACACAAAAACAAACATTTTAAATTAAAATAACTTAAATAATGATAATAATATCCAAAAAATAAAACATAAACTTAAATAAAATTAAAACATGTGACATGTTTTTTCTGTTACCTCTCTGCTCTCTCTCTTTCTTTTCTGTATGTCTGTCTGTCTTGTATCAATATCGTGTTTGTGTGTTTTGCGTGTATCTACTTCGTTGATAATGTAATAAAATAAATAAATTACAAGAAAATATGTATTAATTTAAAATAAAATGATATAAAACAATATAAAACAAATTGAAACCTAAAAAAATTAAAATTATATTAAAAAATAAACTATAAAAAAAATTTAAGTAAAAGCAAAATAAAATAAAATAAATTAAATTAAAATAAAACAAAATGTAAAAAAATGAAATACAATAAAGTTAAATAAAATAAAATAAAACTTTACTAAAAAAAAATATAATAAGCAAAAACCAGACAAATTAAATAAAACGAAATAATTATTAAAATTAAAATTTTATTAATTTTTATTAATAATATAATAATTTCAAATAAATTAAAACCTAATAATTATTTTTATATAAAGACAAAAATTAGAAAAATATATAACTTCAATAAAAATGTAATAAATAAAAAAATATAAATTTAAATAAAATAAAAATAAAATGTTCATGAATTGAATTAAAATAAAAAGATTAAACCGACAAAAAACATACATAAACATATAATACAAATTTAATAAAGTACAGTAAAATGAAATGATATAAAATAAATTAAAAAAAATAAAATAAAACCAAATTAATAAAAAATATAACTGAATTTAACAAAAATTAAACATAAAATTATATTGAATAAAATAAAAAAATGGGCCTGACTGGGTCGCACGTACTTGCTCTTATTTGCAGGGCTAATCACATAAGGTAACATTAATGTAGAAAAATAACACGATTTGAACTCATAAAAAGTGTCAAAATCACAACACTTAATGGTTTTTGTTTAAAATATAACAATATTATAAAAAAAATTGATAAAATCCTGTTTTTTATTTTTAGTTTTTTGAAAAAAACTTGTTTTTTGAAATTTTGGTATCATAAAATTTAAAATAATTTTGTATTTGTTTTAATTATTAAATTTTCAAAAAAAAATCAAAAATTAGTTATAATTAGAAAAAAGGTTATTCAAGATTTTGATATACAGAATTAAATTAAAATTAGACCTTTTAAATATAATTTTTGACAAAATTCCAAGCAGAAAGTCGAAAATTAATTAAAAAGCTAATAGGCTTTTCCGGTAAATTTGGTTTCTATTAATTGATAGCTAACACTTACAAAACAAATTCGAAAAATGTCATCAAAATCGTTGGAACCGTTCTCGAGGAAACAGCTCGCTGCAGCTCGTTATACATACAGAAGGACAGACAGACTGACAAACAGACATTTTTTTTGTAAAAAAAATTGTTGGGATCGTAATGTCATATTTGATTGTTATCTAATTTTTTTTTATTCACAAACCCTAAATGTAAAGTAAAAATAAAATGGTAAATGAAATAAAAAAAACATCTAATAGAATAGAGGAATTTATATAAAATTTAATAGAACAAATAAAATGTAATAAAAAAGCTTAAACAAAATCAAAACAAAACCAAACTTAAATTAAATTCAATTAATAATTAAATAAATAACACAAAATTAAATTAAATGAAATGAAATAAGTAAATAAATTAAGTAAGCTAAGGTAATATTATATACAATACAATACAATAAAATAGAAAACAAATTAAATAAAAAAGTTAAATACATAAAATAAAACAAATTTAATTAAAATTAAATTCTAATTGATTAAATAAAACAAATTTTAATAATATTAAAATAAACTAAAATATAATTAAATAAAAAAAAGTAAATAAAACGAAGCAACATTTTATAAAATAAAATAAAAAGATGAAAGATAATAGGACCTTATAAAACAATAAAATACAAAAATTAAATCACAAAGAAAACTAAAAATAAAACAAATAAAGTTTAATAAAAAAAGAAAAATAAGATTTTTAATTAAAGTTATGTAATATAAACACAAAAAAAAATTAAATTTAATGAAATAATAAAAAAATAAATAAATAAAATTAAAATGAAAATGAAAATTAGTAATAAAATATATATTAAAATTAAATTTATTAAAAAATCTAAATCTTGAAAATTCATAGCACACCCAATGGTTGAGAGTATGTTACTAGGCCTTAGCTCCTTAAGGAGCTGTGCGCCAATAAATTTATTTATTTATTTGATTAAAAAAAAATGTAGACTTAAATTAAATAAAATTATATTAAATTAAATTAAATAATCAAATTTAATAAAAAACAAAACATCATAAATTAAAATACAAAAAAAATAAAATAAAATTAATTGAAATAAAATTATTTCTATTTAAATAAGAAAACAATAGAAAAATAAACAATAATTAAAAAAAATAAAAACAATTAATAAAATTAAATTATTGAAATAATATAAATAAAATAAATTTAAAAATAGAATTGTGTAAATGAAATTAAAATAAAATAAATTAAAATAGAATAAAATAAAATAAATCAAAGGTTTTTTTTAAATAAAGAAAACTAAGAACAAAACAATATATTAAAACAAAAGTTGAGTAAAAAAATAAATAATATTAAATGAAATAAAATAAAATAAATACCAACAATGAAATTCATTATTTATTAAACATTATTTATTAAACATACATTATTAATTAAGTTTAACTTTATTAAATATTCTTTGCAAATGATATCAACATTAGTGATGAGATAAATTAAAATGAAATCAAAATTCCAATTAATTAAAAAAAATAATTTATTTTAGTAAACTATCAAAAATATTTTTTTACTCCAATGGCAGCAAGAGCAAATTGACAACAATGGGAGAGCAATTGCAATAATTTGTTTTTCATATCTATTTACTACTAGCTTACCCACCCGGCGTTTCTTGGGTATACCATACGTATACGACTCCGGCGTGGCGCCACCAAGTAATAAAAATAGCCTTAGAACTTCTTACAAAATAAGTTATGGTCAAAATAGCCTTAGTTCCTTCTTACAAAATAAGTTGTTTGCTTGTGAAATGACCCTTGCGGCACCAGGAGGTGATTAAAATAGCCTTAGTTACTCCTTACAACACCAGTTATCTGCCAATGAAAGTCCCGTCAAAATCGGTGCATAAATAAGAATTTAAAAAAAAATGACTCCAGCTCCACCAGGGGTATTTAAAATAGGCTTACTTACTCCTTACAATATAAGATATTTGCCTGTGAAAGTCCCGTTAAAATCGGTCAACAAATAAGAATTTCGGAATTACATGACACCAGCGCCACCTAGTGAGCAATTTTTCGAAATTTGTTCTATAACGGTACCTCTCATAGAACCGGATTTTTCAAATGCGGTTTTATCGTAAACCATTATCTTGATTTCAATAAAATTTTGTACACAGGATGTCATTTATACCATTAAATTTGCATTTCAAATTATTCAAAAAACTTTTATTTTCGATTTTTGTAAATTTTCTAAAAAAAATTATTTTCGAAATATTTTGAAAACGGGTTGATTGAATTTTTTTTTTATAATTTTCCCAGATGAAAATTACAGATTTTCTTAAGTTGACATACTAACAAAAAAAATTCAATATTTTTTCGAAAAGTTTTTCAAAAAAAAAAAAACACTAAAAAAACTGGTCGAACGATTTTCAATTTTTTTTCCTTGATTGATATTTAGTTTTCAAATTTTATTGCATACTTAGTTTTTCTGAGAAAACTCACTATTAAAAAAAATTTAAGAATTTTCGAAAAAAAAAATTATTTTTTTTAATATATAGATATGTACATACATATGCATAAGAACAAGTTCGTGCGACTCAGTAGTGCATTTTATTTAAATTTTATTCGACGATGTGACCGCACATATGAGCAAGTAGGTGAGACCAGTCGTGCAATTTATTATTTATGTGTATAGATGCATGGACCTAATAGATATGGACTGCCAGGAGCCAACTTTACTTTGGTTTCTTACAGCCGCTTCATTCAAACCGATTGTCTAAGAAACAAAATTTTAATGAAAAGGCGAGAAGAGCAACTTATCCCTCTTAACAGGAAAAGTATATGTATTAACAAAATATAAAATAATATATGATAATTAAGGTTTGCTTGTGCCAAATTGTTTATAACTATTTTTTTATTGCAAAACTTAATAATAATAATGAATTAAATGAATTAATAATGAACTTCAGCTACACTTCCTGACCTTGCTCATATTCTAGAGACGCTTATTGAAATAGAATTCTTTTGTAACTAAATATTTCACATCTGGTTTGATTCAGCTGTGAGTGTCGGGCGACGCACATGTTTGTTTGATAATGTATGTACGGAAATGACATATGACAACCAACCAGTGGGCTTATACTTAATAGTTCCGTGGTATGGTAGGTAAAATGTATATGTATGTATTTAAGTATATTTAAAAGAAAACTAACTGTTTATTTTAGCGCTTTAGCCTAGTGTTGACATTTGAAATTCAATTTTCCTTTACGCTTAACAAATTGTGTATTATTTGCATATACAGTAGACTCGTGTTAACAAAAACACCGCCTTACGTGCACACCGGCTAAGGTGAACATATTTTTTTTTACACTGACTGACTACTTTGTAGCGTGAACACGGTGAAAAAGCCCTATAACGTGAACAAATTTAAAATGTATTCAACATAGAAAATATAGTCTTAGAGTAAAAATATTATAAAGAGGAAAATCTTTCGTACGTTCCATCCTCCGACCAGCGTTGCTGACAAGAAAAAAAATATCGTGCCATTTTTCTGAATAGAGCGTGTCTTATAACAAAAAAAAAAAACAAAACTGAGATCTTCCTTTAAAAACCGATAAGAAAATTAAAGTGAACATCAAAGCATTTATTCGATTTTTGTGACTTGATTGTTCGAACAAAGTACGTTAAATTGTATTGAGTGAAATAATTTCAACGCTACTTTATTCCTTTAGGAAATTTAACAAAGTGTGAATCGTTGGAGCGGTTTTTAAATAGAACGGTTTTTTTTAAAAAATGAAAAAAAAAATTGTTCAAGAATACAAACTTAAGCACAAAAATAACGCACATTTAAAAACAAAATTAAAAAAAAAATCACTTACCCGTGTTCAAAATATTGATTAAATTTTTTTTTATTATTAAAAATATAAAAAAATTAATGCGAAATTACTTAGGCTACCTACATCTTCTTGAATATAAATTTTGATAGTAATCGGATCACCAGTTTTCGAGAAAGTCGAAGAAAAAACCGGTCCTATGGGGGCTACCGTTTTTAGCCCACCATATTAATTTTTTTTTCACCAAAATATAATGCTTACCTACACTGATTTTTTTCATAAAAATTCTTGGAGCCGTTTTTGTGAAATAAGCTTTTGAATAACATTTATATGACAGGTACCGTTAATGTTTGAGCTACAAAAAAAGAATGTCAAAATAACCTTAAGTTCCAAATTTAAAGGCGATTGGCCCAACCGTTTAGGCTATAGTCCAAAACACATCCGTACAGACAGACAGACAGAAGTTTGCCAGTAACTCAAACATGTTTCTCTATCATCATAATTTCATGTTTGATTGTTATCTCAAAATGTTTAAACGAAATTTAAAACGAATGCATAACTTGCATTATAGTACCTATAATCACAAGTAAAAAATCTTGTATTTTTAAGTATTTTTGTATATCTAGATGTAATGGATCGTGGTTTGTTCGGATGCTTAAAACTTGAATAGCGACTAGACCAAATCGGATACTTTTTCTGCGGGTTTGTTCGTTTAGGAAAATGAAATGTCGAAAAGTTGTCGAAAGGTATCATCATCGTACTTAAACGTCTCCGTGAAAAGGCTGTGTTCAGCAATTTGCAAAAAAGAAAATCCAGAAAAAGATTACCCATTTTTACTTGCGATTATAGGGACTATAAGGCAAGTTATGCATTCGTAAAAAAAAAAAAAAAATTCTAACAATCAAACATGATATTACGATGATAGAGAAGTAAAAAAAAGTGGGTCCGGAAATTCCGTCCGTCTGTCTGTCTGTCTGTCTGTCTGTCTGTCCGTATCGATATCTACAGCCTAAACGGTTGGGCCGATTTGATTCAAACTTGGTATATAGTATTTTTAGAGTGCTCTACCCGATAGTTTTTGGAATTGGCATTCTAGCTCCAAAACTAACGGTACCTGCCATATAACTTTTATAAAAAAACTTATTTTTCTCGAAAACGGCTCCTACGATTTTGATTAAACTTTCAGAATGATGTTTTCTGTGCAAAATCTATCTTTTAATTTTAATGGATTTTTCAGAAAAAGTTTTATAACGGTACCTCCCATATGACCGGTTTTTTAAAATCAGACTTTCTCGTTAACTAATTGACGGATTTTGATGAAATTTTCAAAATATGTAGTGTTTTATGATTTAAATAATATTGCTTATCAAAATTTTCAAAAACATTTTTTTTTAAATTTTAATAATTTTTTTAAAAAAATATTTTGTTTTTTGAATATTTTGAAAACGGATCTATAGATTTTTTTTTAAATTTTTCTCCTAGTATAAACTATAGATTTCTTAAAATTGACATACTAAACAAAATTTTAAAATATGTTTTCGAAAAGTTTTTCAAAAAAAACATTTTTTTGAAAAAACTGGTCGAACGATTTTGAAATGAAAAATTCATAAAATAGAAAACAGCAAAAGAAATAAGATGGCTTACAACATTTTTTCCAAAAAACGTTATGAGTAGTGTTTTTTTGAATTCATAAATTTTTTTCCCCAACATTTTATTTCATATTACTCGTCTAAGCCCTAGCCAAGCCATTAGTCAAATAAAAGAAAGTGACAACCTACATTACATACATACTTACGTATTTTAAAGTATTTTTCATCATCATAAAAGCACAGAATAAATAAGGAAGCCTTTGATAAACACACAAAAACAACTAACAAATAAAAAAAACTATTCGATTACTACTGAATGCAAAAATTTCAATCGAGAAAACAAAAGTTTACACCTTCCTATAAACAAACAAAACCACTGTGTTAACTTTTAATATTGTCTCTATACCTACTCGCTTAACAGTAGTTGGAACACGTATCTTAATTTTAGTACCTACCTTCCTTCCAACCTTATTATAGGTACCTAAATCCTTTATAAATTCCATTGGTCCCATATTGGGACGTATAAAGGTCCCTTTACCTAGCATTATTGCCATACTGCTGATTCCGACGAATATTTATGCCAGTTGTTCAAATTTTTCCATACCAAAATGAAAATTTAACTGAAAAAAGTCCTTTGTATCTTTTTATTAGCAAATTATATTATAAACAGTAAGCAGCAAGTGGAAAGATAATACTACACTAAAAAACTGCAAAAGCTAACAATCCTATATATTTATGTGTTTATCCCTTTGTCGTGACGCATGTTCGTTCGAGCTTCACCCCAAAACGATTCTAAGGAAGTTGCACGTCATACAAAAAATATTAAAATAAAATCTTTGTCAAAAAGAC
Source organism: Platycheirus rosarum (assembly GCA_963971375.1). Classification (NCBI taxonomy): domain Eukaryota; kingdom Metazoa; phylum Arthropoda; class Insecta; order Diptera; family Syrphidae; genus Platycheirus; species Platycheirus rosarum. The sequence goes on along the minus strand of OZ020509.1, from coordinate 119,332,351 downwards.
GCCTGCACTTAAAAAGGATTAGCACATAAGAGCAAGTACGTGCGACCCAGTCGTGCCTTTTATTTTAATTAACAAAACTTAATTTTATTTAAATTATGAATGTACAAAACGAAAAACAAAAAAATATAATGAATTTGAGTTAAAACACATGTCTAGTTTATTTAGAAAATTTAGAGCATTGAACAACTTCGTAAACGTGAACACTCTGAACAACGTGAACACTCTGAACATGCTCGGTGTTTAATAGTTCACGTTACCGCGAGTCTACTGTTTGTATGTACATACATATGTATATACATCCATGCTGTGCTGCCATTGTTACTAAATTTGCTTCAAAAATCAAAATTGCTGTCTTGCTGCAAATCTGTCTGATTCTAGGTAGCTTTAAGATGTATACAAAGCTAAGGTAAGTAGATATATACGTTCCAGTTTAGTATCCAATTCCAACTCAAACTATTGCTAGTAATAAATTAAATAACTTTAAAAAAACGAAATCATTTAGGTGTGTACTCAACACCTTATTCTCAAAATTATTGATTCAGATTGAAAGGATAGTACATGTACATGTACACTTTTATGTATTTTCAGAAATTGGTATCTACACACAAAACATAAAGAATAGGATTTTCTAAACCCAGGCGAGGTTGCCTTTGCCTTGTCTAATTTGTTTTAGTTTGCGGCACAGCAAAACCAAAACGAAACAAAAAAAAAACTTACTTTGGGTTTGCATTTCGTCGGCGATTTTTTCCCATACTTCATCTACGTGTTTTTTGTTATTGAATTCTTTGGCAGAATAATCATAAATTTCCGGATTGTTTTTCACCAAACGTATTAACTTTTCAATATCAAACATTTTGATTCGTTTTCGTTCACTTTTAATTATTAAATCACTTGTTCACTTTGACTGTAAGCAAATTTGACTGAAAAACTGAAGTCAAAAGAAGCCATAACACAATAAACAAAACGAAAATCAAAAATGACTCAAGCGAGAGTGTGATGTTGAGAAAGAGAAATACATTCTCTCATTCTCAGGCACAGGGGAAGTTGATGTTCAACTTTTGCATTTATGTATAGGTATAGGTACAACAAATCCATCCATACCATCTTGAAAGAAATTTTGTGTATACGACTGCTAAATCAGTGCTGTCTCCACGGTTTAAATAAACATATGTATGTATGTATGTAATGTAGTATGGAGCTTTGTAGAAACAATGTTTTATTATAATCTAAATTTTAACATCACGGAAATAGTATTAAATTATTGAAAAATTGTGCTTATGTTTCGAATGCTGTGTTTCAAGTTTTCAAATGACAAATGTCAAATATATATGTATGTACTTACATATTACTCATTTAAAAATAGATAAAAATAAAGTTTTTTAGCGTTTTAAAGTTTTCAGTAGAAATGAATTGACGAGAGAAGACTGAGAGCTGATCTGATGAAATTTCAATGAGAAATGGAAACATAACTTTAAACTTCAAAGCGGACGACAGTTCTTTACAGAAACCAGATTTTTATTATTTTTTCTTATAATTAACGCGCGCGCAAGGAACCATTTGTTTCCCTTTTAATGTATGTATGTAAGTTCACTGCGCGAGCATTAGGATAATAGGGAGGGGAAGGACAGAAGGTGTCGATTAACATTGGTTTTGAATGTTTTTGAAAATATCGCTGGGTAAACTATTCCAAATTCGTGTTGTTCGGTTAAAAAAAGACTCTATATTTCACGGTACGTCAGAAATTGGGCTCAAGGGTGAAATGATGAGCATTCCTTGCGAGACGAGTATTACAGGAGAAACTTTTAAGGGGAGAAATGCAGCTGGCTACTTCAATTTTTTTATAAAAGAAATGATAGAAATAAGAAGACATGAAACATTGCGTCGGTGCTCGAGAGGAGCAATTTTTTCAGCGGCGGTTCTATTTCCTATCAATTTTAACGCTCGATTTTGTATTCTATCAAGCAGGTAAAGCGATGTTCTTGCGAAGTACCTGCCCAGAGGTGGGAGTTATACTCGAGTTTAGGGCTTATAAACGATTTATAAATTGTAGCCAGATCAGAACGGGAAAAATACTTCTTGCACCGAAATTCTTACGGAAAATCTAAGCACTTACCAGCATTTTTAGCGATCTCAAATATATGGTCGTTCCAAGGGAAGTCTTCGTTGACACACATACCGAGTACTGAGAGCTTTTCGGTTTCTTCGATGTAAGTGCCATTCATGGAAAATGGCATGGCGCATGTTTAGCTTTAACGAAAGAAGACAGCAGAGAGTTTTCGAAGCACTAAACTCCACACGATTCCTATTACCCCATTTCACAATGCGAAGGACGTGAATTATAGAACGAATATGAAAAGCTGAGGGTACAGTCGTTAGCAAAACAGTTAAGTGGATTAGAAGTAACAGACGGAAGATCATTTATAAAAATGATGAAAAGAGTCGGAGACAGGACAGAGCCCTGGGGCACACCAACATTTATTTTGTATTGAATGGTCCAGAAGATAGCTTCTAATCCAACGAACAAGAGTATCATCGACCCCAAAATCACGCATTATCGATAAGAGAGCTTCATGCCAAACTCGGTGAGATGAGATATGCCATCAGATCACCAGTGGAACGGTTGCTGCGGAAGCCATACTGACGGTGATGGAGAAGCTTTCGATCTTCGAGATATTCCTTAAGCTGACAGCTAATCAGCGTTTCCATGACCTTAGAAAGAAGTGATGTTAGTGCTATGGATCCGTAGGAGGGGGAGGATGGGTCACCTTTCTTAGGGACAGGCTGCACAAATGCTGTTTTCCATCTTCTAGGAAAGATTCCAGAAGAGTAGGGCGAAGGAAAAGCTTACGCAGTGGCTTTGCCAGTGTGGAAAAACACCTCTTCAGAAGAATCGGGTGTATACCATCCGGGCCAGCGGATTGGTGTATATCGAGATCTTTGAGAACTCTTGCTACTGTACGAGTGCGGATAACAATCTTTCCCATGGAAAAATTTACATTCTCAAGTACAGGAGGGGCAACTTTACTGTTAGGCAGCGTGGGGCTAGCAGCAAAATGGGCGGCAAGCAAGTTTGCCTTTTCTGAAGAGTAAACAATAATTGGTTTGTTATTGTCGATGATCATTGGAACCTAAGATGCTGAGGAGTTTTTAATATTTTTTTACAAATGACTAAAAATTTGTACTGCCTTTCACTGCAGAATTTTTTGCCGTAATTTTTGGTCATGCAAAATGGTTCTTTCAATAACATAAGAAATAAGCTTTTACTTAACGATTATATGGCAGGTACCGTTAATATTTCAGCTTAAAAAGAAATAATAAAATCCTCTGTCGAATATCAAAATAAACTTATATGTATTCCAAATTTAAAGACGATTGGCCCAACCGTTTAGTAGACAGGACAGAATTTTGCCAGTAACTTAAATATGTTTCTCTATCATCGTAATCTTATATTTGATTGTAATCCCAATTTTTTTCTGCACGAATGCATAACTTGTACTTATGTAGTACCTATAATCGCAAGTAAAAATTAAACAATTAGGTATTAGAAATGCAAGAAGAAAGGTATACTCAGTTCAATTTATGTTTTCAGTACAGGGAAGATAGGTTATTTGCATTTCACTCTTACTGTTATGGATTTCAATAAGCTATCTTCATTTTAAAGCTCTCAAATGGTTGCCATACTGGGCATAATAAATTGGTATAATTCTCATTCAAATGTAGGTATGGTTACCCACTTTTTATTCAAATTTTATGAAAACAGAAACATGACCGTAAACTAAATCTAAACAAAAATTATATTAAATGGTAACTCCACCGTAGTGCTTTTTTTAAATAAACACAATAAGCGAGAGGCAAATTTATACTAAGTATCCTAATCCTCGCACTTGGGGAGCAGACAGGTCTTGGTGGAATGTACGTGGGTTAAATGAAATATTACAACAACAATTTCAACGTATTTCAGGTTTCTCTCTTATATATAAGTGGCAATTTCTTAAGTTGAGTGCGATGCAAACACCTGCAGGCACCAGTGTGTTTAAAATATCTCTTCCATAAGGTCTGTACTGAAAATATAAATTGAACAGAGTATAGATCGACTAATTATTTGGAGAACTTTTTTTGCCTTTGGAACTTCTTTCATCAGGTGTAAAATGAAAAAAAATTCATCGAATATTACGATATCGATACTCGTAGGTGGTTCATATTCACTCATAATTTTTTTCCTCCAACAATTTAAGTAACGCCGATTTATTATAGCCCATTTTCGCTATTCGTTTATTAAAACGAGTAGAGCGTTCACACTCGTTTTTGTTTGACATTTCATTTGTTATGACAATAGCCAAACAAAAACATACATAACCCAACTTTGATTTTTTGCCAATTATTCGCTCCGTTTGCAAATATATCATTCAAAAACGTATTGATTTAAAAACAAAACATTTTTTTTATAAAGAACTATTTCCAAATCACAAAATCGCACAGAAACGCCATCGCCCTCATCAAATAATTATGGCCATGCTTTCAACTTCCTGATAAGGCTGGTTCATTTTTGGCACACAGAAGTCCTCGTTCGAGCTTCATCAAGGGCTTTTTGCATTTCTTCTCTTCCATTTTCTGCCAGTAAAAAGTAAAAAGTAAAACTAAGCATTTGCTAAAAAGTTACTTACCGTTGCTGAGAATTTTCCAAAATAATTTCCATATTTTTTGACAGCAAGCAACCAGCTGTTCTTTTTTAAAGACCTATTCACAATCATACCAATTTCTCTTTGACTGGTTCATCCTTGTATTGCAACTCGTTTTCAATTCGTTTTATCGAAAACGAGTCGTTTTGCAAAACAAGTCGTTTTTAGTATTCGTTTTGAAGAAAACGTGTAAAATGTCGTTTATGGTTTGGTGTGAATAGGCTTGAAAACTGTCCCATTAATATGGTACATTGAAATTTGAGACAGGCGTTAAAGGGGACTTTCGCAATGCCAATATTTTGTTCCATTGATAGTCCCAACAATCGCCCAAACAGGTCTCTCTGCATCTTTATTTCTTGTATTTTGTTTCCAATTTTGATTTGTTTTTTCTTCGGAAGCACTGGATAAATTGGAGATGATGTTTCTTTTGATTGGTTTCTCAAATCGATCATTTGCCAAAGCACATTCTGAAATAAGATTTTCACCCAATTGATTACCAATTTGGCAAGATCAGCAGAATTTTTGTTTATTCGAATCTTCATTAATATCTTGCGATTTGTGTAACCCAGTTTCTTGGTATACGTGCGATATTGCAGTTGATAGAATACTATGACTTTTGGACCAACGTTGACTTGATGTGGGCTGATATCGAATTTGTAAAATGTATTTCACCTGTCAGACTTCTTGCAGCATCAGCGTTTATCATCTATTCTTAAGTCAAGACGATGGGTTGCCTTGGTGGAAACAAATGAAAATTACCTGTTTTTGTGAATGGTGGACTCTGGAAGCGAACTTGGAAAACCCAAAAAGAAGCCTTTTTCACTCCTACCTACTTTTCAATATAACTAGACACACAGTTTTGTTTACCACTTCCCTGATGGAAACGAATGAAAAAGATCTCTTTTTTGATGAAAGTAAAATAACCCTTTTTTGGTAAATTGTGGTTCAATTACTGAGAGTTCAAATTTCAGGGTATTTTTCATGATTGCAACACCAAATGGATATTAAAAGTATTAATTTATTTATTTTAATTTTAAATAATGTATCTTTACAATAATTTTTGGGAATATATTTTAATTTGATGTTAACGAATTTATACCTATTCTAATAATACACTGATTCTTAGAAAAAAAAATAACCACAATTTGGTTCTCTATCACACGGTATTTATCAAAATATCGAAAAATCATCCAATCTTTGACATCGTCTGCCGGGCACTTTCCACCAAGATTTTCGTCGGGGAACGCATATATAGACTACTGAGGGGCCAACATAAACAAAGGTTTTTATGAGAATCGTTATCAAATAACGTAAGTAGGCCTGAATTCTCAGCCCATTGGGGGCGTGTTCTATCCGTTTCCACCATCCAAAATGTCTGCCATTTTCAAAACCGAGTCCGTGACATCACTAGCTACGACCTAGGAAAAATTCAGCCGTTATCAAATGACGTAAGTTCACCGATTTTTTTGTTTACCCCTTTGAGGGTTCGTAGCCGCCACACCGACCGCTAGATGCTTGGCAGACTTCCGGATTATTTGTCACCAGTGTTGAAATGTATGAATGTTTTCCATTTTTAAAATTAATTATTTAATTAAAACAATAATTTGCAAGAAAACAGTTAAGTATTTATTATACATAATATTCATGCTACATAATTAAATCATTAAGAACAAAATTAATTCAAGAATAAAATTTAGATTTTTTCATCTTCAGGGCTTCAGATTAGTTATTAAATAGAAAAAAAAATTATACCACACATTCCGTTTCTTGTGAATCAAGAAACCTATTTAGTTTTAGTATAATTTCTGCCTTAAATAATCGTTGCCTTCTATTTGATAGTTTGATAATATCGGGTAAAATACTTCTGAAAAATGCCATACTCGTATCGTCATAATCACTGTCGTCAAAGCGACATCTTTTAGGAGAAGGAGGAGCAAGGGAAGAAGAAGAACGACGAGGTGGAGGAGAAGGAGAACGACGAGGTGGAGGAGAAGGAGAACGAGCAGGGGTTGATGGAGAAAGAGAACGTGTAGATGCACAGGGGGAATGAGGAGGAGGAGAAGGAGAACGAGTAGGTGGGGATGGGGAACGTTGAGGAGAAGAAGAACGAGGAGGAGGAGTGGGATAAAGAAGAGGTGGTGTGGGGTATTGAGGAGGAGGAGTGCGATAACGAACAGGTTGAGTGGGGTAGTGACTAGGAGGAGAGGGAGAACGAGAGGGAGACGGTGATCGAGCAGGGGAAGAAAGAGGACCAGGAGGAGGAGTAGATTTCTTCAAAATTTCAACCATTTCATTTACGGCTGGTGGTGCTGCAAATGCCTCTCTAAGGGCTTTATCGGCAGCAGCAGGACTACTAAAGGCATCAAGTTTTATTTTAATTCCAAGTGCAGATGTAGAAGAAAAATCATTTGTTGTTGAGTTTGAGTCCTGAACTGCCAATCCCAAGTTTGAGTCCTGAACTGCCAATCCCAAGTTTGTTTTTAGTGGAGCTGCAAATGCCTCTCTAAGGGCCTTATCGGCAGCAGCAGGACTACCAAAGGCATCAAGTTTTATTTTAATTCCAAGTGTAGAAGTAGAAGAAAAATCATTTGTTGTTGAGTTTGAGTCCTGAACTGCCAATCCCAAGTTTGTTTTGTCATCTTCAATGTTCAGTGCATTACTGTCTTCGCCAGATTCATCTTCATAACTAAGAGCAATTCTTTTTCTTCCAGGTCCCTTGGGTTTTTTTAATTTCTTTTCACCTCTCCGTTTATAGTAGTTGAATTCACACAAGAATGCCAAGTGATCAGATAAATACCATTTCCTTCTTGCGGTTTTACCGAAGGCATCGACATTGGACTCATTTCTCATTTGACGTGAAAATGCATTGCGAAGTGATAACCATTTTCTTTTACAATTTTTAACTGAAAAAAAAACAAGGAAAAATTGTGTTAGCTTTGCTTAAATATTTATCTTCATTTAAAAAAAAAATATTTTAAATTCGTTAAACTAGCAAAAACTTGTACATGTTGCTTCAATTATAATTAAATTAATTCTTAAAACTATTCAAAAAATAATTTGTAATTTATTCCAACGCTGCGTTTTGACGCTGCATATTGACGACGCGTTGAACTCGACGCGGCGTTGAAAACGCGCTTTTTGTGACATGGGTTATGTAATGCGGTATATTACAACGCGGCGTTGAAACTTGGCGCTAAAACGCGGAGTCAAAACGCGGCTGTTTGACGAGACGATAGAGCTCTGGCTCCTCACCTCTTAATTCTCGCATTAGTTTTGCGTAGAAACCTTTATTCTCACGTCGCAATAACCAATTTTTGGACCACAAGGAACGAATTCTTTGCGGTGGCCTTTGGTTGTTGCCGGAATCATCGTTTCGAGATGTAGGCCGCGAGAAACGCAACCTCTAATATTTCGTGTGGACAAAATTAATGTGACTTTTCACTTTGGCTTTTAATTACTGCAATTGGAAATGTTTTATTTATTAATTTTTTTAATTAAATTAATTTAGGTAATTGAGCACTTCAGAAACTTACGTCTTTATTTAACCAAAACAATCAAAACAACCAAGACACAATGACTCATTTGAGTGACGCCGTGTGATCGTCACTGTTAAAAATGATAAATGTCATTGCAGTTTGGGCTCACCGCCAACGATCAGCTGTTTGTGAGTTGTGACGTCGTGTGATCGTCATTGTTTTGCATGTCTGTCGTTACACCGAGACACAAAGATCACCGTGACACACTTTGACGTTCATTATATTTTGGGACAACAAGGATAGACATGTGTCATTAGTGTGACAGGCACTGTAGCTAGCCTTGACACGATCACCTTTGTCACGGCAATGACAGTGATAGGACCTATTTTGTTGTGACGTCACAGTGTCACGGCAATGACACATTACAAGGACCGTCTAATACTAGCTTTACAAGCGAAAATGTTCAGTTTTCAATTTTCCCATACCCATTCCACTTTTTCCACGATGCTTGATTTACTGATTTGGATCTCACGGAAATCGATGCTTTATCAGAGCCAAGGCCGTTAAGACCGAAAACTTTTTTTTTTATTTTCGATATTCGATAATTGATATTTTTCATGTTGGTAAATTTAATTTTTTTTCGAATTTAGGTTATTTTTGTGATTAATTTTGTGATTCCTTAATTATTTCTTTTAATTTTTAAAAAAAAAGTTGTTAAAATAAAACATTTTTATTTAAATACCGTTCCTACGATTTTGAAAAAAAAATTATACTTCTTTACATTTCTTTTCGTTAAGAAGGGCGTTAAATTTTTGCGCTTAAAACTATTTTACGTACGTTTTTCGAAATATTTGGCATTTTTCAAAAACAGTCTTTGAAATTTTAAAATAACAGTAACCTACAATATAACCGTTAAGGAAAAGCTTATTTTTCTCGAAAACGGCTTTAACGATGTTGGTGAATTTTCTTACCATATTTTGTTGGTATGGTATGTTATACTATTGAAAAGATTTAGTTTGTCACAGAAATTCTTGATGATAATTTTCCGAATGTTTTTTCTAGGTAAACATTTTTGAAATGTTTTTTTTTTTGAATTTTCCATATTTTTATTTCAAATTTTATGATCAGCTTTTTTTAAAATAAACTCTTAAAAAAAACTGCATTATGAAGGTACCTACTAAAATCTAAAAAAAAAAACTTTAAGTTAAAAACAGTTTTATCAAAGAATGTGCGAAATACTTTTCAATAAATTTATTTTTATTCAAAATGCGTGATGACTCCATTTTTACTATATTAATCGTTTAGGGTTGTGGTGTAGACATTTGTTTTGAAATGCAGGTTTTAATACAAACCCTATATACTACATTGTAAGAAAATAAAATTAAAAAAACAACTAAGTAATTTTTTGATGGACTAAAATCCGTAAAAAGCTATTTTGAATCAATAATTCAACAAAGTCCAAAATTAGTGCTGAGTCTTCTACTTAGTTGTTTTTTTTAATTTTATTTTCTTGCAACGTAGTATATAGAGTTTGTATTAAAACCTTCATTTCATTAACTTAGTCTGGCCACGGACTTAAACCTCTTTCTTTCCAACTTAATGATTATAAATTCAATCTTGTTGGATATAGTTCACATTAAGTTTTTCGCAAAAACTTTATTATGTTGACCTGAACAAATCGAAAGTTGCGTCTTGGTCTTGACAAAGGTACTCACTGTCAACTGATGAGTCCAAGTGGGTTACCGGGACGAAATGCCAAGTCTTGATGGACTAAAGGCCGTAAAAAGCTATTTTGAATCGACATTTGTTTTGTGTTATTTTTCTACGAAAATGCTACTTGTTTCTGCCAAAGATCTTGCCTTCCATTATGATTAGGTATGGTACATATGTACATCAGAGCAAATCTGTGCTCCAAATCTTGCATATTATCAGTCACCACACCACACATATTTTTACTTGCGATTATAGGGACTATAAGGCAAGTTTAGGATTCGTGAATATAAAAAAATGAGATAACAACGCAACATGACATTACGATCACAGAGAAGTCTAAAAAATTGATCGACAAAAAATGTCTGTCTGTCTGTCCAGTATGTATAACGAGCTGCAGCCTAAACGGCTCAAGCGATTATCTACAAATTTGGTGTGTGTGATTATTTTGGCATTCCCCAAAGGGAAAATTGAAATTTTATTTTTAGGCCCACAAATAAGGGTACCTGCCTTATTACCGTTTAGGAAAAGCTTATTTTTCTCGAAAATGGCTCCAACGATTTTGATGAAAATTTTTGAAAATTTTTTTGTTGGTATTGGTTGGTAATGATTAGAACCAAATTTACGGGAAAAGTCCATTAACGGTACCTTTCATATAACGGTTTTTTTTGAATTTTTTGCTTCCTCGGTGACGGCTCTTTGGATTTCTATCACATTTTATATTTGAGAAGTTCTAGAAAGCAAAATTAATTCTGCATATAAACATTTTGAATAACTTTTTTTTTCTAATTAAAATTAATTTTTGAAATTTTCTTTTGAAAATTAATAAAAAAAAATATTTTAAATCTTATAATCTAATGTATATTAATGAATTCTAAAAAACTGCATACCAAAATAAAAAAAAAAAAACAATTTTTAAATAAACTAAAAATTAAAAATAGAATTTTATCAAAACCGGTCCTACAATTTTCGAAATAAATTTTTCATAAATTCTTTGTTATTTAAGACGTGATTGCGTACTTCATTTTTTCCAAAAAACCGTTAAGTATTGTATTTATACTTTTTATAAGTTCAAACTGTGTTATTTTCAACGCAAATGTTACTTGTTTCTGTGAAAGATCTTGTTTTCCAATGTAATTAGGCACATAAGAGCAAGTACGTGCGACCCAGTCGTGTCCATTTTTGTGTAACAAATTAGAAGCGACAGAACTTGGATTCATCTCTCCAAAACATATTTTTCTAAAAAAAAATATATGTACGACATACATGTACATTCACAATTTTCTATAAATAGAAAGCATTTAAAACGAATTGTGTTTCATGCACGACGAACCCATAGTCCAGTCCAACTGTAGTTTCACGTTACAAAATATATACAAATGTATTTTTTTTAATATCATGTTTGCTGGACAAACATCCGGTGATATGAATTCCGGAACATTGTTTTTAGCCACTCTTGAGTGGTTTTTGCCTTGTGAGCTGGAACTGAATCTTGCTGGAATGTCCATTGCTTGTCGGCAAACATTGTTCTGTTGAGAGGCTGTACGACGCCTTATAAAACAGTCGTTTGATATCAATGATTGCCGATGTTTTGACTCCTTTTTTCACAAAAATTAAGGTCGGTAACACCAACATAACTCACTCCCCACCATACCATATCATTTGCAGGATGGTGACCTTTTTCAACTCTTGGAATGAGTTCGGACGCTTCTCGGGATGTCCGAGCCTAAACTCGATCGTTCTGTTTGTTAAAACTTTCATCGACGGTGAAGATTTTCTCGTCAGTGAACAAATTTTTTCTGTGAGCATTTTTTTGCGTACCGGCGAAGCAGAGCTTTTGATTTTGTTAAGGAAAAGCTTATTTTTCTCGAAAACAGCTGCAACCCGATTATAGGTACTATAAGGGTGTTTTGTAGAAGTATAGAATAATATAATGATATAAAATATAATATATCATATATATATATATATAATATATAATATATATAAAACACATAAATTGTATTAATTGCTACAAAATTTACTTTATTTGAAAGATAGGTACTTGTTGCTATTTAAATTGAATCTTGAGGTTCAATGTTCCATCACTCTTGTAGAAGTTGGGGTCGTATATCGGCCATAACACGGCGAATGTTGTTTTCCAAGTCGTCAATTGTCTTTAGTTTTGGCTTAGTGTAAATTGTAATTTTGAATTTTTTTTTATTCTGTTTTTAAATGATTGTTTTAAGATTGGATTTTCAAATTATTTTTTTTTTAATTTTGAAAAAAGGTATTGACAAAAAACATTTTTTTTAAACCGTAGCCACGGTTAAAAGAAACATGCTTTTCACATTTTTGAAGATATAAAATTTGAATTTCTCCACGAAAAACAATTTTACGTAATTTTAATATAATAAAAACTTAAAATCTCATACGATGTACAATGAAGTGACCGCACATAGGAGTAGGTACGTGTGATCTAGTCGTGCTATTTTTTTTTATTTTATGATGGGCTGCAGTTAGAGTTCCATTGGTAAACTTTAGTCTGCAAATCATATTTTTGATTTTTTAAACTAAATATAAAAAAGAGCATTTTATAAAAATCAGTCTTAAATTTTTTTTCATAAAATTATGTGTTTTATTATTAGTTGTTTTAGATGTTTTTCCCAGATTTAGGAATGCAAATTCTTAGATTATATCAATATGCAGCTGATCATAAAATTAAAAAAAGCACTTTCGCATTTTTTGCCTGTTAAAATTCAAAACTGAACCAATTTTCATGATTTTCGATAAGAAATGTTTAAATGTTTGAATGCTGACAAAAAATCAATTTTTATGAACGATTCTTTTATTTAGCTCACCAAATTGGATTCACGAATTCTTGAATCGTAATCTACCCGAAAAAATGAACACATCAGCAGAAAAAAAGCTTAAAAAAAATCAGTGCTAACATCAAAAATTAATATTAATGACATTTTTTTTAACCCAGCGTCAACGTCAAATGAACATACAATACATATCATGAAAATCGGTCCTGTTTTGAATTTTGTACAGTCAAAAAACCATGTGACCGCGAAAGTGTACCAACAAAAATTGAGGTAAATGGTAAAAACACATTTTTTTACAAAACATATTTTTTTGAGTTACACAAATTTTGCTGTTTGGCTAAACTAATTCAAACAATTTGTTTTTCACTGGAGTGCATGATAAAATCAAAAAGGTCACAAGGTTGCCGATTCTAAAATTTAGTTTTTTTTTTTTTAAGTTTTTAGGCGGTTTTTAGTACAAGAAGAAAAGTTCAAAGAAAAAGAAAAAAGAAGAGGAAGTTGAAATAGAAACGATTTTTTTTTCATCAAAAACGGTTCTAACGTGCGTAAGAAAATTGAGAAAGCAATCACACAACATTTCGATGATGGAAAAACACATTTGAGTTTGTGGCAAAATTCTGTCTGTCTGTCTATATGGATTTGTTTTGGACTACATCCTGAACGGTTTGGCCAACCGTCTTTCAAGTTTAAGCCAACAGATTATTTCTGCATTCTACAGAGATTTTTTTTTAGCTCAAATACGTGCCATATAGCCGTTTTTGTGAACAAATCATTTTACTGTTGTAGATGGATTACGTTTTGGTGAAAAAAAAATCAATAAGTCAGTGGCCGTGTTTTTTGTTTCTTAGACTTTTTTGAGATCTGGTAAACCGATTACAATCAAAATTTATTTTCAAAATATATAGACAGCCAAAGTAATTTTGCATTGGATAATTTTCGAATAACGGTTTTTTTAATTTTTAATATTTAAAAACATTTTTTTTTTTAAATCAATTATTTTATTTTTTATGTGCTTTATTTTTTTTATTTAAAAAAAAGTTTAGATCTTTTTTTACCGATTGGAACAAAAAATATTAAAGTTTAGGGAGATTACGATAACTTTGGTGCCGAAAATTAATAACGAATTCTTATAAGAGGGCAATTTTCTAAAAAAGCTCTTGCATTAGAAAACAATATATTAAAAAATAACGGCAATACATACAATAAATGTGCTGTCTCTTTGTAGAGCAAAAAGTTTTCTCTATCATATAGTTCCTTAAGTATTTAAATATCTATAAAAACTTTTGAAAAAATTTACTTGAAACTCAAAATTTCAGAAAAAAATATAATTTTTTTTTTTCAAAATTGAGATAATATGGACCAAATTTGCTTTTAATATTTGTTATTCCTTTTGAAAAATAGATGATATTATGTATTCTAGTTTTCGAGAAAATTGAAATTTACTAAACTTATATTTGTATAATTTGTTTGATATTTACTTGGTCTTTCTCTCTACACATTTCGGGTAGAGTACGAATTTTAATGGTCTACATACAAAAAATAAAGACGAAATAAACGATGGCGAAATAATCGAAATCGAAATGAACAAAAAACAAAAAAAAAATCTAAAAACTAAAAACTAAATAATAAAAGGCGAAATGAACATCAAAACAAATATAAACCAAATAATTGAAAAACATTTTGATTGAAATGCTGAAAGAACGAAATGCGAAACGACTAAAACGAAATACAAAAACGAAATAAAATAAAGTGCATGACTGGGTCGCACGAACTTGCTCTAATATCGCACATTAGAGCAAGTTCGTGCGACCCAGTCGTGCACTTGCGTCTTGAATTTTTTGAAAAAAAGCAGGTAAAAAATCATTTGAAATTTTTTTAATCACTTAAAAAAATTTGGAAAAATTAAAGTAGGCCATTTAATTTCTTTTACAGTTTTGAATTTTAAGGAAACATTTTTTCAAAATCCTTTGACCAGTTTTTTTTTAAAAGTGTTTTTTTCAACTTTTTGAAAACATATTCCAAATTTTTTTGAGTATGCCAACATCTAGCAGCTGGTAGTTATCAGAAAACAAAATATTAAATTTTTTTTACAAACCGTTAAAAAAAAACTAAAATTAAAAAAACTCAAAAATGTTCACTCAATTTTTTTATTAATAACATTTGAAAACTAAATGTCTATCGAGGAACAAAAATCATTTAAAACCTTCGACCTGTTTTTTAAAGTCGTTTTTTAAACTTTTCGAAGATAATATTAATTTTTTTTTTTTTAAAACGATTCTATGAGAGATATCTACCGTTATAGAACAAATTTCGAAAAAAAAATATTCTAACAGAAAGATGTATTGTTTTAAAAAAATAGCACCCTGAAAGTTTTATCAAAATCGTTAAAGGCAGGTACCGTTATTTTTCGACCTAGAGCAAAAATGAAAAACACCCCCACCCCCTGAGATACTACCAAATAAATACTAGATACCAAGTTTGAAACAAATCGGCCCATTCGTTTAGGCTGTAGAGATGCGAACAGACAGTGAAAGACGGACATAATTTCCGGATTTTTTTGCACGAATCCATAACTTGCCTTATAACGCAAGTAAAAAATGAAAGAAGCCATACCCGTATGTAGATTATATTCACTTAGGTTAATGCAAATGCCTTCATAAATCATTTAAAAAAATGGACACGACTGGGTCGCACGTACTTGCTCGTATGTGCCTAATTACATTGGACGGCAAGATCTTTGACAAAAACAAATAACAATTACGTTGAAAATAACACAGTTTGAACTTATAAAAACTATCAAAACCACAAAACTTAACAGTTTTTAGTAAAAATGAAGCACGCCATCACACGTCCTAAATAACAAAGAATTTATGAAAAAAGTATTTCAAAATTGTAGGACGGATTTTTATGAAATCCTGTTTTTTATTTTGTTTTTTGATTTTTTTTTTAATTTTGGTATGCAGTTTATTAATATATGTACATGTGATTATAAAATTAAAAGTTAATTTTTTTTGATATGCAGAATAGATCTTCTCAAATATAAAATTTGATAGAAATCCATAGAGCCGTTACCGAGAAAGCCAAAAAAAAAAAAAAAAAACATTATATGAAATGTTCCGTTAATAGACTTTTCCCGTATATGTGGTTCTAATCAAATGATAGCCAATACCAACAAAAAAAATATCTCAAAAATTTTCATCAAAATCGTTGGAGCCGTTTTCGAGAAAAATAAGTTTTTCCTAAAAGGTCGTATGGCAAGTACCGTTATTTTTAGGCCTAACAATTAAATTTCAATTTCTCCTCTTAGGAATGCCAAAAGATAAACACATACCAAATTTGAAGGCAATCGCTTAGCCCGTTTAGGCTGCAGCTCGATATACACCCGGACAGACAGACGGACATTTTTTGCAAATGATTTTTTTAGGCTTCTCTATGTCATGTTCGATTGTTATCTCAATTTTTTTTATATTCACGAATCCTTAACTTGTCTTATATAATAGTCCCTATAAAAAAGAAATTCAAAAATTATTTTTTTTCATTTTCAGCAACTTAGGTACCTACCTACATATGTATTTATCAACATGCTACAAAATATATGGACATGCATACATAATACGCAGGTACCTTTATCCCTAAATTCATTTATGTGATACTTTTTCGAAACAATATTTTGAGTCAGGAGATAAGAAACAGATAAATTTATCTCTGCGTTTACAAAATGTTTTACAATCGATAAGCATGGCTTTGCCCTTTGTTCCGAACAAGAACATGATGAAGATGAAGAGGAAGACCGAAGACTAGGCAAATTGAAACACAAAATGCCGGAATCAACTTTGTTTTCTTAAAACAGGCATCTGAAACATTTCCATTTCAACGAAAAACACAGTTCAAAAGATACGATGATAGGTACGCAGATACGAACATAAACTTGGTACTTAAACACTGCCCATACAAAACGCCACTACGTAGTTGTTGTTTTGTGACATGGAATATTTATTCTCTCTTTCTTGTATTATATAGCACATAGTACAGTTCAAGTTAAAGCACCAGCACAGCAAAGCAGCAAAAAGTAAAAGTACCTATTCTACGATGGATAGGCAAAGGCACACATTACACAAACAACTCAACTCAAAATGCTTCTTGAATAAATATCATTATCTCACAACTCACACTAGCAAACACCATTGGCATTGTTGGCATATCGCATATGGCATTAATAATAGCTATCCCCCTTCGCAGAAAACACAAATTCAAGAAACTTACCGGGAGCCTGCATTTCGTTGGCGATTTCATCCCACAATTCGTTGACATAATCTCGATTACTGTGTTCAACTAAATTAAAGTTATAAATAGCACTTCGTTCTTTAACTAATCCGATAAGTTTTATAATTTTCCTCAGTTCCTGGGCCATGACGTTAAAAATGCAACAACCAACAACGAACAAATTCAACTTCACTTTGTGTCAAAACAAAAACTACTGACAAAACAAATTTCGGGGCGAAACAAAAATGGTAGTTTTCGCCACGCTGAAGTCATTTTATATACATACATCATATTCATCTTTCATTCCGTTCATGTATTTTCCTATGAAATAAACTCGTTTTGCCTATGGCCTCTGCTATACACATAAACCAAGCAATACACCAAGAAGTTATTTCGTTGGTTCCCTTCCCCTTCTGAAAAGTTGTAAAATTTTGTGTATGTGTGAGAGAAGAGCAACTGGAAATGATTATTTATATTGCAGTGCTACCACACCTAGTGAATTGTGTCTTAGTACCTTTTTTTTTTAAAGATCGGAAATTTGTATTGTATGGAAAATTATTTTATAATTTAATGAACGAATTGAGAATTCGTATTCGTAGTAGGTTATAATTAGAATTGAACAAGAAATGTCTTCAAAGCGCATTTAGGATTAAGGAGAGTGAACATATTTGTAAATCATGGAAATCATCGATAATATTTTAAGAAAAATCCTTATAAAAATTTTATTGCTCGAACCTACATACATACGTGCGATCGTCAAAAAAAATTAATCTCAAAATAAGGGAATTACAAAGTTTTTATTCGATTTTGCTTGAATAAAGAAGACAAATTGTTTTCGTAACAAAAATTTAAACTATTAAAAAATGTAAAAAACATGATTTTTTTCTTAAACCGTAGGAAGGGGTTTTAAAAAAAATTTTTTTTAATGAAAAAAAGTATTTCGAAGATTTTTTCGTGTTTTTTTATTTATTCAAAAGATAAAGTTTCTTAAGAAAATATTATAAATAGGTACTACAAAAATATTTATTCTAGGTAGCTACTAGTTTAGTGGTTTATTTAGTCATCTACCTAATATGTATGAAGGTGTTATCCAAATATAATTTTTTGTAGAATTACAATGACTCGATACCAAGAAAGACTTAGAATACCGTTACATAAAAAGCATTGTTTGTAGGCTTTTGGTTGATTTTTTTTTGTAAAATTATAGACAATACCTACGAAAATATTAAAAAAACAATGTCTCTTTTCGTCAACCGTAGCTTTATTTAAAGTCCTAAAATCAACAATAAGATTGCTAGATAAATTCTGCGTACATGTAATATTTTTTACTTGCGATTAATTCTAGTTATGCTTTTTTTTCTAACAATCAAACGTGACATTACGATGATAGAGAAGTCGAAAAAAGTGGGTCCGGAAAATCCGTCCGCCTGTCTGTCTGTTCGCACCTCTGCAGCCTAAATGGATGAGCCGATTTACTTCAAACTTGGTATTTAGTATTTATTTGGTAGTATCTCGGGGGGTGTTTTTCATTTTTGCTCTAGGTCGAAAAATAACGGTACCTGCAATACAATTTTAAACAAAAAGTTTGAAAATTTTCAAAAACTTTTTTTACGATTTTTTTTTAAATTTTCTAAAAAAAATTGATTGTTGAAATATTTTGAAAAAGGGTTAATTGAATTTTTTAAAATAATTTTCCCAGATGAAAACTACAGATTTTCTTATGACATACCTACTAAAAAAATTTTTTTAATATTTTTTCGAAGTTTTTCAAAAAAACGACTTTAAAAAAAAAACTGGTCGAACGATTTTTAATATTTTTTTTCCTCGATAGACATTTAGTTTTCAAATTTTATTGCATGCTTAGTTTTTCTGAGAAAACTCTTAAGCTAATTAAAAATATGAAATTTTTTTTTTATTTTAATAATTACATACATATGCAGCCACTAAACAATTTTCTAACATAAGAACACGTTCGTGCGACCCAGTCGTGCATTTGATCTAAATTTTATTCGACGATGTGACCGCACATATGAGCGAGTACGTAATAATAAAAAAATTATATAAGTACTAGAAATTGTTTTTATTGTGTTAGTTTTCTTAATAATTTTTGTGTAATTAAAAAAGCCTTTTAATAATTTTTTTGACGTGACAACGTCTTATAAATCGATAAACGCTAGCTGCACGCTGACTCATTGTCACGTTCCGCCTGAGCCGTTTATATACATATATCGTTTTTTAAATAAATGATCGTTCGCTCGCATTTGAAACTTGTTCGGTGTTGTTTGTCTGTTATTCTTTGTGCTGCGGCCTCGTCTTTCTGGTTTTTTGTTGAATTTGCTTTTGAGGTTGTTTTCGTGGTGGTTTGTATGATCATCGATGAATGAAAAGAAAGGGGTATATTACTGTATTGTAATTACAAAAGGTATAATGACGTGTGTATGGAGTGGAATAAATAGAATTGTATATGGAGTGAGTTAACGGGCTGTATGTTGGTGTTGGTGTCATCAATGACGTTATCACGTAAAATTATCATCCGTAATCCGACTTTCCAAACAACCAACAAAATATAAATTTTGAAAATGGGACTACAATTTTTACTTGTGATTATAGGTACTATAATGCAAGTTCTGCATTCGTGCAAATTAAAAAAATTGAGATAACAATCAAACATGACATTATGATGATAGAGAAACATATTTGAGTTACTGGCAAAATTCTGTTCGTCTGTCTGTCTGTCTCTCTGTACGGATGTATTTTGGACTGCAGCCTAAACGGTTGGGCCAATCGTCTTCAAATTAAGAACTTAAGGTTCTTTTGACATTCTACAGAGGAATTTTTTTCAATTTTTTTTAGCTTAAAAATTAACGGTACCTGTCATATAACCGTTACGTAAAAGCTTATTTTTCTCGAAAACGGCTCCAAGAGTATTTAAAAAAAAAATCAGTATACTATGCATTATATTTTGGTGAAAAAAAATTTAATATAGTGGGCTAAAAACGGTACCTTTCATAGGACCGGTTTAATTTCTTCGACTTTTTCGAAAACCGGTGATCCGATTACAATCAAAATTGATACTCAAAAAGATGTAGGTAGTAATTTTGCATTATTTTTTTTTGTATTTTTAATAGTTTTTTATTTATTTTTTTGAAAAATCATGTACGTGATTTTTGTTCTTAAGTTTGTATTCTTGAATTATTTTTTTTAATTTTTTTTAAAGTTGTTAAAAAAACGTTTTATTTAGAAACGGTTTTAACGATTTTGAAAATAATTCACACTTTTTCACATTTTTTAAAGAAATAAAATGGCGTTTAAATTTTTTCGCTAAAAACTATTTAACGTATTTTTTTCAAACAACCAAATTTAGAAAAATCGAATATAATCTTTGAAGTTCCCTTAATATTTTTCAAATTTTATTCCAAGCTGTGACCGCACATAAGAGCAAGTACGTGCTATCCAGTCGTGCAATTTATTTTACTTGCTATTTAGGTACTAAAATGCAAGTTATGGATTCGTGCAAAAAAAAATCTAACAATCAAACAAGACATTACGATAATAGAGAAGTTGAAAAAAGAGTGTCAGGAAATTCCGTCCGTCTGTCTGTCCGTTCGCGCCTCTACAGTTTTAACGGATGGGCCGATTTGCTTCAAACTTGGTATTTTGTATTTATTAGGTAGTATCTCAGGGGGTGTTTTTCATTTTTGCCCTAGGTTGAAAAATAACGGTACCTGCCATACAATAAAAAAAAAAAAAAAGTTTGATTTTGTCCAAAACGGCTCTAACGATTTTGATAAAACTTTCAGGGTGCTATTTTTTGCTACAATATTTTAGTTAGAACTAATTTTTTGAACTTTGTTCTATAACGATACCTCTCATATAAACGGTTTTTTCAAATGCGGTTTTATCGTAAACTATTATCCCACTTTCAATAAAATTTTACCCACAGGAAGTCATTTATAATTCAATTAATATTGCATTTCAAAATTTTCAAAAACTTTTTTTCGATTTTTTTAAATTTTCAAAAAAAAAATTGGTTTTCGAAATATTTTGAAAATGGGTTGATTGAATTTTTTTAAATAAAAATTACAGATTTTCCTATAATGAAAATACAGATTTCCTATAAATGTCGAGAGACATTTAGATTTCAAATTTTATTGCATACTTAGTTTTTCCGAGAAAACTTTTAAGCTAATTAAAAAAATTAAAGAATTTTCTAAAAAAAAAAAATATTTTTTTAATTTAATAGACGTGTGGTTTTCAATCTGGCAATACTTCTTTCGGAGTTGGTCTTTTTGACAGCTGTCACTTGATTTATGGTCAGTTTGTTTTGCCATTTCATTATAAATAGACTTACTCTTGAACGAGTTTGCAAATTGTGCAAATTTATATTTATTACCAAAATAATGGTTCGTTTCGATGGAGCAGTTTTGGCGAATGTCAGCTGTTAATTAGCTGTTATTGGGTACGTTCACGAACATAACTTTTGGATAGGTTACCTTGCTTTTGTTTTAATTAGCATGATCAAAAACAGCTGATTTCCATATGCTCTTCAATTAGCTGGAAATCAGCTATTTTCAACCTTGCTAGTTACAACAAAAGCAAAGGTAACCTATCCGAATGATAAGTTCGTGAACTTACCCATTTAACACGTATTACAATAACACTTGTATAGATACTCAAAATCAAAAAACGAAACGAACATACGTGCTCGGCTACCCCTACAAGCTACACGTTTCGTATTCGTATTACGTATAATATAATCGAAACAAATAATTGGCCACACACGAGACTATTCACATTTCACATTGGGCTCAAACCGGTTTGCTGGGCAAGAGAAAGAAAATGTGCGTCAAAAATTGGACTTAAATCTTTAACCAAGTTTTGAGTGGATGAACGAAGAAAACTAATACACACACAATTTTGTACGATTTTGGGTCTACAAAAGGCAAAAGAAATACTAACACATACGAAAAAAGTTCATATATAGGTATGTTCTTTATTATAGTTCAAATAACCAACTTACCTTGGGTAGGCGGATATTTATTCCTTTATTGAAATATTGCAAGTGAATTAATTACCAAATATTTAGTCTATTTATATAAAAGCTGTTGACAAAAAAATGCTATACACATACATACATATCATATTGTTTCTCTTTTGTTGCCAGTATTGGTCACATAAACGGACACAGAATACGGTATATATATGTACAAAGAACAGAGTCAAAGTAAGCCAGAAAAAGTTTTATTTCATTTAAGATGTGACTCCAATTCAGCGTTGCCAACACCTTTTGGCATAATTATACCTCACTTGAGAAAAATTATGCGGAATTCGGCCTCACACAAGCTTCTAGTCTGTTTGATCAAGCAGCACCTCAAAACACTGCACCTGTAGTCCATGAAAAACTTGGATATAAGGAGAGAAAAAATGTGTTAAGCTTTTGGACTTTTTTACTTTTTTATTCAAAATGAGCAATTTTAAATGGCAACACTTAATGCAAATTTCAAAAAAACTGATTTTTCATACTTTGCCGTTACCGCAACTAGAGAGAATAATTTATAACGTTTCTTTTGTGGACACCCACACCAGTAAGTTAAGTTAAGTGAAGTTCTTCACATCGCATATCATTTTACGTGGTTAATCTCTATATATTATATAATAAAAATTGATGTATGTTTGTATGTATGTCCGATATGGACTCCTAAGCCGCCCAACGGAATTTTATGAAATTTGCAAGGTAGATAAAGTTTACTCCAAGGATGGTTCCTCTGAAAATGTTGTGCCGATCGGGTAGAAGAAAAAAAGTAAGGTTTTTTTGCAATCGATTTGCAATCTTTTCTTCGATTTCTTCGATTCTGTTCCTTTCGTACTTAAATGATATTCGTTGTGTCTAATGTGTGAATTGCTTTTTTCATTTTCAATCGATTGCGAGCGTTCCTTCCACAATCATCAAATAAATAAAGATTCAATATGTCTTCAGTTTTCAACAATGCCACCAAAAAAAGCGTCTCTTAGAAGAAAATTATCAGAAGCAAGGAAAAAAGAAAAGAAAAAAGAGCCACTGTAACTGAAAACCAACGCGGGTCTCACCTACATCAAATGCACGACAGAGCTTCTATTTTCAGAACCTCTGAAACTGAAGAGCAACCTTCTAAAATTCGCGCCATTTAATAAATTTTTTTTTATTGGGCGAAGCAACTTGCACTTGGTGCCGCTAGTATTACTTTAAAACTGCAATTTGAATTTTTTGTATTGTTTTAATTGCTAAACTCAAACTCTTGTCGCTCATGTAGCTTGACGCGTGAGGGGTGAGTTACCGCAGTAAGCATTTTTTTTTTTAATATTTTGTTCCTTTTAAATTAAAAAAAAAAAATTTAAATTAAAAAAAAATCACCTACCCGTTTTCAAAATATTGATTTTTCAAAAAAAAATTATTATTAATTAATTAATGAAAAATTACTTGGGCTACCTACATCTTCTTTAATATCAAATTTGATAGTAATCGCATTACCAGTTTTCGAGAAAGTCGAAAAAAAAGAACCGGTCCTATGGGAGGTACCGTTTTTAGCCCACCGTATACATTATTTCACCAAAATATAATGCTTACCTACAGTAGTACACTGATTTTTTTTCATAAGAATTCTTGGAGCCGTTTTCAAGAAAAATAAACTTTTACATAACGGTTATGGTACCGTTAATTTTTGAGCTAAAAAAATGGAAAAATCCTCTGTAGAATGTCAAAATAACCTTAAGTTCTAAATTTGAAGACGATTGTCCCATCCGTTTAGGCTACAGTCCAAAAAACATCCGTACAGACAGAGAGACAGACAGACGGAAAGACGGACAGAATTTTGCCAGTAACTCAAAAATGTTTCTCTATAATCGTAATGTCATGTTTGATTGTTATCTCAAAATGTTTAATCTGCATGAATGCATAACTTGCTTTATAGTACCTATAATCGCAAGTAAAAATCTGTGTACTTTTTGAGGGTAAAATATAAACATTTTGGTGAAAAAAATATAAGTTGGTGGGCTAAAAACGGTACCTTGGAAACTGGCTATCCGATTACAATCAAAATTGTTATTCAGGAAGATGTAGGTAGCCTTAGTAATTTTAATTCAAAATATTTTCGAATATTGTTGATAAAAAACCGTTATATTTAAAAACCGTTCTTACGATTTTGAAAAAAATCCTGCTCTTTCAATTTTTTAAAGCAAATAAAATGCTGTTCAAATTATTCCGGTAAAAACTATTTTACGTATTTTTTTTCGACCAATCAAAAGTCAAAATAAAAACTTTGAAATAGGTTTAATTTAATTATTTTTTTTAGATTTAGTTTACGGTCTACAAGCTCTTTTATCGAAAATGCGTGCAATTGGACTCGACAAATCTCATCTTCGTTGGATTAGTAATTACCTTTCGAAACGCTCAATACAAGTTGTATTGGACGGATTCAAGTCTGATTCTCACAAGATAAACGCTGGCGTGCCCCAGGGCTCTGTTTTGTCTCCGACTCTCTTTCTTTTATTTATCAACGACTTATTATCTGAAACAACTAATCCTATCAATTGTTTCGCAGATGACAGTACTCTCAGCTTCTCGTAATCGTTTCCAGATTCACATCCTCGTTCTTCGGATGTGGAACTGCAACGGCAGCGTATGATAAGTTCATTAAATTCTGATCTTGACAGCATTGTACAATGGGGAATAAGAAACCGCGTAGAATTTAATGCTTCGAAAACACAATGTTGTCTTTTGTCGTTAAAGCGAAATATACCCCTAATGCCACTATCCATGAGCGGCACTTGCATAGAGGAAACCAACCACCTCTCAGTTCTCGGTATGTGCATTACAGACCACCTTCTGTGGAATGACCACATATTTGACGTTGCCAAAAATGCCGCGAGATGTTTAGGTTTCCTTCGAAGATGCAAGAAGTTCTTTACCCCGTCTGATCTGGCTACAGTATATAAAGCATATATTCGCCCTAAACTTGAGTATAACTCCCACATTTGGGCAGGTGCTCCTGTAACCCACTTGAGTTTTCTAGATAGAATACAAAAAAGAGCTGATAGGCGATCGAACAATAACAGAAACATTTACATCTCTGGAGCACAGACGTAATGTTTCCTGCCTTTCATTATTTTATCGCTACGTCCATAAACAATGCTCTAGCGAAATAGCCAGTTGCATTCCTCCCCTGAAACGCTTTAACCGTAATACTCGCACTGCAAGGAATGCCCATCATTATACCCTTGAGCCCAACTTCGGACGTACTGTCAAGTACAGGGATTCTTTCTTTAGTCGTACCACGCGAATGTGGAATGCCTTGCCAGACTCTGTTTTTCCCTCCCACTTTGAAGTACAGAACTTTAAA
Organism: Platycheirus rosarum; assembly: GCA_963971375.1. Lineage (NCBI taxonomy): Eukaryota > Metazoa > Arthropoda > Insecta > Diptera > Syrphidae > Platycheirus > Platycheirus rosarum. Next base: position 119,307,041 of record OZ020509.1, on the reverse strand, counting down.
ACAAATGTGCATCGTTACCTCCTTTCACATCCTTCCCTATTTTCCTAAAGCCCTCGCTGTGTTTAGTTAACATTATAAGGGTAGTCAAAATCCCTTTAGTGCGGGCTAATTATAAAAAAAAACATGTTTCTGTTTTAATAAAATTTGAATAAACAGTTGGTAACCATACTTACATTTGTGTGAGACTTATACCAATTTATAATGCCCAGTATGCCAAACATTTGAGAGCTTTAAAATGTAGATAGCTATTATCCATAACAGTAAGAGTGAAAGGCAAATATCCTATCTTCCCTGTCCTGAAAATGTAAATTGAACAGAGTATATCCTAAGTAATTTTATTTTAAAATATTTTCGAAAACTTTTTTTTTTTTATTTTTAATTATTTTTTTATTTTTTTTTTTTCAAAAATCAATACTTTGAAAACGGGTAGATGAATTTTTTTACTTGCGATTTATAGGGACTATAAGACAAGTAATGCATTCGTAAAAAAAAATCTAACAATCAAACCTGACATTACGATGATAGCGAAGTCAAAAAAAGTGGGTCCGGTAATTCCGTCCGTCTGTCTGTCTGTCTGTCTGTCCGTATCGATTCCTACAGCCTAAACGGTTGGGCCGATTTGATTCAAACTTGGTATATAGTCTTTTTTTTTCCAAAAAACGTTATGAATAGTGTTTTTTTGATTTCATAAAAATTTTTCCCCAAAATTTTATTTCATATTGCTCGGCTAAGCCCTAGCCATTAGCCAAATAAAAGAAGGTGACAACCTACATACAAACCTACGTATTTTAAAGCATTTTATCATCATAAAAGCACACAGAATAAATAAGGAATCCTATTTTTAACACACAAAAACAACTAACAAATAAAAAAAAATATTCGATTACTACTGAATGCAAAAATTTCAATCGAGAAAACAAAAGTTTACACCTTCCTATAAATAAACAAAACCACTGTGTTAACTTTTAATATTGTCTCTATACCCACTCGCTTAACAGTAGTTGGAATGTGTATCTTAATTTTAGTACCAACCTTCCTTCCAACCTTATTATATGTAGAGGTACCTAATATCCTTAGTAGATTCCATTAATACCTACCCACACCCTACGTTTATCGATCCATCAAACATAATTAAGCTATTTTAATTAATTTGATTTCAAAAAGTAAATTATTGTTATTGGGACCTATATTGGTATCTATACCTAGCATTATTGCCCTACTGCTGATTCCCTCGAATCCTTATGCCAGTTGTTCAAATTTTTCCATACCAAAACGAAAATTAAACTGAAAAAAGTCCTTTATATCTTTCTATTAGCAAATTATATTATAATATATAAGCAGCAAGTGGAAAGATAATACACTAAAAAACTGCAAAAGCTAACAATCCTATATATTTATGTGTTATCCCTTTATCGTGACGCATGTTCGTTCGAGCTTCAAACCACAACGATTCTAAAGAAGTTGCACGTCAAAAAAAACATTAAAACTAAATTTTTGTCAAAAAGACGCCTGCACTTAAACGGGATTAGCACATAGGAGCAAGTACGTGCGACCCAGTCGTGCCTTTTATTTCAAACAATCTTGTCAGAAAAATTGATTAAAAACTTTGAAGTTCCCTTAATATTTTTCAAATTTTATTCGACGTTGTGACAGCACATAAGAGCAATTATGTGCGATCCAGTCGAGCAATTTATTTTTATTTACTGTAACGTAAGTTACGGTGATAACTATCATTTACTAGACCTGGGTTCGAATCGGCTAAGGTGATATGTGAGAGTCACATTTCTAATAGTCACATGTGATCACATTAAATTTCCAGTCTGTGTTAGGTGAACTCCAGGAACATTTAAAATTCTGGCATCACCTTACGCAGGCTTAGTTTTTGATCATCATACCTTAGCCGATTTTACCCCAGAGTTTTTCATACTATCTTTCTGTTTTGAGACAAAATGCCACTAATCCGTGATAGTTCAACAATAATCAACAACAGAGCACTCTCCGTCTATCACTAATTTAAAAGAAACTACAAGCTGTTGCTAAAATTAAGAAATTTCATGAACGCGACGATATAAAGCGACAAGTTCTAGGAACTAGGATTAAAAGATTTCATCAGCATACAGAAAGACAACCAACAAAAACAAAAAGTACAGATCCGACTTTTGTATACTTTACTTGCAAAAGAACATTATTACAACCACGAGTTAGATAGTGTAGATAGTGAGGCCTACAAATAACGGTACCTGTCATATGACCGTTTAGGAAAAGCTTATTTTTCTCGAAAACAGCTCCAACGATTTTGATGAAAATTTTTGAGAATTTTTTTGTTAGTATTCGCTATCATTTGATTAGAAATAATATTTTTAAAACTTATCACATGTATATTAATAAACTCTAAAAAACTCTGAAAAATAAAAATAAAAACAGAATTTTATCAAAATCCGTCCTACATTTTCGAAATACTTTTTTATAAATTCGTTATTATACAAGACGTCTGATGGCATACTTCTTTTTACTAAAAACCGTTAAGGGTTGTGGTTTTGACACTATTTATAAGTTCAGAACGTGTTATTTTTGTACGTAAATGAAAATGTTACTTGTTTCGATCAATATGATTAAGCACATAAGAGCAAGTACGTGCCACTCAGTCGTGCCTATTTTTTATATGGTTTCTTTAAATTGAAATTGAAATTAAAACTTCCAAAAACCTGACTTACATTTTTTGCTTGTGTTTGTTTAAAATATTTAACAAATATAGGTCCCTTCATTGACTTCGGAAATATTGTATTTGCGATAATTTGTACAACTAACTTAAATTTTTTTTAATCATAAATTTCGAAGAAAACTTCAATAGTAACAGACTCTAATAACCAAGTGTCTGAAAACTGTAACGTCAGTTACCAGCACTATTACGTTGACTGTTAACAGTTAAGTCACGACCATAGAGTAAGAATATTATAGAGAGAGACATTTACTGCCTTATTTTGACAATGCCTACAAGCTGAACTGTCATCTCATTTACCTTTTCGGATAAGTATGAGTAAAGGAGCCTTTGCATGCATTTGCATTTGCAAATTTGAAGAAAAGTAGAACAGGACAAATATAAATCACTAATATAACGGGTCCGCCAAATAACTTTTTTTTTGAAAATGCTTTATCAACATCGAGTGTAGCTTCGGCTGTGTGGCACGTAGCGCCGTCCTGTTGAAACCAAATGTTGCCAATAATCCTCCTCTTCAATTTTTGTGAACAAAAATTCGTTCAACATGGTCCGATAACGATCACCATTGACTGTAACGGCCACTCCTTGCTTTTTCGAAAAATGGCCCAATTATGCCTCTGAACCAAAATCCGCACCAAACAGTGACTCGTTTTGGGTGTATCGGCTTTTCAATGTATGCGTGCGGGTTTTCTGTGTTCACTGAGAATCGATCATGTGAAAACCAACTCTTCCCAAAGAAATCCTCTCGATTCGACCGTAGCCCTTTCAAATAAAGACACTGAACTCTTTATTAATCAACGTAAACAGTTTTATTTAATATTTAATTTAAGTTAAAAAGATCATCAGTTATTAAAGTTAAATGCACGTAATATATTAATCGACATTAATATTAAAAAAAAAAATCAATTCTTGTATTTTTAACGAACGAACTTGATTCCTTCACATCCACGACACGACAGCCCGATTTTTCTACCTTTCCTTTCTTCTTGTTTCTGTTATCGTCTTCATCATGACGTTTTGTGTCATTTGTTGGCATATTCAGCGTTGCCAGATTATTGCTAAATGGAAGGATAAAACTAATTTTCTGTCAAATCAGACATGAGCTAAGTGTTACCCATGATACACAGAATACAAGGTATGGTCAATTTTGCTGATTATGTGCGTGACGTCACATTCTTCTGATTTTTGTTCTTAGAGAGTGTAAATAAATATATTAATTTGCCGATTTTGTTATTGTTTTTTATGTTTATTGTTCTCATAATCATAAAAAAAATCGTTTAAGCCGTCAGTTTAAAAAAAAAATCTTCACTTAACAAATAAAATAATAATAAAAGAAGAATGTGACGTCATAAAATATCAAGATGGCGATTTGTATGCGTCTAGTGAGCATACCTTGTATTCTGTGTATCATGAGTGTTACCATTCACGAAATAAGCACTAGTTGAAAAAAACGTTAGATGGCGGACCCTTTATAAGATAGAAAGAGTACACACTAAAGGCTTCCCATAAATTTACTTTAACTTTTTGACATTGTTATTGGACACATTCGAGTGCTATAATTAAACACACTTCGGGAAGAAGTACATTTAACATAGACAAATAGATACCAATTATTGTTTATAAAATAAATAAAATAAGGAAAACAAATATTCTGTGCCATTTACTTGAAATGAAATATGTAAATCCACATTCTGGTGCAATAAATTTGTAATAAGTCCAAATAATTTTTGTATACTCAAAAAAATAAATGTGACGGCCGCAAACATACAATTAGTTTATTTATAGTTTAAACACGCTATACAATTCTGACAAATTTTCAGCGCACATGGAAAAATATAAAATGCATAGTTATTTTAAGGTGCAAATTAATCAACAAATATTCCGAATTAAATTTAAAACAAATATATAAATAAAATTCACAATGCTTTATATTGATTGAAAAATATAAACAAACAAAGTCACCCGAACAAATAAAACAATGTTGCAGAAGAAATGCTATAATAAAGATAAACATGGTTATCTTCACTATAATCTGCAATCTTCAGACTCATACTTCCTATAATCTTCATACGTGAAGATGATCTGCATTTTGGTCTCCCCTCTCTATCGCACAAGTATGATTTATGTATTGTGTGTCTTCTTTTTTTTGCATATGTCGACGAAGATGAAGATGCATGTAAAGCCTGCTTAAAGCACAATGCTTGAAAAAAAGCACAATGAAAATGAATGATATACAAAAGACACAACAAAAATTGAGGGTGTTCTGTTGGGGGATGTAAAATATAAAAGATTTTCCTCTTTATAATATTTTTACTCTATGGTCACGACTTACATAAGTGCAAAATAGATAGCAAATTTGAAAAGTTGAGAAGAAAAGTATTTTGCCCTGTGAGTCGAGGGTAATTTTTTCTTTGACGGATTTTGACGTTGTTCTTTTCTCTTCTTTTTACCATTATGTTGCTTAATATGTTGTCGATGTTTGTAGAGCCGGTTTCACTGCGAGCGATTTCTCTCAAATTCGTTAATGTCTTTTCTTATAGCCGTATTTTATTATCTTCGGATATGGATCTGGATTGTGTCTTAGCAAGTATTACAATAACAATAATTTTAAATCCAGCTTTCTATCTGGATCTATTTTAAGATCCAAAAAATATTACTAATTCTGAAAAACAGATGGCCCTTTTGCAGTATTGTAATAGGAATTGAACACAAAATGATGGCATGATATGGATCTAGATCTGGATCGTTTTATTTATCGACAAAGATCCATATGGATCCATATAGATCTTTGTCGATAAATAAAACGATCCAGATCTAGATCGACAAACGACAAAGATCTATATGGATCCATATGGATCTTTGTGGATAATAAAACGCAGCTAATATTTGTTGAAGAGAAAAATACGACATAACAGAGCACTTCTAGCGTAAAAGACTATTATTTTATTATTATTAATTGTTTCTTGTCAGAAATAAAATAAATACCCCCTTTTCAACCAAAAAATAAAAAAAAATAGCAAGGAGGAATGCAAAATTTTGAGTCAAGCCAGTATTTAATTTTAATGTTTTTTTGACGTGCAACTTCTTTAGAATCGTGGTTTGAAGCTCGAATGAACATGCGTCACGATAAAGGGATAACACATAAATATATAGGATTGTTAGCTTTTGCAGTTTCTTGTGTATTATCTTTCCACTTGCTGCTTACTGTTTATAATATAATTTGCTAATAGAAAGATATAAAGGGCTTTTTTCAGTTTAATTTTCGTTTTGGTATGAAAAAATTTGAACAACTGGCATAAGGATTCGTGGGAATCAGCAGTAGGGCAATAATGCTAGGTATATGGACCTATATAGGTCCCAATAAGAATAATTTACTTTTTGAAATCAAATTAATTAAAATAGCTGAATTATGTTTGATGGATCGATAAACGTATGATGTGGGTAGATTAATGGAATTTATTAAGGATATTATTTACCTATAATAAGGTTGGAAGGAAGGTAGGTACTAAATATAAGATACACGTTCCAACTACTGTTAAGCGAGTATGTAAAGAGACAATATTAAAAGTTAACACAGTGGTTTTGTTTATTTATAGGAAGGTGTAAACTTTTGTTTTCTCGATTGAAATTTTTGCATTCAGTAGTAATCGAATAGTTTTTTTTATTTGTTAGTTGTTTTTGTGTGTTTAAAATAGGATTCCTTATTTATTCTGTGTGCTTTTATGATGATAAAATGCTTTAAAATACGTAGGTTTGTATGTAGGTTGTCACCTTCTTTTATTTGGCTAATGGCTAGGGCTTAGCTGAGCAATATGAAATAAAATTTGGGGGAAAAATTTTTATAAAATCAAAAAAAAACACTATTCATTACGTTTTTTGGAAAAAATGTTGTAAGCCGTCTTATGTCTTTTGCTGTTTTATATTTTATGAATTTTTCATTTCAATATCGTTCGACCAGTTTTTTTTTAAAACTTTTCGAAAACATATTTTAATTTTTTTTTTTACTATGTCAATTCAAAGAAATTTAAAGCTTATACTTATACGTATTCAAAATATTCAAAAAACAAAATATTTTTTTAAAAAAATTATTAAAAATTAAAAAAAAATGTTTTTGAAAATTTTAATAAACGATATTATTAAAATCATAAAACACTACATATTATGAAAATTTCATCAAAATCCGTCAATGATTTAACGAGAAAGTCTGATTTTAAAAAACCGGTCACATGGGAGGTACCGTTATAAAACTTTTTCTGAAATATCCATTAAAATTAAAAGATAGATTTTGCACAGAAAACATCATTCTGAAAGTTTTATCAAAATCGTAGGAGCTGTTTTTGAGAAAAATAAGTTTTTCATTAAAAGTTATATGGCAGGTACCGTTTGTTTTGGAGCTAGAATGCCAATTCCAAAAACTGTCGGGCAGAGCACTCTAAAAATACTATATACCAAGTTTGAATCAAATCGGCCCAACCGTTTGGGCTGTAGATATCGATACGGACAGACAGACAGACAGACAGACAGACAGACAGACAGACGGACGGAATTTCCGGACCCTTTTTTTTTACTTCTCTATCATCGTAATGGCATGTTTGATTGTTAGAATTTTTTTTTTTTACGAATGCATAACTTGCCTTATAGTCCCTATAAATCGCAAGTAAAAATGAGGCTACAAGAGAATAGTCGTGAATTATCATTTATGAGGCTTGGTCACATAATTAGCACAGTGCAAGTAAAGTAAATTTATTTAAATATTTTGTTTCATTTGAACTTTGAACTAGCAAGGTAAGTTTGTATTTGCTTACAAAATATATTGTTTTTATCAAAATGATAGTAGACATGGGAAAGAGACCGCATTGTACAGCATTTGAGAGAAATTTAATTATTAAAATGAGATCTCAAGGACAAATAGTTTCAGATATATCAAAACTAATTTCTTGCTCTAGAAAGATGGTTTACAATGCGATTTCACATTTTGAAAAATTTGGAACCGCAAGAAACGTTGCGAGAGCTCCCCGCGTAAGGAGAACCACCATAAGAGAAAACCAATTGATACGCAGATCCTCGACAGTAGATTCTTTTAAGACTTCAAATTCAATTAAATATGATGTTGAGTCCCAATATGGCATCTCTGTGTCTTCGAGAACAATAAGACGAAGGCTTAATGAAAGCCAACTAAGGGGCTGCATATCGCAAAAGAAAACGTTTGTTTCAAAAAATAATTTGCAGTGCTGAATGGAATTCGCTAAAGGACATCTTCTAAAACCTATGAGCTTTTGGAAAAATGTGCTCTGGAGTGGTGAGTCGAAGTTCTGTAGATTTGGGTCAGATAAAAAAAAATATGTGTGGCGTCCTCCGAACCAACAGTACAACCCAAAAGTACACCATCAAAGCTATTAAACACGGAGGCGGAAATGTTATGGTGTGGGAGCCTTTTCTTGGCACCGTGTCGGACCAATTGTTAAAATATGTACAAAAATAGATCAGCATGTGTGTACAAGGGCATTTAGAAAACCACATGATTCCTTACGCTGATGAGAATTTGCGACTAAGATGGTATTTTATGCACGACAACGATCCGAAACATACTTCGCGATTGGTAAAATCGTGCCTTGGAAGCAATTTTGTCGACATTATGAAATGGCCAGCTCAGTCTCCCGATCTCAACCCGATTGACAATTTGTGGAACGACATTGAGCGCCAAATTGAAGGACAAAATCCTAAAAACTTGGATGAATTGTGGCAAAACATTAAAATTGCTTGGTATGACACAAAAATTGAACGCTGCAAAAAATTAATCGAAAGTTTACCAAGACGATGTCAAGCCGTGATAGCAAATAAAGGATTTCCGACCAAATATTAACTTTACCGTCAAGATTTATAGGTTAAATTGCATTTTTCTTGCTGTGTGCTAATTATATGACCAAAGGAATATGAGAAAATTTTTATTCATTATTATTTTGTTGTTGTTTTTTTTTTACAGAAATGTCTGATTTTCAATAAACTATGGATTCTCAAACGACAAAAAAAAGTGATTTTTTCTAAAAATAAAATAAATTAAAATTTAAGTATTTTTAGTAATACTGTTTTTCTTACTTGAATTTAATAAGTTTCAGTTAAGTTAAAAACGTGCTATTTCAATATCCACTATTGTATATATATATATGTATGTGTGGATATGTAAAAGCCAATCAGAACATTTGGGATGTTATTGCCTTACTTTCAAATCAATCTATATCTTTCGTTGAATCTATCTATTGTATGTATATTGTTGTTTAATTTTATTTTTTCTTATTTTAATATCCTTTCTGGGTGGATGCAATCGACACCCTTCATCCAGATTATGCAATCTTTATTATTAAGCAATAAAAACAATTTTGCTTGGCCTTTGTTAAAAGTGCGATGCCATGCAGTTTAAGGTCCTTTTTTTATTATTTTTTTATATCCTTTTTTATTTCATCATCATATCAGTAAATTCCCATCAGGCGGCGCTGCGTGACGTTGGTATTATTTCTTTCTTTTTTATTTTTGATTTCAAAAGAACTTTTTTGACGAACGGTGTCGAATGTCAAAGATATGCGGTTGAAGATTGTTGCGATGCTGATATGCGGAGGCATGTTTGTAAGGATTTATAAGGGTGTTCCTAGTTAGGAGTAAGGATAAACAAAATAATGCAAATGTAAGGTTTGGTAGTGCTGGGAGGGCTTGTCATAAAAATCACTCTACTTGAAGTTATGATCGAATAATGTACGGCCAAATGGGAATTGTTTTTATGATGTGTTCTTAAGTGACATTAAGAGGAATTCAACATTATTTACCTATGAGAAAAAGAATTATTTTTATATTAGCTCCGAGGGGGTGAAGGAATTTTTGCTGGCATTTACTTGATAGAAACAAAACAACGACTTAAGTAAAAGTCTATTCATATTCATTTTTCCATTTGCATTTTGGGGGGCTTAAATCATACCCTTCCAGAACTACTTCAATCCCTTTTCCACCATATTTCCTTCATTAAATTAAAGATTTATTAAAAAAAAATATCCTTTCAAATCGAACTTCTTGGCTCCTTAGATCCCCTTCCGGCTTCAGGAAACATGTCCGAAACTCTTAAGAACTATACTCATCCACCGTACTCTCAACACAAAAGATTTGTTTACTTGCAACAAACAAAATCAAACTCTGGGTATTGAATAAGAAGGCCTATTCCATAAGCAACACGACAAGGATATAAATTTTGGAGGGATTTGCCTTTTCACCCTTTTTGTTTGAATTGAAAAACCTCAAGACATGGGCTGGGCTGTGTCGTAAGCCACTAAATAAAGAGACAACAACTTGCAGAACAAGACGACCTCATAGCCACCTTAACCGCCCCCGACTGTAACACGCAGACACTTTTTTGTCTGATTTATTTCTTCAAGTCTTATGTTTAATTTACGACCACCCTTTCTTTCTTGGGGTGGTGGGCTTGAAACGATGACGACACAATGGCGGGGAGGTTTCGTCTTTAGAAGAAAAATAATTGCTCAAAGAATTGGGCGGTTTTTATTTGTTTATGTTTTCTGTTTTTGTTCAACACTTAACCGGTCAAGACGATGATACACTTTGGTCCATTATCCTTGGTGGTAGTGTCCTTTTTGCCATCTCCACTCCAGTCATCAGATGTTTCACTTAACCTAATGAGTTTGAGTAATTAGACGTAACATGTTGGGTGTATCGTATGTGTAAGCTCGTCCTGGACATCGAAGATATTTATTGCCTGGTGTCATATTTCTTAAGGGGCGATGAAAAATCACATGGATCTGATTAGATTTACCAATTGGATCACAAATTGTGCGGACATGAGATTACTGGTCAAGCTGGAGAGGTTTTCTGGTTGAATTCGATTAAAACGAACCCACAAATCTGCAAATGCCGAACTTAGTTTGATTAATTGGAGGTAAAACGGGTATAAATTAAGTTAAAGGATTTGTTCAAGAAGTAGGTAAGGGCACCTTCGAAAGATTTTGAATTATTTTTAAAATGTAATGAATGAGGCAATTGTTTGGTCAAACTTAAGATCTCCTGGCTTGGGAACCAAATTCTAACTTCAAATCGACTTTCAAAAAAACATTTCTGGTGGAAGAAAACCTCACTACTCATTGGTAACAAATGGTTAGCAGGCTTAGGTCATCATCATCGAACATATATTTCATATTATATGTGAACCACCAAAGTATTTTTTGTATGGTTTTGTTCAGAACCAAAGAAAAACTCGACATTTCTAACCGTCGATAACACTTCAAAAGACAACAAAACCTTCAGAGTGGTGGACATTTAAGGACCTCAACCAATATGGTGTTCCAGAATATTGGTGATCAATTGGAATTCCGAGAGAAACAGGATGTGCAAACATTTAAGGATTTTGAAAAATGAAATTGAAGAAGAACTATATATACTGTACCGCACTAAGATTTTAAGACGATGGCACTAAAAGACTTTCCTCCCGGTTGTGTTAATCTGTGAGCATTTTTTTTCGGATGAAATCACAAATTTGAAAATCATTTTAGAACAATTAATTTTTTTGTTGACATAATATCATGCGTCTTGAGCGATATTAATATAAATTTCCAGACAATTTAGTCGTTGCCGAACGCCATATGAATTATACAAACAAAAATCAAAATTTGGCTGTAAGCTTAGAAGCCAGCGTGACTAAGTTTATAAAGGCGTACGTGACCAAACGAACGATCAATAACATTATGTGGGAGATCTAACGATGTATTAAAACGATAGAAAACGACATAACAAGCTGTCTATATGCCTACATAAAGCGGTATATACACATGTCAAAATCTCATCAAGCATTGGAGAGTGTCTAAGTAAATTCTGCTTTACATTGCATTTACACACTTCAAGCATAAATCTTCAATCATTCATTTTTTACGTAAATTTTGAATTGATAGAATCGCTTTGTATTTTGTTTAGTTCAAGTATGTTGCCTCATCGCTGTCCTAGCGAAAATGAGAATCTGCTTGATCAAACAACAAACAACTTCATTGAACACAAATCAAAAAGTTTTTGATTTTTCTTCAAGCAGACACACAACGTATACATGTGATATTTTCACAAACTTAATCTCCCGTGCTTGATGAGATATTTTGACTTGTGTATAAGAACATACATGCCGCTTAAAGCTACACACAGAAGCAAACAAAAAATATGAATACGAAAGTATGAGAAAGTATGATCAACACTAAACTACTAGTCAGTCTACAAATAGTCTTCAAACTTAAAAGACCAAGTGAGTGAGTAACTGAAGAAAACAAAATGTTATAACTTGTAATCAATTAAAAAATAATAAAAAAAAAACATTTTATAGTTACAATGATTTTGTATTTATTTTTACTACGGAAAGAGAAAAAATTCCCACTTACATACATATAAAAACATTATATATAGCTATGGCCAAAATAACATGAACATCAAATGCTTTTAAGCTCGACTATCCGCCGTTCTTAGATTAGCCGATCAAGTGACGAAAAAGTGATATTGGATTAACATTCTTTTTTTTATTTTGCCCATTTTTTTAAATGTCTTGCAACAATTTGCCCTCAATTCATTTTAGGTCTACAAGACTCTGGCCAAAAAAATAGAAACACCAGAAAAAAAGTGAAAGAAATACATTTTTTCTTTATTGTTTCTTTGTTTGCACACATATTACCAATTGTATTTTAACACGAAGCACATTATTATGGTAAAACAGTGTTATACTGAAATTTGCTCTATTTTAAAAGATATTGTATCTTACAGAGTATAATTATACAATAAAATAAATGAAATTAAATTGAATTGAAATGAAACTGTAATAATCGAGATACAATTTTACATTAAAGGGCTTTTCTGTAATTCCTGTACCTCACTTGGGTATTTTCTTGCATTATTTTAGTGCTAGTTATGGGAAGGGCTAAACACTGTACCGCAAGCTACTGCGAGGTCATTTTAGCTTTGCATAACAGTGGACAGGCGACGTAAGTTCATGAAAGCTCCCGGAGTCTCTGCTTCAATGGTTTTTAATGCCATCGCTTAAAATCCACGAAAAAAAGATGGCGACCATCAAAAATCACCACGGACCCCTATAGGTCCGGGGGCAGAATTGGCATATGGTCGGGTTGCCGGAAGTACGAGCCTTCCAATACCAAGTCAAGTTAAGCAACTACCACTTTATCCGTAAGGAAACGTGGTAGTAACCTTGCCTCTAGGCGGGTATTCAGGGAGTGTCCTAGTCTGAATTACTGAACTGTTGCCTTACTGGATGGTGGGCTAACGACTTCATGGAGTCGAACCACAAGTGCTTCTCATGAGAGACGGGCGAGGCCTCACCTAGGGTCTAAAAGTAGGTACCATGGGTTAACAGGAGCCCCGGCTGATTACACGAGCTTGTCTCGGTAGCAGTTCCCTGTTAAAATTGAGGTAGGCCTCCTTGTGGGAGCTTCATGGGGGCTGTTGGTTACTCCAAATGCGGAAGCGAAAAGGTATCTTTGGTTTCTGGGAGGATGGCACGGTTTCGTAAGAAACGTGTGTTCATTGTCTTATTTAACCAGGATACTAGGGGTGCTTGATAGGCCCGGCTTCTTAGCAAGGAGGATGAATTTACCATGAGAAATTCATCATCTGCTACTAGAGTGGTTTAGCGGACCGCTCTAGTTGATAGTGTGGTCTGGTAAACCACTTTAGGGGTCTTGTCTGCCCCAAGGGAACTCCATAAGTGGATAGGCCCACCGTGGAATTAAGCCTTAATAGGCAGGTGTCGCCGTAGAGCCTCTTCACGATCTGTTCATTCGACTACAACTAAGTTGCCATATCAAGTAGTTTAATCTTCGGTTTTATTAAACACGTTTGGCAGGGAGCTCACCATCGAGAGAACCTGCAATACCGCATAATCACACGGTTATATGTCTTGCTACGCTAGGTCGAACGGTCTCGTTCTCTGAAGTCGGCGTACAAGATTTGTCTCTTCAAAGGCCCGCTGTTTGCTTCTATTACAATGGCCCTGTAATCGCTGTTTCGTATGTACCATGGAGCACCAACAATTGCTCTGAGGACTTTGTTTTGAAATGTTTGCAGTGTTTGTATATGGCTTGTTTTAGCACAACCCCAAATTTGTATTCCGTAAGTTCACACAGGTTTTAGCACTTGCTTGTAGATAAGCAGTTTGTTATAAGTATTTAGATTGGAATATTTTCCAATAAGCCAGTTTAGTTCTCGTAACTTTATATCGAGTTCGTCTCTTTTCTTTTTAACGTGCGTCTTCCATTTAAGCTTAGCATCAAGAGTCATGCCTTGATACTTTGCTTCGTTAGCATACGGTGTTTGAACCGAGTTAATAAAGATGGGTAGATTTTTGCTGCTTTACTTACAAGAAAGTTAACAATTTGGACTCGTTTAGAAAACTGCGCCATTTCTTCGTCCAGAATGTTATTTTATCAGGAGTTTTCTGTAGCTTTTCGGTTGCTCTTCCAATTGATCTAGATGATGCAAATATGGCCGTATCATCAGCAAATGTTGCTATCCTGACGTCTTCTTCTTGAGGTATATCTCGAGTATAAAGAACGAATAACACTGGGCCAAGAACGCTTCCTTGTGGAACACCAGCATTTATTTCTTTAAATCCTGAGTATTCAGAATCTTGTTTCACTCGGAAAAGTCTATTTTCCAGATAGGATTCCATAATATAATATATTTGTTTCGGAAAAACCTGTCTTAATTTAAATCTTAGACTGTCGTGCCAGACCTTATCGAAAGCTTGGGAAACATCAAGAAACGCGCTTGAACATATCTTTCATTCCTCTAGGGATTTTTTAATTTCATTTGTTATTGTGTATACTTTTTTTTAACACCTTTAATAGCCTTCCACTTCCACAGTTTACTGGAGAGGTGATTCAAAATAGTCTTGTGTTGAGGAGCGCGGGATTGCTGGCATTTCTAACGTGCTTTTATTTTTTCGAGTATAGTTTCTTTAATTTCAATTGAAACATTTTGCTCGTTAGGTAGGAATTGAATTTCTGCTATTTTGCGGAGTGTTTTTCCAGGCAGCATCTTGGACGATTTTAAAAAAACTGTTGACTTTATCGTCTAATTCAAACGGAGTTTGCCATGATACTTCAATTGTAATAGCCTCTTTGGAATCTGCACTAAAGCAAAAAATGTCAATGTCAATGTTTTCTTCTATAAATAGAGATGATCCACATCTTGCTCTATCAGATGGGTGATACGCATGGCATATTGATTACGGTTTCCTTTTTAAAGTGTGTTTCAGAAATCAGGCATATGTCAATTTTTTTCGTTTGACAAATGTATATCTAATTCGACCATTTTAGGAGATAGGCCGTTGGCATTCCATGTACAAATTTTAAACAACTGGTCCATTTTCATAATTAATTACGTATTGTTTGAGCTCTATAGGTTGAAGCATGCTCAATTTTTGAAATGTTATTTTATTCATCCTATTTTGCTCTTCAAATCTTTGCCGAATCAAAGAAAATACTTGATGAACCGGGTCTGGGGAACTTGTTCTTGGAATTGGGTTTTGTGACAGCACTTGCGTAAAATTTTGCAGCATAATTCAACTTAAGCGTTTTCAACGAGTTTCACCAATATTTAACATTTATTTCGCGCCTGCATCTTAATTATGTTACGAATTTCAAAATTAAAACTTCTATATATATTTAAAATAAACACATTTACATATTGTTAGAGAGTTATTGTTTTAGGCCCATATCAAAACGCATGATTTCGCCCTCTTTACTTGCGATTAAAGGGACTATAAGGCAAGTTTAGGATTCGTGAATATTAAAAAAATGAGATAACAATCAAACATGACATTACGATCATAGAGAAGTCTAAAAAAGTGATCGAGAAAAAATGTCTGTCTGTCTGTCTGTCTGTCTGTCAGTATGTATAACGAGCTGCAGCCTAAACGGCTTAAGCGATTATCTTCAAACTTGGTGTGTGTGATTCTTTTGGCAATCCCCAGAGGGGAAATTGAAATTTTATTTTTAGCCCTAAAAATAATGGTACCTGCCATATGACCGTTTAGGAAAATCTTATTTTTCTCGAAAACGGCTCCAACGATTTTAATCAAAATTTTTGAGAATTTTTTTGTTGGTATTGGCTATTTTTTGATTAGTACCACATATACGGGAAAAGTCTATTAACCGGACCTTTCATATAACGGTTTTTTTTTAATTTTAGATTTCTGTCAAATTGTATATTTGTGATGGCATACTTCATTTTTACTAAAAACCGTTAAGTATTGTGGGTTTTAATACATTTTATAAGTTCAAACTGGTGTTATTTTCAACGCAAATGTTACTTGTTTTTGCCAAAGATCTTGCTTTCCAATGTAATTAGGCACATAAGAGCAAGTACGTGCGACCCAGTCGTGCCCATTTTTTAATCATCCCTTCCTTTGAAAAAAAAACATTAAAAACTGTGTTAATCTGTTGCAACACACCCCTCATCCTTAGATCATATATACGTTCCAACTTTCTTTCATAAATCTTCCACAGGCGGACAATAAATCCTTAACCTTTCATTTTCAACACCCAAAAGAAGAACATATACCAAAAACAAAAATATTAACGCATTTTACAATATTGAAATTGAAAAGAAATTTAAAATTCCCATCGCAAAAAAACATCACGGGGGATAAAAAGAAACTAATCGCGCTATCAAAATACGTCGGAAACACCCAAAAACCAAAGAAAAAAGAACTCGCATTGCAAATGGACTTAAATTATGACATTCTGAGGGAATATCAAAGCAATAAAATTCACCAGAGAATTGAACGAGGAAAAAAGTCCTGGGAATAAGGAAGGAACAAAAAAATCGTGTACTAACTCTGCTTATTCAACCAGAGGGGTTGGTATGTTAATTGCACACCCTCCGTGTCCAATCTTCAACAACACGGTCCATGAAGCAATGTCCTTTCAGCAACAGACGTTTCAAAGGAGTTTTGTTTCCGTTTGTGCTAATAGCCGCGATGATGTACCATTAAAAGAAAAGTCGAAGGACTTCACGTTTTTTTTTGTATTCTATCCCCAAAAATAACTACCCCATCTCCTTGGACGTGCAACTGAGAACACAGGATTCGAAAGTATGTTCCAAGTCAATTGCGAGGCGATAAGATATATTATATCCTTTTGTACGTTTTGGATTTTATGGAAATGTGGCATACAGGAGCGTCAAAGAATCCAACACAAAACGTACCCTCGATAATTGAATATTAAAATTTAGCGCCGCAGTTTGTGTGGCACGACCACCCCACATCGTCAGCTCCTTGACTTCCATCCAGGTTACACATTCCGGTGATGATTTTTGAAAATTCATAAAATATTTATAAGTTTCAGGCGGCAATGAAGCTTCGATACTGCTGCTAATGGCAGCTAAGGATGCGGCAGAACTGAACATTGCAGATTATTATTTATGATGTCTGGTTTGGATAGGTTCCTTAACATGCCTCACATTCTCCAAACTGTGACTCCAACTCCAGATTGCCAGAACACCTTTGTTGCGTTCTCAAAACGAAACGTTTTGTTGAATGTATTTGAATTGAAGAAGCAAAAGAAGTGCCAGTAGTGTGGCGATATAATTTATTCTAATTTAATGGATGAGTAGATCTCATGAGAATACAAGACACCGCACTATAAAGAGATGCGAAATGAATAGATGAATAAATAAATTGGCTAAATGATAAGCAAGAAGAATTAATTTTATTTCTGCGTAACACTTACACAGGAGGTTTGAATGATCAACGGTTTTTTGAAATACCGCGCGGAGATTAAGTGTCACGGAAGTTCAGGCATTTTGACATATAAAATGGATTAATTTTGATTGCTAATTTGATCAAGGATATAGGTTAAAATGAACAAAGAGAAGTAGGGAGGACAAACGGCTTTTGTAACAAAGAAATTGTGTGTAAGATTGCGTTCTCGTGTTGGGCGCCAGTTTTAATTTATTATTTTATAAATTCTATGGTGATGTTTATAGTGTTCGAAAAGTAGATGGAAACAGTGATTATCATTTGCTTATTTCTCATACGAGCAGATGCTGTATATTGTCGCTCAGAGGGATGAGTAGTTTTAACAGGGAAATTGAGTCCACTTGAACTTGGGATAAACCTAGAAAGATGTTAAACGCAATGGCATATGCCTTTAAGCTCTGCATGCAACAAAATGGGAGAGAAAAAGAGTTATGCAAAGTATCATACATTCGTGTGGTGCGAATAAAAAAGAATCTCTCTTTGCTTACAAGGTACGTGCAAAGTTGGGTTGAATGGAAAACTGGTGGTTATTCTAGCAATGCAAAATTTTACGGTAAAATCGTTTAAGTGGATAAATTGCAATTGCCTCTGTCTGTAATGTATAGTGGAATTCAATTTCTTATTGGCAATGCTCTCATGATCAGAATTTAGAGAGCTGATCATAATATGCTGCCGTCGCAGTTCCACATCTTAAGAGATGGTTGCGAATTTGTACACGAATATAAAAATTAGAGGTAGTGTCATCGGTAAAAAAATGTATTCTATAAACGAGTCAAAAACTAAAAGGTGCCCTGAATCACAGCAGCATTTATTTTTTTGAATATCAGACTAGAATCTGTCTAGCACTAATTTGTATCTAGTTGACTATATACGTACAAGGTAATGCTTAATCCTGAAACCAAATGCAAAACATACTGAATAAAACTCTATCAAATGATTAAAATTTGATTCCACACCTTAGAGAGACAATCAGGTCACCAGAGAAAAAATTGCTACAAAAGTCGTATTGACCGTCATAAGCTTTTTAATCTTCAGAAATATTTATTCAGTTGATGGCTAATCAGCGGTTCAATGGCCTTGGAATGCAGACCCATAAGATAATTGGTCTGTAGAAACACAACAGAGCCACAACCATTATCAGTTTTTAGTAAAAATGGAGTACGCCATCACACGTCTTAAATATTAATGAATTTATGAAAAAAAGTACACACACAACCACACACATATATATGTCGATAGTTGTAGGACGGATTTTGATAAAATCCTGTTTTTATTTTTAGTTTTTTGAACAAAAACCTTTTTTTTGGAGTTTGTTGGTATGCAGTTTTTTTAGAATTAGTTAATAATGATTTTTCAAATAAAAATTCAAAAATTAATTTTAAATACAAAAATAAAAATATGCAAAATTTCCCCTCTCTGAGGAATGTCAAAAGAACCAAACATACACCAAATCACTTTGGCCGTTTAGGCTGTAGATCAATATACATATACGGACAGACAGGCTTGACATTTTTTGTTACTAACTTTTGTACGCTTCTCAAGGCCCTCAAGGAACATTCGAAAGAATTGGCACAAGATAGTCATAGTTGTCCCGGGCAGACAGCAACTAGCAACGTAGTGAGGTACCTCGGTATCTGGTTGGATCAGTATTTTTATTTCGACAGACATAACTAGATATAAGTGATGCGCTGACCAGAGCCAGAGGAGCCTTCGCACAATCGTCTTGACAATAGAGTGAAGGTAATTTGCTATATGGCCCTCATACGGCCGATGATCGTTTATGGTTGTCCTATGTGTGGTTCAACGTTGCTCCATCTCAAATGGAAAAGAATGGCTTGTTCAAGATAGATTGGCGCTTCCGCTTATTTACCACGTCGTCAGACGAAGAACCATAGATCGGCGTCTCCTTTATGATCAGCACATCCCCGCACTTGACGGAGGAGAGCGTCTTCGGTTCAGTAGGGATGTGTCCAAAAGGGACAGAAAAGATCGGGTGAAGCAGGATAGCCAGTTTTGGTGGCTTCAATCTGCACGATAGTACCTAGGGTTTTGGGTGTTTGATTAAGCTTTGCCGACCTAAATATCTGTTTGGTATTATTAGCTTTAGGTTAAATAGGTACAGTGGCAAAAAAAATTATAAAATAATTTTTTTATATATGTACACAAAAATTGTATATATATAGAAATATAAGTGTTTGTTTTTACATGTATCCTATTAATATTATAAACGTGAAAGTTTGTGAGTATGTAACTTTTTTGCTCTTTCAAGCAAAAACTACTGAATGGATTTCGATGAAACTTCACAATAATATAGCTTAAATATCAGAATAACACATAGGCTACAATTTATAAAGATATATCGTATTTGTTGCTCTTTCACGCATAAACTACTGAATGGATTTTGATGAAACTTCACAGTAATATAGCTTACATATCAGAATAACACATAGGCTACAATTCATAAAGATATATCGTATTTGTTGCTCTTTCACGTATGGGTAAACCGATGTTATGCTTCGCTACCAGGTGGTATCGTATTCTGTATATTCTTATGTAAAAATTTGAAGTATTTAATAACTTCTTTTTAGGATGTATTGCAGCTTTTAATTAAGAAAACTGCCATAAAATTCAAATTATGTATGTTTTAAAGCGATTTGCATCAATTTTCTATTAAATTAATACAATTTTCATTCTAGAAAAAACTTATTTTAGCTGCACGTATTTACACGTATTTTTTACGGTGGTCATAGTCTTATATGGGTATCACTGTAATTTTGCAATAAAGGAAATGGTTGGAGCTGACAGAAAAGTAACGCGTTACGCTAACCGCGATACTGTGTTTTTTTTCACCCAAAATCAATCGCAAACGTATTCTGAGCACCAGGCGAACATCAGATGTATGTATGTGCGCATGTATGTCGAGTAACGTACCGCCCAACGGATTTTTATGACATTAACGGGAAAAAATATAGTTTTGGCCAGGGATCGTTCTGTGAGTTTTTCGGAACCAAACACTCACAGAACGATTGGCATTTTTTTCCCATTTCACATTAAAACATGTCATAAATACATAAACATATGTATACACATATGGTTATGTTAATATAGATGTAGTTCCACAAAAAATAAAACATAAAGCAATAAAAAAAGAAAAAAATTATAGATACGAGTCTTATAAATAAATTATAAAATACTATAGAGTTTTAATTTGTTCGCTTCTGTGGCTGTTCTAGTTTGTAAGTATGTAGTTTATAGGTAATCGATTAAACAGTTTAAGTTTGTGATCTCTCCAAGACCTCAATTTTCTCAGAAACTTGAACACGATTTCTCAGAAAAAAAGTCTTAACTTTGCTATCAATAAATGAATCTTAATTTTTTTTTGTATTCGCTTGCCCACTTCTTGTCTTTTTTAGCGTTTGTTGGGAAATCCTGTTCAGATAAATTTTTCATGTCCCTCAATAGTAATTGCGATTTTTTTTTATTTCTCCGAAATCTTAAAAAAACAGAACTGGCTAATTTATCAATTTATTTTTATCAAGTTTATCTTTGCAAAGTCATTGAAAAAATTGTTTGTGAGACTTAAGCTTTTCATTGCAAACGAATTATTTCGCCAACATGAGGACTGTTTTTCTGAATTCATCTCTTATCTTTATGTTGTTATGGTAAGAAAGTTGGCGCAGTTGCAAATAGCAATTGCATAATATTCGTTTCTATAAAGTAATTTTTAGATAAATTTCATAATCCAGAGTTCCGCAGGAAAGTCCCTTGGTACATTTATTTGTATCAGTATTAATGATGTCAAATTTTTCATTGAAAAGTCATCGATTTCAAAATTTCCATCGATGTCCCTAGAATTTACTCGTTAACGTTATCTTTCTTTAAATAACGAAATTATCGTTATTTATAGCAATTTTTAATGGAAACATAACAACTCCTTTCAAACTATTCCCAAGAACCTTGTTTGTTCGGACGAGTTTTTTGGCATGGAGAGGAATCAACTGCTTCGGGTTCTACTGTAGACTTTCATCGATTTCAGCGATGGCGTCACCTTTCGTTGCTTTGACATGCGAATATTGGCTGATTGCTTACCGAAACGATCATCCTAATCGTTGAAGAGTCGTCTGCGAAGAACTACAAAGCTTATCGTAAAATTTGCCCAAAGCATTCAACGTTTGGACATGCTATTCAATCGTGTTACTTGCGATCATAAACAATAGATTTGAGAGTTGTTACCAATGCAAAATGGCCGCCACAGGCCGACAAAATCTATCTACACACACACATTCAGAAAACCCTTTAGTTGAAAGTCGTTGCTTAGCAAGTTGATCGTTGCGGAAATTGTTCTTTTTCTTCTTTAACAGACGATAAACATGATCTCGATTTGGCCAGAAACTCATCCACTTTTTTGCTTTGCACGTAAGCTGAAGATGCATCTATAGGTTCGCCAGCTCCCCTCAGAAAAGTCGGCAGGCCTCCCGCTGTTACATGTCTGAGCTAATTAATGCAAATGACTATTTAATTATTTAATAATTTAATATGCTGGACCCGACGGATTACCCGCCGAACTTTTTAAAGCGGCCGGAGATGACCTGGTGGAGTGCATACACCAACTCATCTCTAAAGTTTGGTCAGAAGAAAGTATGCCTGATGAATGGAACCTCAGCATCGTTTGCCCGATTCACAAGAAAGGAGACCCTCTAAACTGCGCCAACTATAGAGGAATAAGTCTCCTGAATATCGCCTACAAGATCCTCTCTGCCGTACTATGTGAACGCCTGAAACCTTTCGTCAGCAACCTGATTGGCCCCTATCAGTGTGGTTTCAGACCAGGAAAGTCCACAATCGATCAAATGTTCACGCTACGGCAGATCCTGGAAACCACCCAAGAATTACAAATCGATACCCACCACCTCTTTATCGATTTTAAGGCCGCGTACGATAGCATTTATAGAGACGAGCTATACAGAGCCATGTCAGGTTTTGGCATTCCCACAAAACTCGTCCGACTGTGCAGGATGACGATGGAGAACTCTCGCTGCTCCGTCAAGGTTGGTTCTGACCTCACAGAAGCTTTTGACGTCAAAAAAGGATTCCGACAAGGTGATGCGCTATCGTGCGATTTCTTCAACTTAATACTTGAAAAAATTATAAGAAACTCGCAAGTCAATTGTAGTGGGACAATTTTTTTCAAGTCTGTGCAATTGCTAGCATACGCTGACGACATAGACATCATTGGCAGAACTCGGCGAGCTGTCACTGGAACGTTTGCTAGCTGAAGCGGCTAAGATGGGACTAGCAGTCAATGAGGCCAAAACGAAGTACCTGCTGTCCACAAAAAGGGACACACAACACCGGCGGATTGGACAAAACATCACAATAGACAGGTACAACTTTGAGGTAGTTAGGGACTTTGTGTACCTCGGATCCGCTATAACATCTGACAACAACATCTCGTCAGAAATAAAGCGAAGAATTACTCTTGCCAATCGCTGTTTCTATGGGCTAGGAAGGCAATTGAGTAGCAAAGCCCTCTCTCGAAAGACAAAGGAGACTCTTTATAAGACCCTAATCATCCCAGTCCTGCTCTATGGCGCCGAGGCATGGACTCTATCTAAAGCGGATGAAGATATCCTTAGTCGTTTCGAGCGTAAGTTTCTTCGGAAGATTTTTGGCCCTATCTGCGTTAACGGGCTTTGGAGGAGAAGGTTCAACCAAGAACTATACGAAACTATACAGCGACATTGACCTGGTCAAAAAAATACGCATATCACGTTTAAGATGGCTAGGTCATGTAGAGCGAATGGACAACAATGCTCCGGCTCGCAGGATCTTCGATTCTATCCCAGAGGGTAGACGCAGTCAAGGAAGACCTCGCCTTAGGTGGCGCGCTCAAGTGGAGGACGACCTGAACCAACTTGGAGTGCAAAACTGGAGGCAGCTAGCCAAAGACCGAGTTGGCTGGAGAGGCATGTTGGTTGAGGCCCAGGTTCGTCCCGAACTGTAGCGCCACCTAAGTAAGTAAGTAAGACTATTTAATAATATCAGTTCAGAATCGACTTCTTCGTTATTACCCGATCTCATGCGGGCACGCATAAAACCACGGATGTTCTTTAAAGAAAAGCTAAAAGTCTTAGTTTTTTTTCAAATAAGGCATTACCAGCGGCTGAAAAATAGTCTATAAACAAAAATCGCAGTAATTTTGAAAACAGAAACATTCAGTTTTAAATTAGTTTATTACATATTCGACCTCTTACGTAAAAAGTCAGATTTAAACAAAAAACTGTTTTTTTTATTTACTGATAAAGGTATCTTGTGCATTAATTATTTTTCAAACTTATAGAAGGTTTGAATTATTGTCACGCTTGTCAACAATAAATATTCATCAGTAGACAATTCAAGATAAACATATTAAAATTGTTTATCGTTATGGAGTTTAGCGCACGTATTCGTAAATTTGATAAGTGGTGCTTATAAGTATTTCGAATAAAACGCCTATCAATAAAAGTTTGTGGGTGAATGACAATAACGAAAACATAGATAACATTGTTACCAAGGCCAGTCGGCATTCTATTCCAGAACGGTTAAGAAATCAAGTGACATCAATCAATAGATAAATAATGCATATGATATATCTCGGAGGAATTTTTTGCAAGACCAGAAGGATAATTTTTGTATGGACTTACAAAGTCCAATAATATTTCAAATAAGCAAAGTTGTTTATTCTATACTCATTTCAATCTTTTCAATCTTCCTCAGATTTTTACTATCGACTAGTTGGACTCACGTCTCATCTTTCCAGCGTATATCTTTTTGAAGTCATTTGATAGTTTTATTAAATATTATTGCATTTGGTGTGAGATCTTCTTCTTTGGATCAATAATTTCCTTTCAGACCACTCAATAAAAGAAGTTTTGAACAGATCCTGTTCTAGTATTAATAAAATAAATGCTGGTGTGCCATAGGGCTCTGTTTTGTCTCCGACTCTATTTCTTATAAGAGTCCATCAAAATCCATATAGATCTTTGTCGATAATAAAACCATCCAGATCATATTTTTTTGTTGTCTTTTCAATTCCCATTACAATGCTGCAAAAGTGCCCTCTGTTTGTCAGAATCTACACTAATTCTTGGATCTTGAAATAGAACCAGATAGAAATCAGGATCCGAAATTGTTATTGTTAAGACTTAATCCAGATCCAGATCCGAAGATTATAAAACACAGCAAATAATTCTCAGCATTGTCTCTGATATTGCGACGCTGCGCTGTTCCCTTGATTTATCATTCTAGATTCGGTTTGAGATCTGTAGCTTTGACAGCGTTTTTATGCCTTTTGGTAAAACTTTGATATGTTTTTGTTTGTTTTTGTTTTTTTTTATTTTTTGGTAAAGCTGGTGTTGCTTTCTGCTCTTCTCTTCGTAGAACCCCGGAGCCGCGTGAGTGGATGTCAATATTTAATGCAGGTGTTAAGGGATTTCACTAAAGACTTATTTAAAAAAAGGCATGAATGTTTTTTGTAATAGCATCTGAGCAAACTTACCTTTCCCACACTATTTTCATTATCATAATCCTTAATTGCTATCCATACTTTACAGGCTTATTATGGAGATTTAACCATTGTGAGTATTTTTAAGTGCCGTTTTCTCACATATTTGAAACTTAAGATTTCTTGTCCAAATCGATCTCCATCACATATCGCTCTAGTCATCTTAAACAATCTTGCATCTTCCTTTACATAATGATTCCATCGTATATTTTGAATGCCGATGATAATGTAAGCTAGCTTCTTCGAATGATTTAGTTCTGTAGAATAATATGCTGGTGTATTGGATGGTCTTTTTACTCCATAATGAACCCCTAACGGGGAACATAAATTCAATTGCGTCTACGCGTCATTGTGTGCTATTTCCGGAAATGTGTTTCAGAACTTCTTCAACTCTTGTTAAGTTGCGCTGATTCATCCTCGACTGTTCTATGCCATTTGCTTCTCTGTCGCCCAACTCTTCTACTTTTTTATGTGATCGGATTGCTTGAGTTTCAATACACTTGTTATTTTTTCGAAGCCTAACTTTTTTTTTTAAATAACTTAACTTACTTTTATTGATTATCAACCCCACCATTTCAGTTGGAGATCCATGATCCTCAATTAGAATGTCAGAGTCCATCGTCCTTATATATTAACTTAACTAACTTACTGGCCCTATGCGGGCGCTCTAAATTATTCATTACCTTATTTTACTGCCTTTCGAAGTAAACCTAACTTATATTTAACAATTCAACTTCATTTAACTGTAATATTAATTGACCCACAAAACTGGAAAAAAATTGGGTTGCGGATCATTGTTTCTTTTTGTTTGAACTTAAAAATTACCTACCACTAGAACAGCCCCAGCAAACAATTTTTTTGGAACCACCACAGCACCACCAACTACCCTAAGACTTTGCAAGTTAACGTTGATGATAAATCATATCGACTGCCACTATCGTTCTTGTAACCACCAAAACTGGTTAACTTGTTTAAATAGTTCATTACGGTGTCTATCAGATGTAACCCTACTAAACCGCAGGCGCTCTGCTCCGCTTTTTCCACAGTTCTACGACGTTGCTAGATCAGCGAAATCGCTATTATTAGCCCTCGACTGTCTAAATAGAGAAATGCTTCGGGCAGAATGAAGCCGCTTAAACGCACACTCTCAAAATATTAGTCTTGGGGGTGGTAAGCTCCGAAAAATTGGCCATTAGTCAAGGTCATCGCCCTTGCAATGTGACCTCGAATCTATCCTGTTTATATTGGCCCCATTGTATAGGACCTCGTTGGGATAGTAGGGTTTGTACTCCGACTCTGATGTTCTGTGTAGTCCAAGACAGGAACGAAGACACCGTCTCTCAAACACCTTAGTCTTTTTCATTTGATATGGTGCAACGCTGAATCACAATTCACAAGGGACATCCATAGACAATCATCGGCCTAATGAGAGCCATGTAGTAAATCACTTTTATCCTGCTATCCAGGCAGCAATCAGGCAACCCTGCCTGACTCCACTTTGGACTTAAGGCTGGGTGTACCTCGAAAAAAATGGATGTTTGTTAACAAATTGGCGGATAACTTTTTTATTTTAAAAGATATTTTAACCAAATAAATTTTAATATTAAGCTAACATACAAGACTTAAAATGTTCATTATAATAATTTCTTATTTTTTAAAATTGTAAGTTAGAGATCATAAAAAGGTATACATTTATAGCTCTTTTTATCTAATCTTAAATCTTGGGTTTTTTTCCTTAGTAATTTAAATTTTTTTATTTTTTTTATTTTTGTTTTAGAATTAAATTGAGTCAATACCGGGAGTAAAACTATTTTTTTTTTAAATTAAACTTATTTTTTATGAAAAAAAAATTCATCGAATCAGACGCATTTTTGTCGATTTTACCGTGTTTGAACAGGTGTCACTTTTTCAATTTTCAATATAATTCATTAAAATGAAAAGAAATAAAAAGATCAACTCAAATATTTACAATAAAAAATATTATACAACAAAATATTTTTAATTTTCTCGGTTTTAAACAAAAAAAACTTAAAAAATGGATTTTTTTTTGTTATTTTATAAATCTTTGTGAATGTTTTCTTGGGTTTTCAAATTTCAATTTTGTTCTTAACTTTATTTGAAAGCTGAGTTTTCAAGCTCGGGAGTAAAACTATAGTTTTTTAAAAAATATTGTTTTTTAACACTCTAATCGCTGTTTAAAAAGCTAAAATATCGATTGACTTTATAAAAAAAGTAACGTTCTAATAATTTTGGTTTTATTTTTTTATTTTTTTTCAACATTTTATCTTCTTACATCAACTTAGAAAATGTATGTAACGATAATAGTTTTTTTTATATTAATTTTTAAAAAATGGTCTAATTTGCGTTTTTTCCATAGAAATTTCATTGCTAACGCACACAAATAAATATGAAGTTCGAACGATCTCCGCAGCAGAATTTGATGCTGTTCTGCTCTTTTACTTTTTTCTCTTCTATTTGTTGTTGTTGTTATTACATGTGTTCTGCTTTCTACTCTTTAGTTTCTACCCTGGCTGGTTCTGATATTTTTTTGTGTTTCAGTCTCTGATTTTAGTTGCCTCATTTGTCATTTCCAATTCTACCTATTGAGACTGATGGATGGGATGGGTGAAGGGATACATATTATTGGTAAGGTGATTGCGTTGGGAGGTATTTTTTCTGGGTCTGTTTTTTTGGTGTGACAGTTTTTTTTTTGGTTTATGGACCATGTTGCAGAAAAGGAAGGCGTTTGGTGCCACACTTATGCGATGAACTCATCGTATTTTTTTTCGCAAAAAAGGAAAGGTGGAAAAAAACTAAGGTATGATGCAAATTGAATAGTTTCTTGTGTGAAGTTTTTAGGTTCATTTCGGTTTTTATGCATTAAAATTATTTTGGTTTGGTGTTATGAAATAAAATATTTTTTTCTGGTGTTTAGTATGAGCGATATACATATGTAGGTATACATTTTCATATGTATTGTATATGTATACTAGATCAAAGATCTTTGACAGATACAAGTAGTATACAACATATACGTATGCCTTCCAATATGATTAAGCACATAGGAGCAAGTACGTGCGACCCAGTCGTGCCCATTTTTTTTGCATTGTATAGTGTTTTATTCAGCAATTTAGTTTAGGGTTATATTTCCATTTTCAAATTGTTTTTGGGTGATTTTTTGTAAGTCTAAGAACATGTATGGATTCATTTCCATCATACAATTTGGCCCCAAATAAATTAAAAAAAAATTATCTAGATCTTTTATGAAAATTTACAAAAGATTTTCGTTCAACGTCAAAAACACAGAAATTTATTTGTGCACCAATACATGCAAGTACGTTTACTTGAGTTTTGAGTTCTGGTCTGAGGTACACCCAGCCTTAACATATGTTAATTTCATATGTTGCTTAAGGCTGGGTGTACCTCAAACCAGAACTCAAAACTCAAGTAAACGTGCTTGTATGTGTTGGTGCACAAATAAAATTCTCTTTCTTCTGTGCTCTTAGCTCAAAAGATGAGGAGCATGGACGTTTTAAAACGTAAATATTCCTTCTCTTCGTATCGCACAGAATATGAATGTGCACTTTTTACCTTGCGTTTATTTGTTTTCGATCCTCAGGAGCGATGACGACGCGACGAGAACAAAAAAATGAAATGCATGGGCATGGGCACTAACAACAAACCTACCTGCCTCTGGCCTGGCTCTAAAAATAATTAGAAATGAAATGACCTTTTTTGTTTTTTGTGATGTTCTTCCTTTCTGTGGCTATCCTATTCCATAATGGTGTGCCTAGGAATTTGTTGTATTTTTGTATTTTCAATTAGCTAAAAAACTGGACCTGGAGAGCAAAATTAGTTCAAGTTGATACGACAATTGCATAGTTGGCCGACCTATATATTTTTTTTTTTCTATTTTGTCTGTCTAGAAGACCGGCCTAGATCAATTTTAACGTTTGCCAACGTGTTTTTGACGTTGAACGAAGATCTTTTGTAAATTTTCATAAAATATCTAGACAATTTTTTTTTATTTATTTGGGGCCAAATTGTATAATGGAAAATGAATCCATATTATTAGACATTAGACTTACAAGAAATCACCCAAAAACAATGTCTAATTTTTCATTATAAAAATTACCTAATGTGAGAATAGAAATATAATCTAAACTACATTGCTGAATAAGACACAATCAATACCAAAAAAAAAAATGGGCACGACTGGGTCGCACGTACTTGCTCCTATGTGCTTAACTATATTGGAAGGCAAGATCTTTGAACACTTATAAATAGTGTCAAAACCACAACCTTGAACAGTTTTTAGTAAATATGGAGTATGCCATCACACGTCTTGTATAATAATGAATTTATGAAAAAAGTATTTCGAAAATTTTAGGACGGATTTTTATAAATTCTTGTTTTTATTTTTAGTTTTTTGAACAAATTATTTTTTTTTAATTTTGGTATGCAATTTTTTAGACTTTATTAATATACATGTGATTATAAAATTTAAAATGTTTTTTTTTATTAGTTTTAAAAATATTGATTAAAAAAAATTTATTAGTTGCTGTGGTGTGGTGTGTGTTTTCTTGCATAATATAATATATGTTAATTATATAATTAAAAAAATATCATAACGTTATGTTTATTACGTATTTTCTGGAGAAAATTGAACCCAAGGTCAAAAAGTTTGCATAGGCAGAAAAAATGGAGCAGACTAAAAACTAAATATCTTAAAATTTGAAGCTATTTTTCAATTTAAAAAATTGGACTGTTTTTATGGGTAATTTTTCATTGGAGCCAAATTTCACGTACCCATTCAGATCATGATATTCTTCTACGTATATGTTGTATACTACTTGTATCTGTCAAAGATCTTTTATCTAGTATCCATACACATATGTAAAAGTATACCTTCATATGTATATCGCTCATACTAAACACCAGAAAAATTATTTTATTTCCAAACTCCAAACAAAAATAATTTGTTTGCATAGAAAACGAAATGAACTTTTCCACCTTTCCTTCTTTGCGAAAAAAATATAACTTCTCGCAAGAGTTTGGTACCAAACGCCTTCCTTTTCTGTAAAATTGTCCATAAACCAAAAAAAAAAACTGTGATACAAAAAATACTTCCCACCGCAATCACCCTACCAATAATATGTATCCCTTCACCCATTCGTCAGTCTGAGTAGAATTGGAAATGACAAATAAGGCAACTAAATTCAGAGACTGAAAAACAAAAAAATATCAGAACCAGCCATGCGAGAGACTAGAGAGTAGAAAGCAGAACACATGTAATAACAACAACAAAAAATAGAAGAGAAAAAAGTAAAAGAGCAGAACAGCACTAAATTCTGCTGCGGAAATCGGTCGAACTACAAATTTATTTGTGTGCGTTAGCAATGAACTTTCTATGGGAAAAACGCAAATTAGACCATTTTTTTAAAAATTAATATAAAAAAAACTATTATTGTTACATACATTTTCTAAGCCGATGTTAAAAGATAAAATGTTGAAAAAAAATAAAAAAATAAAACCAAATTTATCAGAACGTTACTTTCTTTACAAAGTCAATCGATATTTTAGCTTTTTTAATCAGCGATTAGTGTGTTAAAAAACAATATTTAAAAAAAAAAAAACTATAGTTTTACTCCATAGCTTGAAAATTCAGCTTTCAGATAAAATTAAAAATTGAACTTTGAAAACCAAAGAAAACATTGACAAAGATTTAAAAAATAACAACAAAAATCAATTTTTTTAATTTTTTTTTGTTTAAAACCGAAAAAAATTAAAAATATTTTTTTTATAATATTGACTCAATTTAGTTCTAAAACAAAAATAAAAAAAATAAAAAAAATTAAAATTACTAAGAAAAAACCCCAAGATTTAAGTTTAGAGAAAAAGAACGATAAATTTATATCTTTTTATGATCTCTAACTTACAATTTTGGAAAATAGGAAATTATTATAACGAATATTTTAAGTCTTGTATGTTAGCTAAATATTAAAATGTATTTCGTTAAAATATCTTTTAAAATAAAAAAGTTATCCGCCAATTTGTTAACAAACATCAATTTTTTTCGAGGTACACCCAGCCTTAAATTATAGCAATTCATTTATCCGGGATGTCCCTCCAGCGTAAATCAATCCAGATTAATTCCCTGTTGATGCTGGCGAAAGCCTTCTCAAAATAGATGAACAGCACTTGTAGCGGTGTTCGATATTCTTCTAGTTTGTCATAAGGACAATCGATGTTTCTATATTATATATATATATATTATATATAGGTGCAGAAGAAAGAAGGTCCTTTTTTACCGTATATTGTCTTCAAGAGCACTGCTTAATGAAGATTGGCTCCATATCCAAACCCAGAAACAAGGGTATCTTGCCTAGATTATGAATTCAAATGAATCCTCATAAGGACGAACTTTCTAACATGAAGTTAATCCTTTGACAAAAACAATCTAATACCTACATATCGAAAAAGCCACCTTTATCTTTCTTAATCTCTCAAGACTTCCCCGTCCTCCAATTCAACTCAAGATAAGAATGCAGCCGTCCTTAATCCCATATACCAACCGATTACAAACTCGAATCCTTTTATTGGCCTCATTGCCAATTAAGACCAACACAAGAAGCACTTTCCGATAAAATCCCATTTTCAAATTTACAACAAACACAAAAATCTGGACACCCATAAACGGCATATCCCAAACAAGGATTTTATCTAAAATATTTTTGGCATCCTTGAATGTAATTTCCACGCAAAGGGAAGGTCCATAAATACCCATTCCTTAATCTACTTGTTAATTTATATCTTTTGGGGGATTAAAAATCTACTTGGCTAGCTAGCTAGCTACTTCGAAGAAGGTTTCACAAAAAAAAAGTATTTTATCCATGAGACTCCCTGGATGCGTGCGCTCCAATTGGAATGCAAAAATGGTCCAACGGCGACGGGAGCCTGTGTAAAGTAAAAATTTAATTACAAATTCTCGTCGTTAACAAGATTTAAAATTACCAATTTTAAGTGAGAGAAAGCGAGAGATACCTCCCTAATTAATACCCTGGAATGGGTGGAT
The DNA here is from genome assembly GCA_963971375.1 of Platycheirus rosarum. Classification (NCBI taxonomy): domain Eukaryota; kingdom Metazoa; phylum Arthropoda; class Insecta; order Diptera; family Syrphidae; genus Platycheirus; species Platycheirus rosarum. The sequence goes on along the minus strand of OZ020509.1, from coordinate 119,274,904 downwards.
TCGGAAGAGTCTGGTCGATGGCAACGCACAAATAACGGTGGAAATATGCAAAATGGCGGTATCGGGTAGTTTTAATTTTGCATAAATTGTTTAAGTGTGTAAATGGGAATCATTTTGGGTGGTGATACTGGTAATTAAGAACTTAGGAAGAGGAGTGAGATATTTATGATCTTTCTGTTTTTCTTGATAAAAAAGTTCTCTACTCAATTGACTGAGTCTGAAGAATTCCTTTGAAACGGATGTCCTTTGGAAACCAAGGGGGTGTGATGAGGAGCAAAAAAGTTTGTCACCATCAAATAGTTTAATTTAAAAGCAATCAACGAGTGTTGGTAATCATTCCCTTTATTACACAAAATCCTTTTCACACATCGAAAACCAACCACAACATCGGGAAAAAGTCCAAAACTCCATAAAAACTGGTAAAGTCCAGCAACTCTAACTGACCATTACAACAAAAAAAAAGGATAATGAATTTCAAATAAGGCCTTATCACCACCCAAGCATATCCTGGCATCCCTGTCACCCGGAAAAGTCCTCGTCCAAAGGGGTTCTGTTAATTAAAAAATACTTTTGTGATGATCTCATCCAGTTCTAATGCTTCTTTCGCACCACACCCATACATCCCAGAGGCGATTTGCCATAAACTAATCACAAAGGACTTTGAAAATTATTCATACATCTTGCCGATTTAATAATGAGCACTTCAGAGTACGGTGTACGGAGAAGTTACTTTTATTAATCACGTACTCGAGGAACTATAAAAATCTTCTAATTTGGCATTATTTCTGCTGAAAGTTTTTAACCTTTTATTGATAGACTTGGTGGATGGGGAAGTATTCCAGAGTCCATGGAAGCATGTTGGACTCGCAGAGCTATAAATAAACTCATTAGAGTGGAATTTTGGAGTGGTTTGGAATTTTTTTCAGATGAAAATATTTTAAAAGGAGTAGGAATTTTTCGGAGCTTAATGAAGGAAGTGAACCTGCACTAGAAAATTTTGGATTTTATGGATTTTTTGTGTGGCATATGAAGAAACCTATTAAAAAGCATTTAAGTGACTGGCAAACTTTTGTCAGTCTGTCTGTCTCTCCGTCTGTATGGATGTATATTGAACTAATCCAAAGCCTAAACGGTCCAATCGTCTTCAAATTTGGAACATATGGTTATTTTGACATTCTACAGAGGAACTTTTAATTTTTTTTTGCTCAAATATTAACGGTACCTGTCATATAACCGTTAAGTAGAAACTTATTTTTCTCGAAAGGGCTCCAAGAATTTTTTTGAAAAAAAAATCTGTGTACTATTGTAGGTGTAGGTTATGTTTTGGTGGAAAAAAAATCAAGATTTTTAATCCTTTATGGGTACCTCCCATAGAACGGTTTTTTTTCTTCGACTTTTTCGAAAACTGGTTATCCGATTTCAATCAAAATTGATATTCAGGACGACGTTGGTAGCCTATGTAGATTTATTTTAAAATATGTTTGAAAACTTTTTCTTCTGTTTTTAATAATTTTCTTAATTTTTTTTTCAAAAATCATTTTTTTGAAAACAGGTAGATGGATTTTTGTTTAATTTTGTCTCTAAATGTAAATAATCTTTGCGTTCGCATTCTTGAATATTTTTTTTAATTTTTTGAAAAAGTTGTTAAATAAAAACCATTTTATTTAAAAACCGTTCCTACGATTTAAAAAAATCACACCTTTTCATATTTTCTAAAGAAATAAAATGGCGTTTGAATTTTTACGCTGAAAACTATTTAACGTACTTTTTTCAAACAATCAAAAATCAGAAAAATCGAATAAAAACTTTGAAGTTCCTTTAATATTTTTCAAATTTTATTCGAAGCTGTGACCACATAAGAGCAAGTATGTGCAATTTATTTTGTTTGCCAACTGTTTAACCACTTTCTCAGGATCTATACTGATTTCTGGGCTAATATTTATGGATATTAATCCATTAACTCATGCTTTGGAAGTTGTTGCCCTTAGCCAAGGGCGGAAAATGATCTCTCTGGCTCTGATGAAGTAACTGGAATTACACATAGTACTTCTAGTATCTTACTTATATTTGGGAACTGTACTTTAATACAAAGGTGATGAGAAGTTAAATCAGTTTCTGGAATATTTTTTCTCCATTTTGCTCCTCCCATGTTTTTTTCCATATCTAAATAATACATAACGGAATAATGAACAACTTAAGCATTAAATTGGTTTTTATATGTTAATGTTAACATGCGTGCATTCAGACAATTGTGGAATCGTTTTTCATACTTTGAAGACATTGACATTAATTTGAAGAAATACCATTGTATATAAACACTATAGTACTACCAGCAGCTTAGTTTAGCGAGATACTGCCGTTATAGCGCTGCAGTACTTCTTGATATGCATTTGTATGGGTTTTGGAGAGTAGAAAGAAATATAGTGATGAAAGAGTAGGTTGTATGTTATATTTTCAGAAACGTATGAGTTAGAATGATTACAAGCATTTGCAGGAATAATGAAAGTTAACATCATCAAATCTTGATGATTCACTTAACCAAACAAATACTCAATGACATTCGTCGATCTCCGGATGCTGAACGTAAACATCCAATCCGGAACTATTTCACCACCATGGCACAAATCTCATTTTTCCATCATCGGACACCACCACGAACAATGGAGGAGGCATTCGAGGCAGTCGAATTTAAGACGCTGTCACATACAGTTCAATGTTAGAAATTAAGATATCGTATTGAATAAAGTATTTTTTTTAAAACCTAAAGTGGTGTAAAAATAAATTAATTGGGGGCTCAACCGGGATTGTTCAAATTCATATTAGTAGAAAAAATAAAGTATACTGATTTGAACATCCTGCCGAAACAAACAAATAAGTATCCTTATTAAAAGGAGAAAAAAAAGTTTTTATAAAAAGTAGTCAAAGTGAATAAAAAGACGAAAACAAAAAGTAGTCTTAATCAAAGACGAAAAAAAACAGTTGAAAAGTGCAAGTGAAGAAAATCAGAATATATTAACAAAAAATATATAAAAAAAAATCACAAAAAATTGAAACAGAAAGTGAGAACAAACAAAAATAAAGTGGAATACGAAATTTTTGAAAAAAAAAAAAACAACAGAAGTGAACTTAAGAACAAAAATAACCACCATCAGCAATATCATCGTTGGACATCCTAAATATCATCAAAATATCATATCATCAAAAGAAGTAAGAATTTTTTTATTTATTTTTAAGAAGTGAATAATTCCCTTTAGTTTTTATATCCACTCTGGATAACTTAATAAATAATTTCGAAAAATTAACAATGGCTGTCAATAATGTTAGTGTAATTGACTTGGAGAGTTTAGTGACACGATTAGTGGCAAGTAGTACTGCTACATTAGAAACCGAAATTACGCGATTGCGTTCCTCTTTAGACAGCCTTACGGTTAATACAGTTACTGAGTATAAAACTCAGGAAATTATTGAAACGATCGGGTGTACTGAAAGCCTAGAAGTAATTAGATCTTTGCCAGAGTTTACCGGAAGCTCATCTACATATGTAAGTTGGCGTGAAGCCGCGAACAATTCCATGTTCTTATACAATAAAGGAAGCAGGAAATACTACGCAGCCTTAACTATTTTGCGAAATAAAATAACGGGTCACGCGAACGACGTTTTAACAAACCACGGAACGGTTTTAAATTTTGACGCGATTATAAGTCGTTTAGATTTCGCGTATTCAAGGTAACATGAAGATAATTGAGTACTATAATGTGATTAATGAAAAATTAACTCTCCTTATAAACAAAGTTATTATGACCCATGGTGGCGAATCACCATTGACCAAAGAACTGAATAAGCAAAATAGAAAGAATGCTTTGAGAATTTTTGTGACTGGACTAAATAGCCCACTTAATAATATACTATTCTCTTTGGACTTGGATGATCTACCAAGTGCTCTAGCTAAGGCCCAAGAGCTTGAAGCTAATGATTCGAGAGCTAATTTTGCTCTGCAATTTAGCAGACACAGCTCAATGCAAAAATCTCAAAACATGACCCGACATCATGACCAAAAATTGTTTACAAACACACACCACAATAATCTTCGTTTCCCACAAAGAAACCAAACTCCAACACTATCTCCAATGGAGCTGGGTTCATCAGCTCACCGTCCCATAACAAGACATGAACAAGAGAGATTTAATAACCAACAGAGGAACAATTTTTATAGACAAAACCCGTTTCAACCAAACGCATTCAGACAAGATTATGCAAAACCTTCTACGCCCTTATATGTTAATCCACAAAGACCATTAATTAAAAGAGAAAGAGAGAGTGTTCAGAATAGTTCACAGCCGCCCATGAAAACTGAACGCATAAATAATCTTAATGAGAACGAAGGTTCTTTTTTAGAAGATCAGGGGGATTACCCCACATCAGAAGAAAACTAAAAAATAAAGAAATTAAAATATTGCTCGACACCGGAGCATTTAGCTCGTATTGCAAAGCAGGTATATTTGACAATGAACAAAAATTAGTTATCAAAAAACGTGCAAGAACGGTAAAAGGCGATATTTTAATAACGCATTATCATGACATTTTTATCTTTGATAGAGTCGTGAGATGTTATGTTTTAAATAGTTTAGAGTACGAGGTTCTCATCGGAACCAATTTATTAAACCAAATCGAGGCTAAAATAGACTTCGAAAAAAAGGTATTGAAATATAAAAATCAAGTGGTCAAATTGTATTTTCAAGATGACCAATTTAATCATATCTTTGAAAAAAATGTTTCAAAAGAAGAACTTATAAATTCAATAAAATATAAAATTGGACAAATGCACGGCCAAATAAATATGAATCTGCCTTTTAGGACAGATTTTCGGGCAGAAATTCGTACTAATACGGAAACACCCGTCTGGTCTAAGCAATACCCTTATCCATTAAGTGCCAATTCATTTGTCAATAACGAACTACACAAAATGTTAAAGGAAGGAATAGTGCGACCTTCCAAATCTCCCTACAATTCACCTGTTTGGGTGGTTTCAAAAAAAGGATTGGATATTGATGGCACACCTAAAAAGAGGTTGGTCATCGATTACAAAAAATTGAATGAAAACACAGTGTCTGATAAGTATCCAATCCCAGACACTAACGTCATTCTCAGCAATTTGGGAAAAGCTAAATACTTTTCCACCATCGATTTAGAATCCGGCTTCCACCAGATTTTAATGAAAGAATCAGATATTGAAAAAACAAGTTTTAGTGTAAATAATGGCAAATTCGAGTATGTACGCATGCCATTTGGTTTGAAAAACGCACCTTCCATTTTCCAAAGAGCAATGGATGACATTCTCAGACCTCACATAGGAAAAATATGTCACGTCTATATCGATGACATCATCATTTTCTCAAATTCTTTAAGTGAACATGCACAACACTTGAATATAATCATACAGGTTCTGAAAGACGCCAATATGAAAATATCTCTCGAAAAATCGAAATTCTATAAAGAAGAGGTAGAATTCTTAGGGTATGTCGTTGCACAAAATCTAATTAAAACAGATCCAAACAAAGTAAAGACAATAGAAGAATTTCCTGAACCTAAAACTCTCAGGCAATTACGCAGTTTTCTTGGTATGATAGGTTATTATCGTAAGTTTATTAAGGATTATGCGCAGATTGCCAAACCTTTGACCAAGTTCTTAAAAGGAGAAAAAGGACAAGTATCCACATACTTGGCAAAGAAGACTGAAATATGTCTTGATGAAGCAGCAATCAAGTCCTTTAAAAAATTAAAACAACACCTAGTTACAGAAGTTGAGCTAACACAACCTGATTTTACGAAGAAATTCGTACTGACTACGGATGCCTCAAATGATGCAATCGCTGGCGTGTTAACTCAAGATGATAAACCTATAATTTTTATCTCGAAAACATTAACTGAAACAGAAACCAAATACGCTACTAATGAAAAAGAGCTGTACGCAATAGTTTGGTCCTTGAAAAATTTAAGGAACTATCTTTATGGTGTAACTAATATCGAAATTCACACCGACCATCAACCATTAACGTTTGCAGTTTCAGCTAGAAACCCGAATCCAAAGTTAAAACGATGGCATGCAATCATCGAAGAGTATGCGCCAAAAATGGTTTATAAACCTGGCAAAACAAATGTTGTCGCCGACGCCCTTTCAAGGCAAAATTTAAATCATATTGATGACTCAGTTTCATCATCAGATAATACAATACATTCAGCGGAAAGTAGTGACAACACCCAAATCCTAGAGACAAAACAACCTCTTAACGCTTTTAAACAACAAATTTTGTTATCTCCAGGAAACTTCACGATTCATGAAAAGATAGAAAATTTCAAAGGGAAAGTTAGGCACCTTGTAGAATATAGAGATGTAGAAGTCCTAATACCTATTTTTAAAGAATATATTCAACCTGGAATAGTAGCTATACACTGCACTCCAGAAGATTTGTATAGAATCAAAGAAAGTTTGCTAAGAACGTTCACAAATAAATTCCTATATACGAGAACATTCGCCAATGATATAAGAAATGCGGACGATCAAATAGCAATCATTGAGCAAACTCACAAACGAGCTCATAGAAATTACAAAGAAAATATTCAACAAATATTAAATGAATATTACTGGCCAAATTATAGGACACAATTTAAGGAATATGTCAGAAACTGTAACATATGTAATTCAAATAAGTATGATAGGCACCCAATGAAGGTACCAATTGGTGAGACACCAATTCCGACAAAAGAGGGGGAGGTATTACACTTAGATCTATTTTTGTCTCTAACTTAAAATTCTTAACGAGTATAGATGCCTATTCAAAATACTTAACAATTAAACTTATAAAAGACAAGACGAATTTGGACGAAAAAGTCCTTGAACTATTACAGACCTACCCAGAGGCAAAAAAATTAATACTTGACAATGAAAGAAGTTTTGCTTCACTTCAATTCAAGACCTTAATGACTAGGCTAGGAATAGAGATATATTTCTGTCCACCACAACATAGTAGAAGTAATGGACAAGTAGAAAGAACTCATTCTACTCTCTTGGAACTTACTAGATGTATCAAGCAAGAATACAGCCTAATAAGTAATCTAGAAGCAATATTTAGGGCTGTTAAAGAATATAATAAAACTATACATTCCTCCACGGAAGAAAAACCCATAGATATTCTATTTAACAAAAAACCGCATAATTTAGCATTTCAGTTAGGTATGACGCAAGAAAAAATGCTTGAACATCATAACAAAAAAACAAAGACTAAGCAGTTTAAAAAGAAAGACGTAATCTTTGAGAAAATCCCAGCTGCAGTTTATGACAAAATGAAACCTAGATTCAAAAAACAAATAGTCCAGGAAGATCTAGGCAACTTAATACAAACAAAAAAGAAAAAAATTCATAAGAATAACATAAAAAATATTTGACCCATTTCAGAAATGTCATCACTTTTATTTTTAATATTGGCCACATTCACTTCAGCTGAACTAATTGATTATACGAGACAAAATTATGTTCTCATAGAAGAGGGCAATGCCGCTTTATATACACATCATGAAGAGATTTTCCATGTCACTAATATTACATACATAGAACAAATACTAGTTGATTTGGAGAGACAAACTAATGACGATACAATAAGATATGTTGACTCAGGTAGAGACTCGTCACATGACACAGATATTGTAATCATAGAAACTTTAATTAATCAAATAAAAGAAACTAGTACTAGAATGAGAAGAGCTATAGACACTCTAGGTACAATCTGGAAATGGATTGCTGGAACGCCAGACCACGACGACATTCTGCTCGTAAACAACAAACTCAACGAACTTATCTCGAGTAACAATAAACAGTACACAACAAACTCACAAATATTCAATGCTATACGCAAACTTTCCGAATCGTTAACTTCAATTAAAACTACCTATCATCATCAATTGGCTAAAGAGCGTAATCGCTTAATTATCATCGAATTACAAAACGTAATACAAACCATCACCCTCTCTAAATCAAATATATTAAACACGGGTATTTTAAATTTAAAAGAAATAAAACAAATTGTTAATCATGAACACGAACCTATCACCCTAAGTGATCTTATGTACGTATCCAATTTTAAAATACTACAAAATAAAGATGTAATTGTAGTTTTTATCAAATACCCTGTCATAGACAAAACATGTAAACTTTATGAAACAAGAGCTATCAGTCAATCGGACGGAAAGCTTATAATTAACAAAAACATTGCATTTTGTAAAAATAAATATGTTAATATTGAAAAATGTAAATTAGAATTAAGAAATACTTATTGTAAAATTAGTCAGACAGATTCATGTTTATCTAACTTGTTAAACAATGTAAAAGCACAATGCGATAAAATAAAAGAAAAAAACAAAGACATTGACATAATAAAAGATGGTGCTATCTTGCTAAGCGGAAACCATATTGTAAACAATGAAACAATAAATGGTACATATTTGATCACATTTGTAAATAAAACAAATATTGATGACACTGTTTATGAAAACCCTACATCAAAAATTCAAAACTATTTAAGAACGTATACAATAGATAAATATGTCATAAATAATTATGTAAACTCAGAAATTGAAGAGCTAAAATTTGATAACATAAACATTTTAAACACAATTATCGAAACGACAATAAATAAGCCACTCATGTCATCCACAATAGTAATTATAATATTGATTTGTTTAGTCTTCTGTGTAATAAAATATTTTAAGATAATAAGAAGCACAACATCCCAATTAGAAACACAGGAAATGCGATTTCAACGATTGCAAAAAGCAATAGACATATACAAAGTCGAATATCATAAAGATCGGGACGATCTTTCTTAAGAAAGAGGGGAGTTAACATCATCAAATCTTGATGATTCACTTAACCAAACAAATACTCAATGACATTCGTCGATCTCCGGATGCTGAACGTAAACATCCAATCCGGAACTATTTCACCACCATGGCACAAATCTCATTTTTCCATCATCGGACACCACCACGAACAATGGAGGAGGCATTCGAGGCAGTCGAATTTAAGACGCTGTCACATACAGTTCAATGTTAGAAATTAAGATATCGTATTGAATAAAGTATTTTTTTTAAAAACCTAAAGTGGTGTAAAAATAAATTAATTTGAATAATAGTACGAGTGAAAGGTTCAAAAAGTGACACTAGACCATATGGTATGGCAGAGTAAGGGAAACAAAAATAATTGGATTTCCCTTTGATTTTTCGTAAACAAACCAGTATTGTGCATCTTCAATTATTTTTTTGGATTTTGCATTTTTAAAGAAATTTTGTTATTTCTGTATTTTCTGTATTTTTTTCGCCAAAATCAACTACCAATGTTGCCATATTCGGATTCGACTGTTTAAAGTTTTAATATAAATATTGTTCAATCTCGAACGTTAGTTAAATATAAAACTGGTGCCAGTTGGTACTATGTTGTTGGTACAATAGTATTTTGGTACTAGATTTTTAGTGCTTAGTACTAGAATTTAGTACTATCGTAGTTTTGGTACTATATTTAGTACTAGATTTAGTATTTAGTAGTAGATTTGGTACTATATTGTGTAGTTACTAGTATATTAAGTACTATATTTAGTAGTTAGTAGTATATTAAGTACTATATTTAGTAGTTAGTAGTAGATTTATTACTAGATATTTGACGTGATAAGTGAAGATACTCTAACATAGGTACAAATATCTGCAAACAATGTGTTTTATTTGTAAAATAAGTAACAAGGTAGGTAATTCAACTAATTAAATTTTTTGCAGACTTAAGAAAATTGATATAATAATCAAACATGGTAACCATTCAAAATTGTACACAAAAAACCAAACCAAATATCAAATTTCAGCAAAAATTGTTAAAAAGGTAAATTTTATCCTGTTGCCGTATCTATAAAAAAACCCTACCAAAAACAGTGTATTTTCAAGGTAGAAATGAAAACTCCTCACATACCTGTCTAAATTTCTATCTTCCATTCTCTTATTATCAGAAAATAACAAAGAAATAACACAAAAAAGACTTTATAATTTGCTTCCCTCTAACTGCTTACACTTTATATACATCTTTCCCGTTCTGTAAATTTCTAACGTTGCATATGTGTTGAATTCATCTTCCCGACTAAAAGTCTACACTGAGAAAAAGCGAGATAGCGAAACTAGATGGCGCTAGGTGAAATACCCATCTTGATAGTACTATAGATTCTATATACAATGGTAACACGACAAAAATAACTCAAAATTAAACGATTTTTATAATATACTATTACTTGCGATTATAGGTACTATAATACAAGTTATGCATTCGTGCAGATTAAAAATTTTGAGATAACAATCAAACATGACATTACGATGATAGAGAAACATATTTGAGTTACTGGCAATATTCTGTCCGTCTGTCTGTCTGTCTGTTCGGATGTATTTTGGACTGCAGCCTAAACGGTTGCCCCAATCGTCTTCAAATTTTGAACTTAAGGTTATTTTGACATTCTACAGAGGACGTTTTTCAAATTTTTACTTGCGATTTATAGGGACTATAAGGCAAGTTATGCATTCGTAAAAAAAAATAAAAAAAATCTAACAATCAAACATGACATTACGATGATAGAGAAGTAAAAAAAAGTGGGTCCGGAAATTCCGTCCGTCTGTCTGTCTGTCTGTCTGTCTGTCTGTCTGTCTGTATGTCTGTCCGTATCGATATCTACAGCCTAAACGGTTAAGCCGATTTGATTCAAACTTGGTATATAGTATTTTTAGAGTGCTCTACCCGACAGTTTTTGGAATTGGCATTCTAGCTCCAAAACTAACGGTAAATGCCATATAACTTTTAATGAAAAACTTATTTTTCTCGAAAACGCCTCCTACGATTTTGATAAAACTTTCAGAATGATGTTTTTTATGTAAAATCTATCTTTAAGTTTTAATGGATTTTTCAGAAAAAGTTTTATAACGGTACCTCCCATATGACCGGTTTTTTAAAATCAGACTTTCTCGTTAACTAATTGACGGATTTTGATGAAATTTTCAAAATATGTAGTGTTTTATGATTTGAATAATATTGCTTATTAAAATTTTCAAAAACATTTTTTTTTAATTTTTAATAATTTTTTTAAAAAAAATATTTTGTTTTTTGAATATTTTGAAAACGGATCTATAGATTTTTTTTTAAATTTTTCTCCTAGTATAAACTATAGATTTCTTAAAATTTACATACTCAAAAAAATTTTAAAATATGTTTTCGAAAAGTTTTTCAAAAAAAACATTTTTTTGAAAAAACTGGTCGAACGATTTTGAAATGAAAAATTCATAAAATAGAAAACAGCAAAAGAAATAAGATAGCTTACATTTTTCCCAAAAAAACGTTATGAATAGTGTTTTTTTGATTTCATAAAAAAATTTCCCCAACATTTTTTTTTTATTTATTTCATATTGCTCGGCTTAGCCCTAGCCATTAGTCAAATAAAAGAAGGTGACAACCTACATACATTCTTACGTTATTTTAAAGCATTTCATCATCATAAAAGCACACAGAATAAATAAGGAGCCTATGATAAACACACAACAACAACTAACAAATAAAAAAAACTATTCGATTACTACTAAATGCAAAAAATTCAAAAACCACTGTGTTAACTTTTAATATTGTCCCTATACCCACTCGCTTAACAGTAGTTGGAGTGTGTATATTAATTTGAGTACCTACCTTCCTTCCAACCTTATTATATGTACCTAATATCCTTAATAAATTCTATTAATACCTACCCACATCATACGTTTATCGATCCATCAAACATAATTAAGCTATTTTAATTAATTTTATTTCAAAATGTAAATTATTGTTATTGCGACCTATATAGGTATCTATACCTAGCATTATTGCCCTACTGCTGATTCCCACGAATCCTTATGCCAGTTGTTCAAATTTGTCCATACCAAAATGAAAATTTAACTGAAAAAAGTCTTTCTATTAGCAAATTATATTATAATCAGTAAACAACAAGTGGAAAGATGATACACTAAAAAACTGCAAAAGCTAACAATCCTACATATTTATGTGTTTATCCCTTTGTCGTGACGCATGTTCGTTCGAGCTTCAAACCACAACGATTCTAAAGAAATTGCACGTCAAAAAAACATTAAAACTAAATCTAAACCGTTATGTTAAAGCTTATTTGTCTCGAAAACGGCTCCAAGAATTTTTATAAAAAAAAAATCAGTGTGCTAATGTAGATATGCATTATATTTTGGTGAAAAAAAAATTTAATACGGTGGGCTAAAAACGGTATCTCCCATAGGACCGGTTTTTTGTCTTCCAATTTTTCGAGAACTGGTGATCCGATTACAATCAAAATTGATATTCAAGGAGATGTCGGTAGCCTGAGTAATTTTGCATTAATTTTTTTCGAAAACTTTTTTTTTGTATTTTTAATATTTTTTTTTAATTTAAAAAAAAAATCAATATTTTGAAAACGGGTAAGTGAATTTTTTTTAAAATTTTGTTTTTAAATGTACGTTATTTTTGTGCTTTAGTTTGTATTCTTGAATTATTTTTTTTTATTTTTTAAAAAAAAGTTGTTAAAAAATAACCGTTTTATTTAAAAACGGCTCTAACGTTTTAAAAAAAAAAAAATATCACTTTTTCACATTTTTAAAGAAATAAAATGGCGTTTAAATTTATCCGCTGAAAACTATTTTACGTACTTTTTTCAAACAATCAAAAGTCAGAAAAATCGAATATAATCTTTGAAGTTCCCTTAATATTTTTCAAATTTTATTCCAAGCTGTGACCGCACATAAGAGCAAGTACGTGCGATCGAGTCGTGCAATTTATTTTAATTCAATTGACGCATTGGATAAGCCTTGTGCTTATTCACAAGTCTCTTCTCTCTTGTATGTTGAATATAGATGCAAGATATTTAAACTTTTCGCACTTAGGAAGAACTGTTCCATTAAAATAAATATCAGAAATATTCCCGTGAGGATCAAAAAATGGACGGAATAGGTATTCAGTTTTCAAGCGATGGGTCCTTAGGCTATAAAAATGATTTGTAGCATTTCATTAACTTCTGCGAAGCTTTTTTTTGACTTTTTCGTAGATTTTTGGAACTCCGATTTACCTTCGAACAACCGATAAACCGAAAATCTACCAACACAACGTGCAAATCTCTTAAGATATCCTCTCCTGATATTGTTCTTCTCTGATTCTTATACTCCATATTTTGTTCATTTACCACGAATAAAAAACTCTGGTGCCAGAATGCCGTATTATTTGTTTACTATATTCACCAAAGCACTCATTTCTTCAACCGTTATATCGGAGCTTCTATAGGTTGTAAAGTGCAGCTATTAGAATGTATATTCTTAGGCAAATTTTCCTTTTTAAAGTCCTTTGAAATATTGTCGCCATCTGTGAAAAATTTTGTCATCATCCACAAGAAGTTTACTAAGAGAAATTGTTAATGAATTTTTCTCATAAAATTTCCTTTTTTTTGGGCATTTAGTTGTTGGCATCTCGCAGTCTCCGAAATAACCTGAATTTCAAATTCACAGAGCTATTTCTTGGTATATCAAATTCATCGAAATGAGTTTTTAATAAGCCATTTGTTGAACCTGCAGTGTGGATTGTGGTATTGTTTTGTTGAAATGTCATATCATTAATGTCTAGTCAATAAAATTGACTAAAGAAAATAACGTTGAAACATCCTCCTGCAGCTATCTCCTCCGAAACTGTTGTAGAGTTATATATAGAAGATGCTTCTCAAATTAACACAATTTGGATAAATGTGGAGTTTCAGACATTTCCAACATTTCGAAAACAATCTTTTCATTTTTACTTGCGATTATAGGGACTATAAAGCAAGTTTAGGATTCGTGAATATAACAAAAATTGAGATAACAATCAAACATGACATTACGATCACAGAGAATCTTAAAAAAGTAATTGACAAAACATGTCCGTCTGTCTGTCTGTCTGTTCGGGTGTATATCGATCTGCGGCCTAAACGGGTTAAGCGATTGCGATCAAATTTGGTGTGTGTATCTCTTGGCATTCCTCAGAGGGCTAAAAATAACGGTACCTGCCATATACCGATTAAGGAAAATCATATTTTTCTCGAAAACGGAACGATTTTGATGAAAAATTTGGAAATTTTTTTTGTTGGTAGTAGCTATCAGCTAATTAGAAACAAATTTACCGGAAGTCAATTAACGGTACGTTTCATAAAATGTTTTTTTTTAATTTTCGACTTCTTCGGTTACGGCTCAATGGATTTCAATAATATTTTATATATGAAAAGATCTAAGTATTAAAATTAATTCTACATACAAACATTTTGAATAATTATTTTTTCTATTGTTAATTAATTTTTGAATTTTGTTGTTTTTTTTTTTCAAAAAACTAAAAATAAAAAACAGGGTTTTATCAAAACTGGTCATACAATTTTTGATATAATTTGTTCTTAACAAGCCGCGAGTGGCTCGAATAAATTCCAACCGAGAGGCCAAATTTTGTAAAAATCGGGATGGGTGGCCATCTTGTTTTAGGCCCATTCACCGAACGTGCGACGCGCTTGATGGTCGTTCGGCTTCAATTCTTGCACGAGTTGGATTTTGTAAGCCCGCAAACCAAGATCCTTCCGCAAAATCTTCCATATAGTGGATGGGCACAGCTCCAATTGTTGCGCGCGAAGGCGGATGGACTTATTCGGGTCTTTTTCGATACTCTGCTCCACCGAACCGAACCATTATTTTGGTAATAAATTTACACGATTTGCCCACGTTATTCAAGAGTAAGTCTAGTCATTACTAAACGGCAAACCAAACTTAGCATAAATCAAGTGACATCTGTCAAAAAGACTTACTCCGAAAAAAGTATTGCCAGGTTGAAAACCACACGTCTAAAAAAAAAAACACCCTTTTCATGTATACATACATAATTTATTTACCAAAACTTTGAAAACAAAATAAGATTATTTTATGAGTACATGATGCTATACCAGGTGTTCCCGTTGAGAAGCCAACGACCCATACCGATCTCTGGCCATGGTCAAGGTACCTACAATAATTCTATTAGTTTAATGGAAGCCTTTACCAAAGATCTACTCGACATGCAGCAGACGTTTATTGGAAAATTTAAATGCAATTTTCCAAATATTCATGAACAAAAGCTCTGCCAGTCAAAAGGATACCCTCTCCATGGCATTTTGTGGGATTTTCTGGAATCAATTGATTCCGACATCCCGACGATTATCTTTTGAAATTTATTTTTCCTTCGACCTTTCTGTCTGTGACCATGATGGGTGTGTTCAAGTGTGTATGTTTGTCTGTCTGGACTCTGGACTGGATGCTGCCTTTTTTGAAAGGAAAATCAATGCCAATGCCAACAGCACCATCAACCTTGCTTGAATCCTTTTGCCCATCATCATCATCAATATCATCCAATCCTAAATGTTCCTCCATCCAACAACAGTTTGTATATACAGACGTCTCCTCAAATTGATCCTTATAGCCCTTCTATTTGATGCAATTTTCAATTCCACCAGGAAGAGGCATTCGGGTGCAACAGTATAGTTCTGCAGGGAAAATAGAGACACAAAGAGGCCTATTTGTATGTCGAATTATTCTTCCTTAGTATAAAAAATTTTGTTCAAACATATTTGACCATCAAAAGCCAATTAATTGGAATCCTAGCTTCTGTAGGAATTGTTGTGTATTTGGTATAATGTCGATGTTACAATAAAAAAAAATTAATCTGTAAACCCCCATCATTGGGTAAACATAGTGTTCAATTAAAATAAATCAAACAAAGCTGACGCGAACAGTTCAGATGATCCTAGTACATGCGCCCGTTTAGGTCTACGCTTGGTCAGGCAGTATTTACAAGAACAACTCGACCAGACTAGGATAAGAGCTTTTAATGGCTTTAAAATGCAAATTTACATGGCCGCCGGCAAGAGGACAGGATCCTAAACATTGTTCAGAGGTTTTAAAGTTTAATAAATGGAATGTTGCAAGGATATGGCTCTGAACTGGGTGCTTGTTATGTTGTTCAGATGTCAGGAAGTACAAGGAGTGTATTTAAATGGTAGAAGCTCAAAACAGACTTTTTGATTTTGAGACGTACTTATGTATGGCAAATATTATACAAATTTAATTCACACAAAACTTATTATGGCTAAAAGGTACATACTTACTTATATTTTAAATAATTATTTTGACATTCTGGTAGTTAATAAGCTATAATGGGCATGACCAAGCATACCTATTTGGTTGTATCGTAGTGCCATTAATCTTTTCTTTTCGAAATGATGTTGATGCTACGCACCACACCAATCAAAATATGGCCCTTGCCCGCAATTCATTTGTTTAAGGGTGGGTGTCCCATGTAAAAATGTGGTGGAATTTTATTCCAAACATTGTAGCATTCCCAATTGTTGGAAGATTTTAATGAAAGTAATGGTTTTCTATTTGCAATATGTTGAGCCAAATATTGGTTTAAGTTAAAATAAAACTTAGAAATACTTGTGCCTCAAAATCGCCAAACAATCGGAAAATTTGTAAAATTTAGATAGAACCAATGGGAAATGCGTTAAATATTTACGGTGAAGAAGCACATTGTTCACGTCTTCTTTCCTCTTTCGAAACCCAAAGCTGGACTTGACTGGGCTATTGCAGGGTATATATTCCAGTTAAAGATTGAGATATTAAGAGAACCTCAGGATCTTTTACCGATCATTAAGCTTCTAGTAGGTAGTATAAGACTTTTTGGTCATTAAAAAAAATATTCGGAATCCCTCAATTCAATCTGTCAGATATATAGAAAAATATAGACTTTTTGCTAAGAAGTTTGCCGCGAATTCTACGCTGTCAGGTTCTATGATCAATTAATAAATCTGTTTTCGCACTCGTTCTGCTTAGGGCTTAGATGGAAAACATATTATGTCCTATACCCAAAAACCGCGAATCATCCTTCGCCGCAAACTACACTGGTTTTATTTGATAGTAACTGGTTCCATGCATCGTCATTGAAAATGTGTGCTTTCGGAATTGACGTTTCCCTCCTTCGCTGCATTAGAAATCGCTTTTGGAACACAGAGCTTTTTCAACACAAAGTTTTATTAGATATGAGTTCAATTCTGAAACTGGGGAGGAATCGGCTAAGGTGATAGTTGACTGTTACTGGTTTGATGGTGAATTTTGATTATCAACTTTTCTTCGTTTTTCGTAAGGTGATCAGCTTTCAATCAGCTGTTGTGTTTTATTGTGCAAAATTGTTTCAACTGTTTTGTGCTTTACTTTTTTTCTCCTTATTTAAAATATTTATATCATTAAACACAGGCAAAAAATAAAAAAATTCGATGATCTCGACGGAAACGCGCTAGCCATTTCCAACAATGTGAACTGCTCAAAACCATCAAAAGGAGCAGTTGGATAGAGCCTTTAAGGCGAATGTTCCAAAATGATTGCTTCGTTCCTTACGTTAGGTCTTAGCAATAGATCTTCTTAATAGTTGTTTTCTTCCTTTTTCGTTGTATTGGCTTAGCCGTATAAAAAAATTACATTAAAAGTAAACATCACTACCTCTCATAGTGTTTACTTAAAATTTGATAACTTTTTACCCACCTTAGCCAATTTCCTCCCTACTCAAATTAAATAACTATAAGTATGTGCGCCACACTCTACACTTTGGATGTGGATGTACTGCGGCAATAAATTCTATTCTTAACATTATCAAATTGGGATAAGAAATGGCGTGGAAATTTATTACGTCGAAAACACAATGCTGCCTTCTGTCAATAAATAAAAATGTATCCACCCACGGTACTTATTGCTTCTTGGGACCGATCATCTAAAAATTTACCGGATGTGCACCACTCAACCACCTTCCACCGAAGTTGTAAACATTTCTTTTCTCTTTCTTATCTGACTTCTATGAACAAAACATGTATAGAAGTTAAAATAATTTAGTTATGCGAAAAACCAATAAAACTCGTGAATACGTAGGTATATTCTTTCTTTGATAAATTTATTTTCTCTTTTAATTAAGTTTTTCTTTTATATAACCCTTGCCACTGAATTACATCTATGTAAGTGAGTTGGTGGTTTGACAACTACTTTACAACTGAACTCTATATCAGGCATTAGAATATTGATATTGTTTTTTCCACTTTTCTGGCTTCTCTCCTTCGGTGGTGTGTGCGTATGTAGTCTGATCGTGTTCGGTGTATCTCGATGTATCCGTTGTATCGTTCGTTCTTAGCCACATACGCCTTTATTTACTTATCAGTTATCACCGTTATTTGTTTGTTATGTATCCTCTCCTATCTGTAGATTATGTTGTTGCAAGATCGACCTAATCCCTCACCACCTGTCCGTCTGAAACAAGAGTACAACTGCAATAGGCAGGTGCTTCTTAAAATCATTTTAGTCTTTTGAAAGAGTATTCAAAATGATTCAAGATGATAACATCACAAGAATTTTTAAGACACTCGAACATCGAAGAAATAATTCACGACTCTCCCTTTTATTTACTGTTATTTCTGCGGTCAATAATCTATCAAAATATCCACTTCAATTCCTTCCCTAAACAATTTACTGCACCGAAAAAAAAAAATTCTTTCCTATCTTTCTAATTCTTCTAACTAGTGTCGTGCAACGTCATGTTGCATTCTAAAAGGCAATGTACCTTACAGACACTTAGTTAAAAATAAAAAAAATTAAAAACTTCGCGCTTCCAAATGTGCCCAACTCGTATTGGTTTTTCAGCCAAGTACAGAGATTGATTCTTTATCCGAACTACTTACTCGAATGGGGACGGTTTCACCTAACTCTATTTTCCCAACCCATTTTGGTATTCAGAACCTTACAAAATACTTTTGGATGTTTTGTTTTGCTCAAAGGTTAACATGAAAAGAGATTATTTAAATTGGTCACCCCTTGTAGAAAAAGTTAACAAACAAAAATGTATTCAATGTGTGTGTTTCAGCAACTGGTAAAGTTAGAAGTTACCAATGACATTTTGCTGTCAAAATATTAAGAAAGCTTTAAAATCGAAATTTTGGTTCAGTGGTAAATATCGGTCGCCATCGTGACTATAAGCGTAAAAAAATTCTCATGCTTTAAGGAAAATTGGCTTAATTCGAGCGAATACAATTCACAAGTGTTGGATCAAGCATTAATGTATCTACAAAAAAAGTGACTATAAATGCGTACATTATTTCTCTGAGGCTACGTCATATCCTTCGTCTAGGTCCACCTTAACAATGGAACGTTTTCAAGGAAAAAAAATATCTGACCTAAGCACTCCACCAAGCAAAAAGTTAACGAATGCACACATCCTTTTCTTACTTTCTTTAACGTTTAGCCAAACTACATTTAAACGAATTGGATGTGGCCCACAATGTCCTGTATGCAATAATCGTTGTTAAAATGAACGGTATTGTAGCTCCAATAATATGATAATCCAGTAGGAAGCGGAATTTAATGCTTTTGACTCTCCCGCATCCTGCAAATTGGTCCAGCTTATATAAAATAAAATTCAAGGAATAAAATCCCATTATCTCCTAAATTGTCTGGCAATGTTGCAAGATGTACATACATAGTGTTGCACATAAATGCCAAGTACTAAAGTGCGGTTAATTCGTTTTAGGATCGCATAAACTGGAGGGCGTTTCATGCATAGCAAATGAGCTGGGTTCCTTTACTCCAACATTATAGGCAATGTTCCTCTTGCAGTTGCAGCATATCAGTGCATGCCCAAGAAACAAGGAGACAAACACAATAATTTAGAGTTCTCTTGAAGAAATTTTCGAAATTGGAATACTGGAGAAGTACATATTTGGGTGATAATGGTTAGAATGAATTTGAAAGAAAACAATGGGACATAAGTTGGGCTGTTGTTTCTACTTCTTTTTTTGATTTGATAAATTTTTTGGATTTTTATTTAGATCTGCATGGGATTTCGTGGCTAATCGGAACAAATACTCCAAATTTGACGCAGCCTTTACTACAAGTTTTATGTTGCGTTAAAATGCAACAGAAAGGAGTCATAAACCAGCAAAGAGTGAAAAAACACCCGACCTTTTGTGAGCGTTGAGCCTCATCCGATAAAACGAGCCAAATTTATTACTTCGCTCTTTCCCAGAAATTGTGAATCTTAGAAAGTAAGATAATTGCATGATCCACATTTTTGTGTTAGCTAATTATACCATAAAACTAACTGTTTTGCTAAAAAATCCAAACAAAAAATTGTTGTGACGTTTGGCCTTGTACAGCTACGATTTTTAAGAACATTTTTATTTAACCTCTTTTGTTAGAAGAATATAATGAAGACAATATCTATATATTACAGGTGTTATCATTTTTGACAACTCTTCAGGTAAAATATTTTTAGTTTTTTTCTAAATACAACGCTTCTGAAGATTTTTTCATTTTTACTTGCGATTATAGGGACTATAGACTATAGACTTTAGGATTCGTGAATATTAAAAAATTTGAGATAACAGTCAAACATGACATTACGATCATAGAGAAGTCTAAAAAGGTGATCGAGAAAAAATGTCTGTCTGTCTGTCTGTCTGTCTGTATGTCTACTTTATTTTTACTAAAAAACCGTTAAGTTCAAACTGTCTTATTTTCAACTCAAATGTTACATATTTCCTCCAAAGATCTGCTTTCCAATGTAATTAGGCACATAAGAGCAAGTACGTGCGACCCAGTCGTGTCCATTTTTTTACTTGCGATTATTTTTTTTTTTTTTTTTATATAATTAACGCGCGCACAAGGGATTATGTGTTTCCCTTTTAATGTAGAACACACTGCGCGGGCATTACGAAGATAGGGAGGGGAGAGATAGGAGGTGCCGATTAACATTGGTTTTGAATGTTTGCAGATCAAAATGGCAAGGGAAAATCCCGCCGGGTAAACTATTCCAAATTCGTGTCGTTTGGCTCAAAAAAGAATCCCTATATTTCACGGTACGTCCGAAATTAGGCTCAAGGGTGAACTGATGAGCATTCCTTGCGAGACGAGTATTACGGGAGAAACTTTTAAGGGGAGGAATGCAACTGGCTACTTCGAGTGAACATTTTTTGTAAAAGAAACGATAAAATAAGGAAAGACATGAAACATTGCGTCGGTGTTCGAGTGGGGCAATTGTTTCAGCGGCAGTTCTATTACCTATCAATCTTAACGCTCGATTTTGTATTCTATCAAGCAGGTGAAGCGATGTTTGCGAAGCACCTGCCCAGAGGTGGGAGTTATACTCGAGTTTAGGGCGTATAAACGCTTTATAAATTGTAGCCAGATCAGATGGGGAAAAGTACTTCTTACACCGATACAGAAAACCTAAGCACTTAGCAGCATTCTTAGCGATTTCAAATATATGGTTCTTCCAACGGAGGTCGTCGTTGACACACATACCGAGTACTGAGAGCTTTTCGGTTTCTTCGATGTAAGTGCCATTCATGGACAATGGCATTGAGGGAATGTTTAGCTTTAACGACAGAAGACAGCATTGAGTTTTCGAAGCATTAAACTCCACACGATTCCTATTACCCCATTTAACAATGCTGTATAAATCGGAGTTTAATGAGCTTGACATACGGCACCGTTGCAATTGTACGTCCGAAGGCGAAGGACGTGAATTATCGAACGAATATGAAAAGCTGAGGGTAGAGTCGTCAGCAAAACAGTTAAGTGGATTAGAAGTAACAGACAGAAGATCATTTATAAAAATGAGGAAAAGAGTCGGAGACAGAACAGAGCCCTGGGGCACACCAGCATTTATTTTATGGGAATCAGACTTGAATCCGTCCAATACAACTTGTATTGAACGGTCCAGGAGATAGCTTCTAATCCAACGAACAAGAGTATTATCGATCCCAAAAGCACGCATTTTCGATAAGAGAGCTTCATGCCAAACTCTATCAAATGCCTTGGAGAAATCAAGAGCAATAATCTTACTTTCACCAAAGCGATGTAAAGATTTGTTCCACTGTTCGGTGAGATATGCCATCAGATCACCAGTGGAACGGTTGCTGCGGAAGCCATACTGACGGTCATGGAGAAGCTTACGATCTTCGAGATATTCCTTAAGCTGACGGTTAATCAGTGTTTCCATGACCTTAGAAAGAAGGGATGTCAGTGCTATGGGTCGGTAGGAGGAGGGGGAGGATGGGTCACCTTTCTTAGGGACAGGCTGGACAAATGCTGTTTTCCATCTTCTAGGAAAGATTCCAGAAGAGTAGGAGCGATGAAAAAGCTTACGCAGTGGCTTTGCCAGTGTGGAAGAACACCTCTTCAGAAGAATCGGGGGTATAGGAACTATAAGGCAAGTTTAGGATTCGTGAATATAAAAAAAATTGAGATAACAATCAAACATGACATTACGATCATTAAGAAGCCTAAAAAAAGTCATTGGCAAAAAATGACCGTCTGTCTGGCTGTCTGTCTGTCTGTCTGTATGTCTGCCTGCCTGTTTGTGTGTCTGTCCGGGTGTATTTCGAGCTGCAGCCTAAACGGGTTAAGCGATTGCTTTCAAATTTGGTATGCGTTTATCTTTTAGCATTCCTCAGAGGGGAAATTGAAATTTTATTTTTAGGGCTAAAAATAACGGTACTTGCCAAACAACCGTTTAGGATAAGCTTATTTTTCTCGAAAACCGCTCCAACGATTTTGGTGAAAATACGTACGTGCGACCCAGTCCCTATAATCGCAAGTAAAATAAATTGCACGACTGGATCGCACGTACTTGCTCATATGTGCGGTCACATTGTAGAATAAAATTAAAGAAAATTAAAGTGAACATCAAAGCATTTACTCCATTTTTGTGACTTTTGATTGTTCGATTAAAGTACGTTAAATTGTATTGGGTGAACAAATTTAAACGCCATTTTATTTCTTTAGGGAATGTTAAAAAGTGTGATTTTTCTTTTCAAAATTGTAGGCGCCGTTTTTAAATAAAACGGTTTTTTTAACAATTTTTTAAAAAAAATAAAAAAAAAATAATTCCAGAATACAAACTTAAGTACAAAAATAGAGTACATTTTAAAATACAAAAAAAATTTAAAAAATTTCAAAAAATTGATTTTTCAAAAAAAAAAATTTTTTAATTATTAAAAATACAAAAAATAAGTTTTCGAAAAAAAATTAATGCAAAATTACTTAGGCTACCTACATCTTCTTTAGCCACCATATTAATTTTTTTTCACCAAAATATAATGCATACCTACAATAGTACACTGATTTTTTTTTATAAAAATTCTTGGAGCCGTTTTCGAGAAAAATAAGCTTTTACATAACGGTTATATGACAGGTACCGTTAATTTTTGAGCTAAAAAAAAATTTTTTAAAACCAAAATAACCTTAAGTTCAAAATTTGAAGACGATTGGCCCAACCGTTTAGGCTGCAGTCCAATATACATCCGTACAGACAGACAGATAGACAGACAGAATTTTGCCAGTAACTCAAATATGTTTCTCTATCATCGTAATGTTATGTTTGATTGTTATCTCAAAATTTTTAATCTGCACGAATGCATAACTTGTATATAGTACCTATAATCGCAAGTAAATTTTTTTTTAGAGAAACGCTAAGGGGCAAGATCGATTCTGATATTTATCACTAAATGCGATAGTAAACAGGGTGAAATCCAGCTTGGATTTGAGTGAAGTAATAGATAAATTTGTCAAAATTAAGGAACGCAATAGATTGTGAATTTTAGATTTCCAAATTTCTGTTCGGAACACAGTAAAAACCCTTCGCTGCGTTTTCCTGTCATCCCTTCAGTCTGAAACGGATTGATATGCTTTCAAAAACGCAGATATTTTTTATATGGATGAATAAATAAAGTGCCCGTATTTCAATCGCAAAATAAACACTCAACCAGATACATTATATCCATTTTCGTAATTAATACACATCAAGGAGGCAAATACGAATCCAACGACTTTTTCGTTTAATGTGGTTTTTCGAGTAAACACTTAAAAATAAAACCAACAGAAATTACTGTACACAAGGCTTTTTTAATATCCGAGCGGCCGGAAATCAAATTGTTTCCTTTTTCTACTCCCCTTCCATGAGAAGGACTATGTTCCATACGAACGCACTGTGTCAATCCAAAAGGATATGCTATGCTACATGTTGAGCTAAAGATCAAACAGAGCACCGATGCCGTTATACTTACTACTATTGACTTTTTATTCTTTATCTTCAAAGTTGCTGGTCAAAAATGGACGTCCTTCCTTTTCCTTTCTTTCAATATTATGATGGCATCTTCCTAAACCACATTGACATGTTGATTGTCGGATGACATAATTTTATTTCAAAAGGACACCCGGCCGACATGACGACACGACGCAGTACACATAATTTTATCACAATCAAAGGGACTCCACACACATGTCCTTACAAGGAAGAGTACACAAATAAATTTAACAAATATTAAGTCCTTAGGGTGTTTGTAATTTTTGAAAAGATTACAAAAGAAGGTCCTTTTTACTGTGATTATTGGAAAATTGAAATGAGAAATTGGGAATGACAGTAATAATGCGTGTATTGAAAAATTGTTTGTCGTCCTTTATAGTGGGACAACTGATATGAACGTGGTTGAACTATTTTGTAAAAATCTAGGGTGAGGGATTTTTAAATTGAAAAAAAAAATGGACCAAAATTGATTGAAAGGAAGTGATAGATTTGTCCTTTAAGCAAAAAATGAAAAAAAAAAACGACAAAAAAGTGCAAAATACCAGAGAATCGATGTCCTTTTTGTTTTCTGTTTTAGGGGAGAGAAATTCTTTAATCTATTGGGAATGAACAAATGTTGTGGACACCTTAACATGTTTCAATTTAAATTGACATGCTGCAGGGTTCTTCCATTTTTTTTTGCGGTATCTGAAGTTTATTTGGATTAAGGACGAAGTGGTGATTTTTTTAAAGGCTAGTAGGTAACACGTTTTGCACTCAACAGGAATATAAATTCAATCAGCAGATGGTTCGAAGTTTTTAAAATTATATTTGAGGTTCAAAGATAATTTTTGAAAATGTTTAAAATTAAAGAAATATTGAATTCAAAATTGGTAGTTACTGAACTTTTTACTTTTGGTGGCGCTACACAGCGTGGTGCTCTATCTCTAGCCTGCCATTTCCAATTTGGTACTCCATGAAGTTGGTGGTCTCACTCTACCTGTTCACTCCATCGAAGAAGGTAACTCCACCTTGGCTTCCCACATTTCCAATTGGTAGTTACTTGGAGACAATTCGATTTATTTCTTTGCAATTTTAGAAAATGGTTGTAAAACCAATGAAACATCATTTAAAATAGTAGGTATGTTCTAAGCACAGTTCCCACATGATTATTTAAAGTATAAACAATGTTCCTTATTAACCGTTTGGTTACCTTTTGGGAACCTTTCATTCAGTGTTGTTGATGGTACTGACAGTAACAGTGGAGCGAATAAAGAATCAGTCTTTTAAATTTGTAGATTGTAGTTTTTACTTGCGATTATAGGTACTATAATGCAAGTTATGGATTTGTGCAAAAAAAATTGAGATAACAATCAAACATGACATTACGATAATAGAGAAACATATTTAAGTTACTTGCAAAATTCTGCCCGTCTGTCAATCTGTCTGTCTGTCTGTCTGTCTGTTTGTCTGTCTGTACGGATATAATTTGGACTGTAGCCGAAACGCTTAGGCCAATCGTCTACAAATTAAGAACAAGGTTATATTGACATTCCACAGAGGAGTTTTTTCATTTTTAGATCAAAAATTAACGGTACCTGTCATATAACCGTTATATAAAAGCTTATTCTTCTCGAAAACGGGTCCAAGAATTTTTATAAAAATATCAGTGTACTACAGTAAGTAAGCATTATATTTTGGTGAATAAATAATGTAATATGGTGGCCTAAAAACGGTACATCCCATAGGACCGGTTTTTTTCTTCGACTTTCTCGAAAACTGGTAATCTCGCCTTAGGATTGTCGCATAAATTTTTTTTCAAATTTTTTTTTTGTATTTTCAATATTTATTTTGCGAAAAATCTATATTTTGAAAACGGGTATGATTTTTTTTTTACTTTTTTTAATGTATGTTACTTTTGTGCTTACGTTTGTATTCTTTAATTTTTTTTAAAGTTGTTAAAGAAAACCGTTTTATTTAAAAACCTTTCCTACGAATTTGAAAAAAATCACACTTTTTTACATTTCTTAAAAAAAATAAAATGGCGTTTAAATTATTTCACTCAATACAATATAACGTACCTTATTCGAACAATCAAAAGTCACCAAAATCGAATAAATGCTTTGATGTTCACTTTAATTTTCTTAAATTTTATTCTACAATATGACCGCACATATGAGCAAGTACGTGCGATCAAGTTGTGCAATTTATTTTAGTATTTCGTCAACCTTAAAAGTGCAAAATGGTTATCATTTTGTATCCAAAACACAGTTCTGGGTGCGAATGTGACCAGGGGCCTATAACACAGAAAAACATGTCAACTAGTCAACAACAACTTGTTTAACTATGCTTGTTTAACAAGTGAAAATCTTTTCTGTAACACAATAAAAAACCATAACAATTGTCAATGAACAAAAATTCCCTTCACTCGTTGAATCAGTTTAATAAGTCAAGCTCAAAAAATTAGTCGGAAGTTTTCCAAAGAAAAAATAATCATTTTGTCGAAAATCTGAGAAAACAAACATAATTTTGTTGGTGTTTTTTCTGATTCATTAACCGAAACAGAAAAAAAGCTGATAAATGGAAGGAAATATTTTCGTTGCCAAAGAGTTTAAACATAGTTTACAAAATTGTAAGTTAGCACTCTGGCATAATAAAATCTTAGGTCTGATCCACATACTGCCATAAAGTTAAGGGAATGCTTATGACGCCGATCCACAAAAGCGGTTTTATTGTTTTTGAAGGTGCATCAATAATAATCAAAATACCATCGATAGCGGCCCAAACTTCCGGCATTACATTAAGGACACTTACGCAAATGATGACTTGGATTTTTTCTTCAATGACCGAAATACTATAGCCTGTTCAATAAAAATTGTCAGTACATGGCTTTTGAGCGAGCTTTTTTCAAAACTGTAGCTCCGGTGTATATTATTACGGCACCGAATTGAGAAAACTTCTACGGAAAAAGATACAAAGCCACTGACACTGACTAACGTACATAAATTGTGTGTATCTCTTTAAAAATAAATTGCACGAGTGGATCGTACGTACTTGCTCATACGTGCGGCCACATCGTCGAATAAAATTTACAAAATTAGTAACATTAACGTAGAAAAATATTTGATACTTTGAAAAGTGAACTTAAAACCACAACCCTTAACGTCTTGTATAAAAACGAATTTACGAAAAAAGTATGTCGAAAATTCTATGACGGATTTTAATAAAATCCGTTTTTTACTTGCGTTTATAGGTACTATAATGCAAGTTATGGATTCGTGCAAAAAAAACTAAAAATCAAACATGACATTACGATAAAAGAGAAGTTGAAAAAGTGAGTCCGGAAACTCCGTCCGTCTGTCTGTCTGCCTGTGTGTTCGCGCCTCTACAGCCTAGACGGATGGGCCGATTTGCTTCAAACTTGGTATTTAGTATTTATTAAGTAGTATCTTGGGGGATGTTTTTCATTTTTTCTCTAAGTAGAAAACGGTACATGCCATACAATTTTTAACAAAAAGTTTGATTTTCTCTAATGACGTAAACTATTATCCCAATTTTAATAAAATTTTGCACACAGGAAATCATTTATAATTCAATTAATATCGCATTTCAAAATTTTCATTTTTTTTTTTTGATTTTAATTTTTTTTTTTAATTTGGTTCTCGAATTATTTTGAAAATGATTGGATTGAAGTTTTTTTAAATAATTTTCCCAGTTGAAAACTACAGATTTCCTTATAATGACATACTAGAAAAAAAAATTATATATTTTTTCGAAAAGTTTAAAATCGAACGATTTTCAAATTTTTTTTCTTCGATAGACATTTAGTTTTGAAATTTAATTGCATACTTAGTTTTTCCGAGAAAACTCTTAAACTAATTAAAAAAAATATTTTTTAATTTTAATAGACGTGTGGTTTTCAATCTGGCAATACTTTTTTTCGGAATTGCTCTTTTTGACGGCTGTCACTTGATTTATGCTCAGTTTCGTTTGCCATTTCATAATGAATAGATTTACTCCTGAACAAGTTTGCAAATTGTGCAAATTTATTACCAAAATAATGGTTCGTTTCGGTGGAGCAGAGCATCGAAGAAGACCCGAATGAGTCCGTCCGCCATTGTGCGCAACAATTGGAGATGTGCCCATCCACTTTATGGAAGATTTTGCGGAAGGATCTTGGTTTGCAGGCTTACAAAATCCAACTCGTGCAAGAATTTAAGCCGAACGACCATCAACATCAAACGCGTCACACGTTCGGTGAATGGGCTCAAAACGAGATGGCCACCGATCCCGATTTTCACAAAATTGGGAAAATTGGGCCTCGGCTGGAATTTATTCGAGCCAGTCGCGGCGGTCACTTCCCCAAAATCATTTTTAAAACTTAATGCAAACCCTTATCTTTATAATAAAGCTTAATTCTTGGCCATAACATTAAACTATATGCGTTTTATTTCTTCTTGAAATCCACACGTCTAAAAAAACACCCATACATACATATGCAGCCACTAAGCAATAATATAACCTAAGAACAAGTTCATGCGATCCAGTCGTGCAATTTATTTGTTTTGTTTTTTTAATTTTTTTTATTTTGGTATGCAGTATTTAATATATTTTTTTTATTTCTTAAAATATTGACTTTTCAAATAAAAATTAAAAAATTAATTTTAATTAGAAAAAAAGAGTTATTCAAAATTTCGATATGCAGAATTAATTTGGCTACCTAGATCTTCTCAAAAAAAGGAATTTGACAGAAATCCAAAGAGCCGTTACCGAGAAAGCCAAAAATTAAAAAAAACCGTTACATGAAAGGTATCGTTAATAGACTTTTCCCGTAAATTTGGTTCCGATTAAATGAAAAAGCTAGTACCAACAAAAAATACTTAAAAATGTTCATCAAGATCGTTGTTTTACTCATACTTATCCGAAATGGTTGATGAGGTCACAGTTCAAGCTTGTAGGCATTGTCAAAAGAAGGTAGAACATTTCTCTCTTTATAATATTGTTACTCTATGCCCTCAGTGTGTGGATTGATAAAATACATATTACACCAACAGATTTTCCTTTGCCAATTGATCATAGTGCTTTCGGTTTTTAAGCTTTTGAGAACCAATTTAGTAGTGTGAAAGGGTAGGTGTTGTCGTACTTGGGCATTTGTTAGAACTTATAGTTGGAAAATCGTTAAAATGCAGTTAAATTTTATTGGCATTTGGTATTAAAAAGAAAGAAGTTATTTTATCGAAGTTTGCAAGCGCATTACGTGATCATTTATTAATTCGGAAAAGTGTTTTGACGATATATGGGCGCAAAATTTTAAACATTTCAAGCCTACTTTAAATTTATTTTAAAATGGGAGTCGAGTCTTATAACAAAATATAAAACAAAACAGGCTCTTTGTTAATTTTAATCGACATAAAGTATACTTTAACCTTAAACAACTTGTCTAAACCTAAAACGAGCAAACCACTTCTTTATCTTTTTAAAGTATACTTTAACGAGATTACATTTGTAATTTCGTAAATAAATATGAAAGTCTTAATCTGTCAATATTTGGCAGTGTTGGGTTGAAATGGTAATTTTTTTGACGTCTTCACGTTCAATTGGATTCTAGATGTATGAAAAAATGAAAACAAGCGTTAAAAACTAACTTTTCAAAATAATAAATTACTTTTCACAACCAAAACAAGAGCACCATAATTTTGAGATCAAGCAACCATGTATTAGATATGTGCGCACGAACAAAATCAACAAACTTTTGACTGCAAGCATTCCAAGCGGGAAAAAATAATGACTTATTGAACACTTACCTCTAACAAAACCTCGAATGCAGCAGAACCGAATTAGTTCACATGATTTAGTGCTTAATATGAATACGCAATCTTCTACGCGAACAACGCGACGTGAACAACAGAAAGGGTTGCACATTTCCGATAGGTATTTTGGATTAAAATTAAACTCAAGTGCTACACTCTTAAATCACGTTCTAAGGGTAATGTCCATTTTCAGTAAGCCGTTAGATCTGAATTCTGAATACGATTTTAATTCGAATTAAACAGCAAACAAAAAAAAAGTTGATTTGTTTTTGTAATTTAACGTGATGTCATAAGAAAACATTGATGACACCAACACCAAAATACAGCCCGTTAACTCACACCATACATAATTCCACTTATGACGTAAAACAAATCTAGTAAAAAAATGCAATAGTACTAAATTCTACAATACTTTTGTACCAACAACCTAGTACCAATCGGCACCAGTTTTATATTTAACTAGCGTTACCCGGCGCGCGTTACTACTACGCCCTACAAAAAAAAAACATGTTTTAATGTGAAATGCGAAAATAATGCTTGCGGGACCAAACATTCACAGGAACGATCCCTGGACAAAACTATATATATATTTCCTATAAATTTCATTAAAATCCGTTGGGCGCTTTAGGAGTACATACTCGACAATATGCATACACACATACATACATCTGTTGTTCGCCACCTGCTCAAAATACGTTTGCAATCGATTTTGGTTGAAAAAAACCACAGTATCGCGGTTAGCGTAACGCGTTGCTTTTCTTCTCAGCATGAGTCATGTTATTTCGTTATTTCGCTTGTCATCGATTTATCACGTCAAAAAGAAAACGCCTTTTAAAAATAATGAAAAACGTCAAATAGTACGTGTATTTATCTTTGCTTTATTACACTAGAGGGCGCTGAAAGCAATTTGCACATAGCAAATAGTATAAGGCAAATGATAGAGGACTGATTTATTCTACGGCAAATTCCGATTTTTTTTATTTATTTACTAAATTATACCATTTTTTTTTTAATTCTTTTACGATAATTGTGAATGTTTTATTAATAAATATTAATTAATAACACTTCCAATGCATTATGATGTGTTTTTATCATTTCACATTTTCACAGACCGGGAATTGACCTTTGGAAAAAATTGATTACATTACGTGACATAACCAACCACTACCACACTAGTTGTCAGGGTTGTTCAACTTGTTTAAAATTGAGAAAATGTTAAACAAGGAGTCGTTAAGTAAAGAACTTCTTTAACTAGAGTCGATTCTATTGCTAAAATAAATGCTGTTTAAAATTTTGCGCCATCGTGTACACTTTTACTTGAAACAGAAATATGCAAGCCACTGGATGTATTTTGGATGACAGCCTAAAGGGTTAAGCCAATCGTCTTCAAATTTAATACATAATGCAATCAGACTGAGACGTCTTTCTTGCACAAAGTTTTTGAGGCTCACATTTTAATTCAAGAAAGACTGTCAGCTCATTATCCATCATGGTCAACAACAAAAACAAAAATTTCGAGATTTAAAAACAGCGTTTCGCATGTCATTTTAAAAAATTATGGCTGCAATTATGAGAATAAACCTCTTTCTATTCTTGAAGCTTTTTTGTCACCTCCGCTTTGTTGTGTTCACGAAAAAACATGACAAAACATGATTTGTTAGATTTAACAAACTCGAATTTGCACAAAGATTTCAATGAGATTTCGGCGAAATCTCGCATTTCGAAATCACAAAAACACATTTCTCCAAACATATAATTTCCGCCATTTTGGCAACATATTGCTATATTTTATATTTTATGGGAACATAATATTCTTTTAAAACAGCTTTGAAAATAGTGACTTTCCACGTATCTGATTAAGAATTTCCACTTTATAACCGTATTATGTATGTCAGTTTGACTTTTGAACACATACTTTCACACATAATCTTGAATTCTATACAAACTTTAACTCCTTTCTCAAATTCTTGACAGTTGAGCGTTAGAAGGGAATTATATAAATCAGATAATTCTCTTCTTTTTCTCCATACTTCTTGTCTGGGATCTAAAAATTCTGAACACATCTAATAACCCCTGTCATGTGGTATGCAAGACTGACAGCGAGAATATTAAGGACTTTGAGTAAACGGTGTTGCCATTCAACTGAAATTGTCATTTAATTTTGAATCTTCTCTTTAGATGGACGGATGTTATTCGATTTAAATATTGTGATGTTTAAACTCCAAATTGCTTTTCATTTAAGAACGATACCTTGAACAAGACTTGGTTTTTGTCTTAAGTAATTTTTATGTTAATCTGGCAACACAACTGTTTGACAATCAATGAAATTAATAGGTACCAACATTCGTGAACAAAAAACAGACGAGTGTTGACACGTAGTGGAGAATAGTAAGAACTAATTTTCAGATCATGAAACATGATCTTGTTAAATAGTAAAGCCAGAAGCAAATGTGCCGTTGTTATACGCATAACTGCACGCAGAACAGCAACAGATGTGCATATTTTTGACATTTATGCATTGCTGTATTTAATGCCAAAATGCAGCGTTACCACTGGACGTTATTAAAAAAATGCAAAAAATTGTTATACATGAAGAAATAAATATGTCACTTCAAAATAATGTAAAAATTTGTGGGAATATTGAATTAAGAAAATAGAAATTCCAATCCGACAAAAATATGATTTGTTTAAGTATCGTATAAATTTAAGTGAACGAAAAACATATTATAACCATAAAAACTATGATGAAGTATTTTCTTAAAAGTGGTGGCAAAAGTTTCACAGCGGTAATGCTGATTATCAAGTGGGGTATATATCAGTAATGCCAGATACCTTTTATTTACATTTTTTTTGTTGTTGTGGCAGCAATGAAACTAGACATGAAATTTAGAAAAAATGGTCAAAACAGATGTGCAGATAATTTCGTGCAGGAAAAAAAATTACACAGACTATGGATAGGTTATGGATAGGTTTTAATCACCGAAGTATAAATACGATATGATTCACTTAATGTAATACCAAAACAAATGGTTTTAATAGGAACTTTAAGCCGAATGCCATAACACGGCACATGTCATGTCACAAAAATAAACATTAAGTAACCTTTGTTCTTCACAACAATATGGCTATAATCCCCGCAGTATAGTTATATGAACATCAAACGTAACTATAGCACTTAAAAGCAATTCAAAATTATGCTTCCACCATTAAGGACATCCACGAAGGACCTTAAAATTGCCAATTTCCTTTAAATTCAAAGCCCTCCAGCACCTCGTTCTCCAGCCATTCTATAATAGTCCAAAGAGATCTCTTTTTAAATTTACGACACCAATCTTAGGAAGATTCAAAGAACCATTACAACCCAGCCAAGTAATTACGTTACCTCACCACCACCGCCACCACCATATGTGACCATAAGTTATGCGGCGGCAAACTACCCCCAACCTTCCGTAAAGCTATACTAAAACGGGTCATATTGTAGTTCAAAGACCAAACTATACAGTTCCGTCTGTTTCGCATGCAAATATGATATCTTTCCACCAAAGTGGGTTTCCTCTAACACACATAACATGGCATCTTAATTTTACCCCCCAAAAGGTAACAGCTTCCAATTATGACAATGGCAATCGGGCACATGGTCCTCCTTAGCCTTGGTTTGAAAACGGATTACAGCATGAATTATTATTATGATTATTATTTTGGAAAATATCAGTACTTGTGTGTGAAGCTATCAACCCTCGTTTTTTTGGCATATGTAGTGTGTTGGAGCTCAGGAGGAAGGATTTTATTTCGTGGAAGCAAAATACAACCCCACTACTGAACTACCTAAAGCAATCTTTTCGAGCCATTTCTTGGATGTTCGACTGGCTTTTATGCTCTGTAGTGTACGATGTAATTAATTCTTCTGTAACGAATGAGCGGTTTTTTCCTGGCGCTGCGTTCGTTGGCATGAAATTGTCATCGGCCAAAAATGGTCCGCAACGCACAAGCTATAAACATAAAAGTTAATGACTGGAGGTAGCCGCACAGTGGCCGTTCGTTGGTCGGAAGCCTCAAATTACGTATTAAAAGTCCTGGGGAATAATTAAAAACAGTGCAGCAGAAAGAGGCTGTGAGTGCTGACGCACTTTTAGGTGGATTGCTGCAGACCTTTTTTCGCTGTTTATCGGAAAGTGAAGTCGTAATGCCTAACGTACCGAGACTGTGGCACATTAGCGCGATTCACATCAACTTCTTGTGCGGATGAGATTTTATGATTCCTTAGTTTTATTCTTTTAATGAACCAATTGGCTTTGTTTTTTATGATTCTCTGTTTGTAATCACCGGAATGAACATTGTGAGGGATTCCAGGAAGACATTTGATTGAAGGTATTTTCGAAATTCAACATTCATCAGGATTAAGAGAACTAGCAAAGCTTTACATTTAAGATTTGTAGGTATTAGGTGCGAGTGTGAGTAGACGAAATTGACGAATCTTCGCTGTCAACTTTCTTTCATAGTAATGGCATGTTTAATTTTTGATGACTTGGTTTTTATAGTATAAACTGCGGAGACAAAAATTAAAATCATTAAAAATAATTTGCACACAAGAGATTACCGATAAATAAATATAAGAAAAAGAATAGGAGGGAAAATCGAACCCTGGTGCACACCAGCATTTATTTTGCAAAATGCAGAATTTGTATCGCGGATCGTTCTTACTATTAATTGTATCCTATAAAAAAGAAGTGGCATTAAATTAATTAATCTGTTGGGTCGCCTGGGCATCACTGCAACCATCGATAAGTTGTTGAATAACTACCAAGTTATTGATAACCCGTCTTTGAGATAGAGATTGGATCTGAAAGAGTTGAATTCGGTTTAAAATCGGAAGATTTTAAGGATCAGCCTAAGACAGTTCTTTAAATCAAAATGTGCGCAATAAGAGTATTGCAAATAACATAATATGGAGTTGAAAGACGATATTAAAACGACATAGATTTCAACCCGATGGCAGGTGGCACTAACATACATTTCAACATGGGCATGGTGGAAGGAAAACTGGGTCATAAAGACAATCATGTCACGGCCTATTCGGACGATTTTAAGACGGAAGTGGGTTGGCATGTTCTCAGTAAACCCTCCAATAAATAAATCAACAAAACTTTTAAGCTTCAGTAGTTTTTTCCAGGAAAACCTGTAGTTAATAAGTCGAACGATGGTTGATCGCTGTAGCAACAACCTGCGACTAATCAGCGAAAAACACATAGTATCCCTTTGATGGTTCCCGTATGACATGTACGAGATAAACTCCCCAAAATCAGTTAATTCCTGGAACCGAGCCAAATATTACCCTGGGTACTTGTGCCACTGGAAAAAGGGAAGAACATAATTCACCAGGCCACAAACGATAGATGGTCGACAATAAGTCGGTACCGGATACCGACTTATTGTCGACCATAGTCCAGAAGTTTGTGTCCAAATATCTGAAAGAAAAACACAAAATACTACACAACTGTCCCTCTTTGTTAGAATCTTAACAGAGCACAAATCAATGGATCAACGCCACCCGCGTATTTTTTCCTCCATCTTATTATCGGCTACTACTTTTGGATCAAGGTAGTTAAAGGACTGCACTACTACTACTACTTCTAGTACTTCAAATTGCACATTGATATTTGCCGATTATGATTTTAGTGTATGAGGCTATTCGTTCTTGCAAGATAGAGGAGAATATCTTGTATGATGTACTCAACAATGTTGTACCCCTATAATTGCTGCACTTTGTGATATCTCCCTCCATATGTATGGGACATATGATGCCTTTTCGCCAGTCTTTTGACAATTCTTCTTGTTCCCATACGTGTACTATGATTTCATGAATTGCTTGGTGTGACGTTGGCCCTCCATGTTTGATTAGCTCGGCAGGTATGCCATCGGCTCCCGAGGCCTTGTTATTTTTTGAGCCGATTAATCGCCTTTTTTATTTCCTCAATGATTGGTGGCTGTAGTGCCACGTGGCTTAGTGGTTAGTGTGTCGGACTGCTAAGCGAAAGAACCTGGGTTCAAATCCAGCTCATAGCCACCTTTTTTTCTGGGGTACTGCCTCTTGCGAGGAACTGACAAAACCTCCAAGAGTAAAATTTGTCTCGAAAAAGTGCATCTCATGTAGCCGTTCGGACTCGGCGGTAAACTGTAGGTCCCTTCCATTCTTGCAGAGTAACAACACACACACAGGAATGGTTGAGAGTATAATTCACTAGGCCTTGGCTCCTTAAGGAGCTGTCGCGCCAATAAATTTATTTATTTATTTATTTATTTATTTTATTCAATGATTGGTGGCTGCAGCACGGGGTCTTCGTCTTCCTCTTGTAATTTTTGAGTCTCCATTTCTGACGGATTGGCAAGACTTCCGCGCCATTTCGCAGACAATGTTTTTCTCCTAGGCTGCCTTTTTTTGACTGTGAAGTCTTTTCTATACTCTTCTGAGCTGCTCTTTATATTCATCTTCGCATGCCTGAGTTCTACGTTTAGACGCTAGTTTGCATTCATCATCAAACCATAGATCTCGCCGACTACTGCCTAAGATGGTATCAGCAGTACCAAAGACTTGTTCTTTTTCCTCTACGCCCGGCACTCTGTCCCCAGGACTTACTCTTTCCTAATCGAGCTCTCCGAGGGCGAGCCTTAGCGGGCGAGTATGTATTGCTTTTGTTTTCATCGCGGATGCACTACTTCTTCGCAGAGAAATCCGCTCTCGGAACACCATACCAACAAGATAGTGGTCCGAGTCAATGTTGGCACTTCAATACCTTCGTATCTTCATTAGGCTCATGTAGTAGTGACGATATATCAACACGTCGTCAATTTGGTTACGAGTGACTCCATCAAGCAATACCCAGGTGGCTTTTTATGTATTAGATATCTTTACGTGGCAGACTCGCAACAACCAATTCCTTTGATGCTGCCATTTCTAGGACTCGTGGTCCATTGTCATTATTAGTATTCTCATGCAAACTATGGGATTCTATGTACTACCTGAATACCGGCTCCCTACTCGCTACCTAATTTAATTTAAGCTCAGTGGAAATCTTTTTCGTCTTCTTCGGACTCCTCAGTAGGTGCGTGAACGTTTGTGAGACTGATATTATTAAATTTGCCTCGCACGCGAAGAGTGCATAGCCTTTCGTTTATTGCATTAAAACCGATTATGGTAGGCTATGCTTCATTTTTTTTGCTGGCTAGGAAGCCTACCCTGACCCTAAGCATATGGTGTCATTTTCTTTTTTCTGCAAAACACCATCTAATTTTTTTAAAGTGATGTTATGTCAGCTTTATATGTGGCCAGGAGATGTGCAGCTCGAGCTCTGTAGAGTGTTCGTACGTTCCATAAGAAAATTCTTAAATCCCTTAGCCGTTTTCTTTGCTTGGTTCGTCGTCGTGCAATCAGATCATTTCCGAGGCTTGTTGAGGAGCCTTCTTCCGTATTCTTCCTATTGTTGCCATAAGTTCTGTTACAAATATAAGACGCTATAAAAATAAAACAAACAAACATATTGTATTCAAAATTATTTCATTTACTAGAAAATAATATTGATTATTGAAAAAAATTAGATTCACTCGAAATGATCGCTTTTGCTTTAACACAAGCTTTCAAACGGTGTTTCAATCGAAATCATGGACGCTGCTCTGTTTAATGCTGTTCTAAGGCTTTCCAAATTTCTGTGGGAAGAACGATCCATCTGTGTGGTATTATTCAAACCCTTTACAACACCCTCTAGCACATCTTTTTGGTAAACCTTTGCAACAGTTTTAGGCCTTTTTCACATAAATGGGGGATTTGACACCATGGCGAGAGATCCTCCACCAAACTATTACGGAAGCGGGATGATGGCAACGTTGAACCCTTTGAACACTTTTTTTCGCTTTCTTAGATGAAGTGGCATAAATTTTGTCATTTGTTATGTTGAAAACTTCGTTCACTCTAAAAACTTTCTCATTCGTAAGCAAAATGTTTTAATGGCCATTTTCCGCGTGCCAATGCAAAAGTCGCTTGCATCTTGCCAGCCTAATTTTTTTTAGTTGAGGAGTTAGAAGATGACCCGTGGACCGACGATAGGCTTTCATGCGCAGATCATCCCGAATTAGCCTAGACATCGATCTGGTTGATATATACAATTCCTTTGACATGTTCTTCTGCTTCCTAAGGAGATTCTTCCGAATTCGTTCACGCGCTGCCTTTACTACAGCAATTGTAGAGACGACGCGCGGGAGACCACTTTTTGGCTCCAGACAATTCGCCGAATCGACCAATAGCCCGATAAACGAATATCCTTGATATACCGAGTGGTTTTTGCAAACTCAAAAATTTGGCCAGCACTCTTTCTGCACCTATGCAACGCTATTATCGCGACGTGACTCTCTTCTTTAACGCCCCACTCCATGTTACTAGTTTGCAAACTGAAACCAAACTGACTAGTATTCTTCTTTGATCAGTGCATGTGTTCTGAAAAAAAGTTAACGGATTCGTTATAAAGTTGCTATGCAGGACCACCAGTCATCAAATATTTTTTGTGGGAATGCGAAATCACCTGAATAAAGTTACCGCTAGTTGTGGAATACCGACTTTTCATCTTGGGTCTAATTCTATTACATAGCATTAAAAATTGTGGCATCATGAGCTGAACAAAGCCATCTTGCCGCCATTTAACCAGTGAATACTCATTTATACTTATATATTATTTATTATATATTATTGGATCTTTGTAAAAACTAATTTATTTCGTGTAAGACTTAATTTTAATATGGGTTCCGCCAACAAACCAATAACAGAGGTAAATGATACAATATCAAACAAATACTATTTAACTACCATAAGGCGGGAAAACCAACTAAAATGAGTTCGAGAACTTCAGTGTCATCTTCCAACAAATCCATCAATTCGTAATTAATGTTGGTGAATTTAATTTCAGTTAAAAGCAAGACCATAAGTTTTGTTTGCACAAAAATTAATTGAAATCTCATGAATAAAACTAACCTCATATATTTTCTAAGTAAAACTTAAAGACTTAATACTCCACTTTCTTTGAGTTCAATTCAATCCTCTAAGTAATGCTTAGTTATGCTATTCGGAACTTGAAAAATTATGAGTACTATCAGCAAACTCTCACTCTGGAAGCACACAATTTAATCATAAAGAAGCCGCTGCTCTTTGTTATCAAAAATACTTAAACTAACAATAACAAATGAGTCAATGAATGACTGACTAGAAATATTAGTTCACTTTGCTTATCAGTATCAGAATCACAATGAATATTGAAACATTTATGGACTAGATGTGTAGATATCACAGAAAGACAAAGACAGAGACATAGAATTAGTGTTAAGACAGAGTACCTACTTCAATTCATAACACTCATGGCTGCAAATCTCTACGTGATGGTATCCGCTAAGTTTTCAGCCATCGATAACTATTGTTTAATTCTCCATTTCTATTCCACTTCAGATGAATTTATGATAATGTGTACTCGAAATTCCAGTTATTCTTATTAACAAGTAAACAAATTCACACACCTTTATCAAGCGAACTGATAAGTGATAGTATTGTATTGATTACCTAATGAGAAGAGTATTGAATTGACCAATGGTTCATGGTGTGAAGAGGCAGTGTGCAAAACGCCATGATGTCTGAAATGACGTTCGAAGTACAATATGGTTGTTTTTGCCGATAACAGAATAACAAAGAAATTCAATACACGAGAGAGCGCAAAAGAGACAGAAAATGCATTTTTGCCTTTTTTCCATTTCACTATTCACTGATGTGTCGATTTTCTGTTGGAAGAGTTTTTCGACCTCAAAAAACTTGATTATTAATGACTAACTAGTTTTTTTTCTGAAATGCGCTCAAGTGTGCCCAATTTCTAGAATCAACTGCAATGAGTGAGTAAGTTTAAAGTTTTTAGAAAAAATAACAGTCTCGATAATACTGGCCAATTGTTATTTCAACAAACAACCTTATCTATGCATAATGCGAAATGACAAACAGCTGTGATTTCCCAAAAAAAGATATGTATGTACATTAAATCAGTTTGTTTAGATATTTGTAGGTTTGGATTGATTTTAAATGCAACACCAAAAAAGAAGAAAATGGAAAATAAGATGGAATTAACTGCAACTGGCGCCCAACAGAATTCACAACTGCACTGACATTTAGGAAACCATAACCAGAATTTTTTAATTCGTTAACTGCGTTGATCCATCCGGTCAGAAATTTAAACTTTGAACGATAACGTTCTTTCAAACAACTGGTAAGTTATATCAATGCATTTCACAATAAGAGCTTGACAAGTACAGAAAAGAGTCTTAAAAAGTTTACAAAAACTGAGAAACTACAAGAGAATGGAGGTCATTGTCGCACGAGTAAAATTCTCTACAAAATATTTTTACTTCCGATTATAGGTACTATAATGCAAGTTAATGCATTTGCAGATTAAAAAATTTGAGATAAGAACCAAACGTGACATTACGATGATAGAGAAACATATTTGAGTTACTGGCAAAATTCTGCCCGTCTGTATGTCTGTCTGTCTGTCTGTCTTTCTATACGGATGTATTTTGGACTGCAGCCTAAACATTTAAGCCAATCGTCTTCAAATTTTGAAGACTGAATAACTAAGGTTATTTTGACATTCTACAAATGAGTTTTTTCAATTTTGTTTTTAGCTTAAAAATTAACGTTACCTGTCATATAACTATTATGTAAAAGCTTATTTTTCTCGAAAACGGCTCTAAGAATTTTTATAAAATAAATTGCACGACTGGGTCGCACAAAATTGTTCTTATGTTAGATAATTGCTTAGTGGCTGCATATGTATGAACATATGTATATAAAGGGTGTTTTTTAGACTTTATAGAACACCAGAGTCGGAGTACAAACATTATTATTCCAACGAGGTTCTATACAACGGGGCCAATATAAATAGGATAGATAATTTTTTTAATTAAGCTCATTCGCGGACACATTGCAAGGGCGATGACCTCAACTAATGGACTTATCTTCGGGGCTTACTAAACCCAAGATGAATATTTTGAAAGCACACGTTTGAGTGGTTTTATCCCGCCCGAGGCTTTCCTATACCTTGATAGTCGAGGGCTGATTCAGGATAGATCGGCGGTTCCGTTGATCTACCACGTCGGCCGCAGAACAGTCGATAGGCGTCTCCTCTACGACCGGGACATAGTCGATGGGAGCGAAGCAGAGCGCCTCCGTTTCAGTAGGGCCGTGCCCGACCGGGATCGGAAGGAAGCCCTACATTAGGTCCACCAATTTTGGTGGCTTAACTAAAACCCGATAATTTTCAGTCGGCAAAGACGAAATATCGCCTATGGCCGACTACATATATCTATTGTAGCTTTAAGTTAGGTAGGGCAGTTGCGGCGGCACCAAAAAAAAAAAAAAAAAAAAAAAAAAATACAAAAAAATATAAAAACACAAAAATCAAAAAAAGCTTGCTATGGCTGTTCTAATTTTAAGTAATTTTAAGTATTTTAGGTTTATTTTAAGTAATTTTAAGTTTATCTTTAGTTTATTTTAAGTTCGTTTTTAAGTAGTTTAAGATAGATTAAGTTAAATAGATAAAAATAAACAAGTTTTTTTTTAACTTTCTGGGAAAAAATAAAACCCGATATAGATAAGATAAATTTAAGATATTTTTAGGCCGAAAGGCAATTAAAATTAAGTTAGAGATTAATTAAGAGCGCCCGCATAGGGCCAGTAAGTTAATTAAGATGATATTTTTAGCTAGTTTTAAGATTTTTGTCTAGCATTTAAGTAGATATAAGAAAAAGTTAAAATAAAAATCTCTTAAAAGTAGGTGTTTTTTAGACGTGTGGTTTTCAAAAAAAAATAAATAAAACGCATATAGTTTAATGTTATGGCCAAGAATTTAGCTTAATTATAAAGATAAGGGTTTGCATTATGTTTTAAAAATGATTTCGGGGAAGTGGCCGCCGCAGTTGGTTCGAATAAATTCCAGCCGAGGCCCAATTTTGTGAAAATCGGGATCGGTGGCCATCTTGTTTTGGGCCCATTCACCGAACGTGTGATGCGCTTGATGGTCGTTCGGCTTCAATTCTTGCACGAGTTGGATTTTGTAAAGCTGCAAACCAAGATCCTTCCGTAAAATCTTCCATAAAGTGGATGGGCACATTTCCAATTGTTGCGTGCGATGGCGGATGGACTCATTCGGGTCTTCTTCGATGCTCTGCTTCACCGAAACGAACCATTATTTTGGTAATAAATTTCCACAAATTTTTAAAAAATCGAAAAAAAAGTTTTTGAAAACTTTCTGTGTGCAAAATTTTATTAAAATCGGGATAATAGTTAACGATAAAACCGCATTTGAAAAAACCGGTTGTATGAGAGGTACCGTTATAGAACAAATTTCAAAAAATTCGTTTTAACTAAAAAACTGTACGGCAGGTACCGTTATTTTCAACCTAGAGCACAAAGGAAAAACACTTCCGAGATACTACCTAATAAATACTAAATACCAAGTTTGAAGCAAATCGGCCCATCCGTTTAGGCTGTAGAGGCTCGAACAGACAGACAGACAGACAGACAGACGGACGGAATTTGCGGACACACTTTTTTCAACTTCTCTATTATTGTTATGTCATATTTGATTGTTAGATTTTTTTAGTACCTTAATCGCAAGTAAAAAAATCAGTGTATATATAGTACTATATATGTATGCATTATATTTTGGTGAACAAAAATTTAATATGGGACGGTACCTCCCATGGGACCGGTTTTTTTTCTTCGACTTTCTCGAAAACTGGTGATCCGATTACAATCAAATTGATATTCAAGAAGATGTAGGTAGCCAAAGTAATTTTGTATTAAAATATTTCCAAATAATTTTTTTTTTTGTATTTAAAATTTGCTGTGAGAACAAGAGCAAGTGTTTAAGAGCAAGAGCGATCCAGTCCAATGATGAAAATATGATAAGTCTAATGTCATGATTGATTTCCAAAAGTAAAATTTATGAAAAATGTATGAAAAATGTCTGTCTCTCTGTCTGTCAGTATGTATAACGAGCTGCAGCGCCCTAAATGGCTTAAGCGATTATCTTCAAATTTGGTTTGTGTGATTCTTTTGGCATTCTCCAGAGAGGAAATTGAAATTTTATTTTTAGGCCTAAAAAAAGATACCTGCCATATGACCGTTTAGGAAAGGCTTATTTTTCTCGAAGACGTCTGCAACGATTTTGATAAAAAAATTTGAGAATTTTTTGTTGGCAATGGCTATCATTTGATTAGAACTTAATTTACGGGAAAAATCTATTAAGTCTGTCTGTCAAATTTTATAGTTGAGAAGATCTAGGTATCCAAATTAATTCTGCATTTCAAATTTTTTAATTACTTTGTTTTCTAATTGAAGTAAGTTTTTGAATTTTTTTTTTGAAAAATCAATATTTTTAAAACTAATCAAAAAAAATATTTTAAATTTTATAAAAAAAATTAAAAATAAGACAGGATTTTATCAAAACTGGTCCTACAATTTTCGAAATACATTTTTCATAAATTCTTTGTTATTTAAGACGTGTGATGGCGAACTTCATTTTTACTAAAAATTTTTAAGTATTGCGGTTTTGCTACTTTTTGTAAGTTCAAACTGTGTTATTTTCAACATAAATGTTATTTCTTTCTGTCAAATATCTTTCCAATGTAATTAGGCACATAAGAGCAGTTACGACCCAGTCGTGTCCATTTGTTTTTTGTCTGGTTTCGAAATTGTTGATTTTCGAATTTGAGTTAGTCATTTTGGTCGGAGGCCTCCTAACCCCGTAGCAACTCGCTTACTTTTTTGATTTTTTTAATCAATTTCAATTCAATTTAATTTTTGATTCATTATACAGAGTAAGATACATATCATTTGTGATGCAATACAAAAAAAGGATATAAAATAAATTTTCCGAAAGACAAACTTGTTTGTTGCTAATATCATTGAAATACAAATCAAAACATCTCGCACAATATGGGATTCAATATCGGTTCGTAGTAATAAATAGTTGTGTAAGTATAAACTTACCTTCCAAAAAGCAATAATATTCCCTAATGACCCCATTTGAGTGAAATAAATTATCGTAATCCACTTAAGACCATCTTCATTGAAACCAGTTTCCCATTAAAATTAATGATGCACACTATGTGGCAGCACAGAAGTTACTTCCATAATTCCAAACCTATATGAACTATTTAAACCCCACTAAATGATGGCTTGAATGGTCATAGAATTATTCCAACAAAAGCGTTCCTTTTCAATTTATGTCTGCGCGTATCCCTTTGAATGCCCAAATTGTGCCAATAACTTCTGGTTCCGTCATTTCTTTATGCCTAAATTGCTACTTATTTGCGGAAGGAATATGTTTTATGCCCCATGTCCTGGGTGACCACTTTTATGAGTTCCAGTACAAAATAAAATCCAGTTCGCCCCAAAATCATCATGGCAATTAATAAACGAAGATTATAATTTTATTTTACGAGAACGTCGCATCCTTTCTGGTTTCGTCAAAGAAAGGACATACAGCGGATCGTTCCTAATATTAATAAAATTCATAT
Organism: Platycheirus rosarum; assembly: GCA_963971375.1. NCBI lineage: Eukaryota > Metazoa > Arthropoda > Insecta > Diptera > Syrphidae > Platycheirus > Platycheirus rosarum. Next base: position 119,230,261 of record OZ020509.1, on the reverse strand, counting down.
AATTGCCTAATGACACGATACAGTTACTGGGCTTATATTGCGTTCTATTTCTACTGTTTGCGGTGATGGAGAAGAAATTGACTGACATTTTGCATGCGACCACGAGTCCATAAATGTCCAAGTGAATTGGTTTACATGTGGGCCAGATCCACCCCTAAGGCGAGCAATCAACTAATAATTGCTGAGGAGCACATAAGGTGGGTTAGTTTAGCTCAAGCTCAGGCGTTATGACCATACATAATTATTAGATGAAAACCCAGTTCCATTAAAAGAAATAAGGTATGCCGCCTCGAGGCTGTTTTGCGTCGTCCTGCGGTAGCCAATTACGAAACTCATGCTATAGAAGCTCCGTTTTCATGATGGGGTGAATCCTGACAAGAACGACCATTATATTGCTATTCTAATTTAAGTGTTTAATCATAAGCGCCCATCATAAGTGTAATTTAGTCAAATGACAATCGCAAAGGATGTGTCCATGGTTTGTAATTCGGATGTTTGTTGTGGTGTGTCCAAATGGACATTACGCACCTTTTTCGGTGTGAAAATATAAGTGGGTTACTAGTGATTTTTTCCTTTGTTATGATAAATTGACAGTTTATATAGGCTTCAACGAGACAACAAATGTCAGAAGCTTTAATAATATAAGTTAACGACAATTTTGTTGATGCATGCAAATACCATACCAAGAGCATGCATGAGGTGAATGCATCCAGCGAGACGCATCGTCAGCGAATTGCTGCACGAACGAAATGAAACGAGAGATCACTTGTGGGACTGTGGGAACGACAAACCTGTGATGCGAGGCAGCAGTGCAATCAACATGTCAGCAGTTTTTACCTATTTAAGTTAGGATTTTCATTACATTTTTGTTCAGTCTTTACCTAGGCAGAATCGCTGCCCATTTGCTTTTTAAACTCTTAAGAAATAAAAAATAAAAAAATAAAAAAAAAACATTTAGTTTTTTTTAAATGAAACAAGTGTAAAATTGTTTAATTTATATTTCCAGCCAGACAATTTAAGTAAATATTGTGATGTGGCAACAAGTTTAGATATTCGGAGGATACATTTTGTAAACTAACGACATCTGTTGGATTCATTGTGTACAACAACCACCATTTATTGTGTACAACAACCACCATTTATTGTGTACAACAACCATGCCCCTAGAAGTATGCTACATATTTGCCACATGTTTTAACTTAGTACTAAATCAAACTTGACGAAACATTTCGAGACTCGAATTAGTACCGAAAGCTTAGATTGTGCCAGAACCAGACAGAAGCTTCCAGAAGCTTTTAAACTTGTATAAATACAAGAGTAGATTGCATTGAGAGTTCAGTTTAGTTTCGAAAGTGGAATTGTTAACAACTGGAAGCATTAGTAAAAAGTGATTGAATTGAGATTAAATAAAAAGTGTTGAATTATAAAAACGTATTTGAATTGTGAATAAGTGAAATAAGTTAAATTGGTGTTATTTAAACTGAAAGACGTTGTGTTTTATAAAATAAAGAGATTTGTTGTATTATTTTGGAATTTTGATTGAGTTTTATTTGTCGAACCCCAGGCCAAAATATCACATTGGTGTCAGAAATTGGAGATAAAACTCAGTAAAGTGCTAGAAAATTCCATAGTGACATTTTCTAAAACAGTTTCGGTGACTCATTTAATTGTGAAAGTGGAATTTTCCAGAAACTATTGAACTGATTGTGCTATAAAACTGTGAATAGCGAGTATTTTTGTTAAAAATAGTGTTGGAAAAAGATCTTTCTAGAAGAGACATTAAAATAAAACTAACTGTGTTGCGAAAATAGTGTTTCAGTTACATAAAATGGGTCGCAAATTAGAACAATTGACAACAGCTGAGTTAAAAGAAGAATTAGGAAAACGAAATCTTCAGACTTCGGGGCTGAAAAAGGAACTATTGCTCCGACTTCAGAATGCTATCACTCAGGATGGTGGAGACCCCGATACCATGTTGTTCGATGTTGAAGAACAAGGGAGAGAATGCACAGTAAGTACAGCCGATGAAATGCCTGCTTTCATGAAGTTGCTTCTGTCGAAATTCGATGCTCTGGAAAGTTCCTCGAAAGAACAAAAGAACGTACTCGAAGAACAAAAGAATGAGCAGAAGAATTCGTTGGAAATTCTCCAGCAACAACTAAGCGAACAAAGGAACGTTCTCGAAAGTAAATTCGATGAACAAAAGAATTCATTAGAAACTCTCCAGAATCAACTAAGCGAAAGACTTCAAATAGTAGATAAGAAATTTGAAGCCAAAATAGAAAGCTTAGAAGAAAAGTTCGGAAAGCAAGTAGAAAGTGTAGAACAACAGTACGAACATCTGGCTAAGGAATTTGATTCTTTGAAAAAGCAGAAGGTTCGGGAATATTCGAGCGACGGTCCACGAAGAAAGGAAATGCAGCCCCCTGTCTTCGATGGTCAAACATCATGGCCAATTTATAAGAGGCAGTTTGAAGCTGCCGCCTTGACGAACAACTGGGACAACGAAGACAAATCAATTGCTCTTACGCTTGCGCTCAGAGGAACAGCTGCCGAATTGCTGCAGACCATTCCTGAAGACAAACATCATGATTATGATGCCATGGTCAAGGCAATCGAGATGAGGTTTGGCGACGACCACATGCAGCAAGTTTACCGAGTCCAGTTGCGCCGAAGGGTCCAGACAAGAGGTGAAACGCTACAACAATTGCAAGCTGACATTGAGCGCTTGGCCAATTTGTCTTATCCCAATACCAGCAGGGAAATCATAAACGAACTGGCAACCGATGCGTTCACTAATGCCATTGCAGATGGAAAACTACAAATGGCTGTGAGAATGGCAGGTAAGAAAACGCTCGCTGAGGCTTTAGCATTTGCCCTGACAATGGAAGCAGCAGACCAAGCTTCGCAAGGTAGCCATCGCGTCAGGGAAATGGCTACGCTAGAGTGCTCATGTCAACGTGTCGACATTGAAAGACAAAACCCGAACACTGCTCGAGGTCAAATGAGATGCTGGAATTGCAACAAGCTAGGACACCTACAGCGACAATGCAGATCTCCACAGGTAAGCTGCCCACATAGCGCGAGAAAAAGGCCTACTGACAGGGATATCGCTTACCCTACCGGGCATGATTTGGGGATACATCAGTGTGGAAAGCGCGTAAGAACCAACTTTGCAGAGCAGAAGTCGGTTGATGAAATGAACGCCCCCAGGACCATTATCCAAGTTGCGCAAACGAAACGCTGCAACCAGAGTTTGACGGTGGAGACCGTCATCGCCAACAGAAAATGTGTGGCCACTATCGATACGGGTGCCACGGCCTCCATAATTAGAAGAGGCCTTGTCCAGACGTCCTGGCTACACAACACCAGCTGGAACAGTCTGAAGGCAGCTACGGGAGAAGTAGCAAAAGTATACGGAGAGGTACTTCTGAAGATAGAACTGGCAGGGCTGACCTTCTCACATGCATTCTTGGTAGCTGACATATGCGACGACTGCATACTAGGTGTGGATTTTATGAAGGCACATGAGGTAGTCCTAGACTTTCGAATGCAGGTGTTAAGGTATTCAATCGTCGAGATTCCAATGGTGTACGGAAACGAGAATGCTGTAAATCTTCGGACGATCATAAGCAGTGATGAAATTCTCCGGCCATCTTCAGAAAGAGCGCATCCTAGGTGTTTGAACGGTAAGAAGGACGAAAGTATTTCTGTTCAGAGACTAAGGGCTGAACCTGTAAAGGGTTGGACTGCAGAAGAATTTCGTAATGCACAAAAGAAAGATCCTGATATCGAGCCCATTCTTGTATGGAAGGAATCCATGGATAAGCCGAATGCAAGAGACATCTCTGACAGAAGTCCTACCTTAAAGGCATACTGGGCGCAGTGGGACTCTCTCCATGTAAAAGATGGTGTTTTGTGGAGAAAATGGGAAATGCCGAATGGCAGATCCTTTAAGATGCAGCTTGTGGTGCCACGGTCGAAAGTGCAGGAGATTTTAAGGGAAATGCACGATGAAGAATCCGGCGGGCACTTAGGAATCAACAAGACACGGAAAAAGGTACGGGTACGTTTTTATTGGTTAACTGTAAGAAAAGATGTCGAGAGATGGTGTCGAAAGTGCACCACGTGCAAAGCTGGTAGAGGACCCAAAGTCAAGGCAAGCGCTAAGATGCACCAGAATAAAGTGAGCGCCCCGATTAAAAGGATCAACGACACACACCAAAGAACCCAAAGCAATATAAACATTGCGAGAGACCGCCTGAGGACCAGATACGATGCGCGAGCAACAGCACCTGAATTCAATGAGGGAGATCTGGTATGGCTTTATAACCCACATCGCAAAAAGGGAAAATCGCCCAAGCTTCAGCAGGACTGGGAAGGTCCCTACCAAATAGTTACGCGCATTAATGACGTCGTTTTCCGAATCCAACGAGGACCAAGAGCAAAAATGAAAATTGTCCATGTGGATCGACTGCATCGTTACCACGGAAACAATGATGATGTGCTTGTTCGGGACGAACAAAACTAAGAGGGGGACAATGTGATGTGGCAACAAGTTTAGATATTCGGAGGATACATTTTGTAAACTAACGACATCTGTTGGATTCATTGTGTACAACAACCACCATTTATTGTGTACAACAACCACCATTTATTGTGTACAACAACCATGCCCCTAGAAGTATGCTACATATTTGCCACATGTTTTAACTTAGTACTAAATCAAACTTGACGAAACATTTCGAGACTCGAATTAGTACCGAAAGCTTAGATTGTGCCAGAACCAGACAGAAGCTTCCAGAAGCTTTTAAACTTGTATAAATACAAGAGTAGATTGCATTGAGAGTTCAGTTTAGTTTCGAAAGTGGAATTGTTAACAACTGGAAGCATTAGTAAAAAGTGATTGAATTGAGATTAAATAAAAAGTGTTGAATTATAAAAACGTATTTGAATTGTGAATAAGTGAAATAAGTTAAATTGGTGTTATTTAAACTGAAAGACGTTGTGTTTTATAAAATAAAGAGATTTGTTGTATTATTTTGGAATTTTGATTGAGTTTTATTTGTCGAACCCCAGGCCAAAATATCACAATATAAATTAAATATAATATATCCGCCCATAGAAGTCCCGTTTCACTATTGCGCAATAAACGCTTTTATTAAAATTAGAAAAAACCTGAACAAATTTTCTGGTCGACATAGTTTTTAGATGTTTCAATATTACAGCTTCAGGAATAATTGTTGGTGAAAGGGATTCTTCATTCCTAAGGGCGGGTTTCACAACAATTGCCTATATTCTTTGTCAATAAATATATGTGCATATAATAGTAATTTTTAGCATGGAAAATACCCACAGCAAAATGTTAGTGCTTGGTTTATAAATCTAAATCAGTCTTTTTAAAACCAGAAAGAATTTTGGTAACAAAATGGCGCCTTGAGGGTAACCATCGGTTCTTTTTTTTTTGGACTGTCAGGCTGACATATGTAATGGAATAAAATACAAAGCAACAAAGATACAATACACGGCAAGTTTTAAATTTGTGAAGATAACCAAAAAAAAAGGATCACAATCAAAAATTATATTTTGATTAGAGTAAACACAATAAAAATTGCTCCCGTAATTCCGTCTTTATGGAAATCGACTAAGAAGCAAAGTGGTTTTTTTTTAATTTTCATTTTTTTTTTCTTGTTGTTCAGGATGGTATTTCACATGAGGATTTCTTCTCGGATTTTCTTGCTCCTTATTCGATCACGCTTAGTCACTCCTGTTTTCATGCGAAGCATCGTTTGTTTCAACTGCCTACAATTTATCCTCATACGTTCTGTAAATTTGTCAACATTCTAAGCCGTATATGAGCGCTGCGCTTGATGAAAAACTGGTGTGTAAAGCTTTCTCTTTAGCTTAGGGGTTACAGAAGATGACTAAGTTTATCCGCCACATAATGTTGTCATCAAAAGATCCCATGCTATTTATCATCGTCATCTTGGGCACACCAAGTTAAATTGTGAATTCTTTGGTGACTTCTGCTGAGCATACCTAATAGCTTTGTTTTGATTGGGAGCTAATGTCCATTATCGTCTAAACGTATATTTCCAGAACTCCTCGTTGCCTTACGCCTAAAGGGCAATCTCGATAATATCCACGCTAACGGGAATCCAATACCCCACTAAGTGATTTTCATAGTTGGTGTTTTTTGACATAGTGATTTATACGGTGTAGTGCCCCGTGGCTTAGTGGTTAGTGTGTCGGACTGCTAAGCGAAAGAGCCTGGGTTCAAATCCCGCTCTTAGCCACATTTTTTTCTGGGGTACTGCCTCTTGCGAGGAATTGACAAAACCTCCAAGAGTAAAATTTGTCTCGAAAAAGTGCATCTCATGTAGCCGTTCGGCGGTAAACTGTAGGTCCCTTCCATTCTTGCAGATTAACAACACACACACAGGAATGGTTGAGAGTATAAGTCACTAGGCCTTCGCTCCTTAAGGAGCTGCCGCGCCAATAAATTTATTTTTTTTATGATTTATACGGTAGCTTTCACTACCATTCTTACGGCCAGCTATTAAAAAGTATAGCCTAATAGGAAAGCTTCAGTATGCTTTGTCACGTGGTGAACCTGATTTGGGTTGGTTTCGTACCATTTACGGAACTTTTGCTGGTTAACACAGCCATTCATCTTAAACCTCCCAAGTTACTTTGTTATAGATAATTTGTCGGCCAAAATGGGGGTCTTCTTCTTAGCCTTAGAAACGGTTTTCTATGCGGACCTTGAACTTCTGGGTCAGTTGATTCTTGTTCGGGTGTAAGTCCAAGTCCCGACGCGAAATCTTCCAAGTTGAAGTCTGCGAAAAGCTTCAGGTTGTTTCCTGATTTCCAGATTTGATGGCTTTTATTTGGCAAATGGTTTATGGATAGCTAAAAACAAATTGTTCGATTTTTAACGGCTATCTTTAATAATAGACTATAGTCAATTCAATAAATATTGTCAGTACAGGGAAGATAGAACGTTTGCCTCTCAGTCTAGTTGCATTGGTTTGCATATGTCTGTTTCAAGTAAAAGCTCTAACAGGGTTTCCGTACTTATCATTATAAATTGTCGCAAATCGGAGAACAATGTGCGTAGGGTTACCACTTGCTGATTTCAATACAATACATTACTATTAATTAAAAAAATAATATTAGTATATATATGTATATGTATTAATTACAATACCACTTCACTCTTATTAAAACACAATGTCACGTCAAAACACTTTTCCGAATTAATATTATCACATAAGTTGGCAAAACTTCGAGAAAATAAATAATTTCTACTAAAATATCCAAAAGCCAACAAAATTTAATTCATTTTAACGATTTTCCAACTATTAGTACTCCGAAATACACACAAATACGACAAGCGTACCCTCTGAGACTACTAAATATGTTCTCAAAAGCTTCAAAACCGAAAGCACTATGATGAAAATCAATGAAAAAGCTATATAGTAGTGTTTTCAATTGGCAAAGGTAACTCTGTTGATGGAAAATTTTCTTTTTTAATTCTAATTTAATTAATCAATTTTAATGAATTAATTTAAGGTAGAAGAGAGTAACGGATCATTACTCATTATTTCATCAAGAGTGGTGGAGTGTACGAGTTTTTTTTTAAAGAGATACTCACAATTTATATACGATAGTCAGTGGCTTTGTATCTTTTTCAGTAGAAGTTTTCTCAATTCAGTGTCGTGATAATACACAGTGGCGCCACTGTTTTTAAGAAAAACTGCGCTCATAATCTCGGTACTGACAATTTTTATGGAACAGACTATAGTGTGAGAACAGAACAAAGAAATGGAGTCCTATGATATGTTAAATGAAATGAACCAGTTACCCTTAGCCTTAATGAAGGGAGGAGGAAGAGTAGGCTTTTCTAGCATTGAGCGTAACTTTTATTTATTTATTAATATATATAATTTGTTGCTATTACCAATCACGGTCTTTCTGCCTACATTTTAAAAGATGTTGCAGACCAATTCTAACCACGCAATGTGTCGTTGTACTAACTGTTTATTTACTCCGTTCAATTTACATTTTCAGTACAAATAAGATATGATATTTGCCTTTCATACTGAATATTATGGATTTGAATAAGCTATCTTCATTCCAAAATCCAAAGCTCTCATATGGTTGCCGTAGAGGGCATTATAAAATATATATTCCGAAAAGCTCTAAGAAAGCTTCAATTCTGAAAGCTCCATAGTAAGAATCGAAGAAAAATGTATTATAATTTCCATCAACGACGAATGATTACTCTGAATCAGCATTTTTTTTAATAAACACAATAAGCGAGAGACAATTTGCCGAGCAGTCTGCTCAGTCATGGTTTATGGAATATTACAAAAACAATTTTCATGTAACTCAGGAGTTCTGTTTTTATTATTTCAAATAGTGCATAAAAGTCGATGTTATTATAATTAGGAGAGGCTTTTAGCTAGTTCGAGAAGAAATTTTGTGAAAAAAGGGAAAAATCAGTTGGGAGTGCAAAGCTTATATTTTATGTCTCTCACCTCTCAATACGTGAAAATCCTGAAAGATTAAATGTTTCTTAACAAACTGTGGTTGTGGCATAGAATTAAAAAAAAAATCTTTGGAGCGGACTACCAGCAGAAAGAAAGGCTCAGGGAGGTCAAAAATGACGACTTCAGTGGATTTAAAAGTGATCTGTGTCGAGCTACCGGAAAAATAATTTCGTCAAGCACAGTTAGGAAAAGGCTCGTTGAAGCTGGACTTAGAGCACTCAAGCGACTATTGAAGCCGGAAATGGGAGAATTCTCGCGCGAAGAAAACCAAACTTTTGAACTTTTTGTTCACACTTGCCACGTCATTTTTCGATAATGCTACTTGCCACGCAGCCAAAATTGTAAGTAGTACTTGTTTTTTTTTTTTTAATATGAAATATTAGTATCAAGCTTTTGAATAAGCTAGAACTTTTATCACTGAAAACAAATATTTGCATTTTTTAGAATTTCTTTGGTTAAAAAGTACTTCGAAGAAAATAAAGCTGATGTATAAAGTTCATCTCCCTATACAGTCCAGATCCAGATCTCAATCTCAAAATCTCAAAATACTTAAAGTTGCAAAGAAGAACACCAACACCATACTTAAGAAACTAAACCGTTTGGCAACTCGGGTTATAGACCAGTTACGTACTCAGCGGTGACTTGACACACGAGAACACTCATTACCAATAAAAATCTTTAGTTGGTTCAGTGTTTCAGAATATTTTTCAACCTGCCCCATCGGCAACAGGTTGGTCTGTTGATCACTCATTTTTGGCAAACTAGAAACTGAAATCACTAGGCAACCCGACATGCTAATCAAAAATCGACAGACGACTGGTAACAAACTGGTTTTTGTGAATCGTAAACGAGCTTCCAACTAGTAGCGTCGTTGAAAACTTCGGAATAGAAGGTCGTCAAAGCATCGTCGTTTGCTTATGGGCGAAATCCAAGTGTGGATCGTCTCACTTGATTACACAGGATATGACTCAATGCCAAATAGTTACCAATTCGCATGGCTGATGAGTTCAGTTCCTCCGTGCTCCGGTGCTAAAAATGAACCAGGGATACAAAAAAAAACTAACATTTTTCGAACGGCACTGTATGTGTGGCCAGAACAGCTGCTGTCACTGTGTAGTCAGGTTATTTTCGAGGCTTCTTGTTAGGTTCTGTGTTTTTAAAAGACACTAAGTACTCCCGCGAAATAGCATAAAATAATAACAAAAAAGTTACCCACTGGTTAATTCTGGATGCTATTTTCAACCGGCTTGTTAGATCATTTCTACAGCCGCACCATACGAATACGAATATGAAATGAAACATTTAAATTTTAAAAGATATCAATAGTCCTCTTTGTTGACCTAAGCTATAAACTCTTTTACATATGAGTTTTATTTGCCTTTCCTTAAGAGTTTTCAAATTTTAAGGACACATTGAAGACTCCTCAAGTTTTGACTTATATAACAAAAATGATTATTGGATAATATATAATAACCCCACAGTTGTTCCATTCCCAATTTTAAAAAAAATCCCCCTGATTATGCTAAAATAATATTGTACTTCAAATATTCGTTTATAAAAGAGCCTAATCTATCAGCTAACCACTAGCAATTACAAAAACAAAATCACAAAAAGCATTAAATAACAAAACGCATAAACATTCTTATTCCCTATCCTTCCCGGCACACAATACAAAAATCAAATTAAACTCCAAATGAAAGTCCTCTCGAGCATCCTCATTTTTGCAATTTTAGACTTTGATTGTTCACGTGGCTGGAATGGTTTCGTTTCCACCTCTTCAAAACTTCAACTTCCTTCGAAAGTTCGGATGATGTAATTTTTGCAAAATTGCAAAACTGCCACCCTCGTTGTTTTTACCAAAAAACTCATTTCCCTTTTCTAATCCTATTTTCAAGGTCAGTGGGTAGATAGATATATTTTCCCTTTTGGAGTGAGGAGAATGCATGCAGTCATGGAAGCATCAAGAGAAGTGGGAAAAACTTTTCAAAATGCCAAACTGCCTTTAAAGTCCGACTTTTCATTTTCATTTTAAAATGCCACGCCCGTAGGATAAAGGGTTTCTCTCTTCCTGTTGTGTGGGCCTAGAATGCATAATCCCACATGGGATAAAAAAAAAATCTGCACACGGGAGCAAACAAGTCATTTGTGATATTTGCATACGAAACGTGTCCTTTTTCCTTCGCTTCCTTAGGGATGTCCTTTCACCCTATTTGTGGATGTGGTGGGCTCATCTGCTCAAACATTTTGGAACTCTTTGTTTATAGAAACTTTCGTTGTGCATTATGAGAAATTGCGGACCAAAAGTCACCACGAATGTTGTCCTTTGTCGAGCCTGACTGGCCAACCATCGAATCCTCAGACCCTTTGGTTTGCGAAAATCCTCGCATGCATCCGCCAAACCACCATTGTTGAAAACCCTTGCCGGTTTTTCTGGTAAGGGAGATAAGGACATTCGTCCTGCTACCCATTCCGAATATGATCCTTGCAAAATAAAGGATGCGTCCTCATCGAATGGAGGGTTTGTGAATTTGCGGATTCTTGTCCTCTTATTCGACTTGGACGTCAGTCAACTTGACACTGCGTATATGATTTCGGAAAAAAAAACATAAAAGGGTCGCCTGGATACATTACCATCCATTTGGTAATTTACTGACTCTCGTTTTGCAGAGATTCTTCCTCAAACTTGGCCATTCGAAAAAACATTATCTGCATGGATGGTTTTTTAAACTTTTCATTTTTTATTTTTATTTTTTTGTCCATCCAACACAAAACGAGTTCCATGCTAATTTATAATCCAGATGGTTATGCGGGCAAAATTTATTATGAAAACATCTGCTGCGGGAAGAAATTATAGGAACTCCGCAATTTTTCAATAGAAAAAAAGCTTCATGAATGCAAACATCCAAGTCCAGGACTCACCATCGTATTGCATCGGTTTGACTTGTTATAGTCTGCGAGGATAAACTTTATTTTTCATCCATTTGTGATGATTAAACTGCAATAAAATTGTAGCTATATACCTACGTACCTATGAGTACAGTTTAGTTCTGCTGCAGACGTCCATTTTACCCTACCCTGCGAGGAGGCATAATGTACGTTGTGCGACGTTAACTCAAAGCTCTTCTCAATCATCAGTTCTATAAAGTTTTTCATCTTTCTTGGAGTAACATTCCCTTAATTAATGTTCAATCTTTTTGTAAACTTTTAAGCCACCAACGGCATTGAGACATTTGGTTAGTTGTTTAGTACTTTTTCTGTTTTGTACATTGTACAGAATGACGAAAAGGACTTTTAGAGTTTGTATTTGTTATGACTTGCAAAAGTTATATTTTTGAAGTTCACTGATTGAGTAACGTATTAAATGAAAATAAAGTTTAATATTTCCAAAAGAGGACGTCAATTATTAATAACTTTAATACTTACACCTCTTTAAGAATTCTTAGGTGAAGAACTCTATAATGCACAACTCACAGGTTATGAATTAATGTGAAAGTTTCGTGACCTCTCTTGTGAAGGAGATAATACTCTTAATATTTCTAAATAACTGGGTAATCCTGGGCGCCGCTTAATGTGCATCTTCAGCTGGCTTGATCTCTAGACAGGCGTATCCAATTTCGCATTTAAGCTGTTGAAGGTCTCCCTCTACCTCATAGAATAGCGATGTGAAGATTTGTTCCGCACTGTTCGGTGAGATATGCCATCTGATCACCAGTGGAACGATTACTGCGAAAGCCATACTGACGGTCATGGGGAAGCTTTCGGCCTTCGAAATATTCCTTTTGATGAAGGTTATATGGGTCGGTGCTACGGGTCGGTTGGGGAAGGGGAGGAGGGGTTACCTTTTTAGGGCAGGATGGACGTATGCTCTTTTCCATCTTTTAGGGAAGATTCCAGAAGAGTAGGAGTGATGGAAAAGCTTACGCAGTGGCTTTGCCAGTGTGGAAGAACATCTCTTCAGAAGAATAGAGGGTATACCATCCGGGCCAGCGGATTTATGTATATCGAGATCTTTGAGAACTCTTGCTACTGTACAGGAGGGGCAACGTTGCTGTAAGGCAGCGTAGAGCAGGCAGCAAAATGGCACCGAGCAATTTTGCCTTCTCTGAAGAGTAGACAATATGTTTGTCATTAGCGATGAGCGTTGAAACCGAGATGATGAGGAGTTTTTAATATTTTTTACAAATGACCAAAAATTTGTACTGCCTTTGAGACATTGCAGAATTTTTTGCCGTAAGTTTTGGTCATGCAAAAATCTGGTTCTTTCAATAACAGAGTTGCATGAGTTCCTTGCTTGTTTGTGCTTTTTCCGATTTTCCTTTGTAGGGTTTGCTTTGTAAGATCGGAAACTTACTTCTTTGAGCTTGATAGTTTCTTTACACTCAGAGTAAATTCAGGACTTTTCTTTAGGCTTGATGCCTTTTACTCTGTAAGGAATATAAGCACGCATCCCTAGAAGAATCACATTTGTGATCATTTCAGCACTGGCAGCAATATAACTATCGAGGAAGCATAGTGACCAGTTAAAGTTTCGGAAAAAAATATTCAGGGGGTCCTAGTTGGCTTTCTCGTATTGTCTAACGGTCCTGATGGGGAGTTTTTCTTTAACTGGATGTGTGAAGAACGAGAAATTTGCTGAAATGACACAATGGTCCGAAGTGCCATATGGAGAAGTTACACTAATGGTAACTGATCAGGGTGAAAAGTAAGAAACAAGTCAAGAATATGGGCGGCTTGCCCAGCAACATCCGGTATACGACTTGGCACATCCGAGCAGTTGGATAAGGTTATGTAACCCGGCAAAAAGCTCGATATACCTTCCTTCGAAAGTTGTCTGACCAGAATATCGGAGCCAATTGGAATTGTGTACATTGAAATCGCACGCAATAATGATTTCAGTGCGAGGACTAAAGAGAAGCAATTTCCAAGATGGAATCAGACAGCGCATCAAACTAGTTACAAGTCGAATAACTGTCGAGATTTGGACTTTTGTAAATAAATCAATAATGAATGACATATGCTTGCGGATATTGAATTTGAGCCAAAATAAGTTAAAGTCTTGGAACATTGCCCGTATTGGGGAAGGCTCTGGCAATCAATATCATGGCTAACATAGACCACGAGACCATGATGAGAAAAAAGTAATGGCACCAAGCTATACCCATGTAGAACAAATTCTGATAAATCAGTATTTACTCCAACCTGAGTTTCACTTAATGCCAAAAAACCTGTATTGAACATTGTAGACACACGTGAAAGATTCTTCCTTAAACCGCGAACATTAGAATATACGACACAAAAAACACTTACCATTTAAAAAAACCCTTACACACAAAACACAACTCATACTGCATACAAGAAATCAATTCAAACATTCAGCAGAATAAGACAAATTCAGATTCCCTTATCTATTTACCGCAAGCATTGGATGGTCGTGCAATATACAAAAAGTCGAAATCAAATGCGAAGACCAGCAATTTCGAAAGCAGGCAAAAAAAATTTGGTCATCATCAAAGTTCGAAACAACTACCTACATATTTCCATTGGTGTCATATTCTTCTGTTTTTCGGGTGAAGTGGTGGTTAGAGTGCTTCTACACGTTGACTCTTGACTGTTAAGTCTTGACTCACATAAGAGCAAAAGAGATAGGAAATTCGAAAGTTGAGAAGAAAAAACATTTTACCCTGTGAGTCGTGGGTAATTTGTTCATTGACTTTATTAGCGATTTTCTTTTCTCTTCTTCTTTTTATCATTGTATTGCTTCATATGTTTTCGATGCCTGTTTCGCTGTGAGCGTTTTATTTCACATTTGTTTATCCTTTTTGTTATATTTTTCCTTGGAAAAAATATTTGTTGAACAGAGAATACGACATAACTGAGCACTTCGAGCGTAAAAGACTATTATTTTATTATTATTAATTCCTTCATGTCAAAAATAAAAAAAAATATCCTCTTTTTAAGCAGAAAAAAGACCAAGAGGAATTTAAAATTTGAGTAAAGCAAGTCAAGCGAAAAAGTCGACAGTGTAGAAGCGCGAGACTCACGGAAAGAAAATAACAAAGAGAACTGCGAAAACAGCCATGACTGGGCAGTCAACGTGTAGAAGCACACTATGCAGGGACTGGATATTTTGTTTAGTATTTTTTTTTCATTCATAGAGGACAAAACAAGAGTTATTTAACAAAAACAAGTCCATAGCAAAACTGGTTATTTGGATGTACTTATATTTTTTTGCATATTCATAAGTCTGCTATTAGACGATGAAACTAGATGCATGCACCTTGTTCGAATTCTTCGAGCATAGTAAGTGCAAAAGGGAGAAAAAAATCGAAAAGATGAGACAGGAAAAAAGCTGTCGTGTGTCGCACGGGTAGCATGTTCGAAGAATCTGTTTGACGTTTTTCTTTTCTCTTGTTCGCTTTCTTTAATTCTTTATCACTTGGTTTCGTTGTGCCCAGAGTAAACTTCTGATAAGATTCAAAATAAAGGAACAAAAATGAGTGGAAATAAGGTGGAATGTTATTTTTTTGTGGTTTAAGGTACTTAATTTGGACATATTATGTCTTTATGATTCCAGGAAAAATGTGTATGTGGTTAAACACAGTCATTACATCGATAGGGTTAAAAGAGCAGATTCATTGCAAATGATGATGAAAAATGAAAATGAAAGAGAACTGTCAAACTTTTTTCATGAAACTAAATTCATCGTGTAATGGCACTTGCGACAGAGATGAAAAAACAAAGAAGAATTCGAACAAGGTGCATGCATCTAGTTTCATCGTCTAATAGCAGACTAAGCAAAGCATGTTGGATAAATTATCTTGCTCATCATACCACCACATACTTAGGTATCCGTTTATCCTTCTACTTATGAAGGAAAAAGATCTTTGGAAGCTTTGAATTGATACCTACAAAAATTTATTATTTCAGTTTTCACAGAGTCTTCTCATTTTATTAATTTACGCTCTCGCTTTATGCGATTTTCGAAATCATTGTGATAAATTGGTGTCACGGTGTATAGTAAAAACTTTTAAGTAAATGATAAATGCTATAGCTTTTTTCAGATTTATTTCTTTATTTTTTTTATTAAACAATATTTATTAATTAAACATTCAAATAGGTCGTAAAAGTATTCAAAAAATAATTTAATACCTATACCTAGTAAATAAATGCAAAAATACCGGAAACTGCCCGAGAATCGATCGGTCCCCAATCATTTGATTTCGCTAACCCATATTTGAATTATCCAAAATAAGTCTAAAAATTGCGATGAAACTTTTTCAGCTTAATATTTGCTTAGCCTATCTATCATACAATAATGTGTATGTATAAGGGGACATACACGCAAAACCAACACAATATTTCTTGTCACCAGCTAAAATTCAAAATCTGTGAGAGTCCATGTCTTTTTCTACAACCCTACAACCGGCTATGAAAACAATACCCAATACCTTCCTCTTCTAATAAGAACAGGAATTGGAAAACGCTCTTTGTGTACAATAGCCGTTTTTTATTATCCTCGGATCTGGATCTGGATTATGTCTTAGCACGTATTACAATAACAATTTTAAATCCTGTTTTCTATCTTTATCTATTTCAAGATCCAAGAATTAGTACTAATTCTGAAAAACAGATGACCATTTCGCAGTATGAGAATTGCACACATGATCTGGATCTGGATCTGGATCGTTTTATTTATCGATAAAGATTCATATTGGTGGATAATAAAACGCAGCTAATAATTAGGTTTACAGCTTATACATTGCTTACACACACATATACCTAGCCCTTAAGTGCAGGTTCTGTACTGGAGGTAGTACTTTTTTTTACCATAAAACCGGTCGTGCAAAAAAATACCCCTTTCATCCTCTTTCCTAAAAAATCGGAAATTGAAAACTCTCATTGGGCAATCAAAATTGGGTCTAAACTCTACATATAGACCTAGACCTGCAGTGCTGATTTCCATCTTTCAACCGGCCGGCATACCTAACCAAACCATCTAACCCTTCATCTCTGTCATCATGGTTCATCACTTCTTTTCTAGCTACCTAAAACCGGTCATGTAAATAATAACCACTTTCTTCGTTTCTCAGAAAAACAGGAAATTGAAAACTCTCATTGGGCATCAGAATAGAACACACAACCTACAAATACACTTGTTGTACTTGTTTCCCTCACCAAGCGGCATACCTGTCCCTACCACTTACATTTGAAGCAGGTATGTATTGTTGTTTTTGTTGTAAATCGAAATTAGTCCATCTATTGGTGAGTTTGTGAACTAAAAATGGGTATGATCTTCGAAAAACGTTATTTGAACAAATAATAGAGGTTTATAAAATGTACTATATGTATTTCAAAAACATGTGACTTTTTAAAACATTTTTTTTTTTCAAATCGTTGAAGAAAACATATTTTACATATTAAACAAGTTATGTGGTATTTGTAATGTAAAATTTCACTCGAATTAACTAGATGCATTCCTCCCATTAAAAGTTTCTCTACTCGTCTCGCAAGGAATAAGCGGGCGTACCGTGAAATATAGGGATACATTTTTTAAGGCGAACAACACGAATTTGGAATAGTTTATCCAGTGAGATTTCCTCGTGTCATTTCGATTTATGACATACATATAATAAAATATAATATTTAATTCAAATAAAAATTTAAGCATGGCATATAAGGCGTCTGCCGTATATGATATTGATTAAGTTTTATTTTTTAAGAGATTGAATAAAGTTAAATAGTTTATACAATTAAAATCTGATGGTACAAATATATACTAACAAAAATAAATTAACAGAAATAAACTAACGGAAATAGATTAACAGACATAAGTACCTTTATAAAACATATTTTTACTTGCGATTATAGGGACTATAAGGCAAGTTATGCATTCGTAAAAAAAAAAAAAAAATCTAACAATCAAACATCATATTACGATGATAGAGAAGTCAAAAAAAGTGGGTCCGGAAATTCCGTCCGTCTGTCTGTCTGTCTGTCTGTCTGTCTGTCTGTCTGTCCGTATCGATATCTACAGCCTAAACGGTTGGGCCGATTTGATTCAAACTTGGTATATAGTATTTTTAGAGTGCTCTACCCGACAGTTTTTGGAATTGGCATTCTAGCTCCAAAACTAACGGTACCTGCCATATAACTTTTATTAAAAAACTTATTTTTCTCGAAAACGGCTCCTACGATTTTGATTAAACTTTCAGAATGATGTTTTCTGTGCAAAATCTATCTTTTAATTTTAATGGATTTTTCAGAAAAAGTTTTATAACGGTACCTCCCATATGACCGGTTTTTTTAAAATCAGACTTTCTCGTTAACTAATTGACGGATTTTAATGAAATTTTCAAAATATGTAGTGTTTTATGATTTAAATAATATTGCTTATCAAAATTTTCAAAAACATTTTTTTTTAAATTTTAATAATTTTTTTAAAAAAATATTTTGTTTTTTGAATATTTTGAAAACGGATCTATAGATTTTTTTTAAAATTTTTCTCCTAGTATAAACTATAGATTTCTTAAAATTGACATACTAAAAAAAAATTTAAAATATGTTTTCGAAAAGTTTTTCAAAAAAAACATTTTTTTGAAAAAACTGGTCGAACGATTTTGAAATGAAAAATTCATAAAATAGAAAACAGCAAAAGAAATAAGATAGCTTACAACATTTTTTCCAAAAAACGTTATGAGTAGTGTTTTTTTGAATTCATAAATTTTTTTCCCCAACATTTTATTTCATATTGCTCGGCTAAGCCCTAGCCAAGCCATTAGTCAAATAAAAGAAAATGACAACCTACATTACATACATACTTACGTATTTTAAAGTATTTTTCATCATCATAAAAGCACAGAATAAATAAGGAAGCCTTTGATAAACACACAAAAACAACTAACAAATAAAAAAAACTATTCGATTACTACTGAATGCAAAAATTTCAATCGAGAAAACAAAAGTTTACACCTTCCTATAAATAAACAAAACCACTGTGTTAACTTTTAATATTATCTCTATACCTACTCGCTTAACAGTAGTTGGAACGCGTATCTTAATTTTAGTACCTACCTTCCTTCCAACCTTATTATAGGTACCTAAATCCTTTATAAATTCCATTGGTCCCATATTGGGACGTATAAAGGTCCCTTTACCTAGCATTATTGCCATTCTGCTGATTCCGACGAATCTTTATGCCAGTTGTTCAAATTTTTCCATACCAAAATGAAAATTTAACTGAAAAAAGTCCTTTATATCTTTCTATTAGCAAATTATATTATAAACAGTAAGCAGCAAGTGGAAAGATAATACTACACTAAAAAAACTGCAAAAGCTAACAATCCTATATATTTATGTGTTTATCCCTTTGTCGTGACGCATGTTCGTTCGAGCTTTACCCCAAAACGATTCTAAGGAAGTTGCACGTCATACAAAAAATATTAAAATAAAATCTTTGTCAAAAAGACGCCTGCACTTAAAAAGGATGAGCACGTAAGAGCAAGTACGTGCGACCCAGTCGTGCCTTTTATTTATATTTATATTTAGGCAAAAACAATGATTATTTTATGTAGGAGCTTAGAATTATTTAATATTTACACAAGATATTACGTCAAAGAACTGCAATAAGACGAGAAAAAAATAGAAAACGTAAATGAAAAGTTAGAGATGGCATACTTGGGCTTCTAGTTTAGCTAAAAAAATGGTCTTTTTATATAAAACAACTAAGAATAGTCAAGTCAAAACAAATCGCACAAGTAGTTTCCAACCTCTCTCACCATTTAAAATACTGATAAGCTCATCGAAAGACAAGAAGCTTTTGCTAAAATAAAGCCTGTGTATTTCTTGAAGAATAGGACATATTGCAATGAAGTGGCGTACGTCTTCAATTTGGTTAAGGTTGCATAGAGAACATATAGCATCTAAATCTGTTCTGTGTGGCCTATAATTAAGTTCAAGGGTTTCAGTTCGAATCTTAAAGATTAAACTCATATCTGAGGTTGAAAGTTCCTCACTAAAATAATTATTATCACGCAAGCTCAGATTCAAACGTCTATACGTAACCCTAGAGGTGGAATTTGTTACCCTTTCTAATTGTTGTTGATAGATTTTATCATCTACCACCGATATTAAATCATAAAAGATGTTTGTCCACTCTTCTCTGTTGTTTACATTCAGATCTAAAGAGACGCTGTGAGCCGACGCGAGCGCGTGCCAATTTCTAAAAGGTGAATAACCACAGCGGAGTGATACCAGTAGAATTCTTCTATGTAAATTGCTATCAAATCTATGCATAACTTTCGTGAGATAGTCTGCATTGGCTTTCAAACTCCTCACATAAACTTGTGGTAGAGCAGATTCAACATATACTGCGTAATTGGGGGTAGTTAGTTAGTTAGTTTTAATGACTTTTTATTACAATATATAATAATATAATAATACAATATTTTATAAGCATAAAGTCTTTAGGTTTGGCTATAAGCCGTCTACCAGATTGACATTTTTGTATTGTTTAACATAGTTTGAAATAAGTTCAATTTAAAAGAAAAAAAGATATTTAATTATTAATGTATGATATTAATTTTGTTTTTTCCAAATAATGCATACATTTTCAAAAGTCACCTTCTCTGACTCGTTTTCTATAATTTAGAGCACTTGTAGTGTATCTATATAGACTAATCCAGCCACAGTCACCATTCAAAACTGTCATGATCCTCCTTTCCAAGTGTTCTCACTCCAAAGTACATCATTCGAAGTTCATTTAAAATAGGGCACACCGCAATAAAATGAAAGACATCCTCCTCTCTTCACGGTTGCAGAGATCACACAGTATTGGGAGGTCAGGACGATGTGGCACGTAGTTTAAGTTGATTAATTCACCTCTTAACATAAAAATAGTTCTTATCATCTCCGTTTTGTTCCCATCCAGAAAGTAAGTGTTACTATTAAGATTAAAGTTGACATTACTATAATACATCCTGTGTAGTGACGATTTAGCTTCATTTACATACTTGTTGTATAAAAACGGTGCTGTTTTTTCCAATATGTTCACAAATTTTCTTCTAAGAGTGGTAGCTCCGTCACTAGGGTAGAAATTTATGACACATCCGCAGCAACTTGCCAATTCTTGCCATTCTTTGACGCAATGCTCGTTTTTTTTTTCAGCATATGCTTCAGGACAATTTTCGGCAGGTGTTCCTCTTCCATTTGCATGACTTTAACTACATAATCAAAATGTAAGTATCTTTAGTGTTTCCAATCTAAGGGGTGGACAACCTGTTTCCAAATGGATCATGTAGTTTGGGGTAATATTAGGTAGCCTAAAGATGCGTTTTATGCAGTAACGTTGGAACTTTTCCACAGATTCAGAGTTACCATACCCCCATACTTGTCCTGCATATATTAGAAGTATAGTCTGCGCAGTCGCTCGGATAATTTTTTGCTTTGAGCTATGCGTTAAAAAATTACTTTGGATGCAGGTACTCCAAACTGAATTTATGGCTCGTTTTGCTTCTGCTAACTTAATTTTTAGGTGTTTTTCCACATTGAGATTAGACGTTATCAGAAAACCAAGGTACTTATACTCTCTAATTGGGGGTATTAAAAGGCAACCGGAAAATTCGTTTGAAAAAGTATCTTTGAATGCTTTCAATTTCCTCAAAAAATTGATACCCATAAACTTCAGTTCCATAACATAGACATCTATTAACCGTTGCATTAAAAACTTTAAACTTTGACGTAGAGTCAACAAATTTATTAGTAAAAAATTTTGGCCACAAGGTACTAATTGCTGATTTTGCTACGGAAAGTTTTTCTTTAATATGGGCTTTCATACTTAGATTGTGAGTTATATATAGGCCTAGATACTTAAACTCACTAACTACCTCAATATTTTGACCATCTAAATTCCAGTTCCTTGTAAGGTTATCAGATCGGTTTTGAGTTCTGAAGATCATTATTTTAGATTTATTAATATTAATTTTAAGATCCCATGTAACACAAAACAGTTTCAGCTTATTAATTTGGAGTTGAAGCGTCATAGAATTGTCTGAAAAGATCACCAGGTCATCCGCGTAGAGCAGGAGCTTTATTGACAAATCGCCAAAGGTTACACCTCCTGGTAAGTAATTTTCAATATCATTTATATAACGGGTGATTTTTTTGAGGTTAGAACTTTTTTTTTTAAAAAAACGCATAAAATTTGCAAAATCTCATCGGTTCTTTATTTGAAACGTTAGATTGGTCCATGACATTTACTTTTTGAAGATAATTTCATTTAAATGTTGACCGCAGCTGCGTCTTAGGTGGTCCATTCGGAAAGTCCAATTTTGGGCAACTTTTTCGAGCATTTCGGCCGGAATAGCCCGAATTTCTTCGGAAATGTTGTCTTCCAAAGCTGGAATAGTTGCTGGCTTATTTCTGTAGACTTTAGACTTGACGTAGCCCCACAAAAATTAGTCTAAAGGCGTCAAATCGCATGATCTTGGTGGCCAACTTACCGGTCCATTTCTTGAGATGAATTGTTCTCCGAAGTTTTCCCTCAAAATGGCCATAGAATCGCGAGCTGTGTGGCATGTAGCGCCATCTTGTTGAAACCACATGTCAACCAAGTTCAGTTCTTCCATTTTTGGCAACAAGAAGTTTGTTAGCATCGAACGATAGCGATCGCCATTCACCGTAACGTTGCGTCCAACAGCATCTTTGAAAAAATACGGTCCAATGATTCCACCAGCGTACAAACCACACCAAACAGTGCATTTTTCGGGATGCATGGGCAGTTCTTGAACGGCTTCTGGTTGCTCTTCACTCCAAATGCGGCAATTTTGCTTATTTACGTAGCCATTCAACCAGAAATAAGCCTCATCGCTGAACAAAATTTGTCGATAAAAAAGCGGATTTTCTGCCAACTTTTCTAGGGCCCATTCACTGAAAATTCGACGTTGTAAGTCTATTCATTATGAAATGTCAAAGCATACTGAGCATCTTTTTCTTTGACACCATGTCTGAAATCCCGCGTGATCTGTCAAATACTAATGCATGAAAATCCTAACCTCAAAAAAATCACCCGTTATAAGGCGAACATCAACGGACTCAAAACGCAACCCTGTGGGACACCTGTTTCTGATCGGAAAGCTTTAGACTGGTGTTCACCATTGCATACAGTCGCAGACGTGTTCAAAAGAAGCTGTTCATAGACTTTAATGAACTTTGTTGATACACCAATAGTTGAAAGCTTATATTTTATTATTTCGATTTACAAGCATTCAAAAGCAATGTTAATCGACTCCCTATCTTCCTGAGCATTAGGGGTGTACAAGGGAAACAAATAGTCCCTTGTGCGCTCGCTAATTATAAAAAAAAACTTCTCATTGGTTATTGGTCAAGAAATTGTTTTACTATTGAACTCATTTCCTGTCACCTGTTAGTATACACCAAAAACAAACAAAATTTAAATGAAAATCACACCTGTCACACCACTTTCCAAGACAAATAATTATAAGCATTGACTACTGATTAGTCGTTCTTAATCGATTACTTTTGTTTAGGTATGATAAGTCTGTGAAATTTATATTTAAAATTTGGATGATTATTTTTTATTAAGTGGCAGTCTACTCTATACAGATTACAGACGACACACTACTTATTTAACAATTCATGCTATGTGATATCAGATTAAGCGTATGTTTTTATTTTTGTTAATTTAATAAAACTTCAATTTTTCCATCACTGTACATGATGCAGACAAAGTGAAAGATAATGGGACCGGACCCCATGAAAGAATTTAATCTTTCAATAATTTGATCAATGGGAGACCGAAAATCCAGGCTTTTGTCTTTGTATATACACTGCATATAGTACTATCATGGAGCATCATTTTTTAGTCCTGAATGAAGTCGCAATGAGGCGTGCTAAAATTGCCAATTGGTGTGAATATAGAATAAGTACAGACAACAAAAGTTTATTAAATACTGGTAAAATATCGGTAAAGGTTCTCGTCTCCACTATTTAGAGTTAGTTCTGAATCAACCAGGAAGATGGCCAGACGAAAAATGACCACCATGAGAGTACTATAGAAAATGTATATACAATGCTTTTGTCAAATATTTGACAAAGAGGAAACGATAGGAATTGGTACACCTTACTTAGACTATAGTGATAGGTTCGGGAAGTTGAAGGTAAACGTTTTCGGGAGTAATTCATATGTACTTATGTAATTGGCATCTATTAATATCATGGCTACCGAGAATAGGTATTCGGGCCCGGAGGTAATCATGTACGCCCATCTTAAAATTAATAGAAAACTTTGTTGAATCATTGAAATTCAAATCAGTAGTAAATAAAAATCTGTGTTTATTTCTGTGCATGTGTAATGCAAGCTTTTTTCGCTTTGGCCGAGGGAAAAACTTTTATAGCGGCATTCAAATCTAATTTCTCAGCCAATTCCGATTCTAGGCAGAGTAATGTAATAGTAATACTGATACTATTTTTGGGCCGGATAGGAACGATGATAATTTTTGATCCTTACGAGCACGCTAAGAGATCACTCACCATTGGATACTGAAATTGGTAATCTACATTCAAATGGAGGATGTTTTTTTTGTATGCCAACAACTGGAATAAGGAATATTATGGTCATGGAAAATTACATACATATGGAAACCCAATCCGACTGTACTGTACCGCAGACTGCACTTAGATTTTAACACGGTGTTACTAACAGACTTTCCTGCAAGAGAATACTGGATGGAAAACCGGGTCATAAACGAAAATCCTATATCGGGGTCATTGTATATACATTTTCTATAGTACTCTCATGGTGGTCATTTTTCGTCTGGCCATCTTCCTGGTTGATTCAGAACTAACTCTAAATAGTGGAGACGAGAACCTTTACCGATATTTTACCAGTATTTAATAAACTTTTGTTGTCTGTACTTATTCTATATTCACACCAATTGGCAATTTCAGCACGCCTCATTGCGACTTGATTCAGAACTAAAAAATGATGCTCCATGATAGTACTATATGCAGTGTATATACAAAGTCGGGGTTATAGACGGTTCAGGTGTAGAGTCTGGTATCATCTCGATAAACCCACCAATGAATAATAGATCTATAAGGCTGCCAAACTTTTGAAGTGTTTTTCAGGCTAAAGTGCACGCAGTAGGCGAAGGTGCTAAGCACATTTTATTTTTTAGCCTAGAAAATAAAAATATTGATACTTTCATAGACAGCCAGACGGCAATCAAAGCAACATCGTCAATCGTCTCCAAACTGATTGGCCGCTATTGCAACGATCTGCGACAAATCAGTGAAACAAACCTTGTTACCCTCTGATGGGTCTCCGTTCACAGAAATAAAAGGGCCGATGAACTGGCCAAAAACGGTTCATCCATGGAACCAAGCCAAAGCCAAACTGTACCTCGGGTACTTGAGCCAGCGGAAAATAAGAAAAATAGAATTCACGAGAATTTACTCAAAGTCGCAAACGAGATATAGTCAAAACTCGACAATTGTCGTGTCGGGTCACAAGAAGTCTTTGGCCAAACATCTAATAGAAAAATACAGAATATATTAGAAAAGATAGGTAGATCTCAAATATCCCATTTGGTTGGCATTCTTACGGGTCATAACTGACTCAATGGAGGCCCACATGAGCAGAATAGCAATAGCACATCAAGGCTTATGCAGAGGGTGTCAAAACACTGATGGATAAGAAGGCTCATATCAATTTCTTTGTGAATGCCCCAGAATAGCCCAGACCAGAAAAACAGTACTCGGAGAATATTTCTGCGATGAACTTGGCAACGTTTCTAAAAAGCCATTCAAAAACATTCTGAAATTCATCAACATTAGTTGTTGGGGGCCTCCTAAACCATCCTGAAGGTTTAGGGAGGTTAATATATTTGTTGTCCCCAACAAAGAAGAACTTCGGGCCCTCTAAAAACTACGCGCTTCCCCCCCTTTCCTCACAACTCCTATTAATATTGAGTTCCATACAGTTTTTTTTTGTGCATCAGGTAAAAATGGTATTTAGTACTTGCTGGAAAAGGGAAGAGTCATGAGAAGATGAGATTAATGTCACCGGCTTAAATAAAGAGATTAGAGAAGGAAATAATAATGCCTATTAATGGCTAGCAAAAATAGGAGTAGGAGTGCCCTAAAGAACCCCTAAGAAGGTGAAGTCTGCGCAAACACCGCATTTCGATGAGGTTACCATGGGTCGATAGATTGAGATCTTATTCTTAAAGCCCATTTTGAATTATTATTTAGAATTCTTTTTTTATTATTATAATTATTATTTGGAAAAATAAAGGATTCTCATTTTATGACATAAAAGGGTTCTTCCCAAAGTAAATAGATAAAAGAATAGCGAAGCGAACTTAAAAACTTGTGAATTCGATAAATTGGCATCATGAGTATCGATTAGCTTAAATTACATTCCCTTCAAATGTGAAAACATTATCGATTTTAGTTATCGACATATAAATAACGAATATTCAATAACTCATTGGCTAAAAGCATCAAATTTTATCGAATCAAACGATACAAAATAAACCTAATGACAGAGAAAATATGGAATGGAGAATTTAGCCATTAAGTAATGCCCGTTTTTCCGTTTGGCGGTAAAATGGCCACTTCCGTTTTGGTGTTGGCCTACATCATCAGGTCAACAAACAAATGGGGTATCAAATGAAAGCTTAGCTTAGAGTAGACCATTTACATTAAAAATCTGCTGGTCGGACAAACGCGAAACATGCGTCCGTCCGCTTTTTTCAATATTAATTTGTCTAAAAAAAATGTTAATATTGACTTAAGAAAATTTGAAGAAATTAACAATAATTTTTGTAAGTGCTCGTACGCATGTTTGGTCCATGTTAAGTTTGTCCGACCAGCAGATTCTTAATGTAGATCGTCTACTCTCAGCTAAGCTTTCATTTGTTAGCCCATTTGTTCATTGCCTCGATCCCAATGAGGTAAACCAGAACAAACAAAGCAACCGGAAGTGCCCATTTTACCACCAAACGGGCAAGAAAAAGTCTGTCCGACCGCGGTTTTGTACATAATACGTAATTTGCCATTTTTTTAAATGGCTAAGTTTTACATTGACTCTATGGGGTAGATGTTCCTATGGCCATGGCCGCCTACCCTACCACTAAGACAAGTCTTCATTTTACGAAAAGGTCAGTTATACCGATCGTTAAAAAGCCATCCATTGTATATTATAATTAAATAAATTTATTGGTGCGACAGCTCTTAAGGAGCCAAGGCCTAGTGACTTATACTAACTCAACCATTCCTGTGTGTGTGTTGTTAATCTGCAAGAATGGAAGGGACCTACAATTTACCGCCGAGTCCGAACGGCTACATGAGATGCACTTTTTCGAGTCAAATTTTTACTCTTTGAGATTTCGTCAGTTCCTTGCAAGAGGCAGTACCCCAGTTCCCGGAAAAGAAGGTGGCTATGAGCGGGTTTGTTGGAAATAGAAGAGATTAAAAGACGTCTAGAATTTTAAGTAAGTTTTCTATAACACACTGGATAAAGCAGATTGTGGATAGGATAGTGAAAAGAGAAACCGAGAGAAACGAAAGCGCACCGACAAGTGAGGCAGCGGGCTAAGGATTCATGGAAACAGATTTATATTTATTGAGATCTGTTGGGTTCGGAGAACTTTTTTAATTCAGAACTGACACTAACACTCATTAACTCGGCGAATCCCATAACCAGAGCCTGTGAAGTAGGAGAGTTGTGATCTTGGTCGGTGTCATAACAATGAGTGGTTCGAAAAGAAGAATAAGAAACTTCTTATGACTTTGCATTAGCTTTTGTATGATTAATTCATTACAAACACTTATATATGACAAATAACGACAGTTTATACTAATCAACAAATCGAAACAAAACGACTTCAGCCTACCTTATCAAAAATCACTATTTTTTTTCAATGTAACGGGTGATTTTTTAAGAGCTTGAGAACTTAAAAACGCATAAAATTTGCAAAATCTCATCGGTTCTTTATTTGAAACGTTAGATTGGTCCATGACATTTACTTTTTGAAGATAATTTCATTTAAATGTTGACCGCGGCTGCGTCTTAGGTGGTCCATTCGGAAAGTCCAATTTTGGGCAACTTTTTCGAGCATTTCGGCCGGAATAGCCCGAATTTCTTCGGAAATGTTGTCTTCCAAAGCTGGAATAGTTGCTGGCTTATTTCTGTAGACTTTAGACTTGACGTAGCCCCACAAAAAATAATCTAAAGGCGTCAAATCGCATGATCTTGGTGGCCAACTTACCGGTCCATTTCTTGAGATGAATTGTTCTCCGAAGTTTTCCCTCAAAATGGCCATAGAATCGCGAGCTGTGTGGCATGTAGCGCCATCTTGTTGAAACCACATGTCGACCAAGTTCAGTTCTTCCATTTTTGGCAACAAAAAGTTTGTTAGCATCGAACGATAGCGATCGCCATTCACCGTAACGTTGCGTCCAACAGCATCTTTGAAAAAATACGGTCCAATGATTCCACCAGCGTACAAACCACACCAAACAGTGCATTTTTCGGGATGCATGGGCAGTTCTTGAACGGCTTCTGGTTGCTCTTCACTCCAAATGCGGCAATTTTGCTTATTTACGTAGCCATTCAACCAGAAATGAGCCTCATCGCTGAACAAAATTTGTCGATAAAAAAGCGGATTTTCTGCCAACTTTTCTAGGGTCCATTCACTGAAAATTCGACGTTGTGGCAGATCGTTCGGCTTCAGTTCTTGCACGAGCTGTATTTTATACGGTTTTACACCAATCGACATTTCACGGTCTTCAGCAACACTCTCAGAAACAGACGCAATATTCTCTTCTGTACGCACTGTACGCATTCGTGTGGTTGGTTTAATGTCCAATAAAGTAAACTGAGTGCGAAACTTGGTCACAATCGCATTAATTGTTTGCTCACTTGGTCGATTATGTAGACCATAAATCGGACGTAAAGCGCGAAACACATTTCGAACCGAACACTGATTTTGGTAATAAAATTCAATGATTTGCAAGCGTTGCTCGTTAGTAAGTCTATTCATTTCATGATGAAATGTTAAAGCATACTGAGCATCTTTCTCTTTGACACCATGTCTGAAATCCCGCGTGATCTGTCAAATACTAATGCATGAAAATCCTAACCTCAAAAAAATCACCCGTTATAAGGAATTCCCTGGGTCTGTTACCTTAAAGAAAAAAATAAAACAAGCAGTGTGGTTTCCTCTACACATGCAGCCGTAGCAAGACGATTGAGTGAGATTTGCGTTTGACGTATATTTTAAGAGAATTAAAAAATAGGCAGACCAATAAAGAGAACACACGACTTCTTTTCTTTGTTCCACTTCGACTGCGATTTCTATTTATTTTTTTCCTTTCAAAGAATATAATGAAACATAAATATGTAAATTAAAGAAAACCAATTTTATTGAAAAATTAAAGAAACAAAAAACAAACAAAATACTAAAATAACGGTTCTAATCAATCCATTCTTCAAGTTTATGTTGTCAATTCCAAAAGATGTTTTTGTTTATGATTCGAAGGAAAAGTTATTTTTACTGCAGTCGAGTTGCTTTTGTATTTCGCTTCTCTGGGACAGCGAAATTCTTCATCTTTTTTTCACAATTTACTGCTTCTGAAGGTACTCATCGAACAAGTAAACTCCCAAAGCAGTTGAAGTTATTGAAGGGACACCTTTGTCATCGACAACCTTGTCAACAATCTTGTGCAGATCATTAGCATATCCAGCCAACTTGCGAATGGTGGTAGCTTGTTTTTCGAGGAACTCCTCTTCCAAGAACTGTGTGATTTCTGGATCGTAGCTGTCAGGTCTTGCTTGTTCGTTGTGAGTCGCTGAATGGCCATGGATTTCAATTGCCATCTTTGACAAATCCTTCTCAATGTCAAGAGCCTTAGCCAATGATTGCAGTTCGTCAAAGTTCAAAATCTTTTCAGGTTCAACGTATTTTTCCATTTTTGACTTTTTGACTTCAGTGTGCACCCTGAATGGGCCCTTTCCTCCACGCTTGGCATGGTGCTTAATCAATTTGATGGAGTTTTCAAAAGCTTCATCAGAAAGAGAACGGAAAAGTTTGGCGAATCCAGGACGATCTCTCTGGTAGGTGTTGTAGAATGTTCCCAAAAGAAGATAATCGTACGATGCAGTCAGCTGTTGTCTGGCATACTTTTGGAAATGATTTTGAACATGGTTAATTGCTCCGAACTGTGCGTTACAATTGGCAAAACCTTTGGAAAGATTGATTTTATTTCAAATACTGTCATTTAATGCAATCTTTATCTACTTACTTCCTACTGGGATAACCTTGCAAACATTCGATGTTGTTGCAGTGCAAGATCCCTCTATACCATTTCCTGCTACTGTACCGACGAACAGAATCGACGCAAGGGTGATGAAGTATTTCATTTTTATTAATTTCTAGTTATTCCTTGAACAAAAAAGAAAAACACAAAATTTAATTTTAATGTAAAAAAACAAACTCAATTACGTCGCAAAACAAAAAGAAAGAAAGAATTGAATTCGATTTTTTCTCTCGTTTTAAGATTTGCAATTTTTTTGTTCATAACACACGTTCCTTCTCTTTGGACATAAATTCCAAAGGGATTCTTAGCGGAAATCTATGATTCTACACCAAAATTGAAATTTTTAATTCTATTAAAGCAACTTACAGGTTGATAAATTAATTGCAATTAGCAAAATTAAGGAATTTTCTTTTATTATAAACTTGAACGACGCACGTTAAACGATTGAATGTTTCTCCCACCCGAACCGATTGAGTGAATCTGAACTGAATGTCTGGCCATTTGAGTTGGTTGAAGCATTTTATGTACGAAAAATGAAATCGCAAGAGAGAGCGAACGGGAAAGGCGACAAAAACAAATCAATATGGTTGCCGTTGCTGAGCCAGTGCATGTTGGGTAGGGAGGCCATTATTTTGTGAGATTTGTTGTTGTTTGGCAGCAAACCGTACAATACATGGAAAAAAGTAGATTATATAGCGCAGGGCTGTATAGGGTTGCCGTAGGTTTGGTTTCTTATCAGTTTGATAAGTTTTTTTTTGTTTGTAGTGAGGAATGGTTTTGCACATGTAACCATTTTTTTGTAATCGATTGAGAGATGTGGATGAGTAATTACCTTGTTGATTGATTAAGTTTTCAGATGAAATAATACAACTTTAAACAACCAAAACTTCCAAGCCTACGTGGGGATATTTCGAATGTTGGAATTACGACTTATTTAATTATTTCCGCAAAAATAACTTGATGAATAAAGGCCTCACTTAAATGATAATTTAACGGCATTGCATTTTTCTGAAAACTTATCATGACATACCTACAATTTGTGAAGGTAAAATTAGATGTACAAACAAAATAACAAAAATATATTTAGCAAAAACTATTTCACTTCCTTAAAAAACTTGAAATCGAAAGAATAAGAATCTGAATTGGAAAATATCGAGATTTTTGAAGAAATTGGCGCATTATATTGTTTGTTTTTGAAAGGCATATTTCTTGAGTCCTATATTAGAGTAAAAGCGACGGACCTATACTTATATTTTTAGATCCTTCATTATTTAGCATACAGCACTTAATGTTAGTTAGATTATCTGAAAGGATATTATCATTGTATATACATTTTCTATAGTACTCTCATGGTGGTCATTTTTCGTCTGGCCATCTTCCTGGTTGATTCAGAACTAACTCTAACTAGTGGAGACTAGAACCTTCACCGATATTTTACCAGTATTTAATAAACTTTTGTTGTCTGTACTTATTCTATATTCACATCAATTGGCAATTTCAGAACGCCTCATTGCGACCTGATTCAGAACTAAAAAACGATGCTCCATGATAGTACTATATGCAGTGTATATACAAAGATATTATGTAGAACCGATTTCTGATCCACCATGTTCTCTACAATTTAATTAAGTGGAACAGTTCTTTCCATATAAGAAGAGTTTAAATGCTTTTGGTGTATGTTTACCAGCGAAGGATCATTTGCATTAAAAATACTTCATCTTTCTTACGTAGAACACCATTAACAGCATTAAAACAAAAAGACAGAATACCTATGCAACCTATTTTCTGATTCAACAGGCCTATTTGAGGCTTTTATCATTAGCGAAAGATCTTGTTCACGTTTCATCTGGCTTCGCTTTAGTTTCACTTGGATGAAGTTGTGGGAAAGCTTTTTATTATATGTGATCGGTAAATGCATCATAACCTATGAGAGTTAATTTATGACAGCGAGAACAACGGAGTTTAAAAGTCCTATTCTCAAGACTAATAAGTCCACTGTAACATCCATATCTACCCTATTTCCAAAAATTCAGGTGACTACATTAGAAATACCCACAAATTCATAAGAATGATATGGTTTTAGAAGAAAACATACCCGAAATGGAATCCCAGCATTGTTTTCCCAGTCGTTAGGAAAGGAGACCATCTGAACTACGCCAACTACAATTTAAAATCATTTGTGAATAACCCAAATAAGTTAATATCAGTGCGGTTTGGACCCAAGAGTGTCAACCATCGGCTAAGAATTCACATTGCGGCAGATCTTGGAAGAAAACTAGGAACTTGAAATCGATACTCACCATATTTTCTATCAACTCAGATAGAAAAACCAAAATCGTTTATGTTTCAGGCTAAGAAGGCTAAGTAGCAAGGCACTTTTTGTGGCAACTAAAGTTGCCCTTTATAAGATCCTCATCTTTTCATCATCCCATTCCTGACTGTATAGTGCATAGGAATGTAAATTCTCAAAAAAGGATGAAAACGCATTGGCTTGGTTCGAAGAAATATTTTCTGAAAATCTTCGATTTCTGCCCAAAAAGACTGCCTAAGAGAGGAAAACCGAATGGCGCTCGCAATTGGAAGAGGACCTAGCTAGTGACCGAGCTGGCGGGAGAAGCTTGCTGTTCAAAGCACATGTCCACCCCAGATTGTAGCACCACCTATGGTATGGTAAGCAAATTCTGTAGATTGTTAATAGCTTGTTCCATAAAACAAATTGCGTATATTTTAGAAAAATATCCTACTAATATTATAGTCTTGAATGTTTTAATTGCACTTGGATATAATATGATGGGTATATAGAAATTTGTTGAATAAGCTAATTTGTATTCCGAAAAAATGCATGCTTCAACGACTACAAGAATTGAATTTGTAAGGTTTGGTAGACGGATGAGTAATAGGATTTAGTAAACTTTTACAGGCTTCTTTGTTTCTAAAAAAAAATGCACAGTTCTTCCGAGAGAAACCTGAATAATTTTCTTTTACTTTAAATCATAAAAATCATCTAATCTGAATTCCACGCAGACGAATTTGAAACAATTTCTGTGCTCTAAATTTATATAGGTAGGTATATAATAAAAGCTGATTCATTAACTGAGTGATTATGCAAAATGTTTTTTTAGGAACTTAATGCAATCTTTTTGTGCACAAACTTTCTATTTCATGCAAATGAAATTTGAACGTTGCTGCATCAAAACAAAAATAAAACAAAAATTTTATGTTGTGAAATTATGAGCTCCAAATGAGTAATTCCCATATCTAGTGACATGGCAACCCTTTACATAACACCATCTCGGCACCACACTACAAAACATTCGTTCAACTTCAAAACAAAAACAACAATCAGCTGACTCATACGGGTTCCATGGCGCGCCATATCATGGCAGCCATTTGCCTCCATATTGTGAAATGTGAAGAATAGCCAGCCATGTTTTTATATCACATGCCGTTATCTTGCTCTCTTCTGGATGGTATTCACACTTCTCTGATGATATCTATTTACCATTGTGTTTGTGTTCCTTTGTAGTTGGCCTTTGCACTTAACTCACTCTCCCGTCTATGCGTATGCATTCGACATCGACCGCAAACAACCAAAACCTAATCTTGACAGAATTCCGTTAATTTCCCGACGAAATAGCCACTTTTTTTATCACATTTGTTGTTTTTGTTGCACCCCAAGTGGGTAACGTGTGTAATCGTATTGGAGTGAGTAGTTTTTTCCTTTTAAAAGTTTGAGCCACTTCCCCACAATCATCAGTTCAGAAATAGCAGCGTTTGGCAACTTATAGCACATTCGTGTTCTCTTTTTCACAACGCCATATTCTCAAACGAACAGTCGACTTCTATACCAGTGAGTATAAAGATTCCGACTTCTTCATTCATTGGGAATTTGAAATCCATCATAATCGCAGTGCTTTAAATTTAAAAGAAAATACCTAACTAAATAATAAAAACCGTGAAGTCAATTTGTAAATCAATTAATCGTCAGTAAAAGTTCTAAGGGAGTCGGTCGTGAATTTCCATTGTTGAAAACAAAAGAACTCATATCCCTACACAAGAAAAAAAAATCCAATATGAAACTCATCGTTGGGTTAACTGTTCTTCTGAGTGCCATTGCAGTCATTTCCGGTGAATTGGAATGTAAGTGAATTTTATTTTAATTTTGTTTTAAAATTTACAAGTGAAAGTTGTTTTTATATGCAATTTCGTGATAAATCATTTAAAACGTCGCAATATTTATTTTTTTTTCTGTCAATTGGAGGTTGAGTGGTTTTTAGAGACTCAAAGAGTGTTTTTGAGTTGGGTTTCTCTTTATTTGTTTTTGTTCCACTCAATTGAATCTTTTTTCTCTCGTTCGTTTTTGTTTTTTTTTGTTTTGATTTTTTTTATCTTTTGTTAAGGCTTTTGCTTTGTCACCCCGGAAGGAATAAATTATTTATTAAAATAGAGTAATAATTGAATAAAGTCGGTGAACTACAATGCTTTTGTACTTTTGAACATTGGTATTTTAAACTTGAGCATAGTAACGTAGTTGAGATTATTATTCATAATCATAATTACGGTTATGTTTATCGGTACAGTACAGGAAAATTGGTTTTGGCAATGTAGAGGTAGACCCATGAAAATTTTAAC
Organism: Platycheirus rosarum; assembly: GCA_963971375.1. NCBI lineage: Eukaryota > Metazoa > Arthropoda > Insecta > Diptera > Syrphidae > Platycheirus > Platycheirus rosarum. The sequence goes on along the minus strand of OZ020509.1, from coordinate 119,195,735 downwards.
AACGCACATTTCAACTAAATTGGTTTACTAGGGCTGAAGATATAGTTCCTCACATGTTGAATATGACTTGGGGGAAACAAATCACGTGGGGTAGGTTGCTTAGTAGCTTCTGGTTCTGGTTCCGGTTTTCTTTTTTCTTAAAGCTAGGGACATGATCACGATGCGTGTACATTGTTGACATCTATAATCAGGTCAGATTAAGAGCTAATGATTTTCATATGTAATCTAACAAAGTCTGTTAATACAATGTTTACCTAGATTGACTTTTGAGAGTCCTTCGACGTTGGATGACACGTCACTGTTCTACAATCTGGAATTATCTTGCAAGCATGTTATTTTTAAAGACTTCGCTTTGAGATCCTTACATACATATGTATGTATCTAAAACTAAATGGAACGAGTACATTTTTCATCCCAGACAGACCGACTTGTTTGGGAAATATGCCTTCATTTAATTTTCTTGTATTTACAAATTGTGCTTTGGGGACAAATCAGTGGTGCAGTAGAAAAGCTGCTTGCTTGCCAAGCCAGAGATTGTCTGTTTTATACTTTATCTGCTCCAGCGCTTTATTTAACTGCAGCCAATATTGCTAGATTCCCTCCGTCTTATCAATTCAATGGACTTCTTCATATTCTTCTTCCAAGTTGAATGGTTAATTTTGTCGGGCAGCGAAATTCGTCATCGAATAATCGTGCTGTAACATTTCTTCAATCCCACACTCCTTCATCATCATAAACGGAATCCGGTCCATGCCTCATCCAGCAAGTTTTTCCAGACATGCTGATCGCAAGCCAACGTCATTCACTTTCGAACCCCGAGGCATAGGGTTTCCTGGTCTACGCCATCCTTCCAACGTAAGCAACTTCTTGCACGTTGCCATAACAAGGATTCCAACAGACTCCAAACTGGCTCCTCTTCGCTCATACCATCTAGGTGCCCAGCCCACCCGAGTCTACTGATCTTTATTTTTCACGACATTTTCTTCGAGGTAGATGTTCGATGTGGAGGAAGGTGTCTTGTACAGCTTATTGACTTCTACCAATAATATCAGTTTCATCTTCGTAACCCTATATCTGGGGCCCTACTCTGAAATCCGATTCGAAAGTTAAATCGTTCGGAAACTGGTAATTGATGCTTAGGAATCCGAGATTCGGAAAGGAATACCTGAATTTTATTTTCTTCTTTCACAAAGAATGCTTGAATTATGAAGAAATAAGAAAATAAAATTCGTATATTCCTTTTCGAATCTCGGGTTTTCCTGAGCATTAATTATCGGTTTTCGAACGATTTAACTTTCGAATCAGATTTCAGGGTGGGTCCCCTGGCTGAACTTGGTCACGATAGTTTCATAGTTCTATTATTTTTCATTCTACCTTCTTTTTCGCCGGTGTTCTTCATCTTCCCTGAATTATTTCAAATCCTTCTGTGCAGCGCCGACTTGTTGCATAAATGCATAGTAACCTTGTAAATTCCAGGGACTCGCCATTCAACATCAAGTAGGTATTCGATGTTGGCATTATTATAGATATCACAATGTTTTGGCAACAATAATACTGGGTCCAAATTGCGAACTAAGATTTCCCTTAAAATTCCATCGTTATTGTTACATTGCGAACACCTTACCTTGCAGTCCGGGGTGGAACTAGGCCTCAACCAAAAAGCTTTTCACGCCAAGTCGGTTCCTAGTCAGCTGCCACAGTTTTGCACGTGAAGTTAGCCGAAGCATCTTTCACTTGCGTGAATTCTCAGGTCCCTCGAAGATTTGTTCCGCCTGGAGCATTGATGTCCACTCACTCTATAACCCAGCGATCTCCGACATAAAACTTACTATTTTGGCCAAGGAACAAAAATCACCCAGATAATTTTTTGCTCTCAAATTTGCGAAGCAGGTTGGCGGATTCATCCACATTTGACAATGTCCATGACCCTGCACTATACAGCACGATGATGAGGATCTTGTAAAAAAGAGACGCTTTAGTTGCCCTGATAGAGAATCTTGCTACTCTATTCTTCTTACCCCGAATAATCAGTGATTTGCAATAGTCATTCTTCGTTTGATCTCAGCCCTGGTGTTCCCGTGAGTTGATAGCGGGTCTCTGGTAGACAAAGTCCCTGATATTCTCAAAGGTATAGCAATCTATCGTGATGTTTTCTCCAAGACGTCGCGTAGATTTTGATGATAACTACTTCGTTTTGCCGTCATTGACTGCTAAGCCCATCTTTGCTGCTTTCCCAGCAATACTCACAGAAGCGCTACTGACTTTAATGTTATCGGCGGCGTAGTAAATGAATGGACTTTTTAAAGGTCCTGCCTGTGGTGCTAGCGTGTGATTTCTGCACTATTCTTTTTCAATCATATAATGTTGAAGTATTCGCCTACAACGCTCTTAATCCTTTTTTGGCTTTCAAAGATGTCGGTGGAATCTAACCCATCCTGGTGGAATAGTGCCTTAAACCTATGAAAAGTTGGTGATTGTCGCTTTGAAGTTGTTTGGTTTCTTCCAAGATGTGGCGTAATGTGAATATTTAGCCGATGGTGGACCTCCCTGGCCTAAAATCAGGTTGATGGCGAATGGCTTTAAGCGCTCATATATTACAGCAAAAAAGATCTTGTAGACTTTGATGAGGAAAGCTCTTCTTTATAGAAGTCTGTGTACGTAACAAGTTGTTTACTCAGAAGTTGGGCCTTTCTGTAACTTTAAACTAAAATATTGATTTCATTTGGACATGTTCCACTTCTGCCTGTTTGCAAGGAGATTGGTTGACGGAAGCTTGAAGAATTTATTATTTTTTTTTTTTTTTTAATATTGTTTTAAATCAGAAGAGCTTTAATGTACATAAACCAGTCACTGATAACTATGTCACTCAACTTATGAGTGCAAGGTCTCATTTGATAAAAAAAAGCCATCATCAATCAGGTCTTACTTATCAAACACATGATAGTGCAAGTTGCGATAATTTCTTTTGTCTGAAGAAATGAACTAAAGGCAAAGTTAGACTATGTCAGTTCCATGGTTTTTCCTTAAAACAACAATGAAATGAACAGAGCTTGGCGATCCTAATGGTTTTGTGACACTTTTCCTTGAATTTGAATCATGTTTAGAGCCTATGTTGTCATTGTTGACAGAAACCTTGAATTACGCTTACATCTAGACACTTGGTTTGGGGTCAGGTGCAAAAGCTGTTCTTGATTGTTGTGCTTTTTAAAAACAACCGTCTATAGATCACTTACCAATATCTTCAGTTCTCGTCGGAACTCAACATATATATTTATGTCTCAAGCTGCAACTTTGCATATGTAAATATGTATATATGTATGTTATGTACATATAAATGTAATTGTAAAAATACAAAGAAAAAACACAGGTGACAATCTTTGCACACTGCACCAACATTCTGGCACGAAAAAACAAAACAGAGTGGCTTACTCGGACGGGGTAAGTCCCGTCCCACAAGAGATAAAGAATCAATAAAATGCGTCATTTGGTTTTATTTGATTGCATTTGTCTCACAATTTGCTAAATTAGTCGATTGGAAATAAATTAGGAGTGCAGCACCGCAAAAAACTAAATTAGATGACAAAAATGCATTCAAAGTTGACATATTGACGGCCAGTTTAGGGTCAAGAGATAAGAATTTTTTTTTAGAACTTGTTTGCATAGAGGAACTTATTTTGGTTTATTTAGAAAGCTACACGTAAGCCTTTCCACATAAGATGCTGACTTTTTAACTTGCCCATTTCAAAAGGCGACATTTTGACTGAATTGGAATTTACATATACATCATTGCTGAAGAAATCCTAATTTCGATTTTATTTATTCTATTAAAGGTTCTCTTCCTGTTGACGAACAAAAGACTCCACCAAAATGGGCCACCATGAATGCTATTTGCACGAAAGATCTAAAAAAACAAATCAAAGTCGAAATCGGAGCTTCATACGAATACCTCGAAATGGCAGCTTACTTTTCCCAGGACCATGTTAATCTGCCAGGATTTGCTGAGATGTTTTTCAAATCTGCCCGTGAGGAACGTGAGCACGCCATCAAATTGATTGAATATCTGACGATGCGTGGAGCAGACCTCAGTGAAGGTGTTGCCAAGTTGGTTTCAACTCCTGTAAGTTTAAAAACTACTCTAAAATAAGTTTGCAATGCAGTGATATTGATGTTATTTTCTTTTTTCTTTCTTTTTCTCTTTTTCTCTTTTTGTATAACAGATCAAGGAAGTGGACTATAAAGTAAGTTAGAATTGACCGTTTTGTCTTTAACTTCTTTTTAAAACATTTTAATTTTTCCCATAATGTAGGTTGAATTTGACGGAGTTAGCGCTCTTCAACACGCCGTTGAGATGGAAACTAGTGTTACTGAGTCTATTCGTAACCTTATCGCTTCGTGTGAATACAATGACAATGATTACCATGTACGTTTTTTTTGTTGTTTTTTTTTTTAACCAATTCTTGTATTTTTATTAATTTTTTTGTTCGTTTTTTAATTGTAGCTGGTTGATTACTTGACCGGTGTCTACCTAGAAGAACAATACAAGGGAACCCGCGAACTTGCTGGCAAACTATCAACGCTCAAGAAGATGAAAAACAGCCATGGTAAATTGGCTGAGTTCTTGTTTGATAAGGAATTGATGTAAACAAGGAGTATCTACCCACACCAACATTTCTTTTTTCGTTAAACAAACACCATAGAAGAGATAGTCTTTGAAGGATTCGTATTGATTCTTTTAATTGTTTTTTTTTTCATTTAATTTAAATTAAAGAAGATTGATTTAACAACAAAATCACGTGCAGTTCCAGAGTGCTTAGAAACAACTACAAGCAATTGATCAATCCATATGAAAATGTTAAATCGAAATAAAATGTTAATTTGAAAAATAAAATAAAATATTAATTTACAGAACTGTAATCGAAGAAGAAAAAAATGGGGAAGACTTTTGATTTCTTTAATTTTTTTTCACTGGTGGGCTTTGTTTGGTTAGCAAAAGGTTGAAGTTCAAGAGTTGTTACAGCGCAGGAAAATCCCTAAGCAAATTTCTGCAATACAAAAAATTGCCAAATTTTTGCGATACTGATGATGATTGGCGTCATTTTGTAACAGATATCTCAAAAACTCGAATAATTGTAGAATGAGTGTGTAATTGGTATCTGTACATCTGAGAAATGGCAGAACAGGCGGCCGATGACATATGCCAGTCACTGGCTGAACACAATGGTGAAGCTGAAGCTGAAGTATGAAGCGCTGTCAAAGTTAAATATACTCGAACTCTACAAGGCGAACCCAATGAGAAGCTAAAGCTGAAATTTGAAATTTAGCTGAAGCGCAAGTTCACTCAACTTCAACTCGCGCTTTACGCTTCAGCTTCATCTTTGACATTTCACAGGAACAAAATAGGCTAGTTCAATGTTTCTGGACTATCCGAGATCTCTTTTTTCTCAGATCCATTGAATAAGAAAGCTAAAAAACCCAACCACAGAGGTTACCTTTCAAAATTCAAAGCAAAAGAGTTGTTCATCATATTTTCCTCCATAGAGAAAAGTAACTAACGGGTGATTTTTTTGAGGTTAGGATTTTCATGCATTAGTATTTGACAGATCACGCGGGATTTCAGACATGGTGTCAAAGAGAAAGATGCTCAGTATGCTTTGACATTTCATCATGAATAGACTTACTAACGAGCAACGCTTGCAAATCATTGAATTTTATTACCAAAATCAGTGTTCGGTTCATTCACCGTAACTTTGCGTCCAACAGCATCTTTGAAAAAATACGGTCCAATGATTCCACCAGCGTACAAACCACACCAAACAGTGCATTTTTCGGGATGCATGGGCAGTTCTTGAACGGCTTCTGGTTGCTCTTCACTCCAAATGCGGCAATTTTGCTTATTTACGTAGCCATTCAACCAGAAATGAGCCTCATCGCTGAACAAAATTTGTCGATAAAAAAGCGGATTTTCTGCCAACTTTTCTAGGGCACTGATTTTGGTAATAAAATTCAATGATTTGCAAGCGTTGCTCGTTAGTAAGTCTATTCATGATGAAATGTCAAAGCATACTGAGCATCTTTCTCTTTGACACCATGTCTGAAATCCCGCGTGATCTGTCAAATACTAATGCATGAAAATCCTAACCTCAAAATAATCACCCGTTATTTAACAAATTTTAGAATACCTTAGTATTGTCTTCTGTTCTAGATTGTAGGTTTTTAAACATGCTAATTACAACAACAACAATGAGTGCAATCCAAAGGATAGAAATGTGAACGCAGCTGTTTGTGTCATTTTTGACAGAACAAAATAAGGTACACGGAAGTTATAAACGTTACATTTTCGTTCGATTAGAAAGCCGCTCAGAGTGCCTTTTTACTTGCGATTTATAGGGACTATAAGGCAAGTTATGCATTCGTAAAAAAAAAAAATTCTAACAATCAAACATGATACTACGATGATAGAGAAGTCAAAAAAAGTGGGTCCGGAAATTCCGTCCGTCTGTCTGTCCGTATCGATATCTACAGCCTAAACGGTTGGGCCGATTTGATGCAAACTTGGTATATAGTATTTTTAGAGTGCTCTACCCGACAGTTTTTGGAATTGGCATTCTAGCTCCAAAACTAACGGTACCTGCCATATAACTTTTATTAAAAAACTTATTTTTCTCGAAAACGGCTCATACGATTTTGATAAAACTTTCAGAATGATGTTTTCTGTGCAAAATCTATCTTTTAATTTTAATGGATTTTTCAGAAAAAAGTTTTATAACGGTACCTCCCATATGACCGGTTTTTTAAAATCAGACTTTCTCGTTAACTAATTGACGGATTTTGATTAAATTTTCAAAATATGTAGTGTTTTATGATTTAAATAATATTGTTTATCAAAATTTTCAAAAACATTTTTTTTTAAATTTTAATAATTTTTTTAAAAAAATATTTTGTTTTTTGAATATTTTGAAAACGGATCTATAGATTTTTTTTTGAAATTTTTCTCCTAGTATAAACTATAGATTTCTTAAAATTGACATACTTAAAAAAAATTTAAAATATGTTTTCGAAAAGTTTTTCAAAAAAAAGACATTTTTTTGAAAAAACTGGTCGAACGATTTTGAAATGAAAAATTCATAAAATAGAAAACAGCAAAAGAAATAAGATGGCTTACAACATTTTTTCCAAAAAACGTTATGAGTAGTGTTTTTTTGAATTCATAAAATTTTTTCCCCAACATTTTATTTCATATTGCTCGGCTAAGCCCTAGCCATTAGTCAAATAAAAGAAGGTGAAAACTTACAAACTTACCTACGTATTTTAAAGCATTTCATCATCATAAAAGCACACAGAATAAGTAAGGAAGCCTATGATAAACACACAAAAACAACTAACAAATAAAAAAAAAACTATTCGATTACTACTGAATGCAAAAATTTCAATCGAGAAAACAAAAGTTTACACCTTCCTATAAATAAACAAAACCACTGTGTTAACTTTTAATATTGTCTCTATACCTACTGGCTTAACAGTAGTTGGAACACGTATCTTAATTTTAGTACCTACCTTCCTTCCAACCTTATTATAGGTACCTAAATCCTTTATAAATTCCATTGGTCCCATATTGGGACGTATAAAGGTCCCTTTACCTAGCATTATTGCCATTCTGCTGATTCCGACGAATCTTTATGCCAGTTGTTTAAATTTTTCCATACCAAAATGAAAATTTAACTGAAAAAAGTCCTTTGTATCTTTCTATTAGCAAATTATATTATAAACAGTAAGCAGCAAGTGGAAAGATAATACTACACTAAAAAACTGCAAAAGCTAACAATCCTATATATTTATGTGTTTATCCCTTTGTCGTGACGCATGTTCGTTCGAGCTTCAAACCACAACGATTCTAAAGAAGTTGCACGTCAAAAAAAACATTAAAATTAAATCTTTGTCAAAAAGACGCCTGTACCTAAAAAGGATTAGCACACGGGAGCAAGTACGTGCGACCCAGTCGTGCCTTTTATTAAATTAGTATCGGAAACATCTTTCAGACAGATTTAACTTTCGAATCGGATTTCAGAGTAGAGCCCCTTTACACATTTTTTGGAATGAAGAAAAGAAATTTTTAATATTCATTACTCTGATTCATGATTCTAGAACAAACACGAGCCTTTCTGAAACAAAAGTTTCACTAAACTGTTCCACACAGCCTCACTGAACACGAATAAGATTAGAAAGGGACAGAAAAAATCTTATTGAAAAGCTTATATTCCCTGTCTAGAACAGTTTGAAACAGGCTAGGCTCATTGAACAAAGCTAATATATAATTGGCTTTGCAGAGGTATCTGTCGGAACGGAAAATTCTCTGTTTTCCTACGAATAGGAATTTTTGCTTCGTAGTCTTTTTCCGAACAGCGGCAGCGGCTCAGAATATTGTTCCAACATTTTGTAACGTACACCGACTTTCTGCATTTCAGTGTGATCAAGTAACTAAGATACAATGAAAACTTACAAGGATTATTAGCTCAAAAGAAGCCTTTATACATTGATTGATTGATATATTAAAAAAAAAATTATAGCCCAGTCGGAATGTACACACAAATTAGAAAAAAAAAGGTTTTTGTGTCTTTTACTTCAAATGTGCGTTTCGCCCAAGCATTATAGAGTAAGAGCCCACTGCCGCCAGACATAACTTCTTTTCCAAAGGACAACATGTGGGGCATCAAGTAGTGTTTGTGTATATATGTGTATTGAATGCCAGCATACTTGCTAAGTTGGCAAGACGGCCAATTCACAGGTACCAGGTGAGAAAGGTAACTAAAAATATTGTTAACTTAACTTAACTTAACTTAACTTAACGAGGCTTTCCGTCGGCCATAACTTCCGCCAGACGCTTTAAAGCTCCCAATAAAAATTGTAACTTAACTTATTTTCTAAAGTCTGGCTTTTATATATGTTATTTAAGGGACTATTTTAAACATATATTTACTCTGCCAGACCAATCGTATGGGCCAATTTTCGCCAGACACCAAAAACATTCAGCCGTTAGTACGAACGCGACCATACTATGATCGTGCTTTGGAGCGAATTAGATACTTACTACTAGCTATATAAAACTAATTGTTCTATCTCTCGGGACAGGTATTTTTTAGGGATGAAATATATACATTATTTTTATTTAAACATTATAAATATAACAAATATATGTCCATAACTAAGAATTTTGGAAAAATGCAACCGCAGCGCCACCTGGAGGGGTAATAAAAATAAAATAAGTCACTCCTTACAACATCAGCTATCCGCCAGTGAAAGTCCCCTCAAAATCGGTCTACCCGTTTCCGAGATTGGCCTGAGCAAACAGACAGACAGACAGTTTAAATTGCTTTTTTGTTATAAGTACCTGCCGAATATACTTACTTTCATAATGCATTTCCTAAAAGCTGATATTTTGAATTTACAAACAGACACTGCATTTTTATTTATGGATTTTAGATTATTTAATATATATAAATAAATATAATGTTTTGTTTATTTTCATAATTTTAAAATAACTTAATGTATGTAATGCTGATTGGCCCCTATCAGTGTGGTTTCAGACCAGGAAAGTTCACAATCGATCAAATGTTCACTCTACGGCAGATCCTGGAAACCACCCAAGAATTCCAAATCGATACCCACCACCTCTTTATCGATTTTAAGGCCGCGTACGATAGCATTTATAGAGACGAGCTATACAGAGCCATGTTAGGTTTTGGCATTCCCACAAAACTCGTCCGACTGTGCAGGATGACGATGGAGAACTCTCGCTGCTCCGTCAAGGTTGGTTCTGACCTCACAGAAGCTTTTGAAGTCAAAAAAGGATTCCGACAAGGTGATGCGCTATCGTGCGATTTCTTCAACTTAATACTTGAAAAAATTATAAGAAACTCGCAAGTCAATTGTAGTGGGACAATTTGTTTCAAGTCTGTGCAATTGCTAGCATACGCTGACGACATAGACATCATTGGCAGAACTCGGCGAGCTGTCACTGGAACGTTTGCTAGCATTGAAGCTGAAGCGGCTAAGATGGGACTAGCAGTCAATGAGGCCAAAACGAAGTACCTGCTGTCCACAAAAAGGGACACACAACACCGGCGGATTGGACAAAACATCACAATAGACAGGTACAACTTTGAGGTAGTTAGGGACTTTGTGTACCTCGGATCCGCTATAACATCTGACAACAACATCTCGTCAGAAATAAAGCGAAGAATTACTCTTGCCAATCGCTGTTTCTATGGGCTAGGAAGGCAAGTGAGTAGCAAAGCCCTCTCTCGAAAGACAAAGGAGACTCTGTATAAGACCCTAATCATCCCAGTCCTGCTCTATGGCGCCGAGGCATGGACGCTATCTAAAGCGGATGAAGATATCCTTAGTCGTTTCGAGCGTAAGATTCTTCGGAAGATTTTTGGCCCTAGTAAGTAAGTAAGTATGTAATGCAAGTAATGTAATGTAAGTTAAAATTGGTATTAATATTATTATCTTTCAATCTTCCTGGTCACAATTGTTAGCATCCTAACATCTTCATCATCAAACCAATCATGATCCTCTGCATTCACTGACAAAACCCGGTAATTGATCATCATCAAACCAATGAAACTGGTACTGGTTGTCTTCCAATGTCCACCCATTGTTCTCTGGAGTAAAAATGGTCGGTTGTTTTTTGCATGTTACCCAACATTATTACAAAATTAGCCTGAGCATCAATATTACAAATGTGATAAATAATTTTCAAGTCCGCCTCTTCATGCTCTGGACATGATAAATCGTTGTCTACACTTGATACAACTTTATTGTTTTGAACCATGTACGAATGACATTGTTTAAAATTAATACAAATTCTTTTATTGCAAATGAATGGTACCATTTCATCTGAGGCCCAATGTTGAATGAAAAAAATCAACAAGAGCCTGTTTAAAGTTGATATTCTTCAACTCCTTTAAGTAGTCGGATGGTCTTACTAGATCTGCCCCGGTAATATTGAAATCAAGCTGTGTAGCCTCTTGTCGAAGAGATCTTTCGTAACTTTTTATAGAAGGAGAAAAGTATTGGTCAAAAATGATGTCGTGTCTAATAGCTTTAAGTTGGGTGGCCATATGAAGCATCTTCGTTGAGATAGCTCAAAAAGTTTTTGGCACATTGTATTGCAGAAAAAAAAACCGTCAATTAACACAAAGTCTTTTTCTAAGGTTTTCATTAAAACTGACTTTTGAGTTTTGCAGATGCCACCATCGAAATGGCACTGGGGTTATCGGGTATGACAAAATTTTAGCCATATCGACTTTATGATTAATAGATATTCCTAGAATACACCCAAATACATCCCTTTGAATCCTTATTTCCTGAACTTTTTTCTGTTTTCAGCATAGTCCAGAGAAAAAATTTCTAATGGTGTTTATGTATGCTCTTCTCAAACCGACTAATATCTGATTCGCATTTTTAAGTGAACGTTTTACGTTTGACGTCACCATTCTTTTCGATGTTGAGAAGAAAATTCTCCACCGGCTCTAGCGCTGCTTAACCTGACAAAATATTAACTAGAAGATCTTTTGGAACTTCCGCACCGAATGGATTTATGAATAAATCAAAAGTTTCGATTAATTTCAGAAGCTGCTTAGCATTGTTTTTGATGGTATGAAATCTTTATAATCTGAACTGATGATGATCTAATATGGATGCGAGCCCATCGTTGGCGTGCTGAGATCGAATTTGTGAATTGTATGATTCCAGTAAGTCTCCTTACTTACATTACATTACATCCTTTAACTTACATTACATTACTTGCATTACACACATTAAGTTATTTTAAAATTATGACAATAAACAAAACACTACTTGATGCCCCACATTTTGTCTTTTAGCATTGTATATACATTTTCTATAGTACTCTCATGGTGGTCATTTTTCGTCTGGCCATCTTCTTGGTTGATTCAGAACTAACTCTAAATTGTGGAGACGAGAACCTTTACCGATATTTTGTCAGTATTTAATAAAATTTTGTTGTCTCTACTTATTCTATATTCACACCAATTGGCAATTTCAGCACGCCTCATTGCGACTTGATTCAGAACTAAAAAATTATGCTCCATGATAGTACTATATGCAGTTTATATACAAAGCTTTTAGAAAATAATTTATGTCTGGGGGCACTGGGCTCTTGGACTATTAACGGTGGGCTCATCAGTTAGACCGTTCATGCTCTTCTAAGACGCACAAAATAGGTCGATGATTATCGACTCTTAATAAAACCCATTGCAGAAAGCAATAGTGAATTATATTTATTTAGGGAACTTTGGTTAAAGTTGTGCACCTAAATTTGGGTGTTTTGCTCGTGAACCAGCAAAGTCAATAAAAATATATTGCAACAATAACAACTATTGCTAGTTGTTTGTTGTTTGAGTAAAGGACACAAAAACCTTTTATTGAATATAATTCAACAAAAACTCCACAAAAAAAACAATAACCAACAACTAGCAATAGTTGTTGTTGTTGCAATATATTTTTATTGACTTTGCTGGTCCACGAGCCAAATATATATTTTTATTAAAAAAAATTAGCTGTAATAGAACAAAAATTAGATAGGGTAGCGGAATCTGCAAAGATTCCGCCTGAGCAAATATGCGGTAATAACCTATGTATATATACAGGTTATGATCCCACTACAACAACCTACCCAAAGAGGAGTATTCTCGCTAGAATAACACACAACACAGCACCCAAAACTGGATGTGGTCATCTTTAAACAAAGATAACGGCGCCAACCAGATAAGCACATTTACATCCGACACCCAGGAAAGTCACAAGACAATAAAAGCATTTGCATACCCAAGAGGAACCATAAAAAATAATCAGAAGATTAACCAAACATCACAAAATCTACCAATATATCACGTACGCCACTTCCAGAAGATAACAAGAAGTACTGTACACACACAGTATAAATACCACTGGATAAACTACCAGAGGAACATTCTTATAACTCCGCTACAGTCACGCACATCGTACTACACTTTGGTTCAGTCGCGACAAATACCTATAAGCCTTTCTTATTATTAAAGAAATTGTCTAATGTATTAGTAACTAAGTTATACGTTTCAAATAAAGTATTTTAATCAAGCTTACTCATCGCTGTTCTCATATTACTTGACGAGTTAAGACACATTGTAATACTAGGATATTTTTCCTAAGGACATCCACTCTAATGGATCCTGAACTAGCTAACCGAACTATCAAGAGCCAACACGGTTACCGACCTTCTTAGTCAACCTGATAAATCAAGATTAAAATTTACATACTATGTATTTCAATTATGTATAAGAAAACCTTCAGCATTGCACTTTTCGCTGTTGTAAACGCCAATTATGAGTTTTTAATGGTAGATGTTGGAACCAACGGCAGATTTTGTGACACCGCTAGAATATTCAACCATTCCAAGTTTTATGAAAAATTAGAAGCTGGTAGCTTGAATATACCTCAAAAAGAAAAACATACTGTTCTCCCTATTGTACTTGTTGGAGATGACGCTTTTCCATTAAACGAAAATTTAATGAAACCTTACTCTGGAAATTCTATTAATCACGAACAAGAAATATTCAATTACATATTGTCCAGAGCCCGAAGACCGAAGAGTCGTTGAAAACGTATTCGGAATACTCGCTTGGAAAAAGTAACAAGAATTGTACTGGCTTGTTGTTACATTCACAATTTTTTGAGACAGCAAAATGGATTAATAATTTAATTGACACTTATGCAATAAGGATTCAATTCAGCCAAAGAAATTAGAAACTCATCATGTAGATACTTTTCTACTTATGGTTCTGTATCATTTCAACCCTACAGCATTGTATATGAAAACTATAGTACTACCATGAGGCAGCTTCTAGTTTAGCGAGATACTGCCGCAATAGCGCTGCAGTAGTTCTTGATATGCATTTGTATGGGTTTTGGAGAGTAGAAAGAAATATAGCGATGAAAGAGTAGGTTGTATGTATAAATTTTCAGAATCGTATAAGTTAGAATGATTACAAGCATTTGCAGGAATAATGAATAGTAGTACGAGTGAAAGGTTCAAAAAGTGACACTAGACCATATGGTATGGCAAAGTAAGGGAAACAAAAAATTAATGGATTTCCCTTTGATTTTTCGTAAACAAACCAATATTGTGCGTCTTGAATTATTTTTTGGATTTTGCATTTTTAAAGAAATTTTATTATTTCTGTATTTTTTATGCCAAAATCAACTACCAATGTTGCCATATTCGGATTCGACTGTTTAAAGTTTTAATATAAATATTGTTCAATCTCGAACGTTAGATACATATAAAACTGGTGCCAGTTGTTGGTACAATAGTATTTTGGTACTAGATTTTTAGTACTTAGTACTAGAATTTAGTACTATCGTAGTTTTGGTACTATATTTAGTACTGGATTTAGTACTTAGTAGTATATTTAGTACTATATTTAGTAGTTAGTAGTATATTTATTACCAGATTTTTTGGCGTGATAAGTAAATATACTCTAAAGCAATGACATAGTTACAAACATATGCAAACAATGTGTTTTATTTGTAAAATAAGTAACTAGGTAGGTACTTCAAGTCAAATTAAATTTTTGCATACTAAAAGAAATTGAGGAAAGAGTACGATAACTTAGGCGCGAAGAAATAATAACGGTTTTTTGTAGAACATTTCCCCCGTTTGGGCGGTAGAGGCATTTTCATAAAAAAAGTACTTAAAGAATAAAAATATTATACAAAAATAACGGTAATACTTACAGGTAAGTTTTATACTTTTTTTTAAAGCCAATACTCCGTTCTATTTGCTAATTTTTAAATCAAGTGAAATCTATGCTCAATTTTTGAAAAAACAAATTTTAAACTCAAAATTTGGGAAGAAAAAAACATAAAAAAAAGTTTAAAGTGTAATTTTTCAAAACTGTAAAATTATATATTATTTTTTTTCTAAAATTCGTTGCTCTTATTAATTCTTAATCAATACCTGAAAACTAGATGATTTAATGCCTTCTAGTTTTTGAGAAAATTAAAAATTACTATAACTATTTTTTTATGTTTGTTTTATTTTATTTATTTTTATTTTATTTGCTTTTTTGCTTGCTTATACATTACGGCGACCGGCGTATAAACAGTGAGGTAGGTATGCAACCCCCCTGCTTGGGCACATTATAGGATTTGGGGTAGGTGAAAAGTTGGGTATATGCAGAGTTTTTTTGCCTCAAAGTGAAATCACTGTAAATACCAAAAAAAACAAAAATTTCATAAGAAAGTTGTTTTAAGATAAATTTAAAATTTATTTTTGTTTTTTCAAAAACTGTGCATCGATTTCACTTGATTTAAAAATTTACAAATAGAACGGAGTATTGGCTTTAAAAAAAAGTATAAAAATTACCTGTAAGTATTACCGTTATTTTTGTATAATTTTTTTATTCTTTAAGTACTTTTTTTATGAAAATGCCCCTACTGACCAAACGGGGGGAGATAGACCCACCTCCCATAGAAAAAAATTCTTGTATTGGACTGTTCTACTAAAAACCGTTATCATTTCTTGGCGCCTAAGTTATCGTACTCTCCCCGAAATTGATATAATAATCAAACATGGTAACCATTCGAAATTGTACAAAAAAAAAAAACAAACCAATAATCAAATTTCAGCAAAAATCGTTAAAACGGTAAATTTCATCCTGTTGCCGTATCTATAAAAAACCCACCCAAAAACAGTGTATTTCCAAGGCAGAAATGACAACTCCTCACATGCCTATCTAAATTTCTATCTTTCATTCTCTCATTATCAGAAAATAACGAAGAAATAACACAAAAAAGACTTGATAATTTGCTTCCCTCTGACTGCTAACACAGTTATATATACATCTTTCTTATGTGTTGAATTCATCTCCCCGACTAAAAGTCTACACTGAGAAAAGCGAAACTAGATGGCGCTAGGTGAAATACCCATCTTGATTAGTACTATAGATTCTATATACAATGCAGACAGTCCATGGCATGCTGATGAATCTCATATTTCTGCCTTCCGAAGTTAATTTTTTTAAATTCTCGCAGGCTTGCCTGTGCATACGTACAAGCTTCGACATCCACAGGCAGTTTTGCGTGCGCAAGCATAGTTTTGCGCCAACTTGTCTGCCTGTGGATGCCCCGCTTATTAAAAATACAAATATAATACAAATTAATTAGGCTATCAACATCTTCCTGAATATTAATTTTTATTGTAATCGGATAACCAGTTTTCGAGAAAGTCAAAGAAAAAAAACCGGTAATGAGGCCCACTACCTAAAATTTTTTGTCACTAAAATATTATCCACACCTAAAGCGGTACTACACTGAATTTTTTTCATAAAAATTCTTGGAGCCGTTTCCGTTAATATTTGAGATAAAAAAATAAAAAAAAAATAAGTTAATATGGGAAATCGTGCACAAGATGACATGTTGACAGATTGTCAACATTGAACCATTGTTGCTGTCACCACATCTATATTATATCTCCTAACTCTCATCTCAGACGATTTATTTTATTCGCTTTCCTCAAAGGATTTCGTCTTTTAAATCCGGTCCATGTTCAGGGATGATATTCCATGAGATGCATAGTTTTTAAGGGGTGAGTTGACTTAATTTTTGTTTACCCCATATGATATGTACTACTTTTCCTTAAAAAAGACTCCAAAAGGCAATATGCTTCTCTTAACATGCCGCAGACCCTTAAATTTAAAAAAAGGGATGAAACAAAAATTAGCCTCTTTTGAGCCAATTTGCAAAATTTTAAAATCCGTTCCACGCAGATGTGACGAAAATGCATAAATAGGACTTTTGTATTCCTATTGTGCTCAAGATATTCACATTCTGGACGTCAAGAGCCGAAATTGAAAGCCTAAACGTAAACTGACAGCAATATTCGAACATCTAATGAACGTGTAAAAGTTACGGGAAGCACATACGAACAGGGCAGAGTTTTGGAGTTTACATTGAAAAAGGGTTCGAGGAAGTCGAATTTTAAATCGACAGATTGACATCTGAACAATTTATCATGATTTGTTGTGGGCATGGTTCGATTTAGTTGTTAGCCAATTGTGTGTGCTGTCAAGGAGGGTGGGTGTCCACAAACATCATTTGACGGTTAAGATAATGATGGGCTTTGCAGTTTTGTCCATTTTACATGAATATGAGTTCTGTCGGACGTGAAAGTTATTTAAAATTGGATTTTGGAAACGATACAAATATTTTGTCAAACTCACATACATATATGTATGTATTTTCAATCCAGAATAATGAGTTTTTGAAGCTTAGAGAACTGTTGGTTTGTGGATACAGGTATACTGGTGATATTGTAGATAAATATATGTCTGTACATGTGTATATGTATCCTTAATTAAGAGAAAACTTTTAAATCGAGGAAATATAATTATTGGCCCTCGAGATCAATACGAAAGCAGATTCCAAAAAAAATCCGGACTTTATCCGAGTTTAATGAACTTATCATTCGGTAAGTAATTGCACATCCGAAGGATATGTACGTGGATTTGAGAACGAATATGAAAAGCTTTAATGGATTCCGACAAATGGATGGTCGTTCTTAACTCTGCCACGTCGAAAAGAGAGACTGTCGTCACCATACTGGCTAATGCAGACTACATCGACATTATGGGTGGAAGTCAAAGAGGTATAAAAAGGAACAAAGCCTGGGGCTGCACATTTATGAAAGGAGAACCGAGTACATATATATGAAGAAGTTTTAACTACCTTGGTTCATAAGTAGCAGCCGATAATTCCATGGACGAAGAATTACACGAGCGGCTGCTAAAATCATAGCAGTTTATCAAAATTCTTCCAATTCCGAAATTTTACGATAAAAAACAAGACCATAAAGGACTTTGGTCTAACCCAGACTCAAATACGGATCCGAAATTTTGGTGCTTATTAAAAGACACTCTAATTTCTTAACCGCAGTAGAGAGGACAGAGGAAAGTCTTACCGATAATTGTTGTCTCCGTATGCGAAGGTGGACGATTCCTGAGAAGATACAATTTTGAATTCTATGAATTCTACCTAAGAAGCAGACGTAAAACCTTGGTACGATTCGTTGGAGCAAAGAGAAGGAACCAGTTCCGTAAGCCTTTTTCGTTTCTTTTTATAGTATAAGATACCGTGGAAGACCTAGCTTGCGTTGGAAGAATGGCATAGACATGGACATCTGAATATTTGGAGTGCTATACTGGATGGCTTCGGCCAGTGATTGGATATATTAAACAACTTGTTGGATAAGCCACAGATCGGATACCGGTTGTTGTCCGATGATGATGATAATAAAAATTTTGGCTAGATTTTTTTGGCAAAACATTTTCTGGAAATAAGGACGAGTGTCGCAGATATCATCGAACATAACTTGTATAGAACTGTCCAAAAGATAGTTTTTATAAGAATATTCGTCTGGTTTCAATTTTTGCAGCTTAATGAAAACATGTACTTTTTTCGCCCGGTTCCAGAGAACCTGCCATATAACCGTTTAGGAAAAGCTAACTTTTCTCGAAAACGGCTCCAACGATTTTGATGAAATGTTTTTAGATTTTGTTAGTAGGTATTGGCTATAATTTGATCAAAACGGTATATTTTACATAATGTTTTTGTTTTATTTTCGTCTTTCTCGGTAACGGCTTATATGGATTTCGATCAAATTTTATATTTGAAAAGATTTAAGTTGCCAAACTTATCCTTTATGTCAGCATTTTGAATAGCTTTAGTTTTCGATTGATTATTAATTTTTGATTTTTTTTTTGGAAAATTCAATATTTTTAAAACTTATAAATATTTTTTTGTATAAGTACTGACCGCGTTTTTCTACTTAAATGTTAGTCGCTTCTTTCAAAGTTCTAGCCTTATACTCGACTTTTGAGCGTATAAACTCTTTGTAAATTGTAGCCAGATTAGAAGCTTGAAAAACTTCTTGCATACGGATACAGAAAACCTAAGCAATTTCCAGCATTTTCGGCGATCTCAAATATATGGTCATTCCAATGGAGGTCGTCGGTTTGACAAATATACCGAGTACTGAAAGTTTTTCGGTTTCTTCGATGCAATTGCCAGTTATGGACAATGGCATGGGGGTATGTTTAGCTTTAACCACAACAGACAGCAAATGATTTCTATTACCCCATTTGACAATTCTGTGTAAATCGGAGTTTATTGAGCTTATCATACGGTGCCGTTCCGATTGCACGTCCGAAGGCGAATTACTTGAATCGTCGAAACAAATAAGAAAAGCTGAGGGTAGAGTCGTCAGCAAAACATTTTAGTCGATTAAAAGTAACAGACAGAAGATCATTTATAAAAATGAGGAAAAGGGTCGAAGACAGAACAGAGCCCTGGGGCACACCAGCATTTATTTTGTGGGAATCGGACTTGAATCGGTCCAATACAACTTCTATTAAACGGTCTAGAAAATAGCTTGTAATCCAAAGAAGAAGAGTATCATCGATCCTAAAAGCACGCATTTTCAATAAGAGAGCTTCGTGCCAAACTCTATCAAATGCCTTGGAAATATCAAGGGCAATAATCTTACTTTTACCAAAGTGATGTAGAGATTTGTTCCACTATTCGGTGAGATATGCCATCACATCAACTGTGGAACGATTACTTCGAAAGCCATACTGACGGTCATGGAGAAGCTTTCGGTCTTCGAGATATTCCTTAAGCTGACGATTAATCAGTGTTTCCATGACCTTAGAATTAGCACGTATGGGTCGGTAGGAGGAGGGTGAGGAGGGGTCACCTTTCTTAGGGACAGGCTGGTCAAATGCTAGGAAAGATTCCAGAAGATTGCGAGCTTACGCAGTGGCTTTGCGAGTGTGGAAGAATACCTCTTCAGAAGAATGAGGGGTATACGGGTCAGTGGATGGTATATCCCCATTCAATGTGTATATCGTGACCTTTGAGAACTTTTACTACTATACGGAAAAACATCTGTTCCATGGAAAATTTACATTACATTCTCATCTTTGACCTCTTCGACATTGGTGTTCCTGAACAGGAAAAAGTATTTTACCTCCCCCTTTCCATGTAAAAGTTTACTATACAGCAAGCTCTCATTTTAGTATATTTTCAAGCTTGAGTTTATCTGTTACGCATTCACGCCATAACTACTCAACGGAACACAACACCGTGAAATCTTGCAAACAAATTGTCAAGGCTATATACAGAAAGACGCAGGGCAGCTTTTTTCCAATAAGAAATATACTTTCTCCGAGGAATAAAATAACCCTTAGCAACCCACTTTATAGAGTGCGAACGTGTAGCGGCCTGAATAAAATACTAACATGTTCGTTAAAAAAATTAATAGAATTCCTGCACATGGATTTAATTTGAGCCACTGTACATGAACAACATGAACATGATATTACATTGATTATTACGCTCTTAAAATTCTCTTTTGGGCTCTCTCAAAATATCTTAGCTTGCTTTTGACATTTGCCAATAATTTTGTAATTATTTATTTTACGATTTTTCTTTCACTTCACTTCAAACCTTTGAACAATAAAGATCTTTTGCTTTTGTTAAAACTAAAATTAATTAAATTTTTGGAGTTGCGAGCAGCAAGCGTCATCATACGTGCAAGTCAATCATTATCAATTTCCAAGGTACTTGAAAAACAACAGGGCTCCTGTGGCTGTTTTTGTTATACTTATCGATGACATTTGAGGGTGCCCATGGACCAATTATAATTAAATGGAATTTAATCAAATCAACTACTAATTGGAGCAAAGATTTAAACTCCTAAACAATATAAATTGGCTCTTTTGGAATTTCTGATTATGCACATGGAAGGCCGGTATGAATGGAACATTGGCCAATAATTGGAACGCACGATTTTCCACATAAAGATTATATTTGTTAAAAGAAAAAGAAACCGAATAAAATGCCATCACCCTTTTGTGATATATTATGACTTTGGACTTCTTTTGAAGGGTTTTAACGCGAACTAAGCCGACTCAAGACTCTGAAATTCTAATTCTGTATTTTTTTTTTAATTTAAAAGAACCTTAACGACCGTAAAGATTTATCATCACATACCGAACATAATTTGTAATAAATTTTGTCCTTTTTCCATTATAAGCAAAACTTACAGAAATATAACTATTCCCATCCAAGATTCATTTGTCCAAAACCCACGATGTTCCATAGTATATCGCTTCATTATCCATGATTTACAATGGTAATTTTACTTATATAACATCTTCTAACTCACTCCCAATCTGAAAGTTCAAAGGATTCCTGCTTGATTAACCCCCTGCCAAACTTCCAAGATGACCCAAATCGGAACCAACCGTATCTATCTCGCATAGTTTTACTGCACAACTTTTGAGTTTTCTCTGTATTTTTGAGATATTTGCAAGTCTGAAAAACAATCTAATTACAAAACTTTGTCCAGCACCAATTCATGGTCACCCCCATAAAATTAAGGTCGGACACATAAATCACACAAATAACACGATATATCTCATGCGTGAGAATGGACTTGAGCAAAAGTTTTACACCAACAATATCGACTGGACTGCGTCCACAGTGTCCACTCGGAGAACACCCATTCCCTTGGTCAAAGAATGTCCGAGAATATAATCTTAAATTGTTTTATGATTTATGGGCCCTTTGTGAGTGGTGCGGTGATGTCACTCCTCCTGCAATTATTGTCCCCTTGGTTTCTTCGGTTCGAGAGTGGACTTTCAAAAGTATGCAAATCTTCGAGATGACTTTCTAACGAAGATAAGCTTCCAATAAGTTGGTCATAATTCAACTGTGAACCCCTTAATTGACAGAGAACACAATCGGTAATCCTTGTATATAGTTTCTTTGCAAACTAGTCGTTGTAATGTCCATGTCCAGCCCGGCTATTTCCGATGAAATATCATATTTGGCTAGTGTTTTGTTGGTTTCCAACGATTTATGAGGCACAACAATACAGAAACAGAACCAACCCTTCTTTAGGGGTGCGTTGAGCTGTTGCTGCGACTTCGACAAAAGGGTTAAACTTACACGTTTGCTTTGGTTATTGCTTACGTTTATCCTTTGGGAAAATATCAATGAAACAAAGGACTATCTTGGAGCGTGCCCGAGCATAAATCATTATTTCGAAGCAGTTTTACGCGTGTTCCAGATGCAAACTCTAAAAAGCTAAAAAGCAAGCGTTTTTTTTCTATTTCCAACCAGCGAATCCCTAGACTTGCTTACCATTGGTATAGATGAGCCAGTGAATGCCATAAGTGTGATTCCTATTGTTTAGGTGGTAATTGATTTACAACGTGTTCTGCCCGCTGATCACGGAAAATTATTTATTGAATTAAACTGGGGTCGTGTAAGAATGGAAATTCATTAACCCTTTTGCAAAGCAGAAGTCTGGCCTTTTGGAACTGCAATCGCTGAAGCATGTTAAGGGGGTTTTGTAGCTCAGAAAAGTGCGTGAAATCAATTTACTTCCCATCGAGTTTCCAGCAACAGCGTATGCCAAAAACACATAGATTCACTTATACGCGCTTTGTTTTGACTTGGGTTTGAATAAATGTTTTTAGATTTAAAATTTGTTATTTATCGGTAATTATTTGATTTTATTTTTTCACATAATTGCAGTCGTTATACCTTCAGTGCCCCGTGGCTTAGTGGTTAGTGTGTCTGACTGCTAAGCGAATGAGCCTGGGTTCGAATCCAGCTGATAGCCACATTCTTTTCCGGGGCTGACAAAACCTCCAAGAGTAAAATTTGTCTCGAAATTGCCTTTATTGAGCTTATCATACGGTGCCGTTCCGATTGCACGTCGAACGAATAAGAAAAGCTGAGGGTAGAGTCGTCAGCAAAACATTTTGGTGGATTAGAAGTAACAGATAAAAGATCATTTATAAAAATGAGGAAAAGGGTCGAAGACAGAACAGAGCCCTGGGGCACACCAGCATTTATTTTGTGGTGGGAAATCGGACTTGAATCCAGCTGATAGCCACATTCTTTTCCGGGACTGACAAAACCTTCAAGAGTAAAACTTGTCTTGAAATTGCCTGTCCTTTCCATTCTTGGAGATTAACAACACACACACAGGAATGGTTGGGTGTATAAGTTACTAGGCCTTGGCTCCTCAAAAGGAGCTGTTGCGCCAATAAATTTATTTATTTATTTATTTATTTATACCTGCAATAGTTTATAGAACGAATGCATAATACTGGGTCGCACGTATTCGCTCTTATGTGTATACTATATGACTATAACCAAAATCATAGTTTGAGAAATGAAATATCGAACAAGTATATTTATATTTGCAGTTAGTATTCCGGACCTATTTAATTCACTCCGATTTGGAATAACGGAATAACTCCGATATTTCATTCGTTTCTGGATTTTTCATTCGCACTCGAAGCTTTCATTATCTCGGACTTTAAACCGATCATTCAATCCTTTTGAATGAAATAAAATTTTTGAATGAATCGGAATTTTAATTGGCACTCCAAAACGTCGACGTCTTCTTCTAAAAAGTTTCTTAGCAACCGGTTGTTTTCAGGCATGTTCGACCTCAAATGTAGAAGCATATGGCTCCTTAAAACTTCCTGGTACATTTTTGCATTCACATTTTGCATTTTTGCAATGTTTTGAAATCCTTACCCCCACCCTTTGCGACACTCCGCCATATTTAACTGTGAATACTTGGTATCTGTGGTTCTACCTTTGAACTGGGGTCCTTTTCACGTAGCGAATGCCATCTGACGAGAACAACTTGAACTTCCTCTCATCGCTCCATAAAACATTTTCCCATTGCTCGCTCGTACAATTTTGCCTTGCAAACTCGAGCCGTTTCTTCCTATTGATGGAAATGATGAAGAGTTATTTAGCTGGTCCCATACAGACCTTCACCCATCTTAACATCGAAACGTTCGTTCACCTTCTGAGTAACTTCCCCTGGAGTATTCTATGGGAAGTGTAATTTAAAAATGTTTTGAACCTTCAGCTCAGGGAAGAAATAAAGCTTCGTCATTTCATATTGATTTCTTGAATGAGACCTCATGCCGCAGGCACCAAGCTCTTGGAAATCGATTTCATTTTTGCCACTAAATCAAACATGATGAACAAACAAGTTTCTCCAGCCAGCTGCATCCAGTTGTGCACGTGAAGTTAGTCGAGTTCTTTTTTCATTTGCGTGTGCTACCTAGATCATTGTCTTCATATTTTCCGGGAACATTGGTGTCATGGTGCCCAATGTCCATTCGCTCTATACGATTCAAACATCTCAGATGTTAGACATTTACAGTTTTGGCTAGATATGTGTCGCTATAAGGCTCGTACAGTTCCTCCTTGTTTATCTCTTTCCAATCGATGTAATTTATTATCAGAATTTTTTTTCTCAAAGTAGCCTAAAGAGTCCTCATCCACTTTTGACAATGTCTATGCCTCTGCAGTCTGCACCATACAGCAGGACTTGACATCCATTTTAAAATAGGCTCACAGCTTAAATTCAATAGCGATGCAGTTGAAAGTTCCATTGGAGTGGAGTTGCAACCAAAACTTTAACTGAAGCGTCATTCATGAATGACAAGCACATGAAATTGATGTTCAAAACATTGTGTATACATTTATATACAATTATATATATTTATTTGTTTATATATACATTTATATACAATACAGTTTATATACATAAGAAAATTGTAAGAATCGTTTATTGACGTTCAATGCCGTCCTTAAATCATTCAAAACAAGGAATTATTTTCCATTCTTCAATAAAGCGACACTCCTTTCACTTCAAACAGCTGAAGCATTAACATCGGCAAAACACCAAAACCAATAAATTTCCAAGGAGAAGGTCTACCCATATCTTTAGGTATCACAAAGTGCGGAAAGTACCTACACTCCATGGCTGTCACTCCGACCTCAGTTCGTGGTTGGAATATAAAGCTGTCCATCATTCTTGGAAAGCACAAAGAAATACAAAATAGATATAAAGCCACCACCAAGCATCCCGCCACGTTCACAAATGTGAACTCCTTTGGGCCAAATTGGGAATCCACTTCACCTTGGATTCCTATAAAAGCGTTTCGAATATATAAACATAACACTAGCAACAGCAGTGAGGACCAAATGAGTTAAGTGGGAAATGGGAAATCCTTGCAAAGTCACTTGTCAGATGGGGTTAAGATGGACGCGTTTTTCACTTGGCTCCTTATACTATCACAACACATAACAACACCACAATTCAGCAATCCGTTTAAGAACGTGGGTACCTCTAACCTACGTGAATTTGTCGTGCTCTTCCTTTTAGCTCAAACATCGCTATGGCCAAATTATTGCCGTGAAAGAATTTTCCGACAGCAAGATGAACAGAAAACCTGGAAAAACTTTGACCGAATCAAATTCTTAGAAAAAAAAATGAAGATTTTCAGTCTGAGTGCAGAAAGATGGCTTTGAATCGTAACCACGCGCACGTTGCAGACAAAAAGATCACAAGGACTTCAGTTGTTCAGTTGTAGATTTGTTTGTTTCAGTGGCAGTCTTTAAGGATTTTTGAAGAATTTGCTGATTCAATCCTTTCCTTTGGTTCTTTCAAAAGGATTCTTTTCTTACCTCGTTATTGCTTTTGGGCATGGCGGGAGTTGGTATTTTTTTTTAATGTTGATTCCTTAAAAGGAACATCAAGATGAGGGTTGACTTGTTAAAAGTGGACTTTACCATCGCCCTAGGAACAACATGAATGACCATTAGTTTTTTTCTATTTTGTGAGTTAAAAAATCGAATCAAGAACGCGACGTGACAAAAATGATAAAAGTCAGCAAGTTGTTGGGTCCTTGTAATTTTTTAATGAACAGCCTACCCACTCTAATATAAATGGCGTCTTTCGAGACAATTTTTTGTAAAACATACAATCATGGTCACGAAAAATACTACGGATTTTGAACTATTTGATTTTTAAATATATTGCACGACTGGATCGGACGTACTTGCTCTTATGTGCGGTCACAGCTTGGAATAAAATTTGAAAATATTAAGGGAACTTAAAAGTTTTTATTCGATTTTTCTGACTTTTGATTGTTTGAAAAAAAGTACTTAAAATAGTTTTCAGCGGACAAATTTAAATGCCATTTTATTTCTTTAGAAAAGGTGAAAGTGTGATTTTTTTTTCAAAATCGTAGGAGCGGTTCTTAAATAAAAATATTTTACTTTAATAACTTTTTTCAAAAATTAAAAAAAAAAATATTTTAAGAATGCAAATTTAAGCCAAAAAAAAAATTTTCTTCATTAAAAAAAAAAATTAAAAAAAACCCATATACCCTTTTTGAAAATATTGATTTTGAATTTTAAATTATTAAAAATACAAAAAAAAGTTTTCGAAAATATTTCAAATTGTTGGTAGCCTACAACATCTTCCTGAACATCAATTTTGATTGAAATCGGATCACTAGTTTTCGAGAAAGTCGCAGAAGAAGGTTCTATGGGAGGTACCGTTTTTAGACCACCATCTTGAATTTTTTTTCACCAAAACATAACCTACACCCACAATAGTACACTGATTTTTTTCATAAAAATTCTTGGAGCCGTTTCCGAGAAAAATTAAATTTTACTTAATGGTTATATGATAGGTACCGTTAATATTTGAACTAAAAAAAAAAATCTGAAAAGTCCTCTGTAGAATGTCAAAATAATCTTATGTCCAAAATTTGAAGACGATGGCCAAACCGTTTAGGCTGTAGTTCAATATACATCCGTACAGACGGACAGACAGACAGAATTTTGTCAATAACTCAAATATCTATCATCTCTTTCTTTTATATTTATAATTAACGCGCTCACAAGGGACTATTTGTTTCCCTTTTAATGTAACACACTGCGCTGGCATTAGGAAGATAGGGAGGGGAGAGATAGGAGGTGTCGATTAGCATTGGTTTTGAATGTTTGCAGATCAAAATGGCAAGGGAAAATCCCGCCGGGTAAACTATTCCAAATTCGTGTTGTTCGGCTAAAAAAAGAATCCCTATATTTCACGGTACGTCCGAAATTGGGCTCAAGGGTGAACTGATGAGCATTTCTTGCGAGACGAGTATTACGGGAGAAACTTTTAAGGGGAGGAATGCAGCTGGCTACTTCGAGTGAACATTTTTTATAAAAGAAACGATAAAATAAGGAAAGACAATTGTTTCAGCGGCAGTTCTATTTTCTATCAATCTTAACGCTTGATTTTGTATTCTATCAAGCAGGTGAAGCGATCTTTGTGAAGCACCTGCCCAAAAGCAGGAGTTATACTCGAGTTTAGGGCTTATAAACGCTTTATAAATTGTAGCCAGATCAGATGGGGAAAAATACTTCTTACACCGATACAGAAAACCTAAGAACCTAACAGCATTCCTAGCGATTTCAAATATATGGTCGTTCCAACGGAGGTCGTCGTTGACACACATACCGAGTACTGAGAGCTTTTCGGTTTCTTCATTTATAAAAATGAGGAAAAGAGTCGGAGACAGAACAGAGCCCTGGGGCACACCAGCATTTATTTTGTAGGAATTAGACTTGAATCCGTCCAATACAAGTTGTATTAAACGATCCAGAAGATAGCTCTAATCCAAAGAACAAGAGTATTAACGATCCCAAAAGCACGCATTTTCGATAAGAGAGCTTCATGCCAAACTCTATCAAATGCCTTGGAGATATCAAGAGCAATAATCTTACTTTCACTAAAGCGATGTAAAGACTTGCTCCACTGTTCGGTGAGATATGCCATCAGATCACCAGTGGAACGGTTGCTGCGGAAGCCATACTGAAGGTCATGGAGAAGCTTTCGATCTTCGAGATATTCCTTAAGCTGACGTTTAATTAGCGTTTCCTCCTCGGTAGGAGGAGGCAAAGGATGGGTCACCTTTCTTAGGGACAGGCTAGACAAATGCTGTTTTCCATCTTCTAGGAAAGATTCCAGAAGAGTAGGAGCGATGGAAAAACTTGCGCAGTGGCTTTGCCAGTGTGGAAGAACACCTCTTCAGAAGAATCGGGGGTATACCATCCGGGCCAGCGGATTTGTGTATATCGAGATATTTGAGAACTCTTGCTACTGTACGAGTGCGGAAAAAATCTGTCCCATGGAAAAATGTACTTTCTCAAGTACAGGAGGGGCAACGTTGCTGTGAGGCAGCGTAGAGCTGGCAGCGAAATGGGCGGGCAATTGGGCCTTCTCTGAAGAGTAAACAATTGGTTTGTTAGTGTCGATGAGCGTTGGAACCGAAGATGTTAAGGAGTTTTTAATATTTTTTACAAATGACCAACAATTTTTACTGCCTTTGGGACACTGCAGAATTTTTTGCCGTAATTTTTGGTCATGCAAAAATTTGGTTCTTTCAATAATGGAGTTGCATGAGTTCCTTGCTTGTTTGTGCTTTTTCCGATTTTCCTTTGTAGGGTTTGCTTTGTAAGATCGGAAACTTACTTCTTTGAGCTTGATAGCTTCTTTACACTCAAAATTAAACCAGGACTTTTCT
Organism: Platycheirus rosarum; assembly: GCA_963971375.1. Lineage (NCBI taxonomy): Eukaryota > Metazoa > Arthropoda > Insecta > Diptera > Syrphidae > Platycheirus > Platycheirus rosarum. The sequence continues at coordinate 119,167,206 of OZ020509.1, read as the reverse complement.
TTAGGCTTGTTGCTTTTTATTCTGTTAGGAATAAAAGCACGCATCCCTAGAAGAATCACATTTGTGATCATTTCATCACTGGCATCAATGTCACTATCGAGGAAGCATAGTGACCAGTTAAAGTTTCGGAACAAATATCCAGGGGGTCCTAGTTGGCTTTCTCGTATTGCCAAACGGTCCTGGTGGGAAGTTTTTCTTTAACTGGATGGGTGGGGAGGAGAAATTAGCTGAAATGATACAATGGTCTGAAGTGCCAAATGGAGAAGTTACACTAATGGTATATTTATCAGGGTGAGAAGTAAGAAACAAGTCAAGAGTATGGGCGGCTTGCCCAGCAATATCCGCTATACGTGTTGGCACATCGATCAGTTGGGTAAGGTGATGGAACTCGGCAAAGAGCTCGGCATACCTTCCTTCGGGTGTTGTCTGACCAGAATAGCGGAGCCAATTGGAATTGTGTACATTGAAATCGCCCGCAATAACGATTTCAGTGCGAGGACAAAGGGAAACAATTTTCGAGATAGAATCAGAAGGCACATCAAACTCGTTACAAGTCGAATAACTGTCGAGATTTGGACTCCTGTAAATAAAACAATGATGAATGACGTGCTTGCGGAGAGTGAATTTGAGCCACAAGAAGTTAAAGTCCGTGTTGGAACATTGCCCATGTTGAGGAAGGCTCTGTCATTCCTGACAAAGACCACGAGACCATGATGGGAAAAGAGTAATGGCACCAATCTACACGCATGTAAAACAAATTCAGATAAATCAGTATTTACCCCAACCTGGGTTTCTCTTAATGCCAAAACAGCTGGTCTGTATTGAACAGTGTGGACGTACACGTGAAAGAAATTCTTTCTTAGGCTGCGAACATTAGAATATACGATACGAAAATCACTTACCATTTAAAAATACAAACTAAAATACAAAACACAATTCTGACTAAGTCGAACTGCGCAGTGAAAATCAAAATTAATTTCTGTAATAATCAAACTGTCTTATGTGTTATGCCCATAAGACGCGCACCTCGACGTCCAGCCTTGACGAGCTTAAGATGGACACATTGTTGACATGTTGCAACTCTAGATGTGTGTGTGGACCTAGAATCTTTGTTATCCATGATATTACTAGAGGGTCCGCCAAATAACTTTTTTTTTGTTTTGAAAATGTGAATTTTTGTGAACAAAAATTCGTTCAACATGGCCCGATAACGATCGCCATTGACTGTAACAGCCACTCCTTGCTCATTTTCGAAAAATGGCCCAATTATGCCTCTGGACCAAAATCCGCACCAAACAGTGACTCGTTTTGGGTGTATCGGCTTTTCAATGTATGCGTGCGGGTTTTCTGTGCCCCAAATGGCACAATTTTGCTTGTTTATATACCCGCCAAGATCAAAATGAGCTTCATCTGAAAAGATGATTTTTTTGGCAAAATCGGCATCTTCTCTAAGTCGATCGCAGGATCGGAAGGATAAAACTAATTATCTGTCAAATCAGACATGAGCTAAGTGTTACCATTCACGAAATAAGCACTAGTTGAAAAAAAAACGTTAGATGGCGGACCCGTTATATACCTAAATTATATCCAAAGCTTTGGTCCAAGAATTTCCTTACATACACAGCTGGTCAAAAAAATAGGTGTGACTATGTATTTTTTTATTAGTTAATTTTTTTTTACATTTTTTTCAGTTGCATTATAATTTTTTATGTTTTTAATAAAACTTCAATAACAAAGAAAATAAAAGACTTTAATAGGATCTTGAATTAATAGAACATTTTCATAATAAGTGGCCGAAACTGTCGATTGACGCATTTTAGCCTGGTCAATAAAAAAGGCGCGTCTTCCTAAAGTATTAAAAATATTGATTTTATTAACATTTAATGTTGGTTACCTAAATTTTCGATTACCTAACTCTAATAACCAGAGTATCCTCCATTGTTAGCTTGAACTTTTGGGAGTCGGCGTGCCATTGATTCCACCAATTTTTGGCATGTCTGGTTGGGTATAGAATACCATTCTCTTTGAACGGCTTCCCACAATTGGTTTCCATTTGTGAAAGCCTAACTTTCGCTTGAGTGCATTCCACAAGTTCTCAATGGGATTGAGGTCAGGGGATTGACTTGGCCACGAGATAAGAGATACTTCCTTCTCTTGGAACCAATCTTTTACGAGACCCGCCGTGTGTTTTGGATCGTTATCCTGTTGAAAATGCCATCGGAGGGGCATGTTTTCTTCAGAAAATGGAAGCATGACATTTTCAAAGATATCCCTATACCCATATTTTGTTAATATGGTTTTAATGAGAAATATAGGACCGACACCGTACCAGGAAAAACATCCCCACACCATAATATTGCCACCTCCGTGTTTGATTGTTTTTTGTGTAATCACGCTTTAAAACATTTTGCAAAATAAAAAAATTATTTGCATTACATGAATGCATAAAGTTTGGCGTCATTCTCAAGAGAATAACGGTTCTTTTCTAACAAAAACTTGTGTTTGCATTAGTTGCAATTAAAACAACCGCTATTTAGCATCAAGTCGACAGTGGTCATAAAAAATTTCTTCACACCTATTTATTCGACCAGCTGTGTATATAATATTGAAATTCATATAAACCGATCTCCATAACCGAATCGTTTGCACAAAAAGTAATATACTTTTTTAAAAAGAACAAAGCCCACCAGTCTCCCAAGTCACCTCTGCTAGCCACCTAAACTGTTTGCTAAAAGTAATTTCCTTCTTTATAGTCCATTCACGTCCTGCAGCGGGTACTTCTGATTTTCTCTAATAATATTGTTCACAACCCCTCTCTTCTCTAAAAGTAATACAACGTAATATCTTCAAAATGTCCTCACCGCCAAAAACTTATATTCGTTTCAGGACACACAAAAAAATTGAATAATAGATAAATATCGAATATTGAATATTGTTAAAAAAACATCCTCTCTGCAGGACCTGAAATAGTAAGTCGTGCGTCCCTAGTTCTGTCCTCTAACATTATTTTCACATCATTTCGAGAGTCCTTTTGATGTTGCTTATGGCAATGTTTTTATGTTTCTGCAACTTCCGATAAGATGGTGGCAACTTAGTGAAAGGGTTGGCCGTCCATTTTAGATTGAACGATTTGGTTGAGTTGGCTGGCCAAGGGAAGAACAACAGAATAAAAATCAGGAAACGCCTGCCTGTCGATTGGAAGAAGTCATAAATAAATAAGCATCATGCGGCGATTCATTATAATTTTATGGAAGAAAAGGAAATAAAATCTAGCAGATGACAAGTTCTATTCCATTAGAATTATTGGCCAGCAACAGGACCCTGAAGTTGGACAATGCCCGTCGGAAGAACTGCTTCGTATATTGCGTGGCATATAGAAAATTCATCAAAATCCTAAGTGGTTTTGGTGTAATAAAATGGTTTGTGGTGGTTGATCTCAAATGAAAGGGTTGAGAGTCGATACAGTCTACATACCTTATCGACTTGTATCCATCTATTTATCTATTTCATTTTGTGGGGAATAAACAAAGGATTATGGAAAGGATTGAATGTCAATAGGCTAATGGGTGTAGAGATGTGCATCATTGTGATGTTCGCACTGTCATATAGTTAAGTGTGTCACTGTGATGGAGAATACATCGGGGAATTGAGATTAATTCAAACGAACGAACAAGCAAACCACAAACGCACTTGAACATAAGTGCATTTTCCGATGACCATTCTGTACCAAAAGAATAAGAATTTTCTTCGATGATGCTGATGTTTATCGCATTTTCCTTTCGAAAAGAGAGAGAGGGTGGTTGAAAGGTGTTTGTTTGGAATGAAATTTCAACAATCTGCTTCCATAGTTAAACTATCAACAAATATTACAAAGAATTTCTTAAGGAATGAAATAACATTGCTCGAGATCTTGCGGGCTGTAGAAAAACGGGCGAGTTCTGGAAGACTGTTCGGGAAATTAACTACAAACCGAACAAACAAGTTGTTGGAACACTTGAAATGGATGACTTTGTAGAACAATTCAGGATGCTAACGTAAGAAAATTTCTCCTCTTGATTTCAATTTGTTAGAGCATAGGTATATCGAGAACCACGAGCGAGACTTTCTCCTTAACTATTTAATGTGTTTTGATGAAATTTTCAAAATAGGTAGTGTTATGATTCGAATAATTTTGACTATTGAAATTTTCGGTAATTATACACTTTCGCGGTTACCTGGTTTTTTGGCTATAAAAAAATTCAAAACTGGATCGATTTTCATGATTCTTTTTTTTAATGTTCATGTTTATATGCGGATTTCAGATAGATTTTTAGCTTTGAATGTTCAAAAAAATCAATTTTTATGAACAATTCTTCATAACTTCTTTTTAGATCGCCCAATTGAATTCACGACTTTTTTTTATCGTAATCTAAGCCAAAAAAAGAACAAACGAATTAGCAGAAAAAAAGCAGACGAAAATTTTCAACTTTTCCAGCTTAAAATAAAACCAGGCATCACAAATCAGTATTAATGACATTTTTTTAGTAGTTTTTTTATTTATTTTTTAATAAATCCGCCGTCAAATTTCAAATTTTTTTAAAGAAGAATCATGAAAATCGGTCCAGTTTTGAATTTTGTACAGCCAAAAAAAACTTTTTTTGTTTTTTGAATATTTGGAAAATATTCCTTTGTTCATCTTTTGCCTAGTATAAACTATAAACTTCTTCAAATTGATATAGTCAACAAATTTTAAAAATATGTTTTCGAAAAGTTTTTCAAAACATTTTGAAATGAAAAATTAATAAAATAGAAAACAGCAAAAGAAGTCAGATGGCTTACAACATTTTTTTTTTTCAAAAATCGTTATGAATAGTGTTTTTTTGATTTCATATAAAATTCTTTGTTTAATTTTGTCCCCTTAATTTTGTTTCATATTAATCGGTTGAGCCCTAGCTACTAGTCAAATAAAAGAAAACTTCGTCGTGCACCTCCTCTTCTTCTCTTGCAGGCTTATAATATGTATATTTATATGCTTGTCTCTTTGTCGTGACGCATTTTCGTTTCACAGAGCTTCAAATCACGATTCTAAAAAATGTTGCACTTGCACGTCAAAAAAACATTAAAATAAATCCTTTTTTTTAAAAAGATGCCTGCACTTAAAAAGGGTTAGTACATAGGAGCAAGTACGTGCGACACAGTTGTGCCTTTTATTATTTAATTTTTTTTTATTGTTTAATAAAAACTGTTCCTACCTACCTACGATTTTGAAAAAAAATTACTTCTTTTTCACATTTTTTTATTGAAACCAACTAAAAACTATTTTACGTACTTTTTTTTGAATCCAAAAGCCACAGAATAAGAATTAAAGCTTTAAAACTCCCTTTAATATTTTTCAAATTTTATTCGACGCTGTGGTCGCAAATAAGAGCAAGTACGTACGATTCAGTCGTGCAATTTATTTTTATATATTTTTTTTTTATTTTATTTGTAAGGAAGCTGTGAGTGCGAGCAGGTGTGTATATTCATAGGTTTTACATTTTTTACAATAAAACATTTTCTTAAAAAAAGAAGAATAATGAACAATTTTGAGTGACAGATTTCGAGCAATCTTTTACCAGGCTTGCCCCCGGAATCCTTATCGAAAGGCCAAATATAACTTAAAAAAATGCACTTTGAGCTGTTTTATCCCTTGTAGTTCTACCACGTTAGTGAACTACTAGATAGGTGGCTTCTCTTAGGTCGAGATATCACATATTCGTTTTTTCAGCAGGGCTACATCTACATCATTAAGAACAGAGGATACTTGATTATCAGTTTCGCCATCTTTCCGGATCTTCTGAGTCATCTTTTTCTCGCGAGGTACTGCTCCTTCGACGAAATGACAAACCCTTAAATAATCAAATTTGTCTTCAAAAAGTGCATTTAATTTGCATTTTCTTGCTTAAAATGATGTCTTAAATGAGCTACAAAATAATAAGTCCCGGCGATCGAATTCCATTCCAATCCAAGAATTCTATAAGTTCAGTACTTTCCTGTTTCTAGGAAGTTTAACCAAAGCTTTAAACCAAGCATTTGATAGCACCCGTATACCAGATTGCTTCCGAGAGGCTGTTACCTGTCTTATTTTCAGCTAACTACAGGGGCACATCCTTGCTGAATTCTTCAATGAAAATTCTGGCTAAACTTCTTTCAAAACGGCTTTATAAATGGGTTCAGTGTAAAAACTTGTTGAGTGAGTCACAAGCTGGCTTTCGGGAGAATTATTCAACAACTGACCAAATTTACTCGCTGGTCAACAGAGCTCAAATATGTTTTCTTTATGCTTTCTTTATTGATTTCAAGGCGGCATTCGATACTATAAACAGAAAAACACTTATTTTGAAGCTGTATAACAAAAAGGAGAACTTTTGTATGATTCAACAACCTCTGCGGTTGTATATAGAAACAAAATGTCGGAGCAATTTCGAATAGAAATAGGACTTAGACAAGGCTGCAGCTTGAGTCCTCTTCTGTTTGCCCTGTTTCTTGATTTCAGATGATCTTTTAATCAAAGTACTAATGTTCGCAGATGACATCGTTGTCCTGGCCGAGTCGCCTGGAAGTCTCCAATTGGTGATAAATAGATTGTTCAAGTACTGCAAGGAATAGAGGCTCCAGCTAAATCTCGCAAAGTCAAAAATAATGATCTTCCGCAACAGTGGAGGTCGCAACTGTCGCAATGAAACGTGGAATTCGGAGAGTGAAAGTATCGAGGTTGTTAAAGAATATAAATATCTCGGTGTCAGGGTCTCCAGGAGTTTGAACCTTTAAAACCATATGGTAGATAAACTAGCGAAATCCAAAAGTGCCCTAAATATTACTTGGAGAAGTGTGATGCAATGCAAAGATGTTGAATACAAAGCCAAATATCGCATTTTTAAAACAACAGCGAAAGCAATCATGTGTTACGCAGCTTAAGTTTGGGGTCATAATCAGTTTGAAGAAGTGGAACAACTCTTGAGATTCTTCTTAAAGTGAGCCTTGAGGTTACCAAACAGTACGGCTAACCACATCCTTATGCTGGAGACAGGCCTTTCTCCTTTATTCATATCAACACTTAAAATGCAGATTGACTATGCTGAATACGAATTGGTAAGCAAAAGTCATTTCTTAGTTCCAGTTTTCAATATAACTGTTATCTTCCGAATCGAACGGTTCTTACCTACTTGACCTTGATAATGTTTTTACTTACCTAGTTAGTTGGTTTCAAATGCTTAAGATGTTGTGTTTAAATACTATGTTCTGTATAATTAAGTGATGAAAGTTCAACACTTAAAAAAAAATACATTTAATATGAAAATGTCACGGAAATGTCTGAATAATCCCGACAATTTTTGTTACATTTGTGGTGAGGTTATATTTAGTAAACAAAGGATCTCTCTATCGTCTACAATACAAAAAGCCTATTTCTACTACTTCAACGAAAATATAAAACACCAAAATAAGACCTGGGTTCCACATCTCTGCTGTAATCAGTGTGCTACAGGTTTGAGAAGTTGGCTGAGTGGCAAACAAAAATCATTTCGTTTCGCACGTGACGGATTGTTATTTCTGTCAAACAACTCATGTATTTGGAAAAGGCAAAGGTGTTTCTAAAAAGAAGAAGAAAGTCATAGTTAGTTAGTCCAAATATACCATCGGCTACCCGCCCTCTGCCACACAGCAATCTTTATCCGATTCCAAAATATCCTAACATTGACGACGAAGACATAATCTCACTTACTTCGCCATCAATTTCATCAATGTCAGAATACGAAGGACCTAGTACATCATCACAGCCCCATAGGATAAAGCAAGCTGAATTGAATGATCTTGTAAGGGACTTAGAATTGCCAAAGAACAAAGCAGAACTTCTAGGCTCAAGACTACAACCATGGAACCTTTTAGAAAGCGGTGTGATTATAACGTCATTCCGCACAAGACAAAAAGAGTTGATCCAATTTTTTGAAATGGCTGAAAGTTTAGTTTTTTGTAAAGAAGCCAGTGGTTTGATGGGAGCCCTCAATATAACATATAAGAAGGATGAATGGAGACTTCTCATAGATAGCTTAAAGTTAAGCTTAAAAGCTGTTTTGTTACATACCAGAAATATTTTACATTCGACTCCTATTGGTTACGCAGTCCATATGAAAGAGTCTTATGAAAATGGCAAATCTGCGGAGATTTGAAAGTCGTAGCTCTGCTCCTTGGACTACAACTAGGTTACACGAAATTTTGTTGTTTTATTTGCGAATGGGATAGTCGTGAAAGAAAGGAGCATTATAAAAGAAAGATATGGCCTCATCGTCAGTCACTTCAACCTGGACAAAAAAGTGTTAAAAATGACCCTTTCCACCATTGCATATAAAGTTAGGCCTGATGAAGAACTTTGTTAAAGCAATGGACAAAAATGGAGCTGCTTTTCAATACCTTCGCCAAAAATGTTCAACATTAAGTGAAGCAAAGATCAAGGAAGGCATATTCGTCGGTCCCCAAATACGAAATTTACTAAAAGATGATAACCTTGATTCTCCTCTGGAGGGTAGAGAAAAAAAAGCCTGGAATGATTTTTGCCTTGTCGTAAAAAACTTTTTGGGAAATAAGAGGAGTGACAACTATGCTGAACTTGTCGAAAATATGTTATCATCATATCAAAAACTGGGTTGTAACGTGTCCTTGAAAATACACTTTTTACATTCCCATTTGGACTTTTTTCCGGACAATTGTGGCGATTTCAGCGATGAACATGGGGAGCGCTTCCATCAGGACATCGCAAGAATGGAAAAACGATATCAGGGCAAGTGGAATGTTTCAATGTTGGCTGATTATTGTTGGACTATTTGCCGAAACAGAATACAAAAAGGCACCTAAAAAACCACGCCGAAATTCTACTTTTGCATAGGAAAACAGTATGACTTCTGCTAATAATTTCCAAAAACTTTTTGTCTTTTTTTTAATGGAAACTAATTTTAAGTTTATATTATACATTTTATATTCCCCATATAAACGTTAATAAAAAAAACTACTTTACGTGAAGAAAACTTTTTTAAAGTTAAAATTTTGTAGACCAGTGTTATTATATGTATATTGTATAAAATATTATTTGCCAACTGGCAGACGGCGAATGCCATGTCATGTAATGAATGGAAACCAAAATGTTTGTATATTATAGGAAATAAAATCATTTTGAATTAATTAATTATTTAATTAATTAATTAGATAAATTTTTTTTATATATTTTGCTTGAGGTTCGTGTAATAAAACTCAAATTCACTTGATTAAAATTGCACAACGAATTTATTTATTAAAAATAACAATTTCTTTATATTCAAATTACATCATAATTGAAGTATTGGAACTTAAGTTGCCGTACGAAACAGTGCGAATACATGTGATTTGTATAACCAACCCGAAATGACTTTGATAAAGTTTCGTTCAGCTTTATTTTCGTACGTAATGTTTGCTTTCGTGCACGACGAAGTTTGCTTTTATTTGGCTAAGGGCTAGGGTTCAACCGAGCAATTTAAATAAAATTTGGGGGAAATCATTAAACAAAGAAATTTATATGAAATCAAAAAACGACTATTCATTACGTTTTTGGAAATAATGTTGTTAGCCATTTGATTTCTTTTGCTGTTTTCTATTTTATGAATTTTTCATTTCAAAATCGTTTGACCAGTTTTTTTCAAAAAAAAAAAAATGTTTTTTTGAAAAACTATTTGATAACATATTTTAAAATTTCTTTGTGTATGTCTGAAATCAAGTTTATACTGGGAAAAAATAAAAAAAAATCTATCGATTCATTTTCATAATATTCAAAAAATAAAAAAAGTTTTTTTTTTTAAAATATTAAATATTCTAAAAAATTGTTTTTGAAAAATTAAATTATTTGAAACTGGCTATATGGGAGGTACCATTATAAGACTTTTACTGAAAAATCAATTCAAACTAAAGGATAGATTTTGCATAGAAAACATAACTCAGAAAGTTTAATCCACATCGTAGAAGTCGTTTTTGAAAAAACAAGTATTTCTTTAGAAATCATATTTCAGGTACCGTTAATAACCGGTAGAATGTTAATTCCAAAAACCTCTCTGTAAGACGTCATAATAATACTGTGTACCAAGTTTTGAAGCAAATCGGTCCAGCCGTTTAAGCTCTAGGTGCCGATCCAAACAGACAGACAGACAAACAGACAGACAGAATTGTCCAACCCACTTTTTTCTACTTCTCTTTCCGCTAGACACCTATCCAGTGCTAGTTTCTTGAGAGCGAGTAATATTTGCTCGTTTCTCTCCTACCAGAGAGAAAAGCAAAAAAACGTCGTTTCTAAAAGGATGCGTCCATAAACTACAAACAAAATTCTTTGCTATCTGGCAGTTCCAACGAATGTCAAAAGATGTGTTGTTTACAAGGTTCACTCATATTAAAACTAAATTTCCCATCAAGAAAAGCATTGATGTCTTTTTTGAGTTTTTTTTTTACAAAGAATTAATAAATATTTTAGGCACATAATAAAGTTATTTTTTTTATTTCTTAAAATAATTCTAAAATTAGGTAGGTACAATATATTGGGAACTCAGTAGAATTGGTAGCTTACGATTAGCCGAGTGGAAAAGGGAAAAATAGCGAGCTCTGTATTGCTCTTCCTCTTATATGATGAATGACAGCTGATGGCAGCTGATGGACTGGTTTAGTATTGCCAAAGCCAAAAAAGTGCTGCTAGACTGTTGGAAGTGCCAAACTGATTGTATATTGAAGGTTTGGATTTTGATTCAAGTTTAAATAAATAAATTCGAAAGTTTCTTCCAGTAAAAATAATGTTCCTATTTTGTTCTGCATAGTGCTGATATATCTGGTTCAATTTGGGACAATTGTAACCGAATATATGGCTCTGCATCGAGACTTAATGTACATTTTCGTTTGAATTCAAAGTATGCAGATAATCCTGATTCGCACATGTATGTTGATGCAAACGGCAGAAGAATTATTTTGGCTTTATCTGACAAAATTTTGAATTCGTCTGTTAACTTACACCAGAACTCCGATAAAGACTTTTTCGTTGCAAATTTTTTCTCTATCGAAGACTGTGATGTTAAATCAATCAAGCATTCAAACTGCAAAGATGTCAGAGAAGCTGGCTTTTCCGATGCAGCAGATAATGGATCTATAACCCACAAGTTTTTCTTAATGTTTGTGTGGTATTCCAACGGAAAATAGCTGTGTAAGCTATCGAGCAACCTTCGCAAGTGGTTTATAAACTCTACTAAAATATCGTCAGGAATGTCTAGATCTGTTTTTTCTATAAATTCTTTGACCATTGGGAACCTGTTTAGGTTTCGAATTTGTATAGATCTAATCCAAAACTCAATTTTATTTTTAAATGATTTAACTTTCTCACTGGCTTCGAAAACAGTTATTGCCTTCTCCTGAAATAAAATACTCAAACCATTAATTTTTATAAAAATATCTGAAAATCTTTCGCCCAAATCAAAATTGTTTTCAATTAGGTAGGTTTTGACTTCAGCCCTCATTTCGAAAAGCCGAGTCAGTGTTCTGCCGCATAAAGATAACTTACTTTTGCGTGACAAAGTAAGGATGTTAATAGCTTTTTATTCCTAGGTTGTGATTTAATAAATTTAATTATTTTCACGCTTTCTTCGTACACCTCGTTAAGGATGAGTGGCATATTTTTCTTTACGAGGTCATGGCGGCTTAGAACGCAATGACTAATCCTACATTCTTTGGCATTTTGTTTTATTTTTGAGATGACACCGGACATTTTCTCAGTCATAGCCTTGCCACCGTCTGTGCATACATCCATGCAGTTGACCCATGGGATTCTATTGACAGCAAAGAATTCATCTATTATATTAAAAATTTCATCACCAGTTGTAGTAGCTGTTAAGGGCTTGCATAAAAGCAGATCTTCTTCAAAGGTATTTTGGTATTGGTAGCGCACAAATACTATTAAGATCGCCAACTCTGCAATATCCGTTGATTCATCCATTTGTAGAGCAAAGTTTGTATTTGTTATTCGTGAAATTAAAATAGCTTTCATATTGTCTGCTAACTCTCCGATTCGTCGTGATATTGCATTATTTGACAAAGGAACCGTATCAACTAATTTGTTGGCCTTTTTTTCACCCAACATACATTCAGAAATTTCCTTAACATATGCCTTGATTAAGTTTTCAGCGATTTTATGGGTTTCACCAGTTTTGGCAACTCGTAAACTTATTAAGTAGGACGCTTTCAATGCGCTTTCCTTGAATTTCATTAAGTGATTAGTAATAATAGTTTGAGATTCAGTAAGTTCAGATTTCTTCTTTTCGAAGAAATGATTCGGTTCACTTAGGCAATCTGGATGACAATTTTTACGGTGCAGTTTCATTTTTGCAGGGTACATCAAACTATTTGGTAATACTTTGCCACAAATTACGCATTGAGGTTTGTTTTCAGTTGTCTCAGCAAATCCATAATTCAGGTATGAATCTTCATACTTCCTTATCCTGTTTTTTTTTTCCTGCACTAGTACTAGCAATATTGTCCACCTCCAAAACTTCAGAATATTCTGATACCGCTGCCCTGGTTGCGTTATATTCCTCAACGCTAGAATAATTAGATCGAAAAGAATATAAAATTACCAAGAAGTACCGCCTAACTTTATATTCTAAACTTAAAATGTAAAAATAAGGAAATTTCACAGAAAAAAAGAAAACTTCCTTATTATTATATTGTTTGGACTTTGGACATACCTGTCACTGTCAGCTGCTGATTGTTGAGTAACTGCTGGAGGTGCTCTTAGGGAGCATTCAACGTTTTTCTGTAAGGAACTTAACCAGCGATCCATTGTAGGCATTATTTTTTTATTTTTGTTGTCACTTGGCTGAGCAAATAAAATATTTAAGTTTGAATCCTCGTTCTTCCTTTTTCTATTCTTTTTTACAGTACTAGTACTAGCATTAATGTCCACCTCCAAAACTTCAGAACATTCTTTTGCCGCTGCCCTTGTTGCGTTATTTTCCTGCGCACTAGAACAATTAAAAGCGGAAACACCAGCAAATATAAAGTTACTAAGAAGTATTTATATTTTAAAGCCAAAATGAAAAAAATAATCAAATTTCACAGAACAAATATTAGTATTCGGATTTTGGACATACCTCTCAGTGGCTGATTGTTGAGGTGCTATTATGGGGCATTCAACGTTTTTTTTTAAAGATCCAGACCTTGAGCAGCGATCCATTGTAGGAATTACTTTATTATTATCGAGCTCAGCACAAATAAAATCCAAGTATGAATCAAGGTTCTTCCATTTTTCAATTTTTTTTTGTACCACTGGTCACCGTAGAACTAGTACTGGGCATGTTGCCTACCTCAAAATCTCTAGAAAGATCTAATACCATTGTCTCTAATTCGTCATTTTTCCTTGCACTAGAAAAATTAAATTGAAAACGAAAAAATTCACAATTTTGTAATAAGAGGAAACACCAAAGAATATTTAGTTTGTCCACTAAAAAAATGGTACAGGTTTTATGGGAGCGCTTTATTTTTGAAAATAGTGGCATTTGAACGTTTTACTACCTAAAATATTCAATTAAACTAAAAGTCAACAACTGACTTACCCAAGAATTTCACATGAATTGTTGATTGATAACAAACCCATCATTTCAGAAGAGTTACGTTAATGCAAATCATGTTGGATTTTTCTTTGGATTTTATTCAAGAGCTTTCACAATTTGTGCTTTTTTTTAAAGATTTTTACGACCTATTCTAATTAAAACTTAAAAAAATCACTGTATTCAGAATAGGAATAAGCTCCTACAATATTTTAAATATGTAAGCCATCATTTTCTTCACCTTATATAACGAGTGATTTTTTAAGAGCTTGAGAACTTTTTTTTTTAAAAAAACGCATAAAATTTGCAAAATCTCATCGGTTTTTTATTTGTTAGATTGGTCCATGACATTTACTTTTTGAAGATAATTTTATTTAAATGTTGACCACGGCTGCGTCTTAGGTGGTCCATTCGGAAAGTCCAATTTTGGGCAACTTTTTCGAGCATTTCGGCCGGAATAGCCCGAATTTCTTCGGAAATGTTGTCTTCCAAAGCTGGAATAGTTGCTGGCTTATTTCTGTAGACTTGAGACTTGACGTAGCCCCACAAAAAATAATCTAAAGGCGTCAAATCGCATGATCTTGGTGGCCAACTTACTGGTCCATTTCTTGAGATGAATTGTTCTCCGAAGTTTTCCCTCAAAATGGCCATAGAATCGCGAGCTGTGTGGCATGTAACGCCATCTTGTTGAAACCAACCACATGTCAACCAAGTTCAGTTCTTCCATTTTTGGCAACAAAAAGTTTGTTAGCATCGAACGATAGCGATCGCCATTCACCGTAACGTTGCGTCCAACAGCATCTTTGAAAAAATACGGTCCAATGATTCCACCAGCGTACAAACCACACCAAACAGTGCATTTTTCGGGATGCATGGGCAGTTCTTGAACGGCTTCTGGTTGCTCTTCACTCCAAATGCGGCAATTTTGCTTATTTACGTAGCCATTCAACCAGAAATGAGCCTCATCGCTGAACAAAATTTGTCATTTTCGTCAATTTGTCACATTTCGAACCGAACACTGATTTTGGTAATAAAATTCAATGATTTGCAAGCGTTGCTCGTTAGTAACATTCGTTAAGACATTCATGATGAAATGTCAAAGCATACTGAGCATCTTTCTCTTTGACACCATGTCTGAAATCCCGCGTGATTTGTCAAATACTAATGCATGAAAATCCTAACCTCAAAAAAATCACCCGTTATATTTATGTATGTTCTATGTATTTCAATTGCTCTTCTATCGATTGATTAAAAACACAGTTTAGTTATAACGATTTTGATAACAGTAAGAAATTATCTGTTATCTGATTCCTAAATGCATGAAGAATCACTTTGAATAAAGCTTTCGTTTGAATTGAGGCTTGGATTTCTTAATTGTTTTATGTTCAGTCACATAAGTATAAGTCGCGTTAAAAGTACTTATACTCGTACTTTGTATGTATAATGTGCACCACGGAAACCCTTTCATAGTCGCGGTCTCTCACTCACGGTCTGAGTAAGAAATGAACGTCCTACGAGTATCTTCACTGTAGTACTGACAATTTTTAGTGGACAGACTATAACTATTTTGTAGCGAAAATGTAAAAAAAATAAGGAAATTTCATAGAAAAAAAATGGAAACTCTCTCATTATGATTTTATTTGGACACACCTGTCAGTTCCTGATCCTGCAGTAACTACCGGATGAGTTTCTTCGGGGTATTCAACGTTTTTTTTCAAAGATCCGGTCTTTAGCCAGCGTTTCATTGTAAATATCCCCGTTTTCGCTTCGATAGAACAACAAAGTCACATAAATGTGCAAAGAAAACTCAAGCACTACAAGCAATTAAAGATAAACTAACTACACCGCACTACAATTCGTTTCAAACTTGCATCAACGACTGAACAAAAACTATAACCTAATCTATTTTCAATCATCAGTCGTCACTATCAATATGGCTTGCAAATTTTTGTGACGCTATTTTACATTTCCCTTTATAACTCAGGACTATATTTTGATACAAACCTATTGATAGATAGAAAGATAGTTAGATTTTTATCAAAAAATCTTGATAAAAGTTTAGTTTGTTTAAAAATAAACTACATATGTGTAAGGTAGTACAAGTGTTTTGGCCGTGGCATTACCGTCGGTGTCGGCCAGATTGACTTATGTTTCAAAACTAAAGTTTAAAGCTGATTTATAATTAAACACGATGAACAAAAATATTAATGTTAAAGCAGATACATAAGTGTGCTTTCTGGCGGGAAAAGTTTTGCTTAGAATAAATGTCATTGCGGCCAGTTTTTTCAGAAAATATTTTAAACCAATGTGGCAGGCTTATAGCCTTTACAAACCAAACCATAAACTAGATTTTAGATTTAACCCTTTTCCCTCAAATTGAATACCATAAACGACTCGTTTTCGAAAACATTTATCATAAACGACTAGTTTTGCAAAACGACTTGCAATTCAAAGATGATTCATACAAACAGATCTTTATGTCAAGAGAAATTGGTATGATTGTGAATAGGTCTTTAAAAAAGAACACATGGTTACTTGTTGTCAAAAATAAATAATTTCAGAAAATTCTTCCCAGCAGTGGTATGTAACTTATTTGCAAATGCTTAATTTTTAATAAAAAAATACAATGCATTTTTTATTACTTATAAAAAATGGAAGAGAAGAAAACCAAAACAAATAAATTGCACGACTGGATCGCATGTACTTGCTCATATGTGCGGTCAAATTATGGTATAAAATTTAAGAAAATTAAAGTGAACATCAAAGCTTTTATTCGATTTTTGAGACTTTTGATAAAGTACGTTAAATTTTATTGAGAGAAATAATTTAAACGCCATTTTATTTCTTTAAGAAATGTAAAAAAGTGTGATTTTTTTTTCCAAATCCTGGTTTTTAAATACATAATATGGTTTTTTCTTAACAACTTTTTTTAAAAAAATTAAAAAAAAATAATTTAAGAACACAAACTTAAGCACAAAAATAACAAACATTTAAAAACAAAATTTGAAAAAAATTAGATTAGGAAAACGAAGAAATTCACAATTTTGTATTAAGAGGAAACACCAAAGGATATAAAATCTCCATGTCTCTCTTGAATGAAGGAAATATACGTTAATCGGTGCGATCTCTTATCATGTTAGTAGTTGTAAATTGGATTGAAATTGGAAATTTGATTTTAGGTTCTAGGTATGTTCTTTTTTTCAAGTATTTATCTTTTGTATATTCACTGTTTGTATAATACAATAGTATTTATGTTTGTTTTGCTTTTGCAATTTGTTTTTTTGGTTGTATTAAAAAATTTATGTATTTATATGTTCTTTTTAACTTGCGATTATAAGTATTTTAAGGCAAATTTTGGAATTTTGAATATAAAAAAAATTTAGATAAAATGAAACAAAAATATCAGTTTGTCACTCTGTCTGTATGTATGTATGTATAACGATTTGCAGCCTAAACGGCTTGATCGATTATCTTCAAATTTAGAATGTGTGATTCTTTTGGAATTCCTCAAAAGGGATTTTGAAATTTAATTTTAAGACGTAAAAATAACGGAACCATATGACCGCTAAGGAAAGCAATTTTTCTCTAAAACGGCTCAAACGATTTTGATGAAATTTTTTGAGAGTATTTTGGTAAGAATTTGCTATCATTTTATCAAATGTACCTTTTATATAACGTTTTTTTTTTAATAATAGACTTCCTTGGTAATAGTTCATTGGATTTCTTTCAAATTGTATGTAAGAAAAGATTCAGATAGCCAAATTAATCCTGCATACTAAGATTTCGAATAACTTCGTTTTCTATATAATATAATCAATTTTTGAACTTTTTTTCGAAAATTCATTATTCTTAAAACTAATCAAAAAAATTATTTTAAATTTTAAGAAAAGATGTAGGTATAAAAAAGGCTTGCATACTTAAATCTCAAAAAAATTATTTAAAAACGAAGAATAAAAAAGGATTTTATCAAAATCGGTCCTACAATTTTCGAAATACTTTTTTTCATAAATTCATTATTATTTAAGACGTGTGATGATGTACTCCATTTTTACTAAAACCCATTAAGCGTTGTGGTCTTGATTTGTTGATTTGATAGTTTAAGTTAAATAAGAAACTAACAACTAATTAAGAAAAGACATTTTTTGGATTATTGGTAGTTTTAAGGTAATTATTTTTGGCAGGAGATTTGTATTTGTAGGTCAATTTGTGACTTGTGCAGTGTTTATTTTTCTTATTTGTTAAGGCTAAAAGTATAAATTCCCATGGGTTCTGATTTCATATGTATGTGTAGATAGATTTAAAGCGTCATGGGAGTTTGATTTGCTTTTACACCTAACCCCGATTCAATTTTTGTAGATCTTTCTTATGTTCTCTGATTTTTTAGCATTTGTAAAAAAAATTACTATTGCTTTGGTTTATGGGCTGTAGGTCAGTTTCTTTTTTAAATACTTGAATGAAAATCAGTTAGTATTTAAGATAAGTATAAGTACGGTTTAAAGTTTGTAGTTTATTTTTGTTTATGAAATAAATAGATAATTTGTCAAATGTTCAATTTACTCGATTTGAAAGACAAATTTCTGTTTTTTCATGATTCTTGAAAATTAAGGTTACCTACCTATTAAAAAAAGCAATTTAAATCCTAATTCGAAAATATTTTTTTTGGAAACACCCTGTATTTTTTAATATTTTTTTCTTTAATATCTAGCCTTAAGCATCATCCGATATCAATTTAAGCTAATTCCGTCGAAAAATAATAAATCGAAAAATCTTTTTATTTTTTTGAAACATCCTGTACCGACCATCATCACCCTATATCAGTTTTAGCCATTCTGTTGAATTATAACGAAAATCAAATTTTTGGAAGCACCCTGTCAAAATATGTATTTTTCATTGGAATGCCCCTAACAAATTTTACATTGCATTAAATTTGTAATTACAAATTACTTTTGTAATGCAAGTAATACAAGAATTTGTATTAAATTTTTTTTGTAATGAAATGCATTTTATTGTTCATTACTATTTTTATAACAGTGTGAGCCGTGCTTGACTTAATCTTTTTTTACCTAATTGTGAAATGTGAATAATAATTGAACTACGGAAGAGAAGAACTATTTATACATAATTTATATGGAGCTCAAACTACCATATAGAATAGAAATAGACATGGAACTAAACAAACTACTTATACGGATCAACATGATGGGTAATTCGCAAAACCTTAACAGTTCCGCGGACATGGTTCCAGGAACCAGTTCCGACCAGTTCCATGTCCGGTCCGCTATTGGAACTGTTTTGCGCAACTCTATATAAAATTACCAAGATATATTATCTGCCTTTATATTCTAGGGGCACATTGTGAAAATAAGGAAATTTTACAGAAAAAAAAATAACAAATTTCCTTATTATTATTTTGTTTGGTCTATTGACATACCTTCCAGCTGCTGATTGTTGAGTAACTAAACTTTCTGTACCGTTGAACACCCTAATGCTAGTACTAGGCATCTTGTCCGACTCCGAAGCTCTAGAAAGATCTAATGGCGATGTGTGTATTACGTTATTTTCCTGCGCTCTAGTACAATTAAATAGAAAACGAAGAAATTTAAATTTTTTTATTAAGAGGAAACACCAAAGAATATGTAGCTATAGTTGGTCCACTAAAAATTGTCATTAGCTACAGGTCTTTTGGAAGAACTTTATTTTTGCAAATGGTGCCAGTTGGCGTTTTTACTCCTTGAAATATTCAATAGAAACTAAAACTCAACCACTGACTAAGCTACGAATTACACATGAATTGTTGATGTTAACAACCCTCTGCTTATGTATTGAAAAGAAGCACAACATTTCAGAGCTACGTTAATGGAAATCATGTTGAATTTTTCTTTGGATTTTTTTCAAGAGCTTTTTTAAACCTTTTTAAGACCAATAATCTATAATGTGCACTACGGAAACCTTTTCATATTTGCGCTCTCTCACAGTTTAATGAGAGATACATGAACGTCCAGTTAAAATTCCCAACACTAGTCAGCTTCTAACTATCACACAACCAGAGCTACCAGACAGTAAACCTCCTGGTAAGATTAAATCAAACATATAACATAAGCATCCCAGCAAGCCAGTCATCATTATCCCACGATTAAGGCGGAGATACATTATTAAAACATAAACATCCCGGCAAGCCAGTGAATTGTCTTCTTTATCCCGAGATTTTGGATTCATTCGAATCAAGATCTTCAAGACGTTCGAATGAAGATTATTTTAAGTTAAAAAAAGTTTTTGTTCTACGAGTATCTTCACTTTACTGACAAATTTTTAGTGGACAGACTATAACCAGAAGTATTATTAGCCTTTGTATTCTTAGATTCCAGGTTTGAGCGATAAAAGCCAAAATGTAAGAATAAGGAAATTTCATAGAAAAAAATTGGAAACTATCTCACACACCTGTCAGTTGCAGATTCAGATTCTGCAGTAACTACCGGAAGTCCTTCTAAAGGGTGATCCATTGTAATGGGTGATTTTTTTGAGGTTAGGATTTTCATGCATTAGTATTTGACAGATCACGCGGAATTTCAGACATGGTGTCAAAGAGAAAGATGCTCAGTATGCTTTGACATTTCATCGTGAATATAAACCTATTGATATAGATAGAATGATAGTAAGATTTTTATCAAAAAATCTTGATAAAAGTTCCGGTTGTTTAAAGTAATATAAGTGTTTTGGCGGTGGCATTGCCGTCTGCCAGATTGACTTATGTTGCAAAATAAAATTCAGAGATAATTAAGACAATGAACAAATTAAAAATATATCTATACATTTAGTTAGATCTTGCAATAATCAAAGTAATTAAAATGTATTAGGGGTTCTCAAAGAGCAAAGTAAAAGATAGTTAGAGTGGAATAATGTAAGTGTATATTATAGAGACAGTTTTGATAAAACGAATTTGATATTTTAAATACATAACTAATATCCTATTAATATTATAAGAGTGAAAGTTTGTGAGAATGTATTTTGTTGCTCTTTCACGCAAAAACTACTGAATGGATTTTGATGAAACTTCACAATAATATAGCTTACATATCAGAATAACACATAGGCTACAATTCATAAAGATATATCGTATATTATCGAATATATAACGATAAGTGTCAAGAAAGTCGGAAAAAACAATTTCATCAAATCATCAGCGCGATTTGTTTGTGTTTAATAATAAATTATAAGGAATTTTGTATGTCAATTGTGTAGACTAATTAATTATAGTATTGACTACTGACTTTTGCCTTTTGCATATGGGTAAACCGATGTTATGCTTCGCTACCAGGTGGTATCGTATTCTGTATATTCTTATGTAAAAAATTGAAGTATTTAATAACTTCTTTTTAGGATGTATTGCAGCTTTTAATTAAGAAAACTGCCATAAAATTAAAAGATATGTATGTTTTAAAGCGATTTGCATCAATTTTCTATTAAATTAATGCAATTTTCATTCTAGAAAAAAACTTATTTTAGCTGCACGTATTTACACGTATTTTTTACGGTGGTCAAAGTCTTATATGGGTATCACTGTAATTTTGCAATAAAGGAAAGGGTTGGAGCTGGCAGAAAAGTAACGCGTTACGCTAACCGCGATACTGTGTTTTTTTTCAACCAAAATCAATCGCAAACGTATTCTGAGCACCAGGCGAACATCAGATGTATGTATGTCGAGTAACGTACCGCCCAACGGATTTTTTATGAAATTTACGGGGTAAATATAGTTTTGTCCAGGGATCGTTCTGTGAGTGTTTGGTTCCGCTGGCATTATTTTCCCATTTCACATTAAAACATGTTTTTCTAGGGCGTACCGCTAGTAAGTATATATTTTAAAATAGTAATAATGAAAAACAGAATATAAGTTTTTGGGGTTTTTTATCTATAAAATCATAAGCCTATGTTCTTTCAAGGTAAGAGAACAGATCATTTAAATTCACCATTTAAAACCATTGTGGTTTGATCTAATTTAAAGTACTATTCACACGAGAGCGACAACGACCAACGCAAGGAATAAACGAACGTTTGTTCTTTTTGACTTTTCTTTTACATGGTTATTCGCGTGCGAATAATTTGTTCGTCCAAGAGTGGAACTTGGCAATTCGTAGCAATCGGATGGGAATTCGCGACGAACAATTGCTTTCTCAAATGTATCTTATTTTAGGAACTAAAATGCAAATTTAAGTATCTAAAAAATAACTAAAATTATATTTCGATCATTTGATTTGCTGAAGTGAAGAATTTATGTTTTCAAGTTGCTTTAAATCACATTTGTTTATTTATTCGTCGTTCGTCGTGAATAGTCCTTTATAGTTGACTTACTAAAATATTGCTAAAATGTTAAAGCAGATACTTAAATCTGTATGCAATGCTTTCTGTCGGGGAATTTTTTTTTTTTTTTAATAAAGGTCATTGACCCCAGTTTTGTCAGAAAAGATTTTAAATAAAACCAATCTTAATTTCTTCTCTTTATAAAGATGCCAGCAGAGAAAATTTAATTCAGGATTTGGCAAAATTTGGTATCTCCATATTGGTGTTGCCAATCTCCAATGCAGAAGCAGAAGTAGAAAATAAATTGCACATCTGGATCGCACGTACTTGCTCATATGTGCGGTCACATTGTAGAATAAAATTAAAGAAAATTAAAGTGAACATCAAAGCATTTACTCGATTTTTGTGACTTTTGATTGTTCGAATAAAGTACTTTAAATTATATTGGGTGAACAAATTTAAAAATTTTATTCCTTTAGGAAATGTTAAAAAGTGTGAATTTTATTTTTTCAAAATTGTAGGCGCTGTTTTTAAATAAAACGGTTTTTCTTAAACAATTTTTTTAAAAAAATAAAAAAAAAATAATTCAAGAATACAAAATTAAGCACAAAAATAGCGTTCATTAAAAAAAATTTTTTTTTAAAAATCACACTCGTTTTCAAAATATTGATTTTTCAAAAAATAATTTTTTTTAATTATTAAAAATACAAAAAAAAAAACTAATGCAAAATTACTTAGGCTACTCACATCTTCTTGAATATCAATTTGGAATTGGATTGGAATCGGATCACCAGTTTTCGAGAAAGTCGAAGAAAAAAAACCGGTCCTATGGGAAGTGCCGTTTTTAGCCCACCATATTAATTTTTTTTCACCAAAATATAATGCATACCTACAATAGTACACCAATTTTTTTTTTATAAAAATTCTTGGAGCCGTTTTCGAGAAAAATAAGCTTTAAGATAACGGTTATATGACAGGTACCGTTAATTTTTGAGCTAAAAAAAATTGAAAAAAAACTCCTCTGTAGAATGTCAAAATAACCTTAAGTTCAAAATTTGAAGACGATTGGCCCAACCGTTTGGGCTGCAGTCCAATATACATCCGTACAGACAGACAGACAGACAGATAGACAGACAGAAAGACAGACGGACAGAATTTTGCCAGTAATTCAAATATGTTTCTCTATCATCGTAATACCATGTTTGATTGTTATCTCAACATTTTTAATCTGCACGAATGCATAACTTGTATTATAGTACCTTTAATCGCAAGTAAAAATTTAAGTCATCTACGAAGTGGAAACAAAGAAACCGAATGCACTCAAAACCTTTAGGCTGGGTGTCCAGCGAAAAATATGGATGGTCGTTAACAAATTAGCGGATAACTTTTACATTTTAAAATTTTTTTTAACGAAATAAATTTTAATATTTAGTAAATATACAAGACTTAAAAGTCTATCATAATAATTTTTTATTATCCAAAATTTTAATTTTGGAGATCATAAAAAGATATTAACTTTTCGTTTTTTGTTCTTTAATCTTAAATCTTATGTTATTTTTCTTAGTAATTTTAATTTTTGTTTGTTGAATTCAAACAATTGCTGGAGAAACATTAATTAAGAAAAAATCACCTTTTTTGCATAAGAAAAAAAAAATTAGCGAATCAGACGCATTTTTCTTCATTTTATCGTGTTTGAAGAGGTCTTCACTTCTTGAATTTTCTATATAATTCAACAAAATGAAAAGAAATGAGAAGGTCAACTTAAATTTATAATTAAAATTGTTACAAAAATGATTTTATTAATTTTATTCAGCTAAAAAAAAAACTCATAAATAAATATTTGTGAATGTTTTCTTTGGTTTTTAAAATTCAATTTTACTCTTAATTTTATTCAAAAGCTGAGTTTTTAAGCTTGGGAGTAATACTACAGTTTTTCACAAAACGTTGTTTCTTAAAATCAATTGGCTTTGTAAAGTTTTTGAAGTTTATTTTTAATTTTTGTATTTTATTTCGATATGTTAGCTTTCTTATCAACTTTGAAAAGACAATGTTGCAATAATTTTTTTTTTATATTAATTTTAGAAAAAAGGTTTGATTTGCATTTGTTCCATAGAAATGTCATTGCTTACGCACACACATAAATTTGTAGTTCGAACGATTTCCGCTACAGAATTTGGTGCTGTCCTGCTCTTTTACTTTTTTGACGTCTTATAAATCGATGATAGGCTACACATACGAAATAACGTGACTCATGAAACTTACAGAGTAAACATAGTTTTGTCCTGTGAAGGTTTGGCTGATCCACCTGGTGCTGCCAGGGTATGACATACATTTGCTTGACTAATGTAATGTAACTAAACACCATATTAAATAAAAATGGATGTATGTACATACATACGTGTGTATGAAGATATGTCGAGTATGTACTACTAAACCACCCAACGGATTTTAATGAAATTTACAGGGTAAATATAGGTTTGTCCATGGATCGTTCCTGTGAATGTTTGGTCACGCTAGCATTATTTTTGCATTTCACATTAAAACGTGTTTTTACTATGGCGCAGTAACGCGCGCCGGGTACCGCTAGTTAAATATAAAACTGGGCTCCATTAAATAACCCCCCAACGAAATAACCCAAATTGGGGAATAATTTCATTCCCAAAATCAAATATGAAATATGTCTCCAAAAAGGTATGAAATAAGTCCCCAAAGGGTTGGGCTCGATTCTATGGATCCTATTTTTTATAATCCTGCGTTTTTAAAATGCCGTTTTTTATAATATCGTTTCTTGTTTATAATCCCGCTTTAAAAAAATGTTTATTTTAATAAACCAACTAGATTTGATTGCAAAAGTGAAATAAAAACAAGTAAAATAAAAAGAGATAACCTCTTTATTTTAAATTAATAATGGGCGGGTTTACATTATGCGCATTGAGCTAGATATTTTTTGAGCTCCAAATAGCCTGAAAAACATGAATATAAAAAAAAAATGGACACGACTGGGTCGCAAGTACTTGCTCTGTGCCTGATCAAGTACTTGTAAAGAAAGATCTTTGGCAGAAACATGTAACATTTGCGTTGAAAATAAGACAGTTTGAACTTATAAAAAGTATCAAAACCACAATACATAACGGTTTTTAGTAAAAATGAAGAATGCTATCACACGTCTTAAATAGCAAAGAATTTATGAAAAAAAATATTTCGAAAATTGTAGGACCGGTTTTAAAAAAATCCTGTTTTTTGTTTTTAGTTTTTTTGAAATTTTGGTATGCAATTTTTTTAGAGTTTATTAATATACATGCGATTATAACATTTAAAATATTTTTTTTTGATTTGTTTTAAAAATATTGATTTTTGAAAAAAAAAATTCAAAAATTAATTTTTATTAGAAAAAAAAGTTATTAAAAAATTTGATATGCAGAACTAATTAGGCTACTTAGGTTTTCTTAAATATAAAACTTGACAGAAATCCAAAGAGCCGTTACCGAGAAAACCCAAAATTAAAAAACCGTTATATGAAAGGTACCGTAAATAGTCTTTTCCCGTAAATTTGGTTCTAATCAAAATAGCCAATAAGAAAAAAAACCTCAAAAATTTTCATCAAAATCGTTGGAGGCGTTTTCGAGAAAAATAAGGTTTTCCTAAACGGTCATATGACAGGTACCGTTATTTTTAGGCCTAAAAATTAAATTTCAATTTGCCCTCTGGGGAATGTCAAAATAATCACACACACCAAGTTTGAAGATAATCGCTTAAGCCGTTTAGGCTGCAGCTCGTTATACATACTGCCTGACAGACAGACATTTTTCTCGATCACGTTTTTAGACTTCTCTATGATCGCAATGTCAAATTTCATTGTTATCTCAATTTTTTTATATTCACGAATCCTAAACTTGCCATATAGTCCCTATAATCGCAAGTAAAAATTTGCGAGGAAATGAATTTTTTTTTGATTTTTTCAATGGACTTTAAAAAAAACATTTTTTTGTTTAATTTTTTTTTAATTGGAATTTCTCATGGGATTAACAATAACGTAGGGAAGGGGACCAACTCCCCCCTTCAGGTCATTATGCAGTTTTTTTAATTCATAATACCCAATAATACCCAACAACAAATTTTTGGTATGTATAGGAAAGGTTGCACCCCCCTACAACCCCCTCCTGGGGACACTTAAGGATTAGGAAAATGCAAAAGGATCACCCAGTCCTACTAAAATGGCTTCACTGAAATAATTAGAAATGTCAGAATAAGCCAATCGTGCAGTTTATAGCTGTTTCCTCGCGAATTTTTTTTCCAAACATCTTAAAATAAATCGTATTAAATAATAAAAATAAAACAAACTAATTTGCTAAATGCGCATAATGGAAACCTGAGACTTAATAATAAATATTACATTACTAGCATGTGTAAGGGAAGGCATGCTGCCCCCTGGAACCCCCCTGTCTAGGATCACTTTCATTTTGGTTAGTTTACTAGAAAAATGTAATTTACCAGAAAACTAACTATTGTGATTTTGAACAGAATAGTTGACAAAAATCGCGCGATTTTTATTCTGTTCAAAACCACAAAAGCTAGGCAATGTGAGGTTGTTGGTGTCAGCAAACGAGAGGGGAGGGGGGAGGAGTGTTCTCTAGATGGAATCAACGGTGGCGTCTAAAGTACCAGTCAGGTTGAACTACTTAGTGAACACCTTATATGGGCTACTACGACGTTTTCGGAGCTCAGGTCTATAACGAGTGGTCTATCCTTGGAGTCACAATAAGGACCTGAGCCCCTATTCCGGTTCTATGAAAAAATGAAATGATAAAATTCTTTTCACGATACTTTTCATACGACTTTTTCATTTTGTCATTTCATTTTATCCAGCAACCTGATTCTCGTTTATTCTGTGAAAAAGTAAGCTGAATAGGGCTAAAATACTCATAAATGATACATACAGATGAAAAGTTTTGTTATTCATTTTTATGTACATATTTGAAATTTTTTGAAAACAACTTATCACGACGAAATTTTTGATGATAAATAACTTTTCAAATGAAAACATTTTGAAATAAGTCTTAAATGTTACACACGACCAGAATCAAGCAAGGGGTGCTTTATCAGTGAAAAGCTTTTTCACAGATTTTTTCATAGAACCAGAATAGGGCTACTGGTCCTCCAGGTTGGGGGTTATGCCGTCGGGGTAACTTCCCGGCCATGTCAAAAACAACTAGTTGCGAAGTAACCACAAGCCTCGGATACGGACGGATTTACTGATTACGAACCCTGCAAACGAAATAAGGACAACGAATTTCTGATATGTACGTGGAATGTTAGGTCCCTTAACAGACCACGTGCAGCCGAACAACTAGCAGAGGCCCATGACTGCTGTAAGGCAGACATAACCGCCATCCAAGAAATGCAATGGGACGGCCCGGCCCATGAAAAAATGAAATGATGAAAAAATGGGATATCACCTCGACATTCACAAAGGGATATGGAGATCCCCTGATCAATCCACTGTCAACCAGATTGACCACATTGCGATCGGTGCACGGCATTACTCCAGTATGATGCATGTCCGAACTTTCCGAGGGGCAAACATTGACTCGGACCACTACATCGTTGTAGCCAAGGTACGACTGAGGATATCCCGACCAACGGCAAGAAGAGGTAATACTGTGAGGAAGTTTAACGTCGGACGGCTGCAATCGCAAGAAATCTCCAAATCCTTTTCCGATCGAGTCTCAAATAACCTCCAAAGCAGTCCTTTACCGTCAGCATCAAGTACTGAGAACCAGTGGCAACATTGCCAAAATGCCATCAGGGAAGCCGCCACTGAAGTGCTGGGTTTTACACGGCCACCACAACGAAATCCCTGGTTTGATGATGAGTGTCGGCAAGCACACGCAGCTAAAAAAGAAGCATAGAAGGTGGCGCTGCAAAAAAGGACCAGACCTACCCTACTTCTTCTACTCTACGAGCAGAAGAGGAAAGAGGAACACCGCCTTCTCAGAAAGAATAAAAAGGGAACATGAGAATCGCGCGATTGAGGAAATGGAGAGCTGTTATTGCAGGAATGCAGTTCGAAAGTTTTACCAAAAGGTAAAAAGAAACTGTCAAAGGTACAGAGCTCGAACTGAAGCTTGCAAAGATGATCAAGGGAACATCGTAGTGGAATGGCAGTCGATGCTGAGAATATGGAAAAACCATTTCTGCAGACTGTATAACGGCGGTGACGAAACGAATTCCGCTCTCAGGTAGAATGATCCACTTTATCTGGGCGAAGTAGACCAACAATTCCGCCCACCACATCTGGATGAAATAAAGCTAGCTATATCTAAGCTTAAGAGCAACAAAGCCGCCGGAGCCTCATAATGTAATGTTTGGTGGTTATGCAACAATTTTCCCCTTAAGCAAAAATATAGACAATTTGTTTTTTTTTCAGATGACTCATTTGACTCTTTGGCACTCATAAATTTTATTTAAAAAAAAAGGTTTCCCATTAAGAATGTGTCTAACCGGCTACACCCCCAACAACAGCTGCTCCTGCAGCAATTTTCCCAACATCAACAGCCGCTCCTGCTGTCTTATGTATGGTGTTTACTGCATTCTGTCCCATGTGTTCAATCTTGTGTCCAGTTTTTTTCTAAAAAAAAAAAAAAGCTTTGAGAATTGATTTGGAAAACAAACTGGACCTATAAAGGAACTTACCAGAGCCTTCCTAAATTTCTTGCCAAAACCAGCCTCACTCGAGGCAGTCAAGCACAGCACCACCAATGCTATGATAGCGAAATACTTGAAAAACTTCATTTTGATATCGAATTGGTTAAAAGAAAATGTTTCCCCCAGAAGAAAATTCTACTATACCTTGGTAGTCCAGCTGCTTGTGCTTTTATAGGCAGAAGATCCAATTCAAAATTCTTTTATCTGATAAACATGACAAATATGGATTCTTAGATAAATTCCAAGTTCATAAACACTCAATCAGCTTTTGCGATAAAAGTAAAACATTCTCTCAATTAGCAATGAAGAGCTATATGGATGATATCTTGAATAAATCCAATTGACTTATTAAGTGAGTAAACAGATTGCAGCTAAGAAAACACTAATTTTGGTTGGGGAATCCACCGAAGTTGAAGAGGTTTTGTACATGCTTTTTGGATCAAAAATATGAAATTAATATTAAATGTATGACTCTTATTTAGGTTGAAAAAATTATTTATACTTACCCTAGATGCGTATACAAAAATAAATTGCACGACTGGATCGCAGGTACTTGCTCATATATGCGGTCACATCGTCGAATAAAATTTAAAAAATGCACGATATGTATGTATGTAGGTATATACAGGGTGGGCCAAAAGAAGTCATCCATCCGATTGGCTTTTTTTTTCTAAATGAAAAACTTCGAATCTGTTTTTTGATTATGTTTATTTGAATATCACTTCAGGGAGAACTTCGGGCGACATATTCTCGCACTCGTGTCGAATGTTGTCCTTGAGGGCTTCCAGAGTCTCGGGCTTGTTCACGTAAACACGTGTAATGTCTGACTAGTAACTGTGTAAGATTTGACTAATCTAGGGTTACAGATTGTTTAACCGGCAGTGATGCCATAAATGGTTTAAAAATCTATTTCAGGAATGCCATAGATATCTGCCATAAGAGAAACAACTTCGTTTAATGATAAACTGAATCTGATTTTAATTCTGTCCAAACACTTCTTTTATACTTATTCTAAACATTACCAACTTGTTCACTTGTTCTTTTCCTTCGTGGGAAAACTATTTGGTGCTACCCAGATTGAGTAATCTCTTATCTAGGCCGCACTTATTCTTACATATGCACAATCCATAAGTCAAATGCACTTAATAATGTCATATAGTCACAGAGTCACACTTTATTTGATTTTGTTCCGCATATCAATATTAAGAGGCGTCAAATATCTTTGACCAGTTTATTTTTTTATTCTCTTTTGATATGCGGTGGCTTCTTCACTCATTAGTGTTTAATATAACCCGATACACTGAATGAGCATACAATTCATTATTATGAGTATTTATATACGTACTATCCCGACCCGGGAACGCCGCCTTCAGAATATCGGTTCATGTATCGCTCCATGGCTTGTTTACTTGTATTCTGCAGCTGTCTAGTCCGTAAATGTCAAAACAGATTGGAAATTGGCGGCCATTTGCAAAAATGCATCTTCCAATAGGGTGATTTCTTTTGGCCCATCCTGTATTAAAATAAAAAAAATTAAATTTTTTTTCCAAAATTCTTTCATTTTTTTAATTAGTTAAAGAGCTTTCTCGGAAAAAGTAAGTATGCAATAAAATTAAAAAAAAAAACTAAATGTCTATCGAGGGAAAAAAATATTGAAAATCGTTCGACCAGTTTTTTTTTTAAAAAAGTCGTTTTTGGAAAAACTTTTCGAAAAAATATTTAAATTTTTTTTATAGTATGTCATTTGTCATTAATACTGCTGATACCGTCTTATGGCCAAGAATTTAGCTTTATTATTAAGATATGGGTTTGCATTATGTTTTAGAAACGATTTGGGGAAAGTGACCGCCGCGGCTGGCACGAATAAATTCCAGCCGAGGCCGAATTTTCCCAATTTTGTGAAAATCGGGATCGATGGCCATCTCGTTTTGGGCCCATTCAAAGAACGTGTGACGCGCTTGATGGTCGTTCGGCTTCAATTCTTGCACGAGTTGGATTTTGTAAGACTGCAAAACCAAGATCCTTGCGCAAAATTTTCCATAAAGTGGATGGGCACATCTCCAATTGTTGCGCTCGATGATGGCGGATGGACTCATTCGGGTCTTCTTCGATACTTTGCTTCACCGAAACGAACCATTTATTTGGTAATTAATTTGCACAATTTGCAAACTTGTTCAGGAGTACATAAGCCCATTCATTATGAAATGGCAAACCAAACTGAGCATAAATCAAGTGACAGCTGTCAAAAAGACCAATTCCAAGAAAGTATTTCCAGATGGAAAACCAAAATAAAAAAATACTTTTTTTTTAGAAAATTCTTTCATTTTTTTAATTAGTTTAAGAGTTTTCTCGGAAAAACTAAGTATGGAATAAAATTTAAAAACTTAATGTCTATCGAGGAAAACAAATATTAAAAATCGTTCGACCAGTCTTTAAAAAGTCGTTTTTTTGAAATTTTTTTCGAAAAAATATTTAAATTTTTTTTAAGTATGTCATTATAAGAAAATCTGGTGTTTTCATTTGGGAAAATTATTTAAAAAGAAATTCAATCAACCCATTTTCAAAATATTTCAAAAACCAATTTTGTTTTTTTATATAACCGAAAAAAAGTCTTGAAAAATTTGAAATGCAATATTTATTGAACTATATATGACTTCCGGTGTGCAAAATTTTATTGAAATCGGGATAATGGTTTACGATAAAACTGGATCTGAAAAAACCGGTTCTATGAGAGGTACCGTTATAGAACCAATTTCGAAAAATTCATTCTAATTGGAAGATGTATTGTAGTTGGAGTTCGTTAGAGCACACACACCCTATTTGAAGATAATCGGTTTAGCCGTTTAGGCTGCAGCTCGTTATACATACGTACATACAGACAGACAGACATTTTTTCTAGATCACTTTTTTAGACTTCTCTATGATCGTAATGTAGTGCCCTGTCGCTTAGTGGTTAGTGTGTCGGCCTGCTAAGCGAAAGAGCCTGGGTTCAAATCCCGCTCATAGCCACCTTTTTTTCTGGGGTACTGCCTCTTGCGAGGAATTGACAAAAACAAGAGTAAAATTTGTCTCGAAAAAGTGCATCTCATGTAGCCGTTCGGACTCGGCGGTAAACTGTAGGTCCCTTCCATTCTTGCAGATTAACAACACACACACAGGAATGGCTGAGAGTATAAGTCACTAGGCCTTGGTTCCTTAAGGAGCTGTCGCGCCAATAAATTTATTTATTTATTTTATGATCGTAATGTAAAGTTTGATTGTTATAATAATATTCACGAATCCTAAACTTGCCATATAGTCCCTATAATCGCAAGTCAAAATAGCACCCTGAAAGTTTTATCAAAATCGTTAGAGCCGTTTTCGAGAAAATCAAACTTCTTGTTAAAGATCGTATGGCAGGTACCGTTATTTTTCGACCTAGAGCAAAAATCACAAACACGCTATACTAAATACCATGTTTAAAGCAAATCGGCCCATACGTTTAGGCTGTAAAGGTGCGAACAGACAGACAGACGGACGGAATTTCCGGACCCACTTTCTCGACTTCTCTATCATCGTAATGTCATGTTTGATCGTTAGGATTTTTTTTGCACGAACCCATTACTTGCCTTATAGTACCTATAAACGCAAGTAAAAAAACGTAAATAGTTAAAGTGATAGCTCCAAGTACTTTTTCAAGAATCAAGATCATTTCCTGGAGTTTAATTCAGCAAGAAATGCCTTTAATTACTACACAGGCTATCAAAGTTATTATATTAAGTTTAAAAACATGAGCACTCAATATCAAGTCTTAGATAAATTTGACGTACATAAATCTTAAGAAATGTTGTTTTTTTTTAGAAAGCTGTTTACGCGCACTTACAAGAACTTAAATGCTTGAAAGTTCTTGTAAGTGCGCGTGGCAATTTATATATTTGATAAGAAGTATAATGAATGAACAAAAATTATCAAAACGGTTATAGCGGTTTCCTAGAAAAGTAAGCGTTCTTTTAACTGTTTTATGGCAGAAAACATTATGACTTCAGCTAACGAAAGGTCAACATTCAAAAAAGAAAGTTGAAGCTTGTCGCGCTCTCCTAAAAAAATTAATTTTTCAATCGTATCTGACAACATTTCCTTGATAGCATTCTCGTGCAATATTTGCTATTTATATGTTATTATGTTACTTCAATCGATGAGAATCAACGAGAACAAATTTATTAAATCATTTCTCGCACATTTTGTTAAGCGTCACAAAATTAATACAAAAAAAGAATAAAGATTTGAAGAGATTTCGTTTTTCGGGAAAACTTCACGTTTTCGTTCGTGAAGAAAGCTGGGAATAGTTTAAGTATTTTTGAAATATGTAATACATTTTTTGTCTCTCCATCTTACTTGGCTCTCCTCTGATAAGCAAAGAGTAATATATTCCAATTTTTCAAAAAAAAGCAATAAATACATAAATGTTACGTTTTATTCAATGAAGAGCTTTTTACTTTCTGATTTTAATTAATATTGACATTTATTTATGTTAAGATTATGTTTTGGAAGTATGATCACGTTTATTTTTGTGGAAGATATTATGTTTTAAATGGCGCTCAAAGAAAAATATCTTAAGACGTTAGATCGGGCGAAAGCGTTGGCCAGTTAAAAAAAAACGCGATATTCCTGAACCGATTTTTTGGTGCTTTCAATTCGTGAACCATATAAATCTCATATTTATGTGTGCGTAGTCCATATGCTGGAAAAAAGGAACTCTACACGATCACATTATAGTCCGTTAAAAAAATGCCAGGGAAGATAGGACGTTTGCCTCTCAGTGTGGTTGCATTGGCTTGCATATTTCTGTTTCAAGTAAAAGCTCTATCTGGGTTTCCTTACTTATCACTATAAATCGTCGCAAATCTGAGAGCAATGTGCGTATGGTTACCACATTGTGACTACAATACAATATTAATATAAATTCACTTTTAATTAAAAACATTAGCTTTTCACATTTTAAACATAATTTAAACCAATTTTAGTTTACTAAATTTATTAATACTATTTTTCTATTTTTATTTATTAATCGCAATTCCACTTCACTCTTATTAAAACACAATATCACGTCAAAACACTTTTCCTAATTGAAATGATCACAAAGCACTTGCAAGCTTGGAGAAAATAGTATAACTTCTTTCTTCTTATTAAATTAAAAATAACTAATAATACTTATAAATACACAAATACGACAACACCTACCCTCTCACACTAATAAACTTACTCTCGAAAGCTTCAAAACCGGAAGCACTATACTCTGTTCAATGTATATTTTCAGTACAGACCTGAAGAGAGCTTTCAATCAAACACACTGGTACCTGCAAGTGTTTGCTTCGCACTCAACTTAAGAAATTGCCACTTTAATATAAAAGAGAACCCTGAAATGCATTGAAATTGTTGTTGTAATACCTATTTCATTTAACTCACGTACATCCCACCAAGACCCGTCTGCTCCCCGGCTGCGAGGAGAAGGTGACTGATTTTCAATTTGCCTTTCGCTTATTGTTTATTTTTGAAAAAACACTGCTATAGAGTTACCATTCGCCATTAATGGAAATTATAATCCCTTTTTCTTTGGTTTTTGTTATGAAAGTTCCAGAATTGAAGCTTTCTTAGAGCGAATGAGAGCATATTTAAGGTTTAAAGAAGAAGGTGTTGTCGCTATGTTTTTTTGCTTCCACCTTTACGTTTTTATTTATTTTTTTTTAAACGGTTAAAATAAAGAAACCTACATAATGCAATATTTGTTGGCATTTTTTTTGCTTGCGATTTAAGCATTCGTACACAAAAATAATCAAACATGAGACTACAATTGAGAAACGTATTTGAGTTACTCGAAAATTATGTTTGTCTGTCTGTGCGGATGTATTTTGGCCTACAGCCTGAACGACTTGGTCGATCGTCTTTAAATTTACAACATAAAATTATTTTGACATTCTACAGAGGCCTTATTTTATTTTTTTTTAGCTCAAATATTAACGATAACCGTTAAGTTAAAACTTATTTTTCTCGAAAACAGCTCCAAAGATTTGTATGGAAAAATCTGTGTTATTTTGGAGGTGTGGTTTATATTTTGGTGAAACAAAAATATAAGTTGGTGGGTTAAAAACGGTACCCCAAAAACTGGCTATCCCATTACAATTAAAATTGTTTTTTTTTTTATTTAATTTATTTTTTTTTCTGTGAATAATATTTTGCGTTTTTTTTGTAACTTGTTTTTACGTTAAAAGAGATAATCCCTTCTGGGGAACTCTTAAAAAATGCGCTTACTATCTTACCTCTTGGTGGTGTGGAAAAAGATAGATTTAATTTAATTTAATTTTTCTTAGATTTAGTTTACGGTCTACATGTTTCTGTTTTCATTAAATTTGAATAAACAGTTGGTAACCATACCTACATTTGTGTGAGAATTATACCAATTTATATTGCCCAGTATGGCAACCATTTGAGAGCTTTAAAATGGAGATAGCTTATTGAAATCCATAACAGTAAGAGTGAAAGGCAAATATCATATCTTCCCTGTACTGAAAATATAAAATGAACAGAGTATATGATAAAAACCAATAAACAATGTATAAGTACATTTTTTTTCAATAGAAAAAGGTAACTCTGTTGGTGAAATATGTACTTTTTTCAATTCATACAGGACACACAAATATAAACCCACAAATAAGCTACCAAAGGACCTTCTTTAATATTATCTGATTGATTTTTTCATATATAGCCAGGCGGTAATCAAAGTCAATTCACAAATTATCTCCAAGTCTAAACTGGTTGATCGCTTTCGCAACGATTTGCGAGTAATTAAGGAAACAAACCTAGCAACCCTCCGATGGGTTATGGAAGGCCGAAAAGAGTTCATCCCAGAAACCGAGCCAAATTTTACCATAGGTACTTGTGTCACTAGAAAAAGAAACGTACAAAATTCAACTAAAATACCTCAAACCCGCGAGTGACAGATGGTCAAAAATTGACCTCGGGAGTCATTGGTCGAATATCTCAAAGAAAAAGACAGAAGCAGGACTCAACTGTCCATCTTGGTTGGTATCCTAAGGCCGCTCTCTCACTTGTCGGTGCTGTATCGTATCTCTCGGTTTCCTCGGCACGTATTCGGTACCGATATTTCACTGAACACATACATTTTAATGAACACCTACTGATTTGGGCGGTATGTGCGGAATCGGTACGGTAAGAAAACGGTGTACCGAGTGTCGGTATAGAGTATCAGTATTGTTTCTATATTTACCGCAAGGAATCTGTGCTGAAAGCTTACCGACAAGTCAGGAGATGAACATGAGATCGGTTTGCATTCGGTAAAGCTATAAATACCGATTACCGATGTCGCACCGACAAATGAGGGAGCGGCCTAACAAGACACAAATCAATTGGAATCCATATAAGCAAAATAGGCATTAATACATCAGATTTATGAGGTGGGTTTCAAGAGGTTGATGCGGAAGAGGGCTCATATCCATTCATCAGCCTAGCCGGGAAAACAGGCAGGCTGATTTTTTTTTTGGCGAACTGGGCGAAAAAATCATCATAAAATTTACCGCAATGACATGTATAACAATGACTATAACACGACGTGACGACTCCAAACCGCTGATAGTTGACGGTGAGCTGAAACTGCGATGACACTAAGTCACTTTTAGCAATGACTATCACACGTCATCAGTTAATTGAGTCATTGGTTTCCTTACATTTTTGGTTCTTCAGCTTTTTTTTATAATATTCTGTTTGATTTTCATCATCATCTCCAGCTACATTGCTTACGTTCGGGGTTGCAGACCTTTGCGGCTTTAATAGCTCAAAAGTGGTATTAATTGGATAGGCATTTTCTTCTTGATTTTGTGATAATTTTGCAAATTTGTTTGTAATAAAAGAGCGCAGTTTGTATGAAAGTAGTGTACATTTTCAGGATAATTAAGATCGGTGTACATCAACGTAAGTTTCTGTCCAAAAGGAGAAACATAAGAGAAGAAGAGTCATGTAAGATACATACATAGGTCAAAATATATCAGAAATTCTGCACCAGCTTTGTTTGGGTTTAGAAAGCAATTCTTCTGTTCATCATCGGTTGTGCGTTCTCTTATTAAAGATCTTTTAATGAAAGTCACTATTTTGTTGGTGGTGTTTAAAATAATTAAAATGGAATTTGTGCCGTTTTCGAACCAATAGAGAAAGACCTTTCTGATCTAATAGCTGGAAAACATGTTGTTTGTTTTTTGAACGCATATAACCCAATACGTAACAATTTCTTTCAAAACGTCCTATATTTTCTCAATTTGTTAAAATTAATTTATTGTTGTCAATTTTAGTTCTTATTTTTAGTACGTCCTTAAGATTTTGTATGCAATACATATGTATGTTTTTAGTGAATTTAATTGAGACTTCAATTTAAATTAATTTAAAAAGAATTATAATTAGTATACATGAATTAAGATACATACATAAGTATGCCGACATAGAATTGGTCTGGCCGTCATAGCACAATTTAAGAATCATTTAGTTTAAATAACAAAAGAACAGAAAATAAGAAACTAAACTAAACTAAATCTATTGACATATAAGATTTTTTAGGGTTTAGCTTTGACGTTTCACGTTTGACGTCGTTTGAGAGTAAAAAAATCTAGGAATGAGCTAAACTAAATATATTTTTAAATTGAAAACTATTTCCAAACACACATATACTTTTCTTGATTTTATTAGAATTTTGCTAATTTCCTTAAATAAAATGTTTTGTTCATCATCTGGCCGTCAAATACTATTTTGGGTATACGAAATTACAAATCCGATAGCACCACCAAAATATTGAATAAAAGGATGTTGAACTCTGAACACCCAACAATGACAGCAGAAATTCCTGCCGTGTCAGCATTGGGTCAACGCAAATAGTCATAGCAATGACGCAAAAATGATGACCGCATTTTACAATGTTTATCACTCGACGCGACACTTTTAGGACAGACAACTACACTGCAATGACCCATTACAAGGACCATCTAATACTAGCTTAATTCATGATTCACAGGCTTGCCGCATCATCATCTTAACTAACTATAGGGATTTCAATTGAGCTGAGTTTCAATGATGCGTAGACTGTTTAAAAAGATGACTATACCACTTCTTAAAGGTCTGTTGTGTAGTTATATGGGCATGACAATGAATCTATGTACATCTTTTTGACTACCACCTTATGAGTTCCATAAGTCCACACTTAACAGCGCTATATCCCGAATCCTGATCCCCAGATAGATTTCTTGTCATGTAACTATTTTTACAGCTATGATTGGCTACATTCACCGTCATTAATACTTACGATTTTTTTTTTCAATGTTCAGAAAACCGAATCGAGGACTCTAAGTTATCTGAGATAAGCCCAAGACAAATAATTAAACACAAACACATATAAAATAAAACACAAATTGTTTTAAAATTTTCAAACGGTTTTCCAACCGCGCTTTATTAAATATTTTTTTTTTTCTTTTCCATTTGTAATGTTTTCATATTTGTTTGTTTTTTTTATAATTTTTTTCTTTTTCCCGAACTTGAAAAGTCTGCGAATTTGTATTTTTTTTTTTGTTTATAAATAATCATATTTTGTATACAATCTAATTAGATACAATAGGTTTTATAATAAGTAATAATATAATTTATGTTTTTTTTTTCAATAATGAATAATTATACATAATACTTCTTTTTGCCAATTTTTTTTATGTTTTAATATTTTTTTTGTTTATTTAATTAACATTAGTTTGTATAAAAGTAGAAAAAGCCCTTAAATCTGTAGTATAATATATATTTTTTTGTTTTTTATATTTTTTTTTGTAAAAAAACGAATTTAAATCTGTAACTGCTTTATTTTGTTGTAAGCATTTTGTTGTTGGTTGCAGATTTTTTTACATGTGATGCTGATAGATTTATGGTTTATTTGTTTAAATTTATTGCATATTTAATTTGCTTGTTTTTTTTAAAAATTTGTGTTTTGTTTTCTTTTTATGTTTTGTTTAATTTTCTATGTATAATATATTTCTTCTATTTTTTATTTGTTTCATCTGAAGTTTGCTATTACATATTCTTCTTTGTTTGTTTTTTTTTTTTTGTAAAATTTAACCATTAGTTGTATGTTATATATTTTTTTAAATATATTTTTTTTGTTGCAACTTTATTTTTAATTATGTGTTTTTTTTTTGTAGGTAGAAATGTTCTGAAATTGTACAAAAGTTTTGTGAATTTTTGTTGTTGTTGTTTCTACGAATATTTTGTTTGTGTAATTTAATT
The DNA here is from genome assembly GCA_963971375.1 of Platycheirus rosarum. Classification (NCBI taxonomy): domain Eukaryota; kingdom Metazoa; phylum Arthropoda; class Insecta; order Diptera; family Syrphidae; genus Platycheirus; species Platycheirus rosarum. Next base: position 119,128,288 of record OZ020509.1, on the reverse strand, counting down.
TTTTATCGTGCAAATTAAATATTAAAATGGCGAATGCAAAAAAATATATATTTATGTTTTTCCAGATGACGGTTAAATTAAAAAAAAAATTACTTCATCATGCTTCGTAACCTTTACATTTTCACTTCTGTAATACTTTCAATCAATCAATATAATTTCTTCTTTTACTTTTATAATTTTGTTTTTTTTTATTTAATCTTTTTGTTAAATATAATTGTATTTATTAAAAATTCTTAGTAAAAACAATTTGTACTTTCGAAAAGGGGGAGGAGGTGTTTGGTTTTATTTTTGTTTGTTGTTTTTTTAACTTTAATCTTTTTTTCTTTTTTTTGTTTAGTTTTTTTTTTTAATAATAATTTTTCTTTTATTATTTTTACAGGGGGTGAGGACAATTTTGTTGGTTTTGTGTATATTTTCCAGATGTTTATGATTATTATTATGTTTCGTGAACTTTTATAAAAAAAAAAAATTAGAACTATTAAGCATTGAATTATAATAGTTTATATAAGTTTGTTTTGTTTAAATGGTTAAATTTTCTAATAATCATTTATGAGTGTCGTATTTAAAATTATCTGTTGATGAGAAACAAAGAAATATATTTTTTATATTTTATATTTAGTTGCGATTGTTTAAGTTTATATTTTATTTAATATTTGTATGTATATATGGAATATAATATACTTTGTAGTTCATAAAGTTAATGATCATTAAAAAAAAGCAAAATACAATCTAAACAAAATTTATTTAAAAAAAAAATATATATATGATTAGACTAATATTTTATTTTTGTAACATAACAAATACACATTTACGTAGGAAATATTACGATTTTCGTTTCAAAATCAAATGTATTAGACAATCAAGGAGGAAACCATTAAATAACACTAAAAAGAAATTGTTAGTAATATTGTTAAAAATGAGTAGTTATTAAATTTTCATAATATATATATATATATATTTCTATGTGTGGTTAATGTTTGTATTTTTTTGTAATTATTATTTAATAGAGATGTGTGAATAAAGGTAGTTCAAAATTTCTATAATTCACAATCTCTTTTGTATGAAATAAATATTATTATTTATTTCATATTTTTTGTTTTAGTTTAAAAACAAATCTTTGAATAAATTAGACAAACTAGTTCTTTGTGGGTATTTTAAATATTTTTTTTGTTTAATAAATAATATGTAGTTTATTTTTTAATGTGTTTTTATTTTTCTCTCAATTAACTATTAGAATTTTATTTAATTTATATTTTGTTTGCGCATAGTTTTATTTTGCTTTTGTTTTTGTTATGAAAATTTATCTAAATTTCTATGTGAGGTATATTTTCTTTTTGTATGTTTGTTTGTTTTTTAATTGTTATTTTTTTAATATTATTCGAAAGAGTATTTTGTTTTATTTGGATATTTAAAAAAAATTAAAATGCTGATATAAAGTCAAGCAATCGCACGATTTGTTTACTGTTATGGGGGAGAAAGAAATGGTTTATACTTTTTTTTTAACTTACAAAACTCAGCCACAAATAATATAATAACAATTTTTTTTTTAATTTTTATTAGTGAAAGAAAATTGTTTTGTTTTTTTTTTCAATTTTGGGCGTTTTTTGAGCGCAACTCTTACACAATTATCCTTATGACATAAAATTTCTCCGACTTTATGAAGTCATTTTTTATATAAAAAAATAATAAATTTCGTTTTCCAATTCTCACAGACACGAGTTTCATTTTTAAAACTTTTTTTTTTAACAAAATTATAAGTTTTTTTTTTTTGAAAATCGCAGACTTTTTCAAAGATAAGATATTTAAACAAAAAAATTTGTGAATTTAAAATTTTAATTTTAATTTTTTTTTTGTCTTATGAATACAAAATGTTACCAATCCTACGCACAAAAACGTCTTATTTATACAAAATTTCACAGTTTCGAGTCTAAGTAGCCGTTTAAAGTGCAAAACCAAATTAAAAAAAAAAACTTTTCGTCGCCTGATTTTCTTTTAATATTTAAATTTTAACTCTTTTTGGTGGAAAAATTGGATTTAAAATTCGAAATTTGTTCCAAAGAACATATTTTTGTCAAGCGAAAGATTTTTGATCCGGGTTTTTTCCGGGAAATATTTTCTATCGATGAATGTTAAAATTGTAAAATATAAAAAAAAAGTTTGTTTCTAATACTTTTTCAAATTCTTTATCACATATCTGGAGCTCTTCTGTTGTATTCAAATTTTGTATAAAAAATATTTGAATTTCTTATTTTTTTATATAATAAGTTAAGTTTGTATATGTATATTTTTGAAGAATAAAATATTACAGTTGTTTTGCCAATTATTTTTAAAATGTTTGTATTAATTTTGAAAAATTCAAAAAAACATGATTGCTTTTAGAAAAAGACGCGCGACGTATACATAATTTGGTTAATTTTAAAAATAAAATAATTTAGTTCTTATTACAATAATATCAACGTTCGTGGCTGTTGTTTTTTTTAATACTAATTATTTTTGAGTTAATAATTTTAAAATTTAAGTGGCAATTGAATATAGACACAAACGTATTTAACACTCTTAATCTATATATATATGAGGAAAAAAATAAACATTATTTTGGAGAAAAAACTTACACAACATACATATTTTTATACAACACAAAGAAATCAACGTTATTAGGATATAACGGTATGGTGGTTATAATATATACTTTAGTTAATTAATTAAACTTTTTTATATTAAATAGGATTTTTATAGGACACCCAATTTATAACCTAAAGAAGAAGGAAGTTTTTTTTTAGGAATATAAATCGTGCTTCAATCGACCAAAATTTAGTTTTTTATATTTTTTTTATGATTTTTTTAGGTAATTTTTAGAAAAGGATTGGGAAACAATGAACGAGGTTAGATTTAATAATCAATAGATTTTATTTAAAACTAAGTGCATACATTATATACAATTTTGTATAAACTATTATTTTTTTGTTTAAAAATTTTGTTGTTTAGTTTTTTTTTTTTGTAATTAAAATCTAATTTACGTACGAATACGATTAATACTAATAAAGTTTTGGTGTTCTCCTCTTACAGTTTGTGGTTTGAAATGTACAAGTTTGAGAAATAATATTTAAACCATTAATTTAAATAAAAATAAAATAAAAAATTTGTTAATTTTTTTTTGTTTATTTGAAATTCTATTGCTACGTTATTTTTTATTTTGAAAAAAAATATAATTTAGTTGTGTGATGGAAATACTAATGATTTTGTGGAAAGATGTTTTTTGAAATGACGATGATGAGATGCGAAATTCAAGCCGTGAGTTAAAATCAAATTTGTAAGTTCGTAGTTATAAAATCTAATTGCTTGTTTGTTATTACGATCGATTTTGAAAATTAGGTATTAAAATCCATTAAGTCTAATTTAAAAATGTTTTTAAACAAAAAAAATCTCATTATGAAGGATACTCGAGAGCGGACGAGAGGCAATTAACTTTTCTTAAACTAATGGTCGGTAATGGTAGCTTCTTTTCAATTTTTTCGTTTTTTTAGCATACAAATGAGAAACGCAAGCTGGCTCTGTCAAGACAGAAGGGCCTTATTACACTTAAAGATTTCGCCTCGAAAGATTTTTCTATTACTGCATTTTTCAGTTTATATTTACAACCACTCGTTTCGTAATATGTCCTGTAAGCAAAAAAAAGTTCACTCTTTGAAAAAATCAGTTCATATCTATAACACCGACGTTTCCATTGATTTCAAGACCGCAAGACAAGACCTCTTCAATAACATGCCAAGTTTAAAGGCTGGTTCTACAGTCATCGCATGGTGGCCTGTTTTCTCGTTTCATAATTTATTTCACTTTTTTTTTAATGCGACAGCGCAGCATAATTTCCTGTTCATATGAATTACGTTACACTGATTAATGAGAATCAACGAGAACGAAAAAATCCTGCTTTTGAACTGTTTAGAAAACAGCGATGAGACAGGCTGTAGCAGTATTTAAATCTTGGTATACCAAATCATAAAAATCAAGAAGATGATTTAGTATATATACTACTGAGAATCAACAAGAACTAGTGAATAAAGTCAGTTAAATAAATCTCGGAATCTTTCGCAGGGAACTCTTAGTGAAAAAACACTTTCATTTACGATTTTTTTTAAATAGAAATACAAGAAAACTTGAAGTCGAAGCTAATTTTTGAAAAAAAATAAAATCAAGTTTTTTTTTCGATTTCAAAATATTTTTTTTTAAATAAAAACGTTGTTAAATGATGATATCAATGATATAAATGTATATGCAAGGTGATGATGTTTATGCAGTGTTTGTAATAATGATCACAAGTTTTATGTGTTCTTTAAAAGATCTAATTTAAGGATACTTTCGATATAGCAAAGTTAACATTTTAGACGCGTACTTTAGCCGGAAATGATTATATACACTTAATTTTCACGACTTAATTTTTTTAATATCCTTAACTCCTTCTAGCAAACCATTTAGGAAAAATTTATTTTTTTTCTAATTTAAATCCTAAAAAATCACACTACACACAGAATTTTCTTTAATTTAAATTTTTACTACTTTTTTTTTTGTAGAAATTTGCATCTAAACATTTTGTTTTAAGAAAAAAATTCAAATAAACAAGCTTAACAATATTTCTATTAAAATTTAAAAAAAGTAGCAATTTTTTGTAGTTATTTTTACTTGTGTAGTGTTTTGAGTTGAGTGGCAGCTATGAGTTTTTGATGTACGAGGTATTTAATTTCTTTGTTGAGGTAGGCTGGTAGGAGTATTAAATTCAGTTCTTTTTGTTAAAAAAAATTCCAAGAATTTGTGTTTTTTTTGTTTTGGCAGTGTATAATAAGTACACAATATTGAAGTCTTACTATTGCTTTTTAGTACACCTTACGTGTTTTTTTTTTCTAATGCAAATTGCATACAAAAATATCATCACATTTTTTTCTAAAGTTATTGATTATTATTTAGATTATCATAAAACTACTTTTATTTTTGTAAAATTATTCACTTTTCGCATATCCAGTCTTGAATTCACTTTTGAGTCGAATATTCCCACAAAATACCCTCTTTCCAACTTATTTTCGTTTTTTTATCTATGGTTATGTATATATTTTTTTTTAATTTTTAAATTTATCACTTATGGAAAAAATGTTTGAGTATACATATAAATGTTAATTTTAATTTTTGTTTATTTTTGTTCGATTGTTCGACAATTCCAATTTTTTTCATTTAACAATAAAAATTAAAAATTAATAAAAAATAAAAATATACAAATCAAAATTTGGTACAAAAAAGTCTATTATATACGTATATATGATTTTTTTAAGAATAATAATTATTAAATATATGTATATGTGTATACTTACTTGTATGTAATTCATTTTAATTCTGGAGAAAGAAACAAATGAAAACTAAACACACAAATTTAAATATTGCTTAATTAACACACTGAATGTTGTTTGCATTTAGTAAATTTAAGTTTTTTTTAAACTGCAAACACAAGGTCTATACAAAAACTTATCAACTAAATGTGTGGTAAATTATTTCGAATGAAATAATTAATTTAAATTTGTTCAATTATGCTTTTATTTTTCACCGATTTGGTCCACATCACCAGCCTTGCGTAGTGTCATCCCATTGAGGTATTTTTTTTTTCAGAGGAATTTTTCGGTGTGTCATGTATTTTTTGTTTAATTTGATATTTTTTTTGTTTTTAAGTGACAATTTTTTTGTTCACGAATCCTTATTTTTTCGTTTTGTGACCACATCGGTTTTGCTTTAGTTTTATTTCTTAATTTTAATTTATTGTGTACAAAATTTTTTTTTTTTTTTTATTTTAATTAATTTTTAAATTCGTTTCTTTTAAAACCTGGAGACCAATGCATTAAAATTAAACAAAAATGCAAAACATAAATTAATCAAACATTTTGTTAAACAAAGAATTTAGGATGATGGTTTCATGTTTATAACAAGAAACTTTAATCTTAAATATTAATTAGCATAAATTGTTATTTATGTATAGAAAACTTACTTAAATATGAATAGCAAATTTTAACTTGCAGCCCAATAATTAATATATATGTATGAATGTTTATTCTTACTTTTAATTTAATATATATTTTATATATAGTTTTAATTTAAACTAAATAATAACTCACTCAATTAAATGTTTATATCTAACTTGTATTGTTTAATATATATATTTTAATATATATATATTAATTAAAAAACACAGACAACAATTAATCTAATGCAGGTAATAATAGTAATGATTATAAATTAATATATGTAGTAAATCAGAAAAAAAAACAATTTTTTTTGGTTAATTTTATTAAATAATATCGCGGATTAGTCATACAAAAATTTATACATAAATATGTTTTTATTTTCTACTTTTAATTACTTTTTTTTCTGTAGGTTTTGTTTAAGGGGTCCTTTTAACCAACTTATTCCTTCTTTGTTTTGTATTTCGTCTCTTTCTTTCTCTTAGGCTAATTAAAAAATCTTAAAACCTAACTTTATTATTATTTTTAATAATTTTTTTTTGTTATTTTTTTCTTTCTAAAACAATAAAAGAAAAACCCATTTTTGTTTAAAAAAAAAAACTCACTTGACCAAGAGAAATGTTTAGTTATTTCATATTTTTTTTTGTTTAAATATAAACGCTTTGTAGAGGTTTTTTTTTGATTAAATTAGTTTTTTTGTCTAAGGTATTTAACTAAAAAAATTAACTAAACAAAAGATAGTTTTAATGAAAATAAAAATCAAAAAATTAACGAAGGAATAATTTTTGTATATAATTAAGAAAAAAGAATTGTTTTACATTTGTACTTTAAATTGTATTTTTTTTTATTTATTAATAAAAGTAGATAAGAGTGTATGTTTATTAATTATAGGATTATGTAAACTAACTTTTTTTTATGTTTTTAAACAAATTAAAAAATTAAGTTCTAATATATTTTTTAAGAAAAAGCAACACATAAGTAAACAATTTATTTCATTTGTTTTTTTTTTTTTGTTATAATAATGAATAATAATTATATTTAAAAGGAAAGTTTTCAAAGTGAGAACAATGATATAAAAAATTAATTTAAATATATTTTGCTTAAGGACAGGTAACGCTGTATAAGAGAAAACGAACTAAGGAGGTTTATTTTTTATTTGTAAATTATTACTTCTTTTAGTATTTTTTTATTAATTTTAATTAATTACATATACACAATTAGTAATAGAAAATTAATTAAATAAATAATTTATAATTGCGGGGTTGTATTTTTTTTATTTTGGGGTCAGTTTTTTTGGACAATAATACGATTTTTGGTGAAGAAATTTTGTGTGGGGAAGTTTCGAGGCAGATTTTATTGTTTTCGATACAGTGGTCCTCAGAGAAAAACATTTGAAGAGTATGAACTAAGTTTAGTCAATTGGCAAACAAAATACATTTTGTATTATTTTTGTAGATATAACCATTTACTTCATTACAAAAGGACTAATTTTGATTTAATTAGCCAAAAAAGGATTCTTTTACAAAAAAAAATTAATTTGAAGAAAATTGCCTAGAATAAATCGAATGTGAAATCACGTTACAAGAATTTATTCTGCCGAAAAGAATTGGACTTAAATAGTCCTCAATATTTAAGAATATCTGAAGAACAGCGTCTGGGCTAGTAATGTAAAGATGTGTTTCTATACAATTATCGATACACAAGAATATTATTGAATATCAAAATTATAAGAGCAAGAAAAAACATTTCACATTCGTTAGGGTCTGTACAAAAAATGAAAATCTCCATATAAAATTGTCACTTTGTTTTAGAAAAGAAATATTTTTTTCAAAGTTAACCATTCACTTTAGTTATTTATACTACAATAATAATAGGGAAGAGAGATTGTCATCATACATAAGTTCAATATTGGATAGCAGACACTCCCTTTGGATGGTCGAACACAGAACCAGGATTTATACTCGATCTTGAAACTGCCAAAATTTAAGTGAAGAAAAGGACTTAATTCAAATTTGATATAATTTTTACAGACAGACTTTTTTAGACAGACGCAAACGATGCCTGTTTATAGTTAAATACTTTTTTGAAAAAAAAAGTTTTTGGTTTTATAAAATCATTCTTTCTAATTTTTTTCTAAGGACGCAACTGTGGGTTCAATATTTTTTATTGAAGAAATTAACTAAACGTAGGTTTTTTAGAACGAGTTCACTTAAAGGAGTTAAGATAGCTTTGATTAAAACTACGTTAATTTAACTTAATTTTTATGTCTAAGTAGTTTAAGACTTTTGTATGGTCTCAGCTCGATAGAAGGAACTAGAAATTATTTCTAATGCGGTAAAGTTTATGAATGCACAAGTAATAACTAATAAATATAATAATTAATATTGAGACTATGCACACTAGTTAAAATGTTTTTTTTTTTTATTTTTTTGTATAAACTATTATAAGTTTGAAATAAAACAAAAATAACGTCTGATCGTTGTTATTAGTTTGTTTGAGGGTGAGTCTTACAGAAAAGCACTATCAAACAATCAGAAGGACGAAATTAATGTTTTTTTATTATTAAATTGGTTGATATCTTTGTTTTAAATATTAAAAATCTCGATTTAATTATACAAAAGTTTGCAAACTAAGAGATACAAAAGATGGACGTAGAATTGAGTAGTCAAATACACTAACCACTAAGCCATGGGCACTGCCAATACTTCAGTCGAATTTCTGATGCAATGTATGGAGAACTATTATTAAGCTGCACTACATGAATACAGCGTTTAGTGTCCGTTTGGATTTTTGCCTTCCATTACGTTTTATAAAAATATTGAAAATCAATGTGCATCGGTATTTCCATTTATCTTCTAACCGGTTCTGTAATCAATTGACGAACATTCGTACGTCAAACAATTGCAAGTTCGGTTGAGAATATATATCGTTCCGTGAAAGTGTACAGTAGTTAGTAGTAGATTCCTCGCCGTGCACAAGAACTAAGGCCCTATTCTGAAATTCGATCCGAAAATTAAATCGTTCGAAAACGGACAATTGACATAAATAAATAAATTTATTCGCGCTACAGCTCCTTAAGGAGCCAAGGCCTAGTGACTTATCTCTCAACTATTCCTGTGTGTGTGTTGTTAATCAGCAAGAATGGAAGGCTACATGAGATGCACTTTTTCGAAACAAATTTTACTCTTGGAGGTTTTGTCAGTTCCTCGCAAGAGGCAGTACCCCAGAAAAGACGGTGGCTATGAGCTGGATTCGAACCCAGGCATTGAGGAGTCCGAAATTAATGACGGAACTTCCGAATTTTTTTTTGATTGCAATTAAATGAATTCGAAAGCTATTTTTAGTTCGTATCGAAAACATCTTTCGGACAGATTTACTTTTCGGATCGGATTTCAGAGTACCGAGGGCCCTCGGCTTTAGCAGACTTCAAATTGGAATTTGAATTTTGCGTCGAGACTGGGGCCTACACCCAAAAAAAAAAAAAAAAAAAACTGATCTACGAGGTCAAGGTTCATGACACTAGAAATCGGCGTTTGTTCGCTAACTGGGATTTGGGACGTTTGGAAAAGAACCCTTATTTGGTCGGGAAAAAATGCATTAGCGATGAATGGCTGTTAGCAAGAAAAATTGCAGTATATTGAATGCATGATAACAACCCACCCTAGGTTCACCAGGTGACAATACATCTTCAAAAATTACCGATTAGTAGATTCTGGACCATCGGCGCGGCATCATTGGTCTTTTTTAAAAACGACGTTGTTGAAGCGATGACCATTAATGACATGCGATGACAGAACGATGATAACTAGTTTCTTATTCCCCAAATTTAGACCTAGACATGTAGTTACAGCCATACGGCTCGGCGCTACGTACAGTGCTGACATCGTCAACATCTACCCGCCCTTATTTAAAAACCCTATAAATATAAACGTAAATATAAATATAATTATAAATATAAATTAAATACAATATATTATAATAAAACAAGAGCAACCGAATCTTCCAACTAAAAAACATTGTTCGTCCTTCTTATTGTGTTCAACTATCCCTTCCTTCCATTATTGACTAGCGGTATCACCCCAATTTTTAAGAAAAACTCTTTGGGAAAATGTTTTTTGAAGAAAGGCTTCTAATCCTTCAACTCTAAACTTTTCAATTATGTTGCCCCCTTTCATTACTAAGGGAAAACGAAATTCCTGGGAATTGTTCTCCTTTTTGACCCTTTTTCCAGCGAGTTTTCATTCAAAATTGGTCAGCTAATATCAACAACACAAAAATAACTATTTCCTATTAACTTTATGTTTGTGGTAGTTTTAAAACAATTCTAAGTTCTCATATCTGCATGAAAAGTTAATTATGTTATAATTTATGCATTAATAAAAAAAAAAACAGTGAATTCTATACAATGCGATTGATTGTTCCTACGTTTGTTGTATTTATTTTTGTATTGCTCAATGTTATATATGCTATTTTACATGACTCTAGGAAATAACTTCTCGGAAGAGAAACAAAAATACCAAAATGTAGGTATTGAAGGTATTATTCGTAAATCAACATAATTTTTGAAGTTGATTAAAGAAGGGCCAGGACCCGCAGGACTCTACAATTGGTTTATTTTGTCATAGTTACGAGAAGTCATTTCATTTACAGTTTGTTTTTTTTTATTTCCCGGAGCTATTTCATATATGTATATATTTGTATTTTTTTATTGATTTTTATTTTTGTTTCTATTTAATTAATTATTTATTCTTTAAATGTATTAAAAATGCTGTGCAGTATTGCTATTAAATTGTTTTTATCTTGAAATTGTCTAAAGTGCAGGATATTTCTATTTTTTTTTTAATTTGAGGTATTGCGCGGTATTAAAAAAAAAACTAAAATATCTTATAAAAAAAAAACAATAAAAAAACTATTGAAATGAGGATAATGCAAATAGTGATCTATTTATGTACAAATATTTAGTATTTTTTTTATATAATTGCACAATCTTATTTTGTTTACTTTGTCTGTGTCGCATCTTGATATGATATTTTTTTTATTAATTCATTTTAATATCTTTGTTTGCATTGGTGAGGTATTTTTTTAAATATATTTATTTCCCTTATTTGGCAGATTTTTCCTTTTATTTAATTACACATTTACTATACACATTGCGCTGTACCTACATATTTTTGTATCCTTTGGCCGCAGTTTCAAGTGATTTTGTATTATTGTTTAAAAAAAAAATATATATACTTATATATAAACCCAACGTTATTTAATAAATTGAAATTCTATTCACGAGTGGTTTTTAACTTTTATGTACAAAAATTCTGTTATGCACTGTGATAAGATACATTACCTGGGTAAAGATTCATTTATTGCTGGCACTTTTGTTTCAAAGGATTAAAGTTAATAAACCTTCGTTAAGTTTTATTTTCAAATCTACCAACTTCCCATTTGTAAAAATGACAGTACAACCCGTATTGCACCCCATTTTGTAAGTTTACTTCTTGTGATACAACAACCCCCCTGAAGTATAAAGGAAGCAAAAAAAAAAAAAAAATAACCGACAGACAATATTCGATGGGTATTTACCTCTTTAATATTTTGTTTATATACATTTTTTTCTCCAATACTCAACAACTTAGATTTATCAAGCAATTCAAGAAGCTTTCTACAATTGTTTTCTTTGTACACACGCTTTTATACAGATGATTTATAATTGCAATTTCTTTTTTTATATATTTAAAATAATAATTTTGTTCATAGAGTAAAGAGGCAAAGGATATGAAATTATGAAGAACTGACAAAAAAAAGACAGAGAGAAGATGATGAAACCAAAAAACACATCAACCAACTGAAAAAAAAACAATAAAAAACAATAATTTAAATGTGTGGTATTTTTTTATTAAAACATTTGAATAATCAACAAAATTAATTAATATTTTGAATGGATTTTATTCACATTGAATAATATTTGATATATTTATTACATAAATGAACTAAAATATTTATCTAAATTACATTTAATTAGGTAAAATAATATTTTTTATTTCTTTATTTTCTGAGTTTTGTTTATGTGTTTACTTTTTGTTTTTATTTCATTATCTGAAAGCAACTAAAGGTGCAGGAATTTTTTTATTTAAATAAAGAAAAATTAACGTTCAAAACTAAAATTAGGACTAAGTTTACAAAATTAAGAGCAATTTTAGTAAAACAAAATTAAAAGGAAAATAATAGTAAGGAAAAACTATATATATAGATATTACAAAAAAAAATTAAACTAATATTTTATTTTCTGGGTGATTTTTTTATTTATAAAAAATAGGTATTTTTTCATATTGGATTGATAATACCGTCCATTTAATTTAAATGGACTTTTAGGTTATGTTGTTTATTTTTTTATCTAGTAAACTAGTTTTAAATGTGTGATTTTAATAAAAAAAAACTTTTTTGTGAGAAAAAGAATTAGATACGTATTTCTTTTCACCGAAAAACAAATGTAATTTTAATTAAATTTCTTTAAAAAAAATCTTAAATTTATTGCAAATGAACATTTTATTCCAAAACAGTTCTTAAACAAAAATAAATTCAAAAATGTAAATTCAGAGAGCAATAATTATTACAATTTGTGTAAATTAATTCACAAATTTAATTTTTCTTTTTTTTAAAATACAAATTCACATACAAATTGTTTCATTTCTATTTGTACATATTTTCATCAGATGATCTGAGAGAGTCCGTTCCTGTATTTTTATTTCTTAAATCTCTTAATTATGTTGATATTTAATTTGTCTAAGCAAATTTAAAATATTTCTTTAGTTTTTTTTTATTATTATAACATACATACTTTTTTTTGGAACAGGAGACTATCAAAAGAAAAATTTATTTAATTTTTAGAAATAAGCAATTTGCAGTGAATATTGTTATTGTATTCTAAAAAAATATATAAATATAAATATTAAATTCTTTTTCTCACATATACAAGTCCGTTTTTTTCATCCTGTTGATGTAGTTTTAGTAAAAGATTAGTGGTGTGTGTGTTGATCTTGTCTAGAGGAATTTTTATTTTGTTTATAATTAAGAAAAACTAAATAATAAAATAACTAATATATTATAAATTCATACACATAATACATATATATTTATATATATTTGAAATTGTTCATTTCATTTTATAATATAAACTTTAATTTTTTTTCAATATATAGAATAAATTTATATTAATTAATATTAAATATAATATTATTTTTTATTTTGATAATTACTTACTTTGTTTTATATTATTTTTCGCTAAAGAGGTATTAGTTCAAAGTATGTTTTTTTTTAAATTAATTATTATGATGCGTTATATACTTAATTGCATAAAATAATTACTTTTTTATGCTGCCAAGGGATTTGTTAATAATAAGATAGACATAAAAAAACGTATACATAACGTATGTTAAATTAAAGAAAACAATTTATTTTTTTTTTGTGTGAAACAACATGGGCTGCTGACTTAATTATGTACATGAAAACATCTTAAATTCTAAGTTAAATTTTTTTTCTTTTATTTAATTTTAATTAAGAAAGAACATTATTACATAAATGATTTTAATTTCTTCATTTTATTTGTTTAAATTTAAGAAATCCTTAAGCCAATTAATTTGCAATTTAAAATAAAAAAGTAATCGAAAGTGAAGTATTTTTTTGTTGTTCTTTAAAACTAACCCAAATACTTTTTTTTTGTTTAATATGATCAAAAATTTTGAATTTTCTTTTCTTATTAATTCGTCACTTAAAGTTTATTTCGTTTATCACTTCGTGTTCTTTTTTTTTTAATTTATTTGGTATTTATAAAAAAAAATGATTTTTTTATAACGACAAGGGTGGCATGTTTGAAGAATAAATTGTTTTTAACAAAATAAGTTTCATTTATTAAAATAAAAATAAACAAATCCTATATTTAATCAACTTACAAATTTAGAGATCACATATGATGTTCTTCCTATAACTAGATTCTTTATTTTTTTTGTTTTTAATTAAATTAAGTATTTTTGAATTTTAGTGAACATTTTTATTTACATCGAAAATTTTGGTTTAAGATTTGTTTGGAACTAGAAGGCATATAATTTAGATGGAGGGAGACTTTTTTTCTTTTTTAGTGTCGATTTAGCTTAAGATGCAACCGTGTAAATGGATCGTGAATAGAAGGTTAAGGGTAGTTTTTCGTTCCTCTGTATGCTTATTTGAAAAATTCAGTTTCCGAAAAAATGCAAAACTTTTACTCTTGTAATTAAAAAATAAAAAATAAATAAAATACTGCACTGAAACAAATCTATGCCGCCATGCCTTTTATTTGATTTGTTAAAAAAAAACTGAAATTATTAAATTTGATTGGAAATTCGTTAAGAAATTACAAATAAGTGTACTTTTTCAAAACATGATTTTTGATAAAAAAAAACGACATGGGTTTTAAAAAATATGTTTAACATAAAGACTGCCGGACTCCAACTCCACTCTCTTTTCTAATTTATTTCATGTCCTTCAGTTCTAAACAATGCCACCCTTTGAATATACATTTTTGAAATAAAAAAAAAACTAAAAGCAATAATAAAAAAAAAAAAAAAATAACAAAAACAAACTGCAACAAATCTTATCTATCCTATGATTTTACATTTCAGATTTTTTTTTTATTTAATTCTAAAATGTTTCTTTTTTGATTTTTTTTACAAAAGAAAGAAATTCCCTTTTGTTTTTTAACAAAAGAAACCCAAGCAAAAAAATGTATTTAAAAAATGTGTTTAAATTTATTAAATTGTTAAGTTATTGAAAAACACAGCATTTTTTTTTTTTTTTTTAATTTATATTTTAAGTTGTGATGTTTTCTGTATACTTAAAAAAAAATTAATCTAAACCAACAAGTTTCGAGTTTATTTAAATGCATTACAAAAAAAAATCAAATAAATAAATATTAAATATAAAAAAAAACATAGAATAAAGAAACTGCAAGAAAGTTTTGTAGGAAAAATGAGCTAAAAATAAAAAGAAACTTTAAAATAAAAACAAAAAAAATTATATTTTTTGTTTATTTAATTAAATATAAAATCTATTTTATTTTTTTTTTGTTTAATATTATTTGTAAAACTAATTAACAAAAAAAAAAAAAAATAAAAAAATATAAATCTATTTTTTTAAGAAATGCTTTATTAATTTGAAATATAATTTTTTATGACAAATGAAAAAAATATAAAAATCCCAGAAAAACAAACTAAGCTCAACTAAACTTGTAATTAAAATTAGTTTATAAATTTTTGTAGTTATGTGTATATATAAAAAAATATTTATATGAAGAATAAAAAATAAAAATTAGCTAATCTTTTTGTTTAATTAATCATATTAAGATAATTGAGGAACTCCTCTGAAAAAAGTTGCATACACGAGGAGCTACCTGATGTCGCCGATGTTGCTGATGTGATCCCTGATGCTGCCGCTGCTGCTGCTGCTGATGCTACTGCTGAGGATGAATGGGAGGAGGGCGTTTGTGGATCGGTGGCGTTAGTAAAGAAACTGGCATTTGCACCAATGACAGGACGCTGCTGTGGCTGTTGATGTTGTTTTGTCTGGACACATGTTGCTGATTTGTTGCGATTGGCAATGCTTTGTTGCTGATGAGTACCGTTTCCGATTGATGGAGTTGCTGTTGTTCGCCAGATTGAACCGATTGTTTCGCTTTGAAGTTTGCTATCACTGCCAACAGCATAATGATTATGTTGCTGTTGCTGATGTTGATGGTGATCGGAGGAATTTAATGTTGCAGAACAACTTTCCGTGTTGCTCCAGAGATCATTAAATAGCATGTCACGCGATTGTCCCATATATGATGATGCCGATGAATTTAAACGCTGCTGCTGCTGTTGTTGCTGTGGATGTTGTTGTTGAGGCTTAGGATTGCAAATGTTAGCAACATTTACTGCTGGATTGGGTATCTCCCAAATGTTGCTGATTTTATTAAGTTGGCTTGCGTAGGATGTTGCTGCGTCTATTGCAAGCTTTGACGAACCCACCAAAGGGCTTTCCCACAAGTTTGTATTTTGTGACAATACATTGCTTCCTCCTGCTCCAGCTCCTCCTCCATTCGAGGAACATGTTGATCCAGCTGATGATGTATTAGATGATGTTGGCGACGCATTGCTCTTAATAGAATAAAAACTTTCCCTGAGATTGCTATTTGGCGAGGACTGACTTGAAGTCCAGAGGGATTCCTTGCTGTTGCTACGATGGCTGCTTACGCTGTGATATTGAGACGAGCGCATGGACGATGAGGAAATAGGACTGAGGGAGGGATGGGAGTTAGTTTGATTATTGTTATTGCCATTGTTAATTTGGTTATGATTAGTGTTTGCTACAATAGAGGACGTGGAAGAGGGTGTACATCCCCACAAATTGGAAATGTTTGTGGCTGATGTTTGATTGTACAATAGTTGGGTTGGATTGGAGTTAATATTGTTGGCCGTTGGCAATTGGCCCCATAGATTGTTATTGTGTGGTTTATTGCAATTGTTATTACTACCTAAAATGCTAATACTGTTGTTGGAATCTCCTACTCCTACCCCACCAACACCATTTTGTATTCCGAATAGCAAGCTGTGATCGACGGCATTGGCCGTGCGACAGTTGATATTCAGAGCTGTGTTGGTTGGATGGTTGTTCTGACCTATTACACCTGATGCACTATTATTATTGCTTATTAACTTAATTGCGTTTAGTTCATGTACAACTGAATTCATAAAATTATTGCTACATTCGTTGAGTGTTGTAGAATTTCCATTGTTTCCGGGATTGTTGGTATTTGTCTGATTGTGTAGATGATGGCTGTTGTTACCATTGGTAATTGTTGTCAGAATTGAGGATGAGGAGTTTTGTGGCTGCAGCAGGGTTGTTGTTGCTGCCGGCGTCGGCGGTGGTGGCGTTGTTTGTTGTTGGGACAAATTTAGCCCTACTGATCGAGGGTGTCTTACCTGAGTCAACAGTTGTTGTTGCTGTTGCAGGGTTATTTGATTGATGGCACTGCTGTTGGTGTCGGGTGTTTGTTGAAGTAATGGTGCCGAATAGTCGATCAGTGGTGAATAGAGGGATATTGCTTTTTTCAAAGAAGATGCCCCGCCTGGAGCCCCAGCCGATGATACCATTGATGTTGATATGGTATTCGAGTTGGTGACTGCCGTGCCATTTGGAGACTCCAACGGGGCCTCATGTTATGCGAGGTTCAACGCAAACTTGCTGACAGTTTTGGCGTAACAATAGCCGATGGGCTTGACGAAGTGGGTGTCTTGAGTGGCACAATAGGGGCATGTGACGCAGTGCGAATAGTCGCTGTAGAAATTTAATCGTTGTTGAGGATGCAAAAGTAGTTTTAAGCACGTATTGCACTGAAACAAAAACCAAATGAAAATTCAAATTATTGGTCAATCGAAAATTTTCTTGGGAAATTATATATTTAAAAAAATTAGAATGCCAAAACAAAGTTTAATTTACCTTAAGACGATCAGAACAACATGGCATTGCAGCGAAGATATCGTAGGCATACATAGTGCCAAGGACCAAGCTTGATCCATCCCAGAATTCGCCACAGAATCTGGAAAAAGAATTTAGGAAGGATATTTCAATAAAAAGAAACACTTAAGATAAAAAATAGAGTTTTATGAAGTATGCAAATTTAAATGTGAATATAATAGTAGACAATCTTTACATTAAAAAACTCACCTGCAACTGATTATACGCCCTGAAGATGTTCCATCGAGACAAGCCATGCAAACGCATGTCAAAAATTGGGAGCGTCCTTCATATTTGACCTTAAATTGAAGAAAAAAGAAGATCGTAATTCGAGAAGCTGCACTTTTAAATAAGAGACAAAATATGAAGTTCTAACAATACTGTATAAGGAGGGAGAGGAAAATCTGATCACTGATCCTGAAGACATTCTGAAACGTTGGGAATTGTAATATAAGGAATTTTTAAACGGTCAGCTCACGGAAGATATGGAGACAAAAGGAAGACCTCATGTTGCAGCCGCCAAGCAGTGAAGAGATACAAAAGGGAATCGGCTTGAAACTGACAAAGCATCGGGAGCGGATGGCATACCTCTCGAGCTCATCCAACATGGAGGGACAACACTATACACTCCATCAAGCAAATCATGAATCATAATGCAGGTATGGGGACATTAAGAAATGCCATAAAAAAGGGGGAAAGGCGGTATATATCACGTACACAAAAAGAAAATCTAGCATAACAACAAGAGGGATCGTCACCAACTGACCTGCAGTCAGATATTGACTTACGTAAAGACATCCACATTTTGGGTAGAAGTCATCAAACAAACTCTACAAAACTCATTGCTCCAGATCGAGCAGGCAGCTCATAATAATGCAGTAAAACCGATTATATGGTGGCTAAGTGCAATCCTTTAACAACATACTTTGGGTCAAAAGAAGCAGCCGATAACAATATGGAGGAGGAAATATGCGGTGCAGTTCTTTAAATGGCAGAATATAACGCAGCAAATGTAGAAAGGTTGGCGTAGACCAGAACTCCAATAGCCTTGATGTGTGAAATTCGGTGGCGTTGGTCAGCAATCGGGAACCTCTGGAAGACTTTGTTGGATAAGGCGCGGGCCGGATCCAGGTTGTTGCACCTTTGATGATGACAAATAGTTTCCAATAATATAACACAACTTTCCCTTCTAAGAATTCCCAATAAGTCTCCAAAACAATTAGGAAATGTGCCATTACTGTTGGCTGTTCTTTTTCGTAATCATTTTCCCTTTCATTTTGCCAAAATCTCCAATGAGATAAAAAAATCCTTTAATTTCTACAAGTCTCCAACGAGACAATGCCTTAAATGTTAAAATGTCCCTTAAGTTTCTTTTAATCCACTTTTGTCTCTTAGCAAAACAACTCCCCAATGAGATAATCAAATATTTAGGAATTAAGATTGCTCCCTGTGGGATCTCTTTCAAAAACGTACAAGTCTCCAATGATATAGAAAATGCGTCAACACAAATGTAAATTTCGTATTTTTTTGGCACAACTTCCATCTCTTTTAGTAAACAAAGTCTCCAATGATATAAAAATTATAAGTATCATTGTTTTATGTACATTTTTTTTAAACTATTTTGCCTTTTAACAATATCTCCAAATATGTGCAGAATGTACCTTGTAAAAGGTTCTAACTACATAGATATAAAATCGTATGACAAATCCTTCGCGTGAGGTTCTTTGATCTTTATATAAAGCTTCATTTTAAGCTTAAGATAAAGTCTCCAAAAATGGCATCAATCATCATCCTTCATCATCATCATAAATTAGAATGAAATTCGGTTTGCCTTTCATGTTTTCTTCAAGTCTCCATTGCGATGCAAAAATCTAAGTCAATAAAATTGTAGTCTCCAATAAGAAACAAATAAAACAAAAATTTGTTTCTAAAACTTCCGGTGCTCATTACTTTTCTTAGCCCAAATCCCTTTAATAAACTCCGTTAATAAAATCTCCAATAAAAGAAAATTTAACAAACATGTACCTACAACTGCACCCTGCGGCACACCCACGAAAACTCTTTTACCTTTATTTTGTAGTACTATATATTGACCAAACAACTTCAAGAAGTTATTACCATTATGAACAAGCGTACATAATCCTCCGGAAACCTAACTATGCCACAAGTCCATTAAACTACACCAAAAACAGCAACACACAACGGCGGTGCTGTTGAATGAACAACTTTCCAATGTCATGGATCATATTCTCTTTTCCTCATAACAAACAATCTAAGTACAATTGACAAGCTGAACACATTTCCAAGTTGAACACAGCTAGGTTAGCCTTTAAGAAACACATCCAAACCAACATGGCCATTACAGAGGATCAAGAAATTATTTTTGCAATTTACCAAAAACAGACAAACTTGCAACATTGTAATGCTCTAACTCTAACGTATCTGCTTAGGCGTTGCAGTTGTGAAACAACGTTGAGGAAGATATATGTATGTTTCAGCTTGAAAGCGGTCTTGTGTTGCATGCCAAGCAATATTACACGGCACGGAAGAGGTGAGACAAGAGGTCTGAATTTTTGTCATATAAAGAACCATAGTGGTCTACACTTTAGTAAGCCTTTCCTCCGTGGATTGTGTTGTTAATAATTTTAGACTTAGAGGGACAAAAAAAAAAATTTGTATGTATATCCAAAATAGCCACCCAACCAGAAGATGTCTGGCATTATGAATTAACAATATTGTACTAGATTTATTGAAATATTCAATTGAAAAACTTACCTCAATGCATCCCTGTGAATGTTGCTTCGGGCTCAAAAAGAACGACCCATCAACCAATGGATAACGATCAAATACCAACATTGGTTCCTCGCAAAGGATGCATGCAACGCGGCTCATTTGACTTTGTGCCAACGATGATAGAATAAAGAGACGTGTTTCGTCGTTGCCATGATTTCCTTCGTCCTCGATCTGAAAATAAAGAAACAAAAAGTTTAATAAAGTTATTTTGAAAACATCCTTCATTTCAATAAAAAAAAATAACAAAAAAAAATTCAAAAACTCTCGTCTACTCCTGATGTAGTAATTCATTTGGTCAATTTCCAAAATGCCAATTGTACCAGACCTAAGGTAGAATGTTGAAGCCATTACTTTTGGCGAAAGTCCGAATAATATTCTCTGACTGGATAAATGTCCTGTCCGTTGGTTCGTTCGTGCACAAGTCTATACGATTACAGCGTCAATATAGTCGTAGTGTTAGTAGTCATCGTCCTCAGGATACGGCAAACAAAAAAAGAAAAGTTTTATTCTATTACATTACAGGTGAGAGTGAGTGCATACACACAGTGTGGTGTTGTGTTGCCAGGAAGCACGTATGCAACAAAGTACCATATTAAGCTGAAATTGGCAAAGAAAGGATATCCATTTTCTATAGAAAGGACATGGTCCTTTTAGATTATTGAAAAAATGAAAGACACATCTGGGAGTGCAGGGAAGCAACACACGATAAAATACTACTGCAGCAGAAAGAAAGCGAACAATTCGCCTGGAATAAAGAAGTATCCTGTTGTTTTTTCTCTTTGATCAGACAAATACAACAAGCAATTTGGATTTCATGTCCTTTTAACGAATGTAATGTTTCTGCTAGGAATAAAAAAAAAACATCCAAAGAATAAAGAATTTTTCATTTCCAGAAAACAAGTCCCGGTCATGTTTCACTTTATTGATTATCGATTTGGGACTTTTGGTGCGTGACATGGTGCAGAGAAGCGCATCGAATAATCTAGTGATCCTGGGATTCCTGGGATACCTGGAATAAATGTCTTTCGAGACAATGGTGGGAGGAGTTGCAGTTTATGGTCCATTTGTTGCCCTGAAATTAATAGGACCATCCGAATGGAGTTTATGATTCCCCATGGTTACCTTGACTTAGTTATAAGGTGCATTTATCTCTGAAAGAAATTGGTTCTAAGGGGAGTAATAACTCATGGAGGTGAAAATTTGGTGAAAGAAACTTCAGAAACTTTCATAATAAATGAAAGCGAAGAATTGTTTGGAGACATTTTAATAATATGTTATTGGAGAATTCAGGCATAAGTCTTAGGTAAAGCATGATGTTTGCAGTGCATAGATGAGTGACATCTGGTTTTTTGAAACGTCACTTAGTTTGTCCAAGAAGTATTCTCCGAGGGCTGTTTTGTTAGTCCGAACTAGGCATTCACAAAAGAAGTTATATTCAGCCTCAATGTCTTGACAACCTCTGCATAAGTCTGATGTGGTATTGCCCATTCTACTCATGTGGGCATCCATTGAGTTGTGACCCCTAAGGACACCAACCAAAAGTGACAGTTGAGGTCTAGCTAGCTTTTGAATGTATTCTGTAGTTTTCTTTGAGATGTTTGGCCAAAGACTTCTTGAGACCCGACAATTGTCAAGTTTTGACCATCTTTCGTTTGCAGCTTTGAGGAAATTCTCGTGAATCCTTTTTTTAATTTTCCAGTGGCTCAAGTACCCAGGGTACTTGATTTGGTTGGTTTGGCTTGGTTCCATTGATGAACCGTTTTTTGCTATTTTATCAGCCCTTTCATTTTAGTGCATGTCACAGTGTCCGGGGACCTATCGTATCAATGGGTAATCAGGTTTGTTTCACTAATTTGCCTCAGATCAATACGACATCGGTCAATCAGTTTGGACTTGGAGGCGATTGACAATTATGTCCTTGATTGCCACCTGGCTGTCTATAAAAATATCAATATTCTTGTTTTACAGGTTAAAAGATAAAAGGTGCTTTGCGGGTTCGCCTACTGCGAGCAGTTCTGTCTGAAAAGCACTACTAAAGTTTGGCAGCTTTATAGATCTATTTATTGGTTGGTTGGTAGTGCCCCGTGGCTTAGTGGTTAGTGTATCGGACTGCTAAACGCATGAGCCTGGGTTCGAATCCAGCTCATAGCCACCTTTTTTCCGGGGTACTGCCTCTTGCGGGGAACTGACAAAACCTCCAAGAGTAAAATTTGTCTCGAAAAAGTGGATCTCATGTAGCCGTTCGGACTCGGCGGTAAACTGTAGGTCCCTTCCATTCTTGCAGATTATCATCACACACACAGGAATGGTTGAGAGTATAAGTCACTAGGCCTTGGCTCCTTCAGGAGCTGTCGCGCCAATAAATTTATTTATTTATTGGTTGGTTTATCGAGAAGATACCAGACCCTACTCCTGCTTCCGTTTTAGAACCGTATGTATAGATCGAGATATGATTTTCCAGCATTTTCTAGTAGGAAAGTCTGTTAGTGCCACTGTGTTAAAATCTGAGTGGGGTTTAGTATAGTCGGTTTGGGTATTCATGTCTATATAATTTTTGTATAATTTTATGATCATAATAGCCATTATTCTAGTTGTTGGTACGCCTTAATCTGAGGGCATTTTTGGCCGCCAGCTCCTTTGTGAAAAGGTCTATTGGGGCTATTGCGAGGAATGTTTCTATGGGGCTGCCTTTTCAGTAGTTCTTAAGGCAGTTGTAGTACCAATACACGCTAGTCTTTGAATTTTTGTCATAGATTTGAGATTGCTTGCCTTGTCAAGGGCAGACCACCAAACCAAACATGCGTATGTCAGTATTGGCCTGATGATGGCAATGTTCATCCAATAAATTCTACTGCAAGTATAGAAAGCTATTCAACCTTTCCTTTCTCTTTCTTTTATATTTTTTATCCAGTCTAGTTTACAGTCTTATACTAACCCAAGATATTTGGTTGTACCAGATATACGGAGTGGTGTCTCTTTTAATGTGAGAGCAGTTATATTGAGACGTTTCTTTGTAAGCAAAACAAATTCGGTCTTGAGCGGATTTACACCCATCAGTCCGCAGCTTTTGGTCCAATTATTGGGTTTATCAAGGGTAGCTTGCAAAAATACACACAGCTTGGGAATAAATTTACTTGATGACAATGAGCAACTACTTTGACGCCGGTAAGATTTAACTAAAATTCTATTTATGACCAGTGAGAGTGACCAAAGCAGTGGAGAGAGAGAACACCACCCTGTGTCTCTCTCTTTCAATTCTGAATTTACATTTCTTGTTTGGAGCATACACTCTATTCTGTCAGATATCACAGGATTAATGTTGATCGAGGGCTTGCCACTGTATTCGACGTTTTTAAAGGCCCCTTCAATGTCATAAAATGCTGCTAAAGTAAATCCCTTGATTTTCACCACCTCACCACAATAGAACTTACGTCTCCTCTTTCTAAGATTCGTAACTTTGTTTCGTATCCTTCCTGCTTTGTTATTTCTTTCTACAATCTTGGCACAAAGTTAGTTTCGATGATACAAACTCTTACAAATTTTTTCATTTCTTCTCGGTGATTCTCATAAAATAGTGTGACCAATTTTTTTTTATTATTAACATGGCAGGGCTAGCTGTTAGTTTTTAAATATACTTTGGGGCGATGTGTAGCGCTATTGCTTAGATAGATAGAAAATGGTGGGGGTCAGCTAGATTTCTATAACTAATTCGCAGGATTATGATCCATTTATCATCCGGGATGATACACTTTACGTAAGTCTGGGAAAGACAAATGGTAAAACTTCATTTACATTCCATCCCTAATGACCTCAGCTGTTCTGTGCAAAGAAATGCACTACGCATACAGCAATCATAAAATGAAAATAAATTATATCCTTGTTGTACATGTACATTCGACAATAAAGTAATTACACAAAATATGCAAATGTCATTGCGCGTTGCTCAGAGATCCTTGACATAAACATCAAAAGCATCGCGTGAAATGGCATTTTCAATGTTTTCCATCTCCTCACATTATCTCTCTCTCTGGTGTACTCCTGGGTATTTTATGGATCTACAAGGACCTCCTTTCCAGACGAAAAAAAAAACAAAACAAACAAACCTTATGGTGACAACAAATCCCCATCTGGCAAATGGCAATGAACAATAATGAAATGAAATCGCGAAAATGCACTGGAGTTTAAGAAGGATTCAGGGATATGAGACTGCAATATCCTGTTTTTTTTTTATATTTGTTCTTTTGTGTCTTAACTGTTGGGTGGATATACTGTTGAAGAAGCTTTTGAGAATGACTAAAATACTGCAGAAGAACATGAAATAAAAGGACCATTACAACGTGTCAGATGAACGCGAACGTACCAAACATGCACTTACGTCTTCCATAAGGACTTCATTGTTTTTCTTCATTTTTCTATGTGACACTAGTTCTATTGGATGGTTCGTCATAATGTGTATTTGTTTAGTTGTGCTTTTTTTAGTGGAAAACGTCAAATCTAGTACAGTGTTCACTCAATTTATATTCCAGACACGGTATCCAGCAAACAAGAACACAAACCAAAGGACTAATGCAAAAGTATTTGATTCGTCCTTGCTGATTTTTTTTTGTCTACTTTCTTCAACGCTATCTGCGGGGGATCAACATTTTGTAATACATAAAAAAAGGAACTTATAAAAGCCCAACGGTGGCATTAGCAACCTTTTATTTCGCAGTTTTACTTGTTTTTTTTTTACAAAAAAACATGTCCTTTGAAGTATGTCTTCTTTAAGAGAGCTTTTCTTCGCCAGAAATGCGAAGAATTGCAATTAAAATTCCAAAAAAAACATCATTGTTTGTTAAGAGTGAAGAAGCAACAAAAAAAAAGTTAACTAAAAGTAAGCACAAGAGCCGACATAAATTATACAAAGAAAGGTATAAGAGCCAATAAAATATCCTTTTTTTTTTTTTGCACAATATTATCCTTTGGAAGTTCAGTGAACTAGTTTTTTTTTCAGCTGGGAAATAACTTTGGTAATTTGCGTTGAAATGTCTGATGGATTTTTCCTTTTTCTTAATTGGCTGGTAAATATTTGATGAACAAACGATATTCTAAAATAACAGGCAAATTGCGATGAATTTTTTTGGAAGGACCACCAGTCTGTGAAAATGCATCTTAAAATAGAGAAAATTATGTATTTAGTTTCTTTGGTTTACATTAGGAAATGTATATCTTACTCAAAATTATTGAAATCATATTTGATTAGATCAATAAAGCATCCCACATTCGTGTTGTGCGGCGAGATAAAAGTTACTATTTGATTTTGAAATCATTCTACATAAATTTCTACTCGTCAATAGACAATTCAGATAGGATCAAAATATTAAGGAGCTTATATAAACTGCCTTTGCAATTCTATAAAATTTGATATTCACAAATAATAATTTAACATAGAAAAAATCGAATATTTTTTTTGTATTTTTAATATTTTTTTATAATTTTTTTTATTTTTTTCTTATCTAAACAAAAATAATTTTTTTTGTAAAATTAATATTTTTATAATTTTGTTTTTAATTGAAGTTTATTTTTGTGCTTAATTTTGCATTCTTTAATAATTTTCTTTTTAATTTTTCAAAAATTGTTCCTATTTTGGAGAAAAAAAATCACAATTTATTACATTTTTTAAAGAAGTAAAATGGCTTTGAATCATTCTGCTGAAAACTATTTTACGTACTTTTTCGAACAAGCAAAATCAAATAAAAACTTTAAAGTTCCCTCAATATTTTTCAAATTTTATTTGACGCTGTGACAGCTCATAAGAGCAAGTACGTGCAATTTATTTTACGAGTGGTAAGAAGAATAGGAAAAATCGAGCCTTTAGGCATTACCTTACCTTAGTTGGCGCTACAGTCCAGTGTGAACTTCGGCCTACCTTGCTACCTGCTATACTCAATTGACTTCTTTGCGATTTTCAAAATTAATTTTTCTTTTTATCTCAAATCTAGTGTTGTTCTTTGTTCATAGCGAAGACTTGAGCCTTAAAGCACATCCTTACCTTAAGTGGCACAAGGGTGACCTGGGCCAAAACCAACAAGCTTCTCCACCCAGCTCGGTCCCTGTCTAGCCGCCTCCTGTTTTACATTTGAAGTCGGTCGAGGTCCTCTTTAATTTGAGTAGAATCGAAGATTTTCAATGACATCCACCTGTCAATACATTCAGTAAAGTCTGTCATTTCAATCTGACCAAACGTGTGGAAGTTATTAAAGAAATCTTATCGAATCCACGGCTGAGTTATCGCCAGATCAGTGCCTCATTGCAGCCGTCGCAGTATCGAAAATGATCTAGAAATGTCAATTCTACGTAGAATTGGGAATTGCCAGGGAGTCAACCTGGCTTTTTTTAAAAGCTTACATTCCACAAGTGTTCAAACAAGCAACACGACTGTCTGGTATGGTTAATCACCTCATCGTCGGAACTTATTGCTTTCAAAGCTTTCAAAATAAGAAAGGTGACACTCTTTCTTTAAATATGTACCAGAGCTATGTTCTCAACAAAAAGTTGCTCCCTTATCCAGAAGGAGCGTTCATTAAATTGGCCGCAATAATCGTGTGACTTGAATCCAATCAGTTCTCTGGGGTGGCGGCAAAATCTACAATAATAAATTAATCCACTTTGGATGAGCTTGATGCTACTATCAAATTCTCGTGATAGTGGCGCACATATTGAACCCAGTCGTCTTCAAAAACTTCGATGGACTGTTTTTAGCATTGCCAGTGAATGATGGCTACTCCATGCAAAATGGCATAAATGTAGCTAAAAATTCGTTATTCTTTAATGAACTGGCCGCCATATGTGCCTCCAGTATCAAAAATGAACCATACTGGTCCTAGGACACGACCTTGCGGAACACCAGCATTTATTTTCTTAAACTCATATTACTTCATTTCATATCTGGTAAGTGTTTTTTTTAACAGGGTTCGAGTTTTTCTTTATTGGATCAGTGTTTCATAGAAGGTGAGGGAACAACTTCAGTTTTAGAGTTTTTAATTTATTATAATTCATGCATTCAAGAATTCATGACCGAGGTGGGTGATTCGAATGGTCAGGAAGTATGAGGACGGTGCCGTTCATTATTTTTGATAGATTTTTAATTCAGTCACATTAAAAAAATAGATTCGACAACTGTTGCTGTCTGTCGATATCTACTCCCAACGCCTCCCCTTGAGTATAACATATAATAGAATCGTCCATCTTTCAACATCATGTATCTCTGAAGCCTTTTAACATCTTTAACCTCCACTTAAAAGGCATCTCTCTACCAATAAGTACTTCGCTCAATGCATCCGACAGCTATTCATTTCCAAACTCTCGATTACAAAACAAAAGCATCCTTGTTTGAAAGGATGTTTTTGTCCCGTAGAAAACAATATTTATAGCTTCGCTTAAATGTATCTTTACTCCAAAAAAAAAAAAAAAAACATAATCCACTATACAAACATCCCTCTCCCTTTGCTTGCCTGTAGTCTCGACCTTGTTGATAGTGTAGTTATATTAAAAAGCAATAAACTTAACTTCTTTTCTGTAAAAGACAAGCCATTTGGGGATTTATTTTAACCACCAGAAAAAAGCATTAAGATGCATTACACAAAATGTACCATAAAAATGAAATGCCAACTCCGCGTCGTTGTCGGTCGTTCTTTGAACAATACCAGGATCAGAGTATATTTGAAACAAATCAAAAAGTATCTGTAAGATGTATATTATTCGGTATCTCTATTCGATATCAAAATCCACTCAAGTGTAATGAATTCAGTTGCTTTATCCGCTTATTGTGTGTGATGGAGAATTTCCAATTTCATGAATCGAAGGGGTGTGGAGATCCCCTTTTTAAACAGAAATGAGGGTGTCACTCTGGTTGCTTGAAGATACTCTTATAAATATAAATGAAATTAGTAAAGTGTGTAAACAATTATTAATTGAAAAGGCGCTTTGCACACTCGAAACGACATAATGTCAACAATCATCGCCGTGTGGAGACTTTCGTTAAGACGAAGGACAATGATATTAAATCTTCAAGTGCTGCGCCCCCCCAAAAAGGACATAAAATAGATATAAGTTTTGTTAAGACAAAAGTGCAGATATTCTAAATCTGCTGCTCCAATAACTCTCTGCTTTCATCTCCCCAATCTTATTTGTTGTGCTTTGTTCTAGTTCCAAGAGCAAAGAAGGCATTCGATGAATGATCTCTGGCATTAAGAGGAAGGTGCTTTCCTATTGTTTCGTCCTTAATGGGAAAAGTAAAAGTTTACTCTATGTCTTCGTCCTTTTGTATCCCTCGTCTATCCTTAGCGATAATATTTCATTTGAAGAATTAGACTTCATCGTCGTAATTCTTAGCCGTGTTCCTGACATCGAGAAGGGCAGGACACGATATGGCTGGATGTATTTCTATATATCCGATGACATGATACATAAACACAAGGATAACACAGATAAAGTTCTTGCAAATTGAATTGCTGATTAAATAGACATTTCGCATTGGTAATCAACTTTTGGCCCAAAAACAAGGATACGAGGTGAAGACTGTAAGGTTGAAGTTAGTCAACACCAGCGAAGAGGACTGTGGATGCGCTAAATGATGTGGTTTGCTTTTCGGAGGTGTGTCCTTTGTGTTTGTCTAGCTTTTAATTTGATTATATAGAAGTTTGTTCAGTGTTCTCAAAGGTTCTCGAAGAGGTAAGGAATTTTTGATGATTTGGGATTTTATTGTTTTTTTACAAAGGTTAGCAATTAATTTTGTAAAATTAAAAAATTATCCACTCGTACAGATTTAGAATTTAGAACTGAACTCCAATAAGAGTTCAGAGATGTAAAAATGCCTAAAAATGTTTGTTCCGATCCCGCTTCTGATACCTTCGTGAATTAGTATAAAAATCTGATGAGAATGTGCCCTCAACTATGAAGTTACGTTTTCAACGTTGCAACCATGTTCTTAGACTTTGGTACTGGAACTGCTGCAGTATTTTGTGCTCCTTTACAAAGGGTCTTCCGAACTTTGAAAGTTGATAGCAGCCATATTGTTAAAGCCACACCTGCTTTATTCGGTCTGTTTTGCCAAATCAACGTGTTCCTGAGAATGTGCAGAAGAATCCGAGGTAGTCCAATTCGTTTCACTTACCAGAACTCCGCCTTTCGCAGACCACAACTTGGCGAATTACTTGGGCCTGCAGCCGTATACAAAATTCCACTGACCCAGAAGCTGAAGGTAAACGACCATATAGACAACGACTTGTATTCGCTGAATGGGCTCTCGAGCAATTGGAAACTGATTTAAATTTTCATCGAACTCGTCTTTAGCGGTAAGGCCCATTTCTGGATGAATTAGTACGTCGACAACAAATTGTAGAATTTAGTACGACATCAATCCATGGAATCCCGAAAAAGATTTTTGGCTGGCATTATGTCCATATTTTTTTTTTGAGAACGACGTCAACGGCGAGCACTATATAGGTCGATGATCGAATATTACCAAATTCGCAACGCTGCGTGCCACAAAGCTCACATTACATTGGAAATTCTGCCCGAGCGATTCGGGAATGGTTATCTATGGGGTTTTATGAACTCGCAGGTCACGAAAACCACAAATCAGCGCCTCATAATACATGCGTCTAATTCAGATTGATTTATGCGCCAGAGTCATGAAAAATAGGAATTTCGGATGCGTGTCACCGAGAGAAGCCGCGGCGGACATTTGATTGTTGTATATTAATGGCATCAATAGACTTTTAAAACGAATACAAAATTTCGATGATGGGAAGCGCTTAATGAAATACCCTTAACTTACTTTGACATAAATTTCCAATTGAAAATAAGAAAAGGCACTTATTTAAATAACAAAATGATATATTTCGTTTAATTCCTTTTCTTTGAAAAATGTGAACAGCGCTCAGTTTTCAGAGGAGACAATAAGTACGAACTTTCGCTTACAAGGATTATTAATAAAGTCGCACCACACGAATGTAGAATGCTTTAATTGATGTTTATTTCCTATCTATTTTTTCCAAAACATTTCCCCTTAATTCCCTATTTTAAACCAAACAAATTCTTGGGGGAGAAATGTTAGTTCTTTCAAACGCAATAGTACATTTGAAATTTGAAGTTTTATGAAGTCTTCGTATTTGAAGAATTTTATATTAAAAAAAATTTGTAAAATTAAATCAAAATAAATAATAAAATGACAATGGCCTAATAAAATAGTTTCCATCACAATTTTTATTTTAACTGCACTTAATTGATCTATTTCGTTTAGTTTAATTTTATATTTTTTGACGTTTAAAAAGTTTCCCTATTTTGATCCACAAATCGTTCTTTTACTTTTGAGGGAATTTATAATTTTTTTGAGTTTTCATCCCCGCTCTTGAAAATTTGACAATTTTTTCTAAAACAACCCAAAAATTAGACGAACGGACATATAGTTTAAGAATTTAAGAGAATGACATCTTGAAACGTCTAGTGCCCAAAAAAAACCCGATCCGCAAGAAAAACTACTTTTCCAATTCAATAAACTCGCCAGGTGAATGTATCCGTAACTACATCACAATAAATTTGTTTCGTCTGATACGTGACGAATTGATAAATAGGTAAATTTGTTAAAAGAGTAGAAAAGCTTTATCTGACCCCCACAAATACAATCATAATAAAAACCGAAAAAAAAACTGTTAGGAAAAGTCCTTTGAATTCTGCTGACCAATATCATCAAGTCTAGACGCTGTCGAAGGTTCTTGGATGATAATATAGTCTTTCACCAGATTGACACATTTTCAAAGGAATGAACTTGGTAAGTTCAGTTCATGGTGAAACCCTTTTTTTTAAATAATCGTTCTTCCTTCTATTCAAAGGACTCGGGACATATAGTGAAATATGC
This sequence comes from Platycheirus rosarum, assembly GCA_963971375.1. Classification (NCBI taxonomy): domain Eukaryota; kingdom Metazoa; phylum Arthropoda; class Insecta; order Diptera; family Syrphidae; genus Platycheirus; species Platycheirus rosarum. The sequence goes on along the minus strand of OZ020509.1, from coordinate 119,097,079 downwards.
CAAGAAAACCAAAACAGTCATACAGCGCATTTCAGCTATAAAACTTATTTATGATATCTCCGGCTCCTGAATATGAATTGTTTGGTTCGTATGTGGAATTCACAGAATAAGAATATTCGTTTATTTGTTCTTTTTTTTGGTCCTTCGCCTGAACGAAAGGAAAGGAATTTCTTTTTAATTTCACATTTGTGGATTTTTCTTACATGGCTGCACATATTTATGAAATGTGGTTTTCTGGCTGTCTGTGTATGTGCGGTTCTTTTATTCTAGTTTTCTATATCAAAAGTGGAAAACCTCGTATTTTAAAAAGGCATGTAATTACTTCAAATTGTAATCTTGCCTGTTTGCTTTTGAGAAAAAGAGATCTTAAACACACAAACATTCAAAAACCTTTTAATTTTTTTAAAACGCGCTTTCTAAGCTGCTTAGAACAACCTAATTAATTGACATGCTTATTAGAAATTCAAATAATGTTCTATTAAACAATTAAGTGGATTAGAAGAAACATTTGAGGAGCATCAGCAGTGGCCATTTGCTTGATGGGGGAACCAGCGAAAACTTAAAATGTATCAAAACGAAATTATATGTTCTTTTTATTATTTCCAACCGCCTGGAAGTATCTAATGGCCCTTAAATGAACCCGACAGTACCAAAAGCACCTACCACCCATCTCCTTTGTGCCACGTAAGTACACATTGCAAGGCGAAGAAGACATATCCATCCGCTATACATAATTTAATGACTTTCCATGTCAGACCATCATAATCCTCTAAAAGTCACATCATTCGAATTTAACCAACCGCAACATTTCACACATCCTTTGGATGGGTCCCTCTTAAGGCGGCACGTCGCGTCATCACCTGCCGCCTTCTCCGAACCAAAAGAAAATCTGTTAAAGCTGTGAAAACGAATGACTTAAGATTGTCACTGTGTCACTCTTGACTGCGTCCAATTTACACCTAACAAATTGAGATTCCTTATTCCACATGAAAGAGACGCGCCATGCCTTCCATATGACGTTTGTCGTCCCGTTGTATGTGCGGTCACATAAAAAGAATATTAAATTTGCCTGGGTGTATGCTCCTTAAATGGATTTTGCATTAAGTAAAGTAGTGTTGCCAAAAACTATCTTATGGAATCAATTTCCATTTGAAATCCTCATAAATGGCGGAGATCCTTCCGAGCGATTGCCTTAAGTATGTAATTTAAATGCAGTCGAACGGAAATGGAATTATCATAGAAAAATATTAAACAGTTTATAAAAGTCAATGTTTTTATTGCCATTTTGTTTTTATAGTTATTTTTGTTAATTTTTTTTCTTTTGAAGCCAGGACGACACGACGCGCAGCACATTGTGTTTGTTTGGGTTTTGTTTTGGGAAAGCCATCTTGATTGTTGAAACTAAATTTCATTTGATTTAACCACTGTGATACAAACCAAACAAATAACAAAATTAATTAAAGTTGAGGCAACAATGTTGCCAATGCCTAGTTTTCAATCAATATCAATCTAGTCAACACAGAGATAAAGAAGTGCATTGTATTTTCCAGTTCCAGTTCTATCTATAGAAAACAAAAAATTATCTGCTTCCTTCTCTGGTATGCCGGAATAATGTTCCAATCTTAACGCACCATTGACCAAGTATAATTCAATTCCCAACTCTGTGATATCGATAAGTTCATTGGACAGGACTGGACATATGAATTGTGAATGTGAAAAACCAGCGATTTCCAATTAAAAAAAAATTGTAATTGTAAAGAAATAGATATCCATGGGTATTTATAGCAACTGCAGCTTATCATTGACACAATGTGGCAAATTTATAGTTGAATTTGCACCAAGTGGCATGCGGGTTGTGTAGGTTTAGAGTTAAATGCAGCTGGACGAAGTAAGGCGGTGGCGAAATGAATAGAGATAAGAAATGTTTAAGTCTACTGGGTGGTGAGGGATTTTTTTTAGTTTGAGTTTGCCAGAAAAATATTTGTCTCATGACAAAAGATTTATTTTTTTTTTCAAATAACCACTTATGGGATTTTAACGATTTTTATTATAAAGTTTTTTGAATCAATTCCTTTCTAAGTCTATCTAATAACACAATCCTCCTAAAGGTATGCAATATTAGTAAAACATTGCAATTAGGGAGGCTTTAGGGATAACGACTGCCGTTTCAGCTTGATTCCAATAAGTTTTGAAAATCAAAGGGTTGTTCTTGTTGCGTGCTTATGTTTATCTGGCCCAAACTCTGAAGGTTTTAAGGGCAATTACCACTAATGAACGAACTCATTGCATTAAAACCATTTTAAAGCATTTCCATCTTACTGATATACCTCAGTTCTGATTATCGTTTGTTTAGCTGATTCAATTGACTAGTTTTATACCAAAAAGCTGTAGGTATTATCAATCTTGTCATTTTCATGTAAATTCTAGTTCCTTTAGTGCATTTGCCACTTTTGACTGGGACAGTGTGGTCATCAGGCTGTGAAGTAAAGCACCTAGTGTTGTGGATAAGAGCACTTCTATCGAGACGCTGAGAAATATTTTCTCGACATTTAAGAAGCGTTGTACGGTAACGCAAGTCTATTGAGTGCTTCAGTATTGTCATGCTGGATTTTTATTACCGGATGCAGAGTCGAGTGCCTTTCGTCACCATCAGTTCCTACGCTTGTCTTCAACATCTGACCCTCAAACTATCGACTAACTGCACATAGGTCATTATAACGCTGATTAACTTTAGGTTAACAAAATATCTTGAAGCTTCTTAATAACTGACAACACGGCTCACTAAAAAATGGAACCAATCTTTTCATTGTTTTGGTGAAAGTTTCAAAGGCCTTTTTTTATCAAAAATGCGTCCATTTGGACTCGATGAATCTATTAACTGTACATCTGATACTCTGAAAATAAATGCTGGTGTGCCCCAGGGTTCTATTTTGTCTCCGACTCTTTTTTCTTAAATTTATTAACAACGTCTTGTCTGGAACTACTTAATCAATTGTTTTGCCGACGACGGACAGCGGTACTCTAAGCTTTTCAAATTTGTGTCGAGATTTACAACCACATTCTTCTGATATGGAACTGTAATGAAACAGTTGGCAGCTTGTCCAATGAGGAATAAGAAATATAGTCGTAATGTCAAAAAAAAGCTGAAATGGTAAAAATTAATTTGTACAATTTTCTTTTACTTTTCTTTTTCAAGATGGCGGCTGAAGCTCCAGCACGATTTTTCCGAAAACCCAAAATTTAGACTGCTAATGACCTCCCCCAATGAACTGTAAAAGAAAATTATACGAATTGATTTTTTGCATTTCAAATGTTTAACCAGACTGGACTATAATTACCTTTAAATTTTTTTATTTATTTATTTTTAATTTTTTATCATCATGTCATCATGAATTCTAGGAGTTTTCTAGATTTCTTTCGAAGATTAAAAAAAAAAACGTTTCATCCTGGTTTCTGATCTGGTTACAGTTTCTAAAGCGTATATTCGACCAAATCTTTGGAATAATTTCTATATTTAGATAGGTGCTCTCATATCACTCTTGCATTCCTTGGACAGAACTCGAGAAAGTGCTTTGATAGGCGATTGAAAAGTAATAGAAAATTTTAAAACGCGTTTCTTATTTTATAGTTTTTTCTATAAACAATGTTGTGGGGAAATATCCAGCTGCATTCCTCCTCTGAAAAGATTCAACCGTTATAATAGTCCATTACGCCTAACTTCGGGCGGAAAATCAAATACAGGGATTCTTTCTTTCGCTGCACCACGCGAATGTAGAAAGTCCTATCGGGCTCAGTTTATTTTCTTCTTTTTGAAATACCAGTAATGTCGGAACCTCCTTGTATTTCAAGATGAGGGTTTCTTTTCTGCACAGATCAAGGTCTTCTTATGACTATAGAACAAGGCAACCCACTTTTCAAAAATATCATGAACCACTAAAAAATAAATACCAGATTTTTTTGGAGCGCGACAAAATAAGAATTCACACAAATTATTCATCATTTAAGCCTTAAGGACGCTCACAATACTGTTTCTAACAAAGAAACAAGTGAATATAGTGATACACAACAAATCCATTTGACACGAAGAAGACATCACGTTCCACTAATATATTGCTTCGGTTCAATCCTACAGATACTCTTATATCCCCAATTTCACAACCTAATCCCTAACCACACAATTAGCAAGTCACTCTCAGCAATCCCATACACTTAATTCCCGACACTACCAATTCCACCATTCTCATGTCCTCCGCAATCTCAGGCACTCCAGCAAATGAAACAAAACAGACCAATTACAAAGATATTTTATTTAACCACCTAATCGTATCTATTGTGCGCGACGCCCTCTCCCGGTGTCGTAAGACAGTAGCACTAGCAATTGCTAATTACAATACCAATTTTCCGAATTAGCCAAAGTAACACTTTCTCGTTTCAAGGACCAGCCATTCCACTACTTACATACACGACTTACGTTTCGGCTAGATAGATAGAAAGATACATTAAGTCGTTTCATTTGCCCTCGCTTTGCAGATACTTGCATTTGTATCTAGCTCTCTGTTCACCATAAATTACGCTCAATTAATGTGAGTTTCTAGTACTGATTAGCATTTCATTTATAGCATTTGTGAAAGGAGTAAGTCTCTTGGCCCGAACCAGGACCAAACAACAGATCGATATAAATGCAAAGTGTGCAATTGACCGAATATGTATCTGTGTATCTGTAAGATACGCTTGAAGATTTTTAGGACGAACATTTACATTGCCAATTTTGTCCGTTTATGGGCAAACATTGAATTTTATTGGGCACCGCACTTGGCTATCGTTTTGGGAAAGATACAAAACTGCACAATTCCACTAGAAGTTGGCAATACGAATGCATGATTGGGAAGGTGTGTCGATTCACGGGGGGAAAGTCTTAATTAAATGCTTTTTCTTTTCTATGCAATCCACGATAGAGTCCGCATGGAACGTTTATGTTTTAAGGATCGTTTTATGTGTATCTAGACGAAGCATCATCTCACCTGTCAGATTAAACTGTTTTCTCCGGGGCCATATTGTTCATTTCGGAGATCAATTTGTTTAGCGCTACCTAGAGTGAGCAGCCTTTGCCTGGTAACGAGGATGAGGATGATTCTACCGGTACCTCTAACTCTTGTGATCCCAACTGGCAGACTTTTAATGAGATGCCTCTGACTCTTTGTACCTCGGTGTCTTACAAGATAACATCAAATGGCTTCTTCGTCTTCTTGGTTGCTCATAAAACATGGCTTTTAGGTTTAGTTGAAAAATGGGTTGAAGCTCCGGGTAGAGGAAGCAGGGAATGGTATATGTTTCTCTTGAATTAAACAAAACTTAAATGTTTATGAGTTGGATCTGGTGGTGGAGTGCCTTCTTGGTTGGGTTTGAGAATCTAAGATGAAGACAAATGGATTGCTTTTTGTACAGAAGGAGGTGATTACCCGAGAGAGATTTAACTTGTTTTGGAACATCCAGCGGATAGAAACACTATGATTTGATAAATACCATAAATTGTGTGATTGCCTGCACGATGGGCTTTTAAGTTATGTGATTGTTTCTGTCAATGTCTGTCTGCCTATTACAGCTGTGTCATTTGAATTGGAAATTGACGGTTTTGAACTCTTGTAGGTCGATAGGGTAATTGGAATGATAATCAAGCTGGTAAAAGTGAGGTGGCCTGGACTTTCCTTTTTTTCATTTGGAAGGAAAAAATGCCAATCGATGATATTTAATACTTTATTAACAATGCTGCAACTTTCTTTTTATTTAAAATCTTTAAACAATTGTGAAAGCTTAACAAACTGTTTGGCGCAAAAGTTTAGCGCATTTTTGCATAGAAAACCCCCCCTTAACAGAGAACCATTACAGCATCAATTTGTTAGACTTAAGTAAGAATTGTTGAGAAACTGGTTGGAAATTAATGACACCAACATGATGCTAGTTCCGGCATCCACAAATGCTTGGCACTTAAAACTAAGTACATCACCATCTTGAATTTCCTTTCAAGTACTATAAGCAAGCCAAATTAATAGACGTCATTCCGTACTGAGGTTAACTCCATACACTTCAAAAAGGATATCAACTTAATCCTGCACGATAACGAATAAAAGACGCCACTTTATGCGACCACGAAAACATCTTTCACTTACCGTTCGTTGTGTGTCTGTTTCCCTCTTCACAAAAATAGTTTGTAACTCAATTTAAGGATCTTATTGCAGTACTTTTCAAAAACAAATCCCTGCATCCTTTCAGTTTTGGCTGTGCATTTCTTTTTCCATGACAAAACATAAATGGTAACCAAAAAAAAAACTAAATATCCTTGCAAAATGTTTCATGGTAGTAATCATGTGTCTGGACTAAGCTCCAAGGATTTAAGTAAGTGGAAGAAATTACCCCCCACAGAAAAAGGATATACAATTACTTTTGTTTTTCTGCTGGATTAAGTTCAAATCAAAAGAATTACTCCTTTTTTTTTCTCCGGTACCATGCGAGTACTGTTCGGAAAAGAGAGACGTCTCTTTGCTGGAATAATAGATTGGGGACCGAAACATATTGGATCAGAGACATTCGACGCTACAAGGAGTCAGTTTGAGTGGTTTTCCCAAATGGGACCAAAAATTTGTTTGTCTTACTTTTGCCAAGCATTGATGAAAATACATACTCAGGGATGACTTGCCCCACAAAAAAAGAAACTGCCTTTCAAGGATTGATAAACTATTTAACTAAAAAAAGGATCCAATTAAAAGTAAAATACAAACTGAAAGGGTCAGGAACGGAAGGCCATTCAAAGTCTTTACTCTGACGAAGAAAGAATAATTGTTGTAAAAATAAAAATAATTTCCAAGTTCTGATTGAATTGTGAGTCCTTCGTCCTTCGTTGTCTGTAAGCTCAAAAAATGCTAAAAAAAAGTTCGAATTAAACTTGCTTATGGGAATTAATTGGCTGCATCTGGGGTAAATTAAGTTCTCTTCTTTTTAGTCCTGTTGATACTTTCGTAGAAAAAAATATCCCCCATTTCTTTTTCTCTGGACTACAGGTCAGTCCCTACGAGAAGGTAATGTTTCTAAAAATAAAAAAAAAACATCCTTTCACGATTCTCTTTTTTAAGGTTTACAATGTAAAATATCTTTATAATTGCGAAACGTCTGGATTTTAATAAGAAAAAAATTAAAAAAAAGTGTATATTTTTTCTTCGTTTTATATTAAGAAAAAGGGAAAAGCAAGGATAAACGCAGGCAGGAGTAGTTAAGAAAAACTTAGATTACAAAAAAAAAAAAAACACTTTTTGTTCGTCCCTATCTTAATATTTTTCAGCTCTCCTTTCTTTTTTTTTGTGCAGCTTTTTGTTCATTCATTTGATCCTGATTTTTATCCCTATCCGAATGTCCTATTAAAGGAAAATGTAAATAGCACTCCACAAAATGACTGTTTGCTGATGATGAATAAAATGAGCAATTTAAATGCAGACAATGCTTGGAATTGGTAGTTTAATGTTAATTTCATGACAATTTGACAGGCGAACTAACGGCGAAGAAGTTGTAGAAAGGATTAAGGATTGCGTTAAAGGGAATGAGTGCATTCGACCTTTTATTCGAAATGTTAAAAAAAAATTGTAAGGCTCATTTTTAATTTAAGTTCGAATCCGAATTTCGAAGTCGAAATGGATTTTTCCTTAAAACTCTTTTAAGGCTTTTACTTTAGAAACACGCGTATAGTGACTCTGAGCCCAGAAGTACTTTCCTTTTAACCGATGATGCCTTCGTTTGTTATATTTATGATTACACAATTTCCAGACCAAAAGTTAGGCTACCAACGTTTTACGAAACAATTGGAAACTAAAAAAAATACCACAGCTCACAATGGCCCAAATTTGACATTATGAAAGATCCTGGAGAAAAGCCATTAATTTAACGCCAGGACTTATTACCTGTTAATCGATTTTAAGCAACTGTCAAAACAGGGTTTAAACTTTACCGTCCGATGCCCAGCTATGCAGTTCATACTAAACTGATACGTCTTATCAGAATGACGTTGGAGAATGCTCGTTCTTTCGTCAGAATTGGCAGGGATTCGATGCCAACAGAGAGTTAAGACAAGGTGACGCACTGTTATGCAGCTATTTCAACATTGTATTTGAAAATGCCAAGGCCAGTACATCAGACTCCATCTTTATTAAATCAAGAAAAATACATGGGTTTCCTGACGACATTGATTTGATAGAAAAAATAGGCCCAATTATTCTTTTTCTGATATAGGTGCAGAAGCATCGACCCTTACCGGTAGTTAGACATAAGCCTTGTCAAAAATTTTGTATCTAGCGATTAAGATAATTCGGTCATGTAGAACGCATGAAAACCGACGCTCCAAGCCCGCAAAGTCTTCGTCACCATACACGCAGTGTATGCAACGACCAGGTAGAGGGAGACCTCCAGCTTTTTGAAGAGAAAAGCTAGAGATCGAATCGGCTGAAGTAGCATATGAGGCAAAGCCTAGGAACACCACGCTTTGTAGCAACATTAAAAGTAAACTAAAGTGTAAAGTGAGTGTAACTTACATCAAAGAGATGCACACTATCTGTAGAATGAACTGAACATTGAACACATACTTGCGTTTTCCCTCCGAATTTATTTTTTTTTTAACGAAAACTGCAATATTTTCTAATTATGAGTTTTTACAGTACATTAACCGATGAGAATCGACAAGAAAAAAATTCATTTAATTATTTCATTAAAGTCTGCTGTTTCACCAAATAAAATAAAACCGGAATTGAAAGAAAATTTATAAATTAAAAAAAAACATGAAAATCCCCTTAAATAATTGCAATGGAAGGGGGTCATTCTGATGAAGGCGCAATGGTGAATGGTATTTCCTTTACAAAATCTATCATTTGGTTTTAATGGATTTTTCAGTAAAAGTCTTATAACAGTACCACCCACATGACCGGTTTTTTAAAATCAGAGATGGATTTTGATAAAAATTTAAATTAAAATTTTCAAAAACAATTTTGTTTAGAATTTTTAATATTTTTTTTTTTAAACTTTGTTTTTGATGACCGAGATATTTTTTTTCCTATTATAAACTATAGATTCCGTCAAATTGAATTAGTCAAAGAATTTTAAATATGTTGTCGGCAAGCTTATTTTGAAAAAAAAACTAGTCGAACGATTTTGAAATGAAAAATTCATAATATAGAAAACAGAAAAAGAAATCAGAAATTTTCTAAAAAACGTTATGAATAGTGGTTTTTTGATATAAATTCACATACATTTCTTTGCTTAAATTTAATTCGAAAATGTTGACCACACATATGAGCAAGTACGTGTGATCTACTCGCGCAATTTATTTTTACAATAATTCAATCTAATATAGTGCCCCGTAGCTTAGTGGTTAGTGTGTCGGACTGCTAAGCGAATGAGCCTGGGTTCAAATCCAGCTCATAGCCACCGTCTTTTCTGGGGTACTGCTTCTTGCGAGGAACTGACAAAACCTCCAAGAGTAAAACTTGTCTCGAAAAAGTGCATCTCATCTAGCCGTTCGGACTCGGCGGTAAACTGTAGGTCCCTTCCATTCTTGCAGATTAACAACACATACACAGGAATGGTCGAGAGTATAAGTCAGTAGGCCTTGGCTTCTTAAGGAGCTGTCGCGCCAATAAAAAAATATATTGCCTTTAAAGAATATTTCCATTTTTTTTTTTTTTAATTTTACCCGATTTTATCTGGCCTTACCTTTTAATATACAGTTTTGGGGTTATCTAATTAAATCCTTACAAATTACGACAACAAGAAACGATTCCTCCTCAAAAAAGTTCACGAATCACAGTTCACTAATAAGGATTTTCTATTATATAATCTCAGCATAACCACATAATGAACTAAAGATCCACTAAAATCCTTGATCACAGTTCAATCACACGTAAACTTTTCTTAAAACAGAAAAACAAAGGAATTCCATAGAAGATCCTTAAACCACCTCGTCGACTTCAATTCCACGCCTGTCAAGATACATTCTTATTAGCACCTTTAATTACCTTTCAAGGAGTCACTTTCACATGTCATTACCTTGCCAATAATATCTATATGTGTGGATGGGTGTGTCTGACTTTGTCGTCGTCTTCGCCGGTTACTACAAACAAAAATCTTGGCTCCTAAAAATATACACCTTACATTGTTGAGTAGGGGTTTGTCTTTATAACCGCAAGAGTATAATATTAAGTTAAACTTTCTTATATGCTGTGTCAGGACTCTCGGGAGTCTTAGATGTTGCCTTCGTTGTGTAATTAGCACTCTAAAAAGCAAGCATAAAGACAAAATTGGAAATTCACTTTCTTTTCCAAAAGAAAAAAAAACAAAAGCATTCTTAAAGATACACAATGTATCTACTACACCTATCTCTTTATGCACACCTTTATCTGACTTTTTGCTTTAATGATTTTTCACATCATCATTGGCATGACATTAGTACATTGCTAATGTCTCAACTCTCAACCTCATGTCATTAGAATTCAAGTATCTGTTAGATACTGTCTTGTCTGCATGAAAGTTAAAAAAATATACTTTATTATATCTTTTATCGTGTGATTTCTGAAAGCTTCGCGTGTTCCTTTCAATTAAAACACTAAACGTTATGTATGTTTCTATGGTTGAGTGTGAGGGGTGAAATTTAATAAATGTTAAAAACGAAAGTAAATTTAAGAACCATGTTTGTTTAGTAGCAAAGAAAATTACAATAATGTTTGCATACCCTAAGGAGGAGCAAGAGAAAAAAAGTAGAAAACAGAAAAAGACGACATTCCATTAATTCAAACACTTAATCCGTCAAAATATTTATGGGATAGAGACAGAGGGGGAACCTACGTCCCTACGTTGATGGTAGGTGGCACACTCAAGTGGAAACAATTTTCCTTTTTCGAAGGAGATCGTTAATCACCTCCTCGACAAGAACGTCGACTTCAACCACGTCGAGCACGAAGGACTCCGACGAACATTGAACCGAACAAGGTGATAAGTGGTGACCATGGGCACCGCACCTCCTCAGCAGTGCACAAAAGCAAAAAGGTCCTTTTGGCAAAGACTGACTTTACAAGAACATCTACGATACATAGAAATTAAAAGGGATTCCCTAATGGATTTAAAGAGAACATTCTAATGGCTGTAAGCATGTGTGAAAGGACATATTCCCATTAATGGGTTCCTTCGTTTCGTCCACCACATATAACTACTGCTCCTGCTGTTTCTCATGAATTAAACATTCATTCATCCATGCATGGCCCAATGTCTTCGAAGGCAAGGCAAGAAGTTTTAAGGATTAAATCAATGTTACACCACAACGGTTGTGTCCCTTTTTCATGTGGCTGGCTAGATTTTATTTAAGATTCTATCGCCAACAACACTATCATGTTCACACACCATCATCAAGGATATAAAACAGGGATCATCTCCTAAATATCATGATGGTGTATATATATCTTAAGTTTTCCCTTAGCAAGGATCTTCAATCTGTTTAATTGGTGTTCTTGTATATTTGGACAATTTTGTCAACTGAATATCTTCAGATTACATTTTTGGACATTAATGCAAAAGTTTATACAAAAGGAGGGGGAAATGGCGGCGAAGAAGAAAAAGAAAAATTGTTTTAATTGTATGCAAAAAGTTTTTTGCTTATATTACTCTGGAGTGTGATTTGGATTTGGATTTTGTTGTTGTTTTTGTTTAAGATTTATCTCGTAATCTACGCACGGTTTTGGATTTAAGAAAAGTTTTGATCAAATTCTGTTCGCAGAGTTGGAATTCCAACAATTTGTTAGCTGGTAGACACTTTAGGCGAATGGCAATGAACTTTGAAAATTTAAGTTTAATTCAAACAGAAGGATTTAATACACAGAAATGAAATTGTAATTTTGTTTTAAATTCAAACACCTTGTTAAAATAATTACTTTACAAATTATAATTCGCCCAAAACTATGCATCATTTTACACACTTTCATTTAAACCTATTAGCAATTAAAAAGTTTCTTTTTATTGTCGAATGCTTTGTATCAGCTTCATTTTAGCCACGACCTTGCTCGCACACAGTAGTCAATTAATAGTTTACAGAGTATACTTATAGGCGTTTAAGCAGATTTGAAAATGTTGCATACACTAAGGAGTCTAAATCAATGTAGGCTTTTGTTATAGCACGTTCCTTAGGGAACAATATTTCTTTTTTATATTTTAGATGTATTCAATGTCCTTATGTCGTGCCCCGTAATGCAGTTGTTGGAGTGCCGGACTGTTATAATAAACGGTAGGGTTTCGATTCCCCATCAGCGTTACAAGGGACTATTTGTTTCCCGTTTAATATAACTACACTGTCGAGCATTAGGAGATAGGGAGGGAAAGGACAGAAGATATCGATTAACATTGGTTTTGAATGCCAGCAAATCGAAATGGCGCGGGGAAATCCCGCCGGGTAAACTATTAAAAATTCGTGTTGTTCGGCTAAGAAAATAATCTCTATATTTCACGGTACGTCCGAAATTGGTTTCAAGGGTGAACTGATGAGCATTCCTTGCGAGACGAGTATTACGGGAAAATTTTTTAAAGGGAGGAATGCAGCTGGCTACTTCGAGTGAACATTTTTTTGTAAAAGAAACGACAAAATAAGGAGTCATGAAAAAGCTTCAGTATTTCTTTAAGGAAAGGGAAATCGTACATCAAAGCAGTATGCTTTCCGAGTACAACACTCCATCATCTTTCCGCTTCTTGAATAGGACCCCACCGTGACAAACGTACTTAACAAGAAAGAAAAGACAGCCGCTTGTTTATTAGACATCGAAAAGGCTTCCGACACAGTTTGGATAAAAACACTGATATTCACACTGTATATACGTAGTTCCTCGTGGCTTAGTGGTTAGTGTGTCGGAATGCTAAGCGAAGGGTCGGGGTTCGATTCCCTGTCAGAGCCACATTTTTTCCGGTACTGCCTCTTGCGAGGAACCGAAAAAATCTCCAAGAGTAAAATTTGTCCAAAAAAGTGCATCTCAAGTAGCCGTTCAGACTCGGCGGTAAATTGTAGGTCCCTTCCACTCAACCAGATTCACAACACACACATAGGAATGGTTGAGAGAATAAGTCACTAGGCCTTGGCTCCTTAAGGAGCTGTCGCGCCACTAAATTTTTTTATTTTTTATTCAAACTGTGAAGTCTAGGACTACCTGAACACTTTGTTAGATTAATCAATTTGTTTTTAGACCATATATCTTTTTATGTACAGGTTAACGAGGAATATTCATCAAGAAAGAGGATCAGCACTGGAGTACCACAAGGTTCCAAATTGGGACCTACACTTTTAACATATATATATATATATATCAAATGGGAACTGAAGATAAATATCCGTAAGAGAATATCTGCTTCAGAATTTCAACAACAGCAACAAGGAATCGAAGAGGTTTTCGCATCACGCTTCACTTTAGCTTAAGAGAGCTAACTTCTCCATTTAATCTGGTCCACCCGCTTCAAAGGAGGAGAAACGGACGGAATAGAGTAAAAAGTTCGATAGTTTTTATATATGAAGTTCTAACTTTTTGAAAGGAAGATACTTCGTTGCTGCACAGAAAACGAGGAAATATACCCCAAACCAAGAAGCCGTATGATGACGCCAAACTGATCCAAATAAGACAGTTCATGCTACAGTTCGTCAAGAACATTTTGAGGAACTGGGAAAACCATCCCAATTTGGAAGTCCAGCAGACACAGTCGAGTAAGAATCAGCACAAATAGGCAAGAGTTGGAGTGCGCTGAAACACATTCTCGGATATCACACACGATATGGAACAGGAATATTTGAAGCCCGGTGCCAAGCTAGGCGCCCCGATGTACTTAATAGGTCTGATGACCTAAAATGTGTGTGTGTGAATTTCATTGCTACCTGGTGAGCCTACTTATTTTATTTTATCTCAAATACAAAGTTCTAAGTTTCATTAAAAAAAAAATAAATTACAAATTCGTCATTCGTAAAAGATTGTTAAAAATAAAACTAAAAAGTCCAGACGATATTCATCCAGTAGTTGTTCAAAAATTCTGTAGATTGAATCATTAAAAAACCAATGAGATTCTTATGTTTAGTTTTGTCTACGAATCTCCACCGTTCATATAGCTGGTCAATAATTAATTAAGTAATTCGATTGGAAATCCCAATACCTCTAAAAACACACTCGAAATGCATACACTTCAACCACAGGATATTGAACTTTGTGTCTGTATTAAAAAAAAGCAGGAAGGTTGGTAAAGCTGGAACACAATCGATGGGCGAATATTTCCAATCAGACAACGACAACATCATTCAATTTCAATTGAATTTTAAATCAAGTGAAATTTGCTTACTTTGACAAGACACACTCCCTCTTTACCCCCACCGACAGTCGATATTCGACTCGACTCACTTCACAATTCGGAAAACTTCTTCCGAACAGTAGATGGATGTATCCTTGTAAACCTTATACTGTGCACCCTTAAAGTAGACTTCCTTCGTCGATGCGTGTTTTATTTTCTTTCAATTTTATTTTGAGTTTTAATGACCATGACAATTCGTTCGATGAACTTTCACTTTATCGAACGTATTTTCCGTTTTTTTCCTTATTGTCCTTATTGAACTCGTCCTTTTTATCCGATCTACAGCTTACAAGGCCAATGTTTTCTTTTGCTGATTATTTTTTTCCTTTTTTTCAAAAAAAAGTTTGATGAGATTTATTCGCAAAAGATACTCGATTTCTTTTATTTTTTTCTACCTTTGTCTTAAGATACCTTTTACTGAAGAAGAAGAATAATCGATTAGTCGAGGTCGATGAAATTCCATATCAGGTTATTGAGCTTGGTAAAAAAATGTTTTATATGTTCTTAATCAGACCCTTAACCTGGGTGCAAGTTGCACAAGACAAGTGAAGTTCGCCTAAGGGTAGACTTGGTATTTTGCGTAGGATCACAATGTATCTCCCACAAACTATCGCAGGACTTTTGTTAGCAATTTATCAAGTTCTTGAAGTTATAAATAGGGTTTATACCTTCCCAATACCCACTTAAAGGTCACAAAAGTGAGCTCATATCCAATGCACCAGTTCAGGGACATGAATTGTCATATTTCGAAGGGCATTTTACGGTTCATTTGTATGATTGCTAAATAATTCAAGGGATTTTTATAATAGGTATTCAAAAGGTACAGGAGTATATTATACATCAAGGTCCTTGGGGGCACAGCGAGTGCGCCTCTCAAAATGCTTGGATCGTGTACCTATGTCATGAATTATGTGAACATAATCATTGTATGTAGGACTAGGCGCGCACAGAGCTCTAGACACACTTACACATATGCCGGCATTTGTATCCCTGAGGGGCATTGCCGACATTGGAAATTAATTAGATTGAATTTTATCGTAAACACTGCAGCGCCCTGTTTGCTTTCATGATTAATAGATTAATTGAGGGGATTAAATGGAATTGTGTGATATATACCTTCGTTTATATACGAGTGATTGGATTTATGTGTTCTGCTTGTGTGTTGTTTAGTCTGAACGCAAAATCCGCGAGCAGATAGACAGTCTGGAATTATTTGGAATAGTCCAATTTTTTTTTCGGAAAGAGAGTGAATTTAAGGAGCGCGTACAATTTATGTCTTTGGATTTTAGAAAGTATCTTAAGGTATACACTCGGTTTTCTCTTAATTTTTGACAAAATAATTACGCGTCGATAATTTTTGCCGATCCAAGGGCCGTATGGCCAAGGAGTACGACTTATGATTGTAACTAGGGTCTTTTATTGTTTTTTAAGCGCACAACACGAATGTAAAATACTTCCTAATATATTAGCGGAGATTATACTTGAATAATATATCTGTGATTTATTCCAACTAATTGTTTTAAAAAAAGAAACGAAATAAAATTCATTCCACATTCGTCTTGTACGGTTAAATTCAACGTCAATTATGTATTATTTATTTAAAATCAAAAGAACGTCAACATATCTATTCCAGTTTCTCATTTTTTAGTGCAAAAACACATAAAATGGTGTTAAGCTTTATTCATTCTACCGTACAACATGAATGTGAGTTTATATTTTGCAAATATAAAATTTCAATCCAAAATGAAAACATTTTCAGTGCTTATTAACCCCAAAATGAATGTTTTAAAAATAGAGCTCGAGTTGTATCTTCCGACCCGAGACTTTATTTTTTTTAGACTGGCCAGGGCTGATATATGAAAAATCATTGATATAAATCTACGACCGTAAAACAGCGGATATGGGGCAAATGGCTCCGGTTCATTGAAAAATACACTTGGTCGCTGAAGATGATTGTTCGTCCAAAATTGGTATCATCTTCCAAACGCTCCGTAGCCTAGTCAGCGAATCAACGGTGGCGTTGTCTATGGTCATACACTTTAAGTTCCTGGGTCAGATGAATCTTGTACGTGTGAAGGTCCCAACCCAAAATTTGCCAAGTTGAAGTCTGCGAAAAGGCGAGTTCTTGAACACGGCTTGGAATTAACTGCCTCTGGTTTTGCTGTACACTGTGGCCCAATGTAAACGGAGCAACTGGAAAAAGACTGATTAGCGATGCGAACTACTAGTTTGTTTTGAGTCATACCCTGTGTAATCAAATGGGACCATCTACACGACGCTAATGGTTGAAAACTCGTATGCGACTCATAAAAACCAGTTTTAAACCAGTCGTTGATTACAACGTCGAGATGAGCGAACAACAGTTGCTGGGAGGGGAGGTTGAAAAACATCCTGAAACACTAAACAAACTACAGATTTTGATTGGTAATAAGTTTTCTCGGTCGTGGAGTCAAGTACAGCGGAGTACGTAACTGGTTTGTAAACCCGAGTTGCAAATCGGTTTAGTTTCTATCTAGTTGCTCAGTATGGATTGGGCCTTTCATGGACCGCGGCGATGTTTGCCACCGATCTTTTGTATCTCTGACGCACGAATGATTACCTAAACGGTTATCTCAAATTTGGCCTCAAAACATTGACGAGTCGACCCACTGTGAAGGGCCACCTTAGACCTGTTGTTCATCGTGTAATTTGCCAAGATAGTTTGGTATCAGTAACTGAATAATAAACAACAAATCCGACAGATTTTACTAAAAAAAAAACAAAATATGCCCACGCCTAATCTGAAACTGTATAGTGAACAGTCAAATAATCTAAATCCAATCATTTTTACAATCGCCTAAAAGTATGAAACGATTTTTTTTTTTGTTTAACCTATTTGCCTCTACTTAATTTAAATCGCGTGTCCAGAAATGATCTTAACATTAATTTTGTACACTCAATTAAAAATTATTAAATATTAGACCAAGATGAATGACGTGATCTAGAGTAAAAGCGAAAACTAGGATGTACACAAACCAGATTCAAAATTTTAAAATTCATGTAGGATGGTGAATGCCTTTTTCAAAAACCCAGTTGATTTAATTTTTTGTTTAACATAGAGAAAATCGTCAAATCAAAATCATCTTATACGTCAACGCTTTTTGACATTCTAACCACGTTTTGTCTGTCAGATTATTCATTGAACCTGCAGAACCTCGTTAAGCTAGAAATGATAAAATACACACGACGAAAATAAAGTCTCTCCTCCGAAAAAAACTGATGACAGTCGACTGAAACTTTTTCGTAAATTTCGCTGACATGAGTCAGGACTCAGGACATGTGTGGTCAAAATATATAATTGCTCACCATGCGAATAAATCCGCCAAATATCTATACACGAGTAAAACCCCCCATGTGAAATCTCACCTAGCTACCTTCACAAAAAGAATAAACTACGTGTATGTATAGACAAAGGAGCTTGAATTGTAGATATATATTTTTATCCCGCAGGACAATGACCCGACCATGGTTAACTTTTCCAACCTGTTATAATCACCACCTCCATCACACCAGTATCATCATTCAGTCTTGACCTGTGTGTTTGGCCTTGTTTTGGGTAACTTCTATTCCCACCTCCTACCATCTTTAGCCATATTTATACCGACTTTTCTATTTGTGGTCTGTGTGACGCAGAAAATAAATAAGTTTGAGGGTTTTTGTGAGGACAGGGGAGAAAATCCTGCATAAATATTTGAAATACCTTTGGCAATCTTTTGAAAGGCTTTCAAGTTTAGTTTTTGTTTTGCAGCCTCGAGAACAGTTGCGGTGGCACAGACGACAAAATGACGACACGTCAGACACATTTTAAAGCTGTTTGCTAGAGGACTATACTGTAAAGTGACAAGAAAAATCATTTCACTTCATTTTAGTGTTTAGTCGTTCAGGTATAACCGTATGCGCCGCATAACACGTACAGCCATCAGACACCACACGTCCGTTAGTGTCAGTTCGGTTTAGATGATAACATTTTGTGTTGTGGCAAGGTGGTTTTGAAAGGGACATGAGCGGCGAAGGGTCTTAAAAAAGTTCACATTTTAGCTAAGAAATCCCATTAAAATTTTATAAATCAAGGACGAGAGTTCCCTGATTATTTAGGAAGGAGACGATGTAAATTAATCTTTTTTCTTATGTTGTGGAGGCTCAGGAGTATTCCCATGGCTATTTATGCATATGTACATATGAATGTACCTATGTGTGAAATATGTTTCACAAGTTTTGTGTTTTGTTCTTAAAAGTTGAAAAGCATTCAGACAATTTTCAATCGAACAGTTAAATTAAGAAATCCGATTCTAAGAACCATTTTTTTAACTTCTTTGAACTTATTTTTTCTTTTACCTTGAGAAGTATTACTTCAAACAAATCCAAAGAGCATTGAACTCAATAAATCGGTTCGAAGGAAAACTTATTACTCACTTTTAACTATTTTAGTATTATTTATTTGAACATTCCCTTATATCTTTGTGTCTTGCAAACAAATTCAAACACCATGGAACTTAATAATCCGGCTTGAAGGACCAACTATTCATGACATTGTTTGAAGCTTTTCTTTAAACTTGTCACGCACTTTGAACTATCCAAAATTCTTAAAAGTTTGCTCTATTATTTCATTTACATGGCTTCAAAAAAAAGTTTTAAACGAAAATATGAATAATCCAGCTCGAAGAACTATTTTTTATCACTTTACTTGAAAACTTTTCACACTTATTACGCATCAAAATTTAACATGGTCTTGGTTTTTAAATTGGCTATCTGTATATACCTCTTGGTTATAAAAAAGTAGGAAGCATTGTTTAAATAATCCGGCTCGAAGGATCATGGTGTTATTTGGGGCTTCTTTTAAAATTTGACATTTAGTTCAAATGATCAACAAATTTAATATGTTTACTGTATTATGTATGTATATGTATGTATTAATATCGAATTCGATCAAAAGAAAAAGAAACGAAGAATTGAATAATTTGAATCGAAGGACCTTTTTCTATCACTTAATTTGAAACTTCTCACACTTGATATCTATTTAAACTTTGTAGTTTTATATGATTCTTCATTTGCAAGAAAATTTAGAAGGCATTAAACTAAAATAATCCGGCTCGACGGACCATTTATTCATTCCATTATCGGGAGATTCTTTTTTGAAACTTGACACTCATTAACAATTTCCCAAAATATGTTACGTTTTTAAAAGGTCTTTTTATCTGGTTCTTTGACAAGAAACGAAGAACCGAATAATCCGGCTCGAAGAACCATATGTTATCACTTTGTTTGAAACTTCTCCCAATTCATAACCATTTTTTTTGTTTTTGTTTTAAAGTTTATTGGCAAATTTAATATGATTCTTGATTTGCAAGCAAATTAAGAATGGAACTAAAAATATCCGGCTCGAACCATTTTTAATACAATTATTTATCGCTTCATCAAAAATGACAACAACTTTCCTTTCTTAACACATATTTAAGAAGCAAGGAACTGAATAATCCGGCTCGAAGGACAAGTTTTTTATACTTAAACTACTACAATATTTTTTTTCGTAAAAGTCTTACTCATAACGTCCTGGAAACAACACACAAAATGTATACATTTGTCGAGTTATCTCACAACTGATGCAAAAACCATTGAGTCATTCCCACCCACTTAGCCATAAAACCCGGAAAGTCAACTGCACCATTATTAAACACATAACCAAAGTAGGTATACGAGTTTGCATATTGTCTATAGGCACAGCACACACAACATTAAAGCACTTCCTCTTTAAAATTATCGATCCATTTCCTCCATCGGGCATCATCATCCTCGTGTCGTAGTCATCATCATCGTCGTCATTACCATTGTCGGCATTTTCCAGCCAAAAAGCAGACGCATGGGAAAATCCTCGCATACCCAGTCAATTTTATGTCTACCTTTTTCCAAATACATAAATCCCCATCCAGTCGCACTCCCAAGCCCAACTCAATGAAGAAGAAGGTAATGGAGGAGTATTCATGCTTTCAGGGAAAAACCCTCATCCCGAGATTGGCATTGAAAGTTGTGTTCCAAGGGTAGGGTTCCTTTTCTGGTGACGTTGATGGAGTATTCTCTCTCTCAACCCAACTGTAACTATGTTTGTGTTCGAACGAAAATGACAGTAAAAAAGAGGATCCAACAATGTTGCTCTTCATGCCACAGGAAGGCAAGACGAAACAACACACAGCCTATGGCAAGAAGGTATTTATTAATATCCCAGACGTGTTGGCCTAGGATATGGTTTTGCTGCTTTTGAAGAGGACAACACGATATTTTCAAATAATTATTCATTTTTGAATTAAAATATACGTGATTTAGTAATTTTAAAGCGCCCAACATAATTTTATTTACCTCCCGCGCGAGTCTCTGCATTGTGTCGTCTAAAAGACGTGACTAATATATTTTTTTTTCTATTTTCCCTTCTGATTCTAATTTGATTGAAAAATTACTGTCAAAGGATATGCTTTGGATTATTCCTGCAAGTTGAAGTCTCTGAATAGAGAATCCTACTATCATCCTACCACACCGCCGCCCAGAGGAGACAATGAACGCTTTATGAGCGACCAGGTGGCATGCGGCACAGAGTCACCATGGACAGTTTTTTTTTTGTGTCTATCTAAACTGACGTCCCATTTTAATAATTTCCATCTTGGGGATTTGCATTTTTTTTCTATATACTTTTCAAAATGGATTCTGAAAGATTTATAAGGTAAAAATGCATAAAAAATCCTTTGGAAGGATAACTGTTTTTGAACGTCAAGGGTGGTAGGACACCGCTCACCACTGTTGGTCGCTCAATAAATCAAAACACTGGTTGAGATTAAAAAAAATGAATCTTGAAAAAAAGGATTTTTCTTCTGCATTTAAAGGACAACCTACAGCAATGGAGGTTTTGAAAAAAAGGATTCCATTTTTCTCAGATAACACTATGGAGTATCGTAGACTCTCGTATATCAGATTTATGTTGAGTACCAAGCGGCATTCTTATCATACTTTCCCTATCGCAGATTGAAATATTTATGAAAGAGTACTGAAGATGTTATCCTTTGTACTTTTCTGCTGCAAGAAAGGATTGTTAAATCTCTTTATTCTGGGCGGGGGGTGGCCGGAGGAACACATTTCAATGAAGGATTTGGGATTTATTACTTAAATTGGTTAAAATAAATTCTGTTTGCAGACCCAGAATAGAAAACTTTTTAGGGATTTTATGAGTTCATTATCCTTAGACAGTACAATTTAAAACTAAATGTAATAGATTATTTTGAAAATATTTATAGATATACCCAAAAGCTTTAAAATCAATTTATATTTCAGCAGTTTAAGGGTAAGAGTAACAGGTAACCAATAGTTATCATGCAAATTCGTCAAGTGTGCCAATCCCACTTCTGATCCTATGTAACCATTTGCCGTGATAAACTAAAACCTGAGTTCCCAATGAGACTTTGATATTTATAACTTAAATTGGTGAAAATATGTACCCTTTGAAGGCTCAGAATAAAACACTTTTTGGGGATTTCATGATTTGATTATCCTTGGACAGTATATACAATTTAAAATAAATATCAGGTAAATCAATAAACAATTGATTAGAACTTTATCATTAGGCAGTTGATAGAAAAAAGTCTAGAATTTCAAATTCCAATACACCATATTTGTATAGACTTTGAAGCCGACTACGACAGAAAAGCCAGGGTAGAAGATTACAAAAACACGGTTCGCTGTCTAGACCAATAAGACCAATTAATCCAAGTCCAGAAATGTTACGATAAAAACTAAGCTGCCATAGTACTCACATTCGGATTCAAGATTTGAGTGATTTAGGATACTCTGATCTCTTCCCTTTTCGAAAGTCTGACGGAGTATTGTTGTGGCCTCGTGTGCGAGGGAGGTTGATTCTAGAGAAGATACAATCATGAATATACTTCAAAGCAGCCAGGTAGACTCCGGTGGGCTGGGCATGGGCACCTAGCTCATATCAGAATTTGCAAAATTATTTTGGGGGAAGCGATTGCCAGCAACTTTTTTTTCCGCTGACAGAATTTTTCAGGAGGCGAGAATAGCAATCAAACAAACTTTTGGAGAAATCAAGTGTTACAATCTGGGCGAAGATAAAGGCGAAGCATTTATCATATCGATGAGATTATAACAAAAAAGACTAAAAAACGAGTTCATTAAGAAAACATTGGTTTCCATTGGTAGATGGCGCTGCAAGCCAAGATGAGAGCCAAATCGATTTTTCAAGTTGACCACTTCAATTTAAATTATTTCCAAATACAAAATTGTTTAAGAGCTTATAGTCTACCTTAAGGCTAACTTTAGAAGAAAAATTCTCTTAATACATTTATTTCAATTTCATTTCGTTCCTTAATTTGTAATGATTTTTTTTGCGCAAAAAAAATACATTTCAAAGTTAAAAATAAATCATTCCAGTGGCGCCGACAAAACAAACAATCATTTAGAATTCCAAAGACTTTACTGCATCCGACAAAACAACAAATCTACAGCGTGTGCCACAAGAATTCGCCATCCGTGAAGTGTGTGCTGAAATTGCACTCTTCCTACAGAATAATTATGCCTAATTTTCCCGCCTATAATTTCAATATGAATACCATACCATTCGCTTGCATGCCAGTATGTAAATTTAGCTAGACAAAGATACTTAAAACTCATCTGACAAAAGTTTCTTCCTTGCAACACAAACAAAAAAATATCTACGAATTTGCATTCATCAGATGCATAGGTTAGCGACCGCAAAACTATCTGACATTAGATTGTTGAGTTCGCGCTGCTAGCATATACTGCGAGGTTTGCCGCCTTGTGGCATCGTCATAATCGGCTTTTCTAGGCGAAACCACGTGCGGGGGAAAAAATAAAACAAGCTTGTGACACAGCACAAATGAATGGGAAAACTGACAGCCGAGTGGACGACGACGACACGGTGGCGACGAGGACGTGGACATGACGATGTCTGACAAAGTGCCACTAAAAATCAAACAAAAATCTAAGAGGCTAACCACCGCGCATTGAGTGGCCGAAAACCAGCGCCAGAAGCCGCGAAAAAGATTGCAACTTTTCAACTGTGATTTAAGTTGTAGGTTGAGTGTTGCACTCTAAAGGCAGCTCGTATTTTGGCCGATTTTTGCACGTTCGATGTGCCAAAATGAAACGAATAGATTCATATTGAACGATCGGCGAAATAATACAGATATTTTGGTCTGGTTGCGTTGGCGTGGATATATTATTTCCTATATGATTTGTCGATAAGATTTTGGAATTTGTTAAGGAAAATTAAACTTATGTAACCAGTATACGATCGCCACAATGATTTGTCGATAACGAAGTTTTCTTGCAACTTAAGGAGTTTTGGTGTGGTAATCTTGAGGCGACATTTTGTCATTGAAATATTGGTGGTTCTAATTGTAGACGAAATGTAGTCGGCTTACGGCTTGAGGTGGTTATGTAAGATCAGGCTAGACAGATGGATATTACAAGAAAAAAGTTGGATTGGAGATTTTCAATCGGACAACCAAACATTGATTTTTGTATTATTTTGTTTGCTTTCGAAATGGCGCCCAACGTGACTTTTACATATGCTTGGTAGAAATTGGACAAGTAGGGTTTATTTATGCGATTTAATTCAAAAGATTCAATTAAATTTTTAACAAAAGAAATATGTGCTTATTTATAATCACTTACTCTTTCGAGCCGGATAACGTCGTGAAGGACTAAATTTCTTATGTTTTGGTTGATTGGCAAGTGAATTTGAAGCAATTTATAGGAAAACGGGCCTTTTCATGTTCATGTATCAATGTCAAGTTAAGCTTCGAAAACTTAGTTCTTCGAACCGGATTTCTTGGATTACAATTAAACATAAGGTAATGGTTGGTGCAGGATTTTATGGCATAAATATGAACATAATATTTGGCTTAGGTATTACTCAGATGTGCATGTTATTTACATTTTAAAATGTGTACACTTTAGGGCATACAGAAACTGTTAGATTTCACCTCTCCGAGAACTTGGGCCTTCGAGCCGAATCCCAAAGTTAATGACTTATTGTATTTAAAATGTTTTCCTATTTACATATAGCAAAGGATATAACGAAGTCGTAGATTTTCTCCGGGAAATTGGTTCTTCGAGCGGGATCTCAATTAGGTAGATTAAAAGGGACTGACAATTATTGGCTTGGATGTTACCAAGGTGATCCCTTCGCAGCGCCAAGGGCGAATTATAGAAAAATTACATCTAGGCATTGACATTAAGGTGAGCTTACTTAAAAACTGAATTTCTGCTATCGCCAAAGGAAGGCAGATGTAGATGAAGAAGTATAATTACATCTTGGTCCTTCGAGCCGAATCTCACAGAAAAGGACTACAAATGCATGGTTTGAATATTGCCAAACTTTCCTTTTGAATTGTATTTGAAATGCTTTTTTTATTTAAATTTTCAAAAAGGTAGAGTGAAGTCGAATCGATGAACTTATCCCGGAAATTGGTTCTTCGAGCGGGATCTCATCGACTAGAATTGAATATACTAAGATTTTATGAATTTTTTTGTATTTGAAACAGTTTGTAGATATCCATTGTTCGTCTAACATGTATAAAGACTGTCTTAAAAAAGCCTCTTGTAAAAATATAATTTAAAACTATAGTTATTCAAGTTTCAATGGTTGAGAGCATGTGTGACTTACTGATTACTAACGCATGATACGCGGTACACCGCACATAAATCGTGCCATCAAGCAGAAACGAGGACGCTTTTTAATTACTGCCACTCGAGTAACTACGAATATTAGTCTCATCACATTACTTTCAACCTCAACAATGTCCCAGACCACGAAATTATAAGGTCATAAAAAAAATTCAACATCAATCATAGATGAAAATATAAAAACAAAATTCAAAATAAAACCAAAACTCCCCATCTCTTTGCACCACCTCATTGCAGCATAATCAACATGCAACGTGCAACGTTTTCAATCGTTCGTTCATTGACTTTTGGCATAGATCTTTAACTCATAGAAATAAGCCTTCATCGTCGTCGTGCGGTTCATTGAAATCGCATACCAATGTGTGCGTGCGGCTAAATTCAATATCGAGTCTCTAAGTGCAACACAGCAACAGAAGCCAACCGCCTTCAGGTATATCTATGAAAGTATGCCTTTAACAAGCTTGCCACCTCCGCGATAGCAACAACATCCATATCAACCATATTTCTCGCGACAGACTTTATAATAGTGCCAAATATACAAATTGTATCTAGATAGTTAGCAAAAGATACAAACAACAAACATCGTCGACATTTTTTTTCGGATATCAATTAGAGATACAAAAAAATAGCTTGGCAATCTCACGAATGCGTGGATGGATCTTGTTGCATTTTTTTTCGTCTGCGTCTATTGTTGCCATAAGCAATTATAATATTTGATTGCGAATATGGCAACATTTATTAGAAACGCGTATGTTGAGTCAGTGAGTGAGTGAATGGAGTATCTATGTGACATTATAGTCCATGGTGAGTGCTGACTGTAGTTCATTCAACTTACTCGCATGCAATAGATAAAAAAAAAATTACTCGCGACGACGATGACGAATGCACATGTGGACTTTAATTTTTTACATGGACGACCACCACGAGTGGAAAAATCAATTGGCAAAGTAAGCGAAGGTGTGTGCACCGCACGTACTACATATCTATCTATCTATCTATCTATCTATCTTTGTGCCCATTTTGTATCTATTTTCCCTTTGGTATTGTATATCCAATTTAATTAAATTGCTACTCACTCATGCTAATTGATTATGACTTAAGTTGGTCGAGTGAAAATCCGAGTTAATTAAATGTTTCAGACAATTCAATCGGGCGAAATTCCCCTTGTTTGGATACAAAATGGGATATTTTTGTGATGTGTGTTGTTTTTTGTCTGAACATCATAACGATGTTGTGCTTGATTTATTATCTTACAGATTGACATATTTAGATTTGAGTTTTATTGAGAAAATATTTCTTTGAAGTGAAGCATTTGATGGACAAGTTACATAGTATGGCAATGTCTAGTGATTCCTTTAACATTTTAATTACAAATGGCTATAACAAATATTCAGGGAGTGGGCAAGGTTCTCAGTTTACTCCGCTATTGGTATCTGTACTTTGAATAACTCGAGGACTAGCTGATACCCGCGGCGCTTCATAAAAAAGAATTTTTAAAAACAAAACAATCCCTGCACCATCAAGGGGTAAGAAAAATAGCCATAATTGCTACTTGCAACATCAGTTATCTGTCTGTGAAATTCCCGTCAAATTCGGTCCATAAGTAAGAATTTTCGAAAAAAAACACGACCCCAGCACCACCTAGTGGGTAGTTAAAAAAAGCCTAAATTACTCCTTAGAACACCAGCTATCTGACAGTAAAAATCCCGTCAGACTCCGTGCAGCCGTTGCCAAGACAGACGAAACAGCAACTAAAACACAGCAAAGCGGACGAAACAAAAACATGTATTTCCATTTTGTGTTTTGTTTTTAAAGTAATTTTTTAAAAATAACTGTCTTGATTTAAGAGCATATATTACAAACCTTATGGGCTCAGATTGTTTGCGATCTCAAGCTGATTCGCATTGAATAAAAACGAAAAACAAATAAAACAAAACAACAAAGAAATTAGTAAAAAAAGGAAGAAAATCCCGAAAAATCATGAACCATATTCTCCTATTTTTATGTTCGTTCTTTTAGATTAAGAATTGAAAACATACTTAGGATCAAAATTCTAACATGAAGTAGAGGTGGTAGATTAAAAATTTTCAGTTAATAAACTCTTATTGACCAATTTAAAAGTTAATGATTTGCTCTTACAAAATAAAGAAGCTATGTGATTGCACCTTTCAAGAACTTGGCCCTTCGAGCCGGATTTCATAGTTTAAAGTTAAACATAGTGTTTGCCTTCGATGTCTTACCGAAAGTGTCTTTGATTTGCATTTCAAATGTGTGGTATGTGTTTATTTAGCAATAAGCAACTGCGTGATTACACCTCTTCATGATCTTGGTCCTTCGAGCCGGATCTGATCACTAAGAACCAAAAATACTCGTCTCGTTTCTCTAAAGCTGTGCTTATTATTTTATTTGAAATGCTTTCGTATGGAAATGCAATCTTCCATTACGAAAATTGGTCCTTCGAGTGGGATGTCATCAAATAGGGCTGAAAATACTAGGTTCGGTTGTCACCAAGGTGACCCTATTATTTTTCTTTTTTTTTCTTTTAAGTTATATTGTCTATGTTAAAAAAAAAACTGATCAATCCCATAACAAACAGAATTGATGAAGACAAGATCTTCTGACCTAAAATCTAAGATATATGTCTCAAATTGGATTTTGGTTGAAATTGCATAATTTGAGGCATTCGATTTTCAATTTTTTTAAGATAGTTATTTTTAAAAATTAGAAATAGCAATATTTTTTAAACTTTTTTAATTATTTGACCGTCAAACGGAAGGCAAGGCCTTTTTAACGTTCATAAATTAAATTTTTGTCTAACATAATTCTACGAAAGAATAACAAAATTCTAATTACTAAAATAAACTTAGCAAAGGCTAATTTCGAAAAATATTTGTTTATTAACACGTAAAATAATTAACGCCTTTTTGTCATAAAATTATTATCAGTTGGCACAAGTTAAGCATACTTACACCTTTTGTTCATTAGTTCAATTAATTAGCACTTACCTGTAAAGAAAAACAAAAAATTGTTAGCATTAGTTTTGAGACAACATAATTTGCTATTACAACATTTCAAAAAATTAAAACAAAGAAAATAAAATTTTTTAACAAACAAAATTACAATGAAAGTTGCTAAACATATTGTTAATGAGAGAACAAACATGGGTTAAGGTCATTTCCTTTTATTACGGTCATGAACTCAAATAGCTTGGAATCTGAGTGTAATATATTAATTATCAGATTTATGCAGTAAAAAATTACATGATAATTGATTGAAGTTTTCTTAGAAACTATTCCTAAAAATAACAAAATATGAAACAGATCTTAGAAATCCTTTGCGTAATGTTCTATAACTTCTTCTATCGATAGGAGAACTTTTGCGATCAAAATGGGTTCGGTAAGCCAAGTTCGCCAGTGAGACCATCAAGCTTTAATTGCTTCTTTAAACATAGGCTAAGATATAACTAGTTACATTTTCTCCAAAACAGATAAGCGGAATAGTTGTTTCAGTTCACTCAAATTGAAGGGAAGATGGTTCGTTGTTAACATTTACCTTTTAATAATGTTCCCATTTACCAGCTTAATCACTTTTTTTAATGCGATGTTTAGAAGGAAAATATCTTTGCAAATAACACTTCGGATAACTGTTTAAAAGCTTTTGATAAAATTGATTAAAGTTCTACTTTAGCAAAAGAATACTAAGAAGGGAATCTTACTTTATTTCTTTCAAGTTCCACAAGGAAGCCACATTGGACCAATTTTATTTGTTTTATATAAAGGTTTTTTTAAATTGGCGCGCAGAGGTTTTGGCGGCCTGTGGCGGCCATGTTTTTTAAGTGACATCTGTCAAATCTATTTTTGTATTATTCAGTTATCGAAGAATCACCACCATGGCAAGTTAGACGATTGAACAGCACTTCCAATTGATAAAACTTTACAATCGATATGAGTTTTCATTGAAGTAAACTTTCCACGTGTTGGCCCTTCTTCACAGTCGACTCTTCAACGTTAAGTGGCAAAATTTGACACGATCGATTCACAAATCAATCACCTAACTTTCGAAGGTCAAAAGAGAAAGATCATCCGAGAAAACCGCCGCAGTCCGTTAGTGTTCAGAAGAAACCGAGGCAGTCAATACATCTCCGCGGTTAAGAATCTGGACTTTTCACAAAATTCAACTTGGCGAGTTTTGTGTCGGGATTTGGACCTACAAGATCCAACTAACCTAGGAGCTCAAAGTCTATGACCATCGAAAACACATTTTATGCTCTGACTGGGTTTTGAAGCGTTTGAAAGAGGACCCCTATTTTAGCGAGAAGGCGCATCTATGGATGAATGCATGTTTAACGCAGTGTATGGGACGACACCAACTCCCACGAGGTTCACAGGGTGACAATGCTTCTTCAAAAGTTTCCTTTTGGTTTAAATGTTGGGCCGGTGGTGTTATTGTTCGAAAACGACGTTGAGGAGACAATCACCTTAAATGGCGATTTCTTGTGGCCCAAATTGAACCATATTTACCTGACATTTGCTTCTAGCCGAACAGCGTTCGGCGAACACAGCATACACTAGGATTGACGTTCACTATGAAAGATTTGAGGATAAGGTCATCTCTAGTAGAGGTGACGGGGATTGGCCATGGCCACCAAGTTCATGTGATTTGACTCCGCTGCTAGTATTTTTCGTGTCGGGTTTCCTGAAGTTGCAGGCTTTTAGGTTAGGAATCAACCATCCATAATCGACCGATGCCCTTAAGGGTAACATAACACAGCCCATTGCTCAAATTCAGCTAGATCTTTGCGAAAAAGTCATTGAAAATTGGACCACTCGGATTCGTGCCACTATCCTGGAAAGTAAGTTGTTAGGTCAAGGACCCAAACAAACACGGGATGTTGATGAAATCGAGTTTCCAGAAGATTTATTCAACCTTTTTGGATGTGTGAACTATTATCTTACGTTTTTATGATTTTGTATTTTCGAAACCTCGTAGTAGACCTTGAATTCTTTATCGAAACAGACATATAATAGTATATTATTTTTAAATACGATTTCAGCAAAAAAAATATCCATCAAGTTCGACCTTCAAAAGCCATTAAACAGATAAACTGCCATTAAACGACATCACATCTGTCGAGTTAAAAAAAAAAAAACAATTTCCATTTCGATTTGGATTTGGATTTTTCCAAAGTAGTGCACATTTCTTGGCTCTAGATTCGAAATGACGCAATATTCTCTTCTAAAAGACCAATAAATTGTTGATTATAATGTCAATATGTTTAATTTGTTCTTAATTTAATTTCTCATATGACTCCAATTAAACTGTCAAATCGCTCAGTCAAAAAAAATATATAAAAAATATCAAAAGATACATACATATGTATGTACATACATTGATTTCATTATTATTTAATTTTTTTATATAATCTTAAATTTATTTTTGTAATGTTCATTATTAATCAGCGCAGAAGAAAAGAAAAAAAATCCGATCTTAATTCAGTAGGTGGGAGTTGCGCTTGAGATACTATACATGAATCTGTGTTTATGAGAATGCTTGTTGCACAGAGTGTGGCATTGACCCAGAATATCTGTGTTTATAAAGCGCTAACACTTTTCTTCTCTTTTCCATTTTATTTATTTTTTTTTCTCAGAAAATCACTCATTATCATCATCGTCACTGTCACAGATGGTGATATAATATAAAAATAAAATTAAAAAAAATCTACCTTGCACTATAAGAGTATCTTTTTATCTTTTGAATTGTTGGTTTTCCTTTATTGGATATTTTTAA
This sequence comes from Platycheirus rosarum, assembly GCA_963971375.1. Classification (NCBI taxonomy): domain Eukaryota; kingdom Metazoa; phylum Arthropoda; class Insecta; order Diptera; family Syrphidae; genus Platycheirus; species Platycheirus rosarum. The sequence continues at coordinate 119,066,149 of OZ020509.1, read as the reverse complement.
TAATATTTATTTTATTTTTCTCATTTCTACATATTTTTTTCATTATTTTCTTCACTTGGTATACAAATAGATACACCACACAATGGGGAGCTCTTGACTTGTCATATGAGATACAAATACGAGTTAATATCTATATTCATGGTGTAGGCTTTTATTTTTTTTATATTTTACTGTGCCAACAACAGTTGAATAATCTTTTTAAGGTCAGACACAATGTTTAAGATAAAAATGAGTAATGAATATAGAATTACTTGGTATTGAGATTTATTGAGCATGTGGGCACCCACGATAAATAATAATATAAAATGATTTACTTTGTCTTCAAGAGATACTTCTTAGGTTATGTGAGATATACTATGTCGTTTGGAATATGAACTTGATTTATTAGTATTGGATTACCGCACCGATTGATTTTATTGCATATATGACACAAATCGATTGAAGTTCAGGTAAAAGATACAAATTTCGTAAGGTTCATGAGAGTAATGATTTGAGAGGTGGGGTGGGGATGGAAAAGATGATTCTATTTCTATGTAGTATGACTTAAAAGAAATGTTTTTTCCCGAATGTGTTATTAGTATCGGTTTTTTTCAAACGATATTTTTAATAAAAAATAAGTCGTGTCATAACGTCATACAAAAATTTGCATCTGAAACACCAAAGTTTTTACTTCCGATTTGATTTAGGTAGAGAAGTTGAAAAAAGAGAGAAGTTGAAAAAAGTGGGTCCGGAAATTCCGTCCGTCTGTCTGTCTGTCTGTTCGCACCTCTACAGCCTAAACGGATGGGCCGATTTGCTTCAAACTTGGTATTTAGTATTTATTATGTAGTATCTCGGGGGGTAATTTTCATTTTTGCTCTAGGTCGAAAAATAACGGTACCTACCTGCCATAAAATTTTTAAACAAATTTTTTTTTCGATTTTTTTAAAATTTTCAAAAAAAAATTTGGTTTTCGAAATATTTTAAAAATGGGTTGGTTGAATTTTTTAAAATAATTTTCCCAGATTACAGATTTCCTTATAATGACATTCTTAAATATTTTTTCGAAAAGTTTTTCAAAAAAAAAGACTAAACAAACTGGTCGAACGATTTTCAATATATTTTTTTCCTCGAAAGACATTTAGTTTTCAAATTTTTTGGCATACTTAGTTTTTTCAAGAAAACTCTTAAACTAATAAAATAAAATTAAAGAATTTTCTAAAAAAAAATATATTTTTTTTATTTTAATAGACGTGTGGTTTTCAATCCGGCAATACTTTTTTCGGAGTAGGTATTTTTGACAGCTGTCTCTTGATTTATGCTCAGTTTGGTTCGCGATTTCATAGTGAATAGACTTACTCCTGGACAAGTTTGCAAATTGTGCAAATTTATTAACAAAATAATGGTTCGTTTCGGCGGAGCAGAGTATCGAATAAGACCAGAATGAGTCCATCCGCCATCGCACGTAACAATTGGAGAGGCGATCTGAGAATCTTGGTTTTACCGGCTTCAATGAAGACAATCTGGCGAACGCCACCGTCGCCGAGCGAAATGGGCCAAGTTCCCTGCTCATCTCAAAGGTAGAACTACAAATGATCTTCGCATCATTAAAGAAAAAGAAGTCAGCAGGAGTCGATGGTATACCCAATGTTGTACTACGACATCTGCCTGAGGAAGCAATAAACATATACAGAACACTGTTCAACAACGCGCTGAATAATGCATATTATCCAGTGAGTTGGAAGACAGCAGTTGTACATCCTCTCCCCAAAAAGGGAAAGGACAATTCCAATCCGGCAAATCTCCGGTCGATAAGTCTTCTTCCGAGTATCAGTAAGGTATTCGAAAAGGTTATCAATAGAGCTCTGTCCAAGTGGGCCGAGGACAAAAATATAATTCCAGACACACAGTTCGGCTTTAAGGCGGGACATGACACAATTCATGCCGCGTCTAAGTTAGTATCTGCTGTCCAATGGAACAATGCTAAAAATCAATGCACGGGTGCCTGTCTGGTTGATTTGGAGAAGGCTTTTGACACCGTATGGTTAGAAGGTCTTTATCTGAAGTTTACCAGATGGGGCATAAGTAAACCACTGTTATATATGCTTTACGACATGCTTAATGGTAGAAAGTTTGTTGTCAAGAGTGGCAATGTAACATCTACCACAACGTTTGATATTAAAAACGGTCTGCAACAGGGAGCGGTGAATTCGCCGATTCTCTTTAGTATTTACACCAGCGATCTCATTGCGAGTCTACCTCATGCAATTGCGTATGCCGATGATTTAGTTGCGTACAGAACAGGTCCAAAAGTTGAAGTCATCAGAATTCTCTTGCAACGTGATTTCGATAAAATTCAAAAGTACTGTAATGATTGGAAGCTGAAAATTAACTTCCAGAAATGTGAAACTATCCTGTTTAGAACCCCTTTGTCTGGGGCCTCTAGGGATACGAGAAAGAACTGGCGCAAGCTAGTGATCGCTGGGCCACATGGACATCCACTGGCGAGTAAAAATGTAGTAAAGTACCTTGGCATCTGGTTGGATCAGTATCTATATTTCAATCGACATGTAGAGGCTGCTCTGGCCAGGGCTAGGGGAGCTTTTGCCCTGACAAGACGGTTGTTTTATAGCAGCCGCCTTGATAGCAGGGTGAAAGTGATTTGCTACATGGCCCTAATCAGGCCGATGATTGCCTATGGATGCCCTGTGTGGTTCAACGTTGCACCATCTCTAATGGAAAAGATTCGGGTGTTCGAGAGACAGTGCCTTCGCACTTGTCTCGGTCTTTATAGAACACCAGAGTCGGAGTACAAACATTATTATTCCAACGAGGTCCTATACAACGGGGCCAATATAAACAGGATAGATAACTTTTTAATTAAGCTCATTCGCGGACACATTGCAAGGGCGATGACCTCCACTAATGGACAAATCTTCGGGGCTTACTACCCCCAAGATGAATATTTTGAAAGCACACGTTCGAGTGGTTTTATCCCGCCCGAGGCTTTCCTATACCTTGATAGTCGAGGGCTGATTCAGGATAGATCGGCGATTCCGTTGATCTACCACGTCGGCCGCAGAACAGTCGATAGGCGGCTCCTCTACGACCGAGACATAGTCGCTGGGAGCGAAGCAGAGCGCCTCCGTTTCAGTAGGGCTGTGCCCGACCGGGATCGGAAGGAAGCCTTGGATCAGGTCCACAAATTTTGGTGGCTCAGTTAAGAAACCGATATTTCAGTCGGCAAAAACGAAATATCGCCTATGGCCGACTTCATTTATCTATGGTATCTTTAAGCTAGGTAGGGCAGTTGCGGCGGCACCAAAAAAAAAAAAAAAAAAAAAAAAAAAAAAAAAAAAAAAAAAAAAAAAAAAAAAAAAAAAAAGGTTGCTGTGGCTGTTCTAGAGTTAAGTATTTTAGGTTTATTTTAAGTTATTTTAAGTTTATTTTTAGTTTATTTTTAGTTTAGTTTTAAGTTAGTTCTTAAGTAGCTTAAGATAGATTAAGAAACTGATAAGATACCCAGTTTTTTTTCATTTTCTGGGTGAAAAATAAAACCCTTCATATATAAGATAAAATTAAGTTATTTTTAGGCCGAAAGGCAATTAAAATTAAGTTAGAGAATAATTTAGAGCGCCCGCATAGGGCCAGTAATTTATTTAAGATGATATTTTTAGCTAGTTTTAAGATTTTTGTCTAGCATTTAAGTAGATATAAGTTAAAATGAAAATAAAAATCAATTAAAAGTAAAAGTAAAAAGTAACAAATGGAGATGTGCCCATCCACTTTATGGAAGTTTTTGCGGAAGGATCTTGGTTTGCAGGCTTACAAAATCCAACTCGTGCAAAAATTGAAGCTGAACGACCATAAAGCGCGTCGCACGTTCGGTGAATGGGCCCAAAACAAGATGGCCACCGATCACGATTTTCACAAAATTGGAAAAAATTGGGCTTCGGCAGGAATTTATTCGAACCAGACACGGCGGCCACTTCGCCGAAATCATTTTTAAAACATAATGCAAACCTTTATCTTTATAATTAAGCATTCAACTATGTGTTTTATTTCTTCTTGAAAACCACACATGTCTAAAAAAAACACCCTTTATATACATACATATGCAGCCACTAAGCAATTATCTAGCATAAGAACAAGTTCATGCGACCCACTCGTGCATTTAATTTAATTTTTATTCGACGATGTGACCGCACATATGAGCAAGTACTTGCGATCCAGTCGTGCAATTTATTATTTTATGGTTTCAAATTTTATCACAAATCTCCCATTTTTTTCTTGGCTCTAAAGCGCCACCTGTGGGGTTTTTGGGTTGACCTCAGAAAACGATGGCCTACCGTTTTTGGATTGTTGCACGACTTAGACACACTGAATGCAGGTGTCGTTGCATTGGTTTAATCCAGGAACAACACGAATTTGGAATAGTTTACCCGGCGACATTTTCCTTGACATTTTGATCTTTTGAGCATTCAAAACCAATGTTAATCGACACCCCCTATCTTTCCCCGCCCTATCTTCCAAATGCCCGCGCAGTGTGCTCTACATTAAAAGGGAAACAAATAGTCCCTTGTGCACGCGTTAATTATAAAAAAAAAGATCGTGGAGGATGCAGAGAGACTCTACTCTGTAGGAATATTTTAACCCGTCCATTCACAGGGAAAACTTAGGATACCTTATGATGAGCTATTTTCACAATTTTATCCTCTCATATACAATAAAATAATAAATTAGATAAATAGAAAAAAAATCCATTACCTATGATCACAACAAGAGCACTATATCTACACCAACTATCCTCCTCCCCCCCCCCCCCCCCATAATTGATACGATCATCTAAAATTAAGCCCCTAAGAGTCTACAGCAACAAATATCGTTTAGATTGCAGAGTATCTAAACGCGAACGACCACCACTATCACATTAAGAGATCATTGATCTGAATCATGGCGAGACCGTAGTCGTCAACGTCGTCGTCGTCATTGAAGCTCGTCCGTCGACGTTTTATATAGATGTATCTAAAACACTGTCTACCCACCAATTGAGCCAATATTTAAGTGCAAAGCGCATTTGGATTGCCTACTTCTCCTTAGCGGTGCTTGAAAAGTAGTTTTTTTTTTGTCTTTAGTTTTCGAGATCAGCGCAAACATGAACACTCGATACGGCATCAAGCTGAACCTATATAGATGGAAGGGGCAGCAGTGGGTTGAAGATACAATAATGTGCGCACAGCACATGTAAGAAGATAGATAAAGTATCGTATCTCAAGTATCTAATGTTATGTGGCAATTTATTAAGTTGTTGCACGCGATACAGTAGGAATAGGTCAGTGTCTGCCAATGGATGACGCATCCAAGAGATACAATATCTCTCCTAATAGATTCTAATTTTTTTTATAATTCACACACATGTTGAGGTGTAATAATGTCCATAAATATTCTGACAAATAATTGGAATCACACACTTTTTTTTGGTCAACCTCAAACACATGGAAAAGATAGATAGTATACTTATAGATACAACATCTAGTCCCACATAGTAAGTCGCGTTAAAAGATGGAGAGAGCCAAGGCAAACCGACAACCCGCAGCAGCAGCAATGAGACGACGGTCAATAGAATTTGTCGTCGTCTCACACCCGCTGTTTCACCCCAACACCATAACCATCTCAACATGTATCTATCCATCTATAAACTATTGCTGCAGGCCTGCCTATATGGCTAGCTAGACTGCACTAGAGAGTAATGACCGCCTACAAGGCAATCAGAGTTCGCTAGCATTTCTAGATAGTTTATTATTTTTATGCAACTAAATTCGCACGAGATAGAGAACGAAATGAGCTGTTAATGGCATACCGATGAAGAAATAAAGAAAAAAGCAAAAAAAAAAAGATAGAAAGTATCTAAAACGTATACATTCATTAAGTGCGTTCCCAAGATAAACTTTTTTTTTCCATTGTTTTCGAATATCACTAAACTTAACTAAAAATAGTAAAATTTAATTAAATTTAAAATTAAAAAGCCGCGCAATACTTATTTGCTGGGGGTAGATACATTTTCAATTCGGTTGGGTGGGACTTGGGGAGGTGATACAAGAAAGATACTTTTAATTAGTTAAATAGGTGCGGTGAAGGAGGTTTAGTTTTTTTTTAACGATTAATGTCGGAATGGAAACTTATATTAAGTGGATTCTAGTATCACTTGGCCTTGCTGTGATTACGTACCCTTTTATTTTTTTTGTGTGGCGGTGAAGAATGCTAATGAGCGCACAGTTTGGCTGTATAATGCACACTCAATCAAACGGAGTTGATTGGCCAAATGCCAGGTATTCGATTTCAGGGCTAATTAAAAAGTATTAAAATAAGTAACTAATGGCAAGCCGCAAATTAATGATATTATTTTTTGACAGTATGGCAGAATTCAGTTAAATAAAATGAAGTCCCTTAGCCCTGGTAGCTAGTGCTTTGTTTTTTATTATTGATAAATGTAATTTACTTTTTTATCAATAAAGTTATAATAATAATAAAAAAAATTAAATCGTTGAGTTTATAGAAAAAGTATAAAGAAAATTGAAAAAAACACAAAAACAATTAAAAACAAATATTTAAATTTTAATTTTTAATAGAAAAATTCTCCAATAAGTAGGCAACGATATCCATACAAATCATCTTAAAGTGGATGTTTTCCATGTCTTATTTATTTACTCAATTTGTTCTTTCCTGTTCCTTTAAATCACAATTCAAATCAAAATCATCATTCAAATCAAGCCCTCCATTTTCTTTTATTATTTATCACAAACCGCAACAAATTATACTTCACATTTTATACTTTCGAAAGCTCAAGTAAAATTCAAGTATTTTTATCATTTTCAGGTTTGACATTTGACTGCTCCAATTATCAAAAAGTTCTTCTAATCGAAACAAGATGTCTCTAGTATTGTATAGGTGTTGCGTTGGTTAAGAGCTTACAAATATAGGTAGCTTTCCAAGAGCTTAAGTTAACAACATCAAAAGCTGTCTGTCTTCAAAAATAAACCCGACGTCAGATGCTAACTGCTCAATCAACCTGATTTCACAATTAATTAGAAAGTTCTTCTATTCCTTCGTAGAGATCTATAGCATTGAAGTATTGAAGAGTTGTTGCGTTGGATAAAATCTTACAGATCCAGTTTTCTAAGAGCTTGATGAAAACAACATCAAAAGCTTGGGCTATCTAAAGGCCTCATCAAACAGAGCGCGTTTATACGCCGCGTTTCAACGCCGCCGGATAAGGAATATTTTGTATTGTTATTATCCGGTCATGATGATAATATCGTCAGTCAAATAAAAAGGATGCAAAACACTGAATTAAAAAACATGTTATTGAACACATTCTATGTAAACAAAAATCCTTAATTTCGATCACCAAATTCGGAACAAAATTGTCTTGTAAACATCATTTTGAAAACATTTTTTTAAATCTGGTATTTGTTAGCCAAGGTTATGCCATAACTTCCAATGATATCCATGAGTAATTTTGTATGGCATTCGAACGTAAAACTTGTTTCGTGTCTTCTGTAATACAATGTTTTTTCTTCTTTTTTTTAATAACTTCCTGACTTTTAAGTATATTTTTTTTATTTAATAACAAAACACAACGTTTCTACATGTTCGAGCTTTATGATCATTTTTAATTGCAAATTCTTACTACACTTTACGATCTGTTCGTCTATATGGCTTATTTTTATAGCTGTTTCGTGCCTTTTTTTAAATAATGTTTTTCAGACTGTGTTTTGATGTTTTAAAATGTTACTGAATATTGTCGTAGGTCCATGTGAACTAAATGACAGATATAATAATAATTGGGTTGGATCATAAACCTCAATAGAAAAATAAAGTTATTTATGAATTTCATGGATGCACATGAGGAAAAAATTTGTTGTTTCCTTGAGGCTATCGAGAGATAATTTTAAAGAATTATTGTCGGAAGTTCCATTGGAAACTACAAAAAAGACTGAAACTTTGTACATCAATTCTAATAAGGCTATCTAAACAAATAAAATTAGAAAATGATTCGTTGGAAATACAGCACCTGATCGGAAAGTCGCGAAATTTATATTAATTTTTTTTTTGTAAAAAAATATATAAGTATATATATATATTCTGTACACCAATAAATTTGAAAATTTAGTTGTGAATACAACTGAAAAGCAGAGTATGATAAAGATACACATCAGAGTCACGTAAGCATATTTCTCGGTCAACAACGACCACATTGTCCACATTACCAAACCCAAAATAAATTATTAACGGCGGAGGGGATTTTATGCCATTTGCAGTGAAATAAATTAATAACAACACAAAATAGCAGCGAAAATCACTGAGAGCCAGAAGAATCTGAATGTAAGCAACAAATGCATTGCAATAACTTAACCGAAAAGTAGCAGCTTTTGCGAACCAAAAATGGAGCAGAAATCAATGTGCAGAGTGCAGGTGTTTTAGCTCCTCCCACTTTCGGCGGTAACTGTGACCGACAACAAGCAACATGAACATGAAGCATGCGATTTTTATTCATTCAGTTTATTAACGTCGACGAGAGTAATCTATACATTCTACAAATTGTGTGTTCTTCTATTGATTTGTTTGCACAAACTTTAGATTTTGTCTTATTATTTTTAAAATCTTTGGCTGTAAACTTTGTTACCTGTCACATTTTGTACTACAGTAAGATTTGCATAAGAAGGGACTTATGGGCAGTTTATTTCTGCCAGGAATTTGTATTTAAAACACTAGTTACAAATATGTATGAAAAGCTGTAAGCGAAGTTTAAGCAAACTTTAATGTTCAACAATGTGAAACAAATGTTGATAGTGTAGCAGATTAAAATTTCGACTAAAACTAAAGCATTGTTTTACTTTTTTTTTTTTTGAGTAACACTTATAATTTATTTCAAATGCTGGAGAGCAGAGGCGCCAATTCAAGTGATTGCCTGCTTTCAGGAAATGTGTAGATCCGGGGCTGTGGAAAGTTTTAATAAAGATTTTTGTATATTTTAAGTATGTTCTTATATTTTAAAATAACAAATTTTTGTTTAAATATTTTTTTTTAAATATTAAATAAATTCTTGAAAACTCAATCTAAAGCACCCAAATCTAAAGATCAGTTCTCGCATACAATACTGCTTTATATAGTCCTTGAGCTTAAAAAAAAATAAAAACAAAAAACGAAGACCCTTAAAGGACTGTTCCTAGTTTCCAAAGAAGTTCTATAAAGGACTTGCCATCCCTTTTTAAAAATCATTGTTCCTTGCACAAGGAACTGCAGAGAAAGTGAAATTAATGTCGACGATGTTGTTCTATTAAAAATGAAGCAGATACAAGAACAAATAAATCCTTTGGGGCAAAAATTGTTCTGTTGTGCAATTTTTCATTTTCCATACAAAAAGAAAAAAACATAATCTAACTACATACTTCTGATCACTTTCAACATTCAACAGCAGCCGCTCCATGCAGCAGACAATCTCTGACAATGATAAAGGACTACTGATAGTCGTTGGCATTTTAATATCAAAAATAAAAAAAAAATAGAAAAAGGATACATAAACATGAACAGAGGGGACGACAAGGATGCGACTCTAAATAAAATATGAATAAAATCATCAACTAAATTGCTTCACGTCAGTTATCCACTTTTTCACAGGATACCGCACCGCACACCAAACAAACCCCCAGGAATGGTACAGGACATTCGAATAAATTTTTTCAAACAACGAATGACAGAAATACTGCATTTATCCTGGAAGACCATGCAATATAAAACCACATACTATATCCTAGATGGCTAGTTGTGGATAAATTCCTGCACAGATTTATATATGTAGATTGATAGTGGTAATTTTATATCACAAAATTCAAATTATTATCATGGCACATCATTTGCATTTAAATATTTTGAGAAAATTCTAATGATGATGGTTGGTGGGAATTTTTTAGCACATGCCAAACAGGATGGACAGGCACGCACATCCATATGGATCTGACCACGATTATACCAGCAGATGATTAGAGACCAAATCCAGCTGGTCTCGTGCTGGGCAATTGCAAAATATAATTTGCATGATTAATTCAAAGAAGAATTCAATGTCATGTCCATGACTCTGACATTCAAAAGTGACAGATGTTTCAAAGCTTTTTTTGCAAGGACTCGTTAGCCTTTTGTTTAGATTTATACGCATTTCCGGTGCAGAAGGGAGAGGTTTTTTTTACCTTGAAAATGTGCGAAAACCATTGTTTCGATCCTTTTATATTAGTCACGAAAGTGCGTGCTATTAAGAACCCCTTTATTTAGAGTTCTTTATCACGCTGTGAAGTTTCAATGGATGGATATGTGAGATACTATAAAAGTATGTATAACGTCCCTCGTTTGAGATCCTTTGGTTGTAATGTCATTGAATTAAATGTTGTATTTAATTTCAAATGAATGAAATCAACCGAACATAAACCAGATAATGTTACGATACACATTAGGAGTTTTGAAAAGTTTTGCGTTGGGCGCCATTTTCTTTAGTTTCCCAAATATATTTAATTACATACGTAAATAAAATATTATGGTATATGCTTTATAAAACGCTTGTGATACAAAAAAGGTTTCCTGTACCTTGCGATGAAAAATAAACTATATAAAATAAAATAAATTGTTTGATGATCAAAGCGGCAGATGATTCAGAAAAACGACCAGAGCTGTGACTTGCACATGACTTACATGTGAAAAGGAGAATATCATACAAATGTTCTATAATAAAGTTAAAATATACCATTTGAAAGAGAACCAAGTTGTACAAGGTTCACGTTGGGCGCCATTTATGTAGCATAATTTCGTATGAAGTTTTTTTATTTTCAAATATACCTATAGATCAAATAGATCCTTCAAAAGTTAATAAAGTAAGTAGAAAAATATAATTTGACATTTTGTTTCAACAAATGTTCTTCAAAACTCAATGTGCAAGGCAAAATATTGAAATAAAGTTAAAATTCCTAAATTTAATCTTAAATAAATTTCATTTCAGGACACAAGTTCTGGGAATAGTGAACAAAACGAAATAGATACATATTAACTTTGGAAGAATGTGTTAAATATTAAAAAAAAAGGTTTACGTTGGGCGCCATATATATATTAATTAGTTGGGCATATTTGAAATAATTGTATGTTCGTTAGCTTGGAATGGAAGCAGATGGATGAAATGTATATGACAAATGAAGAAAAAGTTATAATTCGGTCTTTTTTAAATTAAAACTAACAATAAATTAACAATTTGAAGCTTCACGCTGGGCGTCATAGAAAAAAAAATAAAAGACATCCTAAATGTTGCCCCAAATCTAGATAAGAACAAAATATGTACATAAAGAAGATTAAAAAATTCATAAAATTGAAAAAAAGTGATATAGATTTAAAAGTAAATGCTTTGACTAGATTCACGTTGGGCGCCATTTACATATTAATTGATATAGCTTGTGACCAAATCACTTGGCCAACGGTCAATTGCGCAGAAACAGGATTGAAGAGAACAAAAATGGTGCTCAAGAGATTAAATGAGTACAATTCCAGAAATGAAACAATTATTTTGAAAACTGCATAAAAAGCCATGGTCATTCCTCATTTTTCGAAATTCATGACATAAGCAGAGAAATTTGAAGAGATGCGCAGTAGAACGGCCAAGTGAATTGGTTCAAGCTATAAAGCGTTTTATTCGAAACTGTCGATTAATTAAATTAAAATAGAAAGAGATGGATGCAATGTACATACATATATATTATGTAATTCGAGAAAAAGTTTGTTCGAGGAGGCTATGTGTGAAAGAGAAGCAGCTAAAGAAGAAAATCAGCTATGGCAAATCTGATAGATCGGAGAAAGGTTAAATTTGCTACCCCGCCTTGATCGGGTATGTGATTATGTTAAGATATCTCCTTGAAGGTTCGCATTGGGCGCCATTTAAAAAATAAAAAAGGTCAAGGATGTGGTGCTCCATATCCGAAAGGACGAGATTTAAATATTCCCTATATTGATTGATCAAAACAAGAAATAGATTTTAATAATAAGAGGTTGCACCAGGTTCGTGTTGGGGGCCAATTACATACATTGTATTTCTGTTTTATTTAAAAAGTCGGAAATATTAAACTTAAACGAAAGCTTCACTTCATCCGTTTTTTGTTAAGAGAAAAAAATCAATGCTAAAATTCACATTGGGCGCCATTAAAAAAAACGCATCTATACGTTTATATGAAAGTAAGCAGAAGTTCAATGCTAACAATTACAAAAATCATCGCCTAAGTAAATTTAAAATCGCAGGATTGGTTTCCTAGATTATAAGGTTAGTTGTAATTTTTTTCATTCATCTCTATACTAACTTACCTTCTCCCTTTTTTCAAAATAATTTAGACTCAAAGCTTAACCTTCAAAGAAAACCTTTTTTTCCAGACAATTTTAATCGCATGTCTGTCGTCTATGAATTTTCCCACACACACACCTACCTTCATCCTCCACGTGTTTATTTTATCCTTGTTTTCCTCTTTTGTTCAATAAATTATCATTAAAACTACATTTTCCCACTTATCGTCATTGGGCGTTTTGTTTTATCATTTTTTTTCTCTCTCAATTTTTCACTCACTCCGATTAACAAATAAGGATTTAAAAAACAAAAAGCTACTGCATAGTGTAAATTTGTTGGTCCTTTTTAGTTTCGCAAGCCGTAAATTTATTCGCACTGCACATTTATCATTTTTTATCGCCGATTAATGTCCTTTTTATTTCGTTCACAAAGTGATTTATAAATCTATGGTTCATACGAACATACACATACTCGTCCACTCATTGTATCTATAGTTTCACATACATATGTATGTATGTACAACTAGCTTTAAGTAGATTTTAATCGTTCTAATGTGTTTCTCGTGTTTAAATAGTAACTTTTCCACTTTCACTGTCTCACAAATGATGGCGAGCGAGGGAAATTTTTTAATGATCCTGGTGATAACCGACACACAATGACAGAGTTAATGACTTTCAGGAGTAATTATTTTATGGACATATTCCTATATGTATGTGTTCAGTATCTATCGATGTCCGTAGAGGACATGAGCTGAGCATATAATAATGACAGTGATAATCTGTCCATTTGTTATCAAAGCTTCTTCTATAAAGCCATAAACATAATTCACTTTGCTAATTTTCCTCAATTGCTTTACAACAACTTAATTCATGGCTAATAATAAATTCTCTCGACTTTTATGGCCTTGTCTTTGTCAAAGCCATGATTAGAGAGAATGGAAGTATGTGTGAAGAGATAGAGATTAAGATGAGTTTTGCAACAACAAATCTTTAAGCATTTAGTTCAAGAATTAAAACATAAAATAAAAACTAAACGACGTACAAGAACAAAATTCAAGAAAAATAATAGTGTTCCTAAAATTCAACCTTGTGGCACCCCATTTTTAATTAATCATTTCCAATCATTTCATTAAAAAAATGCAAATTCCTATCTTAAAGTGCAGCTGTATCACAACCACAAGGGAATGCGTTCAAAAAATTATATCACACTCACTCACAATCGCCAGAGAAATATAATTATGAATTAACAATATTACAACAGCCGCGAGCATACAACGTAATAGGCAGCCAGCAACATTGTTGCAATCATGGGTTCCTATAATATTACATTATGGCCTCTAGAACTAATGTGGTTATTGTTGAGCTATTCTGACCGATAATTTTTTTATATTTTCGTTTTGTTTATACACATTAATATAAACGGTATGTACGTGCTAAAAGCCAAGTAAATACCATTTAATTGAGCTTCGGAACGCAAGGAATGACTCGATGAAGGGAATAGCAAAAAAGAAAAGAATTAAAAAAAAAAAAACATCGAATCAACAACGTTCCCACACCCAGCCGATGCGATGTTTGGTATGATGGATATGTTTGTAGGTATGGTGTATCCAATCATACACACCACCTACCTCAATAAAATATAATGTAAGGTATAGTATAGACAAAAAGCAACAACAACAAGATATTTTCAATAACTAAACAAAGATAAATGACAGTTGGTTGAGAAATTGTTTAAACAACGTTCGAGACTGTTGAATCGACTCATTGAACTTTTATTGATTTTTTATCGCCGTTTTTCTATAGTCTATCATGCGGGGCAAGTACATTTATTTTTAAACGATAAGATTACAAAGTTTGTAGATGTTAAAGGGTTGGACGGATAGCAATTTGCCAATCAGAATATAATTAGTTTTTTTTTTGTTTTTTTTTTTTGCTTGAAGAAGATAAGTTTACGAGGTAATCTTTGACATTAACTAAGTTGTTGAATTGATGAATAACTTTTTTGTATTGTCAACCTTTTGACATTTGGGAAGTAAGGTAATATAACCACAGCAGGCAGATTTAGAAAAATCGTGTGGCATGTCTGTATATTCTAACACACAATTTTATGGAAAGCTTTTCAAATGTTATTTCGGAAAATGTTTGACAAGTCAAATGGCAAGATTTTCGAAAAAATCTGACAATAAACCAAAGGATGATCCGACATTTTTTTGAAAGAGGAGGGTATATTATCACGCTACGTTAGAATCTAAATGTTAACAAATGACGAGAGCTACAAATCATTTCTATAAGAAAATACTTCAAACAAACTTTTGGTAATGTAAAAGTCTGCCATTGCCTATGAAAGGACAATATTTTAAATTTCCCAATATTTAAGGACTGTCAAAATAAAATTTGATGACTGCGAGGGTGTTTAACTTGATATTATAAAACTTTTCTAGAAAAAGTTAAGGTTTCATGCTTTACATAGATTGAAGAATTGTAAGACGATTTGTTGACGAAACACAGCGTAAATAATAACCTAAACTAGATAAAATTATCACGAAAATACTGACGAACAGCATGAAAAATGAAAGGCCATCATTATTTTCCACTACAAATGATAACTTCTTTTGAAAATTCTCTTAAATTAATTTTGATTAGAATTTTCACATAAATACACATCTTTTTGTATAACTACGCTCCTTAAGCCTTCCCTTTCATAAGAATAAAGGTCCGTTAATTTTGATTAACATTCCAAAAATTAAATTCATGCAACGATATTTAAAGCAAACGAAAGTAAAGTTTGGGAATTGCAATCAAAATTAAATAAATGTTTGTTCTTGTTGATTCTCATGTATTTGAATACCACTTAACAGATAAATATTACGCTTTGAAGCGTTGGCTTTCATTTGAATTCTGAATAATTTTATTTATGTTGAACTTTTATTTGCTAGGATGAAACTACACATATTAATACAGTCAGTGAACGACTATTTGGATAAAATATACAAAATAATAAGTGATTTCCTCAGATAGTTTATTATTTTTTTGGAATGTGTAATCTCCAGACGATTTCAGAAAAGAAAGAAAAAATCATGAATTGTATGAAATTTACCTCGAAGAATTTACCTTGAAGCAGATTTACCTCGAAGCAGAAGTTTTGGAAAATTCCTGCTAATTCCTGTTCCCGTACCCCAAAAATTCGTAGAAATTCGCAAAAGAGAGAGCTCGTGAGAGAAAAAAAAAATCCTCACCCTGTGAAATTTGTGAAGGCAGAAAAAACTAGCAGCCAACGTCCATTTGACAATTGAAAAAAGACAATAAATAAATCAAAATTTACGACACATTTGGTAAAGATAGCAGAGTTTATTTTTAATAGTTTAAAAAAAAAGAAAAAAAAAACGCTGGTTCTATGGACTTTTCCATGAATATTGTTGACGAAGTCCAGGTACCTTAGTTCAGGGATCAGGCAATTGTTACAGAGCAGTGTGAGTTGAGTCTTCTGAAGCCAGCTGTTTGCAAGAAGAAGTAGAGAAGAATTGTTGCTGGAAGCGTGGAACCACCTTTAAAACTACAAATCGTTTTGTTGGCAGAGCGCTAATGCAAGAAATAAGAAAAACATTTCCCTTGAAACAATAAACAAATCATTTTGAAAATCGTTTCGCAATAATTGTTACTTTCCACCAATCTTTTGACATTTAAATAGTGTTGCTTGAACATCCGGCAGTTTATCGATATATATAGCAAAAAATATCGGGTACATCGATAGTTAAAATACAATCGAACGAACGACTATCGAGATATTTATAAGAATTAAAACTTACCTTCAAATTTCGAGCTTGAGCTTATTCAAGGAAAGAATGCTGCAAATTTGTTCTCGTACTTTTTTCGTAGAAATCTCTCAAAGATCAAAAATCAAAAAAAAAAAAAAACATGACTAATGCTCAGTAGACTCCGATAGGCAGGGGACCTAGCTCATATAATCGAAGAGGAACAAACTAAGTATCTGGGACCATGACCAAAAGCAAAAATATAATTTTACTCGACAACGTTACTTACAGCATAAGCGTTGCTTAGATAATTTCGAATAATTAACGCAGGCGTGCTATTAAGGAGACTGTTTGGAAATTTTATTAATAAATAAATACTAAAAGAAAAAATAAGAGTATCCTTCTTTTTTCTAAAGGAAAGCTCCCATAATCCGTTAGAAGAGTTATTCCTTTGGGATACACTTAAAATAATATCTCTTCCCTTTTAATGAAAAAAAAAATATTATCCCATTTCGAAAAGACCACAAAAAAACTGAACTGCAGTAGTTTTTAAATCCTTTTTAGAGAAAAAAAATCCACAAATCACAAGTACTTAAGCCCGAAATTGAAAGCACCTTGTTCGAGAAAGAATACAAAAACCTTATTAACAATTTCTCTCGGTTCTCTTTCATAAATCTCGTTTATTAATTATCCTCGAATGGACAATGAACTCGTTCTTTTCCTAACAAGGACTTGAAATTTAATAATACAGACAAAAAAAAATGTTCCTAAAGAAATTAATCCACGCGCAACATAACCCAATTATAAACCCTTTTTTTATATCCAACAACTCCTTTAGTGATGCTCCTATTTTCGTTCCTTAAATCCACTTAAGAGCATCATAGAATGAATTTTATTTCAAAGCCAAATGCGGAAAAATGATATTCAAAGATGCGAAAAACTCTGGAAAAGGAAGACATTCAAATGAATGCGTCGCACTCAAATAATTATGGATTAAAAAAATAAATTGATACCCAATGTCCTTAGCAACTTGGCCATTAAACTGACATTTTAATGGGAGTTCCTCCTTACCAACATCTCATTTAACTATCAGGATAATAATTGAATGTTTGGGTCGTTATAATTATTACTTTCCTGTTTCCATGTGGAAAAGGGTTGAATGCAATAAATACATGATCCTTCAGAGAGGAAAATCCACTTAAAAGGATTATTGTTTTTAATGCTCCACATTAAATGCGGAGTATCCTGGGCGTCTTTTTTTTATTCTATGATTATGAGTCGGATATGGATAAAAGATGAGGGCATATGAATTGAATGCCATCAATGCCAAAGGTCCTTCGGAAGAAAAATTCAAGAAAATTAAAACCGAAGGACACATACAGATAACTGGCAAAGTTCAAGCTTTACAAATGACATGCAGACATGTTTTTGTGGGAATTCTGGAACTCTTGGCATTGTTCCCATGAAAGATGAATGCTTCTTGCTCAGGGCACCCACAAACATTGCCAAAATTAATTGAAGTCATTACTTTTGCTTTTCGCCATAGTTAAACAAAAAAAAAAAGCACCAAAGAGAAAAAAACACGAATATTTGGCTCAGACATGGAGGTACCAACACGAGAAAAAGCTATAGCATCCACTCGAAGATATCATTGTGCGGTGATGGTGGATCATTAAGGTAACCACACATGAGCCACACACTTGTGTTGTACTGCAGCAATTAAGTTGAAGTTTCACCTGTGCAAGTCGTGTGTCGTTATTGTTATATAGGTAAGCCCGCCGCAATGTAGAAAGGATTCCCTTCCAACCAAACTAAATTCTCCTTGAAGGATGTGCATTTATTTGTCGTCCCGTCATGGTTCGGTGTTGGATGGAATGCTATATAGGATCTAAACAAAAACATTTGTTGAAACTTTGCCCACAAAATAGATAGAAACGTGTTTAGTCTTATCGGACAGGACCATTCATTTGTTCCCAAGGACCAATATAATGTGCATGTCTTTATGTTATCTTCAACATAAAGGGACATTGTTTTTTTCATTTAATTTTTAGGAACTTCTAACAGGGGGTGGACAGAATTCATAGCTCAGGTCATGACTTTGGCTATATTGTATGGAGGAGATAAGAGTTAGGACATTCTGTTGTCACATAGTTTTGGAAGAAGATTTTATGATAGCGACGTTAAGGAACCGCACAATATTTTATATGAGCGGGTGGTTTGAGGGATTTGCGGGATTCGAGTGACACAAAATGTTTTGTTTTAGAGTCGCCAGTATTAACTCGGGTGGGTGTAACTGTTATACAGGAAATGCGATGGATGGGGCTTAGAGAGAGCTGAAAAATGCGAGTTTTATTATGGGAAAGGCCACATTGATAGAAAATCGAGCTGCTTGGATACGGATTCGATTTCAGAGAAAGACTTCGACAATGGAGAGAAATCCGACATACCGTATTAAGGCCAAATTCCACCATTCTACCTCATTAGAGCTCATGCCTAATAAGGAAAGTTTCTATGAATTTATTAGGGAAACGTCCGAGCAGCCGTCCTGGGCCCTGCAAAAATGTCGATGGAAAAACTGTCGCTGTTAAGCATCTATGGAGAGACTAATTCAACAAGTTGTTGAATGGCGATGCCGCGGCATATAAACTCTGTCCACAGAGTTTTATTTGAACGTATTAAGAAGGAATAGTACGTCCTTGCCAAGGCGACCAGGTAGAGGGAGACCTCCAACAGCTTGTAGTGCGAAATTGGAGACGGCAGGCAAGAGATACCGACGGCTGGAGGGGCATATTGAACTGGTCCCCAGAAGCACTAGACTATGTAGTGCCACCAAATAAGATAAAGTAAGGAATTTGATGAAGTTTGGCACCAGCTCTCTTGCCATAATGCTAGCTTTTGGATGGATTCAAGTCTTACAGCATCAAAATAAATGCTGGTGTGCCCTACCAGGGTTTCGTTCTGTGTCCTTCTATCATTAATTTAAAAAAATTTGCTCTCTGAATTTTCTTATCCGTTAAAATGCTTCACTGATGAGAGTACAATAAGCTTTTCCTAATCGTTTTTGGACCCACATCCCTCTTCTTCGGAAGTGTCCCTTCCACGGCAACAAATGTAAAGCATATTAAATTCTGATATTGATGTAAGCGGGTGCGAAACTGGATGACATGACATACATCTCGGTCAATAGTCGGGATGATTGGAATAATTTATTGGATGAAGCCCAGACCAGATCCCAGTTGTTGCCCATTTGGATTTTACGCTATATTTGCGCTTTCAGCAATGCCTACCAATTTAGTTTTAAACCCCATTTCGATCGTACAGTTGAGTACAGAGATTTATTTTTTAGTCGTACCACACGAATGTGGAACGCTTTTCCTGCTGTTTCCCTCAAATTTCAAAACTGGATGCACTTTATATTTTTCTCACAAAACCCTTCCCTTACTTTCTGATTTTTTTATAAAAAGGTACAAACGTGGTAATTAAATTTGTTGGAAAATAAAATCAATGTAAGTGAGAAACATACATCTTTTTGAAGAATTATTCAAGACAACTGATGATTAATTTCTAAGAAAAAGACGCAACCTTTTCCAAATGTGAAAGTTTCGACGTAAACATATGATACTAATCATACGTAGCTGATATATTTTCTTGTTAACTTAGATTTCGACATCTCAAAGTTAAGATTCTATCTGAAATTTCTCCTAAAAAAATTCAGTCTTTTTTTATCTAAACACATTTTTAGTAGTTACAGCAATAAAACCCCTCCTCACTTACAAATAAAAAAAAAATAAATTTATTCAGGCCAATTAAGGCAAAGATAACGGCGATGCCACCCTGACTTCTTTTAGATGACATATGTGTGGACATGGCCCATACGTCACCACACGTGATTTGCCTAGAAAATGTTCTTCTCTCATGTCATTTGGTCAATTGGAAAACAAATAAATCAGCAGCATTCAACACCCAAATTCCCTAAAACAATTTTTTTTAACACAAGACAAAGGGAAGGAAATTTTTATTTATTTCGAAATTAATTATGCCATTATGTAATTTGATAAGATTTCCACATGGTGATGGAAGAAGCATTGTTTTCCATCGCAGATACAAGACGCATCACGGTTTTCGTGTTGTACTTTTCGGATCACGATTTGGGTTTCGTTGGTAGAGACACCACCATCAACTGACACTGCTACCTGACCATTTAGGAGTGTTGTTCCAGTTTTTTTTTTTTTTCCTAAAGTTTCTCTGATTTCATTCGCGAACGTGTCGATTGTTCGGGGTTCCTTGAAATTTAATATACAAAACAGGTAATTCCTTCATCATATCAGCGATGGCATTTAACACAGTGCACACGGTGGGTATAGGTTTACAGACACGTCGTCTGTCTGTTGATCCATCTTTTCCAACTGGTATACCTTGAATTCCGTTGAAAACCTTGGAACTAAATGGAACCCTTTGGCGCAGTGTGGTTTGGTAGCAATGATGCGGCTCTGATTCTTTTGATTATGGATTTATTTATCCATTGTGTAGTGGATATGGATGTGACGACACTGCTGACTGCTGTATTCACATATAAAGCGGTCTTCCATGGATGGCAGGTATTACCAAGTGCGCAATCATAAATCCCATCTTTAACAAGCCCATTCTCTGCGTGTTTGTCGCGCTGTATTTTCAATCAGTGGGGCAGTAAATTTTCATTCTGTCAGCAGAGCAGGGACGTGTGTGTTAGAGGGTAAACTAAAATGGAGCAGTAAGACTCCACAGGAATCTTTCTTCTTCTTCTTCTTCTTCTTCCTCTTAGTCTTAACTCACGCTAAGTATGTTAATATTGATTATGTAATAATTCTCCATCTCGTGGCGTTGTTGTAAGATGAAGGATTTTAAGATTGAATATCGCGATGTCTGGTCCTGGAGTTGGATATTTCGCAATCAATAAATCACTTACTCTGGCTTATGCCCAAGAGCACCTCGTCGTCTCCATGGACAAGAAGTATAAATTTACTTATCGGACACCGACGCCGCCTTAATGCATCCGACATGGAGAGAGAAATTCAACGCTTTGGACCAAAAGAAAATGTATCTACAGATATCAGGACCGAGACACAACTTTAGGGTGAAAACAACAAGTCAAAGCTTTGCGAATCGATTGTGTAAGATAAGTGACGCAAATTGTCTTCGATTTACAAAACAACTTAAAAAATGAGGATCACAAAAAAACAGATACGCAACACGCAATATTGTTGAGATACAATAAATAATGCAGATGAAAATTTAGATTTAATTCGGTAAAACCATGACGAATGGTATACTTGTATCTGAATTTTTCGTGGTTATTTCTTGAGCGTTTTGTGCGACGAATGACTAATGTAGAGCAGGAAAATATTAACGGGAATGTGTATTTTTTTATGAAATCTTTTCATACATAGCATAGCATAATAAATGAACATAAAGATAGTCGGGTATCATCGGTAATCGCCAATAAAAAAAGAAGGAAAGTTTATATAATATGGGAAAATTTTATGACGTAATTCAGAAAAACAAATTGAAAAAAGAAAAAAAAATAGCCGCGTTCGAAGAAAATGACTCAAAATTTCCTAATACCGGAAGATTCGAAAACTTCAATTCCAGGAAAGAAGCTAATACTGCTCAAAGAACACTTAAAATTAAATAAGTTGATGGCAGAAATAAAGAAGGGTCAACCTTTGTTGAATGGGGAAAAAGAGGGGCCACAATCTGTATCCGTTTAAGGGAAACAACATCCAGAGACAGCAGTTTTGAGAATGCCAAATAGTACTCACATACATCACATGTCACATCCAAAAGATATTCTCTTCCTATTACATCAGTGTCGTCAGTTATTATATTGAGAGTGCTTGATGTGCTGGCCTGGGTGTTCTGTACTATTTTGTCAAGCACAATGTTGAAACAGCTGCATGACAGTGCGTCCCCTTGTCGTAACCCTCTAGTGATGTCGAAAGTCTTGGTAGAAATTCCAAGTTTAGACGGAGCACCTGATCACGTATTAGTATGGCAGGGATCCCAAAATTAGACATAGCCTGGTACAGTTCACCCCTGTTAACACTGT
Source organism: Platycheirus rosarum (assembly GCA_963971375.1). Classification (NCBI taxonomy): domain Eukaryota; kingdom Metazoa; phylum Arthropoda; class Insecta; order Diptera; family Syrphidae; genus Platycheirus; species Platycheirus rosarum. Next base: position 119,043,967 of record OZ020509.1, on the reverse strand, counting down.
TGTAGGCTGCTTTAAAATCGATAAACAAGAGGTGGGGTCGGTCGTAATGTGAAGATTTGGTTCGATCGTAGATTTTCCAGGTCTAAATGACCTATTATGCCGTTGACAAACTGATTCAGACGTTCACATAAAACGCTAGACAGGATATTTTATAGGCGATGTTAAAAAGGCTTATTCCCTTAAAGTCAGTGCAGAGAAGTCGATTTGCTTTTTTTGGTAATCGGGCAGATGGTGCTAATATCCGTCCCATACTAGAATGTAGCTTCAGTTCGAGTTTATATGAAAGAACGTTCTGATTTGAACACGTAGTTACCTTTAATCGCAATTAAAAAAGCATAGCAGACAAAGAGCAGCCCTGTGGTACTCCACATGCAATCTTAACATTTCCAGGTAACTAATTTTCAGTTGTTTTCTGTTTCTTCGCCAAGACTTACGTTTTTTTTTCAGTTATCTAATCAAATTATGACCAAAGCAATTTTCTTGATACCGAAAACCCCTCTAAATCGATTAATTTCAACAATCCAAATGAAAACCATTAAAGGCTTAACAAATTAAAAAAAAAAAAAAAAATCAAAAACCGAAAAATAATTTTTTAATCAGTTTATATTTTTGGTTATTCAAGCTTAAAAGCCTTCCCCTTTCTGTCCAGCTAGTCATCCGTTCTAGGGTATTAGTTTGATTTAAAAAATCTCTATTCTACAGATTGTTTGGGTCTTTAATCCGAAATAGATGTTTTGTTTTGAAGATTTTAATTCTCATCCGATTGAGTGCACAGCTTGATATAATAGAAATAGATCTAAAAATTCGTTCCGCTAAGAGGATTTATTTTTTTTTATTTTTTTTTACTTTCATTTGCCATGGGTATTGAAAAATTCCATCATTTTTCACAGATGACGAAGTCACAAGTTAGAAAAAGTTTTTTTTTATTTTTTTATTTGCTTTATGCAAATTTATAGGTTAAATAAAAAAAAATTGTACCAAACTGTCAATTATGACATTTCACACATAGTTCGCAAGAGTTCTTTTGTTCCTTTTTTTTTGGATTGTCTATAATTTTTAAAGACACACGTTTCCAGGGGATAATAAAGTGAATGGGATCTTTGTGCTAGCACATGTCCTGTCCACCAATATGTTACACTGGAGAGAAAAGTTTTTTTTAATACATATTTTTATGTCCTTGAAGAGTTTTTTGCGAGAGAGCTAATAAAATGACACTAAACAAATCACACGCAGTCAAGGAATACCTGTGTGTCTGAGAGTGAATTGCATGCCATCAATCTTTCTAATTTTCGACAGCAGAGGGAGTTGTGTGTTTCCAGGAATTGCCAATAACTTTTTCTGGTTTTATTTGTATTTATGCACACCACTCATCCTTATCCTGCATATCAGTTGAGTTTGTCTGTCCATCGTCGTCCTTGTCGTCATTGCGTCATGGTTGTTTGTCATGTGTGAGTAAAAAATTTGTATATTTTTCTGGTTTATGATCCTGGGTAAAGAATTTATGTTTTGTTGCTGTTGTTGTTTTTATTATGACACGTCTATACACACAATGAAAAGGGCAATCCGTCATTTTATTTATGTGATGAAAGTTTATGTTTTTGAAAAGGTAACATATAAACTGTTTTCTAAATAAAATGTCAAAGTTTTTTAGGTTTATTGCTTAAGTGTTTAGTATGCCAGACAGACAGCTAGAGGGAGTTCGTTGTTGCTAAGATTTATTGGCAGCGGAATATGTGTTTTAATTTACAAGGAATTTGAAATTTAATGGCAGCCACACTTTGTATATAATTTTATTTAACTTTTATTTTGTATGCAAGATTATAAGGAGTTTGTATTGTCGAAAGGGAGCACTGACCCTTTAACCCTGCAGCAGTCGCGCACCAAAAAAGAACGAGAGTGGTCGCGTGGATTACATATGTACCCCAATTAAAAATTAGATTAAAACCAAGAAGTTATTGCTTTTTCACTTTTATTTTGCATCGAAATGCGATAAATAAAAGTAATAATTATTAATTTAACAAAAAAAAAATAAATAATTTCTTCCGAAGACAAAATAAATAAATAAATAAAAAACTTAAACAAAGTTATTGATAAAAAAAGGAACTTTAGTTTCAAAAAGAGATTGGTTCTCAAAATCACTTCAAATAGCATGAGGAACATATATATTTGGAGTGGTCAGGACAAACGAATTTTTGACACGCAGTGCAGTTTGCAGTTTGACTAAAATACTCACGTAACCACTCGCGCGAATTACAATAGTGGAAATTCGATTTCACAAGGCTCCCGTTACACAACCACACGCGACTGACACTCGTGGCAAAACTAAAAGGACGTGCAAACTATTCAACTTTAAGTACTAGGAGAGCCAAAAAAATTACACCGTTAGTTTCTCGGAAATTAAGAATTTTGTAGTAGTGTAGTAGTAGCGACGGCTGCAGGGTTAAAGGTTATAATGTGCTTTTTGAGAAGGCAGTAAGTCGACGATAAGTTGTGTAATTAAATGAATATTAAATGTAATTGAGGAACATAAATTAATATTTATTTTCATAACAAAGGAGAAAGTAACAGAAAAATAAATACATTTTTGTCTCGCTTGTAGTATTTCGTACTAAGGAACAGCAATACTAATGACTCGGAGTTCGATGCGACACCAAAACAACTTGCAGGTCCATTCCGCTCCTGCACACACAACACAATGCAAATATAGAAATAGTTTAAAATATAGGTCACTGCTTTTACCAAATAACCAAATAAAGTATTATACATTCGTGTGGCATGTTAGGAGAAAGAATCCCTGTAATTTAACTACTGGCTAAGTAAGGGTAAGTATTATTGAATTTTTTAAAGAGGATAAAGGTATTTGGCTATTTCAAACTACAAAACAGCCACCACCAAAGCCTATAAATGCGAAAATGAATTTGTTTGTTTGTTACGCTTTAACTACTGAATTGATTACCATAAAATTAAATACACGAAATACGATAACTTTTATCTACAAAAAAAAACTTTTTAAAGTGATGGATAAACCATACAAGGGTTAGGAACGTTTAATGACACTTCTGGAGGTATGCAATGATCTCGGATCAATCGCCTATAAGTAGTAATTTGTGGTAATACCGCGCAGTCGGTAAGAGCTAGCACTGCTAGTTTCTGCATTTATGACAAAAGACGGTTGACAAAAAAAATTGTGTAAGAAAAGTATTGATTTTTTTTAATAATTAACGAGCGCACAAGGGACTACTTGTTTCCCTTTTAATGAGACACACTGCGCGGGCATTAGGAAGATAGGGAGGGGAGAGATAGGAGGTGTCGATTAACATTGGTTTTGAATGTTTGCAGATCAAAATGGCAAGGGAAAATCTCGCCGGGTAAACTATTCCAAATTCGTGTCGTTCGGCTAAAAAAAGAATCCCTATATTTCACGGTACGTCCGAAATTGGGCTCAAGGGTGAACTGATGAGCATTCCTTGCGAGACGAGTATTACGGGCGAAACTTTTAAGGGGAGGAATGCAACTGGCTACTTCGAGTGAACATTTTTTGTAAAAGAAAGGATAAAATAAGGAAAGACATGAAACATTGCGTCGGTGTTCGAGAGGGCAATTGAATCAGTGGCAGTTCTGTTTCCTATCAATCTTAACACTCTATTTTGTATTCTTTCAAACAGGTGATAACGTGGAAACCTGTAAGAGCTCAAAGAATTCTGTGTTTTAGTAAAACAAAGCAAAATTAGACGGAAGAGTATAAGATATGTGATAAAAAGGAATCTGAGCCCAGAAATTCTTCGCAATTATTTTAATGAGTTACTGCATCCTAGAGGAGCAATAGAACCCATTTTAATGTGCGGCGCCAAGGATCCAAAATTAAACACCAGTGCAGAGATTACAGTACAAGAAATTAAAATTTATCAGGCAGTCGATAGTTTAATCTGGGATCAGACACTATTTCCGCGGTATGCAACCTTGCTTACCCGTCAGTCGTTGTATTTAGCTTTTTCGACTAAAAATCTGCAACTGATGATAAACCGACTTGTAGATTTAGACTGCAGTAAACTCTAGAATTTGGTTGAAAGTAAATCAGAAAAAAAAATCCAAAACGATATTTTTTTTTTTTTTTTTTTTTTTGAAAAAGAAGGTGGTTGACGAAGTGGAAAGAAAGAAAATACATCTGGATGTTGAATTTTGTTAAATATTTTTTGCAAAACTGCGTTCACTTATAAAAATAACATAATAAATGTGAACGTTTAATATAACTGATTTATTTTTAATTCTTAAATTATTTATGATGGTCTGTCATTTGGGTAGACAGCAAAAGCTGTTTTTGTTTTCGTATAATTTTAAAGAGAAAAAAAATTTATTATGAAGTCTCAATTATTAACTCGAATATTATGTGTCTTTTGCAATTTAACAATTTCATTGAAACATACATTTTCATCTGAAAAATATCAACCGAAACTAAAACAATTTGTTTTTCAATTGCAAAACTTAAACATTTAAAAAGCATATCATTGCACCATCGTTAATCAAAATACTACAACTTACTGCACTTTTATCCAAAGCAATTTGGTGAATTATTGTACATACCTGAAAATAAAAAAAAAAAGATAAAAATCGTTAAAACCATGAATATAAACAGAGGAGTAGTTATACTACATAAAAATAAATCACAAAAAAAAACTATAAAGCTCCCAATAGTTTCTAGTTAAAAAATTGTTCCAGGTAAAAAAATAAAATAAATCCATAAAACTATCCCGAACGTAATAAATTCACCGAGCCAGACGCACAAATTATGATGTCCACCTCCATCCACCCAAAACCAAGCCCTGACAAATAAAATTAAGTGCCAAGTGCGGTGAGGCGCGGCGTAAAAATCCAGCAAATAAAAAAACCAAATAATGAAACTATAATAAATTGCACATAGAGACCAGATGTAACAGACTCAGTCTATGGTAACATGGATCCGACCAGCTAGCCATTCTCATATCAAAAAAAAAAAAAAAAAAAACAGGAAACCATCTAAAAAACGCATATTTGCAACTAAACAAAAAAGTTGGAATGGCTACTGCAAGGATGCAAGGAAGTGAAGCACAGATGAAAGTCTATGATAGGAAGCTAGATACACACAACGAAAACCGTTTGAACTTCTCTCATTTCTCTTTTATGAGGTGCAAATAAAAATACCTCTACCTAAAGAAAACCATTCAAAGATGCGCAACTTAACTGCAAAAAAAGGACGAAAATAAAAGTTAAGGAAACAACTAACGAATCCGGGAACAGTGCAAATGGAAAAAAGTTTAAAATGCCAGCGATACAATTTCCTTGTGTTTAGGAAAGAGTCCTGTGTCTCAAGTGTGTCTAGAGAATCTGGCAAGACATAAATAATAGAAATATGCCCTTCCCAGCTGGAATGTATCAAAAGAGAATAAAGGACTTTTTTGTATTCTAAAGAAGGACCTTCAGCTCCAGCTCTCGAACCAATGGAAAACTAACTGCAAACTAAGGAAAAGAAAGTATAAATAAACAAGTTAGTTTTCACATGAGTTTCTGGAGCTGTTTTGTTTTGAAAATGGCAAAAGTTGAAGTTCATGGTTGAAGTCGGGCAAAGTCCTGCCACAAGCAGAAACTGTCATACCACATGTTTTTTTTTTTTGTTGCAACTTGGAAAAAAACTTTATCATGATGCAGGAGGCATGTCAAGGTTTTAATGTGTTTCACGCAGATCTAAGAATATTTTCTGGCGTCACACATGAGAACACCCAACAAGGACTCGACTTAAATCTTTTGTACTTTTTGGTTTTGCCATTAAAAAAAAAAAACAAAAGATTTTGAGATGGAGCAACGCATACAACTGTCATTCAATCATCAATGACTGATGGTGATGCTGCTTCAAGGAAAGCCAACAACTTTCTAGACAAAACTCAATTTTTGTTATCCTTACCGCTTCTACTACTTTTTTCTTTGTCGGGATATTATCTTACCAAAGGATTTCGTGAACAAAAACTCAAATACTAAATCAAATACTTAAAAACAAAGAAAAGGAAATCTCCCAAGGAGATTAAGGAGCATATGATTCATTCATTCGATATCTCCGATGAAGAGAGAAAGGAAAACTTTTCAATGAATAGAATATCCTTATAAATTGAAAATCGAATCATATGTCATAAGTAAAGGAACTCTGAGTAAGTAAGGAGGGTTTTAATTTTATAAAAAATAAAAGAAAACAAAAATATAAGAATAAAATCGATAGTACGTTAGTAAGGATTTTTGTTGATGTCATTTTTTTAGATTAAGATTCTCTTACGATATAAACATTCAATAAAGCATATCGCATAGTTTTATTCAAAGTTATGACATAGCTTGAACCAATTTACTTGACCATTCTACTGTAGTTTTCAAAAAAGTATTTCATCTCTCTGCGCAAGCGACCATTGGCCAAGTGATTTGGTTCAAGCTTTATAACTCATCAATTAATGCATTTATCCTTCTTTTTGTCTACCTTTGTCTTAAAAGATACGGTTCCTGTATTAATTTAACTTTAATAAATAGATTCGACACAACAGAAACCGAACTAAAATTGAAAAAGTTCAGGGCTACAATTTGCATTTCTCTTAAACAAAGAGCATAATAGTTGCACTAACCCTCTTTTGGATGAGAACTTTTTGAAAAGCTCTTACATCGTGTTTTGCTGTAAATATTATTCTTTTTATTCTTTCTTAATCGACGATTTTCATGACCTCGATAGACCAGAACACCCCATTAAACTAATCCAGGTTTCACGAAAGGTATTAACCAGGTTTACTTTAGAAAAATTCTGCAGGCTTTCCGATTTTGGTTTGTTCTATTTCTAGAGCCAACTATACTCTGTCTTCGGCGTCGTTATCATCGTCATCATCGGCATAACAACAGGGTTTCTGTCCGGGCCTCCTTCAACAAGTTCTTCCATACAGGCGAATTGCTAACTAACCAACGCAACGGCATCCAATTCCGGAGCCCAAGGAGTATGGCGTCCTGGTATTCGCCATCGTTCTCTTCTACCATAACAATTCTCTGTAAGACTTTTCTCTCGAGCGCGGATAAGAGATCTGAGTTTTTGTGAGCACCCAAGACTCGGATCCCAATTTTCACAATAAAATTTTGTTCAGCGGCTTATATGTGGGCTTATGGTTGAATGACAATTAAATACCGCTTGACTATTTCTTGTGGTGGTATGTGAAGTCGTATTTGAGATTATAAGTCAGTTGGACTTAGTTCATAAGAATTCATTTATTGTCAACTAGAACCTTAAGTTTACCTTTTAGTGATTGTAGTATAACTCATCAAAAAGCTAATGGTAAATTCATTTGTTTTAGGAAAAAGTGTACACACAACCAACATATTACAGACGTTTTCCCGCGTATAAATGTTCATGTAATTTTTGGACCAAAAATCTTTCTTCATCGAAATATCGTTACAGCACTCACGTAATTACAGTTTTATTAATTGAATAAAAATACATTTTCCAAAGTCAACAAAATCCCAGGACCACATACAACTTGGAACGTGCACCATGGCATAAAATCGCTATCATCATCCGAAGTAATCATGGATCTTAATCCCATAAGTAAACGAAACTAATTACATTTTCCCGATAAAAAAAAATCGACTTTTGTCTATTGACTTTAATAATTAAACTTATTTTGGTCTTATTTATTTTTGACTCGTATTGTACTTTTTTTGTATATTCTTAACCAAACACACACACATAAAAATATTGACCAGGGAATTCAAAAAGTAAAATAATAAAAACAAATACCATACCACAGAGCAAATAAAACTTTTCGACACTTTTCCAATTTAATTTTGATTGCAAAAGAAAATGGAATATCTTGTGGTTCTTTCTTGTGAGCAAGAGAGAATATTTTCATGGAAAAGTTAAAGAAAATTGTGTGTTTTGTTGCTTTGCCAAAAATGGTTGAACTTTTGTTGACTTTCCTTTGATATATGATATAATGTGCAAGTGACAGGAGCCAATAACATTTGATAAGGTTTTTCATGACATTTTATAAATGTCTAGATGTTTTCAAAAAGAAAATACATAATTGTTTTAAAATTTCGGAAATTATTATTTAATTTAGGAAAACCTTGACTCTCCACTCGCTCCAAAACTCTCCCACCTCATTGTTTTGACTCGAGAACACCGCGGACCAAACTCTTACTGTGAACGGCGAGCGCTAAACAGCCATAATCAAAGACTTTTTCTCTCTTCAACAGGTTCAGTTGAGACTAGAGAACATGTGGTTTCAACAGGATGGAGCCACAAACGATATTCTGAAGGAAGCATTTCCGCGTAGTCTATTTTCTCGCTTTTTCCCGATTTGCATTCAGCGACCATATCACAACCGATTTAACCACTCCGAAAGCCATTTTTTCTGTGGGGTTACTTAAAGTCCCAGGTTTATGTCAACAAGCCTCAGGACTCTGAAGGCCTTTAGATAAATTACCCGAGAAATCATAGAAATCATAAATTATTGGACCAAGGTGACTATCCTGCCGGACTCCGGATGTTTGCCGCTTAAAAAGGAGGATACATATGATCTAAAAATAATCTTAGTGTCGCGATAACATCAACTATACGGTTTCAAAGACGAATTCAACTAGATTAATTGTTGTAGATCTTCTCGAAAGAAAACATTCGTTCGGGGAAAATCCGTTTACAATGAAAAGCTAGTCCCATGAACAATGGAATGGAAGAGGGCTTAGCAATATGACGATAGTTGGAAACATCTTTTTTGATCCTTTTTTGTGAGTGTAGGGTTGATAAATGATTCTTTCCAGAGCAATGGGAAAACAATTTGGGTAGGAATTTCAGAGTATCTGTCACTTTAACAAACAAATGTGTCGTCAAAAATTTCGGAGTCGTCGATAGCCCGCCAAGTTTCAGTGAAAACAAGATTTGCCATCTTGTACTCTACAATAAAAAGAACTAAAAAAGACTTTCCGACCTGGTTCCACTTCGCTCATAGGAACTTAATGTCCAGCCCTGCCCTGCTTCAATGTAGATTTCATTAAATTCATGATTGTATCTCCTCTGGAATTGTCCGGAGATTGTTTCAAATAATAGTTTTAAGCTGTTTTTTGAAATCACTTCTTATGCATTATATCAGGTTTGATTAAAACAGTCGTTCCACTGTACTAATATGTGTACTTTAATTCTAATAAACCACATTTCAAAGCGAAATATTTACTTATTAAGCCTACTCAGATGCGTGAGAATCAACAAGAACAAATATTTATGTGCAATTACTAATCTTGACTTTCGTATGCTTTTATTATCGTTGTATTTATTTAAAAAAAAAAGTGAGATAATAAAAATAATCTTACTAACTTGTTTACTTCTACATAAAGAATTGTTTGTTTCTATTTTCATTCATTAAAAATTATTTAAAAAGCCAACAATTGATTGACAACCAACTGCGCCACATGAATTTGTTGTTGTTTTTTTTTTTTAGTTCTAACAGATAAGATTTTTCAAGTTAGTCACTAAACTAGTCTTTACCAGTTGTCCATGGATTTCATCAAATGAGTTTCTATCTGAATAATTTCAATTTTGTGTCATCAGTCTGAATTGTTCGTTGTGTTTATAGATACAAAGAAGTAATGTTCTCAAAAAATCGAATATCAGTTGTGACAATATTTATTTTTCTTGTGCTAAATCATTGTGAAACTCAAAAGTTGCTCACGAAAATTGGCAACTTTTCAGGGCCAACATATTTGCCTCCAGTAGTGTCTCCAGATATTAAACCCACAGTTGATGTAGAATCATACTTTCAAGAATTAATAACAGATTGGGATAAAATAACAACATCAAAACCAAAAACAACATCAACACTACTAACTCCAGCATCACAAGCTACAGTTAAGCCTGGAACACCAAACCTTATAAAGGCTGGGGAAACAACATTTGAATGGCCTGGATCATCAAGGCTAATAACAGCTGACTCACCAATACCAATAACGCCTTTATCACCACCACTTATAACACAACCTGGAACATCAACAGTACTGGAATCACTGACAGAACCTTTACCAGAATTTTCATGTGTTCCAGATGCAAACAATGTAACTGACGATATTTGTGATTTTCTAAAGTATCGATTAAATCTAAATACATTGAGAGTTGTCACCGGATGAAATAAAAATGTAAAAATTTATTTTTAAATTTATTTACCTTTTTTATTTGATTTTGTTGGAAGCTACAGTAACACCGACTTAAATGATATGAGAACAAGAAAAATTGCTTAGAATTTTAATTGATCTAGTTTTTAATTTTTGGTGATGGCCATTTGTTTAGCTTAAAACAAGCTGCATTGGGAGGATGATTCTGGAGAATGAGTTTTAGGCGAGGGTGCTGAATAATAGCTTTAAGGCAAGACAACGGCAAGAGAAATGGGCCAATCCAGGAAACTGCGACGGGCAAATCTAAGGAATCGATATTGAATGCTCTAGATTCTCGTGAGTCTGAGGCACAGACAGAGAAAATATCGAGATCAAGTTCAATGTAAGAAGTTACTTTAAATATGGGAATGTTTGATGATCATTTCAATATCGTTAATTGTAAGGATAAAAAGAAGAGGACCTAAGTGGCTGTCTTGGAAGATCCCGGAAAGGTAGTATAGTTTATTTTTCTAGATAAGAAAAAATCCATTTTATAGGGATAAATTCAAAGATGCGGGAGGATAATTTAAAAGGTCAAGCTTAGCAGTAGTAAACCTACATTTAAAGAAAGACAACTTAACTTAAATTTAAAATTTCCTACAAAATGCTTTCCAATATTTTAGGGATGTGGGAAAGTTTGGCAATGGGACGATGGTTTTAGCATCGCTCTTAGCACCTTTTTTGTGAATTGGCGCTATGAAAGTGGTTTTCCTACCCAATTTTTGCTTGAGCGATAAGCTAAAAATTTTGGAGAAAAGAAAGAAGAAGGCGTGCGAAACAATCAGTACAATTAGGGCTGTTAAAAATATTTTAATTTATTCAAAAAAAAATCAAAACAAACACACTTAAACACATTTTAAGTAAGCTAGTTGTCAAATTAGTACAAAAAATCAATAAATAACTCAGTCCAAGATTTATTGACTTTGACTGTACTAATTTACAATATTCTTATTCAAGACAGTATACAATACTATAATTTGGTGAATATTTAATTTCAACAATATCAAAAAAATGCTTAAAAATCTATTAATAATTAAGTGGCGCTTTAACAATAACTTGAAGATATAAACTGGTTTTAACGCTCTAATTTAGGATTCCATTGATTTCTAAACTTAAGAAAAAATTATAATAATAATAAAAGCACCCAATTCGTGTCTTAATAGCCTCATAAAAGGCATTGCCACATAATTAGTTTTCAATGTAAAAAATCGGAAAAATGTATTTAAAGAAAAAAATGCGCACATGTTGCTTCCGCCTTAATTAAATGACGGATTATACATGCATGTTTATTTTAATTTATTTTTATTAAAACTCATCAACTTCTATAAAATATCCATTCTAATGATCACAGCTTTTCAGTATCATTGTGTACCTGTTAGGTTAATCATTTAAATAAGATGTTTTTAAGAAACGTTTTTCTGGCCACTGCTATGATATTGGCCATCTCAGTGTTAAGCAACTGTTATCCTGCCGATTTAATATCGCCATCGATTCCATTTACACAATCTTTACTGACCCAGCCACTTCAGCCGTTCCTAGTGGATGCATTACTTCCACCGGATTATACGTATGTGGACCGTGATAGAGTTTATAGCAACGTTGGAATCAGTACAGTGAATATTGGTTAAAATAAAATAAAATAATATAAATCAAAATGAAAATGTCTTTTGGTGTGAAATAATGCCATTTTATAAGAGAGAAGAACTTTTTAGATTTCTGGGACAAAGTTCGTTTTAAAATTTAATAATAGCTCAAAGACTTCGAATGAAATAACGTCTAACAAAATACAGATTTTTTGTTGTATTTCTTAATGGTTTGAAATCTGAATAAAAATCACACCCATGGGATCATCCACCACTAAAACAAGAAATTCAGTTTATTTTTAAGAATGCGGATACTATTTTTATTAATTAATAATTTATTGCATAAACTAAGATATTAATGGTGAAACAAGCTAGTTGAATTGAATCAAACAAAATTGTTATTTTAAGTTATATGCATTTGGTTTCAAAAAAAACTTGAATTTAATTGGATCAGTGACACCTTTTGAACGCATCGAAACAAATGCTGTAGGAAATTTTAAATAAGAAATTTACGAAACAAATGGCTGGGGTACCTCAGGGCTCCATGTTGTCTCCGATATTTTTTCTTATATTTATCAAAGACCTCTTGTATGAAAACATTCTTGGTTTTTGTCATTTCATTGTTCAGATTATTTTCAGAACCACGTTACTGTTTCACTTTACTGATCAGCCTGTAGGATTAACCGGGTTGAACGCAGAAAACTTCTACGAGCTTCCCAGATTTTCGGATAAAATGAGGAGTTATGAGGCTTGCCTATCCTTTTTTCGCGAGTGTTTTGAGCTGCCTGTTAACGGGGTTTTTGAGAAGCTCTCCTTGAAATATGTCATATAGTAGTGTTTTTGATATGAAATCTGTATTGAACCCTTGAACTCTTATTCTATCAGAGTTCGCTTCTCCTGATGTGATGATTTCATCATTATTTCCTCCGCTATTAGTTAACTCAACCAACCCAACCTCGAGTGGAGATTATCCGCCTTTTTTCTAGCCCAACGCCTTGAAGAAACACTATGGAAAATGTCTGATTAAGAGATTAACGGGTCAGAAAACAGGCAGTATATATACTCGATCTTTAACAAACTAAAACGTAATCCAAGTGTCACGAGAACGTCCAACATGCATCAAGTGATCACTACACCATGTATGTAGGACTCACTCTGTCACTACCATTAATTATGTCTCTATCTTAACTTAGTAGTAAGGAACAGCACAAAAGTTTACCGCAGAACTCGAGGCAGTCCGGCAGATACATATATATGTGTTTTTTTAGAAAGATGGAAGCCCAAAATATCTTTAGACATTTTTGACGACATCGCAAGACTGATGGTTCCACCAAAGGTGATTTGTAAAAAATTCCAGATGATCGGCTTCTATTATGCAAGTTATCTATTATTCTATTTTTCAGGATCAGAATTTAATTAGCTTTTATAACAAACGTTACCGTTGAAGATCCACATTCAAAGAAGAGGGATGTGAGTGCAAGAATAGATAGGAAATGCTAAGTTCACTTATTTATGATGATCATTAATAAAAACGAGAAGAGAGTCGGAGGCAGAACAGAGCCCTGAGGAACACAACCATTTTTTGAGGAAGTCAGAGTTGATATCTCCAGCACACCATGAATGGCAACCTCACGCTTAAGCTACGCGTTAGTAAGTGTTTGAATACATACATAAACTTTTCGTGAAAAACTATGTTCCATATTTTCACATACATATACACCGACCATCTGTTGGTCCCCCTTAAAAGATCATTTTCATTTCGTTGATGTATCTTAAAAAAGAAGCAGCCCTTGAAATTGTCACTGTAGCTATTGTTCGCAGTTTATTTCCCCATAATTCCCCAAATAGCATAAAGAACTCTTTACATCATCACCACGGTCGTCGTCGTCTTCTTCTTTTCATTAACACTATATACATAACAAGATTTCCATCTATTCTTCTCAACTCAATTGTTATGAGCTTTGAAATTGATGTTTCATTACACCAAATCATCATTCGATGCCCATCACCAGAGTCATCACCACCAGCCAAAAGTATCTACTCCATCGTCTGCTTACCATATGTTATTCTATACTCCTAATCCTAGCTCAATGTGAGTGTGATGTTCGTTTTGTTTGCTGATTTTTTTTTGTTGCTTCTCCAGCAGTCATCATCATCATCATCACCATCATCATTCCAACCGACTGACAAAAAGATCCCACAAATATGATAACCAAAAGAAGAAAAATACGTTCTGGCGTTCAAGTTTTGCAAAACGATGATAGACATAAAATAAATTGTTATGATGGCCCTTAACAAGTTCATTATTTGATGCGATACGTGTATCCTTCATGTAGACCCAGGAGCCATGACATCAAAGAAGATCCAATCATTGACGCACTCCTTCTGCGGGAATTCCGTTTCTTTTATCGCACGCAAAGCATAGAAAAAAATGTCTGGGAAAATTCCCAAAATGTCTGGTCAACTGAAAATTCCGGATGTCAAAGTTCAGCGATAGTGTTTCTCTGGCTGCCATTAAAGTCCGACAAAAAGGATTTTTTTTTTTTTTTTTTTTGAATATTTTTTCCGTTCCCTCTTTTTTTACCGGCACCGATGAAATAGATAAATATACTAAAAAGAACTGAAAAGTCTCCTCGGCAGGGGAGGTGTTGGAAGTGGAGTGTACCTTACAAAATGGATCGATAGATATACAAAAAAATTCCCACTCAGCTATGTCTATGGTTTGTGAATAGTTCGTAGCCAGACAAGGACTTTTTGCACAGCCGTGCGTGATGTGTCGGTTCGTTTGTTGATTTCAGATCGTTGGAGTTAGCTTGGTTCTCAAGCCACCATCAGTCCCAAAAGGAAGGACAAACTGATAACTGACTAAGGAAGTTACAACAAACCAGACTGTGTTGCCAGCCGATGGTGTGTCACTGATAAGTCTACACCAATCGGCACAATAACGATGGTGGGACTAAAGTATGTGCTCGGTGACCGTATCTTGTATCTTTTGCTCCTTAAATAGGTTCCCTATCGACTAAAGGAGTTTCTTCCTTTGCGGGGGTGCTTGACCTTGTCCACAATCAAACGACACATTGGCAGATATTTCTAGACAGATAAGAATCCTTTTTTTATTTAAAAGAGACTTTCTTAAGTATGTCCTTTAACATTGAAATAATAAGACTAACACGAGCGGGTGAGTTCATAAAGCCATTTTGTTGCAAATTGGTATTCAAAGTGTTATGTATCGCATAGTTTGCGCTTCATCGCTTTTTCTGTTCAACGAATTTTTATGGAATTATCTTTGTTTTTCTTGTGCTGGTTCGTTTTTTTCATTCTGGCATTTGACGAAGGATAACGAGTAACATCAAAAAGCATAAAAATTATTTTTCCAACATCTTGGTATGCATTCCGCTTGAATGGCAAACAAGTGATATAATAAGTGTGTTGTTGATGCAGTCTTATATTCACAATGCAGCATAAAGGATATGTCTAGGGAAAGGAGTATTTTTGTCTGTACGAATGATTTTATATTATCCGAGTTCTGGTATTTGTAAATTTTCTTTTTTTTTATAGAAGGTTTATTTCCATCTTAACAACCCGGCGAATCTTACAGGTGGAGCTTTAGTGCGAAAGAAAAAATGGAAGAGTTATGGTCCCAGTCAAGATCATAATAATAGTCGGTTAAAGGAGAAGTTCACTTAAAGACTGTTGTCAAAGCTGTTCGGAAAAACAAAAAACAAAACTAAAAAACATAATCCCACGTTGGGCGCCATTTAAGAAAAAATAGATGATAGACTCTAAAAACATGATTAAAATACATTTTTCAATCAGATGTAAGGAAAAAGCGAAAAAAGAATGGACAAACTACCTCCGGAAACAGACTCAGGCTCGTCGATTTTGCAGCGGGAAAAACAGTGTTAAAGAGCAGGCGATCCCACCGTCTTAATATCCTCAATGGTCAAAGCTGAAACCAAATACACCATGAACTTCTTATAAAAATCCTTGTTGAGACAAGGAAAGATGAGAATCGCTTACTCAGGAAAAAGAAAGAAGATCAAAGAAATAAAGAATGGCGAATAAGATACAACAACGAGTTGCATCCAGGTGCTATGATGCCTCGGCATTGTAGAGCGGATGAACATCGATATTCCAGCGCGCTAGTTCTTAGTCGTCACACCCGAGGCTGTCAGAAGCATTGTAAAAAGCTTCGATGGAGCAACCATGAAAAGTAATACTCTGCGACAATCCACGTTGGGCGCCATTTAAGAAACCATTTGCAAAGACTACTTCAAGCAGTTGTCGAATGGCTATAACGGCCAATATTCCGCCAATGAACGATGTGAACCAGTCAATTTCGGTGACAACCAAAAAGTACATCACAATTCACGTTGGGTGCCATTTAAGAAAAACTATACTATGAACGGTATTAAAATGATTTAAAACCCTTAAATTGCTTAAGTGCAAAGAAATAAAGGAAGTGCAAAACGAAAAAAATTAGAACACTTTCTTGTCTCCAAACTCACGTTGGGAGTCATAAAAAAATGGACACGACTGGGCCAAACGTACTTGATCTTATGTACTTAATCACATTAGAAGGCAAGATCTTTAATAGAAATAAGTAATATTTCCGTACAAAAATCAGAAGTTCTGAACTTATAAATAGTAACGGTTTTTAGTAAAAATTAAGAACGCCATTTCACGTCTTATTTATGGAAAAATGTTTCGAAAACTGTAGGACCGATTTTAATAAAATCCTGTATTTTATTTTATATTTCCAATAGTTTTGCAAATATTGAATTTTCAAAAAAAAAAAATATAAACAAAATTAAGTGTGCACAATTTTGCTATGCAAAATTAATTTGGCTACCTAGGTCTTATCAAATATAAATATAAATAATGAGCCGTTAACGAGAAAGTCGAAAATTTAAAAAAAAAAACCTTATATGGTACCTTAATAGACTTAAATTTGGTTTTTACCAAATGATATCCAATACTTATGAAAAAAATTGAGAATTTTTTTTTATCAAAATCATCGGTTTTTTTTCTTTACGTATATGCATATGTCAGATACCCTTATTTTTAGCCCTAACAATGAAATTCCGATTTCCCCTGTGAAGCAAATTTGAAGGTAATTGCTTAAGTCGGCTACAGTCGGACAGACATTTTTTTATCAATAACTGTTTCAGGCTTCTTTATGATCGTAATGTCATGTTTGATTGTTATCTCAATTTTTTTTATATTCACGAATCCTAAACTTGCCTTAAAAGAGAGAAGAACACAATATCTAAGAACTTAAATATAAAAAAATAATGGAATTTTATATGCACTCTTGAGGAACACATTATCGGTTCAATTTTTGTCCTTTTTTCTAAAAAATTCTTTTCAGAAATCACCTATTTGTGTAACTTAATTTCATTAAAAAAGATGAAAAAGCTTGATCAACAGGTTGTTTAAGTTAATAGAATTTTATTTTTAAAATGTTAACATAATCAAGGGTATTTTTAGCACTCATGGATATACTCATCTACAACAATCATTTAAAAAAAATTTTTTGACACTAACATTAATAACATTTATTGATTTTTCATTACATTTTCTAAACTATCCAACTATATTTTTCAATGTAAAATGACTTAAATAATGTTTCGATTCTATGCAATTGCCTTCGTCATCAACATATTTGCAGGGCGTTGTTGTTATATTTATTGGTGACGTTATCAAATCTTTAGATGTTAATATTTTTGTTTGAAGTGGTTGTTGTTGCAACGTTGTTACTGGTTCACCTTTCTGACTTAATTTTACAACATTAGTTGTAGCAAGACAATTGCTGGAAATTACAGTAAATGTCAATAAAATGACTATCGGAAAAAATAAACCTTTGAGATACATTTTTATTTTTCTTAATTTAGCACAGATTAAAAATACTTATAGATACTTTATTCAAGCGATGAATAGATGATACTGAGTTAAAGATTGTTATTCTGATTGAATTAAACGATTTTATTTCCTAAAGGTGGGCGAGCAACAAAACAGGTTTGTTTAGTGAATTATAAATCAAATATAAAGAAAGAATAGAAAAAATGAAAAAACTTAACCAAGATTCCTAAGATGAATTCAGCGAAAGTCAATAGCTATAAGTTAGACAAGCAAAGTAAATTTGCATTAAAGTCATCTTCTAGGCTGCTGAATAAAATCTTTTAAGAAGAAGAGGACATGAATACATCATAAATATTTGGACGCGAAAATTAAGACATTTCCACGGGATTTCTGTAGATGATTATTCAGCTTATTACACAAAATACTCTTACATATGTTATAACAATATAAAAGTGACAGTTATTTAAAATTTTCAAAATCGAAATGAATAAATCGAGCATCACGGATCAACAACCGCTAGAAAAAGAATTCAACCAACTTCATCTGGAACTCCAACTGCAACCCTCCAACAAGGCTGCCAATCTACTTCATTTGTACTAGATCTACTTCATTTATTTATTTGTATGCATCTGCTAAGTAGTAACTTATTTCTACTTTGTTTAACTTGTTTTTTTTTATAAAACTTTTATCTAAAAACTCACTGCCTGATCTGAATGCACTTATCAAAAAACTTATTACATTCGTTGTTAACAAACGCTTTGCTATGTATTTTTTGTCTGTTTGCTCCGCCAAATCTCGGAAACGACTGCACCAATTTCGGAGGGGATTTCACAGACAACTTTCATTACCCCTAGGTGACGCTTGAGTCGTTTTCTCATATTTCTTCTTATTCTTATTGTGAATCGATTTGACTCAAAATCACACGAAATAATATTTTTAACTATACCCATGAATTAAATTGAAATATCTGTTTTTTTATCTCAAAATATAATTTGTTACTAAATGGGTTTGAAAGTATACCGTACTTTTAAAAAAGAAGAAATTGATTTTTAAATGTTTGTCTGTTTTTCAGGCTGCTTCTTTCAGGTAATTCAAGAAATTGCTAGACCGATTTAGCAGATAACATTGTATGGAGTAACATATTTATGTTATTTTGATTACCCTTTAGGTGGCGCTTGAGTCTTTTGTGAAAATTCTTATTTTTTGAACGATTTGCAAAATTTTTTCCCGATAGCTGGCGCTGGAGTGAAGATATATCCACGAAAATAATTTTCAAACCAACAATGTTAGATGTATAAGCCGTCACGGTTTTTAGATATACTCTTACTTATGAATGCAATAGGTAGCGCTGTTGTTGGGATCCAGCATCAAGAAAATGTATGGAATACGCAAGCAACGCCGGGTGGTTCAGCTAGTATTAAATAAAATGAAAATAAACAAGTTTTCTGCTATAATACATTTTTTTTTATTATCTGCTACTTACTTTGCAAATCTACTTCGTTTTTTTTTCGGCAATCTGCTTCACTTTCTGGACTCAGCATTCCCATCCCTGCGCTCCAACCATTTTGCATGTTTTTTTATTGGCAATGGCATACTCATTATTTATCTCATTCGGTGCCTTGCCTTCAGACTGTCATCACTTGTTCTCAAATATTGTATTCAATTAAAAATAGTTTTAGTTTATTTAAATACTTATTTTGTACATTTATTCCAAGTATTTAAAGTATTATAAAATCACTTCAAGAATTGTTTGAAAAAAAAATACATTTGAATATAATTCGTGAAACTCCACTTAAAACAATAAAAAAAAAAATAATAGCATGAATACATCATCTTTTATTATTATTTTATTGCAATTATGTATATTTTTGTATAAAATGACTTAAGTCGGCTTTCACTTTAATAGAATTAAATTTTGATCAATATATTCAATTTGGTTGTTGTAATTTAATTTTTTGTTTTTTTTTTTTTTTATTTTTTTTTTAATTTCTTTTTCACTAACCAGCTACAACTTTTAATGTAAAGTGACTTAAAAAGTTATTTGGCTTGATGCAATCACCTTTGAGATTTTTATATTTGCAAGACAATGGTGGTTTTGTAGGTAATGTTGTCAAATTCATTAATGGTAATGGTAGTTCTAGTATTTGTTGTTCTTGTAAAGTTTTTGAAGTTGTTGTTTGATTTAATTTTTCAACATTTGTGATGTTGCAGCAGTTATTAAAAATCACATCAAATGTCAAAATAATGACAGTTCGAAGAATTATATCTTTAAGACACATTTTTTTGGTATAACTGAACACAAATAATACTATTAACACTTTATTGAAACGATGTTATGACAATACTGACTGAAATATTTTACTTGTCATTGAATCAAAATTGTGTTTAAAAACAAGTTTCTGAGACAATTTGTGAATTCGAAATTTTGTGGAATTGTCATCGCAATTACTTACATTCAATAAGAAGAACAACAATGATTCATTTCATCGTCTAAATGTGGACATGCTGAACGATTAAATTAATTATTTTTTTATCGCTTCTAGGTACGTTGGACCGATGCATCATATCAGACAAATTATTACGGAAAAAAACTGTTAAGGGGAGGAATTCATCTGAATTTTTCTCTAGAGAATTGTTAAAAGAAATAACAAGAACAAGCAGAGACAAGTACCGTTTCGACAATGTCCCAGTGATCATATTTTTCTGTTAAATTCCTATTATCTACCATCAAATGCTTCTGAAATATCAAGCGCAATAACCTTAATTTCTTTAATACGATGTAAAGATTTACCACTCTTCGATGAGATATACCATAAAATCACCAGTGGATCTATTTCTATTGCTACCAAAACCGTATTGCCGGTCAATAAGAAGTTTTCAGTTCTCAAGATATTTCTTGATCTGATACTCTTGCATCATTTTTAGATCTTGTAAATAGGAATATAACTTTAAGTGGTCAGTAGTTTGAGAGGAATGAAAAAGCACCTTTTTTTTTGGGAATGGGCTGTACAAATGCTTTTTTCCATCCACTCCGATAGAGACTTATAAACTTATGATAAGATATATTGGAAAGTGTAAAAGCAATTCGAGTATATTTGACCCATGAATCCAATTGACACAATTGACACTCCGATAGAGACCAATAGAATAGCGCAGTGTTTTTCCGGGTTGAAAGAATACCAGAACAAAGAGGGAAATATCAACAGAGCCAATTGATTTGAATGAAGGTCTTAATATCAAATTTACAGGACAATTGTTAGAAGAAATGACACTTGCACGGATTTTAATATTAACTGAAGAAGTTGCAATTGAATTACCATGTCAAAGAAATACTAAGTTTGATTCACAACAATTCCCAAAAACTATTTCACAATGTGCGAAAAAAAACACATGCTAATTTGTTTATTTTTATTTTTTTTATTTTATCCAGTTGCAGTTTTCAATGCGAGAACACCTATTTCTGGCTTCTTAGTTGTTGTTGTTGTTGTTGGTTCACCATCAAATAGATCTAGTATCTCAGGACCACTCAAAGGATAACATTTGATAAACACAAATAAATATAAAACACATATTGCAAAGAATAAAAACGTACGTTTATGAAACATTATCTCAACACGATTTGAACTTTTATCAAAGGCTGTAAAGGAAGAACTGCAGGAATGATAGAAGCTCAAAGACCAAATATATAGATGAGACATGAGAGTGGTTTACGCAAAGTTTTGTTTTTATTATAAACAACATTGATGAGATGCTAATGAAGCAATAAAAAACAGGGTCAAACAATAAAACGCGCCGCAGAATCATTAAAACTTGTTCTTAACGCATATTATAAAACATTTTTGAGGTCTACGTCTTCATTTTCGTTTGTAGGTTTTCCATAGAATAAGATTTGTAAATAAAGATAGTGCAAACTATACAAACAGAGAAGTAATGGAGTTCCTGTTTATAGATAGTAACAGCTTTTTGTTCAACAATACTGTGTTCGTCTAATAGTAGTAAATATTAATTAATATTGGACTATGCTACTCATAAATAAGCTTCTATATATTTTGATGAATAATTTATTTTTGGATCTTATAACGTTGACTTCGTGAGTGAAAGATGAAGTCCAATCTACTGTCACTTTCTACGTCTACGAGGGTTTTTCATTAAGCCCTTCCTAATTTTAAATTTAAATAAAACAAATTGTGTGTGAGATATCATCGAATTTTTTAATGCCGTTATGTCCGTCGCGGCTTCTCTTGGTAGCGCGCATCCAAAGTGTCCAAATTTCCATTACTCTAGCGCATAAATCTTTCACCGATGACATTGGTTATGTTGGTATTGAGGGCCGCTGTGGTTTGTGGCCTATTTTCATAGGCCTGCGACTTAAGAAAATCCCACAAGAAAAAATCTAATGGGGTCAAATCACACGATCTCGGTGGCCAGTTCACATCACCTCCAACTCCATCTCCAGAGATGATCATGCCATCAAATCGTTCGTGCAGAATGTAAAATGTGACATGAGCTATGTGGCACGTGGCGCCGTCCTGTTGAAACCAGATTTCATTGGTGTCCATATCATCCAATTCAGGCTGAAAGAAGTTGGTAATCATCCACCTATACGCCGTTAACGGTGATGACCTGGCCAACATCGTTCTCAAGTGAAATATGGACCAATGACGCCGCCAGCTGTAAATCCACATCAAACAGTGACTTTATTGGAATGTGCATTGGACGCTCTTGGATCTCAAGTGGATTGGTATCGTCCCAAATTCGACAATTTTGTTTGTTCACGTACCCTGCTCCAGAGTCCATTCATCGAACACACGTCGTTGTCTATGGTCGTTTACTTTCAGCTCGTGGGTCAGTTGAATTTTGTACGGGTGCAGGCCCAAGTCAAGACGCAAAGTTGTGGTCTGCGATAGGCCGAGTTCTTGTGAGCGACACGAAATCGACTGCCTCGGGTTTTCCTGCACACTCTCACGAGGAACGAACAATGGGCGAAGCACGTGAAACATTGCCCCAACAGAACACCCATTTTGATAAAAAGATTTTATCACGTGTTTTTGAACGCTATATCCGTCCATTGAGATAAGGCAAGAACAGGCAAAAATAAATGACAGCCAATTTGACAGATGTAGCTTCAACAAGATGGCCGCTATCAGATGTCAAAGTACGGAATTCTCTATTGGAAGACCCTATATAATAGAGTCCCTGTCGACCGGTTCTCCTGAGGAAATCTTCTTGGATATTCGATTTGAAGACATCTTTTAAAGCACGTTTGCAGATTACTCATGACAGCTGATGTATTGCTGCATCCATTTAGCAGTCAGTCTTCAATAATGGATTTTTTACTTTTATATTTCAAGTGAGTTCCTCTACAGGGAGGATGAGTTCTGCTGAGATCCCCGAAGATTAAGTTTTTCTGTAAGGTCCTAAACACCCTAGAATTTGACACAATCACGAAAATTATAAAGTCGAGTGATGAGATCACAAACACTTCACAACACTTTAAAAAAAAAAAGTGAAAACGTCAATTGAGATTAATTTCTTTTTTATTATCCAGTTATAGTTTTCAAAGTATTAATACTTAATTGAAAAGGAGAAAATGGACAAACAAATGTTCCATTGCTACTAAAACATGGCTGTTGAGTTGTTGTTGATGTTAATCCTTGAGATGTGACTTCAAAATCAAATGGTGGCAAATAACTGGGTGCTTGAAATGGAATTTGATTCCCAGGAATATTTAATGGATACTGTTTGATTGCCCCAAATAGTGGCAAATTGGTGGGTCCCTTAAATGCAATTGATTCCTCAGGAACATTCAATGGATAGCCCTTGATGGACACAAACGAATATAAGACACATGTTGCAAAGAATAAAAATATATTTTGAGAAAACATTTCTTTTTTCTTCAAACAATAATTTATTGAACTTGATTCGAAGGTTGTTAAGGAAAAACTGGAGAAATTCTAGAAAGCCAAACACAGATCGGTCCATGGATGAGACAAAAATATACAGAACTTTCATTAAAATTAAACATTGATGAGATGTTAATTCTGAAGAATAGGGTCGAATTATTTAAGTGTCACAATAACCCACCAATGACTAGAGAATAAGCTTGTTTTAAACGTCATCGAAAAGCTTTTCCCGTTCATTTATTATGTAGACTGTAGATTTTCGAGTCGTCTGAAAGCCTTTAATATAAAACTAAATGTAGTTGAACAGATTAAGGATTAGTCACATTTTAAACGAAATTTTTTTTAAATTTTAATCGAGTACTACTAGATGGAACTGGTTCCAACAGCTTTGATTATAGTTTGAGATTCTAGATTGTTGATGAATTATTCAGTGTCTTTAACGAGATCTTCCCAAGATTGAATATTCACACAAACGCCATCTGTATAAAAACTAAAGGGCACGACTAAGTCGCACAGTTTTGCTCTTATCGCTTGTTTATATTAACGAGATCTTGTATTGGAAAAACTGGGCACATAGTTCGTATGAACGAAGAGGAACTTGGAAAGTCTTTCAACCACCAGATAACAAAATTGTTTTTCAAGATACACTACTTTGACAATTTCTTTAAAAACATTGATAATATTAGTTTTATTTATTTTTTTATTTTTATTTTTATTTTTATTTATTTATTTATTATTTATTTATTTTTTTTTTATCCAGATAAAGTTTTTAATGTGTGTAAACTTAAATATGACGGTTGTTTAGTTGTTGTGAATATTTCAAATGGAACTTCTTCTTTCGAGTTTAACGGAGGCAAATATTCAGGTCCTTGGAATAGATTTGTTTGCCCAGAAACATTTAAAGGATAACATTTGCATATGACAAATAAATATAGAAATATGTCTTCTATATTTATTTGTCATAAGAACAAACAATTTACTATGAAGAAACATTTCTTACGATTATTAAACTTCGTTCTATTTTTGTAGAATCAATACTGAAGTCACTAATAATCCGAAGAAATATTTAGATACATTTATGACGAATTTGACGCAGAGCTTTTTTATGCATAATATCAATGTCAAATGACGTATGTATTTATGAGATAATTATATTCAGATTGATAATTTTAAAAAGGGTAACGCACTGCCCATATAGCATTTGAACAACTATGTAGTTTAAAAAATCAGCATAATGAGCTTTTGAAAGCTATGAGCAAGTATTTAAAAGAATATTTTGGGTTTTTTTTTTTTTTTTTTTACATAAATATACAAAATTTAAATATTTGAATATTGAAAAATGTTTGAGGAATTTTTATTGTAATTTTGAAAACAGTTTCTCTTGACGAATAGTAAATGTTTGTGAATTTTTTTTTTACATATTTTGGATGAAGCCGGCTAGAACTGCTTCAAACATAGTTTGAGAAGTTTAAGGCAGAAGAGGATTAAGGAAAAGTGCACACCATAGCCGTAAGTTAGTGACCGTATGGTTTAAGGTTATCCATAAAAAAGGTTTAATTTTTAATATTCATACATAATTGAAATATTGTTTGGTTCATTTAATTTCAATTTTTTTGTAAATAAGAAGAAATGATAAATTTGTTTAAATTTAATTTGAGATGTACTTTAGAAGTTAAAAATTAAACAGAACATTAAAAACATGGTGTACCCCAAGGAAGTATTAACAGGGCTCTACTGTTTGATGCATACCTCTATTCACTGCTTGAATGTAGATGACAAACTCCAAAAGTGAATCCGATTATGAACTGGGAATATTAGAATTTGATATTTATTAGCTAATGACATTCAAGGCGTTCTGGAGGGAAATGTGTGTCATTGTGATTTTTTATTCAACATTACCTACATGCATTAACGGCGATTGGATAAAGTTAAGAATCTTGTTTGGTTTGAAACTATCTCATCAACATCATCATCAACAACCGGTTGTTTCTATCAGCAATTTTAAACCGGATTTCTTGTTTGAGGTTACGAGGTGAAATTTTCACCGGTAAGTCTGTTTGGCTTAGATCTAGCAAGGTAACAGTTCTCTCCGATTTATCAGTTAGGAACCCAGCAGAGTCGTATTTTGTTCTGTACCCCAAGAACCTTAAGCTCTTCGGGACAACAGGGGACAAGATTTGATTTGAGTTCAAAGGCAGATATCCCTTTTATTTCCGCTCATCTGTCAAAACAAAAGGTTATACACTGTGATATTGCCAACATTGCAACATTTAATCTCACTCCAGTAAGCTCGAAAGACGCTACGCTGCTGGTCAGCAAGAAAAGAATTCCGCACCAACACAGTTATTATCCGTGAACTAAGGTATTTCATTCTTAATGAATAATACAGTCAAACCCAATTATTGTAAGAACTTTAAGTGTGAAAAATTACTTGTCTTATATATATCACCAAACTATAGGCTGAATGTTTTGAAAATAAAAAAAAAATTAAATATACGAAACAATAGAATAAAAATTAAATAAAGAGATGCACTTCATCGAGACAAAGGTGCAGGATTTGAACCAGCAAAATGCAATGTTCCAGAAGAAACATGCTGCCTCTGTAAGGACTCGAACCCAGACCCTAAGGTATAGCAGTCCAACACACCAACCACTTTCACAAACAATAAAACACGTAAATTTAAAACTTTCTCTTTCAACTGGTAAATTTGTTGTCATTGCACTTAAACGTCTTTGACTGTACTTTGCAAGCTCACAAAATAAAATTAAACAAAATTCAAATTAAATATTTTAAAAATTACTCATTTTATTTATCCAGTTATAACTTTTAATGTGTTTAGATGCAATCTGATATCTATGCTGACACAACTGATATTAGTTTCCTGGTTTTGTTCGGGTAAGCATGGCTCTGCTGTTGTTGCAACTTCAGTTGTAGTTTTTGGTGTTATTTTTGTAAATATTGTTTTGTTTGGAATCGTTGTGATTCTTGGAGTTTTTGTCGTTGTTGGTGTTGTATCCATCCATGTGTTAAAGATATTTCGAAACCTTAAATCAGGATCTCCTGCTATTGCCTGTGGTCCGAATGTAGATTGAAAATTACGAGAAAACGCCACCAGCGGAGGCAAATATGTTGGGCCTGCAAATGAACGGACTTTTTTAAACCACATCAGAGTTGTACACTCGCTTAACACAATTAAAACAAAAATTTCCATCAGCACCAGTTTTTTAACTTTCCCAAACATTGTTCGTTTGGTTCAATATTCAAACGATGGACAATTGACACTGATGGCAAAATAAAAAACTATCCGGAGAGAAACTCATGAGATGTGGCATCAACCAAGCAGGCAAATTAAATATGAATTAATAGAAACAACTGACGAATGCAGGCGTTGACGCTAGTTTAAGGACGGGCATAAGCGTACGACAATGTGTTCTACTGGCGGCGGCACTTATGAAAGCCCAGAGGTGGCGAAGGCCTGGTAAGAAACATCGACGCTTTAAAAGATGAGAAACCATTTTTTTAATGGTCTTGGTGAATAAGTTTATTTGGTGAATGAAACTTGATTTTTGAATAAAAAAAAATAAACATAAAAATTAAAATAAGTACCTCCGCCGGTTACTGTTAAATAAATAACCTTTGTTGATAGAGTAAACAGGTTCTCATCCATTAAGTAGGTGAACTATGTTTCGAAAACATTTTTAAACATTTTTTTATTGTTAAAACATACAAACATTAAGGCAATATGCGATGTATTTATAGGTATTTGAAAGTTGTGTATATTCGTATAATAGATTATGAAGCAGTTATCAAACTGCAAAACATAGTATATTTTTTAGGAGCATTACTTTATATTTTACTATTTTGTTCTTAATTATTTCGAAGCAATTAAATTTAGGGAAATCCCAATTAAGCTGAATTATTTTTTTAAAATATTATTGGTGTATTGGACAGTGCGATGATATCAATTGTTCCTGATCCGTTGCCTGTTTTAAGGCGTCAATCAAAAATTAAATTCCCAGATGCCTAGGTTCAAAATGAATAGATCTTAAGATATCCAAGTTTAATTTTTTTCTCCTCCAATACTGCAGATTCTCAACAAATCATTGATCATTACCAACTCGCTCCCAAAACCTTTGCTCTCGATTAAACAAACACACTTTTTCCAAATGAAATATATTTAAAACCGTTTACACTAATACAAATTAACAAATTTAACAATTTTATTCTATCCAGCAGCAGTTTTAAGCGTATTCAAAGATAAAGTCGGACCAGCTGGACACTGACTACTATTTCCTGAATTTGAACAATGATTTACGTTTCCTCCATATGATTCAGGTAATGGTGGCAAATATGTTGGTCCTTGAAATTGATCCAATGTTTTATCAAGAGGAAATGAATCATTTATCACAATCACCGATAGAACGATTAGAATCGAAATAGCCACTAGTGTCACTTTTGAAACCATTTCTTACTATCTTTATTCTTCTTAACTTCTTTAGCTGGAGACTGTGCTCTTGCGACTAAATCCAAAAGATGGTTAAATCTATGACTTCATACAATAGAATCTTAAAAAAGAAGAATGACATAGTTAGATACTAAGATTCTTTCATTGAAATCGCATGAAGACCTGTTTTCTCTTCACACCAATCAAACAATATATGATACATAATTATCGCCACCTAGTGGTTTGTTTATTCTTTAAAAATCTCACTTAATTTCCTATAATTTATACAATAAAAAATACTAAAGTCACTGCTCATCCAGCAATAGTTTTTAAGGTAAAAACTCCCAAATAACCTCCAAACCTTCGACATTTCTTCTCAGCATCTTCATCTGCTGTACAAGGCTTTTCCGTTACTGGAACATCTTCTAGACAATCCGTATCCGTATCCTGGCATGGTACAGCAGTTGTAGTTTCTTCATCAAATGATCCATAATACTGAAGAGTGGTTTCACCAATTGGATTCGAATTGATTAAAACAAACAGAGTACCAAGTAAGACGACAAAGAGCATTGAATTTTTTGAAAACATTTTTTTCTTTTTTTTTGGCGCTTAAAATGATACTACCTTCTTCGGTCAATGGTCAATTATAACTGAAAGATGACCTAGAGTTTGTTTGGCTAAAATGATTGTAGCTATGCTTAGAGACCCATGAATAATGCAGAGATATTTAATTATATAAAAAAAAAACATTGAGGGGGAAAACATATTTTGTGTTAAAAAAATATGCAAACATTAGTGATTCC
Organism: Platycheirus rosarum; assembly: GCA_963971375.1. Classification (NCBI taxonomy): domain Eukaryota; kingdom Metazoa; phylum Arthropoda; class Insecta; order Diptera; family Syrphidae; genus Platycheirus; species Platycheirus rosarum. The sequence goes on along the minus strand of OZ020509.1, from coordinate 119,015,180 downwards.
ATGGTATAGTAGATGACGAACTAATGGGGTAACCACACTTAACAAAACAAAAACCGACAGTTGGTCCAAAAAACTGGTTGAAATGGAAAGAATCGTAAATCAAGCTGGCAACAGAGTAAACAGAAGAGCTGTGAAAATTCATACTAAAAATATCAGAGGCAAACAAATTTTAGCTACGAATGATCCATCATGTTCGTTTTAACCAGAGTTTCAGTCGCAATAATAAAAAGGTTGTATTGTTGAATATCGACACCCTCAGGCCTGGGTTCTCCACAGAAAAATCTCTTTCAATGATTCACATTTCGTGTATAAGCTAGACAGAGTAATTTACCTGACCCTGTAGCCACATAGGGCTTGGGCTCTCTTCCGTTTTTTTGTATTGTATTTATTTTATTATTGTTTAGTATTATTAAGTTATTAAAATAAAAACAATAAAACCTAATTAATATTTAAGATTTAAAAACAACGATGAAGCATACTTTTCGGAGAGAAAAGAACTTAGGTTCCTACTCGAAACGGTTAAGGCCTTTAAAACGAACTCATTTTGTAGCATGAGTTAAATACAATGGAGCGTGTAGAATGCAGAAATTTTGATTTCCTAGACTTCTTCTTCTTCATTAAATTTGCAACACAGTTTGCCGCTATAATTCAAAGCTACAACAGATTTACCCATCTAACAATTTAACTTGTATAAGGCTCTAAACAAGCAATCAGACTGCTATAGGTAACATAAAAAGGCCTTATGCAAGTTATTTTGGCGCACATTACGCAAGCTATTTAACTGCTATAACGCTTTTGTTGAAAGGTGTTATACTCGTAGCAGCAAATAGGTTTTCAGGAAATGTTATTAGCTAGTTTGAGCAAACCATTTTAAGGGAAAAACGTTAATTTTTAGCACAAAAAAACAGTTTTTTTAAATTTCTAAAAAAAAACATTATTTTTGTTTTGTTTTATAATGTTGAAGTTTGCATTTGAATACTGTTTTTTTAGCTATATTTCTTATCAGTCAGTTCCCTATAAACTTTTTCTACAGCATACTATAATGATTGAAAAGTGAAGTTATAATTTTCCTGAGTTTTGAACTCGAGGCCTTCTCGTTTCACTTCAGTACTCTACCACTTTTTTTATAATTAACGCGCGCACACACTGCGCGGACATTCGGAAGATAGAGAGGGGAGAGATAGGAGGTGTCGATTAACATTGGTTTTGAATGTTTGCAGATCAAAATGGCAAGGGAAAATCTGGCCGGGTAAACTATTCCAAATTCGTGTCGTTCGGCTAAAAAAAAGAATCCCTATATTTCACGGTACGTCCGAAATTGGGCTCAAGAGTAAACTGATGAGCATTCCTTGCGAGACGAGTATCACGGGCGAAACTTTTAAGGGAAGGAATGCAACTGGCTACTTCAAGTGAACATTAAACCATTACCATTAAACCAATTCGCCGTTAAGAAAATGAACAAACAAACATCGACAAAATGAATTTTAATTTAGTTTGTATAAAGGTCTTTTTATGCAAGTCTTACACAAGTTGTTTGCATTTTAATTTTTTAGTAAACATCTTTGGAAGGCCTTACAGGCCATTTTAAAACTTTATCTACAAGCCTTGTATAGAACTTGCCAAACACACTTTTTAAGACCTTATAACTGCTATTTTTTTAATTATAAAAGTTGGAAATCTGTGGCTTGTGAAAGTTTACCTTATACCAGCTCTATGCAAGCTATTGCTTACCAACATAATTTTTCATTTCATAATTTTGAGTGGTAATTTTTATTGCCTGGCTATTATAAATTACCCATATTTTTTTCATTAAAGATTCCAGTTTTCTAGCAATAAATACATTTAAATTGTCGATTCAATCAAAAGATTAAAGGTTATAAGTAAACGTTATTCAAACAATTTTTTATTGCTACCCATGGAGAGGACTAGCTAATAAACAAAAAAACAATTTAAAGAAATGCAGGAGGAAGTTTGCCGGGTCGCTTGTATATACATATTATTCCTTTCTTTGGTGTACACAACAATAGTGAAGTAGCCATACAACAAATATGATTTTGTTGATCATGTCAGGCATCGACCAGAGCCATCAAAACCCGGCTTAATTATATATCTCATGAATGTTGCGTGGTACTAAATTTTCAGCATCAATTTCCTTTAACTTTCCCAAATAACATCTCCGAAGGATGATTTCTATAACAGTTAACTGCATGAAATACAATAATTATTCCTCGCAAAAAAAATTTTCTCAGCGAACTCTATTTTGCAGCTACCATAGATAAACAATAAACAAAACTACGTGCAGAGTGGCAAATCCACACTCCGCACCCGTTTACATACCAAAACACTTTCAGAAAACATTTTCGCTTTCATAGTGTGACGACCCGAAAAGTACTTTCAGAAATTTTGCTTTCTGGAAAGTAAAAAGTCGCTTTCAGAAAGTATTTTTATTTCATAGTGTGACTGCTCTCTGAAAGAACTTTTAAGAAAATTAAAAAATAGGAATTTTCGAAATGCTTTCAGGAAGTACTTTCAATAAAAATTTAACATTTTGAATTTGGAAAACAATTTTCAGCTCAAAATTAATGCCAATCAAAATAAATTAAATCGCACTTACACTAGCCGCCCGAACTTTGATTTTGTAAGGACATATTTAGAATGAAAAAAAAAACTTTACATTTATCAAGCAATCAATAGTTTAATTAAAATTTAAATACAAATATATAAGTTTAGTTTAATGACGTTATCCGGTTAGAGTTTTCAACGTATTTAAGGACAATCCAAATGCTGTTGAACACTGATCACCAGGGCCACAAGGTTCATTTCTCTGTCCTGAATCCTCATGAATGAATCCATGTGGTGGTAAATATGGTGGCCCTTCGAACCGATGAAGGTCTTTATTATTAGGAAAAGAATTATATCCAACAAAAATCGAAACTAATATTAAAATCAAAACTACTATTGATTTATAAATCATTTCTTTAGAAGCAATCAATAACAATGTGGCTTCTTCACTCCAAAATTGAAACTAACACTGTTAGAAGACTTTAGTTGAGGTTTTATTGAATCGAAACAGTTGTTACGACTGTTGATCCACAAGGGCAAATTTTTTAGAGTTTTAAGTAACATACAACATTTTTCAACTGAATTCATACAGTCATTTGTTCATTGTGATCAATCAAAAACAGTCGTTTTGAAATAGCAGTTACATCTCATCTTGTAATCGTTCATTCTTGAGCAATTACCTTGGAAAAAGAACAAAATAGGTAAGCGTGGAAAAAATTATGTTACTGGGCAAGCCGTTAATGAGTTTTTTTTTTAATAACACAATCATAAGCAAAAAAAAAACAATGAATTTAACAACACAGAAAGCAATTTGTTCTTTTATTAACTTTTAACCAGCTTTGGTTTTACATTTACATTTTTTGTTTTCCGAAGCTTCTTGCGCTGGACAAGGTTTTTTCGTAACTGGAGTTTTTATTTGATGACAAAATTTGCCTTTAGTATCCGAATATGGAACTTCTAGTTGTGTTGTTTTATTTTTTAATGGCACATGGCCTTGGAAATTATTGAATCATCGACAGAAAACGAATTAATTAACACAATTAAGCCACTACAACGATGAGAATAAACGCAGTTTTAAAAAACATTATTTTTCGTTTGTAGTAAATATTCGAAAAACTTAATTCTAGAAAGGACTGTCTTTTTAAAAACTTCATGGGTAAAAGACAACCGTGTTCGGAGACCGATATCTTACAACTAAATGTCCAAGCTTGTTTGGGAACAAAATGGGGAAGGTTTTGGCTTATAAGACTAATGAATGATTCGAAGCATTATAATATATATTTTGAATTGTATTTTCAATTTGTATTTTTAAATGGCGCCCAACGTGATAGTTTTTGATCTTTGATTAGTTATTTATGCATTAATTTTAACACCAAAAAGTATGCAATTGAATTAAACATAACCTACTAAAAAATAGGGGAGGCCGGCCACCCGTTTAGAGTTATATGGATTGTACAATATGATAGACTTCCAGAAGATGTCTTCAGTATCATTTATTTATTGAGAAATCAACAAATATAAGGATCAGGTTAAAAAAAACCGGGTTTTGCCAATGAGGTTATGAGGTTTTCAAACGTTAGTGACACTTTAGTTCGTTGAAAGAGACCTTTGCTGCTCAATTGCTTTCTTAACCTTGAAAAAGATCCTATTGAAAAGTTTCTCTTCTATTGATCTCACCGGTGGTGGTGTTATTCACTGAGTTAAAGGCGGAGCATAGGCTAGTTGCCTCAAAGTTATAGTTGTCTAACGTGATTATGCTATGTTAAAGGCACTGACTTCTGAGTCCATCTTCGCTAATTTGGTTTCAATAATCTCCGAAACGTTTCTAACTATAGACCGTGTTCTTTGAATTGCGTGAATTCTTGGTATTGAGTCGATAATTGTTATAATGTAGAATGGGACCACAACTCTACCACTCTTCTGATCATCGTCAAGGCTCATCTACTAGTATTACCTTGTTGGTTTATGAAAATTTCGCGGGAGACCTTCCGTTTTTGGATACTCCATGTCTTTGGGTTTCTATATGCAGATGTTATTGCATTTCTCTGATCCACGAGTTTTTGTGCGATAGAATTGGAATTTGGTATGGGGGGGGGCTTACTCTGATTTGTTTGCTCATTATTCAATCACGCCTTATTATTCCTGTATCTTCATTTTAGCTGCCTTAGAATTGATCTAATAAATCTTCAGAGCCTTCTTGCCACTTTATCCACCCAACATTAACCCGATGATTGATATCGTTATCATAAGATCCTTCGGGTAAGAAAATAGGCATTGGACGCTCTTGGATCTCATGTTGATTGGTGTCGTCCCAAATTCGACAATTTTGTTTGCCCACGTACCCATCATCCAGAAATGGGCCTCATCGCTAAAGATGATATTAAGGGTCAGTTGCCAACAGCTCCAGAGACCATTCAGCAATCACACGTCGTTGTCTATATTCGTTTACCTTCATCTCCTGGGTCGGTTGATTTTTGTACGGGTGCAAGGCCAAGTCAAGACGCAAAATTCGTCAAGTTGTGGTGTGCGAAAGGCCGAGTTCTTGTGAGTGACGCGAAATCGACCGCTACGGATTCGTCTGCAAACACTCAACAGTGTTGGTTGATTGTTTACTGAACCAGTGGACTCAAATTAATCCACCACACTGCGAATAGTACTCTCGGTTGGACGATCATGGCGACCGTACAATGGGCGAAGCACGCGGAACGTTGTCTGAACAGAACACCGATTTTGATAAAACAATCTTATCAGAATAAATTATAACCAATTTGACAGATGTAGCTTCCACAAGATGGCCGCTATAAACTGTCAAAGTTGGAAAGTCCCTATTGGAAGACTCTTTAAAGTTAAAATAATAAATTCGTTAAATTAAAAATAATTGGAATACTAAAGTGAGGTAGCTTAACACTTCATTTCGCATGATATGATATTGAAATTATATGAAACTAAGCAGTTAAAGTCGTTATGAACCAAAGATGCATATTCTTTTATACAACAATACCATTTAAGTCTTTCGCTATGAAATGAATTTATATTAAAAAAAACCTAAGAAATGCAAGCAAAATAAAAATTAATCATAATCAAAAAAAATGATTAATGATCATTCCTGCCAACAAGTCATTAAAAAGAATGTTTCGAATGATACTATTCACTTCGTTTTTGATAAAAAAAATTAAAAGGACTTTGCATTTGAAAAATTAATGACATTATTTTTCCCGCATGAATGATGATTTATATTTAATTCATTTTTAAGAAGAAAAATATAAAAAAAAAAATAAATTGTGTGGTTTTTTTTATTGTATTAACTATTACGACATCTTTGTTGGAATTCAGTTCATTAATTATAAACGTTGGCGGTTATAAGTGAATTAAAAATAATGCAAATAAAAATCATTTATCACTTGCAATTTAAAAAAAATTTAAAAAGAAAGATGTATTCATTGTGAAGTTATGGAGTCCGGTGGTATCAGATTGCGACCACTACGTCACGGATTAATGAGGGTTATATCAGTGACATAGAGCATCTATCATAATGCCAAAGTTAATTATTTGACATTTTCACTTTCAATTCTTTTTCTTGGGCACTGGTTCCTGGAGGATGAGTGGAAAACATCCAACAAATCCTTTAGAAAACACATCATTCAAAACAAAGATTTATTCAGGAATTTGTTAGACAAAACTAAATCTAATTGTCATCGAATACCCATTTTAAATGTTAATGACATCTACAAAAAGAACTTTCAATGGAACTTTTTAAAAGCAGGGAACAGCAGACAGAACTCTTCCTACCATACAAAAAAATTAATTCTACGAATTTTATCATAGCCATATGTTCATTGGCTTCCAAAGACCGAAAAAGGCAATATCTATCTGAATAGAAAGAATCGTACAACCCACGACGAGTTTGAAGAACTCAAAAAAAAATTAAAGGATTAAAATTTATTACTCTCCACCTCCTGATTCGTCCTAAAACACAAAAAGGGCAATCGAATTGCTCTAGACGTACTTTATTATGTGTTCTTGTTCTGGTAGTTCATTCCTTTTCAGCACATGCCAACTATACTAAACTCCTCGACATAAGAACAAAAAATAAAGGACAACAAGTCTCGAAATAATGGCGACCAAAATTGCACAGGAATCCTTGAAATTTTCAACATTGAAATTGCCAATGAAAGAAATATTACCAAACCATGGAATGCAGGAACAAGGACCCGAATGAGTAATAAGAAGAAAAAAACATAATTAATAGCCACACGATTGTGCCATTGGAAGCAATTTCTCTTGGATTTCTCTGCAGAAATCTGCTTTAGAATTATTACTGTAAAGGAAAAAAAGGACGAACGTTTGGATGATGGATCCGAATTGAAGGATATAAGACAAACCATTGGCGTTTTTATTGAATTTTTTGGAATTGTAGATTTGTGTTCTTTTATTTATTATCCTTAACGAAGGATCATGAAACTTATTTTGTCCTGTCATGGATTTTCCTCTGAATCTTTGGCTTAGTTATATATATGCGATAGGACCTTGTTAAAAATGAGAATAAAAGAAAAATAGAAGGACTGGAAAACTTTTACTTAAGTTACTTTTTTGTCTGCATTTGCAATTCATTTCATAGACATCAACAGCGGGAATACACGTTTCGTATGAAAGGCAGCCAAAATAAAGCAGAGCTTTGATCCTTCGAAAGTCCGGAGCATCTTCCAAAATCAAAGTTTGTATTAATTGATTTAAATAGAAAATTAATCTTATGACAATATTAATAATAATTATAAGATTTGCATGTATTTTGTTCACTTTATAAATTCGGTGCATACTTTTGTGAGATTTAAAATAAGGTTTTTTGTATTTCAGAGCTGACAACATTTCAAATAAAAATACAAGCCTTTTTTGAAATAAAAATAGGAATACGTTCTTTAGAATTATTTTTAGTACAATTTTAACAAATTTCGTTGCATACTTTGGGGCTGTTTAATTTTAGATTTAAGTTTACCTATATGAATAGACATGGTAGAGTTGATTTTTTTTTTGTTAATTATTATCATAATAATAATAAAAATAAAGAATGATTTTTTTATATAAAACAGCAAGGGGAAAGCTACGATATTTTCTTTGCATACTTTTGTGCGTTCAAAATCACATATCTTGTAATTCAGGTTTTACGAGTATTTACAATTTGTGATGAAAGTAGGTAGTAAATTGTCGATTCTATCTAGTTTAAATTTGAACTAAAAATTTTGTTGCATACTTTAAGATGTTTGGGAGAGAGCTGAGGTCCAACCAATTAGGTGCGAAATGGTTTCCCCTTCCTTCTGCGAAAATCATTAGAGAAGATTCGGAGTTTCGTGGCGTCTTTCTTAAAGGCAGTGTCCACGTCCAGTGATGACACATTTCTAGGAGGTAATATGTAACCTGCTTAGAGTCAAAAAATGTTTCAGATCTAATTATGGGCATCATCTGTTAATATCAGGCTGTCTGACGGGTAAACCTATATTTCTGCCGAGTTCGTCGGCTTTATAATTACTTGGGATGTGTCTGTGCCCAAAAGAGGTGAATTTTGGGCTGTTCAGCCATCTCCAATAGAGACACTTGACAGTTTTGGGCGGTTACACAGTTTGTGGAAACAGACCTGAGCGATTTGAGAATAGCTTAGCCATTTGTCAAAATGCAGATATTCATAACACACGCTAAAATGGCCTGGAAGAAACGTGATCTAAATTGTTTGCCTAAAATCAATTTAGGGGTTTTTGGTGTAGTCTAGTCATAGTAGTAAGGATTGATCTGACTGACTTCGAAATCGGCTGGTATTATGTCGCTAGGTCCTGAAGGTTTATATGGATCGAAGCTGTTTATTGCCCTTAATAGTTTGTCTCTTGTAATCATACCAATTTGTTGTTATACTGTTTGCTTATGTCGCGTCATCGTTGCATAGGTTTTGTGATCTAGCTGGTAGAGAGTATCTAATATAAAGTCAATTAATTCAATACAGGAGTAAGTTCCAGAGCCATTTGATGTTCCAAAGAAGCTGGGCATCATTTTGTTTATCGAGAGGATTTTTTAAGCCTTGGCTTCCATAAAGAATCTATTTTATCACAGAAGTTACTCCAAAAAAATCTTGTAAGTTTTTTTTCCGTTGTTTTTTATATATCCTTAGAAATTTCCTGCATGAGATCCAGTGTAGGATTTCCTTGATAGATTTAGATGATTTTAGATACACATTTTAAATTATTTGATAAACACTTTTCTGGGGAGAGTTTTAATAGTTTATTACATGGCGTCTCTTAAAAGGATTCTTAGCCGACAAAGTTATCAACAAATTATTTTAATATCAACCTTCCAAAAGTGGGAGCCTAAAAGACTTATGTCACCGTTCAAAAAACCCATTGACCGCTTGTGCACAAAATATCAATTCCCTAACAACATTTTGTGAAATTTAAACTGCCTTAACTAATGTGGTGATGCTGTTTATCTGAAGTACTTCATTCACTTTCGTTAGTTGAACGAGTTTATTTTAAAAAAAAATCCTAAAAAAGAGCAATAACCCAAAAAAAATGAAATTACCAATAAATTTCAACACACAACTATATAATAAATAAATTTATTTATTTATTTTAATTTAAACTAATTTGAAAAAAATATTTTGTATAAAAGCCCATTCTGGAAGGACAATTTGGCATCAGTTGAAGGCATCTATTGAGCTGACAACACAACGTTTTGACTCAATTTTGTTTGTATATATAAAATGACTTTCAAAAATTATTTTGTATTTTTAATTATTGTTTTACTACACCTCGCCTTCGCTTCCAATATTTTTAAAGCACATGGAAGTGTGAATGATGTGGGCCCTTTGAATGTGTTAGATGAACCTGATGATGTTAAACCAATTTTTGAAGCAACAACCGAGTTGCCAACTACAAGAAAACCACCATTGATTACCAAACCAACAATACAGCCTTCTGGATAAAAAATATTTTACTGTAATAAATAATTAAAAAACAAAGATCTTTCTTTTCTTAAATAAATAAATGAACCGTGATTTTTTCGGGATACAAAGAACTTTATTTTTTAACACAGCACCTTATCCATCCACCTACCAAATTTCATCAAAATCCGTTAAGTTATTCAAGCGTGATTATGGAACAAAACATCAAGCTTTCACATTTATCATTTTTGTAGACTATGCTTCTTAAAATATACTATCAGGCGAGTTCAAAATTTGTATACTTTTAGGATATTTTTTTTTTAAATATCAAAGTAGTGTACTTTAAGGCGTTTTTTTTCTTTAAATATTGTTCCTAATATATTTCTGCCAAAAATATCATATCTTCTTCTTTTGTAAGAAAATTATAAAAACTAATATTCGATGGTTAACATGTAGTATACTTTTAGGCGGTTATTTTCCTCTAAACTCACTAAAACTTAGTGTAAAGAAGAAAAAAAATACATATTTTTTCCTTTTGGAAAAAAATTAAAAATTCAATTGCGACAACGTGGCATACTTTTAGGCAGTTATACTAAACACCTACTTAACCTATTATTTATTTGTGATAAAGACTTATTAATAGAGAAAACAGCTTTGTTAAAATGTTATCATAAAAACACATTCCAACCATCCTCTTAATGAGCATCTATATAAATTCAGAATTTATTGTGGAGCTTTTTATTCTGAAAGAGTTAACCTTTTGCCTTCATATTGAATAATAAATGCCAACTGTCTGAGTGAATAATTTCCCTCGAAATAACTAAGGAACATCAATAAAGCAATATATATGTACGTAACAAGTTCATGCCCAGACAAATATAATACGATTTGTTCATTTAAACCGCCACTCCATCCACGACGTTTGTTGAAAGCTTTTTTTGGCAAATATCTCCGTCTCCTACGTCATTTGAGCTCATGCGCCTAAAACGCCTCTAAGGCTTTTTTTCTTTCGATACACAAGGTTCCCTGTATTTTTATTTTTTATTTTGTTTATAGGCCCACTAGCCTTGGTCTTGACATAGGCCCAGACATTGCCACAAAGAGAAATCGAGAGAACTCTCTTTGGGGAAAGTAAAGAAAACGTGCTACATGACCTTGCCCTTGTCAAAAGACATTCTCGCCTAATACCACACCAGCCATGTCTGGTACCCCGTGTTGTTGGTAATTTATTTTAGTTAGAAACGAATAGGTATAGAAATGTTGAAATCGTTAGGAGCATCCTCTTAACAAGAATTTCATTCTCATGAATTTAAAGACGCTTTTGGCTCATGTCCTTGATAGACATTCTAATAAGGTTTCTGAACCCGGCATATGGCACGTTTTGTTGTTTGGCTGAAAAAAGGTGCTACAGTATTAAAGCTTAGCACAGAGAAGTGATCCTTTAGGAAAAAATATAAACTTTTTCGTGGTTATTGTCATTGTGTGGTATTCTCAAAATGGTTGAGGTTATTTATAAAATACCTCGTTTGGGAACACAAATACACATTTATGGAGGACAAGACGAAGCCGACAAGGAACAATGGCAAAGGACGTTCAATTGCCTGTACATGACAGGGTAGCATTAGGTGTTTTTAATATATCCTCTCGGCAAATGGGGTTGTTAAATCGTTTTTCCAAGACAATTTATATTTTTTGTTACTGCTGTTTTTCTCTCTGTTGAATCCTTAGGGTTTTGGGTTTTCTTTTTTATTTTGTGTGTGTGTTGAGAAGAATGTTGTTAGTTTATAGTGGATTGGTAGATGAGTTAAGTCCTTGTTAGGTGTCGGCGGCCTGTTATGTATATCTGAAAGGTGTTTAAGATGGTTTGGTAGGATAGTCAAAATTTCAAAGGAAGGTGGACCGTTGTATTTATAAACTTCCAGAGTCTATTATAATTCATTTTTTTTTTTTTTTTTTTTATGGGTCAGTGCACTTGACTGGGTCATGGGTTTTATTTTATTTCTCACAATATATATTCAAGTTGCTTATTCAACCTACGGGTGAATGCAAAAAGTTTGCCCTTTAAAAGGAATTTGACAAATGACTACCATTATAAGGTTGTTTGGAAAAAGTTTCACTTCAGTACTTTACAATTTAAGGGTCTACGAATTTTCATTTTGTCCTTAATTGCCGACGAAAAACGGGAGGTAATTACTCAGCTGGGTTTTTGATTTTTTTTTTCTAGTGAAAAGTAAATTGTGACTTTTTCAGGAGAAACTCAGATAAATTTGGAAGTTTAATTAAAACGTTAAATATTTGCCCAGAGAGAAGAGAGAAGAATAATACTGAAAATGAGATTTGGACGAAAAGACTTGAGAATTTAAGCTTTGAAAATAATTACTTTAGAAATGAAATTAGAATGTAAAAACATAAGTTTTTGACTGAACAGAATAAATTCTTTAAAAATAATGTTGTATATTTTAAGGCGGATGCTTTTATGTATCTGAGAGGAGATGTAAGTGATAAATGATCGAATCCAATTTGAAAATGTCTATAGGAATGGTCTGAATGTTTTGTATGAACCTTGACAATCATAGAATCAATGGACAATGATAATCAATTGGGCGCCATCTAATAATGACCAGACTTTCCTTAATTTTTTAGTAAAACATGCGGGAAGGAATGCAGCTGGCATTCATTGGCATTTCATAACAGAACCGATAAAACAAAGGAGAAATAGGTTTCAAACTGATAAATTCGTTTAGTTAAAAGAATGATTCACAATTATATAACATGAAAGTATAGAATTTAAAAAAATGACTGAACAATTGTGAATGTTTGGATGCTTGTTTCCTAATCACGCTTAAACGCCTTAACGGATTGGGATGAAATTTGTTTGCCAGATATATGAAGTGCTGGATTGAAACAAAGGCTAATTTTCATCACGGAAATATTCACGGTTCATGTGGGAGATGTAAATGAGGTTAGTTTGTTATGCTTCCTTGCCTTAAAGACTTCTTGAATTTCTTCAGTTTTGGTAGATGGAATTTATAAAGGATTCACTATACTTCTACAAAAAATATTTTTTTCCGAACAATAAATGGTTCCTGAGGGAAAAAACCGTCTTAAACACGTTTTTAATTAAATAATGAGAATCACTTAATCTAAGTCTAATCTAAAGACTACACCAGACGCAGGAAGAAGATAGTAAAGTAAATAAAAGTCAAGCTTTTATGACTCCAAGACTTTAGGAAGGAAAGAATTTAAATTATATTTTTCTCATTATTCATTTCGTTTTGGACAACCAAATCCTTGCACATTATTTATAAGGCTTTAACGGAAACATCAAAAGTCCCCATTAAAGGACATTGCTCCTCATTTAGCCAAGTTAATCGAAGAATAATAGCAAACATAATATCAATCTATTCTCAATTTGACTTTTCCTTTATCCGAAGCAAAAAAAATACAAAAAATGTCCTTCATAGTCTACCGACATCATTCAAATTTAAACTCTCCATTGAAGAGGAAAAATTTAAATCCTTTTCTTTTTTGTCCTCCCCTCTACAATTCAGTCAATTTTTTTTACTTAATGGCTGGACCACTTAAGGGCACACAAACATCTCATCTAAATAGACTCTAAAAAAAACAACAAATTATTATGTTATTGGTCCTTGAAGGTATACCGTTGCTTAGTTAAATTGGTCAAAAGTTCAATTTATTTTTTTGGCTTTTATCATACAAATTGCTGTCAATATATCGATTATTTAAACCCATTTCATATTATCATTAAGGCAAAAGAAGTCCTTTAAGAGAAACGACAAAGTTTGTCCTCAAGGCAACATACCTTATAAGAAATGTCCTTTCAAACAGAATATGCTTGTGATTTTTTTTTTTTTATAATAGCTACTTTTGTTGATCCTTATGCTATTTTTTGGTAATAAGAACTACACCCAGCTAACTTTATAGACAATTTATTTGCCACTTAATATCGATAAAACGTAAATATGGTCGTTTAAAATAAAAAAAAAAAAAACTTTTTTCATCGTTCTTTTTTTTTGAAGGATTTTTTTTTTACTTTCATTGATATACTTTGAAAGCTTATAGCAGAGATGGAGGAAATCCCATTTTATGTTCGAAATACTTTGTTCGGTGTTTTTTTACGAAGAACTCACAGGATGACATCGACAGTGTTCACCAACAAAAAAAAAATGTTATGGATCGTGTGGCATGTTGCACTGCATTCGTCGATGTAATACTCTGAGCTTATTTTTTATTACCACCAATATTGAATGTTCCACCAGATACTTTCAGTTTTTTTTTTAAAGGTTTTTTTCATGTATCCATTTCATTCGTTATGTGGCGACACGACTTTATGTTCTGAGATGGAATTCAATTGAAATTGAACGAAGTAGTAATGTACGATTTTTTTTCAATTTCCTAATTTCTAGTTTGGTTTGGTTTTCTGTTAGCAGACAGAAAATCCTCGAGTGATTGCGAAATAACAGTTGTGTTGTGGTTTCCTCAAGGGGAAAAGTGTATCATTCGGATTGATGGATATTGGGAGTTAACGCTTATTTAGGGAAAAATTCGAAGATAATGGAACATAGGTTGTTTTTTACGAATTCAATTTATGTCTGAGTCTCGTTTTAAAATAACAGTCCCGAATTACGTGTCGAAAAAGGACGCCTAAAAGTATGCAATTTTTTTGCCAACCTTGAGTTTTAAGACCCTGTAGATGATGTATTTGCATTAATTTGACTTTATCGTAGATGATTTAGGTGTGGAATATAAAAATAATTGAGCACAATTTAGTGGTTTATGTCTGATAGGAATTAATTATAAAATAACCACAAAACTGCCAGTGAGCATTCTATTCCGTGCTTTTATCTCTGGCATCGTTCTCTTTCTTCGAAAAGGTGTGAATTATGGTTTCGATGAGATTCATGTTCACTAGGTCAGAAGCTATCTATCGGACACTTCAATATAAGTTGGATTAGCCGTCTATCGCATTTAGGATATGGAATTACAACAGTAAGCTCATTAAACTTGTAAACAACACTGTTAAATGGATTATGAATAATTCTGTGTAGATTAAATCTACAAAAAAGTCTTGGGTATGAGTCTTGAATAGTCTTCTCTTGTTTTTTCTTCAATAATAAGTTCTCTTTCGAAATCACCAATGTTGCATTTCTACCTGTCATACATGCTTTACTAGGTAGGAGTCCTCATCACTTCACTCTTGAGCCCGATTTTGAAAAAACCCTACATTCAAAGATTCAATTCTGCCCTACAACATGAAAGCGGAACGGTCTGTGCAGTACGGTTTTCCGTTGTCATTTCAACAAACAAATCATTTTGCAATATACACTGTAGTTAACCATTATCAATTGTTTTAGACGTTTTAGGTCCGATTTCCAAAAAATCTAAACTGGAGTTCCACAGGGCACTATATTGTGTCCGACACTATCTGATTTCATAAATTTTTGCCGTAGAACACATATGTGAGATGCTCTACTCATTTACTTTTTTTACATTTAAATTAACAAACAAACATTCAAAACCGATCTCATCGACGCTTCCTCTCTCCCCCTCCCTAATTTTCTCATTGCTCGCGCTATGTTTAACATTGTAAGAATTTCAAACCCTTATGAGCATGCAAACTATACAGAAATCTCTGGAATTAGGCTTTTCTGAAGCTACATTGAAGGATTATTTGTATTACAATTTTTGTATGTAAACAAAATAATTTTTATTTTACATATCGACTGTTAAAGAAACGCGCCTAAAATTATGCATTGGTTTGATAATTCTTATTTTTTCCGAATCTGGCAACTGTTCGGAAAATATGGTGAATTTCATATATTTTGCATTAATTGTGACAATGATTGAAAAATAAGATATACTACTCGTTCCTATTTTACAAATTAAATGTAAGAGCCAGCCTGAAAATATGCAACTTTAATTTAAAAACATAACACACAATTTCTCATTTTAAACGAATCTCGAAATTTATGTTTTGGTTGATGGAAATTGATCCTTATTTTCAAATATATTTTCGCTACAAGTTTTTAGCGCCTGATAGTATACCACACGTTCTTGTAAAGTGTAAATTACGTAGATTGACAGAAGGTTCAGGGGAGTAAGTTCTTCTAGAACTATCCATGATATTAATCGAAGCATAATAAATGGTGGAACAAATCGTTCCATTGACCCTTCCTTCCGTTGGTCTTATTTTCATTGAACCAAATGTATAATGTAGGTACATATCTACGTTATGTATGTTTTAGCAATTATGGCAGAACGTGACAATATTTTATTGTTTTCAATTTATTTCCATGTTCGCCATATATAGTCTCTCTCTCTCGAAACCTCCATTTAAGTGTCCGGAGCTATGAAGGAGCATTCATGCCACTTCTGGTCTTAATGGCACTCTTTCCAATGTATGGACGACGCATAATTTTTCAACAAAATGTGAATAAGAACTCTTTGCTATGCTATCCTGAGGGAATATGCAACACAACGCCGAGACTTGTGGTACTCCATATACACCGTTCATAACCGTACCGACTGCATATGAAATATTGAAACCGAAAATGGCAAAACGTGTATGTGGAGCGGTGATGTGCTTATGATCCACTACTGTGGTACAACAAAAAATACACCAAGTCCTGTAAGTGTGTAGACTGCAAAAGGGGTTTTTCTCATTTTTATTCTTGAGAATAATATCCTAGTAGAAAGAAAAGTCATTTATTAAAATTTCAAAAAAAAAAAAAAAAAAAAAAAACGAATAAAAGAACTAACCAACCGGCGACGAACACACAAAAAATAAAAGATACTAAGTGGATCGCTGAAAAATAAGGTGGTATGGCATCTAAAAGCCAAACTTTTTTTCTAAAAAAAAGATATAAGACTTTATTTTTTTTTTAATTTCTTTTTTCGTCTTTGTTATTGCAGACACTTTAATTACCCGCAATCATTTATCACATTCTTCCCGTTGTCATAATCTCTCCCCAGGGCGGTTTGCATTTGGGATTTGGGAGGCAAAAGCTTTCCCCTTCTCAAGGATTCAGCGGCAACAGTCGTCGGTGTTTGGTTTTGTTGCAGCAAAACAGGGGATATGCCGATGACGACAACGATAGATGCCTTTCCGAGATGATAATGCACGTCGAACAGGATAATAAAACGAAAATGTATCATAAATAATGGAAAATAAATTAAAAAAAAAATTACAAAAAAAAAACTTTAAGTAGAAATGTAATCGCAAGGAATTATGTTTTTTTATATGAAAATTAATGAGAAGAAAAACACAAAAAAACTTGGAAAAGATATTGAATAAAAAAAAATTATATCCAAATGAATGACAAAGAAGTGAGGTCAATAAACATCAAGAGCCGTCCCGTCCTTTGAAATGATAAA
This sequence comes from Platycheirus rosarum, assembly GCA_963971375.1. Classification (NCBI taxonomy): domain Eukaryota; kingdom Metazoa; phylum Arthropoda; class Insecta; order Diptera; family Syrphidae; genus Platycheirus; species Platycheirus rosarum. The sequence goes on along the minus strand of OZ020509.1, from coordinate 118,998,301 downwards.
TATTTGTTTTTCTTTGTTGCATAATTAAAAACTGAATCAATCAAGCCACAGAATGAGGGGAAAGAAAGTTGGCTTTGTGGCCACAATGGACCAACGTGGAAATTGGTCTTTTTTTAACGAAACTGCAGTCGGTTTTTATGTTTCGAGACAAAATGATTAATTAAGGCCTCAGTCTAAAGGACTACTAGAGGCTGAATTAAAAAAAAACCATAAATAAATTGTTTAAAACTCCTAAAGGACTGTGAAGACTGAATAAGGTGAATCAAATTCGTTCAAACCGAGACCGTAGTTACAAATAGGTTTACTGTAAAAAGGCACTTAAAATTTATTCAATCAGAATCCCAGACATTTAAGTGAATTGCTAGCACTTTTCGAAAGAAAGTAATGGTTCGCTTTTTGCCTGACAGGACGATAGGTAATCTGAAGTCCTTTTTTTCGGCGAAATGTGAATTTTTGTATGGATGTTGATTAGTAAGTCATTTAGCTTAGTCTTAACAATGTTTTAATGTCGAAAGTTTGCATTAAGAATAGAAACAAAAACAGAAGTATCTACTCCGTTCAAAACTTGAGAATCAACAAGTACAATCCTCCATTGCAATACGATTTAAGACCTACATATATACCTATGTATATATTAAGAAACAGTTATGCTTTATTATAATAATATAATTTTGCGTCAAACAGAAATTAAAAGAAACGCCTGAGAATATGCAATTCTAACAATGATACAAATATTATTATGTTTGTTCCGCAATCGCGCCTCAACGACACAACGGATTTTGATAAAATTTGGTAGGTGGACTTGGTAGGTGTTGGATTGAAAAAATAGGCTTCATTTTAAACGGAAAAAACAGAAATTGTTCCTTTGGGAGAAGTGTAAATGTTCTAAAGTTGATCAGAGGTTTTTGTGTGTTCTGCTTCAACGTCTCAAGGTTGATGGAGTTAAGGACACAAAACCCTTAAACTGAATTTTATTCAACAAAAACTCCACAGAAAACAACAACAAACTGTACATAGCTTTTTTATCAGGAAGAAAATACACGGATCCTGTGGGAGAAATCTGAATATTTTTCCTGGACGGATTTGGATTTAAATAATAAGTCATTTAAAAATGTCTTTTGGGCAATGCTAGTGACAACGCTATAAAAGTTATTTTATCAAGTTTTGATGTTTGGATGGTTGTTTCGCAACTACTTTGGATTTGGATCAAATTCTGTAAGTAGATGGATGAAGATCTTGTTTGAGAAATAGGTTGCTTTTAGTCTGAAAAAACAACGGTTCTTGGGGAAGAGATTTAGCATGAGTTGTATGACTGATTTGTATCCGAAAGGTTGCGGTTGTTTAAAAAAAACAAAAAGTATTGGTTTTCTGTATGTAATTTGCATATTAACAATATTGACAAATTTTGATGAAATGTTCGGTTGTATAAAGCTATATTGAATGTAAAAGGTGCCACTGATGCCAAAATATATGATATATCTGTATCTGAGGACTGCTAGATCGTTCAGGTAGTATTTTTTTATAATATTTAATGGAATTTATTATTCCTACAATGTTTGTTTTAGTTTACCAATATTATACGGTGACCCATAAATTCTTGGAGGTTTTTGATATAAAAACGAAAAATCGACAAACTAATTAAAACTTAGTTATTGGTGCTTAGAATGTGATGGCAGGTGATTTCCATCAAACATTGGAATTGTATTTATAATTAAATACTAAATAAATAATATGTACCTGCGTGGCAGATCATGGGTGCAACCAAAACCAAGGCCTAATAACTTATGCTCTCAATCATTCTGGTTTGTTGGGAATTTACAGGAACCAGGAGTGATTTGTCATTTGACTCTGACGGAATGCTGACCATTTGGCATATCAAACCAAAAGCTATACTACAGGGCACTACATTTACAATCAAAGCCCGCTAATAAACAAATGCCTTCTTTAACAAAGAAGAAGCGACAAATTTGTAGTGTTGTCATGTCTTGTTTGCGTTATATTTTTAAAGTTACATATATCAGTTAAAATCTTTTTTTAAACAGTTGCAGGTCAATTCATTCTCATTCTCAATCGATTACTATACCAGCTTCAGAATGTAAAAACGAAATCATCCCAAAGGTGATCACCAAAATATTTATAAAAATTGAATCAGCGCTTGCGAATTGAAATTTAAGATTCATGATTAAATTACATTTTATTTTTGCAGACTAGATGAATTGAAACTGCCCCGAATAACTTCAAAGGAAATTACAAATTAGACGTTTAAAAAAAATCGAATGAAATTTACTTCTTCTGTTATTTAACAGAACAACGTTTGTTGGGTCAGCTAGTTTTTTTGCAATATCGAAAGTTATAAAGAAAGCCACAGACAATTTCCGGCTATGAACTATGGAGTAGGAATAGAAAAAACAAAAACGAATCTTGACATCAAGCTGCGAAAATGGCGCTGAATTGTTCACATATTGAGGAAGCCAGACAACACATAGCAAATCAGAGCTTTGAGTGTAACTCTCAAGGAACAGAGAGAAATGAAGAAATCTGGTTGTTGCCCTATGCTTCAGGAAGAGTTAAAGTTATGGTGTGAATGCACTTTCCAGATCACAAAAAAGTGGCTTTCATTAAATCATTAACGCAATGAAAAATGATTTCTAAACAAAGTGAAAAAAGAAGTGTTCTTATATTACAGCCTTGAGGTACTCCAATGAGCGCACGAGCTAACACTGTAACATTTTTCAAACAACTTTTTGTTTGAGCGACGTAAATTTTCCAAGACCGGTCTCCTTCGCAGCCAATGGCAAAATGGTAAATTGAAATGCAAACATCCTCTCTTCTCCGTACCCACAGACAACTCTTTGTAGTTGACAGAGTTAAGTCTTGTATGTTCCAAGTTTATTTACAAATAACTGAAGTATCTTTTCACATACAAACTAAGGATATTTAGGTAGAATATCTTTATATACAAAATATCACTGAGTGGAGGATAAAAAAAGTATCTTCTTTTCGTATCTGTTGCTATATTTTGTATATACACTGGTGTTCTAAAGTGGGTGTCCGTCTAGGACTTTATAACTTAAACACCAAAGTGTGTTATAGAAACAATTTTGTCCAAGAATAACTGAAGTATCTTTTAAGTATATGTACACGTTGAATCTTTTATCTGTTGTCAGAAGATACATCGTCTCCCTATTATTATCTTTTCATATGAAAAACGCAAAAGACAATTCAATATTAATCAGATTTATCCAACCGAAGGCAATTTATTCCCACAGAAATGAAAACAATTCATTTGATTGTTTTATTTTGTTTTGACGAAAATCAATACAGACAGACGAAAATAAAGGGCCCATACAATGAGGTAACTTAAATATTCATGTGTGGTCAAGTGTTTATTGTTTTTCGATTGATTCTTCTTATTGAAATTGTTCTAGATTGTATTGTTATATAAATAAATTAAACAAATTAAATCGTGTCAGAAAAAAATGGATCATTCTTCAGGTAAAGGCTAGTTTGTTCGATAGAAGCCCTCTTGATTTCTACAAAGGTTCAATGTTCTCCAACCCAAGGACATAACCTCATAAGCAAACAGTCTGTATCTCCATAAATCCATTCAGACTAATATAAGAAACTTCAAAGAAACTTTATACTTTAAATAGTCAATAAACAGCTTTAAATCACTTCAAGAGTAAACATCAAATTATTGCACAAATGCGACTTGTCTTTGACAAAAACAAAAAGATACATTTTTTTCTGTCTAAGATACAAAAATAACAAAAAAAAAAAAAACCTAAAAGCAATCTTAGCGACTTGGGTTTGGAATCTCAGTTTTATTTGCTCTTTTACAGGTACCTACGCTCAAAAACGTATGTCTCCGCTGAGTGTTTGATGTCATGCATCAGTGGCTTGAAAATATCTTATAAACTGTTGAAAAAAAAAACATATCTCAGCCAACTTTTAATGCAGTTTGATTTTTCTTGTGACTTAATTTGGAATCTCCAAGATACGATTACGATAGTAAATATAGTAGAATTTCACGCAAATATTTTTCCAACAATCCACGTTGTTGGTTGAATAAAAAAAATTTAAACAAACACATTCAATTAAAAAGATAAAAAAAAAAGAATTTTGAATCGCACTTAATTTGGTCATGAATTTTATTACCCTGCCGCACACGAGTTGCTTGCTGCTTTGCATAATCTAGCAGCACCTCTAAAATGTGAGGTTAAACAACAACAAAAAAGTATCTTAAACTATTTGGTGTTTGGCCCCGTTTTATAAAGTCGAGTTAGCACATTCCCAGCCGCAGTTATGCGAAAAACAAACGACTCTGTGGGTGGATGATTTTGAAATTGAATTTTCATCACATCCCAGACACAGATCAAGCGCGACCCAAACACGCAAATTAAATTCCTTAAAATCAAACTAAAAAAAAAAGTGTTTTAGAGTTAATTTAGTTTGGTACATAGATTATGAAAAGTTCCGGTATTGTATGGAAATTCAAAATATTTAACTAACCAAGAAAATTTCAAGGAATTCGAAAATTTTCCATAATTCGTATCCAATGGATACCAAATTATCTTTTGGTGAAAATGAATCTAAGAATAATTTTGAAATATCTTTTTGAGTATTTTAGATAGATTTGAATAGAACCGAAAATCATTTGAAAATAAGGTGTGTACGAGAGGATAATTATGTGAGAACATAAAATAAATAAAATTTACGACTTGACGCCCGCACCACCTCACTAACAAATCCATCTATCTATCTATTTATCTATCTTTAAACGTGACTGACCTAAGACAATTCATTAAAAGTTAAACGGATAGATGCAGGTTTCTTTTTCTGTTTGTTGCTACTACTGTATCTGTATCTGCGTATTTGTATTTTCAGATACACTTTTGACTCAGCAAGTTGCATTGGGGCAACGAGAATGCGGAGGTGTTTTTTGTTCGGAACGTAATATTGCCTGCCAAGTTTGTGGGATATTTATGAGTGAAGCTGATTTTAAATGGCTAGCCGCATGTATATTTTCCGAATTAATTGCTTTGGCGCTGCACTCTGAAATGCAGTGATTTGCAAAAGAAAAACCAAATATTATTAGAGTAGTATTTTTTCTTACATTTGGTTTCTTTTGAATGTTTTTTGGCTGCCCATTAGGATGTGAAGTGGATTTTTCTTAATTTTAAATAAAATACAAGTTTATAAGGTTAAGTGAATTAAATGTAATTTACCAAAAAAGCGCAGTTTTGCAAGAAGAATGACGTATCTTACCTGGAAAGAGAAAAACAAAAACAATAGTTATTTATAGTTTATAGTTTGGAAGATTAATTCAGTTTTAAAATTTAAAAAAGGAAGTTTTGAGATGTAAGGGATAATAGAATATTATTTTTCTTTCATTTCTTCAAATGTTCTTATTTTTTTATTTAATTATTAAAATTCTTTTAATTTATTTTTATTTTAGTTTTTGTTGAATGTTTTATTTATTATTTTAACTATTTTTTTTTATTTTTTAATATATTTTTTTATTTTTTTCTTAAAATTATTTTTTTTGTATTTTTTTATAATTTGATTTTTTTTATTTACGATATTAAGTTTTTTTTTATCAAAATTGTATTTTTATTTAGTTAAGTTTTTATTTATTTTCTTTATTTTTTTTATTTTTTGTTAGTTTTTTTTTATTTTCTTTAGTTTTTTTTTTTTATTTAATTTAATTTTTTATTTTTATTTTATTTTTATTTTTTTTAAAATTTTTTTTTAATTTTTTTTTAATTTTTTTTATTTTTTTTATTTTTTTTTTTTATTTTTTTTTTATTCTTTTTTTTATTTTTATTTTTTTTATCATTTTATCCTTATTTTTCATTCATGAGGCAAACTTTGCAAGGAACAGATTCTTACTTAAATTGCAAGAGACGAATGTGTTTGTCAGAACAGGTAATAGAATAACCTAAAATTTTTTTTTTTTCGGTTGAGATTAAATTTTTTTACTTGCGATTACTAAAATGTAAGTTATGGATTCGTGCAAAAAAAATCTAACAATCAAACATGACATTATGATAAGAGAAGTTGAAAAAACGTGGGTCCGGAAATTCCGTCCGTCTGTCTGTCTGTCTGTTCGCACCTCTACAGCCTAAACGGATGGGCCGATTTGCTTCAAACTTTATTAGCTTAAAGCTTTATTAGGTAGTATCTCGGGGGGTGTTTTTCATTTTTGCTCTAGGTTGAAAAATAACGGTACCTACCATACAATTTGGAACAAAAAGTTAGATTTTCTCGAAAACGGCTCTAACGATTTTGATAAAACTTTTAGGGTGCTAATTTTTTACAATAATACATCTTTCAGTAAAAATATTTTTTTCGAAATTTATTCTAGTTACAACGGTACCTCTCACATAACCGGTTTTTTTTCAAATGCGGTTTTATCGTAAACTATTACGCCGATTTCAATAAAATTTTACACACAGGAAGTCATTTATAATTCAATTAATATCGCATTTCAAAATTTTCAAAAACTTTTTTTTCGATTTTTTAAAAAAATTTAAAAAAAAATTGGTTTTCGAAATATTTTGAAAATGTGTGGATTGAATTTTTTTAAATAATTTTCCCAGATGAAAACTACAGATTGCCTTATAATGACATGCTACAAAAAAAAAATTTTATATTTTTTCGAAAAGTTTTTTAAAAAAAAACGAATTTTTAAAAAAACTGGTCGACCGATTTTCAAAAAATATTTTTCTTCGATAGACATTTAGTTTTCAAATTTTATTGCATACTTAGTTTTTCCAAGAAAACTTTGAAACTAATTAAAAAAAATAAAAAATTTTCTAAAAAAAATATTTTTTTTATTTTAATAGACGTGTGGTTTTCAATCTGGCAATACTTTTTTCGGAACTGGTCTTTTTGACAGCTGTCACTTGATTTATGCTCAGTTTGGTCTGCCATTTCATAATGAATAGACTTACATACTCCTGAACAAAGTTTGCAAATTGTGCAAATTTATTACCAAAATAACGGTGGAGCAGAGTATCGAAGGAGACCCAAATGAGTCCATCCGCCATCGCGCGCGGAAGGATCTTTGTTTGCAGGCTTACAAAATCCAACTCGTTCAAGAATTGAAAAGCCGAAAGCCCATCAAGGGCGTCACACGTTCGGTGAATAGGCCCAAAACGAAATGGCCACCGATCCCGATTTTCACAAAATTGTAAAAATTGGGCCTGGGCTGGAATTTATTCACTTCCCCGAAATCATTTTAAAAACATAATGCAAACCTTTATCTTTATAATAAAGTTAAATTCTTGGCTATAACATTAAACTAGTCATATGCGTTTTATTTCTTCTTGAAACCCACACGCCTAAAAAACACCATTTATATACATACGTATGCAGCCACTAAGAATGATTATCTAACATAAGAACATGTTCGACGATGTGACCGCACATATGAGCAAGTACGTGCGATCCAGTCGTGCAATTTATTTCTTAATAATATGAGATATTTTCACAAGGGTCGAGAAGATGGTAAGCCATCTCTAGTTCGATTAGCTTTAGGAATCAAGCTTATTTTTGTATGCTTATAATAAGGCGAAAAGAAACATTTTGCATTCGTGAACTTAAAAAAAGAAAGAAATGGTTCTCGCTCTAGACAAACTGAGTGTAAATACCTACAATAAGATTTTTAAGGGGAATATTCTCCAATGAATTTCACATTCGTGAGGTGCGACTTTAAAAGAGTAGAAACAGTCTGTTTGCCTATACGTTTGTCTGTACTAACAGATTTTAAATACGTAAAATAAGTCTTTAACGAGGAATATTCTCGAATGCATTTCGCATTCGTCTAGTAAACTTTCTTGTGTGGAACAGATTTATTTCTTATTTTACATTAAATCCAATCTTTTATGCTGTTTTCGGTAATGACAAGGGTTCTATAGGAACTCCCAAAGTGAGCAAAACAAAATTGATAGATATAAGAAACTTTGATTCTTCAGTTTGTATTACACAGCTATCGAAATGGATCATCGCAGTGACACTCTGATGTTATAGTCACACAGTTATTGGTCTTCTAGTTATTTATGATTTGACCAGTTGGTGAAGAATCACAAGAACAATAGAACAAATTAGTATAGAAAATTATTATTTTGTAGTTATTTATCCAAAAGTCGTCATCATGAACGATTGATTGCCATCGTTAAATGCTGTAACCGTGTTGACGGATAGAATGAAAAGCACAATTTCACAAAAGCACGATTCCCCCGCGGGTTTCTTACCATGGATCAAATCATGCTTCGTGAATAGCTTCTTTTAAGTAAAATGTAGTTTTTCAGAACTTTACGTGGTTCACTCTGACATACCTCAAGGCAGCCATCTTGGACTTTTACTTATCATTTTAAAGTGACATTAAAATCTATTATTTTTTTAACTAGTAACGGGTGATTTTTTTGAGGTTAGGATTTTCATGCATTAGTATTTGACAGATCACGCGGGATTTCAGACATGGTGTCAAAGAGAAAGATGCTCAGTATGCTTTGACATTTCATCATGAATAGACTTACTAACGAGCAACGCTTGCAAATCATTAAATTTTATTACCAAAATCAGTGCCCTAGAAAAGTTGGCAGAAAATCCGCTTTTTTATCGACAAATTTTGTTCAGCGATGAGGCTCATTTCTGGTTGAATGGCTACGTAAATAAGCAAAATTGCCGCATTTGGAGTGAAGAGCAACCAGAAGCCGTTCAAGAACTGCCCATGCATCCCGAAAAATGCACTGCTTGGTGTAGTTTGTACGCTGGTTGAATCATTGGACCGTATTTTTTCAAAGATGCTGTTGGACGCAACGTTACGGTGAATGAACCGAACACGATTTGCAAGCGTTGCTCGTTAGTAAGTCTATTCATGATGAAATGTCAAAGCATACTGAGCATCTTTCTCTTTGACACCATGTCTGAAATCCCGCGTGATCTGTCAAATACTAATGCATGAAAATCCTAACCTCAAAAAAATCACCCGTTATTTTACCGTCGTAAATGTTTTTAATGTTTTTATTGAGATAATTCGTACAATTGCATTTTAATTAATTTTTGTATTTTCTGCATGTGTAAAGCTACAGTTTTTTATATTTAATTTTACTAACACATGCACTTATAGTGAGCCTGTACATCGTAGAAAGAAGCTTGCTTTTTAGCTTAGAACATCAAAAATCTGAATTGGAAAAGAAATCAGATATCTCCATATCATGTATTATTAAATCTCTAGAGTAGCAGATTTTGCCACATAAATACTTTCAAAATAAAATCTTTTTATTTTCGAAATTTGTTTATATCCTTAAGTTTTTATAACCGATTGAAAGCTGGCCAGTTAAAATTTGCACGAAAATTGCCGATTCAAAGTTGTCCGATCAAAAGTTGCCCTATCAAAAGTTGCTCTTTCGTTGAGTTATGAGTTTCATATTTTCCTTTCATTATATTCCATCTTATGTACTAAGAAGTATACAAAGATCGAAATTCAACAAGTTTAATATTAACCCTGACAAAAAAAAACAAATGGCCAGTTTCACAATATGGGTTTAAACTCTGGTTTCGGTTAAACTTACTGTTAATAGTTTTTGTGTTTCAGTATTTTCGTTTAAACCTAAATTTAGTTAAAATTTTCGTTTAAGTTAAAAGACTTCACTGCAAGGCTTTAAGATTTTGTTTAACATCAGAGAAAACAGAGACAGCCAACTGAGTTCAGGTTTTGGGTAAGTTTTGCTTGAAATAAGACTCATAAGACTCGTCATTATATCTCCACTTGAACCCATCCACAAATAATGAAAAAAAAAATTGCATTGTTTTTTTTTTACTACAGCTGATTCTTCTTCTAATTCTAACAAACTTATTAAAACTTTATCTCCAAACTACAAGAAAGTCACATCTGTCCGAACAAGCTACTCGAAAAAAATGCTTCCCATGGCAAAAACGTAAAATTTATTCAAACTTGCAAAAATCGATTTACGATGAATTTTGTTTCTAGAAACTTGCATAATTCCATTTCGGTTTTGTATCTTTTATTCGATTTAAATTGCATTGAATATGAAAATCCAGAAAGAAAAACTCTCCTTCTAAGTCGATTTTCTTTTAGGATAGTTTGTTGGTGTTCTAGGATTTTCGCGTCTTCCACTCATACACCTATACAACTACGCAAGTAGTCATCCTGAGATGGAGGATCTGAACACACATCCTGTGTGAATTGTAAAAATTGGATTGAATCTATAAATATTTAATTCCAACAACACAGTCGAAATTTGAATGAGAAATAGAGATGTTTGCTAAAAAGGTCGATGCATGAATTTCTCCATCAGATACTCGCATATATGAACATTTTAACATCCCTTTGTGTTATCCTTTCCAAAAAAAAAAAAATTTTTTTATTCCAATCTCCAGGGCAGACACAACAATGCAAAGGAAACATCCAATTGTCTCTGCATATTTGAGAGGAAACGATTCACTTGTTGTATCTTCGCTTTTAAACTAAAGCCATATTCTTTCTTCTAACTTTTTAAAAGGATAACTATAAAAACTTTCATGTTTGACCATCTGGTTGGATTCAATTAAAACGGCGGCAACGCGGCGATAAAAGCAATCCTTTTTAATCAAAATGCACATTCGTCTTGAGTTTACCAAACTCATTTCGTCCTCCAACCCTAAATTGTTTTGGCGTGTTGACTTAGTATTTAATCCTTTCACTGGATCTTTTCTATGAGTATACTCAGGGAGGAAGGGTGATTTGTTTTTTTGACTAAATGCTTCATCGCAATTCGGGCAAACTTCAACGAACCGTGTCTTGGTTGTTGACAAACATTGACGCAGTTAATTTTGACAATAATTAACTAAGCGTTAAAATTGTAACGATATTAAGACAACAAAGATGATAAACACTGGCAGAAGGATGGATACGGATAGATAAATATATGCAAACTACCCGTTCTATAAGGATTTTCATCTAGCGCATTGATGCATTTAGATACTCTGCTGCTAATTTATACGCAGCTAGATACAGCATAGTGAAAGGATAATACAAACAAACAATACAAAAGCTGAAAAGGGGCTAAGGAATATGATATTTTGTTAGAATGCAAATATGTAAAGAGAATACAGTGAGATTGATAAGAAGGATATGCCCTCAAGGATACAGATACAAAAAAAGATACTTTTTTTTTTGTTTTCAAAAAATATCCAAAATCATTTTGTGCATTTCATTCCCATCGAAGTGATTGATGATATGGTGACAAAGTGATGGAAGATGGAGTTAAATTTCATGCGGAATGCATCTCAATCAAACTTTGCAACAGCGCACGACGCGGCACTCACGAGGCAGGACTATTAA